>BSBN01000635.1:5000000-10000000 GCA_027924645.1 Cunninghamia lanceolata | reverse complement strand
TTAGCGACTTGGTCCCCCAAAGAATCCATCCCACCTCGCCCCGTGCTATCCGGTGGTGTTTCTAGAAAATTAAGAGCAGTGGGGTTTCCGCCTGTCCAGTGGGGTTTCTAGAAAATTAGGAGTGGTGGGGTGTTCTAGAAAATTAGGAGCGGTGGGGTTTCCGTCCTGTCCCGCCTTGTCCCGACTTGGGTGAGTTGACACTTGGGTTGCGGTGAGTCGGTCCCCCAAAGAATCTGTCCCGCCCCATCGCACCCTGCCCCGTCACGTCGCATCGCGTCGCGTCCCGCCCCGACTCGCCACCGCGTGCCCCGCCGCGCCCTGCCCCGGAAGCCCCGTCCCGTCCTGCCCCGTCCTGACTTGGGCGGGTTGGTAGGAAAGGGGTTGAGGCCCATTGTAGGGAATGCAGTTGGGACAAGCTCTGGGGGATGTGGTTCGAGCCCAGTTTTGGGGAACGGGGTTGGGGCCCAGTGTTGGGGAAGTCAAATGGAAAGGGTGTTTGGGCTTAGTGTTGGGGTGTGTCAAGGAGGAAAGGGGTTCGGGGCTCGTTCTTAGCATTGGGGAATGCGGTCGGAGTGCGAGCTCAGGGCCTAATGTTGGGGAACATCGTCGGTGAACGTGTTTTGGGGCGAGTGTTGGGGAAAGCCATTACGGAGTGGGGTCAAGGCCCGCTGTTAGGGGACCTGGGGTTCTCATAAAAATCTGGTCCGGTGGGGTTTCGTAAAATTTGGTACGGTGGGGTTTCCACAAAGCCTGGTCCGGTGGGGTTTTCATAAAATCTGGTCCGGTGGGGTTTCCAGAAAATCTAGTCTAGTGTGGTTTCTACAAGAACTGCTCTGGTGGGGTTTCCATAAAATCTGGTCTGGTGGGGTTTCTGTAAAATCTGGTTTGATGGGGTTTCCACAAAATCTGGTCTAGTGCGATTTTTGTAAAATCTGGTCCGGCGGGGTATCCTCAAAATCAAGTCCGGTGGGGTTTCCAGATAATTTAATTCGATGGGGTTGCCATAAAATTTAGGACGGGGGACTTGCTTGGCAAGTTGGGCCAACTCAACAACTCTGGAGACCTAAGGGACTTGGGTAAATGGGTGACCTGGCCCGAGGGACTTGTTCGACCTAAGGGGGCTTGGACGGTCCAGGGCTACGCCAACATTTCAAAACATGGTCGGTGACATGCGATGTTGGACACCATTAGCTAGTGCGGCTGAGGCCTATCCAGAGGTTGACTCGTGCCACTTCGCCAACGTCAGTGGGTGTCGTTGTTTAGGAAAGGGGGCGAGGCCCATTGTAAGGAATGCAATTGGGACAAGTTTTGGGGGATGTGGTTCGAGCCCAGTTTTGGGGAATGGGGTTGGGGCTCGGTGTTGGGGAAGTCAACGGGGAAGGGTGTTTGGGCCCAGTGTTAGGGTGTGTCAAGGAGGAAAGGGGTTCAGGGCTCGTGCTTAGCATTGGGGAATGTCGTCGGAGTGAGAGGTCGGGGCCTAATGTTGGGGAGCATCATTGGTGAACGTGTTTCGGGGCAAGTGTTGGGGAAAGCCATTGCGGAGTGGGGTCGAGGCCTGCTGTTAGGGGACTTGGGGTTCTCATAAAATCTAGTCTGGTGGCGTTTCCGTAAAATCTGGTCTGGTGGGGTTTCCACAAAGCCTAGTCTGGTGGGGTTTCCATAAAATCTAGTCCAGTGGGGTTTTCATAAGATCTGGTCCGGTGTGGTTTCCGCAAGAATTGGTCCGGTGTGGTTTCCGTAAAATCTGGTCCGGTGGGGTTTTCATAAAATCTGGTCTGATGGGGTTTCCACAAAATCTAGTCTAGTGCAGTTTCTGTAAAATCTAGTCCGGCGGGGTATCCTCGAAATCAAGTCTGGTGGGGTTTCCATATAATTCAATTCGATGGGGTTCCCATAAAATTTAGGATGGGGGAGCTTGGCAAGTTGAGCCAACTCAACAACTCTAGAGACCGGGGGACTTGGGTAGCCCGAGGGACTTGTTCGACCTAAGGGGGCTTGGATGGTCTAGGGGTAAGCCAACATTTCAAAAACATGGTCGGCGACATGCGTTGTTGGTTGTTGTTAGCTAGTGCGCTGAGGCCTGTCCAGAGGTTGACTCGTGCCACTTCGCCAATGTCAGTGGGCATTGTTGTTTAGGAAAGGGGGCGAGGCCCATTGTAGGGAACAGAATTGGGACAAGGTTTGGGGGATGTCGTTCGAGCCTAGTTTTGGGGAACGGGGTTGAGGCCCAGTGTTGGGGAAGTCAACGGGGAAGGGTGTTTGGTCGCAATGTCGGGGTTCATGCTTAGCATTGGGGAATGTCATCGGAGAGCGAGGTCGGGGCCTAATGTTGGGGAGCATCGTCGGGGAACGTGTTTCGGGGCGAGTGTTGGGGAAGCCATCGCGGAGTGGGGTCAAGGCCTACTGTTAGGGGACTTGCAATTTTCATAAAATCTGGTCCGGTGGGGTTTCCACAAGAACTGGTCTGGTGGGGTTTCCGTAAAATCTGGTCCGGTGGGCTTTCCATAAAAAATGTGCTTTTGAGTCCTTGTAAAAGGGTTTGGGCCCTTTCAAAAACCCTAAATACCCCTAAAAAAATCACAAACTTACCCAAAAAAAATGAAAAATTAATTCAAATTAAAGTTAATCACTTGATTTTAACGCCTTAGACTTTTTAACAAACAATTATATTATATTATAATATTTTATTAAATAATTTAGTAATATAGGATAAGGAAAGACAATGGAAAAAGTGCTCGAGCAATAAAATCTAGAAAATTATTTTAGATGTATTTTAATAATCTTAAGAGGTTTTTTTATTAATAAAAAATCTAATTGATTAAAAAAGTTATAAAAAAATAAAAGATAAAAATATCAATTAATATTATAGTATTAAAAATTAGTAAAATATTATTTTAATTGTAGGAGAATTTTCTAATAGTATTTTAAGATTTATAATTAGCAACCTTTAGTGGTTAAATTGTTGGGTGAAGTAGGTGTAGAGATAAGCATGTAATAAATCAAAAGATAGGGTGAATGTATCAAAGCATGTGCATATGAGGATAAGGTGGGGACTAAATGTGTGGGATTAAGTATATCGGAAGAGGTAAAGGCTAGATGAGCCCAACTTTGCACAAGATTGCTCTATTTCACTAATAATATATGAAAACATTTCCTTAAAATAAACACAAAAGTAAGTGGGAAATGACACAAGCATGCAATTTTCATAGAAAGAAAATTTACAATATACTTGAAATAATAAAAAACTATATGAAGTTTTTGTGTCTATTTAATATTTTAATATTAATTTTAATTTTTATACTATTCAATTTTTAATATTATAACTTCATTATAAGATAATATTTTATACTAATCTCAATTTTCTTGTTAATTCTAAACAATAAAAATAATTATAATTTATAACCTTTTCAACTCGTATTTTAATATTTTAATAACCACAATAACATAATGTTATTTATGCTATACTAAACAATATAATAATTCTCTTCTTTTGATAATGGGATTGAGTGGGAGGTGTTTTGATGTTCAATTTATGATTCCACAGATATACATAGTGGTAGAGAGGATAGGCAAAGGACAAGGAACTTCTCCATTTCATTCAATGTTTATAAATTTGTTGTGTGTTGAGAAAAATAATGTGATGTTCTATTATTTGTTAATGATGGTGTTGAGTTGGTAGAGTGTTTGGTTGAATACATTGAGTTGTTAATGTGTCTTTGGTAGAGTTGTTACCCTAATTGTCTATGTAGGGCCACATATAATGTGAAGAACTCTCCATTTCTTTAATGGAGATGGGAGTTGGTGCAAGCAAGGGGAGAGGAAGGTGGTAAGGGTAAAAGAAAGTTGTGAGCAAAGGTAGATGAGGAGGTGGAGAACATCCTTAGTGGAGGAAGGTTGAACATAGAGAAGGCATTTAGGAGGTTTGCTAATTATATTGCACATGAGCTCAAGAATCCTAAGATGTAGATTTGAATGTTGATGATATGGGGGTTGGTGAAGGAAGTAGATGAGGATGGTAGAGTGGAGATTTGTGAGGCCATGAGGAAGATATTGCTGGATTTTGGTCATTCGATTTGCTAGCACAATGTCTTTGACATCACATAATCCCTCTTGAGTGCATCCTTACTCTTAATGGTGGTCAACATGTTTTTGCTTCATGAAGTTACAGAGGGCATTCAAGAACAAGTAGATGTATACTTGGATTGTATTATTGATCACCTTCACACAATTTTGAAGAACCAAGGAAATCTCTATAAATGCCCGAAGATGCTGGGTAATATCCTTCATGTTTAATTTCTTGTTGAGCTCAAGGAGAAGATATTGAGTGTTGTGAAGAGGCCAAGCTCATGGAGGCCCAAAATGAGATGTAACATCCTTTTGTCTTTCGATATTGGTAGCAAAGAGAGGGTTTAATCTTCTTTGTGCAATCTATAGTGGCAATAAAGATAGTGGCTAGTTTTTTTGTTAGTTTACAATGGATGTGTATTAGTAGTAGGGTCTATGGGAGGACGTGGATAAATTATTTTTTTTTTGCTTGGTAAATTGCAGGCTTGGGGCCTACTTCCTTTATGTTAAAATATTAACATAAATATTTAACAAGTTTTAAACATTACATAGAAACCCCATATAACATATAGCAGGGGATGGACAAAAACCCTGCATCATTTAACCCTATCTACTAGCCTACTCCATAATCTAACAGAAAAAGACATAAAAACAACTTGATCAAACAATGACAAACAAAAACCTACAACCAAACCCTACTAAGCATTGTCATCCTCTGAGTAGTAAGACTCTAGCACCTTGAGCTTCCAGGCATCCTCAGCTTCAAGTCCAACAAATTTTGTTTAGGAATGAGATCCCCCTTGGAGCACGCTTCCTTCTCCCTGCAATATGCTTGGTTTCGACCTCCTCCACGAACGACAACCAAGACATTGTATCTCTAGCTACATTGATTATGTAGAAGTCATCCACCATAGGAATGCCCAAACCTAGTTTGGCCATGCTCATCACCTCCAAATTTGCCACAAAAGTCTTTCTTGACAAAAGCCTCTATTAGTGCTTTAATGGCTGCCTTGTCTTCATCCACAATCAAAAGAACTGCAAGGAACATCGATGCCAAATCAGAATTCACTCTATACTTGTGTTCTGCACCATGAATCTTTCACCCAACACCCATTCAATTGCAAATAACACAATACCAGTCTTGGTTTTAAACACTTGCCTCATCCTCTTCTCTGTAATACACCCCAAGAAGGACATCTGTCATTTCTTGCATGTAAGCCTTATTGGGGTGTCCATTTTAAACGAGTGCTAGCTATCAAATTTCTCCAAAACCCACAAAAATATTGTCCAACGCCAATGCCCAAATAACCGCCATAAATCCCTTTCCACATGCTTCGCTACCATCATTTTGACATAGAGATGAGATTGGTTGTTAGTCTCAAGAGTTGGTGTCTTTATTGCACATTACTTCCCATCGATTAGCATGATCCAAACTGATTGCTAAGTTATCCAACTCATCGGCTTCTCTATTCCCTTCCTTTAGCATGTGATTGAAAACCATGTTTTCAAAGCTATATGCCAAACTTAGAGCTTCCAATAGAAAACCATTTAATTTCCAATTAGATAAACCCCTTTTTCTCAAGGCATTGATCACTACTAAGGAATCTCCTTCTATTTCTATCTTCTTAATCTTGAGGGAGCAACATAGATTAAGGGCCAAGATAAGGGCCTTTAGTTTTGCTTCATTGTTAGTGCCATCAGGGAGTATTTTTTCTGGTGTTCTTAGGATATCACCATTGTGATCCCGCACCAGACATCTTGCACTAGAAGCACCTGGATTCCCCTTGGAGGTGCCATCAAAATTCATCTTCACCCATCCTCTTGGTGGCGGGATCCACTTTGTCTCCTTTCTCTTCTATCAGGTCTTAGCACCCCCATCCCCATTAACAGGGGGCCGTGGATAAATTGTTAAATATATGTATGAAAAAGATATTAATGTATAGATAGAAGGAAAGCTTTATTATGGGTATGTTGTTAAGTTGTAGTATATGAGTGCTATTGACAAGTTAATCTATTTTCTCTTAAGAATAGACCTGGTGAACTTTGAGTTACCAACATTTGAGCTTTAATGTTCTTTGTTTACGGCTCTTGAGTGTCTAATCTAAATATTTTTAGAAAAAATATAATAATTCTCTTTAAATTCATAACATATTATTTTCAAAATATAGTCGAATATTCTTAATCATAGTAACTCATAATACTTATAATATAATTACAAAACTACAATTACAACAAATTAAAAGAAAATCAACCTAAAATTATGGCCTCAATATTTACGTGGAGAGGTGTAACCTATAGTGAGACTAGGGGGAGAAGCATCTAATGCCATGATTGTGAAAGAAAAGTTATTTAAAGCCAATATTTATTTTTTAAATATAAAGACATCCAAATTTTAAAATATATATTAATATGTACAAATGAAGGTATAAAAAAGTAATACATAAGTATATAACAAATTCAATATAGACACTTATATCTCTTGGCATCTTTTAGATAGATGTATTTAACATATTTATGTTAATATATTTATTCTATAATTATTATTAGATTTTTAATGTTGTTAGATTTCTTCCTAGAACTCTTTTTTTTGCACCTATTTTTCCTCCCCTTCTTTTAAAAAGCTTAGCATTACAATCTATTTGATCATTTTCTCATCTAATCTATTTGATGATGGATTAAAAACCATTAACGAAAAAAAAATTAGATAATTTTTTACCAAAAACATTTCAAGTATTTGTCATAGACTATTGAAATATCATATCTTTAATAATATTATTATTATTAAAAAAAACATCTGTTGGCAAGAGACACTATATGGATTCATGGTTGTTGTCATTGATGGCAACAAAGGTCATCCCACATATCCGCAAGTCATGATGTGTCTCTACCGGAAGTCAGAATAAAGAATGTTGTGGTCCGGTGAAGAAGAACAGAGCATGTGGCAAGGTCCGACAGATTGGTCCGGATCTCTCAGAGGAAGTGTCTTGGTGCAGTGCGGATTTGGGGAAGTCAAGAGGACTACCTTGAGTGGTATATTCCAAGGATTTAGCCTCCGGTGATGGACAAGGAAAAAGATATGAACAGTTGAGTACCGGATTCCTGAGAGACAGTGAAAACAGAGGAAGAACTGACTGACAGAGTATCAGACTACTTTCCGGATGTGTTACTATTGATGATAGAGGTTGTGAAGGCATGAATCATGTTTGGCCGACATGATTAATGATATCTACAAGTATATGCTTGATCCGCATTGCTTGGTGAGGAAGGATTCAGCCGACAGAATGAGAGTTTGTAAGAAACTAGACTGTTCCGGATACCGACTAGAAAAGTGATGAAATTACTTATGCGGATATATATAGAGGATGGATTTAGTTGTGAAATGTGCTATGGTGTGAAGACATATGTGAATAAGTCCAGAACAGAGCAGAGGTAGCAAAAAGGATCCGGTATGTGAAAGATAGCAGAATAAAGAACAGAGGAAAGATGAAGTGCAGCAGATCAGTGTACTGAGCCTAACCGGAACTGAACTCCAGCATATGCAGATGCTTCCAATCAGTTCAAGACTGTGATTCTTATCACTTTGTAGACAGTGTGTCTTCTTGTAGGCAGTGGGCCTCTTGTGAGCAGTGTGCTCGGGCAGTGAGCCCTAATTGGCAAGTGCCATTTTTGTAATTTCCTATTCTTCTAACAGAGAATAATTTTGGGTTAATCACCCCGTGGTTTTCTCCCTTAACAGGGTTTCCACGTCAAAAATACTGTGTCATGTGTTTCTTATTTCATGATTAATGTTTTTGTGTTTAATTCTATGCTGCATCAATTAAAAGGAAATTTCAATAAGGGAAATAATTAGGATAACTGATTCACCCCCCCTCTCAGTTATCAACAATTGGTATCAGAGCCAAGTTCCTCCTAATAGAGCCTAACAGCTTGAGGAAGATCTGGGATTTCAAATGGATGCATATGGTTTAAGGGAGCAACTCAAGACTGCTCTTGAGGATCTTGAACAGTCAAATTCTGAAGCCAGTGAATTAAAGGAAAGACTCAAACAGGCTGATGAATTCATGAGAGAATTAAAAGACAAATTAAGTCTCTCTATGAAAAAGAGAAAGGAGCTACTCCAACAATTGGCAAGACAAAGTGAAGAAAGCAATACAAATGAAGAATTGACTGAGCAAACCAAGTTATGTGAAAAGTTATCAAAAGAAGTCATTATGTTAAGACATGAAATGGAATCAGGAACTATAAAGTTTACTCAAGAGATTGAAGAAAAAAGAAAGGCTGAAGACAATCTAAGACAATCTCTTAAAGAAAAATCAGAAGAATGCCACCAGATGGACAGGATTATCAGACATCTTGAATCTGATCTTGAAGATGCCAAAGATAATGAAGAAAAACTTGAGGATCAAATTGCCTCTCTCAAAAGAGACCTTCAAATAGCAAATGAATATAAAGAGAAATTCAAGATAAGTTCTGCTCAACTTGAAGTTCTTCTTGGAAGTCAAAAGAGGACAGATGACAAGTATGGTTTGGGATATGAGAAAGGAGAAAGCTCCGGATCCGGTCAGAAGAATCCTGGATCAGAAAATCCAAGGAGCAGGCCTAGAAGACCTCCGGTAAGACAGCCAAATGCTCAAAGATATCCATCCTTCAATGGATACTGCCACAGCTGCAACCACTTTGGTCACAAAGCTAATCAGTGCAGAATGAGAATGAATTAGATTAATTCATCCTTCTCCGGACAATGCTTCAACTGCAAAAGGTATGGACACAAATCCCATGAATGCAGAATTATGCAAGTAAACAAATCATTCAAAGGTAGATGCTTCACATGCAATAGAGTAGGTCATATGGCTAATCAATGCAGATCAAGAGGATATCAGTCAAATATGCAAAGAAATGTTATTTGCCAAATCTGCAATAGGTCCGGTCATAATGCTAAAGTCTGCAGAAATAAGTATCAGGACAAAAGAGGTCCGGTGTATAATCAGAATCAAGACAAGGGTAAACAAAAGATGAATGCGGATGAAGTTAGGAATCAGATGAGCAAGATTTGGGTGAAGAAAAGTTCAGAGAATGTAGAGGTTGGATCCGCACCAGACTCTGGTGCTGATATTTCTTCCAGAAATTAAAAAGTTAGCTCAGGCTCAGGGGGAGACTCAAAGAAAATCCTGTTCCCCCAGCCAAACAAGTGGTGCCGAATGTGGCACAAGATGCGGATTAAAGGGTTTGCAGATATGAGTCTTGAGATGCTTCAGTCAAGTTTTCAGAGGTCCGCATGGAGTTATGAAGAAGCTGTGATCGATCAAATAAGACCTGTTCAGGGAGATGCTCCGGTATGACAAAGGATTACAAAAAGGTCCGGAGAGATCCGGAAGTGCACTATCTTGTTCTGCGGATTGGACAGAATGTTTGGGATGTTCGTGTAATATGTTACCTCTATTTATTCATGATTGAAAGATCCGGATGATATTCACAGATCAGGACTAATCCGGGATACTCCAAGCTATCCAGACAAGGCGAACCGGAATAATGTAGGTGAAGCATTTATTGCAGACAGATATTAGGGTTCGCGGAGCAATATAAGGGATTTCTAAAAAGTCATTTGCTCATTCTGCACTCAAGAAGAAGCGAATAGTGGAGCTCTACAACAAGATTCATCAAGCACACCAAGGATCTCCTGCCGAAGTCATTACATAAAGAAATCAATCCAATCACTCCGTGCAAGTCGAAGGCGCATAAGGTATTCTCCGTTTTTCATTACCTCACTGCAAATCTTTGAAGAATGGCTACTCCAAACATAGTCAAGATCTCTGATAGACCTCGCCCCTCATTCAAAAAACATCCCTATAAATCATTGGAGGTAGATCCACTAGGAGCCTTCTCTAGTGTTCCTCACGGAGTTTTACATACTGAAGACATTAGGGTTTACATACATGCAAGCATTGAGGAATTTGGGGAATTCAAATTAAGAGACCTCTATCACAAGCAACTGATAGACAATGCTTTTGAGCTTAAACCAGAGTATAAGGATATCCAGAAGAAACAATTTGAGCAATTTATTCATTTCCCCTGCTTTGAAGAAGATGAATGGGTCCGGTATGTACTAAGCAGGATGCATGACAACTTTCTATGGCTAGATAGACCCTGCAAGATCACAAAAGAGGCAATTAGAGCAGTAACTGGTCTATACTCTTCCGGAGGGGTACCTATCCTCAAATCTGTCAAGAACAACATTGTAACTGAGGCCACCGGATCAAAATTTGATAAGAGGGCAATGACCATTGAAGATATTTCGGATCCGGATATCAAATATGCATCCATGATAATAGGATACAAGATCTATCACTCCAGCAGGGAGAATTCTGTATCCGGAACTGCAATATACACTGCCTATGAAATGCTAAGAAAGAATGCAGAATATGATCTCTGTGAACTACTGCTAAGCCAATTAATGGAAAATATACAGAAAATCAAGAAGGATAAGAAGAATTCCTTTAAGTATGGTACTCTTATTGTATGTCTATTCTTCTACTTCATGAATGAGCTACCCGGAACAAGTGGATGGGTATGGCAGAATGACAAACCTGTTGCAGTCCAGATAAGAGACTATTTGCATGGACTTGGGGATGCAAAAGCGAGAAATACAGCTCTATGGGGATACTTCAAAAACTTTCAGAGCATGATGCAAGCAAGAGAGAGAATTCCCCAGTCTCTCGTTGAGAAATACAAGGACTCAGTGTGCTTTATGGTTGACACTGATCAGTGCCTAATGGAGGCAGTGGAGCCAAGGACTGTCTGGATCATGCCCATGGGGTATGAAGTGGATGAACAGATAGTGGAGCTGCATGTTCAACACATGCTAAGTCAGCCCAAAGATCCTAAGGCAGAAAGGTTTGGAACCTTTGAGGAGCTGAGTGTAAAAATACATGTAGAACTCTAGGAACCTGAGATTAAAAGAAAGGTGAGAAAAGAAGTAGAGCACATTGCTCAAGGCCTAGGCATCTCAAAGGAGGCACTTGATGCCAGCCGGGAAAAGAGGAGGAAGGCTGAGGAAGAAGAGAAAAGTAAAGAAAGTGCTCCGGTTGAAGCTCCCACCCGGACCAGATCATCAAAGAGATCTGCACCTCCCACAACCAAAAGTTCAAAACCGGAAGTCTAGGCATCCGGTAAGAGATCCAAGACAAAAGCCACAAGGGCTTATGGAAGCCAAAAGGATGAAGAGGAAACAGAGTCAGATGAGGGAGTAAAAGAAATAAAGAAACAGAAGAAGAAAGGATCCGGTAAGCCCTCCACAGGCCAAGACAAGGATGAAATGGCAGAGGTATCTGTTGAAAAGCCCACTCTGTCTCTAGAGAGCATAATCAAGTCAGTCACGGTGGATGGAAACCTTCAACCAATGACTGAATCCTATGATGACTTCAGTGAGGCTGACCAAAAGACTCTGCAGGAAGCCATAGTTAAATATCTGAACATATATAATAAGGCTTTCATTGAAATCATATCTCTTATTCCTAAAAGCCTAGAAAAGGAATTGGAAGTAAGAAAGAATAATGCTCATGCTAAAGATCTTGAGATCCGGGAGCAGATAGCTATTCAGCTATATCCTCAAATTGATCCCAAGACAATGAACATTATCTTCAAGGACTGCAAAGATGAGTTCAGAAGCAAAGCCAGGATGAATCAACTCATGCTTGGTGAGACTGACAAAGTGGCCCAAGAAACAGAAGAGATCCTCCGGAAGGCCTTCAAAAGGTTCAATCTTCCTGTTGTAGAGGACCTAGGTACAGAAACAGCTGAGGACTTGGAACCCTCTGTTCTGGAAGAAGTGGACCCTGAGCATACAAGCATCTCTCCTCCGGTTTCCCCTACAGTCTCCGGATCCAAAGAAGAAGAGCAATTACAGGAGAAGGAAGCAGTGGTGAAAGACAAAGAGGTTGACAGTTCCAAGACTGCAGAAGAAAAGAAACATTTGTCTCCGGCAAGAGACACTGCACAAACTGTTCAACAATTTTTGAGCAAAGAAACTTTAGAGATTGATGAACCGGAGCTCCTAAAAGGCCCATTCGACTTTGTCTCTCTCTCTCCGGTACAAACAATGAAGATAGCTTCATTTGCAAATGCCAAGGCAAATGAAAAACTCCTGAAGTCTCATATGGAAGACTGTGAGTTGATAGAGGCTGCTTCCGGAGTACTTGTAAAGATTATGCCATCAATCCAAATAGATCCGACAGCCTCCACTTCCGGTAATCTAAAAACCTTAGTCAGCAGTGTTGATACACATTTTGATTCTCTAGAAAAATCAGCTGAAGAAAAGGTCCGGAAGGAATTTTTGGATAAAAGATTTTCAGAAATATTAGAATTAATCTCTAAAGATAGGAAGATTGTAAGCATTGGAATAAAGAGCTTAGAGAATGCTCTTAAGGATGGCGGTGACATCTACAAATTTTGTATATCCTGGTCAAAGGCAACAGCAGCATTTGACAAGAAAATAAAAGAGGAACAGGATAAGCTACAAAGCTTATCTCAAAGTTTTGATCCTCTCTCTTCCTCTATAATAAATCAAGAATGTTAGACCATTGCAGTCTTGAATGAAATAAAAAATCTTGAGAAGGAAAGGAAGAACATCACTAACCGGATGGGAGAACTTAGAAGGATTATAATCCCTAAGTTGGAAACTATGCATGAGGCCATCAGTGATGCTCAGACCACCGCCCAAACAAAAGATCCGACAGATCTCAAGCGGGCAGAAGCTTTTGCATTTTTGTTAAGTGGTCACATTTCAATTTTGGATAGAATGAAGCAAAGTTGGGCTACAGAAATGATCCAATTGCAGACATCCTTTGCAGACATTCTTCAGTACATGTGAGTATGTAAATATGCGGCTATATATAGAAAATTTTTGAAAATTTTGGTGTGCGGACCCTACCCTTTGCCATTGATGTCAAAGGGGGAGTGAGGAGCAATGAAAAATGAGGGATCCAACTAAGGGGGAGTTCCGGAAATTGTATATAAAGACAGAGCATCAGCAAAGGGGGAGCATAGTGAAAACACTTAGTCATTTTTCACTAAGTGTTGCCATCAATGCCAAAGGGGGAGATTGTTGGCAAGAGACACTATATGGATTCATGGTTGTTGTCATTGATGGCAACAAAGGTCATCCCACATATCCGCAAGTCATGATGTGTCTCTACCGGAAGTCAGAATAAAGAATGTTGTGGTCCGGTGAAGAAGAACAGAGCATGTGGCAAGGTCCGACAGATTGGTCCGGATCTCTCAGAGGAAGTGTCTTGGTGCAGTGCGGATTTGGGGAAGTCAAGAGGACTACCTTGAGTGGTATATTCCAAGGATTTAGCCTCCGGTGATGGACAAGGAAAAAGATATGAACAGTTGAGTACCGGATTCCTGAGAGACAGTGAAAACAGAGGAAGAACTGACTGACAGAGTATCAGACTACTTTCCGGATGTGTTACTATTGATGATAGAGGTTGTGAAGGCATGAATCATGTTTGGCCGACATGATTAATGATATCTACAAGTATATGCTTGATCCGCATTGCTTGGTGAGGAAGGATTCAGCCGACAGAATGAGAGTTTGTACGAAACTAGACTGTTCCGGATACCGACTAGAAAAGTGATGAAATTACTTATGCGGATATATATAGAGGATGGATTTAGTTGTGAAATGTGCTATGGTGTGAAGACATATGCGAATAAGTCCAGAACAGAGCAGAGGTAGCAAAAAGGATCCGGTATGTGAAAGATAGCAGAATAAAGAACAGAGGAAAGATGAAGTGCAGCAGATCAGTGTACTGAGCCTAACCGGAACTGAACTCCAGCATATGCAGATGCTTCCAATCAGTTCAAGACTGTGATTCTTATCACTTTGTAGACAGTGTGTCTTCTTGTAGGCAGTGGGCCTCTTGTGAGCAGTGTGCTCGGGCAGTGAGCCTCTTGTGAGCAGTGTGCTCGGGCAGTGAGCCCTAATTGGCAAGTGCCATTTTTGTAATTTCCTATTCTTCTAACAGAGAATAATTTTGGGTTAATCACCCCGTGGTTTTCTCCCTTAACAGGGTTTCCACGTCAAAAATATTGTGTCATGTGTTTCTTATTTCATGATTAATGTTTTTGTGTTTAATTCTATGCTGCATCAATTAAAAGGAAAGTTCAATAAGGGAAATAATTAGGATAACTGATTCACCCCCCCCCTCTCAGTTATCAACAACATCTTACTATCATAATGAATAAACCACTAAAACTCTTTTTTTAAGGGGGGGTCCAAAAGACAAATATCCAAAATTGAATAAAGGATGGTACTACAAAAGTGAAATTGAGGATGATAAATTTGATTAATTATTGGTAAGATGAAACATTAGAATACATACATTTCATAATCTAAAGCTTTGTTTGTGATAGAGGTATTGTAAGAAATCTTGCTTGTAGCCTTGTTTGTATGCACTTATGTATATTGTTATGACTCTTTTACTCATAAACACACCTTGTTTTCACTGATGTTCATGTGAACTCATGTATATAGTTTTGGATTGCTACTTTATGCAATCTTTTGTGATCTGTTGGTCTCCTACAATGATTTAACAACTAAGCCCATAAAGTTGTGACCCAGAGATTGGACATCTAACCTGAATAGTTGTCTTAATCACTATGAAGATGCATTTAACTTGTCAACCCAGGGACGTGGACTTGAAATGGGTCAACTAAGAAAGACATAATGTTGAAAGTAAATTGCTTGGAAAGAAATAACATAAATGTTGAACATCAACCAACAACTAAACTAAGCTAAAGTGCATAATAGAAAATGAAAATCTGGGCAACAAACCGGAAACTACTCTATCTGCTTTTGCTGTCGGAACAAACATAGAATGGAATTCTAGTGGCTGCAGGAACATACTGTTCCAGAGTTTAACTAACTGCTTGATAGAAAATAATGACTAAACTAAAGGATGGAATGCTCACCAAGTGGGGCCCCTTGGATGAGTATCCCTTAAGACAAATGTAAACTCAGAGATATGAACTTATAACTTTATTTTATTCGTTGGAAAACATGAGTACAAATGAGCAACATAACTATATTGCTGAAAAACTTAATAATGCGAGTACAACCTCAGATTAATCAACCCCTCAAAAGGAGCATATGAGTCTTATTTATAGAAATAAAAACTACAAACCAACTACCTAGCAAGGCAGTCAACTCCAACAGAATAAGAGGATGCCACTTTAGGGAGAGCATAGAAAGTGGAGAGGAGGTTATGCATGTGTGGAATCTGGTCAAGCATGTTCTCTTTAACACAGATCTAGCACAACAAAAACTCTTATATTTGCTCAACAAGAAATTAAGACCAGTTACAAGGCGGTTATCTTCCCTCCATTTGACATTTGAACAACCATCTTGTTTGACTTTGATGGCGAGTAACCAATTGACAGAATTTTCTTTGACTTTATAGGTTGCTAATTATATCTGCATAACAATATTAGTACGCACAATAATTGCATATTTGTAATTATCTTAGAGTAACATTCATTAACCACATGTAAAATTAACATAGATAGTTCATATAGCATGTCAATGTCATTAAAGATTATAGGAAATAACCTATACCCAATATCTTATGGTTTTGAGGAAATATCATAAAAAGATGAAGATCTAGATGCCAAAGTCCATGATAACTACAACAAATGGATAATAAATTCTAACAAAATTGAGTCATAAACTAGACTCATCATGATCCAAGGGATGTCTTTATAGATCTTCACTAATCCATTTCCTAGACATAACTAGAACAATATGGTCGAGCAAAATACAATAGAAGTGGAAGATGATTATTTGGATTATAATGAAATAGTTGGTATGATAGAAGTGGATAAGGAGAAAATTGCAAATTCACCTCATCCACGGGGAAAAGGTATTTATGCTGAAGTTCCTCTGTTGTTATCCCTTCAAGGATTGGGAGTGAACCACGAGGCACTGGATTTACAGATCGAACAACCGTGACAACATGTTATACAAGGAAAAGTTGCTATGGTGGAAAATATCCCATTCCACTGCAAAAAGCTTATCAAGAAATCGAAGGATCAGAAAAGAACAAGATGGTTATCATTAGTGGGAAATAGTAATGGTTCCTCTCCTCATAAGCAACATAAAATTTTGAATATACAGGGATTTTAGAAACAAGCACTGCTTGATCATCCTGGAAATACAAATCAAACAAATGCGAACTACTCACACTTTTTACAAAACTTGATGGAGCACCTCTCTAAGATGCTCACAAGTTTGAGCCCTTCTTAGCATCAGGTAAGTATTTCTATCCTTGGTGGCCACCTTTGTCGTAGCATAGTTTTCTCATTTATGTGGCCTCCCCTCTTGTGTTGTGTTCCCCCGTGATGTGTTATGTTTTGTTTAGGCCTCCTAGGGTGGCCCTTGATACTCTTGTAAGGTCAAGGATACCGGGAGACTGCCTCTATTGTGACCATTCTTCTATTTGTTTCATTATTCTTCTATCTTGCCTCTCCTCTATTTTATTATTGTGTGTCGTGCCTTAGGGTCATAGCGTTGCGGTTGATGACCTGGGGGCATCCTCCTACGTGGTGTTCCTAAGGCACTTGTTCTCCTCTCTCATTTTATTATTTACCTTCTTCTAGTGATTCTATCTAGTCGACGGATGATGAAAACAAACAACTAACTGATACAGACCACATGTCCCTTCAGAAAGCAAGCGAAAATGGACCTAGTCCATATAGAAGATGGGGTTGATTTATATATCCGATGCTTGGCTAGTAGAATCATTTTATGTGATATTTGATGTTGTCTTATCTTTTCAAACAAATCATAACAATACATTTGCTTTCGTGCACTTTGATTGTCTTGTATCTCACCTTGTTGTTACACTCGGTTCTGAGATGCCTGTAGTATAAGCCCAATTGCTATGCTCAGATTCAAACCCGTATGTGTAGCCTTGGTTTCTTTGATGTGATCTTATATATGATTCATGCATAGCTTTCATGTTTTTCTTTGGTTATTATCTTAAGGTAAGATTTGTAACCTCTCTTATCCTAAGGCACTTGTTCTCCTCTCTCATTTTATTATTTACCTTCTTCTAGTGATTCTATCTAGTCGGCGAATGATGAAAAAAAACAACTAACTGATACAGACCACGTGTCCCTTAAGAAAGCAAGCAAAAATGGACCTAGTCCATACAGAAGATGGGGTTGATTTATATATCCGATGTTTGGCTAGTAGAATCACTCTGTGTGATATTTGATGTTGTCTTATCTTTTCTAACAAATCATAACAATACATTTGCTTTGTGCACTTTGATTGTCTTGTATCTCACCTTGTTGTTACACTCAGTTCTGAGATGCCGGTAGTATAAGCCCAATGGCTATACTCAGATTCGAACCTGTATGTGTAGCCTTGGTTTCTTTGATGCAATCTCATATATGATTCATGCATAGCTTTCATGTTTTGCTTTGGTTATTATCTTAGGGTAAGATTTGTAACCTCTCTTATCTTATCTTAGCATATCTTATCATTGTGTTTGTGGGAACATTTGGCGATCATGAGCACGTCACCTTGGGGGCATGGGCTTTGTGAAGCTCTTGAACCCTTGTGTGTTTTCTCTCTACCTTAATGTGCTTGATATTGATACATGACATCAACCACCTTAAGGTGGGGGCATATATAAGGTAATGATGATTTTGGTACTAACGAAGCATGTTTGTAAGTGCTCTGCAGAGGCAGGATGTTGTATCTCTAGCACGAGTACACATCTTTATCTATATTGCAATCAAATAAGCCCTCTATGGAGGCGAGACAACGTATCTCTTGAGCTAGTGCATATCCTTTTAGCCCTTTGAGAAGGTGGGATGGTGTATCTCTTGAGCTAGTGCACATCCTTTTACTTCAAAATGTCCTCTCTAGAGGTGGGGTTGGATCTTGAGACTATTGTCCCTTAAGCGTGTCTTTGGCGATTGTTGTGGCATAAGCCCAACCGTCAGGTGTGTCTACAGCGTGTTTGAAATGGTGGGACTTAACAATAGGCTCCTTCCATTGCCTTGTTTGTCGTGTTTAAGATGTATAGTATGTCTATGGCATGCTATACGACACTCGTGTTTTCTGTATGTATTTCATGTGTTTTCCCCCTTGTGTAGTGTAAAGCGTGTGGCGATGAGTCCCCCCTACACTTGGGTTTTGTATGGCATGTTTTCCCCCTCGTGTAGTGTAAAGGGTGCAGCGATGAGTCCCCCCTACACTTGGGTTTTCTATGTCGTGTTTTCCCCCTCGTGTAGTGTAAAGGGTGTGGCAGTGAGTCCCCCCTATGCTTGGGTTTTGTATGGTATGTTTTATCCCCTTGGTGTAGTGTAAAGGGTGTGACAATGAGTCGTCCCTACATTCTTGGAGTTTTGTGTTGCAATATTTATTTCCATGCATCTATATATATATGAAAATGAAAATGCTATATTAGTGTATTCATTATGTTTTGCGTGACTACTCTCATGTCTTCATCATGTTTTGTGTGTCTTCAATATTGTCTTCTTCGTATCTTGCATGTCTATTAATGTCTTCATTGTGTTTTGTGTGTCTACGATGTGTTTTCTAGCGCTTACATGAGACTAGGGGCTAGAAATAGTTCCTCATTCTTGGTGTATGCCTTAGCTTCAAGTGCCTAGCATGTCTAATGTGTTTTTGACCGTACTTTAATGCATGTATGGGTCGTAAGACCATACATACATTAAAGTAGGGGCTACATGCTATGTCATAAAATGTCCCCCTAGGACTTTTACCTCGTAAGTTTAGCTCATGGGTCCCTTAATTTTAATCATGCATCTTAGAAATTAATCTCGTAGCAAAATTCCTCGAAACCCATGACAAATAGAACTTAGGGGACATCTCTGAACTTAATCCAGCCCCAAAATAGGTCCCTGGGCTTGGGTGCCCATGCCCTTGCCCTACCTATTTTGTTGGGGTCCCAAATTTAAATGTTGGTTGGTGACTATTAAAAGGTTTTCATTGTCGACATCTTAAGTTTGAATTATGAAATTGTAGCGGGAATTCATATATAATCATGTTTAGGACTTCATTTGTAAAATAGAAGATGATTTTTGAGATTAAGGTGAACTTATGATCTTAGAGCATTTAAGGGATTCATTGTGTTGTAGAGCAGAATTGTGTTGTTGTGTTTGATATTGTAGACTTGGCTTCATCTTCTCATGGTGTGAAAGAGCTTCATCTCCTTGAGAATTACACCTCTGAGGTGACATCTATTTGTGGTTCAATATATCTATTTTATCATTACTTTTGCCTTTGTCTTGCACACACACTCTCTATCTGACAACAGTGTTGGAAGGATTGAATGCCATTTCGAGGCTTGATCGAGGTAAGATCCTAAACACCACAACCCCCAACCCCTCTCTTGTGATTGTAGGTGACAAGTATCGGATATTGTGGAGAGGAGTTGCAGAGCAGAAGGATCTCTGATTTGAAGAAAAAGTCAAAAAATAACCATAAAAGGTCAAGGGCGCCTCCTCTTTTGACTTCCAGTTTTGCAGTGCCAAAAATCTTGGAGAAGGTTACAGTCTATAGCAGGTTTCATACCGAAGCCCTTAGAAAAAGTACCACCTTGGGCTTAGGCGCCTGCTCTTTTGACCCTGAAGTTTCTGCATTCTGAAATCTGAAATCTGGTATGTATCTGATCTATAGTTAGTGTCTTTCTGTGGAAGCATTTGTCGTGTTTCATCCGTTTACTTACGATTTTTTATAATTAGGGTTTTAGGCTTAATCGGGCTAAAATTAACACATTAATCAACAAATTCCAAATTTCCTTATCATTTCAAGTGACAACCAACTTGATAGTTGAGTTCTCTTGCAAAAGTTGTGATTCAACTTGGTTAAATGTCCTTGAATGTATTGAGTGAAAGGAGGACTTAATCAAACTACCAATCAACCCTCTTAACCTTCTTTTCATCTATTATAGATATTTACTTGAATTTTGTCCACAATTTAAATCTTAAATTTTTATTACAATTTTTAGTGATTGTGAACCCTCCGTCAAACTTATGTCATCTAATTGATGTATAAGAAACATTCAAACATTATTCGCTTTTGTTTTCATCATATACATTTTAATTTTTACTTGTATATATTATTCTTATTAGAGACATTTGAAATGACTAAAAAGTAGTCAAGAGTTCTGTTTAAAAAGACATGTGCTAAACTAAGTGTAAAATGAGATAGAAAAGTGTGAAGTATGCACTTTTTGTGTCTACAAATACATATAATTACCATTGTATGAAAACTCTTCTAAATTATCTTAAAAATGTGTTTACCTTTTTCATATAATAACTAGGTAAGCACTATTAAATATTTACTTGAATCTTATCCACAATTTAAATCTTAAAATTTTATTACATTTTTAATGATGTTAACTCTCCATCAAACTTATATCATCTAATGGATGTCTAAGAAACAATCTAATGTCATCCCCTTTTGTTCTTACCATATACTTTTCAGTTTCTATTTGTATGTTATTCTTATTAGAGACATTTGAAATGACTAAAAATAGTCAAGAGTTCTGTTTAAAAAGACATGTACTAAACTTAGTGTAAAACAAGGTGGAAAAGTGTGAAGTATGCACTTTCCATCTTTACAAATACATAGAATTAAGACTGTGCAAAAACTCTTGTATATTCTATTAAAATTATGTTATCCATGTTCTTCATATAATCACTAGGTAAGCACTATTAAATATTTACTTGAGTTTTGTCCACAATTTAAATCTTGAAATTTGATTACATTTATATATTTATATTTTTTATAGTCTACAAAATTGATACTAAAATTTAGCTCCTTACAAGTAATACAATAAAAGTCATATCCTCTAGTTAATTCTCTTGTTGTCTATGTGTTGTTTTACTAATGTTGGGTTTTTTCTTGTTGTTGGTTAGTGTTGTGGGATTCCATGTCTCATGGAATTAGATTCTTGTATGTTTTGTGCCCAGGACCCATTGTGCTTTTGAGTCCTTGTAAAAGGGTTTGGGCCCTATCAAAAACCCACCTTTACCTCCTAAAAACAATCACAAACTTGCCAAAAAAAAAAAAAAATTTAATTCCTTATGAGTAGTACAATACTTAGCTCCTTTAAAGTAACAACTTAGAAATTAAACATGGAAAATGTCTCCATAATAAAAATCCACGTTAATCACTTGATTTCAATGCCTTAGAATTTTTACCAAATAATTATATCATATTATAATAATTTATTAAATAATTTAGTAATAGAGGATAAGAAAAGAATGGAAAAAGTGCTCATGCAATAAAATCTAGAAAATTATTTTAGATGTATATTAATATTTTTAAGAGAATTTTTTATTAATAAAAAATATAATTGGTTAAGAAAGTTTGAAAAAAATAAAAGATAAAAATATCAATTAATATTGTAGTATTAAAAATTAGTAAAATTATATTTTTAATTGTAGGAGAATTTTTTAATAGTATTTTAAGATTTATAATTAGCAACCTTTAGTGGTAAATGGTTGGGCGAAGTAGGTGTGCATATAAGCATGTAATAAATCAAAAGATAGGGTGAATTTATCAAAGCATGTGCATATGAGGATAAG
This sequence comes from Cunninghamia lanceolata, assembly GCA_027924645.1. Classification (NCBI taxonomy): domain Eukaryota; kingdom Viridiplantae; phylum Streptophyta; class Pinopsida; order Cupressales; family Cupressaceae; genus Cunninghamia; species Cunninghamia lanceolata. The sequence goes on along the minus strand of BSBN01000635.1, from coordinate 9,978,307 downwards.
TTGGGGACTAAATGTGTGGGAATAAGTATATATAGGAATAGGTAAATGCTAGAAGAAGCCCAACTTTGCACAAGTCTACTCTATTTCACTAATAATATATGTAAACATTTCCTTAAAATAGACACAAGACTAAGTGGGAAATGACACAAGCATGCATCATAAAGAAAATTTACAATATACTTGAAATTATTAAAAACTATATGAAGCTTTTTTGTCTATTTAATATTTAATATTTAATATTTTAATATTATACTATTCAATATTTTAATATTATAATTTTATTATAAGATAATATTTTATCCTAATCTTGATTTTCTTGTTGATTCTAAACAATAAAAATAATTATAATTTATGACCTTTTTAACTCGTATTTTAATATTTTAATAATTACAATAACATAATATTATTTATGCTATAGTAAACAATATAATAATTCTCTTTTTTAGATAATGGGATTGAGTGCGAGGTGTTTTGATGATCAAGTTATGATTCCACAAATGTATGTAGTGGTAGAGAGGATAGGCAAAGGACAAGGAACATCTCCATTTCATTCAATGTTATAAATATGTTACGTGTTGAGCAAAATAATGTGATGTTCTATTATTTGTTAATGATGGTGGTGAGTTGGTAGAGTGTTTGGTTGAATACATTGAGTTATTAATGTGTCTTTGGTAGAGTTGTTACCCTAATTGTCTATGTAGGGCCACATATAATGTGAAGAACTCTCCATTTCTTTAATGGAGATGGGAGTTGGTGCAAGCAAGGGGAGAGGAAGGTGGTAAGGGTAAAAGAAAGTTGTGAGCAAAGGTAAATGAAGAGGTGGAGAACATCCTTAGGGGAAGAAGGTTGAACATAGAGAAGACATTTAGGAGGTTTGATGATTATATTGTGCACGATGTAGTGCCCCTCCATTCTCATCTTGGATATGCAGATGGTCTGGCTAAGGAGCATGAAGATGAAGGTAAAATAATAGGAATATTTAGGGTATGTTAGATAGTTGATGTTGTACATTATATGATGTTGGTAGATGCTACATTCATGTTGATGACATTCCTGATTATGCTCATGTGTGGTTTCATATGATAGTTAGTATGACTTATCGATTATCTTTATTGCGACATTGATAATTTATATGCTCTGACATTGTTTTACATTTAGGTGATTATGATGTTGATCTTATTATGATTGTCATATGTTACAATTGATTTTTATATGACTAATTCTATATCATATGATGTTATGTTGTGCTGTTTTGTGTGGATTAATCTTATTATGTGTATCATGCGATTATCTTATGATGGTTCTTATTTAGTCGTTCAGTAATTGATTGCTATGTGTGTTGTGATTATGTGTTTGATGTGATGGTGAAAGGGATAGTGTCGCATTACTCATGCATCAGTACCCTGTTATGCTGCGATTCCATTTCACAGTGTATTTGACTATATGATTATATATATGTCTATTTGTTTGACTGTTTGGTTGTTGCAGGATGCAGGTACCAGGCATCGACTCCACCTGAATTGACAGGTCTGAGCATGCCTTAAACCCAATGGAAACTGTTGAACGGAGATAACATGTGGTCTCCTAGTTAGCCATCATCCTTGAAAAGGATGAGTATCCAGTTTTGCGCCCAGTCAGTGTTGTCTGTATGGGCGTAATGGTCAGTCATTGTCATTGTGGTCATGCTTTCGATCGTGTATTGTGTCAAGTATTGTTTGGCATTTGGGTTATTCTGTTTGAAATTGTTTGATTAATGTTTTGGTTAATTACTTCATTACAATAAAATTATTTAGTTAAGAGGGCACTTTGATAAATAAGTATAGATGCTTTTATGTAAATTATAGTTGTGTGGAAATATATATTATTATGTGTAAAAACGATTCTCTTTATTTATTATTATTGCCCTGAGTAATTATTTTCCATTTTAGCCACTTGGAAGAAGTGGCAATTACGCACCTCAAGAGGGAATCTTAGAAAATATTGTTTCTTTTGTGTAAGAGACTAATTTTAGAAAAGTAGAAAGAAACTATTTTTGCTTGGTTGTAAATGAAATAAATAGCAAATTCTAAAATAACTAAAATCAGAGAGAAATTATTGTTTGGTTAAAATAGCAAATTGTAAGAAAGTAATAAAGGAGAATCTTCTAGAAGAAATGATGGGGGGTGGTTATGCATGCTCAACTTTATTTTGAAATCTCAAGACATAATTTGGGGAGGAGCATGCATTTCAAATGGAGAATATGTTTTATGTTTTGGGGATCTCTCTCTCAAGGAGTTTTCATTTTTTTTTGGCACATAAACCATAGTTTCTAGAAGAAAAGACTTGGGGGAAAATGGATGCGAGCTAGGAATTTTGTGAAAATGTGATAGAAGTAATATTCCAGGTATGGACTGAGATATAAATCTGATTTATTGTTGCATTAGATTTAGTAAAATATTATGTGAATTCTCTTCTACATTTTCTGAACCCAGTCTATTGCATTAGCCATAACTTTAGTTTTACAAATTGAGTTTCTCTAATTTTTTTATATATGGTGCGCGGTCTGGATATCTAAATCATATCCGAAAATCAACCATACCCAATTTGTCATTTTTGAGATATGAATATTCTTTGACTGTCTACCTCACCCATTTCATCTTTGTTTTAGCAGTTTGTTGTGTTAACCATAACTTTACTTTTACGAATTGGGTTTCTCTAGTTTTTTTATATATGGTGCCTGGGTTGGATATGTAAATCACATTCGAAAGTTAGCCATACCCAATTTGTCATTTTTTAGATATGAATATTTTATGACTGTCTACCTCTCACCCATTTCGTCTCTGTTTTAGCAGTCTGTTACATTAGTTATAACTTTATTTTTACAAACTGGGTTTCTCTAATGTTTTTATATATGGTGCACGACGTAGATGTCTAAATCATATCCAAAAATCAGCCATACATATTTTTTTAATTTTAAGATATGAATATTTTGTGACTGTCTACCTCTCACCCATTTCATTTTTGTTTTAGCAGTCTGTTGCGTTAGCTATAACTTTATTTGTATGAACTAAGTTTTTCTAATTTTTTTATATATGGTGCACAACCTGGATATCTAAATCATATCCGAAAATCAGCCATACCTATTTTGTGATTTTTGAGATATGAATATTTTGTGATTGTCTACCTCTCACCCGTTTCATCTCTATTAAAATAGTTAATTGCATCACCAATAACTCTATATTTTCGAACTGGGTTTCTTTGAGATTTTTTCAACAAATTCGTTTTGTGCATATCCTACGGTCCTTACTTTCGATCATATGACTCTCTTTGAGGCATTCTACCAATCAGTCTACGTGCCCTGTCTATGCTTTCACATTTTGCATTGTTGGTAACTTCTAAATCCTTCTCAACAAATTCATTTTGGGCTGATCCTATCATATGCATGTGGTTAAAAGTGTGGTAGATTTGATGAAGATGTTAGATCTATAGGAATGTTTTGTTGTTTTGTATTCCTTTCCTCTTAAGCTAACCTTAAAACAAGGTTCTTTCATTGTAGCTTTGAGTTTTGTATCTTGTGATTCTAACTAGTGTAAGATATTTATAGCATTCTAATATTATAGGCTTTTAGCCTTGCTTATACAATTATATTTAATAGTATTTACAAAATTGTCTAGATTATTAATGAAATCTACATCAGTAGAAATAGTGTAAATAATTGTTGTGTTTAATTTGTATGCCTTAGGGTTATTTGCATGTTATTCGCAATCATTTTAATTAAATGAAATTAAAATAAGTCTTGAGAATTATTAGTTAAAATATTGATACTCGTGAACACTTATATCTTATGATCATATTATAATTGCTACTGGTGATTAGAAAGTTATAGTTTTGTAATGATGAGATAGATTCACTTTATAATTGTTAGATAATTGATCATGCTTGGATTAATGTTACATTCTTCAATACCCATAATTAGTGCATTATGTCATATGTCGCAATTGTGGTGTTGTATTTGAATTATTGATGAAGGATCTTAGTTTGGTCTATTAGGTATTGACGTGCATTTGAGAGTGAATGTGATGTGTAACCATTGCGTTTTTAATGGTGTCAAGTGTTGTGTCATTTGGAAAAGTTATTTCTAGAGGCCTAGGAGGGTATGATTGTGTGGGGGTTGGCTCTGTGTGCATCATGTGAGTTGAATGAAATGCATTCTTGAAATGTTGCCTTCTATTCATGTTGGTATGATACATGTGCAAGATGGATAATGCCTTGCTCAGTGTACCTATTCATGTGGTTATGATGGCTATGCAAGATGGATAATGCCTTGCTCAGTGTACCTATTCATGTGGTTATGATGACTGTGCAAGATGGATAATGACTTGTTCAATGTACCTATTCATGTGGTTATGATAACTATGCAAGATGGGTAATGCCTTGCTCTGTGTAATGCGAAATGATGTATATTTTGTGTTGTAAATGTATCATGATGAGAAATATGATAGTTCATGCTTGGGTTTTGTTTTGGGCTTTGAGAATCTAGATGTAGTGAAGGGAGAGTGGCTTTCAATGTGGAGCCGGTGCCCAAAGTGGCTTGTCAGGGTAACCCATTGGAAGTTGTTAATCTAGTGATAACTTAATAATAAATTTAGAGGGTTGGGTAATTTTCACACTAATCAAGATAATTGGATGCCTCACTCATGTCTGTAGTGCTCATTCAGGCTAAGGATGAGACGAGAAGGTCGTGGTTGACAAAATCAACTTCCTTGTCCTCACGAAAGGAATGTTGGTTCCACGTATCACATGTGATGGCACTCATCCCTACTACAGTCTAGCATTTTCTAGTTGTGTTCTCCCCTTTGTTTTGTGAATGCCTTTGGAACTGTTGTTTAATTTACTTGTGATGTTCTTCTTGACCTGTGTTTTATTGAAGACTTTTGTAGTCCTTGCACTTGTTAGTCTACTGTCTTTCTTGATTGTTTTCTTAGTGGGACCTTATTGTTATCTCCTAGCACGGGGGGTGGACCCTAGGGTTCCACATGGTCAGGTGGTTGTGCTTTTATCTCCATTGGGTTCCCTTGCTATTGTTCATGCGCGAGAAGGATGTACCTGGTATGGTAGATTTCAGATCTTGCTCTAGCTTGAAGAGATAGATACTTATGATCATGTTCTAGTCTTGTATATCAGTTGAATCATGTACTGTTATCTTGATGTATGTACTCTAATGTAATCTGGATAGCGATATTGTAAACAATGTAATGTTGTACTCTCTTGTAAAGGAGCTTGTCTATGTACTCGTGATCCTATGTGCAGGATCCTGATGTTACTTATATGATATAATATGGAATCGTATGTGTTTATTTATCCGATGCAATTAGACTTAGAATGAACTATGTTTGTTAGTTAATTCGTAATGTTGGTTAGATCTTGTTTTAGTTCGTTAGTAATGCAGCTGTGGAACCCTAGAGGATAAAACTTAATTTAAATGTTATGAATAAATATATGATTGTTGTTATTTCTTTCATTTAAAAAAAATATTTGACCTTTTTGTAAGATTGGTTGTGTTATCCTCTAGGTTCCTTGGTGGGACGTTACACACGAGCTCAAGAATCCTAAGATGTAGATTTGAATGTTGATGCTATGGGGGTTGGTGAAGGAAGTAGATGAGGATGGTCGAGTGGAGATTTGTGAGGCCACAAGGAAGATATTGTTGGATCTTGTCATTCGATTGGCTAGCACAAAGTCTTTGACATCACATAATCCCTCTTGAGTGCATCCTTACTCTCAATGGTGGTTGACATGTTTTTGCTTGATGAATTTACGAAGGGCATTCAAGAACAAATAGATGTGTACTTGGATTGTATTGTGGAGCACCTTCACACAATTTTGAAGAACCGAGGAAAGATGTATAAATTCCTGAAGATGCTGGGTAATATCCTTCATGTGTTGAGCTTAAGGAGAAGATATTGAGTGTTGTGAAGAGGCCAAGCTTGTGGAGGCCCAAAATGAGATGTAACATTCTTTTGTCTTTCAATATTGGTAGCAAAGAGAGGGTTTAATCTTTTTTGTGTTGTCTATAGTGGCAATAAAGATAGTGGCTAATTTTTTTTGTATATTTACAATGGATATGTATTAGTAGTAGGTTCTATGGGAGGCCGCAGATAAATTGTTAAATATATGTATGAAAAATATATTTATGTGTACTTGGATTGTATTGTGGAGCACCTTCACACAATTTTGAAGAACCAAGGAAAGCTGTATAAATGCTTGAAGATGCTGGGTAATATCCTTCATCTTTAATTTCTTGTTGAGCTAAAGGAGAAGATATTGAGTGTTGTGAAGATGCCAAGCTTGTGGAGGCCCAAAATGAGATGTAACATCCTTTTGTCTTTCAATATTTGTAGCAAAGAGAGGGTTTAATCTTTTTTGTGTTGTCTATAGTGGAAATAAAGATAGTGGCTAATTTTTTTTGTATATTTACAATGGATATGTATTAGTAGTAGGTTCTATGGGAGGCCATGGATAAATTGTTAAATATATGTATGAAAAAGATATTTATGTATAGATAGAAGGAAAGCTTTATTATGGGTTGTTGTTAAGTTGGAGTTTATCGGTGCTATTGACAAGTTAATCTATTTTCTCTTAAGAATGGCCCTGGTGAACTTTGAGTTACCAACATTTGAGCTTTAATGTTCTTTGTTTATGGCTCATGAGTGTCTAACCTAAATATTTTTAGAAAAATATAATAATTCTCTTTTTAAATTTACAATATATTATTTTAAAATTATAGTCGAGTATCCTTAATCATAATAACTCATAATACTTATAATATAATTACAAAACTACAATTACAACAAATTTAAAGTGTAACATCCCGCCCCGCAACCCCAAAGGGTAAGGGCCAAAAGAGTGCAAGAATATTTTTTTAACATAATTAGATAACATACACAAGAGACGGTTGTTGATTCGATATGTTGACAACATTCATGGCCAAGTATGGCTGAATGTACAACCCAAAAGAGAGGACTAATTCACTCTCTAGAGAAAACATTGAAAAAGCTACGTTCATTTTATACACCAATTCAAATGTTTCTAAATCCCATTTCTAATTATAAACATGAATCCATAATCATCATAGTACAAGTGGATCCGATACTCACACCAGAATTCGTAAGTCAAATAAGAAACAACATCACATTTCTTCTCATTACTATAATTTACATCATCTCTCGCAAGAGAGTACCAAAATTACATAAAAGAATATACAAGTACAATGATATAGTCCTGAATATGATACAATGACTGAATAAGTACCACAACTGAAAAAGTGATGGAGAGAGAGAATATCTCCAACTGGTGCTCCAAAACCTGTACACCAGTCCCCAATGGCGGTGGCAACACCTCCCAACCATGTGGACTCATAAGAGACCACCTCACAGTGCTCAGAGGTAGTCACAAGGCCCAAACAGAAGTAACAAGGTAAGGAATACAACGGCCAACACTCACATTAGTCACGGTGCAGACACGACACACAATGCATAAAGCCATTGTCACAACATAGAGATGCTCATCCAATAGCATGTTAGGTACTACTCATGACTACTAAGGTACAAAACACTAGGGTGCAGATCAGATGGAGTGTCATCATGCATGTACGAAGGGATGGCACCACATGGAAACAAGTGCATCTCTCCTATAGATGAAGAGACTCAATCATGCCCGAATCAACGCCCTGCAGATGGATAACTCGACGCCCCGCAGACGGATAGGCCTTCTCATGTGCATCTTTAGCCTTTACAAACACTTAAGGCCATGGATGAGGACTTAATATCCTAGACCTAAGCTCATCTCGTTTAACCAAACAAGGTATACAAAATTGACTAAAACACTGAAGTAAAAATTTGAAATAGCAAATATGAAGAATGTGATCTACAAGACCAAAACTTTTGATGATAGTGTAATCTATTGAAAACAACCTATTGTTAGTTAGATCAGTTGTGTAATAACTCTAGTGACCCCAATTTGATCACGATTAACAAAGGTATGCACGGATATAATACGAAAAGTATTGTGAATAGTGCTGCAAGTCTACTCACATCCTGAATTTTGCATATGTCTACTCTTTTTAACATAACCAAACATATGTAAAAACAAAGACTGTATTGACCAAAACAAAAGTTGCTCAATTTTCTTAAGAAGAGTTGTAATGAAAATCTATTCACAGAAGTCATCGTATAACAAGAGGGTTCCATGGGATTTAGATCACTTCAATCTCTATCATTGCATCCCAGATTTTTTGTATGGCTGCCCTCATTATATTCTCTATAAAATTGAACCCTTGATTTTATTTAAAATTATGAATCAGAAACACGTGATCTTTCTTTGAAAACCCCTTTATCTAAAGAATTAAGGAAATAGTTCTTCATGTTAAAACTCGATTCACGGAAAGAGGCAATGTAAATATCTTGTATTAAAATAAATTTGGCATATTTAAAAAAAAATTGATGGGTTCTAGTTTTGTCTGTGGTTAACAAATTGTAGCAAACAAAGTTTAGTTTTTGTGCTGGAAAAACAAGGGACTGATGCAAATACCTCTCTGAAACGCACTCCCCTTCATCTCCTCTCAAATCTTGCAACTTGATATGCTCGCCTGAGTTCGTTTGTTGTCCCTTGCGCTTCAGAAATAGAGACATGTACCCCGCTACAATCTTTGACTCTTTCAACACATATGCCCATGATCTTTGACAAGCTCCATTCTTTAACCACACCAACCATTCATGTTCCATAGCACCCTTAAGAGCAGGGGACTCCATAGAAAAATTGCCTCCTTTATACTCCACTGTTGCCACATATGACACACCAACAAAACTTGCAAAGGCTTGACTCGAGAGAAGGGGATCCACACACACGTCCACCTGACAAGGAGGGGGGGGCGAACCCATCCCTAATCTCACTCCAAACCTTCTCCTAATTGCCAGCCTCCTCAGAGTTCACTATTACGACAGTCAACAGCATAGAAGAAGGGCCTCATGCCTTCTAGAAACCACCCCACCAGACATTTGGGTCTTGCACCTATTGGAATTTGCAACGCCTGAAATAGCTTCAATTACGCACACCATTGTTCCCATCACAACAAGGAGGTCCTGTAATGCCCATGTTCGATATGGCTATGCTTGTAAGAAGAGGGAGTTTACACATGCCGTCAGATACAATTCCTTCTTTTGGGCTATTTGTACTTAAATATATCTGCACTACATGGTTCTTGTGCTGGTCGCATTCTATGCCATACCACTTGCAGCAGTTTGTTCCATTTGCCCAAGTATATTCATGCCTAGTTGTGGTGATGTCTAAGGTGAGAAGAGGTTCAGATTCCTATGGAGGACACCCTATCACATCAGGCGAGTCCTTATCTACATATCGTTGAAATAATGTATCTATTTTCTTCAAATCAACTCCTTTGTTAGCTCTGTTCATTCCTACTTCTTCAGTCTGCGAGCTTCTTTTCTTGGAGAGCTTCTTTTCCTACTTCAACTCCACACACTTCCTATATGGGCCAAGCCCCTTCTTCCCTAAACTAGATGCATTGTCTCCTTTAGTGATGGTGCAGCCTCCTCTATCTTTTATAAAGGCAACCTTCACTCCCAAAACACCACCACTTTCATCAGGAAGAAAAAGATGGCATGAAAATGCCTCATGTAGTAGTTGAGGTGACGCCTCACAAACAGAAGAAAATCTAACTTCCAAGTAACTTCGTTACCCTCCTATGTGAATAGAAGGTGAGACAATAGCATCCAAGCAATGCTATTGCTTCCCAATCTGTATGCACTTAAGGCAGCTTAACCATAGCCAACGCCATTGTAGGAATGATATGTTGTAGAGAAGAGGAAGGACAAAACTAGGTAGGTTTTCCTAGAGAAATGAGAGACTCACATAGTTGAGGGTGTAGGGTAATCGTACAAAACCCGGTCCATCTATGAAAACATTAATTCATTTACCTATCAACCAAGATATTTTCTGGTTGACATAAACCAATTCACCCACCATAACAAGAGCCATGCTGTCGGTCGATCCACTCCCCCAAAAGACATAAATTCTCACCAACACATCAGATATTTCTTGCTATCCTAAACCAACTCACCAACCAATAACAAGAGCCATCGAATGGCAAGGTGAGAGTTGTTACAAAAAGAAAATCAACCACCTAAAATTATGGCCTCAATATTTATGTGGAGAGGTGTAACCTATAGTGAGAGTAGGGGGAGAAGCATCTAATGTCGTGATTGTGAAAGAAAACTTATTTAAAGCCCATATTTATTTTTTAAATATAAAGACATCAAAATTTTAAAATATATATTAATATGTACAAAGGAAACTATAAAAAAGTAATATATAAGTATATAACAAATTTAATATAGACACCTATATCTCTTGGCATCTTTTAGATAGACATATCTAACATATTTATGCTAATATATTTATTCTATAATTATTATTAGATTTTTAATGTTGTTAGTTTTCTTCCTAGAACTCTTGTCTTTGCAACTATTTTTCCTCCCCTTTTTAAAAAAAGCTTAGCGCTACAATCTATTTGATCATTTTCTCATTTTGATGATGGATTACAAACCATTAACACAAAAAATTCACATAATTTTTTACCAAAAACATTTCAAGTATTTGTCATAGACTATTGAAATATCATATCTTTAATACTATTATTATTATTTTAAAAAAAAAAACCTCTTACTATTATAATGAATAATCCACTAGAAAACCACTAGAACCCCTTTTTTAAGGGGGAGTCCAAGAGACAAATATCCAAAATTGAATAAAGGATGGTACTACAAAAGTGAAATTGAGGATGATAGATTTGATTACTTATTGGTAAGATGAAACATTAGAATACATACATTTCATAATCTAAAGCTTAGTTTGTGATAGAGGTATTGTAAGAAATCTTGGTTGTAGCATTGTTTGTATGCACTTATGTATGTTGCTATGACTCTTTTACTCATAACCACACTTTGCTTGCACTAATGTTCATGTGAACTCATGTACGTAGTTTTGGGTTGCTACTCTACATAATCCTTTGAGATTCTTTTGGTCGAGGCAGGTACCTACCCGTTGGAGGCTGTTGCGATTATTCGTCTCCTTTACTACCTAAAGAAGGTGGAAAACATGGATAATCAGCGTTGGCCTAAGTTGGTGGTGGTGGAAAGGTTAGATCGTAGGAAAAAGACATGGATGAAGCAGAACATCAAGTGGATAAACAAATAGGATATAAATTTACAGTATTGTCCTAAAACCAAAGCTAAAATTAAACAGTTTGTGCTAGAAAAATTTAGGACTACCATGTGGACTAAATAGCTAGGTCGAAGAAAACTGCATTATGTTAAGGAGTTCAACATCATGTGGGAGCACGGGGAAAAAGCCTACTTGCATGCCGCTCTTGAGGGTAAAGTTAGACTTTTAATTGCATAGTTGAGGACCGATTCTCACCATCTAAGGTGCGAAACTAGTAGATGGATGGTTCCCAAGGAGGTTTGGGAGGATAGGATTTGCATGTTCTACAGCAAAAGGGTTGTCGAAACTGAATGACACTTTGTCTTTGAATGTGCTGCATATGAAGATATCCGCATGCAATATGGAAACAACTTGAAGGGGGGAAGTTTAAACACGCTATTTGAGGATGCAAAGCTTCCCGTAACGGTTGGTTTCTTGGTCAAGTTACATAGTAGAAGCGCTGAAATTGAAAAGAATTTGAAAGTGTCGTAGGGTTGTGGCTCATGGTCCCTTACGCTGTTTTTGGCCTCGTGGACATCATTAAAATTCTTTCATTTCATTTGTACCCGAAGGGCTGCCTTCTTTATTATAAATTTCAGATTAATTTTTGATTATGATAAAGAGGTTTTGAAAGGGGCCTTTCCCTTTTACATCAAAACAACCAACAGACCCAAAAGACGAACCTCATGAGGGATGCTTAGTAAAATTTCACACAACAGACCCAAAAGACAGAGCCCCTTTCAACAGACCCAAAAGACGAGCCCCATGAGAGATGCTTAGTAAAATTTCAGACAACAGACCCACAAGACAGGACCCCTTTCAACAGACCCAAAAGACGAGTCCCATGAGTAAAATTTCAGATTTCTTTAGTACAATATCTACATAGGCGGAACGTTCGCATTTACTATTGATAAAGCCAGAGAAAAGAAACATTGTGCTCCTTTCGAGAGCCCATCTGGCAGAGCAATTCATGGAAATCAAGTAGCAACACACGTATTTAACCCCCATTTAACCTAATCAAAGGAGAATCGAATGGTACTAAGCACCTCTGTCACTGTTTGGATTGGAGGAAGAAGACAGGGGAGGCGAAGTGGTGGCGGCCTGCAATGAAGAGGCAGAGACAGGAGCGGCGGAGCGAGGAGTAGGCACAGTTGTGGAACTGTTTCCCCTTGCACCTGATTCAGATTGGGCTTGCGTAGTAGTTTGAATCGACCATTCTCTTGGCCTACCCATTCCGATCTCTTCTTCCTTCCTCGCCTCTTTCTTATGTGCAAACACAACCCAAAAACATGCCGCTCCGATCACAAAAAACAGGGCCGCCGATCCCACAACGATCCCCACCACGGCCCCGTTTGACAGCCGATTCGAATCCGAAAACCGATCTGATCCGAAAGGGTGAGACGGCGGTGGGTTTTGATCCTCTGGTTCGGAAGCTCCAAACCCTGGCGCTAATGGCGGTGATGGCCTCGGCGGAGGCGGAGGAAATGGCGCCGGGTCGAGAACCTGCATTAGGTTAAGATCGCTCAGATAACATCCACAGGTGGCGCAACCCTGAAAAGCCAACTGCACCATGTTTCCCAGTGCCTGGAATGAAATGTGCTGGGTTGTCCAACTACGGTTGTGCAATTCCACGTCTTGGTGGACATTGGAGGAAGGGTAAGGGTTTACAGATAGGGTATCGCTGCCATTACACTGGTTGCTTTCGTCTGTGCTGTCTGGAATGGCGGTGGCGACCTTCAGAACCAAGGTGTAGAATGCACCGGACGAAGTGGCGACGCTCTGTTTGACAATACCGTCTTTGAGTAACAGGCTCCGATTGCCCGAGGGTTGTGCCAGATTTGGGCCGAGCGTGGCGGAATCCTCCATGACTTCCCAGTTGCAGAGACTAAACGGGTCGGAAGGGTTTAGGGTTAGCGCCGCCGTTGCGTTGGGGAAATCGTAGCTGCTCTGTTCGAATCCGCCGTTGATAATGAAATTGCGCGACTGCGGTGATTCATTGCTTAGGGTTTGGCCTGGCGCTAGGGTTTGTTGCTGGGTGCCGTCCACCATGGAAAAGGTCGCGGTGAAGGAAGAATTGGGGGTTTTGGAAGAGGGCAAAATTGTGGCCTGACGCCACCCTAGGAGACCGTCCGATGTGTTGAGGAAGCCGGAAAGGGGAATTCTCATGGCCAGGTAGCGCGGGGGATCGAAGGCGAGGGTTGCGATGGAGTTGTTGGCCACGATCCATTTCTGGTTCGGCTTTCCTGTGCAAGATCCGAGCTTTAGGGTTTTGTTGGAAGTTGCAGGGTCCGGATGGAGGCAGAGGATTCCGGCGCTTGCGTCGTCCGTTGCGGCTGTGGCGTTGAATTGGATTGCTGTGGTGGAGTTTTTGCTGCGCAACCATCGCTGGTTCTTGTTATTGGCGTTGGTGGATTCCGTCGAGGAATCGTCTTTGCAGGCCACGAACACCACTGGTTTGTCGTTGTAGTCTCCGGCGCCTGTGTCGTTCACCGCTAGGCAGCGGCCCGGGCAGGTTACGGTGGAGTTTATGCTGTCCACCATTATCCAGAACCACTGGTCGTCTTCCTCCTGCGCCTTCGCCATTAGCGGCAGCAGGACACACAAGAACAGAGCCAGAAACGCCGCGGGTTTGGAAGCCGCCATTAGAGTTTGGAAGAGGGGGAAAACTAAGCTGGTTGAGCTCCCCCAATTCTCCCAAACACCAAGATTTATGCCACCATTCTCCTGTGCCGATTTTTTCTGGTCATTGACATAAAAGTCGAAATCTTTCCGTGTGTGGAGCGGCATTGAACAGACCCTTCCGCCTTTCCTAAAAGTCAACAAGACACAGAAATCGTACTGACCAGCGAAGCTGCTGTGTATGTCTACGCTCTGGTCTAAGTCAAAATTGCCAGCGGGAAGAAAACAAAGAATTGATTGGATACTTACATATGAATCTTCCTCGTCGCACCAGGCTATTCTTAAACATCCTCAACAGTCTAATGTCAATTTTGGCCATTCTTAAACATCTTCAACAGTCTAATGTCAATTTTGGCCATTCTTAAACATCTTCAACAGTCTAATGTCAATTTTGGCAAGACAAATATTTACCATTTTTTTTTTATATAGATGAGGTGTAAATTCGCTATTGATTGTTTGACCATTGAAGTGGATGATGTTTAAGTAGAATGGTCACACCACACCTTCTCGTTGAATTTTCTTTTTTAAAAAAAAAAAATGGAAAAGAGAATTTGTTTTTGACTGGTTAATTCTGAGAGGAACTCCAACAGGGCTTCTTTGTAGAGGGAGTAACATGGAGAAGCATAGAGGGAATAACATGGAGAAGCAATGCAAATCACAGAGACATTATGGCAGTCAACAGACCTAGAGAATGGGGTAGAGGTTGCAATACGAATCAAAATAGGCAATTGCCACCAGGGATCAAGTTTTGCTTTCTGCGAGGTCCCAACATCAGTAAGGAATGAGGTTGGGATCGTGCTCTAGGCGACTTTGGCAGAATGGATACTCCACAATACTTGGCTCTCAGTTGAAGAGGTTTCAGCCTAAGGCTCATGTTCTCAAGGGATGAGGTTGGGATCGTGTTCCGGCTTTGGTGGAATGGATAATCCACAATGCTTGGCTCTCAATTGAAGAGCTTTCAGCCTAAGGCTCATGTTCTCAAGGCCCCAACATCAGTAAGGGATGAGGTTGGGATCGTGCAGGCGACTTTGGCGGAATGGATACTCCACAATCCTTGCTCTCGGTTGAAGAGGTTTCAGCCTAAGGCTCATACTCTCGTATTGGGTAGCTAAAAGATTCTAAGAGTTTGATATTAAAACCTTAAAAAAACAAAAAAACCACTGTACAAAGCTGAAATGCTTATTGGAAGCAACTGTACAAGGATGAGGTGCTGATTGGTCATGACTGAGATTGTTTTTCAATTTATAAAATTTTTTATTTTAATAATAAAAACTGAATTCTATGTTCAATCATTTAAATTTTTGCTAAATTTTCTATTTTTTAATTATATGGTATTAACTTGAGGTTATGAGGGTGAATGAAAACAATGCGGCTAAGTCATGACCTATTGTAATTGATGTTCAAGAGTGTTTTTATGTCAAATCCAAATAGTTTTTTGCAACTCAATGCCAAGAGTACGAGCTTAAGTTGATACCTCTTCATCTAAGTTTCCTCACCATTTTGTGTGACATACTTTATCAAGTTGTTTTTTCCACCATGATGATGTTGATTGGCTAAGTCAAAATTCCCAGTGGAAAGAAAACAAAGAATTTGATTGGCTACTTCATATGAATCTTCCACTCGCACCATGCCTTCTCGTTGAATTTTTTTTTTAAAAAAAAATGGGAAAGAGGATTTGTTTTTGACTGATTAATTCTAAGAAGAACTCCAAAAGGACCTCTTTATAGAGGGAATAACATGGAGAAGCATAGAGGGAATAACATAGAGAAACAATGCAAATCACAAAAACATTATGGCAGTCAACAAACCTAGAGAATGGCGGTAGAGGTTGCAAAAAGAATCAAAATAGGCAATTGCCACGAGGGATCAAGTCTTGCTGAGTGCAAGGCCCCGACATCATAAGAGATGAGGTTGAGATCGTGTTCTAGGCGACTTTGGTGGAATGGATACTCCACAATACTTGGTTCTCAGTTGGAGAGGTTTCAGCCTAAGGCTCATGGTCTTTATGGGGCACTCTACTTAAATATCACCCACTTGAATGGTTAAACAATCAATAGCAATTTTACACCTCATTCATAACAAAAAGTAGTAAATATTTGTCCTACTTTTATTGGCCAAAATTGACCTTTTACTGTTGAAGTGGATGATATTTAAGAATACCCTGTATTGAGTAGCTAAACGATTCTATGAGTTTGATATAAAAACCTCCAACAAAATTTAAAAAAAAAAGCAACTGTACAAGGATGAGTAGCTAAACGATTCCACGAGTTTGATATAAAAACCTCCAACATAATTTAAAAAAAAAAGGCAACTGTACGAGGATGAGGTGTTGTGTTGAGTACTAGTGACTCAAATTACAGGTTCATTGGTTCCTTGGTTTTCCTTTGTTATCGGCTTGACTCCTTGTATCGGTGGGAGTAAGAGGTCTTTGGCCGATCTGCTAGGTTACACCGATGGAGGGCTAGCTATCGGCATGAGGTTTACTATCGGCAGGGGTTCAGTGTCTTATGCCGATCTCCAAGGTCTTACCGATGGTAGTGGGACATCGGCATGAGGTTGACCGTCGGTAAAGCTGGTGGTAGGAGCTCCGACAGTGTTGGGTCACACCGACGATGGATGAAGGGTTAGCGATCTTGTCGGCGTGAGTCACTCCGATGAAAGATCATCGGAGTGAGTAGTATTATCGGCGTAGCTGGAAGAAGTCTCCCTGTTACTTCATGTTATACCGATGAAGGGTTGGCGTTGGCGTGAGAATCACTGTCGGCCAAGCCTTGAGTTCTCACTCTGATGGACCTCGTTACTCCGATGGATGACATTGGCTTTGGCATCGGTGGGACATTGGTCTTCGGCGAAGTTTGGTTTAGTCTTGACGATTGTTGGTGTCTCTCCGATGGAACGGTCATCGGCATGACAATCCTTGTAGGGCTGACATTTGGAAGTTTCTCCGATGGGCATTGGTCACCCCGATGTAAGTTGGTGTTTGGCATCGGCGTGAGAACTTCTATCGGCTCAGCCTTGAATTGTCACTCCGATGGCAGAAGCCACTCCGATGAAGAGTTGGCGTTGTGTTGGCGTCGGTAAGACAAGGAACTGTCGGAGTGAGTGTTGAAGTGTTCACCGATGATGTTGGTTACTCCGATGAGACTTAGTCTGGAGTCGTCGGCGGCAAAAGCGCCGACAATTATCTTACGTGTGTTCGAGCATTTAAACCCGGATGTCCAACTAGAACTTGTGCATGTGGGACTAAAGTTTCCTATGAGAATGTGAACGGTTAGATAGTTATGCGAACGGTTTGGATAGTTGGATGTCAGCGATACTGGGCAGTTGGAATAAACGGTCGTTTGCATGAGAATTGATTAGATTGCTAAAAGCAATTGTGTAATCGAGTCAGAATGTGAGAGAGTTCTTCTCGAGAGAGAGCTCTAGTTTTTTTTTTCCTTCTGTGAAGTCTTTTGCTGTATGCTGTATGCAGCATGTGAACAGCATGTGAAGGGACTGAGAAGAGAAAGAAAATAGAGTGCAGGTGAAAGTGTTCTGGCTGAGAAGATGAAGTTCTGTACTGTGTGCTGTTTGTGGCATGATCACAGTATGAAGAACCAACCAAGTTCTGGAGATCTTTGTGCAGGGTTACTGTCAGCTATTCTTTAGAAGGAACAAGATGTAAATCTTCATGAAAGGTTTATTGCCAGTTTTGTATTGTAACTGTTTTTTTGTTGCTGAATAATACAATGGTGATCTGGGCTTTTGGAGTGTGGGGTTTTTTACCCGTAAGGGTTTTCCCCACATAAATCTGTGTTCTTGTTCTATTTTTCATGTTTAATGTCTCTACTGTTGAAACTAGATATTGTTCGCTTGTGCTTTCCTCTAAGGGTCAATGTAGGAAATGTTCTATGTCTGTTCCCGCTTTAAAGGCATAGTTGTGCGTGTTTTTGAAGCATTTGGAAAGAATTTAAATTTGTCGAAGACACCACTTTTCTTAGAAATACGTTCTGAGATGTCCTCATTTCCTTACAAGTGGTATCAGAGCCTTCTTCTGGGATATGCTTTGTTGCTCACATATGTACATTTGTGTGCTGCATGTGTTTGCATGTAAGAGTTCCTGGTGTATAAGGTCTGGGTATTCCTTCTGTGATGATTTCTTAGTGTGACAGGCTTGAGGAAATCTGAAGGAAATGTCTGTTTGTTTGATCCTTGTTTGAGTGAAAGTCTGGCAGTTGATCTTGTGTTTCTGTTTCAGCAGTGCTTGAAGGATGGTGAAGAGACTGGAGCTGGTCATGATGTGACCTGAGGCTCTTAATTGACAGTATTTAATCTTGTTGCATGGGGTTTGCTTTGAGGCTGTGTTGCTGCAGTAACTTTCATATTGGGTGTCTGTGTGAGAGGCTCTTTGATGATATGAAGGAGTTTGTGTTACTGCTCAGCCATGGAGTATTGTGCTTATGCTGGGTGTTTTGTTCCTGGTATTGGAAGGCATAATTTTTTGTTACCCTGATTGCATGCAGGCTTTGGAGTTGATCATTGGATGATCTGAGAGCTTCTGTAATTCCCTGATTCTCTCGGATGCATGTGCATGTTGGTGGTTGAGGGATTGGTCTACAAGTGGGCCTAAAGCTCTTGAACTGCTATTTCCTTAAGTGGATATTTTGCACTTGCATGACTCAGATTCATGTTTTTTGGATTTGAGGGGTTTTATAGTTTTTCCTTAAAAACTATGGTTTTGCATATTCATGATGATCCATTATTCTGGTTTAACTGTTATGGAGTTTTGTTGCAGACTTTTTGGGTTTTCCAGATGTGAAGTGGGTATGGATGTGCATGGGTGTTTTTCAAACACAAGTGGTTTTTGTAGGTTTTACATGGTCAAAAGAAAAACTTGTGGTTTTGTGAAGCTGTAGTTAAGCTATTTCTAGACCCTGGCTTTTGGGATGTTGTTGGATGATATAGTTACAGTTTTGCATGCATGCTCTGTGCATGGTGTGAGGAGGTGAAATGCTTTCTCTGCATGGGAGTGCTGGTATGTGATATGACACTTAGCATTTCTATGGTAATGCTTCTAGTTTCTTGACTATGGTGCTCTGGTTGTGGACATGTTGGGCGAATCAGTGAAAAGTAAGTTTTCTGATGCTTGAGTCTTGTTGTCTACATTGTTATTTATTCCTTGAAATCTCAGTTTTGCAGTTTCCAGTGTGATAGTGAGTTTGCATGATACATTGGTTGGATCTACGAGTTATGTAGTTTTGTGGGCTGATCACCTATTAAGTTACAGTGAGATGACTCGGATGTGGACTGTCTTTATCCACAAGGTTGTTTCAGTGTTTATGCAGATTTGTTAGCTGGCCTTGTCTGTAGTCACTTGTGCATTGGTGTGACTGTTTTGGGATGAGAGGATGGATGTTGTAGAGTATCTGAATAGTTGGTTATGGAGACTTGTAGTAAGTGTATCATGATGTCATGTATAGCTTGAATACACAGGTTTGTGTAAGCTATTGACAATAATAGTTTAATTCCTTGTTTTGGAGATCTTGGTGTCACTTGGTTTTATAGTCACATGGACATGTTAATGTGTGGACCTGGAAGATTTTCAGATTAGGAGATGTTTGGTCAGGATGCTTGGAAAGCTCTGTTGTTACAGTTCAGTGGGAGCTTTAGCATTGACTGTGTGTTTCATCACTTAGTGGTGAATGATCTTCTTTAGTGTTGCAGATGCTACTAGGAGGAGCTCTTTGATCTTGTTGCTGTAGAAGGGTTCTTTCACATTTGCAGGGGCACTATTTGAGGATGAGTAACATCTTGGAGTCATGGAGGATTCATGAAATTCTTGGCTGAGGTGTTGGTGGTGCTTGACAGGTGATGTTGGTTTAGAATTTTGGTTTTTTCATATCATGATTTCTGCTTTTGAATTTTGGTATGATACATTGATCTAGAGACCATGGTTATGTTCACCTAGAGCATGGAATCTCCTAATGGAGATGGTAAGATCATGATGTCATGATAAGTTCCTGGTTCAGATGATTGGAGTTTTGACAGTGGTCTGGTTACTTCTCTATGTTTGGGTACATTTATCTTTTGCTTGATTACTTCATAGTGTTGTAGTGATGCAGTTGGAGTTCAGCATGAGGTGATTGTTCAAAGGTACTCATGGATACATGGAGAATAAGGTGAGACTGTATATGTTGTGCTAAATCAGAGTTTACAGCTGGAAGTTCGAGGAGTCTTTACCTTGGTTGAATGTGAATTCAACAAAAGATCTAGAGGAGATTGTTCTTGGAGAAAGTCATTGGGACTTGGGTATCTTGGAAGAACATTCTCTTTCCCCACTCTTGGTCTACTCAACAAGTTTCACTTGAGAGGTATAGCCCATTGTTTCTCTCAGGTGTTTTATGCTTTCTTTCATAGATATGGTTCTGGTGGATTCATTGTGAGAAATGAATAGCATGATTATCTCCTTGTGCATTTGAGTTTAGAGATATCATTCATTGATGAGGACTGTTAGGAGATGGTTAATGGGCTGATTTCTTGAAATGGGAAATGAATTAGTTTGATCTTCTTTGGTTTGTGAGGCTTACATCCATGTTAGTTGCGCTTGATCTTGGAGATTGAATGTTTGTTTAGATGTTGTTATGCTGGTTCACTCTGGGGTGTTTTGAAGGAGATCATACTTGACACAGTTGGCATTCAGAGGTGTATGTAAAAGGATTGTCTACAGGTATATGATGTGCAGTGTTTCTCTTGGTCTCAGTTAGTTTCTCTGATGGTGTGTTTCACACTACATTGTTTTGAGATTTGGTTGGAGATGATGATCACTAGTTTGTGGTCATGTGCTTTCACTTATGTTGTTGGGTGACAGCATGAAGGTTCTGTTCTGTTATCTCTTTCTTTTGTTGGATGTGGAGAAATTGGAGAACTTTGGACTGGTTGTGAGGTGTTGTTCTTGCAGGTTATTGATTTGCATATCATGGTGGATGTTTCCTTGGTACTACATGATATTTACACTTTCTATGTAATGCTATTGGTGGATTTTGTATGCCATGATCTTTTTCAGATCTGCATTATCCATGCAGTGGGAGTTCTTGATGTGTCTGGTCTTCTTTGACTAGTTGACATATGGAGCTTGTATTTGCAGTTGATGGGTGTATATGCAGGTGGCATGAGTCTACTGATGTTCATACCTTTAAGGTATGTGTGATTGGGTGTTTAGCACTGGTTGTGTGTGCTATTTTCAGTCACGTGGGTTTTGTTCAGTTGGATGGGTACAGTCAGCTTACTGATTGTTGTTCTAGCTGATGGTTTATCTTGTTTCTGGAGGATGTTTCTCATGGCTGTGTTCTGGAAGCTTTGAAGTTGTTTTTGTTAAAACTTCTGTGGAGCATGTGAGCATAGTGGAGTGGTGGCAGTATCAGCTTTGGTTTTGTGATATAGAGCATTGATGGTTTCCTGTAATTCCTTCGTCAAGTGGGAGAATGTTGAGTACTAGTGACTCAAATTACAGGTTCATTGGTTCCTTGGTTTTCCTTTGTTATCGGCTTGACTCCTTGTATCGGTGGGAGTAAGAGGTCTTTGGCCGATCTGCTAGGTTACATCGATGGAGGGCTAGCTATTGGCATGAGGTTTACTATCGGCAGGAGTTCAGTGTCTTATGCCGATCTCCAAGGTCTTACCGATGGTAGTGGGACATCGGCATGAGGTTGACCGTTGGTAAAGCTGGTGGTAGGAGCTCCGACAGTGTTGGGTCACACCGACGATGGATGAAGGGTTAGCGATCTTGTCGGCGTGAGTCACTCCGATGAAAGATCATCGGAGTGAGTAGTATTATCGGCGTAGCTGGAAGAAGTCTCCCTGTTACTTCATGTTATACCGATGAAGGGTTGGCGTTGGCGTGAGAATCACTGTCGGCCAAGCCTTGAGTTCTCACTCCGATGGACCTCGTTACTTCGATGGATGACATTGGCTTTGGCATCGGTGGGACATTGGTCTTCGGCGAAGTTTGGTTTAGTCTTGACGATTGTTGGTGTCTCTCCGATGGAACGGTCATCGGCATGACAATCCTTGTAGGGCTGACATTTGGAAGTTTCTCCGATGGGCATTGGTCACCCCAATGGAAGTTGGTGTTTGGCATCGGCGTGAGAACTTCTATCGGCTCAGCCTTGAATTGTCACTCCGATGGCAGAAGTCACTCCGATGAAGAGTTGGCGTTGTGTTGGCGTCGGTAAGACAAGGAACTGTCGGAGTGAGTGTTGAAGTGTTCACCGATGATGTTGGTTACTCCGATGAGACTTAGTCTGGAGTCGTCGGCGGCAAAAGCGCCGACAATTATCTTACGTGTGTTCGGGCATTTAAACCCGGATGTCCAACTAGAACTTGTGCATGTGGGACTAAAGTTTCCTATGAGAATGTGAACGGTTAGATAGTTATGCGAACGGTTTGGACAGTTGGATGTCAGCGATACTAGGCAGTTGGAATAAACGGTCGTTTGCATGAGAATCGATTAGATTGCTAAAAGCAATTGTGTAATCGAGTCAGAATGTGAGAGAGTTCTTCTCGAGAGAGAGCTCTAGTTTTTTTTTTCCTTCTGTGAAGTCTTTTGCTGTATGCTATATGCAGCATGTGAACAGCATGTGAAGGGACTGAGAAGAGAATGAAAACAGAGTGCAGGTGAAAGTGTTCTAGCTGAGAAGATGAAGTTCTGTACTGTGTGCTGTTTGTGGCATGATCACAGTATGAAGAACCAACCAAGTTCTGGAGATCTTTGTGCAGGGTTACTGTCAGTTATTCTTTAGAAGGAACAAGATGTAAATCTTCATGAAAGGTTTATTGCCAGTTTTGTATTGTAACTGTTTTTTTGTTGCTGAATAATACAATGGTGATCTGGGCTTTTGGAGTGTGGGGTTTTTTACCCGTAAGGGTTTTCCCCACGTAAATCTGTGTTCTTGTTCTATCTTTCACGTTTAATGTCTCTGCTGTTGAAACTAGATATTGTTCGCTTGTGCTTTCCTCTAAGGGTCAATGTAGGAAATGTTCTATGTCTGTTTCCGCTTTAAAGGCATAGTTGTGCGTGTTTTTGAAGCATTTGGAAAGAATTTAAATTTGTCGAAGACACCACTTTTCTTAGAAATACATTCTGAGATGTCCTCATTTCCTTACATGTTGATGGGTCATGATTCAGATTGTTTTTTAATTTATAAAAGTTTTTATTCTAATAAAAAATTGAATTCTATGTTCAATCATTTAAATTTTTGCTAAATTTTCTAATTTTTAATTATATGTTATTAACTTGTCAGGGTGGAAGAAAACAATGAGGCTAAGTCATGACCTATTTTAATTGATGTTCAAGAGTGTTTGATTGTGCTACCTCCACATGAATGATTTTCTTTTTCTTCTTCACTTTTTTTAGATGGAGGGTTTTTATGTCAAATTCAAATAGTTTTTCGAAACTCGATTCGAGTGCATGAGCTTAAGCTGATACATCTTCTTCTAAGTTTTCTCACCATTTTGTGTGACATACCTTATCAAGCTGTTTTTTCCACGATGATGACGCTGATGATAATGATGATGACAATCAACCCTATGTGCTTAACCACACTTTTCCCACATATTTGCCACCCTAACATTTGGGGTATCAATTTGTGTGATGATGCTTAAGTGGATATCCCCATACGAGCTTTGAATTGCCAATAAGTATGTATTGTTTGGGATGGAATTTTTTAATTTTATTGTAATATATTGTACTTGCATATAGACTAATTTATTTTTAATTATTTATTTAAAATTGTAAAATCAACGTAAAGGGCTAAAATCTAATTAATACATATGAAAATAAATTAAAAGAATTTGATTCTTTGTGCAAAAGAGGCCCTAAAGAATCTATTGATCGAAGAATTGGAAGAGATTAGTGTGCAATTAGTTATGTGATACCTTGGGTTTTATGTTGAGTGTGAAAATCATAGACAAGTGGTGTTTTGATCTAATGTGGTAAGAATGTGAAACCCAAAAAATACGTGTAGGTGTATTAGTATTTTTTTTAACTATTAGTAACTTGGATTAGGCACCCAAGAGCCACAAAAAATGATATCAAATCACTGGGACCAAGTAACTAAAGGTTCACTGGATCTCTCATGAGAATATTTATCAACAAGTGAAAAATTACTAAATTCATTTTTTCAGTCCAAACTAACATCTAAAGCCTTTAACCAACTAGAATTTTTCAACTATAATCACCATGACCTTTAGTTGTTTTTATGATTCTTAGTAGGGTAGAAGCTTCTTTCACTCCATTAATGCATCAATGATTTCTTCCTCATATTCATGGAAGATCTTAGAATCATCTAATGATTAATCTTCCTCTAAGAATTCCCTTCTTCCTTTTCACCTCAATCCAATTGTAAAGGAGAAATTAAGCTACTCTTAACTTTCACATTACATTACATTTGAGTTGGGTTGGAAAATACTAATTTACTAGAAACTAAAATACAAAATCGAAAAACTAGATTCAAAATTGTAAATTGCAAAAATAAGAACTTGGCACTGAAAGATGAAGTTTACTATCTTTGACGCTAGCGTGGCGCGCAGACATCTGCGCTATGTTGTAGTCCCGCTTCCACATTCTCATCTCAGTCTTGTGTTGTTGTCCATAAAAGTTGCAAAACTTAAGGTTTTCACCAGATTTTGAACCTACCTATATAACAATAAACAAGGACAATAAAAACAACAAACTAGGGGATACCGGGGAATACAAAAATGATAAAATAGAGCTAAACTAACTAAATCAAATGAAATATCAAAATGAACAAGAGAAGGGAAGAGATATTAGCAAACCTCTGTGTGGTTGAATATTCTCCCAAATACCTATAACAATGTGATGTAGAAGATAGGATGAACACTTGTGATTGTCCAAGAAGATTTTAATAGCATGCAACTTCAATAATGGAGTCTTTAGCTAAACATAGCCAAGAGAGAGTTTGAGAGAGTTTTTCCAAGAATTCAAGAATAGGATGAGATAGATTTCAAAAATTGCTTTTGCATAAGGCTTGTGTTGAAGTTGAAGGGTTAGATTTGAACGTTGAAGGCATTTTTTTGACAAATGAGCATTACAATAGGTAATAGTAGGCAGCTAGGTGGGAAACAACGTTTTAAATTTTTGGAAACTCATGGGACACTAGCGCGTCGTGCTAGTGTCCTAGAGAAATTGCTCAAAATTTAGCACGTGTTCTCCAGATAGTGAGAAGAATTAGAATTTGATAAAGAAATTTGGCAATCTAGTGAAAGAAAAGGCTAAGGCTAGGCTAAAATGATCCCTAAATCATGCTAAGGGAATGTACACTGAAGCAAACCCAAAATATAGGGTGAAATTGGAAGGGTATGCAATTTTTGATGTTACACCAATCTTGCTTTGGTCGAGGCAAAGCTTGATTCCTTCTTCGTTTTCACTTCAATCCAATCTTTCTTTGGTTGAGGCAAAGCTTGTAGTTCAAGCTTATAAACCTTAGAATGCACCAAACCACCCCTTGTTTCCTCAAGCACTAAAGGTGTCTTTGCCTCCACAAGTAAAACACTCATCGAAACCTTATATTGTTCAAGATCTAGCCTTGCTATCTTGAGCATAGGTGATGTTAATTCAAGATTAGAGTCAACACAAAGAGCCTCTTACAAAACTTGAAAAGAGGGAGGATCTTTAAAGGTGGCCTCCTTGGCCTCCCTTATATTTGGAGATAAGGGACAAGGTTCATCCCTAACCAAGTCCTTTAGTACAATTAAATGATGATTAGGTTCCACTCCAACCCACCGAGTGGGTTTAAGAGGATCCATTAAGCCTTTTTCCCTTGATCAATCCTAATTATCTTGAAATCCTTTCTATTACATTGGGAGGCAGGGGTCCCTGAGAAAAACATTGTTTGCACCTGAAATTATTATTTTTGTAATCCACCAATTGTCTCCATATTTTGTTTCCAACCTTAAGAGAAATTTCTTTTGGGAGCTCCTTAGAAATGCCCATCTCCAAACATAGTCAGGCACAAGTTATATAGTACTTATTGGTAGTCTCATATGCAAAACACACAAGCTTCCCCAAGGCATTCTCAATTATTGTTAGTCCCAAAAACTATCAATATTGTAGAGGCAAGTAAGGAAGTCTTAGCCAAATAATGGCAATAGAAAGGGAATCACCATGAGGATTGAAGGAAGGAGACTAGGGTTTAATGCAAAGAAAATTATCTCTAGTCTCCCACATACCAAGCTTAAAGATACTTTCTTTATACTTTATGGATTTAAACTCAAGAATAAATAATACATGTGCATATGGATAAATATAAATTTCATCCTCTAAGAAATGCTTCTATTTATTAGAAATCCATTCATGCAATTTAGATAATTTAGGCCATAAACTAAAGACTTTACAAATAAGTGCATGGTTTAATAGATATTCCTCATGCTCATGCACCTTTGAGTCCATGATAATTTCTAGAATGTATAAAAATTTCTTGAAAGAGGAGGAGCCCTTGCCAAAGCTACTCAATTTAGTCTTAGAACTCCCATCAAAATCTTTAGAATTATAGCTAGTGAGGGAGTTGAAGACATAATTTTTATTTGAGAAGGCCCTAGCTACCACATCCCTCTAAGAACCACAATGAGTGTGCAATGGAATGAGTGTTGCTACTCACATTTCTATTGTAGGATAATACTGAGTTTAGATCTCGTGCTTGCAAATGACTACATGTACTTGGCTATTTTTTTTGGAATGAGGTACAATTAGAAAACAAACGATCACTCTTAAAGAAATAATCAGGGAGCATCACAAATTATAAATTATGCGTGCATGTACAGTGTTTAAAATTTTAAATTTTTTAAAAATTTAGACATGTTTTAATATTTATTAAACTTGAATTTCAAACTTTTTAATCTAATTTTTGTCATTATTTCAATGTCAATGTGTAAAATAAGTTTTCAAAAAAATTTGAAGGAGCATAGGGCCCTTAAGCCACCTCATTTTCATTGTGTTCCTTGAGATCAACTCCTTTATTGGTGAAAATATGGGAGCTAGAGCCAAATGAGGGTATATCATAAGGTAGATAAAGGCCACATAAGCACATTCGGCACTCGGGAAGTAATGCACAAGTCACAAGGGCTCCATTGATGTTAAAAACCTTGTCACAAGATTTGTAATTATATTTATGTTTTTATATGTTTTTGTAAGTCAAAGAAATTAAAATTAGTAATTATTGGTTTCACTAATTTGGAAAAAATGGCATCAAGATATTTATAAGTAGGCAAATGAGTATAGTGAACTGATGAAGTTGAAGTACAACAAATATTTGAAAAAAATAGATAAGGCATTGAAGGAGTTAGTGGTAATTGAATGATATGTGTCTATAAATGACAAGTCTAACACTAATGCAATTTTATATTTTGTAAGTTTATGGATGCAATCTTTACTCTATAAATTGTTTATTGCTATTCATATTTATTTTCTCCTCCTTGTGTTTCGTTATTTAGGATGAGGATATCATAGGACGAGGGATAAGATGACTATGAGGGTTAGGGGATCAACATTAGTATGATTAAGGAGTGATGAAAGAAGAATTTGATTTATTGAGCATTTAATGAGCTTATTCCCAATTGGGACTCATTTTCATAGGCATTGACATTTGTAAATTTGTTTAAATCATGTGTCCTCTTTGTGCTTTGACATAGTCTAGTCCATCACCAAAATCTGATCTAAGAAGTCTTCAGTAGGACCCCTTGGTTAGATTTTGTGCTTGGTGTAGGCTTCCCCTTATACTGAAGCCATGTGCCCAATTTGTAAAAATCTAAAAGCTTGTGAGTATAAGGTTGTTTATGTTCATTTTATGCCATTTGTACATTTGTAGACTTTCCATAGAATTCTATACCTTTGACAAAAGTCCTTCCCTTCCTTGTTTTCCTGCATTTTGGCTTTCTTCCTCCATTTTGCAAATTACAATCCTTGTCTGGATCCTCGAACTTCCCTCTTGATCTTGCAAACTCCTTTCTCCCACTTTCTTCCCTTTTTGCTCTTCCTACAGACTTGCAGATTTCATGTGGACTTAAGTTGATTTTTCCGAAGTTTCCTAAGTCTTGATTTCCCTTGCCTTTTTGCATTTCTCTCGTATCCCAAATCATTTCTATTCCTCCATTTTCACCCTTTCAGGATTCTCCTTGACTTTTAGACACCCTCCACTTCCTAATGCCCATCATTTTCCCCTACCCCTTCAAGTTCAATTTTGTAGACCTTCCATGGACTTGTGGACTTCTTCCACTCTTCCCTCTATCCTTCCAATTTCCAATTCCCTACATTTTCTTGTTTCCCTCCACACTTCTCCTTGTTGACTTTCCAACTTCCCATGAACATGTCCCCATTCGACCTCCAGTTTCACATCAAATTCTTGCAAATCAACCAAACACTTCACCCACTCCCTTAGAAACTCCACAGGACACCATTAATGACTGGATTTGACCTCCTATAACTATAGAAACACACTTATCTCACCAAAATACCATTTCTCATCCCAAGGGCATATATCCATGTGTATTTAGATGGAGGATGAAGAAGACGAATTGATTGCCATTAATGTTGCAATTGAAAACCTAGCCAACACTAGTCCATGCATAGGTGCCAGGCTATTCATTTCAAGAAATAAATACATTTTTCTCACCCTGCACTTGGCCCAAGGAGGATTTGGATGGATTGTATGTCCTTGCTCACCTTCAATGCTTTAACTTATGAAAATCTTGCATAACCGAAGTAATCCTTCCCAAGCTTCTCAAATGCATGGAAGCAAAATGGTATAATATAAGATATGAAATTGTAACAAGGGTTGGTCATTGAGTCAATTTCTCGACTATAAGCATCTCAAGCTAGTTCTGGGCACTGAGCAATGCAAGTATGGTCTGTGAGGGGGTGAAATACATTCTATAAACCATAGGAATGGTATTCAATGAACATAATGCATGTATATGGTATGTATCCATGATATCTTGTAATTACTCAGAGGGTGCTCAAACCTAGTTGTGGATCCTCTCTTGCCACATTTGCTAGTATGATTGTAACAAGTGTTAGATGAATGTGTGATAGCTTCTAGTTCATTGAAAAGATTTTGTAATGGTCTCTCCTTTGTTCCACGTGGGTTCTTGCAGTACCGAGATGGATTATTAAGTATGTCCATTTGCATGAAGTGTCATCTTTGATTTGTATGAATATGCACATATGGTTCTAGATATTTATACTTTGCAATTGCATCTCCCTTTTTCTTGTAGGTCATGATTTTGTTTCCCAATGGAGTAGGCACTAGTCTAATTAACAAGAGGCCAAACATATTTTATTTTATCACCCCTCTGTCCTCAATAGATTAGGGTTCTACAGGCTTTCATGATTTAGTATATAACTTAGGGAACATTTTTGTTAGTCATTGGTGGACTCCAAGATCTCCAGGATCATCTGTAACACAAAAATAACCTTCCACAAGAGAGAAAAAGCAAGTGGATAAATTGCTTAATTCTGGTGCAATTTGATATTGATATTTGATATGATATGATATATATAATAGTGATTACAAATGTGCCTCTTATATAGGCATGAAGTAGGGATAGGCCAAAGGCCGACTAGTGGATAAAAACCAACTAGATGACACACATATTAAATGCATCTAGAGAACCTAGATGAACATTAATGAATGCACTTAGACATCACTAATAAATGCATGTAAATATTAAATGTCTTAAGGAGAAAAAGTAAATGATCCTAGTGCAAATTATTAAATGCTCCTAATGACTCCTATGTAAGCGTAAGTGGACTAGTGTGAAGAGGACCTAGGAAATGACTAACTAGGTAATATCCCCTTTTACACTAACACCCCCCTTAAGTGAAACTTATGGAGAAGAAAACTAAGCATAATGATGTAAAGATACATGAATACATGAATGGGTCCTGGCTACTAGGCCATGTTAGGTACCCATGAATAAAAGATCTCAAGTGGAGTAAAGGAGAAAACCACATGGGAAAAACTTTTCCTCGAAAGTGAGAATGTAAGAAGAAAGTGATGGAATAAATGATGGAAAGAGGACTCAAGATTCCCCTAGGACTACATCAAACACAAATATACAATCAAAGAACTCCCTTGAATAGAGAATGGATGAGAGACAATGGATCCCCTGGATGAAGAACCTGCTATG
The DNA here is from genome assembly GCA_027924645.1 of Cunninghamia lanceolata. Taxonomy (NCBI): domain Eukaryota; kingdom Viridiplantae; phylum Streptophyta; class Pinopsida; order Cupressales; family Cupressaceae; genus Cunninghamia; species Cunninghamia lanceolata. Next base: position 9,948,193 of record BSBN01000635.1, on the reverse strand, counting down.
CTAATGGTGAATGCAAAAACAAGGATGTTGAAAAGTGTCCAAGATCAAAAAACATGTCTTCCTTTGGGAAGAAATAGGTCCACTGGGTGATGCAAGAGAAACACTAAAACAAGAAGTGAGGAAGGAAGTCTCAAAAGATGTTCCTTTGAAAACTTCTCAAATGTCTCCAAGCTAGAATGTGCAACCCCAATCAAAGAAGATGTAGAACCAATACCTTGTGGAAACTGATAAAGAATAATCTCTGAGGATGATGAAGATGTGACAATAGTAGTACTAAAACTATCATCAAAGAGGAGAGAAAACCCCTCAAGTGTGTCTCCCAAATCTGCAATATGAGACTTTACTATAAACAAGTCTGAAATACCTGTCAAGCAATCATCCCACAAAGCTGTATTGGTAAGACCATGAATACTCTGCTTATTTGAAGAAAGGATCTTTGAAGTAGCAAGAGATGGAGGAGAAGGAAGCTCAGCACTAGTCTCATGAACTCTAAAGTTCAAGTGACCATACTCCCCGGTGAACTACCCACACTCGATGCACCAGAATTAGGCAATTTATCCTCTTGCTTTTTCTCTCTTGTGAAAGGTCATTTTTGTGTTGTAGATGATCATGGAGATCTTGGAGTCCATCAATGACTAACAATTTTAAGCGACCTCATAGAGAATCATGTCATACATGCCTACACCTTGTGAACATTTGTGTATGTTATTTGTTAAGTGGATTAATTTGTGGGGATATAATACTGCTATCACCTATAGATGCATATGCAAGGTTGTAGTTATTAGCTTAATAAGAGGTCTTACATGCAGCTAGTTAGTCTTTGGCCTAGTGAAAAATATTGGGGTCAAGTGTGCATTGGGTATAGCCACTCTTGTTTTAGTCACAATTCATCTGAATTGGTTGGATGTCTTATTATGGACACCTCTAGGAATACCCTCCTAGATCTAGCTAAGCCTAAAGTGAAGGAGAGAATACCCACTTTCATAAATTGACCTTTAATAATCCATAATCTATTGATGAGCCCATGTCCCATCCTCTTGAGGACAAGTCCCTGGCCTTGAGGATAAGATAATACTCTAGGATTGTAAAGCTATAATTTTTGAACCCAAGATCACCTATTGATTAGGAGAAAGCATAAAAAGTTCACAAGAAGTCATGAAATATGGGTCAAGGAGATTGACTCGAAAAACTATGCAATTAAATCCTGATAAAACATCCTATAATTTGACATATTGTGAAAAACTGCCTACTTAGTCATAAGAAGTTAAATGATTTCGATACAATGGTTGGCATTTTTTATGTTTTTGATTAGTTCAGCTGGAAAAGAGGGTTCAGAACCCTATACAAAATAGCCCTCGGGGCAACAAGACTTAAACATGCTAGTAATAGTACATTAACAACGCACTAACCGCTGACAAAAAATGACTAAACAAAAATAGCAGAAAGAAAAACAAAGAACTAAGGACTGTCAGTAGTCTCAAACTTGGCCAAAAACTTGACCATATCTTTGTAGTCACCAAGGCTATCAATCCCCACCTGCTTAACCTTGTCATCCAGCTCCTTCACTGCAGCAAAGATCGATGTTGCTCGATGCAAGGCCTTGGCAGCAAATTCAGCCATGGTCTTCCATTTCTTCTACAATTTCTCCATTTTCAACTTGAGTCTCCCATGTCTTCAACAGTCGTGACACACAGCAGACAACTACCCTTGTTATCCAAATCACCAGTTTCCTCAATAGCACCACCCAGTTCCTCCGAACTCGATTTGTCCATGGAAGAAAAATGGCTCACCCCTTCTTCCTCATGCATAGATTCAGTCAGAGCATCATTCTCCCCCTCTTCCATAGTTTCCTCAACAAATTCCAAGTCATCAGAAATCTCAACCCCCTTAGGGTTAGTAGAAGGTTTCCCAGCAATGCGGTTAGAACGACGAACCCTCAAATTGGAATGTTTAACAACATCCTCACCACCACTCCCAATCTGAATAGGTCTCGGGTCCAATTCAACAATTTTCATAGAACCAGTCACCATCCCTTCTTCCTCAGTACTAGTCTTAGCTTTCTTAGCCTGCACAGTCCCTTCCTCAGCCACCGTCCCTTCCCTTTTGGTCGAGCCAATTTTATCTTTCCCCAGCTCCATAAGGGCTTTTCTCAGGGATTTTATTTTAGACTTAGGGGTGGGGGTCCTCGGTGGGGGCTTGCAGGGGCCCCCCTTGGCCATTTTAGAGATCTTGGGGGTCTCGATACACATTTTCACCTTACCTTTAGGTCTAGGAGAGACAAACATTTGGGGGTCCTCAATCAAATTAACCTTAATCTGCTTCGGGGGACACAAGGTGAGATGGAAATGATAGAGTCTTAGAATAAGGCCCTAATGGATAGGGACAAGAGGATGACTAGGGTTTTTAGGCCTAAGCTCTCTAGCATATTTAATCAAGTTTTCCAGGGAGGACCGAAGAAAAAAAGAAAAGCTAATTTCCATCTTGTTCCTAAAGTGATTGAGAAGGGCATAATGATAATGGTAAAATACCTTAAACCTCCCTTCCAATGTGAAGAACTTCATTAGCCTTAAACAGACTTGGCCCCAAGGCTCCAACAACTTCTCCCTATCAAATCCACCATGTAGCTTCATGACCACCTCCCCCTCCCTGAAAAAGAGACCCATGTGTTCAGGGTCGGGCACCTTGTTGCATCTGGCATGCTTCTTCCCTTTGGTGGGGAGCCCCGAGGCCTGGCTAATCACCTCCTCAGATACTTGGAAGCCAATACTCCCCACGCGGACTTCTCTGGTGTCCTCATTCCATGACTCAGCAAATTGGCACGACAAGTTTTCGTCATGGCCAATCATACCCTGGAGAAAGGAAACCACTTCCCCTTCTTGGATAATATGCTAGACAATCTGGTCATGTCTGAACTCCTCCATAGTGTTCGGCTTAATCTTAACAATCTCTTCCCCCATCTTCGCAGTTTGAATATCACACAGGTTGCAGAGCTTAAAGGTGCTAAGGTTAGTGCTGTTGTGATTGGCAAGTAACTCAATAAAATGAAAAGGCTGCAAAGTAATATCGTTAATCACATCATAATTATTATGGCGATACACCAAACCTTTGCCACATCACAAAATCACCTTGGGAAAAGATCTTGGCCACCACTTTGTGCGGTAATGAATGTCACCCACCGCAAAGATGAACCAAGTATTATTGCCCGCAAGCGGATCCGTCCTATGCATCAATCATACTCCTGCCAAGGGCCACAACGACATCCTTTCGGCCCCACTAGATCTATCCCTCTCATCATTACCAAAAAAAAGGCTCTTTCACCTAAAGTTCTATCCACCTGTCATCTCGTCAGCATGCCAGCCATCCACCGAACCTTTTGCCCACCAACAATAATCCTGGCCCCCACCAACCCTCATCACCAGATCTTTAACCCACCAGCTATACTCCCTATCCCTGCTGACCCACCGCTTAAGCCACCTAGGAATGGTCAACTGCCGCTTTAAGACTCTCTTGTTCTTGCCTAGCTGGTTTTGAAAATTTTAAAATTTTTCCCCGCCAAACATGTTGATCCAACCAATACCATCAATCTCGATCCCGTTAGGACGGGTCTCAAGATGCACATAATTCGTGCCACCACCTAGACAAAAGAGGATGGTCAGGACCCTGAACCATCTAATTCTTGTTGTTATCTTCATCCTTCTTTATGAGAGTATGAATCTCTGGGGGTAGGCAAGTCATACTCCTCCAGTACCGCCATCCCTTGCTACCAATACTCAGGTTTGCCATAGCATTGACAACCACATTTCCTTCCTTGTAAACGTGAGAGATCTTGAACTCCTCCAACCCATTGAGTAGCAACTTAATGTCCCCCACAATGTTTGCTAAGTTCCATCCAAACTGAGTCGAGCCCAGGGTAGCATTAACAATTAACATCGAGTCTCCTTCCAAATGAAGAAATTTGATGTTCAAGGAGATAGCCAACTTAATTCCCCATAGCAAGGCTAATGCTTCAGCCTCATTATTACTCTTAATTCCAATGCCTCCAAAGTAGGCATCTACAAAGGATCCCATGTCAATTCTTATGAGTCCTCCACTGCTAGCAACCCCCGGATTCCCCTTAGCAGCTTTGTTAAAATTGAGCTTGACCCAACCTTTCTGAGGCCTGACCCACCTGGTATTAACTCTAGCAATCCTTTTAGAAACATCTATATAGTAACTACTAAGACTGATGTTCTAGTGTTTTAGTAGACACTATTTTTCCTGTCCAGGGGGCCTATCAACAGCTTTGAAGTTGCAAGAGTTGATGTTCTTAGCCAACAGTTTGAGGCAACTCTAGAAAACTTCCACAGGTGTTCTGAATTTCTCTCTAAATCCAAATATTCCAGGCCAAGTGGGGTGATAATTGTAACCATAGCTCCTTGGACACCAGAAGCACCAGACTAAAAGGGGGCCTCCAATCCCAGATCAAGGCTGCAAGATTACTATTCAAGGTCCAACTTATATTAAGCTTCTGAAAGATCAAACCCCAAACCTCCCAAGTAAAACTGCAATAGAGGAAGACATGATTGGGAGTCTCTTCTTTGGTCCCATAGAGGACACACCTGTTAGGCATTTGAAAACCCCTCCTTTTCAGATTATCTATAGTCAAAATTCTATTGTGCAACAGAGTCCACCAGAAGAAATTAATTTTAGGAAGAAGTTTAGGAATCCAAACTTTCCCCCAGAACATATCCTCCCCAGAGTCTAACAGTAGACCATAAGCACTTCTAACAGAGAACTGACCTTTATAGTCCTTGTCCTAAATTATCTAATCTTGCTTAGGGAAGAGAGGGATTCTGAAGTCCTCTAGGTCCTTTTGAAGTTGAATAGCCAGCATCCTATCCTCATCATGTTCTCGGACACAATCTTTCATATCCCTCCATCTCCTGAACTCCCTGTGAATCCCAAAATAGTTAGCCACCCTATGACCAAAGAATCTGTAGGCCTTATCCGCAATTATGCCATACTCCATCTCCTTAAGTGGCTTATCCTTTAGCCATCTGTCCTCCCAAAAGTTAACATCCCTACCATTTCCACTCTTCCACTAGATTCCTTGGTGAAGGAGGCCATGGGTCTTGAGAGTACCATTCTAAATTATAGAGCCTTTTGGCAAGCTGACATCAGAGAGAAACTTACCACCCCAATCCCCATTGAGATACTTAGCCATCATAATTTTCCCACAGTCTTTGTTACCTTGGATAAGGTTCCATCCCACCTTGGATAAGAAGGTGTTGGGACCTAAAATTTCATACCAATTTTTGCAAATTTTAAATGCAAAAAGTTGATTGCAACACCTAGAAAATCACATGGCAATCTCCGCCTGTTGGAAAATCATAATTTCATCTCCATCAACTCTTCCTCTATTGAATAAAGCCTCTAAGTTTTGTTCCTTTTAGGAGTAAAAATATCCCAATAGAGCCATTTTATGGCCCAGAGTAAAACAACACTTAGTTCAATGAAGTGTGACTTGGGCTCTTTGCTTATAAAGAAAGATTTAATAAATTGAGGTAGGATGGGAAGTTGGAAACAATATTGTTGCACTCGAAACTAATTCACCTTCAAGAGTAAATAGAACCAAATCAAGAGAATTTCTAAGTGAGAGCTCCAAGAGGAAATAAGAAGAAGTTTGGCAGACTTTGGTGCTCAAAAAGGTAAAGCAACATGTTCTCAGCTGATAATTAGAGATTATTTTCAAGAGAGTTGTGACAAAACAACACAAGCTAAAGATTGCCTGCTTGGTGGGATTACCTACAAAGAGGAAGTTAAAGATTTTTTTGAGGGAATCATCAGTAGATTAGAAAAACATCATGATCAGAAGTAGGAGTTAGATAACTAGATGGATTGATCAGTTGCCGAAATGAAACATTATGCTGTATATTGTAAAATCTTTTGAAATTGTATAATGGAGAAGAATGAATAAATTGGTGATTTGATATTGGTGTCTATTGTTTGTTGAACTGAACAATTATTTGGCTGTCTCCACATTGTTATTTCTTTGTTATTTGAACCTGAGTTTCCAAGTTGATATTTTAGTTTCATCGAGACACACTTATTTTTGTGTAATCAAATTAATTGGTTTCTATTAAAGAATTAAAATCCTTTTGATTGATTACAGTAACTTGGAAGTAACATTTGGATCAGTAAGAAGAGCTGTATAATTGACAAGATTGCAATATTGTCTCCAACTTGATATTCTCTTGTTATTCAAATTGAGGATCTACTCCATTTGACAATACACACTTACTGTCATTGTGTGATTCTGTTGATTGGTTCCTTCAAGCAAGGATTAAAATCCTTTCAATAAGTCACAGTAACCTGGTAGGATTGAGTGGGTCAATAAGTAGAGTCTGTCAGTCACATTCTTGCACATTTATACAGGGTATAAACAAACACAAGTGCCAAACAATTAGAATTGTAACCAATAAGTAAATCATATATCATATACACCTTGACTCCATTAGCCCAATAGAAATAGGCACTGGTCATACCAATTCTACTCTAGGGCTCCATAAAATCTTATTCAAACAATTACATCTCAGATCTTAGTATTAGGATTAGAAGCAGTTTGCAAGCTTTCATCTATTCCACACTTTATGCCATTGTGGGTAGATCCCTAAATTCATTTGAGTCATACATTCCTTTTATCTGCTTCAAATTTCAAGGTTCACCTACCTAGGTTTAACAGAGCCTGAAGTGTAGGGAGTCATAAACCATTTAGGTTAACTCTATTAGTTGGTTCAAAAACGTTGCAAGTCTGATTATAGAGCTTGGCATCCTCTTAGGGCTTGAAACCTGCATTTTTGAGACCTAACAGAAGGCACAGTTCATGAGCTAGATTCTTCTCAATCCTAATCCCCCTGACATCTAGGGGTATAGACCTTGTCCCACCCAATTGGGGAAATTCTCTATTTCTCCTCCACTTTAGACCAAAGGAATTTCTTTTGGATTTGCTCAATCTTCTCTACCATATACCTAGGTATTTTGAATAGACTTAGGGAGTAGTTTGTCATGCCTTGAAGTGAAGCTTTGAGGAGATGGAATTTCCCCGCTTGGCTCAGGAGGGTGCCTTTCCAGCAAACCAATTTCCTTTGAATTCTTTCAAGTAAACCATTCCAAAAGTTAGATGAGACCTTAGTGATAGTAAGCGGGAGACCCAAGTAAGTGGTTGGGAACCTCACACTCGAACAACCCAGGACATGGGTGATTTTTCTTTGCAAATCCTCCTAAGTATTAAGAAAGTAGATGTGGCTTTTCTCAAAGTTGATACTCTGACTAGAGACTCCTTCATAAGCCTTAACAAGTGATTTCCATTTATTGGCTTCAACAACAAAGGCAATTCTGAATAGTATAGTATCATCAACAAACTACTGTATGACCGAGGTTTGAGCCGAGGAGGTAGGCTTCATACCCTAGAGAGTCCCCTACAACAAAAGGTTGCACGCATTCCTATGCAAAACATTAGCCAACAAGATAAAGAGATAGGGAGAAAGAGGGTCGCCTTGCCTGAGACCCTTCCCAAAGGGGAAGAACCCTCTGGGAGAACCATTTACCAGGACAAAGAAGCGGACCATGGATATACACTCCTTTATCATATTAGTCACCTTCTCATTCAAGCCAAATTTCCTAAGAACCCTGAGCAAGAAGTCCCAATTAACATGATCATAAGCTTTGGAGATATGTAATTTAAAAATCATACCTGAGGAGTTGCTCTTGGAGATTGAGTGGATAATCTCATGAGTAGTGATGGCCGCATCGACGATCTATGGCCCAGGGACAAAACCCTTTTGGTTAGGCAAGATGAGTTTGTCGAGGAGGGGTTGAAGCTTGAAAACTAGAATCTTAGTGAAGACCTTGTACGCTATGTTATAGAGACTTATAGGCCTGAAGTCAGTCATCAGATTGGACTCTGTCTTCTTCGGGATCAGGACAATAAAAAATGCTATTCAACTACCGCAGGAGCCTGCCAGTTCAGAATAAATCCTTGGCCTCTTGGAAGACATCATTCCCCACAATCTCCTAGAAGGTTTGGAAGAAGGTTTAGAAGAAACCATCTGGGCCAGGGGCTTTGAAGGCACCCATAGAGAAGACAACAACTCTAACTTCCTCCTCCAAGATGGGTTTGGTCAAGAGGCAGTTGTCCTCATCAGAAGGAATGGTCGGGATAGAGTCTAGGAGGGAATAACTTTCATACAAAGAGGCACTGGGCTGCTGGCAGCCAACATGGACTCAAAGTAGTTAAGAGCTAATCTCCCAATCTCCCCATCATCCATAAACTTAGAACCATGCTCATCTCTAAGTTTCTGAATCGAATTCCTCTTCCCGTGCCTTAGGGTGGATTGGTGGAAGAAGGAAGTGTTCCTATCTCCTTCTTTAAGCCATTGAACTCTTGACTTTTGTTTCCAGTAAACCTCTTCTTCTCTGAGAGTCTGCACCCACTCTTTAGAAAGAGTGTTATCTAGGGTTTACAAATCCTCTGAGAGGTGCCCCTTCTCCATTCTGTCTTGCACTTCCTTAAGTTGCCCCATAATGTTTTTCTTCCTGGTCAGGACATTGCCAAAGGTATATTTGTTCCATCCTTTAACCTTACTCCTCACATTAGCCAAATTATGAGCTAATCTATACTAGCAGGCCCATGAATAGGGATGTTCCACCATCTAAAGAGGTTGTCCCTAGAGTCAGGGTGGAGGGTCCACATCATTTCAAATCTGAAGGGTAAGGGACCCTTCATACTCCCCTCATGCTAGCTGAGCAAAAGAGGGTTATAGTCTAAGCCCACCCGAGGAAGGGTGGTCAGATGCACAAGATTTATGATAGCCCAGTAGGAAGAGACTAAGAATCTATCTAGCTTGACCTGAATAAGGTTGTTCCCTTGTCTCCTGTTCGACCAAGTAAAATTTTGCCCCACCAGTTCTATATCCATGAGACCAGCATTTCCTAAGAACTCAGCCAGGTCTGGCACCCCCATTTTCTCAGATGGGTAAAGGGGAGAATTAGGATACCCCTCAACCATCTAGTTGGTACCTCTAGCTCCCTTAATTCTGACAGTCAAGCTATCCCAAACCTCCCTCCTACTACTATAGGAATTAGGAGCATAAACATTGATAAGCGTCCACCTTTCAAGGTGATTTTGGAAAGAAACTTCAATGGAATGCCTAGAGCAGGAAATCACACTCCCCACCAGATTATGGTTCCATATGGTAGCAATACCTCTTGAAGCTCCTTGGGCTTTGCTAATAACATAACTCACACTAGGCCAGATCTTCTTAACAACAAGATTGAAATTTTCCTCTGTCATTTTAACCTCCTGAAGTAGGAGAATATCAACTTTATTATCAAAAATGCAAGTCCTAACCAGTAACTGTTTTTGAGGACCATTGAGCCCTCTAATGTTCCATGAAATGATCTTCATTTCTTGGTCTTTCTAGGAGGGGCCAACAAGGTATTCTTCTTTCCTTTAGCAATTTCTAGTTCTATCTCCCTTTGTCTGGTCTTCATGTGTGGGTGAAAGGAAGCTAGGTGTGCGGAAATCGCTTCCTGCACTAATCTAATAAGGAGAGATGAGTGCAAATTATTTTTAACCTTTACAATTATAGTGTTATTAACCCAACAACAGAGCTATTGCAGCAATACACAACATAAGAATGTAAGATAGAAGAAGAGAGAGACAAGATATAATGTGGGGAAAACCCTTGTGGGTGAAAAACCCCACACTCCAAAACCTACACAATGTATTATCTAAACAACAAGGTTTACAACACACTTGCAATGCAAGTCTTTATAGGAGTCTTCGACACTCGTATCTGGAGACAATCCGGTAGCATAATAGTACCTGTCAATCACATAATACATCTCCTCTCAATAGCACCTATTTATATAGAAGTTACAAGACAAAAATGAGCTTTCCTTGAGATGGGCGTCCAACTTGGCCTCATGGCCCAAAACCCATGCTTGGGACACTTGTCCAACACTACAACATGGTCATGACACTTGTCATATCACCCCATTCCAATATGGTCACCTATTCCTAAGTTGGGCAATGACAGATGCTTACGACTGTCATAGAATCCGTCATAACTGTCATATCTTACAGCTGTAAGAGAATCTGTCATACATTGACTAAAAATAGCACATTCTCTTACAACATGTCATAACCGTCCTTGGGGCACCCAAAGATGCCTTCTTCCAAGATGCCTGGTGACACACGTCTTCACCTGTCATAGAACATTCCATTTACGACTCTTACACATCATAGATTCTGTCATAGGAATCTGTCATAACCGTTTCAGTCAAAATTCCCTTGCACACTATTTAAGATGCCGACACATGGAAAAATTGTTCTACCACTAAGTGGGATGCCTATATCCACATGGAGTGGGTTGACCATCCTAGTCACCTTACAAGTGGAGTGACAACTCATCGTGCCACTTCACACTAAGTGACAAAATAGGATTTGCAACTTAAATACATCATAGGAAAATAAATACATTACAAATAATAAATACAAGGAATTACCAAGGTTGAGACACCTTAATTTCCAACAGTGGGGGTCTACCCTTGCTACAACCCCCCCACATCAGCCGTCTTTCTACTACTTCCTTTCCCCTTCTTTCTCGCAGTGATCCAACCGTCTTAATCTACCAAGCCCTTGCTAGTCCAACTCCTGAGGATGGGGAGAAACCCACAAGGGGACCCGACCTCTCACTTGGGCTATGCATTTCCTACATTGTGCTCTGGTGGGAAACCTCCTTCTGCTCCCCAAAGGCTGAAGTAACTTCCCCCTCCTCCAAATCCTCCCGTACCCCACTGGAAACAACAACCTCATGGAGCACATCCCCCATTTTAGAGACTTCCTCTGACTCCTGTTCCACCTCTTTGTGGGCCAATGCATTGTTAGTCATCCCTTGGAAGTTTCCACCACCTTTTGCAGTGGCACCTCCTCCGGAGCCATCTCATTCTTCTCTGAAGAGGCAGGGGGCGATTCCATAATTTTTAGGATATCATCCTTAAAGGGATACTCCTCCAAGTTTTCACCTGAGGCACCCCTCAGGGATGTATAGGGACCCTACATTGGGTGAAAACATGCCTAGGTTTCATGCAGTTCTGATAGAAAATTCTAGAGTTCTCATACTGGATGCACTGGGTTCACTTCCCATATTTTGATTCTAAAATAATAGAAGTGGGCAAGGTCTTTAGAACATCAACACTGACACATAACTAAGCATAAACAAGCCTCACCTTAGCTTTGGTGGCTTTGTCCACCATCACATAATCTCTGAATGTGTGACCTATCCAGATAAAAATTCCTCATCCCAGTATTCCAGGGGGAGGCCTGAAAGCCATGCCCAAATGGGAGCTGATTGATTGAGATCTACCTTAGGGTCGAAGCTTGGCTTCCATTTGCATAAGGAAAGCGAGTGCTTCCCATACAGCTAGGGACCCTTGGCCAGGATCTATAGGAGGTCCTCCTGGGAAGTAAACTTGAACAAGAATATACCACCCGACATAGCACTGGCAGAGACACTGTCCTTAAAAGCGCATTTGGCAGATATCCAGTGTCGGACCAAATCAATATTAGATCTGAAAGCAAAGAATTTACCCACCAAGGTGTTTTCCATCGAGGCTACAACCTGTAAAATAGTCTAGTCTGGAAGCTTAAGCACCTTAGCCCCATTAGACTCAGACATAACTGGAATGCTACTGGAGCTACCTGCCCCACTAGGCACATCTCCAACAAGTGCCTCCTTCCACTTTTTCAATCCTTGTTTCAAGGGCAGATTCACGAGATCCTCTTGACAACCCATGCCAGCAGCAGAATCCCCAAGAATGGGAGGGGGATGGATCACGCCCCCCCTGAACTGTCACCTTCCATTCCTGTACAGTACCAAAACGACAGAGAAGTAGGAAAAGTTGTAGAGGTATATGGCATTTTTTATGTTATAATAGTTGGAGGCCATATATTTTCTTTTTGTTATCAAAATTCAATACTTAGAACCTAAAACTTTATATGTTAATATTACAAAACTAATTAATATTAGTTTTATAATTTTATTTTGAATATTAATTTGGATCTTAATTTTATTATATTGTCTAATATTACTATATTGTGCAAATTTTTATGGTATTTTCAATATAAAATAAAAAATTATTATAATATTATAAATTATTATGTCGAATCACTAGTTTTAATATAATCTATAAAATAAAAATGATAAAGCAATACTAGACAATGATTCTTTGATAAAGGGATTATGAAGAAGTTAGAAAAATAAACTTGAAGATTTGGTCCTTGTCACCTAATAGAACAATTAAGATGAACTTCAATAGGACTAGTAAAGGTAACTCATGTTTGGTTGGTGTAGGAGTCATATTTAGGAATGATCAAAGAGAGGATTCTCATTTATTATGAATCTCTTGGAATTGTAAATGGTAATATGTTGTAAAGGCTAAGGATTTGTGGAAATATTTATGGATTGTGATAGCTAAAGGCTAGAACAAATGCAAGTTTGAGGGAGATTGAGAGATTATGTTCAATTCCTAGGAAAGGCTAGGTACAAAATTAACTATTGAAAAAGATATTAGTTAATTGTAATAGTTTATTTTTTAAGAAAAGGAAAATTCATAAACCATATCAAGAGGGTGGGGAATAAAGTGGTTGATTATATTGGAAATCTTGGGTTAGATTTAAATAATACATGAAGTAGTTCACCACAACTTGTAATGTGTGTTGGAAGAAGACATAGACAAAGGTGCATTGATGTAGGTAGTAAAAGTGACTTTACAATCTAGGAGCATCCCAATCCACAAGAAATCTTGTATCACCAAAAAATATTTGTTTCTAGTTTTGGTTGTTGTTTGTTTGGTAGGCCTTTTTGTAAAACATATACACTCAAACAGACTCTATAGATTTAAATAATACATGAACTAGGTACAATTTGTTTAGATGTTGTCTATAAGTTGTTATAGGTGTTATGTCTTATGCCTAAATGGTATAAGCTCTCTTGAGGGTTTTTTCTAACTTGCATATGGTCTTTGGGTGACATTCTTATTTTAGAATCAATAGTGGAATGATTTTTCATTACTTTTGGCAATATGTTGTTTGACCTCTCAAAAAGGGGCCACACTTTTTTCTTTTTCTCATTGGTGACATTAGGGTATCAAATCATTATGTTTTCAGAGGTTGTTCACTTATTTCTTGTTGTGATTTTTTATTTCTTTGGAAGAGGCATTTGTCATATTCATTTGGGTGGCATTTTAATTAGTTGTTGTCTATTGACAATTGTCCAACTTCTCTCAGTGAGTAGCATTTTAGTTTTTAGGTGGCTATTACTCATTTTCTCCACAACGCTAGGTCATTTTAATGGTTGTTTGGATTTTAGTGTTTGTGTAGGGTGTGTGGGGGCATTTTTTGTTGGTAGTTAATATCGTTCTAGTTGGCCAATAAAAAACTTTGGGTGAATTTTTAGTTGTGCAAAAGGGAGGAACCTTATTATGGAAAGATTTATTGATCTTCAAAGCAAATTCATTCCTTTAAGCAGGGGTAGCTAAAGGAAAAGTAGATCCTCTAGATAGAGAGTAGATAAAGAAGAGGCAATGATTGATCCTTGGGGAAAAGGAAAGCATAGATAGAAAAGACCCAAGAAATCCTCCATGCAGAGAGGAATAGAGGATAGGAGATGGTCCTTCGGATAAAGAAGAGAATAAGTTGAGCTAAGAATAAAGACTAGTTTCAGTATTTCAAATAGAGTAGGGGCATAAGAAAACAAGGCAATATAAGATTAGCCTATTGTTCATTCAAGGACAAGGAACATTGTCATGTTTCATTCATGAACTACATATTTAGTAGGCTCTTGTGAGCATTTTTGTAAGCCTACTCAAGGTAGATTTTACAATTTAATGTATTTATAAATGTTGTATTACTTCTATTGGTTGTGTGCATTTGTTACTAAGTTTTAAGTTGCTAGGTTTAGGTTATTATTCATTGAAGCCCCTTGTTTAGATTGCATCAAATGGCATTAGAGAAAGGCTTTCTTTGTGGAGTTTTTCCTTGTGAGGCTCTAGTAAATTTATTGCAAGTATGGGAAAGTCCTATAATTGTAGAGAGTTATGGGGGAAAGGTATGGTACATCAAGTAGTGTCAAAGAGGGTGTGTCTTGTATGGGAGTATGCTTGAATGTCCTCCAAAAAATAGTATTGGGTACAAGGTGTAGGAATACTAAGAATTAAGAAAGATCTTAATTGCTTCATCATTATGTCTACATGTGTCTTGTTGTGTGCTTTATTTTGATGAGTTGCTTGGTTATACAACCCTTAATTGGGTTCTCTGACCTTTCCTTGAAACAAGTTTCCAAGTAAGGAGGGTATTCAAGAGGCTATGAAGACCTCTCGACTCCTTTTTGGTGTGGCTCATTTTCCTTATAATTAGTCTTTTAATGAGGATAATGCCTTTGTGGAAAAAATTAAGGAACAAGTTATTGAGGATAGTCATGAGAAATTCATTAGGAGCATTATTGAAAATAAATATTCTCTCTTGGAAATGTTAGAAAAGAATGATTTTTTTCATTCATGTATCTTTTGAATCCACCATAGAAGTTTTACTATAAAATTCTCTCCACCACCATTTAAATCTCATGTATATGTGTATAAGGATGAAATTTCAGATCACTTATATCATTAATGTGTTTGCATATGACTATCTTCAAGCTAAAAAAAGAGAAGAGAAAGTAAGAATAATAAAGTTGGGAGAGATTCCATTTGGTCCTCAAGCTCTAGGGACAAAGTTTCCCTAGGGGGAGGATATGTTGTGTTCCTAAACATAACATATTTTTGTATTTAATGTGAAATGATCTATTTTATTACAAAACTCTTATATTGTCACATTATAGTAGGTAGATCATTAATATCAAAAGGTGGCTTATTTGAGAAACTACCAGAAAGTTCATTGAACCTATTTGATGTAATATGTAGGTAGCTTGTCCACTAAGCTACTAAATTTTCATAAATAAGGGTTTATCCCTCTCTATGAATGAATAAATTTAATATTTTCATCCTCAATACAACTATATTATATTCTATGTAGAAGGGTTTTCATTCATTGTCTATTTGGATTTGTAGCCACAATCCTCTATTTTGAGTGCATAGCCTATTGGGAAAGGTGTATCAACCTGGCATCCTAATGTTTAGATTTATTATTTTGGCCTCATATTGGGAAATGGGGCATCCCATTTTGTGTTGGCACTATTTGCCATGTGCCAGACATCTTGGGAAGTGTGTAAGAAGTTGTAAGAGCATCTAATGCCATTATGATGTGTAAGAAAATACTATGACATTGTGAAATGGGAGTTACTTATGATGGATTCTATGACACACAAGAGCATGATTATAGGAGAGTTAAATTGCAATCTTGACTAGAATTATTATAGTCATAAAAAACATCTTTGAATGGAGATTATGAAGCCAAAAATGGAGTGCCCTATTTGAGGAGTCAATTGTGAGTTATGCCAACTTATGCCATGTTTAAAGAATCTACTATTTTTGGCATGATGGACTCATCATAGGTATAGGTATTGAAAACTGTCTAGATTTGAGTGCCAAAAATTTGTGGGTGGTCTTTGCTCATGGTATTGGGTTTCCATTTGGTGGTTTCATGTATTATATCTTCTATAAATTGGGTTCTTGGGGATGGAGTTTGTATGGGTGAATTGTAGGTACTGTTATGATAAAAAATTTTCTAGAACTTGAATGCTAGTGATACGTGTAAAGGAATAGCTTGGAAGTTGTATTGTTGTTAGAAATGAAAGTACACTACTACAATATGGAAATATGAAAATATGCTGGAAATATGAAATTTAACTTGTATGATACCAATGGAGATTTAAGGAAATGTAAATCAACAACAAATAAATAGTAAGCACAAGATATTTACACAACATAATATTTACGTGGAGAAAAACCATTTTGGGTAAAAAATCCACCAAAAAAGAGGCCGAATATGTATTATCTTGAAACAAGAATACAATACAATCACTTATGTCTTTCCTGCATCCAAATTGACAACATTTGTCAACCTATATAACCTCTCACTTCTACCACCTCAAGCACATGTTATATACAACAATGATCACAAGAATCCAACAAATGCATCAATTATGGCATCCATACTTATACAATTTCCAACACCTCCTTTGGGGCCCACCAACATGCTAAGCTTAGCCTCTTACATGACTCTTACAATGTCTTACAAATTTGTCATAAATGACTTTTAAAACCAATCCCACTAATCTAGGCACCTAGTTTGTCATACAATCCTTATAAATTAGAGGGTACTCTTAAAAGATGTCATAGGCTAATAAATAGCTATGCAAAAATTCTTATGGCTCTCATAATTCCCCCCAAAATTAGCTACTCCAAGATGGGCTCCAAGATTGACCATATCACTCCAAAATAGAAGATGCTCTAACTAGTAAATAATAATTAAATAATTACCACCGCCAAATGGACCCCACATTCCTAATTAATGCATTTAAAAATAATGTATTAGAATAATTAAATACACAGGATTTATAAGGTTGATGGCACCTTAATCCTAACAATTGTAACTTGTTGTTTGCTGACTAGTATAATTGGTTTTGATTTGGAGTGTGGAGTTTTTCTCTTGAAAGGGTTTCCCCCATGTAAATCACTATGCTATGGTATATTATTTTTATGTAATTTTTTTTTTATAATTGTAAGATTTAATTATTTTTGTACATACCTTCTCTCATAGATTAGTGTAGGAAGCATATTTTGCACCTCTACTTCCTTTCACTACCCACATTCTTTTATGTTTTTGTAGCTGAGCTTGCTAGGGTTGTAAGTATGATGCATCCAACCACCCATTCATAATGTGGGAGATTGTTATCCATCTAATACTAAAGAGTGCAATATTAAGAGGAATTTTATGGAGCATACACTAAGTAAATCTAATTAGTTTATTGTGTACAAAAGAATGTTACTCCACACACATCTATGAGAGGGATCATCTCCATGATTAGTGAAGAAATTGCACCATGGATAAATCCACAAAACCACACCATTATCACCCTTAAAGGAAAAGGAACAGTGAAATATAACTTCTTTTTAAATTGAGTGTAGAGAATTAAAAACCCTAATGATACTAGCTTTGAATTCTTGAATCATGATAACATACTGTACTAATGTATCATTCCAAAGAATTTCTTCTCACACAACCAAGCCACAACTCTCCTCTTCCTCCTAGCATTCTCAAAAAAAGGAGGGAAAAAGAAAACTTTAGGAGAGAGAGTTAGAAAATATAAAATGTAGTCACATAATTAACAACAATATGTACTTATCTTGATAGTAAGTGTAGAGACAAAAAGTGCATACTTCACACTTTTCCACCTTGTAATGACTTGTTTTAGTGCTCACTTGTAATTTAAACATGTTTTTGACCATCTTAAAACATGGATCACCTTGGAAACACCTCAACCCACTTGTATGAGAAGCCCATGCTATAAGAACCTTGTTCTACCCTTGTTCTTAGCACTTTAGTCACCAAGGACACTAGGGCATGTGTTAATATCCTCCTAGACACTATCGCATGTGAGTGTCCTACAGATTCAAATCTTTTTCTGACCTAAATGATTAAATAGTCAAATGAACCCTAAACATGCTTATTTAAGTGAACTTTCTAAAAATGGTTATCATAATATTTTAGCACCTACACACACTTTCCTCTTTTATACATCTAAGGCATCTACCCTCATACCTTCTCCATTGTTGCAATTCCATATATCAACAATATATGATTACACATTACAACTCTTCAACTACTTTTATGTTGAAACATGTAAACTAGGGGCTTCATTGAGGCCAACTCCTAAATATGCCCTTGGCACACCATTTCTCTCTTTAAGCTTTGATGGGTGCCACAAATTTAGAAATAGGTTATGCAACACTAGAGACGACCAACGATAGACATATGTGATTTCTAACAAGTACAAATGACATTATTGCTTATGTACATTGAACACCAATGTGTCCAAAGGACACGTTGTATAAGATATAAACACACCCTCCATGATAAGACCATGTCTCTTAGGACATGAGCACATGCCTCAAGACACTACCAACTATAATCACATACAACAAACTTCCAAAATATATTTTTGAAAGCCCAAAAACCGCCTTCAATTAACTTTCATCAAATCATATAAAATTGAATAAATACATCATTAATAATTAAAAATAAAACAATTTCATAATAATTGTTTATTTTTATTTAGAGTAAGAAATGCCACTTGAATGTCCTAGAATAAATTATCAACAAGTCAAACAAAACTTTTCTTCCCCTACTAAAGTTTTCAAATATGAGAAATCTAAGATCCTCTCCTAAAAGTGAGTCAACTAAATGTTTTTAAATATAAAAAATCTAAGAAATCTTGGATCCTCTCCTAAAAGTCAATCAGCTAAAAGTTTTCTTCCCCTTGCTTCCAATCTCCCACCTAGTAATTTCGTGAAATGACCTTGAGACTTTTCATGTGTTCATTTAAAACACATTCTTAATTCTTGTGGATGATATTTCAAAGGAGGATTTCATGACATGACATAGTCCAAAGGCACTACGAAAAAATAATAATAAATAAATAATTCTTAGAAATAGATGACATTGAAGTTTATGTTGCCAATTCACAAGATTAAAGTGAAAGTGGACATGGGGCCAAACTTTATAAGAGGATATTTTTAATCCTCTCTTTCCCACTCAATTTCCAAAGTTTGTTTAAAGTGTACATGGTTATACTTTGTATTTGTGTCCCATTTACATATCGTATGTAATCCGAGCTTACAATTATTATTAAAATAGATTAGTTTGAAAGATTATATGAATATTTGAAATAAGGATAATTATATACAGTAATATCAATAGTTATTAGTAGAATTAAAAGAAAAGTGAATAGTAAAAGATGATTGTCCAATAGTGATAAACAAAGTTGATACACCAAAAGTATTGTTAGAAAATATTTATAGACACCAAATTGTAGTACATGAAAGTAAATCCCCAGCAGTATAAAACATAATATATTGTTTTGGACACACACAACAAAGATAACAATATACTTTATAAGGAAAGAGCTTAAAGTGCCAGTATGCTGTGGTCAACATGTTGGCACTTTACATTGGGATTGGTCCCCAATGTAAAATGCCCAACCACAATATGCCGACAATTTACATTGGGATTGGTTCCCAATGTAAAATGCCCAACCACAACATGCCAGCACTTTATATTAGGATTGGTCCCCAATATAAAATGCCCAACCACAACATACCCACACTTTACAATGTGTGTTTTAGAAATCATAATAGATCTCACATTTTGAAAACCTTAACTATATGGAAACAATCTTAAAGTTCAAAGCATATCATAATAGATCTTACATGTTACAAACCTTAACTATATGAACGACCTTAAAGTTCAAATCTTCGATTTCCTGTAACTGTAATTGCATACTATTAACCTACTTAACGAGATCTTTATTGACCTTAAATTACTCTTTAATCACTGTGACCAGGTTGGTCATATGTGGAGACAAGTTAGAGCACAGGGTAATCATTTATCTCCTCTGAATTTTCTGTTACCACGACGTCAAGCAGATAAAGTTTCGAAGAAAACGTGCTGCTTTGATTTTTGACTGTTTCTTTTTTGAAACGAGTGTTTACTTCATTTGTAACACGTTAACAGGTGGAAATTTCTCATAAAATTTGAGTTCTTGGAAGGGAAGAATGGGAAAGGCAGGATTATCACATGATCCGTCAAATGTGTTAAGCATTTTAAGAGAATAAAGACTAGTTTTAGTCTTTCAAATAGAGTAGGGGCACAAGAAAACAAGGTAATAAAAGATTAGCCTATCCTTCATCCAAGGACAAGGAACATTGTCATGTTTCAGTCATGAACTATATATTTAGTAGGCTCTTGTGAGCATGTTTGTAAGCCTACTCAAAGTAGATTTTGCAATTTAATGTATTTAGAAATGTTGTCTTACTTGTGTTGGTTGTGTGCATTTGTTACTAAGTGTTAAGTTTCTAAGTTTAGGTTGTCATTCATTGAAGTTCCTTGTTTAGATTGCATTAAATGGTATTAGAGCAAGGTTTTTTTTTGGAGTTTTTCTTTGTGAGGCTATAGAAAATTTATTGAAAGTATGAGAAAGTCTTATAATTATAGAGAGTTATGGGGAAAGGTATGGTGCATCAAGTAGTGTTAAAGAGGGTGTGTCTTGTATGGGAGTATGCTTGAATGTCCTCCAAAAAAATAGTATTGGGTAGAAGCTGTAGGAATACTAAGAATTAAGAAAGATCTTAATTGTTTCATCATTATGTCTACACATGTCTTGTTGTGTGCTTTATTTTGATGAGTTGCTTGGTTATACAACCCTTAATTGGGTCTCTAATCTTTCCTTGCATCAAGTTTCCAAGTAAGGAGGGTATTCAAGAGGCTATGAAGATCTCTTGACTCCTTTTTGGTGTGGCTCATTTTCCTTATAATTAATCTTTTAATGAGGAGAATGCCTTTGTGGAAAAAATTAAGGAACAAGTTCTTGAGTCATGAGAAATTCATCAAGGGGATTATTGAAAATAAATATTCTCTGTTAGAAATGTTAGACGAAGATGATTTGTTTATTCGTGTATCATTTGAATCCACCATAGAAGTTTTACTATAAAATTCTCTCCACCACCATAAATCTAAAGTATATGTGTATAAGGATGAAATCTCAGATCACTTATATCATTAATGTGTTTGCATATGACTATCTTCAAGCTAATAGAAGAGAAGAGAAAGTAAGAATAAGAAAGTTGGGAGAGCTTCCATTTGGTCCTCAAGCTCTAGGGACAACTTCCCTAGGGGGAGGATATGTTGTGTTCCTAAACATAACATATTTTGGTATTTAATGTGAAATGATCTATTTTATTATAAAACTCTTATATTATCACATTATAGTATGTAGATCATTAATATCAAAAGGTGGCTTATGTGAGAAACTACCAGAAAGTTCATTGAACCTATTTGATGTAATATGTAGGTAGCATGTCCAATAAGCTATTGATTTTCATAAATAAGGGTTTATCCCTCTCTATGAATGAATCAACTTCATATTTTCATCCTCAATACAACTATTATATTCTATCATATATTTTGTAGAAGGGTTTCATTCGTTGTCTATTTGGATTTATAGAAACAATCCTCTTTTTTGAGTGTGTAGCTACCTATTAGGAAAAGTGTATCAATCTTGCATCCTAATGTTTAGATTTATTATTTTGGCCTCATATTGGGAAATGGGGCATCCCATTTTATGTTGGTACTATTTTCCATGTGCTAGGCATCTTGGGAAGTGTGTAAGAAGTTGTAAGAGCATCTAATGCCATTATGATGTGTAACAAAATCTTATGACATTGTAAAATGGGAGTTACTTATGATTGATTCTATGACACACAAGAGCATGATTATAGGAGAGTTAAATTGGAATCTTGACTAGCATTTTTATAGTCATAAAAAACATATTTGAATGGAGATTATGAAGCCAAAAATGGAGTGCTCTATTTGAGGAGTCAATTGTGAGTTATGCCAACTTATGACATGTGTAAAGAATCTACTATTTTTGGCATGATGGTTTCATCATAGGTATAGGCATTGAAATTTGTCCAGATTTGAGTGCCACAAATTTGTGGGTGGTCTTTGCTCATAGTATTGGGTTTCCATTTGGTGGTTTCATGTATTATATCTTCTATAAATTGGGCGCTTTGGGATGGAGTTTGTATGGGTGAATTGTAGGTATTGTTATGCTATCAAAATTTCTCTAGAGATTGAATGCTAGTGATACTTGTAAAGGCATAGCTTGGAAGTTGTATTGTTGTTAGAAATGAAGGTAAACTACTACAATATGGAAATATGAAAATATGCTGCAAACATGAAATTTAACTTGTATGATACCAATGGAGATTTAAGGAAATGTAAATCAACAACAAAGAAATCAGCAATCATAAGAGATTTACACAACACAATGTTTACATGGAGAAAAACCCTTTCGAGTAAAAAAATCCACCATAAAAGAGGCCAAATATGTATTATCTTGAAACAAGAATACAATACAATCACTTTTGTCTTTCCTACATCCAAATTGACAACATTTGTGAACTTGTACAACCTCACACTTCTACCACCTCAAGCACATGATATATACAACAATGATCACAAGAATCCAAAAAATACATCAATGACATCCATACTTATACAATTTCCAATACCTTCTTTGGGGCCTACCAACATGCTAAACTTAGCCTCTTACATGACTCTTACAATGTCTTACAAATTTGTCATAAATGACTTTTAAAACCAATCCCACTAATCTAGGCACCTAGTTTGTCATACAATCCTTATAAATTAGGGGATACTCTTAAAAGATGTCATAGGCTAATAAATAGCTATGCGAAAATTCTTATGGCTGTCATAATTCCCCCCAAAATTAGCTACTCCAAGATGGGCTCCGAGATTGACCATATCACTCCAAAATAGAAGATGCTCTAACTAGTAAATAATAATTAAATAATTACCACTGCCAAATGGACCCCACATCCCTTATGAATGCATTTACAAATAATGTATTAGAATAATTAAATACATAGGATTTACAAGGTTGATGGCACCTTAATCCTAACAATTGTAACTTGTTGGTTGTTGACTAGTATAATTGGTTTTGATTTGGAGTGCATGGAGTTTTTCTCTTGAAAGGGTTTCCCCCATGTAAATCACTATGCTATGGTATATTATTTTTATGTAGTTTTTCCTTATAATTGTAAGATTTAATTATTTTTGTACATACCTTCTCTCATAGATTAGTGTAGGAAGCATATTTTGTATCTCTACTTCCTTTCACTACCCACATCCTTTTATATTTTTATAGCCAAGCTTTATAGGGTTGTAAGTATGATGCATCCAACCACCCATTCATAATGGAGGAGATTGTTATCCATATAATACTAAAGAGTACAATATTAAGAGGCATTTTTTGGGAGCATACACTAAGTAAATCTAGTTAGTTTATTGTGTACAAAAGAATGTTACTCCACACACATCTATGGAAGGGATCATTTCCATGATTAGTGAAGATATTGCGCCATGGAGTAATCCACAAAACCACACCATCATCACCATCAAAGGAAAATGAACAATGAAATATAGCTTCTTTTTAAATTGAGTACAGAGAATAAAAAAGCCTAATGATACTAGCTTTGAATTCTTGAAGCATGATAACATACTATACTAATGTATCATTCTAAAGAATTTCTTCTCACACAACCAAGCCACAACCCTCCTCTTCTCCTTAGCATTCTCAAAAAAAAGGAGGGAAAAAGAAAACTTTAGGAGAGAAAGTTAGAAAATATAAAATGTAGTCACATAACTAACAACAATATGAACTTATCTTGATAGTAAGTGTAGAGACAAAAAGTGCATACTTTACACTTTTCCACCTTGTATTGACTTGTTTTAGTGCTCACTTGTAATAAACATGTTTTTGACCATCTTAAAACATGGATTACCTTGGAAACACCTCAACCCACTTGTGTGAGAAACACATGCTATAAGAACCTTGTTCTACCCTTGTTCTTGGCACTTTAGTCACCAAGGACACTAGTGCGTGTGTTAATGTCCTCCTAGACATTATTGCATGCAAGTGTCCTACACATTCAAATCTTTTTTCCCACCTAAATTATAATCCTTTTGCTAAATCCCTAACCCTAATCTATATCCCTAGCCTTAATATGTGTTTAATAGTGAAATGAACCCTAAACATGCTTATTTAAGTGAACTTTCTAAAAATTGTTATCATAATCTTTTAGCACCTACACACACTTTCCTCTTTTATACATTTAAGGCATTTTCCATTGTTACTCATACCATCTACATTGTTGCATTTCCATATATCAACAATATATGATTACACACTACAAATCTTCAACTACTTTTATGTAGAAACATGCAAACTAGGGGCGTGATTGAGGCAAGCTCCTAAGTATGCCCTTGGCACACCATTTCTCTCTTTAAGCTTTGATGGGTGCCACAACTTTAGAAATTGGTTATGCAACACTAGAGACAACCAATGATAGACATATGTGATTTCTAACAAGTACAAAGGACATGATTGCTTGTGTATTGAACACCAATGTGCCCAAAGGACACAAGTGTGTTGTATAAGATATAAACACACCCTCCATGATAAGACCATGTCTCTTAGGACATGAGCACATGCCTCAAGACACTACCAACTATAATCACATACAACAAACTTCTACAATATATTTTTGAAAGCCCAAAAACCTCCTTCAATTAACTTTCATCAAATCAGATAAAATGAATAAATACATCATTTATAATTAAAAACAAAACAATTTCATAATAATTGTTTATTTTTAATTAGAGTAAGAAATGCCACTTGAATGTCCTAGAATAAATTATCAACAAGTCAAACAAAACTTTTCTTCCCCTACTAAAGTTTTCAAATATGAGAAATCTAAGAAATCTTCGATCCTCTCCTAAAAGTCAGTCAACTAAAAGTTTTTAAATATAAAAAATCTAAGAAATCTTGGGTCCTCTCCTAAAAGTCAATCAGCTAAAAGTTTTCTTCCTCTTGCTTCCAATCTCCCACCTAGTAATTTCATAAAATGACCTTGAGACTTTTCATGTGTTCATTTAAAACGCATTCTTAATTCTTGTGGATGATATTTCAAGGGAAGATAAGAAAACTTTCATGACATGACATAGTCCAAAGGCACCCAAAAAAATAATAATAAATAAATAATTCTTAGAAATAGATGACATTGAAGTTTATGTTGCCAATTCACAAGATTAAAGTGAAAGTGGACATGGGTCCAAACTTTATAAGAGGATATTTTTAATCCCCTCTTCCCCACTCAATTTCTAAAGTTTGTTTAAAGTGTACATGGTTATACTTTGTATTTGTGTCCCATTTTTACATATTGTATGTAATCTGAGCTTACAATTATTATTAAAATAGAATAATTTGAGAGATTATATGAATATTTGAAATAAGAATAATTATATACAGTAATATCAATAGTTATATGTAGAATCGAAAGAAAAGTGAACAGTAAAAAGATGATTGTCCAACAGTGATAAACATAGTTGATACACCAAAAATATTGTTAGAAAATATTTATAGACATCAAATTGTAGTATGAAACAAAATCCCCAACAGTATAAAACAAAATATATTGTTTTGGACGAACACACAGTAAAGATAATAATATACTTTATATAGAAAGAGCTTAAAGTGCCAATACGTTGTGGTCAATATGCTAGCACTTTATGTTGGGATTGGTCGCCAATGTAAAATGCCCAACCACAACATGCCGTCACTTTATGTTGGGATTGACCCCAATGTAAAATGCCCAACCACAACATGCCGTCACTTTATGTTGGGATTGACCCCAATGTAAAATGCCCAACCACAACATGCCGTCACTTTATGTTGGGATTGACCCCAATGTAAAATGCCCAACCACAACATGCCAACACTTTACAATACTTTAGAAATCATAATAAATCTCACATTTTGGAAACCTTAACTAGCTGAAAACAATCTTAAAATTCAACAAAACATATTATTTTGAAAAAACACATACTAATAATATAATTTGGATATCATAATAAATCTTACATTTTATAAACCTTAACTATATGAACAATCTTAAAGTTCAAATCATCATGTTTCCCTTCGATTTCCTATAACCGTAATTGCAGACTATTAACCTACTTAACGAGATCTTTATTGACCTCAAATTACTCTTTAATCACTCTGACCGGGTTGGTCATATGTGGAGACGAGTTAGAGTACAGGGTAATCATTTATCTCCTCTGAATTTTCTGTTAGCACGATGTCAAGCAGATTAAGTTTCGTAGAAAACGTGCTGCTATGATTTTTGACTTTCTTTTTTGAAACGATTGTTTACTTCATTTGTAACACGTTAACAGACGGAAATTTCTCATAAAATTTGAGTCCTTGGAAGGGAAGAATGGGAAAGGCAGGATTATCATGATCCGTCAAATGTGTTACTGTTAAGCATTTCAGAGAATCCTTTGTTTGCTGGGAACGCTGCCTTATCTTCCTTAATTTGGCTCATTCTTAGTCGAAACAGACAAGGATTGCACATCACAAAGGCTATTCTTAAATATCATCCATTTTAATAGTCAAAGGTTAAATTTGGCCAATAAAATTAAGACAAATATTTACGACTTTTTATTATGAATGAGGTGTAAAATTACTATTGATCATTTGACATTGAAGTGGATGATGTTTAATTAGAGTGTCAAAACATAACGTACTTTAGATTTATTAATTGGATGGAAAAGTTGATATATTGACAACAACGTAATTTATTTTGAATGTAGTTGGACAATATTTTGTGGGTAGATTGTTAGTGTTTCAATAAAGTCATTTTAATAAATTAATTTTATTATCTAAGATTAATAGCATGTGTTAAAGTTATCATTTTTATTTGTGATTTAAATATTGTAGAGGAGTGTAAGGGTGAAAAGCGCATACCTTGTACTTTTATATTTTGTTTTACACCATTTTGTATGGGCATGTTAGGTACTTAATCTTAGCACATAATTTGACTAATTTGATGCTCCCATTGATCTCAAATTCAGATTTTCCATTAAAAACACAACTGAGTCCTTGCTTAAACAATTTTCTTAGATCCTAAATTTACAAATCCTCTCTTAGGTTTAAAACCGTAGGTGCATATTTGACTTAGGTCATATTTGCAGTTGTGGGATTGATCCAAGTTTTCAAAATCCAAATTTTATTTTGACCCTAAGCTGATCCAATTGCAACTAACCATTATGTGTTCACTCCCACACTAAAACTATCAAATTGTGCACCCAGAACAAGTAATGTGTTGTTGAGATGGTGAAAATTACATACTCATGACCTTTCCCCTTATGTTTTCAACCCACTTCGATTAGGGTGTCCTTTTTGTAACAATAAATCTACAAGTGACATTATTGTGTAAAATTTGGCTCATGACCTTACCGTAGCTTGTCCCCATCATCACTCATCCTAAAAAACTAATAACAATAATTAGATCTCGCATTCACCACCCTAGATCAGTTCACAGGTGCAAAATTTACCTAGGTTATTTCCATAGTCATGGATCTAAGCCTCAAACTTTTAAATCTCAAATTCAAATTTAAACCTTTGCCAACCTTTTCACTAGCCGTTTTGAGAAAACCTAATGCACATTTGTGTTAGTTTGTTTGCTATGTTGTATTTAAAGGGCATTCATTATTCATTTCCAAATCATCTAAGAATCATTTAAAGAGAATTCAGATGAGAGCATCATAGCAAAATCACATAGCATTTTAATTGCATCATTAGCTTCCATCATCATATCCTAGGCATATTACATGTTTTCTTGTTGTCTTCGGTCTTGGTTCATTGTCATTGAATCAATCCACCTAGGGGCTTGACTAACGAAAACATGATCCTCACTTAGCAAGTTTCCAAATGGTGTTTATAGACACCACACTCCTTAAGACACAAGTATAACAAGTTGGGACTTGAATATATGTAGAATCATAATCCATTCTTTGTTAGTTCACTTCCCTAGCTCTAGGTTAGAATCATAATCAAGAGACATTGGAGTCCTTCAATGCATTGTTAGGATTAAGATGGTTTGTTGATGGAAATGGCATTGTGGACTCTATAAAGGAGGAAATCTCATTTGCAGATGATGACAAGATAGTCCACATACCTTTGGGAGAGAATTATGATGAGACATATACAGAAGAGATCAATTTGGAGTACACTGAGGATGATAACACAAATCTCTATTCAATCAATAAACTCCCTAGAAATGAATTTGTGAAAGAACCTAACTCTAAGGGGGAGATAGAACTTGAAACAAATCACTACAACATAGATAGTGAGGATGTCTTAACCACCTGGCTAAAAGAAGAACTGGAAATTCATACCTGCAGAGTCAGGAGTATCAGAAGGGTTTATATAGTCAGTTTGACAGAGGAAAAATCATTGCAATTTACCGCAAGGGATGGAAATACACTGCAAGAAGAATGCAGAGAACCAAACATACACAAAGAAAGTACACTTCAAAAATTAGACCAAACAAACAATATCTTAAAGGGCATATCACATATCAAGCTACCAAAATATTCAGGAGTAGGAGACTTGACCACATACTTGTCACAAATTGAACAAGCCTTTGAGAATGAAGAGATAAGGGTATAAGTAATAAACCACACACTAGTATGCAATACTGCCAATTGGTGGAATACACATAAGCAGAATATCCATCACTGGTCAGTACTCAAAATCCTAATCCAAACAAGATACATGGTAGAAGAAGGCAAATATGAAGAAATCCCTAAATATGATGGCAGTAACCATCTGGAAGAGCATATAAAAACTTGTATATGGGTATGGAAGGCTAGAAATGAATACGATGATACATTATACATACAACTATTCTATTAGACACTCACATTGGTAGTCCAATCCTGGTACATTAACCAAGAGAGAAGGGTAGAAACAAAACATTGGAATGAGTTGAAGGAAGACTTATGTCACACATTCTCTTTTTGGGATGAAGATAAGCATATCCATATTGCATTGCTAAAAATAAAACAAATAATATTCATACCTCATGAGTGAAGAGAGGAAAACATACCGCAAATCAGTTCTCCACCACTACAGAGCGAAGGGATATGGAAATATATTGAGTGGTTGGATAAAGAAACAAACCCTACTGCACACACATGTTATAAGACTACCCAAGAAGATAATGAAGATGTAGAAAACTTGGAAATAGAAGTGCAAGAAGGAGAAAGGGAGATAGGATTACTTGTGGAACCTAAATAAAAATACTACAATTAACCAATCAAAGTAAGAGAAGAGAATGTAGCAAAGGAAGGAGAACCTAAACTAGCTAAAATAGGGGATTATTGGAATGGAAGGCGGTAGTGCAAGTAGCAGAAATTCTAACTGAATTTGAAGATTTATTTCCTAGAACATTCACAGACATGAAAGGGATCAAAGAGAGAAGCAGGTATAATGAAAATTTAGTTAAAAGAAGGGGAAAAACCTATAAGGAAAATACCATACAGGCTTAATCCTAATATGAAAAAGAAGGTAAAACTAAACTAGATAAAATGCTACCAACAGACATAATCAAACATGTGGAAGATGCAAAATGGATACGCCCCATGGTAGTACAAAATAAGAAGACAAGAGAGATAAGGATATGTGTGGACTATAGAGAACTTAATAAGGCATGCATGCATGACACCCCATTCACTAAAAAATACTAGAGTCGGTAGCTGGGAGAGAAATATATTCCTTCATTGATGGATTGTCAAGATGCCATCAGGTAAAGATCAGAGAAGAGGACCAACCCAAAAAAACATTTGCATCATAAATTGGGTCCTATATGCATACAGTAATGCCATTTGGATTGAAAAATGCACCTGCGATATTTAGCAGGATAATGGTGAATGCCTTTAAGGACTTTATACATGACTTCCTAGAAGTATATCTTGATGTCTGGACAGTGTATGGGTTGGTAAAAGACCATATACAAGAACTAAGAACAATGTTAAACAAATGTAGGAGCATGAAAATATCCTTGAATTTAAAGAAGTGCATGTTTGCGGTACCCTTTGGTACCTTATTAGGCCATATTATCTGCAAAGAGGGGTTAATGGTGGACCTTCTTAAAGTCACAATGATAATGACACTTCCCCAACCGAAGACAACATCAAAAGTAAAAACATTTTGGGGTATACTGGTTATCACCACAAATTTATTAAGGGATATGTGAAAGTGGAAGCACCCCAAGAAGAGCTTATAAAAAAGAAAAGTAGTAAGAATGTGGAATGGAGTGAAGAATGCCAAAACTCTTTTGACACATTAAAGCTAAAGATAGCTAAGGCACCTATATTGGTATTCCTTGATTGGAGTATGCCATTTCATGTACATGTAGACGCATCATGGATAACAATAGGAGTGGTACTAGAACAACCCAAGGGTGATAAGGACCATCCTGTAGCATTTGCCAACATGAGATTATCAAAAGCAAAAAGGAATTACACAACAACATGGCAATAAGCCCTGGCTATGGTCTATGCCCTACAAAAATTTAGACATTACTTATTGTCTACTCGAGTTATATTCTTTACATACCATGAACCTCTAAAATACCTGTTGAATAGGTCAGTGATTCAAGGCCACATATGTAGATGGCTACTCCTCTTCAAGAATTCAACTTTAAGATAATGGTCAAACAAGAAAAACATAATCAAGGCCCTGACTACCTATCTAGGATAGAAACAGGGGAAGAACTGGATGAACAACAAGAAGATTTTCCTAGTGCACACCTATTTAGACTAACTATAGTACCAAAGCAGTTACATGAAATAGCAATATTACTCTCAATAGGGGAATTTCTACAAGATTTCTCACTGCAAGATAAACAAACACTTATGCAGAAGGCACAACCATATACATTGTTTGAAGGAGAACTACATATATTGGGGAGAGATCATATATTAAGAAGAGTGGTATACAAACATGAAAGTGAAACAATCCTAAGAGAGGCACACGAAGGAATATCCGAAGGACACAATTGCGGAGACATTACCACAAAAGAGTAAAACTAGCAGGACTATGGTGGCCTACACTACAAAAGGATACCAAACAATATGTGAAGAGATGTGACTTATGTCAAAGGGTAGGGAAACCTACCACAAGAGATGATATGCCACTAAGAATAGTTCTAGCACAAATACCATTTGAAAAATGGGCCATAAATATCATTGGACCTATAAATCCTCCCACAAAATACTCAAAAGAAAGATTTAATAACAACAAGAGTTGAATACTTGACCAAATGGGCAGAAGAGGTACCGACAAGAGACTGTGAAACAAAATTTGTCACAAAGTTCCTTTATGAAAATATCATCACAAGATTCAGTTGCCCCATCAATATAACAAGTGACCAAGGCAAACATTTCATAAATAACATGATTGCAGAACTTTTGAGTAGCTTCATGATAACACAAAAAAAGTTCCCCATATCATTCACAAGCCAATAGAGCAAGCGAATCCTTAAATAAGATAATTAGGATGACATTAATGAAGATGTGTGATGAAAACAAGGAGGATTGGGATTTAAAGATACCCATGGTACTCTAGGCATACTGCACAACCTATAAACACTCAACTAAGTTCACACCATTCCAATTAGTTTATGGAACTGATGCAACTATCTCTATGAATTTCCTATTACCAACATTACGTACCGTACTTACTTTGTGGTTGGATGTGGAGGACTCACTAGCCCAAAGGATAGAAGAATTGGATGAAGATCAATTGATAGCCAGATACAATCAAATCTTGGAAATAAAAATATAGAAAGCCTGGCATGATAGAAATTTATGTCTAAAAACATTTTGCATTGGTGACCTAGTGCTACTATATGACAACAAATTCAAGAAACAAGGAAAACTTAAGGTAAGGTGGCTAAGCCCCTGTTACATTCATGAAATTGTGGAATGCAGAGTAGTTCAGTTAAGGAAAATGGACGGAAGTGGAAGTACATGGTTTGTAAATGGCATGCGGTTAAAACACTATCACCAATCTAGAGAATAATAAGAAATGTAGAAAAATTTCATATCGTATCATATGTAAGTTATAAGATGTAACATAGAAAGTAAACCGTTGACAGTCTAGTCACTATTAGCACTTAACGGATAGAAAAACCTACCAAATGGAAATGAGTAGAAGCATTAAATGAAGAAAGCCACTGTTAGGGATATAAGAACCCTAAAACTTCATTCATCTCCTCACAATTGCATCCAAACTTAGCGAAATTGAGCTCTATGTACAAAGTGAAGAAGTTTAGTAAACCCTAAGTTCAACTGAGAAGAAGGAAAAATGGCCACACCCACATTGATTGATATTATAGAGAAGCCAAGGCTAAAGTACAAGAAGTATCCATTCAAAGCCATGGAGGTGGATAAGGATGGAGCCTTTTTTAGGATAGAAATGGAAGTGGTCTACACAAAAGATATCTAGAAATACAATCATGCCCCAATCTTAGAAATTGACCACATGAAATTTGAGGAACTACACGTTGAGACAAATTGCTAGACAGAGTAGGGTATTTTCCGCAAACCAAAACATTCATAGAAAAATACTAGATATCTGGAAAGATTACCTCGACTTCTGTAACCAACATGAGTGGGTAAGAATAGTTTTAAGAAGAATTCATGATGAATACATTTATCTTGACAAACCCTACCAGATAATGAAGGATGCAATTCAAGCCATAAAAAGGCTTAGCTCCTTTAGAGGGGTACCGACTATGAAAGCAATCAAGAATGATAAAGTGACAGAGCTCACAGGGGAAACACCTAATGGTCATAGCTTAAGTGTAAAAGAAATTAGAGACCCAGGGGTCGAAAACGTAGCAATGGGGATAACCTACAAAATCTATCATGCCAATAGAAAAAGATCCACTGCCGCCACCACAATTTACACAGCCGACTAAATGGTGATGGAAGGAAAATATTTTGATCTATGTGAAGTACTGCGACAAAAATTGATGGAAAATTTATAGAAAAGATTCAAACTATAATTTCCATTATGGGTCCCTGATCATTTGTCTAGTATTTTACTTTATGCAAGAAATACCAGATTTTAAGGGAAAAGTATGGAAAACAGACATATTGGTAGCCGCACAAATCAAATATCATGTATAATAATTCAAAGACAAAACATCCTTCACATCCACATACTATGGGTTCTTCAAATCCCTTCAAACAAAAATGCAAGCTAGGGAACAAATTCCCTATGATATAGTCAAAAGATATACAAACACTATCACATTTATGGAGGACAAGGACTACACATATATGGAAGCAGTATAGCCTAGGCCATTCTGGATTCTAAGGCTACCATATGAGGTCACCGTACAAGAAGCAAAGGGTTATGCAAAAAAATTATTGAGTAAACCAAAAGATACTGGTACCACGGAAAGATTTGACACATACCGTGAAGTAATGGATAAGAAACACAAGAAGAATGTGGAAGAATAGTTGGAGAAAAATCAAGGGAATTTACACGAACAGTGGGGAATACCACAACAATCAAGCACATTTGTACTGCACTCCACCACATCAGCTTCGTAATCTAGTGCGACAACACCACAACCAATTGCATCAGCTCCAAAAGTGAGAACCGCCACACAGACCCCAAGGAGGTCAGGGAGAAAGTACTCTGTAGCAGTTAGTACACAAACTATGGCACAACTAGAGTCCTTAGGACAAACAGTATCAATAGGTCTAAAGGAGGTATCAAAAACCATGGTGGAGCTACGTGTGAAGAAGAAAGGAGCAAAGAAAAAACAATGTGCAAAAATAAATATTGTGCACATACCTGTGGAGGAAACTGAAGAAGGGAAGGTAGTAGAAAAATTGAAGAGGAAAAAGAAAGCAAAAACTACCCTTGCAACAACTTGAGAACAAGAACAACCACACCAAGCACAAACCGGAAAAAATATAGCTGAAGAAGAGGAACCATTAGATTTGAATGCAATAGTGAATGCTATTCGACACCGTGGAATGGTACAGAATATAGTGGACCTCTACAAAGAGGTATCACAGGGAAATAAAATAATAATCCAAAAAGCAGTAATAAGATACATGCAAGGAACAAATCAAACATTAGACGAGCTAGTGGATAAGTTCCCAAAGGATTTGGCTAATGCTCTGAGGAAGAAGAGAGAAAAAGCATTAGAATTGGAGGAAGAGCCAAGGAAGGAGGCCATCAAGAAGATATATCCAACTATCTCTAGGGAGGAAAGGGATAAATTTGATCAAATGCAAGCCACTAAGATCAGAACAAAGGAAAGGGTAGATACCCTCATGAATATGGCATGAAAGGATAGAGAAAGAATTCAAAAGGAAACATAGGAGGTCACAAAAAGAGCATATGACACATGAAGGGGAACATACACAAATACACAGAATCAAGAAGTTAACTCCCCTCCACATATGCAACAAGAAAGCCATCATGAGGAGCAACAACACTCCCCTCTGCATAATACAGATGGAAGCTAGCAAGAGGAAGAACAATAAGAATTTGGAAATCAAGATGTATCCTCCTCTGCCTCTCCTATCTAATCCATTAAGGATGTTTTGGTGCAAAAGAAGCAGATCCAACCAATTTTGACACCATAGCTGATGCAACTACCTTTAGTTGGCGGCCAAATAAATTTATTTGGGATCACACTAATCTAGAAATTAAAGCTTGGTGATATTTTTCACTCCACCACAAGGGAGGAAATTTTTTAGGAACATGTAGAAAGTAGTGAATAGCTATAGGAGGTAGTAAATATGATACAAAGTCAGTTGCCAAAGGTTCAAAGGGACACAACATTACCCCTTACACAAGAACTAAAGAAATTGATACAAAGTTTTCAAGCACACACAAAATACTCAGAAACTAAGGCCAAACAACAGATAACATAAGAGTTGAATAAGAAAAGAATGGTTGATGCTTCTAATAAATGTGCCAAGGCACATACACATCTAGGAACAGAAATAAGAAATATCTAACAAGCTATTGGAGAAGCCACAATTTTGTACCAATTTTGTTTACAGTGGCCCACTACCACCAAGGCTATGAAAGATCAAATGGATGGACTGGAGATGCAAATAGCACAAACAACCACAACATATGATCCAATGAAGGATACAAATGGATCAATAAGGGTACAGATTGGGACAATGCATAATCAACTACAACAACTACAAGAACAAAGAGAACAAATAAAATCACAAGTAAAGCAGCTAAGAGAAGTAAGCTTAAGACTAGCATCTTTAACCGGCTGATGCAGGAGCATCTAGAGGTGTAAGGGCAATCTTGCATCACCCAAAAACAATGATGATTCAAAATTGATGTCTTATTTTTTCATTTCTTTTCAAAATTTATGTTTTTGGATACCCATTTGCATGAATAATGATTTAGAACCTTCAAAATTTCCATCAAGGCTAAGGATACCAGAATTTACTATTTTTAGTAAGTCTTTATCAGAGAAGTGGTTGAGCCCAAAAATTTCCCCAAAGCTTCAGAATAGTCAAATAAGCATTCTTGGTGAATTTTAGCTCAAGATCATGTTTGGATTTCAAGATATTAAAGTTTCAATTTTGTGAGGTCCCCTAAAAAGTTTTGAAATCAGATATGAGGCACTAAAACATCCCATAACGTCCCAAAAAGTTGATGGAAATATGTTTATGGATTTCCAGCGTGATAGTTCACTTTGTGAGCTTTCCAATGCTTCAAACGGTTCATCAATTAGACACCCGGATCAAAAGTTATGCTTCCCGAAAGTTAACCTATTTTTGGAGGGAGTTGCAAATTTCAAAATTTTGGCTGGAGGCCGCCAAAATGGCTATTTATGACTATTTTTGGGACCCTGGGCAGTAGTAGAGATAAGGGGTAAAGTGTAGATTCAAGAATAGGTGGGAAAACAAAAGCCCTAGTAGATTTGGGGTTACAGAAGGCAGAAGATTCCAGAGTCTTGAGATTGGAAGTTGTAATGTGTTGCAGCCTGTGGAGGATTCATCCTTTGATTGCATTTGAGCTTCTATAATGTAATGGGTTGTTGAAATCAATAAAAGAACATTATATTTTCTGTGTGCCATTTCTGTTGTTATGTGTTTTATGATTTACCCCCTTCATCACCAGCATACTGATAAAGGCAAAGCAGAAAGCATAGAGCATACAAACCCCTTCTATTTTGGGTGATGTCGAGAATACACACATAGAGATAGAAGGACAAGGCTAGATGTTGCAGATGTTAAAGAAGTAGTGGGATACAAATTTAACATAGCTCAAAGTAATCTACAAAAACATCCTACCCTCGAACTAGCATAGCATGTCTTGAGGACAAGACATAGTTTCAAAAAGAGGGATGATGTTGGCAGCATATTGGGAGAAGCAGTCACCACAAGGTAGCGCAGAGGACCTGCAAAGCATTAGGTCAATAGGGGAAGAAGAAAGAAAGGTGTCACACAAAGGACACACCCCTATATATATGTGTATGTATGTAACAATGAAAAAGTAAGAAAGAGAGATGCGAGGATAATAGAGTGATATATGTATAGAGTAGAGACATAGACCTGCCTTTTGTATATGACTATACGATATATATATATAAGGAGTATTGGATGTGATAATGAATGTTCTAAATTGTGTAATATATTTACTTGTATGGAATCTTACCACATTATGATATCTCTTTTCTATATTTACTTCTCTTCTATCACTATTACTATTGGGGTATAAACAAACTACATAAGAGTAACCTAGGTTTAGATCTTCAGATTGTATCCTAATTTATCTTGCCAACACCCATCATTTTCTCTTTCCCCTTCAAGTTCACTTTTGTAGACCTTCCATGGACTTGTGGACTTCTTCCACTCTTCCCTCTGTCCTTCCAATTTCCAATTCCCTACATTTTCTTGTTTCCCTCCACATTTATCCTTGTTGAATTTCTAACTTCCCATAGATATGTCCACACTCAACCTCCATTTTTACATTAGATTCTTGTAAATCCACCAAATGCTTCACCCACTCCCCTAGAAACTCCCTAGGATGCCATTAATGGCTGAACTTGACCTCCTGAAACTATACAAACACACTTATCTCACCAAAATACCATTTCTCATCCCAAGGGCATATATCTATGCGTATTTAGATGGAGGATGAATAAGATGAATTGATTTCCATTAATGTTGAAGTTGAAAACCTAGCTGCCACTAGTCCATGTCTAGGTGCCAAGCTATTCATCTCAGGTGAGAAATGCATTTTGCTCACCCTGCACTTGGCTCAAGGAAGATTTGAATGGATTGTGTGTCCTTGCTTTCCTTCAATGCTTTACTTATAAAAATCTTTCATAATCAAAGGAATCCTTCCCAAGATTCCAGAATGCATGGAAGTAGAATGGTATAAAGATAATATTTAAAATTGTAACAAGGGTTGGTTGTTGAGCCAATTTATTGATTGTAAGCATCTCAAGCTAGTTCTGAGGCATCAAGCAATGTAAGTATGGTCTGTGAGGGGGTGGTATACATTATGTAAACCATAGGAAGGGTATTCAATGAAGACAATGCATGTAAATGGTATGTATCCATGATAGCTTGTAATTACTCAGGGGGTGCTTGAACCTAGTTGTGGATCCTCTCTTACCACATTTGCTAGTATGATTATAACAAGGACTAGATGAATGTGTGATAGATTCTAATTCATTGCAAATATTTTGTGATGGTCTCTCCTTTGTTCTACGTGGGTTCTTTCAGTACTGAGATGGATTATTAAGTATGTTCATTTGCATGAAGTGTCATCTTTGATTTGTATGAATATGTACATTTAGTTCTGGACATTTATACTTTGTAGGTATATCTCCCTTTTTCTTGTAGGTCATGATTCTATTTCCCAATGGAGTAGGCACTAATCTAATTAACAAGAGGACAAACATCTTTTATTTGATTATCCCTCTATCCTCAATAGATTAGGGTTAGATACATACTTTCATGATTTAATATGTAACTCAGGGAACATTTTAAGTGACCTCAAACATCTAGATTATTAGAGAAGCATGTCATACATGCCTACACCTTGCACTTGTGTATGTTCAATGTTAAGTGGATTCACTTGTTGGGATATAATACTGCTATCACCTATATATGCATATATGCAAGGTTGTAGTTATGAGCTTAATAAGAGGTCTTACATGTAGCTAGTTAGTCTTTGGCCTAGTGACAAATATTGGGATCAAGTGTGCATTGTGTATAGATACTATTGTTTTAGTCATGATTCATCTTAATTGGTTGGATGCCTTATTAAGGACACCTCTAGGAATACCCTCCTGGGTCTAGCTAAGCCCAAAGTGAAGGAGAGAATACCCACTTTCTAAGATTGGCCTTTAATCATCCATAGTTTGTTGATGAGCCCATTTCTTATCCTCTTGAGGACAAGTCCCTGGCCTTGAGTATAAGATAATGCTCTAGGATTGTGGAGGTATAATTTTGGGACCCAACATCTCCTATTGATTAGGATCAAGCATAAAAAAATTCATAAGAAGTCATGAAATATGGGTTAATGAGATTGACTCCAAAAATATACAATTAAATCCTGATAAAACGTCCTATAATTTGATATATTGTGAAAAACTACCTACTTAATCATAAGAAGTTAAATGATTTTGATACAATGGTCGATATTTTTAAGTTATAATAGTTGTAGGCCATATTATTTTCTTTTTGTTATCAAACTTCAATACTTAAAACCTAAAACTTTATATATTAATATTACAAAATTAATTAATATTAGTTTTATAATTAAATCTTGAATATTAATTTGGATCTTAATTTTATTATATTGTGTAATATTACTGTATTATGCAAATTTTAATATAATCTATAAAATAAAAATGACAAAACAATACTAGAAAATGATTCTCAGATAAAGGGATTAGGAAGAAAGTTAGAAAAAGAAACTTGAAGATTTGGTCCTTGTCACCTAATAGAACATTTAAGATGAACTTCAATAGGACTAGTAAAGGTAACTCATGTTTGGTTGGTGTAGAAGGCATAGTTAGGAATGATCAAAGAGAGAGGATTCTCATTTATTATGAATCTCTTGAGATTGCAAATGATAATATGTGGTAGAGGCTATGGATTTGTGGAAAGATTTATGGATTGTGATAGGTAAAGGCTAGAACATGTTGGAATGTTTCTAGGTTTGTTCCTCTACCTAATTTTTAAGGGTTTTATATCACTATGTTTGGTTTTATTCCATAATTATGTCCAAACCCCTCAATGCTTCAAAGTTCTTTCACTTAGGCTAGGTTGTGTTATGTTTTCTTATTGACTTGCCTAGCCAGTCATGTCTTCTCAAGTTATCTCATAAATCCTTTGTAAGCGTCTATTAAATTGCCCCTCTAAAGTTGTCATTCACTAATCCCCACAACAAGTATTTTTTAGGTTTCCCTAATCTCATGTATTAATGCTTTGGGTGAATCCAATTGGTCGCATATGTGTCATTATTTCATTGCTTCACAATCCTACAACCTTTTGTGTAGATATGGATTTTGCCAAGCCCAAAGTTTGTGAGTATGCACAGTGTTGACATGTGTCATACCCCCATAATGTTTCAATTTCATTATTAGAAAACATGTCTTTGGCAAGTGGCATTTTATTGTTGCATCGCAATCGTATCCCATTTCACAAACGCAAAGGCCGAGCCCACCATAGTATTTGTGAAGTGTGAAATATGGTCGAGGAAACACTGAAATCCAACATGGACTACACTTGGCATCATTTTATTGCATCGCATGGATCCACTCTTTCACAATCTTCACAAGGTGCCCTCGGGTAGTGTTGGCGATGTGCAATGAGCATTTCTAAGTAAAGGGAACCTAGGTCTAGACTCCTGGGTGTCTACAACTCATTGGTCCACATGTGCAGTGCCTGATCAAGTGATTCGATGTGTCTGATCTCAAGCCCATATTTGACTCCCATCAAGTGTCTTGTCAAAGTCAATCATTATGTCAAGCATGTTGGATTTAAGGCATACAACTGAGAGGGGGGGGGTGAATCAGTTGTATAAAACTTCTTGTTCTTTCAAACACTTGATTCTTCATTGTTAGTTAACAGCATATCAATTAATCATCCATGAAAGCATAATACATAAACACAAGAGCAGATAAACATCAACACATTGAACACCAAGATTTTGACGTGGAAAACCTGGTTAAGGGAAAAACCACGGGGTGATTAACCCAAGAATTATTCTCTGTTAGAAGAATAAGAAAAAGAATGGCACTTGCCAATTAGGGCTCATTGCCCGAGCACACTGCTCACAAAGAGGCCCACTGCCTACAAGGAGACACACTGTCTACAAAGTGATAAGAATCACAATCTTGAACTGGAGAATGACATCTCTACCATGTCCGGATCAGTTCCATTTAAGCCCAAAACCTCTGCTCTGCCTTTCGCACTTCTCTTCGCTATGCCACACTCATCCACACAATCCACACTTTGAAATGAACTCACAAACCGTTATTTATACAAGACATCGACTTAGGAACAAACATCTAAGTCAGCAAACAACCATAAGAGTATCCGCAAGATGAATAACACATCCGGTCGGCCACCACAAGAACATTCGCAGGATGAACAACTCATCCGGTCGGCTAAACAGAGCAAGAACTTCATCCGGAAGAATAACTTCAATTCCGGGCTCTACTATCAATGTGGACCAACAACACAACCTCAACATGATCCAAGAACCTTCACAAGCCTGCCTGAATGACCAGGTACATCCGCACTTTCTTTACTTACTGGAATCTCTTCTCTTCCTTATCCGGAACTTCAAGAACACTGTCTGTCGCCACTGTCATAATGCAAGAGGTACTTCCGGACCTCCAAATCATACACAACTTGAGATGGCACATCACAAGGACATCCCAAAGACTCCTTCCAATCCGCAGATTAGGATTATACAGTTCCGGACCTCACTGGACCTTTTTGTGATCCTCTGTCACCTCTGAATACTTGCCAGAACCGGTTCTACACCGACAGCTACAACTCCTTCAGATCTTCATGCGGACCTCTGAAATCTTAACTGAAGCATCTCAAGACTTATATCTACAAACCCTTTAATCCGTATCCTCCGGTTCTCAACCTATACAATACATTTGCCTTCTTCTCATCACGGTTCTTCACTGTTCCTGACTGAGGCTAATTTTCTCAATATCCTCAGCACACAGCTCATCCAATCCTTCTTGTCAATGCAATATGAGTATGTTGACATCAATGACAACACTGGCTCACCTCATACTTGCAACAATCTCCCCCTTTGTCATTGATGGCAACATATGATGTGAAAAACCATCAAGACAAGAACTTCTCCTTTCTGTCACAGCTCCCCCTATCAACAACAACTTTTCACATGTCTTCTCTTCCTTTACTGCTCCCCCTTTGATCATCAACCACTTGTTTTTCACATGTCTTCTCTCCCCCTTTGACATC
Source organism: Cunninghamia lanceolata (assembly GCA_027924645.1). NCBI lineage: Eukaryota > Viridiplantae > Streptophyta > Pinopsida > Cupressales > Cupressaceae > Cunninghamia > Cunninghamia lanceolata. The sequence goes on along the minus strand of BSBN01000635.1, from coordinate 9,906,975 downwards.
AATGGCAAAGGGCTCATACTTGCAATTCTCATACATCAGAATCATACCAGCTGCTCCCCCTTAGTTGCAGCTCCCCATCATCAATCCGGATCACAAGATATGACTGTGATATCCACCGGACTGATGCACATCAGTGCATCCTAGTTCATCACCGGAGGGGCCATGACCCCTAACTTCTCCCGGAGATATTCAAAAGAGTCCTTGGGAAGAGGTTTAGTAAAGATATCTGCAATCTGATCCTTTGAGGGAACATACTCCAATCTGACTTCTTCCTTGTTTACTTGTTCTCTCAAAAAGTGAAACTTGATAGATATGTGCTTAGTCTTAGAATGCAATACCGGATTCTTAGAAATATTAATTGCACTTGAATTGTCACAGAAAATTGTGATAGGCTCCTCATATTCAACTTTAATGTCTCTTAGCATCTGCTTCATCCATAAGATTTGAGTGCAACTACCTGCTGCTGCAATGTATTCTGCTTCAGTTGTAGACAGAGATATTGCATCTTGTTTCTTGCTTAGCCAAGAAACCAATCTCTTCCCCAAAAAGAATGCTCCACCACTAGTGCTCTTCCGGTCATCCACATCTCCTGCCCAATCTGCATCTGTGTAAGCATGAAGAGAGAAATCCGGATCTGTAGGGTACCATAGACCATACTCAATTGTTCCTTTCAGGTACCTAAAAATTCTTTTGATTGCCATAACATGAGATTCTCTAGGATCAGCCTGGAATCTTGCCACAAGACCAATAGCCTGCATTATATCTGGTCTAGTCTGAGTGAGATACAACAATCCACCAATCATTGATCTATACTTTGTCTGATCTGCCTTTGGGGAGTCATCATCTTTGCTCAACTTACATCCGGTTGCCATAGGAGTGTTCATTGGTTTTGAATCTTCCATACCATATTTCCTTAACAATTCTTTCACATATTTGGTCTGAGAAATGAAGATTCCTTTCTTTGTTTGAGTAATTTGCAGACCCAACAAGAAATTCATTTCACCAAGCATAGACATTTCAAACTCACTTTTCATCTGATTTGCAAAAGTTTTGCACATACTATCTCTTCCTCCAAAAATGATATCATCCACAAACACTTCAACAATCAAAATATTTTCATGAACAATTTTGAAATATAAGTTACTGTCAGCAGTACCTTTGTTGAATCCAATCTGCACAAGATGCTTATCCAACCTTTCATACCATGCTCTTGGGGCTTGCTTTAGTCCATACAATGCTTTCTTCAACTTGCAGACCATATCATCATTATCAGACAATTGAAATCCATCTGGTTGTTCAATGTAAACTTCTTCTTCCAGATCACCATTTAGGAAAGCAGACTTGACATCCATTTGATATACCTTGAAGTCTTTGAAGGCAGCAAATGCAAGAAATAATCTGACTGCTTCAATTCTTGCCACCGGAGCAAAGGTCTCTTCAAAGTCAATTCCTTCTATTTGAGAGTAGCCTTTGCAGACCAATCTAGCTTTGTTTCTAATAACTTCACCAGTTTCATTCAGTTTGTTCTGGAAGACCCATTTGGTTCCAATCACATTCCTGTCTCTAGGTCTGGGAACAAGATCCCAAGTATGATTTTTTCTCAATTTGCATTAATTCATCTTTCATTGCTTTAGTCCAGTTTTCATCATTGCAGGCTTCATTTACTATTTTAGGTTCAATCTTTGAAATCAGACAACATTCATCCTGATTTTGAGCAACATTCCTTCTAGTTTGCACACCTTTGCTTCTGTCACCTATGATCTGATCTTCAGAGTGGTTTAGTCTTACATACCTTGGAATTTTGGGAATATCCTGCACTGTTGCTCCTTGATCAGGTTCATTCTGACCTATTTCTTCTTCCTGATTTACTGGATCAAGTTGATTCTAACTTACCGGAGGGGATTGAGTCCCTTGAACCTAAACACCATCTTGATCATCTTCATCAAACTCATAAAATCTTGAAGGCTTCTCAATTCCTTCATCAACTTTCACATTGGTGCTTTCTATCATCTTCCTCAATCTCTTATTGTAACACCGGTATGCTTTGCTTTGAGTGGAGTAGCCCAAGAAAATTCCTTCATCACTTCTAGCATCAAACTTTCCTAGATCTTCATCTCTTTTAATATAACACTTGCTACCAAATACTCTGAAATATTTCACAGTAGGAGTGACGCCAAACCAGAGTTCATAGGGGGTCTTACCGGTGTTGTTTCTGATTTGAACTCGATTGAGAGTGTAGACTGCAGTGCTGATAGCTTCTTTCCAAAACATCCAGGAGGAACATTTTCTTCCAACATCATTGTCCTGGCAGCTTCCTGGATGGTCCGGTTCTTTCTTTCAACTACTCCATTCTGCTGTGGAGTCCTAGGAGCAGACAATTGTCTCCTTACACCCTGCTTCTCACAAAAGTCAATGAACTCACTAGATGTAAATTCACCACCTCTATCAGACCTTAGACACTTTAGTTTCAATCCAGTTTGATTCTCTACCATAGCTTTGAAGATTTTGAACTTCTCAAATGCTTCTGATTTTTCTTTTAGAAAGGTAACCCACATCATCCGGGAATGATCATCAATTAACAACATGAAATATCTATCACCTTGCAGACTCTTGATTCTTGTCGGACCACAGAGATCAGTATGTACTAATTCCAACAATCCGGTAGAAGACTGATCTTTGCTTTTGAAAGAGACTCTGCTCTGTTTACCTAGCTGGCATTCTTTGCACAAACTATTTGTAGGTTTCACCAATTTTGGAAGGTCTCTTACAGCCTGAATATTGCTTATCTTGATGATGTTATCAAAATTCACATGACACATTCTTCTATGCCATAACCAACTCTGATCAACTTGAGCAAACAGACAACTTTTGTTTGAACCAACCAGATGAAAGATATTACCTTTTGTTTGAGCACCGGATGCAATTTCAGTTCCGGAGCTTGTAAAGATTCTGCATTTTCCATTCTTGAACCGGAGATCATAGCCTTTGTCCACTAACTGACCAACACTGAGAAGATTGTGCTTCAATCCTTCAACATATAGTACATTACCTGTTTTGCTCTTTCCATCAAAGGAAATAGTTCCCCTACCTCTAATTCTGCCAGCAGAATTGTCACCAAACTTTACCATTCCTCCTTCATACCTTTCCAAATCTAAGAACTTATTCTTGTCACCAGTCATATGGTGAGAACATCCACTATCAATAACCCAATCATCCTTTTCTTCCACTTGAGCAGCCAAAGCTCTTTCCACAACCTTGTGATTGACAGATTCAGAGGATATTGAATCTTCTTCCTTGATGGCAATAAACACCCATTCATTTCCGGATTTGCTTTCTAGTTCTGATTCATCATCTGTTACTCCTTCATTGTCATCTTCTTCATGAACATAATAGCAGTTCTTTTGAAACCTTTGTCTGTTAGTATTAGACCTTGCAGATCTTTCCGGACATCTTGAAGCAAAATGACCAATCTTATTGCAGTTGAAACACTTAAAGGGTAGTTTTCCTTCATACTTACCGGATCCTCTTGGCAGTCTCTTTGCAATGAGGGCTTCAAGTTGAGCTATTTCTGCTTCTTCTTCTTCCATGTCTCTTCTTGCTTGATCATACCATGACATCTTCCTTGATGAGTTTTCTCCCGGATCAAATCTCTGTTTGCCTTTCACATAGGCACTGGCTTTGAAAGCAGATTCAGTCTTGGGAGGATCATCTCCAAACTCGGTCATTTCAAATGCAGCTAGTTTGCCAGCCAGTTGTTCTCTTGTGACAGTTGTGTGGGCTCTGAATTCATCAATGGCAGCAACCTTGATTTTGTAGGCAGTAGGAAGGGATCTTAGGATTTTGCAGACAATCTCATTTTCATCTAGAGTTCCACCAGCATTTCTAATTCCACATACCAGCTCATTCACTCTTGGCATAAAGGTAGTGATGTTTTCATCATCTCTCATCTTCAATCTTTCAAATTTCCCTTTCAGACTTTGCAACCTTGCACTTTTGACAAACTCATCTCCTTCATACAGAAGTTCCAGTTTGGTCAGGATCTCATATGCAGTTGGTAGGTCAATAACATTTGAGAGATTTGAATCATTCAATGCGCTTAGTAGGGCTTCCTTGGTCCACAGATTATTTTCAGCATCTGTGATTTCATTCAGAGTTGTCAGACCACCTTGTGGAGGTACATATGGTTTTGAGACCATAGCCAAGTATGCTTTTCCCATACATTCCAAGTGACACTTCATGCGACCTTTCCAGAGAGTGAAGTTGGTTCCATCGAACTTCGGACTATCCTTCTTGTATGACGACATCCTGGATCTCCTCAAGCGGTTAAGCTCCTTTCAGAGGAACTTGGCTCTGATACCAATTGTTGGATTTAAGGCATACAACTGAGAGGGGGGGGTGAATCAGTTGTATAAAACTTCTTGTTCTTTCAAACACTTGATTCTTCGTTGTTAGTTAACAGCATATCAATTAATCATCCATGAAAGCATAATACATAAACACAAGAGCAGATAAACATCAACACATTGAACACCAAGATTTTGACGTGGAAAACCCGGTTAAGGGAAAAACCACGGGGTGATTAACCCAAGAATTATTCTCTATTAGAAGAATAAGAAAAAGAATGGCACTTGCCAATTAGGGCCCACTGCCCGAGCACACTGCTCACAAAGAGGCCCACTGCCTACAAGGAGACACACTGTCTACAAAGTGATAAGAATCACAATCTTGAACTGGAGAATGACATCTCTACCATGTCCGGATCAGTTCCATTTAAGCCCAAAACCTCTGCTCTGCCTTTCGTACTTCTCTTCGCTATGCCACACTCATCCACACAATCCACACTTCAAAATGAACTCACAAACCGTTATTTATACAAGACATCGACTTAGGAACAAACATCTAAGTCGGCAAACAACCATAAGAGTATCCGCAAGATGAATAACACATCCGGTCGGCCACCACAAGAACATTCGCAGGATGAACAACTCATCCGGTCGGCTAAACAGAGCAAGAACTTCATCCGGAAGAATAACTTCAATTCTGGGCTCTACTATCAATGCAGACCAACAACACAACCTCAACATGATCCAAGAACCTTCACAAGCCTGCCTGAATAACTAGGTACATCCGCACTTTCTTTACTTACTGGAATCTCTTCTCTTCCTTATCCGGAACTTCAAGAACACTGTCTGTCGCCACTGTCATAATGCAAGAGGTACTTTCGGACCTCCAAATCATACACAACTTGAGATGGCACATCACAAGGACATCCCAAAGACTCCTTTCAATCCACAGATTAGGATTATACAGTTCCGGACCTCACCGGACCTTTTTGTGATCCTCTGTCACCTCTGAATACTTGCCGGAACCGGTTCTACACCGACAGCCACAACTCCTTCAGATCTTCATGCGGACCTCTGAAATCTTAATTGAAGCATCTCAAGACTCATATCTACAAACCCTTTAATCCGCATCCTCCGGTTCTCAACCTATACAATACATTTGCCTTCTTCTCATCACGGTTCTTCACTGTTCCTGACTGAGGCTAATTTTCTCAATATCCTCAGCACACAGCTCATCCAATCCTTCTTGTCAATGCAATATGAGTATGTTGACATCAATGACAACACTGGCTCACCTCATACTTGCAACAAAGCACACCATATATTCTCATTGAATCAATGATCCAAATTTAAAATTGGTTTGCGAGAGGATATCAGCTATGCCACTCAAAATTAGAGGCATGGACAAGAAATTAATTCTAAAGGTGGAGGAGCATTTTTCATGAAAAGACTTGATTTTCTGTGAGAGGACATCAGCTATGCCACTCAAAATTAGAGGCATGGACAAGAAATTAATTCTAAAGGTGGAGGAGCATTTTTCATGAAAAGACTTGATTTTCTAAAAGCATTCTAAGTTGCTTCCTTAAAATTGCTAAGGAGAAGTTCAAAGCGAATTTCAGTCTTGGTGATTGATATTTTCAACAAAATTTAGTCAAGAAATAAAAGTTCTAGTGTTCTCAGGCATGCAATAGGTACATATCCTATATCTCTTTGCAAATATTTCTCATAGGAATTGTCATATCTACTTCAATCAGTTTGTTAAAACTTAGGTAGGGTTTCAATTTTAAAAGAGAAAGGATTCCCAAGAACTGTTACCTATTGTATTTCTGTTGCATTGTGGGAATTGTTATTGTAATCATGAGTCAAGGGTTAGCTCAACCCAATAGGATAAAAAGATGCCCAGGTCAAGATACCCATGACTTATTACCCGGCTCTGCAAAGAAAGGAAAACAAATTCAAGGAATGAGTACTTCCATGAAAGAATTGGTAGATATCATGGAGGATATCAGGGACCCAATTACCCATTTCCTTGGTTGGGACTTGGTCAGACATTTCCATTTGTGCGGTTTGCAAGAGGAGGCCATTTCATACATTTGGGATTATAATGTTGGGAAGTTGTTAGTGCATAAAGTGTTTATAAGTACTGAATTGATACTTTCCATTAGCGAGAAGTATGATGAAGAGGCCAGGTAATTGATGATGCTGAGAAATGTACTCCTCAGACTAAACATAGATTTAGTCATCAAACTTTTTACTTAAACCCTGAAGCTAAGGTCAAAATTGATTTGGAGGCATTACACCATGAGTATATGAGGGATAAAAGTAGCTAAAGTGTGAAGTGGATCCCTAACCATATGATAGGGGCTAGATATGAGGACAAAAGGATCCATTTGAGTGAAACTGAGCCTTTTAATATGGATACTTTCAAGGGCTACTTTAAGTTCACTTACATGGCATTATATCAAGTTCTAGGGGTGGATTGCAAATTTCAAATTCTTATGGATATGATTATGATGGTTGCAGATATTCAACACATGCGTGTACCCATGTGGTTTGTGTAACATGCCTTCTCATATTGCTCGTAATTACAAACACAATTTACTAGGAAAGTAAAAGAACATAATTATATATGAGTGAAATATATATATATATATATATATATATATATATATATATATATAGACACAACACTAGGAATCAGATGGCTATTGGTATGTGGCGATTGATCATGCAAGTACTGTAGACTTGTCATGTATCCTTGCCAAGGTTCGGGGTCGGGCCGGGCCCTGAGCGGGGATTTTGGGTGTAGCCCCCAGAATTTTTTTTTCCCTCTTTTTTTCCTGTTCGGAGTTGGTTGTTAATTTTTTGTTAACTGACAAAAGAAAAATGATATTGTAAAACCCTAATTCTAGAAGCTTCCAAAAGGCTTATTATAAGCGGTCGGGATGTATGTTGCAGGTGGGATTTTGATTTGTATTGTAGCATTTGTAGTGGTATTGAGTTGCAAGGATTGCTGGTTGTAATTAGTTTGATTTACTAGATAATAATATTGGACTCTTTGTTGGTGGATGTAGCCCAAGTTTGGGTGAACCATGTTAAAACTTGTCTCTCGCTGTTATTATTTATGTGTATTTCCATTCCTCTGTTTAATCTTTATTTGCATTTAATTGATATCTTCTACTGGCTAACCCTAACAATGGTAGCTTGTTAGATCCACATGTCTATACTCTTCGTGAAGGGTAGGGCCACTTCCAGGAAGGAAGGTGTGCAGGGGACCCAAGTCTGTGGTTGGAGGTAAAGCACTCAGATGATGCTCTCCCTCTATAGCAGAAGACCGCCCAAGATTTGAACAACAAATATCAAGATTCTCGAGACAATACTTATTATGTAAAACTTCATGTTATGATTTGATGTAAAACTATTCTTTTTCCAAGAGCAATATATTTGTAACTATAAAGTGAAATGTTATCACTTTAAGTTATCTTTGAATATAATGAATTTCAAGTTGAAAAATATTAAAAAAATTCTTATATTCCTATATATATATATATAACATTTACTAAACTTTAAAGAAATAAAAGTATATCTTTTTTGAATATTTTGCAACTTGAAATTCATTATATTCAAAGATAACTTAAAGTGATAACATTTCACTTTACATTTACAAATATATTGCTCTTGGAAAAAGAATAGTTTTACATCAAATCATAACATGAAGTTTTACATAATAAGTACTGTCTCTAGAATTTCTTGATATCTATTGTTCAAATCTTGGCAGTCTTCTACTACAGAGGGAGAGCATCATCTGAGTGCTTTACCCCCAACCATAGACTTGTGGTCCCCCGCACACCTTCCTTCCTGGAAGTGGCCCTACCCTTCACAAAGAGTATAGACATGTGGATCTAACAAGTTGCCATTTGAGTCCTAGTGTTGTATCCTGCGTAACTCAAACGACCATAAAACTCTAGACAATCTTCTAGATATGTATGATCATACTAATCAGTTATGCCATCTAGACACTGTGAACCAACAAATGCATGCAGAGACAAATACATCACTTTGGAAAAATTTTCTATATATATAAATGTTTGCAATAAACATAGTCATGTGTTCACACATCTCTAACTCGACTTGAAGACTATCTCATGTCCTATAGTTTGACTTGTTTTGGCTAGTATCTCTAGGTATAATTGTTTGAACTATACTCAATCCCTAGTCCACCTGACTTAGAAATATTCCTCATCTAGGATAACATACAATATGCAAGTTTAGATATTATTATCTTTTGTGAGAGTCCCTTATTGCATATCTGCAATTTATCAAGGTCTATGGCTTCCTATCATTTTACTTTCTACTAAAAAATAACCATACTTGATTTATATAACAAGTATTAACTTTCTAACAACAAGTGCTTCTTAGTCTCTTATTAATGTCTTGATCTATAGTTTCTCAAATTTTTGTCTGTCATCCAAAGTACACAATAGACTAACTCAATATCAAAATTGACTTGAGAGTAAAAGGTTTCTAAACTCTCTAGGGTAAAATCTAGGGTTCTTAACTTCCCTATAAAAATACCCTAAAAACTAATAAAATTATATCCATAATATAGCGTGAATAAGATAACCACTCGTCAAATCTTGACTACTTGGTCATTGATCGAATTCACCTTTTCTCAAAAAACATAAAACATAAGGTTTATCTTCCTCTATGTCAAGTATTAATAGGTACTAACAAAAGCATAAGTATTCTTGAGTAAATTCAATCTTTTAGTCTAACAAAGGATATAAGACTAGATAGATAATAAATTAATAATGTCTTTGACCTAATCACCTTTCATTCACCGACATAGAAAGATTAAGAATGATAGAACACCATCTTTGCATAATGAAAATACATAATCTAGTTGAATAAACATATATTGTTGTAGGGGCACCAAGCCCATTTTAGAATTCTTAGGAATAAGGCCATTGGTGAGTTAGGATTTAGATGTTTTTGAGTATTTTTGGTCTCAATAGGAGTATAGGTGGAATTTTTCCTCCATAATTGATGTAATAAGGTCTCACAAAGACCATTTGATGCATGTAAGTGTTGATAACTGAGAGGGGGGGGTGAATCAGTTATCTTAATTATTTCAGCTTTCTAAACTTCCTTATCAATTAGTGCAGCATTAAATTAAATAAGCAAACATAACCATGAAATGGAAATAACATCAATACACATGACACAATGATTTTGACGTGGAAAACCCTATTAGCAGAAAAACCATGGGGTGATTAACCCAAGATTGTATTCTCTGTTAGAAGAATAAGATAGTACAAAATGGTACTTGCCGATTAGGGCTCACTGCCTGAGCACACTGCTCACAAGAGGCTCACTACCTACAATAGTTAATACAAGGAAAATAGATACTTGAACTGATGAGAAGCATCCACATATGTTGAGGTTCAGTTCTGGTTAAGTCCAATATACTGATCGGTTGCACTTCATTCTTACTCTCCTTAGGTGCAGCTGTCCTGTTACATTCCAGACCTATCTTACTGCCTTCACACTGATCTTCTGCTTTTCTTCGCACCACACAATACACCACACACATTCATATCTAAATCCATCTGGTATATATATCCACACCAAGGATTTCATCTACTTTCTAGTCGGCATCCGGAATGCTTAATATTTTCCCAAACTCTGATCTGTCGACTGAATCTTTGCCTACCAAGTAATGCGGATCAAAGAGATGCTTATAGAAGTCATCAATCATGTTGGCTAGTCATGAATGATACCTCAGGAATCTTGATCACCATCAATATCTCATCCGGATTTAGGTCTGATGCTCTACCGGTTAGTTCTTCCTCTGTCTACTTTGCCAAACAGAAACCCAACACTCAAGTGCTCATGTCTCTTCACTCTTCCATCACCGGAGGCTCAATCCCTGGAATCTATCAGTTAAGGTACTCCTATTGACTTCCCCAAATCCACACTTTATTGAGATACTTCCTTTGAGAGATCCAGACCTGACTGTCGGACCCTGCTGCATGCTCTGTTCTTGCTTACCGAACCACAACACTTCTTCAATCTGACTTCCGGTATAGGCACAGCATGTTCTGTAGATGGGTGGGATGAACTTTGTTGCCATCAATGACAACACTCATGAAGCCATATAGTGTCTCTTGCCAACAATCTCCCCCTTTGGCATTGATGGCAACACTTAGTGAAAAATGACTAAGTGTCACACTATACTCCCCCTTGGCTGATGCTCTGTTCTTATGTACATTTTCTGGAGCTCCCCCTTAGATGGATTCCTCATTTTTCACCACTCCTCACTCCCCCTTTGACATCAATGGCAAAGGGTGGAGTCTGCACACCAAGATTTCAAAAAAAAAAAAATCTATACTTAGCCGCATAAAACATATATACATGTTTTACCTACATATACTGAAATATATCTGAAAAAGTGGTCTTTGGCTATACCACTTATGTTGCCCAACTCTGCTTCATCCTATCCAAAATTAAGATGTGACCACTCAACAAGAATGCAAACTTCTACCCTTTTTAGATCTGTTCGATCACTGATCTAGGCTGTAGTCTGAGCATCACTTAGAGCCTCATGCATGGCCTCTAACTTAGGGATAATGATCCCTCTTAGTTCACTCAACCCACTTATTCTATTTTTCTTCTCTTTCTCAATCTTCTTAATTTCATTCAAGACTGCAATAGTTTGACATTCTTGATTTATTATGGGAGATGAGAGAGGATCAAAAATTTGAGACAAACTTAGTAGTTTATCTTCTTGCTCTTTTACTTTCTTATCAACATCTTTGGTCACTTTGGGCTAGGATAAACAAAATTTATAAATATTTCTGCCATCTTTGAGAGCATTTTCTAAACTCTTTATCCCAATATCCATAACTCTCCTGTCATTTGAGATTAGACCCTGTACTTCAAAGAATCTCTTATCCAAAAATTCTTTCCTGACTTTCTCTTCTGCTGCTTTCTCTAAAGAATCAAAATGACTATTAATAGAATTTATAAGAGACTTTAGATTACTGGATGTGGAGGCTGTAGGATCCTTTTGGAAGGATGGCATGATCTTTTCCAATACACCGGATGCAGTTTCTATGAGCTCACAGTCTTCCATGTGAGACTTCAGCATTTTTTCTTTTACCTTTGCTTGAGTGAAGGAAGCTAGTTTCATGGTTTGAACCGGAGAGAGGGAATCAAAATTGAATGGACCTTGAAGCAATTCCAGTTCATCAAATTCCATCATCTCTTTGATCAAGAACTCTTTGACTGCTTCTACTGTGTCTCTTGCCAGAGACAGAATTTTGTCCCCTTCTGCACCTTTACTACTGTCATCTATGGCCTTCTCTGTTGGAGTTTTCTCTCCTTCTGTAGCCTTACTATTGTCATCTTCTTTTTCCTTCTCCTTTGCTTCTTTACTGATCTTTTCTTCTACTCTTTCTTTTTCTTTGGATTCAGAGTTTGTAGGGGAAACCGAAGGAGAGATGTTTGTTTGTTCATGGACCTCCTCTTTCGGAGCAGAGGAATCTAAGTCCTTACCTTTTTCTTCACCTATCTCCTTTACCTCTTCTGCCACTATCTCAGTAGATTCTTTTTCAACATCTGTAGCCGAGGGATCATCACCTAAGTCCTCTATAATAGGAATGTTGAATCTTTTGTATGCATTCCAGAGGATCTCTTCTGTCTCTTTTGCTACTTTGTCAGTTTCTCTGAGCATGAGCTGATTCATTCTCGCTTTGCTCCAAAACTCATCCTTACAATCTTTGAAGATCATATTCTTTTGCTTAGGAGTGATTGAAGGATATAGCTGAATAGCTATTTGTTCTTGGATCTCAAGATCCTTTGCCATAGCAATATTCTTTCTTATTTCTAATTCCTTCTTTAAGCTTTTGGGAATGAGAGATATGATTTCAATAAAAGCCTTGTTGTAGATATTCAGATACCTGACTGTGGCTTCTTGCAAGATCTTTTGGTCAGCTTCATTGTAATCATCATAGAATTCAGCCATTGGTTGAAGGTTCCCATCCACAGTAACTGATTTTATGATGTCATCAATGCACAGAGTAGGCTTCTCAACAAATTCTTCTGTTATTTCTTTAGTAGAGGGTTCATTGGATGTTTTCCTTTTCTTCTTCATTTTCTTTACTTCCTCATTTGATTCTATCTCTTCTTCATCCTTTTGGCTTGTGTAAGACCTTGTTTCCTTTTTCTTGGTTCTCTTTTCTCCTTTTACGGATGTCTGAGCTTCCAGTTTTGAAGCCTTTTGACCCTTGGAAGTGGCAGGTGTAGAGCTTTTGGTTGATCTAGTCTGGGAAGGGGCTTGCACCAGAGCACTTTTCTTTTCTACCTTTTCCTTTTCTACCCTTTCCATCTTTTCTCTATTTGCATCTAGTGCCTCTTTTGAGATTCCATGCCTCTTGGCAAACTCTTCTACTTCCCTCCTCACTTTTCTTTTTATTTCTGGTTGTCTTAGATCCACATGGATCTTCACACTTAATTCTTCAAAGGTTCCAAACCTTTTTGCTTTAGGATCCTTGGGTTGACTGAGCATGTAGCTCAACAATTTTCTCATCTACTTCATACCCCATTGGCATTATCCAGACTATTCTTGGCTCTACTGCCTCCATTAGACATTGATTAGTTTCTACCATAAAGCATACTGTATCTTTATACTTTTCAACTAAGGATTGGGGGATTCTCTCTCTTGCTTGCACATCATGCTCTAAAAATTCTTGAAGTAGCCCCAGAGTGCTGTATTCTGTGCCTTGGCATCACCAAGCCCATGTATATAATCTTTGATTTGGATGGCTACTGGTCTATCATTCTGCCATACCCAACCACTGGATCCAGGAAGCTCATTCATGAAGTAGAAGAACAAGCACAGTAACAACCCACCATACTTGAAGGAGTTCTTCTTGTCCTTCTTGATCTTTTGTAGGTTTTCCATTAGTTGGTTCAAAAGGAGTTCACAAAGATCATAATTTGCATTTTATCTCAACATTTCATAAGCAGTGTAAATTGCAGTTCTGGGTACTGAATTTTCCCTGCTAGAGTGATATATCTTATAAGCGATGATCATGGAGGCAAACTTGACATCTGGATCAGTGATGTCTTCTATTGTCATTGCTCTTTTGTCAAATTTTGATCCGGTAGCCTAACTCACGTTTGATTCTTGACGGATTTGAGAATAGGAATCCCACCGGATGAGTGCAATCCAGTTACTGCCCTAATGGCATCCTTGGTTATCTTAAATGGTCCATTCAACCACATGAAGTTATCATGCACTCTGCTCAAAATCTATCGGACCCATTCTTCTTCTACAAAATAGGGGAAATGAATGCATTGTGCAAAATGCTTATCCCGGATGGCTTTGTACTGAGTTTTGAGTTCAAATGAGTCATCTATCAAATGCTTGTGATAGATATCAACTAGTTTAGATTCCCCAAAATCTTCAATATTCGCATGAATATATACCCTAACATCTTCTACATGCAGAACCCCATGCAGAATGCTTGAGAAGGCGCCTAGGGGATCAACTTCTAGGGACTTATATGGATGTTTCTTGAATTTAGGACGCGGCCTATAAGTGATCTTTACAACATTCAGTGTAGTCATTTTCAAAAGATTTTACAAAGAAATATTTAATAACAGAAAATACCTTTTGCGCTTCTAGGGTTTGTGGAGTAAGTTGGATTGATTTGCTGGATGAATCAACTTCAACATTTGGTCTTTGAGAAATTTGAAACAATTTGTTGCAGAGCTCCTTTTCTTTTATTCTCAAATGCAAATGTGTGAATGATGAGTGAATGAACTCTTTTATTTCTGGGAAAACCCTAATTTCATATTGCAATAAATGCGCAACTCAAGTCATTCCGGTTGCCTGGTTCTTCTTATTTTGAGAAAGATCTTTTTCCGGATCACTGAGATATACTTAAAGTTATCCTTGGTGATTAATAACAAATTATCTTACTTTCTCCAAACACTTGATCTATCCACAGAACAAGATGCCTCGAATTTGAATCATACCAGATTTGACTGTGATAATCCTGTTTTACCGGATGACTGTTAAGTCGGATCGATCTTGGAAGATTAGACTCTTCAAATCTTCCTGTGCATCTTCCATATCTTTACCAAACTTTCTTTAGATGTTTCTCTAAGAATCCTTTAATCCACAACTTCCCATGTGCCAATTTCAGGCACCAATTGACTGGCTTGAGGATTTGTTTTTCTTAGTGACTCCCCCTGAGCCAGAGCTCATCTACTCAATTTTTGGAAGGATTATCAGCACCAGATTCTAGTGCGGATCCATGCTCAATATTCTCTATGCTTCTCTTCATCTAGATCTTATTCATCTCCCTTTGAATTTCATTCGCTTTTACTTTTCTCTTTCCTTTGTCTTGGCTATGATTATACTGTTCCGAACCCCTTTTGTCTTGATTCTTACTTCTACAAAATTTGGCAGTATGACTAGATCTATTGCAACTGTAGCAGACAATATTTTTTTGCATATTTGACTGATATCCTCTTGATCTAAACTGATTATCCATATGTCCCATTCTATTGCATGCAAAGCATCTACCATTGAATGAATTGTTTATTTGTATGTTTCTACACTCATGGGATTTGTGACCATACCTTTTACAATTGAAGCAATGTCCGGAGAAGGATGTATTAGTTTGATTCATTCTTTTTTTGCATTGATTTGCTTTGTGACCAAAGTTGTTGCAATTGTGGTAGTATCCATTGAAAGATGGATATCTTTGAGCATTTGGTTGTCTTACCGGAGGTCTTCTAGGCCTATTTCTTGGATGTTCTGATCTTGGGTTCTTTTGACCGGATCCGGAGCTTTCTCCTTTTTCATACCCTAAGCCTTGCTTGTCATCCACCCTCTTTTGGATTTGAAGAAGAACCTCAAGTTAAGCAGACCTTATCTTGAATTTCTCTTTGTATTCATTTGCTGATTGAAGATCCCTTTTAAGAGTGTCAATCTGATTCTCAAGTTGTTCTTCATTATCTCTAGCTTCTTCAAGATCAGATTCTAGATGCCTGATTATTCTATCCATTTTGTGGTAGTCTTCTGATTTCTCCTTGAGAGATTGTCTTAGATCATCTTTAGTTTTCCTTTTTTGTTCAATTTCTTGGGTGAATTTCATAACTCCTGATTCCATTTCATGTCTTACCATAATGACTTCTTTTGATAACTTTTCACATAACTTGGTTTTCTCCTTCAGATCTTCATTTGTACCATTGTCTTCACTTTGATTTGCCAATTGCTGAAGTAGATCTTTTCTCTTTTTCATAGAGATACTCAGTTTCCCTTTTAGTTCATTTATGAAATCATCAGCCTGTTTAAGTCTTTCCTTCAATTCATTGACTTCAAAGTTTGATTGCTCAAGATCATCTAGGGTAGACTGAAGTTGTTCCCTCATACCATACACATCCATTTGAGTTCCCAGATCTTCCTCAAGTTGTTAGGATCTGTTTGGAGGAACCTGGCTCTGATACCAATTGTTGATAATTGAGAGGGGGGGTGAATCAGTTATCTTAATTATTTCAGCTTTTTGAACTTCCTTATCAATTAGTGCAGCATTAAATTAAATAAGCAAACATAACCATGAAATGGAAATAACATCAATACACATGACACAATGATTTTGATGTGGAAAACCCTGTTAAGGGAAAAACCATGGGATGATTAACCCAAGATTATATTCTCTGTTAGAAGAATAAGATATTACAAAATGGTACTTGCCTATTAGGGCTCACTGCCCGAGCACACTTCTCACAAGAGGCTTACTGCCTACAATAGTTAATTCAAGGAAACTAGATACTTGAACTGATGAGAAGCATCCACATATGCTAAGGTTTAGTTCTGGTTAAGCCCAATATACTGATCTGCTGCGCTTCATTCTTACTCTCCTTAGGTGCTATTGTCTTGTTACATTCCGAACCTGTCTTACTGCCTTCACACTGATCTTCTGCTTTTCTTTGCACCACATAATACACCACACACATTCATATCTAAATCCATCTGGTATATATATCCACACCAAGGATTTCATCCACTTTCTAGTCGGCATCTGGAATGCTTAATATTTTCCCAAACTCTAATATGTCGGCTGAATCATTGCCTACCAAGTAATGCGGATCAAAGAGATGCTTAGAGAAGTCATCAATCATGTCGGCTAGTCATGAATGATACCTGAAGAAGCTTTATCACCATCAATATCTCATCCAGATTTAGGTTTGATGCTCTACCGTTTAGTTCTTCCTCTGTCTACTCTGCCAAATAGAAACCCAACACACACAAGTGCTCATGTCTCTTCACTCTTCCATCACCGGAGGCTCAATCCTTGGAATCTATCAGTTAAGGTACTCCTATTGACTTCCCCACATCCATACTTTACTGAGATACTTCCTTTGAGAGATTCGGACTTGACTGTCAGACCCTGTTGCATGCTCTGTTCTTGCTTACCGGACCACAACACTTCTTCAATCTGACTTCCGGTATAGGCACACCATGTTTTGCGGATGGGTGGGATGAACTTTGTTGCCATCAATGACAACACTCATGAAGCCATATAGTGTCTCTTGCCAATAGTAAGGCCACTTAGGGCCAAAGGTTTGAATATGGCATATTCTTAGCGAAGCCATTTTGATAGAATGTTAGTGGAAGGCTATTTTTAGCCTGTTTGAAGGATTTTAATGCCAACCATTATATTTCGATGGTTGCATGATATGTATTTAGACCTCTCACACTTTGAGGCAGATGAGAGAAGGAGTTTTGAAGAGGAAACCAATACAGATTTTTTGAGTTTTCTGCATTTTTCTATGTTTTTGTCGTTTTCAATGTCTTGTACAAATCTGTATTGTACTGTCATGAAGCAAAATGTCTGAAATCATCTAGGAAAGGGTATAAGCTTTCAATTGAATCAATTTAGGAGGATTATCATTGGGATTTAAGCAGTTTATAGTTGATTTTGTGAAATTGGGTCTTAAACCCTAGTTTTGAGTGGTTTAAGCAAATTGATGGGTTTTTGACCCATTCCACCTTCTTCATAACCTCAAAATGGGTGGAATGGATTTTGTTAGTTGGTATTTTAATTGGGTTTTCTTTGTAGGAGTAGGGGATGAGTTTGAGGTGACTGTTGCAGCATTTGAAGCCTAATATCTTCATGTATTAGGACTTTTAGCCTTGGTAGAATGATAAGTTGATGCATGTTTGACTTGAGGTGACTCAAGAACCTTGAAACCAACATATTCAGACTATTTTCCATCCTCTTGATGCCATGGAGTAGGTTAGAGAAGTTGAGAACAAGTTTGCACTGTACTTGCTTAAAAAAAAAAGCCTAATTAGGCCTAGAACAACAGGAACCATCCATTTTTGAGGCCCATGTTTCAAAACAACCCATGTTGTATGATTGATATGTTGTATAGGAGCCTAATGGGTATCTAGAAAGCCAATTATTTTGTGGGTTTGCCAAGTATTTTGTGAGATATGACTGAAAAACCCTATTCCAAGGGTTACAAGCAAATAGGGCTAATTGCAAGAGAGCGATTAGGAGGACATGATGTCATGAGTCTTTGTGACCTTGAATGGTTTTAGTCTGTCAAATCAAAGTTATTCAAGTTGTAATAGGAGGTTAGTAAGTGGGCTAACACTTTGGGCCCCATTGGTGCATGTCTTACCATTTGACAACCATGCTAGGAGGAGGGAAATCTGTCATGTTGGGATAGTCAGTCAAAGGGGTTTTATAGTAATCCTTTTAGATGTATTTAGAGTGCTTCCCCTACTCTGCATCATAAATGTTAATATATAAATACTTAACATAGCTTCAAGTTCTTCTAATGTTATCTAAAGCATTTCTATAAGTGAAACCCTTTCTCGAAGTCTTGGATTGAAAAATAATAAAACTT
The DNA here is from genome assembly GCA_027924645.1 of Cunninghamia lanceolata. Lineage (NCBI taxonomy): Eukaryota > Viridiplantae > Streptophyta > Pinopsida > Cupressales > Cupressaceae > Cunninghamia > Cunninghamia lanceolata. The sequence goes on along the minus strand of BSBN01000635.1, from coordinate 9,888,697 downwards.
AAAAAGAGATAAGAGATAAAAGAAATATCTTTATCAAAAATTCTAGTCTCAACCTATAAGACTCATTACAATGATCTTGAGAGGCTCAGTTTGAAGTCTAATGATAGATTTCATTATGTTTTAGGAGAAAAAATATACAACATTGAATTCATTGCTATCTTGAGTGAAAGATAATTTAAGGACAACCCGAGTTCTTAAGTAATTCAAAGTTTAACAATTTTCAGGTCCAGTGTCTAAGAGTTCAAACATGACTGGATAAAATTATCCTTAGCATAAACCATTCTAATGCTCAGTGCCAACTGACTTCTCTAACTGTAAAATTTTGCTAACTGAATCTAGTAGCTAACCTACTATGTTACTAGCCTTTTAGCCTATCATAGACTGTCTCTACTATCATTTGGTCTACATAGACTTATGATATTATAATTCAAAATGAACTACATAGTTCTTCTTTTAGTAAGACAAGTCGATAGAGTTTAGTTCTACTATTTTTAACCATAAATAAGAAGAGTGTAAGGCTATTTGGCCTCATTCTCCTATTGGAATAAGAATAAGCTAAACAATCTTCTTACACAATGTTCCTTTCAGTTAAAAGGTTTTACAACATCATGGTGATATACTAAGCTATCGGCTACTTATATAGCTAAAATATACCAAACTCAAATTTTTAAAGCATAATAATAACATAAGCTATCAATTTCTCAAAATACAAAGATAATAAGCTATCAATTTTCTCTAACATAGAGATATGAAAGCTATCAGATTTATCTAACACAAAGATATAAAAGTTATCATTTTCTCTAACACAGAGATATAAAAGTTATCATTTTCTCTAACACAGAGGTATAAAAGTTATCATTTTCTCTAACACAAAGGTATAAAAGTTATTAGATTTCTCTAACATAGAGATATAAAAGGTATCATTTTCTCTTATAAACTTAACTATAGAGCTGATAATGTACAAAGAGTTGTAAAACACAAGATAACATTTTCAAAAGAAGTAAAGAACCTGTGATCAATAGTGCAAACAAAACTCATGTCGATTCTTTGGCCACCTCTTTCCTTCAACAACAAGCTTTGAAAACCTTCTTCTCTGTCATCATCTGTCCCTGATAAACTTTGATAAAAGTTTTGTACTTATTATGTGTCTCCCATATGTGTCTAAGTCTCTATATATACCATCAAAGGGCTCCTTCCATGATAAATAGAGCACTGCTCCTTTAATTACATTCCACCATTCCTAAAAATAATGCCCGTCATAATTTTCCACGATGGCATTCAAACAAATGGAGATGATGGTCATTAAAGACCATGCAAAACCCAGTCAAAAGGATACTCTGTTCTCTAATACAATTGGGCATAAAAAGGGTCGAAGAACCACGTAATACAAATCAACTTGCATAACATAAACTCTTAAGCTCTTTCATAAAGAAGTTATTGACCTTAATTGTTAAGGTATACATTGTGTATGCTTTCCTTATGATGATATATATATATATATATATATATATATATATATATATATATATATATATATATATATATAAGGAAAGCATACACAATGTATACCTTATGTTGTTTTAAAAAAGCATACACAATGTATACCTTATGTTGTTTTAAAATGCTTGACAAGATACAAGAATGGGGTTGAGGTATTCTCCCCCTCTCTGTCTCACATATATAGCAAACTAGACAAACATAATTAACCTGATAGGATACCATAAAGGAATTTCAATTGAAAATTATCAAAGATAATATAGTTAACCACTAACATATATATACTCTCTTGAATATAAACTATATTAGGAAAATATCGACTATCGACTACATCTTGTCGATGGTCGTACTATCCCTTCTTGGTTTTTTTCCAACAAAACCTATGCTAAAAGGATTTTGACGTCAAGTTGATGATTATCAAATCAAAATCCAACTAGGACCAATAAATTTAAACTTAAATTACCATACTTGACAGGGTTCACTAAACTGTGCAACACAAGACTTAGATGGCAACAACCTGTTCTTTCCATACGTCTATTCACTTCTCTCCGATGATGCTCTCCCTCTCTTTATTGAAGGGTAGAAAACCTATTTATTGAATATAACTTGTAATCCCCAAACTAGGATTAGTGTATCATTAGTTAACCCATATACATCATGAATAAATAATCACGATAACTTATAATCACATGTTTAAATTCTATGAATATAAATTCAAACTCATGAAATTATTGATTTATCCTGATATTTTCACATAACATCCAATCTTTAAATATAGAAAAATTAACTACTAATTACATACAAGTAAAAAGTAAAACATAGTCAAAATAAGGGATGTGACATATCTCCCCCATAAGATTCATCGTCCTCAATGATCCAATGTGTCAAAAATAATAACATGATAAATTTTTCGCTCAACTTGGAAAAGCATAAAACAAATGAGGAAATCTGTGATGAAAATCATGATAATCTTCTCATGTAGCACTGTCCTCTACATATTGGTCTCACTGGACCTTGCACTGAGTAAGCTCTCTATTACGCAAGGGTAGCTTGCAAACTTTGAGCACTTTGAGAGGATCGATCATGACCACTCCTAGGTATTGTAACTGTAAAGCATTCCAATCAATAATATGATTATCACCTGTTATATACTTTTTCAAATATGAAACATGAAAAACATTATGCATCCTGGCAAGAGTTGGTCGAGAGCGATTTTGAAGGAATTCAGATTGATCACTTAGAGAACTTCGAAGGGTCCTACATATCTAGGAGCTAGTTTGGAAGACTTCCCAAACTTTATGGAACTTTTTGAGGCTTGACCCTCAAAAGAACTTTTTCTCCAACTAACAATTGCCTTGGTGTACATTTGGCATCAGCGTAGCTTTTCTATCTATCATTTGCTTCTACTAATATTTTTTTGATTAGGTTAAACTGCTCTTCCATTTTTGCTAACCTTTCTGGACCAATGCTAATCCTATCTTGTAGCTTATCCCAACTTATAGGAGTTTGACATCTTCTTCCCTATAATTCTTCAAATGGAGACATTTTAATAGCAGAATTGTAGGAGTTGTTATAAGAAAACTCCACAAGCGGTAGATACTCTTCCCACTTGTATTGTTGATCCATACAATACATTCGCAACAAATCTTTAAGAACTTGATTTACCCTTTCTGTTTGACCATCTATCTCAGGGTGATAAGTCGAGCTTATATTGAGTTGATTTCTTAGCGTTAAAAATAAAGTTTGCCAAAATATTAACGTCATGTGCACATCTCTATCTGGGATAATCATCTTAGGAACTCTATGCAATCTAAACACTTCCTGTACAAACTTGCGAGCTATGATTTGTGCTCCATCTATTAATTTTCTAGGTATAAAATGAGCTACCTTGGTGAGTTTGTCTACCACTACTCAAATAGTATCATGTCTATTTCGAGACATTGGAAGACCTTACACAAAATCCATGCTAATAACCGACCACTTCCACTTTGCAATATCGTGCGGATACAAAAGTCTTGCTGGATACTGATACTCAGCCTTGACTCTTTGGCACTCAAGGCAAATAGATACAAATATTGCAACATCATTCTTCATTCCTTTCCAGAAATAAAGAGGTTTCACATTAGCTAGGAGTTTAGTTACTCATGAATGACCTGAATATGGTGCGGATTGAACTTCCTTCCACACAAGGTTTCTTAATTCTACCGAATCTGGAACATACAATCTTCCTCTGTATCTTAGAAGCCCATCTAGTTCAAAATAGAATCCATCATAGCTTGAACCTTGAGGATTTATAGAGAGAGCCTTCTTAGTTTTCTCATAAAATTCATCGCATGCAGAATTTTGCAATACCAAATTCTTGAAGTTGGAGTGGATAGAGACAATTGATGAGATATGTATGCGTTGACTCAGAGCATCCATTACTTGATTATCTTTTCCCTTGATATAATTTATCTCAAAATCATAGTTAGATATCAATTCCAACCATATTCTTTGTCGAGCATTCAGATGGGGTTGGGAAAATATGTACTTAAGACCATGATGATCCAACTTCAACTCAAAAGGCTTTCCTAACAAGTAGTGTTGCCACACTTGCAAAACATGCACAACTGCTAATAACTCTAAATCATGAGGAGCATATTTCTCCTCATATGCTCTCAAATTTTTGGATTCATAGGCTACCACTTGCCCATTCTGCATAAGCACTCCTCTAGACCTTCTCCTAAGGCATCCACAATGATAATAGATTGACTTTTCAGATCAGGAACTTTCAATATTGGTGCAAATGTCAATCTTTCATTCAACTAGTCAAATACCTCCTTACACTCTGATGTCCAGTTGAAATGCTTTCCTTTTCTCTAAAGTGAAGTGATTGGGCTTGCAATCTTAGAAAAGTTCAAAATGAACTTCCTATAGTATCCTTCTAACCCCATTAAACTGCACACTTCATGCACATTCTTTGACACAGGCCACTCAAGTATGGATTTTATCTTTGCAGGGTCTATAGATATTCCTTTAGTTGAAATAATATGCCCTAAGTATTGTATCTCTTTCTGAAAGAAAGTACACTTGGAAAGCTTCCTAAACAATTTATGTTCTCTCAGCCACTACAAAACTATCTGCAGATGTTGGAAGTGTTCTTCCTCATTCTTAGAGTAAATAAGAATGTCATCTAGAAAAACTAGAACAAATTTATCCAAGCAATCTCAAAAAATATTGTTCATCAAATTCATGAATGCAGTAGGGGCATTCATAAGTCCAAAAGGTAAAACCATGAACTCATAATGCCCATATCTGGTTTTGAAAGCTGCCTTATGTATGCCATCATCTTTTATTCTCAACTGATGGTATCCTGATCGCAAATTGATCTTAGAAAACACTAATGTGCCATCCATCTAATAAAAATGATCATCAATACGGGGTAAATGATACTTATTCTTTATCATTGCTTTATTATGCATAGAATAGCCTATACATAGATGCAAGGTTCCATCCTCATTTTTGAGAAAGATCACTAGTGACCCCTGTTGACACTCATTTTGACCAGGGGTTGATTTGTCATGATCAGGAGGTTTCTTCATTTGAAGCCTTTATCTTCTTGCCCATTTTTTCTAAGTGTTGGACCTCCTCAGCATTTTTCAACTGCAGCATCATGTTTTCCTGAGGAGGAGGTCATCATCATCATCTTGTCTTCGATGGTCTGCATCATCATGTTCTTCGTCGACTGGGTTTTTCATCGTCATCATCATCATATTCAGTCATCGGGTGATGTTTGGTTTTTATCATGATGATGCTGCCGAGCTACAGTGCGCCCTCATCTGCTTGCGAGGGTGATGTTTCAAAGTCTCCGGTGATCTTCCATTTATCACCTTGCGCGAGCATGATGATGATGTTGCTTATTCTTTGAATTGCTCGACCTAACTTGTTTTTTCCTAAGGGTCGTGTTCATCATCATCATATTTCCAGTTATCATCCTGCTGCTTGCGGAGGTCATCATATTTTCTGCCTTCATGATATTTCGCCGGGGTGATATTTTTATCATCGGGTGATCTTGGTTAACATCATCCTGATGATGTTGTATCACTTGTTCTTTGTTTCTCATCCTGATGATGCTGACGTCATCCGTATATCAGGGTGATATTTTTCTTTCTGCCTATCTGCATCATGATATTCGCGAAGGAGGGGGTGATATTTTCATATCACCCGGATATATGTTTGTTCGAACATCATGATGATGTTGATATCAAGGAGATATCTGCCTGCTGGTTTCGCGTGTTATCTATTGAGGGTGATCTTTTCAAGCAGCGTCATCATATTCAGTTTTCGCCCCGATCTTACAGAGGAGCTACAGTGCAACCTGATGTTCGAACGTCAGGAGGATATTTCCAAATATCTGGTTGTCTTCCGAATATCATGATGATGTTAATATGATGATGACGTCATCAAGGTCCGCGGGGGTCATATTTCTAACAACTGATCATCTTGAAGAGACCTCCTGATATTTGCAAACATGATGATGACGTCATCCGGATGTGAGGAGGTGCGCAGTAGGCGGATATGATGATGACGTCAGCAGTAGATGATGATGACGTCATCAGGATGTTCATCGGCCAGACTTTTGTTATAAGCTCAGCAGGAGGATGTTCCTCCGAAGGATCAGGTTGTGCCGATTATCATGAAGGTTATATTTCAAATATCATGATGACGTCAGGGTGATTTTTCGAACAACAGGATATCATGCTGCTGGAGGATGATGATGATGAAGTCTTATACTAGTGTCGTCAGGAGCAAAAGCACCGACATGATATATGCTCATGACCTAGTATATAAAGTGTTATTGAGGTCATCGTGGGGTGCATGTGGGATATTGATATCCTGCATTTTCAAATATCATGATGATGAGTCTCGGCGGGAAATGCTTGCGAATGCAGAATTGATGTTCTTCCCGAGGCCGCGGGTTGGTGCGCCATCAATGGCGATTGTTGCAGAGGTATGGGCGATGGCGTGGGCTGATCTGGTACCCGATTGAAGGTGTACATCAGTGGCGCAGGGCTCGAGAAATCTTCCTGTCTCCTCCCCTACCTGCTGCATTCAAGTTTGGGCGCCAATCTAGTTGTGTTTGAGCGCCATTTTCATGATACCGTGTATCTGGAGAGATTTTGGTCAACATTGTAATTAATTGCTGAGCACCTACCTGGCTGTTATAAGCAGGTTGTGTTGTTCATTTGAGGTTGTTGAAAGTTGATGATTTTGGCTCTGTAGTGCATAACAAGCTGATCTGGTTGCTCTGTACAGCTTACCTGTGAGTTTATGTATCTCTTGTTGTATGTTTTTGGCATGAACCCACTGATTTCATGATTAAACTTATATGAGAAATGCTGTTTGGCATGTGTTGTGTTAATTCTGTCTCCAGTATTGCATGTATTCTTCTTCTGAATCTGGATGTTTGGTAATGTTTAGATTCTAGAGCATAGAATTCCTATGTTGACTGTCTGACCTTTTAACTTCTACTCAAGGAGTAGATTAAACTGTTTTCAGGTTGAACATTGGGAGGGATATACTGCAGTAGGGATACCATAAGTAGAGATAACCTAACACTTTGTATTGGGAGATACCTGTAAGGCAGGTATCACATATGTCCCCTTGAAATCCAGTTTTAGCTGTTCATGCTGATCATTCACAGGTGTATGTCTACTGACTCCAGGCCCTGGATAGGCACCAATCATGCTTTGTTTTGTGTTATAACCATATCCAGCTTTGCATCCACACTTAAACTCCAAAGCAAAATCTAAAACCAACATTAGGATATTAGAGTTAGTTTTAGGAACCTCAGTCCTCTGTCTACAATTGCAAATAGGCCCAAAGCTAGCCCCTTTGCCCTTATCTTTCTACTTACAAGAGGACTATCTGCTTTTTGTCAGCATCCCAGCCTTGTATGCATATCCTCATGGATGTTGAGTAGGGAATACCCCCCTAGGTCTTGCAGAGCCTGAAGAAGAAGAGGAGATAAAATATAGAGTCTATCTCCTACACTGTTGACCCCCTGGCCCAGAGATCCTGTTGATCACTGATGGCTACCTTGTAGGGAAATCTGGGAATAAGCATCCAGTCTGGGAAAAAGTCAACAACCCCCAAGGAATAAAACTGGGTCTAATCAATCCTTTAGCCAACTTCCCTTGAAGCTGGGCTTTCAATTCCATCAACTCCATAGTAGTCATATAGTATGGGGCTTTTGAAATCAGCTCTGATCCAGGTATTATATCAATTGAGAAATCAAAAGCACTCTTCGGAAGTAATCCTGGAAGTTCATTTGGAAATACATCCCAAAAATCTCTAAGAAAAGGTATTTTCTCCAAAGATATTTTTTGTTTACTAGGATCTTCTTCTACTTGCTCCATTTTGACTACAAAAAGTTGACAACCTTTTTACCTAGCCCTCTTCAATTGCATAGTAGAGATTGGTTTGATCTTGACTTCTCTCTGAGTGTCTTGCAAAAAGACTTTATTTCCTACATCATCGAGACACTCTACTATTGTTTGCAAAATAGTCAACATTGGCTCTATGCCTCCATAACAAGTTTATTTCTAAGATAACATTATAGGAACCTAGGGGGGCTACAAACAAATTCATCTCAGTTGAGAAACTAAGAAGATCAATCTTAGCTTCAAACATGCATTGCTCTACCTGAGCTCTAGTCTAGTTAGCATATTCTATTGACTAGGGTTTAGCCATGCATCCATCTCTTCTAGGAAGTTTACTTAATACTCTTTGATAAATAAAATTTTCAGTTGCTCCAATACCAATTAAAATAGAAATAGGAACTCCAAACAAAGAACATGTTGTCTTAATGGGAGTAATCTAGTACTCTACCTGGCAATTTTCCAAAGCTACTTGCTGAGTGGGTAAAGCATTATTGCACTGCTGAACTCCTTGGTTCTTAGTTGGACATTGATTTGTATAGTGATCTCCACCACAAGTGAATCATCCTCTAGGAGGACCTCACTTCTCAATAGGTTTACATGAATTACTATCATTCCTTCGAACATTGCCATTGTTCTTCTTCTCATTCCTGGGTCCACTCCTGCTATTTCTAGAACCCTTGTTTCTTTTCTTAGCCACATTTGTCTTTCCATTCCTTTTCTTGAAAGGTTGTAAGGTTGGTTTCTCATTAAAACTCTTGTGATTCTTCTCTTGATATGTAGAAATTGACTTCAATTTTTTCTCTTGCTTGATTTCTTTCTCCAAAACTTGGTCCATAGTAGAAGGGCCATGCACATCCATTTTTCCACTATCTGGGAATTCAAACCCATGATAAATTTCCTGAATTTAAACCTTTCATATTTTTGATATTGAGGCACATATTTCAGGAGACGGGTGAACTTTTCCCAATATTCGACCATTGACATATCCCCTTGTCTCAGATTCTGAAAATCTGTTAGCTTTTGGTCAAAGAACAGTTGTGGTAGCCACTTCTGGCAAAATAAGACCATAAATTGATCCCAGGTTAAGTTAAAGAACTTAACCATGATTCCATCTTCTTGTTCATCCACCACATGGATGCTTCTCCTACGAATTGAAAGGCACCCCATACTACCTTGTTATCTTAGAATAATTTTGAATCTCAAAATATTTTTCTGTCTTTGTCAACCAAGCTTTAGCAACATCACCACTTTCTATTCCATTGAACTTGGGTGCGTGAATTTCTTCATATCTCTAGATAGCTTAGAGGCCAGTCTAGTTCTCTTCTCCTCTTAAGACTTAGTTTTATCAACATTCTCCCTTTGATCACTATGAATACTGGATTCATAGACATATTCATCATCTCCTAGATGTGAATCCTCATGTCCTGCTTCAGATTTACCTTGACCCCTAACCTCCTGTTCCAAGTTTCCAAGCCTCTCCTTGGTTTCATTCAACATGGTCAATATCTAATCTAGCTTAACCATAGGGTTTTCAAAAGGATTCGACACTCTTTGACTATTTTCAAGAGTTGTTCGAGTTTGAACCATGATGATACTCTATATCACACCTGATATTTTTATCCAATTATAAATTAGAATTCATAATAATGCATCTCATTAATTCAAAATTCATCAATAAAATCCATTCATAAAACTTTAAAGATTTGAGCAAACAATCTCATCTTTATTATAGTTTATTCTAGGTAGAATTACATCCTTATTTAGATAATTAACATGACAAGACTACATGTCACTTTCGGTTAAAGGATATTCCTCAAGTTCCTCTTCCCCATTGGAATCCAATAAAACAAACTTAGAGGGTGGATGTATGTACGCAGGTACTCCTCCATCACCTCTTTTCCTAAAATAGGAGCATCACGACCACATTCAAATGGCATGCCACGACTAGTAGACAATTTACTTGGTTTAACTACACAAGTAGGAACAATAGGATTCTTGGCTAGTTTAATACATTATTTCCTCTCTAGCTGTACATGCTTAAGAGCGTTAGCTAAAGTCTCTGAATCCTATAGCCATGCACCCTTAGGATAATTAATATGCTCCTTGAGTTCAACCTCCTTGGTAAGTTCTTTCTTAACTACCAACTTAGGTAAACACTAGGGAACTGACTTTCTGGTGGTTTTCTTGGTTATTCTCTACACCATTCTGGCATAAAACCAATTTCAAACATTAGCTAATTGCTTAATGTTGACAAATTTTGTCGTAGTGAGCTCCTAGGTCCATGTGTTGAACCCAGTTAGCTTTGATACCATAAGTAACTTGCCTTCTCATATTACTCAGAATTACACACACAATTTACTAGGAATTTAAAAGAACATACTATATAAGTGAAATATATATATATATATATATATATATATATATATATATATATATATATATATATATATATATATATACACTAAACTTCAAAGAAATAAAAGTATATCTTTTTTGAATATTTTTCAACCTTAAATTCATTATATTCAAAGATAACTTAAAGTGATAACATTTCACTTTACATTTACAAATATATTTCTCTTGGCAAAAGAATAGTTTTACATCAAATCATAACATAAAGTTTTACCTAATAAGTACTATCTCTAGAATCTTTATATCTATCATTCAAACCTTGATGAGTCTTCTACTACAGAGGGAGAGCATCATCTAAGTGCTTTACCTCCAACCATAGATCGACAATCCCCTGTGCACACCTTCCTTCCTGGAAGTGGCCCTACCCTTCAAGAAGAGTATAGACATGTGGATCTAACAAGTTTCCATTTGAGTCCTAGTGCCATGTCCTACATAAATCAATCAACCATACAAGTCTAGATAATCTTCTAGCTAAGTATGATCATACTGACTAGTTATGCTGTCTAGACACTGTGAACCAACTAATGCATCACTTTGGCCAAAGTTTCAATATATATAAACTTTTGCAATAACCGTAGTCATGTGTTCACACACCTCTAACTTGACTTGAAGACTATCTCATCCTATAGTTTGACTTGTTTTGGCTAGTATCTCTAGGCATAATTCTTTGAACTATACTCAATCCCTAGTCCACCTGATGTAGAAATATTCCTCATCTAGGATATACATACAATATGCAAGTTTAGATATTATTATCTTTTGCGAGAGTTCCTTATTGCATATCCACAATTTATCAAGGTTTATGACTTTCTTTCATTTTACTCTCTACTAAAAAATAACCATACTTGGTTTATATAACAAGTATTGACTTTCTAACAACAAGCGCTTCTTAGTCTCTTAAATATGTCTTGATCTATAGTTTCTCAACTTTTTGTCTTTCGTCTAAAGTACAAAATAGACTAACTCAATATCAAAATTGACTTTAGCGTAAAAGGTTTCTAAACTCTTTAGGATAAAATCTAGGGTTCTTAACTTCCCTATCAAAAAATCCTTAAAAACTAATAAAATTATTGTAGGAGTCAAGGACAACATTGAGAGGGGGGATGAATCAGTGTTGTGTGAATTTTCAAATCTTTTGCAAACTTTAACTTTCAAAAACACAAGGAGAGAAAACTATCATTGATTTGTCAAACATATATGTACATAACTGAGAAAGAAAAACAAAAACTCATGAGTAAATCATACAACCACAGAAAGAAGATCAATATGAACCAAGACACAAGAATTGCACGAGTGGAAAACCCTCTAAGGGTAGAAAAACCACTCCAAAACTGCCTCACTAGCTTAACTAATAAAACATGCCTCACTGGCTACAAAGAAGCCTCACTGGCTATAATATGTGTCTCATTGACAAATGTTAAGGTCACACTGACCTATAAGCCTCACTGGCATAGACAATTACCATCATTAAAACATAAAACTCTATGTGCAAGAATTGATTGCCAATCAATCTGATTTGCACCAATTACACTCTATGTTTCATCATACACCCTAATTTCTCCTATTTGATTTTCAAGTCAAGACCATACAGATAATTCCTTTTACACATCTCTCTGAAAACAAACTCTTGTGAACAAATTTTCAACACTCTTATCTTATAATTCAATTTTAATATCTTCCTCTGCATATCATTTTGAAATCACCTGATCCTCCATCAAGAACATTTTCACTACAAATTAGCTCATACATACATTCTTCTGTGTTTTCTTTTTAAAAGAACATTCATAAAGTTATCTTCATAATTATCTGATGCTCGGCACTTCAACACACATATCAAAGCAGCTGTAAGCCCAATAAATATCAGATGACCATTCATCTTCCTCTTGCTCTGCAATAAATTGATCTTGTAATCCATTCACCTTCATCTTCTTAAAAAATCTTCAATCTGCATCAAAAGACTTTTCATATTCGTCAAGAAATTTATTCTCCTTCTCTACAAATAAAGTCTTCAATAAAATCAATTCATCTTTGAAAAACAATCTCCAAAAAAAACTCTTCATATTCTGAGTTCTTCAAAAAATCTTTTTCAACTTCAATATGTAGAAATACTTTACACAATCTTTGTCAATCTTCAATCAACTTATCTGTAAAAGACCTCTCTCAAAGAAGTACTTCAAATAATATAATATGCCCAAAAAAATCTTTCAAAATTCTTGATCTTCCACAAATCTTTCCAAAAAAAATATTGCCTTAATAACTCCCACAATCTACCTTTCCTTGCAAAAAATAAGGAAATAAAATCAAGATTCTAATTATATTCTATGCCATGAAAAACATGCTCCTCAATAATAAAAATATTTGATGGTTTTCATAAAGCTTTCCCGTGGAGGTATATCAAAAACATTATTTCAAATTGTGCTTTTTCTTACACATTTAACCTTTCCTTTTTGGCGCTCATACATATTAAAAATAGACTTTGGTTTATTCTAGCGCCCACCAAGTTTAATTCATAATTAGAAATTACCTTTTTTTTTAAAATGTCATAAAAATGACACAATGGAGAGGCCGACTACTAAGTAGGTTAAAAGCAATATTTGCTAAACTTTTAAACAAAACTATAAACATAGCTTGTTTAACACCCATGACTACTTTTTCACGTTTTGGTGCTTTCATGCTATTTTAAAAACAAAGACCACCGATGATATTGTTTCTAACTTTAAAGCATTAGTGCTCAAGACATATGTGAAGACTGCTTCACATGGTAAGATAAGGAGAGGGCCAGTCATGAGATGTATAACAACCCCTTCAAAAGGTAAAAGTTAAGAGATATACCTGCTATTCCCAGTCACCATTAAAATATAAAGGTAATATGAAAATTGGGTAAAGTAGAGTTTGAGGGGAGATGACTTAGATTTGTTTAGGTCTTTGAAAGCATAGATTTAGAAGATTGAAACCCACTTTATACCTCTACACTTGTCACAACTATCAACACATGAAGATCAAATGAAGACCATACTACCAAACTGCCATTATGAAGATCATGCCACTGAATAGTGTGCCATTTGCAACTGATCTGTATTGCTTTTGCATTACTGAAGCATGTGAACTTTGTCATACCAAGATCAAGAAATCATCTCTATTTGTGACAAACATGAATCAAACAATATATCACAAACAACCTTGTCTTGAGGCATATCTTGGAATGCTTAATGTATTATAATGAGCATATCAACAATAAACAACCCTATAAGAATTTTTTTATGATGACATCCAAAAAGAACCCGATTGAAGACCATGACAAATTGTGAACAGATATTTCACTGCAACAACAAACAACACACAAGATGATATACTCTTGATGATGTACTCTTGCAACAACACACAAGATGATATACTCCTGATGATGTACTCCTGCAACAACACACAAGATGATGTACTCCTGTAACAACACACATATGAAGCAAGTCCTTATCTTTTGAAGTATAACCTCATGATTAATGACCTTCAGATGTTTACTAAGATCAACCCAAGATCCTGCAAGACCTTTTTGACATCAATGACAATCTGACACCATCAATCTCCCCCTTTGTCATTCATGGAAAAACTCTATAAAGCAATTCTTCCTTTCTCCCCCTTTTTGACATCTGATGACAAAGACACAAATCTATTTGCTCCCCCTGTGTTGAAGTACACAAACAAATCATTTGTCATAAATACCACTGGCAACCACTGTCTTGATAGAATGAAACATGTATGTCAATCTCAACATAATATCACTTCTTGACACAATACTAATATGAGGATAAAGAAGACATCTCTGCAACCAAGTACCAACTTCTTGAACACTTTCCAAATAAATCATAACACACCAATACTCTTTGATGAACAATTTTGCAAGCAAAAATCATGAAGACTCCTCATCACACACAAGATGCCATTAAGACCATTTTTGATAAGACCTTTACTTGCCTCTGATTTGATGAAATACAAGACTCACCATCAATGTCGTAAGAAACTCAAGATTGTCATACCTTGAAGCTTATTCTTGATACCACTTCAAAACTAGAGCCACACAATTTGAACAAACCTTTCTGAACCATATTAATGAGGAAGATCATCAATGGAACATAGAAAACTCCTTAATATCTCTAGTTTATCATCTTCTTTTGACATTATCTTCAAATCACCTGAAAGCTCCAAGATACATGTCATAAAACATAACTCAACAAAGTAATAGATATAATCATCAAACTGACTCCTTGATATGAACTATCATCCTGCAACCAAACTATTCTTGTACACCTTTTCTGACATGACAAAGAATGAAGACCATCTGAATAAATGAAGACTATCACACTGTCAAAACTGATATATACATAACCACATCTGAAACATACTACAATCAACAAGAATTAATGCCTCTTGACTCTATAATACAAATCAGCCAACCAATATCTTCTTGCAAGAACATTTTTCAAAACACTTTGGATTGCAATATCATGTCAATACAACCTTTGTAATCAACAACATGATCAAGAACAATTTGTGCATTTGAACTTCTGAAACACCTTTTCAATATCTTGAAATCATAATGAGCCAAAGAACACTTGAAACACTATCACATACTAAACATCAACATTGTTAGCAACATCATCATCAATTATTTCAAAGCATGGCAAGAATGATAGACAGACAAGACCATCATATCAAATGATCTCCTTCCTCAAACTTCTTGGGGTTAACTGATAGAACATTTGATACCTCCCCCTTACTTCATGCTATGTTATGCAACAGATGAAATGACTTGTGCAAGATGCACAAGCTTAGATTCTGACTTCTCTTTACTTTCTTTCTGCTTCCAAATTTTCACAGGTGCTTTCTTCCTCCAAACCTTTTCAACCTTTTTCTTTTCCCAACTTTTCAAATTAGGTGATGCTCTCCTGCAACTGTGTGCTTTATGACCAAGAGAGTTGCAATTATAACAAATTATGTTGTAATCAAAATCAATTGACTGATAATACCTTTGAGCACTCATATTAAGCTTCCATGAAGGATCATACACTCTATTCATTTTGCAGTATCTTTGAATATGTCCAACATTATTGCACTTGTAACAAACAATATCAGTATTCCTTTTACAAACAACTGATTTGTGTCCAAATTGATTACAAATATAACAATAACCATTAAATGAATAGTTATACCTGTACATGTATGCTTGTCTTAGAGGAGCATTTCTTCTTCTTTGATTATGCATTTTGTTTCTAGTGGCAACATTTAAATCAATCTTCTTTCTGGGAGTCTCCCTGACTTTTGAACATTCTCCTTCAAATCCTAAACCAGTAGTGTCCTGATGATGCTTCTGTTTGCCCAACATCTCATGCAACTTGTTTGAGCTGTCTTCAAACAGTTGATATTTCTTAGATAAAGCCTTGAGACCATGATACTCTTTTCTCAGGTTGATAATATCACCCTCTAATTTCAAATTCTCAATCCTTCTAACATCAAGGTCAGATATTGAAACATTTGCTATCCTCTTAGCTTCCAAAACTTCTATTTTTAATCTAGCAATTAGTTTGTCTGAATCATCAATATATGTCTTTAAACTTATAATTTGACATCTGGCCTCTTCAAGATCTGTAGATAAAATTTCAAGTTTTGAAAGTACATTGTCTTTAGATTCTCTTTCTTGTTGCAACTACATCATTAATTTCTGGTTCTCTTTCTTATAATTCTTGAGCTCACTCAGAGCATATATGAGCTCTCCTTCCAAATCAGTTTGACAATCTTGTTCATCATAATACTGATCATCATCACTTGTGATGTTAGCTTCTTCTGAATTTGATTGAGTTTGAACTTCAACTCTTTCATTTGAAAGTCTCCTTGCATTTCCACTTTCTTCACACACCAAAGTATCCTCCTCTTTATCATTATCTTGATAAATTCTTTTCAATCTCCTCCACATATCCTGAGCTGTAATACAGTCCATAATTTTACAAGAAACATCATTAGACACAACAGACAATATGGCCTTCTTTGCAATCTGATTACATTCAAGGGCTTCTTTGTCATTTCCATTCTCAACTGACATTAAAACATCATATCCTAAAGAGGATAAATAAATATGCATTCTAACATACCAAACTGAAAAATTTGAACCATCAAACTGAGGAACTCCTGAAATTTTTTCTTCAGATTCAACTTGTGGAACATTTATATCAACAAGTTCAATATCAACCTTTGAATTTGATAAAGATGAAGAGTTTTTACTAGTCTGAGACTTGACAATTTTCTTACTCTTATTTCTTCTGCACTTACCCATTGAACTCCACACACAGGACTTACCCGAGCTGATTAAGCTTCAAAAGGGGAACTTGGCTCTGATACCAATTGTAGGAGTCAAGGACAACACTGAGAGGGGGGGTGAATCAGTGTTGTGTGAATTTTCAAATCTTTTGCAAACTTTAACTTTCAAAAACACAAGGAGAGAAAACTATCATTGATTTGTCAAACACATATGCACATAACTGAGAAAGAAAAACAAAAACTCATGAGTAAATCATAGAACCATAGAAAGAAGATCAATATCAATCAAGACACAAGAATTGCACGAGTGGAAAACCCTCCAGGGGTAGAAAAACCACTCCAAAACTGCCTCACTGGCCTAACTGATAAAACATGCCTCACTGGCTACAAAGAAGCCTCACTGGCTACAATATGTGTCTCACTGACAAATGTTAAGGTCACACTGACCTATAAGCCTCACTAGCATAGACAATTACCATCATTAAAACATAAAACTCTGTGCAAGAATTGATTGCCAATCAATCTGATTTGCACCAATTACACTTCGTGTTTCATCATACACCCTAATTTCTCCTATTTGATTTTCAAGTCAAGACCATATAGATAATTCCCTTTACACATCTCTCTGAAAACAAACTCTTGTGAACAAATTTTCAACACTCTTATCTTATAATTCAATTTCAATATCTTCCTCTGCATATCATTTTGAAATCACTTGATCCTCCATCAAGAACATTTTCACTGCAAATTAGCTCATACATACATTCTTCTGTGTTTTCTTTTTAAAAGAACATTCATAAAGTTATCTTCATAATTATCTAATGCTCGGCACTTCAACACACATATCAAAGCAGCTGTAAGCCCAATAAATATCAGATGACCATTCATCTTCCTCTTGCTTTGCAATAAATTGATCTTGTAATCCATTCACCTTCATCTTCTTAAAAAATCTTCAATCTGCATCAAAAGACTTTTCATATTCGTCAAGAAATTTATTCTCCTTCTCTACAAATGAAGTCTTCAATAAAATCAATTCATCTTTGAAAAACAATCTCCAAAAAAAACTCTTCATATTCTGAGTTCTTCAAAAAATCTTTTTCAACTTCAATATGTAGAAATACTTTACACAATCTTTGTCAATCTTCAATCAACTTATCTGTAAAAGACCTCTCTCAGAGAAGTACTTCAAATAATATAATATGCCTAAAAAAATCTTTCAAAATTCTTGATCTTCCACAAATCTTTCCAAAAAAAATATTGCCTTAATAACTCCCACAATCTACCTTTCCTTGCAAAAAATAAGGAAATAAAATCAAGATTCTAATTATATTCTATGCCATGAAAAACATGCTCCTCAATAATAAAAATATTTGATGGTTTTCATAAAGCTTTCCCGTGGAAGTATATCAAAAACATTATTTCAAATTGTGCTTTTTCTTACACATTTAACCTTTCCTTTTTGGCACTCATACATATTAAAAATAGACTTTGGTTTATTCTAGTGCCCACCAAGTTTAATTCATAATTAGAAATTACCTTTTTTTTTAAAATGTCATAAAAATGACACAATGGAGAGGCCGACTACTAAGTAGGTTAAAAACAATATTTGCTAAACTTTTAAACAAAACTATAAACATAGCTTGTTTAACACCCATGACTACTTTTTCACGTTTTGGCGCTTTCATACTATTTTAAAAAGAAAGACCACCGATGATATTGTTTCCAACTTTAAAGCATTAGTGCTCAAGACATATGTGAAGACCGCTTCACATGGTAAGATAAGGAGAGGGCCAGTCATGAGATGTATAACAGCCCCTTCAAAAGGTAAAAGTTAAGAGATATACCTGCTATTCCCGGTCACCATTAAAATATAAAGGTAATATGAAAATTGGGTAAAGTAGAGTTTGAGGGGAGATGACTTAGATTTGTTTAGGTCTTTGAGAGCATAGATTTAGAAGCTTGAAACCCACTTTATACCTCTGCACTTGTCACAACTATCAACACATGAAGATCAAATGAAGACCATACTACCAAACTGCCATTATGAAGATCATGCCACTGAATAGTGTGCCATTTGCAACTGATCTGTATTGCTTTTGCATTACTGAAGCATGTGAACTTTGTCATACCAAGATCAAGAAATCATCTCTATTTGTGACAAACATGAATCAAACAATATATCACGAACAACCTTGTCTTGAGGCATATCTTGGAATGCTTAATGTATTATAATGAGCATATCAACAATAAACAACCCTATAAGAATTTTTTATGATGACATCCAAAAAGAACCCAATTGAAGACCATGACATATTGTGAATAGATATTTCACTGTAACAACAAACACCACACAAGATGATATACTCTTGATGATGTACTCTTGCAACAACACACAAGATGATATACTCCTGATGATGTACTCCTGCAACAACACACATATGAAGCAAGTCCTTATCTTTTGAAGTATAACCTCCTGATTAATGACTTTCAGATGTTTACTAAGATCAACCCAAGATCCTGCAAGACCTTTTTGACATCAATGACAATCTGACACCATCAATTATATCCATAATATAGTGTGAATAAGATAACCACTCATCAAATCTTGACTACTTAGTCATTGATCGAATTCACCTTTTCTCGAAAAACATAAAACACAGGGTTTATCTTCCTCTATATCAAGTCTTAATAGGTACTAACAAAATCCTAAGAATTCTTGACTAAATTCAATCTTTTAATCTGATAAAGGATATAAGACTAGATATATAATAAAGTAATGATTTCTTTGACCTAATGGTCACCTTTCGTTCACCAACATAGAAAGATTAAGAACAATAGAACATTATCTTTGCATAATGGAAATACATAATCTAATTGAATAAACATATTGTTGCATTTTTGTTGTCATTGATGTCAATAGTGTGAGGTTCTGGAGAGTTGTTAGCAGTGTTGTAATGAAGAAGGCTGAAAGTAAAGTGAACAAGAGGTAATGTCAAAGGAAGTCTTTGGTAATGTGATCAGAGAAGAAGATAAAGATGGATCAAAGATGTTGTCAAGAGAAGGGTAAGGTGATGGATGTCATATACTATGTATACTGATTGGACCAGTATCATCTGTACACAATTGTACCATATCTCCTAAAGTTCAAAGACAAAGATTGTAATAACATGAAGATTCCTACTTAGAGAAAAGAGTTTGCTACTGTTGTATGAAATTGATAATGAAGTCTTTGATGTAGTAAATATTATACTCATTGTTTCATAAGGAAAAACATTACCTTAGTTTTGAAATAAAGATTCAAGTTGTCCAAGACATTGGAGTTTGCACATAATAAGATTGGGAGAATGCTCTGCATTCCTCCACATTTGAAGGTATGACCTTGCGGTTTGGAAGTGTGTCAAAGACATGTGTCAACGTTGTATGTTCCTAATATCAGAGCTTGAAGATTAACGCAGAAGATTCTAGAGCTCGCAGAGTAAAGACAGGTGTTCAGAGTTGTTGCAGTCAGGATGTGTCTAGGAAATGCTTCGCATTTCTTTGCTTTTGAAGTTGAGGTCTTATAGTTTGAAGGATGATCGTTTATAGATGGGAAGATGATAATATTCAAATTTTAGTTGTTAAAGTGTATCGCAAAGGTTCTCCATGGTCAACAGAACAAATACACATCTTGCTGTTGACTAGGGTTGTTTGGAGGAGAAAGCAGAAGCCACCACATTTCATTGCAGTTTATCCTTTGGCTTTAATGTTTGGAGGATGAGTTAAGATATCTAGATGGATGATTCAATTCAGGTTTCAAGTGCTGCAGTGCACTGCAAGTTGGTTTTTCAATGCTCTATCTTAAGACTGTGTGTTCAATGTTTGTTTGTGACACAAGCTTAGTTTCTATTTGTTTGCACCAGAAAGAAAACATATATATCAGAAGAAGGATTGGTTGATAAGGTTTGTTTGAGTCTTATGTTTCTTGTGTGATGATCCACATGATGTTAATTGATCCCTCCAATATCACTTTTGATTTGGAGCTATTGTGTGGAAGAATAAGCATTTGCTAGGATGACTTCATATGTTTTGATGTTCCTGCCAATTGATTTGAAGTGTGCACCTGCTTGGAAGAATGTACTAATGAAGAATAGGTCCTAGTTATCACTTGGCTTGAACTGCATTGATTTTTACATCTTTTGGATGCCAACTTGGTGTGGTCTTGAACGTTTCATGAATACATGTTTCATCTTGGCCGACATGGGAGAAAGATTCTGTAAATTATGGAAGGTATAAATGAAAGATCTTGTTTGTTGAGGAAGGTAAGAGTGAGTGAGTGTGTGTGAAGATATGTGAATAAGATGTGAGTATGTTTGTGAAGGTAGCAGAGTTCTCTATGCAAAGAAAGTAAGATTTTGAGACAAAGTGAAGTGTGCCA
This sequence comes from Cunninghamia lanceolata, assembly GCA_027924645.1. Classification (NCBI taxonomy): domain Eukaryota; kingdom Viridiplantae; phylum Streptophyta; class Pinopsida; order Cupressales; family Cupressaceae; genus Cunninghamia; species Cunninghamia lanceolata. Next base: position 9,867,646 of record BSBN01000635.1, on the reverse strand, counting down.
ATGATGTGGAGGAGTTTTATTTAGTAAGATCTATTGAATGTAATATCTAGAGGTTGTAGCTTCACTCTGTAAGTTTTATTGAATTGTATTTTAGGGAGTTGCATCTTCCTTTGGGTTGTAGCCCATAAATAATATTGTAATCCTATTTTTCATTTGTGAGGCTAGATTTGGACAAGATATCCAAGCAGCGTGCTCACCATGGTTTTTCCTTTTTTGGGTTTTCCATGTAAATCTAGTGTTATGATTGTGTGCTTATGTGTTGTGCTTTAATTGGTTTAATTTGTTGATCTTTTGGTTAAAACAATTAGAAGTTTGATTGACAATGTTAAACTGAAATAAGTTTTGATATATATTGATTCACCCGCCTCTCAGTATATCCTTGTGTTCTAACACATATATGTTAATATATAAATATTTAACATAGCTTCAAGTGCTTCTAATGTTATCTAAATCATTTATATAAGAGAAACCCTTTCATGAAGTCTTGGATTGAAAAACAATAAAACTTAAAAGAGATAGATAATTAAAGAAATATCTTTATCAAAACTCCTAGTCTCAACTTTTAAGACTCATTACAATGATCTCGAGAGGCTTAGTTTGAAGTCTAAAGATAGATTTCAATAAGTTTTAGGAGAAAAAATATACAACATTGAATTCATTAATATCCTGAGTGAAAGATAACTTAAGGACAACTCAAGTTCTTAAGTAATTCAAAGTCTAACAATTTTCTAGTCCATTGTCTAAGAGTCCAAAAATGACTAGATAAACTTGTCCTTAGCATAAACCATTCTAATGCTCAGTGCCAAATGACTTCTTTAACTGTAAAAGTTTGCTAATTGAATCTAGTAGCTAACCTACTGTGTTACTAGCCTTTCGGCCTATCATAGACTATGTCTCTACTATCATTTGGTCTACACATACTTACCATATTATAATTCCAAATGAACTACAAATTTCTTCTTATAGTAAGACAAGTTGACAGAGTTTAGTTCTACTAGTTTTAACTAGAAATAAGAAGAGTGTAAGGCTATTTGGCCTCATTCTCCTACTGGAATAAGTATAAGCTGAACAATCTTATTACAGAGTGTTCCTCTCAGTTAAAAGGTTTCACAACATCATGACGATAGACTAAGCTATCAACTACCTATATAGCTAAATGTTTTGGGGTAAAATGGTGGAGGGTTAATGTTTTCTTTAGTCTGAATCCTCCTTTCCTCAAAACATTCCAAGGGCTTTTCAATTGAGTGCTTTGCCTATCAAGAGGAGAGTCAGCTATCAGATTTGAGTTGCCACTTGGTTTTCTGCTGGGAAATTTAGATGTGATCACACAAGTTTGCCAATTAATGCCTTTATGTCCTTGAAACACTAATTTAAGAAAAACAATAATCAAATCTATGAATTATGACAAATGCTATAGGAAATAGACAGAGGGTAGAGAACCTTAACTCACTATTTTTCGCAGTCAGAAAATGGGAAAATCTGGGACAATGGTGATGGCACCCTAGTCCAATGCACAACTTTTTCCGCACAGTCCCAATCTCCTTCCAACATTGATCTCTGCTATGTCTTCTATTTCCCATGATTAAAAAATGGAGGACAAGGTTGATAGCACCCTTGTCCTGAAAAGTTGAACACTGTCCGCTTCTTTTTAGATCCATAATCTTTAATGTCTGCCTTCCCGCTCTGCAACTCCACTTTCTCCAGATCTGACACCTGGAACCTACAATCACAAAGAGTGTGGGAGGGGGTTGTGGTGTTTGGAGGCTTGCTTCGGTCATGCCTTGGAGAGACATTCAAGTCTTCCAAATATCGTTGTCAGAGAGAGTGCGTGCCCTTGGGAGGCAGAGGCCAAAACTAAATGATAATGATTGATAAAGCACAATAAATGATACCTTGATGATGAAGCTCTCATGGAAGGAAGAAGCTCTTCAATGCCATGAGGAGAAGATGTAATCCAACCTGTAAACAAACACAATAACAATGCTATGCTCTGCAACACAATGATTATCACAAGTATGCCAATGGTTTACAATCATAAATCTTGCTAATGATCTTCTCTTCTAGATGCAAATGATAACCTAAACATGCTTATATATACAACTACTAAGATTCCCGCCAAGAATTTTGTATTTGAAACTTATGATGTTAGCCTGGAGACCAAATAGTAGTCACAAAACTAACATTTCAAATTAGGGCAGACCCAAAATAGGGTTGGACTAGGGCTCTAGCACCCTTGTCCACCCCCCTATTTTTTCTCAAGATTCATTAAAGTGCAGCCCCTTAGGTCCTATTTGCCACAAGACCCATGAGTTTTCTCATCAGGAGTCTGATTTAACATGCAAAATGTTCTAAATGCAAATCTAAAGACCTGGGAGCTAAAACTTTAGGAAAAAGCCCCCTAGGGTGCATTTTTCTGACATAACACTAAAATATACCAAACTCTCTAATTCTCAAAGCACATTACTACATAAGCCATCAATTTTTCAAAATACAAAGATAATAATCTATCAGTTTTCTCTAACACAAAGATATGAAAGCTATCAGATTTCTCTAACACAGATATAAAAGTTATCATTTTCTCTAACACAAAGGTATAACAGTTATAAGATTTCTCTAACATAGAGATATAAAAGTTATCATTTTCTCTTATAAACTTAACTATAGAGCTGGTAACGTACAAAGAGTTCTCAAACACAAGATAAGATTTTCAAAAGAAGAAAAGAACCTGTGATCAATAGAGCAAACAAAACTCACGTCAATCCTTCAACCACCTCTTTCCTTCAACAACGAGCTTTGAAAACCTTCTTCTCTATTGTCATCCATCCTTGATAAGCTTTGAGAAAAGTTCTCTACTTATTACGTGTCTCCCATGTGTGTCTAAGTCTTTGTATATATCACCAAAGAGCTCCTTCTGTGATAAACAAAGCACTGCTCCTTTAACTGCATTCCACCATTCCTAAAAATAATGCCAGTCATAATTTTCCATGAGGGCATTCAAACAAATGGAGATGATGGTCATTAAAGACCACTCAAAGCCTAGTCAACAGGAACTCCACTCTCTAATACAGTTGAGAATAAAATGGGTTGAAGAACCACGTAATACAAAGCAACTTACATAACATAAAGTCTTAACCTCTTTCATAAAGAAGTTATCAACCTTAACACAAAAGGTCTCATTTAAATATCAAACTTATTATATATATATATCATTGTGAGGAAAGAATGGAAAGCATACACAACATATACCCTACATTCTTTTCAAACGCTTGACAAGATGTGAGAATGGGGTTGAGGTATTCTCCCCCTCTATGTCTCGCATATATAGCAAAATAAACAAACATAATTAACCTGATAGGATACCATAAAGGAATTTCAATCAGAAATTACCAAAGATAAGATAGCTAACCACTAACGTATATATACTCTCCTGAATATAAACTATATTAGGAAAATATCGACTATCGACTACATCTTGTCAATGGTCGTACTATCCCTTCTTGTGTTTTTTTCAACAAAACCTATGCTAAAAGGATTTTGACGTCAAATCAACGATTGTCAAATCAAAATCCAAATAAGACCAATAAAGTCAAACTCAACTTACCAAACTTGACAAGGTTTAGTAAACTATGCAACACAAGACTTAGATGGCAACAACTTGTTATTTGTATATGTCTATTCATTTCTCTCCGATGATGCTCTCCCTCTCTTTCTTGGAGGGTGGAAAACATGTTTCCTGAATATAACTTGCAATTACCAAACTGGAATTAGTATATCATTAGTTAACCCATATACATCATGAATAAATAATCATGATAACTTATAATCACATGTCTAAATTCTATGAATATAAATTCAAACTCATGAAATCATTGATTTATCCTAACATTTTCACATAACGTCAAATCATTAAATGTAGAAAAATTAAAACTACTAATTACATACAAGTAAAAAGTAAAACATAGTCAAAATTAGGGATGTGATAGTTTGATTTTGCATCTTACATTGTAGAGCATATACATGAGCAGTTGGTGTTATCAAAAAATAAGAATAAAACCCCTTGTTTCAGATGGTATTTGGTTTTGTGTCATCTCTTGCTGTATACGAGAGGCAGTCATTGGCACCCTGCTTTAAAAGTAGTACTCACAAGACTGGATGGTTTGCCAATGCCCATTCAATTTAGAACACACATATGGGATCTCCATTGCCTTTTAACAAACTATTGTATATTTGAGGAATACTTTGTGCATAAAGTGATGTCCCTGTTGGGATATAACAGAGATAGACTTTCTCTTGACTTCTAAAGATTCTTGATGCCATTGCACTATAATTCACTGGGAAATAAGGATCATAATTATGGAGACTAGTTTCTACACAAGGATTTCATGGTGATCAAAATTTATGGGATTGAGGTAGACTCGCATATTCTCCCTGTAGTTGTCCCTCACAGAGTTTCTTTCTTGGAAGCACTATGGAAAATTGATGAGTCAGACAAGACATGTTTAAGGAATTTCAAGAAGGGGTCTTTTTTACCTCCAACTGGTAGATCTTTTGACTTTGAGATTTCATCTAAAGAAGGTTTTGACCTTCTGAAGAGAAAACTGATATATTACAAATTGGCCTCAGATGGGAGAAGGTATGACCCTAAACATTTCATTGACCAGACTAGAAGGTCAAAGGGTAGAGAAGGCTATGATCATCAGTTTGTTGTTGTTGAGGACATAATGAGAAACCTCAGTGACAGAAAGGAAATTGACCAAAGAAGAGAGCGTTGGGCACTAATTAGTGATTGTGAGGACAAGAAGAAAGAGATGGATCCCACTTATCAAGGGGCATTCAGTGAAATCCAAGACCTAATTCTTAGGCTAGAAGAAATGCTTAGACATGTAGATGCCTTAGGTGTTATGCCTTCTGGTATCACAAGAGAAATGCATGACACAACATGACACAGGAGGATAAGGCCCTAGATTGAAATTGAAAAATGGGATGAATCAACTCTATAAATGGGTTATGATATGACAAAACACACTCAAGAGAAATCAATTAGGTTCCAAGAGAAATTGAAGAGTATTTCATCCCCCCTAAGGCTTATTTAAAGTATAAGGCCTTTTAATAGATCACTGTTAAATTTATTAGGAGATAAAGCAGTCCAAGATGTTACAACCCTGGCTAGTGAAGAATTTCTATGTGATGATGCATTCATAAATTCTGATGAATTTAAGACTTTACTAGTGAAAGGAAAGATGAACTCCCAAGTGCCAACAAAGAAGGTTTTGGCTCAACACATATAGGAGAGTGGTGAAGGAGGAAGGCTTCAAGATTTGTAGAGACAAATTAAGTATGATATATCTAAGATGACACCTAAAGGGTGAAGGTGAATTGCTAGGTTGGGATACAGCTTATGCTAGTCCTAGACACTATTTGAAGGCAGGATGAGGATGAAGATTTATTGGGAGATGAATAAAGAGATAGTAAGCTCTATTTTGGGTATGGTTTTGACCCTAAGCATGAGACTTTTGCCATATGGGCCTTAGCACCTGATGATAATAAACCCTAGGTTGTCAAAGATGCAAGTAAGATTAAAGGATATTTGATTGTTAAAAGGTTAAAAGATACAAAATCTCCATAGGCTACATCCCTAGTGGTGAATACTGCTTTATTCAACGAGGTTGCATCTAAGAGACTACAAGAGGATTATGACAAGCTGCAGATTGAGTAGACAAGAATAATGCAGGAGTGTAATGTGTTGAGATCATTGTTGGATGCACCTAAGATCACCATGATTGAGCGAGTGTTGTCACATGTTTCGATCGACACTGTATCCCAATAAGGTATTTATACCCTCCCGAGCTTGGCAAGGCTCAAAGTGTAGAGGAGGTTTACACACCCTCCTATTGTTTTGCTTTTCTTCACCCTTAATTTAATCATAGGTTTCTTCTCTCTATTTGGATTTATTTGGTCCTTGTGTCCTAATAGTGTAGCAAATTTCTTAGAATTGAGGGACTACAAGAAAAAAAACCAACAGAACAAATGCAAGTTTGAGGGAGACTAAGAGATTATATTCAACTCCATGGGAAAGGCTAGCTGCAAAATTAACTATTGAAAAAGATATTAGTTAATTGTAAAAGTTTATTTTTTAAGAAAAGGAAAATTCATAAACTATCAAGAGGGTGGGGAATAAAGTGGTTGATTATATTAGAAATCTTGGGTTAGATTTAAATAATACATGAAATAGTTCACCACATGTAATGTGCGTTAGAAGAAGACACAGAGAAAGGTGCATTGATGTAGGTAGTAAAACTGACTTTGCAATCTAGGAGCATCTTGATCCACAAGCAATCTTGTATCACCAAAAAATATTTAGTTCTAGTTTGGGTTGTTTTTCTGGTAGGCCTTTTTGTCAAACATATACACTTAGAAGGCCTCTATAGATCTAAATAATACATGAAGTAGGTACAATATGATTACATGTTGTTTATAGGTTGCTATAGGTGTTATGTCTTGTGCCTAAATGGTATAAGGACTCTTGAGGGTTTTTTCTAACTTCCATATGGTCTTTGGGTGACATTCTTATTTTAGAATTAGTAGTGGAATGATATTTCATTACTTTTAGCAATATGTTGTTAGACCTCTCAAAAAGGGGCCTCACTTTTTTATTTTTATCATTGGTGACACTAGGGCATCAAATCATTAGGTTTTTGGTAGTTGTTCACTTATTCTTGTGGTTATTCATTTCTTTGGGAGAGGCATTTGTCATATTCATTTGGGTGGAATTTTTATTAGCTGTTGTCTATTGGAAATTTCCCAACTTCTCTGAGTGGGTAGCATTTTAGTTTTGGGTCGATGTTATTCATTTTCTCCACAACACTAGGTAATTTTAATGGTTGTTTGGATTTCAGTGTTTGTGTAGGGTGTGTGTGGGCATTTTTTGTTGGTGGTTAATGTCTTGCTAGTTATCCAATCAAAAAGTTTGGGTGGCCTTTTAGTTATGAAAAAGGGAGAAACCTTATTATGGAAATATTCATTGATCTTCAAGGAAAAGTTGTTCCTTTAAATAGGGGTAGATAACGAAAACGTAGATCCTTTAGATAAAGGGTAGATAAAGAAAAGGTAGATCCTTTAGATAAAGGGTAGATAAAGAAGAGGTAATGACTGATCCTTGGGGCAAAGGAAAGCATAGATAGAAAAGACCCAAGGAATCCTCCATGTAGAGGGGAATAGAGGATAGGAGATGGTCCTTTAGATAAAGAAGAGGATGAGAGGAGCTAAGAATAAAGACTAGTTTGTCTTTCAAATAGAGTAGGGGTAGAGGAAAATAAGGAAATTAAAGATTATCCTATTGTTTGAATATTCAAGGACAAGGAACATTGTTGTGTTTCATTCATGAACTACATATTAGTAAGCTCTTGTGAACATGTTTGTAATCCTACTCAAGGTAGATTTTGCAATTTAATGTATTTAGAAATTTTGTCTTACTTCTATTGGTTGTGTGCATTTGTTACTACTTGTGTTAAGTTTCTAGGTTTAGGTTGTTATTCATTGAAGCCCCTTTTTTAGATTGCATCAAATGGTATTAGAGAAAGGATTTCCTTGTAGATTTTTTTTCTTGTGAGGTTCTAGTAAATTTGTTGTAGGTATAAGTGAGTCCTATAATTGTAGAGAGTTATGGGGGAAATGTATGGTACATCAAGCAGGCCAAAGAGGGTGTATCTTGTATGGGAGTATGCTTGAATGTCCAAAAAAATAGTATTGGGTAGAAGGTGTAGTAATACTAAGAATGAATAAAGATCTCAATTGTTTCATCATTATGTCTACATGTTTCTTGTTGTGTGCTTTATTTTGATGAGTTGCTTGGTTAGACAACCCTTAATTGGGTTTTCTGATCTTTCCTTGCATCAAGTTTCCAATTAAGGAGGGTATTCAAGAGGCTATGAAGATCTCTCAACTCCTTTTTGGTGTGGGTCGTTTTCCTTATAATTAATCTTTTAATGAGAGGGATGCCTTTGTGGAAAAAATAAGGAACACGTTCTTGAGGCTAATCATGAGAAATTCATCAAGGGGATTATTGAAAATAAATATTCTCTCTTGGGAATGTTAGAAGAGGATGATTTGTTTATTTATGTATCATCTAAATCGACCATAGAAGTTTTACTATAAATTCTTTCCACCACCATAAATCTCATGTACATGTGTATAAGGATGAAATTTTAGGTCACTTATATCATTAATGTGTTTGCATATTACTATATTCAAGCTAAAAGAAGAGAAGAGAAAGTAAGAATATGAAAGTTGGGAGAGCTTCCATTTGGCCCTTGTTGTTCTATTTTGCTCCCTAGCTAAATAGCCCAAATCCATGAAATTGTTTTCCCCTTTAGAAGTGCAAAGAAAAATATCCCAAATCGACTAAGTCCAAAAAATCTTGAGTTTTCCTTGTGTTTTTAGCATTTTTGGAGTTTCAAAGTTGTCCCCTTCATTATGCCATCCTAATTGGCTCCGAACTCCGCTTTATTCCTTGTAAAAATCCTCTAAGTATTCAAAGTTCATCAGATGTCGGGGGTCAAACCTCCTTTCTTTCTCCCTTCCTTTTCTTTTGGAAGGAGAAAGGCAGAAGGACCAACTTCTAAGCTCCAACTCTTTCCCTTTGAAAATAATTCTAAGTGTAAGGCATTCTGCCATTTTGCTGAGCCTTTTGGGGGGACCCACAGTGGGCTTGTAGAACCATGGAATGAAGACACGTGGCAAGGTCTGACAATTGATTATCCAAGTGACCTGATGGGTGCTAGGTGCATTTTGCCATTCTGTGGAGCATTTCAGTGAAGTTTTGTGTATAGTCACGGAACTGCGGGAAGCTGCCAAGTGGCCGTGATGTCATCTGGATTAATTTTTACCTAGGAAGGCCCGAGGTCTGAGTTCCACTTCTTTTCTTTCAAAATATTTCTAAGTGCTTCAAACTTCAGGGCTTGAACCTTTCTTCTTCCCTCTTCCTTTCCTTGGAAGACAGAAGGCCTGAGGCCTAAATTCTGCTGAAACTTTCAAAAATGGCTTAAGTCTTTGGACTTGTGGGGGTCAGACTTTCTTCCTTCTTCCTTCTTTGGGAAGGCATAAGGCAGAAAATCTGAGGCCCAAAGCCCATCGATATTGTGATCTTCATTTGTATAGAAAATTTTGGGGGTGGGGTTTTCTCGTTTCTCCTTCTCTCTTGGAAGGTAAAATGCTGAGGGACCAAGGCTTGATCTTTGATGACTTTCACAATCTTCAGAAACAAAGGGAAAAGAGGTGGAATCTTGGATTTGCCATGGTTAATCATGTGAAATATTGCTGAGAACGCAGAATATAGGTCAGATTGAAAGTCAAATGTCCATCTCTAATTGGAATTTCTAGTTGGGCATTTATTGTTCCAGGCAGAGGAAGTTGCAAGGTTTCAACACAAATATTTGTTCAGCTACTTTGGAGAAGATATTTTTTGCATTTATGTCAAAGTCAAACAGATATATTCATACATTTATTTTGTAAAATATCTTCTGACAGGCCCATAGGGTGAATTTATTACAGTAGGTGATGACGTCTCATTGTAAAATGCTATAAAATGCATGAAATTGAATGTATTATGTTGGCTATTGGTCTAAAAAATCATGTCTTGTATTAGCTGTAACTGTACCTCTTTGAGAATAAACAATAAAATCTTTACCTTTTCATGACTTCTTATGCTTTGTGTAATATTTATGTTTGATCTCCATCCATGAATGCTTCTGTCCTTTTGGATTTCATTTAGTTTCCTTTACCTCTATAGGTAGTTTGTGATTTGTGTATGCTCGTCTATTGTTTGTTATTATCTTGTACATATATGGTTGATGTGAGGGCTGAACATTCAAACCTAGTGTATCACCTTTTCATTTCTAGTTTCTCCTTCTTCCCCTTTTCCACAATAGTGAATAGATTAGGTGTAGTCTTAGCACACTCTGAATCTCATATTCGTAATTAAGGAACCAACGTTTTCTGGAGGTTTGATTTCCTTGTAGGGTACCACACCTGGAAATCATCCCAATGTTTCACTGGATTGTTGTAGCACTAAATTGCTCCAACATAGGGTGCAAATCCAAGTGACAACAATCCTCAAGCTCTAGGGACAAAGCTTCCCTAGGGGGAGGATATGTTGTGTTCCTAAACATAACATATTTTCGTATTTAATGTGAAATGATCTATTTTATTATAAAACTCTTATATTTTGATATTATAGTATGTAGATAATTAATATCAAAAGGTGGCTTATGTGAGAAACTACCAAAATTTTTATTGAACCTATTTGATGTAATATGTAGGTAGCTTGTCCAATAAGCTACTGATTTTTCATAAGGGTTTATCCCTTTCTATGAATGAATCAATTTCTTATTTTCATGCTTAATAGAACTATTATATTCTATCATGTATTTTGTAGAAGGATTTAATTCATATCTATTTGGATTTGTAGGCACAATCCTCTATTTTGAGTGTGTAGCTGCCTATTGGGAAAGGTGTATCAACCTTGCATCCTATTGTTTAGATTTATTATTTTTGCCTCATATTGGGAAATGGGACATCCCATTTTTTGTTGGCACTATTTTCCATGTGATAGGCATCTTGGGAAGCATGTAAGAAGTTGTAAGAACATCTAATGCCATTATAATATGTAAGAAAAATCTCGACATTGTAAGATGGGAGTTACTTATGATGGGTTCTATGTAGACACACAAGAGTATGATTATAGGAGAGTTAAATTGGAATCTTGAGTAGAATTATCATAGTCATAAAAGGTATCTTTGAATGGAGATTATGAAGCCAAAAATGGAGTGCCCTATTTGGGGAGTCAATTGTGAGTTATGCCAACTTATGACATGTGTTTAAAGAATCTACCATTTTGGCATGATGGACTCATCATAGGTATGGGCATTGGAATTTGCCTAGATTTGAGTGCCACAAATTTGTGGGTGGTCTTTTCTCATGGTATCGGGTTTCAATTTGGTGGTTTCATGTATTATATCTTCTATAAATTGGGTGCTTGGGGATGGAGTTTATATGGGTGAATTGTAGGTACTGTTATGCTATCAAAATGTCTCTAGAACTTGAATTCTAGTTGTAAAGGCATATCTTGGAATTTTTATTGTTGTTAGAAATGAAGGTAAACTACTACAATATGGAACAAAAAATATGCTGCAAATATGAAATTTAATCTATATGATACTAATGGAGATTTGAGGAAATGTAAATAAACAACGAAGAAATCAGCAAGCATAAGAGATTTACACAACATAGTATTTATGTGGAGAAAAACCCTTTTAGGTAAAAAAACTCCACCAACAAAGAGGCCAAATATGTATTATCTTGAAACAAGAATACAATACAATCACTTCCATTTTTATTGCATCCAAATTAACAAGCATTTGTGAACTTGTTATATACAAGAATGATCAAACACATGATTTCCTCTACCTTCTGTAATGAAATCCTAGCTAAATCTAGAATTTCCTTTGTATCTTTCTTGGAAAAACCTACATACACAACAAGCAAATAGAAAGAAAAGAAAATATAGTAAATCTAACCCTGTAAGGAACATGCAATCCATGAAAAACTACAAATCTAAAAAAAAATATCACATAAATCCAAGTTAGGGTTTTTGAAAGGAAGATATATGTATGTATGTATATGTATATATATGTTTATATACATGTACATATATATACATAAACATATATATGTATATATATGTGTGTGTGTCTATATATATGTACATGTACATGTATATATGTATATATATATATATATATACATGTATATACATACATATACATATATACATCAATTATGGCATCCATACTTATACAATTTCCAACACCTCCTTTGGGGCCCACCAATATGCTAAACTTAGCCTCTTACATAACTCTTACAACATCTTACAAATTTGTCATAAATGACTAAAACCAATCCCACTAATTTAGGCACCTAGTTTGTCATACAACCCTATAAATTAGGGGATACTTTTAAAAGATGACATAGGATAATAAATAGCTATGTAAAAATTCTTATGTGCATGTCATAACTCCCCAAAAAATTAGCTGCTCCAAGATGGGAACCAAGATTGACCTTATCACTCCAAATAGAAGATGCTCTAATCGGTAAATAATACTTAAATAATTACTACTACCAAATGGACCCCACATCCCTTATGAATTCATTTACAAATAATGTCTTAGAATAATTAACCACATAAGGTTTACAAGGTTGATGGCACCTTAATTCGAACAATTGTAACTTGTTGGTTGTTGACTAGTATAATTGGTTTTGATTTGGAGTGTGGAGTTTTTCTCTTGAAAGGGTTTCCCCCAAGCAAATCACTATGTTATGGCATATTATTTTTATGTAGTTTTTCCTTATAATTGTAAGATTTAATTATTTTTGTACATACCTTCTCTCATAGATTAGTGTAGGAAGCATATTTTACACCTCTACTTCCTTTCATTACCCACATCCTTTTATATTTTTGTAACCAAGCTTGCTAGGGTTGTAAGTATGATGCATCCAACCAACCATTCATAATGTGGGAGATTGTTAGCCAGCTAATAATAAAGAGTACAATATTAAGAGACATTGTTTGGAGCATACACTAAGTAAATCTAATTAGTTTATTGTGTACAAAAGAATGTTATCCACACAAATCTATGGGAGGGATCATCTCCATGATGTTGGGAATTAAGGTGTCTCAACCTTGGTAATTCCTTGGGTTTACTTATTGTATGTATTTATTTATTGCCTATTATGTAATTAGGATGAAAATCATGTTTTGTTATCTTGTGGGAGTTGGCACAGTGATGTGTCATCCTACGTGGAAGGTGACAACATGTAATTTTTGTCCTCACATGAGGAGATAGGCGTCCCACTTAGTGGTAGAGGTATTTTGCCATGTGTCAGCACTTTGAATAGTGTGTAAGGGAATTTGATCGAAATGCTTATGACAGATTCCTATGACAAAATCTATGATGCGTAAGAGTCGTAAATAGAAGATACTATGACAGGTGAAGACATGTGTCACAAGGCATCTTGGAAGAAGGCATCTTTGGGTGCCCCAAGGAGGGTTATGACATGTTGTAAGAGAATATGTTATTTTTAGTTAGTATATGACAGATTCTCTTATAGCTATAAGATATGTTAGTATGATGAATTCTATGACGGTATTAAGAGTCGTAAGAGCATCTATCATTGCCCAACTTGGGAATAGGTGATAATTTTGGGATGGGGTGTTATGACAAGTGTCATGACCATGCTGTAGTGTTGGACAAGTGTCCTTAGATGTTGGTTTTGGTCCATGAGGCCATGTTGGATGCCCATCTCAAGGAAAACTCATTTTTGCCTTGTAAACTTCTATTTAAGAAGGTGCTTTGAGAAGAGATGTATTATGTGATTGACAGGCACTGTTATGCTACCAGATTATCTCTAGATATGAGTGTCAAAGACTCCTATAAGAGCATTGGCTCTGTAACTGTATTGTAAACCTCATTGTTTAGATAATACATTTGAGCTGTATTTTGGAGTGTGGGCTTTTTCACCTGTAAGGGTTTTCCCCATGTATATCTTCTCTCTCTCTCTCTCTCTCTCTCTTCTGTCTACTTTCTGTGTGTATGTGTTTTGCTACAATATCTCTGTTGTTGGGTTAATAACACTGTAATTGTAAAGGTTAAAAATAATTTGCACTCATCTCTCCTCATTAGATTAGTGTAGGAAGCAATTTCCGTACACCTAGATTCCTTTCAGTTGGTATCAGAGCTTGATTACCTTTGGTCCTACTTGTTGGGTAGGGGTTTTTTGAGATGATCTTAGTTTGAGTGGAAGTTTGTGCAAAGTATTCTATAATCTTGTTGCAAGAAGGAGATGGCAAGCACATCCAGAAGATTAGAGGTGGAGAAATTCAATGGCATAAATTTTGAGTTATGGAAACTTAAGATGGAAGACATGCTTGTTGATCGTGACCTATGGGAAAACGTATCCGGTGTAAAATGAACCACAATGGCACAAGTTGATTGGGATCTCAAAGATCGTAAGGCTAAGGGTCTCATGAGACTCAATCTAGCTGATTCTGTCCTATTAAATGTCCACGAAATACCTTTGGAAGAAGTTGGGAGATGTTTATCAGGTCAAATTCCTAGTGAACAAGCTTTTTCTGAGAAAGAAGTTGTATTCTCTTAGAATGGAGGATGGAGGGTCTGTTGCAGATCACCTGAATGCTTTCAACATGTTAGTTGCACAATTGACATCCGTTGGTGTGAAGATGGAGGAGGAGGATCATTGCATGAACTTGTTTTGTTCTTTGCTGGACTCATGGGACCATCTTGTTATGGCTATTGGGAGCACCACATCCACTTTCAAAATGGATGAAGTGGTATCTTCACTGTTATCTAAAGAGGTGTGAAGAAAGTCTTCTGAAGCAGCCAAAGAGGCTCTTGCGGTTTGTGGAAGACCCAAAGAGAAAGGGAAAAAGAAGGACAAGAAAGCTGAGAAGGGTAGATCCAAATCTTGTGGGAGATCAAAATCTCCTAGAAAGTTCAAGGCTCTTTGTTGGCACTATGGAAAAATTGGGAATTTCTGAAAGGAATGCAAAGAGGAAAAGAAAAAGAAGAAGAAGAATGTCTCAGATTCAAATTCTGACAAGTCACAAGATGATGGTGATGCCTTCATCGTAGCCTTGGCCACCCATGCATCTGATGATGTGTGGTTGATTGATTCTGGTGCACCTTTCCACATGACCTCACATCAAAGCTGGTTCACGAAGTATGAAGAGTTTGATGGTGGAAGAGTGTACCTGGGTAACGATTCTCATCTGAACATTGTTAGTCATGGAAGAGTCTCAATCCGATTCCCTGATGGATGAGTGAAGGGGATCACTGGGGTTATGCTCATCCCAGGCTTGGCATGGAACCTACTTTCTGTAAGTATGTTGAATGATGCAGGTGTAAAGGTTGTCTTTTCAAAGGATGGATGCAATATGACTAGAGGATCCATGGTGCTTGCGAAGGGTACTCGAAGAGGTACTCTATTTTAGCTGGAGGCATGCATTTCACAGTGCAATAGTACTTCTAACTCAAAGAAAAGAGTTGCAATCACTTCATCCCCACCATCTGAACTAGTAGTGAAGATCTGTTGTAACAAATCCTAATGATAGTGCATCTTGGGTACCCAAGGCTGCTCATGCTTTGGAAGTTAAGTTTCAAACTGAAAAGACAATGTTATGGCATATGAGATTTGGCCACATTGGTGAGAAGGGTCTTAGAACCCTGAAAAATAAAAACCTCATTAAGGGGTTAAATGATTGTAATCTTGAGTTCAACTTTTGTGAACATTGTATATATGGAAAGAAAAACCATGTTTAATTTTACTCTAGTTCTCACAAGTCTTCTAGTGTATTGGATCTTATTCATTATGATGTGTTTCATCCTATTAGTGTTCCTTTGATTTCCAAATTTGTATATTTTGTATCTTTTATAGATGATTACAGTAGAAGGACATGGATTTATTTTCTCAGAAGCAAGACTGAAGTCTTTAGTCGGTTCAAAGAGTTTAAATCTTTTGTTGAGAATTAGACTAGTAAAAAGATTAAGCATTTGAGAACTAATAACGGTGGTGAGTTTTGTTCGGTAGAGTTTGATAAGTTTTGTAAAGAGCAAGGGATTGAAAGACATAAGATAACTCCATACACCTGATAGAAAAATGGAGTTGTAGAGAGGATGAACAGGACACTGATGGAGAGGGCTAGGAGTATGCTTAGTGGAGAAAGCCTCGAACAAAAGTTTTTGGCTGAAGCTATAGCCACTGCTTGCTACCTGGTAAATAGGTCTCCTACATCATCTCTTGTTGGTAAGACACCTATGGAGGTGTGGTCTAGTAAGAAGCCTTCAGTTAGACATCTTCGTGTTTTTGGTTGTGAGGCATATGCACATGTGCCTAGGGAGAAATGGTCTAAATTGATGAACAAGGATGTTAAGTGTATTTTCATTGGCTATGGTGTCAGTGTGAAAGGATACAAGCTTTGGGATCTTATGGCTAAAAAAGTGTTCTATAGCAGAAGTGTTGTTTTTAGAGCGCTAACACCTTCTCCCATTGTTCTATAGCTAGAAGAAACAGAAAAGAAAGAGGATGTGGTTTAGTTTCCTTCTACCCCTGAGAAGACTAAACTGACAGACCCTGTGAGACCTGATGATGAGGAGAGTTCTAGTAGCTCTGAAAGTTCAGAAGAAGAAGTAGAACCTCAACCTCAGCCATTGATGAGGTCTACACGAACAAGGAAGCAACCTGATAGGTTTGGTTATCCATTACTTGATTCTAGTTGTGCTTTTGCCTTGCTTACTAACACTGATGAGCCTTGAACTGTGACAGAGGCTATGGGCATGAAAGATGCAAGTTCCTAGAAGGACGCCATGGAAGATGAGATGGTTTCTTTGGAAAAGAATAAAACATGGGACTTGGTACCTTTTCCTGAAGGACGGAAACCTGTTGGATGCAAATGGATGTTCGAGAAGAAATTGAATGCAGAAGGTAGTGTTGAAAAGCACAAGGCTAGACTAGTTGCGAAGGGGTATTCACAACTGGAGGGAATTGATTATGGTGAAATTTTCTTTCTTGTTGCAAAGATGACATCTATTTGGTTCTTGTTATCTCTTGTAGTAGCTTATGACTTAGAGGTAGAGCAGATGGACGTGAAGACATCATTCCTTCATGGTGATTTGGAGGAAGAGATTTACATGTCATAGCTAGAGCATTACATAGCGAAAGGTAAAGAAAATTTGGTTTGCAAGTTGAAAAAGTCTTTATATGGTTTGAAGCAGTCTCCTAGGATGTGGTACTTGAAGTTTGATGCCTTTGTGCTGTCGGTTAGATTTCTGAGATCAAAATTAGATCATTGTGTGTATTATAAATTTGACAATGATCGCATTCTCATTATTACATTGTTTGTTGATGATATACTATGAATTGGGAATGGTAAGAATATGATTTCTGATTTGAAGTCTTAGTTGTTAGTATAGTTTGAGATGAAAAATCTAGGGGCAACCAGGTACATTCTAGGAATGGAAATCAGAAGAGACAAAGCTAATAGAAAACTTGGTTAAGATAGAGTATGTGAAGACCATGTTGGATAGGTTCAGCATGGTAGATTGTAGACCATTGTGTGTTTGGTGCAGTCATGGTAGGAGGGTTCATAGAATGAACTATCTGGGCCGTACAACAAGAGTAAACACAATGGAAACAACTCAAAGAAATAAAGCAAATGCAGATCCAATCATTTAGTATATCATAGAATTCAAAATAGAGATCCATTGGCAACATGCGGGCTTAAAATTAGGGCTCACAAGCCTAATTACATACATGCAAAAGATAAGGCTTTGAAGCTCCTTCGCACAAAATCTAAACTATCAAATCTTTCTTATGTGAATAGATACTTTCCTAAGGATCTATTACATCATTATATATCATTTCCAGACCAATAGATTCGTCTGCATCACCCAAGGAACGTCACAACTCCAATGAAGAGTTGTAACGTGTTCACAGATAGGTTGGACCTAAATGCATAAAACACTTCCTCAAATGAATGGAACAACATGCGGACCCTTGGGGAAGGTCAGCCATGAACTATAGAACATTGAATGATGTGTCACTGAGATTTGTAAGTCAAGGAACGATCCGTAAGCCTTCTCCTTCAGCTGGTTATCAGGAACTGTTAGAATGCTCTACTATGAGAAAACAGTCAACTTCTGACAATGATATCTTTTCAGTAACTAATCCAAATGCTCTGAACTCTTGATATGTTGTAGATGAATGAATGTAGATGCTAAGTCTAGATCCACAAGATGTGGAATGCCAAAACTAGACCACAAGCTGAGAACTGCTATTGACTGGACTGCCTGAACTGAACAGGAAAAGGAAAGAACTGAAATGCAAACAAAATAAAATTCAAATGTTTTTGGTTGATGCAAGATTTCTCTTGAACCAGGGATGCTCCTACATCAGACATCCAGGGTTATTGAAAAAGTGAGTCCCTCAGTTTGTTGGGGCTAGGGGAGAACCAAGACTGTCCACCTTAGCCTGAGAAATCCAAGATGAATCTTCTTCCAGTTTGCCATTCCAGTTCACAAGGTATTCTTTGTATTGTCTTCCTCTAGTGCTGCATCCAACTCTGCTATCCAAAATGTCTTCAATCTGCTCCAGTGCTTGTTGTGGTAACTACTTCTTCAAGTCTTCTTCAATGCTGTCACTGAACTCTGCTTCATGATACTGATAAAGGTCTACAATGTTGAAAATAGGTGAAATACCCAATGTCTCTGGTAATTCCACTTCATATGCATTTCCTGAATCAAATTTCCTTAGTATCCTACAAGGTCCAAACTTCTTCATCTTCAACTTGTTATATGTCCCAACTGGAAATCTTTCTTTTCTCAAGTACACCATCACTTCATTTCCAACTTCAAATTCCTTATGTCTTCTCTTCTCATCAGCCTTCTCTTTGTACTTATTGTTCATATCCTCCAAATGCTTCTTCACTTGATTATGCACTATCTTCATATGGTCTGTAAATTCTTCTGCGTCTGCACTACTCTTTTCTTATGTACTGATATCTCTTAATTCTACAACTCCTCTAGGATTCACTCTGGTAACAATCTCAAAATGTGTTCTTCTGATACTCCTATTTACTGAATTATTGTATGCAAACTCTGCTTGTGAAAGAATCAACTCCCAACTTCTGGCTTTGTCTCCAACCAAACATCTCAACAAGTTTCCCAAACTCCTATTCACTACCTCTATCTGTCCATCTGTCTATGGATGAAAAGTAGAACTGAACTTTGAATCTATCTTCATCTTCTTCCAAAGTGTCTTCCAAAAGTAACCAACAAACTTAGTGTCTCTGTCTGAAACTATACTCTTAGGTAATCCATGCAATCTCACAATCTCCTTGAAAAATAGGTTAGCTACATGCACTACATCGGTTGTCTTCTTAGAAGGTATGAAATGAGCCATTTAAAAAAATCTGTCAACCACTACAAATATTGAATCATATCCTCTCTGTGTCTTAGGTAATCCCATTACAAAATCCATTCTTATGTCTTCTCAAGGTCTCTTCGGTACTGTCAAAGGTTTATACAATCCAACGTTCTGACTACTCCCTTTTGCAACTTGACAAACTCTGCAACTCTGCACAAATCTTTGAACAACCTTATGTATCTGAGGCCAAAAGTAATTTTCACTTACCAAAGCCACTGTCTTATCAATGCCAAAGTATCTCGCCAATCCACCACTATGCTTGTCCTTGATCAAATTATCTCTCATTGAACTTCTACGTATGCATAACTGACTTCCTTTGAGCAACATATCTTCTTGAATGAAATAGTCCAACTACTTACTCCTATCTACCACAACAGGTTCCTTACATGCTCTCCAAGGTTCTGCAAAATCAGTGTCTCCCTCATACATGTTCTTCAATTCATCAAAACCCAACACTTCAACTCTCATCTCTATCAACAAGTTTCTTTTTGTACTCAAGGCATCAACAACTTTGTTTGATTTACCATGCCTATGCTTCAACGCAAAAGTATAACTCTGCATGAACTCTACCCACCTCATATGTCTCTGATTCAACTTACCTTGACTATTTAGATACTGCAAAGCTTGATGATATGTATACAACACAAACTCCTTAGGCAACAAGTAATGTCTCCACTTCTTCAAGGCTTGAATTATGGTGTAGAACTCTTGATCATAAACTGAATATCTTTTCCTTGCATCATTCAACTTCTCACTAAAATATGCTACAAGTCTACCTTCTTCACTTAACACTGCTCCAATTGCATTCCCACTAGCATCGCAATCAACTTGAAATACCTTATTGAAATCTGGTAATGCTAAAACAGGTTGCTCTGTTACTTTCTACTTCAACAAATCAAAACTTTTATCTGCTCCTGATGTCCACTTGAAATCTTCTCTGTCACCTCTCATTGTCTCTGTCATAGGGTTACAACTGAACTAAAATTTCTGATGAACTTCTGGTAGAAACTAGCCAAACCATGAAATGATCTAACCTCTCTAATACTCTCTGGTGTAGGCCCTTCAATAATTGCTTTCACTTTCTTAGTGTCCATCTTCAATCCTTCCGCAGAAATCACAAATCCAAAATACACTAATTCTTCCTTCATGAAACTACACTTCTTGATGTTTATCAGCTCAATTTCTCCTCTCTCAACCTCTGCAAAACTCATCTAATATGCAACAAATGTTCTTCTTTTGTTTTACTAAAAATTAGAATATCATCCAAGTACACAATCACAAACTTACCCAAGAATTTCTTCAAGGTTTCATTCATCAATCTCATGAAAGTACTTGGTGCATTTGTCAATCCAAAAGGCATCACTAACCACTCATACAATCCTTCATTTGTCTTAAAAGTAGTCTTCCATTCATCACCTTCTCTGATTCTGATCTAATTGTATCCACTCTTCAAGTCTATCTTTGTGAAATATTTTGCTCCACTCAACCAATCCATGATATCATCCATCCTAGGTAAAGGAAATCTATACTTAACCGTGATCTTATTTATTGCTCTGGAATCAATACACATTCTCCATTCTCCATCATTCTTAGGTGCTAGCACTACAGGAATTGCACAAGGACTCAAGTTTTCTCTGATCAAACCTTTCCTCAACAACTCTTGTATCTATCTATTCAATTCTTCATTCTCTGCCAGTGTCATTCTATGTGCTTCTTTGTTAGGCAAACTTACTCCCGATATAAGATCCATGTGATGACTGATACTCCTTATAGATGCTAATGTTTTAGGTACATTATCTAATATGATGTCTTCATACTCTGTCAGCAACTTTCTTATCTCATCCGGTTCAGTTTCTTTCTTCACTACTTCAGGTGTTTTAGGAATCAAGGCATAACACATACTTTCCTGTTTCAAACCATCCAAAAATTTCCTTCCATCTACCAAACAGATTCTAGCATTCCCACATACCATATTTTTAGGATCATCTTCTAAAGGAATCAAAGTAATTCTTTTCCCATTTGCAATTATAGTATATGTATTCTTTCTTCCATCATGCATAGCTTTTCTATCATACTACCAAGGTTTACCCAACAAGATATGATAAACATCCATAGGCATAATATCACACAAGACTTCATCATGATAAGATCCATTATGAAATTTCACCAAACATTGTTCACTCACTAGTACCTTATGATCATCCTGAATCCATGCTATCTGATAGGGCTTAAGGTGTTTCAATCTTTCCAACTTCAGCTTAGTCACCATCTCCTTTGAAACTAGGTTATCTAAACTACCACTATCAATTACAACTTTACAACACTTACCTCCTGATTTGCATTTAGTTCTGAATAGATTTTTCCTCTGTGATAGTTCCTCATTTGTCTCTACTTGAAATAGTGCTCTTCTCACCACCAATGATTCTCCTTTCTCCGGGTTGCCAACTGAACAAGGTGATTCAATAGGTTCTTCTTCAATATAGGCTGCTCTCCCACTATTCTCTGTCTTCTTGCTTGTACTACTCCGATTACATTCAAATGCTCTATGTCCTTCACCTCCACACTTGAAACAAGTACCTCTGAATGTCTTCTTATCAAATCCTTCTCTTCTGTATCCTTCATTCCAGTATACACTAGGGTTTCCTTTCTGGTAAAAATTTCTATCATCTCTCTGGTAAGCATTTTTATCTCTGTCATCCCTCTTAAATGGGTTGTCAAATTTTCTGCTCTATAAATGGTCTATCACATCTAGAAAATGTTTTACCTCTCTAAAATTTACCTCCTCTGCCTCTCTGCCTCTGATCATGTCTTTTATTCAGCTTCTCTTCAACTTTCAAGGCAAATTGATATGCTTCTTCCAAAGATGTCATCCTTACCAGACCTAGTTCTTCTTGAATGTTAAATCTCAATCCATTGATATATCTTGCCACTTTCTCCTTGCTTGCTTCACTATGTCCTATCCTTATGATCATCTTATAAAATTCTTCAGTATATTCCTTCACAGATTTCTCCTTTTGTCTCAGGTTTTGCAATCTTGTCAACAATTCCAACTCATAGTCAGCAGGTATGAATTGATTCTTCAACTTTGTCACCATCTGGTCCCACTTTGTAATGTTTTCTTTTCCTCTTCTGTTTCTTTCCAACTAAACTTCTTTCCACCATATAGCAACATGTCCTTTCAACTCCGTCTTTGCAAATTTCACCTTCTCTGGATCTTCAATCTCCTCATATTCAAAGTATTCTTCCATGTCATTTATCCAGTCAATCAATTCTTCAGGATTCAAATTACCAGTATAGTTTAAAACATCAACTCTAGGTCTCTTTCCAATCTTTGAAATAGCTTGCGACATCTTTATCTAATCTGATTCTTCTTCTTCATCACCTTCTAGGGTTTCGTGAGTATGTTCCACAGATTGAAATTCTTCCTCATCATCACTTTCAACATTAGGTCTCGGTGTCAATCCTCTTCGCCTGTCTTCTTCAACAACATCCAAATGAATTTACATTGTTCTCATCAATTCCATCATCTCATCCATTCTATTAGCCATTGTACCAATAGGAGGAACTCTTCGCGGCGGCATCTTCCTAGGATCAAGTGTAAACTGCCTCAGGTTTGGTGATCGGGCTACAAGTGACAACTACCTCCCAATCAGAAATCAGTTGCGCACAAGTAACCTGCCTTGGATTAGAGACTTTCTCACAACAAGATCTTATAGAATCCCCTTTGCCAATTCACTCCAAAGAATCAAACTTTCGCTCTCCAAGATTCAAACTTTTTCTCTGATACCATTTAGTGCAGTCACGGTAGGAGGGTTCACAGAATGAAGTGTCCGGACCGTACAACAAGAGTAAACATAACGGAAACAACTCAAAGAAATAAAGCAAATGCAAATCTAGTTATTTAGTATATCATAGAATTCAAAATAGAGATCCGCTGGCAACATGTGGGCTTACAATTAGGGCTCACATGCCTAATTACATACATGCGCAAGATAAGTCTTTGAAGCTCCTTCACACAAAATCTAAACTATTAGATCTTTCTTATGTGAATAGCTACTTTTCAAAGGATCTATTACATCATTATATATTATTTCCGAACCAATAGATTCCTCCGCATCGACCAAGGAAGGTCACAAACTCCAATGAAGAGTTGTAACGTGTTCACAGATAGGTTGGACCTAAATGCATAGAACACTTTCTCAAATGAATGGAACAATGTGTGGACCCTTGGGGAAGGTTGACCACAAACCATAGAACATTGAATGATGTGTCACTAAGATCTGGAAGTCAAGGAATGATCCACAAGCCTTCTCCTTCAGCTGGTTATCAGGAACTATTAGAATGCTCTGCTCTGAGAAAACAATCAACTTCTGATAGCGATATCTTTTTGGTAACTCATCCAAATACTCTGAATTCTTGGTATGTTGTAGATGAATGAATGTAGATGCTAAGTCCAGATCCACAAGATGTGGAATGCCAAAACCATACCACAAGCTAAGAACTACTACTGACTGAACTACCTGAACTGAACAGGAAAAGGAAAGAACTGAAATGCAAACAAACTAAAATGCAAATGTTTTTGGTTGATGCAAGATTTCTCTTGAACTAGGGATGCACCTGCATCAGTGTTCCTATTTCCTTAGGGACAAAGTTATGTATTAATGATTGTCCAAAATCTCCTAGTGAGGTGGAGGACATGAGCAGAGTACCTTATGCTAGTGCTATTGGTAGTTTGATGTATGCTATGGTCTACATAAGACCAGACATTACCCAAGCAGTGGGAGTCCTTAATCAATTTATGGCTAATCCTGGATTGGTACTGTTAGCACTTATTTTGACCTGGGGTTGATTTGTCATGATCAAGAGGTTTCTTCATCTGAAGCCTTCATCTTCTTGCCCAATTTTTCTAAGTGTTGGACCTCCTCAGCGTTTTTCAGCTGCAGCATCATATTTTTGAGGAGGAGGTCGTCATCATCATCTTGTCTTCGATGATGATCTTCATCAGCATGTTCTTCGTCAACTTGTTTTTCTCATCGTCATCATCATATTTCAACTGTCAGGTGATGTTTGCTTATTATCCTGATGATACTGGTGAGCTCCAGTACACCCTCAGTTGCTTGCGGGGGTGATTTTTCAAGTATCCGGTGATCTTCCGAATATCACCTTGCCCAGACATGATGATGAAGTTGCCCCGATGTCCTGAAGGGGTTATTCTCTAAGTTGTCGACCTGACTTGTTTTTTCCTAAGGGTCGTCATCATCATGATATTTCCAGTTATCATCCTGCTGCTCGCGGAGGTCATCATATTTCATGCCTTCATGATATTTCGCCGGGGTGATATTTTTATCATCGGGTGATCTTGGTTAATATCATTCTGATGATGTTGTCGAAGAGTTCTAAGTGCGACCCGATATTCACTAGGGTCATCATATTTTGAACGTCAGGATGATCTTGGTCAATATCATCCTGATGATGTTGTATCACTTCTTGTTCGTTGTTTTGACATCCTGATGATGCTGACGTCATCCTTATATCAGGGTGATATCTTTTTATCTGCCTATCTGCATCATGATATTTCCGAAGGAGGGGGTGATATTTTCATATCACCCGGATATGTGTTTGTTCGAGCATCATGATAATGTTGATATCAGGGAAATATCCGCCTGCTGGCTTCGCGCATTATCTCCGGGGGGTGATCTTTTCAAGCAGCATCATCATATTCAGTTATCGCCCCGATCTTATAGTGGAGCTACAGTGCAACCTGATATTTGAACGTCAGGAGGATATTTCTAAATATCCGGTTGTCTTCCGAATATCATGATGATGTTAATATGATGATGACGTCATCAAGGTCCACGGGGGTCATATTTCTAACAACTGATCATCTTGAAGAGACCTCCTGATATTTGTAAACATGATGATGACGTCATCCGGATATAAGGAGGTGCGCAGTAGGCAGATATGATGATGACGTCAGCAGTATATGATGATGACGTCATCAGGATGTTCATCGGCCAGACTTTTGTTATAAGCTCAGCAGGAGGATGTTCCTCTGAAGGATCAGGTTGTGCCGATTATCATGAAGGTTATATTTCAAATATCATGATGACGTCAGGGTAATATTTCGAACAACAGGATATCATGCTGCTGGAAGATGATGATGATGAGGTCTATACTAGTGTCGTCAGGAGCAAAAGCACCGACATGATATATGCTCATGACCTAGTATATAAAGTGTTATTGAGGTCATCGCGGGGTGCATGTGGGATATTGATATCCTGCATTTTCCAACATCATGATGATGAATCTCGGCGGGAAATGCTTGCGATAGTCTGTATGATGATCTTCCCAAGGCCGCGGGTTGGTGCGCCATTAATGGCGATTGTTGCAGAGGTATGGGCGATGGCGTGGGTCGATCCTGTACCCGACTAAGGGTGTACATCAACGGACAGGGGCGCAGGGCTCGAGAAATCTTCCTGTCTCCTCTCCTACCTGCTGCATTCAAGTTTGGGAGCCAATCTGGTTGTGTTTGAGCACCATTTTCCTGATACTGTGTATCTGGCGAAATTTTGGTCAACCATGTAATTAATTGCTGAGCACCTACCTGGCTGTTATAAGCAGGTGGTGTTGCCTATTTGAAAGGTTGTTGTTGAAAGTTGATGATTTTGGCTCTATAATGCATAACAAGCTGATCTGGTTGCTCTGTACAGCTTACCTGTGAGTTTATGTATCTCTTGTTGTTTGTTTTTGGCATGAACCCACTGATTTCATGATTAAACTTATATGAGAAATGCTGTTTAGCATGTGTTGTGTTAATTCTGTCTCCAGTATTGCATGTACTCTTCTTCTGAATCTGGATGTTTGGTAATGTTTAGATTCTAGAGCATAGAATTCCTATGTTGACTGTCTGATCTTCTAACTTCTACTCAAGGGGTAGATTAAACTGTTTTCAGGTTGAACATTGGGAGGGATATACTGCAATAGGGATACCATAAGTAGAGATAACCTAACACTTTGTATTGGGAGATGCCTGTAAGGCAGGTATCACACATATCCCCTTGAAATCCAGTTTTAGTTGTTCATGCTGATCATTCACAGGTGTATGTCTACTGACTCCAGGCCCTGGATAGGCACCAATCATGCTTTGTTTTGTGTTATAACCATATCCAGCTTTGCATCCACACTTAAACTCCAAAGCAAAATCTAAAACCAACATTAGGACATTAGAGTTAGTTTTAGGAACCTCAGTCCTCTGTCTACAACTGCAAATAGGCCCAAAGCTAGCCCCTTTGCCCTTATCTTTCAGTTTTGGTCTACTTACAGGAGGACTCATCTGCTTTGTGTCAACATCCCAGCCTTGCATGCATATCCTCATGGATGTTGAGTAGGGAATACCCCCCTAGGTCTTGCAGAGCCTGAAGAAGAAGAGGAGATAAAATATAGAGTCTATCTCCTACACTGTTGACCCCCTGGCCCAGAGATCCTGTTGATCACTGATGGCTACCTTGTAGGGAAATCTGGGAATAAGCATCCAGTCTGGGAAAAAGTCAACAGAAATTGGCGACTCTGCTGGGGAATGAGAAGTAAAAGTGCTATCTAATCATCTCCAGTGATATATATGTGACCCATCTGAGTCAGCAACAGTAATCTACTCTGCTGGGGAACCTTGTGAAAGAACCCTGGTTTTCAGAAGAAAACAGTTCCTAGAAATAGGTGGCGACTCCGAAGTAATCTCCCAACCGGTCACAGTAAAATTATATGCAGGGGAGAAGATCCCAACAAAATCCTCTATTTGAAGAGTTACCATTAACAAAAAGAATGATGTATAGAAGAAAGGGAACTGTCTCAGCTAGTCATGAGAGCTCCCCCAGAAAAAGTGATGATGTACAAGATAACCCTAGGCCATCAGGACAGCATGCTCCTTATTTTTCAAGTGCAGAAGCTGATATCCAAGGTGCATATGAGAGGCAACAGGGTGGTAGTATGAGGATGAGGTCAGAGGTGTTCCAAGAACGCCCTTTTCTAGACCCAAGTGAAAGGTTTGAAGAGGCAGAGTCTCTAAGGGATGATGAAGATGATGACCCAAATGGTATGAGACCATCTACCTCCAGACCTAAGGATGAACAGTTGGCTGAAGAAATCAAAAGTCTAAGAGCAGAACTAGAATACCTACAAGCCATGAAAATCAGAGATGATATACAGCAGAAAGTGCAAGCCTTGAGAACTGCCCAAAATAATTCAGTTCCTACTCTAGAGAATGCAAATATGCAAAGACATCAGCAAAGATATGAAATGCAACATTAGCATCATGATGACAGACAAAATGTGAATGATGCTAGGATACCACTGAACCATGCAGGAAACCAAAATGCAAATAGAAATATTAATATTAATCAGCCAAACAGATAGCCTATGCAGCTAGATAGATTCAGGCAGCTGGTGTTTGATGGTATTCCTGGGTATCCTAACCCCATTGACAAGCATCTGAGGCTGTAAGTGCCTAAGTTTTCAGGAAACAATACAGTGTCAGGAGAAGATCATCTAAAGGCCTTCCAAAATGTCATGGATAATTTTGAGGTTGAGCATGAGGATGTTTTCATGAAGTCATTCATGCAATCCTTAATAGATGAGGCAAGAGAATGGTACAGGAATCTGCCTGACCGGAGCATATCATCATGGGATGATTTTAAGAGGATGTTCAAGGAGCAATATGGTGATAAAACTGACCCTAGCTTTTTTGTAAATGAGTTCACCAGTATCACCAAAGGGTCAAATGAGCAGGTTGCAGACTTTAATGCAAGATTTACTAAAGTGTTGAACAAATTGCCACATCATATGAGGCCAAATGAACCAATGTGCATAATTTTGTACATCAATGCCTTTGATGCAAAGACTGCATATGGACTAAGAGATAAAGGTCCTGCCACTCTCAGGGATGCTTTCAGAATTGCAGTAAATATTGAAAACAATAGGAAAGCATCAGGCAAGACCAATAGAAGGGATGATGTAAAAATTCTGCAGAATCCAAATAAGCCTCAGAACACTCAAGGTAGTGCATCTGCTCCTGAAGACAAGATAGACAAACTGGCAAATGTTGTTAAGGACCTGAGTTATAGATTAGCTAGAAGTGAAAAGGGGATGGGTCTTGATAGGCAAGTCTATCAAAGGCAGGAAAAGAGGCCATCACTACATGATATCCCTTATAACACCAATTGGCATGATGGTAAGCCTGTATATCCACGTAACAACACAAATCAGAGGGCTCAACATGCCAAGGAAACTCCTGATCCCCTAAAGAAAACTATAAATATTGCTGATGATGCTCCGTGGTGTATAATTTGTCAGATGCCACATTCACAGTCACAGTGCATGATTGCCCAATCTTTGTATGATAATGCTACATCTTGTAATGAATGCAATGAGCCACATCATGTGCAGGATGATGATGTTAACATGATGTCCGTGGGCAATGGATACACTCTGTATGATGCTGATGACAATACAGATCATCAGGTTCAAGCCTGCCAACAGTCCCCATATGATGAAGATGATGAGGATAATTATGTGTATGCTCAGAACTCACACAATTTTCTGAGTAACCTACAACGACCTTCTGATGAGGAAATCAGAGCCTTCACAGCTGCAGCAGTTGCTCAGGTCAAAAGCAACTACAATCTCAGAGGTAAAAATCAGGTTGGCAGCCCACATCAGCCAGAGGATATTTCTGCAGGTCAGTTGATGCATGGTCATAGAGGAACTGAACCACAAAAAAGGCAGTGGGTAAATAACAAACAGAACTTTAGATACAGAACAGGTCATGATTTTCAAGGACCAGAAAACAAAACCCCTCAGGCTGAAGATCAAAGTAGAGGTTCCCAAGACAAGAATGATGATCAGGGAACTATGAAAATGAAAACTAAATCAGCTCAGGATAAAAGCAAGATTGTGGAGCAAGCCACAACTGTTGTACAAAACTATGCTCCATTTGATATAGCCCAGATCCTCTCTCAGGTAAAGGTCTCTGTTCCACTTATGGAACTCATGAAAGTGGAAGAGATCAAGAATAGGACAATATCCCTAATCTCAGGGGTACCTTTTCAAGCTAAGCAAAATGATCAGACCCAGGGTGAGAAACAGGTCATGTGCAATGAAGAAGATGAGACTCCTGAAGTCTATTTAGGAATGACCATGACAAAGTGCCCTTCACAGGTGGAACCATTTTATGTTTCCCTGGTTATAAATGGTAAAATAATTAGAAATTGTATGCTTGACTCTGGAGCATCTACAAATGTCATGCCTTTGGCTATCATGCAGCAAACTGGATTAAAAATTGACAAGGCATGTGGAAAGTGTTATGCTATGGATGCCAGAGAGGTACCAGTTATTGGAATCATGAAGGATGTAGATTTCAAACTGGCAGCATTTCCTGAAAAAAGATACAAAATGAATATAACAGTGGTTGACATCAAGCCACAGTATGGTATGCTGCTGTCAAGAAGATGGGCAGCACTAATAGGTGGAAGTATGCAGCTGGACCTGTCATATGCCATGATTCCAATGAATGGCAGGGATGTCAAGCTAAGCAGAGAGCAAAGATCATCAGAGACAGTGGAAGACCAAGAAGCAAATGAACAGATATGCTTTGTGGACACTGACTGTGATAACTTCAAGGTTGTCTCAGATGATGCAGAAGACAAAAAGAAAAATGTCTGCATTAAAGAGCTGGATCAGCAAGGCTTATGGACCATGTTTTTTGATGGAGCTTGTGCAAAAGAAGGCTCTGGAGCTGGAGTTGTTTTCCTGTCTCCAACTGGTAAGCTCCTCAAATCCTCTTTCTTGCTGAGGTTTGATTGCACAAATAATATTGCAGAATATGAGGCTTTACTCTTAGGCCTGAATATTGCTCTCAAACATGGAATTAAAATGTTAAGAGTATTTGGAGACTCTGAGCTGATTGTATCCCAAATCAGAAATAAGTATGCTGCAAAGAATAAAAGGTTGAAACAATACAAGCATGCTGTTTGGGATACTATTGAGTTATTTGATGCATTTTCAATTGGCTAGGTAGAAAGGTCAAAAAATGTTATGGCTGATTTCTTAGCCAATGTTGCAATAAGGCCAGATGACATCACTCTGTCAGGTGTCACAGATGTAGAAGTTAAAATTAGGCCTGCCATACCAGAAAACATATGCAGTTGGCAAGTTTTTAATGATGATAGGGATTTGCTGAAATTTTTGCACTGCATAGATGAGTATGAGAACCAACAGATTGATTTCCAAGCTTTTGTAGAGACTGTAAATGGAAAAGAGACCCTTGTGGGAAAAGAGATCATTCAGTTGAAGACTAACAAGATCCCTAGAGGGTTAGTGGCTTTGGAAAGAGCCTTTGACAGTAGAGACAAAATGGTCACAAGGACATCCCCCACAAATAAGGAGGATTTAGAAGAAATAAATTTGGGGACATCTCAGGCCCCTCAGAAGATATATATTGGCAAGCAGCTCAAACCACACATAAGGAGTATGCTGATTGCATTGCTAAAAAAGTATAAACATGTTTTTGCTTGGTCATATGAGGACCTAAAAGCTTATAGAGAAGACTTATTCCAGCATGAGATCCCACTGAAGCCTGAAGCTAAGCCATTTAGACAGAGGCAAAGGCCTATAAATCCTACCTTAGCTCCCAAGATGCAGGAAGAACTCAAAAGGCTCAGGGAGGCTGGAATAATTGTGCCAATAAGACATTCAACTTGGGTGTCTAACCTTGTCCCAGTCAGGAAAAAGAATGGTGATATTAGGCTTTGTGTGGATTTCAGGAACTTGAATGTATCCTCTTTGAAGGATAACTATCCATTGCCTAATATGGAAGCTATGTTGCAGAGAGTGACTGGTTGTGAACTCCTATCCATGATGGATGGATTTTCAGGATATAACCAGGTAAAGGTAAAGGAATCAGAACAATATAAGACTGCCTTTACCACTCCATGGGGGACATATGTGTATGTTAGAATGCCATTTGGACTAACAAATGCAGGTGCTACATTTCAAAGAGCAATGGATGTTGCTTTTGCAGGGCTGATTGATTCAATCCTGGCAGTATATCAGGATGACCTGACTGCCTACTCAAAGAAAGAGGAGCAGCATTGTATGCATCTGGAGCAGATCTTCATAAGAGCACTAGAATATGGCATTTCTTTAAACCCAAAGAAGTGTGCCTTTGGAGTAGTTGAAGGAAAACTTCTGGGACACATTGTTTCCAAGGATGGAGTCAGGATAGATCCAGAGAGAGTGGCAGCTATTGACAGGATTCAAATGCCAAAAACTGTGAAAGGAGTTCAGTCCTTCTTTGGACAGATAAACTTTGTTAGAAGATTTGTTCCCAACTTTGCAGAGATCACAAGGAACATTTCCAAGATGATGAAGAAGGATGCAACTGTCAACTGGGAAAGGGAAGCAGCAGAGTCATTTCAGAATATCAAAGAGGCAATAAAGATGGCCCCTGTTCTTAAATCTCCTGATTTTTCTAGGCCATTCCAAGTGTTCTCATTTGCTTCCTTTCATACTGTAGCTGCATGTTTATTACAGAAAAATGAAGATGGTTTTGAACAGCCCATTGCTTTCTTCAGTATGTCCCTGCAGGCCTCTGAGTTGAAATATGACATTATGGAAAAGCAGGCATATGCACTAGTTAGAGCCATCAAAAGTTTCAGACCATACCTGGTAGGGTCATATATCATTGCATATGTGCCTCATGCTGCAGTCAAAGACATATTCACTCAGCAGGAGGTGACTGGAAGAAGGTGCAGATGGATAAACAAACTGCAGGAATTCAACATAGACATACAAGTTACTAAGTTGATAAGAGGACAAGGATTAGCCAAGATGATGGCACAGTCAAACTTGGAAGCTTGCCAAGTTAATGCAGTCCAAGATGAGAATGTAAGTGTATCAGGATCTGAATGGTACAAGGATATTGTCTATTATTTGCAAAATCTGAATTGTCCTTCCCATTTCAGTGACAATCAAAAGAGGACTCTAAAGCTACATGCAATCAGGTATGTTGTTGTTCAAGGTGAGCTGTACTGGAAAAATCCTGATGGTGTGCTGCTGAGATGTGTGGATAAGAACATGGCTAACAATATTTTGATTGACATGCATAAAGGATTGTGTGGTGGCCATTATACTGCCCAAACAACAGCTCATAAAATTCTCAGGGCAGGATATTGGTGGCCCACTCTCTTTTCAGATGCACAAAAGTTAGTAAGGAAGTGTGACCCTTGCCAGAGATTCTCAGGAAAGCTGAAATATAATGGTGCTTTGCCCCTCAGAACTGTACCTGTGGATGCTCCATTCCAGCAATGGGGAATTGACTTTATAGGGGAAATTGCAGACAAATCAAGTGGGGGACACAGTTGGATTTTGGTGGCAACTGACTACTTTACCAAATGGATTGAGGCCATTCCAACTAAGAGAGCTACAAGTAAGGTGGTGACAGATTTCATACTAGAGAACATCATCATCAGGTTTGGAGTACCATTTAGGATTATCACTGATAATGCTATGTGCTTCAGATCAGGTGAGTTTGTTGATTTTTGCAACAGGTATGGGATAAACCTGTCATATACATCACCATATCACCCACAAGGAAATGGTCAAGCAGAATCAAGCAATAAGAGCATCATGAAAATTGTCAAGAGGATACTGGACAAGAACAAGAGAGCTTGGGACTCAAAGTTGAATTTGGCAGTATGGGCTGACAGAGTGACAGTGAAAAGGGCTATTGGGAAGTCACCTTTTGAGCTAGTGTATGGTGCATCAGCTAGACTGCCCATAAATAATCTCCTACCAGTTTACAGATTCATTCAGGAAAATGATGAGGACATTGAAGATCCCATGACAGAAAGAGTGAATCAGCTGGTTGCATTGGATGAAGACAGAAGGAGAGCCCACCAGATCAATCTCAAAAGACAACAGGATATGAAATATCAGTTTGACAGGAGAGCTACAAAAAGGAAGTTTGAAGTCAATGATCTGGTGCTTATTTGGAATGCTAAAGATCAGGAAAAGGGTAAACATGGTAAATTTCAGCCCTTATGGATGGGCCCATATCAGGTTTGCAATACTCATGGGGAGGATTCTTATTTCCTCTAGGCCCTAGATGGTGAAATTCTGGAATTGCCTGTGCATGGCCAATTCCTTAAGTTCTACTTTGCATGAATGTCTGGTTGCTGTGCACATTTGTAAAATATGTATGTAGTGTAAATGCCTTGTACAGCGTGCGTTTTTTGCTTTTTGTCAGGTCTGCCCGGAGATCTGGTTCTCGCTGCAGGTTTTCACCTGCACGTCCCCATTCGGAGCCACTGTTAGCACTTATTTTGACCTGGGGTTGATTTGTCATGATCAAGAGGTTTCTTCATCTGAAGCCTTCATCTTCTTGCCCAATTTTTCTAAGTGTTGGACCTCCTCAGCGTTTTTCAGCTGCAGCATCATATTTTTGAGGAGGAGGTCGTCATCATCATCTTGTCTTCGATGATGATCTTCATCAGCATGTTCTTCGTCGACTTGTTTTTCTCATCGTCATCATCATATTTCAACTGTCGGGTGATGTTTGCTTATTATCCTGATGATACTGGTGAGCTACAGTGCACCTTCAGTTGCTTGCGGGGGTGATTTTTCAAGTATCCGGTGATCTTCCGAATATCACCTTGCCCAGACATGATGATGAAGTTGCCCCGATGTCCTGAAGGGGTTATTCTCTAAGTTGTCGACCTGACTTGTTTTTTCCTAAGGGTCGTCATCATCATGATATTTCCAGTTATCATCCTGCTGCTCGCGGAGGTCATCATATTTCATGCCTTCATGATATTTCGCCGGGGTGATATTTTTATCATCGGGTGATCTTGGTTAATATCATCCTGATGATGTTGTCGAAGAGTTCTAAGTGCGACCCGATATTCACTAGGGTCATCATATTTTGAACGTCAGGATGATCTTGGTCAATATCATCCTGATGATGTTGTATCACTTCTTGTTCGTTGTTTTGACATCCTGATGATGCTGACGTCATCCTTATATCAGGGTGATATCTTTTTATCTGCCTATCTGCATCATGATATTTCTGAAGGAGGGGGTGATATTTTCATATCACCCGGATATGTGTTTGTTCGAGCATCATGATAATGCTGATATCAGGGAAATATCCGCCTGCTGGCTTCGCGCATTATCTCCGGGGGGTGATCTTTTCAAGCAGCATCATCATATTCAGTTATCGCCCCGATCTTATAGTGGAGCTACAGTGCAACCTGATATTTGAACGTCAGGAGG
Source organism: Cunninghamia lanceolata (assembly GCA_027924645.1). Classification (NCBI taxonomy): domain Eukaryota; kingdom Viridiplantae; phylum Streptophyta; class Pinopsida; order Cupressales; family Cupressaceae; genus Cunninghamia; species Cunninghamia lanceolata. The sequence goes on along the minus strand of BSBN01000635.1, from coordinate 9,833,272 downwards.
ATATTTCTAAATATCCGGTTGTCTTCCGAATATCATGATGATGTTAATATGATGATGACGTCATCAAGGTCCGCGGGGGTCATATTTCTAACAACTGATCATCTTGAAGAGACCTCCTGATATTTGTAAACATGATGATGACGTCATCCGGATATAAGGAGGTGCGCAATAGGCAGATATGATGATGACGTCAGCAGTATATGATGATGACGTCATCAGGATGTTCATCGGCCAGACTTTTGTTATAAGCTCAGCAGGAGGATGTTCCTCCGAAGGATCAGGTTGTGCCGATTATCATGAAGGTTATATTTCAAATATCATGATGACGTCAGGGTGATATTTCGAACAACAGGATATCATGCTGCTGGAAGATGATGATGATGAGGTCTATACTAGTGTCGTCAGGAGCAAAAGCACCGACATGATATATGCTCATGACCTAGTATATAAAGTGTTATTGAGGTCATTGCGGGGTGCATGTGGGATATTGATATCCTGCATTTTCCAACATCATGATGATGAATCTCGGCGAGAAATGCTTGCGATAGTCTGTATGATGATCTTCCCAAGGCCGCGGGTTGGTGCGCCATTAATGGCGATTGTTGCAGAGGTATGGGCGATGGCGTGGGTCGATCCTGTACCCGACTGAGGGTGTACATCAGCGGACAGGGGCGCAGGGCTCGAGAAATCTTCCTGTCTCCTCTCCTACCTGCTGCATTCAAGTTTGGGCGCCAATCTGGTTGTGTTTGAGCGCCATTTTCCTGATACTGTGTATCTGGCGAAATTTTGGTCAACCATGTAATTAATTGCTGAGCACCTACCTGGCTGTTATAAGCAGGTGGTGTTGCCTATTTGAAAGGTTGTTGTTGAAAGTTGATGATTTTGGCTCTGTAATGCATAACAAGCTGATCTGGTTGCTCTGTACAGCTTACCTGTGAGTTTATGTATCTCTTGTTGTTTGTTTTTGGCATGAACCCACTGATTTCATGATTAAACTTATATGAGAAATGCTGTTTAGCATGTGTTGTGTTAATTCTGTCTCCAGTATTGCATGTACTCTTCTTCTGAATCTGGATGTTTGGTAATGTTTAGATTCTAGAGCATAGAATTCCTATGTTGACTGTCTGATCTTCTAACTTCTACTCAAGGGGTAGATTAAACTGTTTTCAGGTTGAACATTGGGAGGGATATACTGCAATAGGGATACCATAAGTAGAGATAACCTAACACTTTGTATTGGGAGATGCCTGTAAGGCAGGTATCACACATATCCCCTTGAAATCCAGTTTTAGTTGTTCATGCTGATCATTCACAGGTGTATGTCTACTGACTCCAGGCCTTGGATAGGCACCAATCATGCTTTGTTTTGTGTTATAACCATATCCAGCTTTGCATCCACACTTAAACTCCAAAGCAAAATCTAAAACCAACATTAGGACATTAGAGTTAGTTTTAGGAACCTCAGTCCTCTGTCTACAACTGCAAATAGGCCCAAAGCTAGCCCCTTTGCCCTTATCTTTCAGTTTTGGTCTACTTACAGGAGGACTCATCTGCTTTCTGTCAACATCCCAGCCTTGCATGCATATCCTCATGGATGTTGAGTAGGGAATACCCCCCTAGGTCTTGCAGAGCCTGAAGAAGAAGAGGAGATAAAATATAGAGTCTATCTCCTACACTGTTGACCCCCTGGCCCAGAGATCCTGTTGATCACTGATGGCTACCTTGTAGGGAAATCTGGGAATAAGCATCCAGTCTGGGAAAAAGTCAACAGGTACATTGGGATGTGGTTAAGAGAGTGTTTAGATATTTGAGGGGTACTTCTGACATAACATATGCTATCATGGTAATCCTACAGGACTTCCGCATTCAGTTTGTATTCATGGATTCTTTTGATTTTGATTGGGTGGGTGACATTAACAATAGAAGATCCACCAGTGCTTATGTGCTTATTATGTTTGGTGGTGCAATTAGTTGGATGAGTAAGCGACAACCTGTGGTTGCTTTGTCCATGATAGAAGCTAAGTATATGGCAGAAACTCATGCTTGTAAGGAAGCCATTTGTAAGAGATTGTGTTCAGATATTGGTGTTGATGCAGGACAGAGTACAATTTGTTGTGACAGTCAGAGTATGATTTGCTTAGCAAAGAATCTAACTTTCCATGCTAGAACAAAGAATATTGATGTATAGTTTCACTTCATGCAAGACATGGTAGAGGATGGGAAGGTGAATTTGGAGAAGGTAGACACTTTGAAGAATGTTGCAGATGCATTGACGAAACCAGTGGGCACAGAGAAGTTTATATGGTGTTCAAAGTCCATGGGCCTCTCGGCTTATAGCAGTTAAATCTTGTTATTTCTATTGACTCTTACAAGGTGTTTGACAAGTGGGAGAATGTTGGGAATTAAGGTGTCTCAACCTTGGTAATTTTTTGGGTTTATTTATTGTATGTATTTAATTATTGCCTATTATGTAATTAGGATGCAAATCCTATTTTGTCATCTTGTGGGAGTTGGCACGGTGATGTGTCATCCTACGTGGAAGGTGACAACATGTAATTTTTGTCCTCACATGAGGAGATAGGTGTCCCACTTAGTGGTAGAGGTATTTTTCCATGTGTCAGCACTTTGAATAGTGTGTAAGGGAATTTTGATCAAAACGGTTATGACATATTCCTATGACAGAATCTATGACACATAAGAGTCGTAAATAGAAGATACTATGATAGGTGAAGACATGTGTCACAAGGCATCTTGGAAGAAGGCATCTTTGGGTGCCCCAAGGAGGGTTATGACATGTTGTAAGAGAATATGCTATTTTTAGTCAGTATATGATAGATTTTCTTATAGCTGTAAGATATGTCGGTATGATAGATTCTATGACGGTCGTAAGAGTCGTAAGAGCATCTGTCATTGCCCAACTTGGGAATAGGCGACCATTTTGGGATGGGGTGTTATGACAAGTGTCATGACCATGCTGTAGTGTTGGACAAGTGTCCTTAGGCATGGGTTTTGGGCCATGAGTCCATGTTGGATGCCCATCTCAAGGAAAGCTCAGTTTTGCCTTGTAAACTTCTATTTAATTAGGTGCTTTGAGAGGAGATGTATTACATGATTTACAGGTACTGTTATGCTACCGGATTATCTCTAGATATGAGTGTTGAAGACTCCTGCAAGAGAATTGGATCTATAACTATATTGTAAACCTCATTGTTTAGATAATACATTTGAGCTGTGTTTTGGAGTGTGGGGGTTTTCACCCATAAGGGTTTTCCCCATGTATATCTTGTCTCTCTCTTTTGTCTACTTTCTAGGTGTATGTTATTGCTGCAATATCTCTATTGTTGGGTTAATAACATTGTAATTGTAAAGGTTAAAAAGAATTTGTACTCATCTCTCCTCATTAGATTAGTGTAGGAAGTGATTTCCACACACCTAGCTTCCTTTCACATGATTAGTGATGATATTGTATCATGGAACAATCCACAAAACCACACCATCATCACCCTTAAAGGAAAGGGAATAGTGAAATATAGCTTCTTTTTAAATTGAGTCTAGAGAATTAAAAATCCTAATGATACTAGCTTTGAATTCTTGAAGCATGATAACATATTGTACTAATACATATCATTCCAAAGAATTTCTTCTCGCACAACCAAGCCACAACCCTCGTATTCTCCCTAGCATTCTCTAAAAAGGGAGGGAAAAATGAAAACTTTTGGAGAGAGAGTTAGAAAATATAAAATATAACTTCACATAACTAACAACAATATGAACTTATTTCTCTTAATGAAGAAGAGGTTTACTGGAAGCAGAAGTCAAGAGTTCAATGGCTAAAAGAAGGGGACAGAAACACATCTTTTTTTCATCAATCCACTCTAAGGCACAAGAAGAGAAACACTATAAGCAAGCTTAGGGATGAGCATGGGATTGTGTTTGAGGAAGATGGAGAGATCAGGAGGTTATCCTCCAGTTACTTTGAGTCTTTGTTAGGTACTCAACATATTAGTGCCCCAACAAAAGATAATGAATCTATTCTAGACTCCATACCGACCATTTTGTTTGTGGATGATAACTGCTTATTGACTAAACCCATCTCAAAGGAGGAAGTTAGAGTATCTATCTTCTCCATGGGTGCCTTCAAATCCCCTAGTCCAGATGGGTTCCCCCATTCAGACCATCTAGGAGATTGTAGGAAAAGATGTTTTTAATGTGGCCAAGGATTTCTTTCGGATGGGTAGACTCTTGCGATAGTTGAACAACACCTTTATTGCTCTGATACCTAAGAAGACCAAAGCTGATTTTATGACAGACTTCAAACCTATCAACCTCTGCAATACGGTGTACAAGGTCTTCACCAAAATCCTAGTTTTCAAGCTTCAACCTCTCCTTGACAAACTCATTGCTCTGAACTAGAAGGGTTTTATTCCTAGGAGGAAGATTCTTGATGCAGCCATCACTACACATGAGATTATCCACTCAATCTCCAAGAGAAACACCCTAGGTATGATTTTCAAATTAGACATCTCCAAAGCCTATGATAGGGTAAATTGGGATTTTTTCTCAGGGTCCTCAGGAAAATTGGCTTTCAAGAAATGGTTGTTAACATGATCAAGGAGTGTATTTCTATGGTGCATTTCTCTGTGCTCGTCAATGGTTCCCCCAGAGGTTTCTTCCCCTCTGGGAGGGGCCTTAGGCAAGGCAACCCTCTTTCTCCATATCTCTTTATCTTGTTGGTTGAAGTGTTGGGTAGGACTGCTTGTAATTTGTTGATGTAGGAAACTCTTTGGGGCATCAAGCCTACCTCTACTGCTTAGACATCGGTCATACAACAGTTCATTGATGACACTATATTGTTTGGGATTGCCTCAGTTATTGAATCTAGGTGATGGAAAGGGCTTCTCAAAGCATATGAAGGGGCCTCTGGCTAGAGTATCAACTTTGAGAAAAGTCATATCTATTTTCTCAATACCGAGGAGGATCTGCAGTGAAAAATCACCAAAGTCCTGGACTGTTCAAGTGCGAGGCTCTCAACCACTTACCTAGGCCTTTCGCTTACTACAACCAAAGTCTCCTCTAACTACTGGAATGAGTTATTGGAAAGAATACAGAGGAAATTGTCTAGGTGGAAGGGTGCTCTTTTGAGTCAAGCAGGGAAATTCCAACTCCTTAAAGCCTCTCTCCAAGGTATACTTAACTACTCCTTAAGTCTGTTCAAAATTCCAAAGTATGTGGCTGAGAAAATTGAACAAATTTATAAGAAATTCCTTTGGTCTGGTATTGAGGAGAAAAGGAGAATTGCTCTTGTTGGCTGGGAAAATGTTTGTACCCCTAGATGCTAGGGGAGATTGGGACTAAGAGGAATTCATCTCATGAATCGTGCCTTCTTGTCCAAGGTGGGGTGGAACTTTATTCAAGGTAATAAATATTGGGGTGATATCATGGTGGCTAAGTATCTCAATTGGGATAGGGGTAGCAAGTTGCTTGCTGACTTCAGATTACCCAAAGGCTCTGTCGTATGGAATAGGACCCTAAAGACTCATGGCCTTCTTCGTTAATGCATCAGGTGGAAGATTGGGGATGGAAGGGAAGTTAACTTCTGGGAGGACAAATGGCTGAAGGATCAACCATTTAAAGAACTAGAATATGGCATAATTGTAGATAAAGACTACATTTTTTTTGGTTCCAAGGTGGCAAATTACTTAAGGGGTTATAGGGGTTTCAGGAACTAGAAGGATATGATGGACTGTCACTGAACATGAAGAGGACAAGATGCTTTCTCTTCAACTTCAAAGGGATTTGGAGGACTTCAGACTCTCTCTCTTCCCCATTCAGGATCAGATGATTTGGGATAAGGACAATAAATGCTCGTTTTATGTGAAAAGTGCTTATAGTATGCTATTAGACCCTGTCGAGGACAAGCTTTGGACAAAAGTTTGGATTCCTAAACTATTACCCAAAATCAATTTCTTCTGGTGGACCCTGATGCATAATAAAATTTTGACCCTTGATAATCTAAAAAAGATGGGTTTTCAAGTGCCAAGTAGGTGTGTTCTCTATGGTACTGAGGAAGAGATGGCAAATCATCTCATACTTCACTGCAACTTTTCTTGGGAGGTCTGGGGTTTAATCTTGTAGAAACTTAATTTGTGTTTGACCTTAAATCATAATATAGCGGCCATGGCTTGGGATTGGAGGCCCCCCTTCAGACCTATTTTCTTGTAGACCAGGGAGTTATGGTTACAAATTCCACCCCACTTAGCCTAGAGCTTATGGAAAGAACACAATAATATGGTTTTTAGGGATAAATTCAGAACACCTAAGGAATTTTTTTAGAGTTGCTTCAAACTACTGGCAGAGAACATCAACTCTTGCAAATTCAAAGTAGCAGATAACCCCTTGGAAGGGAGGAGAAGAGCCTATTAAAACAATGGAACATTAGCCCTGGTACTTGCCAAATAGACAACTCTAAAAGGATTTATAAGGCCAAGACCAAGTGGGCAATGGCTTAGAAAGGTTGGTCTAAGCTCAACTTTGACAGAGCTACTAAGGGGAATCTAAGGGTGGCTAGCGGAAGAGGAATCATAAAAATGGATACAGGAACTTTTTGTGGCTGCCTACTATGGAGGCTTTAGTTTCAAGAGTAACAATGAGGTAGAAGCCTTAGACATTCTATGTGGTATCAAGTTGGCTATTTCCTTGAACATCAGACTCCTGCATGTGGAAGGGGACTCATAATTAATTGTGAATACTGCCCTAGGCTTGGTTGAGATTGGGTGGAACCTAGCGAACATTATGGGAGATGTCAAATTGCTTCACAATGGATTGGAGGAGTTTAAGATCTCACACATTTACAGAGAAGGAAATGTTGTTGCCGATGCTATGGAAAACCTATGCAGTGGAAACAAGGGATGGCGATGCTGGAGGAGTATGTCCAACTTGACTAATGAGATTCATACTCTCATAAAGAAGGATGGGGATAGTAGCTAGGATTAGATGGTCTTGGGTCATTGCCATTCTCTATTTGAGGCTGGCTGGTGGTGTCTATTCATATCCCATTGAGACCCATTCAAATGAGATTGAGGTTGATAGCATTAGGTTGATTAACCAGATTGGTGAGGAGAAAATTTTAAATTTTCAAAAGGGAATGGGCGGGAGTACAGGAGTTTTGAAGCGGCAACTGACTAGACATCTAAATACTACTCTTCGGTGGCTTGAGAAGAGGGTTAGCATAGAGTGGAGGAGAGGCTGGATTACGAACTATCAGCAGGCAAGGGGTGTTGGTTGGCGGGATGACTGGATGACAAGTACAAGGTAAAGGAATCTCGTGATTGGTGGAAGATTAGGAGTTAGATCTAGTTGGACTAAAAGGACTATGTGGTGGCCTTTGGTAGGTGTACGAGAGGCTTATAGGTCATGTCCACCTGTGGGTAATTATACTTGGTTAATCTCTGTGGTAGGCGACATTCATTGTCACACAAGGTGGCGGCTACGATCTCTTCCCGAGATGATTTTTCAAGATGGCAAAGGCGTGGCATATCGCCTTAATAATTATGATGTAATTATTGATCTTTCTATACACAAGAAGGAAGTTTACCATTGTATTGGGTTCCTTGCCATTTTGAATATCACCTGCCTTAATAATTTTAACTCCTATTGCCTGTGGGAGTTTCAAACTATCAGTATGGGAGGAGAAGTGAAACTCAAACTGATCTCTACAGATGAATTCAGGTAGCACTCACTTGTTTGGCACATTATTCAAGAGGATGAAGTGGTTTCTTTCCTAGAAGGTATGATCAGCCATGACGAAAACTTGTCTCACTAGTTTGCCAAGTCATGGGAAGAAGAAACTAGACAAGTCCGCTTGGGGGGAATTGATTTCCAGGTTTCTGAGGAGGTGATTGGTCAAGCTACGAGGCTCCCCACTAAAGGGAAGAAGCATACTAGATGCAATAAGGTGCCCGACCCTGAGCACATGGGTTTCTTCTTTAGGGAGGGGGAGGCGGCTGCGAGAAATTGCTGGAGCCCTGGGGTCAAATTTGTTTGCTGATCATGAAGTATTTCATGTTGGAAGGGAGGTTTAGGGTATTTCACCACTATCACTTTGCCTTGCTCAACCACTTTAGAAAAAAAATAGAAATTAGTTTTTCTTTTTTTCTTTTGTCCTCTTTGGAAAATCCCATCAAGTCAGATAAAGAGCTTAGGGTTAAAAATCTTGGTCACCCTCTTGTTCCCATCCACCAAGGTCTCATTTTGAGACTATATCACTTCCATCTTTCCCTATGCCCCCCGAAGTAGATTAAGGTCAAGTTGATTGAGGATCCCCAGCTACTTGTGTCTCCTCGTTCTAAAATCAAAGTTAAGATATGTGTCAGGATCCCTAATATTTCCCTATAAAGTTCCAAGGGGGGCCCTCATATTGTGGAATGCAAAAACCCTAGCTGGGACACCCACCCCTGAATTCAAAACAAAATCCCTAAAAAAATCCACTCTGAAGCTGGTGAAGGAGAAAGTTGTGTTGGTAAAACATGATAGATTGGTGTTAGAGGAGGAGGGGACTGTGCATGAAGAAAGCTAAGATTGGGAAGGAGGATGCATAGAAGGCAGAAGGGCCAGTGAAAATTATTGAATTAGACCCAGGGACCAAGCAGGCTAGAAGTGGTGAGGGGGAGGTTGCTGTGAAAGAAGGCAATTCAAGGGTTCATCGATCTAGTCATATTGCTGGGAAATCGTATGCTAATCCCCAGGGTGTGGAGATTTTTGATGATTCAAAATTTGTTGAAGACACTATGGAGGAGGGTGAGGATGAAACTCCTACTGAGTCTATGCATGAGGAAGAAGGGGCGAGCCATTTCACCTTCATGAACAAGTCTAACTCTGAGGGCTTGGGAGTTGCTGCTAAGGATGCTGGTGGCCTTGACAACAAGGGTAGTGTTATATTTAGAGTAGACAACTGAGAGGGGGGGTGAATCGATTGTACAAAAATTTCTTCCAATTAAATACTTAACTTCACTTTGTAATTCAGCAGCATAATAATAAATCAATCATGGAAACACAATGCAATGAATGAAGAGTAGAAACACATTAACACATGAGACACCAAGATTTTGATGTGGAAAACTTGGTTAAGGGAAAAACCACGGGGTGATTAACCTAAGATTGTATTCTCTGTTAGAAGCATAGAATGAACAAATGGCACATGCCAATTAGGGCTCACTGCCCAAGCACATTGCTCACAAGAGGCCCACTGCCTATAAGAGACACACTGACTAAAAAGAAATAAGTATCACATACTTGAACTGGAGAATAACATCTTCACCATGCTTGAATCAGTTCCATTTGAGCCCAATAGTTTTGCTCTGCCTTTCGCTCTCCTCCTTGCTAGCACATACTCATCTCCACAAGGACACCTTTGAAATGACTTCACAATCCCTTATTTATACAAGACATCAACTTAGGAATGATCATCTAAGTCAGAAAACATACACAAGAACATCCACAGGATGTGTAACTCATCCGGTCGGCCAATCTCAAGAAGAACACCATCATCCGGAAGTTATTCCTCAATTGTGAGCTCCAACTTCAATGCGGACCATCAACACGAACTGGACATGATCCAAATACCTCCACAAGCTTGCCTGAATCACCAAGAACATCCAATCTTCATCTGCTTACTGAATTCCTTCTCCCCTTCATCTGGAACCTCAAGAACATAGTATATCATTACTGTCATAAAGGAATAGATGCTTGTGGACCTTCAAACCATGAACCAATCAGGTTGATACTTCACAAGGACTTCCTCAACACTCCCTCAAATCTGCAAAACAGGATACTTCATTTCTGGATCTCACTGGACCTATCTGTATCACTCTGTCACCACTGAACATCTGCCGGAACTAGTTTTACTTGAGCGGCCACAACTTCTTCTGATCTTCATGCGGACCTCTAAAATCTCTATTGGACCACCTTAAGACACATATCTACAAACCCTTTAAACCGCATCCTCTAATCTTCAACCTATCTTGGACTTTTACCTTACTGTCATCACTGTTCTTCACTGTTCCTGATTGAGACTAATTTTCTCAATATCCTCAGCACATAGTTCATCCAATCCTTATCATTAATGCAATAGGAGTATGTTGACATCAATGACAACACCGGTTAGGCCCATACTTGCAACAATCTCCCCCTTTGTCATTGATGGCAACATATGATGTGAAAAGATGTTTTAACCATCAAGACAAGAACTTCTCCTCTCTGTCACAACTCTCCCTATTGGCAACAACCATTCACATGTCTTCTCTCCATTTACTGCTCCCCCTTTGATCAACAACCACTTGTTTTTCACATGTCTTCTCTCCCCCTTTGACATCAATGGCAAAGGGCTCATACTTGTAATTTCACCATACCAGCTGCTCCCCCTAAGTAGCAGCTCCCCATCATCAATCCAGATCACAAGATATGACTGTGATATCCACCAGACTAATGCACATCAGTGCACCTTAGTTCATTACCAGAGGGGCAATAACCCCTAACTTCTCCCTGAGATACTCAAAAGAGTCCTTAGGTAGAGGTTTAGTAAATATGTTTGCAATATGATCCTTGGAAGGCACAAACTCCAATCTGACTTCATTGTTGTTCACTTGCTCTTTCAAAAAGTGAAACTTGATGGATATGTGTTTAGTCTTTGAATGCAACACCAGATTCTTAGATATATTTACTGCACTTGAATTATTACAGAAGATTGTGATAGGCTCCTCATACTCCACTCTCATGTCTCTTAGCATTTGTTTCATCCACAAAACTTGAGTGCAACTACCTGCTACTGCAATATATTCTACTTCAGTAGTGGACAAAGATATTGCCTCTTGTTTCTTGCTTATCCAAGAAATCAATCTCTTCCCTAAAACAAATGCTCCACCACTGGTACTCTTCCGGTCATCCACATCTCCTGCCCAATCAGCATTTGTATAGGGATGAAGAGAGAAATCATGATCTCTAGGGTACCATAGACCATACTCAATTGTCCCTTTTAGATATCGAAAAATCCTTTTGACTACCATGACATGAGATTCTCTGGGATCAGCTTGGAATCTGGCAACAAGACCAACAACATTCATAATGTCAGGTCTAGTTTGAGTGAGATACAATAGTCCTCCAATCATTGACCTATACTTTTTCTGATCAGCCTTGGGAGAGTCATCTTCTTTGCTTAAGTTACATCCAGTTGCCATGGGAGTATTCATTGGCTTTGAGTCTTCGATCCCAAATTTCTTCAACAATTCTTTCACATATTTGGTTTGAGAAATGAAGATTCCTTTGTTTGTTTGAGTGATTTGTAGACCCAAGAAGAAATTTATTTCCCCAGGCATGGACATCTCAAATTCACTTTTCATTTGATTTGCAAAGGTTTTACACATACCATCTCTTCCTCCAAAAATGATATCATCAACAAACACTTCAAGAATCAAGATATTTTTATGATCAATTTTGAAATACAAATTACTGTCAGCAATACCTTTGTTGAAACCAATCTTCAAAAGATGTTTATCCAGTCTTTCATACCAAGCTCTTGGAGCTTGCTTCAGTCCATACAATGCTTTCTTCAACTTGTAGACCATATCACCATGATCAAACAATTGAAATCCATCTGGTTTCTCAATGTACACATCTTCTTCCAAGTCACCATTAAGGAAGGCAGACTTGACATCCATCTGATACACTTTGAAATCCTTGAAGGCAACGAATGCAAGAAATAATCTGATTGCTTCAATTCTTGCCACCGAAGTAAAAGTTTCTTCAAAATCAACTCCTTCTATTTGAGAATAGCCCTTGCAGACCAATTTGGCTTTCTTTTTGATTACTTCATCAACTTCATTCAGTTTGTTTCGGAAGACCCATTTGGTTCCAATCACATTCTTGTTTATGGGTCTGGGAACAAGATCCCAAGTGTGATTTTTCTCAATTTGTATCAGCTCTTCCTCCATTGCTTTAGTCCAATTTTCATCATTGCAGGCTTCATCTACTGTCTTAGGTTCAATCTTTGAAATTAGACAATACTGATCTGAATCTTGAGCAATTCTCCTTCTAGTTTGTACCTTTGCTTTTGTCACCTATGATCTGATCTTCAGAGTGGTTCATTCTTACATACATTGGAACTTTGGGAGTTTCTTGCAATTTTGATTCTTGATCAGGCTCATTCAAACTCATCTCTTCTTCCTGATTGACCAGATCAGTTTGAATCTGTTTAGAAGAGGCTTGGGCTTCTTGAATGAGAACACTATTCTGATCATCTTCATCATATTCATAAAACCTTAAGGGTTTTTCAATTCCTTCATCAACCTTCACATTTGTACTTTCTATAATCTTTCGTAGTCTCTTGTTATAACACCGGTATGCTTTGCTTTGAGTGGAGTAACCCAAGATTATTCCTTCATCACTTCTAGCATCAAACTTGCGTAGATTTTCATCTCTTTTAAAGTAACACTTACTGCCAAAGACTCTGAAATGCCTCACAGTAGGAGTGATGCCAAACCAAAGTTCATAAGGAGTCTTATCGGTATTGCTTCTGATTTGAACTCGATTGAGAGTGTAGACTGCAATGCTAACAACTTCTCTCCAATAGATCTGAGGAACTTTTGCTTCCATCATCATTGTCCTAGATGCTTCCTGGATGGTCTGGTTCTTTCTCTCAACTACTCCATTCTGCTGAGGAGTCCTAGGAGTAGACAATTGTCTCTTTATTCCATGTTTCTCACAGAAATCTATGAACTCACCGGATGTGAATTCTCCACCTCTATCAGACCTCAGACATTTCAATTTTAATCTGGTTTCATTCTCTACCATAGCCTTGAATATTTTGAATTTCTCAAGAGCTTCTGATTTCTCTTTCAGAAAAGTTACCCACATCATCCGGGAATAGTCATCAATTAGTAACATGAAGTATCTATCACCTTGCACACTCCTGATTCTTGCTATACCACAAAGATCAGTATGAACTAAGTCCAATAATCCAGTAGAAGATTGTTCCTTGCTTTTAAATGAGACTCTTCTTTGTTTTCCCAATTGACATTCTTTGCACAAACTATTTGTAGGTTTCACCAGTTTTGGAAGATCTCTTACAGCTTGAGTATTGCTTATCTTGATAATATTATCAAAATTCACATGACACATTCTCCTATGCCATAACCAACTCTGATCAACTTGAACAAATAAATAAATTTTATCAGTACCAACCAAGTGGAAGATATTACCTTAGTTTGAGTATCGGATGCAATCTTTGTTCCGAAACTTTCAAAGATCTTGCATTTTCCATTCTTGAATTAGAGATCATAGCCTGTGTCCACCAACTAACCAACAGTGAGAAGATTGTGCTTAAGTCTTCAACATACAGTACATTACTGGTTTTGTTCCTTCCATCAAAAGAAATAGTTCCTCTTCCTCTGATTCTACCAGCAGAATTATCACCAAACTTTACCACTCCTCCTTCATACCTTTCCAAATCTATGAACCTATTTTTGTCACCTGTCATATGGTGAGAGCATCCACTGTTAATGACCCAATCATCCTTTTCTTCAACTTGGGCAGCCAGAGCTTTTTCTACAACTTTATGATTTACAGATTCAGAGGACAATGGTTCTTCTTCCTTGATGGCAATAAACACCCAATCACTTCTAGATTTGTTTCCTGTCTCTGATTCATCATCTGGTATTCCTTCATTATCATCTTCCTCATGAACATAGTAACAGTTCTTTTGGAACCTTGATCTGTTAGGATTTGGCCTTGAAAATATTTCCGGACACTTTGAGACAAAATGACCAATCTTATTGCAGTTAAAACACTTAAAAGACAATTTTCTTTATACTTATCAGATCCTCTTGGTAGTCTTTTTGCAATAAGGGCTTCAAGTTGAGCAGTTTCAACTTCTTCTTCCAGGTCTTTTCTTGCTTTTTCATACCATGATAGTTTCCTTGAAGAGTTCTTTCCCGAATCAAACCTTTGTTTACCTTTAATAGAGGCACTGGCTTTGAATGCAGATTTAGTCTTTGGGGGGGCATCTCCAAACTCAGTCATTTCAAATGCAGCCAATTTACCAGCCAATTGATCTCTTGTGACAGTTGTATGGGCTCTGAATTCTTCAATGGCAGCAGCCTTGATTTTATAAGAAGCAAGAAGGGATCTAAGAATTTTGCCAACAATCTCATCTTCATCCAAGACTCCACCAGCATTTCTAATTCCACAAACAAGCTCATTTACTCTTGGCATAAAGGTAGTCATATTTTCATCTTCTCTCATCTTCAAATTTTCAAATTTTCCTTTTAGACTCTGTAGCCTTACACATTTAACATACTTGTCTCCTTCATACAGAAGTTCCAGTTTTTCCCAAATCTCAAAAGTAGTTGGTAAGTCAACAACATTTGAAAGCTCTGAATCAGATAATGTGCTTAGAAGAGCTTCTATAGTCCGTAGATTGCTTTCAACATCTGTGATTTAACTTCGGGATTTCAGGCCACCCTATGAAGGAGTATACTTCATTAAGACCATGTTCCAGTACTGCATTCCCATACATTGCAAGTGACATTTCATGCGACTTTTCCAGAGATTAAAATTTATTCCTTCAAACTTTGGACTATCTTTCTTGTAGGACGACATCCTGGATCTCCTCAAGCGGTTAATCTCTTTTAGAGGAACTTGGCTCTGATACCAATTGTTAGATTTAGAGCAGACAACTGAGAGGGGGGTAAATCAGTTGTACAAAACTTTCTTCCAATTAAACACTTAACTTCACTTTGTAATTCAGCAGCACAATAATAAATCAATCATGGAAACACAATGCAATGAATCAAGAGCAGAAACACATTAACACATGAGACACCAAGATTTTGACATGGAAAACCCAGTTAAGGGAAAAACCACGGGGTGATTAGCCCAAGATTGTATTCTCTATTAGAAGAATAGAAAGAACAAATGGCACATGCCAATTAGGGCTCACTGCCCGAGCACATTCTCACAAGAGGCCCACTGCCTACAAGAGACACACTGTCTACAAAGAAATAAGTATCACATACTTGAACTAGAGAATAACATCTTCACCATGCTTGAATCAGTTCCATTTAAGCCCAATACTTCTGCTCTACCTTTCACTCTCCTCCTTGCTACCACATACTCATCTCCATAAGGACACCTTTGAAATGACTTTGCAATCCCTTATTTATACAAGACATCAACTTAGGAATGATCATCTAAGGCGGCAAACATCAACAAGAACATCCACAGGATGTGTAACTCATCCAGTCAGCTAGTCTCAAGAAGAACACCATCATTTGGAAGTTATTCCTCAATTGCGAGCTCTAACTTCAATGCGGACCATCAACATGAACTGGACACGATCCAAAGACCTCCACAAGCTTGCTTGAATCACCAAGAACATCCAATCTTCATCTGCTTACTGAATTCCTTCTCCCCTTCATCCGGAACCTCAAGAACACAGTCTGTCATTACTGTCATAAAGGAATAGATGCTTGTGGACCTTCAAACCATGAACCAATCAAGTTGATACTTCACAAAGACTTCCTCAACACTCCCTCAAATCTTCAGAACATGATACTTCATTTCTAGATCTCACCGGACCTATCTGTATCACTCTGTCACCACTGAACATCTACCGCAACCGGTTTTACTTGAGTGGCCACAACTTCTTCTGATCTTCATGTGGACCTTTGAAATCTCTACTGGACCACCTTAAGACACATATCTACAAACCCTTTAAACTGCATCCTCTGATCTTCATCTTATCTTGGACTTTTACCTTACTATCCTCACTATTCTCCACTGTTCCTGATTGAGACTAATTTTTTCAATATCCTCAGCACACAACTCATCCAATCCTTATAATTAATGCAAAAGGAGTATGTTGACATCAATGACAACACCAGTTAGGCCCATACTTGCAATAGGTAGTTGTTCGCTGTATGCTACGACTGCTGAGAATCTAGGGTGGCTCAAACTTTAGATGGAGAGATTGTAGAAAAAGTGGAAGACCATGGTGGAATTTGCTGGTCAGGCCCTGCAATGGGTGGTGTCAATTTTTACTTTTATCAATGATCTGGATGACAAAGTCAAGAAGGTGGGGATTGATAGTCTTGATGACTACAAAGATATGGTCAAATTCTTGGCCAAGTTTGGGGCGACTGATAGCCCTTAGTTTCTTGTTTGCTATTCTAGTGTTGTTGATGTATCATTTCTGGCATGTTTAAGGCCTGCTGCCCTGGGGGCTTTTTTGTATAAGGTTCAGGACCCTCTTTTCCTACTGAACCAATAAAAAACAATATGAACTTATTTGATAGTAAGTGTAGAGACAAAAGGTGCATACTTCACACTTTTCCACCTTGTCATTACTTTTTTTAGTGCTCACTTGTAATAAACATGTTTTTGACCATCTTAAAACATGGATCACCTTGGAAACACCTCAACCCACTTGTATAAGAAACCCATGCTATAAGAACTTTGTACTACCCTTGTTCTTGACACTTTAGTCACCAAGCACACTAGTGCATGTGTTAATGTCCTCCTAGACACTATTGCATGCGAGTGTCCTACACATTCAAATATTTTTCCCACCTAAATGATTATCCTTTTGCTAAATCTCTAATCCTTATTTTATCCCTAACCTTAATCATTTCTAATAGTCAAATGAACCCTAAAAATGCCTATTTAAGTGAACTTTCTAAAAATGATCATAATCTTTTAGCACCTACACACACTTTCCTCTTTCATACATCTACGGATCTATCATTGCTACTCATTTTGAACCATCTCCATTGTTGCAATTCCATATATCAACAATATATTATTACACACTACAACTCTTCAACTACTTTTATGTTGAAACATGCAAACTAGGGGATTGATTGAGGCAAGCTCCTAAATATGTCCTTGGCACCCCATTTCTCTCTTAAGATTTGATGGGTGCCATGCAACTTTAGAAATAGGTTATGCAACACTAGAGACAACCAGTGAGAGACATATGTGATTTATAACAACAAGTATAAAGGACATTATTGCTTGTGTACTGAACACCAATGTACCCAAAAGACACAAGTGTGTTGTATAAGATATAAACACACCCTCCATGATAAGACCATGTCTCTTAGGACATGAGCACATGCCTCAAGACAGTACCAACTATAATCACATACAACAAACTTCTAAAATATATTTTTGAAAGCCCAAAAACCTCCTTCAATTAACTTTCATCAAATAAGATAAAATGAATAAATGCATCATTAATAATTAAAAACAAAACAATTTCATGTTAATTGTCTATTTAGAGTAAGAAATGCCACTTGAATGTCCTAGAATAAATTATCAACAAGTCAAACAAAACTTTTCTTCCCCTACTAAAGTTTTCAAATATGAGAAATCTAAGAAATCTTCGACCCTCTCCTAAAAATCAGTCAACTAATTTTTTTAAAAAATATAAAAGATCTAAGAAATCTTGGATCCTCTCCTAAAAGTCAATCAGCTAAAAGTTTTCTTCCCCTTGCTTCCAATCTCCCACCTAGTAATTTGATGAAATGACCTTGAGACTTTTTCATATGTTCATTTAAAACACATTCTTAATTCTTGTGGACGATATTTCAAAGGAGTTCTTCCCCTACTAATGTTTTCAAATATGAGAAATCTAAGTAATCTTCGACCCTCTCCTAAAAATTAGTCAACTAATTTTTTTTTTTTAAATATAAAAGATCTAAGAAATCTTGGATCCTTTCCTAAAAGTCAATCAGCTAAAAGTTTTCTTCCCGTTGCTTCCAATCTCCCACCTAGTAATTTCATGAAATGACCTTGAGACTTTTTCATATGTTCATTTAAAACACATTCTTAATTCTTGTGGATGATATTTCAAAGGAGTTCTTCCCCTACTAAAGTTTTCAAATATGAGAAATCTAAGAAATCTTCGACCCTCTCCTAAAAATCAGTCAACTAATTTTTTTTTAAAATATAAAAGATCTAAGAAATCTTGGATCCTCTCCTAAAAGTCAATCAACTAAAAGTTTTCTTCCCCTTGCTTCCAATCTCCCACCTAGTAATTTCATGAAATGACCTTGAGACTTTTTCATATGTTCATTTAAAACACATTCTTAATTCTTGTGGATGATATTTCAAAGGAGGATAGGAAAACTTTCATGACATGACATAGTCCAAAGGCATTCCGAAAAAAGAAAAAAAAAATTCTTAGAAATAGATGACATTGAAGTTTATGTTGCCCATTCACAAGATTAAAGCGAAAGTGGACATGGGTCCGAACTTTATAAGAGGATATTTTTAATCCCCTCTTCTCCACTCAATTTCTAAAGTTTGTTTAAAGTGTACATGGTTATACTTTGTATTTGTGTCCCATTTACATATCGTATGTAATCTGAGCTTCCAATTATTATTAAAACAGAATAGTTTGAGAGCTTATATGAATATTTGAAATAAGAACAATTATATACAGTAATATCAATAGTCATAAGTAGAATTGAAAGAAAAGTGAATAGTAAAAAGATGATTGTCCAACAGTGTTAAACAAAGTTTATACACCAAAAGTATTGCTAGAAAATATTTATAGATCAGTAAACATCAAATTGCAGCATGAAATTAAATCTCCAACAATATAA
This sequence comes from Cunninghamia lanceolata, assembly GCA_027924645.1. Lineage (NCBI taxonomy): Eukaryota > Viridiplantae > Streptophyta > Pinopsida > Cupressales > Cupressaceae > Cunninghamia > Cunninghamia lanceolata. Next base: position 9,814,616 of record BSBN01000635.1, on the reverse strand, counting down.
AACATAATCTATTGTTTTGGATGAATACACAATAAAGATAATAATACACTCTAGAAAGGAAGAACTTAAAATGCTGGTGAGTTGTGGTCAATGTGTTGGCACTTTAGGTTAGGATGATAATAATACACTCTAGAAAGGAAGAGTTTAAAGTGCTGGTACGTTGTGGTCAATGTGTTGGCACTTTATGTAAGGATTGGTCCCAATGTTACTTTTAAAAATCATAATAGATCTCTAAAGAAAATAATATACTTCAGAAATCAAATGAGCAATCTTAGAATTCAAATAATCAAGTTTCCCTTCTATTTCCTATAACTGTAATTGCAGACTATTAACCTACTTAATGAGATCATATGTGGAGACAAGTTAGAGCACTGGGTAATCATTTATCTCCTCTAAATTTTCTGTTACCATGACGTCAAGCAGATTAAGTTTCGAAGGAAACGTGCTGCTATGATTTTTGACTGTTTCTTTTTTGAAACGAGTGTCTACTTCATTTGTAACACGTTAACAGGTGGAAATTTCTCATAAAATTTGAGTCATTGGAAGGGAAGAATGGGAAAGATAGGTCTATCACATGATGGTACGTTTCATGATGCTAGTTGTGAGAATTTTTTTATTTTTCTTTATATGAGAGGATTTATTAATTCGATGGAAAAGTTGATATATTGACCACAACGTATTCCTGATTTATTTTGAGTTGGACAATATTTTGTGGGTAGATTGTTAGTGTTTAATAAAGTCATTTTAAATAATTAAGTTTTTATTATTTATGATTAATAGGATGTATTAAAGTTATCACTTTGTGTTGGTGTCTTAGGTATTTAGTCTTAGCACACATTTTTGATTAATTTGAAATTTCTATTGATCTTAAATTTGGATTTTCTATTAAAACACAACTTAGTCCTTGTTTAAACAATTTTCTTACATCTTAAATTTACAATTCCTCTTTGAGGTTTAAAACCGTAGGTGCATATTTGACCTAGGTCATTTTTGCAGTTGTGGGATTGACCCAAGTTTTCAAAATCCAAATTTTGTTTTGAACCTAAGCTAATCCACTTGCAACTAATCATTATGTGTTCACTTCCACACTAAAACTATCAAATTGTGCACTCATGACAAGTATTAAAGTGTTAGGAATGTGTTGTTGTAATGGTGAAAATTACATACTCATGCCCTTTCCCCTTATGTTTTCAACCCACTTCGATTAGGGTGTCTTGTGTAACAACAAGTCTACAAGTGACATAGTATTGTGTAAAATTTAGCTCATGACCTTACCCTAGCTTGTCCCCATCATCACTCATCCTCATAAATTAATAACAATCCTTAGATCTCCCATTTGCCACCCTATATCAGATTCACAGGTGAAAAATTGACCTAGGTTATTTCCATAGTCATGGATCTAAACCTCAAACTTTTAAATCTCAATTTCAAATTTAAACCTTTGCCAACCTTTTCACTAGCTATTTTGAGCAAACCTAATGGACATTTGTGTTAGTTTGTTTGCTATGTTGTATTTAAAGGGCATTCATTATTCACTTCCAAATCATCTAGGAATCATTTAAAGAGAATTCATATGAAAGCATCATAGAAAAATCATAGAGCATTTTAATTGCATCATTAAATTCCATTATCATATCCTAGGCATATTACATGCTTACCTATTGTCTTCAGTCTTGGTTCATTGTCATTGAATCAATCCACCTAGGGGCTTGACTAAGGAGAACATGCCCCTTGCTTAGCAAGTTTTCAAATGGTGTCTATAGATACCACACTCCTTAAGACACAAGTATAACAAGTTGGGACAAATATGTAGAATCATAATCCATTCTTTGTTAGCTCACTTCCCTAGGTCTACATTTAGTTTCATGCACTAGAATAGTTTCATGGACACATATATGAACCATGATAATAGAGTGCAATTAATTTACATATCTTGATGTGTTCATCTAGACAAATCCCTATTTTTCAACACATTAGAAAATCAAATTTTGACATCTTCAACATTCTTTTGCTCCCTCTAAAATCTAGCTAAGTATTGTATTTAATTTATTTAAATTCCATAATTAATTCTACATTTATTAGTTTAGTCCCCACTTTGATTGATTATCTAATTGTTTTACTTATTTAATTAGTCTAGATATTTAGGTATGTGATTTATTCCCTTACATAAAATGGTGAACTCGACTTGTTTTACTTCTCCAAGATTTATTCATAGGTTTTAATTGTCTTGTTGCTTTTGATTTTCATGATCTAATATTTATATTGTTATAATTTATTTTAGATTTGATTAGGGTTTGGATCCATCCTTCCTTGTGCTTCAGTATTCCTTTTTTATTAGGGTTTGGGGCTTTATTACATGATTTTTCTTGATCCTTACCCACCCACACTTATTTGTGCATCACTGGTACATCTTTTATCATGAATTCCGACAACCCATTGTCCTTGGCCTCTATCCATACATATGTTACAAATCTTCATGTATTTCCACTTTTTGTTACTTATGTTTTGTCCATCCTTGATATTCTCATGTCTTTTAAGCTAATGGATGGGGATGCCTTTTCTATGGAGACCTGATATTTAATTATATGTTTAATTTCCCTCTTCACAAATCTATTCATTACTTTTCCATCTATCATAGATGCATTTACTTCACTTGTTGATGAGCTTAATGTTACCTCTGATTTCCCTATGACTAGTGAAAGTGATAGGCATGAGCAAAGTGATGCTTTCCCTTTGCATGTACCTTTACTTCCCATGCTTTAGTTCATGTTGATGACACTTTAGCCCTAACCTCTCATGATATATCTAGGGACAATCCTTCATGTAATGATGATATACCTAGTGAGCATATCCTTTATACATCTCATGCTAGCTTTCCTTATTCACATATGGGTTCTCCTACTTATGTCTCTCTCAATTGCTTCTTCTTTCCTTGAGGATCCTAGTGATGTAGATACACATGTTTCACCTTCACATGAGGTTACTATCCCTTCTTCTCTATCTTGTGGCTCATGGTCTATTGATGATATGTTTAGTCGTGAGTATAGTGATAGCTCTTTACCTCCTCAAGATAGGGTTGGTGAATCTTTGTTTCATGGTGATTTGGTTTATGATGTACATGCTTTTCCAACACTAATGACATGGGCACTCAATGGAATTGATGATGTAAAGTTACATGTTAGATCATTCTAATCTTCATATTATGCTTATATACATGATAATAATACTTTGATACATGCATATGGTTCTTCTTTGGTTGATAGAGCCAAATAATGATTTAAGTCATGTCATACTTATTATACATCCTTCCATGATTTTTCATGTCACAATTTCATATATTACTTAACTATTGGACCTAGACCATGTTTTACTCATGGTTCTCATCTTTCACATTCTAGTAACCCTTCCTAGGGGATTATATGAACTTTTCTATGCATCATGATGATATAGCACTTTTTGAACTCCATGGGGAATCTCCTTTGGATCTTTTTGTGCTTTCAATTATGATGTAACTTTGAGTGACTATGGAGTACATTCTTATACACATTCTATCAAACAAGCACACGACTTAGAGATGCAAGAGAGTGAAGAACAACATGAGGATCATATGCCACTAATTGATGATACAACTTTTCCATCCTTATTTGAATATGTTTGGAACGATTGTAGGACATAATAACCCGACCAAAATAACCCTAGACAAAATAACCCAGTCACAATAACCCAAGGATAAAATTATAAACCAGGGTCATAATAACCCAAGACAAAATAACCCATGGTCAGAATAACCCATGGACATAATATCCCCATAAAAATATAGAGAAAGGAAAACAAAATTTATAAATTAAATGTATGTTGCTAAAAAACTTTATTATTCAAATTTTCAATTAAAGTGTCAAATTATGAGCGATGCCTCTTATATAATCTAAAATGTTATGGTTGTCATAACCATCAACCAATCTTTTTAGTCTTTCTTTGAGTTCACAGTATTTTTGCCTGTTTGGTTGCCTAGTGTATCTAGCCATATATTTCTCTATTTTATTCTCTTGGAGACCTTGTTCTTTTTTCTGCTTTGATGAATTTTTGGACTGAGTTGTGCGCTTCTTGAAGCAATTCACTAAATCCTCTATGCCATCCCTCAATAGTATTATTGGTTTTGGGAAGATCATCTTGAATAGTTGAATATCAATTCCACATTGTGATTGGAAACTTGGGTGATCATTTGTTGCCTCTTCCGGTTAGTTTGCCAATCCATGTGTCTTCAAAATAATCAATTATGGGTTGTAGAATCTCCTCATATTCTATATAATAAGGAGATTGTTGAAGTGTTTCAAATGCATCAATTACGTCTATCTGAGACACGAAAGCTAATGCAACAATTTTCTTGATCTCAAATGTAAATACTTCATCGACACTGTAATGTATTTGTAGACCTTCTTCTTAAACTTTCCTCCACAAGCATTGAGAGAAATGGAAAAAAATCCCCGAATAGTGACATTTGAAAAAATTTCAGAAATAGCTCCCATGAAACCTAATTCAAAATCAATAAGTATAGTTTTTGGGTTTAGATCAGGTTGAAATTGTTTTAATTCTGTAAGTACTTATGTATAAGTGGTTCTTGTTATGTTGGTCATAAGAATATAAATGAGTGGAAATATTGCATCGGTTTTCAAGCCATGAATCGTGTACAACTGTTGAAAAATACTTGGCACTGTTTTAAATGTACCGTCACTAAACCAATTTTTAGATTCTTTTAGTAATTGCAAATTCTGTGTGGTGGTGAATATTAAAAAATGATTCTCATCATTACTTTCATGAAAAAGAAACTTTTCCCCTCTGTTGGTAATTGTATATTCAAGTGGTAAGATAAGATCTACCGATGTCTGAGGATTTGGTGGCGACACTTCAAATCTTAATCTTTTTCTTCGAATTGTTTTGGATAATGCATTGGTTGATGGTATTGCTCCTGCTACGGGTAATGAAATATTAGAACATGAAGCAGAAATGATATTTCTTGTAAAATATTGAGTCGAGCATGCCATGTCTTTCATTTCATTCAATTTGTGTTTGATAGTGATCATCTCAGGCTTTGGAGCATGATTATGTTCTGTACTACTAATCACATCACCGGATTTTGTTTGTGTTGTATACTTATAGCACCGACTTGAACATTTATTTGTAAAATATTCTGCACAATGCCAGATCATTTTATTGATGCCTTGTTGATGAAACAAAAATGTGTAACAATTTAAAAGAAGTAAATTCTTGTTTTTTTGACTTGTTAAAAACTAAAGAGGCATTGTATATATTAAAAATTATGAAGAATGTGTTAGTTCCCTAAAAGTATATTGATTTTTGTATACTCTTTTAGAAAACCCTAAGAAAATTTAAAATAATGTTCAAAAAAATATATTACAAAATATCTTCTTTTATGAATTTGGATTTCTCCTCTTCTTATCACTCTACACACTCTTACTTCTCCCCTTCTTCCTTCTTTACTTCTCTTAACTCTACCACTTTATATATCTTCTTAATGCCTCTTCATAATGCCTTTTCACTTATATCTTTTCATAATCACTCTTAATCAACTTATTCCCACGAAATTTCCTTTATTTTTATAATTATTTACCATTTTATAGGTTATTTAAGCATATTAAAGGTGTTTTAAGGCTATTTTAGGGGTATATAATGGATATATGGTCTAAAAATGACCTAAATAGCCTCTATGGTGCCTCACAATCCCTTTTTTAATCTTAAAGATTAATGTAACTTAATCTTTTGACATGCTTGTTTATGTTCCTTGTAATCATATTTATAATTTAGTTTAATAAATAGTTTTTGTGACTATTTATGGTCATTTGAGCACATGAAGAGATAGCAGTGCAAATTGGAGCAAGAATTTGGCATAACAATTGAAAAAATATCTAAATTCTAATGTTCTAATTGATTTTATGTCATTTCTAGTTTACTAGCTTGATCTAAAATGACCACGGGTTATTCTGTCCATAGGTTATTTTGACCATGGGTTATTCTGTCCATGGGTTATTATGACCCTGGGTTATTTTGTCCTTGGGTTATTATGACGGGGTTATTGTGTCCAGGGTTATTTGGCCAAGTTATTATGTCTGGATACCATAACTGATGTATTTTTTTTAATATAACTTACAGGCACATGTTGATTTATATAAAAGAGTGGAGGGCCAAAGGGTATTGTTGATTCTGGACAATATCACAGAAGATAGCAAAAATGAAGTGAGATATTATCTTGAGGCAGATAGAGCTCATGATGGTTTGGATGTCATGTTTCCTATTCTGGACAAAGCTTTTTTTGTGTTTCAGAATGCGTGAATTGTATGAATCTATCCACAAACAACTCCAAAATCATAATTGACAGAGTACTATAAAACTGATATCTTATATTCCTGTGTTTCTTTCGTACTAAACCCAACTTCTCAACAAGTTTTGTTGAAAGCTACATTTTTTTAAGTTATATAAACATTTAAAATCTTTCCTATCGAACGAGATAAAAACCTTAGATATTTAAATTATCTATCTCCATGGTGGAATTGGGTGTGGAGACAAACAATTTTTTTTAACAATATTTCTTCTACGTTTTTAATTACATATTTACATGCGACCACCTAATATAGGCCATGCATTAATATAAGCACTTAAGGCTATCAAATCTAGGAGAGGTGGGTTTCATGGTAGGGTACTAAGGAGGGTAGTGATCCTTTTTTTTCAAGATATTATTAAATTTAATATAAAATTAAATTTATTTTGAGAAGTCATTTTTTTTGTGTGTTGTGGATGAGTTTTTACGATTAATTATTTAAATGCCATTAAATGGGAGACACATGCATGCATACAAAATGTAGTAAATAGATATATATTTCAAGTTCCATTGAGATATACGTATTTTGAAATTGTTTTCAATATTACTTTGGTTTAGTTTAATTTATTTTAAAGTTTCTTCTTTTTTAAAAAAAAAACTGCAGGAATCGGGTAGCCCCCCTATAAACTACAGTGTGCCTGGTAAACTTTTTTCATGTGACCGGTGACGCTGGCATGACACGCCCTCCGGTACCACGGGGACAGGGAGAGACTGGACCTCGTACCTTCTTTACCGCAACGAAATTTTTTAGCCAATCAAGCCAGGGCCCCCGCCCCCTTATTTTAAAGTTTCTTAACTAGACTTTAATCAATTTATTTATTTTTGAGTTTTTAAAGGAAATTAAGATTTAAAATTAAAATTAAAAATTAATATAATTTAATTTAAAATTAAAATTAAAATTTAATTTAACTAAATTTATATTTAAGAGTTTAGCTTGAAATAAATAATTGGCATTAACAAAATAAAATAATTGAGAAGTAATAAGGAGTTTATTTAATGTTTGGTGTGATGATGATTTTGATCTTACTGATTCATTAATACATTGTGATAAAAGACTCAAAACTAAGATATGGTACAACCATAGATCAAGAAACTATGAAAGAGATATTTTGAGATTTTTGTTATTTGGGATAGAACTACACTCCTAACCCAGTCTTGGACTAAGCCACCCACATGATATGGTCTCGAACTTGGTTTCCTAGATGGTGTGGTCTTGGACTAGGCCACCCACACAACCTAGAGAGGATGTTGAAGTTCACAAAAGAGAAAAAATAAACACCCACATCTTTTCCAAACTACTAAGCTCAGAGATTTAATTAAAACACAAGCACAAAGTACTCTTATAAATTGTTTTGATTAATGGCTAGATCCGGAGCACTATACTTTTATATTTCCTCCTAAGAAGCCTCGTACTCGTTTGTCAATACATCCAAGAGAATGAAGTTGAGACGAAAACTTTCAAATTGAATGCCATATAAATTTTGAATTGACTTTTCTTGAAACACAAAAGTTCAATGGTATAGAAATGTTTGAGTAGGATTTAGTTTGTATATATGCTACCTCTTTGCTACGCCCTTAATATTGGTGTACATAGGGTTATGAATAGTAGGCTTGTGGCTATCTTAACTCTTAATTACATCATTTTATCATTATTATATTGTTATTTAGTTGTTTAGGTCAACCTAAGGCTTCTATAGGGCTATCTAAGTCGGCCTGGGTGATATCCTAGGCATAAATAGGTATATATAGGAGGTAGTGAGTCTCATTTCATATCATATTGAGTATTGTGTTCTTACTAGAGACTATTGGAGGTATCCTACTAGAGACTATTGGAGGTATCCCCCTCGAAGAGGATTAGGAGGTTGCCCCATCGAAGTGGCATATTATTATCAAGTATTTGTAGCATATTACTATTATATTAAGATATTGTGCAAGTTGTTTCATTACAAGTGGTATCAGAGCATGATCTTGGCACCGTAGAGGCAAGATTTTTTTCAACATTGGAGGCGATTTTGGGAAGAGCATAAATTTTAGATTTTAGAGAAAGTTTTAAATATTTTTGAAGGGTTTTTGAATACCATATTAAAGAAGATACAGTCCAGATTTTAGAGGAATTGAAGCAAAACTAAGTGAGTTATTGCAAAATTAGGGTTTCCAACAAATTCGCTCTCAAGGCAGCAAATTTGCTAATTTTTTGTATTTTTTTCTGGGTAAGTGGTATCTTGGCCCTAGTAAGTTATAGTAAAAATTTTAGAGAATTTACATTTCATTTGTGTGATTTATTTCAAAAATATTGGTTTCCATTATGACAGGGTCTGCAACAAGAGGCAAAAAGAATGCTGCCACACCAGGGAAATCCTCTAATAAGGATGAGGAAATAATAGAGTATAGTAATCCCAATGAGGAAATAAGTAAGTTCAAGGAAGAGGTTAAGAGGGATATGTGTGACCTAAGAGGAGATATATCAGATATACGAAGCATGTTAAGCGCATATATGAATGAACCAAGAAAGGAGTTCTCAAGCAACCAAGGTGAAACCTTCAAGTCAGCTAATGATGACACAAATTTTAATACTTCTATGGGATCTAGAAATTTTTTTCCAAAGGTGGATATGCGCAAGTTTGATGGTAAGGATCCTCTAATATGGATAAACCAAATGGAGAATTTTTTTGAAGTACATCAAATCCCATATGGACAAAAGGTCATGATGGCTTCCCTATATCTAGAACCAGATCAATTCATTTGGTATCATTGGCTTTGTACTCATCGGATAAAAAAGGGTCTCACTGTCTCATGGTCAATTTTTACAGAAGAACTCCAAGCACAATATAGCAATAGTGTGACAGACAACTTCTTCAACCAACTTGCTAAACTTCAACAAACAGGATCAGTTAAGGATTATATTCAAAAATTCCAAAATCTATCCTTAAGAGTGGATACAATTATAGAGGAGAACTTGAATGATTTATTCTTGGGTGGTCTCAAGGATCACATTCAACATGAGGTACGCATGTTTAGTCCTAGCTTAGTAAATGAGTCTTTTATCTTGGCACGCAGGGTAGAGGAGAAGTATTTGATTCCTAGAAAGCAAGGGGCTAATATGATAAGAGAGAAAGGATATTCAACACCTTCTCTTCCTCAACCTACTAGGTTGACTCCATAGCAAATTGAGGAGAAAAGAGAAAAAGGGTTGTGTTTCAATTGTGATAGCAAATATAGTCGAGGACATAAATGTAGTGAAAAGAAATTGTTCTATATTGAAGGTCCAAGTGAGTAAGAAGAGGAGGAACCCATATTAGAGGAGGATAGGGAGTCAAGTGAGGAATCACATGATTCTCAACCAATCATTTCTTGTCATGCACTCTCAGGTTTTAATGGGTTTCTTAAAGAAGCAGAAAGTAACAGTGTTGATTGACTCAGGTAGTACTCATAATTTCATCAACAAAAAGTTGGCAACTCGTCTAAATTGTTTTATATATCCAGCCCCAGAGTTTTAGGTTTTGATTGCAGATGGGGGTATAGTTAGTTGTTCAGGGAAGTGTCATAGCATTAAATTATCCATGGGAGATTATCAACTTGATACCCTAATGTATGCAATATCCATGGGTGCAGCAGATATTGTTTTGGGACTACAATGGCTTACTACATTGGGAACAATTGAGATGAACTTCCAAGAACTATTCATGAGATTTCAATCAGAAGGAAATGTAGTGGAGCTAAGGGTGTTGAAGGCAAAATCCCCATAGATGGTAAGCGCTCATCAAATGTAAAAGTTGCTTAAGAAAGGAGCGAATGGATTTGTGGCCCAGCTATGTTCATTAGAAGTCTCTCAATCTAATGCTCCTACTCATCCAGATTTACAAGCAATAATTGATCATCACTCAGTGGTTCTTGGAGATATGCCTAAAGGACTTCCTCCTAAGAGGGATCATGACCATGGCATACAACTAGTTCCAGGGAGCCAACCACCAAACATCAGGCCTTATAGGTACCCACAAAAAAGTGAGATAGAAAAAATTGTTGAGGAGATGCTAGAGGCAGGAATTATCAGGCATAGCCAAAGTGCTTACTCCTCGCCTGTGGTGATGGTGCGTAAGAAGGATGAAACTTGGCGCATGTGTCCAGATTATAGAGTGCTCAACATGTACACCATTAAAGATAAGTTTCCTATTCCAGTCATTGATGATTTGCTAGATGAATTGAATGGAGCTATGTATTTTACCAGGTTAGATCTTAGATTTGGTTATCACCAAATTCAGATTAAGGAGGAAGATATTTGTAAGACAGCATTCCGAACTCATGAGGGTCATTATGAATTTTTGGTGATGCCATTCGGCCTTACCAATGCACCATCTACATTCCAAAGTTTGATGAATTCCATTTTTAAGAAGTTCTTGAGAAAGTTTGTGTTAGTGTTCTTTGATGATATATTGATTTATAGCAAGACTTGGGAAGAACATTTGCAGCATGTAGATCAAGCATTACAATTACTCAAAGATCATCAACTCTATGCTAAGCCATCCAAGTGTGCTTTTGGTCTTAAGGAGGTGGAGTATTTGGGATACATAGTTTCACATGAAGGAGTAAAGGTGGACCCTAACAAAATTAAGGCTAACGTGGAATGGCCTATTCCAAAAACCATTAAGAAACTGAGGGGTTTCTTGGGATTGACAGGGTACTATAGAAGATTTGTGAAGAATTATGGTCGTATAGCAGCACCCCTCACCACTCTCTTGAAGAAGGATTCTTTTCATTGGAATGAGTCTGCTAATGTAGCATTTGAGCAATTGAAGGAGGCTATGTGTACAACTCCAGTGCTTGCCACTCTGGACTTCACCAAGGAATTCATTGTGGAATGTGATGCTTCTAGAAATGGGATAGGAGCAGTTCTCATGCAAGAAGGTTGACCAATTGCTTTTGAGAGTCATCAATTAAAGGGTAAAAATCAGCTCAAACCTATTTATGAGAAGGAAATGCTAGCAATCCTTCATGCATTTAAACAATGGAGGCCTTATTTAATGGGTCGACACTTCAAGGTTAAGACAGATCATGATAGCCTAAAATATTTTTTGGAACAAAGACTATCCTCTGAAGAGCAACAAAAATGGGTCACTAAGATGTTGGGATATGACTTTGAGATTGTATATAAGAAAGGGAAGGAAAATATTGTGGTTGATGCACTTTCTAGGAAGGATGAGAAAGATGAAGTCTTATTGTGTGCCCTTTCAATATTACAAGCAAATTGGGTGGAAGAAGCCAAAGTAGAGTGGCAAAATGATGTTGCAACAAGTAATCTCATCGAACAATTAAAAAGTAGTCCTAGTAGTTCAGATAAGTTTTGTTTGAAGGAAGATATTCTTTGGTATAAAGAGCGCTTGTATCTCTGCAAGAATTCCACTCTTCAACACAAGATTCTCACAGAGCTACATGAGTCCCTAGTTGGTGGTCATTCAAGATTTTTGAAGACATATCATTGGGTCAAGCAAGATTTTTTTTGGGAAGGGCTAAAAGGTGATGTTCAAAAATTTGTGGTTGAATGTTTAGTTTGTCAAAGAAATAAGGGGGAGACAATTAAGACACCAGGTCTCTTGCAACCCTTATCTATTCCTAGCCAACATTGGGAAGAGGTATCCATGGACTTCATCACAGGGCTTCCCAAATCTAAAGGTCATAATGTCATCATGGTAGTAGTTGATCACCTCACTAAATATGCACATTTCATTGCATTATCACATCTTTTACAGCAAGTGCAGTGGCAAAAGTTTTCTTGGAGAATATCCAAAAGCTACATGGTACACCTAAGGTTATTGTTAGTGATCATGATCTTATCTTTACTAGTCACTTTTGGAAAGATTTATTCTCATGTTTGGGTACTCAATTGGCTCATAGTTCTTCATACCATCCTCAATCAAATGGGAAAATTGAGGTTGTTAATAAATGTTTGGAAGGATATCTACGTTGTTTCACTTCAAAGAAACAATCTCAATGGGTAGATTGGCTACCACTGGCAGAATGATGGTATAACCCTTCTTTTCATAGCTCATCAAAAATGTCTCCATTTTTGGCACTTTATGGATATCATCCTCCTTTGATCACATCATCATTAAAGGTGTCACCAAGAGTTCAGGCAGTAGAGGACCACTTGCTTCATCAACAACAGGTACTTTCAGGACTCAAGGAGAATTTAGTATGGCACAAAATCGAATGAAACAACAGGCAGACCAACATTGTAGTGAAATAAATTTTGAAGTTGGGGATTGGGTCTTCTTGAGATTGCAGCCTTATAAACAAATCTCAATGAAGCAACAAAAAAAGAATAATAAGTTGTCTTCAAGATATTATGGGCCATACCAAATCATGCAAAAGATTGGTAGTGTTGCCTACAAGCTAGAGTTGCCACCAACAACAGAGATACATCCAGTTTTCATGTTTCTTGTTTGAAGAAGGTAATTGGGTAGAATATTCCTACTCAAATAGTACTACCAGAGCTTGATGAAGAAGGAAGAATAATTTTGGAACCAGAGGGCATTCTTCAAACATGCACGAAGAAGCTGAGGAATATAACCCTCACTCAATATCTAATCCAATGGAAGAATTTACTAGTTGAAGAGGCCACATGGGAGGATGAGGAGTTCATTCAAAAGAATCCACACTTGGTTAGCATTGAGGACAATGCTTCTTTGAAGAGGGGGGGCATGCTACACCCTTAATATTGGTGTACATAGGGTTATGAATAGTCGACTTGTGGCTATCTTAACTCCTAATTAAGTCATATTATCATTATTATATTGTTATTTAGTTGTTTAGGTCGGCCTAAGGCTTCTATAGGGCTATCTAAGTCAGCCTGGGTGATATCCTAGGCATAAAAAGGTATATATAGGAGGTAGTGAGTCTCATTTCATATCATATTGAGTATTGTGTTCTTATTGAAGACTATTGGAGGTATCCCCCTCGAAGAGGATTAGGAGGTTGCCCCCTCAAAGTGGCATATTATTATCAAGTATTTGTAGCATATTAATATTATATTTAGATATTGTGCAAGTTGTTTCATTACACTCTTTTGTTCTTTTCAATGCGTTATATAACTTTTCATGTTGACTAAATAGTTCCAATTGAAATATATATAACCTTTATATAATGCTTTATATAGTTAGGTTTAGAATTATAATTAGGGTTAAAATTAGAATCAGGGTTAGCATTAGGGTTATTGTTAGAATTAGGATTAGGGTTAGGTTTAGAATTAAGGTGGGTCACTATTACAATTGGGATAAGAATTAGAGTTATAGTTAGGGTTAGGGTTAAAATTAGAGTTAAAGTTAGAGTTACAATTAGGGTTAGGGTTGTTCTAATTGATTTTATGTCATTTCTAGTTTACTAGCTTGATCTAAAATGACCATGGGTTATTCTGTCCATGGGTTATTTTGACTGCGAGTTATTCTGTCCATGGGTTATTATGACCCTAGGTTATTTTGTCCTTAGGTTATTATGATGGGGTTATTGTGTCTAGGGTTATTTGGCCAAGTTATTATGTCTGGATACCATAATTGATGTATTTCTTTTAATATAACTTACAGGCACAATTTGATTTATATAAAAGAGTGGAGGGCCAAAGGGTATTGTTGGTTCTAGACAATATCACAGAAGATAGCAAAGACGAAGTGAGATATTATTTTGAGGCAGATAGAGCTCGTGATGGTTTGGATGTCATGTTTCCTATTCTGGACAAAGCTTTTGTCGTGTTTTAGAATGCATGAATTGTACAAATCTATCCACAAACAATGCCAAAATCATAATTGACAGAGTACTATAAAACTGATATCTTATATTCCCGTGTTTCTTTCGTACTAAACCTAACTTCTCAACAAGTTTTGTTGAAAGCTACATTTTTTTCAAGTTACATTTTTTTAAAGTTATATAAACATTTAAAATCTTTCCTATAGAATGAGCTAAAAACCTTAGATATTTAAATTATCTATCTCCATGGTGGAACTGGGTGTGGAGATAAACAATTTTTTTTAACAATCTTTCTTCTACGTTTTTAATTACATATTTACATGCGACCACCTAATATAGGCCATGCATTAATATAAGTACTTAAGGCTGTCAAATCTAGGGGAGGTGGGTTTCATGGTAGGGTACTAAGGAGGGTAGTGATCCTTTTTTTTCAAGATATTATTAAATTTAATATAAATTTAAATTTATTTTGAGAAGTCATTTTTTGTGTGTTGTGGATGAGTTTTTACGATTAATTATTTAAGTGCCATTAAATGGGAGACACATGCATGCATACAAAGTGTAGTAAATAGATATATATTTCAAATTCCATTGAGATATATGTATTTTGAAATTGTTTTCAATATTACTTTGGTTTAGTTTAATTTATTTTAAAGTTTTTTTTTTTAACTGCAGGAATCAGGTAGCCCCCTCTATAAAATGTAGTGTGCCTAGTAAACTTTTTTCACATGACTGGTGACGCTGGCGCGACATGCCCTCCAGTACCATGGGGATAGGGAGAGAAGGAACCTCATGACCTTCTTTACCACAATTGAATTTTTTAGCTAATCGAGTCAGGGCCCCCGCCCCCTTATTTTAAAGTTTCTTAATTAGAATATAATCAATTTTTTTTTGAGTTTTTAAAGGAAATTAATATTTAAAATTAAAATTAAAATTTACTTTAAAATTAAAATTAAAATTTAATTTAACTAAATTTATATTTAAGAGTTTAGATTGAAATAAATAATTGGCATTAACAAAATAAAATAATTGAGAAGTAATAAGGAGTTTATTTAATGTTTGATGTGATGATGATTTTGATCTTACTGATTCATTAATACATTGTGATAAAAAGACTCAAAACTAAGATATGGTACAACCACAGATCAAGAAACTATGAAAGAGATATTTTGAGTTTTTTGTTATTTGGGATAGAACTACACTCCTAACCCAGTCTTAGACTAAGCTACCCACATGATATGGTCTCGAACTTGGTTGCCTAGATGGTGTGGTCTTGGACTAGGCCACCCACACAACCTAGAGAGGATGTTGATGTTCACAAAAGAGAAAAATAAACACCCACATCTTTTCCAAACTACTAAGCTCAGGGATTTAATTAAAACACAAGCACAAAGCAGTCTTATAAATTGTTTTGATTAATGGCTAGATTTGGAGCACTATACTTTTATATTTCCTCCTAAGAAGCCTCGTACTCATTTGGCAATACATCCAAGAGAATGAAGTTGAAATGAAAACTTTCAAATTGAATGCCATATAAATTTTGAATTGACTTTTCTTGAAACACAAAAGTTCAATGGTATGGAAACGTTTGAGTAGGATTTAGTTTGTATATATGCTACCTCTTTTGTTCTTTTCAATGCATTATATAACTTTTCATGTTGACTAAATAGTTCCAATTGAAATATATATAACCTTTATATAATGCTTTATATAGTTAGGTTTAGAATTATAATTAGGGTTAGAAGAGAATCAAGGTTAGCATTAGGGTTATTTTTAGAATTATGATTAGGGTTAGGTTTAGAATTAAGGTGGGCCACTATTACAATTGGGATAAGAATTAGACTTATAGTTAGGGTTAGGGTTAAAATTAGAGTTAAAGTTAGAGTTACAATTAGGGTTAGGGTTAGTATTAAGGTTATGGTTAGGGTTTGAATTATGGTTAGGGTTAGGGTAAGAAATAGGGTTAGTATTAGGGTTAGGGTTCCAATTAGGGTTTGGGTTAGGGTTACAATTAAGGTTACAACTATAATTAGGGATAATGTTTGAATTAGAGTTAGGGTTAGGGTTATATTATAGTTAAGGTTAAAGTATTAAGGTTAGGGTTAGGGTTTGTCTTATGATCAAGGTTAGGGTTAAAATTAGAGCTATGTTTAGGGTTAGAATAAGGGTTAAGGCTAGGGTTAGGGTTAGGGTTACAATTAGAGTTATGGTTAGATTACAATTAGGGTTGGGGTTAGGGTTAGCATTAGAATTAGTGTTAGGACTATAATTAGGGTTAATGTTGGAAGTAGTGTGATGCCTCCCATGCTATGATTATGGTAGACGGATATAATGTTATGGATATATTGACATATGTTGTACTCACGCTGATGACATTCCTAATTTCAGTTATGGTACTTCATATGATAGTCAATATGGGATCTTGATGATTATTTTAATGACATTGATGACTTACATACTCTGACATCATCTTGCATTCTAGGCGATTATGATGTTGATCTGACCGTGATTGTTGTATGTTAGAATTGATTATCTTGATGATTATTATGTTGTGATTATGATTATGGAAAAACCCATGCTGTATGATGATGAGGATATGTTTATGTTTTGTGTACATGTAACATTGATCTCTCTATGATGTGTTTGTATGATGAGGGACGAAGTCGTGTTCCTCACTTGTGAGGCCCACATGATGTCTTAATCCCTGTCATTGTCTATATTATTTTTCCATGAGGTGAGAATGCATATGTATGCTTCATCTTTGATGGAGGTTACAGGTACAGGCATTGACTCCACCTGAATTAATAGGTCTAAACGTGCCTTGCCCCAAATGGATAAGTTGTTCTAGAGATAGCATAGGTTTCCACACCCTAAGTCAACATCCTCCATGAGGATGCGTGTCATGTTTAGTTCAACCTATCAATTTTGTCAGTGGTCAGTCAGGGTTGCTTGAGGTTCTATTTTTTGACTCTATGCTGACGTTTAATTCTATTTAATTTAAATTGTGGATTAATACCTTGATAAATATAAATAAATAAATTATAGTTAATTTGTAATATAGTGTTAAATTTAATAATAATAATAATAATAATAATAATAATAATATGTTAAATAGTTCAGGTAAATAATTAATACTTGGTATGTGTTATATGGGGTAAATGAATTACCCGTTTTGCGTGAGTTAATTTCAATTGAGTAAATTGTAATTATTTAACTATAGAATTAATAAATTTAATTAGTGGGAGATGGTTGATTTTTACCGTATTGCAGTTGCTCGGGAAATGTATTTGTTTTGTTGGGGGGTAGGGGAGAAGTGAGGGGGTGGCAGAAGTTCAGTGAAAGTCCAATCCCTATTCCAAAAGTGCCTTTTAAGACACAGATGAGAATGGCGCTGGTAAAAAGTTTACAGGAGCTTCGAATGAGTCTTCATGAACCCTTCTTCAATTTTATATCAAGGGTGCATAGACGGGAGGATACTATGAGAAGTTGTGGATTCAGCCTTAAAGCAACTTCTAGTATTTTCTTGTAAATTCTAATCGTTATTCCTTTTAACATTGATCAGACCCTGCATTCATTCCATTTTGTGCTTGTCCTACAATAATCACATATAATGAGAAGGCATACTTCTGTTAACGTGTGACTACCCCATGAGGATGCTATGTCTTCGGTACTCTGGCACTTGTGTGAATTAATAATTCTTAAGTCTCAGGTAAATATATTATGTGCATAGCTATATCTATATTGCCCCAGACAAGCTATTCAAATTGTATTTCCTGTGTTTCCTCATCACGCATAACATAGCAGAAACATTCCTAACTCGTCGGTTGTCCCTATCGGCGTATTCCTTAAACTTCCTTGGATGCAAGTACTAGTTTATATTGGTGTAAGCAATTAGCTATGTCGCTACAGAGGATGAGTTAGCATAAAATCTAGGATTCATGTAAACCTTTCTTTATGATATATCTATATTATAAATTTCATTTAATATTTATATAATGCACTTAAATCTTTTGATGCATATCTCTGCGCCTTGTGGTGGTTGAATCTCCATCTGCACACAATTATTTATCCTAGTTTGAAGCTGTGTGGCACATATTTTGTGCATAACTTGCAATCAATATTAACCATAGATGTAATGACATCTCTTTGAGGCACTGCCAGCAGTTCGCGTGCTTGTCTACACTTCTACATTTTGCGTACATGTCCACAAGTGCATTTCCACTATAATATCTGACAAAAATCGCCTTCCATTATGCTATGATTCCAAAGCTCCCCTTTCTGTCACATGCAGGCAGGATGCTGGCAAAGGCAGTCGAATTTGGCTTTACACCTGCCAGTTGCATTGCTTATAAGTTTCTAAAGCATGTTCAGCGAACCCATTTCGTGCATACCCAGCAATCATTGCTATCTTTCTGGCATTCTGTCAAACCAGTCCACGTGCCTTGACAGTGCTTCTTCATTTTGTTTGAAAGTTCTAAATCTGTTGTCAACAAATCCATCTTGTTTATTTCCGGCAAACCTCTGCATTATTCTTAGGGTTATGGTATGTAATTTTTATGAACATTATTTTAGGATATCTATATTTAAAAAATATATCTAAAATATGTCGAGAGATATCCTTCTTCAGGGGCCTATTTCCCAAAAACATTCAAGTTATTACTATTTTAAAGAAAGTAAAATTTTTCTATGTAAAACAAATATTTATTGCTTGTGAAATAATATGTTTTTGCTATTTGAACGAAAGTAAAACAAATAGTAAAACAAACTATGTTTTTGCAAAGTAAATATATAAAAAGTGAAATCCAAAAACAATCAAGTTATTACTATTTGAAAGAAAGTAAAATTGTTCTATCCAAAACAAATATTTATTGCTTGCAAAGTAAATATATTTTTGCTATTTGAATGAAAGTAAAACAAATATTAAAACAAATTATGTTTTTTTCAAAGTAAATATATGAAAAGTGAAATCCCAAAAACAATGAAATATTTCAGAAATATATAATATATAATTGCAAATATTAAATTGAATTTTCAAAAGTAAAGAAAAAAGTATTTGTAAGCATAAATAACAATATAGTGACTTGGATTTTTTCAATGATGCGCTTTCCAAAATAATTTATTACTATAATTGTTCTGGGAAAAAAACAATTATTATTGAAATGACTTACTTGGATTTTTTTTCCATTTATTCTTCTTGTTGACTGCACTTTCTTATTTGTTTTTGGCTCTCAATTTATTTCTACTTATAATTTGTGAATGTATCTCAATTTATTTCTACTTATAATTTGTGAAGTGATGTATGCATTCAAATGTCTTTTACATTTATATTAATCTTATTTTTATTGTTTTATTTGTTGGCACTTTTTTAATTAATCCTTATTTATTGTTCTTTTATATTTATATTAATCACTTTCTTATTTGTTTTCGGCTCTCAATTTATTTCTGCTTATAATTTGTGAAGTGATGTATCCATTCAAATGTCTTTTATATTTATATTAATCCTTATTTTTATCCTTATTTATTGTTGTTTTACATTTATATTAATCCTTATTTTTATTGTTTTATTTGTTGGCACTTTTTTAATTAATTCTTATTTATTGTTTTATTTGTTGGCCATTTAATTGAAAAAGTTAACATTTTTTTCATGTTCTTCTAAATATTATCCTGTAAATTTTATTGATAATTTATTTTTTATTTTTTTTAATATAGTAAAAAACTACAATTTACGATAACTACTTAAAATAAACAAAAAAATTATAATATTCATGGGATCACTAGCTCCACAAAGATCTTAAAAAATTGAAGTGCCCTTAGATTGAAATCAAATCAGTTTTAAATTAAAAACTAAAAGCACATGCAAAACTCAAGTTGCCAAATCAAGTAAGTTAATCTCAACCATTCTTTCTTTCATCCACAAATCTATAAATTAAAAATCAATCATCAAATCGCTCACTGGCAAATTGCAAAATTCTTGCATATAAACAAATCCTCTTGAACAAAGGAGAATCGCATTCAATTTCAGGTTTGCATTTAGTTTAGAGTAAGAATTTAATATTGCTTTCCATTTCTTTTATTGCTCCGAATTGCATGCTTACACAATGCAAACATCAATATAACAGTAGATAGATAAAATTGTGCTTGAACAGACAAAGGAAATTACCTGTTATGATGTCTGAGCTATAAGCAGTACTCTCACTAAATTGTTTCCTCACAGAATACACATCTGTAGTTGCTTACATGGCGAAGGGAATATATGTGTTTCTCATGTTTTTATTGCTCACACTGCCTTTTCCTTTTGCTTCTGCTTCTGGTAAATTTTATCCTCCTCTTCAATATTAGTAGATTACTAATAGATGGGTTTTATTTGTTTGATACCAATGAAAATATTGTTTGTCTATGAAAAATTTGAGAAAAGTTTTTGAAATACTTACTGACTAGTAATGTGGTCATAATTACAAGATTCACTGGTCTGTAGCGAGTTGAGCGGTGCATTTAAGGGGGCATGCCTTCTATGGGACGATGGCAAATGCAACGATAAGTGTGTAAATGATGATCAACTCGGGTATGGAATGTGCGGGTGGAGTTGGAAACGGGGATTGGTTTGTCTATGTTATTATGCCTGTTAAAATTGTAATGTTACCATGTAGACATCCTAATGTTTATTCTCTAATGGGATGATACAGATGCTTTAAAATCACCACTCTTGTTGTAGTGTGATAAACAAATAAGTAATAATATAAATTTATGAAAAAAAAAATATCATAATGCAGTTGATGGCATTTCTTAGTTGTTTTTTCTGGGTTTTCTGGTTTTGGTTTTTGTTTAAGATTGGTATGGTTGGGTTTTGTGGTGCTATATGTTCTGCTGTTAGTAGGTTGTTAATGTGTTGTATCTTAGACTTTTGCTCTACAAAACTTTTGCTCTACCCTTTAGACTGTTTTGTACCATTTTTTAACTTTATAAGAAAGAAAATGATTATATGTTCAAATTATTTTCCTGTAATCAAATAGCCCTTTTAAAATATTTTGAAGATACTTACTAAACTATTAAAGAGAGTGTTTAGATATATGTGTAATGTTTAGATAATATGATAGTACAAATCTCTTTCATAAAAATGAAATAAAAGCTCATGTATCTAATTAAATTCGTTTAATTAAAATTTACATATTATGTTATTTTTCTTATTAATAATTGTCATCTTAATTTAAGTTCATTAAATTATCTTTCTATTACTTGTTTTTAATTGTGTGGATATTAGCTTTATTGGGTTTTAAAATTAAATGCTTGGTAACATTTTGTGATATGGAATAACCTTTAACTTAACCTGTATTTTCTCTTTTAGGCTCTAACTTTTTGTGGTTGGAAGGATAAATTATTTGTATTACATTTATATTTTCTCTTTCTCTCCACATAACATTTTTCAGTTATTCCTTTTGTTTGGTTTGGGATAGAAAGATGTAAAATCATATAATATTTTGGCCTTCTATAGGGTCTTGAGCTTCCATCTAATTACTATTTTCAAAAATTAATTTAAAGAAGATATATCACAATCAAGTAGATTGTGAGAATTAGTATAACTATTCTTTTAGTGCACGCAAAAGAAACAAACCATACAATGCAATCTTTTCTTCTAAAACACTATTTTTTATTTGCTAAGATTTTTTTCTATTTTTTTTTGTGATTGTTTAGCATCTTGCTTAATCAATGTATTTAATGGGCCATACTTAATTGATGAATATTAGAAGACTTTGCATTGATGATGATAATGCCATTTTAAAGTTTAGCATTGAAGTTCAAGGAGATTGGCATGCTTATGCTCCAATCACGGTTAAAATAAACCATTGTGATAAATAAGTACTAATTTAGATTTATGTAAAACAAGGTAATGTGATGATTGCATATCATTATTTATAAAATTTATATATTTTTTCATTTTTTCATTTTTCTTTTAATTGAGCTGCAATATTATGTAGAGTAAGTATTCAATAGGATTCCCCTATTCATGGGAAAGAAATAAAATGGCATCCTCCTTTGATTGGATGACACAAACTTAATTTTGATAGGGTGTCGAGAGGCAACCTTGGACTGTTAGGTGTAGGTTGCATTATTTGATACCATGATGGAAACTTGATTGGAGTCATGATGAAGAGACTATCAAAGCACACAAACAATGAGGCCAAGGCCCAATCACTTCTTGGCCTTGAAACTTGGCAAATATTATGGCTCAAAATAGATCATAATTGAAGGGGATTTTCTAAATATAGTTAATTCTATAAGGGTTCATCACCCATTCAGAAATTAAACAATATATTAGACAAATGTAGACCCCTACTATATTGTCTCCAATCCTTGTCCATCTCACATATATATCAAGAAGCAAATGTGGATGTGGATTGCATCATTTTTAAGTTTAGCATTGGAGTTCAAGGAGATTGGCATGCTTATGCTCCAATCACTGTTAAAATAAACCATTGTGATACATAAGTACTAATATAGATTTATGTAAAACAAGGTAAAGTGATGATTGCTTATATATATATATTCATTTTGTACTTATGTTCTTTTGGTTTTTCTTTTAATTGTGTTGCAATATTATGTAGAATAAGTATTCAATAGGATTCCCCCATTCATGGGAAGAGAGGGGATAATCCTTAACAAGATCCAGAGCAGGAAACAAATAAAATGGCATCCTCCTTTGATTGGATGGCACAAACTTAATTTTGATGGGGTGTCGAGGGGCAACCCTAGACTGCTAGGTGTAGGCTACATTATTTTATACCATGATGGAAATTGATTGGAGTCATGACGAAGAGACTATCAAAGCACACAAACAATGAGGAAAAGGCCCAAGAACTTCCTCTTAACCTAGAAACTTGGTAAATATTATGGCTCAAAATAGATCATAATTGAAGGGGATTCCCTAAATATAGTTAATTCTATAAGAGTTCATCACCCATTTGGAAATTAAACAATATATTAGACAATTGTAGACCCCTACTATATTGATTCCAATCCTTCTCCATCTCACATATATATATCAAGAAGCAAATGTGGATGTGGACTACATCACCAATGTGGCAATGGATTCCTCAAAATATTTCCATAGGGATATGAATGTAAACATGTGGTGTCACTTGGTACTGAACTTAGACATCCCCATAATTTTGGTGAAATAAATGGGCGTTTAGATTCATTATGGCTTGAGGCAATTGGGTACAAGCATGAGAGTACTCAAGGACTTGATCCATAATTATGAAGGATGGGAGGAGTTTGTTAAATGTGGTTGGACTCCATCATTTGATGTCATTAAAGGAAACATGATGTATGGACTCCATAGTGCATTTGATAGTGAAGAAGTGTCAGAGAGGATTCATGGTAGAGATTTCAAACTAGAGGCTTAATATTATTTTTAGGATTCAGAGAAGTGTGATTTCTTATTCCATTCACATGATATTGGTAGACTTGTTCATGTCTTTAGCATATTGTTATAGGGTTAACACCACATCTCCATGCTAGTGGTAGTTTTCCTGGAAGTTAGTGAAAACAAAGAAGTAATAAAAAAGGTGGCCAAGTCTCTCATTAGGCCAAAGTAGAGGCAAGGGCTTGGGTACATACTGGAGGTGGCTATCATTGGTTGTAGGTTCCATCTAGGAAAGGTGGCATGGTCATTCCCCAGGATTTCTATGAGTCAATAGATCCCCTTTGTGATACCAGTAGAAAAGTATAATGAGGAGTCTCACCGCCACAAAACAAAATGGGGGATTAAATTTCTAAAGTCTTCTATTGGGGCCACTTTGATGCATGGAATCAACTGGTCCTTTTCCTTTGAATTAGAAACTATAACGCCCCTGCCAAGAAACCCCAAAGGACAACAAGTTAACCAGGTCGAATTAATGAAATATTTTTTTTTTATGCATTGCTAACTATGAAATGCATAACATGACATGATAACTAATCCTAGGTCCTCTAAGGTTCCTTGACTACGCTACTTGCAAACAAGGTTACTAGAAACATTTCATTAACAATAAAAGATGAACCTTACATTAATTTCTATTATTCATTTCCACATGTGACAATAAAAAAATCAACATTAAAAACTATCTTCTATTTGCTATCAAAATTGATGCATTATTCTACAATACTCATTACAAGATGAATTCATCAATAATAATTACATCATTACAATATTTACAACAATGCTTCCCTTAGAACATGTGGGAAGGTCACATTAGATTATATCGAGATATACAAAATGAAATACAATCCAAAATACAAATACATGAAAGGATGGCTTCAAGACTGGAACCAGAACTGGTGTCCTCAGTGAAATGAACAATCTCCAACCTCATGAACATAAGAAAGAATACACAACGGAGAAAAGGCACCAACCTCTTGACCATGTGGAACCTTGAGGTCCACCCACCGTGCTAGGAGATAACACAAGAGCCCACATCCAACTAACAGTCAGGAGAACATCAGGTTAATATAAGCAATAGGATTATACATGACATCAATCACCATACTGTCGACAATCCACATCACTTACTATACATTCAGAGGCACTCATACAACATAAGAGGAAATACTACTAGGGAGTGCTAGACTACAATAGGGAGGAGTGTCATCACATAGATTGTCATGGGTTGTCCTGGTAGGTCTTCCTAGGCCCCAACCCCCATCCTGGGTTATCCTGGTAGCCTCTCCCAACCCTCGGCCCCCATGCAAACTCATGCGAAACCAACATACCTTTCATGAGGACAAGGCGGTTGGTCTTGCCATTCCAAGCTTTCTCATATCATCTCGAGCCTAAATGAGCACTTAAGCCATGAGTGAGGCATACATTATCTTGATTAATGTGAATTCTACCCATCCCCCTAATTCATTGTTAAGGTTATCCTTGGATTAAGAAACCCTCCAATGGGTTGTCTTAGACACCGCTTTGGGTTCCGACCCCCATCGAGAGCCACTCCCCCTGCTTGCAACTAGAAAACCCTACACAAAGCAAGGCATTGACCATCTTAACCACTTATCATAATCACATAACATAGAGAAAGGCATTGACCATCTTGCCCTTTTATCGCAAGCACAAAACACAGAGCAAGGCATTGACCATCTTGCCCACTTATCACAATATCATGAATCCATACGTAAGCAGGATGGTAACACCCCTAGGGATTGTTTGCATAAAGAACATTACCAATGACACAACCAAACCACTTACAAGGTTAACAACCCTAGGGACCATTCAAACAATATACTCCCTCTTAGGCCTTTGGAAACCAACCTACTAAACACGATGATGCCAATTTTCAACAATTACTAAGACACTTAATCCAATAATCAAGACACATTGTTACATTATAACCATGAAGACTTTCCTTTAATGAGGCATTATTTCAACTTTCTTATCACTCATTTTAAATTAACCACATCATTCAATTGACAGATTATTTAACACCAAAATATATCTGTAAATAACTATAATAACAATATTCTAAATGATTAAATTGCTTAGCACTCTACTAATCAACTATTAAATAAAATACTTAACAATCATTTGCTACTTAGTTGACAGAGAGTAATCTAAATTTGTTTAACATTTTAAAGTAAGACTTAACTAGTTTTTCAACCGCCCATGATCTCAACTTAACATAAATATGTCTAGAGTAACCTTCAACCCTAATTTTTAATTCCAACCCAAAACATTACCCTATTGAACAAAACTAGAATGAAATCATTAACATACATCATATTGTTTCTAAAATTTTAAGATTGAATTCTTCATAACAAAACATGGTAAATTTAAAACAAAGGCAAATGCTTGTTTCAATAAAAGCAAGAGTATAATCTTACCAAATTCCTAAAACAATTATTTTTAAATTTCCACCTATTATTTCTAAGAACAAATAAACTTACTAATAAAGATATGGTTAGATATACATAATTTTAGATTTGAATATACATTTTTAAGACCATAATAAATCTTCTTTTCCTAACATAAATATAAATGTGAATCAATTGAATATATATTAAAACCCTAAATGCCAACAATATAAACCACTACTTCTATGTTTATATCTACAACCATTTTAATTAAAACAAAATTGAAAACCTTATAAAACTATTACACTTATGCAATATGAAGGCTGCAACCTTAAAATGGAGGTGAACACTCATAAAAGTGGCTGATTAGTGGATGAAGTTTGACAGAATGCCTCAAAGGGATGTAATCTCATGGGATACAATGAGTGCAAGATACATACAAACTAGATATGGTGAAATGGCTTTAGAAACTTTCAAGAAAATGCAAATTTGCAAGCGTAAAGCTAGAAACTACAACCTTTGCAAGCATCATCCCTGTGTGTGACAAAATGGGAGCTTTGGAAAGGTTATGGACATCCATCAAAGCATAAAGGATAGAAAAGTTTTATTAGATATTATAGTTGGAAATGCTTTGGTTGACATGTATGCAAGATGTGGAAGCATAGATAAGCCACACAAACTATTTGACAATGCTCATCATAGAGAAATAATCTCATGAAATCCAATGAGTGCATGATATGCACAAAATGGATTTGCTTCTCAATGAGACGTTGTCTTATGGGATGCAATGATTGCAGAATATGCACAAAATGGATTTGTTGAACAAGCTTTAGAAACTTTCAAGAAAATACAATGGCAACATAAAAGCCAAATTCCTCAACCTTTACTAGTGTTCTGCCAACCTGTGCGGATATGGGAGTTTTGGAGTGGGTATGAACATCCATCAAAACATAAAGGATAGAGAAATTTTGGTAGATGCTGTGGTTGCAACTGCCCTCACAGACATGTATGTGAAATGTGGAAGTGTAGACAAGGCATGTGAATGGCTAGCAAAACGCCTCAAGAATGCAAACTCATGGAAAGAGAAAGCATAGCCAAGGCGCGTGAACTGCTGACTCCTATAAGCAATATATGCAATAATATCAATGCCATTAAATGGCAATACTAACATAAGAGTAAATAAGATATAAAACCATTCAAGGGAAGTTACAATATAAATTCAGATAATACTGGGACACTACAACACGCAAATGTTCTGGCATAAATTTCTCAAGGAATATTTCACCGATAGAGTATAATGATGTAGAAAAATGGACAAATTATAATTGCTAAAGGATTTAGGAATTTTCAAACAAATGCAATTGGTAGAAATAGATATATCAAATGTTGTAGTTTCAAATGTTCTAGTAGACATATACACAGAAATTGAATCATAAGGAAGGCACATGAACCGTGTTGACAAAAATGACCACAAGGAGATATCAACTCAAGGAATGTAATGATTTTAGGACCACAAAAAATAGATATGCTTTAGACTTACACGAAAATACAGTTGGAAAATGAAGTATCCACCCACATTCACACTAGCATCCTTCCTTAGTGCTGCCACCCCCAAGTCTCTAGGCAAAAATCTAGAATTGCATCTAATCCTCAGGCCCCCAAACAAAATATTTCTTGAACAACCGCAATATGGAAAAAATCAACCAACTCCCACTAATTACAAAATATTAAATTTATTAAATCCATAGTTACAAATAACTACAAATTACTGAATCTAAATTAATTCATGCAAATGGTAATTCGTTTACCGCACCAAATAATTAATTATTTACTTAAATACATTTGGTTTATTTAACATATTACTATTATCGTTATAATTATTATTATTAAAAAATATATTTTTTTAAAAATGCGCCTGGTAAACTTTTTAACGTGACCGATGACGCTGGCGCGACACGCCCTTTGGCTCTATGCGAATACTTTTTCTAGGAGCAATGAACCAGTGGGGCCACAACACAGGGGAGCTCATCCCCTAGCAAGAACACTTGAAACCCGATGGCGTAAAGCCTGTGAGCTCGTTGGCCCAGCGGGGGTTTGAACTCTAGTGGCTGCCATTACAACCGAGTGACTTAACCACTGAACCACGCCCTTATCAGCTATTATTAAAATAATATTACACTACACATTAACAATAATTTGTTTATATATTTAACATTAGAAAATGTCCCCTTGGGGGCTTTTCTGTCATAAGGTTTAGCTAGTGCAGGAGCACCTAGAAAGTCATGTTTTCTTTTTGTAATAAGGTCTATTGACCAATGCATGCCATTTCAGTTTGTGTCTAGGTTCATTTGTAAGTCCTAAGTGACTTAGGACACTTTTGTCAAATTGTAATCGCATAATGCCAAAATAGGGCAGTAGGGCAGTTAGGACGGCTGGTCTCCCAGCCGTTTGGAATGGGTCTCCTAGCCGCTTGGAATCGATTGATTTTTTTCCTCAGTGGCGAGTTTATAAACCCAGAGGAATGAACCAAATCATCATTGTTAAAACAGATCATAGAGAGAGATCGGATCGAAGAGGAGGTTGAATGTGATCTTGTATTGTGCCAAGGAGAAATAAAACTATTCTGTTCTGTCAATCTGATTTCCATTTTCTGTAACTGTAAATTGTATAGTTGTAGATTTCCATTCTTTCTATGCTTTCCATTGTTGCAATATGTCGATGTGAAGCATTCCACTGATAATATTTCTGTTGAAATCAGTGGAATGGCTTCAATGTACAAATATCTATTTTTGTTTTCTATTTTGTTTCATTGTTTGGTGGGGAAGAGAATCTAGACAGTGCGAGTTGCACAGTAAGTTGACCTAGCATCTCCATGTGCTAGGGTTTGGAAGAAGGTAAACTATGCATCAGAGTGTTGGCGTAGCAAACCCTAAAGGTGGCTGATAGAAAATGGTCTTGCCGATAGGTAAAAGGTCAAAGTAACATCAAAGTGATCAGTGTATCGGCAACTCCAGAATAAGTTTCACTGATAGTGAGAGTCTCGCCGAGGGTGTTAGTCATCGACGCATCAACCAAAGGTTGCGAGTGTTCACCAATGGAACAAGTCTCGCCGAAGATAAAGTGAAGTGGAGTCATTGGTGTAAGGTGGACTGACGGAGAGACTTTAGAAAGTCATTTCGACCAACGGTTGTCTGGCCGATGGAGATGTATCGGTGACTCTTTTGCTAAGTCTTGTCAGTTAAGAGGAAACAGGGACCTGATTTGCATCTCCTGCTATGCGCTCCCCATCATATTGGTATCAAAGCCTGAAAAGATTTGGGCAGCAAGTTGAATTGAGGATTTGCAGAAGTGTTGGCATTTGGGTGATGTCTGTGAATAGTGTACGTCAAACAGAGAAAGCGAAACAGAGGCAGAGAGGATGCCTCCCAAAAGTATGTCGCAGGACGCCATCAAGAAGTTGATTGAGGAGATACTTGACTCCAAGTTGGGAGAGTTTGAGCAGTCCAAAAGCAAAGATAGGGAAGATGTAAGTGACAGCGAGGAAAGAGATACAGAAATTGAGGAAACCAATAAAAAGATAGAAGAGATACTAGAAGACTAGAGGGCATTTGTAGATGCATTGAAGTTAGTCAATAGGGACACCATAGATGGGTTACCTATGTATAGTGGGAGTATGGAAGCTGAAGAGGTGATTGACTGGATTGAGGCATTGAACAATCATTTTGAATACAAAGAAGTCCCTGATGATAAGAGGGTTAAGTTGGCAAAGGAAAGATTGAAGGGATCTGCTCTTGCATGGTGGAATTATGAGCAAGGAGAGAGAGTCAAGGAGGGGAAGAATATGATAACCTCTTGGGAAAGGATGAAGACCAAAATCAAGGCAGAATTCTTACCCCTGGACTATGACGTGCAGATGTATAAGAAATTGTAGAATCTCAGACAGAGAGACCTTGATGTGAATGCATACACACAAGAGTTTCATAAACTCAGTCTCAGGTCAAAGAGACAAGAATAAGAGTTAGAAAAGGTGGCAAGGTATTTGAATGGCCTAAGGATGAACATCCAAGATGAGATCAGCATCTTAGCACCAGAAACAATGAACAAGTGTTTCTAAATGGCCTTAAGGGCTGAAGAGAAGATAAAAAGAAAGAGTGAGTAGAATAATAAAGGTAGAGGTGGAAGAAATTTCAGAGGCAAAGGCAGTTTTGGAGGAAGAAGTCCTAACCAGAGGGCTAGTGGTGAGTCTAGCCAAGAAGAGCAAGTTGGGGACTCAAGTAGCAGAGGAGGCTACCTAGGAAGAAGGCCTAATGGAAGAGGTGGGACAAATGGATCAGGTAGAGGATCCAAGTTCTCCAATATGAGATGCTATAACTGTAATCAGATAGGGCACCCAGCATACAAGTGTCCAGAGAAGGCCTCAACTTCTCATGGTGGTGAGAAGAGAACCACTTTGATTCAAGAAGATGCAAGGAGTGTGACATCTCCTAAAGTGAATCTAGCATCCAAAATGAGAGAAAATCTGATGATCAAGAGGACGTTGCTCAAAGAACCAGTGCAGACTGAACCATCTCAAAGAAGGGCTTTGTTTAGAATCAACTGCAAGATCCAAGGTAAGGTTTGTGAAGTTATTATTGACTATGGTTCTACTGATAATATCATATCTTTGGAAGCAGTGAATAAGTTGAATCTAGAAAAGATACCCCATAGCAGTCCATATAAAGTCAATTGGTTGAATAAGGGGCAGCACATACTCATCAATGAATAGGCATGGGTAGAATTTGGTATTGGGTGGTATAGAGATAAAATTTTGTGTGACATCCTTCCAATGGATGCTTGCCATCTTTTGTTAGGAAGACCATGGCAGTTTGACAGAAAGGCTCATCATGATGGAGAAAAGAATGCTTACTCATTCCAAAAGGATGGTGTGACTTATAGGATACAGTCATTGGTAAAAGAGGATCCACATCATGTAGGGTCTAGTGTAATGCTGGTAGGAGAAAAAGAATTCATGGATACACTAGGTGGTGGAGTAGGTTTTTCTTTGATTATGAAGCCTAAGGGGGAAAAGAAGGAAAATGTGAGAGAAGTAGGGACTAAGGAGGTCAGAGATTTGCTTAGAGTTACAAAGGAGTGATTGCAAAGGATATACCTGATTCCCTACAACCAATCAGAGACATTAACCATCAGATAGATCTCATACCAGGAGCAGTACTTCCTAATAAGGTAGCATATAAGATGACACCTCAACAGAATGAAGAGATAACAAATCAGATTCAAGAACTCCTAAACAAAGGGTTGATAAGGAAGAGCCTTAGCCCATGTGCAGTACCTACTATTTTAGACCCAAAGAAGGATGGGAAATGGAGGCTTTATACCAATTCTAGGGCCATAAATAGGATAACCATCAGGTATAGGTTTCCTATTCCTAGAATAGAAGATCTAATGGATTATTTGGGAGAGGCTACTCATTTCTCCAAAATAGACTTGAAGAGTGGGTATCACCAGATAAGGATAAGAGAGGGGGATGAGTGGAAGACAACTTTCAAAACCAATGAAGGGTTGTATGAGTGGTTTGTGATGCCGTTTGGTCTTTAAAATGCCCCTAGCACCTTTATGAGGCTAATGAATGAGGTGTTGCAGGAATTCATAGGCAAATTTGTGGTAGTCTACCTTGATGATATCTTGGTGTTCAGTAAGAACAAGGAAGAACACTTGAAACATTTGGAGATAGTCTTGAAGAGGATGCAAAATCAGAAGTTAATGATAAACTTGGAAAAGTGTGACTTCATGAAACAAGAATTGGTGTACCTAGGTTTTGTCATCTCTAAGGGTGATTTGAAAATGGATCTTTCCAAGGTAGAGGCTATTTTGAATTGGCCTACACCTAGGACAGTAGGAGAGGTCAGAAGTTTTCATGGCTTGGCCACATTTTACATAAAATTTATTAAGAACTATAGTGATATTTGTGCACCTATGTTAGAGACCATCAAGGGTGGAGGAAATATGAAGTTTGTGTGGACAAAAGAGGCCGATCAAAGTTTTGAAAGTATGAAGCAGAAAGTTGCCAAGTATCTTGTTTTAGTACTTCCTGATTTCAATAAGGTTTTTACCATTGAATGTGATGCAAGTGGGTTGGCCATAGGAGCAGTGTTGAGGCAAGAAGGCAGACCATTAGCCTTCTTCAGTGAAAAGTTAAATGAAGCCAAGAGGAAGTACTCCTCTTATGATTTAGAGTTGTATGCTATGGTACAAGGTCTAGAAAAATGGAGGCACTACTTGCTTCCTAAGGAATTTATTGTATACACTGACAATCATGCTCTCATTTTTTTGAATGGACAGGAAAATCTTAGCCATAGACACATGAAATGGGTGGAAAGTCTTCAAACATACACCTTCATCATCAAGCATAAGAAGGGGATAACCAACAAGGTTGCTGATGCTTTAAGCAGAAGGGTGTTGACAGTGCAAGAAGTGCAGCTACAAAGCATGGGTGTTGAGGCACTCAAAGGGTTGTATGAAAAGGATCATGGTTTCAAGGAGATTTACAAGGTATGTAGTGAGTTTGCCAATGCTTTCGACAGTGAATTTTTAGATTATACATTGCAAGATGGACTTTTGTTTAAAGGAAGCCAACTATGTATTCCTAAGTGTTCCATGAGGGACAATATAGTGAAGGAGAAACATTGTGGTGGTTTAGGAGGACATTTTGGGCTCAATAAGACCTTAGATCTTGTAAGAAGGTTTTACTTTTGGCCAAGGATGGAATTTGATATCAGAAGGTTTGTTGAGAGTTGTATGATTTGCCAGAAAGCAAAGGGGGTCTCAACCAATGCAGGACTGTACCAACCTTTGCCCATACCAAACAGACCTTGGGAAAGTTTGAGTATGGATTTTGTGACAGGATTACCCAAGATAAGGACAGGTTATGACTGTGTGTTTGTTGTGGTAGACAGGTTCAGCAAGATGGCTCAATTTATTCCTTGTAAGACCACCAATGATGCTATTACATTGTAGGTTTGTTCTTTAAAGAAATTGTCAGGATTCATGGATTGCCTTTGAGTATTGTATTTGACATAGACAACAAATTTGTGGGACATTTCTGGAGAACCTCGTGGAAAACATTGGGTACAAATTTGTCTTTTAGTTTAGCTTATCATGCTCAAATTGATGGCCAAACTGAGGTTGTGAATAGGTCATTAGGCAATCTGCTAAGATGTTTGACAAGAGAACATGGCAGTAGTTGGGATGTGGTACTCCCACAAGCAGAGTATGCCTATAATGATTCTACAAACAAAAGTACAGGTCTAAGTCCTTTTGAAGTTGTCTATGGTAGTCATCTTAGAGGAATTTTTGAATTGGGCGATGTTCAAGGGTTGGACAAAAGGAGTGGACATGCTGATACATTTGTAGTGGCTATGAAAGAGATCCATCAACAAGTCAGAGATACTCTACACCAAAACAATCAGAAGATCAAGGCTAGAGTGGATCAAAGAAGAAGGGATGTGCAGTACCAAATAGGATATATGGTCATGGTTCATCTCAACAAGAACAAACTACCCACAGGAAAACACAACAAGTTGATGATGTAAAAAATTGGACCTTGTCAGATTTTGGAGAAATATGGTCCTAATGCTTACAAAATTGAACTCCCTGATGCTATTGCTAATTCACCTATATTGAATGTTGCTGATCTAACATTATATAGGAGTCCTAATACAGGTGAAGGTACCATAGATTCTGTCCAAGACAATGCCGAGTGGGTGCAACATTTACCACCTAAGGAACCACCAAAGATGGAGTACATCTTGGATAGCAGGATAGCCAAGAAGACTAGAAATCAGACCTATTTTGAGCACTTGGTTAAATGGCAAGGACTCCTAGACTCAGAAGCCACGTGGATGCTAGAAGAAGACATCAAGAAGTAGGGTGGTGATTTACAACAGTTAGTCTCTAAGAGGACTTGAGATAACTTTCATCTGGGGAGTATGGTGCAGGAGCACCTAGAAAATCATGTTTTCTTTTTGTAATAAGGTCTATTGACCAATGCATGTCATTTCAGTTTGTGTCTAGGTTCATTTTGTAAGTCCTAAGTGACTTAGGACACTTTTGTCAAATTGTAATCGCATAATGCCAAAATAGGGCAGTAGGGCAGTTAGGACGGTTGGTCTCCCAGCCGTTTGGAATGGGTCTCCCAGCTGCTTGGAATCAGTTGATTTTTTTTCCTCAAGGGTGAGTTTATAAACCCAGAGGAATGAACCAAATCATCATTGTAAAAATAGATCATAGAGAGAGATCGGATCGAAGAGGAAGTTGAATGTGATCTTGTATTGTGCCAAGGAGCAATAAAACTATTCTATTCTATTCTGTCAATTTGATTTCTATTTTTTGTAACTGCAAATTGTATAGTTGTAGATTTCCATTCTTTCTGTGCTTTTCGTTGTTGCAATATGTCAATGTGAAGCATTCCACTGATAAGATTTCTGTCAAAATCAGTGGAATGGCTTCAATTTACAAATATTCATTTTTGTTTTCTATTTTATTTCATTGTTCAGCGGCGAAGAAAATCCAGACAGTGCGAGTTGCACAGTAGGTTGACCTAGCATCTTCATGTGCTAGGGTTCGGAAGAAGGTAAACTGTGCATTGGAGTGTCGACGTCGCAAACCCTAAAGGTGGCCGATAGAAAATGGTCTTGCCGACAGGTGAAAGGTCAAAGTAACATCCTAGTGATCAGCGTATCAGCAACTCTAGAATAAGTTTCACCGATAGTGAGAGTCTCACTGAGGGTGTTAGTCATCGGTGCATTGGCTAAAGGTTGCGAGTGTTCACTGACAGAACAAGTCTCATTGAAGATAAAGCGAAGTGGAGTCATTGGTGAAGGTGGACCGACGGAGAGACTTTAGAAATTCATTTCGACCGACAGTTGTCTTGATGATGGAGATGTATTGGTGCCTCTTTTGCTAAGTCTTGTCGATTAAGAGGAAACAGGGACCTGATCTGCATCTCCCATTGTGCACTCCCCATCATTAGCTCCCAGGTCTTTAATCTCCATTTAGGGCAACTTGCATCATATTTTGAGATCTCGATGAAATAAACCCTAAGTTTCATGGTAAATGGGACCTAGAGGGATCCCTTGAACTAATCCCTGACCAAAATAAGGAGGGAGGACTTGGGTGCTCACACCCTAGTCCTGCCCTATTTTGGGTCAGGCCCAAATTTTAAGTGTCAGCTTGTGACCATTATTTATGTCCTATGCCGACACGGTAAGTTTGAATTACAAAATTCTTGGTGAGAGTGTTTGTAGTTACATATATAAGCATGTTTAGGCATTCATTTGTAAACTAGATGACATTTTAGATGATTATTGTGATCTTTTAGCATCCTAAAGGTGATTCAAGGCATTCATTGTGTAGCAAGAGTAGGCTTTGTGTTGTTTATGTGTTTGTATTTACAGATTTGAGCAATCATCTCCTCATGGCATGAAGAGCTTCTTCCTTCCATGAGATCTTCACTACAAGGTGATATCATTTGGTTTTTGCCTCTGCCTCCCAAGGGCACACACACTCTCTAACAATGGTGTTTAGAAGACTTGAATGTCTCTTCGGGGCTTGACTGAGGCAAGCCTCTAAACACCACAACCCCCTCCCCATTTTTCTATGATTGCAAGTTATAGGTTGAAGAAGCAGGAAATGTGGAGTTGTAGGAGAGGGTTGGATTTGCATATCATAGTTGAAAATAGGGCCCTAAACTCAGGCACCTGCTTATTAGTCCTTCGGATTCTCCAACAGAGAAATCTCTGAGACAACAGGAATAGGTTGTAGATCAAGTTCCCAGATCTTGACAAAAATCAGGGCATTGACTAGGGCACCCACTCATTAGTCCCCGACTATTCTGCTTCCTGAACTTCAAAAATAGGTGCACATTTATCTGTTATTTTACATCTTCTGTAAAGTACTAAATTTTTACAAGCATAAAAATCTGAAGTAAAATCCACATTAACATCAAGTGAGAAAGTAAAGTAAAGTAAATACAACATCATCATGAAGAAGTGATAATAGTAACTTCTAATGTCAATGCAAGATTTCATTCATAAGTTTGTTATCAAATCTAGTTTCAATACATCATTCTGATGTCAATTACAGAGTTTTTCCAAATAAAATAATATTACAAGTTTTAATAATGGCATAACATCTTACAAATCATTTTGAGTTACATGAAGAAGTATAACTATCATCAAATGTCTAATAAATCTATTAATTAGTCGTTGACTACCATCGACCATTTGGCCATCTGTTGTGTCGAAGGACAAGACCATGGTTCAAGCACTTTTTCTGCCCAACCACGAAGCTTGTGCTTCCTCGGTATCCTTCAAATTGAAGGATTCTCAACCCTACTCAAAGGGCCTACCAACCTATAAACAAGTGCAGGGTGGAATCTGGTGTGTGCTTATCAATCTACATACATTTCTACCATGAATGTAACATCTCATCAATAGGATATGGCATGGAAAAAAAAAATAATTATAATCACTAGGCAATCAAACCATTTACTACAATGGTACATATGTCTATTTCAACATCACAATCGCTTTGGCCAAGCATTAACTGATAAAACAGTGTGTAGGTTTTGAAAAAGAAAACCTACTTCCCTGATATTCCATACTCGACACTCGTTCCGGAAGGCAATCTTTCACAAATACTCATGAAAATAAATAAAATAAAATGCTCTTTCGAAACACCTTTTTCAACAAAAATAAATCTTCCATTGGGCATGCAAGAGTACAAGAGAAAGAAAATAGAGATAGACTCGTTTCATGCATACATTAAAACATGAAGGAAATTTTAATTCAGGAGATTACATCATTTATTTGTTCAATATAGTTTATACAATATATATCACAGTGGTTTATACAATGACGTTTACCATTTCCAATTTATGTCTTTTGTGTTTGAAAGTAAAAAAAATAAATACAGAGTGTCTTGTTCATGAGTAAAAGACATTACATACCTACAAAATTCATTCAGTTGGCTTAAAGCAACATAGTAATGGACAATAGACAAATTTTTAAAAAGGTTATAAGTTTGCAAGGTAGAACTTCCTTTGGTAAACTTTGGTACCTAATATAGAAATCTATTGGACATTTTTGCATATAAGACAATTTAAGTAAAGTCTACAATTTTATACGATTAAATCAAGTAGATCAAGGCATTTATTTAATTTTTACAAATATAAAGGAGTAAATCATTTTCAGACCCAAGATATAGTGAAGGTTGATTATACTAGAAATCTGACCACATGAAAATGAAATTCAGGTTCCAACGAAGGAATAGAAAGCCGCAAGAGGGATGATCTGATCTTGAAGATAGAAAGAAGGGGTTGTTTAATCAAATTAAATCTTATCTAAAGAGATCGAATAGGTAAAGAAGAAGTTGTCTATAATTTAAGGTGCAACCGCCTTTTCATGACATAGGAAAAGCCACTCTAACAGGTATCTTTTAGAAAGTAAGAGAGAAAAGAAAAAAATATGCTAACCATAACTGAAAGCCGATGTTTAAAACAAGAAACACTTTTTGTTTGTTTATGTGCAAAAATGGTTGCTGCCACATACGCCGGCCAAAGAGAACTTGACAAAGACTGCCTGGTATTCATACAAGTCGTCAGAAAAAAGGGATAATTTTCTTAAAATAGTGATTCTTTACTAATCAACAGAGAGAAAATAAGCAGTTGAAGTTAAAGTTAAGAGGCACTGTAGTGTTAAGGCCGATGGGCTGTTGTATACGTCGCCCTACTAAGAAGATCTTTGTAGTTTAATGGACATTGGATGACCGTTTCATCTCAGATCTTAGATTGTGGTTAGCATCCAAAATCTAACTAGAAATCATGCCTATTTGCAAGAATAACAAGAGGATCTCAAACAGTAAAACCAAGAAATAAAGATTCCTACAATATTCGCTAGAGGCTGATCCAAAAAAAACATAGGAGTTGGTCCATTTGAAGGTTTGTATTCATCTTTGTTGGTCAAGGTCGCTACACAAGCTTTAAGTCTAGGATTTACACAAAAAAACTAGCCATTGCTAAAAGAAGGCCGATCCACTATTCTATCTGAGGACTTTAACAAAAATAACTCCCAGAACATCATATGAAACAACAGTTACTTGTGATCAGTTCTATAGTAGTTTTAAATACCTAAATAAAAGAACTAGCACAGTGATGGAATAACCATAAAATCATATAAAGAAAAATAAAAACCCGTGACTCCGTCGATGTGGGATCCCTTGATCCAATTCTTTTGCTGTATATTCTCCTCCCTTCTTTTATCTTCTGTGTATTCTTTTTATTAAAAAAACTCTCCTTTTTCCTTTCTCTCTTGCCCCCAAATTCTTTTCTTTTTATTAACTTTTCTTAACCTAATTCCTCACTCCACTTCTCTTTTTTTTCATGTAAAGAAAAAAGAAAGATTTTCTTAGTATCCATAAACATGCAGATTCCTCCTTTATATATATATATATTATGAGTATTTCTTTTACATTCTTTATTCATATCTAGCTATATATCTCTATTTATTTATTAAATAAGATAAAAACAATATGTGAATATCTTATTATTTTCTTTCTATAGATCTTCTAATAGGATTTATTACTTTTATTTTATATTTATATATATTAGATACTTTAAAAAGGATGTCTTTTAAGACAACCAAATATAACATTAACTAAAAATAAGAGTTTTTTAATAGGTTTAGATATTTTATTTCTAACCATTATAATTTATATAATTTCATTTTTATTTATGTATAATATCAATACAAAATGGCACATTTACTAGTTTTCCATTAATATTTACTTACTTAGGTAATTTATTTTTCTGTGAAGTAACATTTTCATACTATATACTTGTTTGTTTCAAATAGTAATTACTAACTTTTTTTTTTCTATGATAAATAGGCATTGAAACTGAGATTAGAGGAAAGGCACGATAAAGACATTATCAAACAAGGAGAAATTATTCGACAATTTGAT
Organism: Cunninghamia lanceolata; assembly: GCA_027924645.1. NCBI lineage: Eukaryota > Viridiplantae > Streptophyta > Pinopsida > Cupressales > Cupressaceae > Cunninghamia > Cunninghamia lanceolata. The sequence continues at coordinate 9,775,648 of BSBN01000635.1, read as the reverse complement.
GAAACATGAAATGCATTACAACCTTTCATCAAACAAACATGTCATGCAAAAATCTATCGAAACTAACATGAAATCTATGTGAGTGTGTGTAAAGAACATCAGATAGAACCAAGCACATGTTACCAAGTGGCTAGAACCCCTCTACCTGATCCATATTCTTGTCCTTCGACAAGACCTACAAACATTCCCACTCATCACACTGTCAATAGGTTAGTCCCAAATATAGCCGAAGCAACTAAATCTTAAACCAACAATATATCCTCAGTAATTATCCTTAATTAAAGCTCAATGATTTATGTATTTAATCAATTCAAGTAGTTATGAAAGTCTATGATGTGACATCTTCCTGTAGCAGCCTTTTCAATAATTTATCTATTTGCTTCCGTATTTGCATAATTAGGGTTTTGATGCATAATTGAGCATAATTGACAATCAAATCACAAAAATCCAATCTTCCCAACATTCCTAAGTGACCAAGGGCCTGATAGTGTATTGCCACTCGATCCAAGGTCCTTGAATGTTAATGGTGAAAGGAAGATAGGCACAAACAAAACAAACCATCTAATCAACCCTATCCAAATTTCCATAATACATTTTGGTGAACCCATGTTGTTGGACTTGTTTGTACCTTGCTGATTGTTTTTCTTAAGATTTGCATTGATTTCATTCATTCATATCATCATTCATCTTATTGCATTGGAAAAAATTACAAAAAAATTGAAATATTTGAAAAAATTTGTAAACTGTAGTTTGGATGTTGCATCAATTAATTTCAATTTCATCAAATTTCTGATTTTTGCATTAGATATAAGTTAAATTGCAGAAAATTACAAAATTTCAATAGCTTGCATTGCATTTTCATCATAAAATTGCTAGGGTTTTGTTCAAAATTTTAATTTTTTTTATATAACCTAGTAATTTAAAAAACTAGGGTTTGTAGGTAAAATCTTGTTTTAGATTTTTCTACTAATATTAAACACACATTCAAATTTGCATTTGTCTGTAGTGTTGCATTTTAGTGTAAATTTGCATTTAAATTTCAAAAATTTACATTTTTACATAGAAAATTTCAACAAAAACTAGCATTTTCATTGATTTTTCATTAGATTTGCACTTGCATTTTGCATTGTAGGGTTTGAAAAGCATTTCCATATCTGAGTGAAACCAATTTTCATCATAACTTAGATTTCAAGACATTCATATAGCATTTTACATTAAGATCTCAAACCTAGGGCTTGAAAAACTTTGATTTTCACTAGATTTGACCTTATCGGCTCTCTAGATTTGCATTATAGGTGTGTTATAAAGAATTTTTTGAAGTAATTGGCTGTTATCAGGGTTATTGATTGCTGCCCCTCCCAAAATTATTTACAACACCTTGTTATTGGGCTCTTGTATTTAAAATTTACACCTTTTCTTTCATATATTTGCATTGAAAAAATACAAAAAATCAAGCATTTCAGGTCATTTATGCATATAGTTTTGCACTTGTCTTTTGCATACTTTTGGAGAACTTTTAAAATATGATATTGTATTGATTTGAAAACTTAAACACATGGCTTCTAATCACAACAACAACAATAGGTTCCCTCCTAGGCCTTACATGAAGAGAAAAGTCCTTGAACCTGAAATTGTGTTTACACCTTATGATAGAACAATTGGAGATACTAAAGGACCTCTTTATATCACTATGAAAATAATGGGAAACCTTGTGGATGGAACCCTTATTGATCCTAATTGTAGTACTAATGTAGCTACATAAGAGTTCCTCTATGTACATAATTTGATGCAAGGATCTTATGACCCTTCAGACATGATGATCAAAACACATAAGGGAACCTTTGTAAATCATTTGGGTAAGATATCATTGTAGGTAACTATATTTGAGAAACATGTAGAATAATGGTTTTATGTTGTCCTTGTTTTTGATCTCTTTCACATAAAACTTGGACATCCATGGTTAAAGGCTATGAATGTTGTCCATTCAACAATTCACAATTGTCTAAAATTTCCTTTGAATGGACAAGTGCTTACTATACCCCGCAAAAAGTATAAACCTTTGGTTACAGAAAAACATTGTACACTGGATTACCTTTGAGATAAATCTGAAAAGGAACCAGAGCCATGAACAGACTTTAACTTCTTGAGCTATAGAAATTACAAAGCAAAACTATTACATCCAATAGCTGGTCCTTCTATGCAAGAAATAACAAAAGACAAACAACCCACATTTGAAGAGAATCCTACACCAAAAGGACAAGGTCCCTATGCCTCCATCATCCTTACAAGGATCGGGAGGTAATTGTCAACAACAAAGCATTCCACCTAGACAAATGAGATTTGATCCCGGTGCTTCATCTTCTAAAATGCAAAAACCTATGAAAGAATAAAGCCCTATCTTACAAGAGATAAGTGGTAAGAGAAAAAGAAATAGATGAGCAAGAGAAAGAAGGAGAAGAAGACAAGCTTATGCCATACACCTTGCATCTCAACAAGAAAACATTGATCCAAACATTGAACCAAACAAAGATGATCCTAAGAATGAGCAACCTAAAGATAAAGACAAGATTTGGGCTATGGTACCTTATGTCCCACTTTCCTCTAACATTCGGTAGTGGGAAGATGACGATGATTTGCTTGATGACGAGACTTAACACAAAGACCCTTTAGGTAAGTATCTCTAAAACTTTATCTCTCGTGATGTGCTTCCCCCGTGATGTGTTATGTGTTGTTTAGGCCTCCTGGGATGACCCCTGATTCTCTCATAAGGTCCAGGATACCAGAAGACCACCTCTATTGTGACCTATTTGTATCATCATTCTTCTATATTGCCTCTCTCTCTGATTTCATTGTTGTGTGTTGTGTCTTACGGACATAGCGTTGCGGTTGGTGAATTGGTGGCACCCTCCTACGTGACTGTCCCTAAGACACTTATTTATCCTCTCTTATTTATTGTTTCCCTTCCTCTATTGTTTCTATCTAGCTCGCGAATGTTGAAAAATATTTATATTGATGCAAATCTAGCATCCCTTTAGCGAGAAATAAAAAATTGGACTTAGTTCCTAATATGATGATGGGGTTGTATATTTTATCTGACACTTGGCTAGTAGAAGCACTCATGCTTTCTGTGTAGTGATTTTGATGGTGTTCTATCTCATTTACAAATCATAACAATATTGCTGCTTCATGCACTTTGTCTATCTTAAAGCTTGCATGCCTTAGATTTCATATGCATTGATGTTGTTGTTTATCATGATTTTGTAGAAACTTACATGTTTCTTGTAGGGATGTGTTTGTGGGAACATTTGGCAATCATAAAGTACATGTCACCTTCGGGGGGCATGGGCTTTGCGAAAGTCTATGTTCCCTTGTGTGTTTTCTTCCTACCTTAATGTGCTTGATATTGATGCATGATATCAACCACCTTAAGGTGGGGGCATATATAAGGTAAGTTGTCTATTGTAGATGTTAGCAATGTGCTTATCCTCAGGCGTAGTTTAAAGACTAGTGCGATGAGTACTTCATGCACTCTGAGTTTGTTTGCAATCAATCAATCAATCAATCAATCATCTTAAAACCCTTTGAAAAGGTGGGGGTGGTGTATCTCTTGTAGAGAGTGGCCATCCTATCATTTTCAAAAGTCCTCATCACGAGGTGGGGAGCAGTTCTGCGACTAACTCAACCCTTAAGAGTGTCTTTGACAATTGTTGTGGTGAAACGCAATCATCGGTGTGTGCCTCTAATGTGCGTGAGATGGTGATGGGCCTAGAAATAGGAACACTCCATCGCCTGTCTGCCATGTGTTCTTCATGTCTTCAAAAGTGTGTGTGTTTGGCATGCTTGATTTGTTTGGCATGTTTGTTGCCCCATGTGCAGTTTAAACACCATCACAATGAGTACTTCCTATATTATGGGAGGTTTGGCGTGTCTTGAGTGTGTGTTGCCCCATGTGCAGTTTAAAGACTAGTGTGATGAGTGCTTCCTGCATTATGGGTGGTGTGTTTACTTTCCTTGTAGTTGCATCTGTATTTCATATATTTATGAGAAAAAGAAAAGAAAATAAATCATTCATGTCTTCTATGCATCAATTGTGTTCTATGCATCTACTATCTTCTCTGTGTTTTGCATAACTATAACTATCTTCTCTCTGTCTTGTGTGTCTGTTACTGCTTTCTTTGTGATTGGCATGTCTTCTTCGTGCTTGGTGTGTTTGGTGTGTTTGTTGACTGTACTTTAATGCATGTATTGGCATCATGTTTATACATACATTAAAGTGGGGGCTAAATGTAATGTCGAAAAATGTCCCCTTGGGGGCTTTTCCCTCATAAGGTTTAGCTATTAAATCTTAAATCTACATTTAGGACAACTTGCATCATATTTTGACATCTCGATGAAATAAACCCTAAGTTTCATGGTAATGGGACCTAGGGGGATCCCTTGAACTAATCCCTGACCAAAATAGGGAGGGAGGACTTGCGTGTCCATGCCCTAGTCTTGCCCTATTTTGGGTCAGGGCCAAATTTTAAGTGTCAGCTTGTGACTGTTATTTAGGTCCTATGCCGACACGGTAAATTTGAATTACAAAATTCTTGGCGAGAGTGTTTGTAGTTACATATATATAAGCATGTTTAGGCATTCATTTGTAAACTAGATGAAATTTTAGATGATTATTGTGATCTTTTGGCATCCTAAAGATGATTCAAGGCATTCATTGTGTAGCAGGAGTAGGCCTTGTGTTGCTTATGTGTTTGTATTTACAGATTTGAGCAATCATCTCCTCATGGCATGAAGAACTTCTTCCTTCCATGAGATCTTCACTACAAGGTGATATCATTTGTGTTTTCAAGCATTTATCATTTGGTTTTTGCTTCTGCCTCCCAAGGACATGCACTCTCTCTTACAATAGTGTTCGGAAGACTTGAATGTCTCTCCAGGGCTTGATTGAGGCAAGTCTGTAAACACCACAACCCCCTCCCCATTTTTCTGTGATTACAGGTTACAGGTTGAAGAAGTAGGAAAAGTGAAGTTGCAGGAGAGTGTTGTAGAGTGTTGGATTTATAGATCAGAGTTGAAAATAGGGCCCTGGACTTGGGCGCCCGCTCAGTAGTCCTCCAGATTCCGCAATGAAGAAATCTCTGAGACAACAGGAATAGGTTGCAGATCAAGTTCCCAGATCCTGATAAAAATAAGGGCACTGGACTAGGGTGCCCTCTCATTAGTCCCTGACTATTTCGATTCTTGAACTTCAAAAATAGGTGCACATTTATTTGTTATTTTACATCTAACTGTAGCAACATTTCAGTAATTTGTCCATTTGCTTCCATATTTGCATAATTAAGGTTTTGATGCATAATTGATAATCAAATCACACAAATCCAATCTTCCCAACATTTTTAAGTGACCAAGGACCTAATAGTGCATTGCCACTCGATCCAAGGTCCTTAAATGTTAATGGTGAAAGGAGGATAGGCACAAACAAACTAAACAAACCATCTAATCAACCTTATCCAAATTTTCACATTACAATATAAATATTTATCAAAGCATTAATCCAACAATTAAATAAAATTAAATGGTGACCTAATCATCTAACCACTAACTAGGGTAAAAAATAGAACCTCAAGCAAACTTGACAAAACTGACAGGTTGAACTAAACATGACACACATCCTCATCAAGGATGATGACTTAGGGTGTGGAACCCTGTGCTATCTCTGGAACAACTTATCCATTGGGTTTTAAGGCACACTCAGACTTGACAATTTAGGCAGAGTCGATGCCTAGCACTTGCAACTTGCATCACACACACCGATCAAACACATACATATATACCCATAGAAGTAAACACATGGTGAAAGGGAATCACAGCGTCACAAGGTACTCCCAAGTGAGTGATGTGACACTCTTCCTTTTCACCCAAACACATTAGTAGGAACAACAATCATCTATCAAGATAAGATCAATCACATAATCATCCTATCACATAATGCTGATTAGTTCTCATAATCATCTGAATAAAACCATATACTGATCATAACATGTGCATGAAATCACAAGTATCAGAAGTATCACCAAGTCATCATCATAACAATAAGTCCAACATTCTATAATATATCATAGTGTCTCAACCTAAAACAGATAAACCATCAATCTATCAGAGAGAAAGGTATGAGAGGCACTACATCCTCCCCCTCCAGAATTAGGTTTACTCCTAGAATCCTGCAAATAAGAAAGGGTACAACTCCCGCATCTGAGATGCATCCTCCCAAGTGGCTAAGGACTCATCATTTGAATCCCAATAGACCCTCACCTGCTCAACATTTCAACCCTGAGGGTGAGTCTTCTATGCTACAGAATGCCCATGGGCTCCAGAGCCAGCTGCCTGTCATCTACCTATAAAGTATTCTAGTTAAGAACATGTGAAATATCTAGATGGTATGTCCTAAGAATAGAAACATGAAATACATTGTGGATATGTGATAGACTAGGTGGCAAAGCAAGATGGTACACAACAGGGCTGATCCTCTCCAAAATCTCAAATGGGTGAACAAAATGTGGTGTGAGCTTAGAGCCTGTTCCATAATGGATTGGACTCTTTCACGGGTGCACCCTCAAAAATACCCAGTTGCCAATAGAAAACTAGTGATCTACCCTATGAGAATCATCATACTTCTTCTGCTTGTCCTGCGCTACCACCAAATGCTCTCTAATATGAACAACTTGCTGTTCCATCTCCTAGAGCATCTCTGGTCCTAGAAGGATTTTGTCCTTAAGATGATCCCAACTCAATGGGATCTGACAAGGATGTCCATATAAGGCCTGAAAAGGGGACATACAAATAGAACTATGGTATACATTGTTATACGCAAACTCCACCAAGTATAGATAATCCTCCTAAAGAGCCTATTGATCCATGACATACACCTTAACAATATCCTCAAGGACCTCATTGACCCTCTCGGTCTGCCCATCTATCTCTAGGTGGTAGGCTGAACTAAAGTTCAACTGAGTCCACAACGCACACTGTAAGAACATCCAGAAAGAAGTGAATACTAGATCTCTATCAGAGATAATCCTATGTGGAATCCCATGCAATGTGACTATATCCTCCATAAAAATGTTGGCCACTGAAGAAGCATTATATGAAGACTGAATAGGAGAGAAGTGTGCCACCTTAGTCATTCTGTCCATGGTGACTATGATGGCATCATGACGAAGAGACGATGTTGGCAATCCTACTAGGAAATCCACTAGAATAATGTCCCATTTCCATTCTGGGAAAGGATACAGCTGAAGAAGACCTACGGGGTGCTGATGTTATGCCTTAATCCTCTAGCACTCTAAACACCTCACAACAAAACTTGTAATATCCCTCTTCATACCAAACCAAAAGTACAACTAACGAAGATCTACATGCATCTTCTTGACGCCTGGATGAGTTGAGTAGGTTGCTCGATGAGCCTCTGACATAATTAGGGTACGAAGACCCTTAGAAGGAGGAACATAAATGTGACCTAAGTGCTCCAAGAGACCATCTGACTCAAAGGAATAACCTGCATACCTACCTCCCAGGCTCTGCCTGACTCCACCTCTAACTTCATCTCCTGATACCAACTATCTATCGAGAGTGCTGTAAGGATCTGACCCCTCAAATCTACTTCTAGAGCAATTGTTGAAAGCTCATGTCTCTGTTGACTGAGAGCATCTTCCATAACATTCTCCTTACCTTGAATGTACTTCACCTCAAGATCCTACTCAAACAGAAACTCCATCCACTGCCTCTGCCTAGCATTCAGGTTTGGCTACATGAATATGTACTATAAACTATGGTGATCGCTATGCAACTCAAACCAATGCCCTAACAAAAAATGTCTCCATCTCATCAAGGTATGAATGATGACTGCTAACTCCAAATCATGTGTGGGATAGTTCAACTCATGATCCTTGAGTTTGTGAGACTCATAGGCTATCACGTGACCATCCTGCATCATAACTGCTCCTAGACCCTCCAAGGATGCATTAGTACACACCATAAAAACTCCAGTAGGATCTAGAATTGCCAAAATGGGTGCACTAGTCAACCTCTCCTTGAGAGTCTGTAAGGCTTCCTAAAACTATTCTGACTAGATAAACTTCTCTTTTCTCTGAAGGGAAGTGATGGGGGGAGCTATCCTCAAAAAACCATGGACAAACCACTGATAATAATTGGCTAAGCCCATAAAACTATGAACCTTTGAAACATTAGTGGGCTCGGACCAATCCATGATGGCTTGGATCTTTGAGGGTTCCATGGCAATTCCTTCTCCTGAAATGATGTGCTACAAATATCTCACCTGTGTCTCAAAGAACTCGCACTTTGCCAAATTTGCATATAGTTGATTCTCCCTCAGGAACTGCAATACCTGCCGCATGTGCTCCTCGTGTTCCTCCATAGTCCTAGAATAGATCAAAATGTCATCTAGGAACACTAGGACAAATCTATCAAGGTAAGTGCAGAATACTCCATTCATCAAGCTCATAAATATAGATGGTGCTTTTGTCAACCCGAATGGCACAATGGTGAACTCATAGTGCCCATAGAGAGTGTGAAATACAGTCTTATGAATGTCTACCTATAGAATCCACAACTGATGATACCCTGACCTTAGGTCAATCTTTGAGAACACTTTGGCTCCCTTAATATGATCAAAGAGGTCATCAATCCTTAGCAAGGGATATCTGTTCTTCACAGTCACCTTGTTCAACTACCAATAGTCAATACACAACCAAAGGGATCCATCCTTTTTCTTCTCAAAAATGACTGGTGTTCCCCAAGGAGAGATAGTAGGATGAATGAACCCCTTAGCCAACAACTCCTCTAACTATAGAGGGAGCTCCTTAAGCTCCTGAGTAGTCATCTAATATGGGGCTCAAGAAATTGGTTCTACCCCAGGAACAAGATCTATCCTAAAATTGATGTCACAGTTAGGTGGTATCCTTGGAATCTCACTGGGGAAGATATCTAAAAACTCCTTGAGAATTGGATGATCATCAAGAGACACCTCTCGACCCTCCCCCAACTCCAAATCATTAATCGTCACATCAAACAACTGGCAACCCTAACAGATACATCTCTTTAACTCCATAGAAACAATCATACACAAAGAGATGGGTCTCTAAATACTAACTATTTCTACTTCCCTACCTGAATCATCCAAACACTGTACCAACTTACGCTGAAAATGAATAACTACTTGATGAGCATCCAACCAATCCCTACCAAACATAATGTCATAAGATCCTAGCAGTATGATGCGAAGATCCACGATGGTGAGAAGATTCCCAATCCTCAAACTACATCCATACACAAGGGATTCTACTGCTACTCTAGCTCCAAAGGCCAACTCAACCTGCTACCTAACATCCTGCTTTGCTACCACCAACCCACATCGCTCCACTAACGAAGGGGAAATAAATGAATCAAAAGCACCAAAGTTAAAAAGGATAGAAATGCCAATACCATGCAACACACTTGTGGCCTCCACAACTGTGCCTTGATGCTCAGCCTCATGGTTATCAACTGCTACAAACCCTTTATGAGACCTCCCTGCATCACCCACTATCAGCTTTGAGGCTACTGGCCTCTGACTAAAACCTGATGTGTCTTTCTGTGGACACTGCCTGACTATATGACCTTGCTGGCTAGAAGAAAAACATCCTATACCTCAGCCATACCCCCTGCCACCTGATGGGATATTGGACTACTGGAAGCTGCCTCTACTAGCTATAGACTATGTGTTCTGAGTTGGCTGGTTGGGATGATAATGCTTGGCTCGCTGACAATTGCAGTTTTTCCTAGACTGAAGACCACCACCTTGCTGAGGTTGAAAGTTCTTGGATTTTGACTGGGAACGATGTTGATGTTGTTGCCCACCCTTAATGGGTGCATGATGGCTCCTAGAGGGACTTGCTACCTGAGACTGACCACCTTTGGACCTGAAGCCTGCTGAAGGCACACTACCAACATAAACACCTGTCTGACCACCTAGCACCATGGCCAGGTTCTCCTCTACCAATCGAGCCTTCTCCACTGCCACCTCCATGGTCTTCAGCTCAAAGAAACAGACTCTCCCACTAATATGGGCATTCAAACCCCTAATGAAATGCTGGACCAACATGGCCTCATCATCACCAATACTTGTATATTGCTTGAGTTCAAAGAACCTATGCTCATACTCATCCACAGGCATAACCATTTGCGTCAACTCATGAAACTCATCCGGAGAATGCTACCTCTAGTGATATGATAAAAAGCAGGCTTTAAACCTCTCTAGAAACAACTCCCAAGAGACTGAACTAATATCCAAATGCAATTTCTATTCCTCCAACTACCACTATGTAGAAGCAAAGCCCCTAAGGTGCATGATGGTGCATCTAGCCTTAGTGTTACTACCATATGGGTGCATGGCAAAAAACCTATCCAAATCTATCAACCAAGTCTTTTCCTCCAAGCCACTCCTAGAACCATCGAAGGTAGGAGGGCGTGCCCTGAAGTGATCCCTCATATGACCTACTAAAATAGCCTCCTACTCTGCTATGGCCTCTATCCTCCTAGGAGACCTTTCTCTCTCTCTCTCAATCCAAGTGCTTAGTGTGCTGAGACTCTCCCTGCTGATTACCCTCCTATCTATGCTAAAAATGCTGGGATTCTCCCTGCTGATTACCCTCTTGTCTAGGGCCTAGGAAGGTAAGGACCTCCTCAAGAAAAATATGTAACTGAGCTCTCTCAAACTCTATCTAGCCATGATTCTGACCCCCACTTCCCTAATCATTCTGAGAGCCCTGATGCTCCTCACGATCACTCTTGTGGGAACTCTGAGAAGGGGTGTTTTGGTAGTTAGTCCCAAAACCACCCCCACAACCACCCCCACAACCTCTACCATGAACCTGACCTCGGCCTCTAGGCATCCTCCTATACTACACCACCAAAGGAGAAGTCTAAGGTTGCTAGCTGAGGATGGAAAAAGGGAAACCTTAATCTTCAGAGTCTAAGTAGCTAGGATAACATAATGGAAACATGATAAACTAGATTGCCCAGTGTTAGAAACTTGGGCTTTGATACCAGGTGTAATGCCCCTGCCAAGGAAGCCCGGAGGACAACACTAACTAGGTCAAATTAATGGAAGAATTTTCTTTGATGCATTGCTAACTATGAAATGCATAACATAATAGGATAACTAATCCTAGGTCCTCCAAGGTTCCTTGACTGTGCTACTCACAAACAAGGTTACTAGAAACATTTCATTAACAATAAAAGATGAACATCACATTAATTTCTATTATTCATTTCCACATGTGACAATCGAAAAATCAACATTAAAAACCATCTTCTAACTACTGTCAAAATTGATGCATTTTTTTACAGTACTCATTACAAGATGAATTCATCAATAATAATTACATCATTACATCATTACAATATTTACAACAATGCTTCCCTTCAAACATGTGGGAAGATCACATCATAATACATCAAGAGATACAATCCAAGATACAAATACATGAAAGGATGGCTTCACGACTATAACCAAAACTGATATCCTTAGTGAAATGAACAATCTCCAAGCTCACAAACATAGGCAAGAATACCCAATGGAGAAAAGACACCAACCTCTTGACCATGTGGAACCTTGAGGTCCACCCCCCGTGCTAGGAGATGAGACAAGATCCCACATCCATCTAACAGCCAGGAGAACATCAGTTTAATATAAGCAATAGGATTAGACATGACACAAATCACCATACTACCAACAATCTACATTAGTTACTCTACTTCTAGAGGCACTCATACAACATAAGAGGAAATACTACTAGGGAGTTCTAGACTGCAATAGGGAGGAGTGTCATCACATAGCTTGTCATGGGTTGTCTTGGTAGGTCTTCCTAGGCTCTGGTAAGAGTATAATCTTACCAAATTCCTAAAACAATTATTTTAAAATTTCCATCTATTATTTCTAAGAACAAATAAACTTACTAATAAAGATATGGTTAGATATACATAATTTTAGATTTGAATATACATTTTTAAGACCATAATAAATCTTCTTTTCCTAACATAAACCTAAACGTGAATCAATTAAATACATATTAAAACCCCAAATGCCAACAATATAAACCACTACTACTTTGTTTATATCTACAACCATTTTAATTAAAACAAAATCTAAAACCTTATAAAACTATTACAATTATGCAATATGAAGGCTGCAACCCTAAAATAGAGGCAAACCCTCATAAAAGTGGCTGGTTGGCAGATGAAGTTTGACAAAATGTCTTAAAGGGATGTAATCTCATGGAATGCAATGAGTGTAGGATATGCACAAACTGGATCTGGTGAAATGGCTTTAGAAACTTTCAAGCAAATGCAAATTTGTAGGCGTAAAGCTAGAAACTACAACTTTTGCAAGCATCCTCCCTATGTGTGACAAAATGGAAGCTTTGGAATGGTTATGGACATCCATCAAAGACTAAAGGATAGAGGAGTTTTGTCAGATATTATAGTTGGATATGCTCTGGTAGACATTTATGCAAGATGTGGAAGCATAGACAAGCGACATAAACTATTTGACAATGCTCCTCAAAGAGAAATAATCTCATGAAATACAATGAGTGTAGGATATGAACAAAATGGATTTGCTTCTCAATGAGATGTCATCTTATGGGATGCAATGATTGCAGAATATGCACAAAATGGATTTGTTGAACAAGCTTTAGAAACTTTCAAGCAAATGCAATGGCAGCATAAAAAACTAAATTCCTCAACCTTTGCCAGCATTCTGTTGACCTGTGTGGATATGGGATTTTTGGAGTGGGTATGAACATCCATCAAAACGTAAAGCATAGAGAAGTTTTGTCATATGTTGTGGTTGCAACTGCCCTCACCGACATGTATGTGAAATGTGGAAGCATAGACAAGGCATGTGAATGGCTGGTAAAATGCCTCAAGAATGCAAACTCATGGAAAGAGAAAGCATAACCAAGGCGCGTGAACTGCTGACTCCTATAAGTAATATATGCAATAATATCAAGGCCATTAAATAACGATACTAACATAAGAGTAAAGAAAATATAAAAACCATTCAAGGGAAGTTACAACATAAATTTAGATGATGTTGGGACACTACAACACACAAATGTTTTGGCATAAATTTCTCAAGGAATATTTCACTGATAGAGTATAATGATGCAGAAAATGGACAAATTATAATTGCTAAAGGATTTAGGAATTTTCAAACAAATGCAATTTGTAGAAATAGATATATCAGATGTTGTAGTTTCAAATGTTATGGTAGACATATACGCAGAAACTGGAATCAAAAGGAAGGTACATGAAACATTTTGACAAAAATGACCACAAGGAGATATCAACTCAAGGAATGCAATGATTTCAGGACTGCACAAAATAGATATGCTTTAGAGACTTACATGAAAATGCAGTTGGAAAATGAGCTATCCACCCACAGTCATGCTAACATCCTTCCTTAGTGCCACCACCCCCAAATCTCTAGGTAAAAATCTAGAATCACCATCCAATCCTCAAACCTCCAAACAAAATTATAAGGGTAAAAATAGGAATTTAATCAAATGAATAATATAACCCAAAACATCAATGGAATATGAAGGGAAAAAGGATTTAAAATAAAGAAGATAGATACTTACAACCTTTTACCTTGCAACTTGCATTGTTTGCCTATTCTTTCTTGATCTTTCGGTGATGAAGATGGCCCACAAGAAGCTTGCTTGCTTGCTTCGATTCCTCAAGATGACAAGGAGAAATGGCTCTGATATTTGGTGTGTCAAAGATGAGCTTCAACACACTATAGAATGGATGGATGATGAATGATATAAAAATGGGGTGCCAATGATGCGCTATGGTTTCTGTAGCATAAGTTTACTCAAAAGATCGATATCAAATGAAGAATAAGAGGGTTGTATTTATAGAGTTGTGTGAGAGAAGATCAATGGTGGAGAAGAATTAAGAAGATCAACGTAGGAGAATGTTTGAGAGAATGTGCATGAATAGAAGGACATGTGTCATTCAAAAAGAAGATTTGTTGAGTTAACTGCTTTCTTGATGAGGATGAGTTTTTATTTTCTTAAATTAGATTTTATTTTTCTAATTTAAGAGCAAAGTTGTTTTAAAGTTGCTTTAACTTAGCTTTTGCTTTTGCGTGACAAAAATAATTTAATTTTAGAAGATATTGAAGATTTTTTAGAAGATAAGAAAGCATAATTAAATAAATGAATTTATTTAATTATTTGTAGATAATTTTGAAGAATAAATAAAATATTAAAATATATTTTATTTTGTGGAGATTTAATTTAAATAGATTTGCATTTTATTTAAATTAGGAAGAATGGAAGATTTAATTAAATAATTAAAATTATTTAATTATTTAGAAGAATAAAGTTGATATTGGAGGACTTAATTAAATAAATGTAATTTATTTAATTAAATGGGAGAGAATGAATCAAATAAATAAAATAATTTATTTATTTATTGATAGAGGAATATGAAGGTGAAATAAATATTTAAAATATTTATTTAAGTAGAGTCATGTCATTTTTAGGTGTATACATTTTGCCCCTCTTTGATGCAATGTGTTTTATCACGTTGTTTCAAAGAAAAAGAATTTTTGACAATGATACATGCCCCAGTTTTCCCCTAGTACAAGTTTAACAACATGATGCCCCCTCAGGAGATTGTACGGGGAGATGGAAGAAAGTGTGAGATGGATGATCTCACGAAGAAGAAGGTGGAAAAACAAGTTAGGATGGAGAAAAATAGGACATGGTTTAGAAGAAAAGACATGGAAAGTAGTCACAGTTGTCACACAGTTAGCTATGGTTCACTTGCTATACATAGGAGCTGGGTCCACAAGTTCTGGACATTTGCACACTTGTCCTTAGGTGATTGGTCTTTGAGAGCTTAGGAGAGCATGACAGCTAGAGCAGTCAACAGAGAGATGGATATTCCATGCGAGGAGTACCAGTTTGAGTGAGTCTAATGGTTCGATCAGCCAGCTGAGGCAGGACCACCAGTATGTAGTTTGCCAAAACTTGCTAAAAGTCATTTATTAGTGCAATAAATGCTTAGGGAAAAAAGTTAAGACAGATGCGCCAAACTATAGTTCGGTGCAAAGGTGCTTCGAAATGGAGCATATGTTGCTAAGTGGTGCATTTGAGATATCTTATGGCACATACGATAGTTTGGCACATATAGACTATGAATTAGTGCATCCATTGTGGAACATCACATATGACATAAGAAGTGGTGCATGTACCAGAACGGCGCATACACATCAAAGGGCTGTGCATTCACGGTGAAGTAGCGGATATGATATGGATCGACACATTTGCCACCTAGATCGACACATTTGCACTAGGAAAATCAGTTGACTTAACGAAATTAACCCAATTGGCACCTTGATCAATGTGTCAATTGATGAGCAATCTTCGAGATTGCCAAGAATCTAGTCAAGAGATGATATGTTGTTTTGATTAATTTGATATGCTAAGTCAATGATAGGATAGTTTGATTGCTTTGAGTAGGTTTTCTTGGATATGGATTTCTTTGATGCTATGCTTGGCTTGATTTGCAGGAGGATATCCGGGATACCCTTATGTCATGAGAGCAGTTCCCTTTGTCGTTGTTGCAGCGGTATATATTGACTGAGATTGATCGCGAGGCTCTTGGTGCTATGGGTCTGTATTATATTTGCTTCATGCCTGAGGTTCACGCGAACCAAGGGTTGTTGACTGCAGCGGTGGAGTGATTCCATAGTGAGGATGGGACATTCCATCTTCCGACCGGGAAGATGGCAATCACCTTAGAGGATGTGTATAGGATTCTGCACCTCCCTATTCAAGGAGAGTTGGTAGAGTACAAGTCATAGCGTGATGCTGGATTGGTAGAGTGCAGACGCATGTTCGACAACCTAGAGTTGGTGGAGCAAGTGATTTCGTGGCAGGACATTCATGACTTCTATGACTACTTCCCAGGCATAGTGGTAGGATTGATCGGTGGCATAGTATGCCCCGATAGGAGGTCACACGGCTTCCCGATTGGCTTCGGGAGGGTGTTGGAGAGTATGATCATGGATGGGACTCGGTATGCATGGAGTGTGTGTATGTTAGCTCACTTATATAGGGATATGCACTAGGTTGTGTATCATAGAGGGGCTAGCTTGTCAGCAAGTATATCTTTGTCGCAGTTTTGGTTATGGGAGCATATAGCCATCACATGGTCGATATGTCTATTTCACTAGAGGGGTGAGCCCTATAGCTATGGTTATGCAGGTGTGATTTCCTAGCACAAGCTGGGGAAGCTTGAGTACTGGAGACAAGCATTGGATAATGTGGATCTCATTATTTGGCACCCATACCTAGACTGTGAGGTATGGGACGATGAGGCCAATGAGTTGCCCTACTACTTTTAGACTCGATGGCTTATAGGCAGGACCAAGTATATTTTAGAGAGATAGATTGTGAGCAGGGTACAGTGATAGTTTGGCAGAGTATAGGGTAGGCCACAGGGGCAAGCACATTTTGCAAGGACCCATGTAGAGAGATTCAGGTGGGGTCCCATGGCATCATACGAGGAGGCTTTGGCAGACTTCTAGCAGATTCCTCATGTGGCTTGGTTGATGAGGAGGGATATAGTGGATGCTGGCATGACACTAGACTATGAGGAGGAGTTTGCAGCTCACCCATTCCCCATATATTTAGGGCCTAGAGAGTTGGTGCCTCATATCGACGAGGAGGATTTAGATGACGAGGGTGGAGCTGGTAGGAGGAGAGGGGGACAGAGGAGGGGGGAGAGGAGGTCAGGAGATGATGGAGGAGATGGAGGAGGAGGTGGTAGACCAAGACGGAGGAGGTCCGGGGAGGGACCTTCAGGTTAGTAGGCAGTTGTGTAGCCATAGGCTGCAGGACAAACACAGGCACCAACACAGTAGGTGGCACCACAAAGACAAATGTCGCCACCATAGCAGGTGGCTCAGCAATAGGTACAGGGATAGGTGCCAGCACAACAAGTGGCACCAGGACAAGGATAGGTAGAGCAGGCTCCGCATCCTGACTTACAGCAGCAGGCCATGGTTGCATTACAGAGTCAGGTTAGACATCTGAGGGCCCATCTGAGAGAAGTAGAGTCTCATAGAGATGCAGATGCGGGACATATATCAGAGGTATCTAGGGAGAGAGATGCAACCCTGGCTAGCACGCGGGTGATGATAGTAGAGAGGGATACAACTGTGGAAGTGATGGGTACAGATGGTACTTCTAGCTTTTTGGTTTCATAGGTGCAGCAGGCACAAACACAACTGGCCTAGGTACCGAGTGAGCTTGCTAGAGCACAGGTGCAAGCATAGTATTATAGAGGTTTATACCATGGGGCAGTGTCAACGGACCAGTGTGCACCTTGCTTCAGGAGCCAATCTATGGCATCTCAGAGGGCAGGTGGGTCTTAATCTATAGGATCGGTTAGGTGCCCCCAGTAGTCAGGGGGAGATAGAGGAGAGGCCAACACAGGGAGCAGTGCTCCATGGCAACAGGGTTAGCCAGACCTGGACACTTGTACCAATTTTTGATTTGATGTACACATTTTTGATGGCTGAGATAGTCTGTATATGTACTATTTTTCCTTGAGACATGTATCACCATTTTTTTGTAGTTTGTATACTTTTATGACATGACTCTGAGAGATGGACAGATGTTTTTGATATATTATACATTTGGACATGTTTTGATGATTATATGATGATGTAGTTATTGATATTCTACATGCATGTGTTCTATGTTTATATGAGATGGATGCAATCTATCTTATGATGCTTTGTATATGTGATGTATACTAGATGGATTTTAGGATGATTTGATATGCAAATGAAAATGTGGAATGTTATGGATATGATTATGCAGCTATGTTTTTGATTTTTTGATATAATAGGTGGATGCAAATGTATATGGATGACCTAATGCACTTGATTATGTATGCAAATGATTTAATCATGTGAATGACTATCTCATGTGATATGATATGTTACCTATGCTATGTTTTTGATATGTCCAAATGTACTCAATCGACACAGAGATGATATAGATAAGCGGAAGAGAAGAAAATGGAGAAATACTAGCTTTTATTTGATATACTGCAAGATTTTCTTATTGTATGGATGATATGGATTCTTGGATATGGGATGGACGTGGATTGTCATCTTGATATTGCAAGTCTTTTTCTTTCATTATTGGGCACTTTTTGTTGCTTTTCTCTTTTTGAAATGTTGTAAGAAAATACAAGCATCTAGGTATAATTAGACTAAGATGACCTAAATATTCCTTACATGGATTTTGATATAGCAAGTTGGTACAAGCATCTAGTCAAACTTGAATCTAGATGACCTGAGTACTTCTTGCATTTCAACAGACAAGGATTGCCCCTTTTCATGTTTAGACCTCCGAAGTCCTCGATGATCTTTTGTTGATCATGTCGTTAGACAAAAGTCATCACATTACTAAAGTTTAATCCACAAGCAGCAAACAAAGAAAAAGATTATGCCCCATCATAGAATCTCTAGCTTTTAGCATCCTTGAGTAACATAAGAAGACATAATGACAAAAATCCAAGACTATGTGAGTTAACCTGTTCACAAAACATTCTTGCATTAGATGTGTCTTTTTGCCATAATTGGTATAGAATTGGTTTGAGTGTTTTGGTATAGTGATCTGCTTTGCTTTGGATAGGTTGATGTTTTGCATCAAGATTTTTATTTTGGGAAGCTTGCTTTTCTACATGCACTTGTCTAATGAAAGGTATCACAATCCTTTATTGGTATCCTCTAAGAACATGCGACATTCAAGAATCCAAATCCGTAACTAGGTCGAGGAGTTGCCCCCAGTTTAGACATAGGATCAACTTATTATGGGTCATACAATAGACAGACATGGAGAGACAGACCCTAAGGGACTGACCTAGTGCCTCGGGGGCTCATTGCTAAATGGCCTTGCCTACGTGACGACGTAGAGGCAACGTAGTTCAGGGTGAACTTGATGGACCTAAGACCTAGGCGATGGCAGAGACACAGAAATGGTATGGACAGCAAGACAGATGACACTCGAAGGATATAGAGAGGAAAGAAGTGGAGTGGAGTGGAGCCTCGGGGGCGCATTGAGAATGGCCTTGCCTACGTGATAGCTCAGAGGTGATGTAGTTCGACAACAGTTCAAAGGACTAGTTCAAGATGAATGATATGATGGACACAAGAGACATGAGGTCACAATAGATGGAGGAAGTGATTTGTCGTAGATAGCACCTGTTTACCAGGTTTTCACCACTTGCTTTTATTTGCACGAAAGCTAAAAGTACACATGACACATGTTTGCCAGGTTTTTATCATGGTACCTATCCCAAGCACCTGTTTGCCAGGTTTTCACCAGAGGATGATATTTTTTTTGTTATTTTTCCATTTTTTTGATTTTTTTGTTTTGCTTTTGATCACTTTTTCAATTTTTTTGAAATTTTAAGGGTTCCCTTGCATTGGGGTTGCTAGGTATAGAACTTTCAAAGATGCATGCTATTGATAGGATCATCAAATAGTTCACCTTCAGATGTAGCCAATTGATATGCTCTTGACCCATAGGCTGCAATGATGACATAGGGACCTAGCCAGTTGGGTTTGAACTTACCTTTCTTCTCTCGGTCATGCTGATTTCTAGGATTTTCTCTGAGGACTAGATCACCTACTTGGAAGACTCGAGGCTTCACCCTATGATTGTAGCTTCTGGACATTCATTGCTGATATGCTTTTAGATGGTTAAAGGCCTGTTGCCTTCTCTCTTTGAGTAGCTCTAACTCTTGAAGTTTGGTCACTCTATATTCTTCATCAGATATGAGTCCTTTTAACAAAACTTGCAAGGATGGGATCTCGACTTCAATGGGCAAGATAGCTTCAGATCCGTAGATGAGGAAGTACAAGGTTACACCTGTGGGTGTGCGGATGCTTGTACGATAGGCCCACAACGTGGGATTTAGCTAGACATGCCAATCACAACCGACATCATTGACAGTCTTCTTTAGGATTTTCAAAATGGTTTTATTTGATGCCTTCGCCTGACCGTTGCCTTGGGGATAGTAGGGCTTGAAAAGCAGTGCTGGATATGGAATTTATCACATAGTTCCCTGACATCTTGATTTTTGAAAGGTCATCCAT
This sequence comes from Cunninghamia lanceolata, assembly GCA_027924645.1. NCBI lineage: Eukaryota > Viridiplantae > Streptophyta > Pinopsida > Cupressales > Cupressaceae > Cunninghamia > Cunninghamia lanceolata. The sequence goes on along the minus strand of BSBN01000635.1, from coordinate 9,755,400 downwards.
TATCTGTGACAATGGATGAAGGGATACCATAGCGATAAATGATGTAGTTCAGGATAAAAGAGGCAATCTGCTTGCCTATGATATTGGCTAAGGGCACAGCTTCAATCCACTTTGTAAAGTACTCAGTGGTAGTGACTATGAATTTATGGCCACTAGATGAAGGAGGGTGAATCTTGCCCACGAAGTTGAGTCCCCACTGACAGAAAGGCCAAGGAGTCGTTAATGGTTATAGCTCCTATGCTGGTGCGTGTATCAGGTTCCCATGGATTTGGCACTTCTTGGACTTCTTTACAAAATGATAGGAATCTTTTTCCATAGTTGGCCAGTAGTATCCCATGCGTATGAGTTTCTTGGCTAGGGTAGGGCCACTAGAGTGAGTCCCGCATATACCATCATGCACTTCACTCAGGGCAGTTTGATATCCCTCACTATCAAGACATCTAAGGAGAGTACCATCAAGACCTTTGTGATATAGGGTATTGGCAACAATGGCATACCAGGATGCCTAATGTATAAAGGTTCATTTTTGGTTACTAGAGAGCTCAGGTGGGAGGGTATTCTCTTTAAGATAGGAAAATATTTTTCCATAGATGGGGGAATTAGCTCCAACAATGTGGCAAAGGACATGGGATTCAAGGGTGTCATATGCAGGATAGGACACTGGCTCTACTAAGAACTCGTAACATGATTGATTATCTGGAATATTGAGGAGAGATGCGATCATTGCCATAGCGTCTGTAGCTTTGTTCTCAATCCTTGGTATTTGCTCAAAAGAGATCTTGATGAAGTATTCTTTGAGATCATCTACCATTCATTTGTAAGGGATTAATTTCTCATCTTTTGTCTGGTAGTCGTCATTTACTTGATTTATCACCAGCTGTGAATCACCATACACTTGAAGTTCTTTGATATTCCATTCAACTGCTAGCTTGATGCCAATGACTATGGCTTCATACTTTGCGACATTGTTAGGGCAAGGAAACAGTAATCTGTATGATTTAGGAATGGTGTCACCACTAGGTGTGATCAACAAGATATCTACTTTTGATCCATGTTGGGTGTATGATCCATCGAAGTACATTTTCTAGATTGTTGTGGTTATGTGAAAGATAGTTTTGTCTAGAAATTCAAAGCTTAGAGGGATGTCATCTATTAGAGGTGCATCTGCCAGCTGATCTACAAGTACTTGGCCTTTTATTGCTTTCCTGTCTACATATTCGATATCAAACTCGCTAAGAAGCATGACCCATTTGGACAATCTGCCTATTAGGGGTGCCTTGTTGAGAAAATACTTGAGTGGATCAATCTTTGCTACCAATTTGACAGAATGTGACAACATGTAATGTCTCCACTTTTGTGAGGCAAAGACCACATCGAGACATGCTCTTTCAATTGGCATGTATTACAGTTCATATGCAACAAGTTTTTCGACTGATATAGTAGATTGCTTGTTCTTTTCCATCATAATTTTGCTGTGCAAGGAGAGCTCCTAGAGTTGTTGGTGTAGCTGAGATTTACAGTAGCAACGGTTTACCCTGAATCGGTGGCATCAACACAGGTAAGGGTAAAAATAGGAATTGAATCAAATAAATAATATAACCAAAAACATCAATGGAATATGAAGGTAAAAAGGATTTAAAATAAAGAAGATAGATACTTAGAACATTTTACCTTGTAACTCTCATTGTTCACCTATTCTTTCTTGATCTTTCGGTGATGAAGATGGCCCTCAGTAAGCTTGCTTCCTTGCTTAAGGAGAAATGGGTCTGATATTTGGTGTGTCAAAGATGAGCTTCAACACACTATGAAATGGATGGATGATGAATTATATGAAAATAGGGTGCCAATGGTGTGCTATGGTTTCTGCAGCATAAGTTTACTCGAAAGATGGATATCAAATGAAGAAGAAGAGGGTTGTATTTATAGAGTTGTGTGACAGAAGATCAACAGAGGAGAATGTTTGAGAGAATGTGCGTGAATAGAAGGACATGTGTCATTCAAAAAGAAGCTTTGTTGAGTTAACTGCTTTCTTGATGAGGATGAGTTTTTATTTTCTTAAATTAGATTTTATTTTTCTAATTTAAGAGCAAAGTTGTTTTAAAGTTGCTTTAACTCAGCTTTTGCTTTTGTGTGACAAGAAGAATTTATTTTCAGAAGATATTGAAGTTTTTTTAGAAGATAAGAAAGCATAATTAAATAAATGAATTTATTTAATTATTTGTAGATAATTTTGAAGAATAAATAAAATATAAAAATATATTTTATTTTGTGGAGATTTAATTTAAATAAATTTGCATTTTATTTAAATTAGGAAGAATGGAAGATTTAATTAAATAATTAAAATTACTTAATTATTTAGAAGAATAAAGCTGATATTGGAGGACTTAATTAAATAAATGTAATTTATTTAATTAAATGGGAGAGAATGAATAAAATAAATAAAATAATTTATTTATTTATTGATAGAGGAATATGAAGGTGAAATAAATATTTAAAATATTTATTTAAGTAGAGTCATGTCATTTTTAGGTGTATACAAAAATATTTCCCAAGCAACCACAATACGGGAAAAATCAACCAACTCCCCCTAATTACAAAATATTAACTTTATTAAATCCATAGTTACAAATAACTACAAATTACCAAATCTAAATTAATTCATGCAAACAGTAATTCATTTACCACACCAAATAGTTAATTATTTACTCGAATACATTTGGTTTATTTAACATATTAATATTATCGTTATAATTATTATTATTAAAATAATATTACACTACACATTAACAATAATTTATTTATATAAATATTTATAAAAGCATTAATCCAACAATTAAATAAAATCAAATGGTGACATAATCATCTGACCACTAACTAGGGTAAAAATAGAACCTCAAGGAAACTTGACAAAACTGACAGGTTGAATTGAACATGACACACATCCTCATTGAGGATGATGACTTAGGGTGTGGATCCTTGTGCTATCTCTGGAACAACTTATCTATTGGGTTTTAAGGCACGCTCAGACCTAACAATTTAGGTGTAGATGAAGCGTAGTACCTACAACACACACAACAATTAAACATATATATACCCATATAAATAAACACACGGTGAAAGGGAATCACAGCGTCCTAGGGTACTCCCAAGTGAGTGATGTGACATTGTCCCTTTTCACCCAAACACATTAGCAGGGACAACAATCAGCTATCAAGATAAGATCAATCACATAATCATCCTATCACATAATGTTGATTAGTTCTCATAATCAACTAAATCATAATCATCTGAATAAAACCATATACTGATCATAACATGTGCATGAAATCACAAGTATCAAAAGTATCACCAAGGCTTCATCACAACAATAAGTCTAACATCCTATAATGTATCATAGTGTCTCAACCTAAAACAGATAAACCATCAATCTATCAGAGAGAAAGGTATGAGATGCACTACATCCTCTCCCTCTAGAATCAGGTTTACTCCTAGAAGCCTACAAATAAGAAAGGGTACAACTCTCGCATCCAAGATGCATCCTCCAAAGTGGCTGAGGAGTCATCATTTGGATCCCACTGGACCCTCACCTTTTCAACATCTCATCCCCTAAGGGCGAGTCTCTTGTGCTTTAGAACGTCCACGGGCTCCAAAGCCAGCTACCTGTCCTCTACCTGTAAAGCATTCCAATTAAGAACATGTGAAATATCTAGATGGTATGGCTTGAAAACACAAACATGAAATACATCATGGATATGTGATAGACTAGGCGACAAAGCAAGACGGTACACAACAGGGCCAATCCTCTCCAAAATCTCAAATGGCTGAACAAAACATGGTGCGAGCTTAGAGCTTGTTCCATAAAAGATTGGACTCTTTCATGGGTGCACCCTCAAAAACACCTGGTCGCCAATAGAAAATTGACAATCTACCCTATGAGCATCAGCGTAATTCTTCTGGGTATCTGGTGCTACCACCAAATGCTCTCTAATATGAACAACTTGCTATTCCATCTCCTAGAGCATCTCTTGTCCTAGAAGGATTTTGTCCTCAAGACAATCCCAACTCAGTGGGGTCTGACAAGGGCGACCATACAAGGCCTGAAAAGGGGACATACCAATAGAAATGTGGTACCCATTGTTATACACAAACTCCACCAAGTACAGATAATCCTCCCAGCGAGCTTGCTAATCCATGACATACATCCTGAGCATATCCTCAAGGACCTGATTGATCCTCTTGATATGCCCATTTGTCTCCAGGTGGTAGGCTAAACTAGAGTTCAACTGACTCCCCAACACACATTGCAAGAACATCCATAAAGTAGAAGTGAATACCAGATCTCTATCAGAGATAATCCTACGTGGAATCCCATGCAATCTGACTATATCCTCCATAAAAATTTTGGCCATTAAGGAAGCATTATATGAAGACTGAACAAAAGAGTAGTGTGCCACCTTAGTCAGTCTATCCACGGTGACCATGATGGCATCACGAGACAATACTGGCAATCTTATTGGATTTAGGACAGACAACTGAGAGGGGGGTGAATCAGTTGTCACCAAAACTTCAGTTCTTTAAATTCTTAAAGCCTTCTTACATTTCAATAGCATAATAATGAATTAATCATGGAAGCATAATGCAATAACTCAAGAGCAGAAACACATTCAACACATATGACAATAAGATTTTAACGTGGAAAACCCAATTAAGGGAAAAACCACGGGGTGACTAACCCAAGATTGTATTCTCTATTAAAAGAATAAGAAGAACAAAAATGGCACTTGCCAATTAGGGCTCACTGCCTGAGAACACTGCTCACAAGAGGCCCACTGCCTACAGGAGACACACTATCTATAGAATAATACATGTATTACATACTTGAACTGGAGAATAGCATCTTCATTATGCTTGAGACAGTTCCATTTAAGTTCAACACTTCTGCTCCTCTCCTCTCTATCACTTTCTCATCATGACCACGGATGCATTTTGAATGACTTCGCAACTATTATTTATACATGACATCAACTTTGGAATGATCATCAAAGTCAGCACAACATATACTTATTTTATTATAGAGCAATTACAAAAATACAACTTGAATTATTACAAAAACATCATGTGCGTCACTACCCTGTCGGCCACACTTATCTGGGACTTCAATCTTCTTCAAGGAACACACCATGCTTTGCAAAACACCTTCAAGATCATCCGCAACATGTGTAAATCATCTAGTTGGCCAGGACTGGGAAGAACACCATCACCCAAAGGTAAATCTTTAATTGCAAGCTCAAACTTCAATTTAGACCAACAACATGAACTGGACACAATTTGGAGACCTCCACAAGCTTTCTTGAATCACCAAGAACATCCGCACCACTTCTGCTTACTATAATCATTTGCATCTTCATCCAGAACCTCAAGAACACAGCCTGTCATCATTGTCACACTAGAAGAATCACTTGCGAACCTCCAAACTATGAGCCAATCGAGTTGTCAATTCAAATTAGCTTCCCAAGCATGCTACCAGATTCGTAGAGCATGATATTGCATTACTGATTCTCACCAGACCTATTTGAGCCACTCTATCACTACTGAATAGATGCCAGAACCTGTTTTACTCGTATGGCCATAACTTCTTCTAATTTTCATGCTGACCTCTAAAATCTTGATTGGAGAACTTTTAGACACATATCTACAAACCCTTTGATGCGCGTACTTAGATCTTCAACTAACTGGAATCTTTACTTCATAGAACTTCACTGTCTTTACTATTCTTCTCTATTTCTGATAGGGCTAATTTTCTCAATATCCTCAATACACAACTCATCCAATCCTTAACATCAATGGAACAAGAATATGTTGACATCAATGACAACACCGGTTAGGCCATACTTGCAACAATCTCCCCCTTTGTGATTGATGGCAACATATGATGTGAAAAACTGTTTTGACCATCAAAACAAGAACTTTTCCTCACTGGATACCCCTAACAAAATTATTCACATATCTTTCCTTTCTTCATTTCTCTCCCTTTGATCAACAATGTCTTTTGTTTTTCACATGTCTTCTCTCCCCCTTTGAAATCAATGGCAAAGGGCACATACTTGCATCAATACTTCAGAATCATACAGAGTGCTGCCCCTAAGTAGCAGCTTCCTATCATCAATCTGGACCACAAGATATGACCATGAGATCCACTGGACTGATGCACATCAATGCACTTGAATTCAGAACTGGAGGGGTAATAACCCCTAACTTCTCCTTGAGATACTCAAAAGAGTCCTTAAGTAGAGGTTTAGTAAAAATGTCTACAATCTGATCTTTTGAGGGCATAAACTCCAATCTAACTTCATTCTTGTTCACCTGCTCTCTCAAAAAGTGAAACTTGATGGATATATGTTTTGTCTTTGGATGCAACACTAGATTTTTTGATATATTTATTGCACTTGAATTGTCACAGAAGATTGTGATAGGTTCTTCATACTCCACTCTGATATCTCTTAGCATTTGCTTCATCCATAATACTTGAATGCAACTACCTATTGCTGCAATATACTCTGCTTCTGCAGTGGATAGAGATATTGCCTCTTATTTCTTGCTCAGCCAAGAAACCAATCTTTTCCGCAAAAAGAATGCACCACCACTAGTACTCTTTCGGTCATCCACATCTTCTGCCCAATCAGCATCTGTATATGCATGAAGAGAGAAATCATGATCCCTAGGATATCATAAACCATACTCAATTGTTCCCTTCAGATATCTGAGAATTCTCTTGATTGCCATGACATGAGACTCTCGAGGATCAGCTTGGAATCTGGCAACAAGACCAACAACATTCATAATGTCAGGTCTAGTTTGAGTAAGGTACAGTAGTCCTCCAATCATTGACCTGTACTTTTTCTGATCAACCTTAGGAGATTCATCATCTTTGCTTAGTTTACACCTAGTTGCCATGGGAGTATTCATTGGCTTTGAATCTTCCATCCCAAATTTCTTCAACAATTCTTTCACATATTTGGTCTGTGATATGAAGATTCCTTTCTTTGTTTGAGTGATTTGCAGACCCAAGAAGAAATTCATTTCCCCAAACATAGACATCTCAAATTCACTTTTCATTTGATTTGTAAAAGTCTTGCACATACTAACTTTTCCTCCAAAAATGATATCATCAATAAATACTTCAACAATCAAGATATTTTCATGATCAATCTTGAAGTAAAAGTTACTGTCAGCAATACCTTTGTTGAAACCAATCTTCAAAAGATGTTTATCCAATCTTTCATACTAGGCTCTTGGGACTTGTTTGAGTCCATACAAAGCTTTCTTCAACTTGCAGACTATATCACCATGATCAGACAATTGGAATCCATCCGGTTGCTTAATGTATACCTCTTATTCCAAATCACCATTCAGGAAGGTAGACTTGACATCCATCTGATATACTTTAAAATCCTTGAAGGCAGCAAAGGCAAGAAATAATCTGACTACTTCAATTCATGCCACCAGAGCAAAAATTTCTTCAAAATCAACTCCTTCTACTTGAGAATAACCCTTACAGACCAATCTGGCTTTGTTTCTGACTACTTCACCATCTTCATTTAGTTTATTCTGGAAGACCCACTTAGTCCCAATCACATTTTTGTTTTTAGGTCTTGGAACAAGATCCCAAGTGTGATTTTTTTTAATCTACATCAACTCTTCCTCCATTGCTTTAGCCCAGCTTTCATCATTGCATGCTTCACTTACTGTTTTTGGTTCAACCTTTGAAATCAGACAATACTTCTCTGAATCTTGAGAAATCTTTCTTCTTGTTTGAACACCTTTGCTTCTATCTCCTATGATCTGGTCTTTAGAATGATTTAGTCTTACATACCTGGGAGTTTTGGGAATTTCTTGCACTTCTATTTCTTGGACAGGTTCATTTAAACTTATCTCTTCTTCCTATATTTTAGGATTCTTCAGATCAGTCTGAATTTGAACTGCAGTTGGGGCTTGTTCTTCTTGGACTGAAACATCATTCTAATCATTTTCTTCATACTCATAAAACCTTGAGGGATTTTCAATGCCTTCATCAACCTTCATATTTGTACTTTCTACAATCTTTCTCAATCTCTTGTTATAACATTAGTATGCTTTGCTTTGAGTAGAATAATCTAAGAATATTCCTTCATCACTTCTAGCATCAAATTTGCCAAGGTCTTCATCTCTTTTGATATAACATTTACTAGCAAAGACTCTGAAATACTTCACAGTAGGAGTGAGGCCAAACCAGAGTTCATAAGGAGTCTTACCAGTATTGCTTCTGATTTGTACTCGATTAAGAGTATAGACAATAGTACTGATAGCTTCTCTCCAGTAGATCTGAGGAACATTTGCTTCCATCATCATGGTTCTAGATGCTTCTTGGATGGTCCAGTTCTTTCTCTCTACTACTCCATTCTACTGTGGAGTCCTTGGAGTAGAAAACTGTCTCTTTAGCCCATGTTTCTCATAGAATTTTATGAACTCTCTGAATGTGAATTCACCACCTCTATCAGACCTGAGACATTTTATGTTTAACCTAGTTTCATTTTCTACCATAGCCTTGAATATTTTAATCTTCTCAAGTGCTTCAGATTTCTCTTTCAGGAAAGTCACCCAAATCATTTGGGAGTGGTCATGAATCAGTAACATGAAATATCTATCACCTTGCAGACTCTTGATTCTTGCTGGTCCACATAGATCAATGTGTACCAAGTCCAATAATTTGGTAGAAGATTGTTCCTTAATTTTAAAAGTGACTATGTTCTACTTACCCAACTGACATTCTTTGCACAAACTATTAGTAGGTTTCACCAGTCTTGGAAGATCTCTTACAACCTGAGTGTTGCTTATCTTGAAGATATTATCAAAATTTACGTGACACATTCTCCTATACCACAACCAACTTTGATCAATTTGAACAAATAAACAGCTTTTGTCAATACCAACCAAGTGGAAGATGTTACCTTTTGTCTAAGTACCAGATGCAATCTCAGTTCCAAAGCTTTCAAAGATCTTGCATTTTCCATTTTTGAAATGGAGATCATAGCCTTTGTCCACCAATTGTCCAACACTGAGAAGATTATGCTTCAGATCTTCAACATACAAAACATCATTGGTTTTGTTCTTTCCATCAAAATAAATAGTTCCTCTGCCTCTGATTTTGCCCACAGAATTATCACCAAATTTTACAATTCCTCCTTCATATCTTTCTAGATTTATGAACTTATTCTTGTCACCAGTCATATGGTGAGAGCATCCACTGTTAGTGACCCATTCATCCTTTTCTTCAACTTGAGAAATCAAAGCCTTTTCTACCATTTTATGATTAACAGATTCAATGGGCATTGGATCTTCTTCCTTGATGACAATAAACACCCAGTCACTTCCAGATTTGTTTCCTATCTCAGATTCATTATCTGTTATTCCTTCATCATCATCATCTTCTTGAACATAGTAACATTTCTTTTGGAATCTTGATCTATTAGGATTTGGCCTTGAAAATCGTTCTGGACATCTTGAGGCAAAATGACCAATCTTGTTGCCGTTGAAACATTTGAATGGCAATTTTCCTTCATACTTACTAGATCCTCTTGGCAGTCTTTCTGTAATAAGGGCTTCAAATTGAGCAGCTTCTACCTCATCTTCTTCCAGATCTTTTCTTACTTTTTCATACCACAATAATTTCTTTGAGGAACTCTCTCCTAGATCATACCTTTGTTTACCTTTTGTAGAGGCACTAGCTTTGAATGCAGATTCAGTCTTGGGAGGAGCATCTCGAAACTCAACCAATTCAAATGCAGCTAACTTCCCAACTAATTGATCCCTTGTAATATTTGATAAAGATCTAAATTCCTCAATAGCAGCAACCTTGTGTTTGTAAGCAGGAGGTAAGGATCTAAGAACTTGGCAACAATCTCATCTTCATCCAAAGTTCCACCAGCACATCTAATGCCACAAACAAGCTCATGTACTTTTGGCATAAATGTAGGGATATTCTCATGTTCATTCATCTTTAGGTTTTCAAATTTTCCTTTTAGACTTTGTAGCTTGGCACATTTAACATATTTGTCTCCTTCATGTAGAATTTCCAGCTTTGATCAAATTTCATATGCAGTTTTTAAATCCATAACATTTGTCAACTCTGTATCAGATAAGGCACTTAGTAAGGCTTCTCTAGCTCGAAGATTATCTTCGTCATTTCTAATTTCATCTAGAGTTGTCAGACCATTGTTTGGAGGAATATACTCTTTTATAGTCATGTTCCAATACTAAAATCCCATACATTGCAAGTGACATTCCATGCATCTTTTCTAAAGAGTGTAGTATGTTCCATCAAACTTCAGACTATCCTTCTTGTAGGAAAACATCCTGGATCTCCTCAAGTGGTTAATCTCTTTAGAGGAATTTAGCTCTAATACCAATTATTCGATTTAGGATAGACAACTGAGAGGAGGGTGAATCAGTTGTCACCAAAACTTCTCTTCTTTAAATTCTTAAAGCCTTCTTATATTTCAATAGCATAATAATGAATTAATCATGGAAGCATAATGCAATAACTCAAGAGTAGAAACACATTCAACACATATGACACCAAGATTTTAACGTGGAAAACTTGGTTAAGGGAAAAACCACGGGGTGACTAACCCAAGATTGTATTCTTTGTTAAAAGAATAAGAAAAACAAAAATGGCACTTGCTAATTAGGGCTCACTGCCTGAGCACACTGCTCACAAGAGGCCCACTGCCTATAGGAGACACACTGTCTACAAAATAATATAAGTATTACATACTTGAACTGGAGAATAGCATCTTCATTATGCTTGAGTCAGTTCCATTTAAGCTCAACACTTCTTCTCTACTTTTCGCTCCTCTCCTCTCTATCACTTTCTCATTAGGACCATGGATGCATTTTGAATGACTTTGCAACTCTTATTTATACATGACATCGATTTTGGAATGATCATCAAAGTTGACACAACATACACTTATTTTATTATAGAGCAATTACAAAAATACAACTTGACTTATTACAAAAACTTCATGCGCGTCACTACCCTATCAGCCACACTTATCTGGGACTTTAATCTTCTTTGAGGAACATGCCATGCTTCGCAAAACACCTTCAAGATCATCTGCAACATGTACAAATCATCCGGTCGGCCAGGACTAGGAAGAACACCATCACCCAAAGGTAAATCTTCAATGATGAGCTCAAACTTCAATGCGGACCAACAACATGAACTGGACACAATCTGGAGACCTCCACAAGCTTTCTTAAATCACCAAGAACATCCGCACCACTTCTGCTTACTGTAATCATTTGCATATTCATCTAGAACCTCAAGAACACAACTAGTCATCACTGTCATACTAGAAGAATCACTTGTGGACCTCCAAACTATGAGCCAATCAAGTTGTCAATTCAAATTAGCTTCCCAAGCATGCTACTAGATTCGCAGAGCATGATATTGCATTATCAGTTCTCACCAGACTTATTTGAGCCACTCTGTCACTACTGAACAGCTGCTAGAACTAGCTTTACTCATATGGCCATAACTTCTTCTAATCTTCATGCGCACCTCTGAAATCTTGACTAGAGAACCTTTAGACACATATCCACAAACCCTTTGATTCACGTACTTAGATCTTCAACTGACTGGAATGTTTACTTCATAGAACTTCACTATCTTTACTGTTCTTCTCTGTTTCTGATAGGGCTAATTTTCTCAATATCCTCAGCACACAACTCATCCAATCCTTGACATCAATGCATCAGGAGTATGTTGACATTAATGACAACACCAGTTAGGCCATACTTGTAACAAATCCTACTATGAAATCCACTGAAATAATGTCCCATTTCCATTCTGGGACAAGATACAACTGAAGAAGACCTACGGGGTGCTAATGTTCTACCATAATCCTCTAGCACTCCAAACATCTTGCAACAAAATCTGTAATATCCCTCTTCATCCTGGACCAAAAGTACAACTGATGAAGATCTACATGCATCTTCTTGACACTTGGATGAGCTGAGTAGGGTGCCTAATGAGCCTCTAACATAATTAGGGTATGAAGACCCTTAGAAGGAGGAACATAAATGTTACCTAAGTGCTGCAAGAGACCATCTAACTCAAAGGAATAACTTCATACCTACCCTCCAAGGCTCTGCTTGACTCCACCTCTGACTTCATCTCTTGATACCAATTGTCTCCCAAGAGTGCTGTAAGGATCCGGCCCCTCATATCTACTTCCAAAGTAACTACTGAAAGCTCATGTCTCTGCCAACTAAGAGCATCTGCCACAACATTCTCCTTACCCTGAATGTACTTCACCTCAAAATCATACTTGCACAGAAACTCCATCCACTGCCTCTACCTAGAATTCAGGTTTGGCTATGTGAATATGTACTGTAAATTGCGGTGATCACTATGTAACTCAAACTGATGCCCTAACAAAAAATGTCTCCATCTCACCAAGGCATGAATGATAACTGTTAACACCAAATCATGCATGGGATAGTTCAACTCATGTTCCTTGAGTTTGCGAGACTCATAGGCTATCACGCGACCATCCTGCATCAAAATTGCTCCTAGACCCTCCAAGGATGCATCATTACACACCATAAAATCTCCTGTAGGATCTAGAACTACTAAGATAGGTGCACTAGTCAACCTCTCCTTGAGAGTCTAGAAGGCTACTTGACACTGTTCTGACCATATAAACTTCTTCCCTTTCCTCTAAAGGGAAGTGATGGGGTTAGCTTTACTTGAAAAACCCTGCACAAACCGCTGATAATAACTCACTGAGCCCATAAAATTACAAACCTCTGAAACATTAGTGGGCTTGGGCCAATCCATGATGGCTTGGATCTTTGAAGGGTCCACGATAATTCCTTCTCCTGAAATGACATGCTCCAAATATCTCACCTCTGTCTGGAAGAACTCAGACTTTGCCAAATTTGCATATAGCCGATTCTCCCTCAGACACTGCAATACCTATCACACATTCTCCTCATGGTCCTCCATAGTTCTAGAATAGATCAAAATGTCATCTAGGAACATTAGGACAAATCTGTCAAGGTAAATGCGAAATACTCCATTCATCAAGCTAATAAATACAGATGGTGCTTTCGTCAACCTGAATGGCACAACAATGAACTCATAGTGCCCATAGCGAGTGTGAAATGTAGTCTTAAGAATGTCTACCTCCAGAATGCACAACTAATGATACCCCAACCTTAGGTCAATTTTTGAGAACACTTTGGCTCCCTTAATCTGATCAAAGAGGTCATCAATCCTCGCTAAGTGATATCTATTCTTCACAGTCACCTTGTTCAACAACCGATAGTCAATACACAACGAAAGGGATCCATCCTTTTTCTTCACACAAATGACTGGTGCTCCCCATGGAGAGACACTGAGATGAATGAACCCCTTAGCCAGCAACTTCTTTAACTACAGATGGAGCTCCTTAAGCTCCTGAGTAGTCATCTGATAGAGGGATCGATAAATATGTTTTGCCCTGGGAACAAGATCTATCCTAAAATTGATGTCACACTTAGGTGGCATCCCTGGAATCTCACTAGGGAAGATATCTGCAAACCCCCTAAGAATGGGATGATTATTGAGAGACACCTCCTGACCCTCCAACTCCAAATCATTAACCATCATAGCAAACAACTGGCAACCCTAACACATACATCTCTTTAATTGCATAGCAAAAATTATACGCAAAGAGATTGGTCTTTGAATACCAATTATTTCTACCTCCCTACCTGAATCATCCAAACACTGCACCGACTTGCATCAATAATCAATATCTGCTAGATGAGCATCCAACCAATCCATACCCAAAACAATGTCATAAGATCCTAGGGGTATGATGCAAAGATCTACGGTGCTGAGAAGATTCCCAATCCTCAAACCACATCCATACACAACGGATTCTACCACTACTCTAGCTCTAGAGGCCAACTCGACTTGCCACCTAACATCTTACTTGGCTACCCCTGGCCCACATTGCTCCACTAAAGAAGGGGAAATAAATGAATCAAAAGCACCAAAGTCAAAAAGGATAGAAATACCAATACCCTGCAACACACCTGTGGCCTCTACAACTGTTCTCTGATGCTCAACTTGGTGGTTATCAATCACTACAAGCACTCTATGAGACCTCCTTGGATCACCCACTATTGCCTCTGAGGCTACTAACCTCTGACTGAAACCTGATGTGCCCTTCTATGGACACTCCATGGCTATATGACCTTGATGGCCACAAGAAAAACATCTTGTACCTCTGCCATACCCCGTGCCGCCTGATGGGATACTAGACTGTTGGAAGCTACCTCTATTGGCTGCAGACTGTGTGCTCTGAGTTGGCTGGTTGGGATGATAATGCTTGGCTCGCTGACAATTACAGTTTTCCCAGACTGAGGACCACCACCTTGTTGAGGTTGAAAGTTCTTGGATTTTGACTGGGAATGTTGCTACTATTGTTGCCCACCCTTAACGAGTGCATGATGGCTTCTAGAGGGACTCATTGCCTAAGAATGACCACCTTTGGACCTGAAGCCTACTAAAGGTGCATTGCCCATTTGAACACCTATTTGACCTCCTAGCACCATGGCCAAGTTCTCTTCTACCAATCAAGCCTTCTCCACTTTCACCTTCATGGTCTTTGGCTCAAAGACACGGACTCCCCCACTAATACGGGAATTCAAACCCATAATGAAATGCTGGACCAACATGGCCTCATCATCACCAATACCTGCATATTGCTTGAGTTCAAAGAACCTATGCTCATACTGCTCCACAGACATAGCCATCTACCTTAACTCATGAAAGTCATCCGCTCGACGCTACCTCCAGCGATCTAATAAAAAGCAATCTCTGAACCTCTCCAGAAACAACTCCCAAGAGACTGAACCAATATCCAAATGCAATTTCTATTCCTCCAACCATCACCATGTAGAAGCAAAGCCCCTAAGGTGCATGATGGTGCATATCGCCTTACTGTTACCACCATATGGGTGTATGGTAAAACACCTATCCAAATCTATCAACCAAGTCCCTCCTTCCAAACCACTCCTAGAACCATCGAAGGTATGGCGTGTGCCGTCAAGAGATCCCTCATATGACCTGCTAAAATAGCCTCCTACTCTACTGCGGCCTCCCTCCTCCTAGGAGACCTTTCTCTCTCTCAATCCAAGTGCTCAGTGTGCTGAGGCACTCCTTACTGATTACCCTCCTGTCTATGCTCAGAATGTTGGGATTCTCCCTACTGATTACCATCCTATCTAGGGTCTGGGTGGGCAAGGACTTCCTCAAGCAAAAGACATAACTAAGCTCTCTCAAATTGTAGCTAGCCATGATTTTGACCCCCACTTCCCTTATCATTCTGAGAACCTTGATGCTAACTATGAAATGCATAACATAATAGGATAACTAATCCTAGGTCCTCTAAGGTTCCTCGACTATGCTACTCGCAAACTAGGTTACTAGAAACATTTCATTAACAATAAAAGATGAACATCACATTAATTTCTATTATTCATTTCCACATGTGACAATTAAAAAATAACATTAAAAACCATCTTCTAACTACTATCAAAATTGATGCATTATTTTACAATACTTATTACAAGATGAATTCATCAATAATAATTACATCATTACTATATTTACAATAATGCTTCCCTTAGAACATGTTGGAAGGTCACATTAGAATACATCAAGAGATACAAAATGAGATACAATCCAAGATTCAAATACATGAAAGGATGGCTTCACGACTGGAACTGAAATTGGTGTCATGAGTGAAATGAACAATCTCCAAGATTAGGAACATAAGAAAGAATACCCAATGGAGAAAAGGCACCTACCTCCCGACCATGTGGAACCTTGAGGTCCAGCCCCTGTGCTAGGAGAAAACACAAGATCCCACATCCAACTAATAGTCAGGAGTACATCAGGTTAGTATAAGCAACATGACTATACATGACACCAATCACCATGCTGTCGACTATCCACATCACTTACTGTACTTCTAGAGGCACTCATACAACATAAGAGCAAATACTACTAGGGAGTGCTAAACTGCAATAGGGAGGAGTGTCATCACATAGCTTGTCATGGGTTGTCCTAGTAGGTCTTCCTAGGCCCTGGCCCCCATCCTGGGTTGTCCCGGTAGCCTCTCCCAACCCCCAGACCCCATGCAAACTCATGCAGAATCAATATAGCTTTCATGAGGACAAGGTAGTTGGTCTTGCCATTGTAAGCCTTCTCATCTCATCTCAAGCCTAAACAAGCACTTGAGCCATGAGTGAGGCATACATTATCTTGATTAATGTGAATTCTACCCATCCCCCTAATTCATTGTTAAGATTATCACTGGATTAAGAAACCCTCCACTGGGTTGTCCTGGACACCACTTTGGGTTCTAGCCCCCATTGAGAGCCACTCCCTCTGCTTGTAACTAGAAAACCCTACATAGAGCAAGGCATTGACCATCCTGACCACTTATCATAATTACATAACACAGAGCATGGTATTGACCATCTTGCCCTTTTTTCACAAGCACAAAACATAGAGCAAGGCATTGACCATGTTGCCCACTTATCACACTCTCATGAATCCATACATAAGTAGGAGGGTAACACCCTTAGGGATTGTTCGCACAAAGCACATGACCAATGACGCAGCTGAACCACTTCTAAGGTTAACAACCCTAGGGACCATTCAAACAATATACTCCCTCCTAGGACTCTAGAAACCAACCTACAAAACACAGATGACACCAACTTTGAGCAATTACCAAGACACTTAATCCAATAATCAAGACACATTGTTACATTATAACCATGAAGACTTTCCTTTAACGAGGCATTATTTCAACTTTCTTATCACTCATTTTAACTTAACTACTTCATTCAATAGACAAATTATTTACCACCAAAATTATATCTGCAAATAACTATAATAACAATATTCTAAATAATTAAATTACTTAGCACTCTACTAATCAACTATTAAATAAAATATTTAACAATCATCTACTACTTAGCTGACAAAGAGTCATCTAAATTTATTTAACATTCTATTTAAGTAAGACTTAACTAGTTTTTCAACCGCCCATGATCTCAACTTAACATAAATATGTCTAGACTAACCTTCAACCCTAATTTTTAATTCCAGCCCAAAACATTACCCTATCGAGCAAAACTAGAATGAAATCATTCACATACATCATATTGTTTCTAAAATTTTAAGATTGAGTTCTTCATAACAAAACACGGTAAATTTAAAACAAAGACAAATGCTTGTTTTAGTAAAAGCAAGAGTATAATCTTACCAAATTCCTAAAACAATTAATTTTAAATTTCCACCTATTATTTCTAAGAACAAATAAAAGTTTACTAATAACTTAGTTATGGCTAGATATACATAATTTTATATTTGAATATAAATTTTTAAGACCATAATAAATCTTCTTTTCCTAAGATAAAGCTAAATTTGAATCAATTAAATACATATTAAAACCCTAAATGCCAACAATATAATCCACTACTGCTATGTTTATATCAGCAACCGTTTTAATTAAAACAAAATCTAAAACTTTATAAAACTATTACAATTATGCAATATGAAGGCTGCAACCCTAAAATTGAGGTGAATGCTCATAAAAGTGGCTAGTTGGCGGATGAAGTTTGACAGAACCTCTCAAAGAGATGTAATCTCATGGAATGAAATGAGTGCAGGATACACACAAACTAGATTTGGTGAAATGGCTTTAGAAAATTTCAAGCAAATGCAAATTTGTAGGCGTAAAGCCAGAAACTACAAACTTTGCAAGCATCCTCCCTGCATGTGACAAAATGGGAGCTTTGGAATGGTTATGGACATCCATCAAAGCATAAAGGATAGAGGAGTTTTGTCAGATATTATAGTTGGAAATGCTCTGGTAGACATGTATGCAAGATTTGGAAGCATAGACAATACACACAAACTGTTTGATAGTGCTCCTCAAAGAGAAATAATCTCATAAAATACAATGAGTGCAGGATACACACAAAGTGGATTTGCTTCTCAATGAGGCATTATCTTATGGGATGCAATGATTGCAGAATATGCACAAAATGGATTCATTGAACAGGGTTTAGAAACATTCAAGCAAATGCAATGGCAACATAAAAAGCTAAATTCCTTAACCTTTACTAGCATTCTACCAGCCTATGTGGATATGGGAGTTTTGGAGTGGGTATGAACATCCATGAAAACGTAAAGGATAGAGACGTTTTGTTGGATGTTGTGGTTGCAACTACCTTCGCAGACATGTATGCGAAATGTGGAAGCATAGACAAGGAATGTGAACGGCTGGAAAAATGCCTCAAGAATGCAAACTCATTGAAAGAGAAAGCATAGCCAAGGTGCATGAACTGCTAACTCCTATAAGCAATATATGCAATAATATCAATGCCATTAAATGTCAATACTAACATAAGAGTAAAGAAGATATAAAAACATTCAAGGGAAGTTACAACATAAATTCAAATGATGCTGGGACACTACAACACACAAATGTTTTGGATAAATTTCTCAAGGAATACTTTGCCAATAGAGTATAATGATGCAGAAAAATGGACAAATTATAATTGCTAAAGGCTTTAGGAATTTTCAAACAAATGCAATTGGCAGAAATAGATATATCATATGTTGTAGTTTCAAATGTTCTAGTAGACATATACATAGAAATTGGAATCATAAGGAAGGCACATGAACCATTTTGACAAAAATGACCACAAGGAGATATCAACTCAAGGAATGCAATGATTTCAGGACCGTACAAAATAGATATGCTTTAGAGACTTACATGAAAATGCAGTTGGAAAATGAAGTATCCACCCATAGTCATGCTAGCATCCTTCCTCAGTGCTGCCACCCCCAAATCTCCAGGCAAAAATCTAGAATCACCATCCAATCCTTAGACCCCCAAACAAAATATTTCTCGAGCAACCGCAATACGGTAAAAATCAACCAACTTCCACTAATTACAAAATATTAACTTTATTAAATCCATAGTTACAAATAACTACCAATTACCAAATTTAAATTAATTCATGCAAATGGTAATTCATTTACCACACCAAATAATTAATTATTTACCCGAATACATTTGGTTTATTTAACATATTACTATTATTGTTATAATTATTATTATCAAAATAATATTGCAATACACATTAACAATAATTTATATTTATATAAATATTTATCAAAGCATTAATCCAACAATTAAATAAAATCAGATGGCAACATAATCATCTGACCACTAACTAGGGTCAAAAATAGAACCTCAAGCAAACTTGACAAAACTAATAGGTTGAACAAAATATGACACGCATCCTCATTGAGGATGATGACTTAGGGTGTGGAACCCTATGTTATCTCTGAAACAACTTATCCATTAGGTTTTAAGGCATGCTCAGATCTGACAATTTAGGTGGAGTCGATTCCTAGTACCTGCAACCTATAGCACACACAACGATTGAACATATATATATATATATATATACCCATATAAACAAACACACGGTGAAAGGGAATCACAGTGTCATAGGGTACTCCCAAGTGAGTGATGCGACACTATCCATTTTCACCCAAACACATTAGCAGGAACAACAATCAGCTGTCAAGATAAGATCAATCACATAATCATCCTATCACATAATGTTGATTAGTTCTCATAATCAACTAAATCATAATCATCTGAATAAAACCATATACTGATTGTAACATGTGCATGAAATCACAAGTATCAGAAGTATCACCAAGGCATCATCATAACAATAAGTCTAACATCCTATAATGTATCATAGTGTCTCAACCTAAAACAGATAAATCATCAATC
Source organism: Cunninghamia lanceolata (assembly GCA_027924645.1). Taxonomy (NCBI): domain Eukaryota; kingdom Viridiplantae; phylum Streptophyta; class Pinopsida; order Cupressales; family Cupressaceae; genus Cunninghamia; species Cunninghamia lanceolata. The sequence goes on along the minus strand of BSBN01000635.1, from coordinate 9,735,469 downwards.
TATAAGAGAGAAAGATATGAGAGGCACTACAGAAACCATTGATGGCAACAAAAATGAGATGTAGGTTCTAGTTTTTAATTTGTAGTCTATGATAACATATATAAAAAGATGTAGCTTAGATGGGAATTTTTGATGTAATAGCCCCAATCAAAAAATTATACTAGTTAATAGTCTATATGTAGCATGTAGGTAGCACAATATGCTTCCCAATTAGGAATTTTTAATAGGGTCATCCCACAATACTAGGTCCCAAGCTTGGGACATCAAATTTTTGAAATCAGATGGAAACAATTTTAGTAGACATCTTTGTTCAAAGAAATTTCTTCGAACAAAGGTACCTTTCCTCAAATATTTTGTTGAAATCACCTTCGAGCAAATGTGACCTTTGCTCGAAGATTTTTTTAGCTTTTTTGGGAGCACCATATTTAAATTCAAAATTAAAATAAACTATGTTAGTAATATACACAACACAATTATTATTTCTAGACATAGTAGCTAGAAAATATTAAAGGTCTATTAAATGAGATAATTGCCTTGGGAGGTGTGGAAGGTGGAGAAGAAAATATATTCTAGGCCTTAAATGGAACATCCATCCTCTTCCACAATATCTTTTGCCCTTGTATTTTCCAAATGGATAAGGCTAGAAAGGAGGAAGAACAACTTAGTCCAATACCTTTAGAAGGCTAATAACAATCGTTCCACGAGGAATTGGATGTCCCTCAAATGTACAGTGTCTATCATACCTAAATATTATGTCCTCCCCCCAAAACTACCTCTAGATAGTAGAGACAAATAGTCACTAGATAGTAGAGACAAATAGTCACTCATGATTAGTCTATGCTTAGGTATGGGTGGGGGAGACAGAGTGGCATATTTCAACAACATGGATAACCATACACATCTCTACTTGGAACAAAAACACATGACAAAAATTATTATAGGTCATAAATGTACAAAAGTAAATTGTCACGATGAAAAATGTTTTACCTTAAGAATAGGTGAAGATGAATCCAAAATGGCCTTGTTGTTAGCCTCTATCATTAAAATTCATACATTTCTTTGAAAACATAAATAAATTTACATGAACATGTGAATTGTTAATTACACAAATAAATATAATCTTATTCTACAAACATTGAAATATATAAGCATAGTAGAGACAACTAGCCAAAATATGAGGGTGGTTGAGATGTATACTCAAGGATTTGATGGTGGGTTGGCTATAATATGGATTGAAGGAGTGGCTTCCTTGTCCACATTGTTTATTTTCTTCTTTAGGAACTAGGAGAGGAGAATATTGTAATTTATGTCATGTTAAACACATTTTAAATAATAATTAGTCCACTATGATTAACATAAGCAAATCAACTAGTTCATTTACAACATTGACAATAGTAAATGGTCTTACCTCACGGACCTCTACATGTGACCACACCTCTATACTTTTATGTAACTCATCTCTCCTCTTCTCTATGTTCTACTCATTGTCATAAGTAGACATGGTGATATTGATAATGTAGAAGGCCTCTAGTTGCTAAAGTCAAAGATGAAATTCACCCCTTTTCCATATATTTATCCTAGATGATGATTTATTTGCATGATTTCCTTAGACTTGTTTTTCTATGTCAAGTTATTAGTTCATCCAAGTATCATTCATGGAATGGGATGTCTCCAATGGTCAATCATTTGTTGTTTGTTTAATCTATTCAAAGCTCAAAATGGTCAAACCCCCTCTTTTGAGTGAGTCTCACAAGTGGGTAAATAGTAGTGGAGTACCTTCTTGTCTATATGGGAGTAGCAAATCATATACTCACTAGAAAATTGTATGTAAATTTGCAATTTGTATTAACCATTCATGTCAATTTCATAAACAATAAACAATAAAATGTTAGTTGATATTGACTTGGGAAAGACTACTTTTGTGGTTGACTTCTTTGGTCTTGGTAGCATGCAACATGCAGTCATCAACACCCTTATGGATCTAGCATTAGATGATCCAAGCATCAAAATAAAAATAATAATAAACAATGAAGAAATACAATTGTTAAAAAAATCATTACATATATTATAAAGAAAACACATTATTGGTTGATGTGTCACACAATGGTTGCAAGGACCCCAAATCAATAATCTCAACACTCATAGTTTGAGTTTTAATCTCCTAGAGAAAACTATTGCATTAGTGTCCTATAATTAAGAGAAATCACAAAACATGTTAAATACTAGTACATTTGTAGTGACTATAATTAAAAAAAACATAAAATAAGCCAAGATTTAGTGAGTAAGATAAACCTTGGGTGGAATGTCTAAATATAATGTTGGGGAAATGAATGGACTTGTCTCTAGTAGTAGACATTTCATTCTCACTCCCTAAGGCATTAAAGTAGTTTTTCTTATTTGTAGAAAAGAAGAGAGTGGACAATTAATTAAGATACCATATTTATAATTTAATTCAATTTGACAATAGATATTTGCATCTCTTAAATATTTTTTAAAGAAGTAGACACTTCTAAATGGCATTAGCAGATTATGTGACCTATGTCTATGCATCATTCTTATGTCCTTGCTGGTACCTACCATTTAGCTCTATGTCCTATGACAAAGTAAAAAATATATTCAATTAATTATCCATATATTTCAAAAAAATATTAATTTACAAGAGCTTAGCAAATTAATGTAATTACATACAAATCACAAGGCCTCATCATATATCTCATGGAGTGAAGAATGATGATTTCCTACATTGTCCATCTAGCATCCTTTCTAAATAATATTTATTAAAGATAGAGATGAATGTATCAAACATATGGCTTCAAGACACACATAGTTCAAACCAATTAATTGAAAGTTACTAAAAGTGTTAGCTAGGAAACAAAAACTATGTGTAAGAAACTAAGAAATATTACACCCATTCATTTTTATAAAGATTTCACCAAGCATGTCCTTAGTGTGGACTCAAACCAAGCTTATATTAGTCAACTACATAAACAATCTACCACAATCTAGGTGATAACATGAACTATGCATTGTATACATATGAAATTATCAATAGATGTGATACTTTAACATAGTGATTTTCATATGCATAAATTGATTCATAAGAATCATATACACATCCAATTGACAGATTGCATTAAGAAAGCATATAGCATTATTAGAATTCATTCAAGAAGTTATAACTCATAGAGTATCTCTAATTCATAGGGTTCTAATTCAACCATATATAAAAACTATGTACACAGAGTCAATCAAGGAAAAGGTGTAATCACAAGCACAAAATTTAGTTAAACCTTCATAACTTGCTCAGGACTAACAATAATACTGACTTTGCAATGCTTACATTTTTATGCAACATAAATATATTTGGTTTTCATGTTTGCAATTCTAGACAAGCTATTTATAGGGTCCCTAAAGTAGATTTCTATATTTTCCTTGAAAAAAATACTGAAGGGATAGAGTAAAATTCAAAAGAATCTCAACATTTTCAATATCACTAAGTAACTTGCATATGTTACTACAAGGATATAGATTTTCAGTAGATTCTTAAGCATATGGTTGGAAGAATTTGTAAGAGAGATTCGACTACCAAATAATAATTCTAAGGAATATAGTTCTTTCATTATATGAAAATGTAAGTTAATTTTTTAATAATCTTTGCAACACTAGCTTTTATATCATTCATCTTGAAACCAATTGTGATGCCCCATCATGCAACCCTAGAGTGCTACACTAAAAGTGGAAAATTATAGAAATATTTTTTTTTTGTTTTTTAAAGAAAGATATTGCAACATTAATAACCAAAGGTAACACAATCCACAACATAAATAAAAGTGCACTTCTAACACCTCTAGGGAAACATAATTGCATCAGAGAATAATAGTTAAAACCACACAAGAGATATAAATTATATTGATACTACAGAAAGAACGACTTTTACAATTGCAAGATAGTTTGTTTACAAAGTTACAGTACAAGATTACAAGACCGATCATGTCAGTTTACAACTGAAAACATAAGGAAGTATACAACAACTCTGAAGGTGGAAAACAATTTGGAACAGGAACACCTCTACAAAGGTCTCGAACTGAATCTCCAAGAAGACCAATGGATAGCTTTGCCACACAACCATGTGGAAGCCTAAGGTCCACCCCTCCGAGCTAGGAGATAACAATGAGGATTCCAATAAGCCAAAGAAACATCATCCAATATAATCCAAAAGAAATAGACTTGACACAACCAACCATATCAACAAAACTACACAAGACAAGACATCATTCTAGAGGTAACAATGAAAGCATAAAGAGGGAAGTAGCTAAGTTGTAGCAAGGAGAGTGTCATCGCATGGTCCTAATCATGGGTTATCCAAGCTATCTCTCAGTAGAAGCTGGTCCCCGTCTATGGTTACCCTAGCAACCCTTTTGCACTTGCCCCATAGGGTGACACATGCAGAGCTGACACATCCTTTCATGTGGACAAGGAGGTTGACCTTGCCAACCAAGCCGTCTCATCCCATCCTTAGCCTTTGAGAGCACTCAAGGCATGGGTGAGGCAACATGCTTATCTTGTTATGTGAAAGACTACCCAACCCACCTAGGTATATTTTAAGTTATCACTTGATTACCACTTCCATGCGGTTATCTTGGCAACCACTTCGAGCACCGGCCCCACCATAGAAGCCACTCTGCATCCTACACTAGCTTCCCTTATCCAACGTCTAAAACAAATGACATGCATGAGTGAGGAATTTTAAGACATCACACCCCATCATGATACAAAATAGATACCAAGTACTATATCCAAGAGACCATTTCCCCATTCAATACAAGACATGAAAATCCAATTATCCCATCACATTGACATGCCACTATCTAAACCAAAGACCAAGACACCACACCTCTGGAGTTAGGTGTAAACCAATGAAATAGGTAATCATTATTTGGCAAGGACAACACTTTTGCGTCTTGACACCAAGAAGTCATGACATCTCTCAAGCATAAACTCCACCCCAAGGTAGACACAATGATTCAATACAAGCATATAGATACGATAAGGGCAACGACAAGAAAATGAGATAAAATATACTCCTCTTTTAAATACAGAAATCAACCATGACATGTAACATCAATTAATAAGAAGATTCAAGTTCACGACATTAACAATTCTCTCTACAATTTTAAAATAAAATTCCCTAACTAAATTTCCTAACCATTACCATCTTCTATGCCATTATAAATATTTGCAAGCATGAATTTTCTATTTGAGATTTACTACTGACACAACCTAATATGAACAATCACAAATATAAGAATATTATTACTATAATGGAAAGAACTTTTCTTCCACCATCTAATTATTACAATTTTCTAATGAACAACTATAACACAATCTATTTCTAATAAGCATATATTACCGTCTCTCATTATACAAATTCAATTTCAAAACAAAACACAGTGCATTTTACCTACAAGTATAGAATACCAATTAACATTTAACAACTATAATTTCTAATGAAAACACTACAAACATATACAAATGTTTTCCTAGCATCTCAACATTTACTAATTTCTAATAACCACATCTATAAGTAAATACATTTTTCCTATTTGCATATATTACTATCAACATGATACTGACTACCATTCTAATTAGATCTTCTAAAATTACAAATATATTCCTTTTCCCAACATAACTTACCATCTAACATATTAAAATTCTAAAGAAAAACATTATAACCCACATAATCTGCTATAATCATAAGTTACCAACTAACATCTAACCAAATATCATTTCAATTCAAAGCACTACAAACATAAATATGTTTCCCTAACATTTTACCACACTCAAATCTCAAATCAAATGAAAAGTATTCCCTAAGGTTGAGGATCCCCATTTATAATGCTATAAGTTAAGATTTCTAATAACAAATCTAAGATATACTTTTATCCTATTCGGAAGAGTCTCCAACCGAACCTACTAACTAAGACTCCCTAACAAAGCCACTCGATTTATATATACAAAGCTATGAATGCTGACTACCTTCTATACCATATCGACGGTGGAGTCAAAATGCAAGTGACTAAGTCATAAGGTATACCATTTACTAAATACACGACTTCCCTCATAGCCTGCGGGTCTTCAAAATTAACACAGAAAAAGGTTTAAATGTTTTACTGCCAATAAACATTCTAGGTTAACAACACAAGCAAGCCGCTAAGAGCCACCACATTCAAACAACAATCCCACTCACAGTTTTGTCAGCAATAACTATGTTTGAAAAAGAACATATCTAAGAGTTACAACGAGTTGAAAAAGAGTCTACAAGCAAACTAAAAGATAGAAATGGGAATTTCTAAAAAGAGTTCAACTTATAAGCCTAACAAAGCTACCTCCAAAGTGATCAAACATATATATCTTTCTATATGCCTCTAGTTGAGTTTTATCTCATGTACAAATGATGAAAGGACAAATGCCTTGCAGCCATTAATAATTTTTTTTCTATTGCAGATATGAAGAAAATTGTGGAGAAAACTTCACAAGGTTTGGTCGAAATCCTAGACATAAATACAGGGTACATTCTTGTGGAGGTAGTGTTGGAGGTACAAGATCTTCATCAGGGTTACAGAGATAAAAGCAAGGAATCCAAGGTAAGAAGAAATATGAAGGAAATGAGGACCGAAAAACATGGTTGCAAGCACTAACAGGTTGTCATGGAAAATATAAGAGCAGAAGCAATTTGTTAGAAGAGAGACACAATGGTATGAAATTTGGTTAGAATTTCTTACTGGGCAATCCACTTCTTTTTGAGAGGTAAATATGTGAGATAAAGATGCAAGAACGACAGGGACAAGAGGTTTATAAAAGCTTACAATTGAGTCATCTATTTCTCAGGATTGAGATCACAATGCAGGGTTACTGAGCTAATGATTTCAAGAGGAATTAAGACAAAGGCTAAACCAGAAGAATAACATCTTGAAAGAATCTACAGAGGTTGGAGCAACATTTGACTATCCAGGGACAAGACGATACAAGCCACAGAGATATTTAAATTCCAAATTATAGAACATGCAAGTTTCACACACAGAACATACTACAATAAAATTTAACTTACAAGCTACAACAATTGTAAATTTCACAGAGAGATAAATCACATACCCGAATTTCAGTCCCAACTCAAAATTTCTCCAACTCTTGCAACCAAATTCTCTATTCTTCTCCCCAATATCTCTGTTCTCTTTCCAACTCCCCCTCAGAACAAAATTTCCCCATATAAAAATGGTTCATCTCATAAAATTAATGCAGACATCCATCCATTACTCAACATCCCGCTCCGTGAGAAATTTAAAAATTTGCTATAAAAAGAGATCTCAAATCTTCCAATTTCAAAATTGACAACTCAAGGCATTAATTTCACATATAAAAAATTATTTTGTAACCAAATATATACTAATTACCCGTAACTACAACTTATAACATAAATACTCTTGGATAGCAGATAATTTAATTCTAGACTATTATAAAATTTAACCAAGGTGTCATTCAAAGTTTTAGGCTAAACCAATTATTATCTAATAAATATAATAGAAGCATCATTATTTTAATAATAAATCATTAAAGTATTATCCGACTACACATGAATATAATTAAGCATCATTAAACATAGCTCGACAATACTTCTCAACACAAGATTACCAACCCTAATAGGCAAGGACCAAGCATCACAACACGACTCGAGACCACAACAGAAGACAAGGATTGATCTAGTGGAATAGACCTCGTGTTATCTCCCATCACTGATACCCATTGGTGCAAGAACCCGCTCAAACCTACTATATTAGGTGGAGTCGAGGCTCGATACCTGCAGCTTGCATCTGAACAATTGGTTATATCTGATCAAATACATATATGTCTACACATAGAGAGTCAGAGAATCACGACGTAGTAGGGTACTCGAAACGAGTAATACTACATTGTCCCTGCTCTTGAAGAGGATTATAACCACTACATTTGAAAATAGATAACAATGGATGTAATAAAACATGCACATAATAATGCAATACTAATAATGTCCAACCCATCATAACTAAAATACAATAATGTCATCATAAACTCATAACACATGTCTAACTATATCAGTTGAACATAGTCCATCAAAATCAAAGTAAACATAAACCATAACCTACTAATCCAAGTGTCTCAGAACTGTATAAATGTAATGAAAGACTAGCGACTGTCTCAGAACTATTAGAGAGAAATATGAAACTAACTACTATCACAAGCCAAAATGTGAGGGGCATTACATCCTCCCCCCTAGAATCATGCTTACTCCTAGAAGCTTGCAAATAAGTAAGGGTATAACTCTCTCATCCTGGAAGCATCCTCCTAGGTAGCAGAAGTCTCATCATTAGGATCCCACTGGATCCTGACCTGCTCCACGTCTCTGCCCCTGAGAGGAAGTCTCCTGTACTATAGAATGCCTATGGGCTTCAGAGCCAACTGCCCGTCCTCTACCTATAGAACTGTCCAATCAATAACATGCACAACATCTAGATAGTAAGGTCTAAGTACAAAAACATGAAACAGATCATGGATGCGTGAAAGGCTAGGTGGCAAAGCAAGACAATAAGCAACTGGACCGATCCTCTCCAAAACCTCAAAAGTTCCAACAAAGTGCAGTGCTAGATTAGAGCCCTTTCCATAGCGGATTGGACTCTTTCACAGTCGCACATGCAAGAACACCCGATCCCTAACAGAAAACTGACGATCGATCCTATGAGCATCTGCATACTTTTTCTATCTGTCCTAGGCTGCTACCAGATGCTCTCTAATCCTCTCAACCTGTTTCTCCATATCTCGAAGCATATCTGGACCAAGGAGAACTCTATCCTTCAGATGGTCCCAACTCAGAGGAGTCCTACAAGGACGACCATACAAGGCCTAAAATGGAGACATGCCAATAGAACTATGATAACCATTATTATAGACAAACTCCACTAGGTATAGGTAGTCCTCCCAATGACTCTGTCGATCCGTCACATACATCCTCAACATATCCTCAAGAACCTGATTAACCCTCTCAGTCTGACCATCAATCTCAGGATGGTAAGCTGAACTAAAGTTCAGCTATGTCCCCAAGGCATGCTAAAAAGAAGTCCAAAGGGCAGAAGTGAACACTAGATCCCTGTTGGAGATGATCCTGTGAGGAATCCCATGAAGTCTGACGATGTCCTCCATGAACACTCTGGCCACCGTAGAGGCATTGTAAGAAGAACAGATAAGAGAAAAGTGAGCTACCTTCGTCAACCTGTCCACAGTGACCATAATAGCATTGTGTCGACGAGAGGATACCAGAAAACCAACAATGAAGTCTATCAAAATGATATCTGACTTCCACTCTGAAATCAAATGAGGCTACAAAAGACCTGTAGGATGCTGATGCTCTGCCTTCACCCTCTGACACTCGAGACATCTCAACACAAAATCAGCAATATCCTGCTTTATACCACTCCAAAAGTATAGCTGACACAGATCTGCATGCATCTTCTTGACACGTGGATGAGCAGAATAGGGTACCTGATGCGCCTCTGACAACACTAGGGTATGAAGACCGTTAGAACTAGGAACATAGATACGGCACAAATGTCGCAAAAGACCATCTGACTCAAGAGAGTACCTAGAAAATCTACCCTCTAAAGCTCTACCTGACTCAATCTCAGACCTCACCTCCTAGTACCAACTGTCGGTAGGAAGTGTTGCGAGAATCTGACCTCTCAAATCAACTGTAAGAGAGACTTTTGAGATCTCATGCCTTCGATGACTAAGAGCATCCGCTACCACATTCTCCTTGCCCTGAATATATCTGACCTCAAAGTCATACTTGTACAAGAACTCCATCCAACGCCTCTGCCTCACATTCAAGTTTGGTTGCGTGAAAATATACTGCAAACTACGATGATCACTGTGCAGCTCAAACTGATGCCCTAAGAGAAAATTCCTCCATCTCACCAAGGCATGCACAACTGCCGCTAACTCCAGGTCATGAGTGGGATAGTTCAATTCGTGATTCTTGAGTTTTAAAGACTCATAGGCAATCACGTGACCATCCTGCATCAGAACTGCTCCCAAATCCTCCAAAGAAGCATCAGTACAAACAAAAAAGTCCCTAGCAGGATCAAGAACTGCTAAAATAGGTGCACTGGTCAACTGCTCCTTAAGGGTTTGGAAAGTTGCGTAACATTGCTTTGACCAAACAAACTTCTTCCCTTTCCTCTGAAGAGAAGTAATAGGATGGGCAATCCTTGAAAACCCCATAACAAAACGATGATAGTAGCCTGCCAATCCCATAAAACAGTGGACCTCAGAAACATTAGTGGGTGTCGGCCAATCCATAATAGCTTGGATCTTCGAAGGATCCACCACAATACCCTCTCTAGAGATAACATGACCCAAATACTTAACCTTTGTTTGAAAGAATTCGCATTTCAACAAATTGGCATAAAGCTAATTTTCTCTCAGACACTGCAACACCTGACACAAATGTACCTCATGCTCCTCCATGGTCCTCGAATAGATCAATATATCATCAAGAAATACGAGGACAAATCTGTCAAGATAAGTGTGGAAAACACCATTCATCAGGTTCATGAAAACTGAAGGTGCATTCGTCAACCTGAATGGTACCACTGTGAACTCATAATGTCCATAACAGGTACGAAATGTTGTTTTGTGAATATTTGTCTCAAATATCTGCAACTGGTGATATCCTGACTTAAGGTCAATTTTAGAGAATATTTTGGCCCCCTTAATTTGATCAAACAAATCATCGATCTGAGGCAAGGGATACCTATTTCTCACTGTTACCTTATTGAATTGTCAATAATCGATACATAGCTATAGAGATCTATCCTTCTTTTTCACAAAGATCACAAGTGCTCCCCATGGAGAAACACTAGGTCAAATGAATCCTTTTGTTAATAGCTCCTCCAACTGCAGTCGAAGCTCCTTAAGCTCCTGAGTGGTCATCCTGTATGGAGCTCGTGAGATAAGTTCTACACTGGGAACCAGATCAATCCTAAAGTTGATGTCATGCTTAGGTGGAATCCCTAGAATATCAGATGGAAAAACATCGGCATACTCCCTCAAAAGTGGGTGATTGTCAAGAGATGCCTCTTGAATCTCCTCCATCTCCAAGTCACTAATAGAAACTGTAAAAAGCTAACACCCCTGATGCATGCATCTCTTAAGTTGCATAGCAGAGATCATACGTAGGGAAATAGGTCTCTGAACTCCTACAACCTCAACCTCTGCACCAAAATCATCCACACATCTAGTAGACTTATGCCGACAATTGATCACTGCCTGATGGGCCTCTAACCAATCCATCCCCAAAACTATGTCATATGATCCAAGGAGTAGGATGCAAAGGTCTAGTGTAGTGGATAGAGAACCAATTCTCAAATCACACCTGAGAACTAAAGACTCAACTACAATCTTAGCCCCGGAAGCCAACTCAACCTACCACCTATCATCCTGCTTTGTTGCCACTAAGCAACAATGCTCCACAAGAGGAGATATGAACGAATTAGATGCATCGGAATCAAAAAGAATAGAAAAATCAATACCTCACATGAAATCAAAAGTCTCCACCATGGTGCCCTGATACTCTGCCTGTCGGTTATCCACCGCTGCAAAGACTCTGTGTGATCTGCCTGCATCACTAATCATTGGCTCAAAATCTACCGGTCAATGTCCAAACCCTGAAGCACCCTTCTGCGAGTATTGTCTAGCAATATGGCCCTATTGGCCACAAGAGAAACACCCTGTGCCTCTGCCAAAACCACCGCCACCCTGGAAAGCACTAGACTGCTGAAAACTACCTCTACTCACTGCGGACTGGGTGCTCTGAGCAGGTTAAGCAACACGATCCTAACTAGCATGCTGCCAATTCTGGTTCTTCTTATTTTGAAATCTATTACCTTGCTGATGCTGAGAATTCTTCAGCTTGGACTAAGAGTACTACTGCTACTATCCACCCTTTGAGGGTGCATGAGAACCTGATGCCTAAGCATGACCACCACGAGAACCATAACCTATAGAAGGTGCACTACCAATGTGCACACCTGTATGCCCACCGAGTGCCATGGCCAAATTCTCCTCCACTAACTGGGCTTTCTCCACGGCAACCTCCATAGACTTAGGTTCAAGTACACGAACCCCTCCACTAATCCAAGCATTCAAGCCCCTGGTAAAATGCTGCACCAACATAGACTCATCATCCCTGATACCTGCATACTATTTGAGCTCATAAAATCTGTGCTCATACTGCTCAACTGTCATGGCCATCTATCTCAGGTCATGAAACTCATCTGCACAGTGCTGCCTCCAATGATTAGATAAGAAATAGGCTCTGAACCTCTCTGAAAACAACTCCCAAGAGATAGTGCTGATATCCAAATGCAGCTTTTGCTCCTCTAACCAAAACCAAGTCGAAGTAAACCCTTGAAGATGCAGAATAACACATCTGGCTTTGGTGTTGCTACCATACGGATGCATGGTGAAACACCTACCTATATCTAATAACCAAGTCTCTGCCTCTAGACCAATACCAGCTCCATCAAAGATGGGAGGCCGTGCCCTCAGTAAGTCTCTCATATGGCTGGCTAGTGTGGCCTCCTGCTCAGGTGTCAACTCTCTCCACCTAGGAGATCTCTCTCTCTCTAGGATCCAGCTAATCTACCTCTTGACCCCCTCTAGGCTATACAACCTCCCATCTCAGGCCTGAATGGGCAAGGGCCTCCTCAAGAATTTGTCTCAACTGGGCTCCCTTAGGCTGACCCTAACCCTCCATTTTCTGACCCTCGCCTTCATGGGCACTCCCATGAGGAGAATTGGGAGGCGGTGTACTGCCACCACCTCTCCCACGACCCCTACCTCTAAGCATCTACCTACAACACCAAAGGCAAATTATTACATTCAGAAAGGGTCACAATAGGGATATAAGTTATTCTACAGAGTTTAAGCACTAGGTTACATAATGGGCTCAAATATAACTAGAGTGCCCAGTGTTTAAACTTGGCTCTGATACCAAATGTGATGCCCCATCATGCAACCCTAGAGTGCTAGACTTAAAGTGCAAAATTATAGAAATAAATTTTTTTTTTAAAGTAAGATACCGCAACATTAATAACAAAGGTAACACAATCCACAACATAAAGAAAAGTGCACTTCTAACACATCTAGGGCAACATACCTGCATTAGAGAATAACAGTTAAAACCACACAAGAGATATAAATTATACTGATACTATAAAAAGAACCACTTTTACATTTGCAAGATAGTTTGTTTACAAAGTTACAGTACAAGATTATAAGACCAACCATGTCTATTTACAACTAAAAATATAAGGAAGTATACAACAACTCTGAAGGTGGAAAGCAATCTGGAATTGGAACACCTTTGCACAGGTCTCAAACTGAATCTCCAAGAAGACTAATGGATAGATCTACCACCCAACCAAGTGGAACCCTGAGGTCCACCCCTCTGAGCTAGAAGATAACAATGAGGATTCCACTAAGCCAAAGAAACATCATCCAATATAATCCAAAAGAAACAGACTTGACTGAACTGACCATATCAACAAAGCTACACAAGACAAGACATCACTCCAGAGGTAACAATGAAAGCATAAAGAGGGAAGTAGCCAAGCTATAGCAAGGAGAGTGTCATCGCATGGTCCTAATCATGGGTTATCCAGGCTATCTCTCACTAGAAGTTGGCCCCCGTCTATGGTTATCCTAGCGACCCTTTTGCACCGGCCCCATAGGGTGACACATGCAGAGCTGAGATATCCTTTCATGTGGACAAGGAGGTCGACCTTGCCGACCAGGCCTTCTCATCCCATCCTTAGCCTTCGAGAGCACTCAAGGCATGGGTGAGGCAACATGCTTATCTTGTTATGTGAAAGACTACCCAACCCACCTAGGTATATTTTAAGTTATCACTTGATTACCACTTCCATGGGGTTATCCTGGTAGCCACTTCGAGCACTGGCCCCAACATAGAAGCCACTCTCCATCCTACACTAGCTTCCCTTATCCAACGTCTAAAACAAATGACATGCATGAGTGAGGAATTTTAAGACATCACACCCCATCATGATACAAAATAGATACCAAGTACTATAACCAAGAGACCATTTCCCCATTCAATATAAGACACGAAAATCCAATTATCCCATCACATTGACATGCCACTATCTAAACCAAAGACCAAGACACCACACCTCTGGAGTTAGGTGTAAACCAATGAAATAGGTAACCATTATCTGGCAAGGACAATGCTTCTGTGTCTTGACACCAAGAATTCATGACATCTCTCAAGCATAAACTCCACCCCAAGGTAGACACAATGATTCAATACAAGCATACAAATACAATAAGGACGATGACAAGAAAATGAGATTCAATATACTCCTCCTTTAAATCAAGAAATCAACCATGAGATGTAACATCAATTAATAAGAAGATTCAAGTTCATGACATTAACAATTCTCTCTACAATTTTAAAATAAAATTCCCTAACTAAATTTCCTAACCATTACCATCTTCTATTGCATTATAAATATTTGCAAGTATGAATTTTCCATCTAAGATTTACTACTAACACAACCTAATATGAACAATCACAAATATAAGAATATTCTTACTATAATGGAAAGAACTTTTCGTCCACCATCTAATTATTACAATTTTCTAACGAACAACTATAACACAATCTATTTCTAATAAGCATATATTACTGTCTCTCATTATATAAATTTAATTTCAAAACAAAACACTATGCATTTTTACCTACAAGCATAGATTACCAATTAACCTTTAACAACTACAATTTCTAATGAAAACACTACAAACATATACAAATGTTTTCCTAGCATCTCACCATTTACTAATTTCTAATAACCACATCTATAAGTAAATACATTTTTCCTATTTGCATATATTACTATCAACATGATACTGACTACCATTCTAATGAGATCTTCTAAAATTACAAATATATTCCTTTCCCAACACAATTTACCATCTAACATATTAAAATTCCAAAACAAAACATTATAACCTACATAATCTCCTACAATCATAAGTTACCAACTAACATTTAACCATATATCATTTCAATTCAAAGCACTACAAACATAAATATATTTCCCTAACATTTTACCACACTCAAATCTCAAATCAAACCAAAAGTATTCCCTAAGGTCAAGGATCCCCATTTACGGTGCTATAACTTAAGATTTCTAATAACAAATCTAAGATATACTTTTATCCTATTCGCAAGAGTTTCCAACCGAACCTACTAACTAAGACTCCCTAACAAAGCCACTTGATTTATATATACAAAGCTATGAATGCCAACTACCTTCTGTACCATATCGACAGCGGAGTCAAAATGCAAGCGACTAAGTCATAAGGTATACCATTTACTAAATACATGACTTCCCTCATAGCCCACGGGTCTTCAAAATTAACACAGAAAAAGGTTTAAATGTTTTACTGCCAATAAACATTCTAGGTTAACAACACAAGCAAGCCGCTAAGAGCCACCACATTCAAACGACAATCCCACCCATGGTTTTGTAAGCAATAACTATGTTTGAAAAAGAACATATCTAAGAGTGACAACAAATTGAAAAAGAGTCTGCAAGTGAACTAAAAGATAGAAATGGGAATTTCTAAAAAGAGTTTAACTTCTAATCCTAACAAAGTGACGTCCAAAGTGATCAAACATATATATCTTTCTATATGCCTCTAGCTGATTTTTATCTCATGCACAAATGATGAAAAGACGAATGCCTTGCAGCCATTAATTATTTTTTTTTTCTATTGTAGATATGAAGAAAATTGGGAAGAAAACTTCACAAGGTTTGGTCGAAATCCTAAACATAAATGCCGGGTACATTCTTATGGAGGTAGTGTTGGAGGCACAAGATCTTCATCAGGGTTATAGAGATAAAAGCAAGGAATCCAAGGTAAGAAGAAATATGAATAAAATGATGATCAAAAAACATGGTTGCAAGCACTAATAGGTTGTCATGGAAAATATAAGTAAAGGCCATCTATAGAATGGTGGAGCATTCAAAATAGCCTCATATGCATTCAACTCAATCAAGTTGTCACTGAATAAGAGCAGAAGCAATTTGTTAGAAGAGAGAGACACAATGGTATGAAATTTGGTTACAATGTCTTACTGGGCTATCCACTTCTATCTGAGAGGTAAATATGTGAGATAAAGATGCAAGAACGACAGGGACAAGAGGTTTATAAAAGCTTAAAATTGAGTCATCTATTTCTCAGGATTGAGATCACAATGTAGGGTTACTGAGCTAATGATTTCAAGAGGAATTAAGACAAAGGCTAAACTAGAAGAATAACATCTTGAAAGAATCTACAGAGGTTGGAGCAACATTAGACTATCCAGGCACAAGACGATACAAGCCACAAAGATATTTAAATTCCAAATTACAGAACATGCAAGTTTCACACACAGGACATGCTAGTTTCACACATAGAACATGCTGCAATAAAATTGAACTTACAAGCTACAACAATTGTAAATTTCATAGAGAGAGACAAATCACATACCCGAATTTCAGTCCCAGCTCAAAATTTCTCCAACTTCTGCAAACAAATTCTCTATTCTTCTCCCCAATATCTCCATTCTCTTTCCAACTCCCCCTCAGAACAAAATTTCCCCATATAAAAATGGTTTAGCTCATAAAATTAATGCAGACATGCATCCATTACTCAACATCCCACTCCCCGAGAAATTCAAAAATTTGCTATAAAAAGAGATCCCAAATCTTCCAATTTCAAAATTGACAACTCAAGGCATTAATTTCACATATCAAAAATTATTCTGTAACCAAATATATACTAATTACCCGTAACTACAACTTATAACATAAATACTCTTGGATAGTAGATAATTTAATTCTAGACTATTATAAAATTTAACCAAGGTGTCATTCAAAGTTTTAGGCTAAACCAATTATTATCTAATAAACATAATAGAAGCATCATTATTTTAATAATAAATCATTAAAGTATTATCCAACTACAGATGAACATAATTAAGCATCATTAAACACAACTTGACGATACTCCTCAACACAAGATTACCAACCCTAATAGGCAAGGACCAAGCATCACAACATGACTCGAGACCACAACAAAAGACAAGGACTGACCTAGTGGAATAGACTTCACGTTATCTCCCATCACTGATACCCATTAGTGCAAGAATGTGCTCAAACATGCTATATCAGGTGGAGTCGAGGCTTGGTACCTGCAGCCTGCATTCGAACAATTGGTTATACCCGATGAAATACATATATGTCTACACACAGAGAGTAAGAGAATCACGACATAGTAGGGTATTTGAAGTGAGTGATACTACACCGTCCCTGCTCTTGAATAGGATTATAACCACTGCATTTGAAAACAGATAACAATGGATCTAATAAAACATGCACATAATAATCCATACTAATCATGTCCAACCCATCATAACTAAAATATAATAATGTCATCATAAACTCATAACGCATGTCTAACTATATCAGTCGAACATAGTCCATCAAAATCAAAGTAAACATAAACCATAACCTACTAATCCAAGTGTCTCAGAACTGTATAAATGTAATGAAAGACTAGCGACTATCTTAGAATTGTCAGAGAGAAATATGAAACTAACAACTATCACAAGACAAAATGCGAGGGGCATTACACCAATAATCCAAACTAGATTTATTCATAGTAGGATTATATTTATGAATCCTAGGTACATTCAAGATGAATAGTTAACAATTTGAAGTCATTTTCAGATGTATGCACATTTATAGTTTCACCCATGGAAGAAAATTTAAAAGTTTCAATCAAGCTTGCTTCTAATAAGGTAATTGTATATTGTTATTCATCTAAATGGAAATCTAATTTATTTGTAACATGTTTAACAATGATGGTCCTGGTCCTATGGTTGAGCCATGTCTACTAAAGCATTTCCAACTATAATATCTAACAAAAAATCCCCTTTCCATTATGCTTTAATAAATCTCCATACCTTATTCCAAAGCTCCAATTTTGGCACAAAAAGGAAGGATGTTGTTAAAGGTTGTGAAATTTGACTTTACACCAACCAATTGCATTTGCTTGAAATTTTATAAATCCTTTTCAACAAAGCCTTCCTACATGTGTATCCTACAATCATGGCATTCAATGAGACAATTTCTTTGAAGCATTTTGTCAAAGTGTTCACGAACCCTTTAATTGGCATGTGTTACTAATGAAAAATTTTAATCTTAAATAAAAATCATGTCTTCTCTTTAAATATGTATGCAATTCATTGTTACATGTGATTTGGTATTGTTATTAATAGCCTAATAGACTCTCTTACAAATATAATGTGGATTTGTGGGGTTATTCTAATTCTATTGAAGAATTAGGATTTGGTATTGAAACTTTATTAGACTTTATGCATGGCTATAAACAACTTAGAGGCCAAACTTGAACAAGTGTTTACTACAAGCTTACTACCATGAATTTACTAACTTTTAAAATTTTCAATGGAGCTCTACTAAGTGATAAATTCTCTATATGAATAACAACACCAAAGAAGACAAATTTTGTTTCTAGGACATAAAAATTTAATTAATATTATATGCTATACAAAATAGGTTGTGAAAATTGGTTTTATAGCCCTAATTACATTTTCTTGAAATTTTGTAAAGGATTTTCAACAAAAGATTCCTAAGTAAATATCCTACAATCATAGAATTCCATGAGACAAAATTTCTTTGAGGAATTTTGTCAAACAATTTATGTGCCTTTTTTATGATTTCACATTTTGAACACATGTCAAATAGGGTAGTTGCAACTACATTTGATGAAATTCATCTATCCTTTATTCTTTGATAGATGCTAAAACTCAATTAGGCAATGGACTATATTAAAATGTTCAATAAAATATTGCTTCAAATAATGTAATGACATATTGTTATTCATCTATATGACAATCTAAACAAAACAAGGAAAGCGGAGTCCTTAAAAATAAGGCCAAATACAAGATCATAGTAGCTCATGGTTTTATAGGAAATAGAAAATTTGTGTTTCCCACATTCAAGGAATTTACTTGATCTAACAAATTTTTTATATAGGAGATAACTACTAAATTAGCACGAATAAATTCATATTTTGTAGGAAGTTTTGGAAAATCTAGAAGTGTATTTTTGAGCTTTGATAGGTATGGTTAAGGCAATAGCTATCCTCAACCACAATCCTTAGTAAGAAGTATAGATTTTGATATCAAAGAGCTTTCAAATCAACTAGAGTTGGGCTCCAGGTTTTACATCTGGGCATCTCCACTTGGGGACACTCTATATGGGGTTACATTAAATATATACCCCATAGGTAAACAATCCATGGGCATGGCTTAGTTTTACATTTAACTTGTTAATTGTTAATTATGTTAAAGGAGTAACTACAAAGGCAACAAGTAGGAAATCACTCTATATAAACATAACTATCAATTGCACCTTAGTGTGCAATGGGTATGCCGAAGAGGTCTTAAAGGTGAATTGTCAAGTCCTAAAGAAAATGAAGTGTTGCACTCAACGTAATTCACCATGGATGCATGTCATCTTTGGATTGTTAGTGTGAAAGCATTGATCAAAAGTCAATTAGTTTGACTTTAGGTGCCAAGTGCCAAGAGTTCAATGCACAATCAAAATGTTCAAACTATATGATCACACTTTAAGTAGCATGGGATTCATAGTATAAAGCTTCATGACTTCTTGCCTAAAAATTGACAAGTAGAGTCCTTTATGTATGTCATTTGAAGCTTGCAAACATATGAGTCTATCCATGTGGAGATACATGGACCAATTAGTAATTGATACATTGACAATGATGTCAATGTAGGTGGACATGTAGGTGAGGTGTACCAATGCTACTGGTTCACATTTTAACACGTAAGTATAGTGGGATGAGGAGACCACCAGGGTGAGTTAACTATAGTGCTAAGTACATAGAGTTACTATGTGGCTAAAGTTTTAGCTATGACAATGTTGAGATTGAACTTCACTGTCCAGATAGAGCCTTCGTGGGCTTGAATCTCTTAGCCCATGTAAAGAACACTAAATTCATTACACAACTTCTTACTATGGCATACTTTAGTCCTCTAAGGCCTATCCCAAGAAACATCAACAAATGTCCTAGATCTTTCCCTACATTTTTTTCTAAAATCATACATAAGATGATTGCCTTTACACCATGACATTAAATGAGTAGAAAAACTTAAGGCTTTCATCCAACACCTCTTTAATTTTTTAGAAGAATGATTCACATTTACTTTTATGTCTTCTATTTTTTCCACATCATTTGTCCTCCACATGGCTTCTTGCACAAAAGGAGAGAACCCCACAGACCTTTCAAACTCCTCCAAAGTTAGATGACTATCTGTTCCCACTTCTCTGAGCTTGGTCCACATGCTTTCTTTCTTAACCTCATCTACAATGAACTCCTTGCCACTATCGAAGTTCCTAATTTTGAAAATAAATTCCTTGTTGCTATATTAGGGGAGAAGGCAAAGTAGTATCCCATTGGTTTAACCTACACTATGATATTCATGGTGGCATTGTGCATCTCCCCTTTATGAGGTGTACCAATACTACTAGTCCATGCTTTAACATGTACGTAGAGTGGGATAAGGAGACCACTAGGGTGAATTAACTGTAGTCTGAAGTGCTTACAGTTATTGTGTAACTAAAGTTTTCGTTGCTACAACATCAAAAATGAACATCATATAGATTTTAGAGCCTGTATGGGCTTGAATCTCTTGGCTCATGTAAAGACTACTAAATTCTTTGCACAACTTCCTACTATAGCATATCATAGTCCTTTGAGATCTATCCTAAGAAACATCAGCAAATGTCCTAGATCTTTCCCTACATTTTTTTCTAGAATCATACATAAGATGATTGCCTTTATGCTATGGCATTGAATGAGAAAAAAAAATTAAGTCTTCCATCCAACTCCTCTTTAATTTTCTAGAAGAATGATTCACATTTTCTTCTATGTCCTCTGTCTATTCCACTCCACTTGCCCTCTACATGGCTTCTTTCACAAAAGGAGAGAACCCCACAAAGCTTTCAAACCCCTCCAAAGTTAGATGACTATCTATTCCCACTTCTATGAGTTTGTTCCACATGTTTTCTTTCTTAACCTTATCTACAATGAACTCCTTGCCACTATCTACGTTCCTAATTTTGAAAATAAATTCCTTTTTGAAAATAAGTTCCCATATCTACAATACCATCACTTGACCCACTAGATGTTGATAAATAGTGCCTTTGCCGCAACATAGTAGCATTTTGTCTGGTATAGATGTGAGGTTTGTCCTATAGGTCTGATTCTGAACTACTTCTTAGCACGTCCCCACTGTTTTCTCTTAATATTTGAATTCTAAGAAATTGCTTAGAATTTGCATCTAGGTCCGAAGAAGTGGAATTATTTACTTTACTAAATCCCATCTCTCTGAGAAACATTTGCCTCTTGTTGAATGCTGATGGGATTTTTCTTCCAAATCTCATGCTTTACTTTCAAGTCTCCATTTTTTTAGCCAGTGATCTCATTTTCAACATAGTCTGATCTAGAGTTAGAGACATCATTTCTTCTAATGTCTCAAATAATTGACTTCTCTCCTCATCACCAAAGCCATCCATTAAGAAAGCATGGGCTCACAACACTGCTAGAATTCATGGAGATGCTTGTAAATGGGAGGAGAAAAAAATTGATTGGCCTGGATTTACAAAAGTTGAACCTATGAACCCCTCATTTTCCTTATTTTGAATTCCAAAAGAATCCAAAAATGACACCAAATCAGATTCGAAGCAGTAACTCCGAATAAAATCATAAAATAGAGAAGTTTTAGCAATTCTTAATTTTGCAATATTACTCCAAAAATATCACAAACACAAAAAGGATCTCAAATTTATCCAATTTGATGCTGAAAACACCATATCTCATCCATTTAGATTCATTTTCTTACTTCAAATCTTTTTTTTTGGTTAATCACTCACTCCATATAAACATAATTATATTAAAGAGGTTTTTGTTAATGAAAACAAAATATCTGGACTCTCATGAGAAGGAACGAGTCTTCACAGTTAAAAACCCGTCAAGAGGATCGGTAATATGGAATTTCATTTCTAAATGTAGAGATATCCTTCTTCAAAAACTGTCATGGATTATTCACAATGGGGAGAAAGCAGACTTTTGGTTCGATTCTTGGTGTGGGGAGCCTAAGCTTTCGAATAGGGAGGACCTCTTAGAAGCGAGACTTTTCTTGCAGTTAAACTCGGGCAATAAGGTGAAAGACTACTCGTGTGTTAAGAGAGAGCGTGGATCTGTCACTATTAAATGGAAAAGCACAAGGAATTGTGATTTCCCCTATGATCAGAAAGAGCAACTAAAAAGATCCTGGCCAAAAGAATGGTTATCTTTTCAGATAAGGAAGATGTATTAGCCTGGACAGGAGCTAAATCGGCCTGCTACACAATTGAAGCTGGGTATAGATTAGTCAATGAAAAGTTGATGGCAGACTGGCCGTCGACTTTATGCTAGAGTAAATCAATGTTGCTGAAAGATGGAGCGTTCTCTTGGTTGGTGATCAATAACAAAATTCTTACAGGTGATAGAATCAAAAGGTTAGGCTTTGGTCCAAATTTTCGTTGCACCCTTTGCAGGAAAGAAGAAGAATTGGTGGACCACTTGCTTTTACACTGCCCATTTAGTAGAGAATGCTAGTTATGGTTTATGTGTATGTTGAACTAGTCCTCCCCCCTCTCTAGTTCTCTAGTTCTTATGTTTAAAAACTGGCCTCTTCTTTTCTCAGATTCATTCTTTGCTTGCATTTGGGAGCTGGGTCCTTCTCTAGTAGTGTAGCTCATATGGCAGGAGAGGAACTACCGAATTTTCAAAAAAGAAGCCTCGTCATTGAAGACGGTTTGCAGCAAGATTGAGGCGGCTATCTCAGAGATGGTTTTATCTAATGTAAGAAACTTAAAAACCATAAATTTGAATTGGTCCAAATGGGACTCCATTGTCTTAAAAAAGTGGAAGTTCCTGGATAGAGCCAACATAGGAGGTTTAGTTGTGGCAAGAGTTCCATTGGTCTCCAGAGAGAAGGTTAAATGGATACCACCTACAGCCCCATTCATTAAGTTAAATTTTGATGGTGCATGTAGGGGCAACCCTGGAGTCTTAGGCACGGGGTGTGTCCTCAGAAGAGAGGATGGCTCTCTGTTAGCTGCCAAAGCAACAAAGATCCCAATAGGGACAAATAATGAAGCCGAAGTTTGGGTTCTGGTGCATGGGTTGCAATTGGCGGTCATGTTTCGAGTTAAGCATCTGTGGATAGAAGGTGATTCTATGATTATTATCAACACCCTGAAAGCTAAAGGCTTGGACAACTAGAAGCTAAATTATATACCGCAATAGGCTTTCCCTTGCTTAAAACTTTTGAGGACTTCAAGTTTTTGCACACTCTGAGGGAAGGTAATAAGGTTGCGGACGGACTTGCCAACATGGCAATAAATCACGCCACGGCTATAGAGGTTTTTATTCCAGTCCAGCTTAGTCAGAATAGCCATGTGTGCAAGCTCCTAAAAGATGATATGAAGGCTGCGTTGCCCTCTTAAGTTGAGCTGGCCTGGCAGATTATTCGATTGGTTTTCTCCTTTCTGTCAAGCAGTTTGTCACCTTCACTCCTTTATTGCAGTGGGTGCATATTTAAGGCATAGAGGATGGGCTGGAGGCAATTAGGATGGATTCACTGCTCCTGTCATGTCTAAGTGTTCAAAAGGTCTCTGCTTGTCCTTTCGCCAATGGGAAGATTGCCTATGGGATCCGAGCATGCCTTTTATTTTTATCTCTTCTCTGTATAAGATACGTAGATGGGGTTTATTAATGAGGATTATTAATGCTCCTGACATGTCCAAGTCTTCAAAAGATCTTAGCTTGTCTTTTCGCCAATGGGAAGATTCCCTGTGGGATTCGAGCATACCAGCCTTTGTTTTTCGTCGTCATTATTTCTGATAGACAGATGGGGCTCTATTAATGCTATCATTGTTTATGATAGCAGCCCTGACCTATGCATGTGTGCTTGAGCCTACATGCTCTTATTGATAAGGTTATGTCGTGAGTTGGCCAGCCTATTTTTAGATTTAGGTGTTTATTGCTTTCTAGCTCCTTTGTATGGCTTTGACATGTGCCACTATAATTACGTTTATAATCTTTTTTAATATCTATTGGTCTGAGGGGTCCCTCTACCCTCTTTTCTTTCTTTTTTTTAAAAAAAGAGGTTTTTGTTAATGGCTCACTTTATTACGGCATAAATTTATAAAATAAAAAATAAAATACCGAAGAAAATCAAAGAAAAAAACCAAAAAAGAAATAAAAAACTATTGAAGGAGAAAAAACAAAATCACAAAAACTATGGAACCAAAAAAAAATTGGAAAAAATAAAAACTAAAAATTAAAAAAGAATTTGGAAACTCTTAAAGGAGAAAAAGTTGGAGAAAATCACAAAAACTATGGAACCAAAAAAGAAATTGGAAAAAATAAAAAATAAAAACCCAAATCAAATAAACTATGGAAAAATGATACCTCGGGCTACTTATAGATATATATTTTTAAATATATAAATATACTAGTGTAATTGTCAAGAAGTTGGAAATTGTAAAGTTAAAATCTTAGAAACATTTCAAATCAAATAATAGCTATTTCTAAAACCTATTATTGTAAGTATGGTAGATTTTATAGTTATTATCTTAGTAGGTATTAGAGATAAAATAGTATATTTAAAAAAAATATATATATTTTGAGGGATATTTTTTTTTATTTTCTCAAATTTTTTTTGATTTTTTTCCAGTTTCTTTTTTGGTTTTATAGTTTTTCATG
Organism: Cunninghamia lanceolata; assembly: GCA_027924645.1. Lineage (NCBI taxonomy): Eukaryota > Viridiplantae > Streptophyta > Pinopsida > Cupressales > Cupressaceae > Cunninghamia > Cunninghamia lanceolata. The sequence continues at coordinate 9,710,452 of BSBN01000635.1, read as the reverse complement.
ATTTTCTCATCTTTTTTTCCCCTTTTTTTTTTGGTTTTTTTTAAAAAAAAATTTCCAATTTCTTTTATTTTTAACATAGTTTTTGTGATTTGTGATTTTTAATTTCTTTTTTGTTTTTTTTTTAAATTTTTTTTGTTTTTAATTAAATAATAATAATTATTAAAACCTTTATTATAGATATTGTAGATTCTATAGTTACTATTTTAGTAGGGGTTAGAGATTTTATAGTTGCAATCTGAAAAACTTCCAAATGAAATAATAGTTGTTATTCCAATTTCTTTTTTTTTTAACATAGTTTTTGTGATTTGTGATTTTTAATTTCTTTTATCTTTTTTTTTAATTTTTTTATTTTTAATTAAATAATAATTATTATTAAAACTTCTTATTATAGATATTGTAGATTCTATAGTTACTATTTTAGTATGGGTTAGAGATTTTATAGTTGCAATCTTAAAAATAATAGTTGTTATTCCTAAAACTTTTTAGGATAAATATTGTAGATTTTATAGCTATCATCTTAGGTGTTGAGATTTTATAGTTAGAATCTTAAAGAAAATTAAATTAAATAAAACTATTTCTAAAACTTATTTCTATAGGTATTGTGGATTCTATAGTTGTCATCTTACCCCATGTCCCCATGCCATTGCTTTAAGTTAAATTTCTACTTAAATTTAAGCAGTTGGAGTGGTTCCATGGAAATTTATAATTGTGGGAAAAGGATAATATAGAATCTTTCCCTATTTTTGTGGAGCAACTAGAATTGCAAATAAGATGTGGAAAAAAGTGGGGCTAGAAATATGCAGCCACTGCATAATGAAAAATATGCCATGTGGCTACATATATTTCCTTGCTCTTTTTTTTAATTTTCTTTTAAATTTATTATTACCTTTGCCATCAGACCAAAGGAACCATCTAACAGCTTTTTGAATTTCAAAGATCTGATAGTTGCTAAACATCCAAGCAGAGGAGTAGTAGATATTATAGGAGGAGAGGATTTTTAATATCACAAAAACTATGGAAAAAAAAGAAATTGGAAAAAATAAAAAATAAAAACAAAAAAAAATTGGAAAAAATTAAAAATAAAAACTAAAAAAGATATTGGAAAAAACAAAAAATAAAAAGCAAAAAAGAATTTGGAAACTGTTGGAAGGAGAAAAAGCTTGAAAAATAACAAAAAATATGGAACCAAAAAAAATTAGAAAAAAAAATAAAAACAAAAAAATTTGCAAAAAAATAAAAAAAATCACAAAAACTTTGGAAAAAAAAGATATCCCTTGGCTACTTCAGATATATTTTATTAAATATGGGGTGGGGATGAGAGTAAGGTAAATTTATAAAAAAAAATTAAATATAAAAAAGGAAATAAAAACTAAAATAAAAAATAAAAAACAAAAAAAAAAGAAAGGAGCAAAACTAGATAATAGAAGAACCAAAAAGGAAATTGGAAAAAATAAAAATAAAAACCAAAAAAGAAATTGGAAATAGTTGGAAGGAGAAAAAGTTGAGGGAAAAAAATGAAACCAAAAAAAATTGAAAAATAAAAATGATGGAAAAAAAAAAAAAAGAAAGAAATTAAAAATGGTTGAAAGAGAAAAAGCTAAATCACAAAAACTATGGAACCAAAAAAGAAATTAGAAAAAAATTAAAATTAAAATTAGAAGAGAAATTGAAAAAAATAAAAAACAAAAAACAAAAAGAAATTGGAAATAGAAGGAGAAAAGCTGGAGAAAATCACCAAAACTATGGAACCAAAAAAGAAATTGGAAAAATTAAAAAATAAAAACAAAAAAATTTGTAAAAGAAAAAAAGTGAGAAAATCAAAGAAACTATGGAAAAAAGATACAAATAATAGCTATTTCTAATATAGGTATTGTAGATTCTATATGCTCAAGACATTATACAGTGGGGTGGGGATGAGAACACTCATTTTTTCTACATAAATTTATTAAAAAAAAAAAAAAAACTCAAGTTTCCAATCATTCAACCATTCTTTCTTTCATCTACAAATCTATAAATTAAAAATCAATCATCAAATCACTCACACAAATCCTCTTGAACAAAGGAGAATCGCATTCAATTTCAGGTTTGCATTTAGTTTAGAGTAAAAATTTAATATTGCTTTCCATTTCTTTTATTGCTCCAAACTGCATGCTTACACAATGCAAGTAGCAATATAACAGTAGATAGATAAAATTGTGCTTGAACAGACAAAGGAAATTACCTGTTATGATGTCTGAGCAATAACTAGTACTCTCACTAAATCGTTTCCTCACAGAATACACATCTGTAGTTGCTTACATGGCGAAGGGAATATATGTGTTTCTCATGTTTTTATTGCTCACACTTCCTTTTGCTTCTGCTTCTGCTTCTGGTAATTTTTATCCTCCTCTTCAATATTAGTAGACTAATAGATGGGTTTTATTTGTTTGATAGCAATGAAAATATTGTTTGTCTATGAAAAATTTGAGAAAAGTTTTTGAAATACTTACTGATTAGTAATGTGGTCATAATTACAAGTTTCCGCGATCTGTAACTGCTTGAGCGGTGCATTTAAGGGGCCATGCATTTTTCTATGGGACGATGAAAAATGCAACGATAAGTGTATAATTGATGATCATCTCGATTATGGATTCTGCGGGTGGAGTTGGAAACGGGGATTTGTTTGTCGATGTTATTATGGCTGTTCCAATAGAAATGTTACCATGGAGACATCCTAATGTTTATTATCTAATGGGATGATACAAATGCTTTAAAATCACCACTCTTGTAAGTGTGATAAATAAATAAGTAATAATATAAATTTATGAAAAACAAAACATTATAATGCAGTTGATGGCATTTCTTAGTTGTTTTTTCTGGGTTTTTTAGTTTTGGTTTTTGTTTAAGATTGGTATGGTTGGGTTTTTTGGTGCTATGTGTTCCCCTGTTAGTTGGTTGTTAATGCTTTGAATTTGCTCTATGAGACTTTTGCTCTGCCCTTTAAGCTGTTTTGTACTATTTTTTGACTTTATCAAAAAGAAAATATTATAATGATTATATGTTCAAGTTATTTTCCTTAATTACGCCGAGAGGTGTTACTACATTCATAGCACTGATACGATTCTAGAATTTCTATGCAAACTTATAAGATTCCAATCTAGAATCTTTATTAAAAAACCAACTAATCACTCCACAAATTAAGAAAACCAAAAAAAAGAGTGAAAGGAATTAAAAAAAGAAAAAGAAAAAAAGAAAATACATGTTGGATGTAAAGAAATGTGGATGGCAGTTTCAAAGAAGCCATCACTATGCACTTAGATGAAAGAAACGTTGCCTCAAATTTTTTCCACATACTTTAGATATATTTTTTAAATACAAATATACTAGTCAAATAGCTCTTTTAAAATATTTTGAAGATACTTACTAAACTATTAAAGAGTGTTTATATATATATTTTGTTTAGATAATATGATAGTACAAATCTCTTTCATAAAAATGAAATCAAATTTCATGTATCTAATTAAATTCTTTTAATTAAAATTTGCATATTATGTTATTTTTCTTATTAATAATTGTCATCTTAATCTAAGTTCATTAAATTATCTTTTTGTTACTTATTTTTAATTGTGTGGATATTAATTTTATTGGGTTTTAAAATTAAATGCTTGGTAACATTTTGTGATATGGAATAAATTATTTGTATTACATTTATATTTTCTCTTTCTCTCCACATAACATTTTTCAGTTATTCTTTTTGTTTGATTTGGGATAGGAAGATGTAAAAGCATATAATATTTTGGCCTTCTATAGGGTCTTGAGCTTCCATCTAATTACTATTTAAAAAAATTAATTTAAAGAAGATATATCACAATCAAGTAGATTGTGAGAATTAGAATAACTATTCTTTTAGTGTATGCAAAAGAAGCAAACCATACAATACAATCTTTTCTTCTAGAACACTATTTTTTATGTGCTAAGATTTTTTTTTGTGATTGTTTAGCATCTTGATTAATCATTGTATTTAATAGGCCATACTTAATTGATGAATATTAAAACACTATTTGCATTGATGATGATAATGCCATTTTTAAGTTTAGCATACTCCAATCACGGTTAAAATAAACCATTGTGATAAATAAGTACTAATTTAGATTTATGTAAAACAAGGTAATGTAATGATTGCATATCATTATTTATAAAAAAATTATATATTTTTCTTTTAATTGAGCTGTAACATTATGTAGAATAAGTATTCAATAGGATTCCCCCATTCATGGGAAAGAAATAAAATGGCATCCTCCTTTGATTGGATGGCATAAAATTAATTTTGATGGGGTGTCAAGGGGCAACCCTGGATTTTTAGGTGTAGGTTGCATTATTCAATACCATGATTGAAAATTGATTAGAGTAATGGCGAAGAGACTATCAAAGGGCACAAACAATGAGGCAAAGGCCCAAGCACTTCTTCTTAACCTAGAAACTTGGCAAATATTATGGCTCAAAATAGATCATAATTGAAGGGGATTCCCCAAATATAGTTAATTCTATAAGGGTTCATCACCCATTTGGAAATTAAACAATATATTAGACAAATGTAGACCCCTACCATATTGTCTCCAATCCTTCTCCATCTCACATATATATCAAGAAGCAAATGTGGATGTGGACTGCATCACCAATGTGGCAATCAATTCTTCAAAATATTTCCATAGGGATATGAATGTAGACATGTGGTGTCACTTGGTACCGAACTTAGACATCCCCATAATTTGTATGAAATAAATGGGCATTTAGATTCGTTATGGCTTGAGGCAATTGGGTACAAGTGAGAGAGTACTCAAGGACTCGATCCATAATCTGAAGGATGGGAGTAGTTTGTTAAATGTGGTTGGACTCCATCATTTGATGTCATTAAAGGAAAGATGATGTATGGACTCCATAGTGCATTTGATAGTGAAGAAGTGTCAGAGAGGATTCATGGTAGAGATTTCAAAGTAGAGGCTTAATATTATTTTTAGGATTCAAAGGAGTGTGATGTCTTATTAGACATTCACATGATATTGGTAGAGTTGTTCATGTCTTTAGCATATTGTTATAGGGTTAACACCACATCTCCATGCTAGTGGTAGTTTTCTTGGAAGTTAGTCAAAACAAAGAAGTAATAAAAAAGGTGGCCAAGTTGGTCATGAGGCCAAAGTAGAGGCAAGGGCTTGGGCACATACTAGAGGTGGATATCATTGATTGTAGCTTCTATCCAGGTAAGGTGGCATGTTCATTCCCTAGGATTTCTATGAGTCAATGGATCCCCTTTGTGATACTAGTAGCAAAGTATAATGAGGCATTTCACTGTCATAAAACAAAATGGGGGATTGAATTTCTAAAGTATTTTATTGGGGCCACTTTGATGCATGGAATTAACTGGTCCTTTTCCTTCAAATTAGAAACCATGGATGGCAACGACAATGAGATGTAGGTTCTGGTTTTTAATTTGTAGTCTATGATAGCATATATAAAAAGATGTAGCTTAGATGGGAGTTTTTGATGTAATAGGCCCAATCAAAAAATGATACTAGTTAATAGTCTATATGTAGCATGTAGGTAGCACAATATGCTTCCCAATTAGGAATTTTTAATAGGGTCATCCCATAATACTGGGTCCCAAACTTCGGACATCAAATTTTTGAATCAGATGGAAAACATTTTAGCAGACATCTTCGTTCGAAGAAATTTCTTTGAACAAAGGTACCTTTGCTTGAAGATTTTTCTGAAATCACCTTTCAGCAAATGTGACCTTTTCTCCAAGGTATTATTTTTGTAATGCCCCGCCAAGGAACTCCTTAGAGAACAACACAATTATGCTATACAAACAAGACATTTTATTTTTAAAAAATAGAAATAACAAAATAATGTTTAACATATCTATACATATTATTAAACTAAGCATTATCCTCCAGGGTTCCATGGCTACAATACTAACCAAACTATTAACAAGATCTAACATACATCGTAAATTAACTAACAATAATAGCTCATCCCAAATTTATTGCGTTAAATGAATAAACACATACATTTCAATTTTATAGCATCAGTTAAGTAATCAATAGGATCATGTATACAGAACTACATGTGCATATACAAATTCCTTTACATATGAGTACATCATTACATTGTTTACACTATCACTACTTCTAATTACATTGGAATACATACATTATGATTTAACCGATACAAAAGGCTATTACATGAACATACATAACTATCTCCTCAAACTGGTACAAGATCTGGAATCTGTCACACGGGATACATCCTTCTCGCACATGAACAACAGCAAGGAAAAACCAAATGAGATAAAGCATATGCACCTGACCATGTGGAACCCTAAGGTTTGTTGGGACCTAAAATTTAAAATTTTATTGTATTCTCACTTTGCCATATCTGAACAAATCATAGTAAAAAATTGATACATCCCACAAAAAAGTCTGTGGCAAAACAATGTAAATGGTTTAAGTTTCATACTATCAGCAAGACTTTGTGTTGCTTATACCAATACATGAGAAATCAATGAAAATGACTATCAGCGTGAGAGTAAAGATCGGAGAGAGATTTGTAGGAGTTGCCAATAGGAGGAAATCATCTCGATGGCCCTTTTATCGGTAAGAAAATATGGCAGTCGCACCGATCGGTATGACTAAGGGTTATCGGGTAATGCTTTGAAGATTATCCCGACGACACAAATCATACCAATGAAGTATTTCGGCAAGAGTCTCACCAAAACATCTTACAGGGACAAAGGAAACAATATCCATCGGCGTAACTCAACATATCAGAATGAAGCAATAATGTCTTACCGACTCACAGGTCACAGTGATAATAGTGTCGATTACACTTCAGGAAATTCTCTCCGATGAAAGATACTAAGTGGCCATCAGGGAGATAAACATGGTCGGGTGACTTGAAAAAGGTTACCCTGATGGTATAGATTACTCTGATAGACATGAGGATTACACACATTTCTAAGAAGTCTCACAAATAACGATATCGGTAAAACGTTAAGAAAGTCCTTCCGATAAAAGATATAAAGTGGCCATCGGGAAGACGATGATGATCGAATAAACATAGATATGTTACCCCGATGGCATAAATCACCCCGATAATAAATGTCATCACACATATCGGTGAGACTTTCACCAATAGTTATATCAGGGGGATAATTGTGATCGGGTGATCTGAAAAGGATTACCCTGATGGTATGACCCATTTTGATAAAATGAAGATTGTGTATCGATAACACATTACGAAGGTCTTTCCGATCTAGTATACAAAGGGCTATCGGGAAGATAATAACGCTCGGGTAAACATAAATATGTTATCCCGATGGCATAGGTCACCTCGATAACAATTATCATCACACATATCGGTGAGACTCTCATCGATAGTTATATCAGTATAACTGAATAGATCGGAATGAAATATATATGTCTGACCGACTCGCCGGTCACAGTGATAAAATTGTCGGTGACACTTCAGGAGGTTCTCTCCGATGAAAGATAGAAAGCAGCCATCGGGGAGATAAATAGGATCGGGTGACTTGAAAAAGGTTACCCCGATGGAATATCTCACTCCGACGAAAAGTGTAAAGGAAGGCTATCAGGGAGATAACCATTGTCGGGTGACTTAAAATAAGTCACTTCGATCACGCATCTTATTCTGATAGAAACACATTCGCCAACAAATATATTGGTGAGAGATGAATCGGGATAAAACCTGCCAATCTCACCGACATGATAGTCACAATGATGTCGGGGACATGTTGTGAAAGGTCTTGCCGATGCAAAATACAGGAACCCTAAAAACAACATTTAAATTTAAATGATTAATATACTCTTCTAACATTTGAAAAATGGGTTTTATGCAGGATATTCATAGTGGGGATCAAACCATAAAACACCCACGAAAGGAGTTTGAGCAACTGACAAATCATTGATAAGGGGAGAAATTACTTGAATAAATACATTTGTTCAAATAAATCTGTTTGGATTGTTTGATCATACATTAATTTGTGTTTTATCTGGTCTTTGTAGGGTAATAAAGGAATCCTCGAAGGAGATTAAGCAGAATTGTAGTTGAAGATCTTTGTTTGATTCTGAGATGGTTATCCATCTAATGATTAAGACGATTATTAATCTTTCTGAATTTGTTTGTTTAAATAAATATTGTTATCCGGTTATCAACCATCCCAACCATTGTAACTGGTCTGAAGCTTGTATGCCTCTCTTTATAAGAGATGACCAAGACCAGAGAAAAAAAAGGATATTAGATGATAGAGAGGAGATTAGAGATAGAATAGGAAGAAACATTATAGATTAGATTTGAACCGCACTGCTAGTTCATTTTTAATATATTTTATTTCTGGTAGATCATGTGCAAGCTTTCTCTAACAGAATCAAGTCTGTAAGCATGAAGAAGTGACTGCAAATTTTGGTATCAACTATCTATTAAATTCATTCAATTATATGAATGTCTCCTTTCAAAGTCTTCTCTATTATTCAATTTGAGTTATCAAGTTTATCTTCAAGTTGTTTATACACATTTGCTGTTATAGTGTGATGAGATTAATTCGTTTCTGCTTCCAGAATTAAATCCTTTAAATCTATCATAGTAACTGTGAAGGCATTTTCATGGATCTGTAAGAATAGTCATATAATTAGGGTTTGTATTCTGTCTCCAATTTTGATAAATCTGTTACAATTGTAGTATTATTCTAATAGGTTCCTTCAAGCAAGGATTAAATCCTTTTAGATGAATGCAGGTAATTTGATTTTGTCAATTGGATATATAAGTATGGAATATTAACTACTTCCTTGTAGGGTTGTACAAGTTACATACCTATTCTTTCATGCCAGGTAGTTCAAGTTTTTACCAAACAAACAGTCATTTGTTTCATAATCATACTGACTCTATATTCAATAAGGCACTGGTCTAATATTTTCATTATTACTTATCCAAATTCATTTTAGATTTACTTAGTTAGATTGCATTATTGTTTTAGCATTACAATTTAGATTATTCTTAGAATTAACTTACTGTCTTTTATCTATTTCATAACTTGTGCCATTATAAATAGCTAGATTGATTCTAATCTTTATCTGCTTTATTAATTAGAGGTTTACCCGCCTAGGTCTAGCAGAGCCTGAAGCGAAGGGGGTTTAGCCATGTCTACCCCGTGTCAGTTAGCCAAAAATGTCAAGAGAGCCTGGCACCCTCTTAGGGATAACAACCTGCGTTTTTGAGACCTAACAAGGTCCACCCCCTGTGCTAGGAGATAACATAAGGACCCACTATAACAAATAATCAGATAGACAATAGACTATCAGGAACAAGGTCTACATATGACTCCAATACAACACAGGTCAATATCACAAGCAACTCAACAACACTTCCAGAGGTAATCACACAATGAATAGGAAGAACACAACTAGGGCATGCTAGACTATAGTAGGGAGAGTGTCATTGCATGGTCCTGACATGTGGGTTACCCTGACAGTCTCTCACTAGATGCCAACCCCCATCTATGTTTACCTTGACAGTCTCTCACTAGACACTGACCCCATAGGGTGACACATGTAGAACCAATGTTCCTTTCATGAGGACAAGCCTTCTCATCCCATCCTTAGTCTAAACAAGCACTACAGGCATGGGTGAGGAGTCAAATTATCCTGTTTAATGTGGAATCTACCCTTTTCTCCCTAATTCATTTTAGGTTATCACTTAGTTGCCAACTTTTGATGGGTTACCCTAGCTAGCCACTTTGGGCCTCGGCCCCACATTGAAAGCCACTCCCCTACTTGCATCTAGAAAACCCTATCCATCAAGCATAGCATTTATCATCATAACAACAAGTATACATGAACAATGCAAGGTATTAACCTTCTTGCATACCAACTTAATCACAAGGACAATTTCATAATACATTGCCCATAGCTTCCAAGTGAAGCAATCCATAAAAACATACTCCTTTTACGATTACTAATGTCTCCTCATTTCCAAAATCCAACGCAATACTTACTACATGATCAATACAAACAACACATCCTCAAAGGAGATTATTACCTCATCATGATGCATCTACAACCCAGAATAAACATGAAATCAAGACATAATACCCTATACCTTTGGAAACTAAATTTTGACATCTTACACAAAGTCCTATTACAACCAATGATCCAGCTTACACTAATTTCACTTACATTTTGCAATTAAACTTGAAATAGACCAATTTTCTAAAAGCAATACTTATAACTCAAATCCCAACACAATGTTTATAAACCTAATTCCAAACCTACTTATCAAATTTCAACCTAGCAAACCATTATAAATAAATTGTAATAAAATCGATACAAAAATTAATTACATATACATCAGATACAAAACAATCAAAATCATTAAATTTCTTACTCTTTTTCCCATTCAGTAATCAAATACTCTAATCTATTAAATTTCAATAACTTAATCAATTATCTCAACTATAATGTTTGACTTAAATTAATAATCGAATACCATATATATATATAGACACACACATCTATATAAATATACTCCCATCAAAACAATTATAACTCATTGTCCTATTAAATTAACCTAACCGATAATTTTGTCATTCCAACAAAAGAATTACAATTACCAATGTTTTCTCCACAATTAACACAATAATGAATAATAACATTATTCTAAATTCCTAATTTATTTGGGCATTTAAATAATCAACTATTCAAGAAAATTTCAATAATCCTAACTAATTGAATCACATACTTAATTATAATATCTGATTTATATTTTATTAAATAATTGAATACAATATTTTTATATGTCACATATATACACCTTTATTCCTACAAACAAGCATATTCCTCTAATAAATTTACTAATTTAATAACAACAAAATGATCAGAGGCTTAGTACTATGATTGCATTGCAAAATTGGAGTCTGTTACATCCTATATTTAACTAGTTGTGGAAGAATGATAATGCAGACAAATACACTACTCAACATGAGGAAAAAGAATATATTATGAAACTTTCAAGCAAATGTAATTGATAGCTTTAAAGTCAAATTCCACACCTTTGCTAGCATATTCCCTATCTGTGCCAGAATAGGTGCTTTGAACCACAGTATAAACTTCTATCAAAGCATAACGTTTGGGGAAAATTTTACCAGAAGTATATTTTAGACAAACTCTGGCAGATTGTAAGCAAATCGTGGAACATAGACAAGAAATGTGAACTATTTGACGAACACCTCAAAGACGCCATCTCATAGATTTCAATGATTGCAGAAAACACACAAAATGGATCTGTAGAAAAGGTTTTAGAAAACTTTTAGGCAAAGGAGATTGGTAGATTTAAAAGCAAAAGCAATTGGAATGGGTATTGACATCCATTGTAGAATAAGGAATAGTGGAATTCATCAGATGTTGATGTTGCAACTGCATTGGTAAACATGTAAGCAAAATGTGAAAGTAAAGACAAACTCATGAACTATTTGATAAATTACCTCAGAAGATATCATCTCTTGGAACGCCAGGATTGAAAGATAGGTTAAATATGGATTTGCAAAGATGCTCTCAAAATCCTTGAATTAAAGAAGTGCTCTACACACATCCTATCATTGTAAGTTTTGCTTGTTCTAGGGCACGTAGCCATGTAGGTTTAGTGGATGAGAGCTATATATACTTAAATCACATTTATAACCCTTATTGCATTACACCTACAATCGATCATTATATGTGCAAGGTTGACCTTCTTACCCGTGCTAGGTGATCTTGAAGACACCTAAACTTTGTCATTATTACCATTATCAAAACTTGCGTTGAAGCTTTGGAAGCCTTTGGAGAAAACTTAAAGGGTAATTGATTTTCAGGTACATGTAGCATTAACCAATGAAGAGCGGATGATATTTCATTTGACTCCTTAAGAGAAGCATTAACATAATGTTCCTTGAACCCCATATGTGTCAAATAAGATCTAATGTGTTCTTAATAAAAGTATCAGATGTTTTCTCTAATATATCATTATAGCTCCCTATTTCAAAATTAACAAGATCTTTACTAGATGAATGAATCAAATGTCCTTTCACTAAATTGGCTTTGTACTTCACATGGTTTATTTTCTCAGACCCGTCATTACTAAACCACCCAACATCATTATTCTGTTTGTCGTCTTCATTCTTATCAATTTCTATGACCTCATTACCATGTTCTATGTCATGCATAGGGAAACAATATTTTGTCATAAATGCCACAGAGAATATCATCTCATGGAATGTAATGATTGCAGGATATGCACTAAACAAATATCAAGCAAATATGATTGAGAGTTTTAAAACTGGATCTACATCCTTTGCCAACATCCTATTAGACTGTGCTGAAATGGGGGTTTTGGATCATTCATATGTCGAGAAAATAAAGAATAGGGGAATTTTGTCAATATATCTTATTGCCTTGGTAGACATGCATGCACAACCAAATCGTTAATAAAAGAAAATAAATTGTCTGAAAAATAAATTGTTATGAGAGATGTGGACCATTTCCATCATTAAACAAAATATCTTGAAACCCAAGCGACAGAGAATGCACTGAAAGATTTATTGAAAAAGCTTCAAAGAATAAACTAAGATAAAATACAGAAATCATTTAAACCTAGATTCCTAATGCTTGACTGGCTGAAGATTTGATGCCGAATCAACTTCTATAGTTGCATACCAATCTCTCTAGTCTCCAAATGATGCTTTCCCCAATCCTGCCAATTCCATTTTTTAGAGAGAGAGATCCCCAATCCTTCCAGATCCTTCCTCCCAAGCTCTCTCATACCTTTTCTAATTCCCTAATAAATTTACCAATTTAATAACAACAAAATGATCAGAGGCTTAGTAATATGATTGCATTCTCAAATTGGAGTCTGTTACATCCTATATTTAATTAGTTGTGGAAGAATGATAATGCAGACAAATACACTACTCAACATGAGGAAAAAGAATATATTATGAAACTTTCAAGCAAATGTAATTGATAGCTTTAAAGTCAAATTCCACACCTTTGCCAGTGTATTCCCTATCTGTGCTGGAATAGGCACTTTGAAACATGGTATAAACTTCTATCAAAGCATAACATTTGGGGAAAATTTTACCAGAAGTATATTTTGGACAAACTCTGGCAGATTGTAAGCAAATCATGGAACATAGACAGGAAATGTGAACTATTTGATGGACACCTCAAAGATGCCATCTCATAGATTTTAATGATTGTAGAAAATACACAAAATGGATCTGTAGAAAAGGTTTTAGAAAGCTTTCAAGAAAAGGCGATTGGCAAATTTAAAAGAAAACACAATTGGAATGGGTATTGACATCCATCATAGAATAAGAAATAGAGGAATTCATTAGATGTTGACATTGCAACTGCACTAGTAAACATTTAAGAAAAATGTGAAAGTAAAGACAAACTCATGAACTGTTTGATAAATCACCTTAGAAGATATCATCTCTTGGAACGCTAGGATTGAAAGATAGGTTAAATATGGATTTGCAAAGATGCTCTCAAAATCCTTGAATTAATGAAGCGCTCTACACACATCTTATCATTGTAAGTTTTGCTTGTTCTAGGGCGCGCAACCATGTAGGTTTAGTGGACGAGAGCTTTATATACTTAAATCACATTTATAACCCTTATTGCATTCCACCTACAATCAATCATTATATGTGCAAGGTTGACCTTCTTGCCCGTGTTGGGTGATCTTGAAGACACTTAAACTTTGTCATTATTACCATTATCAAGAGTTGCGCTGAATCTTTGGAAGCCTTCAGAGCAAACTAAAAGGGTAATTGATTTTTTAGGAACATGTAGCATCAACCAATAAAGAGCGGATGATATTTCATTTGACTCCTTAAGAGCAGCATTAACATAATGTTCTTTGAACCCCATATGTGTCAAATTAGATCTGATGTGTTCTTAATAAAAGTATCAGATGTTTTCTCTGATATATCATTGTAGCTCCCTATTTCAAAATTAACAAGATCTTTACTAGATGAATGAATCAAATGTCCTTTCACTAAATTGGCTTTGTACTTCAAATGGTTTATCTTCTTAGACCCATCATTACTAAACCACCCAACATCATTATTCTATTTGCCGCCTTCATTCTTATCAATTTCTATGACCTCATTACCATGTTCTATGTCATGCAAAGGGAAACAATCTTTTATCATAAATGCCCTAGAGAATATCATCTCATGGAATGCAATGATTGTAGGATATGCACTAAACAAATATCAAGCAAATATGATTGGCAGGTTTAAAACTGGATCTACATCCTTTGCCAGCATCCTATTAGACTATCCTGAAATGGGGGTTTTGGAGCATTCATATGTCTAGCAAATAAAGAATAGGGGAATTTTGTCAGTGTATCTAATTGCCTTGGTAGACATGCATGCATATCTAGATCGTTAACAAAAGAAAACAAATTGTTATGAGAGATGTGGACCATTTCCATCATTAAACAGAATATCTTGAAACCCAAGCGGCAGAGAATGCACTAAAAGATTTATTGAAAAAGCTTCAAAGAATAATCTAAGATAAAATACAGAAATTATTTAAACCTGGATTCCAAATGCTTGACTGGCTGAAGATTTGATGCTAAATCAACTTCTACAGCTGCATACCAATCTCTCTAGTCTCTAAATGATGCTTTCCCCAATCCTGCCAATTCCATTTTTTAGAGAGAGAGATCCCCAATCCTTTCAGATCCTTCCTCCCAAGCTCTCTCATACCTTCTCTAATTCCCTATTTATTAAATTTATAACAATACAACTATAATCTAATTTACAACCTTAAAATACAATTTTTGTTTTATTTATTTTAATATTTGTCATTTATTTGTTTTATGACAACTTATAACCATTTATAAATTTATTTTTTTATAATCATTTAAGAAAAAATTTACTTGTTTATATATTTATTTTCATATTAATTTTATCAATTATACTCCCATTTTTATATTATTTTATTTACTTCATTATTATTTTTTTATTACTTATTAACCTTAACCTCCATTAAAATATATTTTTCCATAAACTTAAATTTACATATAAATATTTATATTAATTTATCAAATATGCCTTCTAACTTAATAATTTTATTTTAACATAACATTTAACCAAAGCATTAATCAACCAATTCCAAACTAAATAATCCAAATACCAATAATACCTGACCAACATGCATGATCACAAGACATGACCACAACAACAACGACTGATAGTCTATCATGCCCATACAGACAATAAATTAGCTAGTTGTAAATTGGATACTCATCCTCTTCAAGGATAACGACTAACTAGGGACCCTTATGTTAACTCCATTCAACAAATTTCCATTGGTTAAGGCATGTTCAAACCTGTTAATTCAGGTGGAGTCGATGCCTGATACCTACAAGCTATAGCAAACAACACGGTCGAACACGAAGATATATAATTCACACAATCATACACATTGTGAAAGGAAATTGTAGTGTAGCAGGGTACTCATGCATGAGTAATGCAACACTGTTCCTTTCACAGAAACATATCATGCATAACATTTCGTTTCTTGATAAACAAGATAGAAGAATCAATTACATAATGATCAAATACGAGTAATCACCCATAACAGCATCACAACCATGATTAGATAACACATAAAGCTCAAAATTAGTCCACAACATCTAGTATGTTCATAAAATTGTCAAAACATAAAACACCAGTAATTAAAGCATCATCAAATATCATCATAGCAGTAGGTCTATCATCAACTAGGTATCATCAACTAACATCATAACAGTGAGTCTACCATCAACAACATGTCATAATATCTAGTCCTAGTAGAATAGCTATCAATCTGACAAAAAGTAAAATGAGGGGCACTACATCCTCCCCCCTAGAATCAGGCTTACTCTTGGAAGCCTAGTAACAATTATGGATATAACTCTCGTATCTAGAATGCATCCTCCCAGGTAGCTAAAGCCTCATCATTAAGATCCCACTAGACCCTTACTTGCTCCACATCTCTACCCCTGAGGGCGAGTCTCCTATGCTGCAAAATACCTACGGGCTCCAAAGCCAGTTGCCTGTCCTCTACCTGTAAAGCATTCCAGTCAAGCACATGAGAAATATTTGGATAATATGGCCTGAGGAAGGAAACATGAAATACATCATGGATGCGCGATAGACTAGGCAGCAAAGCAAGGTAGTATGCAACAGGACCGATCCTTTCCAAAACCTCAAACGGCCTAACAAAATGTGGTGCGAGATTGGAGCCTTTTCCATAATGGATCAGACTCTTTCGCGGATGCACCCGCAAGAACACCTGATCTCCAACCGAGAACTGATGATCAACCATATGGGCATCTATATATTTCTTCTGCCTATCCTGTGCTGTCACCAAATACTCTCTAATACAATCAAATTACTGCTCCATCTCCTGGAGCATCTCCAGTCCTAGGAGAACTCTATCCTCAAGATGATCCCAACTCAGTGGAGTCTGATAAGGATGACCATACAAAGCCTAAAAAGGAGACATACAATTAGAACTGTGATACCCATTATTGTACACAAACTCCACCAAATACAAATAATCCTGCCAATGGGTCTACTGATCCATGACATATGTTCTAAGCATATCCTCAAGTACCTAATTAACCCTCTCGGTCTGCTCATCAATCTCTGGATGGTAAGCTGAACTAAAGTTCAACTGAGTCCCCAATGCATGTTGTAAGGATGTCCAAAGAGCTGAAGTGAACACTAGATCCCTATCAGAGATGATCTTACGAGGAATCCCATGCAATCTAACTATATCCTTCATGAAAATTGTGGCCATAGAAGAAGCATTATATGAAGACTGAATAGGAAAGAAGTATGCTACTTTAGTCAACCTATCCATAGTGACCATAATAGCGTCATGATGACGAGAGGATACAGGCAAACCAACTATAAAGTCCACTGAAATGATGTCCCATTTCCATTCTGGAACAAGATGCGGCTGTAGAACACCTACGGGGTGCTGATGTTCTGCCTTAACCCTTTGACACTCTAGATGCCTTGAGACAAAATCAGCAATATCCCTCTTAATTCTGACCCAAAAATACAACTGACAGAGGTTTGCGTGCATCTTTTTGACACCCCGATGTGCTGAGTAGGGTGCTTGATGTACCTCTGACATAATTAGGGTATGAAGAGCCTCTGAAAGAGGAACATAGATGTGACCTAAGTGCCATAAGAGACCATCTAAATCAAGAGAGTAACTAGCGAATCTACCCTCCAAGGGTCTGCTTGACTCAACCTTTGACTTCACTTCTTGATACCAGCTATCGGTGGGAAGTGCTACAAGAATTTGACTTCTCAAATCCACTCCAAGAGTGACTGCTAAAAGCTCATGTCTTCACCGACTAAGAGCATCTGCCACAACATTCTCCTTACCTTAGATATACTTAACCTCAAAATCGTACTCACAGAGGAACTCCATCCATTGCCTCTGCCTAGCATTCAGGTTTGGCTACATGAATATGTATTATAAACTGCGGTGATTACTATGCAATTCAAACCGATGCCCCAATAGGAAATGCCTCCATCTCACCAAGGCATGCATGACAATGACTAATTCCAGATCATGTGTGGGATAGTTCAACTCATGATCCTTGAGTTTACAAGACTCATAGGCTATCACGCGACCATCCTGCATCAAAATTGCTCCTAGACCCTCCAAAGATGCATCAGTACACACCACGAAGTCTCCGGTAGGATCAAAAACTACCAGAATGGGTGCACTAGTCAACCTTTCCTCAAGAGTCTGAAAGGCTGCTTGACACTGTTCTGACCAAATGAGCTTCTTCCCTTTCCTCAATAGGGTGAGCTATCTTAAAAAAACCTTGCACAAACCATTGATAATAGCCTGCTAAACCCATAAAACTATGAACCTCTGAAACATTAGTGGGCACAGGCCAATCCATGATGGCTTAAATCTTTGAAGGATCCATGACAATGCCCTTATCAGAAATAACATGCCCCAAATATCTTACCTATGTCTAAAAGAATTCACACTTTGCCAAATTTGCATATAGTTAATTCTCTCTTAGACACTGCAAAACCTGCCGCAAATGCTCCTCATGCTCCTCCATAGTCCTTGAGTAAATCAATATGTCATCCAAGAACACAAGGACAAATTTGTCAAGGTAGGTGCAAAATACACCATTCATCAGGCTTATAAACATAGAAGGTGCATTTGTCAACCCAAATGGCACAACAGTGAACTCATAGTGCCCATAGCGAGTGCGAAATGCTATCTTATGAATGTCTACCTCAAAGATATGTAACTGATGATACCCTGACTTTAGGTCTATCTTTGAAAACACCTTAGCCCCCTTAATCTGATCAAACCAGTCATCAATCCATGCTAAGGGATATCTGTTCTTCATCGTCACCTTATTCAACTACCGATAGTCAATACACAATTGAAGGGATTCATCCTTTTTCTTCACAAAAATGAAAGGTGCTCCCCAAGGAGAGACACTAGGACAAATGAACCCCTTTGCTAACAACTCTTCTAACTACAACCGAAGCTCCTTAAGCTCCTGAGTGGTCATTTGATACGGAGCTCACGAGATGGGTTCTTCTCTGGGAACAAGATCTATCCTGAAGTTAATTTCACGCTTAGGTGGCATCCCTAAAATCTCACTAGGAAAGACATCTACATACTCCTTAAGGATAGGATGATCATCAAGGGACACTTCTCGACTCTCCCATAACTCCAAATCGTTAACCATCACAGAAAATAATTGACAATCTTGACGTATACATCTCCTCAACTACATGGCAGAAATCATATGCAAGGAGATGGGTCTCTGAATGCCAACTACTTCTACCTCGCTGCCAGAATCATCCAAACACTGCACTGACTTGCACTGACATTCTATCACTTCTCAATGAGCATCCAACCAATCCATACCCGAAACTATATCATAAGATCCTAGGGGTATGATGCAAAGATCCATTGTGGTAAATAGAGGACCAATCCTCAAACCATAACCATACATGAGGGATTCTACCGCTATTCTAGCTCTAGAGGCCAATTTGACCTCTAGGCATCTTCCTACACAAACACCGCCAACGGACAACCTTAGGTAGTTAGGTGAGGATGAGAAAAGGGAAGAACTTAATCTTCAGAGTCTAAGCAACTAGGGCAATGTAATAGGATCATATAGAACTAGAGTAGCCAGTGTTAGAACTGGGCTCTGATACCAGATGGAATGCCCTGCCAAGGAACTCCTTAGAGAACAACACAATTATGCTATACATATAGGACAATTTTTAAAAAATAGAAATAACAAAATAATGTTTAACATATATCTATACATATTATTAAACTAAGCATTATCCTCTAGGGTTCCATGGATGCATTACTAACCAAACTATTAACAAGATCTAACATACATCGTAAATTAACTAACAACAATATTTCATCCCAAATTTATTGTGTTAAATGAATAAACACATACATTTCAATTTTATAGCATCACTTAAGTAATCAATAGGATCATGTATTGATGCAGGAGCATCCAGTGGTGTAAGGGCAATCTTGCATCACCTAAAAAGAAGTTAATTCAAAATCATTGTAGTTGTTTTCATTTATTTCCATAATTAGTGTTTCTAGTTCCATAATATCCAGAATAATGATGTAGGACTTTCAGTTTTTCCAAAACTGCTAAAAATAGCAACCTACCTGTTTTGGAAAGTCTACCTGCTATTTTTGGAAAGTTTGCAGTTGGGCACGGATTGAAGCGAAAACTTGCAGAAAGTTACTAAATTGAAATATAAGACCTTTGGCGAAGGAATTAGGCAAAGATCATTTGTGAGCTGAAAGATATTAAAGTTTTTGTTTTCTAAAAAGCCCCTAAAAATTTTTGAAACGAGATATGAGGCACTAAAACTTCCCTAAACATCTTGAAAAGTTGATGGAAATCCATTTACAAATTTTTGGCATGATAGTTCACATCGCGAGCTTTCCGACACCTAAAACAGTTCATCAATCGGACACCTGGGTCAAAAGTTATGCTTCCCAGAAGTTTACCTACTTTTATAGGGAGTTGTAAATTTTGAAATTTAGTTGGAGGCCACCAAAAAGTGTTATTTATGGCTATTTTGGGGACCCTGGGTAGTAGGAGAGTAAAGGGGGAAAGTGTAGAGTCAAGAATAGGTGGGAAAATAGAAACCCTAGCTGATTTGGGGGTTACAGAAGGTGAAAGATTCCAGAGCCTGGTGATGGTAGCTGTAGTGTGTTGCAGCCTTTGGAGGACTAATTCCTCTTATTGTAATTAAGCTTCTGTAATGTAATGAGTTGCCCAGATCAATAAAAGAAAGATTCTATTTTCTGTGTTCAATTTCTGTTATTATGTGTTTTATGATTTACCCCCTTCATCAAGTGGTATCAAAGCAAGGGTTCTTGAGTGTGTAGACAGATCACCGACCGTGAGGCAGTTTCCACCAGGACATGAGGTTGTGGGTTTGCTGTGGAGACTAGGATGCCTCCACGAAGAAATCATGTTGGGAGGAATGCTTTGACAGAAGAGGGTTTTAGAGCTTTGCAAAGGCAAATCGATGCATTACAAGAGGAGCTACGAAGAGGGTTTGAGCCGAGGATAAAAGATGAAAGTGAAGATGAAGCTAAAGACGAGCTATCTGAGGAAGAACAAGAAGTTGCTGGAGATCCTGCAAAAGTTAGGTTGTTGAGGGCTATTTCAAAGATCAGAAAGAGGCCCAAGATCGAGGTTTCTACATATTCTAGGGATTTGAACCCAGAACAACTTATTGATTGGATCAATGACATGGAGGAGTATTTTGAGTATGAAGATGTGGAGGACCCAGATCGGGTCAAGTTTGCAAAAACAAAGTTGAAGGGCCATGCCAATATTTGGTGGAAGGAGGTCCAACTAGAGAGGAATAGAAGAGGAAAAGGAAAGATCACCAGATGGGATCGGATGGTGGAGAAACTAAACAAGTAGTTCATTCTTGTGGATTATGAGATGGAGTTACTGAAGAAGTTGCAAGGACTGAAGCAAGGTAACAAGTCTGTTAAGGAGTATACAGAAGATTTTTATAAGATCACTATCAGGACAGGCCATGGAGAGGCCAACAAGGAGAAGGTGGCCCATTACATTAATGGGTTGAGGCCGAGTATTCAAGAGGAGCTGAGCCTAGTCAGAATGACCACCATAGAAGATGCATACCAGTTTTCCCTGAAGGTGGAAGAGAAGCTGAATAAAAGATTTGACAACAAGCAAAGGGGAAGAGGTCAAGGTGGAAGGACTGGTGGGAGCCCCTATGGAGGCCGTAATGAAGATTAAAAGAAAAGTGAAGAAGCTAGCACCAGTCAAAATCAAAGAGGGGATAACGCCTACCACCCTTGTGACTAGAACAATGGTGAGCAAAGAGGAAGAGGAAGAGGTAGACCTGGGCAAGGACCCGGAAGAGGAGGTTTCAGAGGAACCTGTTTCCAATGTGGGGAAGAAGGGCATCGAGCATACGAGTGTCTACAACATCAAGGAAGGACAAATAGAAGACTTGAAGGCAATGCACGAGTTACACATGTAGATGAAGATGCACATTCTGAGCATTCTAAAGATGCTGAAAGGGGAGAAACCCTAGTTGTTAGAAGAACCTTGCTGAATGAGGAGAAAGAACCCAATCAGAGGAAGAGTTTATTCCACACAAGGTGCAAATGTGAAGGTAAGTGTTGTGATATTATTATTGACAGTGGAAGCACTGATAATCTTGTTTCAGAGGAAATGGTTGACAAGTTGAAGTTGACAAGAAGAAAGCATCCGCATCCATATCGGATTGCATGGTTGCAGAAGGACCATAGAGCTTTGGTCAATGAGCAGTGTTTAGTGAAGTTCAAGATTGGTGATTACCATGATGAGGTGTTGTGTGATATCATACCGATGGATGCATGTCATATGTTGTTGGGGAGGCCGTGGCAGTATGATAGGAGCGCTATCCATGATGGCTGTGCAAACACATATTCCCTGACAAAGGATGTAGTTCATCATAAGTTGAAGCCCTTGAAGGAGGTGGAAGAAAAGGTATGTAGTACTGCCAGAATTTGCCTAGTAGATGGCAGGAAATTTTTGGAGGGTATGAAGCATGAGCATCATTGCTTTGCATTGATTCCTAAGATTAGTCAAGAGAACTGTGAAGATGTACCAGTAGAAGTTTCAGATATGTTGGAAGAGTTCTAGGATATTATCTCTGATAATGTACTAGAAGGTTTGCCACCAGTAAGGAAGATAAGTCATCAAATGGATTTGATACCAGGAGCCAGTTTGCCAAACAAGGCAGCCCACAGAATGACCCCTGCAGAGAATGAAGAGCTGAATAGACAATTTCAGGAGTTGTTAAGGAAGGGACTGATAAGGAAGAGCCTAAGTCCATGTGCAGTACTTGCAGTACTAGCACCAAAGAAGGATGGAGAATGGAGGATGTGTACAGACTCTCGAGCCATTAATAAGATAACTATCAAGTATAGATTTCCATTACCAAGAATGGATGACATTATGGATTGTTTGAGTGGAGCCAAGTACTTCACGAAAATTGACCTGAAGAGTGGGTATCACTAGATCCGTATCAGAGAAGGAGAAGAATGGAAGACAACCTTCAAGACAAAGGAAGGTTTGTATGAGTGGTTAGTCATGCCATTTGGGCTAACCAATGCACTGAGCACATTCATGCAGCTCATGAATGAGGTATTGAAAGAATTTTTGGGAAGTTTTGTTATTGTTTATTTCGATGATATTTTAATTTTTAGGAAGACTTGGGATGAGCATTTGATGCATATCAGAAAAGTTCTAGAGAAGCTTAGGGAGGAGAAGTTTCTGATTAATCTAAAGAAATGTAGTTTTACAAAGAAGGAGTTGGTATACCTGGGATTTGTAGTCTCAGAAGAAGGTCTTAAGATGGACCTAGAAAAAGTAAGGGCTATCATTGAATGGCCTACGCCAAGGAGTACAACAGAGGTAAGATCCTTTCATGGTTTGGCAAGTTTTTATAGAAAGTTTATCAGGAATTTTAGTAGCATTTGTGTACCCCTAACTGAGACAATGAGAGGGGAGAGAAAAGAGTTTCGATGGACTAAAGGAGCAGACAAGAGCTTTGATACATTGAAGCAGAAAGTTGTAGAGCAACCTGTTTTGGCACTTCCAAATTTCAATAAGGTATTTTAGGTAGATTGTGATGCTAGTGGTAGTGGTATAGGAGCTATTTTGAGCCAAGAAGGTAAGCCCATTGCTTATTTTAGTGAGAAGCTTAATGATGCCAAGAAAAAGTATTATGTTTATGATTAGGAGTTTTATGCAATAGTTTAGGCTTTGAAGAAATGGAGACATTATTTGTTACCAAAGGAGTTTGTTTTATATACTGATCATCAGGTTTTGCAGTATCTTAATAGTCAAGGAAAGTTGAACCAAAGGCACTTAAAATGGGTTGAGTTTTTACAGAGCTATACTTTTGTTTTGAAGCACAGGAGTGGGAAGTCCAACAGAGTTGCAGATGCCTTGATCAGAAGGCAAAATTTGTGGATGGAAATGAAGGTAGAGGTTGTTGGGTTCGATGAGCTCAAAAGTTTATATCCTGAGGATCCAAATTTTACAGAGGCTTGGAAAGCTTGTTTGGAACTTGTTACTTTGGATAGGACAAGATGGTTGGATTTCATAATCCAAGATGGCATGTTGTTTAGAGGAAGCCAGTTGTGCATTCCAAGGAGTTCCATGAGAGAGAACCTGATTAAGGAGAAACATAGTGGAGGATTGGCCAGACACTTTGGTCGAGATAAGACCATTGCTATTGTTGGTGAAAATTATTATTGGCCACAACAGCATGATGTGAGGAAGTTTGTGCAGAGTATGTTAGATGGCAAAAGGAACAAGTCAGAATACAGGGTTGTATCAACCATTACCTGTACCAGATAAGCCATGGGATGATATCAGTATGGATTTTGTTCTTGGTTTACCAGGGACACAGAGCGGACATGATTCCATTTTTGAGGTGGTGGACAGATTCTCGAAGATGGCACATTTTATTCCTTGCAAGAAGACTAATGATGCTATTCATATTGCTGAATTATTTTTCAGAGAGGTGGTGAGACTACATGGTCTACCAAAGAGCATAGTTTCAGATCGAGATACCAAGTTCGTTGGTTATTTCTAGAGGACATTATGGAAGAAGTTGAAGACATATTTGAAGTTCAGTTCTGCACACCATCCACAGACTGATGGATAGACCGAAGTGGTGAATAGGAGTTTGGGTAACCTGCTATGATGCTTAGTAGGAGATAAGCCCAAGGGATGGGATTTGATTTTACCACAGGCAGAATTTGCTTACAACAATTATGTCAATAGGAGTACTGGTAAATCACCATTCCAGATTGTATATGGAAATAGTCCAAGAAATGCTTCAGAGATAAGGAATCTGGATAAGGGAGAAAAGACAAGTGCCGAGGTTGAAGACTTTGCAGAACATTTGAAGAATTTGCATGAAGAGGTGAGAAAGCACATTAATAAGATGAATACTCAGTACAAGGCTAAGGAAGATCAGAAGAGGAGGTATAAGGAATTCCAGGTAGGAGATGAAGTCATGGTTCACTTGAGAAAAGAAAGGTTCCCAATTGGAACATACAATAAGTTGAAAATGAATAAATTTGGACCATGTAGAATCTTGAAGAAGCATGATTTAGGCAATGCATATGAGGTAGAGTTACCGAATGGGATCAATATTTCCCTTGTTTTCAACATTGCTGATTTATCAGAATATCATGAAGGTGGAGCAGAGGATGGACCAACAGAAGCGCAGTGGAGTATTCCAGCATCTACTTCAATGGATGAGATAGAAGAGATCTTGGATAGCCATGTGGGAAAAAGTACTCAGAACAAGCAATATGAAGAATATCTAGTAAAATGGAAAGGAAGGCCTATTGAAGATTCCTCTTGGTTATCTAAGGTAAAGGTTGACTGTTTGGGTTTCCCTCACATAAACATCTGAGACGTGACAGGGTCACTTCTCAAATTACCCTGGGTGTCTGATGCAGGAGCATCCAGTGGTGTAAGGGCAATCTTGCATCACCCAAAAAGAAGTTAATTCAAAATCATTGTAGTTGTTTTCATTTATTTCCATAATTAGTGTTTCTGGTTCCATAATATCTAGAATAATGATGTAGGACTTTCAGTTTTTCCAAAACTGCTAAAAATAGCAACCTGCCTGTTTTGGAAAGTCCACCTGCTATTTTTGGAAAGTTTGTAGTTGGGCATGGATTGAAGTGAAAACTTGTAGAAAGTTACTAAATTGAAATATAAGACCTTTGGTGAAGGAATTAGGCAAAGATCATTTGTGAGCTGAAAGATATTAAAGTTTTTGTTTTCTGAAAAGCCCCTAAAAATTTTTGAAACGAGATATGAGGCACTAAAACTTCCCTAAACGTCCCAAAAAGTTGATGGAAATCCATTTACAGATTTCCAGCATGATAGTTCACATTGCGAGCTTTCCCTAAAACAGTTTGTCAATCGGACACCCGGATCAAAAGTTATGCTTCTCAGAAGTTTACCTACTTTTATAAGGAGTTGTAAATTTCAAAATTTAGCTGGAGGCCACCAAAAAGTGTTATTTATGGCTATTTTGGGGACCCTGGACAATAGGAGAGTAAAGGGGGCAAGTGTAGAGTCAAGAATAGGTGGGAAAATAGAAACCCTAGCTAATTTGGGGGTTACAGAAGGCGAAAGATTCTAGAGCCTGGTGATGGTAGCTGTAGTGTGTTGCAGCCTATGGAGGACTAATTCCTCTTATTGTAATTAAGCTTCTGTAATGTAATGAGTTGCCCAGATCAATAAAAGAAAGATTCTATTCTCTGTATTCAATTTTTGTTATTGTGTGTTTTATGATTTACCCCCTTCATCATGTATACAAAACATCATTATGTTGTTTACACTATCACTACTTCTGATTACATTAGAATACATACATTATGATTTAACTGATACACAAGGCTAGTACATGAGCATAAATAATTGTCTCCTCAAACTGGTACAAGATCTAGAATCTGTCACACGAGATACATCCTTCTTGCACATGAACAACGGCAAGGGAAAACCAATGGAGATAAAGCACATCCACTCGACCATGTGGAACCCTAACGTCCACCCCCCATACTAGGAGATAACATAAGGTCCCACTACAACAAAAAATCAAATAGACAGTAGACTATCAGCAACAAGGTCTACCTATGACTCCAATACAACATGGGTCAATATCACAAGCAACTCAATAGCACTTCCAGACGCAATTACACAACGAATGGGAAGGACACAACTAGGGAATGCTAGATTATAGTAGGGATAGTGTCATCGCATGGTCCTAACATGGGTTACCCTGACAGTCTCTCACTAATGTCGGCCCCCATCTATGGTTACCCTGACAGTCTCTCACTAGACACCGACCCCATAGGGTGACACATGTAGAAGCAACGTTCCTTTCGTGAGGATAAGGAAGTTGATTTTGCCAACCATGCCTTCTCATCCCATCCTTAGTCTAAACAAGCACTACATGCATGTGTGAGGAATTCAATTATCTTGTTTAATGTGGAATCTACACATTCCCCCTAATTCATTTTAGGTTATCACTTAGTTACCAACTTTCGATGGGTTACCCTGGATAGCCACTTTGGGACCTGACCCCACATTGAAAGCCACTCCCCTGCCTGCATCTAGAAAACCCTATCCATTAATCATAGCAATTATCATCATAACAACAAGTATACATGAACAACGCAAGGTATTAACCTTCTTGCATACCAACTTAATCACAAGGACAATTTCACAATACATTGCCCATAGCTTCCAAGTGAAGTAATCCATAACAACCTACTCCTCTTACGATTACTAATGTCTCCTCATTTCCAAAATCCAATGCAATACTTACTACATGATCAATAAACAACACATCCTCAAAGGAGATTATTACCTCATCATGATGCATCTACAACCTAGAATAAACATGAAATCAAGACATAATACCCTATGCCTCTAGAAACTAAACCTTGACATCTTACAAAGAGTCCTATTACGACCAATGATCCAACTTACACAAATTTCACTTGCATTTTGCAATTAAACTTGAAATAGACCAATTTTCTAAAAGCAATACTTATAACTCAAATACCAACACAATGTTTATAAACCTAATTCCAAACCTACTTATCAAATTTCAACTTAGCAAACCATTATAAATAAATCGTAATAAAATCGATGCAAAAATTAAATTAAATTTATCAATATTAATTACATATACATCATATACAAAACAATCAAAATCATTAAATTTCTTACTCTTTTTCCCGTTCAATAAATAATTCAATAATCAAATACTCTAATCTATTAAATTTCAATAACTTAATTAATTATCTTAAGTATAATGTTTGATTTAAATTAATAATCGAATACCATATATATAAATATATATATAGACAAACACACACACACATATCTATATAAATATACTCACATCAAAATGGTTATAACTCATTATCCTATTAAATTAACTTAACCAATAATTTTGCCATTCCAACAAAAGAATTACAATTATCAATGTTTTCTCCACAATTAACACAATAATGAATAATAACATTATTCTAAATTCCTAATTTATTTGGGCATTTAAATAATCAATATCCAAGTAAATTTCAATAATCCTATCTAATTGAATCACATACTTAATTATAATATTTGATTTTTATTTTATTAAATAATCAAATACAATATTTTTATATGTCATATATATATACCTTTATTCCTACGAACAAGCATATCCATATCTACATATATAGTTGTAACAACATATTAAAGCTAATAACTATGCATTTTACCTCTTATAAAACAATAAATTTACCAATTTAATAACAACAAAATGATCAGAGGCTTAGTACTATGAATGCATTGTGAAATTGGAGTCTGTTACATCCTATATTTAATTGGTTGTGGAAGAATGATAATGCAAACAAATACACTACTCAACATGAGGAAAAAGAATATATTATGAAACTTTCAAGCAAATGTAATTAACAGCTTTAAAGTCAAATTCCACACCTTTGCCAGTGTATTCCCTATCTGTGTCGGAATAGGTGCTTTGAAACAAGATATAAACTTCTATCAAAGTATAACGTTTGGGGAAAATTTTGCCAGAAGTACATTTTGGACAAACTCTGGCAGATTGTAAGCAAATCGTGGAACATAGACAGGAAATGTGAACTGTTTGACGGACACCTCACAGATGCCATCTCATAGATTTCAATGATTGTATAAAACACACAAAATGGATTTGTAGAAAAGGTTTTAGAAAACTTTCAGGCAAAGGCGATTGGTAGATTTAAAAGCAAATGCAATTGGAATGGATATTGACATCCATCGTCACATAAGGAATAGAGGAATTCATCAGATGTTGATGTTGCAACTACACTGGTAAACATGTAAGCAAAATGTGAAAGTAGAGACAAACTCATGAACTATTTGATAAATTACCTCAGAAGATATCATCTCTTGGAACTCTAGGATTGAAAGATAGGTTAAATATGGATTTGTAAAGATGCTCTCAAAATCTTTGAATTAATGAAGCACTCTGCACACATCCTATCATTGTAAGTTTTGCTTGTTCTAGGGGGCGCAGCCATGTAGGTTTAGTGGATGAGAGTGGTATATACTTAAATCACATTTATAACCCTTATTGCATTACACCTAAAATTGATCATTAGATGTGCAAGGTTGACCTTCTTTCCCATGCTAGGCGATCTTGAAGACACCTAAACTTTGTCATTATTACCATTATCAAAACTTGCGCTGAAGATTTAGAAGCCTTCAGAGAAAACTTAAAGGGTAATTGATTTTCAGGAACATGTAGCATCAAGCAATCAAGAGCGGCTGATATTTCATTTGACTCCTTAAGAGCAACATTAACATAATGTTCCTTGAACCCCATATGTGTCAAATCAGATCTGATGTGTTCTTAATAAAAGTATCAGATATTTTCAAAATTAACAAGATCTTTACTAGATGAATGAATCAAATGTCCTTTCACTAAATTGGCCTTGTACTTCAAATGGTTTATTTTCTTAGACCTGTCATTACTAAACCACCCAACATCATTATTCTATTTGCCGCCTTCATTCTTATCAATTTCTATGACCTCATTACCATGTTCTATGTCATGCAAAGGGAAATAGTCTTTTGTCATAAATACGATGGAGAATATCATCTCATGGAACACAATGATTGCAGGATATGCACTAAACAAATATAAAGCAAATACGATTGGCAGGTTTAAAACTGGATCTACATCCTTTGCCAGCATCCTATTATATTGCGTTGAAATGGGGGTTTTGGAGCATTCATATGTCGAGAAAATAAGGAATAGGGGAATTTTGTCAGTGTATCTAATTGCCTTGGTAGACATGCATGGACAGCCAGATTGTGGACAAAAGAAAACAAATTGTCTGAAAGATAAATTGTTATGAGAGTTGCGGACCATTTCCATCATTAAACAGAATATCTTGAAACCCAAGTGGCAGAGAATGCACCAAAAGATTTATTGAAAAAGCTTCAAAGAATAAACTGAGATAAAATATAGAAATCATTTAAACTTGGATTCCAAATGCTTGACTAGCTGAAGATTTGATGCTGAATCAACTCCTACAGCGGCATACCAATATCTCTAGTCTCCAAATGATGCTTTCCCCAATCTTGCTAATTCCTTTTTTTAGAGAGAGAGATCCCCAATCCTTCCAAATCCTTCCTCCCAAGCTCTCTCATACCTTCTCCAATTCCCTATTTATTAAATTTATAACAATACAACTATAATCCAATTTACAACCTTAAAATACAATTTTTGTTTTATTTATTTTAATATTTGTCATATATTTGTTTTATGACAGCTTATAACCATTTATAAAGTTATTTTTTTATAATCATTTAACAAAACATTTACTTATTTATATATTTATTTTCATATTAAGTTTATCAATTATATTCCCATTTTTATAATATTTTATTTACTTCATTATTATTTTTTTATTACTTATTAACCTTAACCTCCATTAAAATATATTTTTTCATAAACTTAAATTTACATATAAACATTTATATTATTTTATCAAATATGCCTTCTAACTTAATAATTTTATTTTAACATAGCATTTAACCAAAGCATTAATCAACCAATTCCAAACTAAATAATCCAAATACCAACAATACCTGACCAACATGCATGATCGCAAGACATGACCACAACAACAATGACTGACAATCTGTCATGCCCATACAAACAACAATAGTTGGTTGCAAACTGAATACTCATCCTCTTCAAGGATAACGACTAACTAGGGAACCTTATGTTAACTCCATTCAACAAATTTCCATTGGTTAAGGCATGCTCAGACCTATTAATTCAGGTGGAGTCAATGCCTGATACCTACAACCTGCAGCAAACAACACGGTTGAACATGAAGATATATAATTCACACAATCATACACACCGTGAAAGGAAATCGCAGTGTAGCAGGGTACTCACGCATGAGTAATGCAACACTATTCCTTTCATAGAAACACATCATGCATAATATTCAGTTGCTTAAGAAACAAGATAGAACAATCAGTTACATAATGATCAAATATGAGTAATCACCCATAACAACATCACAACCATGATTAGATAACACATAAAGCTCAGAATTAATCCACAACATCTAGTATGTCCATAAAACTGTGAAAACATGAAACACCAATAATTAAAGCATCATCAAATATCATCATAGTAGTAGGTCTATCATCAACTAACATCATAACAATGAGTCTACCATCAACAACATGTCATAATATCTAGTCCTAGTAGAATAGCTATCAGTCTAACAAAAAGCAAAATGAGGGGCACTACAATTTTATTCTAATTTTTAAAGGGTATATGATGTGAAAAAAAGTTGTTTTCACTATCATTTGTCTCCCACCCACAAAGAAAAAATAACTGTTACATAGTACAACCCAGATGATATGTCGAGGATAGTTTCCACAGAGAAAATCCACCAAAATCACCCCAAAATTGGCACGTGTCTTCAAACAAAGGCATCCATAGTTATGTCAATGTTAGCTGACCAACATCCACTTGCAAGTTGCCTTTTTATCTAGGTATTCCTCTTCTACTATTGGCTTTGTGCAACTTTTTAGTTCAAATTTTTAATGGTGAAATATTCAAACATGGACATGCATTTTCAATTTGCAATGTTTTGTGGGTAAAATTTGGCTGAATTGAACCCTAAAAAGTTAATTCAAACCCTAAAATGTCAAATTGGAACCCTAAAAAAGTAGTTAGAAACCCTAAATTTTAGATCAATTAAACCCTACAACATCAAATTCATACCCTAAAATGTGCAATTGAAACCCTAATACATGTATTTTGAAACCTTAAAACATAAATTTGAAACCCTAATATGTGATATGCTAAAATATGGTTGTGAAACTGTTAGTTTTAACATATAAAACCCTAAAATCTAAAACCCTAAGTTTTAATTAGGGTTTCAAACTTATATTTTAGGGTTTCAAATTTTAGGGGTTTATGTTGTGAAACCCTTAGTTTTAAAATATAAAACCCTAAGTTTTAATTAGGGTTTCAAATTTTAGGGTTTTACATTTTAACGCCCAAAAATTTGAAACCCTAAAATATGAAATATAATTTTGAAACCCTAGAACATAATTTTGAAACCCTAATATATAAAACTCTAAAATATGGATGTGAAACCCTAAGTTTTAAAACATGAAACCCTACGTTTTAAAATGTAAAACCCTAAACTTTAAAAACCTAACTTACATGAAATATCATCTATGAGGTCTCCATTTTTTTAGAAATCTAGTATGGATTCTTATCTATAGACAACTAAGGTTTGGAGGTGTGACTCATCACGCAACTCATTGTATCAACATGTCTAGTAAGAAGTGTCCTTTTAAAATCAAATTTTAAAGGTTTGACCAAAACTTTATTATGAAGTCCATGATAGTAGATCTGAAAAAATATATCATTTGATTTCAGAGAAACATCACATTCTTAACTTATATGCAACCTTAATGATCTGAATAGCTTTATGTCAAATAAAATAACTATCATTTATAACTATGGTGAATTAGATTGTTCTTAAGATACACTTATGATAAATGTGAAGTCTCTATTTTATTTGAATCAAATTTCTTAAAGTTGTGGATTAAATGAACACAAGGAAGCACATATTGAGGTGTAATCTACCAAAAAGTAAATGCATGGATGTAGATGCGAATATGGATTTTAATAGGGTCATGAAATTATATGCTAGACCAATGCCACTACTAGGTTAGTTACAGTGCAAAGAAAAAGAAATTTGTCAAGCAAAAAAATCTCATCAAATTTTATTTCCTTGAGAAAATAGACATATTCATTCAAAATTAAAAATAGAAACATGCCACATTGTATTTGATGAGACAAGTTCCTAGGAACAAATTTATAGAAGCTTACCAAATTTAGTTTTAGGATTAATGCACAGTAGATTATATGGCATAACCTAGTCCTCCTAGACTAGATTATATGGCATAACGTAGTCCACCTATTTCAAATTTGTTTTTTCCTACTTGTGAGCTACCATTTCCAAAAACTTTGTTTACCCTATTAGCCCATACAATAAAGACCTTGAGTTGAACAATGAAGAACCTAGATACTAATACTCTTATTCTAATAATTAGCAACACAAAATTGCAATACCATTAAATTCCAAGAGCATCTAAGGAAAAATGTGTATCACAGTGTTTTATTATTGCATCATCATTGCATGCACATCGTGTAATGAAACTTGTACTTCTTCGAAGGGTTTGAGTTATTTTCAATACTAGATTAGGTCATCAAATAATTTTCCTTCAAGTAAACACCATCATGCTTCTTAGCATGACAAGTTTTTTAGAAACAAGTTTAGGAACACATGAAAGATCCCAAAAAATCATTAGTGGTAGGAAACAAAGTCACACAAGTAGGATAGTGTCACATATAGCACATTTAGAAGTAGGACTAGAGGGTGTGGCACAATAGTTTATAGAGCCAAATTTTTGGTATCAATTCTATTATTTTGTCTCACTATCATGTCATTAATAACCATTTTATTTCATCTATCACAATACACTAGTACGTCAAAGAGGAAATCAACCTCACATGTGAAATAGCTAGGCACTCCTATTCTTATCTTAAACCTTTATGAGACTAATCTCTTATTGATTTTTGATATGAAATCTTATTTGTGATGTTTGTTGTTTGATTAAATCTAAATCATAGTGTATACTATATGCACATCCTAGAGTTTGAGAGTAGCAATTTATCTATCCACAATTTTAGCAAGCATGTTGTTGTTGATAGTTATTTTATTGCACCAACTATAGTAGAAACATGTCATTTCCATTGTAAGTCTAATATAGTAGAAACCCAAGTATTTCAAGGAAGTAGGGAAACAAGCCTAAGTTTTTCATCTCAAAAGGAGATGTAGTATCTAAACATGTGATCAATCGACACTATTTTTAATGTTCAACCTTCCATTCACATTTAAGCTAGGAGATCTTATCTAGGTGGATCATTCAAGGAGGCTTTAACTTAGTCTTAGAGTTGAAAGACAAAATGGATTGACTCCACGTTATGGGAAGCTAATTCCCCAGATTCATGATTTCTTCCATTAGCATTTATCTAAATGGATTAGTAAACTCTCCTTAGACTTATTGACATGGAAAAATTGAAATTCCATATCTATCATATCTAAAAAAAGGCACGATAAATTTTTAGGAAAAATGGTTGGCAAGGTTAAAGTTCAATCCTAAAATCTAAAATCTTAAAGTGGGAGATTATGTTACCTATAAATTGGTCTCTAGATAAATAAATATGTGGCATCTACAATATAACCCTAAAAAAAAACCTTTATACTCTTGAGTAGAAGTTCAACTAAGATTCAATTTGACTCCAAAAGAGGTGGGATCACTTATTACTCAAATGAATGATTTGTAAAGCCTTATTGAGGCTAAAAGTGTAGAGTACAAAGACAAATTAAATCCATTAGCATATAATATTTAGGTTGAATTTTAGAAAATTGACATGAAATCCTAAGAGCCATACCAACAATAAAAGACTTAGTGAATCACCATGATTCTATTGTTTAAAGAGATGCACAATAAATTAAGAAAATCATCACGAGTGTAAATAATTATGTAAACTTTATTTAAGAAAGAGTGCAATCTAGTTAAATTATCTACACAAGAACAATTTGTGCTACATGCAAGGACTCAATTGTTTATGCTTTCCCATACAAACATGCCAATCGTTTACTACTTCATTTGATCAATTTATGATTACTACTTCTATGGATAGCATTGAGAGCTATTTCCTAGTTTGGATTTCTATCTAGAGGGATTAGATTGGAGCTTGTTCTGAGGATTAGAGTATCTTGTCTTTGTCTTGACTTTAGCCTTTTCTTCTAATTTCCAAAAGTTCATTATGGATTCTAAATGATAGATGAGGAAAATGATGTTAGAAAAAGTATTTCCAGTACCAAATTATAAAAATATTTCCATCCCATGTCAATGTTAATTACATTTGTCCATAAAGTATTTTGAAGAGTACTTTCATAATTTACTAGACCTTAGGTTGTTCATACTCATGTACATGTTTTGACTTACCCTAACATCATGAATATATGTGCATGATTCATGCAAATTTAAATTAGAACTTAATTTACTTTTGTGCAACACCGATATGGATGGGTTTTGGGTACATACAAATAGAGAGTTTGATAGATTGAGATTGATTTTAGATGACCCTCCGACCACATGGGTGTATAGAACCAATTGTGAGATGATTTTAGAGAGTTTAGTTCAGATTAGATGTTCATTAGTGGATCCATGTGCATATTCTGGTGAGACTTTAGTAACCATTCTTTCCCAAATGTGGGTATAGGTTTTTGGTGATGTTCCTTTGAGCACAACCTAGCTACGAGTGCTAAAAGTAGCTATAAAAAGATAATGTTTTCCATAGTATGCCCCAATAACTATTGTGAGGGCGTGTCAGGTGACTAGGTGTGTATGCCCTACGATGTCACCATTTATTTATCCTCAATTTCTTGTTGCCCATGATAGTTATCTAAATAATGACTAAACTCCATTATATTTTGCACAAAAGTTATATGCAATAAGGGTTAGGGGTTTAAACCCTAACCTCTAAACTTGAGAAACCCTTAACCCCAAACCCCTAAACCCTAAACCCAAGTAACCCTAAGCCTCTATCTCCTTGTTGCATTTGTCTTTCTACCTCTCAATCTCTCTCCCTATGTCTCTAGCCATGTCCCTCACTCTCTATCTCCCTATCTCCCTATCTCTCCCCTCAGTCTCCTCTATATCTCCCTATTGGTCATCTATCTCTTTTTAAACCCTAAACCCTAAACCTCTAAACCTTAACCTCTAACCCCAAAACCCTAAACCCTAAACCCTAAATAATGCCCCTAAACCCAAGCAACACTAAGCCTCTATCTCCCTATCTCTCCCTATCTCCCTATCTCTATCATCCCTCTACTTCTCATTCTCTCTCTATGTCTCTGGACATGTCTCTCACTCTCTATCTCCCTATCTCTTCCCTCTGTCTCCTCTATCTCTCCCAATCTCTATCTATCCCCTCTCTCTATCTCTCTTTAAACCCTAAACCCCTAAACTTTAAACCCTAAATTTGAGAAACCCTAAACACCTAAACCCTAAATAATTCCCCTAAACCCTAAAATTGAGAAATGCTAACATCATAAACCCTAAACAATACCCCTAAACCTTGACCCCTAACCCCAAGTAACTTTCTCTCTCTCAAAACCCCAAAACCCTAAATAATGCCCCTAAGCCCTAACCCCTAACCGCTAAACCCTAAACTTGAGAAACCCTAAACCTCTATCTCCCTATCTCTCCATTATCTCCCTATCTCTATTGTCCCTCTACCTCTCAATCCTTCTCCCTATCTCTCTAGACATCTCGCTCACTCTCTATCTCCCTATCTCTCCCCTTTGTCTCCTCTATCTGTCTCCTCTCTCTCTATCTATCTCTCTATCTCTTGCCTCTCTCTCCCCTGTCATTCCTTTATCTCCCTATATCTCCCTATATCTCCCTCTCCCTTATTGATGAAGGAAATGAAAACAAGAAAACTAGGACTCTCTCTCTCTCTCTCTCTAGGGAAATTGGAAAGGAAAAGAAAACTAGGAAAGCTAGGAAAAGGATTTAACTAGGAGGTAGATAGGTTAGAGAGAGAGAGCTTATATGGAAACTATTGAACAATGATAAAATGTAATGTGGTAGGATGTGGTGAGTTTTAGATGTTGTGATATAGCATGGAGATATGTCTACATGTGGTGATGCTATGGAAATTTAACCACAAGTCATTTGAAGAAGTACTCACAACTACATATTTAATTGTGCTAGTAGAAGCATAAATAATAATGCAGGTGCACTTGTAGGAGAGTTGAAGTTCATGTGGAACAATCTAGAGGCTTGGTTATGTTAAGAGAATGTTCTACAATACTACAAGTTGAAAGAATTGGTTAGATGGTTGTATGTGTTACAACAAGCTTATGGTTGGTAGTGGTGGTTATACAAGAAACCATGAATGCATTGACTATAGTTAGTAATAAACTATTGATAGTTAGTAACAAACTAAAAAATAATGAAAAGAATAGGGTAAAGCCAAACAGATATTTGTTTTGGGCAACCTAAAACAGATATCCATTTTGCAAAACAGATATCTATTTTGGGCAACCTAAAATGGATATCCGTTTTGTAAAACACAAAAATGGGAAATGATATTTATCGAAGTAGAACAGATATCCATTAATAACAGATATCCGTTTTACTTTGCTTTTGCCTTGTACATAGGCTTGGGACTATCATAGTTGACTTTCACTCAATTCTAACATTTTTCCAGGTTTCACTCTCTTCTTCGAACTTCACCCTTCATGCTGACGACTTTTTTTATGCAAAATTGATAAAACGAAAAGGGTTTATAGAAGAAATTGTTAGTTTTCTAAAAATATAAGAGGGTATGTGGAGGATCATGATCGGCCAAACTATACCTCGAAGTGGCAATAAAAATACAAAAAATCAGACTTAATCAGGTTCATGTGAAATTTTGAATGGATTATCTACACAATTTGAAAAAGATGTAAGAACAAATTTGTAGAGAATTGAATCTAGTTTATGGGCTACTATTTAAAAAAAAATTAAACTAAATTTACTTAGTGAAAAAT
Source organism: Cunninghamia lanceolata (assembly GCA_027924645.1). NCBI lineage: Eukaryota > Viridiplantae > Streptophyta > Pinopsida > Cupressales > Cupressaceae > Cunninghamia > Cunninghamia lanceolata. The sequence continues at coordinate 9,673,049 of BSBN01000635.1, read as the reverse complement.
GGATATTTCAATGAACAACTATTAAATTTTTCAGAAGGAAATAAAAAGTGGGTGTCATTCTAGCTAGCCTAACTATGAGCAAAAAAATATATATTTTTCTGAAACTTTTAAAATATGTAGAGGACTCATGCCCATATGTGACACATATTTTTTTGAAATTTTTTTCCAATAAAATAATTAGTTATGATTTTTTTATTATGACTTTTTTAAAAAACTAAAAAGTAATTTTCTAGCCAACCTAACTCGATCAAAAAATTGGAATTCAATTTTTTTAAACCTTTAGACAATGAAGCATAGAGTGTGATGCATCTTTCAGATCTGAAAAAGGTGAAACAGTTTTAAAGTTATGAATGCTTTTCAATCAGTGTGTCCATCAGGATTTCATACGAACACTATATAGAAAATTATTAATAATTATTTAATAAAATGATAATCAAGAAAATCTTATATTTTTAGAAAGATGACAATTTCCTCTATAAACCCTTTTTCATTTTATCAATTTTACATAAAAAAAGTCGTCAGCATGAAGGGTGAAGTTTGAAGAAGAGAGTGAAACCAATAAACACTTTAGAATTTAGGGAAAGTCAACTATGACAGTCCCAATCCTAAATACAAGTCAAAATTGAAGAAAAATAGATATCCGTTACTAAAAGATATCCCTTAATACCGGATATATGTTATTTAAATAATGGATATTTGTTTTGTGGAGCGGGAAAATGATTTTTAAGGTTCCAAAAATAGATATCTATTTCTGGAACCTTAGAAATCTTTCTCTCTCTCTCTCTGTGTCCTTCTCAATCTCTCTCTCTATCTCTATCTCTCAATACTCTCTTTCTATCTCTACCCCTTTGTATCTATATCTCTCTATCTCTATATCCTATCTCTCTATCTCTACCCCTCTCTATCTCTACCTCTCCCTCTATATCTTCCAATCTCTCTCTCCCTCTCTCCTAGTTAAATCCTTTTCCTAGATTTCCTAGTTTTCCTTTTCTTTTCTAGACAATTTCTTTTTAGATGGAGAACAAGGAGAGAGGGCAGAGTGAGAGAGATGGGTTGATAGAGAGAGTAAGATAGAGAGGGAGATAGATAGAGAGGTAGATAGAGGAGAGAGATAGATATGATGAGAGATAGAAAGAGAGTCCTAGTTTTCTTTTTTTCATTTCCTTCATCGATAAGGGAGAGGGAAGATAGAGGGGAGAGATAGGGAGATATAGGAATGATAGGGGGAGAGAGGTAAGAGATAGGGAGAGATAGCTAGGTAGAGAGAGATAGAGAGGAGACAGATAGGAAGAGATAGAGGAGATAGAGGGGAGAGGTAGGGAGATAGAGAATGAGAGAGATGTCCAGAGAGATAGGGAGATAGAGGAATGATAGGGGATTGAGAGGCAAGAGATAGGGAGAGATAGATAGGGAGAGAGAGGAGATAGATTGGGAGAGATATAGGAGATAGAGGGAGAGATAAGGAGATAGAGAGTGAGTGAGATGTCTAGAGAGATAGGGATAGAGATTGAGAGGTAGAGGGATGATAGAGAGAGCTCCATAAGGGAGAGATAGGGAGATAGAGGTTTAGGGTTTAGGGGTTACGAGTTAGGGGTTAGGGATTTAGAGAGAGAGACTCCTTTTGACATGCAACCCTAAACCCTAAATAATACATCTAAACCCTAAAACTGAGCAACCCTAAACCTCTAAACCCTAAATAATGCCCCCAAACCCTAACCCCTATCTCCTAACCCCTAAACCATAAACCCTAAATAATTCCCCTAAGTCCTAAGCCCTAAACCCTAAACCCCTAAATCTTAAACCCCAAACCCTAAACCCTGAACACTAAACCCAAGCAACTCTAAACCTCTATCTACCTATCTTTATCATTCCCCTACCTATCAATCTCTCTCCCTATGTCTCTGTCCATGTCCCTCACTCTCTATATCCCCATCTCTCCCTATCTCTCTAGTCATGTCCCTCACTCTCTATATCTCCATATCAATCTCTCTCTCTAAACACTAAACCCTAAACCTCTAAACCTCAACCCCTAAACCATAAACCCTAAACCCTAAATAATACCCCTAAACCTTAACCCCTAACCCATAAACACAAGCAATCCTAAACCCCAAACCCCTAAACCCTAAATCCAAGCAATACTAAACCTCTATCATCCCTCTACCTCTCAATCTTTCTCCCTATGTCCCTAGCCATGTGCCTCACTCTCTATCTCCCTATATCTCTCCTCATTCTCCTCTATATCTCCTTATCATTCCTCTCTCTCTCTATAAACCCTAAACCCTAAAACTCTAAACTTGAACCCCTAACCCCTAAACTGTAAATCCTAAACCCTAAATAATGCCCCTAAACCCTAACCCTTAACCCCTAAACCTAAGCAACCCCAAACCCATAAACCCTAAACCCCAAACCCCTAAACCCCAAACCCTAAACCCAAGTAATCCTAAACCTCTATCTCCCTATCTCTCCCCTATCTCCCTATCACCTTTGTTCCTCTACCTCTCAATCTCTCTCCCTATGTCTCTGGCCATGCTCCTCACTCTATATCTCCCTATCTCTCCCCTCGGTCTCCTTTATATCTCCCTATTGGTCCTCCATCGCTCTCTAAACCCTAAACCCTAAACCTCTCAACCTTAACCCCTAACCCTAAAACCATAAACCCTAATCCCTAACCCCTAAACCATAAACCAAAGCAACTGTAAACCTTTATCTCCGTATCTCTCCCTATCTCCCTATATCTGTCATCCCTCTACGTCTCAATATCTCTCTCTATGTCTCTATACATGTCTCTCACTCTCTATCTCCCTATCTCCCCCCTCTGTCTCCTCTATCTCTCCCAATCTCTATCAGTCTCTCCTCTCTCTCTATCTCTCTCTAAACCCTAAACCCCTAAACCCTAACCCCTAACCCCTAAACCTAAGCAACCCTAAACCCCTAAACCCTAAACCCAAACAACCCTAAACCCCTAAACCCTAAATAATTCCCCTAAACCCTAATCCCTAAAGCCTAAACCCTAAACTTGAGCAACACTAAACACATAAACCCTAAATAATGCTCCTAAACCCTGACCCCTAACCCTGAGCAACCCTAAACCTTTCTCTCTCTCAAAACCCCTAAACCCTAAATAATGCCCCTAAACCCTAAACTTGAGCAACCCTAAACCTCTATCTCCAGGTATCTCTCCCTTATCTCTCTCTCTGTCATTCCTCTACCTCTCAATCTCTCTCCCTATCTCTCTGGACATCTCACTCACTCTCTATCTCCCTATCTCTCCCTCTGTCTCCTCTATCTCTCGTAATCTAACTCCTCTCTCTCTCTCTACCTATCTATCTCTCCCTATCTCATGCCTCTCTCTCCCCTATATCATTCCTCTATCTCCCTATCTCTTTGGACATCTCGCTCACTCTCTATCTCCTTATCTCTCCCCTTTGTCTCCTCTATCTCTCCCTATCTGTCTCCTCTCTATCTCTCTCTCTACCTAGATATCTCTCCCTATCTCATTCTTGCCTCTCTCCCCCTATAATTCCTATATCTTCCTATCTCTCCCCTCTATCTCTCCCTCTCCCTTATCGATGAAGGAAATGAAAACAAGAAAACTAGGACACACACACACACACACTCTCTCTCTCTCTCTCTCTCTCTCTCTCTCTCTCTCTCTCTCTCTCTCTCTCTCTCTCTCTCTCTCTCTCTCTCTCTCTCTCTCTCTCTCTCCATTTCCATGCACATACCCATTAGGTAGGCTATTTTGCATATGGTGGTCATATCCTTTAGGTCCAATCACCTCCAAACTTCACAAATAGATATACAACATAATTCTAAGCATCTTTCATAAAGACCACTTCTCTACATAGGTGCAACTAATACCACTTTTTCATTGTTTTCCACATTTAATACTTATTCTTTTCCATTTTCCAAGTCCTACATGTGTCCAAGTTGTATTGTTTGTCAAGTTTTTAGTCTAAACTTTAGTCCTACCTCTCATGGTTATTAAAATGTTAATATAATTAGATTTATCCTTAGGTAACATTAATTTACACTTTGTTGCACAAACAACCACACTCAAAAGTAACCTTACCTAATTACTTGGTTAACCTTTATGGTTCTTTCATTTGGTGGGCCTAACAGATCCAACTAGTTCAATCTCTTATAGTCCATGCTTATCCTTCCAAGAGAGTTCATGCCATGTTAACTTTGCATTATGTCCTCACTTTCCTCTTGCTAGTTGTAGTACTCTTTTTTTCTAATCCTATCCCTATATCATACTATTGTTGTTGACTTTTCTTTCCATCTTCATCATCATAGTCCTAGTTATCCTATTTTGAATGTACCATTTATCCTTAGCAATGTCTTATACTTCTATTCATGTCAATTTTAATGACCTCCAAATTTTCCATAAATTCTTGTCCACCAAACCCTAGACCCTCACCCAAATCCTTACTTTCCTAAGAAAAGCCCTTCCCCAAATATCATTTGATCATGTGGCTTCTTCCATCACTAAACAGGTGCCTCTACTTTCCATTATTCATCCAATACAATCCCAATGACATAGCTCACATTCCCACACCTACATTCATAGACTCCATCCCCCCTATCAAGACCATCATTGATAATTATTTTAAGGAGTCTCCCTTGAATAATCATTAAACCATGGATTATCATTGAACCCTTGAAAGATGACATTTAGCTATCCCCACCATTACCAATCACACTTTCTAGCAATCCCACATAAGACACCTTACCCAGATCACTTCACCTAAATCGTCACCAATTAAATCACTTCATTAATCCATTCAACCATACCCATACCGTCTCTTTCTCACTCCACAACATGCATCAATGCATGATTCACCCCATGACATGCTACAGTTACCACAATGCCAATTCACTCTACTATCATTCTTCATATTATCTTACGGATCACCATCCTTTCTTCCCATTCCTTGATACATCATACCATGACACACATAATTTCCTCTATTACATCCTCCCTAACCCTTTCCCAACATTGATAGCCCACTACCCATGCACCTCCTTTTCATAACATTGCCATAACAATCATCACGCATCCCAACACCATCCCTCCACCATATGACATTTATCTAACACATATTCCCAATTATAATTATATCTACACAAAACTCAAGGTGTTGTAAGTGCAATTAGAAGACCTTAACCCTCCTCCTCTCCTTCCTCATCAATAGGATGGATTAAATCACAACTATCAATTGACATCATCTTACAACCATCTCCTCATAAAATGGTCTTGCTTAAATTTGATAATATAATGTCCAAGGTGATCTCATTGCACATATGAGACACTTCTTTGTCCAAGCCACAATTGTCACTATTGATGATTATGTCCTTGCTAAGAATGTTCCCTCCACATTGATATAATATGCCCTTATATGGTTTGACACATTACTACTTGGTTCTATGAATTCAATTTAGATCTCATGCATAGCTTTACCAACCATTACCAATTCAACATCAAGCCTAAGGTTTTCTTAGTGCATCTCACACATTGCAAACAAGACTCAATAGGAATTACTAGAGAGAGAGAGGTTCAAATTTTAAAGAGATGCAACTTTGCCGACTAATTGAAAAGATGTTAACAATGTAACAATAGAAATTTGCAAGTTGAATTGTAAGTTCTAAGCAAAAAGCAATGAAAATAATTTAAAAAACTATTTTTTATAGTTCTAGGAAACGAATATCCATTTTTGGAAAATAGATATCTATTTTGGTTTGGTATCCAAACAAAAATAGATATCTATTTTGGTTTGGTATCCAAACAAAAACAGATATTTTAAACATACCTATGAAAGTCAAAGTTGGCCAATTCATGAATTTAGCTAAGTAAAGATGCTATTTTTTCCCATTGTCACTGTTTGGCCCGCAATGATCCTGCATATACCCAAGATTTGTTTGGCTTTCATTTTATTAAATAATTATTAATAATTTTCTATATAGTGTGTGTCTGAAATCCTTATGGACACATTGATTGAAAAACATCCATAACTTTCAAAATCTTTCACCTTTTTGAGATCCGAAAGCTGTGTCACACTTTATGCTTTTTTGGCTATAGGCTAAAAAAATTTGAATTCTGATTTTTTTTTATCGAGTTAGGTTGGCTGGAAAATTACTTTTTAGTTTTTAAAAAAAGTCACGGTAAAAAAATTCATACCTAATTATTTTATTGGAAAAAAAATTCAAAAAAATATGCGTCACATCCGGGCATGAGTCCTCTACTTATTTTGAAAGTTTCAAAAAAATATTTTTTTTGCTCATAGTTAGGTTGGCTGGAATGACATCCACTTTTTATTTTTTCTAAAAACTTTAATAGCCGTTCATTGAAATATTCATTTTTCACTAAGTAAATTTAGTTTTTTTTTTAAAAACATAGTAGCCCATAAACTAGATTCAATTCTCTACAAATTTCATTCTTACATCTTTTTCAAATTGTGTAGATAATCCATTCAAATTTTCACATGAAATTGATTAAGTCTGATTTTTTGTATTTTCATTGCCACTTAGAGGTATAGTTTGGCCCATCATGATCATGCACATACCCTCATAACCAAGAGCAATTAGAAAGGCTTCCTTCCTTACCTTCCAAAGTGCATAGTTTGATCCATCAAACAAGGGAATTTGTTTCTTGTGCACCATCCTAGATCTACCTCAAGCTATTAAGCTTTCTTCAAAGGAACCTTTCTCTGATACCAATTGTTGAATGCACAAGACAACTGAGAGGGGGGTGAATCAATTGTAATAAAAACTTCAAACCCTTACAAACATTCAAATCCACATTAACCTTTAAACATGTTATGATGTTTAAGCATGAAAAGCAAATCACTAAAACTGGATCATAACAACACCACACACAAGAGAACACTAGATTTTACATGGAAAACCCTAAAAGGGAAAAACCACAGTGAGGATTAGCTCACAATATAATGTAGTAGCAATATCGAATTACAAAGGCTTACTGCCAGAGGGCTCACTTCCCAAAAGAGAGAATGCTCACTGTAGGTGGACTCACTGCCCACTGAGAAAGAAAGAAAGAAAGAAGAGAAGAATGACTCACTGCCAGGGTTTGAACTGATATAGTTGCATCTAACCTATGCATGGAGTTCAGTTCCAATGAATCTCAATATCCATCACAACATAAACAATATCTTCGTAGCATCACTGAAAATAGTAGACACCTTATGCTCACTCCATCCAGTAGCCTAACACATGAAAGCTCTCACTGCCCTGATTAAATTCACATCACAAACATCATATCCCTTGCACACACCTACATCCATGACTCCTTGACACTTATTTATATAATCACCAATTATGAGAACATTCTCCAAGTTTGGCAACACGACTTAACCCATAAGATTTAAATTAGGTTTGGACCTAAACATTCCTGTGGAGGAAAGAAATGAATGCAAACCACATCATGCCTTAGCACAGACCTAAATCTAGTCTTACATGCTTCATCACACTTTCACTTTCCCCAAAGCACAACCACAAATAGTGTAAACAATCAAGTCGGCTATCCTTGTGTTAACACCATGAACTTTTAAATGCATGCTTCCTCAAAATCACATGACGGCATGCAGACCATGCACCAAGCTTAAACAGGATCTAGAAACATCCACAAGCACCTAAAAACCAACAAATTCCTTTACAACATCTTTCACCTGAAGAAACTTCACACTGGAGTACTTAACCAGCTATATCATGCTTTATCATCATCTGCAACTTAAGAAATGTACTTGCAGAGCACCAAACCATGAACCATTTGAGGTGAAGGAAAATATAGACTTTATAAGTACACATCCAGAACCACAATACTTGAAACCATTCTGCAAAGAAATGCGGAGTAGAATACTTTCTCCCAGACACACTGCAACCACTGTTCTCAAACTGGTGAACACAACTTCCACTGGACAACAATCTGGAGCACCAAATTCTGGATTTACCATCTTCAAACACTTCTAAACAACATATCCAAATGGCATACTTAGATCCCCAACAAAAAAGAAATGTGGAGCAAAAACTCGAACAACACTCTGTAAGCCAGAAGACTTCTTCAACACACTGTTTCCATAATTAATCAAATTTTCTCAAGAGCACTTGGAAACCCAACAATAGAAGCATATTCTCAACATCTTTAGCACCTTCTCAAAGCAATCAAATCACTTGAACACAAAAACTGATGTAATCAAACAACAACAACCTCATCGGAAGACATAGTTGACACCAATGACAATGCAAGCTTGTTGACATCAATGACAACACTAATTAGCACATACTTGTAACATCTTTAGGGGAGAAGGCAAAGTAGTATCCCATTGGTTTAACCTACACCATGATATCCATGATGGCATTGTGTATCTCCCCTAGGTGTACAATGCTACTGGTCCATGTTTTAAAACATATGCAGAGTGAGACAAGGAGACCACCAAGATAAGTTAACTATAGTGCAAAGTACTTAGAGTTAATGTGTGACTAAAGTTTTGGCTATGACAACATTGAAAATAAACTTCATCATCTAAATAGATTCTTCATGGGCTTGAATATCTTGGCCCATGTAAAGAGTTTTAAATTATTTGTACAAATTCCTATTGTAGTGTATTTTAGTACTATGAGGCCTATCCCAATAAACATCAACAAGTGTCCTAGATCATTCCATACCTTTTTTTCTAAATCCATACATAAGATGATTGTATTTATGCCCTGAGATTGAATGTGAAGCAAAAACTTAAGGATTTCATCCAACTCCTCTTTAATTTTCTAGAATAATGATTCACATTTATTTCTGTCCTCTATCTACTGCACTTCACTTGCCCTCTACATGACTCCTTGCACAAAAGGAGAGAACCCCATAGACCTTTCAAACTCTTCCAAAGTTAGATGCCTATCTATTCCTAGTTCTCTGAGCTTGTTCCACATGCCATCTTCCCTAACCTCATCTACAATGAACTCCTTTCCACTGTCTAAGTTCTTAATTTTGAGAATAAATTCATCGCTGCTATCTTTAGGGGAGAAGATAATTTCTCCAATGTCTCCCATATCTACAATACCATCACTTGACCCACTAGATGTTGATAAATAGTGTCTTTGCTGCAACATAGTAGCATTTTGGCTGGTATGGAAGTGAGGATTGTCCTATGGGTCTGATTCTAAACTACTTCTTAGCACATCCCCACTGTTTTCTCTTAATATTTGAATTCCAAGACATTACTTAGAATTTGCATCTGGGTCCGAAGTGGAATTATTTACTTTACCAAATACCATCTCTCTGGGAAACATTTGACTCTTCTATTGAATGCTGATGGGATTTTTCTTCCAAATCTCATACTTTGCTTTCAAGTCTCCATTTTTGTAGTCAGTGATCTGATTTTTAACACAGTCTGATCTAGAGTTAGAGACGCCATTTCTTCTAATGTCTCAAATAATTGATTGCTCTCCTCATCACCAAAGCCATCCATTATTTTCTCTCAACTCCTTCTTAGAAAGCATGGGCTCACAACACTACTAGAATCCATGGAGATGTTTGTAAATAGGAGAAAAAAATGATTGGCCTGAATTTACAAAAGTTGAACCTATAAACCCCTCATTTTCCTTATTTTGAATTCCAAAAGAATCCAAAACTGACACCAAATCGGATTAGAAGCAGTAACTCCGAATAAAATCATAAAATAGAGAAGTTTTAGCAATTATTTATCTTGCAATATTACTCACAACAACTCCATAGAAACTTCCTTAAAGTTGGACTGCAAATTCTTCGAAATAATGAAGTAGCACAAGGTGGCAATAATACCCTAGTTTCCGCACAATAGTTAAAAAAATATATCACAAAAACAAAAAGGATCTCAAATTTACCCAATTTGATGCTGAAAACACCATATCTCCTCCATTTAGATTCATTTTCTTACTTGAAATCTTTTGTTAATCACTCACTCCATATAAACATAATTATATTAAAGAGGTTTTTTTTGGGCTAATGACTCACTTTATATAAACATAATTATATTTATATTTTTTATAAATATATTTAAGATAACTATAGAATTAATTTTAAGTGAGTTTTACCCATGTCCCCATGCCATTCATAAATGGAATTACTATTTAAATTTTAAGTAGTAAATGGATTGAGTAGAGAGGCCCCATACAAATTTTAAATTATGCATAAGGATAACTTAGAATCTTTTTCTATTATAGTGAACTAACTACATTTTAGGGATTGAAAATAAACTGATAAAAAAAGGGGCTGAAATGTTTTTTTTTTTCTTATAAATCTTATCCTCTAAATTGTTTATATGAATAAATAATTCTTTATTCATAATTTGTTTTTCTTTTTCTTATTAGTATAGTAAAAAACCAATATTCATGGGATCATTAGCTCCACAAAGATCTCCTTAAAAATGGAATAGTGACAGCTAGCCAAAATAAGCTAAGCAAAACTAGTGACTGCTAAAAACAGTTTGAAATTAAAAAGAAAAGGTGCATGCAAAACTCAAATTGCCAATCAAGTGAGTTAATCTCAACCATTCTTTTTTTCATCCAAAAAAACTATAAATTAAAAATCAATGATCAAATCATTGGTAAATTGCAAAATTCTTGCATAAAAACAAATCCTCTTTGAACAAAGGAGAATGGCATTCAATTTCAGGTTTGCAAATATTCATGAGATCATTAGTTCCACAAAGATCTCCTTAAAAATTGAATAGTGACAACTAAGCAAAATAAGCTAAGCAAAACTAGTAGCTGCTAAAACAGTTTTAAATTAAAAAGAAAAAGTACATGCAAAACTCAAATTGCCAATTAAAGGAGTTAATCTCAATCATTCTTTTTTTCATCCAAAAAAAAACTATAAATTAAAAATGAAGATCAAATCATTGGCAAATTGCAAAATTCTGGCATAAAAACAAATCCTCTTAAACAAAAGAGAATCGCATTCAATTTTAGAGTAAGAATTTAATATTGCTTTCCATTTCTTTAAAATTGCTCCGAATTGCATGCTTACACAATGCAAGCAGCAATATAACAGTAGATAGATGAATTTGTGCTTGAACACATAAAGGAGATTACCTGTTATGATGTCTGATCTATAAGTAGTTCTCTCACTAAATCGTTTCCTCACAGAATACACATCTGTAGTTGCTTACATGGAGAAGGGAATGTATGTGTTTCTCATCTTTTTATTGCTCACACCACCTTTTGCTTCTGCTTCTGGTAATTTTTTATCCTTCTTTTCTTCAATATTAGTAGATTAATAGATGGGTTTTATTTGTTTGATAGCAATGAAAATATTGTTTGTCTATGAAAAATTTGACAAAAGTTTTTGAAATACTTACTGACTGGTAATGTGGTCATAATAAGAAGATCGCCGGGTCTGTAGCCGATTGAGCGGTGCATTTAAGGGGGCATGCCTTGTATGGGATGATCCCAAATGCAACCATACGTGTGTAAATGATGATCATCTCGGCTATGGAAGGTGCGAGTGGAGTTGGAAACGGGGATTGGTTTGTAAATGTTATTATTACTGTTACAATAGATGATCAATATTCTGTGATAGGATGATACAGATCCTTTAAAACCACCACTTCTATAAGTGTGATAAATAAATAAATAATAATATAAATTTATAGAAAACAAAATATTATAATGCAGTTGATGGTAATCTTTAGTTTGTTTTTTCTGGTTCTCTGGTATTGGTTTTTGTTTAAGATCAGTATGGTTGGGTTCTTTTGGTGCTCTGTGTTCTGTTGTTAGTGTATCTTGTCTGTTTTAGGCTTTTGCTCTTCCCTTTGGACTGTTTTGTATAGAAATAATCTGGACCCTATTTTTCCAGCTGACTTTATAAAAAAAAAAATTATAATGATTATCTGTTCAAGTTATTTTCCTGTAATGGAATAGCTCTTTTAAAATATTTTGAAGATGTTTGACTAAACTATTAAAGAGAGTGTTTAAGTAAGTTAAACATATACATATATAAACATATATGTTTGTTTATATATATAATTTTGTTTAGATATATGTGTAATGTTTAGTTAAATTGTATTATGTTAAATTTAGACTTAGATAATATGATAGTACTAATCTCTTTCATAACAATGAAATCAAATCTCATGTATCTAATTAAATTCTTTTAATTAAAATTTATAAATTATGTTGTTTTTCTTATTAATAATTATCATCTTAGTCTGAGTTCATTAAATTATCTTTTTGTTACTTATTTTGAATTGTGTGGATATTAGTTTTATTGGGTTTTAAAATTAAATGCTCTGTAACATCTTGTGATATGGAATACTCTTTTAACTTAATCTACATCTATATTTTTTTCTTTTAAGTTCTAACTTTTTGTGGTTGGAAGGATAAATTACTTGTATTACATTTATATTTTCTCTTTCTCTCCACATAACATTTTTCATTTATTCCTTTTGTTTGGTTTGGGATAGGAAGATGTAAAAGCATAAAATATTTTGACCTTCTATAAGGTCTTGAGCTTCCACCTAATTACTATTTTCAAAAATTAATTTAAAGAAGATATATCACAATCAAGTAGATCTTGAGAATTAGTATAACTATTCTTTTAGTGCATGCAAAAGAAACAAACCATACAATCCAGTCTTTTCTTCTAGAACACTATTTTTTATGTGCTAAGATTTTTTTTCTCTTTCTTTTTTGTGATTGTTTAGCATCTTGCTTAATCAATGCATTTAATGGGCCATAATTAATTGATGAATATTACAACACTATTTGCATAGATGATGATAATGTCATTTTTAAGTTTAACATTGGAGTTCAAGGAGATTGGCATGCTTATGCTCCAATCACTTTTAAAATAAACCATGTGATAAATAAGTATTAATATAGATTTATGTAAAACAAGGTAATGTGATAATTGCATATCATTATTTATAAATATTTATATATATTTTTGTTTTGTATTCTTTTAATTGAGTTGCAATATTATTTAGAATTAAGTATTCAGATAAAAAATTGATTGGAGTCATGACCAAGAGACTATCAAGGGTGCAAATAATGAGGCAAAGGCCCAAGTACTTCTTCTTAGCCTAGAAACTTGGCAAATATTATAGCTCAAAATAGATCATAATTGAAGGGGATTCTCTAAATATAGTTAATTCTATAAGGGTTCATCAACCATTTGGAAATTAAATAATATATTAGACAAATGTAGACCCCTACTACGTAGTCTTTGATCCTTCTCCATCTCACATATAGCGAGAAGAACATGTGGATGTGGACTGCATCACCAATGTGGCAATCGATTCCTCAAAATATTTTCATAGGGATAGGAATGTAGACATGTGACGTCACTGGGTACCGAACTTAGACATCCCCATAATTTGTGTGAAATAAATGGGCATTTAGATTCATTATGGCTTGAGGCATTTGGGTACAAGCAAGAGAGTACTCAAGGACTCGATCCATGATCATGAAGGATGGGAGGATTTTGTTAAATGTGGTTGAACTCCATCATTTGATGTCATTAAAGGAAACATGATGTATGGACTCCATAGTGCATTTGATAGTGAAGAAGCGTCATATATTTCAAACTAGAGGCTTAATATTATTTTTAGGGTTCAGAGAAGTGTGATGTCTCATTCCATTCACATGATATTGGTAGATTTGTTCATGTCTTTAGCATATTGTTATAGGGTTAATTTCCTGGAAGCTAGTGAAAACAAAAAAGTAATAAAAAAGGTGGCCAAGTCGCTCATTAGGCCAAAGTAGAGGCAAGGGTTTGGCCACACATTGGAGGTGGCTATCATTGGTTGTAGCTTCCATCTAGGCAAGGTGGCATGGTCATTCCCTAGGCTTTCTACGAGTTAATGGATTCCTTTTGTGATTCTAGTGGCAAAGTATAATGAGGAGGCTCACCGCCACCAAACAAAATGGGGGATTGAATTTCTAAACAACTGGTCCTTTTCCTTCGACTTAGAAAACATGGATGGCAACACAATGAGATGTAGGTTATTGGTTTTTTATTTGTAGTCTATGATAGCATATATAGAAAGAAGTAGCTTAGATGTGGTTTTTAATGTAATAGGCCCAATCAAAAAATGATACTAGTTAATAGTCTATATCTAGCATGTAGGTAGTACAATATGCTTCTCAATTAGGAATTTTTTAATGGGGTCATCCCACAATATTGGGTCCCAAATTTGGGACATCAAACTTTTGAAATCGGATGGAAAACGTTTTAGCAGATATCTTTTTTTGAAGAAATTTCTTTGAACAAAGGTACCTTTGTTTGAAGATTTTGTTGAAATCACCTTCAAGCAAAGGTTGAGCTTCGAGCAAAGGTGACCTTTGCTCGAAGGTCTTATTTTATTATTTTCAAAGGGTATATAAAGTGAAAAAAGATCATTTTCACTGTTATTTGTCTCCCACCCACAAAGTGAAAATGCACAACCTAGATGACACATTAAGGACCGTTTCCACAGAGAAAATGCACAATGTTAGCTAGCCAACATCACCTACAAGTTGCCTTCCTCTTCTATTGTCATCTTTGTGCAACTGTTTAGTTCAAATTTTTCAGTGGCGAAAGATTCAAATATGGACACGCTTTTCAATTTTCAATGTTAATGCAAACCCTAAAATGTCAAATTTGAACCCTTTAACAATAGTTTGAAACCCTAAATTTTAGATCAATTAAGCCCTAAAACATCAAAATAGAACCCTAAAATGTCAAATTCAAACCCTAAAATGTGTAATTGAAACCCTAAAACATAAATTTGAAACCCTAATATGTTAAATCCTAAAATATGGTTCTGAAAACATTAGTTTTATAATATAGAACCCTAAAATTTGAAACCCTAAGTTTTAATTAGGGTTTCAAATTTTAGTGTTTTACGTTGTGAAACGCTTAGTTTTAAAATATAAACCCTAAAATTTGAAACCCTAAGTTTTAATTAAGGTTTCAAAATTTAGGGTTTTACATTTTAAAACCCTAAAATTTGAAGCCCTAAAACATAAATTTGAAACTAGAAAACATAAATTTGAAACCCTAAAACATAAATTTGAAACCCTAGAACATAAATTTGAAACCATAATATATAAAACTCTAAAATATGGATGTGAAACCCTAAGTTTTAAAACATGAAGCCCTAAAATATGAAACCCTAAGTTTTAAAACGTAAAACCCTAAAATTTAAAACCCTAACTTACATGGAATATCATCTACGAGGTCTCCATTTTTTAGAAATCTAGTATGGACTCTTTTCTATATACAACTAAGGTTTGGAGGTGTGACTCATCATACAACTCACTGCATCAGTACTCTAGTGAGAAGTGTCCTTTTAAAATCAATTTTTAAAGGTTCGACCAAAACTATATTATGAAGTCCATGATAGTAGAACTAAAAAAAAAATCACTTATTGTTAGAACATCATATTCTTAACCTATATGCAACCTTAATGATTTGAATAGCTTTATTTCAAATAAAATAACTATCATTTATAACAATGGTAAATTAGATTTTTCTTAAGATACACTTATGATACATGTGAAGTCTTTATATCATTGAATCAAATTTCTTAAATTTCTGGATTAAATGAACACAAGGAAGCAATTATTGAGGTGTAATTTACCAAAAAGTAATTGCATGGATGTAGGTGGGAATATGGATTTTAATAGGGTCATGAAATTATATGCTAGGCCAATGCCACTACTAGATTAGTTACAATGCAAAGAAAAAAAATTGTCAATTAAAAGAAGCTCATCAAATTTTATTTCCTTGAGAAAATAGACATATTAATGCAAAATTAAAAATAGAAACATGCTACATTGTAGTTGATGAGACAACCTAGAAACAAATTTATAGAAGCTTACCAAATTTTGTTTTAGAGTTAATGCATGGTAGATAGCACATTCGTTAGACTAGATTATATGGCATAACCTAGTCCACCTATTTCAAATTTGATTTTTCCTACTTGTCAGCTAATATTTCCCAAAACTTGGATTACCCTATTGACCTATACACTAAATACCTTTAGTTGAACAATGAAGAACCTATACTAATACTCTTATCCTAATAATTAGCAACAAAAAAGAAGATCCAACATAAGCATGAAATTGCAATATCATTCAATTCCAAGAGCATCTAAGGAAAAAATGTGCATCATAGTGTTTTATTATTGCATCATCATTGCATACATATTGGGTAATAAAACTTGTACTTCTTCCAAGGGGTTGAATTCTTGTCAATACTAGATTAGGTCACCAAAATGTTTACTTCAAGTAAATAGCATCATGCTTCTTAGCATGACAAGTTTTTTAGAAACAAGTTTAGGAACACATGAAAGATCCCACAAATCATTAGTGGTAGGAAACAAGGTCACACAAGTAGGATAGGGTCACATATAGCACATTTAAAATTAGGACTAGATGGTGTGGCACAATAGTTTATAGAGCCAAATTTTTGGTATCAATTCTTTTATTTTGTTTCACTATCATGTCATGATCATTTAATAACCATTTTGTTTCATCTATCACAATATAATAGTATGTCAAAGAGGAAATCAACCTCACAAGTGAAATAGCTAGGCACTCCTAACTTATCTTAAACTTTTATGAGACTAATCTCTTATTGATTTTTGATATGAAATCTTATTTGTGATGTTTGTTGTTTGATTAGATCTAAATCATAGTGTATAATATATGCACATCCTAGGGTTTGAGAGTAGCAATTTACTTATCCATTATTTTAGCAAGCATGTTGTTGTTGATAGTTATTTGATTGCACCAACTATAGCAGAAACATGTCATTTCCATTGTAAGTTTAATATAGTAGAAACCCTCATTTCAAGGAAGTAGGGAAATAAGCCTAAATTTTTCATCTCAAAAGGAGATGCAATAGAAAAATGTGATCAATCGACACTCTTTTTAATGTTTAGCCTTCCATTCACATTTAAGCTAGGAGATCTTAAATTTAGGTGGATTATTCAAGGAGGCTTCAACTTAGTATTAGAGTTGAACGACAAAAAGGGTTGACTCCACATTATGGGAAGCTAATTCCCTAGATTCACAATTTCTTCTGTTAACATTTATCTATATGGATTAGTAAACTCTCCTTAGAATTCTTGACATGGAAAAATTGAAATTCTATATCTATCGTATATAAAAAAGGCATGATAAATTTCTAGGAAAAATGGTTGGCAAGATTAGAGTTCAGTCCAAAAATCTAAGATCTTAAAGTGGGAGATTATGTTAGCTATAAATTAGTCTCTATATAAATAAATATGTGGCATCTACAATATAACCCTAAAAAAACCTTTATACTCTTGAGTATAAGTTCAACTAAGATTCAATTTGACTCCAAAAGAGGTGGGATCACTTATTACTCAAATGGATGATTTGTAGAGCCTTATTGAGGCGAAAAGTGTAGAGTACAAAGAAAAATTAAATCCATTAGCATCTAATATGTAGGTTGAATTTTAGAAAATGCACATGAAATCCCAAGAGCTATACCAATAATAAAAAGACTTATTGAATCACCAGTATTCAATTGTTCAAAGAGATGCACAAGAAATTAATAAAATCATCACAAGTGTAAATAATTATGTAAACTTTATTTAAGAAAGAGTGCAATCTAGTTAAATTATCTACACAAGAACAATTTGTGCTATGTACAAGGACTCGATTGTTTATGCTTTCCCATGCAAACATGCCAGTCTTTTACTACTTAATTTGATCAATTTATGATTGTTACTTCTTCTATGGTGAGAGCTATTTCCTAGTTTGGATTGCTATCTAGAGGGCTTAGATTGGAGTTTCTTCTGATAATTATAATCTCTTGTCTTTGTCTTGACCTTAGCCTTTGCTTCTAATTCCTAAAAGTTTATTATGGATTCTAAATGGTAGATGAGGAAAATGATTCTAGAAAAAGTATTTCTAGTACCAAATTATAAAAATATTTCCACCCCATGTCAATATTAATTACATTTGTCCATAAAGTATTTTGAAGAGTACTTTCATAATTTACTAGACCTTAGGTTGTTCATACTCATGTACATGTTTGTCCTTACCCTAACATTATGAATATATGTGCATGACCCATGCAAATTTAAATTTGAACTTAATTTATTTTTGTGCAATACCGACATGGATGGGCTTTGGGTACATACGAATAGAGAGATTGATAGATTCAGATTAATTTTAGATGACCCTTGTGTTGTAAGTATGTGCTAATCATTGTTATCATTGATGTCAACATGTTTGTGTTCATTAGTGTCAACTGTGTCCTCTACTATTATTGTTGTTATTTGATTAAGTTGCTGAGTTAATGATGATGTGATTACCTTGAAGAAGTGTTGAAGGTGTTAAGAATATGTTCCTCTTGCTGGGTTTCCAAGTGCTTTTAAGAAAATTTGATTAATATTAGAAATAGTATGTTGAAGAAGTCTTCTGGCTTACTGAATGTTGTTTGAGTTTTTGCTTCTCATTTCTTCTGTATTGGAGATCTACATGTGCAGTTTGGATATGTTGTTGAGAAGTGTTTAAAGATGCTAAATCTAGAATTTGGTACTCCAAATCATTGTGTAGTGAAAGTTATGTTCACCAGTTTGAAGATAGTGTCTGACAGTATTTGCTATGTGTCTAGGAGAAAGTATTTTGCTCCACATTTCTCTGTAGAATGCTTTTAGGTGTTGTGGTTTTGGATATATGCTTATAATGTTCTTATCTATCTTCTATCTAGAAGGTTTGTGATTTGGTGCTTCAGAAAGCAATTTATTGTGTAGGAGAGTTCGATAGTGTTGTTTGTAAGCAGATTGTGAACTTCCTTCAGGTGAAAGTTGTTGTGATTGAATTTGTTGGTTTCCAGGTGACTTCAAGATGTTTATGGATCTTTCTAGATTGTGTTAAAACTTTGTGCAAGGCAAGGTGTGTTTATCTTTGAGGAAGTGTGTGCTTAAAAGTTCTTAGTGTTAATAGAAGTTTGGTCAACTTGGTTGTTTTCACTAATTCCTATTATGCTTTGGTGATTGTGAAAGTGTGATGAAGTGTGTAAGAATGGATTTAGGACTATGCTAAGGTGTGATGTGGTCTGCATTCATTTATTTCCTCCATGGGAATGTTTAGGTTCAGACCTAACTTGAATTTTATGAGCTAAGATGTGTTGACGACCTTGGAGATTGATTTCAAGGCTGATGGTGGTATAAATAAGTGTCAAGAGTTTTTGTACGAGTGCAAGCATGCATGACATAATGTTTGTAATGTGAATTTGATCAAGGCCGTAAGAATTTTCATCTGTTAGGCAATTGGATACAGTGAGCAGAAGGTGTCTACTATCTTTCAATATGGCTATAAAGGTGATGTTTGTTGAGCTTCACTAGAACTGAACTCATGCATTTGTTAGATGCAATTATATCAATTCATCCTTGGCAGTGAGCCTCTTCTTCTAGACAATGAGTCCTTGGTAGTGAGCCTTTCCTTTTTTTGGGCAGTGAGCCCTTTGGTAGTGAACCTTTTGTAATTTGATATTGTTACTACATTATATTATGAGCTAATCCTCACTGTGGTTTTTCCCTTTTAGGGTTTTCTATGTAAAATCTGGTGTTCTCTTATGTATGGTGTTGATGTGTTTAATTTTCTATTATTTACTTCTCATGTTTAATAATCATAATAGATTAAGGGTTTAAGTGAACTAATGTGGATGTGAATATGTTTGTGAGGGTTTAAAATTTCTAATACAATTTAGTCACCCCCCTCTCAGTTATCTTGTGCATTCAACACCTTGGACCACAATGGTGTATAGAGCCAATTGTGAGATAATTTTAGAGAGTTTAGTTCAGATTAGACATTCATTAGGGGACGTCAATGCATATTCTGGTGAGACTTTAGCAACCATTCTTCCCCAAATGCGGAAATAGGTTTCTAGTGATGTTCCTTTGAGAATAGTCTAGCTATGAGTGCCAAAAGAAACTATCAAAAGATAATGTTTTCCACAGAATGCCCCCAAAACTACTATGAGGACCTATCAGGTGACTAGGTGCGTTTGCCCTAGGATGTCACCATTGATTTACCCTCAATTTCTTGTTGCCCATGGTCATTATCCAAATAACGACCATATTCCATTATATTTTGCACAATAGTTATATACTAAGGTTCATTTAGGCCTCAAGGTCAATTATTTGTATTTACCTCCTCATTTGGGGTAGGGGCGTGGTAGGGTGTGTGACAGGGATGCATATTGTCATGTAGATCAAGAGCCTCCTACTTATAGAACCTTGGTTGGTGAGAGGATGCTTGTTATCTCTCTATCCCTGAGCCCTATTGGTGATCAAGTTGTCATTGCTTCACAATAGGAAGCAATTGACAGTATTACTAAGATTGTCATGTAGACTCAAAGGATATCTGCAGATCATGTGGGATGGTACTTGATGATGCATCTGTGCAAGTCACCTATTGATTTAGATCCCTATCACATTGTAGGCATCCTGTCTCCAGATATATAGATTGCATTATAAGTGATGACCAGATTTAGAGGGCAGTAGGGTTTTTGTTTGAGGACTTGATGAGAGCATACTAGGTGATTTCATCATAATTGGGAATCCATTTGGTAGATGTTAGTTCATATGTGGGTCACATCCATGAATATTTAGAGAGTCATGTAGCTCAAGTTTGCAACATTCTAATGTAGATCATCTAGTTAGATCCTCTGGTGGGGCGCATGAGCCACATGATACTAATCATTCTGCCATTGCATAGTCACAACCACCTACCAATCATTCTACCACTACACATGCTCAGACATCTATTGATTCACTTGAACATGCTATGGGAGGTCTAGGTTTTATGGAGATGCTATCTTTATGGTCGATGCCATCTCGCTTGCACAGTCCACAACACACATCATTGCTACTACTATTAGAGGATAGAACTATACAAGATTTGGGGGATTCCATCATTGTAGGAGATGCACCTGACATTTAAGATCCTAGTACGACACATGTATGTATATAATTTTTAAGTTTTTAAGTTAAATTCATATTGTAAAAATTAAAAAATATGCATGTAGTCCTAACACATTTATAAATTATATTTTAAATTAATTTTCCTTTTTACATGCACATATGTAGCTGAAGGTAGTAGATGTTACTCCTATTTTGAGGGAAGAGCATGTATTCATCTCTTCACTTGACCATGTCAGTGGATAGGTGAGGTAATTTTCATGTATGTATGTATGTATATGTATGTAGGAAGTTCATGTGTATATATATTCTAATTGTAATTACACTTTTACATAGTGCTCAACGCATTTATCAGAGCAAGATTCATACTCGGAGGGTCACTCAACTAGGAGCTGAATTGATGACCAGAACACATAGTTTACATGTTTTAGAGATGGACTTTTATGTTACAGATATCATGGACATTTGTGTTTGTTTATGTTTGAGAGATATCATGGACATTTGTGTTTATGTTTATGTTTTAGATATTTCATGGACATTTATGTTTATGTTTATGTTTCAGAGATAGACAATTATGTTTGAGATATCACATGGACATTTATGTTTATGTTTATTTTTCAGATATAGACATATATTTATGTTTGAGATATCATATGGACATTTGTGTTTATGTTTATGTTTCAGAGATGGAA
Organism: Cunninghamia lanceolata; assembly: GCA_027924645.1. Taxonomy (NCBI): domain Eukaryota; kingdom Viridiplantae; phylum Streptophyta; class Pinopsida; order Cupressales; family Cupressaceae; genus Cunninghamia; species Cunninghamia lanceolata. Next base: position 9,651,421 of record BSBN01000635.1, on the reverse strand, counting down.
ATTTATGTTCCAAATATGATGAACATTTGTGAACTTATGTTTACGTTGATATTTGACATCAGATATTTATGTTTTTGTTTTTGTTTATAAATTTCACATGTATGGACATTTATGTTTGAGATATTTATGTTTGACACAATAAAATAAATTCATTTATCTAAAATATTAATTTGAAAATAATTCACATCTAGGAGTTCTATTCCAAGTCCATATTGCATGAGTAATAAGTCCAAATTATTTGGATTATTCAGTACAACCCAACCCATTTTTTAGGAATAAGTTTATTAATTTTTGAAGAATTAACCAAATAATTCAAAATGTATAATATTTGTTTAGTATGAAAAATCAAAATGATAATAACTAGAAGGTAAACTAGATTAAACCCTTTTTCCGTATAACATTCAAGAACAAGATCGAGCCAAATCACTACCAAATGAAGGAGGACCCAGTTGATGATCTTGCACTTAGGTATGCTATAGATGAATCAGATTTAATGTAGTCTTTTCCTCAAACCCTAGGTTAATAATACATGGAACCCTAGTTCTACAAAGATCTTTTTATAATAGAATAAGTACAATAGAAACCCAAAAACTAATTGCATAGGGCTAATCAGAGGAATGATAAAACATGTCTCCTAAAAGTAGAGATGTCGAAGGACCAAGGTGGGATGCCTAGGTCCTGAATGAAGGAATCTGTCAGAGGTGTAAACTAGAAAGTTGTTGCAAATGATGTCCTAATGCCAGATCCAAACTCAAAAAAGGTAGGACATGGGTGGTACCTCCCAAGTCCTTAGTGATAGAAAACTTTGAAACTATCTCTAGATCCTGAAACCCTATTCTGTACATAGTTTTCCTGTATCTCTATATTTTCTAGATTTCACTCCCATAACCTACACACAAGAAGCTAAGAAGGGATTTAGGAGTTATGGTGTTTAGGGACTTGCCTCTACCAAATCATAGGAGAGCATTCAAGCTTCACAACACCATTGATTGATAAAGAGTGTGTGCCCTCGTGGGGGTAGAGGTCGAGAGTAATGATAATGAGATGATTCAAATGATGATAAATAAACAATGATATCACCTATGTGATGATACCTTAGAATGATGAATATTCTTCACTCTTAAGGAAGAATAGACGATAGGTCCATATTTGCAATAACACACAAATCTACTCTAGAATCAGAATGAATGCTCTTGCTTGCTTCACTTCAAGATCTCAAGTTAGCTCTCTCTTTCTTGGTTAAAAATGAACTCATAAACACACTTATATATGCTCATAATCATAAATTCAAACCAAAAGAGCCGACAAGGAGAAACCTCTAGAAAGGTAAAGTCGAGATAGACTTGATTTATGCCTGACCTAAATGGAGGGACCTAAGTGGTACCACCTAGGTCCTTTAGCCTTATTTGGGTCTAGGGTAAGCTAAAGTAAGGGGCTATTATTCCAATTTTACTTTGGTGTCGGGATAAAATTTTTGGATGTGTAATGTAATCAAGGGGACCTAGGAGCTACAGAAGGAGGTAAAAAGGCATGTGGACACTTTTTACTCCATAACAATATTAATCCAAAATGTTTTACATAGACATGAATGATTCCATGTCTAGATTATGGAGAATGAATCTAAATTATTTGGAATTATGTAGATAAATTAGTCCAACTTATAAATGATTGTTCAGAAGAGGGAATAAGTCAAGATTGTTAGAAATAGTTCATAAAAAATGATTTTTCTAAAAATGATTGTTAGAAATAGAATTGGTCCTTTAAGTTGCATGGTCATTGTATCTATTCTATATTATGTGCTTGACCAATGGTATAGTGGTGGAAATTAACATTCTCCAAGCTCACTCTTTCTTGTGGAAGGGTAATGCCTTCAAAATAATACAATATATTTTAATTATAATATTGTAATAGGGAAAATAGCATAACCATGTCATTTTACCTTATTGTTTGGGCAAAGGATGAATAAATTGTCTTTAATGCAATGAATAACATGTAAGATAGTATAATTTTCATGTAAGTTGGCAAATAACCTCACCCATTCCTAAAAATTGTTATCACACATCCCATAATTTTACTCCATTCCATAAATAGTGTATTTTCCCTCTCTAGGTCAAATGCACAAGTGTGAACCTAATCTAGATTAGGTCTGTGAATTTTAGGATCTGACCCTTGAAGTTTGAAAAATTAATTCAAATTCAAACTTTTCCCACCCCTTTCACTATCTGTTATGAGCTAACTAAAGTGTGAATTGGGTGAAATTACTCATTAGTATGTTGTATTTAACAAATAACCCTAAGTGGAAATGGATCATCTAGGGGTTATCAAGAGAAGGATGCTAAATTTTTATTAATTGAACATTTTAAAGCATCATAGTAAACTTAGTAGAGCAATTATTAGAGCACATCATTTTAGGTCTACTTTTACTCTTGTTTTCTACCTTCAAATCTTTGTTCAAAGTTGTAAAGTCACTTTAGGTCTACAATTGAGTAAATTCACAAAGGTTTATACACATTGTCAATCCTTATAACACCCAAATATCAAGGAGGCAAGGAGAACAAGTTGAGAAAGAGGGGAAAAAATTCAAGGCATTGGCAAAAGAAAAATTTCTACATCAAAAGTAAAGTTAAGCATCCACACATTTATTTTGTTTAATTTCTCTATTTACTTTCCATATTTACTAATGATTTGTTGTTCATCAACCTCAACTTTATTATCATTACTTCAATAATTCTATTTATTCAATTATCTTAAATAAACATAAGTAGAACCCTTACTAATAAAATAATACAATAATTATATTATTAAAATAATATATTATATAATTTATATTAGTTAAATTATATATATATATATATATATATTAAATACTAATTCTATTATAATTATAATTATATATAATTTGAAAAACATCATAACTAATGATTTAAGATTAGTATTAGTATTAATATGTTAATTATATCATTAATATTCATTATAATACTTATTAATATATTATATTTTTTTATCAGCAAACTACAGCCATGTGGACTGCTCCCTTTATATTATTTTTTAACTAAATTTCAAAAAAGTTTAATATTTTCTTAGCCTATATGCATGAGCTACAATAGTATCAGGGTAAAGCCAAAATCCCTGATTAAACATCCATCCACATTGTTATCAGTCTATTTAAATTGCTAAAAGCCTATCCATACTACTAACAGGATATACACAAAATCTATGTTTTCCCTAATATCTTCTGCCTACATCACCAGGGTATAACAAAATCCATGTGACAAAAATTATCTATACTTATTTATTATGCATTGTTGTTCCTTGCATAGAAGTTGTTGAGGAGTTCTTGCAGCCCATCATACTTTGCATCAAGACCTACTAGTTTCTTCAGAAATTGTGCTCCCTGAGCCACCTTCTTCCTCCTTGCAAGAATCTTCTTAACTTTCGTATCTGTTACAAATGACAACCAATTGACTACATCCCCCTCTCAGTGTATTATGTGAAAGTCCTCTAGTAAGGGAATACAAATCCCACTCCTTACAATTCCAAAAGATTCTCCAAACCCTTGTCTAAAATCTACCTCCACATATGTTTCCATTAACACCTTACCTTAATCAAAATTTTCTCCTCCCCAAGGTTGAGTAACACCACCATGAACATGGAGGCCAAGTCACTATTCACACTATACCTATTTTTACTGAACATGAAATCCTCAACTAAAACCCACTCTACGACATACAGTATCTGTCCACACTTTGGTTTGAACACCTTAATCTATTCTCTGTGATCTCCCCTAAAAATGACATTTGTCTCTTCCTACTTAATAGCCTAATAGGTTTCTCTATTATCTCGATCAAAAATCTCCATAGGTGTAAACCAATGGCTAAAACAATAGATATTGTAGACACCTAAAATAGACTATATCTTATGACATTACATTTCGACATATTTTCTTCTAAGTTCCCTTCATGACCCCTTCCATCACTCCCATTAGTTAAATAAATTATATTTATTTAACTAATTCCTCTCATCCATTTATCCTTCTCTTTCATCAAATTAAATAAATCATATTTTTTAATTCCATTTGTCCTCCATTTGCACCAAACTAAATAAATCTTATTTATTTAATCTCATTTTCCTCCATCATCCAATTTACATAAATTAAATATTTATTTAAATGCTACTTGTCTCTCATGATTTAAATAATTTTATTATTTAAATTACTTATTCCCACTCACATCCCTATTTTTATCCTCATTCATTGTGCGTCATAAACGCTTCCTCTCCAAAATAAATTAAAAAATCCTATTTATTCCCACTATTCTCCTAATTTTGGCCTCCTATCATACCCATTTTATTTGTGTCATAAGCACTAAAATTGCCTTTTAATCCTAGCCATCCACATCACATAATTGGCTTTCAATCCTAGCCATTCATTTGATTCACTCTCCTATAAATTGAAACTCTTATTTCAATTTCAAACCCTAATTGATTCTCTCACTCTCTCACTGACTCACTCATACAAGTCATTTTCATACAATGCTTGAGCTCAGTTATGCTACAACAGTGAGCAATCAACAATCCTTCAACATCCTACATTCTTATGCAAGATCGAGAAGAGCCATGTGGATCAATCAAACCTAGCTTGGATATTGGTTTTCTTTGTATTTCTGTTTTGATTTTCATTCTAGTTTGTCCTTCATGGTGCTAGTTAGGGCTTAATTAGTTTTCTTTTTTAGACACTAAATTTGATTTTCCCTAGCTAGAGAATGGTGAACCCGATGTGAAATCATGTGAAAATCTAACATTTTTGGTTGAGTTTTGGTGACTGACTTTTGCAGGAGGCCTCCTAGCCCGAATCTAACCTTGCCATTGAGTCTGGAAGACCCCAAAACCCTAGGAGGCATATATAATTTGTCATTTTTTGTTACCTAGAAATTTAAACAAAAATTAATGGCTTGATAGGGCATAGTTCCATAGAGTACAGATCCATACTGTACGATAGTCTGCATTCCCAGCTGGCCCTTACACAGTTCATCACTAGTTTTCTCCACCGATTTTCTTTGTTTTATCTACTGGTAATGCATATTATCTACAGGATTTAGTGTTGGACCGCTGCTCCTCCCAAAACTCTGTCTTCCTGGTTTCTTCCCGCTCAATCTCCGCTTTGTGTAATTGTGCCACTACCCATTCTCCATTGGGTCTTCACCATTTATTTCTAGTCACCACCTCTCAAAACTTTGTCATCACCGACCATCATTTACAAACCCCAGCCACTCATAGTTGAGGTTTTCTGACCATCACTTTGCATTTCCCCATTGCCTCTCATGCAGTCACCTCCCCGCTGCTCAGCCTAGCCTTGGCTACGCTTCACTTGCCATCTGCTGTGTGTTTCCTCCACCATCACGGTCACCTTTGGTGTCGCCCTAGTAGCTCATCCCTAGCAAGCTAAGCCCTAACTTAGCTGAGCCCTAAATGTCAGCTTAGCCCTAACTGAGGGATTAGTCTTGACTCTCAGCCAAGGATCCCATAGGGAAGGGGGCTAAAAGGCCTGCCCCCTTTTTCTTTGTTCTATTTTTTTATCTTTTCCCTCAGTTACCCCTCAGTCATATGGGAGACCGAGGGTGCCACTCTATATAGAATGCATAGACTTAACCACTGGACACTAATCATGCCATGTGAGTAGTTTCTCTTGCCTGCTAGCATTTTTCTAAACTGCCAAACTTGACCATTACTCTCCTACATGCCCTAATAGGGTAGATTTTTTCATTTCACTATAATTGGAGCATAGGATATCAAAATCATGCAAACAAGGACTCATCAAAAAGATGGTTCAGTTAACTACGCAATGGTATACGTTTCGTTAGGTAATGGAGTCATTTTATCAGGTGTTTTCGTAGTCAAATTCAAACTTGCATGCAAACTTCAAACGCTTACAACTTTTGCAAATTTAATCCATTTTTTATTAAACTTATTTTCAAATTGCTTAGAATTTCATCTACTTTGTGATCTTGCTCTCTATTTTTCTATAACTAATTAGATTTTTTAGATATTTATCAGGTTCACTTTCTTAGCCTTCTTGTCTCGGTGGTTTGTAAAAGGGGGTATTTACTTGATGTTTCATGTTTTTTCACACTTTCATAGAGATTTTATTGCTATTGATATCTAATTTGCAACATTGTGGCATCCATTGTGAAAAGATTCCAAACTGAAACTACTAATGGTGGTTTTGTAGAGCTTTCATTAATTAGTTATCTTTTTCAAATGTCTATTTGCACATAGCTTAACTAGGGGGTTAATTAATCACTGCTTGTTGTGCTTGTAAGGATGGTAGTTGTATGCTCTCACCTTATGTAAACTCAATGATCAGAAGCCAAACCCATCTCTTTTATATTTTTAATCCCTTAGAGGGCCTGCCTCCTAATTTGTGAGAGGGAACGACCCAAGTGGTACTTTCATTTTAGTCAGCTATATAAATAATTGTGGTTGTGATGAAAGTCATCAATCACCTACTGCCGTTGTTCTATACCAATGGAAGTCTCCCTCAGTATCCATGAGATGAGTGAAAACCCTTTTGAGGGCTTGGAAACCTCTTAAATGAGTGAACCGTTGCATGTATAGACACCAAATTATCCTAAAACACTGACTAGAAACCACTTGTTGTAGAGGCCAAAAACATTTTTTGCTTGCTAGTGCAGGACATCGGACCTCTGAATCGGCCCTATACGTACTATTCAGGGTAGAGACAGAAAATCCCTCGGTTCATAAGATCTCTGTATCTTCGAGGTAAGAGATTTGGTGCGCCCATGTCGTGGTGGGGGAGCCAGTGTCACCAATATCTCTAATTGTCCTCCTTGTCTTAGTACATGGAGTAATCCAAGTAGGGACGCAACAAGTAGTATCCTCTTTCCAGCCTAGGTTGTGCATGTTTACGAGTGTTTTCAAATTTGTTGAAACTAGTGAAAATTTTTGGGGCTAATCTAGGACCCATTCAAACTTTTACTCTTATTTTATATTAGAGTCATCCAAAACATTCTATCTATCATGTTTTGTGTGTGTGTTAAAAAAAAATCTTTTCAATCTCAACCAAACACATAAACACTTCTTCCTAAACATGTGTTACAACACATCCACTCTAAGACAAGTCACCCTAATCATCTTAATCATATCCTAATCATTATACATCATCCTCTTCATTCTAGTCTAATCAACTTCATCCTAATCACAGTTCGATCAATTTCATCCTAAATCACATCTTAATCTTATTCTAATCATTCCACATCATCCTAACAATTCTTGTCATCAAGTCCATCTTATATCCACATCCTCATAATCCTTATCTGCTTCAAATCATTTGTATGTTGGAACAATTTCAAGCCATGGTTGTACATATTGTATCCCCTAATCATTTGGTCTTCACCGAAAAGGACATGCTCAACAATGATTCATCCCATAATGAACCCCTTTACATAGAGGTTATAATCAAAAGGCATTTAGTCAAAAGGGTCTTAGTAGATTGTGGCTCAGGATTAAACTTGTGCACACTAAATTTGGTTAAACAATTGGGATACTCCACTAAGGATATTGAAAAACACCATTCTATCATTATTGAGGCTAATGATGTAACTGAAAGCAGATCTAAAGGTACTATTTGATTTCCCATTCAATTAGGTCCAGCCTTAGTGGAAATCACTTGTCAAGTCTTAGACCTTAATCTCCCATATAATATCCTCCTAGGACACCCATGCATCAAATTTCCATTTATTGACCAAGAGGTTACCATCCATGCTGACCCAAATCATTTTGAATATTACCCCTTTTTGGAAAGACCATAATAGACCTCTTTATTCCCCAATCAATGACATGGCGCAACCATTTGCCTCATATATTGATCCATCCACCTTATCCTCTTCATCCAAGTCACCACCATCATTCATAAAAGATCAACAACTTCCACCTAAATTCTATGAGTCATCCCCCACAACCTCACACAATCCTAAGCACGTGGAAACATCAAGCCCTCACTCTAATCAAGATCAAAGCCCTCCTAATAATCCCACTCATAACACACTTGGTCCTATTCATGATCAAGCTCCCATGTATGATCAAGACCCTACTTATGATCAAGAAGACCATGATGACCTTCTTAGTAAACACTATGCATTCCATGGTTAAGAACTTATAACTCCACCTACCCATGATCCTGAAACTTCCACTTCTCAGGATGAGACACATGCCTCCCAAGCACACATAGAAGATCAAACAAATAACTTGGATATAAATGAATATAATGATAATCAAGATCCTAATGATCCTTCCACATCTACTATCGACCCTATTTCAAGTCCACTTTCATATCCACTTGGTCTATCCACCTTCATTCATGAATGTTCCTCCCTCAAAACACAACAATCTTTTTCCATCACTTCACCTTCTTCAAGCAATAATGAACTCAAGTCTAGTGTCCAAACTACACCTAGTCCCATAGTCCACCACATACTTCAAAACATGAACTACCAAGGTAAAGGCTTAGGCCTTCATGAATAAGGTATTTTGGAGCCAATCCATGTCAAAGTCCCTCCACACTCATATGACCTTGGATACATCCCAAGGTAAACAATCTAAAGATGTTGGTAATTCCTTCATTCCTCCTATGTCCTCCACTTTCCATCACAAATTTTATCACACTGCCAAAACATACGTTGCCATTCCACCTCCATCATCTTACAAATGTCAAAAGCATATGACCATACATCTTTCACCATCCAATTTAGCCCCACATCTTCCAACTCCTAATATCTCTCCATCTACTTTACCATCACTTCTCCCAATGCCAAATCCATCCATTTACACATTCCCTCACACTCCTAATAATGACCAACAAATGCACATATTGTCTAAACATAAAGCTTCCACTCATTCCACCCATTCTAAGGGATTCAAAAATAAAAAATTGGATGCCTCCTTTCATAAAGCCAAAAATTGTGAGGATCCTCATGTCTTACGACACCAATGCAAAAAGTCAAAACAAAGTATATTAAAAAATCTATCCAAGCCCATACCTTCAAAAGAAAAGGCTAAAACTAAAATGGTTTGGGTACCTAAGCAAAAAGAAAGGAAGTCAAATGAGGCATCCATATCACAAAAATCCCAACCATCCTCTTCCATCCAAAAATCCCATTCCATTCTAAAGTTTCAAATTCCTAAATCCCACAAGAAAAACAAAAGTCATGAAAATACTAAGTCTATGTGAGTCCCAAAAATCCTACATCAACCATCCCCTAAGAAAACATCTCCATTGCTTCTTACGCCACCTTCCAATAAAAAGCTTCAATGTTTATCATGGTGTGTGCAACCATTGATCATGGTTCCCTTCCATTCCACAACATTTCCACATACCTCCATCTCCCCATTCCTCATCCATTATCCTACATATTTCATCCATCACCTTCCTATGGTCCATGCTTTTGCATAAGCCTTTTGTCCATCCTTTTTCATAAGTCCTACATAAATATCATAATCCATTATCCCACATCCTTTCATAATCCACATCATAAAGCACTATCTACCTACTCTATCTCACTTTCATGCAATCCCCCTACCAACATTGATGAGTATAATGACATGGTCCATCTGACGACATCCAACTCTAATGGGACTATCACTTTTCATGGAACTAGACACTTGAGTCCCTCCTATCCATATACCTCCTATCCAAATATTCCAAAAAATGAAAAAATCCTAAAAAAATACAAAAAAATGGAAAAAAATCCTAAAAAAAATACAAAAAAAATAGTAAAGAGAAATCCCTTCGTCCAATGGTGAAAACCGTCCTTGGTGGCACCTTGGATAAGTACCATGATGAAAACTTGGCAAACAAGCGTCATGTGTAGGTTGATCATCTATGTCACTTACACTTGGGGACACGTTGTCTCATCCAACCTATCATTCCCTTTCTATCTATCTCTATCCTATCATTTCCTATTCTTTCCTTCCATCCTTGGCCATCATACCCATATACCTACCATATTGAGTCCATTCTCTCTTCCTCCTTTTGATCTTGATAAATATATGGGGGCACAATGTTGACAAATATTTTAGATAGCTCTTGACATACCTCATTCTTTCCAAACTAAATCATATCCTTACCCTCTTGTCATTACCCATTTTTCCATCATTTCCAAACCAATCCATCTTATCATTCCTATTGTCATAATCTTTGTCATGTCAAATCCTAAATAGAATGGGGCATGTTTTTCCTATGCAACATAGTCTTTGGAGATCACATCCCTTCCATTATCACCTATCCTTTTATCTATCCATTCATCATGCGCTTTCCATGGCCTATTCTTTTATCAATTCACCTATCATGGGCCTTCCACTTCATCCATTATCATCTACCCTTTTATACATTAAACCAATCCTTTGCACCTAGACTTGGTTTTCCATTGTCATTGGTATATAGTATAAGGCTGCCCAAATTGTCATCCAATGCCATCTCAAAACATTCAAAAAACTCCAAAAAAATTAAATATTTTCAAAAACACAAAAAAATCAAAACATATAAAAATCCAAAAAAATCAAATATTTCCAAAATTCAAAAAAATCAAAACATTCCACAAATCCAAGAAAAAATTACAACATTCCAAAAATCCAAGCAATAAAATCAACCCAATCATCAAATCATTTCTTAAAATCAATTCTTCATTTCAATTCAATCAATCAAATCAATTCTTCCAATCAATTCAATCAATCAAAACAATTTTTATCAAATCACTTCTTTAAATCAAATCAATTCATCAATTCTCCAAATCATTCTTTAAAATCAAAATCAATCAAACCAATTCCAAGCAATGATCTACATGCAAGTTAATCCCTAATCCATACTAATCTAGTCAAATCAATTGACACACATTATCCAATCACATCGTTGGTTTTGTTTCAATCTTGTTGTCAACCAAATCAATCAATGAATCATCATCATAATCAATGGGATATATCATTCCTACATCCTTGTGTTGATCTAGGGATATATCGTTCCTCGCAATGACAACACTAAATCAATCAATCAATTATCTTATACAGGATGTTGTATCATTGAAACCAGACCAGACGTCTTATATGACATGTTTCATTCCTAAAACTAGACACTATCAACCAATCATCAATCAATCAATCACTTTATCATTGGTTTACAACTTGACAGGGCCAATACCTTGTTTGTTTTTGTATCATTTGTGCATGCTTTCTTTCTTGCTTGTGTGTTATCATTTTTTCTTGCATTTGTATCAAATCTGAATCGTTCCCAGCTAATATTCATATCTTGTATCTAGACAAGGTTGTATTACGCTGGGGCATGAGACACATCGTCACCTTGGTCCTTATACCTTGGTGCATAATGTTTGGTGTTATATCAAACATCATGGTTGCTTACCTTCATTGCAACATAACACATCCTTCTCTTTCTTCTATTCATTCCCTTATCTTTCTCTTTGACCAATCTCTTTCATTTCAAGAGCCTACCCATGTTTATCTAACGTGCCTATCCTCTCAAGGGGGCATCATCATCATCCTATCCTTTCATCTTCTACCATACCTTAACTTCTTTGAAATGATGTTACTTAACATAAATCTCATCATCTCAAACATCATCTCAAAGAGGGGCAAAATGTAGACACCTAAAATTGACTATATCTTATGACATTACATTTTGACATATTTTCTTCTAAGTCCCCTTCATGACCCCTTCCATCACTCTCATTAGTTAAATAAATTATATTTATTTAACTAATTCCTCTCATCCATTTATCCTTCTCTTTCATCAAATAAATAAATCATATTTTTGTAATTCCATTTGTCCTCCATTTGCACCAAATTAAATAAATCTTACTTATTTAATCTCATTTTCCTCCATCATCCAATTTAAATAAATTAAATATTTATTTAAATGCCACTTGTCTCTCATGATTTAAATAATTTTATTATTTAAATTACTTATTCCCAATCACATCCCTATTTTTATCCTCATTCATTGTGCATCATAAGCACTTCCTCTCCAAACTAAATTTAAAAATCCTATTTATTCCCACTGTTCTCCTAATTTTGGCCTCCTGTCATACCCATTTAATGTGTGTCATGAGCACTAAAATTGCCTTTTAATCCTAGCCATCCACATCACACAATTGGCTTTCAATCCTAAAAATTCATTTGATTCCCTCTCCTATAAATTGTAACTCTTATTTCAATTTCAAACCCTCACTGATTCTAGTGCTCTCTCACTGACTCATGCATACAAGTCATTTTCATACAATGCTTGAGCTCTGTTATACTGCAACAGTGAGCAATCAACAATCCTTTGACATCCTACATTCTTATGTGAGATCGAGAAGAGCCATGGAGATCAATCAAACCTAGCTTGGAGATCAGTTTGCTTTGTATTTCTGTTTTGATTTTCATGCCAGTTTGTCCTTCATGGTGCTAGTTAGGGTTTAGTTAGTTTGTTGATTTTGACACTAAATTTGATTTTCCCTAGCTACAGATATAATCCCTTTTCATTCTAGTAAATGATTTAACCTTCCTAGATCCATCTCATCTCACATGCTTCGCCATCCTCGCCCTATAGCTTCAACACAAATTGGTGTCCTTTTGATCTTAAATCTTCATCATTAATCAATCCTTCCAAAATTTAATTTGAATTAGAGTCTATGGCCTTTTGGCCAACTTATTAGCTTATCCATTAGCCTTGCGGTAGATGTGATTAACTACTACCCCTCCAAAATTGTCAATGAAACCTAATGCCTCATTTAATATGATTTGTAATTTCCAATTTATAATTATTTTCTTCCTAATTGTGTTAACAATCTGGGAGTCCCTTTTGTTTGAGAATTTGGCACATCTGTAGTCTTAATAATAAAGCTTGCAATTTTGCTTCGTTATTAGATCTAAAGGGAAGTTCTTTTTCCATGTTCCCTAGCACCTCTCCATTCCAATCTCTTACTATACACCTTGCCCCCAAAATTCTAGGATTGCCCCTAAATGCTCCAACAAAATTCATCTTAACCCATCCTTCGACTGGGAGCATCCATCTAGCCTCCAATCTTTTCCTTCAGGCCTCAACACCTTTACTCCCATTAATGGGACTTATTAATATATTATATTAATTTATATTATAGCATAATAATATATTATTAATAATTGATATTATAGGTGCTTAAAATGTACACCAACAAACTGGATGAAGCCATAAAACATGCGAAAAACAAACATAATTAATTTTGGAAGACTCATCTGTTGGTAACATAGACATACAAATCTCCATCTCTCTATACAAATCTACACACACAAAAGTTGGAAGCAATGCAAGAGGAAAATTTATATTTTAAAAAAAGGACATTGAAGACGATCCCAAAGGATGATCTCGTTTCTACTTGCCCAATTTCAGCATAGGAAAGTCTCTTTTTCTACCTAATGCTTTCATGGTGGGAAATCAAATTGAGAAGCGGTTGAACTGAGGGAGCAGGCAGATCTTTTTCTATTTTCAATGTCTGATCCAAGGGAATAAATAGACTTTGTACAAATCAAAATGTTCAGTGTATTATACCTCATCCGCATCGCTCACCATTTACTGATTTAGCAAAGAACACCAGGAAAATGAGCAAATTTGGTGCAGGAGCACCTAACACAAGGTGGCCTCCATGAGGCATTCAACTACTTGATGTTCATTTTTGTTGTTTTCAATAAGGTCCTAGAAGACCATTCATGTAATAAGGTCTATTTGACCAATGCATGTGATTTTAGTTTGTATCTAGGTTTATGTTGTAAGTTCCAAGGACACTTGTCGATCTGTAATCCTGAAGGTTGTTAGGCAGTTTGAGGTTGTTAGATCTCCAAGCCGCTTGGATTAGTCTCCCAGCCGCTCGGAGGCGGGTTGGAACTACTCAGGGCAAGTAGATAAGTACCCCAGAGCAGATCGAATGTAATCAATTAAGTTCAGTTTAGTTCAATAGTTGTAGTTGAGATCAAAGATCAGTGTGATTGTGAAATTCTGAAAACAAAACATCTGTGTATACATTTCTGAAAGCATAATAAACAAGGTCATGTTTGTGTTGTACATCTTTCTGGCATTCAAGTTCATTTCTTTCTCTGTGCAATCGATTTGCTATTTTGTGGCTGAGATGGATTCTTAATCCATTCCACTGGTTAGATTTCTTTGAAATCGGTGGAATGGCTATACAGTTCATTTTTGTGTTTTTCGTTTTGTTCATTTGTGTTTGCAGGATTGTGTACAAGATGCACTGATAGATCCTAGCATCCTCATGTGCTAGGTTGGTGAAGTCTAAGATCTGTGTGATTATTGGAGAAACGGATCTGTGAAGTTACAGGGTTTGCAGAGGTTCAAGTCGGTGAAGATTCGCATTGTTTCACTGGGTATACATTTTGTGTGTATATCACAAATGCATGTCGGATATACATTATGTGTGTATATCGCAAAGGCTTGTTGAGTATGTATGTCACAGAAGTATCAGGAGAATGCATCTTTAGAATGCATGTTGCGAATGTACATTGTGAATGTACATTGAGTTAGATACAAAGGGATGACCGGTCGTATGGGTGATATTCAGGGGTCATACATTGGTTGACCGGTTGGAGACTGTGATAGTTAAGTGTTACATCAGGAGGACTGAAGGCATTAGAGAGATTAGTCTACAAGTTACAGATCTAGAAAGTTTGGCCAACAGTGTATCAGCATACAAAGGAAGTCAACGGTTGGCTTCATCGAATGCACATTCTGATTGCATGTTTCAAATGTATTTTTCGAGCGCATGTTTTTGAATGTATGTTTCAAATGTATGTTAAGAATATACATTGTGTGTTAAGATACAAAGAGGTGACTGGTAGTGATGGTGGAGAAGACCGATGATTGCAAGTCAACTAAAGTATATACAAGATGTTTTCTATCAGTGTAACGAGAGCACATGCAAAGCGCTCACCGACGAGGAAGGTCACACCGAATGTATATTGCGATTGTATATAGCAAATGTATATCCTAAATGTACATTGAAGAATGTATCTCTTGGCAGATACAAAGTTGAAAACATACATCGGGGAGAGTTGAATGTCAGGAAGAGAAAAGGTAAGGTGGCTGATGGGAAATGTTTGGCCGATAGGAGTAAATTACCAAGACATGGACCACCCTCTTGCTGATCAGTTTGTATGATAGAGTTTTGGCTCTGCATCATAGTGGTATCAGAGCTCAGAATAAGGCCTAGATAGTTGTGTGTTTGATTCTGTCATTGAGAAGGTAGAAGTAGAAGAACTGAGAGGTTGCAAAAACAAGTTAGCAAGATGCCTCTGAAAAATGCTGGCACTGCTAGAGAATTGCAAGAGATGAAGGAAAAGCATGCTAAAGAGATAAGGAAGATGAAAGAGCTTGCAGAAGCCCTTCAAGCCAGGCTTGCAACCTTGGAGACAAATAAAAGAAGAGAAGTGGAAGAAAGTGAACCAAACGAAGAAGAGGATGGTGAAGAGTATGAAGATGTAGATGAAGATCTGAATCCTGAAGATCAAAGATTTGCAAAACTGTTAAGGGCAGTCAAGAATGACAAACCTAAGGTAAAGATTGATGTTCCAAGGTATAATGGAAGTTTGAATGAGGAAGAGTTACTTGATTGGATTGCTGCATTAGATAATCATTTTGAATGTGAGGAGGTTCCTAAGGAGTAGAAAGTAAAGATTGCAAAGACCAAATTGGGAGGTCATGCCTTGGTATGGTGGGATTTCATACAATCAGAGAGGAGAAAGCAGGGTAAGTCAAAGATTTCTTCATGGGACAAAATGGTAGCAAGAATCAAAGGTAAATTCTTACCCAAGGATTATGAAGTTTAAATGTTTAAAAAGTTTCAATTTCTAAGACAAAAGGAAATGGATGTGAAGGCATATACTGAGGAATTTTATAAATTAAGTATGAGGTCTGGTCATCATGAGAATGAGGTTGAAAAGGTTGCTAGATACTTGGCTGGTTTGAGATTGAACATACAGGATTAATTAATTTTGGCTAACCCTAGGAGTGTAGAAGACTATTATCAAATGGCAATTAGGATTGAGAAGAAGATGAAAAGAAGATAGGACAAGTCCATGAGGGGAAGAGGCAGCAATATAAGGGGGAGAGGATCAGTCCCTACAACAAGACAAGTCAATGAGAATCAAGAAGAGACTAGTAAAGGACAAGAATAGTCTAATTTTAGGGGTGGATGGAAAGGCACAAGAGGCAGATTTGGAGGTAGTAGAGGTTCTAATGTTTTTACTGGAAGATGTTATCATTGTAATGAAATTGGTCACCCAGCATTCAAATGTCTAGAAAAACAAGGTTCGTCATCAGGAAGTGAAAGGAAGAATGACAAGAGGGTTCAATATGTGCAAGAAGAGGAGGTAGGTGAAAGTGTTAACCTTCCAATGGGGAGTGCAGCCCCAGTTCTAGATGGAGAAGCATTCATGCTAAGGAGAACACTCTTGAAGACATACAAGGAGATGATACAAAGGAGAGCACTTTTTAGGACCAATTGCAAAAGCAAACGTAAAAAATGCAAGGTAGTAATAGATTCTGGTTCAAAAGATAATATGGTA
Source organism: Cunninghamia lanceolata (assembly GCA_027924645.1). Lineage (NCBI taxonomy): Eukaryota > Viridiplantae > Streptophyta > Pinopsida > Cupressales > Cupressaceae > Cunninghamia > Cunninghamia lanceolata. Next base: position 9,634,807 of record BSBN01000635.1, on the reverse strand, counting down.
TCTCAGGAAATGGTGGATAAGTTGAAACTGGAAAGGATTCCATATCAAACCCCTTACAAAGCATCTTAGGTAAGTGATAGTCAATCACTTTTGGTATATGAACAAGCATATGTTGATTTTCAGATTGGAGAATATCAGGATAGGGTTTTGTGTGACATATTGCCCATGGAATGTTGTCACCTACTTTTAGGTAGGCCATGGCAATTTGATAGGAGAGCATTGTATGATGGATATGCTAACACCTACACCATCAAGAAGGATGAGAGAACTTTTGTGATGACACCATTGCAGGAGGATGTTGAAGCAAAGAAGGCAGCCAAAATCATTTTGGTAGGAAAGAAAGAGTTCGTGAAGCTTAGTGCAGAAGACACAATGAAAGTTGAGGATACCTCAGGGAATGGGGTTGCTAAAGATCAAAGTTTGAAGGCAATTTCAGTTTTGGATGATGGAGATCAGATGGATCAGCAGAAAGTCAAAAGAGCAAGTTTGTAAGCAGCCACAAGTTGAATGGAAAGACAAGGATGCTATCATAGTAGGGACAATTGTTTGTCCTCTAGAACCAACAAGAATTGAAAGGCCAACATATTCTACCATAGCAGCAATACAAGAAGCATTACCCAAGGTGTATAATGTAGGTGTTCTGACAGAGATGACAGTAAGAAAGCAAGGTGTGAGTAGAGCCTACAATGCTAGGCATGAGTCTTTGGTTCCATGGAAGTAGGTTGCAGTCCAGAAATCATGGGGAAGACATGAGACAACAGAGGATATAGGTAGAGCAAAACAAAGCCTTAACTCATGTGGCATGAGTTCTTTTCAAGGTGGGGTGTATGGTGCAGGAGCACCTAACACAAGGTGGCCTCCATGAGGCATTCAACCGCTTGATGTTCATTTTTGTTGTTTTCAATAAGGTCCTAGAAGACCATTCATGTAATAAGGTCTTTTTGACCAATGCATGTCATTTTAGTTTTTATCTAGGTTTATGTTGTAAGTCCCAAGGACACTTGTTGATCTGTAATCCCAAAGGTTGTTAGGCAGTTGGAGGTTGTTAGATCTCCCAGCCGCTTGGATTGGTTTCCCAGCTGCTTGGAGTCAGGTTGGTACTACTCAGGGCGAGTCAATAAATACCCCAGAGCAGATCGAATGTAATAAGGTGAGTTGAGTTTAGTTCAATAGTTGTAGTTGAGATCAGAGATCAGTGTGATTGTGAAATTATGAAAACATAGCATCTGTGTATACATTTCTGAAAGCATAATAAACAAGGTCTTGTTTGTGTTGTACATCTTTCTGGCATTTGAGTTCATTTCTTTCTTTGTGTAATTGATTTGTTGTTTTGTGGCTGAGATGGATTCTTAATCCATTCCACCGGTTAGATTTCTTCAAAATCAGTGGAATGGTTGTACAGTTCATTTTTGTGTTTGCAGGATCGTGTACAAGATGCATTGATATATCACAAATGCATGTCGGATATACATTCCATGTGTATATCGCAAAGGCTTGTTGAGTGTGTATGTCATAGAAGTATCGGGAGAATGCATCTTTAGAATGCATGTTGCAAATGTACATTGTGAATGTACATTGAGTTAGATACAAAGGGATGACCAGCCGTATGGGTGATATTCAGAGGTCATACATTGGTTGACTGGTTGGAGACAGTGATAGTTAAGTGCTACATCAAGAGGACTGAAGGCATTGGAGAGAGCAGTTCTCAAGTTACTGATCTGGAAAGTCTGGCCAATAGTGTATCGGCATACAAAAGAAGTCAATGGTTGGCTTCATCGAATGCACATTTTGATTGCATTTTTCAAATGTATTTTCTGAGCACATGTTTTCAAATGTATGTTTCGAATGTATATTGAGAATATACATTGTGCATTAAGATACAAAGAGGTGACTGGTAGCGACGGTGGAGAAGACCGGTGATCACAAGTCAACTGAAGTATATACAATTTGTTTTCTATCGGTGTATCAGGAGAACATGCAAAGTACTCACCGACGAGGAAGGTCACACCAAATGTATATTGCGATTGTATATTGCAAATGTATATCCCAAATGTACATTGAAGAATGTATCTCTCGGCAGATACAAAGTTAAAAACATACATCAGGGAGAGTTGAACATCGGGAAGAGAAAAGGTAAGGTGGCTGATGGGGAATGTTTGGTTGATAGGAGTAAATCGCCAAGACATGGACCACCCTCTTGCCGATCAGTTTGTATGATAGAGTTTTGGCTCTGCATCAAAATTAAATTCTTGTCCATTTGAAACTGCCTCAATTCCAACAAACTACCATGGTCAGTGTGTAAATTTGTATTTTCCAAGATATATGTATTATATTTGTATTAAAAGCTCAGTCATATGTAGTTACCTAAGTCGAAAATGCAGTTACCTTTGAAATTTGTTGGGTCATCGATAAGATATGCCATTAATTCCAAGATATCCTGCTTTTGCATATGCAATTATAAATAAATGGTGTGATATCTACCCATTGCTTCTCTTCCCATCTTGGGTTATGAAAGAGTAAGTACGCATGTCAACACATTCAAGGCCTAAATTTAATTTTCATACACTATTATTTAGAAATTTAAATTTTTTTCTAAATCGTATGGACCAATGAATTCGATCTAATTTTAAAAAATAAATAAATATTAAAATATAATTTTATATTGTTTATATATTTTACATGAAAAATTAATTTAATAATTAAAAATAATTTAAATATTTGTTTATTATTTCTAAAGTAAAAATAGTCCACTAATTCAAACTAGCTTGTTTAGTGGTCATATTTGTTTGTTCATGTTGCTTATGCCCATTACAATGGACTTACTTTTACATTACTACAGAAGACCAAGTAGTTGTGCACCCTAACTTCGTGCCTCTCAAAATCATACATGTGGTGATGTCAAACAAGGCTAAAAGTTTTATAATGGCTTTGTCATCAAATTTGATGCCACTAATATGCCTAGTCGGAAACGGTGTTGAAAATAGTATTTTTTCAACTCTTACCCATGATAGTCAATTGCCACATCCCATTATAGAAATTACTTGTACCAATAATTGAACATTTTTTACTTAAATTAGTACACAAACACTCAAATCTATAATATCATCATCTTTCAAAACAAATATATACTCCTAAATATATAAACACAAAACTATTAAATTAAACAACATAATACTATAAACTAAATAATTGTAACCTAATATTACTACTAAAATACCCTGCAAGTGTAGGTTATTGAAAAGTGCAATACAACTGAGAGGGGGGGTGAATCAGTTGTAATCAATATTTCAAAACCACTAACACATCAACTAATCAACACTGTGTTTGTATATTAATCATGAAAGCATGAAACAAAAACTTAAACACATTTACACATTCAACACAGGAGACACCGGAGTTTACGTGGAAAACCCCAAAGGGGAAAAACCACGGTGAGTGTTAGCTCACAATATAATATGTTATAACAATATAATAAATTAGAGGATCATTTCCATAGGGCTCACTACTCAAAATGCTCACTGCAAATGGAGAGGCTCACTGCCAATGGGGTGGGTCACTGTCAGTGGGTGGCTCATTGCCAAATTTGGTGAACTGAGATAGCAACACTTACATTATGCCAAAGTTCAATTCCATTGAAGCACAATAAACATACTCTGCTTTGCTTTTCACTACATTCTTATCTTCGCATCTTCACACTTCAATTCATTTTCACAACTCAATTACAAGTATCTATACAATTTATCAACCTTGGAATAATCATCAAGTTCGACATTACAATCATCAACCATTGGAACAATCTCTAAGGTCGAAAAACACATATACATATGAATAGGTCTGGACCTATACAAATTAATGAAAGAGAAAGAATGAATGCAGGACCAAACCACACCTTAGCTGAGACTCAAGCACAATCTTCCATGCTACAGCATGCTATCACAACCTCCAAAGTATAACCGCAAGTAGTGAGAACAACCAAGTCTTCTAAAATTGGTGTTAACACTGAAACCTTTGAGAACATGCTTCATGCACGATCCATATTATACCTTGTGGATCAATCAAAAGGTAGGAACATGATCTAGAGACATCCACAAGCACTTCACAATCACCAAGAACATCCGCACAAGCTTTAAACACTTTATCCATAAGATTCTTCAAATTGGAGCACTTGAACTTCATTGTCGGCCACTGTCATAAAAGAAAGATCGCTTGCAGACCACCAAATCATCAACCATTAGAATTGAAGTCATATATCCTCATCACAAACCTAATTCTAGAACCGTGGACTATAAGACTTAATTGCAGAGAAATGCAGAGCAAAATACATTCTCCCTATCACCATTAAATACACAGAAAAATAGTTTTTACTCTGGTGAACAAAACTCGCTCAAATCTTCACACCAAAGACTGAAACTTGAAACATAGCATCTTTATACATCCCTTAACATTACTTCCAATATGAAGAAAAATATATTTAATCTACAAAAAATGTGGAGCAAAACATGATACTGTTCTTCTATAAACCAAGATACTCTGCAACACACTGTTTTCACTAGGAGAACAAATTTTCTCAAAAGCACTTGGAAACTCAATACCAGTAACACTTTCTCATTATCTTCAACACAAGAAAGCATCAAAACAAGAGCACAGTTGACATTAATGACAACACAGATATGTTGACATCAATGACAACACTGGTAAGCACATACTTGCAACATATGTTACTATAAAAGCTCTCATGCAGGTATGCAAAGCAAATTAGGGGGTATGTCTTCTATGCCTCAAAATGTTGATGGTATTTTATCTCAAAATAATAATGGTTATAGTTGTCTAGTTGATGAGAGTAAGGGAATGCTTGGTATAAGGAATAAAGATGAAGAGCTTACGACACAACATAATGATAAAGTTTGTAATAAAGAAAATAAAGTTTGTGATTAGCCCACAAGAAAGAAATATGTAGATATAGATTGCAGAGATATACACAAAGTTACTTCTTGCAACGATGTTATTGTTGAAGGATAAAAGGAATGTACATGTACCAGGTATGGTGGACCAGCTTGTCAGTTGAATACTTATACTAATGATATTGATTATGATGCACCTATAAGTGAGTCTACCCCAGCTATTCATGATAGTTTATATGAAGAAGAGATGGAGGTTTTTGTTTTTCTTGAACAAGATACTTGCTCATCTATGAATTCATCAAGTGATGAAGTTTGTATGGATGGTGAATATGTTTGTTTTTCTATTGATGATCATAGCCATAATATGGAAATGGAAGTGTTTACTTTCAATGTTGAAGGCATTAATGAAGGTGCATACTCTGTTGTGACTGAACAAGTTTCAGATGTTCATATTGATACAACAAAGGTTAGTATTGACTGTGATATCTATGGTAAGGGTGATTATGAAGCTTTTGACAATGGGCTATATTCTGAATTTTCCAAGCCTTCTTTTGAAGAATTCTAGGTGGAGTTAAATGATGAAATTGTTGAGCACAATAATGATTGATATGAGGATGTTTCTAAAAGTGAGCTCCTTCAACTTGCTAGCCATGGTAACTGTGAGTATGATCAATTCTTCATTGATTATGATTACTTTATGAGTAGGCTATGTAAATCTTTACTTCAGAATTGAAAGGTTCATATGAAGGTGAATGTCATCTTCTAACAAAGCAAGTTGAAGTAATCCCTACATATGAAGATTTATTTTTAGTCATAGAAGATGATTTCTTGTTGAAAATATGGAAAACTCCAAATATAGCTTCACTGGTTGTATACGAGTCTTTATTTTTTTAATTTGGAGTTGATATGTGATAGAGATAACTTGTAGCAGGGGTCATTAGAGATGTCTTATGAATTCTTTAGATTTGATATTAAAGTAAGAGATGAAACCAAATTTTATGACACTAGTCACCTAGTGGGCTATGAAATAGTTTGCTTCTTAGATCAATGTGATGGATATTTAAGGATGCACAGTAGTGATAAAAAGTATTGCAAACATAGGAATGATATATTTGGCACATGTTTTTTGTGCCTATGATTTGCTGATGTTATTCAATTAGTGTAGATTGATATGATTAAAATTAATAGTGGCACAATAAAAAATGTGATGGCATGCTCCCTTGATAGTATCAGTGAACATAGTGCTTCCAAATTAAGCTTGGGTTTGTCTGCTGAAAACAAAATATTTGATAGAGGTAAATTTTAGTTTTTCATTTTTGGGGGCTTGGGGCCACCAAATAAAGTTTGAAGATATAGATTTTAGTATGTTGGAGCAGTTATAGAACAAACCAATGGATTTGGAATTTGGTCTACATCCTAGAATCTCATAATTCCTGCAAGACGCATGCGTCCCCAAACAAGAGCCAATGTTAGCATCTATAGTTTTGGCAAATTCTTAGTGCTTGGCAGTATTTCATTTGATGGTTTCAGTTGAGTTTCATGCCCCATGGCACTTAGCATGCTCCTAACTTCTGGGATTAAAATTTCTCAATCTATGATTCTTCAATAGAAATCCTTTGGTGCAAAGTTTTTATGGGCTATCGGGAGTGTGTGTGCTAGTTTGTGTTATTCCAGGATGTGTTTCAACAGGTTTTTTAATCTCTAGCCATTTTAGGTTGGGTCCGAAAGGTCCCATAAAAAAGTTCAAATTTCCTTGTTCTGATGACAACCTAGTTGTTGAATTTCCTTCATATGTTCTCAACTCTATTTTTGTGGTGATCTAAGGTGTCCTTGTGTGAAAACATTTTTTTAAACCGAGCCCCGAGGCTCAGTTTACAAAGGAGATCCCAAAAATCTTTTGGAGGTGCAAATTTTGGGGACATGGGTATGTTTTAAATAATTGATTATGGCCATATGTAAGTTTTCATGCCCTTTGGTTGTCTTGTGTGCCCATAGTGTCGATGCGTCATTTGTCAGGAAGGAGAAATTAACCGATTGCCACTTTTCCTATGTTGAAAAATGTAATTTTAAATCATTTATATGTCTTAAGTGGCAAATATAATCTAAAATTTTAAGTGATAAATGTGCTAAATAAACATTATTGATATAATGTTTAAACTTTATAAAGATAAATGCATTTTTGAGCTTGCAACAATAGGACATGGCTCATTCAAACCTCCTGGTAAGTTTTTAATTTCTCTGTAACTTTCTCGCTCAAATAAGATTTGAACCTGCTCTCGTCATGGTTGATGTCAGCCCTGGGGGCCCTTTGCCCCCTACTGGGCCCTTTAGTGGAACTTACTACCTATACTATCTCAGGCAGTACTACTGAGTAGGATTCCCTAGTCTTAGGGCTAAACCCCTAGGCTTGGAAAAAAGCCCTTCTTAGCGAGGAAGACTAGACTGAACCTATACTATCAGAGTCAGAGAATGGTACTGACCTCCAAATACCTGATCACATGATGGAGAAAATCATTTATCCATGGAACTCTCACTAGTGGGTAAATTCCAGGCCCTAAGTCCTAACATCAACATGGTTAGGTGATATATTGCTGCCAGGTGGAAGCTGAAAGGTAGTGTCACTACTAGTGCTATGGCAGGGGGCCTCATCCTCTTCAAATTCATTGCAAAAGAGGACCTATTGGCAATCTTAGCAGGTGGTCCCTGGCTACATGGAAAACATAATCTCTACATGGGACGCTGGAAACTTGGTTTTGATGCAGCCCTAGAGTTGAATAGGGCAGCGCTGGTTTTGATCAGACTGCCTAGCCTCCCCTAGAATATTGGAATGAGGAGATCCTCTCATGGATCAAAAACTCATTTGGAAAGTTCATTGCATTGGATGTAACCACCAAACTCACAACAAGGTTAGTATTTTCTCGTCTTTGTGTTAGCATTGATATCAATAAAACTCTCGCTAATTGTATTAAGCTAAAGTCTAAGTATGGGAGCTAGGAACAACCCTTGGTGTATGAGAATGCTAGCATGTTTTGTCAGAACTATTCTAGGAAAGGCCATTTGATAAATGAATGTAAATTACCGAGGAATAGGTAACCTAAGGAAGCAAGGGAAGAGGAGGTAAGTGTTGAGGACTACCCATTTAAGGAGGACTTGGTCAGCATTATCAAGTCTCCAGAGAACTCTAAACAACTGACTAGAACCCAGGAGAAGTACTCTTTGGTAGCTATTCAGCCGCATTCATAACATGATCAACATGAAACTGTTGACTTAGAGGAGACAAAAGAAGGGATTCCGGGGTCATACTAGCTAACACAGAATGTTCCAAGGATTCAAATAATCCAAAGATAATAACTTTCATATCCCCTACCATAGTGCTATCACCTAGAGCTAGTCCCAGCTCCACATGGACCAACCAAGAAGGCTAGGTGACCGCCAAAAAGAAGGGAAAAGGGAAAAAGTCTGCGGACATGGGAACAGAGGAGAAGGCAGGTAGACCTTCTCAGAGAGAAACAAGAAATAGGGAGGCCAACAAGGATATAGCTATAGGAAGGAAAAGCACCTTGGAGGCTCTCTCTAGGTGAGGTAGGAAATAAGAGTTCTCTCCTAGAATGTGAGGGGACTCAATAGCCCCCAAAAGAAGTTCATGGTGAAGAACTGCATATACGAAAATAGGGTTGAAATAATCCTGCTCTAGGAAGTTAAGATGAATGAAGAAAATTTCAAAAATTCTGCTAGCAAAGTCTAGCCTTTGGCTAATTACCTCATCGGCCCCTCTATTGGGGCCTCAGAAGGCCTAGTTACTATGTGGAATAAGTACATTTTCACCGGCAGCTACTACTCTCATAGCAAAAACAGTCTGGAAGTGAAACTCACTATCAATAAGGAAGAATGGAAAATTATAAATATTTATGGTCCTAATACTAGAAGTGCTAGGAAGGCCTCTGGGAAAAGCTTGTTCTTAGAATCAATATGGATAAAAGGACTAAATGGATGCTTGCTAGTGATTTCAACACCCTGTTGTTCCCCTCAGAAAAGTTTGGGGGCATCACTGATTACTTTGACAACATGGCTGATCTTGTTGACTTCCTTAATCAAACAAGACTGATGGAGATAGAGGTCAACAACCAACTCTTCTCCTGGACCAATAGAAGAAGGGAAGACCAGTTGATTTAGGTTAAATTGGACAGGTTCTTGGTCTCATCCAATTGGGACATTGTGCAACACTCTACTCTGACAGCCCTTCCCCACACCATCTCTGACCACAATGCACTCCTCTTCTCCTAGAGAGAAGGTGTCCCGAAAGGACCTTTCCCATTTAGATATGAAATCATGTGGGTCTCCCACCCTAACTTTAGAGATTACATTAGTGATTGGTGGAGCATCATGGTTCATGGTTCTTTGATGTTTAGACTCACCCAGAAGCTCATTCATATGAAATAGAAAGTCAAAGGTTGGAATAGGTTCTATTTTGGTAATGTCATAAAATGAAATAAACAAATCTCTACCAGTCTCTCAGAATCTAGGAAAACATGGCCAAGGGAGACAAGTGAGACTAACTTCAACATGGAAGAGGCCCTCTAAAAGAAGCTAAGGGAAATAATGAAAAAGGAAGAGATCTTTTGGAAACAGAAGTCTAGAGTTTAGTGGTTGACTAAAGGTGATTGAAACACTATGTTCTTCCTTCAATTAGCCATGAAATATAGGGAAAGGAATAGAATATCCAAGCTTATCGATGAAAACAACAAGGAAGTCAATTCTGAGGCTAATCTGGGGCTTCTAGCCTCTAACTATTTTAGAAACTTCCTAGCTGAATAAAGGAACACTACTAACCAGTTTATTGTGGAAGATCTGCTAGACTGCATCCCTTCTATTCTCTTAGTTGAAGACAACAATAGCATGTTGGCTCCCATAACTAAGGAGGAAGTCAAGGCGATTGTGTTTTCTATGGGGGATTTCAAATCCCTGGGCCCGAATGGGTTCCCTTCGTCCTTCTTCCAGAATTTATAGGAAATTGTTTGCTTCGATGTCACTGCTACTATTAGGGACTTCTTCAGGACATCAAATATTCTCAAGAAAATTAATGTAACTTTCATAGCCCTAATCCCAAAGAAGAACACCTTAGAGAAAATGGCTAGTTTCTACCCTATCAGCTTCTGTAACACCATATATAAGATTTTCACGAAAGTGTTGGTCCTCAAGCTCTAACCTTTGCTTGACAACCCTATCTCTGATTGTCAGAAAGATTTTATACCTGGTAGATAGATTGTTGATGCTGCCATCTTGTTGTGTGGTTACACAACATGCCCCATTTTCCCTTGACAAAACAAGGACCCAACTTTTCTTTCTGCATTGGCTTGTTTGTTTGCTGCTTTGGGTGGTTTAGTAAAATTAGTCATGCATGTAGCCCTGTAAGAGGGTGGATTTTTCACCATGATGAGGTTAGTTGTCAGAGTTAGTAATTCACATTATTAACGTCATGGTTGGAAAGTACAAAAAATTCCAAGCAGGTTTGCCTTTTAGATCACCCCAAAATTGTCTAAGGGAAGAGACTTATGTTGAGTCAAAGTTTGGTCAAACCTGATATACCGCACCGTGGGGGGTCATATTTCAAACATCAGTCATCTTAGAAAAGATCACCCCAATATAGGATTATCACCTGATAATTACTTGATGCACAATGTACAGACGTCAACTTTAAGTAAGAGTCGATATCTACCCATCAAATGACTTCAGTTATCCCGTGGGGGGGTCATATTTTTAACATCAGTCATCTTACGAATATCACCCTCTTCAGATATATCACCCTATGTCAATAAGATGGTGACATCATCCAAGCCTAAGGAATGAAGGAAATCACGATGGTGATGATGTCATTGTTCCATATATCTGTGGGGAGGTATATATCTGATGTCCGTCATATTATTTAATATGATGGTGACATCATTAAAACATAATAATTAAATAATGTCGCCTACATAGTGATGTCACCCTGATCTTTTCCACGGGGGGTCATTTTATCTGTGGGGTCATATTTTGAACAACCCTTGATCTTAATTTCGTGACCCGATATACACATAGTCAAACGTTGACCATATCACCTGATCCTTTGCATTTAGTTTTGCCGCTCAAAGGCGAGGGGCCATTTTATCCAGAGGGGGTCATATTTTGAATATCCGATGATCTTTCAAAGATCACCCCCCTTGTTTATTGACATTAAATGCAATTCAATGCGGTAGATAAATTCCCACTGATTAAAAGTACAAATTAAACACTTGGCAACATCTATGGATTCCTTGCAGATGATCAATGAATTTGATCAAAACAATGCATTTTTACCCTAATTTGTCATATGATCTTCTTTAAAGGTGAAATTCAAAGGTTATTTTCATTTAACTTGTGATAAATCAAGAAATTACAGAGCTCCAGAGAAGTCAAACCCTCGAACAGGTACCTGTCAACAGATTGGATCTTTTAACGTAACGGAATGGGTGATCTTGAGTATCTATAGCCCTTTTCCATAATTAGTAATCTAACCCAGGAGGAAAACATTGTCAAGTAAGTAACTGTAAACCCTCTTATTGTCATTTTATGTATGTTTAGGTAAAGTATTTGTTCTTGCCTGTGGTTTGGCTTTGTGATAATACGTATCATGATGAAGTAAAGACTAGTATACATAGTACACATGATATAGAAGTACATGATGTAGAAATGTATGTGGATACTGTAGGGTAAAGCATATCATGTTTATTGCAAGAAGCCATGGTAGATCGCAGAAGGAATAGGTCTAAGGCAGAGTTCCTAAAGCCCATGTTTATTCAACCTGAGGGGGTGTAGTTCAAATACAGAGTTAGATACACACCAAGGAGGATGGTCTACAAGGTTGGATCATGATAAGGATAATACCATTCTAGATGGGGTATATGTCTCAGGTATGTGGCATGCAGCTACTTTTTCATATGCTATGGATGCCCTGATGCTGTTAGTGGAATGTGCAAGAAATTATAACCTTGAAATCAGACGGGTGGAGAAGCATGGTAGAATATATGTAGACTTCTCAATCAAGGGCATTACAACCACTCTCTATCTTCCAGTTGGGAAGAAGGTAGTGAATGTGGACCTGCACAAGTTGGAAACATAATATAATAATAATAAGAAGAATGCAAGGAAGAGGATCTACCAATGGAGATCAAAGAGGAACACCTATGCCGCCTCAGCCAAATTATTTGTGCATCTGTACAAGTTTGATTTTGATGATGAGTACCAATATATGATTGCCCTGCTGAGCAGGATGACTGGTAAACCTCATGCTGGAAATTTCAAAAATTAGATGTTTGGGATCATCCAGATGGTCTTATATGCATACAACAGGCCATAATGGGCTATGATCATTAGTGATGCACTAGATGAGGGAATGAGGAACCTGGGAGGATAGACATGCTTATTTTACATGACCTCATATGTGGTATACTCATGTGCATATAAGGGAACTTTTGATGCTTTGAAGATAGTGGGTAAGGCTGGTGGTGATGCTGATGATGCACACTTATGGGATCATTATCCCCAATTGCAAAGGAAGGATTACCTCCTAGATTACAAACTGGTAAATGATGTATTCTCCATGCATCTGGTTAGAACCATGGAGGAGGACAGGACTAAAAGGTTGAGCATGGAAGGTTAGTAAGTTGTTTTTCGGCATAGAGCCTGGTTTATCCAGTTTGGCACTTTTTCATACATTAGGATAGAGGGATTCGAAGGACAACCTCTTATGTTGCCAAGATACCCCACTAATTGGGTTGTCTTGATGGAATTTGTCAGGCAAGTATCTACAATAGTTGAAGCCTACAAGGCAAAGAAGAAGATACCTTCAGTTTTGTTTCCAATATCTATGGGTTGGTACATGTGCTCAGATTCAAAGAGAATAAAACATGTCATTGGGGGGTTAAAATTGATGTATTTACAGTCATTTCCCCTAGCTAGATCATATGATCCTTACGGCAGGATACAGAAGATATTAGGAAAATTGATACATCAAAAGCATCTAGAAGACTTATGGACTGATTGTTATAATGAAGCTGAGGTAAGAAGAAGGAAATACCAAAGACTCACCTTGAATCAAATTAAAACCTTTGACTACATCCCGGTGCCAGTGCAACTGCATAAGGATGATGGAAAAATCATGTCAAATGAATATGAGGACAAAAATGTGTATAATGACAACATATTAGCCCTTAGATCAACTGACAAATGGGGTGATCTAGTTGACCCAGGCCTGGGTAGATGAGGAGATATCTAGATTGAAGAAAAGGGATGTTTCCCTTACTGTTGATAACAAGAAGAAGAGGCAAGAAGTATCTAATGAGGAATATGATGATTTCCTCAATGAAAAGAGAAAATCTGATGGGGAAAGATTGCCCACAGAAAAATAAAGGAAAGGTCCCCCTAAGGGTAAGAAAAGTGAAGATGAACCAAAGGGGGTGATAATAGAAGGGATTGCCACATTAGTTGTAGGTGCATCTACGTCAGCTCAGGCATCCACATCATCTGCACAGCGTCTTACTAAAAAACTACAGACTAAAAAGATTTTGAGGCTCGCTGTTGAGGCTATAGAGGTATAGGTAGAGAACCAGGTCCTACAGTAGGAAGTGGAAGAAGGCATCCCTTTGGAAGAAGAGAAGGTAAATAAGGAGCCTGGAGGTTGTGACTTGCAGGTAGCTAGCAAGAAGAGGAGGGTGATGCCACTGATGTCACCAGCTAAGAAACAAAGAACAACCATGAGGGGGGATATCTGGGCTGACCCCATCATATTGAGAGGAGCCAGTGGTGAAGCTTTCAGGAACTTCAACATGATGTTCCTCTTCCCACTATAATAAAATTCAAAACTGAGAAAGTAGAGGAACAAATAAGAGAAATGTCTAAAACAAGTCAGGGTGTTCCTTTCTCTTTGGAGGATACTGTGGACTTATCTGATGATGAGGTGGTTCAGAGTGTGGCTTCCTAACAAACGGAAACTTTGGTTTCCAACACCCACATGACCCCTCATGGAACTCCATTAGCACAAATGGCCATATTGGAGGAGGTAAAGCAAACGAAAGAGGTGAAACAAGGTAGCCCAGAGAGGGTAGCCCAACAGATAGGGCTTGATAATTTGGTTGAGCAGGTGACTAGCCCTACAACCATAGATATAACATAAAGGGGTGATGTAAGCCCTAAGGATAAAATAGGTGTACCCAAGGAACTAGAGAAGAGTGAAGTGGTAAAGCATGTAGAAAAAGATAGCCCTACTCCTGATATGGGTCAGCAACAATATGAGACACCCATAGGACCAAAAATAGTAGAAGTTCAACAGAAGAGTGGGGGTGATCAAGATATATCGGGTGTGGGTGTTGCTCAAACTTAGAGAGATCCAGAAGAAGCCCCAAGAAAAGAGGATACATCAGGTCAGGAGGACCCTAAGCTACAAGATATCAGTGCATCAGGTGGAGTACAGGAAATGATCCTTGATCAGGGTGATGCACAAGGGAAAAATACACAGACATCCACATATGTCAATATGCCACTAGATGAGAAAAATAATAAAGAGGATGAAAATAAGGAGGGAGTACATGATCAAGAATAGGATCAAAATGTGGACATTCCATAGGATCCTCCTTTGCAGAAGGCAAACCCTCAATAGGAAGAACTTCAACAAGATCCCCCTCATGAAGAAATACATGAGGAAGAAATTAAGAAGGTGCCTTCTCCACCAAGGATAGAAGAAAACACTGGAGTACAGGGCATACATGATATTAATAAGGGCCACTGAGAATCTGGAGGTGATGCACCTCAGTGGCTAGAGAAGGAAATAGGTATGGAACAAGGGTCAGAAATTCAAGAGTTTGATGTTTCTACCTTGTTCTCTGAGAAGATGATGAAGCCAAGGAGGAAGGCTAGATTAACATCGGCCATAAAGAGAGATCCTGCTACAGGAAGAAGGACTACATAGATAACACTTCCCATAGTTGAGAAGGAAAAGGGCAAAATTAGCCTAGAGGAATTCCAAATCACAACTGTTGATTTGGGTTTTGCCAATGAGAACTAGGAAGGTCAAGAAGGGAAGGATATTATTGATTTTTTAACCCAAAGGGTGAAGAAGGAGAAAGAAAAAAATAAAATGCATAAAGAGCGCATTGCTCAACTACATTCTTTCATGAAAAGGTTAATTAACCCTGATAATACACTAGTTGATCCTGCAGTACCATTGACTGTCATATCACAGGAAGAGGTCACCAAGTTAGACCTAATGAAACATGAGATGATGGTCATGGAAAAATGGATGTTCTTAGCTCTCACTGGGGCTCAAGATGTATTGAGAACCTCTCTACAGAGGTGAAATTCTTTGATCAGTCTAAAGTGAAAGGTAGATAAAATGTAGAATGATATAGGAAAAGGGTCATTCTAGTTGGAAAAAGACCTAACTGCTCTAAGTGAAATGAAGAGAATTGATCCACAAATTTTGATAAGCAATAAAGTACTGGATAATAACACTGCCCTGCTGATAAGTATATGGTATGAGGATATCAGGTTTGAGTGTGATATCTTGAAGAAGTGCAGCGGTAAACTCATGCATATCAGTGTTAAATTGCATAGCATGATGGCGTATGAAGCAGAAATCCTTGAAGCCTTGGAATGAAAAATAGAAGGTAAAATTGAGAATCAGGATGCAGACTTTGCTATTAAAGCTCTGCATGATAATTTTAAGTTAGTAGCAGATGACCATCTCACCCACCTAACAGAATGAGTAATGAATAAAATTATGAGGATAAAGGTTAAAGTAGAAACATAAAATGAGACTTTGAATAGTAGGAAAGGTAAGCTGGAGGCTCTCAAGGCCAAGTTCTAGTCTCATAAGCATGTAATAACAAAAGCTTGAATTTGGGACGAGGGAGAGGTTGATAAAATAGTACAAGCATATGAACATATTAGGACAGTAGTAAAGGTCATCATACAAGAGGATGTATATCAAAGTGATAGTGATGAAGAAAGTGATGAAGATGAAGAGAATGATGAAGAAGAAGAAAATGAAGAAGAAGAACCTGAGGAATGAATGAAGATGCACTACTAAGTGAAAACATGCATAAGGTACTCACAAATAGTGAGTCATACAGATGGTTGCCAGCTGGCAACCTATGCAATGAGATAGGGTTGACTAAGTCATAGGAGAGTTATCTACCATGGATCTGGATTGATAAATCTTGACTGTCGGTCAATTGTAACTGCCTCCTCACCTTATTCTATAAAAGGTGCAGGGGTGCAATCTTTTAGACATTCGAAACTTAATTGAAATTTGATTGCTGAAAAGTTCAAGACTTATTTGAAAGTTATTGTAAATGTACATGTTATGCATACTTAATGAAAGAGAAGCCATTTTGATTACAAATGATCATAAATCTTGAGTAATGTGTGATTGAAATATGGATATATGCATTGATTAGCTGTGTCCCTTGGAGTGCTTTTCAGCCTGCATGTACTGTTTTCAATTCGTAGTTCCTTTGAAGTTAGCATCAACCATATCTAGCTATGGATCATCCTGGTGACCTATGGTTTGATTTCTTCTCTCCATGAATGTATCTTGTGTGTATGTGATTCAATAACTAAAGGTTCACTAAAAGTATTACTCTTAAAATTTCTTTGAATTTCATACAGATCGTCTCCATAATTGCAAATAACATACAATCAAAAGAAAATAAAACATGAAATATGCAGATATCTTGTAGACAATTGAAAATATAGAGCATATTTGGAGTAATATCATGTCAAATTGATAAATATCATGCAAATTTAGACAAATATCCATGAAATACATATAAATATCCACTTATAGACACAACATTTAAATAGATTTGTAGTGTAGAAGAAAGAACAAGTTCATAGTGATAAATGATCAGAAGAATTGATCAAACTTACCAATATCTCAGCAATCCTTGAAAATAGAGTAGAATTGACCTCTCTATGGAGTGAATTTACAGGATACAGTGCAATATTGATTACCTATATGAATGTAATACCCCTTGAAATGGAAAATAGCATGGCACATCAACCTTTGAGTAATGTCAGACAGTCATGACCTAATCAATGGAGACTTGGAGTCATCAACTTATCCTAAGCTGATCGTACATTACACGATAATAAAGGTTTGTTGTGCAAATTTTTATGCATGTTGTTATGACTAACAATCATCATCAACATAAATTGGTACTAGAAGGAGGGCCTGATAAATATCTATGGGTGATTTGGTGACACATAAGAAAAGGTAATACTCACACAACTGTATACTTCGAGTCGTGTGCAAAGATTTGTTGTTTTGAGTCCATGTGCTTATCCGTCGCAAAGTTTTCAAAGTTAAGTGTAAATAATTCAAGCTTTGTGGTCGGTCACTAAGATATTCAAAAGATAAGTTCTCTTTCAAGTTTTTCTATTGATGCTTTGGAGTAATTTTGTTTAAGAGACCTAATATCTTGTTGCTTGTGTCCAAAGTCTCACATCACCTCATATTTGCATCATTACAACAAATATTGCATAAATATCTAGTCAGTTTCAAATTCTGGTCATCAATACATACTTTGCTTGAGTGTTTTAGCTGATCTTTATAGTAAATAGGCCAAAATTTCCTTAAATTCAAGAAATCTTGGCTCTCAGGCCAAATACCAGGTCCAAATCCAGTGGACTCTTTGAAGAATTGTCTATCCAGGGATTCAGACCTAGAACAATAGATATTTATCATTCTCCTAGTTCTAGTGCGTCAGGAGCTTCACCAGAACACACTTCAATAGCTCCTATCGAGTTGCAAATACCTACAGGACCACCTGTCACGCCCCCAGTCCAACCTCCACCAGTCACAATGTCATTCTTCACTACAGAGTCACCTCTAACTTTCACTGCCTATCATCCTTTACCTAAGAATCCTGATAAGATTTATCCTAAATATCATCCATATCAGGATGCTGATGATCACATTAGAACATTCAAGGAAGCCTGTTGTAGGGCAAGGATTGAACATCAAGATGTGGTATGCATGTTATTTCCATTTTCCTTAGGGGAAGAGGCATATAATTGGTATATCAGTCTTGGTCAAGGGTCAGTCGGTTCATGGGCTGCCTTGGAGAAAGCCTTTAAGGATAGATTCAAAATACCTATAGATCCTTCAATGAATTATCATCTCTTTGCCACAATCAAGAGATTTGAGGGAGAGCCTATTACCAATTTTAATGCAAGATTCCAAAAGATGCTCTCAAAGTTAGTTGCTCGCTATATTGTAACAGATGAAGCTACTAGGAGTATATACTACTCAACATTAGATCCCCTGACTTCTATGTTTATCAGGAGAACACATCCTAGTGTCACAACTTTGGCAGGAGCTTTTGAGGAAGCTGTCAAAGTCAGTCAATAGTTGATTCTTGCTCCAACACCTAATATTGTGTTTCCTACTATCCCTGTTTATCCTACATATCCTACTCAACAATAGACCAATGGAGCCATGATACCTCCAGTTGTAATGCCAAGCCCTTTATAGATACCTCCACTCAATATCATGCCACCTCCAAATGGAAATGGTCAAATGCTACAATCTCTAGGACATACATAGGTACCTCAGGTTGTGGAACAGTCTAATAACAGTAACAATGGCTCTTCCTTCTTTAAACCCCAAACAGAGAATGTAGTAAGCAAAGTTCAGGAAGAAAATGAAGAAATTAAAGAGATATTAGCACAACTGAGGAAACTCACCACTAAGATCACTCATTTGAGGAGTTAGAATTTTTATTCTCAACCAAATCAGAATAGAGGATATGCTAATGATAGATCTGGTTATCCTGATAGGGGATATAATAACAACTATAATAATAACATTGGTAACAATAATCTCCCCAGACAACCTAGAGTGTGGAACACTAGGCCAAACAATGGTTCTCTACCATCACCCCTAGATAATCAGCCTCCCAGTGAACCTAAGCAGACCACTAGAGTGAACCTGGCAGAGGCAGCTCTTACAAACTAGTGTAGGATACATAATACCAATGCTCATGCAGAGCTAGATTGTCCTCAGTTTAGGATAGCCACTAGTATATTCCAAACTGAAGTATCTAATACTACAGGTAATCCACCTTGTGTTGAAGGAAATAAAATTATCCCCTATGGATATGATTCTGTGCTTGTATTAGAAAGTTTCATTAATCATCCTCATCAGCAGACAATGTCACCTCATGAGAATTACACCTTAGCATGTGAAGAGTCAGCTATGGATTTTGAAACCAATTATGTTTTTCCATTTGAAGATGAAAATGAGCCATCAGTTGAACATGAAGAGGTACATGCTTATCAGCAACAGTATTAGGGTAGACATAATTACAACCTAAGGAATAACTCCAGTTGACCTACTGGTCCTTTGACTACATCCTTGCCTCCAAATAATTTCAACACTCCTCTTGATCCTAAGGCTAGCAATAACCTTGGATTTCCTAAAGTTAATGCTCAGTACTTAGCACCACAAAATATAGTACCAAAAACTGGTAATCTGCCCCCTGAGTCTGATAAATTGGTCACATACTTAGCAGATGAAATGAAAAAGATCAAGATCAGCCTGTCATTATCTGATTTACTCAAAACCCCAGCTATTAAAAAAGTCTTCATGAAATCCTTAGATGATCCTACTCCAAAAGAGGATAATTATACCTCAAGTTAGACTTGGAATAAAGATCAAGCCATTAAGAATGTTAATGTTAAACATAAAACTCCAGCCACTGTCCAAGCTGCAGAGACTTCACACATGACTCTTTACAGAGATAAAACTGAGTGACCTCCTTTTCTCCTTACCATAAGGATGTTTAGTAAGAATTTGCATAACTGCTTAGTAGATTTAGGTGCATCTACTAATGTAATGCCCCTATCTATATGTAATGCCTTAGGGTTACATCCTGCCAAGTCACTGAAGAAAGAACATAGTTAGATAAAATAGAAGTGAGTGTCATAGGAGAATTGACTCACATCCATATGCAGTTAGGATTAGATCCAAGAATCCAGTACTACATCGATATTTAGGTGGTAGACATACCAGATACCTATGGGATGTTGCTAGTAGGGAATGGTCAAAAACACTCAATGGATACATGTCCACTGATTTTAGTCACATGTGGTTACCTTGGAAAGGAATACCTAATCAAATAAGGATAGATGTTGAGCCCGCATGAAACATATGATCACTGAATACAATAAAACCAATGAGATCATGTATGTAGATGTTGAACTCAGAGTGTACTCCATCAGACCCTAGACCATCAAGACAGAGGAGATCCTCATGTATGATGTTCATGTTCATAATGACAATCTTCAAGATGATAGAATAATTTTAGAGTCTGATTGTAGTTCTAAAAATGAGATAGAAGTAGATCACTTTAGGAACTTTGAAATGCACTTGTCCAAAGAGGTGCAACGTTGCCAATTGTTAAAAATATCCATTGAAAATGTTCTAATTGAAGGATGGTGCAGGTTACATGATGACGCACATTTTGAAAAGACCTGTGATGCTTGCTTAGACATGATGGAACTAGAACAAGCATGTAGTGAGAGGGCATCATCATCATCCGAGGTAAGTTTTGTAGATAGTGACAGTGATACAGATTTTTGTATGTCATTTGCTGGAATAGAAGAAAGCACATGTCATGATGAAAGTCCTATTTAGATGATAGAAGAGCTATTGGTGTGTAACGAAAGTAATTCTAAGAGTAACAAGAATATCACCCCAAGAACCGATTGCTTGGTTGAGTCAGATTATGAAATATCTGATGAAGATGGAGACAATAATTTGTCCAAGTTTGAGGAATTTTTATCAAAACAAATTTAGAAAATGATATGGCAACAAAGATCCCCAGAGGATGTTCTAATTGAGGGATGGTGCAGGTTACATGAAGCACTACATTCAGAAACTACTTATTCATTATGTTTACATATTCTAGAAAAGTAGGTGTTGCCTAGTTCAAGAGACACTCCTCCTAATGACAAAGAAGAAAAAGGAATATCAGCTTCACATCAGTTAGATAAGGTGAAGTTGGAGAAGATTGGAACATCAAAATTAAGATGGATATCAGGTGGTGCAACTACCAGAGCTAAAAAGAAAAGAGAAGGCCCAGAAAAACCTTTAACTGAAGATAAGCCATCGATCCATAGGTTTGACAAATCTAAATCAAAACAAGGAGCTGAAGTAGGAATAGATCTTATTGATCCAATTGGTAAATCCTACTTGGCAGCATATAGAATACAAATCCCATGCACAAATAATGTGACAAAGTATGAAGCTTTGATCCATGGGATATTGTTTGTACTCAGAAAGAAAGTAAAGATTCTGCACATCTATGGAGACTTAGAATTGGTAGTAAGATAAGGGGCATATATTTCTGTAATTATAAGAAGTTGTCTAATTACAGACACAGGGTATGGGATCTAATAGAAGATTTTGATGCATTTAACATTACCCATGTGCCTAGAGAACAAAATCATAGGGCAGATGCTTTGGCCCAAGCCACAAGTACTTTGGAACCATTATCCATATCTGGTTTGAAGAGATTTTCAGCTGAATTAGTGTTAGTACCTTCTGTACCATACAATATCATTAACCTTCAAGTGTTTGATGATGACTAGCACATTCTAGACTTCATATCCAATAGAGATGTGTTTGATACATAGATCATAGATGAAAGAAATGTGGAAAATCATACCTGGGAAGAAGAAGAGATCATAGAGCTACCTAGTAACAAGATTCCTAAAGGAATGATAGAATTGGAAAGAGCATTTGATTTAGATAACATGCTGAAACAGAAAGATCTCCCTAAAGAAGATGGAGGAGAATATTCATTAGTCAACATAGGACATGATGAAGAGAGAAGGAATGTTTTGATTGGAAAGATGTGTATAGAGGAAGAAATGGTAGGAATAACCCAAGCACTTAAAGATTATATTCATGTTATTGCCTAGACATATGATGAGTTGAAAACTTATGATACTTCAATCATCACTCATACTATACCGTTAAAGCTAGATGTCAAGCCCTTTAGACAAAAATAGAGACTCGTTAATGCTTTGTTGGAGCCCATCATTTTTGAAGAAGTGAAGAAATTGCTTAATGCCAAAATCATATTCCCTGTGAGACATTCTACATGGGTGGCTAATTTGGTCCCAATAAGGAAGAAGAATGGTGACATTAGGTTGTGTGTAGACTTTAGAAATTTAAATAGAGCTTCTGAAAAGGATAACTATCCTTTGCCTTCTTTGGATGATGTCTTGTAGATTGTGAATGGTGCCAAGATGATGTCATTTTTGGATGGTTTTTTAGGTTACAACCAAGTGATGGTAGACAAGATAGATAGATTGAAGACTTCATTCACCACTAAGTGGGGAATATTCACCTATAGGCGCATGCCCTTTGGATTGATAAATGCTGGAGCCACCTTTCAACGAGCAATGGATATAGCCTTCAGAGGATTAATTGGTAAATGCATCGTCATATACATGGATGACTTGATACTTTTCTCTAAAGAGAGAGGGAATCATGTAGAAGACCTCAAGAAAGTACTAAATAAATGTGAACATCATGGAATATCCTTAAACCCTGAGAAATGCATATTTGGGGTAACCATAGGGAAGTTATTAGGTCACTTAATAATAGAGGATGGGATCATCATTGACCCTACGAGAGTAGAATCAATCATGAAAATACAACTCACCATGAATAAGAAGGAGCTCAAATCTTATTTTGGTAAGATTAATTTCGTTAGGAAGTTCATTACTAGTTTTGCAGAGATTGTTAGACCATTGAATGCAATGCTCAAGAAGGATTCCAAAATTGAGTGGACACCTAGAGCTAGAGAATCTTTTGAATATATCAAGAAAGCCATATCTAATGCTCCTATTCTAATTAGTCTAGATTATACCAAAGATTTTTACATGTACTCATTTTCTTCAGAGCATACATCTGTAGTAGTATTAACACAAAGAAATGAGGGTAAAGAAGAAAATCCTATAGCCTTCATGAGTTGTCCTTTCAGGGATGCAGAACTTATATATATGGATGTTGAAAGACAAGCACTCGCTCTGGTTTGAGCAGTCAAGAAGTTTAGACATTGCATCTTGAGAAGTAAAATGATCGTTGTAGTGCCAGATGCAACAGTAAAGATGCTTTTAATACAAAGTGAACTAGGTGAAAAGAGAGCCAAATGGATAACTATCCTCCAAGAGTATGATATGGACATAACACCCATGAAATTAGTGAGAGGACAAGCCTTGAGTCAGATGATAATTGAAATTGATCCTAACATCATGAGCCAACAATATGTCATAAATACAAAGGAAACTAGAGAATGGTATTCAGACATCAAGCATATCTTGATTACTAGAAGATGTCCTTCAAGGTTGCAGGCCTCACAAAGGAGAGCCTTGAAAATAAGATCCCAAAAATACATGATAAAAGGAGGAGTTATTTTCAAGAACTATGAGGGAATATACCTTAGATGCCTAGAAAGGGAAGAAGCTGACAAAGTGTTAGCAGAATTACATGACAAGTTTAGGACTGCACATGGATCATACTTAGTTGCCACTCATGCTATCCTCAGAGTAGGGTATTACTGGCCTACTATTTTTAAAGATACTTTTGAACACATCAAATGTTGTCATATGTGTTAGGTTGCTACAAGTAGAGAAAGGTATGTTGCTCAACCCTTGCAACCAGTGATGGAGACGCGCCCATTTGCTCAATGGGGGATGGATTTCATAGGACCTATCAACCCTCCATAATCTTCAGGCCACAGATATGTGTTGATTGTTATTGATTATTGTACCAGGTGGACTGAAGCTATTAGTAGTAAGACTTGCAATGCTAAGGATGTGATCAAGTTCTTGGAAAGAAACATAGTAACTAGGTATGGAGTTCCTTATGCTTTAGTATGTGACAATGGATCTGCCTTTGCATCAATAAGATTATCAAGTTGGGCTTTTAACCACATAATTATTTTGAAGTTTTCTTCAAATTACTATCCTCAAGGGAATGGATTAGCAGAATCTACAAACAAGAATTTATTGAACATCATAAAGAAATTGATAGAAAAGAACCCAACGGAGTGGAATACCCTATTAAAGTACACATTGTGGGTAGATAGAACTAGGATGAAGGCTGCATTAGGAAATTCTCCTTTTCACCTAGTATATGGGGTGGATCCCATCCTCCCTGTTAACCTAAAAATCCCCACATTGTAGTTTGCACAAGAGTATCTAGGCATAGACAACAAACAAGAAGTCAGGTTACTTTAGTTAAGGCATCTAGAAGAGAAAAGGAATAGAGCAATTAATCAATTTGCTAAACATCAAGCTATTGTCAAATGTTGGTTTGACAAAAGAGCTAGAGTGAAGGCCTTTAGAATTTCAGATTTAGTCCTTATGTGGGATAAAGCACATGAAAGGAAAGGAGATCATGGTAAATTTGACAAACTTTGGATAGGTCCTTTTCAAGTTTTAGAAATTTTAGGAGATAGTACCTACAGGCTCAAGACTTTAACCGATGAGGATGTCCCATTACCAGTTAATGGACAGTTCCTCAAGCATTATTTTCAAGCCTGAGATGGTGTCATGTAAGTCAAGTGTATCATAGTGTGCATATTGTATAGTTGTTTGTATAGTTTTGTTTTGTTTGTTTGTTGCCTGTTGAGTTTTATTTTGGTTAGTCAAGATGATGTAACTCATCGCCCTAAGAAAATAACCAAATTGTTAAGATTCAAGTGGTGAGAACAAATTCCTATATAGATTATAATTCATTTTGAGAAGTATCGGTGATCAGGTTTGTGATATCCTTTTCATCAGGGTGCCTTTTCTTAACTAAGTGATTTTTCACAGTGACTCATTTAACAACCTTGGGTTTGTGGAATGCATAAGTATAGGTTTTAAGTGAAAAATCTAAAGGGACTCCCTTGCTACCAGTGCAATCTCCAACCTAAATCAGCAAGTGACGATGCCTTGCACATTAAGCTTACATGATGACATCATATGAACTGAAAGATAAATATTGAAAATCCAAAAGGGAATAAATTAGGTCATCTAAGTAACTCTGTTGGGGCTATAGACGCCTACTGGCAGTGGGGCTTTACTTAGGGGGATTGTATAGATAACCTAGTCGGGGTTATAGACACCTATTGGTAGCAAGGCTCTATCCAGGTTGGCTATGAGGGATGCTCCCAAACTATGTAGCTTAACATCAATTACTCATGTTTTCAAATTACTTTCAAGATGAGGATAATTAATCATCTGCACACACCTGATCCTTTGTTAACATTGTTGCTATGATGAAAATCTTATCATTCAGAAAGATTATATTACTTATACTTAGAAAGAGTTAAAATGCTATGTTAGAATGTGATCATATCACTTGAATCATTAGAATTTGGTTATGTTCTTTGGTGGCAAGTTGTTGTGTGGTTACACAACAAGCCCCTTTTTGCCTTGACAAAATAGGGACCTAGCTTTTCTTTTTTCTTTGGTTTGTTTGCTACTTTGGGTAGTTTGGTAAAATTAGCCATGCATGTAGCCCTGTAAGAGGGTGAATTTGTCACCATGATGAGGTCAGTTGTCAAAGTTAGTCATTCACATTATTAACATCATGGTTGGAAAGTACACAAAATTCCAAGCAGGTTTGCCTTTTAGATCACCCCAAAATTGTCTAAGGGAAGAGAGTTATGTTGAGTCAAAGTTTGGTCAAACCTGATATACCATGCCATGGGGGGTCATATTTCAAACATCAGTCATCTTAGAAAAGATCACCCTGATATAGGATTATCACCTGATAATTATCCGATGTGCAATGTACAGACGTCAACTTTAAGTAAGAGTCGATATCTACTCGTTAAATGACTTCAGTTATCCCGCGGGGGGTCATATTTTTAACATTAGCCATCTTACAAATATCACCCTCTTCGCATATATCACCCTATGTCAATATGATAGTGACATCATCCAAGCCCAACGAATAAAGGAAATCATGATGATGATGATGTCATTGTTCCATATATCCGCGAGGAGGTATATATCTGATGTCTGTCATATTCTTTAATATGATGGTGACGTCATTAAAACATAATAATTAAATAATGTCACCTACATAGTGATGTCACCCCTATCTTTTCTGCGGGGGGTCATTTTATCTGCGGGGTCATATCTTGAACGGCCCCTGATCTTAATTTCGTGACCCGATATACACATGGTCAAATGTTGACCATATCACCTGATCCTTTGCATTCAGTTTTACTGCTCAAAGGCGGGGGGTCATTTTATCCAAAGGGGGTCATATTTTGAATATCCCTCGATCTTTCAAAGATCACCCCCATGTTTCTTGACATTAAATGCAATTAAATGCGGTAGATGAATTCCCACTGATTACAAGTACAAATTGAACACTTGGTAGCATCTATGGATTCCTTGTAGATGATCAACGGATTTGATCAAGACAACACATTTTTACCCTAATTTGTCATATTGATCTGCTTTAAAGGTGAAATTTGAAAGTTATTTTCATTTACCTTGTGATAAATCAAGAAATTACAAAGCTCTAGAGAAGTCAAACCCTCAAATAGTGACCTGTCAATGGATTGGATCTTTCAATGTAACGGAACGGGTGATCTTGAGTGTCTATATCCCTTTTTCGTAATTAGTCATCTAACCCAGGAGGAAAGCACTGTCAAGTAAGTAACTGTAAAACCTCCTGTTGTCATTTTCTGTATGTTCAGGTAAAGTATTTGTTCTTGCCTGTGGTTTGGCTTTGTGATAATATGTATCATGAAGTAAAGAATAGTATACAGAGTACACATGATATATAAGTACATGATGTTGTATAAATGCATGTGGATACTATATGGTAAAGCATATCATGTTTATTGCAGGAAGCCATGGTAGATCTCAGAAGGAATAGGTCTGAGGCATAGTTCCTAAAGCCCATGTTTGTTCAACCTGAGGGGGTGCAGTTCAAATATAGAGTTATTGGTGATACACACCAAGGAGATACGGACCTGGCAGTATGGTCTACAAGGTTGGATCATGATAAGGATAATACCATTCTGGATGGGGTATATGTCTCAGGTATGTGGCATGCAGCTGCTTTTTCGTATGCTATGGATGCCACAGAGCTGGTAGTGGAATGTGCAAGAAATTATAACCTTCAAACCAAATGGGTGGAGAAGCATGTGATAATATATGTAGACTTCTCAATCAAGGGCATTACCACCACTTTCAATCTATCAGTTGGGAAGAAGGTAGTGAGTGTGGACCTACGCAAGTTGGAAACATAATATAATAATAAGAAGAAGAATGCAAGGAAGAGGATCTACTAATGGAGATCAAAGAGCAGAACCTATGCCGCCTTAGCCAAATTACTTGTGTATCTGTACAAGTTTGACTTTGACGATGAGTACCAATATATGATTGCCCTGCTGAGCAGGATAACTGGTAAACCTCATGCTGGAAATTTTGAGAACTGGATGTTTGGGATCATCCAGATGGTCTTATATGTAGACAATAGGCCATTATGGGCTAAGATCATCAGTGATGCACCGGATGAGGGAATGAGGAACCTGGGAGGATAGACATGCTTATTTTACATGACCTCATATGTGGTATACTCATGAACATATAAGGGAACTTTTGATGTTTTGAAGATAGTGGGTAAGGCTGGTGGTGATGCTGATGATGCACACATATGGGATCATTATCCCCAATTGCAAAGGAATGATTACCTCCTGGATTACAAATTGGTAAATGATGCATTCTCCATACATCTGGTCAGAACCATGTAGGAGGACAGGACTAAAAGGTTGAGCATGGAAGCTCAGGAAGTTATTTATCAGTATGGAGCCTGGTTTATCCAGTTTTCCACTTTTTCATATATCAAGATAGAGGGATTCAAAGGACAACCTCTTATGTTGCCAAGATACCCCACTGATGGGGTTATCTTTATAGAATTTGTCAGGCAAGTATCTACAATAGTTGAAGCCTACAAGGCACATAAGAAGATACCTCCGATTTTGTTTCCAATATCTATGGGTTGGTAGATGTGCTTAGATTCAGAGAGCATAAAACATGTCATTGGGGGGTTAAAATTAACGTATTTACAGCCATTTCCCCTAGCCAGATCATATGATCCTTACGATAGGATGCAGAAGATATTAGGAAAACTAATACATCAAAAGCATCTAGAAGACTTCTGGATCGATTGTGATAATGAAGCTAAGGTGAGAAGAAGGAAATACCAAAGACTCACCTTGAATCAAATTAAAACCTTTTACTGCATCCCAGTGCTAGTACAACTATGTAAGGATGATGGAAAAATCATGTCAAATGAATATGAGGACAAAAAGGTGTATAAAGACAGCATATCATCCCCAGATCTTAGACAACAAGAAGATATATCCTTAGATTAACTAACAAGTGGGGTGATCCAGCTAACCCAAGCCTGGGTAGATGAGGAGATATCTAGATTGAAGAAAAGGGGTGTTGCCCTTATTGTTGATAACATGAAGAAGAGGTAGGAAGTATCTGATGAGGAATATGATGATTTCCTCAATGAAAAGAGAAAATCCAATGGGGAAAGATTGCCCATAGGAAAACAAAGGAAAGGTCCCCCTAAGGGTAAGAAAGTGAAGATGAATCAAAGGGGTGATAATATAAGGGATTGCCATGTCAGTTGTAGGTGCATCTACATCAGCTCATGCATCCGCGTCATCTGCACAACCTCTTATTGAAAAATGAAAGACTAAAAGGATTTTGAGGCCTGCTGTTGAGGCTATAGAGGTGCAGGTAGAGAGCCAGGTCCTGCAGCAGGAAGTGGAAGAAGGCATCTCTTTGGAAGAAGAGAAGGTAAATAAGGAGCCTGAAGTTGATGACTTGCAGGTGGCTAGCAAGAAGAGGAGGGCGATGCCGCTGATGTCACCTCCCAAGAAACAAAGAATAGCCATGAGGAGGTATATTTGAGCTGACCCCATCATATTGAGAGGAGCCAGTGGTGAAGCTTTCAGGAAGGAACTGCAACGTGATGTTCCTCTTCCCACCATAATAAAATTCAAAACTGAGAAAGCAAAGGAACAACCAAGAGAAATGTCTAAAACAAGTCAGGGTTTTCCTTTCTCTTTAGAAGAACTATGGACTTATCTGATGATGAGGTGGTTCAGAGTGTGGCTTCCCAACAAATGGAAACTTTGGTTTCCAACACTTGCATGACCCCTCATGGAACTCCATTGGCACAAATGGTCGTATTTTGGGAGGTAAAGAAAATAGAAGAGATGAAAAAAGGTAGCCCAGAGAGGGCAGCCCAACAGATAGGGCTTGATAATCTGGTTGATTAGGTGACTAGCCCTATAACCATAGAATTAACATGCATGCAAAAAAAGATAGCCCTGCTCCTGATATGGGTCAGCAATAGCATGAGACACCCGCTGAACCAAAAATAGTAGAAGTTTAACAAAAGAGTGGGGATGATCAGGATATATCAGGTACTGGTGTTGCTCAAACACAGAGAGATCTGGAAGAAGTGCCAAGAAAGGAGGATAAATCAAGTTAGGAGGACCCGAAGCCACAAGATATCAGTACATCAAGTCAAGTACAGTAAATGATCCTTGATCAGGGTGATGCCCAAGGGCAACATACACAGACATCCACAGATGTCAATATGCCACTGGATGAGAAAAATAATAAAGAGGATGAAAATTAGGAGGGAGTACAGGATCAAGCACAGGATTAGAATGTGGATATTCCACAGGATCCTCCTTTGCAGAAGGTAAATGCTCAGCAGAAAGAACTTCAACAAGATCCCCCTCATGAAGAAATACATGAGGAAGAAATTAAGAAGGTGCCTTCTCCACTAAGGATAGAAGAAAACACTGGAGAACAGGGCATATAGGATATTAATAAGGGCAACCAAGAATCTAGAGGTGATGTACCTCAATGGCTAGAGAAGGAAATGGGTATGGAACAAGGGTCAGAAATTCAAGAGTTTGATGTTTCTACCTAGTTCATGGAAAAGATGATGAAGCCAAGGTGGAAGGCCAAATTAACATTGGCCATAAAGAGAGATCCCACTACAAGCAGAAGGACTACATAGATATCACTTCCCATAGTTGAGAAGGAAAAGGGAAAAATTAGCCTAGAGGAATTCCAAATCACAACTATTGATTTGGGTTTTGCCAATGAGGACTAGGAAGGTTAAGAAGGGAAGGATATTATTGATTTTTTAACCCAAAGGGTGAAGAAGGAGAAAGAGAAAAATAAAATACATAAAGAGCACATTGCTCAGCTACATTCTTTCATAAAAAGGTTAATTAACCGTGATAATACACCAGGTTATCTTGCAGTCCCATTGACTGTCATAACACAAGAAGAGGTCACCAAGTTAGACCTAATGAAACATGAGGCGATGGTCATGGAAAAATGGATGTTCTCATCTCTCACTAGGGTTGAAGAAGTATTGAGAACCTCTCTACAAAGGTGGAATTCTTTGAGTAGTCTAAAGAGAAAGGTAGATAAAATACAGAATGCTATAGGAAAACGGTCATTCCAATTAGAAAAAGACCTAACTGCTCTAAGTGAAATGAAGATAATTGATCCACAAATTTTGATAAGAAATAAAGTACTAGATAATAACACTACACTGCTAATAAGTATATAGTATGAGGATATTAGGTTTGAGTGTGATATCTTGAAGAAGTGCAATGGCAAACTCAGGGATATCAGTGTTAAATTGCATAGCATGATGGTGTATGAAGTAGAAATCCTTGAAGCCTTGGAAGGAAAAATAGAAGGCAAAATTGAGAATTAGGATGCAGACTTTGCTATTAAAACTTTGCATGATAATTTTAAGTCAGTAGCAGACGAGCCTCTCACCCACCTGATAGAAGAAGTAATGAATAAAATTATGAGGATAAAGGTTAAAGTAGAAACATACAATGAGACTTTAAATGGTAGGAAAGGTAAGCTAGAGGCTCTCAAGGCTAAGTTCCTGTCTCATAAGCATAGAATAACAAAATCTAGAATCTAGGATGGGCGAGAGGTTGATAAAATAGTACAAGCATATGAACATATCAAGATAGTAGTAAAGGTCCACATACAAGAGGATGTATATCAAAGTGATAGTGATGAAGATGAAGAGAAAGATGAAGAAGAAGAAAATGAAGACGAACCTAAGGAATGAATGAAGATGCATTACTAAGTGAAAATATGCATAAGGTACTCACAAATAGTGAGTCATACAGATGGTTGCCAGCTGGCAACCTGTGCCATGAGATAGGGTTGTCTAAGTCATAGGAGAGTTATCTACCGTAGATCTAGATTGATAAATCTTGACCATCGGTCAATTGTAACTACCTCCTCACCTTATTCTATAAAGGGTGTAGGGGTGCAATCTTTTAGACATTCGAAACTTAATTGAAATTTGATTACTAAAAAGTTTAGGACTTATTTCAAAGTTATTGTAAATGTACATGTTATGCATAATTAATGAAAGAGAAGCCATTTTGACTACAAATCATCATAAATCTTGAGTAATTTGTGATTGAAAAATGGATATATGCATTGATTAGCTGTGTCCCTTGGAGTGCTTTTTAGCTTGTATGTATTGTTTTCAATTCCTAGTTCCTTTGAAGTTAGCATCAACCATATCTAGGTATGGAACGTCCTGGTGACCTATGGTTTGATTTATTCTCTCCATGAATGTATCTTGTGTGTATGTGATTCAATAACTAAAGGTTCACTAAAAGTAGAAGTGCTCTTTTAAAATTTCTTTGAATTTCATACAGATTGTCTCCATAATTGCAAATAACATACAATCAAAAGCAAATAAAACATGAAATATGTAAATATCTCGTAGACAATTGAAAATACAAGAGCATATTTGGAGTAAAAGCATGTCAAATTGATATATATCATGCAAAGTCAGACAAATATCCATGAAATACATATAAATATGCACTTATAGACACATCATTTAAATAGATTTGCAGTGTAGAAGAAAGAGTAAGTTCATAATTATCAATGATCAGAAGAATTGATCAAACTTACCAATATCTCAACAATCCTTGAAAATAGAGTAGAATTGACCTCTCTGTGGAGTAAATTTACAACATACAGTGCAATACTAATCACCTAGATGAATGTAAGACCCCTTGAAATGTAAAACAACATGTCACATCAACCTTTGAGTAACATCAAATGGTCATGACCTGATCAACGAAGACTCGGAGTCATCAACTTATCCTAAACTGATTGTACTTTACAAGATAATAAAGGTTGGTTTTGCAAATTTTTATGCATGTTGTTATGACTAACAATCATCATCAACACATCTCCACACATGAAATTATCCATTTGATGGACAAAAGTAACACCCCTAGCATGGCTCTCAAACAAGATATTTCTAAGGCTTACGACAAGATTTCTTGGAAGTTTCTCTTTTTGGTTCTCAGGAAATTTGGTTTCCAGGACAAGATGATAACCCTGATCCAAGAATGTGTCACTATTGTTAAGTATTCGAAGCTTGTCAATGGCTCTCCCCAAGGATTATTAATGCAGGTAGAGGTATTAGACAAGGGGATCCCCTCTTGCCCCACTTGTTCATCATTATGGATGAGGTCATGGGAAGGAAAATTCTTTCCCACCTGGATAGATAGAATCTAAAGGGGATCAGAGCAGCATCAACAGTGAGGCCATCGGTTGTCCAACAATTTGTTGATGACACTATGCTATTTGGCATGACTTCAATTGTGGAAGCTAGAAGATGGAAAGACTTGTTGAACTCTTAGCCTAATGCCTCGGGACATTCTATAAATTATGAAAAGAGTAATGCATTCTTCTTTAATGCTGATCTAGTTCTCCAAGAGAAGGTCAAGAAAATTTTGAACTGCAATCAGGCTAACCTCCCAGCAACTTACTTTGGTCTTCCCCTCACTGTTAAGGAAGTGACCCCCAACTTCTGGAATTCTGTCATGGAGAGAATTCAAAGGAAAATGGAAGGTTGGAAAGGTAAACTCCTGAGCCAAGCTAGTAAACACCAACTCCTGAAGGCCTCACTACAAGGCATCACCACCTATTATCTATCCCTCTTTAAAATACCCAACTACATAGTGGAAAAATTAGAAAATAATTAGAAATCTTTTCTATGGATAGGGGTGGAGGAGAAGAAGAGAATGTCTCTCATCAGATGGGAAAAAATATGCATTCTAAAGTTTCAAGGGGGATTGGGGATAAGAAAGACTTAATTGATGAATAAAGCCCTGCTGGCCAAGATTGGGTGGAAGTTCCTCAAGGAAGATAAGGACTGGGTTCAGATAATGAAAGCCAAGTACCTCTACAATGGAGAAAAGACCAGTGAGTTGATTGAGAGGGAGAGCCTTCCTAAAGTCTCATTCATCTAGAACAAAATGATCAAAACTAGAAGAACACTGTCACAAGGCATTAAGTGGAAGCTGGGAAAAGGAGACAAAATTAGGTTTTGGGAAGATAATTGGCTACATGGGAATCCCCTATCCAACCAGGAAAACATCAACATTAAAGATTGAGCAATCACTTATTTTGGGAGGTTTATCAGCAACTACATCATGACTCAAAACCAATGACGGAGGAAATGGAAGAACATAAGCGACTGTTGGGAGGATAGCTAGACTGAGAACCAGTGATGTTTGTCTCTATAATTAGAGTTAAGGAATCATAGAATTCCTTTATTCCCTAGGGAGGCTAAGATGCTTTGGGCTTAGGATCAAAAGGGGGCCTTCTCGGTTAAATTGGCTTACAACATGCTAATAAACAACATTCAGGATAGCATCTTGAGGAAGAAAGTTTGGAATAAAAACCTGACTCCTAAGATCAACTTTTTCTTGTGGACTACCACACACCTCAAAATTCTCACCACTAATAATATCAATAAGAGAGGTTTCCAAGCTATCAATAGATGTGTTCTCTACTAGAAAGAGGAAGAATATATACATCATATTCTCTTCCATTGTGACTTCACCAAGGAGGCCTGGGGAAGGACCTTGACTACTCTCATTATAGATTGGGTTCAAAATGAAAACCTAACAAACTTCATACATGGCTGGCTCTCCCCCTTTTCCCACCCAAGGATTAGAGAACGTTGGAAGCAAAGCCCCCCACACCTAGCCTAGAGAATTTGGAAAGAAAGGAACAACAAATTTTTTAGGGAAACGGTGAAGAGTGCCAAGGATGTTTTCTTCTACTTCTGTAGAATGGTCTCAGAAAATGCCTCCATCTATACCCTAAAAGTTGCTAAGGAACCCCCCACTCAGCTGGAGATCCAGATTGCCAAAAACTAGGGTTTGATAGCTAACATAACCAACTTTGACAACTCTAAGTAGCTTTCTAGACAAAGCACCACCTAGAGACCTCCCCCAAAGGACTAGGTCAAACCCAACTTTGACGGGGCTAAGAAAATGACCACCAGAATATCAAGTGTGGGTGGGGTCATAAGAAGTGATCAAGGGAAAATCATAGCTGCTTATGCTAGGGGCATTGGTACCCAATCCAATAATGTGGCTAAGGGACTGGCTCTCTTATGGGGTCTGAAACTGGCCCTTTCACTAGGATTGGATGAGCTACAAATTGAGGGAGATTCAAAACTTATTGTTGATGTTGCCCTTGGTAGGACTGACAGCGGATAGAAACTCAAAGACATCACTGAGGACATAAGAGATTATTGACTGGGCTCACCCAGAAGGAGATATGACATACCTATCATGAAGGCAACATAGTGGCCGATAGCATGGCCAACCTGGGTCAGTACTTGAGCAATTGAAGATATTGGAGGAAGCTCAATAACTTCCCTTCTCAAATTCAAAAACTCTTATGTATAGAGTAGGACACTATACCTAAAACATCATGATTTTAATCTTTCCCAAGTTTGTTACTCGGCCTAAGGATTGCCTTAGGTGCTGTAGGAGGAATGATTCTAATAATAGTGATTTTAATATTTTTAAAGAAACCAAAAGATCCACTGACAGGATGGAATTCAAGCAAATCATCTTTGAGAGAAATATTAATTATATTTGGTTGACGTGTTACAAAAGGAACATGATGACATGGATGCCCCAAGAGGTTATTCACATGGTCACTCATGTGCCTTGCAATTGGTTCAACACTCCTAATCTTCGTAGTACCCAGCTCCAAGATTTTAGTAATCATAAGATAGGATAGCATGTTAATTTGCATGAGATGAATTTATGAATAATGTCACTTAGAACTAGAGAGGTGTCAAGTTGCTCATTGTTCTTCATGCCTTGAGCTTGCTCGTAGGTTCATATTTGTTGTGATAAAGTTTTGTCTCCGCAAAGAGTTCTCCTATCACCAAATAATTCTGCTAAGGGTGGTAAAGAGAGTAGTCTACAAGGAGCCTCATTTCTGTCTAAAATTTCTACTAAAAGTGGTAACTATCTGCAAATTGGGGGGATAGGACTTGTATTGAACTAGAGTCTTGCGAAGAATTTAGGAAGAATGAGACCCTATGGCATATCTTCTAGGAGGGTAATGTGGCATTGTTTTTAGAATGCTTGCAAGGGCATGATGAAAACTTATCTATGTAGTTTGCGTAGTCTTTGAAGTGACTGAAGAGGTTATTGGGATGGCTACGAGCATGTCTATGGAGGCTATGAAACATATGAAGACTAGCAAAGTCTCTGAATCAGATGGTATGGCACTGTTCTTAAAAAAGGATGAAGTGTTGCACAACCTGCAAGGAGGGTTTGATAGAGGGTAGCTCCCCAAACCATGGGATGACGTGTGCTATATGATCATCAAGTATTTCACACTTGAAGGTAGGTTTCTCCATTTCTTCCACTACCACTTTGCATTCCTTAATCACTTTAAATGCAGCAAGTTCATTAGCTTCTCATTTTACCTGTTATCTTCTCTAGAAGTTTCTGTTGAAGCCACCATTGAACAACACAAGAATGACCCTGAGAAACCCCCCATTCTGCTCCACCAGGGGCTTATTTACAAGCTTTATAAGTTTCACTTAGCCCTCTGTCCGCCCAAGAATATCATTGCCACCCGTGTTGATAGCCCCTCTGCAATGCCTAAACCCAAACCGAAACGCACTCGTAGCAACCCTGTGATCATCATTGAAGTGACCCTTGAGAAATTCACCCACTCCCACAAAACTACCAAGTCCTCTTCAGCCAAAAAGAAAACCCTTGTGCTAGTTTTCCCTGATACTCATAATGTGGAACAAACTGATCCCGTAAATGCCAGCCTTGAACCCACCAAGAGGAAACTCATTGTTAGTGAGGTGAAAGGTGATACTTCCCACAAGAAGGTTAAGGTTGGAAAAGATAGGGGTAGCCTCTCTGTGAATTCTAAGAATAACCCCAGCATAGAAGTCCAAAATCTGGAGGAAGGGGATGAGGATTTTGTGGATGGTGGGGATGGAAGTGAAGACAAGATGGATGATGAGTATGTTACGCCTTAGAGTAAGGGAAGGGTTTTGTTGACTAGAAGGTCGACCAGATTGGCCGCCAAACCTACCCCTATGCGCAAGGAGTAGAAGTACATTGTTGAGTCAGAAGGTGCTGAGGAAAACCTTGATGATGAGACAAAGGCTAAGAACCAGGAGGACACCATGGTTCTGGAGACTATGGATGAAGGACCGAGCAACTTCCTTTAATTCAATGCCCAAATTTTGAAGATGGATAGCTTGGAGGAAAAATAGGAAATTGGTAAAAACAAAATGGGTAAGAAGACTATCAGTAAAGGTAAAGAGATAGAGGATATCAACACCAGAATGATAATGCTAGAGAAGAAGTTTATGATGCTGGTGAGGTTCACCTCTAAAGTCATGCATAAGTCTGTGACTACCTTGGCAGTGCTACAAGATATAGAACTCACCAGGCATGGAATGAAGGATAAAGAGCTGAAGGAATACGAGGACATGTACGAATTTCTCACTGAGGATTGGAAGCAACTCTTCAACTAGCTTGTGGGGTTTTTCTTTGTTTTCTTTGTTCTATTTATTGTCTATCAGTTGTTAGACTGTTGTTTCTAGTTTTTTGGCTTTGGTTACTTTTTGTTGTGATGGTCTTTTTTGTTGATTCTATGATGTGCCCTTGAGGTTATTATGTAATGGGTTCGGCACCCTTGGTTTGCCGCTTATCTTATAAAAAATAACACATGACTCATTCCTTTCTCCTCTCCTAGGGTTGCGCAACTGCAATGGGACTCCCATTGGTCTAGTATGGTAGAATTATATACAACAACGCACTATGGGAAGCTTTCTTCTCCATGGGATTTGTTTATAAGGAAATATTTTGACTATTTTATGGGAACAGGGACCAGATGGAGAGTCCTTACATTTTATGGCTTTGGATAGGGATTTGGAGTTGTTTGTGAAGTTGTTTATTGTCATTTAACATCTTAAAAATTGTATGGGATCATTCCAATGCCTTGAGAGTAGTTTTAGTTGTGTTTTGGAAGATTTCTTGCTACTAGTAACATGAAAAATGACCTAGTTGTGAGGAGAAATGAATTGGGCAAATATGATATATTACCTCAAGTGGTAAATATTATAAAATAAACTTTATAAACATAATGTTTATACTTTAAAGGTAAAAACAAAAGCATTGAATGAGCTGAGTGCACTAATGCACAGCCCACTCCACCTCCCTTCCTCAAGGTTGCACTAGTGCACTGGGCCTTTTATTAGTAATATTTGGTCAAGATTACTTCATGATATGTAGATTGGGTGTGCTATCTTCTTAATGGAGGTATTTGTGGATCCTTTTTGGTTAGATATGAACAAAGATATTGCAGGTTGGAGAAGTTCTCACGTATTTGGCTTTAGGCAGAGTTTTGAGGGCTTATATTGGTTCAAAATTGCTTCTCCATGGTCTAAAATCATCCACCATTCATTCCTAATGCTTGGGTAGTGATTCTAGTTATGTCTGGGATGTATTTTGATTACTAGTAACTGCAAAAATGCCCCTGCATCAAGAAAAATGTCCCAACACTATTGATACCACCTCCAGGGTAAAATAGGGCCAGTAAATTAATTTTACCAATAGGATAAAATTGTGCACTGGAATAGAAGCAGCTGGAGCTTTACAACTTGGTTTTGGAGTCCCAAGGAAGAAATTGAACCAATCAAATGAATAGGCTTTCATGATTTTTGAGGGAAACTTAGTATTGGAAAGATGGTTTTCATTGCACCAAAAAATCAACCTATTAATGCCCGATACAACCACGAGACTTAATGAATCCACGGGAGGCGGTTAAGCCATGTCACAAACCCAAGCATTGTGCTGTACAACATAAGGAG
This sequence comes from Cunninghamia lanceolata, assembly GCA_027924645.1. Taxonomy (NCBI): domain Eukaryota; kingdom Viridiplantae; phylum Streptophyta; class Pinopsida; order Cupressales; family Cupressaceae; genus Cunninghamia; species Cunninghamia lanceolata. Next base: position 9,596,545 of record BSBN01000635.1, on the reverse strand, counting down.
ACCAAGGGTGCACACCTTGTAACAATCCCCCCAATGCAAGTGAGGGGTTCGAACTCGTGACCTAGGCTCTGATACCAATTGTTTGAAAGACGGTTGACATTGCACCAAAAGATCAACCTATTAATTCCCTATACAACCACCAAACTTAATGAATCCACGAGAGGCGGTTAAGCCTTGTCACGAACCCAAGTGCTACATTGTATAGCACAAGGAGACCAAGGGCATACACCTTGCAACAATTAGAAGAGCAGTATCAATCCCAATTCAACTCAATGGACTAGATTGATTTGAAGAAATTTGTTTCAAAGTAAGCCAATCAAAAAAGAGATACAAATTCCCAAGTTGCAAATATTAGATAAATGTAATTAAAAATTTGTAGCGGGAAGTTTTGGCTGACATAATTTGTTTTTTTTTTTAATATAGAGCTTGAAAAAGTTATAGTAAGGGGATTTTGGGCTTTGGATACAAGATATCCACACTTTTGGGGAGTAGTTTCTTTTGTAGAGTAGGTTCATTTTGTTAGGTTTGTAGAGAAAAATGTTGCTTGTAGATGAATAAAGTTATGTATGACATTTTTTCAGTTTAGATTGCAATATATGAGTAACACTACATGTGTGTGTTTCTTGCAATTGTGTCCTTGAATGTAAGCATCTCTTTTGTGAATGAAGGAATCAAGGATTTTGAAGTTCATCTATCCACACTTGTTATATTGAATGTCTTATTTACTGCTTCTTTTCAAGTAATAGATTAAATATGCTTTGAGTAAGACATAGGGAGCGATGTGTTACATTAGGGATAGTTGAAGAAGAGTTGCACAAAATACTCTTTCTTGGGTATGTCATTGTAAGGAAGTGATACAGGTATACCCTCTGATCTTGAAGTTTTTGATGTCAAAAAAGAAACATCTGTATTGTAGCATTTGACTCTGTTGCCTTGATAAAGCAATGATATGAGGATTTATTTGCGTAAAGGTCCAAAAGAACACTGAATTTAAAGTCAAATCATTTGAATCAATTTATGTTTTGTTTTGTTTTAGTTTAGGTGATGCATGTTCTCATATTTATCCAGTGAAGATAATCCAAGAATATTGTCAGTCTAAGGTTAATCTTACACATCTTGGTATAAATGTAGGAGAACATATCTACTTGGTTGTAAATGAAAGATATATTTTATAATGTTGTGATAAGGGTCACCCCCTAGGCTTGGTAGATTCTAGAGTGTATGGGAGATAGGTGCAAACAATCTCATGTTAGTTGGCCAAGTCTCCCATTGAATTTGATCATAAGAATTAGAAAATCTTTAGAGTTTGATGTGTGTAGATTTGAGAAGAAACTCATTCCAATGAATGTGCATATCCTATCATCAGAAAAGAACTTTTTTAGATTCCGTAAAGCTCATAAAATCCAAAAAATTTGTATAACTTATGAAAATTTCACAAAAAAAGCATAAAAAACCTATAAAATTGTAATAAATTGACGAATTTAATGTTCAAATTAGACCAAAATAGAGTGTAGTAAATGTCAAAAAACTTCAAACTTGAGTCAGAATTAAACTAGTTGGGTCACCCCTTTCATCAAGTCAAATCTCCCTTGGGTGACCTAGATGTACACCAGGATCTCCCCTGAGCAATCCTGTTGCATAGCCAGATCTCCACCGAGAGACCCTATTGCCCAGCCAAATCTCTCCTAGGTGATTTGGACTAGCAAAAGGGGCAACCCTATTTCACCTCCCCTCATGCTATAAAACACTCTAAAAACTACAAATTTTAACTGATTTCAACAAGCAAAAGATCGATCTGACTCTAAACAACAAGACAAACACAATGTAATAAAAAAATTGATAAAAACTGATACATTCACAAAAATTTTCACAAAAAGAAAACTAGGGTTTAGAGAATGGTTTTTGACTAATTGTGCACTTGATTCTCAGTGGTAGAAGAAGTAGCAGCCATCTTTGTGATCACCTCGGTGATATCTTTCCAACGACTACTTGCACGACCAATTCTGGTAGTGTTTCACTCTGTTCAGTCTAATTTCTCCACTCTTTTCTTCTCTTAGCTTAGTTTGTTTTATGCATTTTTAGAGTAGTTGAACTAATTTTATGCATCTTTCGTTCTCTCATTTTACGTGCTTTCATCCTTGCAAGTCTCCTCGACAAAGGAAAACAACTAGGTGAATTCATGGATCTATGATATGTTCATCATTTCAGTTTTCATTACTTGTTTTGATATATTTAAATGTCGAACTAATGCTAGAACTATTGTAGGTACTATTGCAGAAAATCAACAATAGGTAAAGCCTATTTTGGGAACGATACCTACCCTTCCTGTAGACTACCATCCCTAAGGGGGCAAATATGTAAGCACCAAAATCACACACAGCCTCCATGAGGACCCCATGATAACTCATAATCCTTGTCATGTACATTTAAGCATGAAATAATGTCCTCTCAGTAGTGATTCTCTTGATAGCATTTAGGGTTTTCCCTCCTCTTGTTATTTCCCCTTTGTCATGCTAACCTTTTCCCTGCTTTCGATGATTTTTGACACTTATCGATTCTTGTTTCCTATGCTTGTGACTTCATCCCTAAGCCTTGTATTCATCTTTTTGTTGTGATTAGACCTTTCCTTAGTGTTTTTATCCATTCCCACCCCTAGGAGCCCTCTAGAGGACCTCCCAAGCCATCTCCAACTTTCAGTTTTTAGTTTTGGTCAACCAGTACAAATCTCCCCCTATTATTTCAGGATCTCCCCTAGGATATTTGACATTTGCAGTGAAGATTTAGATTTTAACCATCTTTTGACTAGTTTCTAGAGGTAGTTCACCTCCTTTTCACCCAACTAACAATGTCTTCTAACTTTTCATCATCTTCACTATGTTATTAAAATTCATTTGAGAAGATCTAATTCATAGATTTGCTCTAATTTATAGGATTCTAATTCATACATAGGCTTCTAAAGTCCTCACAACCATATATAACAACTACACATAGAGTCAATCGAGGTAAAAGGTATAATTGGAAGCACAAATTTTAGTTAAACCTTCATAACTTGGGCAAGTCTAACACTGGCATTGACTCATCAATGCATACAATTTTATGCAACCTAAATATCATTGGTTTTTATGTTTACAATTTTTAAGAAGCTATTCACAAGGTCCCTAAAGTAGATTTCTATATTTTCTTAGATTATAATGCGAGAGTGATATAATGCAATTCAAACATCTCAACATTTTCAATATGTATACACACTACCTCTAAGTAACTTGCATATGTTGGTACAAGTATAAGGATTTGTAGGAGACTTTTAAGTATATGGTTAGAAGAATTTGTAAGAGCAAGCTTTAAGTAACTATCAAATAGTAATTCAAAGGAATATAGTTTTTCATTACATGAAAATGTGAGTTAGATTTTATGAGCTCTGCAGTAGTAACTTCTATAACATTCATCTTGAAACCAATAATCCAAGAAATTAGCCTTATTCATAGTAGGGTTGTATTTATGAACCCCAGGTACATTCAAGGTGAATAGTTGACACTCTATAGTCACCTTGAGGTGTGTACATTTATAGTTTTACCCATGGAAGAAAATTTAAAATTTTCAATCAAGCTTGCTTCTAATAAGGTAATGGTATATTGTTATTCATCTACATGGAAATATAATATATTTACAATATCTAACAAAAATTCTCTTTCCATTATTCTTTAATAAATCTCCACACCTTATTCAAAAGTTCTCATTTTGGTATATGCAAGAGAAGATGTTAGTGGTTTTGAAATTTGGCTTTACACCTAATAATTCCATTTACTTGAAAGTTTGTAAAACCTTGTCAACAAAACGTTCATATGTTCATATCTTGCAATTATGGAATTCCATGAGACAATATATTTTTGAAGCATTTTGTCAAATAGTGCGTGTGCCCTTAACAAACATGTTATATTCATTAAAATTTTGTCTTCTCTTTAATACTTTATGCAATTCATTATTAAATGCAATTTGGTGTTATTAACAATCTAATACTCTTACAATATAATGTGGATTTGTGGGGTTATTCTAATTCTATTGAAGCATTAGGTTGTGGTGTTGAAATTGTATTAGATTTTATGCATACCTATCCACAACTTATTTCCAAACTTGAACAAGTGTGGAGTATGAGCTTTCATCCATTAATTTATTGTATTTTTTAAATTTCTAATAGGACTCTGCTAAGTGATAAATTAGCTATATAAATAACAACACCAAATTCCATCAATCTTAAAAGAGAAGACACATTTTATATCTAAGACTTAAAATTTTAATTAATAATATATGTCATTTAAAAGGTTATAAGACTAGGTTGTGAAATTTGGTTTTACACCTACCAATTACATTTGGTAGAAAATTTATAAAACCCTTTCAACAAAAGATTCTATGCATGTCCTCCAATAAAAGAATTCCATGACACAACATTTCTCTGAACCATTTTATCAAATAGTTCATGTGCCTTGTCTATCCTTCCACATTTTCCACACATGTTCACATGGGTAGTTGCAACTACAACATCTAACAAAATTCCCGTCCCTCATTCTTTGATGGACGATAAAATCTAATTAATTAATGGCATATATTAAAATTTTCAATCAACATTGCTTCAAATGGCATATAGTTATTCATCTGCATGACAGTCTAAATTGTCTACAACTAATTATGAAAAGGATAGTCTTGATTCTATCGCTGACCTGTAAGACTACAAACACAAATCTAATTACAATATGTCCTTTATAACAGTGGGCGCTGCGAGTTTTGTACTACGCACCTGGCTAACTTTTAAAAGGAAACTGGAAATCTGTAAATACGCAAGACAATGAACTGCGTAGTAAAGCTGCTCCCAACGGAAATTCTATTCAAGTAAACATATCTAACAGTCATAGTTTATAAATATTTATGTTTATCGGTGTGATTATCGGCCATAGTACAACAAGGTGTAAGACATCTTGTTTGGTAAGTGCCATTATTAGTTCCCGCCTTCGGCAGGTATAACTAATGCATCGGCTAGAAGCAATTTCTCAAATTATTCGTCCAATCATGTGAAAGAACTAAAAATTTGCAACCACAATGCTATAGTTCATTATTTTTTTTTTAATTTAATCATTTAAAAAATACCATTTATCTATTGTCTGATTGGTCTATGGTGTGAACAGTAAGGGTAAAAAATGAAATAATGATTTAAAAAAATACAGTTAAGTACAGGAACTAACAAATACAGTTAAGTACAGGTCATGCAAAGTGACGGCGCTGCTGAGCTTGTTGAATTTATTTCGTTTGCAATGTTAATTAATGATTTTTATTTCATTTGCAATGTTAATTAATGATTTTTAATCATACTTACAAGATGACAGGTCATGTCTTGATCGGAGGTTTTCAATTTGTATGCGCTTTGGATTGTTGTTTCTCAATTTGTTTGCAGTCAGAGAGCAGTGAAGGTGGGCATCCGGAGGCCTGTGAAGCTGCATCTGTGGTAAGCCTCTATATGGACTTCTATTTCGTAATCCGTGTAGAAAACCAGTGCTACTGTTCACAGAAATTTCAAGATTTCAGATATTATATGAGTTTTAGATTGTAGAGCACTCTCAGTTATAGAAATTTTACATTTTTCTCAAATTTCTGTTAGAGTTCAGATATCTCTTTCTAGAACTTAAGTTTTCTATTTTCTATTTTAGAAACTGGGATATCAATTATAGAATTCCCAGACATTGAGGTATGAATTGCCAAGTTTCAATATATTGACAAATTCATGATTTGGGAGCATAAAAGTAGCTGTGCGACTGTGTCACTAAATAACAAAGAAGGTTGCAGGAAGAACTAACTATACAAGTGCTCATGCTATATGCAGTATTACTTGTTTTATTTCCAGATACATTGTATATATTCAAGCTGTAAAGCATCTACTTATATTCTGTTGCAACTTTCTACTCTGCAATTTCTTTGGTACAACTTACAGTTGCTTTTAAGTGATTTCATGCATGTGTTCACTGTTTAATTTACGTTTGAATGATTGAGGCTTGGAGTTCGCTCAGTACCCATCATATAATATGCTGGAATTTCATGGCGACGGTGCTATAGACCTTACTTATACATAGCAAGGGTGTGAATTTCATACCTTGAAGCAGAGAGTATTAACGAATTTAGGTAATTTGCTAGTAATCCCAATTTGGAACAGAGGCTCGCCCTCTTGTTTGGTCCTGTACCAAATATTCTGTTTTGAAAGAAAGAGTAAGGATATGTTATCGTGTCCCTGTAATGTTCAATGGCACAGATTATGGTCAAAGAAGGAAAATACCCACAAAAAAAGTGCTCCAATCTTGTGAAGGAAAATGCAAATTTATATGTGAAAGAGAATTCATGACAGAAGAACATTAGTTGGTACCCTTCTCCACACATTGGAATACTATTTTGTGAAATTTTGTAGAAGAGGTTAATGCTGGACATGAAGAGTTAAAATAAAATAGACTGTTTCCATCTGAATATCTAAACAACAATACCCAAATATATTCCAAATGAGGGGCGTTGCTACAAAATTAAATTATAAGCAAGAAAACACTGAGGTAAAATTGGGGAAAGAAGGGAGAGGTCAATGTAGGTTAATAACAAAGATAGTTCTGCTAATCAGAACAAAAAATTGCCAATTTTTGTTTGCAAGACACAAATGAAATAAAAACGAATCTTAACAACTGGCATTAGCAAAATCCTGATCATCATCATCGTCACATTTTTCCTTCAGCAGGTTATTTTTCAAGCAGGATCTGGTTCGCGAAATATGATGATGACGTCTTATTCTAAGTTCGACGAAGAAGCAAATATCCCGATGCTCATCATCATCCTGATCTTTCGAGAGGGTTGCCTTGGGCGCAAAGGGGTCATATTACATTCATCATCCTGATCATGCTCCTTAGGTGACCGTGCATAACTTTCATATTTAGAAAGAGCTTGAAATTCCATGCAGGTTTGCCTTTTACTTCACTCGAAAATTCTTCCATATGTGAAAGTTATGCATGGTCAAAGTTTTGGTCAAACCTGATATTCGCAGGAGGGTCATCATATTTTTATATCCTGAGTCATGTTGTCAAGATCATCATGATCTTGGTCTATCAGCCGATAAAAATCATGCAGTCCCAATATGCGGACGTCAATCTTAGGTGGTAGTGCCCTTTACCCGTCAAATGGCCTTAGCCGCATTGTCAGCATCATGATTTCTTTTAGGAGGGTCATATGTTATAAACTCGGTTTTGGTTACATGAAGATGATCATCATCATCATATTTGAACCCCCCCCCCCCCCCCGATAATATCCTAAGGTTCAAATATCATGATGATATCAACTTTAGGTCAGGGTAAGTTTCCCCGTCAAGCGGTCTTTGTATAGCGAGCATCATCATGATATTTCAACATTACCTAATCTTATCATATCATGGTGATCACCCTTAGAAAATCCACCTTCGGCATATTTGCATGCACATGTTATAATCCTATTGCAAGGTCATCATCATGATATTTGCTGAAGTTCGAAATATGATGATAACTTCATATCTTCCTGATCTCCTTTTGCATAATTATGATCATCATCCTGATCTTTCACGAGGGTCATTCGCTGTAATTTGCAAGTGATGGAGACATCATCATCATAAATCGATAAAGGGGATCATCATCTTCATATCCTCCTAATCGCCTTTTTTGCAATATCATGATGATCACCCGGGAGCATAAAAGTAGCTATGCAACTGTGTCACTAAATAACAAACAAGGTTGCAGGAAGAACTAACTATACAAGTGCTCATGCTATATGCAGTATTACTTGTTTCATTTCTAGATACATTGTATATATTCAAGCTGTAAAGCATCTACTTATATTCTGTTGCAACTTTCTACTCTGCAATTTCTTTGGTACAACTTACAGTTCCTTTTAAGTGATTTCATGCATGTGTTCACTGTTTAATTTACGTTTGAATGATTGAGGCTCGGCGTTTGCTCAGTAGCCATCATATAATATGCTGGAATTTTATGGGGACGGTGCTATAGACCTTACTTATACATAGCAAGGGTGTGAATTTCATACCTTGAAGCAGAGAGTATTAACGAATTTAGATAATTTGCTAGTAATCCCAATTTGGAACAGAGGCTCGCCCTCTTGTTTGGTCCTCTAGCAAATATTCTGTTTTGAAAGAAAGAATAAGGATATGTTATCGTGTCCCTGTAATGTTTAATGGCACAGATTATGGTCAGACAAGGAAAATACCCACAAAAAAAGTGCTCCAATCTTCTGAAGGAAAATGCAAATTTATATGTGAAAGAGAATTCATGACAGAAGAACATTGGTTGGTACCCTTCTCCAGACATTGGAATACTATTTTGTGAAATTCTGTAGAAGAGGTTAATGCTGGACATGAAGAGTTAAATTAAAATAGACTGTTTCCATCTGAATATCTAAACAACAATACCCAAATATATTCCAAATGAGGGGCGTTGCTACAAAATTAAATTATAAGCAAGAAAACACTGACGTAAAATTGGGGAAAGAAGGGAGAGGTCGATGTAGGTTAATAACAAAGACAGTTCTGCTAATCAGAACAAAAAATTGCCAATTTTTGTTTGCAAGACACAAATGAAATAAAAACGAATCTTAACAACTGGCATTAGCAAAATCATTAGAAAGGAGGTGAAGACGGCGAACCCATGCAACCAATTAGTTGGATGTCGACTTACAAAGCTGAAAAAAAATTGGACATGGCACAGTATAGAACCAGAGTTCCTCAATGTAGACATGAATGTACAGAGCACAATCTGCAAGATTCCATCTTCTATGGTAGCTTTTATAAACTTTCTGTACTTTGAGCAAAGCTGCTTCCTCTTTAAACCTGTCTCATCTCAATGAGGAAGTCTAAAAATCCATTTTCTTAGAACTGTTTGATCTCAACGATGCCAATTCCAAATCACCAGCTCTGCGACTAATTATTTCCTGGGTAAGAGTTAATAAATCTTGGCCTTTAAAACTGATGCACCTCTCTGAAGCTGTTTCTATGTGGTTGCATTTGAAGATCGTCTGAAAGCTACTAACCTCCGTTCCACATTTGAGAACCTTAAAAGATGCATGTGTTGATAAAATTGTTAGGGCTACACGTGTGCACCTCTGAGACAGGTGGCGATTGTGTTTGTAGGTGGCGATTGCATTTGCTTTTGTCAGGATTTAGATTTTAGGCCACTTTAATTTTAGTTTCAAGGGTAAAGGAACCCTAGCATTATTGTTTTCGTGTGCACTGACTTTTTAGTTTATTTTAAAATTTAAAAGACAATTCCAGATCCGCATTTATACGATCTGGTCTTTAAATTTCATCTCGTGGCTGACAGTGCATAAGTTTCATATTTAGAAAGAGCTTGAAATTCCATGCAGGTTTGCCTTTTACTTCACTCGAAAATTCTTCCATATGTGAAAGTTATGCACGGTCAAAGTTTTGGTCAAACCTGATATTCGCAGGAGGATCATCATATTTTTATATCCTGAGTCATGTTGTCAAGATCATCATGATCTTGGTCTATCAGCCGATAAAAATCATGCAGTCCCAATATCCGGACGTCAATCTTAGGTGGTAGTGCCCTTTACCCGTCAAATGGCCTTAGCCGCATTGTCAGCATCATGATTTCTTTTAGGAGGGTCATATGTTATAAACTCGGTTTTGGTTACATGAAGATGATCATCATCATCATATTTGAACCCCCCCCGATAATATCCTAAGGTTCAAATATCATGATGATATGAACTTTAGGTCAGGGTAAGTTTCCCCGTCAAGCGGTCTTTGTATGGCGAGCATCATGATGATATTTCAACATTACCTAATCTTATCATATCATGGTGATCACCCTTAGAAAATCCACCTTCGGCATATTTGCATGCACATGTTATAATCCTATCGCAAGGTCATCATCATGATATTTGCTGAAGTTCGAAATATGATGATAACTTCATATCCTCCTGATCTCCTTTTGCATAATTATGATCATCATCCTGATCTTTCACGAGGGTCATTCGCAGAAATTTGCAAGTGATGGAGACATCATCATGATAAATCCATAAAGGGGATCATCATCTTCATATCCTCCTGATCGCCTTTTTTGCAATATCATGATGATCACCCTATCTATTCAGAAGAAGGCGATATTTCATTCCTTAAACAGCATGATCATTTTTTTACAATATCGCCCTAGCGCAATATCATGATGACCTCAACTCATCCTTGTGCTTCGCAGACAAAATATCGTGATGACGTCACCATGATAGTTCGATGAGGAGTTCGGCATATTTGCATGCACATGTTATAATCCTGTCGCAAGGTCATCATCATGATATTTGCTGAAGTTCGAAATATGATGATAACTTCATATCCTCCTGATCTCCTTTTGCATAATTATGATCATCATCCTGATCTTTCACGAGGGTCATTCGCAGAAATTTGCAAGTGATGGAGACATCATCATGATAAATCCATAAAGGGGATCATCATCTTCATATCCTCCTGATCGCCTTTTTTGCAATATCATGATGATCACCCTATCTATTCAGAAGAAGGCGATATTTCATTCCTTAAACAGCATGATCATTTTTTTACAATATCGCCCTAGCGCAATATCATGATGACCTCAACTCATCCTTGTGCTTCGCAGACAAAATATCGTGATGATGTCATCATGATAGTTCGATGAGGAGGGTCATCATCATATTGTTTTATCCTGTCATGTTGTCAAGATCATCATGATCTTGTTTGTTCGCCCGATATTTCGTAAAGTCGTCCTGCTCATGAAATACAACCTTTCGAAAATATCCTAATGATCATCATCGTCACATTTTCCCTTCGGCAGGATATTTCCCAAACATGATCCGGTTGGCGAAATATCGTGATGGCATCATGTTCTAAGTTTAACAAAGGCTCCGAATATCATGATGACGTCATCCCGATCCAATGATCGAAGAAGCAAATATCCTGATCATCATCATCATCACATTTTTCCTTCAACAGCTTATTTTTCAAGCACGATCTGGTTCGCGAAATATGATGATGACGTCTTATTCTAAGTTCGACGAAGAAGCAAATATCCCGATGCTCATCATCATCCTGATCTTTCGAGAGGGTTGCCTTGGGCGCAAAGGGGTCACATTACATTCATCATCCTGATCATGCTCCTTAGGTGACCCGATATTACATTTATACCCTGATCTTAACGAAAATGACGATGACGTCATCCTTGGCATTTCAATGAAGCCCGAATATCATGATGAGGTTACCATCATTTTCGTTTCCTTGGCAACATGATCATATTCCATATCCTCCTTTTCTTCTTCAACAATATGATGATGATGATGTTGTCCTTTTCCCCAATATGCAGAAGCGAAATATCATGATGATGAAGTGAATATTGACCAACATGTTTTTTTTGACACGCCGATGGCGATGATCATGCTGATGGGCGGGAAATGAAGCGGTGGAATTTTAAAGTGTTTTTTTTTTTAGAATAACAAATGATTCCAACATGAAATCATCATAAATAGATGCAGCCATCTCTTTGATGTTCTAGAAAACTATGTAAGTTGTAATAACACTGATGTGGGCAGTTATTTGCAATTTGTGAAAAACACTATACACTTTTGCATGTCACTTATATTTTATGTATTGGTCTTGCTGTAGTTCTTTGGTGCTAGTTAGCTATTATTGAGTATGAATGCAAAGACATATAGCAATAGTAAATTGTAAAAAGTACTTCTAATAGTTTTCAATATTTTTTTGTCTAGATTTCTATAAGACTTGATAACAACAAAACTAATATTGGAATTATATTCCCGTGATAGTTATATGATTTGCAAGATTCAACAACTAGTTATAATATCTTTTTTTGTGTATAGGCTAGCATTGAAGAAATCTTGATGTTACATGTTTGGTGTCCTAGCTTTGGATCTTGTTACAGTCTATCCATGTCTACTGTATTTGTTATTTTTATGTGTTATAGTTAAATTCAATATCAAAATATAAATAGATAACACAGTTTGCAAGTTGTAAGTAGCAAAATTCTATTAATGATTATATAAGTGACAAAACCACTTGAACGCATATACTGTTTAACAACGCACAATACCTTTTCACTTTGTAAAGAAATTAACACAATCCCATCAATATAATGTTGCAATTGCAACTAGTTTACAATCCTTTAGACTTTTGCAGATCATTCTAATCCTTCACCTGCATGTACAATCCAAGCACAAGCTTATCAAAAGGTACTAAAACCTTTATTTCCAAGTCATAGTCAACTCTAGAAAATGTTATTGTCATCTATTCAAGTTCATTTGCTCCTTCATATCTCTTGTTTGTTTGTTTCTTCCATTGTTTAATTTATACATTCAATATATTATTCATATATGCAAATTGCTAATTATTTGAAGCCTATGGCTCAGAGAATATGTGATGTCATTAGAGTTGTCCAAGGATTGTTCCTACACTATTTACACAACTACATAACAATTATTTTTGCAATATTTAAACAATGGCTTGGCTATTTAGTATTTTAACACTGTATTTATTTATTTTTAAATGTAAACCTCTGATTTGAAATATCAAAACCGAGTACAAAATGAATTTCAAAGTCACAGGTCTACATTGTTTTCAAATCAAAACTTGCTTCTTATTTTGAATTTTAATAAACCTTTTGTGGCTATCAATGATTAGAACTATCTACCAAATGGTGATTTCTATTTCTTTATTTTCTGAAGAAAATAATGCAGGTGAATGGATCTGACATTGCCATTGCCACTAGTTTTAAATCATTCAAAATTCTCTTCTTCATTATAATGCCTTATTTTCTTGTACAATCCAAAAATAAGAATTATTTTCATTACATTTAAACAATGCCTTGACTACTTAGAATTTTAGCATTGAATTTATTTGTGATTTGAAATAAGGAAACCAAATACTAAATGCATTTCAAAATTGCATATCGACATTGCTTTTAGGAAACAGCCTGCTTCTAATTTCCATTTGTAATATGCCTTTTGTAATTATCAATCATCAAAACTATCTAACCAATGGTTATGAATATATTACAGGTACACCATTTTTTTGATATTCTGGGATCAACAAAATTGTCCTTGTTTCAAAAAAAATGAAGAGAACAAGAGTGCCAGTAGTTGATAAACAAAAACAGATCATAGATGTAGAGAAATACAAAATAGCAATTCAGACTGAAATTCTAAACATTGACTATGCATTGAGAAATGAAGGATTGTGTAGAATTCAAGTATTTAAATACAATGTAGGGGATTGCTTATTTGACTCATTGGAGTTACTTCTTCATTCTCAATACACATCAAGTCAATTACGGAATGGAGCTATAGACCACTTCTTGAGTTGCCTCACACAAGGTGATCCAGAAGCAATCACCTCATATAATTATGAACTGGATAGTCGTACATTGCATGAATTGCACGGTGTACAGAATGTTGAAGAGTACTTGCGTAGAATGCGTATTTCTGCAATGCATTCTACAAATAATAATGAAGTTGGCCTATGGGGTGACTTGTTTTGCATCCATTGGTTGTCAAAGTGGCTAGACATACAAATATGCCTTTGGTCAACTACTTCAGGAAAAAAATACTTACACTTCAATCCGTCATCTCAAGGACAATCGTATTCTATCTTATTTCATGATACAAATCCCATCCAAGGACATTTTGAGCCGCTTGTGCCTTATCTAGTACAAGCAAACAATGCAAGCCCATGTATCACATCTAGACAACTAAAACAATTTCAAAGCAGTAATCAACAACATCATGATGGTGATTTTATTAGAAAACAAAAAATTGCAAATAGCAACACTACATCACTTCGCAAGATCAAACAACAAATACGTGCTAATAATCAAATGGAAAATACAACCAAGAAAACTAGACACTCAGCATCACCAATAGAATTATTTCAAAAAAAAATTCAAGATACACCGATACATACTTGTGCAATTTGTCAGACATTGCATTTTAAGAAAAACATTATCGCTTTTAGAGAGAAAGAAAAGCAAACATATTATAAACTGACAAATCAAAATAACAATGTATTGATGAATTGTATTTGTCGCATATGCCATGAAACATTGAAACAATGCAAGCTTCCAAAATATGCAACACCACACCATATTCGAATGAATATAGCTTTACAATACGTAAAAATGCTTACGCAACTAGAAGAGCGCCTTGTTTCACTGAGAATTGCATTCGCACAAATATGGGAATTAGGTTACAAAAGACCCCAAATTGGATTGACTGGGTCTATCATTAATGTCCCAGTCAACATGAACATTGTACAAAATGCATTGCCACGCTCTGCCGATGAAACATACACTATTGCAGTTGCGCTAAAAAGACGGCTACAATATAAAAATGCATATCAGAAGGGGATGGTGCGATCGACTATTATAATGAAAGCTTTGAACCAATTGAGCAAAACAACTCTATACAAAAATGAGAAATTCCAATTAAATAAGCACTGGAGACAATCTCTTGAAATAGATGATGAAAGTGGCATAGTAGACGACCCTTGCACAAATGAAACAGGTTCAGAATCTGATACAGATGAGCAAAATCCTTCTAAGACCTTGGTCCATGGATACACAGAATCTAAATGTATACATGAAATGCAAGACAAAATCATAGAAGTTGCACCAGCAGAAAACCATTATCCTATTGGAATCTTTAAAGACAAATATGCAGAAGAAATGAACTTTCCCACACTATTCTTTGGAAACCCACGTAATGACGACATTGTCAAGAATTTTTCCTATTAAAAAATTGCACAATGGGAACTACTTCATTCCAATAGACAATTTGCATATCATACAACTAATCTATTTTTCAAAACAGTCAAGATATTGATACATCAAGTTTTATCTACAATGTGGATAAGAGTACGAAAAGGTCAGTTAAAAGGAAGAAAACTAATAGCAAAAGATGTCAAATGCAAACCTAACCTAGAGAAGGTTCTCAAATCAGACATTGGATATGTTGACTTTAAAAGAATAAGAATATCTCCGGATTATTTACATCAATTAAAAAAAAATGTCTTTGCAATGATTCGGCAACTTGGACCGCCTACATTTTTCCTTACATTTACTAGTGCTGAACAACATTGGGAACACCTTTCAAAAGCACTTGAAGCCTTGCATAATACATATTGTGCATCTTCACAACAAAAATACGACATACAAAATGAGAAAAATATTTTCTACCTCATAAAAAAAGATCCTGTAACATGTGTACGCTATTATAAACATAGAATCAATGCACTAAAACAATTGATATTTACAGATAGCTCTTTCTTCGGAGAGCTCTTGGATTATTTCTCTGTAACTGAATTCCAAAATCGTGGCAATGAACATGACCACTTTCTTTTATGGATTAAAGATGCTCCAATTTATGGAAAAGATGAACTTGCAAATATTGAACAATTTATTGACAAATACATCACTTGCAACACTGATGATTTGACTCCTCAAATAGCTATCCTACATAGGCACCATCATACAAAACGATGCAGAAAATCAAAATAGCACTGTTGTAAATACAATTTCCCATTTCCACCAATGAAAAAAACTATGGTTCTCGAACCACTGAAAGACAATAATGAAATTATTGTTCCAATGGCAACAAAAATCTTTTCCATATTAGAACAATCTAATTATGACCAATTATTCTCCTTTCAAATGTTTCTACAAGACATCAACTTGAATGAGCATGATTACATCACAGCTATAAAATCAACAATCCATAGGCCTACAATTTTCTTAAAACGAAAGCCTTCGCATATATGGAATAACAGCTTTTCAAAAAAAATACCAGAGCTATGGAAAGCAAATACAGATGCACAATTTGTGCTTAATGCATATGCTGCAGCAATGTATTGCAGCTCTTACATGACAAAAGTGGATAAAACAATGACAAATGCATTTAAAAGAATTCGTAGGGACCATCAACAAAATAATATCGATGCTATAAAAATGATAAGTAGACTTGGAAATGCATTGCTAAATCTGCAACAAATGTCTACACAACAGGCTGTTCACATCGTACTATCACTTCCACTAAACTATAGTTCAAGAAAGTGTATATTCATTGATACAAGAGCTGATAGTGATCGAACTTTTGTTCTAAAGTCTGCAAAACAATTGAATAGTGAACCAGATGAATCAGAAAATGTGGCCTGTAGATCTTTAATAGATTACTATTTAGCACGACCTGAAACACTCACACATATTTGCCTTGCACAATTCGTATCAGAATATAGAAAAGATGGGAAACCAATGCACCGCAAAGCTAAACCAAATATTATACGTTTTACCCATTTTAACAAACATGTTGACTTGGAAAATTATTGCAGAGAGCATTTATTGCTTTATGTACCCTTCAGAATAAATGAAAAAACATTGAGGCATGGTTTCCATTCATGGCATGATGCCTATTCATATCATGAAAACACAATTAATACTAATCGTATCAAATACAATTACCACATAAACTCTAAATGGGGCGATATTGACAAAGCTATAGATGAAATCTATTCTGAAAATAGTCACATACCAAATGAATTGATCATTTCAAATCAAAATCCACAGAAAGAAACATACAACATAGAAGACGATATTCAAACACTAAAGCATAACAAATCAAAAACTCAATTCTCTAATGCATTTGAAATTGGAAAACATCCACATATTATGGACAATGTTGAATACTTCAATTTGAGACGAATGTTAAACAGTGAACAACAAGCAATTGTAAAGGACATTGTGTTGAAGAAATTAAAAAATATCAAAACTCCACTACACTTGTTTCTAGCAGGTGGAGCAGGCACTGGCAAAACTTTTACTGCAAAAGCAATATTTCAATCTCTCCTTCGCATATATAATAACTCCATTGATAGTGATCCGGACAAACCAAAAGGCCTACTAGTTGCTTATACAGGAAAAGCAGCTTACAATATAGGTGGAGTAACATTACACTCAGCATTTCGAATACCTTTTAACAAATCAGAATTCATTCCATTGAATACTGAAATCTTAGATACAATGTCAAAGCATTATCAGCAGCTGCGTGTGCTATTAGTAGATGAGATTTCATTGGTAGGTGCAACATTTTTACGGTGCATCGACAAGCGATTAAGAGATATAATGCAAATGCCAACCACATACTTTGGAAATCTTGATACAATTTTTTGTGGTGATTTATATCAAGCACAACCTGTACTAGATTCAGTTGTATTTGATAATACACCAACACTGACTGAATTAATGCCATACAACTTTTGGAAACACAACATAAAATACTATGAGCTACAATCAACTATGCGGCAAACAGATGAGGAGTTTATTGCAATACTCAATAGAATACGTGTAGGTTCACAAACAGATAATGATATACAGTACTTGAATCAAACTTGTTTACGCTCACCACCCATAGACCCAACATTCCCCTATCTATTTTACAGAAGGAAAGATGTTAATGCGCATAATCAAAATATGTTGTCAATAGTTCCAGGAGAGCTAATTGTACTGAATGCAATTGATGAAAATGACGAAAACTACAATGAAATACATCTGTATAATCACACAATGTCTTTACCATCTCAAATACTTTTGAAACCAAACATGCTTGTAGAAATTTATGCTGGTAATTATGATACGCAAGACGGTCTAGTCAATGGGTCAGATGGAACATTTAAAGCATATACCATATCCAATGCTTTTGACATTGTTTGGATAGAATTCAATGACCCAAACATTGGCCACCATCAACGTGTTAAATTAACACAATGTTATAACAATGACATTGATAAACAATGGACACCTGTACTTCGCACCACAAGGCCAATACAAAAAATCTCAAACAACAAGAAAATAACTATTAGAAAACAATTTCCAATTCAACTTGCTTGTGCTAGAACAATACATAGATCTCAAGGACTCACAATGCAAGGCTTGGCATTTGATCCTACGGCCATAAGGCAACATGGATTAACATATACAGCACTTTCGCGGACAAAAACAATCCAGACATTATTCTTGTTAAAGCCTCTTACCAAGCAAAATTTCAAAATAAAAGAAAAAATAGTCCTTGAAATGTCTCGTCTAAAATCAACAGCAAACTGGCAATTTGAAAATGGAGATATCAAACATAAGACTAATTCAGAACTACTATTGTGCACATTAAACACTCGCAATCTACACCTACATATTGAAGACATGATTAATGACACTGATATCATGGCATCTGATATCTTATGCCTTCAAGAAACATATATCCAAGACTACCATACAAATAATTTTTTCAAAGATTTCAATTGTTACTCAACATACCATATACATGGACTAATGTCTATAACCAAGAAAAACATATTAGTCTATAAAACAATGCAACATTCAACATCATATACAGAAGCAATAACATTAACAATAAGCTCTATGAACAATGAAATTAACATATGTAACTTATATGCCAAGCCCAATGCTCCATTTGCAGATATTATAGCAATCACCAGGCAAGTATTCTCATGTATTGATGGAAATAAAACCTTGTACCTAGTGGGAGATTTCAACATTGACATGTGTACAGAAAACTACAAAAAAAAACAGCTCCTGAATCATATGCAAAACCACAATATGCATTTCTTATTAAGTAGGTGTCATGCTCTATCTAGACCATTGATCGATCATCTATGGACCAATGCACTAACAGAAAAAATTGAAGTTTACAAATTGGAAGCATATTGGAGTGACCATCTTGCTACTTTTTTAAGATTTCAACCCTCTCAGAACACTCAATGTTCTTAAATATCTCAACTGTTTTTCTTCAATAACATCCAAATCAACAAAAAACATATTTTGACAAATCCAATCTATATACAAACTACTGTTCAATTATGTATCATCCAATTTACTAACACAAAAAAACCAAATTTACAAATAAAAAGCATATTACAGCAACAACCCCACTGATTTTCCCTAATTTTAATCCTTTCACAAAACTAAATATTCTTAAATATGCCATTTGTTTTAGTTCAAAAGCATCTAAACGAACACCCTCAAAATCTTGTGAATCAAATCAATAAATAAAACAATCCCTAATGTCCATGAAGAAAACACATATGTATTACATAGCTTCATCATTTCAATACAATTTCATTTTCTTCTGTCTACAAATTGTCTTATTCTTTTATTCCATAGCACCAATTCTACATATTCTGATATAACCTTAGAACAACAACATATTATCATTTTGCCTGCAGAAATTTATGCAAATGACAAATTGATAAAAAAATACAGGTTACAATGGACAATGCCAAAAGAGCAGAAGAACAAATGGACACTATTAACCAACAACAATTGAAAAGGTAAACAATATTCTTAGGTTACATGTACACTGTACCTTGTCAAGATTCTAGATTTCAACTAATTTTGTTTTGTTTTTTCCAGATCAAAAGTAAAGAGTCAAAATCAAGTTTCAATTGAAGACTTGAATGCACGTAAAGCAGGCAACATTTTCCAAGGCGATGTCATTGTGAAGTATAAAGCTATACTGGATAAGACAAACAAGACACGTGAAGTACTACGCGCAGACCTCACAGACACAAAAGGTGAAATGACTAATACGCTAAATGTAACTGCTGATCTCATTGCTCACTATGAAGACAAAATAATTCCAGGTTCGGGACTATCCATATCCAACTTCCAGATTGCACCTAGAACAGATTATGATCGTGGAGATTGCGACTGCATACTGGTTCTAACAAAGTCCTCAATAGTGGAAATCATTCCACGACTTTGTATTGACTATAAATTCATCCCCAGCACAGCCATAAAACAATTGTTGGCAAGTACCGAACAATATGCTACAGGCACCATAGGTGTATTGGTCACAAGAGCAAAAAAAATAGGTCTGCAATATATTGTTGATGTGCAAGATGGAGATTCAGAGTTCGACAAAGCCCAGGTACACTTTTCAAGGTTCCACATACTAGTTTTAACTTTAAATCATTTTGAAAATTTTATTTTATATGGTAACTGCACTATATTTTAACATGCTTATCTCTTCCAACTCTTTATCATATCTTCCCAGCTCGAACAAAACAATGTTTCAGTTAACTTGAGACCACAACCCCTCATGATCTGCTGTATAAGTTCTCTCAAAAGTCTGCCTGCATGCTACACTGTAATAATATTCATTTTTCTCCTCTCATTATTTGCAAACAATGGTTATCTAAAGTTAAACTTTAAGCCCTTTTGGGTTCTTGTAATTTCTTGTGATTTCTTGCAACCCTGATGTGCAAAATGGATCAAATTGTAAAGACTCTCCAAGTCTGAGCATGAGCGTTTGATTATTAAAAAATAGAGAAATAGAGCCGTCATTTGCAGGTCAACTGCCCCATTTTGGAGTGGCCCGGTATATTGCTACATTCTTGGGAAAACAATTGCCTGCACTAACTTATTTTCGTGCACCCATGTTGTGGAGTCCAGACCTCTCTAGTGCAAAAGAAATTGTAATGACTTCTGCAGTGATTTCATGCTGAGATTGAAAACATAAGTGTCTATCCAATCCACATTATTGTATAATTACTTCAGAAATATATGTTCCCTCTATACTTTTAAAAAGCACCGTAATAATGTCAGCTTGCAACCGACATCTAGCCAATGTCACTTCGAGTGGTCAAGTCCATTGTTGCTGAATTTTAGCCAAACTTTTCTTACTCACCCCAAGTCATATGGTGTATCTGTATTGAATAATCTCGGTCTGTCTCATACATAACAGTTGAATTGACTTAATTACTATAGTTTCAAACTCAAACAGGAAACTTAAGTGCCTCTCCAATCAACATTACTGTATAGCTACTTGAGATAAATAAATGCTCTCTAAAATACTTTTAGAAGACACTGTAATAATGTAAGCTTCCACCCAATATCTCATCGCTGTAGGGCAAACCTTGTTTGACATTTTACTGTCAACAATAGCAATAACAATTGCTAAGCTCTTCTATGAAGATTCCACCAACTGAATAGAGGTTTTGACATAAAAGCTCCAACTAGTTACGAATTGGAGAAAAACCCTATGGCAGCTCATCTAGAACATCCAAGTTTCGAACTCAGACTGCTAATAAGCAGACACTTGTCTTTCAACCTTGAGCCTCACCAGTTCAAAATTAAGCATCCAGATTCAGTCCCATTGCTATTAGATTACTGTTTGATCATTATTGATTAAAGACTCAAGTAAGTATTATTTTAATCTGCTTTCCATGTGGAATACAGTGTGCCCCTCTTCTCCTTAGATACTTGGTCTAGACTCTGCAGTGATTCAGATTTCAGGAGCAATCCAGGGAAAAAAAGTAAACACTAAATCACTTGATCTAAAGTGTTATCAACAAGTATGAATCTACTGACAACAATGACAGTACAGAAAGGAAATGTAAAACCAACCACATACACAACAATAAAACAATATTGACAATAAGAACTGACAGTACGAGATACATATAACAGCTTTGTAAAAAATAAAAGTCCGAGAAATGCATATAAGCCACAAAAAACAGCAACAAAATTCACAGAAATGCATTCAAGCCTCAACACAGAGCTGCTATCTGCAGGAATGAACAACGGTCTGATGTCACGTCTCTAAGTAAAATTCTAAACATTTTATAACACCGGTAAATTGCACATAAGTCAACAATTCACTCAGTTCGATACTTTTTAGAACATAGAGTAATGTATCTCTTCATAAATAGGCGACTACTTCAAATCGATTTTTTCATCAAATACAAATGCAAAAGTAAAAGCTGTTTGTCTCAGTAAAGCTTCAAAATAAAGCAAAAATTAGGAATTTAAAGTGGACAACATGTTCCAAATGCAAGAGGCGCATGTACTTGTTTATGCTTTGACTATCTCCTTTCTTGTTTAAATTGTTTCTAGTTCTTGAACCTAGTTTTCAATTAACATACATTACTGTTTTGCAGTTTCATTTCTTACTTACACTATTTACACCTACAGCTGCAGATGCACCGGAATTTTGAGGACCATTTTGTAAAAATCGAACAACAGCTCCGAAGCAATGAATTTCCACTTATCCTTTTCAAAAATATTGTCAAACGGATCAATGCAAAAGACAACATGCTTCACACTTGCCAGTCGACATATATTGATGTATTAAATGACAAAAGGACCTTGGATCACTTAAACAGTTTGCTGCACTCAACATTTGAGGTAACAACTCTTGAAATCTCCAATCTTCTCCCTAGAAAATCTAAAACAAAATTAACAAAAAAAAAATCTTCCTAACCAAACAATACTTTCATATGTATTGCAGGTACAAGGAACATTGAAAATAGCTAATGCATTTTCCAGTCCTTTCCACGCATT
Organism: Cunninghamia lanceolata; assembly: GCA_027924645.1. Lineage (NCBI taxonomy): Eukaryota > Viridiplantae > Streptophyta > Pinopsida > Cupressales > Cupressaceae > Cunninghamia > Cunninghamia lanceolata. The sequence goes on along the minus strand of BSBN01000635.1, from coordinate 9,574,088 downwards.
TTGCTCAAAATGCAATTATAAATTTGATACCTATGGAGCACTTGACAATGAAACTGCCCACTGTGATAGATGCAAGGAACAGGTCGCCTATATCTACTCGCACTATCTCAGGACTATTTTGACAACAGACAACAAACAGACAATACATTGCTCATGCGCTAACAATATCATCCAAATGCTACTGCCAGACCTGCAACAAATTAGCTATGACGAATACCTCAAGGATAAATCAGCAGTCATCTTCATGTTATGAGACTTCAGCAGAAAAGGGCAATTTGCATTGAATAAGTCCAATGTCATCATTGATGCATGTTGTCCTAAAGAATAAACACAAAGCATACAAAACTACATTTTTGTTACATATATCTTATACACGATACCTCTTTAATACTCTCTTTACTCTCTAAACTACACATTACTTTATAATTTTACCTAATTTTATATGTAATTGGTATTTTTGAGTACAAAATCAAACCCCTTAATCAAATATGTCTTGAATTTTCTTTTCGTTATAAGCAAATATTGGAAAGCTTCTTAAATTCTCTCAACCAAAATAAGAATGCTGTAAACTTCTCTCTCATTATGCATACTATGATACTCTGCACTAAAATCGTCTTCAACTTTCTTGCTTCATTGATTTACCTCACGAAGGCGTCAACTTTTGTGTCTGGTTTTGCATGATCTTACTGGTAGTGGCAGTTGTATATATATGATGACACATTGTTAAAAAATATTCATTTCTCTCTCCGGTATCTATAAAATCTAATTCTATATATGCAAGTGTCTAAACACTATAAAGCATTGATTCTATTTAAGCAACAGCTATTTAGTCGTTGAGAAGAATCCATTCACGTGTCAACCAACCGTGTACTAAACTGTCAAAGAGAATGACTACTCACATTTCACCAAGTTGTCTCGACTTTTATACACTTTTAAAAGTGTGAATAACTGTTATCATACATATGGTTTATGTTATCTGTTTTCTAGACATAAATTTTCAAATTTTTTTTGTTGTGATGATTTTAAGATTCATGGTACAGCTGACTTCTAAAATTGATACATATTAACATAGACATGGTACAAATTTTATAAAAGTTCAACAATAGTTTTAGGATTTTAAAGTGTTTTTTATTTTTTTACAAGTTTAGGCATTTGCATCTGGAACAGGACACCATTAGATGGAACACAACACTCCATAAATGGAACCGTTGCTGTTCCATGGCCACTGCATTACCATTCAAAATGAAATAACATATTTTCCATCTACAACAGTTGTTCAGCATTGCAGATGGGTTTTCTAATAAAAGCCAAAAAGTAGAGAGTTGCTTGCATTTCTTGCAACATAGCATTGTTGTCAATTGACTGGATATTAATGTTGCAAACGTGATGAACAAATCAACACATCCACTCAAGATATCTTGCACATGAATGTAAATGTTGCACATAGAATTCTAGCCTACCTAATTAAAGTCTTTTCCTTACCTTACCTCTTTCAGGACCTTAGCATTTTGATGTATCATATTCTCTATACCTTTCACTGACTGGACCTATACATGACACAATGCTAGACATGATTGGAGCCAGTGTATATTTCATTTTCTTCTCAAAATAAAAGAGTTCTTCTCAGACCTCCAATGGGCCGCAGCTTCACAAAAATACCAATTGAACTGTTTATGACAAAATGGCCATCGTGCAGTATAATTTTGGGTTTGAAGAAGTGCACTAGGGTAAATACAATAGAAAACTAATTAACTGCAACTAAGGGCCAGTCAAACACTTCATAGTGTTGTAAAAAGTCTCTTAGCTTTATTAAGATCTGAAAAATGGTCATAAGTCCAATCTATTTCGATTGCTGGACTGTTAAAAGCCATATTTTTCTCCCAGTTGTCAAAATTGTTAAACAATCAGCATCTTTTAGTTATGCGCTTTATTATACCTTGATTTAGTAAATACTCTACTACCAATACTGTTTAGTAGTCACACTATGTTATTAGCTGTTTTCTAAGTCACAGTCACAGTCTATCAAATTAACTGTTTTTTAAGTAATTTGATAGACTGTGACTGTCCATGCACATTTTGGCTGTAAATATGTAACCTGTAGCTTTGATCCAATATGTATATAGAAAAGCACTATGACTGTGCATGCACATTTTGAAAAGAACAACATCATCATCATCATATTGTTGAAGAAGAAAAGGAGGATATGGAATATGATCATGTTGCCGAGGAAAGGAAAATCATGGAAACGTCATCATGATATTCGGGCTTCATTGAAATGCTGAGGATGACGTCATCGTCATCTTCGTTAAAACAAGGGGATAAATGTAATATCGGGTCGCCTAAGCACCATGATCAGGATGATGAATGTAATATGACCCCTTTGCGCCCAAGGCAACCCTCTCGAAAGATCAGGATGATGATGAGCATCGGGATATTTGCTTCTTCGTCGAACTTAGAATAAGACGTCATCATCATATTTCGTGAACCAGATCGTGCTTGAAAAATATCCTGTTCAAGGAAAAATGTGATGATGATGATGATCAGAATATTTGCTTCTTCGTTTATTGGATCGGCATGATGTCATCATGATATTCCGAGCCTTTGTTAAACTTAGAACATGACGTCATCATGATATTTCGCCAACCGGATCATGTTTGCGAAATATACTGCCAAAGCAAAAATGTGACGATGATGATCATCAGGATATTTTCAAAAGGTAGTATTTCATCGGCAGGAGGACTTTATGAAATATCGGGTGAACAAACAACATCATGATGATCTTCACAACATAACAGCATAAAACAATATGATGATGACCCTCCTCATCGAATTATCATGATGGCGTCATCATGATATTTTGTCTTCGAACCACAAGGATGACCTGAGGTCATCATCATATTGCGCTACGGTGATATTGTAAAAAAATGATCATGCTGTTTAAGGAATGAAATATAGCCCTCTTCTGAATACATAGGCTGTTCATCATGATATTGCAAAAAATGCGATCAGGAGGATATGAACATGATGATCCCCTTTATCGATTTATGATGATGACGTCTCCATCACTCAGCAAATTTCAGCGAATGACCCTCCTGAAAGATCAGCATGATGATCATAGTTATGCAAAAGGAGATCAAGACAATATGAAGTTGTCATCATCATATTTCGAACTTCAGTAAATATCATGATGATGGCCTTGCGATACGATTATAACATGCGCATGCAAATATGCCAAAGGTGGATTTTCTAGGGCTGATGCGCATGATATGATAACATTAGGTAATGCTCAAATATCATCATAATGCTCGCTATACAAACACCGCTCCACAGGGAAACTTACCCTGGCCTAAAGTTGATATCATCATGATATTTGAACCTCAGGATATTATCGGGGGGGGGGGGGGGGGGGTCAAATATGATCATGATGATCATCTTCATGTAACCAAAACCGCGTTTATAACATACGATCCTCCTAAAAGAAATCATGATGCTGGCAATGCACATAAGGCCATTTGACAGGTAAAGGGCACTACCACCTAAGATTGACGTCCAGATATTACGACTACATCATTTTTATCGGGTGATAGACCAAGATCAGGATAATCTTGACAACATGTTCATGATGCACCTGACCTTTCACATATGGAAGAATTTTCGAGTGAAGTAAAAGCCAAACCTGCATAGAATTTCAAGCTCTTTCTAAATATGAGGTCATAGAAACAAAATACGAACTTTGACAACCGACCTCATGATAATGACCTACCTTATCCAATATCATGATGATGATGCACCTGACCTTCATTTTTACCAAACCGCCAGAAAACAGAAAAAACACAAGCAAAAGCAAAAAACAAACATCAGCAGCGGTCCCCATTTTGCTAACCAGCATAATGGGGCGTGTTGTGAACATCACAACAACTAGCAACCAAAACAAAACAATTAAATTCAAAGTGTTCAAGGAAACTAGATGAAATGAACTGATAACTTCCAACTATGTTTTCCTACAAATTACTATTCAGCTCGAGACTTAAAGTATTCAATTAAGATGCATGAATTTCCATCTTTAGTTTACTTGTGTGCACGTGATTCATTATCCTCATCTTGAAGATCGATTGAACAAACCAATCACTAACATTAGCCTACGTAGGTGAGGATATTCCCTCATAGCCAACCGGATAGACCCTTGCTGCCAGCGAGCATCTATAACCCCGGCAAAGTTATCATTACAATTCTCCCAAGTAGAGCCCCACTGCCAGCAAGCATCCATAGCCCCGATAGAGTTACTTAGACAACTTAATCTGGATTTCCAGTATAATCCGCTTTATTTATTTATTTATTTATTATTATTACTATTTTTTTAATTTTCTTTACTTTCTAATTTTGAAAGATTTCATAAGATATACAATTTGTAACTTCATGATGCAAGGAGTAGACACTTGCTAAAATTAAGCTAAGAATTGTAATACTAGCAAGGGTGACCTCTGATTTTTCACCTAACATCTACACTGGTATGTTCAACAAACCCAAGGATTTTAGGTGTGTCATCATGAGAAACCTGGTTCAAATCCTCAATCACATTTATTGCATACAAAACTTCAGAACATGAACAACTCTCTGCATTCATGGCAATGACAGCTTATGTGTAAATTGCAAATGGTTAACCTGAATATCCTAAATTATATACTATTTTGAATAGTTGCTAGTTTTGCTCCTTAATACTCTACAGTAAAATAAAGATCCCTACTAAAGAAACAACAAACAAACCAAACAAACAGGCTGTACAAACAGAAACAAAAAGCAAAAACAAACAGAAGACGAGCTATACAAATAACTAACCTAAAACCAAAACAGCATAACAAGAACACAAAAACAAAAGCAACTACCCTACCAAACTATATACAAGCCTCTGTGAGTCATCTAGTGAACAATTCTTGAAAAAAGAGGATATAGAGGATCATGGAGCCGTTGTACACAATCAGACATTCAGTGAACAGTCTAATTTTATTGACCTACAACAATCTTGATTTTGATCATTTAATTTAAAGAACTCGGTCATAACACTAGGATTTTCTTTCTTTTCTATCACTTCACTACTTTCTACAGTAGGGATCTTATCAGTTTTAGTGCATTTTAATTTTGCCAATACTTGTTTACACTTCTTTGCCAAATCATATTCATTAAAACTTTTCAGCTCAAACCCAGAGGTTTCCTCTTGACAAATATTCCTTACTAATTCCATATATTTATCAAATATATCAAGACAAACCTCACTTTCCTTTTCTTTTTCATTAAATCCTTTTTGCTTATTATCCAAAAAAGGCGCATGAGCTATGATCTCTCCTCTACATTTTTTAGGATATTTATACTTTTCACAAACCCTAATCACAACTGGATCCTAATGAAAAGACAAATTTTTTTTCTTACCATCACATGATTCCTGGACAGAGATCTTACTATCCTTTATTCTTACAATTAGTTCCATCTTTGTATCCTCTGCACATTTGACAACCGTAGATGCTACATCCTCCTGTCGCTCAATAATCTCCTCGTTTTCCTGCCAAATTTCAGCCTTATACACATCTGACAAACAGATTAGTCCTTTCAAATATAAATCTAATTTTGTGACAAAAGATATACAATTAAGCTCACGATGCTCTGCGGACTAATGTATCCTACACCTTCCAAATAAACCATAGCTATATAGATTTTTAGGATAAAGCTGCTTATTCAAAACTTTCTAAACTCAAGCAATGTCAACTTGAAAACTATCCCTATGTAAGTCCATTGAAAATGGGACCTTCTTTCAACCCTTTAAGCCTTTCAAATTTTATGACATCTAACATATCTCAGAATACAACATTCAAAACTCAAAATTTTGACCCTAAACCAAATCAGGCCCTCCTTCTACCACCAAAAACTGTTCCTAATTACAAAATACAGTGTTCTAGCCCTCCCTCTACCACCAGAAAACTATTGATGATTACAATATACAACCTTTCGGCCCTCCTTCTAACACCAGAAAACTGCTAATGACTGTTTTGATGCAATCATAACAATAAGTTAAAATTCACATATAATAAACTGAAACTATACTTCAAAGATAACAAGGAATCATTTCAGATTCAACTAATCCCAAGTGTACAATGGTTCAGTTGGTCAAGTTCAGTTGGTCAATGTGAAGCCATAATGTTCAAGGGGCCTTGCATAGTTTAGGTTTGTTTTGTGGTTTACTAGCCTAAGAATATGCAAAAAGGTCATAGATTTCAACAAGTATTCTGTTCATTTGCATAAAGATGATACTGTGTTGCAAGTTTCAAAGGGTTTTCTTGGATTTTTTGCAGCTTTCTTTTTTATCTGTCTATGAAGACTATCTACTTATAGCTCTATTGTACATGCTTCTTCAAATTTCAGACAATTTCCTTTGGATTTCTACGTTTTCAACTAAATATTTCAGATGGGTTGGGAAAAGTTACAAAGATCTACTCAATACCTCATTTAATCTACCAAAGGATCTAATAGTTTCTATCATGCACTATGTAAATACCACAGTAATTTGATCAAATCCACAGTAAAAACCCTAAATGTAAGTTCTAGGCATTTTCACAAACATACATTTAAAATTCCAAGCTCTCAGAGAAGATATTTCAAAATACAAAGAAGGGCAAGAGAACACTCAGAAGACAGATGCAGAACTCCAGATTCTATTGTTTTAGAAATGAATAGTCATACATGATGTACAATGCAGGAATGACTCTTAGTTTCATTGATCATACCACAAAGAACTTACAACCTTTACAGATACAATAAGGCAACCAGACATTCCACGCGCACCTTACTGCAGACAAACAAGCGACCTCCTTCTTCTACTTCTAAACTATGCTAACCTAACTTGCTATGTTTTCCTAGAATCCCTGTGTGTACACCGTAAAAATCCCTGTTGTCAAGTATTACAGTCTAGAGACGCACAATATAAAGACAACACAAGCAATAAGTATTTCATTTATCACATAAACAATAGGAAATTAAAATAATCGTTTAAATCCACGTAACTGTCCAAAATCATGGAAATCAAATCCAAAATACTCTCAAACACGCCCAATATCCATTCAAACCACTCAAAATTCACTGGGTCAACCATCACTAACCGGGAAAATGCCACAGGCACCCAAAAAAAAAACACTTTAAAATTCCACCGCTTCATTTCCCACCCATCGACATGATCATCACCATCAGCATGTCAAAAAAAACATCATGGTCAATATTTACTTCATCATCATGGTATTTCGCTTCTACATATTGCGGAAAAGAACAACATCATCATAATCATATTGTTGAACAACAAAAGGAGGATATGGAATATGATCATGTTGCCGAGGAAAGGAAAATGATGCTAACATCATCATGATATTCGGGCTTCATTGAAATGCTAAAGATGACATAAACGCCATCTTCGTTAAGATCAAGCGATAAATGTAATATTGGGTCGCCTAAGGAGCATAATCAGCATGGTGAATGTAATATGGCCCCATTGCAGCCAAGGCAAACCTCACACAAGATCAGAATGATGATGAGCATCGGGATATATGCTTCTTCATCCAACTTACAATAAGACATCATCATCATATTTCGCGAACCAGATCCTGCTTCAAAAATATCCTGTTAAAGGAAAAATGTGATGATGATGATGATCAGGATATTTGCTTCTTCGCTTATGACATCGGGCTGACGTCATCATGATATTTCCAGCCTTTGTTAAACTTAGAACATGACGTCATCATGATATTTCGCCAACCGAATCATCTCTGGGAAATATCCTGCCCAACGGAAAATGTAACGATAATGGCCATCAGGATATTTTCAAAACGTTGTATTTCATTGACAGGAGGACTTTACGAAATATCGGGTGAACAAACAACATCATGATAATCTTCACAACATGACAGCATAAAACAATATGATGATGACCCTCCTCATCGAATTATCATGATAACGTCATCATGATATTTTGTCTTCGAACAACAAGCATGACTTGAGGTCATCATGATATTGCGCTAGGGTGATATTGTAAAAAAATGATCATGCTGTTTAAGGAATGAAATATCGCCTTCTTCTGGATACATGGGCTGATCATCATGATATTGCAAAAAACGCGATCAGGAGGATATGAAGATGATGATCCCCTTTATCGATTTATGATGATGATGTCTCCATCGCTCAGCAAATTTCAGCGAATGACCCTCGTGAAAGATCGGGATGATGATCATAATTATGCAAAAGGAGATCAGGAGGATATCAACTTGTCATCATCATATTTCGAACTTCGGCAAATATCATGATGATGACCTATCATCATGGTATTGCAAAAAAGCCGATCAGGAGGATATGAAGATGATGACCCCTTTATCGATTTATGATGATGATGTCTCCATCGCTCAGCAAATTTCAGCGAATGACCCTCGTGAAAGATCAGGATGATGATCATAATTATGCAAAAGGAGATCAGGAGGATATCAGGTTGTCATCATCATATTTCGAACTTCAGCAAATATCATGATGATGACCTATCATCATGCTATTGCAAAAAAGGCGATCACGAAGATATGAACATGATGATCCCCTTTATCCATTTATGATAATGATGTCTCCATCACTCAGCGAATTTCAGCAAATAACCCTCGTGAAAGACCAGGATGATAATCATAATTATGCAAAAGCAGATCAGGAGGATATAAAGTTGTCATCATCATATTTCCAACTTCAGCAAATATCATGATGATGACCTTGCGATAGGATTATAACATGCGCATGCAAATATCCCGACGGTGGATTTTCTAAGCGTGATCAGCATGATATGATAAGATTACGTAATGTTGAAATATCATAATGATGCTCACTATACAAAGACCACTCAACAAGGACACTTACCCTGACCTAAACTTGATATCATCATGATTTTTGAACCTCAGGATATTATCGACGGAAGGTTCAAATATGATAATGATGATCATCTTCATGTAACCAAAACTGAGTTTATAACATATGATCATCCTAAAAGAAATCATGATGCTAACAATGCACCTAAGGACATTTGACGACTAAAGACCACTACCACCTAAGATTGACGTCCGAACATTGCGACTGCATGATTCTTATCAGCTGATAGACTAGAGTAAAACGCAAACCTGCATCAAATTTCAAGCTCTTTCTAAATATGAGGTCATAGAAACAAAATATGAAATTTGACAAACTGACCTCATGATAATGACCTACCTTATCCAATATCATCATGATGATGCACCTGACCTTCATTTTTACCAAACCGCCAGAAAACAAAAAAAAACACAAGCAAAAGCAAAAAGCAAACATCAGCAAGGGTCCCCAAATCATTACTCACATGACCTTTTCTCATTCCATCAACTTTTCATTTCTCACCACATACTACACCAACATTAAATGCATAAAGGCAGGAACATGACGCATTGCATCTCTTGTTCTTATTGTAACTTTCACATTAATTAAGACAATCAATAATGAGCATTGTACAACTCTTGCATATTAGTATACCAAATTTGGAATAATGAGCATTGTACAACTCTTACAATTAGTATACCAAATTTGGATTTCAAATTTGTGATGTGATCTCTAAGCATCCAAATTGCAGTCTCTTTCCTACATATGTTGATGGGGATTATTAGGAGGACCACTTCTAAATTTGTGATGTGGCCTTTAAGCATGCAGCGTCAACTCCTTTTCCTACATGTGTTGATGAAGATGACTAGTAGGAGCACTTCAAAATTTTCAAGTTGTTTCTCTTGTATCTTGTTTCATCCATTTAGGTACCTATTGTACCCAATAACATTGATGTTGTCCCTAAAGAATATACCAATCAAAATTCTTGTCTTGTTCCTCTTGTGTCTTGTTTAGTCCATTTAGATACTTGCTATACCAAATAGCCTTGATGTTGTCCTTAGCGAATATGCCAATCAAAATTCTTGTCTTTTTTCCTAATGCCTTATTCAGTCCATTTAGATATTTGATGTCCATGATAGGGTTAATGTTGTCCCTAACAAATATGCCAACACCACATCACCTTGTATATGTGGGAAAGACATGCCTAGAAACTTGTCAGTACTACAAAATAGTTGGGATGCTAAGAAACAAGTCAGAAACAATAAAAGTTGCCCAATTTTAATATTGGGTGGAGTTTGTTTGGACATCATGCTCTAGCCATTGTTGAAATGTGGTTGGAACATGGATTGTAACAAAATATTGAAACTTCTATCTTTTTTTGGTTCTTTACAAAACATTCACACTACAATTTATTCTTACTCTAATAAAAGATGGCTTTAATCGTTCATTGGAAACAAAAGTTGCATGTGGTTTGATATACATATTCTATATATTTCATTACTATAGCATTTATGGGTGGGATGCTTTACCCATGGAAAACATTTTCTTGGAAAGTCTTATCAATGAAAAACATTTATTTTGTGTTAATTGAGCACATTAAGTTTTTGAAATTTAGATTGCTTCTTCCCCTAAAGTTTATTGAAAGTTTATTGGAAGTGGTTATGGGGCCTTAGTTATTACTCTTCCTATTAAAAAATGTCTTTTACAAATTTTAATTTTCTTTAATGAAACATTGTAGAGCAATGTTGAAAATTACATACTCATTCCTTTTTCCTTTATATTTTGAGATTTTTTTTATTTTTTTAATGAATAAAGTCTCTATTACTTTTTAAAAAGATAAAAAGATAATAGTACAATATTCATAAAAACGCTGGGTGGCAAAAAGACACACCCTCAAAGTCTATGTGGGACATAGTCTAAAACAAAGAGGAAAGTATAAATGGGGTCAAGCCCAAACATCACAAAATAAACAAGTGACCAAGTTCTAAAGTAACACTAACAGGTGCAGGGTATTTGTGATCTAGTTTTTCCCCAGCATCATTAGGGACTAAATTATTACTAATAGGCTCCAAGCCAGTGAGAGCACCCTCTTCCTCTAAAGAGTCATCTACAAGTTGTTGAGCATATATAGGAGAAATAACTAGCTCCATGTTAGAAATCTTATCAAAATCTAGCTAGCCAGGAGCACTACACCCATGAGAAGAAGAAAATGGTAGCTGAGAAGGCTGAGACCAACCACATGCTACATGATCCATTGACCTTGGAGGATGAGAGCCATAGGAGTGAGTTTATTAGTTTATAAGTAGCATATTCTTGCATGAATTTGTTCATGAAATCATCATAATTCGATCCCATTATCACTTAGCCTGAAAGATTGATCATGATCTCTAGATTCTTAATTCATCACCTTGGATTAGATACAAGTATGCAAGCCTAACCTAAGATACAATTATGGTTGAAATATTCATATGAGAACCATATGACATAAGTGTCATATGCATAGTAATCCATTCAATCATCATAAGAAAAAATTACGTGAGTATGAAAATCTAATAACAATGTACTTGCATAAATACAAAAATAAAAAGAACAATACCTACATGATTTACCTTACTGTATAGTCTACATTGTCATGCAATGCCTACTTCTTCTAGGTATCATTCAATAGGGTGTAGCTATCAAAGAATGGGTAGAGCCTAAATAGTAATATAGGCTAAATATTTTTTATCTAGCAATCCAACATATTGCCTCCTCCACCTAAGTTGAAGGAAGAAGCACCTAAAGGCTATGATTTACTTAATCAACTTCAAAATGCTCATACAAAGATATCTCTTTCGAGATCTCAATAACATATTTTAGCTATATCAAGATGTTTCATAAATTTTTTTAGAAAAGTTTATTGTACCATCAAAAGTTTATCCTACAAAATTGTCAACCATCCTTGAGCCTTATTATATGAAATTGTTCTAAGACTTCATTTGAACCTCAATTATTTTTCTAGTCCCCAAGTTATTTGAGAACACTAACCATTGTATATTATAGTCAACTCTAGGTATATAAAAATAAAAATGGATTTATTTGATGATGGTTCTAGTTTAAATAGCTATAGCAAAGCATTTTTGGATAAAGTCCATATTGATTCATGTACAACTTGTAGAATAATGAGACTAATATCAAAGGCTTTGATAATGTGGGGTAAGATTCACATGACATTTTCCCCTAAATTTTAGACCCCTCATTATTGATAAACATATAGTTCACATAATGCCTAGATAATTAATGTATAATGGCCTTTGGAGTCACTTGTGGGTTCATGCCATGGGTAACAATTTTTTCCACTCTTCATTACCTATTGAAGCTCAATCATTAACAATAAGAGAGATGTGGTACATGTGAATAATAATCCTTAAATTATTTTTGTTAGATAGCTAAAAAATAAACTATTTGTGTTCCTCTTAATTAATTGGTCACACTAGCATCACTTCCTCAAGTGGATTCCTCTTCCCCTATACCTAGTGCTAATCCTAAAGGTGATTGGGGTTCCCTTGATTTTACACCTACATGCATTAGGGAATTAAATGTACTTGATGAAAGTAAAATTTCCCCTTAACCATAGGTACAACAACCTATGGTTAATAACCTTCTCCTTCATGGGATGATTTTATATATTACACCCCTTGTGAAGTGAGTGCTTCTCTTGATGGATCTCCATCTTAGATTCATGAAAATCCTTAATTAATTTTCTTCAAAAATGCATAGTTGATGTGGTAAAGGATTCACTATCCTCCATAAGCTTGGTTATAATGGTAAACGTTACATGAGAAAGGTGCTTTAGTGTCTCTCTCCCCACAACCATAATGTACCACATATAGTTTGAGATACATGGATAAAAAAGGTAAAAGGAAAACAAGGGGTTAAATTTCAATCAACTTAAGGCATACAATTCTTTTGGATTATTAAAAGCTAGTGCATCCCAAGTTAATTAATCTTTCATTGACTAAATTTGATGATCCATATTATGATTAATTTTTCACTAATCAGTAACTTGCTAAGCTTTGGGGGGCTTGCAAAAACATTCCTAAGTTCCATCACAATTTAGATATTCCCCATACACCTTGGGCACTTAGTCCTATTTTTGGGAAACCTCTCCTTCAATAGATGATGATCTTAAGATAATTATTTCATTACCTACTAATGCATTCATTGAGGATCAATGTGTTGATATGTGCCAGACAACTAAGAGGGGGGTGAATCGGTTGTCACAAAAACCTTAAACACTTCCTACAATTTAAACATTCATCACTTATCCACAATTATTATGATTTAACCATGAGTGCATGAAATCAAAAACTTAACCACAAATACAACATCAAACATAAGAGACACCATATTTATGTGGAAAACCCCAAGGTGGGGAAAAACCACAGAGAGGATTAACTCTCAATATATATTGCAATCTTGAAATAATGATGTTTAAGCTTGGTCACTCCACGGGCCTAAACATACTGGCTTATTTCCATTAAGAACAACTAGGTCTAGTAGGCTCATTGCCCCAACCCTAAACCTAGCAATATTACAATAAGGGTTGTTAAACCCCAAGGGCTGTTAAACCCTACTGGTGGATTACTGCTAGACTTACTGCTACAATCAACACCTTTCTATATTGTGAATAATAATTCCTTTGCTCTGCTCTTCCTTTGCTCTGCTCTTTCTTTACCCTGCTCTTCCTCTTCTTTCCTCTGCCCCTTCTCTGCTTTACTTTTGGACCTTTCTTAATATATTCTCATTTTTGCTCAGGGACACCTTTTCCACAATTCAACTATAGGTATTTCTACACTACATCAACCTTGGAATGATCATCAAGGTCAACAACACAATCATCAACCATTGGAAAAATCTCCAAGGTCAGTATTACAAACATTTACAAAATAGGTCCTGACCTATTGCAATATCATGCAAAGGAAATAAAATGTAGATCACGCCATGCTTTAGCTAGGACTCAAACATGATCTTCCATGGCACAAAATGCTTCCACAATCTTCCAGAGATATCTGCAATCACTGGGATCAACCAGGTCAGCCAAGACTGGTTACATGCTACATTATCTGGGAACAATCTTCACACACCATCTCAATTTATTAATGTGGACCAAAGTCCAAATAGGAACATGATTAGGAGACATCCACAAGCATGCTATAATCATTAGGAGCAACCACATAAACCTTAACCACTTTATCCATAAGAATCTTCTCACTGGAACACATGAACTTCTCTGCCTTCAACTATCATAAAAGAAAGATAGTTTGTAGACCACCAAACCATGAACCATTACAACTTCAGGCACTTATCATCATCCCATACTTCCCTCTAGAACTGTAGAGCCAAATACTTTAATACGAAGGAATGTAGAGCATAATACTTTCTTCTTGTCCCAACTGAAGTTCACAGAATAAGAAGGTTTCACTTTGATGAACACAACTCACTCAGATCTTCATGTGGATTGCTCAAACCTAGAATGGAGCATCCTCATACATACCTCTAACTTACTTCCAATCTGCAAACCATGATCTTCAAGCAGAAATAAATGTGGAGCAGCTTATCAGACTGTTCTTCAACATACAACTCACTGTCTATACTGCACTTCTCTATAACTTACTTGTTTCTTTCAAAGAAGCTAATTTCCTTAATATCCTCAACATAAAAGTCTTCTAAACAAGTAATAGAATAAGATACAATTGACACCAATGACAACAAGAATATGTTGACATCAATGACAACACCGATTAGGCACATACTTGAAACACAATGTACCCTATCCATTAGTGGCATCTTGGAAATTGCAATGAATCAAATAAATAAATACAAAATATTGATAGAATGAGGGAAAGAATAAAATAAGATATCTCTAACACAAGAGGCACAATGGCCTTGGTACTATAAACCAATGAGTAAGGGGTGTATCTAGTAAGGGTATGAATGTTAGTTCAATAAGACTATAGAGCAAGTACAAGTTGTCTATTCTAATTAGTACCATATCTATCCCTTATTTTTCTCAATATTTTCTCTAGTGTTGTTTGTGTCCTTTATTATCCCATTATATTATGGTAATAAGGAGAAGAGAACCACTACTAAATGTGAAATTTGTCTAAAAATCTCACCTCACTATTTTTGAATGATGTACCATTATTAGTAATAATTGATAAAGGTAGTCTAAATCTAGAAACAATGTTCTCTATAATAAAAAGTTTAGATGTTGAAAGAAATAGTAGATTTAAGAGAGATGGCTCCAACGTGCATTGGAAAGTAACCAATATCAAATAATGATAACTATGTGTCCATTAGAAGAATTTGGAGCAATCTTTCCGACCAAATTAAATCCCCATATGTAAAATGGCCAAGGGATAGATAAATCTTTGTAAAGTAATTAGTAGTATTAAAGGGATGGAGCTTATGAACATATTCAATTTTGAGGCTGCTATGTGTTTGATAGATAGAAATTTTTTGAACACAATTAGAAGAGTCTTTTCCATCATTCTCTAAAAAGAATCCCATATGTGATAATTTTTGAACCAATAATTTGACACTCACATTGCCACCACATATGCCTCTATGGGCCTCCTGAAGAGCAATATATTTTTCATTATCATCTAACTATTAGAGTAGTAAACCATTGCACCTTCATTGATAGACTACACTCATAATAATGAAATATTTAGAAAAAAAATTATGAATATAGATGTGCATATTCTTAGAATAGTTTGGAGGGAGTTCCCAAAACTAAATAAGCCTAAATATTATGAAATCACTCCTCTCCTATTAAAGTGGCACAAACCTAGAAATCATTATCTTGAATAACTAGTTATTATAATATAGATATAAGTAATATAAATTGACTCATACCATCATCAATTCACATAAATGATGAAATTGCACTAACCATTGCATCAACATGTCTAATTTACATTTTGAGGAATATCATCAATAGTGAGGGTGTAAGAGAAATCATGCATCAACCAAAAATATTTTCTTTAAATTTTTTTTTGTTTGTTTGTAGGTTTTCAATCATTAGTCAGCAATCAAAGTTTCTACCACATTTCATTGTAGTTGAATAGCTCACCTTGTGGTAGGGAACATATGTTCTACTATGATCCTTCAATGTCATATTCACTTTTCACAAGATTCTAAGCACCGCAAGATTATAACTTGGTTCTTGAACCCTATTGGGCTTGATAGGCTTAAACTCAATTTCATTATTCTTGGCTTGTAGTAGCTTCCCAAAGTTTGTTGAAAAAAAGGAATACATATGATGGTGCATTGGGCCTTAGAGTGCTTATGGTGTGCACTACATCAAGATCCCTCATCTCCACCACATTCCTTGGGAGTGTTGATGTGTTGCAAATATGTGCCTAATCAGTGTTGTCATTGATGTCAACATATTCTTGTTGTCATTGGTGTCAACTATATCTTATTATTTTACTTGTTTAGAAGACTTGTATGTTGAGGATATTGAGAAAATTAGCCTCTTCGGAAGAAACAAGTGAGTTACTGTAATGCCCCTCACTTTTGCTTGGGATAGATGTTATTTTCATGTTTCCTATGACAGATCTGGTATAGATGATAGTTATATAGTGCAGGTTATAGTTTCGAGATATTTTGACTTCTATGTTATGGTTTATGTTCTCCTTGATCTTGATGGACACTTGGTTATTATGCGAGTTGATTATGGATCTATGTTAGGATGATGCTTGATTACTTGTACTTTGTGCTTTCACAGTTCGATGGACATGATTATAGATTAATGTTATTGTGTTGTTCAATCATGATTATGATGTATAACTGGTATTGGATGTAGCTATTTAATAATGTGTTTGCATGAACGGAATAGTGTTTCATTACTCATGTCCGAGTACCCTGTCATGCTGCGACTTCTATTCATTATGTTTGTGATTACATGATTATGTATGGATATATGCGCAACCTTGTTTTTTGTTGCAGGATGCAGGTACCGGGCATCAACTCCACCTAAATTACTAGGTCTGAGCATGCCCTAGCCAATGGAATTGTGGACTGGAGTTGACATGAGGTTCCCCATTTAGTCAACATCCTCAAGGAGGATGAGTTTCTAGTGTTGTACCCTGTCGTCGCCGTTAGTGGGACTGATGTCGTCATTTTGTCGTCAGGTCTTGTGGCTTCACTTGGGGTCAGGTATCATCTTATAAGTTAGGGTATATCTAATTTAAGTGTCAATTTATGCATGGTTAGTGTTTCATTAAAATAAGGTGAAAATTAAGCTTATGTGGAATAAATAGGTAAAATTAGATAAATGGTTAAATAAAATATTAAATCACAAGTTGTAAGCGGATTAAATTAAATAGAGAACAAAAAAAAATACATAAGTAATGATGAACAAACAACTATAACGTTGATAAAATAAATTTAAGCTAAAGTAATTATGTGGTAAATTTGGGTTACGGATATTTTAGTGGTTAAATGCAATTGGAAAGGGTAAAATGACCATATATTGGAAGGAGAGATTGGAACAAATCCACCAAATTTATATCGGATCATGATGATGAGTTTAATTAGTTTCTTTATTGAATAGATATCTGTTATATAAAAAGAATTAAATCAAGGCAAGAATTAATATAGTGCTTCTCCAAGGATAAAAACATTGATTATCCTTTGACCTATGGTTTTATTATTGCCATCATTATGATTATTGCTATGATTATTCTTCCTCAACCGATTAAATATGTACATTAACAACTTAATCAATTTCGGTTAAATAACGATAACATTTTAAGGTTAAAAAAAAATTAGGGTTGTCATATTTGGGGATATGCAAATTATTATTAGGTGCCGTCATTTGTAAAATTGAGGAATGGGGAGTCTCAGAGATAATTAATTTTGAACCCCACGAGAGAGTGGGTTGTGGGGAAAAGAGAGGAATGTCTCTGCATTTACTCGAGGAGTCCATTCCAGGTTTTGAGAAAGTGGGATGTTAGGATGTCCCCGGCATTTATCTGGGGAGTTGAGTTCTGGTTGGGAGGAGATTTCTGGAAGAGAAGGAAGGAGGGGTTTGCAGAGGAAAGGAGATCTTGGGAAAAGTTTAACAAACTTCAGGTATGTAACTGTGTGCATTTTATGCCTTTTGCCTATGAAAATTAATAGAAATTAGTTTATTTGTGTTCCTCCATAGATGGGATTTAATCAAGTTTTGGTGTTAAATTCCTAAAGATAGAAGTGAAATTCTCATGGTCTCCATCTTATCTTGCTTTGGAAACCTGTCACAAATTTCCCATTTTGCTTGAGATTCAATGGAATATAATTATTGCCCATTCACCACATTTGTGCATTCAACACAGTTTTGATTGTGTTTTAAATGTCAAGATTATGCTACCCTAGAATAGCCTACATTGTCATAAAGATTGCAGAAATTGCCTCACTCTTGTCTCTCTGCCCTTTGTTTAAATGTTCTATGGTTTGTGTTTGCAAATCTACCTTGTGTGTGTACCCTGCAATCCATCTATCTAACCGTTTGTACGCATCCGGCAACCACAACATTAGAATCGTTCTACTATCCTGTGATCATCACTGTCATGCACTCTGTAATCTCTTGCACTGCAATCATTCTTTGGCGTGGTGTGAAGAGGGCAGACATATTGTAATATCTGATATTAGTTTCCTACTATTGATAATGCTTGGCCAATGTGTACAATACCTTAGGAATACGCATTAATCCCTTGACTATGTTTAATAATATACACTAGCCAACGTAATTGCCATATACCACAAACAGATGAGCGCATCACATAATGCAAAGATTTCATCACTCCATCAGCATAACTTTAATGTTTGAATTTTGGCTTCAAATTAATAAAATTTAGTGCAAAAAAAAAGAAATGATAAGCAGACTTATCCACATAGAAGGACGTCCTCATCCTTTGTCTTTCATTGATCCCCTTAGTCATTCAACTCCATCTTTTGGTCATTATTAATATACTTTCACCTGTTAGCAAGGCAACGTTTGGTAATGGACAACTTGATGCATCCAACTTACCACCCTTTGGCTCGCGTGCGCAGGCGGAGAGAAGGTGGCAAAGTGGAGTAGCCTGACCTCTCTCTCTCGCTGACTGCTGATGTTTAAAAGTTCCAAGTCTTTTTAACGAATCCATTCTGTGAAATCCTATAACCACTATATTTGAAGACTTCTCTTGCTACGTTTTGTCAAACAGCGCACGTGTTCTGCCAGTGTTTCCACTTTTGCATTCATGTTGGTTTGAGCACTCCCAACCACATCTTCTAGAAAGGCTACCACTATCTTTATGCATTTTGGGATGTCAATTGCCGTTCTTACCGACCCACGGCACTGGCAGAAGGGATGGGATTTTTGTGTGTTGATCCGGCGACTACTGTCCTCACAATCCGCTTGTAGAATGGACAATGGCATGTACAGTTTAGAAAGGTTTCATAACGTGTGCATAACTAATGTGGACATTAAATTAAAAAAAAATAGTCAATATATATATATTTTAGACTGCCCGTGTAAGTGGGAGTGCGCCGAGCTGTCTTGAGTTGCAGCCCCATTCACCAGTCATTTGTTCATTGATCCTTCATCTCTGATGTTCATAGTCCATAATGTTTTATGCACAGTAGGAATAAACTAAAGTATACCTGTGCCGGCTATTTTCCTCGTTCAAACCTATCCCATCTAAGCCATGTGAGAGTCAACATCTCAGTAAATGATGTGTATGCGTCATCTTGCCCTATTTGCAAATGGAGAGCTTAACCCCAACCACCTGCCACACCATGATGAGATCTGTAGTTACCCCGCTATTTAGGGTTTCAAGAGACAACACATGCATATTGTATGATGGTTAGTTTTTTTTTTTTAACAAATTACCAGCTAGTTAAGAAATTGTTTGGTTAATTGGATTAGGTATTATATTGTGGATTTTAACGTGTCAAAAGAAGGTAATCTTTTATTCACTGAACTTTTCATTATGTATGTAGGAATTAATATCCAAGTATAACATATTCATGGCGAATCTAACTACCTCTGAAAACCAAGTAGGAATCGATATTGTAATTGATAAATGACGATGTAATTCTTCTAAAATATTTAAATGGGTATTGTATGTAGATAAAAGTAACTTACTAATAATAACACTAGTAATTATAATTGGTTTGTTATAAATCAGTATAGTAAAGTTATTTGATTCTGTTAGATTAATCTAAATAAGAATTCATGCATAGTTAAATTGTTCAATTTGTTAGAGCAGTGGAAGTATATATATATATATATATTAATATATGATGGAAATATCGAAATATGAAATGAAGTAATGTAGTTGTAGATTAATACACAAGTTCATCAATTATTTGATAATGAGGATTTTGTTAATTGGCATCGTTTTTACTATAATGTTTAGATAGAAAATTAATAAATAGGTTTGGATTTATAAGTGTTGTAATTTGACCTATAAGTATTCGTAAATTGTCGTTTACGTAGAAGTAATTAAAACGGTCATTTTCACCTTTAAGTTAAATAGGCTATTACAATAGTTTGTTTTTTTTTTATCTGGGTACAAATAAATAGGAAACCTCGACTTACCACAAGAGTTGAATTTAGATTTCAATGTAATTATTTAATTTATTTGTCTTATAACAATGACAATAGTGGGTCATTTTAATTAGGATAATAATATTATATCCTTCTAAATCAAATAAGTAACTATGTTAATAAGTATTTACATATAGCAAACCTTGTTGTAATTATAGATTTATTCCGTAATAAAAATACAATAAGATGTTAAACTACATTTATATGTCATTATACCATCGAAATAATTTGGCTATTGCAATCTGCTATAATGGGTTAAGAAGGCATAATTTTAATTATAAGTGTGGTTGTTTTGCTCGTAATATGTCTAGTAAATTTTAACGGTGTCATGAACTAGTTCATAGAGTCTTTTGATCTTGTATTTACCTGAGTAGTTGGTTCCAGAGGCATAGGTTATAACATTGTTTACATATACGTGGAATGTTGAGAATGCATCATGGTGGAAGAATGAAATCCCTCATGGAGGTTGTAATTACCTAATTGTGTTGAGTATGTTATATGATATCGTATTGGTTAGGACAATGGGGGCACTTTGCCTTCTGTAAGATGGAGTTTCTCATGTGTTGCTTCATCTAGAAACTAGGGTTAATGTATTAAGAGCATGTCCTTGTGAGTATGCCATAGTTGCAAAGGGTTAATGCCTTGCAATGTGTATGTAGGTTTATTGTTATGTCGTATTGTGCATGGCTTGTTGTATGGGGGTTTCCTAGGTGCAAATAGGGGAGTGGCTTCCAATGTGGGGCCGGTACCCAAAGTGGTCGCCAGGGTAACCCATTGGAAGTGTGTAATCAAGTGATAACCTAATAATAAATCTAGGGGTTGGGTAGTTTCACACTAACAAGATAATTGGATGCCTCACTCATGCCTGTAGTGCTCGTTCAGGCTAAGGATGAGATGAGAAGGCCGTGGTTGGCAAAATCAACTTCCTTGTCCTCATGAAAGGAATGTTGATTCCGCATGTTTCACCCTATGGGGCTGGTGCCTAGTGAGAGGCTGCCAGGGTAACCATAGATGGGGGCTGGCTTCTGGTGATAGATAGCCTAGGTAACCCATGCTAGGACCATGCGATGACACTCTCCTTATTGCAGCCTAGCATTCACTAGTTGTTCTCTCCCCTTTGTTATGTATCTACCTCTAGATGTACTGTGGTGTTGTTAAGATATTGAATTGTGATGTTGGAGTCATGTGTCATCTTATAGTCTTCTGTCTACCTGACTGAATGTCATAGAGGGAACCTTATGTTAACTCCTAGCTTGGGGGGTGGACCTCAGGGTTCCACATGGTTGGGTGGAAGAGCTTTATCCATTGGTCTTTCTTTTCTTGCCATTGTTCGAGAGCGAGGAGGATATACCTTGTGTATCAGACATCAGATCTTGTACCTAGTTATGAAGATAGTCATTATGCTCATGTACTAGCCTGTGTATCAGATGATTTATAATGTATGTATTCAGATGTATTTAGAAGGTGATAATGTAACAATGTATTGATGTACTCTTATGTATGGACCTGAATATGTACATGTAATCTTGATCAAGTTGATTATCTAACTAATGTCATGAAATGGAGATGTATATGTATAATCATCAGTGTAATAGATTTAGAACGTTCTACCAATGTTAGTTAGTAATGCATGTGAAATATGTTGATTAAATTGACAAGTAATACAACCATGGCACCTTGGGAGACAAGTTGATTGTTAAAGATGTGTATTGAACTGCTAAACCTTACCTATTATCTTGTACAAAAAAAAATTATTCCACTTTGCTTGCATAGATGTGTTGTCTTCCAACGTGTTCGTGGCAGGGCATTACATTTGGTATCAGAGCCAAGTTTAAACACTGGGTACCTTGGTTATATTTGAGCCCATTATGCAACCTAGTGCTTAAACTCTGTAGAATGATTTAACTCCTATTGTGACCCTTTTTCGTAATTTAATAATTTGCCCTTTTGTATTCAGGATAGATGCCTAGACGAAGGGGCCGAGGTCGGGGCAGAGGTAGGGGTCGTGGAAGAGGTGGAGGCAGAATTCCTCCTCCTAGTTCTCCTCATGTGAGTGGCCATGAAGGCAGAGGTCAGAACATGGAGGGTCAGGGTCAGCCTGATGGAGCCCAGTTGAGACAGATTCTTGAGGAGGTCCTTGCCTATTTAGGCCCTAAACAGGAGGGTGAGCAGCTCAGAGGTGGACAGGAGGTAGACTAGTCAGGTCCTCAAGAGAGAGAGAGGTCTCCCAGGCATAGGGAGTTGACAGTTGAGCAAGAGGCCACATTAGCCAACCATATGAGGGATTTGCTAAGAGCACGCCCTCCCACCTTTGATAGAGTTGGTAGAGGACTTGAGGCAGAGACCTGGTTATTGGACTTAGGTAGGTGTTTTGCCATGCATCTGTATGGCAGCAACACAAAAGCCAGGTGTGCCATTTTGCATCTCCAGGGATTTGCTTTGACTTGGTGGGGGTTAGAGGAGTAGAAGCTGCATTTGGACATTAACACTGTGTCTTGGGAGTTGTTTGTAGAGAGATTTAGAAGCTGCTTTCTTTCTGACCATTGGAGGCAGTGTTGAGTAGATGAGTTTCATGAGCTAAGGCAGTTGGCCATGACAGTTGAGCAATATGAGTGTAGGTTTTATGAGCTCAAATAGTATGCAGGTATTGGGGATGACGAGTCCATGTTGGTGCAGCATTTTATCAGAGGCTTGAATGCCCAGATTAGTGGAGGGGTTCGTGTATCCGAACCTAAGAATATGGAGGTTACCATGGAGAAAGCCTAGCCAGTGGAGGAGAATTTGGCTATGGGCCTCGGTGGACATATAGGTGTGCACATTGGTAGTGCACCTTCGTCAAGACATGGTCCTCGAGGTGGTTACACTCAGGCATCAGGTTCTCATGCACCCTCAAAGGGTGGTCAGTAGTAGCAGTATTCGCAGACCAAATCAAAGAAATCTCAACATCAGCAAGGTAGTAGGTTTCAAAATAAGAAAGACCAGACTTGGTAGCGCAATAAGCATAATCACTTTGATCAGCCAGCCCAGAGTACACAGTCTTCAGTGAGCAGGGGTAGTTTCCAGTAGTCCAGTACTTTCTGGGGTAACAGTGGTTTCGGTAGAGGCACCAGGTGTTTCTCTTGCGGCCAACAGGGCCATATTGCCAAACAGTGCCCGCAGAAGGGTGCATCAGGATTTGGACATCGACCGGCGGCATCTGAGCCAACGGTGGGTGATGCAGGCAGGTCACACTGAGTCTTTGCAGCGGTGGATGACCGGTAGGCAGAGCATCAAGGCACCATGGTGGAGACTTCTAGTCGCATGCGAGGTATTGATTTTACTATTCTATTTGATTCCGGTGCATCTGATTCATTTATATCTCCATCTCTTGTGGAGCATTGTGGCTTAGTGGCAACAAAGCAAGATGATAGGTGGTAGGTTGAGTTAGCTTCCGGGGCTAAGATAGAAATTGAGTCTCTAGTTTCAAAGTGTAAGTTGATGATTGGCTCTCTATCTACTTCTATGGACCTTCGCATTTTACCCCTGGGTTCATATGACATAGTTTTGGGGATGGATTGGTTGGAGGCCTATCAAGCAGTGATAGATTGTTGGCATAAGTCTGTTAGATGTGTAGATGATTCGGGTGCTGTGGTTGAGGTCGTAGGAGTTCAGAGACCTATTTCCCTACGTATGATCTCTGCTATGCAACTCAAGAGATGCATGCGTTAGGGATGTCAGCTTTTTGCAGTGACTGTTAGTGATTTGGAGATGGAGGAGAGTCGAGAGGCATCTCTTGATGATCACCCACTCTTGAAGGAGTATGCAAATGTTTTTCCTTCTGATATTCCAGGGATGCCACCTAAGCATGACATCGATTTCAGGATTGATCTAATTCCTGGTGCAGAGCCTATCTCACGAGCTCCATACAGGATGACCACTCAGGAACTTAAGGAGCTTTGATTGTAGTTGGAGGAGCTATTGGCCAAGGGGTTCATTCAACCTAGTGTTTCTCCTTGGGGAGCACCTGTGATCTTTGTGAAAAAGAAGGATGGATCTGTATGACTTTGTATCGACTATAGGCAGCTCAATAAGGTAACAGTGAGAAATAGGTATCCCTTGCCTCGGATCGATGATTTGTTTGATCAGATCAAAGGAGCTAAGGTATTCTCTAAAATTGACCTTAAGTCAGGATATCACCAGTTACGGATTTTTTAAGCAGACATTCACAAAATAGCATTTTGCACCCGTTATGGACATTATGAGTTCACAGTGGTACCATTCAGGTTGATGAATGCACCGTCAGTTTTTTTGAGCCTAATGAATGGTGTGTTTCACACTTATCTCGACCAATTTGTCCTCATATTTCTTGATGATATATTGATCTATTCGAGGACTATGGAGGAACATGAGGAGCAATTGCGTCAGGTGTTGCAGTGTCTGAGAGAAAATCAGCTTTATGCTAATTTGTCAAACTGTGAGTTCTTCCAGACAGAGATTAAGTATTTGGGTCATGTCATCTCTGGAGAGGGTATTGTGGTGGATCCCTTGAAGATCCAAGCTATTATGGACTGGCCTACACCCACTAATGTTTCTGAGGTCTGTAGTTTTATGGGGTTGGCAGGTTACTATCATCGCTTCGTCATGGGGTTTTCGAGAATCACCCACCCCATTACTTCTCTTTAGAGGAAAGGGAAGAAGTTTGTTTGGTCAGAGCAGTGCCAGGAAGCCTTTCAGACTCTTAAGGAACAGTTGACCAGTGCACCTATATTAGCAGTTCCAGATCCTGATAGGGACTTTGTTGTCTGTACCGATGCTTCCTTAGAAGGTTTGGGAGCAGTTCTGATGCAGGATGGTTGCGTGATTGCCTATGAGTCTCGCAAACTCAAGGATCATGAATTGAATTATCCCACTCATGACTTGGAGTTGGCAGTAGTTGTGCGTGCCTTGGTAAGATGGAGGCATTTTCTATTAGGGCATCAGTTTGAGCTGCACAGTGATCATCGTAGTCTGCAGTATATTTTCACACAGCCAAACTTGAATGCAAGGCAAAGGCGTTGGATGGAATTCTTGTGTGAGTATGACTTTGAGGTCAGATATATTCAGGGAAAGGAGAATGTGGTAGCAGATGCTCTTAGTCATCAGAGGCATGAGATCTCGGCAATTTTTCTTACAGTTGATTTGAGAGGTCAGATTCTTGCTGCTCTTCCTACTGACCATTGGTGCTAGGAGGTGAGATCCAAGATTGAGTCTGGTAGACCTTTAGAAGGTAGGTTCTCTGGGTACTCTTTTGAGTCAGATGGTCTTTCGTGACGGTTGGGTCGTATCTATGTTCCTAATTCTGAGGGTCTTTGCACCCTAGTTTTGTCTGAGGCACATCGGGCACCCTATTCTGCTCATCCGGGTGTCAAGAAGATGCATGTAGATCTACGTCAACTATACTTTTGGAGTGGTATGAAGCAGGATATTGCTGATTTTGTGTCGAGATGTCTTGAGTGTCAAAGAGTGAAGGTGGAGCACCAGCACCCCGCAGGTCTTTTGCAGCCTCATTTGATTCCTAAGTGGAAGTGGGATATCATTTCGATAGACTTCATTGTTGGTTTTCCGATGTCCTCTCGATGACATGATGCTATTATGGTCACTGTGGATAGGTTGACGAAGGTAGCTCACATTTCTCCTGTCTGTGCTTCCTACAATGCCTCTACGGTGGCTAGAGTGTTCATGGAGGACATCGTCAGACTTCATGGGATTCCTTGTAGGATCATCTCTGACAGAGATCCAGTGTTCACTTCCACCCTTTGGACTTCCTTGCAGCATGCCTTGGGGACACAGCTGAACTTTAGTTCATCTTATCATCCTGAGACTGATGGTCAGAATGAGAGGGTTAATTAGGTTCTCGAGGATATGTTGAGGATGTATGTTATGGATCAGTAGAGCCATTGGGAGGACTACCTTTACCTAGTGGAGTTTGCCTATAATAATGGTTATCATAGTTCTATTGGCATGTCTCCCTTCCAGGCCTTGTATGGTCATCCTTGTAGGACCCCCTTGAGTTAGGATCATTTGGAGGATAGAGTCCTTCTGGGTCTGAATATGCTTAGAGATATGAAGCAGCAGGTTGAGAGGATTAGAGAGCATCTGGTGGTAGCTTAGGATAGGCAGAAAAAGTATGCAGATACTCATAGGATCGATTGTCAATTTTCTGTTGGAGATAGGGTGTTCTTGCGTGTGTGACCACGAAAGAGTCTAATCCGCTACAGAAAGGGCTCTAAGCTAGCACCATGCTTTTTTGGACCTTTTGAGGTGTTGGAGAGGATCGGTCCAGTTGCTTATCGTCTTGCTTTGCCACCTAGCCTTTCACACATCCATGATGTGTTTCATGTTTCTGTACTTAGATCTTACTATCCAGATATTGCTCATGTTCTTGATTGGACTACTCTACAGGTAGAGGATGGGCAGCTGGCTTTGGAGCCTGTAGGCATTCTTCAGCATAGGAGACTCGTGCTCAGGAGCAGAGACGTGGAGCAGGTCAGGGTCCAGTGGGATCCTAATGATGAGACCTCCACTACCTGGGAGGATGCTACCAGAATGAGGGAATTATATCCTCACTTATTTGCAGGCTTCCAGGAGTAAGCCTAGTTCCAGGGGGGAGGATGTAATACCCCTCGCTTTTGCTTGGGATAGATGTTATTTTCATGTTTTCTATGACAGATCTAGTATAGTTGATAGTTTTATAGTGCAGGTTACAGTTTCGAGATATTTTGACTTCTATGTTATGGTTTATGTTCTCCTTGATCTTGATGGACACTTGGTTATTATGCGAGCTGATTATGGATCTATGTTAGGATGATGCTTGATTACTTGTACTTTGTGCTTTCACAGTTCGATGGACATGATTATAGATTAATGTTATTGTGTTATTCGATCATGATTATGATGTATAACTAGTATGGGATGTAGCTATTTAATAATGTGTTTGCATGAACAGAACAATGTTGCATTACTCATGTTCGAGTACCCTACCACGCTGCGACTTCCATTCATTATGTTTGTGATTACATGATTATGTATGGATATATGCGCAACCTTGTTGTTTGTTGTAGGATGTAGGTACCGGGCATCGACTCCACCTGAATTACCAGGTCTGAGCATGCCCTAGCCAATGGAATTGTGGACTGGAGTTGACATGAGGTTCCCCATTTAGTCAACATCCTCAAGGAGGATGAGTTTCCAGTGTTGTACCCTGTTGTCGCTGTCAGTGGGACTGATGTCATCATTTTATCGTCAGGTCCTGTGGCTTCACTTGGGGTCAGGTATCATCTTATAAGTTAGGGTATATTCAATTTAAGTGTTAATTTATGCATGGTTAGTGTTTCATTAAAATAAGGTAAAAATTAAGCTTATGTGGAATAAATAGGTAAAATTAGATAAATAGTTAAATAAAATATTGAAACACAAGTTGTAAGCGGATTAAATTAAATAGAGAACAAAAAAAAAAATACATAAGTAATGATGAACAAACAATTATAATGTTGATAAAATAAATTTAAGCTAAAGTAATTATGTGGTAAATTTGGGTTACGGATATTTTAGTGGTTAAATGCAATTGGAAAGGGTAAAAATGACCATATATTGGAAGGAGAGATCGGAACAAATCCACCAAATTTTTATCGGATCATGATGATGAGTTTAATTAGTTTCTTTATTGAATAGATATCTGTTATATGAAAAGAATTAAATCAAGGCAAGAATTAATATAAGTGCTTCTCTAAGGATAAAAACATTGATTATCCTTTGACCTATGGTTTTATTATTGCCATCATTATGATTATTGCTATGATTATTCTTCCTCAACCGATTAAATATGTACATTAACAACTTAATCAATTTCGGTTAAATAACGATAACATTTTAAGGTTAAAAAAATTAGGGTTGTCATATTTGGGGATATGCAAATTATTATCAGGTGCCGTCATTTGTAAAATTGAGGAATGGGGAGTCTCGGAGATAATTAATTTTGAACCCCATGAGAGAGTGGGTTGTGCGGAAAAGAGAGGAATGTCTGTGCATTTACTCGAGGAGTCCATTCCAGGTTTTGAGAAAGTGGGATGTCAGGATGTCCCCGGCATTTATCCGGGGAGCTGAGTCCTAGTTGGGAGGATATTTTTGGAAGAGAAGGAAGGAGGGGTTTGCATAGGAAAGGAGATTTTGGGAAAAGTTTAACAAACTTCAGGTATGTAACTGTGTGCATTTTATGCCTTTCGCCTATGAAAATTAATAGAAATTAGTTTATTTGTGTTCCTCCATAGATGGGATTTAATCAGGTTTTGGTGTTAAATTCCTAAAGACAGACGTGAAATTCTCGTGGTCTCCATCTTATCTTGCTTTGGAAACCTGTCACAAATTTCCCATTTTGCTTGAGATTCAATGGAATATAATTGTTGCTCATTCACCACATTTGTGCATTCAGCACAGTTTCGATTGTGTTTTGAATGTCAAGATTATACTACCCTAGAATAGCCTACATTGTCATAAAGATTGCAGAAATTGCCTCACTCTTGTCTCTCTGCCTTTTGTTTAAATGCTCTATGGTTTTTGTTTGCGAATCTACCTTGTGTGTGTACCCTGCAATCCATCTATCTAATCATTTGTACACATCTGGCAACCACAACATTGGAATTGTTCTACTATCCTGTGATCATCATTGTCATGCACTCTACAATCTCTTGTGCAAATCCTGCAATCATTCTTTGGCATGGTGTGAAGAGGGCAGACATATTGTAATATCTGATATTAGTTTCCTACTATTGATAATGCTTGGCCGGTGTGTACAATACCTTAGGAATATACATTAATCCCTTGACTATATTTAATAATATACACTAGCCAACGTAATTTCCATATACCACAAATAGATGAGCGCATCACATTATGCAAAATTTCATCACTCCATCAGCATAACTTTAATGTTTGAATTTTGGCTTCAAATTAATAAAATTCAGTGCAAAAAAAAAGAAATGATAAGCAAACTTATCCACATAGAAGGACGTCCTCATCCTCTATCTTTCATCGATCCCCTTAGTCATTCAACTCCATCTTTTGGTCATTATTAATATACTTTCACTTGTCAGCGAGGCAACGTTTGGTAATGGACAACTTGATGCATCCAACATACCACCCTTTGGCTCGCATGCACAGGCGGAGAGAAGGTGGCAAAGTGGAGTAGCCTGACCTCTCTCTCTCGATGACTGATGATGTTTAAAAGTTCCAAGTCTTTTTAACGAATCCATTCTGTGAAATCCTGTAACCACTGTATTCGAAGACTTCTCTTGCTGTGTTTTGTCAAATAGTGCACGTGTTTTGCCAGTGTTTCCACTTTTGCATTCATGTTGGTTTGAGCACTCCCAACCGCATCTTCTAGAAAGGCTACCACTATCTTTATGCATTTTGGGATGTCAATTGCCGTTCTTATCGACCCACGGCGCTGGCAGAAGGGATGGGATTTTTGTGTGTTGATCCGACAACTACTGTCCTCACAATCCGCTTGTAGAATGGACAATGGCATGTACAGTTTAGAAAGGTTTCATAAGGTGTGCATAACTAATGTGGACATTAAATTAAAAAAAAATTAGTCAATATATATATATATTTTAAACTACCCATGTAAGTGGGAGTGCGCCAAGTTGTCTTGAGTTGTAGCCCCATTCACTAGTCGTCTATTCATCGATCCTTCATCTCTGACGTTCATAGTCCATAATGTTTTATGCACAGTAGGAATAAACTGAAGTATACCTCTGCTGGCTGTTTTCCTCGTTCAAACCTATCCCATCTAAGCCATGTGAGAGCCAACATCTTAGTAAATGATGTGTATGCGTTGTCTTGCCCTATCTGCAAATGGAGAGCTTAACACCAACCACCTGCTGCACCATGATGAGATCTGTAGTTACCCCGCTATTTAGGGTTTCAAGAGACAACACATGCATATTGTATGATGGTTAGTTTTTTTTTTAATAAATTACCAGCTAGTTAAGAAATTGTTTGGTTAATTGGATTAGGTATTATATTGTGGATTTTAACATGTCAAAAGAAGGTAATCTTTTAGTCACTGAACCTTTCATTATGTATGTAGGAATTAATATCCAAGTATAAGATATTCATGGCGAATCTAACTACCTCTGAAAACCAAGTAGGAATCGATATTGTAATTGATAAATGACGATGTAATTCTTCTAAAATATTTAAATGGGTATTGTATGTAGATAAAAGTAACTTACTAATAATAACACTAGTAATTATAATTGGTTTGTTATAAATTAGTATAGTAAAGTTATTTGATTCTATTAGATTAATTTAAAAAAAATTCATGCATAGTTAAATTATTCAATTTGTTAGAGTAGTGGAAGTATATCTATATATATGTATGTATGTGTGTGTATATATATATATATATATATATGATGGAAATATCAAAATATGAAATGAAGTAATGTAGTTGTAGATTAATACACAAGTTCATCAATTATTTGATAATGAGGATTTTGTTAATTGGCATCGTTTTTACTATAATGTTTAGATAGAAAATTAATAAATAGGTTTGGATTTATAAGTGTTGTAATTTGACCTATAAGTATTCGTAAATTGTCGTTTACGTAGAAGTAATTAAAACGGTCCTTTTCACCTTTAAGTTAAATAGGCTATTACAATAGTTAGGTTTTTTTTTTATCTGGGTACAAATAAATAGGAAACCTCGAGTTACCGCAAGAGTTGAATTTAGATTTCAATGTAATTATTTAATTTATTTGTCTTATAACAATGACAATAGTGGGTCATTTTAATTAGGATAATAATATTATATCCTTGTAAATCAAATAAGTAACTATGTTAATAAGTATTTGCATATAGCAAACCTTGTTGTAATTATAGATTTATTCCGTAATAAAAATACAATCAGATGTTAAGCTACATTTATATGTCATTATACCATCGGAATAATTTGGCTATTGCAATATGCTATAATGGGTTAAGAAGGCATAATTTTAATTATAAGTGTGATTGTTTTGCTCGTAATATGTCTAGTAAATCCTAATGGTGTCATGAACTAGTTCATAGAGTCTTTTGATCTTGTATTTACCTGAGTAGTTGGTTCCAGAGGCATAGGTTATAACATTGTTTACATATACGTGGAATGTTGAGAATGCATCATGGTGGAAGAATGAAATCCCTCATGGAGGTTGTAATTACCTAATTGTGTTGAGTAATGTTATATGATATCATATTGGTTAGGACAATGGGGGCACTTTGCCTTCTGTAAGACGGAGTTTCTCATGTGTTGCTTCATTTGGAAACTAGGGTTAATGTATTGAGAGCATGTCCTTGTGAGTATGCCATAGTTGCAAAGGGTTAATGCCTTGCAATGTTTATGCAGGTTTATTGTTATGTCGTATTGTGCATGGCTTGTTGTATGGGGGTTTCCTAGTTGCAAATAGGGGAGTGGCTTCCAATGTGGGGCCGGTACCCAAAGTGGTTGCCAGGGTAACCCATTGGAAGTGTGTAATCAAGTGATAACCTAATAATAAATCTAGGGGTTGGGTAGTTTCACACTAACAAGATAATTGGATGCCTCACTCATGCCTGTAGCGCTCGTTCAGGCTAAGGATGAGATGAGAAGGTCGTGGTTGGCAAAATCAACTTCCTTGTCCTCATGAAAGGAATGTTGATTCCGCATGTGTCACCCTATGGGGCCAGTGCCTACTGAGAGGCTGCCAGGGTAACCATAGATGGGGGCCAGCTTCTGGTGATAGATAGCCTGGGTAACCCATGCTAGGACCATGCGATGACACTCTCCTTACTGCAGCCTAGCATTCCCTAGTTGTTCTCTCCCCTTTGTTATGTATCTGCCTCTAGATGTACTGTGGTGTTGTTGAGATATTGACTTGTGATGTTGGAGTCATGCGTTGTCTTATAGTCTTCTGTCTACCTGACTAAATGTCGTAGAGGGAACCTTATGTTAACTCCTAGCTCGTGGGGTGGACCTCATGGTTCCACATGGTCGGGTGGAAGAGCTTTATCCATTGGTCTTTCTTTTCTTGCCGTTGTTCGAGAGCGAGGAGGATATACCTTGTGTATCAGACATCAGATCTTGTACTTGGTTATGAAGACAATCATTATGCTCATGTACTAGCCTGTGTATCAGATGATTTATAATGTATGTATTCAGAAGGTGATAATGTAACAATGTATTGATGTACTCTTATGTATGGACCTGAATATGTACATGTAATCTTGATCAAGTTGATTATCTAACTGATGTCATGAAATGGAGATGTATATGTATAATCATCTGTGTAATAGATTTAGAACAGTCTATCGATGTTAGTTAGTAATGCATGTGAAATATGTTGATTAAATTGATAAGTAATAAAACCATGGCACCTTGGGAGACAAGTTGATTGTTAAAGATGTGTATTGAACTGCTAAACCTTACTTGTTATCTTGTACAAAAAAAAATTATTCCGCTTTGCTTGCATAGATGTGTTGTCTTCCAAGGTGTTTGTGGCAGGGCATTACAGTTACAGAGAAGTGCAGTACAGATAGTGAGTTGTATGCTAAAGCACAGTCTGGTAAACTACTCTGCATTTATTCTTGCTTGAATATAGTGTTTTGAAGATTAGAAGGAAGTTAGAGGTATGTTTGAGGATGCTACATTTCAGGTCTGAGCCATTCGCATGAAGATTTGAGTGAGTTGTGTTCACCAGAGTGAAGCCTGCTTTTTTCTATAAGTTCAATTAAGATAGGAAGATAGTAATTGGCTCCGCATTCCTCCACAATAAAGTATTTTTCTCTATGGTTCTAGAGGGAATTCTAGAATGATGATAAGTTCCTACAGTTGCAATGGTTTGTGGTTTGGTTGTCTGCAATCTATCTTTCTTTTATGACAGTTGAAGACAGTAAAGCTCATGTACTCCGATGAGAAGATTCCTATGGATAAAGTGGTTAAGGTTTGTGTGGTTGCTCCTGATGATTCTAGCATAATTGTGGATATCTCATAATCATGTTCCTATCTGGACTTTGGTCCACGTTAAGAAATTTAGATGGTGTGTGAAGATTGTTCCCAGATAATGTAGTGTGTAAGCAATCTTGGCTGACTTGGTTGATCCCAGTGATTGCGAAGATCTCTGGAAGATTGTGGAAGCATCTTGTGGCATGGAAGATTGTGTTTGAGTCCTAGTTAAGGCATGGTGTGATCCACATTTCATTCCCTTTGCATGATGTTACAATAGGTTAGGACCTATTTTGTAAATGTTTGTAATACTGACCTTGGAGATTGTTCCAATGGTTGATGCCAACCTTGATGATCATTCCAAGGTTGATGTAGTGTATAAATACTTGTAGTTGAGTTGTGGAAAAGGTGTCCTTGAGTGGAAATGATAAGATATTAAGAAAGGTCCAATGGCAGAGTAGAGAAGAGGCAGAGGAAAGAAGAGGAAGAGCAGCACAGAGGAAGAGCAGGGTAGAGGAAGAGCAGAGTAGAGGAAGAGCATAGCTGAGGAATTGTTTATTCACAATAAAGAAAGGTGTTGATCATGGCGATGAATCGGGCAGTAAGCCACCAGTAGGGTTTAACATCCCTTATTGTAATCTTTCTAGGTTTTGGGTTGAGGTAGTGAGCCTGCTAGACCTAGTTGTTCTTCATGGCAGTAAGCCAGTATGTTTAGGCCCGTGGGGTGACCAAGCCTAAACATCACTATTTCAAGATTGCAATATATATTGAGAGTTAATCCTCTCCGTGGTTTTTCCCCACCTTTGGGTTTTCCATGTAAATATGGTGTCTCATGTGTTTGATGTTGTATATGTGGTTAAGTTTCTAATTTCATGTACTCATTGTTAAATCATAATAATTGTGGATAAGTGATGAATGTGTAAATTGCAGAAAGTGTTTAAGTTTTTGTGACAACTAATTCACCCTTCCCCCTCTTAGTTGTCTGGTGCATATCAACAATTGGTATCAGAGCCAAGTTCCTTGAAAGAAGTTTAATAGCTTGAGGAAGATCTAAAATGTCTTACAAGAAGGAAGCACCACATTTTGATGGAACTAATTATGTTCTCTGGAAGGCTTAGATGAAAAGCCATCTTCTTTCTCTTGGCGACAAAGTTTGGAAAGCTGCATAAACATAATACACCATACCTCAAAATGGTCTGACAAATGAAGATGAAATCAAATAATATGAGATAAATATCAAGGTAAGGGATGCTCTACTAAGCTCATTAACTGACTCAATATTGACGAAAGTGGTGGATCTTGAAATTGTGAATAAGGTATGGGAAAAGTTGAAAAATCTATATGAAGGAGATGATTCTATGAAGGAAGCCAAGTTTCAAAGTTTCAAAGTGAAATATGAAAGCTTGAAGATGAACAATGATGAAAACATATCAGTTTTTATGCAAAGAGTTGATGAACTTGTTACAGGGATAAAAGCCATAGATAAAACTCTTGAAGAAAAGGAAATTGTTATGAAAATACTTAGATCTCTACCCAAGTCCTATTGTCACAAGGCAGCCATGATTGAAGAATTCATGCAAGTAAAAATAGTGAACAAGGATCAGTTGCTTGGTAAGCTTACTATTTTTGAAATGAGGGAGTTAGATGATGCTCTGCCAAAAGTTGAGACTTCCTTCAAAGCCAGTACTTCTGAAAGTACTTCTAGATCAGAAAAGTATAAGGTAGAATCTGATGATGAGATAGATGCAGTTGAATCCAACTTTGTGGACAGGCTACAAAGAGGATCTGGTAAGTATAAAGGCAAATTACCATTCAAATGTTTTTCCTATGGTAAAGTAGGTCATTTTGCTTCCAGATGTCCTAAAAGAATTCAAAGAAATAGAAGAAGCTATGAGAACAGGCCTAGGACCCAAAAGAATTGTTATTATGTTGAAGATTTTGATGATGATGGAGTATCAGATAATGGTGAACTAGATAATGCTAATCCCTCTATAAATGAATGCTTGTTCATTGCTATTAAGGAAGATCTTGTGTCTACTAATTCTTCTAGCTATATGAAGGAAGAAAAACTAGTGGAAAGTGATTTGACTACTCATGTCATTAAGGACAAAGATGAATGGGTTATTTATAGTGATTTCTCTCACCACATGATTGGGGACAAAAGTAAGTTTGTAAGTTTGGAAAGATATGATGGTGGATTGGTTAGGTTTGGAGATGATACAACCAGTAGGATATGTGGAAAAGGATCTATTTCTTTTGATGGCAAGCATAATACTAAAGATGTCTTGTATGTGAAAGGATTAAAGCACAATCTTCTGAGTGTGGGTCAGATGTGTGACAAGGGCTATGACTTAAGCTTCAAGGACAATGGATACAAGATTAGGGAAAGATCCAGAATAGTCATTGCAACTAGTAAGAAGACCAGAGGTAATATCTATCACTTGAAAGGAACTAAGAACTATTGCTTGTTGACTCAAATTGATGAGAGTTGGTTATGACATAGAAGGTTGTGTCACATAAATTTTGATAATATTATGAAGATAAGTAATATATAGATTGTTAGAGATTTGCCTAAGCTTGTGAAGCTTGCTAATCTAGTTTACAAGGAGTGTCAATTTGGGAAACAGACAAGAACAAGTTTCAAAAGCAAGGATCAATTAGTTGGAAGACTACTTGAGCTAGTACATACAACTTTGTGTGGACCTACCAAAGTAAGAAGTTTGCAAGGAGACAAGTATTTCATGGTGCTCATTGATGATTATTCTAGAATGACTTGGGTCACCTTTTTGAAAGAGAATGCTAAAGCTCTAGATAAATTCAAGGCATTTCAGGCAATGGTAAAAAATGAGATGGACTTGAAAATCAAATGTTTGAGGTCTGATATAGGAGGAGAGTTCACATCAAATGAATTCAATTTCTTTTGTGAACATGGAATTAAGAGATAGCTATTTGCCCCTAGAACTCAACAACAAAATGGAGTTGTTGAAAGGAAAAATAGAGTAGTTCAAGAAGCTACTAAAACCATGACGAAGGAGGCTCATCTTCCAAAAGCATATTGGAGAGGTAGTTCACACCAAAGTATATATCCTAAACAGAGTTCAAGTAAAAGGTAACAACTCACTCCCTATGAATTGTGGCATGGTAGAGCTCCCACTATGAAATATTTCAAATTTTTTGGTAGCAGATGTTATATCAAAAGAGAAGAAGATTTAGGCAAGTTTGATGCTATATGTGATGAATAAATCTTCGTTGGTTACTCCACCAAGAGAAAGGCCTACCAGTGCTACAATAAGAGGCTAAATAAAATCATTGAAAGTGCAAATGTTAAAGTTGATGAATGTAAGGAAAGGTCTTCAGAATCAAGTGGATATGAGTCAGATGATCCATATGTTTCAGAAGTGGTGCAACATGAAGACATCACAGATGAAGAAGAACAAGCTCTGATAAGTGCTACAAAAATTCCAAGGTATATAAAAATCAGTCCCTCTAAAAATTAAATCATAGGAGATAAGAGAAAAGAGATCTTAACTAGAAGAAAAGCTATAGAAGAACAAGTAAATTTATGTTTGATCTCTAAGATTGAACCTAAAATTGTGGATGAGGCATGCAAAGATGAGAATTGGATAAAGTCCATGGAAGAATAATTAATGTAGATAGAGAAAGGGGGAGAATTTTGGAGAAAGAAAGAGTGCAGGTGTGTAAAGAGAAAGGGGGAGAATCATGGTTTTTCACATCATATGTTGCCATCAATGACAAAGGGGGAGATTGTTGCAAGTATGTGCCTAATCGATGTTGTCATTAATGTCAACATATTCTTGTTGTCATTGGTGTCAACTATATATTATTCTATTACTTGTTTAGAAGACTCGTATGTTGAGGATATTCATAAAATTAGCCTCCCCAGAAAAAACAAGTGAGTTACAGAGAAGTGTAGTATAGATAGTGAGTTGTATGCTAAAGAACAATCCGATAAACTACTCTGTATTTATTCCTTCTTGAAGATAGTGGTCCACGGATTGGAAGTAAGTTAGAGGTATGTCTGAGGATACTACATTTTAGGTCTGAGCCATCCATATGAAGATCTAAGTGAGTTGTGTTCACCAGAGTGAAGCCTACTTTTTTTCTGTAAGTTTAGTTGAGATAGGAAGACAGTAATTGGCTCCGTATTCCTCCGCAATAAAGTATTTTGCTCTGTGGTTCTAAAGAGAAGTCTGGGATGATGATAAGTGCCTATAGTTGTAATGGTTCATGGTTTGGTGGTCTACAAGCTATCTTTCTTTTATG
The DNA here is from genome assembly GCA_027924645.1 of Cunninghamia lanceolata. NCBI lineage: Eukaryota > Viridiplantae > Streptophyta > Pinopsida > Cupressales > Cupressaceae > Cunninghamia > Cunninghamia lanceolata. The sequence goes on along the minus strand of BSBN01000635.1, from coordinate 9,536,295 downwards.
ACAATTGAAGACAGTAAAGCTCATGTACTCAGGTGAGAAGATTCCTATGGATAAAGTGGTCAAGGTTCATGTGGTTGCTCTTGATGATTATAGCATGCTTGTGGATATCTCCTAATCATGTTCCTATCTAGACCCTGGTCCACATTAAGAAATTGAGATGGTGTGTGGAGATTGTTCCCATATAACATAGCGTGTAACCAGTCTTGGCCGACCTGGTTGATCCTAGTGATTGCAGAGATCTTTGGAAGATTGTGGAAGCCTGTTGTGGTGTGGAAGATCATGTTTGAGTCCTAGCTAAGGCATGGCATGATCCACATTTCATTCCTTTGCATAATGTTGCAATAGGTCAGGACCTATTTTGTAAATGTTTGTAATACCAACCTTGGAGATTGTTCCAATGGTTGATGCCGACCTTGATGATCATTCCAAGGTTGATGTAGTGTATAAATACTTGTAGTTGAGTCATGGAAAACGTGTCCTTGAGTGGAAATGATGAGATATTAAGAAAGGTCCAAAGGTAAAGCAGAGAAGAGGCAGAGGAAAGAAGAGAAAGAGCAAAGTACAGGAAGAGCAAGGTACAAGAAGAGCAAAGCTAAGGAATTGTTTATTCACAATAAAGGAAGGTGGTGATCGTGGAAGTGAATCTGGTAGTAAGCCACCAGTAGGGTTTAACAGCCCTCAAGGTTTAATATCCCTTATTGTAATCTTTCTAGGTTTAGGGTTGAGGCAGTGAGCCTACTAGACCTAGTTATTCTTCATGGCAGTAAGCCAGTATGTTTAGGCCTATGGGGTGACCAAGCCTGAACATCACTATTTCAAGATTGCAAGATATATTGAGAGTTAATCCTCTCCATGGTTTTTCCCCACCTTGGGGTTTTCCACGTAAATCTGGTGTCTTATGTGTTTGATGTTGTATATGTGGTTAATTTTCTAATTACATTCACTCATTGTTAAATCATAATAATTGTCAATAAGTGATGAATGTGTAAATTGCAGAAAGTGTATAAGTTTTTGTGACAACTGATTCACCCCCCCTCTCAGTTGTTTGGTGCATATCAACATGATGGGTGTTTTTTCACTCAATAACTTAGATAAAATACTAAGTATCTTATCTCTCTTGAAAGGAATCAAATCCCAACGAATCAAAAAATGACTACCCTAAGGTTTCTCCTACCTAGGTCTTGGCCTTTACAAGATAACTCATTTTTTAATGTCTTTTTTTATTACAACAAATGGCCTTATGTTTATGAACCAAGAAATGGGGTTTTGGAATGGTGTACTTCAAAAAGTATGGAAACTACAAAATCTTTTTTTTTTCAAATCAGAAATCTTAAAACAAACTTTATCATCAAATTGAGCAGCATCATTGATGCTTTTCCTAATCTAAACTTTATTATTTCAAAAAAATTCAAAAGAAGGGAAGATAGAAAAGGGTTTAGAAATTCCTAAGGACATATACATGTAATATCAAGTAACTCAAATAGATAGATCCCAAATGTAAACCAATTCCTGCTTAATCAGAGAAACTCACAATGCCACAAAAATGATGTAATCTTCAAAGGAATTAACAAATTTTCAAACTATGGAATTCTTTCATCAAACACCCAATATTTGGTGTAGTTTAATTATATCTCCATAATTGAACTGAAATAAAATATATGTTTAGACTAACCATGCAAAGTAAATTACAATCAACAATTTACCAATGGTATGAACATGAGATCCATCAAATATCAGAAATAACTTGTCACAACTACAAATAAACTTTAACTAATAGGTAAAAAGGAACCATGAAACTAAATTCTCAATCAACAAAACAACATAGTCGACACCAAAAATTGTTTCTTGTTTGTATTGATTCAAAAATGATAGAGTCTCAACAATTCTTGATATTTTCACTTCTAACATGTACAAAGAGAGTGATTACCTTTATATAAGGGAGGAAAGAACACTTAGTTTACAATAAGTGGTGAGGATTAGTCCAACACCAAAGGTCCATATTTCATCTACATTAAATATTTGTGGCAAGAGAATATCCATCATTCATTTCCAACTGATTTTGATCCAAGGGTTACAAATTTGTTTTGACTATTTGACTTTTAGAAAAATACAAAATTACACTTTTTGAGACAAATCAAATAAGATGAAGCACTTCCTTTTTTGATGAGTTGACAGTAAAATTTAAAATGACATGTTTTTTGAGGAGGGTGATCCAAATGTGGGCCTTTCTAGGTTGATCTGATGCAAACAAGTGATGCAAATTGATCCTCAAGGATTGGGTGCATCATCTTCAATGACAATTTTTTTATTTGCCTTATCCTTCCTTCTATAATCCATTAACGCATTAAGTACCTGATGTTAAGAAAAGTGTCTCAACCTTGCAATTTTGAAAGGTTTCTATTCTTCCTAGTTTTGGTCTTTTTGAATACCCTTTATCTTGGAGAATGGTTTGAAACTTTCAAAGTTTCCAAAAGTTTCCAAAGGAGCTAAAAATAGGGAAACTTACTATTTTTAGTAAGTACTTCTATTTAGCTTGGATTGACCTGAAACTTTTCCTAGAAGGTGTGGAATAGCTAAGTGAACATCTTGGATGAGTTTCATCTGAAGATCATATCTAAATTGTGAGATATTAAAGTTTCTATTTTTTGAAACTACTGGAAAAAGTCTTTGAACTCAATTACTAAAATTGAAACTTCTCTAAACATCCAAACAATTGTCATAACTGGCATAGCCAGTTATAAGGTGATAGATCTCTTCATGAGATTTCGAACACATTAAACGGTTCGTTAATTAGACACCTAGATCAGAAGTTATGGCCTCCGGAAATTGGACCTTCTTTTTTTGGGAAATGTAAAAACGTGTTGGACACATAAAAGAGCTGTAAAGGGGAAAGTTACACATGTTGGCATGTGGTTTGGCACATCACAAGGCATCTTTGATTGGAGATAATTTGGGGGTCATTTTATGGGTGGTTTTGGCTCATGGTTTAGTAATTACCGGTAACAGTTTACTGTATTGCATCTCCTATATATCAGGAGCTTGAGATGGAGGTTGTGTGTAAGAATCTTATAGATGTCAAATTACCTCACTGATCTTTGGTTGGATATACTTCTATAAAATCTTGCTCTACAAGTATATTGTAATCTTCATGATTTATGAATAATATATTCGGTGGCTTTGGAGTGTGGGGATTTTTACCTGAAAGCGTTTTCCCCACATATATCTTGTGTTGTGAGTTTTGTGTTTGTATTTGGAAGTTGTTATTATCTTTCTATTAATGCGTATCTTAATCTGTAACTGTAAAAGTAAAAAATTGCATAAGTCTTTCCTTAGTAGATCAGTGTAGGAAGTGTTTCCGCATATCTTGCTTCCTTTTAGTTGGTATCAGAGCTTGATCACCTTTAGTTCTAGTTGTTGGGTATGTTGGCAAGAGACACTATATGGATTCATGGTTGTTGTCATTGATGGCAACAAAGGTCATCCCACATATCCGCAAGTCATGATATGTCTCTACCGGAAGTCAGATTGAAGATTGTGGTGGTCCGGTGAACAAGAACAGAGCATGTGGCAAGGTCCGACAGATTGGTCCGGATCTCTCAGAGGAAGTGTCTTGGTGCAGTGCGGATCTGGGGAAGTCAAGAGGACTATCTTGAGTAGTATATTCCAAGGATTTAGCCTCCGGAGATGGACAAGGAAAAAGATATGAATAGTTGAGTACCGGATTCCTGAGAGACAGTGAAAACAGAGGAAGAACTGACTGACTGAGTATCAAACTACTTTCCGGATGTGTTACAGATGATGATAAAGGTTGCGGAGGCATGAATCATGTTTGGCCGACATAATTGATGATATCTACAAGTATATGCTTGATCCGCATTGCTTGGTGAGCAAGGATTCAGCCGACAGAACTAAGTTTGTAAGAAACTAGACTGTTCCGGATGCCGACTAGAAAGATGATGAAATTACTTGTGCGGATATATATAGAGGATGGATTTAGTTGTGAAATGTGTGTGAGGATATGCGAACAAGTCCAGAGTAGAGCAGAAGTAACAAGAAAGATCCGGTATGTGAAAGGACAGCAGACTAAAGAACAGAGGAAAGATGAAGTGCAGCAGATCAGTATACTGAACCTAACCGGAACTGAACTCCAGCATATGCAGATGCTTCCAATCAGTTCAAGACTGTGATTCTAATCACTTTGTAAGACAGTGTGTCTTCTTGTAGGCAGTGAGCCTCTTGTGAGCAGTGTGCTCGGGCAGTGAGCCCTAATTGGCAAGTGCCATTTTTGTAATTTCCTATTCTTCTAACAGAGAATAATTCTTGGGTTAATCACCCCGTGGTTTTCTCCCTTAACAGGGTTTCCACGTCAAAAATACTGTGTCATGTGTTTCTTATTTCATGGTTTATGTTTTGTGTTTGATTTTATGCTGCTTCAATTAAAAGGAAAGTTTAATAAGGGAAATAATTAGGATAACTGATTCACCCCCCCCCTCTCAGTTATCAACAATTGGTATCAGAGCCAAGTTCCTCCTAATAGAGCCTAACAGCTTGAGGAAGATCTGGGATTTCAAATGGATGCATATGGTTTAAAGGAGCAACTCAAGACTGCCCTTGAGGATCTTGAACAGTCAAATTCTGAAGTCAGTGAATTAAGAGAAAGACTCAAACAGGCTGATGAATTCATGAGGGAATTAAAAGACAAATTAAGTCTCTCTATGAAAAAGAGAAAGGAGCTGCTCCAACAGTTGGCAAGACAAAGTGAAGAAAGCAATACAAATGAAGAATTGACTGAGCAAACCAAGTTATGTGAAAAGTTATCAAAAGAAGTCATTATGTTAAGACATGAAATGGAATCAGGAACTATAAAGTTCACTCAAGAGATTGAAGAAAAAAGAAAGGCTGAAGACAATCTAAAACAATCTCTTAAGGAAAAATCAGAAGAATGCCACCAGATGGACAGGATTATCAGACACCTTGAATCTGATCTTGAAGATTCCAAAGATAATGAAGGAAAACTTGAGGATCAAATTGCCTCTCTCAAAAGAGACCTTCAAACAGCAAATGAATATAAAGAGAAATTCAAGATAAGTTCTGCTCAACTTGAAGTTCTTCTTGGAAGTCAAAAGAGGACAGATGACAAGTATGGCTTGGGATATGAGAAAGGAGAAAGCTCCGGATCCGGTCAGAAGAATCTTGGATCAGAAAATCCAAGGAGCAGGCCTAGAAGACCTCCGGTAAGACAGCCAAATGCTCAAAAATATCCATCCTTCAATGGATACTGCCACAGCTGCAACCATTTTGGTCACAAAGCTAATCAGTGCAGAATGAGAATGAATCAGATTAATTCATCCTTCTCCGGACAGTGCTTCAACTGCAAAAGGTATGGACACAAATCCCATGAATGCAGAATTATGCAAGTAAACAAATCATTCAAAGGTAGATGCTTTACATGCAATAGAATAGGTCATATGGCTAATCAATGCAGATCAAGGGGATATCAGTTAAATATGCAAAGAAATGTTATTTGCCAAATCTGCAATAGGTCCGGTCATAATGCTAAAGTCTGCAGAAACAAGAATCAGGACAAAAGAGGTCCGGTGTATAATCAGAATCAAGACAAGGGTAAACAAAAGATGAGTGCGGATGAAGTTAGGAATCAGATGAGCAAGATTTGGGTGAAGAAAAGCTCAGAGAATGTAGAGGTTGGATCCGCACCAGATTCTGGTGCTGATATTTCTTCCGGAAATTAAAAAGTGAGCTCAGGCTCAGGGGGAGACTCAAAGAAGATTCTGTTCCCCCAGCCAAACAAGTTGTGCCGGATGTGGCACAAGATGCGGATTAAAGGGTTTGTAGATATAAGTCCTGAGATGCTTCAGTCAAGTTTTCAGAGGTCCGCATGGAGTTATGAAGAAGCTGTGTTCGATTAAGTTAGACCTGTTCAGGGAGGTGCTCCGGTATGATAAAGGATTACAAAAAGGTCCGGAGAGATCCGGAAGTGCACGATCTTGTCTTGCGGATTGGACAGAGTGTTTGGGATGTTCTTGTAATATGTTACCTAGATTTATTCATGATTTAAAGATTCGGATGATATTCAGTGATCAGGACTAATCCGGGATACTCCAAGCTGTCCAGACATGGTAAACCGGAATAATGCAGGTGAAGCATTTATTGCAGACAGATATTAGGGTTTGCGGAGCAATATAAGGGATTTCTCAAAAGTTATCTGCACATTCTACACTTGAGAAAAAGCGAATAGTGGAGCTCTGCAAACAAGGTTCATCAAGCACACCAAGGATCTCCTGCCGAAGCTATTGCATAAAGAAATCAATCCAACCACTCCGTGCAAACCGAAGGCGCATAAGGTATTCTTCGTTTTTCATTGCCTCACTGCAAATCTTTGAAGAATGGCTACTCCAAACATAGTTAAGATCTCTGATAGACCTCGCCCCTCATTCAAGAAACATCCCTACAAATCGTTGGAGGTAGATCCACTAGGAGCCTTCTCTAGTGTTCCCCACGGAGTCTTACATACTGAAGATATTAGGGTTTACATACACGCAAACATTGAGGAATTTGGGGAATTCAAATTAAGAGACCTCTATCACAAACAACTGATAGACAATGCTTTTGAGCTCAAACCAGAGTATAAGGGTATCCAGAAGAAACAATTTGAGCAATTCATTCATTTCCCTAGCTTAGAAGAAGATGAATGGGTCCGGTATGTACTGAGCAGGATGCATGACAACTTCCTTTGGCTAGATAGACCCTGCAAGATCACAAAAGAAGCAATTAGAGCAGTAACTGGTCTATACTCTTCCGGGGGGGTACCTATCCTCAAATCTGTCAAGAACAACGTTGTAACTGAGGCCACCGGATCAAAATATGATAAGAGAGCAATGACCATTGAAGATATTTCGGATCCGGATATCAAATATGCATCAATGATAATAGGATACAAGATCTATCACTCCAGCAGGGAGAATTCTGTATCCGGAACTGCAATATACATAGCATATGAAATGCTAAGAAAGAATGCAGATTATGATCTTTGTGAACTACTACTAAGCCAATTGATGGAAAATGTACAGAAAATCAAGAAAGACAAGAAGAACTCCTTTAAGTATGGTACTCTCATTGTATGTCTCTTCTTTTACTTCATGAATGAGCTACCCGGAACAAGTGGATGGGTATGGCAGAATGACAAACCTGTTGCAGTCCAGATAAGAGACTATTTGCATGGACTTGGGGATGCAAAAGCGAGAAATACAGCTCTATGGGGATACTTCAAAAACTTTCAGAGCATGATGCAAGCAAGAGAGAGAATTCCCCAGTCACTCATTGAGAAATACAAGGACTCAGTATGTTTTATGGTTGACACTGATCAGTGCCTAATGGAGGCAGTGGAGCCAAGGACTGTCTGGATCATGCCCATGGGGTATGAAGTTGATGAACAGATAGTAGAGCTGCATGTTCAACACATGCTAAGTCAGCCCAAAGATCCTAAGGCAGAAAGGTTTGGAACCTTTGAGGAGCTGAGCGTGAAATTACATGTAGAACTCAGGGAACCTGAGATTAAAAGAAAAGTGAGAAAAGAAGTAGAGCACATTGCTCAAGGCCTAGGCATCTCAAAAGAGGCACTTGATGCCAGCCGGGAAAAGAGGAGAAAGGCTGAGGAAGAAGAGAAAAGCAAAGAAAGTGCTCCGGTTGAAACCCCCACCCGGACCAGATCATCAAAGAGATCTGCACCTTCCACAACCAAAAGCTCAAAACCGGAAGTCCAGGCATCCGGTAAAAGATCCAAGACAAAAGCATCAAGGGCTTATGAAAGCCAAAAGGATGAAGAGGAGACAGAATCAGATGAAGGAGTAAGAGAAGTAAAGAAACAGAAAAAGAAAGGATCCGGTAAGCCCTCCACAGGCCAAGACAAGGAGGAAATGGCAGAGGTAACTGTTGAAAAGCCCACTCTGTCACTAGAGAGCATAATCAAGTCGGTCACGGTGGATGGAAACCTTCAACCAATGACTGAATCCTATGATGACTTCAGTGAGGCAGACCAAAAGACTCTGCAGGAAGCCACAGTTAAATATCTGAACACATACAATAAGGCTTTCATTGAGATCATATCTCTCATTCCTAAAAGCCTAGAGAAGGAAATGGAAGTAAGAAAGAATAATGCTCATGCCAAAGATCTTGAGATCCGGGAGCAGATAGCTATTCAGCTATATCCTCAAATTGATCCCAAGACAATGAACATGATCTTCAAGGACTGCAGAGATGAGTTCAGAAGTAAAGCCAGGATGAATCAGCTCATGCTTGGTGAGACTGACAAAGTGGCACAAGAGACAGAAGAGATCCTCCGGAAGGCCTTCAAAAGGTTCAATCTTCCTGTTGTAGAGGACTTAGGTGCAGAAACAGCTGCTGAGTTGGAATCTTCTGTTCCGGAAGAAGTGAGCCATGAACAGACAAGTGAGGACTTGGGACCCTCTGCTCCAGAAGAAGTGGCCCATGAGCAAGCAAGCATCTCTCCTCCGGTTTCCCCTACAGTCTCCGGATCCAAAGAAGAAGAGCAGTTGCAGGAGAAGGAAGCAGTGGTGACAGACAAAGAGGTTGACAGTTCTAAGACTGCAGAAGAAAAGAAACATCTGTCTCCGGCAAGAGACACTGCACAAACTGTTCAACAATTTTTGAGCAAAGAAACTCTAGAGATTGATGAACCGGAGCTTCTAAAAGGTCCATTTGATTTGACTCTCTCTCTCCGGTACAAACAATGAAGATAGCTTCATTTGCAAATGCGAAGGCAAATGAAAAGCTCCTGAAGTCTCATATGGAAGACTGTGAGTTGATAGAGGCTGCTTCCGGAGTACTTGTAAAGATCATGCCATCAATCCAAATAGATCCGACAGCCTCCACTTCCGGTAATCTAAAAACCTTAGTCAGCAGTATTGATACACATTTTAATTCTCTAGAAAAATCAGCTGAAGAAAAGGTCCGGAAGGAATTTTTGGATAAGAGATTTTCTGAAATATTAGAATTAATCTCTAAGGATAGGAAGATTGTAAGCATTGGAATAAAGAGTTTAGAAAATGCTCTTAAGGATGGCGGTGACATCTACAAATTTTGTATATCTTGGTCAAAGGCAACAGCAGCAATTGACAAGAAAATAAAAGAGGAACAGGACAAGCTTCAAAGCTTATCTCAAAGTTTTGATCCTCTCTCTTCCTCTATAATAAATCAAGAATGTCAGACTATTGCAGTCTTGAATGAAATAAAGAATCTTGAGAAGGAGAGGAAGAACATTACCAACCGGATGGGAGAACTTAGAAGGATTATAGTCCCTAAGTTGGAAACTATGCATGAGGCCATCAGTGATGCCCAGACCACCGCCCATACAAAAGATCCGACAGATCTCAGGCGGGCAGAAGCTTTTGCATTTTTGTTGAGTGGTCACATTTCAATCTTGGACAGAATGAAGCTAAGTTGGGCTACTGAAATGGTTCAACTGCAGACATCCTTTGCAGACATTCTGCAGTATATGTGAGTATGTAAATATGCGGCTATATATAGAAAATTTTTGAAAATTTTGGTGTGCGGACCCTACCCTTTGCCATTGATGTCAAAGGGGGAGTGAGGAGCAGTGAAAAATGAGGAATCCAACTCAGGGGGAGTTCCGGAAATTGTATATAAAGACAGAGCATCAGCAGAGGGGGAGCATAGTGTAAACACTTAGTCATTTTTCACTAAGTGTTGCCATCAATGCCAAAGGGGGAGATTGTTGGCAAGAGACACTATATGGATTCATGGTTGTTGTCATTGATGGCAACAAAGGTCATCCCACATATCCGCAAGTCATGATATGTCTCTACCGGAAGTCAGATTGAAGATTGTGGTGGTCCGGTGAACAAGAACAGAGCATGTGGCAAGGTCCGACAGATTGGTCCGGATCTCTCAGAGGAAGTGTCTTGGTGCAGTGCGGATCTGGGGAAGTCAAGAGGACTATCTTGAGTAGTATATTCCAAGGATTTAGCCTCCGGAGATGGACAAGGAAAAAGATATGAATAGTTGAGTACCGGATTCCTGAGAGACAGTGAAAACAGAGGAAGAACTGACTGACTGAGTATCAAACTACTTTCCGGATGTGTTACAGATGATGATAAAGGTTGCGGAGGCATGAATCATGTTTGGCCGACATAATTGATGATATCTACAAGTATATGCTTGATCCGCATTGCTTGGTGAGCAAGGATTCAGCCGACAGAACTAAGTTTGTAAGAAACTAGACTGTTTCGGATGCCGACTAGAAAGATGATGAAATTACTTGTGCGGATATATATAGAGGATGGATTTAGTTGTGAAATGTGTGTGAGGATATGCGAACAAGTCCAGAGTAGAGCAGAAGTAACAAGAAAGATCCGGTATGTGAAAGGACAGCAGACTAAAGAACAGAGGAAAGATGAAGTGCAGCAGATCAGTATACTGAACCTAACCGGAACTGAACTCCAGCATATGCAGATGCTTCCAATCAGTTCAAGACTGTGATTCTAATCACTTTGTAAGACAGTGTGTCTTCTTGTAGGCAGTGAGCCTCTTGTGAGCAGTGTGCTCGGGCAGTGAGCCCTAATTGGCAAGTGCCATTTTTGTAATTTCCTATTCTTCTAACAGAGAATAATTCTTGGGTTAATCACCCCGTGGTTTTCTCCCTTAACAGGGTTTCCACGTCAAAAATACTGTGTCATGTGTTTCTTATTTCATGGTTTATGTTTTGTGTTTGATTTTATGCTGCTTCAATTAAAAGGAAAGTTTAATAAGGGAAATAATTAGGATAACTGATTCACCCCCCCCCTCTCAGTTATCAACAGGGTAGAGGGTTTTTTGAGTTGATCTTTGTTTGAGTGGGAGCTTTTGCAGAGGATTTTGAAATCTTTGTTGTAGGTAAGAGATGGGAAGCACATCTAGGAGGTTTGAGATAGAAAAGTTTAATGGTAGTAATTTTGAGTTGTGGAAACTCAAAATGGAGGACATGCTTGTAGATAAGGATTTGTGGGAAGTTGTATCAGGTACAAAACCAACGGCAATGTCTCAAGAAGACTAGGATCTAAAAGATTGAAAAGCTAAGGGTTTGATAAGACTCTATTTAGCTAATTTAGTGCTCCTGAATATCCATGAAGAGAAGACTGCAAAGCAACTTTGGAAGAAGCTTGGAGATGTTTATCAGGCTAAATCCCTAGTGAACAAGTTGTTGCTACAAAAGAAATTATATTCTTTGAGGATGGAAGATGGAGGATCTGTTGCTGATCACCTGAATACATTCAATATGCTTATTACCTAGTTGACTTCTGTTGGTGTGAAGATGGAGGAGGAGGATCGATGTATGGCATTATTGTGTTCCTTACCAGATTCGTGGGACCACCTTGTTGTGGCCATTGGGAGTACCACTACCACCTTCAATATGGATGAAGTGGTTTCTTTGTTGTTGTTTGAAGAGATGCGGAGAAAGTCTTCTGAATCAGCTAAGGAGGCTCTTGTGGTTCATGGTAGATCTAAAGAGAAGGGAAAGAAAAAGGATAAGAAGAAGGAAGAAAAAGGAAGATCCAAATCTCATGGGAAATCTAAGTCTCCCAAAAAATCCAAGGCCCTGTGTTGAAACTGCAACAAACTTGGTCACTTCCACAAGGAGTACAAGGAGGAGAAAAAGAAAAAGAAGAAGAATTATGATTCATATTCTAACAAGTCCTCTTAGGATGAAGGAGAAGCATTTGTCGTTGCCTTGGCAACACATGCATCTGAGGATGTGTGGCTTATTGACTTTGGTGCATATTTTCACATGACCTCGCATCGGGGCTGGTTTTCAAAGTATGAAGAATATGATGGTTGAAAGGTGTACTTGGGTGATGATTCTCACTTGGATATTGTTGGTTATGGAAGAGTCTTAATTTGATTCCCTGATGAACGAGTAAAGGGAATCAATGGTGTTCTGCATATCCCTAGTTTGACATGGAACCTTCTTTCTGTAAGTAAATTGAATGATGTGGGTGTACATGTTTTCTCGAATGGAGGAGGCAAGATGACTAGAGGATCTATGGTGTTGGCTAAGGGTGTTTAGATTGGCACTCTGTTTCAGCTTGATGCATGTGCAGTTCAGTGCAATATTGCCTCTATTTTGAAGAAGAGAACTTCAGAGTCTTCATCCTCACCATTGGAACTAGCAGCGAAGAAGACTATTGCATCTACTTCTGATGGTCATGCTTTCTGGGTACCTAAGGGTGCTCATTTTATGGAGATGAAACTTCTAGCTAAGAAGACAATGTTATGGCACCAAAGGCTTGGTCACATTGGTGAAAAGGCTTTGAGGACCCTAAAGAATAAAAATCTTGTTGAGGGTATGAATGATTGTAACCTTGAGTTTGATTTCTGTGAATATTGCATTTATGGGAAACAAAATTGTGTTCAGTTTTATTCTAGTTCTCACAAATCTTCTAAGGTGTTCGACTTAATTCATTCTGATGTGTTTGGTCCTGTTAATGTTCCTTTGATTTCAAAATCTATTTACTTTATTTCATTCATTGACGATTATAGTAGAAGGACATGGGTGTATTTCCTTAGAAGTAAATCTAAAGTCTTTAATAGATTCAAAGAGTTCAAATCTCTTGTAGAGAATCAAAAAGATAGAAAGATTAAGTGTTTGAGGATTGACAATGGTGGTGAGTTCTATTTAGTAGATTTCAACAAGTTCTATAAAGAATAGGGGATTGAGAGACACAAGACAACTCCATATACCCCTCAATAGAATGGAGTTGCAGAGAGGATGAATAGAACGTTGATGGAGAGGGCAAGGAGTATGCTAAGTGGAGCTGGTCTTGAACAAAAGTTTTGGGCTAAAGCTATTGCTACCACTTGTTACCTGGTTAACAAGTCTCCTACATCAGCGCTCATTGATAAGACACCTATGGAGGTATGGTAAAAAGCCTTCATTAAGACACATTTGAGTATTTGGTTGTGAGGCATATGCACATGTGCCTAAGGAGAAGAGGTCTAAGTTGGAGAACAAGGCTATAAAGTGTATCTTCATCAGTTATGGTATCGATGTGAAAGGGTACAAGCTTTGGGATCCAGTAGCTAAGACAATTCTATATAGTAGAAGTGTGATCTTTAGAGAGATCAATCCTTCTTCTGTTGTCTTGTAACTAGAGAAAGAAGAGAAGAAAGATGATGTGGTTCAGCTTCCTTCCACCCTTGAGAAAGTTGAACCAAAAACATCTATTAGACCTAATAATGAGGAGAGCTCTAGTAGCTCTAAAAGTTTAGAAGAAGATGAAGAACCTCAATCTCAACCTTTAAGGAGGTCCACATAGATAAGGTAGCAACCTGATAGGTTTGGTTATTCATTACATGATTCTAGTTGTATTTTTACTTGGATTTCTAACACTGATGAGCCTAGAACTGTGAAAGAGGCTATGGGTATGAAAGATTCAGGTTCCTAGAAGGAGGCTATGGAAGAGGAGATGGATTCTTTGGAAAAGAATAATACTTGGGACCTGGTGCCTTTTCCTGAAGGACGAAAACCTGTTGGATGCAAATGGGTGTTCAAAAAGGAATTTGGTGTAGATGGCAGTGTTGAGAAATATAAGGCTAGATTAGTTGCAAAGGGGTATTCTTAGGTGGAGGGAATTGACTATGGTGAGATTTTCTCTCCCATTGCAAAGATGACATCTATTCAGTTCCTATTATCTCTTGCAACAGTGTATGATCAGAAGTGGATCAGATGGATGTGAAGACAACATTCCTTCATGGTGACTTGGAGGAGGAAATCTATATGTCATATCCAGAGCACTATGTGGTAAAAGGTAAAGAAAATCTACTTTGCAAGTTGAATTTAAGTCTTTGTATGGTTTGAAACAATCTCCTAGGATGTGGTACCAGAAGTTTGATTCCTTTTTGTTGAGTATTGGATTTCAGAGATCAAAATCAAATCATTGTGTTTATTACAAGTTTGACAATGATCGCATTCTCATTATTGCATTGTATGTCAAAGATATGTTACTTATTAGGAATGGTAAAAGTTTGATTTTTGATTTGAAGTCTTAGTTGTCAACACAGTTTGAGATGAAAAATCTAGGGGTAGCTCAGTACATTCTGGGAATGGAAATTAGAAGAGACAGAGCAAACAAAAAACTTTGGTTAGGCCAGAGTAAGTTTGTTAACAATGTGTTGGAGAGATTCAGCATGATGGATTGTAGACCTCTAAATGTTCCTGTGACAATGGGGATAAAGTTAACTATTGAAGATTGTCCAAAGTCTCCTTCTAAGACAGAGGATATGAGAAGAGTTCCTTATGCTAGTGCAATTGGCAGTTTGATGTATGTGATGGTTTGCACAAGACCAAACATTGCCCAAGCAGTGGGAGTCCTTAGACAATTTATGGCTAATCCTAGATGGGTACGTTGGGATGTAGTGAAGAGAGTGTTCAGATATTTGCAGGTACTTCTAAGTATTCCTTATGTTATCATGGTTATCCTATAGGACCTTAGCATTCACTTTGTATTTGTGGATTTGTGGATTTAGATTGGGCAGGTGACATTGATAGTAGGAGATCCACTAGTGCTTATGTGTTCACTATGTTTGGTGGCACTATTAATCAGATGAGTAAGAAGCAACCTGTGGTTGCTTTGTCCACTAATGAAGCTGAGTACATGATAGCAACTCATGCTTGTAATGAAGCCATTTGGCTTAAGAGATTATGCTCTAATGTTGGGTTTGATGTAGGGAAGATTACTATTTGTTGTGACAGTCAAAGTGTAATATGTTTGGCAAAGAATCTTACTTTCCATGTGAGGACTAAGCATATTGATGTCCAGTACCATTTTGTTCATGAAATGGTAGAGGATGGGAAGGTAAACTTGGAGAAAGTTGATACTTTGACAAATGATGCAAATTCCTTGACAAAACTTGTGAGCACATAGAAGTTTAGATGGTGTTTAGAGTCTATGGGCCTCTCAACCCCTAACAATTAAATCATGGTGTTGATACTCCCTTTTCTCTTGCAAGGTGTTCAACAAGTGGGAGAATATTAAGAAAAGTGTCTCAACCTTGCAACTTCGAAAGGTTTCTATTCTTCCTAGTTTTGGTCTTTTTGAATACCCTTTATCTAGGAGAATGGTCTGGAACTTTCAAAGTTTCCAAAAGTTTCCAAACGAGCTAAAAATAGAAAGACTTACTATTTTTAGTAATTCCTTCGATTCAACTTTGGTTGACCTAAAACTTTTCCTAGAAGGTGTGGAACAACTAAGTGAACATCTCGGGTGAGTTTCGTCTCAAGATCGTAATTAGATCGTGAGATATTAAAGTTTCTATTTTTTGAAACTGCTGGAAAATATCTTTGAACTCAATTACCAGAATCAAAACTTCTCTAAACATCCCTAAAATTGTCATAACTAGTGTAGTGGGTTATGAGGTGATAGATCTCTTCACGAGCTTTCTGATGCATTAAACGGTTCGTCAATTAGACACACGGATCAAAAGTTATGGCCTCTGAAAGTTAGACCTTCTATTTTTGGGAAATGTAAAAACATGTTGGACACATAAAAGAATTGTAAAGGGGAGAGTTACATTTGTTGGCATGTGATTTGGCACATCACAAGGCATCTTTGATTGTAGATAATTTGGGTGTCATTTTATGGGTGGTTTTAGCTCATGGTTTTGTAATTATCGGTAACGGTTTACTATATTGCATCGCCTATATATCAGGAGCTTGATATGAAGGTTGTGTGTAAGAATCTTATAGATGTCGAATTACCTCCTGGATCTCTGGTTTGATATACTCTTGTAAAAGCTTTCTCTACAAGTATATTGTAATCTTCATGATATCTAAATATTATATTGGGTGGCTTTGGAGTATGGGGTTTTTTACCTGAAAGGGTTTTCCCCATGTATATCTTGTGTTGTGAGTTTTGTGTTTCCATTTGGAAGTTGTTATTTTCTTTTTGTTAATGTGTATCTTAATCTACAACTATAAAAGTAAAAATTTACATAAGTCTTTCCTTAGTAGATCAGTGTAGAAAGTGTTTCTGCATACCTTGCTTCCTTTCACTAGATTTATGGCCTTTGGAAGAAGATCCTATGTATAATTCAACCTAAATCTTTAAGTGTCATAAGTTCTAGCAAAAATATTGAAGGAAGATTTGTTATTGTGCTTTCCCTTTCAAAAATTCTTGATTTGATGATTGAACCATGTATTATCATTGAAGATAGCCACATTAAAGTCACAATGAGTCTCCTACAAACCTCCTTATAGAAATTTATTCCATTGTTGCTTGAATAAATCAACATCGATTTCAGTTTTTCATCAATATACTTCTTTGTTAATTCATTTAGCAACTCTGCACAATCACACAAAATATCTAAAATTTGGTCAATTGCAAGTGAAGCCTCCTACTCAACTTTGTCAATAGCTTCCCTTTGACACTTCATAGATTATGCCCTATAATAAGGCATTTTAAAGCTATCCTTAGTCAAAATATTTTCCTATAACAAAATTTTTTGAGATAGTCTTCAAAGATTTCTACTCTAGGAAACATATAGGAATGGTACTCTTCATTTTCATTATAATCCTCTAGCATAGATATCTTCATGATCTCTCCAACACATTAAATGATTCATCAATCAGACACCTGGATCAAGAGTTATGGTTCCCAGAAGTTGACATATTTTTGGAGGGAGTTACAAATTTCAAAATTTTGGCTGGAAGACACCAAAAAGGGTTATTTATGATAATTTTTGGGAATCTTTTGGGGCATTAGAGAAAGGGGGAAAGTGGGGAGTCAAGAAAAGGAGGTAAAATAGATACCTTAGTAGATTTGAAGCTACAGAAGGCAAAAGGTTTCAGAAGCTAGAGGAAGGAAGCTATAATGTGTTGTAGCTTGTTAAGGATTCATCCTTTAATTTGATTCCAGATTCTGTAATGCAATAGTTTTCTCAATTCAATAAAATAACATTCCTATTTTCTATGTGCAATCTGTGTTGTTGTGTGTTCTAGGATTGACCCCTCCATCAATTAAAGAAATTGGGTATACAATCTTCCAAGAATTAAATTTTATCCTATCACTTTGTATTGGTTTCCTCGGGGAAGAATTTAAAATTTTCAAGTACATTTTATACCAACATGCAAGTGGCAAGAAGAATTGAATGGGACAATGTTGTGTATGGACAAATACATCAAGTTCATTTTTCTTTTGTAAAAAGACCAAAATAAAGATAGAAATAGATGCTCCCACATGAAGGCCTTTTTTGTGTGTCAAAAATGATGTGTGTGATGGACCCAAGACTAAAAATGCATGTCAACAATCTAGAAAAGTTACTAATTTTTATGTGGAAGACATAGTGGACACACTCTCCATTTCAATAATGTGTGGTTACTGTTGTTTCATGGATTTGCACCCTGTGTTGAAGTGCTTTGGCTGCAACAATCCAATGAAACATTGGAGTGATTTCCAGGTGTGAGACCCTACTAAGAAAAGCAAACCTCCAGAGAAGGTTGTTTCCTTTCTCCAAACATGAATTTTAGAGTAGACTAAGACTAAACCTAATCTATCACTGCTGGGGAAAAGGGGAAGAAGGAGAAACTAATAGGGAAAAGGTGATATGCCATGTTTGAATGTTCAACCATCAGATCAACTATATATGTACAAAATAATAACAAACAATAGACAAGAATACACAATTCATAAATAATTTGTAGAGGTAAAGAAACTGATTGAAATTCAAAAGGAAATAATTATTCACAGATGAAGGTCCAAACAAAAATATTACATACAAAATGGGAAATGAATGAAAAGGTAAAATATTATTGTTTATTATCAAGGAGGCATGATTATAGCTAACACAAGATGTGGTTGTTTAGACCAACAACCAACAATAATACATTTTATTTCATGTTTATATAGCATTTTACATTGAGGCACAATCACCTACTGCCATAAATTCACCCCATGGGCCTGTTAAAAGATATTTCTGCAAAAGGAATGTTTGGATGCATCTATTTTGTCTTCGACATAAATATAGAAAATATCTTCTCTAATGTAGCTGAGAAACAAATATCTATGTTGAAAATAGCATTTGAGTCATCCACCTACAACAAAAAATGCACAGTAGCCACCTTTAGCTAGAGTTGAATGTCAAACCTTCAAATCCTGGCTTGTATTTTTTCTTATCAGCAAAATTTATTCTCTGTGAATCATGACCAACCCTTGGATTCCTCTTTTTCTCTTTCTTTTGAAGATTGCAGAAGTTGTTAGAGGTCGGGCCTCAAGCCTTCAACCTTCTACCTTCCTAGAGAAGGAAAGAAGAAGGAGAAAACCCTACCTCTCTGGTCCCACTTTACTTAGAGAAAATTACATTCGGTGGACTTTGAGCCTCAGGCCTTGCATCTTCTACCTTCTAAAAGAAGAAGAGGAGAAGGGAAAACCCCTAAGCTCCACAATTTTGAAAGACCTTAACTGCTTTACAAAGGTTTTGGTAGAAGTCAAGCCTTAGGCCTTCCATCTTCCGCCTTTCAAAAGGAAGGAGGAAGTAAGAAGGTTTGATCCCCAATGCCTGAAACACTTAGCCGATTTTAAGAAAAAACTTAGTGCCACATGTCAACAGTGCACATTGATGTACTCTTTACCTTTTTCACTTTTGCTGTTGTTGTGTGATGCACTTTACCTTGGAACATTTACAAACGGGGGAGATTGTGCCTCAGGCCTTCCATCTTTAGGCTTCCAAAAGAAGAGGGAAGAAGACACCTCTGAAGTCTACCACTCGAAACACTTAGAACTGTTTCCAAAGGGAAAGAACTGAAGCTCAAACTTCAAGCCTTCCATCTGCCACCTTCTACCAAAAGAAAAGGAAAAGAGGAAACTCCCGACCTTCGGTGCCCGAAGTACTTAGATAAATTTTGCAAAGAATAAAGTGGAGTTTGGAGCCGATTAGGATGGCATGACGAAGGTGTGAAGTCTGAACTTTGAAACTTTGAAAATGTCAAAAACACAAGGAAAACTCAAGAGTTTTTGGACTTAGTCAATTTTTTTGGGGTTTTCCTTACATTCCTAAAGGGGAAAACACTTATAGATTTTATGGGTTTGGGCTATTTGGCTGGGGAGAAAAATAGGAAAACATTTTGGTGACTTCTTAGGGGTGTTTGCCTGCTAAACAAAATGGAACTAGTGGCCTTAAGCATTCATGGGCATAGATTCAAAAGGGACTGTAGTAGGCCGAAAATGACTGAAACCTTGCCTCAACAAAACAACACCAAAAAATAGAAAATGAGGCCTGCATTCTTCTAATGAGAGTGCACCTATGCAACAATACTTAGGGAAAAGGAAAACCTAAAGCATAAACAAAATAAAATAATATATAAAAAATCTCAAACCAACCTTAGAAGTAAGGTTTGAGATAGATCCCATTGACTTAGATCGATAGAACTTGACGATCTAACTTTGAAAGACTAAAAGCATTGGCTTGCTTGCAGCTAGTGATGGCATATGACCCACTCCAAAGTGCATCAAACTTAGTGTGGCCTCCAGGTTTGGCTTTTTTAGCATCCTATTTTAGAGCCATATCACCTTCCTTGAAAAACTAATTTTTGGTCTTCTTGTCAAAGTATTTCTTGGTTTACTTTTGATGTTCTTACAAGGTAACCATGGATGAATGTCTTAGTTCTTCTAACTCAATTAATTCAACCATCTTCACAAACCTAGCATCTTCACCTTCTAGTTCCAATTGTTGGGCCAATTCTAATGAAGGAAGCTCCAAAGATAAGGGCAATCTAGCCTCCTTTCCATACACAAGAACAAAAGGAGAATTACCAATGGCTCTTTTATAGGTGATCCTATCATCCCAAAGAGCCAATCTGATCTTATTATGCCATTGTCTCTAATTTGTTTCCATGGTCCTCTTCAAGATTCTGATCAGGTTCTTGTTGGTAGATTCATCTAAACCATTACCTTAGGGGTAATAGTTAGATGAAGTCCTCAAAAACAC
Source organism: Cunninghamia lanceolata (assembly GCA_027924645.1). Taxonomy (NCBI): domain Eukaryota; kingdom Viridiplantae; phylum Streptophyta; class Pinopsida; order Cupressales; family Cupressaceae; genus Cunninghamia; species Cunninghamia lanceolata. The sequence goes on along the minus strand of BSBN01000635.1, from coordinate 9,516,282 downwards.
ATTATACTTCAAATCCCAATCAGCTATCCTAAAACCAGTAAAAGCACTTGCATTATTAAATATTTAATAGTGTGGGGAGATCCAAATCTTGTCATGATTTCTTCCAAGAAATCCATGATTGCTAATTCTATAGACTTTTTGAGGGGGACTACATCAACCCATGTGGTGAAGTAGTCTGCTGCTGTTAGAACCCACTTGTAGCCAAAAATGGATGTAGGGTTGATCATGCCAATGAAATCCAAGCCCCACTATGAGAAAGGTTGATCCACTTGAATAGGGTGAAGCGAAAGGGCTGCTAAATTTCTCGTCCTAGCAAAGAGAGCATACTCTTTGCATTACCTTACCCACTCATGGGCATCATTGAATAATGTGGGCTATAAGTAAGATGCCCTCTATTGTACACATGTTACCTAAGGTTGTGATGTGGTTGTCATTGATGTCAACACTTAGTTTGGATTGTCATGATGTGATTGCAATACTCATGGCAATACTCATTTTGGGTTGTCTGATATGTTGTTGATGTTGAATGTGATGTGGTTGTTGAAGCTCATGGTTGGATGTCATGCCTCGGTCAATGTAGTATTCAGTATGATGATATATTAAGAAGGGAATTAAAAGTATCAAGATGACACATTAAGATGGGAATTAGGAGCATCAAGAAGATATATTAAGATGGAAACTAGAAGCACTAAGATGTATGTTTCTAAGGATGTATGAGCTATCAAAAGAAGGTTTTGGTCTCTGGAAGTTGATGAAGATTTTTACTGTAAGAAATTGCCTAGCAGACTTCTTGGGAAAATACTCCGCTTTTGAAGATATGGTCATGTGGTTCAGAATCTAAGTTTAGTATGTTGTGAAGATGTTATATCCAAGAGATAAAGTCTTTATACCTTCAACAATGAAAGTTATGAGTGACAGAGTTCCAGTCTGTGCTTTGGCAAAGTAAAATGGTGATGAAGACTTGCTGGAATGATTTGCATTCTTCCGAATGTGAAGATTTGTCAATACGATTTTGTGAGCATGTTTAAGGAGGTTCAATGCATACTTCTGTGCAAGTATCAAGTGATTTGGTGATCCACAAGCAATTTTTAATCTCCTATGTGTACCACCAAGTTGAAATGACTGATGTGCTACAAGATTCATGTGTTCTTGCTTAAGGGTGACCTGTGAGTCTGACATGCAAATGTTATTATTTGAAGAATGATGTTGTGAAGAATGTTTAGGATGGGTTAAGCATGTGTTGGGGTTTGCAAGGTGTGTTTCTCCTCCTGGAGTAGCATGTAGTTCATGTTAAGGCTTGTCCTCTACATGTTTCATGATGTGTGATCTCTAGCTGACTTGTAAATTGTTGTATTCTTGTTGTATTGGTTGACTTGTAATGTAATCAATGTAATATCATGTATATATTGTGAAAATAGTTGATCTAGGAGGGCATAATTGTGAAATGTAGAATAAGTATGTGTAAAGAGCAGAATATGAACATGTTATGCATTATGATGTGCGACTGAAGGAGAAAGAGCAAAAGCAATAAGGGTTGTCCTAATTCATCTTAAAGAAGTTTTTGGGATAGGAGGGAAGTGAAGTATGCACCTGATTGCTCCAATCATTAGAAGAAGCATAATTACAATCATCAAATGTGTGAGCTTCAATGTTAGTTGTTAGGCAATAGAAGGACTATCATACTGTAATCATTTTTGAGTTCTTTCTCAGTTCAGGGAGTAGTTGTTTCCTTGGGTTGTAGCCCTAAAACAAAGTCTTTAGGAGTAGTAACTTCCTTGGGAGTGACCCTAAAACAAAGTTAGTAGAGAGTAGTAGCTTCCTTGGGTTGTAGCCCTAAAACAAAGTTGTAATTTTCTATAGCAGTGAGCTTCATATATTGTGAGTTAATCCTCACCATGGTTTTACCCCTTTTGGGGTTTTCCATGTATATTTCCAGTGCTATGTGTTGATGTTCATTGTGTTCATCTTTCATGTTTATGTTAATGCTCTAATGTTTAAGTTTTAATCTTCTCCAGAGGATACTGATTCACCCCCCCTCTTAGTATCCTGGTGTGTTCAACAATTGGTATCAGAGCCAAGCTACTCAGAAGAAGCTCAACCACTTGAGGAAGGTCCGAGATGGCTCATAATGGATCTCTCAAGGCACCTATGTTTTATGGAACCAATTTTTTCTTTTGGAAGCTAAGGATGGAAAACTATCTATCCTCTCTAGGGTATGGCATTTGGCAATCAATCAAGAAGGGTTACACTGCTCTTGCTAGTGATTGTACAGATGCAAATGAAATTAAGTTGTATGATAACAATGCCAAGGCAAATAATGCTATCATGAGTGGACTAGATGATTCAAAATTTGTGAAGGTAATTGGTTTTACATCTGCTCAGGATGTTTAGAATAAAATTGAAAGTATTTATGAAGGAGATAGTAAAGTGAAACAAGCCAAGATGTAAATTTTCAAGAGAAAATTTGAGACCTTGAGGATGACAGAAGATGAAGACATTGCTAGTTACATTCTTAGGGTAGACAAAATGGTCAATGACATCAGAGGTCTTGGTGGGGAAGTGAAAGAAGATGACATTGTGAAGAAGTTTTTGACATCTCTTCCTAAATCTTACAGTCATAAGGTGTCTACAATTGAGGAATCTCAAGATTTGAATAAATGCACAATAGATCAATTATTTGGCTCTCTCACAACTTTTGAAATGAGAGAATTTGACAAAGGTTCTCCAAAGAAGGAAGCAACATTCAAAGCAAGCAAGAAGGTAGAAGATGAAGCAGTTGATCAAGATGATGACCTTGATGAAGTAGAAGCAAACTTTGTAAGAACATTGAAGAAGGGCATAGACAAATATAAAGGTAAGTTATCTTTCAATGTTTCAATTGTGAAAAGATTGGTCATTTTTCTTCTAAATGTCCATTTAAAGAATCAAAAGGTAATAGAATTTAAGAGAGAAGCCCAAAAGAAGTTTGTATTCCATGGAGAATAGTTGTTCCTTAGAAGATGAGGATTGTGATGATTCAAATGATGAAACACTTTTCATGGCCTTGAATGTTGGTGACAAAAAGGATGATTTTGGAAATTGTGAAAACTCTGATACTTGGCAAGATGACCAAAACAATGATAAATAAATGGTTGTGTGGACTACCTTTCATGCAAAATAAGAAGCCAAGGCTTGGGTAATTGATAGTGGTTTCTCTAATCATATGATTGGTGACAAGGAGAAGTTTATCAGCCTTAAAAAGTGGAATGGTGGAGCTATTAAGTTTGGTGGTGATGAAGCAACACAAATCTATGGAAAGGGTGCTATAACTATTGATGGGGACAATAGGACTGAGGATGTCCTCTATGTGAAAGGGCTAAATCACAATCTTCTCAGTGTCAGTTAGATGTGTAGTAAATGATACAATCTTACCTTTCATGCCAAAGGTTGTGAAATCAAGAAGATAGGGTTAAGAAAACTAGTTGCAGAAGGTATCAATTCGTATGGGGATATCTATCATCTGAAGGAGGTAAATGGAAGAACATGGTTACTGTCTCAATCTAGTGAGTGTTGGTTGTGGTACAAGAGAATGGGACACATTAACTTTGATAATATGGTAAAGATTAGGTATACTCATGCGGTGAAAGATATGCCCAATATAACCAAGCCTGCAAACACATTATGCAAGGAATGCCAAATGGGAAAGTAGGCAAAGAAAAATTTCAAGAGCAAGGAGTATTCTTCCTCAACGCCATTGGAGATGATTCACACTTACCTATGTGGCCCTACAAGAATAAAGAGTCAACAAGGTGAAAGGTATTTCATGTTACTTATTGATGATTATTCTAGAATGACTTGGGTTAATTTCTTAAGAGAAAATTCAGATGCTTTTGATAAGTTTAAGGTTTTCAAAGCAATGGTTGTAAATGAAATGGATGCTAAGATCAAATGTTTAAGGTTTGATAGAGGAGGTGAGTTTACTTCAAATGAATTTGAAAAGTTTTGTGAAGATCATAGTATTAGGAGACATTTGTCATCTCCTAGGACCCCTTAGCAAAATGGGGTAGTGGAATGAAAGAATAGGACTGGAAGGAAGCAATTCACATTGTTGTCTATCTAATTAACAAAGTACAACCGAGGGTCAATATCACTAAGATCCCTTATTAGCTATGGTATGGAAGACCTCCCACTGTCAGATACTTCAGGATCTTTAGTAGCAAATGATATATTAGAAGAGATGAAGACCTAGGAAAACTTGACTCAAGAAGTGATGAAGGGATCTTCATTGGTTTCCCAACCAAAAGCAAGGCCTATAGATGCTACAACAAGAGATTGGGAAAGATGATTGAAAGCATAAATGTAAAAGTGGATGAACACTTGTATCTAATCTCACAAGAACTAGAGGAATGCGGATCTGATATATTTCCCTGCATTGAAGAAGAAGAAGAAGAGAAAGAAGAGAAGAAACAAGAACTAGAGAAGATTCCTAAGACTCTAGCAAAGTATGTTTAGAGGAACCATTCAATAGAATAGATCGTTGGAGATAATAATGAGGGTGTGTAGAATAGGGGAAGGTTTGCAAAGGCATATGAGCAAGAAAATTTGTATTTATTATCAAAGGTAGAGCCCAAAATATTTGCTAATGCTAACAAAGATGATGGAAGGATAAAGGCAATGGAAGAAGAATTGAATCAGATAGAGAAGAATTAAACATGGGAATTGGTTCCTAGACAATTCAATAAGAATGTTTTAGGAACAAAGTGGGTGTTCCAAAACAAGTTGAATGAAGCAAGGCTAGTTTGTAAAGGTTATTCACAAGTTGAAGGCATTGATTTTGAGGAGACTTATTCTTTGGTAGCCAAGATGGAGGCAATTAGGATGTTTCTGTCTCTTGCTGCTCACAAGAACTTCAAAGTTTATCAGATGGATGTCAAGTCAACATTTTTGAATGATGATCTAGAGGAAGAGGTCTACATTGAGCAACCGAATGGGTTTCAGTTGTTAGAAGATCTGGACATGGTGTATAGACAAAAAAGGCTTTGTATGGTCTCAAGCAAGCACCTAGAGCATGGTATGCTAGATTGGATAAGTACTTACTTTAACAAGACTTCAAGAAAGGTACCACATATAGTAATCTTCACATTAAAGATAAGAAAGACATGATTCTGATAGTTGCAGTATATGTTGATGATATCATCTTTGGTGAAGATGATAGTATGTGTAAGTGGTTTGTAGAACAGATGCAGAAAGAATTTGAGATGCCTATGATTGGTGAGATGTCTTTATTCATTGGGCTTCAAATTACTTAGCTAGATGATGGTATCTTTATTTCTCAAACTAAGTATATCAGAGAGACGTTGAAGAAGTTTGGTATGGAAGACTCCAAACCAGTAAGTACTCCTATGATTACTGGTTGTCACTTAAGCAAGAATGATGAGTCTCTAGAGGTTGATCAGACTTTATAGATCTATGATTGGAGGATTTTTGTACTTGACTACTTCTAGACCAAATATTATGCATGCAGTATGTGTGGTTGCTAGATATCAAGCTAATCCTAAGAAAACACATGAGAAGATACTGAAAAGAATATTAAGATACTCAAAGGGAAATCTAGATTATGGCTTATGGTATCCTAGATGTAATAACTTTGATCTAAATTCTTACACTGATGCTGATTGGGCTGGTTGTATTGATGATAGAAGAAGTACAAGTGGTGGTGCCTTCTTTTTAGGAAGAAAATTGGTCTCTTGGAAGAGTAAGAAGCAATACTTAGTGTCCTTATCTACAATAGAAGCTAAGTATATTGCTACAACATCTTGCTACACCCAAGTGCTTTGGACGAAGCACACTTTGAAGGATATAAAGGTGATGTATGATCAGCCTATCCCTATTTTTTGTGATAATACTAGTGCTATCAATATTTCCAAGAATCTAGTGATGCATTCTAGAACCAAGCATATATCAATTAGGTATCACTTTTTTGGAGAGAAGGTTGTAGAGAAAGAAGTGAAGTTGGAATATGTTCCAACAAAGGATCAAATTGAAAACATTTTCACAAAGGCTCTTGCAAAGGATACTTTTGAGTATCTTCAGCAGTAGTTAGGGGTAATGCCCCTCCTTCTAACTAGATGCATGGTTGGTGCATTTGTCTAAGGGGAGTAATTCTTGCTATATCTTTTTCTTGGATTGATGGCGGCTACCTCTTAGGGGGAGCAAGTAGTGGTTGTTGCTGACAAGGGAAAGTTAAAAAGAAGAGTTTGTTACCCTTTGTCCTTGATGTCAAAGGGGGAGAATGTGTAGATGTGTGTTTCCATCAATTCCAAAGGGGGAGATTGTTGCACACATGTTACCTAAGGTTGTCATGTGGTTGTTAGTGATGTCAACACTATGTTTGGGTTGTCACTAATGTGACTGTAACACTCTTGCCAACACTCAATTTGGGTTGTCTGATATGTTACTGATGTTGGATGTGATGTGTTTGTTAAATTTCATGGATGGATGTCATGCCTCAGTTATTGTAGTATTGAGTATGATGATATATTAATATGGGAATTAGAAGTATCAAGATGACACATTAAGATGGGAATTAGAAGCATAAAGATGATATATTAAGATGGGAACTAGAAGAACTAAAATGTATGTTTCTAAGGATGTATGAGCTATCACAAGAAGGTTCTAGTATCTGGAAGTTGATAAAGATTTATGCTAGAGGAAGCTGCTTGGGAGACTACTTGGGAAAATGCTTTGCATTCCTCCACATTTGAAGATATGGTCATGCGGTTCAGAATCTAAGTTCAGTATGTTGTGAAGATGTTATATCTAAGAGATAAAGTATTTATACCTTCAACAATGAAAGTCATGAGTGACAGAGTTCCGATCTGTGCTTTAGCAGAGTAAAATGGTGATGAAGACTTATTAGAATGCTCCACATTCCTCTGGATGTGAAGAATTGTCAATACAATTTTGTGAACATGTTCAAGGAGGTTCAATGCATACTTCTGTGAAGTATTAAGTGATTGAGTGATCCATAAGCAATGTTTAATCTCCTATGTGTACCGTGAAGTTGAAATGACCAATGTGCTATAAGATTCATGTGTTCTTTCTTAAGGGTGACCTATAAGCATGATGTGTAGATGTTATTCTTTGAAGGATGATGTTGTGAAGAATGTTTAGGACTAGTCTAAGCATGTGTTGGGGTTTGCAAGGCATGTTTCTCCTCCTGGAGTAGTTCATGTTAAGGCTTTTCCTCTACATGTCTCATGATGTGTGATCTCTGACTAACTTGTGAATTGTAATATTTTTGTTGTATTGGCCGAATTGTAATGTAATCAATGTAATATCATGTATCTATTGTGAACCTAGTTGATCTAGGAGGACATGATTGCAAAATGAAGAATATGTATGTGTAAAGAGCAGAATATGAACATGTTATGTATTATGATGTGTGACTAAAGGAGAAAGAGAAGAAGCAATAAGGGTTGTCCTGATTCATCTTAAAGACATTTTTGTGATAGAAGGGAAATGAAGTATGTGCCTAATTAATTCAATCATCAGAAGAAGCAAAATTGTAATCATCAAAGGTGTGAGCTTCAATGTCAGTTTTTAGGTAGTAGGATTGTCATATCATAATCATTTCTAATTTCTTTCTCAGTTTAGGGAGTAGTTGATTCCTTGGGTTGTAGCCCTAAAACAAAGTCTTCAGGGAGTAGTAGCTTCCTTGGGAGTGACCCTAAAACAAAGTCAGCAAGGAGTAGTAGCTTCCTTAGGTTGTAGAACTAAAATAAAGTTGTAATTTTCTATAGCAGTGTGTTTCATATATTGTGAGTTAATCCTCACTGTGGTTTTTCCCATTTTGGGGTTTTCCACTTATATTTGGTGTTATGTGTTGATGTGCATTGTGTTCATCTTTCATTTTTATGTTAATGTCGTAATGTTTAAGCCTTAATCTACTCCGGAGTATTTGAAGTTTGGTCAAATATAGATTCATCCCCCTCTCAGTATCCTAGTTTGTTCAACACCCTCATTATCCTCATTGCTATACTGACATGAAAATCACTGAGCAATCTGTTAATATGATTTTTTTTAATGCATCTCAATAAGACTCCATCCAGATTCCTTTTAAAGAGAATCCCATCCACCAAAGCATATGGAATGGACTCCAACTTGAAATGTCTTCTCTTAGTTCTATCCAATCCATATGGATACTTGCTAGTAGATAGTAACCTAGCCATGTCTGTTGTCCAAGAACTTACAACTATTGGTTCAACTATAAGTTCTACGTCACTCAATACGTAGGATGAGTTCTCCTGACCTATTGTAGTTTGGGCTAACTATTCACATAATCCTCTACCTCTAATAATATTAGTGGCTTTGATAATAACATCATATTCTAGGATTTTAGTGACCTAGCTTGCTCTCTTTTCACTAATTTCAATTCCCATTATATAGTCTCTCACACTAGGATGAGAAGCTAATAGATTGATATGGTTATTTGAGATCATATATCTAAACTTTTTCAACATTCTTATAATGGAAAGAACCTGTTTGTCCATGGGACTATACCTTACCTCATAATCTTTCAATGTTTGACTGAAGAAGGCCATGGGTTGCTCCATACCTTGGTCACTATGTTGCATTAGAATAGTTGCAATGTTGGTCTCTCCTCCATGGGCATAAAGGACAAATTCCTTCTCATAGTTAGGATTCATAAGGGTAGGAGCCTGAGCAATTTATTCCTTTATCTTGTCAAATCCATCATTCCCTTCCTTGGTCCACCTAAAAACATCCTTTTTAAGCATTAGGGTCAATGGTTTGACCAAACCAACACAGTTAGGAATGAATTTCCTAACAAAATGTATCTTCCCCAGAAATGATTGCAAATCTTTTTTATGAGCAGGTAGAGGAAGAGAAAGAAGGGCTAAAATTCTTTCTGGATCTATGGAGATCCCAACTTTGGACACTAAATGGCCCAATAGCTTGCCCTGGGAGATAGCAAAAATATATTTTTTGGTGTTCAAAGACTCCCCAAACTCTCTGTATCTTTCAAAAACTTTCTCCAAATGCTCCATGTGATTTTCTCCTCTCTTGGAGAAGATTGTGATATCACCTAGATAAATTAAGATGAAATTGTTGATGAAGCCTTTGAACACAATGTCCATTTCCCTTTGAAAAGTGGCACGAGCATTGGAGAGCTCAAATGACATTTTTGCATATGCCATGGTTCCCCACTTAGTGGTGAAATCCATCTTGAATCTATCCTCTTCCATTACAAAAAATCTGGTTATAACTAGAAAAGGCATCAAACAATGAGAACCTCTATGCCCCTACAACAGTCTACAAGATTTGGTCCATGGATGACAAAGGGTAGTGATCTTAAGGGAAACTTGATTCAGATCATGAAAGTCAATGTACAACCTTATAACACCATTTTTCTTCCTTACTGGAACCAAATTAGCTACCCAAGTGGAATGCTTGATGGGAAAGATGATTCTAGCCTAAATGAGCTTTGTAAGCTCTTTTCTCATAAGAGGCTCGATTTTGGGCTTCACAAGCCATTGTTTTTGTTGAACACATTTGACATTTGGATCAAGGTCTATGGCATGTTGGGCAAGATTAGGGTTGAAACTCTTCAGGTCCTCATAATTCCATTAAAAAACATCACTATATTTCTGAGAAAGGTGAATAAAATTTTGTTGTTCAGCATCACAACATACCTTTCCCAGCAAAAACATCTTTGTCCTGGGCAATAGAAATAGTTTGATAGTCCTCCTTTTTTAATTTGATGTTGTTCTTCTCACCCTTGAATTCATCATCATTATTGAAAATAGCCTCAAGAGTGACCAAACCCTTGGGTAGCTTGTTTGTTTTCAGTTGCATAATCTAATCACCACACCCCTCTTGTAGTTTGGATTGTGCAGTTGATGAGAACTCAACTTCATTTTGGATGAAGTTTACAATTTTCTCATTACTGTCAAAAATATGCTAGTTGACATTCATCATTATCAGGGACTAAGGGCCTAACCACTATTTTGACATGTTGATTAGGGTCTTGAAAGAGGTCTATAGGGGGAGAAAACTGAGCACCAACTGTTTCCAATTGGTTTGCCCTAATATTTAATTTCCTTGGGATCACCTCTAGGTTGAGAGCATCAAAACTCTCAAACATGCCCCAAACTCTATGTCTATAACCTCTTAGGAGATGATTTTTTGTTGCACATCTTTCTTAGACTTGATTGACCACTAGCTTAGTGTCTCCAAAGATCTCAAGATGTTTGGTTTGCTTATTTTCATCTATCAACAGGCTATGTTCCAATGCTTCATACTCTGTAACATTGTTTGTGCATGAAAATTGCAGCCTATGAGAAAAATATAGTTTCTTACCAATCAAAGAGATTGGCAATATTGCTGCACTAGCTCCATTTTTGCTCTTTGCACCATCAAAGAACATTTTCGATGGGCCATTAAAATTATCATTTGGTTTGAGTATTGAAGGGACAGAGGAAATCCCCTCATGAATCATGTAGGTGCTTAGTCCAGTTGTCTCAGTGGTGTCATAGGGATCAAAATCAAACTGTTCCTTTACCCACTCATCAAGAAAAAGATCTAGGGTAGGAAGGGGTGAAGATACTATCTCAAGAGACCCTAGAGTCATGTACTTCCTCACCCTGAATCATACAATGAGGGTTCACCAAGATATGATCATAATTTTCTACATGATAATTTGAAACCGGTTCAGCCTTAATGGTGAACCTTGTGCCATGTCTTATCCTTAGCAGCATGTGATACCAATCAGAAGAAAGGTAGCCACCTACCTTAGCTCTGAAGTCTCTTGACAAACAAATAAGAAAGAAAGGAGGAATATCAATGACCGAGATATCTTGACTAAAGGTCAAGTTTGGACAAGCATGTAAGGTCAAATCTAGTCCTTTGATCACCCCAACAATGTTAATAGAAGTACCATCCAGTTGCAACACACCTGATGAAACATGGGTATACTTGATGCCCAAAGCATCTACTATCTTCTTCAGCATAACCAAAATGCTCGCCCCTGAGTCTAACATGCAATTGTGTACTTGGAATTTCCCAATAATTAGGGACAAATAGAAAGGGGATGGCTTCTTTGTTAGACCTTCCTATTCTTCTCTTGGTTGTACAGGATTGACTAGGCCCTTTCCCATCTAGAGTGTTGATTCAACTACTAGGAATTGCCTTAAGGCTTCTTGCAACAAATCCCTTTGAGAGGGAATCAATAATGCATCCCACATGGGCACATTCAAGATTGTCTTTTTCATTTGTTCTGTGATATTAAGAGGAAATGTTGCTGCTTTATGCATGGAAGGAATCCATGTTCCTTTCTTTGATTTCTCAGTAGCTTGTTCAGACACTTTTGGACTTGATGGAACCTCTTTTGTAGGAACAGGCTTGCTACTTTGAGTCAAATTTGTAGCACTGGCACCTTTTACCTTTGATACAAGTTCCTTTTGTAATACATTAGGCATGGGGTTATCATCTAATTGTCTCTTTTTATATCTTGTGTTGTCTACAACACTTCTTACAAGCATTATCACACTATCAATGGGTTGATTAACAACACAGAAATCCTTAGGAGCCCAAATCATCAGATTGGAATAAAAAACAACCTCATTTGATACTTCAAGGTTATTGTTGACTACTTCTACCAATGATGCTTGCTAAGTGTGAAAGTTTTGCACCATTAGGGCTCATTCTTATGCTCCAAATGCACAAGTAGACTATTTGTGAGGTTGGTTGCAAGAATAACACCAATCTACCTCTTGGGCCAAAATTGTTTTGAGTAGGAACCAAGAAAGTAGATTGATAGTCGATATTTTTTGGATAGGTCTAATTATTTGCAAGGGCTGAGAAGGGTTATTATTTTGGTACCTATTTGGCTGGTAGCCTTGGTTCTAGTTCTGATTTCTATTAGAATTATAACCTTGATTCTAGTTCTGATTTGAAGATTGCCCCTGGTTAAAAATTTTATGAGGTTTAGGGGTGGTTTGGATGGCTATGGCATTGACTTTGTTAGTTAGATTGGTCACTAAGGTTTTAAAATCTCTTCTTATGAAAGAGCAGATGTAGAAGCTTTAGACTCTAGAATGGGAGCAATAATAGGTTGTTGAACTTGTGAAGGCAATTCTGGGAAAATGGGTACAAGAGGTTTGGGAGCAATTTTCCTAGCTTGTATTAAGTAATTTTTAGCCTTCAAGGCTATCTCATATGCATCTGGTAAGGTATCAACACCCATATATTGCATCATAACAACTATATTAGAATTTCAAGCTCTTAACAAATATAAGAAAGCACCTTATGAAGATGGTCTGAGAAGAGTTGGGATCCTATCCCATGTCCTTTGAAACCTAAAGTTGAAGTCAACTATCATCTCTCTAGGAGCTCTCTTTATGGTTGTTAGTTGTTCAAGTAGAGAAACATTGTCTGTTATTTCTCCAAACTACTTGCAGATTGCCTCTCCTAGCTCATCCCAATTATGTATTAAAGTAAGGGTAAACTCCTAAACCATCGGAGAGCTCTCCCCTTGAAGGATGAAACCATGAGCCTAACAACCACATCTTCATGTTGAATATGGTGTACTAAACATACATTTGATATGTCTTTGATATGTTCAGCAGGTGTAGTAGAACCATCACCCATAAAGTATAGGATACTCTTTAGGGCTAAGGTAGGTATATCATTGTGTGCAGCCAAGTCTAAAGGACTGCCTCCATTAAAGGTCACAAAGGGTGAATTTCTTGCCATATTTAGGATATTCAAATTTATTCTAGGTATACGCAAGCCCTTTCTTGAGTATTGAAACCTAACAAGAGGAGGTGTGGACTGAGCTCTTGGATGAGATGAAACAACATTATTATTTCTTTTTGTAGGAGACCTAGATAACCTAGTTCTTCTTCTTGAAGTAGCAACAAGGAGTTTAGAAAATTGATAGTTATTACAACTTAAAGAAGCTCTCATCTACACATGCATATAATGTTGGACTGATCAGAAACCAAGAGCTTATAGAGCCACTAGGTCCAAGAAAATATTTGCCAAACTATAGAATATTGAGAACAAAGCCAATTTTTTAGCTTAACTCTTCATTCAGAGTAAAATGGTCCCACCGAGCATGCCAGAAACTATTGTCACTTGGATTTGCACTTTGTATTGAAGTGCTTTGGCTACAACAATCCAGTGAAACATTGGAGCAATTGCTAGGTGTAGGACCCTGCAAAGGAAATAAAACCTCCATAGAAGGCTTGTTCCTTTCTCTGAACATGAAATTCAAAGTAGACTAAGACTAAACCTAATCTAAGACTACTAGGGAAAAGAGGAAGGAGAAACTAAAATGGAAAAGGTGATGCACCAAGTTTGAATGTATGACCCTGAGATCAACTATATATGAGTAGAATAATAATAAATAATAGACAAGCATACACAATTCATAAACAATCTATAGAGGTAAAGAAATTGATTGAAATTCAAAAGGAAAGAAGCATTCACAGACGAAGGTCCAAACAAAAATATTACACAAAATAGGGGAATGAATTCAAAAAGGTAAAATCTTATTGTTTATTAACAAGGAGGCACAGTTATCACTGATACAAGATGTGGTTTTTAGACCAACAACCAACAACAATACATTTAATTTCATGCTTATATAATATTTTATATTGAGGCATAATCACCTACTACCATAAATTCACCCCATGGGCCTGTCAAAAGATATTTCTGCAAAGGGAATGTCTGGATACATCTATTTGTCTTCGACATAAATGTAGAAAATATCTTCTTTGAAGTAGCTAATAAATAAATATCTACGTTGAAAAAACCGTCTGAGTCATCCACCTGCAACAATAAATGCACAATGGCCACCTCAAGCTAGAGTTGAATGTCAAACCTTCAAATCCTACCTTGTATTTTACCTTATTGGAAAAATTTCTTCTCTACGAATCATGTCCAACCCTTGGATTCCTCTTTTTCCCTTGCTTTTGAAGATTGTAGAAGTTGTTGGAGGTCAGACCTCGGGCCTTCAACCTTCCACCTTCCTAGAGAAGGAAAGAGGAAGGAGAAAACCCCACCTTTTGGCTCCCGCTTTACTTAGAGAAAATTTTGTTTAGTGGACTTTGGGCCTTAGGCCTTCCAAAAGAAGAAGGGAAAAAGGGAAAATCCTTGAGCTCTGCAATCTTGAAAGACCTTAGTTGCTTTACAAAGGTCTCGACAGAAGTCAGGCATCAGGCCTTCTATCTTCTGTCTTCCAAAAGGAAGGAGGAAGAAAGATGGTTTGGCCCTTGTTTCTCAAAACACTTGGTTAATTTTAAGAAAAAATGCAGTACGACATGTCAGTGGTGCGCATCGGTGCACTCTTTGCCTTTTTCACTTTTACCACCTTTGCGTGATGCGCTTTACCTTGGAACATTTGTAAATGATGAAGATCAGGCCTCGGGCCTTCCATCTTTGGGCTTCCAAAATAAAAGAAGAGGGAAGAAGAAACCTCCAAAGTCTGCTGCCTAAAACACTTAGAACTATTTCTAAAGGGAAAGATCCAGAGCCCAGATTTTGAGCCTTCCATCTGCCACCTTTTGCTAGAAGAAAAGGAAAAGAGGAAACTCTCGACCTCTGGTACCTGAAGTACTTAGACAAATTTTGCAAAGAATAAAGCAATCTTTAGAGCCAATTAGGATGGCATGACAAAGGGGAGAACTCCAAACTCTGAAACTCCAAAATTGCCAAAAACATAAGGAACTCAATATTTTTTAGACTTAGTCAAATTTTTTTTGGGTTTTCCTTGCATTCCTAAAGGGGAAAACACTTAGAGATTTTATGGGTTTGGGCTATTTGGTTGAGGAGAAAAATAGGACAATAGTTACTATAGTATGAAATAAAATCATATTTCCTAAGAGTTGTTGATGTTGCATCTTGTAAAGGAGTTGTTGATTCTCTTACATCCCATCTATAAATGCAAGGCTTGACTCCTCATTTTAGACATCAGGTTTTTGGGTTAGTGTCTTAGAGAGTCCCTAGACATATTCTCTTAACTTGCACTTCTTAGTGATCTTGCTAATCAGAAATCTAGTTAGGTTGTTATATTTGTCTATGTCCATATTGGCTTAAATAAATGTTGTCTGAATTCTATATGTTCTTAGTCCATTATTTAATCTTGATTATCAATATTATTCAAATAATATTAAGATTCATTGTCTAATTTGTTGAATATATTAAATTTTTGGTGTCTACATATTATGATGAAGAGTTTAAGAATTTAAATAGAGAAAAATGTGAAAATTATTATAGAGAAAGTTATAATCATGAACATGTTAGAATTAACTTGGGATTTAAAATGGTATCATCTTGCCAAGTAAGATTTGTTTGTAGACTACCATAAGATGAGTGCAACTCTAAAATAGTTGGAAAGATCACAGTAACACCCATGTTAAAGTCCAAGGAGAGCTATGAGAAGGGGAGTAAATTGACAAAAGTGTACCAATGAAAAGGAGCAAAAACCATATTTAGTCTGCAAGTAAGTCTATTTGCTTTATATTATGGCTAGTTATAGGTCAATGAATGGTTTTCTTCTCACATTATTCTAGTTCATAACTTTTGTGAAGATACGGAAATACTAGTAGACTCCAATGGCAATTTTAAGTTCCCTACTATTAAAATAAGTGATTTGTATCTAGAAAAGGGTATTTAGGATAAGATGTTAAAAACTATTAGGAAAACATAAGTAAACTTGCAAGTTAAAGGTTTTGGTATTAGATTAGTTGATTTACCTTTTGTTATTCCTAGTGATGTAGCTCGATGGCATGATAAAGGTTATTTTCATGTCCATTTTTATTACATAGATGTAATTGTCCATCCTCAATTCAACTATGATATTGGAGCAAAATATTTTGCATCTTTGGTAGGCACTAGATGTGCTATTTGGGAGAAAGCTATAGTTTCATAATTTAGAGGGGTTTTAACACAAAATGGTATATGTAGCATGAGACCAAACTTTACCATCTCTCTAGAAGATGAAAATATATGTTCAACTTTCTATCTTCTACTTGAAATAAAAGGAGTTGATCTAGCCCCTATATTTTTCTATGCCACAATAGGAGGTCACAGTGTTTACCATCTGCTAACACTATTTTCCCTCCAACTAATCTTCCTACAAGAGTATCATATACAAAAGGTCATTCCTCTCTATTAGATTATGGAAGACACATTGACCATGAAGGTTTTCATATAGGTTTTCCTATTATGGAACAAATCATTCAAAGAGAGACTCCTAGATTTAGAGACCTTGATAGGCGTCGATCTTCATTCTTGTCTTCCACTCCAAGAGTCCAAATAAGAAGAGTTTATGAATTTAAAAAGAAAGGAATGTGAAAATTATTATAGAGAAGGATATAATCATGAACATAAGAATTAACCTTATATGTCCTTACACTGTGGCCTTTTGTTTATGTTATGTTTTTTGTTCATATTGTTTTCGCCTCCTATATAATTTTTATGCCTTGTTTCCCCATTTGGGGCTATCTTCTTTGTGATTTTTATGTTGTTCCTTTACCACATATGCTAAATTACCATGTTTTTTGTTACCTTATATGTTCCAATGTTACATGTTCATGGTGCTCCTATTCTTCCTATTTTTCATGTTTCTTATGTTTAGCTCTTA
The DNA here is from genome assembly GCA_027924645.1 of Cunninghamia lanceolata. Classification (NCBI taxonomy): domain Eukaryota; kingdom Viridiplantae; phylum Streptophyta; class Pinopsida; order Cupressales; family Cupressaceae; genus Cunninghamia; species Cunninghamia lanceolata. Next base: position 9,499,631 of record BSBN01000635.1, on the reverse strand, counting down.
TGTTATCTATATGCCATGATGATCATTCTTATATTTATTATATTCTTAATGCTCACACATACTTATGATATAAATTGTTATCATGATCATATGCTTCTCACGTTTACATCTTATGTTACTTACATGTTATATGTTTATGACTTCTACATGTTTCCATATGGTTATCATGCTCCTATCTTATGATTGTATGGTTGTTCTTACTTGGTTATCTTATACTCACTTGCCTATATGTTATGATCCTTATCATGCTTTTATCTTATATCTTACTTGTACTTACATGATCCTTATCTAGAATTTATGGCTATCATTATCATGGTATTTTCCTTGATTGAGGGAAACATTGGGGGTCACCTTGCTTTCCCTTACTATATATGCTTTCATGATCATATTTTATTTATGTTTTTACATGATTATCACATAGTGATATATTTTACCATTTATGCATGTTTTATCATGAAATTATATCCTTTTCTCCTTACCTCTAATTCTTTGCATCGTTTATAAGCACCAATTATTTGGGTCAAGGTGGGAGGGTGCATGTATGTCACCAAAATTTCATTGGTGAGTTATGCTTTGAAGGAAAAGATCATAGTCATTCTCATTTTAAAGGGAGATTTATCAACCTTTATATATTGTCAAAATATTCTACTTGGTCAGAGTCCTACTATTTTCTACTTAGTTGGAGCCCAACTGCTTTCCACTTAGATGAAATATGTTACTTTTCCTTCATAGTTTCACTATTTTCAAAGATATATTTTTAAAGTAAGTTACATAGTGTCCATTTTAAATGTATTATATGAATAACAACACCAAATTGCATGTAAAAGTGAATTGCATAAATCTTTAAAGAGAAGACACATTTTGCATCTAAGATAACATTTTAATTAATATTACAAGCTAGTTAAAGGGCTATATAGACTAGGTTGTGAAATTTGGCTTTACTATGTGTTGTTTACATATCAAATTGGCAATAGATGTGAGACTTTCACATAATTATTTTCATATACATAAATCAATTCACAAGGATCATATACACATCAAATTGGCAACTTACATTAAGAAAACATACTTTGTTATTATAATTCATTTGAGAAGTTCTAATTCATAGAGTTGCTCTAATTCATAGGGTTCTAATTCATACACAAGCACAAAATTTAGTTAAATGTTTATAACTTGCTCAAGGCTAGCATTTTTTTTATTATGTATACCCTGGTAAGGGACCAGGGACCCATCCAAAAACTAGGGCCATAGCCCACCAAACTGTTTAAGAATGTCTTCTACAAAACCCAAAAAAGTCTTAACTACTAGGGAGGCAAATTACAATGCCAACCCCAAAACCTTTTACATATTGGAAAATAAAAACATTTAACCCAAAAGCCCATCTATCCAAAAAGACCTACAGAAGCTAGTTCCAGTCGTTACCTGTCAGTTCCACCATGTTTGTTTCATCATCACATGGGCATCTGAATTTAACTTTCTCCTCCTCTGGTACCTACACCTTCATCTTCTCTGCCATCTTTTCCATCATTTTCCTGAGCTAAATTTGACCATTGTGTAGGTCGTGTATATGGTCAAGTAGGAACTTTAGATTCATCTCAGTATCTTTGGAGAACTCTACAATATCTTCATGAACCAGCATCGAGGATGCCGCAACTAAGGTCATCATTGCCATGGTGAGAGACTGTGTGGCCCCGAACACATTCCACTGGTCGCGCGTGGTACTAAGGTCAAGCAAGAAAGAGGATAGAGCCTCCCACAAACTCTCACTTTCCTCTCCTTCCATGGTTTTGGCCATTTCTATTATCCTTCCCACCTACCTCCTTAACATTGGGTACTTAATCTCTACGTCCAGTATGGCTACCGTATCCTCTAGAACCCTCTTGCCCATCACCTTTGCCTTCCTCTTCCTTGGTTCCTTCCAATTCCTCATCACTCTGCCACCATCCTACTTATTCCTTTCATCTGCATTTGTCTGTGTTGTGGCGCCATGACTACATGTTTTGGATTTTCAACTTTTTCCTTCGACATCTCGCCACCACTAAAGTTAGTCATTGCTTCAAACTTGATGTTGGTTAACTATGTCAAACATGTCTCTCCATCTTGACAAATCTATCCCAAGAAGCCTCAAGATGAGGCTAACAAATCACATGATAACTAGATAAGAGATCAGGCTAGGATCTGCATACTTGTGTGAGCTGTTGCACCAACACCCCTGTTCATGATGACCATTTAACGTGAAATTACCCACCTTCCCCAACTTGCTATGTTAATCATTTTCCTCCACCCTGTCTACCTTGCACCGTCATCTAGGACTTCTTTTCCTACATGACCCTTTAAGTACCATCTGAAAAACTCTATCCGCTTAATGTCCTCACCCTTTATCAGGCAAATGTTCTTTGATATCATATTGAAGAATTTTCAATAATTTAGCTAGGAATATGACCTTGAGCATCCCTTCTCCATCTCTAGTGGTGTCCTTAGAGTCTATTCCTTGGTTGGTAGCCCAATCCACTACCATATTACCTTTTCTTTTAATGTGAGTCTTTCTACACCTTGACATCTTCATCATCAACTTTCTAATTTCTATCAGCACTTGCTCTAGCCTCCAATTCCTTGACTTTCTTTTGTCTAAGAGGGCTATGATCAACTTTGAGTCCCCTTCTATCCATAATCTATTCCAATCCTTTTTTATTACAATCCTCAGTCCTTCTAACAATGTACTAGCTTTAGCTAAGTTGTTGGAGCCCTTGCCTAGGGATAAGCAATAGAAACTAGAAGTGGTTGTCCCATCTCATCTTTGAACACTCCTCCTCCCCTAGTCCTACCTAGATTTCCACGTGATGCTCAGATGAGCTTAATCTAGCTTGCATCTAGAGAAGCCCAGTTATTGATCTTCTCACCTTTCTTATTTGGATCTTTGACTTCCTTCGGTCCCAACCATCTAAATCTTGGCCATTCATCTGCCCAATCTTTTTCCTCCTCTACCAAACGCCAATCTTTGGACTTCCAAACTTCTCCTAATTCTCCAATCGTGCTCTCAATATGATCCCACACTAGATCCACACTCCTCTCCTTGCTAAAAATCTTCCTATTGCGCTCCAGCCATATATTCCAAGTAACCAGGGCCAGAAATACCTCCCAAATTAATCTTAGACCTTTGCTTTTTATCTTTAACTGCCACCCTTCCAGCAACATGTTCACATTCTTAGGGGTAACCCAGCATAGCCTCCATTGGCCTAGAAACCTTCCCCATAGTTTTTGAGCAAAGTCACACGACATGAAAAGGTGGACACCATCCTCGCCCACCCCTTTGCATAACGAGCATCTAGATGGTCTAGATTTCCCCAATTTTATCATTCTGTCCCAAGTCAATGCTCTATTTTTCCACGCTATCCATAAAAAGCCTTTGCCTTCAGAAAACCTTGCTTACTCTAGATTAGATTGATAACCCCAGGGGCAAACCTATTTCCTCTGCTTAGTTACTTATTATAGACTTCCTTAACCGATGTGAAGCCATCCCCACTAAATTGCCACCTTCTTCTGTCCTCCTCCTTTAAGAAAGGAATGTTTTTGATTCACTCCATTACCTCTCTCCAAGCCTTTGCATTTTCTCCTACTAGCCCAACTAGGGTCTTCCAGCTCCATCTTTCCTCCACCTTTTCCTTGTAGTTGCTAACCCACAGTCCCAATTGCGGCTCTAACCTAGCAGCCAAGTTGGCAAAACCAAAACTAGATATCAAGGATTTTCCCTCCACCCACGGATCCCTCTAGAACTTGACTTTGGTCCCCTGCCCTACTTGCCATTCTAAATCAGGTTTGAGGATTCTAGAGCTGGTCCTGATAAAGTTCTAGATATTCAATCTACTAGGAAGGACTGATTCTTCTTTCCATAAATTCTCCACCTAATTTTGTAGGTGTTTTGCCTAGATTACTTTACTCCAAAGTCTGTCCTTTTCCTCCTACATCCGCCACCCCAACTTTGCTCCTAGGGCTCAATTCATATCCTTAATACTTTGAAAGCCCAAGCCTCCATTCTTTTTAGGCTGATATGTATCCTCCTATTTGACCAAGTTGCATTTAAACTTGTCTTCAGTTCCTCTCCAAAGAAATAACCTCTGGGTTTTCTCTAGTGCATTAGCTATCTTACTTGGGACCATGGAAACTGACATCGTATAGATTGGAACTACATTTAGGAAAGCCTTAATTAAAGTGATTCTCCCTGCCAGGGTCAGCCATTTACTTTTCTAGGAGGCTAATTTTCCTTGAACCTTGTCTACCATCTTCATCCATTCTTCCTTGGAAGTCATGCTACTGACAAGAGGCAGACCAAGATAGTTGCTAGGGAGAAGACCTACTTCAAACCCTAATATTCTTTGCAATTCTAAGGCATTAATGCAATTATATTTAAGAAAATATATGCATGATTTATTCAAGTTTACCTTTTGTCATTCTGCCTTCTCATAATCTGAGAGTATCCCCTTCAATCTTGTGGCTTCCTGCACCGAGGCTTTACTGAAGAGTAATGTGTCATCCACAAACTAGAGGTGGGTGAGGTTAGGGTACCCATTTGAAACCTATAAGCCCTTGATTCTTCCTTCCTCTTTTGAACACCTTAGAAAGTAGCTCAATGCCTCTACTACTATTAAAATAAGGAAAGGGGAGAGAGGGTCCCCTTGCCTCAACCCTTGCTTTGCTTGAAAGAATTTTGTTGCTCTTCCATTGATTAGGACAACATATTGTACTGTTCAAATGCAACTGTAAATCTAGCTACACCAAGCTCCTTTGAACCCTAATTTCTTCATGACATCAATCAAAAAGTGCCATAACACCCTATCATATGCTTTATTCATATCCAACTTAATGACCATACCTTCCTTTTTTTTGGTTTTTATGGAGTGGACTGTTTCATGGGCCAAGACCACACCATCTAAAATTTGTCTGCCTTTTAGGAATGCACTCTGTTCCTCAAGGACCAAGGTTTCCAAACATGATTTGAGCTTGGATGCCATTGCCTTGGCTACAATTTTATACTATGTTGCAGAGAGAAACTGGCCTATATTCATCAAAGTATTTTGGATTTTTTTACCTTGGGTATTAGGGCTATGTAGTTTAGGTTCCATGCATTCATCATTGCCTTCCTCAACCTACACTCTTTCGCCGCTTGCCAAACATCTTCCTCTACTAGATTCCAAAAGTTTTGAAAGAAGGCTGCTTGATATCCATCAGGCCTAGGGGCTTTCATGGCTCCAAGGGAGAAGGCAACAGTCCTAATTTCTTCCTTAGAAAAAGGCACCATCAGTTTATCATTCATTTCCTTAGTTACCAGGGGCAGAATATTTTCTAGACATCTAATTTGAGCTTCCTACTTCACTTCATCTAAGGTACCTAACATTCTCTAAAAGAAGCTTCTTCCTTCATCTCTGACTACTTCTATGTCTTCTAGGCTTGAACCACCCGGCACCTCAATTTTTAGAATCTTGTTGTAATTCCTTCTCACCACTATTGACAGATGAAAAAACTTCTTATTGTTGTCTCCTTCCTTTAGCCACCTAACTCTAGATTTTTGTAGCCAAAAGATTTCCTCCATACGTAGGATTCTGTTTAATTCCTCTAACTTATCTTTCTCCTTTTCTCTGGCATTGGTAGAAAACCTGGAGATGATCAGGTCTAATTCAACCTTTACCAATTCCTCTTCTACTTTGATTTTGGATGTGAATAGATTACCCATTACATTCTTGTTCCAAATCTTGGCTTGTCTTTGTACCTCTAGGAGCTTTTTGTGAATAATGAACCTCTTATTCCCTTTTATTTCCTTTTGCCACCACTTCTCCAAAGCTTCATACAAGCTCAGGTTCTCATACCAAAAATCTACCATCATAAATGGAATACCTCTCGGCCTATGACCAGCCATCCTAACCAACTTTATATGCCAGTGATCGGATCCACCATAGTTACACACCTCTGAATGAAAGTCCCCTAGTTTCAAAAGCTAATTTGAGTTAATAAAAAATTTATCCAACCTACACATGATATTTTCTTCCCTTGCTCGGCGGTTGGACCAAATAAACCATCCTTCCTTGGGTTGAATATCTATTAGGGATGCCTCCTCACAAAACCTTCTTAGACCTATCAAGCCTAAACTTCCCAAAACCCTGCCACCCTTTTTGTCTTTTGGGGCCAAGATAACATTAAAATCACCCCTTGCTATCTAATTTTTATTAGGAAACAAGGCTCTAAGGTCAACCAAGCAGTTCTAGCATCTAACTCGATCTCCCTCTAGGTTGGGTCCATGAATTTTGGATATCACAAAAATTTCTATGCCCTGCAAATCTTTTAAATCCACCATGATCTATTTTTTGTCCACCGCCAGTTTAATAAATTCAAACCTAAATCTATTCCATGCTATCACCAATCTGCCTGCCATACTGTTGGCTCCAAAAGCACATCCTTCTTCTGTTTTCCATATTCACTTTAAAATTTCCATCATTTCTTCTTTCCCCACCTTGGTTTCTTGTAATAGACATACATCAGGAGCTTCTTTTTCCACCAACTACTTGACCAAGTAGTGCTTTTCCAGACCATTCAGGCCTTGGACATTCCATCTTACAACCTTCATTTCTTTTGTGGGGCCAGGGAGTGCTCACCCCCTTTCTTCGCATACTTATTTATTGATTATCGGGTCCCCTTCCTAAGATCAACCAAGGCCACACTCTTTGCCTTGCTAACATCTATCTTCCTACCTCTGAGAGATGGACCTCCTACATCCATAAGAATGTTTAGTTTTCCTTTCTTCCCACTCTTGGTCTAGATCATCTAGGTATTCTCTTTATCCTTTGAATCCACTTCTTTCGACAGCTCTGCTTTGCCAATGGTGCCTGACTCATTTTTACTTTCTAATTCCAGAATCTATCCTGGCACCTGCTCTTGGTTGGAATCTACTAGAACCCTAGGCTCAATGTGATTATTCTCTTCATGGCCATTAGAAGCTAGCAACTGGGATTTGGAATCTACACCTTTCTCCACCAAAGCATCTTGGATCCCCCAATCGAGGCTCTAGTCTAAGTTAGGAATAAATGATTTTGCTACCATGGGTTCTTTGCTTTCCTCAACTTCACCTTTCCCTACCTAGAGTTATCACAGTCTCTAGGTAGATGGCCTATCTTCCAACATTTAAAGCATTTGATCGGAAGATATTCATAATCTAATTCTTGGTTCCATAACCTGATTGCAAAGGACAGCTTAATCGAGTGTTTTAAAGGTTGGCTTAAATCCAAGAATACACAAATTCTAGCATAGGAAGCTAACTTACCTTGCTGCGACGCCTCTGAATAGGCAATGAAGGACCCTAGCGAGTTTCCAAGAAGCCTAAAAATCTCCTCCATCCAAAGCTCTTGTGGCATTTTGTACATCCTAATCCAAAGCCATGCATTACCCATGAACCATAGCCTGCCCTTTAAAATGTTGCCCCTTTCAAACTCTGATTGGAACTCAATCTATAGAAACCATAGTGCCAGAAAACAAATTTCTACCTTTACCCTGAGACACTTCCGGTCAATCTAGTCCATGATCTTTCTAATGGAAGGTCAGATTCCAATAATTTTTTCTATCACCGCGTTCTTCTTCAGCCTTTCCACCTTGGAGTTTAGGAGATCATCTAGAATTTGAATCGGATTTCCTCGAAGATCTATAGGTTAACATTGCCAACTACCAACCAAGGTCTGGTCTGAGGGGTTTGTGTAGCTTCTGCCTCCAATTCCTAAACATTTCGCACCTCCTTTTCTCTAGTTTTCTAGACCGCACCTTCTTTTTCTTCTGTTTTCTTTGCTTCATTCACTTCTTCTATCTTATTCGCCTGCTCTTCTTTTTTCAGCTCCATTAATTATTATTATTATTATTATTATTATTATTATTATTATTATTATCACTCAAGGCTAACATTGAAATTGACTTTGTAATGCATATAATTTTATGCAACATAATTATCTTTGGTTTTCATGTTTACAATTCTATACAATCTATTTACAAGGGACATAAAGTAGATTTCTATATTATCTTAGATTATAATGCTAGAGTGATAGAATACAATTCACAGACATCTCAAAATTTTCAATATGTATAAACATTGTCTCTAAGTAACTTGCATATGTTTGTACATGGATAAAGATTTGTAGAAGACTTTTAAGTCTATGGTTGGAAGAACTTGTAATAGAAATTTAAGTAATTGTGAAATGCTAATTCGAAGGAATAAAGTTTTTCATCGCATGAAAATGTGATTTTATTTTTTATGAGCTTTGCAACACTAACTTTTATGACATTCATCTTGCAACAAATCATCCAAATTAGACTTATTCATAGTAGAGTTATATATATATGAACCCTAGGTACATTCAATGTGAATAATTGGAACTCTATAATCACCTTGAGGTGTGTACATGTATAGTTTCACCCATGGAAGAAAAATTAAAATTTTCAATCAAGCTTGCTTTTAATGAGGTGAATCTATAGTGTCTTTAACAAGGATGGTCCTGGTCCTATGGTTGAGCGATGTCTACCAAAGTATTTCCAACTATAATATTTAACAAAAAGCTCTTTTCCATTATGCTATAACAAATATCCATACCTTATTCCAAAGCTCCCATTTTTGTATAAGCAGGGAGGATATTGTTAGAGGTTGTGAAATTTGGCATTACACCTACCAATTACATTTTCTTAAAAGTTTGTAAAGTCTTTTCCACAAAATCTTCCTGTGTGCATATTTTGCAATCATGACATTCCATCAAGACAACATTTCTTTGAGGCATTTTGTCAAAAAAATCATGTAGATCCTTTAATTGACATGTAATATTAACTAAATTTTGTCTTAGATACAAATTGTGTCTTCTCTTTAAATATTAATGCAATTCATTGTTACATGCATTTTGGTGTTGTTATCAATAGTCTAACAGACCCTCTTACAATGTAATGTTGATTTTTTGGGTTATTCTTGTATATGCCTAAAAATGACACGACAAGGTCTAAATAAATATTCTTAATATTTATTTCATTCTAATTCTCCTATCAATAACTAAATAATCAAATTTATTTATTTGATTCATATTCCTCTAAATTAATTAAATATCAAAATATTTAATTATCTCTTCTAAAGTCAAAATTAAATAAATTCTTTTATTTACTTAAATTCTTTCAAACAATTAAATAATTCTTAATTATTTAATTAAATCAAATCATTCTTCCAAATTTAAATAAATCAATCAAATTTATTTAAATCCTCTCAATCTCTAAAAATAAAATATAATCAAATATTTTATTTATTCTTCCAAATCGTGCACAAACAATTAAATAAATTTATTTATTTAATTTGCTTTCTTATCTTCTAGTTCTTCCAAAATCATTCTAAATTAAATAATTTCAATTATTTAATTGTTTCTTCCAATAATATCTTCTCTAAATATAAATAAATCAAATATTTATTTAAGTTGTCTTTTTCTTCTAAATTGAGTTATCTCTAAATATAATTCAATCTTTTTGCACATGCAATTAAATATTCTAAATATTTAATTGAGTTAAAATATCTTTTATCCTCATGCAATTTCCATTCTCTAGTTCTATTATCTTAACTGATTGATCTATTCTTTTAATTGATTTAATCTCTTTAGTTAACTCATTCTTCTATTTTATTAGTTCCCCTCATGCAAATTATAGCAAGACACTTGTCTTCTTATTTGCGCACATTCCTCAACTGTTCTATACCATTGATCTTCTCTCTCACAACTCTATAAATTGAACCCTATTCCTCCATTTCATTGATCCAAGCTTTGAGTATCATTACTCCGCAAGAATTACAGCTTTTGGCACCAATCCCTTCATTGCTTGTGATCACACTCGTTACTATGTACTACTATCATTATTGTGAAGCTCATCTTCATGGCGATATTATCATAGCCATTCTCATTTCAATGTCTTGGAATCATAGCAAGGAAGTGCACCTTCTGAGGGCCATATTCATAGACAAGATCATTTGTAATAAGTGATCAATGAAAGCTATGAATTAAAGGAGTTTTACTTTGTATTGTTCATTATTTATTTGAATCTCTTTTGTTCACAATTTCATTGAGTTTTGGGTATCATTGATATTTATTATATTGATTATTTATTTAAATCCAATTTTCCCTTAACATTTTTGGTGCCCACCATGGGGCCTAGCCCCAAATTTAACCCAAAAACTAAGTTTTTATGTTTTAGAAAGTCGTACACAGGAGGAAATCGCGTATCTGACAGATCCTAACATGCATATGACATCTGTTACGGTGCATATGTTCCTACAACGCATACAGACGCCGTTACAGTGCATTTACCCTTTGATATGGTGCATATATTAGATCAGTGTATATACACTATTTTCTTGTTCTTTTGACCATTGTCTTAGCGCATATGTACTATGACACTTCTGTTCTCTATTTCTACGCATTCAGTCTCTGAAGCATCACATCTATTTTAGGTGATGATTTTTAGGGTTTCCTTGAATTTTTTGCTAATGCTAACGTCTTTTTGCAGGAAAACTCTTGATCTGTTTTGCAGGCTAGGTACTAGTTTAGAATCATATAGTTGCACTTGTTAACTCACACTTCAATTTCTAACTAGAAAGTAAATGAATGCTCATGCAAATCTCACATAGTTTAACTAGGAAGGTGGTAATTGAATCATTGCTATCTTGCATATCATTGAATCAATGCTATATTGCTATCTTTCAAAGTTAACAACTCATTGCTATCTGGATAAAATTGAACTCATCATTGCTATTTGGGTAAAACTGAACCATTGCTATCTCGATTATCACTTCAAAGTTAACAACTTGTGCTACATGGATAAAATTAAACTTATCATTGCTATCTGGGTAAAATTAAACCATTTCTATCTCAATCATCACTTCAAAGTTAACAATTCGTGCTATCTGGGATAAAATTGAAAACATCATTGCTATCTTGTTAGCACTTCAATGTTAACAACTCATGCTATGTGGATAAAATTAAACTCATCATTGCTATCTGGGTAAAAATGAACCATTGCTATCTCGATCATCACTTCAAAGTTAACAATTCATGTTAGCTGGGATAAAATTGAACACATCATTGCTATCTTGGTAAAACTGGACCATTGCTATCTTGTTATCACTTCAAAGTTAACAAAATTCTGTGTTTGCCCAAAGTAGATAGCTCATATAGTTTTTCTCATTTTAACTTGGGGAAAAGAACCACTATATTCTATGTTTTTGGAAGGATACTAGGCCTATGCTCTCCCCTATCTTGGATGACCAAAATGCCAAACATATCATTTTCGCATGTGTTTTTCCTTTAGAGGGGTCTGCTCTTGGATACTGTTCATCCAAGTAGGAATGACCCAAAGTGGTAATAGGCTAGATGCCAAGCCCTTCCAAGCCACTATAAATAAATTATGTTTGGAGTGAAAGCTTCAAACGACGAGTGCAGTTGTGTTATACCAACAACCAACCTCCCCCAATACCCTCCCAGGCACAACCCTTGTAGGTTGGGAGACTCCATAACGGAGAGTAGTGTTGCCGCATGTATAACCACTTGAACGGTTGCCTTTATTACTCATCCTTTGTTTTAGTAGACCAAAAACCCCTATAATCAGGTGCAGGGAAGGGCGATTATCACCTCCCAAAGATGCTTCACTAGAGATAGTGAGAATTTAGTTTTATTTTGTCCTTTGAAACCTAGGTTTGTACTTGCTTTCTTTTTAGTCAAAAAAGAGTCAAAAAAAAAAACCATAAAAATATTCTTTGTGTTTGCTATGTCTTCTTGCCATAATTTCAGAAAATCAGATCAAAAAGACCCTCTTGCACCCAAAGTACCAAAAACATCAAAAAAATTCTAAGAAACTTGCAAAAATACTGAGAAAACTAGAGCAGTGCGTCCGTTCTCTGTTGTTGCGCATTTGTGCTAACTTGCAGCGCATATGTACTGACCTGCAATGCTTTTGATACCTGTTACAATGCATTTGATTTTTACTAATGTGGCACTTCTGTGCTGACTTGTGGCACATTTACTAGTTTTTGCAGTGTATCTGTTCCAACACATGCATGACAGTGAACACTTGCACAATCTTTGAGAGAAAAATTTTGTCATTTTTGGGTACCCATTTTAGTCTAGTTCCAAGTTTCGAGATCAGATCTTACCTTGCAGTCTTTTTTCCATCCATTTCACATCAAAATCTCTCTTTTGCTGGTCATCGCATTCACCTTCTATCAGGTCTTCCCAGTCCAAAGTTAAAGTATCTCATATTAGATAAGCATAAGCTCCTTTTTCGTATCATTGTGGATTCAAGTAACCCTAGTAAGTCACAGAACTTCGCTAGTGGTCTTGGTGCACGACTAGTCCATACACAGTAAGATAGGTATCAAGTACCCTTACTAGTGGCTATCATCTTGCATCGGTCGTCTTACTTGGAATCATTGATAAAAAGAGTGCCTTGCCCAAATCTTATCATAAGTATCCTATTCTCAGCAGTCTCCATCGGCACCTTGCCAAAATCTCTAGTTTCATCCCACCTCATCCCACATCACCTTGCATGGTTCTTACTAGATCTCAATACAAAAAGCAACTTGAAATGGCCAGATCATCCAACCACATCATCACACCTCATGATAGTGATAAGGAAATCTCTCACGAGGAGTATCAAGGAACCATTCAAGATCAAAAATTCCAAAGCTTGCTAGAGAAAGTTCTCCATGAGGACCCTCACAAATATTTTTATCATCTTGTAAATCTTGGAATAAAACTCCCTGCCAATTTCGATCTAAGCACAATCCAAGAAAAAACAAAGGATAATCATGAAAAAGAAAAAAAAAGCCATGGACCCAAGCACCCCTATGGAAGAAATGAGGAAACAAATTAAGGGTCTAACACAACAAATGATGGAACTCAAGATGGGTACAAACACTAAAACCTACTCCTTGGAAGATATTACACCATACCCCTTTGATAAAAGTTTGAACATGACACCGTTTCCCTATCGATTTGAAATTCCTAAGTTTGACAAATACAAAGGGAAAGGGGATCCTAGAGATCACATCAGGGAATTAAATGCAACATGCTTGGAAGTAGCTCACAATGAGACTTACTTAATGAGACTATTCCCTAGATCTCTAGTAGTCAAGCCATGGAGTGGTTCTCACGGCATCCACTGGGCATCAAAACTTTTGATGAGTTAGTCAACAAATTCATCACACACTTCTTGTACAATATTGAACATGGAGTCTCTATGCTTGATTTATGCAATACCAAGCAAAAAAGTGGTGAATCATTCGCCTTCTTCCTACAAAGGTGGAGACAACTAGCAAGCAAATGCTCATATGATGTACCTAAGAAGCAATTAATGGAGATGTTTGTCCATAACCTCAACTCTGATATTAGCTATTAAATACAAATTCAATGCCCTACTTCATTTTCAAAGGTCATTGAAATGGGATTGTTCATCGAAAAAGATATGATTGCCAAGGGGTAAATCAAATTATACAAGAACACACCTACCTCCAACTACACAACTGACAAATCAAAGTTTTGGACTAAGAATAAAAATATTATCAATGATGGGGTAGTTGGTGCCAAGGTGGTAGCTCCCAAACAACAACCAATATTCACTCTCAAAGGAGAAGTAAGCAATGTTACACCCAACAAAACATTCTCTTGGGAGCCAAGACCATGGTTCACCTCAAATCCAAGGTGAAAGTTCACACCGCTGGGTGAGTCCCAAGAATCTGCATTAAGGAAGCTGTTGGCCAACAATGAAATCCCTCTACCACCAACAAGTGATTATGAGCCTCAAATTAAACCTCACTATTGGAAAGACACCAACTATTGTGAGTATCATAGAGGAAGAGGACATACAAACAACAATTGTATCCATCTCAAACATATTATTCAGGATGTGCTTGACCAAAATCAAGGAGGTGCTCATCAACATACTTCTAATGAGACACATTTGGCTTATAAAGATCTGCTTCTCAACCATGACAGGCCATATAACAACAACAACAACAACAACAACAACAACAACAACAATGACGGCGACAACAACAATGGCAACAACTACAACAATTGCAATAGGCAAAATCAGAATAATGGGAATAGTAATTGTATATGCCTAAAAATGACACGATTCGGTCTAAATAAATATTATTAATATTTATTCCCTTCTAATTCTTCTATCAATAAATAAATAAACAAATTTATTTATTTGATTCATATTCCTCTAAATTAATTAAATATCGAAATATTTAATTATCTCATCTAAAGTCAAAATTAAATAAAATTCCTTTATTTAATTAAATTACTCCAAACAATTAAATAATTCTTAATTATTTAATTAAATCAATTCATTCTTCCAAATTTGCTCTCTTATCTTCTAAATTAAATAATTCCAATTATTTAATTTGTTTCTTCCAATAATATCTTCTCTAAATTTAAATAAATCAAATATTTATTTAAGTTGCTTTTTCTTCTAAGTTGAGTTATCTCTAAATATAATTCAAACTTTGTGCACATGCAATTAAATATTCTTAATATTTAATAAAGCAAAATATCTTCTTATTCTCATGCAAATCCTTTCTTCTTGTTTTAAATCACTTAACTGATTATTATATTCTTTTAATTGTTTTAACTCATTCTTCTATTCTTAGCAAATCCTCTCATACAAAAGAAAGCAAGACACGTGTCCCCTTCTTATTCATTGCACGTTCCTCAACTGTTCTCAACCATTGATCTTCTCATTCTTTCTATACCGTTGATCTTAATTCTCCTAAGTCTATAAATTGAATCTTATTCCTCCATTTCAATCATCCAAGCTTTATGTATTGTTACTCTACAAGAATTACAGCATGGCTTTGGCACCAATTCCTTTATTGCTTGTGATCACATTCACTACTATGCACTACGTACTACTACCATCGTTGTGAAGCTCCTCTTCATTGTGATATTATCACTGCCATTCTCAATTGACATTCTTGAAGCATAGCAAGGAAGTGCACTCTCTGAGGGCATCATTCATACATGCAAGAATGATTGTGATAGGCAATCAATGGAAGATTCGAATTAAGTAGGTTTTCTTTGTTGTTCATTGCTTTATTTGATTAATCTTCTTAGGTCACCATTTCATTAAGTTTTGGGTATCTTGATATTTGATATTATTGTTTATTCATTGTTGATCCAATTTTCTCTTAACATTTTTGGCGCCCACCGTGGGGCCCCAAATTTAACCCAAAAAACTAAGTTTTTGTGTTATAGAAAGCTGTACACAGGAGGAAATAATGCATCTGATACCTCTTAACATGCATCTGTTACCTGTCACGGTGCATACATTTCCATAGTGCATACGTTCTCTATTCTGACGCATCTATTACCTATTATGGTGCATCAATTCCTGCAGCGCATACATACTCTGTTCTAGTGCATTTGCAACCTGTCACAACGCATACATCCGATCAGCACATATACTCTATTTTGTAGTGCTTTTAGCCTCTGTCTTAGTGCATATATGTTATAGTGCTTCTATTCACTATTTCTACGCATTCAGTCTCTAAAGCGGCACATCTATTTTAGGTAGTGATTTTAGGGTTTATTTGAAGGCTTTTGCTAACGCTAACATCTTTGTAGGAACTCTCATGATCTGTTATTGCAAGCTAGGTACTAGTTTAGATTCATATACTTGCACTTGTTAGCTCACACTTCAATTTCTAAAGGGAAAGTAAAATGGATGCTCATACAAATCTCACATAGTTTTAACTAAGAAAGTGGTAATTGAATCATTGCTATCTTGCATATCATTGGATCATTGCTATTGCTATCTGGATAAAATTGAACTCATCATTGCTATTTGGGTAAAACTAAACCATTGCTATCTCCTCGACCATCACTTCAAAGTTAACAACTCATGCTACGTGGACAAAATTGAACTCCTCATTGCTATCTAGGTAAAACTATACCATTGCTATCTTTATCTTCACTTCAAAGTTAACAATTCATGCTATCTGGGATAAAATTGAACTCACTATTTGCTATCTTGGTAAAATTGGACCATTGTTATCTTGTTATCACTTCAAAGTTAACAAAATTCTGTGCTTGCCTAAGTAGATAGCTCATCTAGTTTTTCTCATTTTAACTAGGGGAAGAGAACAATTGTATTCTATGTTTTGGGAATGATACTAGGCCTATGCTCTCCCCTATCTTGGGTAACCAAAATGCCAGACATATCATTTTAGCTTGCGTTTTTCCTTTAGAGGGGCATGCTCTTGGATACCGTTCATCCAAGTAGGAATGATCCTAAGTGGTAATAGGCTAGACGCCAAGCCCTTCCAAGCCACTATAAATAAATTATGTTTGGAGTGAAAGCTCCAAACAAGGAGTGCAGTTGTGTTATACCAACAGCCAACCTCCCCCAAAACCCTCCAAGGTGCAACCCTTGCAGGTTGGGAGACTCCATAATGGAGAGTAGTGCTGCCGCATGTATAACCACTCAAACGGTTGCCTTTATTACTCACCTTTGTTCTAGTGGCCAAAAACCCCTGTAATCCATTCGAAGCCTAAGATTGTACTTGCTTTCTTTTTTAGTCCAAAAAGAATAAAAAAATCACAAAAAAAAAAACCATAAAAATATTCTTTGTGTTTGCTGTGTCTTCTTTCCATAATTTTAGAAAATCAGATCAAAAAGACCTTCTTATAGCCAAAGATACCAAAAACATTCGAAAGTTTCCAAAAAAATTACAAAAATACTGAGAAAAATAAGAGCGGTGCATCTATCCTCTATTATTGTGCATTTGTGCCGACCTGTGGCACATCTATATCAACTTGTAGCGCTTTTATTACTTGTTATAGCACATTTGATTTTTACCAGTGTGGGGTATCTATCCCAACTTCCTGCCATTCATTAGTTTCTATAGCGCATCTATTTTTGCGTATGCATGACATTGAGCACTTGCACAATCTTTGAGAGAAAAATTTTAGGTTTTCTAGGTGCCCATTTCAGTCTTGTGTCAATTTCTGTTGAAATGACAAACCAATTAGAAGTAATTTCTCAAGAACTCCAATACCTATGAGAGAAATTAGACTTCAACGCCTCGCCTCAAGATCTTATAGCAGTTTCTCAAGAACTCCAAGTCATACAACAAGAAATGGCAATCTTACAAGATGAACATGTCAATACTAGCTATGCCTCGCCCCAAACCCATACATCTGTTTCCCATCTTAATGATGCTCATGATAAGGAAAACACCACCTCAAGTTGGGAATTGTATATCACTCTATCTACTTGTCCTCCTTCACCATCTTCTAAGACACATATCGTAAAGCATACCAATCCTACACCAACATCATCATCGAGTTCCTCGAGCTCTAAATGGACAACCAAAAAAGCCTCAAATGATTTTTGGGAAATACATTTTCTAGATTTACATAGAAAAAGAAAAGCTAGGGAGAACTCCAAATCCACTCATCCATTACCTCATTCATCTACCCATACACCTATGTAGGATGTGATCCAAGGGCTACTAGCAAAGAGTCAACCATGTCCCCAAATTCTAGTCCTTGACCTTATCAAAGAGTCTCCAAACATGTCAAATCCTACAACCCCTTCCTGTAACCTACAACCCCTTGAGCATATTGAAGAACCTCCTACCATGCACCAAAGTAAAGGTCTATCACACCTTCATATTGTTGACCAAAATCCTATCCAAGAGACCTCTACCTCCACTTCCATTCAAACAACCCAAGAGTTATGTCAAGAGAACACTCTAGAACATATGGAAACATTCGACCTTTGTTAAATCAAGATCAAAGTACCCCCATTCAACCCGTGCATAACCTTTATCTTTTCAATGATCCTATACCTATACATGAGGAAGAAATCCAATTTCAAATGATTCATAACCTATATCTCTTTTATGATCAAGATACTACCTTTGATGAGGAAGCTATCCATGGGAAACTTGATCTGATACATGAGAAAGGGATCCAATTTCAAACCATTCATAACCTATATCTCTTTTATGATCAAGATACTACCTTTGATGAAGAAGTTATCCATGAGCAACTTGATCCGATACATGAGCAAGGGATCTAATTCCAACCTCTCCATAACTTGTATCCTTTCAATGATCAAAATATTATTGTTGATGAAGAACATATACAAGAGCACCTTAATTCCATCACGCTAAAGCCTATCTATGATCAAGATCCCATCTATGATCAAGAGCCTATCTATGATCAAGTAGACCATGATGATCCTCTTAGCCCACTTTATGTGTTCCATGGTCCAAAGCCTATAACCCCATCTAGTCCTATCCAAGTTCCAACAACTTCCACTTCCTTTGATGAGACACTTTCCTCCCAAGCAAGCATAGAAGATCAAACCAAAAAAACTCCTTCACCATCCATTATCAACCATGCTGCAAATCCCCCACTATGTATCCTTGGTCTTACTACCTTCATTCATGAGTGTTCCTCCTTAGAACACCAGCCACCATTATCCTCTATCCCACCTTCTTCATCCAATAAGGAACTTGTGTCTAGTGTTCCATCTACACATAATCTCGTTGTCCACCGCATACTCCAACATATGAACTATCAAGGTAAAGGCTTAGGCCTTCACGAACAAGGTATTTTGGAGTTTGTCCATGTCAATGTTCCTCCTCTTTTATATGGACTTGGATACATACCCTAGGGTGAACAATCTCAAGATGTTGGTACTTCCTCCATACCTCCTAAATCCACCACTTTCCATCGCAAACCCTATCATTCATATCCCCAAAACATATGTAGCCATTCTACCTCCATCATCCTATAATTGTCAAAAGCATGTGACCATACACCTTCCACCATCCAATCTACCTCCACTACTTCCAACTCCTAATATCCCTCCATGCATTTTACCACCACTTCTTCCAACACCTTATCCATCCATCTATGAATCCTCTAACAATCCAAATCATAACCAACCAATGCATGTGTTGTCTAAACAAAGGGCTTCCTCTAACCCTACTTCCACCATCCCAAGAGAATTCAACAATAAAAATATGGATGCCTCTACCTATCAAATCAAAAATCCTAAGAGTCCTCATGACCTGGGATACAAAATCCAAGAATCAAAGAAACATCCTTCTCTAGAGCTACATACACCCACACACCTATATGCGAAATTGAAAAAGGTGTGGGTCTACATCAAACAAATGATTACCTCCGAAGCTGCACCAAATCTACATACACTTGAGCCCATACCTTCACAAGTACTATCTAAAAGAAAAATGGTTTGGGTGCCTAAACAAAAAGCCCTCAAGTTACATGAGGCATCCACCTCTCAAGAATCTTAACCATCCACTTTCTCCCATTCTAGCTAAAAGTCTCAAATTCTTCCATCCCACATGACGAACAAATATCAGAAAAATACTCAATCTATGTGAATCCCTACATGCATAAGTCATTCATCCACAATTAAAAGTCTTCATTGCTTCCTACACTACTTTCCCATTACCATCTTCAATGTTTATCATGGTATGTGCAACCGTTGGTCATGATTCCTATCATGCCCACATTTCACATGCGTTCACAACACGCAAACACACATGTTATGTCCACACATGACATGTAGTCATGATATGACATATAAAAAAAATTTCCTATCTACTCCAAAAATCCCTTCTTCTCACAATAATCCAACCCCCTCACTCTCCTTCTCCTCCTACTTTTAAAACTAATTCCTCTATTTTCCTAATTTCCCAAGTGGGAATAAACAACTCAACCCCCCACTCCTCCATTAACCTAGTGGTCATAAAACAATGTACCCCCACTCAATAGGTTCCCCATTAAAGCCCACATGTAGGAATAAAATAAAACAAGTAAACTTAAAATAAAAGAAAGAGTGGGTGACACAACACCCTCATTAAGGGAAACCCCACCAAAAGGAGGCACATGGAGACAAGCACTCCATTATTAGGGAATCATGGAGTGGCTCTATGACTTGGAAGTGGGCATGAGTGTGGATTCCACTCATCCCATGTCCCCCATGCTTCCAAATTCGTCATTTTACTTCACCTTGAAGTTGAAGTGACCATATGGAAGTTAACCCAGGGTTATCCTAGTCAAAAAGGTCCCTAGACCCATAGGGTATAACCTAGGGTTGTTTTAAACCTAGTTAGGACTCCCAGAGTCAAATAAAACACAAAATAAAGGGTCTAAAAGAATTACAATTTAAACAAGATTAAAAAACATCATTACTTACAACACTTATCATAATAAAAGTAAATCAAAAGATAACCCTTATTCCCAAGACCTCATGCAACATTAACACATTACAACATTACAACATTTTCCAAGCACAAGGTTGATCTTAGTTCCTCATTGAACTAGATCGGCTCACAAGGGATACAACATAGGTATGAGATGGTCTCCTGTAATAGTGATTTTGTTAGAAATCCCTGCACACTCAAACTCGAAGTCAATATCATACATAGATATCATAGCCAAAGCAAAACTAAATACATGCATCTTAAACATTCACCCATAGCATCATATTGAGTTTCCATAACTATTCATCATTTTCTTCAAAACAATATCTAAATTATCATTGCACAATATTTCCTTAAAATCAATTAGGTTCAATAAGCAAGATTCCAGAACAAAAGTCTCTCAACATATAAATAATAATAAAAAATCACTGCAAATAGTCTCATGAACAGTAGTGTAAAAAGTAGGCCTCACATCCTCTCCCCCTAAGATTGTACTTCCTCCTGGAAGTCATCAAAGAGGTGAGGATAAAGTGTCTTCAACCTCGTAGCATCTTCCCATGTTGCAGTGACTTCATCATACATATCCCACTAGACTCTAACCTGGTCCAGCTCTTGAGCTCGAAGGCCTAGCGTCCGATGAGCCAATATGCATATGGGCTCCAAAGCCAGCTGTCCATTTGCCTCTACTTGAAGAGCACTCCAATCCAACACGTGAGACAAATCAGACATATAACGTCGTAAAATTGAAACATGAAAGACATCATGGATATGAGACAGGCTAGGTGGCAAGGCTAAACGGTAGGCTATAGGTCCTATCCTCTCTAGGATCTCAAAAGGTCCTACAAACCAGGGTGCGAGCTTAGAGCCTTTTCCGTAACGGATTGGACTCTTATGCGGTCACACTCTCAAGAAAACTCTGTCACCTACTATGAAGCTTTGATCTGTCCTCTTTGTATCTACATACTTTTTCTGCCTATCTTGAGCTTCCTGTAGTCTCTGCCTGATCAAGGTAACCTGCTATTCCATAACCTAGATCATTTCAGGACCAATGGCAACTCGGTCCTCTAACCGATCCCAACTCAAAGGTGTTCTGCAAGGTCTACCGTATAAAGCCTGGTAAGGAGGCATACCCAACGAGCTGTGATGCCCATTATTGTAGGCAAACTCAATAGATACAGGTACTCTTCCCATTTAGACTGATGATCCATAACATACGCATCATATCCTCTAACACCTGATTAACCCTTTCTGTCTGACCATCGGTCTTAGGATGATAAGCGGAACTGAAGTTGAGCTATGTGCCCAATGCCTGATGTAGAGCTCTCAAAAATGAAGATGTGAAAACGGAGTCTCTATCAGATATAATACGGCAAGGTACTCCATGTAGTTTGACAATCTAATCAAGAAATACCCTTGCCACCGATGGAGCGTTGTATGTTGTGCGTACAGGTGAGAAATGCGCCACCTTGGTCAATTTGTCAACTGTCACCATGATGGCATCATGGCGTTGTGATGACATAGGTAGACCAACAATGAAGTCCATGGAGATGGTGTCCCATTTCCATTCAGGTATCTCATGTGGGTATAAGAGTCCTGCTGGATGCTGATGCTCGGCCTTGACCCTCTGACACTCAAGGCATCGAGCTACAAACTCTACAATATCACATCTCATCCCAACCCAATGGTATAACTGTCTCAAGTCCGCATGCATCTTCCTCACTCATGGATGAGATACATAGGGTGCTCTATGAGCCTCTTAGAGTATCACTGCACGCAGATCCCCCGCACGGGGTACATAGATGCGCTTCTTAAGTCTAAGTAATCCATCTGACTCCAAGGAATATCCTTCGTATTTTCCCTTTAGGACCCTCTGATTCTAAATCTCCTGCTGCACCTCAAGAAACCACTCATCTTTAGGCAGATGCTGTAAAATACGTTCTCTCAAATCCACTTTCAAAGTCAGAGTCAGGATCTCGTGGCGCCTTTGACTCAATGCATCGGTGACCACATTCTCCTTTCCCTTGATGTAGTGGACATCAACGTCATATTCACATAAGAACTCCATCCAACGGCACTGGCGAGCGTTCAAATTCGGCTGAGTGAAGATATACTGCAAGCTATGATGGTCTAAATGGAGCTCAAAGCGTCAGCCCAAGAGGAAGTGTCTCCATCGAACAAGAGCATGAATGACAGCTGCTAGCTCAAGATTGTGAGTAGGGTAGTTCAGCTCATGTGTCTTAATCTTTCGCGATTCATAAGCAATCGCTCTACCACCCTGCATGAGCATAGCTCCAAACCCCTCTAAAGAAGCATCCGTGCAGACAACAAAATCTTCTGCCGGATCAGGAACAGCTAGTATGGGAGCACTGGTAAGACATTCCTTAATAATCCCAAAGGCCTTCTCACACTGCTCAGTCCATGTGAATCCTTTCCCTTTTCGTTGAAGGGAAGTGATAGGATGAGCTATTTTGGAGAAACCTTCGACAAACCTATGGTAGTAACTGGCTAGTCCCATAAAGCTCCTCACTTCTGTAACACTGGTGGGTGCTGGCCAGTCCTGGATAGCCCTGATCTTTAATGGATCTATAGAAATACCATCGCCTGATAATATATGACCCAAATACTGCACCTCCATCCTGAAGAAAGCACATTTCGCCAAATTTCCAAACAACTGATTCTCACGTAAACACTGCATTACTTGACACAAATGATCCACATGTTCCTCCTCAGTCCGTGAATAGATCAAGATGTCGTCAAGAAATATGATCACGAACTGATCTAGGTAAGTACAGAGCACCCTGTTCATAAGACTCATGAACACTGCAGGGGCATTCATCAAATCAAAGGGCACCACTGTGAACTCATAGTGACCATATCGGGTTCGAGAAGCAGTTTTATGAATATCTGCCTCTGTAATTCTCAATTGGTGATAACTAGACTTTAGGTCAATCTTTGAAAACACTCTAGCTCCTTGCATCTGGTCAAAGAGATCATCAATTCTCAACAACAGATATCGGTTTCTCACCGTCACTTTGTTGAACTACCTGTAGTTTATGCATAGTCGAAGAGATCCATCCTTCTTCTTAATGAAGATAACTGGTGCACCCCATGGAGATACATTGGGTCGGATGTGCCCCTTCTCTAGCAATTCTTCTAACTGTAATTTCAACTTTGTAAGCTCATGAGTAGTCATTCTGTATGGTGCTCGAGATACTGGTTCTGCCCCTGGTACTAGATCAATGTGGAAATCAACTTCTCTACGTGGGGGCATACCAGGTAACTTTGGTGGAAAAACATCTGCAAACTCCCTCAAGATGGGG
The DNA here is from genome assembly GCA_027924645.1 of Cunninghamia lanceolata. NCBI lineage: Eukaryota > Viridiplantae > Streptophyta > Pinopsida > Cupressales > Cupressaceae > Cunninghamia > Cunninghamia lanceolata. The sequence goes on along the minus strand of BSBN01000635.1, from coordinate 9,476,018 downwards.
TGGTCATCTAAAGTAGTCTCAGGTTCGTCCTCTGACCTATCACTGACTGTGATAGCAAATAACTGACATCCCTTCCGCATGCAACGCTTAAGTTGCTGAGCGGATACCGTTTGAGCAGTCATGGGCTTCTGGATGCCCACTAACACTACCGGAGTGCCCTAATCATTTGTGCAACTAATTATCTTCTATTGGCAATCCAACTTGGCTCTATGAGCTGCAAGCCAGTCCATGCCAAGAACTATGCCGTAGGTTCCTAAAGGCATCACTCTAAGATCCCATGTTGTAGTGAATGAACCCAAGGAAACTTCACAATTTCAGACAATGGAATCAACTGACATCCTGGCCCCAGAGGCCAACTCGACCTCCCACCTAATGTCCTACCTAGAAGCCACCAGCCTGCAACGTTCCACTAACGATGTAGATATAAAAGAGTCGGTATCTCTAGAGTCAAAAAAGATAGAGATGGGAGATTCTGCTATTATACCTACTGTCTCAATGATTGAGGCCTAAAAATGAGCCTGGCGGTTGTCAACCACTGCAAACATACAGCGGGATTTACCCACATCACCCACTGTCTGCTCAGATCCTCCTTCATGATACTGTCCTCTAGCTGTATAACCCAGTGGGCACTCTCTAGCTATGTGTCCTGATTCACCACAATTATAACAAGGGCCTCTGACTTGTACCTATACAGTCTGAGTTCTACTCGACTGCTACTGCCTGATCTTGCCAGTAGACCCCTGTGAACCCCTAAATGACTATTGTGGTCTCGCAGGTCTTGCAGGTGGTCCTTGCTATCTCTGATCTCTGCGCGGGCCTTGCTGCTGCCAACCTCTGTTATTTCCCCCATATGACTTCTGTTGTGTTTTCACTTTCTGTTGCTGTTGTGCCTGCTGTTGTTGTGGGGGTCTAGGAGGTAATGGTGCTGAACTGTGTCCTCCTTTAGGGAAATGTTGTGTCTATCTACGGAAGTTTTGTTGATGCTGCTGCTGTCCTTGAACCTGGAACTAAGGGCGAGAATTCTGCCCCCATCCCTGAATCTCTTCTACAATGTATGCCTTTTCGGTAGCATCACTCAATGTCTGCAGATTTGCCATCTGAACAAGTCCAGATATACTATGGTTTAGACCTCTGATAAACTTGTGTACCAAGAGTTTCTCATTGTGGAGATATTTTGCATATCTGGATAATTCTGTAAATTTACTCTCCTACTGAGCCATCGAGAGTCCCCTCTGCTGCAGATCATGAAATTCATTGATACGACGCTGTCGGTAGTGGTCAGATAGATAACGCGTGTTGAAGCGCTCAATAAAAGTCTCCCATGAGAGTGTGTCTATGGAAAGGCGGCGCTTGCACTCCTCAGTGCGCCACCATGTAGCTGTAGCATCTCATAACAAGTGCACTGCCACACGGGCCTTCGTGTTGCCTGCGTAAGGATGCAACGCGAAGCACCTGTCCAAACTGATAAGCCAAGCTTCTGCCTCGGCTCCCTTTGTAGTTCCAATGAATGTAGGAGGGTTCAATCTCAGAATATCCCTAATGGGATCCCCTCTATCACTACGCCCCCTGTAAGGCTCATCTGCATGATGCTCATAAGGCCTGGAATCAAATTGCTCTATTCTCACTGTCTCATCATGCCTAACATGACGTGTGGGGCTTCTGCTCCAGGCCCTGCTGACTGAACCAATCTCCTCTGTATTAGGTAGCTCAACATACGGCTCCACACAAGGTACCCCCTGTGGCTCTACGCGGGGCTCCTCATGTGGTTCGACATGAGATTCAGCTTGTACCTCCATGTGTGGCTCCTCTCACAGAACATCACGGGGCTCGACTCGTGGCTCTACACGCGGCTCAACTACAACTGGTGGAAGTCTATCCAAGATAGCCTGTAAGGCCTGTAATATTTGTGGTCCCAACTCAGGTGGGGCTAGCGGTGCTTGTGGTACCTGAGGAACTGATTGAGCCTGTATAACTGGCTGAACTTGTGGGATTGGTTGTTTTGGTGGGACTGGTTGTTCTGGTCCCACAGCTGAAGAATCAGTGTGCACCTTAGTGGCTGGAGTGCAGCGGGACACTGGTTGCCAAACTCGTCTGGGAGGCATCCTACAATACGGAGTAAACTCTAGTCAGTTTAATCGCGGAAGAAAAGTGTGCTCATACAAGCCCAGTGTTTGAAACCCTGGGCTTTGATACCAAATGTCATGCCCACATTTCACATGCGTTCACAACACGCAAACACGCATGTTATGTCCACACATGACATGTAGTCATGATACGACATATCAAAAAAATTTCCTATCTACTCCGAAAGCCTCCCTTGCATGCGCAAGCGTGCTCATTAAGCAAGTTTAAGTTGACTAAATGATTGTCGATACAGAATATTCTTTTTACATGATGCATGTCAATATTGTTTACTATGTTTGGAGTCAGTTAACATTTGTTTAGTATAAGGTACTCTAGGTAGGTTGAGGATCTTTAAATAGTTATCTTGATCCGTCAGATACTTCCTCACATTCTCTATAAAAATTCTTCTATCATTTTCAATTATAAATGTTGCTTACTTCACCGTTCACGTTTTTCTTAACTTCCTCTTTGATTATGCATTTAAGTTTTATTCACATTCAACATCTTCTATACTTGGAAATTCATTAAATAAAAAGAATCTAATAAACTATAGATAGAAAAGAATTTCCTTATGAATGAATTAAATGTATTATCTTACTTGGACAAATTAAATTAGCCCATTACAAATTGCCCAACTTCATTATTAGTTCATATCTATATATAACTTCTTTACATTTATATAAACTCTTTTTTTTTTTTTAATTTATCTTTAATTGCATTTACAATTTTATTTACGTTGAAAACATTTCCCTACCTTGGTAATCCGTTAATTTAATTTACAATTCTCTCATAGACAATGTTAATACATTTTGCTTTTAGGGCACATATAAAAAACCCACTATACTTTCCAAATTTTATAATAAACATAAATTCCTATATATATATATATATAAAACACAACTTGAATAGTGCAAGCTCCCTCATGCACATTTATAATAAAATATATATATAAACATATATATATATATATATATATATAGCTGTCTATATATATATTTATATATTATATATTTTTAAATCATTCATTTGTTAGGTCTAGTGGAATGACCACTAGATTAAATTACCATTTCCTTGTGAATTGCCCACTCAAAGAATAGGGTTATAAACCCTAATTATTTTCCTTGAATTGGAATGTGTTTGGTCGCAGGTATGGATGGCGGCTGAGGGCAAGACAACGCGCAGGGGACGAACCAGGGGCAGAGTCTTGGCTGGCGCAGGGGTCGCAAAGGAGATGTAGGCAGGGCAGTTAGGGCGCGAACTGCGTGGGCTGCGGGGTTTAAAGGTTACGGGGGGGTGTGGGGAGGGGCAGAGCCCCATCCACACCCACTTCCATCCCACAAACATTTTAATATACCTCCATCTCCCCTTCCTTCCACTATTATCCTACATATCTTCTCCAACCTACTCCTGTGGTCCATGCTTTTGCATAAGCCTTCCCTCCATATTCTGCATCATCATCCACTATCGCACCCTTCCATAAACTATTATCTACCATTCTCCATCTCACTTTCATGCAATCCCCTACCAACATCTATGGGAACACTTGACATGGTTCATGCGACGACATCCTTCTAGCGGGACTATCACCTTTCAAGGAACTAGATACTTGAGTCTCTCCCTTCTGTTTTCACCTTCTCCAATTCAAAAAAAAAAAATGAAAAAAGTAAAGAAAAAACCCTTCGTCCAATGGTGAAAATCTAGCAAACAGGTGCCTTGGATGAGTACCATGATAAAAACTTGGCAAATAAGCATCGTGTGTAAGTTGATCTTCTACGTCACCTACACTTGGGGGCACCTTATCTCATCGGTATATCACTCTTCTCCTATCAGTTCCCTTCCATACCATTCCCTATCCTATCCTTCTATCCATTACATACCTATACTATCCAGTCTATCCATCCTAATCTTCCTTTCCTCTATTTTCTTTGGTCTTGATAAATATTGGGGGCACAATGTTGACAAATGTTTTAGATGTCTCTTGACATACCTTATCCCTCCAAACCATGCAAATCCTTCATTACCATTTCATTCTCCTATCGTCGTAAGCTTTGTCATGAAAAATCTTAAGTATTCTACCTACAATGGGGCATCTTATTCTTATGCGACATAGTCCTTGGAGATCACATCCTTATTTCCTTCTACCTAACCATCTGTATCTACTTTCACCCATGCATATATCTATCTGTGGTGTTTCCTTGTCATCAGTATCACTCGATCCATATCTGTTCCATATCATGTCTTATTTGTTCCATATCGTGTCTTATCTAATCCATATCTGTTCCATATTTGATCCATATCCATTCCATATCATGTCTTATCTATTCCATATCATGTCTTATCTATTCCATATCATGTCTTATCTGATCCGTATCTGATCCATATTTGTTCCATATCATGTCTCATCTGATCCATATCTTAGGTCCATCAAAGTCACCATGAACTACATTGCCTCTAAATTGTCATGTAGGCAAGGCCATTTCTCAAATGCACCCCCAACGCTCCCACGGTCCCATTTGTCCCATGTCTAGTCCTTCTATCTATCTGAGTCCGAACCACTTTCTACCGCCTAGGTCTTAGGTCTGTTAGGGTTTACCCCGAACTACGTTGCCTTTGTGTCGTCACGTAGGCAAGGCCATTTAACAATGAGCCCCCGAGGCACTAGGTCAGTCCCTTAGGGTCCATCTCACCAATAAAGATTGTGGAATCTTCTCACTAGGCAAGCAAGCACAATCAAAACCTGCTCTTTTCAAGCAAAAATCCTGACGTAGGACATTAACCTATCCAAAGAAAAGCAAACAAACTCCTAAGGCTTCTAAATGATTTCACCCAAATTATGGCAAGAAACAAACACATCTAAATGCAAAAAAATATTTTGTGGATTGGAAACATGGTTAAAATACAGAGTCTTGATTTTTTGCTATAATGTCTTTCTATGCTACTCGAGGATGCCAAAAGCTAGAGATGCTATGATGGTGGCATGATTATATTCTTTGTTTGTTGTTTGTGGATTAAACTTTAGTAATATGTAGCCTTGTCTAATGAAATGATTGGCAAAAGATCATCGAGGACATCAAAGGTCTAACATGAACGGGGACAATCCTTGTTTGTTGATACAAAAGAAATACTTAGGTCATATTGGTTCAATTATACCTCAATGCTTGTATTAACTTGCTAAATCAAAAACCATGTAAGCAATGCTCAGGTCATCTTGGTTCAGTTATACCTAGATGCTTGTATTAACTTACAACATTTAGAAAATGTACCAAAAAAAATCGCCCAATGATGAAATAAGCACTTCAAAATACTTGCACCATCAAGATGTCAAAAAACTATTCGCATCCACAAAGCATCCATACCATGTCCCATGCAATAAAAATTATATGCAGAGTATCAATACAAATAAAATCTTGAGTCCTTCTGTCCAGTCATTCTTCTATCAACTAGTATTCTATCTATCGTTGTCGTCCAATCTTCTCAATTCAGTCAACCCGAGCAGTAATCCAAATACAGGTCCATCCTTAATCCATACCAATCAAGTCATGTCAATCTTGTAAAATGATCCAATCACAATCAGTGGTCTTGATCCTTGTCTGGTCGTAAACCAACTCGATCAGTTAATCAATCAAATTATCTTATACAAGATGTTGCATTGTCGAAATTAGACCAACACACACATCTTACATGACATGCTTCATTTTCTCAAACCAGACACTATCATATCATGTTTCTCTAGGGATCTATTGTTCCCCGCCATGACAACACACCTGCCGTGTTGGTGTAGGGATATATCGTTCCCCGCCATGACAACACTATCGTATATCGTTATCAATATATCATTTGTTTACCGCTTGACAGGGGCAATACCTTGTTCGTTCTTGTATCATTTGTGCATACTTGCTTGCTTGCTTTTGTGTGTTATCATTCTATCTTGCATCGCATATCATTCAGCTCTTTCTTCAATTAATTTCTTCATCCCAACCTATTTTTCACCTTCTTCATCGTGTGATTGTCCGTCTCTCATCCTTCTACCTTCTTCCCGTCTAATATCCCGAGGGGGCATCCTATCGTCATAACCTATACCAGGGGCAAACTAGGGCATGTATCATTATCAGACTATTTATTCTTTGAAGCAACGTCGTAAATTGCATTGCATCAAAGAGGGGCAAAATGTATATGCCTAAAAATGACACAATTCGGTCTAAATAAATATTATTAATACTTATTCCCTTCTAATTCTTCTATCAATAAATAAATAAACAAATTTATTTATTTGATTCATATTCCTCTAAATTAATTAAATATCAAAATATTTAATTATCTCTTCTAAAGTCAAAATTAAATAAAATTCCTTTATTTAATTAAATTCCTCCAAACAATTAAATAACTCTTAATTATTTAATTAAATCAATTCATTCTTCCAAATTCAAATCAAATTTATTTAAATCCTTTCAATCTCCAAAAATAAAATATAATTAAATATTTTATTTATTCTTCCAAATCATGCACAACAATGAAATAAATTTATTTATCTAATTTGCTTTCTTATCTTCTAAATTAAATAATTCCAATTATTTAATTTGTTTCTTCCAATAATATCTTCTCTAAATTTAAATAAATCAAATATTGATTTAAGTTGCTTTTTCTTCTAAGTTGAGATATCTCTAAATATAATTCAAGCTTTATGCATATGCAATTAAATATTCCTAATATTTAATAAAGCAAAATATCTTCTTATTCTCATGCAAATCCCTTCTTCTTGTTTTAAATCACTTAACTGATTATTATATTCTTTTAATTGGTTTAACTCATTCTTCTATTCTTAGCAAATCCTCTCATGCAAAAGAAAGCAAGACACATGTCCTCTTCTTATTCATTGCACGTTCCTCAACTGTTCTCAACCGTTGATCTTCTCATTCTTTCTATATCGTTGATCTTCATTCTCCCAAGTCTATAAATTGAATCTTATTCCTCCATTTTAATCATCCAAGCTTTAAGTATGTTACTCTATAGGAATTATAGCACGCCTTTGGCACCAATTCCTTCATTGCTTGTGATCACATTTGCTACTACGCACTATGCACTACTACCATTGTTGTGAAGCTCCTCTTCATTGTGATATTATCATTGCCATTCTGAATTGACATTCTTGAAGCATAGCAAGGAAGTGCACTCTCTGAGGGCATCATTCATACATGGAAGAACGATTGTGATAGGCAATCAATGGAAGCTTCAAATTAAGGAGGTTTTCTTTGTTGTTCATTGCTTTATTTGATTAATCTTCTTAGTTCACCATTTCATTGAGTTTTGGGTATCTTGATATTTGATATTATTGTTTATTCATTTGAATCCAATTTTCCCTTAACAGTAATGCCAACTACGCAAGTGTGCCATTCAACTACACCATCAATTGCATATTAGAGCATGTCCCACAAATCAATGTGGTCACGCCCAACCAACAATCAGAGCCCACCAAGACTGATTGTAGTATCATTACTCATAGCGGTAAGGTCACCTTGAATACCATTCCTCCAAGGTCATCACTTTCTCAGTCTAACTTCCATCAATATAGTGTCATAGACCAACTACGGAAGACTCCAGCCCATATTTCTATCTTAGAGTTGTTGTGTCTATCTCCTTCCCATAAGGAGATTCTCGATAAAGACTTAGTGGAAACCATTGTGCCCACTAACTTGGCCCAAGAGAAGTTTTAGGCCATGGTAGGTAATCTGACCTCCTCGAGTACCATAACATTTACCGAACAAGATGACCTCTCAGTGTCTTAACCTCATAACACCCCTCCGCACATTGTCGCCTTCATCCATAAACATCATATCAAGAGGGTTCTCATTGATGGGGGAGCTAGTTTAAATATTTGCACGTTGAAGCTAGTCCTTACATTGGGGTTCTCTGAAAATGTAGTTGATCCAAGGAAGAAGATTACTATCAAAGCCTATGGTGAAGAGGAGAGAACTACCAAAGGAACAGTGGTATTACTCATACAAGTGGGACCGATGATAAAAGATGTAGTGTGCCAAGTCCTAGATAGGGAGCTCACCTATAATATTCTCCTAGGTAGACCATGGATTCATGTCATGAAAATTGTGCCTTCTACCTATCACCAATGCATAAAATTCTCTCATCATAGCAAGCAAGTCACCATCCAAGGTGACCTTGACCCCTTTCAGCATTGCAACTCTATCCTTTCAAAACCCGATTGTATCATACCCAACAACAGAGCATCTACATCCCTTACCCCACAACATGATTCTACCTTTGAAGCTTCCTCATCCAATCCCAAAGAGTAGAAAATTACCATCAAAGAAAAAGGAGTAGGGGAATACTCCATAGAGTATAGCCTCAATCTAGCCAAGATGCCTTTATCTCCTAGATCCTTGGTTGACCCAAGCATTTTCCAAAGCCATCTTCTCCTCCTATACCTCCCACAGCTCCGTTTGTAAAATGGGGGACCTTATGAGATGAAATAGAGGAAAGAGATATCCTACAATGGATTTATACCGAAGAAGAAGAGAACATACAACAAGAAACACCTAGGCTTCCAACAAAAATCTATGGGTGAGGTGAATCTATCCTACATAGAATGGGTTACGAAGGACAAGGCCCCATTGGCCTAAGAAAAGAAGGAATTATAGAACCCATTCAACCTTCTTCATCCTCATTGGCTAGAACTACAAAAGGCTTAGGATATAAAGATAAGGGCAAAGCTAAAGCAAATGCTTGTCTTGTAGAAATGATCCATACAATTCAAGAGGATAGTGACACAGATTCCAATGAATATGAGTGGGATGAGTTGACAGAGCATTCCTACGATGACAAAGAGGTTGATACCATTCAAACTTATAGCCCCTATCGTGAGGGACAAACTCTACCGCATAGGCCACTAGAGTGTGATTTGCCTATCCCTGAGAATATGAATTTCGAGGAAGGTTCGAGTTCTATCACAATAAACAACTTGGAGGAAAGTACCATCCTGAACACTCTCCCTCCCAATAATCCTAGTATATCCATTCAAACTATCAATGAATTGGATGTATCCTTTGATTCCCTCCCCCTTGTGCATCCTGAACTTATTGACTGGGATCTACGAGGAACTCCTCAACTAGATATGTTTCAAAATGATGATGCCTATATCGACTACATGGAACTTAGGGACCACCTAACTAAAGGAGATCATAAAGCTAGCTTCCCTATTGAATTTAATACCGTGGCTTATTTCAGAGAGGGTGCCAAGCCTTCCAGTCGCAAAAATATCAAAATAAAAACTGGATTTGATGGTGAAAACTGCTTCGCGGCAGTGTCAGATCCCAAAACAGTAAAAAGAAAGGATGCATCCAAAGGTGAAAACCCAATTGTGGCACCTGACAATGGAAGGCTTGACACTCTCCTTGACGACATGCACCAGGAGAAGTCTTAGATTGTTGTGGAACCCACAGAGCCTGTTAACATTGGAATAGAGGAACAACCTAAGATCATTCACTTTGCTAAGTCTCTAGCCCCACTAGAGTAGACTATGTTTGTACCATTCTTCAAGAGAAAGCAAGTCAATTTTTCTTGGTCATACGCAGATATGCTGGGGTTAGAACTAGATTTGATTCTACATCATCTTCCATTAGATCAAGGAGTGAAACCAGTGAAAAAAAAGCTTAGAAAGATGCATCCACACATAGCACTACTTGTAAAAGAAGAACTCAAGAAATTAATGGATGTAGGGTTCATCAGAGCTATAGACTATCTGGAATGGGTCTCCAACATAGTACCAGTGTCCAAACCTGATGGCCGAGTCAGACTATGCAATGACTTTAGAGATCTAAACAAAGCTTGCCACAAGGATGATTTTTCGTTGCCAAATATAGATATCATAGTCGACTTAATGACAGGGCATACCATGTTATCTCTCATGGATGGCTTCTCAGGATATAATCAAATCAAGATAGCACTAGAAGACCAGCATAAGATAGCTTTTACTTGTCCATGGGGCACCTTCTGTTGGAATGTCATGCCATTTGGGCTAAAGAACGCAGGAGCCACATATCAACATGCTATGACCACTATATTCCATGATATGATGCACGTAACAATGGAAGACTATGTAGATGATATACTCGTAAAGTCACTCACAAGAGAATCACACCTAGATGTGTTAGAGAAAGTCTTTTAGAGATTAAAGCAATTCAAAGTCAGGCTGAACCCAAATAAATGTGTGTTTGGAGTCACCTCAGGCAAGCTCCTAGGTTTTATTGTATTAGCAAATGGAATAGAGGTGGACCTCACCAAAGTCAAGGCTATTATGGACATGCCACCACCCAAGACTCTTACTCAACTAAGATCTCTACAGGGCAAGCTACAAGCAATCCATAGATTCATATCACAACTGGCAGACAAGTGTCAACCATTCAGTCATCTCCTACACAAGAACATTCCATTTAGATGGGATGAGAAATGAGAAGAGGCATTCGACAAACTAAAAGAATATCTTATGAATCCACCCATTCTCATGCCTCCTATCCAAGGGAAGCCATTGATACTTTACATATCTGCTACACCTACATCTCTTGGGGCTCTTCTAGCACAACAAGATTATGAAAATAAAGAAAGAGCCATCTACTACATTAGTCACACATTGGTGGGTTATGAGTTGCAATACTCTCAGATAGAAAGATCATGTCTTGCGGTAGTTTTTGCTTCCCAAAAACTCTAACATTATATGCTTGCACATCCAGTCAAATTTATTGTAAAAATAGATCCACTAAAATACCTACTAAGGAAAGTAGCTCTAACAAGTCACCTAGCCAAATGGGTAATGCTCCTAAGTGAATACGACAGTGAGTATGTAGACAGAAAGGCTATTAGGGGGCAAGTCATTGCTAATCAGTTAGTAGATGCACCACCATAGGACACCACGCCAATGCAATTTGAGTTTCTAGATGAATCCTTATTCAATGTATCAACACATTCCTGGAAACTTTACTTTGATGGGTCCTACACAAACCATGGGTCGAGGGTAGGAATCTTATTTGTAACTCCTCATGGCGACACCATACCAAAGTCTTATCATCTGTTATTTCCATGCACAAATAACATAGTAGAATATAAAGCCTTAGTCATTGGCCTCAAAATAGTAATAGAGTGGAAAATCAAAGAGCTAAATGTCTATGGTGATTCTCAACTAGTAATCAATCAGGTCAATGATGATTACCAAACCAAAGATGAGAAGCTTGTTCCATACAAGTAGATGGTTGAGGACTTTAAAGAATACTTTGTGATCATCTCTTTTGAGCAGATACCTCAGATTGAAAAAAAACTAACAGATGACATGGCAACCATTGCCTCTCTTCTTGAAATACTAGAGAATGAGTCACGGTATGAGTTCTTAGTGGAATCAATTCAGTAACCAGCTTATGATCTTCCTGAGACCCATTCCATATGCCTTTTAGTTGGATTTGATTCACCTTGGTATGGTAAGGTTTACACTTACCTCAAGGACAATACCCTCCCACTTGACATATCTTCAAACCAACAATGAACCTTTATACGCCAAACCTCTCGTTATACCATTATTGCCGACACCCTATATCGATGTGGTCTATATGGTACTTTACTCTGTTGTTTAGAATGAGAAGAATCCCAAACCGCCTTACAAGACATACACGAAGGGATCTGTGGAACACACTCTAGCGGTCCTTCCTTAGCTAAGAAACTCATGCGTTTGGGTTATTACTGGCTAAACATAGAAACAGATTCATTTCAATTTGTGAAGAAGTGCAAGCAGTGCCAAATACATGGGAACCTGATACATACACCAGCTCAAGAGTTGAGACCTTTAACAACACCTTGGCCCTTTTGCCAATGGGGACTTGACCTTGTGGGAAAGATCCATCCACCCTCATCCAACAGCCACAAATTCATAATAACCACCACTGAGTACTTTACCAAGTGGATTGAAGTCGTCCCCCTCACCACTGTCACAGGTAAACAAATCTCCTCATTCATACTAAATTACCTCATCTGCAGATACAGAATTCCCTCATCCATTATCACGAATAACAGAAGACCCTTCAAAAACTAGGATGTTCGAGAACTCTATGACCAATTCAAAATTCAACACCATTTCTCTACACCATATTACCCCCAAGGTAACGGCCAAGCAGAAGCATCCAACAAGACCATCTTGAAACTCCTCAAGAAAATAGTCAATGATGATGGCCGTGATTGGCACATCCAACTCAATCCCGCTCTGTGGGCCTACAAAACTAGTATACGCACTCCCACAGGTGCTACCCCTTATGCCCTTGTTTATGGTTCAGAATCTATCCTCCCCATTGAGGTCGAATTACCATCTCTCAAGGTGTCGTTAAAAGGTCTCATATCAGATGAAGAGTATAGAGTCTCAAGATTGCAAGAACTAGAGTTGCTAGAGGAAAGGAGACAGAAAGCCTTTGACCATCTCAAAGCATATCAACAAATAATATCATGAAGCTATAACCACAGAGTCTACCCAAGAGTATTCAAGGTTGGAGATCTAGTACTTAAGGAGAACCCCTGCAATCAACATGATTGGAAAAATAAAGGCAAGTTTGAGTCCAGCTGGCTTGGGCCTTATGTGATCGTAGCTGCTTCTGGATCAGGGGCATATCAATTCACAACATTAGAGGGTGAGCTGTTCAATGATCCAATCAATAGCATGCATCTTCACCAGTTCTATACCTAAGAGCACCCCAATGTAAGGAGGGCATAAAATACAAAAAAATCAAAAAATCAAAAAAATACAAAAAAAATAAAAAAAAAATAAAAATACAAAAAAAATAAAAAAATCAGAAAAGTACAAATAAAATCTTCCTTTGGTGAAAACCTAGCAAATAGGCATCATGCTTACTTTCTAGCTTTCATGCAAATAAAAGCAAGTGGTGAAAACCTAGAAACAGGCGTTACTTGTGATAAAATGCTTCCTCCATCTTTGGGAAACCAATCACCTTGTGTCCATTCTTCCTTTACTCGTGTCCCATTTGATCCATATCTATTCCATAATAAAAACCTATGATAACTTATTGTGGCTTGATACTCTATCTCTTTGTTGCCTTATCAACCAACATTTTATCCCATATCCTATCCACAATATCAGCCTAGCATAGTGTCTCTAGTCCATCAATGGTCCAAGTCCATGAACTACATTGCCTCTGTATTGTCACGTAGGCAAGACCATTTTCAATGCACCCCTGAGGCTTCCCTGTCCATCCCATATCTTGTCGTCTATCCTCTAGTCCATCCATGGTCCAAGTCCATGAACTACGTTGCCTCTGCGTTGTCACGTAGGCAAGGCCATTATTCAAATGTGCCCCTGAGGCTCCGCTGTCCCATCTGTCCTTGTCTAGTCCTTCTATCTATTTGAGTCCACACCACTTTGTATCACCTAGGTCTTAGGTCCGTTAGGGTTTACCTTGAACTACATTGCCTCTACCTCGTCACATAGGCAAGGCCATTTAGCAATGAGCCCCCGAGGCACTAGGTCAGTCCCTTAGGGTGCGTCTCACTAGTAAAGATTGTGGAATCTTCTCACTAGGAAAGCAAATACATGTAAAACCTACTCTTTTTAAGTAGAAATCCTGATGCAAGACATTAACCTATTCATAGCAAAGCAAGCAAGGACCTAAGGCATTCTAAATGATTTTACCCAAATTATGGCAAGAAACAAACACATCTAAATACAAAAATGTTTTGTGGATTGGAAACATGGTTAAAATATGGAGTCTTGATATTTTTCTATCATGCTTTTCTATGCTACTTGAGGATGCCAAAATCTAGAGATGCTATGATGGGGGCATGATTATTTTCTTTGTTTGTTGTTTGTGGATTAAACTTTAAGTAATGTGATGCCTTGTCTAAAGACATGATCGGCAATAGATCATCGAGGACATCAAAGGTCTAACATGAATGGGGGCAATCCTTGTCTATTGATATCCAAGAAATACCCAGGTCATCTCAGTTCAATTATACCTAGATGCTTGTATTAACTTGCTAAATCAAAATCCATGTAAGCAGTACTTAGGTCATCTTGGTTCAATTATACCTAGATGCTTGTATTACCTTACAACATTTCGGAAAAGTACCAAAAAAATCACCCAATGATGAAATAGGCACTTCAAAATAATTGCACCATCAAGATGTCAAAAGAAAAGCATCCATCATACATCCATTATACATCCATACATCCGTATCCCATGCAATAAATGATCCAAACAATGTAGAGTAATAATACAAAATCAAAGCTTGTGAGTCTTCCTATCAAATCATTCTTTCAATCAATCTTCTATCTACCATTATGTCAATTCTATGTCAATAGAGTACATTTGGATATCACAAAAAAATAGCATATAGGTGCATATCATATCACATGAGATAGTCATTTACATGATTAAATCAGTTGCATACATAGTGAGTGCATCAGGTCATCCATATACCTTTTTTACAATCATCATATAGTGTCAACAAAAAAAATCAAAAACATAGGTAAGTGCATCACATAAATTGCATAATCCTATAGATACCATTTGCATTCACACACATTAGAGGCATCAAGTAAAACACCTAAGTTTGCATTAGGTCATATAGGATCACATACCATCATATGAAAAGTTGCATCAGATAACATCACATAGCATAAAAAAAACATCTAAGTCTGCATAAGATACACATATGCATCACATCATACAATAGAAATGCATCATAACTCATCAAAATAGAGGGAATCAAATAGCTGCATCATCATATAAATATCATAAAAACGTGTCCAAATGTGCAATATCAAGTGGTCCATCTCTAAATCAGTGTCATATACAATAAATACATCTCAAGGATGGTGATAGATGTCTCAAAATATAAAAATGGTACATAAGTATATCTGGCTATCTGAGCCATCAAAAAGTGTACATAAGAGCCAAATTCTGCCCAAGTATTTGCTATCCCTGCTACTGTGAACCGCTGCTCCCAGCAGTGTCTCCTGAATCCCCTCCTTCGTTGGCCCCAGACTACTGTGGGCCCATCACGGAAGCTCTTGACCTCGATCCACCTTTTGTCTGAGAGGCCATGGACTGGTTCCTATATCTCAGAGCCCTCAGCCTAACTAGCATAGAACCATGGTATAAACCTCGATAATACTGTGTCTGAGCCTGCACTCTGGCAAGTTCACCCTGCAGCTGCACTAACTGTGCTTGCACATGCACCGACTGTGTCTGTGCCTACGCTAGCTGTGTCTATGCCTGTGCTAGCTATGCCTATGCTTGGTGCACCTGCCCAACCAAAAAATTGCTTGCCACATCTATCCCAACGGCTGCCACTACTATGTCCCTCTCCACTCGGATAACTCATATCTGCACCTTTGCCATGTCTCTCTCTCTGGTGAACCCCGAGATGATCTCCACATCTGTCTCTCACTGGGCCTCGGTAGTCCTAAGCTATGCCCGCAGATACCTAACCTATCCTCTCAGCATAGCTATAGCCCTCTCCTAGATGTCTGCCGGTTCTGGACCCTGCGATGCCTGTGGTTGTCCCTGCCCCTGTATCTGAGGTGCCTACTACTGTGCCACCTATTGAGGTGGTGGCATCTATACTTGCGGTGCCTGCTCTATGACCTATGGTGGCCTTACCTACTAAGCATGGCACAGTCCCTCCCCAGCTCTCCTCCTCTATCTAGGTCTACCTCCATCATCTCCACCACCTCCTCTTCCTCCATCATCTCCACCATCTCTGCTGCCTCCCCATCCTCGTCTCCTCCTCCTCCTCTGGCCAACCTAGCCCTCATTGTCTGAATGCGCCTCATCTATACAAGGCACTAGCTCCCTAGGCCCTGAGTATCTCAGAAATGGGTGGGCAGCGCACCAATCCTCAAAATCCTGGGTCATCCTAGCGTGTACAATCTCCCTCCTCATATCCCAGGCAACATAAGGTATCTGCTGAAACTCTGCTAGTGCCTCCTCATAGGACACCATCAACCTCCATTTGAATATGGTAGCATGAGTCCACACAAATAGAGTCGGCCCTTGTGGCATGCCCTACCTCCTCCCAAACTGTCTCCGTACTCAGCTGACAATCTGCCTCTCCAGAATAAACCATGTTCGGCCTATCAACCACCTTGTCTGGTAATAGTATGGCAGCTCATCTACCTCATCCTCCCAAGGCTTGCAATCTAGATATGGCTACCAGATGACCACATCTACTCCATCCAAAGCATTCCTCTAGTACTCGAGCTTCCCAGCCTGTGCTAGGAAATCACTCCTATGTAGCCATAACTATATGGCTCTCCTCTCTATCTGTCAAAAACACACATCGGTCTAGTGATCGCTATGTGCTCCCATAGCCAAAACTACAATAGTGACACACCTGCTGATAGACTCGCACCCCTATGGTTTACCACCTGATGCATGTCGTGGTATAGGTGCGCTAGAACACAGACACCCCAAGCATATGGGGTGCCCTCTATAATAATCCTCTCCATGATTCGACCCCATCCAATGGGGAACCCATGTGATCTCCTATCGAGGCATACAATGCCTCCGATTAGTCCTGCTACAATCCCTGGGAAGTAGTCATAATAGTCATAAATATCCTACAAAAAGATGACCTGTCTGACCAGCTCAGGATCATCAAACATTCACCTACACTCTGCAAGCCTTGCATCCCTCTGTGTATCGTACTCCACAAGCTCTCCTTGAATAGGTAAGTGGAGAATCCTATATACATCCTCCAAGGTAACTGTCATCTCGCCAGTAGGGAAGTGGAAAGTTCCGTCCTCACTGTGGAACCTCTCCACTGCTGTAGTCAGCAACTCACGGTTTGCTCGAACCTCAGGCATGAAGAAAACATAGTCATGTCCCATCGTGCCGAGTGTCTCTCTATCCATCTCAGTTAGCATATGTCTCTACAACATCGGCATAGGGAACTGCTCCCTTGACTGAAGTGTATCTCGTATGTCCTCCTGCAAGCACGCAAAGCAAGGCATCAACCTAAAGCTACAAGTACCATACTCAACATATCTATAGAAACATATCAACTAAATTAGCATACCAAATTGATCAAAACATCACACTAAATCTCTTGACTAGATTCCTGCAATCTCAGAGATAGCTTATCAATTGACACATCAAACAAGATGCCAATCGAGTCAATTTTGTTAAGTAAATTGCCTATTTGTATCATATGCACCATAATAGGTGGTACATGCGCCATTTCATAACAAATGCACCATTTCTTGACAAATGTGACACTTCTGACAAGTGCACCGCAATATTCCATGCATGCATCGTCCTATACCGTAAATGTGCTGCCCAGTCAAAAGCGCCACTTCATATCGTATATGCACTGCAAAATTATGCATGCACTAGCTAAACTCATGCATGCATAGCTTGAACAAATACACTATTTTATGTCCTAAATGCACTATAGAATAATTGATGCACAATTTTGCATGCCAGATGTGCCAAACTGCGTTTTGGTGCATTTGTCTACCTAGTTTTTCTCCTAGCATTTATTGCTATCAAACTTGACCCTAGGGAAATTTTTTTGAGATACATATTGGGGGTCCTGCGTTTGCTAGCCAACTGAATTGATGGACTCTCTCAAAGTGATGCTCCTCACATGGAATGTCCATCCTCGTGTTGACTGCTCTATGCTCTATGCTCTCCTAAGCTCTCAGAAGAAAACCAAACAAAGCCAAGTGTGCAAATGAATTGTCTTGTGGACCCAGCTCCTATATATAGCATGCAAACCCTTATCTGGCTATGTGGTGACTATGACTACTTCCCACACTCGTTTCTTCCAGTTTTCTTCCCGTCTCTCTGAAACGCGTCCTATTTTCTTCAAACCTAACCAAGTTTTCCCTTCGTCTTTGTGAGATTGTCCGTCTCTCATCCTTCTACCTTCTTCCCGTCCAATCTCCTGAGGGGGCATCCTATTGTCATAACCTGTACCAGGGGCAAATTGGGGCATGTATCATCCGTCAAAGTTTGAAAGTAAGCTTTTGTTAATCACTCACTCCATTATATTAAACAAGATCCAAGGTGCGGCACTGGTATCGCCTATTATAAATTATAGATGGAGTGGTTTTCCATCACAACTATCAGGGGAAGCTTATCATGAGCGTCCAGTAGAGGACCAATGGGCGCTGCGAGTTTTCTATTATGCACCATGGCTAACTTACTGGTCGATGTCAAAGAACTAGTTTCCTTCTTCCACCGCTATAAAAGGAAACTAGAAATCTATAAATATGCAAGACAATGAGCTGCATAGAAAAGATGCTGCCGACGGAAATTCTATTCAAGAATGACTAGGCCTCCATTCCTTGTGGGATTGTTTTCAAATAAACATATCTAACAGTCATAATTTATAAATATTTGTGTGTTTGTGGTGCATGCAGTGATTGTCAGCCATAATATAGCAAGGTGTCTTCGAGTCATTACACAGAGAGTTGACGGTGATGTTTGGCAAGTGGGAGTTTGAGCCCATGAACTTAAAGTTGGATGGACAAAATCATCTGTCATCACAGCCTGAGCCTGAGGTGCACCTATGGCAAGGTGATGAGGATGCACTAGTCCCTGTTACATTACATCGCTACATTTGCACAAGACTTCCCTCGAGTCACTACCATGAACTTCATGGAGCTGGTCATTTGTACTATCTCATCCCACATTATGCTAATACCATTCTCACAATATTCCTCTTAGGATCTGATTAGATTCATAATCATATCATTATCATTACACTAGCATACCTATCTTTAGAAAAATATATCTAAAATACCATCTCATATCATTCTCATTGCATTGTTCTCACAATCAGACTAGACTAATAATCATATCACTAACACTGCATTCCTCTCAGGATCGGACTAGACTTATAATAATATCACTAGCACTTGCACTTAATGTGTAACGATAGACTATTAATAATTGAAGCAATAATTCTTGAAATAAAATATCAAAAGAAATTTGGGAATGAAATATATTATGAAATTTTTATATTCATATTGCAATCTAGGACAATGAAAATGGTGCTTTTTAAAATTATTTACATTTCAAATATATGGTATTTACTATAAATGTTCTTTGTATGAGCAGGGGTAACAGAATGTTTATAGTAGTTTCAAAATATATTTTAGGCAATAGAGCAAGAATTTGGGTTTTCATCATTGAAGATGGTAGCAAAGCTATTAATATTGCCATCCTCTTGTGTTATAGCAATCATGGTACTATCAAATGCATATGTATAGATTTTTTGGATTTTCTTAGGCTCACCCATATCATATGTATGTAGTAAAAGCCATTTGAAGTTGTATATTATGATGATTGTTGCAATCTAAAATGGAGGAAAACACTTATCAGTTTATGTATGATTGTTCTAACAATTCCTACTCATTTTAAAAGAATCTAAAAATATCTTATGTAAAAATATAATTTTAAAAACATTTCTTAGTGTTTATTTTTTAAATAATTTTCCTAATATAAATAATTAATTAATTTTATATTTAACAAGTGCCATGTTGTGGTGATCTTTATAGTATTGTAATAATAAAATTTGTCTTGTAATTAGAAAATAATGTAAGTTTAGAACAATTTTAATTGCATAAAAAAACATAAGTCTTATTATTTAATAGTTAAGTTGTTTAAATAGTATTATTTAAGTATATTTATGTTTTTACATATGTTAAGGAAATATTTTAAAAATGATGTTTAAATGGTGGAGTTAAATTTATTAAATAGTAGAAATGGAGATAAAGATAGTGTATGTCTGTTATTTTAAAAAAAAAAGTTTGTTTAAGTTAATTGTGGAACTAGTTAAAAATTATATCATTAAAATAATAATAAACCTAAAAGTGGAAGTAAATACAACTAATAAAAAGTGAATTTTTTTCCATAAAATAGGGAATGATGGAGATAATATAAGGGGGAGTAGAGGATGCATTCAAGGAAGATGGGGGAGAATAAGATCCTCAATCAATTAGCAAATAGAATTGTATCTCCTAAATCCAAATCAAATTGTAGGTAAAAAATTATTTAATAATTTTGTTTTAAAAATTTGTATTTTTAACAAAATTTAATATAAACTTATATTAAAAAATACTTTTGATTAGTTTGTTTAACATAAACTAATTACAAGTTAAAGAGTTTTAAGTCCAAAATAAAAGAATAAATTTAAAAAATCAATTTAATCATTAGTTATGTGATTTTGATCACAAAATTGAAACTATTGTTATTTAAAATATTAATATTAAAATTAATATACCTATAAAATAAATAAAAATGAAATAATCATATTAATATTAATATAGAGATTATATTAAATTAAATAAACATAAATATAAATACATTATAATGATAATTTCATTTATTACTATAATCAATAATTTAATATAAATATTATTATTAATATATTA
The DNA here is from genome assembly GCA_027924645.1 of Cunninghamia lanceolata. NCBI lineage: Eukaryota > Viridiplantae > Streptophyta > Pinopsida > Cupressales > Cupressaceae > Cunninghamia > Cunninghamia lanceolata. The sequence goes on along the minus strand of BSBN01000635.1, from coordinate 9,455,455 downwards.
TTAATTATATTATTCTATTCATATTTAAAATAAGAATTTTATAATTAATATATGCAATGAATACCAATTTTAAAAATATATTTTTTTCTTCGTAAGAGATGAATTTTATATTGATGGGGGAATTTAGTCTGGCCTGCACTAGGGGAGAACATAGAAGAAGGATCTCCTCCTCATGGATTAAGATTACAACTACTTTATTCTTCCATGGTCATGCTGGACCATACAAATCTCTACCTACTTATTCTTGATGCCAATATCAAAAACCATAACTACACCTAAAGAAACATCGCAAAAGATAGTGAACTACAAAACCAACCCCCCAACATATGGATACAAAACAAATGGTTATGGAAGACTATCCAAAACATACCAGGTTATATAACAATCCTAGCCACTGCATGTCTTCCAACACCTAACTCTTGATATCCTTTAATTTTGATTGCAGTTTTGCCTCCTAAGCGACTATAATTTATTCTTAAATTCCTTGAATTTGAGACTATTATTTTCCCTTTTTTGCACTGCAATCCACTCATCACACCCCCAATTCTCTTGTTCTTCTAGACTAGCTTTGGTATGAGACTGCAGTTGCATTTTGTTGCCGATGGCCACACAATTGCTAGTATTCCTTTTCTTTTTCTGAATTGTTTATCATTCGCTTCCTCCATCATCAACATTTTAATCCTTTAGATTTTGAGGTGGAGCATGAGAGAGGGAAAACTCATCCCTCAAGGTGTGACGTCCCTCAAAAAATTCCATTGAGCCTATAAGCAATTTGTCTGTTGGAGTAGAAGCACGTCCATAGGAGAGGGTCTTAGAGAGGTACCATCACTACCACCAGCACGCACAAAACAACAAGAGTTTCTTGAAGGGTTAAAATTCTATCGATTCTTTGATTCTGAAGGCAAATCCTCAATCCTCCCTTCATCCTTCCTATTGGTATCATTCTTTAGAGAGGGAACACAACTCTTGGGAGAGTTTAAAACATAATAATGCTTGGGGGAAGCATCTTTCCACCAAGAAGCCTCCCATTTTGTTTGAGATTTACCATTTGGACAATCTGCTACTATGTGCCTAGTTTTGTAACATCTTCTGCACCTAAAGATTAAATATTCATAATCTAGGGGTTGCACTTAGATGTGCCCATTCACACTCAAGATGATTTCTACCAGGAGGGCTTTGGATGTGTCCAGCTCTACCAAAATCCTGGCAAAGGTTGTGTGGATGAAGTCTCTTGAATTTGCATATGTGTGTATAAATTTTCCTTGAGAGAGTTTCTGATGGCTACAAAACATGATTCAAACCAATAGTGAAGGGAAAGATTTGGAAGGCGAACCCAAATCGACATTACTAAAAATTATTCAGTGGCTTGGTTAAAATTTGGGTGCCAATATTTTAACATCAGCATACTCTCTCCCCATAGCCATGTGCAATTGAGAATGGCATTTTTAACTTTCTTACTGTCAAAAACCATAATAAGAAAACCCTTTGCACTTGGGTAAATCTCTTAGCTGTTCTCCATTAAGGGGAGCCACGATTTTGACATCCATCCATGAAGCTCTAGAAGGCTAGGCCAGAAATGACTAAATCTACCAATTAACCCATTCTCAGAGAAAATGCTTCATTTTCTCATAGTTCTTTTAATAAAATAATATCAAAATCTAATTTCAACAGTTTATCTGAGTAATGGACAGCCTACCTATTGATTATACCTAAATGTTTTGAACTCCATGAAGCAGCAGATGGACTAAACCTAGATCTAAAGTTGTCTGATGGAGTGCCAAAATGTGAATCACCCCCAAAACGAGCATCTATCACCCTTGCGCCAGTGACTGCATCCAAAAAAGGGGTCTTATTGGTAGACCCATCCTCAAAAAGCCTATGTTTGGATGCCTCAAAAGGTCATAGGGAGCACCCACCTAAATCATGAATGCCTCCCCCATTCACAGCCTGATCATTGAAGCCCCTGCAAACAAATGGAGATGTGAGAATGGGAGAAACCCTCCTTTGAGTTTGAATGCACATGCCTGCAACTGAGCCATTTTTCATGAGATTGCAAACTGAAGCATCAACACCTCTATGAAAAGCCCCATTGACACCAACAACATCCATAGCCGTAGCGCTGGAAATTTTTCAGCAGTGGCACCATTTTAATTTTTTCCTCAATTATTAACCTAAAAAATCCAAGGAGGTTTGAAACTTGGTTGTTGGAACTACAAGCTGAAGCCCCACCATTTCACCATAGGCTCTCCGCTCTTAGAGGTAACCAACCTCAATTTGTGACGTGACAGAGGGTGACCCTGTGAGGTTTAAACCTTGGTTGTTGGCACTATAGGCAAGAAGTCCCACCATTTCACCAAAGGGTCTCCCTAAATACCAATTAAATATTAATATGATTGTGTAATATAAATATTACACAATATAATATATTAATATTTTATTTTAGTATAATAGAACATAAATATAAATACATTATAATGATAATTCTAATAATTTAATAAACATTATATTATTAGTGTATAATTAATTATATTATTTCATTAATATTTAAAATATCAAATTTACAAATAATATGTATACAATCAATCAAAATTAAATAATCACTATGAATATTATAGTAATATAAATATTACATTTTTGTTATAATATTTGCATAGACTTAAAGAAAAAAATCATTATTTGTTTAATAACGAAATTCCTGGCAAGAATTTAGCCAATCAGAATTTAATTAAAGAAGTTAATTTATTAGTATTGTCATCTCATTCCATTCCATACTTCCCTCTTGACAATGATTTTTTGAATAACTTTTGTTAAAATTTTCTCATATAGACTTAGGAAAAATTAAAATTTGTTCAACATGAAAACAATACTTTGCTTTCCTTGGCGACCATTGTTCCTCTTAGGTTTGCCTGACCCTCACTTATGGCTACTTCTGTTGGGCCTTTGGAGCTCGTTTTGGCCCCTTTTACTAAGGGTTAGACTTCTTCTTTGTCATTACCTGATTCTTCTTCTACGCTGTCGGTTGCTCACTCCATGTGGTATCTCTCATTGGTTGTGGTTTCTATTGAGGGGCCCCACCTCTCACCTCACTCTGAAGATTTTAACTTAGAGCTTTCTTGGTTTGTTGTTGAGAGAAAGAAGAAAGGTCTCCCCAAATTTGTCACTGCTTCACAACAGAGGGTTAAGGGTGTGAGGTTTTTGCCCTCAGGATCTGGTGTTGTTTAGATCCCTTGTTTTGGTTTGCAAGTTGGATGCTATTCTTTTGTTATTTCTAGCCTGTTTGTGGCCTATGTTGTTCTGCCTTGTGGGCCTTGCTTGTAAAGGGTTCAACCCAAGGCTTAAATTTGACAATTGACCTTTGCTTCAAGCAATTTTTGTATGATAGTTATCTATTTAATGGTACCCTTCAAATACTATGACATGCCTTAGTATAAGTAAATCATATAAAAATTAAATATATAGATCATCATAATCCTATATAAATTTTGATAGTTTGTCCAAAATCTCTCCTTTCATACGATACAATCTTTTTTAAATTTTGATTGTATTTTAGAGCCAAAATGCCTAAATATAGCTATACAACTGTCAAATTTAAGCCCTGGTTCAACCCCTGGATAACTGCTTTTCATAATAAAAAACAATACTTTGCTTTGATTGGTTTACTATAAAAAATTCATTGCAATAGTAGTGCAGAAGAGAAGTACTAATAGAAAATAAAATTATAAAATAACTCTTAGTAAATAAAATCACTTTTAAATAGTTCTAAAATAAAATAAACTAACTCTTAAATAAATAAAAATAGTTTTTCAAGTAAAAATAAAGTAAACAACTTAAATAAAATAAAATAAATTTTAATAAATTAATTAAATAAATAAAATAACTCAAGACTAATTTATATTGTTGCTAGTATTACAATGTTATATTATACATTATTTATTAAACATTTAAATTTTTATATCAAGACAATTTTATGATATTTCTTTAAAATCTATATTTCAAAAACATGTTAATAAAATTTAATAAAATAATTTAAATACTTTAATCGAGAAAAATATTACAATCATTTTATTATTATATTAATTTTTTATTCAAATAAACTAAATTTGTTTATTCTAAAGATTTAGATATATCCTATAAGCATGGCTTAAATTTGACAGTCAACCTTGATTGTGAAGCAATTTTTTTATGACAGTTATCTATTCAATAGCGCCTCTAAAATACTAGTATATATTTTAGTATAAGTAAATTATATAAAAACAAAATTTATATATCATCACAATCTTATATAAATTTTGACAGACTGTCCAAAATCTCTCCTTTCTTTTCAAAATTTCAGTCGTATTTTACATCTAAAATGTCTAAATACATCTATACAACCGTCAAATTTAAGCCTTGCCTATAAGTTAAGCAAATCAATCCAATCTAAAAAAACATAAAGTAAAGTTGGTATTAACAATACTTAAAAAAGTTTAATTTCTACTATCATTAGAAATTTTGAAGAGATTTGAATTTCTTAGCAGCTCAGCGCATTATAAAAGAATTGCCTAAAGTGGCTAAAGTATCTATTGTATGAGATGGTGGACATGCACTCTAAGCTCTTAAGAATGAATTGACATTTTGCCTTTTCTCAAATTTTATAAAATATATTCTCCAAAATAATAATCAATTTATATGTGTTACATAATATAAAAGTGTCTAGAATAATTGATATTATTGGTCAAACATTTCTTGAGCTATACTTCAAATATGATCTACTACTTCTTTGTGAGTTCAATATTCATGAATGGATACAATGTAAATTAAAACATTCAAACATTAAAGGGCAAGTTTGAGTAGATAACTGTCATGAAAAAATTGCTTGACAGGAAGAGTTGACCATCAAATTTAGGTCCATTGCACTTCTGTTTTTTTTTTTAAAGTTTGACAATTTAGTAAGTTGTTTGATTTTATAAATAACTTGAAAATTTAAACACAAATCTAATGACTTTTTTCTTTTTTTTTTTACCTTCACCAAAAATTGGTATTTTTTTTAATTTTTATAAACAATTTAAAGTGACTTTTTTCTTTTAAATAAAAATTATAATTGAAAATAAAATACATAATTATTTTTTTTATGATTTTTATTTTTTAATTAATTTAGAAACATATATGTATATAAAATCTGTTTCTTATATTTCCTTTCTAGTCACATTGCCTTTTTTTAGCCTCTGTAGATACGGACCTGTTGTCATCGTTTAAAATGTATATTCATTGTATGCAACGTGGCCGGACATTATCAAAACGAGGAGATCCATCAAATTTAAAGTCATATGATGATTGAAAACAGCATATCAATATTTATATGCAACGTAGCTGGACATTATCAGAACGAGGGTATCCATCAAATTTAAAGCCTGAGAATGACATTACCGAATACAACATATCAGTGGTAAAAAACGGCAATTCATGACCGTACGCGTGAATGAATGTCCAGTGATAGTCGTTAAAGCCAGAATTTCATTTCATTTTCGACTGTTGTTGGGAAGAAAAGAAAACATCAAAATTGAAGCAGACAATGAATTAACTTGGATGTCAGCCTGTTTCTGTTTAGGTTCCTTTCCTTTAGTTGTGCATTAATACTGAATTTTACGGCTGATTTGCATGAAGGACTTCCCTTTGCATTAATTCTCAATTCCCATCCCTATTTATAAAGTGGTGGATGTTTCCTCTTAAAAATATTGTACATGCACTCATTTCAAGCTCTATGGAACTCATTTTTAACAGGAAACTTCCACCACTTTATAAATAAGGATGGTTATTGAGTATTAATGTAAAAGGACTTCTGTCATGTAAATCAATTGTAAATTCTGATTAGCCAATAGGCTTTTATATGTGAGCATTATAGTGCTTGGAATTGTTTCATGCCCTAAAAAAATTCATGCGAGAAATTTTTTTAAAGTCGTTGGTTGTTCCTATTGGCTTATTCTTTGAACCTCCTATAGGTGCAAGTGCTAGTTAAGCTGGTTTTGAAGGGACAATAATTTTTTTTATAGAGCCAAAGTTACAGTCAAAATGCTGGCTATAACAAGAACAAAAGAGAGTTACCAAGTAGTTAAACAGAAACAAAGACAGCCACAAAAAAACAACAGGAAGACAAAAAATGATAACCAAACCAACTAGGACCTAGACAACCTGAAGTTTGTGAAGCACTTCCACCACTTCCAGCTCCACAATGAGGAAGGCTTCCTCGAAAATGTGGCCACCTCTACCACTAAAGTCTTTGCTGGTACTGATGTGGGTGTTGTATCTTTTACCCTTTTGCATCACAAGACCTCTATCCTTAGTCCCCTTTAATATTGGAGTGGGAATAAAATCCACCATTATATTAATTTAGGCAATTTAATAAATGTAATTTATTGTAATGGTGAAATTTGTATATTGGTGTTATTTTCTATTTAATTTTTTCACATTTTAAGGAGAGTGTATTGATATATTGACAAATAATGTATTTTTTTGTGCACGGGTCCCTTCCCAAATGCCACTTCCCTATCCATTAGACATATTCCTATGTATTTATCTCCTGTCTCATCACTATGATCATGCATCCTGATATATATTAGCCCTATTCTTACATTTATTACACCCATACATGTACATGTTCCACACCTTGATCCATCCCCTTTTTGGTCTTGAGACAAGTTGAGAACTTGAGCTCCCATGTGATGTGAGATACATGTACAATGTTATTTGTTTAATAGATGATTTCATTGGAATTTTCAATGTGAATTATTGTGGGCATCCGTAGTCTTCTATGTCTTAACAATCGTTTCTTTTATGGCCTCCACAAATTTTTATGGTATTGGATGTGGTTTTCAAAAAAATTTGGAGGTGTGATTATAGCATTGGAAAGAAAATTGTGTATTTTAGAAATAGATGTGTCAATACAGATGTTCAAATAAGACTTAAACCCAAAAAAGGTTGTACTGCAAACCATGGCCAAACTGATGGAATCTCTCATTAACTTATGTTACATCTTTAACAAGTGGATCAAATCAATATAATAAGTTTTAATACACATTTTTACTTTACTGTTTGTATGGATTTGTAAGGATAGTAATGTGAATTATAGTGGGCATCCATTTAGTAATATGATAAGAGTAAGGAAGTTGCAACATATAGCAAACCTATTAATAAATTGTCCTTCATAGATTATTAAATGTTTAAAAAAACCTGAAGGCTTCCATAAGAGTAAATTTTTTTAGCCAATAAGAATTCAAATTAACTTTCAACTAGTCAATAAGAAGTTCTAATAATTAATATTTTGAATATTTGTAGTTAAAAAATTTGTATTTTTACTTTACAAAAAATAAATATAAACTTTGAATGGAAAAAATGATAACATTTAATTGGGTGATAGGTACAACTTGTAATCACTAGTTAAGTGATTTGATCACAATAGTAGTATCTACAAAAGTAGTAGCAAACTATACGCAAATTGCTACCAATAAAAACTTAATTACACCCATGGCAAAGTCGCATTACCCAACTAAAATATTAACCCAACAAATGAGAGTTACTTTAAGCATGAGATGTAGTTGCTCTTAACCATCAAAATATTACACAAAATTGGACAGAAAAATGTCAATGGTCTCAAAATTTGGTATTAACATCTCGGTCTATATTGCATTTGTATTAATTGTTGTAATATAAATACCTCCACCTTAATACAATAAAACTACATTTATATTAATTATTACAAAATAAATAAATATAGATATTAATATGTGAATTAAATTATATTTATATAATACTATATTAATAACAATATAACTATAATATAGTATTATAGAAATACATTATAATTATATTATATCAATTATTATAATGAATAATTTAGTATAAATGTATTTTTTGATTTATAAGAGATATTGTATTATATTGAAAATTCAAAAAAGATTTACATCTTTGTCTTTTGCCTGAATGACAGAGGTAAACCCAAACTGTAACTATCAAGCTTCTATGTTCAACCCTATTTCATTGGTCCTGACCCATCTATAAGCTATGCTAATTTCTGCAAAATGGCCACGAAGGGCCGAGACAACTTTTCATCTTTCTTGGAATATACTAATATAGCTTTCATATTGAAAATTGAAAGCCCTAACCCTATGGCACTTATCCATGCATCCAAGACCAATACAAAAAACTATACATCACATATTACAACTTATTTCAAACATCACCACGTTCCTAGAGGTAGTGGTTGAACTCTGCAACCCATGCAAAGTCTTCCACAGGAACCAACTGCATCATTTTCTTGTGGAAATTGACACCCACCAGAGCTTTCTCCTGGTGCATCAATAAATCTGCAATCTTGAGATCTAGAATGAAGGGGTAATACTTCACAATTTCCCTTGGTATGTTCAAACACTCCATGTTGTGGGGTCAAGGCATTCCTGCTCCTAGTGTAGCAGCTGCCAAAACTTCATCAAGGCCACCCAACAAATTTGTTTTAATCATTCTTCGAGCAATGGAATTCACTTCTACTCTTGGTATGTTTAGGTCTAACAAAGTTACCACAAACCTTGCAACAATATCTATGTCGACTCTGTAATGCTCCCCCTCTTCCAAAAAAGCCCTACCCAGGATCAACTTGGTGGCTACTACCAACAAAGAGTCATTTTCCAACAGAACCCTCTTTAAGTGTTGCTCAATTACCTTCCCCAAGAAAGCCATCTACCTCATTTTGCTAATTAAGCATATTGGGGTGTCCATTCCTTCGCAGGCTACACTCTCAACAGACAAATATAGAACGAACTTTGAAGTTTCTATCATTTTGTTTAGATACAACAAATTTATAATCATAGAATAATCTTTTCCAATCTTTTGCGAGTACTTATTGAGTGGATGACATCCACTTCTAATTAGTATTCTTCGTGTGGTGATAGCCAAATCTATACCTCAGCCTATTTCATATCTTTTCATTCCTCTTAAGTTCTGACACTTAATTATTAATCTACCATGGTATGTCTTATCGCCTTATTTTCATATTTGAGAAATGATTACCAAAGTTTCATCAACTAACCCACCTCGCTTGACAATGATGTTAATCATTGCAAGGGATGCTTTATCTCATTCATCAATGTTTCTTGGCTGAAAGCTTGCAAGATTAACAAATCTTTTACTGCCACGCTGGAAACTGTTCTCCATGCTAAAATTATCTCAAAATATTATATCTTATTTCTATTTTCAATTAGTTTTCCACAACTTCAATGTGGAAAACTATATCTACCCATGCCATTGTAACATTGTTGTATATATATAATTTGTCTGCTGATCCAAAGCATAACGTTTTCTAGTACCCCCTATCAAGTTCCTTTATTCATCTACTTTATTTGCCTTGAAAGACCTATATTCTTTTAGATTAGCTTCATCTATTCCAAAGTTCACCAATGAGTTTGCTTCCCTGTTCCCTTCCCAATATGTGTGGTTAACCATAAAATTTTTGAATCCCTCCAACTGTTTAGTGACCACCTCCAATATGCTCATGAGTCTCCAATTCTATATTTGACTGGCTTTGATTGCATTTATTACAAGTGTGGAGTCTCCTATTATCAATTGATCTAAATTCAACTCTTAGAAAAAATAGATTCCTTATAACAATGCCTAGAGTTTAGCTACATTGTTGGTCCCTATAGGAAGAGCCTTGGCCAATTTTCCTATCACTTTCCCATTCCAGTCTCTAATAATGTACAACCCACTCCAAATGGGCCCAGGTTGCCCCTGGAAGCTCCATCAAAATTTAATTTTACCCACCCAACCTCTAGAGCTTTCCATTCCACATTCTTTCTAGCATCCTTCGGTTTATTCCCTCCTACATCCAATAAGGGAGGGACTTTTAATCCATGTCATGCTTTCCTCATTATAGCATCCCATTATATGAAATTAGCATTTCTTTGGTTTTGACCACTTATCCTACTGTTCACCACTTCCATAATGGTAGCTTCCATCTTGTTCAAAAGTGAAGAGATCAACATTTCTTTGTCTTGAAAAATCCTTTTGTTCCTTTCTTTCCATACCTCCCAAATCAATAAGGATGGACTTACCACCCATAGACTAGAGAATAATGCCAAACTATTTAACACTGGCCAAGCTTGAAATAAGCTAAGAATATCTTTTGGCAAAGCACTTTTCCAAAATAGCTTGGCACAAAGCGATTACCAACATTCTTGAGTTTAGGGACAGTTAAGAAGAAGATGGTTTTTCGATTCCTCTACTTTTTTACACAAAATGCATTTACAAGGACTAGCAAATCCCATCTTCATGAATCTGTCCACTATCAAAATCCTTTTCTGGATGGCTTCCCAAGCAAATGTTCTTGCCTTGGGTAAACAATTTTGTTCTGGCATAAGTTACCCAGTATCTGACAAGAAGATTCCACTATTTTTATCAGAACTCTGTATCCATCCTTTACATTATACTCACCATTTTTTACTCCATCCATCTTAGACAATCCCTCCCTTCCTTAATGAGAATTAAGCTCTCTTGCAATGTTGATTCAAATTCAGAGGCCATCTCATTTGAGAAGCCTAATCTTCTCACATCTTTCCATTTCCATTGTGTGATCCCATCAATACATCTCTCAAATAGGTAATCTCTTACATGAGATCCTCATCTTTGCTTTGTTGCTTCCCTGATTAGTTCCAATTTTCTTCTTCTATCCAATCTTGGGAAGCCCCCCATGAGTCTTCCCAAAAGAGGGCAGTTCTTCCATCCTTAATGTCCCAAGTTAGGAGATTTGATACTAGATCTCTACAGTTTCTCATAAAATTCCATATCCTTGACCCCATGGGGAGATTTCTTGACTTGAAAATACTATTTTTCTTTCACTATCTTTACCCATTTTGATTCTTGATTTGCATAAATCTTCCAAAATAGCTTTGCTCTTAGTGCCTTGTTTTGAAAGAATGGTTTTTTCAACTTCATCCGCCTTCTTTTCCTTGCATATATTATCTCACTTGATAAGAGGGTATTTATACTCATCATTGTTCCCTTGCCAGAAAAACTTTCTCATTTTTTGGTTTATCTTATTGCTTACCTTAGCTAGCATTGGAAGGCAAGACATCATGTATATAGGTAATGTAGAGATCCCTACTTTTAACATTGTTATCCTACCTGTCAATGAGAACCATTTGCCTTTCTATGCAACAAATTTGTTATCTACTCTTGAAGTCAAGGAATCCCAAAGTTTACCTGATTGCAATCCAACTGCTAGAGGAAGGCCCATGTGTATTTGCATGGTGACTTTCCTTTTTCGAAGTCTAGCACTCTCAAAATCTAGTTCTCTAATCTCTGATTTGTAAAAAAGAAGAACACATCTGATTTCTCCTTATTAACCTCTTGCCTTGAATTTGTTGAGTAGCCATCGAGGATTCTCTTGAAATTTCTTGCTTCCCTGATTTGAGTAGCCCCAAACAACATTGTGTCATCAACAAATTGCTGATGTGTTATAGCAGGTAATTCCCTGGTCACTTGAATTCCTTTGACCTTCCCTTCCATCAATACTTTGCTAACTGATCTTCCCATGGATTCTGTCATTATGATAAATAAGAAAGGAGATAGTAGATCTCCTTGCCTTGAGCCTCTTGAAGCTTTAAAGACTCCTTCTGGAGAGCCATTTATTAGAACAGAGAATCTTGGGCTAGCCACACAATTGAATATCCAATCCAAACAACTCTTGTTGAATCCAAATTCCTCCATCACTTTGAACAAGAATCTCTAATCTACCCTATCATATGCTTTTTTAATGTCTAGTTTTATCAACATGTTCTATTTTCTCAGCATTTGTGTGGAATGTATAGCCTCTTGTGCTATTATTACTCCATCTAGAATTGATCTTCCTAGAACAAACCCCGTTTGTTCTTCTGAGATTATATCCGGGAGAATCTTTTTTGTTCTATTTGCTGTAGCTTTGGCCATAATTTTTTATAGTGTTGACATCCAGCCATGAGCTCCATCACACATCCATGATAGTGTTGACATCAATGACAACCTTAGGAACCATATGTGTAACAGTATGGACATCCTTCAAAGTATAAAGGATATGGGAATTTTGTCAGATCTTATAGTTGTAACTGCCCTAGCAGACATGTATGCAAAGTGTGGAAGCATAGATAAGGTACGTGAACTATTTGAAATGATGCCTTAATGAAATGCCATCTCATAGAATGCAATGATTGCAAGATATGCAAAAAATGGATTTTTTTTAAGGCTTTATAAAATTTTAAGCAAATACAATTGGTGGGTGTAAAGCTAAATTCCACAACCCTAGCAAGTATCCTCCTTGCCTATGCACAAATGGGATCTTTGGAACATGGTATGTACATCCATCAAATCATAAAAGATATGGGAATTTTATTAGATGTTGTAGTTGCAATTGCTCTTGAAGACATGTATGCAAAGTGTGGAAGCATAGACAAGGCACATAAACTATTTGGCATGATGCCTCAAAGAAATGTCGTCGAGCATGGAATGAAATGATTGAAAGATATGAAAAAAATGGATTTTTTGATAAGGCTTTCGAAACTTTCAAGCAAATGCAATTGTCGGGTGTAAAGGCAAATTCCAAAACCTTAGCCAACATCCTTCTTGCCTATGCCAAAATGGTATCTTTGGAACACGGTATGGACATCAAAGCATAAAGGATATAGGAATTTTCTCAAATGTTGTAGTTGCAACTACCCTACAAGACATGTATGCAAAGTATGGAAGCATATACAAGGCACATGAACTATTTGACATGATGCCTCAATGAAATGTTGTCTCATGGAATGCAATGATTGCAAGATATGCACAAAATGGATTTTCCATAAGGCTTTAGAAACTTTCAAGAAAATGCACAAAAGAAACTTTCAACCAAATGCAATTGGCATGTCTAAAACCAAATTGTACAACCTTATCCAACATCCTCCTTGCCTATGCCAAAATGGGATTTGGGGAACAAGGTGTGGACAACCATCAAAGCATAAAGGATATATGAATTTTGTCACATGTTGTATTTGTAGCCACCCTTGTAGACATGTACATGGAAAGTTTGGAAGCATAGACAAGGCATGCGAACTATTTGACATGATGCCTAAAAGAAATGCACAGTCTCATGGAATGCAATGATTGCAAGATATGCACAAAATAGATTATTTGAAAATGATTTATAAACTTTCAAGCAAATGCAATTGGCACGTGTAAAACCAAATTCCTATAATGATAATTGATCATCATATTAAATATTTAATGTAAACTGTCATATACATAATGTCATGAACACAACATCCAGTCTTTATATAAATCCATATAGGCATGTACAAACAAAGCCATATAGGCATATACAAAGATATACATTGATAACATACAAAAGTATGTATACAAAGCCATCTAGACACACAAAAAATGTCCCAAAATCTAGTATCCTATGAACTATTATGAAATAATATGCGGCCCTTTCTTGGCTGTGAAGATGGAGAGCCAATCAGTGACTCATCCTCTCTCTCCCGTCGACTAGACCTCCTCGACAAAGATTTTTGCAGCTCCACCTGTTAATACAATTGAACAATATGCACATTAATATAGAAAACATGGAATATATAACATCACATATGTAATCAATCACTTACCACTAGATGATGATCCCTCTCAATCATATTTTCTCTCTCTTCATCCGTAGTTGGATGGGTTGGAGTTGTGATGTCCTATGAGAAGCATCAAGAAGAAAAATTGACTAAACATAAATATTATTTATGTACATAAAATAACATGAGATAAAACAAGAAATACAAAATGACATTTACATGTTACTGACTCATGCCTCAGTCAAAGGATTTGAAGACAACATAGCTGCAGCAATGCCTACCTCTACTGACTCACAAAGGTGAGGAGGAGTCTGTTGATAACTGAGAGGGGGGGTGAATCAGTTATCCTAATTATTTCTGCTTTCTGAACTTTGTTAATAATCAATGTAGCATTAATTCAAATAAGCAAACATCACTATGAAATTGAAATACACATGACACAATATTTTTGACGTGGAAACCCTATTAAGGGAGAAAACCACGAGGTGATTAACCCAAGATTGTATTCTCTATTAGAAGAATGGAAATACAAAATGGCACTTGCCAATTAGGGCTCACTGCCCGAGCACACTGCTCACAAGAGGCACACTGCCTACAAGAGACTCACTATCTACAAAAGGAATGTAAAACAATACTTGAACTGATTGGGAGCATCTACATATGCTAGAGTTTAGTTCTGGTTAGGCTCAGTACACTGATCTGCTGCACTTCATCTTTCTTCTTCTTTTATGTTGCTTTCCCTTCACATACTGAATCTTTCTTACTACTTTTTCTCTGTTCTTCTGCTTTTATTCGCACACCAACAACAACCACAACACATCTAACAACTAAATCCATCTTGTATATATATCCGCACAAGTGATTTCATTATCTTTCTAGTCGGCATCTAGAATAGTCAATCTTTTCACAAACTTTGATCTGTCGGTTGAATCCTTGCACATCAAGTAATGCAGATCAAGCATATACTTGTAGAAGTCATCAATCATGTCAGCCAAACATAAATTATGCCTTAAGAACCTTTTCCATCATCAGTGACACGTCTGGAATAATGTCTGATGTTCTGCCAGTCAGTTCTTCCTCTATTCACACTGCCAATTAGGAACCTGATACTCAGGTATTCATATCTTTTTCTTCATCTATCACCGGAGGCTAAATCCTTGGAATCTATCACTCAAGGTAGTCCTTTTGACTTCGCCAAATTTGTACTTCACCAAGATACTTCCTCTGAGAGATCCAGACCTGTCTGTCAGACCTCACCACATGCTCTGTTCTTGTTTACCGGACCACAACATTCTTCACTCTGACTTCCTGTAGAGACATACCATGTCCTGCGGATGTGTGGGATGAACTTTGTTGCCATCAATGACAACAATCATGAATCCATATAGTGTCTCTTGCCAACAATCTCCCCCTTTGGCATTGATGGCAACACTTAGTGAAAAATGGCTAAGTGTTTACACTATGCTCCCCCTTGGCTGATGCTCTATTTTTATATACATTTTCTGGAGCTCCCCCTTAGTTGGATTCCTCATTTTTCACTGCTCTTCACTCCCCCTTTGACATCAATGGTAAAGGGTAGGGTCCACACATCAAAATTTTCAAAAATTTAACTATACTTAGCCTCATATAACATACTCACATAAACTGAAGAATGTCTGCAAAAGATGTCTTCAATTGGATGAATTTTGCAGCCCAACTTTGCTTCATTCTGTCCAAAATTGAGATGTGACCACTCAACAGGAACGCAAAAGCTTCTGCCCTCTTAAGATCTATCGGATCATTGGTTCGGGCAGTAGTCTGAGCATCATTTATGGCCTCATGCATGGCCTCTAACTTAGGGATAATGATCCTACTAAGTTCACCCATCCAGCTAATTATGTTCTTCCTTTCCTTCTCAAAATTCTTTATTGCATTTGTGATTGCAATAGTCTGACACTCTTGATTTACTATGAAGGATGAGAGAGGATCAAAACTTTGAGACAAACTCAGTAGTTTAACCTCTTGCTCTTTTACTTTCTTCTCAGTATCTTTGGTCACTGTGGGCCAAGATAAGCAAAATTTGTACATATTTTCGCCATCTTTAAGAGCATTTTCTAAGCTCTTTATCCCAATATCCATAACTCTCCTATCATTTGTTATCAAACTCTGTACTTCAGAGAATCTTTTATCCAAAAACTCCTTCCGGACCTTTTCTTCAGCTGACTTCTCTAGAGAATCAAAATGTGTACTAACACTGCTGACTAGAGTTTTGAGATTACCAGAAGAGGAGGCTGTGGGATCCTTCTGAAAAGATGGCATGATCTTTTCCAAAACTCTGGATGCTACCTCTATAAGCTCACAATCTTCCATGTGAGATTTCAATAGTTTCTCTTTGGCCTTCACATTTGCAAATGAAGCTATCTTCATTGTTTGTGCTGGAGATAGAGAGTCAAAGTCTAATGGCCCTTTTAGCAGTTCCGGTTCATCAATCTCCATAGTTGCTTTTGTCAAAAATTCCTTGACTAATTCTACAGTGTCTCTTGCCGGAGATAGATTTTTCTTTTCTTTTGCAGTCACAGAACTGTCTTTTGGAGCTTTCTCCCCTTCCACAACCTTTGTACTGATATCTTCTTTTCCCTTCACCTCTGCTTCTTTCTCCTTTACTTTTTCTTCTCCTTTGGATCTAGAGTCAGCAAGGGAAACCGGAGGAGAGATATTTGTTTGTTCATGAGCCACCTCCTCCTTTTCTGGAACAGAGGATTCTAAGTCCTTATCCTTTTCTGTATTGGTGTCAATTACTCCTTCTGCCATTTTCTTAGTGAACTCTTCTGCAATATTTGTGGTCGAGGGGTCAGCACCCAAGTCCTATATGATAGGAAGATTGATTCTTTTGAAGGCTTTCCAGAGAATCTCTTCTATGTCCTTGGCTACCTTGTCAGTCTCACCAAGCATGAGTTGATTCATTCTAGCTTTGCTCCTGAACTCATCCTTGCAATCTTTAAAAATCATATTCATTTGCTTTGAATCAATTGAAGGATATAGCTGAATAGCTATCTGTTCCCGGATCTCAAGGTCTTTTGCCATGGCATTATTCTTTCTTGTTTCTAACTCCTTTTCTAGGCTCTTGGGAATAAGAGATATAATTTCAATAAAAGCCTTATTATATATGTTCAGATACTTAACTGTAGCTTCCTACAAGATCTTTTGGTCAGCCTCATTATAATCATCATAGAATTTGGCCATTGGTTGAAAGTTTCCATCCACAATGACTGATTTGATTACATTTTCTAAAGACAGGGTGGGCTTTTCAACAAATTCCTCTGCCATTTCTTCCTTGTCTTGACCTGTGGAAGGTTTACTGGATCCTTTCTTTTTCTGCTTCTTTATTTCCTTTATCCCCTCATCAGATTTAGTCTCTTCTTCATCCTTTTGACTCGCATAAGACCTTGTGGCCTTAGTCTTGGTTCTTTTCTCTATTTTACCGAATGATCTTGCTTTCGGTTTAGATGCCCTTGAGCTTTTGGCAGGGGCAGGTGCAGATCTCTTTGATGATCTAGTCCGAGTGGAGGTTTCTATTGGAGCACTTTCCTTGCTTTCCTTTTCTACCTCTTTCTTTTCTTCCTCAGCCCTTTGCCTCTTTTCCCTGTTGGCATCAATTGCCTCCTTTGAGATGCCAAATCCTTTGGCAACATCTTCTACTTCTTTTCTCACTTTCCTCTTGATCTCTGGCTGCCTTAGCTCTGTGTGAATTTTCACACTTAGTTCTTCAAAGGTTCCAAATCTTTCCGCTTTTGGGTTGTTTGGCTGACTGAGCATGTACTGAACATGCAGCTCTACAATTTGCTCATCAACTTCATACCTCATAGGAATGATCCAGACTGTCCTTGGCTCTACTGCCTCCATTAGGCATTGATCAGTGTCTACCATGAAGCACACTGTATCCTTGTATTTCTCAACTACTGATTTGGGGATTCTTTCTCTAATTTGCATTGTATTTTGAAAGTGCTTGAAGTAACCCCACAGAGCTGTATTCCTTGACTTAGCATCCCCAAGTTCATGCAAGTAATCTCTGATCTGAATTGCTACAGGTTTGTCATTTTACCATACACATCCATTTGATCTAGGCAGCTCATTCATGAAGTAGAAAAATAAACATAATATTAGTCCACCATATTTATAAGAGTTCTTCTTGTCCTTCTTAATCTTTTGTAAGTTTTCCATCAGTTGGTTTAGAAGGAGTTCACAGAGGTCATAATCTGTATTTTTTCTCAACATTTTATAAGTAGTATACACAGTTGTTCCAAGTATTGAATTCTCCCTACTGGAGTGATATAACTTATAACCAATTATCATAGATGCAAACTTGATATCCGGATCAGAGATATCTTCTATGGTCATTGCTCTCTTATCAAATTTTGATCCAGTGGCCTCACTCACAGTCTAGTTTTTGATAGATTTGAGAATTGGTATTCCTCCGGATGAATGTAAACCAGTTACTGCCCTAATTGCCTCCTTGGTAATTTTGCAAGGTCTGTTCAGCCATAGAAAGTTGTCATGTACCCTACTCAACACATACCGGACCCATTCATCTTCTTCAAAGCAGGGGAAATGAATGAACTGATCAAAATGTTTCTCCTGGATGCCCTTATATTCTGGTTTAAGCTCAAAAGCATCATCTATCAATTGTTTGTGATAGATGTCTCTTAGTCTGAATTCCCCAAACTCTTCAATATTTGCATGTATGTAAACCCTAATGTTTTCTGTGTGAAAAATGCCATGTGGAACACTAGAGAATGCTCCTAGGGGATCTACCTCCAATGATTTGTATGGATGTTTCTTGAATTCAAGGTGGGGCCTATCAGAGATCTTACTATATTCAGAGTATCCATCTTTCAAAAGATTTGCGGAGAGATATTGAGAATGGAAAATACCTTTTGCGCTTCTAGGTTACACGAAGTGAGCCAAATCAATTGTTGGATGAATCAGATTCAGTAGATGATCTTTGATGGACTTGAGGAGTTTCTGTTGCAGAGATTCTTTTCATTTGTTTTTGAATGCAGAATGAACAAATGCTTAATAGGAAAACCCTTATATTGCTCTGCAAACCCTAGTGTCAGGTTGCAATAAATGCTCAACCTAAATTATTCGGGTTGGCCTCATTTGGATGACTTGAAGAACCGGATCAATCCTGATCTTTAAACATCTTGCGGATCTTCCAAATCTTAACCATAGTTTATTTGGATGTTTCCCTTATGAACCCTTTAATCTGCAACTCTTCTTGTGCCAGTTCCGGCACCAATTGACTGGCTGGGGGAACAAGGTTTTCTTTGTGTCTCCCCTTGGGCCAGAGCTCAATTTTTAATTTTCAGAAGGAATATCAGCACCAGAGTCTAGTGCGGATCCATCCTCTATATTCTCTGTACTTTTCTTCACCCAAATCTTGTTCATCTCACTTTTAACTTCATCCGCATTCACTTTTTGTTTACCCTTATCTTGATTTTGATTTTGATATACCGGACCTCTTTTGTCCTGATTCTTGCTTCTACAGAATTTTGCAATATGACTGGATCTATTACAAATTTGGCAAACAACATTTCTTTGCATATTTGATTGATATCCTCTTGATCTGCATTGATTAGCCATATGACCTATTCTATTGCATGCAAAGCATCTACCATTGAATGATTTGTTCATTTGCATATTTATGCATTCATGAGATTTGTGACCATACCTTTTGCAGTTGAAACACTGTCCGGAGAAGGATGGATTAGTCTGATTCATTCTCTTTCTGCACTGATTAGCTTTATGACCAAAGTTATTGCAATTGTGGCAGTATCCATTGAAGGATGGATATCTTTGAGCATTAGGCTACCTTACCGGAGGTCTTCTAGGCCTGTTCCTTGGATTTTCTGATCCAAAATTCTTCTGATCAGATCTGGAGCTTTCTCCTTTCTCATATCCCAAACCACACTTGTCATCTACCCTCTTTTGACTTCCAAGAAGAACTTCAAGTTGAGCAGAACTTATCTTGAATTTCTCTTTATATTCATTTGCTGTTTGAAGATCCCTTTTGAGAGAGACAATTTGATCCTCAAGTTTTTCTTCATTATCTTTAGCATCTTCAAGATCAGATTCAAGATGTCTGATGATTCTATCCATCTTGTGGCAATCTTCTGATTTCTCCTTGAGAGATTGTCTTAGATTATCTTTAGTTTTTCTTTTCTCTTCAATCTCTTGGGTAAACTTTACAACTCCTGATTCCATTTCATGTCTTACCATAATAATTTCTTTTGATAACTTTTCACATAACTTAGTTTTCTCCTTCAGATCTTCATTTGTATTGTTGACTTCACTTTGACTTGCCAATTGCTGAAGTAGCTCCTTTCTCTTTTTCATAGAGAGACTTAATTTGTCTTTTAGTTCTCTCATGAAATCATCAACCTGTTTGAGTCTTTCCTTTAACTCATTGACTTCAGAGTTTGACTATTCAAGATCATCAAGGGTAGTCTTGAGTTGCTCCCTTAAACCATATGCATCCATTTGAATTCCCAAACCTTCCTCAAGCTATTAGACTCTGTTAGGAGGAACTTGGCTCTGATACCAATTGTTGATAACTAAGAGGGGGGTGAATCAGTTATCCTAATTATTTCTACTTTCTGAACTTTCTTAATAATCAATGCAACATTAATTCAAATAAGAAAACATCACTATGAAATGGAAATACACATGACACAATATTTTTGACATGGAAACCTTGTTAAGGGAGAAAACCACAGGGTGATTAACCCAAGATTGTATTGTCTATTAGAAGAATGGAAATACAAAATGGCACTTACCAATTAGGGCTCACTACCTGAGCACACTACTCACAAGAGGCACACTGCCTACAAGAGACTCACTGCCTACAAAAGGAATGTAAAACAATATTTGAACTGATTGGGAGCATCTACATATGCTAGAGTTCAGTTCTGGTTAGGCTCAGTACACTGATCTGCTTCTCTTCATCTTTCTTCTTCTTTTATGCTGCTTTCCCTTCACATACCGGATCTTCCTTAGTGCTTTTGCTCTGCTCTTCTTCTTTTATTCACACACCAACAACAACCACGACACATCTCACAACTAAACCCATCTTGTATATATATCTGCACAAGTGATTTCATTACCTTTCTAGTTGGCATCTGGAATAGTCAATCTTTTCACAAACTCTGATCTGTCGGCTGAATCCTTGCACATGCGGATTAAGCATATACTTGTAGAAGTCATCAATCACGTCGTCCAAACATAACTTATGCCTTAAGAACCTTTTCCATCATCAGTGACACATCCAGAATAATGTTTGATGTTCTACCAGTCAGTTCTTCCTCTATTCACACTGCCAATTAGGAACCTGATACTCAGGTATTCATACCTTTTTCTTTATCTATCACCAGAGGCTAAATCCTTAGAATCTATCACTCAAGGTAGTCCTCTTAACTTCCCCAAATCCGTACTTCACCAAGATACTCCCTCTGAGAGATCCGGACATGTCTGTCAGACCTCGCCACATGCTTTGTTCTTGTTTACCAGACCACAACATTCTTCACTCTGACTTTTGGTAGAGACATACCATGTCCTACAGATGTGTGGGATGAACTTTGTTGCCATCAATGACAACAATCATGAATCCATATAGTGTCTCTTGCCAACAAAGTCTCCATATTCAACATCTAAAAATAGAGTTCAAGGTTATTTGACCAAAATAGATACATAACATTATTTAAATGCATAATGATTACAAATGGTTAAATTTACCTTTATAAAATTCATTTTACATCCAAGGGACCAAGGAAATTGTGGAGGTGCTGGTGAAGCTCCCTGTTGAAATTATCAAATTGTCACTAAATAAGATTACCATTGATATATGTACTATATTTACAATCATGTGATAAATTACATACCTGCTAACTTGACCTCCTCTCATAAGCCACCACTGGACCACTAACAAAGGCAGGATCAAGAGTCTAACCCTGGAATTTTATTATGCAGACAATTACATACATTAATTTTGACTTGTAATATAGATAGTCATATAAAATTAATTACAAATTTTAAATATAAATACATTAAATCAAGATGAACATTGTAAAAAATTACCTGGGAGTCAATACCAAACATATGTTGTAAGACATCATCTGTGAGAAAAAAATCATCTAATATGGATGTGTCCATCACTGGCTACTGCCCCTACATCGCAGCATCCTGCTGAGAGTCCTGTTGAGAGTCCTACATCCCATAATCAAATAATTTCCCACATGAATTGAAAATATGGGAGGACAAATGACACTTTCTTCTCTCACCCTCATTGGCCTAGGTGAGATCATCATCATATCGTGCTAAAGACTGGGTGAGAGAAGTCAATGAATGCAATGTCTCCACCTCAACACTTTCCTTCAAAGTTGAAAGAAGTGACACATGTTCTGGCCTCATCAGGGGTCTAGGTACATGGTTTCGGTTTCATTGTGCTCCCTCTCTCTTGGGCAGAGCCACCACATTTGCCCTAGAAATCTTGAATGTAAAAATAATTAGGAATCTCCTTGAGGACGAACTCACAATGGAGTTTCCTCAAGAAATAATATTGTGGCACCTCATTGTTATTACATGGACGCTTGTCAAACACCATGTACCATCTATCCCAAAAGTTTTGAGACATATCTTGGTTCCTACACCAATGAATAGGGAAGTGTATGCAAGTCTCTTCTAATGTTTGGTTAGTTTTAGGATTGATAAAGTGTGAACATAATGTAGATTTTATATTTTTTTGTTCTTCACTTGTTTGTAAGACAACTTATCAGCATAGTATTGTCGTCACCTCTCGCTATAGTCATTCCATTCGGTGATTTGGTTTGTCACTGATTCAATGTGAGAAACAATCACCTCTAATGACTTGGTAAGCACTCTCCTACAATCGGTGATTGCACTTGGACTATTTAACATTTCAATTAGGGTTTGAAGATGCTTTTTATTTTCTTCTATTTTCCCTAAATAGTTTTCCTGTGTATCTCTTTCATGGCGAGGATGTGATGGTGGGGGGTTTTGAGGGTTTTTGGGGTTGTCTTGACTATCCTCTATTGGATTTGTGTTTTGTGTTGCTTCATTGACTATAAATTCAATATAATAAGCCAATCAAACATTGCAAAACTAAAAAAAAAATTCAAATTCACAAAAATCAATCAAAACCCAACTTGTTCGGCTGCTACACCCTCTACCATTGATGACATCCTTGAGAGTGGGGTTGACGAGGTAGCATGGTGAAAATCTTGATTCCACTTATAAATTGATTCAATGCTTCTTCTTCTAACACGCTCGTGCTCTAAAACCAAGTTTTTGCTTGTCAAAACATGAAATGAGCCACAACCTTCTAATTTTGGGGTTTTATTTTGAGTTTTGACTTTAGATAGGTTAAAATGTGAGCGCATTATAATGCACTCATGTTTTGATTTGCATGGGACCAAAAGGCCAAGTGGTGACTTTTTGGTCCCACAACTCCATGCACTTATCCATCTACATTAGGGGTAGCATGTACAACCCAAAGGTTATACAGGGCTCACCTTGTAGGTCGCTAGACTACCAATTCCTCTATGTTAAAAAAACCAAAAAAAATTCAAGTTGTTTAGTTTAACCTAGTTTCCACATAAATAACGAATTCCATAACACAACTACTATTTAAGAACACTACAAAAAAGGTGAGTGAAAGAAAAACACATGTAAGCAATAAAACAAGAAAAAATATAACATCATTTGTAGGCAACAAATTTGATGAGGGCTGACTTGGAGATGGCGCATGTGTGCGGGGGTTTTGTGTAGACCTGTAGGCTGTAGTAGGCCGTAGTTTGCATGTCTAGGATCATCTGTTGCATGCATTTTTTTATTGCAAATCGGGCTCTAGGGTGTTGTTTATAGCGAAGGGAGGGGTGTTTTAGTTTGTGAGGGGTCTTTTTTATTCTCATCCTTTTCTTCATGGATTGTCTTTGCCTAGCTACACAATAGGATCAACAGCTGATTTAAGCGATGGCTCTAAGTTTTCCTTTTGGGATGCCCTTAATAGAGAGGACCCTTCTCTATTTAGGGTTCCTTAGGGTTTGCATGTAGGGTGTGTAGCTCAGTTTGGCAGTCCTAGGGTTTTAAAAGTTAATGGTTGCCTTAAGAGGAACCAAGAAAGACTAATCTTGGTAATCCAACCAGAGTTAGTGGAGGAGGATGTGGGTTATCTGCTTAACCATGCCTTGATTTGTAAGTTTATGAGGATCCATGCCTCATTGCCCTTTTTGGAATTTTGGGTTCATCGTACCTGGAATCCTGAAGGTGATTTGGAGGTTATATTGGAAGCGAATGGTTATTTTTTGGTCATGTTCTCAAATTTGATGGATCATAATAGGGCTTTCGAGGGAGGTCCATATTTTTATAATCAAGTGGGGATTTTTGTTAAGCCTTGGTATACTGGATTTAATCCAACTGAGGAGCTCTCGTCTAAGATTCTAGTTTGGGTTCGACTTCCTTGGTTCCCTCTTGAATTTTGGATAGATGATATCTTGCATATGGTGGTGCTACTGCTCGGCAAGCCGGTGGGCCCTTTGCAACAAACACTAGAGAAAAAGGTAATTTCTTGTGCTCACATTTGTGTTGAAATAGATTTAAATAACCCCTTGCCAGATTCTATTGAGATTCGATTGGGTGATTCATCATGGACTCAACAGTTGGACTATGGAGCCCTTCCATTTAGATGTCATTTATGTCATGAATATGGACATTTGCAGAAGAAGTGTCCTAGAGATTCTCATGCTGGGTCGCAGACAGGTAAACCTCCTCAGGCTACCCCTCAGATGGAAAAAGGGAAAGCACCAATGGGAGCTGAGGAAATAGATAAAGAGGCTTTACTATTGTAAAACCTTGCAACAAAGGAAGATACCAAAAGAGGACTCTTAAGGATAGACAAGCTGATGGGTTACTCAGTCGCTTTGATGTTTTAGAGGAGGGTGAGTAGCAGGTTTTGGCCCCAGAAGCTGTGTAGGTTGAGATAGCTCCCTTGGGGATGGCTCAAGGGGGTGTAGGGGATGAGGCCTTGTGTGATATCACTTAGGTAGAAGTAGTAGGTGCTTAGATAGATACAAATCAGGTTCCTGTGGTTTCCAGTTGTTTGGTGATCATTGGGCGAGGTAAGGCTGAGGTTGGTCTTAACTTGGACCTTCTAGGCTGGCAATCTAGAAAGAAGGGTTAGTCTCCTCTGGCTTGCAGCTAATCCCAACCATCCCTTGGCATTCAGCAAAAGAATCTCAAAAAGGCTTCCATGGAGAAGCCTTCTGAGATGGGAAGGAAGAAAGATCAGGCGAAGGTAAAGTTGACAAGTGAGACATTGATGGAATCAGGGTCAATAAAAACCCTTGAATCCCACTTCGCTTCCTCTAAAAATGATTGTGCTTTCATGGAATGCATGGGGGTTGAACAACATACCCAGACAAAATCATGTTCAAGATTTGATTTGTGTCCATTCGCCTGATATGGTTTTCATTCAGGAATCGAAGTTGTTAGTTGAAGGCATGTCCAGTATTGCCTCTCGTTTGTGGAGTAGAGGTCAGTGTCAATGCTTTGGGGCCCAGGACAGTACAAGTGGTGTGGCTTGCTTATGGGATCCTTGTAACATTTCTCCTCTGTGGTGGTTGGCTAGTAAATCCTCCATTTCAGTGGTGGTGTCTAGCTTTGAATCAGGGGAGGTGGTTTTATTCACCAATGTGTATGCTCCAGTTGATCCTTTAGGAAAATCTTCTCTTTGGTCTCATATCTACTATGTGTGCTCATTAGCTCCTCTTTTTTCCCAGATCTTGGTAGGATGTTTTAATTCTATTGTTATTTTGGATGAGAAGAAGGGGGGTTGGACAGGCTGGATCCTTCTTCTACTCTGTTTCGGGATCATATTCTTCTCTTGAACCTAATTGACTTAAAAAATTCCAATAGTGTATTCACTTGGAGCAATCAAGATGTGGTGAGTGTGATATTTCTAAAAGGTTGGATAGGTTTTAGGTGTCTATTTTTTGGGTTGGTAACAACTGGGTGGCAAGTTCAAAGATCCTGGATTAGCAGGGATCAGACCATTGGCCTATTAAGTTCGCTGCTTCCTTATTTGGTGCTTCTAAGAATCCATCTTTTAAGTTTCAACTTATGTGGCTTAGATATCCCTCATTATAGGACTTTATGGTTAAATGGTGGAGGAAAGGTAAATTGTCTTATGGCACTCCTATGTACTCTTTTGTCAAGAGATTATAGTATGTTAAGTTTCAGCTTAAGAGGTGGAACAGATGATCTTTTGGAAATATTTTTTTGGCTAAGGAGGCAGTCCAGTCCTATCTAGACTCCATCACCAGGCATATTAGAGACTTTGGTCTCCCTTTGGGACTTCTTAGGGAGGAAACAAAAGCCATAAAGGATCTTGCAGAGTGGGACTTACGTGAGGAAATTTTTTGGAAGTAGAAGTCACGTGTTGATTGGCTTCAAGAAGCATTTCAAAATACTACATTCTTTCATCATTCCATCAGGGACATAAGACATGGGAACACAATTTCTTCTTTAGTTTCCTCGCAAGGGACTCATTTATCCTCTTGATAAGAGATTTCGGTTGAGGCCTCTAGGTTCTTTTTCTCCTTGTTTTCAGAGGATTCTCTTGACTCCATTGAAGATGAAAATACTATTCTAGATTGTATTCCTTCTTTGGTGTCTAATGAGATGAATGAACCTATCTTTAGTCCTATCTCTCTGATTGAATTAGAGAATATTGTGTTTCAATTGAATTGAGGGAAAAGCTCTTAGACCGGATGGTTTCCCGATTGAATTTTATTAGGATTTCTGGGAGATTCTTAAATTTGGCCTTTGGGAGGTTGTTAAGGAGTCACAAAGGAGTAAGCAAATGTTGAAAGACATGAATGCTACATTCTTGGAACTAATTCCTAAGATGGAAGGGGCTAGCTTGCTAAATCAATTTAGGCACATCATTCCGTGTAATATTTATAAGATTATTACCAAGTTGATTGTAGAAATGCTGAAACCTTGGCTCAACAAGTTGATTTCTGAGGAACAGGGAGGATTTGTTACTAGTAGGTAGATTCTATTGGGATAATGTTCCATTAACCTTCTAAATCCCAATATTGTATTTATTCCATTTATTATATGTAATTTGTAATTATCCATGAGGAGATGTACTAGTTTCACTGGAAGGGGTAATTTCATAGTAACCAGAGGTAATTATGGAGTGACTTTTACTGTTGGCAAATGTAAAAACTCAAAGTAAATGAGGGTAGGCGTGCTCCCTTGAGGAATCTACTATTTGGCATGTATGACAACTATCATAATGTTTGGTAAGTGAATCTATGACATTTACAAGTTGTCATAAGATTATGAGATTCTATGACGCATATGATGGATATGTTAGTTGTATAATTCTTATATTTAGTCCAAGGTTCTGATCTTGGAAAGATACTCTTTTGTGGAATCTATGATAGTTATGACGCATCATAAGATGTTGTAAGAGGCCAGATTTAGTCTTGGGCACCCAACCTTTGTATGGTTGTTTTTGGACAAGTGTAAAATGTTTGTAAGATGGTAATTAATGTTTATATGTTGGAGAATCTTAGGAGAGAGAAGGAGAATGCCTAGAATGGAGTGGAAAACATTTATATAAGTATTTTCCATGTATTTGTTGCTGCAATATAGATTTTAAGTACTCAAGTGTTGCCAGAATGCTGTCAGATTGAAGACTTGTGGAGAGAGTTGTGTAGTTGATGTATTGTACAATCTTGTTGAGATTAATACAAAATTATGCCTCTTTCCTGGTGGAGTCTTTTACTCGCAAGGGTTTTCTCCACATAAACATTTTGTTATTATGATGAGTTCTTTATGTTTGACATCTTTTCTATAGTGGGTTTTATGTTTTTTTACAATCTCCATTGTTAATGCACACTTAAAATTGCTGAAATTTATCTTGAATCAAATTTCCATTGAAGTAGTGTTGGTTTCATTTCTAAAATTTGGTATCAGAGCTTGGCTAGGTTTGACTCTTGGGTGGTAGTGTAGAAGCTGTAGCTATAGTGGGAGATTTGGTTGTGTTTGTTTTGTAGATCTTATGTTGTTATTATAGGTGCATCCACCGTTGCATCAACCTCTCGAATAGACATTGAGAAGTTCAACGGAATGGGGTATGAGTTGTGGAAGTTGAAAATGGAAGATTTGATGGAAGAAAGGAACCAATGGTTGGCTATCCAAAAAGAGAGGAAACTTGATGATGTCTCTCATGTAATGCCCTATCATGCAACCCTAGAGTGCTAGACTAAAAGTGTGAAAGTTACCGAAATAATTTTTTTTTTAAAGCAAGATAATGCATAGTAGTAACCAAACATGTCATATTGTACCGCATAAATGAAATTACTCTTCTAACAAATCTAGGACAACATAAATGCATTAATAACAGAAGATAAAACTACAGAAGCAATAACCATTACACTACTAAAATAGATACAAATAACTTTTACTGAAGCAGAATAGATTAATTACAGAGTCTCAATACAGGATTACATGATTACAAGATTATAAGACTGATGATGTCAATTTACAAAAGAATACATAAGAAAGTATACAACACCACCGAAGGTAGGAAGCAAACTAGATCTGGAACACCTCTGCGCAGAACTTGAACCGTATCTCCAAAAAGGACCAATGGATAGCTCTTACCACCCAACCATGTGGAACCCTGAGGTCCACCCCTCTGAGCTAGGAGATAACGACAAGGATTCCACTAAGCCAAAGAGACAATCAATAACAAAATGACAACAGACATGAAACAACTGACCATACCAACAACACTGCACAGGCCAAGATATCACTCCAGAGGTACCACCAAGAAACAATAGAACTACATAAGGAGAGTGTCATCGCATGGTCCTAGCATGGGTTACCTAGGCTATCTATCACTAGAAGCCAACCCCCATCTATGGTTACCCTGGCAGCCTCTCTCTAGGCACCAGCCCCATAGGGTGACACATGCAAAGCTGACAGGTTCTCTCATGGGGACAAGGAGGTCAGCCTTGCCAACTAGGCCTTCTCATCCCATTCTTAGCCTGTGAGAGCACTCAAGGCATGGGTGAGGTCTCTTACTTATCTTGTTAAGTGTTTTAATACCCCAACCCTCTTGATTAAGTTATTAAGTTTTCACATGCTTACAACTTCCATGGGGTTACCCAGGTGTCCTCTCACTAGGCACCGGCCCCACCATGAAAGCCACTCCCTTAGCATTCTCAGGTCAAACATACATACCACAACATATAGGTATAAAAGTCACAAATCAGATCTGGGCCATAACATATGCCTTTCACTAGGCCACAACAAGAAATCCATAATCTCTTCAAAATGAAGCAACACCATCAAGAAGCAAGCACTATATCCAAGAGGCCATTTCCCATTCATTGCAAGACATGGAAATCCAGTGAAGCCAATACATTGACATGCCATAATTTGAACCAAAACCAAGGACTACACCTCTGGAGTAAGGTACAAAACAGTAAAAAGGGTAACCACTGTTTGAAAAGAACAATGCTTCCATATTGACACAAGTGGTCATGACATCTCACAAGGTTCCTACTTCACAACAATCCAACATATAGACATAATCTCCACTCATGGTGAACACAAGATTCATTACGAGCAATTAACTCAGATCAGAAGGATAATGAACATAAGATATTTGATGCACTCCTGGATTCAACATGAACACAACTTGAGAATTAACCACAATTTAAAGGAACATTCAAGGAATAAAGTCATGTTATCACATTGAGTTCTACAATACACTATCTTTAAACTGGCTATGTTCTAAAAGTATCAACTTCCTGTATCCTATTCAAACGTAATTACGACATTGAATAATATAATAAATTAAGCTTTTTCTCTTACTATCCGCTAGCTAAATCCTACTCTATTAAGAATGATAAATTAAGTAAACCGAATCTATGGTGGTGGTATGGATGTGTTTTCTTGGTGCATGTAGATAACATATGAATAAAGGCTTATGAGTATTTACAGTGATGCTACTTTTTATTTTTATTTATTTTTAACCCGTAGACAATTTCTTTCAAGTTTGACAGTGCTCTGGTTAATAAGGAAACCTGATTCCTATCTGAAAGTTCATAGTTATCTCTTAGGATCAAGGTCTGCACCAATAAATCTCTTCTATTGCATTACAGATTGACGTTATACTTCTCTAAACTTTCTCTTTGAGTATAGAGAGTTAAAAATTATATTCCTATCTTATTGGAAAATAAGATTCCACTCATAACAACTTTCTCTCTCTCTCCCTCTCTCTAGTTAGATAGAAAGTTGACTAAAATGTGTGTTCAACAATCATACTACCTTAAAGTTTATAGTTTATTTTCTTGGTTACTTAGGTCATTGCAGTTGGCATATCTGAATGCCTTTTTATAGCAAATTTTTTTCCAGTAATATACGGTTTGGTTTTGATGATTAAAAAAATAAACAAAAATGCATCTTCCAAGATACTGAAACTTATTTCAAATAGCATTTACATACAGATGATTTCAATACAAAATTTTCCCACTTTAATTTTAGAGAAACTAGTTGACTGTAATATATTGTAACCTTTCTCTAATGAAGAAAAACAAAACCCATTGGAACATTAACTAATAGCAGAATACATAGACAACTATAGAATGGATACATTATGCAAACAATGTAATATATAGAAAAAGGCAGTTATCAGCTAGTCAATATCCAAGTGAAATTAAGGACATGCTCAAATTCTATGTCAAGTAAAGCATGCAACCCAGAACAGATTAAATTGGTGTTTCACTCTAAATCTATCTATAACAGTCAACTGACCTATACAAGTCAAAAGCATAGACCAAATGAGATCAGATGTATTTCAAAATCAATTGAAAGGAGAGGCATTGCAGCAACGAAACAAGGGACTAGCTCAATCACTTGATTTGTGCTATTGAATTTATTCTCAAAAGACAAACTTACCAATAAAGATAAGAAAACTGAGCACATTTTAAATTGGCTATGTGAGAGGCGAACCATTTCCAGCATTTATACAAAATGCTACACTTATGGAGACTATTGTGATATCTCAACTTTTCTACCCTCACCCTACGGTCAACATGAAGGCAACTACAGAACCATATTCAAGCAGGTGAAATGTTTAATAAAATGCCTAAAAGAAACGCAGTCTAATGGACTGCAATGATTGTGGATAATCGCAAAATGGATTTGTTGACTTTGTCTTAAGAAATTTTTAAACAAATGCTACTGGTGGTGTAGAGCCAGATTCCACTACTATTGCCAGCGTCCTCCCTGCCTATACCTAAAATGGGAGCTTTCAAACAAGGTATGGACATTCATCAAAGCATAATGGATGAGAATGTTTTTGTGAGACATGATAGTTGCAAGTGCCCCTATGGACAGGCGTGCAAAATGTGGGATCATAAAGAAATATGGCCTCATAGAATTCCACGATTACAGGATATATTTAAAATTGGATGGCCTGTCTGGTAGAGAAAACACTAATGCCAAGCATGCAAACATATGACTCTAGGTCCTCAATGTTTTTAGGGTTGTGGTTTATTCCTCTTGCTAATAAATATAACCCCCTAGTCACTTGGAGGAAATTCTCTCCCCAACCAAACTCTAAATTCAGTTCACCAAAACAATTGTGGGTTGCCATTTGAGCACCGACCCATGGTAGCTCAAATTCAAATTCAAATGAGATTGCAACTAAAGCGCCCTTTGATAGCACTGGACTCTTAACAAACTATAGGCAAATGAAAAAAAAAACTGAACACAACCTCACAAAACTTACAAAACTACTTCATGACAAACAAGATGCCTATAAAAAGGCCCATGAACAATAGGAATTGGCAGCACACATGATGACAGTAGGAATCAAGAACCTAGAGACTGTAGAAGAAAAATAGAACTGAGCACCAAATAAAAGCCAAGATACAACCAATACCGACTATAACTCCAACAATTTCCATAATAGATTGCTTCATTCAATTGCAGATATCAATTAAAATAAAATAATTGCAGATATTAATTAGAATATCAATTACTATTTTTCCTGTGTTGAGTTGTATCTATCTTATTGTATCCCTGGACTTAGTGAAACTTCGTTGTTATCTCCTAGCTTTGAGGGGTAGACCTCAGGGTTCCACATGGCTGGGTGGAAGAGCTTAATCCATTGGTTATTCTTGGTCGTCTTGATTCGTGATCACTACAGTTGTGATTCCAGTTCCAGTTGTGTACTTGCATCCTCAAGGCTATATTGCACCTTCCAAATTGTAAAATCTTGTATATTGTAAACTGATGTAATTAGTCATCAAGCTTATAATCTTGTAATCTTGTATTTAAACTTTTGTAACTATTCATATTTGTAAATGTATAATGTAATCCTCTTCTGTTGTATTATAATGTATATTACTTGTATTGTTATAATTTTATGTTTATATGATGCAGTTATGTTCCCTAGAGGTGTTAGCTGTTCATTTTATTTAATGATTAATGCATTTACTTGCTTCAAAAAAAAATATGTAAATTTTGTACTTGTTAGTCTAACACTCTAGGGTTGCATGACGAGGCGTCACATTTGGTATCAGAGCCAGGTTTGAACACTGGGTACTCTGGTTAATATTGAGCCCATTATGTAACCTAGTGCTTAAACTCTGTAGATTAAAATTCTTTTTCTTTTAAGTAGTTCTTGTTTTGAAGTTGTCCCTCGGAGGTATGTTTGTATATGAATATGCCTAGGTCGAGATGCAAGATCCCTATCTTTATCTTGTTGCAGGCTTCCA
Source organism: Cunninghamia lanceolata (assembly GCA_027924645.1). Taxonomy (NCBI): domain Eukaryota; kingdom Viridiplantae; phylum Streptophyta; class Pinopsida; order Cupressales; family Cupressaceae; genus Cunninghamia; species Cunninghamia lanceolata. The sequence goes on along the minus strand of BSBN01000635.1, from coordinate 9,422,997 downwards.
AGAGTAAGCCTAATCTTAGGGGGGAGGATGTAATGCCCCTCAATTTTGGCTTGTGTCAATTGATAGTTTTCCATTGCTTTTAGACAGTTTTGAGACATTTGAGTGGTTCGATTTATGGTTTATGCTTATTATGTTCATGATGGACTATGGTTGACTAATGTGGTTATTGACATGTGTTATGATGACATTATTGTTATTACAATTTATGTTGTGCTTTGACATGGTTAGTTGATAGTTAATTGATTATGCAGAATAATGGTACTATGTTTTATGGATTGAATGTTATCTGATTGTCAGTTAGAGATGTTTGTGTTTATTGTTATACTTGTGAACAGGGACGGTGTAGTATTACTCGTTTCAAACACCCTACTACACTATGATTTCTTGTCTCTATGTGCTTGATGTATTTGCATATACTTGTATACAACCTATTGTTCTAATGCAGGTTGCAAGTACCGAGCATCGACTCCACCTGACTTAGCAGGTCTGAGCGTGCCCTTACACCAATGGATAATGTTGATAGGAGATAACATGAGGTTTTTCCCTAGGTTATCTCCCATTTTCAGTTGTGTCATGGGTCTTGAAGTTGCTCTGAGTTTCTTGTCTCAGTTTTTGGTCATCATGTGGTATGTGGAGTTATTGTCAAGTTTTGTTTAGTTAAGCCTAAGTGTATTTTAGTAATGCATTAATTATTGATATAATAGCAATAATAGGCTTGATATAGTGATATTTATGTAAATATTAATTAAAAATGTAAATTGAGAAATAATGAAAAATATTTTAACTATGAATTAAAGTAATAGCTTTAATAATTAAATCCTATTGACATTTGTCATAAGTGAATGGTATTATTTTATTGTTGAAATTGTATTTGGTTTTATGGGCAAGATTTTATTAGTTAATAAGTTAGTTATAATATTATTTATTAGTCATTATTTAACAATGTGAAATTAGGAATATTATTTAAGTAAATTTTTAATAAAGATTAAATTAATTATTTTAATGATGTTTTTTATATAATATGATTCATAAGTATTTAATATGGTTAAAATAGTATATGGTAATTAGTAAAATAATATTAGTAAAAATTTAATTGCTTGGAGAATCTCTCTGGAAAGTAAAATTTAATTGTTTTTCTTTCTTAGGGAGTTATTGGGATTCTATAATGGATTTATAGAAAATTTGGAGAAGAAATGGTTACCAAAAAATTGAGGAAGATTTGGAGGTAGCTGAAGAATTTGAAGTTGGGTCGAAATCCCAGGTATCTTTACTTGTGTTTTCTGTAGCAATTCAATCAAAGAAGTTTTAATTTCTTGAGAAACTTAGGAATCTCTTAACCTCCGTTAATCGAATTGGGATTTCTGCAAAAGTTTATCAAACAAATTATTAATTGATATCACTCTAAATCAATCTTTTATCAGATTCCTCTGCCAGAAAATGAGATCTTTACTCCTTATTCTTGCATTGAAATGAAACTTCACTGGAATCTCATCATATTGCTTTTACCTCTATTTGTTTTGCTTATCAACCTTTTTCCTGATTTCTGCCATATTATATTTATGCTTTTGGGTTGATTTCAACATAAACTCAAATTGTATCCTCTATTCCTCTCTTCCCAACCATACGGTCTTCCTTTCTTCACTTTTGATCTCATTATAATGCTAGATTTTTATATGTTTAATTGGCAAAGTCTCTGTCATAATTTTATATTGCTTCCAACTAAAATCTACTCACCCATAGTATGACCCTTACTATTCTGACCCTCTTAAAGATTTCATTCACTGAAATGTTAAACTTGCCTCCATTTGACTACCGCATGGCCTCCTCCTATGTTTTCTATGGAAATTTTCTGTGTAGTTTTAACGCTGATCCTCAATCCTTGCTTGGTCACTCAGTGAGTTGAGTAGATTCTATCATAGAGTAAAAATATCCAACTCTTGTTTGAGTAAGCTTAAAACCCCTTGGCCAGATGATTTTTTTATCTCTGATTTCTCTGAGAATGTTTTCCTTCTCGCATTTTGACAATTTCTTCTTTCAATAAAATCCTTGAAATTATATAATGGATTCTCTCTCTCTCTACTCTTGAGGTCTGTATTGCCATGGCCTTCTTTTAAAAAGTCAATTTTCCCTTTGGTTGCTCAAACTCTTTGAGCTTCATCTTCTCTCTCATTCAAAAACAAAATTTTCCTCCTCTTCCAGCTGCCTTGGTTGATCTTTGACCTCTGCAATAAATCAAATTGATGTCATTTCCTAGCATAGTTGCTTTCTTTCAATTTTTTTTTTTAATCTCTGTAATTTCTCCATTAATTATCATATTATGTAACAAAGAATAGCTTTACAAGTTTATAGTTAAAAAATATAGTAAATGAGTGATTTTAGGAAGTTTCTAAAACAACTCCATGAATGTCTATTGAATTTGCCTATATAATTGTTATTTTGTGATAGTTAACAATTGTTAAATACAAATTAACTTGCTCTTTAGGAAATTAAAAATGATAGAAACTTTTGATTAGTCAAACATACATATATATTTTGTTAGGATTTTAGAATAATTGCTCTTATTAAATATAGATTAGAATTAGTAGATGAAGAATTGTATTGGATTTTTAATTGAGCATACTAGTTTTTAAACAATGTACCATTTTATAATTAAATATATTAAGTTAAGTAATTATATTCATTTTATCTTGTTGAGATATAAATTCGTTAGTTATGACTTATCAATATACATTGTTGTAATAAGTAAATAGTAAATTAGAGTTTTACTGTAATGGTGAATCAAATATTAGATGAAATTATATTTCTCAAATACAATAGCATTTGGATTTTATTTAATAGTGTTTTCTAGCTTAAAATTATTACGCCGAGAGACATTCTACACTCATAGCAAGGGCTGAAAGATTCAAATTCTCGTAAACATTTAGATTCTGTAAACAAAAGTAATAAAATATTTAAATAAATAAATTCATGTAAATAAGTTTCATTGGAAGAAATTCTTGTCCAATTTCTTTTTTGGTTCCATAGTTTTTGTGATTTTCTTATTTTCAATTTCTTTTTTGATTTTTAGTTTTTTATTTTTTCCAATTTTTTATTTATTTATTTTTTTAAAAAAATTTCCAATTTCTTTTTTAAATAAATATGGAAAGCAGATATCCCTCGGTGTACTTTAGATATATGTTTTTAAATATAAATATACTAGTTCTATTAGATTGAGTTGATTTTAAATATGGACTTGCTTAGAAGTTAGGAGTTCCATGGTTAGGGAGTAATGATTTCTGAGTAATATTCATTATTAATACAATGAATTTCTCTTGTTAGAAATAGTTTATTAAAACTGATATCAATTTAGAATGTATGCAATTGTAAGCTAAGAATTAGGAAAACTTCTATTTTGAAACTCCTTGAGCAAACTCATAAATCTTGCTTTGTTCTTTTTGTAGTTTTGATTTATTAAAATTGTTAATTTGACTTTCTTTTTTTATCAAACTCATTAAAAGGCAATAGTGATAAGATAATATTAGTTTATCTTAAAATATTAAGATAGATTCGTATAATCTTAAAATTAATTTAAATAAAGTTGCTTTAGTAGATGCAAGTTTGTTAAATAAATAAATTAGTTTTTTTAATGTAAAATAGATTTTATGGTGATGCTAGTTGTTAAACAAATGATAAATAATATTATAATTCTAGAATTAAATTAAGTATTAGTTATATTCTTTTTATCTTATTTAAATATAAATTTCTTTAGTCGTGATTTAGTAATATACTATCTTGTGGTACATTGATTTAAATTAATAAATAATAAATTAGAGATTTATTGTGAATTGAGTTATTATGGTATTGATTAAACAAATAATAGATGAAATTAAAATTCTAGAATAGAATAGTATATGTTATTATTATTAGAATTTTATTTAAAAGAGAGTTAAAATTTTATTGTGTATTGTTTTAAAAAACATTTTTGTCATAGATGTACTTGCAGTTTGAGTTGAGATTGGGATTCTTTTTAAAAGTGTATAGATGTGAATTGTAGTAGTAAGTTATTAAATAAATTATAGAGGGAATTATAGATCTTGAGATTTGATTAGAATATTGTTATCTTAAGTAAGTTTATGATTTAACTAAAAAGAGAGATTTAAAGTCTCTTATTGAATCCATGTTGAATAGTTTGAAAAGTGTTGTAGTATTTGGGTATATATATATATATATATATATATATATATATATATATATATATATATATATATATATATATATATATATATATATATATATATATATATATATATATATATATATATATATATATATATATATATTCTTTGATTGTTTATTACTAATTTTAAACCAATCTGTATCAACATTGCAATTGGGTCATTGCATTTAATTTAGTTTTGACTCTTGCTGTTATGTTTTGTCTAGCTTAATGTAATGGTGATCATGTTAGTTTTGTGAGAGGTCAAGGTTGTTAAGCATCATGCTTTGGTTAGTTGTTTATTGGTATTTATGTTAAAATCTTTTTAGCTCCAGAGGCTTGTTACCTTGAATTCAGTGTGATATTGTGGCAAGGATGTTTTGGTGATGTGTGTTTTTGTATGAGGTCTTGATGTAGATTGGAAAAGATTGTTGTTTTGAATTTGAAAATTGTTGATTAAATGTTTTATTTGATTTGGGATTTTGAAATGGACAAGGGAATGTTTTGTGGTTGAAAGTTTGGATTTAAAATGATCTATGTAATGTTTTAGTTTGCAAAAAGTTTGATTCCTTTCAATCTCTTGTCCATGCATGTTATTGGTTTATGGGTGACGGTTAAGGCTTGCTAGTTGTATGTAGGAGAGTGGCTTTCATGGTGGGGCCGGTGCCCAAAGTGGCTGCCTGGATGACCCCATGGAAGTTGTAATCAAGTGATAACTTAATAATTGATCTAGGTGGGTTGGGTAGTAATTCACATAACAAGATAAGTATGATGCCTCACCGATGCCTTGAGTGCTTTCACAGGCTAAGGATGGGATGAGAAGGCCTGGTTGGCAAGGTTGACCTCCTTGTCTCCATGAGTGGATGTGTCGGCTCCACATGTGTCACCCTATGGGGCCGGTGCCTATAGAGAGATCACCAGGAAAATCATAGATGGGGGCTGGTTTCTAGTGAGAGATAGCCTGGAAAACCCATGCTAAGACCTGTGATGACACTCTCCCTACTGCATCTTAGTTACTTCCTCCTTATCTTTTGTTGTTGCCTCTGGAGTGTAGACTTGTCTTAATGATTTGTCTTATCTTGATGAATTGAACTGTCTTAATGATTTGTCTTATCTTGATGAATTGACTTGTCTTAATTATTTGTCTTGTCTTGATTAGTACTGCCTTGTCTTGATGATTTCGATGACTTGTGTTGTCTTGTTTAAATATTTTGCCTGTGTCAAGTTGTATCTGTCTTATTGTATCCCTGGACTTAGTGGAACCTCATTGTTATCTCCTAGCTCAAAGGGGTGGACCTCAGGATTCCACATTGTTGAATGGAAGAGCTTAATCCATTGGTTATTCTTGGTCATCTTGATTCGTGATCACTGTAGTCATGATTCCAATTCTAGTTTTGTACTTGCATCCTCAAGGCTGTATTGCACCTTCCAAATTGTAAAATATTTTTGTATATTATAAACCAATGTAATTGGTCATCAAGATTATAATATTGTAATCTTGTATTTAAACTTTTGTAACTATTCATATTTGTAAATATATAATGTATATTACTTGTATTGTTATAATTTTATCTTTATCTGATGCAGTTATGTTCCCTAGAGGTGTTAGCTATTCATTTTATTTAATGTTGTTAATAGTGTAATTATATTTAATGATTAATGCATTTACTTAAAAAAAAATATTTCTGTAAATTTTACACTTGTTAGTCTTAACACTCGAGGGTTGCATGACGGGGTATCACAAATTACCACTGGTCACCTAAGGTCTACATCCCTTGTGAAGGGTAAGGCCACTTCCTATATGAAAGATGTGTGGGAGACCGTCAGTCTATGGATGGAGATAAATCACTAGAAAGATACTCTCTCTTCAAGCAAGAAACATGCCAGGACTTGTGATAAAGATGTTAGATATTTAGAAGCAGTATTTATTCTAAAATTTATATATGTAATTGATTTATATTTGTAAACATTGTAATTGGGAAAGACAATATGATTTATTGTATTTTGTAAATAGAAATTGTTACTTGATTATATGTTGAATAAAAGAAAAATTTTCTCTATCTCATTTTTACCTTGTTGATTTACTCTATGGTAAATTTTTGGTTTTACTATGTTTTTAGAATGTGGATGTTACATCACTACTTGCATTGTCAGCTCACTATGTACCGAATAACTAAACAATCAGAGTTGTTATACATAGCTAGAGCTAGACTAGAGTTGTAAACTCGATTGTTAATAGCTAGGACACTACACTAGTTCCCAGATGGCACAAGGAATCAATTGATTCACATTATCTATACCCTCGCAAAGGGAAGGGCCGCTTCCAGATGGAAGGTGTGCGGGAGACAACTGGTCTATGGTTAGAGGAAAAACACCAGGGTGATGCTCTCTCTCTCTCTCCTATAGTTGACTATCGAAGACTTGTGAACATAAAACATTACTTATCATGTAAATGGAAATTAAAACATGTTGTAGTCGCAAGGAAAGTGACCATTTGTATTTATACTTGACAAATATGTAAAATTTATAATTCACATGTGAAGTTACATATATTGTAATTATTTATTGAATTTTGGATTAGCAAGTTTATTAATGATGGAATCAAGCTCATTATGTAAAAAAAGGAATTATTTGTGCAATATTTGTATTTGTTTATTTAATATTCTAGATGGCATGTTATAGGGAGGGTGCATATATGCCATCAACATTTCATTTGTGAGTTATGTTTTGAAGGAAAAGATCATAGTCAATCCCATTTTAAAGGGAGATTTATCAACCATTTTATATTGTCAAAATATTCTACTTGGTCAAAGTCCTACCATTTTCTACTTAGTTGGAGCCCGAGTGCTTTCCACTTAGATGAAACATATTACTTTTCCTTCTTATTTTCATTATTTTTGAAGATATATTTTTAAAGTAAGTAAGTTGTAGTTAGTGTCCATTTTAAATGTATCATATGAATAACAACACTAAATTATATGCAACAGTGAAAGTTGCATAAATATTTAAAGAGAAGACACATTTTGCATCTAAGATAACATTTTAATTAATATTACATGCTAGTTAAAGGGCCATATAGAGTAGGTTGTGAAATTTGGTTTTACTATGTGTTGTATACATATCAAATTGGCAATATATGTGAGACTTTGACATGATTATTTTTATTTGCATAAATCAATTCACAAAGATCATATACATATCAAATTGGCAACTTACATTAAGAAAAAATACTTCTTTATTATAATTCTTTTGAGAAGTTCTAATTCATAGAGTTCCTCTATTTCTTAGGGTTCTAATTCATACACAAGCTTCTCAAATCCTCATAACCATACATAACAACTACGTAGATTTGATCAAGGTAAAAGGTATAATTGTAAGCACAAAATTTAGTTAAATGTTTATAACTTACTCAAGACTAACATTGAAACTGACTTTGTAATGCATATAATTTTATGCAACATTTTATAACTATATTTGGTTTTCAAGTTTACAATTCTGTACAAGCTATTTACAAGGGACATTTAAAGTATATTTCTATATTATCCTAGATTATAATTCTAGAGTGATAGAATACAATTCACAAACATCTCAAAATTTTCAATATGTGTACACATCGTCTCTAAGTAACTTGCATATGTTGGTACATGGATAAAGATTTGAAGAAGACTTTTAAGTTTATGGTTGGAAGAATCTGTAATAGAGCTTTAAGTAATTGCAAAATGCTAATTTGAAGGAATAAAGTTTTTCATCACATGAAAATGTGAGTTAATTTTTTTATGAGCTTTGCAACACTAACGTTTATAACATTCATGTCTTGAAACCAATCATCCAAATTAGACTTATTCATAGTAGAGTTATATATATGAACTATTGGTGTATATTAAGCTCTCTTAGGAGTACATATTTAGGAGTCTATGTTTAGCCTTGAGCTATACTTGGCATGCCTAGATTAGCTTTGTCTAAGTTAAATGGTTGTTTTTCCTATTCTTGGAGTACCACTATTCTTAGTGAGCTTTTTCTATTATTGAATTGACTATTTTTAGTCGATTATGCCCTATATGTACTAGATCTTGTAAGTTAATTCATAATCCCAATCAATCACATTATTTTGCATTCCAATTGTCCATTGTTTGCAATACTTGTTTTCTTGCAGGCTAAACATGCTCCTATTCGTCTTGGGTGGCTTGAATTGATACTCGTATTCACTCAATGTTCCTAGTTTCAACATAAACCCTAGGTACATTCAATGTGAATAGTTGGAACTCCATAATCACCTTGAGGTGTGTATAGTTATAGTTTTGTGCATGGAATAAAAATTAAAAATTTCAATCAACCTAGCTTCTAATGAGGTGAGTCTATAGTATCTTTAACAAGGATGGTCCTGGTCCTATGGTTGAGCCATGTCTACAAAAGTATTTTCAACTATAATATTTAACAAAAAGCTCTTTTCCATTATGCTATAATTAATATCCATACCTTATTTCAAAGCTCCCATTTTGGTATAGGCGGGAAGGATGTTGTTAAAGATTGTGAAATTTGGCTTTACACCTACCAATTACATTTTCTTGAAAGTTTGTAAAGTCTTTTCAACAAAATGTTCCTATGTGCATATTTTACAATCATGGCATTCCATGAGACAACATTCCTTTGAGGTATTTTGTCAAAAAAATCATGTAGATCCTTTAGTTGACATGTAATATTAATTAAATTTTATCTTAGATACAAATTGTTTCTTCTCTTTAAAGATTAATGCAATTCATTGTTAAACACAATTTGGTGTTGTTATCAATAGTCTCACAAACCCTCTTATAATGTAATGTTGATTTTTTGGGTTATTCTAATTCTATTCAATCATTAGGTTATGGTATTGAAATTGTATTAAACTTTATGCATGGTTATCCCCAATCTAGAGACCAAACTTGAACAAGTGTTGACTATGAGCTTGCAACCACTAACTTATTTATTTTTTAATTTCCAATGGGGCTATGCTAAGTGATAAATTAGTTATTTGAATAACAACACCAAATTGCATGTAACAATGAATTGCATAAATCTTACAAGAGAAGACATTTTATATCAAAGATTTCTAATTTTAATTAATATTAAATGCCATGTGCAAAAGATTATATAGACTAGCCTATGAAATTTGGTTTTATAGCTACCAATTGCATTTGCTTGAAATGTTGTAAAGCCCTTTAACAAAAGCTTCCTATGTGCATATCCTACAATAGTGGCATTTCATGAGATAACATTTCTTTGAGGCATTTTGTCAAATAGCTCATGTACCTTGTTTATGCTTCCACATTTTACACACATGTCCACAACGACAATTGCAATTACATCTAATGAAGTTCCTTGAATAATCATAAATATATTCATCTCTATAATTTAAAATATGGTGGTATCAATAGATATAGTTAGAATTTATTGTGCAAGGAGTTTCACCTTAGTCAAACTCCTTAAATTGATTCAACGATTTGAACAAGTTTGAAGATGGTCAAGTAGCTATGCAGGATGCCTAATTTGTCACTAATAACGTAAATGTTAATACTAGCTAATAGTTTGATGATGTTATGCTCTTTTTGAAAAATAATACAATGATCAAATAATTAAATTTGAATTTAGAAGTTTGTGGATCAAATCCAAAAGTTCAATTAAAAATTACAAATTTAAATCCTTCTTAAAGACAAATTTAATCAAAATTATAATCAATTACCAACTCTTATAAATGGTAAACCTTAACCACTTGCCACGTTGTAAAACGGCCGGCTAGTCAAAATGAATCGACTCATCTGTTTTCAACTATTCTTTCCACAAATCAAAGCAATCAACTAGTGCAGAAGGGTTAATTGATTAGGTCTATTAGATCTTTCAAAAGTTTGTAGGCCGAAAAAATTAAACACAGTGGGCACAAATAAACATTCCATTTACACACTTTGTCACTAACCATTGCATATAAGAGCCAAGTAGATCTAATCTCCAGAACTTTCTCGAATATAAGTATCTTTTCTTTTGGCGAACATGGATGAAAATTAGCCACGGGGAATTAAAAATTGAACCTAACAATCAAAGTCCACTTTGGGCAACCACGTGCCACTTAATTATTAAATAGACCGGAGCAGATGAATTTGTTTACCAAGTTTCATTTTGCTGTAGGTAAAGATGGGAAGCTCTTATTCGTCCATTGAAGGTCAGTTTGATTGCATTATTGTAGCAGTAGAGTATTATTATGAGGTGTATTAATGTGGAATGCTTGCAGGCGAAGGCAGTCTGTTCAGAAATCTGGTGGTTTCAACTGTAGTGGTGGTGGGTTTAGCCTTATGGGCATATAAGGCCATGCGACCACCCGCTCCAAACGTTTGTGGCTCCCCCTCTGGCCCTCTGGTTACTGCCTCTCGCATTCGCCTCAGGGATGGCCGATTCTTGGCTTACAAGGAAAGCGGAGTCCCTAAACATAAGGCCAAATACAAGATCATAGTAGCTCATGGTTTTCTGGGCACTAGAAACTTTGTGTTGCCCGCATCTAAGGTAAGTATGTGCTTTAACATACTTATTTCATATAGGAGATAGATACTAAATTAACACAAATGAATTCTCACAGTACAGTTAATAATCTTTTCATTTTATAGGAAATTGTGGAAAAGTTGGGAGTGTGTTTTGTGAGCTTTGATAGGGCTGGATATGGCGAAAGTGATCCTCACCCAGAGCGCTCAGTAAGAAGTGTAACTTTTGATATCGAAGAGCTTGCAGATCAACTAGATCTGGGCCCCAGGTTTTACATCATGGGCATCTCCATTGGAGGGCACTCTGTATGGGGTTGCCTCAAATATATACCTCACAGGTAAACAATGCACGGTAGTTTTACATTTCCGTAATAGGTATCTTGGTACACATGTTTTCGTCTAAATTTTTTGTGGTGTTTTTGGATAACTAGAGGAAGATGTAGTTGATTAGATTACATTGTTGATGCTCAGATCTCTGAACAATAGTTTTAATCTCTGAACAATAGTTTTAAGCTCTTAAATCACTTACAAAAAAACCCAAAAAAATTCGTAAAAATCTGATATACCATTTAAGAACTTAAGAATTTAAGGTGTAGGATGAGTGGGTATTTAGTGCTCTCCCCTACTACGAAAGTAAGTTTTGTTAATCACTCCCTCCATTATATTAAACAGGATCCAAGGTGCGGTATTGGTATCGCCTGTTATAAACTATAGATGGAGTGGTTTTCCTTCACAACTATCAGGGGAAGCTTATCGTGAGCAACCAGTAGAGGACCAGTGGGCGCTGCGAGTTTTCTATTACGCACCATGGCTAACGTACTGGTGGATGACACAGAACTGGTTTTCTTCTTCCACCGCTATAAAAGGAAACTGGAAATCTGTAAATACGCAAGACAATGAGCTGCGTAGAAAAGCTGCTGCCGACGGAAATTCTATTCAAGTATGTCTGGGCCTCCATTCCCTTTGAGATTGTTTTCAAGTAAACATATCTGACAGTCATAATTTATAAATATTTGTTTGCATGCAGCGATTGTCGGCCATAATACAGCAAGGTGTCTTCGAGTCTTTACACCGAGAGTTGATGGTGATGTTTGGCAAGTGGGAGTTTGAGCCCATGGACTTAAAGTTGGATGGACAAAATCATCTGTCATCACAGCCTGAGCCTGAGGTACACCTATGGCAAGGTGATGAGGACGCGTTGGTTCCTGTTACATTACAGCGCTACATCTGCACAAGACTTCCCTCCATTCACTACCATGAACTTCATGGAGCTGGTCATTTGTACTATCTCATCCCACATTATGCCGATACCATTCTCACAACATTCCTCTTAGGATCGGATTAGATTCATAATCATATCATTATCATATCACTAGTATACTTACCTTTAGAAAAATATATCTAAAATACTATCTCATACCATTCTCACTGCCTGACTAGACTCATAATCATATCACTAGCACTTCACTTAATGTGTTAACGAATTTGTCAAGAGACTATTAATAATGGAAGCAATAAGTCTTGAAATAAAATATCAAAAGAAATTTGGGAATGAAATATTGTTATGAAATTTTTATATTCATATTTCAACCTTTGACAATGAAAATGGTGTTTTTTTTATATGAGCAGGAGTAACATAATGTTTATAGTAGCTTCAAAATATATTTTTGGTAATAGAGCAAGAATTTAGGTTTTCATTGGTGAAGATGGTAGCAAAGCTATTAATATAGGTGTCCTCTTGTGTTATAGCGTTCTCGTACTATCAAATGCATAAATGCATGTGTATTGAAGGACAAAACATCAGTATGATGTGTTTCTATTTCATTTATATTATGTTCTTCTTAGGCAAATGAGTATTCATTTTTATTATGTTCTTAGGCAAATGAGTATATAATGTAGAGATTTTTTAGATTTTTTTTAGGGTTACCCATATTGTCTGTATATATGTAGTAAAAGCCATTTGATGTTGTCTACTCTAATGATTGTTGCAATCTAAATGAAGGAAAATGCACTTATCAGTTTATGTATAAATTAGAAATCAACTACTATCTAATAAACTATAGCCAAAGGCAATCTTTTAAATTACATTATTTTGATAGTAATCTATTGCATTTTGTTTACAACATACAATTCACTATAGGTGCATAATGTTTGCAAGAAAAGATTTTAGTGAAAGAAGCATTTACATGATATTATGACGATTGTTTACAAGTTTTTATAGTCAATTTTGTCAACAAGTTTTTATACTCTTATTATCTTTTTGTTTACAAAAGAATTTCTATTGAAAAATAGTACTTTATTATGGATGATGGACAATTAAAGTGTATCTTTTTAATATAAAATCTTACTAGTAGATAATAAGTTTCAGATCTTTTCAACAGTGTATGTGTACAATGTGTGTTAGTTACTTTTATTTACAAGTAGATTTATATAAGATATGTAGCATCACTTTGGGACTAATTTACCAAAAAAAGAAATTATTTGAAAAACTTGATGTTCTAACAACTCCTACTTGAACAAATAACCATTTTAAAAGAATCTAAAAATACCCTTTATATTCCATGTCAAAATAATATAATTTTGTTCCTATTTTGGATAAATAGTCAAGACTTGTATTTTTTCAACCTTACTCTTTAGCATTTTATCAAAATAATATAATTTTGTTCCTATTTTAGATAAATAGTTAAGACCTGTATTTTTTCTACTATATAGTAACCTTACTCACAACTAGATTATAATGTCAATTTTATAAAATACTACATTTAAATAATTTATTAATTATAAAATTTAAAATATATATTATTCAAGTCCTTTATAAAAGTGTGAGACAACTTTGAACTTTCACCCTCAAAGTAAATATGCAAAAAAATTAACTAAAAATATTTTAAAATTTAATTATTAACATTGTGAGTTTCACCTTATTAGAGCCTTCACATTGTTGAAAACATTTAATAATTATGTTTACACAATTTTAATCTATTATTGTACACAAATAAAACTTGTTTTTTCTGCACCGACAATATGGTACAATCCTTTTAAGTCTCCTATGCAATGATGATACTCTTCATCAATGCTTTTTGTTCACAACGTTGTGGACATGTACATCTAAAACTAGTGATTACATTCATTTCGAAGGCATTGTTCTCCCTACACCACTTGATTCCATTTCACCACAAAAGTATCCTCATGCAATTGAATATCAAATCAAATCCACCACATTAGAAGAGACTATTTTAGAATCTAGAAATCAATGCAAAATTTGTTAAATTTTAATTAAAGATTACCATGGGATAGGCGTATAACACTCCATTATCTTGAAATATATAAACAATAAAACTTTTAAATAATTTTCACATATAAATAATTAATTAATTTAATATTTAATAAGAAAAAAATATATAAAATAATTCTTAATAAATAAAATCATTTTTAAATAGTTATAAAATAAAATAAAATAACTCTTAAGTAAATAAAAATAGTTCTTCAAATAAAAATAAAAATAAAGTAAACAATATAAATAATATAAATTTTAATAAATTAATTAAATAAATAAATTAACTTAAGACTAATTTACATTGTTGCTACTATTACAATGTTATACCATAAAGTATTTATTAAACATTTAAACTTTTATATCAAAACAATTTTATAATATTTTTAAAAAAATTTATATTTCAAAAACATGTTAATAAAATTTTACAAAATATGTTAAATACTTTAATTCAGAAATAATATTACAATCATTTTATTATTATATTATTTTTTTATTCAAATAAACTAAATTTGTTCATTCCAAATGTTTTAGATATGTCTTATAAGTCAGGCAAATCAATCCAATGTAAAAAAACATAGTTTAAAAAAGTTTAATTTTTACTATCATTAGAAATTTTGAAGAGATTTCAAATTTTAGCACATTAGTTCATTATAAAAGAATTGCCCAAAGTGGCTAAAGTATCTCTTGTATGAGATGGTAGACAAGCACTCTAAGCTCTTGGCATTTTGCCTTTTCTCAAATTGTATAAAATATATTCTCCAAAATAATAATTAATTTATATGTGCCGCATAATAGAAAAGTATATAGAATAATTTATATTATTGGTCAAGCATTACTTGAGCTACACTTCAATGATGGTTTACTACTTCTTTGTGAGTTCAATGCTCATAAATGGATATGTAATGTAAATTAAAAACATTAAAACCATTCTTCAACAACAACAATATATATTTCCTATTCACCAATAATAGCCCTTAACTAGGGTCATTTATTGACCATGCTTGCTCATACATCAACAAAAACAAATATCACAATAAAAAATAGACAAGAATTTAAATTGTCATAATCGATAGAAATTTTAAATACAAAACAAGCATTGGCATAGCAAATGCAAATTCATTTCATGTATCAAATGTAAAATGCTTGGTATATAACAAATTTATGTCCATTTTATTTTATTTCAAGAATATCTACATTCAAATATTACATAGTCAAAAAAATACAAAAAAAAAAAACTAAAATAAAATATATTCTATTATTACAATATTAAAATCCAATAACTATCATTCATTATTTTAGTAATGTTTTTGATTTGTTTTTATTTTGAAGTGTAGCAAATATTATATACTTATTTGTCACTTTTTAAAAGTTTAATTTTATAGATTCAATTTTTTTAATATATGTCTGTTGTGTTTTGGTAGTTATGTACATGGTTTGTACCTTTCTACCATTGTAGAAGGTTATGATCAACACCCATGTGATATGTATGTACTATGCTCGTACTTTTGTAGAAAACACCAAGATCATGAAATAGAGATCAAGCACACAAATTGAAAATGAATCAACCAAATGTATTCACAAATGAGGCGGATATAAATAGGTGAGTGTGAGTACCTGATTCTCCACCAAACAAGGATATGACTCCTCTACATGAAGTGGTGACGAGTAACCACCCACAAAGATAACGTGAGGTGTCGATGCAAGTCAACACCTCTCCAAAATGACTAACTACTTTGATAAGTTCAAAGTACATGTGGAAAATACGTGTAACTATGGTTAAAGCAAGTGTATATGCTTAGGATTAAAGGTTATACACCAACACCCCACCTTAAGCATATCTTAGGTGAGTTAATGAAAAATGGATCCTGGCTATAAGCTTGGTGAGGTACCCATGGACAATGCAAAAGCAAAATGAGTCCTAGTCATGAAGCCTGATAAGGTACACATGTACAATGCAAATCTCTCAAAAACAAAGAAAGATAGAAAACCTAGTGGGAAAAAACTATCCTCCAAAAGAGAGAAAAAGAAAGGAAGGCTTAGATAGCCCCCCCAAAAGATGATGCTGCTAATGTAGACTGCACGCCAAGAAGATCTTATAGATGAATGAACTTGCTCTCAGTAAAGGGTTTGGTGAAAATGTCAACAACCTACTCTAAAGACTAGCAAAAGACTAAGTCGATGATTTGACCATGAATAAGCTCTTGAATATAATGCATATGAATCTTTATGTGTTTGGTTTGTTGATGTTGAACCAAATTCTTACATAACTATATAGTACTCTGGTTATCACAAAAGATAATTGTAGGTTGACTGAAAGGAATACCAAACTCAGAAAGAATGCCTTAAAGCCATATGGCCTTAGTAGCTGAGTTAATAGCTCCCTTGAACTCTGCCTCTGTAGAAGATATAGCAATAGCATTTTTCTTCTTGCTAGACTAGCTGATAGGACCTGAACCAAGAGAAAAACTATAACCGGAAGTGGACTTGCAATACTTAGTATCACCAGCCCAATCTGAATCTGATAACTAACCAAGTCAACTAATGAACCAACTCTATAGTGAATTTCAAATGCAAGTGTAGCATGAAGGTAGAAAAGGATCCTCTTAGCCACTTTCTAGTGCAACTCATGAGGTTCTTGCATAAATCTAGATACCATGCCAACTGCATATGATATGTCAAGCATAGTATGTGTTAAGTATATAAGACTATTTACAAGTTGCCAATACAATGTAGCATCAACTAAAGGTGTAGGACAAGAAGTCTCAAGCTTTACTCTAGATAGGAAGGGAGTCAGAGATGGTTTACAAGTAGTCATGTGAAAACATGTAAGTAAATCAAGAGTATACTTAGGTTGAGAAAGAGCAATCCCTAAATCTGACTACATGATATCTCAATACCAAGGAAGTAGTGCAATAAACCAAGTCTGTCATGTCAAATTTGTCCCAAAGTGCTGATTTTACTATTGCAATGGTAGATGAAGTACTCATAGTAATCCAAAGATCATCAACATATAGAACCAATATCAAAAGTGAATCATCCTATCACAAAAGATACACATTATGATCTGAATGGCATCTAGTAAATCCTAAAGATAGAAGGTAAGAATCCATCTTGGCATACCAATCCCTAGGGGCTTGTTTGAGACCATAGATAGATTTTTTTTGCAGTCATGGTAGGAGGGTTCACAGAATGAACTATCCAGGTCATGGAACAAGTGTAAACACAAGGGAAACAACTTAAAGATGTGGAACAAACATAGATTCATTCATTCAGTATATAGTTGAATTCAAATGTAATCTGACCGGCATCATGTGGGCTTATGATTCAGCTCACAAGCCTGATTACAAATATCATAATATGCACAAGATATAGCTTTGAAGATCTTTCGCGTAAAATCCAAACTATGAACTAATGCTAATGATCTTCCCTATTTTCCTAGGGATCTATTACATCCTTATATATCATCTCTGATACAAAAGGTTCCTCCGTGTCAGCCAAGGAAGTTCACAAACTCCAATGAAGAGCTATAACATGTGTACATGGATAGGTCGAACCTAATCATGTAGAACAGCTCTACAAATGAATGGAATGGTGTACGGATCTTAGGGAAGGTCAGCCACAAATGAAAGATCATTGAATGATGTGTCATTAGGCTCCACAAGTTGAGGGATGCTTCACAAGTCTTCTCCTTTAGCTAATTATCAAAGACTGTAAGGATGCTCTGTTCTGAGAAAATAATTGATCTTCTGATAGTGATAACTTTCCAGTACTTAATCCAAATACTCTAAATTTTGGATATGATGTAGATGAATGAATCTAGATGCTAAGTCTAGCTCCAAAAGATGTGAAATAAAACTACGATAGAATGCGGACCAAAATACAGAAACTACTATTGACTAAACTGCTTGAACTGAACTAGAAAATGATAAGAAATAAACTAAAGTGCAAATGTTTTTTTGGTTGATCCAAGATTACTCTTGAACCAAGGATGCTTCTACATCAGACATCTGAGGTTATTGACAAGGTGAGTCCCTCACTTTGTTGGGGCTAGGGGAGAACCAAGATAGTCCACCTCAGCTTGAGAAATCCATGACGAATCTTCTTCTGGTCTGCCTTTCCAATTCACAAGGTATTATTTGTATTGTCTTCCTCTAGTCTTGTGTCCAACTCTATTGTCTGGAATGTCTTCAATATGCTCTGATGCTTGTTGTGGTAACTGCTTCTTCAAGTATTCTTCCATGTTGTCACTGAACTCTACTTCATGATACTAATATAGGTTCGCAATGTTTAAAATAGGTGATATACCCAATGACTCTGGTAACTCCACTTCATATGCATTTCCTGAATCAAATTTTCTGAGTATCTTACAGGGTCCAAACTTCTTCATCTTTAACTTGTTAAATGTCCCAAATAGAAATCTTTCTTTTCTCAAGTATACCATCACTTCATCTCCAACTTCAAATTCCTTATGTCTTCTCTTCTCATCTGCCTTGTCCTTATACTTACTGTTCATATCCTCCAAATTCTTCTTCAACTGATTATGCACTGTTTTCATGTGGTCTACAAATTCCTCTGCTTCTGCACTTATCTTTTCTTCCATACCAATGTCTTTCAATTCCACAACTCCTCTAGGATTCAATCTGGTAATAATCTTGAAGGGTGTTCTTCTGGTACTTCTATTTACTGAATTATTGTATGCAAACTCTGCTTGTGAAAGAATCAAATCCCAACTTATTGCCTTCTCTCCAACCAAGCATCTCAACAAGTCTCCCAAACTCCTATTCACTACCTATGTCTGTTCATTAGTTTGTGGATGAAATGTTGAACTAAAATTCAAATCTATCTTCATTTTCTTCCATAGTGTCTTCCAAAAGTATCCAAGAAATCTGGTGTCTTAGTTTGAAACTATTCTCTTAGGTAATCCATGTAATCTCACAATCTCTTTGAAAAATAGGTCTGCTACATGCACTGCATCAGTTGTCTTCTTACAAGGTATGAAATGAGCCATCTTTGAAAATCTTTCCACCACTACAAATATTAAATCATGTCCTCTCAGTGTCTTTGGTAATCCCATTACAAAATCCATGATTATGTCTGCCTAATGTCTCTCTGATACTGTCAAAGGTTTATACAACCCAGTATTCTAACTAATCCCTTTTGCAACTTGACAAACTCCACAACTCTACACAAATTTGCTAACATCCTTATGTATCTGAGGCCAAAAGTAGTTTTCACTTACCAAAGCCACTATCTTATCAATGCCAAAATGTCCTGCTAATCCACCACTGTGTTTCTCCTTGATCAAATTGTCTCTCATTGAACTCTTAGGTATGCACAACTGACTTCCTCTAAACAACATATCTTCCTAAATAAAATAATCCAGCCACTTACTCCTATCTATCACAATAAGTTCCTTACATGCTTTCCAAGGTTATTCAAAATCAGTATCTCCCTCGTACATGTTCTTCAATTCATCAAATCCCAACACTTCAATTCTCATTTCTGTCAACAAGTTTCAACTTCTACTCAACACATCAACAACTTTGTTTGATTTTCCACTCCTATGCTTCAACACAAAAGTGTAACTCTAGATGAACTCTACCCATCTCATATGTCTCTAATTCAACTTACCTTGACTGTTCAAAAACTACAAAGCTTGATGATCTGTATATAACACAAACTCCTTAGGCAACAAGTAATGTCTCCACTTCTTCAAAGCTTGAATTATGGCATAGAACTCTTAATCATAAACTGAATACCTTCTCCTTGTATTATTCAACTTCTCATTGAAATATGCTACAGGTCTAGCTTCTTGACTTAATACTGCTCCAATCACATTTCCACTTGCATCACAATCAACTTGAAATACCTTATTGAAATATGGTAACGCCAAAATAGGTTGCTCTATCACTTTTTTCTTCAACAATTCAAAACTTTTATTTGCTCCTGATGTCCACTTAAAGTCTTTCCTGTCACCTCTTGTTGTCTCTGTCATAGGGTTACATACTAAACTAAAATTTTTTATGAACTTCTAGTAGAAACTAGCCAATCCATGAAATGATCTAACCTTTCCAATGCTCTCTAGTGTAGGCCATTCAACAATTGCTCCTACTTTCTCAGGATCCATCTTCAATCCTTCCATAGAAATCACAAATCCCACATACACCAATTCTTCTTTCATGAATCTACACTTCTTGATGTTTAACAACAATTTCTCCTCTCTCAACCTCTACAAAACTTGTCTAATATGCCCCAAATGTTCCTTTTTTGTCTTACTAAAAATTAGAATATCATCCAAGTATACAATCACAAACTTACCGAGGAATTTCTTCAAGACTTCATTCATCAATCTCATAAAAGTACTCGATGCATTTGTCAATCCAAAGGGCATCACTAACCACTCATACAATCATTCATTTTTCTTAAAAGCAGTCTTCCATTAATCTCCTTCTCTGATTTTGATTTGATGGTATCCAATCTTCAAGTCTATCTTCATGAAATAGCTTTCTCCACTCAAACAATCCATGATATAATCCATCCTAGGTAAAGGGAATCTATACATAACTATGATCTTGTTGATTGCTCTAGAGTCAGTACACATTCTCCACTCTCCATCTTGCTTAGGTGCTAATACTATAGGTACTGCATAAGGGCTCAAGATTTCTCTGATTTGACATTTTCTCAGTTCAACTCTTGTATTTGTCTATTCAATTCTTCATTCTCTACCGGTGCCATTTGGTGTGTTGCTTTGTTACGCAAGCTAGCTCTAGGTATAAGATCCATGTGATGAATGATACTCCTTATAGGTGGTAATCCTTCAGGCACATTATCTCATATGATGTCTTCATACTTTGTCAGTAACTTTGCTGTCTCCTCCAATTGCGATTCCTTAGTCTCCTTCTTCAATGCTTCGGGCTTCTTAGGAATCAAAGCATAACACATATTCTCATGTATCAAACCATCTAGAAATTTCCTTCCATCTACCAAACAGATTCTAGCATTTCCACATATCTCACCCTTAGGATCATCTTCTAAAGGAATCGAGGTAATTATCTTTCCATTTTCTATTATAGTGTATGTATTCTTTCTCCCATCATGTATAGATTTTCTATCATACTACCAAGGTCTACCCAACAAGATATGACAAACATCCATAGGCATAATATCACACAAGACTTCATCATGATAAGATCCAATATGAAATTTCACCAAACATTGTTCACTCACCAATACCTTATGATCATCCTAAATCCATGCTATCTGATAGGGTTTAGGCTATTTCAATCTTTCTAACTTCAACTTAGTCACCATCTCCTCTAAAACTAGGTTATCTGAACTACCACTATCAATCACAATTTTACAACACTTACCTCTTGATTTGCATCTGGCTTTGAACAAAATTTTCCTCTGCGGTGGTTCCTCATTTGTTTCTACTTGAAATAATGCTTTCCTCATCACCAGTGATTCTCCTTTCTCTGGCTTACCAACAAAACTAGGTGATCCAATAGGTTCTTCTTCAATATAGCCTACTCTTCCACTGTTCTCTATCCTCTTGCTTGTACTACCCTAATTACATTCAAACGCTCTATGCCCTTCACCTCCACACTTGAAACAAGTACCTCTAAATGTTCTCTTATAAAATCCTCTTCCCTCTCTTCTATATCTGTATACGCCTAAAAATGATGTGATTCAGTCTAAATAAATATTTTTAATATTTATTCCCTTCTAATTCCTCTATCG
Organism: Cunninghamia lanceolata; assembly: GCA_027924645.1. Lineage (NCBI taxonomy): Eukaryota > Viridiplantae > Streptophyta > Pinopsida > Cupressales > Cupressaceae > Cunninghamia > Cunninghamia lanceolata. Next base: position 9,401,285 of record BSBN01000635.1, on the reverse strand, counting down.
AAAAATAAATAAACAAATTTATTTATTCAATTCATATTCCTCTAAATTAATTAAATATCAAAATATTTAATTATCTCTTCTAAGGTCAAAATTAAAGAAAACCCTTTATTTAATTGAATTCTTCCAAACAATTAAATAATTCTTAATTATTTAATTAGATCAAATCATTCTTCCAAATTTGAATAAATCAAATCAAATTTATTTAAATTCTCTCAATCCCTAAAAATAAAATACAATCAAATATTTTATTTATTCTTCTAAAATCATGCACAACAATTAAATAAATCTATTTATTTAATTTACTTTCTTATCTTCTAAATTAAATAATTCTAATTATTTAATTGTTTTCTTCCAATAATATCTTCTCTAAATTTAAATAAATCAATTATTTATTTAAAGTTGCCTTTTCTTCTAAATTGAGTTATCTCTAAATATAATTCAAGCTTTGTGCACATGCAATTAAATATTCCTAATATTTAATAAAGCAAAATATCTTCTTATTCTCATGCAAATCTATTTTTCTTATTTTAAATCACTTAACTGGTTGTTATATTCTTTAAATGCTTTAACTCATTCTTCTACTCTTGATAACTCCTTTCATGCAAAAGAAAGCAAAACACGTCTTCTTCTTATTTGTTGCATGTTCCTCATCCATTCTCAAGCATTGATCTTCTCATTCTTTCTATACCATTGATCTCTTCTTTCCCAAGTCTATAAATTGAACCTTATTCTTCTATTTCAATCATCCTAGCTTTAAGTATCATTACTCTGTAGGAATTACAGCGCGCCTTTGACACCAATTCCTTCATTGCTTATGATCACATTCGTTACTATGCACTATGCACTACTACCATCGTTGTGAAGCTTCTCTTCATGGTGATATTATCATAGCCATTCTCAATTGACATTCTTGAAGCATAGTAAAGAAGTGCACTCTCTGAGCTATTTCATACATACAAGATCGATTGTGATAGGCAATCAATGGAAGCTTCGAATTAAGGAGGTTTGCTTTGTTGTTTTGTTCATTGTTTATTTGAATATCTTTCGTTCATCAAATTTCATTGAAGTTTTGGGTATCTTGATATTTGATATTATTTATTACTCTCTTGTATCTAATTTTCCCTTAACATTTTTGGCGCCCACTTGGAAAACAGGTGTTACTTGTGATAAACATCTTCCTCCATCTTTGGGAAACCAATCGCCTTATGTCCATTCCTCCTCGTGTCCCATTCGATCCATATCTATCCCATAATAAAATCCTAACGATAACCTATCATGGTTTGATACTCTATCTTTTTGTTGCCTTGTCAACCAAGGTTTTGTCCCATATCGTATCCATAGTGTCAGCCTAGCATAGCGTCTGTCGTTAGTATCCATGGTCCAAGTCCATGAACTACGTTGCCTCTGCATCGTAACGTAGGCAAGGCCATTATTCTAATGCACCCCCAAGGCTCCACTGTTCCATCCATCCCATGTCTAGTCCTTCTATCTGTCTAAGTCCGCACCACTTTCTATTGCCTAGGTCTTAGGTCCATTAGGGTTTACCCCAAACTACATTGCCTCTGTGTCATCATGTAGGCAAGGCCATTTAGCAATGAGCCCCCGAGGCACTAGGTCAGTCCCTTAGGCTTCGTCTCACCAATAAAGATTATGGAATCTTCTCACTAGGCAAGCAAGTGCAAACAAAACCCACTCTTTTCAAGCATAAATCCTCACACAAGACATTAACCTATCCAAAGCAAAGAAAACAAATACCTAAGGCCTTCTAACTGATTTTACCCAAATTATGGCAAGAAAGATACATCTAATACAAGAGTGTCTTGTTTCAATTAGTTGCATCTTACAGTCTTGATTTTTGTTATTATGTCTTTCTATGCTACTCAAGGATGTCAAAAGCTAGAGATGCTATTGTTGTCTCTCAGATTTGCACCCTTGCCCAGTTGTAAAACTTGGTAATTTGGAGAAACATGGGAATGATCTCGAAGTGTGGGACCTTATGAAATGAGATCAGACCTCTAGAGAAGGCCATCTTTTTTAACTGGTTATCACCTAAAATGAACTGAATTTGTAGAGAAAAAGGGAGAAGGAATGCTTTTAAGAATGGAAGATAAAACAGAAAAACTTGAAAGTAAAGGGTGATTCACCAAGTTGAATAAAAGAACCCTCACAGAATTGAGAAGATGCACAACATAACTAGATACAACAAGTAAACATACATAGATTTAGATGATTCTAGCAGAGGTGAGAAACAAAAATGGTTGAGAGGAACAAAAGGTTCACAGACAATCATATGCAGATTTCACACTAAACTAGAAAATTAGTAAAAGAGGTAAAATAACTTGCATATATTTAATAAGAAGGCATAGTTACAGTAGGAGAAAGCTTTGTTTGGAAACAGAAAGATAGAATCCTAAAAATTTCCAACCTTTTTTACATCTCATGCCAATGCATATATATAGCATTTGTATTTTTGACCTAAGTTGATTACAATGAATGCTAGAAACTGCTATCACATAGGCCTGTCAGAAATATCTGCGCCAGAAGGGACATCCACCTATAAGAATTCATGGCATAAAAATACCTAGAATAAGGGCAAATGGAAGATATTTAAAATCTTCAATGTGAGCTACTGAATCATCGACCTGCACTCATAAATGTAACAAATATCTGCATCTGCATATGTAAAATTGGTTGCTGAAACGTCCTGTCACCAAAGCATGCAAATCCAAATCCAAATTTTGAAAGTAAAAATATTTCCTTCAAAAGCCCGCCAAATGAAAGTGGAGTCAAAAATAAGCACTTTTGCCTTTTGAAGCATGTTGAAATTCGCTAGAATGAGGGAGACACATGCGGTCAAAGTTGTGGTCAACTACATCTATATATCACCTTTGATCTATATCGGGTTGTTGGGAAAACTTTAAACTGAGTCACCGATGCACATGTTACGCCAAAATTTTCATTGTATTTGTTTTTGCATCGGCATTCTAATCGGCCTTAGAATCGCCTTTTGTATATGCATTTGGTATATCTTTGAATCTTCCTTTGTATATCGACACCTGCCACGTGTCATCATCTGATTGGCCACTGAGATATCTCAGGGACCCATCGCTAAACATTTGTATGCTCTTTATCAACTGTCAGAATGACTTTAAACTGAGTCGCCAATATACTCGCTCTCGCTGAAATCCCCTTCTATGCGACCCTTTGTATATCGATTGTCTATGAGATACAATCAATATACATACAATGCCGAACTCAAAGGATCATTACCATATTGTAACTTTTAGAATAGGTCCAGTCTTTGTATCTTATCTTCTTTGTATATCGGCATATACAAGCACTTCAACATACAAACTGCGGACCCCAAAATGATTATTCGCTGCATTTGATTCTCTAGTCGAGTCTAGGTTGTATGTCCTCCCTTGTATCTTTGCCTTGTATATTACATATACAATGTGAATATACAAGAAAAACATACATACAATTGCACTTCTACCTTTATCAACCAGGATGTATATTCATTTCGGGTCTCGGCTTTGTATCTCAGGAATGTATAGTCCCTTGTATATGCGATTGTATGTGCAAACATACAATTGCATGAACATGCAATTGGTGGACCCCGCCCTTTGTATCTTGCCTTGCATGTGCTACTTGTATATGCCCTTCGCATGTCAAATTCATCGACTATCGGGGAGACCTTGGAATGAGCTGTCGATATGCAAGGCTTTGCCGATACATATGGCCTTTGTATATTCTTTTGTTTGCACATATCAGGCTATCAGGGAGACTATCAGCCGAGTCTCTGATATGCAAAGTCTTGGTGAGCATCCTTTGTATGTGTTTTACATCTCCATCGGCCTATCGGTGGGACCACAAACTGAGCCACCAATAAGCAAGGTCTCTGCGATATGTATTTTGTATCCCCCCTTTGTATGTTCAAATGCATCAGCCATCGGAGAAACTTTGAATTGAGCCACCAATGCACATGTCATGCCGATTCATATGGCCTTTGTATATACAATCATACAACAGTGAATGTATATGTGAATATACATTCGAAAATGCATACACAAAAACTAAGCATGAAACTAAGAAAACCTTGCAATGGGAAATACTTGAAGCTAAAAGATTTTTGGGTTTTTCTAGGTTTTCTGCAAGGATTCTCCAAGGAAGATTTTTGGGATTTTTTGGCAAGGCATAGAATGAGTATTTGAAGGATTTAAGCCTTGCAAGGTCATTTTCTCAAGGATATTCAAGGAATATACAAGGTAAACTTTTTAACTCTGGACAAAGGAAAATAGGTCAACAATTCGGTGACTTCTAAGGGATGTTTTCCTGCTAAACATCAGATCAGTGGCCTTAAACATTATCCATTGGGCACAGGGTCATACAGAGATTTAAAAAATATCTTTGAAGCTCAATCCTGACCTCAGTAACTCAGCATATCAGCAATGAAGAACACTTAGAAGACCAAAACCAAAACAAAATGCTGAAAGCAATGCATCTAACTGTGCTAGACAACACTTAGGGAAAACAAAAAGGGATCTAAACTATTGTGCACCAGCATTTATTGAAAGTAATAAACCTAATCTACTGCTTTACAAGGCAACTCATACCTCAAAAACACCTCTTCAAGTGTATCCCATTGACTGGGATAGGCAAATTTTCTCCATCCATGCTTGATAACTGAAATGCATTGTGCTCCTTACATTTAGTAATGATAAATGGGCCACTCCACATGCTATCAAACTTGGAGTGCTTCCCTGGCCTACTTTTCAACTCATCTCATTTGAGTACCATATCACCTTCCCTAAAAATTATGGGAGTGGCTTTCTTATCAAAATTTCTTTTTGTCTGAAGCTGATGATACTCCATAGCTTTCATAGCTTTATCTCTAATTTCTTCAAGCTCCATAAGTTGAGCATATCTGATAGCCATGGGGTCTTCTTCTAACATCTCCAGCTGATTCATGATATCAAGTGCTGGCAACTCCATAGACACAAGCAATCTTGCCTCTCTTCCATAAACTAACACATATGGGGAGTTTCCAATAGACCTCTTCAGAGTTATTCCATCTTCCCATAAAGCAGATTTCAAATTGGTGTGCCAGGTTCTCTGGTTGTCCTCCATTGATCTTTTGATAATCCTTATGAGATTATTATTTGTAGATTCAGCCAAACCATTACCCTGTGGGTAATAATTTGATGAAGTGTTCAAATAGATTCCATTCTTGACAGCCTAGTCAGTTATCCTCAATCCAACAAACGCTAAAGTATTGTCTAAAATAATTAACTCAAGTACTCCAAATCTAGATACCAAATCATGATAAAAGTTCAAGACAACATTCTCATTGGATTCCTTTAGAGCCACTGCTTCAGTCCACCTTGTGAAATAGTCTGTTGTTGTAAGTATCCACCTATGGCCTGCACTTGTTGGTGGGTTAATGGGACCTATAAAATCAATGCCCCATCTCATGAAGGGTTGTTCTACTTGAATTGGTTGCAGAGGTAAAGCTGGCAGCCTTTCTTTGCCTACAAAAATGGCACATTTTACACATTTTCTAGCCCATGCATGAGCATCCTTGAATAAGTTGAGCCAGTAATATCTAGGTCTCATTATTTTCCAAGCAGTAGTCCTTGGGGCAAAATAACCCCCTGCTATTCCATCATGAAACTCATGCAGCACCTTGTCAATTTGATCACTATCAATGCATCCTAACAACACACCATTAAAATCCTTTCTGAAAAGGATGCCATTAATTAAAACATATGGAATAGACTGCAGTCTAAAATATCTTCTTTTGGTTCTATCTAAACCTACTGGACATTCACTAATTTGCAAAAAATGAGTCATGTTATTAACCAAACCTGTGCCCACTGTTGTTGTATCATCTTGATGTTCATCTTCAATGGTCAGAAGCACCTCTTCTTCCTTCTTTGTTTCATTTTTAGAACTAGTAGCAAGTTGTTCGCTGAGTCCTCTACCTCTAATGAGCTTGGTTATCTTGATATCTACGTCATACTCCATGACTTTGGTAATCCAACCATCTCTTTTCTCATTAGCATCCTTACCTAACAGGAAATCTTTCACACGAGGTGAGAAACCATCAAATGTATCTTATTGTTAGAAATAAGATGCCTAAACTTCTTGAGACCCCTTACCACTGCAAGGACATGCTTTTCAATGAAACTATACCATTGTGCATACTCCTCGAGTCCTTGGCTAAAGAAAGTGATTGGTTGCTCATAATCGTCACTTTGCTACTGTACCAGAATCATCTAAATCTGTGTATGTTTACTTGTTGTATCTAGTTATGTTGTGCATCTTCTCAATTTTGTGAGGGTTCTTTTATTCAACTTGGTGAATCACCCTTTACTTTCAAGTTTTTTCTGCTTTATCTTCCATTCTTAAAAGCATTCCTTCTCTCTTTTCCTTTGCAAATTCAATAGATTTTAGGTGATAACCAGTTAAGGAAGCCGGCCTTCTCCGAAGGTCTAATCTCATTTCGCAAGGTCCCACACTTCAAGATCATTCCCATGTTTCTCCAGATTGCCAAGTTTTACAACTGGGCAAGGGTGCAAATCTGAGAGACAATAGTTTTTGGCACGCCCGGTGGGACTTTGGAATTAGAAACAGTTCATATACTACATTTATCACTGGTTTAGATGTGCAGCTAATGATTTTTAGACCTATAAGAGGTTAAAACCTACATATCTGGCGACTCTGAGATTTGGTTTAGCAAAATTAGTGTATTTCTACCTATGAGAAGAATACAAACCAAAAGCAGTTCTTCATCTTTTGAATATTTGCAATTATCCCCACCTAGGAGACGAGGGATAACAGCTGAGAAACTCAAGAGGAATCAAGACTATTCTATGAGAGCCAAGTATACTCCTCCAACTATTGGAACTCATATTGTCCAAAGAATCCCAGTTACAATGATTCCTACAATCAGAAATCAGCCGTTTGTTGCATTCAACCAAGGTAGCCCTCTGAATTTAGCTCAGCATGATGATATTCCTTTTGCTTCCTTGAAAAGTTTGTCATATTTTAATGGTGAAAATCAGACTACTCCAGTTGAACACATAAAAGACATTGCAAACCTATGTGTTGTCCATCATGTGATAGAAGAGAATGTTGCAATCAGGTTATTAGCAGTTTCCCTCAAAGGGAAGGCTTTGCAGTGATTTAGAAGCCTGCCGGTGAACTCCATAGATTCATGGGATCATTTGGGAGAGGAGTTGTGCAACTTATTTGAAGACAGATCAGATCATCTGTCATTAGTTGAACAGCTGACTACAATAAAGAGAGCTCCCCAGGAGCAATTGAGGGATTTCAATTTCTGGTTTCAGAAGACATGGAACAGAATTCTTGCTATGGTAAGGCCTTCATCAGAATATACATTTCTGTATTTCTTGAAAGCTCTTAATAGTGACATTTTAGTAATGATACAATCAATGGGAGGTACAAATTTACCAGATGCATATGAAATAGCTATTAGAGTAGAAAATAGCCTGATTTAAGCCAGGAAAATAGCACCTAGACCACCAATGCCCTTTTTTCCTAAGATTCAAGCTTCAATGCCTTCGCCAATCCCATATTTTGCACCTTTACTTGCTACAGCAGCATTGCCAAGTACTACCAATTCTGAATTAATTGTTTCTAGCTCATCACAAGAGTTAAGAGAGATAAAAAATAGCCAACAGAAAATAGAGAACATCCTACAAACTTTTGGGAATGAGCTGGTGAATATCAAAAAATAGCATTCCCAGAATAGACAGCCTTATTAGCCACACAATCAAGGGAAAAACTAGTCATACCAAGCTAATAGGCCACCTTATCAAAACAATTACGAGGGTGCTAGGTAGAATGTAAACTAGAGGCCTTTTCAGCCTTACAATCCTACACCCATTAATATAGTTAGCGACCTTGTTCCTATTCAGAACAACCTTGCAGCTAAGTATGAATGGTGTCTTCCATGTAATCAGCCACACAGGCAGGCAACCTATTCAAATGGATTGATAAATCAGGCCCTAATGGTGTAAAATGTTGTAGTTTCACAGCCAAACACACCAACTGATGGGGCTGTACAATAGTAAGAGCAGCCTCAAAATGATTCTGCCTTCCTAAACTAGCAGGAAGATGAGTTCTTTGGCATAAATAGAGATGATATTTCAGTTGCAACAAATACAAGAGCTAAGAAAAGGGGTTATGAGATAGATCAAGTAGCAAACAAAGGAAAAGGACCTGCTGATCCTTCTACATCCCAGATTCCCCATATTTTGCAAAGAAATACTCAAACAACTGCCAGAGAACAGCCTCATTTGTAGGTTGATATTGTTTCTACAAGGTCCCATCAGAAGGTAAATGTTACTTCACCTTTCAATATCATTGAAAATATGAAGAAAATGAATGTGACAATATCTGTGTGGGATTCTTTAGAAATCCTAGGTCAAAAGGACATGTTACAATCTGCCTTGTCTAATCTAATAGTATCAAATGATGCAACTGTTGACCCAACTAGGGATGTCCTTACTAATTTATCCCAGGACAATAGAAAACAGCCAAACAAGAGTGCTAAACCACTTCCATTTTATATTTCATTAATAATAGGAGACAAGTTAGTACATAATTTCATGGTGGATAGTGGTGCAAGTAGTTCTGTAATGCCAAAACAGATTGCAAACTAATTAGGATTGAAATACCAGCCCCTCGAGAAGGGTGTGCTCCAGCTAGATGGCACAACTATTAACACTGTAGGTGTGATGAAAGATCTAGGTCTCACTTTGCATACCTGCCCAAATGTTTCCATTTCTCGAGAGGTGTTCATTATAGATTTACCTCCTCATTTTGCCATGTGTTTGTCAAGAGAATTCACAGCCAAGATAGAAGGATATTTATCCTCAAACTGGTCCCACATATTTTTAGAACACAATATGGCACAAAAGTGACCCTAAAATATGAATTGCTTGCTAAATATCACATAGAGCCTTATGTACCAAGTGTTGTTAATGCAAATTGCATTACTTCTGATGATCCTGAGCTTGTTGCTGCTCAAGAACTACAAACTGAAAGTATACCAGAAGTGTTGTTAAAGGAGTGGGCCTTAGAAAATATTTTTGATGATCCTGAGGGACACATTCAAGAAACTGGTATGGGGGTTTACATACTGCATGAGCCCAAGGTAGAAATTCCAAACCTGGTAAAGAATGCAGAACAACAGATAGATCAACAAAATGAAGTATAGAAAATGTACTTTGATGGCTCTAGGAATAGACATAGATCCAGTGGTGGTGTAATGCTTGTGTCTCCACAAGGTGATAGATATTATTCTGCTTTCCATTTTTCTTTTTCATTTACAAATAACACTGTTGAGTATGAAGGGTTGATTCAAGGTTTGTAGTGGGCAAGAAAGAGGAAAATTGGCTATTTGCAGGTGTATGGGGACAGCAAACTCATTGTAAATCAAGTGAGGGGATTGCATGTTACAAAGAATGATGCCTTGAAATGCTATATACATAGGGTATGGGATATGATTGAAGAGTTTGACGCTTTCAATCTAATCTCTATTCCAAGAAATCAAAACTATCATGTAGATAGGTTAGCTACGATTGGGGCTTAGTTTGATATCCCCAGTGATATTCAAAGAGAAAAAGGTACAACCTCATGTGAAAATAGTTGATAGGCCCTCTATCCTTGACAATAACATTCATTGGTAGGTTTTTGAGAGTGATGAGCAGATTCTGTGTTTCCTGTTAGAAGAGGATGAGTTTTCTGTGATGAATCAGAACAAACTCAAACAACAATATGATGATGATCAAATTGTCTAGTTAAAAAAAATGTTGTCTCTCAGATTTGCACCCTTGCCCAATTGTAAAACTTGGCAATCTGGAGAAACATGGGAATGATCTCAAACTATGGGACCTTGCGAAATGAGATCAGACTCCAGAGAAGGCTGGCTTCCTTAACTGGTTATCACCTAAAATCTACTAAATTTGCAGAGGAAAAGGGAGAAGGAATGCTTTGAAGAATGGAAGATAAAACAGAAAAACTTGAAAGTAAAGGGTGATTCACCAAGTTGAATAAAAAACCCCTCATAGAACTGAGAAGATGCACAACATAACTAGATACAACAAGTAAACATAAACAGATTCAGATGATTCTTGCAGAGGTTAGAAACAAAAATAGTTGAGAGGAACAAAATGTTCACAGACAATCATATGTAGATTTCACACTAAACTAGAAAATCAGTAAAAGAGGTAAAATAACTTGCATATATTAAATAAGAAGGCATAGTTACAGTAGGAGAAAGCTCTGTTTGGAAATAGAAAGACATAATACTAAAAATTTCCAACCCTTTTTACATCTCATGCCAATGCATATATAGCATTTGTATTTTTTGCCTAAGTTGATTACAATAAATGCTAGAAATTGCTATCACATAGGCCCGTTAGAAATATCTGCGCCAGAAGGGACATCCACCTACAAGAATTCATGGCATAAAAATATCTGGAATAGGGGCAAATGGAAGATATTTTAAATCTCTAATGTGAGCTACTGAATCATCGACCTGCACTCACAAATGTAACAAATATCTGCATCTACATATGTAAATATGGTCGCTGAAACGTCCTGTTGCCAAAGCATGCAAATCCAAATCCAAATTTTGAAAGTAAAAATATTTCCCTCAAAATCTCGCCAAATGAAAGAGGAGGCAAAAATAAGCACTTTTTCCTTTTGAAGCATGTTGAAATTCATCAGAATGAGGGAGATACAAGCGGTCAAAGTTGCAGTCAACTGCATCTATGTATTGCCTTTGTACTATATCGGGTTGTCAGCAAAACTTTAAACTGAGTCGTCGATGTACATGTCATGCCGAAATGTTCATTTCATTTGTTTTTGCATCGGCACTCTAATCAGCCTTAGAATCACCTTTTGTATATGCATTTGGTATATCTTTGAATCTTCCTTTGTATATCGGCACCTCCCACGTGTCGTCATCTAATTGGCTGGTGAGATATCCCAGGGACCCATCGCTAAACATCTGTATGCTCCTTATCAGCCATTGGAATGACTTTAAACTGAGTCGCCGATATACTCACTCTCGCTGAAATCCCCTTGTATGCGACCCTTTGTATATCAATTGTATATGAGATATAATCAATATACATACAATGCAGAACTCAAAGGATCATTAACCATATTGTAACTTTTAGAATAGGTCCAGCCTTTGTATCTTATCTTCTTTGTATATCAGCATATACAAGCACTTCAACATACAAACTGCAGACCCCAAAATGATTATTCGCTGCATTTGATTCTCTAGTCGTGTCTAGGTTGTATGTCCTCCCTTATATATTTGCCTTGTATATCGCATATACAATGCAAATATACAAGCAAAACATACATATAATTGCACTTCTGCCTTTATCAACTAGAATTTATATTCATTTCAAGTTCGGGCTTTGTATCTCAGGAATGTATATTCCCTTGTATATGCGATTGTATGTGCAAACATACAATTGTATATACATGCAATTGGTGGACCTCACCCTTTGTATCTTGCCTTGCATGTGAGCCTTGTATATGCCCTTCGCATGTTCAAATTCATCAGCTATTGGGGAGACCTCGGAATGAGTCACCGATATGGAAGGCTTTGCTAATACATATGGCCTTTGTATATTCTTTTGTTTGTGCATATTGAGCTATCGAGGAGACTATCAGCTGAGTCTCTGATATACAAAGTCTTAGTGAACATCCTTTGTATATGTTTTACATCTCCATCGACCTATCGGTGGGACCACAAACTGAGCCACCGATAGGCAAGGTCTCGGTGATATGTATTTTCTATCCTCCCTTTGTATGTTCAAATGCATTAGCCATCGGAGAAACTTTGAATTAAGCCGTTGATGCACATGTCATGCCGATTCATATGGCCTTTGTATATACAATCATACAATAGTGAATGTATATGCGAATATACATTTGAAAATGCATACACAAAAACTAAGCATGAAATTGAGAAAACCTTGCAATGGAAAATACTTGAAGCTAAAAGATTTTTGGATTTTTCTGGGTTTTCTGCAAGGATTCTCTAGGAAATATTTTTTGGATTTTTTGGTAAGGCATAGAATGAGTATTTGAAGGATTTAAGCCTTGTAGGGTCATTTTCTCAAGGATATTTAAGGAATATACAAGGTGAACTTTTTAACTCTGGATAGAGGAAAATAGGTCAATAGCTATGATGGGGGCATAATCATTTTCTTTGTCTGTTGTTTGTGGATTAATCTTTAGTAATGGGAAGCCTTGTCAAATGACATGATCGATAAAAGATCATCGAGGACTTCAAAGGTCTAACATGAATGGGGGCAATCCTTGTTTATTGATACGCAAGAAATACTCAAGACATCTCAGTTCAATTATAGCTCGATGCTTGTATTAACTTGCTAAAGCAAAATCCATGTAAGTGATACGCAGGTCATCTCGATTCAATTATACCTAGATGCTTGTATTAACTTACAACATTCAGAAAAAGTACCAAAAAATCACCCAATGATGAAATAAGCACTTCAAAATACTTGCACCATCAAGATGTCAAAGTCAAAGCATCCATTATACATCCATACATCCGTATCCATTGCAATAAAAGATCCAAACAATGTAGAGTAACAATACAAAGTCAAAGCTTTGTGAATCTGTCTATCGAGTCATTCTTTCAATCAATCTTCTGTCTACCATTACATCATCTCTGTGTCGATAGAGTACATTTGGACATCACAAGAATATAGCTTATAGTTGCATATCATATCATATGAGATAGTCATTTACATGATTAAATCAGTTGCATACATAACAAGTGCATCAGGTCATCCATATACAATTTGTTGCAATCATCATATAGTGTCAAATAGAAAAAATCAAAAACATAGATAAGTGCATCATGTAAGTTGTATAATCATATAGATATTATTTTTGCATTCACACAGATTAGAGATATATCAAGTAAGAACATCTAAGTCTACATTAGATAAACATGTGCATTGCATCATACAAATAGAAATGCATCATAACTCATACATATAGAAAGCTCAAATAGCTGCATCATCATATAAATATCATTAAATGTGTCCAAATGTACAATATCAAAGTGGTCCATCTCTGAATCAATGTCATATACAATAAATACATCCCAGGGATGGTGATACATGTCTCAAAATACAAAAAATGGTACATAAGTCTATCCAGCTATCTGAGCCATCAAAAAGGTACATAAGATCCAAAAATATGCAATTCTCTCCTATCTCTGCTGTTGTGGACTGCTGCTCCCAGCAGTATCTCCCATGTCCCCTCCTCTGCTAGCCTCATACTGCTATGGACCCACCACAAAGGCTCCTGACCTTGATCCACCTTCTCTCAGGGGAGCCATAGACTGGCTCCTATAGTTGGAGGCCCTCTGACTAGCTAGCATGAAACCATGATATAGACCCCATTAATATTGTACCTAAGCCTATGCTCTGGCAAGCTCACCATGTACCTACGCTAACTGTGTCTATGCCTGTGCTAACTGTGCCTGTGCCTAGTGCACCTACCCAACTAGAAAGTTGCTCATCGCATCTGTCCCAAGGGCTGCCACTGCGGTATCCCGCTTTACTCAGATAACTCGTATCTGCCCATCCACCATATCTCTCTCTAGTAAGCCCCACAATCACCTCTACGTCTGTCTCTCGCTGGACATTAGCCCTCCTGAGCTATGCCCGTAGTTGCCTCACTTGTCCTCTTAGGGTAGCTATGGTCCTCTCTTAGACATCTACCTGTGCTGGACCCTGGGCTGCCTCTGCATGTCTCTGCCCCTGTGGCTGAGGTCCCTACTATTGTGCCACCTGCTGAGGTGGCAGCATCTGTACCTGCAGTGCCTGTTGTGGTGCCTGCTAGGAGACCTATGGTGGCACTACCTACTAGGCATGGGAAAGTCCCTCCCCACCTCTCCTCCTCTATCTGGGTCAGCCTCCATCATCTCCATCGTCTCCCCCATATCTGCCACCCCCTCATCCTCCTCTCCCCCTCGTCCTCCTACTCCAGCCAACTTGGCCCTCATCATCTGAGTTCACCTCGTCTATCCAAGGCACCAACACCCCAAGCCCTGAGTATCTCAAAAATGGGTGGGCAGTGAACCAATCCTCATAGTCCTGTGTCATCCCAGTGTCTACAATCCCGCTCCTCATGTCCCAGGTGATGTAAGGCGTCTACCAAAATTCTACCAATGCCTCCTCATAGGATGCCATCGATCCCCATCTGAGCCTCTCAGTGTGAGTCCTAGAAAATCAAGCCTACCCCTGTGGCATGCCCTGCCTCCTCCCAAACTACCTCTGTGCCCAGCCAACAATATGTCTCTCCAGTATAAACTGTGTCCACCCAATCAGCCACCGCATCTGATAGTAGTAAGGTAGCTCATCTGCGTCGTCATCCTGTAGACACCCAAATTTGTCCATGTCTAGCGACACCTTGTTACATCCCTAATCCATTATTCAATTAATTAAATAAATTTTATTTATTTAATTAAAATCCCATTCTCATTCACTTAGCCAATTAATTAAATAAATTGTATTTATTTAATTAATTCCACATCATGTCTTATCTCATTTTATGCATTTATCATATTAATTAAATAAATTTTATTTATTTAATTAATTTCCAACTCATATCCCACTAATTCAAATACTTTATTTGAATTAAGCCTTTATCATTTATCACATTTCAACACTTGTCCATTTCCCATTTATCATGTGTTGTAAGACAACTTTCATTTAAAATCCTTCACATGTACAACTAATTGGACCTAAATTTAGTAACTTTCAATCTTAGCCATTCACATAGCCTTTGAATCTCCACCGTTGGTTGATCTTGGTTGAGTCCTATATAAACAGCCTCTCATTCCATATGAGACATCCAGAAATCGAGAAATCTAGCAATCCAGAAATCATATAGTATCTAGCAATCCAGCAATCATATAGCAACTCCATTATCATCTTGAGCATTCGAGCATTCGAGCTTTTATCATCCATCAATGGCAGCTTTCAGCTTTGTAATTGCTTATCGTTGAAGAAGCAGTCCACATCTCTCTCTCAAACAAGGAATCGCACGGTCTAGGTGATGTTATGCTTGAATTGCATTATCCTTTGATTTCATTTAGGTTAGATTCCTTGATGATGGTAGGGTTAGGGTTTCATGACTATGTCTGATCTTCCACACCTGACTTTCACCTATCACATTTTGGCACGCCCGGTGGGACTCACGTCCCTGATTAACTTCATTTTTTTGGAGTTGTTTCCTTGAAGATCAGATTTTGCAGGTGCTCGCAGAAAATTTCAGTCGCTTTTAAAGGAAAATCCGCCGCTTCGAGATTTCTGCGTCGCTTCTGAGCTGGAGCAGGCTGCATATACCTCTCTAGATCGCCTTTGACCTAACAGTCGTCGCCTCAGGTAAAACGCATCGCTTTTATCATTAACATGATCGCCTGGGACTGTGTTTACTGTATTCGCCGCTTTTGATCTAACAGCCGCCGCTTTTGCGCATAATAAGATCGCTTTTAATCTAACAGGGGTCGCCTTTGCACAAATCCGCATCGCTTTTGATCTAACGGTGCACGCTTTTATTCTGATATGATACGCTTATGAGCTAATAATATTCGCCTGTGCAGGTTAGGGTTTTGATTTTTGTTTTGCAGAGACAGGTCGCTTTCGACTTCCAACAGGTCGCTTCCGGTATATTGCGATCGCATATGAGACGACAGTCGCCGCTTTTGAATATATTTGTGTCGCTTATGGACTAATATTATTCGCCTGTTAGGCTAGGGTTTTTGTTTATCGGCTGTGTTTTTGCAGAAACAGGTCGCATCCAGCCCTCAACCGATCGCTTATGGAAAATATGCATCGCTTATGAGCTGACAGGCATCGCATACTGTGTTTTTGCGCGTCGCATACGATCTGCAGTCTTTCACCTGTGACATAATAGAGGTCGCTTTTGATCAACAGTGGGTCGCATCTGGTAAAGCTCTGTTGTTTTCAAGCCTGTTTCAGTTCCAGTTTGATTTTTGGCTATTAACTGGGTATTTGCGCAGCATCTTATCGATCTGTCCAAGAAAGGAGGTTATCAAACTACTGACATATCTGTTGCAGGTTCGATCGGTCCAAGATTTGTGGTTTTTTTCACTAAATTAGGCATATTTGGGCTTGGTGCTTAAAATGAATTACTGTTTGCTCCGTGCTTGATTTATCTTTTTGATTGCTTGCATGTGCCTGATTGTAACCCAAATTTAATGACAAAAGTATCCTCTCCCCTTGCCTATCAAATGGATCTTGGGTGCATGAGAACTTGTCATTATCTTTAGAGGGCCTGCCTTCCCGGTGTGAGAAGGGATACGACCCAAGCGGTAACGGGCTAAAGCCAAGTCCTTCCGAACCGCTATATAAGAAAAGTGTTTGTGTCGAAAGCCACAAACAACGGGTGCAGTTGTGTTATACCGACAGCCAACCTCCCCCAAAACCCTCCAAGGCGCAACCCTTGGAGGCTGGGAGACTCCATAACGGAGAGTAGCGCTGCCGCATGTATAGCCACCCGAACGGATGCCCTTATTAGCAACTTTGTGTAGTAGCCAAAAACCTTCTATCTGTTGACGCAGAGGGCAAAACCCTTGAAGCGGCCCCGATTCATGCGGTTCTTAGCCGAGGTAGCAGGGACAATCTAAAGGTTTGGAGAGGGTCAAGCCTTATAAGAATCCCGGATCTTGGTATGCGTGAGAAGTGTGTGCAAATGTAAGGAGGAGCCGGTGCTATCAAGATCCTGGAGCTACCCGCTTTGAATAGGCGCAGCTAGGGGATTCAACAGATACTGTCCTATCCTAGCCTAGGTTGTATCAGTTTGTGCTTGTTGTAAGTGTGAGTGACTGTTATCATTGTCTTCTTGCTAAAAAAAACTGCAAAAATCAGACCACCGGTACACAAACACAGTCGCTTTTGAACCTAAACTGCTCGCACAGACCATCAACATCGCTTCTGAACTATAGTGACTCGCATTCTGCCTGAACTGCATCGCTTTTAAACAACAACTGCCCGCATACTGCTTAAACAGAGTCGCTTTTAAACCGTAGTTGATCGCCTTTTGCCTGAACAGAATCGCTTCTGAACCACAGCTGATCGCCTACTGTCTGAACCAAGTCGCATCTGATTCATTACCAGTCGCATGTTGTTTGAGCCAAGTCGCTTTTAATCCACAGTTATTCGCCTGATTCCAGAACAAGCTCGCCTATGAACAATAGACTGTCGCCTTTAGGGATATCTGAGTCGCCTCTGAACCAACAGTAATCGCCTTTGAACCAACAGTCATCGCCTCTAGCATAGCATTCGCTTCTGGTTAGCACTGTCATTTTTCTGTCGAAACTAAACCAGGTCGCATTTGAGCTATCATTAATCGCCTTTAGCATCCTCTGAGTCGCCTTTGAGCTATCATCAGTCGCCTGTAGCTAAAATTCTTGCAAATCTCAGTGCATCAGCTAAATTAGCCTCAGGACCAGCTTGCTTGAACCTCAAACATCAGCTCTCAGACTTACCTTTGATCAACAGCAAACACCTGGACTTTGTCTCCTATTTTGAGCTTATCAATCAATCACAACTCATGAGCTTTTCTATCTTTTTGAGATCCCAAACCAGCAAATCAGCCATCAATCCAATCATTTCGATCAACAAACAACCTTCAGTTTTAGCTTCAGCCAACAAACAACCTTCAGCTTTAGCTTCAGCAAACAATCTCTTTTTAGCTTTAGCTCCAACAAACAGCAAACAATCTTTCCCTTGAGTGATTAAGCTACCTCTAGGGACAACCAACAACAACTCAGCCAAACCAAATCAACCAAGCAACTTAGCCAAACTAGCAAAACCAAAACAACAACCAATCAACCAACTATCATCTTTTGGGTCTTAAAACTTTGACAAGCTCAACTTCATCATCAACATCATGCCTCAAACTAGGAGTCAATATCGAGCTGAAGTAGAAGCCAAATTGAAAGCTGAAATGGATGCCAAATTGCAAGCTGAGATGAAACAATTCACAACACCTCTTAAGGACGCAACTCAATTCACAACTGGTATGCCTTCTCATATGTTTATACCTCAAGGGTACACTAGGGGCGAATCATCTTCACAACAAATGCATCCTCCACCATCCTTGGAAACTTTCGAAGAACAATCTCAAGACGACTCATCAGAATTTCAAGATACCTATCTATGGGACCAAGTTGAGAAACTCATGATATCTGAGCCTGATCGCTGTTTTCTCCAACTTGCTCGCATGGGTGCTAAACTACCTAAAGACTTTGATATATCCACTATTAGAGAGCACGATCCCAACACTACTGCTGTTGTTGCGAATAAACCATCTACTATAGTCACATCATCTCCTATTATCTCGCAAACACCATCCTCATTGCCTCTTGTTGCTTCATTTGAGTTACCACGATCAGAGCATACCTTAGAACCATTGATAGTGCCCACCAATGTGCTTCCTCTCATGTCACAAAATCTCAACATCCCACCTTTTCATGTCCCTCAACATATCTCTCCTTCTACCATGACTGTTTCCATGCCTCACGTCACACAAGCTGTCCATGTAACGCAAGCACAAACACTTCGAGCATCACAAGCAATTCCCATATCTTATGGTGTGCATACCTCTCAAACCATTCCAACAACACATGTCCTCCATGCTTCACAACCATTGCGATCTACCACATCTCATACACCAACTGCTAATTCCTTCATGTTATCCTATAATCCCAATGTTAGCCTTATTGACATGAGTGATCCCCTCATTTCTCAAGCCAATCCAAACAATCAGATCGCTTATGTTGATCAACTTACATCCATGCTGTCCTCTTCTTCCAATCCTTCACACACTATCAATCCATCTTATGCTACCCAAGGCTTCTCTAATATCACCCAACACATGACATATACCAATCCTCATATTGTCCAAAATACCAATCCCAATGTTCACCCTTCTGTTGTATCTACCAATCCCTCCGTCACTTATCATGTCATGAATTCAATTCCAACTTCCCAACCATCTGCTACTATCAATCCCACATCCACTTCTCATGTAATGCACACCCACTTACCACTTGTGTCTCAAGGACAGCAATCCTCTAACACATACATGTCATATACCACTCCTTCGACATACATTGTGGGCACACAACCCCAACAAACCGTTACAGCTTCGTACATCCCACAACCACAACAAACTGTCACAACTCCACATATACCACAACCGCAACCACAATATGTTTCATATCACACTCCACCCCCTTTGCAACAACAGCAGTTATCCTCAGCCAATATCCAACAGATGATCGATGAAAGGGTAGGACAAGGCAAGAAACCCTTCTCTCTCGAAAACATATGCGCTTATCCATTTGACAAGTCTCTTAATATGATACCTTTTCCACCACACTTTGAAATCCCACAATTTGATAAGTACAAAGGGAAAGGAAATCCGGATGACCATCTTCGAGCCTTTTTCATGGCATGTCTCGATGTTGCCTATGATGATACATATCTTTTGAGACTATTTCCTCGCAGCTTAGCAGGACAAGCTCTCGAATGGTTTTCCCATTTACCTCCAGGAATTAAGACTTTTTCCGAATTGGTAACCAAGTTTCGATCACATTTTGCCTTCAATATTGAACATGAGGTAAACATGAATGACATTGTCAACAACAAACAACGCAATGGTGAAACCTTTTCCTCATTTACCCAGCGATGGCGTAATATGGCTAGCAAATTATCATGGGAAATCCCTGAGAAACAACAGCTTGACATCTTTGTTCAAAATCTTCATCCTGAGCTGTCATTCCAATTACAATTGTAAAGTGCTAGCACCTTTGACGAACTAGTTTCCAAAGGAGTTATTATTGAACGAGCCTTAATTGCCAAAGGAACTATCAAGATCTTTCGTGATAACAAAGATTCTCCCCAAAATTCCAATGATAAGTCTCGCTTTTGGAACAAGAACAAGAATGTTGTCAATGACGGTATTGTTGATACAAAGAATATCCAAACTATGAGAGCTCCTATCAACATTCAAGCAGCCTCTCCACCAAGACAGTCTTTTCCACAACGAAGAAACCAACGCCAAACTTCTAATCCACGCCGACAATTTACACCATTAGTGGAACCCATGGAAGTTATTCTTCGAAAGCTGCTTCAAGCCGGAGATGTTATTCTACCCGATGCACCACCAAATGACGAACCACTCTTTCGAGCTCCTTGGTACAAAGAGAATGAGTATTGTGATTATCATCGAGTTAAAGGACATAAAACAAATGGTTGTATGCGCTTAAAACATGTTATCCAAGACTGCATTGATCAAGGTCTAATCAACGTCACACCTTCAACACCTCAACCTGCTCAACAATCCACATCAAACTATGATCTAGAGACTTTCAAGAATCCACTGCCATCTCATGATCAGACAAATAACCTTCAAGCTGGAAATGCTATTCCCTATAGCTATGCATCATCTACCATTGGCCGCATTGACCATGCTCGCATTTCTACCATTACCATCCAAGGAGCACCTGATTGTGCCGTAACCACGCGAAGAGGTCGAGTTACCGTTCAAGGAGCACCTCCTCATCCTCCTCGACCTCTCTCTGACTATAACCTTTTGGATCACCTTGGCAAAACCCCCGCACACATATCTATCCTTGAGCTGCTCCGCCTATCCCCCGCACATAAAGCTATCCTTGATAAGGCCTTACAAGAATCTTCGGTGCCTAATAATATTAATATCACACAATTTCAATCCATGGTCGCTAGCATTGCAGCCCCTTGTCATTTAACCTTTTCTGACAAAGATCTTCAACCCTCCATGCATCCGTCACACAATGAGGCCCTCCATATTGAAGTATTTGTTAACCAACGCCGTATCAAACGAGTCTTGATAGATGGGGGAGCTGGTCTAAATATATGTTCTTTGAAACTTATCAAACAATTGGGATATTCTGAGAAAAATGTTGACACCTCCAAGGTTATAACTATCAGAGCATATGATGACGCTGAAAGAGATACTGAAGGGATCATCTTATTGCCTATTCAAGTTGGACCGGTCATTACAGAAACTCGCTGTCAAGTCCTTGATATTGATCTGCCTTACAACATCATCCTCGGTCGCCCTTGGATCCATACCCTTAAAGTAGTTCCATCTACATATCACCAATGCCTTAAATTTTCGCATAAGGGTGTGGAAGTTACCATTCACGCTGATCCTAATCCATTTGAGTTTTGCCGTGCTTTTCAAGGTAAATATCAGAGTCCAAACCGTATCCCTCTCAACACCGAGGCATATCCATCATCCTCCTATGTCGACCCATCCGATCTCCTCAAGCCCTCATCTAGCAAAGCCGCTTCCAACCTCCATATCAAATATACTGAACATGGCCCTGGTGAGTACAAATTGCAGGAATCCTGTTGCGTTGGCACCCTTCCGTTATCTCCTAAATCCCACGGTAAGCTTTCTATATCTAAGCCCACTTCATCCTCCGCTGTTATCAAAGCTCCCCCTACCGTATTCATTAAAGGTGGTTTCTTGGATGACGAAGACATTGAGGACATAGACTCTTGGATATTCTTTGATGAAAATGACCAAGTCCAACTTGAAGTAGAGCGATACAACAACGGGTTTCGTATCATCAAGAACATGGGCTATAAAGGACATGGCGGCTTGGGATCACAGGAACAAGGACCTATTGAGCCCCTTATTGTGTCTAAGAAGTTTAATAAGCAAGGCCTTGGTTACCAACCGGAGGTACCGCGATCCAAAGACATTAAGTGTATTTCCGATATTGACGTTAGATCTCCTTCGGTAGGAGAGATTTCTAACTCGGATACCATCGACGACTCCTCCCTTCATATCACCGACCTCTTTCAAGAACATTCCATCTTCATGTTTTCCGCAATCTCTTCTAGCCATCACGATCCCTCCATTAGCCTCTCACTCGTATATCCTGACCTCATCGATTGGGACCAACAGGGGGCACCGATATTAGATACATTTGAAAATGACGAAGCCATTGCAGAATTCATGGGTTTGAGACAAGGTATCCCATTGGGTGATCACAAAGCAGGTTTTATGATGGAATTACCTAAACTAGCATATTTTGGTGGAAGTATCAAATCCTTCAGTCGCAAAAGTGAAATAAACAAAATTCAACAAAATAGGTCACTAGGTGAAAACCGCAAGGCGCCTCTTGACCGTGAAAAAGTAAAAATAAAGGACGTATCCGAAGGTGAAAACCTCTCTGAGGCACCTGAGGATGAGGGATTTGATCTTCCTGTCACCGCTGATTACCATGAGAAATCAACTGTGCTAGTTGAAAAATCACAAGACATGAACTTGGGAACAGAACAAAATCCGAAGATCACCTTTTTGGCAGCATCACTATCAGAGCAAGAACGAAAGAACTTCACAGCATTTTTCCTGAGACGAGCTATAAATTTTGCATGGACTTATGCAGACATGCCAGGACTAGATCCTTCACTTGTGGTACATCATTTAGCAGTATTCCCTGATGCAAAGCCTGTCAAACAAAAATTGCGCAAAATGCATCCACAAGTTGCCTTATTGGTTAAAGCAGAAATTCAGAAATTATTAGAAGCAAAGTTCATAAAGCCTATTGACTATCCAGAATGGGTTTCAAACTTGGTACCTGTAGCAAAACCAGATGGACGAGTTCGCTGCTGCACGGACTTTAGAGATCTTAACAAAGCATGTCCTAAAGACGATTTTCCATTACCAAGCATAGACAACATTGTTGATCTTACAGCAGGACATGAAATGCTATCTTTGATGGATGGATTTTCTGGTTATAATCAAATCAGAATAGCAGAGGAAGATCAAGATAAAACGTCTTTTATTTGTCCATGGGGCACATATTGCTGGGTTGTAATGCCTTTTGGTCTCAAAAACGCTGGAGCTACCTATCAACGAGCCATGACAGTTATTTTTCATGACCTTTTTCATACTATCATGGAAGACTATGTTGATGACATCCTGGGAAAATCTAAGACAAGGGAAGGACATCTACCAGTATTGGCACAAATTTTTGATCGATTAGAGAAATACCAAGTCAGACTAAATCCAAAGAAGTGTGTATTTGGGGTAACATCAGGAAAACTATTGGGATATATTGTGTCTCGACGAGGCATAGAAGTGGACCCAGCTAAGGTAAAAGCTATCATAGAAATGCCTCCACCAACGAATCTCAAACAGCTTCGCAGTTTACAGGGTAGGCTACAATCTATCCGCAGATTTATCTCACAACTCGCAGATAAATGTCATCCTTTTTAGCATCTTCTTCGCAAGGGTGAACCTTTTAAGTGGGATGAAAAGTGTCAACAGGCTTTTGATAAGATAAAGGAATACTTGGCAACACCTCCTGTGTTAATACCTCCTGTACTTGATCGTCCATTACTACTTTATATATCATCAACAACTGCAGCATTAGGTGCACTTCTAGCTCAACATGATGATTCAGGAAAAGAACAAGCCATCTATTACATTAGCAGAACTCTTGTGGGATATGAACTTAATTACTCATTCATGGAAAAAGCTTGTTTAGCATTAGTGTTTGCTTCCCAAAAGTTGCGACATTATATGTTGAACCAAACAACAAAGCTCATCTCTAATGTGGATCCCCTCAAGTATCTCCTTTCAAAAGCACTTCTCACAGGGAGATTAGCAAAATGGGTTATGATCTTGAGTGAGTTTGACATACAATATGTGAACCGTAAAGCTATCAAAGGACAAGTCATTGCTGATCAATTAGCTGCAGCACCTATCACAGACATTCAGCCAATATATCCCGAATTCCCTGATGAAGGATTGTTTACTTTCAGCTCTCCAGCACGATGGCAGCTATACTTTGATGGATCATACACTCAACACGGATCTGGAGCAGGTATCTTGTTTGTCACTCCCCAAGGAGACTGCATACCTAAATCATACAGAATAGCATTCCCCTGTACCAATAACATAGCAGAGTATGAAGCTTTAATCACAGGTTTGCGCATGGCAGTACAATGGGCTATCAAACAGTTACGAGTCTTTGGTGATTCTCAGCTAGTTATCAAACAGGTCTTAGATGAATATCAAACAAAAGACGAGAAGCTTCTTCCATACAAACTAATGGTGGATGATTTCAAGCAATATTTCGAGGACATTACCTTTGAGCAAATTCCAAGACTACAAAACAGAGTAGCTGATGCCATGGCTATGATTGGGTCTCTTTTAGACATGCCATCTAACACCCATAAATGTGAATTCTTGGTCGAACAGCTTTTGATCCCCGCATTTGAAGTTCCACAGTCTGAGCTTATATGTGAGATTGTTGGTCCCAACTCGTTGTGGTACAAAGATATATACGAGTATCTCCGTAATCACACCTTGCCTCGTCAACTATCCAACACCCAACGTAAAACTTTTATCCGTCGAGCCTCTCATTACACTATCTTAGGAGACACCCTTTATCGCCGAAGTCTTGATGGTATCCTTCTTAGATGTCTTGATTCTGAGGAAGCAAAAACGGCCTTACGTGAAGTACATGAAGGTGTCTGCGGTTTGCATTCCGCTGGCCCTGGCCTTGTTAAGAAACTTCTGCGAGCAGGATACTATTGGCCAACTATGGAAAAAGATGCCCAACAATTTGCAAAGCGATGTCTACAATGTCAGAAACATGGAGATCTAATACATGCACCAGCACATGAGCTTCAGCCTATTGTCACTCCATGGCCTTTTTCGCAATGGGGACTTGATCTTGTGGGTAAAATTCATCCTACTTCATCAAATGGTCATAAGTTTATTATCACTGCCACTGAGTATTTCACAAAGTGGGTAGAAGCCATACCAATGACCTACATCACAGGTAAACAAATAGCTAAATTCATCCTACATTACATCATCTGCCGTTATGGAGTTCCTCAAGCTATTGTCACAGATAATGGCCGGCCTTTCAAGAACCAAGAGGTTAGAGATCTTTGCAATAAGTTTCATATTCAACATAGGTTCTCTACGCCTTATTATCCTCAGAGCAATGGTCAAGCTGAAGCCTCTAATAAGACAATCATCAAGATCCTTAAAAAGACTGTCAACGAAACTGGTCGAGATTGGCATCTACAACTGCATCCTGCTTTATGGGCATATCGAACAAGTGTCAGAACTCCTACTGGCGCCACACCCTATGCTCTAGTCTATGGCACTGAAGCTATTTTGCCTATCGAGGTTGAGATCCCCTCTTTGCGCATATCCTTGCAACATACTATTTCAGATGAAGAATATCGAGTCTCCCGACTCCATGATCTTGAGCTCTTAGATGAACGCCGCCTTACAGCATTGAACCATCTTCAAGTCTATCAAAACCGGCTACGTCGCAGCTATAACAAAAAGATCAGAGAACGCAGATTTCAGGTTGGCGACCTTGTCCTTAAAGAAAACCAAAGGAATCAACAACATCGAGAGAAACAGGGCAAGTTTGAACCAAATTGGCTTGATCCTTTCATTATCACAGCAGTTTATGGATCTGGTGCATACACTTTGTCAACACCTGAAGGCATTCCCTTGGATGAACCCGTCAACAGCATTCATCTCAAGAAGTTTTATCCATGAATCTCAGCTATCCCACAAAAACACAAAAAAAAAAAAAAAAAAAAAAAAAACTACAAAAAAAAAATCAAAATATGTCAAAAAAAAAAAAAAACTACAAAAAAAATCAAATATGTCAAAAAAACAAAAAACAAAAACAAACATAAGATAAATAATCCGTCCTCTGGTGAAAACCTGGTAAACAGGCGCCTTGGATAAGTACCATAGTGAAAACCTGGCAAACAGGCGCTATGTGTAGTGACCAGCTTCCCTCATTTGTTTGGTTCGTTTGATCATTTTCCCCACTGCATCTTGTATAAGCTATTTTCATAAGCCCTATCGCAATCTCACACATAGCCTTTCCTCTTCATCCTTTGCCGATGCTAGTTATCATATGTGAGACATTGTCGTGATATCTATATCCTTTGGCACCTTAGCATCTTGGCCACATCTTTTCTGCATTGTCGCTTCTGCATAATAAACCTCATCCCACACTGGGGGCATTTGTTGAGTCTTATTTGGAAGTGGATCCTGTTATCTCTAGCTCATAACACATCAACCAACTCAGCTTTCAACACAGCACACCATATCAACTTCAGCCATGGCACATGTCCACCGACAACTATGACCTAACGACTTGCAACCAGGACTCATACCTTCACAATTCATCCACACTCATCCAACAATCGCAACAAACATCGCTTGATCAAACATCCAATCGATTAGCCACATCAATAAGAACTACATCCAGCTCTATCGTTGACGCCTTGATCCCGTGGATACAGGGTATGTAGGCAATCTGAGATGCGAAGGAAGCACTCTGATTCAGGCTAAGACGATAGCCCCTTTCATCAGTCATCTGTCATCTTTCCTTCTAAACATTCTTCAATCTTTCAGCTCATATTCTTCTATCTTTCATCATTTACATCATCAATAAAACCCAGAACTACATATTCATCATGTCTCATCTTCATCGTAAATGTGCTTTGATCCCGTGGATACAGGGTATGTAGGCAGTCTGGAATACGAAGGAAGTTTCCAGTACTCAAGCACCGATGATCCCCCCATCTTCTTCATCTTCATTCATCATCCATCTTCTCCTCTTTGATCAGCTCAAACAGGACGCAATCCATGTGTATATTACAAGCTCAAGCACTTTAACCAATCATAGGTAAGCCAGAAGCTATTTGTCTGAATGCCTTAAGCCAACATTTGCTATAGCCATTTATCAACAACTTTAGCCTTCAACAGGATGTAGCTTTCCTCTTAACAAGGCGCCAGCTTAATCTATCCACGAGCACCCAAATTTGGCAAGAGAACGTGATGACAGTATCTTTTGTTTTATCTTTTGATTTATCTTTTGTCCCCTTTCTGTACCTAGTCAAGACTGCCTTGATCTATTTATATCTTGGTATGTTGCGATGAAGTAAGGACCGGGGCATGGTCATATAGCTTTCGTATGCCGTGTTTGCGGGATGATCTTATTCTCTTCCTATGCGTCTTGGTATCTTGTACGTGTTGGGATTAGCATCTTACATATCAATATCTCTAGCATCTGAGAAGCTAAACAGTCTCTTATGCATTAGAGACTATTCTATGTTAAGACTAACTCCATACATATAACCAGCAAGCTATCATTATGTGTAGTGGAGATAAGCTCAAACCATTGTTTGTAGCGTCAAAGTCCAACACTAGCTGTTATTCATATCTTGTGTATGTTGGCTCACCATCTTGACCACATGCGTTCAGACAAGATTGTAACACGTTAGTTACGCATTGGATACCTCGACACCTTGGTCTCTTATACCCTGGTGCATAACATCCATATGCTATATCAAACATAAGGACTGCATTTCTTTTCATTTTGAGCAATTACTTGAAAGCTGCCCATCATCATCTTATCTTATCCATTTTATCTATCCATTCGTTCCGTCATCCTCAGCCAAGATCAATCATCTCCATCATCCTTTGTCCATATTCCCGCTCCTGCAAAACAAGTGTTAGCCATACATAAGTCCATTACATATCTTTTTCTTTACCATCTACCTATATGCATACATCTATTCATGTCATTACTCTTTACATTTTCACATATTTTCTATCCATTACCATTTGCATAAATATCCATCCATAATCCATATATAATCCATACACATAACATGCATAGCCATCATAATATCAACATCACAACCATTATAACATCATATAGATCGCCAAAACTGCCATATATATATATATACATGTGTGTCAAAATACAAGTGTCTACAATACAAGCTGAGCCCTGAAAAGAATGAATGTACAACAATGGCTCTAGGCCTCATCATGATACAATGTCAACAAGGTGTGCCCTAGCGACTACTGCCAGCTCCCTCACCCTGACCACCACCACCAACAGGTCCTGTACCTGGTCCTCCATCTCTCGGTGGCCCCATCACTGAAGCTACTGACCGAGATCCACCTGACCTCCGTGAGCTCGAAGCCCCTGACCTGCTCCTGAAGCTAGGCTGTCTCTGCTCTGCCGGCACAGCTCCATAATATAAGCCTCTATAATACTCAGCCTCACCCTGCACTCTCCGAAGCTCGGCCTGTACTGCTGTCAACTGTGTGGCTAAGTACATAGTAGCTCCATCAGTCCCCAAGGCAGTCACTGCTCTATCCCGCTCACTAGTCATAACCTGCAGCTGCTGTACTGCCCTATCTCTCTCAGCTCGTAGACTATCTCTCTCAGCTCGCAGACCATCTCTCTCTGCTCTCATAGCCTGCTCCTGCTGTACTGCAGTATCTCGCTCAAGCCTCATCATCTGCTCATGCTGCCTAGCTGTATCCCTCTCTCCTGTAACTCTCACGAGCGCACCATCCTCCTGTCCATCTCCTCTCTGCGCTCCCAACTGTAGCTGCGTCTGATAAGCCTGTGCCTGTGCTCTAGCATGCCTCAGACTAATTACGGCCTGATGCCTATCCATCTCCACCCTCCTCAGCCTCATCTCTGCTCGCTGCCTCCATCTCCTCTCCTCCCTGATCTGTCTCCGCAGCTGCTGAATGCCCACATCATCCCCTGCTCCGATCTGTGCCTGTGGCTGTGCTAATATAGCTGGCTGACCTGGCACCTGCCCTGGCATCTGTATCCCTGGTGCAGCTGGCACTACTGCCTGTGCTGGTGGAGCCCGTCGTCATCGCCTCCGAACTGGTCTCTCCATCCCAATCTCCCCAATCTCTCCATCTCGTGTCAACCGAGTCGGCCTAGCTGTCGCCCAGTATGCATCATACTCTGGCAATGTACCTGGCTCTGCCGGACCCTGTCTCCACTGCCATGCTACTGGCTGCAATCCATCTCTCTCTGCCAAGGCTGTGTCCACCACAACCTCTGGACCCCAATCGAACACCTCCTGCCTCGTCCTCCCAAAAATGGCATCCCCTACAGGTACTGCCTGTGCCTCTCCAAACTGTCTCAGGGCTCTCTCTGGCAAATAGCGCTCTATAATGTACAAGCCGCGTCCAAAAATGTACCTCGCCTGTCTCGCATAAGCAAGCTCGGCATCCTCCTCCTCCCACTGCTCACATCCTAGCCATGGCCTCCATACAAACCTGTCCATCTCATCCAACCTCCGTCGCCAGTATACCACCCCTCGGCGCTGTCGATACGTCAAGGCTCCTCTATACATCCGTGCAAATGGCTCTCCTGCTGCTCTAGCCACCCATCCCTCTGGTCTCGTCACTGGAATGTGCTCATAAGCCCATACGTGCAACACTGTCACTCCTGCTGACATACTGGCTCCGAACATATATGCACAATCATGTAGGTAATGATAGAGCTGTCCCAACACGCACTCTGCCCATGCATATCTCGTGCCATAGGAGAACATGCCCTCCATCACTGTCCCCCATCCTACAGGAAACCCTCTCGCTCTCCTATCACCCACTAGCCATCTAATGATAGCCACTACCACTCGCTGCAACCTGTCACAGAGCTCCTCCATCCTCCCCATCGGTATCTCCGAACCCTCTGCTCCGATGTCTGGTGTCCCAAACAATCTCCTGAATGCAGCTGGGCCCATCTCCGGATCATAATCTACCTGATCCCCATCTATCGGAATCCTCAAAATCCGGAACACATCCTCTAAGGTGATGGTCGCCTCTCCTGTCGGTAACAAGAATGAACTGTGCTCGCTCATCCATCGCTCCACCATCGCAGTCATCAGTCCTCGATGTGCCTGCACTGGCTCTAATCGTGACACATGCTCTAAGCCCAAGATCTCTAACACCAGTAGCTCCTCTGCATCCAACTGTCTCACTAGCCGCAAATCTCTCGGATGGGGCTCCCGTGATAGCAATGGCGGTAGTACATCCTGCATCATCCATTTACTCTTGTCAGTCCATTCCGTTAATCATTCATATCCAAATCTGCCTATCTATCTGCTATTTTCTCCTACACCTATCATATGCGGTTCACTTTACCACAAGCGACCTCTTTCTGCTCATTAGCGACCCCTTTCACCATATGCGCCTCTGTTTTGCCTGCATGCGAGCTCTTTTGCACATGCGCTCACTGTTTTCCTAAACGCGACCACTATTACCATATGCGTTCATCCTTACTTTACCTGCGAACCATATCCCACATGCGAGTCTTTTTACTCCAAACGCGAGCCCTTTTCCTATATGCGCCTATTTTCCCATCATAAGCGAGCCAACTCACACTAAGCGACCATTTTCGCCCTATATGCGCGCTATCTACCATATGCGATCTATTTCTAGTCCTATGCGAGCTAAACTACCCTATGCGACTCCTATCTGCTCATAAGCGACTCGTTTTCATCTACACGCGCATTTCCGCTGCTATTTTCCTGCCGACAGGATGCGACCACTTTTTTCCTAAGCGACCTACCCGCGCCCATAAGCGACCTATATTACCCTAAGCGACCTCTACTCCTACATAAGCGACCTATATGTGCCAGGTCCTAAACTAGTCGCTTTTGGTGATGTGTGTGAATTAATTACGCTTCTAAGCTATTAAATGCACGCTTTTGGGAAAAGTTTTGAGACATACCGGTGCGCCTGCTCCCTCTAGTCGTCCATGTGTCCTCACTCGCTCCGCACGATGATCTCTGCGTGGAATCACCATCCCGCTAGCTCTGTCACTCTCACTCTCAGGAGCTCTGGATTT
This sequence comes from Cunninghamia lanceolata, assembly GCA_027924645.1. Taxonomy (NCBI): domain Eukaryota; kingdom Viridiplantae; phylum Streptophyta; class Pinopsida; order Cupressales; family Cupressaceae; genus Cunninghamia; species Cunninghamia lanceolata. The sequence goes on along the minus strand of BSBN01000635.1, from coordinate 9,370,435 downwards.
CTCTAGGTTTCTAAGCACAAATGAGCACAAATGAGCCTATTTGCCCTTGCAGCCCCTACTTATAGCCCTTCTCCAAACCCTAATTCTTCTATACTACAGCCTATTTTCTTCGCATTTGCCCTCTTTTCTTCCTTTTCTGCTATCGAGCGCCAACCCAGTCTTTCCTGGTTCGCCTGGCTTACCTCTCGAGGGGGCATCACCTGCCAGTTACACTGGGGCATAACTTGTTTATCGAACATATCTCACATCTTCTTTGACACAACGTTCTATCGAACATTGTATCAAAGAGGGGCAAAATGTAGACACCCAAATTTGTCCATGTCTAGCGACACCTTGTTACATCCCTAATCCATTATCCAATTAATTAAATAAATTTTATTTATTTAATTAAAATCCCATTCTCATTCACTTAGCCAATTAATTAAATAAATTGTATTTATTTAATTAATTCCACATCATGTCTTATCTCATTTTATGCATTTATCATATTAATTAAATAAATTTTATTTATTTAATTAATTTCCAACTCATATCCCACTAATTCAAATACTTTATTTGAATTAAGCCTTTATCATTTATCACATTTCAACACTTGTCCATTTCCCATTTATCATGTGTTGTAAGACAACTTTCATTTAAAATCCTTCACATGTACAACTAATTGGACCTAAATTTAGTAACTTTCAATCTTAGCCATTCACATAGCCTTTGAATCTCCACCGTTGGTTGATCTTGGTTGAGTCCTATATAAACAGCCTCTCATTCCATATGAGACATCCAGAAATCCAGAAATCTAGCAATCCAGAAATCATATAGTATCTAGCAATCCAGCAATCATATAGCAACTCCATTATCATCTTGAGCATTCGAGCATTCGAGCTTTTATCATCCATCAATGGCAGCTTTCAGCTTTGTAATTGCTTATCGTTGAAGAAGCAGTCCACATCTCTCTCTCAAACAAGGAATCGCACGGTCTAGGTGATGTTATGCTTGAATTGCATTATCCTTTGATTTCATTTAGGTTAGATTCCTTGATGATGGTAGGGTTAGGGTTTCATGACTATGTCTGATCTTCCACACCTGACTTTCACCTATCACACATCCCATGGCTCGTAATCTAAATATGGCCGCCAAACGACAATGTCTACTCCATCCAAAGAAGGCCACCAGTACTCAAGCTTCCCCAGCCTTGCTGGGAAATCACTCCTACGTAGCCATAGCTATATGGCTCTCCTCTCTATCTACCAAACACACATATCAATCTAGGGATCGCTATGTGCTCCCATAGCCAAAACTGTAGCAATGACATGCCTGCAGATAGACTCGTACTCCTGTGATATACCACCTAATGCATGTCATGGTATAGGTATGCTAGTACATAGACACCCCAAGCATACTGGGTGCCCTATGTAATCATCCGCTCCATGATCCGACCCCATCCAATGGGGAACCCATGTGATCTCCTATCGGGGCATACCACGCCTCTGATTAGTCCTACTACAATCCCTAGGAAGTAGTCATAAAAGTCATAGATATCCTACCAAGAGATGACTTGCCCGACCAGCTCGAGGTCATAGAATACTCGCCTGCACTCAGTAAGTCCTGCGTCTCTCTATGGATCATACTCCACCAGCTCACCCTAAATAGGCAAGTGAAGAATCATGTACATGTCCTCCAATGTAACAGTCATCTCACTAGTAGGGAAGTGGAAGGTCCCGTCCTCACTATGGAACCTCTCCACTGCTACAGTCAGCAACCCACGGCTTGCCCGAACCTGAGGCATGAAGCAAACATAATCAAGTCCCATCGCACCAAGCGCCTCTCTATCCATCTCAGTCAACATGTATCTCTGCAACAAAGGCATAGGGAACTGCTCCCTCGACTGAAGCGTCTCTCGTATATCCTCCTGCAAGCACGCAAAGTAAGGTGTCAACCTAAAGCTGCAAATACCATACTCAACATATCTATAGAAACATATCAACTAACTTAGCATTTCAAATTTGATCAAAATAGCACACTACATCTCTTGACTAGATTCCTGCAATCTCGGAGATAGCTTATTGATTGACATGTCAAACAGGATGCCAATCGAGTCAATTTTGCTAAGTAAACTACTTATCTATATCATATGCGCCATAACAGGTGGTAAATGTGCCATTTCTTAACAACTATGCCATTTCTTGACCCATGCGCCACTTCTGGCAAAAGCACTGCAGGAATTCATGTATGCGCCGTCCTATGTTGTAAATGCATTGTCCTGACAAAAGCATCATTACATACCATAAATGTGCTGCACAATTATGCATGCACCGACTAAACCTATGTATGTGTAGCTTTCACATATGCACTGCTTTGTAGCATGCATGCACTGCAGAATTACCTATGCGCAGTTTCGCATGGCATATGCACCACTCTGCATTCTAGTGCATTTACCTATCCTAATTCTCCTAGCATTTATTGCAACCAAACTCAATCCTAGGAGAAATTTTTTGAGATACATACTGGGTGTCCTACCTTTGCTAGCCGGTCGAATCAATGGATGCGCTCAAATCGATGCTTCTTGCATGGAATGTCCATCCTCATGCTGACTACTCTATGCTCTATGATGCTCTAAGCTCTCTGAAGCAAATCAAACTAAGAAAAGTGTGCAAATGAATTGTCTTGTAGACCAAGCTCCTATATATAGCATGTGAACCCTAATTTGGCTAGATGGTGACTGCGACTACTTCCCACACCTATTTCTTCCAGTTTTCTTCCTGTTTCTCTGAAATGCATCCTGTTTTCTTCAAACCTAACCAATTTTTCCCTTCATCTTCATAAGATTATCCGTCTCTCGTCCTTCTGCCTTCTTCTCATCTAATCTCGAGGGGGCATCCTATTGTCATAACTTTTACCAGGGGCAAACTGGGGCATGTATCATTATCAGACTATTTATTCTTTGAAGCAACGTCGTAAACTACATTGCATCAAAGAGGGGCAAAATGTATATGCCTAAAAATGACACGATTCGATCTAAATAAATATTCTTAATGTTTATTCCCTTCTAATTCCTCTATCAATAAATAAATAAACAAATTTATTTGTTCGATTCATAATCCTCTAAATTAATTAAATATCAAAATATTTAATTATTTCTTCTAAGGTCAAAATTAAATAAAACCCTTTATTTAATTGAATTCTTCCAAACAATTAAATAATTCTTAATTATTTAATTAAATCAAATCAAATTTATTTAAATTCTCTCAATCCCTAAAAATAAAATACAATCAAATATTTTATTTATTCTTCCAAAATCATGCACAACAATTAAATAAATCTATTTATTTAATTTACTTTCTTATCTTATAAATTAAATAATTCTAATTATTTAATTGTTTTCTTCCAATAATATCTTCTCTAAATTTAAATAAATCAATTATTTATTTAAAGTTGCCTTTTCTTCTAAATTGAGTTATCTCTAAATATAATTCAAGCTTTGTTTACATGCAATTAAATATTCCTAATATTTAATAAAGAAAAATATCTTCTTATTCTCATGCCAATCTATTCTTCTTGTTTTAAATCACTTAACTAATTGTTATATTCTTTTAAATGCTTTAACTCATTCTTCTATTCTTGATAACTCCTCTCATGCAAAAGAAAGCAAAACACATGTCTTCTTCTTATTCATTGCACGTTCCTCATCCATTTTCAATCATTGATCTTCTCATTCTTTCTATACCATTGATCTCTTCTTTCCCAAGTCTATAATTTGAACCTTATTGTTCCATTTCAATCATTCTAACTTTAAGTATCGTTACTCTACAGGAATTATAGCGCGCCTTTGGCACCAATTCCTTCATTGCTTTTGATCACATTCGTTACTATGCACTACGCACTACTACCATCGTTGTGAAGCTTCTCTTCATGGTGATATTATCATAGCCATTCTCAATTGACATTCTTGAAGCATAGTAAAGAAGTGCACTCTCTAAGGGCCCTATTTCATAAATACAAGATCGATTGTGATAGGCGATCAATGGAAGCTTCGAATTAAGGATGTTTGCTTTGTTGTTTTGCTCATTATTTATTTGAATCTCTCTCGTTCATCATTTCATTAAAGTTTTGGGTATCTTAATAATTGATATTATTGATTACTCTCTTGTATCCAATTTTCCCTTAACAGTATCCTTCATTTCGGTATGCACTAGGGTTTTCTCTCCGGTAAAATCTTCTGTCATCCTTCTTGAATGTATTGTCAAACTTGTTGTGCTCTAAATGTGATCTGTCTCCTTTGAAAAATATTTTACCTCCTCTACCTCTCTGTCTTAGCTCATGCCTTTTATTCAGCTTCTCTTCAACTTTCAGGGCAAACTGATATGCTTCTTCCAAAGCTGTCATCCTTACCAAGCTTAGTTCTTCTTGAATGTTTAATCTCAATTTGTTGATATATCTAGCCACTTTCTCCTTGCTTGCTTCACTATGTCCTACCCTTATGATCATCTTATGAAATTCTTTAGTGTACTCCACATATTTCTCCTTTTATCTCAGGTTCTGTAATCTTTTCAACAACTCCAACTCATAGTCCGTATGTATGAATTGATTCTTCAATTTTGTCACCATCCTATCCCACTTCATAATATTTTCTTTCCTTCTTCTATTTCTCTCCAACTGAACTTCTTTCCACCATATAGCAGCGTGCCCCTTCAATTTTGTCTTTGCAAACTTTACCTTCTCTGGATCTTCAATCTCCTCATATTCAAAGTATTCTTCCATGTCATTTATCTAGTCAATCAATTCTTCAAGGTTCAGATTATTAGTATAGTTCTACACATCAACTCTAGGTCTCTTTCCAATCTTTGAAATAGCTCACAACATCTTTACTTTCTCTGATTCTTCTTCTTCACCACCTCCTAGGGTTTTGTCAATTTGTTCAACAGATTGAAATTATTCTTCATCATCACTTTACACATTAGGTCTCGGTGTCAATCCTCTTTGCCTATCTTCTTCAATAGCGTCCAAATGAATTCACATCATTTTCATCACCTCCATCATCTCATCCATTCTACCATCCATTGTTCCAACAACAACAACTCTCCTCGGCAGCATTCTTCTTAGGATCGAGTGCAAACTACCTCCAGTTCAGTGATCGAGCTACAAGGTGACAACTACCTCACGATTGGAAATTGGTTGCAACACAACTAACCTACCTCAATTTGGTGATCTGTCCACAACAAGATCTTATGGAATTCCTTCGCCAACTTTCTTCACCTCACTCCTAAAGATTCAAACTTTTATTCTGATACCACTTGGTGTAGTCATGGTAGAGGGTTCATAGAATGAACTGTCCAGGCCATGCAGCAAGAGTAAACACAATAGAAACAACTCAAAGATGTGAAACAAACATAGATTTAGTCATTTAATATATAATTGAATTCAAATGCAATATGGCAAGCATCATGCGGGCTTACGATTCAGCTCACAGGCCTGATTACAAATATAAGAATATGCACAAGATATAGCTTTGAAGCTCTTTCATGTAAAATCCAAACTGTGAATTTATGCTAATGATCTTCCCTATTTTCCTAGGGATCTATTACATCCTTATATATCATCTCTGGTACAAAAGGTTCCTCCGCATCAGCCAAGGAAGGTCACAAACTCCAATGAAGAGCTGTAATGTGTGTACACAGATATGTCAGACCTAATCATGTAGAACACCTTTGCAAATGAATGCAATGGTGTGTGGATCTTGGGGAAGGTTGACCACAAACCAAAGATCATTGAATGATGTGTGATTAGGATCCTCAAGTTGAGGGATATTCCGCAAGTCTTCTCCTTTAGTTGATTATCAGAGACTGTCAGGATACTCTGTTCTGAGAAAACAACTAATCTTCTGATAGCGATAACTTTTTGGTAGTTAATCCAAATTCTCTGAATTCTAGATATGATGTAGATGAATCGATCTAGATACTAAGTGTAGCTCCACAAGATGTGAAATGAAACTGCGGTAGAATGCAGACCAAAATACAAAAATTGTTACTGACTGAACTGCCTGAACTGAACTAGAAAATGAAAAGAAATAAACTAAAGTACAAATATTTTTTGGTTCATGCAAGATTTCTCTTGAACTAGGGATGCTCCTACATCAATTTCCTTAGTCTACACACCAAGGATGGATCCTAAATAAACCCTGGTGGTTGTTCCATGTAGATCTCCTCTTTAAGGTCTCCATAAAGAAATGCACTCTTCACATCCATCTAATGTACAACCCATCCATGTGTTGTGGCTATATCTAGTGTGAGTTGAATCAAAGTCATCTTTGTAACAAGTGAAAATGTTTTTGTATAGTCACTGCCTGCAACTTGTGAAAAACCTTTGGTGACCAAACATGCTTTATACTTATCAATTGACTCATCTGCTACAAATTTAGTTTGATATATCCATCTATATTGAACTGTCTTCCTTCCCTTATGAAGTGAAATCAAATCCCAAATGTGATTTCTAATCAACGAATCATATTCCTCATTCATAGAAATATCCCACTTAGATATGCCTGATGCTTCTTTAAATGTCTAGGGATCTGACATTGAAGCATAGAAGACATGTGATTCCCCTTGAAAATCTATCTAAATCAATCTGTCATCTACTACAATCTATACCCATGAATCTTCTCAATGAAGTGAGCATAGATTTCTAGATAAGGGTGAGTCAAATGTAGAAATATCAACTTCTAATGCAATCCCTAAACTTGATGAAGATGAATTCTTAGTACTATCATCAATTTGTGAACTACAAGAAGAAGAAGAACCATTTTATGCACTAGGAAACTACAGTAAATGATCTGTATCATCAGAGATATTATCATTATCTAGAGAATCAATAATATGCCAAGGAATGTCAAGAATAGTTTCAAGGGATGTTCTTGAAACTTAACACTTCTCTTAATGAACAACTCATGTGTGGTTGGGTGAAGTAGGTGATATCCTTTTACACCATCTAGATATCCAACAAAGATGCAAGGTTTGGATTGTGGATCCATAGCCTTGCGATGCTCTTTAGGAATGTGTACCATAGCTAGAGAACCAAAGACTCTAAAATGATCAATTGCTGGTTTCCACCCTTTCCAAGCTTCAAAGGGAGTGATTCCCTTCAATGTTTTATGAGGAACTCTATTCTGAATGTTATATGCATAGTTGATTACTTCAGCCCAATAAGATGGTGTTAAGCCTTTAGAATGAATCATATGTAATTATCCATCTCTTTTAAAGATCTATTTTTTGCATTCAGCAACACCATTTTTTTTAGTATAGGGAACTATGTGTTGCAAATCTATCCCCTCTACTATGCAATATTGCTCAAAATGATTATTGACATACTCTCTACCATTATCAGTTTGAAGAATTTTAATGACTTTCCCTGACTATTTTTTGCCTAAGGAAGTAGACCCATGTTAAATAAGAGAAATCATCAATAAAGGTGAGAACATATCTAGCCTTTGTAAAAGATGGATGGGGAAAAGCCCCTAAAAAATCACTATGAACAAGTTCTAAGACTTGTTTTGCCCTCCGTGTTTTTTTCTTGTCAAACTTTGCTTTAGGATGTTTACCAAGTGCACAACCTTCACAATGTCCTTTAGAAAACTTAACTTTTGGTAATCCATTAAACATTTTTTGTTGACGTAGTTGTTCAAGGTAGTAGTAGTTAATGTGACCAAACTGATTATGCCATAGTTTACTAACTTCATTTGAATGAGTTGGTAGTGCCTTTGGAGAGTCTACAACAAAATTGGAGAAGGTATATAATCTGGATTGGTGATTTGCCTCCCCTATAGCAACCAAATTGTTACTTTGTAATTCTCTTCTGAATTTGGAGAGAAATGTACTCTCATGCCCTTCCCTAAGTGTGTTATTTGATACACTGAAAGGAGATTAGTTGATAGTGAAGGTACACTTAGAACATTTGAAAATGTTCCTCCTTCAACTTCAATAGACCCTCTCCCTTTCACCAATGCTGAAGTATCATCACCTAAGGTGATTGTAGACTTTCTAGATGGCTCTAAAGATGAAAAACAACCTGATAAGAACCCATGTGATGGGTTGCACCAGAATCAATAATCCATGATGGAGATGAAGAATTAGTAGCAACTAAGGCCTTGTCTTTTAATTTCTCTTTGTCTTTTGTATTATCCTGAGTTGTTGAAGATGCTTTGATAGAATCAGGTAGCCCAATATTATTCTTTTTAAAAATTTGAGAGAGATTTTCAATTTGTTTCTTCATGCATTGATGTTCATCATGCCTTGTTTTTTTACAAAAGGCACAAGTAACTTTCTCAGTAACTAGCTTACTTTGTTGAGAAGAGTTATCCTTTTTGAAGTTGTCAATTTTATCAATGTTCTTACTATCCTTGTCCTTTTTAGTGTTCTTTTTCTTTCCTTTTCAAGTTTGAGGCTTTTCATTCCCTACAATTAAAGCTTGTGGCTTAGTAGACTTCAAAGAACCCATCTGAATTAATTTTGCTTGCTCTCTTGTGAGATCAGAAATAAAGTTATCTAGAGTGGGCATTTTCCATGATGCTCCTAGAGCACTTTTAGTAGAATATAAAGCCAAAACAAAAACAAAGAATTCTGGACCTAGTTTGGAAAGTATAAAAAGGATTAATTGATTCTCTTTCTTGTCAATTCCACAATCTTTTAACGGCAACTTTAAAGATAAATTTTGTGAAGAAATCTTCTAAAGTTGAGAAACTTCTAGGACTAAGACCTAAGAGTTGATTTTGCAATTGATGACTTCTAAGTTCATCAATTTTCTTGAATAATTTGTTTAAAACATCCCAAACTTCATTGGGTGTAATCAAATTCTCAAGATGAAACAACAATTCAGGAGATAGATTTAAACAAAGAAAACCAAATGCTTAGTCACACTTGTTGAAAAACTTTTCTTTCTCTTTGGTTGCATTCGGATTAGGTTCTTTTTTTGTTCCCATAGTTATCTTATATAAACCTTTGTTTTTGAGCACAAGACTTACTTTAATCTTCCAATCATGATAACTGAAAGGAGTTAAGGGTGGTATAGCGACAGTAGACTTCATGATGCTTAGTAGTTGTAGAATTACGTAAAGAAAGAGCTAAAGAAATGCAAGTGAAGAAGTGAAAGGAAACACAATCCACACAACAAGCACTTCTCTAGGAAGTGTCAAAGATGAACACACAAGACCCCCACTTAATTACGTGTATCCCCCCAAATTTGGCACTTTATAGGAGTGCGTTAGGTCACCCTAAAATAGCATAAACATAAACTTTATAATTTTAGTGCAATTTTAGGCTAGTTAGATTGGTGACGAAAAAACATCCACTTTTGCAAAAAGAATCACTTGATTTTGAGTTGATTTGCAAAAGTTATAGGACACAATATTTTTCCATTCACAAAAAAAATCCTTCCATAGTAAAAGAAATTTCCAATTTTTGAGAAAAAAATTTGCATGCAAATTTGATGGGAAAAAAAGGAAAAGAGGTGGAAAAATAAGCCCCTTGGGCTATGCATGACCAGGGGCTAATACACCATGTGACCAAGCGCTTAAGTTTTAAATTGGTTCCCCCCCTTCCCTTCATTAAATCACACCCCCCACCCCCCACCCCGCAACCCCCCCAACCCCCCCCCCCCCCCCCCCCGCGAGTTTCCTACCTCAGCAATTTTGACAATTTTCAACATGAATAGTGCCCACTTATGTTGGAATAAAAATGGCAGCTGTCGTTGTTGCTACAGGGGAAAAACAGGGTTCCAAGACAACCCATTTGAGGGTGATCATGGGCTATGTAAGGGGCCCATTTAGGGCAGAAAAAGATGATGTAGAGAGCATTGATGGCACCTGTGACAAGGCACTTGCAAGGTGTCAAAGACTGCTTAGGGAGATTGTTGCTTCTGCAATGAATAGATTCCCAAAGGCATCGATTGAACAACCCTACAAAGGGCATTTTTAAATAGGGGTCATCATTTCCCTTTGTGTGGCGATGGCCGTAAGTTGGAGCCTTCAATGTGAGGCATCTATGACTTGCCTCATACTCAGCCCTATGTGGACCTCCTCTGCTAAAGCAAGACAATGCCCTCTATGGGTAGTTTCACCTCCACAATAAACATAGCAACCAACTTAGTTAACAAATAACAAAACCAAACAAAAAATGAAACCTCACAGTATGAAGACCAACATGTAAGGGGATGGATCTCACAACATAGAAGTCACAGCTTGAAGCTATCCACAATGCTCTGATACCATGTAGAAAACACCAAGATCATGGAATAGAGATCAAGCACATGAATTGCAAATGAATCAACCAATTATATTCACAAATCAGGTAGATATAAATAGGTGAGTGTGAGTACCCGATTCTCCACCAAACAAGGATAGGACTCCTCTACATGAAGTGGTGGTGAGTAACCACCCACAAAGATAGTGTGAGGTGTTGACACCTCTCCAAAATGACTTACTTTGACAAGTTCAAAGTACATGCAGAAAATATGCCTAACTATGGTTAAAGCAAGTGTATACGCCTAGGATTAAAGGTTATACACGAACAAATTTTAATTCAAACTTTTGCAAGTAACTATTGTGTTCATTTTTTAAAACTTGGATTAATCTTGACAAAATAAATCAATCATCATCTTTTCTTTTTTAATAAAGGTTTGTATTTAATTGATTAATGTAAACATACAAATATTTTAATAAAAATATTTTTAAAATGAAATAAATAATTTAGAATCATATTCCTAACTTTATATGAATCAATGAAATGAAATGAAAACTTTTAATAACATCCACGAGATCAACCATCCTATGGGACCCCAAGATCTATCAAACAATGTGACCATGCACATTGGCATCTTACATTATGTCTAATTGGGATCTATTTCTTTTTTGAGATTGGATATTTTTCTATGAATATTGATATTTTTGTTAACCTTTCTTCTTCCAACAAGGTAATCAAGGAAAAGATATAATTACAAATCCTCAACGGCATAGTACTTGCCTTAAAAATATTGTAACAATAGAATTTGTTTTGAGTTCTAATGTTGTATTGTAGAACGTGAATTGTAATAATTTCAACTAAAGTTATAAAATAACTCTTAAGTAAATAAAATAAAAAAGCATAGCCCAAATATATTTGAAAAAAACACTAAAACCATAAAATAACTCTTAATCAAATAAAAATGAAATATTTCTTAAATAGTTCTAAAATAAAATAGAATAACTCCTAAGTAAATAAAAAATTAAAATAACTCTTAAGTAAATTAAATTAAATTAAATTAATCTTTAGTAAATAAGATAATTCTTAAGGAAAGAAAATAGCTCTATTTTAGATAGATATATATAATCTGTACTAATTAATAATTAATAGAGAAAATATTATTTAATACAATTAATGTGTTAATTTTATTAAGTTTTTTCTTTAGTAAATGTGTACCTCAGTTATATTTTATATTTTGATAATAATTTTTAGAAGGAGTTCCATCAATAATCTCAAATATGTGAGTATCGAATCATTAATATTACTATATAATAGTTTATAAACATTTTAAACAAGAACTCCTTCCATTATATTATTTCACATTATATAAGATTTAAAATAATAATAATTAAAGAAATAAATGTGTGATTAGTGAAATAAAAATGAAAGGAAAAAATATAAAACAAATGCAAAAACACAAGTATTATACCTTCAAGATGACCCACAAATCCAAGATGAGGTAGAGAGTTTTCCACCCAAACACCCTGGCTTTACCCAAGATGCTCAAATGAGATGTGAAATACTCTCAACCTGTGCAAATCACTAAATAGACCTAGCTCAAGAGGAGAGATTTTAGCATGATAACTTTGCTCAAATTGTGGATGATGAAATAGCTTGAGGAGTGTTGTATTTATAGGCATTTTGGAGAGGATTTGAGATATTGATTTGAGAGATCAATGGTGGAAGATAAAGATGATGTGGAGGGCCTAGATTCAATCTTAGAAAATGGAGGGCTAGGGATAAAGATGAATTTTAAATTCATCTTGGGAAAGGGATGGAGTTAATGACGTTAGGTGAGATGGATTAGATGTGAATTAAAAATTCACATGGGGAAGAGTGGGATTAAATGCTTATGACATGTGTAAGAGGTTTTAATGAGGTTTGACCATTTTAATCAAGGTTATTAGCCTAATTATTATGGCTGGAAAAAATTAGGAAATAGATTAGTGAGGGGTTATGATTAATTAAATAAGGATTTATTTAATTAATCCTAGGTCTAGGGTCATGTAGGTTAGACTAGGTAATTAAATAATAGATATTTAATTATCTAGGATAGGGATAGGTTGATTAATAGGCTAAATTAATTAGATAAACACAATTTACTTAATTAATTGGGTTTAGGAAAAGGGGAAATTAATCAAATAAATATTTGCACATTTATTTAATTAATGGGGTAATGTTAGACTATTGAATTAATAAAATTAATTCAATTTGGCAGGATGAATGGGGGAAAAATAGGTGTTGAATAGGATAATTAATTAAATAAAAATTTAATTAATTGTTTGGAAGGGGAATTGGTGTGTTTAGTGATGTCGGGAGTTGGTTTGATGGTGAAGACATTTTTAGGTGTCTACATTTGCCCCTCTTTGATGTGGCGTCAGGACCTAGCAGGGAAGTGGTGTCAAGTCAAAGAAAAATATGCCCTAGATGCTAGGAAGGATATGAAATGAGTGAGGGATGCCCTCTCGAGAGGTTGGTTGAAAAAAAAAATCGGGTGAGCTCTCAAAAGGACAAAACAGAGGTGAAAGTCAGATAGAGGATGGAAAAATAGGTTGATAGGAAGAAAAACAGGCAAAAAAGGTTGTGATCTGTACCCTGGGGAGGAAAAAGTGTGTGGAAGCATGACATGGCTTACTATAAATAGAAAAGTGGGCCCTAAAAGTGCCACATTTGCACACATAGAGCCACTTGGACGAAGAAATGAAGAAGAGGATAGTCACCAGAGATAATTGTTCCTGACTGCAGCTCCGGAGATATGTCTGCAGCTTCAGAGATACGTCTGCAGCTCTAGAGATATGTCTGCAGCTTCGGAGATACGTAGCTTTCTCTGTTCAGCTCTAGAGATGCTCCAGACTCCCGCAGAGCTCTAGAGAGGCATTCCTCATTTCTTCAAAACTTCAGGTGTCATGGCACTTTGGTATTGTCTCTAGAGATCATTGAAGACTATCCCCGGAGATGCACATAATTGTTGTCCCTGGCATCTACACCTGTTGAATAAAAAAGAGAGAAGTTTTCTGCATTTTCCATCAATTCCATGCACATTAGTCACTTAATCAAAAAATTTATAATCTTAAGTAATCTACCTCAATTAATCATTAAATAGAACGATCTTGCTAGCTTATTTGGGTGTAGACATTAGGGAAGATGGACTCAGGAAGGAGAAAAGAGAGGCAAAAAGTTGTGTTTCATGAGTGCAACTTGGCACTCATCAAGAGAGATCTCTAATATCCCCAATCTCCTCAAGAACTCCTACTCAACCAAAATAAACACTCACCAAAGTCTTCCCCACCATACAAGCAACCATTTCTTCATTGAGTGCCAATTTCCTAGTAGCCTTCCTAAATGGACTATCAGAACTTATCTCTTGATGTAGATCTCTTCTTAAGATTGTGATGGGCTTTTTGAGTACCCATTAAGGCATTTTAAAACATATCTAGAAATCAATATTGGTTATTTTGAAAAGAATGTCTCAAAATAGGAATGACAGTGTGCTAATTAGGCCTAATAGGCTTGATCTCCACAAGGGTTTATTGGTTCTACTAGTTCCAACCCCAAATTTACTCAAACAATGCTTTGAACATTCTCAATCTAACCTATTTATGCTTATTAAATCACAAATGCTATCATGAATCCTTCTATTGTTTATGTGTCCTCAACCAGGTCAGATAGGACTAAAGAGAATTTCCTTTGTAAGACTCTTTCCTGTAAGAACATGGAGTAGCTGGCACTTGGAGGTCTGTAGGATAGAATTTCTAAAGAAAGGGAGGCCATTTCAATGATTTTGCCTTCCAAAGTTGCTATTCTTTTTGTTTTGGCAGTGACTGCCCTTTGTATTTGCAACATAGGCTTGGAAGCCTCATATTCTCTACACCTCTTTTCCCAATGGAACAGGGCTTTGGGAATGTCAATGGGGATTGGACCCACATAGGCATCTGTTTGTATTTCCTGCTCATTGGTTGCCTTTGGGCCAGCCAATTCTTGAATATATTCTTCCTGGTCATCTAGTCTGTTACTAGACCAAGTTAACTGTCTATCCTAGCTTTGTACTTTCTCAATCAATGCTGCCATTACTATGAGGCTATTGTCTCTAGCCGTGGTGAGCTCAGAAACACTCTGTGCTACTTCTTTCTCTTTTTCTTCCAATAGTTTGGCTACCTCAATTTTCTTTGCCTCTAACTCTGCCTCTTTCTCAATTCTCTGGGCCTCTAATTCTGCCTCTTTCTCCTGGATGACCTTGTCTTTGCTTTGGAGTTCTGTTTGGAGATTTGCAATGATTTTTTTTTCTCCATTTCCACCTCTACTCTAACCTTCTTGAGGTCAATAATAATCAAATTCTTGCCCCAAAGTAATCTCTTTAAATTTTCAACTTCTTCTATCAATTGTTGTTCTTTTGATATTTCCACATCCTCTTGATCAGAGGGATGAGAGAAAGTTTCTGCTTCTTCTGTTGCTACTTTTGTGGCTATTTCTATGATTGTTAGTTGATCATCAAGGTTTTCCATGACCATCTGCCCTACTCTGCTCACTGTATCCCTTTGCCCTATTTCTTCTTCTTCAGACTGCCTCTCCTGAGGATCCTCTTGGGGTTCCTCTACTTCTGTTGGCACTGATGAAGGCCCAGCCTTATCTTCACATGTTCTCAATTCCAGGAGTACCTCAGTGAGTAGGGTAGTATCTTTTTCATCCTCTGAGAGTTATCTCTTCCTTTTGCTTCTCTGGAGTAAAGTTGGGGCAGGTGCCTCTGGAGCAAGTCTCTCTTCCTCAGAATCTAAGGAAATAGTATAAGTTTGTATGTGTTCTGTCTCTGAGGCATATGATGGTTCTAAAATTGGACTTGACTCTAGATGAACAGATGGTGCTGGGGAATTTTCTCTTTGTTTCCTCTTCCTAACTAGAGGGATCTCATCTAAATCATGAGATGTCTATTTAGCCCACCAGATTCCCTCTGCTCTTTATCCTGACTTTCCTTCTGTTATTTCCTTAGGGCAAGGTTCCCCGGTTATTTTTCTCCTAACTGAGTGAGTCATGTAGGGGTTTTGTCTAGAAGCGGGCTCTACAATTTCTTTGCCTTTCCTCCTTTTATCAGGAACAAGGGTTGCAGATGAGGTTATCTCCTATGAGGGCTTCTTTCCTCTGTGAACAGCTGTGGAGGAGGCTAAAGGCTCAATTTCCTCTTCTTGGTGGGTAGGAGAATTCTCACCTCCTGGCTATGCCATCTCTAGTGCTCTGTTCTAGGGATTTCAAGTGGTAAAACCTCTCACCTTGTTCGGGAAGTCTAGAAATGTGGCTGATAGGGGCTGAGGAGAAATTGATTTGTACTCCTCTGATAGTTGTTTGATTGTCCCTTAAATTCTTGAGGAATTCATCCACAATATCCTCCTAAAACCCTTCAAATTTTTCTAAGAAGTCTAACCATCCTGTAGCCCTTAAAATGTTTGTTGCAGCTCCATCCTACAGAAGGCGCACAACACTTTCTGGCTCAAACTTCTTCTTGAGCCCCATTGCTGAATTAGTTCCACCTTCTCTGCTTAATTCCTTATCTCCTCAATCTGTAGTTTATCTCTTCCTCTTAACCTTGTAGGCACTGGAGGACTGTGCAATGTGGTGTAAGCTCCGGAGATCTGTTCAATTTTCTCTGTAGGCTCTGGAGATCTATTTAATTTGCTTTGCAGGATCCAAAGATTTGGTTAATTGGCTCTATTCTTTAGGGTACTTTAGAGGTTCGAATGAGGAATGTTATGTTTCTCAGCTTAGGCTTATGCAGATTAGTTATAGAACAAAGGCAGTCATAAATGTGACAGAAAGTCAGGACACTCTAGAGGCAAGGTGGCAATATGGCACAGATGGCAACATGTGTGAATTTTAGAAAGGAAATGATGGCAGGAGATCATGGCATCGTGGCAACACCCAAAAATAGAAAGACAAGATAGTTGCTAATAATGTTTAATTAAAGATAGAGTTACCTGGATTAGTTTTAATGATGAAGACGATGTACATGACAGAGATGTTGTATCATTGTTAGAGACTGCACGTGTCATGGCACATGAGTAGCTTGTGGTGGCTGGAGATGACGTCCACTTACTCTGTTGGTATGCAACCTACAATCATTGCGCTGAGTGATTCATGAATCCACGTTCCTTGTTGATGTCAGCGCTGGCTTTATGAATACCCCCTCAAATGATATTCGTGCCAATTAAATTTATTCTTTTGTGATAAAGTAGAGCATGAGTCATGATGACCTCATCATGTGATGTGTCTACTTTACCACCTAGAGAGGTGGGTCCCCTCCCTTATTATTTGAAACTGATTTCTTTATTGACAAAGTGCTAGAGGTGCCCCTAATTGGGAAGCGACGGAGGTGCTCCTGATTTGAAAAGCACCGGAGGTGCTCCTGATTTGAGAAGCGCCAAAGGTGCTCCTAATTTGAGAAACACCAGAGGTGCATTTGACTAACTCTTGGCATCTAATCATCTCCAGAGCTTAATTATTTCAACTGTCCTGAAGAAGGGAACCATCGTTTACTGGTTTTCGACTCCCTTGGCCGAGAAAGATAGCCATTTTCTAGTTTTCCATCTTTCTCTATTTTTTTTTCTTTTTTTTTAGAAGGCCACCATTTGCTGGTTTTCAACCTTCCTTTTTCTATTTTTTTTTAGAATCAATCCAACACTGGGACAGAGGAGGTATCCCCTGTATCAAAACTCAAATCACTGAGAAACTCTTCTTTAGTAGATGGTCTTTTGTAGAGCCTGATTCAGTGACCATTTACTAGAAATGTGTCTATGCTTCCATCAATAGGTTGCAATGATACTATTCCATTTTCAAAAACTCCCTTGATTTGATAAGGACCCATCCAATGAGTTTGTAATTTCCCTTTGAACTCCTTGAATTTAGAATCATAAAGAAGAACCCAATCACCTTGTTGAAATGTCCTCCTTTTGATGTGTTGGGCATGCCATCGCTTTCTTTGATACTGAACTAGTTCTATTTGTTGAATGGCCTCTGTCTGAATTTTATCCAACTCATTGAGCTGAAGAATTCTATTCTGTTGAGCTACAGACAATGGTAGACCAATATCCAATGTAGTTTTAAGTGTATGGAGTTCAAATTCTATAGACAAAATAGGTTTTTTCCCATAAACTAATTCATATGGGGAGAACTTTGTTGTGGACTTCCAAGTGGTATTGTAAGCCCAAACTGCTTCAGGTAATCTACTAGCCCAGTCTTTTCTATTCATTGCTACTATCCTTGTCAAAATATTTTCAAGTTCCATATTGGTTACTTCTACATGCCATTCGCTTGAGGATGGTAATATGAAGATTTTCTGTTCTTGACTTGATATAAATCTGTCAATGCTTTGATTACCTGTGAAGTAAATTGAAGTCCTCTGTCTGAAACTATTGATATTGGGGCTCCAAATCTTAAGAAAATCTTATTGTAAAAGAAATCAGCAACTTTTTCTTCTCTTGCAAATTGTAATGCTTGAACCTCAGCCCACTTAGTAACATAGTCTGTGCATACTAGAATGTACTCCTTACCTAATGATGGTGGTGAAATTGGTCCCACAAAGTCTAGACCCCACTGCTCAAATGGTTTCATCATGACTTGAGGATGTAGTAACATCTCCTAGGTAAAGGTTGGCTGTCCCATGCATTGGTCACAGTGCTGCACATACTTCTTTGTATCTTTATGAAGAGAGGGCCAGTAGTAACTAGCTCCAAGGATCTTGTGGACTGTCCTGTGGAAAGAGTAATGGCCACCAGATGGTTCATCATGACATGTGTAGACATCCAAAATTGACCGAACCTTTCATTATTTCTAAAATCCATAATTATCCCTAATAATCCCTAAATATCCCATTAAATCCTTCATTTTAACATATCCTGTAAATAATAAATTAAAATTAATTTATTATTTACCTATGAGCTAATAACCTCCCAAAAATAATAAATTAAATAAACTTAATTTATTATTTTAATCTAAAACCCGTAAAAATGCCTACCATAACCCTAACTACCTTTTACCGTTCACCGAATCAAAAATCTGTTTAACTACCCAAACCAATTTCTATCAAACTTTATAAAAATCAAATTCATTCTCATTTACCTGGCCCCCCGACAATTGTGACATTGGAGTTATGCCAAAATCTGAGCAACCACATTTAATCGATTTCGGTAACATTTAATTTTCTGAGTTTCAATAGTTTGCAATTATCCTTTTGGTGCACTTAATGTAGATTTTAGGGTTTTGCAAAATACATTTTCAAATCTTTTATTAAAATCTATGTTGGCTGCATACAATGGTGAACCTGACGTGAACTCATCTTCTGATAATCAATTGTTTGTGTAAGTTTTGGTGTTGAGTTTTTGTAGATGCAAGTGAAAAATTAAAAAATTTTGAAATTTTTTTTTAGTTTCGAGCTTTTAGCTCCTTCTACAGTTATCAGCTGATATCATAGGAGTTGCAGGTTTGAGCATTGGATTGTCCATCAGTTTGTAAAAAAGCTACCAGCCGTTATTCATTTTTAATTATGGGCTCTTTTAATTTACCTGCGTATTGGTGTTAGCATTAATCTAAGCAATTGTAACGATTCTTTCAATATTATTGCATAGCATCTTGTTTATTCACTGTTCGCTGGTAACATTTATGTTCTATTGTTTCTTTCTCTCGATACTATTGCAGTTCACGCCTTTATATGTAGTTTGCTGCACTAATTCACCTTCCTTCCGCACTTCCGTCCTCCTCTATGCCTTCTTCCATTTTGGACGATCTTTGTGCTGGTGCATTGCTTGAATCTCTTGTCATAAATAGTTCATGCCAGAAAATCTTATTAACTTGCCTACTATTCCTACCGATGTATTTATGCTCCAGAAATTTGCCTCAGGCCGTACAAAGAGGCTACACCAGAAAATTTTCTAATCTCGCTGGCTGTTTCCATTGACTATTCATTTTCTAAAAAATTTTGGTCTTCAATTGCAAAAAGATTTCATGCCGAAATTTTTTTTTTTTTCTAAGCTCGTTTCTACCAGTGTTTTCCTTGTGCAGGTATATTCGTAGGTTGCTTCTATGGACATATACTTTTGAGCCTGTTATTCGTTATCTCTATGGGCATATTTTTTTTTCAACCTCCTATTGGTGCAAGTGCTTGTTTATTTGAGCGGGGAGTTTAATGTTAAAATGAATAACAATTTTCTTTTTATCACTGGCAGTTTTCTTTTAGTAACTGTTCTTGTCTTTTAAAACTGTCCTTGTCTTATCTATTTTATCCTTTCAACTCGTTTCATAATGACAGTATAAACCGTTTTAAACTATAGAATTTAAAAGAAAAAAAAATTGATGTCTTCTGCATTAAAAACGACTTGATCCTTTCATTTGTGGAGGCCAATCTCAAGTTTTACCATTATCTTATCTTCATTATGATTATGTTTTGGTTGATGACATTTACCCTCTGTAGCATTAACTCGAAAAAAACTCAAGTTAGCAGGTAGCTTTCACCATTCAGCAGCTTAAATTTACATCTTCCAATTCTGAGATGCTTGTTTCGTGAGATTTCTGCAGAGTTTGTATTAGGATGGTGGCATTAATCTTTAAATGTTAACAGCGGTTCACCTTCAGAGTTGATTGTTAGTTATTTTCAAAAACTTTAAATATCATTCTAATCATTTTTGACATTTGTTCTAACAACAATTGCTTGTGCTTGCAGATCAGATATTGGTGCCATTTAGTCACAAATTGTTAACATAGTAGCATGGATATTCAAAAACCTTAACAGCGAACATCAGCTCTTTTTGGCATAAGTATAACAATTACACAAAACATCAAGCCTAAACATTAAATGCGACTATCAAAACCAACCATCTATATGTGAAATTTTTTTTTGACCAAACTGTCAGCGATCAGTGATCAAATAACCAGAGCACTATTTCTAACCCTCGAGGCTGTTTTACTCAAACGGGCCTAACTTTTTTGTTTTACATCCGATTTTCATGATTTTACAGGCATCTGAAAGCTAACTCAGAGAACTACGTCGTGGTGAAAGTCATTTTTTTCAAACTCATCTCATATTTTCTGGTATAATCCTCTGAAATTCAGTCATTTTCAAAACATCAACCATTTTCTTCTTGCCGTGCACTTAACATTTTTGTGTGGGTTTTTGCAGGATTATTCATGCCAATCTAATATATTTCATTGCAGCTATACGCTTGTCAAAGAAAATTTTTTCAAACTACTAATCAGTGTGTTACAGGATCGATTGTCAAAGAATCTAATCTTGAAATGTCATATCTTTTTTTCATAGATTAGATCACATCATAAGCAAGGGTTAAAATTAACAAGTGTTTGCGATGTCTTGTGGCTTGTAATTTTGTCATTGAATGCGTATGCTCTTCTCTTGCGCCATTTGGCGATCTTGAGAATCAAAAGCATTTCTTTGACATTTTGTATAACCACCCACACATTTGGATTTGGAATTAAAATGAACCCCATGCAAGTGTGAGGCAAAGGCGTTGTGTATGCTCTCTCCTTGCATTTCATGCGATCTGGGAGATCAAAAACAACGTGTTTCCTTGCTTTTGTTATCCTTAGAGTGGGCCTGCTCTTGAGACACATCCGCAAGGAGAACTCATTTGTGACCCCAAGCGGGACTTTTGTCCGGCCCGCTATATAAATTGAGGATAAGGCGAAAGCCAAGTCTAACCGGTATTAGCGCTTACCGTACAGTGCTAGCTCGAAAGGAGGTGTACCTTGTGTATATTAAAACTCCTAGTAGGGTTAGTCAAAGCCTTTAGTGGCTTGCTGGATGCTCGTAAGGTGCCGGTCCCCCGGATATTCACTAGAACCCTTTTGTGTAGTGGCCAAAAAACCCTCTACTTGTTGATACAGGAGGAAACTCTGATAGCCATCCCATATTTTCGTGGCTTATGGCAGAGATAGTAAGGTACCTCAGGATCTGCGCGTCCTAGGACCTGGAACTTGGTGTGCCTGAGAAGTGAGTGCACTGTAAGGGGGAGCCCGTGCCCCAAGTTCCTGGAGCTATACACCATAAGTAGGCGCGGCTGGGTAAAACCAAGTGGGAACTCAACAAGTATTGTCCTTTCCTAGCCTAGGATCGTGCATGTTTACAAGTGTTTGCAAAACATCCAGGTGTCATAAAAAACAACCAATCAAGTTGTGTGTCTTATATGATTGTTGTGTGTGCATATTTAATCATCATCATCACTACTACTTGTCTCCTATATCACCAACTTGACTTTCAGAATTGAGAACCTATCATCCTTCTGTGTCACATCTCAAGTGGAACCTTGTCACTTTGAATCCTAAGGAGCTCTTTCAATTGATCCATCCATTTCCCACCTAATTCATTTCTCATCTAGTCCAATCCTTATTCTTCAACGTCAAAATGGTTGTGACCATTAACAAATCTAGGACAAATCAAAAACCAAAACTCATACTCCGCGGAGGCCCTCCTAGATATAATAATGATGAGAATATGGTAGATCATGATGCATATTTCGATACCCATGAACCGTATATCTCCCCATTTTGGCCTCCACCAACATCACCATCATCTCAAGACTATGAGGAAATACAAGAGGTTCAACATAGCTATGATAATCATTATCCACAAGAACATTCCTATCATCAAAACACAACCCAAGATTTTCCTCCCAAGACTCCTAAACCCACACATGACTATACTAAAACGAATCCCATTGCACTTCAACTTCAACAAGATCCTGAAACATTACAACTTGTTCATCTCTCCATGAATCATGATCCTGATTATTTTATGCAATACTTTTATGATTGTGGAGTTAGAGTCCCTGATGATATTTATGAGAGAGAAAAAGCACGAAGAAAAGTAGAAAAAGCTAAAGCCAAGGCTCGGGCTACTTCCTCTCTCCATCAATCATCTCCATCCACCTCATACAAATCTTTATCACAACCAATCTACCACTCATATCAACCCAACACATCCATACCTCAGACCTATTCAACAATAACTTTACCTCAAACCTCACAGGTCCAGATCCCTACCCATGCTTCATCTTCACACATACCATGTCCCCTCACCTTATATCTTCAACAACAAAGCCAAAAACAACAAGCCCTCCTTCAACAACAACAAATCTTAACCCAAAAACCACAACCTTCATTTAACACATCATCCATCATACCTTTATCCATGCAACAACAACAAATTATGTCTAATTTCAATTCCAATCCATTCACTAGTCCTCCTCATCCATCAATCCCTTCGTTACCTTCACCACCATCATCCATACAACATCAACAAATTCAACCTGAATTCTATGAGTCACCCCCATCATCATGCCAACCTAGTCCCTCCACATCAACCAATCTCATGAATATTCCTCAATATCCATCTCAAAATCCTCCACAACATGAGCATGAGTCCGCAAGTCTTTTTAATGATACTTTTGACAAGGGAGACACCACCTCAAGTTTGGAATCATACACCAATCCATCTACTAGTCCTCATTCATCCATCTTTATGGAACCTCCATCATATAATCCTTCCAACCTTCCAAATCCTACTCCATTAAGCCAATCCCCACACAAGTCTAAACCATCAACTCTTCCTAAACCCAATCCAAGTCTTGATCCTATCACAACCAATCCTATCATCCCCCCACCTAATCCAAATCCCAATCCTATTGTCCATCTATCTGATCCTAATCCCACTCCTATCATATCTAATCCCATTATCCTTCCATTACATTCTACGCCTACACCACCTACCATTATTCTCCATCCATTATATTGTCCATCCACTCGTATACTAATGAAGGATGTGATCCATTGGCTACTAGCAAGGAATCAACCACCATCCTCATGCCATCAAATCCCTATCCAAGAACCTTTAAATGTCATGCTTATTTCTCCAATCCCATCTTCTAGTCCACAAATTATCCAAGAACCTTCAAATGTTCTTGAAGATCCACCTGCCATAAGCCTAATTCACTCTCCACCATACATTGAATCTATCCAAGAAACCTCCATTCCTATCCAAACTCAATATTTATGTCAAGGGTCAAATATAAAGCATGATCAACTTTGCCCCTTACCAAATCAAGATCAAAGCTCTTCCTTTCCACCTGTTCATAGCCTATATCTTTTCTATGATCAAGATATTATCTGTGATCAAGAGTTTCTCACTCCTTCCACTCATGGTCCCAATACTATCCATGTTCAAGAAACCTCCACCATTCTTATCCATCATCCCACAATATCCACTTCCCTTGATGAGACACTTGGTCCCCACAAGCACATAGATAATCAAACAAATACATTGAATCATCATGAGCATAATGAGCATAAACAAGATCTTATTGCTCCTTCACTATCTCATATTGATTCTATTTCAACTCCGCCATCACATCCTATTAGTCTGGGTACTTTCATCCATGAATGTTCTTTAATAGGAGAGAAGAAACCTTTGTCTACCACTTCTCCATCCAATAATGAGCTCAAGTCTAGTTCCCAAAGCACACCACTCAAGTCTAGTTCCCAAAGCACACCTAGTCCCATTGTTCACCGCATACTCCAAAACATGAATTATCAAGGTAAAGGCTTGGGCCTTCATGAACAAGGTACCTTGGAACCCATCCATGTCAAAGTCTCCCCAAAACCATATGGTATTGGTTATACACCCCAAGGTAAGCAATATCAAGATGTTGGTACCACATTTCCGCCTCCTAATTCTAATCCATCTAAGCCCAAACTAGGTGCACCTCATCGTACCCATAAAACATATGTTTCCATTCCTCCTCCATCATCCTACAAACCCAAAAAGCATGTGACCATTCATCTTCCTCCATCCACTTTACCTCCACTTCTACCAACTCCTAACATCCCTCCATCCACTTTACCTTCACTCCTTCCAACTCCTAATATTCCCATCCTCCAATCTCCTTATCACTTTGGCCACAAATTAATTCATACATCCTGTTCCCATAAATCCCCTACAATTCCTAATCATGATCAACAAATTTACACATTGAATACACATGAAGCTAACCTAAACACCCCTATGGGATTCAAAAATAAAAATTTGGATGTCTCCACCCATAAAGCTAAAAATCCCAATAATTCTCATGCCATATGGCACAAATGCGAGGAATCAAAGAAAAATCAAAATTCAAAAATGCTACCCAAGTCCACATCTCAAAAAGATAATTTCAAAACCAAAATGGTTTGGGTCCCCAAGCAAAAAGTACCTAGTTCAAATGGATCATCCACAATTCTAAAATCCCAAATATCCCGCTCCCTATCACAAAATCCTAAAATTCATAAGTCCATTTGGGTTCCTAAAGACCTAAATAGGCAAATCCCTAAGATAACATCTCCATTACTCCCAAATCCCCCTTCCAAGCTTCAAAATCCATTTCAGTGTGTGCAACCGTTGGTCTTG
This sequence comes from Cunninghamia lanceolata, assembly GCA_027924645.1. Lineage (NCBI taxonomy): Eukaryota > Viridiplantae > Streptophyta > Pinopsida > Cupressales > Cupressaceae > Cunninghamia > Cunninghamia lanceolata. Next base: position 9,345,742 of record BSBN01000635.1, on the reverse strand, counting down.
GTTCCCTTCCACTCCATAACATTCCCACATACATCTATCTCCCCATCTCCCATCTCCTATCCTACTTATTTCTTCCATCATAATCCTATGGTCCATGCTTTTGCATAAGACATATCTATCTCATTAACTCCATCCTCATCCACTATCCTTCCATCATTGTCCACCTCATACTCTCCTATCCCCTATCATTCCTTGCATGAACCTTTCATAATCCACATCAAAATCCATTGCCCTCTCATGCAATTCCCTACCAACATCTATGAGCATAACGACATTTGACATGGTCGGTGCATTATCCATCTTGGGACATTTCTATGGGAACAAAATCTTGAGTCCCCCATCTATTCCATCCGACTATCTCCTACAAAAAAAAAAAAAAAAAATCAAAATAGTAAAGATAAACCATTTCGTCCAATGGTGAAAACCTGGTAAACAGGCGCCTTGGACAAGTACCATGATGAAAACCTGGCAAACAGGCGTCATGCGTAAATGATTATCTATGTGCTTTACACCTGGGGGCATGTTGTCTAATCTATCCCATCGCATATATCCTATCTTATCCATCATATCTATCATACCTTCCTCATTGCACTATCCATTTATATTCCCTTCCTCTTGATCTTGATAAGAGTAGGGGCACAATGTTGAAAATGCTTTTAGACACCTCTTGTCATACTCAAAATTCCATCCATATGTTTCTAAAAATATCCTCCATACATCCATCCACTACTAAGTCCATTCATCCCTTTCAACCATTATCCCTATCATATATCCTAATCAGCATCACCCCACTGAATCCTGAGGCATAATATAGAGAAGGGGGTAGGTTATTCCTATGTGACGTAATCCTTTGAGATCACATCCTCAGTTCCTTTCATCCATATTCAGTTCAATTCATCCATCTATCATTTATTTCCCATTCATTGTCCTTCTATCCCCAATCCCATATTCCTGCCTTTATCCTATTGTCGACTCTTTTATCCATCCATATTCCTATCTTTATCCTATTGCTGATTCTTTTATCCATCCATGCTCCTACCTTTATCCTATCGCCCATCCTCTTCCCCATTTCATCCAATCCTTTTGTCTATCGCATTCACTATTGTTCATCCCCATTCATTATTGATCCTTGCCTTGTGGTTTGGTTTTCCCTTGTCATTGGTATCTATTCAAAGGCTATCTACACATAATCCCATGCCAAAAATCCAAAAAATCATCCCATTTGAAAAGCCAAAAAAATCAAATATCCAACAAAAATCAAATCAATTACATGCAAGTATCCTTCCATACCAATCAATGTCAATCAATCAGGTCAAATTATCCAATCACATCCACGGTCTTGTTCCTCGCCTTGTTGTGAACCTAATCAATCATCATCATCAATGGGATATATCGTTCCCAATCCTCGCGTTGTTCTCGGGATAAATCATTCCCACATCAACAACGCTATCAACCCAATCCTCGCGTTGTTCTCGGGATAAATTGTTCCCACATCAACAACGCTATCAATCAATCATCATCATTATCAGCATCAATCAATCTAATCGATCATTGGTTTGCAGCTTGATAGGGGCAATGCCTTGTTTGTTTTTGAATCATTTGTGCATGCTTGCTTGCTTGCTTGTGTGTGTTATCTTTTCATCTTGCATTTGAATCACATCCATATCATTCCAGCTAATATTCATATCTTATGTGTGTTGGAATAGCTTTTTGCATTATCCTGTGCATCTAAGGTCACCACATACCTTTTTTGCATTAGGACTTTAATGCTCTAAGTTTACTTCCTCATACGTTAGACAAGGTTGTATTACGCTGGGGCACAAGACACATCGTCACCTTGGTCTTTCTACCTTGGTGCATAACGTCCGGTGCCATATCAAACATCAGGTTGCTCAACATTTAATCAGCATAACTCCTTCATCCTTCTCTTTGTTTCCTTTCTCAAGAGCCTATCCACCTCCTTTGTCCCTGCATATCCTCTTGAGGGGGCATTATCTGCCAATGCTTCATTTTTATGAGCCCCATATAAACCCCAGCCTACCCAAGATCCAATTCTAAGCCTATGTTTTAACTTTCTTTGAAACAATATTGCTTCGCAACATTGTCTCAAAGAGGGGCAAAATGTAGACATCCAAAATTGACCGAACCTTTCATTATTTCTAAAATCCATAATTATCCCTAATAATCCCTAAATATCCCATTAAATCCTTCATTTTAACATATCCTGTAAATAATAAATTAAAATTAATTTATTATTTACCTATGAGCTAATAACCTCCCAAAAATAATAAATTAAATAAACTTAATTTATTATTTTAATCTAAAACCCGTAAAAATGCCTACCATAACCCTAACTACCTTTTACCGTTCACCGAATCAAAAATCTGTTTAACTACCCAAACCAATTTCTATCAAACTTTATAAAAATCAAATTCATTCTCATTTACCTGGCCCCCTGACAATTGTGACATTGGAGTTATGCCAAAATCTGAGCAACCACATTTAATCGATTTCGGTAACATTTAATTTTCTGAGTTTCAATAGTTTGCAATTATCCTTTTGGTGCACTTAATGTAGATTTTAGGGTTTTGCAAAATACATTTTCAAATCTTTTATTAAAATCTATGTTGGCTGCATACAACATGCTCTCAACACATCAAAAATCTCATCAACTTTTAAACACCTGCGTAGAATGAAATTAGGACCACATTTAAATAGTAAACCATTCAACCATTTGTAAGATAAACTTACTTTAACCAAATGTTTTCTTTGTTTTGAGGTAAAATGGGATGGATACAAGCCTGTAACTAAAAGATTAGTTATGTCAGCAAACCAAGGTGTAGTAGAGGATATAGAAAAGAGATGTTCATCTAGGAATTTGTCCTCCACTGGTTGGTTTTCTCCTCCTGTATGTAATCTTGACAAAAAATCAGCAACCAAATTAAACTTTCCTAGATTATCAACTATGGTAATATCAAATTCCTGCAATAACAATAACCACCTGATGATCCTTGCACCCACTACTAGTTTATTCATTAGGTATTTGATGGCTACATGATCAGTGTGCACAAATATCTTATATCCAGTTATGTAATGCCTGAATTTGTTTATAGCATAGATGACTGCCAAGAATTCTTTTTCAGTTGTGTAATTTCTTTCTACAGAGGTAAGATTTTTGCTGATGTAATAAATGGCATGCATACCTTCTCCTTCTTTTGTCCTAAAACTACCCCAATGGACTCATTTGAAGCATCAGTCTATATGTGAAATGGCAAAGTCCAATTTGGTCCTCTTAAAATTGGTGTGACAGTAAGCTTCTCTTTCAAGGTCTTAAATGTTGATTAACATTCTTTTGTCCATAGAAATTATGTGTCTTTGTTAAGCAGGGTAAACAAGGGGGCGGCTATTCTGCTGAAATTTTCTATGAACCTCCTATAGTAGCCTGCATGACCTAGAAAACTTCTAACATCTATCTAATTTTTGGGTGAAGGCAACTGTGTGATCACCTCTATCTTGTTTTGATCCACTTTGATCCCTTTTTCTAAAATATGGTGTCCCAGAACAATTCCTTTCTCTACCATCATAAAGCATTTTTCATGGCTAAGGGATAATTGATTTTTCTGATAGCATTTCAGTACTTTCTCAAGGTTTGTGAGAGCTTCCTCAAAATTATCCCCATACACAGTAAAGTCATCCATATAGACCTCCATGCATTCATTAGCTAGTTCAGCAAAAATAGCTAAAACAAGTCTCTAAAATGTAGTCGGGGCATTGCATAGCCCAAAGAGAAGAACTTTGTAAGCAAAGGTTCCCCAAGAGCATGTGAAGGTGGTTTTGTCCTGGTCTTCAAGTGCTACTTGAATTTGATTTGAATCCATCTACAAAAGAGAAATACTTTCTCCCAACAAGGTTGTCCAGAACTTGGTCAATGAATGGTAAGGGAAAGTAGTTCTTCTTTGTGGCCTTATTGAGTTCTCTATAATCAATACATACCCTCCATTTCCCATTCTTTTTAGGCACTGTGATAAGGGGTGAAACTCATTGACTGTCTGAGATTGGATATATGAACCCTGCTTCAAGTAGTTTTTCTATTTCAGTTTTGACAATGTCCTTTAAAGCAGGATTCAATCTTCTTTGGGGTTGTCTAACAGGTTTAATATCCTCAGTGTATATATGATGGGTACAGATCTCAGGAGGTATGCCTTTCATATCTTGGTATTCCCAAGCAAAAGATGCTGAATGGGAAATCAGAAGTTGCATGAGTTTTTCTTCCTGAATGGTTGTTAACTGAGTATTGATATTAAGTGTTTTCCCTGGTAAAATCATGACCTATTTTGTGATTTGATTCATAGATGCAGTTAATCCAAACATAGGAGTCATGGTATTGAGAGGACAAGAATGTGGAAGCAACATATGGAAAGTGGCTAAATCTCTGTAAAATATTTCCCCACAAGGAATAATGTTGGCTAGGGTACAATGAGAAGAAGCAAGAAGTTCTCTCTTAGAGTCTTGGGTGAGTTTCATCACATCTTCATTGATTAGGATGTGAGCAATGTCTTCTGTTGTATCATAGTATATTTCTTCTTCTAATTCTCCCAGATGTTCCTTGATGGTTACCATAGCTACTGAGGCACTATTGTCATTGTTTTCTGTCTCATCCACCCATAGTCTTCCCATATAATGCATTGATTGTTTAGTTGGAGGATATAGAGATATTTTCTTTAGATCTATCCCATTAGAAATGACCATATCCCTAGCTCAACAATCAATAGATGCTACTGCTATAGCCAGTCATGGTCTTCCTAAGATCAGTGGATAAGCATTTCTCTAGTTTCTAAGTTCTAATATTAGGAAGTCCACTAGAAATTCCCTTGAATCTATCATAACTGGTACATCAGTGATTACCCCTTTTGGAATAGCTACTGACTGGTCAGCAAGTTGAAGTTGAAGAATTGTAGTTGTGGATTGGATACTTGATAAAGCTAATTTGTCCATTGTGTGGACTGTCATTACATTAATTGCTGCTCCCAGATCAACCAGAACATTTGAAATTTCTACCCCTGAGATGAAAATAGTTATGACAGGGTTTCCAAGGTCTCCATATTTTAGAAGGAGAATTTCTCCCATCAATAGATCCAGTACTTTTCCTTCCACCTATATTGTGGAGGGAAAGTTTTTCTTCCTACCCTGCATCTTGATACAATGTTGTTTAATAAACTGAATTAGTTCTGGAACATCTCTGATTGCCTGGAGAAGAGGAATTTCAATGTTTAGTTTCTTGATTTCTCATAAAAATTTTGATTCTAGGTTGGTTTGGATTTGTTTTTGTAAGATCTTTTTCTGGGGAACATTCTATTTAAGCCGTTCTGGATATGGTGCTAGTTTTTCCATCTCCAAAGCTCTTGTCAGAATTGCGTTCAAGAATGTTCTCTAGAGTCGGTCTTTTAGGAGCAACTTTAGAGTTGTCCAAGGATGATTCTTTTAGCACTTTTTCGTTAGTAATCTCCTCCGAGGGTTGAGTGGATGACTTTTCAGGTTCCTCATTATTGGTTACTTCAACTATTGTTGGAGGAGATGGTCTTGGGAATTCTTTCCCAGAATGCAGCTGGAGATTATGTGAATATATAGCATTAATTCTAGCTAGATTTTCTTGCTTTGTCATGTAAATAGCTACTTCCTGTTTATTCTGTGGGTTTGGTATAGGCTAAGCTAGTAAAGGTGGTTGACTAACTGGTTCATTTTGTGCTTGACCTTGTGTGTTGGAGGGTCTAGTTAGTAAATCTTGTTGTTGAGGTTGGAAACATCTAGGTTGTCCCTGGTATTGTTTATTATACCCCTATTGAGAACTCCATTAAGGTTGCATGTTTTGTGATCCAAACTATGGTGGCCACTATTGATTTCCCCAAGGCTGATTTTGACAATTTTGGTTTTGTCAATGTTGATTTGGCCAATCTTGTTGACCCCAAGGAGGAATATTTTGAGGCCCATGCCAAGTTGGATTCCACTGATTATTTCCCCAATTACAAGGACCCCTATAAGAGGGCTGGTTTGGATACTGATTGTAAGGAAAATTCCCAACTTGTTTTTGTCCCACATAGTTCAATTCCTCTTCTATTACAACATTCTTCTTACTCAATCTTTTCAAGGCTGGAAGTTGACTACATTGACTGGTAGGATGTTCCTTATCACAAATCTGACAAATCTTTGATTTGTCTAAAGGGCATTCTCTCAACAAATGTTTGTTTCTACACCTAGGACAATAGATGGAGAGTGGATCAGTTGCTCTATTTTGATCAGTTGTTCTGGTTTTTGCCTGAATCCCATCTAATGTGGTATTTAATTGGACCAAAATGTTTGTTTTTAGATTTGCAATCTCTTCCATTAACTTCCCTATTTCATTCCTCCCTTTAAAAGTTTTGGATGACCTCACTCCATCTTGGGCTCTAAAATAGTTCCTGTAGAGTTCTTCTATATTAGGTATTTCTATTTTGTTGATGTTCCCTTTTTCCATAAGATCTAGTGCCTATTTTGATTCTTTATCCAATCTTTTTACAAACAGGGTTCTGGCCAAAGAGTGATCTACTGGGTTATCATACCTTCTCAAAGCAAAATTAAACCTATCCACATAGTCCTCTAAGGACTCCTCCTCCCCTTGCCTAATTTTAAATAGTTCTTCATTTTTATTACTGGATCTGTAGTAATCTTAGTATTTTTCCAAAAACTCTATTTCCATCTGATCCCAAGAAAGGATAGAATTCTGGGGTAAACCCATAAACCATCTCATCGCAGAATATTTCAGAGTTCAAGGGAACAGTTTGAGTTTCTGGTTATTTGATCCATAATCATAAGTTTAGTAGACTACTTTGAATTCAAACAAGAACTTATCTAGATCCTCAGAAGAAAGTCCTCTAAAGTTTGACAGGTGTGCTGGTGAGATATTCTTCATAGGAGCATTGTCTCCAGCAGCCAAAACAATAAGATATGAGAAGGTTCTTGGAGCCTAATTTTCCTCTTTTCCATGATTATCATTTTCCATGTTTAGTATTGGTTCTTCTCCCTAAGGTTCTAGGAAATTAGGTTCTACCAGAGGATCTTCCTGAAACTTTTGTTGTAACTCTTGGATGTAATCAGCAAGTGGAAGATTTGGAGGATCTAAGGGATTGTTGTTTTGAGGTACAACTTCCAAAGTAGGTTCTAGGTTTCCCTCCTCAACAAAATCTTGTGCCACCCCACTGCTTTCCCCTATGGCTTGTTGTTGGGGGTGTCTGCTTGATATATCTTCCTTTCATATCTCTAGCTCTAACCATACAAATCTATCCTAAAACGGTTTTAACCTAGTTTCCCTAATTAACACAAGATGTCCCCAGCAATGATGCCAAAAATGACAAGGTGTCGCTATACCTCATCATTTAATCTTTTTTTTAGATGTCAATAATCCAGGGGCTGTGTCCACGATTGTTTGCAACTAGGGATTCTATAGTTATTAGTTTTCCTAACTAATCTGAACTACTTCTACTAACTTGAAAAGATTAATCTATCTACTTACTAAATAAATTTAAGGAATGCTGAAAATAGGATAAAACAAGAAATTTACTCAAAGCAATCTTAAAATAGTAACATGCATCTACCTATCGAAATCAATAAATACTTTGCATAACAAAAAGCTGAATTAATAAAACAATGGTACTAGCCTCCTGCCTTAGTGGTGAGAGTGGGCCCTTGCTCCACACCCTTGGCGTTGAAGGCTACAGTAGGGAATTAGCACAAAAAAAGATTACAACTAGATCCAATCCAATTCATTCAATCTGCATTCATGAAAATATTGCTAACACAAAACTGAGATTACTGAGAATTAGAATAATTCAATCATTGTATATTTCTTCTATTGTTTCTACAAGTATATATCCAAAGAGTGATGACACATCACTTAACCTATCTATCAGTTCTTCTATGAGATGACATCCACCTCTTTATTACACTAGATATTTAACTATGAAAAAAAATCATGCAACTAAAAGTAGACTTGAGTGGAACAGAAGTCCACTCAAAATCTAAGTCTAAGTCTTAATACATTTGGGCATCGAGGCCTTGAAAATAAGGATATTGAATCAGTTCCATCTGTAACTTCATGCAAAAACTTTGAAAAGATAAAACTTCAACAGTTTAACTAAAGATGACTTGTCATCACTCAGGTGATGATTTGAGTGAAATGAGGGGTATTATGACCAATGCTAAGAATGCTTGGTTGGCAGCTTATGCTGGAAATATGCCCTTCTCTCAAGAGGAACCAGAGATAACTATTCCTAACTGCAGTTCTGGAGATATGTTTGCAACTCCGGAGATATGTCTGCAGCTTCGAAGATATGTCTGCAGCTCCAGAGATACGTAGCTTTCTTTGTTCAGCTCCGGAGATGCTCCAGACTCCCGTAGAGCTCCGAAGAGGCATTCCTCATTTATTCAAAACTTCAGGTGTCATGGCACTTTGGTATTGTCTCTAGAGATCATTGAAGACTAGCCCTGGAGATGCACAGAATTGTTGTTCCTGGCATCTACACCTGTTGAATCAAAAAGAGAGAAGTTTTCTGTATTTTCCATCAATTCCATGCACATTAGTCACTTAATCAAAAAAATTATAATCTTAAGTAATCTATCTCAATTAATCATTAAAGAGAACGATCTTGCTAGCTTATTTGGGTGCAGACATTAGGGAAGATGGACTCAGGAAGGAGAAAAGAGAGGCAAAAAGATGTGTTTCATGAGTGCAACTTGGCACTCATCAAGAGAGATCTCTAATATCCTTAATCTCCTCAAGAACTCCTACTCAACCAAAATAAACACTCACCAAAGTTTGCCCCACCATACAAGTAACCATTTCTTCATTAAGTGCCAATTTCCTAGTAGCCTTCCTAAATGGACTGTCAGAACTTATCTCTTGATATAGGTCTCTTCTTAAGACTGTGATGGGCTTTTTGAGTACCCATTAAGGCATTTTAAAACATACCTAGAAATCAATATTGGTTATTTTGAAAAGAATGTCTCAAAATAGGAATGACAGTGTGTTAATTAGGCCTAATAGGCTTGATCTCCACAAGGGTTTATTGGTTCTACTAGTTCCAACCCCAAATTTACTCAACCAATGCTTTAAACATTCTCAATCTGACCTATTAATGCTTATTAAATCACAAAAAGACCTTTTCCATGAGTGATCTACCAAACCCTAGGTGCAATTCATTTCTAGACTCTGTTTCAACAGTCTGTGTACAGATTTAGAGCCTAAAACATCAACTCTCCACACCTTAGACTTTACCATTTGATTGGTAACCTTTGAAATATGAAATTACATGCCACAAGGAGTATCTACACAAGCGATTGAGAGATGTCACTAGGTAAAGTTGAAGAAACACAAATTCTTAAGTCACTGTTTACCCTAACAGGGGTTTTGACAATTTTTAGGAAAATTACAATAGCTAACTCCAGTAAAAGCCAAAATGCATGAGAGAAACTTCAAATGGAAGGTGATTGATTAAACTACCACTTACAATCAACTTGGCACGAATCCTTGCCTGTACAGGGTCGTACAACATCAAAAAATAGTAAATTTATGTAGAAATACATGAAAATTACTGTTTTATTGATCAAAGCCTTCTAATCAACCACCCACACTTAGCAACGATGGAGTCAGGCCTTTTATGACTTCCTAAGCCTACCCCAATAGTTATAACTATTTTTTGGATTATGGGTTAACAAATACCAATTAGTTTCCATTTTTACACACAAATGCAAAATTGCCTTTTACATCAGTTTTACAATTTTATACCTTTGCAACTTTATTATATGACTCAAAACTTAAATTCTAACCTTCCTAATGACTTCAACCTATGAAGTATGACTCAAAGACCCTAAAACATTATAAATGGCCTTGATATGGCCTTCTTACATCATTATGACATCAAACTTAAATCAAAATTTAAAGTTGCCTCATGGAGGCCTATTCATGCTAGGGTGCACCTACAACATGCAACCAGCCTACAAAAAGTTTCCAAGTCCCTTTGGAAACATGTAGTATCAACCTTGAATCTTCATTTCTTCTTCAATCTTGCCTTGGACTACTTCGTCTTGGAATCATGCTCTTTGTCTTTACTTTGACACCAACTTGTCCTTGCTCTTCATTTTTTCTTTGTTCCTGCCCTTTCTCTGCCTTTAATTCTGCCTTCACTTGTCTTCATCTTCTCATCTAATCCCATTGGTGGAGTAGTCTTCCAACTGACTTATAGCTCTTTAAATGGCTGCAAACTTTTCAAGTGCTTCTTCAGACAGATATCCATCTACCTCACTGCTTTACCACACAAACTCAACAAACCATTCATCTTACCCAACAATAGATCCTAGAAGATGCACCTACCACTCTCTTCTTGGTGGTGTCACTCTCTCTGTACCTTCTCCCTAGCTTAACCTCTGTTGGAGGATAGTAAACATAGACTTTTCCTTGTCTGTAGCCAACACATTCTCTAGCAACTTTTACAGCTTTAAGATGGATCAAGCACACTTGCAACCAACAACTCAACCAACGAATCAGAATCTTTCTAGCTCTAATACCTATTTGATGCAAACGAAAGGAATAAACTCAACTTCTTACTAGAATATTTCACAACAATGGGTTTCAATCCATTTGATACTTCAAGTTCATAAGAGAACTTCAACATATAATGACCTCTACTCAAGCATAATTTTGGATTTCCAACTTTTCTAACCTAAGAGAGATCTCTAATATCCTTAATCTCCTCAAGAACTCCTACTCAACCAAAATAAACACTCACCAAAGTCTACCCCACCATACAAGCAACCATTTCTTCATTGAGTGCCAATTTCCTAGTAGCCTTCCTAAATGGACTGTCAGAACTTATTTCTTGATGCAGATCTCTTCTTAAGGCTATGATGGGCTTTTTGAGTACCCATTAAGGCATTTTAAAACATACCTAGAAATCACTATTGGTTATTTTGAAAAGAATGTCTCAAAATAGGAATGACAGTGTGCTAATTAGGCCTAATAGGCTTGATCTCCACAAGGGTTTATTGGTTCTACTAGTTCCAACCCCAAATTTACTCAACCAATGCTTTAAACATTCTCAATCTGACCTATTTATGATTATTAAATCACAAAAAGACCTTTTCCATGAGTGATCTAACAAACCCTAGGTGCTATTCATTTCTAGCCTCTGTTTCAACAGTCTGTGTACAGATTTAGAGTCTAAAACATCAACTCTCCACACCTTAGCCTTTACCATTTGATTGGTAACCTTTGAAATATGAAATTACATGCCACAAGGAGTATCTACACAAGAGATTGAGAGATGTCACCAAGTAAAGTGGAAGAAACACAAATTCTTAAGTCACTGTTTACCCTAACAGGGGTTTTGACAGTTTTTAGGAAAATTACAATAACTAACTCTAGTAAAAGCCAAAATGCATGAGAGAAACTTCAAATGGAAGGTGATTTATTAAACTACCACTTATAATCAACTTGGCATGAATCCTTTCCCGTACAGGGCCGTACAACATCAGAAAATAGTGTTCTATTGATCAAAGCCTTCTAATCAACCACCCACACTTAGCAATGATGGAGTTAGGCCTTTTATGACTTCCTAAGCCTGCCCCAATAGTTAAAACTAATTTTTGGATTATGGGTTAACAAATACCCATTAGTTTCCCTTTTTACACACAAATGCAAAATTGCCTTTTACATCAGTTTTGCAATTTTATACCTTTGTAACTTTATAATATGACTTAAAACTTAAATTCTAACCTTCCTAATGACTTCAACATATGAAGTATGACTCAAATGACCCTAAAACATTATAAATGGCCTTGATATGGCCTTCTTACATCATTATGACATCAAACTTAAATCAAAATTTGAAGTTGTCTCATGGAGGCCTATTCATGCTAGGGTGCACCTGCACCACACAGAGTCCCTTTTTGGTCACCAAGAACTGTAGAGTTTAAACTCTACATTTTGATATTATTTAGTTGCAATGTTTTATAGTTTCTTTTATAGTTTTATTTGCAGTCGGTGTCCTAATTTTCCTACCCGCAAAGATCACCACATGTTAGTATGGCGGGGCTTTGAGAACCCATAAGGAACTATACTTCTAAATGACGTGTGAGGCTGCCACATCAAGGAGGTTTCGAAGCAGTTAGATACAGTGATCGGTTGTCATGAATAGTGCCACATGTCTTCTTTATGATTCAAGTTCTTAGATGCTACAAGAGAGCGCCACATATCTTTGGCTAAGTTCCTTTTGATAAGTTTTTGTTGTGTGTGGAGCATGCCACGTGTCACTACTGCGAGGCTTTAAGGAGTGACTTTTGTTTGAAGCAGCTAAAACGTGCGTAGGAGTGTCATGCGTTCCTTTTGTAGCAATATGTGGATAATGTCGTGTGTCCCTTTTATTTAGTGGCTTTTGAGATGCTAAGGTACAGTATGGTGGGCCCCAGGATATATAATGAAGTAAAGTTTCTTAGCTGCGGAGTATGCCACATGTTGCACCTGTGGGTGTTCGAAGGTAAAGAAATGAAACAACCACTGAAATGCGCGTGAGTGTGCCATTTGTCCCATTTTTTAGACTCTCGGGAGGTGCCACGTATTTAGTAGTATAGAGAGGCAGAAAGCGCCAATTGTCACAGTTTCTATTGCTTCTTTTGTATTGAAAGGGAACTAGCCCCATATAGAAAAAGATGCCACGTAGCATATTTTTGGAGTTGTTTGAAGTTCACAGGTGCTACCATGTGTCTCAACAGAGTTACAAGTTATAGTACCATATTTTTAGGGTCACTCTGCCAATGGGCATGAGAGAAGAAATAGTTGTGGGTTGTAGCAAGGAGATGAGTATACATTTAACGGAGGTTTTCTACAGGTGAAAAATGCTGCTTGGAACAGATGCCAAAGCCAAAATGGGTGCCTATTACGAAATGGGTACCTATTTATGATCGGGCACCCAAAGTAAAAATGGGCACCTGTTATGAAATAGGTACCTATTTTTGAAAAGTATAATTTTTTTAATAAACAGGCCTGTAGCTTCATTTTAATCGTTACAAGCCGTGAGACATCAGGAAAAGTGACACCAAAAGATGGGTACCCACATTTTTTGACCCAATTTTCAACCTCCATAGCATCCCTACCTCCTCAAATCGATTCAACAGTGCCCCAGGTTGGTTGCCCGTCCATTTCTGTTGATTTTCATTATTTTTTGCTTTGTATTTTGTTGTTTTTGCAATGTTTAGATAAATATATTCAATATGAAATTAAAAACAAGTAAACCCTAATGCATAAACTATAAACCTTTAATTCATAAATGGTAAACCCTATTTCATAAAGACTAAACTGTAAAACCCTAATTCATAAACTAGGGTTTCAAAAATAGTAAAATGTAAAACCCTATTTCATATTTACACTAAACTGTAATTCATAAACTAGGATTTCATAAACAATAAAACATAAAACTGTAATTCATAAACACTAGAAACCCTAATTCATAAACTATGGTTTCATAAACTAAACTGACCTATTCTTTAAAACCTAAATGACTTATTAAACCTAAACCTAAAACCTAGAAACTCCACTTTATTACGTTTAAATCTTTAATTTAAACATATGGACATATATATTACATTTAAATCTTTAATTTAAATATTCAATATTCACATACCTAGTTCGATAGAACTTAGATAGGGTATTCAATAGTGGAAGGTTTCTAAGGAGGTGGGTTGGTTGTCCCTCTCATCTTCTTCCTCCACATCTCCTTATGCTCCTATAGTTTTCCTCTTATATGTTTTCTTAGCCTTTTGACTAGGAATAAATTTCTTCCCTTTAGATGCCTCCTCCTTAAAATTTATCAAGACTTTGTGGAATGAAAGGAACTCTAAATTTAATCATCTATTAAGACTTTGTTGGTGGGCTGATACCATGTATGATTGGTTATTTAGTCATTAAATATTTAGTAGTTATATAGTATAATTCACTAACAAGCTTAAAGTCATAACTACTCTACTAAACTTTTAAAAATATTGGGCATTAAATGAATATATATTATCTCACCTATTAGGTCTTTCCCCTATATCTAGACCTTGAACTAGTTATACGTTCTTATAATGTTCTTCCCCTATATCTCACCTACTAGGTCTTTTCCCCTTATTCTTTAGTCTTCTAGGCTTTTAATGTTCTTGATGCTCGTCTCATAATCCTAAATTAATGATTTGTAAAACTCTTTTCACATGAAGATAAAAACCTACACATTAGACAGGATAGGACCCTAATATATCTTTTTGTAGACCTAACTAAATGACTTATATTAAATAGTTAAACCTAAAAACTAGAAGTCATTTTATTATGTTTAAATCTTTAATTGAAACATATATCCATATATCTATGAGAACTTGATACTTTTAACAAAGGGGTAAAGAAGACAACAATAATCTAGAAAAAAATTAAAATAATGTTGAGTGTACATAGAATGGGTTCAAAGATTGAATAGGTCGACAAAAAACTTAGTGACATGTTTAGGAGTAGTTGTAGCCAATAGGTCGACATGAACTTAGTGAAATGTGTTTAGGAGTAGTTGTAGCCAATAGGTCATGAACTTAGTGACATGTTTAGGAGTTTGAATGTAATACATGACTGTATAAATTTTGACTAGATACTAGGACATAAATTTTTATTCATGTCATGATTCTTAAATGTATAAATTTTGATTTTAAGCATTTTATAATGTAAGTTTAAATTTTGAATGCATGTATATGTTAAATTAAATGTTTTAATGTATATTGTTTAAACCACACAATTTTTTATATTTCTAAGTTTTCAATTTATATGTATATGTATATATTTAAACATATGTTGTGCATGCAATTTAATCTATATTTTTTGTAATTGCAGCTCTACTTGTAGACCTTATTTCTACACATGGTCAATCTAGTCTATCACCCCCCCATGACCCCCCATAGGACCCCCCACCCCAACATGCCCCCCCCACCACCACCCCATGATGAGGCTCATTTACGAGCCACAATTGATGAAAAAATACATGTTCTGCAAAAAAAATCAATTTATTGCAAAGCCAAATCCAAACCCCTCCACACATTTCATAGTTTACATCTATGATGCAAACTATTGTTGATTCAGTGAGAGCTATCCACAGGAATATAGACACATTCCGCTCATGGTGGGAAGAGAGGAGGCAGTTTTATTCAGATGGTCTCTCATATAAACAGATCAATGATTTACATATTACCAAAACTACAATTGCCTCATATTTCATGATCCCTCCACAGGTCAACAAATAGCACCAACTAAAAAGAGAATTTCAATCTGATGGTGCACACATCAAGAGATAGCTGAAAATTTTTGGGATTGATGGTGGATGGTCTTTGACCATCCACCTCATGCTAATTTTGAGGTTCCCTTTTATTTTCTGAAGAAATTATGGGCAGAGTTTGAGATGGACCAAAAGCCCAATTATTTTGATATGAGATCATTTCAAGGCGTGGGTAGTGGAATGCCACAACATAGACCAGGAGCATGTGTCAATCCAAATCGACATTTTCCCATTGCACCTATTGTCCCTTCTCCACCCTTTGTTCTTGTGCCCTTTCACCAGCGAACGGTCATCTTAGCACTCGGAGTGTTATCATCGCTCTCAAGAAACTTAACTAACCAAGCTACTTGCTTGGCAGATGAAGTTAATCCTAGAGAGCCTACACAGCCTGGAGGAGCATCTAATGCTAGTCCTGATGCATCACCTAGATTGACACCATTGTGGTCCACACCACATTTTTGTCAAAATTGTCATCAACCATGTTTTGGTCCTACATCTACTTTAGAGGAGTCCTTTTTGGCTACATTATTTGCTCTTATGGACTCGGTATGTATGCCACATTTAATAAAATTAAAATTAATACAAATTAATATAGATTTAGACAATTATTAATTATCAATCTTTTTTAAAAAATTTAAATATATATTAATAAATATATATATGTTCATGTTGATTGGTATAGATGACTCCATCAATTGCTGCCACTTCATCACTGCTGGACCATTTAGTGTCAATGGTAGTAGAGATGGGTAGACCTTATATAGATGAGGTATAAAATTAAGACCTCTAAAGATTATTTAATTGGATATATCTAATTTAATTGTATATAATTTAATCCAAAAATGTGACATTTTAATTTAAAGCAAATGAGAGGTCCTGACACTCTTGTGTCAAACTAGCCTAGTCATCTAAGACCAATGGCAACATCATCTATAGAGGAGCCTACTTCATATGCCATGGTTTATATCTTAAAATTGTACATTTTTAGTTTAAATTTGAATTTCCAGTGTAATTTCATGATTTTATTAAATTCATGTCTTTAAAATTGAATTCATATATACATGTACACATATATATGCAGGATGAGATTAGTTTAGGTGCAGGATCAAATCATCGTATCATTGATGAGCCTACACAGGTGCATGTGTCATTTCTCATATTTCAGGTCCTATAGTTAAATCCTATGTGATTTCAAAGTCTTTTGTATCATTCAACCTTGCATTTTGTATCTATACTCTAGAGCCTAACTAGTTCATCCAAGTGTTTTATTGAAATACAGGAATTGGTGACACAAACATTCAATCTGTCATCTGAATCAGTACCATCTGTTGCACAAAAGCATGGCAGGAGAGATGATGAGCCTGTTGTGGTATGCTTAGACATTTTGAAGTTTAGATTTAAAAATTTAATTTGACAGTTTGGTTTTAAATATTTGATTTAAATTTATTTAGGATGCAGTTTTGACATTAAAATTGATTTGAAGCTTCTTTTTCTTGTACACAGCATGAGTTGCCCTCTCAGTTGTATGGGACCAAAAGGTGGCTTGAAATGGATGATGATCAAACTTGGTGTGCACACATGTTTTAGATTGATGGATGGATGATGGATGGTGATGATGACATGATGTATTAGATTGTTTATGACTATTTCATGACTATTTCAGTATTGACTAGACATGTATATGTTTTGTGACTATTTCACTATTTTTACATGGACTGTTATTATGTAAGTATTTATATCTCGTATACTATTTCATCTAGACTAGATTTTTCTATTTATTGAATTTCCACTATATACATCTATTATCAAACTTTAATTTCATATACCTCATATTTAACACTTCAAATTAAATCACGTGTTTAATTACATAAAATTGTAAATTTACTAATTCTAGTTAGATAAGAGAAAATTTTCAATTGATTTTATTTATTAAACATTTATTAGACACAGACAAGCTAGGTTGGATAGTTTATAGACTAAATGTACCTTCCCTAAATAAATTTAAAAAATAAAATGAAAATTAACAGGTTGTTGAACTAGAATGAATATGTCTGGATTTACATGAGTCAAATGTTGGGACACTTGTGTTAAATTTTAATTGAGTTAAATATTTAGGAAATTTTTATTGATTAGATTTTTCAATCTACTATCCATGTTTAATCAATTTATTTTTAATTCTAGATTAAACATTTCATAGATCAATACCTTCCCTATAAATTTAAGAAAAGAATTTAAATAAAATTAGAGAAATACCTGTACCATTTAAATTTAAAATTTAAGAAATTTTGAAAATTAAAGAAATTATTTAGTCTACCCTAAATTATCTCAAAAGAAAAATAGAGAAATTTACATGTAACATAATAATAACTTAATAATAACCTAATCAATTCAAGCACTTAATAACTTAATCAATTTCATCAAGAGCATTAAATAATAACATTCCTGAAGTAGACAAACTAATGGATTAGCTTTCAAATCATGTCTTTCTATGGTTGTAATCATTCCAACTTCATCTCATAGTTCTCAGAAACCTCATTTATCAATAGCTAAGAATCTTCAAAGGCAAATGTTTTGAGTTCTCAATTTCAAAGCTAACATGACTTCCAAGGAAAGAGATTTTTAGTCAACAACATTTTTGGAAGTCTAATTAAAAGGGGAATGGGAGTTCTACTCTCCCATTTTCTCAATTTAGAGCTACCCCAACTCTAGCTCTTGTCCTACATTAGATAGCTCTATCAAAATGGAATAAAAAAACTAATTTTACTAATAGTGGTTACCTTTAGGTTGTCGGAGCCACATAAGGTCTCTCTACATGCAGTGATATTTGTGTGGCAATATCCCACTCTCCAAGAGGGATAAGAGAATGATGTTGACCATGGCCCCATCATTCATGAGGATCCTCTCAAAGAAACTATCATAGATCCATACTTGTAAATATAGGTTGAGGGGTCTCCTCTTCTACCTAGCTCAACCTTTGTAGGGATTTTCTTGAGGTTTCAAAAGAAACCTAGATCATGTAACTTAGTGTTGGGTGGGCTCAAATTAGGTCAAATTGGTTAATAGGATCTTTTGGGGGTGGTGTTATATGGTTTACATATTTCAATTTGATGGCCTCTAGAAGGGATACATGGTATGATGAGGATTTTCTCTCAATGAACAAGATTTTTGTGAACATCTTTTTGAGATCATCCACCTAGTTGCAAGGACCAATAGAATTAGGAGTGTGGTCAACCATGAAGAGTGCATGCATGTGATACTCCACTTTTGGAGATGTCCAATGTTCTTGGTTTTCATCATTTTGAACTAATTCAACTAATCCGAACATTTTGGTCTCTCCCTTTATCCGCATTTGATGGGTGTTAGATCCTTCTAGGTGCGAGGTGACTATTGATCTAGACATGGAGCGATTAGGATGATTGGGATGATTCAAAGTGTTCTTGTGCTTACATGGTGGGAAGTGATTTTGGTAGATCCACAAATTGGAGTTTTGAGTGGTGAAGGGCTATAGGAAATTATGGTTCAGGGTGTCCTAGAGATGATTATACGTCCATGAATAAGTGTTTTTATTTTGATGATTATACGTCCATCAATTCTCAAAATGCACTCAAAAGATTTCATGTAGGATTTATATGTGAGATTTTGAACCTCCTCTTGTGTCTCCCTATTTAGGGCATGCAAGAAAAGATCACAAAGATCCATGTGGCCCATGTGTGGCACACTAGTTGAAGAGTAAAGTACCAGTCTCCACCTAGTTATGAAATGGGCCACTAACTCATTTGGGTCCTATTTGACACTAGGGAATTCTCTAATCGTGTACTTTTAACTAGCTTATTCATGTCAAGGAAAGTAACAAACTCAAAAATTAGCATTTTGAATGTAATTTCATCAATCTGCACTAAATAATAACTTTTAATGAATTTGCATTAGTTAGATTTTCATAACTTCTATGTACAATAAAAAGAGCTCCCCTTAGCTTCAAGAAATGCAAATATTATATACTAACAAGGCCAACCACGTGAAGGTGGAAGCTCATGTGGCCTCACCTAAGACCTAAGACACATGTATTCTAGTTCTTTGTAGGACACCTAAGACACATATTGTATAGACACCTAGAAATTATAACTTTCTACCTAAGACACAAGCTCTAGACACCTATTACATGGTAGACCTAGTTGACATATCTAGTATCTACCTAAGCCACCTAGATTAAATTAAAACCTTATTCTAGTCTCTAGACAAGTATATGATATATATAGTATCTACCTAAGACATGCCTAGATTCCATATTATATCTCTAGACAGGTAGTTGATATATAGTATCTACCTAAGACACCCAGATTAGATTAAATGCCTTTTTTCTAGTCTTTATCTACCTAGCCGACATATAGAATACCTAAGACATAGGTAGAGACACAGGTATTATATAGTTAGAACCCAAGACACCTAGAGACACCTAGATTTTATACAATGTTATTCTCTAAGTCTAGATCATCTAAGATTTTATACTTGACACCTAGAGAAGTCGAAGACTTTAGATATGAAACATATGTAGAGATCATACCTGTGCAACAAGAAAAAATAGATTTGAATCCTTTCAACACTACATGTGAAAAATTGCAAAAACAAATATAGAGGTCAAGCCACGATGAAACATATATAAAAATTTAGAAGGTCTCTAGAGATCATTTTATTTAAAGATAGAATTTGTTAAGAAGTTCCATTTAAATTATAATGAAAGGAAAGAACTATTGAAGCATGAATTAAAATAATTAATAGTATAGGTCTAGTGAATACCTGAAATAAAGTGTAAGTGAAATTTAACACAGGTTATATGTTTCTAACCTCTATTTTGACTTGAAAAACATCTCCTGCACCATGTAATGTATTGTAAAAAAGTTAGAATGTGTAATGAACTTTAAGAGAATTAGGAATATTAATATGAACACTTAAGGGGAGTTAAGAGGATGGATTAAGGGGGGATGGAATCAACTATAGTATTTAAATGGTAAGGGTACATGCACTAACTTATATCATTTATCTAGGGGATGGCTTAAGGGGAGTTAAGAGGATGTCTTAAGGGGAGATGGTCCAATCAACTATAGTATTTTTGGTAAGGGTACATGCACTAACTTATATCATTTAGCTAGGGGATGGCTTAAGGGGAGTTAAGATAATGTCTTAAGGGGAGATGATCCAATCAACTATAGTATTTTTGGTAAGGGTACATGCACTAACTTATATCATTTAGCTAGGGGATGGCTTAAGGGGAGTTAAGAGAATGTCTTAAGGGGAGATGCAATCAATTAGCGATATGACTTACCTAACTTATGGAACATAACTAAGGGATGTCTTAAGGGGACTTAAGAGGATGGCTTAAGGGGAGATGCAATCAATTAGTTAAGTTATCAATCATATTAAATCCTAAACTCACGTCCTAGACAAAGATTAAAAGTTTAAAAATTTCTACATACTTGTTAATCATTTAAAACATTTACTCCATTGTACCATCTGCATCCTCTCTTTTTTGTATTGCATCTATGATTGCCTCATGCTCTTCCATAGAAAGTGTCCATAATTCTTTTGTGACAGGTCTCCCTTTATATCTCACTAATTGTATATTTGTTGCCACAATCAGATGTGAGTAGTGAAAATTTTTCTTATGTCTTTCATGATCTTCAAATGCAGGTATACCATTCCTCCTTATCAAATATTTATGTAGCCAAGTGCCAGTAACAACCACAGAACCTATTGGACACTCAAAGTTATCATCATCTACTCTAGGTTGTAACAACTTATGTTTTGCCTCAACACACCAAGCCAACCAATACTCTATTTCCTCTTCATTACCCTCGAGTGTAACAACAAAATACACATGTCCTACAAAAACATTTAAAATTCAATAAATCATAAAAATATACAAACATACATATGTACAATTAAATATATATTTCTAAAAAATGTATTGAAAAGAAATATTGAATGAATTTGTACCTTCTTGTACGAGGTTTGAAATACAGTCATAGTCATCCGATGCTTGTACATGATTATCCTCCTCAAATGTTATCTCATTTTGATCATGTGTTTGTAGAGGTGTTAAGGACTTTTGTTGCCATTCTTCAACCCAATCTATATTTTCACATGCTTCCCACTCACCTGCAATACAAAACTGACAAAAACATGCGAGCTCCCTAGTCCATAGAGTCCATGTGCTTGCATTTGAACTCTTAAATGAATGCCATTTTTCTGATCCACTAATTGTATCATAATCAAATTGGGGAGGAATGTTTTCTTCTTCAACCAACCAAAAAAATCGTTGAACTTTAGAGTTCTCACTTGATTGTGTAGTCAATTTTGCATTGCACCAATCCACAATTGCACGTGCATCTTGAAACTTTGTTGCATCATGAAATTTTAGTTGCTCCCTAGCAAGAGCCCTTTTCACACATGCTCTAGCTCCATTATATTCTCCTTTTTCATGTCCAGCTTCAAAGAAAATCCAAATATGTTAGATATTGTTTTCTTTATGGACCCTACTTAACCACAAAAATATTCAAAAAAAATTGAATTGTCCTATACAATTGTCTGACCATATGAAATGTTGTGTCATCTAGATTTGTCTTTCTTTTAAGTTGTAAAATACTTTGAAACAATACTACACAAACTCTTATGGATGTAATCAGTTATCACTCACATAGAAATGGTACTCTCTCAAAATTTTCCTGTCATCTTTTGTACTATCAACTCCATGTCTGTATACAATATGAACAAATATGGCCACCTGTACTGAGTTATAATATTGTGATTAAATCTCCTCTTGTGGAGCAAGTGTATAGTTTTCTACAAAGTCAACCACTAAAAGTATAGTTCCAATAGGAAATGTGTTCTTACATTTGCAGAATTGTTCATCAAGCCACCAAGCATATTGAGAATGTTTGACATATTTATACACAATCTTATTCTTGAACTCTATGATGAATGCATGTACACTACTTTGTTCTGTGACTAACTCACAACGCTTTCTAGTTTTTCCATCCTTTAATGGATATTGAACATTGGTGAACCTCTTCACCTCCACTAACTGTTGTCCAAAATCATGTGAACTACTTTCATGCATGCATTCTCCTAACAACGAAAGGTTACCACATCTATTGCGTTATCTAGAAACACATGGTTTTGAAAAATAGAATTGCCCCTTAATTGTTTCACAAAGTATACTTGTTATAAAATCTTTAACTGTTGTAGGTGGCATATTAATACCACATTCCTGCCTAATTTGGTTAGTATGCAAAGTACAATGTATATTTCAAAAAACATCATAAAAATAATGAAATTGCAAATGAGTTTTAAAACAACAAGAAATTTGTTGCTTATTAATCTTGACATACCAAGGTTTGCATTTCTCAAATGATCTTTGACTTATACTAAAATTTTCTATAACTGAATCATCTAGAAATTTTCTATATAATTCTATTTGAGTCATGTCTAAAAGATGTATTGGATGAGGATCATGATTTTTTGACCCCACCCTTAATTTCAAAACATCTCAAGCATTTGATGAAACCCTTGTATTATCATGCCAATATTTTTCAATTAAAGACCTAATTTCATTGTTTAATTGCATGTCAAACCTTGGGAGTCTACCACTAAAAGTCCAACATTGGTTGACTAGATCCTCTTTAATACTTAGTCTTCTCTTTGCTACTCTTTTTAAAGTTATAGCATACACATTTAAATATCCACTTATTTTACATATCATTCTTTCACTCACAACTGATTTATTAACTAAAGCAATTGTTATTGCTCTACGTGTTGCATTCTTATCCTTAGATTGACTATTTTTTCCTATAGAAACAATAGCATTAGCAACACTAGACATAACTTGTTCCATAGATTCATCCACCTTTTTGGATTTTACAAAAATGCCTAATTTTTTCATTACTTTTTTCATTTTTTTCATTCTCATCAATTGTAATACAAGTTGACATTGAAATCCAAGAGTTTTTCTATAAAAAAATTGTTTGTACAATCTATTTGCATGTGTTTGAATTTGTCTCCAAGATATCTTACCACGAAGATCCTTCAAAACATTACTTTCAATTTTAAAAAAAATATTTTTATTTTTATGCATACAAGGGTTTTCATTTTCATGCATACATGGGTTTTCATTTTCATTTTTTATTGTCTTGTTTCTAGCATAAGCATATATCTCATCAACATTCTATCTGGATTGCTTTAAATCTTTAATCTCATTATCATTGAATGGATCATTCAAAGACATACCTAGATTCGTTCTTATATTTGCATTTTTCATGTTCTTGACCTCTTCCACATTCGCATTCTCTACATTCATTTCATTCAAATTGGTTTCCTCTTCAATGTTCTCCTCCTCAATGTTCTCTTCAATAGTCATCGAACTGGATGCTACATCATTCTTCATTTTTTTAATCCTCTCTCTCCTATCTCTTTATTGTTTTGCCTCTTTCTCTCGATGTGCTTCAATTTCTTTAACTATCATAACCTTCCTCTTCCTTTTTGTTGACGTTTATTTGATCACATGATTATCAAAATGTGTTGGATCTCTTCTTAAAAAGTATGAAATACATGTAGAAATAGATCCTTTATTCAATATGATAGTTGCTTAATATTTGTTTGATCTCTCCAAGAAATTGAATCCTTCTAAAAAATAGATTTCATACTTCATCACGTCTGAAAACTCTCTTAATGATTGAAACCGTGTAAAAATTGCATAAAATATGTCCTCTTAAAATCTTGAATTAATACTTTGCATATAAAAAAGTCAGAATTTGTTACTGTCAGTGTATTGGTAAAAATGAATGTCTCTCTAAGAAGTTGAATGCCTGTAAAAAATAAATTTTCTACTTCATTCCATCTGAAAATTCTCCTTATGATTGAATCCCTATAAAAATTGCATAAGATATGACACATTAAGAGCTCAAATTGACACTTTGCACATAAAAAAATCACAGAATTTGTTGTTGTCTGCCATACTGGTAAAAGGGAATGTTGCAAGTTTCAGGTCATACTACGAATTTATGAAAACAAAAGGGTTAAAATAGACACGAGTGCCCATTTTAAAACAGTTACCCATTCTAAAAAAGAAGAAACAGGTACCCGTTTTGTGAAAAGGAAAATAAAATGGGTACCCGTTTGTAACGGGCACCCATTATGAGCGGGTATTAGTTTACATATGGGTACCCGTTTCTTATTTTTTTCAAATGTGATACCCACCAATTTGCCTTGGTTTTAGGATTGGTAAAGGCTTGGAAACAAGCCTAAGCCTTGGAGCTACAACCAACCTACAACTAAGAAGGCATGAAAAAAATGGGAGAAAAAACTAGTTTCGCCACTATAGCTGACGACTTTTTTTAGAATATTTTAACAAACTTAAAACCCATTATAGATCTGAAAGTCCAATTTTCAAATATGTAATTTTTTTTACTATTGAACATAATTTTCTATTTATCAATTATTTTCTAAACAAACCAACTCATAAACTTGAAATAACACAGGTTACTATTTTTTTAATAACTTTTGATTTTGAAAGTTTCTTGAAAAAAATTGTCTGACCAAACTAGACATCATTCTCTACATGATAAAAAAAAATTACTGAATTGATTAGTTTAGCTCAAATTATGTTGGCCGTACATGAGGGGTTTAAAAAAACATTAATTAGGCTCATTAAAAAATTAATAAAAAATATATTTATCAAAAAATTACAAAAAAGTATCTTGACCAAAATTCAACATCCTAAGAATCTTTTCACAAAAGTAATTAGAAAAATACATTAATTTAGGTCAAATTATGTTGGCCATACACATGCATGCTTTTGCAAAAAACAGGGGATTTTTAAAAAACCACTTTTTGTACATCCAATAAAAACCCAACTTGCATCATCTAGGTATTTGAAAAAATTACATATTTCAAAACTAGAAACAAAATCCTACATTTCTTATTTTTACATCATCTTAATATGTTATGTGCAAGTGCTTCAAATTGTCACTCCAAGTACGACAAAATTTGAAAAATAGGAAAAACACTTCCACTTTTTGGCCAAAAAGTGAACTCGTCTTCTTGCACTTACCCTTGTAGATTTTAGAAGATATTTTGTACCAGTTCGAGTCCTAGTTGAATTCTAGTGCAGTTACAGGCCGTTAAGATTCTGGCGGTTGTGGCAATCTTGAGTCAAATTTTATGGCTATAATTAGGAGAAGGTTTTGTAATACAGAAACAGACATATTGATAGAGAAATACAGAGAGACTATTGTTGTGATCAGATTGTATAATTTTATCCTTTCATAGTTGTTTCAAGAAGGAGCATATGGACTTGTACATGTTGTTGTGCCTCTTGTATTTTGTTAAATCTGTTAATGAAAAGAAACGTTGTTCTATGTTGTTCGATGATATTCTTCGTGTCTCTGTGTAATTGCTTTGAATTTAACCTTTGTTTAAACCTGTCTGCATCTATTTACGTTGATCATGCTTCATTTGCTCTTTAACGTAATTGAATCCTAAAGTTTTAATCACTGTGCTAATTACCAAAACACATTCAAGTTAGGCGCATCGCCATAGAGTTAGAAGCTTTGTTTATTGTATCTGTATTCTTGTTTTTTCTTCCCTTTACCCAAAACCCCATTGAAAAAGGAAGAGCCAACTTCGGTAAAATATGGAGGTTGTTTCAAGTGTCAAGTCCCACATTCTTGAAGCTTCCCATGTTGGTGCTAGAATCCACGCAATTTTATCCATCAACATGTATGACATATCACTTTAGGGTCTGAGATATGTGATTTCTAATAGAATTATCATTTTTTAGATCTTTTGAGGGATTGCATTCCTACTTATCATTATTCCATTATTATATCTTTTCTTTTAGAGTTTTGTTCTGTGTTGAGATCTATTCTTTACCCACCCTAGGCACCCTTGCCAATCCCATTAGGTTTCCATTTTCATATCTAATACACCACTAATTGTAACCCTAACCCTAATTCTAACACTGGAGTTAGTATTAGGGTTAAGGTTGGGTCATTTCAAATGATTTCAATGGTGCATATTAATTCCCAAATGTATATTAATAGATAAAACCATTTGGTATGGAGTAATTGTTTAAAGACATCATTTGACATTATAAGCCAAACATATAATATGAAGTGTTCCAACTCATGTACATTGCCACCCTAGTACTTGTACACATAAGAATATTATTTGTCAACATAATATTCTTATCTATTTCTTTGCAAATACTCTTACCTTTCAAAATTACACAAATCATTCATATCATGGTTGTTTGATTTGAGTTCCACAAATCACTCATGTTTTGTTTGGTATCTTAGCCTTATTTTAGGATCTTACTTTTTTAATCCAAAAATTACACTCTTTTGGTTCAAACTTTGCTTATTTAAAAGCCAAAAAAAAACATATATTAAAAAATTTAGTAACTATTCTAACAAGAGCTGCAGAGCAGTGAAGTTTCTGCCAAAATGTTCATGAATAGTCATGTTTTAATTTGTTGTGTTTGCTTAGTTTTAGCAACAATGTTGATAATATAATAACTTTACAAATGAAAAAGAGATAATGAATGTATTATGAAAACAATTTATTCATTTTCTCACATATATGAGAGAAATAAGCTCGTCTAATGACTACCTGCACTATTTTCTCCTCATGAACAATGACCCATTGCATCCAATACATCCATTAATTTTGAAAAGTTGCATGGTACTACTACAATACCATGCGCATTCCATAGCAAAAACAACATGGAGATGTTTATATTGTTTGAGAGATCATATTTTAAGTTTTTTCTAGGTAATACAAAGACCAAAATTTATGTCTAAGAAGAACAAGATCTATATGTGGAGTCAATAACACTTGTTATAGTAGCATACTGAACAAAAAGTGTGATTTAAGAACTACTACAACTAGTTTAATGAAATGAAGTCCACTTGTTATAGCAAGTAGCAACATGCTAGATGAAAAGGGTGATTTTAAAATAACTATTACCCATAGCGATGTCATACCAATTCATACAAATCGATTGCTAAAGCTTTTTTTTTCACATCTTTGTGATTTAGCAAATGAGATTTTTCAAAATATGAAGCTTATAAAGTTCAAGGAAGGTAGCTGGCAAGATGCCAGGATACAATGAAGATAAAAAAACTAATCGTGTACACTCCAAAGAATTGGTATTCATAAACTACAAGACTTTCATATGTTTGTGAATGCAAGGGCATATCATACTATCTTGACCTTATTTGAATGAAGCCTTAATTTCCTCCAATGTTTTTCCCCTAGTCTGAGGTACACACAATGCAACAAAGACAAGCATGAAATGAAAGCATGAGGCAGAAATGTTCCTCCAACAGAATGCCCAATGTTTTCATATTTCATCTGTTGGAAGAATTTAATCTTTTGTCAATGCATTAACTTCAGCTTGCCCCTGCGTTAGACCTAGGGATCTCCAATTTTAGCCCCAGCCACCATTCACCTACCAGCATTCATTCTGGTAGGTGAGTTTGAATTTGAATTGAGTTTGAGCACCCATTTTCTAGGCATGTGAAAATGAGACAAAAGAGAGGGAAAGTGTGTGGACAGAACAAGTGAATGAGAGAAGCCTGCAGCAGCAGAAGAAAAGATAGAGAGAATAGAACCTGCACACAGTAGAAGGAAATGTTCCAGTAGAGAACAAGTGAATAGCAAAAAGAAAACAATAGGAGAAGAATATTGCAGTAGTGAGAAGGGAATGTGTAGCAGCATAGAAATTGTTTTATGGAAGCTCTAGTGATTGGGCAAATTAGAAAACAAAGCAGCAGCTCTGCATTGTAGTTTGTAAGAAGTTTGAATGTAATTTTAGAAAAGGAAAATATATAATACATATTGTTGTCTTTTGTGTATTGTCTCTCTCCTCTGTGTATTTGTTTTTCAGTCAGCAATCTGCCCTCCCCTGCTCTCCCCTGTCAACAAGTGGTATCAGAGCCATGTTTTTCTGGGCAGTTAGATTCAAGTGGGTATTTTATATAAGCCCTAGTTTATCTAGGCATTATCAGCCTTCTCAAATTTGAGAAGTATGGCAGGTGGGGATGGCAAAGGATTGTAGCAGCCACCAAATTTTGATGGGCAGAACTATGATATTTGGGCTAAGAAGATGAAGACTATTCTAGTTGCTAATGACCTATGGGATTTGGTCACCAATGGATTCACAGACACTATAGACCCATCAACTTATGCAGCCCTAACTAATGCTCAAAGAAACCGGTTGAAGTAAACAAGAATAAAATATGCAAAAGCCCTCAGTCTAATAGAGGCAGCCTTGACAAAGGCTATTTCCCCCCGCATTGTAGCAGTAAACTACTCAAAACAGGCATGGGAAATATTACAAAACAACTATAAGGGAACTGACAAGGTAAGATCAGTCAAGTTCCAGCTGTTTAGAAGAGATTTTGAGACCCTACAGATGAAGGAGAGTGAGTCTATTTCAGACTTTCACACTAGAGTTTCTACCATGCTAAATCAGCCGAGGATAAATGGAGAAACCATGGATGAACAAAGGATTGTTGAAAAAATCCTGAGTCTACCTTCTAGATTTGACCCTATTGTCATAACCATTGAAGAGACAAAGGATCTATCCAAGATGACAGTGGATGAGTTGATGGGCTCTCTACAAAGCCATGAGCAGCGGTTGAATAGATCTGCTCCTTCCATTGAGTAAGCCTTCAAGGCTCAAACCAATGCAAGAGGTAGGGGAAGAGGAAGAAATAGCAGAAGTAGAGGTCAAAGAGGTAGAGGAAGAAGCAACTCTAGAAGAGGAGTTTCAAACAGCCAAGAAGAGGCAAGCAACTCATAGCCAAGCTATCAAGAAAAGAAGAACAACAGTTCTAATCAAAGGTATGACAAAAGTAATGTTCAATGCTATTACTGTCATAAGTTTGGTCATTATGCTAGTGAGTGTAGAAAGAAACAATGTGATCATGGAGGCCAAAATGATGTAGCAAATGAGAACAAGGTTGAAAATTAAAAATAGTCAAATTTTTTTATTGTTTGCAACCTTGCTAAAAGGAGTAGTGATGAAGTATGGTACCTAGATAGCGGTTGTAACAACCACATGGGTGGAAATAAAAACTTCTTTGCCTCCATAGATATCAGCATCAAGACTGAAATAAAAATGGGAAACAATGAGCAAGTTCCCATCAAGGGAAAAGGTACAGTCAGCATTCAATCTAAGAATGGTGAAAGGAGGAAGATCTAGGATGTATACTATGCCCCTGGCATAAAACATAACCTATTGAGCATTGGACAGATGGTCCAAAATAGTTATAGAATCTTGATGGAAACTAGAGAGTGCACAATATTTGACAAAGGAGGCAGCGAGAAAGTGATTGCAGCAGTGCATATGAAAAGAAATAGAATGTTTCCTCTTAGGATACACATAGAGTCTCCGGCACTATCTCTGGCGTAGTTTCCAGCACTATCTCTAGCGCTCACAGTAGTGAGGCAGTAATCAACCTTTATGACAATCATCAAAGACCCATCCAAACTGTGGCATTTGAGGTATGGGCACTTAAGTTTTTCTGGTTTGAGTTTATTGTCCAAGAAAGGCATGGTTAGAGGGCTACCAAACATTGTAGAGCCTGATGGAAAATGTGAAGCCTGCATCTTAGGAAAGCAGCATAGGCAACCCTTTCAATCAAGGTATTCTAGAAGGGCAAGAGCACCATTGGAGTTGGTGCATTCAAATTTATGTGGCCCTATGAAGACCCCCACACTAGGTGGGAATGTATATTTTATGACCTTCATAGATGATTACAGTAGAAAAATATGGATTTATTTTTTGAAGAACAAATCAGAAACCTTCAAGAAATTCAAGTGGTTTAAGGCATCAGCTGACCACTATATCAAAGCCCTAAGAACAGATAAAGGGGGAGAGTATATCTCTAAGGAATTTCTAAATTTCTGTAGAAATGAAGGCATTCATAAACAATTAACAACTAGGTACATTCCACAGCAAAATGGAGTAGCTGAAAGAAAAAATAGAACCATTCAAGAGATGGTAGCAAACATGCTAAAAGAAAAAGGACTATCACATGAATATTGGGGTGAGGCTATAGCAATAGTTGTTTACCTATTGAATAGGTGTCCTACAAAGGCCATTCATGATAGGATTCCACAAGAGGTGTGGACAAACAACAAATGGAGTGTTGAACACCTAAGAATCTTCAGGTGTGTGGCATATGCATTCGTGCCTAAAGAGAAAAGCCAAAAATTTGATGATAGAGGTGAAAAATGTATCGCCACAGGCTATAGTGAAGATTCAAAAGCCTACAGACTATATAATCTCATCACCAAAAAGGTTGTGATCAACAGGGATGTTGAGTTCATTGAGAATGAAGCATGGGATGGAATGGTGGACAGCACCATGGGTATTTCAATCTTAATACCCCTTGAAGATGAAGAAGCTCTAGAGGACAACAACTCTAGAGGAACTACGGAGAGTAGTAGCTCGAGGAGAAACTACCATAGAGCATTGGAGAACATCAACTCTCAAGGTATTCAACAAAGCAGCTCTAGAGGTGGACAGCAGCACAGCAGCTACGGAGATCAACAACTCTGGAGGTCTGCAACTCCGGAGATCTATAGCTCCAAAGTTTAGTAGAGCAACAGCTCTAGAGGTCAACAGTATAGTAGCTCTGGAGGTCAGAACAGCAGCAGCTCCGGAGGTAACTTAGACCCCACACTCGCATCATTGATGCCATGGAGGACAAGGAGTGTGAAGGAGATTTATGACAGCACAAGGTATGCTGATGATGATGAGAATTTGAATTTTACATTATTTTCATATAGAGATCCAATCCACTTTGAAGAAGCTGTGAAAGAAGAGAAATGGTGTAAGGCCATGGATGAAGAGTTGGATGCCATAGAGAGGAATGACACAAGGTAGCTAACAAATTTACCCAAGGGTAAACAGATGATTGGAGTTAAGTGGGTCTATTAGACCAAGTCTACTACTGAAGGAAAGATTAAAAGACATAAGGCAAGGCTAGTTGTCAAAGGGTACAAACAATAGCCTGGAAGAGATTATGATGAGACATATGCACTAGTTGCAAGGCTAGAAATTGTTCAGGAAGTCATAGCAATAGCAGCCCAACACAAGTGGAAGGTGTTTCAAATGGATGTAAAGTCAGCCTTCTTGAACGGAGTGCTAAAAGAGGAAGTGTATGTGGAGCAGCCACCTAGCTATGAAGTCCCAGGGCAAGAGGACAAAGTATATAGGCTCCGGAAAGCCCTCTATGGGCTAAAACAAGCACCTAGGGCATGGTACAGCAGAATAGACTCATATTTAGTGAGTAATGGATTTAGCAAAAGCAACAGTGAGCCCACTCTTTACATCAAAGCAGCTGAAGGTAACATTTTGATTGTTGTTTTGTATGTAGATGATCTAATTGTTACTGGCAATAGTGATCTTTTCATTGCTAATTTCAAAGAGACAATGAAGAATGAGTTTCAGATGACAGACTTAGGTCTGCTAAAGTATTTTCTTGGCATTGAGGTCAAGCAAATAGAGCATGGCATATTTATTTCGCAAACTAACTATGCCAAATAGATTGTGAAGAGATTTAAAATGGAGAATAGTAAATCTGCCCCTACACCAATAGCTACATGTTTGAAATTAAGTAAAGAGGACAACAACAAGGAAGTAAACCCAACCCTCTACAAGAGCATGGTTGGAAGCCTCATGTATTTGATAGCCACTAGGCCTAATTTGATGTATGTTGTAAGCCTGATTTCTAGGTTCATGGAGAAGCCTAAGAACACACATTAGCAAGCAGGAAAGAGGATCCTGAGGTATGTGAATGGCACAACAGGTTATGGAATCTTGTATGATGTTTCTGATGAGTTTATGTTGGCTGGTTTCATGGATAGTGATTGGACAGGAAATGTAGATAACCGGAAGAGCACATCCAGCTATGTATTTCACATGGGTTTAGGAGTGATATCATGGGCATCCACGAAGCAGCCCATTGTCTCTCTCCCTATAGCAGAAGCTAAGTATATTGTAGCAAATGTGATGCAGAGGTAAACGCAACAGAAGCTTACAAATGGGAAGGAGGAGTCATTAACACAACTAGCATGTTAAAATCCTATCGGCTTATCATCATCATCATATTTCTTGCTAACACAGACAGCATCATCATATCTCGAAGGGGCATGAAATATCCTCGTGCTGACCACTGTTCACTTCCTTATCGCCTATCGGCGAGAGATGGTTCATCGGCTAAGGGGAAATGTCTTACCCCCGATGACTAATGTCACCCCGATGAATATATCGGTCGTATACCGATCGGCCAGACTTGGCTTATCGGCCGGACTCCAACACTCTGTCCCGATGTCCGATATCACCCCGATATCTCTTTTCATCGGTCAGGTTGCCTATCGGCAACACTTCTTCTATCGGCCAGGCCGAAAAAGGTCTCCCCGATGCTATTACTCCTACCGATGCCAAAACACTTAACGTCAGCAGGATAAATCTGCATCGGGTGATATTCGCAATATCCTGATGACGATGACGTCACATGCACCTGATGATGATGTCAATGCACCTGATGATGATGTCAACAGGATATAAGACACTTACATCCTCCGCAGCATGATAATAAAATGTCGGGTGATATTATACATATCCTGATGATGACCTTTAAGATCCTGATGACGACTTTCAAGAACCTCCTGTCCTTAGCCAAAAAAATGATTTTTCCCTCCCGCATATGATAGCGATATGCGGATGATGGGTACACACGAAAGATGATCCTGACGACGATATACACACTGAGTATATATCTGACTTATATCATCCTGATGCATTCAAAACATACAGTCTTCGTCAATTTTATAACCCGATCCGGATAGCGATATACTCACAGATGTCGATGCGATTCACTCCGTCTGGAAAAGCACATGCAGATTCCTGTATATCCGTCAACTGCATGCAAACTCACATAACCGCACAATTTCACAAAGAAAATATGATGATTGGGCCGGACCACCTTCAGATCAAAACTTAACAGTTTATCTTCCTAAACCTAGCACATGAGGATGCTAGGTTGATTCATAGCATGCTACCAACTGATCTCTCAAACAATGAAATGCATAAACAGAAAACTAAAATGCAACCTAAACTAACATGCATGACCATTCCACCAATTCACAGAATCAACCGGTGGAAGGGTTGAAAGAATCCATCAACTTGTAATCAGAATAGAAATCAAAACATAAACAGCTGATAAACCAGATAATGCAATTTGATGAGATCTTATTCAGATGAAACACAAATGTCCTGTTTCTACAACAATGTTTCACAATGTCTGGACTGATCTCTGGATCTCACTCAATCACCAGTACAACATAACATAACTACTACTCTCTGATATGATCACCAATACAACATAACATAACTACTACTCTCTTCTCTATATGATCTCAAACCCTAACTGATCTGAGTTATTTATAGCAATATCCTACGAGTACTACCAACTCGATTCCCAACGGCTGGGAGCTTCCAAGCGGCTAGGAGAGGACAGCTCAGACAACCTGATCACGAACTCTAACTGCCTGCACACTCTCCTAGGCTGATCTAATACATAGCATTGGTCCAATGGACCTTATTACATTATGAAGTCAAACATGCTAAAAATAGACTAATGTCCTATCATGCGGACAATGAACCTATATCCTGTCTTGTAGGGGTGCTCCTGCACCATACTCCCCAGAAGAAGAAATCTCAAGTCCACTTGAGATGAGAGTATGAAGATCTGCACCATGTTTCTGAATCTGCTCTTCAGTCATCCAGACTGCTTCAGAATTAGGTTTTCCCTTCCAAGAGACTAGATACTCCAAGTACTGTTTGTTCCAGGTCTGTTTGACCACTCTGGTGTCCAAAACCTTCTGCAACTGTGGAGGATCATGCTTGGGAATGTTATCATGGACTATATCCTGTAGGAGTTCCTGATCTACATCTGGATAAGACTTGTATGGAGTTAAATCACATACATTGAATATAGGGGACAAACCAAGATCAGGTGGGAGTTGTATCTCATAAGCATTCTGTCCATGCTTGTGCAAGATCTGACATGGTCCAACTTTTCTCTGCATAAGTTTAGTATATTTTCCCTTAGGAAGTCTGTCCTTCTTCAAATGAACCCATACCAAATCTCCAACATCAAACTGTACATCCTTCTTCTTTTTATCAGCATATTCCTTATACTTCAAGGTGGTTTGCTGCAGTTGGGTCTTGACTTGATCATGAACCTCTTTGATGGCTTCTGCAAAAGCTTCTCCTTCTGCACTAACAGGGTCTACTGTAGGTAGATCTCTCAATTCCAAAATTCCTCTGGGATGCATACCATAAACTATCTGGAAAGGTGATTTCCCTGTGCTCCTATTGACAGTATCATTATAGGAAAATTCAGCTTGAGATAGAATAGTATCCCACTTTTCTCCATGCTGTTTTGTCAAACATCTAAGCAAATTTCCTAAGGAACGGTTCACTACTTCAGTCTATCCATCCGTTTGAGGATGATATGCAGAGGAAAAAGACAAATTTGTTCCAAGTTTCTTCCAAAGAGTTCTCCAGAAGTGACCAATAAACTTCACATCCCTATCTGACACTATACTCAATGGCAATCCATGGATTCTGACAATCTCCCTGAAAAACAAATCTGCAATGTATGAAGCATCAGCAGTGGTTTTGCATGGCAAGAAATGTGCCATTTTACTGAATCTATCCACTACAACAAAAACACTGTCAAACCCTTTCCTTGTCCTTGGTAAACCCAAGACAAAATCCATACTTATGCTTTCCCATGGTCTGGAAGGAATGGGTAAGGGCTGATATAAACCTGCATTAGTCGACCTGCCTTTAGCTTTCTGACATATCACACATGTCTCTACAAACTTTCTGACATCTGATTGTAACTTAGGCCAAAAGTAATGTCTTCGGACAAGATCAAGAGTCTTATCTAGACCAAAATGACCTGCCATAGCTCCACAATGTTTCTCCTTAATGATGTTTAACCTCAAAGAACACCTTGGAATACATAACTGTCCACCTTTGAACAACAATCCATCCTGGATCAAAAATTCAGAGAATTCAGCATGATATTTCTCTCCAAAAGAAGTACATACATGATATATCTCCCCAAAATCTTCATCAGTCTCATACATGGTCTTTAGTGAATCAATGCCAACACTTTCTAACTGAATCTGGTTGACTGTTATAACTCTCCTGCTCAAAGCATCTGCAACTTTATTCTTGACTCCTTTCTTATGCTTCAATGTAAAAGTAAAAGCTTGTAAGGTTTCTACCCATTTCATGTGTCTGTGGTTCAGCTTTTCCTGGCTATTTATGAAACTCAGAGCCTGGTTATCTGTGAATACTATGAATTCCTTTGGCATCAAGTAATGCCTCCATTTCTTGAGTGACTGAACTAAAGCATACATTTCCAAATCATATGAGGAATACCTCTTTTTAGCATCATTGAGCTTCTCACTGAAAAATGCAATAGGTCTACCTTCTTGGCTGAGTACTGCTCCAATGGCCATGTGACTAGCATCACATTCCACCTAAAAGATTTTGTTAAAGTCTGGAAGTGCAAGGACTGGCTGCTGTGCCACCTTCTTCTTCAATGTTTCAAAAGAATCATCTGCTCCTTGAGTCCAAACAAATCTGCACTTCTGTCCTCCTTTGATGGTATCAAGCATGGGTGCACACATATGACTAAACCCTCTTATAAACTTCCTGTAGAAGGTTGCTAACCCATGGAAACTTCTGACATCATTCATAGTCTTTGGGGTTGGCCAAGACAATATGGCACTTACCTTCTCCTTATCCATTTGTAACTTTCCTTGTGAA
Organism: Cunninghamia lanceolata; assembly: GCA_027924645.1. Taxonomy (NCBI): domain Eukaryota; kingdom Viridiplantae; phylum Streptophyta; class Pinopsida; order Cupressales; family Cupressaceae; genus Cunninghamia; species Cunninghamia lanceolata. The sequence continues at coordinate 9,309,454 of BSBN01000635.1, read as the reverse complement.
ATGACAAAACCCAAATATGTGATCTCCTCTTGCATGAACAAACACTTGTCTAAATTTATCATCAGCTGCTCTTCATGTAACCTCTTAAGAACCAAATCTATGTGTCTGAGATGTTCTTCTTTTGTGTTGCTGAAAATCAGAATGTCATCTAGATATACTATGACAAACTTACCAATGAACCCTTTCAAAACCTCATTCATCAACCTCATAAAAGTACTAGGTGCATTAGATAAACCAAAAGGCATAACCTTCCACTCATATAACCCTTCATTAGTTTTGAATGTTGTTTTCCATTCATCTCCTGGTCTAATCCTGATCTGATGATATCCACTCTTTAGATCTATTTTTGTAAAATACTTAGCACCTCCCAAACAGTCAAGTAAATCCTCTATCCTAGGGATTGGAAACCTATACCTGATTGTGATCTTGTTAATAACTCTGGAATCTGTGCAAAGCCTCCAAGTACCTTCCTTCTTTGGTGCTAGTACAGCTGGTACTGCACATGGACTTAAACTTTTCCCAATCAGACCTGAATCCAATAATTCTTCAATTTGTCTGGCTACTTCTGCATTCTGTTCTAGAGTTAGCTTATAGGCTGCTTTGTTTGGAAGTGTTGACCCTGGAATTAAGTCTATGCAGTGACTGATATCCCTGACAGGTGGTAGGGATCTTGGCATTCCTTCTGAGATGATACCTTTGTACTTATCCAATAGCTCTTGGATAGCTGGGTCTATGAACCTTTGCTTTTTCTCTTCCTTAACTTCTTGCTGCTGTTCTTTACTCACCCTCATACATGGGATTAGGGCATATGCAACTGCACCTTCTGCTGTTACTTCTTTCATGAACTGTTTACCTTCCATCAGCATTACCTTCACCTCTTTTCCTTTAGATTTCTCCTCCTTCTCCGTCAATGGTAGTAACGTTATAACCTTACCATCTTTAGTGATTGTATAGATGTTTCTAACACCATCATGTTGTGCCTTCAAATCATACTGCCATGGTCTACCAAATAAAAGATTGCAAGCATCCATCATGGTAATATCAAACAACAACTTATCCTTATATGCTCCAATCTGAAATTCTACCCAAGCCTGCTCTTCTACAATTGTCTGCTGACCTTGGGTAAGCCATGAGACTTTATATGGGGATGGGTGAGGCAATCTCCTAAGCTTAAGTTTTGTCACCATTTCTTCAGACACAAAATTTTCAGTAGAACCAGAATCAATCAAAACTTTACATGCCTTACCTCCTGCTTTGCAAATAGTCCTGAAAAGAGACTTTCTTTGACGGGATTCTTTGTCAGGCACCTTCATGGTAGTCACTATTCTTCTCATCATTAGAGACTCTCCACTTTCTGGGTATCCATAATTATCAGGAGCATTCACACTCTGAAAAGCATTAGAGCCTGTCATACTTTGATTATCAGGTTCTTGGATCAGATTTGTTCTCCTTTCTCCTGTTGAGCTTGTGGCCTTTTCTGGACATCTGCTGGCTATATGTCCTTCTTTGTTACAGTTATAACATCTGATGGATCCTTTGCCCTGGGATCTTCCTCTGAAAGGTCTTCTACCTCTGAAGTTTCCTTGCTGACTATAATTTTCCCCCTGGTTCTGACTATTGTTTCCCTTACTATTGTCATGACTGGATTCTCCTTGATATCCATGTCCATGTCCTCTACCTCTAAAAGGACCTCTTCCACCCCTTTGTTGTTTTCCTCTTCCTCTATTGTGTTGTTCTTGTTTTCTCTTTAACTTCTCTTCCACTTTCAATGCCAACTGAAAGCATTTCTGAACTGTATCTGGATTATGCAGACTTAAATCTTCCTGAATGTTGAACCTCAATCCATTAAGGTATCTGGCTACCTTCTCTTCTTCACTTTCCTTTACCTTTGTTTTCATACAAAGTTTCATGAATTCTTCTGTATATGAGCTGACATCTAGCTCCTTCTGCTTCAGGTTTTGCTTCCTCTTGTGTAATTGGATACTGTAATCCAATGGGACATAAGCTTCCTTTACTAATGCCATCATTTTCTTCCATGTAGTGACTCTACGCTTTCCTTCCTGTACTCTATCATCTTGGACGAAATTCCACCATGTCAAGGCAGCTTCTTTCATTTTTGACTGGGCTATTTTCACCCTCTGTTTCAAATAAATTGTTCAAGGAGTCTATCCACTCCATCACTGAATCAGGTTCCATCTTTCCTGTAAACACTGGCAAATCCAGTTTCACATCCATGGTTCTCCTTTCCATGGCCTTGAGGGCGTTCAACAGTGGTCTCTGGTCTGCAGGAACGACCTCCTCGTTCCAACTAGGGATCTCTTCTTCTTCCCTATCTTCTTCTCTACCAGAACCTACTCTGTTCCTCAACTTCGCTAACTCATCCTTCAATTCCTGATTCTGAGCCTTCACGGCCTTGCTCTCTGCAATCTGTTTCTTCACCAGAACTACCAACTCAACGTTGGTCATCCTTGCCGGCATCTCAGATGTTCCTTCGTCACCTGACATCCTGCTATATCCTGATCTTTTCCAGAAGATCCTTCCTTTGCTCTGATACCACTATGATGCAGAGGTAAACGCAACAGAAGCTTACAAATGGGAAGGAGGAGTCATTAACACAACCAGCATGTTAAAATCCTATCAGCTTATCATCATCATCATATTTCTTGCTAATACAGACAGCATCATCATATCTCGAAGGGGCATGAAATATCCTCGTGCTGACCACTGTTCACTTCCTTATCGCCTATCGGCGAGAGATGGTTCATCGGCCAAGGGGAAATGTCTTACCCCCGATGACTAATGTCACCCCGATGAATATATCGGTCGTATACCGATCGGCCAGACTTGGCTTATCGGCCGGACTCCAACACTCTGTCCCGATGTTCGATATCACCCCGATATCTCTTTTCATCGGTCAGGTTGCCTATCGGCAACACTTCTTCTATCGGCCAGGCCGAAAAAGGTCTCCCCGACGCTATTACTCCTACCGATGCCGAAACACTTAACGTCAGCAGGATAAATCTGCATCGGGTGATATTCGCAATATCCTGATGACGATGACGTCACATGCACCTGATGATGATGTCAATGCACCTGATGATGATGTCAACAGGATATAAGACACTTACATCCTCCGCAGCATGATAATAAAATGTCAGGTGATATTATACATATCCTGATGATGACCTTTAAGATCCTGATGACGACTTTGAAGAACCTCCTGTCCTTAGCCAAAAAAATGATTTTTCCCTCCCACATACGATAGCGATATGCGGATGATGGGTACACACGAAAGATGATCCTGACGACGATATACACACTGAGTATATATTCGACTTATATCATCCTGATGCATTCAAAACATACAGTCTTCGTCAATTTTATAACCCAATCCAGATAGCGATATACTCACAGATGTCGATGCGATTCACTCCGTCTGGAAAAGCACATGCAGATTCCTGTATATCCGTCAGCTGCATGCAAACTCACATAACCGCACAATTTCACAAAGAAAATATGATGATCGGGCCGGACCACCTTCAGATCAAAACTTAACAGTTTATCTTCCTAAACCTAGCACATGAGGATGCTAGGTTGATTCATAGCATGCTACCAACTGATCTCTCAAACAATGAAATGCATAAACAGAAAACTAAAATGCAACCTAAACTAACATGCATGACCATTCCACCGATTCACAGAATCAACTGGTGGAAGGGTTGAAAGAATCCATCAACTTGTAATCAGAATAGAAATCAAAACATAAACAGCTGATAAACCAGATAATGCAATTTGATGAGATCTTATTCAGATGAAACACAAATGTCCTGTTTCTACAACAATGTTTCACAATGTCTGGACTGATCTCTGGATCTCACTCAATCACTAGTACAACATAACATAACTACTACTCTCTGATATGATCACCAGTACAACATAACATAACTACTACTCTCTTCTCTATATGATCTCAAACCCTAACTGATCTGAGTTATTTATTGTCATATCCTACGAGTACTACCAACTCGATTCCCAGCGGCTGGGAGCTTCCAAGCGGATGGGAGAGGACAGCTCAGACAACCTGATCACGAACTCTAACTGCCTGCACACTCTCCTAGGCTGATCTAATACATAGCATTGGTCCAATGGACCTTATTACATTATGAAGTCAAACATGCTAAAAATAGACTAATGTCCTGTCATGCGGACAATGAACCTATATCCTGTCTTGTAGGGGTGCTCCTGCACCAAAATGCAGCATCATGTTAGGCTATTTGGTTGAGAAGGATCCTTGCAGACTTGAATGAGCAGCAAGAAGATGGTACAACCATTCATTGTGACAATGTTTCATCAATATCCCTGACAAAGAATCCAGTCTTCCACAGATGAAGCAAGCACATTGAGATTTGTTATCACTTCATAAGGGAGTTGGTAGAATGAGAAGAGATTGAGTTGTAGTATTGCAGATCTGAGCAATAGCTCACTGACATTTTTACAAAGGCATTGCCAAAAGATTCTTTTGAATGCCTAAGAGATAGGCTAGGCATTGTTGACAGCTCCAAAGGTGTACCACCAGGGGAAGAGGACAGCTCTGGAGGTTCAGATCTGGAAAGACAGCAGCAAAACTCTAGAGGTTCAACCCTAGAAGGTGTGTGCAGCTCCAGAGATGCAAAAATAGTGCTCTAGAGGTGCTCCAAAGATGCAGAAACAATGCTTCAGAGGTGCTCTGAAGATGCAGAAATAGTGCTCCAAAGATGCAGGAAGTCAACTCTAGAGATGCAGACAGAGTGCTCCAGAGATGCAGAAAAGAGCTCCGGAGGTGATCCAGAATGGCAGAAACAGCTCTGGAGATCTCCTCCAAAAAGGCAAATGCAAAGGTACAACTCTGGAGATTAGTTTCAGAAAGAAAATTGATGAATGACATCTGACTTCAGATTAAGGGGGAGTGTTGGAAGAATTTAATCTTTCGTCAGTGCATTAACTTTAGCCTGCCCCCGCGTCAGACCTAGGGATCTCCAATTTCAGCCCCAACCATCGTTGGCCTACCAGCATTCATTCTGGTAGATGAGTTTTAATTTGAATTGAGTTTGAGCACCCATTTTCTAGGCATGTAAAAATGAGACAAAAGAGAGGGAAAGTGTGTGGATAGAACAAGTGAATGAGAGAAGCCTGTAGTAGCAGAAGAAAAGACAGAGAGAATAGAACCTACACATAGCAAAAGGAAATGTTCCAGTAGAGAACAAGTGAACCGCAGAAAGAAAACAATAGAAGAAGAATATTCGAGCAGTGAGAAGGGAATGTGTAGCAGCATAGAAATTGTTTTATGGAAGCTCTAGTGATTGGGCAAATCAGAAAATAGAGTAGCAGCTCTGCATTGTAGTTTGTAAGACTTTTGAATGTAATTTTAGAAAAGGAAAATATATAATACATATTGATGTCTTTTGTGTATTGTCTCTCTCCTCTGTGTATTTGTTTTTCAGTCAGCAGTCTGCCCTCCCTTGCTCTCCCCGCCCTCCCTTACTCTCCCCTGTCAACATCATTATCCAGGGCACAGGCACAAGAAAATGATATATTGTTTATTTCATGATTATTTTATAGAGAAAACAATACCTATAGAGATCCACTCTAAAAGCATATTGATTGTCATGGTCACACCCCAAGATGCCAACCAATTTTCCAAAGTTGCTAAATTGCTAGCAAAACCTTTGACATTGACAGGAAGAATTTTAAGTGGGAAGAAATAAGTCAACCAAAACAGTTTTCAATTCTTAGATCACCTCCACCAAGAATACAATGGAGAAGAAATTTAGCAAATTATCAGAATATTGTACTTCTCCAATTCAATTGCTTTATAAATTTAATTTTGTTTTAGGGCCAAAAACCTTAGAATATATGCTTAGTAAAGAAGGAAAAATATCTCAGGCATAATAGTCCATGGAATGGATAAAATACCAATGGAAAACAAGATGTTGTAACCTACAATGAAACTCTCATTGTGTGAGAAGGGATCCTCAAAGCAGTAATCTTTCTAGACATATTACTCCTCTAATGGAAATTCTAGTCATTCTGAAGCCAAAGGATGAATAGCAAGTCCCTTCCTCTCAAATATGATACAAGTCCATACAGCCAAGGTGAAACTGAAAACCATTCATACCCTGGAGGATAGCATTAAATACCCGTGTCAAAATTTTGGAGATCATGATGCCCAAATCCCTATGTTGGAGAGTGAATTAGCAAATTGAACTATCAGCCACATAAGCTCTAGACCATTGAAAAGCTTCTAAATTTCTAATCTTATTAGAAGGTTGGTTGCTGAAGCAATGCAGGAAAACTTGGAAGTTCAACATGCAACCAAGTGGCAAACAACTTAGGTTGGAAGTTGCAAAACCATCCAGGCCTATGCTAGAAATTGGCGAGCCATGGTGTCTAAACCCAGAGTTAAGCACACTACCTTAGTCATTTGGACCCATGCTGAACCAACGTAGAAAGCTGATCCACTGGATCCAAAATAGAAGGATCCAGTTGAAAGGCCCTCTTGAGGGCTCTCCTAATCCCTCTAAAATTTTTAGGCATGGCTCTAATGCATACAATTTTTTTTTTAAATTTTCTCATAGGAAGCGTACACGTCAATTAGGCCGAACGCGTGTTTACAGACTGTTTGCGGGAAAGGGCAAGGGCAAAAACCGACGGTAAGAGTAAAATGGCAAGGGCAAACACTAATGGTAAGGGCAAGAGCTAACTCAGGCAAGAGCTAACGGAGGTAAAACAAATGAACGGCAGAAGGTTTGAATAGTAAAAGCAAGTGAACGTCAAAGGGTTTGCGGGAAAAGAAAGAAAAACATTCAGTCGAGGGAACAGACAACAACAGAAAGTAGGTGTGTCCCCACTCTGTCTAATCTGAAATTTGTTTTTCATTACTTTCTCTGCGATTTTTGCAAGGTCAACATCATTCAGCACTCTCAATCAAGTGTTTGGCAAAAATAAAATAAACTCTTTTAAACCTCTTCCAAGGTGGATCAAACTCTTAGCAAGAAAACTAGTTTAAACATCTTTCAAGGTGGACTTCTCTGTCCATAAGAGGGGAGGGGGGTGTTCTAAAGGGCACGTTGAAAGCAGCTGGGACCCTGGGTAGGGTCTCACTACTTAGCAGGGGAAGATCCATATGTCAGGGTTTCTTGAAAATGGCAGGGATTTGACAGCACCAGGGGCACAATTGAGGTCGACGTAGGCATCAAAACCTTAGGGGTAACAGCTCAGGATGCATTAAGTGGAACGGTTGGGATATCAATAGGGAAATCTAAGATTTTAGAAGAACTTCAGGGAAGCAGGGAGGACCAGAGGTCCATGCTAGGGTACCTACCTCAAGGGGGTATTGTTATTCCTTGTAACTTTTTTGCACACTTCTCGACAAGCTCCTCATTTGTCCCAACATTTACTAGTCTTATTACACATGGTGGGCAACAAATGGAACATGGGGGGCCTATATGTTGGGGCCCCCTCAAGGAAATCTATCAAACACAGTGGAAAGATGTATCTACGTGAATGAAAAACAATACAAAGGGATATTACGTCGCAGGCAAACTAGAAGACTGAAACAAACAAAGAAGAGAGTTTTCACATCGATATTGCCAAAAATAGCGCTTAGGGCCCTGTTAGACATAGCAGAAAGTCAGCCAGATCAAATGGAACAAGAGAAGCCAAAGCAAGATAAAGATAAGGAAATAGTGAGTTCCTCATTTAACGTAATGCCAGATACAAAGCAGAATGGGAATGAAACTCATCCTCCAAATAAGGAAGAAGATGATGAAAGTAGTCACGAGGATGCAACAATATATAGCCCTACCACAACACCTTTGCTATGGTCCTCAGAACTTTATGTCAACGAACTAATGAACATAAAGAAGAGGAATCAATCCCTAGAAGAAAAAGGTAAAATGGAGGACAACAAGGTGAAGGAGATCTCAGAATCCTATGAGAAATTAGCAAGAGAGAACAAACTTCTTAAAGAGCAAGTAAACAAACTGCAAGTTAACTTGATTAAAGGTGAGCAAGAAGTGATTTCGATGAAACTGGTTTTAGATCAAATGAAAACAACGAAAGAGATTAAACCAAAACGGTTAGTAGACAACAGTGATTCTCAGTTAATAGAAATCCAATCTGCCATGGCAGACATGGAGGAAAGAGAAAATAAGCTACGAGAACAAATAGAAGAAGCCAAATCATGGGCTCAAGTAGTGAAAGGACTGTTAGATACACAAAGAGAACTCATTGAAAAATAGGTGATAAGACAGATAAGGGAGGAAAAGGATAGAACTGATAGGGCAGGGAATATCGTCATCAAAGGTCTAAAAGATTATACTAAGAAAGAAATTACAAAGGAGCTAGCAAGAGACTTTTTTAGAGACCAGATGCAATGGACAGGACCTATCCTTCAAGCAAACAGGATCAGAAGATGGACAGGAGGGGGCAAGTGCAGGTATGTAAGAGTCACTTTCAGGAATATAGAGGACAAGATTGTGCTACTAAAGAACAAAAAATCCCTTAGAGGCACACAAATTTATCTCGACGAAGATCTCACCATAGCACAACAGGAGGAAAGACGGAAGGAATGGGAGAAAGTAAAGGTAGCTAGGGAGGCAGGAAAATGGGCTTGGCTGCAAAATGGAAAGGCCCAAGTTAGCAATAGACTGGCACACAAGAAATAGGAATTGGGGGGCCCCCAGGATCATTTGACATTAGTGAGTTGGAATTGTAGAGGATATCCATGGAGAAGAGGACCTGGGTTGGGCCCATAGCAAAAGGTAAAGATATAATCATCCTTGTGGAAACTCATGAACACGAGGGAAGTAGAATTCCAGAATTCGAAGGGTACCAAAAAGTTTTAGTTTGGAATGAAAGGGTAGATAACGGCAAAGGGCATGGAGGGGTGATGGTTCTAATCAAAGATACATGGAGTAATTGTATAAAAATAGAGAAAGAAGATCTAAATAAATAGTATATATGGTTGAAAATATCAGAAAATTAACTTACATTATGGCTGGCAGCATGCTACTTCGCCCCAAAAACCTCAAAATCATACAAAAAAAGGAATCTAGATCGGGAAGACCCCTATGCATCACTAAAAAAAGACATTTCTATCTTTAGTACTAGAGGGGAAGTCATAATTATAGGGGACTTTAATGCAAGGACAGTAAACATCCAAGCCCTCAGCTTGAGAAACAAGAGCACGAAGGAAGGTAACTCACTGTGGTTAGAGGAAGAGAATGATCAGCCTTGGGCTAGGGCATCGCAAGACAGTAATGGGAATGTTTTGCACTTTGGGGCTGAGTTGTTAGGGCTATGTAGTCTGCACAACATGGTCATTTGCAATGGTATGAGGGCATGGCCAAATTCGGGCAACATTACTTGCAAAACCTACAACGGTCAAAGTGTTGTTGACTATGTCATTTGCACTCAAGATATTATCTCAAGGTTGGTGGAGATAATAGTAGAGGACAGTCTAGTAGAGTTGAAATCAGATCATAATCCAATCTATGTAAGGCTAGACACCCATATAATCAAACAGCAAGGTGGACAAGATCACTCACAACAAAAGAAGTCAACACCACAAGGGAAAATCCTCTTGACTCAGGAAAATCAGATAACCTTTAGTGCTGCCCTTGAACAACTTTTCAGGGAGCACAAAGATAAAGCAGCTGACATAGAAAATACATACAATTATAAAAACATGCTGATTCCCCTAATACAAAAGGCTTTAGAGGGGTGTAAGAGAGCTAAACCCAAGAAAAGAATTAAAAATACTTTCCTGGCAAATCCATGGTTCGATGATGAATGCAAAATGGCAAAAAGAAATCTGTGGTGACAAAGGATGGATAAAGAAAAGAAGAAAGACTATGAAAATCTGTTATGGGGAAAAAAAAGAGAAATATGTGAAAGAAAGGAGAATAGAGCTGATTGCTCTTGGAAAACATAAACCCCAAAAATTTTGGAAGGAGCTACAGCAAAAGAGAAAGCAAACTGAAAACAATATTATGGAGTCTCAATGGCTAGATTACGCAAAGTTATTGTATGAGCATGCCCAGGATAAACATAGGCACCCAGTTATCAAGGCAAAAACTGAACTTTTCACCGTTGAAGATATCAATCAAGGCATAAAAAAGTTAGCAAGTGGGAAAGCACATGATATTGATGGACTACAAGCTGAGCATTTAAAATGGGGTACTAAGGTTCTTGCACCACGTATCATGCACATCTTCAACAATGTCATCCAAGAGGGATTCCCAGAAGATTGGACAACGAGTATTGTGATTCCTCTCTACAAAAGCGGTGATATCAATAACCCATCGAACTGCCGCACAATTATGATTAACCCCCTCTTGGGTAAGCTATTTGGCAGCATGATGGAGAGCAGAATTAGTAGGTGGGCTGAAAAAGAGGAAAAAAGAGCCAAAGGACAAGCCGGTTTTAGACCCAAGCACTCTACCGTTGATCATGGAGTTACCCTTCATTTTTTTATCAAAAAAATATGGAACACAAAAGGGGACGAGGCTTTTTGCTGCTTTGTTGACTTCAAAAAAGCCTTTGACACGGTCCCCCGTAGCAAACTTTGGAGAAGAATGGAGGAACTTGGAGTTTCAGATGAGTTTAGAGCCGCGATTCATAGGCTGTATGAGTAGGTCAAAGTGAAAATCAGAACCAAAGATGGGCTGTCAGAGTGTTTTGGCAGCGACATTGGTGTCAAACAAGGTTGCCCGCTCTCCGCTACCTTGTTTGGGCTTTACATTGATAAACTAGAGGACTGGATAAACCAAACTAGTGGTGAGGGAGTTCAGTTGGCTAATTATGTTATAAAGCTACTGTTGTATGTGGATGACCTCATACTAATTGCTAAAACTGCTCATAGCCTAAGAGAACACCTGAGGGCGTTGGAAACCTTTTGTCAAGAGGCGGGGATGCAAGTGAACACTAGCAAAACCAAAGTGATGATTTTCTTGATGCGGAGAAAAAAGAAGAACTTTAGCTTTCTTTTGGATGGCAGCCAACTAGAAATTGTTGATGAGTATAAATACCTCAAGCTAGATTTCCACAACAAGCTAAGTTGGGAAACATGCAGAGCAAAAAGAATTTAGGGGGGCTGGAAAGCAAATTTTTCCCTTCAGAATAGGTGTAGAAATGCAGAATTATGGGATTGGAAAACCAAGAGAACACTTTTCAGTTTGCTTGTTACTCCTGTGATCCTTTATGGCTGCGAAATTTGGGGCAGCAGCTTATCTGATCAGAAATGGATGCAAATTGAAAGGATCCAAAAGCATCTCATCATTAGCAGTCTTAAAATTAAGACTGTTGTCCCATATGAGATTTTATTGGCTAAAACAGGTATGTTCCCTTTAGAGGCATCGGCAGTGGTCCGTCTGGTAAGTTACCTAAAGAAGATTCAAAACATGGAAAGCAACCGTTGGCCTAAATTAATCATGGAGGAAAGGCTAAATAGAAGAAAGAAGACATGGAGGAAACAAAATGACAAGTGGTTAAAGAAATAGGGCATTAATATGCAAGAGTGCCCACACGCCAACGAGGAAATAAAAAAGTATGTTAGAGAAAAATTTAGACACACCATGTGGACCAATCAAAAGGGACGAAAAAAAGCTTACTATATTAAGGAGTTCAACCCCACATGGGACCATGTCGAAAAGGCCTACATAGGGACAGATATTAAATGGAAAGCAAAAATGTTGATTGCGCAAATAAGGACTAGCTCACACCGTCTTAGATGTGAAACAGGCAGATCACTGACTCCCAAAGAGGAGTGGGAAAATAGAATATGTCTCTTCTGCAACAAAGGTGTGGTGGAGACAGAGTGGCATTTCATCATGGAATGCTCAGCCTACAACGACATCCGGGACAGCTATGATGGCATCTTGAATATCAACAGTTTAAACACCTTGTTAGAAGAGGCGAGATTGGATAAAACTGTAAACCTATCGATCAAAATCCATTGTAGGAGATCTGACCTCGAAAAGAGGCTTCAAACTGTTTAGTGTGTCGTTGCCTGGTTCTTTGGTTCGCGTTGTATGGTTCTGGGTCCCTTAGGCTGTTGTGGCCTCATGGACGTTATTAAAATCTTTCATTTCATTTCATACGAATCATTTCAAATCCCCATGTGTACAACAATTTCTTAATACAAATTTAAGCCCAAAAATGGGCGCCTCTAGGCTCGCACTCCCACTCCCACTCCTTCCTCCTTTGTCAAATTTCAATCTAATTTATATATTATTTGTTTTGCTGCAGTCAAACTCTTCTTGGTGTCCCATTCCTTCCCTCTAGCTAAGCCATATTCAAAGAAATTTAAATTTAAGTCCTTCCCCATTACTCATGGTTTCAACACCTTCTCCTTTAATGCTTTCAAAGATTATTTCTATCAAAGCATTCCATCTGTTACAAAACATTCATATTCTCTTTCTGTTTTGAGGCTGCATAATAACGATTTAAAAGTCTTTAGATTCTGGCACCTCTTCTAATTTCAGCCACCACCAAATGAAACGCCTCCTATTCATTCTGGGCAGCTTCCGTTTTTCTATTTTCTTTTGGTTTTAAAACATTGAGAAACTAACGCGGCCCCTCTCACCACATTTTCAAAATAATATGGCTGGAACAAATATACAAAACTAACCCACACCAGCAAAACAGAACAAAGAACAAAAAGTTTAAAGTTTAAACATGCATTAAATAGGGAGAAAATTTTATATTCAAAACTAGAAAGGGCAAAAAAATCACTGGAGAAATTAAAATAAACAATACAAAACCAAAATTAGAAATAAACGTTTTATCTTGTGTATGATAAATTAAAAGAATACTACAAAATCTCATAATAGAGCGAAGAAAGCGGCTTCAAAAGAAAGCAAATGAAACTTTAACAATCATCATCTACAAAATTTAAAGCTTTAAGAAATACAGCCTCAAGAATAATCTTGGATGACTAGTTTGGAACGGCTACTAGATACAGCCAACGATGAATGTGGTGCACCCTTCTTGAATTGCTAATTCCTTCTGTAATGTTGCGGTCATGACCAGTGTTTGCAAAATATTCCATATCATAATAATATTTTATGGTTCAATAATTTAAAGCTGCGATTGACTGAATACATGGTGGCTCCTCTGATGACTAGTTTGGAATGGTGCTGTCACCAAATTGAAGGAAAAATACCTTGCGTCCGAAACTACTAGAAGGTGCAATGAACAGAGAGAGAGAGAGAGATTGCCTACATCGAGTTGGGAAGAGGAATCAATTTTAAATGAAACCATTTCTCCTTATTTTCAAATGCCTCCCATACTTTATAGTGCGGCCAGCAAACATATAGAATCATAAACAAAGGAGCATTTAAAGACAATCCAGCTAGAAAAGGTAATGCTTCCTCAAGAATAAGTTGTTGTGCCCTTCCTAACGAACGTGGGCCTGCACAAAGCTGCACCACTATTGATTGAGATATTGATTAAACATTTATTTTATATAGACAACCAATTTTTTTTTGGAAGACCAAAAAATAGGACTACCAAATTTTTGGTAGTTACAAGATGTTGAAAGAATTAAAAGAGAAAAGAATGCTACAGCATTCAACTAAAACACATAATTCCATTAATTGATCAACTGATCAAAGATCAGAGATAATGAAAACATTACAATTTCCTCATTATATAGAAGTCTTAGAAACATCTAAAAAATTTATCATGCAACTCCATGCAAATTACAAACTCTAAGAATAATCATAAAAAAAAGCCTATATTTAACTTCATGCAAGACAGCAGTTGTATCTTTACTTTCTCCTCATGCGATGTGGTTCTCCTCATGCAATGTGGGAGAAATTACCACATTCCAACACTCCCCCTTAATTTCTACCTCAAATGCTTCAGCATCTTCATTCCTCAAACTTTGTCTTCGCCTTAATGTCATTGCCAAACAATCTTCAGATCTTTCAATCTTCAAATAACTTTCTCCATTACCAAAAATACTCATTTTGGTGCTACTGCACTTTGTTGTTGCTACAATGTTACTGTGATTTCAACTACCTCTTTTCTAGGATCCGCCTTCTTCTATTTCTTTAAAACTATCTGTGGCTTTGACTTCTGTAAGCCCACAATCTCACCTTCTTTGTGTTGACAACGATTCATAGTAACCAATCACCAGACTATCTGCTGCGATAGAGTTTCAACATACATACTTTTGCAATCTAAATTTCTCTACAGAGATCTTAGACTTTTAAATGCGGCTTCAATAAACCCTAACTCGAGATCTAAAAAAAAACTCCTTTCCAAGGAAAACCTTGATTGGCGCTTTATAATTTCAACAAAACCTTTAATGCAACAACTTGACCAAAAATTCTTACTCAAATGTGCGATCTTTGTTGGAGTACGCAAGACACTGAGAGGGGGGGTGAATCAGTGTCTTATAAAACAAACATATTTTTGGCAACAACTAATTAACTTTTACCAACTGTGAACTTCAACCTTGAATAGTGAAAGAAAGACATTCATTTAAGAACGAGGATGAACTGTCAAACCAACTTGTGAGCATGTAAAGACAAAGCAATTGTTTGTGAACTATGAGGAATCGTATAACAGTTAAATTATGAAATAATGAACAAACAACCATGAGCAGAACAAGTAATCATAACACAGAGATTGTCCTGAGTGGAAAACCCTCTGGGGCATAAAAACCACTCAAAAAAATGCCTCACTGGCTTATTTAATGAATCTCACTAATTACAAGCCTCACTGGCTACAAAAATGCCTCACTGGCAAAGCCTCACTGGCTACACAAAATGCATCACTGGTAAAGGCCATTTTAGTCTCACTGACTTGACCTTTCAACACATGTTTCAATCATGAAAAAAAAACAAATACAGAGGGACACTCTGTTTCACTGAATCCCAATACAACAACTCTGATCCAACATCATTGATAATGCATTCAGTCATCTGTCCTCAGCATTACATCAGGTGTATACATAACCACACAACTTCTTCATACAAGTGTACCTCCCAAGACTTCATATCACATTAAACAACTCAAATACACATCCTTCTGTAAAGAAATTCCTCTACCATTTTACCATGACAAACACATACAGCTCTATCAATCAAGCCTTTATAATCAATCAATACAATCTGTCAGCACTGTCTTCAAGAACAAAACAAAACTTAAGGCAAATATACATACCCTCTCATCATATTTTACATTCTCTGTCTGTATTCTATTTTCCTCTGCAGTATTCACCAAAACCTCTGAAAAAAAAACATTTCTTTGACATCAAGCATAATCCTCTGTCATTCTGTGCATTGTCTTCTTTTCTTTTTCTCACAGTTCATTATTACTTCTGTAATCTTAATTAATCTTCACTATCTCTACACTTGCAATACTCATACTCAAAAAAAATGAGTTTTCTCAAGGGTCCCATTTTTGCATTCTTGAATCCACACTCCACTTGCTTCAATCTTCGTATAGATCCATAAAGTCATTTTCCTGACCCTGGACAGTCGGTACAAAAACTATTACAAAGTAGTTAGGGCTTCAAAGTTCAAACTGCCTGTCAATGTTGATGCTCATGTAAGAGTCCGTTGAAAGCTTTAAAAATTTAAATATTGACCCTTGATTAAAGTCTTCGCGCCCCATTAACATTTAATAAAGATCTTTGATATGTCTTTACTGCTCGTTGCATGGGAATTAAACTTGAAGAGCCGATGTCTTTAGCAAAGGAGTTCAGTCAACATATAAAGACCCTTCAATAGGTCACCCTTAAGTTATTTATGACTTATAATAACAAGTCACTTACAAAACAAAACAAAAAGGCATGCTTTGTTGACGGTCTCCATAGGATAATGAGTCTTTGCTTTAGGTTGCTTAGGATTTTAAAAATGTGTATAGGATTTTAGGAACTTGAGAACATAAGTCTTAAAAATGAAAGCAACTCTATCCTTGTATGAAGCACTGCATACCTTGTCACAAAGTATCATCACCTTAATTCACCTTTCCTAAAACAACATGGTCAACCCCAAGCTATGAATACAAACTCTTTAGACATGAACTCCATACTTTTCTATCCTGAAGATTGAATATGAAGCATCAAACATCATCAAATATGAACTGAGTATAACACAAGTAACATCTTGTGCACTTGCCCATTGCTTTATAGCAATCACCACACCAATCTTGTCAAGTGCCTTGAGCAAACAACACCAACTCACCATATTAACATCTGACATCTGGCATCAAAATAATGCTCACAACTGAAACATGTGATACCAAAGCACCATAACAAAGTCAATCAATGTAACCAATGATCAATGAATCATATCAATATCAACTGATATCAACTGAGCATATAGAACCATATCAACTAAACCACATATACTGGTAAACACCAACATTTAAAGGACATGCAATTTAACCACTGATCATGCCAATCTGGAGGGCAACAAACATGGGGCAACAAACATGCCAATCTGGACTTCAAGCCTGTTTGACATCACTGCCAACCAATAATGCCAACTGGGGCAACAATCTCAACCTTTTATGATTTCCTTCACGGACCTTCTACGCGGGCCTTTGTTCTTTCCCTCATTCAGCGACTTTAAAACCTCTGCAACTTTTATGTGTCTTTTGGCAGTGATGCCACTTCAAACTGCGACTCCAATAGCAAGTTCTTCTTTTCTTGATGTCACTTTACAGGCTACGGCTTGATCTTCGGCTCCTCCGCAAACAAAATCATATTTTTCAACTGCGCCTACTCCTGCAGCGGCAATTTTATCTTCACAAACCCTCGGTCTTCAGACAACATTGAATCCCTTCATCAACCTTTCTCCTTCAGATTAATCTGGCTCTGATACCAATTGAAAGAATTAAAACAGAAAAGAATGCTACGACATTCAACTAAAACACATAATTCTATTAATTGATTAACTGATCAAAGATCAGAGATAATGAAAACATTACAATTTTCTCATTATATAGACGTCTTAGAAACATCTAAAAATTTATCGTGCAACTCCATGCAAATTACAAACTCTAAGAATAATCATAAAAAAAAAATCCTATATTTAACTTCATGCAAGACAGCAGTTGTATCTTTACTTTCTCCTCATGCGATGTTGTTCTCCTCATGCAATGTGGGAGAAATTACCACATTCCAACAGATGTGTGCACATATAGAACGGCCTATCAGATCAAATTATCCGACAATCCAACCCATTTTCCTGTTGGAAACTTGGATGCCTGGAAAAATTAGGGCACCCCCAAATTAAGAAGGCTCTGCCCTGCTACGCCAAATTTACCCCTATCTAATAACACCTATCTCTGTCGGCTTCCCCCGAAACTGGTAAATTTGGCTGCCGTGTATGATTTCTGGAAATACATATCAAAACGTGAAAGACGCCATGATGCAATTTTGTCTTGTTTAACATGAATTTTCTTCAGGAGAACCTATAAAAGCTCGGTATTTATTGTATTAAGATCATATTCATTATTATACCAACCGCTATATTCATATCGATAGATATCTCCTCCCACTAAAAAGCTTTCTAAGCAGGACCACACTACTCGGCCGCTTGTAAAATGTAGCACTCGATTCTCCCAAACATAAATGTGGATGCATGTATGGAAATCTCCCAATAACAATTAACACAAAAATAGTAAGAATCTTTACAAAAAGAATTGCGTAGAATTTAGTTCCATGTACTATAGATGGTTCGTTAATGCTTTTTTATCAATGAGAATACGGTTCTCTATCAACTCTGATAAAAATGGCTAAACGTTTGTCAAAATTAGTCAATGCTGGGGTGTATCTGAATATAGCAAAGAAAAAAGAAATGAAAAGATTTCAAATGAATGTACCATGGCTGTAATTTTCACAATGGAGAAAAGGTAATTTTTTTAGTAAAGGTTACCTCCTATGTACTGTTATTCTTAAATATCATCCATTTCAAGAGTCAAAGTTAATTTTAGCCAATAAAAATATAACAAATAAATTTACCACTTTTTGTTATGAATGAAATATAAAATTACTATTCATTATTTGACCATTGAAGTGGATCATATTTAAGTAAAGTGCCTATGTACTTATACCAACAACTTTCTCACCGCCCATTTGGTTTTCTCTGTGAGGTCATTCATGTGAACTGAATTTCCCAATTTTTTATATTTAAAGAAAAAAATCAGTGTACATCAAACTGTATGAGAGTGCGCATGTAAAAGTACACAAAGTAAACACACCCAAAATTATTAGAGCCAGAAACACGGACGAAGGTGGAAATCGACATCAACTTATCTCCAACTTATATAAATGTTTGGATGCACATTTTGAAAGTAAATATTAAGTTGTAAATTTAGACACAAGTAACAGAAAATGACATAAGAGACTTTTTGCTTTGTTAGTTTGTTTTCTTCAAATGTGCCTATCGGCAAAACCATTGCACCATCAAATGGCGCTAGTATATTTCAAGATAGGATAATGGAGGGTTCTAAGCCCAACAACTATATCCCATGGTAATCTTTAATTAAAATTTGAGAAATTTTGCACTAATTTCTAGATTAACTCAAAAAAAAATATAAAATAGTCTCTTCTAATGTGGTGGATTTGATTTGATATTCAATTGTATAAGGATACTTTTGTGGTGAAATGGAATCAAGAAGTGTAGGGAGACCAATGCCTTTGAAATGAATGTAGATCACTAGTTTTAGTCGTGTACATGTCCACAATGTTGTGAATAAAAAGCATTGATGAAGGGCATCATCGGAGACTTAAAAGGAGAGTACCATATTGTCTCTCTAGAAAAACAAGTTTTATTTATGTATAGTAATTAGCCGATAGGCTTTTATATGTGAGCATTATAGTGCTCGGAATTGTCTCATGCCATCAAAAAAAAATTCACACCAGAAAAGTTTCTAAACTCGTCGATTGTTCTATCAACGTATTCCTTGAACCTCCTATGGGTGCAAGTGCTAGTAAATTAAAATTGTGCAAACATAATTAGCTGATAGAATTTTATATGTGAGCATTATAGTGCTCGGAATTGTCTCACACCATAAAAAATAATTCACGCCAGAAAATTTTCTAAACTCGTTCCTATCAGGGTATTCCCTGAACCTCCTATGGGTGCAAGTGCTAGTTATTAAATGTTTTGAATAATGTGAAGGTTGGAATAGAGGTGAAGTTCACACAATGTTAATAATTAAATTTTAAAAATATTTTTAGTTAAAATTTTTGCATATTTACTTTGCTAAAAAATAATATATATGGGAGAGGGTCCCATAGTGGAGCGGGGTCCTATACTGGGTATAGGAGTTGACCAAAGTGAGGCCAACTGTAGAGTAGTATTTACTCAAAATATATTTTAAATATTCCTAAAAACTGCACTTTATTGGACCAAAAAACATAAGTTAGGGTCCAATCATTGTTCAGAGATTATTTGTTTTTTTAATTATTTTTTATTTACTCAAAAAAGGTGGCAGTCAGATACTACCAATAAAAGCAACTGACACACATTGTACACTTACCCTATTGAAAAGATCTAGAACCTATTATATAATATTAAGCCTTTGTATTAAAAAGATACACTTTAATTGTCCCATCTACATATAGTGACCATCCATAATAAAGTATTGTTTCTTAAATAGAAACTCCTTTGTAAGCAAAATGCATGCCCAAGTGTCTCATCAAACAAACATATACTAAGAGTATAAAAACTTGTAAATGGTCTTTGCAATGTCATATAAATGCTTCTTTCACTAAAAGCTTTTCTTGCAAACATAATGCACGTGTTGTGAATTGTGTGTCATAAGCAAAATGCAATTAGATTATTATCAAACTAATGTAATTTAAAAGATTGTCTTTGGCTATAGTTTATTAGGTAGTAGTTGATTTCTAATTTATACATAAATTGATACATGTGTTTTCTTTCATTTTAGATTGCAACAATCATTAGAGTATACAACTTCAAATGGCTTCTACTACATATATAGACGATATAGGCAACCCTAAATAATTTCAAAAAATCTCTACACTATGTACTCATCCACCTACAAAAGAACATAATATAAATGAAATAGAAACACAACATCATACTGATGTTTTTGCCTTCAATACATATGCATTTGATAGTACCCCGAATGCTATAACACAAGAGGACACCTATATTAATAGATTTGCTACCATCTTCAATAATGAAAGCCCAAATTCTTGCTCTATTGCCTAAATATATTTTGAAGCTACTATAAACATTATGTTACTCCTCATACAAAGAACATTTATGGCAAATACCATATATTTTAAATGTAAATTGTTTTTTACTATACATTTAAAAAAAACATCATTGTCATTGTCCCACTTGCAATATAAATATAAGAATAATTCAATAATAGTATTTCATTCCAAAATTTCTTTTGGTATTTTATTCCAAGATTTATGCATGCTAATGATGGCCTATTTAACTTATGACATAAAACTAATTCAAAAATAATCTTATGGAGAAGGATATCTGGACGTATTTTAGATATATTTTTCTAAAGATAAGTATGCTAGTGATATGATTATAAGTCTAGTCCAATCCTGAGAGGAATATAGTAAGAATGGTATCAGCATAATGTGGGATGAGATAGTACAAATGACCAGCTCCATGAAGCTCATGGTAGTAAATGTAGGGAAGCCTTGTATAGATGTAGCGTTGTAAGGTAACAAGAACCAGCATGTCCTCATCACCTTGCCATACATGTACATTATTTCCTCCATCCAACTTTAAGTCCATGGGATCAAACTCCCACTTGCCAAACATCACCATCAACTCTTGGTGTAAAGACTCGACGACACCTTGTTGTATTATGGCTGACAATCGCCACAAATAGTCAAACTTTGAAAATTTCAAAGGTAAGTCAATAGATCTCACAGGCAATCTTACAAACATGTATATGAGTGACTTGAAAATTTTAAAGGTAAGTTAATAGAATTCATAGGCATGCTTACACGAACATGTATAGCACCCCTTTTGTCATTTCTAAACATGTATATAATCCACTGTCAATGAAGATTTGACTATAAGTAAATTACCTATCTCTAACAAAGGTTTTAAGCTCTTAATCATAAATTTGAAATGAAGTATTTAAAAGAGTTCATTCTAAACTATGGAAACACATAGAAATTGCATGGTAATCATTTGAACTTCAATTGCTCAAGAAGACCCATCAAGTTTCACAACAAATTTTCTTGTTCGATTGCCTACTTGTAAATTGGTTTAGCAATCATCAATGTTTTAAGTGGAAACTACTTCGGACTGATGAAACTCATGTGCTCATGTTGCTTACCCATGTTTTGGCCACCAAGTTAGGTACAAAGTTTATAGAGATAAAAAATAATGGCACTTGTATGTGGTCGAGACCTAATAGAAATATCCAGGTTACAATCAAGTATAGAAACGAAAACCATATTCCATTTAAATCCATCTAGGCATTTTGTGATTGGAGGGCTCCATATGGCCACTATAATTTGCAATCTACAAGTAGATATGACACATGTATTTATATATTAGAGGTAGAAAAAATTTCTATAATCAAATCCTTAATTACATGAGTGTACCTTAGGGGTGTGTTTGAATTAAAATCCATGAACAAATGCTTCATGATATTTTGGAATGATTTCTTTTTTTCATATTTTTTTGTGTCCTCATTCTAATGAACATTTGAGAGTTTGAACTACAACTAAAATTAATGTGATAATTAAATAAGAGGATAGGGGGCTTATCTCTAGGATTCATGACAGATAAATGGTACTGATGTTGTTTTGGAATGATAATTT
Source organism: Cunninghamia lanceolata (assembly GCA_027924645.1). NCBI lineage: Eukaryota > Viridiplantae > Streptophyta > Pinopsida > Cupressales > Cupressaceae > Cunninghamia > Cunninghamia lanceolata. The sequence goes on along the minus strand of BSBN01000635.1, from coordinate 9,287,619 downwards.
TACTTTTGTCACAAAATTATTCACCTTGGGTTGATGAAGTAGTTCAAGATTTGAACTGGTATAGAAACATTTGCATACCAATTTCATGTCTTGCACGATCAATCTTGACTACTACGAACCTGATCTTGATGTGTTGAATTGATCTACGATGCAGACGAATGATTTTAGAGAGTTCAATAATTATTGTGAAGCTTGATATGTGGTTGAACATATGTCGTGAGAAAAATAATTGGGGGGTCCTATAGAATAGTTGTACAAACAAAACTTTCGTAGAAAAAATGTGTTTCATAAGTCTTCTAGAATTGATTTGATTGGGAAGATGATAGTTTTACATGTTGTTATGATAATAGATTATAAAAAACTATTTTCATGGATATTGTGTCTTTATGGACTTTATTGGAATGTTCCTTTGTTGTGCTATATCATGAAGTGTTTGGTTTTTACATGGATTTAATTCCATTATTTATCTTTTGCTTTTGTGATAGGGATTGCATTTGTTTCTATAGGGGATTATATAAATATCAATAAGGGATTCAATTAATTTACTACATATATAGAACATAGACAAGTTACTTATAGATTTATTTCACATAATTTTATTTGTGGTGTATGTATTATATGATAGAAGATATTAAAAAACAAATGAGTTTTAGACATTCGTTAAGTACAAATGATTACAGTATTTAACATTGAATGTTATTTTTTTTTTAAATCTTTTGACTTTACGAATCAACCCATTCAAACTATAAAATAGGAACGGAAAAAATGACTCCACGGCTTTTCTTGCCAGGGCATGATAGATTGATGGTCACATGTCTTCCTTTTCTAATTATACCCTGAATTTCTCTATATCAGATTGTTCAGTAAGAGAATAGGGAAAGTTTTGGGTGAGATTTTAAGAGAAAAATGAACATTTTTAGCCAACATTTGGATGGCTAAGATTGTCTACTTGTGTTGTCTACTCATTTTGAGTGACAAAAATGAATAGAGCCACCAAGAAAAAGAAGCCTTCTCTAATGACTTGCCAATTGTATATAGGTTAACACACGGACCAATAGAAAATTAAATACCCTTCACAGACTTGGATGATTAGGATAAATTCCATCATCTTGCATCATTGTAGAGTAGTCCCAGTCATTGATTTAACATGCCAGGCGGGTTCACCTCGGAGAGGGAATGCCGAAGTTTATTCTAAACTATGGAAGCACACAGAAATGACATGGTAATAATTTCAACTTCAATTGCTCAAGAAGACCCATCAAGTTTTGCAACAAATTTTCTTGTTCAATTGCCTACTTGTAAATTGGTTGAGAAATCATCACTATTTTAAGTGCAAACTACTTCAAATTGATGAAACTCATGTGCTCATGTTGCTTACCCATGTCTTGGCCACCAAGCTAGGCACAAAGTTTATAGAGATAAAAAAGAATGGCACCTGTATGTGGCTGAGACCTAATAGAAACATCTAGGTTGTAACAATCGAGTATAGAAATGAAAACCATATTCCATTTAAATCCATCTAGGCATTTTGTGATCAGAGGGCTCCATATGGCCACTATCATTTTCAATCTACAAGTAGATATGACACATGTATTTATATATTAGAGGTAGAAAAAAATTTCTATAATCAAATCCTTAATTACCTAAGTGTACCTTAGGGGTGTGTTTGAATTAAAATCCATGAACAAATGCTTCATGATATTTTGGAATGATTTCTTTCTGTCATATTTTTTTGTTGCCTCATTCTAATGAATATTTGAGAGTTTGAACTACAGCTAAAATTAATGTGATAATTAAATAAAAGGATATGGGGCTTATATCTAGGATTCGTGATAGATAAATGATGTTTATGTTATTTTGGAATGATAATTTTACTTTTGTCACACAATTATTCACCTTGGGTTGATGAAGTAGTTCAAGATTTGAACTAGTATAGAAACATCTGCATATCAATTTCATGTCTTACACGATCAATCCTGACTACTATGAACTTGATCTTGATGTGTTATATTGATCTACAATGCACAAGAATGATTTTAGAGAGCTCAATAATTATTGTGAAGCTTGATATGTGGTTGAACATATGTCATGAGAAAAATAATTGGGGGGTCCTATAGAATAGTTGTACAAACAAAACTTTCATAAAAAAATATTTTTCATAAGTCTTCTAGAATTGATTTGATTGGGAAGATGATAGTTTTACGTGTTGATATGATAATAGATCATAACAAACTATTTTCATGGAGATTGTGTCTTTGTGGACTTTAGTGGAATGTTCCTTTGTTGTGCTATATCGTGAAGTGTTTGGTTTTTACATGGATTTAATTCCATTAGTTATCTTTTGCTTTTGTGATAGGGATTGCATTTGTTTCTATAGGGGATTATATAAAAATCAATAAGAGATTCAATTAATTTACTACATATATAGAATAGAGACAAGTTACTTATAGAGTTATTTTACATAATTTTATTTGTGGTGTATGTATTCTAATGTACTTTGGGGGGGGATTTATAGAGTAGATCGATAAGTGTCATAATAAAGTAGTCAGCAAAAAAGTATGAAGGATAAGTCAATAATCTTTTGAGGAGAACCTTACATGAAAAAATTTACTAGCGTGCCCATTGAACCTATGGTCCAATTGCTAGTTTATAAAATTTGAGAAAAGGCAAAATGTCAATTCATTCCTAAGAGCTTAGAGTGCATGTCCACCATCTCATACAAGAGATACTTTAACCACTTTAGGCAATTCTTTTATAATGAGCTGAGCTGCTAATCTCTTCAAAATTTCTAATGATAGTAGAGATTAAACTTTTTAAGTATTGTTAATACCAACTTTACTTTATTTTTTGTAGATTGGATTGATTTGCTTAACTTATAGGATATATCTAAATGTATAGAATGAACAAATTTAGTTTATTTGAATAAAAAATTAATATAATAATAAAATGACTGTAATATTTTTCTAGATTAAAGTATTTAAATTATTTTATTTAATTTTATTAACATGTTTTTAAAATATAAATTTTAAACAAATATTATTAAATTGTCTTGATATAAAAATTTAAATGTTTAATAAATACTTTATAATATAACATTGTAATAGTAACAACAATATAAATTAGTCTTGAGTTATTTTATTTATTTAATTAATTTATTAAAAGTTATTTTATTTTATTTTATTTAAGTTGTTTACTTTATTTTTACTTGTAAAACTATTTTTATTTATTTAAAAGTTATTTTATTTTATTTTAGAACTATTTAAAAATGATTTTATTTACTGAGTTATTTTATAATTTTCTTTTCTCATTAGTACCTGTCTTCTGCACTACTATTGCAATGAGTTTTTTTACAGTAAACCAATCAAAGCAAATTATTGTTTTTTATTATCATAAGCAGCTAACTAGGGGTTGAACCCTTTGCAAGAAAGGCCCACATGGCAGGAGAACACAGGCCACAAATACGCTAGAAACAACAAAACATAACAGAAACAATAGAAAAATAGTAACCAAACTTCAAACCAAAACAAGGGATGTAAACAACACCAGATCCTGAGGGCAAAAACCTGACACCCTTAACCCTTTGTTGTGAAGCAGCGATAGAATTAGGGAGACCTTTCTTCTTTCTTTCAACAACAGACCAAGAAATCTCTAAGTCAAAATCCTTAGAGCGAGGTGAGAGGAGGGGCCCCTCAACAAAAACTGTGGATAGGTAAAAATCAGGTTAATAAGATCAAGCATGTAAATGAAAAACTAATCCTACCACCATCAAAGAATCGAATCCAAGTGAAATCAAAAGCATGCAATTCAAGAACAAGATCACCTAGATTGTATGATTCCTTGTTTGTGATGTGGATTGCTTCTCAACAATGAATAATTATGAAGATCAAAGCTACCATGATGAATGGATAATAGTGATAATATGTTAAATGGATGCTAAAATGCTCAATATGTTCAGGATGATAATGTAGACACTATATGAAAATGATGGATAAGTAGTATGGAATCAGAGGGTGCTTATATAGGCCTCAACCAAAATCAATCAACGGTAGAGATTTGGTGGCTATGTGAAATGTTGAGATGAATTGATAATCATAGGTGAATGTGTAGATGACAAGTGGAGGGAAGATAAAGCTCATGTGTGATTGTGTACATAAAAAGTACTACATGTGAAAGATATTAAATAAAAGATGTAGTACCACACATGTTTCAAATAAGAGATGCACACATGGCAGGCTGGCTCATGATGAAAGATGAAGATAAGTGATAAGAGAAATTAATTAAATAAATAAAATTTTTTTAATTAATTAGAAAGTGAGATTATGAAGGGATTTTAATTAAATAAATAAGATTTATTTAATTAAAATAGCTAATGGATTAGGATAGAAGTGGGATAGGACAAAATGCTACATGATGTCTCTAATAGGGTTTTTGACTAGGTATTGCAAGACATGGACAATTTTGGGTGTCTACATTTGCCCCTCTTTGATACAATGTTTGTTAGAGTGTTGTGTCAAAGAAGATACGATAATTCGCTCAATAAACAAGGTTATGCCCTAGTGTAACTGGCAGATGATGCCCCCTCAAGAGGTAAGCCAGGATAACCAAGAAGGGCTAGGTTGGCTCGCGATAAGATGAAAGGCTAGAAACAAGGTTGACACAAAGAAAACGGGGGTTGGATGGGAGAAAAGATTGATCCTGGTTGAGTACTATATAGGATTATGATGGAATGGATAAATGATATGACATCTTTTAAAGTAATTGCTCAAAAATCGTTATATTTGGTATAGCATATGGATTTTATGCAGCAAGGTATAAAAGACCAAGGTGTCGAGGTATCCAGTGCATAACTAGCATACTACAATCTTGTCTAGATGTATGAGGTCAAAATGCTGAACCAACATACACAAGATATGAATAACAACTAGTGTATTGAGATGGACTTTGATGCTACAAGCAAAGGCTTGAGCTTATTTCCACTACACATAATGACACCTTGCTAGTTATATGTATGGAAATAGTCTTAGCATAGAATAGTCTCAATGCATAAGAGACTGTTTAGTTTCTCAGATGCAAAATATATTGATATGCAAGATGCTAATCCCAACACGTACAAGATACCAATACGCATAGGAAGAGAATAAGATCATCTCACATACACGGCATACAAAAGAAATATAACCATGCCCCATTCTGTACTTCATCGCAACATACCAAGATATGATAGATCAAGGTAGTTTTGATTAGGCATAGGAAAGGGACAAAAGATAAATCAAAAGATAAAATAAAAGCTATTGTCATCATGTTCTCTTGCCAAATTTAAGTGCTCTTGGAAGGATTAAGTTAGCGCCTTGTTGAGAGGAAAGTTGTATCCTGTTAAAGACTAAATATGTTGATAAAAATGTTATAGCAAATGTTGGCTTGAGGCATGCGGACAAATAGCTTTTGGCTTATCCCTAATTTGTTAAAGTGCTTGAGCTTTCGCTGATATGCATAGTCTGCTGCTTGCTTGAGCTAGTCAAAGAGAAGAAGATGGAAGATGAAAGAAGATGAAATGGGGTGGATTGTCTGTGCTTGCATACTGGATACTTCCTTCGTATTATAGATTGTCTACATATCCTGTATCCACGGGATCAAAGCACATTACGATGGTGATGAGACATGATGAATATGTAGTTCTGGGCTTATTGATGATGTAAGTGATGAAAGATAGAAGAAAGGGAGATGATTGATTGGAGGATGGTTAGAAGAAAGATGAAAGATGGATGATGAGAGAGGTCTATTGCCTATGCCTGAATCAGAATGCTTCCTTCGCATCTCAGATTGCCTACATACCCTGTATCTACTGGATCAAGGTTGTGAATGATAGAGATGAGATGTAGTTCTTGTTTATTGTGTTGGTGGTTTATGACAAAGGATCAGCTTTATTGCTCAAATTTTTGTGACATTTTGATTTTTTTTGGATTTTTGCTATGTTTTGATTTTTTTGGATTTTTCCTATGTTTTGATGTTTTTGGATTTTTGCTATGTTTGGATGTTTGAGATGATATGAGCTAAAGCTTTAGATATCGACTTCCAAATAAGGCTCGACAAGTGCGCCCATTGTGGGATGAAGTTTATGATGGAAGATGTTGCAATGGATGTGTTTATGTGGATAGTATGCTAAGGTGCCAAATGAGATCTTAACCCCAACAAAGTCGAAACTATGACAACTAGCATGGCAAAGGTAAGGGCAAAAAGGTTTTTATTATGAATGGATAAGGGATAATGGATTGCGATGTTTAGATAGGAACAATAGTGGATGATGTTGTGGAAAGCTGTGATCAAACAAACTAAGTAAATGATGGAGGCTGGTCTCTACACATAGTGCCTGTTTGCCAAGTTTTCACTATGGTACTTATCCAAGGCGCCTGTTTACCAGGTTTTCACCAGAGGATGAATTATTTATCTTTACTAGTTTTTTGTCCTCCAAAGCGCCACAAGTTGGATTTCACTATTGGACATGTTTTTTTTTATGGGATAGCATGACAATTACACATGGCACCTGTTTACCAGGTTTTCACCATGGTAATGGCTAGGAGGGACTCAAGTGTCTAGTTCGATGAAAGGTAATAGTCCCACAAGAGAAGAATGTCGTCGCATGGACCATGTCATTATGCTAATAGATGTTGGTAAAGTGATTACATGGAAGATAGATGGATTAGATGGATAGTGGATTATGGTGTGGATTATTATGTAAGGTTTACACAAGGATAGATGGAAGGCTTATGCAAAAGCATGGACCATAGAAAAGTGATGGGGGAGATATATAGGATAATGAATGAAGGTTGGGGAGATGGATGTATGTAGAAATGTTTTGGAATGGAAAATAACCATGACCAACGGTTACACACACCATGATAAACATTGAATCTTTTGATGGGAAGGCGGTGTAGGAAGCAATGGGGATGTTTGCTGGTGAGATGGGTGATGGAGTGATTTAGGAACCCACATAGTATTTTTTATTATTTTTGCTTTGCTTGTGGGATTTTTAGATGGAATGAGATATTTGGATGGAAGGGGATGGTTGGGATTTTTTGAAATGTAGAGGAGGATGCCTCATTCGGCTTGCTTGCTTGTTTGCTTAGGAACCCAAACCATTTTGGCCGTGGGCTCTTCATGTAGAGTGATGTGCTCAGATAGCTTTTTAGATGTACTTGGCTATGATTCTTTGGATTGGTGCCCTAAGGCATGAGAATCTTTAGGATTCTTGGTAGGATTTTTGGCTTTAGAGGTAGAGGCATCCAAATTTTTATTGTTGAATCCCATGGGTTTGATGGAAGTGGGGTTGGTGGAATGAGTGAAAGCTTTATGTTTAGACAACGTGTGCATTTGTTAGTCATGATTAGGATTATAAGGGTACTTATTGATAGGGGATACTTAGGCAATGGTAGTAATGGGGGTAAGGAAGGTGGAGGGATATTTGGACTTGGAAGTAGTGGAGGTAAATTGGATGGCGGAAAGTGTACGGTCACATGCTTTTGCAATTTATAGGATAATGGAAGTGGAAGAAGTGGAGACAATGTGGATGGTGGGAGTTTAGGAGTTGGAAGAAGTGGAGGTAAATCAGATGGTGGAAGGTGTACGGTCACATGCTTTTGCAATTTAGAGGATAATGGGATGTTAGGAGTTGGAAGTAATAGAGGTAAATCAGATGGTGGAAGGTGTACGGTCACATGCTTTTGACCTTTAGGGTTTGATGGAGGTGGAATGGTAACATATGTTTTGGGAACGTGATATGGTTTTTGATGGGAAATGGTGGACTTAGGAGGGATGGAGGAATTACCAACATCTTTAGCTTGTGGGAGCATGTGATTGATAATGGGACTAGGGGTATCTTGAGAAATAGACTTGAGTTTATCATTAGATGGAGAAGAAGGGGTGGCAAAAATCATGAAATGGAGGTTCCTTGAAAAAGGTTGGTGATATAAAGGGAGGAATCGTCGATGGTATCCAAATTACAAGTCTCTCCTATTAAAGAAGGTCTGGCTTCTATATCAAAAATAGATGCGAATGAAGATTCTTGCAGTGTGTATTCAACCGAACCTTGTTCAGTGTACTTGATACAAAGATTTGGATTGACTTTGCTAGACGATGGCTCGAGTAAGGTGGATGGGTCAACATAGGATGAAGATGGATAAGCTTCAGTGTTGAGGGGAATATGATTAGGATAGAGACAAAACTCAAATGGACTGGGATCAGCGTGGATAGTAACTTCAACACCATTTAAGGAAACTTGAGACATTGATGGTATGTGGAAGGGATGGCTTTAAGGGCATGGAGCCATGGACAGCCAAGGATGATGTTATATGGAAGCTCAATATCAAGAACTTGACAACAGATGTCAGTAATGATAGTCCTAACCAACTTGGATAGGAAAATGGATGACTCCTTCAGTATCTCTCTCAACATCATCATATGCTTTGATGGTAATGACCTTGGAAGTATCAATGTTCTTCTCAAAATATTCCAATTGTTTTATTAGTTTTAGAGAGCATATATTGAGACCAACTCCACCATCCACTAGTATTCATTTGATATGGCATTGGTTTACAAATACTTCTATGTGGAGGGCTTCGTTATGTGATGGGTTAATGGATGGTCGAAGATCTTTATCGAAGAAGGTGAGATGGAAAGGGGCTGCAATGCTAACTATCATAGATTGAAATTGTGTGGTATCGATATCATTAGGCACCAAAGACTCTTGCAATGCTTTTTGAAGGATAGCTTTATGAGCGAGGGATATGCGTAGCAGCTGTAGGATGGAGATGTGTGTAGGAGTTTTTCCAAGGTGATCAAGAATATTATAATGAGGAGGTGGTTGAGGAGGATTGATAGGATCTCCTTGAATGGTAACATGGGTTCTTCTAGTAGTTACAGCGCAATCGGATGCTTTGCCTTGGATAGTGATGGTAGAAATGCGAGCATGGTCAATGCAGCCAATCGTAGATGACTAATAGTTGTAATGGATAGCATTCCCAGTATGAGGATTACTTGCTTTGTCATGAAGTGGAAGTGGATTTTTAAAAGCATCTAGATCATAGTTCAAAGTTGGTTGATGGGCCAGTTGTGATGTTGGTGGTGTGAGTTTAGCTAGACCTTGATCAATGCAATCTTGAATGACATGTTTTAAGCGCATGCAACCATTTTTTTATGTCCTTTTACTCTATGATATTCACAATATTCATTCTCTTTGTACCAAGGAACTTAGAAGACAGGTTCTACGTTGGGTGGAGCTTCAGGTAATGTGATATCTCTGGCTTGAACAAGTTTGCAAAAAATTACCTCCATGGGTTCCCCTAAAGGAGTAAATTGTCGTCGAGGTGTTGGATTTGCTCTTGGTTGATACCATTGAAAAGGTGGATTAGTTGTAGATGCAACTTGAATTTTAATGGGAGCTTTCATTGTTTGTATATTCTTTGCATCCATAATGCCATCATTAACGACATTTTTGTTTTTGTTTGAAAAGTGGGTTTTGTCATTTGAAGATTGAGGATTGTCTTTGTTGTCTTTGGAAATCTTGATGGTGCCCTTAACAATTAAAGCTCACTCAATGGTGGTTCCTTTGGAGATGAGTTCATCAAAGTTGCTAGCACTTTGCAATTGCAATTGAAATGAGAGCTCAGGATGAAGATTTTGGACAAAGATGTCAAGTTGTTGTTTCTCAAGTATTTGCCATGATAATTTGCTAGCCATGTTACACCATCGTTGGGTAAATGATTAGAAAGATTCACCATTGTGTTGTTTGTTATTGACAAGATCATTCATATTCACCTCACGTTCAATGTTGAAAGTGAAATGGGATCGAAATTTGTTCATTAATTCTGCAAAAGTCTAGATTCCTGGAGGTAAGTGAGAGAACCATTCAAGAGCTTGTCCCGCTAAGCTTTTGAGGAATAGTCTCAAGAGATATGTGTCACCCTGAGCAACATTGAGACATGTGACATAGAATGCTGTAAGATGGTCATCTGGATTACCTTTCCCTTTGTATTTGTCAAATTGTGGGATTTCAAAATGTGGCAGAAAAGGTGTCATGTGAAGTGACTTGTCAAATGGATAAGGGCATATATCTCCCAAGGAAAATGTCTTCTTGTTTTGTCCTACTACCTTGTTAATCATTTGTTCAATATCCACTTGAGATAGTTGATGTTGTTGCAAGGAGAGTTGATGGTTTGGAGGTGGAATGTAATATGGTGTATATTGTTGTTGCTGTGAAATGTATGAGGGTATGATCGTTTGTTGAGGTTGAGTGCTCACATTATATACCAAAGGATTGGTATGCGACACATATGTGTTTGGTGATTGTTGTCCTTGAGACATAAGTGGTGGTTGGGTGTAGTGTGATGGATTGACTCCAAGATTTTACATCACATGGGAGCTAGAAGATGGATTGATGTTGGTCAATGGTTGTGGATTGGAGGTTGGATTTGCATTATGGTAAGCAATGGAAGGATTGGTGGATGAAGAAGGATGAACATTTGGGTTTATGTTTTGGACAACATGAGTGCCTTGAGATGGATTGGTATATGCCATATGTTGGGTGATAATGGGTAATCCTTGGGTTGCATAAGATGGATTGACATTTTGTGAAGGATTATATGGAGGTGGAGTGAGTGATGTAAGTTGATCAACATACATTAGAGTGGTGCTAGGAGTGGCTTGTGATATAATAGGTGGGTCACTCATGTCAATGAGACTAACAATGGGGTTATATGGTGTGTTGGATGGATTCGTGGAAATCATGGAGACCATATTAGAGGTGATAGGAGTATTAGTTTGGGGTGTGGTTTCCACATGTGATGCAATAGGAGTAGGAACTTGTAATGGTTGCGAGACTTGTGTGGCTTGTAGTGTTTGGATAGCTTGTGAAACTTGTAGAGTTTGTAGTATTTGGATAGCTTGTGATACTTGTGGAGTTTGTACTTGTGAAACATGGACAACTTGTGATACTTGAGGGGTTTGTGAGACTTGAGGCATGGATATGGTCATGGTAGGAGCGGGGGTATGTTTTGAGACATGGAAAGGTGGGAAGCTCAAATTTTGTGAAAGGTAAGGAAGTACTTCAATTGGAGTTATCAAAGGTTCTAGAGTGTACTCTGAATGTGGTGGGCTTGATGGTGTAGCAATAGGCAATGAGGGAGATGGATTGGAAGGTGGATGAGATTGCATGGACATGTCATGAGATGGTGTGGCTATAGTGGATGGTCCCTTTGCAACAACAACGAGAGTGTTTGGATCCTGTTTACAATTGGTGGATATGTCAAAGATGCTTGGTAACTTGGCTCCCATATGGGCTAGTTGCAAGAAATAGCGATCGAGATCAGATAAAATAAGCTTCTCAACTTGGTCCCATACGTGTGTGTCTCAAAATTCAGATAAATCATCTTGGGATTGCTCTTCATAGGTTACTGTAAATGGTTGAGGTTGCACTTGTTGTGAAGATGATGGGCCAGCGGTGTATCCTTCAGGTACAAACATGTAAGAAGGCCTACCGATTGTGAATTGAGTTTCATCTTTGAGGGGAGTTGATCGATATTGTTGCATTTTGGCTTCCATTTTAGCTCACAATTTTGCTTCCATTTCAGCTCTATATTGGCTCCTAGTTTGAGGCATGATGGTTGATAATGGAGATTGGACTAGTTTGTCAGAGTTGAGACCCAAAAAGTTGTTGGTTTGTTGATTGCTTGTTGATGGTTTGTTTTTCTAGTTTGCCAGGTGCTTGGTTTGCTAATGGGTTGTTGGTTTCCTGTTTGGTTGTTGGTTGGTTTCTTTGGTTGTTGGGGTTGTTGTTTTTGGTTGTTTGTTTGGATAAGCTTCCCTAGAAGATAGGTCACAAACTCAAGGTAAAAGCTGGTTGATGATGCTATTTGCTGGTGTTGCTAGGGCTAAGGAAAGCCAAAGGGATGATGTTTGTTGTTGTTGGGTTGATTGTTTTGATGATTGGTTACTGGTTGGGGGTCTCAAGAGGATGGAAAGATCAAAAAAGTCTAATGGTTTTGTATGCTCAAGATAGGAGATGATGTTTAGATGGCTGGAGATGATCAAAAAATATCTGGAAGCTGATGACAGAGCTAATCAATTTGAAAATGCAACTAATTAGTCTGGTTTGATGTGGATTGTTGATGTTTGACTAGAAGCAACCAGTAATAGCTCAAAAGAAACTTAGAAAAGGCCAAAAGTGATGGATAATAGCTCAGAAGTGATCTAGAAAGTTTGAGGTGATAGGATATAGTGCTAACTAGAAGCGAGCCATTTTACCAAAGGCAATCAGTTTTAGTTCAAAAGTGAGCTACTGTTGTTTAAAAGCGATGTTTTTTCCAGAAGCGAGCAGGTGTTGTTTAAAAGTGATATGGTTTTGCCAAAAGCGAGTAGTTACAGTTCAAAAGCGATCTGTGTCTGATAGAGGGTGTGTTTTGATGAGTTTTGACAAGAAAACAATGATTTAAGTCACTCACACTCACAAAAATCACAAGCTTGTACAACCTAGGCTAGGAAATGACTATATTTATTGAATCCCCTTGTCATGCCTATTCAAAGAGGATAGCTTCAGGATCTTAGTAGTACCAGCTCCCCTCCATGGCACTCACTTCTCACGCATGCCAAGTTCTGGGTTTCCCAAGGCTCACAAACCTTAGGATTGTCCCTAATATCTCTACTAAGAACCATAAGAATCAAGGCAGATTCAAAGGCTCTTCCTTTTGCATCAACAAATAGAGGGATTTTGGCTACTACACAAGGTTGCTAGTAAGGGCATCCGTTCAGGTGGCTACACGTGTGGCAATTCACTCTGTTAATGGAGGCTTCCCAGCCCAAAGAGGTTACGCTCTAAGGGGTTTTGGGGGAAACATTTGTTGATGTAACACAATAGCGCCCATTATTTGTTGCTTTTGACACAAACACTTTTCTTATATAGTGGCTTGGAAGAGCATGGCTTTAGCCTGTTACCACTTGGGTCGTACCCCTTCTCACACTGGGAAGGTAGGCCCTCTAAAGATAATAACAAGTTGTCATGCACCCAAGGTCCATTTGATAGGCAAGGGGAGAGGATATTTTTTCTATTAAATTTGGGTTACACACATGCACAACAAGCAATCAAGAAAGATAAAACAAGCATGAAGCAAACAATGATTCATTTTTAAGCACCAAATCCAAATGTTCCTATATTAGTGATAAAAATGAAATGTCTTGGATTGATCAAAGCTACAACAGATAAGTTAGTAGTTTCACAACCTCCTTTTCTTAGACAAACGATAAGATGCTGCACAAATAGATGATTAGTAACCAAGAAAACCCAAACTGTGAATGACAAAACTGAAAGCGACACATAGTTACAATAGGCAATCAACTCTTGATCAAAAGCAATCTGAATTCTACTGAAAGTGAACCGTTACAGCTCAGAAGCAATGCATAAAAACCAGAGGTGAATTGTTACAGTTCAAAAGCTACCTGAGTTTGTCAGATACGTGAAAATTCCTATTTCTGCAAAACTAGGGTTAGGGTTATGAAAAAAAATGACTATTAAAGATTGCAAACCCTAAAATGACAAATCCAATGGATGAAATATGATTAGATGAACACCCTGCAACCACAAATTAATCAATTAGAAACACTAGAATGGTGAATTAATGAGATCTTACAAAATCAAGGATGTTAGACCAATTAAAATGAAAACCCTAATCAAATTGATTGGAAAATGATAGTATGATAATCAAGATCTTGCAAAACAGAGATAAAACCCTCGATTTGATCAATAAAAATCCAATAAAAGACCCTGCAAGATGAAATGATAACAGAAAATCCTAGACTACCAAAAGTGACTAAAACAGCCAAAAGCAACTGCTTTTCAATCAAAAGTGATTTGATGTTAGCCTAAAGCGATCTCTATCAGCTCAAAATCAACACACAAAGGGTTGAAAGTGATGGATTATAGCTCAAAAGTGACGCAGAAATGCTAAAAGCGATTGTTTTTCGCTCAGAAGTGACTGAAATTTGTCGTAAGCGCTCTGAAAATTTTGAATTTCACAAAAACAACTTCAAACAACAAAGTTAATCAAGGACGTTAGTCCCACCAGGCATGCCAAAATGTGATAGGTAAAAATTAGGTTAATAAAATCAAGCATGTAAATGAAAACCTAATCCTACCACCATCAAAGAATCGAATCCAAGTGAAATCAAAAGCATGCAATTCAATAACAAGATCACCTAGATTATATGATTCCTTGTGTGTGATGTGGATTGCTTCTCAACAATGAATAATTATGAAGATCAAAGCTACCATGATGGATGGATAATAGTGATAATATGCTAAATAGATGCTAAAATGCTCAATATGCTCAGGATGATAATGTAGACGCTAAATGAAAATGATGGATAAGTAGTATGGAATGAGAGGCTGTTTATATAGGCCTCAACCAAAATTAATCAACGGTAGAGATTTGGTGGCTATGTGAACGGTTGAGATGAATTGATAATCATAGGTGAGTGTGTAGATGACAAGTGGAGGGAAGATAAGGCTCATGTGTGATTGTGTACATAAAAAGTACATGTGAAAGTATTAAATAAAAGATGTAGTACTACACATGTTTCAAATAAGAGATGCACACATGTCGGCTCATGATGAAAGATGAAGATAAGTGATAAGAGAAATTAATTAAATAAATAAAATTTAATTAATTAATTGGAAAGTGGGATTATGAAGGGATTTTAATTAAATAAATAAGATTTATTTAATTAAAATATCTAATGGATTAGGATAGAAGTGAGATAGGAAAAAATGCTACATGAGGTCTCTAATAGGGTGTTTGACTAGGTATTGCAATACATGGACAATTTTTGGTGTCTACAGAAACCACAGCCAATGAGAGATCCCATGTAGAGTGAGCAACCGACAGCGCAAAAGAAGAATCAGGTAACGACAAAGAAGAAGTCCAACCCTTAGCAGAAGGGGCCAAAATGGGCTCTGAAGGCCCAACAAAGGTAGCCAAAGGTGAGGGTCAGGTAGACCCAGGAGGAACAATGGTCGCCAAGGAAAGCAAAGTATTGTTTTCATGTTGAACAAATTTTAATTTTTCCTAAGTCTATATGAGAAAATTTCAACAAATATTATTCAAAAAATCATTGTCGACAGGGAAGTATGGAATGGAATGAGTTGGCAATACTAACATATTAACTTCTTTAATAAAATTCTGAGTGACTAAATTCTTGTCAGGATTTTTTCTTTAAATCTATGCAAATATTATAACAAAAATTTAATATTTATATTAATATAATATTCATAGTGATTATTTAATTTTGATTGATTATGTGTGTGTATGATATTTTAAATATTTATGAAATAATATAATTAATTATATTTATGTTTTATTATACTAAAATGAAATATTAATATATATTTGTATATAAATATTAAATATTGAAACATTATACTAATCTAAATATTAATATATTATATTGTGTATTATTTATATTACACAACCATATTAAAATTTAATTGTATTTATGTTCTATTATACTAAAATGAAATATTAATATATATTTGTGTATAAATATTAAATATTGAAACATTATACTGATCTAAATATAATATATTATATTGTATAACATTTATATTGCACAATCATATTAATATTTAAGTGGTATTCATTGTATATATTAATTATAAAATTCTTATTTTAAATATGAGTAGAAAAATATAATTAATAATATTTATATTAAATTATTGATTATATAAATAAATGGAATTATCATTATAATATATTTATATTTATGTTTATTAAATTTAATATAATCTCTATATTAATATTAATATGATTATTTAATTTTTATTTATTTTATACATATATTAATTTTAATATTAATATTTTAAATATCAATAGTTTCAATTTTCTGATCAAAATCACATAACTAGTGATTAAATTGATTTTGTAAATTTTATACAAGATTTTATTTAGTAGTTGCCAAATTCTTTAGATCTACAGAGATTTTTGATCAAGCATAGATAAACGGAGATGCATTAACTAACTTCATTATTATTCACATAACAAATGCATAGATTTATAGATTTAATAACCACCATAGGAGAAGAATCCTAGGAGGAAAATTAGGGACAAGCGGAGAAAAGCAAGCAAACTATTGTTTGCTTTAGTTTGCATGAAAATCATCGATTAAAAACAAGGAAACTAACTGTTGTGCTTAGTTAGTTTATTCCAGGAAATCACGAAGAGAAATTCCCCTTAAGTTTAACTAAGGAGACAAAATCCTAAAGAGGGGAAAGAGGAAAAACCCTTAAATCTGACTAAGGAGACAAAAGCCAATATAGCCAACAAAGATGGGTCTTGGAATGAAGGCCATTTTAGGTACCCATGTACATATAAAATTCTCCCACAAATATAGAGAGAATTTAAGAAAAGAAGATATGAATCCCCCCATAATGAAAGAGCTCCCATTCCAATGATGAACACCTAAAGATAGAATATGATCCACTGCCTACAAACAACATTTCTCCCCTTAGGAAGAAAAGGATCCACTGGTGATTGGAGAAGCCAATCTAAAAAGATCGGTGATACTGGAATCCAAATCTAGATGATGTGTGCATCTAAAAACTGCTCAGATGTCCACTTGTCAAAAAGCAATGATGGTGATCCAAGATCTTGTGAAGTCTGATATAGAGCAAGCTGTAAAGGCGCTAAAGATGGTGGGCCAACAATGTTGATGTGGTTGTCAACAAACAGGAGAGATAATCCCTCAAATGCATCTCTATAGATATGAAGAATTTCACATAACAAATGCATAGAATTACAGATTTAATAACCATTGTAGGAGAAGAATCCTAGGAGGAAAATCAGGGACATGCGGAGAAAAGCAAGCAAACTACTGTTTGCATTAGTTTGCATGAAAATCATCGATTAAAAACAAGGAAACTAACTATTGTGCTTAGTTAGCTTATTCCAGGAAATCATGGAGAGAAATTGACACTAACAATACTTTCCTTGCACATATTATTGTGTTTAAAACTCTTTAACTTGTAATTAAATATATTTTTTTATCTACAATTTGGTTTGGATTTAGGAGATACAATTATATTGGCTAATTGATTTCTCCCCTATCTTCCTTAAATGTATCCTCTACTCCCCCTATATTCTCACTTTTTATTAGTTGTATTTAGTTCCACTTACAAATTTATTATTATTTAATGATGTAATTTTATTCCCTATATGTTTTTTTATGCAATTAGAATTGTTCTAAACCTACATTATTTTCTAATTACAAGACAAAATTTATTATTACAATGCTATAAAGACAGGTATTGGCCACAACATGACACTTGTTAATTATTAAATTAATTAGTTATTTATATGAGAAAAATTATTTAAAAATTTTATTGTTTATATATTTCAAGATAAGATAATGGAGGGTTCTAAGCCCAACAAGTGTATCCCAAGGTAATCTTTAATTAAAATTTGAGTAATTTTGGACTAATTTCTAGATTAATTCAAAAAAATCTAAAATAGTCTCTTCTAATGTGGTGGATTTGTTTTGATATTCAATTGTATGAGGATACTTTTGTGGTGAAATGGAATCAAGTGGTGTATAAGCACGTTGTATGTAATGAAAATACAAATTTTAACTATTTATCCAAAATAGGAACAAAATTATATCATTTTGACCTCCTTTATGCATTATATTTTTTTCATTTTTTTTTTATAAACATTACTATAGAATCAACATCATATTTTGTTATGTTAGTGGTGCAGGAGCACCAACATGATCATGAAGATTCTTGTTTTGGTTTTGATGTTGTTTCATGTTTTTTGATGTAATAAGGTCCATTGGACCATTCCAAGTTGATTCCATGTTGACTGCAAATGGTGTATGGCCATGGTGCCAATAGTTTCAAGAAGGTAGTCAAGTCATAGTTGGTCTAGGACAGTCAAATCCTCCATAAGTCTCCAATGGAGTGATAATTTGTCATAGGTGTCTGGTGTGCACCTCATTTTCATGTTAAAATCCATATTAACATTGTTCTAGATGGGTTTGCAATAGTGATTTTATTCATATTGTAATCAACCTCTAATGCCCATTGTAGACAGTGAAAACAATGGACAGTTCAGATAGTTTTGAGAGGTTGGTGGGTAGTTTTCAATTGGCCAATTGATTCAAACTAATTGGGAGGCTTGTAAATGTTCATATAAGACTCCTTAGGCCCGTGGAGGAGAAATAAGAAAAATAAACTCTGTTTTCTATCTTTTTCTGTGTTATTTCCCTGTTTCTGCCCGTGCTCTGCTCTTGTACGAATTCACCATAGATTCTCTTCTTGCTGGTATGAAAGTAAAATGAATCACCTTTAATTTGAGAGGGGTTTGGGTTCTTGACACTAATCTAGAAGGGAGTTATAAGTAGTTTTCTCTGAACTAGTCGGGAAACCTTGATTTAGGGTTTTGTGCTCAAATGATGGACTTTCCATCCATTCCGATGATCTCCTCTTCCAAGAATCGGTGGAATGGATTGTTTTGGTTTCATATTTATGGTTTATGATTGTTTCAAGTGCAGAGAATCGATTTGGAGGGAGTTTGTTATGTGAAAGCCCAACAAGACCATGTGTTGTGGCTTCATGAAGGACACAACATTGAAGAATGTGCACACAGTCGACTGTGGAGACTTGATACCTACAAAAATTGTTGTTTTGGCATCCATTGGATATGTCTCAATAGATTAGAAGTCTTTGTGAGGTGGTTGAAGGGTAGTCACTTTGGAAAAGAGACCTAATTAGGGGCTCTAGGCTAGTAGAACAGTCATAGTTGAAGCACACTTTCCAAAACACCTTAGACCCATTTTGGGATATGTAGAAGGAAGTCTAAATGGGTTTCTAAAAGTGGTCCAAGTTTGTGGAAATCAGGCCTTTAGAGAAATTTATTCCTGACTGTTCCTTTTCCAAGGGCTACAAAGAATCTAAGGGGTTGTGAAGGAAGTCCTAAACCCAAACTTGTCAATCCTTAGACAATGGTCTGGATGGGTCCTATGGAATGCCAAACAAGCCTTTGCATGATGGTTCCAAGGAAACTAACTATTGTTCCCACTTTTTCATGTTGATCCATGAGTTAGGTTCTTGAATGTTTGGAAGAAGGTCTTGTCAAACTGAGAGATCCACAAATTGTCCTGAGTCCTCTACATCATAGTGGTATCAGAGCCATAAAAGGTTCTATTTTTGGTTGTGAGAAGGTTCCTTGTGTATGTTAGTAGAGGAGAGTGAAGGAGAGGCTAGCATCATGCCTCCAAAGGGGATGACCACTGAGGTGGCCAAGAAGTTTCAAGAAATGGATGAGATGATCAAAGTGGGAGTCAAGGATGCACTCAAGGTAGAACTGAAAGCTTTGAGGATTGGAAAGAGATTAGATGAAGAGTCTGATGGAGAAGAAGGGGAAGAAGAAGAAGAACCCCAAGGGCAGGCAGAAATACCTGTTGATCAAAGATATTTTCTTGAAGCCATCAAGACACTTGGTAAGGATTCTTCAGAGGCTCAGATGGAGATCCCAATGTTTAGTGGGAAGATGGATGCTGAGGAGGTTATGGAGTGGATTGAGGCCTTGAATGATAATTTTGAGTACAAAGAAGTTCCTAAGAACAAGAGGGTGAAGTTTGCCAAAACAAAACTCAAGGGTGTTGCCCTCACATGGTGGAATTGCACCCAAGGTGAGAGGGTGAAGAGTGGGAAGAGTGTGATCTCTTCATGGAGCAGAATGTTGGAGAGGATCAAGTCCCAATTCCTTCCATCAGACTATGAGGTGTAGATCTACAAGAAGATGCAAAATCTCAAACAAAGAGATTTGGATGTGACCACTTACATCGAGGACTTTCACAAGTTATCTCTTCATTGTGGACATGTGGAGGATGAAAAAGGTAAATTGGCAAGGTATCTAAATGGTTTGAAGTTTAGTATACAAGATGAAATCAGTATACTAACCCCTAAAATAGTGGATAAATGCTTTCAAATGACACTAAGGGCAGAAGAAAAGTTGAAGAGGAAAGGAGATCAGCAAAATAGAGGAAGAGGAGGCAGAAACTTCAGAGGTAGGGGCAGTTTTGGAGGCAGAAATCAGTCCCAAAGAAGTCAAGGAGAATCTAGTTCACAAGAACAAAGTGGAGAATCAGGTTCAAGAGGAGGCTTTAGAGGAAGGAGACCCAATGGAAGGGGTAGATTTGGTGGACTAGGGAAAGGTCCTAATGTCTTCACAGGGAGGTGCTACAATTGCAACCAAGTGGGACATCCAGCCTTCAAATGCCCTAAGAAACAAGCTTCAAGCTCTCATGGAGGAGAGAGAAGGAACCAGTTGGTACAAGAAGATGATTGCCAAAGTGTCAATTCCCCAATTGGAAGTGTAGCCCCAGTTCATGATGGAGAAATTTTGATGATGAGGAGGACTATGTTGAAGGTGCCTCAAACAAAACAACTCCCTCAAAGGAAGACATTGTTTAGGACAACATGCAAGGCCTATGGTAAGATTTTCAAGGTAATTGTTGATTTAGGTTCAACTAAAAATTTAGTTTCCATTGAGATGGTAGACAAGTTGAAATTGAAAAGAATTCCTCATGTTAGTCCTTATAAAGTGTCATGGTTGAATAAGGGGCAACAAGTTTTGGTAGATGAATAAACTTGGGTAGAGTTTGAGATAGGGGAATATAAGGACAATATTTTGTGTGATATAATCCCCATGGATGCTTGTCATTTGCTATTAGGACGTCCATGGCAATATGATGTTTAATCCCAACATAATGGTAAATCTAACTCCATCATAACCAAGAATGGTAGGAAGTATAGGATGGATCCTTTACCAGATGAGAATGTAGAGAAGAGTGTTGGGTCAAGTCTCATGATTGTGAGTGGTAAAGAGTTTCTTAACACCCTTAAGGAGGAAGGAAACCAAGGGTATGCTCTGATTTTGAAGCCTAAAAACAATCCTAATTTGCATGGTCCTAGTGAGGAAGAGATTCCTAACGAAGTGCAGCAATTGTTAGAGAAGTATAAGGGTATCATGGTAGAGGAGATGCCTAATGAATTGCCACCTATCAGGGACATAAGACATCAAATTGACTTCATACCAGGGTCTACTTTGCCAAACAAAGCAGCCTACAAGATGACACCTTCTCAAAATGAAGAGATTGCCAAGCAAGTGCAAGAATTATTGGATAAGGGTTTGGTGAGAAAGAGTCTTAGCCCATGTGTTGTCCCAACACTCCTAGCCCTTAAAAAGGATGGTAAATGGAAGTTGTGTATGGATTCTAGGGCCATTAACAAGATTACTATAAGATATAGGTTCCCTATGCCAAGGATTGAGGACCTAATGGACTGTTTGGGAGGGGCTAGATACTTTTCTAAGATTGATCTTAAGAGTGGGTATCATCAAATTAGGATAAAGTAAGGGGGTGAATGGAAGATAGCCTTCAAAACAAATGAGGGTCTTTATGAGTGGTTGGTGATGCCATTTGGTCTATCCAATGCCCCAAGTACTTTTATGCACCTTATGAATGAGGTGTTGCAAAATTTCATTGGCAAATTTGTTGTGGTGTACCTTGATGACATTCTTGTTTTCAACACGACCAAGGAAGAACATTTGCAGCACATGGATCAGGTTTTGAAGAAGTTGCATGATGAGAAATTGATGATTAACATGGAGAAGAGTGTCTTTATGAAGGAAGAACTCACCTATATTGGTTTTGTCATCTCCCAAGGCAATTTGAAGATGGATCCAACAAAGGTATAAGCTATTTTGTCATGGCCAACTCCTAAAATAGCAGGTGATGTAAAATGTTTTCATGGTTTGGCAACATTCTATAGGAAGTTTATAAGGGGTTTTAGTCATATTTGTGCACCTATTTTGGATACCATTAAAGTGGGGAAAAAATATAAATTTTCTTGGACAAAGGCAACCAATGATTCTTTTGAAATTCTGAAACAAAAGGTAGCACAATAGCCCATTCTTATTTTGCCTGATTTTAATAATAAGTTGTTTTTGGTGGAGTGTGATGCTAGTAACCTTGCTATAGGGGTTGTCTTGAGTCAGGAGGGTAGACTAGTTGCCTTCTTTAGTGAAAAACTAAATGATGCTAAGAGAAAGTATTCTACTTATGACTTGGAATTGTATGCCATGGTGTGAGCCTTGAAGAAATGGAGGCACTATCTCTTGCCTAAAGAATTCATTGTTTACACTGACAATCGTGTACCTAGTTTTCTAAATTCACAGGAAAAACTCAGTCATAAACATCTGAAATGGGTTGAACAACTCCAAGCCTACACATTTTCCATCAAGCACAAGAAGGGGCAGGCCAATAAAGTGGCAGATGCATTGAGTAGAAGGGTGTGTATGGTTCAATAAACTTAGTTACAAAGTGTGGGGATTGATGCTCTTAAACATATATACAAAGATGATGAAGATTTCAAGGAGGTATATGAAGTTTTCTCTCAATTTTTGGATGCATATCATTCTGATTTTTCTAAGTTTTTGTTGCAGCAGGGGTTGTTGTTCAAAGGAAGCCAATTATGTGTTCCTAGGTGTTCCATGAGGGAGAACATCATAAAGGAAAAGCATTGTGGTGGTCTAGGAGGTCACTTTGGGCTAGACAAAACATTGGATCAAGTGAAAAGGTTTTATTTTTGGCCTAAAATGCAATTAGACATCCAAAAATTTGTTGAGAGTTGTAGTATTTGTCAAAGAGCAAAGGGAACATCATTTAATGTTGGTCTATATCAGCCACTTCCTATTCCTCATAGGCCATGGGAGAGTATCAGTATGGATTTTGTCTTGGGTCTTCCTAGGACTCAAAGAGGTTTTGATAGCATATTTGTTGTGGTGGATAGGTTCAGTACGATGGCTCATTTATTGCCATGTAAATGCACTAATGATGCTTCACACATTGTTGGTTTATTCTTCAAAGAAATTGTTAGAATCCATGGTTTGCCTCTTAACATTGTGACTGACATGGATCCTAAGTTTGTGGGCCACTTTTGGCATACTTTGTGGAAGAAGTTGGGCACTCAATTGTCATTTACTTCAGCCTATCACCCTCAGACTGATGGCCAAACTGAGGTAGTGAATAGGTCCTTGGGAAATCTTCTTAGATGTCTTACAAAGAAGCATGGAGAGGCATGGGAAATGATCATCCCTCAAGCTAAATTTGCTTACAATGACCACCAATAGAAGCACAAGAAGGAGTCCATTTGAGATTGTCTATGGTGTTCACCCAAGAGGCATTCTTGAATTGAGGGATCTATATTGATTGGAAAGGATGAGTGCTCAAGGTGAAGACTTTGCATTGGCCATGAAGGACACCCATGATAATGTAAGAGAAACTCTTCAAAAGAACAATAAGAAGTACAAGGAGAAATCCAATGAGAGAAGGAGAGATGTGCAATACAAGGTTGGGGATTTAGTCATGGCACATTTGAAGAGGGAAAGACTTCCAAAGGGGCAGCCAACCAAACTCCTCATGAAGAAGATAGGACCTTGTCAAATTGTGCACAAGTTTGGGCCCAATGCCTATGAGTTTGAGCTTCCTCAAGGCTTGGCCATATCTCCTATCTTTAATGTCTCATATTTGCTTCCTTACAGGGGTGGTACTAATGTAGATTTAGACGTAGATGTGAGAGCAGTGGGTAATGAATAATGGGTTAAGGGTCTCCCACCCAATCAACCCTTGCAATTGGAATGCATCTTGGATACCAAAGTCTTGAAGAAGACTAGGAGGACTTACAAAGAGTACCTTATCAAATGGAGGGGTCTACCGCTTGAGGATGCCACTTGGATGACCGATGAGGACATCATCAAACATGGTACTACTATTGCTGATCTGGTCCCTCAAGGGACTTGAGTTCTCTTCCACCCCCGGGAGTATGGTGCAGGAGCACCAAGAGGATCGTGAAGATTCTTGTTTTGGTTTTGATATTGTTTCATGTTTTGTAATTTAATAAGGTCCATTGGACCATTCCAAGTTGATTCCATGTTGACTACAAATGGTGTATGGCCATGGTGTCAATAGTTTCAAGAAGGCAATCAAGTCATAGTTGGTCTAGGATAGTCAAATCCTCCATAAGTCTCCAATGGAGTGACAATTTGTCATAGGTGTCTAGTGTGCATCTCATTTTCATGTTAAAATCCATGTTAACATTGTTCTAGATGGTTTGCAATAGTGATTTTATTTATATTGTAATCAACCTCTAATGCCCATTGTAGATTATGAAAACAATGGACAGTTCAGACAGTTTTGAGAGGTTGGTGCGTAGTTTTTAGTTGGCCAATTGATTCAAACTGATTGGGAGGCTTGTAAATGTGCATATAAGACTCCTCATGCCCATGGAGGAGATGGATGTGAAGATGTGGAGGAGAAATAAGCAAAATAAACTTTGTTTTCTATCTTTTTTTGTGTTATTTCCCTATTTCTGCCCATACTCTACTCTTGTACGAATTCACCATAGATTCTCTTCTTGCTGGTATGAAAGTAGAATGAATCACCTTTAATTTGAGAGGGTTTTGGGTTCTTGACACTAATCTAGAAGGGAGTTATAAGCAGATTTCTCTTAACTGGTCGGGAAACCCTGATTTAGGGTTTTGTGCTCAAACAATGGACTTTCCATCCATTCCACTGATCTCCTCTCCCTAGAATATGTGAAATGGATTTTTGTGGTTGCATATTTATGGTTTATGACTGTTTCAAGTGCAAAGAACTGAGTTGGAGGGAGTTTGTTATGTGAAAGTCCAACAAGACCATGTGTTGTGGCTTCATAAAGGACACAACATTGAAGAATATGCACACAGTCGACTGTGGAGACTTGATACCTACAAAAACTATTGTTTTGGCATCCATTGGATATGTCTCAATAGATTAGAAGTCTCTGTGAGGTGGTTGAAGGGTAGTCTCTTTGGAAAAGAGACCTAATTAGGGGTTCTAGGCTAATAGAATAGTCATAGTTGAAGCACACTTTCCAAAACACCTTAGACCCATTTTGGGATATGTAGAGGGTAGTCTAAATGGGTGTCTAAAAGTGGTCCAAGTTTATGGAAATTAGGCCTTTAGAGAAATTTATTCCTGACTGTTCCTTTTCCAAGGGCTACAAAGAATCTAAGGGGTTGTAAAGGAAGTCCTAAACCCAAACTTGTCAATCCTTAGCCAATGGTCTGGATGGGTCCTATGGAATTCCAAACAAGCCTTTGCATGATGGTTCCAAGGAAACTAACTGTTGTTCCTACTTTTTCATGTCGATCCATGAGTTAGGTTCTTGAATGTTTGGAACTCCACAAATTGTCCTAAGTCCTCGACATCAGTTGGTGATGACCTAATTTTAGTAAAAATAAAAAATAAACACTAATTATGTTTAAAAAATTATATGTGTACAAAGTAAACATATAGATCTACAAAAGGGTATTTTTTGATTCTTTTAAAATGATTATTTTCTCACTTCAAATGGCTTTATACAAACATGGACGACCCTAAAAAATCCAAAAAAATTGTACATATACATTTGATAGTACCATGAATCCTATAACACAAGAGGACGCCTATATTAATAGATTTGCTATCATCTTCAATTGAAAACCCTTCAAGACTTATTGCTTCCATTATTAATAATCTATCATTACACATTAATTGAAAGTGCCAGTGATAATGATTATGAGTCTAGTCTGATCCTGAGAGGAATACGGTGAGAATGGTATCAACATAATGTGGGATGAGATAGTACAAATGACCAGCTACATGAAGCTCATGGTAGTGAATGGAGGGAAGCCTTGTGCAGATGTAGCATTGTAAGGTAACACCTTATCATCAACATTTCGGATCACACTATGTGATCCATCATCCTACAACTCTTTGCATCCTGATGATGGATCCCAGAGTGTGATTTGAAATGTTGATGATAACAAACTTATACACAGTTAAATCCAAAACATGACTGAATAATATTATGGACTGTGGAAATCTGATGTCTTTAATTAGTTCTTTCTTTGATGTGACATGTGAAGTGTGTTATTTCACATATATGTGCACATGTATTAATTCCTCATTAAATTTTCATCCGTATATTATTTCTCAACTACTATTGTTTTCATATATTTAATTAGGGAGTGTAGGATACTAAATACTAGATCTTCTCCCCTACTCCTCTGAAAGTAATTAACAAGTTAAATGCAAAACTATGCCATGGCATTGCATTGTTTACCTATGGGGTATATATTTGAGGCAACCCCATACAGAGTGTCCTCCAATGGAGATGCCTGTGATGTAAAACTTGGGGCCCAAATCTAGTTGATCTACAAGCTCTTTGATATTAGAAGCTACACTTCTTACTGAGCGTTGTGGGTGAGGATTGCTCTTGCCGTATCCAGCCCTAGCAAAGCTCACAAAACACACTCCTAGCTTTTCCACAACTTCCTACACAATGACAATCCATTTGTGCTAATTTAGTATCTACCTCCTACATAAAACAAGTATGTTAAAGCATTTACTTACCTTAGATGTGGGCAACACAAAGTTTCTACTGCCCAGAAAACCATGAGCTACTATGATCTTGTATTTGGCCTTATGTTTAGGGACTTTACTTTCCTTATAGGCCAAGAATTGGCCATCCGTGAGGTGAATGCGAGAGATAGTGACTAGAGGGCCAAAGGGGGAACCACAAACATTTGGAGCGGGTAGTCACATGGCCTTATATGACCATAAGGCTAAACCCACCACCACTACAGTTGAAACCGCCAGATTTTTTAATAGACTGCCTTCGCCTGCAAGTATTCCACATTAATAAACCTCACAATAATACTCTACTACTACAATAATGCAATCAAATTGACCTTCAATGGAGGAAGAGGACTCTAAAGTAATTTGTGAGCTTCCCATCTTTAGCTACAACAAAATGAAACTTCATAAACAAACTCACTTGCTCCGATCTATTTAATACATAATTTGCATGTGCTTGCCCAAAGTGGACTTTGATTGTGTTAGGAAATGAGGTGTCTGAATCTTGCATATTTCTTGTAATAGTTATTTTCATTTAATATTTTCCTACAGCTGTTACACATTGTCGGTGCTTTGAAAATTGGTTTATTAGGTGTCAAAAGATGCTCACATAGTGGTATATTATGGAAGGCCTATTTTTAGGCATATTATGATAGATTCTATGACATTTGTAAGGGTTAAAAATAGGGGATTTCATTTTGGACGTGAGAGCTTATTTTTAGACTGGAATCTTGGCTAAGAAGTTTCGCACATGGTTTTGTAAAACCACATATGGTTTCTTATATAGCTAGAAATCTATAAATTGGAGGCTTGAGGAGTAGTTTGTATATGTGAGTTTGCAGGTATTGTTATGCTACCGGAATTCTTCCAGAATTGTTTATTGGTGATACTCCTATAACAAACTTGATCTGCAAGTGTATGTAATCTTGTTGTTGGATTTGAAATACATTGAGCAAGCTTTTGGACTGTGGAGTTTTTCACCCGAAAGGGTTTTCTCCATGTATATCTCGTGTTTTATGTTTCACTATTTATTTCATGTTTTGAATGTGCTTCTGGATTTTCTATACTTGTTAAATTAGTTTTTTAAAAAAATTGTATAATGTTTCTCCTCAAGACTGGCATAGGAAGTTGTTTCAGCTACTTTAACTTCCTTACAAGTGGTATCAAAGCCTGATCACCTTTGGTTTCAGTTGTGGGTTGTTGGGTTTTTTGTGCTAATCAAGGTTTGAGTGGGAGCTTGTGCAGAGGATACTTTGTGATCTTGTTGCATATTTTTTTTTAGATGGTGAGCACATCTGGGAGGATTGAGGTATAGAAGTTTTTTGGCATGAACTTTGAAATGTGGAAGTTGAAGATGGAAGATCTGTTGATTGATCAGGATCTATGGGATGTGGTGGATGGAAAAGTCTAGAGGCCTACAGATCTAACTTTGGCTACACAATATGATGTGATGGATAGAAAAACTAAAGGTCTCATAAAAATGTGCCTTGCAGATTCAATTCTGATAAATGTCCATGAAGAATCCACTTCAAAGAATCTATGGAAGAAGTTAGGTGAGATATACCAAGCTAAATCTTTAGTAAATAAGATTTTCTTGAGGAAGAAGTTATATTCCTTGAGAATGGAAGGTGGACGAAATTCTGAGCATCTAGAAACATTCAATATGTTGGTGACTCAGCTGACCTCAGTTGGGGTGAAAATGGATGAAGAAGAAAGATGCCAAACTTTGTTGTGTTCGCTGCCAAACTCATGGGACAACCTAGTCATGGCCATTGGGAGTAGTTTAGTCATCTTGAAGATGGAGGATGTTGTTGGTTCTCTACTCTCTGAGGAAATGAGAAGGAAGGTCTCTCTGAATGCCAAAGAGGCTTTGAGTGTTTAAGGAAGACCAAAAGAACAAGACAAAGATGAGAAGCAGTGTGGGCATTCTAAGTCCAAGAATAAGGGGAGATCAAAATCTCCTAGTAAGTCCAAGACAATATGCTGGAATTGTAGCAAATCTAGACACTTTCGAAAGGAATGTAAAGAAGAGAAGAAAAAGAAGAAGAAGAAGAAAGATTATGATTCTGAGTCCGAAAAGGAAGATGGAGATGCCTTTATTGCAACCTTGGCCACTCATGTAGGTGATAATACATGGTTGATAGACTCAGGTGCATCTTTCCACATGACTCCTAACAGAAACTAGTTTAAAAAGTATGAAAACTATGATGGTGGTAGGGTGTACTTGGGTGATAATTCATTTCTTGACATTGTTGGTCTTGGTAGTATTCATGTGAAATTTTCTGATGGTAGAGTTAGAAGATTCAATGGTGTCTTGCATATTCCTGGACTAGCAAAAAAATTATTATATGTTAGCAAACTAATAGATGCAGGTGTGCATGTACAATTTTCTGAAACAAGTGTGAAAATAGTGAGAGGTACTATGGTGATAGCAAAAGGAAGCATATTGGGTACATTGTACCATCTTGATGCATGCATGGTTGAGTGTAATAGCACTTCTGATAAATTTAAGCCAAAACTACTTCACTGAAAAAAGAGATAGTTTCCTCTTCTGTAGATGGTTGTGGCTTCTAGGTACCCAAGGGTGCTATGTCTGCCGAATCAAAGTTACCTGCAGAGAAGACCATGTTATGGCACTAAAGACTTGGCCACATTGGAGAGAAGGGTTTAAAATCCTTGAAAAATAAGAACCTTGTTAAGGGCCTGAATGATTGCAATCTAGAGTTTGATTTCTGTGAACATTGTATCTATGACAAACAGAACCGCGTTTAGTTTTACTAGTCTTCTCATAAGTCTTCATGTATATTGGATCTAATCCATTCAGATGTATTTAGTCCTGTTGATGTTGCTTCTATTGGTAAATCGGTTTATAATGTTACTTTCATTGATGATTTCAGTAGGAGAACATGGGTATATTTTTTAAAGAATAAATCTGAAGTTTTCAGTCAATTTAAGGAGTTTAAGGCTATGGTAGAAACTCATACTAGAAAGAAAATTAAATTTTTAAGGGCTGACAATGGCGGTGAGTACTGTTCTGCAGATTTTGACAGATTTTGTATAGATTGCGGGATTAAAAGACAAAAGACAACTCTGTATTCTCCTCAGCAGAATGGAGTTGCAAAAAGAATGAATAGAATGTTGATGGAGAAGGCTAGGAGCATGTTGAATGGAGCTGGTCTAGAAAAATAGTTTTGGGCTAAAGCTGTTGCCACTGCTTGTTATTTGATCAATAGATCTTGTACATCAGCGCTTGTTGATAAAATGCCAATGGAGGCATGGTCAAGGAAAAAGCCTTCACTTAGACACCTAAAATTTTTTGGTTGTAAGGCATATGCACATGTGCCTAAAGAGAAGAGAACAAAGTTGGATTCTAAGGCTGTCAAATGTATCTTCATCAGCTACTGCTATGGTGTGAAAGGATACAAGATTTGGGACCCTATTGCACATAAGGTAATTTATTCTAGAAGTGTTATTTTTAGAGAGACTAAATCTTCTCCTATTACTTTTTGGCCAAAA
Organism: Cunninghamia lanceolata; assembly: GCA_027924645.1. Classification (NCBI taxonomy): domain Eukaryota; kingdom Viridiplantae; phylum Streptophyta; class Pinopsida; order Cupressales; family Cupressaceae; genus Cunninghamia; species Cunninghamia lanceolata. The sequence continues at coordinate 9,257,568 of BSBN01000635.1, read as the reverse complement.
CAACATAAAGAAAGTGAACAAAAAAAAGATGTGATTCAACTTCCTTCTACGCCTAAGAAAGTTGAATCAAGGCCCCAAGATAGACAAGAAGTTGAGGAGAGCTCATCAAGCTCTGAATCTTCAGAAGAGGGAGAAGAGGAGGAGGAAGTGGAAGAACCTCCACCTCAGCTTCTTTGAAGGTCTACAAGGCATAGGAAATGACCTAAAAGGTATGGGTATTCACCTGATGATTGGTAGTGTATGTTTTCTTTGAGTGATAACATTGATGAACCTAGATCTGTGCAAGAGGCTTTGGGTATGAATGATGCAGAGCTCTAGAAAATAGCCTTGGATGAAGAGATGGTAGCCCTTGAAAGAAATGATACATGGGACCTTGTACCTTTACCTGAAGGACATAAACCTATTGGATGTAAATGGGTCTTTAAGAAAAAGATTGGTTCAGATGGAAATGTTGAAAAGTATAAAGCACAGATGGTTGCAAAGGGATACTCTCAGGTTGAGGGTATTGATTACGGTGAGATCTTTTCTCCTATTGCTAAAATGTCGTCCATTTGGCTTTTATTATCTATTGCAGCAACTTATGACCAAGAGGTTGAACAAATAGATGTGAAAACTACTTTCCTTCATGGTGATTTGGAGGAAGAAATCTATGACATAGCCAGAGTACTACGTGGTGAGAGGAAAAAGCAAGTTAGCTTGTGAGTTAAAGAAATCTTTGTATGACCTTAAAGAAAGTCCTAGGATGTGGTACCAAAAATTTGATACTTATGTGTTGAGTTTGGGATTTGTGCGGTCTAAATCTAATCACTGTGTATATTTTAAATCTGATGGTGATTACTTCCTGGTAATTGCTTTATATGTTGATGACATGTTGTTAATTGGGAAAGGCAAATGTTTGATTGCAAAATCAAAATCTCAGCTCTCTGCAAAATTTGAAATGAAAGATCTTGGTGTAGCAAAACACATACTTGGGATGGAGATCAGAAGAGATCATGAGAATAGAAAGTTATGGCTTGGCCAGAGTAAGTATGTTTGTTTAGTTTTGCAAAGGTTTAACATATAGGATTGTAAACCACTTTGTGTTCCTATTACATTGGGAACGAAGCTCTCTATTTCACAATGTCCTACATCCCCATCGGAGATGGAATACATGAGCAGAGTGCCTTACCAAAGTACAGTTGGAAGCTTAATGTATGCTATGGTCTGTACAAGACTAGACATTGCCCAAGTAGTGGGGGTTCTTTCTCATTTTATGTCAAATCCTAGAAGAGTGCATTCGGATGTAGTTAAGAGGGTTTTTAGATATTTGTAGGGTACAACAGAGTACTCTATTTATTTTCATGGTACAGGAGATTAGCATTCCTTGAGTATTCATGGTTTTGTGGATTCAGACTGGGTTAGTGATGTTGATAGCAGAAGGTCCACCAGTGCATATGTTTTTACTCTTAATGGTGGTGCAATCAGTTGGATGAGCAAGCGACAAGCTGTGGTCACTTTGTCCACTACTAAGGCATAGTACATGGCAGCTACTCATGCCTATAAAGAAGCCATTTGGTTGAAGTGTTTGTGTTTAGATATTAGACTAAAATAAGGTGCAGTAATAGTATATTGTGACAGTTAGAGAGCAATCTACCTTGCAAAGAACCCAACTTTTCATGCCAAGACCAAACACATTGATGTTCAATATCACTTCGTGAGAGATATGGTCGAACATGGTAGTGAAGCTGGAAAAGGTAGAGACTATGGCAAATGTTGCAGATGCATTAACTAAGTCCATGAGTATAACAAAATTCAGGTGGTGTTCTGATTCTATGGGCCTTTTGGCCCCTAGCAGTTGATTCATGATGATGTTATTCCCCTAGCTCTTGCAAAGTATTCAACAAGTGGGAGAATGTTAGGAAATGAGGTGTCTCAACCTTGCATATTTCTCGTAATAGTTATTTTCATTTAATATTTTCCTACAGCTATTACACATTGTCAGTGTTTTGAAAATTGGTTTATTAGGTGTCAAAAGATGCTCACATAGTGGTATATTATGGAAGGTCTATTTTTAAGCATATTATGACAAATTCTATGACATCTATAATGGTCAAAAATAGGGGATTTCATTTAGGACGTGAGAGCTTATCTTTAGACTGGAATCTTGGCTGAGAATTTTCACACATGGTTTTGTAAAACCACATATGGTTTCTTTTATAACCAGAAGTCTATAAATTGGAGGCTTGAGGAGTAGTTTGTATGTGTGAGTTTGCAAGTATTGTTATGCTGTCAGAATTCTTCTAGAATTGTTTACTGGTGATACTCCTGTAATAAACTTGCTCTGAAAGTGTATGTATATCTTGTTGTTGGATTTGAAATACATTGAGCAGGCTTTTGTTGTGTGGGGTTTTTCACCCAAAAGGGTTTTCCCCACGTATATCTAGTGTTTTTTGTTTCACTATTTATTTCATGTTTTGAATGTGCTTCTAAATTTTCTATAATCGTTAGATCAGTTTTAAAAAGTTTTGCTTAATGTTTCTCCTCAAGATTGGCATAGGAAGTTGTTTCCGCTACTTTAACTTCCTTACAGATTGTCTGGTTCAATTTTCTATTCCCCATGGCTAATTTTCATCCATGTTCGCAAAAAGAAAAGATATTTATATTTGAGAAAGTTCTTGAGATTAGGACTACTTGGCTCTTATATGCAATGGTTAGTGACAAAGTGTATAAATGGAATGTTTATTTATAAGAGTTGGTAATTGATTATAATTTTGATTAAATATGTCTTTAAGAAGGATTTAAATTTGTAATTGTTAATGGAACTTTTGGATTTGATCCACAAACTTTTATAATAATTAATATTTATAATTCAATCCTATAACTTTCAAATATTATAGTTAATATATAAATCCATATTATTAGAAGAGAATGAATATATGATTCCATATCATTAGGAAATAGAATAATTAGTAAAAGTTATAATGGTGAAATGTGTGCAATGTAAATGAAATAAAAATTATATAATAAAAAATATGACAAATGTACTTGGTAGTGGTACAAAGCATATATGTAGAAAATGAAATGATTTTGTGTTGTGATGGGGTTGTATAAGAAAGACTTTAGTATGGCACTTATTAGTGACAAGTGTAGATTCTAATATAGAGATGGTATAATATATAAAGAGAGAGGAATTAGAGAGAGGAGACAAATAGAGTTTAATAAAGAGAGAGATGAGTAGAGAGATCTTTATATAGAGAACGAGAAAGAGAGACAAAGAGGGGAGACAAATAGAGTTAGAAAAAAGAGATGAGTGGAGAGAGCAAAGAGAGGGGGATAGAGAGAGAGAGAGAGAGGGAGATTGATATAGAGAGGAAGAAAGATAGAGAAGAGAAAGATGTTCCTAATTACAATCCTAGGGTTATTAGTTTGATTACTCATGATAACCATGATTTCCTTTTTCAAGGATTGAATGAAAGCCTAGATGATGTGCAAAAAAGCAAATTTAATAAAAGAAAGAAGTTAGATTTAGAAAAGGATTACTATGAAACCCATCACAAGAAACCATTTAAGAAGATAAATCTCAAAAAAAGTATGTCTTCCAAAGGTAAATTTTTGTTTTCCACACCATATTAAAGGATTGGTTGGATTTGGAGTTCTAGATCACCTTGTGGATCAATAGTAAAAGCTTAAAGAGTTTGGGAAAATCCCACTATACTTTTACTTTGAATATGCATATATTATGCTAAAGGGTGTATGGGCAAACCATATCCTTATTTATGTATGATGTTGAATTAAAATTTGTGGATTCAAAGTAATTTTTAGTTTCAAGTAGAAAACATGGCTACATGAATAACCTTCCTATGAATAATTATTTTTAGATTTTACCTTTACCATCCATGAAAATTGAAGAGACACTTCCTATAACAAAAAATCATTAGCCATCATGGGATTACAAAACTAAGCTTAACTGCATAAACATAGTGGAAAAAAATGTTCCATTGTGTGATAGACTTGGGGCTATGGTCAAGCATTCTAATGGAAAACCTACATTAAATATCATGCTATGGTACTTTTACAATGTAAAATGTGGAGCTTGGTATGGGTTGGTCTAGATCATCTAACTCGATTGGAGCCTCATGAAATGGTACTTTTATAAAAATAGAAAGAAAGAGAAAGAGGAATTATAGAGAAAGAGAGATAGAGTAGGGGAGAGAGAGTTAGAACTAAGAGATATAAAGGGAAAGAGAGATTAAAAAAAGAGAGTGACTTTCAATTAGTCATTTCATATGAACAATCCAAAGATGACATGTGTACCAATTGCATAGTAAAGTGTGGCTATCTCTAATAGTAGAAACATCCCATCTCCAAGCTTCATTGATTCATACATGGCATGACCAATACAATGGTAAAAATGTCACTTATTGAAGTGGCCCAAAAATGGATATTTGGAGCATCTCGAAAGTCTAACAAATGGAAAGAATGCTACATCTACAAATCCATTGATAGACAATGATGATGAAACTCCTTCTGGTCGGGGACATGCAATGTTGCAAGAAGATAGTCTTGATGAATGAGAATTCTTCTCAAGTCTATACCTAGGCTCACTATTTCAACTAGATGAGCTCAACATGCTTGGGAAACAAGAAGATGACCAGTAAAGGTTACTATCACTTGCAAATAATTGACCAAAACAAAAAAACAACTTTACAAGCATACTTGATTTTACCCAATACTATTCCAAAACTTTATTTGCATGCATGTCAACATATATCACTACATTCTTTTAATTTTCAAATGATGGATGGACAACAACCTTTCACCAATGAAAAAACAACATGCTCTTCTTAAGAAACCACTAATTACTTTTATCTACATGCTATCTCAACATACCCATTGCACACTAAGGTGTGATTCCTAGTATACATTTTAAACAATGACAATAGGTCTGTACGTACAGAGGCTTATTACGTATAATTGATAAAACATTAATAAAAATGTTTCGTTGTACAATTCAAGTTCAGAACTGATGATAATGATGACCTATGTTACCAAAAATGAGAAATGAAACAACAAGGGCAACTACAATGTGACTAGAAACAAAATATAAGAAATAGATTTTGTATACATATACTTATATATATGTTTCTAAATTAATAAAAAAACAAAAAGCATAAAAAAAATATTTATGTATTCTATTTTTAATTTTAAAAAGGCCCATTTTAAGTTGTTTATAAAAATCAAATAACTCACCAATCCTTTGTGAAGGAAAAGGTGAAAAATAGAAAAAAGCCATTGGATTTGTGTTTAAATCTTTAAGTTCTTTATAAAATCAAATAAATTACTAAACTGTCAAACCTTCGTGAAGTTATTTACTATCTCATTATTTTCTACTCTATTTACAAGCGACATACTTAATGATGTTTTGACCAAATCATTCAAGATAGGCATCAAAGCTATTGAGATCCTCAAGGCTACCATCATGCTTAAACCCTCATTAGATTTGTTGCCTACAAATATTGTTATAATTTTTCTTGTTTTATTGCTTACATGTGTTTTTCTTTCACTCAACTTTTTCATAGTGTTCTTAAATAGTAGTTGTGTTATCATATTTTTTGTGTTATGAGAATTCATTGTTTATGTGGAAACTAGGTTTAGCTAAACAACTTGAATGTTTTTTTTTGTCTTTTTAAAACAGTGAAATTCTTAGTCTAGTGACCTGCAAGGTGAGCTCCCTATAACCTCTCGGTTGTATATGATACCCCTAACATATATAATGGGTAAATTGGGTTTCAAACTTGAGACCATTGTTCATTTTTTGCTCAATCGTCCTAAACAACTTGAATGTTGACAACAATACAAATTTAACATATGATAAGACTGAGCCCCCTATAACCTATGGGTTGTACATGCTATCCCTAAGTATATAATGCGTAAATCAGGTTTCAAACTTGAGACCATTGTTTGTGTTTATTAGCCACTCAATCATCCTAAACAGCTTGAATATTGACAACAATACAAATTTAACATATGATAAGACTAAGAAATGAGGCTAGATATTGTGATATATGTGATGCTCAAAAGTAACTACTTCCTTTTAAATCAATTTCATTAGTGTAAAGCTCTACTTTAAACTAGGTTTGATCATCATGGACCATAATACTTGATTTTGACTTATTATAATGTATCCTCAAAATGGCCCAATAGCAGGGAGCTTTTTCATGTGTCTAGATTACACTAATCTGTAGAGTCATGTACTAATGGATGATATGATGTCCCAGCTAGAATGCAACTTATTGTAAAGGTTAAACATCATTAAGTTGGGCTTAATCAAAAGGCCAATGTGACGGTGGGGGTCGGGGCCTAAATTTGATGGTTGACCCTACCTGTTAAGCAAATTTTCATGACGGTTATCTACTCAAACTTTCCTTTTAAATATTAAGACAAATTTTTATTATAATAAAATTATATAAACTAAATACATATATTAGAATGGTTCTATAGAAATTTTGACGTTCTATCTAAAATCTACCCTTTCATATGATACAATCTCCCTAAAATTTTGATTGTATTTTACAATAAAAATAGCCAAATATGGTCATACAACCATCAAATTTAAGCCTTGGTGGGGGTGATTGAGCCAAAATAATGTGCATGGTTTTTCAATTAATAGCTGGGGCCTTTTCATCTATTGGCAGTTGATAGAAAGATGAGGTAAACCACAATACATAGCAATCAATCAAATTCTAGGGTTAAAAGGATTGGTCGTCGTCAATTTTTAGCTATTGTGGTTAGTGTATTGAGAACTATTTTTTACAAAGTATGGACATGCATGGAAGCATAAATGATAGATTTATTAACAATTAAGTGATAATTACATCAAGAGGCGTAACTATAGTGACAACAAGGGGTGGAGTGTAATGGCATGAGCATGTTAACAAAAACTATTAAAGAGCTGACATATAAAATTAATAATACCTAGAGGAGTTATATAGAAATGTAGGTCAAGGTTCAGGGACTTTATCAAGCTATTGAACGAGGCAGTAATATGACAAATGACAAATCACAACAATGAAACAACAAATGCTTTATTCATATGCATAGAAGTATTACAACAGGAGTACAATTGGCTTCGTACATGCCTTGGCCAAAGTCTTACAAACATTTTGATATGCAGATCGAGCTAATCTCAACTTCCTATAACAACCCAGCAGATCTTCTGGTCGGTGCCAAAAAAATGTACTATGGAGAAGTCAACCTTGGAGAACCAACATCGAAAGAATCCCCTTTAATAAGTGTGGAGTCTTCCTATTTATAGACATTTGAGGCAGCCACTCATTTCATTATGGGCATATGATGTGTGTCAAAACCCCAATTTGCTCTTGGGTCAGCCATAAAGGCGGTTAAAAATAAATTTTGTCATTTTCTTGCACTTGTGGCGATTTTGAGCTTCACCGAACATTGGGTTGCAAAGAAAGTGGGCATTCAGGTCCTGACCAGATAAAGTGGGGAATCAAGCCTTCACCGGACAAAGTGAAAGATTTGGGCTTCACTGGATATATCTAGTGCCTGGTGATATTAGTGCAATAGTAGTCCAAAGTAGCCAAGTGGGAAAAACGATCTCACCAGATATGCAGGATTTTAGGGGCTTAGTGGGGTAAAAGCACAAAGTTGTGTCACACTTTTAGCCAACAAAATAGTTCAGCGTGAGTTGATTTCGTGCGAGTTTAACTCGCCTGACTTAAATTTGCCTAAAAACATGTGGCCGTTGCGTGGTGCATATGTGGTAAGTTATTTTTAGGTGAGTCAATTTGGGGGCGAGATTGTTTCACCCAAAATCATGCAGTTAAAAACAAAAATAAATAAAATTACCACATTTCATGGTGGTCATTTTTCGACAGTGACAGTGGGATAGGGTTTCAAAGTTTTTCGCGAAGGACGTCCCCACCACCTTTTGCAAGAGTCTCGTCACCTTGAACCAGGTATGCCATCTTGCATATTCTATGAAACATTTTGTATGGCATGATGTATAGAAGTGTTTGTTCAATAAACCTGCACCTTATATGATTGTATGCAAGTAAAATGGGTTTTTATGTCTTTGATTTCAATGTGCAAAATGGGGTAAAATTTGTTTAAAATTTTGGCATTTTCTATCAAACATTTTGTATGGTATGATGTATCTAGAAGTGTGTGTTCAATAAACCTGTACCTTATATGATTGTATGCAATTAAAATGGGTTTGTATGTCTTTGATTTCAATGTGCAAAATGGGTAAAATTTGTTTAAAATTTTGGCATGTTTTGTCAAACATTTTGTATGGCACGATGTATCTAGAAGTGTTTGAAATAAACCTACACCTTATAAGTCACCTTCGCAATTTGTTTAACATTAATAACATATTTTGCATCCTCGGTATTTGGGTTAATTATCTTGGTACACCTTGCCACCTACACAACAGAAACAAGAACTAACTAAATATATAGTGAAAATTAAAGCATAAAAGAGAGTCCTATTTTTCTAGATTTTGGACCCTTGCATAAAGAAAATAATGATCAGTAGCTATGGTAAAAAAATACCTAGGATTTGGAACTGAATATTTTTACCATCTTGAGTTGCCCCCATGATTGAAACACTATCAGAACAAGCAGAGAAATCAACAAAAAAGCCATTTGCCAGCTGCATAAAAATGCAATAAAAAGCCCCATAGTTATGGTAGCTACATTTTGTAGCATAAGAGGCAGTCTATCTGTAACCAGGCTTTTGATTGATACACAATTTGTTGAGAGTCCAGAACTTATCACACCATTGCCATAATTAAAATAAACAGACAAAATTGATCAATGATGCAATGTCTATGTACAAAAATGGAGATCTTATGCTAACAAAAGATTAATCAAACAATAAAAAAAATGCAAGATAAATGAAGTGTGAAACAATAACTTTTCAGAGATCCACAGTTCATAATATTATGAATGAGTGCTTCTGGATTGACTACTCATTCAAACTATCACACAGTCCATAAAAACTATCACATAGACAAACCAAAAGCACTCATTCATAATAGCTTTACAGTTCAATTGCCTACTCATATATTACATTTGTGTTCGTAACAAGGAGTTTTGCAAGGTTTCTCTATCTTGAGTCTAATATTCCTAGATAAGATTTCTAATGTTTTTGAATCATGGTTAGGGCCTTTCTGAATTGTTTGTCACACATATTCCAATATTGTACTTTGTTACACATCATCTTGCCTTCTCATTACTGTTATCCAATAGCTAACCTATTGATAACACCATAGGGCATGCACATTGTTTAAGTAATTATAAACATACAAGAGAATGTAGTGTATTTATGTTGAACCTTACTAGAATAATATTTTTTACACACTCCTATATATAGAATAATGTGGTGTATTTATCTCAAACCTAAAGCTGAAGCAATTCAGGTTTGAGCATTTGGGGATAGATGTTGTAGTTGCAACAACCCTGCTAGACATGTATGCAAAATGTGGAAGCATAGAGAAGGCACGTGAATTGTTTGACAAAATACCTCAAAGAACTACAAGATATGCACAAAAGAGTTTAGGCATCATGTCTATGCTTCTGCATTTTTTATACAGGTCTGGTAGGGCGCTTGCAACTGATACATCTGACAAAAACCCACAAGATATGCACAAAATGTGGTCTCATGGACTGCAATGATTATAGAATATGCACAAAATGGATTTGTTGAAAAGTCTTTAGAAATTTTAAAGTAAATGCAATTGGCTGGTGTAAAGCCAAATTCCACAACCTTTGCTAGCATCCTCCCTCATATCCATCAATACATCTATGAATCTAAATGGATATGAGGGAGTTAACAGAGCCACACCTACCCTATACCATGATGCAATAGGAAACTACAATGGATATCAAATTTCATCCACACAATATAAGCTAAAAAAATATCAAAATTTGAAATCATTCCAGAGAGAATTTGTGCATAAATTCTTCTTTATTGAATTTTGTACATAAGTTTTTATCAAGGTTGTGGTGATGGAAAATTAATCACAATTTGAAACCATTCAAGAAAGAATTTGTGCATAAGTTATTGGAAAGGTTGTGGTGATCAAAAGTAGCAAGTGGCTGATGGCTAATGGGTGGGAGTCAGTTCACACATAAAACAAGTCAAATCAAGTGCTACAGTAATGCAGGACATGTACTTTTATCCCTTGTAAGGTTATCCATTCAAATTTGCCCATCAAATGCTAGGGAATAACATGGTCAAAGAAGCAAACAACATACACTAGATATATATACTCCAATGGCTTTGAATTATGATAAAATATGATTTATATAAATTCCTATGGTTGTCATGTCAACATGCTACATGCTACATGTGACTTCAAATTTGAAGTTTCTAGATGCATTCCTAGTTCTATGTTTTATGGTTGATTCAGATTTGGTTGATAGGCCTATTATTTATGTATTTGCAAGCATGTAAGGTGCAAGTTTATTTGAGAAGCACGTGTTTATTTATATCATGTATTTTTTAAATATGTATGTAGTAGTTGGAAAATTTATATGTAGGTTTATTTACATCGTGACATACAATATGTTTGACAGAAAATTTAATTATCATACTGCAGATAAATTTAGGTCCACATGGATGACCAATCTTCACATCAATCACATTAGTCAGGTCAACCTGATGATTGTGATAATTCTACATTCTATGCTGAGACCATTAGAGGTTTGAAAGAGCTTTGGATGAACTCAATAGTACAATACACAATGCACCAAACCTATCACATAGAGACAGGTTGGTTAGGATTAGGGATGAGATAACACATGTGATCCAAGTTGTTTGATCATATAATCCCTATGATGACATTAGTGTTGACAAGTTCTATGCATCGCTTTCTCAGAGTGGTGTCAGCCAGGAGAAATGGCCATCTATTTCTATGCTGGTTTTAGTAGATAATGTTCTCAACATGTTCCCTTCTTATAGGGGAAAAGAGAGAGTGAGAGGCTATTCTCCCACCAAGTGTGTGGATGCAGTTGTTGATCCTTTCATCTATCCTAGGTTTTTGGCAGCTCATCACAAATGGCCAAACAATGATGAGTTGCCATTATATTTTTGCAAACAATTATATGTAGAGTTCCATTTACATTTATCTTTTGATTATACATCTTTCCCTAAACATGCTGATCAGGGGAAAGGGAGGTTTGAAGAGAGACCTGAGTATAGAAGAGCAGATGCGCCACCTCTTCGGGACAAGAGGTCCTTAGTTGGCCCACACCTTTTGGTTCTTCCAAAACATGTGGAACTAGCAAATACCACCCTGCTAGCATTAACCCCCTCGAGATGCACAATTTCTGAGAGCATGACAACTATTGCCACTAAGGTTGATCAGTTGTCATCCGATTGTGTTGTCAGATATTTGTTATGCTCGAGGATTGACATTCCATCCATTAAGGCCACGTCAACCAGCTATTCAGATCATTACATTCATGTTTATATACCATCACCACATGATGTGTCACAGATTAGTGGAGAGCGTACTTTGCAGAATATGACTAGATGTCTGGCCATTGATTTATTAGATTCATACTAGTACATCAGCAATCAATATGGGATCCCATTTGATGCTATATCCTCACATCTCAAGTGATATTTTGGTAGATAGAGGAGCCATGGTGAGTCAAGTTCACAAGATTTGGGATGACATCAGGATGTTCTAGTTGGTCCTACAGGCTCCACCCCTCCATATGTGCCAATTGGTCCTACAGGATCTGCCCCTTCGCATGTGCCAGTTGGTCTTAAGGTTGAGGTTACTACACATGATGTTGTGGGAGGTGAGTATAGCAGGCTTCTTTTCAGCACTGAGACTGCACCATCTACACGTGTATCATTGTCTCTCCATGATTCTGACCTCAATGGGATTGGGAGGGCCTTTGCTGGTGCAATTGAGGTATAATTTATTTTAAAATTATAATCTAAATTCATAAATTATATATTTAAAAATTATAATTTCAATTTTAAATTAAATCACATACATTGAAGCTTTGACTCTTGATTGCAATCTTAAATGTACATGTGTATTAGACACGAGATACTTTTTTACAACCTGGATATAGAGATTTGCATCATGCTGGCGATCCTAGTCATCATCATGAGGTATTTAAAAACCAGGTCTATATATCACATGTATATATAAGTTTGATTTAAGTGTACACATATATCAAGTTAACTTTCTACATACAAACATCAAGAACGTACATGTTTTCTAACTAAATACACATATGCTTATATATTGTATGAACACATGTCATATATAGGTTGCAGGATTAGGTCATGCTTCTATTGAGACTCCTCTACATGATGCAGACCGTGTATGTCAGGTAATTTAGATTTGTCAAGTATTATTTATTTATTTAAAATTAAAACAAATTATATTTGTGTGTATATATATAGAATTTGAAAATTTTATGGTGTTTCATGTGCAGACCCCGACCCACAACTCAACATAGTGCTTGGGTCATGGATCAGTCAAGCGCTCCAATTAGGGATTATGACACAGCTCAAGATAGAGCAACACTCAATCCACTCATAGAGTGAGACATTTATGAGTTGTTATTATGATTCAGATGTTTTATATTTGTACATTTGGACATTATGAGTTACATGTTATTATATTTTATCTAGACATTTTTTATGAGTCACATGTTTTATATTTGGACATTATATACACTTATGTTTTATATCTTAGAGATGTTCTTATTATGAGTCACATGCTTTATATCTTAGAGATATTCTTATTATGAGTCACATGGTTTATATTTACATTTCAAAATTTATATTATGAGTTACATGCTTTATATTAATTATTTCGACATTTGAGTTAATTATCTTGGTACACCTTGCCACCTACACAGTAGAAACAAGAACTAACTAAATATACACTAAAAATTAAAGCATAAAAGAGAGGAATTTTGATAGATGTTGTAGTTGCAACCTAAATTTATCTTATGAGTTACATGCTTTATATAAATTTAATTTAAAAGAATCTTAGAGTTTGGTATTTTATCTTTATATTTCTTAGTATTCCTTTTGTGATGAAATTTCATATTCTTATGATTCTAATTAAGTACAGTTTCTTTTTTATTAGATATGCAAGAGGAAGCAATACCTTATGATGATGGTTTAAATCTATTCTAACTTACAATCCTTAATTAGTCTATGATCTTATACCTATTGTTCATTTTCCACATGTGCAAGGGAACTAGTTAAGTAAGGTTGTGCTTTCGTATGATTAATGTATTAGTATCTAACTCGTCCTTGTATGCAAAATGAGTTCTCGAAATATTTGAAAAGAAGCTCTAAATATAGACAGTATGGTTGCATCTTAGACAAAGTGTAGTGTTGATTTAGGTATTTTGTTATCTAATGAATTGCTATCATGAGTTGTATCTTCTCCTATTTCTATTTTATGAAATCTTGTGAGAACCTATGTGAATACTATGAGGTAGTTAGACCTAGATTTCTGTATCCCCATATTTTTAGTGAAATTGTGAAATTAATTCTTTGAATGAAAAGATGTCTTTTACAATAAAATGTTTACATTAGAATGATTGGTTATAATCATACCCTCCCTACTATACATTTTTAGGGATTATATTTTTTTATTAGGCCATTTGATGTCTTTCTGCATGCTCTCTATTTTACTATTACGATTCTTTAGGTTGAACTGCATATATTACTTGTAGGACACAGTAATTTGCATAGTGTAATCATCCTTAAGAAAATTTAGGTTGTATTTTTGGTGACCTAGTTTATGAATAATCGGGTTATGCACCTTTGTTCATCTATGTTGTACCCTTCTTATGGCTCAAAGAAGAGAGCCTAGATTCTTGCTATGAGTTTGGTTTAAATGATTTAGTGTTCCTATATGAACAATTGTAATTTAAGTCAACCTAAATTGATTTGAAGTCTAGTAGGCGAACTACAAAGCCTCTAATCATGTTATGTAGTCAAGGCCATTTTGTATGAGCCCTTGAGGCCTAGGTCTGGCCCCTTTGGTCCTGGTTCTCTAAAACCATGTTTCCAAGAATTTTTATCATGATTGTTTATTTATCTGGAGAGACTAGAATTCTATTATCTAGTTTTATAGAAATCATGGCTCTTCATGATACAAGATTATCAGGGTTGAGTGAGTTATTTGGGTGTGGTGCAAGTAAAAATGGTAGGACTAAAGTATTAGTTAATCAATTATTTCATATGGCTGAATTTTAAATTTTAAACCTATGCATCTAAATTATCAATTTGTAATGTTACATTGAATCTTATGTGTTGATAGCCAATTTTGTGAGACAATTTAATTATATTTAGTGATGTTTGTGGATAATTTGTGGGCATGACATAAAAGTGGCTTTAATGCTAAATCATTAGGATTAGTATGTATCTTGAATATTGTATGAAGCCCTTGTTTTATTTCTCATTTTTTGACACTACACTAGCCTTTGATATCTCTTTTTGTTTTATTTTTAATGAACACATGCTCTATTAAATATCAAGACAAATTCTAAAGATGAAAACTATTAGTGCTCTAGACACAAACCACTAAATCTCAATGCCAGAAATTGAATGTTGTTCCCTTAATGTTGAAAACTAAACCCTAAATGTGAACCCAAAAGATAAAATCATAAACATTGATACAAAGCATTAAACACAAACTACTAAATCTTAATGCTAAACATTACATTTTGAACTCATAAATATGAAAGACAAAACTTGAGCATGAATGCTAAACCTTAAATATAAAAATCTAAACCCCAAATTGTAATTGGTGAACCCTAGGCCTTGACCCTTGAACAATGAACATTGAACCCTAGACAATAAATATTTGTGGAAAATGATGATTGCAAGTCATTTGACAAGATTGATGGGAAAGGAATTTTTTAGTGGTTATATGTTTCTATTTGGCTATTTTTGACATTCCTAGATCCCTCAAATTTGGTTATGTTTATGTTCTTCAAAATTATCCAATTTGGTCAAATTTAATATTAATGTGAAAAAAAATTAGATTGAGTTAGAAATTTTACTTCTTTAGTATGAAAAAATATCATGATATTACATAATTAAAAATTTGGGAACTAACCTCCACCAGCTTATTAGGGATTATTTAATAGTTTTTTAAATTCTAACCCCATTTCAAAATATTTATTTAAAAGTTATATATTGATTCAAAATTTAGATATTTAATCACCATAAATGTTATAATTTCCTATAAAAATTTAGTCAATGAATTTCAAAACAAAGGTATAAGGAGAAAACATTCCCATCCACTCTAAATTTGTTTCCTAATATGAAAAAATCACCTAGAATATTATGCTTCTTTGTAGTGGATACCATTAAAGATCTACCTAAACTTCAATTAAAATAACAATCATCATGTTAAAATCCAAAATACAAAAGAACTCTTAGAAGAGAACTCATAAGCACATCATCTTTGAACATGTAAATTATGAACTAGATAGATCTATCTAATGTAGGTTTGTTAAGTTTGAGACCCCCGTATGATAAGGATACAAAAAAAAGAGCTTCCCTTAACTTCAAGAGATATTTATTTTGTACTGAAAAGGCCAACCATGTGAAGGTGGAAGCTCAGTGGTCTCACCTAAGACCTAACACACCTAAAACCTAAGACCTAAGACCTAGAACATAGCTAAGACCTAGAAGACACCTTTAATACTCTTAAGACATTTATCTTAAGACACCTAAGACCTTTAAGACACTTAAGACATACACTACTTGACACCTAAGACCTTTAAGACACTTAGAAGACATACCTACTTGACGCATTTAAGACACCTAGACACCTAAGTCTTAAAACACTTAAGAAACCTAAGACCTATAAGACACCTATACACCTCTAAAACACCTAAGAAACTTAAGACATACATTAAGACACCTAAGACCTTTAAGATACTTACTTGACATATCTACTTGACACATTTAAGAAACCTAGACACCTAAGACACCTAAAATACGTAAGAAACTGTAAGACCTAAGACACCTCTAGACACCTAAAACATCTAAGACTATCTATATATAGTTTAGAGATCATACCTGCACAACATGAAGTTCAATTTTATAACTTGAAATCCTTATAGGCATAGACCTACATAATTGCAAAAACAAAAATCTATGTAAATAAATTTATAGCTCGTTTGTAGCTTGATCATATTTGATTATAATAAAATTTGAACTAAGAACCATTGACATTAAAATTTGAAAGGAAAGAACTATCAAGAATCATGTAGATTTTAAAATAAATCAATAGATCAATAGATAATTCAAGTGCATATACCTTCATACCATGTATTGATTACTTCAACTCGCTCTTCAATAATGTAGTTAGAGTTCTTGGTACATGTAATCTTGATCTTCTCTATCTTTTATTATCTCTAAAATCTTTTTGTGATCTTCAATAGACAACCTCCACTTTTGTTACAATACATGTAGATTAATTACATAAATCATTGTAGAAGTATTCAACAATTTTAAATTTTGTAAATTCCGTATCTAGTATGTATTACCTGCAAGTTCATATTGGCAAAGTGCATGATTTACACATGCTCCTTCTCCATCATGCTCTCCTTTTCCATGTCCACTCTCAAAAAAATTCCACAAAAACTTTATGCCAAATCTAGCATGTTGTTGGGTTAACCAATTAAATGCTTTTGCAAACTTAAATTGTCCTGTATAAATAGTTATATATAAACAATGATTTGAAAACCAAAAATTAGTTAAAAATTCAAGTCTTAAAATTTTATAAATTTTTAAATTAAAAATTAAAAATTAAAAATTAATAATAAAATCAACACTTACCAGCACATCCATCAGACCAAATCCAATGTTGTAATGCAGTAATGCCATGTCTCAAATCTTCAAAAAATATTTGAAAGCATTGTGCTACATAGCTTCTATCATGACCCATATCATCACTGATATAAAAGTGAACCTCCTTGATGATAATTTGTTCATCTTCAATACTCTCTACCTCATCTACAAATAACTCAGCATGTCTATAGCAAACTTGTACAAAGATTGCGACTTGCTCTGAATGATAATATTGACTTTGAATCTCAATTTGAAGACTAAATGTCTAATTTTCAGAAAAATCTACAATAGAGAGAATACAACCCTATGGAAAACAATTATTTGAGTCACAAAATTGCTTAGTCTACCATCTTGCGCCATGACAATGTTGGATATGTGGGTATACAATGTTACGAAATTTGTTCATAAACTCGTTGCAGGGCAATTCACTCTCTCAAAATAATTTTTCTAGATTCAGCTCCTGACTTTGTTGAGTATTTCTCATATTCAAATCTCTTCAAAACAACTAACATTGAATGATCAAATATTCACAAATGGTAAAAATTTTGTCAAATTTCTACAATCTACACATATATTTCTTATACACTATACATTGAATTCATCTTAATCTTCTGATTTTTCACATAAGATAGACTTCACAAATTCTGTTGTACTTCCAGGGATGGCTACATTTGGGTTAACTATTGCCATAAGTTTTTTATATGATTGTAGGTGTAGATCAAATTCAACATGATTTCGATAGCAATAAGTTTCACATACTTTATTTATATGTACAAAATATGGTCGTAAATTCTCAAACATCCTTTGAGAAGTCTTCACCTATGAAAATTCTTGCTTCAATGCTTCAAAAAATTCACTTTGTGTTGTATCTACAAAATGCTTTGGATGAGAAATTTGTTTACCATCTTTGTCTTTTATTTGTATAGTGTCCCTTCTATTGGAAGAAACACGGATGTGCTCGGTCCAATATCCAATTACTTTTTGTTTTACATCTTCTGAAATTCTATCTCTCCGAGGGACTCGATAAATATTTACCCAATTATTTTCAATATTTTCATCTAATCTATTTCTCTTATTTATATTGTTGTCATATATTTCTTAAACCACAAAATATTCTGCTTCCCTCCTTCTATTAGAGAAATCCGGTTAGAGAAAGCCTAAATAGAAGGAGAAAAGGCTTAAATCTTTCAAAACTCATGCTCTGCCTTACCAAAAATCCTAAAAATCTGACCTTGAGAATCCTTGCAAAAAACCTAGAAAAACCCAGAAATCTTTTAGCTTCAAGTATTTTCCATTGCAGGGTTTCTCAGTTTCATGCTTAGTATTTATGTATGCATTTTCGAATGTATATTTGCATATACATTTGCCATTGTATGTTTGCATATACAAAGGTAGATACATGAGAGAGATACAAAAGGAAAAGATGCAAATATTAGATACAAAGGTAATATGCAAAGTCAATATACAAGGAAAAGATACAAGGGGCAGACATACAAAGGATTTTCGGCGTGACATGACCATCAGTGGCTCAACTCATAGTCCCTCCAATGGCCGATGAAGTATGCAATGCAATGATATAAGTGTCTTCGGCAAGACTTCCCATATCGGCAACTCATTCCAAAGTCTCCCCAACAACCAATGCAAAGGTGAATGTATATCAAGTTGTATATCACAGATGCAAAGGGAATATACAAGAGGCAATATACAAAGAGCACATGCAAGACAACATACAAGGGGAAAATGCATATGCAAAGTCAATGTGTAAGGGGACATACAAAGGTTGGGGTCCACTAAATGTATGTATATGTGATTGTATCTTTGCACATACAATCGCATATACAAAGCGCATATACTTTCCTAGTATACAAAGCCCAGACCCGAAAGGAGCATGCAGTTTGGTTTATAAAGGCAGATGTTTGTTTGCATCTTTGCTTGTATGTTTGCATTGTATGTTCGCACATACAAAGGGAGATTCAAATGCATATACAAATGAATATACAAAGGTGATTCTAAGGCCAATTAAAGTGCCGATGCAAAAGCAAATGCAATGAACATTTTGGTGAGACAATGTGATGCAGAGGCATCCACACTAAAACCTTGACATACAGCATGTATGCCTAAAACCCATCATCATCATCATATTTTCCTTAACACTGTCAGCATCATCATATTTTCTCTTGCCGACCGATATCCTCCTGCAGACAAACCTTCGACTCTTCGTCTGTCAGCAGCATCATCATATTCGGCTATCGGCAGCATCATCACATTCGGCAAGCGCAAACATCCTCCTGATGTTCACTGTTCACCTTACCGCCAACCTCTTTCTTCATCATCATGATGTTCAACATCATGTTCATCAGCAGGATATAGAACATCCAGTTCCTCCCATATATCCTGATGACGACAACCTCATGCACCCTTCCTTCGATGCTTACGTCACCCCGATATCCTGATGACGATTATCCTGATGACGATGACGTCACATGCAGCTCCTTCAATATCCTGCTGTCGACCAAACTTAACATTATCGGCCCGCGATGGTTTTATCAACCCAATCTTCTACCTTATGCCGATACGCTCCTCCTCGGCAACACCTGATGATGATCACCCCAAAACACATTCACCTTATGCAAACGATTGCATCATGCTCATCTCCACTTACTCGGATGACGCCCGAAGTACCTGCAGGATATACACAGAAATATCCTGATGATGCCGTTGTGACGAATTTCCAACCTTAGCGAATTTCGATCCGCCAAACCTCTTGAGGTGACCCGATCCGCTTCCTGGACAACTTTCCAGACTCTAACAACCAGCACGACCTAGCACATACCCATGCTAGGGTTCTCAACACCTCTCGATCGCGATCCTGCAAACATGCACATGAACAAACAGAAAAAGCAAACTACTTCCTAAACTACTGTACATAGCCATTCCACCGATTCGACGAATCAACCGGTGGAATGGATCAGCGAATCCATGAAACCACCAAAACAGCAAATCGATTTCACAATGGAGATCAAACAGAAAATGAACACAAACAGGATCTTTATTGATTTCAAAAGATGCAAATACAATATTCAGTCTCTCTCTCTCTCTGTCTCACTCTCTGCAAAGTCTGATCGATGATCTAAAACCAACCGATCCTCATGCATAAATAGGATCTCTTGCGAGTACTACTGACCCGACTCCAAGCGGCTGGGAAATCTCTCCAGGCGGCTAGGAGATCCAACCGGACCTACAGCATAACAGTTGTCTTAACAAACTAGCTAAAAATAGTAAAGTATGGTCAACATGACCTTATTACATGCATTGGTCTTACAAGACCTTCTTGGAAACATTAACCAGACCTATAACAAACTAACTGCCTCATGGAGGCCAGTTGTCAGGTAGGTGCTCCTGCACCATACTCCCCAACAGAAAAGAACTCATGTCCCATGAGTTAGGATGTGGAAGTCCTCCACCTTTACACTTTGTCATGTCAGTGTTCTGACCTGTTCCAGCTTTGTCCTCTGCTGGCTCTTGGCTGCTCCAAGACTTCTGAACTGTAACTTGCTTTCTTGCAAGTAAACCCTCATGCCTGTCAATGTAGGCCTTTCTCACACATACCTTGTGTTTGTCAGGTTGTCTGACCAGAACCTCTGTCTGAACTGCCTCTTGAACTTCTGCAATGTTCAACTCTGTCTTTCTTTCAACCTTTATAGGGCAAACAATAGTCCCAACTATGACAACATCCTTGTCATTCCTCTCAACTGGTTGCTGTTTGCAAACCTATTTCTGAACCTGCTGCTGACCTCTGTCAGTCAAAACTGAAGCTTTCTTCAACCTGTTGTCCTTAACAACTCCTTTCCCTGCAGTGTCCTCAACTGCCTTTATGCCTGCTCCTATAGGCATCTGCACAAACTCCTTCTTTCCCACTAAAATGATTTTGGCTGCCCCCTGTGCTGCAGCATCTTCCTGCAATGGCACCAACATAATAGTCTTCCCATCTTTCTTGATGGTGTAGGTATTAGCATACCCATCATACAGTACCCTTCTATCAAATTGCCATGGTCTACCCAACAGTAGGTGACAACATTCCATGGGCAAAATGTCACACAAAACTCTATCATGATATGCTCCAATCTGAAAATCCACATATGCCTGTTCATAGACAAAAAGTGATTGACTATCACTCACCCAAGATGCCTTGTAAGGGTGTTGATGTGGAATCCTTTCCAAATTCAGTTTATCCACCATTTCCTGAGATACCATGTTGTCTGTTGAACCAGTATCAATGACAACCTTACATACTTTACCTTTGCTCTTGCATGTGGTCTTGAAAAGAGCTCTTCTTTGCATCATATCCTTTGATGTCTGCAAACTAATTCTCCTTAGCATCAATGCTTCTCCCTCCTCAGGATATCCATAATGTTCAGGAACTCTATCTCCTTGATAAGTGTTTGAACTCTGCACACTTTGCTCTACTTTCTCTTCTTGCACAAGTTGTACTCTCTTGTCATTCGTTCTATCATTTCTGGATGATGAACCTTTGCTTTCTAGACATTTGAAAAATGGATGACCAAACTCACCACAGGTGTAACACTTGCCTGAAAATGTAGTAGAACCTCTACCACCTCCGAATCTACCTCTATTACCTTTCCATCCACCTCTGAAATCAGATTGTCCCTGTCCTTTACCAGTGTCTTCTTGACCCTCATTGGTTTGCCTTGTTGTAGGGGCTGATCCTCTTCCCCTCATATTGCTGCCTCTTCCTTTCATGGACTTATCTTGTCCTCTATTCATCTTTTCTTCAATCCTGATTGCCATTTGATAACAATCCTCCACACTCTTAGGGTTAGCTAAAACTAACTCATCCTGTATGTTCAATCTCAAACCAGCCAAGTACCTAGCCACCTTTTCTACCTCATTCTCATGATGACCAGATCTCATACTCAACTTATAAAACTCCTCAGTATATGCCTTCACATCCATTTCCTTCTGCCTTAAAAATTGCAACTTCTTAAACATCTGAATCTCATAATCCCTTGGCAAGAATTTACCTTTGATCCTTGCTACCATCTTATCCCATGAAGTGATCTTTGACTTCCCTTGTTTCCTTCTCTCGGATTGTACATAATCCCACCATACCAAAGCATGACCTCCTAACTTGGTCTTTGCAATCTTTACCTTCTGATCCTCAGCAACATCTTCACATTCAAAGTGATTATCAAGTGCAGCAATCCAATCCAGTAACTCATCTTCATTCAAACTTCCATTATACTTGGAAACATCAACCTTTACCTTAGGTTTATCACTCTGCACTGCCTTTAACAGTTTTGCAAATCTCTGGTCTTCAGCATCCAGATCTTCAGCTACCTCTTCATACTCTTCAACAGTATCTTCGTCTTCTTCAGACTCACTGTCTTCCACTTCCCTCTTTTTGTTCTTTTCCAGGGCTACAAGCCTGGCTTGAAGTGCTTCAGCAAGCTCCTTCATCTTCCTCATCTCTCTGGCATGTTTTTCCTTCATCTCCTGCAATTCCCTTGCAGTACCAGTACCTTTCGGAGGCATTTTGTCAACCTCTCACTCCTCTACCTCTGTCCTTTCAGTGACAGAATCAACTCTACCTCTGCCCTTTCGGTGACAGAATCAACACACAACAGCCCAGACCTTTTGCTGAGCTCTGATACCACTATGATGCAGAGGCATCCACACTAAAACCTTGACATACAGCATGTATGCCTAAAACCCATCATCATCATCATATTTTCCTTAACACTGTCAGCAACATCATATTTTCTCTTGCCGACCGATATCCTCCTGCAGACAAACCTTCGACTCTTCGTCTGTCAGCAGCATCATCATATTCGGCTATCGGCAGCATCATCACATTCGGCAAGCTCAAACATCCTCCTGATGTTCACTGTTCACCTTACCGCCAACCTCTTTCTTCATCATCATGATGTTCAACATCATGTTCATCAGCAGGATATAGAACATCCGGTTCCTCCCATATATCCTGATGACGACAACCTCATGCACCCTTCCTTCGATGCTTACGTCACCCTGATATCCTGATGACGATTATCCTGATGACGATGACGTCACATGCAGCTCCTTCAATATCCTGTTGTCGGCCAAACTTAACATTATCGGCCCGCGATGGTTTTATCAACCCGATCTTCTACCTTATGCCGATATGCTCCTCCTCGGCAACACCTGATGATGATCACCCCAAAACACATTCACCTTATGCAAACGATTGCATCATGCTCATCTCCACTTACTCGGATGACGCCCGAAGTACCTGCAGGATATACACAAAAATATCCTGATGATGCCGTTGCGACGAATTTCCAACCTTAGCAAATTTCGATCCGCCGAACCTCCTGAGGTGACCCGATCCGCTTCCTGGACAACTTTCCAGACTCTAACAACCAGCACGACCTAGCACATACCCATGCTAGGGTTCTCAACATCTCTCGATTGCGATCCTGCAAACATGCACATGAACAAACAGAAAAAGCAAACTACTTCCTAAACTACTGTACATAGCCATTCCACTGATTCGACGAATCAACCAGTGGAATGGATCAGCGAATCCATGAAACCACCAAAATAGCAAATCGATTTCACAATGGAGATCAAACAGAAAATGAACACAAACAGGATCTTTATTGATTTCAAAAGATGCAAATACAATATTCAGTCTCTCTCTCTCTGTCTCACTCTCTGCAAAGTCTGATCGATGATCTAAAACCAACCGATCCTCATGCATAAATAGGATCTCTTGCGAGTACTACTGACCCGACTCCAAGGGGCTGGGAAATTTCTCCAAGCGGCTGGGAGATCCAACCGGACCTACAGCATAACAGCTGTCTTAACAAACTAGCTAAAAATAGTAAAGTATGGTCAACATGACCTTATTACATGCATTGGTCTTACAAGACCTTCTTGGAAACATTAACCAGACCTATAACAAACTAACTGCCTCATGGAGGCCAGCTGTCAGGTAGGTGCTCCTGCACCACAATGTACATCAATGACTCAGCTTAAAGTCTCCTCGACAACCCGATACATACAAAGCAGTTTGCATATGCAAAGTCAGATTCAAAGGGTTATTTAGATGGTGATTCAAGTCACATATGCAAAGCGATATACAGATGTAGTTGACCATAACTTTGACCTCCTGTATCTCCCTCGTTCTGGCGAATTTCAACATGCTTCAAAAGGTAAAAGTGCTTATTTTTGCCTCCTCTTTCATCTGGCAAACTTTAAGGAGGATATTTATACTTTCAAATTTTGATGCACATCTTGCAGGTTTGATCAACTGGATGTTTCAGTGAACATTTTGGCGTATGCAAATATAGATATTTGTTGCATTTATGGGTACAGGTTGATGATTCAATAGCTCACATTGAAGACTCAAAATATCTCCTACCTGCCCTATTCCAGATATTTCATTTCCATAACTTCTTGTAGATGGACGTCCCTTTAGAGGCAGATATTTTCCTAACTGTGGCCATGGGCAAATTGATTGTAACCGACTAAGGTCAAAAATGCAAATGTTATATATACATGTAAAATAGATGTATTATTGTTGGTTGTCCTTTTGGGCTATTTTGTAATGGCTACTTGGCCTCTATAATCAATAGAAACTGGTATTTTGCCTCTCTTTTATGATTTTAGCACTATGTCTATTCTTTGGATTAGTGTAGGTTGTGTATTGTGGACAAAACGGTCCCTTTCATTCCTCCATTATTCTGTCTTGACCTCTGTTAGAATCAATATGAGTTTGTGTATGTCTTTCCAACTGTGAGATTATTACTTTGTCGATTCAGTTGTAGCCAAACACATTTAAATCTGGTGTATCACTTATTTCATTTTAGCATTCCTTCTAACCCTTTTCCCAGCAAGCATTAGCACTAGGTTTAGTTACATTTCTCTAATCATTAGGCTTAGAAAGAGGAAGCCGGCCTTCTCTGGAGGTCTGATCTCATTTTGCAAGGTCCCACACTTCGAGATCATTCACATTGTCTCACTAGAATGCTTAGACTCTCTCTGAGCAGGGTGCAATTCTAGGTGATAATAGTTTTTGGCACACCCGGTGGGAGTAGTTCGATGAACTTCTCATCAAAGTACTAAGAGATTTGGTGTTTCTCCTAATATTACCAGCCTTCAAGGCAATTTCAAACAATGCTATGGCGATTCTACTGAACAAACCTACTGGTGAAAGCAGCCCAAGTACCTAAAATTTTATCAAAGGTCAGGATTTTGGTGGTTTTTCTGGTCTATTCAGCTTCCAGAACCATTGCAATCCCCTGGTGACTCCCTCTCTAGTATGTATCCAGTTTCTCTCTAGTTGCAGACCTTTTTGCTCTAATTCTAACATTTTTATAATCATCCAGCATTTAGATGTTATAAAATGTTAGAATTTTATGGGAATCATGGCTATTCCCCTACCCCTAATCCAAATATAGGATATGGGCCCCCATATCAGTAATACCAGGCCCCAAATGCCTCTAATTTTATGCCATACAGCCCTTCTATTGCAGAATATCAGCATCCTCATGGTGCTTACACCCCTATTCAGTCTTCTTGGCAGCCTAATAATTCTTATTATCAACCCCAAGAAGACTACTTTGATCCTAACTAGTGCAACTACCCTCCTAATCTGACTCAAGATGTTGCCCCTGAGAATATTGATGCTTTCAATGAGATCATGAGTAGTTTCCTGAAGTTTGACAGACTTTTGGACAATGAAAAAAGAGAAGCAGGGTACAGTCAGCCTCAGCGGTTTTATGACCTCAGCATCATAAGCTTATATGGTCTTAAGAAGTTGTACCTAGATCTAAATAGGGAGGCTGATGAATTTATAGAAATGTTAAAACGTGACCAGCAGCGAGAAGCACAAGAAGGGGTTTTTGGGGAAAACCTTGCTATAAGGACGACACCTATTTAGCCTATTGCAGAAGAAGCCCCAAAATTTAAGATTCCAAGCTTCAGGCAGGATAATCCCTCTGCACCTCCAAAACTCCTTCCTAGTTTTAAAATCCCAAGTTTTAGAGGCCCTCAGCCTTCAAAGGAGCCTGTTCCTAGCTTTAAACAAGTCCATCCTTCAAACCAAAGTGAATCTATGAAAGTGGCTCAAACTTCTCTATTATGGCAGCCTTCTTGGACCAAGCATCCTAGTTACAAAGTACCAAACCTTGTAAAGGCCAATCCTCTCATACCAATTCAAAATCAGGAAGAGGAAAAAGTTGTAGAATCCAAGCCTATCATAATTCCAAATTTCAGATAGCCTTCTGCCTTGAAGGTTCCAAGTTGGAAAGGGCCACCTTTTTCACCCTGTGAAGACCCTCCACTAAACATACAAACGGAAACATGCTCTAGCATCCAGCTAGCAGAAGAAGAGAAAAAGAGGCTTTTGTTGGCTCCATTTAAAAGTTTGGAAACTCAATCAGCTATCTCTTTTCCAAATCCATTCTTTGAAGAAGAGGTTTCCAAGTTCAGAATACCAAGCTTCGAGCAAGGTGAGTCTCCTAAGTCTCTTGAATTGAATATTCCAAGTTTTAGAGGGTCTTATCCAATGAAAGAACCTATACTTGACCAAGAGCAACCTAGACTCCACAAGTTTTCAGGCTTCAAAGCCTATATCCCTCCACAAGTCCCTGTTCCTATGCAAACTTAGATTATCACTCCCCAGGAACAAATTTGTCTAGAACCCTCTCCCCTCCAAGAAATTTAAGAAGATATTTAGGCCTCTTTCCCTAATGATATGACAATCCTCAAGGGTGGACCTATTGTCTACCAAGATAACTGGAAAGATGAGCCAAAAGAGGAGGTGAAAGAAGATAAAACTAATGAGGAGCAATTTGTTGCTACACTCACAGAGACAGAATTGTTTGAACCTAATGCACTTGTGAGTACTGTTAACCCAAATAAGGGATTGAGTCCTTTAGACTTTAGTTCTTTTGAAGCCTTTTCTCATGCATCCAATCAAGCAAATAAGGTTGAAATGCAAAGAGTGCATGGAGAAAACCCTCAGTTGTAGAGGCAACTTAACCAAAATCTAGTGGAGCTGCAGTCAAAGGATGGAGGCATAGGGGAGAAAGTTGTTAGGTTCAGTTCAGAAGTGGATGATGCTTCCTTGTTTCATGAGTTACATGATTATGTTGAAGAAGAGCAGCTAGTTGTGGATATGTATCAACAAGAAAACACTGAAAATGATGGCAGATTGTTGCAGGTTGAGGCTTAGCATGATAGTAAGGTTCCAAACCATAAAGAAGGCCAAGCATGTTTCCCTATGATGGATGATGTAAAGGCTAATGATGTTGTTATGCTTGAGGAGCTTCCATGCTTTATTGAAAATAATGAGGAGACTGAACATGGGAAAGGGCATATTGAAGATTTGTTCTTTATTATCCAACAGGGATATCAGCTTCTTGGTGGGGAGGTTTTCTCTTTTGAGCATGTGCATGGCTCATTTTTTGAGCCTAAGTTAGAAAATCATGAGCATCTTGTTCATGATGTGGAGACAACCATATCTCTAATTGAGATACAAGAGCTAGGGTTTTTCAGACCAGCAAGAAGAGAATAAATAAAAAAAGAGACATGAGATCAACCATCATGGTTTGCATGTCACTTGAAGGGGATGCCCAATCAAGCATCTAGCCCAGCTGGAGACACATCATGAGGAGTCACCACTTGTCATGCTTACCTCTAAGCATGAAGTTGAGCATCAAAATGGGTGGTATAAGCCCATTTATTCACCACAAGTTAGCAACATCAGCAATCAGTCCAAGTGGATAGGTGAGTTTATCTCCATTTTGTGGGGGGTGTTTCATCAATTTGTCATATGCCCATTCCCCCCTCACCTCTTTTTAACTACCCACATGCATGAGAAATACTGCAAATTGTTAAGGAGGGGCAGCTACTTTCAAGAACCAGTTAATGGCTTTGTTTAAGCTCACCTCTAACTAGTTAGTTTAGGATTAGAGTAGATTTTATTTGAGTTTTAGATTTTCTTTCAATAAGTGCCCTTGCACTTTGTTGTATTCTCATTAGGAGATACATGCTTGCTTGTTATTTTTTGTTTTGTCTTGGTAGCTTGCTCAGTGTTCCATCTCCTCTGTTCTTGTTGCAGTCTCTCTTGACTCCGTGCCCAATGGAAGAATAAGGCCACTAATCAATTTGTTTAGCAGGCAAACACCCCTGAGAGGTTACCAAAACTGTTATCATATTTTTCTTAAACCAAAAAATATTTTGCTTCCCTCCTTCTATCAAAGAAATTCGATCAGAGAAAGCCTAAATAGAAGGAGAAAAGGCTTAAATCCTTCAAAAATCATGCTCTTCCTTGCCAAAAATCCCAAAAATCTAACTTTGAGAATCCTTGCAGAAAACCTAGAAAAACCCAAAAATCTTTTAGCTTCAAGTATTTTCCATCGCAAGGTTTCTCAGTTTCATGCTTAGTATTTGTGTATGCATTTTTGAATGTGTATTTGCATATACATTCGCCATTGTATGTTTGCATATACAAAGGCAGATACATGAGAGATACAAAAGGAAAATATGCAAAGATCAGATACAAAGGTGATATTGAAAGTCAATATACAAGGAAAAGATACAAGGGGTAGACATACAAAGGATTTTCGACATGACATGACCATCGGCGACTCAACTCATAGTCACTCCGATGGCCGATGAAGTATGCAATGCAACGATATAAGTGTCTTTGGTGAGACTTCCCATATCGGCGGCTCATTCTGAAGTCTCCCCAACAACCGACGCAAAGGTGAATGTATATCAAGTTGTATATCGCAGATGCAAAGGGAATATACAAGAGGTAATATACCAAGCACACATTCAAGACAACATACAAGGGGAAAATGCATACGCAAAGTCAATGTGTAGGGGGACATACAAAGGCTGGGGCCCACCAAATGTATGTATATGTAATTATATCTTTGCACATACAATCACATATACAAAGCGCATATACTTTCCTAGTATACAAAGCCCAGACCCGAAAGGAGCATGCAGTTTGGTTTATAAAGGCAGATGTTTGTTTACATCTTTGCTTGTATGTTTGCATTGTATGTTCGCACATACAAAGGGAGATTCAAATGCATATACAAATGAATATACAAAGGTGATTCTAAGGCCGATTAAAGTGTCGATGCAAAAGCAAATGCAATGAACATTTCGGTGAGACAATGTGCATCGGTGACTCAGTTTAAAGTCGCCCTGACAGCCTGATACATACAAAGTAGTTTGCATATGCAAAGTCAAATTCAAAGGGTCATTCAGATGGTGATTCAAGTCACATATGTAAAGCAATATACAGATGCAATTGACCATAACTTTGACTGCCTGTATCTCCCTCGTTCTGGCAAATTTCAACATGCTTCAAAAGGCAAAAGTGCTTATTTTTGCCTCCTCTTTCATCTGGCAGACTTTGAGGAGGATATTTTCACTTTCAAAATTTGATGCACATCTTGCAAGTTTGATCAATTGGATGTTTCAGCAACCATTTTGGCATATGCAAATGCAGATATTTGCTGCATTTATGGGTGTAAGTTGATGATTCAGCAGCTCACATTGAAGACTCAAAATATCTTATGCTTGCCCTGTTCCAGATATTTCATTTCCATAACTTCTTGCAGATGGACATCCCTTTAGAGGTAGATATTTTCTTGACTGTGCCCATGGGCAAATTGATTGTAACCGATTGAGGTCAAAAATGCAAATGCTATATATACATGTAAAACAGATGTATTATTGTCGGTTGTCCTTCTGGGCTATTTTGTAATGGCTGCTTGGCCTCTATAATCAATATAAACTAGTATTTTGCTTCTCTTTTATGATTTTAGCACTGTGTTTGTTCTTTGGATTAGTGTAGGCTATGTATTGTGGACAAAACGGTCCCTTTCATTCCTCCATTATTCTGTCTTGACCTCTGTTAGAATCAATATGAGTCTGTGTAAGTCTTTCCAGCTGTAAGATTATTACTGTGTCGATTCAGTTGCAGCCAAACACATTTAAATCTGGTGTATCACTTATTTCATTTTAGCATTCCTTCTAACCCTTTTCCCAGCAAGCATTAGCACTAGGTTTAGTTACATTTCTCTAAGCATTAGGCTTAGAAAGAGGAATTCGGCCTTCTCTGGAGGTCTGATCTCATTTTGCAAGGTCCCACACTTCAAGATCATTCCCATTGTCTCACTAGAATGCTCAGACTCTCTCTGAGTAGGGTGCAATTCTAGGTGATAACAGATATATCTTTGAACAGTTCTCCTAGATACATTTACTAATTGGGCAATTGCTTTAACTTGTGTTTTATGTGATAATTTTTTACTAGAAATTACAGTCATCAATGCTCTATGTGTAACACTTAAATCAGAACTTCGACTCTTGGTTTGAATAGAATCCAATGTTGTTTGCAAGTTTTCAATTACTATCTAATTTACTAAATTCGAAGATTTTTTCTTATTATCAACTCCTAACAACTCCAAAACAGGGGTCATTTCCTTTTTCCTAAATAACTTTGCACATAATTGTGCTCTTCCAATTAGAGATTTATCTTCAAAAAATTCATCCCAAATTCTTTTTGAGTGCAATTTTATTGTGCTTTCAAGTAACATATGTTCAGGTGAAATGTTTTTGAAAAGAGCATCCTCATCCATCTCCATAAGATTTTTCATTCCATGCAAAAAAATTCTATCACTACTACTAATTTCATCTTGTACTTGTTCATTAACACACCCTTCAACTTGTTCATCAATAATTTCAATGGGTTGTTCTTGACTAGATGTTCCTAAGGTTTTTTAATCTCTTTTTCGGTCATACAACCTTGATATAGTTCTTTTATTCCCCATCACAAATTGCTTGTTTTAATTCACCTACACACACATATACATCCTAATAAATAACTCATGAAGTTCAATTTCTATATGGTAGAATAAGTAAATACGTTGGGAATCATGTTACATACTTTAAAATTTGTAGCCTCTTGCCAAAAAAACTCCTTTTGTGTGGTTTCTCCAAATGCTTGAATTGAAAAAAAAATTAAAAATAACTTTTAGCCTCTATTGCGAAAAATTCTGCTTCTTCTATTTTCTCCTTGATGCTTGAATTGAGAAAAAACACAAAAGATAAAGCCATATATATAATTAAGTTTAAAAAAAACAAATTGCCAACCGGTGGTGGTTGCCGTAAATATATAATTTCAGGTGAGTCGATCTCACCTGACTTTGATCTGGGCAATTCAAAATCGGGTGAATTCAATTCACCAGAAATTATCTATGTGGCATTCTACTTGGCAGCCACCTCATCATTTTCTATGGTTTTCTGAAAGTCTCAACTTAAACTAAATATTTCTTCAATCAGAATGGATTATTTCAAAAATTAAAAAATACCCTTTTGTAGAGCTCCGAGTCTAGAGTCCAGATATGTTTTCTTTAATATTTTGATTAGTATTAATGTGTGTTTTTTTAAATTATTGCAAGTAGGTTGTTAAAATCAGAGATGACACTGATTATAAATTAAAAAAAAAATCAAAACACATCCAATTTTTTTTAAAATTATATGGTTCACTAGAGGAAAGAGTCCTCTCCAAAAGGGTATAATTGGTTTTGTGAAAATGATAAAAAAAATTATACAAAAGTTGACATGGAATGAAAACTATCAGATTCTGTAAAGTTTGACTTTAAAATGATATTACAAAGAAAATATGCATTGAAAACTGATTTTTTTGTCTCCATGCACTAGATATTGAACTCATCTATTTGGGAAATAAAAATTAGGGAAAAATAAGATTGTTTTCTCTTTTTTTTTTTGTGACGTGGACTCAAAGTCATTTTTTCCTGAAATTTTCAGCAATTTAAAATTTGCTCTTAAATTTATAAAAAAATGTCAAAATACTTTTTTAAATTTTTTAAAAAATTACAAGCATAAAATTCATCAAGAGATCTACATTTCATTAGTTTACATCATTTTGAAATTCAAAACATAAATGCCACTTTTATGAGGTCAAAGTGCATAAATTGTTTTGTTGTTGGTTAATTCCTTTATAAAGTGTGACACAGTTTTGTGCTTTTACCCAGTGGACATATTTGATGCAATGTGAATTCAATGCAAAACATCATACAAAGGTCTTAAGGTGGAAAAGTGGGTAAATCCAAGCTCACCGGAGGAGGTAGGGGTTTGAGGATTCACTGGACATGTCCAATGCTGAGCAAAACTAGCGTAAAGTCCTATGACAACCAAAAATGTTGCATATCATGTGACAGTTCAAAACTCCACTAAGGCATAACTTGCTCTATTTTCATCATATTTTCTCCAAATTTGAAATGCAGATACCCATTTGAATCTTCTTCAAGATCAAGTCATCACTTGGCCAAAATCTTAAGGAAATTCTCTAGAAATTTTATCATCAACTCCTGCAACAAAATAAGAAGGAAAATAAACAAGTAAGAAAGCAAAGAAATCTTTTTTTGGTTGATGAGGATTGCTCATGGACCTGAATTCTCCTGCATCAGACATGCTGGGTAACTAAAATGTTCCATGAGTTAGAAACTCGTGAACATTTTGGCAAGTCCAAAACCAAAATTCCATACTTGACTAGCTCTACATCACTCAGTCAAGAAGCTTCATATGCATCTTTGTGTTTCCATCAAACCACGTATTCCATTTAGTCCTCTCCTCTGGTCTTCTTAGCCACTCGGGAGTTAATTACTTTATCTACTTCTTCTATATTATTTTCAAGTAATTGATCTAACCATCCTTGTGCATTAGGTGAATGTGAATGTGTACCCTCTTGTAAACTTGTCTCCCCTTCATGGAATTTGTACAGATCAGCAACATTGAAAATAGGTGATATATCTATCCTTGCTTGTAATTCAATCTCACAGGCATTGGATGAGAACTTCCTCAACACCTTGCATGGACCTATCTTCTTGAATTTCAATTTATTATATGTTCCATGTGGAAACCTTTCTTTCCTTAAATGTGCCAAAACTAAGTCTCCTACCTAGAATTCTTGTTCCCTCTTATGCACATCAACATACTCCTTGTACTTGTTGGCACTTTTCTCCAACATTTCCTTCACCTCCTTGTGAACCTCATGAAGGTATTCTACAAAATCTCTAGCTACAACACTCTTCTTGTTCAAATCTGCACTATCTCTTAGCTCATCAACACCTCTTGGGCTATACCCATAAACTATTTGGAACAGACTCCTTCCTACACTTTTGTTCACTGAATTATTATAAGAAAATTTTGTTTGTGCCAAGATAAGATCCCATTGATGTGGTTTGTCTCCCACCAAACATCTTAATAAGTTTCCCAAACTTTTATTCTTAACCTCAGTCTGTCCATCAGTCTAGGGATGATAGGTTGAACTAAATCATATTTTAGTTCCCATCTTCTTCCATAATGTATGCCAAAAATGGCCAACAAACTTTGTGTCCTTGTCAGAAACTATTCTCTTAGACAGTCCATGCAGCCTAACTACCTCTTTGAAAAATAATGTAGCTATGTGGGATGCATCACTAATTTTCTAACATGGTATGAAATGAAACATCTTTGAAAATCTATCCATGAAAACAAAAATGGAATCATTACCTCTCTATGTTCAAGATAGTCCCAAAACAAAATCCATACTTATATGCTCCCACGGTCTCTCTGGTATAGGCAATGGCTGATATAGTCCTATGTTTTTTCATACTCTTTTAGTATGCTAGTAAATCATACAACCTTGTACCAGTCTCTTCACATCTACACTCATCCCAGGCTAAATATAACTTTCACTTAGTTGTGCTAATGTTTTATCTATTCTAAAATGTCCACTCAAGCCTCCACTATGCTTTTCTCTGATTAGGTTCTCTCTCATTGAACCTCAAGGTATACACAATTTCTATCCTTTGAACAACAAGACATCTTGGATGAAATACTCC
Organism: Cunninghamia lanceolata; assembly: GCA_027924645.1. Classification (NCBI taxonomy): domain Eukaryota; kingdom Viridiplantae; phylum Streptophyta; class Pinopsida; order Cupressales; family Cupressaceae; genus Cunninghamia; species Cunninghamia lanceolata. Next base: position 9,223,771 of record BSBN01000635.1, on the reverse strand, counting down.
AACCATGGCATCCTATCTACCTCCACTAGACGTCTACTAATTGTCCATGCTTCCTTAAAATTAGGATCATCAGGATATAAATCCTTCATTGCATCAAAGTGAACAACATTGACCCTTAACTCATTCATCAATAAACACCTTCTACTAAGTGCATCTGCTACCCTTTTTGACTTACCACTTATATGTTTCAAGATAAAAGAATAACTTTGCAAGAAATCCACCCACTTCATATGTCCCTGGTTTAATTTACCTTGTTTGTTGATGTACGGAAATACATGGTGGTATGTGTATAATACAAACTAATTTGACAACAAATAATGCCTCCACTTCTTTAAGGCATGTACTATAGCATAGAATTCTTGGTCATAAACTAAGTATTTCCTCTTTGCTTCATTGAGTTTCTTACTGAAGTAGGCAATGGGTCTACCTTCTTGACTTAACACTCCCCCAATTGTACTACCACTAGCATCACAATCCACTTGGAAAACCTTGCCAAAGTCTGATGGATGTTCTATCACCTTCTTCTTCAACAACTGAAATCTCTTTTCGACTACAGTAGTCCACTGGAACTCTTTCCTAACACCCTTGATTGTCTCAGTGATTGGTGCACATATTCTACTAAATTTTTTTATAAACATCCTATAGAATCTCGCCAAGCCATGAAAACTTCTAGCCTCAAATAGGTTTCTGAGTGAAGGCCAATCAACTATTACCTTAATCTTCTCAGGGCCCATCTTCAACCCTTCTTCATACACTACAAAACCTAGATATACTAGTTCCCTCTACATAAAATTACATTTATCCATGTTTACCAGCAACTTCCCTTCTTTTAACATCTACAAAACTACCCTAAGGTGCAGCAAATGTTCCTCCTTTGTCTTACTAAAAACTACTATGTCATTCAAATAAACGATAAAAAAATTTCCAAGGAAAGGCTTCATTACCTCATCCATCAATCTCATAAAGGTGTTGGGTGCATTTGTTAACCCAAATGGCATTAATAACCACTCATATAGTCCATCCTTGGTTTTGAATGTTATCTTCCATTCATCTCCTTCTCTAATTCTGATTTGGGGGTATCCAATCTTCAAATCAATCTTGCTGAAGTACTTTGCTCCACTCAAACAGTCCATCAAGTCATCCATATGAGGCAATGAAAACCTATACTTAATGGTTATCTTGTTTATAGCCCTTGAATCAGTGCACATCCACCATTTCCCATCTTCCTTAGGTGCCAGTAATGTAGGTACAACACATGGACTTAGGCTTTTTTCTAATTAGTCACTTATCCAACAACTCTTGAACTTGTTTATTCACCTCTTCATTTTCCATAGTTGTCATTCTATATGGTTCCTTGTTTGGTAGGCTTGCACTTGGTATTAAATCCATGCAATGGAGTACACTTCTAGTTGGAGGTAATCCATCAGGCAAATCCTTGATTAGAATGTCATTAATTTCACTCAGGATTTCTTGAATCTCTGTAGGAACTTCTTTCCTCTTCTCTGATGTCATAATTTCTACAATTTAAGGTAGCAAGGTATAACATACCTTCTCCTTTCTAATTTCCTTTAGGAACTATTCTCCAATCACTAGACAAACCCTATTTATTCTCTCAAGTTCCTCATCCTTATCCTTTAAAGGATTCAACACATACTCAACCCCATCCTTCTTGATTTTAATACAATTACTCTTACCATCATGAATGGCCTACCTGTCATTTTGCTAAGGTCTTCCCAACAGAATGTGGCATGCATCTATTGGCATAACATCACACATTATCTCATCCTTGTAATTCCCAATGTGAAATTTGACAAGGCATTGTTCACTTACCAATAATTGATGTCCCTTTTGCAGCCCAGAAACCTTGTAGGGATTTGGGTGTTTCAACGTCTTCAGATTTCGCTTCTCCACCATTTCTTATGACACTAATTTATCAGTACTTCCACTGTCCACAATGACTTTACAACATTTTCCTCTAGATTTAAACCTAGTTCTAAACAGACTTATTCATTGTTCTAGTTCCTCTTATACCTTTTATGGTATTAGAAGAACTTTCCTCGGCATCAAAGATTCTCCATCCTCAGGTTCTTCTCTAAATTTTGGTGAGGCTACACTTGCCACACTCTCCTCCTTAGCTTGTGCTATATAGGCTCTAGTCTCTTTTCCTTTGTCATTGCTCTATTGTACTTGAGGACACTCAAATGCCCTATGTCCAACTTGCCCACACTAGAAACATGTTCCACTAAATCCTCTTCCTCCTCCAAAACTTCCTCTACCTCGGGAGTAATATGCCCTTCCTCTACCTCCTTGGGTATTAGTCTGAGAAGAACTTATTCTCCTTGCTTGCCCTGAGAACCATGTCCCAGGTTTGACTGTCCTCTTCCTTTGGAGGGTTTACCTCTTCCCCTAGAGCTATTCTACCTTCTAGGGATCTTTTCTTCTACTTTCAATGCAAATTGATAGGCTTCCTTATTGGAGTCCAGGACAACACTGAGAGGGGGGTGAATCAGTGTTGTATAAATTTTACAATTTTTACACCTTTTGACTTACAGGATAGAGAAAGACATTAACATACATATGCACAATTATAATGTTGAAGGCATGAAATATATGAACACATGAAGACACACAAGATATGAAACCAAGACACAAAAGATTATACAAGAGGAAAACCCTCCTGGGGTAGAAAAACCTCTCAAAATTGCCTCACTGGCTTATCAAAAACCTCACTGGTTACAAACTAGTCTCACTAACCAAAGAAGCTTCACTAGCTTTACCAAAATGCCTCATTGGCATACAAAGAGGTCTCACTAACCATACAAAGCCTCACTGGCATCTACCATCACCATTATCAAACCACCAAATCAAGTGTGCAAGAAATGATTGCAAGTCAATCTAATTTGCACCAATACATAACCTTCCCCTACAAATAATTCACTATCAATACATTATCTCTGTACCATGAATTCATTTGATTCTGATTTAGATTGTCTCTGCACAAACAAAACTTGACATGATGTCTTCTTCCTGTGTTTGAGTCATTCCTGCATAAAAATGATCTTCAGTATCACACACATAACTCTATCTGATTCATCTGTGTTTTCTCTTCAAAAGAATCTTCACAAAAATGTCTTCACTACATGTTAATCTGCACACACACACTCCATCAATGCACCTGTGATGACATTGAATAAAGAAATTGAATGTCCTCTCGTGACCTTTCACATTCGTTATCTTCTCTGCTTTTACAATTTCACTTTCATTTTCTCTTTTCAAAAAAATGTTCCACCTACAAAATAAAAACATATATGTATTTCTTGTCTGCATCCCTATAAGAGAAAATAAAATCTTTCCATATTCCATTTTTATTTTCTCCGTATAACTTTTCATATCTTTGTGTGAACTTTAAAAACCCCTTCAATCTTTTCATCTTCTCCTTCAAAAAATCTTCAGTTAATTTTGCCCTTCTTCTCAAAAAATTTCTTTCAAAAATTCTTCCCTGCAAAAAATCATGAATGATGTCCTCCATAAAACATTAACAAAAATCTTCAATAAATTCCAATCAATTTTGCCTCTGATAAAAACTAAAATGTCTTCATATTGTTAAAAAAAATCATCTCCATTCTCATTAGATATTCTTCATCACCTGCAAATAAAGAGTCATAAAGATTCATATGCTTCCTCAAAACAATTAATCTTCTCACAAAAAAAAATTCCCTTCTTAGAAATTCTCATCTTTTTGTCTTCAATCTCCACAAAATTCTCACTGATGTAGACTTAAAAATTAGAAGAAAATCTTCCACAAAAAATCTGCCTTAAAGATCCCATAAAGATCTCCATTAAAAACTCCTTCAAAAACTCATAATCTTCATGATTTTAAGAAAGCCACTAAAATAGGAGTTTTTTATTTAAAAATATTTAAATATAAACTAAAGCCATTTATATGGCTTAAACGGGCTCCCACCTTTTTGAATAAAGCTCTCCATTTAAATAAAGCATGTTCAATGCTTTTCATAAAAAAAACAAATTCTCCATAAAGGTTTTCGAACATGCTCCCCTTTGAATATGCTCACATTAAATATGGTTTAGGGTCTTCAAATATATTTGATATTTGATGCTCTTTGGATTACTTTATAAAATCATTCTAACTTTAAATAAGACCCTCGAATATTCGATGCATTTTGATCAATGTTTTTTTTTAAATTAATTCAATGATTTTTTATCAATGCTCTTCATAAATTAAATAAGGCTATTCAATGCATTTTTGAGTCTTATACCTACTCCCCTAAAGTCATAAAGATTTATATGACTTATTTGATGGCTTGACATGGAGAACACCATACTATCAACATTGAAATCATTAGATGATCAACATATCCCTATTTATATGAACATCATAACACAATAATGACATGATAGACATTAACAATCAATGTGATCATCAATTGATCAATCAAGTCCTCCAAATCTATCAATGAATGATACCTTCTATGCATATGCAAGTCAAAATATGAACTCAAGAAATGTGACCATGAAACCATGAACATCAACAATGCTTGAACTTCCTGAAATGATTAACACAAACAAGTTAGCATCAAACATCACTTAACCAACTCCTTCAAACACCACTACATGAGATGATCCAACACAAACAAGTATGAACCAAGTATGATCAAGAATGAACCAATATGAACACCAAACCATGAAGATATCCTGATGACATCTCTTATCAATCACTGATCTTGATGACATGAACAACTCCTGTCAATATCAACACCTTTTTGACATCAATGACAATCTACTTTCATCATTCCTCTATGCTGGTAATTCTGACCATGCTAATTTCATATTGGATTGAATAGTGCAAGCCATTTACATACTTATAGATCTTCTCAACATCATCTTCAATGTGACCAACCCTTATGTTCAATTGGTAAAACTCTTCAATATAGTCTTGCACATTTTTCTCCCTCTACTTGAGGCTCTGTAGTATCTTGAACATGGTGATCTGATGGTCTGCAAATAGAAACTTTGCCTTCAACTTGGTTAACATCCTCTCCCAAGTTTTTATCTTTTAGGACTTTCCTTTTCTTTGTCTTCAACTTGCACATGATCCCACCACAGAGATGCATGTCTTTTCAACTTTGAAGCTGCAAGTTTTACCCTTTTAGGGTCTTCAATGGATTCCAACTCAAAATACTTCTCCATCTCTGAAATCTAGTCTATCAACTCATCTAGTTTAAGACTACCACTGTAACTAGGTAACTCCACATAGGGTTTATCGGAAATCTTTTTGATTGTAGTAAAAAATCTCCTCTCAAATCTATCTTCTCCTACTTCTACTTCTTCTTCACTAACCTCTTCCTCATTATCACTCACATCTGCTATGGGTACTCCTGTGTGTTGTCTCCTCTCCATTGCATCTCACCTAGCTATGATTGCCTCTCAACTTCTCTACCAATGTTGCATCTCCAACTCTTGCAGTAGCTCCTCTTCTTCCTCTTTCTCAGTGTGTCATGTCTGTAGACCCTCTATAGTTGTAGGTCTCTTCTTCACTCAGCCTACAAGAATCTCCTTAGGGTCTCTTGTGCAACAATCCCACAGCCTCAAGGAATCCAAACCTGAGCTCTGATACCACTTAATATAGGTCAAGGTTTAGGGACTTTATCAAGCTACTGAACCAGACAATAATATGACAAATGACAAATCACAACAAATGCTTTATTCATATGCATAGAAGTATTATAGCAAGAGTATTTGATTGGATTCACACATGCCTTGGTCAAAGCCTTACAAACATTTTGATATGCAAATTGAGCTAATCTCAGCTTCCTATAACAACCTAGCAGATCTTCTAGTTGGTGCCCCAAAAAAAGGTACCATGGAGAAGTCAACCTTGGAGAACCAACATCAAAAGAATCCCCCTTTAAGAAGCATGGAATCCGCCTATTTATAGACATTTGAGGTGGCCACTAATTTCATCATGGGCATATGACAGGTGTCAAAACCCTAATTTGCTCTTGGACCAGTCGTACAGGCGGTTAAAACTAAATTTTGTCATTTTCTGGCACTTGCGGTGATTTTGAGCTTCACCAGACATTGGGTTGTAGAGAAAGTGGGCATTCAGGTCCTGACTAGATAAAGCGGGGAATCAAACCTTCACCGGACAAAGCAAAAGATTTGGGCTTCACTAAATATATACGATGTCCAGTGATATTAGTGCAACAATACTCCAAAGTAGCAAAGCAAGAAAAGTAACATCGCTAAATATGCAAGATTTTAGGGGTTCGGTGGACATATCTGATGCAGTGTGAATTCAACAGAAAACATCATATGAAGGTCTTAAGGTAGAAAAGTGGGTAAAACAAAGATCACCAGAGGAGGCGGTGCTTTGAGGGTTCACAAGACATGTCCAGTGCTGAACAAAACTAATGCAAAGTCCTGTGACAACTAAAAATGTCGCAGATCCTGTGACAGTCCAAAACTTTGCCGAGACATATGTAACTTGCTCAATTTTTATTGGATTTTCTCCAAATTTGAAATGCAGATACCCATTTGAATCTTCTTCAAGATCAAGTCATCACTTGGCCAAAACATTCAAAAAAATGCTCCATAAATTTGATCATCAACTCCTACTGCAAAACAAGAAAGAAAACAAACAAGAAAGAAAGAAAATAAATCTTTTTTTTGGTTGATGAGGATTGCTCATGGACCCAGATGCTCCTGCATCATATAGTGGCATTAAGGGGATGACCATGACCATGTACATAAAAATAAAATAGAGTCGACATAGTTTTATTAAATCAGTGAACATAAAAATAAAACCGATAAAATAATGTCAAATCAAATAAAAACATAGCAAATTGAATTGGGAGAAGAAGTTTAATCCATAGCGAGTAGAAGTTTAATTGGTAAGGGCACTATAAAGCCATCTTTTTGTTGTTTTTTCTTGTAAAATCAATTTATGAAGTGATGCAATGTGTATTATTTACTCTTATTCTATTTCCAGGAAGAAGAAAATTGTAGTTAAAGTGCAACTTAAATTATGGAACCTATAAATTCTAATTTATTTAATATCTTTCTTGCAAAAACAAATCTTTGAAAACCACAAAAAAATTAACAGGCAGGGTAAATTATTTACTTTAGTTTAATATTTAGTTTAATGACTGATTTTTACTATAGGAATTAATTCCTTTAAAAAATTATAATTAAGTTTTTCGTATAATTTGGATTAAATTATTGAAAATTATTCCATTAAAAACTAATTATTAGAGCTAAGAATTGCCGCTACATCCCACAAAGAAAAATAATAAAATTAAGGCATGATCAATTATTTACTTTAGTTTAATGAAGACTAGGGTTAGATTCTTCAATCTTTAAAAGCCACAAAGAAAATTAATATTTAGTTTAATGACCTTTGTTTTAAATTTTTACTATGAGGATTAATTCCATTAGAAAATTATAATTATATATTGTTATTAAATTACTTACGCATATCGTTGATAAGGGCATGGTTCGGTGGTTAAGTCACTCGGTTGTAGTGGCAGCCACCAAAGTTCAAACCTCCGTTGGGCCAACGAGCTCGCGGGTTTGAAGTGTTCTTGCTAGGGGATGAGGTCCCCCATGTTTTGGCCTCACCGGTTCATTGCTCCGGGCAAAAGCATTCGCGTGGAGCCAGAGGGCATGTCACACTAGCGTCGCCAGTCATGTTAAAAAGTTTACCAGGAGCATTTTTAAAAAAATTACTTACACATATATTTTAATTAAAGTATATATTTATACTTTATGTAGTGTAATGGTTAACATTTATATTTAAATATATAAAATGTAGAAAATAAAAATATATATAAATAATAAAATGAATAAATTAATAAAATTATTAAACTAGCATAGATATCTTAAATACATCTATCTAAAGACACTGAGAAATATCAATCTTGAGGCATCTATCTATTCTCAATAATAATTTCAATATAGGCACCTCATATCTCTCGGTGTCTTTTAGATAGATGTATTTAAGATATCTATGTTAGTAAAATTAGTTAACTTTGGTATTTGTTGGAATCATATGAGACATGATAAACATTTATATCTTTAAATTTTTTGTACAAAAATCTTGTACAAGAAAGAATACTCGCATATTAACATTCTAAACTATTATATTAACATTATGAACTATTATATAGTAATGTTAATGATTCGATAATCACATATTTGAGATTATAGATGGAACTCTTTGTAAACATAATTATGGATATAATTGAGGTATACATTTACTAAAAAAAACTTAATAAAATTAACATATTAATTGTATTTAATAATATTTTATGTGTTAATTATATTAATAAGTATTGATTTTTTTAATAAAGAGGGTAAAAATTTATTAATATCAGGAAATCACCAATACAAAGAACTCAGTGTCCACAAAGGCACCCAAAAGTAAGCCAAATTACCAAACCAAAAAACACCCAGCCAAAACCCAACACCACAGCAACCATCTGCCAACGACATCAACCAACCATGTTCTCCAAAATAATCTTCTCTAAGACTTGGCAGTAATCTAGGGATAATTGTTCCCATCCCTCAATCTACAAGTCGCTAGCATGCTTAGAGGCCCATTTGGCCAAACAGTCAATAACCCTATTCCATTCCCGAGGGATGTGAGTAAAAGACACCACCTCTAGCATGGAACATAGCTGAAAGATATGTCAAACAACCGAAACAAGTTGCCAATCAACCCCCTCCAGCTTCTTCTCATTCAACAAATTAACCATGATCTGAGAGTCAGATTTTTGTAGATAATCTTATGCCAGCCAAGCGCACAGGCACACTCTATAGCCCAAAGAATCGCCAACCCCTCCATAAGATTGTTAATTTTCTGCCCTTTACGAATGGAAAATAGGAAAATAACTGATCCAGAGCTATCTCTCCCAACCCCACCAATCCCAGCAGGCCCAGGATTACCCCTAGAAGAACCATCAATGTTGATCTTCAAAACATCCACCAGAGGAGGAGACCAACTCCCAACCCTCTAAACCTTCTTTTAAGCATGCCTACCACGTCGAACACAAAAGGAGTCAAAGGCCAAGTCATACAGGCCTAGATTATTCACAATCTCCTCATCACTCCTTTCCATAGGGAATGTCACTTCACATTTAGCCTCCACAGTCTCCTGAACCATACAAAAAATTCATTGCCAAACCTGTTGAATCATCAACTTGCTCCCACAAAAAATCTTGTGATTCCTTTCCAACCAGATCTGCCAAAGGATGAAAGCAAGGCCAATGCACCACACAATATGGAGAAAAAACCCTGAGTGGGAGGTCTCCCCTGGCTACTCTAGAATTCCACCAGAGCGGAGGCAAGAACACAAGGATGATTCCAAATACCCCACCAAAAATGCTAGGTAAGCATAGTGTAGACACCTGAATTTCTCCATTGTACAATTCATATCATCATTCCACATTAATTCAATAATTCTAAAAATCATCATATTCTGCTAAATTAATTAAATAATCAAAATTATAAAAAATCATCATTCCTCCAATTTAAATAAATAAAATCAAAGTTATTTATTTAAGTATTCAAATTTCCCTCCGCTTTAAATAAATTCAAATATTTATTTAAATAAATATTTCCTCCAAAAATGAATTAAATTAATATTTAATTTAATTATCCCATGTGTATATGAAATTAAATAATTATTTATTTAATTTCCCTTTTATCCTCACCTGCCATAAATTCCTTAAATCAAAATCAGTTAACAAATCAATCAAAAGAGCTGACTCATCAATCAATTAAGTCATCTGTTCAATCAAATCAGTTAACAAATCAATCTAATTTGTTAACAGATCAATCAATTCAATCAACTCTCCAATAAATTTTGTTAACTCCCTTGATCCATGAAGGAGCCTTAACACTTGTCCTTCTCTGATTGGCACACATTCCCTCAACCATCCTCAACCGTCGATCTTCCTAATCATCCTCAACCGTAGATCTGATATCTCTTAAGTCTATAAAATGAGCTTCATTCTCCTTTTTTTATCATCTCTCATATTAGTAAACTTATGGTGTCACTATCATTCTCGGGAGATCATATTCATGCTTGACAATAATAGAGCAATCCACATAGCAAAGGCAAGGAGCAATCAATTGAGTTTGGGTGTGACTTCAATATGCTCAATCGGTTAGGTAATTTGTTGTACAAAAGGGAGATAAATTGTACTTGATTTTGTTTGTCTTTTGTTAATATTTGCATATCAAATTTCACCTAATACATTTTCAAACACATGGTACGACCAACATCCCTAAAAACTAATCATTTTGTGGAGACTTCCGTACATAATTTTCTATAGGATAAAAGTGCACTTGTGACTGTAAACGCACGCCCATGTCAGGTGTCAGTGCACCTGCGCAACAGGTTGGCATGCCTACAAAATAGATTGATGTGCCTGTGTACTAAAAGTGTGCCTGTGTTTGTCGCATATTGATATCTTGTTTTTGTAGATCAGGATTCATTTTAGTGGATTTTTGCATGTTTTATGAATCCTATGCTTGGCTAACAATCTTGTTTGTATGTTCATGATAATAACTTTGTTTTTCGATAGGTGTTGACCTTGATTATAGAGCCTAAAACTGATTCTCTATGAAAGCAAGCCTTTTGCTCTATAAAAGCGCACCTATGTTAGGAGAATCTAGAAACAATTTTCACATCCTTAGATCAGTCATTCCTGACCATTAGATCACCTAAAACCCTCAAAAGATCACCTTGTCTATCTATATCTTTTTGTGTTTCTGGCAGGTTCTATTGAAGGTTTCAAAAACATGCCTATGCACTGTAAAAGCACACCTGCACTCTATATCTACGTGCCTGTGGCTGGTAAAAGCAAAATTTCTTAAGCACGCCTTTGTCTCTGGTCAACGCACCCGTGCTCTAGGTCAACACGCCTTTGCTCTTTGTTGGCGCACCTATGAAGGTAAAAAAAATCAAATTCCATTGCTGATCATTGATATTTGATGTCTATTCTACTCATTTATCAGTTTTGTATCTGTTGTTTTTATTGTTTTGTCTATGGTTCTCAATTTTTTTTCCTTAACATCTTCCTTAGTGTTGAAACTAATGATTGTGCAACTTATACCTAGGCCAAAGATACAAATTAAGACTACTAATGTGATTTGATGCAAGATGTATGCCAAAGACAAATCTTGATTATCACTAAGTCTTAGGATTCACACTTTATTTTTTTCTTAAGGGAATTGGCATGCATGTGTAATCTGGATTATCACTAAATTCTTAGGATTCACACTTCATTTTGCTTAAGGGAATTGACATGTATGTGTAATCTCTATAACAGTAGTTGTCATGTACACTTGTAGTCCTGCATATTTGTAATTGATTGATATTGATTTAAATATTTATTTTTTATATTTATTTATGGTTTTTGTTGTCTACACCTAGGAATTGAATCTTCACCATAGAAAACCACAAAAGTAATGGGAAATGTTATGATTGTGGGACTCAATTTGTGAATCATAGGATAACCTCTAGGATTTTAGAAGCCAATTCTTCTTAAGATTCTCATGAATTCTTTCAAAATGTTGGGGAGGGGAGAGAGAAGAGAGAAACTTAAAATAAAATCTATTCTAAGGTGATGTGCCAGAAAATATGACTTGAAATGATGCAATAAAGAAACAATGCTTCCTTGTCTAACTCACAATATTAACTCATGGCTTCCAAGAGCTCAAAGGAGCATGATTTTAGACCACTTACTAACATCATTCATTGAAACTAAAAACAAAGGCATACATTAGTGCTTCAGACTCAAAAGAAAGACTCAATAGGCACAGAATAAGCATAGGGCATCACTTCTCCTTCATTGATGAACATAGAAAAAGTTACAAAAGGCACAAAGGCATAGTAATAAGAAATTCAATCCACTCTTGAAGAGCATACACAAAGGCTCAAAAGATTATTGATTCTTATTCTGCAGTCTAATAATTGGATCAATGAATAAGCATTGCCCAACCCAACCAACCCCTTAATACAGTGCCCCTGGACCTCTATATAGCAATCGGGTTGTCGTAAAATGAAGTTGGAAGAAAAATATCTACCACAACTACCTCTATCATCAGGGACTTTTATTTACTCTGACTCCACTATCCTTCTCTGTTGAAACTTGATGGCACCAACTTGCAAAAATGAAAGCCCACCAAGAAATACATAGGAGGTTTAACCATTGTATTGATGTTTCCTTGTACTGTTGTGCCACCTAAGGGAACCTCAGGTAGTGTTGCGCCTTTATTTCAAGTCTTAAAGGTTGGCTAATGCATCGATGATCCCACAATAATGGGTTACACTTTTTGGCCAAACTTGACATTGAAATCAACATTTTGAACTAAATCTTCACTTTCTCACACCTATAGTCACTAAACCATTAGGAATTTGAAGATGATACGAACTAGTGATTTGTGAGATTTTGTCTGTAGATTCTAAAAAAAAATTTAAAAAAAATTGGAGTTAAATTGTAAAAAAAATTTCTTTTCCTTTGATAACTAGTTTTTAATAGTAAACAACATTTTTTAAAGTGAGGTGTATTCCGTCGCACATAATTTTTTTTCTAAAAAGGATAAAATTCTGATTCTTTTGAATCTAGATTGGTAACACCGATATATAGGGCATGCATTTGGTTTCATAATGTTTTGTTGAATATTTATTTTTAATTAAGTTTTGAAGTCAAACCAATTATAATTTAGACATAGGTGTATTCCGTCAAACATAACTTTTTCTGTATGTATTGAAATTCAATTTTTTTTGGGAACAAGGACATCAATACATAGGGTACAGATATTTTTTAGAATTTTTTTCACGAATTTACTAATTTTCCATGTGTGTAGAACTGAGAACTTGATGTTCGGTGAAAAACCTATGTTTAGTAAAACTAAAAAAAAATCATAATAAAATCAAAATATATCAAAATATACTTGTTGGAAAGCTCATTTTGAGGAATATGATCTTCCAATTTGGTTTGGCAAGGTGATTCAATTTGGACCTTCACCTAGGCTTCGAAAGCCAAAATTTTGTAGAAGAAAAGGGAAGGGAAGGAGGGAAGGTGTCTAGTAAGGGTCTATGTTCGAAGACCCCTTCTAATGAAGGTAGGTGACGTCCTTCATTCAAAGTGCCTTTGCCTTCAAATGATGGTCCAAACATGGTGCCAACATCCTCGTAACAGCCACCTTCAAACGAAGGTCCCTTGCATTAAAAAAATAATTAATTTTTTTAATGGTCAACCTTCATTCAAAGGTTCAGCCTGTTGGCAACATAGTCAAGAGACACTGTTGATTGGGTAATGTGTCATTGATGTAAACAAGGCAAACAGAGCATGATGGAGCTAAGGATGATTGGGACCTCAACTTAGAACATCTTGCATACAAGGATCTGGTCCGGACACAAAAGACTAAGGCAAAATGGCTAAGTACTGATAACACAGAGCTAGTAGTAAAGACTCAAGTGGTATTCCTCCGTAGTTGATGGTCAAGGTATGCGGTTCAAGTATGTTATTCAGGATTGTTGAGAGATACTATGTTCAAGATTACAAGTCCTGATGACTTTTGGAAGATAAGTTGTGATTGGTTTAAGTCTAGGTGAACACATTTAAGTCAGGAACAATGCAAAGTATATAAATATTTTGGTTCGCATCTCTCTATAAGTAATTGTATTAGTATGTGGTTTTGAGGTAGTATGTATAGATTTTAGAAGCATACAATTGATGAGTTATAGAGTCTGAAGTGATCCGGAAGATTGTCTACAAAACTCCAAGATCTGACAGTTGGTTTGCCAATACTTCACCAAGGTAGAAGAGTCAGTTCTGAGTTCCACATTTCACCACATAAGGACATCATGACTTGCAGCTAGTAAGATATGATCTATGAGGTATGAGGAATGGTTAAGGTGATTCATTGAGTTTCTTTTGGTCCACAGTAAGAATTTTAGTGTGACAGTTGGGTAGGTCAAGCATGTTCTAAAGAGACAAGCTGACAGGTAGTTAGATTCTTATGCAGAGAAGTTATATTGCCTGAATAGTCAGTCTAAGTGATGGTATGATTGAATTTGACCTATATGAAGACTTTTTTTATGTTTGTCTAAGTCCACATTGTAGATTGTACACAAGTTCAAGCTGATAAGATGTAGTATTTATGTACACAGTTTATGTTTTGCTTGTTGACCTGATTATGAGATAAATCTTATAGAGAATATATATACTTGATGGAATTCAATGTTGGTGTGTGTTGTGAAATGGTGTGTTGTGCGAATTAAAAGTGTGAAGGATTATGAGCAGAGTGCAGAGAAAAAAAAAGTTGAATGAGGACTGAACACAAAGTATATGTAGTCAAGTTGAGAAGTAGGGTAGAACAAATGAAGACCTTTGAATTTGTATATTGAACCTTCAATGGAACTTTGATCCAGCATGTGGTAGATGCATTTACTACAGTTCATCTTATGACAGTGAGCTAATCCTTCTTCTTTCTTTTCTCTTGGCAGTGAGCCTTTGTGTAGTGAGCACTTCTTCATAGGGTAGTGAGCCCTAGGAAGTGAGCCCTAAGATAGTGAGCCTTCCTGTAATCTAGTATTGAGCTATCATAATATATTATGAGCTAACACTCACCGTGGTTTTTCCCTTTTTGGGTTTTCCACGTAAAAATCATGGTGTCCATGTGTTATGTCTTTATGGTTGTTGTTCTCATGCTTTTTTTACTTTCATGTTATTGATTTTGGAAATTGAATAAATAAACTTGTTAAGAAGTGGTTTTGTGGAATACTGATTCACCCCCCCTCAATATTCCTTATATTCAACAATTGGTATTAGAGCAAGGTTCCTTGGAAGAAGCCTAACAGCTTGAGGAAGATCTGGGAGAGTTCACTCATGGCAACTAGGAGATTTGGAAACTTCTCAAACAATGTTGAATTGGAAGAAGCTCTTGCTGATCTTGAAAAATTTGAAGCAGAATTCAAGGATCTAAAGGATAACATTCAAGAAGCTAATGAGTACATTTTAAAGCAGAAAGAACAAGTCAAGAAATTAAAAAAATATGGAGATGTTAGTGATCAATTGATATCAGCATATGAGAACCTGGATGATTTAAAAGTGGAAGTTATTAAAAGAACTAAAGTAGAAGAAGATCTAAATCCAATGGTAAACAACAAGATAGAAGATTGTGTCAAATTGGAAAAAGAAGTTGTGAGCCTGAAAATAGACTTGGAAAAAGCCAAGAGCTATGAAGAAAAGTTAAAGATAAGTTTTGCAAAACTTGATGAGATGATTGCTAGTCAAAAGAGTTTAGATGGCAAGCAAGGCTTAGGATTTGAGAAATAAGAAAGTTCAAAATTAGGTCAAGAAAACTTTTAGATGAAGCAAAACAAAGGTAACCAATTCTAGAATCAAAGAAGAAGACCTAGAAGACCTCTGATCAGACAGCCAAATGCTTAAAGTCACCCATCTTTCAGTGGCCATTGTTTTAATTGCAAAAAGTTTGGTCATAAAGCTACTCAGTATAGGAGGAGAATAAATCAAAATGTTCCATCCTTATCTGGTCAATGTTTCAATTGCAAGAAAATTGGTCATAGATCAAATGAATGCAGAAGTCTGGTAAGAAATGACTTTCACAATTCAAGGAATACTCAATCATTCAATGGAAAATGTTTTGCTTGCAATGGATTTAGACACATGGCTAATCAATGCAGATCAAGGATGAATTCGCTCATAGGAAGGAATCAAGGATAGGGAAACATTGTGGGCTACAATTGTAACAAGTTTGGACATGTTGCAAGGTTTTCCAGAAGCAAGAGTGTGAAAAGAAACTACTATGCTAAAGAAAGGAAAAGAGAGCAGAGGAATGATAAGGGAAAAGAAAAAGTTGATCTGATTGAAACTAAGAAAGCAATGGACAAGATCTGGATCAAGAAAGAAGTAATTGAAGTCAAGCATGGATCCACACTAGCATCTGGTGCAGATGCTTCCTCTGGGAAGTAAATTTAGAGTTTTGGCTCAGGGGGAGCTGTGTTGAAAATCTAAAGCCAGAAAGTTAGTGCTAGAATTTGGCACTAAGGTATGTTGTGAAGAACTTTATGACAAAGCTTTTGAAAGAAATTTTGATAGAGAAAGATCTAATGTAGAGCATTGCAGAGCAATTTGGATTCACTGTGGTTGTTAGAGAAGTGTTTGACATCTTTTTGAAAGACAACATTTATGACAATTAATTTAAGGCTTCAAGGGGTTAAAAGGCTTGAATTTATAAAAGATTAATCATATTGCATTCAAACTATCAAGTGTCTAAGACAAATTGAAGCACAACTCCAAGCAACTCAGAGTTTTCCAAAATGATTCAAGATCGACCTCATGTGAAGGAAATACTAATTTGGCGGAAAAGGTATTTACAACTTGGAAACTCTTCTGCGTAGTCTAAAGTATTTCAAAAAATGTTTACTCCCTAATTAATCAAGATTTTAGAAAAGCCTCACCCTAAGTTCAAGAAACATTTCTTCAAACCACCAGAAAATGATTCTGTGGGAGCATTCTCAATTTCCCCTCATCAAACTTTGCATATGGAAGATATTAGGGCATACATTCATACCAACCTAGAGGAATACAATCACTTGAATCTTAGCAAATTATACTTGGATGAACTGATTATTAATGATACTGATTTGAAGAATGAATGTAAAGTTCAAGGAGAAAAGAAATTGGACACCTAGTTGGATTTCCCTATGATCACAAATGATACATGGGTTAGGTTCATTCTCATCAAGATTCACGATGAGTCTTTATGGCTCGATGGACCATGCATGATAACCAAAGAAGCTATTTAAGTTGTAACTAGTATGAGTTCATGTTGGCCTCGTTTTCATTGGCCCACATAATCACTTTTGAAACCATCGTAAATTTCCAATGAACAACTTTCGAAAGTGCATCCAACTCTGGATATACACCACGATGGCACATTTATAAGGTTTTAAAACCTTTTCCCATACCCAAAAGGCACTGTGTCAGACATTTTAATAAGTATTAGAACTATTTCAAATCTCTGACGAACTTGTTGAAGTTTTCAAACAAGCCAATGAGAGAAGGAATCTCCATAAAATGGTTACTACCTCCTATCACTTCACGTCCCATATAATTTGCTATTTTTAACAACAATTAAGCTTTATTAGCAACTGAATTATTGAGAAGAGGTGTTATTAATAAAAGGTTGCTATTTCTACTTAACTTGAAGTCTTAAATGTGAATGCAAGAGTGAATATGGTAGTTACAACCGTCTGCAACAACTGTTATTTTTTGCAGTTTTAGACTTCATCTCCAGCCGTCGCTCACTTCAATCTCACAGTATCACACAGAAATCAAATTGAAGAAAATATTTCATGCTTCGCCTACTATGCACAAATACATTCTTTTAATAAGTGATCTCATGGAATACAAATGGTTGCAAGATATACACAGATGGACATGTTGAAACAGGCTTCAGAAATCTTCAAGCAAATGTGATTGTAGCCGTAATGGTAATACTATAGGCAAAATTTGGAAGCACAAACATGGCGTGCAAGCCATTTGATAAAGAATATCACAGAAATGTCATCTCATGGAGCGCAATGATTGCAGAAAATGGATTTTCTTGAAAAGACTTTAGACACTTCAAAGCATTTGCAACTTTTTTTTTCTTTGGTATAATTAGGAGCTTTCAAATTAGATATGGACATCCATCAAATCATAATGGAAGGTTGATTTTTATCAGATATTATTGTTTGAAATGCTCTGGGAGACATGCATGCAAAATGTGAATGCATAGACAATCTTCAGCAACAGTCTCCAGAATGCCTCAAATGAATGTAATCTCATAAAATGTAATGACCGTGGGTTTTGTAGAAAATGGTTTTGTTGAAAAGACTTCATAAACTTCCAAGCAAATATAGCTAATTGTAGTGAACCCAGACCACAACCTATGTCAAAATGAGAGCTTTGGAATGAAAGATTTGCCAGATATTATAGTTGAAAACACTCAGGATATTCATTGTAAAGGCTTTTCAGTCCTTCTATCAAAGCTGGTTAAATAGTTTATATAATTAAACTTGTGAAAACACCATCATGAAGTATAAGCCTCAAAATTATGAGTATGCTCCTATGATCGACACCACGCTTCGGGAGGTATTTGATACTAAAATGGGCCATATTGATCTACAAGAAATCAGGAAGTCATTGACAGAAGGAGAACGATCAAAATTATCCCAAAGGATTGCAGAGAGTGGCCTAGTCAATGCAGCTTGTTTTCTCATGGCTGTCCAATGTCTGAAGCTAGTAATTGAATGTGCAAAAAGGTACAATCCTGAAGCTAGAGAGATCAGATCCATTGATGGGCACCTGATGGCTAAACTCGATGGGATCTCTATCACCATCATTTTTCGATTGCCATACAAAGAAAAGTTCATCTGTGTTGATAAACGGAAGGCGTACAAGTATTTTAGTGACAACAGGAGTAAATGCTTGAACAATTTGGCTAAGGAATGGATGATAAAACTGAGAGGCAGACAGTCCCAACTTCCTAAAACACTACAACATTCTCTTTTTATCAAAGAGATCTTCTATCTGATTGCCCTTCTTCATAGGTTGACAGGCAGCCCAAACTCAACCGAGTTTGAAATGTGGATGTATCTCTTCATCATTGTCATATCGGCAGGAAAACAATTTATTGATTGGGGCTGCCTTATCAGTGATTACATACATGACCAGCTAATTCACTTCAAGACCAGTCAACGATTCCACATGTCATCCTACTTGGTATATGCAATTGCCAATTTGAGATCATGGCTTGGTTTGACTACCACAGGTGTCCTTAATCAGGAAACACAAGTTTACGATTACTACAGGTAGTTGCAGTTAGAACAAAGATTTGTATGCTTCAGACGAGTGAATGATGCTTTCACAATGCTTGTAGTAAGGTTACTTCAAGGAAATACAGCTCTCAGAATTTCAAAAGAAGCATCATTGTTGATAAAGAAGTATGGTAGCTACTTCATTCAGTTTCCAAGATTCACCTATCTTCGAGTTGGAGGATTTGATGGTTACCCTTCTAAATTGCCAAGGTATGTGGATGACAAGCTTGTTTTGGTTGAGCTTTGCAGACAGCTGGTATTAGTTCAAAAGAAGTGTTGAGATAGGAAGAACAAGGGGGTGGCATTCCCTATTTGTCTTAGTCACTACAAGTGTGAATCTAGCTCGAGGGTTGAAAATATGGAAAAGGCCCTAGCCATGATCAACTTGTATACATACCAGATGAGATTCCCCTTTGACAGCCAGGGATATGTCAAGAATAATTTAAAGCTTGGTCCTGGATACCTTCATTTCCCCAATCTCGAAGACTTTTGGGAAGATTGTGAAGACGAGTTTGAAGTCAGAGAAAGAGATTGGACAAGGTTTACTCTGAAGCAGATTCGAGATTTCAAGATGGAATGGATCGTTGAAGGCATTGAAGATGATGAATTGGATCTAATTGATCCCTTCTATTTTAAAGAAATCCAGGCTCAACCTCTTCCTGCTCTTAATTGGGCAGATCCAGAGGTTAGAGATGTCAGAGAAAGAACTAGTTTTGGTATCAAGAAGTCAGAAGCCTGGATCAAGAAGAAGATATCTCAGATGACCGCAATGAGACTAGTAAGTAGGAAAGAGACACCAAGAGGAAGAAGTGACCAGGACAGTTCCACTTCATCAGTTCCTTCCCACACACCAGTTATTGACATTCTTTCTCACCAGAGAACCCAGGGAAGTGGTGGAGATGAAGACTCTCTAAAGAGAAGCAATCTCCAAAACAAATGTGGATATGAACCCAGGCAGAAGAAGAAGAAACCAAGGTCGAAGGAAAAAGAGATAGGTTCTACTTCAAGGGAAGAAAAGGAACAAGAAGAAGTCCTATTTGATCTAGAGTTTGATGAAGCCATACCAACCACATCTTCTTCCATACTCATTAAATCCCCTCCCTGAAGTACTACATTCCACTTCAGTTATGGAGCCTCCTTCCTCGAAGGATCCAGTGTATCAAACAAAAGAAGCTAAAGAGAAAGTAGCCTCACCAATACCTGAAAAACAAGATCTCCAATTAGGCAATGCACTTGAGCTATCAAAAGATCTTTCACTACCATGGTTAGAACAAATTCTATTGAAGAAAAGGAAGGTAGAAGAACTAGTGATTCCTGAATTTAGTACAGTTTCTGATCTCTTCAGGAGATCTGAGAAGCCGAAGAAGATTAAGGTGACTTCAAGAATAAAAACTGATGCTAATTCAAGAAACATGTGCCTTGAGATAGCTCAGCCCACTTCTAAAAGAAATGTGAATGAAGCCACTCCGGTGGACTTTGTTGTGTCAAGGATTGATATGGGCCCATCCACTCATGAGGCCGACATACAAAACTTCAATGTTGTAGCCACAAGGCTGGTAGAAAGGACCGAAAGGGAGAAGCAGTCGAAAGATCAGTTAAAACAAGTACAGAGTCTATCTTCTTACTTGAAGACCTTAGTCGACACTTCTACCATGCCACTTAACATTGATCATCAGTCAACCATCTGGGGCCAAGAAGGAGAAATTGAAAAAGGTACTATTGACAGTTTGCAGAAATATCAAGTTTATGGAAAAACCACTGAGAATTGGGTGAACAAAATCAAATCTATTGCATTTGATTTCATTATTAATGCAAAGGCAGTGCATGATGAAGCCTTAGTCAAAAAGGTCATTGAAAAAGAGTTGAAAAATGTCAGGAAAGAAGAAGCTGTTTGGAAGGATATCCTGAAAGATTTTGTGAAAATGATGGAGATTGATGTTAATATCCTCGTAGCAGAAAAGATCTTACCTGGTACAGAAGAAAATTACTTGGAAATTTGGACAGAGTGCATAAGTTGGAAATTAGTAATTATTGGCCAAGTTTCAACAAAATAGGAAAAGCTAATACTTGCTTGTGAATGAGTATCTGCAAAGCTTCAGGATCAGCTTGGTGCCATCCTTCTGAATGCATCGTTGATGGGAGAATCACAAGTAATTCAAGATGATTTTCAGAATATGATTGATCGACAACTTTTTAATAGAGAAGTTTTCAACGAGAACACAATGGACAAGTTGGTCGATCTCTATACCTCATTGAAGATTTACATCTCCCAAATACCAAGCATGGTGGTAGAATTGAGTAATGTCCATAAGTGCCTGAAAACTTGGAAGATGAGGATAGCAAACACTCTAATTCCTAAGGGCAAATCTGTCACCCCAGCCATTCAACTTTTTAAAATGTTTAGAGAAAGAGAATCCGGTCTACAAAATCAGTTTCCAAAGTTCGCCACTCCGTCAATGGTGCCATCGACAAGTAGAGAATAAATGCAAGTTTGCATATTGTATAGTTTTCATTTTTCTTGTGTTTGTGTGTTGTTCAAGTCATGATTTTTGGCTTGTTTTGTAAATAATGATCATGATTGAGTCTTCTCCTTCGAGTCTGATTTTCTCTCTTTTGATTGTAAAGTTAGGTTCATCCTAACTATTTCTCACATGATAATTATTTTAAGTGCCTAAATGAGGTAGTTATTCTAAGCAACTAGCTTTGTAAAAGAAAGTTAGTTATTCAAAATCAAAGCACTTAAAGAGGGAGTTGGTTACTCCAAGTAGTTATAAAAAGTGGTTGAGGTAGTTACCCTAGGTGGTTACTAACCTCACCTGTAAAGATATCATTGTAATTCAATCAAAGGGAGTTCTACTTTTTCACATGACAGTGTATGAAAGACTCAAATAGTGTTATTCAAGTTGGAAAGCAATAAAGAAATGTTTTGAATGTGTGTTCAACTCTATTTCATGTGTTGTTATTGGTATTCGCATGTTTAATCAATAATGATCGTGTGCTTTCCTTTCTAAGTTGCATTGTGAGAAAGATATTTCGCATCAAGTTTTGGTATCTCTACTTGGATGCATGGAACTTAAATTCATAAGTTTAACTCTTATTTCATCATTAATATTTGTTATTTCTTTGTTTTTATTCTTATAATTCTAAAAATCTAAATACCCCTATCATACGAGGGAGCTGCCCCTCTTAAACACAGAGAGGAATCGACATAGAGCTGTGATTCTTCAACTATTGTGAGTAGGTTGTTGCTAATCCAAGGGCGAATGGAGTTACTCAAGAAGATTATTTTAAAGCAACAAATTTGTTTGCCAACAGTTCCTCAGAAGAATTCCAGGTGAAAAGAAAATAAAGAACAATTTAGTAATGCAACTAATAGGGGCCAAATTTGATAAGAAAGCTCTCACAGTAAATGATATCAAGGATCCGACTGTTAGATTTGCATCAATGATTATTGGATACAAAATATACTTTTCTCACTCAAAAAATTATATGTTTGCATCAGCCATTTACTCAGCTTATGATATGGTCAAAAATAATACAGATTATAATCTATGTGAATTGCTCCAGAGTGAATTAATGGAGAACTTGAAAAGAACAAAAGAGTCAAATTATCCCTTCAAATACGAGAACTTTGATTACCTATTTACTCTTCTACTTCCTAAGAGAGCTACCTAACTTGGGAAGCATTGTCAAACTTGATCATACACCAGTAGCAACTCAGATAAGAAATCACTTGCAAAGTTTGGGAAATGTAGACAAACAAAATGAAATTTTAGGGGAATACTTCATGAACTTTCAAAAGAGAATGGTATGTAGGGTCCGAATACCTAAAAAGGTAGTAATGAAATATGAAAATGACATTGTATTCATGGTGAACTGTGGAACCAAGAACTGCATGGTTCCCTCCATTAGTGGTGCAGGAGCACCTAACACAAGGTGGCCTCCATGAGGCATTTAAATTCATGTTTTGTTTGGAAAATCATGTTTTATGTTGTAATAAGGTCTATTCAACCAATGCATATCATTTCTGTTTGTATCTAGACCTAAAACAAACTTTGTAAGTCCCAAGTAAGTAGGTTGCATTTGTCAAATTGTTAGTGGTTAGACGGTTGGTCTCCCAGCCGCTTGGAATTAGTTAGTTTTCTCCCAGCTGCTTGGAATTAGTCTCCCAGCCACTTGGAGTCGGGTTGGTGTTCCTCGGGGCAAGCTTATAAACCTCAGAGAAATGAACCAAATGCATACAGATTATATATTATAATTAGATTGAAGAGGAGATTGTATGTAATTGTGCATTGTGTTAAGGAGAAATCAAACTATTCTGTGTCATCAATTTGTTTTTCCATTCTCTGTAATTACAAATTGCATAGCTGTAGGTTTCTTTTCCTTTCTGTGTTTTTCATTGTTACAATATGTTGATGTGAAGCATTCTACTGATAAGATTTCTGTCAAAATCCGTGGAATGGCTTCATTGTACCATATTCATTTATTTCCTATTTTGTTTCATTGTTCGGTGGTGTTGATGTTCTAGACTGAGGATTGTGCATAGTAGATGGCCTAGCATCTCCATGTGCTAGGGTTTGATTGGAGGAGTTGTAGTTGTTATCGATGAGATAGAGGCCATCGACAAAACATTTCTCTCTAGTCTGGCCGAAGAGAGGTTCAAGCGTTGGACAGAATCTGCGGTCTAAGATTCATATCGGAGTGGCAAGGGGTGACTTACGCCGACAGAGATCCATCAGGAGGAGACGGCTGGCAGCTAGAGATCTTAGGGTTTGGCCGAGGGTATTAGTCACACCGATGAGTAGTTGGTCCATCGATGCATCAGCCTAAGTGTGTAAGCGTTCACTGATGACGAGTCTTACTGACAATGGGTTGTATCGGTGTATCGGGGAAATGAACAAGGAGTTTGCTGACAGTGGAAGTCTTACTGACTGAGGCTCCCCATCATATTGGTATCAGAACCAGCGAAAGCTCTGGGTGGAGGTGTTGTGTATTTGATTTCTGTCACTGAGAAGGCAGATGAAGAGTTGCTCATGCCATCTAGTTGTGAGAAGGAAGAGGACTCTTCTAGTGTGTGGGAAGATGATGATGAGGACTATTAAGACCATTCACCAATAGAGGTTTGGCTGGAAGAGGGTGCAAAGTGAGCCCACTACGAGAGAGAGTGGTAGTGCATCTCCAAGATCTGTTGTTGGATGAGAGGAATGGGTCTATAGAAGCATGTAGGATGAACATCTAATTGAGCATTGTGTTGTAGTCATTGAGGATTTGCAGGAGTGTTGGCATTTGGGTGTTGTCTATGAATGTTTATGTCAGACAGAGAAAGCGAAGGAGAGGCTAGTGATATGCCTCCAAAGGGGTTGACCACCGAAGTGGTCAAGAAATTTAAAGAGATGGAAGAGATGATCAAAACTGGAGTTAGGGAAGCACTCCAAGCAGAATTAAAGGCAATGAAGATAGGAAAACAAATAGAGGAAGGTTCAGATGAAGAAGAAGAGAAAGAGGAAGAAGCAAAAGAACAAGAAGAGGCAATGATACTGGCTGAACAAAAGCAATTCTTGGAAGCCATCAGGGCAATTGGCAAGGACTCTTCAGAGGCTCGGATAGATGTCTCCATGTTTAGTGGGAAGATGAATGCTGATGAAGTCATGGAATGGATTGAGGCTCTAAACAACTATTTTGAGTACAAAGAAGTTCCTAAAAGTAAGAAGGTTAAGTTTGCAAAAACTAAACTCAAAGGTGTTGCCCTTACATGGTGGAATTACACCCAAGGAGAAAGGGTAAAGAATGGGAAGAGTATGATATCTTTGTGGAGTAGAATGCTAGAGAAGATCAAGTCCCAGTTCCTTCCATCTGACTACGAGGTGCAGATTTACAGGAAAATGCAGAACCTCAAGCAAAAAGATATGGATGTAGCTACTTACACCGAGGAGTTTCACAAATACACTCTTCATTGTGGGTACATGGAGGATGAAAAATCCAAGGTAGCAAGGTATTTAAATGGTCTGAGGTTCAATATTCAAGATGAGATAAGTTTATTTACACCCAAAACCGTGGAAAAATGCTTTCAAGTAGCATTAAGAGCTGAAGAGAAGCTAAAGAGGAAGGGTGAGCAGCAGAGTAGAGGAAGAGGTGACAGAAATTTTAGAGGTAGTTTTGGAGGCAGAAGTCCTAACCACAGGCCTAGTGGTGAGTCTAGCCAAGAAGAGCAAGTTGGAGACTCAAGTAGCAGAGGAAGCTACCGAGGAAGAAGGCCAAATGAAAGAGGTGGGACAAATGGATTAGACAGAGGATCCAAGTTCTCCAACATGAGATGTTATAACTACAATCAGATAGGGCACCCAGCTTATAAGTGTCTAGAGAAGGCCTCAACTTCAAATGGTAATGAGAAGAGAACCACATTGACTCAAGAGGAGGTAGGGAGTGTGACATCTCCTAAATTGAATTTGACATCAAAGGTGGGAGAAAATCTAATGATCAAGAGGACATTTCTCAAAGCACTAGTGAAGACTGAACCATCATAGAAGAGAGCTCTTTTTAGGATCAATTGCAAAAGCAAAGGTAAAATATGCAAGGTAGTCATAGATTCTGGTTCAACAGATAATATGGTGTCTAGGGAAATGGTGGATAAATTGAACATAGAAAGGATTCCTCATCAAACTCCTTACAGAGCATCTTGGGTAAGTGATAGTCAGTCACTTTTGATAGATGAGTAAGCATATGTTGATTTTGAATTGGAGAATATAAGGAGAGAATTTTATGTGACATTTTGCCCATTGAGTGTTGTCACCTACTTTTAGGTAGACCATGGCAATTTGATAGGCAAGCATTATATGATGGCTATGCTATCACATACACCATCAAGAAGGATGGAAAGACTTTTGTGATGACACCATTGTAGGAGAATGCTGAAGCAAAGAAGGTAGCCAAGATTATTTTGGTGGGTAAGAAAGAGTTTGTGAAGATCAATGAAGAAGAGACAAGGCAAGTGGAGGATACCTCAAGGAGTGGGGTTACCAAATCTCACAGTTTGAAGGTGATTTCAGTTTTGAACGATGGAGATTAGATGGTAATGTCTGAGATCGATCAGTCAAAGGTCAAAGAGTAGGTCTACAAGCAGCCACAAGTTGATTGGAAAGAAGAAGATGTTATCATAGTAGGGACTATTGTTTGTATTCTAAAGCCAACAAGAGTTGGAAGGCAAACATATTCTGCCATAGCAGTAGTATAAGAAGCATCAAATAGGGTTTTGAATGCAGGTGTTCAGGCAGGGATGACAGTAAGCAATCATGGCATGCAATATCCAAGTTTGGTTGCAAGCACTCACTCACGGCAAGGTGTGAGTAGAGCCTACAATGCTAGGTGTGAGTTTTTGATTCCACAGAAGCAAGTTGTAGTCCAGAGATCATGGGGAAGGCATGAGGCAACAAAGAGTAATAGTGGAGCTCGACACAGAATCAACTCATGGGACATGAGTTATTTTCTAGGTGGGGTGTATGGTGCAGGAGCACCTAACACAAGGTGGCCTCCATGAGGCATTTAAATTCATGTTTTGTTTGGAAAATCATATTTTCTATTGTAATAAGGTCTATTCGACCAATGCATATCATTTCTATTTGTATCTAGACCTAAAACAAACTTTGTAAGTCCCAAGTAAGTAGGTTGCATTTGTCAAATTGTTAGTGGTTAGACGGTCGGTCTCCCAGCCACTTGGAATCAATTAGTTTTCTCCCAGCCACTTGGAATCAGTTAGTTTTCTCCCAGCTGCTTGGAATCAGTCTCCCAGCTGCTTGGAGTCAGGTTGGTGTTCCTCAGGGCAAGCTTATAAACCCCAAAGAAATGAACCAAATGTATACAGATTAGATATTGTAATCAGATCAAAGAGGAGATTGTATGTAATTGTGCATTATGTTAAGGAGAAATCAAACTATTCTGTGTCATCAATTTGTTTTTCCATTCTTTGTAATTACAAATTGCATAGCTGTAGGTTTCTTTTCCTTTCTATGTTTTTCATTGTTACAATATGTCGATGTGAAGAATTCCACTAATAAGATTTCTGTCAAAATTAGTGGAATGGCTTCATTGTACCATATTCATTTGTTTCCTATTTTGTTTCATTGTTCACTGGTGCAGATGTTCCAGACTGTGGATTGTTCACAGTAGACATCCTAGCATCTCCATGTGTAAGGGTTTGATTAGAGGAGTTGTAGCTATTATCGGTGAGATAGAGGCCATCGACAAAACATTTCTCTCTTAGAGCGATAGGGATAGTCTGGCCGAAGAGAGGTTCAAGCATTGGACAGAAGCCATGGTCTAAGATTCATATCGGAGTGGCAAGGGGTGACTTACACCGACGGAGATCCATCAGGAGGAGACAGCTGGCGGCCAGAGATCTTAGGGTTTGGCTAAGGGCATTAGTCACACCAATGAGTAGTTGGTCCATTAGCACATCGGCCTAAGTCTGTAAGCGTTCGCCGATGACAAGAGTCTTACCAACAACGGGTTGTATCGGCGTATCGGGGAAATGAACAAGGAGTTTGCTGACTATGGAAGTCTTACTGACTGAGGCTTCCCATCAATTAGGATATGAAGTTGCAGAAGATATCCAGACTAAATTAGTTGATGAACTACTAAAGAAACCAAAAGATCTCAAACAAGAAAGGTTTGGAACATTCAAAGAATTGTCTATGAAATATGATCACTCAAAGAAAATGTATGATGAACAAACAAGCAAGGCAAAAACCAAAACTGAAGAGTCAAGACCCTTAAATGCTTTGGTGAAATGGAAGTCAAACTCTCTAAAAAGAAAAGATAAGAAAGATGAAAAGGAAGAACATGCATCCAGCCCCAAGAAAAGAACAAGCATCTCATCCAGTACAGAAGTTGAGAAAGACAATCCAATAGAAGGAAAGTTACACCTAGTGATGAATATGTGGTAAGAGACATTGCTAGAGATCTACACCTCATAGTCTGATGGAAGGAATTGGGACTTGATCCTCTCCAACATTCTGCTCCATGAAGAGATCATACTCTTCCCATTCTTTACCCTCTCTCCTTGGGTGTAATTCCACCATGTAAGGGCAGCACCTTTGAGTTTAGTTTTTGCAAACTTAACCCTCTTACTTTCAGGAACTTCCTTGTACTCAAAATAGTTGTTTAGAGCCTCAATCCACTCCATGACTTCATCAGCATTCATCTTCCCACTAAACATAGGAATCTCTATCTTAACCTCCGAGGAATCCTTGTCAATTACCTTGATGGCTTCAAGGAAATGCCTTTGATCAGCTGGTACCTCTACCTCTTCTTGATCTTCTTCTTCTTCCTCTTTCTCTTCCTCTTCATCTAAACCTTCATCTATCCTCTTCCCTATCCTCAATGCCTTCAACCCTACTTGGAGTGCTTCCTTGACTCCACTCTTGATCTTCTCTTCCATCTCCTTGAACTTCTTGACCACTTCGGTGGTCATCCCCTTTGGAGGAATATTGCTAGCCTCTCCTTCACTCTCCTCTATTGACATATACCAGGTGAACAAAAAAACCTTTTATGGCTCTGATACCACTATGATGTAGAGATAAATTGGATACAAGAAGAAAGACAAACTTGATAAGGTTCAACTACACCATTTAGCCCAAAAACAAGGATCTTCATGGAAAAGTGGGAACAACAGCTAAGGCTCTTGAATTCTTCTTGGAAATGGTGTTTAGACATGTACTAGAGTCCATCCCATTGATAAAAGTGGATCAAACTTTGAACTAGTAGTTCCTTCACAAACCTCAGTAAATGGCTAGTAGCCCTAGAAACTGAGAACATTCCTAAAAATTTCTTGCATGGACATCCAAATTCAAATCTCAAACATGTAAAAGATACCCATTATGCCTCCCCACAACATACTCTAAAATGGGTTTAGGTTGTTTTGGAAAGTATGCCTTAACCAATAACCCTCCTAGGGGTTTCTAGCCCCAAATAGGCCTATTTTGTGAAGCAACTACCCTCAAATGATGGTTTGTAACTCCCTTGACCCCTCAAACATGTCAGTGGCATCCCAAAACCATAGAATCCACTATTGATTTGCTGTTATGACTGACTGTTCTCCAATTCCATACTACTGTTGCTCTTTTCAAGCTTCCTAGCACATGGTTTTGCTAGGGTTCTCACAAAAATTGCCTCAAAACACCTCTCCTGCCCAAGATCTTACAAAAAAACATGAAAACAGCATCATTACAATCCATTCCACTGACTTTTGAAGCCTTACATCAGTGGAATGGTGGTGGAAGTATGAATTTCAACCAAAACCTAAGCTAGGGCTTTATCAAACCAAGTTTAAAGAAATCTTTATTACTTCCTTCTATATGAGTTTCAAAGATTCAAACCAATTTCAAAATAAAGCTAACCTCTCAACCTTATTGATCAACTTATGCAATGAAGGAATCAACCCCATACCTCTGCACAGTACGGACTGTTACAATGGACAAATTCATAAAACAGTCACTCCAACGGCAATCTAAGGAAAATAGGAATATCGCTCGTTAAATCTATTGTCAAGACTTCAAACCAACTTCATCTGAGAGTTATCTCATCCCTCTACATGTGCCACATGAATTGAGACCATGACTATTCCATACAGGAGGACAATACGGCTTGCTACAGCAAATAAAACAGGAAAAGGCAGAAAACTGAGGTTTTTGTTATTTATTTCAAGTCATAGAATGTCTCTCCTCACCAATGAACATTGGCAGGCTTAAACGAAGCCCTCTACATTCGAATGAAGTAGTTTGAGAGTGGTTGGGGTTGATGGAACTGCCCCAACCATTGAACTTCTTCACTATTTCTAACTACAGCAACTAATCATCATTGTTGGGCAGCATTACATCTCTTGTTCGGACTAAACACAGCCTCTAAACAAGTTTACAATTAACACTAGGATTTGAACATGCCTTAGGCTCTTTCAATATGCCTTAGTCTTTTTGGAGCATGCCTTAACAAGGCTTAATACATGAAGACTACATGACTGTCCTCTATGTGTTTATGATAGCAGTTATATAGACTTATGGACATAGTCCTTTACATCATGACATCTCAACCTTATTACATAATTTGAATGGTCTCTAGGACCTTATTGAACAAACAAAACAAAATGGAGGTCAAAACAAGATAAAATCTCTTGGTGCTCCTGCACTAGAAGTCAAGCATGGATCCGCACTAGCATCTGGTGCAGATACATCCTCTAGGAAGTAAATTGGGAGTTTTGGCTCAAGGGGAGCTATGTTCAAAATCTAAAGCCAGAAAGTTAGTGCTAGAATTTGGCACTAAGGTATGTTGTGAAGAACTTTATGACAAAGCTTCTAAAAGAAATTTTGATACAGAAAGATCTAATGTAGAGCATTGCAGAGCAATTTGGATTGCCTTTGGTTGTTGGAGAAGTGTTCGACATCTTTTTGAAAGACAACATTTATGACGATTAATTTAAGGCTTCAAGGGGTTAAAAGGCTTGAATTTGTAAAAGATTAATCATATTGCATTCAAACTATCAAGTGTCTAAGACAAATTGAAGCAAAACTCCAAGCAACTCAGAGTTTTCCAAAATGATTCAAGATCGACCTTAGGTGAAGGAAACACTAATTTGGCAGAAAAGGTATCTACAACTTGGAAACTCTTCTACATAGTCTAAAGTATTTCAAAAAATGTTTACTCCCTAATTAGTCAAGATTTCAGAAAAGCCTCACCCTAAGTTCAAGAAACATTTCTTCAAACCACCAGAAAATGATTTTGTGGGAGCATTCTCAATTTGCCCTCATCGAACTTTGCATATGGAAGATATTAGGGCATACATTAATACGAACCTAGAGGAATACAATCACTTGAATCTTAGCAAATTATACTTGGATGAACTGATTACTATTGATGTTGAGTTGAAGAATGAATATAAAGTTCTGGGAGAAAAGAAATTGGACACCTAGTTGGATTTTCCTGCGATCCTAAATGATACATGGGTTAGGTTCATTCTCATCAAGATTCACGATGAGTCTTTGTGGCTCGATGGACCATGCATGATAACCAAAGAAGCTATTAAAGTTGTAACTAGTATGAGTTCCTCAGAAGAATTCCAAGTGAAAATAAAATAAAGAACAATTTAGTAATGCAACTAACAGGGGCTAAATTTGATAAGAAAGCTCTCAAAGTAAATGTTATCAAGGATCTGACTGTTAGATTTGCATGAATGATTATTGGATACAAAATATACTTTTCTCACTCAGAAAATTTTGTCTGCATCAGCTATTTACTCAGCTTATGATATGGTAAAAAATAATACAGATTATAATCTATGTGAATTGCTCCAGAGTGAATTAATGGAGAACTTGAAAAGAACAAAAGAGTCAAATTATCCCTTCAAATATGAAACTTTGATTACCTATTTACTCTTCTACTTCCTGAGAGAGCTACCTTACTTGGGAAGCATTGTCTAACTTGCTCATACACCAGTAGCAACTCAGATAAGAAATCACCTGCAAAGTTTGGGAAATGCAGACAAACAAAATGAAATTTTAGGGGAATACTTCATGAACTTTCAAAAGAGAATGGTATGTAGGGTCTGAATACCTGAAAAGGTAGTAATGAAATATGAAAATGACATTGTATTCATGGTGAACTATGGAACCAAGAACTATATGGGTCCCTCCATTAGGATATGAAGTTGCAGAAGATATCCAGACTAAATTAGCTGATGAACTACTAAAGAAACCAAAAGATCTCAAACAAGAAAGTTTTGGAACATTCAAAGAATTATCTATGAAATATGATCACTCAAAGAAAATTTATGATGAACAAACAAGCAAGGCAAAAACCAAAGTTGAAGAGTTAAGACCCTTAAATGCTTCGGTGAAATGGAAGTCAAACTCTCTGAAAAGAAAATATAAGAAAGATGAAAAGGAAGAACATGCATCCAACCCCAAGAAAAGAACAAGCATCTCGTCCAGCATAGAAGTTGAGAAAGACAATCCAATAGAAGGAAAGAAAAGAAGGAAAATTACACCTAGTGATGAATATGTGGTAAGAGACATTGCTACAGATCAAATTTCAATTGACTATGATAGAAAGTTTTTGGAAAAACAACAAAATGTACAGATTCCAGAATCACCCAAGTCTCTACAAGAACCAATAAATCTGGCTTCTATGTCTCCTATGGAAAAATTCAAACTAGTATCAATAGTGCAAGCTAAGGCTCAGGAAGAAGTGCTGAGAACATATTTACAAGACAATGAACTCATTAATGAGACATCAAGCATTCTGGAGAAGTTAATTCCCTCTTACTAGAAGGATATATCAGCATCATCAACTGCCCATCTCAAAGGTCTTATAAATTCTATAAGTACTCATTTTGAATCATTTGGAAAGTCTATTGATATTAAGGTTAAAAAGGAATATGAAGACAAAAGATTAGCAATATCAAAAACCAAGTTAGACAGTGACAAAATTATGTTAGAGAGCAGCATCAAGAACATGATAAATGTAATCAAGGAAGCTTGTGAAATATATAAATTTTGTCTGTCTTGGCCTAAAACTACTAAGTAAATGGATGAGAAAATCAAAAGCATGGAGCTTCAACTCACAAATATTTCTGAGACCTTTGATCCAGTAGTTGACTCAATCAACTGCATAGAAACACAAGTTGAATATATTCAGAACAGCATAAGCAGTTTGCTTAGTAGACAAGAAAAAATTAAAAACAAAATTTGTTTACTGAGAAGGGTATTAAGCTTAAAAATTGATATCATGACAAATCTTGTAGCAGAAACATAGGTAGCTTCACAAATTGACACACCCTCAAATGTGCAAAAGGCAAAAAAATTAGTCTTTTTGATAAACAATCACATTCAAATTTTGGAAAGGGCAAAGAATCAATGGGATGAAGGGATTACACAATTAAGGATGTGTATAAGGATGTTTTTACACCAACAACAAATTGAGTTGAAGTTTGTATGTGTACATATGCGGTAGAGTATGCAGATTTTTGTAGTTTCAGTCCCATTTTGACTCTTGTACATACACCTTTGTCATTGATGTCAAAGGGGGAGAAGAATACCAGTGAAAAATGGGCAAACATCTTAGGGGGAGAAGAAATAAATAGTAAGGGGGAGCAGATACACATTTTTCACTAAGTGTTGCCATCAATTCTAAAGGGGGAGATTGTTGGCAAGAGACGCTGCTCTAATGAATATTGAATGTTTTCATTGACAAAAGACGCTGCTCTAATCAATATTGAATGTTGTCATTGATGTAAAAAAGACAAAGAGACTCTACCAACATGGCAAAGAGACTTTACTCTAGAAGAATAAATGACTAAGTATCGGTAGTATTTATTATACGGAGTATAAGATAGTGTTTGTGATGGTATCCCTCTGCAGTTAAAGACTTTTGTAAGCGGCTTAGGTATGTTGTTCATAGCTATCTAGAGATCACAATATCCAGTGTTCAAGTCCTAATCTCCTCTGGAAGTCATATGGTGAAATATCTAAGTTCAGGTGAAAAGAGTTAAATCAGGAACAGTGCATAGTACCAGAGTAAAAGGGTTCACATTCCTCTGTTGTAGCATATTTTGTCTTGGAGTTCTGAAGCAACAAAGATACATATCATGACTACCCAAATCTAGAGTTATAGCCTTTTAAGTTCCTTTGATCACATTCTACAAGTTGTTCTTTATCAGCTTCCAATTTGACAGTATTTCACTGTGCCAAAGCAATAGTTCCAAGATCTGAATTTTGTTATAAAGGACTATTATGTCCTACGGATCTAAAGGTATGTTAAAAGATCAATGATGAATGATGGATACAGTTTTTAGAGTCTCATATGGTCCGCAGTAGAAGTTATGATGTGACAGTTGAATTGGTTAAGTGTATTCTTAAGGGACAAGCCGACAGGCATGTTAGATCCATATGCGAAGAAGATATATTGTTTGAATAATAAATCTAAATAGTTAAATGATTGGTGCCGACCTATATGAAGACTATTGTATACATTTTTGGGTCCGCATTGTTGTTTGTGTACAAGATCAAACTGACAAGGTATAACACTTGTATACATGTTTCATGTCTAGCTGGCCGACCTGATTGTGAGATGAATCTCATTGTGGATATATATATTTGATGGATTTTGGTATTGGAGGCATGGTGGAGTTGGAATATAGTGCAAATTCGATGGGTGCATGATCTAAAGTAGTTTGCAAAGAAGAAAAAGACAATAAGGGCATAAAACAGAGTATATGTAGCAGAGAAGAAAAGCGGGACTGAAATAATGAAGACTTTTGAATCTGTGTATTAAACCTTCAATGGAACTATAATCCACCATATGGTAGATGCATTTGCAACAGTTCACTACTGACAGTGAACTAATTTTCCTCTCTTCTATTATTTCTTTTCAATGGACAATGAGTCCACTTGGATAGTGAGTCCACCTGCAGTGAGCATTTCTTTGGGTAGTGAACTCCATGGCAGTGAACCTTATGTAATCTGATATTGCTATCATAATTTATTGTGAGCTAACACTCACCGTGGTTTTTCCCTTTTTGGGTTTTCCACGTAAAAATCCTGGTGTCTATGTGTTATGAATTTGTGGCTGCTCTTATTGTGTTTACTTTCCTTTCATGTTATTGAAATTGGTAAATGGATTAATAAATGTGTGAATGAAAAGTTTTTCAGAATACTGATTGACCCCCCCTCTCAGTATTGTTTGTATTCAACAATCTTATCAAGAAAATATCACATTTCAGAGTAACTACCAACAAAACCTGAAAGAAACTAGGGATTCCAGATTTTTAGAGCACCCTTAAGCTTGATCTGGAGTAACATTTGGGGGCTAGACTTGGGTGCCTACACCCTAGTCCTACCCTAAATCTTGGGATTCCAAATTTTATTTTGGTGTCAGCTTATGTCGTGTGCTTCTGGATTCTGAATTCAAAACTTCATTCTTGCACGATGTTGGCATTTTATTTTAATGAATTTCATTTCTAAGGTTGGGTATTTAAGGAGAATTCAAAATCATTTTATCACACACAATGATCATGCAAGCTTACTATGTCAAAATTCTACTACAAGTTTTATTGATGGTCTATAAAGTGTTTAAGCTCAGTGAAGAATTAGATCTTCTCTACCTTGGAGATATGTTGTGAAGATTAGGAATCAATATCTTGAGTCTATCTTTCTCTTCCTAGGGTTTGTTAATCCTTTTGTATGATTGGGAGTAGGGTTGAGGCCTCCAACTTGAGTCTTAGAATCCTCTACGGATATGGATGCCTCACCTTCTTGTTCTACAAGTCTTCATTGATGTCATCTCCTTGAGGTGAAGTTGTTGTTTCCTTGAGTGAAACATTGTGTGGATATATTCCTTAATGCTTGAGTCATTTAAGATCTTGCATTTTTTTATTCTTACACTTATGGTTTATGAGCACACACATCTACATACTTTGACATTGGTTATCGTTGAGGTAGAAATATCAAAGATGGAATTTGACTGAGGCAAACTCCTATATAGCCACAACATGCCTTCTCCTTCTTTTGTTTGTGTAGGTCAGATTTAGGAAGATTTGATGGAAAGGAGTGAAGAGGAAACAAGTATTACAGTTACAAGTACCATAGAAGATATAGATTCATCTTCAAAAGACTCACAAGACTATTTTGTGGGTGCCCAAATCTTTTAGGACCTCTGACCTAGGATCTAGAATCCTCCACAAAGGATCAGACACCTGGTATAGATAGTTTTGTGGCAAGAGAACTTGCAGGATGATTTATGTTGCAGGTATGTGCTAACCAGTGTTGTCATTGATGTCAACATGATTGTGTTGTCATTGGTGTCAACTATGTCTTATGATATTGCTGATTGTTTCTTGATTGAGTTGTCATGTTAAGGTGATTTGAGTGACTTGAAGAAGTGATAATGATGCTAGCATATTGTTCATGTTGTTGAGTTTCTAAGTGCTTTTGACAAAATTATCTCTCCAAGTGGAAGCAGTGTGTTGCATCTAGTATTCTAGCTTAAAGGATACTGTCTGAGTTTTTTCTCTTCATTTCTTCTATGTTGAAGACCAGAGTATGACTTTTGGATATATTTTAGAGAAGTGTTTGAAGATGCTAAATACAGAATTTGACGGTCCAGATCGTTGTGCAGGAGAAGTCGTGTTCACTAGTTTGAAGACTATATTTGACAAGGTTTCTGAGTTGTGCAGAGGTGTTTAGGAGAAAGTATTTTGCTCCACATTTATCTGCCGAGTGGTTTCAAGTGATGTGGTTTTGGACATGTGTTTATAATTTCCTTATCTATCTTCATTCCAAAGGATTTGCGATTTGGTGCTCTGAAAAGCAAGTTATTGAATAGCAGAACTTAGTAGTGTTGTTTGTAAGTTGTCTTCAAGTGAGATTTGTTGTCTTCAATTGAAACTTGTTGTAGCTGCTTTGTTGACTCCCATGTGATTTTATGTTGTTCGTGGATGTCTCCAAGTTGTGTTAAAGGCTTGAGCTTGATCCAAAAGCTATAATTAAGTTCTTGGAATTGTGTGTCTAAGTATTCTTGGTGTTTGTACAAGTTTGGCCGACTTGGGTGCTAACACTCTTTGCAAATGTGTTTAGTGGATTGTAGAAGCATGTGAAGATGTATTTAGGTCTAAGCTAAGTTGTGAAGTGTTCTTCTTTCATTCAGTTTCTCTACAAGTTTGTTTATGATGAAGGGAGTAAATCACAAAACACACAACAACAGAAATGGAACACAGAAGATAGAACTTTCTTTTATTGATCTAGGCAAATCATTACATTACAGAATCTCAATTACAATCAGAGGATGAATCCCCTACTGGCTGCAACACATTACAGCTTTCCCCAACCTCAAGACTCTAGAATCTTCAGCCTTCTGTAACCCCAAATCTACTAGGGTTTCTATTTTTCCCGCCTATTCTTGATGCTACACTTGCCCCCTTTACTCTACTACTGTCCAGGTTCCCAAAATAGCCATAAATAACACTTTTTGGTGGCCTCTAGCTAAATTTTGAAATTTACAACTCCCTCCAAAAGTAGGTCAACTTCTGGGAAGCATAACTTTTAATTCGGGTGTCTAATTGACGAACCGTTTTAGGCGTCGGAAAGATCATGATGTGAACTATCACGTGGGAAATTTGTAAATGGATTTCCATCAACTTTTTGAGACATTTAGGGAAGTTTTAGTGCCTTATATCTCATTTCAAAAAAATTTAGGGGCTTTTCAGAAAATAAAAACTTTAATATCTTTCAGCTCACAAATGATCTTTGCCTGATTCCTTCACCAAAGGTCTTATATTTCTATTTAGTAACTTTCTACAATTTTTCGCTTCAATTCTTGCCCAACTGCAAACTTTCCAAAAATAGCAAGTAGACTTTCCAAAATAGGCAAGTTACTATTTTTAGTAGTTTGGGAAAAACTGAAAGCCCTACATCATTATTCTGGATATTATGGAACCAAAAACACTAATTATGGAAAGAAATGAAAACAACTACAATGATTTTGAATTAACTTCTTTTTGGTGATGCAAGATTGCCCTTACACCACTGGATGCTCCTACATCAGACACCCAGGGTAATTTAAGAAGTGACCCCGTCACGTCTCAGATGTTTGTGTGAGAGAAACCCAAATGGTCAACCTCTGCCTTAGATAACCAAGAGGAATCTTCAATAGGCCTTCCCTTCCATTTTACCAGATATTCTTCATATTGCTTGTTCCGAGTACTTCTTCCCACACGGCTATCCAAGATCTCTTCTATCTCGTCCATTAAAGTAGATGCTGGAATACTCCACTGCGCTTCTATTGGTCCATCCTCTGTTCCACCTTCATGATATTTGGATAAATCAGTAATGTTGAAAACAAGGGAAATATTGATCCCATTCGGCAGCTTTACCTCATATGCATTTCCTGAATCATGCTTCTTCAAGATTCTACATGGTCCAAATTTATTCATTTTCAACTTATTGTATGTTCCAATTGGGAACCTTTCTTTTCTCAAGTGAACCATGACTTCATCTCCTACCTGGAACTCCTTATACCTCCTCTTCTGATCTGCCTTAGCCTTGTACTAAATATTCATCTTATTAATGTGTTTTCTCACCTCTTCATGCAAATTCTTTAGATGTTCTGCAAAGTCTTCAACTTCAGCACTTGTCTTTTCTCCTTTGTCCATCTTCCTTAACTCAGAAGCATTTCTCAGGCTATTGCCATATACAACCTAGAATGGTGATTTACCAGTACTCCTATTGACAGAATTGTTGTAAGCAAATTCTGCCTGTGGTAAAATCAAATCCCATCCCTTGGGCTTATCTCCTACTAAGCATCATAGCAGGTTACTAAAACTCCTATTCACCACTTCTGTCTGTCCATCAATTTGTGGATGGTGTGCAGAACTAAACTTCAAATCTATCCTCAACTTCTTCCACAATGTCCTCCAAAAATAACCAACCAACAAACTTGGTATCTCGATCTGAAACTATGCTCATTGGTAGGCCATGTAGTCTCACCACCTCTCTGAAAAATAATTCAGCAATATGAATAGCATCATTAGTCTTCCTGCAAGGAATAAAATGTGCCATCTTCAAGAATCTGTCCACCACCACAAATATGGAATCATGCCCTCTTTGTGTCCTTGGTAATCCAAGAATAAAATCCATACTGATATCATCCCATGGCTTCTCTAGTATAGGTAATGGCTGATATAGACCTGTATTCTGACTTGCTCCTTTTGCCATTTAACATACTTTGCAACTCTGCACAAATTTCCTCACATCCTGCTGCAACTGTGGCCAATAATAATTTTCACCAACAATAGCAATGGTCTTATCTCAACCAAAGTGTCCAGCCAATCCTCCACTATGCTTCTCCTTAATCAAGTTCTCTCTCATAGAAATCCTTAGAATGCACAACTGTCTTCCTCTAAACAACATGCCATCTTGGATTATGAAATCCAACCATTTTGTCCTATCCAAAGTAATAGGTTCCAAACAAGCTTTCCAAGCCTCTGCAAAATCTGGATCTTCTAGATACAAACTTTTGAGTTCATCAAACCCAACAACCTCTATCTTCATTTCTGTCAACAAATTTTGCCTTCTACTCAAGGCATCTGCAACTCTGTTGGACTTCCCACTCCTGTGCTTCAAAACAAAAGTATAGCTCTGCAAAAACTCAACCCATTTTAAGTGCCTTTGATTTAACTTTCCTTGACTATTAAGATACTGCAAAGCCTGATGATCAGTATATAAAACAAACTCTTTTGGCAACAAATAATGTCTCCATTTCTTCAAAGCCTGAACTATTGCATAAAACTCCTGATCATAAATAGAATACTTTTTCTTGGCATCATTAAGCTTCTCACTAAAATAGGCAATGGGCTTACCTTCTTGGCTCAAAACAGCTCCTATACCACTACCACTAGCATCACAATCTACCTGAAATACCTTATTGAAATCTGGAAGTGCCAAAATAGGTTTTTCTACAACTTTCTGCTTTAATGTATCATAGCTCTTGTCTGCTCCTTTGGTCCATCTAAAATCTTTTCTATCCCCTCTCATTGTCTTAGTTAGGGGTGCACAAATTCTACTAAAACTCCTGATAAACTTTCTGTAAAAACTTGCCAAACTATGAAAAGATCTTACCTCTGTGACACTCCTTGGTGTAGGCCATTCAATGATAGCCCTTACTTTTTCTGGGTCCATCTTAAAACATTCTTCTGAGACAACAAATCCCAGGTACACCAACTCCTTCTTTGCAAAACTATATTTCTTTAGATTAATCAACAACTTCTCCTCCCTCAGCTTCTTTAGAACTCTTCTAATATGCATTAGATGCTCATCCCAAGTCTTACTGAAAATCAAAATATCATCCAAATAAACAATAACAAAACTTCCCAAAAATTCTTTCAGTACCTCGTTCATGAGCCGCATGAATGTGCTTGGTGCATAGGTTAGCCCAAATGGCATGACTAACCACTCATACAAACCTTCCTTTGTCTTGAAGGCTGTCTTCCATTCATCTCCTTCTTTAATACGGATCTGGTGATACCCACTCTTCAGGTCAATTTTCATGAAGTACTTGGCTCCACTCAAACAATCCATGATGTCATCCATTCTTGGCAATGGAAATCTATACTTGATCGTAATCTTATTGATGGCTCGAGAGTCTGTACACATCCTCCATTCTCCATCCTTCTTTGGTGCTAGTACTGCAGGTACCACACATGGACTTAGGCTCTCCCTTATCAGTCCCTTCCTCAACAACTCCTGAACTTTTTTGTTTATCTCTTCATTCTCAGTAGGGGTCATTCTATGGGGTGCCTTGTTTGGGAAACTGGCTCCTGGTATCAAATCCATTTGATGACTTATCTTCCTTACTAGTGGTAAACCTTCTGGTACATTATCAAAGATAATGT
Organism: Cunninghamia lanceolata; assembly: GCA_027924645.1. NCBI lineage: Eukaryota > Viridiplantae > Streptophyta > Pinopsida > Cupressales > Cupressaceae > Cunninghamia > Cunninghamia lanceolata. Next base: position 9,183,425 of record BSBN01000635.1, on the reverse strand, counting down.
CCTGGAACTCTTCCAACATATCTAAAACTTCTACTGGTACATCTTCACAGTTCTCTTGACTAATCTTAGGAATCAATGCAAAGCAATGATGTTCATGCTACATACCCTCCAAAAATTTTCTACCATCTACCAAGCAAATTTTGGCAGTACTACATACTTTTTCTTCCACCTCCTTCAAGGTCTTCAACTTATGACAAACTCCATCCTTTGTTAGGGAATATGTGTTTGCACGACCATCATGGACAGTGCTCCTATCATACTACCATGGCCTCCCCAACAACATATGACATGCATCCATCGGTATGATATCACACAACACCTCATCATGGTAGTCCCCAATCTTGCACTTCACTAAACACTGCTCATTGACCAAAGCTCGGTGGTCCTTCTGCAACCATGCAATCTGATATGGATGTGGATGCTTTCTTCTTGTCATCTTCAACTTGTCAACCATCTCCTCTGAAACAAGATTATCAGTACTTCCACTATCAATAATAATATCACAACACTTACCTTCACATTTGCACCTTGTGCAGAATAAAATCTTCCTCTGATTGGGTTCTTTTTCCTCATTCAGCAAGGTTCTTCTGACAACTAGGGTTTCTCCCCTTTCAACATCTTTAGAATGCTCAGAATGTGCATCTTCATCTACATGTGCAACTTGTGCATTACCTTCAGGTCTTCTATTCGTCCTCCCTTGATGTTGCGGACACTTGTATGCTTGATGCCCTTCTTCTCCACATTGGAAACAGGTTCCTCTGAAACCTCCTCTTCCAGGTCCTTGCCCAGGTCTACCTCTTCCTCTTCCTCTTTGCTCACCATTGTTCTGGTCACAAGGGTGGTAGGTATTATCTCTTCTCTAATTTTGACTAGTGCCAGCTTCTTCACTTTTCTTTGCATCTTCATTTCGACCCCCATAGGGTCTTCCACTAGTCCTTCTGCCTTGACCTCTTCCCCTTTGCTTGTTGTCAAATCTTTTATTCAGCTTCTCTTCCACCTTCAAGGAAAACTGGTATGCATCTTCTATGGTGGTCATTCTGACCAGGCTTAGCTCCTCCTAAATACTTGGCCTCAACCCATTAATGTAACGAGCTACCTTCTCCTTGTTGGGCTCTACATAAAACACTTCTGTATACTTCGTGACAAACTTGTTACCTTGCTTTAGTCCTTGTAGCTTCTTCAACAACTCCATCTCATAGTCCACAGGAATGAACTACTTCTTCAGTTTCTCCACCATCCGATCCCATCTGGTGATCTTTCCTTTTCCTCTTCTATTCCTCTCTAATTGGACCTCCTTCCACCAAATAATGGTGCGGCCCTTCAACTTTGTTTTTGCAAACTTGACCCAATCTGGGTCCTCCACATCTTCATACTTGAAATACTCCTCCATGTCATTGATCCAATCAATAAGCTGTTCTAGATTCAAATCCCTAGAATTTATAGAAACCTCGATCCTGGGTCTCTTTCCAATCTTTAAAATGGCCCTCAACAACCTAACTTCTTCAGGATCTCCAACAGCTTCTTGTTCCTCCTCAAATAGCTCTTCTTCAACTTCATCTTCACTTTCATCTCTTATCCTCAACTCAAACCCTCTTCGTAGCTCCTCTTGCAATGCATCGAGTTGCCTTTACAGGGCTCTAAAACCCTCTTTTGTCAAAGCATTCCTCCCAACATGATTTCTTTGTGGAGGCATCTTGGTCTCCACAGCAAACCCACAACCTCAGGTCCTGGTGCAAACCAACTCACAGTCGGTGATTTGTCCACACACTCAGGAAACCTGGCTCTGATACCACTTGATGAAGGGAGTAAATCACAAAACACACAACAATAGAAATGGAACATAGAAGATAGGACTTTCTTTTATTGATCTAGGCAACTCATTACATTACATAATCCTAATTACAATTAGAGGATGAATCCCCTACTGGCTGCAACAAATTACAGCTTTCCCTAACCTCAAGACTCTAGAATCTTCAGCCTTCTGTAACCCCAAATCTACTAGGGTTTCTATTTTTCCCACCTATTCTTGACTCTACACTTGCCCCCTTTACTCTACTACCGCCCAGGGTTCCCAAAATAGCCATAAATAACACTTTTTGGCAGCCTCCAGCTAAATTTCAAAATTTACAACTCCCTCCAAAAGTAGGTCAACTTCTGGGAAGCATAACTTTTGATCCAAGTGTCCAATTGATGAACCATTTTAGGCGTTGGAAAGCTCCTGATGTGAACTATCACGCTAGAAATCCATAAATGGATTTCTATCAACTTTTTAGGAAATTTACGGAAGTTTTAGTGCCTCATATCTTGTTTCAAAAAATTTTAGGGGCTTTTCAGAAAACAAAAACTTTAATATCTTTCAGCTCACAAATGATCTTTGCCTGATTCCTTTGCCAAAGGTCTTATATTTCCATTTAGTAACTTTCTGCAATTTTTCGCTTCAATCCATACCCAATTGCAAACTTTCCAAAAATAGCAGGTAGACTTTCCAAAACAGGCAGGTTACTATTTTTAGTAGTTTGCGAAAAACTGAAAGTCCTACATCATTATTCTGGATATTATGGAACCAGAAACACTAATTATGGAAAGAAATGAAAACAACTACAATGATTTTGAATTAACTTCTTTTTGGGTGATGCAAGATTGCCCTTACACCACTGGATGCTCCTGCATCAGTTTAGGTCCAAACCTAATTTGAATTATGTATGTTTTCTGACCTTGGAGACTATTCCAATGGTTGTAGATTGTATTGCCAACCTTGATGTATGTTTCAAGGTTAATGATTGGTATAAATAAATGTAATAAATGCATGTGTAGAATGTGAGGGTAAAGATGCAAAGATGAAAGTGTTTGTGTTGTAAGGTAGCGAATGTGATATGTAGTGTGCTTCAATGGAACTGAACTCGGGCATGTTGTAGATGCTATCATATCAGTTCATGGTAGTGAGCCACCCCTCTTGGCAGTGAGCCATCTCTTGGCAGTGAGCCATCTCTTGGCAGTGAGCCACTGCTTGGCAGTGAGCATTCTTTTGGGCAATGAGCCCTTTGGTAGTAAGCCTCTTTCATTATTTGATATTGTTACTACATTATATTATGAGCTAACACTCACCGTGGTTTTTCCCTTTTAGGGTTTTCCACATAAAAATCTAGTGTTCATGTGTGGATGATGTTGATGTGTTTAATTTTTTATTCTACATTTCATGTTTAATCTTCATAACAGATTAAGGGGTTAAAGTAAGTGAATATGAATGTGATTTTGTTCAAGAGAATTTAAGGTTTTTGATACAACTAATTCATCCCCCTCTCAGTTGTCTTGTGCCTTCAACAATTGGTATCAGAGCGAGGTTCCTTGGAAGAAAGCCTAACAGTTTAAGGTAGATCTGGGATGGCACACAAGAAAGACATTCCTCAGTTTGATGGATCTGACTATGCCTTTTGGAAGGTATGAATACAAAGTTATCTTGTTTCTATTGGTTTTAATGTCTAAAAAATTGTTAAAGATGAATACGAAATACCTAAGGATGGTTCGAAGACTGCACTTGAGATTAGGGCCTATGAGACTAATGGCAAAGCTAAAAATGCTCTACTAAATGCTTTATCTAACACTAAAATGGCAAAAGTTGTGAATCTGAAAAACTGCTAATGAGATCTAGGTGAAATTGAAAAACATCTATGAAGGTGATCAATCTGTCAAGAAGGCTAAGTTGCAGAACTTGAAGACCAGATATGAAACTATGTGGATGTCTGAAGATGAGAACATAACAAGTTATATACAAAAGATTGATGAAGTTGTCAGCAACATCAAGGGTCTTGGTGGAATGATAGATGATAAAGATGTTGTAGGTAAGGTACTCAGAACTCTTCCCAGATCTTGTAGTCACAAGTTGTCTGCCATTGAAGAATTGTTTGATATGCATAAGCTTTCAAAAGATCAATTGTTTGGTAAACTGACTGCTTTTGAGATGAGAGAATTTGGTACTATTGATGGCCATGTGAAAACTGAGACTGCTTTTAAAACCAAGGAAGAAAAGACTGCTGGATCAGATAAATATGTTGTGGAATCAGATGAAGAAGACTTTGATGAGCTTGAGGTAAAATTTGCAAACAGAATGAAAAGAGGTAGTGGAAAGTTTAGAGGTAAGTTACCTTTCAAATGTTTTAGTTGTGGTAAGATTGGTCACTATGCTTCAAGATGTCCTAATAGAGCTTTGAAGATCAAGAACAATGAAAGTAAATGTAAGATGGTAAGAAAAAATTACTATGTTAGAGATGATGATGGTGTAACTAATGACAAACCTAATTCTAAAGATGATAATGCTAGTGGATGTTTGTTTATTTCCCTAAGAGAAGAACATGTTTCTGCTAACCTTGCAAGATGTGAGAAGAAAGGAAGTCCAGGAGAGTTATCTACATTTCATGCTATAAAGGAAGATGAATGGATCATTGATAATGGATGCTCAAATCACATGATAGGAGATAAGTTTGTCAAATTGGAAAAGTATGATGGAGGACTAGTTAGGTTTGGTGATGATGCAACTGGTAAGATTTGTGGAAAAGGGTCAATTGCTTTTGATGGCAAGCATAATATAGATGATGTTCTTTATGTCAAAGGATTAAAGCACAATCTTCTAAGTGTTGGACAAATGTGTGAGAAAGAATATAATCTAATGTTTAAGGATAATGGATGTGAGATAAGGAAATGCTCTAGAACTATAATTCTTGCTGGTAAGAAGATTCATTATAATGTTTATCATTTGAAAGGTATTGATAATTGTTGTTTGTTGGCTCAAACAAATGAAAGCTGGTTATGGCATAGGAGAATGTGTCATGTTAAATTTGATAATTTGATAAGAATAAGCTCAGTCCAAGCTGTAAGAGACCTACCTAATATTGTGAAACCTGCTAATGCCATCTATAAATAATGTCAATTTGGGAAGTAAACAAAGATAAGTTTCAAGAGCAAGGAACAATCCTCTACTAATTTGTTGGAGTTGGTCCATACAGACCTATGTGGTCATACAAGAACAAGAAGTCTACAAGGTGACAAGTATCTCATGCTTCTTATTGATGATTATTCAAGAATGACTTGGGTTACTTTCCTTAAAGAAAAATCAAAAGCCCTAGACAAGTTTAAGGTATTTAGAGCAATGGTTGAAAATGAAATACATTTGAGAATCAAGTGTTTGAGATCTAACAAAGGTGGTGACTTTACTTCAAATGAGTTCATTGCTTTTTGTGAAGAACATGGGATAAAGAGATAATTGTCTACCCCCAGAACTCCTCAGCAAAATGGAGTAGTTGAAAGGAAGAATAGAATAGTTCAAGAAGTTGCTAAAACAATGACCAAAGAAGCTAAACTTCCAGAAGTATATTGGAAAGAAGCTATTCATATTGTTTTCTACATTCAGAACATAGTGCATGTCAAAGCAAATGGAACAAAGACACCTTATGAGCTGTGGTATGGAAGAAATCCTACTATCAGGTACTTCAAAGTTTTTGGAAGCAAATGTTATATCAGAAGAGATGAAGAGTTTGGAAAGTTTGATGCTAGATGTGATGAAGGCATATTCCTTGGGTACTCCACTAAGAGAAAAGCCTAATGATGCTACAACAAAAGGTTGAGGAAGATTATTGAAATTTCAAATGTGAAGGTAGATGAAAATATTTAGAAGAACTCAGAGCTTGATGGATATGAGTCAAATGAGTCTGCTAATACAAAAGCAATTGAAGAAGTCAAAGATAATGAAGTTCAGAGTGAGGAAGAAGAAGCTCCAGATTTAGACTTCCTAAAACCCTCAAGTATGTGCAAAAGAATCACTCAGAGGATAAAATCATTAGTGACAAAAACAAAGGAGTTCTGACAAGAAGAATTGCAGAAGAACATGTAAATCTCTGTTTAATTTCAAAAGTTGAACCTAAGACTATCTATGAAGCATGTAAAGATGAACATTGGGTCAATGCAATGGAAGAAGAATTGATGCAAATTGAAAAGAACAAGACTTGGGAATTGTCCCTAGGCCTATAGATAAGAATGCAATTGGAACAAAGTGTTTTTTTAGGAATAATTTGAATGACAATGGAGAAGTGCTAAGAAACAAAGCTAGACTTGTATGCAAAGGCTACTCACAAGTAAACGGAATAGACTATGAGGAAACTTTTTCTTTGGTGGAAAGACTGGAAGCTATTAGATTGTTTCTGGCTTATGCAGCACATAAAGATTTCAAAGTATATCAAATGAATGTGAAGTTTGCTTTTCTGAATGGTGAGTTGGAAGAGGAAGTATATATAGAACAACTAGATGGATTTCAGTTATCAGATAAACTAGACATGGTATGGAGATTGAAGAAGGCATTGTATGGACTAAAGTAAGCTCCTAAACCTTGGTATGCATTATTAGATAGGTATTTGTTGCAGCAAGGATTTAGTAAAGGGTCTGTAAACAATAATTTGTACATCAAGGTATGCAAATATCAAATCCTGATTATTGAGGTCTATGTAGATGATATAATTTTGGTGGAAATGAAGGTATGTGCAAGAACTTTATAGATGAGATGCAAAAAGAATTTGAGATGTCAATGTGTGGTGAGATGAACTTCTTTCTTGGATTGCAAATTAATCAGACAGATAAGGGTATTTTTATTTTGCAATCAAAGTATGTCAAGGAATTGTTGAAGTTTGGAATGGAATAATCTAAACTAGTTTGTACTCCCATGACAACTGGTTGCAAGCTGAGCAGAGATGATGAATCTCCTAAGGCTAATCAGAACAAATACAAATCAATGATTGGAGAATTGCTATACCACACTGCTACCAGACCGGATATCATGCATGCAGTCTGCCTTGTGGCATGATTTCAGGCAGATCCTAGAGAGTCATATGTCATGACAATAAAGAGAATATTTAGGTAATTGAAGGGAACTCTAGATCATGGTTTGTGGTATCCTAAGAGCAATGACTTCAACCTAAGTGCCTACACAGATGCAAATTGGGCTGAATGTGTAGATGACAGGAAAAGTATAAGTGGTGGTGTGTTCTTTCTTGGAGACGGAGATGTGTCATGGCAAAGCAAGAAGCATGATTTAGTATCCTTATCTAATACAGAGGCAGAGTGCATTGCAGAAGCATCGTGTTGTACACAAGTGTTGTGGATGAGACAAACTTTGAAGGACATCCAAGCTGAGTATGAGGATCCAATTCCTATTTTCTATGATAATACTAGTGCCATTAACATTTCAAAGAACCTAGTGATGCATTCAAGGACAAAGCATATCTCTATTAGGTATCACTCTTTGAGAGAGAAGGTTGCAAAGAAAGAAGTGTTCAAACCTTGAGTATGCACCTACAAAAGATCAAGTTGCTGACATATTCACCAAAGCTCTTCCTAAGGATACATTTGAGTATCTTTAGGAGAAGTTAGGGGTTATTGCCCCTCCTATGTTGAACTAGATAAATGTGGAAGTGCATCAGTATAGTGTGATTTAGGAGCCATTCTTTTTTGGACTGATGATGGAAGCTACCTCTCAGGGGGAGCAGGTAGTTAATTTGAAGAATGTTGCAATCAAAGGAAAGTATTTAGAGAAGCTAAGGATAGTGTAAGAATGTGTTGTATCATATTCAAGGGGAGAAAGCTTGAAGAAGATGTGTCACCCTTTTCCATTGATGTCAAAGAGGGAGAGAGTTCATGTGAAAAACAAAAGAGAGAGTAAGATGTATAAAAGAAAGGGGGAGAATGAGATTAGTGTAGAATTATATCATGATGGTTTTTCACATCATATGTTTCCATCAATGACAAAGGGGGAGATTGTTGCAAGTATGTGCTAACCAGTGTTGTCATTGATGTCAACATGATTGTGTTGTCATTGGTGTCAACTGCGTCTTTTGATATTGTTGATTGTTGCTTGATTGCGTTTTCATGTTAAGATGGTTTGAACAAATTGAATAAGTGATGATGATAATAGCATATTATTCATGTTTCTGATTTTCCAAGTGCTTTTGAGAAAATTTTCTCTCTAAGTGGAAATAGTGTGTTGCGGAGTATTCTGGCTTGCAGGATACTATCTATGTTTTTGCTCCACAATTCTTTTGTGTTGAAGATCAGAGTATGAGTTTTGGATATGATTTAGAGAAGTGTTTGAAGATGCTAAATCTAGAATTTGGTGGTCTAGATTGCTGTGTAGTAGAAGTTGTGTTCACCAGTTGAAGACTATATTTGACAGAGTTTCTAAGTTGTGCAGAGGTGTCTGGGAGAAAGTATTTTGCTCTGCATTTCTCTGTAGAGTGATTTCAGGTGATGCAGTTCTAGAAATATGTTTATAATGTCCTTAGATATCTTTATTTCAAAGGATTTGTGATTTGGTGCTCTAAAAAGCAAGTTATTGAATAGCAGAACTTAGCAGTGTTGTTTGTAAGTTGTCTTCAAGTGAGATTTGTTGTCTTCAAGTGAAACTTGTTGTAGCTAGATTTGTTGCCTCCCAGGAGATTTCATGTTGTTTGTGGATGTCTTAAGATCATGTTAAATCCTTTAGATTGATCTACAAGCTATGATTAAGTCCTTGGAAGCATGTGTCTAAGTATTCTTAGTGTTTGCACAAGTTTGGCCAACTTGGGTACTAACACTCTTTGTGGATGTGTTTAGTGGATTGTAGAAGCATGTTGAAGCATGTGAAGATGTATTTGGGTTTGAGATAAGTCGTGAAGTGTTCTTCTTTCCTTCATTTGCTCCACAATCTTTTTTTAGGTCCAGACCTAATTTGAATTATGTATGTTTGCCGACCTTGGAGACTGTTCCAATGGTTGTAGATTGTATTGCCGACCTTGATGCATGTTTCAAGGTTGATGATTGGTATAAATAAATGTAATAAATCCATGTGTAGGATGTGAGGGAAAAGATGTGAAGATGAAAGTGTTTGTGTTGTAAGGAAATGAAGGTGATATGTATTGTGCTTCAATAGAACTAAACTCAGGCATGTTGTAGATGTTATCATATCAGTTCATGGTAGTGAGCCACCTCTTGGTGGTGGGCCACCCCTTGGTAGTAAGACTTTTTGTAGTGAGTATTCATTTGGGTAGTGATCCCTTTGGCAGTGAGTCTCTTTTGTTATTTAGTATTGTTATTACATTATATTGTGATCTAACACTCACTGTGGTTTTTCCCTTTTAGGGTTTTCCACATAAAAATTTGGTGTTCGTGTGTGTATGATGTTGATGTGTTTTAAGTTTTGATTTTACATTTCATGTTTAATCTTTATAACAGATTAAGGGGTTAAAGTAAGTGAATATGAATGTGATTTTGTTCAAGAGAATTTAAGGTTTTTGATACAACTAATTCACCCCCCCTCTTAGTTGTCTTGTGCCTTCAACAATTTTGCAGGCACCCAAGTCTTACATGCCTTCAAAATTTACTGTGGTCTCCTATCTACATTTCTGTAATCAGTCTATAGGTTTCTGCTTCTAGAATCTGCCTATTCATGGATATCTTGTAACTAGGGTTTGGCTTGTCCATAGCTAGTTAGCGTTTACAAAACCCTAGTTCAGACATATTTTCATGTATAGCATTAGAGGAATAGGATGCATGTAGCTTAATACTCTCATAGTGGTTGAGCTCAATTCATATTCTGAATGTTAGTGTATGAAAAGAGGGGCTTGACCTAGTTTACACATGCTAATCATTCTCTCTTTTCACACTAAACAATCTCATCCATTACCTCACTAACTAACTAAATTTGTCATCCATCCCAAGTTTTGAAGCCAATTTTTTTGTTGTGGACAAGGTATTTTGAAGAAGTTACAAAGACTAAAGTAAAATTTGTAGCAGTTATTTTTGGATTGTAGTCTATAGATTTCACAAATATATATTGAAAATATTATTAAGATAATCTTGGAATAGATTTAGTATTTATAAAGCCTGAAATGTATTTTTGATTTTAAATAAAATAATAAAATGAAACCAACTGGGCAAATTACATTTGTCTCAATTTCTCAAAATTGTTGAATAATTTGATACCATAAAAAAATAGTTCTTTACTCATAATAGTTATTTTACATTTTTCATAAAAAATAGAAATGAGCTACATTGCTACACTTGTAGGAAACTTTGAAACCTAGAATAGTTTCTCCTTTCCCTTCAAGACATGTTACAGGAAAAATTTGAAAACATGCAAAGGTTTTTGAACATCCTTCAAGAATAGTTCATCCTTGCCCTTATCCTCCAAAATCTTTTTCGTTTGTGAATATTTTGATGTCCAACAAATTCATCACTAAAATCCAAAATGAACCGATTGATGAAGACCCTTTTCGTGGCATATTCAAGAACATGGTCAGCCACAATGTTAGTGATTATCATCCCATTGAGTTTTGAAGTATGTGTATAATACAACACTAGATGAGGGTAACAATGAGGCCAAAAAAGGAGGATTAAATTTATCAACACTTTTTTACTGTCATTGCCACTCACTTTATACCACCACATCCACACATTGAAATTATAAGTTTGTCCCATATGGGGTCTAATAGGTCAAACTCAAGTGACTAGCCATAGTAGTACGGATCCTTGTCCAAAGCCAAAGATGCTAACTCTTGACATAATATATCATAGTGGAGAAAGGACTGTAGTTCTTCATTCCTATCACTAGAAATAGATAACATTATATATAGACCCAAAAAGGTAGTGCAAATAAACTATTATAAATAAAGACATTTTGGATTATCATTAAAAACAATTGTTGAACTTGATTATTTAATGAAAAATTCAAACACAAGATGAATTACCTTCTCCACATAGCTTCTATGGTAAACACCATTACTCCTTACAACTATTTCTTATCCTGACTACTACAAGAATACCTCAGGTTTGAAACTTATTTTTAATGTCTCTTCTTATAGGAATGATATAGACTGTAAACTGTAATGGTAAAATTACCATGTTTTGTGGGATGCTGTGAGATAAACATAAAGTTAAATGGGATTATGCATATATCTCTTTTGAGTATTAACCAAGGCTCACTCAAGTGTTAAAATAGGCAAGTTGAAGTAAATATGGACTCCTTAAAATTGCCACTTGTCTACCTATAATTCTATTCAATTAATGTTTCATGAGAAATTTTTAATTATAATGCAACTTGAAAGTAAATATGTAATTCTTATATAATGTATGCATTTACTAAACACATGTGATTACATTTCAAAATCTTAGATGTACTTTAATTCATATCTTAGATGTCATTTAATTCACATATTTTCCTGATCGTGCTCCATCGGATTAAACTATTTAACGTCATCATTGCTTAGTTGGATGGGCCTCCATCCCTGCCATCATTTTCTCGAGAAACACATTCTTTTTTGGGTAATTACTCTGAGAAAATCTTAGATTGTTGTGAGAAGATCTAACATGTCAATTAATTCCCATCTTATGTTTATCTCATTCCATTCCAAATCAAAATGGCATGTGTTGCTAGAAGTAAAAATGTACATTGGTGAGGGCAGGTAGCAGTGTGATTGGACAATAAGTCAAATAGCTGACATGTTTGTGTTCAGTTCTTGGGGCCTTTGACTCCACCATTGTTTTGTGCAATCCTCTACATAACAGTTATGTGGAGAATTACATTCTTTTTGGGTAATTATTCTAATAAAATCATAGATTACTGTGTGAAGATCTTGCATGTAATTTAATTCCCATCTTTGATTGATCTTGCTCTATCAAATCAAACTATTTAACCTCATCAATGACAAGCATTATTGTACATAAAAAAGTACGTTCGTTAGGGCATGTAGTAGTGCCATTGGATGATTTTATGAGTGTGTGTGCATTTATTTCAGTGATTACATTATTTTTTGGTAATTATTTTAAGTGGATATTATTCCAAGAAGATTTTACATGTCATCTCATTCAGATCTTGTATTGATCTCACCCCGTCAAATCAAACTATTTAACTACATCAACCGCATACGAGTGTCAAAGTAAAAATAGATGTTGGTTAGGGCTGGTTGTAGCATCATTGGCTGACTAGTTGAAAGGATGACATGTTCTCAATCATGGGCTATATATCTAGCATATCATCCCTCAAATTTTTAAGAATGGAACTTGATGGAGAAATTACAATTTAAGTTTTAAACACGTTAAAATATAATAAATTCTCCTTGTACCCTATGTATATTTAAAGTAAATTCAATGCTAAGCTAGCATAGTTGGTCCAACACCATCAACAAATCATGGATGTCCAAGGATAAAATGAAGATCATAAGAGTTGTAGACAACATTATTGACCAGCGAAGGTGACACGTCAGTTGGTGGGACTTTAGTAGTTTAATTTTACTATCAAAAATTGAAAAAATTACTATTTGCTCTATAAGAATTTAAAATAATATTAATATAACATGATTCTCCATGCATTTATTACCTCTCTAGATATTCTAAATATTCTATCTAACCATATTAAAATAACATGTATATAGTTGTATACTTCTTCCTAAGTTCAATTTCTTTTGGTGGACCCTGATGCATAATAAAGTTCTTACTCTGGATAACCTGAAGAAAAGAGGATTCCAACTGCTAACTAGATGTATTCTTTGTGAAGCAGAGGAGTCATCAGCTCATCTATTTCTCCACTGTAGTTTTGCCGGGGAGGTTTGGGGTTTAACCCTCTAGAAGTTGAACCTAAGTTGGGCCATGAATGTTAATAGGGAGATGATGGTTTGGGAATGGAAGCCCCCTTTTAGCCTGGTGTTACCGATCTCTAACAAACTTTGGATTCCAATTCCCCCTCATCTTGTCTAGAGTCTATGGAAGGAACGTAACAATAGAATCTTTAGAGAAAAGAAAAGAACTCCTTTGGAAGTTTTTCAATGTTTTTCAAAACTGTTGATGGAAAATATTAACTCTTGCAAATTTAAAGCAGCGGATATCCCCCTGGGGAGAGAAGAACAAAATATGATAAAAAAAAATTGGAAAATTGACCCTAACTCTTGCCAAGTGGACAATTCCAAGAGGTTAGCTAGAGCAAAAACCAAATGGGCTTTACCACAGCAAGGGTGGTTTAAGCTCAACTTTGATGGCGTGGCCAAAGGAAACTCAGGAGTTGCAAGTAGTGGAGGCATTATAAGAATGGACATGGGGGTGTGTGTTGCTGCCTTCTCAAGGGGCATTGGTATTAAAAGCAACAATGAAGTGGAATCTATGATGATGGTCTAGGGAATTAAGCTTGCTATCTCCATGAATATCAAAAACTTCATGTTGAAGGTGATTCTCAGCTAATTGTCAATGCTGCCCTGGGTTTGTCTCAGATCAGGTGGAATTTAGAGGATATTATGGGCAACATTAAGGTTCTCCTTAATGGTTTGGAGGAGTATAAGGTTACTCACATTTATAGAGAAGGAAATGTTGTGGCTGATGCCTTGGCTAATGCAGGTAGCAGAAAAGAGGGGTGGTGGTGTTGGAGAAACATGTCCAGCTTTCCTCAAGAGATATACAATTTAATTATGCAGGATGGAAATAGTCATGAAGCATAAGTGGTTTGTTTTTCTAGTCACCCTCCGGTATAGCCAAGAGAAGGGAGAGGTTGATGGTCTTTCCTTCAAATTATTGAACAGTGTTTATGATCTCATGGAAGGCGGGATCAACGTTTTAAATTTTAAAATAATCCTTGGCGAGAAAGAAAAGGTCATTGACCATTCATGGTCTAATAGACTGACCAAACCCAGATGGAGTGGTATGATTGCCTATAGGGTTAACAGGTAGGATAGGGAGGATGACTGGATTAGCAGTGGTCATGCAGCTAGGCCACAGCCCTTAACGAATAAGAGTAAGAGAAGAAAGGTCCATATGGATCTCGGGAAGGACACTGCCATTCGTACTATTTGGAGGTTGATGGGAAAGTCTAGTTGGCATGCTAATAGGTGCAAGGACATTGGTATTGGTGGAGATCTAGAGTCTAGATTATACTGCTTAAAAAGGATGACACATGGATGTGTGGCAGGGATACGGAGAATAGATGGGGCTGCCTTCTTCATGAAGAATTATGGTTGGGTTAAGCTAGTGGCTGGTATCACCTATCTTCACATGAGGTGGCGGCTAAATCCCTCCCCCAAGGAGATGTATCTAGATGGAAAGAATGCGGCATATCACACCAATTATTACGTCGTAATTATTACCCCCCTCAGCAGAATTACCATTTTAATTAGCTTCTTGCCATTTTCAAGATCACCAGTTGTAAGCATTGTTATTTTGAACGCTCCTCATACCATGGTTTCTGCAAGTTACAATCTGAGGAAATGGGAGGAGATATTGTGAAAATTGAACCCAGCCCGGTGGAGGAATTTAATCAAGACCCAATCGTGTGGCACATTATATAGGAAGGGGAGGTGGTGCCTTTCGTGGAAGGAATGGCGGGCCATGATGAAAATCTATCATGATAGTTTGCTGAAACATGGAATGAGGAAACTAGAGAGGTTAAAATTGGTGCTATCAGTTTCCATGTCTCAGAAGAGGTGATAGGGCAAGCCACTGGGTTACCTATAAAAGGAAAGAAGCAATCGAGGAGAAGCAGAGTCCCTGATACAGGGCACATGAATCTTTTCTTTTGTGAGGGAGAGAAACCTGTGAAGGTGTTGCAAGTATGAGGTGAACCAGTGTTGTCATTGATGGCAACATACTCATATTACATTAACAAGAAGGATTGGATGAGCTGTGTGTTGAGGATATTGAGAAAATTACCCTCAGTCAGGAACAGTGAAGAACAGTGTTGAGAAGAAGGCAAATATATTAGATAGGTTGAAAACCGGAGGATGCGGATTAAAGGGTTTTTAGATATGAGTCCTGAGATGCTTCAGTCAAGTTTTCAGAGGTCCGCATGAAGACCTGAAGAAGTTATGGCTGTCTGTGTGGAACCGGTTCCGGCAAGTGCTTAGAGGTGACAGAGGATCACAGAAAGGTCCGGTGAGGTCCGAAATTGTACAATCCTAATCTGTGGATTGGAAAGAGTATTTGGGATGTCCTTGTGATGTTCCATCTCGAGTTGTGTATGATTTGGAGGTCCGGAAGTACCTCTTACATTATGACAGTGGCGACAGACTGTGTTCTTGAAGTTCCGGATAAGGAGGATAAGAGATTTCAGTAAGTAAAAGAAATGCGGACATACCTGGTCATTCAGACAGGCTTGTGAAGGTTCTTGGATCATGTTGAGGGTGTGTCATTGGTCTGCATTGATAATGTATGATTTGAAGGTCCAGAAATACCTTCTACAGTGGCGACAGACTGTGTTCTTGAAGTTCTGGATGAGGAAGACAAGAGATTCCAGCAAGTAAAGGAAGTGCGGATGTATCCGGACATTCAGGCAGGCGTGTGAAGTTCTCTGGATCGTGTCGAGGTTGTGTTGTTGATCTGCATTGATAGTAGAGCCTGAAATTGAAGTTATTCTTCCGGATGAAGCTCTTGCTCTGTTTAGCTGACCGGATGAGTTGTTCATCCTGCGAATGTTCTTGTGGTGGCCGACCGGATGTGTTATTCATCTTGCGGATACTCTTATGATTGTTTGCCGACTTAGATGTTTGATCCTAAGTCGATGTCTTGTATAAATAACGGTCTGTGAGTTCATTTCGAGGTATGGGTGTGTGGATAAGTGTGGCATAGCGAAGAGAAGTGCGAAAGGCAGAACAGAGGTTTTTGGGCTTAATTGGAACTGATCCGGACATGGTAGAGATGTCATTCTCCAGTTCAAGACTGTGATTTTTATCACTTTGTAGACAGTGTGTCTCCTTGTAGGCAGTGGGCCTCTTTGTGAGCAGTGTGCTCGGGCAGTGAGCCCTAATTGGCATGTGCCATTCATTTTTCTTTATTCTTCTAACAGAGAATAATTCTTGGGTTAATCACCCCATGGTTTTTCCCTTAACCGAGTTTTCCACGTCAAAATCTTGGTGTTCAATGTGTTGATGCTTATCTGCTCTTGTGTTTATGTATTATGCTTTCATGGATGATTAATTGATATGCTACTAACTAACAACAAAGAATCAAGTGTTTGAAAGAGCAAGAAGTTTTATACAACTGATTCACCCCCCCCCTCTCAGTTGTATGCCCTAGATCCAACAATTGGTATCAGAGCTAAGTTCCTCTGATAGGAGCTTAACCGCTTGAGGAGATCCAGGATGTCGTCATACAAGAAGGATAGTCCGAAGTTTGATGGAACCAACTTCACTCTCTAGAAAGGTCGCATGAAGTGTCACTTGGAATGTATGGGAAAAGCATATTTGGCTATGGTTTCAAAACCATATGTACCTCCACAAGGTGGTCCGACAACTTTGAATGAAATCACAGAAGCTGAAAACAATCTGCGAACCAAGGAAGCTCTTCTAAGCGCATTGAATGACTCAGATCTCTCGAATGTTATTGACCTACCAACTGCATATGAGATCCTGACTAAACTGGAACTTCTGTATGAAGGAGATGAGTTTGTCAAAAGTGCAAGGTTGCAAAGTCTGAAAGGGAAATTTGAAAGATTAAAAATGAGAGATGATGAAAACATCACTACCTTTATGCCAAGAGTGAATGAGCTGGTATGTGGAATCAGAAATGCTGGTGGAACTTTAGATGAAAATGAGATTGTCTGCAAAATCCTAAGATCCCTTCCTGCTGCCTACAAAATCAAGGTTGCTGCCATTGATGAATTCAGAGCCCACACAACTGTCACTAGAGAACAACTGGCTGGCAAACTAGCTGCATTTGAAATGACCGAGTTTGGAGATGATCCTCCCAAGACTGAATCTGCTTTCAAAGCCAGTGCCTATGTGAAAGGCAAACAGAGATTTGATCCGGGAGAAAACTCATCAAGGAAAATGTCATGGTATGATCAAGCAAGAAGAGACATGGAAGAAGAAGAAGCAGAAACAGCTCAACTTGAAGCCCTCATTGCAAAGAGACTGCCAAGAGGATCCGGTAAGTATGAAGGAAAACTACCCTTTAAGTGTTTCAACTGCAATAAGATTGGTCATTTTGCTTCAAGATGTCCAGAAAGATCTGCAAGGTCTAATACTAACAGACAAAGGTTTCAAAAGAATTGCTATTATGTTCGTGAAGAAGATGACAATGAAGGAGTAACAGATGATGAATCAGAACTAGGAAGCAAATCCGGAAATGAGTGGGTGTTTATTGCCATCAAGGAAGAAGATTCAATACTCTCTGAATCTGTCAATCACAAAGTTGTTGAAAAAGCTTTAGCTGCTCAAGTGGAAGAAAAGGATGATTGGGTTATTGACATTGGATGTTCTCACCATATGACTGGTGACAAGAATAAGTTCTTGAAATTGGAAAGGTATGAAGGAGGAATGGTAAAGTTTGGTGACAATTCTGCTGGCAGAATCAGAGGCAGGGGAACTATTTCCTTCGATGGAAAGAGCAAAACAGGTAACGTACTGTATGTTGAAGGATTGAAGCACAATCTTCTTAGTGTTGGTCAGTTGGTGGACAAAGGCTATGATCTCTGGTTCAAAAATGGAAAATGCAGAATCTTTACAAACTCCGGAACTGAGATTGCATCCGGTACTCAGACAAAAGGTAATATCTTTCATCTAGTTGGTTCAAATAAAAATTGTTTGTTTGCTCAAATTGATCAGAGTTGGTTATGGCATAGAAGAATGTGCCATGTAAATTTTGATAACATCATCAAGATAAGCAATACTCAGGCCGTAAGAGATCTTCCAAAATTGATGAAACCTACAAATAGTTTGTGCAAAGAATGTCAGCTAGGTAAACAAAGCAGAGTCTCTTTCAAAAGCAAAGATCAGTCTTCTACCGGATTGTTGGAATTAGTACATACTAATCTCTGTGGTCCGACAAGAATCAAGAGTCTGCAAGGTGATAGATATTTCATGTTGTTAATTGATGATCATTCCCGGATGATGTGGGTTACCTTTCTAAAAGAAAAATCAAAAGCATTTGAGAAGTTCAAGATCTTCAAAGCTATGGTAGAGAATCAAACCGGATTGAAACTAAAGTGTCTAAGGTCTGATAGAGGTGGTGAATTTACATCTGGTGAGTTCATTGATTTTTGTGAGAAGCAGGGTATAAGGAGACAGTTGTCTGCTCCTAGGACTCCACAGCAGAATGGAGTAGTTGAGAGAAAGAACCGGACCATTCAGGAAGCTGCCAGGACAATGATGTTGGAAGCAAATGTTCCTCAAATGTTTTGGAAGGAAGCTATTAGCACTGCAGTCTACACTCTCAATCGAGTTCAAATCAGAAACAACACCGGTAAGACCCCCTATAAACTCTGGTTTGGCATCACTCCTACTGTGAAATATTTCAGAGTATTTGGTAGCAAGTGTTATATTAAAAGAGATGAAGATCTAGGAAAGTTTGATGCTAGAAGTGATGAAGGAATTTTCTTGGGTTACTCCACTCAAAGCAAAGCATACCGATGTTACAATAAGAGATTGAGGAAGATGATAGAAAGCACCAATGTGAAAGTTGATGAAGGAATTGAGAAGCCTTCAAGATTTTATGAGTTTGATGAAGATGACCAAGACAGTGTTCAAGGACCTCAATCCTCTCCGGTGAGACAGAGTCAGCCTGATCCGGTAAATCAGGAAGAAGAGATAGGTTTGAATGAGCCTGATCAAGAAGCAGCAGTGCAGGATACTCCCAAAATTCCAAGGTATGTAAGACTGAACCACTCTGAAGATCAGATCATAGGTGACAAAAGCAAAGGTGTACAAACTAGAAGGAATGTTGCTCAAAATCAGGATGAATGTTGTCTGATTTCAAAGATTGAACCTAAAACAATAAATGAAGCCTGCAATGATGAAAACTGGACCAAAGCAATGGAAGTTAAATTGATGCAAATTGAGAAAAATCATACTTGGGATCTTGTTCCCAGACCTAGAGACAGGAATGTAATTGGAACCAAGTGGGTCTTCCGGAACAAACTAAATGAAGCTGGTGAAGTAATCAGAAACAAAGCTAGATTGGTCTGCAAAGGCTACTCTCAAATAGAAGGAATTGACTTTGAAGAGACTTTTGCTCCGGTGGCAAGAATTGAAGCAGTCAAATTACTTCTTGCATTTGCTGCCTTCAAAGACTTCAAGGTATATCAGATGGATGTCAAGTCTGCCTTCCTAAATGGTGATCTGGAAGAAGAAGTCTACATTGAACAACCGGATGGATTTCAATTGTCTGATAATGATGATATGGTCTGCAAGTTGAAGAAAGCTTTGTATGGATTGAAGCAAGCCCCAAGAGCATGGTATGAAAGGTTGGATAAGCATCTTGTGCAGATTGGATTCAACAAAGGTACTGCTAACAGTAACTTATATTTCAAAATTGATCATGAAAACATATTGATTGTTGAAGTGTTTGTGGATGATATCATTTTTGGAGGAAGAGATAGTATGTGCAAAACTTTTGCAAATCAGATGAAAAGTGAGTTTGAAATGTCTATGCTTGGTGAAATGAATTTCTTCTTGGGTCTGCAAATTACTCAAACAAAAGAAGGGATCTTCATTTCTCAGACCAAATATGTGAAAGAATTGTTAAGAAAATTTGGTATGGAAGACTCAAAACCTATGAACACTCCTATGGCAACCGGATGTAAGTTAAGCAAAGATGATGACTCTCCAAAGGCAGATCAGACAAAATATAGATCAATGATTGGTGGATTGTTGTATCTCACTCAAACTAGACCAGATATAATGCAGGATGTTGGTCTTGTGGCAAGATTCCAGGCTGATCCTAGAGAATCTCATGTTATGGCAATCAAAAGAATTTTTAGGTACTTGAAAGGAACAGTTGAGTATGGTCTATGGTACCCTAGAGATCCAGATTTCTCTCTTCATGCTTACACAGATGCGGATTGGGCAGGAGATGTGGATGATCGGAAGAGCACTAGTGGTGGAGCACTCTTTTTGGGGAAGAGATTGGTTTCTTGGCTAAGCAAGAAACAAGATGCAATATCTCTGTCTACAACTGAAGCATAATACATTGCAGCAGCAGGTAGTTGCACTCAAATCTTATGGATGAAGCAGATGCTAAGAGACATCAAAGTTGAATATGAGGAGCCTATCACAATTTTCTGTGATAATTCAAGTGCAATTAATATTTCTAAGAATCCGGTATTGCACTCTAAGACTAAGCACATATCTATCAAATTTCACTTTTTGAGAGAACAAGTAAACAAGGAAGAAGTCAGATTGGAGTATGTTCCCTCCAAGGATCAGATTGCAGATATCTTTACAAAACCTCTTCCCAAGGACTCTTTTGAATATCTCCAGGAGAAGTTAGGGGTCATGGCCCCTCCGGTGATAAACTAAGATGCACTGATGTGCATCAGTCCGGTGGATATCACAGTCATATCTTGTGATCCGGATTGATGATGGGGAGCTGCTACTAAGGGGGAGCAGCTGGTATGATTCTGATGTATTAGAATTGCAAGTATGAGCCCTTTGCCATTGATGTCAAAGGGGGAGAGAAGACGTGTGAAAAACAAGTGGTCAATGATCAAAGGGGGAGAGAAGACATGTAAAAAGTTGTTGTTGATAGGGGGAGCTGTGACAGAAAGGAGAAGTTCTTGTCTTGATGGTTTTTCACATCATATGTTGCCATCAATGACAAAGGGGGAGATTGTTGTAAGTATGAGGTGAACCAGTGTTGTCATTGATGGCAACATACTCATATTACATTAACAAGAAGGATTGGATGAGCTGTGTGTTGAGGATATTGAGAAAATTACCCTCAGTCAGGAACAGTGAAGAACAGTGTTGAGAAGAAGGCAAATATATTGGATAGGTTGAAAACCGGAGGATGCGGATTAAAGGGTTTTCAGATATGAGTCCTGAGATGCTTCAGTCAAGTTTTTAGAGGTCCGCATGAAGACCTGAAGAAGTTATGGCTGTCTGTGTGGAACCGGTTCCGGCAAGTGCTTAGAGGTGACAGAGGATCACAGAAAGGTCCGGTGAGGTCTGAAATTGTACAATCCTAATCTGCGGATTCGAAAGAGTATTTGGGATGTCCTTGTGATGTTCCATCTCGAGTTGTGTATGATTTGGAGGTCCGGAAGTACCTCTTACATTATGACAGTGGCGACAGACTGTGTTCTTGAAGTTCCGGATAAGGAGGATAAGAGATTTCAGTAAGTAAAAGAAATGCGGACGTACCTGGTCATTCAGACAGGCTTGTGAAGGTTCTTGGATCATGTTGAGGGTGTGTCATTGGTCCGCATTGATAATGTATGATTTGAAGGTCCGGAAATACCTTCTACAGTGGCGACAGACTGTGTTCTTGAAGTTCCAGATGAGGAAGACAAGAGATTCCAGCAAGTAAAGGAAGTGCGGATGTATCCGGACATTCAGGCAGGCGTGTGAAGTTCTCTGGATCGTGTCGAGGTTGTGTTGTTGATCTGCATTGATAGTAGAGCCCGAAATTGAAGTTATTCTTCCGGATGAAGCTCTTGCTCTGTTTAGCCGACCGAATGAGTTGTTCATCCTGCAAATGTTCTTGTGGTGGCCGACCGGATGTGTTATTCATCTTGCGGATACTCTTATGATTGTTTGCCGACTTAGATGTTTGATCCTAAGTCGATGTCTTGTATAAATAACGGTCTGTGAGTTCATTTCGAGGTATGGGTGTGTGGATAAGTGTGGCATAGCGAAGAGAAGTGCGAAAGGCAGAACAGAGGTTTTTGGGCTTAATTGGAACTGATCCGGACATGGTAGAGATGTCATTCTCTAGTTCAAGACTGTGATTTTTATCACTTTGTAGACAGTGTGTCTCCTTGTAGGCAGTGGGCCTCTTTGTGAGCAGTGTGCTCGGGCAGTGAGCCCTAATTGGCATGTGCCATTCATTTTTCTTTATTCTTCTAACAGAGAATAATTCTTGGGTTAATCACCCCGTGGTTTTTCCCTTAACCGGGTTTTCCACGTCAAAATCTTGGTGTTCAATGTGTTGATGCTTATCTGATCTTGTGTTTATGTATTATGCTTTCATGGATGATTAATTGATATGCTACTAACTAACAACAAAGAATCAAGTGTTTGAAAGAGCAAGAAGTTTTATACAACTGATTCACCCCCCCCCTCTCAGTTGTATGCCCTAGATCCAACAGAAGGCTCATGGAGGGTTTGAGAGAGAGAAACTGTTAGAACCTTGGGGTCACATCTACCTGATGTTAATGAAATTTTTCACACTGGAGGGAAGATTTCAGGTATATTATCATTACCACTTTCCTCTTCTCAATCATTTCAAAAATAGAATTGAGATTAGCTTTCCTTTCTTTTTACTATCTTCCTTAGACAATTCCATTAAGTCTATTAGGGAACTCTGTGCCAAGAATGTTTCCCACCTGCTCATCCCCATACACCAAGGTCTTATTCTAAGACTATATCAATTCCACCTTGCTTTATACCCACCAAAACCTATCAAAGTCAAAATCCTTGAGGACCCTTAGCTGAGTTCTTCCCCTGGGGATAAAGGAAAAGTGAAGGTGTGTATGGGGACCCCTAAAATTTATAAGGGTGGCCCCCATGTTGAGGAAGCTGGGACCCCTGCTTCTACTAAGAACAAGAAACAGAAGCTTACCACCCCGAAGACTGGAAAAAAGATTGCCAAAAGAGAGAGGGTGGAGGTGGCGAAAATGGAGACCACCCTTAAGGAAACATCTAAGGAAAAGATGTTTCTTCTATGGATGCTCTTGTGAATATAGTTGAGCTAGACCCCGAGCTGGATCCTATGGGTAATAGTGAAGGCAGAGAGGCTGTTAATCCAAGGATTCACCGGTCCAAAAGGATTGTTGGCAAGCTGCTGGTGAATCCTCAGGGGGTGGAAGTTTCAAAGGATTCTGATTTTGTGGAAAAGACTATGGAGGAAGGTGGGGATGAAACCCCCATGGAATCTACCCATGAGGTTGAGGGCACCAGTCATTTTGCCTCTATGAACGAGTCAAGGTCTGAAGGTCTAGGTGACATCGTGAGGGATGCCATTGGTAAAGACTCTGGGAGGGATGTTGTGGAGCAAGACAAAAAGGGGAGTTGTGCCTTGTGTGACAAGAATGCTAAGGACATTCAATGCCTTCAGAGGAAGATGGAAACCATGCAGAAGAACAGGAAGGCTATGGTAGAATTTGCAACCAGAGCCCTGCACAGGGCTACTTCCATCTTTGTTGCGGTCAAAGGTCTAGACAAAAAGGTCAAGCAGGTGGGAATTGACAGTTTAGATGATTACAAGGAGATTCTCTAGTTCCTTGCTAAGTTTGGGGTGACTGACAGCCCATAATTTCTTGTTTCTTCTATTTTTTGTCATCCTTATTGTTTCTGTGGCTTTTGATTAGTTGTTTGTGTTGGTCTGTTGTTCTTGAACTGTTAATCTATTGTTTCTGGCTCGTTAATGGCTTGATGCCTAGGGGTCTATTTTGTTAAAGGGATCTGGACCCTCTTTTCCAGCTGAACTAATCAAAAACATGTATATAGTTGTATTATATTCGAGCTTCAAAAAGATTACATGAGTTTAAGAATTGAACTTGAAGTTCCTTGTTTTCTGAAGTAAAGATCTTAAAACTACTAAACAATTTACAAAAAGCTATAATACTTACTATAATATTTATTATATTCTACACTAATTACTAAAAACTATGTCAGTAACCTTCCTCTAGGCTTTGTTGTAGTTAACATTTTGGGTTAAACCTAGAAGAAATAGTGTCAAGAAATAGTGTCACATGATGAGCACACTCAAATCAAACTCTATCTACAAAGGATGAGAACTAATGGAAGGAGTTCACATTTCATCCAAAATACCCATAATTCTTGCAGCTACAATTCCCAAATTACTAGTGAGTATGACTTCCTAGAGTGTTTGAAGATTCTGCACAAGCCTCATCATTCTATACTCCAACTCCTAGAGTGATCCTATAGAAGTGACACCTCTGAACTCATCTCCAATAATTGGTAATGTATCTTGCAGGAAGTGCCAATCCATTATTTCCACTATAGGCAACCCAACTCTAAACTATGGTTGGACAAACATTTCCACCACCAATACCATGGATTGTCTAACCCACAAGAAATTAGATAGGAATTAAGACACTACCTTAGAATTGACACGACTCCTGATATCAATTTCTAGGTAGTCAATGCCAATGACTTCCTTAATGTCCACCTTTACCTCGTCCATGGGCAAATTAAAAATAATCTTTAACCTAAGAAGAGAGGCTCCATGATCTCATAGGCTATGATTTGAAGAGCTCAATAAGATTTCCATAAAATGAAGAGAGTAGAGGAAAATTATAATGGTTGGTCAAGCGTGTGATTAGATACATCTTCATTTATGTAATTTAAAGCTAAATTAAATGAACATTTTATTTAAATTGAAGAAAGTGAATAAGAATACATTAATCGCATCCATGTGATACTTTGAGTGAAAGGATGGCCTTCCAGATTTGACATAATAGTACAGATGTCCAGATATTATTTGAACATATCTCAAAAAGCATTCACACAAATAGTTCTAGTGTGTAGAATTAAAAGGCAAATGTTATAGATGACAATCACACAGATGGTAATATGGTATAGCTTTTCTTTAAAGTTCTCCTAAATTAAATTATAGAAATGTTGATGATGTGCTTCAAGGTCTTTTCACAAAAAGATATGTGCACACAACTTTCAAATCAGTATTAATTAGAATTAGAATTAAATATTTATAATACATCAGGTTTTAATTCCCCACCACGATTAAAAATTTATATTACATTAGGTGTTAATTTGCCACCTCAATTAAAAATTTGTGGGCAATTCAAGATTAATTCACCACCTCAATTAAAAATATTATGGCAAAAATAAGGTTTAATTTGCCACCTCAATTAAAAAATTATCAAAAATCTGGCCTATATTCGCCACTTCAATTAATATTTTATGGAAAATTTAGGTCCTCATTCGCCACTTTGATTAAAAACAAGAATGAATTTTGGGTTTCAAATCGCCCACACTTTATTTTTAAAATTATAGTCTAACATAAAATAGCCGTCTCTATGACTTCAGTTCAATTTTTTGGAACAAACTGCCAAGATGATTATATCACAACATAGGGGATTCACCGGGATTTCTATAGAATTTTCCAAGGGCCAGTTCTTAAAGTTCACCCTACATTTTGAGAGTTGAACATCATAGACGCAACTAAAATTAAACACAATTTTACTCTTTGATTTAGTTTGTACCTATCGGTTCAATGATAGAACTTGAAGAAAATACATTTTTTGCTAATAATTATGCAAGGAAGGTCCAAAAATATGCTTATGTATAGTTTTTAAATACTTATTCGAGCCTTATGCATACCTTCACATTTTGTATTCATGTCTACCAAGGTAGTGCCAACAACAATAGTTGATGAAATTCCTCTATCCTTTATTCTTTAATAGATGTCCACACTCTATTCCAAATCTTCGAGTATAATTTGCTTGTAGGCAAGTTGGGCACAATATGCATACATATAAACATTAGAAAACAATTTAAATTTTTGCTAGATGGAATTTGATTGGTTGTGTTTTCTCCTTTTTATTTTAAATAAAAAATTAAAAAATACTTGTTATACACTTCATATGTAAACTATTAAATATAAAAGATTAAAGATTTATTTATATTTTTATTTATTTATCTATATATAATATTATTATACTATTCTTTTATAAGTGAGTTGTGGGATGAGGGCCCAAACCCTTTTAAAAATATCAAAATCAAGATAGGGGAAAGATCTAGACCCACAAAACAAGGAGTAAAAAGAAGAAGACAATAGAAGGGTCTAAGGGATAAGCTCGCAAAGAATGCTAGAAGGAAAATTGGAACTCATATTGAACAACCTATGCAACCATACTTCTCATGCATAAAGATAGGCATATAAAGTTCTACTAGAGCCTTACTACCTTAGAGGCTTCTATTTTTTATTTTGTTTACTCTTGGTGAGGAGAGCATTCATGGCCCATTGTGTACCATCATCAATAGATTCTCAAGCTTCCAATCTTAATTTGTTAGCATCTAATTTCCTACATCTTTGCTTTCTTGACTATTTGCAGTTTGGTTTTGTTTTCTCACTTGCAATCTAGGCAATACTAGTAATTAAAGTGGAAGTAGGTTTATCTTCATGCTCCATAAAGTCTTGAAAACCTAAATCATGTCACTTGCAATCTAGGCAATACTAGTAATTAAAGTGGAAGTAGGTTTATCTTCATGCTCCATAAAGTCTTGAAAACCTAAAGTGGAAGTAGGTTTATCTTTGCCACAATCAAGACATGTTGGCACTCCCTGGAGTGAGACCCTTGGTTCTTCTCCACTAGTGGTCACCTTTGGATTCATGCTTTTTGTCTTGGGTGACCACTAGTGGAGAAGAACCAAGGGTCTCACTCCAGGGAGTGCCAACATGTCTTGATTGTGGCCAAGCCTCTAATGAGGGAGATCTGGACCTTGTAAACACTATTGAACACTCAGAATACTGAGAGGGGGGTGAATCAATATTCTCTGAAACCACTTAAGCATTTAAACATTCATTCCACATAGCAAATTTAATTTGTAGTAAGAAAGGAAAGCATGAAATCAACCATCAAAATGCATGACACATGAACACTAGATCTTTATGTGGAAAACCCAAAAAGGAAAAAAATGTTGCAAGTATGTGCAATCGGTGTTCTCATTGATGTCAACAAGCTTGTGTTGTCATTGGTGTCAACTGTGTCATTTGTATGAGTTGCCTTTCGTGCAAGAGTATGAGTAGTTTGTGTTGAGTGGATATTGTCTCTAATATGAGGTTATTGCAATGGTATGGGCTATTTGGTCAAGTTGCTTTGATGAAGATGATGTGGTTTCTTCAAAGAGGTGTTGAATATGTTAGGAATATGTGTCTATTGGTTGGATTCCAAGTTCTTTTGAGAAAATTTGATTATGAAAGGAAATAGTATGTTGAAGTGGCTTCTTGGCTTATAGAGTAGCATTTTGGTTTTGCTCTGCAATTCCTCCTTTTTAAAGATCTGTCTTTGTAGTTTGGATATGTTGTTCAAAGGTGTGAAAAGCTACTATATTCCAAATTTGGTGCTCCAGTTCAATGTGTAGAGGAAGTTGTGTTCACCAATGGGTGGACTGTGTTTCTAAGTATTGCAGAGGTGTCTGGGAGAAATGTCTTTGCTCCACATTTCTCCGTAAAGTGGTTTCAGGTCTTGTGGTTTTGGATTTGTGCTTATAAGGTTCCTATATTTCTCCAGTCAAGGTTGTTCATGATTTGGTGCTCTAGAAGAGAACTTATTGAGTTGTAGTGTATGACAGAGACATTTGAGTTTGTTCAGTAAATAGGATGAGGTTGTGCAACAAGTGAAAGTAATTGTGAAGTAATTTGTTGGTTTTCAGGATGTTTGTGGAATACTCTAGATTTTGTTAAAGCCTTGTACATGGTCTATGAGTTGATTTTGGGTTCGAGGAAGCATGTACTTAAGATTTCATTGTATTACACAAGTTTAGACGACCTTGTATGGTTATACTATTTGTGGAGCTTCTTTGGTGATTGTGAAGGTGTGGTGTAGCATGCTTGGATGAATTTAGGTCCAAGCTAAGGTGTGTTGTGGTCTGCCTTCACTCCTTTCCACCATAGAAATGTTTAGGTCCTGACCTAATTTGAACTCTGTGTTAAGTTGTGATGCCAACCTTGGATAATGTTTTCAAGGTTAAAGATAGTATAAAAAAGTGTCAAAGGGATCATGATCGAGTGAGTGAGTGATGGATATGATGTGAATAATAAAGTGGTTGAGTGAGTAGAGTAGTACAGGCCTTCATGTGTTAGACTACTAGATGCAGTGAGCAGAAGGTGTCTACTATCTTTCAGTGGTGTTGCGAAGAAGATGTTAATGTTGCTATGAATATTGATCTTCATTGGAATTGTACTCTATGCATGTGTTAGATGCAACTATAAAAGGTCAATCCTAGCAGTGAGCGACCTTTTCTATCTCTTTCTTTCAGGACAGTGAGCCACATGCAGTGAGCATTCTTGAACAGTGAATCCACCATTTGTATCAACCTTAATTAGTTGCCTTATTATATATATTGTGAGCTATTCCTCACCGTGGTGTTTCCCTTCTTGGGTTTTCCACATAAATCTGGTGTTCATGTGTTATGAGTGGTGGTTTTTTTGTTTTATGCTTAATCTCCTTCACTGCGTTTAAGTATATTGATTGGTTTAAAAGTTTGATTTGTAAATGGTTTAATAGAATACTGATTCACCCCCCTCTCAGTATTCTAGGTGTTAACAAAAACCACGGTGAGGATTAGCTCACACACACACACACACACACACACACACACACATATATGAATAACAATACCGATTACAATTTGGATCACTGCCAAAAGGATTCATTGTCCATAAAAGAGAATGCTCACTACAGGTGGTTCATTGCCAAAGGACTTAGTGTCCTGAATAGAAAATAGATAGAAGAAGGGGTGGCTCACTTCCAAATATGAACTGCTAGTAATGCATCTGACTCATGCTGGAGATACAGTTACACTGAAGCTTAGAATACTGACTTAACACACTTCATCTTCACCACAAACTTATCTTATCCTTCTCTACATCAGATTTCACTCACACACACACACTTAACTTATTTCACACTCACCACACACTACCACACAAGAATTCAATCTTATTTATATACCACACTCAAGAAAAACATCAAACAAGTTGACAGATAGATGTACCATGTGGCTTCTTGATTTTTCAGCCCAAAACTCAACTCTATACACTTTTCAAAGAGAAACAAAGAGTGTAGCACATTTAGATAGGTTAGCATAACCTATTTTTACTCCCATGACTTTGTTCCATTCATGAATCAACTCTGCACAATCTCAACACCATTAGGTCAGTTCAACTAGTGAAGTAGCAATAGCATGAACTAACTATTAGGTCATAACTCAACATGCGAACAACCAAAATTCTTACCACTTGAAGACTACACACTTCTGACATCCATAAACTTATCCTCAAATTTGCATAGCAATATATTCATTGCGGTGGAATGTGGAGCATTCCAATATTCCACTGGCACTGTCATTACAGAGTTTGATACTTTGTCAACTTGATCTTTCACTCCGGAGGGCTTCAAGACTTGAAACTTTGGATTTAGATTCCTTTAGTATGCACCAACAATACCTTACAACTGCATAGAAATATTCTTCATAGCAGAGGAATGTGGACTGAAATACTATGACCCTATCATAGCTTTTGTACTACAAATGCCTTAGGAAAATCTTTAGCGAATTGTGCCTGACTGCGGAACACAAAAATGGAAGGATATCATGCTTAGGTGTATTCTCCTCCACATTTCACTTAGTATCTTCTTTGGATCAACACTTCGGTGTATTCTCTTCCATGTCATTCTCTGGACCAACACAACTATACCCTTACACTTTGTTGCCATCAATGACAACACTACTCATTGTTATGCTCATCAACCTCTTCATCATCATGCATATGTTGCCAACAATCTCCCCCTTTGTCATTGATTGCAACATGTGCCAAAAAATCTCCCCCTTTATCATCAATGACAAAAGAACTACCTGTACATCTACAAATCAAAACCTCTCCCCCTATCTCAGAATTGATCTTGCTTTTCTATGTACCAACTCCCCTTTACTGTTTTACTCCTATACTTTAATATGTAAATCAAAGTATCAAAATTGTTTTCTTCTATCTTTCTGCATATGTACAAAAAATTAAAATATGAACCTTACAATTTGGTGGGAAGAATATCCTTGTATATATTCTTTAGTTATAGTACTGCAAATTCCCAATGCATCTTGGCAGAGTTGAGTATTTGTATCTACCCATTAATCTGTAAGAGCAAGTCTTCTACTTCTTGAACTGATGTAGGTGCAACTTTCATCTATCCAATCTTATCAGCTTCCTTCAACAACCTTGTCAGCATAGCCATCTTAAAACTGACAATCTCCCTTAATTGGCTCATTTGATCTTTAATCAGTTCTCTTTGATTCTGAAGTTTCTTAATAATTGCATGAGTCTTGTTAACTTCAGCCTTTAGATTTCAATTTTTATCCTTTAAGGGGTCATATGTTCTTGGTGCAGGGCACCTAGGAGCACCTTGGTTCCTAAAGTCACTTTGTTTGCATTTTTTTGAAAGGTTGTGATTTTTGTTTAATGTGTTTTGTAATAAGGCTTTTCATAGCCATGTTGGAAGGTCTATTCTTGTGTGGTCAACAGGTCTGGGGTAACTTTATAAACCTCATATCCTTCTTAGTCCACTTGGACCTAGTTGTGCCACTTAGGCCTAGAAGGTCTAATATTGGCTTTTTGAGTTTGTTTGAGTTGTCTTAGTGTTTTAGCATGGTCTAAGGAGTGTGATGGTGGTTTGATTCCATTTGACAAGCAAACCTAATCGCCATCCTCTTGAAAATGCAAAAACTCCATAGTGTAACAAGTTGCCAATGTTGCCAATGACAGATTGGCTGGTTCAAAACTTAGTTTGGGTGGTTGAATCTCCTTTTGGAAGTTAGAAACTAACTTGGATAGGTTGATATGGAGGAAATATTGCTCCATCACGGAGGAGAAAGTTTTTGTACGGAATTTGGGCACAAAAATCAAGAAAACTGACTGTTTTCGCTATTTTTATTGCTGTGTACGGCCTGTACAGATTTTTCATGGGTGTAAATGTACTTTTTCTGAAATCTCTTGGAGTCAAGGTTCTAATGCAACTAGTTTGAGGTCCTGAAGTGGTCAGGATCAAAAGTTATAGATTTTTCTTTCAAAACAGGTCCAGAAACCCTGTTTTCTAGGGCAGCCATAGAAATCCGGCCCTAGAATGCATTTCCACCGTTGAAAATTCACAAAAACTGGTGAAATACAGGATAGGGGTATGTAATATAAGATTCCAAAAGATTTTTGTTTGAAAATGCAGTTTTCTATTTTTAATTTGATGCCCTAGGTCAAGTATTCCTATGTATTTGGCCAGAATTGTGCAATTTATTGATGTAGATGACAAAATCTGATAGGCGGGTGAATGAAAGTTGATTTGTGAGTTGTTTGTAGGTCATAGAAGAGATCCAAGTTCCTACCCCAGGTTTATGCACCCAATTTTGAGCACTTGCTTTGTAACCTAGCCTAAATTGATCAATTAGGCCTAGAAGGCCAAATGAGTGTTCTGGATTGCTGGAGTAGAGTTGGAACAGTAGACTTGGGAGTTTGATAGGGTTCCATAGAGTGTATCTAAAACCATCATTTGTTTGCTTAGACCTTTGGGATTTTGTCAAGTTTTGTTGAGAAAACCTAGTTTGGAGGGCTAGTAGCCTTACTAGTCAAGGTATAGGTTGAAGAGTTTTGGGAAGTTGGAGATCAAACCAACTGCATAGAAAGTGTTTGTTGATCTTTCTTAAGGTGTTGGAGAATCCTAGAAGGTGGAGCCATCACTAGGATACCAAATCCTTCATACACCCTTGAATGTGCCTTTGGTTGCTTGGTTGAAGGCTGTTTGAAGTGGGTGAGTGGGCAAAGGACAATAGAGTAAACCTTTGTGTGTTGCTTCCCTTGTGCCACTCTGCATCAGGTGGTATCAGAGCCATCAAAGAGATGGGAGATAGAGAAGAAGAGGAGGAAATTCCTTCAAAGGTGACAAATGCCGAATTGGCAAAGATAGTGAGAGAGCAAGCAGCCAAGAACAAAAGGATGGAGGCTGAGATAGAAAAGTTGAAGAAAGACAAAGACAAGAAGAAGAAGTCAGAAGTCATCTTAGATTCAGATGAAGAGGATCAAGATGAGGAAGAAGAAGTGCCAATGGAAGAGCCACAAGGAGGCATGTCAGAGAGACAATTCCTACATGCACTTGGAAAGTTGAGTAGGAAGGACACTAAGGCAGACTTACCTATGTTTCCTGGTAAGATGAATCTAGAGGAGTGCCTTGATTGGATTGAGGCAATGGAGAACTATTTTGAATGTGAAGAAGTGGCAGAAAATTAGAAAGTGAAGATTGCCAAATCAAGAATGAAAGGGCCAGCCTTGAGTTGGTGGAATTTTATTCAAATGAAAAGATAGAAGATGATAGGAATCCTATCTCTACATGGAGGAAGATGGTACTTGAAATCAAGAAGCAATTTGTCCCTGAGGATTATGAGGTCAACTTGAACAAGAAGTTGCACAACTTGAGACAAAAGGACATGGATGTGAGCACCTACATAGAGGAGTCTCACAAGATGACATTGAAAGCCAAGATGCCTGAGAATGAAAAACAGAAGCTTGCAAGATATCTTAATGGCCTCAAGTTCTCCATTCAAGATGAATTAACTCTCTTTAACCCGGAGACAGTCCATAAGTGTTTTCAAATGGCATTGAGAATTGAGGATAAGCAGAGAAGAAAAGGGGATTTTGGCAGTAGCAGCAGAGGCAGAGGAAATCAGAACTTTAGGGGTAGGGGCAGATTTCAAAACAGAGATAATTTCTCTAGATTCCAAGGTGGCGGATCACAAGAAGGCAGCCAAGGGCAGGCTGATAAAAATAGTGCTGATAAGGGTCAGTTTAGGGGCAGAGGTAATGGCAGAGGAAGAAGTGGGGGCAGAGGTCCCAATGTGTTTACTGGAAGGTGTTTCTCTTGCAATCAGATTGGACATCAGTCCTTTAGGTGCCCGAAGAAGATGGGAAACACTGCTGCAAATCAGAAAGAAAGAAGAGTACAACTCCTTCAAGAAGAGGACTGTCAAAGCACCACAAGTTACCAAACAGCCTCTTCCAAGTCTGCAGCACCTGAGAGTGGAGAATGCATCATGTTCAACAGGTCACTCAGCATGCCAGCCACCAAGGGGCAGCCCCAAAGAAACAACTTGTTCAGAACCACTTGCAAGGTGAAAGGAAAAGTGTGCAAGGTAATAGTTGATTCAGGTTCTTCTGAAAATTTGGCTTCTGATGAAATGGTGACTAAGTTAGGATTGGAAAGAATGCCTCATCCTAACCCCTATAGAGTCTTTTGGCTAACCAAGGAACAACAAATTGTGGTGAAAGAGCAATGTTGGGTTGAATTCAAGATAGGTGAATATCATGATAAGGTTCTTTGTGAGATAGTGGATATGGATGCATGCCACCTTCTTCTTGGAAGGCCTTGGCAACATGACACAAGTGCCCAACATGATGGTAAGAATAATGTGATTCATTTGTCCAAGAATGGTGAAAAGTTTACAATGATTCCTTTGATTGATGATTGCAAAGAGAAAGTCATTTCTAGTTCAGTTATGTTGGTAGGTGAAAAAGAGTTTTTGGCTAACCTCAAGGAAGAGAAAGTGCCATGTTTTGCAGTAGTCATCAAGCCCAAGGATGTGAATCCCGAGAAGGTCAAAGTGCAGCAACCTCTTAGGAGGATTGGACCAAAGGAAGTGGAAGAACTATTGGAGAAGTTTCAGGATGTGATAGCCGATGAAGGCAAGGATGCCCTTCCACCAAAGAGGGAGATTAGTCATTGCATTGATCTCATCCCAGGATCCACCCTACCAAACCAAGCAGCCTACAAGTTGACCCTAGAGCAAAATGTTGAAGTGGCAAGACAAATCCAAGACTTGTTGGATAGAGGGCTTATCAGGAGGAGTATTAGTCCATGTGCAGTACCTGCAGTGCTTGCACCCAAGAAGGAAGGAACATGGAGACTATGCACTGATTCCAGGGCCATCAACAAGATTACTATCAGGTATAGATTTCCAATACCTAGAATAGAAGATTTAATGGATTGCTTGGGTAAGGCTAAGTATTTTACCAAGATAGATCTAAAAAGTGGCTATCACCAAATCAGGATAAGGGAGGGGGATGAGTGGAAAACCGCCTTCAAAACCAATGAAGGACTATTTGAATGGGTTGTCATGCCTTTTGGCTTGTCAAATGCACCAAGCACCTTCATGAGATTGATGAATGAAGTGCTAAAACCTTTCCTTAACAAGTTTATTGTTGTATATTTGGATGATATACTAATTTTTAGTGACAGCAAGGAAGACCACATAAGGCATATCCATCAAGTACTCAGGAGGCTTCAAGAGGAGAAGTTGAGAATCAATCTTAACAAATGTGTCTTCCTACAAGAAGAGTTGATATTTTTGGGGTTTATCATCTCCAAGGGCAGCCTAAAAATGGATCCAAGTAAGGTTGCAGCCATTCTTAATTGGCCAACACCTACAACAGCCTCGGAGGTAAGGAGTTTCCATGGTTTATGCAGCTTTTATAGAAAGTTCATTAGAGGGTTTAGTGGCATTTGTGCTCCACTTGTTGACACCATAAAAGGGGGCAAGAAATGTGTGTTTTTATGGACAAATGAGGCCAACCAAGCCTTTGAACTGTTAAAGAAAAAAATATCAGCAAAACCGGTCCTTGTTCTTCCTGATTTTGACAAGGTCTTTGTGGTAGAATGTGATGCAAGTAAGAGGGCTGTTGGGGGAGTCTTAAGTCAAGATGGGAGGCCTGTAGCATTCTTTAGTGAGAAGTTAAATAAGGCAAAACAAAACTACTCCACCTATGATCTAGAGTTATATGCCATGGTTCAGTCATTGAGGAAATGGAGACACTACTTATTGCCAAAGGAATTTATAGTTTTTACTGACAACCATGCATTAAGCTTCTTGAACAGGCAGCAAAAGTTGAATCACAGACATGTCAAGTGGATGGAGTACATCCAAGCATACACCTTCTCCATAAAACACAAGAAAGGAGTGGCCAATAAGGTAGCCGATGCCTTAAGCAGGAGAAATCTTGTTGTGCAAACTATTCAGTTGGAAAGTACAGGTATTCATGCCATTAAAGATCAGTATACAGCAGATGAAGACTTCAAAGAGCCATACCTATCTTGCAAGGCCATGACAGGAAGGTATAATACTGATTTTTCTGATTTTTTGTTGCAAGATGGATATCTTTTCAAGGGTAGCATGTTGTGTATCCCAAGAGGATCTGTTAGAGAGAATATAATAAAGGAAAAGCATTGTGGCAGCATGTCAGGTCACTTTGGTATTGATAAGACCCTAGAATTGGTTAGGAGGTACTATTTTTGGCCAAAATTGCCAACCGATGTAAGGAAGTTTGTTGAAACTTGTCAAATTTGCCAAAGAGCAAAGGGGCATACATCAAATGCAGGTTTATACACTCCTCTACCTATTCCTTCAAAGCCTTGGGATTCCATAAGTATGGACTTTGTACTTGGTTTGCCTAGGACAAAGAATGGACATGACAGCATTTTTGTGGTTGTAGATAGGTTCTCAAAAAATGGCTCACTTCATCCCATGTAAAACCACACATGATGCCTCACACATAGCAGGTATTTTCTTCAAAGAAATAGTCAAGTTACATGGTTTACCTTTGTCCATAATCTCAGACAGAGACCCCAAGTTCATAGGACACTTCTGGAGGACACTGTGGAAGAGACTAGGTACAAATTTGTCCTTATCATCTGCCTATCACCCTCAGTCTGATGGACAAATAGAGGTGATTAATAGGTCACTTGGCAACCTCCTAAGATGCCTAACCAAGGAGCAGGGTGCTAGTTGGGATTCAATTTTGGCTCAGGCAGAGTTCTCATACAATGACACTGTCAATAGAAGCACCGGCCTGTCTCCTTTCCAAATTGTTTATGGCACTCGCCCAAGGGGTATTTTGGAACTAAGGGAGGTTAAAGGACTGGAAAATAGCAGTGCCTTGGCTGAAGACTTCGTTCAAGTCATGAAAGATGTCCATGAACAAGTACAACAGAAATTGCTGTCCACTTCTCAGAAATATAAACAATTTGCTGACAGAAAAAGAAGGGATTTGCAATTCAAG
This sequence comes from Cunninghamia lanceolata, assembly GCA_027924645.1. Taxonomy (NCBI): domain Eukaryota; kingdom Viridiplantae; phylum Streptophyta; class Pinopsida; order Cupressales; family Cupressaceae; genus Cunninghamia; species Cunninghamia lanceolata. The sequence continues at coordinate 9,147,647 of BSBN01000635.1, read as the reverse complement.
GAAGGTGATTTAGTAATGGTTCATCTGAAGAAGGAGAGGCTCCCTGCAGGTAAACACACTAAGCTACTCATGAAGAAGATTGGGCCTTGTGAAGTGCTCAAGAAATGTGGAGAAAATGCATATAAAATCAGACTTCTGGATGGCATTGCTTTGTCTCCAATTTTTAATGTTTCAGACCTTTATCCCTATAAAGGATCTGATCCTTAGACTGCTGTTGAAGAAGATCAAACTGATCAGACACTCTAGGAACTCATTCCTTCATCTCCAAATCAGATTGAGTGCATTTTGGACAAGAGGATTGCAAAACAAACTAGAAGGCACACCTATCATGACTATTTGGTGAAGTGGCTAAACAAACCTCGGGAGGATGCCACTTGGATGAGTAGGGCAGACATTGAGAAGGCAGGTTTCACATTTGACAGCATTCCAACTCAAGAGACTTGAGTTCTGTTTGACAGTGGGTGTATGGTGCAGGGCACCTAGGAGCACCTTGGTTCCTAAAGTCACTTTGTTTGCATTTTTTTGAAAGGTTGTGATTTTTGTTTAATGTGTTTTGTAATAAGGCTTTTCATATCCATGTTGGAAGGTCTATTCTTGTGTGGTCAAGAGGTCTGGGGTAACTTTATAAACCTCATATCCTTCTTAGTCCACTTGGACCTAGTTGTGCCACTTAGGCCTAGAAGGTCTAATATTGGCTTTTTGAGTTTGTTTGAGTTGTCTTAGTGTTTTAGCATGGTCTAAGGAGTGTGATGGTGGTTTGATTCCATTTGACAAGCAAACCTAATTGCCATCCTCTTGAAAATGCAAAAACTCCATAGTGTAACAAGCTGCCAATGTTGCCAATGACAGATTGGCCGGTTCAAAACTTAGTTTGGGCGGTTGAATCTCCTTTTGGAAGTTAGAAACTAACTTGGATAGGTTGATATGGAGGAAATATTGCTCCATCACGGAGGAGAAAGTTTTTGTACGGAATTTGGGCACAAAAATCAAGAAAACTGACTGTTTTTCGCTATTTTTATTGCTGTGTATGGCCTGTACGGATTTTTCATGGGTGCAAATGTACTTTTTCTGAAATCTCTTGGAGTCAGGGTTCTAATGCAACTAGTTTGAGGTCCTGAAGTGGTCAGGATCAAAAGTTATAGATTTTTCTTTCAAAACAGGTCCAGAAACCCTGTTTTCTAGGGCAGCCATAGAAATCCGGCCCTAGAATGCATTTCCACCGTTGAAAATTCACAAAAACTGGTGAAATGTAGGATAGGGGTATGTACTATAAGATTCCAAAATATTTTTGTTTGAAAATGCAGTTTTCTATTTTTAATTTGATGCCCTAGGTCAAGTATTCCTATGTATTTGGCCAGAATTGTGCAATTTATTGATGTAGATGACAAAATCTGATAGGTGGGTGAATGAAAGTTGGTTTGTGAGTTGTTTGTAGGTCATAGAAGAGATCCAAGTTCCTACCCCAGGTTTATGCACCCAATTTTGAGCACTTGCTTTGTAACCTAGCCTAAATTGATCAATTAGGCCTAGAAGGCCAAATGAGTGTTCTGGATTGCTGGAGTAGAGTTGGAACAGGAGACTTGGGAGTTTGATAGGGTTCCATAGAGTGTATCTAAAACCATCATTTGTTTGCCTAGACCTTTGGGATTTTGTCAAGTTTTGTTGAGAAAACCTAGTTTGGAGGGCTAGTAGCCTTACTAGTCAAGGTATAGGTTGAAGAGTTTTGGGAAGTTGGAGATCAAACCAACTGCATAGAAAGTGTTTGTTGATCTGTCTTAAGGTGTTGGAGAATCCTAGAAGGTGGATCCATCACTAGGATACCAAATCCTTCATACACCCTTGAATGTGCCTTTGGTTGCTTGGTTGAAGGCTGTTTGAAGTGGGTGAGTGGGCAAAGGACAATAGAGTAAACCTTTGTGTGTTGCTTCCCTTGTGCCACTCTACATCAGTTCTGGAGATATTAGCTATATGCATTTTGAGGCCATTAATCTTGTCTTTTATATATTTTATAGTTATAATCCATGACATGCAAAACTGATATATTACATTGGCATCACCCATGGCATTTTGAATACTCTTTACACTATTGCTCAACAGATTGTGTGCCTTGGAGCACTTTTCTGATAAGTCTATCAGTCTCTTATTGCCAATCTCTTCCATTATTTTCTTCTCAGATGTCTTTTCTAAAGAAATGGAATGGCTGTTAAAGAACTCCAACAATTACTTCATTTGTTGTACAGGAGTCAGAGAGGCATCCCTCTTGGTGTCTGGTAAAACCTTTTCAAAAACCTTTATTGCTTCCTCTAGAAGCTCATTACCTTCTACTTGTGATTGTAGAATCTCTTCTTGGGTAGTAGCATGAAAGATTTTTCTGAGAATCTCTCTAAGAAAGTAAAATAGTAGGCATATGATCAGGGAACCATACCGAAAAGGGTACCGGGATACTTTGGTTTTCTGATGGTTTTCCATTAGTTGTTGTCTCAGTAATTCACACAAGTCAAAGTTTTTTTTTCTTTTACCATTTGATATGCAATATGTATCACTGTGGCAGACATAGAGTTTTCTCTGTTTGTGAAAAATATCTTGTATTTAATCACCATTGATGCATACCTTGCTGCAAGATCCTTAATATCATTTACAATAAGAGCTGTCTTGTCAAAATTCGCTCTAATGAGCTTCATCATCACATCATTTTTCACAGACTTTAATGTTGGAACTATTCCAAAGGAACATAACCCTGTTACAACCCTAATTGCCTCTTTGTTGATCATGTGCAGAAGATCCAACCGCATGAATTTGTCATAAATAGGACTCAATACATATTTAACCCAAGCATCCTCATAGAACATGGGGAAGTTGTTCCATACATCTAGCTTCTTTGAAAGGAAGCTAGGTGTGCAGAAATAGTTTCCTACACTAATCTAATGAGGAGAGAAGAGTGCAAATTCATTTTAATCTTTTCAATTACAACAATGTTAACCCAACAGCAGAGATATTACGGCAAACACATAAACAAGAATGTAAGATAGAAGAGAGAGACACAAGATATACATGGAGAAAACCCTTACGGGTGAAAAACCCCACACTCCAAAACACAGCTCAAATGTATTCCGTAAACAATGAAGGTTACAATACAGTCACAGAGCCAATGCTCTTGTAGGAGTCTTCAACACTCGTATCTGGAGACAAACTGGTAGTATAACAGTACCTATCAATCACATAATACATCTCCTCTCCAAAGAACCTGTTTATATAGAACATACAAGGCAAAAATGGCTCTATCTTGAGATGGGCATCCAACATGGCCTCATGGCCCAAAACCCATGCTTATGGACACTTGTCCAACACTGTAGGATGTTCCTAACACTTGTCAAGTCACCCCATCCCAAAGAGGTCACCTATTCCTAAGATGGGCAATGAAAGATGCTCTTACGACTCTTACAACCATCATAGAATCTGTCATAGCTATCATAACTTACAGCTATTAGAGAAATCTGTCATACACAGGCTATAAATAGCATATTCTCTTACAACATGTCATAGCCCACCTTGGGGTGCCCAAATATGCCTTCTTCCAAGATGCTTCTTGACACATGTCCTCACATGTCATTGAATCTTCTATTTCTGACTCTTACATGTCATAGAACTGTCATAGGAATCTGTCATGACTGTTTCAGTCAATATTCCCTTACACACTATCCAAGATGCTGACACATGGAAAAATATTCCTACCACTAAGTGGGATGCCTATCTCCTCATGTGAGGACAAATTTACATGTGGTCATCTTCCATGTAGGATGACACATCACCGTGCCAACTCTCACAAGATGACAACATAGGATTTGCATCCTAATTACACAATAGGAAATAAATAAATACAATGAAATAATACAAGGAATTACCAAGGTTGAGACACCTTAATTCACAACATTCTCCCACTTGTCGAACACCTTGTAAGAGCCAATAAAAATAACAAGATTTAATTGCTATAGGTTGAGAGGCCCATAGACTCCGAACACCATCTGAACTTCTTTATGCCCACTGGTTTCGTCAATGCATCTGGAACATTCTTCAAAGTATCTACCTTCTCCAAATTCACCTTCCCATCCTCTACCATGTCTCATATGAAGTGAAACTATACATCAATATGCTTTGTTATGGCATGGAAAGTTAGATTCTTTGCTAAGAAAATCGCACTGACTGTCACAACAAATCATAATCTGTCATGCATCAATACCAATATCTGAACACAATCTCTTAAGACAAATAACTTCCTTGCAAGCATGAGTTGCTGCCATATACTCATCTTCTGTCATGGACAAAGTAACCACAGGTTGTCACTTAGTCATCCAAATAATTGTACCACCAAACATCATGAACACATAGGCACTGGTGGATCTCCTACTGTCAATGTCACCTAGCCAATTAGAATCCACAAATACAAACAGAATGCGGAGGTCCTGTAGTATTACCATGATAGCATATGGAATACTCAGAAGTACCCCTCAAATATCTAAACACTCACTTAACTGCATCCCAATGTACTCATCCAAGATTAGCCATAAATTGACTAAGGACTCCCACTACTTGGGCAATGTCTAGTCTTGCGTAGACCATAGCATACATCAAACTGCCAACAGCACTAGCATAAGGTACTCTGCTCATGTCCTCCACCTCACTAGGAGATTTTGGACAATCATTAACACACAACTTTGTCCCCAATGAAACAGGAACACATAATGGTCTACAATATTCCATGTTGAACCTATCCAACATGGTCTCCACATACTTACTCTGGCTTAACCAATGTTTTATGTTAGCTCTGTCTCTTCTGATTTCCATTCCCAGAATGTACCTGGCTGCCCCAAGATTTTTCATCTTAAATTGTACTAACAACTAAGACTTCAAGTCAGAAATCATATTCTTACCATTCCCAATAAACAACATATCGTCAACATACAATGCAATAATGAGAATGCGATCATTGTCAAACTTGTAATACACACAATGATCAGATTTCGATCTCAGAAATCCAATGGACAACACAAAGGCATCAAATTTCATATACCACATCCTATGAGACTACTTCAAACCATACAAAGACTTCTTTAACTTGCAAACCAAATTTTATTTACCTTTCTCTATGTAATGCTCTGGCTGTGACATGTAAATCTCTTCCTCCAAATCACCACGAAGGAATGTTGTCTTCACATCCATTTGTTCTACCTCTAAGTCATAAGTAGTTGCAAGAGATAACAAGAACTGAATGGATGTCATCTTTGCAATGGGAGAGAAAATTTCACCATAATCAATTCCCTCCACTTGTGAGCACCCCTTCACAACCAATCGAGCCTTGTACTTTTCAACACTGTCATCTGCACCAAATTTCTTCTTGAACACCCATTTGCATCCAACAAGTTCCTATCCTTCAGGCAAAGGCACCAAGTCCCATGTTTTTTTCTTCTCCAAAGAAGCCATCTCATCTTCCATGGCCTCCTTCCAAGAACCTGCATCTTTCATGCCCATAGCCTCTGTCATAGTTCTAGGCTCATTAGTGTTAGTAAGCAAGGCAAAAGCACAACTAGAATCAAGTACTAAATAACCAAACCTATTAGGTTGCTTTCTTATTCATGTAGACCTCCTCAAAGGCTGAGGTTGAGGTTCTGCTTCTTCTTCTAAGCTTTCAAAGCTGCTAGAGCTCTCCTCATCATCAGGTCTAACAGGGTTTGTCAGTTCAGTCTTCTTAGGGGTAGAAGGAAACTAAACCACATCTTCTTTCTTTTATATCTATTCTGGCTGTAGAACAATGGAAGAAGGTGTTAGCTCTCTAAAGATAACACTTCTACTATACAACACTTTTTCAGCCACAGGATCGTAAAGCTTGTATCCTTTCACACCGACACCATAGCCAATAAAAATACACTTAATAACCTTGCTCTCCAATTTAGACCATTTCTCCCTAGGCACATGTGCCTATGCCTCACAACCAAAAACATGAAAATGTCTAACTGAAGGATTCTTACCAGACCACACCTCCATAGGTGTCTTACCAACAAGCACTGATGTAAGAGACATGTTTACCAGGTAGCAAGCAGTGGCAATAGCTTCAGCCCAAAACTTTTGTTCGAGGCTTGCTCCACTAAGCATACTCCTAGCCTTCTCCAACTTTGTTCTATTCATCCTCTCTGCAACTCCATTTTGTTGCAGGGTGTATGGAGTTGTCTTATATCTTTCAATCCCTTGCTCTTTATAGAACTTATCGAACTCTATCAAACAAAACTCACCACCGTTATTAGTTCTCAAACACTTAATCTTTTTACTAGTATGATTTTCAGCAAAGGCTTTAAACACTTTAAACTGACTAAAGAATTTAGATTTGCTCCTGATAAAATAAACCCATGTCCTTCTACTGTAATCATCTATGAAAGATACAAAATATACAGATTTGGAAATCAAAGGAACATTAACTGGACCAAACACATCAGAATGAATAAGATCCAATACACCAGAAAACTTGTGAGAACTAGAGTAAAACTAAACATGGTTTTGCTTTCCATATACACAATGTTCACAAAAGTCAAACTCGAGATTACAATCATTTAACCCCTCAATGAGGTTTTTATTTTTTAGGGTTCTAAGACCCTTCTCACCAATGTGGCCATATCTCAAATGCCATAACATAGTCTTTTCAGTAGGAAGCTTACTTCTAAAGCATGTGCACTACCATCAAAATGTGTTACAATAGATTTCTTCACTGCTCATTCAGATGGTGGGGATGAAGTGACTACAACTCTTTTCTTTGAGTCAGAAGAACTATTGCACCATGAAGTGCATGCCTCCAGATGAAACAAAGTACCTCTCTGAGTACCCTTCGCATGCACCATAGATCCTCTAGTCATCTTGCATCCATCCTTTGAAAAGACAACCTGCACACCTACATCATTCAACATACTTACAGAAAGCAGGTTCCGTGTCAAGCCTGGGATGTGCATAACCCTAGTGATCCCCTTCACTCATCCATCAGGGAATCGAATTGAGACTCTTCCATGACCAACAATCTTCAAATGAGAATCATCACCTAGGTACACTCTTCTACCATCAAACTCTTCATACTTCGTGAACCAGCTTCGATGCGAGGTCATGTGGAATGATGCACCAGAATCAATCAACAACACATCATCAGATGCATGGGTGGTCAGGGCTGCGATGAAGGCATCACCATCATCTTGTAACTTGTCAAAATTTGAATCTAGGGCATTCTTTTTTTTTTTTTTCTTTTCCTCTTTCCATTCCTTTAAAAAATGCCTAGTTTTGCCACAGTTCCAACAAAGAGTCTTGGACTTTCCAGGAGATTTGGATCTCCCACAGGATTTGGATCTGCCCTTTTCACCTTTTCTTGTCCTTCTTCTTCCCTTTCTCTTTGGGTCTTCCATGAACCACAAGAGCCTCTTTGGCCAGCTCGGTTGTCTTTCTCCACATTTCTTCAGATAACAGTGAAGACACTACCTCATCCATCTTGAAGGTGGTTGTAGTGCTTCCGATGGCCCTAACAAGATGATCCCACGAATCCAGCAAAGAACAAAGCAGGGTCATACACCAATCCTCCTCCATTTTCATACCTACAGATGTCAACTATGCAACAATCATGTTGAAAGCATTCATATGGTCCGCAACAGATCCTCCATCTTCCATCTTCATAGAAAATAGCTTCTTTTTTAGAAAGAGCTTGTTCACCAAGGACTTGGCCTAATAAACATCTCCCAACTTCTTCCAAAGAGTTTTCACAGTCTTCTCCTCATGGATATTCAATAGGACAGAGTCAGCTAGACAGAGTGTTATGAGACCCTTAGCCTTCTGATCTTTGAGGTCCCAATCAGCTTGTGACATTGTTGTAGGTTTTGTTCCATCAACAGTTTCCCATAGGTCACGATCAATAAGTAAGTCTTCCATCTTAAGTTTCCACAACTCAAAGTTTGTGTCATTGAACTTCTCCACCTCTACTCTTCCAGATGTGGTTGCCATCTCCTTCTTGCAACAAGATACAGAATACTCTACACAAACTCCCACTCAACCTAAGATTAGCTCAAAAAACCCCTACTCAATAGCTAGAACCAAAAGCTGGCCAAGCTCTAATACCAACTTAAAGGAAGCTAGGTGTGCAGAAATCGCTTCCTACACTAATCTAATGAGGAGAGAAGAGTGTAAATTCATTTTAATTTTTTCAGTTACAACAATGTTAACCCAACAACAGAGATATTGCAAGAAACACATACACAAGAATGTAAGACAGAAGAGAGACAAGATATATGTGGGGAAAACCCTTACGAGTGAAAAACCCCACACTCCAAAACACAGCTCAAATGTATTCTGTAAGCACTAAAGGTTAGAATATAGTCACAGAGCCAATGCTCTTACAGGAGTCTTCAACACTCGTATCTAGAGACAAATTGGCAGCATAACAGTACCTATCAATCACATAATACATCTCTCCAAAGCACCTGTTTATATAGAACATACAAGGAAAAAATGGCTCTATCTTGAGATGGGCATCCAAGATGGCCTCATGGCCCAAAACCCATGCCTATGGACATTTGTCCAACACTATAGGATGTTCCTGACACTTTTCAAGTCACCCCATCCTAAAGAGGTTGCCTATTCCCAAGATGGACAATGACAGATGCTCTTACGACTCTTACAACCGTCATAGAATCTCTAATGGTTGTCATAACTTACATCTGTAAGAGAATATATCATACACAGGCTATAAATAGTATATTCTCTTACAACATGTCATAACCCACCTTGGGGTGCCCAAAGATGCCTTCTTCCAAGATGCTTCTTGACACATGTCCTCACTTGTCATAGAATCTTCTATTTCTAACTCTTACATGTCATAGAACTGTCATAGGAATCTGTCATGACCGTTTTGGTCAATATTCCCTTACACACTATCCAAGATGCCGACACATGGCAAAATATTCCTACCACTAAGTGGGATGCCTATCTCCTCATGTGAGGACAAATTTACATGTGGTCATCTTCCATGTAGGATGACACATCACTGTGCCAACTCCCACAAGATGACAACATTGGATTTGCATCCTAATTACACAATAGGTAATAAATAAATACAAGGAATTACCAAGGTTGAGACACCTTGATTCCCAACATTCTTCTCTATCAAACCCTTGTATTCATGTTTTAGCTCAAAGTCATCATCAATTAGGTCATTTACCCACAGTTGTCCCAAATTCACATGATTATATTCTTCTATCTTTATGTGGATGTACATCCTCACATCCTTTGTATGTAAAACACCTTATGGAATGTCCAAAAAAGCACCATTTCCATATATTTTAAAGGATGTTTCTTGAACTTAGGGTGGGGTTAGTCTACTACCTCTACAACTTGTTGATTAAACATCTTCAAAGTACTACTGGAAAACTTAGGGCATAATGGAAATTTGTAAATACCTTTTGATTGCTTCTAGTTAGGGTTTCATGCACAAGAATTCTTAATTACTTCTCCTTGCCATTTCCCATCTCTTCTCTCTTGGAATGATTGTTTGCAAATGATCTTTTGTCAAATGAAAATTATTTATAACCTTTTGCACATAATCTAATTTGCATTCAATGCTCAGCTTAATAAAGTTGTCGAACTCTAACTGCAGTACACAGTCACCTTCAATTGCTCTGTAATCTTCTACAACAAGACATTTTTCACTGGTGTTTTCTCCAAAAGGTCAAGCATGTCAACCTAAACCACATATCCACATGTTGAGAATATTAGCACCGTATCTTTGGTAGGGGGTTAAAGTTTATCTGTTAAAGCTCCACCTAAGCCAAAGATTTCTACTTAGTCCCGGAGGAAACATCTGCACCAAAGACTGGCACAACCTCATTCTTCACTTTATTTTCTTCTTTCTTTTTCTAGACCTTGTCCATTTCTTTCTTTATCTCTACTATATCCACATTATTCACTGGATCACTCTTCTTTACTAGATCAGCATTCACATTCTTACTTCTACAAAATTTCGCAATGTGACCTAATTTGTTGCATTCATAACATCTGACATTTTGAACAAGCTTACTTCCATTCATTCTAGATCTACATTGATTAGCCTTATGCCCAAATCTACTACATGTATAACATTAACCATTGAAAGATAAAACCATCATACCCTTATTGTAACCATTCATCATTTAATTTTTTCATTCACTAGCTCTATGACCAATTCTTTGCCATGTAAAACATTGACCGAAGAATGATTGAACATTTTGATTCATCTTGCTCCAACATTCCATAGACTTATGTCTAAATTTATTGCAAGAGTAACAGTAACCATAGTACCTTTGTGTGGCAGGTTGTATAATAGGTGGCCTCTTGAAATTTTTCTTCTGGTTCCGAACCTATCTGTTATTACCTTTCTTGACTACAATTTTATTTTGGTTATTGTTCTTCTTCTCAGCATTGTTTGAAGTCTGATTTGTCTTTGAACCTTTTCAAATCCTAATCCTTCTTTATCCTTAGGAGCCTTTTTATTTGCAATCATTTGATCAAGTAGTATGGACCTTTTCCTAAATTTGTCCTCTTGAATTTTTATTTTTTCTAGCTCAGTCTTTAAGACCACTATTTCTTGTTCAAGCCTTGAGCATTCTTCATAGTTTCCTTTCATTTTTTCATTTAGGCATTCTTAAATTCTTTTTCCTTCATCAAATTGTATTTTTTAGACTAGTGATTGATGAGGTATAAACAACCTCATTTCTTTGATGAAACAAATAACCCCTTTTGCATTGCCAATTCCCTAACCTTGTCAATTTATTTGTTTTTATAAGAAATATTTATCTATTTTTAATGAAATGTTTTATAAACCTTTATTTCTTGAATTGATTGAAATTAGCATGTTGATATAATGGCATGTAGAGTTAGGTAATTGTGCAAGGTAATGCATTGCATATAGGAGAAGTGGACTTCATGCGGTTGAGGTCGAACATGTCGAAAGTTGAAGGCGCCAAAATTTTAGGCATGCATTAATTGAAGGCTATGTTTTAAAGTTCTGTTATTTCTGTTGGTTACCCAAAGACATTATGACTCCACTCGGAGCCCTATTTATGTTTTAAAAGACATCAGTAGTTAAGATTCTATTTTTTTATAAGACTTCTTCAAATGGTATTTTCCCACCATCTGAAATTTAGGAGTTTGAATGTAGTTCAGTTTAATATGTTGCTCAAAAAATGGATATAAATATCATACTATGGATGGATGAAAATCAATCCCTTAGTTTTTGAAATTATCAGAGTTGTGTACTTGCAATTTTTTCATGAATGCAAATAGTGTTGTTCTGAGTAATTTCATTTGAAATATTGAGATCTGAATAGAGTTACCATGTTGATGTGGAAATGATTGAATGTGACCTAAGTTAAAGACAAATTTCTCCCAAGAGCTGGCCACTCATAGGACTATAGAATAGATAAGTACTTTTATTTCTGTGTTTGTTTCCTTTAGCTGAAGTTAGTTTGTGTTTAGTTTTCTGTCGTGAACCTACAGGGTGTGTTGTTTAGAAGTTAAACTAATGTGTACTGTTGTTTTAGAACTCTCTGTGTTGTTTAAATGTTTCCAGCGCATCTACCTTAGTTGAACTGTTGTTTATTGATAGTTGGAAGTTAGAATGTTTGCAGCATAACATTTCTCATTGTTCAAAATTAGAGTAAAGTTGCATTTGTGAATTTCTAGTGTAGAATTTATATGCCTTTTAGTATAGAATTTATATGCTTTCTAGAGAATTTACATGCTTTCTAGTATAGAATTTATATGCTTTCTAGTATAGAATTTACATGCTTTCTAGTATAGAGTTTTCATGCACTTTTTAGTATAAAAATTTGAATTCTTTCTGTAGAAGGATATAATTGTTGTTTCATTCCATATACTATTTTAATCTTTTAAAGGAACTAGAAAACTATTTCTCAATGAGATATCCAAACTCCCTATTGCATACAGCCTCGGACACTACCCCTGTTGATAAACTGATAATTTTTAACTAAAGTATTAAGACCTTATAACAGCCTGTCACTTTTTGGCGTTGTTACCGGGGAAACATGATTCTTTTCTAAGTGTTATTAGGGAAATGCTTGGAAACCTCTTGTAGTAAACACCAAAAATCGTCACCGAACCTCTCTTTCTACATGGTCAGGAAACAAGGCCCACACATAAGATTTATACCAAAAACCTCCCCAATAGTAATTCCAACCATAAATAGGGAGGAAGTAGTCTTAGGTGAAGAACTCAATTTCAAATTGATCAAGAAGGATCAACCTGAGACCTCCCAAAATACCCCAAAAGTTTTACTAGTTGACCCAATCTTTGAGGGGATAATCATTCGGCCAACCAACCTAGTCTTTGAGGAAGAAAACATTCCTTTTAATGCTATGGCTAATAATCTCCATAATGATGATATTCTGAGAAGACCGGCAGCACGAACCTTTACCTATCCTATTGCTCTCAATGAAGATGATGATGCACCAATGAAAAACATTTTACCTTCCATCTTGCCAACTTTCATGACACTTTCTTCTGAAGATCCTGACCAGTTCCTCTTTGAGTTCAAAGTCTTGTGTCAAACATATGACTACAAGAATTATAACCAAAAACTTTAACTTTTTCCCTCCACTCTAAGAGACGCTGCAATGTGTTGGTTCATGGGACTAGTTTTTGGATCAATAACTATGTGGGATGAAATGTAAACTATCTTTTTAGACAAATACCAGAGTTACTGTAGAGTTAGTGACAGGAAAGAGGAATTGTTCAAACTAAGACAAAAAGAAGATGAGAGCCTGGAAGATTACTTGATAGGTTTATCTTCCTAACCAAACGATGTGGTGAAGAAGCCATAAGTCTAGAGGTTCTAAAGACTATATTTCTCAAAGGACTTGATGAAGATGCTAGGAGGAGCTTAGATTTAATGGGAAAGGGAGATGTGTCCCAACTTGAACTAGGTGATATCTCTGAGGTATGTCAGAATTTTTCCCGTACTAGAGGAGGTATCTAAAAATCTAGCCTTTTAAGGAGCTCAAATGAAATAGGTAAACTGCAAGAGGAAATAGCAAATCTGAAGACTGACATTCTTGTTTAATTGAACATCACTTTGGATGGAATATAGGCTAAAACACGTAATCCTAAGACTTTATCCATCTATTGCCATAGGTGTTGAAACATGCATCTGTTAAGAGAATGGCCTTTGAATAAAGCTGACATGTGCCAAATTTGTGAAAAGAGTCATGCCACTGATCAATGTGAGATCTTGAATGCAATCAAGAGTTCTAAAAAATGACCATCTCACTCTGAGGAGGAAATCAATTTCATGGGTCAGAGACCTGGAGGAAATTTCTCCTACATGGTCAAAACTCCAACCCCACATGGCGACCTCCAAACACTTGGAACAATACATAGTGGACAGCTCCATGGCCTTCAGCACCACCTACTTGGGGAGCTTACCCACCTTGGGGACCACCTGAATGGATGAACCAAGCATGGGGAAATTCCCAATGGCCAAATCAACAATGGCACCCTCATAATCAACCCTCACAATGGAACCAACCACCAAATCAATTCTATAGTGGTCCAAGATGAATGCCAAATCCACAACAGAACCTTCTAATGGCTACTCAAAATCCTCAGTAGAACAAACAAGTCAATCAACCACCATTACCGACACTACCTATTCCTAATCCCAAGAACACACGTCAAAATGCCCTAGTATATGTTGCTGATTAGGATAACATTACAGGGGTCAATTCTATCTATTGTGGAAACCTTCAATTGTGGTCATGAAAAACACTTAGTCAACCTACCATTGTTGAAGTTGTAGAAGAACCAGATGAGGAACTTAACATAGAACCAGAGACTCTTCTTGTACCTACAGAACGTGACCCCAAGAAAAATTAGGAGTTATCCCCAATGCAATCTTGGGCAACTTCACCACCTACCATATAACTGTCTTAAGAAGAAGTTGCCAAACGACCATCAACTACTCCAAAGAAGGATCCTATACTAAGGAAGAAAATTCAGGCACCTTTTCTGGAATGTCTCAGAGCAAATGTTCATAGGAACCCACTGGAAGTATCATTGTCTAACGAAACTATCCTGATATAAGAAATTAAACAACTCCATATTGAGATTCCCTTGTTACAAGCAATTAAGGAAATTCCTGAACTGAAACAGCTAGTGAAACAGTTGTGCATTAAAACACCAGGAAGGAAACTGAAACAAATTAGTACGGTGCACATCAATGGATATCTAGCTGACCTTCTAGCTATAAAAACCTTAACCCCAAAATATGGTGACCCAAGTAGTCCACTAATAATAGTAACAATTAATGGGGTAGCAATACATAATGGATTGGTGGACTTGGGAGCAGAAATTAATGTTATGACAGTGGACGTTATGGAAACACTTGGACTCACTAATTTACGCCCCATGACTACCATATTACAAATGGTAAATCAAACCATAGCCATTCCTAAAGGTGTTTTAGAAAATGTCCCTGTCAAGGTTGACGATTTGGAATATCCAGTACAAACTTCCAAATCCTCCAGTCCCTCACACCCAAAGACAGTTACCTGATAATATTGGGTAGGCCATGGTTAGCTATAGTTGCACCCAAGATTGACTATAGAGCAGGAGGAATGATCATTTCACATGGTCCCAATAGTAAACATTTAAGCCTATATCCCCCTGCTCAACCTGCAAAATATAACCAAGTCTGGGTTGATGAATCAGACAAATCTGACAAACAATAAAATCTAGCTTCACTCGCTATGGTGGTTATTAAACAACATGGCAAAGAATTGGAAGATGAATTAGAGAACATCGAAGATCCTTCCATAGACTCAAGTGATGAAGAGACTTTAGAAGTGGAAGAATTTTTGGGACATCCAATCCACATTGAAGATGAAGAACATGATTATACCAACTTCACAACTCGACCTTGTCCCCTGGCAAATATCATTTTGAAAATAGTAACTTCTTTGAAGATATTTCCAGACTCCATAGAACCATACCGCATAGCTATCCTCTCAACACTTTAACAAAGGAAGTTCACACTGTCACCTCCAACTACCTTGGAACCAAGACTATCATGTTATTACTAGGAAAGACTTTAAATATCAATAGTTGGTTGACAGAATCTGATGAGCTCAAATTATTTGATGTTTTGATGAAGAGGTCTAAAGGTTTTTCTTGGGACTATACAAATATGAGAGGAATTCACCCAAGTGTTTGTACCCACCACATCTATACCGAAGATGTTAGACTGGTCAGTCAACCACAGAGAAGACTTAATCTTGCTCTCAAGGATATTGTCAAAATAGAAATCGAGAAGCTTTTACAAGTAGGATTTATTTATCGTATCTCGGACAGTAAATGGGTTTCACCCTTGGTGGTAGTGCCAAATAAAAATAGGAAATGGAGAGTGTGTGTTGACTATCAAGAACTCAAAAAAGCAACCTACAGAGATTATTTCCCACTACCCTTCATAGATTAAGTTTTGGATAATCTGGCAGGAAGTATTTTTCATTTATGGACGGGTTTAGTTGATATAACCAAATATAAGTGGTAGCTGAGGACCAGGATAAAACTAATTTTATCTATCCTTGGGGAACATTCGCATATTGGGTTCTTCCCTTTGGGATTTGTAATGCTCCTGCCTTGTGTAGAAGTCTATATGGATGACTTCACAGTCTATGGTTCCACTTTTGATGAAGGTCTCAAAAATTTGGACAGAGTATTGCAATGGTGTGAGGATCATCAACTATCCTTAAGCCATGAGAAGTGTCTAATAATGGTAGAGCAAGGTATAGTGATGGGACATCATATCTCAGCTGAAGGGATCAAGGTTGGCCCTAAGAAGATTTAAGTCATATAACAACTGGAAACCCCAAAGAATCAAACTGTTGTTAGAATTTTCTTAGGACATGTTGGTTATTACTGGAGGTTCATAGAAAATTTTAGTAAGATTGCAATTCCCATGTTTTCTCTTCTTTAGAAAGACGTGGATTTTTCCTAGACAGAAGAATGTCAAAAATCCTTTAACATTATTAAAGGAGAACTTGTCTTAGCTCCAATCCTACAAGGACCTAACTGGAAACTTCCCTTCCATATCTATGTTAATGCTTCCAATTATGCTATTGGAGCAGTGTTAGGTCAAGAAGATGAAAATGGAGGAAAGTACACTATATATTTCATTAGTAAAAACTTGAGCCCCACTGAACATAATTACACCACCACGAAGAAAGAATTCTTAGCAATAGTTCATGCTATAAACAAATTCTCACATTACATTATAGGATACAAAGTAACTGTAATCACAGACCATTCAACCATTAAATACCTGATGAACAAACCTGCAGTGAATGGAAGAATAATTAGATGATTATTACCTCTCCAAGATTTCAATGTGACCATCATGGATAAACCTAGGAAATTCAATGTAGTTGCAAATTTCCTATCCCAAATAAAACAAGATAATGGAGACTGTGCCCTTGTGCATGATGAATTTCCTGATGAACATTTATTTGCTATCTCCATTAAAACACCCTGGTTTGCAGAAATTACCAACTACTTAGCCACTGCAGAGCTTCCCCCAGACTTTACATCAAAACAAAAGAAATGCCTTATTCGAGAAAGTGCTCACTTTAAATGGATTAATGGCATGTTATTCTAATATGGGTCAGACCTAGTCCTGCAATGTTGTGTCAGACCAGATGAAACATACAGCATCATCAGAGCTTGCCATGACAATCCACCTAGCAGGTACTACTCTGCTAAAAGGACTTCCCATAAAATCTTAGGTGCAAGATACTATTGGCCCTGTATGCACAAGGATGTAAAGAACTATGTTCGTCATTGTGATGAATGCCAATGAGTGGGAAGACCTACAGCCTCCAGTGAAATGCTTCTACAACCTTAGGTGGTTTTTGAACCATTTGAAAAGTGGGGACTAGATTTCATTGGTCCTATAGATCCTCCTTCGCAAGGGAAAGAGTATATACTGGTCTGCATGGACTATCTTACCAAATGGGTAGAAGTCCAAGCTCTGAAAGTTGCTAGAGAAGAACAGGTTGTAGACTTTCTGTATAACAGAATTTTTCTCAAATTTGGAGCCCTAGGTTAATTGTCACAGACCAAGGACCTCAATTTATGTCCAAGGTTTTATTAACTTTTACTGATCATTTCCAAGTAAGCCATAAGAAGTCATCACCCTATCACCCACAAGCAAATGGTCAAGTAGAAGTCACTAATAAGGAGCTCAAAAATATCCTAACAAAAGTAGTTTCATCAGGCAGAAAGGATTGGGCTAGGAAATTGCCTAAGGCCGTATGGGATTACAACACAACTTGGAAATCCACCACTAGTCTTACTCCTTATGAATTAGTCTTTGGGAAGAAACCTTTTCTGCCCATTGAATTTGAACTCCAAACTCTTAGAACAACAATGGAACTAGACTTACATCTTTATCGGGCTCAGGTAGAAAGAGTCTTGCAGCTTAGTGAACTAGATGAACTCTGCTTAGAAGCTATGCATCAAACTAAACTAGTTCAACAACAATGAAAGGCCTGGAATGATAAACACATTAAAGAAAGAGAATTCCATGGGGGAGATTGGGCATTGCTGTTTGATTCTCGATACAAGGACCAGAAAGGCAAACTCAAAACTCATTGGTTAGGACCATACAAGATTTCTGAGGTATTTCCAAACGGAGTAGTACAACTCAAACCCATTGATGGTGATTCTCAGACTCTCCTAGTAAATAGACATCGACTCAGGATTTACCATAAACTTGTCAACAAAGAAGAGTTTACACAACTGGTAGAAATGTACGGAGAAACTCAATGTGTTGATTTTGCTTTGGCAGAAACAATACCACAAGATGAAGTTTTAAAAAAAATTGTATATTTTACTGTGTGTATATGCATTTAGGAACAATTATTCACATATTCATCTTTGTACTTGCCTAAATTTCATCTCTGTTTCGCAGGGTTTCATCTTTGAAGAAGTGTTACAAATTCTGGCACATCTCATGGTGCTACTCTGGAACTTGTTGTTTGAATAGATCCACACCCTCACTTTGTTCCTTCATTTTTGCTGCATCTTTCAATGATGCTCTGGAACTTTGTTCCTGCATTTTAGCTGCATCTTTCAGTGATGCTCTAGAACTTTTATTCCTATATTCTGGCTATATCTTTTAGCGATGCTCCAGAACTTTGTTCCTGCATTCCGGCTGCATCTTTTATTGATGCTTCAAAACTTTGTTCCTGCATTCTGGCTGCATCTTTCAGCGATGCTCTGAAACCTTTGTTCCTATATTCTAGCTGCATCTTTCAGTGATGCTCCGAAACCTTTGTTCCTGCATTTCGGCTGCATCTTTTAGTGATGCTCCAGAACTTTGTTCCTGCATTCTAGCTGCATCTTTCAGCAATGCTCCAAAACCTTTGTTCCTGCATTCCAGCTACATCTTTCAGCGATGCTCTGAAACCTTTGTTCCTACATTCCAGCTGCATCCTTCAGTGATGCTCCAGAACTTTGTTCCTACATTCCAGATGCATCTTTCAGCCATGCTCTGGAACTTCATTCCTGCATTCCAGCTGCATCTTTTAGTGATGCTCTAGAACTTTGTTCCTTCAGCTCAGCTACATCCTATGACGATGCTCCATAATTTTATTCATATTCTCCATATCTATTCCTTTGATATCTTCCTCCACCATTGTGAACTTGTGATTTTCATTTGTGAAAATGTTCCTACTATCTGCAAGCACATCATTATCACCTCGAAATACACCACAAAAGCCATCATGAGTTTGTCATTCCCGACCATAATAAATAAGTGTTACTATGACAACTTGTCATCATAATAGGTTCAACCACCCCATTATCACATCATAATAAATTCATTCCATCCAAACAACTTAGCACCGCCACCTAGGATGCTATTACATCAGCAAAAACAAGCGACTTTCGCATCAATAATGGAACAAAAGGTAAGTACATCTTTTATTTTAATTAGATTATTTATTGTGAATAAAAGTAGATAAATTGGAACGACCCCTTTTCTTTTCCAAAATTGGCAAATGTGTGAACTATTTCTTCACTAGAGAAGGTGGCGACTCATTCACTCTATCCCATGGAATATCATAATTAACTACTGCAGAGCCAAGTACCCTAAATCAACATTATTGAAGTACACGTGGCCTCAAAACCTACATTCCCTTTAATTTCCCTATCAGTTTCTTGAGCAGTTTTATCACTTTGGGTGCCATGATATTTTAGTAGACATTGAGCAGTGTTATCAATAAGAAATAGAATGGGAGAAGCCAAACGCAAGTCTGAGCCAGCTTCACTAGATAAATTGCTGGCATTGGGGAGTATTTCAGAGTTGTTTCAAAAAGTAGAGTGGCTAGACTTTATCAAGAAATTTGAGGGACACCATGCGCAGCTGGTCAAGGAATTTGCTGAGAGCTTTGCAGATGGGCAATTCATTGTGTGCGGGAAGAAATTCAAGGTAAGTCCCCAAATCATCTTCAAATTATCTAGTATTGGAAATGAAGGTATTAATTTGTCTGAAACTACACACATTTCCTATCAAAAAATGATAGAACTTTTTACACGGGAAGGGGAAACTCACCCATTACTAGTTATGAGTACATGAGGGCAAAACAATGGATTTCACATAATTTCCATTGAAGAACCATGGGAGCAACAGTTGCATGGATTATTAAGTATTTCACCTGTGAAGGGAAATGCACCATGGTGGTTGGTCCCCCTTTCCAGTTGTTCATCCATTTGAGCCATGGTTTAGAAAATCCTAAATTAAGGGTTAATATTCATGCCTTCCTCCATGATTCCCTTGTCAATATGGCAGAATGATTCAAGATAGGGTCTGGGCCTTTGAAGTATCATGGTCTTATACATTTAATCTGCAAATATCATTTTCATAGGAAAATAAAACTAGATGAAAAATGGCAGAAGTTTCTGCAAAAGTTTGAAAACCTTGAACCTCTGAGACAATTTGAGGAAGGTGAGTTGTCTAGTAGGACAACCCAAAATGTGAGAGAACTCTCCCCTGTACCTCAAGGTGACAGACAGGCTCCTAGTAGGGAAGCGCTAGAAAATCCACCAAACCCCTTAGACTATGAAGAAAGGTCTAAACCACATAATGTACCTGAAACTCAAAAAAATGAGAGAATGTGGATTTGGTAGACTTAGAGGAGGAATGTATTCAGCCTCATAAAAAGGAGACAAGGCCCAAAATGAAACTACAAAAACCTCCTCCTCTGAGAAGAAACAAATGGTTAGCTGTTGAATCTAGCTATGCCACGGACTATGAATTGCCCCTATTCTCAAGAAAAAGAGACAAGAAAGGCAGCCCTGTGAAAAAGTAACCCAGCTCAATGAAACTGTATCTCAGACATATGCAAATGTAACTCAAACTTTGGAAAGTGATGAACCCCCTGAATCTAGACCAGCAATTGACCCATCTAAAGAGGTCCCAAAAGAAAAGGAGAAAAAGGACAAGAGGGAATCAATGAACAAATGCCCAATTATGTCCTAGTTGAAGAAGAGAAGGGTCAAGAATATGAGATTGTTGAAACAATTTCTTCATCCCAGTAGCCAATAAACATTTAGGAAATGGATACAGTGCCTGAGGAGAGACAAGTGTCTCCCTTAAATAATGTTTATGACATAGGACAAGCTCCATTTAAAGCAATTAATGAATGGCATATGTCTGGAAATGAAACAAAAGTTTTTATTCCCCCCTTTTTACAGATGCAAAGGATAACAAAAGTGAATCTATGACATTGGAAATAGAGAAATTAAAAGAAGAAATTATGCAGTTGAGAAATAAAATACAATTGAGTGAAGAACAGTTAAACAGACAACAGTAGGAGATAGAGGAACAAAAAGAGTTTCTGGAACAAAGGGATCAAACCATTAGAGAACTGCAATCCCAATTGCAGCAAGTTGAGGAAAGAGATAGCCATTGTCTGGATAGTCTATCTGAAAGAGATAGACAAATTAAGAATCTAACCTTCAACTTGGAACAGTTCCTGAAGACATTTGCAAAGGAGAAGGAAAAATAGAAATTTGAATTTAAAAAAACTATAAGTAGAACTATTGAATTAGAGCAAGATTTATAGGAAATTAATATAGGCCAACTGTGGAATCAAAGGAGGTTCAAACCGAACCAACTAAGATGGAATTATTTTAGATCCACATTCCTTCCATGTTAACCAAACGGATGGAGCAATGCTATCTTAAGGCAATCTGGAGATGAAAATGCTAGAATTAAGAAAGAAATAGTATTGTTGAAAGAATCTTATGATAGATTGTATCAAGCTAAGATGGATGCATGTCAAATTGGAGAGCTATTACTGGCCTGTAGGAAATTGTCTAGATTGTATTCTACGTTCTTGAATGAACAACTACTAAGATGGAAGCTCCTGAGAATCGCTTGCAATTTACCACATGATCCTAATGACCAGCAGTTCCTTGAATTGTTTAAAGAAGCATCTCCTATGCAAAAAAATTTGTTATGCAAATTCTTCATTCATAATCTATTTCTTGAAAAACATAATGATTTCTTCATCAATTTGTTTATGGGGGAAGTTTAGTTAAGGGCATTTTTGTCAAATATGCAAAATCAAACTCAGTGGCAAGATGAAACTAGAGAATATCTTCATGCAGAGAGAACTATGGGATTACCCATGAGATATCCCAATTGGAAGCCTTTTGCTTTCAAAGCCCAATTCAAAAGAATTAAGAGCTATGAACATATGAAAGAAAAATACAATGAAAGTATTAGGATTTGCTTTGAAGATTTTAAGATTAATGGATAATAGTTCATTGACAGAGCTTGGAATGCCTGTGAAGAAAGGTATACCCCCTTGCCTATGTATTTAAAAAGGAGAGAGATGATTTCCCCTACTAACTTCAGATGGTCATACAAAAGGTTTGAAGCATTGATAGAGATTCTTTAGAAGCTAAAAACTAAGTGGATAGGGATGAGATACAAACCTCCACTACTTTTACAGCCACCTCCTATAGTCTTAGTGGTTACAGAACAAGATCTTAGGGACCTACATACCTGGTAGCTACGAATCAAACTACACAAAGGCTTTCTGAAGGTTCTTGACCATATTGATGAGGAGGCAAATGAAATATATGATTTGAGTTCAAAGTTTGATGAATTGAATAGGAAAAGAGAAGCAGGAAGACAAAGGATGCATTAGAGAGCAGGAGGACCTGCTCAAGGTTAGCAAGGGGAGGGTGATGAGGTATAAACAACCTCATTTCTTTGATGAAACAAATAACCCCTTTTGTATTGCCAAATTATTTGTTTTTATAAGCAATATTTATCTATTTTTAATGAAATGTTGTCCAAACCTTTATTTCTTGAATTGATTAAAATTAGCTTCTAAATGTTGATATAATGGCATGTAGAGTTGGGTAATTGTGCAAGGTAATGCATTGCCTACAGGAGAAGTGGACTTCATGCAGTTGAGATCAAATCTCCCAGAAGTTGAGGGTTCCAGAAATTTAGGCGTGCATTAATTGAAGGCTCTATTTTAATTTTTTGTTATTTCTGTTGGTTACCCAAAGACATTATGACTCCACTCGGAGCCCTCTTTATGTTTTAAAAGACATCAATAGTTAAGATTCTTTTTTTTTGTTATAAGACTTCTTCAAATGGCATTTTCCTACCATCTAAAATTTAGGAGTTTGAATGTAGTTCAGTTTAATCTGTTTCTCAAAACATGGATATAAATATCATACTATGGATGGATGAAAATCAATCCCTTAGTTTTTGAAATAATCAAAGTTGTGTACTTGCAATTTTTCCATGAATGCAAATAGTGTTGTTTTGAGTAATTTCTTTTGAAATATGGAGATCTTAATAGAGTTACCATGTTGTTGTGGAAATGATTGAATGTGACCTGAGTTAAAGACAAATTTCTCCCAAGAGCTTACCACTCGTGGGACTATAGAATAGATAAGTACTTTTATTTTTGTGGTTGTTTCCTTCAGTTGAAGTTAGTTTGTGTTTAGTTTTCTATCGTGAACCTGCAGGGTGTGTTGTTTAGAAGTTAAACTACTATGTGCTGCTATTTTAGAACTCTTTGTGTTGTTTAAATGTTTCTGGTGCATCTGCCTTAGTTGAACTATTGTTTATTGATAGTTGGAAGTTACAATGTTTGTAGCATAGCATTTCTCATTGTTCAAAATCAGAGTAAAGTTGCATTTGTGAATTTCTAGTGTAGAATTTATATGCTTTCTAGTATAGAATTTATATGCTTTCTAGAATAGAATTTACATGCTTTCTAGTATAGAATTTATATGCTTTCTAGTATAAAATTTACATGATTTCTAGTATCGATTTTTCATGCTTTTTAGTATAAAAATTTGAATGCTTTCTGTAGAAGGATATAATTGTTGTTTCATTCCATATGTTATTTCAATCTTTTAAAGGAACTAGAAAATTATTTCTCAATGAGATATCCAAACTCCCTATTGCATACAACCTTAGACACTACCTCGGTCGATAAACTGATAATTTTCAACTAAAGTGTTAGGACCTTACAACAGCCTGCCAGTGATTGTCTCATTTGATTGACTAATCTATTCATTTACTTCCTTGTATCTTTCTTTGAATTTCTTGTTTTGCTCTCTCAGCTTCTTGATGCATTCATCTGATTCCTTGATATTTTATTTTAGATCTTTGTTCTCCATTGAACATTTTCCAAATCTTCAAGGGCGGATTTAAGTTCTCCATCCATGTCAACTATGCAGTCTTCTTCAGTAAATTCAATAGCAAGGATTTGTTCCAGAGGGATAGGATATCTCTTAGGTGCCATGTGTTCACACTTCAAGATCTTTCTCAAGCAGTTAAGATTTTTCCAAGGAACTAGGCTCTTATACCAATTGTTGAACACCTAAAATACGGAGAGGGGGGTGAATTAGTATTCTCTAAAACCACTTAAGCATTTAAACATTCATTCCACATAGCATATTTAATTTGTAGTAAGAAAGGAAAACATCAAATCAACCATCAAAATACATGACACGTGAACACTAGGTTTTACGTGTAAAACCCAAAAAGGGAAAAACCATGGTGAGGATTATCTCACATATATATATGAATAACAATACTGATTACAATTAAAAGGACTCACTATCCATAAAAGAGAGTGCTCAATGTAGGTGGTTCATTGCCAAAGGACTCACTATCCTGAATAGAAAAGAGATAGAAGAAGGGGTGGCTCACTACCAAATATGAACTGCTAGTAATGCATCTAACTCATGCTAGAGATACAGTTCCACTAAAGCTCTAAATACTAAATTAACACACTTCATCTTCACCAAAAACTTATCTTATCCTTCTTTGCATCAGATTTCACTCACACACACACTTAACTTCTTTCGCACTCACCACACACTACCACACAAGAATTCAATCTTGTTTATATACTGCACTCAAGAAAAACATCAAACAGGTCAACAGATAGATGTACCATGTGGCTTCTTGGTTTGTCAGCTCAAAACTCAACTTTATACACCTTGTGAAGAGAACCAAAGCATGTAGCATATTTATATAGGTTGGCATAACCTATTTTTACTCCCATGAATTTGTTCCATTCATGAATCAACTCTACAAAATCTTAACACCATTAGGTCAGCTCAACTACTAAAGTAGCAATAGCATGAACTAATTGTTAGTTCATAACTCAACATGCGGACCACCAAAATTCTTACCAATTGAAGACTCCACACTTCTGACATCCATAAACTTATCCTCAAATCTACAAAGCAATATATTCATCTGCGATGGAATACAAAGCATTCCAATATTCCACTGGTACTTTCATTATAGAGTCTGATACTCTAAAAACTTTATCTTTCACTCTGGAGGGATTCAAGACCTAAAACTTTAAACTTATATTCCTTTATTATGCGCCAATTCAATACCTTACAACTGCATAGCAAGATTCTTCATAGCGAAGGATTACGGACTAAAATATTGTCTGTACTGCAAATACCCTAGGAAAATCTTCAACAAATTGTGCTTGACTGTGAAACACCAAAATGGAAGGATATCACGCTTAGGTGTATGCTCCTCCACATTGCACTTAGTAGCTTCTCTAGAGTAGCACTTAGGTGTATTCTCTTCCATGTCATTCTCTGGACCAACACAACTATATCCTTACACTTTGTTGCCATCAATGACAATACTACTCACTGTTATGCTCATCATCCTCTTCATCATCATGCATATGTTTCCAACAACCACATCATGAAATGGGGGGTGTGAAGAGTGTTCCACAAAAATCCTATGGTTTTGCTAGACACTGCCTTTATATGAGTTGCCTACTTTTCAAATCCATTATTTGAGATTAATGGTCCTAGCTACCAAAGACTGAATTAGTAGTACAACTAGTAATTTTATGGTCAATTTGGTAACATCTAAAACAACAATCAAGAAGACCCTCATATTTTAAATATTGTATCCAAGAACCATGTGCGGAATGAGTTTTGACCATGCGTGTGATAGGTTTGGAGATATCAATCATAGCACAAACTCTAAAATACCATCTTGTCTCATATATAGATCCCTCATCCAAATTGATGAATTTGCCAACTTGGTTGATCATTTCTTGAATGAGTCTAAAATCCATCATGACTAGAGGAAGATTGTATAAGCACAACTAAATCGAAATGTTGGTGATGCTCACATTAGTAGGATCAAAGAAGGTTGTATAGGACATCATAAACAACTTCGATTTATTGAAAAACTAGGGGTTGTGATCTTAAACATGCCTACAATGTTTAGTAAAGTGGAAAATGACCAAAAAATCCCATGATCTAAAAGTTTCACTGAAGGAGTTTCTAGACTGCTCCATTTCTCGCTAGACGAAGATAAAAAATCTTCCACATGGGAGCGTTTCCCCAAATTTCTAAAAATAGGAGATCTGGAATCCAAACTCTTTGATATTTCATTGATATAATCATCTAAAATGTTGAAATCAATAGGTTTTGCCCAATGTAACCTCTGTATCTCCTAGAGTGAGTGCAATGGTTGATGTAGGATGAGGGCGATGTGGTGGAGATGTAGGAGTTTAGGAAATATTTTCCCTATCTCTTGTAGATTTTATAACACTCTGAGCCATTCACTTATCTTGAAGGACAAGATCAGCATTAGGGTACCCCTAAATGATTTGATTTCTACAGAAGTCTTTACAGTTATGGAATAGATTTGACAATTTTTTGTAGGCGTGAGACACCTTACGTTTTAGAATTGTTAACTCCTAGTCAATCAAGGTCATCTAACATTTGAAAGATTCTAGAATCTCATCAATTTGGCATTATTCTTCAATTATCAAGCTAAGTACTAGCCCCCACATTTAATTCCCTAGCTCAACATTTAATTATTTCAATATTGTATCTCCACAATCAACTTACTCTAATCTAAGTTAATTTATGCTCATAGTACATGTATTTTATTGGATTATCCTATATTAACCCTAAGGAAACAATTATTTTCCTTTTCATTTTGGTGAGCTCATCTAATCCTACACATTCCAACCTTCTTGTTAGGGTTTTGCACTGCATTAGGATTCTTAGACCTGCATATTTTTTATATTGCATGTTATTAGATCTACCTTTTCTATTTTGCACCATTGGGATTCATTGATATATATTTATCTATTAGGGTTAGTGTGCTCTATTGTGATATATTTTTCACCCACCCTTGGCTACCGCATTAGCATTTTATTTTTATATTTGATATACAATTTGACATTTTAATTTTTTAATTTGAAATTGGGCATTTGAGCTATCTTTTCGTATCATTTATTTATGTCTTCTATAAGGAGTGCCCATATAAACCCCAACATGGACTAAATCAATGAGAATGAAGTCTATTCTAATGCTCATGTAATGAGAAAATTGAGGAATATGATCACGATGTTCATGTAGATAATTTCAAGACTTTGGAAATGAGTCAGTTAATTTGGATAATGTAGAGAATTCTACACAACTAGTGGATAGGTTTCATGATATATTTGCAACTAAACCATATCAACTTGAAACTTTGGAAGTGGTTTTGGATAAACTTACTTCTTCTATTGTGACCAGTGTATTTATTTATATCCCCTCTACCATAGATCTCTCTTCCACCATTACTCCTTCCACTACCACTATTCATCCTCATGGTACCATGGCCACTAGTGTCCCACCATTTAGTACCTACTTATTTTTGGCTTATCCTCCACCTTATGGCCTAGCTCTTGGATATAATCCTCCCATCATACCCACTACTCATATGATGTACCACACTTCGACACCCCTTTCCTCGACTACTATTAGAGCTAAAGTTACCCCACTTAGTCAACCCATTTCTATGCCCATACCATATCCCACACCCTGCATACCCTTAATCACATTTCCTCTTCAATGCCTTTATCCTAAAGGGTAAGTGCAAGAAGATGGGGGGCCAAAAAGGGATCTTAAGTGGCCACTTTTTTTCTAAAATCAGGAAATGTTGGCCTTGGATGAGAAATTTAGCATAGTTACACTCAAAATTTTAAGATGCAACAAAAACAATGTTCGTAGTGCTCCGAGTCTACTTTCTAAACTACTATTCTTTTAAAAAAATGGTATAGATTAAGGAGTTCAAAAGAGGGAGCCACAAAAATTGGTGTTGTTTCTGTCAAAAAAACATAACATAGCATGTTTTGTGGCTCCCTCAAAAGGTTAACTTTTTTTGGTATTTTTAAAATTGCTTCAGTGAGAGATTAGATAACAGCATGTAGTTTATGCCCGATTTTTCTGATAATTTTTTAATGAATATTTAATTTTTTACTAATTTTCAAAGTGGACACATCCTGAAAAATAGTATTTTAGTCATGCTACCCCTATAAATTTTGAAAACTAATTGAAAATCAATGTTTTTTAATATGTGTAGAGTGGAGTCTAGTTTCTAAAAATGTGATTTTTTTGAAATTTCAATGAACAGTTAATTTACAATGAAAAAAAGACCAAACACTGTTTTTTGCCCAAAAATGGACACAAAACAAAAGAAATTAAATATGAAAGGCTTAACATTGTCAAAATGTGAAAAAATTACATTGTTAAATAGTTAAGAGAAAGCCTAACATTGCCTAGGTGTTTGATTTGTTCGACCTTGAAACACTTGCAAATCTGAGGGTTAGCATGAACAAATTTATGTGAAACCCTGTAGAATATGCAAAAACACGTCTTTAGATGTTGGGAAGGCACTCCAAGCCTTTGGGTTGGAAATCCAAAGCAAATCCCAAGTCTAAGGCTTGGGATTCCCAAAGCAAAATATAACGCGCTCACATTATGTTATGTTTTGCATTTTTTCCCTTTTCGTAAAAGTTTGCCCGATGTTTGTCATGTTTGACATAACGTGAGCATGTTATAATGCGTTGACGTTATGTCTCCCTTGGAATGTTTTATGTTCAAGGTTATTAAGCATGTATTTATGTATGTATGCTTGTATGTACGTATGTATGCCTATATGTATGTATGTATGTATTGATGTATGTATGTATGCCTATATGTATGTACGTATGTATGTATGTATGTATGTACGTATGTATGTATGTATGTATATATATATATATGTATGCTTGTATGTATACATGTTTGTATGTATGTATGTATGTGTATGTATGTATGTATGTATGTATGTAAGGGTTTTGGGTTTAGGGTATATAAGGACCTGAGCCCGTAGAGTTTTTAGGGTTGAGGGTTGAGGTTTTTGGGTTTAGGGTTTAAGGTATAGGGTTGAGGGTTGAGGGATTAGGGATTAAGTAATACGTTGAGGGTAGAGGGTTGAGGGTTGAGGTTTAAGGGTTGAGGGTTGAGGCTTTAGGGATGAGGGTTAAGGGATTAGGGTTTAAGGTATAGTGTCAAGGGTAGAGGAGGGTAGAGATGGGGGTGAGGTAGATAGGGGAGGAGAGGGGTGGATAAGGGTTGAGGGTTTAAGGGTTTAGGGGTCAAGGGTTTAAGGTCAAGAGGGATTAGAATTTAGGGTTGAGGGATTAGGGTTTAGGGTTGAGGGTTGAGGGATTACGGTTTAAGGTTGAGGGTTGAGGGTTTAGGGATAGGGTTTAGAGTTTAGGGCTAACAGATTAGGGTTTAGGACCTTAAGGGATTAGGGTTTAAGGTTGAGGCTTTAGGTCCATAGCATTTAGGGTTGAGGGATTAGGGTTGAGGGTTGAGGGATTAGGGTTAAGGTAGAGTGTTGAGGGTAGAGGGATTAGGGATAGGGTTTAGGGTTGAGGGTTGAGGGTTTAGGGATAAGGGATTAGGGTTTAAGGTATGTGTCGAGGGTTGAGGGTTTAGGAATATGGATAGCGTTTAGGGTTTAGGGTTGAGGGATTAGGGTTTAGGGTTTAGGGATAAGGAATTAGGGTTGATGGTTGAGGGATTAAGGTTTAGGGTTGAGCGATTAAGGTTTAAGGTTGAGGGTCGAGGGTTGAGGGTTTAGGGATAGCATTTAGGGTTGAGGGATTAGGGATAGGGTTTAGGGTTGAAGGTTTAGGGTTGAGGGATTAGGGATAGGGATTAGGGTTGAAGGTTTAGGGTTGAGGGATTAGGGTTTAGGGTTGAGGGCTTAGGGATAAGGGATTAGGGTTTAAGGGATAGTGTCAAGGGTTGAGGGTATAGGAATAGGGATAGATTTTAGGGTTTAGGGTTGAGGGATTAGGGTTTACGGTTTAGGGATAAGGAATTAGGGTTGAGAGTTGAGGGATTAAGGTTTAGGGTTGAGGGATTAAAGTTTAAGGTTGAGGTTGAGGTTTTAGGGATAACGTTTAGGGTTGAGGGATTAGGGTTGATGGTCGATGGATTAGGGTTAAGGTAGAGTGTTGAGGGTAGAGGGATTAGGGATAGGGTTTAGGGTTGAAGGTTTAGGGTTGAGGGATATGTTGATAACTGAGAGGGGGGTTGAATCAGTTATCCTACTATTTTCTTCTTTCTTAACTTTCTTAATGATCAATACAGCATTAATTTAAATAAGCAAACATAACTATGAAATGGAAATACACATGACACAGTATTTTTGACGTGGAAACCCTGTTAAGGGAGAAAACCATGGGGTGATTAACCCAAGATTGTATTCTCTATTAGAAGAATGGAAATACAAAATGGCACTTGCCAATTAGGGCTCACTACCCGAGCACACTGCTCACAAGAGGCACACTACCTACAAGAGACTCACTGTCTACAAAAAGAGTGTTATACAATACTTGAACTGAATGGGAGCATCTACATATGTTGGAGTTCAGTTCCGGTTAGGCTCAGTACACTGATCTGTTGCACTTCATCTTTCCTCTTCTCTTATGCTGCTTTCCTTTCACATACCAGACCTTCCTTACTACTTTCACTCTGCTCTTCTACTTTTATTCGCATATCACTAACAACGACAACACCTCTCACAACTAAATCCATCATGTATATATATCCACACAAGTGATTTCATCACCTTTCTAGTCGGCATCCGGAATAGTCAATCTTTTCACAAACTCTGATCTGTTGGCTAAATCCTTGCTTACCAAACATTGCGGATCAAGGATATACTTGTGGAAATCATTAATCATGTTGGCCAAAAATAATTCATGCCTTCATAACCTTTACCACCATCAGTAACACATCAGGAATAAAGTCTGATGTTCTGCCAGTTAGTTCTTCCTCTGTTCATACTGTCACTCAGGAACCTGATACTCAAGTATTCATATCTTTTTCCTCATCTATCATCGGAGGCTAAATCCTTGGAATCTATCACTCAAGGTAGTCCTCTTGACTTCCCCAAATCCGCACTTCACCAAGATACTTCCTCTGAGAGATCCGGACCTGTTTGTTGGACCTCGCCACATGCTTTGTTCTTGTTTACCGGACCACAACATTCTTCACTCTGACTTCCGATAGAGACACACCATGTCCTGCAGATGTGTGGGATGAACTTTGTTGCCATCAATGACAATAATCATGAATCCATATAGTGTCTCTTGCCAACAATCTCCCCCTTTGGCATTGATGGCAACACTTAGTGAAAAATGACTAAGTGTTTACACTATGCTCCCCCTTGGCTGATGCTCTATTTTTATATACATATTCTGGAGCTCCCCCTTAGTTGGATTCCTCATTTTTCACTGCTCCTCACTCCCCCTTTGACATCAATGGCAAAGGGTAGGGTCCGCATACCAAAATTTGCAAAAATTTAACTATACTTAGCCGCATAAGTATATACATATGGAATACTTACATATACTGCAGTATGTCTGCAAAAGTTGTTTTCAGTTGAATAAATTCTGTAGCCCAACTTTGCTTCATTCTGTCCAAAATTGATATATGACCGCTCAATAGAAATGCAAACGCATCTGCCCTTTTTAGATCTGTTGGATCATTTGTCTAGGCTATGATTTGAGCTTCTTTTATGGCCTCATGCATGGCCTCTAACTTAGGGACAATTATCCCTCTGAGCTCACTCAACCTGCTTATTTTGTTTTTCTTCTCTTTTTCAAGCTTCTTAATCTCATTCAAAACTGCAACCATTTGACATTCTTGATTTATTATTGATGTAGTAAGTGGATCAAAATTTTGAGAAAGTTTTATTAGTTTATCCTCCTGTTCTTTCATTTTCTTCTCAATCTCCACTATTGCTTTGGACCAGGATATACAAAATTTGTATACTTCTCCACCATCTTTAAGAGCATTTTCTAAGCTCTTTATCCCAATATTCATATTTCTCCTATCATTAATTATCAACCCTTGTACCTCTGATAATCTTTTTGCAAGAAATTCCTTCCGAACCTTATCTTCTGCTAACTTCTCTAGGGAATCAAAATGTGTGCTAACACTATTGACTAGAGTTTTGAGATTACCAGATGAGGAGGCTGTGGGATCCTTTTGAAATGATGGCATAATCTTTTCTAGCACTCCAGAAGTAGCTTCTATCAACTCACAGTCTTCCATGTGAGACTTTAGGAGTTTTTCTTTAGCCTTTGCATTAGCAAATGAAGCTATCTTCATTGTTTGTACCAGAGAAAGAGAATCAAAATTAAATGGTCCTTGTAGAAGCTCCGGTTCATCAATCTCCATTGTTTCTTTATTCAGGAATTCTTGGATAGTTTTTGTAGTGTCTCTTGCCAGAGATAGATGTTTCTTCTCTTCTGCATTCTTAGAGCTGTCCCTTGGAGCTTTCTCTCCTTCTACATTCTTACCACTAGCAGTTGTGGTCTTCTCTGGTGAGGTCTTCTCTCCCTCTGCAACCTTGGTACTGTCAACTTCTTTTTCCTTCACTCCTGCTTCTTTCTCATGTATTCTATCTTCTCCTTTAGATCTGGAGGCTATAGGGGAAACCAGAGGAGAGATATTTGTTTGTTCATGAGCCACCTCTTCCAGAATAGAGGATTCTAAGCCCTTGTCTTTACCAGAGTCCTCTGTGATGGGAATGTTGAACTTTTTAAGAGCATTTCAAAGGATCTCTTTAGTCTCTCTTGCCACTTTGTCAGTTTCACCAAGCATGAGCTGATTCATCCTGGCTTTACTCCGGAACTCATCCTTGTAATCTTTGAATACCATATTCATTGTCTTGGGATCAATTAAAGGATATAGCTGAATAGCTATCTGTTCCTGGATCTCAAGGTCTTTTGCCATGGCATTAGTCTTTCTCATTTCTAACTCCTTTTCTAGGCTCTTGGGAATAAGAGATATAATTTCAATGAAAGCCTTATTATATATGTTCAGATACTTAATCGTAGCTTCCTGCAAGATCTTTTGGTCAACCTCATTATAATCATCATAGAATTCGGCCATTGGTTGAAGGTTTCCATCCATAGTGACTGATTTGATTACACTTTCTAAAGACAGGGTGGGCTTTTCAATGAATTCCTCTACCATTTCTTCCTTGTCTTGACCTATGGAGGGTTTACTAGATCCTTTCTTCTTCTGCTTCTTTATTTCCTTTATCCCCTCATCAGATTCAGTCTCTTCTTCATCCTTTTGACTCGCATAAGACCTTGTGGCCTTAGTCTTTGTTCTTTTCTCTATTTTACTAGATGATCTTGCTTCTGGTTTAGATGCCCTTGAGCTTTTGGCAGTGGCAGGTTTAGATCTCTTTGATGATCTAGTCCGGGTGGAGGTTTCTACCGGAGCACTTTCCTTGCTTTCCTTTTCTACCTCTTTCTTTTCTTCCTCAGCCCTTTGCCTCTTTTCCCTATTGGCATCAAGTGCCTCCTTTGAGATGCCAAAGCCTTTGGCAATTTCTTCAACTTCTTTTCTTACTTTCCTCTTCATTTCCGGATGTCTGAGTTCCACATGAACTTTTACACTTAGCTCTTTAAAGGTTCCAAACCTTTCTACCTTTGGGTCCTTTGGCTGACTAAGCATGTACTAAACATGCAGCTCTACAATTTGTTCATCAACTTCATACCCCATAGGCATGATCCACATAGTTCTTGGTTCTACTACCTCCATTAGGCACTGATCAGTCTCTACCATAAAGTATACTGTGTCTTTGTATTTCTCAACAAGAGATTGGGGAATTCTCTCTCTTGCTTGCATCATGTTCTAAAAATTCTTGAAATATCCCCACAGGGCTATATTTCTTTCTTTAGCATCCCCAAGCCCATGCAAATAGTCTCTGATTTGGATGGCAACTGGTCTGTCATTCTGCCATACCCATCCATTGGATCCGGGAAGCTCATTCATGTAATAAAAGAATAGGTAGAGTATCAAGCCACCATACTTGAAGGAGTTCTTCTTATCCTTCTTAATCTTTTGCAGATTTTCCAATAGTTGGCTTAGAAGAAGTTCACATAGATCATAGTCAGCATTTTCTTTTAGCATTTGATAGGCTGTATAAACTGCAGTTCCCGGTACAGAATTTTCCCTACTGGAGTGATAAATTTTGTAACCAATTATCATGGATGCAAATTTGACATCTAGTTCAGTGATGTCTTCAATTGTCATAGCTCTCTTGTCAAATTTTGATCCGGTTGCATCACTTACTATCTGATTCTTGACAGACTTGAGAATAGGTATTCCACTAGATGAGTGCAGACCAGTCACTACCCTAATTGCATCTTTGGTGATCTTAAATGGTTTATTCAACCATAGGAAATTGTCATACACTCTACTCAACACATACCGGACCCATTCATCTTCCTCAAAATAGGGGAAATGAATGCACTATGCAAAATGCTTATCGCTGATGGCTTTATACTGAGGTTTAATCTCAAAAGAATCATCTATCAACTGTTTGTGATAGATATCTACTAACTTTGATTCCCCAAATTCTTCAATACTCGCATGTATGTAAACCCTAGTGTCTTCTATATGCAATACGCCATGCGGAATAGTAGAAAATGCTCCTAGGGGATCTACCTCCAAGGATTTGTATGGATGTTTCTTAAATGTGGGGTGAGGTCTATCAAAAATCTTTACTATATTTAGAGTAGCCATCATCAAAGAATCTTACTGAAGGATATCAAGAACGAAGAATACGTTTTGCGTAGTTTAGGGCACACGATGAAATCCGGATTGAGCTGTATGAAGAATCGTCTTGATCTTTTGGGAGAAGTTGTTTGTAGATCTCCTTTTCTTTGCTTCTTGAATGCAGAATGAACAAATGCTTAATGAGAAAACCCTTATATTGCTCTGCAAACCCTAATGTCATGTTGTAATAAATGCTCGACCTAAGTTATTCTAGTTTGCCTTATTCGGATGACTTGAAGAACCAGATCAATCCTGATCTTTAAACATCTTGTGGATCTTCCAAATCTTAACCATAGTTTGTTTGGATGTTTTCCTTATGAACCCTTCAATCCGCAACTCTTCTTGTGCCAGTTCCGGCACCAATTGACTGGCTGGGGGAACAAGGTTTTCTTTGTGTCTCCCCCTGAGCCAGAGCTCACTTTTTAATTTCTGGAAGGAATATCAACACCAGAGTCTGGTGCAGATCCAACCTCTACATTCTCTGTACTTTTCTTTACCCAAATCTTGTTCATCTCACTTTTAACTTCATCCGCATTCACTTTTTGTTTTCCCTTATTTTGATTCTGATTATGATATACCGGACCTCTTCTGTCCTGATTCTTGCTTCTACAGAATTTTGCAATATGACCGGATCTATTACAAATTTGGAAAACAACATTTCTTTGCATATTTGATTGATATCCTCTTTATCTGCATTGATTAGCCATATGACCTATTCTATTGCATGCAAAGCATCTACCATTTAATGATTTGTTCATTTGCATGTTTCTGCATTCATGAGATTTGTGACCCTACCTTTTGCAGTTAAAACACTATCCGGAGAAGGATGAATTAGTCTGATTCATTCTCTTTCTACACTGATTAGCTTTATGACCAAAGTTATTACAGTTGTGGCAGTATCCATTGAAGGATGGATATATTTGAGCATTAGGCTATCTTACCGAAGGTCTTCTAGGCCTGTTCGTTGGATTTTCTGATCCAAAATTCTTCTGACCAGATCCAGAGCTTTCTCCTTTCTCATATCCCAAACCACACTTGTCATCTACCCTCTTTTGACTTCCAAGAAGAACTTCAAGTTGAGCAGAACTTATCTTAAATTTCTCTTTATATTCATTTGCTGTTTGAAGATCTCTTTTGAGAGAGACAATTTGATCCTCAAGTTTTTCTTCATTTTCTTTAGCATCTTCAAGATCAGATTCAAGATGTCTGATAATTCTATCCATTTGGTGGCAATCTTCTGATTTCTCTTTGAGAGATTGTCTTAGATTATCTTCACTTTTTCTTTTCTCTTCAACTTCTTGGGTAAACTTCATAACTCCTGATTCCATTTCATGTCTTACCATAATGACTTCTTTTGATAACTTTTCACATAACTTGGTTTTCTCCTTCAGCTCTTCATTTGCATCATTTGCTTCACCTTGACTTGCCAATTGTTGAAGAAACTCCTCTCTCTTTTTCATAGAGAGACTTAATTTGTCTTTTAGTTCTCTTATGAAATCATCAACCTGTTTGAGTCTTTCCTTTAATTCACTGACTTCAGAGTTTGACTATTCAAGATCATCAAGGGCAGTCTTGAGTTGCTCCCTTAAACCATATGCATCCATTTGAATTCCCAGATCTTCCTCAAGCTGTTAGACTCTGTTAGGAGGAACTTGGCTCTGATACCAATTGTTGACAACTAAATCCATCGTGTATATATATCCACACAAGTGATCTCATCACCTTTCTAGTCAGCATCCGGAATAGTCAATCTTTTCACAAACTCTGATCTGTCGGTTGAATCCTTTCTTACCAAACATTGCGGATCAAGGATATACTTGTGGAAATCATTAATCATGTCGGCCAAACATAATTCATGCCTTCATAACCTTTACCACCATCAGTAACACATCTGAAATAAAGTCTGATGTTCTGCCAGTCAGTTCTTCCTCTGTTCATACTGTCACTCAGGAACCTGATACTCAAGTATTCATATATTTTTCCTCATCTATCACCAGAGGCTAAATCCTTGGAATCTATCACTCAAGGTAGTCCTCTTGACTTCCCCAAATCTACACTTCACCAAGATACTTCCTCTGAGAGATCTGAACCTGTCTGTCAAACCTCGCCACATGCTCTATTCTTGTTTACCAGACCACAACATTCTTCACTTTGACTTCCGGTAGAGACACACCATGTCCTGCGGATGTGTGGGATGAACTTTGTTGCCATCAATGATAACAATCATGAATCCATATAGTGTCTCTTGCCAACAGGATAAGGGTTTAGGGTTGAGGGCTTAGGGATTAGGGATTAGGGTTTAAGGTATAGTGTCGAGGGTTGAGGGTTTAGGAATAGGGATAGCGTTTAGGGTTTAGGGTTGAGGGATTAGGGTTTAGGGTTTAGGGCTTAGGGATAAGGGATTAGGGTTTAAGGTATAGTGTCGAGGGTTGAGAGTTTAGGAATAGGGATAGCGTTTAGGGTTTAGGGTTGAGGGATTAGGGTTTATGGTTTAGGGATAAGGAATTAGGGTTGAGTTTTAAGGGATTAAGGTTTAGGGTTGAGGGATTAAGGTTTAAGGTTGAGGGTTTAGGGATAGCATTTAGGGTTTAGGGATTAGGGTTGATGGTCGATGGATTAGGGTTAAGGTAGAGTGTTGAGGGTAGAGGGATTAGGGATAGGGTTTAGGGTTGAAGGTTTAGGGTTGAGGGATTAGGGTTTAGGGTTTAGGGATTAGGGTTTAAGGTATAGTGTCGAGGGTTGAG
The DNA here is from genome assembly GCA_027924645.1 of Cunninghamia lanceolata. NCBI lineage: Eukaryota > Viridiplantae > Streptophyta > Pinopsida > Cupressales > Cupressaceae > Cunninghamia > Cunninghamia lanceolata. Next base: position 9,110,334 of record BSBN01000635.1, on the reverse strand, counting down.
GGTTTAGGAATAGGGATAGCGTTTAGGGTTTAGGGTTTAGGGTTGAGGGATTAGGGTTTAGGGTTTACGGATAAGTAATTGGGGTTGAGGGTTTGAGGGCTTAAGGTTTAAAATTGAGGGATTAAGGTTTAAGGTTGAGGGTTGATGGTTTAGGGATAGGGTTTAGAGTTTAGGGATAAAGGATTAGGGTTTAGGACCTTGAGGGATTAGGGTTTAGGGTTAAGGTAGAGTGTTGAGGGTAGATGGATTAGGGATAGGGTTTAGGGTTGAAGGTTTAGGCTTGAGGAATTAGGGTTGATGGATTAGGGTTAAGGGTCGAGGGATTAGGGTTAAGGTAGAGTGTTGAGGGTAGAGGGATTAGGGATAGGGTTTAGGGTTGAAGGTTTAGGGTTGAGGGATTAGGGTTTAGGGATAAGGGATAAGGGTTTAAGGTATAGTGTTGAGGGTTGAGGGTTTAAGAATAGGAATAGCATTTAGGATTTAGGGTTGAGGGATTAAGGTTTAGGGTTTAGGGATAAGGAATTAGGGTTGATGGTTGAGGGATTAAGGTTTAGGATTGAGGGATTAAGGTTTAAGGTTGAGGGTTGAGGGTTGAGGGTTTAGGGATAGGGTTTAGAGTTTAGGGATAAGGGATCAAGGTTTAGGACCTTGAGGGATTAGGGTTTAGGGTTGAGGCTTTAAGGATAGCATTTAGGGTTGAGGGATTAGGGTTGAGGGTCAAGGGATTAGGGTTAAGGTAGAGTGTTGAGGGTAGAGGGATTAGGGATAGGGTTTAGGGTTGAGGGTTAGGGATAAGAGATTAGGGTTTAAGGTATAGTGTCCAGGGTTGAGGGTTTAGGAATAGGGATAGCATTTAGGGTTTAGTGTTGAAGGATTAGGGTTTAGTGTTTAAGGATAAGGAATTAGGGTTGATGGTTGAGGGATTAAGGTTTAGGGTTGAGGGATTAAGGTTTAAGGTTGAGGGTTGAGGGTTGAGGGTTTAGGGATAGGGTTTACAGTTTATGGATAGGGGATTAGGGTTTAGGACCTTGAGGGATCAGGGTTTAGGGTTGAGGCTTTAGGGATAGAATTTAGGGTTGAGGGATTAGGGTTGAGGGTCGAGGGATTAGGGTTAAGGTAGAGTGTTGAGGGTAGAGGGATTAGGGATAGGGTTTACAGTTGAAGGTTTAAGGTTGAGGGATTAGGGTTGAGGGTTTAGGGTTTAGGGATTAGGGTTTAGGGTTTAAGGTATAGTGTCCAGGGTTGAGGGTTTAGGAATAGGGATAGCGTTTAGGGTTTAGGGTTAAGGGATTAGGGTTTAGGAATAAGGGTTAAGGTAGAGTGTCGAGGGTAGGGGGTTTAGTGATAAGGTGTAGGGTTTAGGGTTTAGGGTTGAGGGAATAGGGTTTAAGGTAAAGTGTTGAGGGTTTAGGGATAGGGTTTAAGATTTCAGGTTTAAGGGTTGAGGGTTGAGGCTTTAGGGTTTAGGGTTAAGTGAGAGACCTAGATGGCTAAGGATGAATGGAGAGGTAGATAAGGAGTGACTGAGAGATGTGGAGAGGGGAGAGGTAGTGAGGTGAGGGGGAGAGATAGGTGAGAGATAGAGAGGTGAGAGATAGAAGAAATATATGGAGAAATGAATAATTTATAGATTTTTCTATAGCAGGACAAAACGTGTTTGTGTTATAATGTGAGTGCATTTTTTATTTCTATACAAATGGTACAAAGGCCTGGAACCTCATGATCTAGGCCCACATACTCTATTTTTTCTATTTATGCGCATGTTTCGACAAGAAAAAGCATTTTCATGTTGTTGGGAAGTTCACATGCACATTTATTTTTCCATATTTTTTATTTTTCCTTCCTTTATTACTCTATTACGTTTATTTTTACATTTCCTTTTTATCTTTATTTCAATTTAGTTATTGCTGCAAAGTTGATTTGATGGCGTAGAGTTTCAGCCCAAACCAGGGTAAAAAACTCCTACACAGAATTCTCTGAAGAATCTCAATATTACCAAGGCGATCAGATTACACTTGTGTGAGAGTTTGATTTGCGTACATTTTATTTGAGATAGGCATAAAATCATTAACTCTCAAAGACACCTCACACGCATGTAATTATTTCACCATTCAGACTAGCTAGATTGAATGGTGAAATAATTACATGCATGTGAGGTGTCTTCGAGAGTTGATGATTTTATGCCTATCTCAAATAAAATGTACGTAAATCAAACTCACTCAACTGTAATCTAATCACCTCGGTAATACTTAAGATTCTTCAAAGAAATCTGTGCAAAAAAATCCTGCACAGAATTCTCTGAAGAATCTCAATATTATTGAGGTGATCAGATTACACTTGTGTAAGAGTTTGATTTGCGTAGAAAAAAGAGAGGATGTAGATGGTACAATGGAGTAAATTTTTTAAATGGTTAATAGGTATGTAATAATTTTTAAACTTTTAATTATCTTTTTCTAGGATGTGAGTTTAGTATTAATATGAGGTTGGAAACATGTCTAAGGTCTTAATTATTATTTAAATTTCACTTACACTTTATTTCAGGTATTCACTAGACCTATACTATTAATTATTTTAATTTATGCTTCAATAGTACTTTCCTTTCATTATAATTTCAATGGAACTTCTTAACAAATTCTCTCTTTAAATAAAATGATCTCTAGGTTCTAAGTTTTTATTTATGTTTCATCGTGGCCTAACCTCTAGATTTTTTTTTGCAATCACATGTAGTGTTGAAAGGATTTCAAGCTATTGTTTCTTGTTGCATAGGTATGTTCTCTACACATGCTCGATATCTAGAGTCTTCAACTTCTAGGTGTCAAGTAGATCTAGACTTAGAGAGTAATGTATAAAATCTAGGTGTCTCTAGGTGTCTTGGTTTATAACTAGATAATAGGTGTCTCTACTTGTGTCTTAGATATATACTATATGTCAACTAGGTAGATAGAGACTAGAAAAAAGGTATTTAATCTAATCTAGGTGTCTTAGGTAGATACTATATATCAACGACCTTGTAAGCACCAAAATCACACACTCCCTCCACGAGGACCCCTATGATGATTCAAATCCTTGTCATGTAGATGTAAGCGTGAAAATAAATCCTTTGGGTAGCAAGCCTCTTGATGACGTGTCCTTTCTTCTTGTCTTGTGTCATTTCTACTTTGTCGATTTCTTTTCTTCCCCATTTGTGACACTTTTCGACACTTGTTGCGACACTTGTAGACTTGCATTTTTTGGCTTTTGACCTTGATCCTAAGCCTTGTGAATGTCTTGTAGGTGAGTTCTCACCTCTCCCCTTTGTATTTCATCTAGTGCACATCATAGAAGCCTTCTAGAGGTCCCTCGATCCATCTCCCTCTTTCTATTTTCAATTTTGACCATCCAATCCAAATCTCTCCCTATTATTTCCAGATCCCCACTGGGGATCCTGAGGGTGCAAGTGGAGATTTGGATTCTTCCAAATGATTGACCTATTTTCTGGTGCAGAATCTATCCTTTCCCCCTTGCCTTCTACCATCCTGATTTTTGCAATCTACACTCCTGATCTAGGGTCACCCCCCAGGCGACCCAAGATCTCCCTGGGTGACCCTGTCTATTGAAGGTGGCAACCCTGCCGTCTTTTGACCCACGAAAAAACTAAAGTTTCTCTTGCATTTTAGCTATGTTTTTGCCCATTTTTCCTTCTATTTGCATGATTTTTTATCCTTGATATAGAGTTAACTATTTCATGCACCTACACATGCATAATTAGCTCTATTTGATCTCAAATTAACTCTCTAATCAATCTCATGCATTCCCTCACCTCCATTTCTTTTTTAGTGATAAGCACCTACACAAGCATAATTAGCTCTGTTTTTTGTCATCGAGAGAATCACCTGCTATCACAAAAGGATTTGAGGTTGCCTACACAAGAATACTGAGGGTAGTGGAGTCTTCAAATCTTCATCTCTTTCAGGTTCTTTTCATTGCTTTCATAGTAATTAGATCATCACACTTTGCTCTTGGGAATAGTAACATTGTGCTTTTTCCTTGATAGGTTAGATCTTGCATGCTAGATTAATCATTTTTACATTCATAGATCTACTTTTGTTAGAAAAAGCATCTTTCCTTTCCGTTTAATTAGATTGCATTGAAAATACCAAAAACCCACAAAAACATAGATTCAACTTTTCATATAGGATTGCATGCACATTTATTGCATAGATTAGAAGAATTTTCCTTTCCAAAAAATACTCTAAAAATACCAAAAAGATGCTTTGTATATTATCATTTAGCTTGCATTCATATAGATCTGATAAAATAGATAACATTGCAAAACCCTTGATTTCATCACGATGTATTCACAAACAAGCCCTAGGTCAACAAAACCCTAAGTTGGAACCCCAGATCTGGTTAGAGTTAGCAATTACATAACTTTCTCTATCCTAATTCACGAATGTGTTTAGGAGTAAGAGGAGAGTGGGTAAGGGATATCTGAGACAAGATTGAGGAGATTCATCCACAAATTCAACAACAGACACACATTACACCACAAGGAGACCAATTTGTTCTATTGTTAGTTGAAGAAATTAGCTAATTACAACTACGCAAAGCATTTCTCAGAGACATAGAAACAGTAGAAGCCATTAACAAAAACAACCATTTACCCACACAAAGGTGGAATTCAAGGAACCCAAATAGAAGGAGAGAAAATAGTGACCCTTCGAGTCATAGGGTTATCTCAACTACCACAACAATTGAGTGAAACATCCAACAAAACACACAACAACAATGGCCACAAATCTTGCCAACCCCCCTTCATGAAGTCCAGCTCTCAAATGAGCCAGACGCCTAATGTGTCTCACCTCCTCTTGACTGGCTACTCCCAAGTGAGTGAGAGTAATGTGGCGGATCACCTCGTGGCAAGGAGGGAAAGGGTCCGTGTGCATGCTGAAATCCAACCTGACAGCCCCCAGGCAACTGGAGTCACGATTCTGAGCCTACATATTTTGGTGAACCTGGAGTGAAGAGCAAAGCATTTGGGTTGAGTTTTTTGTGTTCCCATTGCAAAAACATTTCAAAAACATTCAAGCATTCTTTTGTTGCTTTTCATAGCCGCTTTGACTTCCATTGTCTGCACCACTGTCTATTCCATTTATTCTGCGATGTCAATGGCACCCCCAAATATGACAGAACTAGACTTAAACCAAAGAAATTTTCCCTCAAACGAACCTAAAACACCTTCTTTTGATAGGTATGTGTTGCCTCATCCAGATGCACCGGTTACGAATTGTTATGATTACGAAGACTCTAATTATGAGCCTGATCCAAAAGAGTCTAGGCATTCTCTATCCTTTAATAACCCAGCTTGGGAAAATGACTCAACCATACCAAATGCATAGCATAAGGCTAGAATGATAAGATCAAAAGTACATCGACTAGAACAACCTTCCACATGTACATCAAATAATCACCTTGATGAAAAGGTCAAAAGGTTGGAAAGGTGTCTACAAGAAACCAAAGATGCTCAAGAAGCATTAAGGATTGCCTTAGAAGAGGAAAAAAAATAGGTCATGCGAGAGGAGGTCCATCGAAGAGAACATCCTAGAAATAAAGAAAACACTAGAACTGCAACCCCTACAAATGTAATCGCAACTCTAGTATAGAGAATCAGGATCCTAGAAGCAGAACAAGCTACTCTAGAGAAAAGAACAAAATCTCACAAACAAGACCAGGGGGCATCTCAAAAACCCCCTTACCTCAATTACTATTCAAGACATGCTAGTAATAACACTTGTCTGAATGGGAATCCTCCCATTCAGAGCAATCCAACGAATCTGACAATGGGTTACCAAAACCCATCTACAGGGTTATTGCTTACAACCCCACAATCTCAGAGTGCTTTCTTAGGAACATATCTCGAATATCTAAAAGAGCCTCTAGACCAGAGTATAAGAAATGTGCAACTACCCCGACCTCTACCAGATCTCCCAAAGTTCAAAGGAGAGGGAGATCCAAACTCCCACATCAAAGCTTATACTACAACCATAAGAGAACTCCTTCCTTGGGATGGAGTTGTCACAAAGATTTTTCTGAAAACACTTGAAGGCATACCCTTGGATTGGTATTATCGCCTTCTAGAGGCTTCAATCCATTCATTTAGACAACTAATCAAAGAGTTTGTCATGGCATTTCACATGAACAAAAATAGGAATTAGAGAGTTCCTCACGATGAAACAATAACTGAATGAATTCGTAGCACACTTCGTCACTCAATGGAGACAAGTACTCTATTCATTAACCAGTGCTCCAAACATGGACCACTGAGAACTGTGTGACCTCTTCTTGCATGCCCTCAACAAAGACATGAGAGAAGATGTTCATAAACTACCATATAAGTCCTATGAAGAGGCGTTGGAAAGTGCTTTAAGAATTGATCAAGCTACCATCGATAGTGGTAGGAAAACTTATGAAACTTGTGGGAAACTTAAAGTGTCCAAAGGAGCAAAAAAGACATCAACTAATGCACCTCAAGAAAGAGATGTCAACATCGTGAAAAACAATCCAAGTAATGACAAGTGGCGACAAAAGGGAAATCAAGGATCAAGTCAATCTTCATACGACCACAATTCTTATTGCTGGTTCCATGGAAGGAAAGGTCATGAAATGAAAACCTATTTTGGTTACAATAAGGCTATTTCCAAACTAGCACCTGATCAATAGAAAAATTTCCTCAAAATGCTCCAATCGCAAAGTAAGGAGAAAGAACTTCAAATCGAGAAAGAAAAAAACAACCAAAGTCATACCAATAACATCGAGTTGGACCAAAAGGTGTTCATGATCCATGAAGAAGAGCAAATAGACCAAAAAGAGAATGTCTTCTCACAAGTGATAAATTTATTGAGAGCCTCTCCTTCACAGTGCAGGACATTTTTAGAAGTGTTGGAAGTCAGGTGTTCCTCACAAGAGGAACCACCCCCTCTTACCTTCGACATTTCTAAATTACCCCAACATGAAGGAAGTAAGAAAAAGGATTCACCTCTATACGTACAGATCCAAGTTGAAGAAGTCACTATAAAAAGGGTGGTGGTCGATGAAGGATCAACAGTTAATCTCTTACCAATGTCCTTTTTACGACGAATGGGATACAACAAAATAGGGATCAAGTAGCAGTCAACCACATTAAGGATTTATGACTGTCATGACATCCAAATAGTGGGAAAATTAGCTTACCACTCAATCTAATGGGAAAAACCATCTCCACTAACTTCTACGTCATTAATTAGGAAACCAATTACAACATGATCCTTGGGAGACCCTGGATTCATGCCATGGGAGCCATTGCCTCAACACTATTTCAAGAAGTATATTTTCATCATTTAGGAAGGGTAGTCATAGCTAAAGTGGACCCAGACCCTTTCAGTGTTTACAGATAAGAACAAGAAGAAAAAGACAATAAATTGAAAATGAAAGAGAAACAAAATGAAGAAGGTCAAGATGTTCAGACAAGCACTACTACTCACAACGTATCCTACCAAAGGATGGAAGATCTTAAATAATTTCCCTTTGATTCACATACCACTAAACCCCACACACCATTTGGCTTAGCAGCCATTCCGTGTATCAATGAATGGGACATCAATTCCTCTCAATCGAAACCATTGAGATCATTGAGGAAGGAGACGAAAAGGAAGGAAAATGAACCTCCACCTATGAATTCGGGGAAGGATCTCATTCATAGAACCATGAAAAATTGTGGACCCTACATTTTGATGGGGCTAGTTGTAAAACGGGGGTGAGAACTGGGATAATCTTAACATCCCCCGAAGGGAAAATCCTCCCATTTGCCTTTAGACTGGATTTATTTTGCACCAACAACATAGTCGGCTACGAGGCCTTATCCCTAGGAGTCATATTAGCCATGAGAATGAGAATCAAAAAGATCTCTAGCTTCGGAGATTCTCAATTGGTAATCAACCAAGTTACGGACAATTACAAAACAAAGTCTGAACAATTGCGACCTTACAAAGAAACCATCAGGAAGTTGGTTCAATTCTTTGACTTTTTCTCTATCAAAGCCATACCTAGAGAAGAAAACCAAGTAGCAGACTCAATGGCTACATCGGCCGCATTGTTCTCGCCACATGCTCAATTACAAAACTTGAAATACATTATTTCGATATGCAGAGATCCATTGTTAGATAGTGAAGGATTGCCAAACATCCTAAATTATGCCATAGGTCAAGAAGAATAGCCAACTCGAGACTACGCTGAGAACGATGAAGTCATCCTAGAATATTTGCATGCATACGATGAGCTTCCGAGAGTCCACCATAAAAAGGGGTACCTACTCCTCTCGCATCCCGAGGACTATTTTGGGGATGAAGAAGAAATCCTTCAAATCGAAGCAAACTCAAATTTACCACTTGCTCCTCAAAAATTTGAAGGACATCCCTCCCTAAAAGGGGATACGATCAATATCAACATAGATACACCCGAGAAACCCAGGATGTTAAAACTAAGAGGAGAGCTAAGTGACAAAGAATTAGAGGAATATATAGAATTCCTCATTGAATATTCTGACATATTTGCATGGGCTTACTCAGATATGCCAGATTTGGATCCAAAAGTTGTGGTGCACAATCTAGTAACAAAACTAGATGCCAAACCCGTAAAATAGAAACAAAGACCCATAAAACCGCAAATAGCCGAAATGGTGAAAGAAGAGATCAAAAAGTTGTTAAATGTCAGTTTCATCAAACCAGTTGACTACTCTAATTGGGTGTCAAACATTGTCCCGACCTTAAAAAAGAATGGGAAGATTCGAATATGTCTCGACTTTAGAGACATCAATCAAGCTTTTCCAAAAGATGACTTCCCATTACCATCCATCGATCAAATTATCGATTCAACAGCGGGATATGAAGTTCTCTCTGATGGATGGATTTTCAGGATACAACTAGATCAGGATTGTAGAAGTTGACTAGAATAAAACAACGTTTACTATCCCCTAGGGAACTTTCTACTATATAGTTATTCCCTTCGGGTTGAAAAACGTGGGAGCCACATACCAACGGGCAATGACACACATCTTCCACAACTATATACATAAGATAGTGGAAACCTACGTTGACGACCTCCTGGCCAAATTAGAATAAAGGGGAAAACATGTGGAGGATCTACGCAAAATCTTCAACAAGCTTCGAGAATACAAAGTAAGGTTAAACCCCAAAAAATGTGTTTTTGGAGTCACAGTAGGAAAATTGTTAGGATTCATCGTCTCAAGAAGAGGTATTGATGTTGAGCTAGCCAAGGTTAAAGCAGTCCTAAACGCAACCCCCCTAATGAGTGAGAGAGTAGTAAGAGCCTTCTTAGGATAGCTAGGTGCGATTAGGTGATTCATACTGAATATGACTTTCAAAATCCATTTGATCAACCAATTGCTAAAGAAACAAGTAGGCATTACTTGGACTATAGACTATCAAAATGTGTTTGAACAAGTAAAGAGATTCTTGTTAACCACACCCATGTTGATACCACCAAAACATGACAAACCCTTCATCCTATACTTCAGAGCCACCAATATTTTCATAGCATGCATGATAGCTCAGGAAGATGAGGGAGGAAGGGAGAGAGCCATTTATTTCATCAGTCGAACCTTACTAGAATACGAAAAGAATTACACCTAGGATGAAAAGGAATGCTTGGCCATAGTCTTTGCCATCTAAAGGCTCTGACACTACATGTTGAACCAAGAGACTAGAGTCATGATACGATTTGAACAATTGAGAACCTTTCTAAATCAGCCTATGCTCTCAAGGAGAGCAGGCCAGTTCATAACCTTGTTAAGTGAATTTGAGCTAACCTGCGTCAACCAAAAGGCAGTCAAAGGACAAATAATAGCAGATTGGTTAGCAGATAACCTAGTTCCCCAAAAAGAACCTATGAATGAAGACTTCTGCGATGAAGAGATTTGCGTAGTAGATCTTGAGAAATATGCCACCTCGTATTGGTACCAAGATATAGTAAACTATCTTGCAAACAAAACCTACCCAAAAAATATGACACCTTTGGGAAAAAGATGATTATGTGTCATCACTGCAAGACATGTCTTCATAGATGATGTGCTCTATCGAAGAGCCCTAGATGGAATATTACTTCGATGTGTTGAAAAGGAAGAGGCACATACGATATTAGAAGAATGTCATAGTGGAATCTGTGGAGGATACTTCGGTGGTCACAGAACAATGAGAAAGATACATAGAATGGGATATTTATGGCCTTGTTTATAGGGAGATGCAATTAAATTTGTGAAAAGGTGCTTGAAGTTCCAAGCTTACACTCATGTCCATCATACACCAACAAGAGATTTGCAGCCAATTGTCACACCTTGGCCCTTCTCCACATGGGGACTAGACCTGGTGGGAAAGATATCCCCCCATCCACAAATGGACATCTCTTCATCATAACAGCAACATAATATTTTGTTGGTGTTGGAAATAAGCCAAACCCGGACTGATGATGGACTGGTCCAAGAGGGGCCAGTAGCTCAATAGTAGAGCACTCTAGCAGTGAAAATGGAAGGTCCTAAGTTCGAGTCCTAACTGGTCCATGTCTCACAATTGGTATTAGAGCTAGGCTAGGAGCCCCAAGCACCTGCAGTGTGGCTTAAGGGGGGGTGTTGGAAGTAAGCCACACCCGAACCGACGATGGGCTAGCCACAAGGGGCCAATAGCTCAGTTGATAGAGCACTCCAGTAGCAAATGGAAGGTCCTAGCTTCAAACCTAGGACCTTCCATTTTCTATTGGAGTGCTCTACCAACTGAGCTACTAGCCCCTTGTGGCCAGCCCATCGTTGCTCTAGGTGTGACTTACTTCCAACATATTTCACAAAGTGGGTAGAGGCCATGCCTCTCACCACAGTATCAGGAGTTGTGATCACTAAATTGATTCTAAACCAAATCATTTGCCGGTTCATAATCCCTCAAGTAATAGTGACGGAGGGCCATCCCACAATAATGAGTGACACTTTTTGGCCAAACTTGACATTGAAATCAACATTTTGAACTAAACCTTCACTTTCTGACACATATAGCTGCTAAACTGTTAGGAATTTGAAGATGATACAAATTAGTGATTTGCGAGATTTTGTTTGCAGGTTCTAAATATATATTTTTTAAAAAAATTAGAGTTAAATTGTAAATTTTTTTGTCTCCTTTCATAACTAGTTTTTAATAGTAAATAACATTTTTTTAAAGTAATGTGTATTTCGTAGCACATAACTTTTTTTCTACAAAGGATAAAATTATGATTCTTTTGAATTTAGATTGGTAACACCAATATATAGGGCATGCATTTAGTTTCATAATGTTTTGTTGAATATTTGTTTTTTAATTAAGTTTTGAAGTCAAACCAATTATAATTTAGACATAGGCATGTTCCGTAAAACATAACTTTTTCTGTATGTATTGAAATTCAATTTTTCTTTTTTTTGTTGAAACAAGGACATCAATACCTAGGGCATAGATAATTTTCAATTTTTTTTCACTAATTTGCTAATTTTCCATGTGTGTAGAATAGAGAACTTGATGCTCGGTGAAAAACCTACATTCACAAGAAATAAAAATAAATATAATAATCAAATTAAATATATTTAAAATTATACTTTTTGGGAAGCTTATAATAAGGACTACATACTTACAAAACATAAATTTTAAATGAATTCATTTGATCCCCCAAAAGGTAAATCAAAAATGGTTTTTTATCAGCATTTTGATAGGTGTAGAGGAGACTCCATTATAGGTATGGTTTAAAACTAGCAGGGTTCTATCCAAGGGGGTTTGAATCTAAGGGGGTTTGATCAAACACTCTTCAATTAAAATCCTTTAAATGGAACCTTTCAAGGATTAAATCATTATATTTTCTAAAAATATGTGATTTCAGCAAAAATCAGGATGTCCCAGAAAGTGTAACCCATTATTGTGGCAGCACCCCAGATAATGCCTCGTCCTTCAAGAACCCACAAGTGAGAGAATTGTGTGAAAGGTTCCATATCAATCACAATTCTCCTTCAATCTATTATCCTCAAGGAAATGGACAAGCAGAGGCTACCAATAAAACTTTAAAGTCAATATTGGTCAAGATCATAAAGGATTCTAAGAGAGACTGACATCTACAACTGTATCCAACTCTACGGGCTTATAGAACAAGTGTCAAAACTCCAATTGGAACCACCCCTTATGCCCTTACCTTTGGGTTAGAAGCGGTACTACCATTGGAGGTAGAATTGCCTAGCCTGAGAGTATCATTACAAAGACTATTGGACAATGAAGAATACATGGCAGTTACGTTAGCTGAATTGGAAATGATAGATGAAACACACTTGAGAGTCGTTCAAAGGTATGAATCTTACCTAGCAAGAGTGAAAAAGCAATACAACAAGAAATTCATCCCAAGGCCTTTCACAGTAGGAGACTTAGTGCTCAGAGTAGATAATCTAATCGATAAAAGAGCAGGTGAAGGATGAAAATTTAGGCCTAACTGGATAGGCCCCTAGATGGTTAAAGAAGATATTGAAAACAGTGCTTATCTCTTGTGCACAATGGAGCGAGAGGAATTTGGTGAAATAGTCAATGCCTTTCACCTCAAGAAATACTACATCTAAAAAAAAAATGGAAAACATAAAAATACAAAAAAAATTACAAAACTCAAAAATGTCAAAAATAATTTGTCTCTTGCATTTCAGTTTCATTCTGTTCATTTTGCATTACAGTTTGTCACTTGCTCCTATACTATTTTCTCTTTAGTAAGGAGTCTGGTGTTGCCCAGATATGCGTCATCTTTTCAGTACCTAGAGACTCCTCATTTTTCACAAATTTCCATTATCCCCCTTCATTCCCAGTGATTCTAAATCAAAGCCTAGCTCTTAGCTTTACACTAATCCCAGTCTTAATAAGTCAAGATGTTAGGTATAAGCAAAGTTAGTATTCAAACCTACAGTGTTCAAAGGAAGCTTGCATGTAGACCTTCCCAATTCTTCCCTAAGTAAAAGAGAAGTCCAACCAGATTACAAAAACTTTAGGTGGCGCTCAGCCCCTTATCTTTCGTGGCCAAAAACGCCAGGAAGATCAAAACTTTGAAGGAAGCAATCTAAGATACAAGTGAATAAAAAAATGAGTAATCAAAATAAGAGTGTCAAAAGTGAGGATTGAGAGATCAAAACATTGCATAGCAAAGAGTCCAAAAAGCATTCATTTCTTGAAAAAGTCAAAATCCAAAAAATGAGAAAAACCAAGTGAGGAAAATACAAAAAAAAGCAAAAAAAAGAGAGATACAAAAAAAGAGTGAAAGAGAGAAGATTGTTGAATGTCTGTACTCTTGGGTGGAGATCAGTCTAAGCTCAAAGCCTCAAGAGTGACATTCTAATAGAGAAAGAAAGGTACTAAGCACACACACACACTAGCTGACCAAAACTGAAAAGTCTAGCAATCTCTAGGATCATCTTCTATCTAGGGACCCTTGTTCTTTCTCGAATGTCCTTTACCCCAAGTCTATCTTGCTTGCCATCTATGATCTAAGTCTAGCGAACACCTATAAATTTGTTGCTTGTCTAATTTGAAAGCTTGTCAGATTGTCCTATCTAGATAAGGATCAGTGTTTAGCCTTTAGCAAAGCCTAGAAATCAGAAACACTCTATATTCATTTTCAATCCCCACTTGAGTTTTCCCTAAATCCTATCTCATAGCCTTGAATAGGTCCCTTATATCAAGACAACCTGCAATCCCCTAAACCAAAAATCATATTTAAGAGTAGTCATTTTGTTTGTTCCACATTGCATTCATATCAAAATAAATAAAAAAGAGTCTCAAAGCAATAAAGTCAAAGTGTCATATCTCATGACATTCAGCAAAGTATTATAGTTTCATTTACAGTATTTCTTGTGTTCTTGCATTATCATATCGTAAACTGCATAGCATACATATGTTCTACAAAATTACAAAAAAAAATGTCATCGTTGTCATATTTGCATTTGTTAAAAGAGTTCAAAAGATCAAGCATAATCAAACATATTCCTAAAAAACTTCTAAAAATGCACAAGAGATGGGTACGACATTCAACAAAGAGAAAAACCATAGAAAAGGATAAACTTTCATCGATACATCTGAAGTTCATACAATAGGTATCAAAGAGCTAAAAAGCAAAATGCTCTCGAGCGAAGTAGAGGCTCCCCATGCAAGGGGGCATGAGTTTAAGAAAAGCAAAGTCAAGGTTGGTTCCCTCCAATAGAACCCTCAGGGCTTTGGCTCCTCCGTCTACGACTACTGCTCGTCACTCCATGAGACCTATGAGAATGATGTGCTCTACTATGGGCATACGACTATGAAGGTCCTACCATGCTATTGCTAGAATGCCCAACATTGAGGCGAGCCATCTCCCATAATACTTTGTTCTCACCCTCAAGCATGTTTACTTGGGCCCTCAACTCGGTGATCTCACACCCATGGTAAACAGAAGCAAAAATGCCTGTGTGTCGTCCTGCAACAGGTAGCACACTAGGGTCATCCAAAAGACATTCACAAGGCATCATAGTGAAAGGAAAGGTTAATCCAACACTAACCTTGTAAACCATGTCCCTCCATTCTTTGATATTACCTGAAAGTACCAAATCAAAGACAAGGCCGAGTCAATGCCACACGAAAAGCAAAAAGAGAGGAGAAAAGTCCAAATCAAAGTCAAAATAAGAGTTAATAAACTGAACTCACATGGATCTCCAAACTGCCAGTCAGGGTTAAGCTGATGCATCACCTCATCTGAATGAGGAGGTCAAGGAATAGTAGAAGGACCCTTAGGGATGTCAGGAACCTCATGCGAGACATCAATGTCATCAAAATCCTCATCCTCGAGCGGAGCCTCATTTGACGAACCATTGCTATCAGGAACATAATCCTCATCAGTAAACTCTAAATCAACTATCATAGTCAAAGATTGGGAAGGAGTCCCTCTCCCTCCCCTCCATCTGCCTCTAGAAGCTCTAGTGATAAAGATACCTGGAGTCAAAGGTGTCCAAATGATGCTCCTCTGTCCAATCTCCCCCATCTCCTAAATGGTCCTATAACAAGTGGACACTAGGGGCAGGTCCTTCGAGATCTCCTCACCAAACTGCTGCAAGACTCAATCCCCTCGATGAGCCTCAACCTGACCATTGCGACCCGTGATCTCTGCGACATCATGGTAGTATGATCTCACCTCAGCATCTTGAGTCCAAAACCCCTCCATATCATGATAAGGATCGGCCAAACCATGAATGATAGGTGCCCAAAACCATCTCAGTCTAGTTGAGGCCTTGTCTCCTAATAGCCTCAAAGTAATCAAACCAATCAAGAATCTCCTCAAGAGTGGAATGCAAAGTTGCAGTACTGAAGAAAGTAGAACACCTGTCTGATCCCTAGGGTGATTAACCCCCATAAAAGCAACCCCAAGTAGCCTTGTTCTAATGA
Organism: Cunninghamia lanceolata; assembly: GCA_027924645.1. Taxonomy (NCBI): domain Eukaryota; kingdom Viridiplantae; phylum Streptophyta; class Pinopsida; order Cupressales; family Cupressaceae; genus Cunninghamia; species Cunninghamia lanceolata. The sequence continues at coordinate 9,094,861 of BSBN01000635.1, read as the reverse complement.
GATTCACTAGTAGGAAGAAATAGAGTTTGACCCCTCATAGGAACCCCAAGAATGCGATACATGTCATAAAGAGTGATAGTCCACTCTCCAGAAATCTGTGGGAACCTGAATGTGTTCCTATCTGCATCCCAGTAAGTCATGATCTCACAGCATATGCGAGATATAGGATGGACCACCGGAACATGACAAACTCTCCCAAGGCATGTCCTCTTAAGTATGGTGCGATCCTCTGCACTAAGAGAAGCAAACATCCTTGAGAGACACCCTTGCTCTCATCCAGCATTCCATCAAATGCGCATCTCCTACAAAATTGAAAGAGAGGTTTAGGTTAGATCTCGTAAACTCGTAAAAACCCCAAAAAGTGTATAAAACATCAAAAATTGTAATAAACAGGCAGATTAAGTAACCAAATCGTGTCAGTTCAGAGTGAAAGATGTGATAAACAACATCAAGTGTAGCTAAGATTCAACCCTACAGGGTCACCCCCCAGGTGACCCAATTGCCAGCTAGGTCGCTTCTCGGGCAACCCTGTTGCAAAGCAGGATCCCCCAGGGTGACCTTGTTGTTAGACAGGATCCCCCAGGGTGACACTGTTTGCAAAAGGGGTGACCCTAAAGAACAGCCCCTCAAGCAAAAATTGGTCCAAAAACCCTGTCTCTCGACTAATTTTCAAAAATGAAAGTTCAACATTGCTCTAAACGACTCAACGAACACAATGCGACAAGAAAAATCACTAAAAAATAGATGATTTTAAGAGATTTTTCATAAAATCCAACCTAGGGTTTGGAGGAGATTCTTTTATTGATTACTCACCTGACTCTCCATGGCTGAGGAAGAAGTGACCATCTTTGCGATCCCCTAGATGATACCTTTCCAACGACTACTCACGCGAACAATTCCATCACTGTTTCACTTTGATCTCACAATTTGACTCTCTTGATTTGCCCTTAGCTTAGTTTTATTTCATGCATTTAGCTTAGTTTCTTTCTTTTTATGCTTTTGTTTTATACTTTGTTTTGCGTGCTCTCATACCTACAGGTTCAAACCAACAAAAGCAAGTGACTAGTCGAACTCAAACGATCCATGGTAAGTTCATCATTTCCATTTTCATTATTCATCTTGATATATTTAAATGTTGGACTGATACTAGTTATTGCAGGTACAAATTGTGGGCAAATCAACAAGTAAGGCCTAGTTCAGGAATGGTACCTACCTCTCATGTAGACTACCATCCCCAAGGGTGCAAATATGTAAGCACCAAAATCACGCACTCCCTCCATGAGGACCCCTATGATGATTCAAATCCTTGTCACATACATGTAAGCATGAAAATAAATCCTTTGGGCAGCAGGCCTCTTGATGACGTGTCCTTTCTTCTTGTCTTATGTCATTTCTGCTTTGTCAATTTCTTTTCTTCCCCATTTGTGACGCTTTTTGACACTTGTTGCGACACTTGTCAACTTGCATTTTTTGGCTTTCAACCTTGATCCTAAGCCTTGTGAGTGTCTCGTAGGTGAGTTCTCACCTCTCCCCTTTGTATTTTGTCTAGTGCACCTCATAGAAGCCTTCTAGAGGTCCCCTAATCCATCTCCTGCTTTTCATTTTCAATTTTGACCATCTAATCCAAATCTCCCCCTATTATTTCCAGATCCCCATTGGGGATCCTGAGGGTGCAAGTGGAGATTTGGATTCTTCCACATGATTGACCTGTTTTCTAGTGCAGAATCCATCCTTTTCTTCCCCCTTGCCTTCTGCCACCCTGATTTTTTCATTCTACACTCCTGATCCAGGGTCACCCCCCGGGTGACCTAGGATCTCCTTGGGCGACCCTATCTGAGGAAGGTGGCGACCCTACCATCTTTTGACCTGCAGAAAAATTGAAGTTTCTCTCGCATTTTAGCTCTATTTTTTACCTGTTTTTCCTTCTATTTGCATGATTTTTGATCCTTGATATAGAGTTAACTATTTCATGCACCTACACATGCATAATTAGCTCTATTTGATCTCAAATTAACTCTCTAATCAATCCCATGCATTCCCTCACCTCCATTTCTTCTTTAGTGATAAGCTATCATTGCTTCATCACTCCCTAATCAGCTGAGTTCACTGGGTAATCAACCTTGTTAACTCCCCAATCTATTCTTGTTAAATCATCAATAAAATGAGTTAACTCCTTAATCCAATCCCTTCTTCAAACCTATAAATCTTGCCCTCCCTTAAGCACAAAGGGAGGCAAACTCATTGTGCACCAATTCTTGCCAATTTTTCTCTCCAATCTAGCATTTATATGGTCATACAAGACGTAAGTGCCTTTTACTTTGATTGTTCGGACATGCAGCACTACGCTTCTTCTTTTTTTTATGTCATTGTGCTCAATCCAAGCTCACATCGAGCTCACACAAGCTTCACTCAAGGTTCTTTTTGCTTCTTTAAGTCTTTTTGTCATCAAGAGAATCACCTGTTATCACAAAAGGATTCGAGGTTGCCTACACAAGGATACTGAGGGTAGTGGAGTCTTCAAATCTTCATCTCTTTCAGGTTCTTTTCATTGCTTTCATAGTAATTAGATCATCACACTTTGCTCTTGGGAATAGTAACATTGTGCTTTTTCCTTGATAGGTTAGATCTTGCATGCTAGATTAATCATTTTTACATTCATAGATCTACTTTTGTTAGAAAAAGCATCTTTCCTTTCCATTTAATTAGATTGCATTGAAAATACCAAAAACCCACAAAAATATATATTCAACTTTTCATATAGGATTGCATGCACATTTATTGCATAGATTAGAAGCATTTTCCTTTCCAAAAAATACTCTAAAAATACCAAAAAGATGCTTTGCATATTATCATTTAGCTTGCATTCATATAGATCTAATAAAATAGATAACATTGCACAACCCTCGATTCCATCACAAGGTATTCACAAACAAACCCTAGGTCAACAAAACCCTAGGTCTGAACTCCAGATCTAGTTAGAGTTAGCAATTACACAACTTTCTCTATCCCAATTCACGAATGTGTTTAGGAGTAAGAGGAGAGTGGGTAAGGGCTATCCGAGATGAGATCGAGGAGATTCATCCACAAATTCAACAACAGACACACATTACACCACAAGGAGACCAATTTGTTCTATTTTTAGTTGAAGAAATTAGGCAATTACAACTACACAGAGCATTTCTCAGAGACATAGAAATAGCAGAATCCATTAACGAAAACAACCGTTTACCCACACAAAGGTGGAATTCAAGGAACCCAAATAGAAGGAGAGAAACTAGTGACCCTTTGGGTCATAGGGTTATCTCAAATACCACAACAATTGAGTGAAACATCTAACAAAATGCACAACAACAATGTCCACAGATCTTGCTGACCCCTCTTTGCGAAGTCCAGCTCTCAAACAAGCCAGACCCCCACCGTGTCTCGCCTCCTCTCAACTGGCTACTCCCACATGAGCAAGAGTGACGTGGTAGATCGCCCCGTAGCAAGGAGGGAAAGGGTCCGTGTGCGTGCCAAAATCTAACCTGACAGCCCCAGGCAACCGGAGTCATGATTCCAAGGGTACAGACCTGTCTAGAGACTAGAATAAGGTATAATCTAGAATGATAGATAGGTGTCTTCTAGGTAGATACTATATATCATCTACTTGTCTAGACACTAGAATAAGGTATAATTTAATCTAGGTGTCTTATGTAGGTACTATATGTCAACTAGTGTAAGGTGTAGAAATCTCCCATACTAAAAATAGTATTCCAAAAAGTAATTCTCTTTCCAAATAAGGAAAGTGATTCATTTATTAATCAAAATATTCATAGTTACACAATAATGGCATGTTTCCAATAAAGAAATACAATTTCATACACTAAAAGAGTGTTACATTTACATACACCACAAAGGGTGTTACATTACATCTATTTCAATGTTACAATTACAAAATGTTACATCTACTACTTCAGTTACTTCAATGAAGTATTCATACAATTTTCAGATTGGCTAAGCAAGTCATACCAAGAATAATACAAAGGAACATATATACATCCATAATGATTCATATAGTATAAGAATCTCTGTCATGGACTGCCATGACCCCACTGGTCTTCCGCAAGTCGAGGCCAAGAGTGTGGTTAAGGCACTTTTTCCACCCAACCACAAAGTACTGGACTTCCCCAAGTTTCTTCCTTACTCAAAGAAAGCACCAACCCTGTATGAGGAGCCTAGCAACCTGGAATGGTAAAGGCAGGAGGGAATCTCTCGATGCGTGCCTATTGCCTGTATGCATTCCTAAACTAAGCTAGAATGACATAACTCTCGCAAGCAGGATGTGGCAAAGACATATATAACATATAATCTAGGCTTTTCTAATCCACCTTTTTCAATGGTACAACAGCTTGGCCAAGCTATAATAAATAAAATTGGTAATTTAGAAAAAAGTAAATTACCATCTCTGGGAGCCCACATTCAGCACCCTATCCCAGAAGTAATTACACAAAAAGAATAAGTATAATCTTTCACCAAATCCAAACGAGTTGTTTGTTTCAATTAAAAGTGTTTGCTAACAATGTCCTTTTCAGAAAATAAAAGGATTTACTCAAAATTACATCATTTTCTAGTTTGCATGTTTTTGGTCTATTCCCAGTGATAAACAATGATCTAATCAAAGAGAAAATTCATTTACTAAATTTTGTGATATAAAATACTTGTATGAAACAAAATGAATCCACTAATTTCCTCATGCGGTTTATTTCATCTCTAAATTATCGGTATATTTTATAGAAAGATGTTTTTGTGGTGATAACGGAACAAAAATCCTTATAATATCTATATATTTTCCATCTTTGACCGTTATTCATTAAAATCTAATATATATGTATATATAAGAGTTCAATATGCTCACTAATCCAATGATAGAAAAATAATAATATAAACATTTATATATCAATTTTACTGGTTCTTCTTCACATTACTATGAAATTATAATTCCTTCCATAATCATTATAAGTTAAAGATAATTACTTGTTTTGTTAAATATGTAGAAAAGAGAAATACAATAATATATAAATATAAATATCTTCTTCCTATTTGTAATGGTTATAAATGGAAATAAAATAGAAATTCCTTCCTAGGCATCAAGTTTGAGTAAGAATTCCATATTATGCTAGAATTACTAACAAGGAGTTTTATCAGAAAATAGCATTTGCTCACAAGTTCATTATTATGTTTGTATATTTTCTGGTGTAATTTGAAATCACATCCAAAACATACATCACGTCCATCTTTTTCTAAACTGCTTACTAAATACTACAAATATCCTAAAATTCTTTCTGGGTTTTGTTCTTCCTTTCACCACCTTTCTAGAACATTTTACGGTTTTAAATTTCGTTGAAAAATGACAAAGTTATCGTTGTTTTACTATGACTATTCTTGACTTGTTTTCAAAAACTCCTTTTCTTTTTTTCTTTTTCTTTTTTGTTCTAAAATTTTCATCAAAACAAATACATTGTTCGCTGGAATTTTTCCAACATATACAGTAATAAGAATATAAACAGCAATATCATATATTTTTGTTATTTATATATACAATTTAATATATATAATTTCAGTTATATAATATACAGTAATAAAATACATGTGATACTATCATATTTTCTATAATACATGCATCATAAAATAGAGATATACTATAGTAAGGTTACGAAATCTATAGTACTATAATAGTATTATGATATTCAAACAATTATGAATAAGGAAATAATAATAATGATAGTGCTGCAAATTGCAATAATAACTACAATTGATCAATCAAATACATTGATATCATTTAGCCATACAGTCTTAGAGGGTACTATATTTTAAATGACATTCATGATTGATTAAAAACCCATGAAATTTACTTCCCTATGATTCATTCTTGTCTGGGTCTTTTCTCTTTCTGTCTATTCCTCCTTTGCTTCCTTGCCAAAATCTCCAATCTTTTGCCTATGCTCTTGTTCTTCAGAATAAATATTGGGAAAAAAAAATAATGAATCTTGTGTGTTGAGAGAATGAGAGAGTTTTCTCTTTTAAAATACATTCTTTCCTTCTCAAATTTCTTTTTATCTTTTCCCAGTTTCTAATTTTTGTTTTGCTTTTGTCTTTTTCTAATTTTCTTTTTGTTTCTATCTTTTGTTGTTTTCTTTTTCTAAAATTTGTTTCTAATTTAGCAAATAAAACACTTATTTCTAATTTTTTGAAAACACGTTATTTAATGACTAATTTTTATTTTATTACTAAATTTTGAAACACAATTATAAATAATACTTCTAATTTCGAAAAGGCATAATTTAATAACTAAAAGTAATTTTAATAAATAAATTTGCCACACAATTATTTCTAAAATAATAATTAATAAAATATAATTATTTCCCTCAAATACAATTTCAAATATATATATAATTTAAATTACTTTTTATTTCACCTAGAATTTTTTAATATTAATTAATTAATTAAATAACAACTATAAAATATAAAATGATTTTCTTTTCTAGTAAAATAAGAAGGCAATATATTAATAAAATTAATTTATGCAATGCTAATGCATCTATATGACATCTAAGTGTCGGTGTGTGAGAGAGAGACCACTCCATCCTAACCCTGCCAGGTAGCTAACCACCTATACCTTAACCACACCCTTGTTTTCTACAACCTACAACTCATGAAACTCAAATTTTCCATTAATAGGTTAGTGTCCAAATAGCCGAAACATAGCCAAAGCATTATATTTCATTATTTCAAAATAAAACAATATTCACTATATTTCACCCTTTCAAATAAAACAATATTCACTTATCTCATCTTTTCAAAATAAAATAATATTTATTTACTCCACACTCAATTATTCATAAAATAGCTCCAAATATAGTAAGTTTAGAATGTATCAAAGTTTGAGACGTGACAACTAGGTCTACCATAATAGGTGTCTTACGTAGAACTATAATCTAGGTGTCTAGGTGACTTAGGTCTAGACTACGATAAGGTATAAAGACTAGGTGTCTTAGGTCTACTATGTCTATAAAATCTAGATACATACTATACAATAAGTGTCTTAGGTGTCCTATGTCTACTAGAATACATGTGTCTTTGGTCTTAGGTGAGGCCACATGAGCTTCCACCTTCACGCGATTGGCCTTGTCAGTATAGAATATTTATATTTCTTGAAGCTAAGGGAAGCTCTTTTTCTTGTACATAGAAGTTATGAAAAACTGGAATTAATGCATTGATTAAGTTATTATTTGGTGCTCTTGATGAAATATGTATGTGTGCCCTAAGTTTGATCATCATCCATTTCAAGTCATCTTTTGGTCCCACGTGACTCAGAGGGCGACTCATGTTGTGTACAAGAAAAAGAAGCTTCAAATCAATTTTAATGCCAAAATTGCATCCTAATTATTTAAATTCATATCAAGATTCATGTTATAGGGTTTGGATGTTAGTTCATAACATTCATGTTTATCATGTTACAATAGCATGACATAGTTGCTTATGTCATTAGTTCATGCCATTGGATCATTAGATTTGGTTGTGGTTCTTCATCATAACATGTCATGCTTTCAGGAGTTGGATTGGGTTGTGGTTCTTCCTCATGACAGGAGTTTGTTCATGTCTTCATGCTTCTTTGTGCTCCATGTCTTCAATGTTCTTAGTGTCTTCATGTGCCATAGATTTCTTCAGTGTCCTCACGATGTTGATGTTGATCACAAAATATGGTGTTAATGTCATGTTGATGTTGATTGATGAGTTGTGGTTGTTGTTGGAAGTTTTGGAAGTCTAAAGGATGTCACAATTGCAATGTTCATATCACAGCTGCAGAGGTTTAAACATTCAAAACTAGTTAGGGTTTTTAAGTTAAAGTTATTAGTTATGTTTTAAACCCTAAGTGTATTGTCTTTAAAGACCTAGTTTGGTAAGTTTTGTTTGTGTTATACTTTACTTTTCTCTAAAATCTAAAATCTAAAATAATACCTTACACCCATACCGATGATATCCTTGAAGACTCCAAAGTGCAAGAAGGCAACAATCTTTGATGAGTTGTTACTCAGAAATCATGTCACTTAGAAACATTCTATATAAGGCTACATGATCACGTAAGGTCCCTCTACAATAACCTCTCTTAGTTTTTGATATCTATGAGGCATTCTTGTGGTGAAAGGTTTTTTGCTGCCCCAAAAATCGTCAAAAGGAGGTAGTGTGAAGTTGCAAAGGGGTGTAACTTTTGTCCTTCTCCTGATGCAACCAAACTGACAGTTCCAACGTGTCTAGATGGGTATGTTTAGGCTAGGCATGGTCTTGTTTTGCATCCAAACATGCCGAAATAGTTCGAGCTACATTGTACCGGCAATATCCCTAAAGAGTCCAAAGTGCAAAAAGGCAGCAATCTCTGATGAGTTGTTACTCAGAAACCATGTCACTTAGAAACATTATGTCTGAGGCTATGGGATCACATAGGGTCCCTCTACAATAACCTCTCTCAGTTTTTGATATCTCTAAGGTATTTACATGTGGTGAAAGGTTTTTTGCTGCCCCAAAAATTGTCAGAAGGAGGTAGTGTAAAGTTGAAAAGATGTGTAACTTTCATCCTGATTCTAATGCGACCAAACTAATAGTTCCAATGTGTCCAGATAGGTACGTTTAGGCTAGGCATGGTCCTGTTTTGCACCCAAACATACTGAAACAGATCAAGCTACATTGTACCAGCGATATCCTTGAAGAGTCCAAAGTGCAAAAAGGAAGCAATCTTTGACAAACTGTTACTCAAAAACTGTCACTTAGAAACATTCCTTTTGAGGCTACGGGATCACGTAGGGTCCGTCTACAATAACCTCTCTTAGTTTTTGATATCTCTAAGATGTTTTATCATGGTGAAAGGTTTTCTACTGCCCCAAAAATTGTTAGAAGGAGGTAGTGTAAAGTTGCAAAGGGGTGTAACTTTCGTCCTGCTCCTGATGCAACCAAACTGGTAGTTCCACCACATCTAGATGGGTACATTTAGGCTAGGCATGGTCCTATTTTGTACCCAAACATGCCAAAATAGTTCGAGCTACACTATACTAGCGATATCCCTGAAGAGTCCAAAGTGTAAAAAGGCAACAATCTTTGACAAACTGTTACTCAAAAATTGTGCCACTTAGAAACATTTCGTCTAAGGCTACGAGAATACATAGGGTCCCTCTACAATAACCTCTCTCAATTTTTGATATCTATGGGGCGTTTGCCCGTGGTGAAAGGTTTTCTGCTACCCCAAAAATTGTCAGAAGGAGGTAGTGTAAAGTTACAAAGGGCTGTAACTTTCATCCTGCTCCTGATGCGACCAAAATGACAGTTCCAATGCGTCTGGATGGGTTCATTTAGGCTATGTGTGGTTTTGTTTTGCACCCAAACATGCCGAAACAGTTTGAGCTACATTGTACCGGCGATATCCCTAAAGAGTCCAAAGTGCAAAAAGGTAGCAATCTTTGATGAGTTGTTACTTGGAAACTGTATCACTTAGAAACATTATGTCTGAGGCTACGATATCATGTAGGGTCCCTCTACAATAACCTCTCTTAGTTTTTTATATCTCTGAGGCGTTTGCCCATGGTGAAAGTTTTTCTGCTGCCCCAAAAATGGTCAGATGCATGTAGTGTAAAGTTGCAAAGGGGTGTAACTTTCATCCTGCTCCTAATGTGACCAAATCGACAGTTCCAACGCGTCTGAATGGGTACATTTAGGCTAGGCATGGTCCCATTTTGCACCCAAACATGCCAAAACAATTTGAGCTACATTGTACCGGTGATATCCTCACACATTGCCTTTGCTATAACTGTTATAGTCTTCACATGTCAACATGCATCTTATGGTTGTTAACATACTTTTTCTAGTAGTTAACATAATCATATATGAACTACTTGTTCTTTTATCTTGGTTCACCTTGACTTTGTTCAATGTACTCTCATAATCTCGCCTTAAATGCAAGAGGAATTACATTTAATAACCACAATGGTCATCAGGTGCTCATAAGCATATGATTTTGACTATCTTATTCAAGACAACAAACATACTCTTTACATCCCAATATGGTATAATAACAAGGAATTAAGAAATATTTTCAATTGAACAACTCATAAAGAATATGGATCAACATACCAAGGAGAAACCATAAGAACATCCTTTTGGGACATAGGGAATTGCAATATCCCCTTGGTCACTTGCAAAATTAGATAGAGTTGTTTGTGAAACTATGAGACATGATCCTTAGTGTTGTGCAAATGGTACATGATCCAAAGGGTTGTGTAATAGTTATAGGGTGTCTTTTGAGTTGCACAAAATTATTCCTATCACTATGTCAATTATGCATGGTGCAAGGAACCATGAACTTTGTGTTGGATCAAGTGGCATTGTTTAGGTGGCACATGATGCAAGGACTTATGCACAAGGTTGTACATCACTATGTGAGTGACTAAGGCTAACATGCAAGATTGTGCAATAGCATGTAGATCATGATGTGAAGAAAAAAACTTGCTTTCTATTTATCCATTTAACCAATCTTCCTTTCTCTATTTTCTCGAGCATGTATAGTTTTGAGAGACTAAAACTTTCAACCCAAAACTCAAATTCTCTTATCATCAATTGGGATGGATTCTTTGACAATTAAAATTTGAAACCTAGAGGCATACAAAAATGATCTACACTGCACCATTCCATATTACATAATGATCAACAAAAATGATTTGTATTAATCAAATATCCATATAGGCATACATCAATATCTATCGATATAAGTATAACATATATACAAAATAGCCATATAGGCTTACAAGAATGCCATATAGGCATACAATGTCAACTATATGCAATACAAAATATATGTCCACAAATGCCATATAGGCATACAACAAAGGAACACAATAAAAAGTCATTCCCCTCTATCCAGTGAAAAGATTAGATCACAGGCAGTCTTTGATCTTTGAGGGAATGGAGATGCATATGAGGCTGGTCTACTACGAACCTGAGGGTTGCTCCTACTTAGTTGTTCATGGATCTGTAGCTATTACAATAAAAAGTATAGACATTAATATATAGAAATTACATTATAAAAAGTGAAACATTTATCAAAATAATTACTTATCGCTATCTAAAAATTTGTCTCCTCATTTGCCTCAGTACTAAGATTAGGTTGTGGTGATGTCATGTCCTATAGAAACCATCCAAATAGAAATTAAACTTCAAATCATTAATCATTTGATTTTTCAAAAATAAACAACTATAACAACGAATGTAATTTGAAATTTACTAATCTACCTCACACCCCCGTCAAAGGCACGGAGCTATGAATCGCAGAGGACACACCATGCTTCATTACCCTATGAACATTGGGAGGTGTCTCCGCAGCTTGCATCATCTGAAAATAAAACAACATTATTCAATTACAAAAACTATAATAGTGATACAAGTCATGGCTCCTAACATACACACACGTTCACCTAAACATGGAAGTACACACAATAAAGTACACAAGTTACATGCATATATACAAAATAGACGAAGATTCATGACTATTGTGTGGTATAAGGGTCAACAAAGGAGGGACCATAGTAGCATCAAATTTTAGGTTTAAGAAGTCAGAGAGGGAGTGAAGGTGTTAGTTTAGGTTTAGGTTGGTGGTAGGGTGGGGTAGGGTTGTGCTCAATTTTTTGTTTATTTGGTAGTCATGGAGGTAGGACAATGCCTAAGATAGAGTTTGTGGGTTTACACAATGCCTAAACTAGAAATCACATAAACATTATGTAAGTTTATGGGTTTATAGGAAGGAGGAATATCAAGAGTTTGTGGGATAATAGGAGGGAGGAAATATACCAGATAGGAGAAGAAAAACCTTATTTACAAAAATTCTTATCATTTTCTTTGTCTTGAGGTTTGTCAGCGGGTGGGTTGGAAGCAAACTAGGTCTGGGACATCTAGTAGGGGTATATTAGGAAATAGGTAGGGTAGATATGGGTTGGTTAGTAGGTTGGGTGTAGTGTTGGGGAAGTTTCTTAGGCCTACTTTTAGAAGTGGATGGGGAAAGGTCCTACACTTTTTCTTTTACTTTATCTTGGAGGGGTGTTAGAGGGGAGATAGAAGTCAATGAGGAAGGTGAAGTAGTAATAGATGGATAAATGGTGGGGAAGATAGGGGCATAGCTAGTGGAGTAGGTGAAGTGATAGAAAGAGGTTGTGGGGTTGGGGCAACAATGCATTTAGAGGCATAAGATAGGTAAAGGTGAAAGAGGGAATTGGTACGAGGTGTTGAGGTGGACCAGAAGGGGTTGACAAAAAATAATCTAAGGAGAAGTGTCTTAAGGTAACAACTAGTTGGTATGGACTATGAGAAATGGTGAATACATTACCATCATGGGGAATTTTAGAGTCAACAAAGGAGGGACCTAGATGATGTTGGAGTCAATCATATGTTATATAATATGTCATAGGCTTATACCCCTCTCTGGTGTCATGTCCTTTGGATAATTTTATTAGAGAGAATTTGTCAAAGAATAGTGTGGAGGGGATCAACAAGCTTTGGTAGACATGTATGGAAAATATGGTAGCATAGACAAGGCAATGAGCTGTTTGAAAAGATGCCTCAAAAAAATGTGGTCTCATGGTGATGTCCTTGTCTATGCATCTCCTTGTCACGACATTCCATGAGACTACATTTCTTTGAGGCATTTTTTCAAATAACTATATTGTAATTGAAATTTTGTCATCTATCAACATCTAGTTATTAGTTATGCAATGTCTAGTAATGCTTTGAGTTTAAAAGATGTGCAATGAAATTTAATCAATGATATGAATATAAAATACAAAAATCTAGTAAGTACAATTCATTAATTAAACTATTTATTTTAATACCTCCGTGAAGCTTTGAAGTCTACCACCACTGGTAGGTGTTGTCATGAAATCTCCAATATTAACATTTTCAACATCCAAAATTAGATATTAAAATACCATTCATATAACGATGCTATTCACATGTAATATTTATAATTTTTTACTAGTTACATACCCCGACAGTAGATGTCATAGTGTAATATGCAGGTGGAGAACCACTAAAAACTGCATCAATGCTATGACCCTAAAATTTCATTAAAATCATAAAACTAAATTAGTTAATCTTACATTTCAAAAATGAAATTTAATAAATTAAATTCAATGAACTTGCTAAGATTTACCTGAGTATCAAGGCCAAAAGTCTTACTCAGGAGGGCATCTATCATCACCATCTACTTAGCTGTAGATGTAGCCTGCACACCTGCATCCTGACTATCCGTGGGGTCATAACCACAAGCTGACCTGCAAGCCTGACAAGTATGGGGTGGAACCCTACTCAAACTCTCCCCCGGCCCATGCTGTGATGCAAGACTGGCATGCTCTATGATGCTCTGGGTCGAGGCACTAGTGGACTTAAGTGTCTCGACCTCAACACTCTCCTTCACAATAGAAGGGATAGACACGTGCTCATGGGTTGTTCTGGCGAGTGATCATCTCATTGGCCACTATGGGTGAACACGTGCCCCTAGTCTATCTTGTGCTGACCCCCCACCTCTATCCTAGAACTCTTGCATATCAAAATAATTTGGCACTTTATTTTTGACAAACTCGCAGTAGAGTTTCCTCAAAATATATTGTGGGACCTCATTATTGTTGCATGGAGGATGGTCAAAAACCATCCACCACCTCTACCTAAAATTGTTCCTTATCACTTGGTTGTTGTACCAATGGATAGGGAACCTCTTGCATGTAAGGGGTAGAGGTTCATTTGTTCGTTGGTCTATGAAAATAGAACACAAGTCCAATTTTGTAATTTGTTCATAGGACAACTTATCTGCATAGAACTCTCTAAATTCTTCCCCCTTTTTTGACCAACTAGAGATTTGCTTGTTAATTAAATCTACATTTGATAACATAGATTCAAGAGATTGAGCAAGCGTGGATATATGCAAGGTTGGAGTTGAAAGTTCTTTCAACCTTCCAATTATGTCCTCAATTTGTTTTCTATTGTTTTCAATTTGCCCCATTATATTATCTTGTGTTCCAGGGGCATATTGAGGAATGAATGGAGGTGTTTGTTGTTGAGGTTGTTCTTCAGCAGGTATTTGTTGTTTAGGTGATGGAGGATTTTGTGAATTTTCAGGAGGAGGAGGTGCATTATCAATTCCTGTAAATTAAATAAATTTACATCAAAAAACTATTTGAACCTACCTATTTAGCAACAAATTCACATAAGAAAGCAAATAGAACTTACTCCTTTGGCCTCCCCCAACTTTTTGCACCTGCCCTAAAGCATTAATTCATCCACCCATCTCACTTCTCATACATACATCCACACCCCTCCTAGTGGTTCCCAATTAGTCACCATCCATCCTCCACTCTAGATGCAATACTTCACAAAATAGATCAAGTAGAAAAGAGAGTGGATGCAAAGACTGATGATAGTGACAGATTTAAAGATGCTAGACATACACCACTACCTTATGATATTGTGACATGTCCATTACCTATGGAGTTTTTGGCACCATGGTTTTCAATGTATAATGGAAAAGATAACCTAATAAATATTTTAAATCTTATACATTTGCATGAGTGGATTTCCTTTATGAGGATAAGTTGTTAACAAAGTTATTTCCACACACTTTGAAATATTTTTCTATTAAGTGGTTATTTTCACTTCCTCAAGGGTCTATTCATTCCTTTGATGAGCTCACTAAAGTTTTTTTAAAGAAATTCAAGTTTAATATAGGCCTTAGAGTAATAGTTGCCAATTTATTTAGGCATGCCCAAGGATCTAATGATCACATTAGTGATTATGTCATTTGATTTCAATAATTGTTCTTTAAGTTGGTTACTCCTTTACATGATTTTGAAGTGAAAAATATCTCTACTCAAGGTTTAATGAAACAATCAAAGACAATGTATAGTTAAACAATTTTGCTTCTTTTATGGATTTGTGTCAACATGTTAAAAATCTAGAATCCAAGTTGCTTGCACATAATTCCTTTAAATATGGATCATCAAGTCTTGAAATAATTCCTACTCTTCTAACTATCAAAATTAAAACAATTTTACATAGGGTAGTGATATGAAGGAAAAAAGTGAACCAAGTTGCTAATACTTCTTTTCCTTCTTTTAAACAAAATGCTACTAGGAAGTTCACTAAACTTCAAGAATCCACAAATGATGTGATTCAAAGTTTGTTGAGTGCTAATCTAATTACACTCTCTCCCATCCATCTATTGAATAATTTAAAACCACTTCCTAAGTCATGTAGTGACCAAACATTTTGTAACTACCATAGAGTTAAAGAGCATTGCACACAATTATGCTTTACTTTTAAAAATAAGGTAGAAGATCTCATAGATAACAATACAATTAGGTGCTAGAAATGGCTTAGTAGAAAATTGGATTGGAAAGGCACATTTTGATGCTCAGTCCTACCTCTTTTCTTAAGCATGCCTTCTTTATATTTGGATTCCACTTTTACATGTATTTGGAAAATAAGCCCCTCTATTTTTATTTGGCATGTATGGATAGAGTGAAATTTAAGAAGTTTTAGAAAATATTTTTCCAAAATTGAAGACTTTATTCTTGAGGTTGAGAGGGAAATCTCAAAAGTGGTTATGTCCAATGTACTAAGAAACACAACTTTCAATAACACCTTTTCCAATTGGGACAATGAGATCTTAAAGCGATGGTCCCTCCTTAAATTGTCCCTATTCGTGGTTCTATCTACAACAGTAATCCTAAAATGGATATAAAATGTGTTAGATGGTCTCCCCCCATGTCAACAATGGTGAAATTAAATTTCTATGGTGCCTCAAGAGGTAATTCAGGTATTTTTGGGGCAGCCTGTGCAATTAGGGATAAATCTGGGACACTCCTTTTAGCAAAAGCAAATAAACTACCTATGGGCTCCAATAATGAAGCTAAATATAATGCATTGCTTATAGGTCTACAAATGACAATTGAAGGGAACTTCTCAAAAATCCACATTGAAGGAGACTCCATGGTTATTATAAATGCAATCATGAATAGAGAGGTGAAAAATTGGCATCTTCTTTATATATTGCAACCCATTTGGAATATCTTAGACAGATTAGAATATTTTTTATGTAGCCACTGCTATAGGGAAGAAAACAGGACTGCTGACTTCCTAGTTCATTCAACAATTGATCAAGAGGATGGAATTAGACTTTAATACATTGTTCATCAAAGAGAATTTTTAACTAATGAAGATCCTTCAAGAGGATTTGCCACATTTATCACTCACACCTCCAGTGTTAGGTTTATCTTTATGCCTAATATTTGATTTGTTCTTGCAAGTTTTATCTCTCTGATTGTTTGCCCTCTATTCAAGGCTTCATCACGTCATCATGTCACCTCCACATCACCACATAGCAACTGAACATGAAAGGATCTAGGTGTACTTTAGTTCTTAATTCCTATTGGCTAGAAACTTGATGTGTTCCTTTATTTCCTTTAATTGGCATGATCATTATGTGCTCTCTGTAGCACTTGAGGGGATTGAATTTGATGGATAATATTTGGGTGGTTAATGCTCATCTACTTCTATGCTTGGGTTGTTTCTTTAAAGAGGCACCTTTATTTATTCTTCCATCATTCTTTCATCTTCTTGAGAGCAATATGTTTCTAAAAATGAACCAGTTTTAGAAAAACAAAAGGCTCTTCATTAAGCCATAGAAGTGAGAGATGTCAATAATTGGTGCCTATGATACTGTCATGCTCTCCCATGTCTTCTCATATGAATTCCCAAGGATAGAACAAGTTATTTGAGAGGTTATTGATGAGGATTTGTTGTTGGCTTTTCTTAGATCCCTATAGTATACAGAGGTAGCTTCTATATTTCTCTCTAACATAATGGATGTGGTTTAGAACTTTGCTTTTATTGAGGTGATTGGCTTTGGTTACATTCAAGAGTATCTCCTTCCTAAGGAATGTTACATTAGGCCATAGAGGAATATGAATTGTTCACAGGTTTTGTACCAATATTTGGCCTCTTGTCTCTTAAACACTTGAAAGACGATTCAACTATATCGTGTGTGTATCATGCAATGCAGACTAGTATTTTAAAAGATTGTGGTTTACCTCTTAAAAATTCTCTTAGATCTCACAAATATCAACTCAACCGTGCTTTTTCCATAAAGGTGAAAGGCCTCTTTTCTCGACAATAAGGTTTCTCCACTGCCATCCCCTAGCTTGTATGCCTCCTTGCCCGCTCCCTATTTTGGTGTCGACTGCTACTCCTAATGCTCAAGAGACCTATGCTTCCTGTTGGTGCCTGAATTGACTGTCAGTTAATTGAGCAATTTTTCATGCAGGCACCTTCCCAAAAAATCCAAAAGGTTCTGAGTTTTGGCACCCCTTCAGTATTTTGCAGCATCCGCATCATCTTTCTTGAGGAAGGGGTCATCATGTTTTGTCCATCGGCGATGGAGTTTGTGGTTCCACCGATGGTATTGGTCATGCCGATGAGGGTATCTCAGGTCTATCGGCATAATGTTTGTCATCGACAGAGGATGTTTCTGCTTGGCCGACGGTTGAGGGTCTCGCCGACAGAGGATGTGTGTATCGGGGTGATCGGTTGTGTCGGCAGGAGGATTTTTCGGTTGAGCCGACAGTGGAGGTTTCACCGACGAGGGTGTTTTGGTGGCCATCGGGGAGAGTTGGTCTATCAGCCAAGGAAACTTTTGGGCTGGCCGATAGACTATGTCTGGCCGACAGAAGCAAGCGAAGGTGTCGTTGATATGACTTTTACCTATCAGCGAGGGAGATTTGTGCTTTGCCGATGGGTCTTCTCTGGCCGATGTGGTAGTTGGAGGCTTTAGGGAGGTGTTCGTCGGTGTGACTAAGGGTATTGGCCAGTGTTTTTTCAGTTGCTCCGATGATGTGTGTCTAGGCGATGGGAGCGAGGAGTTCGGTCATCGGAGTGACCTTGGCTATCGGGGGCAGTGCTTTGTGGTCCGTCGATGGAGAGTGTTTGGCCGATTGAGGAGCAGAGTGTGGCTCGTTGGTGCATCGGTATGACTCGACGTATCGGCGAGCATCTTTTTTGTTGTGCCGATGGCATGTGTCTTGCCAAAGACCTAAGTATGGTGTGGTGGTCGATGTGACTGGCTGTGTCGGCAGGGATGGAATGTGTTGGCCCGATGGTTTTTCTCTGGCTGACAAGGGATTGCGATAGGCATCGGTGTGATTGTTGAGATCGGCGGGGTAGCCTAATGTTTGGCCGATAGTGTTGGTCTCACCGACAGGGGAATGTGGTGTAGATGTCAGCCAGACTTTTGAGCTCAGTGAGAGATTCTTTGGGGCGAGCCGATGGTATAGGTCTGGGCGATGGGCTTTTGGTGGAAGCTTGTGTGTCGAGCGCGGCAAAAGCGCTCGACACTTAGTATGCATGCAGCTATGTTTATAAAGTGATAAGGAGGTCTTTGCACCGTGTATGTGGGATTAATTTCCCTACACTTTTGAACCTTCAGTAAAGCACATTTTGGTGGGGGTCTTCTGTTTGAATGCAACAACTATTTTCTCAGTGAAACGCGGGTGGTTGAGCCATCAATGGCGGCAGTGCAGGGGTATGGGCGATGGTACAAGCGATTAAATTTACCAATTGTGAATGAAGACTCCTAGATGGCAGCGCAGGGCTCGAGGCCTCCCTTGTCTGCTGCATTGATGGCTTATGAGCGCCATTCCCTCTGATGGATGTATCTGGCAAAATTTTGACTTCTGGCCATGTAATTAATTGCAAAATGTACACGGTTCTGTATAAATGGTCTGGCTGTGTTACATTTTAGAGGTTGGACGTTTTTGGGCTTTCAGCTCTGACTCTGAACATAAGGTGTTCACATTTTGAAAGGCATTTTTTTCTACAGACTCGGTCCTTAGTCTGGTGTACTAATCTATCTTGTCTTGTAAATGATAATTTTCTCTGTGATGGCCTTCTATGCAGATTGATTTTAAATGAAAAACACCTGTGTGTGTATTGTTTCTGATTGTCTCCTATATGTCATTTGTTTTCCTTTCAAACAAGGTTGTCAAGGGCTTCCAAGTTTTTCAGTATGTGCATACTGTGTGTCTGATTTATTGCGTCTACTCAAGGAGTGGTTAAATAGGCTTTTGATCATATACAAAGGAAAATAGATTGCATCATAGGATCTATTAAGTATGATCATTAATGATACTCTTTCTTGGACATGTTGCTGTTAGGCAGTAGCATTATTCTTAGGTCCTCTGGATATGAATTTATGTTGTCATGGGGAGACATTTACAGTCTTAGATATGACTCTGCTACCCAGATAAGGCACTGGTTTGGGAATTTGTCTGTTCAATGGGTCTAGGAAAGTCCCATAACTCCAAACACCATTTCAAACCCATCTCATCACTTCCACCTGTTAGTTGTAGGATTAGGATTAGGAACCTCTGCATGCTCTCATACCTAACTAGACATTATGTCCAAGAATGTTGCCAACCTTGTGATTTGTTACACAAATCTTGGTCCATACATGAGAGTATTCTACCTGTTGCCGTCAAGTTAAATCCTTCTATCATTGAGCTAGTCAAGGTCATACTTTTATCAAATAGGGACACCCCCCTTGGTGCGGCAGAACCAGAAGTGAAGGGGAGGAGCTCACACAACCTCTTGTATTCGGTTGGCTGAATCTGCCTGTGCATTAGAACTGGCAAACCCTAATGCTGATTCAGAAGAAAAACCAACACTTCCATCTCTTCTAATAGTTGGTAATGGTTCCTGGCCACTTATGTTCTCACATTTGGATGTTTTTGGTTCCTGAAGTCATCTATTATTTGTGCTCATGAATATCTAGCCATTCTAGAGGGCCAATTTTGTATATTTTACTTTAGTTGTTGTCTCCTGTTGTAGATGTTCATGTTGATCTAGTCTTTAGGACATGTTTTGCTTCCATTCTTCTACTATGCACTCTTTTTATATTATAAATAAATTATAATTGGCTTCCACCTTTTATCAAAAAATAAAAAACAATACAACAAAAGTTCAATGGGCTAACAATAATGGAAATCCACCAATTGCACCCAGTAACAATAGATTATTGGTTTATATAGATCCATTTCCAAGTCATTCACATAATGTTGAGATACATGATATGAAAGCTACTAAGGATAATATGGAACATGAGGATAAGATTTTTGTGGAAAATGTTGAGTCAAAAGATACATCTTCCTCTCCTTCTATGACACAGTTGATTACATTCTATAATAAGGAGATCCCACAAAACAATTATTACAATTCATTATATGCAAGAGAATTTTAAGGTTCACTACCTACTAAGTTTCTTATGGATTCTACATGCCAATATAATATTTATATGAAAGAAGCATTTCAACACTCACATTAGAGATTGAGAGTATGCATATTCTTGTGTTTCATTGAAAATGATTGATGGAATGTTAAATCACATTTGGATGAATTATTACACACTTTAAATTTAGACCTAAATCCTATTTTATGTCATGTTATACAATCTTATAATAGATTTGGTATATCACTTGAGAGACCATGGATTAAACAATATATAGTTGTTCCTTCTATTTTACATCAATGTGTTAATTTTGTTCATGAAGGATAAGTGGCCATAATTAAAAGGGCTCATTATAAGACAATATTTGATGCTAACCACTTTACATTAAGTACAATTTGTGCAAACACCAAATGATGTACCATATGGGAGAAATGATGATATACATGATTTACACAAGATACATCTTGATGAGTTATAAAGGACTAAAAGGTGATTAGATAAATATTTTCCAAAACTAGAAGAGCCTCCTTTGCACAATTAAAGGTTAATGTTAAGAAACATCTTGATGTATACTTGCCTTTTGATAAATCATTATGAGCAACAAATTACACATGTACCAAAGATAAAGGAAAACATAGTTATGAATATAAAGGAAATAAAAGTGACAACAATCATTAAGTAGCATGCACAAAATGCTACATGGCAACCAAAGAAAGAAGTTGTAGTACATCAAAAGAGTATCATTCTACCATAACCACAAAATAAAAATCAAGTGGGTAAGAAAATAAGTGCCTAGTGTTACACCTATTGAGTGCACATTTTCACCGAGCACATTGAAATATCAAGATGAAATACATGTCATTGAAAAATGAGTAAAGAAGAGCAAAAAACAAAGCAAATGGAAGACAAGTTGGATGATGACTTTGGAACAATGACAATCTAATGGTTAATGAACCTAAGATGGTGCTACCCAAGGTGGTACCTAAGAAATGCAATACTCAATGATTTATGAGCACCACTATAGCATATATTCATATATACCTATAGGTTAGAATTCATTTTGTTTCATACCTTGGCCATTTATTTGATTTTTTATTATATACTTTAGCCTCTTTGATTGTGCATACATTGTTATGCCTATTTATACCCATTTCACCTTCTATATTTGTTTCACATATCTATCCTTTCCCACTTGGGGGGTATTGTTGGTTTTCATTTTACCTCTCACTAGTTTCTTATGCCTTTATTTCTATTTCTCACTTGAGGTGCTTATTTGGTTTTGTCCATGTTTACATTGTCTTTGATTTCTTTACATTTATGCTCATGATCCATAGCTATTACAATGTTACATCATGTGTCTTAGAGCTTATTCATTGATTTCATGTTGTCATAGCATTCTTCTTCTTAGAGCCTATTCATTGATTTTGCATTGTTATATCATTCTTCCCAGAGCTTACTTATTGATCTTCCATTGCTCTATCATGCTTACTACAACTTATTTATTGTTCCTAATATGGAAAATCATGCTTATTAGAGCCTCTACTTTGGTCTTACATTGTTACATCTTGCTTCCTAGAGCTTTATACATTGAGCCTACTTGACACATCTTACTCCCTAGAGTTATTTGTTACATCGATATTGCTATATCATACTTCTAGAGCTTTACCTCTTGATACTACATTGCCAAGTTCTACTTTTAGAGCCACCTTTACTTTGGGGGAGCATCATGCCTTCCCCCACAACATATTTATCTTACTTTTTCATATCCTTATACTTAGGGGGAATCATGTGCCTTTCCCTTCATCCCTTATGTGATCCTATTGCCACATCTTTAGCATTTACATCAAAGGCATCATGTTTTTCCCCTATTCTATGTATCACACTTTTATGTTACACCTTTACATTGGGGGAATTACACTAAGTGCTCCCCTTTCTATTACATTTAGGGCATCATGCTTTCCTCTTTTACACATTGTGCCTATTATTGCTATATCTTGGGGATTTTCCCTATCATTCAGATTTTATACCTACTATGTGGGCCTTTGCCCCTTATCATGGATTCATGCCCTATTTTGGGTCCTTTTTTCATAGTTTTTATTTTATACTACTAGGGGTTAATTGCCTTATCGACCTTTGTGTGGTCATGCTTTTGAACACCACATTGGGGGGCATATGCCTATCCCATTACATTTTATACTTCTAATGTATTTTTGGCCATTGAGGGCCACATCACCATTTTATTGCCTAGATTAGGGGCAACCTTACCTTCCTTGATAATATCTCTAGTCCGCATGCTTACACGATACATTCTTTACACTTGTTTCCCTAGATGCTTTTATGATTATATGATTTGATGCTTATATGCTTACATGATTATATATTTACACAACTAGATTACATTTACTTTTCATGTATTATTTTCCCCTCTTCTAACAATTCATTGTATCCTATGGATACAACCAATTGTCCAGGGGCAAGGGGAAGGGAGGAGGGGCATAGCCCGTCATTAACATTCCTACATGTTTAGATATAGATATATGTGCTTATAGAGGTTTATCTTATGGAAGGAAAGACATACATAGAAGGTGAACACACATGAACATATCCTTATAGGAGTCATTACTTTATATGGACCCCATGGTGATATCTTTTGAGTGTGAATATTTACTTTACATGCATATTTGTGAATGCTACATAGATATAGATATATGTGCTTATAGAGGTTTATCTTATGGAAGAAAAGACATACATAGAAGGTGAACACACATGGACATATCCTTATAGGGCCCATTACTTCATATGGACCCCATGGTGATATCTTTTGAGTGTGAATATTTACTTTACATGCATGTTTGTGAGTGCTACATACTTTGAAATACTTGATCATTTTAGGATTCACATGCACCTCAAAGTGTGAGCTTGGTGCAGGAGCACCTAACACAAGGTGGCCTCCATGAGGCATTTAAATTCATGTTTGTTTGGAAAATCAGGTTTTGTGTTGTAATAAGGTCTATTCGACCAATGCATGTCATTTCTATTTGTGTCTAGACCTAGAACAAACTTTGTAAGTCCCAAGTACTTAGTTTGCATTTGTCAAATTGTTAGTGGTTAGACGATTGGTCTCCCAGTCGCTTGGAATCAGTTAGTTTTCTCCCAGCCACTTGGAGTCAGGTTGGTGTTCCTCGGGGCAAGCTTATAAACCCCAGAGAAATGAACCAAATGCATACAGATTAGATATTGTAATCAGATCGAAGCAAAAGAGGATATTGTATGTAATTATGCTTTGTGTTAAGGAGAAATCGATATATTCCTAGGTCGTCAAATTGTTTTCCGTTCTCTATAATTACAAATTGCATAGCTGTAGATTTCTTTTCCTTTCTATACTTCCGTTGTTGCAAAATGTTGATGTGAAGCATTCCACTGGTGAGATTTCTATTGAAATTAGTGGAATGGCTTCATTGTACCATATTTGTTTGTTTCCTATTTTGTTTCATGGTTCAGCGGTGCAGATGTTCCAGATCGAGGGTTGTGCACAGTAGATAGCCTAGCATCTCCATGTGCTAGGGTTTGGATCGGAGGAGTTGGAGCTGTTATCGATGAGACAGAGACCATCGACAAAACATTTCTCTCAGAGTGATAAGGATAGTCTGGCCGAAGAGAGGTTCAAGTGTTGGATAGAAGCTGCGGTCTAAGATTCATATTGGAGTGGCAAGGGGTGACTTACACCGATGGAGATCCATCAGGAGGAGACGACTGGTGGCCAGAGATCTTAGGGTTTGGCCGAGGGTATTAGTCGCACTGATGAGTAGTTGGTCCATTAGCGCATCGGCCTAAGTGTGTAAGCATTCACCGATGACAAGAGTCTTATCGACGATAGGTTGTATCAGCGTATCGGGGAAATGAACAAGGAGTTCACCGACGGTGGAAGTCTTACCTACTGAGGCTCCCCATCATATTGGTATCAGAGCTAGCGAAAGCTTTGGGCAGA
Source organism: Cunninghamia lanceolata (assembly GCA_027924645.1). Lineage (NCBI taxonomy): Eukaryota > Viridiplantae > Streptophyta > Pinopsida > Cupressales > Cupressaceae > Cunninghamia > Cunninghamia lanceolata. Next base: position 9,070,532 of record BSBN01000635.1, on the reverse strand, counting down.
GGTGTTGTGTATTTTGATTTCTGTCATTGAGAAGGCAGATGAAGAGTTGCTCATGCCATCTAGTTGCGAGAAGGAATAGGATTCCTATAGTGTGTGGGCAGACAATGATGAGGTCTGTTAAGACCATTCACCAATAGAGGTTTGGCTAGAAGGGGGTGCAGAGTGAGGCCACTGTGAGAGAGAGTGGTAGTGCATCTTCAGGATATGCTGTTGGACAAGAGGAATGGGTATGTAGCAGCATGTAGGATGGACATCTGATTGAGCATTGTGTTGTAGTTGAATTGAGGATTTGTAGAAGTGTTGGCATTTGGGTGCTGTCTGTGAATGTTTATGTCAGACAGAGAGAGTGAAGGAGAGGCTAGCAATATGCCTCCAAAGGGGTTGACCATTGAATTGGTCAAGAAATTTTAAGAGATGGAAGAGATGATCAAAACTAGAGTCAGGGAAGCACTCCAGGTTGAGTTGAAGGCACTGAAGATAGGAAAGAAATCAGATGAATTTGATGGAGAGGAAGAAGAAGAGGAACAAGAAGAGGCAAACATACCGGCTGAACAAAAGCAATTCCTAGAAGCCATCAAGGCAATTAGCAAGGACTCTTCGGAAGCTCGGATAGATATTCCCATGTTTAGTGGAAAGATGAATGCAGAGGAAGTCATGGAGTGGATTGAGGCTCTAAACAACTACTTTGAATACAAGGAAGTTTTTGAAAGTAAGAGAGTTAGGTTTGCAAAAACTAAACTCAAATGGTGGAATTACATCTAAGGAGAAAGGGTAAAGAATGGGAAGAGTATGATCTCTTCATGGAGCAGAATGCTGGAGAAGATCAAGTCCCAATTCGTTCCATCTGACTACGAGGTGCAGATTTACAGGAAAATACAAAACCTTAAGCAAAAAGATATGGATGTGGCTACTTACACCGAGGAGTTTCACAAATATACTCTTCATTGTGGGTACATGGAGGATGAAAAAGCCAAGGTAGCAAGGTACCTAAATGGTCTGAAGATCAATATTCAAGATGAGATAAGTTTATTTACCCCCGAAACCGTGGAAAAATGCTTTCAAGTAGCATTAAGAGCTGAAGAGAAGATGAAGAGGAAAGGTGAGCAGCAAAATAAAGGAAGAGGTGACATAAATTTTAGAGGTAGTTTTGGAGGCAGAAGTCCTAACCAGAGGTCTAGTGGCGAGTCTAGCCAATAGGAGCAAGTTGGAGACTCAAGTAGTAGAGGAGGCTACTGAGGAAGAAGGCCAAATGAAAGAGGTGGGACAAATGAATCAAACAGAGGATCCAAGTTCTCCAACATGAGATGTTATAACTACAATCAGATAGTCACCCGACTTATAAGTGTCCAGAGAAGGCCTCAATTTCTCATGGCAATGAGAGAAGAACCACATTGACTCAAGAAGATGCAGGGACTGTAACATCTCCTGAAGTGAATTTGACATCAGAAGTGGGAGAAAATCTAATGATCAAGAGGACGTTGCTCAAAGAACCAGTGAAGACTGAACCATCACAAAGGAGAGCACTTTTCAGGATCAATTGCAAAAGTAAAAGGTAAAATATGCATGGTAGTCATATATTTTGGTTCAACAAATAATATGGTGTCTAGGGAAATGGTGGATAAATTGAACATAGAAAGGATTCCTCATCAAACTCCTTACAGAGCATCTTGGGTAAGTGATAGTCAATCACTTTTGGTAGATGAGCAAGCATATGTTGATTTTCAGATTGGAGAATATAAGGAGAGAATTTTATGTGACATTTTGCCCATGGAGTGTTGTCACCTACTTTTAGGTAGGCCATGGCAATTTGCTAGGCGAGCATTATATGATGGATATGCTAACACATACACCATCAAGAAGGATGGAAAGACTTTTGTGATGACACCATTACAGAAGGATGCTGAAGCAAAGAAGGTAGCCAAGATCATTTTGGTGGGTAAGAAAGAGTTTGTGAAGATGCATGAAGAAGAGACAAGGAATGTTGAGGATACCTCAAGGAGTGGGGTTGCCAAAGGTCCAAGTTTGAAGGTGATTTCAGTTTTGACTAATGGAGATCAGATGGTGATGTCCGAAATGGATCAGATGAAGGTCAAAGAGTAGGTCTGCAAGCAGCCACAGGTTGATTGGAAAGAAAAGGATGCTATCATAGTAGGGACCATTGTTTGTCCTCTAGACCCAACAAGAGTTGAAAGACAATCATATTCTACCATAGCAACAGTACAAGAAGCATCAACCAAGGTTTTAAATGTAGGTGTTCAGGTAGAGATGACAGTAAGGAAGAATGGTGAGCAAAGTATGGGTTTGGTTGTGTTGGTTTTTCTTCTGAATCAGCATTAGGGTTTGCCAGTTCTAATGCACAGGCAGATTCAGCCAACTGAATACAGGAGGTTGCGTGAGCTCCTCCCCTTCACTTCTGGTTCTGCCGCACCAAGGGGGGTTTCCCTACTTGATAAAAGTATAACCTTGACTAGCTCAATGACAGAGAGATATAACTTGACAGCAGCAGGCAGAATACTCTCATGTATGGACCAAGATTGGTGTAACAAATTACAAGGCTGGCAACATTCTTGGACATAATGTCTGGTTAGGTATGAGAGCATGCAGAGGTTCCTAATCCTAATCCTACAACTAACAGATGGAAGGATGAGATGGTTTGAAATGGTGTTTGGAGTTATGGGACTTTCCTAGACCCATTGAACAGACAGATTCCCAAACCAGTGCCTTATCTGGGCAGCAGAGTCATATCTAAAACTGTAAATGTCTCCCCATGACAACATAAATTCATATCCAGAGGACCTAAGAATAATGCTACTGCCTAACAGCAACATGTCCAAGAAAGAGTATCATTAATGATCATACTTAACAGATCCTATGATGCAATCTATTTCCCTTTGTATTTGATCAAAAGCCTATTTAACCACTCCTTGAGCAGACGCAATAAACCAGACACACAGTATGCACATACTGAAAAACTTGGAAGCCCTTGACAACCTTGTATGAAAGGAAAACAAATGACATACAGGAGACAATCAGAAACAATACACACATAGGTGTTTTTCATTTAAAATCAATCTGCATAGAAGGCCATCATAGAGAAAATCATCATTTACAAGCCAAGATAGATTAGTACACCAGACTAAGGACCGAGTCTGTAGCAAAAAATGCCTTTCAAAATGTGAACACCTTATGTTCAGAGTTAGAGCAGAAAGCCCAAAAACATCCCCCCTCAAAATGTAACACAGCCAGACCATTTATACAGAATCGTGTACATTCAGCAATTAATTACATGGCCAGAAGTCAAAAATTTGCCAGATACATTCACTCTGAGGAAAATGGCCTGCAAAGAATAAGCGCAGCAGGGGACAAAACATGGAGAAGCAGGAAAAGGACAAGGGGCAGATGAGCTCGAGCCTTGTGCCACTGTCAGAGAATTTTCTTGCCATAAATTAGATACATGGCCGTTCAACCATTCGCCCATGCCTCTGCAAATCACCATTGATGGCTCAACCACCCATATCTTCTCCTGGAAACAGTCACACAACTTAGATGGAAATTTCCTGCTCAAAACGTGCCTGAAGCCACAAAGGAAACTCATACTCCATCTTTAAAACATGGCCGTCGACCCTTCCATCGCTTGAAAATCGATGGCACCAAATCCACGTTGAAAAGTCACTATCCTACGAAAATGTGCCACGTAGGCACCTTGAAAATGCATGTTTTGCCTTGCATATCATGCCATCGGTGTGACCAAGACCATCGGGAAGACCTTCACATCTGCATAAATCAATATCCCACATTCGTCCTGCAGAGACCATTTTATCATTTTAAAAACATGGCCGCATGGATACTAAGTGTCGAGCGTTTTGCCGCGCTCGACACACGACCCTTCGCCCACAGCCCATCGCCATGACATATACCATCGGCCTTCCTCAAAAATCTCCTGCCGATCACAGCGGTCTCGCCGATGCCTATCGTAATCCCCTGTCGGCTAGACTCCTCGCTCCCATTGGCGAGATCAACACTATCGGAGCAACTGAACACTTCTTTGCCGACCTCAAGAGTCTTACCGATAACACCCAGGCCTCCCACCTCCGTCGGTGTGACTTACACCGTCGGAGCAACACCTCAAACCTACGCCGACTCCAAAAGTCACGCCGACGCCCATAGGCTAATTACCGCCTATCGGCCAGACCCATGCCATCGGCTCAATCAAAAACTCCCTCACCGACATCACATGTTACGCCGATACAGCTCCATCGGCCAGAGTACCCCTGTCGGCCCAACTCTCCACACTCGCCGATGGCAACTCCATCGGCCAGACCTGCACCATCGGCCAACAATCTGCCCGTTCACCCGATAGCCAAAGTCTTGGCGATAGCACCCCAAAACCCTCGTCGGCGAGACCCAGTCCGTCGGCAAGCCACAAAACACCTTCGCCGATAGGTAAAGTCTCAGCGATAGAAGATAACACACCATTGGTACCAAAAAGATCGCCAAGACACATGCAAACTCATGCCGATGGAGAAAACAAGAAGACCACCTCCTTCAAGAAAGATGATGTGGATGTTACAAAACACTGAAGGGGTGCCAAAACTGGAAATTTTTTTGGATTTTTTGGGATGGTGCCTGCATAAAAATTGCTCAAGAACTGACAGTCAATTCAGGCACCAACAGGTTGCAAGCACTCACTCATGGCAAGGTATGAGTAGAGCATACTGTTGACATTTCTTCTGAATCAGCATTAGGGTTTGCCACTTCTAATGCACAGGCAGATTCAGGCCAACTGAATACAGGAGGTTGTGTGAGCTCCTCCCCTTCACTTCTGGTTCTGCCGCACCAAGGGGGGTATCCCTATAACTTAAGATGTAACCTTGACTAGCTCAAAGATAGAAAGGTCTAACTTGACAACAACAGGCAGAATACTCTCATGTATGGACCAAGATCTGCATGATAGATCACAAGGCTGGCAACATTCTTGGACATGATGTCTGGTTGGGTATGAGAGTATGCAGGGGGTTCCTAATCCTACTCCTACAACTAAAAGGTGGAGGTATGAAGTGTTTTGATATGAATTTGGATGCAAAGCTGGACATGGTGTATAACACAAGAACACAGCATGATTGGTGCCTATCCAGGGCTTGGAGTCGGTAGACATACACCTGTGAATGATCAGCATAAATAGCTAAAACTGGATTTCAGGGGGATACACATGATATCTGCCTTACAGATATCTCCCAATATAGAGTGTTGAGCTATCTCTACTTATGGCATCCCTACTGTAGTATACCCTTCCCAATGTTCAACCTGAAAACAGTTTAATCTGCCCCTTGAGCAGAGGTTAAAAGATCAGACATTCAACATAGGAATTCTATGCTCTAGAATCTAAACATAAGCAAACATCCAGATCCAGAAGAAGGATACATGCAATACTGGAGACAGAATTAACACAACACATGCTAAGGTAGCATTACTCATATGAGATCAACCATGAAACCAGTGGATTCATGCCAAGTCCTACAACAGGAGATACATAAACTCACAAGATTAAACTGTACAGAGCAACCAGATCAGCTGGTTTGCATTACAGAGCCAAAAATCATCAACTTTCAACAACCTTGAATGAATAACACCATCTGCATTATATAGCAGGAGGGTGTATTCAGCATTGATTACAATGTTGACCAAAATCTCGCCAGATACACGGTATCATGAAAATGGCGCTCAAACACAACCAGATTGGCGCCCAAACTTGAATGCAGCAGGTAGGGGAGGAGACAGGAAGACATCTCGAGCCTTGCGCCGCCGCCTAGGGATTCAGATCTTCAATCAGGTACTACATCCGTCCACGCCATCGCCCATACCTCTGCAACAATCGCCATCAATGGCGCACCAACCCGCGGCCTCGGGAAGAACATCAAACAGACAGTCGCAACCGCTTCCCGCCGAGATTCATCATCATGATGTTTCGAAAATGCAGGATAACAATATCCCACATGCATCCCGCGATGACCTCAATAACACTTTATATACTAGGTCATGAGCATATATCATGTCGGTGCTTTTGCTCCTGACGACATTAGTATATAACCTCATCATCATCATCCCTCAGCAGCATGATATCCTGTTGTTCAAAATATCACCCTGACGTCATCATGATATTTGAAATATAACCTTCATGATAATCGGCACAACCTGATCCTCCGGAGGAACATCCTCCTGCTGAGCTTATACCAAAAGTCTGGCCGATGAACATCCTGATGACGTCATCATCATATCCTGCTGACGTCATCATCATATCTGCCTACTGCGCACCTCCTCACATCCGGATGACGTCATCATCATGTTTGCAAATATCAGGAGGTCTCTTCAAGATGATCAGCTGTTAGAAATATGACCCCCACGGACCTTGATGACGTCATCATCATATTAACATCATCATGATATTCGGAAGACAACCGGATATTTGGAAATATCCTCCTGATGTGAAAATATCAGGTTGCACTGTAGCTCCTCTGTAAGATCGGGGCGAAAACTGAATATGATGATGCTGCTTGAAAAGATCACCCCCCGGAGATAATGCGCGAAGCCAGCAGGCGGATATCTCCCTGATATCAGCATCATCATGATGCTCGAGCAAACATATATCCGGGTGATATGAAAATATCACCCCTTCCTTCGGAATATCATGATGCAGATAGGCAGAAAGAAAAATATCACCCTGATATACAGATGACGTCAGCATCATCAGGATGAGAAACAAAGAACAAGAAGTGATACAACATCATCAGGATGATATTGACTAAGATCATCCTGACGTTCGAAATATGATGACCCTAGTGAATATCGGGTCGCACTTAAAACTCTTCAACATCATCATCAGGATGATCATAACCAAGATCACCCGATGATAGAAATATCACCCTGGCGAAATATCATGAAGGCAGAAAATATGATGACCACCGCAAGCAGTAGGATGACGACTGGAAAATGATGATGATGACGACCCTTAGGATAAAACAAGTTAGGTCGAGCAACTCAAAGAATAAGCAACATCATCATCATGCCTGCGCAAGGTGATAAATGGAAGATCACCGGAGACTTTGAAGAATCACCCTCGCAAGCAGATAAGGGCGCACTGTAGCTCGTCAGCATCATCATGATAAAAACTAAACATCACCCGATAACTGAATATGATGATGACGATGAGAAACCGGTCGAAGGAGAACATGATGATGCTGACCTTCATGGAAACAAACATGATGATGATGACCTCCTCCTCAAGAAAATATGATGATGCAGCTGAAAAATACTGAGGAGGTCCGTTACTTAGAGCATTTTTTGGATACTTAGGGAGAGTGCCTGAATGAAAATTTTTCAAAAAATTACCAGTCAATTCAGGCGTCAACAGTGGCTCTGTCTGGGGACGTGCAGGTGAAAGACTGCAGCGAGAACCCCAGATCTCTGGGATGCAGACCAGTCCCTTATCCATTGGGCACAGAGTCAAATACTGCACTGACCTGCATCACCAAACACACTTGATGGCCTAAGGCCACCAAGAAAAGAAAAACATGTATCTCCCTTTGTCAAATATCTTGTTTTCATCTGCATGCACTGGGTCAAGCTTGGAGATACTACAAAGATCCACCCACAAACAAATCTTGTCATCTGCACATTCAATCCTCTGGTTTGGCTTGTCATTATCCTTGTGCAGATAACCCTCAGCATCATGTGACATGTGGGTGCAGAATGTATCAAACAATGCATGTTCATATGGCATATAGCACTTATCACTTATATCATCATCATGCATTGCAACATGATCTCCTAGCTGGATTGCAAATAGGAAACACTCAGAGTCCATCACAAAACTAGGAAGATCAGGGCTCATTGTATTATATGCTGGCTCATGAAAAGAAAAGCTTTCAAAATCACAATTGTGTACATCATGTACACAACCATCTGGTACACCAGGCTGGAAAAGATTAGGCTCTGGCATCTCTTTCAAATCAGGCACATCTTCACAGTCACTTACCTGATGTATGTTGTTTCCTCTTTCATCATGATGAGAAACAGAATCCAAGCCAAAAATAGTGTCTAGATCCCCACCATACTCAGACAGATCCTCATCACCACATGTGTCATAAATGGGTGGCCCAGGTGCATCAGTTTCATCATAGTATGCCATTTGTTCATGGGCAGCAGAGCACATCTCTTCATCATCAATGGATTCATTCTGTGGAGGAGTATCAGCCTGTGTGTCATAAGCAAAACAACCATCAAATGAAAAACAATCATGCTCTGAACTAGCACTTATTTCAATTTCTAAATGCTCTTCATGATCTCCATGTGTTTGAAAGATAGGCAATGGGTCACACACAGAACTGCTTCTCTGTTTGCTTATATCTTCTCTGTCTTGAGTACAATACTCACAATTTTCTCCACAGGTCCATTCTAAAAATTGCTCATTGCTGTCCACAACCTCATTATTGTTTTCATGGTCAGCTGCCTCATCATTGCAATGGGAATCCTCATTAGTCCTTTCACTGGCATCCTCAACTGGTAAACAATCCAGTTGAGCAGTATTGTTAGCATTATGTTCAAACACAGCAGTCTCGACCTCTATGCTTTTATTTTCATTTTTATCTGCACATGATGCCATAATCATTTGGTCATTTGCAGCTTCATAACCATTTCTCACACCAAGGCCTGGGGACAGGGGTTTCAGCAGGTACACATTTCTAGTTTTTTCTATCTTTTCTATGAACCTGTATGCCATCTGCATACTTGTCACCTTGAAGTCCCTCAGTATTGCACTAAAGCCCTCCTCAAAAGCTTCAAAGAATATGCCAACACAGGCTGAAATATCAGGTCTGAAACTTTCAGGGACATGTGAAAGGGCTACTGCAAACCTATGACTGAAATCAACACATGGCTCTTCATCTTGTTTTCTGATTCTCATCAATTCTGTAACAAAATCAGCCGGTTCTTTTGCAAATTCTTCCTTGAAACAGTCAGCAAGTTCATCCCAACAGGCAAAGGATTTCTTTGGAAAGCTCAAATACCAGTCTTTTGCTTTTGCATCAAAGGACCTAACAAAAAACCTCATCCACATATCCTCATCTCTGAATGAATATTTTCCCATAAAACTTTGAAAATTTTGGATATGTGCATTCCCATCACATACATTGTGACCACTAAATCTAGGCATCTGACAGTATATCCTAGCAGGCATAATTTCTACTTCATAATCCACCCATGACAAATCCAGTTGGTCATACAAAGGATCAAAAGGGCTGACAGGAGGTTTAGCTTTCTGACAGGCAGACACAACAGGGTTACTGCTTTTTAACTGGGCCTGCTCAGCCTCTAAGAATATCAACCTATTTCTTATCTCCTCTATTCCTTTATCCAACATTTCACCACTGAGTGTGGGATAACTCATACTTGGATTCACAAAAATCTTACTCTTAGACATTGTTTGTCTGTCTAAGACCTAAGGCTTCCCCTGGCATCTAACCTATGCAGTAAAATAGCAAATAAAAGGGGAAGGAACAAGGTACCTTTTCTCATACAGATGCAGAAATATGAACAACACATTTCTATCACATCACATACATCCATCTTTCATGTGCATTTGGATCTTTTTTGCAGAGTCGCCACCTCTCCAGAGAGGACAAAATTTTCAATAGCTGAAAGCTACTTTTCCAGGTTCATTCCACCAGCAGAGCATCATTTTGTTAGTGACTCGGATGGGTCACAAGTATTATTCTTTATTTTATCAATCATTCCCCAGCGGAGTCGCCATTTTGTTGGTGACTCGGATGGGCCACAAGATATAACACTTTTTCATCAATTTTGTTCCCCAGCAGAGTCGCCATTTTGTTGACATTTCTTCTGAATCAGCATTAGGGTTTGCCACTTCTAATGCACAGGCAGATTCAGGCCAACTGAATACAGGAGGTTGCGTGAGCTCCTCCCCTTCACTTCTGGTTCTGCCGCACCAAGGGGGGTATCCCTATAACTTAAGATGTAACCTTGACTAGCTCAAAGATAGAAAGGTCTAACTTGACAACAACAGGCAGAATACTCTCATGTATGGACCAAGATCTGCATGATAGATCACAAGGCTGGCAACATTCTTGGACATGATGTCTGGTTGGGTATGAGAGTATGCAGGGGGTTCCTAATCCTACTCCTACAACTAAAAGGTGGAGGTATGAAGTGTTTTGATATGAATTTGGATGCAAAGCTGGACATGGTGTATAACACAAGAACACAGCATGATTGGTGCCTATCCAGGGCTTGGAGTCGGTAGACATACACCTGTGAATGATCAGCATAAATAGCTAAAACTGGATTTCAGGGGGATACACATGATATCTGCCTTACAGATATCTCCCAATATAGAGTGTTGAGCTATCTCTACTTATGGCATCCCTACTGCAGTATACCCTTCCCAATGTTCAACCTGAAAACAGTTTAATCTGCCCCTTGAGCAGAGGTTAAAAGATCAGACATTCAACATAGGAATTCTATGCTCTAGAATCTAAACATAAGCAAACATCCAGATCCAGAAGAAGGATACATGCAATACTGGAGACAGAATTAACACAACACATGCTAAGGTAGCATTACTCATATGAGATCAACCATGAAACCAGTGGATTCATGCCAAGTCCTACAACAGGAGATACATAAACTCACAAGATTAAACTGTACAGAGCAACCAGATCAGCTGGTTTGCATTACAGAGCCAAAAATCATCAACTTTCAACAACCTTGAATGAATAACACCATCTGCATTATATAGCAGGAGGGTGTATTCAGCATTGATTACAATGTTGACCAAAATCTCGCCAGATACACGGTATCATGAAAATGGCGCTCAAACACAACCAGATTGGCGCCCAAACTTGAATGCAGCAAGTAGGGGAGGAGACAGGAAGACATCTCGAGCCTTGCGCCGCCGCCTAGGGATTCAGATCTTCAATCAGGTACTACATCCGTCCACGCCATCGCCCATACCTCTGCAACAATCGCCATCAATGGCGCACCAACCCGCGGCCTCGGGAAGAACATCAAACAGACAGTCGCAACCGCTTCCCGCCGAGATTCATCATCATGATGTTTCGAAAATGCAGGATAACAATATCCCACATGCATCCCGCGATGACCTCAATAACACTTTATATACTAGGTCATGAGCATATATCATGTCGGTGCTTTTGCTCCTGACGACATTAGTATATAACCTCATCATCATCATCCCTCAGCAGCATGATATCCTGTTGTTCAAAATATCACCCTGACGTCATCATGATATTTGAAATATAACCTTCATGATAATCGGCACAACCTGATCCTCCGGAGGAACATCCTCCTGCTGAGCTTATACCAAAAGTCTGGCCGATGAACATCCTGATGACGTCATCATCATATCCTGCTGACGTCATCATCATATCTGCCTACTGCGCACCTCCTCACATCCGGATGACGTCATCATCATGTTTGCAAATATCAGGAGGTCTCTTCAAGATGATCAGCTGTTAGAAATATGACCCCCACGGACCTTGATGACGTCATCATCATATTAACATCATCATGATATTCGGAAGACAACCGGATATTTGGAAATATCCTCCTGATGTGAAAATATCAGGTTGCACTGTAGCTCCTCTGTAAGATCGGGGCGAAAACTGAATATGATGATGCTGCTTGAAAAGATCACCCCCCGGAGATAATGCGCGAAGCCAGCAGGCGGATATCTCCCTGATATCAGCATCATCATGATGCTCGAGCAAACATATATCCGGGTGATATGAAAATATCACCCCTTCCTTCGGAATATCATGATGCAGATAGGCAGAAAGAAAAATATCACCCTGATATACAGATGACGTCAGCATCATCAGGATGAGAAACAAAGAACAAGAAGTGATACAACATCATCAGGATGATATTGACTAAGATCATCCTGACGTTCGAAATATGATGACCCTAGTGAATATCGGGTCGCACTTAAAACTCTTCAACATCATCATCAGGATGATCATAACCAAGATCACCCGATGATAGAAATATCACCCTGGCGAAATATCATGAAGGCAGAAAATATGATGACCACCGCAAGCAGTAGGATGACGACTGGAAAATGATGATGATGACGACCCTTAGGATAAAACAAGTTAGGTCGAGCAACTCAAAGAATAAGCAACATCATCATCATGCCTGCGCAAGGTGATAAATGGAAGATCACCGGAGACTTTGAAGAATCACCCTCGCAAGCAGATAAGGGCGCACTGTAGCTCGTCAGCATCATCATGATAAAAACTAAACATCACCCGATAACTGAATATGATGATGACGATGAGAAACCGGTCGAAGGAGAACATGATGATGCTGACCTTCATGGAAACAAACATGATGATGATGACCTCCTCCTCAAGAAAATATGATGATGCAGCTGAAAAATACTGAGGAGGTCCGTTACTTAGAGCATTTTTTGGATACTTAGGGAGAGTGCCTGAATGAAAATTTTTCAAAAAATTACCAGTCAATTCAGGCGTCAACACATACAATGCAAGACAAAGAATCAACTCATAGGACATGAGTTCTTTCCTAGGTGGGGTGTATGGTGCAGGAGCACCTAACACATTTAAATTCATGTTTGTTTGGAAAATCAGGTTTTGTGTTGTAATAAGGTCTATTCGACCAATGCATGTCATTTTTGTTTGTGTCTAGACCTAGAACAAACTTTGTAAGTCCCAAGTACTTAGTTTGCATTTGTCAAATTGTTAGTGGTTAGATGGTTGGTCTCCCAACCACTTGGAATCAGTCTCCCAGCCGCTTGGAGTCGGGTTGGTGTTCCTCGGAGCAAGCTTATAAACCCCAGAGAAATGAACCAAATGCATACATATTAGATATTGTAATCAGATCAAAGTGAAAGAGGAGATTGTATGTAATTGTGCATTATGTTAAGGAGAAATCAATATATTCCTGGGTCGTCAAATTGTTTTCCATTCTCTGTAATTACAAATTGCATAGCTGTAGATTTCTTTTCCTTTCTATACTTCCATTGTTGCAAAATATCGATGTGAAGCATTCCACTGGTGAGATTTCTATCGAAATCAGTGGAATGGCTTCATTGTACCATATTCATTTGTTTCCTATTTTGTTTCATGGTTCAGCAGTGCAGATGTTCCAGATCGAGGGTTGTGCACAGTAGACAACCTAGCATCTCCATGTGCTAGGGTTTGGATCAGAGGAGTTGGAGTTGTTATCAGTGAGACAAAGGCCATCGACAAAACATTTCTCTCTTGGAGCGATAAGGATAGTCTGGCCGAAGAGAGGTTCAAGCGTTGGATAGAAGTCGCGATCTAAGATTCATATTGAAGTGGCAAGGGGTGACTTACGCCGACGGAGATCCATCAGGAGGAGACGACTGGCAGCCAGAGATCTTAGGGTTTGGCTGAGGGTATTAGTCGCATCGATGAGTAGTTGGTCCATCGGCGCATCAGCCTAAGTGTGTAAGCGTTCGCCGATGACAAGAGTCGTACTGACGACGGGTTGTATTGGCGTATCGGGGAAATGAACAAGGAGTTCGCCGCCGATGAAATTCTTACCGACTGATGCTTCCCATCAGAGCTGCAAAATGTAATGGTGAAATTTGCATGCCTATGTCATTTCTCAATTTAGTTTTGTGCCTATTTTGAGGTAGTGTCTTAATACATGTACATAGTGACAAATGGCATAATCTTGTAGAAAGTTGGGCTCATTCCCCTAGCCTTTTTATCCTTTTACATACAAACATATCCTAATACATCTAGCCTTACCCTATCCATTTACACATACTCTTATACATTTTCCTTGTCCACCTACGTATCACACATATCCATGCACTTAACTCTATTTAGTCATTTGCCACCTAGATTTGACGATTACCCCATTCTTGGAAAAGTTCTTAGTTGTGAATACCATGAACTTGTCCCTTTCCAATTTAAAGTTCAAAATTCAAATTTGGCCAACTGGTCCCCTTCACCCTTCCACCTTGAGCTAAGTAAACACACATTTTGGTGCAATTTGATGCCATGTGCTAATATTTAAAGATATTTAAAACATTCATTCTAATAATCAAGTATCATCCAAGAATCTCCAAAGCCACTTGTGCTTTCATCATTCTAGAGCATTGGAGTAATCAATAACAACACACTTTGATTTGGTCCAATAAAATAAAGAATTTGCAAACCTAGGTGCTTCCCTATTGTTTTCAATGTTGTTCAATTTCTAGGGATTGATTTAGGCAAAAGCTTCTTGTGACACAATGACAATCCTTTAAGGTATTTTTAAATATTGCCAAGTCCCCAAACATTTAGGAAGAGCAAAGCAGAAGGTTACATATCAGACGAAGTTGTAGAGCAGATCAATACTAATTGCTAAGATGATTCCAAAGCACAAGCACAAATCCATGACCACAAATTCATCTTAGACCCACACACTTTTCCTTTGACAAAGCAGAGATCCAACATAGATTTCCGGACATCCCACTAAAAGAAAGGCACTATTTCCTAAGTCTGACAGATTCTAAAATCACATCCATTTCACTTGACTTTTGAGTTATCGAGCTAAGCCCTCCTCTCCATTCAATTCCCTAACTTAACATTCAATTATTTCAATATTCTATCTCTACATTCAACTTATTTTTGGCTTTTTTACTTATATATATATACCGTAAGGAAACTATTTAACTTACCACGATCTACTACCAGTCGATCTACTAACATTCTGACTTCAGCTCCCTATGGATGGGAATTCTCGATGGAGATTTACGAGTTTCCTTAAATTTATCCATAAATAATAATCTCATCAACATCAATTCTGCAAACAATAGCTGAGGCAGCGGAAGGGAAGGACAATCCAAGAGAAATGGGTAACAACGGTTCAGACGAAGATTTTTCACTGTTCGTTGTAGCTTCCGATATTACAGTGGATGCCCATGCCTTTGGCATCGGAAACAACGAGAATGAAGAAGAAGAAGAATGGCATGACTGTGATCCTGCCCTCACGCCTCTTATTCCAGAGGATGATGATGATTTCTCTGACCTGGACCAGCTTCAGGTTTTGGAGGTTCAAGGCAAGGACAAGGCTGGTAGAAAGATTTTAAGAATTGTGGGCAAATTCTTCCCAGGTGAAAAATACAAAAATAAATTCTTGTTTATAGTGGTTTTGTTTTTGTTTCGTTATTTTGTTAGTTTTCTTTGGTGGGTAAATTTACCTTGCCCAGGCTTAGATGCCACAACCCCTGGATATCTATTCCCACCAAAGAACTTGTATCTCCCTTTCTGCCCCAAAAGTGGATGCTATACTCTATCCAAATTCGATATTTTTTCAAAATTCAGTAATTTTTCAGATTTGAACTTGGGTCTGATCTAAAAATTCCTGCTGCTCTACTACTTGGATTAGATGCCGCAACTAAAGGGTATCTATTCCTCTCAGTCACCGAGAACTGCATTTTGCCTCGCACCAAGAGAATTGAATGTTGTACTTTACCCGATTTTAGTACATTATTAGATTTGAACTTGGGGCTTCACAATGAAAGCCGGTTGATTTACAACTTGGCTTAGATACTATGGTTAAGGGGCATCTCTTTCATCAAGGTAACCTGGACTCTCACCTGGCCTCGTTTGTTAAGGTACCTAGCCAATTAAGTATGATGTTTTATCTAATTTGATGCTTTACCACTTGTGCTCATCTTATTTGACAATTGTGAACTGGTTTTGCTATAATGAGATTAGAAGCCCATATATTTTTTTGGAAAAATATGGTAGATACAGAGAAGAGAATTTGCAGAAATTTAGGATAGTTTGTGGGGATTAAGGCATCCTTGTAGCGAGCTCAGGTCTATGACACCCTTAGCTGTAGAAAATACTGAAATTCGAATTATATAATAGATTTTAAAGACTATAAAATTTGTGTGACTAGGGTAAAATTAGTATTTTGTCTTCTTTGCCCAATAGGCTGTGGTGTAATGGTAGTTGGGAAACTAATAAGAGCACAACCCAAGATAAACCTGCCCAAGTGTAATAATGTGGCTTATAAATCTAGTGCACATTATGGAATGCATTTGAGTGTGTCACAGGTTGAATGGGGATGGTGCCATTCATAACTCCACTGGACATTATGGAGTACATATTTAAGCATGATCCAGGATTAATAGGTTTATTGGTACTCATAACAATAGACATTATGGGAAATATTTGAGCGTGATTGAGGTTTAATGGGTCTGTTTAAGCATGACCTTGTTTTTAGAAATTTTAGTAATGTGTGGTTGGCTTCATGAGGTTCACCAGAATGTGACTCAATTTTAATGGAGTACATTTGAATGTGACCCAGGTTTGCAAATATTAAAAATTTGTCCAAAGCTTGGCTTGCACTAGAATGAAGCACAAGCTTATTCTGCACTGCATCAAAGGCGGCTCATGGTGTCAACCAAGCCTTACCTTGAAAAACTCACTTTGTCTTTCGAAAGTCAAATTATATCTTAGCTGTTTTCTTATGCCTTAATAACCATCAATCTTCAAGTTTAGGATAATTTTCTTCTTTACTCGCTTTGAGCAATATATAACTCTTTAGGAGTACACTTGTTTTTGTAGCAGAAACATATGGAATTATTGCAAGCACATAATGACTTTTACTGTTTTTTAAAATATTATTAGAATTAAATAATATCTGAGCTATTTCATTCAAAACCATCAATTTTCAAGTTCACAGTAAATTTCTGGTTTTACTCACATTGAGCAATATAATGTTATATCACTATTTTAGAGTACACCTTTTTTTTGAAATCTCTGCAATTCAATAGTATTGCAAATGCACCGTACTTTTTACTGGTTTTCTTTTTGGTATTTGTTTCCTTTTCTTCACAATCAAATTGTATTTAAGCTGGATTTTAAATCTTAGTGGGATTTTGACTTGTGTTTTTTATATCTCTAAAAGTACCCAGGGCTAAGGGATCCTAGGCCTGAAAAAATGTTGGCAACTTGTCAATTCCCAGTTGGTGTTGACAAACCAATACAAGAAAATAAAAATATGACATGAATTTTAAAAATCAAATATAAGCATCTCCACAGGGCAATCTCCATGCTTAAGCTCCGAGCATATTCCCACTGCTATAAAATTAGCAAAAGTGGTAGATAGTGGATTTCATCTTTTATCCACCACACTCTTTATTCTGAAACTATTTTCTTCTATTTAATTCAATTATGAAAAAACACTATAGAATGCAAATGAAGACAATTTTTTATGCACCGAAGTCTGTCATCCTTATGATCCCAAGTTTTACAATTTTTAATGAAGAGCAAGCTCTCTCACTTTGGCACAGTCTTTTGAGATTAGCTTTATTGCAATAGAGGGAAAAGGATAAAAGTATAAACCATCTTGTCGAACTTTTCCACTCCCCAGTTGGCTGCTAGATCTGCCACTGTATAACCTGTCCCCTTGATATGTTGGTCTGTGATCTCAAAATTCTCTATTGTTTATTTGCCAGTCACTGCACTGCCCCTTTTTGAGTGCTTCCATAATCAGCATTATGCCCCCTTTCACCTGAATTTTTTGCCATCCCATTTGCTCAGCCAGTCTTAGTCCTTCTAAGAGAGCCATTGCTACTTCCATATTATTCATATTGAGGCCCATGCAGACTGAAAACATTAACGAAGATTGTCTATCATCATCTCTAAAGATTCCCTCTCCTCGTAATCTTGGATTTCATTTCACAGCTGCATCAACATTGAACTTAATCTAGTCTCTAGGAGGTTTCTTCCAGACATCCCTAGGCTTTGTCAGCCTATTCTCACCAAATCCATTATCAGCTATGCCTTGCGTATGTTTAAGTTATTTTTATGATGACCAGTTTTCACAAGTAGTCATTACTTTAATGACCTTTTCCTCATGCTGTTGTAATATTCACAAGAAAGGGAACCCACTAAGCACACACACACCTCTAAGCATTTGTTAAGTATAGAGAGGAACAATGATTATTTGGCATTTGAAAACCTACCACCTTGGGCTTTTCACCTCTAGCCTCTTTCTCAATTGGCAAAGTTTTTTAGCGCATGTAATGCCCTATTAGCCATCCTTGTCTCACAATTATAATCAATGTGGAACCAATCCAATCAACTCAATTTAATCAATATGGAACCATCCAATCAACTCAATTTTTGCTGGTTAAGAAATTGGAGTTTCCACAGTTATTTAATTAGATTTTTAGTTTTTGTGGGATTTTGATCTGTGCATATTTAGTTAATTTGTATGATGACCAATTTCCATTAATAATCATTATTTTAGTGACCTTTCTATCATGTATGTGGTAAAAAACACCAGGAAAGGGGATCCACAAGGACGAAGCACACAAGCACCTCTAATTAGGAGCATTTGTTACAACAAGTATTAGTATGACCCATAAGTGGCTTATAAAGCATTATATTCAATAAAAAGCTCTGTCAATTGGGAAAGAGGTTAGAGGGTGAAAAGTTTATAGTGATTTTTTTTATAAATCAATGATATTCACCCATTTTAGAAAATACTTAGATTAGAGGTGCTTGTGTGCTTTGTGGGTTCCCTTGCCTTGTGATTATATAAGTGTTACATGGGGACACATACCCCTTGGAAAAGTGGTGTTTTGGAAATAGGGGCATCACCGAGACTTGGGGACGGTTGGGAAACATCTAATCTTTGTCCCCCACTGCCACCACCAAGCAGGAGACATCCCCAAGACATCTCTCTCAAGGAAGGGATGTATTCGAGACATCTCCTTTGTTGGGTATGTTGGGGGAATGTCAAGATGTCCCTGGGACTTAAAGGAAACTCTCCAAAGTCTCTTGAAAGTTTATGAGACCACTGGCCATCCAAATTATTAAAAGAATTTGCCAAGGGTCCCTTTGATAAGAAGTCCCCTTTAAGACAATTTGCAACCAAACTACAAGCAAAATCTAGGGCAATGAGGCACACTAGGTTGTGGAAATGTCATTTCTATCAACTTAAATTTGAAGGCAGCATTAGAAGAGTTAATGCACATCTCCTTTGTGTTTGAGGCAAAGGTGTGGAGGTATGTGGTGAATTGTCACTCAAACAAAGGGCTGAAATAAATACATTATGGGGTTGTGGTGAAGACAAAACACATACAGCTTCTACTTTGCCACTGAGGGGTCCTACTCCTACTAGTACTAGAGCTTTCCAAGAGCCACAACTTCCTGCTTTTCTATTTAGTTTAAGGGCAACAGAGCCTAAGAGAAAATGTAGAATGACTAGTAGTAGTGATGCTGCAAACATGGTGGCAAAGTTACTCAATGTACAAAATAAGGATGAGGCAAATGATGACATCGGAAAATTCTTCTTTGCAAATGGCGTTCCATTCAATGTGGCTCGTTCTCCTTATTATAAGGAGGCTGTGGCAAAGATTATAAGAGTAGGACCATCATATGTGCCACCAAGGGAGACAAAATTAAGGACAACAATCTTGGATAAGAACTATTCCAAGATTAAAATTCTAATGGAGAAATGAAGGTTACCTGGGTCACTAGTGGATGCAGCATAGTCATGGATGGGTGGACGGATATCAGGCATCATCCACTCATCAACATTATGGTCACATGTATAGAGGGCCCTTACTTCCTTAGGGCTATCGATTGTCTAGGGCACCGCAAGGATGTTGATTTTGAATTCCATATTCTTAGAGATGTAATTGAGGAGGTTGGGCCAGAGAATGTGGTGCAAGTAGTGACAGATGTGACATATCTGTGCAAACTGCAGGGAAGTTGATTGAGGTGGCCTACAAGCATATTTGGTGGACTCTTTGTTGTGTGCATGCCATGAGTAATGCACTCAAGGACATGGGCAAAATCGATTGGATCAAAAAGGTAGTTAATAATGCTAAAAATGTGTAGATGTTTATGTACAACCACCACACTTTTTGGGTTGATGCAAAATACATTGTCGTCGTCATTACTCCAATCTTCAAAGTCATAAAATATGAGAAAACTAATGCACCTAGCCTTGGAGAGGTGTATGAGTGCATTAACAATATGCTTGGCCAAATGAAGGCCATTGTACAAGAGAAAGACCCCACATTGTAGTTCTACAATGAACAGGTTTCGCCAATCATTCGTTAGAGATGGGAGAAGTCATAGGATACAGGGGGACAGGGTTTAGCGATGGGGGGACCAAGGGCCTAAGTTTGGGGACAGCGGGGGGATGGCAATGGGATGGTGGTGGGTGGGGGGTTGGGGGTGGAACCCTGCACCGCTGTCCGCCCGCCCCCCCGTTATGAGATTTCGTGGAATATAGGATTATATCCAATACACACAAGGGGAAGTTCATTAAAGTAATGAGCATGATTACTAATGGAAATTCATCATCTCAGAGATGACTTAAATATAATCAGGTCAAAATCCCACAAAGATTTAAAACCTTGTTACAAAACGATCGTGAGCTGTTTGTTTATGTATTAATAACTCTCAATCTTCAAAGTTTATAGTAAATTTCTTCTTTTACTCTTATTGAGCAATCTATTGTTATATCACTTTATGGGAGCAGACTGCATTTTGTAGAAGAAATTTATGTGATTGTACATATTTCAAGTACATAGTTATTTGTAATGTTCTTTTAAAGTATCTTTTTCTTGGCATGAATTGATTTTCACCCTTTTCTCTTATCTGCCATTTTTCAATATATTTACCGTGGAATAGTTGACAGTTTTAAGAGTGGCCAGTAAGCTCTTATTTTCACCACTTCTTTATGGCTAGTCAATGATGCGAAACATAGTAGCTCTTCCAGAATCTCCTATTATTTACAAGTTTGACTCTACCCTACACTTTAGGAGAACTCATTCCCTCATGTGCCACAACTACTGTTGCTCTTCAGGTTGTCATACTCTTTTTGAAGCCAAAATTGCTGGACTGTGGCATATGCTTAATAGGTTGATCTGTAATTGCAGAATTTATAGCTGATACAACTCAGTGCACAAATAATGTCTATGGTACTGAAACAACAATTGCATACCTGAAATTCATGTAATGAAGTACTCAATTGACAACTCATTTGTCTACTGGAAATATTATATAAAGAACTAAACACCATTCATACTCATTAAGGGACACCAATTTTATAGAAATCCAATGTGAGAAGACAACTTTACAGGAAAAAGGATGGAAGCTTTATTCCCAAGGTATTTTAATGCCATACAGTTGCACTAGAGATTTTGCTCACTTTGAAAAATTGAAACAACTACAAGTTTCCCACTAAGGAGTGCCACATCAACTTTCTCTGCTCTGCCCTGCTCACCTTTGCTCAATACCCTCTCTATTGCTCAAGAACTTGCCAAAAGAACCCATTTTAATTGAAAATGAATGTATTTGTGGATGAAGGCTTTTAGGTTTGGATACATGCCTGTTAAGATCTCCAAATTGGTTGTCACTAGAAACTCCTGACATCCCAGATGATATTTGGCTCCTGGATCATCTTTGCAACTCTCATCTCATGTGGTTTTCCCTATTGAGGCAGTGAAATTGTCAATAATGTTGAAACAGGCGATGAAATTACCCACACCAAGTCTATTCAAATTCTGTAAGCTGTGACACCATGCTGATGTCATCCTGATGTCGAGTGTAGATTCAGTTTGTGGGTTTCAGGTATCTGTCATAGATTTCTGGCTCTGTCACTTTGTCTATGCTGGTATGGCTAAGGGCAAGTAAACATCAATTGGAACTATAATTTTTTTAATTTTTAATTTTAATTTTGATTTTTTTAATTCTTAATTTGGTAGCTTGATCTTTGGAGAAATTCCATGGTTAAGCACATCGGAGTGGTGCTGGGATGGGTGACATCTTGGGGAAACACCATAGTTAAGAGTGCTCGAGTCAGAGTAGTAATATGATGGTTGACCCCTGGGGAAGTTCTGATGCTTCACTCCTGTGAGCATCACCTAGATGCAATGAATGCTAAGTGGACCATTCATGCTCATGAGAGATGGGTTCTTGTGAATACTCATGAAATATGGGTGGATGAAGATTGACTCAAAAACTGTGCAGTTGAACCCTGAGGAAAAGAAAAAAAAATCACACAATTTGACATACTGCAAAAACACCACCTACTTGAAAATTGATTGTAACTGTCCACTTGTCATCTGTGTACCTGTGATGGAAAGACTGTTCTATTTCAGATCACAGGCTAATTCAAAGTAGACATAGTAACTTGTATTAAATAGCCAAATGCTTTTACATTGAGAGCGTGCATTTTATTATAGTGATGTTTGCCTATGTAACTGTTGTTTTAATGTTCATTTTTATGTCTATGGAGTGGAGTACTCAGGAATGAGAGATATCCTTTTTTAGGCAAGAATTTTAAATATTTATTTTCCGAGTTTTTGTGGAGTTCCAGTTGTGTTCTTAGTCATCAGCTTTCCCAAGTTTTTCCAAGTACAAGTCATGTGAATTTGATATTAAAAGTCTAAATATAACATTAACCTAAAGTACTTGGTATTTTGTAATTAATAAATAATGCTTATACACATCATTGGAACCCTAAGAGTGCACTGCAAAAATCCTGGGACATTTGCAACCAGGCTTTTAACCTGACAGAAGGTCCATTGTTAGAGTTCAAAGTCTGTTTTGATTGCTTCTACCTAATCAGATAACTACTTGTGGACCTTTGCAATCTGTCAATATAGACTTCGAATTTTGCTTTTATCTTCACACAATAGCTTTACTTTAGGTCAAGGTTTTAGTTTTCGTGTAGCATTTAAGTTGTGATTTGTCTAAAGTTGTAGTAGTTATATGTTATGCTTGAGGGCTATATACTTCATTTATGCAAGAAAATCTATAGAAGCAAAGATTCTTAAACAAAGGTAACATTCCTCCGGTTCTAAAACCATTAGAAAGTGTGCTTTAAATATTCTATTTTGTCTGGGCAAATTGGGAAATGACCCTTCTTTTGATGTAAAATTCCGAACTCTGGAAGGTCAGTCATGCCAAAATTTGCCTCAGTTATCTGGGTATCTTAGCCCCCATTGGTTGCTGTTTATATCTCAGTTTGTTAGATTGTAGACAACTATATTTTGCCATTGAAAACATGATCCTGAACCATTTGACTACTGCTTTTATAACGAAGCTTATGCAGTCAGCAGACACGTGGACAATTTTTTTGTGTGAGGATTCACTAGGATACAACTTCAGAGGAAGGAAATAGTATCTGTTTATTGGGTAATCTTTATTCTGAAGTTATTGCGAGAGCCACACATACTGATTTGAAGGTAGGCATGCACTTGAAAAATAATGCTCCATCCAATTTGTGTGGATTTAATTTGAATGTAAATAATTAAATGGTTCTCTTCATGGCTAATCTTAAGTTTGTTCAATTTCCATTGTTGCTGTATAGGATTTATCCTCTTGTCAATTGCAGTCTGTTTCTTTGATGTGATTCTGCAGCTAACTTACCACTGCTCAGTTTTAACTGTGACCATGTGTTTGATTGTGCAAATGCTTTTGTGTTCATTTTTTACACTCTTATCCGCTATCTTATAGTATCAAAGTATTACATGTTCTCTGTTCTTGATTAAAGGCAAAACGGTTTGGTATGTGTTTCCCTGAAGGGTTTGCTCTTTTTCTTTTCACACAGCTCCTGTTATTAGTGGAGAAAGGCTGAAAAGATATGTATACCAGAAGATCTTTAACACGGTATCTGAAGGACCTTTCTGCATTGTATACATACACACTTCCGTCCAGAAAGAAGAAAACTCTCCTGGTGTGTCCATGTTGAGATGGATCTATGAAGAGCTTCCCGTTGATTACAAAGAAAGGCTTCAAGTGGTTTATTTTCTTCACCCTGGACTTCGGTCCCGAATGCTTCTGGCAACTCTTGGCCGCTATTTCTTGAGTGGAGCGTGAGTATTATTTGGTATTGCTAATAATCTTTGATGCTATTTGGAAATGACTGAATATAAGGGGCAGATAATTGTATTCTTCTAAATTCTAATACTTTGCTTTTTCCATCTTTCTATTGCAGTTTGTACTGGAAATTGAAGTACATCAATCGTTTAGAATTTCTATGGGATGATATCAGGAAGCAAGAAATTAAAATTCCAGAGTTTGTAGTTGAGCACGATGCTATGCTTGAGAATAGGCCATTGATGGACTATGGGATTGAAACAGATCCTTATCATCTATATGATATGCCACCTACGGGATCTGCATATCCAAGACCTACAATGAGATGGGCTTGAACAATCTGTAGAGAAACAGCTTATGGCATGAAGATGAATGTTCTCTTGATCGTTTCCCGGAAACTATTTTGGTTGCTTCTCATTGTTGCCTGAGCTACACAGGCAGCGAAGTATGATGAATATCAAAAAGTTTAGAAGATGAGACTCAAAATGCAGAGCTTTTAAAGAATCAAAAATTTGTTCTTTAAACATGCTCATATATTAGGGTTGAAAGAATGATGCCCATTGTATAGTTCGCATATATTGTTAACTTTAGATTGCATTGTAAATCAAGGTTGGTCAATAGTTTGCATGCAAATTTAATTCAGTGTACTGCTGTTTGTTTTTCTATATAATAGACAAATTCCAACTCATAACACACAGAAGTTGGGGCTTTGCATATTTGTGTTGTGTATGATATGTAGATCATTATTCTTTATTATTTGTATTGCTGCTCTATTCCTTCATTTGGTATCAGATGCCAAAGTACAAGTTTGGTCTGAAAATCTTCTTAAGAAGAAAAATCAAGACCCAAATCTTCTTTCTAAAAATCTTAGAAATCTTAAGATTTAAATTTTGTTTTTGTCCATGCGAAAGTCATATGCTTTAAATGAAATTTTTAAGCTTTTGTTCCCATGTGCGAAGGGAAAGATTCCATTTGAATATTTTAGAACTCTTTTATTAGATTTAAATTTGCTTGGAAATATCAAGGAGATCTGCGTTGCTTATTTGAGAGCATTTTTTCAAAGCTTTAAGTCCATAGAGATAAATTGTAAAGCTTCAGATTTGAAATTGTAGAAACAGCAAATGGAGCTGCGTTAACTGATTATAAAAAAAACTTATAAAGTAAATCTAAAAAAGACAATGAGGTTTTCTTTCTTATTAAAGGTGCAATTAATCAAGCAACATTTTTAAGGATCAGTGGTGTTCATTCTAAGCAAACATGGAAGATACTGATTAATGCATATTAAGGTGTACAAACTATAAAATTATAAATGTTGAAGATTTTTTTTTAAATGTTAAAAAGATATTGTGAAAGATTTTTTTGACAAGAGTGGAAGGTTTGGTTAGTGGGATGAAAGCTTTAGGTGAAAACATGGTTGAGAAACATGTCAGAGAAAAAATCTAAAGGAGCTTGACTCCTAAAGATTGATTGTATAGTTTCTACAATTAAATTTTTTTAAAGATCTCAAAACTATGAAATTAGATGAATTGAATGGAATTTTGTTAACTGTTAAAGAAATGATGAAGAGTAATGAAAAAAGTTTAGAACAAGCATATTTATAGGTAAAAAAAAATCAAGTCATAAGAATGAATCTAGAAATAAGTCTAGCAATTAAAAATGAATCTAACAATTTCAAAAAAAGAGGCAATAATTTTAGAGGCAAAAGTAGCAACTTCAAAAGAAAAGGAAGAGGAAAAAGACATGAAAACTGGGGAAATAAAAATTATAAAAGGAATGTATAAGTTTTGACACACTGAGTTAGACTCTTAGAGTAAACAAGTTGAAATAGACAAAAAATTCTCATAATAATGTTGAAGATAAACAAAATTTGTTCATTTTTTTCAATATAAACACAAGTGAAAATAATGTATAATACAATGATTTTGAATGTTCTTTTCATACGAGATCTAATGAAAACTCGTTCATTAATTTAGATGAGAAGCATAATAACACAGTGGTATGGGGAAATAATTAGTCTCATGAAACCAAAGGTAATGGTATGATTGTAATAACAATTGGAAATGGTGAGGTAAACCATATCAATGAAATACTATTGGTTCTAACACCTTAAAAGAATTTGTTATCTATGGGGTAAATGTTAGAACAAAAATTTTAAGTGTTTTTTTGGTTTGCATAATACAAAAAAAAAATAGTTGTTGCAAGAGCTAAGATGACGAATGATAGAATGTTTCTTTTCTATTTCATTCTAGGAAACCAAACATTAAGGATTAGAGAAATTAATGAAAGTCAAATCTAACACCAAAGATATGGGCATCTTAGTTTTAATGGTTTAGTTTTGTTCAACAAAATGAGAATGGTTAGAGGATTGTCTTTCATTGAAAATATAAAAGAAAAATGTAAAAGAGTGAATTGTTGGCAAACAACATGGAGTTAGTTTTCCAATTGGTAAATTATGAAGAGCTCAACAATCTTTTGAGATAATTCATTTGAGTTTATGTCATCCTATGGAAACGCCTCCTTTGAACAAATCAAAATATTTTTTAACTTACATTGATGATTACTCAAGAAAAACTTGTGTCTATTGCTTGGCTTCAAAGTCAGAAGTATTTGATAAGTTTGTAGAATTGAAGAGGTTGGTTGAAACATAGAGTGGTAATTAATGTAATTAGGCTAGAAAATGGAGGTGAGTACAGATTAAATCAATTTCTAAATTTTTGCAAAAGTCATGAAATCAAATATAGAGCTCAATACTTCCTACACTCCATAACAAAATGTAGTTGCTAAAAAGAATAATAGGACCATTGTTGAGATGACAAATATGATGAAAGAAAAGAATTTGAATAAGAGTTTTTAGGCAGAAGTAGTATATACAATAATATATCTTCTAAATAGAAGTCCTACAAAAGCAATTAAAGGAATGACTCTTCAACATACATGGTTTGGAATCAAGCCAAAAGTTGATCATTTGAGGGTGTTTGGATGTGTTGTTTATGCACACATGCTATAAGAAAAAATGTCTAAATTAGATGATAAAGGCCTAAAATGCATTTTCATTAGATATGGATAAAAAAAATAAAGCATACAGTCTATATGATCTAGTACGCAAGAAATTAGTGATAAGCATAGATGCGATATTTAATGAAAACATAGAATACATCAAAGAAAATGAAACAAAACAAAAACAAATAATGATTGATGAAGTTGAAGAAGAAGAAGAAAAATAGCTTGAAATCCTCTAGTCAAGGAATATGAAAGTATCAAAAATACTACAGGAGAACCAAAAAATCATTCATTAACTCTTATGTTTGACTCAAATTTTGAGAAAATGGCATTGTCATAAGAAAAAATGCATTATGTCTTGATAACTCAAATCATGGTAACAAAGAGCCACAATCCTTTGAACAAGTTCAAGAAAAAGAAGAGTACATTGAAGCTTTGAATAGTGTGGTAAAAACAATTGAAAGGAATGGCACTTCATATTTGGTCCAATTACCTTCTGGTATGGAAGTTGTTGGTACAATGTGGGTATAGAAAATTGTATAGATATGATGGAAGCATTGATAATCATAAAGCTAGATTGGTAGTGAAAGGGTACATTAAAAAAGTTCATTACATTGAAACATTTGTACTTCTAGCACAGATGGATACCATCAAACTAGTATTAGCTTTCATAGCATAGCAGGGTTGGACAGTTTATCATATGGATGTCATGAATGCTTTTTTGAATGGTTATATTAATAAAGAGGTTCATGTGACACAACTTAAAGGATTTTAAATACCTTTTAAAGAACATTATGTTTATAGATTGAAAGCCTTATATAGTCTTCAACACATACCAAGAGCATGGTATTCCAAAATTGACTGTACCTACAACAAAAAGCTTTTGTAAAAAGTCAATCAGATCCCAACCTTTATATCAAGAACTTAGATGGTGATATTCTAATCTTAGCTCTCTATGTGGATGATCTTATCTACACTAAAAATAATTCAACTTTATTTGTAGAGTTTAGAACAACCATGATTGCAAAATTTGAGACAACAAAATTGGGATAGATGCACTATTTTCTTGATATAGAAATTTGATAGAATGAAGATGGAATATTCATGTCTCAAAAAAGGTATGCTTTAGATATCTTGAAGAGATTTTAGATGATGGGTTGCAAACTAGTTGCAACATCTATTGAAGTTGGACTTAAGTTATCAAATTCAGAAGAATTAGATCTAGTAAACCTTGCTTTATATAGATAGTTAATTAGAAACTTAATCTAATTGACTATCACTTGACTTGATATCATATATGTAATGAGTTTGGTATCTAGGTTCATGTTAGAACCTAAGGAGACACATTAGAGTGGGAATTAAGAGGATTCACAGGTATATTAGAGGGACATCGAGTTATGGTCTCCATTTCCAACATTCAAAGGATAGTAGATTGGTTGGATATACATATTCAAATTGGACAGGTTCCACAGATGATCGTTCTACTTCTAGCTATATTTTTTAGTTTTGGTTTTGTATTATTTTCTTAGAAGTCCAAGGAAAAACTTAATGTATCACTTTTTATAGTAGAGGCAAAGTATAAAGCTACGACCTTCACAACCTCCTAGGAAATGTGGTTGAGAAGATTGTTATAGAATATGTAGTAGATATAAAAT
Organism: Cunninghamia lanceolata; assembly: GCA_027924645.1. Lineage (NCBI taxonomy): Eukaryota > Viridiplantae > Streptophyta > Pinopsida > Cupressales > Cupressaceae > Cunninghamia > Cunninghamia lanceolata. The sequence continues at coordinate 9,041,944 of BSBN01000635.1, read as the reverse complement.
AGACCCACCTTATTGTATTGTGATAAATAGAGTGCTATGTAGATGATGGAGAATATATTATTTTATAGTAGGACTAAGCATATTGAGATTCAACATCACTACATCAAAGAGTTGGCTTAGCAAAGACTAATTGAGATTGTATATTGTCCTATAGAGGATTAGATAGCAAATAAATCCAGGTTTTAGAAATTTCAAGATTTGATTCAAGTTCTTCCCAATGGTCATCATAGAGGAGAATGAAAGAATAATGTCTATTGTATAGTTTGCATGTATTTATAAGTTTATAGTGTATGCATTGTAAAGCATAGTTAGTTAACAATTTGCATGTAATTTTAATTTAGTTTGTTGTTGTTTGATTTTTCTATATAATAGATAAATTCCACTCATAATATAAAGAAGTTGGAGCTTTGCATATTTGTGTTAGTATATGATTGTAGTGTAGGAAAAATGATCCAACTAAGAAAAGTCTTGTTTTCTAAGCTAAATGTTCTCTTGTGGCACTGCACTAGGAATGACTAGCTCCTGTGAAGAAAATTATTTGTTACTATTCTAATAAGAAAGAACAAGTTAAACTAACAGATCCTGACATGTTTTAATCTTGCAAGACAATGTTCTTTACCAAGCCAAAACACATGCTAATTAAAAAGATGCTCATTTACATATTCTACAATACAAGTTTGACAAAGACAAATATAGAACTGTAAATTACAGATAAAAAGGAATCTGATATTAAAATCTAGAGGTCTTTGTTAAGGATGCCTACATGATGCATGGATGTCTGCAACTTAAACTTTGGTAAAAACATCATTTCCTTGAAATCTATGTCAAATCTACACAACAGAGAAACAAGGAAAAAATAGTAGTGCTCTAGGTGATAACAAAAATAAAAAAGAAATGATTTAATCTAAGTATTTTGAGAAAAGAGATGAAAACGATCAAAGGAGGAATATACTTGCAAAACTTTCATGTGGTTGAATATCTCCCAACAAAACATGTAACTAAAATAAAGGAGAAAAGGTTGGGGCTGCAAAGGAGCTTGCCATGAATGGTCAAACCCCTATTTTGGTCTTTTGACCCTCATAGACAACCAAGAAAATGATGTAGAAGTGTGTGCTCTTAGTCTAAATGTTACTAGAACTAAACGCAGTAGCAAGAACTATGAATATTGCTCTTAGGTTTGCAAAAAGCAACAAACTAGTGTGTATGTGAGTGAATAGACAAGAATATGTGAAAATCCACAAATACCAAGGACACTAAATGGATTCTACAAATAAAATAAAAATGCAAAAGGAGGTAAAACACTATCACCTTAAATTAGAAGAGATGAAGCCTACAAGTAACAAGACCAAGAGCAAAGGTACCAATGGAACCCCAACCATATGTAGTGTACTCAAGTCCTCATGAAGAATGCTAGAAGGTGTTGCAAATTCACATAAAAACTAAGAGATTACTATTGAACTCAAGAGTGTTGTAGATTGTTTGAAATTGCCAAAAGAAAGTCCAAAAGATTGACAGATAGCTTGAGGTGCCAAAAGATCTCAGAGATAGCAAGAGATAGATTAAAATGAAGATTGGAGGGAAGAAAATGAAGCCTAGGTCTCCAAGCACTGTTTGAAATCATGTCGTAGGCATTATAAAAAACCCAAACACAAAGCAAGGTGGAAAACACTTCAAAAACAACCTTCATCCTACAAGAAGTCAATGGATCCTAGCACATCTTGTGGGTGTTCATGAGCCATGCTTCCATCTAGGCAACTATGGTTCCTAAAAGGTCTAATCACCAAGAAACAACAAGAATAACATAGCACTAAAACAAAATTGTACAAAGAGGATGATATAAAGAAAAACACAAGCCTAATCTTAGAACCATGGGTAGGAAAAGGCTAAGGCACAAGCTAAATGTGCCTAAAAACATGATAGGGGAGATGAACACCAAAGTAGGTCCAAAACACAATGTGAAATTGCAAGGGTATGCAATTTTCTACATTACATTTTGCCCCCACTTTAGCAGGCTTATAAAACTAGGTGTTATGCTATCCTAAAGTACAAAAACAAAATGTTAGAAATAAATATCACTAAAAGGATACTACAGAGGATGCAAAAATTCTATAAGGAGAGGAACTATGCCCCTAGGTAGAGAACTTGCAAAACAAATATGTTAGACAATAAAAACCTGCAGAAGAAGTAATGTTAGAATAACATATAAACCTACAAGACAAGAGAGATTACACCAAATACAATTTGTAAAACAAGGATGTTAACAAATCATATAATCTAATGCCTACAAAACATGAAACATGTTACATAAGAGAAAACATACAAAAAGAACACACAAGAACATAAGGAGAGAGAGAGAGAGAGAGAGAGAGAGAGAGAGAGAGAGAGAGAGAGAGAGAGAGAGAGAGAGAGAGAGAGAGAGGCATTTCCAGCGTGTTGTATGTTGCTAGGAAGGATGCCAAATATGTTTCTAGGGATAGTGCACTATGAGGGATAGGAACCATAAAATAATTTCCTGAATCACAAGCACTAAAAAATTGTGTTGCTAGGTGACTCATGAATTGTATGAAAAGTAGCAAAAAATGGAGCACACAATCTAGCAAAGTGTCACTAGGGGCTCACATGTAAATACAATATCAAAGATTACATGAACTAGCATGGATAGGTAATCTTGATAAGGGTGGTTAATCCAAAAAAGTGTTTGTACTTGGGACCACAAGCTACTAATGTTGCAAGGAGCATGCCAAAAATGTGCATGGTAAAAATGTGAGAGTGCAAAGTATTTCCCCCTTAAAATAATTGCATAAATCAAAGTATGCAATTGATTTTAAGGTAGAAAATGGGAGAAGGTGAAATGTCTTTAGGAAGCATATATAGAATAGGTATGCTCCTAAAGTCACCCATGAGAAAGAGGTTCCCCAAGGAGAAACATAAGAAACGAAGTTGCAAGCATGATACATGTGAGATTGTGTAAGCATGGAATGACAACAAGAAAAGTGAAGTTGTGTCACATGGAGTCAAGCAACATTCCACAAAGACATAAAGGGACCTACATGCTTGGGGTTAGTATGTATATATAGGAATAATAATCATCAAGGGACAAGGATGGAATCATCATCATCCCCCAAGCATATAGAACAATAGGAACAAAGGGGAATAAAACATAAGGAGCAAACAAATAAAAATTTTGGGTCAACATGAAAGAAACCAAAATGTCTCGACACTTTGGATCATCCCCAAAATGTCAAGAAAGAAAATCCTATAGAAAATGGAGGAAGATGGATACAAAGAGCAGAATGTGATGACATTTCATTCGTCCTATATCCATGTACCTACAAGGGTAACATGGGTCCTCCAGGAGGGACTAACAAACACATAGAAAACAACAATACACAGATAACAAGACAAATAAGCAAACCACATATAAAAATGAAAGGAAGATAATACTCTTGTGGGTCACTATCCATCAAGTCATCTTTAGATTCCCAATCTAGTCCATGGGGGAAGGAAGACCATTGGATGGTGGAACCACAACAAGAGTAGTAGCAACAAGAACGCTACTAATGGGATGCAGAAGAGCAGATGTAGGAACAATATCCTCTTGGGCATTTTTTGATGGAGCAAGGGCCAACAATCTTGTAAAGATCAATAACAAAGATGAAATATTAGACACAGTTTCAAGCATGCATTGCTCAATAGAAGAGGCTAATGAATCTATATCCGAATATGAAACCAAACTACTACTCCTCACTACTAATAATAGAAGTATGAGTCGTGAGAGCAATAGACATAGGTGGAGGAGGAGCCTCCACAACAAGGGGAATTGATGAAGTGCTTAGAGGTGATGAAGGGGGGTTATGCTTTAGTCTACAAAATGGTGTGGTGGGGTAGCATTCTAGTTTGTGTTTGGGTGGCGGTCTAGGGATGTTGATGTGGATGGGAGTGGGATGAATCTTGGAAAAGATCTAATGATAGGTTTTCATGAAAGGCACAAGAGACGCAAGGGTGATGCTAGAGATAATGCTAACATTCGACATGTCAAGCAGATCAAAGAAAGGGGGTTAGTTTTAATTTGGATAATGGTTGAGGATAAATGATAATGATATATGGATGGGGGTTAGCTTTTACTTTGGATGATTTTTTTGATTTTGATGTGGGATGCAAATTTGGATTTGGAATATGATTAAGATGGTGGACTATGTCTTCACCTTTTTGCAAGAGGATTTGGTTACGACCTTTTCAAAGTTAGAATTTTGAATTTGGATGGTTAAGATTGCAATTCTTTTGATGTTTGGACTCAAAGGTTGTTCACTAGTTTTTCACAAATAAAACATGCCAAGCACATTAACATCCTATTTTATTCAAGTAAGAGTGTATATACTTGTAATCTCACCATTAATGGCTTGTCTAGTCATGGAATGTAGGGCCCATGAGGAGGCACTAGCCATTTTTTATCACTCAAGATTACTCAAAGGCATAAGAGGAGAGCATACACAACCCACAAAATTGTTTCTGGGGACACAAGGTGATTAGCTTCTTGGTGGTAATTGCTTAAATTGATGCACTATAAGCACATACAGTTGAAAGGTCCTATCTAGGATGAACATGCTTCTAGGGGATGTCCACATTATACACCAGGTATGTGAGACTAAAGTTCATGAAATGAGGGATATGTCTAATGGCATGGTTCAAGAGCGTAACCCACTCTCCTCCTTCACTTTACAAGGTATAACTTTCATGCAAGCTTAGCCAAAAGTGACAAGAGTCCCCCAATGGGAGAGTCTTTCAATTCTCTTCCAAATCTGTATACCCTATTGCAACATAAGGGTTTAGGTCATTCCCCAAGGTGATGAAATCCAAGGGCGGGCCTACTAAAGGGAAAGAAAAAAAATGATTTTGATTCCTAAGATCACCTTATGGTATGAAGGAAGAGCATACACAACTTGATTTCTTGGGATTAACACAACAAAAAAGAACTAGGAAGTGTTTTTGATCTCCAAGATCACCTTTTGGTGCAAGGAGAGAGTGTTGGTTCCCAAAATTATTATCCCAAAACCCTAAAGCATTTCCTAATTTCTCATGCCAGGGTTGTCATCAAAGAGATAAGAAATAGACTCATCTATAGGTTATGGGTGATTAAGGGTCAACTCATAGGATTGGGTAAACTCCTTTGTACCTCAAGCTCAACTAGACATAGGAGGGTATGTTGGTTTAGGTCCGGACAACTGAGAGGGGGGGTGAATCAGTTGTCACACATTTTCAATCTTTTCTACCTTTAATCTTCCTTTGCCACTTATAATCAATTTAATGATATAAACATTTCAGCATCAATCAATAACATATGAACAAAAAACATAAGTAACACATTTGACACCAAGATTTTGACGTGGAAACCCGGTTAAGGGAAAAAACATGGTGGGCTTTAACCCACAAAAATTAATACCCTGTTAAAAGTATTTTTACAAATGGGAATGCACATACATTCGGGCTCACTACCTAGAGCTCACTGCTCAAAAGGAGGCTCACTGTCTATGGAAATATTACAAGAGAATGAAAGAGATTTGAACCAATTAATAGCATTTACCCAAGCAATAGTTTTAGTTCCAGTTAAGTACAAAAACTAATCTTACACATTTCATCTTTGCTATGCTCTTCTTACTGTTCTACCTTCATTCAGACTTTGAATTTCTGCTCTTCACACATACGCCTTATTCGCATACACCACACACACTAAACCATCCAATTTCATTGGCTATATATATCCGCAATATGATGTACAATCATTCTATCAGTTGGCTTCAACAACACTTAGAACTTTTATGAATGCTCTGCTCTGTCGGCTTGATCTATGCATAAATTAAGGTGCGGACCAAAACTTGCTCTTGAAAATCATCACTCATGTCGGCCACTATCACTGATCATCACCATTTGTCCAACAAACAACTTCCATACATCTAGAATCAAGACCTTCTACAACGTCGGCCTATTCTTCTTCTGTCTGTTCTATCAAACTGAGATTAGATACTCAGAAAATGATATCTTTTGAGTCCTTCATCTCCGGAGGATGAAACTCTGGATTTAGAATGTCTTGACAATTCTTACAACTACCTCAAATCCGCAACAGACCATGCCTTTCCACCAGAGAGATCCAAACCAAGATATCGGACCCTGTCACCTGCTCTGTTCCTGACTGCTCAGACTTAGACAAATTCTAATTCTGACTTCCAGTGTGAACAAATTGTGTTATTCCGATGATTGGGATGATCTTAGTTGCCATCAATGACAACACTTATCATGCCTAGCAGTGTCTCTTGCCAACAATCTCCCCCTTTGGCATTGATGGCAACACTTAGTGAAAAATGACTAAGTGTTGGAATAGCTCCCCCTTAGCTTGTGCTCCACACTGTTGTTCATACTGCTTTTCGGTACCCCCCCTTAGTTGGATTCCTCATTTTTCACTAATCTTCACTCCCCCTTTGACATTAATGGCAAAGGGTGGGATCTGCAAGCCAAAACTCTCCAAAAATTATGTATATACTTCCACATATGTACAAATAATCATTAAGTCTTATTTACATGAACTTGATAATGTCTGCAAAGCTAGTTTTTTTTTGCACAAGTTCAGAGGCCCAAGTACTCTTCATTCCATCCAAAATGGAGATGTGCCCACTTAACAAAAATGAATATGCTTCTGCCTTTGACAAATCTGTTGGATCACTAGTTTGAGCTGCACTCTGAGCTTCAGATAGGGCATTATACATTGTCTCCAACTTAGGAGCAATTAATCCCTAAAGCTCACACATTCTCTTCATAATGTTACCCTTTTCTTTAACAAGCCTCTTTATCTCATCTGTTAGGATGGTTACTTGACATTCTTGACTTATAGGCAAAATTGTTAGAGGATAAATTTTTTGAGAGAGATCTGACAATTTATGTTCTTTCTCCTTTATCTTTTTCTCAATATCCTCATTAACTTTGGGCCATGATAGATATAATTTGTACATATCGCTTCCATCATTTAGAGCATTCTGAATACTTTTTATGCTAATACCAAGTATTCTTCTATCATTTCCTATCAAATTCTTTATTTCACAAAATTTCTTATCTAGGAATTCTTTCTGAACTTTTGCCTCCACAGACTTCTCAAAGGACTCAAAATGAGTATTCATAGAACTTACAAGATTTTTCAGATGTTCGGAGGGGGAATCAAATGGACTCTTCTAGTAGGCAAACATTAACTTTTCCAAAATCCTGAATGCAAGCCCCAGAAGTTCATTGTCCTGCATGTGGAATTTTAACATCTTTTCTCTAGCCTTTACTTGGGTGAATGATGTTATTTTCATCAATTGAATTGGAGAGAGAGCATTTGGATTGGCTAGACCTTGGAGTAGTTCAGGTTCATCAAGCTCACTCATCTCTTTTTCAAGAAGACTTTTCACTGCATCTGCAGTGTCTCTTGCAACATTTTCTAAACCATCCTTTTGTTCATCAGATTTCTTAGTATCTGCTTTATTTGCTTCAACATTTGCACCATCTTCTTTTGCTTTATCTTTCTTTTCTCTTTCTTCCTCTATCTTTGCTTTATCTTTCTCTGCGTTCTTTGCAGAAGGACTCTTTTTTGTTTGTTTATCAGTTGCTATCTGATTTGGAGGGCTCTGTGTAGTAGCAATATTCTCTTCTTTTTTAGAATGATTAGGTGGAGTTACTCCTGCATCAACTATTTTGTCTATCACATCTATGTCTTCTTGATTGACTATTTCTAGAATAGAGGCTTCACCCAACTCAGATTGCTACTCGATGATGTTCTCTTCTTTACCATCCATAACTTCTTCTGTGACTATAGGAAAATTGTTCTTTTTCAACACTTTCAAAAGAATTTCTTGAGTTTCTTTAACGATTTCACTTGTTTCTCCAAAATCATTCTCCTTTTGCTTCTAAAGTCATCTTTGGCTTCCTTGAATATCATATCTATTTGATTAGGTGAAATCTGAGGACACAAATATATCAGCTCATGTTCCCTAATTTCCATGTCCTTGCTCTTGGCATTTTCTTTTCTCAATTCCAAAATATTTGCCAAACTTTGTGGCAACTCAGAAGTTATCTCAATCAGTGCCTTATTGTAGATGTTGAGATATCTGACAGTTGCTTCTTCCAATACCATTTTATCCACATCACTGTATTCATCATAGAATTCAATCATGGGTTTTAGATTACCATCTACCGTGACTAACTTTATCACATCCTCTAGGGAAAGTGTGGGCTTCTCAGCATATTCCTCATATGCTTATGTCTTTTGCCTTTTACTGGCCTTTTTGCTTCCAGATGACTCTTCTTTGTTTACTTTTGTAGTTTTTATTCTGGTGGCCTTTATTTCCTTGATTTCAATGTCAGAATCTATATCTTCTTCGTCTCTTATGGTTTCATAGGTCTGGGTTGCTTTTGTTTTCTTCCTTTTCTCCCATTTTCCAGATGATTTTGCTTTCAGTTTTGTAGTCTTGGAAGGAGCAGGGGAAGTAGCAGAGCTCCTAGTAGTTCTTGAAGTGGAAGAGAGTTCCACTGGATCACCTGTTTATTTCTTATCTTGTTTCTCTTTCTTAGCCTTCTTTGTTCTTTCTCTGAATTTTCTCACAACTTCCTTAGTTAGGCCCAGATTTTCAGCTAACTGCTCAACTTCTTTTCTTACTCTCCTATTGGTTTCAGGTTCTCTGAGCTCAGTATGCAACTTTAAATTCATCTCCTCATAGGTTCCAAATCTTTCAACTGTTGTGTCTTTGGGCTTGCTTAGATGATGTTGAGCATACATATTCAAGATCCTTTCATCTACTTCATACCCCATGGGAATGATCCAAAGAGTTCTGGGTTCCACTGCTTCCATTAAACATTGATCAGTATCAACCATGAAGCATATTTCATTTTTGTACTTGTCAACAATTGAATTAGGGATTCTTTCCCTTGAGTGCATTATACTTTGAAATTTTTTGAAGTAACCCCATATTGTAGTTTTCTGAACTTTGAAATCACCAATGCTGTAAAGATGATTTCTGATCTGAATGGCAACTAGCTCATCTTTAGTCCAGTGCACACCTTTTACCCCAAGTACTTCATTCATAAAGTAAAAGAATAGACATAGAATCAATGTACCATACTTGAAAGTGTTTTTCTTATCTTTCTTGATTTTGTTTAAATTTTTGTTCCGGAAACAAAATTTTCTTTGCTCGAGTGGTAAATCTTGTACCCAATCACCCTAGAGGAGAATTTGACATCCGGTTCTATAATATCATTCATGGTCATTGCTCTTCTGTCAAACTTGGCGCTGGTAGCATCAGTCACTGTCTGGTTTTTCACGGCTTTCAGTATGGGCAATCCTCCGGTTGAGTTTAAGCCAGTTACATTTCTAATAGCATCCTTGGTAATCTTGAATGGTTTTAACAACCAAATGAATTCATCATGCATCTGACTCAAAACATATCAGACCCATTCATCCTCATCAAATGTTGGAAACCCCATAATTTGAATAAAGTGTTTATCTTGTAGTGTCATATACTCAGGTTTAATTTCATCATTTTCATCCCTGAGTTGTTTCTCATACAAGTCTACATACCTTGAATCTCCAAACTCATCTATATTTGCATGAATATAAACCCTAATGTCTTCTACATGAAGCACACCATACGAAACACTTGAAAAAGCTACTAATAGATCTACTTCAATTGATTTGTGAGGATGCTTCTTAAATTTAGGTTGAGGCCTTTCAGTAATGTCAACAACATGAGGAGTAGCCATTTCAACAGATTTTAGATTCAAAGATTTGTAGAGAGGCACCTTTTTCTTTCATGAGGTTAGGGTTGATCATTTCCTGGTTAAATTCGTTCTATGCCCCAGTCTCTGAATTTACGGCTCAAATGCTCTTATTCTTGTTTTCTTCGAATGCAAGGTGATTCAAATGAGTGATCAAGTGACCTTTAATCTTTGTCAAAACCTAATTTGGCATTGTAGTAAATGTGTTGCCCTAATTATATATGGTTACATCATTTTTGACAGTTCTTCATGATTCACTCCGCAAGATTTCATATCAACATATTTTCTTCCAGAAATCCTTCCAAAGGTTATGGACTAATTCAAAATGTTCTCTTTTATTGTGCTAGATTCGAGCATCCACTTACTGACTGGGGGAACTTGATGTTCTATGCAGTTCCCCTTGAGCTAGAGCTTCTGACTTAATTCTTGGAGGAATTGTCAACACCAGATTCCGGTGCAAACCCATCACTATTGTTTATTGTGTCTTTCTTTATCCAAATCTTGTTCATTTCACTCTGTATCTCATTCACATCAATTTTCTTTTTGCCTATGTCTTGTTTTTGCTCATCCAGTTTTCTGTTTACCATACCTCTTCTTCCATTGTTCCTATTTTTGTAAAATCTTGCAATATGACCAGATTTATTGCAGTTAAAGCACACTTGATTTCCTCTTGATCTGCACTAATTAGCCATGTGTCTAAATCCATTGCAGGCAAAGCAATAGCCATTGAAAGAATTGCCATTTGAGTTATTCATTATCATACTTCTACATTCATTGGATTTGTGACCATACCTCTTGCATTTGAAGCATTGACTGGAGAAGGATGGACCATTTTGAGTTGTTCTACTTCTACACTAAATAGCTCTATGACCAAATTTATTGCAATTGAAACAATTTCTATTAAATGATGGATATCTTTGAGAATTAGGTTGTCTTATTGGAGGTTTTCCAGTTTTGTTCCTTTTATTCCTTGGTTGAAAATTTCTTTTTCCAGACTCAGAGCTTTCACCTTTCTCATATCTAAGATTACGCTTGTCATTATCCTTTTTTTGTTCTTCAATTAGTGCTTCAAGTTTAGCTGAGCTTATTTTGAACTTCTCCTTATACTCATTTGCAATTTCTAGGTCATGTCTGAGAGTGATAATCTGTCTCTCAAGTTCTCTCTCATTATTTCTGCTTTCTTGTAGATTAGATTCTAGGAGACCAACTATTCCATCCAATCTACAGCATTCTTCAGTTCTCTCTTTCAGATTTTACTTCATCTCTTCTTCAGATTTCTTCCTATCTTCAATTTCCTTGGTTAGTCTCATCACCGCAGTTTCCATCTCATGTTTTAGGACAACAACTTCTTTAGCTAACTTTTCACATTCTTTTGTCTTTTCTTTCAGGGCCTTGTCTTCCAGTTGAAGAGGTTGCTCCTTTCCTTTTGCATTGGATTTGCTCAACTTTTCTTTTAAGATCTCAATGAAGTCTTCATCCTTTTTGAGATTATCTGGCAGTTCTTGGACTTCTACCTTGGACTACTCAAGATCATCTAGGGTGAGATTAAGTTGCACTTGAAGATTATATTCATCCATTTTTACTACCTTCCCAGATCTTCCTTAAGCTATTAAACTTTTCCAAAGGAACCTTGCTTTGATACCAATTGTTGGTTTAGGTCCGGACAACTGAGAGGGGGGGGGTGAATCAGTTGTCACACATTTTCAATCTTTTCTACCTTTAATCTTCCTTTGCCACTTATAATCAATTTAATGATATAAACATTTCAGCATCAATCAATAACATATGAACAAAAAACATAAGTAACACATTTGACACCAAGATTTTGACGTGGAAACCCGATTAAGGGAAAAAACATGGTGGGCTTTAACCCACAAAAATTAATACCCTGTTAAAAGTATTTTTACAAATGGGAATGCACATACATTCGGGCTCACTACCTAGAGCTCACTGCTCAAAAGGAGGCTCACTGTCTATGGAAATATTACAAGAGAATGAAAGAGATTTGAACCAATTAATAGCATTTACCCAAGCAATAGTTTTAGTTCCAGTTAAGTACAAAAACTAATCTTACACATTTCATCTTTACTCTGCTCTTCTTGTTGTTCTACCTTCATTCAGACTTTGAATTTCTGCTCTTCACACATACGCCTTATTTGCATACACCACACACACTAAACCATCCAATTTCATTGGCTATATATATCCGCAATATGATCTACAATCATTCTATCAGTTGGCTTCAATAACACTTAGAACTTTTATGAATGCTCTGCTCTGTCGGCTTGATCTATGCATAAATTAAGGTGTGGACCAAACTTGCTCTTGAAAATCATCACTCATGTCGGCCACTATCACTGATCATCACCATTTGTCCAATAAACAACTTCCATACATCTGGAATCAAGACCTTCTACAACGTCGGCCTATTCTTCTTCTGTCTATTCTGTCAAACTGAGATTAGATACTCAGAAAATGATATCTTTTGAGTCCTTCAATACAACTAAGAAGGGGGGGTGAATTAGTTGCAGCCAATATTTCAAAATCATTAACACATTAACCAATCAACATTGTGTTTGTATTAACCATAAAAGCATGAAATAGAAACTTGAACACATTCACACATTCAACATAGGAGACACCAATTTTTTTGCGAGGAAAACCCCATATGGGAAAAACCATGGTGAGAGTTAGCTCACAATATAATATGTTATAACACTACCAAAAATCAGAGGCTCACTACCAAGATGACTCACTGCAAAAAGAGGCTCACTGCCAATGGGTTGGCTCACTACCAGTGGGTAGCTCACTACAAAAGTGGGTGAACTGAGATAATAGTATCTACACTATGCCAAGGTTCAGTTCCATTGAAGCACAATAAGTATCCTCTTCTCTACTCTGCTTTTACACTTCACAATTATCTTTTTATTTTCGCATCCTTATACAAATTTATGACTTCATTTCATATTTTTATACAATTCATCAACCTTGGAATTTACATCAAGGTTGGCATTACAATCATCAACCTTTGGAACAATCTCCAAGGTCGACAAACATACATACATTAATATAGGTCTGGACCTAAACCGAATTAGGAGAGAAAAGAATGAATGTGAATCAAGCCAAGGCTTAGCTAGGACTAAATTACAATCTTCCATGCAACAACATGCTTCCACAATCTTCAAATCATAAATGCAGGTAGTGAAACAACCGAATCAACCAAGACTGGAGTTAACACTAAGACTTTTAGGAACACGCTTCATGCACGATCTGGATTATACTTTACAGACTAATTCAAAGACAGGAACATGATCTAGATACTCCCACAAGCATGTTACAATCACCAAGAACATCCACACAACCGCTAAACACTTTATCCATAAGATTCTTCAAACTGAAACACTTGAACATTACTGTCGGCCACTGTCATAAAGGGATGGTCGCTTGTGAAGCACCAAATAATGAACCATTTGAGCTGAAGGCACATAACATCATCAAAAACTTAATTCTAGAATCACAGACTGTGAAACTTAAATGTGGAGAAATACGGAGCATAATACATTCTCCCTGTCACCATTAAATGCATAGAAAAATAGTTTTTACTTTAGTGAACACAACTCACTCAAATCTTCACACTGGGCGCTCAAACTTGAAACATAGCATCTACAGACATCCCTTAACATTACATACAATCCGTAGGCAAAGATATTCAATCTACAGGATATGCGGAGCAAAACACTACACTGTTCTTGAGAGATAAAGCAATTTTACACTTGTACTAATTCCTCAGATACTTGTTTAGACTTATTCAAATAACTTCCTTATGTGTTGACATCAATGACAACACTTACTGCTCATATTTGCAACAATCTCCCCCTTTGTCATTGATGGCAACACATGATGTAAAAAACCATCAAGACATATAATCTTGCTTTGCTTCTTTGCTCCCCCTCACTTGATGCTTTCTCTGTCTGCAATCTTCTTCTTAGGTTTTTCACATGAGCTTCTCTCCCTCTTTGACATCAATGGCAAAGGATGCTAGACCTTTTCTTTCTTTTTACTGCACAACTCCCCCTGTCAACAACACTACAACATTACTACTCTTGATCAGAAACTTCTACCTACTCCCCCTGAGGAGCAGCCTTCAAAACATCAATCCAGATCAAAAGATGAAACTTTAGACACCACTGCATTGATGCATTCCTTATGCATCTTAGTTTAGAGAAGGAGGGGTGATAACCCCTAACTTTTCCCTAAGATACTCAAAAGTATCCTTAGGTAGAAGCTTAGTGAAAATATTTGCAATCTCATCTTTTGTAGACACATACTCCATCTTTACTTCATTCTCTGTTACCTTTTCTCTCATAAAGTGATACCTTATTGATATATGCTTTGTCCTTGAGTGCATCACTGGATTTTTTGAAATGTTTATAGCACTTGTGCTGTCACAAAAAAATGAAATTGGTTCTTCATACATAACTCTTATGTCCTTCAATGTTTGCTTCATCCAAAGTACTTGAGTACAACAACATGCTGCAGCAATACATTCTACTTCTGTAGTAGACAATGAAACTAATTCTTGCTTCTTGCTCAGCCATGAAACCAATCTATTACCCAAGAGGAAAGCACCTCCACTTGTACTTTTTCTGTCATCAACATCTCCAGCCCAATCTGCATCTGTATAAGCACTAAGAGTGAAATCAGTATCTTTGGGATACCACAAACCATAGTTTGAAGTGCCTTTTAAGTATCTCATGATCCTCTTGATTGCCATCACATGTGATTCTTTGGGATCTTCTTGAAATCTTGCCACAAGATAGACTGCATGCATTATGTTTGGTCTGGTATGGGTTAGATAGAGCAGTCCTCCAATCATAGACCTATATTTTTTCTGATTAGTCTTAGGTGATTCATCATTCTTGCTCAGCTTACAACCAGTTACCATAGGAGTACATACTGGCTTAGAATCCTCCATTCCAAACTTTTTCAAAAATTCTTTCACATACTTGGACTGAGAAATTGAAATTCTTTTTTCTAATTGAGTAATTTTTTCTCCTAAAAAAACATTCATTTCACCAAACATAGACATCTCAAATTCCTTTTGCATTTCCTTTGCAAATTTCTTACACATACCTTCATTGCCTCCAAAGATAATATCATCAACATAGACTACAACAATCAAAATTTAATCATCATTGATTTTGAAGTAAAGATTACTGTCTACAGTACCTTTGCTAAACCCTAACTACAGGGTCATCCCACAATAATGGGTTACACTTTTTGGCCAAACTTGACATTGCAATCAACATTTTGAACTAAATATTCACTTTATGATACCTATAGCCTCTAAACTATTAGGAATTTGAAGATGATGCGAATTAGTGATTTGTGAGATTTTGTTTGTAGATTCTAAATATATATTTTTTAAAAAATTTGGAGTTAAATTGTAAAAAAAATTGTCTCCTTTGATAACTAGTTTTTAATAGTAAACAACATTTTTTTAAAGTGATGTGTATTCCGTAGCACATAACTTTTTTTTTTCTACAAAGGATAAAATCTCGATTCTTTTAAATTTAGATTGGTAACACTGATATATAGGGCATGCATTTGGTTTTATAATGTTTTATTGAATATATATATTTTTAATTAATTTTTGAAGTCAAACCGATTATAATTTAAGCATAGGCGTATTCCGTAAAACATAACTTTTTCTGTATGTATCAAAATTGATTTTTTTCTTTTTTGTTGAAACAAGGACATCAATAACTAGGGCATAGATATTTTTTAGAATTTCTTTTTACTAATTTACTAATTTTCCATGTGTGTAGAATAGAGAACTTGATGTCTGGTGAAAAACCTACATTCACAAGAAATAAAAATAAATATAATAATCAAATTAAATATATTTAAAATTATACTTTTTGGGAAGCTTATAATAAGGACTACATACTTACAAAACATAAATTTTAAATGAATTCATTTGATCCCCCAAAAGGTAAATCAAAAGTGGTTTTTTATCAGCATTTTGATAGGTGTAGAGGAGACTCCATTATAGGTATGGTTTAAAACTAGCGGGGTTCTATCCAAGTGGGTTTGAATCTAAGGGGGTTTGATCCAACCCTTTTCAATTAAAATACTTTAAATGGAACCTTTCAAGGCTTAAATCATTATATTTTCTAAAAATATGTGATTTCAGCAAAAATCAGGATGTCCCAGAAAGTGTAACCCACTATTGTGACAGTACCCTACATCAAATACTTGTCCAACCTTACATACCAAGCTCTAGGAGTTTTCTTGAGTCCATACAAGGCTTTCTTCAATCTGTACACCATGTCACCTCGGTTTGATAACTAAAATCCTTCTGGTTGTTCAATGTAAACTTCTTCTTCTAGCTCTCCATTCAAGAAGGCAGACTTTACATCCATCTGGTACACCTTGAAATCTTTGTGAGCAACAAAAGCCAAAAACATTCTTATAGATTCAATCCTTGCCATAGGAGCAAAAGTCTCTTCAAAATCTATGCCCTCAACCTGAGAATATCCTTTGCATACTAGTCTTGCTTTGTTTCTTACCACTTCACCACTTTCATTCATTTTGTTTCTGAAACCTATTTTGTTCCAATAACATTTTTATCAGCAGGTCTAGGAACCAATTCCCAAGTTTGATTTTTCTCTATCTGCATCAATTCTTCTTCCATGGCTTTTACCCAACTTTTATCTTTGCAAGCTTCATTTATAGTTTTAGGTTCAATATGTGAAAGAAAACTATAGTTCACCTGTTCCTCTGCAGCTCTTTTCCTTGTCAATACTCCTTTACTTTTGTCACAAATAATTTGATCTTCTGAATGATTAATCCTTACATACCTAGGAGTCTTAGAAGCACTTTCAGGAGCCCTTTCTTCTTCAACTTGACTATCCTTTTGTTCCACCTTTTCTTCATTGATTGTAATAATAGGTTCATCTAATTCATAGCCACTTAGGTTTGATTTTATCTCCCTATCTTCATCAACCTTCACATTAGCACTCTCAATCATCTTTCTCAATCTCGTATTGTAGCACCGGTAGGCCTTACTCTTAGTGGAGTATCCAAGAAAAATGCCTTCATCACACCTAGCATCAAACTTGCCTAACTCTTCATCTCTTCTGATATAACATTTGCTTCCAAAAACTTTGAAATATTTTATTGTGGGAACTCTTCCATACCGCAATTCATAAGGAGTTTTAGTGCCATTACCTTTGACTTGGACTCTATTTTGAATGTAGACAGTAGTGTGTATAGCTTCTCTCCAATACACTTCTAGTAGGTTAGCCTCCATCATCATTGACCTAGCAGCCTCTTGAACTATCATATTCTTTCTTTCAACAACTCCATTTTGCTCAGGAGTCCTAGGAGCAGACAACTGTCTCTTTATCCCATACTCTCCATAGAAAATGTTAAATTAATTTGAAGTAAACTCACCTCCCCTATCAGACCTTAAGCATTTGATCCTCAATTCTAACTCATTCTCAACCATTGCCTTGAAAGCTTTGAACTTGTCTAGTGCTTTTGATTTCTCTTTTAGAAAAGTGACCCATGTCATTCTAGAGTAATCATCAATAAGCAACATAAAGTACCTGTCTCCTTGTAGACTTCTTGTTCTTGTAAGACCATAGATTTGTATGCACTAGCTTAAGCAATTCAACAGAAAATTGTTCTTTTCTCTTCAAACTTGTCTTTGTCTGTTTTCCCAGTTGACATTCCTTGCAAATAGTATTGGCAGGCTTCACTAGTTTAGGCAAATCTCTCACATCTTGTACTGAGCTTATCTTTACCAAGTTATCAAAATTGATATGACACATCCTTCTATGCCATAGCTAACTCCCATCTGTCTAATTCAACAAACAACAATTATCAATTCCCCTCAAGTTATAAATATTACTTCTCGTTTTCTTACTAGTTGCAATCACTGTTCTAGAGCTTTCCATGATCTTGCATGCATTGTCCATGAATCTCAGATCATACCCTTTTTCACACATTTGAGTAACACTTAAAAGATTATGCTTTAGACCTTTCACATAGAGAACATCATCTGTATTATGCTTGCCATCCAAAGAAATAGATCCTCTTCCACAGATCTTACGAGCTGCATTATCTCCAAACCTAACCAACCCACCATCAAACTTTTCCAAACTTACAAACTTACTTTTGTCATCGGTCATGTGATGTGAACATCCACTGTCAATGATCCATTCATCCTTATCCTTCTCAACCTGGACAGATAGAGCACTTTCTTCCACTATTTTTTCTTCCTTCACACAGCTAGTAGGATTAGTAGACATAGGTTCTTCCTTAATAGAAATAAACAAGGATTCATTTGCACTAGTACTATTATCATCAGACTCATCATCTATTATGCCATCATCATCAAGATCTCTAACATAATAGCATTTCTTGACAATTCTAGGTTTGCTTTCAAATTTCTTCTCACCTCTTTCAATTCTCTCCAGACATCTAGATGCATAGTGACCAATCTTACCAAAAGAAAAGCATTTGAATGGTAATTTGCCTTTTAACTTACTAGAACCTCTTTGCATTCTATCCACAAAGTTGGCTTCAACCTCATCTAGGTTATCATCAGATTCCACATTTTGGAGATCTTAAAGTCTTTTCTGAAGTGCTGGCTTTGAAAGCAACCTCAATCTTTGGCAGAGCATCACCAAATTCTCTCATTTCAAAAGTTGTAAGTTTCCCAAGCAATTGATCCTTTGAAACCTTTTGTACACTCATAAGCTCTTTAATTGCTGCCACCTTGTGACCGTAGGATTTAGGCAATGACCTACGAATCTTCATCACAACCTCATCCTCATTTGTAGTACCTCCAAGACCTTTGATTCCATTGACAATTTCATCAATTCTCTGCATGTAGATAGTTATGTTTTCATCTTCACTCATCTTCAGAGCTTCATACTTCACCTTCAGGTTTTGTAATTTGGCACTCTTTACAGAATCATCTCCTTCAAATAAACTTTTCAACTTATCCCAGATCTCATGAGCAGTCTCCAAATCCATAACTTTCACCAACTCATTGTTAGATAAGGCATTTAACAGAGCATCTCTAGCTTTTCCATTAATTTCATACTATTTGATTTCATCATCATCTGATGGACCATTTTTAGGAATAGTATACTTTTTCTTTCTTATCTTCTAGACATTATAACCAAGAGAGATAAGATAACTTTTCATCCGTACCTTCCAAAGGGCATAATTTGTTCCATCAAATTGCAGTGACTCCCTCCTGTGCACCATCTTGGATCTACCTTGAGATGTTAGACTCTTTACCGAGGAGCCCTCACTCTAATACCAATTGTTGAAAAGTGCAATACAACTAAGAGGGGGGTTGTAGCCAATATTTCAAAACCATTAACACATTAACCATAAAAGCATGAAACAAAAACTTGAACACATTCACACATTCAACATAGGAGACACCAAATTTTTTACTTGGAAAACCCCATAGGGAAAAAACCACAGTGAGTGTTGGTTCACAATATAATATGTTATAACAATACTGAAAATCAAAGGCTCACTGCAAAACGAGGCTCACTGCCAATGGGGTGGCTCACTGCTGGTGGGTGGCTCACTGCCAAAGTGGGTGAACTGAGATAATAGCATCTACACTATGCCAAGGTTCAGTTCCATTGAAGCACAATAAGTATCCTATGCTCTAATATGCTTTTACACTTCACAATTATCTTTTCATTTTGCATCCTCATACAAATTTACGACTTCATTTCATGTTTTTATGCAATTCATCAACCTTGGAATTTACATCAAGTTTGACATTACAATTATCAACCTTTGGAACAATCTCTAAGGTCGGCAAACATACATACATTAAGATAGGTTTGGACCTAAATAGAAATAGGAGAGAAAAGAATGAATGCAAATCACGCCAAGGCTTAGCTGGAACTTAATTGCAATCTTCCACATAGCAACATGCTACCATAATCTTCAAATCATAACCGCAAGTAGTGAGAACAACCGAGTTGTCCAAGACTAGAGTTAACACTAAGACTTTTAGGAACACGCTTCATGCACGATCTAGATTATACTTTGCGGACCAATCCAAAGATAGGAACATGATCTAGATACTCCCACATGCATGTTACAATCAACAAGAACATTCGCACAACCTCTAAACACTTTATCCATAACATTCTTGAAATTGAAGCACTTGAACATTACTGTCGACCACTGTCATAATGGAAGGATCGCTTGCAAAGCACCAAATCACAAACCATTTGAGCTGAAGGCACATAACATCGTCAAAAACTTAATTCCAGAACTGCAGACTGTAAAACTTAAATGCAGAGAAATGTAGAGCAAAATACATTCTCCCTGTCACCATTAAATACACAGAAAAACATTTTTTACTCTGGTGAACACAACTCGCTCAAATCTTCACATCAGAGGCTCAAACTTGAAACATAACATCTACAAACATCCCTTAACATTACTTTCAATCTATAGGATATGTGGAGCAAAACACTGCACTGTTCTTACGAGATAAAGCAATTCTACACTTGTACTAATTCCTCAGATACTTGTTTAGACTTACTCAAATAACTTCCTTATGTGTTGACATCAATGACAACACTTACTGCTCATACTTACAACAAGAGGATCTAAAAAATATCATACTTATTCAAATTTCAGGGGAAACAACACTAGACAGACAAAATAGGGTGAATACACAAGGACCTCCAATAAGACAATTGATGAATTGACATGATTTTGCAAACTTGGGAACCAAAAAATTTGGGTCCCAACAAAGAGCATACACACTTAGAGGTCCTCAAAGCATGGAAAACAATGTTCATTCCCCATTAAAGCATTAAAAATGTGCAACTAAGATAGTGATTACAAATATGGTATTCAACAAACATTACTACACAAAATGAGTAGTTTTAGAAATAGTTTTGAACAAGTGATTTGTACTCAAAGATGTTAGTAGTTTGATAAACAAGAGTCTTGGACAAGCAATTTTGTTACAAAAAATGTATTAGCAATGAAAATTAAACCTCTACAAAAATTAGAAAATAATATTTGTCACATAGAAAAGTAGAAGTTACCATGATATTCTTTACGATTATCTAATAAATTTCAAAAAAATCATTAAAATTGGATTTTGTATGCAAAAGATATGCTTGTTGCAAGACTGAATAGAAAGAAGGAGTTTTAAACTAATATATATATATATATATATATATATATATATATATATATATATATATATATATATATATATATATATATATATATATATATATATATATATATATATATATATATATATATATAATTTGGGATAAAAAATTATCTCTTCCACAATGAAGCACTCTATGTCAACTTTCCAACGCTTGCAAAAATGTAAAAATCTGATATGCCTAGCAAAAGTTATGCAATTTTAGAAAAGATGGCTACTTTAAGGCATGAGAAGAGGTCGATCAAGTCTGGTGGTTAGCTTTTCTGGTTAGTGGTGGTCACAAGTGGTGGTCAAGGGCATATATGGTTAAGGGATAGTTATTGCTAGTGTTAAATTGGTGGTTAGTATCCAAATTCACATGTGACAGTTAGTGTTAGGGTTAGTGGTTAGGAAGCAATTAAGGTTAGTGGTCTAAAGGTGGTCTAAAGGTGGTCATGTGGATAGTTAAAGTTGACATTTAAGGTCATGGATAGGGGCTAGTGGCACCCTCGGTCATTAAGGTGACTATAGGGTTGAGGCTAAGGGTGAATAGGCTGGTGAGAGACCCTTGGTCATAGATGTGACTATGGGCAAAGATCAGGGGGTGGGCGATAACTGCAACTCTTGGTCTCCAATGAAACCATAGGCAAGATGGTGGAGGTAGGTGAACTTAAACACATGAAAAAAGAAATAATGGATAATTCAAGAGATCATTAGGCAAAAGAACCAATAGATAATTAGAGAGACCATCAGGCACAAGAACCAATAGATAATTGGAGAGACCATTAGGCAAAAGAACAAGATTTGTTGGTTACAAATTGTTAGACCGATAGTTAAAAGAATGACCTAGTGATTAAGCACAATAACCCAACAAATACACTAACAATACAAACCATACAAAAGTGTATGGTATAGTCTGTATGATAAGGATCTGCATGGTATGGATTGTATGACCATATGGATCAACAAAAGGTGAAACCTAAAAAATTAAAAAAATTGCAAAATTTCCCTGCACTGAAATATGTCAAATTATATGTCAATCTTTATGTCTCAAGCCTCCTAGACTCAATTGTGAGGTTTTTTTTAATCTCCAAGAGGCTCCCTATAAAATCACACCCACAAATTTCTTCAAAAAAGAATGAAAACTTGCAAGATTAGGTTAACAAAACCTACAAAAACAAGGGTTAAAGAGGGATAGGGTCTCATTGTGCATGCCAAAATTGTGTACAACTAAGTGTGAATGAAAATAAAGGATTAAAACATTAAAATCAAAACCCTACTCAACACCTAAATGTAACCTCAATTTAAGCAAAAGAAACCTATAAAACATCAACAAAAGGAAACAAAACTCTCTCACCCACACAAGATTCTTGATGTGCCAATAGCGATTGTGCTCCAAGATTGATGTTGATGAAAGATTGAATGTGGTTGCTCACACCAGCAGCATGACATTGCATTATTGATTGTTGATTATTGAAATGGCTCACATAAGGAGGTATTTATAGATTTTGGAGATGGTGAATCAAGGGCTAGGATTGATTTGAGAACAACGGTTGAGGATGATCGAGAGGTTATTTAGTTATGGTTGGTTTTGAAAAGGGATGAAGTGGAGGGTGGGGATGAAAGGTGATTTTTATGACTTTTCATGAATTTTCATGTGTAAATGATTAACTTAAATGACAAATTAGTTGTAGTTGTTAACCAAGGATTTGAAAGGGAAATTAAATAAATAAAGTATTTATTATTTTTTGGAAAATTAGGATGTGAAAGATGAACTTAATTAAATAAATGTTGAATTTATTTATTGAAGTTGAATATTAGGAAAAGGAAGAAAATGATTAATTAATTAAATAAATAATTAACATTTATTTAATTAACGTTAGAAAGATGATTGGATAGGTTAATTAAATAATTGTTTTTATTTAAAATAGAAAGGGACATATGTAGGATAGGTTAGATGATGTTACCTCCAAATGAAGTGATGATTTTGGGTGTCTACACATATAATTTATGGAAAAGATAAGGAGAATTTTACCAAACTAAGAGTCTTGTTAATAAGTTGTTTTTGAAAAGAAAATGTTGTTCTCTAAAAATGAAAGATGGAGACCCGATTGCAGAACATTTAAATGCATCCAATCTAATCTTAAGTCACTTATAGTCAATAGATGTGAAGATAGAGGAAGAGGATAAATGTATTTTACTACTATGTTTATTGCCTAATTCTTGGGACAATTTGATTCTTGCACTTAGTGGTTCTATGATAGATCCTAAGATGGATTCTCTTGTTCCTACCTTGCTCACAAAGGAAATGAGAAAAAAGTCTATGGAGGATGGGTCTAAGGATGCATTGCATGTGTGGGGTAGATCTAAAGAGAAGGGTAAGGAGAATAAAAAAGTTGGTAAGGATAAGTCTAAGGACACATCCAATTCTGAGGGTATATCCAAGACACCTAGTAAGAGTGAATTGAGATGTTGGAACTATGGTAAATGGGGGAATCACAAAAAGGAATTCCAAAACAAGAAAAAGAAAGATGAATACTCCTCTATTAAGAATTTTTTTGGTGATGAAGCTACTGATGCTTTTATTATTTCTACTAACATGACTTTTGATGACTCTTAGTTGATAGATTTAGGTACATCCTACAACATGAGTCCTCACAAGGAGTGTTTTTTAGCATGTACATATTATGATGGTGGGGAAGTATTCATCAGGGATAATAACACTCAAAATATTGCGAGCCAAGGGGAGGTAAAATTGATTTTTAATGATGGAAGGTTGAAAACTGTCACATATGTATTGCATATCCCTAGCTTAGCTAGAAATTCATTTATATATCTAAAATGAATGATTTAGGGGTGCATGCAAATTTTGAGAAGAGTGGTTGTAGGTTGAGAAGAAAGAATTTGGTGATGGCTAGTGACACCTTGTTTAAGCTAGAATCATCCACTTTTCTTAACTCTATAAATTTAATTGATTACTTTGTTTCTTGTAAATGGTGGCATCATAGATTAGGTCACATTAGTGATAAGGGCCTTAAAACCCTCATTAATAAAAAAAGATGGTCGATGGTTGATGGTTATTTTGTTGACTTTGATTTCTATGAACACTGAGTGTATGGAAAACAACATGGGGTTTCTTTTAAATCAGGTAGTACTAGAGCTAAACATGTTTTGGATGTGATTCATAGCGATGTATTTGGTCCAATGGATGTTCCTTCCATTGGTAAGTCTCACTACTATGTTACATTTTATCAATTACATGATTTACTTTTTGAAACACAAATCTACTATATTTTCTATGTTTAAAGAGTTAAATACACTTGTTGAGAAACAAATAGATAAGAAAGTAAAGATTTTGAGATTAGATAATGGTGGTGAGTATTTCTCTAGAGACTTGGATGATTATTGCAATCATGTAGGGATTATTAGATAGAAAATGACTCCATATACTCTACAAAAAATGGAGTAGTAGAATAGATGAATAGGACTTTGATGGACAAAGCTATAAGCATGCTAAGCAATGATAAGCTTGAACAATTTTTCTGGGATAAAGTTGTACGTTGTTTGTTATTTGGTTAATACATCTCCCACTTCTACTCTAGTTGACAAAACACCCTATGAGGTATGGATAGGTAAAAGATCATCAGTTTCTCATTTCAAAGTATTTGGTAGTAAGGCATATGTTCATGTTCCTAAAGAGAAACATTATAATCTATTAATTTTAGGGCTAACAAGTGTGTTTTAGTGGGATGCAGTGAGAACATTAAGGGTTATAAGGTTTAAGATCTTGTAGCATTGAAAATGTTATATTCTAAGGATGTTATTTTAGGGAGCTTAGGGTATTTATAGATGTTGAACAACCTCATGAAAATCCTAAGAAAACAATGCATTTTGATATTAAGGATAAATTGTAGGAAGATGCATGTACAAAATAGCAACAAGATGGATATAATGAGGAAGGAGAAAGTTTAGATTTGAGTTTTGATGAGGAACAACAAGAGCCTCTTGTTACACGTATTAGATGGTCCACTAGACAATTAAATATAGTCAAAAGGTACATCCCTTCTAATTACAGTTGTGTATTTTCTTTATCATGTACTAACAATGAACCTAGATCTGTGAAGGAAGATTTGTTTTCAGATGAGCATGAATCCTAGTTAGAAGCTATGAAAGATAAAATAAAGTCCTTAGATAAATGTGAGACATGGTATCTAGTTGAGCTACCTAAGGGGAGGAAAGCCATTGGATGTAATGGGTATTTGAAAATAAATTTGGAGTAGATGCTAAGTTGGAGCAATACAAGGCTCATTGAGTGGCTAAGAGTTACTCCCAAGTTGAGGGAATGGATTTGGGTGAGATATTTTCTCTCATGGATAAGCTAATCTATATTAGATTCTTTTTATCTATTGTTGCTACTTTTGATTTAGAGTTAGAGCAAATAGATTTGAAAACCACATTTCTACATGGGGATCTTGATGAGGAAATATTATGAAATGACCTAACAATTGTGTGAAGGGACATGAGCATTTAGTTTGTAGGTTAAAGTGATATTTGGATGTTTTGAAGCAATCATTGAGAATGTGTTGTCCAAGATTTGATTCTTTTGCATTGGATCATGACTTTGTTAGAAATGAGGTAGATAATCATGTTTATGTTAAATTAATTGAGAATTGGCTACTAATCATTGTCCTATATGTTGATGATATGTTGTTTATTAGTAATGATAAGTGAATGATTAGGGAACTTAAGAGTTAGTTATATGGTACTTTTGATATGAAAGATTTAGGGGTTGCAAAATATAGTTTGGGTATCAAAATCTATAGGAATTTGGTTAATAGGAAACTTTGGCTAAATTAGAAGTACATTGACACTATTTTGCAATGTTTTGATATGTAGGTTTGCAAACCAATTAGAATTACTTTACCAATTGACACTAGGCTCTCTTTGGAATAGTGTCCTAAAATAGATGACAATCTTGAAGAGATGTATAAGGTTTCATATGCCAATGCTATTGGAAGCCTGATGTATGTTATGGTCTATACAAGACCTAATATTACCCAAGTAGTGGGAGTTTTGAGTAGGTTAATGTTGAACCCTAGTAAAGAACACTAGACTTATGTTAAAAGGGTTTTCAAATATTTACATGGAACTTCTAACCATTGTATTTGTTATCCTGAGATTGATGATGTGGACAAGATGGGTGATTTATAGGGATTTGTTAGTTTTAATTGGGTTGGTGGTCTAGATTGTAGGAGGTCTATGAGTGGCTATGTTTTTAGTTTGTTTGGAGGTGCAATTAGTTGGATGAGCAAACAATAACCTATAGCCATTTTTTCCAATATAGAAGAAAAGTGCATAGCTTCAACACATGCCTATAAGGAGGCAATATGGTTACACATGTTATGTTTAGATATTGGCTATCAGTGTAGACAAGTCAAAATAAAATGTGATAGTCAGAGTGCCATCTATTTGGCTAAAAACCTAATGCATCATGCCTACACAAAGCAAATTGATGTACAATATTAATTTATTTGAGAAATGGTTGAGGGTGGTAGATTCATGTTAAAAAAAGTAGACACCTCATAGAATGTTGTAAGTTCACACACTAAGCCAATGAGTATGTAGAGAAGTTTAGTTGGTGCATGGAGTTAATGGGTCTCTCTACCTTGGGAGCTTGATTTACTATATTCCTGATTATGTCATTGCAATGTGAATTCCAAGTGGGAGAATGTTGGGATTAGGTGCCATTCACCTTGCAAATTTGTAGACATGTTTTAATTGTATTTAATTATTATTATTGATAAATAATGTTGTCTCCAAGGATCATGGAGAGGGTAGACTTGTATGCCTCTCTTAGGTGGTAGGAAAAAATATTTATTATTTATCCTCTCACATGTATTTGTAATGACATTGAATTCGAGAGTTACTTTTGGGAAGATATTGGAAATTGATCAAAGATTGGGAGGTGTAAGAGGATGTATGAAGATTGTCTACATATGGATCTTACGATAGATTTGGACAATCTTCTCGTGGAGCACCTAGGATTGGTATCTTAATCAATTTGACCATTATGATAGAATCTATGGAATTTATGACATGTAAGGTGGCTGTAAGGTGCATAAGAGAAGCTACATATATTTAGGGAGTTTGACCATGTGGAGTGACTTGTGAGATTCCCCATGATGGAGGTGGATGCCTAGATTTGAGTGAGTGATATTGGCCACTAGTTTTGGAATACCATTCATGGTATCTTGTATCCATAGCTTCTATATATTGATACCTTGAGATGGTAGTATTATGAGATTGTTTTGCAGGTCATTCAAGCACCATTATGCTACCAAAATTCAAAGAGATTAGTAGATTATAACATAACTATTTTTAGGATTAATACAATATTGGATCTCATTAGATGTGGAGTTTTTTCCCAAAGGGGTTTCTCCACATAATCATTGTGTTATGGTTTGAATTTGTTTTCATTGTTGATTTCATTTCCTCTAATGATCTATTACAATTTATGGAATTTGGATGCACTAAATAGCAATATTTCTTATTGTATTGATTCACCCTATTTTCAACACTATTGGGGGCTTGACTAAGGCAATCTCCTAAATGACACCTTTTTTCCCTCTTTTAAAATCTAGTAAGTTATGTAGTAGTTGAGGGAGGTGTTGATAGTCCCATGTGTTTTATGTCAATAAGTACAAAGGTCATGACCATGATGATATGAGTCACTAGCATGTCATTTTAGATTCTACCAGACATTAGAGGTTGCAGGAATGTCATAGGGTCACAATTGTGCAATTGAAGTCACATCTGTGTCAGTACGAGTATTATCACGTACCCTCCCATCCTAACATAGTTAATCACAAAAAAAAAGAGCTCAAAACTTCTCTGTAGTCATCCAAAACATCTCCATGTTGTATTCTTAGGCATATACAACTATTTAGTCATCAAATTAGATATGATTTGATCTTCTCCCTATTCTCACAAATTACACTTTTATTTCAATTCATACATGTGTAAGCTCAACTCTCATTTTTTTTTTAATTTAAAGTCTAAAATGAATTAATTAATATTGTTAAATTACTAGAGGCATGTAAGATACAACAATTGGGTGTAATAGATATCCATCCAAGGCTCTTCAATCATCTATGTTGTTGTGAGAACAAGGGATCAAGAACACTTAGTAGTATGCCCAATATATTGGTTCCTATAGGGAATTCGTATTGATAGATCAATCATCTTCCTCCTAATGTCTTGTCTATCAATGCCCCCACCTGTTGAAAATACATATTCATAGAGGCATTAGGTATGAGATCTACAAAGCCTACATAAAATCAACTTGGACAGAACCACCTAAATCATTGTCAACAAAAATGCAACACTACTTTCAAGAAGTGCTAAATATGTATATAGAAGATGGATGCATTATTCATCTCAAGTACACAAAGTACACTAGGCTTGCTTTTGGTTTGAGACTTTCTTTGGTCCAATTGTAGGTATGCTCTCATCAAATTCACATGGAGTTGGAACATTTTATCCCGAGAGATCAATGTATTTGTAGACTACAATAATGAACCAAAACTAGAAGAACATTTTTTATTTAGGTGTCTAGTGTATTATGATATCCATGGTAGGAAACTAACTCTTCAAATAATATCATGGATATCTATGAGATTGTATTCATTATGAGGATCAAAGATGTGTGGGTGGAAGTATAAATCCCTGTCTCACTTGTGGGTCATTTTGAAAAAATATGTTTTGCAAGGGTGAAAAGTCAAAAAACCTTCGAATGAAGATCTTAGATATGACACATGTGATTGACCTTTGATTGGACATATGACCTTCAATCAAAGGTCTTTTTTTACCATTAAAATATTTTTATGACCCATTTTTGAAGGTGACATTCTAAATAAGGACCTTTGATTGAAGGTCACCTTCTAAGGAACTTTGATCAAAGTTCCTTCATTTGAATTTATCTTT
This sequence comes from Cunninghamia lanceolata, assembly GCA_027924645.1. NCBI lineage: Eukaryota > Viridiplantae > Streptophyta > Pinopsida > Cupressales > Cupressaceae > Cunninghamia > Cunninghamia lanceolata. Next base: position 9,012,942 of record BSBN01000635.1, on the reverse strand, counting down.
TAATAAAGGTACCTAAGTAGCACCTATCTGGTACTCATTCCACATGCTAACTTTTTTGGACAAAATTTGCTTATGAACAATTTAAGTCATCACAACACAAGACTTTGCCCAAATATAACCCTCAGAGTAAGATTTCTAAAAATTATAGTTTTAATATTTTTATTTAATTATTATATTTATTTTATATTTTCTAATCAACATAGGTTTTTTACCAAACATAAAGTCCTTTGTTAAACACACACGGGAAAATAACAATTAAAATTAAAAATAATGATCACCCTTTATATTGATGTCCTTGTTTCAACAAAAAACAATTAATTAATTTGGATATATACAAAAATATTAGTATATGATGAAATGTGTCTAAATTATAATTAACCTCAATTAAAAATTAATAATAAATAAAATATACAACAAAAAATTACAAAACGAGGTATGCCCTAAGCATCAATATTAATGATATATGTTCAAGTATAAAAAATCTTATTTCTAGCTCAAGTTATGTGTTATGGGGAAATATTACTCATAAAAAATACTATAAGAAACAATTTACTAACAAATATTTTTAAAATGAGATATATTATTTTTATTTAAAATAAAAAAGATTTAGAATCCATATAGGAAATTTCATAAATCATTAGTTAACATTATCTTCAAGTTCTTAATAGTTTTCTTGCTATAATTGAAAAAAATGAAAGTTTTGTTAAAAATGCTTATTTGAGTGGCCCACTTAGGCCAAAAAGAGACATTTTTATGCTCCCAATTGTGTAGCTCTATTCATCAAAGAGATGATCCAATACAAAGTATACATTCTTAAGATTCATCAATACAACTTTTTATCTCAATGTTTACCTTTAGATTAATTTCAGATACAACTTTAATTTTGGATGTGCAAATGAGCTCATTGTAAATTGTGATTTATGTTTCTTTTTCTTACAAAATTTTAGATAAAATGTATTTTTCTTCCAATCTCATTAAATTATTTTGATTACTAGTTCCCTTAGTGGGAAGCACTTAGATAAGTACATCTATAGTTGTTTTTGAATGTGCAAGATTAAAATAACTACTATTGAATCAATCTTGCCAATAGATTTTATAAAGTGATCTTGGTCGCTAGATGTTGATTATAAGATATGTCATTATCTTGTGTAGGTATCTTTTCTTCTTGAATTTGAGTAACTACAGCTCTTGCCTATTTGACATTTACTATTTATGTCAAAACACAAACTTTACTTTTCCATTTACATTTTTCATTATATCTTAACAAACTTTACTTTTCCATTTGCTTAGACATTTTTTTAAAAATATTTTTGTTGCATCATTTAGTTTTTTCTTATTTTTTGTGAATATTATTTTTATTTTGTCAATTTGTCTTTAATAATCAATGCACTCTTGGAATATTTTTGCCCCTATCCCTTTTGGTGGCCACATCAATAGCAATAGATAGAGATTGCATTAAGATCAGCGCAATCTCAACACCATTGGTATAAAAATATCAAATAAGAGAATACAATATAAATGTGCTACAGTCATGTGATTTAATAATAATAAAAAGGGAAGGTTAATTAACTTTTAGCATAGATTACCCCTTTCAAGGCACAAATCTCTTATATTCATGTGCTTTAGTTTAATTAAAAACCTTGTTCTCTATAATTGTTTTAGAAAATGTATAAAATTTATTAAAACAAACCTTCTTAATCATCCATTCATGAACTTGATACTACAAAGGTGAATAAAATTGTGAAAGTATTATCATGAATATATATATATCTCATGACATTGCTTCACCATGTTAGCTATATATTTTGTTTTCCCAAAATTGTAAAATTCTTCTAAGTCATGTGTCCTCTTTATGCTTTGGCCTAGTCTTGCCCATCAATTATTATTGATTTGAGAATTCCTTCAATTGGCTCCCTTGGTCAAATTATGTGCTTGGTGTAGTGCTTTTCTTCCCCTTATATTTAAGTCATGTGCCTAAGTTGTAAAAATCTAGAAATTTCTAACTATAAGGTTGTTTGTACTCATTTTCTATCATTTTGAAGGTTTGCAGAACTTCCAAGGACTTCAACCATCAAACACATTTCCTCTTTTTCCCTTTTATTTACACACCTTTGTAACTTTGTGTGCTTGTGGACTTCTGTACTTTTGGAAAAATTCCTTCCCTTTCCCATTTCCCCCCACCCCCACTTCCTCCATTTTGTAAAATTATGGACCCCATCTGGATGTCCGAATTTCCCTCTTGATACCACAAACTTCTTTCTCCCCGTTCCCTTTTCACCTTTCTTATAGAATTATAGGTTTCCTATAGACTTCTTCCACTCTTCTATTTTTGTCTAAAGTTTGGATGTCCAAGCAATCCCCACTATGCACAAATATTGAAGACTTTTATAAAGGTGGTCATTTGTGGGATTTTCTTAGACTTCTAGATCTCTAAATTTTTAGTTTTAAGTCTGAATGGACCCCGCATTTTCTTAGATCATTTGAATAACTTGTGTTTTGCATGATTCTTCCACCCATCTTCCATATTCCTTTTGGTCTGACTTCCCAACTTCCAATAGACATGTCCATGTCTAACCTCTACTTTGGCATCGAGTTCCTGCAAATCCACCAAACACCTCACCTATTTCCCTAAACTCTTCGAATGTCATTAATGGATGGAATTGACTCTCTATATCTATACAAATGCACTTATCCCACCAAAATGTCATTGCTCATCCCAAGGGCACAAATCCACATGTGTATTTTAATAGAGGATGAAGAAGATGAATTGATCGACATGAATGCTACATAGTCATTGTTGGTCTACACTTAGGTGCTAGGCTACCCATTTCCAGCAAGAAATGGGTTTTTCTCACCTTGCATTTGGCTTAAGGAATATTTGGATGGATTTTGTGCCCTTTCTCACCTTCAGTGTTTTAACTAGTGAATCTTGTGACCCTCGCTGAGACAAGCAGAACACATGATAATCACATGCTATAGATACAAGATTTAAAATTATAACAAGGGTTGGTCTCTGAGATAAGTTTCTACCTTGGTTGTTGAAAGTGTGTTCTAGGGTATCAATTGATGTATATGCAACATTGTAGGGGGTTGAAATCATTTATATGGTTGTAATTGTGCTAGGTGATTACATTGCCATTTATCTCCATGGTAGGATGTAATGTTTCAAGGGGATGCTCAAACCTAGTTGTGGATCCTCTCTTGCCACATTTGTTGGCCTAATGTAATGGAGTATTGATTAATGTCATAACATTATAAAGTATTGCAATCTATTTTATAATTATGAGCCTAATGTAACTATTTTATATTTAAAAATATATAACCGACATTTTTTAAATGAAAGCACACAAGAATTAAATTTAAAATATATAACCGCCATAGTTTTATTAAATTAATGGACATAACAATAAAGCTGACATAAAGTAACAAATCTATATAAATATAAGTAATAGTCAAACATAAATCACAAAAATATGAAATGAAATAATGTACAGCAAAAGAATATTGAGAAGCACAAGAGCTATTTGAAGGTAACTATATTATATTGAATAAGGTAGAGAAAAAGAATACTGGAGAAGCGCAGGAGTTATTTGAAGGTAACTGCATTATATTTTATACATATTCGTATAAAGGTTTCAATTTAATTTTCTTTTCTTTTCTGCAAAATGAAATATAATTTGTGGGTTTTTATTCAGTGCTAATTTATAAAAATTAACTGTGGTTAAATAATATTTTATTCATAAATTTTATTACACTTTAAATTTATTTTCTGTACATTGTAATTTAATTTAATTGTTTTAATCATCACTATATTATTAAAAATATGGTTTCAATTTAATTTTCTTTTCTTTTCTAAGAATGAAATCTAATTTGTGGGTTTTATTCCGTGCTGATTTATAAAAATTATCTATCATTAAATAATATTTTATTCATACATTTTATTACACTTTAAATTTGTTTTATGTACATTGTAATTTAATTTAATGGTTTTTAATCATCACTGTATTATTAAAAATATAGTGCCATAAAATATCAAATCAAATAGTACTATAAATTAAATAGTACTTTTATTTATTGTTGAGTTATTTTAATGAAAATAGTCCAAATTAATATGTTAACTTTTATTAGAGTTATCTTTTCTTTTCTATGTTATTTTATTTACTATAGAATGATTTAATTTATAACTATAGTTTATTAGGGTTTTATCATATGAAATATAAAAGGAGCAAAGTGTATTCGACAAGTGTAGAAGTTACTCCTTACAAATAAGTTAAATAGGCACCTCAAGAAGGATATCTCTCAACATATTTTAGATACATTTTTCTAAATATAGGTATGCTAGTTAATGTCACAACATTATAAAGTATTGCAATCTGTTTTGTAATTGTGTGCTTAATGTAACACAGTGTTGATTAATACCACAACATTATAAAGTATTGCAATCTATTTTGTAATTGTGTTCCTCTTTTGCATGTGGGATGTTGTTGATTTGAGATGGATGATTAAGTATGTATGATGTGCATGATTTCCTTGTTTTCATGATACAATTATAGTTCCATATGGATGTTCTCTTTCCTTACATGTTGTAACTCTATTGCCCAATGGATTTGGCACGATTCAAGTTGGTTTAGACTTCAATCATTTTCATTTAAACATTTTCCTTTTTTGTTGTAGCTTAGTGTATTGTTTTGCCTATATGCATGAATTAACATTATTATTTTTGCCATGACCTAAGAGATTTGCACATGAATGAAATGTTAGAGGTTCATGTAAGTAGGAGTCATGCTCATCTTTGCAACACATTGTTCTAATTATGAACACTAATAGTAAGCTAAAGAAAGATAAATCTGTAGAGGGTTGTATTAATGAGACACGAGATACATATGTAGTATGAAATATTAAGGGGACTCATTTTATGTAGTATAACTCATATTACATCTTTAGGTACATATACATGCTTGTCCATATTTGATATTTGTGAGGTCTAGTAGGTTTGTTTTTTATTTCTATTACAACATGGTGGTCAAAGCCATGTTCCAATCCTAATCCCATTTCAAGACCTCAAGGGAATACCCCCTAGGGGGGCTTAAAGAAGAATTTTTTTTCTAATCCTATGCAGTAGTCCAAAACCACCCCTTCTTTGTGGATGTATCACTCTTTTCTCGAGATATTTTTTTCTCCTTGTCTCACTTTGGGTTGTGATGCTAGAGGGGGACTAGATGGTTTTGGAAACTAACAAATGGCAACTCTATTAGGGATAGATTTAAATTTATCTTATCCTAGACCTTATGAGAAAATTAAAGACTCCACTAGGGAGAGAAACCAAAAAATATTTATACCTTGGTGGTTTACGATCCAAAGGTTTCCTCTTTTGAAAGAGTTAGTGACTCTACTATCAAGATTCAAATTTATTGAACTGCTAATGCCTATTTGTTATTGGTGCAACAAGCATACATCTCAAACTTGTAACATCTGATAATAAAAGTACACAAAGGTTTTCTTCTTCTATATCTAGATAAGGCTTCTTTCAAAGTAAAGAAATATTCTTTTATGAATTCTTTTTCTTCCTTGCATGACTAAATGTGCTAAGTCATGGCTTCTTGGTTAAATAATGATAACTCTAGGGTTGCTCCTTCACACATACCTTTCTATGTCTCAAGCCCTATAAACTACAATGAGGTAGATGCATATGACTCTTATGATGATGCCTCTCCTTGCTATTTGTAGGGAAAAAATGTGGACTACAAATGGGGTAAACTTTTATCTTTGAAAATCTTGTTAAATTCAATTAATATGACTTTTCCTCAGTTTATTCCTATGTGTGTCAATCTAGGGAATGTAGACTGATGAAAGTTATTAGGGTTGTTTGCCTAAGGGTTGAACCTAGCGAGCTAAGTGTGGATGGATGCAATGCTACTTAGTCTATGCTTATTCTGGAATTTGGCTCTCAAACCTCTTGTCAGTTCTGTGACAGGAGTCTATATCAAAATGGTCTGCAACATAAATAGATTAACAGTAAACAATAAATAGTATTAATGTTCCACACTTAAGAACATAATATAATCAAAAGACATAATTGAAATGGAATGCATTAAACTTTATTCACACATATTGATAGTTACACTGATCAATGTTTACAGAATACAACATGCCGAATTAAACTTATATGCATCCAACAACAAACAATGATAATTGCAAACTAATACAATTACGGAAAAATGAATGTAAAGCTAAAACGTTTATCACCACACAATGTACTCCTACTGTAATGATCACTAGGTAACTAAGGAAGTGGGCCCTGCCTTTTTCGATTATCAGGTGATGAAGCTTACGAACACAAGTTACTCCATGCTAATCAACGTACATTTAGATAACATCATAGTAATTTGTAATCACGAACAGAAGTCTATATCAATATATTATTATCATCTATGTAAACTAAGTCTTGGATTACATATTTATAGATACTATAGACCGATTAAACTTATAACTACTGCTGGATAAAACATATAAGAGTCTTTGGTTGTTTTGGCATGTGGCTGACAACTTTAAAAGATAATCAAAAATAGACTATAGTCTTTTGCCATCGTTTCAAAATGGCACAACAACTTGAAATAGATAAATACATCTCAACACTAATTCAACTAAAATGACAAATGAGCCTCAAACAGTCCTAACTTCACTCCACCGATGCCCTCATCCATGTGCCATCCATTAAGCATCTCCTGCCACCAAAAATCATAGAGATAATCAATAAATGATCAAAGGATTTTGATATATTCATAGGTTTTTATCTTCCCTTTATATTTTATAAAATATCTTCAGTTCATTAACAAATGGTGACAAGAGCAACAGAAGATACTATGAAATGACAAAGTTTAAAGGCAAATAAAAGGTAAAATAAAGATATAATTTTCCCCCATCATTTCCCCCAACTTAGGGTTTTGCATGACCTCATGCAAAAGAATGTAAAGTACAAACCATGAGGAGAAAAAGGAGCTAATTTCTGCATTATGTCAGTGACTTCTTTAACCCATGACTAGTATAATGCATGCATCTACTTCTCATGATCATGAATGGTCATGAGAGATGTATTGGAGGCATCTGTTTGCTCAAGTGTTGCCTTGAGTTGGCGAATCTCCTATGTCTGTGAGGAATCAAGAGTGCATGCTTCATGAACCTGTATCTAAAGGACTTTATTCTCCTCAGTCACCTTAGCCAACAAATTCTACAGTGCTTGATTGTCCTCTCTTAATTGGGCTACCAAATTTTTTAAACCTTGATTTTCCTCTATCAACTTAGTTACCAATTTTTGTAGGTCACCAATTTCCACATTTGTTAACAAAGGATCTCTTTCCCCTGCCTCTTGGTTTCTAGTGGGGGGCATTTCCATATGTTCCTATTCATTGCCAACTGACATATTCAACTCATGGTCTTCCATTCGGGATGACAATTCAGTGGTCCTTTGTTCTGCAAGTTGTACTAAGTTGACAGTGTCTTCATCCATCAATTCAGTTTGGGAATTTTGAATGTTAGTGTCATCACGAACATCCTCCCCATGTGACACAAATCCTTCTTCCATACCCTGTGCAGGCTCATTCAAGGGTTCCATTATTTTTCCTTCCTCGGTAGCCACCAACACCCCCTCTAATATTGGAAGATTGGACTGAGGGAGCTGGATCTCCTGCTCACATCTTTTTTCATTTTTATCAGTAGCCATAGTTGCTTCTATTATCTTCCTTTTGTTACTCCTTCGCAACCCTCCAGCAACAGTTTTTGACCTTCTAGTTTTGTGATATATAGCATCTATGATTGTACAATCATCCACTTCTTTTGGTTATTCAGAACCCAGAACATTGCTAGTTACATTTGCCAAGTTCTCTAACTTTTCGGTTGTAACAGTTGGTGGTTTCTCTTTATCACTGGAAGCAATTGAGACTTGTTTCTTTGAAGAAACAGGGGAGACTTCAATTGAAGATGTCCTACTATGCATTTTCTGCTTAGCCCTAGTTTCACATTGGGTCATCCCACAATAATGGGTTACACTTTTTGGCCAAACTTGACATTGAAACCAACATTTTGAACTAAATCTTCACTTTCTAACACCTATCGCTACTAAATTGTTAGAAATTTGAAAATGATGCAAACTAGTAATTTGTGAGATTTTTTTTGTAGATTCTAAATATATTTTTTAAAAAAAATTTAGAGTTAAATTGTAAAAAAATTTGCATCTCCTTTGATAACTAATTTTTAATTGTAAACAACATTTTTTTAAAGTGATGTGTATTCAGTAGCACATAACCTTTTTCCTACAAGGATAAAATTTTGATTCTTTTGAATTTAGATTGGTAACACTGACATATAGGGCATGCATTTGGTTTCATAATGTTTTGTTGAATATTGTTTTTTTAATTAAGTTTTGAAGTCAACAATTATAATTTAGACATAGGCATACTCCGTAAAACATAACTTTTTCTGTATGTATGTAAAATCAAATTTTCTTTTTTTGTTAAAACAAGGACATCAATACCTAGGGTATACATATTTTTTAGAATTTTTTTTCACTAATTTACTAATTTTCCATGTGTGTAGAACAGAGAACTTGATGTTCGGTGAAAAACTCACATTCACAAGAAATAAAAAATAAATATAATAATCAAATTAAATATATTTAAAATTATACTTTTTGGGAAGCTTATAATAAGGACTACATACTTACAAAACATAAATTTTAAATGAATTCATTTGATCCCCCAAAAGGTAAATCAAAAGTAGTTTTTATTAGCATTTTGATAGGTGTAGAGGAGACTCCATTATAGGTATGATTTAAAACTAGTGTCTATCGAAGGGGGTTTGAATCTAAGGAGGTTTGATCAAAGCATCTTCAATTAAAATCCTTTAAATGAAACCTTTCAAGGCTTAAATCATTATATTTTATAAAAATATGTGATTTCAACAAAAATTAGGATGTCCCAGAAAGTGTAACCCATTATTGTGGCGGCACCCCATTTTGGTGTGCTAGGTTTGACATATTTGCCACCCATAGGGGTAACATGGGAACTTTTGAGTAGTTTGCTACATGATGCTATGGTTTTCTTGGTACCCTTCTTGGAAACCCTCTTCTTTGAAGGACCAAAAGAATTGTCAGAAGTTTCTTTTGTCCCTGAATCTTCACTATTCTCATCTGAAGAACTTTCATTGTTACTATCCTTATTTGACTCTGTGCCTACAAACTCTTCTTTTTTGGAAGCACTAGGTGGGTTCTTATTGTCAGGAGAATATTCCTCTGTGGAGTTGTTTGGGGTATCATATCCAAGAAGTGAATCTCAATCTTGCAAGGGAGATAGTCTTTTTTAATTCTCTCACAACTAACAGTTTGATGAGGCCATGGTGAGCTAATGAATTTTTATATCCTTTTTGAACTATTCTTCGCATTTGGTTTACAAAGGAATAAAGAAAGAATAGCATATGGACAAGCATTCCCCACCGTAAATGCAACATAAGGTGAAAATGTTTAGTATATACATACACATGCCTACCCTCGCAAGTTATGTACTGGATGATGAATTTTGCTTCAATGTTCTAGGGGTTTGGAAGAGAAGACAACCACGTACCTTGCCCTATTACTATTTCAACGGACTCACCTTGTTCCAAAAAATTCTGGCACAAAGGTTCAAGATCCATCGCACACTTGGAATGATTAGGGAAATACTTCTCCCTTATGAGCAGGAACCCAAAAACATTGACCACGGCTTCCACTGAGAAAGGAATGGTTAAACCCTAAACTTTTGCTTCCTTCTTATGGCAAGTCATTGAAAATTCTTGCATAATCCTCTCATCATACCCCCTTAACCTCTTTAAATACACATCCCATCCTGCTTGTTTGAAAATCTTATAGGCTTCAGCAACCTCTGGTGTCCTCAATTCTTCCATAGTTGGCAGCTCAAAACGATGTTGATGTTCTCCTACCATGATGCTACCAGGAAGTTTTCACAACCAGAAGAATTGTGCAAATGAAAATTACCAACAAATGCAAAAACTGCTACTTGATAGGAATAGTGTTTGGGAATAGTACACAGATTAAACAGAGGTTAACTGGCAAATAAATTTAGAAGGCGGGTGCAATAAAAAAATGGTATACCTTGATTTTATTATGGCAACTTATGGTTACACTAATGAATGACAAGTAATAATGGTATTAATTAAGCGAGGCTGGGTGATAATAGATTACGGCGTACTTGAAAGGATATGGCATAGATACAATGTGATGGTTTACATATAGAAGAAACATGACATGGCTTATGACACGACAGCTACCCCTCTAGGTATGCATGTGACTTGTCCACGAGTGACGTCACCAATCATTAGATGAAAAAAAGAATATTAAATAAAATAACGAGGAAAGAAAAAAAAGTGAGATATACCAATACCGATGACCGCCGGTGGTATGTGTTAGTGTAGGTTTTTATTTCCTAGTTGGGTTATTTATTTTTCCCTATATTCCTAGGTTTTTTCTACACTTCTATTAATCTCGCTTAGGTTAATAAAGCATGTCTTATTAGGTGAGTGGTTGCGAGGTGTCACCTTCCTACATGTGAGCATCCATTAGCTATCTTGGGAAGATACTTTGCTATATTTAGTTTGATAGATGGTTGTTCCTCATTGGTTGGTGTTGCCACCTCCTCCCTCTTCCTAGTCTATATAAGCATGCTACCTGGCTTGTATTTGATATCTTTTGCTTTTGCATCCTCTTAATGCTATTTTGCTTCTAGCATTTGCATTACTCTCTTGGAGACTAACTCTATGTTGCTATTTTGATTTCATATCATTTGCATTCATAGTTTAGATATCTATTCTTTGCACTAGTTTTTTGGGTTAATAATCTTTTCAGATTCTAACATGGTATCAGAGCTATTCTATGTGCAAGAGTAGATTTTAGTTTCCATATTTGAGAGATTCGGGGGGGGGGGGGGGGGGGTAATAAATCTTTTTGCAAGTTTTCAAAAAACCCAGTATGCTCTTCTCTTGCATCTTCCGATGATCTTGAGAATCAGAAAAGTTTGACGGAAACTTTTTTAATCTCTGGGGTTGCACATGTGTTTTATGAAATCTGGGTGATTGCAGCATTTCTGGTTATACTGGCAGCATTTCTGGTTATACTGGCAGCATTTCTGGCTATTCCAACGCGTCCAGGAGGCTTGAGAAAGTCAGATTTAGCTTTTGTTTCACCGAAATCAGAGATCGTCATACATAGTTGTGGAACCGGGGTTTCAAGCTCAAATCTGACAACCAGCTTGCATATTTGGTCTTTTGAATCAATATTGCAAGTTCCAGCATCTGATTCAACCTTTGCATGTCATTTTTTGGTCGCTGGGGTCATTTTTTGTAGCTAAAGGCATTTTGTTTACACTGAAGCAACATCGTCTATGTATTTACAAGAAAAATGCCTTCTGGGTTTTGTTCACAGCACAGAAAAACCATTTGGGTATCTTTCTATTTTTGCATGTAGTCTGTATATTTTGCATAAATGCGCTCAGAAAGCTACAACAAGACCCCTCTCCGTTGGCAGCTGTAATTTTGAAGACAGTTTTCAAATGCTCCGTTCTTGCTCATACGGACTCCTTTTCCCACGATTTTTTTTTTTTGTTTTTGGCTATTTTTTCTTGCTCTATGCACTAGTGCAGTCATTTTTTGGTTTTGATGCCAAGATTTTTCAGAAATTGCAGATTCTCAGTCATGACATTGCATAGTTCTCATTTTGAGAACTTTAGAGGATCATAACTTTCACATACGACCTCGTATCGAGGCGATTCTTTTTTTGAAAGTGCATGATTTTTTGAGTAGATCGCAGTGGTGCTGTTTATTTCTCTGAGTATTGTGCCAAAGTTGTATTTTTAACATATGCTCTTCATGAGAGTTTTGTAATGCATTGAAATCAAGACCGGTTAGTATTTCTTACTAGTGGCAGTTGTAAATGAACTAATATAAAGTGTCAAATCATATTTTCTTAGGGGGGTTCTTTGATTGAGTGAAAAGGGGGGGGCTTGTCTTGGTTGGGTTCTCTTCTTTTCAGCACTTCTTCTTTGCATTTCTTCATCATGGATCAAACAAATCTGCCCATCCTAACTCCATACAATTACTTTGAGTGGAAATCATGCATGACAATTCACTTAAGGAAAGTTGGATTAAATAGGATAACTATGGGACTTGAAACTGAACCTGCTAAAGATGAAGATAAGCCTAAGTGGTTTAACAAATGTGATGAGGCATATGGAACATTGTGTTTGTCTGTTTCTCCTGATTTGCTCTTTCACATTGAGTCTTTGAATACACCAAATGAAATCTGGACAAAGCTAGAAACACTATTTGGTACACAAGATTCAATGAGGGGTCATATGTTAGGAAATGAACTAATTAGTTTAAGTCCAGGCAATTTCAACACAATCCAGGATTTCTTCACCAAATTGAAATCACTAAGGCTATAGTTAAAACAATGTGGAATTGAAAAGAAAGATGAACAACTGATTCTTAGTATTCTCTCTAAGCTAAGTTTAGAATATTCTGTGTTTGTTTCTACTTTCTATGCTACTAAGGGTGCACTTGGTACTCAATTCACCATGCCATCTTTAGATGATTTTGCTATCAATCTCACTCGGGAACAGGACAAGCTAATCTAGATGGGCACTCTTAAGTCCTCTAAGTCACATGCCTTGGCTACCAACCAAGGCACAAAAAAATAGAAAGGACAAAGTAGTAACAACAATAGTAAGGATAAGAAACAAAAGAATAGTAAGGAGAAGAAGGATTAGATAACGGTTGCTTCAAAAGCAACTAATGAGACCCAATATTCCAAAGGCGACAAGACTAAGAAAGAGAGGGTCCAATGTGCCTATTGTAAAAGACCCGGTCATGATAAACATAAATGTCTGAAGAAACAAATTGATCACTTGACACACATTCTTGAGAAGAATAATATCAGTGTTCCTGAGTCTGTCAAATAGAGTTCTAATGAGGGGTCTAATAAGGCAAAAGAAAACAGCAAGGGGAAAGGAAAGGGCAAGGCCCTTGTTGCAGTTGCTTCTTCACCATCCACTTGGGTTCTTGATTCGGGTGCTTCGCACCACATGGCTTCATCTAAGGAAGAACTTGCATCCTTGGAGCTGTGTACTATGCCTTCTATTTTGATGGGTGATAACACTTCTATTGAGGTGTGTGGGAGAGGGTCTGTTGATGTGGGGGATGGCACATTCCATGATGTTCTTTGTGTGCCCTCATTATCAACTAATCTCCTATCGGTATACCAGATCACTCACACAGGTTCAGGCAAGCGGGTTGAGTTCACTCCTGATTCAGTGGAGATTCGTGAGTTGCACAATGGTTCTACAGTTGCAGTTAAGGAGAGCAGATCATCAGTCACGGCTCTATCTATTTTCTCACTTTGTTCCTGATCCTCCTTCAACTATTTTTCTCACTCATTCTAATGATGTGAATAGATTATGGCATGAGCAGTTTGGCCATCTTAATTTTCGCTACTTGCAGCAGCTCAACCAGTAGAGCATGGTCACAGGGTTGCCTTCAGTTCAGTTTTCAGGTGGTGTTTGCCAAGGTTGCATTCTTGGTAAGCATCCTAAGGAAAAGTTTGACAAAGGTAAGGCATGGAGAGCTTCACAGATACTGGAGTTAGTTCACAGTGATTTGGCTGGTCCATTTCAGCATCCTTCTTTCAGCAGGGCTAGATATGTCCTCACATTCATTGATGACTTTTCTCGAAATACTTGGGCGTACTTTCTTAAATAGAAGTCAGAGATATTTGATCATTTTCAAGACTTCAAATCTTTTGTAGAGAAGCAATCTAGGAAAGTCATCAAAGTTTTGCGCACTGACAATGGTGGTGAGTATGTCAACCATCAGTTTGAGAGGTTTTGCACTTCAGAGGGGATTGATTTGCAGCATTCAATTCCATACAATCCTCAGCAGAACGGTGTTGCAGAATGGAAGAATAGGTCCTTGAAGGAACTGGCAAACTGCATGATTCACTCCAGATCTCTTGCACCACAGTATTAGGTAGAGGCCATTAACTGTGCTTGTTATATCCAGAACCGTGTTCCTCATCAAGCCTTGAAGGGAGTCACTCCTTTTGAAGCTTGGAGTGGTCAGAAACCATTAGTTAAGCACTTTCAAGTTTTTGGTTCTCCTACATGGGCCCACATTCCTGTAGAGAAATGTAAGGCCTTGGATCTACAGAGCAGACCTTGCATATTTGTAGGTTATCCTGATGGTGTGAAGGGTTATCGGTTGCTCCACCCTACTACACATGAGTTGTTCATTGAGAGGAGTGTTCAGTTTGAGGAGGGCTCTTCGAGCTCACTTTCTATCACTTCTCCAACTCCTTCTACTTTGACATTGGAGTCACTTGGGATACATGACAGATCTTCTGATGAGTCAGATTCACCTAAGCAGTCTTCTACCTCCACTTCCGATGTAGAGAGTGATTTAGAGGACTCACCTCCTTCCTCTCCTAGTCATCATTCAGAGGTTGATGATTCTCCTCCAGATTCTCCATCTTCTGGTCCACTTTGGGCTAGACAGACCTTGCAGTCTGTAGGTGATTGAGTTGGGGATCCATCAGACACCAAGCGAACTCATTCACAGTTCGAGGATGCTCCACATGTCTTCATTGCTACTGCCTTAGATCCACAGTCTTTTCATGAGGCTTTTGGTATTCCTGAGTGGGATATATCTATGCAGGAAGAGTATAGTTCCTTGATGAGGAACCACACTTCGGATCTTGTCCCTCTTCCTAAGGGAAGAAAACTTGTTCGATGTAAGTGGATCTATCAGACAAAATTTGCAGCAGATGGGTCAGTTGACAAGTATAAGGCTCGCTTGGTCGCCAAAGGATTCTCCCAGGTTCCTGGGATTGACTACTCTGAGACTTTTGTGCTAGTTGCTCGAATGAATTCCATCCGACTTGTTCTTGCCATTGCTGCATCTAATCATTGGGAAGTACACCAGATGGATGTGAAGAGTGCTTTTCTTCATGGTGACCTTCAGGAGGAGATATACATGGAGCAACCACAGGGGTTCCTTCAGGATTCTTCACTTGTGTGCCGTCTTTGGAAGTCTCTCTATGGCCTCAAACAGGCTCCTCGGGCCTGGTATGCTAAGATGGACTCCTTCCTTCTATCAGTTGGGTTCACTCGGTGCCATTCTGATCCCAATGTCTACATTCTGCAATAGGATGATTCACTCCTATTTTTGGTTCTGTATGTTGATGACTTACTGATCACAGGGAGTTCTTCATCCACCATTAGGGCTGTCAAAACTACCCTTCATGACAGGTTTTTGATGACTGACTTGGGCTTGTTGTATTACTTTCTCAGGATTGAGATCTACCAGTCTGCTTCCGGGATCACCATCAACCAGTCCAAGTATGCTCTAGATTTGCTCTCGAGGTTTCATATGGCTGATTGTAAGCCTGCTCCGACTCCCTTTCTTTCTGGAGTCAAACTTGAGGCTCAGTGTTCTTCTCCACTTGTTGATGGCACTTTGTACCGACAGCTTGTTGGGAGTCTCATTTATTTGATTCATACAAGACCTGACATTTCATATGCTGTAGGCATGGTCTCTCGATTTATGTAGGAGCCTCATGAGCTGCACTGGAAAGAAGCCAAGCGGATCCTTTACTACATTCAGGGTTCTCACAGTTTTGGGATTCACTACGTAGCGGGTATTGAGTTTGACTTGGTGGGCTACACAGATTTAGATTGGGTGGGCGATTCTCAGGATCGCAAGTCTACTTCAGGTTACAACTTCTCACTTGGTTCAGGTCCTGTTTGTTGGTCGAGCAAGAAGCAATCTGCTATTGCTCTATCTTCTACTGAGGCCGAGTATCGGGGGGCTGTGAATGCTGCTACTAAGGCCATTTGGCTTCAGACTCTTCTCACTGAGTTTTGTATCCAGATCAAACGGCCATTAGTCCTATTTTGTGACAACCAGAGTGCCATTCAGATCTCACAGAATCTGGTCCATCATCAGTGGACCAAACACATAGAGGTCCACATGCACTACATCCGGGAGCTCATCCATGGCCATGTCATCGACCTTCGCTACTATCCGACATCCGAGCAGGTTGCTGATATCTTCACCAAACCCTTCACTGAGAGCAAGTTCCTTCATTTGCGATCTTTGCTGAGGGTGCGGGATGCTTCATCTTCTGGGGGGCTTCTTCCTCTCACTCGGAGTCCTGACTCTCTCTACTTTGGGGGGGGTCTCTTCTCTCTCTATTTTGGGGGGAAATTTTATGTACATGGGTACCTCATCAGGCTTGATTTGCCAGGACCCATTTCTACATCCACCTAAGCTTCACTTATGGGGGGGTGTTAGTGTAGGTTTTTATTTCCTAGTTGGGTTATTTATTTTTCCCTATATTCCTAGGTTTTTTCTACACTTCTATTAATCTCGCTTAGGTTAATAAAGCATGTCTTATTAGGTGAGTGGTTGCAAAGTGTCACCTTCCTACATGTGAGCATCTATTAGCTATCTTGGGAAGATACTTTGTTATCTTTAGTCCGATAGATGGTTGTTCCTCATTGGTCGGTGTTGCCACCTCCTCCCTCTTCCTAGTCTATATAAGCATGCTACCTGGCTTGTATTTGATATCTTTTGCTTTTGCATCCTCTTAATGCTAGTTTGCTTCTAGCATTTGCATTACTCTCTTGGAGACTAACTCTGTGTTGCTATTTTGATTTCGTATCATTTGCATTCATAGTTTAGATATCTATTCTTTGCACTAGTTTTCTGGGTTAATAATCTTTTCAGATTCTAACAGTATGGAGTGATGACGTGGAGGTGAGCATGGAAAAATGGGAGGTGGAGCCAAAAGAAATTGGTGTCAGTGCTAATGACACTACCAACCTGCCAAAGAGAGTGCAAGATGATGAGAAGACATGGCATTAAAACAAATTATCCAAATATTGGCATGGTAGGAAGAACAAGACCAATGTGGAACTTCCATATGGTGATCCGCGTCATGTATAATAGAACGCATGGAAGAGACAACTGGAAATACACAAGACCCTAGCGAGTAGATAGCTAGAGCATGCGAGCAGGCCATGAAAATGATGTTGGCTAGAAAAACCACTGAGGAAGTAAGCACTACCTAATAGAACCAAGTGACAAAAGCTCCTAGCCAAAAGAAGATAGGAACTAAGTCACCTAAAAAGATTGTAGAATGTAGTGCACCAAAATTTTGGTCATCCCACACCATTAGCGAATAGCTTGCAGTTCAAATTAGAAAGCAGTTCCTGAAACAGAAGTGACAGGAAGGTGGGGTCGCTCTCTTTTTTTTTTTACATTTCAACAACAGATTTTCGGCATGCTAATTTTCAACCTGCCACCACTTAGAGGCACCAGAAAAACTAGTTTTCACCTAATAAGTTTATTTTATAGTTAATGTAGACACCTAAAATTCGACTACTTCTGCAAACCAATTTTTCGTATCTCACACTAATCCATTCCCCCAATCTACATATCCCTGGTGATCAATTAATTCACCTAATTGATTCATTTAACCTTACAACCCTAATCCCTATCAATTGAATGAATATTCCTAATATTCATTTAGATGATTTATCCATTTCCTAATCCCTGTTAATTAGATAAATCCTATTTATCTTATTAACCTAGGCTTAAGTTAATTAAGATAACACTTAATTAACCTTGTCTCCCACTCATCCACTAAACTGAATTTTAAATTTAGTTGTCTCCCACTCATCTCCAGTCATTGAATTTAATATTCAGTTGTCTCCCACTCATCTCCAATCACTGAATTTAATATTCAGTTGTCTCCCACTCATCTCCAATCACTGAATTTAATATTCAGTTGTCCCCCACACTTCTCCACTCTTCCCAAAATGGGAATTATTAATTCACCTCCTAGGAATAAAAGATTCACCTTTATTCCTAGCCCTTGATTTGCTCAAATGAATCCTGACCCTCCATCCTCATCTCCAAAATCCTATAAATTGACCCCTCTCTAAGCCATTTGGAGAGGCCACTTCATGCATCAGAACTCTGCCAAAATCATTTCACAATCCCCTTATCATGCCATCACTCTATCAAAATCACTCCAATCATCCCCTATCTCCATCTGAATTAGTTTGTCTCTCATCCCCATTGTGTTGTATGTTTTGAGCAATCCACATTTAGTCATTCTGATCACGGGAAACATCTGAGGAGCTACATGGCGCATCTCCTTCCCGCATGGATTCGTGAGGTCTTCATGAAGGTATAATCATTCTAGTTTGATTTAGATTAGTTATTATCTTCATTTAGATTTCAATTATCACATTGGCATGCCCGGTCTCAAATTTACTCGTCATTTTGTGAAGGTTTCTTGTTAAAATCTTCGTTTTTCTAACAATTTTTTGCAAG
Source organism: Cunninghamia lanceolata (assembly GCA_027924645.1). Taxonomy (NCBI): domain Eukaryota; kingdom Viridiplantae; phylum Streptophyta; class Pinopsida; order Cupressales; family Cupressaceae; genus Cunninghamia; species Cunninghamia lanceolata. The sequence goes on along the minus strand of BSBN01000635.1, from coordinate 8,994,507 downwards.
TTTGGTGAAGGAAGCATTGCAGATTTCATTTTGAGCAGAAATGGACATCATTTTTGTGCTCCGGACGCTATTTCTGTGAATTTTGACAGTAAACACGACTAGATTCTGAGAATTTTTTTTGAAAAAATTTGAAATTTTTTTAGGGTACAGTCTGTATCGTACTGAACCGTACCTTGCTGTACTAAGCTGTACTAACAATTTATGTTTGACGTGAAGGTTTTTTTGGATTTATAGAGTTAACGTTCTGTTTGTAGGTTTTTGTTCACACTGGCCGCTCAACCACCGCTTCAACCGTTGAACCGCCTGTTGCCACCGTTTAATCGACTGTCGCCACCTGCAAACCAGTCGTCGCCTCCCTGCAAGCCCCGGTCGAAACCCTTACCACCACTTCAAACCACCATCCTCCCACCACCTGTTAAACCCCACACCATCTCCCGCGCTGCCCGCACCAACCACCAGCACCCCCTCTGCCCTTCCCGCCTCCCCTGCCTCCAAGCTTCCCCTATGTCGTCCACCATTCCCGCCACTGCTGCTCTCCACAGTCAACCACCCTCCCTCCACCGTCCACCATTCCCCACCACCATCCTTCCACTGCCCTCCACCTCCCACAACCCTCAGCCCACCCCCTGCCGCCGCCTTCGGCCAACACAGCTCCGCCTCCCTGCACACGGTTGGTCAATAACAAATAAAAAACAAAAAAAAAAAACTTTAAGTTTCAAACTTTAACATTTTAAGTTAGGGTTGTTTTATTTTTGCCTTTGCTGGACCCTTGGTCACATGGATGACTAGGGGCAGGGCTAACCTAAACTACCAAACAGAACCTTAACCGTCAGCGAACAAACAATCACATGTGGACAGAACTCCGCTTAACTGTTAGCGGTTATTTCCAACAATCAAACCAACCTCTAGTGCCTCCTACATGCCGAAATCGGCTATTTTTTTCAAATTTTCATAACTTGGCCATACAGAAGCAGATTTTTGCAAATGAATAGTTGTCAGAAAGAGGACTCTGAGCACTACGCAGTTGTGAGGTTTTCATCAGGTGACGGTACCTTTTTCTCACCTTTTTTTATCAGTCAAAGTCAAACAAGCTTAAAAACTTCAAATCATCATATCTTTTGCATTTTTGATTGAATTTTCGCGAAATTTTTTTTCAAATCGCATAGAATTTCTTGAATTTTCTGTTTATAGACTTCTTTTCTCTATATCAATTCTTTTTTCATCAAATTTTCTCAGATTATCAATTTTCACATTACAATCCTCTTGGAAGTCTACTTGCTCTATTTTTGTTTTTATGACTTGCAGGTGAGCATTCGGGACTGGAGCAACATCAGGAGCAGTGAACACATCAATTTGGACAATAATTTGATCAGGTGCCTTCATTTCATCTTTTATCTCATAATCTTGTTTTCATCACACATTTCAATTTGGGCTCATAAAACAAACATTTGTCTTCATCACATATCAAAATCAGACTTAAAACAAATCAGTGTCTTCCATCACACATTGAAATTAGGCTTAAAACAAATCAGTGTCTTCAATCACATCTTGAAATTGGGATTTAAAAAGAACCATTGCTTGATTTGTCCTCATCACATTTCATTTTTCTAAGGGATAATTTACAAGTGAGAGTGTGAGTCAAGTGGGTGTGTGTATGCTATCTCCTCGCACCGCAAGGTGAACTTGGAGATCAAAAACACCTCATTTGACTCGCTTTTGTCAAACCCCTTTCCTAGGAGGCCTGCTAGGGGATTTCATCACCCCTAGGGACGACCTCATCCGAGGCTGAATCGAAAGACACCCTCTTTGAAATCAGAATCCTGTCACTCTTGGCTAAGCCCCAAAGAACTTTCTACCTTTGGGAAGTGAAGGTGAAGGGTGGGTTACCCCCTTCTCCCGGCTATGTGACAGGATTTCAATTTCAAATCATTAGTCAACCTCATCTAAACATTGACCAAACCTAACTGGCCATACCCCATCAAACTAGGCATTAGGGCATGTTGATTTGTCTTACACATGTGCTTGTTAATCATTATCACATTCTTCAAATTCAAAATTCAAAATTGCGTGTGTCTTGTGTGAGTGATTCTTGTTTTTATATGTGATCATTTGCTAAACATTGCCAAATCAAACTAAACATCAAACACAAAAGACAAGTCCTTCCAACACATTCAAACCCAATCACTCATCTATCCTAATCATCCTAATCACCTACCTTATCCACATCATCATCCAATCATAACATAGCACTTGCCAAAAAGGACTTAAGATTTGACCACTTGTGTGACATCATGTCAACCTTAGAGGACTTCCAAAAGCTCCTTCATATGCTTTACCAAATGCATGCAAGCCAATCCCCTTTAGAGCAGTGAACCTTTCAAAGCATTCAAGAATTGATTCAACTAGGTCGAACAAGCAACTCCTCACACATACAATAACTCGTGGAAGAAATCCAACAACTCTTGGCCACTTGAAAAGTCCAACAACCATCATATCTAGCACCTACCAGATCATATCCATCTACACATCAAACCAATTCTACATCAACTTATCCCCCTTCATATCCACCAAATTCATCCACATGTCCTATCAACCCTTTCTCAACTTATCACAACCCTTATCTATATCAATCCATATCACAACACTCATTATCCTATGCAACCCCTCCATCATCATCACATCAACACATTCACCAACATCAACAACAAATCATATCACAACAAGAAGTCCAAACACCATCTCCAATCTCATATCAACTTCCATCATATCAACCTCCATCATCCTCATATCAACTTCCATCTTCCTCATATCAACCCTCAACTTCATACCAACCTAATTCATCCACCTATCATGTTCATGCCACATCACCAACTCAACCTTCACCCCAACATTATACAATTTCTCATTCTAACATTCCAACATACCACCAAGCCCATCCACGAGGCAACCAAGACTATCAATGGCCTCCCCAACAAGCACTAATGAGCCCAAATCCACCTTTGCAACAAGAAGCACATGCAAGTCCAAGTGGTCCCTTGTACATAAATCAAATGAGTCCAAGTTATCCTAGGCAAGATCTAATCACCTTTGACAAGGGAGATACCAATCTAGAGTGCCCTCCACCGCCTAATCCACCATCAAACCTTCCAAGTCCCAACACTATCACATCCAAAGAATCCTTGTGGGATTTCTTCCAAAGAACATCACAAAGCAAAGAAATGGAATCCCCCACCCCTCCAACACCATCATCTAGTCCAATACCAACCCTTGAACCCATCCACGAACCATCACAACCTAATCCCATCACCCACCTATCCAATCCCAATCCTAATCCTACACCAACCACCATCATTATCCATCCATTATATTGTTCTTCCACCCATAAACTCATGAAGGATGCCATCCATTGGCTATTAGCAAGGAATCAAACACCCTCATGCAATCCAACACCCACCGAACCTCTTGAACACTCTCCTATCATAACTCAAGAACCATCATACAAACATGTTCAAGAATCCATCCAAACACCTATCACATCCATCCAAGCACCTATCACATCCATCCAAGAGCCCATCACATCTATCCAAGTCACTTCCACTTCCATGCAAGCACATGAGCTATGTCAAGAAATAAATCTAAAGCATGTTGAAACATCAACCCCTTCTCCTAATCAAGATCTAACCATCCCATCTAATCCCATCCCCCATCCCCTCCCATCTATGGATCACCTTATTGATCCCCCATCAACTTCTTCCACCCCTTTACCATTTCCCATGAATCCTTTACCTCCATCTACCAATCCCATCCCAAATCCATCCTCCTATTCACTTGGAACACGCACTTTCATCCATGGTGACTTCCTTGTAGGAGGCGAACAACCTCCTTCCAACCCTATCTATCTCCAACAAATAATGGATTCGCGTCTTGTTGCCATAGCAACAAACATCCCATTGCATGTCGCATGCTCCAACTTATGAATTATCAAGGCAAAGGCTTAGGCCTTCACGAACAAGGCATTTTGGAGCCCATTCACACCACATTCCATCCATCCTCGCATGGCCTTGGCTATACATCTCAAGGCAAACAACCTAAACAAGCTGATACCATCCATCCACCTTCTAAAATCCATTCATCCAATCCCAAACATGGTGCATCTCATCGCACTCCCAAAACATATGTCGCCATCCCTCCTCCATCATCTTACCATTTGCAAAAGCATGTGACCATCCATCTCCCTCCATCAAATTTACCTCCACTACTTCTGAACTCCAAAGATCCCTATCAAATCCACTCTACCTCCTATCCTACCAACTCCCAACATCCCTATCCACAAATCCACTTTACCTCCTATCCTCCCAACTCGTAATATCCCCATCCTCAAATCTCCTCATCCATTTATCCATAAATCCACTAAAATTCCCAATCAAGACCAACAAAAGGACACATCTTTCAAACATGAAGCTTCCACTAAATCCCTGGGAGTCAAAAATTTGAATGCCTCAACTCATAAAGCACAAAAGCCTAAGGGTATTATCCCTTCCAATCAACCTGAAAAATCAAAAAGGCTATATAATCCCACACCATCACAAGAAAAAGCAAAAACAAAAATGGTGTGGGTCCCTAAACAAAGATCACTCAACTCTAATGAGGCATCCACATCCCAATCCACCCCAAAATCCCAAACATCCCACTCCCCATCTACAAATCCCCCAAAGTCTAAGTCTATTTGGGTCCTTAAAACCCCAAATCGACCATCCAAAAATCTCCCATCCCGATCCCCATTACTCCCAACTCCACATCCAAAATACAAGCTTCTGAATACATCACGATGTGTGCAACCATTGGTCTTGGTTCCCCTCCACCACTTGCAATTCCCACATACCCCCGTTTCTCCATCTTTCATCCACTATCCTACATATCTTCCCCATCACATTCCTATGGTCCATGCTTTTGCATAATCCACATTATACACACCATTATCCATTATCCATAATCCATTCCATTGTCGCCTATCTACCAACATCCATGCAATCATCATCCATAAAGGCTATCCAACATGGGACCATCTTCTCCTTGCTATGGAAACAAACGCTAGAGTCCCCCTTCCATCAAAAAAGTCAAAAATCAAGAAAAGCAAAAAAAAAAAAATCAAGAAAATAGTAAAGAGAAAAAATCCGTCCAATGGTGAAAACCACTCCTTGTGGTGCCTTGGGCAAGTACCATGATGAAAACCCCTTTGTGGGCGTCATGCGTAATCCCTTCTCCATCCATTTTGTATCCCTACACTTGGGGGCAAAACCATATCCTTCATCCATGTCCATAACATCCCCTTGCACATCTTATCCACTGTCTTATCCTTATCCTATCATTCCCCATCCATTCAATCCACTATATCTCCCACCTTAGATCTTGATAAAGACAAGGGGCAACATATCAACCACATGTTTTGGAGACCTCTTGACATACTTCCTTTGTCAGTATATCCTCCATCCATCTAACGCAAAGTCCATCCATTCAAACATGAACCCATCATGTAAAATCTTAAGTATTGGGGCATATGATTCCTTGCAACCTAGCCCTTGGAGAAAATCCTGCAATCCCCCATCCATATATCATGCATACCTATCCTATCCCTCATCCTTATCTTCCATCTACCTAACATACATCCCTATCACTTGTCCATTTATCTATCATGAATCAGCTATCCAATCCCCCTATCCAACTCCATCACCTTCACCTCTAGACTTGGTGTTCCCTTGTCATTGGTATCTAGCATAAAGTTTATCCACATAATAAACCATTCCTTTTCCAAAAAATCAAAAAATCCAAAAACATAAAAAAATCAAAAAATCCAAAAACATAAAAAAATCAAAAAATTCAAAAACATCACAAAATCAAAAAATTCAAAAACATCACAAAAATCAAAAAATTCAAAAACATCACAAAATCAAAAATCTAAAAACATCAAAAAATCAAAAAACACAAAAACATCACAAAATAAAAAAAATACAAAAACACTAGAAAACACACAAAATTCCAAAAATATTCTATCCATCACAAAAATAAAACTTGATCCATCACACTCTCATCATCATCACATTTATCCTCAATAAACTTACACTAGATCCAAGCATCGCATCACCGATCAAAGCATCATCCCTTATCAAAAATCATCAACTATCAAATCAGCATCAATCATAACTTGTCACCATCACATCTTGAGCCACTTTTACAACATCATCAAATCATCTATCAATCCCTACCTTAGGATATATCTTTCCTATGATAGGCAGAATCTATCACATCATCATCCATTTTGGCAAAAGATACAATGGTTACTTGTTTGGTTCGTTGATCTTTTGGTTCTTGGTTTTTATCTTTTGTCCTATTCGAAGATCACATCAAACCTACCTTGATCTTACTATATCATGGTATGTGGCGAAAACATCTAGAATGGGGCATAGTCTTGCTTTTGTATGATGTGCTTGTGGGTTGGTCTCATTACTCCAAGCTAGTATTCATATCTTGATCAATCATAGGGTCGGTTCTAGCATATTGATCTTCTTATGCATCTAAGGTTCATCATAGCTTTTTTGTACTAAGAGCTTATGCTATGAGTCCCCTTCCCTCATCTCGACAAGGTTGTACTATCTTGGGCATGCATGAGATCATCCCTTTGTCTGTGTGTCTAGTCCATGCAAATGTTGGATAAACATCATCACCCTGGTCTTCTATACCTTGGTGAACATATCCACTTTGCTATATCAAATCTACGATTGCTCAAATTCAGTTTCAGCACAATGATCATCCACTAATCATCTCTGAACATCATCATCCTTTCACCCCACCACTTATCCTCTGACCAGTTCAACCAATCTGTCCCATCCCTTTTGAGAGCACAACCGTGTTCTCGCAACCCGCCTATCCTCTCGAGGGGGCATCACCCTTACCAATTATCCCCAAACCTTACCCTATTCTTCCAAACCAAAATCTTTTTTCTATCCAATCCATCTCTATGTTTTAACTTCTTTGAAATGATGTTGCTTAGCCGCAACACCATCTCAAAGAGGGGCAAATGTAGACACCTAAAATTGGACTACTTCTGCAAACCAATTTTCCGTATCTCGCACTAATCCATTCCCCTAATCTGCATATCTCTGGTGATCAATTAATTCACCTAATTGATTCATTTAACCTTACAACCCTAATCCCTATCAATTGAATGAATATTCCTAATATTCATTTAGATGATTTATCCATTTCCTAATCCCTATTAATTAGATAAATCCTATTTATCTGATTAACCTAGGCTTAAGTTAATTAAGATAACACTTAATTAACCTTGTCTCCCACTCATCCACTAAACTGAATTTTAAATTCAGTTGTCTCCCACTCATCTCCAATCACTAAATTTAATATTCAGTTGTCTCCCACTCATCTCCAATCACTGAATTTAATATTCAGTTGTCCCCCACACTTCTCCACTCTTCCCAAAATGGGAATTATTAATTCACCCCCTAGGAATAAAAGATTCACTTTTATTCCTAGCCCTTGATTTGATCAGATGAATCCTGACCCTCCATCCTCATCTCCAAAATCTTATAAATTGACCCCTCTCTAAGCCATTTGGAGAGGCCACTTCATGCATCAGAACTCTGCCAAAATCATTTCACAATCCCCTTATCATGCCATCACTCTGTCAAAATCACTCCAATCATCCCCTATCTCCATCTGAATCAGTTTGTCTCTCATCCCCATTGTGTTGTATGCTTTGAGCAATCCACATTTAGTCATTCTGATCATGGGAAACATCTGAGGAGCTACATGGCGCATCTCCTTCCCACATGGATTCCTGAGGTCTTCATGAAGGTATAATCATTCTAGTTTGATTTAGATTAGTTATTATCTTCATTCAGATTTCACTTATCACAGTTAATATCCATCGGGATCTGGTTTTCAGATATTAACTGGCCAACAACGCCCAAATGTTTTCATTCTTGGATCTTTTATTGCATTTTTTTTAAGTACATTTTGAAGAGTACCTAAAAGGTACTGGAAGAGGCCACAAGAACCCTGTCAAGAAGATGGAGTTCCTTTGGCAAAGTTGAGACAAAGTCCTCCCTAGAAATGGGCTTCTTGTACAACTTCAAATGGTGACCATTGACAACTACAACCATATGGTCAGAATCTACAGTGCGAACCTTAACTATACCATTGTCGTAGACCATCTCAATCTCGTATGCCCTAAGCCACCAAGTATGAAACTTACCCTTGAAATCCTAGAAGCAGGAATCATACAAGAGCGCCCAATCACTTGGGTGAAATGACCATTGTCAAATGAAATGGTCATGCCGGAGAGCACGTTGTTTTTGGAGAATCTCGGCATGGAAGAGTGCTTGTTGACGAAGTTCATCTAATGAATGCAATTAGGCAATTCATTCTTTTTGTGCATCAGTAAGGCTCATACCCAATTGGAGTGTAGTACGAAGAGTTTTCACCTCAAATTCAATAGGAAGAACAACTTTCTTACCATAGACAAGTTTGTAAGGTGTCAATCCAGTGGTGGTTTTCCACATTGTGCGGTAGGCCGACACTGCTTCAGGAAGTCGAGCAGCCCAATCTCGCTTATGGAGAGCAACTATCTTGGTAAGAATGTTCTCTATTTCTCTATTGGTAACTTCAACTTATCTGTTGGCTTGAGGATGATAAGGTGAAGACTTGCGATGTATGATCTCATACTCACGAACCAAATCAGAAATCAACTCAGATGTGAACTGTGGACCTTGATCCGTGACTATCTCTTGTGGAACACTGAACCTGGTAAAAATCTCTGAATAAAGGAAGTCAGCTACCTTGGTGTCCTTTGCATGCCTCAAAGAAACAACTCCAACCCACTTGGTTACATAATATGTGCAAACAAGGATGTATTCCTTGTTCCTTGATGATGGGTTGATGGGTCCAACAAAATCAAGCCCCCATTTTTCAAAGGGCTCAATGGACAGTTGAGGATGCAGGACATTTCATCTGAGTGCATGGGATGGCCCATACGCTGACACTTATCATAGTGATGAACATAATGCTTACAATCCTTATGGATTGTAGGTCAATAGTATCTTAGAATTAAAACCTTCTGGGCAGTCCTCTAAGCAGTAAAATGTCCACCACAGGGTTCTGTGTGGCATGCACGAAGTATATCGAAGACATCATCTTTAGGTACACACCGATGCATGATATTGTCAATACCAGTGCGGAAGAGCAATCCATTGATCCATGTGCACTATCCACTGAGTCCAACCAATTTTCAGCATTCCCTCAGAGAGAAATGAGGTGGAGACCTGCAAGTGACCAGGTAATTTGCAATGCTGGTGAACCATGGACTTTTGGCTGATATAACAAAGAGATACTCATTTGGGAAGGCATCATCAACTGGAACTGGTTCATCATCTTGTTGTTGTAACTTGGACAAAAAGTCTACAACCACATTCTCTTGACCAGGTTTATCAAGTATAGTAATGTCAAATTCTTGAAGCAAAAGTAACCATCTAATAACTCTACTAGTTACAACAAGTTTATTCATTAGAAATTGAATTACAGAATGATCAGTATGAACAAACACTTTATATCCAGTAATATAATGATGAAATTTATTGATTGCATAAACAACAGCTAGAAACTCCTTTTCAGTTACTGTGTAGTTTACCTCAGCTCCTGTAAAGTTCTTACTGATGTAATAAATGGAGTAGAAAAGGTTGTCCTCCTTCTGTCCAAGGACAACTCCCATGGAAGAGTCTGAGGCATTAGTATGAATATGAAAAGGTAATTCCCAATTTGGACCTCTAAGTACTGGTGTTGTTACAAGCTTAGTCTTGATGGTCTCAAAGGCTTCTTGATATTCTGGTGTCCAAGAGAAAGCAACATCTTTTTCTAGCAAGTCAAACAAGGGGGAGGCAATCTTACTAAAATTTTGAATGGACTTCCTATAGTACCTTGCATGGCCTAGAAAGCCACACACATCCTTTTGGCTAGCGGGTGTTGGTAAGTCCTGTATGATCTGTATCTTTTTGGGATCAACTTGAATACCCTTAGAAGAAATATAATGACCAAGTACTATACCCTCTGTCATAAGCATATGGCACTTTTCATGACTTAATGATAAATTAGTATCTATACAACATTTAAGTACCTTTTCTAAGTTTATTTTAGCCTCTTCATAAGTGTTACCATGAATAGTAAAATCATCCATATACACTTCAACACAATCATTTACAAGAATTACAAAATACTCAAAACTACCCTTTGAAAAGTGGCAGGGGCATTACATAAACCAAACGGTAAGATGTTATAGATAAAGGTGCCCCAAGGATAGGTAAAAGTAGTCTTGTCCTAGTCTTCAAGTGCTATGTGGATCTGATTGTAACCACTGAACCCATCCAAAAAAGAAAAGAACTTTTTACATGCAAGAGTGTCCAACACTTGATCAATAAACGGTAATGGAAAATGTTCCTTTTTAGTGGCTTTATTAAGTGCTCGATAATCAACACAAATTCTCCACTTACCATTTTTCTTAGGAACCATGACTAGAGGAGAGACCCACTAACTATCTAAAATAGGATATATAAATCCAACATTTAACAATTTTTGTAACTCCTCTTTGACTATATCACGCAGGATGGGGTTAAGTCGTAGCTATGGTTGCCTAACTAGACAACTACCTTATTCAATTTAAATATGGTGTGTGCAGGTGTCAGGATGAATTCCACCCATGTCTTGGTATTCCCAAGCAAATACATCTTTATAAGTTATAAGCATGGCAATGAGATCTTAGATTTGTTCAGGGCTTAAATGTGGATTAATATTAAGTGTGCGACCAGGTAAGATTTTCATGGCCTCTGATTGTGCAGGTGAATTAAGGGCTAGTACTTGTGAAGTAGATGGTGTATTGCTAGAATTTTCAGAGTAGAAATGGACTAAACAAACAATTATGAGGTAGCAACTAATGCAATGTGACAAAGTGTTGAACAAATTGTGAGTTACCTACCAATGGAAAAATAACCAAAAAGAGAAGGAGTATTTATAGCTGAATGAAGAACCATGCTTTCAAAAATTTCATTAGATACATATCTATTCTAAAGAAAATTAACAAGAATATTATCTTTAGTAGGTTCTTCAATATCTAATGCTTGATCAATTGTTAAGATTGGTAGTGACTCATCCAAATCACTATCAACCCATACTGGATCCTCTGTCTCTAATAGGGGTTGTGCTGATGGATATAATGTCAACTATTTTGTGTGCTCTCCATTAGAAATGACCATGTTTCCTAACCGACAGTTGATGAATGCATTTGTAGCCACTAACCAAGGTCATCCCAAGATTAAGGGGTATCCCCCCAGCTTAATTTTTGGCTGCAGAATCATAAAGTCAATTGGGTATTCCCATGAATCAATAGAAAGAAATACATCTTCATTCATACCTTCTAGTTTGACCAATGATCTATCTTCCATTTGAAGAACTGTGGGAGTAGGTCTAAGTCCCTTAAGTGATAATTTTTCCTTTGTTTCATTTGTCATAACATTAATTGGAACACCCAAATCAACAAGTGTATTAGGAATAGTAACTTTACCGATACGCACCTTGATGACAGGACTCCCTAGATCTGAATACTTATGAATGGTTAAATTCCCTAGCATGAGGTATGCTAACTGTCCAATGACCTGGATAGTCTTTGGATATTGATTTTTCTTTTGCTTTCGAGTACAGAGATCTCAAATTATTTTTGTATATACAGGGATATCCTTGATGGCCTACAACAAAGGAATCTTAATGTTAACATTACGTAACTCATTGATCAAATCAAATTTAGGTTGGGAAACTTCCTTTTGTACTGATTTTGAATGAAATTGGTCAGGAAATGGGGGTTCTTTTACGAGGTCCTCTTCAGGTTCATCATTGATTTCCGTAATGGTGGGTCCTTGGAGACCCTTTCCCAACCTTAATTGGACTCCATCTATTTCTACAGTATTAACAAAATAAGTAGGATAACCTATCGCCTCATTATTATACATAGGTTGTGTTTCCTTATTGTTGGGATTTGGATTTGGTTGCTTGTTGGCAAGAGACACTATATGGATTCATGGTTGTTGTCGTTGATGGCAACAAAGGTCATCCCACATATCCGCAAGTCATGATGTGCCTCTACCGGAAGTCAGAATAAAGAATGTTGTGGTCCGGTGAAGAAGAACAGAGCATGTGGCAAGGTCCGACAGATTGGTCCGGACCTCTCAGAGGAAGTGTCTTGGTGCAGTGCGGATTTGGGGAAGTCAAGAGGACTACCTTTAGTGGTATATTCCAAGGATTTAGCCTCCGGTGATGGACAAGGAAAAAGATATGAATGGTTGAGTACCGGATTCCTGAGAGACAGTGAAAACAGAGGAAGAACTGACTGGCAGAGTATCAGACTGCTTTCCGGATGTGTTACTGTTGATGACAGAGGTTGTGAAGGCATGAATCATGTTTGGCCGACATGATTAATGATATCTACAAGTACATGCTTGATCCGCATTGCTTGGTGAGGAAGGATTCAGCCGACAGAATGAGAGTTTGTAAGAAACTAGACTGTTCCGGATGCCGACTAGAAAGGTGATGAAATTACTTATGTGGATATATATAGAGGATGGATTTAGTTGTGAAAGGAGTGTTGATGTGGTGATACATGCGAATAAGTCCAGAGAAGAGCAGAGGTAGCAAAAAGGATCCGGTATGTGAAAGATAGCAGAATAAAGAACAGAGGAAAGATGAAGTGCAGCAGATCAGTGTACTGAGCCTAACCGGAATTGAACTCCAGCATATGCAGATGCTTCCAATCAGTTCAAGACTGTGATTCTCATCACTTTGTAGACAGTGTGTCTTCTTGTAGGCAGTGGGCCTCTTGTGAGCAGTGTGCTCGGGCAGTGAGCCCTAATTGGCAAGTGCCATTTTTGTAATTTCCTATTCTTCTAACAGAGAATAATTTTGGGTTAATCACCCCGTGGTTTTCTCCCTTAACAGGGTTTCCACGTCAAAAATACTGTGTCATGTGTTTCTTATTTCATGATTAATGTTTTGTTTGATTCTATGCTGCATCAATTAAAAGAAAAGTTCAATAAGGGAATTAATTAGGATAACTGATTCACCCCCCCCCCTCTCAGTTATCAACAATTGGTATCAGAGCCAAGTTCCTCCTAATAGAGCCTAACAGCTTGAGGAAGATCTGGGATTTCAAATGGATGCATATGGTTTAAGAGAGCAACTCAAGACTGCTCTTGAGGATCTTGAACAGTCAAATTCTGAAGTCAGTGAATTAAAGGAAAGACTCAAACAGGCTGATGAATTCATGAGAGAATTAAAAGACAAATTAAGTCTCTCTATGAAAAAGAGAAAGGAGCTGCTTCAACAGTTGGCAAGACAAAGTGAAGAAAGCAATACAAATGAAGAATTGACTGAGCAAACCAAGTTATGTGAAAAGTTATCAAAAGAAGTCATTATGTTAAGACATGAAATGGAATCAGGAACTATAAAGTTTACTCAAGAGATTGAAGAAAAAAGAAAGGCTGAAGACAATCTAAGACAATCTCTTAAAGAAAAATCAGAAGAATGCCACCAGATGGATAGGATTATCAGACATCTTGAATCTGATCTTGAAGATGCCAAAGATAATGAAGGAAAACTTGAGGATCAAATTGCCTCTCTCAAAAGAGACCTTCAAACAGCAAATGAATATAAAGAGAAATTCAAGATAAGTTCTGCTCAACTTGAAGTTCTTCTTGGAAGTCAAAAGAGGACAGATGACAAGTATGGTTTGGGATATGAGAAAGGAGAAAGCTCCGGATCCGGTCAGAAGAATCCTGGATCAGAAAATCCAAGGAACAGGCCTAGAAGACCTCCGGTAAGACAGCCAAATGCTCAAAGATATCCATCCTTCAATGGATACTGCCACAGCTGCAACCACTTTGGTCACAAAGCTGATCAGTGCAGAATGAGAATGAATCAGATTAATTCATCCTTCTCCGGACAGTGCTTCAACTGCAAAAGGTATGGACACAAATCCCATGAATGCAGAATTATGCAAGTAAACAAATCATTCAAAGGTAGATGCTTCACATGCAATAGAATAGGTCATAGGGCTAATCAATGCAGATCAAGAGGATATCAGTCAAATATGCAAAGAAATATTATTTGCCAAATCTGCAATAGGTCCGGTCATAATGCTAAAGTCTGCAGAAACAAGAATCAGGACATAAGAGGTCCGGTGTATAATCAGAATCAAGACAAGGGTAAACAAAAGATGAATGCGGATGAGGTTAGGAATCAGATGAGCAAGATTTGGGTGAAGAAAAGTTCAGAGAATGTAGAGGTCGGATCCGCACCAGACCCTGGTGCTGATATTTCTTCCCGAAATTAAAAGGTGAGCTCAGGCTCAGGGGGAGACTCAAAGAAAATCTTGTTCCCCCAGCCAAACAAGTGGTGCCGGATGTGGCACAAGATGCGGATCAAAGGGTTTGTAGATATGAGTCTTGAGTTACTTCAGTCAAGTTTTCAGAGGTCCGCATGGAGTTATGAAGAAGCTGTGATCGATCAAATAAGACCTGTTCAGGGAGATGCTCCGGTATGATAAAGGATTACAAAAAGGTCCGGAAAGATCCGGAAATGCACTATCTTGTTCTGCGGATTGGACAGAGTGTTTGGGATGATCTTGTAATATGTTACCTCGATTTATTCATGATTAAAAGATCCGGATGATATCCACAGATCAGGACTAATCCGGGATACTCCAAGCTATCCAGACAAGGCAAACCGGAATGATGTAGGTGAAGCATTTATTGCAGACAGATATTAGGGTTCGCGGAGCAATTTAAGGGATTTCTCAAAGGTCATTTGCTCATTCTGCACTCGAGAAGAAGCGAAAAGTGGAGCTCTGCAACAAGGTTCATCAAGCACACCAAGGATCTCCTGCCGAAGCTATTGCATAAAGAAATCAATCCAACCACTCTGTGCAAACCGAAGGCGCATAAGGTATTCTCCGTTTTTCATTACCTCACTGCAAATCTTTGAAGAATGGCTACTCCAAACATAGTTAAGATCTCTGATAGACCTCGCCCCTCATTCAAGAAACATCCCTACAAATCATTGGAGGTAGACCCACTAGGAGCCTTCTCTAGTGTTCCTCACGGAGTTTTACACACCGAAGACATTAGGGTTTACATACATGCAAACATTGAGGAATTTGGGGAATTCAAATTAAGAGACCTCTATCACAAGCAACTGATAGACAATGCTTTTGAGCTTAAACCAGAGTATAAGGATATTCAGAAGAAACAATTTGAGCAATTTATTCATTTCCCCTGCTTTGAAGAAGATGAATGGGTCCGGTATGTACTGAGCAGGATGCATGACAACTTTCTATGGCTAGATAGACCCTGCAAGATCACAAAAGAGGCAATTAGAGCAGTAACTGGTCTATACTCTTCCGGAGGGGTACCTATCCTCAAATCTGTCAAGAACAACATTGTAACTGAGGCCACCGGATCAAAATTTGACAAGAGGGCAATGACCATTGAAGATATTTCTGATCCGGATATCAAATATGCATCAATGATAATAGGATACAAGATCTATCACTCCAGCAGGGAGAATTCTGTATCCGGAACTGCAATATACACTGCTTATGAAATGCTAAGAAAGAATGCAGAATATGATCTCTACGAACTACTGCTAAGCCAACTAATGGAAAACATACAGAAAATCAAGAAGGATAAGAAGAATTCCTTTAAGTATGGTACTCTTATTGTATGTCTATTCTTCTACTTCATGAATGAGCTACCCGGAACAAGCGGATGGGTATGGCAGAATGACAAACCTGTTGCAGTCCAGATAAGAGACTATTTGCATGGACTTGGGGATGCAAAAGCGAGAAATACAGCTCTATGGGGATACTTCAAAAACTTTCAGAGCATGATGCAAGCAAGAGAGAGAATTCCCCAGTCTCTCATTGAGAAATACAAGGACTCAGTGTGCTTTATGGTTGACACTGATCAGTGCCTAATGGAGGCAGTGGAGCCAAGGACTGTCTGGATCATGCCCATGGGGTATGAAGTTGATGAACAGATAGTGGAGCTGCATGTTCAACACATGCTAAGTCAGCCCAAAGATCCTAAGGCAGAAAGGTTTGGAACCTTTGAGGAGCTGAGTGTAAAAATACATGTAGAACTCAGGGAACCTGAGATTAAAAGAAAGGTGAGAAAAGAAGTAGAGCACATTGCTCAAGGCCTAGGCATCTCAAAGGAGGCACTTGATGCCAACCGGGAAAAGAGGAGGAAGGCCGAGGAAGAAGAGAAAAGTAAAGAAAGTGCTCCGGTTGAAGCTCCCACCCAGACCAGATCATCAAAGAGACCTGCACCTCCCACAACCAAAAGTTCAAAACCGGAAGTTCAGGCATCCGGTAAGAGATCCAAGACAAAAGCCACAAGGGCTTATGGAAGCCAAAAGGATGAAGAGGAAACAAAATCAGATGAGGGAGTAAGAGAAGTAAAGAAACAGAAGAAGAAAGGATCCGGTAAGCCCTCCACAGGCCAAGACAAGGATGAAATGGCAGAGGTAACTGTTGAAAAGCCCACTCTGTCACTAGAGAGCATAATCAAGTCGGTCACGGTGGATGGAAACCTTCAACCAATGACTGAATCATATGATGACTTCAGTGAGGCCGACCAAAAGACTCTACAGGAGGCCACAGTAAAATATCTTAACATATATAATAAGGCTTTCATTGAAATAATATCTCTTATTCCTAAAAGCCTAGAAAAGGAAATGGAAGTAAGAAAGAATAATGCTCATGCTAAAGATCTTGAGATCCGGGAGCAGATAGCTATTCAGCTATATCCTCAAATTGATCCCAAGACAATGAACATTATCTTCAAAGACTGCAAAGATGAGTTCAGAAGCAAAGCCAGGATGAATCAACTCATGCTTGGCGAGACTGACAAAGTGGCCCAAGAAATAGAAGAGATCCTCCGGAAGGCCTTCAAAAGGTTCAATCTTCCGGTTGTAGAGGATTTAGGTACAGAAACAGCTGAGGACTTGGGACCCTCTGCTCCAGAAGAAGTGGCCCATGAACAAACTAGCATCTCTCCTCCGGTTTCCCCTACAGTCTCCGGATCCAAAGAAGAAGAGCAATTACAGGAGAAGGAAGCAGTGGTGAAAGACAAAGAGGTTGACAGTTCTAAGACTGCAGAAGAAAAGAAACATCTGTCTCCGGCAAGAGACACTGCACAAACTGTTCAACAATTTTTGAGCAAAGAAACTCTAGAGATTGATGAACCGGAGCTTCTAAAAGGTCCATTTGATTTTGACTCTCTCTCTCCGGTACAAACAATGAAGATAGCTTCATTTGCAAATGCCAAGGCAAATGAAAAGCTCCTGAAGTCTCATATGGAAGACTGTGAGTTGATAGAGGCTGCTTCCGGAGTACTTGTAAAAATCATGCCATCAATCCAGATAGATCCGACAGCCTCCACTTCCGGTAATCTAAAAACCTTAGTCAGCAGTGTTGATACACATTTTGATTCTCTAGAAAAATCAGCTGAAGAAAATGTCCGGAAGGAATTTTTGGATAAGAGATTTTCAGAAATATTAGAATTAATCTCTAAAGATAGGAAGATTGTAAGCATTGGAATAAAGAGCTTAGAGAATACTCTTAAGGATGGCGGTGACATCTATAAGTTTTGTATATCCTGGTCAAAGGCAACAGCAGCATTTGACAAGAAAATAAAAGAGGAACAGGATAAGCTACAAAGCTTATCTCAAAGTTTTGATCCTCTCTCTTCCTCTATAATAAATCAAGAATGTCAGACTATTGCAGTCTTGAATGAAATAAAGAATCTTGAGAAGGAAAGGAAGAACATCACCAACCGGATGGGAGAACTTAGAAGGATTATAATCCCTAAGTTGGAAACTATGCATGAGGCCATCAGTGATGCTCAGACCACCGCCCAAACCAAAGATCCGACAGATCTCAAGCGGGCAGAAGCTTTTGCATTTTTGTTAAGTGGTCACATTTCAATTTTGGATAGAATGAAGCAAAGTTGGGCTACAGAAATGATCCAATTGCAGACATCCTTTGCAGACATTCTTCAATACATGTGAGTATGTAAATATGCGGCTAAGTATAAGAAATTTTTGAAAATTTTGATATGCGGACCCTACCCTTTGCCATTGATGTCAAAGGGGGAGTGAGGAGCAGTGAAAAATGAGGAATCCAACTAAGGGGGAGTTCCGAAAATTGTATATAAAGACAGAGCATCAGCAAAGGGGGAGCATAGTGAAAACACTTAGTCATTTTTCACTAAGTGTTGCCATCAATGCCAAAGGGGGAGATTGTTGGCAAGAGACACTATATGGATTCATGGTTGTTGTCATTGATGGCAACAAAGGTCATCCCACATATCCGCAAGTCATGATGTGCCTCTACCGGAAGTCAGAATAAAGAATGTTGTGGTCTGGTGAAGAAGAACAGAGCATGTGGCAAGGTCCGACAGATTGGTCCGGACCTCTCAGAGGAAGTGTCTTGGTGCAGTGCGGATTTGGGGAAGTCAAGAGGACTACCTTTAGTGGTATATTCCAAGGATTTAGCCTCCGGTGATGGACAAGGAAAAAGATATGAATGGTTGAGTACCGGATTCCTGAGAGACAGTGAAAACAGAGGAAGAACTGACTGGCAGAGTATCAGACTGCTTTCCGGATGTGTTACTGTTGATGACAGAGGTTGTGAAGGCATGAATCATGTTTGGCCGACATGATTAATGATATCTACAAGTACATGCTTGATCCGCATTGCTTGGTGAGGAAGGATTCAGCCGACAGAATGAGAGTTTGTAAGAAACTAGACTGTTCCGGATGCCGACTAGAAAGGTGATGAAATTACTTATGCGGATATATATAGAGGATGGATTTAGTTGTGAAAGGAGTGTTGATGTGGTGATACATGCGAATAAGTCCAGAGAAGAGCAGAGGTAGCAAAAAGGATCCGGTATGTGAAAGATAGCAGAATAAAGAACAGAGGAAAGATGAAGTGCAGCAGATCAGTGTACTGAGCCTAACCGGAACTGAACTCCAGCATATGCAGATGCTTCCAATCAGTTCAAGACTGTGATTCTCATCACTTTGTAGACAGTGTGTCTTCTTGTAGGCAGTGGGCCTCTTGTGAGCAGTGTGCTCGGGCAGTGAGCCCTAATTGGCAAGTGCCATTTTTGTAATTTCCTATTCTTCTAACAGAGAATAATTTTGGGTTAATCACCCCGTGGTTTTCTCCCTTAACAGGGTTTCCACGTCAAAAATACTGTGTCATGTGTTTCTTATTTCATGATTAATGTTTTGTTTGATTCTATGCTGCATCAATTAAAAGAAAAGTTCAATAAGGGAATTAATTAGGATAACTGA
The DNA here is from genome assembly GCA_027924645.1 of Cunninghamia lanceolata. Taxonomy (NCBI): domain Eukaryota; kingdom Viridiplantae; phylum Streptophyta; class Pinopsida; order Cupressales; family Cupressaceae; genus Cunninghamia; species Cunninghamia lanceolata. The sequence goes on along the minus strand of BSBN01000635.1, from coordinate 8,975,037 downwards.
TTCACCCCCCCCCCTCTCAATTATCAACAGAGCTAGCATAGGTGTGGGCTTGGGTGGTTGTGGGAGATTGGCTGGCTGAGCAGACGATGATGGTATGGGTGGAAGAAATTGTTGTGGCTAATGATATGGGTTAATCATGGGAGGAAGTGGAAATTGTGATTGTGGTGGATATGGCTATTGGTATGGTGAAGGGTGTGGTGGTTGCGGCCTCCATGCCTATTGCCATGACTATGAAGCATATTGGTATGGTTGCATCCATTGAGGGTATTGTGGAGGTTGTTACCAACCCCTGTACCATCCAGGTTGGTTGGGAAAAGAATTGGATTGGCTAGGTCCAGGAGCAAAATACTCATTCATTATCCTTGGATGCATTACTCAAGGTGGAAAAGGTTGCCTTGGGGCCATGTAGTAGGTAGGTTCCTCAGAATATTCAATATCAATTACACCAATAGGAAGAGGCCTTAAGATGGAACTCTTTTTGGCTTCTTCTAAAGATGAATTATTTTTCCTATTATAGGGGAAATCCTCGCTACTATGTCTCTTATGACAGGTTGGACAAAATATAGCCAAGGCCTTTTCAACTTCCTCTTGTTTTCTATGAGTATATAGAGTATCAATTTGCTTGCCCATATGATTTAATAAATCAGTTTTGAGATCTTCAAGTAAATTACCTATTTCATGCTTTGTTATACTTGTGGAATTTCCTGAGGAGGAAAGCTTACTTGAATAACTCCTCCCTAAACATTGACACCTCAAGTAATTCCTTCAAATGTCACAAATTTCATCAAAGTTCAATTTAGAGATGTTACCTTTACCTATTAAATTCAATTCATCCATAGTATCATCTCTTATTCCCCTAAGAAACAACATTTTAATAGTATCATGAGTTAGCCCTTGTTGTCGTGATTGTTGCAGGCTGAACATGAAGCGTTCGAGGTAATCTTCCACAGATTCATCTTCTTTTTGTGTCATATGGAAAATCTCATCCCAAACCTCTTTCATTTTGCAATACTCCTGGTATTTTGTCAAAAATATTTCCTTCATGTCATCCCATGATCTAATGTTTTTGAGGTTCATGAACTAGCGTAAGGCTGCATCTTTCATTGTGGCAAGAAATAACTTGAGCTTCTGTGCATCTCTCTGATAGTCATAATTGTGGCACAACACATCAAACTCAAATAAAAACATATCAAGATCCTCAATAGAAAGACCACGAAAAATAGGCAAGGTGGAATGAGGAATGTTTTTCATAGGGGCATTCTCGTCAGGATGTGCAATTGGAAATTCAAAAGTAACTAGATTGTTGTGGGCCAATGTCCTCTCATCATTGTTGTCATCGTCATCGTCATTGTTGTCATTGGTGTTGTTGTTGTTGAGGTTTGCCATAATTTCAATCACCCAAGAGGTGTAGAAAGTGTTGTATGGCTTTTGGTTTCTTAAGGACGGACCAGCTCAAAGCTCGTAAGATTCTTGGAATAACTTTGCATCCCTTTTATGCAATTCTTCGGAAGACTCTGGACGAGTACGAGAAGGCATCTCAACAATGGTAGACTTAATAACACACTTTTTCGATATTTGGTTTGACTAATTCTTTCTCAGGTGATGTGTGTACGACTAATGGTTGTAGTTTATTTTTCAAATTTTCTTGTTGTGAGCTTTTTCCTTCAACAGATGGTTTTGATTTGTTTTTCAATCTTTCAAGTTGTGAACTTCTTCCCTCAATGGATGGTTTTGTTTTGTTTTTCAAAATTTCAGGTTGTGAACTACTTTCCTTATCCTTTTTAACAAATCTACCTCTACTATCTCTACTATGATTCATGCACCTATATGATTTATAATAGTACAAATCAAGAGTATTAACCTTAACAAGGTCGACAGTTGTGTAGGCTTTCCTCTTGACGTACTGGTCCTAACTTAACTTACTATGGTTTCAGGCCTTTAATACATTTCCTCAGCAACGATGCCAAAAATGTAGGGAAAAACTGTGGACTACAAATGGGGTAAACTTTTATCTTTGATAATCTTGTTAAATTTAATTGATATGACTTTTCCTCAGTTTATTCCTATGTGTGTCAATTCAGGGAATGTAGACTAATGAACGGTATTGGGGTTGTTTACCTAAGGGCTGAACCTAGTGAGCTAAGTGTGGATGGATGCAATGCTACTTAGTCTATGTTTATTTAGGAATTTGGCTCTCAAACCTCCTATCAGTTCTGTGACATAAGCCTGTATCAAAACGGTCTGCAACATAAACAGATTAACAATAAACAGTAAATAGTATTAATGTTCCACACTTAAGAACATAATATAATCAAAAGACATAATTGAAATGGAATGCGTTAAACTTTACTCACACATATTGATAGTTACACCGATCAATGTTTACAGAATACATGCCAAATTAAACTCATATGTATCCAACAACAAATAGTGATAATTGCAAACTAATTCAATTACAGAAAAATGAATGTAAAGATAAAACGTTTATTACCACATAATGTACTCCTACTATAATGATTGTAGACACCCTAAAATGACCATGTCTTCGAATCACTTGCATTTCATCAAATCTGTCGAATCACCTACATTTCAACATTAATTGAATAATCTAATTATTTAATTAATTTCACCAAATTCTTCTAAATCTCATACTTTCGACATTAATTAAATAAATCCTCGTTATTTAATTAATTAAATTAAATTCCTCTATTATTCTTCCTCAAGTCTCCATTAATTAAATAAATCCCATTATTTAATTAATCATCACAAATTCCCTCTTATCTACAATTAAATAATTCTTAATTATTTAATTAAATCAAATTCATTCTTTCAAAATCATGCACGACAATTAAATAAATTTATTTGTTTAATTTGCTTTCTAAATCTTCTAAATTAAATAATTCTAATTATTTAATTGTTTTCCTCCAATAATATCTTCTCTAAATTTAAATAAATCAAATATTTATTTAAGTTGCTTTTTCTTCTAAATTGAGTTATCTCTAAATATAACTCAAGCTTTCTTGCACATGCAATTAAATATTCCTAATATTTAATAAAGCAAAATATCTTCTTATTCTCATGCAAATTCCTTCTTGTTTTAAATCACTTAACTGATTATTATATTCTTTTAATTGCTTTAACTCATTTTTCTATTCTTGATAACTCCTCTCATGCAAAAGAAAGCAAGACACATGTCTTTTTCTTATCCATTGCACGTTCCTCAACTGTTCTCCTCCGTTGATTCTTCTGAATTATCTGGACCGTTGATCAATCATGTTGAAACCTATATAAACCCCCCTCATCTCCTTCACAAATCCTCTTCGATCACTTATTCTCAGGCATCCTTTAACAGCGCTTTGAGCATACATCGCATCGATTGAGCAACTTTACGATCTTTTGACATTGAGCTTTGAGCACTCTACTTGCTTGTTGCAACCATGGTTTCGTAGCACTATTAAGCAATTCACATTCATCCAAAGGGAACAATACAAATCTCGGTAAAAGCTTTTATATTTCATTGATTTATTAGTAATAGTTTTTATTTAGATTCGTTCTCTTTATGTTATTGGGTTTTTGATTTTGTTAGTTTATCATAGTCAATTTTCCTCATACACATTCTGGCACGCCCGGTGTGACCCACTAATACCTCTTTTACTTTGAGAAATTAATTTTTTTAAGTTACAATACGGAACAGTGTAAAAGACACAGAAAATCACTTTTGGCAGTATCCTTAAGCGCTCCTGAAGGCATAGTACAGCACCCTCGGGCGATACTGCGATGCTTCTGGTAACACAGAGCTGCGCGTTTAGTAACACAGACTGGTGCTTTTGGCAAAATAGGTTTTCTGACATTGTTTGGTGTTTTTGCAGGGTTTTATTCATATACATATCTTTGATTTGTCTGACAAGCTGTTGTATTTGTCTTTCAAATACTTCATAAGCTGACTTATTTAGGGGTATTTTTGATATTTGAGTTAATCTATCTTTTTGTGACACCTTTTTGAGTTTTATTGATTTCAGGATACAGATCTGGCAGATATTACTTCTCAGAATATTAAATCAATCATGAAATCCTATCTGAACCTAGTTATTTTGACAAAGCATAACTTTTTTTGAATTTGAGACAGAACAGCGCTTTTGGATATACAGTACTGCGCTTTCGGCAGCTCAGTACGACGCTTCTGGGTCTGATTTAGCGCTTCTGATAGCACAGTGAGTCACTTCTGGTCTGCATCATCGCGCGGTTGGAAACACAGTGAAGTGCTATTGGTATGACAGTAAGTCACGTTCGGTAAGACAGTAGGTCACTTTTGGTCAAAAGATTTGTTTTTGCTAACTTATGAGTTTTTGTGGAACTAATTTACTTGTTGTAGCTTCTTATCACTCACATAGAGCAAAAAGGTTTTTCTAATATGTTCATGTAGGATGAGCATTGAAGAAATCTTGATTTATCTCACTAAGTCTTAGAAACATATTGTCGTCTTAAGGGATAATTGAACAAATCATTTTGGCAATCTAAGTCTTAGGAACATACTACTTTCTTAAGGGACAATGGACATGTATGCGAAAACACCTCAATTTTTTAAGGGACAATGGACATGAATGCCAAAACACTTCAATTTCATAAGGGACAATTGACAACTACAAACGTATGTGTGCCTAATTTAGTTGCACCTTATTTTTCTTATAACAGGACAATTGAACCTTTGTTTGACGTGCTTGCTCTTACATTTCAGTACTTCCTTTAGAAGGGCCTGCTTTTGGATTGCGTTTCATCCAAAAGGGATGACCCTAAGCGGAGTTTTCCTTTGAACTGCTATATAAGAGGGATAAGATGAAAGCCAAGTCCTAACCGACGTCAGCCTTACCTTGTGGTGCCAAACTGAAAAGAGGTGTACTAGCTCTTTGTGGAAATAATTTTCACATTGAGCGAAGTGTTTGATACTCTTAGTAGGATTGGTTAAAGCTTTTAGTAGCTCTTCACATTGCTCGTAAGGCGTCGGTCCCTCAAAGTTACTAAGAACCATTCTAGATAGAGACTACCCGATCCACCTCTGAACATTGCGGTAATCATTAGTGCAAGGGGAATCGATTTAAGCCCTTAAGATACTCACCATCGGCTCCCTTGAGAAGAGATAGTATTCCCTTGGCCATAAAGCTCTTGTGACCTACTTGAGCTTTCCAAGGGGAGGGTGAGATATCCCTACCTATCGTCTCTCGCAAAGATACAAAATATCTGACACCTTTATGGAATGATATTTTTATCGACAAAGTATTAAGCTGTGAGCTGATCTACTACAATGAAACCTTGTCTCTAGGGATAAAAAGTGCTTGTTATTAATTGCAATTATCTTATACCCGTGGAAAAATTGGGCTTTTTCGTGATCCTCGAACATACACTATCTATTGTGTCAGTCATTTTTTTGACCACTTGTTTGCTATGTTTTCTCTTGCCAAAGACAAATCCAATCAGAACCATAACCAATTCTATCAAAATTTGCCTTTTAGAAGCATCAAACACTACTTCAGTGCCTCTGGTATTACAGCAACTCACCTTTGGTAGTACAGTAGATCGCCTTTGGTATAGCAATACCTCACCTCTGGTAACCCTACTTCAGCGCCCTTGGTATAACAGTTGCTCACTTTTGGTCGCCGTAGCTCGCCTTTGGCATAACAGTACCTCGCCTTTGGTAGCTCAGTCCATCACCTTTGGTATTACAGTAGCACGCTTTTGGTTGCACAGTCCTACGCCTCTGGTCAAACAGTATAGCGCCTTTGGTCCAGTGAGTTGTGCATCAGAGTTTGTCTTTCTCAAAAGCACAAAGCAAAATCCCAGCATTACTTTATGTCCTAGTGTATTCCATGGTAACCACTACACTCCAGCAAACTATGAAGTCCAAGCAAGTTGTCCCTAGGAATCGCAAATCGCCTCCTCACACACCGCAATCGGGCCGTCTCAACATTACTCCCAAGGTTACTCCTAGGACACCCACGGCAAAATCAACTAGCTCTCTGAACATGGCGCACCTTGACCACCCTAGCACTCCTCATGAGGGTAGTGTCCCTTTGGTAAGTACGCCTCACTATACCACCAGCTTGCCTCTGGATTTTGTGCCACAAGGATATACTATTGATCAAATCCCATCTCAAGAAGGTAGGGTCCCTTTGGAAAACACACCTCCCTATACCACCGGCTTGCCTCTGGATTTTGTCCCACAAGGTTATACTTTAGATCTAGCCCCATCTCAAGAAGAGCGACACTTTGAAATAGGTCAATCCTCTCAAGAAGATGGGCAAGATCTTGATGAATTCATACAAGAGCCTAGAGTCGTGGCCAACTTTGACAAAATCCTTAGTGAGAACCAAGATCATTTCTTTCGCTTACTTGCAGAGCAAGGCGCCAAGTTACCTCAAGATTTTGATTTATCCACTCTCAAGGAGACAAACAACACCCTAAGTACCATACAGGCAGTCCAAACCATGTCAACAGTGACCACACCTTTACCTGAACAAAGCTTACAAGGAAGAACAATTAAGAATCCCCTTTATCAAAACCCAACAGGAAAGAGGGTTGCATCACCGCTTTTGACTCCTATGGAAATCTACAAACACCAACAAGAAACTCTCCAACATCAAGTGGAGCTAGCTAAGAAAGCCACCTTAGCTTGATCGAATATACAACAAACTCCTAAAGTGTCCACACCAATCACAAGTGGAATTTTGGTTACTCCTTCACAAATAGGTTTCCCACCAAATTACAATCTGGGGAATAACTATGTAGCCATGCAACAAGGGTCTCAATAAATGCCACCTCCTATATTATCAAACCTTCATGTCTCTCAACCAACTAGAGTCATTCAATCCCAACCACAAAGTTCTTCTACACTCATCCTCAATCAACCTCAACCATCACAAATCACATCTACCTATGTCCCTCCTCCACAACGTTCATCCGTGCTAAATTTCTTCAACACCTTGCCTAGCCACCCTTAACTTTCCCAACATCAAGTTTCCCAAAGCTATGTGCCACCATCGCAACCTAATCCAGTGCACTTTAGCTTTCCTCCACCCAATTCTTTTCTTCAACCATCACAAAGCCAACATTCTTACCTAGCACCACCTCCACCTCTTCTAAATCAAAACATCCAATTTCAACCCAATCTGAACCCAACATACAATGCATATGACCCCAACCAATCTTACGACCCTTATAACACCAGTGCTCATGGCTTACACTACAATCTTCCATATGGGCAACAACAACCACTTTTAGGACAACATGAGATGTTTCCAACCCCTCCCATAGTAATGGAGCTCAAAATCGCAGAAGTTCAACAACAGCTATCTGATCTTACATTTGGCCACACCAAGAAGACCTCTTTAGAGGAAGTGTGTCCTTATCCTTTTGATCGGTCATTACCAATGATCCCTTTTCCTCAAAATTTCACTATTCCTAAGTTTGATAAATACAAAGGAAAAGGTGACCCAAAAGACCATCTCAGGGAATTCTATCTTTCTTGCTTCAAGGTCTCACATAACGACACATATCTTATGCGTCTCTTTCCTTGCAGTCTTAGAGGTCAAGCAATAGAATGGTTCTCACACTTACCTACGGGTATCAAGTCTTTTAACGAATTAGCAGAGAAATTTGCCACCCATTTTTCCTACAACGCAGAGCATGAGATCTCCATGACTAATCTATGCAACAATAAACAGAAAAATGGTGAAACTTTCATTTCTTTCCTTCAACGATGGAGACAAATGGCTAGCAAATTCCCTTTCAAGATTCCTGAGAAACAGCTGGTTAGCATATTTGTGCAGAACCTCAACCAAGAGTTAGGTTTCCATTTGTAAATTCTTAGTGCTACAACCTTCGATGAAATCACGTACAAAGGAATTAACATTGAAAGGCCCTCATTGCTAAGGGTGTGGTCAAAATCTTCAAAGAAATGAAAGACAATGCTCCTCATCAACAGACGAATGATAAACCCAAATATTGGAACAAAAACAAAAACGTGGTCAACGATGGTGTGGTTGATTCTAAACATGTCCAAACATTGCAAACACCTCTTTAGCTTTCCAAACCAAGTCAAAATCCATCGCAACAATAGCGACAACAGTATCAAAACCAACAACAACGACAACAAGAGCGACCTCAACAAGATTACCCTCCGTGGCGTCAATTCACTCCCTTGGGAGAGCCCATAGAATCTGTCCTACAAAAGATTTTACATAAAGGCCTCATCACCTTACCTAATGCTCCCCCGTATGGTGAACCTGTTTACAAAACTACGTGGTACAAAGAAAATGAATACTATGAATTTCATAGGAGCAAAGGGCATAGAACTGCATCATGCATGAAACTCAAGCACTAAATCCAAAACCTCATCGAAGGCAACCTAATCTCTCTTAAAGATGATCCGCTAGCTCAACACACAAACAAAGACCTCAACATGTACAAGGAACCATTTCCTCATCATGGTCCACCTCCTCCGCAGGATAAATGTAAAGGTGTCAACCGTGCTTCCACTTCTTTTTACTCCATTGTGGGTTTTTTTGAAGAGAGTCGTGTGTCTACCCTCACAATCAAAGGAAAATCTATGGATTGCGCTATTACAACTTGTTGTGGTCACCATTCATGGTCCTACACCCAGTCTTCTGGCTCAATCTGATTATAATCTTGTCGAACATCTAGGGAAAACGCCAGCATAGATCTCTATCTTGGACCTTCTATGGTCATCACCTACACATAGAGTAGTGCTAGAAAAAGCCCTCCAAGAGTCTTCGGTTCCTAACAACATAGCGGTCACAGATTTCTGAGCTATAGTAGGTAATATTGCTTCGCCCTACAATGTGGTCTTCTTTGAGAAAGACCTCCCATCCCATGATCCGTGTCACAATGATGCACTTCATATTGAGGTTCTCATCCATAAGCACAAAATTAAACGTATACTCATAGATGGTGGTGCCGGTCTCAACATCTATTCTTTAAAGTTACTAAAGTAATTGGGATACTCTGAGGATCATGTCAACATTGATCAAAGTATTACAATCAAGGGATATGATGATGCTGAACATCGTTCAGAAGGTATTATTCATTTGCCTATACAATTGGGCCCTGTCATGCTTGAAACTCGGTGTCAAGTCCTTGATATTGAGCTACCTTACAACATTATCCTAGGCCGCCCATGGATCCATGCAATGAAAGTCGTTCCCTCCACGTACCATCAGTCTCTAAAGTTCCCATTCAATGGTATGGAGATCACTATCCCTGGAGACCCCAATCCTTTTGAATTTTGTGGTGTCTTGCAAGGCAGCTATAAGAATTGCAACCAAGTGCCTAAAAATGAAAAAGCCCTTGAATCCCCACTATATGTTGAGCTTGAAACTCTGATACAAGCCTCTACAAGTGAACCTAATCCTCTTCCTGAAATCAAAGATCACATCTGTGATATAGGCTTTGGCACTTATGATATCTCAAAATCTTGTTGTGTAGGGTGGATGCCTTTATCCCCTAAATCTTATAGCCAACTACCCATTACCAAAGTAACTAAAAAAGTAGCTATTCCTCCCCCAACATTTCTAACCCAACTCCAACAGGAAAAATTATTGGAAGAGGAAACTATTGAGGACATCTCTTCTTGGCTCTATAAGGAGAAAGAACCAGTCACAATACCAGTCAAGCAATATGGCAATGGCTTAAGGATAGTAAAAAACATGGGCTATAAAGGCAAAGGTGGCCTTGGCAAACATAATCAAGGAACTATGGATCCCATTATTGTGACAAAGAAATTAGACAAGAAGGGATTAGGGTTTGGTAGAAAGGTACTGCATGCCTTAGACATCAAGTATATCCTCGATGAGGTGGCTGAAACTTTTCCCATCAATTTGACATCTACAGAGGATATCATTGATGACTCTTCCCTCCATATGACCAACCTATTTGCAGAATCCTCCATTTTTATGCTATCCTCCATATCCTTAACCTCCACCACAAACACCCAGAATGTAACACTTGTCTACCCTGAACTTGTCGATTGGGACCAACAAGGGTCCCCCATTATAGATGCATTTCAGAATGACGAAGCTATAGTTGAGTTCATGGGACTTTGGGAAGGTATCCCTCTTGGCGATCATAAAGAAGGTTTTGTAATGGAACTAGAGCCAATAGTTTATTTTGGTGAGAATGCCAAATCCTCCAGTTGCAAAAGTAAAAATAAAGAAAGATCTCTAGGTGAAAACCACACTGTGGCAGCTCCTGATCAAAAAATAGTAAAAACAAAGGATGTATCCAAAGGTGAAAACCCAACTGTGGCACCTGAGGATGGAGGATTTGACCTTCCCCTATGATCTAAGTATCAAGAGAAGTCAACTCTCCTAGTGGAAGATTCTACAGAGATAAACCTTAGCACAGAGCAAAATCCAAAGACCACATTCCTAGCGGCATCATTATCAGAAACAGAGCACAGGAATATTAACACATTCTTCTTATAGAGAACCATCAATTTTGCATGGACCTATGCTGATATGCTAGGGTTAGACCCTAAGCTAGTGGTTCACTATCTCATAGTTGATCCAAAAGTTAAACTAGTCAAGCAAAAGCTTAGGAAGATGCACCCACAGATAGCTCTCTTGGTAAAAGTGGAAATACAAAAGCTGTTAGATGCAAAGTTCATCCAACCTATTGATTATTTAGACTGGGTCTCAAACATTGTACTTGTGTCTAAACCCAATGGGTGCATCCGTATGTGTAATGATTTTAGAGATCTTAACAAAGCATGTCCCAAGGATGACTTTCCTCTAGCGAACATTGATATCATCGTAGACTTGACAGCAGGTCATGAAATACTTTCACTCATGGATGGATTCTCAAGCTACAATCAGATACTGATAGCAAAAGAAGATCAACATAAAACAACTTTTACTTGTCCTTGGGGTAACTATTGTTGGTGTGTAATGTCGTTTGGTCTAAAGAATGCAGGAGCAACTTATCAGAGAGAAATGACAGTGATATTCCACAATCTCTTTCATCATATCATGGAGGACTATGCTGATGACATATTACCTAAATCTTCTAGGGTAGATCACATACAGGTTCTAGGACAAATCTTTGATAGGCTCGAGAAATACCAAGTGCGTCTCAATCCAAAGAAATGTGTCTTCGGTGTAATATCAGGGAAGCTATTGGGATACATTGTATCACGTAGAGGCATTGAAGTAGACCCCGTAAAAGTAAAGGCTATAGTGGAGATGCCTCCACCAAAGAACCTCAAAGCATTAAGGAGCCTTCAGGGAAGGTTGCAATCCATTAGGCGTTTCATCTCATAGCTAGCAGATAAATGTCAACCATTTCAACACTTACTCCGAAAGGATGTCTCATTTCAATGGGATGATAAGTGTCAAGTAGCATTTGATCAGCTCAAGGAGTATCTTGCTACACCGCCTGTATTGGTTCCACCAGTTGCTGATTAACCTTTGATATTATACATCTCAACTACAACTTCGGCCCTAGGGGCCCTTCTAGCACAAAATGATGAAACAGGAAAAGAGCATGCAATTTATTATATTAGTAGAACCTTGGTGGGATATGAACTCAATTATTCACCAATGGAAAGAGCTTGTTTAGCAGTAGTGTTCACTTCCCAAAAGTTGTGGCATTACATGTTGAACCAACACACAAATCTTATAGCCAAAATTGATCCCTTGAAGTATCTACTAGCAAAAGCAGCTCTTACAAGCAGACTAGCTAAATGGGTCATGATCCTTAGTGAGTTTGATATTGAGTATGTGGATCATAAAGCAATCAAGGGGCAAGCCCTAGCAGATCAACTAGTAGAAGCACCTATGACAGATACACACCCTATGGTAGCAAACTTTTCGAATGAGAATATCTTCACTCTTTCTGATTGAATAATGTGGAAGTTGTACTTTGATGGTTCCTACACACAACATGGATCAGGGGCCGGTATCTTATTCATCACACCTCAAAATGACTATATTCCAAAGTCATGTCAACTTACATTCCCTTGCACCAACAACATCGCCGAGTATGAAGCAATCCTCATAGGTCTCAATACAGCAGTTCAATGGGACATCACAGAATTACAGGTATATGGAGACTCACAACTAGTCATTCGCCAAGTTATAGATGAGTACCAAACAAAAGATGGAAAGTTGGTCCCCTACAAGCAACTAGTGGATGCCTATAAACCACACTTTTCTAGCATCACATTTGAGCAAATTCTAAGAGAGCATAAGAAAGATGCAGATTCTATGGCTTCTGTAGGGTCACTGATTGACATGCCTGCTAATACACAGAAATGTGAATTCTTGATCAGACAGTTGTTGATACCAGCCGTCGATGTTCCCGTTAGTGAAATCATCTGCGAACTTGTTGGTCCCAATTCCCCATGGTACGAAAATATCTATGAATACCTTAAACACAATACCTTTCCATCTGACCTATCATCCACCCAACGCAAAACCTTTATCCGTCGATCCTCTCGTTACATCATTCTAGGTGATACACTATATCGTCAGAGTCTCGATGGTATCCTCTTACGATGTCTTAACGCGGAAGAAGCTGAAGCTACCTTACGAGACATACACGAAGGTGTCTGTGGAGCACATTCTGCCAGTCCTAATCTTGCTAAGAAGATACTGAGAATAGGTTACTACTGGCCTACAATAGAGCAAGATGCTGCACAGTTTGCTAAGAAGTGTCTATAATGCCAGCAGCATGGAGATTTGATTCACACACCAGCTCATGAATTACAGCCTATGACTACTCCATGGCCTTTTTCTCAATGGGGTCTCGACATCGTAGGACAAATCCACCCATCCTCATCCAATGGCCACAAATTCATTATTACCGCCACTGAGTACTTCACGAAGTGGGTTGAAGCCATTCCCATGACTTATATCACCGGTAAGCAAATAGCCAAGTTTATCCTTAACTACCTCATATGCTGGTATGGTATTCCCCAAGCCATTGTCACTGATAATGGGAGACCATTCAAGAATCAAGATGTCCATACCTTATGTACACAATACAATATCCAACATCGCTTTTCAACTCCCTACTATCCGCAGAGTAACGGCCAAGTTGAGGCTTCTAATAAAACCATTCTCAAGATCCTCAAGAAAATAGTCAATGAAGCTGGTCGTGATTGGCACTTGCAGCTCAATCCCACCCTATGGGCCTACTGCACTAGTATCAAAACACCAACTGGTGCCACACCCTATGCCTTGGTCTATGGCTCTGAAGCCATCCTACCTATAGAGGTCGAGATCCCATCCCTTAGAGTATCCACGTAGGACCTAATCAGCAGAGAAGAGTATCGCAATTCCAAATTAGCTGAGCTCGAACTACTAGATGAGAGGTGCCTTGCAGAACTTAATCATCTCCATGTCTATCAAAACCACCTCTGGCGTAATTACAACAAAAAGATCAAAGAAAGACAGTTTCAAGTTGGTGATCTTGTACTTAAAGAGAATCAGAGAAATCAAGTAGATCAAGAAAAAAAGGGCAAGTTTGAACCTAACTGGCTAGGTCCCTTTATTGTCACAACAGCATATGGATCAAGAGCTTATACTTTAGCTACACCTGACGGCAATCCTCTAGTTGAGCCACTTAACAGTGTCCATCTTAAGAAGTTCTATGTCTGATCCTCAGAGTATTCCAAAAAAAAAAAAATCTGTCCTCTGGTGAAAACCTGGTAAATAGGCACCTTAGATAAATACCATAGTGAAAACCTAGCAAACAGGCGCTATGTGTAGAGTCAGCACCCATCGTCTATCGAGTCCTATTCATTCCATGTCCATTTCACAACAAGCCTCATCCATCCATCCATAATAAAACCATTGACCTTGTTTGCATTTCCATCTCTCTATCTAGTATAGCTTGGAAATTTGTCAATGTCCACCATCGGCATCGCACACCTTGATCTATGTCAGCAGTTATCACTGTCTTGTCCTAGGTCAAGCTTTATGTGTCTTCTTCGTCAGTCATTTGTGCAAATTGCTCTACCGGAATGGGGGCAACTCTTTCCTTAACCTAGGTCTAGGAGTGGTTCCTTGTTCGTGGTTCGCAAAAGGCTTCAATCTTTTTTCCTTTCCATAGATAACACCCTTTAACGGACACATCGCTCCTATGATAAGGCTGTTATCTCTTGAACGCACTTTTTCTTACATCATCACACCAACCAGAACTACATATTATCTCTTCTCAATCTTAAGGTACCTTGATCCCATGGATATGGGTATGTAGGCAGTCTAGAATACGAAGGAAGTTTCCAGTACTCTGGTACATAAGATCTCCTCCTTCCACCTTGACCCACTCATCACTCTATCCAAAACTACATATTATCATTATTCATCTTTCCTCGTAATGTGCCTTGATCCTGTGGATACAAGGTATGTAGGTAGTCTGGAATACGAAGGATGTATCCAGTACTCAAGCACATACGATTCATCATTCTCCACCAGTTTCAATCCATTAGCCTTCCACCTTTCTGGTCTTCCATGTGTCAAAATCCATTTGCCTCGACTTGACTAACTCAAGTAGCAAACCAACAAGCTAGCGCATCCTTTCAAAGGAAAAGTCCTTAGCAAACTTGAAGCAAAGCATCTTTCTTCCAGAGTCATCTACTGCCCTACTATTCCGATTGCCAACATCAGCTAATTTCAGCTTAACGAACACACCAGATCTACAAGCTTGTCTTCTACAAAGTGTTCCATTATCGAGACCAACACACGCGTCTCCTGCGACATGTGGCATTTCCTGCAGTGAGACATTGTCTTTTAGGTAGATAGCACCCTTTAACAGACACAGAGTTCCTACGATAAGTCTGTTATCTTTCCTATCTAATCTATCCTGAGCAACCTCTTTGGCAAGAGAATATGTTGGCTGTATGTTTACTTTGTAAGTCAGTCAATTTTCTTTTTGGTTTATCTTTTGTTCCTTTTATCCATTACCTCTTCAAGGCTACCTTGATTTATCTATAATCTTGGTATGTTGCAATGCAGTACGGATTGGGGGCATAGTCATTTGCTTTTGTATGTCGTGTTTGAGGAATGATCTTTAGTATCTTTCTTAACATCATATTTATCTTGTGTGTTACAACCTAGCATCTTACATATTTAATACTCTTCTTGCATTTGCATGTATTGAAGTTTATTTTATGTTCAAGACTATGGCTCAGGCACATGTACAAACAAGGTCATATTATGTCTAAGGGATCTAAGTTCAAACTACTTGCTTGCAGAGTCAACGTCCACGCACTCAAATAATACTGTACCTTGGTCTTTTATACCTTGGTGGCAAACTATCCATGTGCTATATCAAAAATAAGGATTGCTCTTTATATACAATTGTGAAACCAATGCAACAAGCTCATTAATCCATTCCCACACCCTTTATATCA
This sequence comes from Cunninghamia lanceolata, assembly GCA_027924645.1. Lineage (NCBI taxonomy): Eukaryota > Viridiplantae > Streptophyta > Pinopsida > Cupressales > Cupressaceae > Cunninghamia > Cunninghamia lanceolata. The sequence continues at coordinate 8,959,613 of BSBN01000635.1, read as the reverse complement.
TTTTCCTTACAATGATCGATCAACAGTCTCTGTCTTCCATCTCCTCCTGTTTCTTCTCTCTGGTGCATATCTACAAAACCCACATGTTAGATATCACTAGTCATAGCATCTATATCATCATACATCTATAAGCATCATATACATAATATACATTATCACATAAATCCATAATCCTACATACATATCATCACATCCATGACATCAAGAAGTGCATATACACAAACGTGAAAATTAATGACCAGAATAGATCATCATATACATCATGTGTAGGTCGTCATAATACAAAATGTATGTGTCTACATCAATAGTCCATATATACATCAATATAGTACATCAAGGCTATCAAGAGCCCCGCAAAATATACATCAGGATGCACATAGGCATCAGTCCAAAATGATACAAAATGATACAATATACAAATGTGCATGCTCTAGTGGGTAGAGTTGCCCTCCTGCTGTGGCTCTTGTCCTCCACCTGTGCTCGGTGCAGGTCCCCCTGGTGTCACCCCTAGTCCTCTAACTGAGGACAATGACTGCCTTGTCCTGCGAGATCTAGATGCCCCGGATCTGCTCCTGTCTCTGTAACTGGGTGCCTATTGAGCTGCTGGCACCGCACCTACGTAGAGCCCCCTGTAATACTCCACCTCTCTCCCTACTGACACTAGCTCTCCCTACACGTGGACGAGCTCGCTATATAAGGTCCTCTGATTTGCACCCAGGGCATGACGTGCCTCATGTCTCTCTCGCCTCACTCTATGAAGTGTGGCCTCTGCTGTCAGCCGTAGTTGTACCTCTGCGTCTCTCTCCCTTGTCACTTGGGCTAGCTGCCTGTCATCTGCTGCTGGTGTGGCGGGTGCCTGTACCTGTACCTGCATCTATGCCTATGCCTGGATCTGTAGCTATGCCTATGCATGTGCCAGGGCTGTCTGTACTGCTGCTGCTACCTGTGTCTATACCTAGGCTAAGGCCTCAGCCTGTCTCACCTCAACCCTCGCTGCATCCCTATCTCTCCTCAACGGTACCATCCAGAGCTCTAATCGAGTCCTCTAGGCTATCTCCTCCTGTAATAACTGCTCAGCCCTCTGTAAATTGGTCTCCATGACCGGATCCCTCTCCTCTGCTATCTCCACATCTGCCTACTGGCCTCCGGCCTCCCCAACTGCCTGCTGTCTCGCCGCTCTAGCTTGTCGCCTCATCCTGGCCTCTGCACCTAGGACCAGTACCTCCCCCACTACCCCTGCCACCCCTGGTGTAGTCAGCCACATTGGCCTGTGTGTCTGCCAGTATCTATTGTACTCTGACAGTGTACCTAGATTTGCCAGTCCTATATCCCAATCCCATCTCACAGGGACAAGTCCCTGTACCTCTACCAAAGCTGTAGCTACTGGAATCTATGCATCCCAATCCCCCACCTCTCATTGTGTCCTAACATGGGTCACCTCTCCAACTGGTAACCCCTGTGGTAGTCCAAACTATCTAAGCACCTGCTCTGGAAGGTATCTCTCAATAGTGTCTGTTGTCTCCCAAATAGATACCGAGCCTATTTGCAATACATCAACTGCTCGTGCTCGTCCTCCCACTCCTCACATAGTAACCATGGCCTCCAAACAAATAGGTCCATCTCATCGATATACCACCTCCAATGGCTAACAAATCCCAGCCTCTGATGTGTAATCACTCCCTCATATAGGAATGCGTACATCTCTCTCCTATCCCAGTGGCACTATGTCATGGGTCTAATCACAGGGATATGCTCCCACACCCACACCTGTAGCAAAGTCACCCCTGCTGAGAGACTACGACCACTCCTGTACACGCAGTCATGCATGTCTCGATATAGTTTCCCTAGCACGCAAGGCCCCCATATGTACTGTGTACCATGTGTGAACATCCCTAATAGTACTTTGCACCATCCCACAGATAGTCCTGTCGACCGCCTTTCGGGGCACAGGAAGCCACCAATGAGTGAGGCAACTATCCACCTGATCCTATCACAGAGTCGTAGGATGTCTGCCCACCGAATCTCCCCGTCATCTATCCTTAGGTCATCTGTGCAGAAGACCTCTATCAAGCCTGCCTCGCCCCGCGCCAGGTCAAAGTCCACTCTCTCTCCATTAATCTGACTCCTCGGGATGCGATACACATCCTCCAGCATCACTATCACCTCCACTGTCAGAAAGTGAAATGAGCCAGTCTCACTGCGAAATCTCTCCACAACTGCTATCACTAGGGCAAGATTCACCCTAATGTGTGTCAAGTGTGCCACATGCCATAATCCCGTGTGCTCTAGGAATGCGTCCTCCCCCCATGAAAGTTGTACTACCTCATGTGCTATAGTGTGGTGCCGCTCTCTCGACATCAACGGCGGCATAATCCTCTGCATCCAAATAACCACTTGTCAGTTCTTTTTCCACTAGTCCTACCAACTTCTACCCTATGACGTAAAACCCTAAGCCCAACTCTTCCCTTGCTCTAACCTAAGTGGGCACCTCCATGGTCAACCCTAACCAGACTCCTCTTCTCATCCAACCAAAGGTGCCTTGATTTACACAAACATGCTACACTGTTCTACCATCAGCGCCTTAATGTTTCAACAAAGGCGCTTTGCTTTCTATAGCAAGTGCAACTTGTTTTACAAGTGCGCCTCACTATACTGCCAAATGCACCCCACTGTGCTCCAAAGGCGACGTGATTTTTGCTATCCCTTCCAACCGCACTAACCTACTCCTCCAACCGCGCTGCCCTGCTCTATCAAGAGTGCTGCGACATCCTACCAGTTGCGCTGCGGTGCGGCTCCAAAAAACCAAAGCATTGCGGCATTGCCAACCGCGCTGTAGTTACCTACCAGAAGCGTTGCGTCACGCCAAAAGCGCCTAACTTGACCGCCAACAGTGCCATTCTATCCTAAAGCACTTTTGGCTAACCTAATTGACCTCCCTACACCTAGCCCTAAACTACCCTAAAAAGATTAAATTAAAATGAGGTTTTTAGACACTTACCGCTGTCGAAGCTCCTACTGGCCTCCTGTATGTCTGCACTCGCTCCGTCCAATGCCTGTGCGCTAGAATCGGCATCTTTCCACGCTGTCCACTACTTCCACTCAACTCTCTCACCCTAAGTTTAGAGGCTCTACTCTCTAAATTTAGAAACTCTTAGGGGGAAAATGAGGATTGTGGTCCCCATGGGACCTATTTATAGCATCCCTCCCTCTTTTTTCTTTCTTCCCAACCCATTCTGCTTTTCCTTCTGACTTCGTCACGCATTCATCTAGTCAAGCGTCAACCCAGTCCTTATGTCGTTTCCCTGTCTTTCTGCTTGAGGGGGCATACGCTGGGGCAACTACCTAAACTAGGGCATGTATCATTATTCAACAATCGATTTCTTTGACGCAACTCTATAAACTGCATTCAATCAAAGAGGGGTAAAATGTAGACACCCTAAAATGACCATGTCTTTGAATCACTTGCATTTCATCAAATCTGTCAAATCACCTGCATTTCAACATTAATTGAATAATCTAATTATTTAATTAATTTCACCAAATTCTTCTAAGTCTCATACTTTTGACATTAATTAAACAAATCCTCGTTATTTAATTAATTAAATTAAATTCCTCTATTATTCTTCCTCAAGTCTCCATTAATTAAATAAATCCCATTATTTAATTAATTCATCACAAATTCCCTCTTATCTACAATTAAATAATTCTCAATTATTTAATTAAATCAAATTCATTCTTCCAAAATCATGCACAACAATTAAATAAATTTATTTATTTAATTTGCTTTCTAAATCTTCTAAATTAAATAATTCTAATTATTTAATTATTTTCCTCCAATAATATCTTCTCTAAATTTAAATAAATCAAATATTTATTTAAGTTGTTTTTTCTTCTAAATTGAGTTATCTCTAAATATAACTCAAGCTTTCTTGCACATGTAATTAAATGTTCCTAATATTTAATAAAGCAAAATATCTTCTTATTCTCATGCAAATCCCTTCTTCTTGTTTTAAATCACTTAACTGATTATTATATTCTTTTAATTGCTTTAACTCATTCTTCTATTCTTGATAACTCCTCTCATGCAAAAGAAAGCAAGACACGTGTCTTTTTCTTATTCGTTGCACGTTCTTAAATTGTTCTCCTTCATTGATTCTTCTAAATTATCTAGACTGTTGATTGATCTCTGTTGAAACCTATATAAACCCCCCTCATCTCCTTCACAAATCCTCTTCGATCACTTATTCTTAGGCATCCTTTAATAGCGCTTTGAGCATACATCGTATTGATTGAGCAACTTTACGATCTTTTGACATTGATCTTTGAGCACTCTACTTACTTGTTGCAACCGTGGTTTCGCAGCACTATTGAGCAATTCACATTCATCCAAAGGGAACAATACAAATCTCGGTAAAAGCTTTTATATTTCATTGATTTATTAGTAATGGATTTTATTTAGATTCGTTCTCTTTATGTTATTAGGTTTTTGATTTTGTTAGTTTATCATAGACAATTTTCCTCATACACAATGATCACCAGGTAACCGAGGAAGTGGGCCCTGCCTTCTTTGATTATTAGGTGATGAAGCTTACGAACACAAGTTACTCCACGCTAATCAACGTGCATTTAGATAACATCATAGTAATTTGTAAACATGAACAGAAGTCTATATCAATATAGTATTATGATCTAGGGTAAGTGAAAAAAGATGGGGGGCCAAAAAGGGGTCTTAAGTGGCCACTTTTTTTTTTCTGAAATTAGATAATGCTGGCCTTGGATGAGAAATTGAGCATAGTTACACTCAAAATTTGGAGATGCAACCAAAACAATGTTTGTAGTACTCCGAGTCTACTTTCTAAACTACTATTTTTTTAAAAAAATGGTATAGATTAAGGGTTTCAAAAGAGGGAGCCACAGAAATTGGTGTTGTTTCTGTCAAAAAAAACATAACATAGCATGTTTTGTGGCTCCCTCAAAATGTCAACTTTTTTCTAGTATTTTTAAAATCGCTTCAATGAGAAATTAGCTAACAGCATGTAGTTTATGCCTGATTTTTCTTATAATTTTTTGATGAATATTTGATTTTTTACTAATTTTCAAGTGGACACATCCTAAAAAATAGAATTTTGGCCGTGCTACCCCTGTAAATTTTGAAAACTAATTTAAAATCATTTTTTTTTAATATGTGTAGAATGGAGCCTAGTTTCTAAATATGTAATTTTTTTAAAATTTCAATGAATAGTTAATTTACAATGAAAAAAAGACCAAACAATGGTTTTTGCCCAAAAACGGACACACAAACAAAAGAAATTAAAGATGAAAGGCCTAACATTGTCAAAATGTGAAAAAAATCACATCGTCAAATAGCTAAGAGAAAGCCTAACATTACCTAGGTGTTCGATTTGTTCAACTTTGAAACACGTGCAAATTTGAGGGTTAGCACGAACAAAATTATGTGAAATCCTGTAGAATATGGAAAAACATGTCTCTGGACATTGGGAAGGCACTCCAAGCCTTATAACACGCTCGTGTTATGTTTTACTTTGCATTTTTCCTTTTGCGCAAAAGTTTGTGCACTGTTTGTCATGTTTGAAATAATGCGAGCACGTTATAATGCGCTCACGTTATGTCCGCCTTGAATTTTTTTGTGTTCAAGGTTATTAATCATGTATGTATGTATGTATCTATGTATTCCTATATGTATGTATGTATGTATAGTGTCGAGGGTAGAAGAGGGTAGAGATGGGGGTGAGCCAGATAGGGGAGGAGAGGGGTGCATAAGGATTGAGTGATTAAGGTTTAAGGTTGAGGGTTGAGGGTTTAGGGATAGGATTTAGAGTTTAGGGATAAGGGATTAGAGTTGAGGACCTTGAGGGATTTGGGTTTAGGGTTGAGGCTTTAGGGATAGCGTTTAGGGTTGAGGGTCAAGGGATTAGGGTTAAGGTAGAGTGTTGAGGGTAGAGGGATTAGGGATAGGGTTTAGGGTTGAGGGATTATGGTTTAAGGTATAGTTTTGAGGGTTGAGGGTTTAGGGATAGGGTTTTGGATTTAAGGTTTAAGTGTTGAGGGTTGAAGATTTAGGGATAGGGTTTATGGTTTAGGGATAAGGGATTAGGGTTTAGAGATTAGGGTACCATAAATTATAATTAGGGATTAAGGTTTATGGTTTAGAGACTAGGGATTAGGGTTTAGGGTTAAGGGATTAGGGTTTAGGGATGTACAATTAAGGGGTACCATAAATAAACTAGAATTTAGGGAGGGTTGGGAAAATTTTGTGAATCATCATGGGCTAGAGATTAGAGATTTTGTTGTGTTCAAGTACATATCCAAGTCCTAATTTAAGGTTAAGATATTTCAAAGAATAGGGTGTGTGAAAAATATCAATGCTCTTCGGCTTATGAATACCAACATTGATACCAATAAAAGATGCCCTTCTTCTAACAGAGTATGCAGTTCAAGTCAACCGATGGGCAGCAAGTTGTCGAATGAGTTAGTTTAATGGGCATGCCTCCTTCTTCAAGGCCTAGGTGGGCAGAAGTGGGATGTACAATTAAGGGGTACCATAAATAAACTAGAATTTAGGTAGGGTTGGGAAAATTTTGTGAATCATCATGGGCTGGAGATTGGAGATTTTGTTGTGTTCAAGTACATATCCAAGTCATATTTTAAGGTTAAGATATTTCAAAGAATAGGGTGTGTGAAAAAGATCAATGCTCTTCAGCTTATGAATACCAACATTGATACAGATAAAAAATGCCCTTCTTCTAATAGAGGATGCAATTCAAGTCAACCAATGGGTAGCAAGTTGCTGATCTTGAATTGGTTTCTGATGAAGAAAACAATGATGTTGTTGAAGCAATGTAAGAAAATCAAAACTGTAAGTTTAATTTAATTTATTTCAACTTTCAAAGTAGGCATTTGAATTGTAGCTTTACCTAGAGGATTGGTATAACAAAAACTTAATTATGTTACAAGCCTTTCTTTGAAGAACCCTAGACATTATGGACCCTATCATCTAGAAAAGCACATGACAGTGAACTCTGCCCCACCTTTCAAATCAGATATTTACCTTTTTATTCAATGAAAATGAAGTCACGGAATGTAAACCGACCATGCATACTTGTAAGATCAAATTCTCTACCTTCTATTCTTATTACTCTTACTTTATTAAGAGAAGAGTGTCAAATAGAATGGGTTTAATTGTAAGCTAACATAAGGCAAAGCAGTTTTGTTATTACATTTTTTTGAGGGATCTCTAATAGTCTAATATAATGCAGTCTTCTATAATATGAAGATCTGCATTTGTGTGAACGCCAAGCTTTAATATAGTAGAGTATTAAATCAATGCAATCAACTATTTATTTGGTTAAAATAACTTAGTTTTTGTAATGGTTTGGGAATGCAGGAGTTGCCAAAAATAGGTGAATGTCCTCTACAATTACCAAGAGAAAAAAGTTTAGTAGTTCTTGTGGATAGAGCCAGTAAACAATGGGAGATTATTTGCCTATTTCATAACAATATACCTCCCCTAAGTGTGGGGTGGACAGCAAGAAACATAAATGTACCCCAATGCAAAGCTTTTCTCATAATGATCATCCTTTTGATTTCAACTATTAATTACTCATTATGGATGTACCATACGCAAAGCTTTTCTCATAGTGTGTACACCTATTAGCATAATGAACGCCAGATGGGCTAGAAAAACATGCCATATAACATTGCTAACATTAAAAAAGTTCATAGCCATTTTTCTGACATATTCTTGCAACTTAGATATCTTTAAGAGAAGAGTGTCAAAAATGATGGGTTTAACAACCTAACATAAGGCAAAGCAATTTTGTTGGGTTCAGGGATAAGGTTTAGGGTTGAGGGATTAGGGTTTAGGGTTGACGGATTAGGGTTTAATGTTGAGAGTTGAGGGTTGAGGTTTGAGGGTTTAGGGATAGGGTTGATGGTCAAGGGATTAGGGTTAAAGTAGAGTGTTGAGGGTAGAGGGACTAGGGATAGGGTTTAGGGTTAAAGGTTTAACAATTTAGGGTTGAAGCTTTAGGGCTGAGGGTTAAGGGATTGGGATTTAAAATATAGTGTTGAGCATCGAGGGTTTATGGATAGGTTTTAGGGTTTAAGTTTTAAGGGTTAAGGGTTGAGGGATAGGGTTTAGGGTTTAGGGATAAGGGATTAGGGTTTAAGGTATAGTGTCGAGGGTTGAGGGTTTAGGAATAGGCATAGCGTTTAGGGTTTAGGGTTGAGGGATTAGGGTTGAGGGTTGAGGGATTAGGGTTTAAGGTATAGTGTTGAGGGTTGAGGGTTTATTGATAGTGTTTAGGGTTGAGGGTTAAGGGATTAGGTTTTAGGGTTGATGGATTAGGGTTTAAGGTATAGTGTTGAGGGTTGGGGGTTTAGGTATAGGGTTTAGGGTTGACGGATTAGGGTTTAGGGTTGACAGATTAGCGTTTAATGTCAAGTTTAGGGTTAGAGTGTCGAGGGTAAAGGGATTAGGGATAGGGTTTAGGGCTGAAGGTTTAAGGATTGAGGGTTGAGGCTTTAGGGATGAGGGTTTAAGGCTTAAGATATAGTGTCAAGTGTTGAGGGTGTAGGGATAGGGTTTAAGTTTTAAGGGTTAAGGGTTGAGGGATATGGATTAGGGTTTAAGGTATAATGTTGAGGGTTGATGGTTTAGGGATAGGGTTTAGGTTTGAGGGATTCGGGTTTAGGGTTGATGAATTAGGGTTTAGAGATAGGGTTGATGGTCAAGGTATTAGGGTTAAAGAAGAGTGTCGAGGGTAGAGGGATTAGGGATAGGGTTTAGGGTTGAAGGTTTAAGGATTTAGGGTTGAGGCTTTAGGGATGAGGGTTAAGGGATTAGGGTTTAAGATATAGTGTCGAGTGTCGAGCATGTAGGGATAGGTTTTAGGGTTCAAGTTTTAAGGGTTAAGGGTCAAGGGATCAGAGTTAAGGGTTGAGGGATTAGGGTTTGACATTGAGGGTTGAGTACATTGAGGTTCAAGGATTGAGGGTTTCGAGATAGGGTTGAGGGTTGAGGGATTAGGGTTAAAGTAGAGTGTCGAGGGTATAAGGATTAGGGATAGGGTTGAAGGGTTTAGGGATAAGGTATTAGGGTTTAAGGTATAGTATCGATCCCGTTGAGGGTTTAGGAATAGGGATAGTGTTTAGGGTTTAGGGATAGGGTTTAGGGTTGAGGGATTAGAGTTAAGGGTTGAGGGATTTGGATTTGACGTTGAGGGTTGACAGTTGAGGCTTTAGGGTTTAGGGTTTAGGGATAGGGTTGAGGTTCGAGGGATTAGAGATAAGGGTTGAGGGATTAGGGTTTGATGTTGAGGGTTGAGGGTTGAGGGTTTAGGGATAGGGTTGAGGGTCGAGGGATTAGGGTTAAAGTAGAGTGTCGAGGGTATAAGGATTAGGGATAGGGTTAGAGGGTTTAGGGATAAGGGATTGGGGTTTAAGGTATAGTATCGATCCCCGTTGAGGGTTTAGGAATAGGGATAGCGTTTAGGGTTTAGGTATAGGGTTTAGGGTTGACGGATTAGAGTTAAGGGTTGAGGGTCGAGGGATTAGAGTTAAGGGTTGAGGGATTAGGGTTTGACATTGAGGGTTGAGAGTTGAGGTTCGAGGGTCGAGGGTTTAGGGATAGGGTTGAGAGTTGAGGGATTAGGGTTAAAGTAGAGTGTCGAGCGTATAAGGATTATGGATAGGGTTGGAGGGTTTAGGGATAAGGGATTAGGGTTTACGCTATAGTATTGAGCCCGTTGAGGGTTTAGGAATAGGGATAGTGTTTAGGGTTTAGGGATAGGGTTTAGGGTTGAGGGATTAGAGTTAAGGGTTGAGGGATTAGGATTTGATGTTGAGGGTTGAGGGTTGAGGCTTTAGGCTTTAGGGTTTAAGGATAGGGTTGAGGGTCGAGTGATTAGAGTTAAGGCTTGAGGGATTAGGGTTTGATGTTGAGTGTTGAGGGTTTAGGGATAGGGTTGAGGGTCGAGGGATCAGAGTTAAGGGTTGAGGGATTAGGGTTTGATGTTGAGGGTTGAGTACATTGAGGTTCAAGGGTTGAGGGTTTCAGGATAGGGTTGAGGGTTGAGGGATTAGGGTTAAAGTAGAGTGTCGAGGGTATAAGGATTAGGGATAGGTTTAGAGGGTTTAGGGATAAGGGATTAGGATTTAAGGTATAGTATCGAGCCCATTGAGGGTTTAGGAATGGGGATAGTGTTTAGGGTTTAGGGATGAGAGATTAGAGTTGAGGGTTGAGGTATTAGGGTTTAGGGATAAGGTTTAGGGTTGAGGTAGACAAGGAGAGACTGACAGACATAGAGAGGGGAGAGGTAGAGAGGTGAGGGGGAGAGATGAGTGAGATATAGAACATGAGCTAATGGAACTAGAGGTGAGATATTGTAAAGGTGCTATCGAAGGTGAGATAGGTGCAAATATTTATGGATCAATCTATAGAGGGACAAAACGTGAGCGCGTTATAATGCATCCAAGTTTTGTCCTGCTATAGAAACAGTAAAAAAGTGTTGACCCCCATGATCCAGGCCCACATGCTCTATTTTCATGTTGATTATGTGCTGGCTTCAACAAAAAAGAAGTGCTTTCATGCTGTTGGGAAGTTCACATGCACATTTTACACATTCTACCACCTTTGCATGATCTTTCCACTACCTTTTTTGCTTTGCCAACTTGAGAAGGAGGAAATAACATAGTTTTCACACCAAGTTTGATATATATATCTATTCAAGTTTTAATTTTTGTAGTGTTGCAATGTTAATTGTGATTCAATTTTAGGAATTTAACATTATAGATTGGTTAATAGTATTGTTGTTAGTAATTATATTTGAGTGTTATTCAATTTAACATTGAAAAGGAAGCAAGTGGTGAAAAACTCAAATTGTTGAGGAGTTTGATGCAAGAAGAAGAAAACACTACATAATTGGGTACTCTCTCCATTCGAATCTTTATTTTTTAGGTATGTCAAGTCTTTACATGCATGTTCTTTACATTTTCCTTAATTCTATTTGAATTACTTTATCATGCTTTATCATACATGTTTAAAATAGACACATTCCCAATCAAGAAAGCAACCTACAATCTCACATGATGCCATGTATATTTTCTACACTTGGGCTCTTTAATAATTATGTGTAATAAACAAACCTTAACATACCATGATGTCAAACTATACAAGAATAAATCCTTACAAAATAATAAAAATACAATCCCACTATTATCTTGTCATATTAACAAGTTAAAATACAATTGAATAGGTGCCAAGATCATACAAGTATGCACATGACATGATGATTTGTATGCACATATCTTGGGCTAGGACATTCCTTATGCACCTATTCATGATGATTTGTACATGCACATGACACAACAATTGTTGTCTATTCCTTCACAAGCCACCCAAATCCTAATATCCCTAGTACCAACAAAACACCTTCTCAATTCCAAATCCTAGTAGCCCTAGTAACAACAAACATGTCAAATTAAGTCTGCCTCAACCTTTTCAAACACAAAGTCCCATGTATTCTTTTCATGGCTGCAATAATTTGCTTTGTATGCTTTGTACCTATTTTGGTTGAGTGACATTTACTCTTTTACATGATGATTGTATGTACATTTACTATGAAGGGTTGAATGACATATATTTTAGTTATTTGTATGGATTCATTTCTCAGGAACTAATATTGGTCTCTTTATCATGCTACAGACAAATTCTCTATCATGTTGAGGAAACGATCAAGAATTAAACCAACACAGGAAGAGATAGAAGGTAAGAATGCAAAGAAAGTAGTGGCTATGAGGGAACTTCGTGAGAAGAGGAAATTGGACATGATAAATGAAGACATGCCAATTGAAGAGGAACCACAACCATCACAAAGAGATATGGTATTGATGGCACAAAGAGAACGAATGCAAAAACTTCATGCTACAAGATATTTGAATACCATAGTTGGAGACACGTCCTCTACCGCAAGTCAACATGTAGGGACACCATATACCACATCTCAAGTTGAGAGTACATCATCACTCACATGTGATGAAGGAGGTATGCCATCGTTCCCACCTCAACCTTAAGGTATGTCATCTATTCCATCTTCGATCGAAGGTATGCCATCTAGCCCATCTCATTTAAATATTGATGAAATTCCTAATGTTGAGATGAATTTACCTAACTTAACACCACCTAGAATTTTGCATAGAAAGCCAAAGTATTTGATTGATATTGATGAGAATAATTTGCAGCCAATGGAAGGTAAGATTCCAAAACACACTTGTAGAAGATATGCTCATAAGATTTGGAGATTGTTCTTTGAAAAGTTAAATGAGACTGCAAGATGTCAACTATTCATTGAAATGATGGGAAGTATAAAGTATAGGTCCATCATGAAGATTCTTGGGTTGAGAACATCAGAGGCTTCAAGTAAAAAATCTATTGTCAATAATCTAATGAGTGCATATGAGAGTGTGGGTAACACCTCACGCACAAAAGATAGTAATGCAACATGGCATGTGATTACATCGACTATAGTAGGTAGTCAAATGAGGAAATCTCGTCTCATTAGAAAGATGAGTCAAGAATTGAGAATTAATAGGAAAAATTTATCAAGAGTCGTTGGAAGACGCCAAAGAATTAAGGACACTAATGCCAATGAATTATGGGGATTCTCGAGGAGACTACCACAAAAAGATAAGCCAATTGTTGAAGCATTGAGATCACTAATTGAAGGCTTTTGGAAGAATTACATAAGGGTATCTCCGAATCAAAGGGATGTGGTAAGAAGGAGAATCGATAGTCAGAACCGTGAGCCACATCCAAGGCATTTTTCGGATGAGACTCAAACATAGTTTTATGGTAAATTTCTAGATAAGTATCCTCAAATTAAAATTTGTCAAAGATATTTTGAAATGCTAAAACCTTTCTATGTCAAGATAAATCACACACACACTACTTTTTGTTGTAGATTACATATTGAATTTTTTAACCATTTTGATGTATATAGGTCTATATGTTTAGATATGCATACTAACAATGTTTTGCAGGGTTGTGCCATACGTGCCCCACCAACATCTTCAAGAGACTTCATATCAAGCATTTTATGTGAAAGAGAGGAAGGTCAAATATTCTACAAGAAATTATGTTTGGATGGCACATGTCATCATTGCGGTGGCTTGCAACATTTTCCAATATGTGAATATATGGAAGGAACACATGCGGTTGGAAACAAACTAGTAGAGTTTGGCAAGTATAAAATAGTGGCATACAATACAAAAGATGGTAAAGAAGCAAAAAGGTGTGAATTGGTTATTGAAAAGATTCCAGTGTATTAGTTTATGCCTATATTTCGTGACAACATAGTGTATGAGTATGCAAGACATGCCCATAGAGCTCGATGGTTGGACTTGCAATTCAAGTTATGTAAGGACACATTTCTGGTTGGTAGCATTGTTTCAGTCATCAACTTTGCAGAGAACTACAGTCTACAACCACAACGTGATGTGCAATCATAATATTACAACTCCACACAGGTTTCTATATTTGTGCACATCACATTCATTCATGCAAATGATAGTATAGAGGATGAAAGCAAGATCATAAGGGAGTATAATTTCTATATTAGTGATGATCACACGCATTCTACGGAGTTCGTACAAGGTTGCTTTCAGGTGTTCTACAATGATTTGGCTAGAAGGGGCATATCGTTCAGTCATCATATCATATGGTCAGATAACTATGTGTCACAATTCAAGAACTTAAAAATTTTCTATTGGCTGAGTAGGAGGCATAATTTTATAGGTATTCAGCATATGTGGAACTTTTGTGAGGCCGGGCATGGAAAGGGGGAGCAGGATGGTGCAGGAGCATGTATCAAAAGAGCCATAGCATGAGAAGAGTTAAAGTATAAAGACAATGCAAAGTTGACATATGCAAAATCGATTGTCGAGTGGTGTAATGCTTCCATGGGTCCAGGTAATGAAGGTAAGTCTTCAGTTTGTAGATTTTTTTAGTTGATAGATGATACTAACATTGCACCATATGAGGACTATCCTACACTGACAAGATCAAGTGAGATGCACTCTTTTAGAATCTCAATTGCGGGTTCATGAAGTATCCATATGCGAAAGATGTCATGCTTTTGTTCTTCCTGTACAATTCAAGCCTAGGATGAGTGTGAGTCAAAGGAGTGGGTTGATGAATGGCAGTTAAGTTATCTTAGCCCACTTGACACGTATCAACCCCCGACGACACTGGAACTAACACAGATGGAATCATCAGTTGACTTTGACCACATATCAGATCTAGTTCAACTAGGTAATATATCTATTTGCATAGTTTTTAAAATTCCTAATGTCATCTTACTTTGTAGTGTTTTTGTAATGTTGACTAATTTCATCTAATTTGCTACATATATCAATGTAGGGCACGTATATGTAGTTATTGCAGATGAAGATAATGAAGAGGGAATAAATTATTACTTATGTCATTGTGTTGAGGCCAAAAATAAATTGGAGGCCCCAGTTATAGATGGAGAAAACATCAAATACCCTACAGGCTTAGTGGTTATTACTGGAACATGGCTTAGAAGGTACCCACATAAGAGTGTTAATGTTTGGTTGTTTGGGACTTTGACATGCATCAGAAGATTCTTCATTACTCAAACCTTGTCGTGGCATCTAATGTTCATTTGATACAGTATTGGGGTAGACCTTTGAACAAAATCTTGTGGAAGGTTCGTGAGTCTGACCATGAAGCAATACTTGACATAATAAAGAGTAGAGCAGACCCAGATGGTTCATTGAATTAATTTGTAAGTATTCACATTGATTTTGTAAAGTCATGTTACATTGAGTTGTAAGTACGCACATTAATTTGTAAGGTTTGTCTTTTTTATTTCTTACTGCATTTTTACACATATACACATTTTTACATCATCATGTTATGTTTCATGGGGTTAGACCTAAGTGATGGATGAAGTTGATCCTGAGAATAATGTATAAAATCTAGGTAATGTATAAAATATAGGTGTCTCTAGGTGTCTTGGTTTCTAACTAGATAATAGGTGTCTCTAATTGTGTCTTAGGTATATACGATATGTCAACTAGGTAGATAGAGACTAAAAAATAGGTGTCGTAGGTGTCCTGCGTCTACTAGACTACATGTGTCTTAGGTCTTAGGTGAGGCCACATGAGATTCCACCTTCACGTGGTTCACCTTGTCAGTATAGAATATTTATATTTCTTGAAGCTAAGGGAAGTGCTTTTTCTTAATAGGAAAACTTTATCGACTTCAGTTGCACTAATGGTGTGTTGGTTTTTTCTCGGACTGGATGCTTATTCCCACATTTCCCTACAAGGTAGCCATCAATGATCAATAGGATCTCTAGGCCAGGGGCCAACAGTGTAGGAGATAGACTCTATATTTTATCTCCTCTTCTTCTTCAGGCTCTGCAAAACCTAGGGGGTATTCCCTACTCAACATCCATGAGGATATACATACAAAGGCTGGGATGCTGACAGAAAGCAGATAAGTCCTCCTGTAAGTAGACCAAAACTAAAAGATAAGAGCAAAGGGGCTAGCTTTGGGCCTATTTGCAGTTGTAGACAGAGGACTGAGGATCCTAAAACTAATTCTAATGTCCTAATGGTTGATTTAGAGTTTGGTTTTGATTTTATATTTGGATGCAAAGCTGGACATGGTATATAACACAAAGACAAAGCTAGATCGGTGCCTATCCAGGGCTTGGAGTCAGTAGACATACACCTGTAAATGATATGCATGAACAACTAAAACTAGATTTCAGGGGGATACATATGATACCTGCCTTACAGATATCTCCTAATACAGAGTGTTAAGCTATCTATACTTATGGCATCCCTACTGCAGTATACCCTTCCCAATGTTCAATCTAAGAACAATTTAATCTACCCCTTGAGCAGAAGTTAAGAGATCAGACATTCAACACAGGAATTCTATGTTCTAGAGTCTCAAACATTGTTTAAATATCCAGACTCAAAAGAAAGATACATGCAATACTGGAGACAGAATTAACAAAACACATGCTAACATAGCATTTCTCATATAAAATTAACCATGAAATCAGTGGATTCATGCAAAAACATACAACAAGAGATACATAAACTCACAGGGTTTGCTGTACAAAGCAACCAAATCAGCTGTATTGTATTACAGAGCCAAATGTTCAACTTTCAACAACCACAAAAATGGTAACACCGTCTGCCTATATTGGCCAGAAAGTGTACCTGCAGCAATTAATTACATGACAAATATCAAAATTTGCCAGATACAGATCCTTCAAAGGAATGGCGCTTAGAATTTATAAATGCAGTAGGCAGGAGAGTTGACAGGGAGGCCTCGAGCCTTGCGCCACCATATGGAAGTCCTCATTCACAATCAAGTACTTTAATCACTTGTATCGCCACCCATATCCCTACTACAATCGCCATTGATGGCTCAACCACCCGTAGCCATCGAGAAATCAGTCGCAGCAATCAAAATGAAGTTCCCGCCAAAATGCGTTTACCACAGGTTCAAAATAATGCAGGGAGATTAATCCCACATGCATGGTGCAGAGACCACCTTAGTAGTTTAAAAGCATAGTCACTTACATAATAGGTGTCGAGCGCTTTTGCCACACTCGACACACGCTCCTTCACCCAAAAGCCCATCGCCCAGACTCAGGCCATCGGTCAACTCCCAAATCCTCCTGCCGATCTATCAAGTCTCGCCAACGACACCTCCCGAAAGCCTACAACTTCCATATCGGCTAGAGAAGAACCATCGGCCAACTCCACAAAACTCATCCCGACATCAATAGTCTGGCCGATGACCACAAACTACACTCTGCACCCCCGTCGACGTGACTCCCTCCATCGGAGCATCCAAAAATCCTCTGGCCGACCTCAACAGTCTCGCCGACCATTTCACTACATTCCCCTCATCGGCCAGAGATTGACCATCAGGTTAACTCTCCAGACTCCCATCGACAATACGAGTCTCCCCGATGGCCACCAAAACATACTTCGTCGGCCAGACAACAATCGTCGGGCTAGCCCAAAATTCCCTCACCGACATACTAAGTCATCCCAGTGGTTCACTCCAAACACGCCCGTCGCCAAGACATAGACCATCGGCGTAACAAAAAAGATGCTCACCGACAACACAACTCACACCGATGGACCCTGGCCTCCTCCTTCCGTCGGTGTGACATACAACATCGGGCAAGTCAAAAACTCTTCGGCCAATCGCACAAAGTCACATCGATGCTCGTTCCAAATCCCTCCATCGGCGATATCAACACTATCGGCCAAACCTAAAGCTCCCTAGCCGATGGACCAAACTCTCACCGATGAAGTCTCCACATTCCTCGCCTGTCGGTATGACCAAAGCCATCGGCGAACAACAAAATGCCTACACCGATAGAACTTGTCACCTCGATAGACACATCCTCCTTGGTCCCATCGACCAAGCCCCCCATCGTCGGCACAACTCAAAACACTCATGCCGACAATACAACACATGCTGATAACATCCATCGGCCAAACACAAATGAAGCCTGCCGATGATGAATATCACACCGATGGCATTTCCATCGGCCAAACCAAACACATCGGAGGGAACAAAAAATAGCTCGCCGATGATGCTGATCACTCTGATGAACCACAAGCATAAAGCTCCGAACCTTTGAACCATGAACCGGTTCAAATGGATGGTTCAACCGAGAAGTTCAACGCCAAACGGAGCACATCAAAAAGAACATTTGCCGAACACAAACACAAAGCCTTGAACCGTTGAACCATGAACCAAAAGGGTTCAATGCGGTGGTTCAAAACGATGGTTCAATCATAATCTGAGCACTCAAAAAGAAGTTTCGCCGATAGAGAAAGTCACAGCGATGAACAAGGAAACTTAGGGCCCAAAAAGAAAAAACCCTCCAACATCTGCGCTTAGATCCAGACCAAAATTAGTGCCAACATGGTGCAGGGGCACCTAGGTTATCATGCCTCCAAGAGGGGTCAAAAAATGAAATTTTGTTTTGATTGAGTCAATTGTATGTAATAAGGTCTTCAAAGACCATCTCATTTATTTTTAAGTCACTTTGAGTCATTTGGGGTCAGTTTGAGTCTTTGAGTCATGTTGTAAAAAAATGTCAATGTTGTCAAGTTGCACAAAGCAACTTTTGCATTTTTGGTGTTCTGCTCCTGATGCGACCAAATTGACAGTTCTAACGCATCTGGATGGGTATGTTTAGGCTAGGCATGGTTCTTTTTTTCACCCAAACATGTCGAAACAGTCCGAGCTACATTGCATCGATGATATCCCTAAAGAGTCCAAAGTGCAAAAAGGCAATAATCTTTGATGAGATGTTACTCAAAAACTGTGTCACTTAGAAACATTCTGTCTAAGGCAACATGATCATGTAGAGTGTCTCTACAATAACCTCTCTCAATTTTTTATATCTTTGAGGCATTTTCCCATTGTGAAAGGTTTTCTGCTACCCCAAAAATCGTCAGGAGGAGGTAGTGTAAAGTTACAAAAGGGTGTAACTTTCGTCCTGCTCCTGATGCGACCAAAATGACTATTCCAACGCATCTGGATGGGTACATTTACACTAGGTATGCTCCTATTTTTCACCCAAACATGTTGAAACAGTTTGAGCTACATTGTACCGATGATATCCCTGAAGAGTCCAAAGTGTAAAAAGGTAGCAATCTTTGACGAGATGCTACTCGAAAACTGTGTCACTTAGAAACATTCCATCTAAGGAAACACGATCACGTAGAGTGCCTCTACAATAACCTCTCTCATTTTTTTATATCTCTGAGGCATTTTACCATAGTGAAAGGTTTTCTGCTACCCCAAAAATCATCAGAAGGAGGCAGCGTAAAGTTACAAAGAGGTGTAACTTTCATCCTGCTCCTGATGCGACCAAACTGACTATTCTAACTCATTTGGATGGGTATATTTACGCTAGGCATGGTCCTGGTTTTCACCCAAACATGTCAAAACAATCCGAGATACATTGTACCGACAATATCCCTGAAGAGTCCAAAGTGCAAAAAGGTAGCAATCTTTGACGAGATGTTACTCGAAAAGCATGTCACTTAGAAACATTCCATTTAAGGCAACACAATCATGTAGAGTGCCTCTACAATAACCTCTCTCAATTTTTTATATCTCTGAGGCATTTGCCCATGGTGAAAGGTTTTTTGCTTCCCCAAAAATCATCAGAAGGAGGCAGTGTACAGTTGCAAAGGGGTGTAAATTTCATCCTGCTCCTGATGCAACCAAACTGACTATTCCAACGCATCCGGATGGGTACATTTACGCTAGGCATGGTGCTATTTTTCACCCAAACATGTTGAAACAGTCCGAGCTATATTGTACCGATGATATCCCTAAAGAGTCCAAAGTGCAAAAAGGTAGCAATCTTTGACGAGATGTTACTCAAAAACTATGTCATTTAGAAACATTCCGTCTAAGGCAACACAATCATGTAACATACCTCTACAATAACCTCTCTCAATTTTTTATATCTCTGAGGCATTTGCCTGTGGTGAAAGGTTTTCTGCTGCCCCAAAAATCGTTAGAAGGAGGCAGTGTAAAGTTGCAAAGGGGTGTAACTTTTGTCATGCTCCTGATGCGACCAAACTAACTATTCTAACTCATCCAGATGGGTACATTTACGCTAGGCATGGTTCTGTTTTACACCCAAACATTTCGAAACAGTCTGAGCTACATTTTATCGATGATATCCCTGAAGAGTGCAAAGTGCAAAAAGGCAGCAATCTTTGATGAGATGTTACTCAAAAACCGTGTCACTTAGAAATATTCTATCTAAGGCAACGTGATCATGTAGAGTGCCTTTATAATAACCTCTCTCATTTTTTTATATCTCTGAGGCGTTTGCTCGTGGTGAAAGGTTTTCTGCTGCCCCAAAAATCGTCAGAAAGAGGCAGTGTAAAGTTGCAAAAGGGTGTAACTTTTGTTCTTCTCCTCGTGTGGCCAAACTGATAGTTCCAACGTGTCTGGATGGGTATGTTTAGGCTAGGCATGGTCTTGTTTTACACCTAAACATGTCGAAACAGTCTGAGCTACATTATACTGGTATATTAAATTATTGATAAATATTGAATCATATAAACACATAGAAATCATTTTAAAGCATAAACTAACTCCTCCAAGTCAAGGAGCAGATTAAGGTATGTGAAAAAACTAAATATTGAATGGGCGCCTAAGCTAGATGAAGATTTTTTACCCTCCTCATCCTTCAATCATTATAATTGTTCTCAAAAGACATCATCAAAACATGAAAAAACTCCAAGACTTGTAGTTTTAAGTTGATTTCCTCCAAGGCGCCAATGTGAGGTTGTTTCGATGGAAAAGGGCACCTTGATTCATGATGTTGAATCTCCTTCCTCCTAGGTGCCAAAATGGATAGTTTAGACAAGAAAATGCGCCTTAGTATACTTAGCTCATTTCTTGGCAATATGATGGCTTCAATCACTTGTTCAAACCTATAGGAGACCATTTTACACTTAAGTGCTAGATCTTAGGATTTAGAACATCTTCCTTCAAGGTGCCAAAATTAGGTTATTTAGACACAAAAGTGTGCCTCCATACAAGATGCTTATTCGCCTTCCACTTAGGCACTCATTCATGATGATCCAAGTGACAATACGCGCCTAGACTTCCTTTGGTAAGATTTAGTCATTTTGAAGGTTCTAACACTAGGCGCTATAGTTGGAAGTGATTTGAAGTTCATTTTCCTCTAGGTGCCCAAAATGGATGGTGGAGACAAGAAAAGGTGCCTAGGCTTCTTTTGATGTTTTTCAAAGTCTTCCTAAGTTATATTATGTTATATTGACCCTTAGGCACAAATGGATGATCTAGGATGACTCTAGGCACATATCCAAGGTGATATCTTTCTAGGCGCAATCTTCACTAAGTTTAGACTTCACTTTATATCAAGGCACCAAAATGGATAGTTTAGAGAGAGGCAAAAAATGGGCCTAGAGGTATGATGCTCAGTTTGATGTGTTTGATCAACTTTGATAATCAAGATGAATTGCCTCCCTTAAGGTGCCCTCCTTTATACTTTGAAACATCATTTCAATATCAAGGCACAATTTTGAGGTTGTTTGGGTGATGAAAGGTGCCTTGAGTTCTAGGCAAAGTTTTGAGGTTGTGCAAGTAGAGAAATGTGCCTAAGGTTTTAAAGCAAATTTGTGCCTAAAACTGAAAATCCCTGAGGTATGACTTATGGAAGCCTATAGCCCCAATGTTATGTTGCATACTAAAATTAGGTAAGACTCAATGTAATCTCATAACCTTGCCTTATATGCAAGAGGAATTACATTTAATAACCATAATGGTCATCAGGTGCTCATAAGCATATGATTTTGACTATCTTATTCAAAACAACAAACATACTCTTTGCATCCCAATATGGTATAATAACAAGAAATTAAGAAATATTTTCAATTGACCAACTCATAAAGAATATGGATCAACGTACTCATTTGAATATTTTCAATTGAGCAACTCATAAAGAATATGAATATTTTATGTTCAACATGATGATTCATTTTTTTTTAAATACAACTTTTATCTTTTAGTTCCAAAATGAGGTTTAGGTGATACTTGAATAGCAATAGCTAGCTTATTGGATCAACAAACATCCTATGTAATACAGTTAGACTTTAAATATTTGAAGTAGCCATCTACAAATATCTATTCAAATGTGGATTTATAATGCAAGTATGGATGCCATCAATAAAAAAGATTTGTATTAACCAAATATCCATATAGGCATACATCAATATCTGTCAATATAAGTATAACATATATACAAAATAGCCATATAGACTTACAAGAATGCCATTTAGGCATACAATGTCAACTATATGCAATTCAAAATATATGTCCACAAATGCCATATAGGCATACAACAAAGGAACACAATAAAAAGTCATTCCCCTCTGGCTGGTGAAGAGAATAGATCACGGGAAGCCTTTGATCTTCTAGGGGATGGAGACGCGTATGTGGGTGGTCTACTATGAACTTGAGGGCTGCTCCTCTTATTTAGTTCTTCTTGCATCTTTAGCTGTTACAATAAAAAGTATAGGCATTAATATATAGAAATTACATGTTATAAAAAATGAAACATTTAACAAAATAATCACTTACCGCTACCATATAATTTGTCTCCTCACTTGTCTCAGTAGTAGGAATAAGCTGTGGTGATGTCATGTCCTATAGAAACCATCCAGACAGAAATTAAACTTCAAATCAATAATCTTTTGATTTTTCAAAAATAAACAACTATAACAATGAATGTAAATTGAAATTTACTAATCTGCCTCATACCCCTGTCAATGGCATGGAGCTATGAATTGCAGAGGTCACACCATGCTCCATTGCCCTATGAACATCGGGAAGTGTCTCCATAGCCTGCATCATCTGGAAATAAAACAACATTATTCAATTACAAAAACTATAATAGTGATGCAAATCATGGCTCCTAACATACACACACGTTCATCTAAACATGGAAGTACACACAATAAAGCACACAAGTCACATACAAAAATCTAGTAAGTACAATTCATTCATTAAACTATTTATTTTATTACCTCCATGAAGCTTTGAAGTCCACCACCATTGGCAGGTGTTGCCATGAAATCTCCAATATTAACCTATTCAACATCCAAAATTAGATATTAGAATATCATTCATATAACGATGCTATTCACATGTAATATTTATAATTGTTTACTAGTTACATACCCCAATAGTAGATGATGTAGTGTAATATGCAGGTGGAGAACCAATGAAAACTGCATCAACACTATGACCCTAAAATTTCATTAAAATCATCAAACTAAATTAGTTAATTTTGCATTTCAAAAATAAAATTTAATAAATTAAATTCAATAAACTTGCTAATATTTACCTGAGTATCAAGACCAAAAGTCTCACTCAGGAGGGTATCTGTCATCACCATCTGCTCAGCTGCAGATGTAGCCTGTGCACCTGCGTCTTGACTATCCATGGGGTCATAACCACAAGCTGACCCACAAGTCTGACAAGCATGGGGTGGGACCCTACTCCTCGCACTATCTCCCAACCCATGTTATGCTGCAGGACTGGCATGCTCTATGATGCTCTGGGTCAAGGCACTAATGGACTAAAGTGTATCGACCTCAACACTCTCCTTCACAATGGAAGGGATAGAAACATGCTCATGGATTGGTTTGCTGATTACTCGTCTCAGTACCTGTTGTGGGTCAACACGTGCCCCTGGTCTATCTTATGTTGACCCCCCACCTCTACCCTGGAAGTCCTGCATATAAAAATAGTTTGGCACTTTATTGAGGACAAACTCACAGTAGAGTTTCCTCAAAAAGTATTGTGGGACCTCATTATTATTGCATGGAGGATGGTCAAAAACCATCCACCACCTCTACCCAAAATTGTCCCTTATCGCTTGGTTGTTGCACCAATGGATAGGGAACCTCTTGCATGTAATGGGTGGAGGTTGATTTGTTTGTGGGTTTGTGAAAATGGAACACAAGTCTAATTTTGTAGTTTGTAACTTTTTTACATCTTCATATGATAGCTTATCTGCATAATAGTCTCTAAAGTCTCTCCTCTTATTCGACCAACTAGATATTTGCTTGCTAATTGGATCTACATTTGATAACATAGATTCAAGAGATTGAGCAAGCATGGACCTATGCAAGGTTGAAGTGGAAGGATCTTTCAACCTTGCAATTATGTCTTCAATTTCTTTTTTATTGTTTTCAATTTGCCCTATTAGATTTTCTTGTGTTCCAGGGGCATGTCGAGGAATGGATGGAGGAGTTTGTTGTTCAGGTTGTTCTTTGGCAAGTATTTCCTCTTCAGTATTTTGTGGATTTTGAGGAGGAGGTGCATTAACATTTCCTGACAATTAATGAAATTTACATCAAAAATCAACTCAAACCTACCTATTTAGAAACAAATTCAAACAAAAAAACAAACAAAACTCACTCCTTTGGCCTGCTCAATGTCGTGGTTGCATTTTGGTGATGAATCGGTAAGATTTTGGTATTGAATCAAGTCTTCCAAAATGCAAGTGCGCTTCTTAGGGTTTGCAGGCCGTGGGTGTAGAGGAAAATAAAGAAATGAAATGAGCAGAAATGCTCTTTTTTTTTAATTTATAATTAGTCATAACGTTCTCACATTATAACACGAGTGCGTTATGGTTTAGTTTTTCTGAGCCTTAGGCTTGTCATTACCAAACCATAACACAATCGCGTTATAACGTGCTTGCGTTGTGTATTATTTTTTTTTGAAAAAAAATTGGCCCCCCAACTTTTTGCACTTACCCTCTATGTAAACTAAGTCCTGGCTTACATATATATAGATACTATAGACCGATTAAAATTATAACTACTATTGGATAAAAACATATAAGAGTCTTTGGTTGTTTCGGCCTGTGGCCAACAACTTTAAAAGATAATTGAAAATAGCTTATAGTCTTTTGCCATCATTTCAAAATGGCACAACAACTTGAAACATATAAATACAACGCAACACTAATTCAACTAAAATGACAAATGACCCTCAAATGGTCTTAACTTCACTCCACCGATGCCCTCGTCCATGTGCCATCCATTAAGCATCTCCTGCTACCAAAAATCATAGAGATAATCAATAAATGATCAAAGGATTTTGATATATTCATAGGTTTTTATCTTCCCTTTATATTTTATAAAATATCTTCAGTTCATTAACAAATGGTGATAGGAACAACAGAAGATACTATGAAATGACAAAGTTTAAAGGCAAATAAAAGGTAAAATAAAGACATAATTTTCCCCCATCACTATTAAAACAACAATGCATCTTATGTTGTTCTACCCCAAAACCAGGCATCCATGCATGAGCACAATGAGCTTGTTAGGATTAGGATTCTTCAAGAAAAATTGAAATCCAATGCCTTACCTGCTACCACAAAAATCCAAGTTGTTTAGTCCCCTGTCATTCCCCTTAACACCACCTACAAACAACTAGACCTCTATTGGGTCAACTATGAAATGTAAAACATGACAACTGGGGTCTTGAACTAGATGCCTAGATTTGATGGGAATGATATTTATGAAAGGGACACACATGTTGATGCATTTTTAGAATTTATAGAAAAATTTTAGTTTGAAGATGAGGACATGTGGATGAGATTCTTTGTTAGGTCTCTTTATGGGAAGGCAAGGAGATGGCTTGATAGTTTTCCAAAACATTATTTTGCTTCTTGGAAGGACCTTATGATTACTTTTGATGAAGAATTTGCAAGAAATCTAGACTCCACTGATTTTGTCCAAGAATTAGTAAATATCAAATACAAGTTGGAGATTCTAGTAAGAACTTCAACCATAGGTTTGTTGTTTCCATTTCTAAAATCCCAATTTCTTTTAGAATTGATATACTTGTCTACATTGATATGTTCTTTGAAGGCTTTGAGATCAATTTAATCTTAGTGTTTCTAGAAATGAATTGGTTGTTGTCAGTAGAAATGAAATGGATCAACATTTGTTAATGTGGCTTGTGATGTAGGGGATGATGATGCATGCCATAGTGAAGTGACTGCAATGTTAAATCAAATTGAGAGTGAACTTGAGAGGGAAATTTTTATGATGTGACATCATATGACAGTAGTGCAAATGATAAAGATAGTGTATGCAATAACCTTCAATTAGATGAATCACTTTCGGAAGATACTATAATTGATATGCAAGTTAACTCTCAACTTGAAGTTGAGGTATGCAACCCTACACTTTGTGACAATCCCATGGACAAAGAAGAATGTGTGTGCATAGGCAACCGACCAATTGAATCAACACATGAGGCTAATTATGACAATTGTGTATATGCATGTGATTAACAAGATGAACAGGAAATTAGTTTCTTGTTTGATATATTGTCCTCCTTTGTTCATGTTAATGTTGATGAAGTTGCTAGTGCTGGCCTTTATGCACATGATGGTTTGCATGAAGATGGCATGAGTGTCTCAACACAATGATAAAATTGGTTATATAAATAAGTGTGTTGATATTGATTTTTAGTTTGAAGACCTTGCCCTTGATGATTGTAAGAATGATGATCATGTGGATGCATATGAAATCCTATTTCTTTGGTGCAAGATGTGTTGTCTTCCCCATGCTGATTGTGCTTCAAATACATTGTAGGCAAGTGTTGTCAGAGTGAGTGAAGAAGAAGAGGTAAGTTGCTACTAGTCTAATTTCAGCAATGAATGTGACACAACAAGTTGCCAAAATGATCCTAAAATAGAGAGACAACTTGAAGGATTTAGTCCTCCTTATGAAGTGTCTCAATTTGATGAAGCATGCTAGTGGCCTAATGACCATGAGCTTGGTTGGAGTACCAATGATTATGAAGATTTTCACTTTGATGTTGGGTATGTGCCAACTCTTGAGGGTGTATATGTTTCACCGAAGGTTGAGTCCTTTGTGTGGGACATGGATGTGAATGAGTAGAAAGGAATGTGTATGCCTAAGTTCTAGCATGTTGAATCCCTAAATGGGAGTATTCTTGAGCTTGAGGATTTTCAATTTGGCCTGTAGGAAGAAGTTCTTCTTAATGCAAATCAGTAGGATAGTCAAGCATGCTTATTTGTTCCATGTGAATTGGAAAGCTTTTTTTTGGCCTTGATTCACATGGGGAGGTTAAGGGACATGGTATTGTTGTAGCCATGGATGGTGAAGGTTTACTTTCATCCATGTATTTTATTTCTACTACTAACTTGAATGTTAATGTTTCACCTTCTACTACTATGGACATGTATGATGTGTGTGGTATTGAGGTGTGGCATGGGTCTTGTATCTACTACTTGTGGTTTCCTTGTAGTAGTAACTTTGATGGTGGAGTTAGTCTTCACTTCTCAGGCATTGTTCACATGGTAGTGCATGTATACAAGAAATATCATTTGTTACAGCTAGGTGCTAAGTACATTTTTATCTTGAAGGAGGTTAACTTGTCTTTGATAGAGGCAAGTGGATTGTGACAATTTGTCCATGGCCTTGTACCATGAATTTTGTTTGCAAGGTCTGACCTACAAGTGTCCCAATTTTGGTTACAACCATACCTTCTCAAATATCTTTGTACGTATTATCACTGGGAATTGCACCCGTATGCAAGGCTGGTTAAAGCACTGCAATTCCATGTAACATGGGACTAATCTCAGGTTATGGGTGCCCTATGACAAGATTAGACCTCCAGATTATGGGCTGGTTCCCTTCAAATGTTCTATTGAGACGTATGCTCCTTACTTTTTGGGAAAAGGGAAGAAAGAAACTAAGTGAATGCTAAAGGTAAAATGGTGATGCACCTGATATGGATAAAAATAATGCAATCTGATCCACAATGTTTACCTAGAAATCTGACTTTTACACAATCTAGACTTGGCATAAATATCACAAAAGTGACTCTAAGGAAGGTTTGAAAATAGGGTTTCTATGAAGGAAATATTTTTTCACAACACAAAAATACTATTTCTGGTTAACACAACCTAAGACCTGTGATGAATATATGCTTTAATGCTGCAAACAAGGAGGTGAGACAAGAATTTTGAAGGTTTAATAATAAAACATAGCAAAATTTCATCAAAATCACTTCACTAATAGCACTAAAAGGAAAGGTAATTCAACTGATTTGAAATAAACAAAGGAAAGCTTTGCAAATAAGACAAAAAGATAACCTGTAACCTGTCAATCTCTCAATAAAACTATAAAAGTGAGCTACAAGAATTCTCCACTCTGTCTGAATCAGAATGAGAATCAAGAACTAGCAAAAACAAACTTTTGATTTACAATAAATAGGTTTTCTCTCTCTAAGAGGCATGCCAAAAATATGGACTTGTAGATAATTGCCTCTAAAATACTCATTCCCGAGCAACCTCCAAAATCCTCAAAATTAGAGCCTAAGACTGCCACAAATTGAGCAAAAATAGCTTCAATTTGGGCCTCTCCATATGTTGACCAAAAAAATTGACCAAGGACCCTAAAAATACTCCTAAAAGTCATGCAAAACCTCCTAGGTGACCTAGTTAACTCCACTAATCAATTTGCATGATTTTGCATGAGCAAAATTGATTGTGAGTAAATAATAAAGTAATAGAATATTACTTTATTATTGGTTACAATTTGTTCTAATTTTGACTTTACAACTTGTGAAAAATAATAAAGTAATTTATACAATATTACTTTATTATTTATTTACAATTAATTACTTTGTAAAATCGTGCATGATTAGAAGAAAAGTATCACTCCTTATCACTCCAATTACACTTGCCTATTTTGCATGATATGAGCACAAATAGGACTTTTAGAAGAAAAAGAAAAACTCCTTATACCTCCATGTGAGAAAATATCCCTATTTTGCATGATGCAAATACATTTAAGGCAAAAAATTTTAACCTTATCACTTCAAGATCAATAAAAAGAAACATTATCTCTCTCTGCAAGATAAAAAAAATCTAAGTTACTTCATGCATCATGACACTCTATGCACAAAACAATATGCATAAACATCCTTATGACTCCGCTTCGTTGCCTTAGTGCACATACATTACAAGTTCTAAATCACCTTATATCCCCATATGCAACTTGAGATCAAGAAAGAAAATAACTCCATGACCCATCACTGCACCATCATATGCCATCATGAATAAATGCTTACCTTTGAAAACTCCATGCATAGTCCTGAACATATGCCATGTCTAAAATCACACCTTCTTGGCTTTGTTAGCCATCATGCATAATTAGGAAGTATTCAACCTTTTGATGTTTTGAATAAGACAAGGAACATTAGCATGTGAAACTTTGTCTATGCATAACCCGACCACCAAGGAATCTTTAAGAAGTTTATAAGGCATAAAGCCTTTCCCTCACATCACATCTGTCCTCTTGACTTAACAAAAATCAAGTCTAAAGCACTATTGTCGGCCACTCCATGCTATGATGGTTAGGAAATGTATATTTGATGTTTTGACCTCGATGGCATTAGATAAGGTAATTATTTTCTTTTTGTGAAGTCAAAACACACTGAGGAAAAGAACCTTCAAAAAAAGGGTTAGAAACCCTAAACATTTGATCATTTTCACTTGCTCTTCTATGCTGGCTGCCACTCTGCAACTATTTTGTACTTAGGGTTTCTTTGGTCTCCATGGCTTTCTCTATTCCTCTAGGCCTCTATGTCGAACTTCATGGTTCTTTCTTGAATCTTTGATAGGAGGAGAAGGTAAAAATGTTTCCTTGATTTTTCTATTACAAGAAGAAGGCCAACAGGACGTGATCATTGTGTGTTTTCTTTCTTTCAGCATTTGTATGATTCACATACTTATTATACTTCTTTTGCTTTTTCTTAAAAGGCCATTTGAGGCCAACTGGCTTTGGAAACTTTGAGAGCCTCTTGTAAGTGCGACTACGGCCTATAGGCATATATTCTTCTCCTGTTCAATGAGGTAAGGCTTTCTTTAAATTCTGCACCACTTCTGAGTATCTCCTCATGATGTATTGATAAGGGTTTGAAAGGTTTGAGATTATGGGTTTATACATTTAATGAAGAAATCTTTCTCTTAGGTTGTGGCCATGACTGCATTACATATATACTTTTGCTTCATTGTAAACCATCTTTTACCAGAAGACAAAGAAAGACATGAGGGTTTGAAAGGTTTGAGATGGGTATCCTACATAGAACCTCCTTTGTTTTGGCCATGGCAGTATAACATTTCTATGACACCCACTTCCCTGTATGGAAGAATAAAGAAACAAGGGTTTCAAAGATTTTAAACAAGGGTTTCAAATTTTTCTATGCCTACATAGGAACTCCTTATATCCCACAACCATGCTTGCATTTTGTGACACATCTTCTGCTTGACTGTATTCAGAAAGGTTTCTAGAGTTGTGACAAGGGTTTCATGATATTTGGTTTTTCTGTAACTCTTCTTTCTTCACCTGGGAATGGTGGATCTGTTTAAGACAACTAGAAAAAATGTCTGCTGCTGTAAAGCTCACTCATAATTTATTCGGTCTCAAAACTGTAGAGTCCAATGTTCCTTTACTTGTTCTGCCGGGCATTCTTTGAATGCTACAATTCTCATGTATTCTCATACCTATGAACTACTCTTTTATTCCTTTCCTCTGGCACTATTTAGCTGTATGCATGAGTCAGGCTTCAAAATTTTGAAACAAGGGTTTCAAGGCATATAGTAAGATTTGTTTTGACAAAATAAAGTTATCTTCATGATGTACTGTTGTCCTCTTCATTTCATTAGTGTGCTTTGCCTTCAAAGGGCCTATAGGAGATCTCATTGTCTAATACTATCATCTTATGCTCTTAACTGTTATCATGTCTTATTTGTCTTCATCCACTATGCACCACTGTATTCAGCTCCAGTTCAGATTGTTCTAAGCTCATGATACTTCTCTTCAGTTCACCATCCTCACTCTCATTGATTGTTCATGTAGTCCCAGTTGACTGTCACCTATTGCCCATTATGAAAAATAGTTTGAATACATGATTGGCCCTTGATCAGGTTGGTGATAGTCACTTTATGTAAACATCGTCCATTTCAATGGTCAAACAGTCAATAGTGAGCTTACACTTCATTTGCAACAATAATGGTAAATATTTGTTCTATTATGTTTTCAAACTGACTATTGCATTATCTTTGGCAAGTACCCTATATGTTGCTACTCTTTTTCTATTGTTATAGCTTTGAAGGCTCTTGATGATAACTTAAGGTTTTGACTATGTTCATCAACTTTGATAGTGATCTGTTATGACTCATCAACATCTATTGGAGTAAAAAGTTATGAAGTCATAAGGATAAAAGACTTATCTTGTTGTTA
Source organism: Cunninghamia lanceolata (assembly GCA_027924645.1). Classification (NCBI taxonomy): domain Eukaryota; kingdom Viridiplantae; phylum Streptophyta; class Pinopsida; order Cupressales; family Cupressaceae; genus Cunninghamia; species Cunninghamia lanceolata. The sequence goes on along the minus strand of BSBN01000635.1, from coordinate 8,928,665 downwards.
TAATAGTCCTTAATGATTGTCCTTGGCATGTTCTTCTCTTTACTATTTCTTGATTCTCACATGACAGCCACTACTGCTCCTGAGATGATAATCATACTATGATGACAGTCCTTTAATGATGGCTTTGTTGTCTTCTTGAGATTTCTTCAGTTACATTGTGAAAGTGCTCTAATGGTAATGGAACTTTGTAGTTCATGTCCCTCTCTTGACAGTGAATGCTTGAGATGGTGATGCAGGGCATTCATGTGGACCGTCAAGGCATTCTCGTTTAAGGTCCTCTTTCTTGTATACCTCAAACTCTTGACTGTTTTACTATAACCTTCATATCCTTGCATTTTCCTTGGTCTTTATAATATGAATGTTGTTCCTTTTAACTATCTTCAAAATTTTAACCATTGCATAATGCTTCTATGGATAATATGGAAAGAATTTGGTTTCATTTCTATAGCTCTGCTAATCACTTGGCATTTAGATTTTGAGTGCCATTTCTCTGTCCAATTTGATAACTCTGTCATGACATTTGCATTGAATTTTAAGCCCTATAGACTTATGGTTACACGGTATCTTGTAGGAGCTTTTGAATTTTAAGATCTTTAATTGCAACCTCCTATATAAATCTTCAGTTGTAGAAACCAAAAGGTTTCATTTCCTGTCTTTGCCCTTCACCACATATCTGAAGCACTTAACTTGAAGGTGTAATTTTAACTTATCACTACATCTTTCTTTGCTATTTCTCCTTCATCATTTGATCTCCTCCTGTAGATGGATATGGTGAGTGAAATATACTCTGTCTATGATGAAGATGACTGTACTTGTCTTTTTCCTTACAATGTATCTCTCTTTACGGCATTTGTTGATTGTACCATTGTATCACTTTAGCTTAGGCATGTGAAAAAGAGCTTGTTTAGATCAAAACAGTCATGAGATGTATGGAATCTACCTTGTTATCTTTGGCTGTAGCACTCTTAACACTCCACTGTGCTCAATGTATTTGAATCCTCTTTTTCTCTAGACATGACTGACATGACTGTCTCTTGCTTAAGACTTTGTATTTGACTGTCATGTCAGTGATGACATATGTAGCTACTCCATACCTTGTTCTTCCTTTAAGATAACTGATAGTAAGTAATAGTCTTTATCATTTGATGAGTGCCTTCAGAGAGCATGTTGTATACATTTGTCATTGTATTTTTGCCTCTAGCATGTGACTGCTACACTCATATATCATGGTGAGGTCTTCTTTTATGACAGTTAAGTTGGCATAGTGTATTATATGACTGTCTCATCTTGGAGGCTATCTCATCTGCTGTTCATGTGGCATTTTACTTGATTGTCTCTATGAGACATTTGCAACTCAAATGTAATAGAACTGTTAAACTTTGATCATCTTTAGCAATATGAGGACAATATGAAGAATACCTAATGTAGAATACTGTCTCATCTTTGAAATTATGCCTGTATTCTTTATTGCATAGCAAGGCATTGAATGGTAGCTTTGCTTTTGATGTACCTCATATGAACATAAGCTCTTGATACACATGGCATGGGGAAGCAACATATGATGTCATTTGTCCATTACTCTTGATATCTTTCTTGACTAAGTAAGAAAGAAGCATGCTGGGCTCAACCCTTGTGGGAGCCACATTTAGTCCACATGCTTATTTGTCTTCAAATCAGCAATAAAATTTGTCCCATACCTACATAGTGAATAAACAAGTTAGCATAAAAAGTACCTGATAGCATTGATTGATCTTCTTCATGATTTCTTCTTGATTTGTGTCATTATTTGATTCCTCATCTGAATACAAGATGTGATAAGTAGATGTCTTTGTTTGATAAAAGCATATGATAACTGTAAACATTCGAAGCACTAATGGGACTGTCCCCAAAATTTTGTAGGTTTCAACTTGATGATGGCTTAGAGTGAAGAATGAAGACTGAAAACTTGAAGGCCAGCTTCAACAACAACCTCCATCATCAAGCAATGATGGATGTTTAGATTTATCATATGTTCTTTTCTCTTTTCTTTTATCAAACAAATACATAGCTTACATGTCTACAATTTCTCAGTCTAGTTACTCCCATTTCTTGTGTGGGACACATTTGAACACTTCTTTTAAACATGATTAGTTAATTTCTCTTATGCATATGATGTATATGTATTTCCTTTTTCAATCAATGCATGAGATAAAGTAATAGATACCTGAATGTATGTTCAAAACATGACATGAAATAATAGTGTAATACAAATCTCTTTCTTTTTTTCATTCAAAACTGATTAACTGAATAATTAATTTAACATATAACTCCTGAAAGATCAAACTATGTAGAACAACTGTATCTCCTTGAATGTTTGATTTCTCAATAATCAATTCTCTTGTCATGATAACTTATTAGTCTTGATTGGACTGATGGGTTATCCTAACAACTGGATTCCCTCTATACTCTATCAAGACATCAACCATTCAATGAATGCATAACTTTGAAGTTTTCTATTATTCCTTCTGAACAACTACACTTAGGTCCAACTAATTTTAAGTGTGAACAAAAAATTAGTAATAGTACCCTCATGTCATTGGTTGTAGGTTGTCTTGTACATACTTATTATGTCTTGCCATGTACATACTTGGTTTGTTTTGTATCCCCTCCTTCCTTATCCCTTATACTTTTTGGTTTGCTTCTTGGATATGCTTCTGAATTCTCATTGTGCTTGCAAGAGGCACACATCCCCAACTAGAACCTATGTTAGCTATATATTTTGTTTGCCTGAAAATTGCAAAATTATTCTAAATCATGTGTCCTCTTTGTGCTTTGGCTTAGTCTTTCTCATCAATGTAATTGATCTAAGAATTCCTTCAGTGGGCCCCCTTGGTCAAATTATGTGCTTGAAGTAGTACTTTGCTTCCCCTTATACTTAAGCTATATTCCCAAGTTGTAAAATTCTAGAAATTTCTAACCATAAGGTTATGTGTGCTCATTTAATGTCATTTTGTAGGTTTGTGAAACTTCCAGGGAATTCAACCATCCACCAAATTTCCTCTTTTTTCCATTCACTTTCCACACCCTTGTAACTTTGCACATTTGTGGACTTTTTATGAACTTCTACACTTTTGGAATAAGTCTTTCCCTTCCCTGTTTTTCCCCACCCCCGCTTCCTTCCTCCATTTTATGGAATTGTGGACTCCGTCTGGATGTTTGGACTTCCCTCCCAATCCCACAAACTTCTTTCTCTCCCTTCCTTCTATTTTTGCCTTTCCTGTGGAATTGCAGTTTCCTATGGACTTCTTCCACTCTTCTACTTTGATTCAAAGTCTGGATGTCCAAGTGATCCCCATAGTGTTTGCAAATATTGAAGACTTTCGTAGAGGTGGCCATTTGTGAGATTTTCTTGGACTTTTGGATTTCTAACTTTTTAGTTTGAAGTCTGGATGCCTGAATGCCCCACATTTTCTTAGAGTATTTGAATAACATGTGTTTTACGGCATTTTTATACCCATCTTCCATCTTCTTTTGGTTTGAATTCCCAACTTCCAATGGACATGTCCACTTCTGACCTCAACTTTCGTATCAAGTTCCTGCAAATCCACCAAACACCTTACTCCCTGGAATGTCCTTAATGGTTGAATTTGACCCTCTGCAGCTATACACATGCACTTATCCTACCAAAATGCTATTGCTCATCCCAAGGGTGTGGATCCACATCTGTATTTCGATGGAGGATGAAGAAGATGAATTGATCAACATGAATGTTGTATTTGAAACCCTAGTCGTTGCTAGTTTATGTGCAGGTGCCAAGCTATCCATTTCAAGTAGGAAATGCATTTTTCTCACCTTGCACTCAACTCAAGGTGGATATGGATGGATTATGTGTCCTTGCTCACCTTCAATGCTTTGACTGGTGGAAGAATCTTGTGACTAATGAGACAAGCATAACATATGATAATCAAATGCTATAAATACAAGATTTGAAATTGTAACAAGGGTTGGTCTCTAAGACAAGTTTTTTCCCTAGTTGCTGAAAGTGTGTTCTAGGGTATCAACTAATGTATATGTAGCATTGTAAGGGGTTGACATTATGGTATGGTTGTAGTTGGACTAGGCAACTACATTGTCATATGTCTCCATGGTAGGCTAGAATGTTTTTGGTGCAGGAGCACCTCTTCAAAATAAAGACTAGGTCTAAATATAGTATGTTTCATACATTATGATGTAATAAGGTCCATGTGACCAATTCCTATGTTTTTAAGTCAATCTAGGTTTTTTGTGTCGTTAGTTAGAAGTTTGTTATGCTAGCTGTCTTCTCCCAACCATTTGGAAGTCTCCCAGCTGCTGGGAATTGAGTCTGTACTACTCTTGTTGAGTAGTTATTTATAAGCCTAGCTCAGATCCTTTAGAAAAGAAGGCATCAAACAGTCAGTTGTAGAGTTTTTGGTGTTACTGAAGTTGTTTGTGAAACTGAACAGAGTAATTTCTTATATCTTCTGCAATAAGAATCAAGAAGATCCTGTTGATATCATTTTACTATGTACTTGATTTTCTTGGTCTGGCAGGCAGGATGGATTTACTTATCCATTCCACCAGGTAATTCTTTGAATTAGTGGAATGGCCATGTACAGTAGTTTAGATTTCTTTTCTATTTTTCTGTTTGTGCATTTCATGTTTTTGGGATCAAGTTATAGCATACAATGATTTACCCTAGCATCCTCATGTGCTAGGTTTTGAAGGTAGAAATCTAGGTTAAGATTGTTAAGAAAACAAATTGGATCGATCCTAGGATTTTCTGTGCAAAATTTGTGAAATTTTGAGGGTTTTGCTTTGATATACATTTGATGTATATACAGTCTTTGTATGTCGCATACAATCCGTGAGTATATCGCATTTGTATGTTGTGAGTATATCACTTTGGGATAATCGTTGTTGTATGTTGAAACATACAAGCCTTCGCAGATACAAAGGAGAGAGAAACCCTTGATGCATACAAAAAGGTCAACGGTGGAGTCAAAGGTACAATTGTCAAGGAGAATATCCAACAAAATGCATATCGAGCTTTGTATGTTTACAAAGTGTGTCAGGATATGCAACTTTTGAGTATATGTCTTTTGTATACAGTTTGTGTATATACTTCAGTTGTATGGTTAAGACAGTTCGTGTGTATCCCTCAATTGCATTTCGTGGTTTGCATGTGACGAATGTATATTTTAGATATACATTGGGTTGATACAAGGGAAAGTCAGCGGTCAACTATTTTCGGAGGGACTATTCCAAGGAATATTCGGTAGATGTATATTTTGGGTTGTATATTCTGAATGTATGTCCAAACATACATTCCGCAAATACAAGGACTTGATACATGTGGGTTAACGCTAGTCAAAGAATAGTTTGTATGTTTGTTTTGCATCTTGCACTTGTATATTGTAAATATACATCGCGCACATACATTGCTTGTGGATACAACTGGTGACTAGCGGTAGAGGTAGCCAGAACCAGCTTGGTCGGTAGAAGTTTGTATGTATCAATATATTAGTGATCGTCGGAGAAACACAGTTCGGTGAGCCTGATAGACTATGTCTTGCTGATAGGTCATAGAACGGAATGCACTCATCGGCGTGAAGTGGATTTTGGTGTGAAGATTTTTAAAGAAGCCGATGGTTATTGTTAGGCTGGTGGTTATGTTAGAAAGACATTAGGGCAGCACTTGCCGATGGAATGAAAATCATCAAGTCTCACCAAGTTTTGAACGCTTGTGCTGGCCACTCTACACCATAGTGGTATCATAGCAAAGGAGTATCCTTTGGGAAGAAGGAGAAAATAAAATGTCAGATGGAGAGGGATCAGAAGAGTTCCCAGCAAGGATGACCAACGCTGAGTTGGCTGTCCTGGTCAAGAAGTAGATTACAGAGAGTAAAGCAATTAGTGCTCAAAATCAAGAATTGAAAGATGAGTTGGAGAAGTTGAGGGATAGAGTAGGAAAGGGAAAGGAAGATTCTGGTGAACGAGATAGGGACGAAGAGGAGATCCCTAGGCAGGAAGAGATAAAGGTTCCTGTAGACCAGAGGCCCTTACTAAACGCCCTCAAATCCATGGAGCAGAGGACCATGGACATGAAAATAGACCTGCCAGTGTTTGCAGGAAAAATGGAACCTGATTCAGTGATGGAGTGGATAAACTCCTTGAACAATTTCTTTGAGACAGAGGAAATACTAGACCACCAAAGAGTGAAGATAGCTCAATCCAAAATGAAGGGAGCTGCACTAACCTGGTGGAATTTCATCCAAGATGATAGGGTGAAAGAAGGAAAGAACAGAGTTGCTACATGGAAGAAGATGAAGGCTTTGGTGAAGGAAGCCTATGTTCCATTGGATTATAACATCCAGTTACATAAGAGGAGACAAAATCTGAAGCAGAAGGAGTTAGATGTCAGTGCATACACTGAAGAGTTCATGAAGCTCTGTCTCAAGACAAAGGTGAGGGAGAATGAATAAGAGAAAGTAGCAAGGTATCTCAATGGGTTGAGATTTGCCATCCAAGAAGACCTAAATCTGCATAGTCCAAATACAGTTCAGAAGTGCTATCAGTTGGCACTCAAGTTGGAAGAGAAACTAAAGAGAAAACAAGAGCAGAACAATAGAGGAAGAGGAAGACAGCAAAGAGGGGGAAGAAGTCCATTCAAAGGTAGAGGAAATGGATTTGGATTCCAAGGTGAAACAAATCAGGAGAACAGCAAAGGGGACAACAGTCAAACTCAGAAGGGAAGTTATGAGCAAAGAGGAAATTTTAGCGGTAGAAGACCACCATTTAGAGGGAGATCTCAGGGCAGAGGATCTATCAGATTTTACAATTGCAATCAGGAAGGCCACATAGCCAGTAGATGTCCAGAAAAGGCAACAAGTTCAGGAGGAGAAAGGAGGACAAATCTGATCCAAGAATCCGATTGTCAAAGTGCAACAAGTTCAAACACTTATCAAAGTGGGAATGCACCTGACAGCTATAGATATCCTGAGCAAGGAGAAGCTCTAATGATTAGGAGAGCAATGACCACCATGGAGGTGCCTAATAAAGAACCCCTACAAAGGAAATCTCTTTTCAAAACTACTTGCAAGGCAGGAGGAAAGGTATGTAAAGTTCTGATTGATTTTGGATCCACTGAAAATTTTGTGTTTGATGAAATGGTAGAAAAGATTAAGCTTAAAAGATTGCCACACCCTTGCCCATACAAAATTTCATGGCTCACTCAAGGTCAGCAAACAATTATGGAAGAGCAGGCTTGGGTGGAATTTCAAATTGGAACATACAAGGACAGATTACTGTTTGACATTGCTAAGATGCATGCCTGCCATCTCCTATTTGGAAGACCATGGCAGTATGACTTGAAATCTCGCCATGATGGAGTTAGGAACACCTATTCAATCACCAAGGATGGTAAGGTGATAGAGTTACTACCTTCGATAGAAATGGGGGTAGAATCAAAAGGAAAAGAAGTCAAGGTAATGATGGTAGAGGGTAAATAATTCATGAAGGAGATAGCAAATAAAGGTGCAGTTGCATATGCCCTCATTCCATGCCTGAAGGTGAACAAGGAGTAGCAGCAAGAAGTCAAGGGAGAGAAGAAGCAAAGGTTCATAGACCCTGTTGTCCAAGAACTATTAGACAAGTACAAAGGCATCATCTCTGATGGAATGCCAAGATCCCTACCACCTATAAGGGACATTAGTCATTGCATAGATCTGATTCTAGGATCTACACTTCCAAACAAGGCAGCATACAAGCTTACACCAGAACAAAATGCAGAGGTAGCAAGACAGATTGAGGAATTATTGGAGACATGCTTAATTGGCAAAAGTTTAAGCCCATGTGCAGTATCGGCTGTACTTGCACCAAAGAAGGAAGGCACTTGGAGACTTTGCACTGATTCAAGGGCTATTAACAAAATCACAATCAGGTATAGGTTCCCCATACCTAGGATAGAGAATTTGCTTGATTGTTTAGGAGGTGCCAAATACTTCACAAAAATAGATTTGAAAAGTGGCTATCATTAGATCAGGATTAGGCCAGGAGATGAATGGAAAATTGCATTTAAGACAAATGAGGGGTTGTATGAGTGGAAGGTTATGCCTTTTAGATTGTCCAATGCTCCTAGTACTTTTATGAGGTTGATGAATGAGGCCTTGAGAGAATTTATAGGTAAATTTGTCATAGTATACCTAGATGACATTCTAATTTTTAGTAATACAAGGGAAGAACACCTCAAACATATAGACCTGGTCCTCAAAAGGTTACATGAAGAGCAGTTAATGATCAACTTGGACAAGTGTTTGTTCATGCAGGAGGAGATCATCTACTTGGGTTTTGTCATCTCACATGGCAAACTAAAAATGGATCAAGAGAAGGTAAGTGCCATACTATCTTGGCCAACTCCTAGAACAATGAATGATGTCAGAAGTTTCCATGGGTTAGCAACCTTCTACAGGAAGTTTATAAGAGGGTTTAGTCATATTTGTGCACCCATGCTTGACACCATAAAAGGAGGACAGAAGTGCAGATTTACTTGGACAGAAGAAGCAGGTGATTCATTTGAGACATTGAAGAAAAAGGTGGCACAACAGCCAGTCCTTGCACTGCCTGATTTCAATAAAATCTTTCAGGTAGAATGTGATGCAAGTCACATGGCAATTGGAGCAGTACTCAGTCAAGAAGGTAGGCCTATTGCATTTTTCATTGAGAAACTAAATGATGCTAAGAAAAGATATTCGTCATATGATTTGGAGATGTATGCTCTAGTCCAGTCACTCAAGAAGTAGAGGCATTACTTGATGCCAAAGGAATTCATAGTGTTTATAGATAATCAGGCCCTTAGTTTCATAAACAGTCAGGAGAAGCTGAACCATAGGCACATGAAGTGGGTAGAGACTTTACAAGCTTTTACTTTCACATTAAAGCATAAGAAAGGGGTCAAGAACAAGGTAGCAGATGCTTTAAGTAGGAGGGTTCTAACAATAAATCAGATCCAGTTAGAAAGTGTTGGTATTGATTCCTTAAAGACTATGTATGCGGATGATGAAGATTTTGGAGAGATCTACAAAGGATGTACTTCTTTTGGAGATAAATATCATGTTGAATTCTCTGACTTTCTAATACAGGATGGGTTGCTGTTCAAAGGTGGACAGTTGTGTATTCCAAGGTGTTCTATGAGGTTGAACATCATTAAAGACAAACATTGTGGAGCTATGGCAGGACATTTTGGTCTAGATAAGACTCTGGATCTGGTAAAGAGGCATTACTTTTGGCCAAAGCTACAGACAGATGTCAGAAAATTTGTGGGGACATGTGTGATCTGTCAGAAAGCAAAAGGAAGATCAACTAATGCAGGTTTATATCAACCATTACCCATTCCTTCTAGACCATGGGAAAGTATAAGCATAGATTTTGTGTTAGGTTTACCCAGAACCAGGAAGGGATATGATAGTGTTTTTGTGGTAGTAGACAGATTCAGTAAAATGGCACATTTCTTGCCATGCAAAACTACTTGTGATGCTTCATATGTTGCAGACCTGTTTTTCAAGGAAATAGTGAGGATTCATGGATTGCCATTGAGCACAGTCTCAGATAGAGATGTGAAATTTATTGGTCATTTTTGGAGGACTCTTTGGAAGAAGCTTGGTACCAATTTAACCTTCTCATCAGCTTATCATCCTCAAACTGATGGACAGACTGAAGTGGTTAACCGTTCATTGGGATATTTGCTAAGGTGTTTGACAAGGTAGCATGGAGAGAAGTGGGATAACATCCTATCACAGGCCAAATTTTCCTATAATGATACTGTCAATAGAAGTACAGGGAAATCACCTTTCTAGGTGGTGTATGGTACTCATCCAAGAGGTATTTTGGAGTTAAGAGATTTACCTCCAAGAGAGTCTATTAGTGCACATGGAGAAGCTTTTGCAGCAGCAATCAAAGAGGTGCATGATCAAGTCAAGACTCAACTCTAGCAAACTACATTGAAGTATAAAGAATATGCTGACAAGAAGAAGAGAGATGTACAGTTTGATGTTGGAGATTTGGTGTGGGTTAATTTGAAGAAGGAAAGACTCCCCAAAGGAAAATATACTAAGCTCATGCAGAGGAAGCTTGGACCATGTCAGATTCTGAAGAAGTGTGGACAGAATGCTTATGAGATCCAACTTCCTTCTGATCTTGGATTGTCACCTATTTTCAATGTATGTGATTTAACTCCCTACAAGCATAATATAGATGTCGAATAGGAACCATTGCAGGATGTAGCAGATGCTGATATTCCTAAGCATGATCCACCACAATTGCAGAAGATTTTAGACTCAAGAATGGCAAAGAAGACCAGGAACAAAGAGTATCTGGAATACTTGGTGGCTTGGCAGGGAAACCTGATTCAGAGGCAGTTTGGATGACTAAAGAGCAGATCATCAAACAAGGTGCAGATCTTCAAACTCTCATCTCAAGTGGACTTGAGATTTCTTCTCTCGGGGAGTATGGTGCAGGAGCACTTCTTCAAAATAAAGACTAGATCTAAATATAGTATGTTTCATACATTATGATGTAATAAGGTCCATGTGACCAATTCCTATGTTTTTAAGTCAATCTAGGTTTTTGTGTTGTTAGTTAGAAGTTTGTTATGCTAGCTGTCTTCTCCCAGCCATTTGGAAGTCTCCCAGCTGCTGGAAATCGAGTCTGTACTACTCTTGTTGAGTAGTTATTTATAAGCCTAGCTCAGATCCTTTAGAAAAGAATGCATCGAATAGTCAGTTGTAGAGTTTTTGGTGTTACTGAAGTTGTTTGTGAAACTGAACAGAGTAATTACTAATATCTTCTGCAATAAGAATCAAGAAGATCCTGTTGATATCGTTTTACTGTGTACTTAATTTTCTTGGTTTGGCAGGCAGGATGGATTCACTTATCTATTCCACTAGTTAATTCTCTGAATCGGTGGAATGGCCATGTATAGTAGTTTAGATTTCTTTTCTATTTTTCTGTTTGTGCATTTCATGTTTTTGGGATCAAGTTATAGCATACAATGATTTACCCTAGCATCCTCATGTGCTAGGTTTTGAAGGTAGAAATCTAGGTTAAGATTGTTAAGAAAACAAATCGGATCGATCCTAGGATTTTTTGTGTGAAATTTGTGAAATTTCAAGGGTTTTGCTTTGATTTACATTTGATGTATATACAGTGTTTGTATGTTGCATACAATCCGTGAGTATATCGCATTTGTATGTTGTGAGTATATCGCTTTGGGATAATCATTGTTGTATGTTGAAACATACAAGCCTTCGCAGATACAAAGGAGAGAGAAACCCTTGATGCATACAAAAAGGTCAATGGCGGAGTCAAAGGTACAATCGTCAACGAGAATATCTAGCAAAATGCATATCGGGCTTTGTATGTTTACAAAGTGTGTCGGGATATGCAACTTTTGAGTATATGTCTTTTGTATACAGTTTGTGTATATACTTTAGTTGTATGGTTGAGACAATTCGTGTGTATCCCTCGATTGCATTTCGTGGTTTGCATGTGACGAATGTATATTTCAGATATACATTGGGTTGATACAAGGGAAAGTTAGCGGTCAACTGTTTTTGAAGGGAATATTCCAAGGAATATTCGGCAGATGTATATTTTGGGTTGTATATTCTGAATGTATGTCCAAACATACATTCCGCAGATACAAGGACTTGGTACATGCGGGTTAACGCTAGTCAAAGAATAGTTTGTATGTTTGTTTTGCATCTCGCGCTTGTATATTGTAAATATACATCGCGCACATACATTGCTTGTGGATACAACTAGTGACCGGCAGTAGAGGTAGGCAGAACCGGCTTGGTTGGTAGAAGTTTGTATGTATCGGTATATCAGTGATCGTCGGAGAAACACAGTTCAGCGAGCCCGATAGACTATGTCTTGCCGATAGGCAATAGAACGAAATGCACTCATCAACGTGAAGTGGATTTCGGTGTGAAGATTTTTAGAGAAGCCGATGGTTATTGTCAGGCCGATGGGTTATGTCAGAAAGACATTAGGGCAGCCCTTACCGATGGAATGAAAATCATCAAGTCTTGCCAAGTTTTGAACGCTTGTGCTGGCCACTCTGCACTAGTTTTAGGGGATGCTCGAACCTAGTTGTGGATCCTCTCTTGCTATATTTGTTGGCTTGATGTAAAAGTGTTGATTAATGTTGCAAAATTATAAAGCATTACAAACTATTTTGTAAAGGTCTTCCTCTTTTGCATGTGGGATGTTGCTAATTTGAGATGGATGATTAAGTATATATGATGTGCATGATTTTCTTTTTTTCATGATACAAGTGCAATTCCATATGAATGTTCTCTTTCCTTGCATGTTGTAACTTTGTTGCCTAATGGATTTGGCATCAATCAAGTTGGCTTAGATTTCAATCATTTTTATTTAAAAACATTTTCTTTTTCTATTGTAGCTTAGTGTCCCACTCTGCCTATATGCATGAATTGACATTATTGTTTTTGCCATAAGCTAAAAGATTCACACATGATTGAAATGTCAGAGGTTCATGTAGGTAGGAGTCATGCTTATCTTTGCAACTTGTTGCTCCAATAATGAACACTCATAACAAGCTAGTGTTAAATAAATCTCTAGATGGTTGTATTGATGAGATACAAGATGCATAAGTAGTATGAAACATTAAGGGTCCAACTCATCTTATGTGGTATAACTCATGTTACATCTTTAGGTGCATATGCATGCTTGTCCATATCTATTGTTTGTGAAGTCTAGTAGGCTTGTTTTGGACTGCCATTAAGGCATGGTGGCCAAAGCCCCACTCAAACCCTAATCCCATTTCAAGACCTCAAGGGAATACCCCACTAGGTTTAGAAGAGCTTGAAGAAGAAGAGGATTTGCCGTAATCCTACGCATTAGTCCAAAATCACTCCGTCTTTGTGGATGTATCACTCTCTTTGCATGATATACTTTTCTCCTCTTGTTTCACTTTGAGTTGTGATACTAGAGGAGGGGGCCTGCGTTTTTCTTAGCTAAAACATCACATGAGAAAAATAAGGTGACTGAGCGATCAAACAACCCAAATTAGCCCACTTTCACATGGTACGATCAAATCTCAAAAGGACAATAGTAAGAAGATGACTCCAAATTTAGATAAATGTTCACCATTTTATCCATCCTTCTCCATCTCACCTATACTAAAAATCTTATTAAAGACTTCCACAACTCGTGCCACTTCCTCTTACAATTTCAATGCCTCTTCCTCTTATAATTTCTACAATTTATTGTCAAACCTATTAACATACCATTAACCCTTTGAATACAATTGGAAGTTCTCATCTTAACATGAGTGCTAAGTGGACCATTCATTAACATGAGAGATGGGTTCATGTGAACCACTACCCATGAAATATGGGTCATGTGTTTGACTCAAAAACAACACAATTAAACCCTGAAATAAAATATCATAATTTGACATGCTGCGAAAAATACCTCCTACTTACTAGTTCTTATCTTACTTACCTTATCTTACTTACCTCACCTTACATTTCCTTCTAGGGACGGTGTTAAAAGCCATGGAAAAAGACCCGTCTTGAAAGGACTAAACTAACACACCTGACGTAAACAATGACACAAACCCTTTTCAATAAAACAATATTCTTCTCGTGATTTCTGACAAGTCAACTGTCTACAAGACAGAAATTTGTATCTACATGCCTGCAGGCTGCGACTGCTCACATATGCCAATCGAATCATTTCACGTCAACTGACGGACAGTGACTCCTCAAATTTCCCTGACATAAGATCTCGCACTGTCTGAACAAGTCAAACTGCCTGAAAGTCAGATTGCTGTGCAACTTCAATTCCATCCATATCAAGATTTTAACTTCTGGAACCATAACAGAAAGTGTTTTCAAGTTAAGATTTTTTGCCGTCTAATTTCAGATCATCTAATTCCTGTCAAACAAATGGAAGGGGAGCCTCCCACAGGATACAGGCCAAATGTTGGAGTCTGTCTCTTGAATTCTATTAACCAGGTATGGAATTCATTCATATTCATCTAGAAAATTTGAGGAATATATTTAAATTTATTTATTTGTCTTCCTACTGTAGTATTTGCAAATCCTCATTGCAATTATGCGTTTACTCCACTCAGGAGTATTTATTCTGAGTTTCCCGTTCAAGGGTAGGTATTACAGAGATTTTTTTAATGGACGCTTGGGAGTTAGATTATTATTGTAGTAGCACAAAATCCTCATCTTGTGGAATATAGCACTCTATTTGTAAATTGTTCGTAGTTATGAACTTATAAATTAAGTTTTTGTCATGACAATCATACCTTGAAGAAGGCTCAAAATGTTAAACTTTTTAATATCTGAGAGGAGGAGAATACTCACAAATTAAAGCATAGGAATTTTTAAATTAGTAGTTTTTTCCCTTTTTCTAATTCTGATTACTTCTCAGACAAGTTAAAGAGACATTTTCGGAGAAAAATAGGTTGAAGAATATTTTTAAAACAGTTGAAAGATTCAAAGTTGCAGTTCCTTTACGGTAGCAGCTTAATATTTCCTCTCCAAATTAATTGGACAAAATTCTTTACATAAATTTTGAAGCACAATAAATTGGGAGCGTGAGCTGCTTTTGTAAGTTTTATTTTCAGTAATAAATTTTTTTAAAGGGGCATATTATGCTCGCTTCATTTAATTTAATTTCAAACCCAGAAATGGTTTATTAATTATATTTAATTTTGAATTCTTTTTATTTAAGTTATTATCTATTTTTTATTCTTCTTTTAAATGGTTTTCAATATTAGGATCATGATATTTCCACAGTCCATGAGAATAGATTAATATGCTTCTGGTTTTAAATGGTTTTCAATATTAGTATCATGATATTTCCACAATCCAATTCTCATAGATTAATATGCTTCTGGTTTTAAATAGTTTGATTCAAATAAAAAAACATATCGTTTGATTCCAGTTCATTTGGCCTCAGTTATATCTATGTATTAAAAACATCAGGTGTAGAACTTTTTGGTTTTGAATGTTCACTCAAATATTTTATGTTCAGCTATAAATTTATTTGGATCCCAATAAGGTATGTCCCCTTGGGTTTCTTTCAAAGATTTTGTTTCATCAGAAATCTAAATTTAAGCCAAAAATAAATAAAAATTGATGCATGCCATTAAAATTGTATGTTTCCTATTCATGTTCATATCTACAGTTCTAATTCATAGATGAATGCAATTATATGTATAAAAAAGAAGGGAAGGTGATGCAGATGAAGGGGATTAAATTTGCTTCAAAGGTGCCCAGAAAATTTGGTAACCTTTTCGAGTGAAATGTTGTCATAAACCTTTCAAATTTTGTCCGAGCTGTCTGGGGAAAACTTACCCTGGACATTTTGCCAAAAAACATACAAAAATTGATTGCATGCAACTTGCCACTTGACAATATAATCTGAAAAGGATGTTGCAAAACTTTCAGGCAATGGCTGCTTCCAACAGGGGGAGGTCTAGCGAGGGTTGAATTAAATCAAATTGCATCTATCTGTTTCTCGAAATCTGCCTGCATGTAACCCTGGTAAGGGTTAACCAAGCACCTTTACAAGTGAACCACAGGTCGGCATTACACTGAAGATTAGTGATATATAAAAAGTTTTAAGGTTCAAACCTGAGTTAGATTTGGCCAGTGGTGCTCCATTATGCTACAGTAAAGTTTTTCACTTTACCTATGTATGAATTTAATTTTGTACCCTTTAAATAGTTTTGAACCAGTGACCAAGTTCAGCTTGCTAATCTGCCTATACCCTCTTAATTTTCCTATTAACAAACCCTCTAAACCATTTCATGGAGACGCAGAACCAAGTACCCTGTCCTAGAAATACTTAAAACATTGTGTAAACGTTAGGCTCAGGTGTAGTAAAAGTCCGGAAACGTTTTCGGCTAAAACATTAACTTCTTTTTTTCTTTCTGAACTCTCTTATGCCATTAAAAATATAATTTGTATAGATGAGTACCCCAATAGCAATGCCCATTTCCAGAGTTGCCAAACATCAATTTCTGCTTTTTGTTGCAATGGGTACTAGTAAAGAACTTATTTAGAGTTTTAGTTAACATATGATTATAAGAACTTAAAACCTAGTTTAAATGTTAGAATGAATTTTATGTTTTCCCCCTTTCGTGATTGTCTTCAATATCTTATCAGTCATGTTCTACTTTTTCAGTGCTGTAATTTCAGCAGAGTTTGTCATATTTAAAGTCCTAATTACGTCAATTGTTTCTCCTTTTAGGTTTTTGTTGCTTCAAGATTGAACCTTCCAGGTGCATGGCAAATGCCACAGGTATCTCTTCTCCTGTGCAATGGCACTGAACGGATTTTTGTGTAATGGAAGTTATATTGATAAAAAGCTCTGTAATTTATGTCTATCAGAGATTTGGGTTGAACTAAATTCATTCTGTAACTTTTGTTGTATCACTCGGACATTTATTAGTGTTTCCATCATACTAAATTTGAAGAAATTCAAGTTGTAATAGCTAGTTAAAAAACCTATTAAGGAAGCTTTGGTTATGTGCTGTCCTTTTGAATTTTACACCTGCCTCTATTTTTAGTTTGCTATTCATGGAGGGAGAGTATTTCAGATAATATCTGAAGTCTGAATTTCCTGTGCATTGCTTGTTGCTATTGGTTTTTAATCTTTTCCATGGAGTTTGATTCCACTGCATGGTTCTTGATGCACCTGGTGAGCTATAGAGTTCTACTTAACCATATTCTGTCTGAAGATACTTTACTTTAAATGGCAGTACATTTTGTAAGAAACGGCTCCTGATAAAAATGGTTGAATTTAGGTTGACATAGCAGTCTGTGGTTATCGTCCAGGCTAGAATATTCATGCATGCGCTATTTTTATGTGAGGCTAGGTTGCAATGTCTTAGAATAACATGCCGAGTGGAAATATTTGGAGCAGGGTGGAGTTGAAGAAGGTGAAGAGCCAAGAGCTGCTGCCATTAGAGAATTGCAAGAAGAAACTGGGATTACATCTGCAGAGATTGTTGCAGAGGTAATTGTTTGTTATAAATGTTCTTTCCTCCGGGTTTAACTACAATTTCCTTTCTTACTCAAATGTTTAGAGGACTCGCTGAGATATTACAGTTTAAACGATTGAGATGTATTTTTACCACTAAAGCCTGCCTATCACAAGCTTCTTGTAGAATATACTAGTGTCCTGTATGAGAAAACAATGTAACCAAAATGCTTGCTATGATCGTAAGTGTAGGTAAGCATACATGTAAAATCAAGGAAGTGGCCCTTCAGTACATACTTATGTGAATTTTCTTGCAAGATTCTTTGTTTTTGGAACATGACTTCTCTAGTACTTGACACCATGTATGACACTTTCTCTCATAACGAAGTTATCTGGTTGGTCTTGGACAAACAGTTCAGGTAAGTGATTTGACACAATCCTTTTTTGATTTTTTGAGAACCTTAACCTGGCTATTATAAGTATGGATTTCTAAATTGACTATAATATCTCGACTGGTATTTTTGCTTACACAAATGGATTGCTGAGTCAGGTTCATAACTTCATACCAATATAGAGCTCTGATACACTAAATCTGTAGAACTTTAATTTATTGTCTTATTTTCCCATGAAATTCGTGAAGACAGCCAAGATATGAAAAATAAATGCTTAGATGGACTGAAATGTGCCATTTGTGGGTTTGTAATGAGAAACTCCCCATTAAAACTTTGTTAATCGAGCAGTTGATATTTCAAGAGTTTGTAACATACTTAATGTTTGTTAGCAGGTACCACAATGGTTAACCTACGACTTTGCTCCTCATGTGAAAGAAAAGCTCAGTCGGTTGTGGGGACGTGAATGGAAAGGTCAAGCACAGAAATGGTGAGATTTTATAATCAGTGCATTTTAGCTTTTAAAATCACAACTCCAATCAATTCAAGCATGTCAATCAGAGTAGGAGAATTAACCTTAAAATTTTATGTCACCAATTCCCTCCATAAATAAATTTGTAATACAGAAGAAGCAAACTGTAAAAGGACTTGCAATTTGTTAAATAAGAATAGAGTTCAAAAAGCTTCCATTAAAACACTACTGACTGGAGTTGCCAGGGATGCAGTGAAAGCCAAGCTGTCCCATTGAAGGGATGCCAAGGCCACGCAGCTCGAAACACTCTCACATACAGAGGGTATAACACATAAGCACAACGAATATAAAAAACATATGTTTCATTAATGTGAAGGAATGGTTGCAAATTTCAAAGAGCGTTGCCCTCGTTTACAATGAGCACTTTGGTTCATACACACCCGGCCCAATCTACAATCACTCGAGTGTCAGGTGTCATCTCTTTTCAATGGTTAGGCTAGGCTGTACACATACCCATGCAGGATTTTCGAAATTACCGCTCTCTGCCCATTTTGGCGCCGCCAAAACTTCGAATTATCAATCTGCGGCGACCATTAACTCTCCCACTGCTCTGCATCTTCCGGTACGGTTGTCCATCTCCTGCGAATTTCATCGATCATTGTTTTGACAACTGTCGGGAAATCAGGTCGGTTCAACACTAAAGCAAACCATCTCCCCGCTCTCATCGTTTCATCTTTCTACCGCCATTGCGCGAAATCAAATCAATCCCTTACCAGTGTGCAATGCTCTGCATATTCAAACGCCCTTCGTCTACATGCATTCTTCCGTCTGCTTCTCCGTGCCTAAAGCACGTGCCCATCTCTGCGCCCAACACGCAGACTCAATCCTACGCCAATGCTTTGGCGTGTGTTTTCTCCTCCTTTTGTGCAAGGACACTTTTGCCTGTTTCTTTCGAGGCCAAAACGACTGCCCCTGTTTTTGGTCGCTGCAGGATTGCCGTTGATTGACGTAGGATGCTCTTACATCAACCAGTTAGAGATATTATCAAATAGATAGGAATTGAGCGCAGCAGATGATAAAGATCTATGCCCAGTTTGTACTGAGTCTAAATTTAGGGTTGAATCTGTTTTCATTTTTGCTCAGTTTTTGGTAATATTCCTTGTGCTTCTATTTGTAATTTTATGCGACATACGTAGTTTTTTCTAAAATATGAAAATAAGAAGGTGAAATCGCTTATGATTGTTTCTCGATCCCTCTTGTGATTTTGAGGGAAATTCAATGGCCATTTGTTGAAGACCCTACTTGTAGCTTAACATTTATGTGCCCACCTAGTATTTATTAGGTTCTTTCCAAGGGCTGCTGATTTCAATGTATAGTTCTTGAAATTTAAGCTATTATACTAATGCACCTAGGAAAGCATTTCATATTTTATTTCTAGCCATTCCAATGAATGCAACTTTTCTTTTACAGTTAGCAAAGTACATCTTCTATGATAGAGTATGGGTTTTTTAACATTATGAAAATGCTTCAAGGTATTGTAATTTCAAATTTTGCACAGCAGATTACATATTCTCTATGCCCTAGCTGTCTAACACATACAATAAGCACACATCTTCAAAGAATCCTCGGCACATGAGAATCATGATATATGTCTGTGCACACTGCACATGTTCGTGATCAATCTTTTAGATCTGTGAATTACAAATCCTAAATCTATGAAAAAGTATTAAAATCATGAAGATTCGTACACGACAACATAGATTGACTTCTATTGTTGAAGTAAGGTTTCTAGGATGGCTTAACCCTAAAACCCATTGATTTGTCTTGTTCTTTTGGGCTAACAGATCATGATCTATTTGATGCAACATCCATTCTAGTACAAGTTCAAGAATATAAAAAATGAGCATATTTTATAAGTGTTACTTTCTTTAAGGACAATATACTACACCTTAGTAGAAATTTTATCAGTCCTAATGAATGAAAGGGAGCACCTTTACCTAAGAAGGTAATTTCTAGCGCTGTCCTTCTGCATTTAACAAAACATTTCACAACTTGATTCACTAGAATAGTAAGAAAGTGGTCTTGGATGCTATTACAAGGGCTTGCTTAGTTGATAAATGTAAAAACAAACTTCTTTCATGTCAAGAGCATATTATTAAGTTAATGGCAATGATTTGAGAAATATATTAGCTAGAGGCTTGTGATTGAAATTAGATAGGACTTCCGTTCATGGCTGCATTCCTTGAAATGCTTAAAGTTGACTTTGTCATAGGATGACTAATATGGTGACCGAGTCTTAAGTTCTTAACCTATTTCCAATTTAGTTTTCCCCTTTTATTCCTAGATTACCCTGAGGTGTGTGTCTAGGTGATTGTGTTTATATTCTATTTGGGCTTGTCTGAAGTATCGCAGTTGGGAGGTGATTTTCTTATAATTGGAAACTCATCTAATGTTATACCGGATCCAAATACTACAATTCCGTTTGAAATGTTTCATCAACATCACTGTATGAGCCATTCCGTTTGAAATGTTTCATTTCAGGAGGAGGAAGTATTGTCCAGTATTGCTAGCTATTTCGGTCAGCTTGTAGTAGTGGACCAGATAGAAACCTTCTATCCCTCAAGTGGCAGAAGATTCTCTTGCAGACAAGTCTAATTTGGTTGGACCCTCAAAGAGTGAATCTCTTCCTGAGGAGTGTCATTCAAAGGAGATTCACAAGGAGAAGGAAAATCTCAGGGAGGATCTTGTTATGCATCCTCAAGCCCTCAAAGCTCTTGGGTCTCGACACTTGCCCTCCTTGAAAAAGGAAAACAGGATAACGACTTAGGTCAAAAAGCATATTGAGATGCCCGCCAGCATCAAGGGGGCGGATAAGGTCCAAAGTTCCTGGAAAAAAATTAGCTTTAAGCCACCTTGACTTGTATGTGTCATCTTACCCCTACTGTGTGGGGATTGCTGGTTTGTTGTTGTTTTGTTGTAGTAGCTTGTTCTGTTTTGTGTTGTTGTTCCACGGTGTTGTATGAGTGTCTTTAATGCTTCTTGTCTAATCTTTGTAAAAAGGTGGGTCCCTTTCAAAACCCGTCTTTCCTGTTCATAGCTCCGGTCAAAAGTGTTTACCCTTTTAATCAAAAACATCTTGGTCCATTCTGTGTCCCCATCTTGCATCGTCCATGCTTGCCATATTTGTAGATGTCTAACAACAAAGTATACTTAAATTTATTCTCCCTGGAAGCATACATTCTGATGGATATAATATTGATTTAAGATTGAAATTGAGTTTATTCTGTTGATCATATTGGTCTCTAGTTCTATAAGAACTTTAAAAATAGTCCTTTTCAAGTTTAGTATGTGAGAATATGGTGAAGGATTTGAACAATGTAATTTGAAATCTTGGTTTCTTTGATGTATTTAATATCTAGATGCCAATGTCTGCTTTATAGTCCATCTAACACATTATTTGTTCAAAATGTTGGCAAAGGTAACAAGTGGTCAGCTAGTGTTTTGCTCAGTAATTCTAGGAATTAATCCCTTACTCTAGAAAATATTATTATTTTCTAAATCTACTAAGTTGATATGGTCCCAATTTGTTAAAAAAATTTCTGTAACACCTCAAATTAGGGATATGATCAAGGTAAATTCTTGTGATGTGGGCCTTTAGACTCTACAATAACTACCACAAGGCAAAGCCTCTAAATTGATGCACTCTTGTAAACAGTTCACACACCCTAGAAATATTCTAGTTAGCAAATCACATACAGAAGTCTTTCATGTGTAAGATTTGTGTCTACAGGTAATTTAAATGTCAACCATCGTTAGCTGTTATGGTGGTTTCTGAGTAAAGATGTTTATTGAAGTTATTTTCGGATCAAAGCAGCAAAATTTTAGTAATGAAAATTTTGGTGAGAAGTAGTGATTTCTTAATTGTTGGCTTATCACTTGACATGGATAATATATGGGCTTGCACAATATTGATTGCAATGGTCAATGGCAGGGATTAAATGCAGAGAACTGTGCTTCTACATTCACTTCTCAGTCTTTTTGCAACTCCTCATCTGTGACTAGAAGGCAGATTCTACTGTTATTGTTTATATCCTTTAAAAAACCGAAAGATCTTGACCCTTAGTACTTGAGTGTAGAATGCCAGAATTTGTGAACTCTGGCATTTCACTCTCTTTCTCAAATTAGGCCATGTCAATGAGCCAAACTAAAACCAAAAGAACCAACCGTTTCTATACCAAGGTCGTTTTCCTCAAATTTTGTGAGAAAGATATCAACCTTTCCGATTTCAAGTTGGGATGAATAATGGGTCTGCACTGTCATATCAAGATTATTGGCTGCCTCCAACACTGGAGGCCAGGGTAACATTTCTCTCGAGCTTACTGCTGTAGAGAAATGCTCCTGAAAATTTTAACATTATTAATATTTTTGCACGTGGATATTATCCTAGGTCAAACCATATAATATTTACTTATGATCTGAGGCTTAGCTGGATACAAACACAATCTCTTGGTGGAGTTTTAACTTTTGGATAATTTTCATCTAATGATATGGATTTGTCAACTTCGGATTCAAGTGTTTCAGAAGTTTCTTTAGTCTTTAATGCTTTCATGATCTAGTGATAGGCATGTTTACTTGTAAACGTAACATCTCTTACAAGAAGTAGCTGATTTGCAAGCCTCGATTGTTGAAGGCTTGCACTGAAAGTTTGAAAAAACACGATTCAGATAGCAAACATCCTTTATAATTGTTATGTTTTAAGTTATTCCGAATAGCTTCTGATTCCTCTGGAGAGAGTTCTGCAGGTTCCTCCTTAAATTTATTGGAGATGAAAATGAGATTAATCTAGCAGGTGATGGGACAGAAGCGGCTGAGTTTTCTGAGTGGAAATGGATGCAACCCGAACAAGTTATTGAACATGTAAGATATCAAGAGTTCAATTGAGGAATGGCTTGTGTCTGGCATGCATTTGGCTTAATCTGAAGAACTACTAATATTTGTCCTTTGTGTTTTCGATCAGGCTGTAGATAACAAGAGACCAGTTTATGAGCAAGTTTTAAAGACCTTTGCTCCATATATAAATTCATAATCAGCCGCACAATGTAAAATATAGGAATTGTGTAATCTGCTTTCCTTCATATGCCATTTCCATCAATGTGTCTAAAGATTGGACACATGAACATGATAATGTTCTTTTTTTAACATTATTGCAGATGGGATTCTGACAAATGAGCATATCAGTTTCAGATTTGTTGTTTTCTTCTTAAAGAATTTAATCAATCTTTTCCTTCTGGAAAGGGGAATTTCTTAATTTCTGAATGCTAGATATGATTTGAGGAATAGTTTATAATATTTCAGACATTAGAAAAGTCTTCCCTTTTGATTTACTGGGATCTAAACAAGATTCGTGCATTCAAATAATTCCCTTTTTCCTTAGAAATTATTACCATTTGTCCTAGATATTTGTATATCACATTTCAACGAATATGGTATCAGCCTATCAGGGACAGCCATTATTCTTCCAAGCATCCTTTATAAATTACCTTTAAGCCCAGGTTATGTATTAGAATGATTTTATGGATTTCATTTCAAGCTTATAGTTTTGGTCATTTCTGTTACTTCAGTTTTCCAATTCTCTTTGTTTCAAAGTTCTAACCATAGCGTTTCTTGTCCAACCCTTGTTTGTTTTCCAATTCTTTTTGTTTCAAGGTTCCAACCAAAGCATTGCTTGTCCAACTCTGAGAGTTCCCAATACCTGTCTAGAGAATTGTTTATGGATTGGCATACATGTCAATTAGCTAGCCTACGCCTTCTACCCCCGGTTGGAAGTGGACCAAGGAGGGATTCCAAAGAGTGATGAACCCCCCTAACGAATCACTAGCCCAGTTGGCTATAAAATTTCAAAGATCAAAACACATCTGTTGACTACATAACAAATCAATAACCCTAGTTGGCTATAAAATTCCAATGAACTACGCGTCTGTGCACTAACTCCACATAGTCAAGTTTTCTTTCTTACAAAATATACCAAACTAGGCTTCTCTGGGGCAAGTTTATTCTGAAGAGCCACTCATCAAGAAATTATCTCTAAGCCTTGGGAATTCCACGATATAATCTTGATTTAGTCTAGTGATAGGCTTCCAAAGAGAGATGATCTCCCCTAACAGTCAGTGGCCTAGTTGGCTAGAAAATTCCAACAATGTTCACATCCACGTGGTAAATTCATGTAGTATACCAAAATTGCCTCATCCTCAGCGAGTTCAATCCGAAGAGTCTGTATCAAGGATTTCACCCTAATCCTTGGAATTCCATGAAATAATCTTCATTTAATCTCGCAGTGGGATTCAATGGGTTTGATCACCATCGATTCTACTATGGTTGATCCATCACTTGGTCTCATCTTGTTCTCATTCCTTGCCTTGCCTACCACCATCTCCCTTAGATTTTTTGTGGCCATCAACTTTTATCCCTAGTTGCACACTGTTTAGAGATGAAGAGGGTTGTCCTTTAAGGAATCGCTTTATAGGATTGTAATTTGCAGAGGGCAAACCTATAGGTAAGAAAACACACGCTAGTCATTGTAGAACACACATCCCATCACATAAGAGGAGTATACAATATGCTGAACATTGGTCATGATCATCCTCCATGTCATCTCCCTCATCCTCGAATGTGATATTATTCAGTTCTCCCTGGAGTTTCTCCTCATTGGAACCTACCTCTGACTAACTCTGTGAATGTCTATATTTTCCTCCATCAAATTAGAATCGATCACCGGACGCTTTTCCCCCCAGTCTTTTTGTTTTTTAAATAGTCTTTTCTTCCCTGCTGTTTAGTCCATTGTATGTGTTTGTTGAGGGTTGGTTTTGGAAAGTGTATTCCTCCCCTCATAGGTGGATAAGTCCCCCCACTTTTCCTCCTCCTAGACAGATCCTCATAAACAGTTGGTTGTGTCACACTACCACCCAAGAACACTTACTGGAACACTAATGTAAAATCTGGGTTTCTGAGTGGTTTGAATTTTTTTTTTTTTTTTTTTGGTGTTTCCCTCTTCGTCTAGAGGTATTCTACTTGCATAAATCCTATTCTATATAAGTGATAATGCATAGAGAATTATATAAAGCCCTTTCAAACTTTCGCAAATACATCCATCATTTTGGAGGACAGGAAGTCGACCTAGCTATACAAATTCTCCTTCTACGAGTATTACCCACAAAGGTAAAATCAAATTCCTAGTCTCTACCAATAAATCTGCATCTGCAAGGCTTCATGCTTAATGTGTACTATTGGTGTGCCTTGACTCTTTTAAATTCGGTTTTGCATTCGAATGAGAGTTTCCCCGTTTGCCGATACCAAATTCCACGTACCTCCAACCTCTCCACAATCGTTGGCTTCTCTTCCTCCATAGAATTTGTAGCAGGGCATTTTGTCAAACAATTCCCTCGTAAACTTTGATTTCTAAACAACTAACATCGTGCTGTTGAAATTTATCAAAATTTTCGTAATCTTACTAAGAATCTCCACCGTGGATGTCTCCTCAGCAAAATTTGTGATTTCCATATTTACCCACTTACTCATTTATTCTTGGACCTGATTTGACATTCTGTTAAACATTTTGCATGCAACCTTCTTCTACACAATTTTCCTTCTGTTAAACAGTTTGCATGCAACCTCTTTCTGTGCAATTTCCCTTGGTTTCTTTAAAACACTTCTTTCCACACAGTTTTCTCGTTTCCGTGCAGTCTCTGATTGATCTGATGATGAAATTTCTGTTTTACAACCCTCATTTTCCTGTGTATAGTGCTGCAGTTTTTGTAGCTTATAAAAGTGGTTTCTTCTTCTTTCAGTTTTTCCTCCAGTTTCAGAAAAGTTTTCCAAAGGATTTCTATATTTTGGGTTCTCGCTGTCTTCTACGCGTGCAGAGTGAATTCTCATTCTTCGAGGTCATTGTCTTTGTCTTTTTCTTTTAAAAGGTGTTGGGTAAGAGCAATATAAAAAACAAAACAAGGTGACAGCTATAATCGGCCAGCCAACTAAGGATATAGTATTCGGTTAAATTCCAGCCGTACAAAACTGTTTAAAAGCTTTTAATTGTCTAAAAGTTAAAATACATAAAACTGTCATGACATGACAGGATGCTTTTTACTGTCATATCTAAGCTTGTCGGAAGTAACAATCATAAATTCGGTATATTTCCCATTGGAAACTAAAGACCAATCTCCTTTGGGTTTCTACAACTTGTGCCTTTGAAGACAGTATCGGTAGGAGGCTTAGAAGATTCGTGTTGTGAATAGCAGGGGAAGAAAGGAGGCTTTTATCCGTCCAAGGAGACTTATGAGCTCTTGCAAGAGCCATAGAATGAGGTGAGGTTTTCTTCGTAGCATTTACTAAAGGAGGAATGACATCTTTCAATGAAGAGGCCTTCGCTTTATTTTCTTAGGGAAAGAGAAGGATTAATGTCCATCTAGAAGCTTCACTAGCACTTCTTTGTTTAAAGCTTAAGCAATCTCTAACAGCATGGCTTGTGCAAAAGCACCTATGATAGTGGCAATCAAGACCTTCATAATCCAAAAGTTGCTTCCATTAGCATTCAATCACTTTGAAATCAATATCTATAAGTTCTTTAGATATATCCAACTCAACTAGAATACATGCAAGGTAGTATGGGAGAAAGAAGAGGCCACAATATATGTAGACATAAATTTCTCCAAAGAATTTCCAATCATTGAGAAGCAAGAATTAATCCAAAAATGCAAGGGAAAATTAGGAAACCTTACCTAGATTGGCACCACTCGAAAATATTTTGTCAAGGGATAGAAATCTAGAAACCAAGGCTTCTCTAAGAGTGTGTGCTTTCCCTAACACCATATCTAATTGTTAAGAATGAAATCACAATCCTTAGTGGATTCAAACAAAAGAATGAAAAAACTTTGCGCATTGAGATAAATTTTTGAAGGACATACGATGTGCGGTCATTAGTTGCTAGATAGCCATTTGTGTATCTTTGGAAGAGTGAGCTAAAAACAATTGAAACATAGGTCAAACCATATTATAGAAAATAGTCATCTCCTTCCAATGCTTCATCACTAAAGATCAATATAGGGATCAAAGAAGAACTTTTGAGTGGTTTTAAAATTGCCCTAGACTTAGCTTGTCATCTCTTTTTTTTATTAATTCATCTTCCTCAAATTCCAATTCCATCACTACCATCCCCACAATAGTAGTGAAGGACTTTAGCAGAGGTTTCCCATGAAGGGGAACCTATTTCACCCCCCATGGGCACCCACGTTCACAACCCTAGCATCCACTACTATAGTGGAGCGATGGCAATGAACATCAATCCCCAAAGAACCCCCCTTGTGCAAAGGAACCTCCATGAATTTCTAGTGAAAGGGAGTAGCCAAGTGGGGGGGCCTAATGGTTTTTAGTGATTAGGGTTTTGAAACCCGTGATGGCAAGAGGAAATCATAGCCATTTGGGCGAATTTTATTCTCTTTGTATATTTTTATTAAAAATGATTCTTCTTTAATTTTAGCCTCCTTCGTTTGGATGGCTTTTCTTTGATAATCTCTCACGACTTTGTTACCCTCATGATCTTGCCATCAACCTCATTGTTCCTTGATAGGTTCTTATTTTGCTTCAAGTTTACATGACCTCTTTTCCTATACTAGATGGCTTTTGGTTAGCCTTTTCAAACCTTACATCAACCTAGGCAATCTATTAAGCGGACCTCCTCAAGTGTTGAGATGGAGGTTCTACCTCCTCTTCGGATCTATCAAAACTATATGAGCTCTCCTCTTCAGGTTCTTCATAAGCTTCTGGTTCAACCTTCTCAATCTTGGGTGGTAGATAATGTAATAATGTAAAAGAAGGCTTATTCTCTCTGAAAATAACACTTCTACTATATAGAACTCTTTCGGCCACAAGGTTCCAAAACTTGTACCCTTTCACACCAATACCATAGTTAACAAAGATACATTTCATTGCCTTGTTCTCCAATTTTGACTATTTCTCCTTAGGCACATGTGAATATGCCTCTCAACCAAAACACAAAGATGTTGTAATGAGGGTTTTTTCTTGTCCATGCCTCTATAGGGGCCAACATCTTAGAAGATTTGTGAAAACTAGAATAAAATTAAACAAAATTCTACTTTCCATATGCACAATGTTCATAGAAAACAAATTCATGGATACAATCATTCATCCCTTTAATCAGTTTTTTTTAATTTTTCAAGGTTCTTAGATCCTTCTCACCGATATGGCCCATTCTTTGGTGCCATAACATTAACTTCTCTATGGGTAACTTGCTCTTTAAAGCAAGAGCTTTCTTAAGTATCCAAAAATCATGGCTATCGAAGGTAGATACGACACCCCTCTTTGCTATTGGTTCCAGTGGTGAAGGTGTAGATTCTACACACCTCTTCACTACAAGAAAATAAGAACTAGTTGCATTGAATAGTGCATGCATCCAATTCAAATAGAGTGTCTACATGAACACCATTAGCGAGCACCATAACTCATCATACCATCTTACATCATTAAGTTTACTAATTGATAACAAGTTCCATGCTAAACTTGGAATATGCAAAACACCATTGATCTCCTTCACTCATCCATTAGGGAATCTAATCAAAGCTATCGTGACCAGTAATACCCAAATGAGAACCATCACTAAGATACACTTTCTCTTCATCATATTCTTCATACTTTAAAAACCACCCTTTATGGGACATCTTATGGAAGGAAGCTCCAAATTCTATCAACCACACACCTTCAAATGCATGTGTTGCCAAGGCCATGACAAATGCATCTCCACCGTCCTCCTGTGAAGATCTATTAGACTCAACATGGAACTCATTATTTTTCTTCATTTTCTTCTCCTTGTAGTCTCTCTTGAAGTGCCTAGTTTTGCTGCAACTCCAACACTTAGCCTTGGACTTTCTAGGAGATTTGGATCTTCCACAAAACTTGGATCTAAACTTTTCTTTGTTCTTGACCTTCTTCTTGCCTTTCTCCTTTGATCTTCCATGAACTAATATGGCCTTCTTAGTAGATTCAAAAGTTTTTTGCTACATCTCCTTTGAGAGTAAAGCAACACCTACCTCATCCATCTAAAGCTTTGAGGTAGTGCTCTTGGTTGCCATCACTAGGTGATCCCTAAGTCTAACGAATAACATTAGAGTGTTATACAATGATCCTCCTTCATCTTCACTCCAATAGAGTGCAACTGGGTAATGATCACATTAAACGTAGTCAAATGCTTAACCATAGAACTGTCACCATCCATTCTCAAGGTATATAATTTATTTCTTAAGGAAAGTATGTTAACCAAGGATTTAGCTTGGTATAAGTCTCCCAACTTCTTCTAAAGAGCTTGTAAGGTGGGTTCTTCATGTACATTCAACAAAATTGAATCTGCCAAGTAAAGCCTAATGAGGTCCTTTGCTTTTCTATCTAATAAATCCTAGTCAACTTGTGACATTGTTGATGGTTTGGATCTAGATATAACAATCCATAGATGTCCATCTACAAGTATATCCTTCATCTTGAGATTCCATATCTCAAACTTAGTGGTTACAAACCTCTTGTCCCTATCCTTAATGTGTTTGTCATTTTCCTACAACAAGATCTTCTTTTGTGGAAGCTCCCACTCAAATCAAGATTAGATAAAAAGACCTTGTCCCTAACACTTAGGAGCTGAGATGATCAAGTTTTGATACCAAATGAAAGGAAGTAGAGGTGTGGAATATGCTTCTTCCATTGATATATAAGAGGAGGTATGTGCAAAAATTAAATCGATCATATAGTTACAAAGAAACAAACACAAAAACAATAATATCATTACATAGTGATTTACATGGGGAAAACTCTGGGGAGAAAAACCCCACACTCCAAAGCAACTTTTTATATTATTTAACAATTAATGGTTATGATACACTTGTAGAGTCTAAGCCTTTACAAGAATATCACCAATAAGAAATTTGGAGCAATTTTGACAATGTAATGATACCTGCAAAACTCACCATGAAACCTCCATCTCTAGTATCCAATAAATAGGCAAATATCAAACCACAAACGAAGTGAAGTTTTCCAAAACCATATGCCAAAACTATGACCCAAAAGTGGCACTATATTTGACTCAAATTCCAATGCCTAATTTGGTCATAGTCTTCAAGGCTAAAAATATAATATGCTCTTACAACTATTATAACCTATCATAGACTCTATCATTTAACTCCTCAATTTGGGTGCTCCATTTTGGCATATTCAAACTCATTCAAAGATGCCTTATGTCATGTGTCATAGATTGGCAAAATGCTTGTCAACATTTCAATGTAACACCCCTCTTTCATGCTCTTATGCAACATTGAATCTATCATAAGTAACTCCCATCTATAATGTCATAAGATGTTCTTACACATCATGATGACATTAGGTACTTTTCAAATTCTTACACACATCACAAAATATCTGACACATGACAAAGAATGCCACATCAAAGTAGGACACCCTCTTCTCCATGTGAAGACAAAATAATAAATAAATACAAACATTAGGATGCAAGGTTGAGACACCTTTCCCAACATTACTCAAAAATTTAAATTGAAGACTTGTTGCTTGTAATTGAATACTTGGGCCAACTCTTCACAAGTGTCATTATGAAATGTGTTTGGTGCAAATCCCTTAAGACATATATTATAGAAATAGTGAAAATAAGAGTTCATTTGGGTGAAAATTGTACAAATTGAAAAAAGTGTATTTTTCAACTTTTGCAATTTTTGTTTAGGTCTAATATTGTAGTAATAATGACTGTGTTGATAAAATTATAAATCCTCTAGGAGTATTTTATTAAAGTTTGTAACAATAATTTATTAATTTCATTTGTTATACATTGAGCTCGTTACATATGAGGAAGTAACAAGAATTTATTGATTCCATTTCTCTACTTGTTCAAATTACTCGCAAGTTGATGGTAAGAACTAGTCATATAATGGAAGGGAAGAGAAAGGAAACATAAAAGCCAAAGACAATATTGGCACCTCACATCCAATTTAAAATTTGATAATACCAAGGACCATAGAGTGTATAAAGGAGGGTCATCTAAATAACAACTTCCAATGTTTGGGCAAGTTGCCTACAACTATTGACTGATCCATAGTTGTGGGATAGATTAACTCACACTTGTTTCTTTTAATTGGAAAATATACCTTATTCATAATCATTTGCATAAATATAAAATATTATTTATTGAATTTTTCAAATTTCTCAACTTTTAGCTCATTTGGGTAATAAATTATTGACAACCATTAATAAACTAGTCTTATGAACAAATATTGCCAACAAGGGAAAGTCTTTTTCAAAACCCTATAGAAGTCAAACCCTTTCATGCATTTCATTTAAAATAACTAGGGAGCTTTTAGAATTTAGTGTACCTGGTAGAGCACGATGAAGTTGCAAACAAAATTGTTGAGCCTCATGTGATGAAAACGTCCACTAATGAACCTCATTGTGCAAAATTATTAACTTTTAACTACCCAATTGTCGTTACTTACTAAACTTGTTAACTTTTAACTGTGAAATTACCATTACTTGCTATACTTGTCAATTTTAGTCACTGTGCAAATTAGAGATGACACATCTTTACAAACTCCTCAAACTATTTACACTATACAAAAATATTTTGTATAGAATATATAATCTAATATAATACAACAAAAGAGCATGAAAATGAATTAGAAGTCACACCCTTTTTTTATCCTTTCCCAAAAACCCATGAAACATCTAAGCACATCTAGCACCCATGTCATTTTAAAAGGTTATGTAATATCTTAAAAAATGTTCCCTAATTTGCATGATATAATGGGTGTTCACACATATGCTAATTTTCTATCTCTATGCCTCGTTTACATGCCATGTGAATCATCTATCTCTATGCATAATTTTCATGTTATGTGAATTAGTGAAGTCAAATGCATATATAGGAGAGATTTGTGTAACTTTAAGCAAGCAATCACTAAAATATTGTATTTTCCTTTTATAAGAGAAAATGTACTTTTTATATCACTAAAATATTGTATTTTCCTTTCATAAGAGAAAATGTACTTTTTGTTAGGGTTACACCTAATAGAGAAATTTATGCAACTTTAGTGAATGACAAAAACAATAACAACCTAACAAGAAAATTATGAAAGTGTCATAATAGTTATAAATTTGTAAAAAAGTCAAGAAATATGTGACAAAATTTTGATTGAACGTTACAAAATTAAAATATTTTAGGTCAATTGAAAAACAAATTTCTCTAACAAGTGAACAATTTTGACCACAATAATACTAAGACAAGACTAATAAATCCACAACCTTTTATTTCCAACACCCCTCTTCCTTTTGTCCTTTTCCATAATTCATGGGGATTTATTTTGATTTAACATGCCCATTTTTACATTTAAAATGTAAATATCAAGTATTCATTGATCTTGACATGACCTCTTCAATTATTTATGGAGATTTAGGTTCTACAAGGAGATGAGACTGCAAAGTGTTTCATTTTTTATGCAATAATTAACTCCTTTTCCCTCCTCTCCCATGACCTTTAAGGTGGATTTAGGGTAGTTTAGGATTTATAAACTTACTTAAAATAGGAAATAGGATATGTATATTGGTTTGATTTTAGTTATCTTTGATGTTAAATGTTGACTAATCTAACCTTTGTACTATCTGAAAGGTGTGAATTTTTATGTAATAGAAACATTTTTGATACATAACGATCAACTCCAAGGATTGCTTTTCCGAAGAAGCACTAAAGACTAGTGTCATAATTACATTTTTGAAGTAGCTCTGGAGTTGCTTCCACTAGCTCTAGACTTTTAGCTCGAAGACTCATCTCCAAAGATCACAACACTAGAATATCTTTGACTTTAAGAAAATGCAGAATAATTCCAAATTTATGCAAGCTACAACCAAGCATTGGGAAGATGTTGCCAAAGGTTCCATAGGGCAATTTTCTAGATGTATAGCAAGAGACCTACTCTAAAATCAGTCTATCAATCAGCACGGGATTAATTCCCAAACATGCAGCTACAATTAAGGAGAAAACAATGATAAATGCACACAACTGCATGGACAATGTTCCTCCTTGTTTTATGAAAAAATTGTTAAATCTCAAATAGATGTTTAGTTGTAATAAATTCATCTACAAATGACAATTATGCTTTACTGTAAGAATCCTAATAGGAATCTAAGCCATCATGAATGCATACGAATGATGGCTAGATTATAGGATCAAGCAAGAGTTGATTTAGGAGTTTTCTTAGAAAGTCGACAAAGCTTCTTGATAAATAATCATGTCAAACTCTAAGTGTAGTTAGTTGAAGGTTGATAAGTTAGAGAATAGTCACTTGTAACAGAGCATGTTTATCTTTTTCGAGTAATAGAAATATAGTACTAGTTATGGCATCTTTTTATTCTCAATGAAGCAAATCTATGTTTAAGTATTTGAATGCAATAATTTGGTAGTTAGTCTCATTCTTCTAGAGGAGCAAGGACCCACCCACCTCGAGGGAGGCATGGACTAGTATTCATAGTTTAGTTTATTATATGGTTTTCTTCCTGTTATTCCATAACTTAGCCATTGTGTAGCTTCTGTTATTTCAGAGCTTAGCTATTCGATAGATTATGTTATTATGTAGCTTGGTAATTGTGTAGCTTCTATATTTCATAGCTTAATACTATTGTGCGAATTCTCTATTTTGTAACTTAGCTATTGTAATGTTATAATATGTGTCTTATAACTATGTTTCCATGTCTTATAAACCATTTAAAATGTTTATCTTCCAACTGGTTAAGATACACTTCCTTTTCAATTTTATGTAGAAAATGAATTCAATAAAAATAAGATTTTCTTTGATGTCAAAAGAATATATATTTTTCCATTGCAGTAATAGAGTAACTTTCAAATTTAGTGTGCAATAGCTTAGGTTTGTTTTTATTGCACTTTCAATTCAGTATAAGCATTTAAATTCCTAGATTAAATTTTAATTTAGCCTAAGCATTTCAATTCCTAGATTAAAATTTTAATTCAGCATAAGCATTCAAATTCTTAGGTTAAAAAAACATTGCCCTAGTTTGACAAGGATAAATTATCTAATTTAAAGTGGAGGTGCACAATGACCCACATCACTTTTTGGCAGGATCATTGCCAAGGAACATAGGTGTTATTAGAGGGAATGTTGGGATTGAACTTGTGCTAATGTCCTTAGTAAGTATTCAATAAAGTATTAATTTCTTTGCTTTGTTCAATAGAGTGAAATTATCTGTAGTGATAGAAGATAACTTTCCATGTGCCATTTGGAAAAAGTGAAGCCTAATAAGGACTCTCATGCTAAGTGTCATTTTAAATTAGATACCTCAAGTTGATAGTTCTTCAAAGTAGAGTTCTAATTAAAAACAATATCTTTTTTGCATGGCTAGGAAAATAGACTCTAAAGGTCAATTCACAAAACAAACCCCCCCCCCCCCCCAACAAAAAAAAAAAAAAACAACAAACCACATATATTAGCAATGAAGTTGTGTTTGAAACAAACATGGTGGAAAGAAAATCATCTAAATCCTTGGAAACATTACAAAGAACAAATCTGTTAGTTAAAAAAATAACATTGTGTAGATAACAAAAATCGGGCAAGTAGTTCCTAAAGAATCCTTGAGTTCAACCAACCAAGGGATCCTACTCATAGGAACATAATGGAAAATAATAATAAACATGTAGGAGATAAGGAGGAAAGAACATGAACCTACCCTATTACTTTGAATCTAGATGAGGAGCACCCATGAAAAATATTTCCCCATCTATACTACCTACATTTAGGGGGATGGCTTTTGATCAACTCCTCTTTGAATTTAAAGTGTTATGTTAAACCTATGACTAAAAGATGACAATTAAAAGCTCAAGTTGATCCCATTGACATTAAAAGATTCAACCATGCACTGGTATATGGGAATTAGCTCAAGATCCATCCACTCATGGAACGGAATGGAAAAGGTGTTTTTGGATAAATATTAGGATTATTGTAAGCTGAGGGACCAAAAGGAAGAGTTATTTTTAATCAAACAAAAAGAGGATGAGAGTATGGAGGACTATCTAGACCACCTTCTCTTTATTTTACATCATTGTGGTAAGGTCCTAGACCTTGAACTTAGTAAGATGATTTTCCTAAGAGGTCTAGAAAAAGAGTTGTGTCAAGCCCTTGACCTTATGGGAAAGGCTATTGTAACAAAACTTAGTCTCTTTGATATCTCTGAACTCTATAGGAACTATTTTCAAACAAGGGGTGGAATTAGGAAACTACAATATGCAAAGGGCCAGAATGAGATATGGTAGTTAATGGAGGAAATACAAAATTTGAAAAATTATATTTTGGTCTAGTTGAATTCAACACTGGATGATATATATTCTAAGAATAGAACTATTGAACCTGTGTCCATTTATTTTCCTAGATCCCATAACAAACATCCTTTACAAGATTGTCCTATCGACAAAATAGATGTTTGTCACATCTGTGAAAATAACCATCCTACTAAATGCCTTTAAAAATCACATAAAGAAGATTACTCAAATTAACGAGTAACTCAATTACATAGGATAGTGGGGTGGTAATTTTTCCTACAACCAACACCAAAAACAAGCTTCCTGGAACCCATCTTTGAATTGGAACACTAGTCCATGGTTTGCCCAACAAATGCCATAGCAATGGGGCCTTATTCTTGGGAACCCTAGAAATGGAACAACCATTCTTGGTCAAATCCTTAGTGGCCTAATCAACCTTAGCACTAGTGGGCCCCTCTAGTCACTTCACCACATTGGAATCCTAATCAGTAGTATAGTCAACCTTTTCAAGGACCAAGATAGTTTTGAAACCAACAATAGACCTTGTTGACTACTCCTAACACACAAAATCCATCTCAAACAGAGTATTTTAGCTAACCTCAACTTCCTGTCCAACCTATGGCCAACCCAAAGAATACGATATGAGTTGCACCTATTTATACCACTGAGCATGAAAATATAGCTAGAATCAATGCCATCCATTGGGAAAACATCTAGCTATGTTCAAGAATAACCTTACCAAAACCCTCTCCTCTAACCATTGTTGAGATAATTGACAAGGAAGAAACACAAACCTTTACTGAACCTAAACATAAAATTCATCCTATAAACAAATTTGATGCTTCTCTGGAGTCACACCCTGGAGCTTCTTTGAAGCTTATTTCTGAAGCTTCTCCAGAGCTACACTTTGGAGCCTCTACAAATCTCATTTTTGGAGTTTATCTAGAACCACACTCTAGAGATTCTCCCAAGCTTGTTTTTGGAACTTCTCCAAAGCTACACTCTAGAGCTTCTCTGAAGCTCATTTTTAAAGATTCTCTAGAGCCACACTCTAGAGCCTCTTCAAAGTTTGTTTTTGATGCTTCTTTAGCACCCCATTCTGGAGCTTTTCTAGATCTCACACCATTTCCAAAGAAGTTAAAAACAAATCCATCTCTAAAACTATCTCTACAGCGTCTACTTCCTAACGAATCTGAACTTGTGTAAGAATTTAAATGACAGAACATTGAAATTCCTTTACTATAAGACATAAAGAAAAGTTTGGAGATAAACCAACTCATTAAACAATTGTGCATTAAAACCCCAGGAAGGAAAAATAATTATCCCAAAACCATTCATGTAGATGGTCATTTTCTATACTTTCTCTCAAGAAAACTTCTAGCAAAATATGGTGATCTAGGCAGTCTTGTGATCATAGTCTCTATAGGTAGCACAAAAACTTTAAACATGTTGGTTGATTTAGGAGCTACCATAAACATCATGTTAGTCAATATGGTGAATAAATTATCCCTCACTAGAGTGCATCCCACTTCCACCATCCTATAGATGACTAACTAGTTAGTTGCTATTCAAAAGGGTGATGTTGAAGATGTCCCTATTATAATTGAATCCTAGGAATACCCTATGGATTTCATGATACTTCAATCATGTGCCCCTAGGAATAATCACCTATTGATATTGGTCAAACCTTGGCTACAAACCATTGCTTCTCTTATAGATTGTAGATTAGGGGATATGATAATCTCCAATGAAATTAATATCAAGAAAATATCTTTGAATCCACTAGTAAAACCTTTCACCAAATCTTGATAATTGATTATGGGTAGACAAACCAAATGAGGATGATGATACAAAAAGCATTGCTTCTCTAACTATGGTCATGATTAAGCAACATATCGAGGAACTAGAGGATGATTTGGACTCATATGATGACCAATATGATACTTAACCTCTAATCCAACAAAGTCTTGTAGGGCACACACAAAATCACCAGCACACCTTTCTCAAATATTTTCAGTACCTGTTAGTTAGTGCCATCCCCATTGATGATGCCTTTTATAAAGAAATCACCACCTTCCACATATTGCAACCACCATTTTCTACTAAATACACTCATGAGTGAGCTCAAAATGTGAACCTCAATTCATCTTGGCACTAAACAAATTTTGATACAATCAAACAAACCCTTAAATATAAATAATTAGTTGTTGGATGACCAAGAATCTAAATTGTATGAAATATTATAGACACACTCTAAAGCCTTATCTTGTAAATTGATGCAGAGTAGGGTGGAGATTAACACACACTCACAAATGAACAAACTTTTCAATTTTTGAAACTCTTGCTTGATGGGTTTTCTCTCAAATCCTTCAATCCCCTAGTAGTACTCCAAAACAAGGAATTTCATCATGACTTTTGAAGGAGGCTTTAAACCTAGAATCTAATCACTATTCCAGATACCCTTTATGCCTCTTGTTAACATATCCAATTTGTGGATAGGGTTGTTTTGGAACAAATGAACCTCTCTCCTTTTCAAATCTGCATGTTGTTTGTATTTATCAACACTCTTTTGAAGATTCTCTCTAACTTGCTGATGTATGTCTTTCATGGTCACTACAAATTCTTCTCCTTCAGCACTTCTTCTCTCCATTCCACTCATTTTGTACGGAAGGAGATTTTTTGATGAAAAAAACAATAACAAACTCTATTTTTCTATATTTTTCTCTTCTATTTTTCACTATTCCAGCTCGATGTACAGCCCAGTACAGTACTGTCATGACCCAAAATTAATTACATGTGATAGAATAGTGAATCTACTTTCTTTTGATCTTTGTTGCATTGAATTTCATCAAATTTGAAGTGAGTTAGAGTGATTTTGCTATGGACAGTTAGGAAACCCTATGTGGTTAGGGTTTGAAGAAAAACTCTTAAATGGTGACTGAATTTGCTTGGAAGGTGTTTTATAGATGTCAATTGACATGTTTGAGCCATTGACACGAAGATTTGAAGTCTGGGTTTAAAGGTTCTTGGTATGACCTAGTTAAACTAGCCTAATTAGGCCTAAATTGCAGCATAATAGTCCTATTTTGACCCTTGTGTTACAAAACACCCCCACTTGCATTTGAAGTATGTTGTGTAAGAGGATAATGGGTATCCAAAACAATTTTTAGTTCATGGGTTTGAGTTGTTTTCTTCAAATTATGTCAAAAATACCCCTTTTGTTGTCCTACGAGGCCTAGTCAAGAACGGGATAGTCAATTTTAGAGCATTTCCGTACAAAATAAGTCTATCTGATTTTGAGGTATGTTGAAATATGGCCAAATGGGTATCCTAAAAAGTTTCCTTTCTTGGAGATCAGGTCTGCATTAGGAGTTATGCCAATTGTGCCTTTTTGAAATGCTACAAGGAAGACCAAGGGTTTGTAAAGGAAAACCCACATTTTGATGACCAAAGGCATTTGTTTAAGGTTGTTTTGAGTTTGATTCCCTTGCTCTACATAAAAAATACAAGGATATGAATGGAATCCACCGTGATATTTGCACACCACATTTACTTAGAAAATTTAAGACTTGTAAGGCAGCCACAATGGAGACTAAAACTCTGTACTTAAGGACATTGTTAAAATTGAAATATAAAAACTTTTGCAAGTAGGATTCATCTACCCTATTTCAGATAGCGAATGGTTTTCATGATTAGTAATTATCCTAAAAATAATGTAAATGGTAAATTTGTGTTGGTTATAGAGAACTCAACAAGATAACTTGGGGAGACCACTCCCCTTTGTCATTCATTGATCATGTCTTAGATAACTTGGCTAGGAAGAAATAAATTTATTTCCTTGATAGATTCACTGGATACAACTAGATACAAATAGCTCCAAAATATCAAGACAAAACTACTTTTACCTGCTCTTGGGGATGTTTGCCTATAGAGTTCTTCCCTTTGGGTTGTGTAATGCACTAGCCACTTTCCAACCAGTTGTATTGAGCATTTTTTCTGAATTAGTCATTGAGTGCATGGAGGTATATATGGATAATTTTGCTATACATGGGAGTTCCTTTGATAAATACCTCCACAATTTAGATAAAGTGTTGACACATTGTGAGAAGAATCAATTGTCCATAAGCCATAAAAAGTGCCTGATAATGGTTGACCAAGGCACTGTTTTGGGCCACCATATCTTTACCGAAGGTATCAAAGTGAACCCTAAAAAAATTGAATTTAAAACACAACCGTCTCCCCTAAAACTCAAATGGATGTTAGAAGTTTCCTTGATCATGCAGGATATCATAGGTGTTTTATAGGAAACTTCATTAAAATTACAACACCTATATTTTCTCTTCTCTGAAAGGATAGTGAGTTCTTGTGACTAATGACTATCAACAATCTTTCAACCTAATCAATTAAAACCAACCTCCACTCTAGTCTTGAGAGGTCCCAATTGGAACCTAACCTTCTATATACAAACATATGCTTTTAATGATGGTATAGGAGTAATCTTAGAATGAAAGGAGGTGGAATGTACGTGATCCATTATGCTAGCAAGAATTTAACACCAACTGAAAGGAATTATATAGAAACTAAAAGAGAATTTCTTGTTGTGGTATGTGCTATCAATAAATTCTATCACTACATTACTAGATATAAGGTAATCATGTACACTGATCATTCAACAATTAAATACTTGATGAATAAACTAGTAGTGAGTGGGAGAATTACTAGGTGTTTATTACTCTTACAAGAGTTCAATGTGACAATAATTGACAAACCTAGGAAATCTAATGTTGTTGATTGGTTGTCAAGATTGCATATTATAGGGGAAGACCACAAACCTATTAAAGATGACTTCCCAGATGAGCACTTGTTTGCTGTCTCAACTCACATATCATGGTTTGTTGATATGGCTGATTATTTATCCATAGGGGAGTTTCCATTTGACTATACTATTAAACAAAATAATTTTTGCTAAAGACAATGTAATGTTTAAATCGTTAAATAAAGTATTATTTAAATGTAGTCCTAACTTTTTCTTACGCAGGTGTGTATGGACCAATGAAGTATATGACATCCTTATAGCTTTCCACAATGAACCAATAGGAGGACAATACTCATCTCAAAGATCAATCCACAAAGTTCTTGGTGTTGGATATTATTATCCCTCTCTGCATAAAGATGTCAAGTGTTATGTAAAGCAATGTGATTAGTACCAAAGAATGGGCAAATTGACCCCTTCGAATGACATGCACCTCCATTCTCAGGTGGTTCTCAAGCCATTTGAGAAATGGGGATTAGATTTTATTGGGCCTATTGAATTAACATCCCAAGGAAGATAGTGCATGCTTATGTGTACTAATTATGTGACCAAATGGGCATAAGTCCAATCTTTGAAGTTTGTTAGAGAAGAACAAGTTGCTAATTTTTTTTATGACAAGACATTCTTTAGGTTTGGAGCACCTTGTAATGTCCCTTATAAGAAGATCCTTATTTTCCATCCTTGCACACGAGAATTACTTCTTAAAGGAACATTAGTAATAGATATTAAAATAATCAAATAAGAGTTAGTAACTAGATAAATAATATCAACAATTATTCAATTCTTAAGTTGGTTCATACTTAGGTTTGTCTAGTATATGTTAATTTATTCATTTTCAAACCCTAGTGGAGTTGGGGTACTATCTCTTGTTAGGTTGCATGAGTCATCCTCTATGGGTAGTGCCTTTGTATGATGTAACACATGCCCATTCCACCTTAGGTCTTACTAAGTGCCCTTGTATGATGTAACACATGCCCATTCCACCGTAGGTCTTACTTGTTGCCCTTGTATGATGTAGCATATGTCCATTCCACCGCACGTCTTATCCATTGCCTAAGTATGATGTAACATGGTCCATTTCACCACCGGTCTTATCTACCTTTCGAGGTATTAATGCTGCTTCTTCCTAACAAGCCTACCTCCAATCTCTCAATGTGTTTTATGATCTTATATCACTTACTTTGTATATATCCTTATCTCTCACAAGGCAATATAAATATTTCTGTCATTTTCTTTATATTCACAAAGAGATGATGTTCCTTATATATTGCATATTTAAATCTACTATGAATATATTTCCATTTCCAAACTTTATATCATATTTATCTATTTTCTCTTGCTTGCTACTCAATAGACTTTATTTCCTTCCATTTATGCCTTATATTTTATTTACTTTTCTTTTTCTCCTTTTTTTATCATCTCTTTATTTCCCTTTTATATATCTTCCAAGGGTTTTACTGTGGGTAAAAGGATATACCCTTTCCAACGGTCATTGTTGTTGCCTTTTCTAACATAATAGTTGTTCATTGGATATTAATTAATATGTTCCATATTATTTGTTGCCTTAAACATAGGGCTGCCTATAATCTTAAGCGTTGCCTCTAAATAATATATATACTTACCTTATGACATTCGCTACTTGCAACAAAGCATATCATTTTACAATATTATTTATATATGGTTATAATAATATTTAAATTACTAATATATATATTTATAAGATATTTAATTATATTAAATTAATAATATTATTTATTAAATAATACATATTAATAATATTTTTTAAATAAATATATTATATATTATATTTTAATTATATTAGTTTATATAAGGCTAATTTATTATTTAAATAAACAATTCAATTATAAATCATTAGTATAGGGATATGACACACCTAGATCTATAGTTTCAGATTAGGAGCCACAATTCATTCCAATATAATCCAAGCCTTCATAGAACAATACTAGATAAATCACGAAAAAATATTCACCTTATCATCCACAAGAAAACAATTAAGTATAAGTGACAAATAGAGAATTGGAGAACATATTTACAAAGACAATAGCAACAAGCCAAAGAGATTGGTCAAGTAAATTACATGAGGAAATTTGGGCCTATAACACTACTTAGAAGTCAACCATGAGATTTACTCCCTATGTGTTGGTTTTAAGGGAGAAACTAGTCATTCTAATTGAATTCAAACTTCAAACATTGAGGACAACAATGGAGGTGGGGCTAGATTTGACTCAAGAACAACAGGGATGGATATTGCAACTAAATGAATTAGATGAAACGAGACTTGAGGTGATTCAATAGATTGAACTCATCTAGAAACAACAAAAAAATTGACATGACCATC
This sequence comes from Cunninghamia lanceolata, assembly GCA_027924645.1. NCBI lineage: Eukaryota > Viridiplantae > Streptophyta > Pinopsida > Cupressales > Cupressaceae > Cunninghamia > Cunninghamia lanceolata. The sequence continues at coordinate 8,886,230 of BSBN01000635.1, read as the reverse complement.
ACATCCATAACATAGTGTTCAAAATAGGTGATTGGGCTTTATTATTTGATTCTAGGTACAAAAATTTCAAGGAAAAATTTTGTACCCATTGGTTGGGTCCATACGAGGTAAAAGAAATCTTTGAAAATGGGGTTGTACAACTAACACCAATATATGGAGATGCCAGAGTATTATTAGTGAATGAGCATAGGTTACACCTATACAAATTCCCGACCACCAAAGAAGAATTTACCAGAAAAATCTTATCTCAATTAGACCTTTATTGTGTAAAGGGGTTCTCCTTTTCTATCATAATAAACCTCTAAAAAAATGCATTAGGACTGAATAAAGAAGAAGAGTTAAAAACCATAAATGATGTCTCTCCTAAAAAAAGAGGAATAGTTGAAAACTAGCAAATGATAGTTGTTTCCTAAGATGAATTACTCTAGAGTATTCATTTCATCACTTTGGAGTCCACCTTCATCACTCTATATTTTTCTTTCAATTTCTATGCTCTAGAGTTTTTGTGTAGTATTTGTGATTTGGATTTTTCTTTTAGCTTCTCTACTCTAGAAGTTTGCTATCTTTATTACTTTAAAATTCACTCTTGTTTCTTATTCCAAAGTCTATTTTGCTTCATCACTCTAGAGCTATCCCTTTAATGAAGAATATGAAGTTATCTCTTCCAACAACATCTCTGGAGCTTTCTTCCAACAAAGAATTTCAAATCCATCTCTCAACAAAAACTCTAAAGCCACCTTTCAATGCAAACTCTAGTCTTAGTTTCAACAAAAATTCTAGAGCCCTCTTTTGGGAAGAACTTCTTTCTCCTTAAAAATGAAGGAAGGGGACTCAGTATCCAAGCATTTAACTACATTTAATCTTATTTTGAGTTATCTAGGAAGCATTGGTGTTAGGTTAGATGAGGAGGATAAATGTATTTTGTTGTTATGCTCTTTACCTGAATCTTAGGAGAATCTACTAGTTGCAATTAGTGGTGGTACTATAGAGCCTAAGATGGATGGCCTTGTTTCTACTTTTCTTAATGAGGAAATGAGATAGAAATCCATGGATGAGGGTTCCAAGGATGTACTATATGTATAGGGTAGACCTAAGGAGAAATGTGGTAAGAAAAAGGGGGACAAGGAGAGGTCTAAGTCAAAAGGCTAGTCTAAAACCCCTAGTAAGAATAAAGTAAAATGTTGGAACCATGGTAAATAGGGACATGTAAAGAAGGAATGTAGAAACAAGAAGCCTTCTAAAGATTCCTCTAATGATAAATTCTCTTATGATGAAAATGATACTTTGATTATTTGTGCTAACATTGCTAGCAATAACTCATGGTTTGTTGATTCAAGTGCCTCATAACACATGACTCCTCACAAAGTGGTTCTCTTCGCATAGAGGACATAATGGTGGTGATTTATTCCTTGCCAACAGTAGTTAACATCAGATTGTTGGCAAAGAGAAGGTAAAAATTGTGTTAAGTGATGGGAGAGTTAGAGCTCTCATAGATGTGTTGCACATTTTAGGATTATAACAAAATTTAATTTTAGTTTCTAAAATGAATGATGTTGGAGTGCATGCCACATTTAACAAGAGTGGTTGTAGGTTAATGAGAGAGAATTTGGTGATAGCTAAAGGATATTGATGTGGGACTTTTTTTAAGCTTGGCATATCTACATATTATAACTCTACCTATGTAACTAAAAACTCATATTCATGTATGTTGTGGCACCAAAGGATAGACCTTACATTTGTGAAAAGGGTCTTGAGACCCTTTTCTAATAAAAATATGGTGGATGGTTTGGTTATTTTGCAGATTTTATCTTTTTATGAGTATTGTGTGTTTGGTAAACAAAGCAAAGTTTAATTCTAGTAGCACTAAAGAAAAATGATTAATGGAAGTAATTCATAGTGATGTAGTGATGTATTGGGGCATGTAGATGTTACTTCTATTGTAAAATCTCATTATTATGTTTTCTTTATCGACGACTACTCACATTATACTTAGATTTATTTTTTGAGGAATAAATCTAAAACTTTTAGCAAGTTTAAGGATTTAAAAGTTCTTGTTAAAAATTAAGTGAATTAGAAAATAAAGTATTATGGTTAGATAATGGAGAAAAATATTGTTCAAGAGAATTTGATGAATTTTACAGACATGCAATTATTGTAAGGTATAAAATAACTCATTATACATCACATTAAAATGATATTGTAGAAAGGATGAACAAGACAAATTAATGGACAAAACTAGAAGTATGTTAAGTAGTGCTTAGTTGCATTGGTGTTTCTAGGTTGAGGTTATAATTATTGCTTGTTATTTGATTAATAGATCACCTGATTTTGATTTGGTTGATAAAAATCCATATGAAGTGTGGAGAAGTAAAAAGCCCTCTATTTCACACATTAGAGTATTTGGATATTGTTGCAAGTATGTGATAATCGATGTTGTCATTAATGTCAACATGTTTGTGTTGTCATTAGTGTCAACAATGTTCTCTACTGTTATTGTTGTTATTTGATGAAGTTGTTGAATTAATGATGTTGTGATTTCCTTGAAGAAGTGTTGAAGGTGTTAAGAATATGTTCCTCTTTTTGAGTTTCCAAGTGCTTTGGAGAAAATTTGATTAATATTGGAAATAGTGTGTTGAAGAAGTCTTTTGGCTTATAGAATATTGATCAAGTTTTTGCTCCACATTTCTTCTATGTTGGAGATCTGAGTGTATGGTTTGGATATGTTGTTGAGAAGTGTTTGTAGATGCTAAATCCAGAATTTGGTACTCCGAATCATTATGTAGTGAAAGTTATGTTCACTAGTTTGAAGGCAGTGTCTGACAGTGTTTGTAGTGTGTCTAGGAGAAAGTATTTTGCTCCGCATTTCTCTACAAAATGGTTTCAAGTGTTACAGTTCTAGATATATGATTATAAGGTCCTTATCTATCTTCTATCCAAAAGGTTTGTGATTTGGTGCTCTAGAAAGCAATTTATTGTGTGGCAGAGTTCGACAGTGTTGTTTGTAAGAAGATTATGAACTTCCTTCAGATGAAAGTTGTTGTGGCTGAATTGTTGGTTTCTAGGTGACTTCAAGTTGTTCATGGATGTTTCTAGATTATGTTAAAGATTCATGCAAGGTCTACAAGGTGTGTTTATCTTTGAGGAAGCGTGTGCTTAAAAGTTCTTGGTGTTAACACAAGTTTGGCCGACTTGGTTGTTTTCACTAATTCTAATTATGATTTGGTGATTGTGAAAGCATGTTGAAGAATGTTAGAGTGGATTTCAGTCCATGATAAGGCATGATGTGGTCTACATTCATTCCTTTCCTCCTTGGGGATGTTTAGGTCTAGACCCAATTTGAATTTTATGGATTAAGTTGTGTTGCCGACCTCGGAGAATGTTTTCATGATTGATGATGTTATAAATAAGTGTCAAGGAGTCATGGATTTGTGGACTCCTGAGGGATATGATGTGTGTGGTGTGAATTTGATTAGGAAAGTAGGAGCTTTCAAGTGTTAGGCTATTGGATGTAGTGAGCAGAAGGTGTCTACTATTTTTAGAGTTGCTGTGAAGATGTTGTTTATGTTGTGATGGATATTGAGCTTCATTGGAACTGAACTCCATGCATAGGTTAGATGCAATTATATCAGTTCAAAGCATGGAAGTGAGCTACTCTTCTCTTCTTTCTTTCTTTTTTAGTGGGCAGTGAGTTCACTTGGACAGTGAGTCCCCTGCAGTGATTATTCTTTCTTATGGTAGTGGGCCCTTTGACAGTGAACCCTTTGATAGTGGGCCTTTTGTAATTTGGTATTGTTACTACATTATATTGTGAGATAATCCTCACCATGGCTTTTCCCTTTTAGGGTTTTCCACGTAAAATCTGGTGTTCTCTTGTGTATGGTGTTGATGTGTTTAAGTTTCTGTTATTTGCTTCTCATGTTTAATCAACATAACAAATTAAGGGTTTAAGTGAACTAATGTGGATGTGAATATTTTTATGAGGGCTTGAAATTTCTGATACAACTGATTCACCCCCCTCTCAGTTGTCTTGTGCATTCAACAATTGGTATCAGAGTGAGGTTCCTTTGAAGAAAGCTTAACAGCTTAAGGTAGATCCAGGATGGCGCACAAGAAGTAGATTCTCTTATTTGATGGATCTAACTATGCACTCTGGAAAGAAGGATGGAAACCTTTCTAGTTGCTCTTGGTTATGATGTCTGGAAATGCGTCAAGTCTACTTACATTGTACCTTAGAATGGTATAAATACTAAAGACGAAATCAAAGAAGCTGAAATTGATGGTAAGGAAAAGCATGCTCTCTTAAGTGGTCTTACTAATTCTGAATTGATAAAGGTTATGAATTTGAAAACTGCTAATGTGATTTGGAAAAAGTTGGAAAGTGTTTATGAAGGAGATGATAAGGTTAAACAAGCTAAAATGTAGAATTTGAAGCTCTCTTTTGAGACCTTGCGAATACCTGAAGATGAAAACATTACAAGCTACTTACAGAAGGTGGATGAAGTTGTCAATGGCACCAAAGGACTTGGTAGAACTATGGATGATAAAGAAGTGATATTGAAGGTACTTAGAACTCTTCCTAAATCTTACAGTCATAAGGTTTTTGCTATTGAAGAATTACAGAATTTGAATTAGTTTACCAAAGATCAGTTACTTGGCACCCTATCTACTTTTGAAATAAGAGAGTTTTGCACAACTAGTGGAACTGCAAAGGATGAGACTACTTTTAAAGCTGACAAATTAGAGAAGACTATTGAATTAGTTCTAGAAGACTTTGATGAAGTGGAAGCTAACTTTGTGAGAAGAATGAAAAAGGGTACTGGAAAGTTCAATGCTAAGTTGCCCTTTAAATGTTTCAGTTGTGGAAAAATAGGTCATTATGCTTCAAGATGTCTAGATAGAGCTCTGAGAATTAAGAAAAGGGAAAATAGAGGAAGGATAGTCAAGAAAAGTTACTATGTTAAAGAAGACACAAGTATTTTTGATGATGAATCTGATCATGAGGATGATAATAATGAATGCTTATTTATTGCCCTAAGAGATGAAACTGGTTCTGCTAACCCTGGAAATTGTTTAAAGGAAAAGGGTTCAAAAGCAAGTGCTAACCCTAAAGGTACTATAATGTCTGCTTTTCATGATAGGAGTGAAAAGGATGACTGGGTCATTGATAGTGGATGCTCAAATCATATGACAAGTGATAAGAGTAAGTTTGTTAAACTTGAAAAATTTGATGGTGCAGTAGTTAGGTTTGGTGGTAATGAAGCTGCTAAGATATGTGAAAAAGGTTCAATCAGTTTTGATGGAAAGGATAACACTAATAATGTTCTTTATGTCAAAGGTTTAAAGCATAATCTCTTGAGTGTTGGATAGATGTGTAGCAAGGGTTATAATCTTATGTTTCAAGATGATGGCTGTGAGATCAGAAAAAGCTCTGGAATAGTAATTGCTGCTGGAAAGAGAATAGGTGAAAATGTTTATCATCTCAAAGGTGGTGTTAGTTACTGCCTTATGACTCAGATTAGTGAGAGTTGGCTACATATGGAATAAGAGATTGTGTCACATCAATTTTGATATCCTGGTAAGGATAAGTTCAGTTCAAGCTGTGAGAGATCTGCCATAGATTACAAAACCCTCCATTGATGTCTATAAGGAATGTCAGTTTGGAAAGAAAAAATGAAAAAGCTTCAAAAGCATCAAATATCTATCAGATTGTTGGAATTGGTGCATACACACCTATGTGGTCCTACCAGACTAAGGAACTTTCAAGGTGACATGTATTTTATGTTGTTTATTGATGATTGTTCTAGAATGACATGGGTCACTTTTCTTAAGGAAAAATTAGAAGACCTAGATAAGTTTAAAGCTTTTAAAGTAATGGTTGAGAATGAATTGGATATGAAAAATCAAATGTTTGAGGTCTGACAGAGGTGGAGAATTTACTTCTAATGAGTTTAACATGTTTTGTGAGAATCATGGGATAAAAAGACATCTATCTTCTCCTAGAACTCCTCAGTAGAATGGAGTGGTTGAAAGGAAGAACATGACTGTTCAAGAAGCTGTAAGGACAATGATAAAAGAAGAAAACCTACCAGAAGTCTACTGGAGAGAAGCAATTCTTATTGTTGTCTACATACAGAATAGAGTATAGGTAAAAGCAAATGACACAAAGACTCCCTATGAGCTATGGTATGGAAGGATTCCCATTGTTAAATATTTCAAAGTTTTTGGAAGCAAATGTTATATAAGAAGAGATGAAGAACTAGGAAAATTTGATATAAGACGTGATGAAGGCATTTTCCTTGGGTACTCTAACAAAAGAAAATCTTACCAATGCTATAACAAGAGGCTAAGAAGGATTGTTGAAAGTGTGAATGTCAAGGTGGATGAAGGCATACAAAAGATTTCAGAAGTTAATGAATATGTATCAGACTCAACAAGGGAGAAGAAAATGTTGTTGAAAAGGTAGTACAGACTGGAGAAGAAGTAGAAACTAGAGAAAGAGAAGTGCAAGTTGAAGAACAAGAAGCTCCGGAAAGAATCCCTAGAACACCCAAGTATGTGCAGAGGCATCACACTAAAGACTAGATCATTGGTGATAAGAGAAAAAGTGTATTGACAAGAAGCAGAGCTGCTAAAGAACAAGTAAACCTATGTTTAATTTCTAAAGTTGAGCCTAAAATAGTGGTGGAGGCATGCAAAGATGAGTATTGGATCAAGGCTATGGAAGAAGAACTAATGCAGATTGAGAAGAATCAGACTTGGGAACTTGTCCCAAGACCAAAGAATAAGAATGTGATTGGAACTAAGTGGGTATTTAGGAACAAATTGAATGAGAATGAAGAAGTGGTAAGGAACAAGGAAAGACTTGTATATAAAGGCTACTCACAAGTGGAAGGAATAGACTATGAAGAAACTTATGCTCTGGTGGCAAGAATGGAGGCTATTACGATGTTTCTAGCATATGCAGCACATAAGGATTTCAAAGTGTATCAAATGGATGTGAAGTCTGCTTTTCAGAATGGTGAGTTGGAAGAGGAAGTATACATAGAGAAACCAGATGGATTTTAGTTGTAAGAAAAACTAGATATGGTATGCAGATTGAAGAATGCATTGTATGGATTGAAGCAAGCTCCCAGAGCTTGGTATGCAAGGTTAGACAGGTATTTGTTGCAACAGGGATTCAATAAAGGGTTTGCATATAGTAATTTGTACATCAAGGTAAGCAAAGATCAAACCCTAATTGTTGAAGTCTATGTGGATGATATAATCTTTGGTGGAAATGAAGGTATGTGTAAGGACTTTGCAAATGACACGCAAAAAGAATTTGAGATGTTAATGTGTGGAGAGATGAACTTCTTCCTTGGGCTGTAAATTAATCAAACAGATAAGGGCATTTTCATTTCACAATCAAAGTATGTTAAGGAATTGCTGAAGAAGTCTGGAATGGAAGATTCTAAACTAGTTTATACCCCCATGACAACTGGTTACAACCTGAGTAAGAATGATGATTCCCCTAAGGCTGATCAGAGAAAATATAGATCAATGATTGGAGGACTACTATATCTAACTACCAACAGACCAAATATCATGCATGCAGTTTGTCTTGTGGAAAGATTTCAAGAAGATCCTAGAGAGTCACATGTCATGGTGGTGAAGAGGATATTTAGATATTTGAAGGGCACTCTAGATCATGGTTTGTGGTATCCTAAGAACAATGACTTTACCCTAAGTGCCTACACAGATGCAGATTGGGCCGGATGTGTAGATGATAGGAAAAGTACAAGTGGTGGTGCATTCTTTCTTGGAGATAGAGTTGTGTCTTGGCCAAGAAAGAAGTAGGATTTAATATCTTAATTTAATGCAGTGGAAGAGTATATTGCTGCAGCATTATGTTGCACACAAGTGTTATGGATAAGACAAACATTGAAGGATATCAAAGTTGTGTATGATGAGCCAATTCCTATCTTTTGTGATAATACAAGTGCCATTAACATTTCAAAGAATCTAGTGATGTATTAAAGGACAAAACATATTTCAATTAGGTATCACTTTTTGAGAGAGAAGGTTGTAGAGAATGAAGTGAAGCTTGAGTATGTTCCTACAAAGGATCAGGTTTCTGACATATTCACTAAGGCTCTTCCTAAGGATACATTTGAGTATCTCTAGGATAATTTGGGGGTTATTTCCCCTCCTTATTTAAACTAGATGCACAAGGAGATGCATCAGTCCAGTGTGCTTCAAGATTCATTCTTCTCTAGATTGATGATGGAGGCTATCTCTCAAGGGGAGTAGGTAGTGGTGTTGATGATTGTTGTAGACAAGGGGAGTTAGAGTTGATACAGGTTGGTGTGTACTCCTAAGGGGGAGTATTTAGAGTAGTTGAGATCAGTGTAAGTATGTGTAGTATCATAATCAAGAGAGAACGTGAAAAAGATGTCACCCTTTGCCATTGATGTCAAAGGGGGAGAGAGTTCGTGTGAAAAACAAAGGGAGAGAAAGAGAGCAAGATGTATAAAAGAAAGGGGGAGAGTGAGATTAGTGTAGAGTTGAGTCATGATGGTTTTTCACATCATATGTTGCCATCAATGACAAAGGGGGAGATTGTTGCAAGTATGTGCTAATTGGTGTTGTCATTGATGTCAACATGTTTGTGTTGTCATTGGTGTCAACTGTGTTCTCTACTATTACTATTGTTATTTGATTAAGTTGTAAATTAATGATGTTGTGATTGCCTTGAAGAAGTGCTAAAGGTGTTAAGAATATGTTCCTCTTGCTAAGTTTCCAAGTGCTTTTGAGAAAATTTGATTAATATTGGAAACAATGTGTTGAAGAAGTCTTCTGGCTTACATAATACTGTTCAAGTTTTTACTCCACATTTCTTCTATGTTGGATATCTAAGTGTATGGTTTGGATATGTTGTTGAGAAGTGTTTAAAGATGCTAAATCCATAATTTGGTACTCCGGATCGTTGTACAGTGAAAGTTATGTTCACCAGTTTGAAGGTAGTGTTCGATAGTGTTTGCAGTGTGTCTAGGAGAAAGTATTTTGCTTCGCATTTCTCCGTAGAATGATTTTAGGTGTTGCAGTTCTAGATATATGCTTATAAGGTCCTTATCTATCTTATATCCAAAAGGTTTGTGATTTGGTGCTTTGGAAAGCAATTTATTGTGTGGCAGAGTTCAACATTGTTGTTTGTAAGAAGATTATGAACTTCCTTCAGGTGAAAGTTGTTGTGGTTAAATTTGTTGGTTTCCAGGTGACTTCAAGTTATTCGTGGATGTTTCTAGATTATGTTAAATCTCTATGCAAGGTCTTCAAGGTGTTTCTATCTTTGAGGAAGCGTGTGCTTAAGATTTCTTGGTGTTAACACAAGTTTGGCCGACTTGGTTGTTTTAACTAATTCCAATTATGCTTTGGTGATTGTGAATGCATGTTGAAGCGTGTTAGAGTGGATTTAGGTTTGTACTAAGGCATGATGTGGTTTGTATTCATTCCTTTCCTCTACGGGGATGTTTAGATCTAGACCTAATTCAAATTTTATGGATTAAGTTGTGTTGCCGACCTTGGAGAATGTTTTCATGATTGATGCTGGCATAAATAAGTGTCAAGGAGTCATGGATTTGTGGGCACATGAGGGATATGATGTGTGTGGTGTGAATTTGATTATGGAAGTGAGAGCTTTCAAGTGTTAGGCTATTGGATGTAGTGAGTAGAAGATGTCTACTATTTTTCAGAGTTGCTGCGAATATGTTGTTTGTGTTGTGATGGATATTGAGCTTCATTGCAATTGAATTCTATGCATAGGTTAGATGCAATTATATCAATTCAAAGCATGGTAATGAGCCACTCTTCTCTTCTTTCTTTCTTTTTTAGTGGGCAGTGAGTCCACTTGGATAGTGAGTCCCCTGCAGTGAGCATTCTTTCTTATGGCAATGAGTCTTTTGTAATTCAGTATTGTTACTACATTATATTGTGAGCTAATCCTCACCATGGTTTTTCCCTTTTAGGGTTTTCCACATAAAATCTGGTATTCTCTTGTGTATGGTGTTGATGTGTTTAAGTTTCTATTATTTGCTTCTCATGTTTAATCATCATAACAAATTAAGAGTTTAAGTGAACTGATGTGGATGTGAATATGTTTATGAGGCTTTGAAATTTATGATACAATGATTCACCCCCACCCTCTTAGTTGTCTTGTGCATTCAACAGATATGAGGCTTTTATTCACATGCCTAAGAAAAGTCAAAGTTGGACTTAAAAGCTAACAAATATATTTTTGTTGGTTATGGTGATAATGTTAAGGGTTATAAGCTTTGGAGTCCTCCAATCTTGAAAATGGTATATTCTAGAGATGTAATTTTAGGGAACTTAGGGTTAGGTCTGATTAGGTACAACCAAAAGAAAAGGAAAAAAATTCCTTACATTTTGAAACAAAAAATGAGAGGCAAGAAGATGCACATGTAGAAGAACAATGAGTTGGATAAGAGGATGTAGATGGAGAGGAAGGTTTAGATTCAAAATGTTTAGGGGAAGAACATGAAGAACCTCTTACTACACACTTGTACAAGTCCACAAGGTAATAGAAACTAGTTGATAGGTATAGCCCATAAATTTCCATTGTGTATTTATTTTATCTTGTATTGACAATGAACCTAGATAGATGAAGGAAGCTCTTTCTTTGAAGGAGCATGAGTCTTGCATGGAAGCCATACAGGATGAGATGATGACCTTATACAAATGTGAGACTTGGGATCTATTGAGCTACTTGAGGGAAGGAACCCCATTGGTTGCAATTGGGTGTTTAAAAAGAAATCTAGAGAAAATAGATAGTTGGAAAGGTACAAGGCAAGATTGGTGGTAAAAGTGTACTCCAAGGTGGAAGGAGTTAACTTCACTAATATTTTATCTCATGTTACAAAACTAAATTCTATAGATTCCCATTTCATATTGTTGTTGCTTATGATCTAGAAATAAAGCAAATGGATGTTAAAACTAATTTCTCACATGGGGGTTTGGAGGAAGAAATTTATATGAGACAACCTGAAGGTTTTGAGGTAAAAGGGAGGAGAACTTGGTTTGCAAGTTGAAATAGTCATTATATAGTCTAAAGTAGCCACCACATATATGGTATCATAAGTTCAATGCTTTCACATTGGACCTTGGGTTTATATCTTGAAGTGAATGCAATCATTGTGTTTATTTTAAATTAATTAATGATTAATTTCTAATCATTGTCTTGTATGTTGATTACATGTTCATTGGAAATAATAGGTAAATGATTAAATATCTCAAAACTCATCTCTTTAGTGTCTTTGGCATGAAGGATTTAGGGGTTGCAAAGTACATTTTGGGTATGGAGATCAGTAGGGATCAGGTTGGTAGAAATATTTGGATCAATCAAAGTATGTTCAAATTATTTTCGAGAGGTTCAAGATGCATAACTATAAGCCATTTAATATTCCTTTACCCATCAATACTAACTTACCATTGGATCAATGTCCTAAGCTAGATAGTGATTTGGAGGATATGCTTAATGTTCCTTATGCTAGTGGTGTAGGAAGCCTAATGTATGCTATGATTTGTATAAGACTACACATTGTCCAAGCAATGAGAGTTCTTAGTAGGTTTATGTCTAACCTTGGTAGACAACATTGGACTTATGTGAAAATAGTTTTTAGATATTTGCAAGGGACCTATAATTATTATATTTGTTATTGTGGGGTTGATTATGTGGGTAATATGCTTGATATACATGGCTTTGTTGATTTAAATTGGGTTGGTGATTTGGATAGTAGAAGGTCCAATAGCAGTTATGTGTTCACTTTATTTGGAGGAGACGTTAGTTGGATGAGTAAGAAACAACCTATAACTACAATGTACACTATAGAAGTAGAGTAAATGGTTATGACACATGCCTATAAAGAGGCAGTGTGGTTACAAAGATTATGTTCAAGTATTGGTTTTGATTGTAAACATGTTAGAATTGGATGTGACAATTAGAGTGTCATTTGTTTGATGAAGAACCTAGTATACCATACTCGTATAAAGCATATTAATGTTTAGTATCAATTTATATGTGAGATGGTTGAGGGTGACAGAGTCATGATACAAAAGGTTGATAATTTGGTTAATGTTGTAGATTCTCTCACTAATAAAGTAAGCACAAAGAAGTTTAGTTGGCATAGAGAGGCCATGGTCCTAGCTCCTCTAGAGATTGAATTACTTTTCAATTTTCTGTTATGTCTTGGAATGTGAATGTCAAGTGGGATAATATTAGGACTAGGTGTGTCATTCACCTTGAAAGTCCTAAGTCTTTTAATAGTAATTTAATTATGTAGACAATCAATAATGTCTAGTCTTTGAACATCATGGAATAGGCCCAAGTTGGATGACAATGTGAGGGAGGGGACTTATTTATTTTTTATTTACTCTTTGGGATACTTGGGATATTATGTAAAAAGGAATTAATAGGGATGTTATGAAGAATCAATCAAGATTACAAATTGTAAGATATTTCATATTTGGTGCTACATGAGAAGTCAAACAATGCCCTCATGGAGTGCCTAAGATTGGGATCTTGGTCAATTTGAATGTTATGACCAAATATATAACATCTATGATTCATATGATTCATAAGGAGTGCATAATAGGCGTATTCAAGGAGTTACATACTATTCTAAGATGCTTGACCATGACCATAGGGATTTTGGTTTTTTACCATGGCTCATAGTTTTGGATACCACTTGATGGTTTCTTATTTTTAATTTTCCTATATAGTGGAGGCATGGGATAGTTGATTGTATGGTTCTTTGCATGTACTCTTATGCATACAATCTACTATCAAAGAGATAAGGTTATGTGCATGGAAATGGGGGACCAAAAGTGGCCACTTTTTTCCTAAAATTAGTAAAAATTAATCTTGGACAAGAAATTCAAGATAGCCATGCTCAATATTTGAAGATGTGAGAAGAACAAGATTAGTAGTGGTCAGAATCTAGTTTTTAAACTACTATTTTTTTAAACAGTGGAGATTAAGAGGGTCAAATAGGGGGAGCACACAAAGTGCTCCTATTTTTTGTCAAAAAAATATAACATAGCATTTAGTTTCCTCCCCTTAAAATGTTTTTTTTAAATATTTTACAAATCGCTTCAGTGGAAAATTAGCTAATATCACATAGTTTATGCCTAATTTTTCTACTAATTTTTTTTATGAATATATAATTTTTTTACTAATTTTCAAAGTGAACACATTTTGAAAAATGAAAAGTTCAAAGCGTGCTCCCCCTATTTTTTGAAAACTAATTGAAAATCAATTTTTAATGTTTATATAATACAGCGCAAAATGTAAAAATGTAATTTGTTTCAAATTCAGATGAGCAGATAAAAAATAACACCAAAAATATTATACATAGGTTTTTGGTAAAATAAAAGACATTAACAAAAGAAATTGAAGATGGAAACTTTAATGTTTTTATATTTTAGAAAAAATACATCGTTAAAAAGGTGATAAAGAGTTTGAATTCATTGTGGTATTTTTTCATATCAACATCAAAAAATGTTCAAACCTGGTGGAGAGCACACTCAACATTTAATTATTTTTCTATGTTTTCTACAAAACATGTATTTGGGCATGTGACATGTAAGTCCAACTCTTTGGGTTGGATGTCCAATTATAACGAGTATGTATTATAACTTGTTTGTATAACATGTACACATTTTTTTTTACATAAAAAATAGAGCAACGATCCGCATAAATGTAAAATTCATGATTTTGGACACACATGATCTATTTATTCCTATGCACTACATGTTCTATGACATACAATTAGACTTTTCATACTTTAAGGAATTACAGTCATTGTTTAATGAAATTATCTCACTTTGTTTTCTTGTATTGATGTAAAAGATTCTAATTGCATATTTTTAAATTGAATTTTAAAATTATCAATCATTGTTTTCATGTTTGAGGAATTTGAATCATTGTTTGACAAAACCAACAATTTTTGTCTTGCATTGACATAAAACATTCGAATTGCATGTTTTGTATTTGAATTTGATAAATTGTCAATCATTATTTTTATTATTTTGACCAATTGTGTTAGATTGATATAGAATTCAACATCATATCAAGGAAATGACCAAAAACTCAAACATTAGATAAGCGTGATGATGAGAATGTGAAGAAAAAGAATGAATGGGACAACTTCATGAAAATAAGAAATTAAGTTCCATAGGTGAAGATTTACCATTTTTTCCAATATAATTAGATTATGAAGCATCGATTGGAGCCATGAAAGAGAAGAATTTGTAGAAATAAGGCAACGAGTGTAAAAAATTCATGCAATTAAAAAATTGAAATCTAAAGTTGAAGGTATGTCATCTTTGCTATCTCAATTTGTTATTGTAAAATATCTTCAAATACAAATTGAATTAATATTTAATGAAACAATCAATGAAAATATAATTTTAAATATAAATTTAGATTTTACACTAATTGATCAACCTATTGAAAACATACAAAATTTACCAAATTTTGAAGATGAACAAAATTTGTGTAATGAACAAAATTTATTTAATGAATCAAGTTTACCATTGAGAACACCTCCTTGAATTTTGTGTAAAAAAAACCTAACTTTTTATTGAAATTGATGAGAATATTCTAAAACCAATGACTAATAAGATTCTTGAACGTACTTGTAGATGAAATGTTAATAAATCATAAACTGTGTTTTCTGAAAACTTAAATGAAATGGAAAGATGTCAATTGTTTATTGAAATGATGAGAAATCTTAAGTTTAGCCCATCATGAAGATTATTGGTCTAAGAACATCAAATACTAATAGTGAAAAATCTATTGTAAAAATCTAATCAACACATATCAAATAGTGGGTTTGACCTCATGCACCAAAGATAGTAATGCTACATGATATGTACTTACATCAATTATAGTAAGTACTCAACCACAAAAATCTTTCTTAATAAAGAAAATGAGTCAAGCACTAAAAATAAGTAAAAAAACACTAATGAAATCCACTAGGAGACATGAAAGAGTTGAGGACCTGAATAGAAATGAACTATGAGCATTATCTAGTAGACTCCCACAGAAAGATAAATTCATATAGTTGAAGCCTTAAAATATTAATTGATTTTTTTTTTAAATAACACAAGAGTATCACCTAAGCAAAGAGATGTTGTAAAAAAATAATTGGTTGTCAAAATTGTGAACCACATCCAAAAATCAAAGAGATGTTATAAAAAAAAAAGAATTAGTCGTCAAAATCGTGAACCATATCCAAAGCATTTTTTGATGACTCAAACATAATTTTTCTCCAAAATTTTTAGAGAGTTATCCTCAAGTATAAATTAGTCAAAGGTATTTTGGAATAGATTTTTTTTAAAATTTAAAATAAATCACATACGTACAACTTGTTGTTGTCTACAGTCTAAATTGAAATTTCTATGCATTATGATATGTTTTGACATATATTTGTAGCTTTACATACTAATGATGTTTTGTAGGAGTGTATGATAGAAGCTCTGCCTAGATTGATAAGAGATTTTAGTTCAAGCATTTTTTGTGAAAGAGGAGATGGACAATTGTTTTATAAGAAATTATGTTTGGATGGAACATGTGATAGTTGTGGTGGTTTGCAACGTTTGAGAAATTGTGTACACATAGATAATACACATGCAATTGAAAATGAACTAGTAAGTTTCAGAAAACACAAGTCAATAGCATATGCTCTAAATATGGTAAAGAGACAAACAATTATGAATTAGTGAGTGGAGAAATACTAATATTTGAATTTATGCCTATTTTGAGAGAAGATAGTGTATAAATATGGAAGACATACACAAAGCTCAATGGTTGGACTTGCAATTCAAGTTATGTAAGGACATATTTCTTCTTCATACTATCGTGTCAATTGTAGACTTTGCAAATAATAGTACACTACAACTATAGAATAAGATTTAATCATGGTACTACAAATCCACTCAAGTTATTTTATTTGCGTATATAGCATTCATTCATGTATTTGACAGTACAGAGGAAGATAGAAAGATCTTGAGGGAGTATTATTTTTATATTAGTGATGATCACACACATTTTATAGATTTTGTGTAAAGTTACTTTTAAATGTTCTATGATAATTTGAGTAGCAGGAACATCATATTTGGTTAGCATATCATATGGTTAGATACTTGTACATCACAATTCAAGAACTCATAGATTTTCTACTAGTTGAGTAGGATTCATATGATGAGTGATGTTGAACGTATATGAAATTTCTCTGAGTCCAAATATGGAAAAGGGGAGCATGATGGTGCAAGAGCATGTATTAAAAGAGCCTTAGAATGAGAAGAGTTAAAATACAAATACAATGCAAAGTTGATAGATGTAGCATCCATCATCAAATGGTGTAACTCTACAATAGGTCTAGGTAATAAAGGTAAGTATATAGTTCGTAGATTTTTTTGGTGGGTAGTAGAAGCTAACATTGCAAAATAGGAAGATTATTGTATAATGATAAGATTGAGTGAGTTCCACTCTTTTAGAAGCTCACATGCAACTTCATGGACTTTTCATACAAGGAAGATGGCGTGATTTTGTTCTTCATGTACATATTTTTTTGGAATGAGTGTGGGTCAAAAGGGTGGGTCGATGAATGGTGTGCTATAAATTTAACCCCACTCAAGACGTATCGACTTCCAAGAGCACAACTCATGGAGATGGAATCATTAGTTGAATTTAACCATATTTTAGCTCTAGTTCAATAAGGTATTATAGATGTATTATTTAATGAAAATTAATATTTTATCTTATATTATATAGTATTTTTTATCATTTATTAAAGTAATATTTTTTTGTACAATTCAATGTAAGGCATGTTTATGTAGTTATTACGATGAAGATAATGAAGAAGGGAAGAATTATTATTTATTTCATTGTATTGAGGGAAACAAAATTAGCACCCCTATCATAGATTGAGAAGATATTGAGTATCCTACTAAAAGGAAGCAAGGTACATGGAAATGCTTCCTACACTAAACTTCTAATGAGAGTGTTGTGCAAATTTCAATCTTTTTAACAAGTACAGAAAGTAGAAATACATATAAACATAAAATAAATAATATACCATAACATAGTGTACGCGGGAAAAAACCTTTTAGGAGAAAAACTTCACATTCGAAAGCAACTAAATGTATTATTTAGTAAACAATATAGTTACAGTACACTTGTAGAGTAAGACTTCATAGGAGTATCACCAACCAGAGATTTGGAAAAATTCTAACAACATAATAATACCTACAAAACTCGATATGAAACCTCCATCTCAAGCACCTAATAAATAGGAGATACAATACATGAAACCATCAAATGATGATTAGAAAACCATGAGCTAAAATCATCCCAAATGGTGACACCCAAATCTTTAGTTAAAAATCCAACACTTAAATTCCAAGATGAGTCTACAGGCTAAATAACATATTCCTTCCACCTATCATAACCCCGTTATAATCCACTCACAAAATTGGGAATTCCAATTTGGCTTAATTATCCTCATCCAAAGATGCCTTATGACATGTTGGTCAACAAGTGTAACTCCCTTTTATAGCTTTTTTATGTGTTGATGTTTTTACATTTGCAATGCAGGAGACCCAACTTGCGAAGGCCATAACTTTTGATCTAGGAGGTTGATTTGGGCCATTTTTTAAATTATAGAACTCAAAGAGGTCCATGTGGTAGGCACTAAGGAACTAGTGCTGAACAACCTATTTTTTTTTATTTTGGCCAAAAACTAACTCTATAGCCTAGAAATTGAGTTTTTATGTTTTTCATCATGAAAACCATATTGTTTGTAATCTTAATATTAAGTGCAATGTTGAGACACTTTTCCTAGCACCTACAAGATCGATGGTTGTTACTAGAACATGGTTAGAAGGTACCCAATGAAGAAGTTCAATGCGTGGTTGTTCGAGGACTTTGATACACAAAAAAATTCTCCATGATTTTAACCTTATATTGTGGTATTAAATGTTCAATTGATCAAATATGGGGGTAGATCGTTGAATAAGAATTTGTTGAAAGTGTGAATCTGACATGAAGCAACACTTTGACACCATACATAGTAGAGTGGATCAACATGGTTCATTGGATTGAACTAGTGGAATGACACAAAGGTTATGTAGTTTGTAAGTATGTTATGTACTTCTTCAGTTTTGTGATTTGAGTACATTTTTCTTTTTTTCTTTATTTACTTCTACCAATGTTATTAATGTAGGTTAGTGGTGCCAAACAAGCTTCCACCTTCTCATGTTGTATTAGTAGAGAATTTTATATTCTTGAAGTGAAGAAAAGATTTAAAACTAATAATAAACTCACAATATGAAAACAATACCAATAATCCATTGTTTAAGGTTTATAGTTTAAGTTTCACATGTTTATGGTTTAACTTTCAATGTCGAGAGAGAGAGAGAGAGAGAGAGAGAGAGAGAGAGAGAGAGAGAGAGAGGAGAGAGAGAGAGAGAGAGAGAGAGAGAGAGAGAGAGAGAGAGAGAGAGAGAGAGAGGAGAGAGAGAGAGAGAGAGAGAGAGAGAGAGAGAGAGAGAGAGAGAGAGAGGAGAGAGAGAGAGAGAGAGAAGAGAGAGAGAGAGAGAGAGAGAGATTTTTCATTCCACACCTCATGGAATTAGTGATAACTTTAAGGAACCCCCCTAAAAAAACCTATAAAATATTAGTGAATCCTACCTAAGTGCTATAATTTTCTGAGTGAAACTTCCTTTTTTTGAAAAAAATATTAATTTTCCTGGTGAATCTATGCACATTATTAGAAATTTTTATACAATCCTAGATAATCCTAATGAATAATTGGTAAAAAAAAATTACAATGGTGAATCCTAGTGAATAATCACTAAAGAAATTAATTATATTGGAAAATCTTTCCTTTAAAAATTTTCATAGTTGGTCGACGCAATCGCTCCATATATAATATTTTTTTGTAATGTTGAAGTAGGAGCCTAGATTGGTGTCATAGAAACCACTGGCAAGGTCAAGGGGCAACTCCCCTTGCTGGGGGTCAAGGGGAAACATTCCCTTGTGAGGGTCGAAGGGCAGCGCCCCCTCACGGTGTTTGGGGACAACTCCTATCGCGATACAAGCGGGGTCGAGGGGGCAGAGCCCCTCGCCACCAAGCACAAATCCATTATCTCAAAGGCATTGGAGCACACACAGATTAAACATTTTTTAAATATATCACTTTAAAATAAAGACTAAAAGAAAAGTGAAATTGTTGTCGTCGATTACCTTTTCAATTGAATGGCTGTGGTTCAATTCCACAACACTATATGCATGTGCCCTTTGAAAAGGCTTGTTGAGGCCCAAAATTTGTTT
The DNA here is from genome assembly GCA_027924645.1 of Cunninghamia lanceolata. Lineage (NCBI taxonomy): Eukaryota > Viridiplantae > Streptophyta > Pinopsida > Cupressales > Cupressaceae > Cunninghamia > Cunninghamia lanceolata. Next base: position 8,866,840 of record BSBN01000635.1, on the reverse strand, counting down.
TGTGCCACATGATCATAATCTAATTGTGTGGCCCAAAACAAATTATGGGCCTCAACAAGCCTTTTTAAAGGCACATGCATATAGTGTTGCGAAAGTAAACTACAACCATCTGATTAAAAAGGTAATCGATGGAAACAAATAAAAACCCTTTTCAAAGAGAAAATATCTCTAAAATTAAGTGGGAATTCATTATTAATGACAATATTGCCCCAAAATTAATGGAAGGAATATAATATTAATGGTGAATATAATTAAAATTTGTAATTACATTTAAACTATCAATGAATCAACTCCAATGACACATCATTTAACTGGCTAAACAATTTGATTTACTAGTTTAAAAAAATAATGCATAGGCAAATTAACCAAGACTAAATTAATATTTTGTAAAAATAAAGATGATTTAGTCTCCTTTAGAGCTCATAATATTCACCATTTTTGGAGGCCCCGATTTCAACTATTCACCAAATGACAAAGATTTGCCACTAAAAGAATCCGTGCATGGGATAGAATTGATGACACCAACACATCAACGTGTGTGGATGAATGATATTGGAGGTGTCTTTTTAGTGTCCAAGCATCCTAATCCTTTTGGGCTACATCGGATCGAGAGAGTCTCTTAAAAGCCTTGAAACCAAAAAGATGTCAAATTGTGGCTCGACTATTATTTCAAACTATGACACTTAGGAATATCTTGTTTGCATGTACATGTGGATGTTGGGTCTACCTACAAATACCTATCTCATTTTTCTTGACTCAAATTCATTTGCCTACATTGGAAACAAATGTAATGCTATAAAATGCTTTAATTTTGTTTAGTTAAAGGGTGTTAGGAGTGGAATTTTGCATGCACACCTCGTGGGATATAACTAATGGCATCAAAATGTCAAGATGGGTGAGTGAATGCTAGTGGATATGTCTTTTTTGTGGCCAAGTATCCCAATCCTTTTGGGCTACATTGGACTAAGGGAGCCTCTTAAGAGCACTAAGACCAAAAAGATGTCAAACTTTGGCTTGACTATTCTCTCAAACTATGCCACCTAGGAATATCTTATTTGCATATACAAGTGGATGTTGGGTCCACCTAAAAATACTTACCTTGGTTTTTGCTAACTTGAATTTGTTTTCTTGCGGTGGCCACAAACACAATGTTGCATAATGTTTCAGTTTTATTTAGTGAAATCGTGTTACGAGTGAAATTTTGCTTTTTGCACCTCATGGGATAGAACCAACAACTCTAACATGTTGAGGTGGGTAGGTGACTACTAGTGGTGTTTTTTAATGGACAAGTGTCCCAATCCTTCTAGGCTACATCAAACTTGTTGGCACTTGAATTTGTGCCTCATTTCCCATGTAGATTGATCTTCAGTTTGGCAAATAAACCTTCTTTTTAGCCCTTAGAGTGGTATGCTGACCCAAAACTTTTGGCATTAAAATGTTTCAATCTAGAGCTCATATTTAAAGCATGCTTGGAAGAAATCTTTAATACTTCATGAATTCCTCTCTATTCTAATTTCATGGCAATTAGATAAGATTTGAGCTTGAAATCAACTTTCTGGCAATTGGCAACATGCCTGGACGACATGATTAAAATGGTAAAATTTCTTAGTTTTGGTAATTACACAAGTTTCATTTATTCACCAAGAGTCTCCAATTCCAATCTCAGGTCTGACGTTGGGTGAGTTTTGTGGTCATAGTGTAAATTCTATTAAGCACCTGCGAACTAGTCCATGTTACAAAGGAACCCCCAGAAATTAGCTGATTATTCAATTATGGAAAACATACAATGATCTCAGTCATATATAAATGCTCCTTACAAATTTTCACTGACTTCAGACAAGATTTGAACTCGTGGCGGCAATCCTATATTTTTGCGGGTAACAGTTTAATTGCCAGCTATTAAAGTCAAGGGTAGAAAACTAAAATAATATTTAGTTGTTTTAATTTGGGAAATTTAATTAAAAATTATTACTTTTAGTAATAGTTTTAAATGTCAAGTGAACATAAATTTTAAGAGGTAAATATTTTTTTTTCTCATGCAAAGTTCAAGTTGAAGGGAAAACTAAAAATGAACAAATATTGAAGCCATTGCACATCACAAGATTAAATTTCTCAAACTTTGGAGTCCTGTGATGGACATATTGGATGTGATGGACTAGTGGTTAAAAGGATTTAGAAAATAAAAATTAATATTTCTTCACTTCCTTCTCATTGCACATCTCAATTAAATATTCGTACACTATGAAAGTCGCAATGGTTTTATTTGATGAGATGGACTTTTGGATAAAGGACTTTAAAATATAAAAAAGGTTTATAATAAATCTTCCCATGCATAATTTTTTTTGAGTGGACAAAAAATAAAAGGAAGAAGAATGTGATGTAGTGAAAAGCTATTGCATCATATCGCCTCAATACATCGCGACTATTGAACCTTGCCTTCCCTTGAGGGTGTGATGTACGATGGATTTTTTGATGAATAGGTGACTATATCTATATTAATAAGAAAATAGAGTACACATATTCACAAAAAAAGATGGGTGGTAAAAAAGCAAACCTTGAAGTCACATGGGCAAAGCCTAGAAAGTTATAATGTCATGGGCTAAGCCCAGAACTAGAAAAACATGATAGAAACAATATTAAAAAGAAGGCCATTATGCAACCAGAGAAATGACAGCAGATCCTTGTCATCTGAGTTGCCCCATATAGCAGCAGGGTCTGGGATGACGTTAGGAGGAGCACAACCATCATCATCCTTTTCTTTTTCTGTATCATTATCTTCACGCCGAGGTGAAATTGCCAGATCCAAATGCGGGACCCATTTAGAATCACCAGTGGGCCAACCAGAACCACCACCAAGAATGGACCCACCAGAAGGCCACCCTGAATCTCCCCTTCCTACCCCTGGATCTTTCCTAGAAGGCCACCCCAGGGTAGCTGGTGGAGGGGGAGAGGATGATCGCCGCCAGTGAGGGTGAGAGCTGCGACAAGAAGGAGGCTAAGAGTCCCTGGTAGAGCCACTTCTCCGCTGGCCCCGTGATCGACCCTTAGAAGAAGTGGGAGAGGGGGCAAATGAGACACAATGTAAGGGGCATTGCCCCAGTGGTCTAGAAGCTCTTGAAGGTGAGAAACTTTAAGCGCAACTTTGTTAGCTTGCACTTGAATCTACATAAGAACATTAGAACAAATAATAGCTTTAGAATATAAAGAAACAATAGTATCCATCTTGCTGTGAGAAAAGATGCATGAATTTTTGTCTTTCCATAAAGTGAAGAGGATTTCCACCTTGAAAGTGTGCCAAATATGGGTATACTTTGCTAGAATCCTGGGAGAGTCTCCCAATAGAGCCATATGCCAGAAAAAAGGCTCTGGCTGAAATGGCTAAAAGAAATCGTGGATCCAATTCCACAATTGTTACGCTATGGCACAGTACCAAAAGAGATGCTAGAATGATTTAGCCTGCCCACAGAAAGGGCAACAAGGGTCCTGAACCCCTAAATGACATAGTTGAGCTCCCACTGACAATCCTTGGAAAGGAATACACCAAGCAAAGTGGGAAAGCTTGGGCTCAACAATTGTAGACCACACAGCCAAGAATCTTTTTCGGCAAGTGGCTCTCAAGGACTGAAGAAGCCATCACTGATTGATGGCATCAATAATTGGAAAATCAGGTGATAGCAATCGATATCCTAGTCAAGGCTTGTAGTTTCTGAAAGGGGTTTCTAGATACCACTTCCAGTCCTTCCACCATGGTTTATTGGAATGGATACCCACTTTATGAAGCATATCAATTAGAATGGCACTCACCATGCCGTTGTAGGTTTCACAGTCATGGTTTTGAAAGCCAAACTAGACACGAAAAATCTGTCCATGAGAGAATGTGCATGTGGTGGGTCTATGAAAGATATCTTGTAAGGTTCGAACACCTTTCTTGTGAAACCTAAGAGCCTTGAGCCATGGAAGCTTAGCCAACGGCTGACCAGTACTGGATAAAAGAGGAGACCACCATATGTTCTATTGATTAAGGGAGAGCCCATCACATAAACCATTCCTTGACTAGTGGATCCAGGGTTTTACTGCCTCCTAGGCACGCCATATGCTTTTGGCGACAAAGGTACCGAAAATCTCAATAGGCTCCTGCATAATAAGAAGGGTATGAAGGCTAATTCCCTTCCAAGAGGGTTTGTGAGCAGGGAAACCTGCTTCAATATTGTGCCTAAGGAGGATTTTCTAGGCCTCATTACTAGTACAAGCATGGATGATCCATTTGACACAAAGAGTGATGCCTTGCCACTGAGTAGAGAGAAGGCCAAGGCCACTAGAATATCTTGGGAGACAACAAAATTCCCAAGCAACGCAATGAAATCCGTGATGGGTCTTAGAAGATGCCCAAAGAAGATCTCTGAGAAGTTTCTCCAATTTAGCATAAGAGGCCTTGGAAGGGGCCCAACAAGAAGAGTAATACACATGAGTTGCTGCAAGCACTTTGGAACATACCTGAAATTTCCTGGCTAGAGAAAGCAGTTTAGTAATCCAAAAGGCTAATTTTTGTTCAATGCATGAGAGAATCACTTGCCAGAGATTAGTAGAAGAAGCCTGAAAGGCAAAGGGAATGCTAAGAAATTGAAAGATTTCACCAGGTGCAATCTATTTCCACCCAAACTGTTGATTCCAAAGGGGGCTGGGTAGAACTGATTGTCTGTAACATAAGGTTTTGTGCCACTAAATGGCCGAACCAGAGGCCAAGCAAAAGGTCTCAAGACAACCCAAAGCTATTTTGACAATAGCCTCTTCTTCCAGCAAAGTGAGGAAGGAATCATCAGTAAAGTGGCCATTAACAAGTTGAGTGGATGAATTAGTCAAGGAGATCCCGTGAACCAATCCCTGGGATACGCAGTGAACAAGAAGGTAGCCAAACCCTTTAGCAACCAAAACATAAAGAGAAGGGGCAAGTGGGCAGCCTTGTTGAATGGAGTGGAACAAACCAAAAGATTGGGATTGGTGGCCATTAATGGTTATGCAAGCTGAGGCATCAAAAAATAACATATTGATAGACTGGAGGAAATTGGGGTTGAAACCAAGCTTAGCAAGCATGGCTAAAATGAAAGGCCATTCAATGCAGTCATAAGCTTTAGCAAAATCAATCTTAAGGAAGATGGATAGTTAATTAGAGAGTCTCTCCCATTCCATACCTTCCCAAACAACAATGATATTGTCTAAGATGAACCTGAACTTAATGAAACCAATCTATTGAGGGTAGACAATCTGGAGCAAGAGGTGGTAGATTTTGTAAGATACATTAAAGAGCATGATGGGCCGCCAATTACAGATATCCTCAGGATCACCAACCTTAGGTATGAATTTTATGTTACCTTTATTGATAAGATTACCTAGAGAATTAGAATGAAATGCTTCAAGGTAAATTTTATGCAAATATTGTCCAACACAAGGCCACATAGCTTTGTAAAATTCATAGGGAAATCCATCAACTCCTAGAGCCTTATCATCTACCATAGAGTGGATGGCTTCATGGAGGTCTTCAATAGTCAGAAGCTGCTCACAGAAGGCTATCTGGGCTAAAGAAAGCGTATTTGGCACAACTGTAAGGCATTCCTGAAGCACATCTGACCCCTTAGGAGTATAGTCTTGGGCTATAAAGACTTTCTAACAGTGCTTAACAAAGGCATGAAGAATATCAGGTAGCTCTAAAAGCATAGTAGTGCCTTCTTTGATGCACTTGATGCCAGAGGAGGAATGTCTGGCTCGAAGTGCCATAAAAAATTCTTTTGAAAGACGATCCCTGATCTTGAGCTAATGCAACCTAGCTTTGAGTTGTACCCCTCTGACTGCATAACTATCAGCGACTTGCTTATGATGCTAAAGTTTGGCAACTTGGACTTGCAAATATGGGGAAAAAGGGTTGGCTGCCAATGCCTCTGTGGTAGCACGGAGGTCAACCATTGTGGCTGCATAAGACTGCTGACAAAAGATGGCCAACTAGCGCCCATAGATGCAGAGAAATCTCACAGTCTGCGTGATAGCATCATTCCACCATTGGATACAACCTGTTGAGCTAGGTGGATGACATTCAAGATTCTAGATGGTGCAGATGTGGGCTAGCGTGGGCTAGTGACTCAGCAAAGAAGTATTCAAAAAAATTGGGTCCTACTAACATGGGCTTGTCTGGCGCGCCATTCAATGCAAAACATAATGGGAAAGTGGTCCAATAACGTCACATCCACTAATGGCATTACCGGGAAGAGTGAAGAGTTGGTGAAAGAGAAAAAAGGTTGTGCCAAAATCATCACTCGATTAAGGCATTTAAATATCCTATCAGAACAAGCTTGAAAATTGCTCCAAGCATGCCAAAGAGAATGAGAATGGCAGCGACTGACGTTGGGATTGAAAAGACCCAATTTATGGAGCATGTAAAACCATGCCTCTCTTTCACCAGCTGCCCAATGAAATGGTAGGTAACCTTCTTTATCATATGTCATTTCAACCATGTTGAAATCCCCACAAAGCACCCAGGTGGCAACTGGTAATGATTCAACAATTCAATGCCAGAGGTGAAATCTTTCAACAAAATCATTGGAGGCATAAACATTAATAATCCCAAAGGAATGATTATTAATGTTTAGAAGAATCCAGATCACCCGGTGCCTGGGGTCAAGCCCATGAGTGTGTTGCAAGTATGGGACTAATCGGTGTTGTCATTGATGTCAACATACTCCTGTTGCATTGATGATAAGGATTAGATGAGCTGTGTGCTGAGGATATTGAGAAAACTAATTCTAATCAAGAACAGAGAAGAATAGTGAAGACAGTAAGGTGAAGATCCTAGTTAAGATGAAGATCAGAGGATGTGCTTCAAAGGGTTTGTAGATATGTGTCTTGAGATGATCCAGAAAAGATTTCAAAAGTCTGCATGAAGACCTGAAGAAGTTATGGCCACTTAAGTAAAACCAGTTCCGGTAGGTGTTCAGAGGTGACAGAGTGACACAGATAGGTCCAATGAGATCCATAAATACAATATCCTATTTTGTAGATTTGAGGGAGTGTTTAGGAATTCAATGTGAATTAACAACTTAATTGGTTCATGGTCTGGAGGTCCACAAGCATCTACTCCATTGTGACAGTAATGACAGATTGTGTTCTTGAGGTTTCAGATGAAGGAGAGAAGGATTTTAGTAAGCAAATATAGTGTGGATGTTCTTGGTGATTCAAGCAAGCTTGTGGAGGTCTTTGGATCGTGTCTAGTTCGTGTTGGTGGTCTGCATTATAGTTTGAGCTTGCAATTGAAGAATTACTTCCAGATGATGGTGTTCTTCCTAAGTTTGGCTGACTGGATGAGTTACACATCCTGCGGATGATCTTGAAGATGTTGTGTGAAGATTGGCATGTTCTTAGAAGAAGATTGAAGTCTCAGATCTGTGTGGTTGACAGTGTGTTGATCCATGTGAAGCCTTTTGTAATTAGTCATGATGTATTTATATATTTGCTCTGTAATATTTGCCGACTTAGATGATTATTCCTAAGTCAATGTCTTGTATAAATAAGGAGTTGCAAAGTCATTTCAAAGGTATCTCAAGGAGATGAGAGTGTGATAGCGAGGAAGAGAGTGAAAGGCAGAGCATAAGTATTGGGCTTAAATGGAACTGACTCAAGCATGGTGAAGATGCTATTCTTCAGTTCAATTATGTAATACTTATTATTCTGTAGACAGTGTGTCTCCTGTAGGTAGTGAGCCTCTTGTGAGCAGTGTGCTCAGGCAGTGAGCCCTAATTGGCATGTGCCATTTGGTTCTTTCTATTCTTCTAATAGAGAATACATTCTGGGGTTAGTCACCTCGTGGTTTTTCCCTTAATCGGGTTTTCCACGTCAAAATCTTGGTGTCTCATGTGTGAATGTGTTTCTACTCTTGATTTAATGCATTGTATTTCCATGATTGATTTATTAGTATGCTGCTGAATTACAAAGTGGATTTAAGTGTTTAATTGGAAGAAAGTTTCAGATAACTGATTCACCCCCCTCTCAGTTGTCTATCCTAAATCTAACAGAGTGACCACTGAAGCGTGCCACCATGGGGACAAAAGAATGACCGCTCTGTCACAGTCGGCCTCATGATTGTATAGAACATCTGACTAGAAGGCCAAATAAATGACAAGCTGAAGAGAGCAAAAAACTAGTTACTTTCACTTCTTGAAGACATAAAATATCAATACCAACATGCTTTTGAAGAGTATTCCTAATAGAATACTTCTGAGAGAGGTCAGTGAGACCTTGAACATTCCATGAAAGAAACTTCATGGAAGAACCTCCACCATGGCATTAGAATCTGGCTCTTCCAGGGAGGAATAGCAATTCTGCAACAATTGTGGTGAGATTGTTCCAATCTGAAAGGGAGGAGACACATGTCTCCATTTCTCATGCACATATTCTCCCTCCTCAAGAGGTCGAGAAGGGCTGTGAGAACGCCTGAGAGAACCTGACAGAAGAGGAAACTTAGAAGGTTGAGTGATCATAACTGAAACAGGTTGGGGTGTAGCCGCCAACTTGGTTTGAGTTGAAGTGCTAGGAGAAACCTTATGGGTTTCCTTCCCCTTTGTAGAAGGGTTTGAAACATCTTTTGCTGGTGCAGGGGTTTTGGAAACCGCCCCAGAGATATTGGGTTGGTTTTTCCAGTTGGTAACCGTTGACCATTTTTCATTTGATTTAGCGGTAGCTCCGTCCACCGAGCGGGGCTTGTTAGCTTCCCGTGGAGGAGATGGAGTACGTGGAATTGCAAGAGGACAATCCTTGATCTTGTGTTCAGCAGACTAACACTGATATCAGGTATTAGGTAAATTAAAATAGGTGACCTTCTGGGTATGACGCAAGGAGTCAATTTGAATATCAATGGACTCTTTCAAATCTTGCGAAAGGTCCACTTCAACACAGACTCACTTTTGAGGGTGAGCTTGAAAGAACCTATCAGGTTTGAGACAAATAACTCTTCCCAAGGCGAAAGCAATTGCTTGTAAAAAATGCAAGCAAGGCAAGGGCAAACCAGAGAACTCAACCCATACTGGCACCCGCAACTTGGTGTCATCTGAGACAGCAAAGTCATGGGTCCAGGGTTGGAAAACTAGCAAAGAGGACCGAACATACCAAGGACCATGATTCAGGATTGCTTGGACATGGCTAACTTCTGCAAAGCGAAAAAGAAAAAAGCCTTTTGTCAAGTTTTGGACCATATTAAGGCATACCCCATGGGGGACCTAGGCCTTTTGAACCCAATCTTTAAGCACACTTTTAGGGGGAGTCCTCCCAACAAAATAACCAACAAGAGTATGTTGTTCTAACCAGTGACATGCAAAATCAAAATCTTGTGTGCGTAAAACCACATTTGCAGGAGAATCAAAAGACTTACCTCGTGGAAGAATTTCATAACAAATTTTTGGGGACACTTGTTCAAGGGAGGAGCCATTGAGCAGAGCCATCAAACTGCCAACTCTAGCAAGAACTATTGGGTTAGAGCCGATTAGAGGCATTATAAACCCCTAAAACTATAGTAAATGCAGTCGTAATCATAGATGTAGTAAAAAATCCTACGCCAATGGCGTGGTATGACACAAGGGAAACCAAGGAGAAACATAAATTCAAGAAACCCTAGCAAAGTGCATTCCCTCTCTGATCCGTCCATGTACACCCTTTTAAAAATTAAGTATTTATTATATACTTGGTTCTAAAAAAATCTGCATTTTTTAATTTCTTAGGCACACAGGAAGTGGTTGAGCACCATATATGGCTACAAGCTCTCTGTAAATGTAATGGAAAGGAGAGACTTCTCTATGATCCACAAATTCTTAGCTAGAGGGTGCATTATCAATTTTATCTTCCTATAGACTATATCCAAGGTGGCACCATGGTTGGAAGTGTATGTAGCTTGCAAAGGGCATTTGTTGTTGTCAGTTTTGTGAAAATTTTATAGATCTTGTAGCTCAAAGAAGGCTCCAGGTTTAAAATGTAGTTCCCCTCCATTCTCACCTTGGATGTGCAGGTAGTTTGGCTAAGGAACCTGATGATGAGGATGGAACAAGAGCTTCTATTAATACTTTTGGGAGCATGATGCATATTGTTATTATGCAGAGATTTATTTGGATAAGGTGATGCAGTAGTATGTTGTTAGGACAGGTGGAAAGGGTGGCATCATACCATTGGACGTATGGGTGACATACGAGTATGAGATATGATTGCTAGAGTCCCCTCCCTAGTGCTTTGGCTATTATGTACATGTGCTCTAACTTGTATGTTTGAGTGAATAGGTACCAGGCATCATCTCCACCTGAATTGGCAGGTTTGAGCGTGCCTTGCACCCAATGGAAGTAGTTGATCGGAGATAGCACTTGGTCCCCCACCCTAACTATCATCCTTGAAGAAGATGAGTACCTAGTTTGATACCTTGTCAAGTACTATCAGTGGCCAGTCAGTGTTGCTTGAAGTTTTGCCTTTTGACCCTGGTTAGTGGTTAGGTAATTGTTTTGGCTTTTGGTTTAATTTGTCTGATAATATGCCTTGGTTATCTTATGCATTAAAATGGATTGATAAATAATATATATAATCCTAGTTGATAATAAAATAAAATTATAGTGTAATATTATAATTAAGAAATAATAATAAAATAGTAAATAAATAGAATATTATAAAGTTGGTTATATAATTAATTATAATATGTGAGGGAGTGTGGGTAAATGGTTTTACCCGTTTGTGTAAAATTATTTATTGTGTGTATGTTTAAATTATGTTGGTTGCATATATTTTATTTATTTTTAATAAGGGTTAGTAGGTAGTTAGTTGGGGTAGTTGTAAATTTATTTTGTACGGGAGTGGGAAAAATAACTTCCCTCCCTTCATTATTTATTAATTGGGGAGGGGGAATTTTGACTTGGAGAATTTGGGGGCTTTTTAATCTTTTTGGAAATTACTTTATTGGGAACACCTTGCATTATAAATTTCCATGGAGTTGTTTTTTAGAGGTGGCTGCAATATTTTAGACCTGAAGAACAGAAGTTAATTGAAAGGTAAGTGCTTTATATTTTATAGATTTTGTCACCAATTTTTACTTATGTTTTCTACACAATGAAATTTAAATTATTATCTTTTCATTGTTGTTTATAATTATATTTTGTTAGGGTTTAATATAGTGCTATAAAATAATATTTTATACTATCTTTTAAATTTACATCACTCTATTTTATTTACAAGGTACAATATTTTATATTTTATAAAGGTTATTTCTAACACTACATTTTATTTACTGTAAAGCTGGTATAAAATATACTATTAGGGTAAAATATACTATTTTATTAGGGTTTATTTCCAGTACTATATTGTCATGTCCCCATATTAAAGCCTTGTTTAAATTGAAGATTTAAACAATATATTTAATTACACATAAATATTAATAATTAAATATTAATAAGTTATATAATATATTATCATATTATATGAATATAAATATCAAATATTATTATTATTATACTCATAAGATATTAAAAGATATAAATATTATTATAATATATACTATTAATAGGAATTAATTAATTAAATTATATATATATATATATATATATATATATTAGATATTAATATTATGTATGTGACTCTTTGAAGAGTCACCATTCTTCGTAAGAGGCAAAATGGAACATATATAATATAAATAGCAGCAGCAAGGAAGGAAAGGGGATCAGATTTGGGGATATAAGAAAATAAGGAAGTCTAAAGTAAGCAAACAGAAGTCTTTAAATATGAAAGTCAGAAAGTATGGAATAACAGTAGCTTACATTTAATTTAAGAGGAAGTATTATAAATATATGGGAAATAAATAAAAAAAGGAATACTGGCATCATAAATAAATATAATTAAATCCGCATTATATTTATATATTTAAATCTGCATTATATATATATATATATATTTCTGAGTCATAAGTAGGAAAGATATCATAAATACATATAGGGAGGAATTATTCAAGTAAATATATATATATATATATATATATATATATATATATACATATATATACATATACATATACATATATATACATATATATATATATATATATATATATATATATATATATATATATATATATATATATATAAAATATTAATAGCATATGTAATAATAGAATATAGAGATATTATTAATATTATAACAAATACTATAATATATAAATATTAAAGAATAGGCGAAAGAGAATAGAATCGAGTGAGCAGATTCAACAAGACAAGCAGCATAAAGAGGTACGTGCACTTTCCTTTATTAATAGGTTAGGTAATATAAATGTTGTAGATGAATAATATGAATATAAATAAATGAATACTGCTTATATCAGCATAATAATAATTGGAATATATTACCATCATTGATGTATATACATTCATTATGTATAAGTATGCATACAGAATAGGTATAATAATATGAGAATAAATAAGAGTGTAGAAATAAGGTAAATCTGCTTACATATATGAAAATGGATATAAATATGAATATGAAAGTGAATATAAAAATTATTATGAATATGAAAATGGGATTATGAGATCATAAGCATAAGGACATAAGTATGAAAGGATTTTTAACTGTGTACTTATCAATAAAATCAAGCTTTTAGTGATGAATAAATATATTGGTCAGTGGATTGATTACTTCTTATAGATAAGTCATTGAGAGTTGGGGACATTTAAAATAAATAAATAAATTACATTATGTCTAATTATAAACTTTGTTAGGAATAAGTAGTTATAACGTTTCTTATACCATTTAAACAATGTTTTGTTTATTTTGATTTCTCATTAAATGTTCATGAGATTCAGTTAGGAATAAATGGAAAGGTTATATTCTTTACATAGAATAAATTATTTATAGATGACAATTGAAATGTATTCTTCTAGTTAGAATTTACAATATACCAGTTGCAGAGAAATTAAAACCATACAATAACTTTAGAGACTTAAGTTCCAAATTAAGGCTTAGTTGATGTTTTAATTGAGTAGAGTCATGTATAGGTAAGAATAGTAAGTAGTTAATCTTAATTAGATTTTAATTAATTATGAATTATCTTTTTATATGCTATCTTTGAATAAAGAGAGAAAGAGTTATCATAGAAGGATCTCATGTTTAGAATATAGGATTTCTTAATTTTCTGTTATAATAAAAGTTGGCTCTTTGTGTTAAGTAAGAATAGATTATTGTGAAATAATTACATATAGGTAATTGTCTTTTATGTTTACTATCTACTTACACTGTGCATAGAATTATGAAATTGGTCTATTCTAAAATTGAGATTGGATAATAACCAAGTTACAATCTTATATTGATAACTTTGTTATGATAAATTCTCTGTAGTAACCAATGTATCTAGACTATTGGATTAAATGTTCATGCTTTTGTTATAGTGGGATGTAAGTTCTGTGTCATTGGGAAGTTGGATTGTAGAAGCTAAGAAGGGTGTAGTTGTGTGTATGGTCCTTGTGATATGTAACCCTAAAATGTTGTCTCCTTTTCTAACATGAACTCATTTAATTGTGATGAACATTCAAAGATGATTAATGCCTTGTTTGGTGTATGGATTATGTGGTTATGATGGTTGTGCAAGATGGTCAATGCCTTGCCCAATGTAGGGTTTACTAGTTGCAAAGTAGGGGGAGTGGCTGTCAATGGGGGCCGGAACCCATAGTGGTGTTCAAGACAACCCATTGAAGGGTTTCTTAATCCAGTGATAACATTAATAATGAAATAGGGGAATGGGTAGAATTCACATTAATCAAGATAATGTATGCCTCACTCGCAGCTCAAATGCTCATTTAGGCTTGAGATGAGATGAGAAGGCCTGGAATGGTAAGATCAACTACCTTGTCCCCATGAAAGGTACATTGATTCTGCATGAGTTTGTATGGGGACCGGGGATCGGGAGAGGCTGCCAAGACAACCCAAAGATGGGAGTCGGTGCCTAGTGAAGTCCACTAGGACAACCCATATCAATCCATGTGATGACACTCCTCCCTATTGCAGTCTAGCACTCCCTAGTTATATTTCCTCCCTTAATTGCATAAGTGCCTCTGGAAGTGCAGTTAAGTATGTCAGTGATGTTTATTGTGGACAATTTGATAATTGGTGTCATGTATAACCCTACTGCTTGTGTTAGTCTATTGTTCTCCTTACTATCTGTGAGTGTGGGATCTTGTGTTATCTCCTAGCTCGGGGGATGGACCTTAGGGTTCCACATGGTCGAGTGGAAGAGCTTTTATTTCCATTGGTTTTTCCCTTGTCGATGTTCGTGGGTGAGGAGGATGTATCTTGTGCATTAGATATCAGATCTTGTACCAGTTTGAGGAAGATGATTATGCATACTCATGGTCTAGCCTTGTGTGATAGTCGATTCATAATGTATGTATTCAGAAAGGTGATAATGTAATCAATGTAATGAATTACTCATGTGTATAGGAATTTGTACATTCACATGTAATCCTGATCATGTCGATTATTCATCTGATGTTATGATATGGAGATGTATATGTTTATTCATTTAATGCTATAGATTTAGAATGATCTACTAATGTTAGTTAATAATGTATGTTGAATTATGTTAATTGATTTGGCAAGTAATGCAACCATGAAATCTTAGAGGACAAGTCATTAGTTCAAATGATGTGTATAGATGTGTTAACATTACTTTGTTATCTTATTCATATAAAAAAAAAATTATCCTACTTTGCATAGCATAGATATGTTGTTCTCTAAGGTGTACATGGTGGGGCATTACATCTGGTATCAGAGCCAAGTTGCAACACTGGGATCTCTGGTTAATGTTGTTGCCCATGTCTAGTTATAGTAACTTCTCTTATGCATGTGCAGGTTCAGATTAATTAGCTAAGTTGGCATGTAAATTTCTTTTGTTTGACTAAAGGTGCATTAGGATAAGATGTTATTTTGTGTAGCTAGGTATTTAATCTATGTATTTGGAAGTAAATGTATGTGATTAAGTTTTGTATTACATAATGTGATATGTTTTATTAGAAAGGCCTATTTTTGTGGAATAAATAAGATGCTAGTGCATAGAACTAGGTATCTTCTCTGGAAAATTATGATGACTATATTTGGTGTTTGAAAATCTTGTTTGCTAGGTGTAGCTGAAAACCCATGAGGTAATGTCCTTCTCTTTTCTTACTATTGTATAAATAGAAAAGATTTATGCATTGGATGTCTTGCATGTTGAAAATATGTGAATCCTTTGGTTCTGTGAGAATTCAAATAGCTTGTGATGAAGTAAGAGTTGTGTTTAGGAAAGACCTACATGAAGTGGTAAGAGTTAAGTAGAGGATCATTATTGTTATTTTGTGAATATGGAACTTGTCTATAATTTGTTAAGTGGAATTGTTAATTAATCGTGATGATCATGACAGTGACTTTTAGCATTAGGTGGTATATGGAAAAGAGGATTTAAAAAAAAAGGGGGTTATGGATAATATGAAATGATATGATCTTATAAAGGGAATCACAGTGGTTATGGAAATAAATGTACTTTTGGTATGTGATCCTTGGTAGTAATGAAAATTGTGTATGTAAATGCAAATCTTCCCCCTGTAAATGTGAGGAACCAGTAACTGTGCATTGGTTGAGTGTTGTGAATACCCCGTACATGCTTTGTGTGCCCATAAGATGGTGATACTAGGTACCCATCCATTGGGAATGAGTGTATTTTGGTGTGGGTTTAACCATACTACAACGTGTGTTTGTATGTTTGTTACCTAATTGAGGGCCAACCCTTGTGTGGTTGAAAATATATATATAAAAGAGTAGCCAAAAGTTAGATTCATAGATTCTCTTCTTTTGGTTCTCTAGTCCCTCAGTCTGTGAAGGGGTAGTAGCAGCCACAAATTTCCTTGGGCAGAGTGAACAGCGTACGCTTATGACGGCACAGAGTGGTCCCTCGCTCAATCGATTCTAAGGAAACGTACTCACTACTTCCCCTTATGATGGATCAGGGTACTTGATTCATATGTGTTAGCCTAAACCCCATAGTTTCTAAGCATTTGGATGGTATTTCTTGGATGATCATTTACCTTGTCTTCACGAAAGGTATGATATGCCACATGAGTTATCAGTTGGGGGCCGGGGTCTAGGACCTGCATGGACAACCCAACTGGAACTATGTGATGACATGAGTCGTCACTTGGGGGCCGGGCTCTAGGACCTGCATGGGTAACCCAAGTGAGACCATGTGCCCCATGTATATTTTGAGGTCTAGGATGTGGAGGGAGATTTGTTACCGATGCTGAGATGATTCTGTATCTGCACATGTTCCGACATGATAGGTATGATGCCACACCCCCACTGATGTTCTGACATAGTATTGGTGATAATGCCATGTTGTTGTTGGTAGCGAGCTAGGCTCGAGGACACGATGCCACGTGCATAGACATGTGAAGGTGCACTATGAGATTGTGTTATAGCCTACTTGTGTGATGAGCGTAATGGCGCCTCGCACACTTGTAGATGGATACTCATGTTTTCTTTCGATAGTGTTGGGTCGGTTAGCATATGAGTAGGTCCTAGCCATGTATACCTCTGGCTACGGCGAGCACCTGTGTGTGCCTTCTCCATGAGGTATCGCTATGCGGGGTGTGTTCTGCGCGTGCCTACTTCCGCGGAGCCACAGACACACTGCCATGCGGCATATGGCCAGTACGTGCCTTCTCCGGCTGGCGTATGACCATGCCGTGCTGAGATGCGATGCGGGATGTGGCCGAGGTGCATGTTCCATGCGGGCAACCAAGGAGTGTGTGGGCCACTTGGTTAGTCCATGCCGCGTGACGACGCGATGTAGGGTGTAGCCAAGGAGTACACCTTGAGCCATGTGGATGGCGTGCTCACTTCGCACCACATGAGGGCTGCTACTATAGCCTGATGTTGTTTCCTTCTTCCTCGTTTGGTGGCTAGTATCTAGTCACATAGTGTTGTACAGTGTACTTTGAAAGATTAAATATTTTCTTTATGGTTATTGATGATTTCCTATTGATTGTGAAGGCCGGCACTTTGTTTCTTTTTTATTGTGATGGTTTAGCCACACCTTGTGATCCTATTTGGTTGTAACCCTCGTGATTACATTTGACTTAATATTAAAATTGCACGCATTTTTCTACTTTATTGTTGAAATTGAATTTTTATTTGATCTTTCTTATGACATTGGTGGCTAAACTAGTTTTTTTTTTCTTATTGTTTTCGATGTCGGCCATGTGTCGTATTGTGATTCCTCTCCAAGGACATATGAGGTGGACTTGGTGAGTGTATACGAGGAAGCAGAAGTAGGGAACCTTGAGGATGGGGGTATGTGAGGCTGTTACACAGCTAGGACCCACTACCCACCTATGTGTGATGACTATCTCTTGGAGGCTAACTACCTTATACAACAAGAGATAGGTCATTGTGGTCTTGTTTGGATGGTCTCACCATGTGTGTGTGGCCTAACACCATCAAGCCACTACATGTGAGGTATAGATTATGTGAGATGGATTTTGGCTCTTGGCTCATGGATTATGTATCATTGATTAGTATGTTGCTTCCCAGTGTCCAGAGGGACCCCTATGTAGCCTTGTGATGTGATTCCCGGTGATGTGAATTGTGTGTATGTGAAGAATGTATGTGAAATTGTGAATATAGTACTTATAAAATGATGAATTGTGTTTACATGCTTCTAAAAGGTGTAAAATCATGATCTTGGTTGAATATGTCATGAGATTTATTGTTGTAAAATGAATAAAGATGAATGTCTTGTTTATAAATGATGGATATTTAGTGTGCTTTGTGGGTCTAATTATGTTGTGATTTATGGAAATGTAGCATTTTGATGTATTGATTTCTTAATAGTGTATTGGAAAGAGAATTGTAATTTAAGGGTAAAGAAAATGATATGGTAATGCATTTGAAATTGAATACCTTATATGTTTCTGATATGAGAAATTCTGCTAGTTAGGATTAAGTGGGTGCAATGTTTTCTTTGTTCTGAAAGAAACTGAAGGATTTTGAGTGGTTTATGTACTATGGAGTCATTTTTTTGAAATGCAAGTCTTGATTGTGTTATTATTGTAACATTAAAGGCTAAAAAGATAGGTCTGAAATGGACCATATAAGTATATGTTCTTTCGAGATAAATTATTTTCATAAGCAAACTAGTGTATATTATTTTGATATAATGAATCAGTTTTGATGTTGGTACTCATGTGTTATGTTTCCACCCTAGTTTGCGACTTCCAGGAGTAAGTCAAGTTTTAGGGGGGAAGGATGTAGCGCCCCTCCATTCTCACCTTGGATGTGCAGGTAGTTTGGCTAAGGAACCTGATGATGAGGATGGAACAAGAGCTTCTATTAATACTTTTGGGAGCATGATGCATATTGTTATTATGCGGAGATTTATTTGGATAAGGTGATGCAGTAGTATGTTGTTAGGATAGGTGGAAAGGGTGGCATCATACCATTGGACGTATGGGTGACATACGAGTATGAGATATGATTGCTAGAGTCCCCTCCCTAGTGCTTTGGCTATTATGTACATGTGCTCTAACTTGTATGTTTGAGTGAACAGGTACCAGGCATCGACTCCACCTGAATTGACAGGTTTGAGTGTGCCTTGCACCCAATGGAAGTAGTTGACCAGAGATAGCACTTGGTCCCCCACCCTAACCATCATCTTTGAAGAGGATGAGTACCTAGTTTGATACCTTGTCAAGTACTATCAGTGGCCAGTCAGTGTTGCTTGAAATTTTGCCTTTTGACCCTGGTTAGTGGTTAGGTAATTGTTTTGGCTTTTGGTTTAATTTGTCTGATAATATGCCTTGGTTATCTTATGCATTAAAATGGATTGATAAATAATATATATAATCCTAGTTGATAATAAAATAAAATTATAGTGTAATATTATAATTAAGAAATAATAATAAAATAGTAAATAAATAGAATATTATAAAGTTGGTTATATAATTAATTATAATATGTGAGGGAGTGTGGGTAAATGGTTTTACCCGTTTGTGTAAAATTATTTATTGTGTGTATGTTTAAATTATGTTGGTTGCATATATTTTATTTATTTTTAATAAGGGTTAGTAGGTAGTTAGTTGGGGTAGTTGTAAATTTATTTTGTACGGGAGTGGGAAAAATAACTTCCCTCCCTTCATTATTTATTAAATGGGGAGGGGGAATTTTGACCTAGAGAATTTGGGGGCTTTTCAATCTTTTTGGAAATTACTTTATTGGGAACATTGTGCATTATAAATTTCCATGGAGTTGTTTTTTAGAGGTGGCTGCAATATTTTAGACCCGAAGAACAGAAGTTAATTGAATGGTAAGTGCATTATATTTTATAGATTTTGTCACTAATTTTTACTTATGTTTTCTACACAATGAAATTTAAATTATAATCTTTGCATTGTTGTTTATAATTATATTTTGTTAGGGTTTAATATAGTGCTATAAAATAATATTTTATACTATCTTTTAAATTTACATCACTCTATTTTATTTACAAGTGGTACAATATTTTATATTTTATAAAGGTTATTTCCAACACTACATTTTATTTACTGTAAAGCTGGTATAAAATATACTATTATGGTAAAATATACTATTTTATTAGGGTTTATTTCCAGTACTATATTGTCATGTCCCCATATTAAAGCCTTGTTTAAATTGAAGATTTAAACAATATATTTAATTGCACATAAATATTAATAATTAAATATTAATAAGTTATATAATATATTATCATATTATATGAATATAAATATCAAATATTATTATTATTATACTCATAAGATATTAAAAGATATAAATATTATTATAATATATATTATTAATAGGAATTAATTAATTAAATAATATATATATATTAGATATTAATATTATGTATGTGACTCTTTGAAGAGTCACCATTCTTCGTAAGAGGTAAAATGGAACATATATAATATAAATAGCAGCAGCAAGGAAGGAAAGGGGATCAGATTTGGGGATATAAGAAAATAAGGAAGTCTAAAGTAAGCAAACAGAAGTCTTTAAATATGAAAGTCAGAAAGTATGGAATAATAGTAGCTTGCATTTAATTTAAGAGGAAGTATTATAAATATATGGGAAATAAATAAAAAAAGGAATACCGGCATTATAAATAAATATAATTAAATCCGCATTATATTTATATATTTAAATTTGCATTATATATATATATATATATATATATATATATATATATTTCTGAGTCATAAGTAGGAAAGATATCATAAATACATATAGGGAGGAATTATTCAAGTAAATATATATATATATATATATATATATATATATATATATATATATATATATATATATATATATACACACAATAATATTAATAGCATATGTAATAATATAATATAGAGATATTATTAATATTATAACAAATACTATAATATATAAATATTAAAGAATAGGCGAAAGAGAATAGAATCTAGTGAGCATATTCAACAAGACAAGCAACATAAAGAGGTACATGTACTTTCCTTTATTAATAGGTTAGGTAATATAAATGTTGTAGATGAATAATATGAATATAAATAAATGAATACTGCTTATATCAGCATAATAATAATTGGAATATATTACCATCATTGATGTATATACATTCATTATGTATAAGTATGCATACAGAATAGGTATAATAATATGAGAATAAATAGGAGTGTAGAAATAAGGTAAATCTGCTTACATATATGAAAATGGATATAAATATGAATATGAAAGTGAATATAAAAATTATTATGAATATGAAAATGGGATTATGAGATCATAAGCATAAGGACATAAGTATGAAAGGATTTTTAATTGTGTACTTATCAATTAAATCAAGCTTTTAGTGATGAATAAATATATTGGTTAGTGGATTGATTACTTCTTATAGATAAGTCATTGAGAGTTGGGGACATTTAAAATAAATAAATAAATTACATTATGTCTAATTATAAACTTTGTTAGGAATAAGTAGTTATAACGTTTCTTATACCATTTAAACAATGTTTTGTTTATTTTGATTTCTCATTAAATGTTCATGAGATTCAGTTAGGAATAAATGGAAAGGTTATATTCTTTACGTAGAATAAATTATTTATAGATGATAATTGAAATGTATTCTTCTAGTTAGAATTTACAATATACCAGTTGCAGAGAAATTAAAACCATACAACAACTCTAGAGACTTAAGTTCCAAATTAAGGCTTAGTTGATGTTTTAATTGAGTAGAGTCATGTATAGGTAAGAATAGTAAGTAGTTAATCTTAATTAGATTTTAATTAATTATGAATTATCTTTTTATATGCTATCTTTGAATAAAGAGAGAAAGAGTTATCATAGAAGGATCTCATGTTTAGAATATAGGATTTCTTAATTTTCTATTATAATAAAAGTTGGCTCTTTGTGTTAAGTAAGAATAGATTATTGTGAAATAATTACATATAGGTAATTGTCTTTTATGTTTACTATCTACTTACACTGTGCATAGAATTATGAAATTGGTCTATTCTAAAATTGAGATTGGATAATAACCAAGTTACAATCTTATATTGATAACTTTGTTATGATAAATTCTCTGTAGTAACTAATGTATCTAGACTATTGGATTAAATGTTCATGCTTTTGTTATAGTGGGATGTAAGTTCTATGTCATTGGGAAGTTGGATTGTAGAAGCTAAGAAGGGTGTAGTTGTGTGTATGGTCCTTGTGATATGTAACCCTAAAATGTTGTCTCCTTTTCTGACATGAACTCATTTAATTGTGATGAACATTCAAAGATGATTAATGCCTTGTTTGGTGTATGGATTATGTGGTTATGATGGTTGTGCAAGATGGTCAATGCCTTGCCCAATGTAGGGTTTACTAGTTGCAAAGTAGGGGGAGTGGCTCTCAATGGGGGTCGGAACCCATAGTGGTGTCCAGGATAACCCATTGAAGGGTTTCTTAATCCAGTGATAACATTAATAATAAAATAGGGGAATGGGTAGAATTCACATTAATCAAGATAATGTATGCCTCACTCGCGGCTCAAATGCTCATTTAGGCTTGAGATGAGATGAGAAGGCCTGGAATGGTAAGATCAACTACCTTGTCCCCATGAAAGGTACATTGATTCTGCATGAGTTTGTATGGGGACCGGGGATCGGGAGAGGCTGCCAAGACAACCCAAAGATGGGAGTCGGGGCCTAGTGAAGTCCACCAGGACAACCCATATCAATCCATGTGATGACACTCCTCCCTATTGCAGTCTAGCACTCCCTAGTTGTATTTCCTCCCTTAATTGCGTAAGTGCCTCTGGAAGTGCAGTTAAGTATCTCAGTGATGTTTATTGTGGATAGTTTTATAATTGGTGTCATGTATAACCCTACTGCTTGTGTTAGTCTATTGTTCTCCTTACTATCTGTGAGTGTGGGATCTTGTGTTATCTCCTAGCTCAGGGGGTGGACCTTAGGGTTCCACATGGTCGGGTGGAAGAGCTTTTATTTCCATTGGTTTTTCCCTTGCCGATGTTCGTGGGTGAGGAGGATGTATCTTGTGCATTAGATATCAGATCTTGTACCAGTTTGAGGAAGATGATTATGCATACTCATGGTCTAGCCTTGTGTGATAGTCGATTCATAATGTATGTATTCAAAAAGGTGATAATGTAATCAATGTAATGAATTACTCATGTGTATAGGAATTTGTACATTCACATGTAATCCTGATCATGTCGATTATTCATCTGATGTTATGATATGGAGATGTATATGTTTATTCATTTAATGCTATAGATTTAGAATGATCTACTAATGTTAGTTAATAATGTATGTTGAATTATGTTAATTGATTTGGTAAGTAATGCAACCATGAAATCTTAAAGGACAAGTTGTTAGTTCAAATGATGTGTATAGATGTGTTAACATTACTTTGTTATCTTATTAATATAAATAAAAAAAATTATCCTGCTTTGCATAGCATAAATATGTTGTTCTCTAAGGTGTACATTGCAGGGCATTACATAAAATCATGAAGAAGTATATTTTTATTGGCACTCTCCTCAATGTCTAGTGAATGGAATTGTCATTTTAATGGCCATATATTTTCATAAAATGTTGAAATATTCATGTAAAATGGTAGAGCTAAATTATAAGTTTATGATTTCTAATCACTGTATTTGATTTATTAAAATGTTGTGCAAGGTAAATAGCTAGAGGAAGACAATAATCTTATGATCATGTAGCATACGCCTTTGAAAAGAGTCGGTAAAGTTTTCCTACATAAACATAATTGCAAAAAAATAGAGGCATATATGTTGCATGCCAATTGTTTGATAGAATGTCTCTATGTTACATGTATGTTTTAAAAGTGCCACAATTGTTGGGTGTGCACAAAGTAGACTTGTTGGAAAGGATTCTTTGCAAATATTTGCATTTGGAAATGCTCTAATAGTTATGTGTGCAAATATTGAGAGCACATGGAAGAATTTTAAATATTTACAAGAGGGAGGAGTGCACTGAAAATTGAAAACATGTGTGTTGCATGAATTTTTTTTGACAAAATGTTTAGTTAATTGCAAAGAGAAATGGGAGAGTTTTGGAAGGCATAATGCTTCAATAATAGTGATTTTTCTCTTGCCAATGAATGGATAGAGGCTAGAGGTTTAAATTTTTCACTTACAAAGTGAAAATGGAGCTTAAAAATCACTTTTACAATAGGGTAAAAAGTTGGACATGAATGCATAAAGTTTAAAGAAAATAAATTTCTAGTTGCTAGATGAGAATAAAATGGAAGAAGTGTTAGAAATGAAGGCAAAACATATCCAAATGGAAATATGATTACAATATGTTTATGATCTTAAAGAAATGTAATATGAAAAGAGATTGCATATGGAAATGAAATTACAACATAGTAATAAACACCATAGAAGAATAAATCACATATCATAATATGTAACATGGAGTAAACCCTTTCAGGTAAAAAACTTCACCAAGAAAATAGGCCCAATCTATATTATCTTCAAAATCTGAAATACATAATACATGCACTTCCTCCGTCTCTCCAACCTTCAATCTGATAGAACTTGTGTACATGAAAACTATAATTTCTAAGACATGCGTAACACATACAAGGCACTGTATTTATAAAGGCATTCACTCCCCAAACTAGGTGTCTACTATCTCTCTCCTTGGATACTCCATCATGCAACATTAAATGACCTCTTACAAGCTCATGTCACTTGTCAACAGTCAACCATATAAACTTGGGTGTCCATGGACAACAATAGGCACTTAGAGGGCAATAGATGCTGTCATAACTGTCATAGATTTCATAACAACACTCCCTAAATAGTATATTTCTAATATGGGTGCCTAGAGCTAAGTATAGCAACTTACAAGCAATAAGTATCCATCATAAGTTGTCATATTGTCATAGAATCTTATGACAACTTACAGTTGTCATAGATTCTCTTACAATCACTTACCAACTTTATGACATGTGTCATAACAACCAAAAATAGATGATTCCTCTAAGGTGGCACCTACCTTCAATTACTCTTGATTTTTATAATTACCATTAGTAAATGTTACTCCATAACTACTACCAATAACTCCAGAACTTATCGATGCAGTAACTCCGTAATTACCATCTCTACCACTGTTGGTGAAACTTGTACATCCCTTATGGGTGATTTACAAACAATATTAGGAATAATAATTACAAGGATTTACAAGGTTAATGGCACTTTAATCATAACATTCTCCCACTTGACATTATACATTGTAAATACCTATAGGAAAACATAAAATAACAAAGTACAAGAAACAAGGCCCATGGCCTTCGTACACCAAGTAAACTTTTTTGTGCTCACATGTTTGGTCAAAGCATCTATAAAATTCTCATGAGTGTCTACCTTCTTCAATTCAATCTATCCACTTGAAACCATTTCTCAAACAAAGTGATACTGTACATCAACATGCTTAGTCCAAGCATGATACATAGGATTCTTGGCCAAACAAATAGCACTCTGGCTATCACAACCAATCTAAATGACCTACAATCAAAACCAATACCTGTTTACAATCTCCTCAACCAAACTACCTCCTTAGAGACATGGGTAGAAACCATATACTCTGCTTCAGTGGTGGATAAAGCAGTTGTGGGCTGCCTTTTGCTCATCCAACTCACTCTTGCTCCAAATAAAGTAAACATAGCCACTAGAGGACCTTCGACAATCCAAGTCACCTGCCTAATCTTCATCAACAAAACCTTGTATGTCTAATGTCTTTTCCACATTGTCAGTACCAAAATAAACCAAACAATAATCAGAAGTACTAGCTAAATATCTAAATACTCTCTTTACATAATTCTAATGTTGTCTACCAAGGTTAGACATAAACCTACTCAAAACTCCCACTACTTGGACAATATTGAGCCTAGTATAAACCATTGCATACATCAAATTCCCTACAACACTACCATATGGCACATTAGTCATATCCTCAAAATCATCCTCATTCTTGAGACACATTTCTAATGAAAGATTAGTACCAATTGGAAAAGGAATTATAACTGGGTTACAATCTTGCATGCTAAATCTTTGCAAAATGGTATTCACATACTTACTCTGAGATAACCAAAGATTTCTATTATCTTTGTCCCTCCTGATCTCCATAGCTAGAATACACTTGGTTTCTCCAAGATCCTTCATATCGAATGCACATGAAAGTTGGGCTTTCAATTCATTGATCATACCCTTAGTATTGCTGAAAAATAACATGTCATCAACATACAATTCAGTAATCAGTAGAAAATCATCAATACAACGAATGTACACATAGTGATCCTACTCACTTCTAACAAAACCCAATTTCAAAATAAATGAATCACCACATTCTGGGTGACTGTTTTAGACCATAAAGAGAACTCTTCAATCTGTAAACCTAATATTCTTTCCCTTTTATCTCAAAACCTATAGGTTATTGCATGTAAATTTCTTCCTCAAGATCTCCATGCAAGAACATAGTCTTAACATCCATTTATTCAACCTCAAAATCAAAAGATACAACAATGGATAAGAGAAATCTAATAGAAGATAGTTTAGGAACAAGAGAGAATATATCACCGAAATTAACTCCCTCTCTCTGGGAGTAGCCCTTGGCTACCAGTCTAGCCTTGTACTTCTCCAATGAACTGTCTACTCTAAACTTCTTCTTGAAGACCCACCTGCAACCTGTGGCCTTTCTTCCTTTGGAAAAATGAACAAGATCCCAAGTGTTGCAAGAGTCTAAACCCATCATCTCCTCCCACATGGCTAACTGCTAAGACTCACTATCATCTGCATGAATAGCTTCCCTATAGGATCTAGGCTCATCCTCATTACTCAATAAAACAAATACACAATGGAAATATAGTGGACTATACCTGTCAACTACGTTCCGTTGTCTTGTGGATCTCCTCAAGGGTGGAGTAAGAGACTCTTCCGGTTCTTCTAGATGCTCAACTTCTTCTGTAACAATAGAGTCTTCCTCATTAGAACTACTTCCACTCAAATCTTCTTCTTCTTCTTCAACCCCCAATCCATCATTTTGTCCTTCTAGCTATGCATCTTCCTATTGTAAATCAAAATGCACTACCTTTGACCTTTCTTTCTCTTTTGGTTGTTCAAGTTTAGAAATAGCTCTAAGTTCCTTGAAAATAACATTAGTAGAGAAAATATTTTTTCTAGTTAAAGGATCCCAAAGCTTATAGCCATTAACATTCTCACCATATCCAATGAAGATGCATTTCTGCACTTTTGGATCTAACTTAGATTGCTTTTCCTTAGGCACATGAACAAAAGTCTCACAGCCAAAAAACCTTAAATGTGAAATAGAAGGTTTCTTATCTATCCAATATTCATAAGGTGTCAAATCAAGAGCCTTACAATGAGTTCTATTAATCAAGTAACAAGTGGTACACACAACCTCTGCCCAAAATTATTTCTCCAACTG
Source organism: Cunninghamia lanceolata (assembly GCA_027924645.1). Taxonomy (NCBI): domain Eukaryota; kingdom Viridiplantae; phylum Streptophyta; class Pinopsida; order Cupressales; family Cupressaceae; genus Cunninghamia; species Cunninghamia lanceolata. Next base: position 8,839,793 of record BSBN01000635.1, on the reverse strand, counting down.
TGAATCACTCAACATACTTTTGACTCTTTCCATGATTGTTTAGTTCATCTTTTTTGTAACACCATTATGTTGTGGTGTATACAGAGTTGTCTTTTATCTTATTATACCTACATGCTTACAAAACTCATCAAATTCCTTAGAACAATATTCCCCTCCATTGTTAGATCTTAATATTTTTATCTTTAATCCTGATTGATTTTCAACTAAGACTTTAAAATCCTTAAACTTAGTGAAAGCTTTATATTTGTGTTTCATAAAATCAATCCATGTAAATCTGGATACATCATCAATGAAGGTGAGAAAATAATGAGATTTTCCAATAGAGTCATTAGCCACAGGTCCAAACACATCTAAATGAATAATTTCTAACTTCTCTTTTGCTCTATTACTTCCTAAAGGAAATGATGTTTTGTTTTGTTTACCAAACACACAATGCTCACAGAAATCAAAATGCTCATCAGAATAAGAAAAATTGTCCAACAATTTTTTATTCTTAAATGTTTTTAAAATATTATTACTTGTGTGACCCAATATATGGTGTCACAACATACAAGTGTTTTCAAAAGCCTCAAAAATATAAGAGGAATTGCAAACTATAGTGGCATCTAGCCTAAATAAGGTCCCTGATGCAGGAGCATCTAGTGGTGTAAGGGTAATCTTGCATCAGCCAAAAAAATGATTTTCTTTTCTATTTCTTTCAAATTTGGAATTTTTGGATACCCATTTGCTTGAATAATGATTCAGAACCTTCAAAGTTCTCAAAAAGGCTAAAGATGCCAGGACTTACTATTTTTAGTAACCCTATATCAGAGAAGCAGTTGAGCCTGAAATTTTTTCCAAAGCTTCAAAGTAGTCAAATAAGCATTCTTGGTAAATTTTAGCTCAGGAGCATGCCCAGATTTCAAGATATTAAAGAGTTCATTCAAAGAAATTTCAAACTCAAAATTGAGGGCCTTAGAAGCCCCCAAAAGGGCTAAAAGTTGCAGATCCTTCAGATTTGACAAAAGCATGGTGTAGATCTCTTTGCAAGCTTTCCAACAGTATATAATAATTGAAAATCCAACAGTCAGATCTAAAGTTATGGCTCCCAGAAGTTGCGCTATCCAATTTTTCAATTTTAATATTAAAAAATTCTTCTTGGGCAAGAGCAAGAATAGTGGGGCTCATTTTGGTACTCAAAGTTGACATTAGGGAGAATGTGTATTTATAACCTATTTTTTTTTCTTTGGAAAGTAGCAGACGTAAAGGGAGAAAAGTGGTGAGTTGGGAATAGGAGGGAAAATAGAAACCCTAGCAGATTGGAAGCTACAGAAAGCATAAGGTTCTAGAATCCTAAGGAAGGAAGCTGTCATGTGTTGCATCCTGTTGGAATTTCATCTTATTGTTAAGAAAAGTGTCTCAACCTTGCAACTTCGAAAGATTACTATTCTTCCTAGTTTTGGTCTTTTTGAATACCCTTTATCTTGGAGAATGGTCTGGAACTTTCAAAGTTTCCAAAAGTTTCCAAACAAGCTAAAAATAGAGAGACTTAGTATATTAAGTAAGTCTTTCAATTGAGCTTGGATTGACGTAAAAATTTTCCCAGAAGGTGCAAAACAGCTAAGTGAACATCTCGGGTGAGTTTCGTCTCAAGATCATATCAGGATTGCAAGGTATTAAAGTTTCTATTTTTTTAAATTGCCAGAAAAATGTTTTGAACTCAATTACCAAAATTGAAACTTCTCTAAACATCCTAAAAATTATCATAATTGGCCTAGTAGGTTATAGGGTGATAGATCTCTTCACGATCTTTTTGACGTATTAAATGGTTCGTCAATCGGACACCTGGATCAAAAGTTACGGCCTCCAGAAGTTAGACCTTCTATTTTTGGGAAATGTAAAAATATGTTGGACACATAAAAGAGTTATAAAGGGGAGAGTTACATGTGTTGGTGTGTGGTTTGGCACATCACAAGGCATCTTTGATTGGAGATAATTTGGGCACCACTTTTTGGTGGTTTTGGCGCATGGTTTTGTAATTACCATTGGTGGTGTACTGTATTGTATCTCCTATATATTAGGAACTTGAGATGGAGGTTGTATGTAAGAATCTTATAGATGTTGAATTACCTCTTGGATCTCTAGTTGGATATACTCTTGTAAAATCTTTCTCTGCAAGTATAATGTACTCTTCATGATTCCTGAATAATATATTGGGTGACTTTGGAGTGTGGGGTTTTTTACCTAAAAGGGTTTTCCCCACGTATATCTTGTGTTGTGAGTTTTGTGTTTGCATTTGGAAGTTGTTATTATCTTTTTGTTAATTTGTATCTTAATCTGCAACTGTAAAAGTAAAAAATTGCATAAGTCTTTCCTCAGTAGATCAGTGTAGGAAGCATTTCCGCGTACCTTGCTTCCTTTCAGTTGGTATCAGAGCCTGATCACCTTTGGTTCTAGTTGTTGGGAAGAGAGTTTTTTGAGCTGATCTTCATTTGAGTGGGAGCTTGTGCAGAGGATTTTGAAATCTTTATTACAGGTAAGAGATGGAGAGCACATCTGGGAGGTTTGATATAGAGAATTTTAATGGAAGTAATTTTGAGTTGTGGAAACTCAAAATGGAGGACATGCTTGTAGATCAAGATTTATGGGAAGCCGTATCTGGTACAAAACTAATGACAATGTTTCAAGAAGACTGGGATCTTAAAGATCGAAAGCTAAGGGCTTGATAAGACTCTGTTTAGCTGACTTAGTGCTCCTAAATATCCATGAAGAGAAGACTACAAAGGAACTTTGGAAGAAGCTTGGAGATGTTTATTAGGCTAAATCCTTGGTGAGCAAGTTATTCCTGTGAAAGAAATTGTATTCTTTGAGGATGGAAGATGGAGGATCTGTTGCTGATCACCTAAATATATTCAATATGCTTGTTTCCTAGTTGACTTCTATTGGTGTGAAGATGGAGGAGGAGGATCGATCTATGACATTACTATGTTCCTTACCAGATTCATGGGACCACCTTGTTATGGGTATTGGGAGTACCACTACCACCTTCAAGATGGATGAAGTGGTTTCTTCGCTGTTGTCTAAAGAGATGTAGAGAAAGTCTTCTAAATCAGCTAAGGAGGCTCTTGCGGTTCATGGTAGATCTAAAGAGAAGGGAAAGAAAAATGATAAGAAGAAGGAAGAAAAAGGAAGATCCAAATTCCGTGGGAGATCTAAGTCTCCCAAAAAGTCCAAGGCCCTGTGTTGGAACTATAGAAAACCTGGTCACTTTTGCAAGGAGTGCAAGGAGGAGAAAAAGAAAAAGAAGAAGAATTATGATTTAGATTCTGACAAGTCCTCTCAGGATGAAGGAGAAGAATTGGTCATTGCCTTGGCAATGCATGCATCTGAGGATGTGTGGCTTATTGACTTTGGTGCATCTTTTCACATGACCTCACATTGGGGCTAGTTTTTGAAGTATGAAGAATACGATGGTGGAAAGGTGTACTTGGGTGATGATTCTTATCTGGATATTGTTGGCCGTGGAAGAGTCTTGATTTGATTCCTTGATGGACGAGTAAAGGGAATCAATGGTGTTCTGCATATCCCTGGTTTGACATGGAACCTTCTTTCTATAAGTAAATTGAATGATGTGGGTTTGCATGTTGTTTTCTCGAATGGAGGATGCAAGATGACTAGAGTATCTAGGGTGTTCAGATTGACACTCTATTTCAGATTGATACATGTGTAGTTTAGTGCAATAGTGCCTCTGTTTCAAAGAAGAGAGCTTCAGAGTCTTCATCCCGACCATTGGAACCAGCAGCAAAAAAGATTGTTGCATCGACTTCTGATGGTTGTGCTTTCTGGGTACCTAAGGGTGCTTATTCTATGGAGATGAAACTTCCAGCTGAGAAGATAATTTTATGGCACCAAAGGCTTGGTCACATTGGTGAAAAAGGTTTGAGGACCCTGAAGAATAAAAATCTTGTTGAGGGTATGAATGATTGTAACCTTGAGTTTGATTTCTGTGAACATTGCATTTATGGAAAACAAAACTGTGTTCAGTTTTATTCGAGTTCTCACAAATCTTCTGATGTGTTGGACTTGATTCATTCTGATGTGTTTGGTCCTGTTAATGTTCCTTTGATTTCAAAATCTATTTACTTTGTTTCGTTCATTGATGACTACAGTAGAAGGACATGGGTGTATTTTCTTAGAAGTAAATCTGAAGTCTTTAATAGATTCAAAGAGTTTAAAGCTCTTGTAGAGAATCAAAAGGATAGAAAGATTAAGTGTTTGAGGAATGACAACAGTGGTGAGTTCTGTTCAGCAAATTTTGACAAGTTCTATAAAGAACAGGGGATTGAGAGGCACAAGACAACTCTGTATACCCCTTAGCAGAATGGAGTTGTAGAGAGGATGAATAGAACATTGATGGAGAGGGCAAGGAGTATGCTAAGTGGAGCTAGTCTTGAACAAAAGTTTTGGGCTAAAGATGTTGCTACTACTTGTTACCTGGTCAACAAGTCTCCTACATCAATGCTCGTTGATAAGACACCTATGGAGGTATGGTCTGGTAAAAAGCCTTCATTAATACACATTCAAGTATTTGGTTGAGACATATGCACATGTACCTAAGGAGAAGAGGTCTAAGTTGGAGAACAATGCTATAAAGTTAATCTTCATCAGTTATGGCATCAGTGTGAAAGGGTACAAGCTTTGAGATCCAGTAGCTGAAAGAGTTCTGTATAACACAAGTGTGATCTTCAAAGAGCTCAATCCTTCTTATGTTGTCTTGTAGCTAGAAAAAGAAGAGAAGAAAGATGATGTGGTTCAACTTCCTTCCACCCCTAAGAAAGTTGAACAAAAAACATCTATTGGACTGATAATGAGGAGAGCTCTAGTAGCTTTGAAAGTTTAGAAGAAGATGAAGAACCTCAACCTCAATCTTTGAGGAGGTCCATGCGGATAAGGCATCAACCTGATAGGTTTGGTTATTCATTGCATGATTCCAATTGTATTTTTTCTTTGATTTCTAACACTGATGAGCCTAGAACTGTGAAAGAGGCTATGGGTATGAAAGATGCAAGTTCCTAGGAGGCCATGGAAGAGGAGGTGGCTTCTTTGGAAAAGAATAATACTTGGGACTTGGTGCCTTTGCCTGAAGGATGGAAACTTGTTGGATGCAAATGGGTGTTTAAAAAGAAATTTGGTGTAGATGGCAGTGTTGAGAAATATAAGTCTAGATTGGTTGTGAAGGGGTATTCTAAGGTGGAAGGAATCAACTATGGTAATATTTTCTCTCCCATTGCAAAGCTGACATCTATTTTGTTCCTGTTATCTCTTGCAACAACATATGATCTAGAAGTGGAATAGATGGATGTGAAGACAACATTCCTTCATGGTGACTTGGAGGAGGAAATCTATATGTCACAGCTAGAGCACTATGTGGCGAAAGGTAAAGAAAATCTGGTTTGTAAGTTGAAAAAGTCTTTGTATGGTTTGAAACAATCTCCTAGGATGTGGTACCAGAAGTTTGATGCCTCTGTGTTGAGTATTGGATTTTAGAGATCGAAATTAAATCATTGTGTTTACTACAAGTTTGGCAATGATCCCATTCTCATTATTGTATTGTATGTCGATGATATGTTACTCATTGGGAATGGTAAAAGTTTAATTTCTGATTTAAAGTTTCAGTTGTCAGCATAGTTTGAGATGAAAAATCTAGGGGTAGCTCAATACATTCTGGGAATGGAAAATAGAAGAGACAGAGCAAACATATAACTTTGGTGAGGCCAGAGTAAGTATGTTAACACTATGTTGGAGAGATTCATCATGATGGATTGTAGACCTTTGACTGTTCCTGTTACAATGGGGACAAAGTTATGTGTTGGAGATTGTCCAAAGTCTCCTTATGAGACAAAGGATATGGGCAGAGTTCCTTATGCTAGTGTGGTTGGCAATTTGATGTATGTGATGGTTTGCACAAGACCAGACATTGCCCAAGCGGTGGGAGTCCTTAGTCAATTTATGGCTAATCCTGGATGGGTACATTGGGATGCAGTTAAGAGAGTGTTTAGATATTTGTGGGGTACTTCTGAGTATTCTTTATGTTATCATGGTTATCCTATAGGACCTCGGCATTCACTTTGTATTCGTGGATTTGTGGATTCAGATTGGACAGGTGACATTGACAACAAGAGATCCACTAGTGCTTATGTGTTCACTATGTTTGGTGGTGCTATTAGTTGGATGAGTAAGCGGTAAATTGTGGTCACTTTATCCACTATTGAAGCTAAGTACATGGCAGCAACTCATACTTGTAAAGAAGCCATTTGGCTTAAGAGATTGTGTTCTAATGTTGGGTTTGATGCAGGGAAGATTACTATTTGTTGTGACAGTCAGAGTGCCATATGTTTGGCAAAGAATCCTACTTTCCATGCAAGGACTAATCATATTGATGTCCAGTACCATTTTGTTCGTGACATGGTAGAGGATGGGAAGGTAAACTTGGAAAAAGTTGAAACTTTGATGAATATTGCAGATTCCCTGACAAAACCTGTGAGCACAGAGAAGTTCAGATGGTGTTCAGAGTCTATGGGCCTCATGGCCCCTAGCAATTAAATCATGGTGTTGATACTCCCTTTTCTCTTACAAGGTGTTCAACAAGTGGGAGAATGTTAAGAAAAGTGTCTCAACCTTGCAACTTTGAAAAATTACTATTCTTCCCAATTTTGGTCTTTTTGAATACCCTTTATCTTGGAGAATGGTCTAGAACTTTCAAAGTTTCCAAAAGTTTCCAAACGAGCTAAAAATAGCGAGACTTACTATTTTTAGTAAGTCTTTCAATTGAGCTTACATTAAACTAAATTTTTTCGTAGAAGGTGCAGAACAGCTAAGTAAACATCTCGGGTGAGTTTCGTCTCAAGATCATATCAGGACTGCGAGATATTAAAGTTTCTATTTTTTGAAACTGCCAAAAAAAAAGTTTTGAACTCAATTATTGGAATCAAAGCTTCTCTAAATGTCCTAAAAATTGTCATAACTGGTGTAGCAGGTTATAGGGTGATAGATCTCTTCACGATCTTTCTAACACATTAAATGTTTCGTCAATTGGACACCCGGATCAAAAGTTATGGCCTCTGGAAGTTGGACCTTTTATTTTTGGGAAATGTAAAAACATGTTGGACACATAAAAGAGTTGTAAATGGGAGAGTTACACATGTTGGTATGTGGTTTAGCACATCATAAGGCATCTTTGATTGGAGATAATTTGGGCACCACTTTGTGGTGGTTTTGTCTCATGGTTTTGTAATTACTGTTGGCGGGGTACTGTATTGTATCTCCTATATATTAGGAACTCGAGATGGTGGTTGTATGTAAGAATCTTATAGATGTCAAATTACCTCCTGGATCTCTGGTTGGATATACTCCTATAAAAGTTTTCTCTGCAAGTATATTGTAATCTTCATGATTTCTAAATAATATATTGGGTGGCTTTGGAGTGTGGGATTTTTTACCTAAAAGGGTTTTCCCCATGTATATCTTATGTTGTGAGTTTTGTGTTTGCATTTGGAAGTTTTTATTATCTTTCTATTAATGTGTATCTTAATCTGTAACTATAAAATTAAAAATTTACCTAAGTCTTTCCTTAGTAGATCAGTGTAGGAAGTGTTTCTGCGTACCTTGCTTCCTTTCACTTATAATGTAATTTTGATCTATGTGATGTAATTTGTTTTTCCATTTTAATGAAAGAACATTCCTATTTTTTGTGAATAGTCGGTATTGTTGTGTGTTTTGAGTTTTACCTCCCTCATCAAGTGGTATCAGAGAAAGAGTTCTTGAGTGTGTAGACAAATCATTGACCGTGAGACAGTTTGCACTAGGACCTGAGGTTGTGGGTTTGCTCTAGAGATGAAAATGCCTCCATGAAGAAACCATGGTGGGAGAAATGCTTTGACAGAAGAGGGTTTTAAAGCCCTATAGAGTTAGATCAATGCATTTCAAGAGGAGCTGCAAAGAGGGTTTGAGCCAAGAATAAGAGAAGAAAGTGAAGATGAAGCTGAAGAAGAGTTCTCTAAGGAAGAACAATACGTTGCTGGAGATCCTGCAGAAGTTAAGTTGTTGAGGGCCATTTCAAAGATCAGAAAGAGGCCTGGGATCGAATTTTCTACCTATTCTGAAGATCTAAATCTGGAAGAGCTTATTGGTTGGATAAATGATATGGAGGAATATTTTGAATATGAAAATGTGGAGGATCCAGAACGAGTCAAGTTTGCAAAAATGAAGTTGAAGGGCCATGCGACTATTTGGTGGAAGGAGGTCCAGTTGGAGAGAAATAGAAGAGAAAAAGGAAAGATTACGAGATGGGATCAAATGGTGGATAAACTAAAGAAGCAGTTCATTCCTGTGGACTATGAGTTGGAGTTGTTGAAGAAGCTGCAAGGATTGAAGCAATGTAATAAGTCTGTTAAGGAGTATACAGAAGAGTTTTATAAGATTATAATTAGAATAGGCCATGTGGAGGCCAACAAGGAGAAGGTAGCCCATTACATTAATGGGTTAAGGCCAAGTATTCAAGAGGAGTTGAGCCTGGTCAAAATGACCACCATAGAAGATGTGTACCTATTTTCCCTGAAGGTGGAAGAGAAGCTGAATAAAAGATTTGAAAGTAAGCAAAGAGGAAGAGGTCAAGGTGGAAGGATGGTGAAAGATCCTATGGAGGCCGAAATGAAGATCAAAAGAAAAGTGAAGAAGTTGGCACCAATCAAAATCAAAGAGGAGATAATTCCTTTCGCCCTCATGACCAAAATAATGGTGAGCAAAGAGGAAGAGGAAGAGGTTGACCTGGGACAGGACCTGGAAGGGGAGGTTTCAGAGGAACTTGTTTCCAATGTGGTGAAGAAAGACATTGAGCATATGAGTGTCTGCAACATCAAGGAAGGACAAATAGAAGACTTGAAGGTAATACATGAGTTTCACATGTAGATGAAGATGCACAGTTTGAGCATTCTGAAGATGCTGAAAGGGGAGAAACCCTAGTTGTCAGAAGGACCCTGTTAAATGAGGAGAAAGAACCAGATCATAGGAAGAGTTTATTCCACACAAGGTGCAAGTGTGAAGGTAAGTGTTGCACGATATTATTATCGACAGTGGAAGCACTGGTAGTCTTGTATCAGAGGAGATGGTTAACAAGTTGAAGTTGACAAGGAGAAGGCATCCACATCCATATCGGATCACATGGTTGTAGAAGGACCATAGAGCTTTGGTCAATGAATAGTGTTTAGTCAAGTTGAAGATTGGATGGTCATTCAAACACCTATTCCCTAACAAGGATGAATTTCATCATAAGTTGAAGCCCTTGAAGGAGGTAGAAGAAAAGGTATGTAGTATTGTCGGAACTTGCTTGGTAGATGGTAGGAAATTTTTGGAGGGTGTGAGGCATAAGCGTCATTACTTTGTGTTGATTCTTAAGATCAACTGAGAGAAATGTGAAGATGTACCGGCATAAGTCTCAGATCTGTTGGAAGAATTTTAGGACATTGTCTCTGATAATGTACCAGAGAGTTTACCACCGGTGAGGAAGATAAGTCACCAAATGGATTTGATACCAGGATTTAGTTTGCCAAATAAGGCTACCCATAAAATGATTCCTACAGAGAAATAAGAGCTGAACAGACAAGTTCATGAGCTATTAAGGAAAAGACTGATAAGAGAGAGACTAAGTCCATGTGTAGTACCTGTAGTACTAGCACCAAAGAAATATGGGGAGTGGAGAATGTGTGCAGACTCTCGAGCAATCAATAAAATTACAATCAAGTACAGATTTCCATTGCCAAGGATGGATGATATTATGGATTGCTTGAGTGGAGCCAAGTACTTTACAAAGATTGATTTGAAGAGTGGATATCACCAGATCCGAATAAGAGAAGGAGATGAATGGAAGACAACCTTCAAGACTAAGGAGGGCCTATATGAATGGTTAGTCATGCCATTTGGGCTATCTAATGCACTAAGTACATTTATATGGCTCATGAATGAGGTACTAAAAGAGTTTTTGGGTAGATTTATCATTGTTTATTTAGATGATATTTTGATTTTCAGTAAGATTTTGGAGTACCTAATGCATGTTCAAAAAGTTTTTGGGAAGCTAAGGGAAGAAAAGTTGTTGATTAATCTAAAGAAATGTAGTTTTGTGAAGGAGTTGGTGTACCTGGGATTTGTTATCTTAGTTGAGGGTCTTAAAATGGACCCAGAGAAGGTGAGGGCTATCATTGAATGGCCTACTCCAAGGAGTGCTATAGAGGTACGATCTTTTCATCATTTGGCAAGTTTTTATAGAAAATTTATCAGAAATTTTAGTAGCATTTGTGCACCCCTAATAGAGACAATGAGAGGGGATATAAAAGAGTTTAAATGGACTATAGGAGAAGCTAGGAGTTTTGATACATTGAAGCAGAAAGTTATAGAGCAACCTATTTTGGCACTTCTAGATTTCAACAAGGTATTTCAAGTAGATTGTGATGCTAGTGGCAGTGCTATAGGAGATATTTTGAGTCAAGAAGGTAAGCCCATTGCCTATTTCAGTGAGAAGCTTAATGATGCCAAGAAAAAGTATTCTATTTATTATCAAGAGTTTTATGCTATAGTACAGGCTTTGAAGAAATGGATACATTATTTTTTGTCAGAAGAGTTTGTTTTATATATTGATCATTACGCTTTGCAGCATCTTAATAGTCAAGGAAAGTTAAAACAAAGGCACTTAAAATGGGTTGAGTGTTTGTAGAGTTATACTTTTTTTTTAAGCATAGGAGTGGGAAGTCCAATAGAGTTGTAGATGCCTTGAGCAGAAGGGAAACTTTGTTGATAGAGATGAAGATAGAGGTTGTTGGGTTTAATGAAATCAAGAATTTGTACCCTGAAGATCTAGACTTTACAGAGGCTTGGAAGGCTTGTTTGGAGCCTATTACCCTGGATAGGACAAGATGGTTGGATTATGTGATCCAAGATGGTATGTTGATCAAAGGAAGCTAGTTGTGCATTTTGAGGAGTTCCATGAGAGAGAACCTGATTAAGGAGAAGCATAGTGGAGGGTCGGTAGGACACTTTGGTCGAGATAAGACCATTGCTATTGTTAGTGAACATTATTATTGGCCACAATTATAGCAAGATGTGAGGAAATTTGTGTAGAGTTGCAAAGTGTGTCAGCTGGCAAAAGGAACAAGTCAAAATACAGGGCTATATCAACCATTACCTGTACCAGAGAGGCCATGGGACAATATTAGTATAGATTTTGTTCTTGGTTTACCAAAGACACAGAGAGAACATGATTCCATTTTTGTGGTGGTTGATAGATTCTCGAAAATGACACATTTTATTCCTTGGAAGAAGACTAATGATGCTATTCATATTGTAGAGTTATTTTTCAAAGAGGTGGTTAGACTACATGGTCTACCAAGGAGTATAGTTTCAGACATAGATACCAAGTTTGTTGGGTATTTTTGGAGGATCTTATGGAAGAAGTTGAAGACTGAGTTAGTGTTTAGTTCTGCACATCATTTGCAAACTAATGGATAGACAAAGGTAGTGAATCGAAGTTTGGGCAACTTGCTGAGATGCTTAGTAGGAGATAAGCCCAAGGGATGGGATTTGATTTTACCACAGGCAAAATTTGCTTACAACAATTCTGTCAATAGGAGTACTAGTAAATCCCCATTCCAAATTGTGTATGGAAGCAGTCCAAGAAATGCTTTTGAGATGAGAAAGATAGATAAAGGAGAGAAGAGTAGTGCTGAGGCCGAAGACTTTGTAGAACACTTGAAGAGCTTGCATGAAGAGGTACGAAAACACGTTAATAAAATGAATTATCAATACAAGGCTAAGGTAGGTCAGAAGCAAAGGTTTAAGGAATTCAAGATTGGAGAAGAAGTTATGGTTCACCTAAGAAAAGAAAGATTTCCTGTTGGTACATACAATAAGTTGAAGATGAAGAAATTTGGATCATGCAGGATCCTGAAGAAGCATGATTCAAGAAATGCATGAGGTAGAGCTATCAAGTGGAATCAACATTTCCCCTGTGTTCAAGATTGTTGATTTAACAGAGCATCATGGAGGTGGTACAAAGGATGGACCAGCAGAACAATAGTGGAATATCTTGGTTCCTACTTTAGAGAAGGAGGAGATAAAAGAAATTCTGGATAGTCATGTGGGAAGAAGTACCAAGAACAAGCAATATGAAGAATATTTGGTTACATGGAGAGGAAGGCTTGTTGAAGATTCTCCCTGGTTGTCTAAGAAGGAGGTTGACCATTTGGGTTTTTCCCAAACACTTGTGATGTGACAAGGTCACTTTTCAAACTACCTTAGGTGTCTAATGTCGGAGCATCCAGTGCTGTAAGGGCAATCTTGCATCACCCAAAAAAATGATTTTCTTTTCAAATTTTGGATTTTTGGATACCCATTTGCTTGAATAATGATTCAAAACCTTCAAAGTTCTCAAAAAGGCTAAAGATTCCAGGACTTACTATTTTTAGTAACCCTATATCAGAGAAGCAGTTGAGATTGAAGTTTTTTCCAAAGCTTCAAAGTAGTAAAATAAGAATTCTTGATAAATTTCAGCCTAGGAGCATGTCCAGATTTCAAGATATTAAATATTTCATCCAAAGAAATTTCAAACTCAAAATTGAGGGTCTTAGAAGCCTCAGAAAGGGCTGAAAGTTGTAGATCTTATAGATTCAACAAAAGCATGGTGTAGATCTCTTCGCATGCTTTCCAACGATATATAATAATTGAAAATCTAAGGTCAAATCTAAAGTTATGGCTCCCAGAAGTTGCACTATCTAGTTTTCCAATTTTAAAAATTGAAAATTCTTCTTGGGTGGGAGTAAGGACAGTGGGGCTCATTTTGGCACTCAAAGCCAACATTGGGGAGAATGTGTATTTATAACCTATCTTTAGCTCTAGAAAGCAGTGGAGATAAAGGGATAAAAGTGGTGAGTCATGAAAAGGAGGGAAAATGGAAACCCTAGCAGATTAGAAGCTACATAAAGCATAAGGTTCTAGAATCCTAAGGAAGGAAGCTGTCATGTGTTGCAGCATGTTGGAATTTCATCCTATAATGTAATTCTAATCTATGTGATGTAATTTGTTTTTCCATTTTAATTAAAGAACATTACTATTTTCTATGAGTAGTCTATATTGTTGTGTGTTTTGAGATTTACCTTCCTCATCAGTTCCCAATCTTTTCCCCTTCACTACCACCAAGTTTCACCAATCTGCAACCATGCTTATCAAATGTTACATGTATTCCCAAATCATTCAACTTTGAAATTGAAATCAAATTTCTATCCAATTCAGGAACATGCAAAACACCAGTGAGGGTTTTAATTATTCCATCACTGAAACACAACATTACCTTTCCTTTCCCAACTATCACATATGTAAAGTTGTCTGTAAGGAACCCTTTACCTCCATCATACTCTTCATATGTGAAAAACCATTCTTTATGCAGGTTCATATGATATGAGCATCTTGAGTCAATCAACCAATGATCATTAAAAACAACATTGCATGTAGAAAGTAAAACATATTCACCTACATTCGAGGACTTATCAGTAGCGGAATCCCACTATTTCTTTAGGTTTCTACATTCCTTTATCACATGCCCTCTTTTTCTACAATTCCAACACTTAACTCTGTTCTTCTTTCCAAAAGCCTTAGAATGACCCTTAGACTTGTCTTTAGACCCCTTCTGATATCCTTTCGGTCCTCTTTCTTTAGACCTTCCCCTCACATTGAGAGCCTCAATGTTACCCTTAGAAGTCTTCTTCCTCATCTATTGTGCCAACAAAGTTGCAACAAGGCGATCCAACTTTGGATCTTCAAGGTTAGCAGTAATAGTAAGGATAACATCCTCCCAAGATTTAGGTAAAGAACAAAGTAAAAGTATACATTTATCTTCCTCTTCTACTATAAAAATACAAAATCAAGTTGACTCAAAAGTAAATTAAAATTACTCAAATGCTCTGCAATGGAATCGCCCTCTTTCATTTTAACTAAAAATAATTTCCTCTTTAAATAAATCTTGTTTATCATGCTCTTGATTTGATAGATCTCACCTAATCTCTTCTAGAGTTTGAAGGCAATCTCTTCCTTCGATACATTCAACGGGACATAATCTGCAAGACATAGTTGGATGGTTCCTCGTTCCTTCTTATCCAACCTTTCCCATTCTTCCACACTCACATCATCAGGCTTCTTCTCTTTCATAACAACCAACCACTGGTTTCTTTCCTCAAGCAAATCCTCCATCTTCAGCTTCCACAATTCATACCCTGTACCGTTGAACTTCTCAATGTCCAAACGAGAGGATGAAGCTACGGATTGAGCCATTAATACTACACAAGATCTGCAAAACAAAACAAAAAAATCTCCCACTATAGCTAAACAAACTTCACACTACCACCCAAGAATCAAAACTAACTAGGCTCTGATACCAAATGTTAGAAATGAAGGAAACAACTACCAAAATGGAAATATGATTACAATATGTTTATGATCTAAAAGCAGTGTAATATGAACATAGATTGCATACAGAAATGAAATTACAACACAAGAATAAACACCATAGAAGAATAAACCACATAACATAGTATGTAATGTGGAGAAAATCCTTTTAGGTAAAAAACTCCACCAAGATAAGAGGCTCATGTTGTATTATCTTCAAAATCTAAAATACATAATACATGCACTTCCTCTATCTTTCCAACCTTCAATCCGACATAACCTATGTACAAGAAAACTATAATCTCTAAGACATGCATAACATATACAAGGCACTGCATTTATAGAGGTATTTCACTCCCCAAACTAGGCATCCACTTTCTCTCTCCTTGAATACTCATCATGCAAAATTAAATGACCTCTTGAAGTTCATGTCACTTGTCAATAGTCAACCATGCAAACTTTGGTGCCCATGGACAAGAATAAGATCTTATGGGGCAATAAATGATGTCATAACCATCATAGATTTTGTCATAATACCCCCCAAATAGTATCTTTCCAATATGGGAACCTCAAGCTAAGTATAGCAACTTACAAGCAATCAGTATTTGTCATAAGTTTTCATATTGTCATAGAATCATATGACAACTTACAATTGTCATAGATTCTCTTACTACTGCTTACCAACTTTGTGACATGTGTCATAACAACCAAAACTAGATGATTCCTCCAAGGTGGTGCCTACCCTCAATTACTCTTTATTTTTACAATTACCATTAGTAAATGTTACTCCATAATTACTGCTGGTAACTCTAGAACTTACCGATGCAGAAGTTCTCCGTAATTACCGTCCTCAGTAAATAATTTTTACCACTACCGGTGAAACTTGTACATCCCTTATGGGTGATTTACAAACAATATTAGGAATAATAATTACAAGGATTTACAAGGTCAATGACACCTTAATCCTAACAAGAAGGGGCTTAAAGGTGCTATGGCATATTCCTTTATGCTTGATTTAGTTGCAGATGAGCAGTCTAGATGGTGCCAAGTGTTAGTAGTAGCTTCCATATTCTTCCTCTCTTCTCATTATATTATATTTCTATGGGTCTTTTTGGGTTAGATGTTAGGTTTTGGGGAGAGGCTACTAGAAATTTTCCAAGCCAATCTTAGGGTCATGTCTGTAATTGTCTAAGATTTGTATTGTCAAATTCATGAAAAACTTTGCTTAAATATGAACATTGTCTGATTCTAAGTCTAATTTTGGCTATGGAATTATACTATCTATTTGGTAAATCAATGTAAGACTTATTCATGCTTGATTTACATTCTATCTCCATTTCATCTTGTAAATTTTTAGGAATTTAATAACTTCATAGGTGCACATTTGTTGTATTTGTGTTAGAATTTAGTTAGTTTTGTATTCAAGGAATACAATAAAAATTCATGTTATGAATTATTTGTAATTGGAAGTCTTTCTAACCTAATATGTGGGGTTTATGAGTTTGGGATGGATTATTGAGAATGGGTTGCATTATCTGAAACATGAAGGCAATTGAGAGTCTAGGCTTTGTAAGGAAAAGTCATGTGACATAAGGTCATCTAAACTATGATTTGCTCTTTCATTGCTATTATTTGTATAAGATTGACTTTGTTCCTGCAAGATAAGGCATATGTCTCTTATGGTTGCAGCTAACTCAACACCTCAAATCTACAAATAAAGGAACATCTACAGAGAAGTATAACTTATTGGAGCTTTTTTGTCTTCATGGAATTTAAAGGATGCAAAGGATAGGTCTAAGTTATTTCTCATTTGTCACCCCTTTGCCTATTGATATGAAGACAAATCAGTTTGTGTAATTTATTTGTTCACAATGCCGGTAAAGGTACAAAGGATCATGCCTGCACTTGTTAATGTGAAATCCTTTGCTTATATATTTGTGAATGTGTCATTTATCCACATATTTAGGGTCTATAGCTACAAACTAGTATAAAGTCAACACAATCTGAGTTAGTGACAAAAAATTGGGCTTGTTTATTGTGTGAACTGGACTTGGTTTCATTTTTGTAGCAAATGTATGTCAAAGATTTTTATTATTCTTTAAGACCTTCATTAGGAGTACCCTTCCAAGTCTTGTGGAGCTTGTAACATGCCATCTCATATTACTTGGAATTACACAACAATTTACTAAGAAAGTAAATGAACATGGTAAACATGAAATAATTGTTTTTTTCTTTTTTTTACATAATCACATTAAAATAATGCATATCTTTTCTAAATATTTTTCAACCTTGAAATACAATATATTCAAAGATAAAAGCATAGTGAAATCATTTCACTTTACATTTACAAATATTTTGCATTTAGCAATATGATTAAGTTTACATAAGTTTGGCAATCATAAGTCAATCATGAAGTACACTACATCTGGAATCTTGATATCTGTCACTCAAGTCTCAGTGAGTCTTTTGCTATAGAGGGAGAGCATCATCTGAGTGATTTACCTCCAACCATAGACCGGCAATCCCCCGTACAACTTCCTTCCTTGAAGTGGCCCTACCTTTGATGAAGAGTATAGAAATAAGGAACCAATAGGTTGCCATCTGATTCCTAGTACCGTATCCTACGTAACTCAATTGACCATACAACTCTAGACAATCTTTTAGCTAAGTATGATCATTCTGAAAGGTCATGCCACCTAGACATTGTGAACTGACTAATTCATGCAAAGACAAATACATCACTTTGGCCAAAGTTTTTATATATATAAATGTTTTCAATAAACATAGTCGTGTGTTCACACACCTCTAACTCGACTTGGAAAATATCTCATCCTACAGTTTGACTTGCTTGACTAGTAACTCTGGATGTGAAATGTCTTGGCTAAACTCAATTCCTAGTCAATCTGACTTAGAATTTAATCCTTAATCTAGGATATTCATACTATATATAGGTTCAGGTAATTTTAACCCTTCAAGGAGCCCCTCATTGCATTCTTGCAAAAATCAGGGTCTATGACTTCCTATCATTCTACTTAATGACTCAAATATTAAGCACTTCTTGTGAGCTATATGTCAAGTTTTGACTCTATCAAGAAATCACTTAAATTTATCAAAGTACTACTTAGACTCCTTTCTAATTTATATTGTTTTAAAGTTTTCTTGACCATTTACTGTCAACCATAACACACAATAGACTATACAAAGTGTTAATCGACTTAAGAGTTCTAAGATTTCTAAACCCTTTTGGGTTGATTCTAGGGTTATGACTTCTCTGACCCCAATACAATAAAATATCAAAAACCCTTGTTTCCAAAGTTAATAAGTTAAAATAAAATAACATGAATGTAATAACCCCTAGTCTACTCTCGACCACTTGGGCATTGAATGAATACACATTTCTCATATTACGTATAAACATAGAATACAAGGTTTTATCCTCATTTATATAAAACCTTGATGAATACTATCATTAGCATAAGTACTCTTGATTAAGTTCAATCTTCAATCTGAATAGGTTTTGAGTCAAAAAAAACTATTAAAATAATGTTTTTGACCTAATGGTCTCCTTTTGTCCACCAACTTTAGTTATAGAAAGGATATGAACTTATGCACAACATCCTTGCATATAACGAATGTACTTGTCATAATCAAAGAATGCATATATCTTAATATATAGTATCTTTAGGTGTTTCCAATGATATCTAAAACATTTTTATATACATTAGAATAAATGAAACCTATCACTAAGTCTTTGATAGTACACAATGTCACTTATATATATAAATCTTGGAAAATGAAAACCTATCTCTACCTAAACTTCAACAAGATTACTTCTAGGTTAATACTAAAGTCTTTGACAAGCTTAGTCTCAGCTTTTATATATACATCTTGTCTTGTTATACCACTGAGATAGTAAAAGAAATAGACTGCTATACTAAGTACTCAATAACTCCTCATATCATCTTAGATCAATCGACACATGATACAAGATCATCTAACATATAGTTTATTGTCTAATAGACCTAGACATAAGTCTACCAAAAAGTTTAAACATATATATTCTCTTAGGTATAATGATACTACGTTGGCATGATAGTATTTATGTGTTTAACAAAGTACCAATGTTTTGAGGATATCAAATAGTAGTAAGAGAAGTATTCTACATAGTATTCTATTGTTTACTCAATACTGATTTAACATCTATATAATGATATAACTCTATAATGACTCAAGCTCTAAAGTCTCCTTCCCTTTGAGTGCGGTTTCAATTCATAACCCTTAAGAATATTACTCCTATTCAAGACTATCCATGTTTACACAACCACAAAGATTCTAATCTTTATGATTGTATATCTCTAAAAATCTACGTAACTATATTATCACAGTAAGAATGAAACAATTGTATTAGAAATGAGATCTCCTACCTCTACTTTGTTTCCCTTTGCAGAGCTTTCTTGAAACACCACATTTGCTTGATCCCACAAATTCTATAGATAAGAGAAAAGCTCTCTGTACTCAACATAGCTCACTTTTCTTAGTTTTTACCGTGTATTATCTCTACTCTCTCATCTATCAAAATTCTATTAACACTAAGTGATATCACTGTTCCCCTCGATTATCAATCTCCCCACAATAATATAGCCTTTACAAGGCTTAATGTCTCCCTTACTGTGGAGATTCCTTACCAAAATAGAGCCTATAATTGCTCTTCATGTTGCAAATAGTTCGGTGGTGCAGTGACTAGTCATTATGACCACTCCCCATTCTAATTAAGAGCTCCCAATACTCTCCAAGCCACTGTGGAGATAAAGGGGTCGAGTCTCCAAAACTTAACAAGAAGTGGTTGCAATTAAATTTATAAATATACCACCCTCTTAAGAAAATTGTTGTCAACAAAACTATAGGTTTAAACTAAAACTTCATAATAAATAAATAAATATATAACAACGTAATGTAGATGCATACTAAGTATACTTACATTGTTTCAAGCACTCGACATGATACAAGAATGGGGTTGAGGTATTCTCCACCTCTCTATCTTGTATAAACACCAAAATAGATGGGTTATCATAATTGAATCTCAATTGGAAATTACCAATAATGAAATTGTTTAACCCTTAATAAATATTTTCTCTTGAATATAACTATATTCATCACACAAGAGTTAATGACTATTGACCATTCCTTGTCGATGGTCATAACTTCTTGACTTCATTTTTCAACAAAACCTATGCTTAATGGACCTTGATGAGAAATCGACCAAACTTAGACAAAATGGGTCGAACACAACTTACCAAACTCGACGAAAATTCACTAAACTATGCAAGCATGAGACTTAGATGGAAACAACCTGTTCTTATCCATACAACTATTCACTTCTCTCCAATGATGCTCTCCCTCTCTTTGTTAGAGGGTGGAAACCTATTTTCCTAGTTACAACTTGCAATCACCTAACCATGATTAGTGTATCGTTAGTCAATTCATAATCCTTATGAAAAAATAACATTTTATAATCACATGTCTAAATTCTACTCATATAAACATAAACTCATGAAATCATTGATTTCTCCTAACATTTCCATATAACATTAAATCATTAATCCATGCAAAATTATCTACTAATTACGTATAAGTAAAAAATAAAACATAGTCAAAATTTGGGGTGTGACAGAGCTCAAAGTGTAGAAGACAAGGTCCATTATTTTCTGATTGGTTTTATCTTGTCCTTAGTTCAATGATAGGGTTTTCATCTTAACTAGATCAACTTAATCCCTAAGTCTAGGTGATGTGTCATCTCTTAGAGTTGAGGGTAGTGCTATTACCTAAATTTGCACCCTGTTGTTGAAGCTTTGATAGTTCCAACAAATTTAGTGTAACATGGGAATGATCTCAAGGTGTGGGACCTTGCAAATGAGATCTGATATCCAGAGAAGGTCAGTTCCTCTTTCTAGACTTAAGGTCCAAAGGATTCAAGATAAATCTAATGCTATGCTCACAAGGAAAAAGGAAAGAAGGAACATAAATTAAAAGGGGGGCAATGCACCAAGATTTAGTATGTTTAGTTGGAGCTAACATAACACAATGATGATTCCAAAGGCTAAATAAACCAACATAGACTCATTTGTTCTCTAATAGAGGTTAAAATGGAATACTAAAACTTATAAAGGGACCGCTTTATCCACAATATAAGTGAAAATCATTCAAGTAGACACAATGAAAAAGAAATGAGAGAGGTAGAATCAGTTGCTTATATTAATCACAGAGGCTAAATAGTCATTACAAAGATATAAAAGCTAAATATGGATCGAGAAGACATAGAATGATAATTTCCCCTCATAGTTGAACTAGAAATGAAGACAGAGAGGCCTACAAGAGGACATAGTCAATCAAATTCATTTGGTTCTAGGAAATATCATGAGTTCAAGATCAAGCATCAAGCACTTCAATTTGAATAACGACCCAGTGACCAACCAACCACAAATACATCTTTTTACATGTATATATAGATTTTCAAATCACACTGTAGTAGTCATGGACATGGAAAGAGAAGTCAACTAGGAAAGAATGTCACCCATACTACAATAACTTCAATCTGGTGTCCTTGGAGCACACACACATGGCTCTGCCCATGACATCCACTAAAAAAGAGTGTATGCCCACACCATGAGTACAAAGATTTAATGCATAGGAGGCTACATTGGCACGGGGAGGTGAGAAATCCATCTTCTACAAGTAATAGGGCTTTGAAGAAGCATTAATGATGACCAGGAGGGTTGCTGAATAGTCCTGTCATGTTTTGTACAATGGAAAAGAGCTAGGAAGGCAAAAAGATCAGGCCCCGATAGATTGGACTTCCTCTAATCGGTCTTCCACCGATAGGGTTTTAGAAAAGTAAAGGAGGAAACACTGACCTCTGAAGTCTGAAAGAAAGGAAACTATTGGTCTTTAGATGTCAGGCCTTCACCGTTGCATCTTCTTTGGAAATAGGAAGCACCCAACCTCTGCCTCCATAACACTTAGCTGATTTGAGAAATCAGCAGAGATCGGGAAATGGACCTTCCACTTGTCACCTTCAGGAAAGAAGTGTTGCACATATGTTAATTAAGGTTGTGATGTGGTTGTCATTGATGTTAATACTCAATTTGGGTTATCATTGATGTGGTTGTAACACTCTTGTCAACACTCAGTTTGGGTTGTCTGATATGTTGCTGATGTTGGATGTGATGTTGTTGCTAAAGTTCATGGTTGATGTCAAGTATCAGTCAATGTAGTATTGAGTATGATGATATATTGAGATGGGCATTAGAAGCATCAATATGACACATTAAGATGGGAATTAGAAGCATCAAGATGACACATTAAGATGGGAATTAGAAGTATCAAGATGACATATTAAGATGGGAATTAGAAGCATCAAGAAGATATATTAAGATGGGAATTAGAAGCACTAAGATGTATGTTTCTAAAGATGTATGAGTTGTCACAAGAAGGTTCTGGTCTCCTAAAGTTGATGAAATTTTCTACTATAGCAAGTTACCTGGGATACTACTTGGGAAAATTCTCTGCATTCCTCCACATTTAAAGATATGTTCATGCGGTTCAGAATCTAAGTTCAGTATGTTGTGAAGGTGTTATATCTAAGAGATAAAGTATGTATACCTTTAGCAATAAAATTTATGAGTGAGAGTTATGGTCTGTGCTTTGGTGGAGTAAAATAGTGATGAAGACTTGTTGGAATGCTCTGCATTCCTCTGGATGTGAAGATTTGTCAATGTGATTTTGTGAACATGTTTAGGGAGGTTCAATGCATACTTTTGTGAAGTATCAAGTAATGTTTAATCTTCTATGTATACCACCAAGTTGAAATGACCGATGTGCTACAAACTTCATGTGTTCTTGTTTAAGGGAAACCTATTTCAAATGAGCATGACATGCAGCTATTATTCTTTGAAGGATGATGATGTGAAGTATGTTTAGGACTAGGTTAAGCATGTGTTGGGGTCCGCAAGGCATGTTTTTTCTCCTGGTGTAATGTGTAGTTCACGTTAAGGCTTGTCCTCTACATGTTTCATGATGTGTGATCTCTGGCCAACTTTTAAATTGTAATATTCTTGTTGTATTGGCCAACTTGTAATATAATCAATGTAATATCATGTATATATAGTGAACCTAGTTGATCTAGGTGGGGTATGATTGCGAAATAAGAATATGTGCATGTAAAGAGCATAATATGAACATGTTATGCATTATGATGTGTGACTAAAGGAGAAAGAGCACAAGTAATAAGGGCTGTCCTGATTCATCTTGAAGAAATTTTTGTGATAGGAGGGAAGTGAAGAGTGTGCCTAATTGCTCCAATCATCAGAAGAAGTAGAATTGCAATCATCAAAGGTGTGATCTTCAATGTCAATTGTTAGACAGTAGAAGGATTGTCATACTGTAATCATTTCTGAATTCATTCTCAGCTCAGGGAGTAGTTGCTTCCTTGGGTTGTAGCCCTACAAAAAAGTCTTCAGATAGTAGTAGCTTCCTTGGGTTGTAGCCCTAAAACAAAGTTGTAATTTTTATAGCAGTGAGCTTCATATATTGTGAGTTAAACCTCACCATGGTTTTTCCCCTTTTAGGATTTTCCACGTATATATGGTGTTATTTGTTGATGTGCATTGTGTTCATCTTTCATGTTTATGTTAATTCTGTAATGTTTAAGCTTTAATCTACTCTGGAGGATTTGAAGTTTGATTGGATACTGATTCAACCCCCTCTCAGTATCCTGGTGTGTTCAACAATTGGTATCAAATCCAAGTTAATTAGAAGAATCTTAACGACTTTAGGAAGGTCCAAGATGGCTCATAATGGATCTCCCAAGGTACCTATGTTTGATGGAACAAATTATTCCTTTTGGAAGCTAAGGATGGATAACTATCTATCTTCTCTAGGGTGTGGCATTTGGAAATTAATCAAGAAGGGTTACACTGCTCTTGCTAGTGATCCTATAGATGTAGATGAGATTAGGTTGTATGAGAACAATGCTAAGGCAAAGAGTGATATCATGAGTGGGCTAGCTAATTCAGAAATTGTGAAGATAATGGGCTGCAAATCTGGTAAGGATGTCTGCGTAAGACTTGAAAGCATTTATGAAGGAGACAGTAAGGTGAAGCAAGCCAAGATACAAATCTTCAATAGCATATTTGAGACCTCAAGGATGCCAAAAGAAGAAGACATTGTTAGTTACATGCTTCGAGTGGATGAAACAATTAATGGCATCAGAAGTCTTGGTGGTGAAGTGAAAGAAGATGAGATTGTGAAGAATGTTCTGAGATCTCTTCCTAAATCCTACAGTCATAAGGTGTCTGCTATTGAGGAAAATCAGGATTTGGATAAATATACATTAGATCAATTGTTTGGCTCTCTCACAACCTTTGAAATGAGAGAATTTGACAAAGGTGCTCCAAAGAAGGAAACAACATTCAAAGCAAGTAAGAAGATAAAAGATGAAGCAACTGATCAAGATGATGACCTTGATGGGGTAGAAGCAAACTTTGTAAGAATTTTTAAGAAACACAGAAGCAAATACAAAGGTAAGTTACCCTTCAAATGTTTCAATTGTGGAAAGATTGCTCATTTTACTTCTAAATGCCCATTTAAAGAATCAAAAGGTAATAGCAAAAGAGAGAAGACCAAAAGAAGTTAGTATTCGATGGAGAACAACTATTCCTCAAAATGAGGATCATGATGATTCAAATGATGAAATAATTTATATGGCCTTGAATGTTGGTGACAAAAAGGATGATTTTGGAAAATGTGAAAAGTCTGATTCCTTGCAAGATGACTAAAACAATGATAAATCAATGGTTGTGTGGACTGCCTTTCATGCAAAAGAAGTAGCCAAAGCTTGAGTAATTGACAGTGGTTTCTCTAATCACATGACTAGTGACAAGGAGAAGTTTATCATCCTTAAGAATTGTAATGGTGGAGCTGTTAAGTTTGGCGGTGAAGAGTTGGCACAAATCTGTGGAAAGGGTGCTATAACTATTGATGAGAAGAATAGGACTAAGGATGTCCTCTATGTCAAAGGGCTAAAGCACAATCTTCTTACTGTTAGTTAGATGTGAAGTAAAGGATACAATCTTACCTTTCATGCTAAAGGTTGTGAAATCAAGAAGGCAGGGTCTAGAAAACTAGTTGCAGAAGGTATCAAGTCATATGGAGATATCTATCATCTAAAGGAGGTAATGGAAAAACATGCTTATTGGCTTAATCCAATAAGTGTTGGATATGGCACAGGCAAATGGGGTAGATTGATGTAGAGCAAGGGAATAATGTCCTCAACACTCAAATAAACCAATTTTCAAGTTTCAAAACACTAGGGTTGATGATACCTTCCACTATCCTCCTTATGCCTTGTAGTACTCCTAACTAGGTTTTTTCAGCATATCTTTTGGAGAAGGCTTCTAACCCACAAATCAATTACCTTTTTGAGCACCCTTTATGCTTTTATTTAACATGTCAAGAGTTTGGATATTGTTGTTTCAGACCAAACCCCTCAATGATTCACTGTTGTTATTGTAATTAGGCCAAATTAGGCCACTTTTCCAAAACAAGTGTATGAATTTCAACCTCCAAACTCCCAAAATCTAGTTGAGGGCTTCTAACACATCAAATGTGGTCTAATTATGTATGTTTCATTGCCAAGATCCATCACAAATTCACTGAGTTTCAAAAAAACAAGTCTACTACCTTCTAAAGCGTAATACATAGGAATATCAAGCTAGGGTTTGGTCAAACACCCTCCAACTCCATACCCTACTCTTGAAAACCACAAAATCATTGAAAATACATTGAATACTTCCATTCCACTGAGTTACAGAAGATTTCACCAGTGGAATGGCTCACAAACACATTTTGTTTGAACAAAACCCTAAACCCTAGGTTTACCAACTATTTTCAGTCAAATGCCTATAAGTTCCTTCTACTATGATGAAATTTCACCAAACCACCTACAAATGTTAGCAAACTTAGAGTACAATTACTTCAAATGAAATTTAGATAATGTCAGGCCGTATGTGACCGTACAGTCATAGAGAACAATAGAAAAACACAAAAATTTAGCAGAAAACATGGTATTTGATATTGTTTTGATCACCACACATCAACAACAACCTGCCTCAAAGATTTAAAGACCTATTTAAGCTTATTCCACCCCAAAGCAATGTTGATAACCTCTTTTTGAAACAAATGACTATTTAAATTCCCAAATATGCCAAAATATTAAGGTGCAAAGCCACTTTTGCAACCAAACAAAACAAAATGTAATCAAACTAACCTCATGAGACTATTTACATTGTAAAAATGGTCTAAATAGACCTTATTACCCCACGGAAGACTCAAAATGCCCAAAAAACTAACATTTGCCCATATTTACAAAGTTTGACTAGGTGCCCCTGCACCATACACCCAAGGAGAAAATAATCTTAGGTTCCTCCTAAGATTAGCTCTTGCACTGATGTTTCATGCTTCTTGATATCCTCTTCTAACATCCAGGTTGCATCTTCAAGTGGTAAGCCTTTCCACTTCACAAGATATTCATTATAGACTGTGTGCCTTGTTCTCTTCACCTCTTTTGTATCCAAAATGGTTTCAAGCTTCAGTGGATTACTAGGTGGTAGATCTTTGACCCATTCTTCATCAGCAAAATCAACATCAGCACCTATACCTACATTCACAAATCCCTTGAAAGGGTATAGATCAACAACACTAAAGATTGGAGAGATAGCAACTCTAGGAGGGAGTTCTATCTCATATGCATTAGCCCCAAACTTATGGACCACTCTGCAAGGCCCAATTTTCTTCATTAGCAACTTGGTGTATTTTCCCTTCGGCAACCTTTCCTTCTTCAGATGTGCAAGGACCAAGTCTCCCACCTTGAATTGTACATCCCTTCTCTTCAAATCACCATGGTTCTTATACTTATCAACACTTTTCTACAAGTTTTCTTTAACTTGTTGGTGGATCTCTCTCATAGCTTTTACAAACGCTTCTCCCTCAGCACTCCTCTTCTCCATCTCTATCAAATCTCTAAGCTCAAATACACCTCTTGGTTTCAGACCATACACCACTTTAAAAGGACTTTTCCCTATGCTTCTATTGACTAAATCATTGTAAGCATATTCAGCTTGAGGAATAAGTAAGTCCCATTGTTGTCCATGCTCCTTTGTGAGACTTCTCAAGAGGTTTCCAAGTGATCTATTGACCACTTTAGTCTGCCCATTCATTTGTAGATGATAGGCAGTACTAAAGGTCAAATTAGTTCCAAGCTTCCTCCAAAGGGTCCTCCAAAAGTGACCAATAAAATTTGAATCCCTGTTAGATACAATTGTTAATGGAAGACCATGAATTCTAACAATTTCTTTGAAGAATAACCCTGCACTATCAGAAGCATCATTTGTACATTTGCATGGAATAAAGTGAGCCATTTTACTGAATCTATCAACCACAACAAATACACTATCATAACCCCTTTGAGTTCTTGGAAAACCTAATACAAAATCCATTCTTAGACTCTCCCATGGCCTGTTAGGTATTGGTAAGGGCTGATAAAGTCCTGGATTAGAAGTGGAACCCTTGGCTCTTTGGCAGATTGTACAACTTTCTACAAACTTTTTGACATCTACTTGCATTTTTGGCCAAAAAAAGAACCTTCTTACCTAATCCAATGTCTTATCGACCCCAAAATGTCCTCCTAAAATTCCACAATGTTTCTCCTTTATCAAATTAGTTCTCATGGATCACATTGGAATGCATAATTGAGAACTTTTAAATAACAAACCATCTTGCAACAGAAAATTAGAATATTCCTCATGAAAAGCATCCTTAAACTAAGCACAAATAGAATATACCTCTTTGAAGTCATCATCTTCAGCATACATGTCCTTCAATGCATCTATTCCCACACTCTGAAGTTGGATTTCATGCACTAACATTGATCTCCGACTTAGAGCATCAGCTACATTGTTGGATTGGCGCCTTTCTTGTGTTTGATGGTGAGGGTATAGCTCTGCAAATACTCTACCAACTTTACATGTTGGTGACTCAACTTATCTTGACTATTCAAAAATTGCAAGGCATGGTTGTCGGTGAAAATAATGAACTCCTTTGGCAAAATGTAGTGTCTCCACTTCTTAAGGGACTGCACCATTGCATACAGCTCTAAATCATATGATGAATACCTATTTTTTGCTTCATTAATCTTTTCACTAAAGAAAGCCACCAGTCTGCCTTCTTGGCTTAGGACTGCACCAATTGCAAAGCCACTTGCATCACATTCTATAGTGAAAACCTTGTCGAAATCAGGTAAAGCAAGGATAGGTTGTTGATCCACTCTATTTTTTAGGTATTGGAAGCTTCTTTCTGCCTCATCAGTCCACTAAAATCTTTTCCTTTTATCTCCCTTAATGGTGTCAATAATTGATGAGTAGATATGACTTCAATTCTTGATAAATTTCCTATAGAAACTAGCAAGTCCATGAAAGCTTTTTACCTCTCCTACTGCTTTTGGAGTTGGCCAACTGAGTATTTCCTTAACTTTAGTGGAATCCATCTTCAGTGAACCCTTCGAGATCACAAAACTAAGATACACTAGCTCTTATTTCATAATTTCACATTTCTTGAGATTTATCATCAACTTCTCCTCATTCAGTCTCTGCAAAGCCATGTCAAGATGCTACAAGTGCTCTTCCTTTGTCCTGCTAAACACAAGAATGTTATCCAAATATACCACAACAAATTTTCCAATGAAAGGCTTCAAAACCTCATTCATTAACCTCATAAATGTACTAGGAGCATTTGACAATCCAAAGGGCATTACCATCCATTCATACAAACCTTTGTTGGTTTTAAATGCAATTTTCCATTCATATCCTTCCCTTATCGTAATCTGATGATAACCACTTTTTAAGTCAATCTTTGAAAAATAGCATGCACCTCCCAAATAGTCCATTAGATCCTCCATTCTAGGTATTGGAAACCTATATCTGATGGTGATTTTGTTTATTTCCCTTGAGTCAGTACACATTCTCCAATCCCCATCCTTTTTAGGTGCTAAAATAGTAGGGACATCACAAGGGCCCAAACTTTCCCTTATTAGGCTTTTATCTAACAATTCTTGGACCTGCCTTCTTATTTCTTCATTTTGTTTAGGGGTCATCTTGTATGCAACCTTGTTTGGCAAATTGGCATTAGGGATCAGGTCTATATGATGGCTAACATCTCTCATGGGAGGCAAAGATCTTGGCAATTCATCTACTGCAATATCCTTGTAATTATTCAACAAAGCTTGAACCTCACTAGGTATATCCTCTACCTTCTTTGTTGCTAAAACAAATTTGGATTTAGGTCTGATTACTAAGGCAAATCCATGTCCACCTTCTTCCTTCATTATTTTCAAAAATTCTTTGTCTCCCACTACCATAACACTAGACCCAACTTGTTTGTCAAATTCTTCATCCTGTAGGGTGTCAATGTGAATGAAACTCCATCTTTATCTATTACATAAATGTTTTTCTGACCATCATGCTTGGCCTTTCTGTCATACTGCCAAGGCCTTCCGAGTAGTAAGTGACAAACATCCATGGGGATGATGTCACAAAGGATTTTGTCTCTATAACCCCCAATATTAAACTCTACCCATGTCTTCTCATTTACCAAGACTTGTTGACTTTTGTTTAACCATGACACTTTATATGGTGTGGGGTGAGGAATTCTCTTCATATTTAATTTTTCAACCATTTCTAAGGAAACCAAATTATCAGTAGAGCCTCAATCAACAACTACTTTGCATACCTTTCCATGTGACTTAGATGTGGTCCTAAACAAGGATTTCCTTTGTGGAGGCTCTTTGGCTGTTGGCACCTTAATGAGTGTTCTCCTTATCATCAATGACTCACCTACCTTAGGAGCAGCATGTTGAGATGGTGAATTGACACTTTCACTGTCTTCCTCATGTACAATTTGGGTTCTCCACTCACCTCCATGTGAACTTGATGCTTTCTTGTCTGGGCACTTCCATACTGGATGACTGAATTGGTTGCAATTGTAACATCTACTTGAGAAGGTATTTGACCCTGTCCCTTGTCCACCAAACCTTCCTCTGCCACTAGGTCTTCTTCCTTTGAAGTTACCTATGTCGCTTGATTCACCAATTATTCTTGGTGGCTGCTTGATTCTCCTTGCCGCTTTTGTGACTGTCCTCTTGCACCAAAGTTGCCTCTAACTCTGAAATTCTTTCCCTTGCCTCTACCTTGATGTTCTTGCCTTCTTTTTATTCTTTCCTCTGCCTTGACTGCCATTTGGAAACATTACGATGTTTTATTTCAGGGTTTAACTGCATAGTTTGTGAGTCAAACAAATGACCCTTAATTACTATGCAGTTAAACCCTGAAATAAAATACCATAATTTGACATGCTGTGAAAAATACCTCCTACTTATCATTTGGAAACATTCTTCAACCGTCTTGGGAGGTGTGAGGTTGATCGCATCTTGACATTTGTTGAATCTCAGGCCATTCAGGTATCTTGCTACCTTTTCTACTTCATCTTCATTATGTCCTACTCTAATACTTAGTTTATGGTACTCCTTAGTGTATGCCATGACATCCAACTCTTTTTGTTTGAGATTTTGCAACTTTCTAAAGGTTTGAATTGCATAGTCAGTAGGCAAAAATTGCCCTTTCACCTTAGCTACCATTCTATCCCAGGAACTTATATTTACTTTGCCCTTCTTTACTCTCACCTCTTGGACATAGTTCCACCATGTTAGGGCAGGGCCTTTCATCTTTGTCTTAGCAAACTTTACCTTTTTATCATCTGCTACCTCCTCATATTTAAAGTAATTGTCAAGAGTATCTATCCAACCCAACACTTCTTCACTATCTTCCCACTATACATGGGTAATTCCATGTTCACCTTAGGAGCATCTCCCTTGACATCCTTCAGCATCTTCACCATTCTCAAATCATGAGGGTCCAATTCTTCTTCCTCATCTTGAACTCCACTTTGAGGGTTCTCATTCTCATCCCTTTCCTCTTCCTCTTGGTGTCTTTGGCCTCCACTAATTATACATCTCCTTTGATTAGATTCTAATGTTGCAAGTCTAGCTAGGACAGCTTCTTAGGAATCCTTTACCCTTCTCAACTCCTTATCATGCTTCTCTTTCAATTCTCTGACCTCTCTAGCCATTGGATTGCTCTTAAGAGACATCTTGCTTCTTCAATCTTTAACCTCTTTTCAACTTTTCAATTAGAACCTAAGCTCTAATACCACTATGATGCAAAGCAGGGGAATAATGTCCTCAACACTCAAATGAACCAATTTTCAAGTTTCAAAACACTAGGGTTGATGATACCTTCCACTATCCTCCTTATGCCTTGTAGTATTTCTAACTAGGTTTTTTCAGCATATCTTTTGGAGAAGGCCTCTAACCCACAAATCAATTACCTTTCTGAGTACCATTTATACTTTTATTTAACATATCAAGAGTTTGGATATTGTTGTTTCAGACCAAACCCCTCAATAATTCACTGTTACTGTTGCAATTAGGCCAAATTAGGCCACTTTTCCAAAACAAGTGTATGAATTTCAACCTCCAAACTTCCAAACTCCACTTGAGGGCTTCTAAAACATCACACGTGGTCTAATTATGTAGGTTTCATCACCAAGATCCATCACAAATTTACATCAAAAAACTATTTGAACCTACCTATTTAGCAACAAATTCACACAAGAAAGCAAATAGAACTTACTCCTTCGGCCTCCCCGACATCATGGCAGTATTTTGACGATGAATCGATGACAAATTATTGATGATATGCCCTTCAATAACTCGAGCGTGCTCTCCTTTGTCTCCAAGCTGTGGGTTTGCTATGAAATGTTGTGAAATAATGAAATGAAATGCAAGTTTTTTTTTTAATATAGTAGAGCATAACGCGCTCGCGTTATAACACAAGTGTGTTATGGATTGGTGTTGCTGAGCCTTAGGCTCGACATCACCCAGCTATAACGAACTCATGTTATGGCTTGGTGTTACTGAGCCTTAGGCTCAACATCACCAAGCTATAACACGCTCGCGTTATGGCTTAATTTTTTTTTAAAAAAGTTGGCCACTTTTTGGCCCCCCAACTTTTTGCACCCGCCCTAAAGCATTAACTTATCCACCCATCTCACTTCTCATACATACATCCACACTCCTCCTAGTGGTTCCCAATTAGTCACCATCCATCCTCCACTCTAGATGCACTACTTCACAAAATATATCAAGTAGAAAAGAGAGTGGATGCAAAGACAAATGATAATGATAGATTTAAAGATGCTAGACATACACCACTACCTTATGATATTGTGACATGTTCATTACCTATGGAGTTTTTAGCATCATGGTTTTCAATGTATGATGGAAAAGATGACCTAATAAATATTTTAAATCTTATACATTTGCATGAGTGGATTTCCTTTATGAGGATAAGTTGTTAACAAAGTTATTTCCACACACTTTGAAATATTTTTCTATTAAGTGGTTATTTTCACTTCCTCAAGGGTCTATTCGTTCCTTTGATGAGCTCACTAAAGTGTTTTTAGAGCAATTCAAGTTTAATATAGGCCTTAGAGTAATAGTTGCCAATTTATTTAGGCATGCCCAAGGATCTAATGATCACATTAGTGATTATGTCATTTGATTTCAATAATTGTTCTTTAAGTTGGTTACTCCTTTACATGATTTTGAAGTGCAATATATCTCTACTAAGGGTTTAATTAAACAATTAAAGACAATGTATAGTTAAACAATTTTGCTTCTTTTATGGATTTGTGTCAACATGTTAAAAATCTAGAATCCAAGTTGCTTGCACGTAATTCCTTTAAATATGGATCATCAAGTCTTGAAATAATCCCTACTCTTCTAAGTATAAAAAATAAGACAATTTTGCATAGGGTAGTGATATGAAGGAAAATAGTGAACCAAGTTGCTAATACTTCTTTTCCTTCTTTTAAACAAAATGCTACTAGGAAGTTCACTAAACTTCAAGAATCCACAAATGATGTGATTCAAAGTTTGTTGAGTGCTAATCTAATTACACTCCCTCCCATCCATCTATTGAATAATTTTAAACCACTTCCTAAGTCATGTAGTGACCAAAAAATTTGTAACTACCATAGAGTTAAAGAGGATTGCACACAATTATGCTTTACTTTTAAAAATAAGGTAGAGGATCTCATATATAATAATACAATTAGGTGCTAGAAATGGCTTAGTAGAAAATTGGATTAGAAAGGCACATTTCGATGCTTAGTCGTACCTCTTTTCTTAAGCATGCCTTCTTTATATTTGGATTCCACTTTTACGTGTATATGGAAAATAAGCCCCTCTATTTTTATTTGGCACATATGGATAGAGTGCAATTTAAGAATTTTTAGAAAATATTTTTCCAAAATTGAAGACTTTATTCTTGAGGTTGAGAGGGAAATATCAAAAGTGGTTATGTCCAATGTACTAAGAAACACAACTTTCAATAACACCTTTTCCAATTGGGACAATGAGATCTTAAAGCGACGGTCCCTCCTTAAACCACCCCTATTCGTGGTTCTATCTACAACGGTAATCCTAAAATGGATATGAAGAGTGTTAGATGGTCTCCGCCCATGCCAACAATGGTGAAATTAAATTTCTATGGTGCCTCAAGAGGTAATTCGGGTATTTTTGGGGCAGGCTGTGCAATCAAGGATAAATCTAGGACACTCCTTTTAGCAAAAGCAAATAAACTACCTATAGGCTCCAATAATGAAGCTAAATATAATGCATTGCTTATAGGTCTACAAATGGCAATTGAAGGGAACTTCTCAAAAATCCACATTGAAGGAGACTCCATGGTTATTATAAATGCAATCATGAATAGAGAGGTGAAAAATTGGCATCTTCTTTATATATTGCAACCCATTTGGAATATCTTAGACAAACTAGAATATTTTTTATGTAGCCACTCCTATAGGGAAGGAAACAAGATTGCTGACTTCCTAGTTAATTCAAGAATTGATCAAGAGGAAGGAGTTAAAGACTTTAATACATTGTTCGTCAAAGAGAATTTTTAACTAATGAAGATCCTTCAAGAGGATTTGCCACATTTATCACTCACACCTCAAGTGTTAGGTTTATCTTTATGCCTAATATTTGATTTGTTCTTGCAAGTTTTATCTCTTTGATTGTTTGCCCTCTATTCAAGGCTTCATCACGTCATCATGTCACCTCCACATCACCACATAGCAACTGAACATGAAAGGATCTAGGTGTACTTTGGTTCTTAATTCCTATTGGCTAGAAACTTGATGTGTTCCTTTATTTCCTTTAATTGGCACGATCCTTCCGTGCTCTCCGTAGCACTTGTGGGGATTGAATTTGATGGATAATATTTGGGTGGTTAATGCTCATCTACTTCTATGCTTGGGTTGTTTCTTTAAAGAGACGCCGTTATTTATTCTTCCATCATTCTTTCATCTTCTTCAGAGCAATGTGTTTCTGAAAATGAACCAGTTTTAGAAAAACAAAAGGCTCTTCATTAAGCCATAGAAGTGGGAGATGTCAATAATTAGTGCCTATGATACTATCATGCTCTCCCATGTCTTCTCATATGAATTCCCAAGGATAGAACAAGTTATTTGAGAGGTTATCGATGAGGATTTGTTGTTGGCTTTTCTTAGATCCCTATAGTATACAGAGGTAGCTTCTATTTTTCTCTCTAACATAATGGATGTGGTTTAGAACTTTGCTTTTATTGAGGTGATTAGCTTTGGTTACATTCAAGTGTATCTCCTTCCTAAGGAAATGTTCCATCAGGCCATAGAGGAATATGAATTGTTCACAGGTTCTGTACCAATATTTGGCCTCTTGTCTCTTAAACACTTGAAAGATGATTCAATTATATCGTGTGTGTATCATGCAATGCAAACTAGTATTTTAAAAGATTGTGGTTTACCTCTTAAAAAATCTCTTAGATCTCACAAATATCAACTCAACCGTGCTTTTTCCATAAAGGTGAAAGGCCTCTTTTCTCGGCAATAAGGTTTCTCCACTGCCATCCCCTAGCTTGTATGCGTCCTTGCCCGCTCCCTATTTTGGTGTTTGACTACTACTCCTAATGCTCAAGAGACCTATGCTTCCATCTCTTTTGATAGTTGGTAATGGTTCCTGGCCACTTATGTTCTCACATTTGCATGTTTTTGGTTCCTGAAGTCATCTATTATTTGTGCTCATGAAGATCTAGCCATTCTAGAGGGCCAATTTTGTATATTTTGCTTTAGTTGTTGTCTCCTATTGTAGATGTTCATGTTGATCTAGTCTTTAGGGTATGTTTTGCTTCCATTCTTCTACTATGCACTGTTTTTATATTATAAATAAATTATAATTGGCTTCCACCCTTTATCAAAAAACAAAAAACAATACAACAAAAGTTCAATAGGTTAACAATAATGGAAATCCACCAATTGCATCCAGTAACAATAGATTATTGGTTTATATAGATCCATTTCCAAGTCATTCACATAATGTTGAGATACATGATATGAAAGCTACTAAGGATAATATGGAACATGAGGTTAAGATTTTTGTGGAAAATGTTAAGTCAAAAGATACATCTTCCTCTCCTTCTATGACACGGTTGATTACATTCTATAATAAGGAGATCCCACAAAACAATTATTACAATTCATTATATGCAAGAGAATTTTAAGGTTCATCGCCTACTAAGTTTCTTATGGATTGTACATGCCAATATAATATTTATATGAAAGAAGCATTTTAACACTCACATTAGAGATTGAGAATATGCATATTCTTGTGTTTCATTGAAAATGATTGATGGAATGTTAAATCACATTTGGATGAATTATTACACACTTTAAATTTAGACCTAAATCCTATTTTATGTCATGTTATACAATCTTATAATAGATTTGGTATATCACTTGAGAGACCATGGATTAAACAATTGTGTTAATTTTGTTCATGAAGGATAAGTGGCCACAATTGAAAAGGCTCATTATAAGACAATATTTGATGCTAACCACTTTACATTAAGTACAACTTATGCAAACACCAAATGATGTACCATATGGGAGAAATGATGATATACATGATTTACACAAGATACATCTTGATGGGTTATAAAGGACTAAAGGGTGATTAGATAAATATTTTCCAAAACTAGAAGAGCCTCCTTTGCACAATTAAAGGTTAATGTTAAGAAACATCTTGATGTATAATTTGTTGATAACTGAGAGGGGGGGTGAATCAGTTATCCTAATTATTTCTTCTTTCTAAACTTTCTTATTAATCAATGCAGTATTAAAGCAAACATAACCATGAAAATGGAGATACAGATGACACAATATTTTTTGACGTGGAAACCCTGTTAAGGGAGAAAACCACAGGGTGATTAACCCAAAGATTATTCTCTGTTAGAAGAATAAGAAAATACAAAATGGCACTTGCCAATTAGGGCTCACTGTCCGAGCACACTGCTCACAAGGAGGCACACTGCCTACAAAGAGACACACTGTCTACAAAAGAGTGTTATACAATACTTGAACTGATTGGTAGCATCTGCAGATACTGGAGTCTAGTTCTGGTTAGGCTCAGTATACTGATCTACTGCACTTCATCTTTCCTTTTCCCTTAAGCTTCTTTCCTTTCACATACCGGACCTTCCTTACTACTTCTGCTTTGTACTTCTATTTTTATTTGCATATGACTAACCACAACAACTACTCTCACAACTGAATCCATCATGTATATATATCCATATAGGTAATTTCATCACCTTTCTAGTCGGCACCCAGAATAGTCAATCTTTTCACTAATTCTAATCAGTCGGCTAAATCCTTGCACATCAAGTAATGCGGATCAAGTATATGCTTGTATAAATCATTAATCATGTCGGCCAGACATGATTCATGCCTTCATAACCTTTACCACAATCAGTTACTCATCCGGAAGATAGTCTAATGTTCAGTCAGTCAGTTCTTCCTCTGTTCACACAGTCACTCAGGAATCCGGTACTCAACTATCCATATCTTTTTCTTCATCTATCATCGGAGGCTAAATCCTTGTAATATACCACTCAAGGTAGTCCTCTTGACTTCCCCAAATCCGCACTACACCAAGATACTTCCTCTGAGAGATTTGGACCTGTCTGTCGGACCTTGCCACATGCTTTGTTCTTGTTTACCGGACCACGACATTCTTCACTCTGACTTCCGGTAGAGACACACCATGTCCTGCGGATGTGTGGGATGAACTTTGTTGCCATCAATGACAACAATCATGAATTCATATGGTGTCTCTTGCCAACAATCTCCCCCTTTGGCATTGATGGCAACACTTAGTGAAAAATGACTAAGTGTTTACACTATGCTCCCCCTTGGCTGATGCTCTATCTTTATATACATTTTCTGGAGCTCCCCCTTAGTTGGATTCCTCATTTTTCACTGCTCCTCACTCCCCCTTTGACATCAATGGCAAAGAGTAGGGTCCGCATACCAAAATTTTTAAAAATATAACTATACTTAGCCGCATAAGTATATATATACAAGCTGTACTTACATATACTTAAGTATGTCTGCAAAAGTGTTCTTCAACTGTACAACTTTTATCGCCCAACTCTACTTCATTCTATCTAAAATTGAGATATGTCCACTCAATAGGAATGCAAACACATCTGCCCTTTTTAGATCTATCAGATCATTGGTCTGGGCTGTAATTTGGGCTTCTTTTATGGCCTCATGCATGGCCTCTAGCTTAGGGACAATTAACCCCCGGAGCTCACTCAACCTGCTTATTCTATTTTTTCTTTCCTTTTCCAACTTCTTGATTTCACTCAAGACTACGATAGTTTGACATTCTTGATTTGTTATAGAGGAAGAGAGAGGATCAAAATTCTTTGACAGGTTTGATAGTTTATCCTCTTGTTCTTTTATTTTCTTCTCAATGTCCAGTGTTACTTTGGACCATGATAAACAAAATTTATACATTTCACCGCCATCCTTAAGAGCATTTTCTAAGCTCTTTATTCCAATATTCATGTTTCTTCTATCATTAATAATTAATCCTTGTACCTCTGAGAATCTCTTATCCAAAAACTCCTTCTGGACCTTTTCTTCAGCTAATTTTTCTAGAGAATCAAAATGTGTACTAACATCGCTGACTAAGGTTTTGAGATTTCCAGAAGAGGAGGCTATGGGATCCTTCTAGAAAGATGGCATGATCTTTTCCAGTACTTCAGATGCAGCTTCTATCAACTCACAGTCTTCCATATGAGACTTTAGGAGTTTTTCATTAGCCTTAGCATTTGCAAATGAAGCTATCTTCATTGTCTGTACCGGAGAAAGAGAATCAAAATTGAATGGACCTTGTAGAAGCTTCAGTTCATCAATCTCCATTGTTTCTTTGTTCAGAAATTCTTGGACAGTTTGTGCAGTGTCTCTTGCTGGAGACAGATGTTTCTTCTCTTCTGCAGTCTTGGAGCTGTCCTTTGGAGTTTTCTCTCCACCTACAATCCCACCACTAGCAGTTGTGGTTTTCTCTACTGAAGTCTTCTTTCCTTCTGCAATCTTAGCACTGTCATCTTCTTTTTTCCTTCACCTCTGCTTCTTTCTCCTGTGATTTTTCTTCTCCTTTGGATCCGGAGACTGTAGGGGAAACCGGAGGAGAAATGTTTGTCTGTTTGGGGCCCACCTCTTCTGACATTTTCTTAGGAGTTTCTTCTGCAACATTTGTGGTGGAGGGGTCAGTACCCAAGTCCTCTATGATAGGAAGATTAAATCTTTTGAAGGCCTTCTGGAGGATCTCTTCTGTGTCCTTGGCTACTATGTCAATTTCACCAAGCATAAGTTGATTCATCCGTGCTTTGCTTCTGAACTCATCCTTACAATCTTTGAATATCATATT
The DNA here is from genome assembly GCA_027924645.1 of Cunninghamia lanceolata. Taxonomy (NCBI): domain Eukaryota; kingdom Viridiplantae; phylum Streptophyta; class Pinopsida; order Cupressales; family Cupressaceae; genus Cunninghamia; species Cunninghamia lanceolata. The sequence continues at coordinate 8,801,347 of BSBN01000635.1, read as the reverse complement.
CATTATCTTGGAGTCGATTGAAGGATATAGCTGGATTGCTATTTGTTCCTGGATTTCTAGGTCTTTAGCTTGGGCAGTGTTCTTTCTTGATTCTAGTTCCTTCTCCAAGCTTTTAGGGATCAGAGATATAATTTCAATAAATGCTTTGTTGTAAATATTTAGATACCTGATTGTGGCATCTTGCAATATCTTCTGATCTGCTTCACCATAATCATCATAAAACTCAACCATTGGCTGAAGATTTCCATCCACTGTGACTGATTTGATTATGTCGTCAATGTGAAGAGTGGGTTTTTCAACATATTCCTCTGCCTTTTCTTCTTCCTTCTGTCTAGTAGAGGGTTGACCAGATGTTTTCTTCTTTTTCTTCATTTTTCTGACTTCTTCATCAGATTTAGTTTCCTCTTCATCTCTTTGACTTGCATAAGCTTTTGTGGCTTTTGTCTTTGACCTTTTCTCTCCTTTGTCGGATGCTTGGATTTCCAGTTTTGAGCTTTTAGCAAGGACAGGTGCTGGTCTCTTTGAAGATCTGGTCCGGGTGGAAGTTTCTACTGGAGCACTTTTCTTGCTTCCCTTTTATGCCTCTTTCTTCTCTTCATCAACTTTTTGTCTCTTTTCCCGGTTGGCATCAAGTGCCTCCTTTAAGATCCCAAGGCCTTGGGTAATATGTTCTACTTCTTTTCTTACCTTCCTTTTTATCTTTGGTTCTCTGAGTTCCACATGAATCTTTACACTCAGCTCCTCAAAGGTTCCAAACCTTTCTGCCTTTGGATCCTTTGGTTGACTGAGCATGTGTTGGACATGCAATTCTACAATTTGTTCATCCACTTCATACCCCATAGGCATGATCTAGACTGTCCTTGGCTCTACTGCCTCCATTAGGCATTGATCAGTGTCTACCATGAAGCACACTATATCCTTGTATTTCTCAATTACTGATTTGGGGATTCTTTCTCTGATTTGCATCGTAGTTTGAAAGTGTTTGAAGTAACCCCACAGAGCTGTATTCTTTGCCTTAGTATCCCCAAGTTCATGTAGGTAGTCTCTGATTTGGACTGCTACCGGTTTATCATTCTGCCATACCCATCCACTTGATCTGGGCAGCTCATTCATGAAGTAGAAAAATAGACATAATATTAGTGTACCATACTTGAAAGAATTCTTTTTGTCCTTTTTGATCTTTTGTATGTTTTCCATTAATTAGTTTAAAAGAAGTTCACAGAGATCATAATCTGCATTCTTTCTCAGCATCTCATAGGCAATATATACTGCAGTTCTGGATACTGAATTCTCCCTACTAGAGTGATAAATCTTGTATCCTATTATCATAGATGCAAACTTGATATCCGGGTCAGAAATATCTTCAATGGTCATTGCCCTCTTATCAAATTTTGATCCGGTGACCTCAGTTACAATGTTATTTTTGACAGATTTGAGGATAGGTATCCCTCCAGAAGAGTATAGACCAGTTACTACCCTAATTGCCTCTTTTGTGATCTTGCAGGGTCTATCCAGCCATAGGAAGTTGTCATGCACCCTACTCAATACGTACTGGACCCATTCATCTTCTTCAAAGCAAGGGAAATGAATGAATTGATCAAAATGTTTCTTCTAGATACCCTTATACTCTGGTTTAAGCTCAAAAGCATCGTCTATCAGTTGTTTGTGATAGATATCTCTTAATTTGAATTCCCCAAACTCCTCAATATTTGCATGTATGTAAACCCTAATGTCCTTTGTGTGTAAGACGCCATGTGGAACACTAGAGAATGCTCCTAAGGGATCTACCTCCAATGATTTGTATGGGTGTTTCTTAAATTCAGGTCGGGGCCTATCTGAGATCTTTACTATATTCAGAGTATCCATTTTTCAAAAGATTTGCAGTGAGATATTGAAAAATAGAAAATACCTTTTGCGCCTTTCGGTTTCACGGAGATGGCCAGATTGATTTCTGTAAAAATGTCTTCTGCAAATGATCTTCGATGAGCTTGAGGAATTTTGTTGCAGAGCTCCACTTTTCGTTTCTTCTTGAATGCAGAATGAATGAGTGGTTAATGCGAAGACCCTTATACTGCTCCACAAACCCTAATGTTAGTTGCAATAAATGCTTGACCTACATTATTCCAGTTTTGCCTTATTCAAATGACTTGAAGAACTGGATCAATCCTGAACTTTAAACAACTTGTGGATCTACCAAATCTTAACCACAGTTTGCTTGAATGTATGCCTTATGAATCCTTCAATCCGCAACTCTTCTCGTGTCTGTTCTGGCACCAATTGACTGGCTGGGGGAACAAGGTTTTCTTTGTGTCTCCCCTTGAGCCAGAGCTCACTTTCTAATTTCTGGAAGGAATATTAGCACCAGAGTTTGGTGCGGATCCAACCTCTACATTCTCAGCACTTTTCTTCACCCAAATCTTGCTCATCTCACTTTTAACTTCATCCGCATTCATCTTTTGTTTACCCTTGTCTTGATTCTGATTATGATGTACCGGACCTCTTTTGTCCTGATTCTTGCTTCTACAGACTTTTGCACTATGACCGAACCTATTGCAAATTTGGCAAACAACATTTTTTTGCATATTTGACTGATATCCACTTGATCTGCATTGATTAGCCATATGACCTATTCTATTGCATGTAAATCATCTACCATTGAATGATTTGTTCATTTGCATATTTCTGCATTCATGAGACTTGTGACCATACCTTTTGCAATTAAAACACTATTCAGAGAAGGATGAATTAGTCTGATTCATTCTCTTTCTGCACTGATTAGCTTTGTGACCAAAGTGATTGCAGCTGTGGCAGTATCCATTGAAGGATGGATATCTTTGAGCATTGGGCTGCCTTACCGAAGGTCTTCTAGGCATGTTCCTTGGATTTTCTGGTCCAAAATTCTGCTGACCTGATTCGGAGCTTTCTCCTTTCTCATATCCCAAACCACACTTGTCATCTACCCTCTTCTGGCTTCCAAGAAGAACTTCAAGTTGAGCAGAACTTATCTTGAGTTTCTCTTTATATTCATTTGCTGTTTGAAGATCCCTTTTGAGAGAGATAATTTGATCCTCAAGTTTTTCTTCATTATCTTTAGCATCTTCAAGATCTGATTCAAGATGTCTGATAATTCTATCCATCTGGTGGCAATCTTCTGATTTCTTCTTAGGAGATTGTCTTAGATTGTCTTCAGTTTTTCTTTTCTCTTCAATCTCTTGGGTAAACTTTATAACTCCTAATTCTATTTCATGTCTTACCATAATGGCTTCTTTTGATAACTTTTCACATAACTTGGTTTTCTCAGTCAACTCTTCATTTGCATTACTTGCTTCATTTTGTCTTGCCAATTGCTGAAGCAGTTCCTTTCTCTTTTTCATAAAGAGACTTAATTTGTCTTTTAGTTCTCTCATGAAATCATCAGCCTGTTTAAGTCTTTCCTTCAATTCATTGACTTCAGAGTTTGACTGTTCAAGATCCTCAAGAGCAGTCTTGAGTTGCTCTTTTAAACCATATGCATCCATTTGGATTCCCAGATCTTCCTCAAGCTGTTAGACTCTGTTAGGAGGAACTTAGCTCTGATACCAATTATTGAGAACTGAGAGGGGGGGTGAATCAATTATCCTAATTATTTCTTCTTTTTGTTCTTATTAATCAATGCAGCATTAAAGCAAACATAACCATGAAAATGGAGATACACATGACACAATATTTTTTGACGTGGAAACCCTGTTAAGGGAGAAAACCACAGGGTGATTAACCCAAAGATTATTCTCTGTTAGAAGAATAAGAAAATACAAAATGGCACTTGCCAATTAGGGCTCACTTCCCAAGCACACTGCTCATAAGGAGGCACACGGCCTACAAAGAGACACACTGTCTACAAAAGAGTGTTATACAATACTTGAACTGATTGGTAGTATCTGCAGATGCTGGAGTCCAGTTTCGGTTAGGCTCAGTATACTGATCTGCTGCACTTCATCTTTCCTTTTCCCTTAAGCTTCTTTCCTTTCACATACCGGACCTTCCTTACTACTTCTGCTTTGTACTTCTACTTTTATTTGCATATGACTAACCACAACAACTACTCTCACAACTGAATCCATTGTGTATATATATCCACATAGGTAATTTCATCACCTTTCTAGTCGGCACCCGGAATAGTCAATCTTTTCACTAATTCTGATCAGTCGGCTAAATCTTTGCACATCAAGTAATGCGGATCAAGTATATGCTTGTATAAATCATCATTCATGTCAACTAGACATGATTCATGCCTTCATAACCTTTACCACAATCATTAACTCATCCAGAAGATACTCTGATGTTCTATCAGTTAGTTCTTCCTCTGTTCACACAGTCACTCAGGAATCCGGTACTCAACTATCCATATCTTTTTCTTCATCTATCATCGGAGGCTAAATCCTTGTAATATACCACTCAAGGTAGTCCTCTTGACTTCCCCAAATTCACACTGTACCAAGATACTTCCTCTGAGAGATCCGAACCTGTCTGTCGGACCTTGCCACATGCTCTGTTCTTGTTTACCGGACCACAACATTCTTCACTCTAACTTCCAGTAGAGACACACCATGTCCTGCGGATGTGTGGGATGAACTTTGTTGCCATCAATGACAACAATCATGAATTCATATAGTGTCTCTTGCCAACATACTTGCCTTTTGATAACTCATTATGAGCAACAATTTACACATGTACTAAAGATAAAGGAAAACATAGTTATGAATATAAAGGAAATAAAAGTGACAACAATCATTAAGTTGCATGCACAAAATACTACATGGCAACCAAAGAAAGAAGTTGTAGTACATCAAAAGAGTATCATTCTACCATAACCACAAATTAAAAATCAAGTGGGTAAGAAAACAAGTGCCTAGTGTTACACCTATTTAGTGCACATTGAAATATCAAGATGAAATACATGTCATTGAAAAATGAGTAAAGAAGAGCAAAAAACAAAGCAAATGGAAGACAAGTTGGATGATGACTTTGGAACAATGACAATCTAATGGCTAATGAGCCTAAGATGGTGCTACCCAAGGTAGTACCTAAGAAATGAAGTACTCAATGATTTATGAGCACCACTATAGCATATATTCATATATACTTATAGGTTAGAGTTCATTTTGTTTCATACCTTGGCCATTTCTTTGATTTTTTATTATATACTTTAGCCTGTTTGATTGTACATCATTGTTATGCCTATTTATACCCATTTCACCTTCTATATTTGTTTCACATATTATCCTTTCCCACTTGGGGGGTATTGTTGGTTTTCATTTTACCTCTCACTATTTTCTTATGCCTTTATTTCTATTTCTCACTTGAGGTGCTTATTTGGTTTTGTCCATGTTTACATTGTCTTTGATTTCTTTACATTTATGCTCATGATCCATAGCTATTACAATGTTACATCATGTGTCTTAGAGCTTATTCATTGATTTCATGGTGTCATAGCGTTCTTCTTCTTAGAGCCTATTCATTGATTTTGCATTGTTATATCATTCTTCCAGAACTTACTTATTGATCTTCCATTGCTCTATCATGCTTACTACAACTTATTTATTGTTCCTAATATGGAAAATCATGCTTATTAGAGCCTCTACTTTGGTCTTACATTGTTACATCTTGCTTCCTAGAGCTTTATACATTGAGCCTACTTGACACATCTTACTCCCTAGAGTTATTTGTTACATCTATATTGCTATATCATGCTTCTAGAGCTTTACCTCTTGATACTACGTTGCCAAGTTCTACTTTTAGAGCCACCTTTACTTTGGGGGAGCATCATGCCTTCCCCCACAACATATTTATCTTACTTTGTCATATTCTTATACTTAGGGGAATCATGTGCCTTTCCCTTCATCCCTTATGTGATTCTATTGCCACATCTTTAGCATTTACATCAAAGGCATCATGCTTTTCCCCTATTCTATGTATCACACTTTTATGTTACACCTTTACATTGGGGGCATTACACTAAGTGCTCCCCTTTCTATTACATTTAGGGCATCATACTTTCCTCTTTTACACATTGTGCCTATTATTGCTATATCTTGGGGATTTGCCCTATCATTTTGATTTTATACCTACTATGTGGGCCTTTGCCCCTTATCATGGATTCATGCCCTATTTTGGGTCCTTTTTTCATAGTTTTTATTTTATACTACTAGGGGTTAATTGCCTTATCAAGAAATATTAAATGAAATATAATCCAATATACCAATTCATGAAAGGATGGCTCCTCAACTAGAACAAGAACTAGAATCCACAGTGCGATGATCAATCACCACACTGACGAACATAAACCAAGAATATAATCAAGAAAAAGAACCATCCACCCAACTATGTGGAACCCTGAGGTCCATCGCCATGGTAGGAGATAACACTAGGTCTCACATCAAACAGATAGTCAGGAAGTTACAAGTTAATAAAGACCAGGGTTATACATGTCTTTCACCAGAACACTACTAACAACACCAACACATACAATACACTCTTCACTTCCAAAGGCACTCACACATCAGAAGGAGGAAATACAACTAGGGAGTGCTACACTGTACTAGGGAGGAGTGTCATCACGTAGCTAGATATGGGCTATCGTGGTAGATCTTTTTAGGCCCCATCCCCCATCCTGGGTTATCCTGGCAGCCTGTCCCAATCCTTGACACCCACTGAAAGCCACTCCCCCAACCCTACACATCAAGAAAGGCATTGACCATATTGCACACTTATATTCACCTCATAAATCCAACATAACTAGGAGTATCTCCCTTAGGGTTTAATCCCACACAAGGCACATACCCCCAAACATTGCCAAATAACTTCTAAAGGAAAACAATCATAAGGACCATTCACACATCATATATCCCCCGCCCCTCATAGGCCTCTGAAAACCAACATAATACAAAGTGCTTTATCACTTTACCAAGTACTTTATCAAAGTGCTTTATCACCAAAAGACCGATTTAAAAGAACATATGAGGGGCTGCTACAAAAATTGTTAAACAACAGAAAGGAAACATTTAAAAGTCATCAAGGAAGGTCAAAGATGCCTTATACTAAGTTTTAAGCCTTAGATGAGTTAAGCAATAGGTCAATGGATAGAATGTTGGCCAGAAAGGAGATCGATATAAAGAGAATAAGTGGTGGCTTCTTGTAACACAGATCGATCCAAGCACAGAGAGGCTGTTTAATGAGAAAGGCTAGAACACATTAAATCTTATAGTGAAAATTAGAGTATAGGTCACTGACTTAAATAATGAAGTTTTAACAATAGGGTGAAAACTATGCATGCCACTACAATCCTTTAGCATCCATTTCAAACTATACTTTGTATGTCTATATTAAGTTTGAAAACATGGTTCAATTTATAATTTTATTGAGGGTTTAAAGAAAACATTAGATAAGTTTCCATCCACTCATGAGTAGATGTTTAGGTTTTACTGCAATGTGAAAGCATAGAATGGCTTGATTTGAGTGGCTTAAGAGACTCAATAAATTTATTTTAAAAGTCCAAATCCTTTCATTCTAGTTGCATAAATATATAGTTTTTGAAGTTATAACAAAAGGCGCCATGATCTACTTAACAAGATGACTATTATAGATTTTGGCGCAAAGTTTAATCATAAAGGTCACACTAATTTTCTACCCAATCGGCTTAAGAGTTAAGCACAAAAGGATTTATACTTTGGTGCATCAAGGAGATTTCATTTTATGGTACAGTATTTGCAGGTAATAAAAATTAGATATGTAGAACCTTTACTTGTCTGGATGTCTCAAATGAGACAAGACCTTATTGATATCATGATTACTGAAAAAAACACAAATTTGATTATTGGGACTATTTTTTGAACGAGAACCAAGGAACGAGGTAAAAAGATTAACAAAAAACATTACAGAAAGGAGATTTATGTCAGATGTAATTTCAACTGCCATGTTAGACATGCATGCAAGGCGTTGAAGCATAGACAAGGTGCTACAAATTGATTGAATAGAATGTCATAAAGTGACGTCGTCCCATGTATTGCCCTGATCATAGGATATGTACAAAATAGATTTGTTGTAAGAGATTTAGAAACTGTCAAGAAAATGCAATTGGTGGTGTAAAGCCAGAATTATGCAACCTTTTGCTAGCATCCCCCATTCTTGTGGCAAGATGGCGGCTTGGTAATAGGATATGGCTATCTATCAAGCATAATGGTTGGGGAAATTTTGGGATTTATTGCAAGACCACCATTATAAATTCAATGGTGATGTATGTCGAATGCAGAAGTTTGGTGGATGTCTAAAAAGTGTTTGATGACATGGAAAAAAAACAAAATAGTGCCTTCGCAACACACATGAGACATGGGTATCCTCACGGGCAATTACTCTATTTATCATATGCAACAATTAGGTCTCCAATCTGATAAGTTACATTTTCCAGTGTCTTTTTATCTGTGCGTAGAATTTGTAATTTTGGATGAGGTATGGACATCCATCAAAGCATAATCGAAGGTCATTTTTTGTCAAATATTATGGTTGGAAATGCTTTGCTTGGCAATCATGCAAAACGTGGGTAACATAGACAAGGCACATAAACTCTATCACAACATGCTTCTGTGTGCAAATAGTACCCATGTTCCTAGGAAATCTAAATCTTTTAAGTAAGAAGAGGTGACCAAAGAGATACAAGAAAACTATTGAATTGCAACTAAAACTTGTTTAACCTCAAGGAAAACTTGGTCAAACTATGTCTGCAACAAATGTGCTTATTTAGAAAAGGCAAGACAAGGATCTTTGATTGAACCTACATAATTTCCAAATAGCAAAAGGAATAGACATGTAATAAATTTGACCAAATAATAATTTAATGGACGTGATCATAGAAGAGGAAGAAGATCTGACCTCACGTTTGAAAATATTGAAGTTGTAATTACAGACAAGAGAGCTTGTAGTTGAAAATACACTTTCTCCAACCAATTCTTGCCAGCCTTCTCCCTCTTGCCTTCCAATACCAGTTAAACCCGTGGTGATTGTATGGATGTGTTTTCTTCCTACACGAAGATCGCCTCTGTTTTATTTATTTATATATATATATATATGAATATTATAGTACTCAGAATTGGCTCACATTGGAAAATCTTCTCGTCGGTTGTTCGAATTGGTGTAATCCTTGAACCTCCTACAAGTGCAGGTGTTAGTGGATACGATAGACCCATAGAAAGAGAGACAATCTCCCCCTAGGACATCTATCATAATGCCTTAATACAGATTAAGCAAATATAGCAATACATAACTTCTAAAAAGTGTTGTTCCCCTGCTAGCATGATTTGCCAGATGCTAAATACCAGTAAAAACTTAAGAGTCCAAGCCTAGGAATCTTTAAGCTATTGTTAAATAAGTAAACTTATCCAAAGCACAAGAACTACTGGTAGAGTGCCTCTATAGGCAATTTAATTCATCATTTGGTAAGAAATAGTCGCAGTACATGCACAACCTGGATTTGATAAAAAAAGAGGCGTTAAACATGGATAAGATATGTTTAATTCTCAAGTGGATTAATGAGAGCATAAATAAATGTGTACAACTATTTGATAGACTGTCTCGAAAGATGTAAGAGAATGTAATGATTTCAGGATAAATTCAATATATTTATTGATTATTTTTTATGTGGAAATAAATGCTTCATTTCCCAGGCAGAATGGAGCAAATCAAAACTTCTATTTTTAGAAACAAGAGAGAAATCAACCTGTTGATTGCACATGTAGGAAACAAGGAAACGTAAGTTTGAAATCCAACCTAGACCAATGCTTGGTGGGACAGAAATTTGATGCGGAGCCCAAACTTTCTCTGCAATTTCCACTTTCCCTAGAACACTTAATGAAAAATCCCTAAAACTTTAAAATATTTACAGGAAGACAAACAATTTCCAACTATCCCAACTGATTTGATTTATTAAATTAACTTTAATTTTTTTTAAAGCATTTTATTCGAAAGTCGATGAAAAATATTCAATTTTACACAGACGGGTAAAACCGTTTACCCAACATTCATTTACATATTATAATCAATTATAAGACCCAACTTTATAATATTTTACCTTATTATTATTATTATTTTATTAATTTTAACATTACATTATAAATTTATTAATTATGTTTATATATTTATTTACCAAGGCATATTATCAGACAAATTAAACCAAAAAGCAAAATAATTACTAACTAGGGTCAAAAGTAAAATTTCAAACCACACTGATTGACCACAAAGCTTCAAGCAACCCTGATTGACCACCGACAATACTTGACAAGGTATTAAACTGGGTACTCTTCCTCTTCAAGGATGATGGCTAGGGTATGGGACCAAGTGCTATCTCCGATCAACTGATCCATTGGGTTTCAAAGTATGCTCAGACCTGCCAATTCAGGTGGAGATGTAACCTAGTACCTGTTCACTCAAGCATACCAATTAGAGCACAAATTCTTAATAGCCAAAGCACTTGGAAAGGAACTCTAACATTCGTATCTCATTCCTGTATATCCCCCATACGTTCAATGGTACAATGTCACCCTTTCCACCTATCTTATCAACATACCACTGCATCAACTGACTATCCAAATAAATCTTTGCATAATAATAACATAACAATAGGCATCATACCCATGAAAGTACTAACAGAAGCTTATGTTCCATCTTCATCTTCAGGTTCCTTAGCCAGACTACCTACACAACCAAAGTGAATATGTAGGGGCACTACACAAGTGCTTTGGATGAAGTAGACTTTGAAGGATATAAAGGTGATGTATGATAAGCCTATCCCTATTTTGTGTGATAATACTAGTGCTATCAATATTTCCAGGAATCGAGTGATGCATTCCAGAACCAAGCATATATCAATCAGGTATCACTTTTTGAGAGAGAAGGTTGCAGATAAAGGAGTGAAATTGGAATATGTTCAAACAAAGGATTAGATTGTAGATATTTTTACATAGGCTCTTCCAAGGATATTTTTGAGTATCTCTGGCATAAGTTAGGGGTAATTGCCCCTCCTTCTTCTAACAAGATGCATGGTTGGTGCATCTATCCAGGGGGATTAATTCCTACTATATCTTTTTCTTGGACTGATGGACACTACCTCTCAGGGGGAGTAGGTACTGGTTGTTGCTGACATGGAAAGATGAAAAGAAAAGTTTTGTTCCCTAAGAGGAAAAATAGTTACCCTTTGTCCTTAATGTCAAAGGGGGAGAATGAGCAGGTTTGTGTTGCCATGTGTTGCCAAAGGGGGAGATTGTTGCACATATGTTAATTAACATTGTGATGTGGTTTTCATTGATGTCAACACTCAGTTTAGGTTGTCATTGATGTGGTTGTAACACTCATGTCAACACTTAGTTTGGGCTATCTAATATGTTTCTGATGTTGGATGTGACATGGTTGCTGAAGTTCATGGTTGGATGGCATGCATCGATCAATGTAGTATTCAGTATGATGATATATTGAGATGGGAATTAGAAACATCAAGAAGACACATTAATATCAGAATTAGAAGCATCAAGATGACACATTAAAATGGGAATTAGAAGTATCAAGATGACACATTAGGATAGGAATTAGAAGCATTAAGAAGATATATTAAGATGGGAATTAGAAGCACTAAGATGTATGAGCTGTCACAAGAAGGTTCTAGTCTCTAGAAGTTGATGAAAATTTCTGCTACACGAAGTTGCCTGGGAGACTACTTGGGAAAATGCTTTGCATTCCTCCACATTTGAAGATGTGGTCATGCAGTTCATAATCTAAGTTTAGTATGTTGTGAAGGTGTTATATCCAAGAGATAAAGTCTGTATACCTTCAGCAATAAAAGTTATGAGTGACAGAGTTCTAGTCTGTACTTTGGCAGAGTAAAATGATGATGAAGACTTGTTGGAATGCTCCGCATTCCTCCAGATGTGAAGGTTTGTCAATGAAAATTTGTGAACATGTTTAGGTAGGTTCAATGCATACTTCTATGAAGTATCAAGTAATGTTTAATCTTCTAAATATACCACCAAGTTGAAATGACCGATGTGTTACAAGCTTCATGTGTTCTTTCTTAAGGGTGACCTATTTCAAATGAGTGTGATGTGCAGATGTTATTCTTTGAAGGATGTTGCTGTGAAGTATGTTTAGGACCACGTTAAGCATGTGTTGGGGTCTGCAAGGCGTGTTTCTCCTCCTGGTGTAGCATGTAGTTCATGTTAAGGCTTGTCCTCTACATGTTTCATGATGTGTGATCTTTGGCCGACTTGTAAATTGTAATATTCTTTTTGTATTGGCTGACTGTAATGTAATCAATGTAATATCATGTATATATTGTGAACCTAGTTGATCTAGGTGCGGTATGATTGTGAAATAATAATGTGTGTGTAAAGAGCATAATATGAACATGTTATGCATTACGATGTGTGACTGAAGGAGAAGGAGAAAAAGCAATAAGGGATATCTTGATTCATCTTGAAAACATTTTTGTGATAGGAGAGAAGTGAAGAGTGTGCCTAATTGATTCAATCATTAGAAGAAGTAGAATTGCAATCATCAAAGGTGTGAGCTTCAATGTCAATTGTTAAATAGTAGAAGGATTGTCATACTATAATCATTTCTAAGTTCATTCTCAGTTTAGGGAGTAGTTGTTTCCTTGGGTTGTATCCCTAAAACAAAGTCTTTAGGGAGTAGTAGCTTCCTTGGGAGTGACCCTAAAATAAAGTCAACAGGGAGTGGTAGCTTCGTTGGGTTGTAGCCCTAAAGCAAAGTTGTAATTTTTATAGCAGTGAGCTTCATATATTGTGAGTTAATCTTCACCATGGTTTTTTTAACTTTTGGGGTTTTTCAAATATATCTAGTGTTATGTGTTGATGTGCATTGTGTTCATCTTTCATGTTTATGTTAGTGATGTAATGTTTAAGATTTAATCTACTCCAGAGGATTTGAAGTTTGATTGGATACTGATTCACCCTCCTCTTAGTATCCTAATGTGATCAATAAGAAGAAGAGGGAAGGAAGAGCTCTCGATCCCCGCTTTCTGATGGACTTAGAAAATTTTTTAGCTATGGAGGAGTCCCACCACATGGCAGCACTGTACATCCGTGCACTTTATCATTTTTACTTTTACCATCATCGCGCACATGTGCAACACCCTTGAACATTGAAAACCGTCAAAGATCAGCTATCGGGCCTTCCACCTTCCACCTTCCAAAGAGGAAAGGAAGAGGGAAGAAGAAAACCCCAACCCCCAATCCCCGCCACACTTAGAACATTTACTTGTTGGGTTTCAAGGAGTGGACCTCCGGCCTTCCACCTTCTAAAAGGAAGAATGAAGAAGAGTGAATTCCTGACCTTCGATACCTGAAAGACTTAGGTGAAACACAAGTGACCAAGGTGGAGTTTGGGGCTGACAGACGTGGCATGATGAAGAGGAGAAGCCCAAACTTTGAAACTCTAAAAAGGCTAAAAACACAAGGAAAACTTAGAATGTTTTTGACTTAGTCATTTTGGGTGGTTTTTCCTTACATTCCAAAAGGTGAAAACACTAAGAATTCATGGATCCTTAGGCTATTTGGCCACAAGGCAAAATAGGATAACATTTTGGTGACTATGTAGGGGTGTTTTCTTACTAAACACTGGGACCCAAAGGCCTTATCAATCCATTGGGCATAGATTCAAAGGGCACAACAACAAGAATAGGGGTTGGCCAAACCAACACAAAACTATGTTGGAAACAAGGTAGATAACTGAGAGGGGGGGTGAATAAGTTATCTTAAATATTCAACTTTCTTTTATTCTTTAACGATTAGTACAACATCAAAACACGTAACCATACATTATCATGAGAGTAGAAAAGAAATCAACACACATAACACAAGGATTTTTATGTGGAAAACCCGGTTAAGGGAAAAACCACAGGGTGACTAACCCAAGATTGTATTCTCTGTTAAAAGAATAGAAAGAACAAAAATGGCACTTGCCAATTAGGGCTCACTGCTTGAGCACATTGCTCACAAGAGGCTCACGGCCTACAATAGTTTATAGAAAGAAACCAGGTACTTGAACTGATGAGAAGCATCCATATATGCTGAGGTTCAGTTCTAATTAGGCTCAATATACTAATCTACTGCACTTCATTCTTCCTCTACTTTAGTGCTGCTGTTCTGTCACATATTGGACCTGTATTGCTATTTCCACACTGCTCTCTACTTTTCTTCGCACTTCACAACACACCACACACACCTTCACATCAAAATCCATCTGGTATATATATCCACACAAAGAATTTCAACATCTTTCCAGTCGGCATCCAGAATACTCAAGATTTTCCCAAACTCTAGTCTGTCGGTTGAATCCTTGCTTATTAAGTGATGCATATCAAAGAGATAGTTATAGAAGTCATCAATCATGTCAAGCAACCATGAATGATCCCTCAAGAAGCTTGATGACCATCAATTCCTCATCTAGATTAAGGTCTGATGCTCTGTTGGTTAGTTCTTGCCAGTCTGCTCTGCCTGTCAGGAACCCATTACTTAGGTGCTCATATCTTTTCGATGTGGCAGTCATGGTACTCCTCTTGACTTCCCCAAATTTGCACTTTTCTAAGATACATCCTCTGAGAGATCCGGACCTAATTGTCGGACCTTTCTGCATGCTCTATTCTTGTTCACTAGACCAAAACACTCTTCAATCTGACTTCCGGTAAAGACCTATTATGTGCTGCAGATGTGTGGGATAAACTTTGTTGTCATCAATGACAACAATAATGAAGCCACACAGTGTCTCTTGCCAACAATCTCCCCCTTTGGCATTGATGGCAACACTTAGTGAAAAATGACTAAGTGTCACACCACACTCCCCCTTGGCTGATGCTCTGTGCTTATGTACACTTTTCTGGAGCTCCCCCTTAGCTAGATTCCACATTTTTCACTGCTCCTCACTCCCCCTTTGACATCAATGACAAAGGGTGAAATCCACACACTAATATTTGCAAAAAGTAGCCTATACATAGCTGCATATATACAAGTTATACTTACATAAACTTAAGTATGTCCGCAAAAGTATTCTTCAACTGTACAACTTCTATCGCCCAACTCTGTTTCATCCTGTCCAAAATTGATATGTGGCCACTTAACAAAAATGCAAAAGCTTCTGCCCTTTTTAAGTTTGATGAATCACTAGTCCGGGCTATGGTCTGAGCATCAGTTAGGGCCTCATGGATTGCCTCTAACTTAGGGATAATTATCCCTCTTAGTTCACTTAGCCTGCTTACTCTATTCTTCTTCTCCTTTTCAAGCCTCTTTATTTTATTAATAGTGTCAATAGTCTGACACTCTTGATTTATTATGGAAGAGGTGAGAGGATCAAAATTTTGAGATAAACTTGACAATTTACGCTCTTGTTCTTCCACCTTCTTGGCAATGTCTATTGTCACTGTGGACCAAGATAGACAAAATTTTTATAAATCTCCACCATCTTTAAGAGCATTTTCTAGGCTCTTTATTCTAATATTCAGATTTCTCCTATCATTTTCTATAAGCCCCTGAACTTCAGCGAATCTCTTACTCAAAAACTCTTTCTAGACTTTTCTTCTACTAATTTCTCTAAAGAATCAAAATGTGTGCTAACAGAATTAACAAGAGATTTCTAATTACCAGATGAGGAGGCCGAAAGATCCTTTTGGAAGGATGGCATGATTTTTTCTAGCACACTGGATGCAATCTCTATTAGCTCATAGTCTTCCATGTGAGACTTCAGAAGCTTTTCTTTTGCTTTGGCTTGAGCAAAAGATGCTACCTTCATTGTCTGGACCGAAGAGAGAGAGTCAAAATTGAGTGGTCCTTGAAATAGCTCTGGTTCATCTAATTCCATCATTTCTTTGGTCAGGAAGTCTTTACCTACTTTTGCAGTGTCTCTTGTCAGAGACAGAGTCTTCTTTCCTTCTATAGCCTCATAACTATCACTTGAGGTCTTCTCTATTTGATCTTCTTTTCTTCCCTTTACCTCTTCTTCTTGACTGATTTTCTCTTCTTTTCTTTCTTCTCCTTCAGTTCTGTAGTCAACAGGGGGATCTGAAAGAGAGATATTTACTTCTTCAAGGACTTCCTCTTCCAGAACAGAGGAATCCAAGTCCTTAGTTTTCTCCTCACCTATCTCCTTTGGCTCTTCTGCATCTTTCTCTGTGGATTCTTCTTTTGATGTACTTAGTCCTTTGACATCACTTATGTTCTCTATAGTAGGAATATTGAATCTTTATATGCATTCTGGAGGATGTCTTCAGTCTCTTTTGCCACCTGATCAGTTTCACCGAGCATAAACATGTTCATTCTGGCTTTGCTCTAGAACTCATCCTTGCAATCTTTGAAGATCATGTTCATTTGTTTAGGAGTGATGGAAGGATAGAGCTGAATAGCTATCTATTCCCAGATCTCCATATCCTTTTCCTTAGCATTGTCTTTTCTGAGTTCAAGTACTTTCTCTAAACTCTTGGGGATTAGAGAGATGATTTCAATGAATGCTTTATTATAGATATTCAAGTACTTGATTGTGGATTCCTCCAATAACCTTTTATCAGTGTCTTTATACTCATCATAAAATTCAGTTATGGGCTATAGATTCCCATCTATAGTGATTGCTTTGATGACATCATTAACAGAAAGAGTAGGCCTTTCAATAACTTTTTTTGCTTCTTCTTCTTTGTTCTTGCCAGCAGAGAATTCCACAGATGTTTTCTTTTTCTTCTTCATTTTCTTAACTTCTTCATCAGTCTCTATCTCTTCATCATCCTTTTGACTTAGGTATGATCTTGTGGCCTTTGTCTTTGTTCTCTTTTCTCCTTTTCCGGATGTCTTTGCTTCCGGTTTTGAAGCTTTTGGGCTCTTAGTAGTGGTAGGTGCAAAGCTCTTTGAGGATCTAGTCTGGGAGGGGGCTTGCACCAGAGCACTTTCTTTTTCTACTTCTTTCCTTTGTTTCTCTACCCTTTCTACCTTCTCTCTGTTGGCATCAAATGCCTCCTTTGATATCCCATATCTCTTGGAAACTTCTTCTACTTCCCTTCTCACTTTTCTCTTGATCTCAGGCTGTCTCAGTTCAACATTAACTTTTACACTCAACTCTTGGAAGGTTCCAAACCTTTCTACCTCAGGGTCCTTTGGTTGACATAGCAGGTGTTGAACATGAAGCTCCAAAATTTTCTCATCTACCTCATAGCCCATTGGCATAATCCAGACTGTTCTGGGTTCCACTACCTCCATTAGGCATTGATCAGTGTCTACCATGAAGCACACTATATCCTTGTATTTTTCAACTAGAGATTGGGGGATTCTCTCTCTAGCCTACATCATGCCTTGGAATTTTTTGAAGTAACCCCAGAGTGTTGTGCTTTGTGCCTTGGCATCACCAAGCCCATACATATAATCTCTGATTTGTATGACAACCGGTCTATCATTCTGTGATACCCAGCCACTTGATCTAGGTATCTCATTCATAAAGTAAAAGAATAAACACAGTATTAGCCCACCATAAATGAATGAGTTCTTCTTGTCCTTCTTGATCTTTTGTAGGTTTTCTAGTAGTTGGCTCAGGAGAAGCTTGCATAGATCATAGTCTGCATTTTCCCTTAGCATCTGATATGCAATGCATATAGCAGTTTCAGATACTGAATTCTCCCTGCTGGAGTGGTATATTTTGTACCCAATGATCTTAGAGGCAAATTTGATATCCGGATCTATGATATCTTCTATTGTCATTGCTCTCTTGTCAAACTTTGATATGGTAGCCTCACTTACTGTCTGATTCTTGACAGATTTGAGAATAGGCAACCCACCAGATGAGTACAATCCGGTTACCTCCCTAATGGCATCTTTTGTGATCTTAAATGGCCTCATCAACCACATGAAGTTGTCATGCATTCTGCTCAAAACATACCAGACCCATTCATCTTCTTTTTACGCTTCTAGGGTTCACAAAAGGAGCCAAAAAGATCGCTAGTTGAATTAAATTCTGTGGTTGATCCTTGAGAGGGTTGAGGCAATCTTGTTGCAGAGCTCCTTCTTTATTCTTCTTGAATGCAAATGTGCAAATGATGAACAAAAGAACCCTTTTATTTCTGCGCAAACCCTAATTCCATATTGCAATAAATGTACAACTTAAGTCATTCTGGTTGCCTTGTTCTTCTTGTTCTGAGAGAGATCTTTCTGGATCACTAAGATGTGCTTAGAATGATAATTCGTAATGTATCTCCCTTCCTTGAATCATCCTATTTATCCGTAGATCAAAGATATTTCAATTTAGAATCATACCGGATCTAACTATGAGAGTCCCGCTTTTACTAGAAGACTATCAAACCGAATCAATCTTAGATGATTAACCTCTCCTAAACTCCTTGCGGATCTTTCATATTTTTACCAAGGGTTAATTAGATATTTCTCTGAGAACCCTTTTATCCGCAACTTTCCATGTGCCAATTTTAGGCACCAATTGACTGGCTAGGGGAATTTATTTTCCTTTGTGACTCCCCCTGAGCTAGAGCTCATCTATTCAATTTCTGGAAGGAATATTAGCACCAGATTCTGGTGCGGATCCATCCCCAACATTTTCTGTACTTCTCTTCATCCAAATCTTGTTCATCTCTCTTTGAACTTCATCTGCATTTACTTTTCCTTTTCCTTTGTCTTGATTTTGATTATGATGCATCGGACCCCTTTTATCCTGATTCTTACTTCTGTAGAATTTGGCAATATGAACGAATCTATTGCAGTTGTAGCAAATAACATTTCTTTGCATATTTGGCTAATATCCTATTGATCTGCATTGATTAGCCATATGTCCCATTCTATTGCATGCAAAGCATCTACCATTGAATGATTTGTTTATTTGCCTCCTATTTATGCATTCAAGAGATTTATGACCATACCTTTACAGTTGAAACATTGTCCAGAGAAGGATGAATTGGTCTAATTCATTCTTCTTCTACACTGATTTGCTTTATGACCAAAGTTATTGCAATTCTAGCAGTATCCATTGAAGGATGGATATCTTTGAGCATTTGGTTGCCTTACCAGAGGTTTTCTAGGTCTGTTCCTTGGATTTCCTAATCCAAAGTTCTTCTGACCAGATCCAGAGTTTTCACCTTTCTCATACCCCAAGCCATGCTTGGCATCTACCCTCTTTTGGCTTTCAAGAAGAACTTCAAGTTGAGCAGAGCTTATCTTGAATTTTTCTTTATATTCATTTGCAGTTTGAAGATCCTTTTAAGAGTGTCTATCTGATTCTCAAGTTGTTCTTTATTATCTCTAGCTTCTTCAAGATTAGATTCTAGATGCCTCAATATTCTATCCATTTTGTGGCAGTCCTCTGACTTCTTGTTAAGAGATTTTTTTAGATTATCTTCAATTTTTCTTTTCTCTTCAATTTCTTGGGTTAATTTCATAACCCCTGATTCCATTTCATGTCTTCCTAGAATGACCTCTTTTGATAGCTTCTCACATAACTTGTTTTTCTCATTCAAATCTTCATTAGTATCATTGGCTTCACTTTGACTTGCTAATTGTTGAAGTAGTTCCTTTCTTTTCTTCACTGAGATACTTAGTTTTTCTTTGAGTTCATTTATGAAATCATCAGCTTGTTTGAGTCTTTCCCTCAGGTTATTGACTTCAGAGTGAGATTGCTCAAGATCATCTAGGGCAAACTAAAGTTTTTCCCTCATACCATACATATCCATTAAGATTCCCAGATCTTCCTCAAGCTGTTAGGCTCTATTTGGAGGAACTTAGCTCTGATACCAATTGTTGGAAATAAGGCAGATAACTGAGAGGTGGGGTGAATCAATTATCTTAAATATTCAACTTTATTTTCTTCTTTAACAATTAGTGCAACATCAAAACATATAACCATACATTATCATGAGAGAAGAAAAGAAATCAACACACTTAACACAATAATTTTTACGTGGAAAACCTAGTTAAGAGAAAAACCACGGGGTGACTAACCCAAGATTGTATTCTCTGTTAAAAGAATAGAAAGAATAAAAATGGCACTTGCCAATTAGGGCTCACTGCCTGAGCACACTGCTCACAAGAGGCTCACTACCTACAATAGTTTATAGAAAGAAACCAGGTACTTGAACTGATGAGAAGCATCCACATATGCTAAGGTTCAGTTCCGGTTAGGCTCAATATACTGATCTACTGCACTTCATTCTTCCTCTGCTTTAGTGTTGTTGTTCTATCACATACTGGACCTGTATTGCTGTTTCCACACTGCTCTCTACTTTTATTCACACTTCAATGAAACCTTGTCTCTAGGGATAAAAAGTGCTTGTTATTTGATTGCAATTGTCTTATACCTGTGGAAACATTGGGCTTGTTTGGAGCCTCGAACATACACTATCTGTTGTGTCAGTCCCTTGTGTGTGCCAACATTGTTTGCTGTGTTTTCTCTTGCCAACAAATCCAATCAGAAACATAAACAATCCATCAAAATTTTGCCTTTTAGAAACATCAGACACTACTTCAGCACCCCTAGTATTACAGAAGCTCGCCTTTGGTAGTGCAGTAGATCGCCTTTGGCATAGCAGTAACACGCCTATGGAAAAACTCTACTTTAGTGCCCTTGGTATAACAGTAGCTCGCTTTTGGTCACTGTAGCTCGCCTTTGGCATAGTAGTAACTCGCTTCTGGTAGCTTAATCTGTCGCCTTTGGCATCACAGTAGCACGCTTTTGGTTGCACAGTCTTGCGCCTCTGGTCAAACAGTATAGCGCTTTTGGTCCAGTACTTTGTGCATCAAAGTTTGTCTGTTTCTCAAAGCACCTCACAGAATCCCAGCATTACATCTTGTCCTAGTGTATTCCATGGTAACCACTAGGCTCCAGCAAACTATGAAGTCCAAGCAAGTTGTCCCTAAGAAGCGCAAGTTGCCTCCTCACACACCACAATCAGGTCGTCTCAACACTACTCCCAAGGTTACTCCTAGTACACCTGCGGCAAAACCAATCAGCTCTCCAAACATGCCGCACGTCAACCAACCAAGCAATCCTCAAGAGGATAGGATCCCTTTGATAAGTACACCGCAATACACCACTGGCTTGCCTCAGGATTTTGTCCCTCAAGGTTATACTGTAGATTTAGTCCCATCTCAAGAAGAGTGACACTTTGAAATAGGTCAATCCTCTCAAGAAGACGGGCAAGATCTTGATGAATTTATACAAGATCCTAGAGCCGTGGCCGCCTTTGATAAAATCCTTAGTGAGAACCAAGATCATTTCTTTCAATTGCTTGCAGAGCAAGGTGCCAAGTTACCTCAAGATTTTGATTTATCCACTCTCAAGGAGGACAACAACACCCAAGATACCATACAAGCAGTACAAACCATGTCCACGGTGACTACGCCCTTACCTACACAAGGCTCGCAGTATAGGAATCCCCTTTTTCAAAACCCAACAGAAGAGAGAGCCATATCACCGCTTCTGACTCCTATGGAGATCTATAAAAACCAACAAGAAACTCTCCAATGTCAAGCAGAGTTAGCTAAGCAAGCCACCTTAGCTCGATCGAATACGCAACCACCTCCTAAAGTGTCCACACCAGTCGCAAGTGGAATCTTGGTTACTCCATCACGCATGGGTTTCCCACCAAATTACAATCCGGGGAACAATTATGTAGCCATGCAATAAGGGTCTCAACAAATGCCACCTCCTATATCATCACACCTTCATGTCTCTCATCCAATTAGAGTCATGCAACCCCAACCACAACATTCTTCTACTCTCATCCTTAATCAACCCCAACCACAACATTCTTCTACTCTCATCCTCAATCAACCCCAACCATCGCAAATCACATCTACCTATGTCCCTCCTCCACAACGTTCATCCTCGCTCAACTTCTTTCACACATTACCTAGCCACTCTCAACATTCCCAACATCACGTTTCCCAAAGCTATGTGCCGCCCTCACAACCTAATCAAATGCACTTTAGCTTTCCTCCACCCAATTCTTTTCTTCAACCATCACAAAGCCAACATCCTTACCTAGCACCACCTCCACCTCTTCCAAATCAAAGCCTCCAATTCCAACCTAATTTGAACCAAACGTACAACCCGTATGATCCCAACCAATCTTACAACCCTTATAACACCAGTGTGCATGGCTTACATTATAATCTTTCGTATGGGCAACACCAACCACTTTTTGGACAGTAGGAGATGTTACCAACCCCTCCCACGGCTATGGAGCTAAAGATCGCAGAAGTTCAATAGTAGCTATCGGATCTTACGTTTGGCCACACCAAAAAGACCTTCTCTTTAGAGGAAGTGTGTCCTTATCCTTTTGATCGGTCATTACCAATGATCCCTTTTTCCTCAAAATTTCACTATTCCCAAGTTCAATAAATACAAAGGAAAAGGTGACCCAAAAGACCACCTTAGGGAATTCTATCTTGCTTGCTTCGAGGTCTCACATAACGACACATATCTTATGCATCTCTTTCCTCATAGTCTTGGAGGTCAAGCTATAGAATGGTTCTCACACTTACCCACGGGTATCAAGTCTTTCAATGAGCTAGCAGAGAAGTTTGCCACCCACTTTTCTTATAACGCAGAGCATGAGATTTCCATGACTGATCTATGCAACAATAAACAGAAAAATGGTGAAACTTTCATTTCTTTCCTCCAACGATGGAGACAAATGGCTAGCAAATTCCCTTTCAAGATTCTAGAGAAACAGCTTGTTAGCATATTTGTGCAGAACCTCAACCAAGAGTTAGGCTTCCATTTGCAAATTCTTAGTGCTACAACCTTCAACGAAATCACATACAAGGGAATCAATATTGAGAAGGCCCTCATTGCTAAGGGTATGGTCAAAATCTTTAAAGAAATGAAAGATAGCGCTCCTCATCAACAATCAAACAATAAACCCAAATATTGGAACAAAAACAAAAATGTGGTCAACGATGGGTTGGTCGATACTAAACATGTCCAAACATTGCAAACACCGCTGCAGCTCTCCAAACCAAGTCAAGCTCCACCTCAACAACAGCAGCAACAAAGGAAGCCTTATCAAAACCAATAGCAACGACAACAAGAGCGGCCTCAACAAGATTACCCTTCGTGACGTCAATTCACTCCCTTGGGAGTGCCCATAAAATCAGTCTTACAGCAAGCTTTGCAGAAAGGGCTTATCACCTTACTTGATGCTCCCCCATATGGCGAGCCTATTTACAAAACTGCACGTTATAGAGACAATGAATATTGTGAGTTCCATAGGAGCAAAGGACATCGAACCACATCTTGCATGAAACTTAAGCATCTCATCCAAAACCTCATCGACAGTAATCAAATCACTTTTGAGAATGAATCACCAGTTCAACACACGAACAAGGATCTTGACATGTACAAGGAACCATTCCCTCATCACGGTCCACCTCCTCCTCATGATAGAGATAAAGGTATCAATCATGCTTCCACGTCCTTCGATTCCATTGTAGGTCGTTTTGAAGAGAGTCAGGTGTCTAGCCTCACAATCAAAGGCAAATCTATGGATTGTGCTGTTACTACTCGTCGTGGTCATGTCACCATTCATGGTCCTACACCTAGGCTTCCGCTTCAAACTGATTATAATCTTGTCAAACATCTAGGGAGAACACCAACACAAATCTCTATTTTGGACCTTCTACGGTCATCACCTGCACATAGAGTGGTGCTAGAAAAAGCCCTCCAAGAGTCTTCCGTTCCTAACAACATAGCGGTTGCAGATTTCCAAGCTATAGTAGGTAGCATTGCTTCACCCTACAATGTGGTCTTCTCTAAGAAAGACCTCCCCTCCCATGATCCATGTCACAATGATGCCCTGCATATTGAAGTTTTCATCCATAAGTGCAAAATCAAACGTATACTCATAGACGATGGTGCTGGTCTCAACATATGTTCTTTAAATTTACTAAAGCAGTTGGGATATTCTGAGATCACGTCAACACTGATCATAGTATTACAATCAAGGGGTATGATGATGCTGAACGCCGCTCAGAAGGTGTTATCCACTTGCCTATACAACTGGGCCTTGTCATGGTTGAAACCAGGTGTCAAGTCCTTGATATTGAGCTGCCTTACAACATTATCCTAGGCCGCCCATGGATCCATGCAATGAAAGTTGTTCCCTCCACGTACCAACAGTCTCTAAAGTTCCCATACAATGGTACGGAGATCACTATCCCAGGAGACCCCAATCCTTTCAAATTTTGCCGTGTCTTGCAAGGAAGCTATAAAAATTGCAACCAAGTGCCTAAAAATGACAAAGCCCTTGAATCCCCACTCTATGTGGATCCTGAAATTCTGACACAACCCTCTACAAGTGAATCTACACCCCTCCCCAAAATCACAGCTCGCATCCGAGATATAGGCTTTGGCACTTACAATATCTCAGAATCTTGTTGTGTAGGGCAGATGCCTTTATCTCCAAAATCTTATGGCCAACCACCCATTGCCAAAGTAACCAAAAAAGCAACTATTCCTCCCCCAACATTCCTAACCCAATTCCAACATGGACGGTTATTGGAAGAGGAAATTATTGAGGACATTTCTTCTTGGCTCTATAAGGAGGAAGAACCAGTCATAATACTAGTCAAGCAATATGGCAATGGCTTAAGGATAGTAAAAAACATAGGCTATAAAGGCAAAGGTGGCCTTGGGAAACAGAATCAAGGAACTATGGAACCCATTGTGGTGACAAAGAAGCTAGACAAGAAGGGATTAGGATTTGGTAAGAAGGTACCGCACGCCTTAGACATCGAGTATATCCTCGACGAGGTAGCTGCCACTTTTCCCACCGATTTGACGTCTACAGAGGATATCATCGATGACTCTTCCCTCCATATGACCAACCTATTTGCAAAATCCTCCATTTTTACGCTATCCTCCATATCCTTAACCTCCACCACCAGCACCCAGAATGTCACACTTGTCTACCCTGAACTTATCGATTGGGACCAACAAGGGTCCCCCGTTATAGATGTATTTCAGAATGACGAGGCTTCAGCTGAGTCCATGGGACTTCGGGAAGGTATCCCTCTTGGCGATCATAAAGCAGGTTTTGTAATGGAACTAGAGCCAACGGCTTATTTTGGTGAGAATGCCAAATCCTCCAGTTGCAAAAGTGAAAATAAAGAAAGATCTCTAGGTGAAAACCACAATGTGGCACCTCCTGATCACAAAATAGTAAAAACAAAGGACGTATCCAAAGGTGAAAACCCAACTATGGCACCTGAGGATGGAGGATTTGACCTTCCCCTACCATCTAAGTATCAAGAGAAATTAGCCCTCCTAGTGGAAGATTCTACAAAGATAAACCTTGGCATAGAGCAAAATCCAAAGACCACATTCCTAGCAACATCATTATCAGAAACAGAGCACAAGAACCTTAAAACATTCTTCTTACAGAGAACCATCAACTTTGCATGGACCTATGCTGATATGCCAGGGCTTGACCCTAAGCTAGTGGTTCATTATCTCACAGTTGATCCGAAAGTAAAACCAGTCAAGCAAAAGCTGAGAAAGATGCACCCATAGAAAGCTCTCTTGGTAAAGGTGGAAATACAAAAGTTGTTAGATGCCAAGTTTATACGACCAATCGACTATTCAGATTGGGTCTCAAACATTGTACCAGTGTCTAAACCTAATGGGTGCATCTGCATGTGTAGTGACTTTAGAGATCTGAACAAAGCATGTCCTAAAGATGACTTTCCACTACCAAACATTGACATTATAGTGGACTTGACAGCAGGTCACGAGATGCTTTCTCTCATGGACGGATTCTCTAGCTACAATCAGATAAGGATAGCTGAAGAAGATTAACATAAAACAACCTTTACTTGTCCTTGGGGCAATTATTGTTGGTGTGTCATGCCGTTTGGTCTGAAGAATGCAGGAGCAACCTATCAGAGAGCAATGACAGTGATCTTCCATGATCTCTTTCATCACATCATGGAAGACTATGTTGATGATATACTGGCTAAATCTTCTAGGGCAGATCACATACAGGTTCTAGGACAGATCTTCGACAGGCTTGAAAAATACCAAGTAAGACTCAATCCAAAGAAGTGTGTATTCGGTGTAACATTAGGGAAGCTGTTGGGATACATTGTATCTCGTAGAGGCATCGAAGTCGATCCAGCGAAAGTCAAGGCTATAGTGGAGATGCCTCCACCCAAGAACCTTAAAGCACTAAGGAGCCTTCAAGGAAGGTTGCAGTCCATTCAGCATTTCATATCACAGCTAGCAGATAAATGTAAACCCTTTCAACACTTGCTCCGAAAGGATGTCTCATTTCGATGGGACAACAAGTGTCAGGTAGCGTTTGATCAACTTAAAGAGTATCTAGCTACACCTCCTGTATTGGTTCCACCAGTCGCAGATAAACCTTTGATATTATATATCTCTACCACAAACTCGGCCCTAGGGGCCCTTCTAGCACAAAATGATGAAACAAGAAAAGAGCATGCAATTTACTATATCAGTAGAACTTTCGTGGGATATGAGCTCAATTATTCACCAATGGAAAGGGCCTGTTCAGCAGTAGTGTTTGCCTCCCAAAAGTTGTGGCATTACATGCTGAACCAACACACAAATTTGATAGCAAAGA
Organism: Cunninghamia lanceolata; assembly: GCA_027924645.1. Classification (NCBI taxonomy): domain Eukaryota; kingdom Viridiplantae; phylum Streptophyta; class Pinopsida; order Cupressales; family Cupressaceae; genus Cunninghamia; species Cunninghamia lanceolata. The sequence continues at coordinate 8,774,694 of BSBN01000635.1, read as the reverse complement.
TTGATCCCTTGAAATATCTCCTAGCAAAAGCAGCTCTCACAGGCAGACTAGCTAAATGGGTCATGATCCTTAGTGAGTTCAACATTGAATATGTGGATCGTAAAGCAATCAAAGGACAAGCCCTCACGGATCAACTAGCAAAAGCACTTATGAAAGATACACATCCTGTGGTAGCTGACTTTCCTGATGAAAATCTCTTCACTCTTGCTAATTCCATAATGTGGAAGTTGTATTTTGATGGTTCTTACACACAGCATGGATCAGGAGCCGGCATCTTATTTGTCACACCTCAAAATGACTATATTCCTAAGTCATATCGGCTTGCATTCCCTTGCACCAAGAACATCGCCGAGTATGAAGGACTCCTTATAGGTCTCAATATAGCAGTTCAATGGGACATCATAGAATTATAGGTTTATGGAGACTCACAACTAGTCATTCACCAAGTCACAGATGAGTACCAAACAAAAGATGAAAAGTTGGTCCCATACAAGCAATTAGTGGATGCCTACAAACCACATTTTTCTAGCATCACATTTGAGCAAATTCCAAGAGAGCATAACAAAGCTGTAGATTCTATGGCTTCTGTAGGGTCACTGATTGACATGCTTGCAAATACACAGAAATGTGAATTCTTGATCGAGCAATTGTTGATACCAGCCGTCGATGTTCCAGTTACTGAAATCATCTGTGAACTTGTTGGTCCCAATTCCCCATGGTACGAAGATATCTAAGAATACCTCAAGAACAAAACCTTTCCCCCTGACCTATCATCCACCCAACGCAAAACCTTTATCCGTCGATCCTCTCGTTACATCATTCTGGGTGATACACTATATCACCGGAGTCTCGATGGTATCCTCTTACGATGTCTTAACGTGGAAGAAGCTGAAGCTACCTTACGAGACATACACGAAGGTGTCTGTGGTGCACATTCTACCGGTCCTAATCTTGCTAAGAAGATACTTAGAACAGGTTATTACTGGCCTACAATAGAGCAAGATGCTGCACAGTTTGCTAAGAAGTGTCTACAATGCCAGCAGCATGGAGATCTGATTCACGCACCAGCTCATGAATTACAACCTGTGACAACTCCATGGCCTTTTTCTCAATGGCCTTTTTCTCAATGGGGTCTCGACCTCGTAGGACAAATCCACCCTTCCTCCTCCAATGGCCACAAGTTTATCATTACCGCCACTGAGTATTTCACGAAGTGGGTGGAAGCCATTCCTATGACCTATATCACCAGTAAACAAATAGCCAAGTTTATTCTAAACTACCTCATATGCCGGTATGGTATTCCCCAAGCCATTGTCACTGATAATGGGAGACCATTTAAGAACCAAGATGTTCGTGCCTTCTGCACACAATACAATATCCAACATCACTTTTCAACTCCCTACTATCCGTAGAGTAACGGCCAAGCTGAGGCTTCTAATAAAACCATTCTCAAAATCCTTAAGAAAACAGTTAATGAAGCCGGTCGTGATTGCAACTTGCAACTCAATCCCACCCTATGGGCCTACCGCACTAGTATCAGAACACCAACGGGTGCCACATCCTATGCCTTGGTCTTTGGCTCTGAAGCCATCCTACCTATAGAGGTTGATATCCCATCCCTCAGAGTTTCCATGTAGGACCTGATCGGCGGAGACAAGTATCGTACTTCCAGATTAGCTGAGCTTGAACTACTAGATGAGAGGCGCCTTTCCACACTTAATCATCTCCATGTCTATCAAAACTGCCTCCGGCATAATTACAACAAAAAGATCAAAGAAAGATGGTTTCAAGTTGGTGATCTTGTACTTAGGGAGAATCAGAGAAATCAAGTAGATCGAGAGAAAAAGGGCAAGTTTGAGCCTAATTGGTTAGGTCCCTTCATTGTCACCGCAGCATATGGATCAGGAGCTTATACTTTAGCTACACCTGACGGTATTCCTCTAGATGAGCCACTTAACAGTGTCCATCTCAAGAAGTTCTATGCCTGATCCTTAGAGTATTCCAAAAAAAAAAATCCATCCTCTGGTGAAAACCTGGCAAACAGGCGCCTTGGATAAGTACCATAGTGAAAACCTGGCAAACAGGTGCTATGTGTAGATTCAGCATCCATCGTCTATCGAGTCCTGTCCACTCCTTGTCTAGTTCGCAGCGCACTTTTCATCCATCCATAATAAAACCATTGACCTTGTTTGCATTTCCATCTCCCTATCTAGTATAGCTTGGAAATTTGTCAATGTCCCTCGTTGTCACCCCATGTCTTGATCTGTGTCTACAGTTTGCACTGTCTGGTCCTAGGTCACAACTTTCTAGGTCTTCTTCGTCAGTCATCCATGCATTTTCCTCTACCAAAATGGGGGCAACTCTTTCCTTAACTTAGGTCTAGGGGAGGTTCCTTGTTCGTGGTTCATAACGCATACTTCAATCTCTTTCTCATTGTTCACAGGTAACACCCTTTAACGGACACATGGCTCCTATGATAAGGATGTTATCTTCTCAGCACTTTTCCCACATCATCACATCATCACTTCTCAATCTTAAGGTACCTTGATCCCATGTATATGGGTATGTAGGCAGTCTGGAATACGAAAGAAGTTTCCAATACTCAGGTACATAAGATCCCCTCCACTTCATCTTGACCCATCTCATCACTCTGTCCAGAACTACATATTTATCATTTTTCATCTTTCCTCATAATGTGCCTTGATCCCGTGGATACAGGGTATGTAGGCAGTCTGGAATACGAAGGATGTATCCAGTACTCAGGCACATGCGATCCATCATTCTCCACCTCCACCTGTTTCAATCCATTAGCACTGTCATCCTTCTAGTCTTCCGTTTGTCAAAATCCATTCGCCTCGACTTGACTAAAGCAACCAGCTAGCACATCCTTTCAAAGCAAAAGTCCTTAATAAACCTGAAGCAAAAGTTCCTTTATCCATTACCTACTCAAGACTACCTTGATTTATCTATAATCTTGGTATGTTGCGATGCAGTACGGATTGGGGGCATAGTCATTACTTTCTGTGTGCCATGTTTGAGGAATGATCTTTAGTATCTTTCTTAACATTATATTTATCTTGTGTGTGTTACGGCCTAGCATCTTACATATTAATAATTCTTCTTGCATTTACATGTATTGAAGTTTATTTTATGTTCAAGACTATGGTTTATTCACATGTTCCAACAAGGTTATGTTATGTCTAAGGGATCTAAGTTCAAACCGCTTGGTTGCAGAGTCAACGTCCACGCACTCGGATATTACTGTACCTTGGTCTTTTATACCTTGGTGGCAAACTATCCACGTGCTATATCAAAATAAGGATTGCTCTTTATATACAAATGTGAAACCATTGCAACAAGCTCATTCATCCATTCCCACAACCTTTATATCGCTTTCATTGCAGTAATCGATCAACAGTCTCTGTCTCCATCTCCTCCTGTTCTTCTCTCTGGTGCATATCTGCAAAACCCACATGTCAGATATCACTAGTCAGCACATCTATATCATCATATATCTCTATCATCATACATCTATAAGCAACATATGACATCACCTGAATCCATAATCGTAAATACATATCATCACATCCATGACATCAAGGAATGCATACACAAGAGCATGAACAACAGTGAGCCGAATAGATCATCATATATATCATGTAATGGTCATCATAATACAAAATGTCTGTGTCTACATCAATAATACAAAGTGTGTATACATCCAAATATACATCAAAATAGTACATCAAGGCTATCAAGAGCCCGCAAAATATACATCAGAATGCACGCAGGCATCTGTCCAAAATGATACAAATGGTACAATATACAAATGTCCATCGTAATACAACTATGGAACAAATATGATACAATACAAATGTGCATGCCCTAGTGGGTAGAGCTGCCCTCCTACTGTGGCCCCTATCCTCCCCCTGTGCTCAGTGAAGGTCCCCCTACTGCTCCTCCTCCTCTAAATGAGGACACTGACTACCCTGTCCTATGGGATCCAGATGCCCCAGATCTGCTCCTATCTCTGTAGCTCGGTGCCTGCTGAGCTGCTGGCACTGCACCCACATATAGACCCCAGTAATACTCTGCCTCCCAGCCAGCTGATACTAGCTCACCCTACACTCGGATGAGCTCACTGTATAGGGTCCTCTGATCTGCACCCAGTGCACGGCGTGCCTCATCTCTCTCCCGCCTCACTCTAAAGAGTGTGGCCTCGGCTGTCAACCGTGTTGGCAAGAGACACTATATGGATTCATGGTTGTTGTCATTGATGGCAACAAAGGTCATCCCACATATCCGCAAGTTATGGTGTGTCTCTACCGGAAGTAAGAATGAAGATTGTTGTGGTCCGGTGAACAAGAACAGAGCATGTGGCAAGGTCCGACAGATTGGTCCGGATCTCTCAGAGGAAGTGTCTAGGTGCAGTGCGGATTTGGGGAAGTCAAGAGGACTACCTTGAGTAGTATATTCCAAGGATTTAGCCTCCGGTGATGAACAAAGAAAAAGATATGAATAGTTGAGTACCGGATTCCTAAGAGACAGTGAGAACAGAGGAAGAACTGACTGATAGAGTATCAGACTATTTTCCAGATGTGTTACTGTTGATGGTAAAGGTTGTGAAGGCATGAATCATGTTTGGCCGACATGATTAATGATATCTACAAGTATATGCTTGATCCGCATTGCATGGTGAGCAAGGATTCAGCCGACAGAACAGAGTTTGTAAGAAACTAGACTGTTCCGGATGCCGACTAGAAAGGTGATGAAATTACTTGTGCGGATATATATAGAGGATGGATTTAGTTATGAAGGGTGTAATTGTGTGATGGTGTATGCGAATAAGTGCAGAACAGAGCAGAAGTAGTAAGAAAGATCCGGTATGTGAAAGGATAGTAGAATAAAGAACAGAGGAAAGATGAAGTGTAGCAGATCAGTGTACTGAGCCTAACTGGAATTGAACTCCAGCATATATAGATGCTTCCAATCAGTTCAAGACTGTGATTCTTATCACTTTGTAGACAGTGTGTCTCCTTGTAGGCAGTGGGCCTCTTTGTGAGCAGTGTGCTCGGGCAGTGAGCCCTAATTGGCAAGTGCCATTTTGTAATTCCTTATTCTTCTAACAGAGAATAATCTTTGGGTTAATCACCCCGTGGTTTTCTCCCTTAACAGGGTTTCCACGTCAAAAAACTGTGTCATGTGTTTTTCATTTCATGGTAATGTTTGTTTGTTTGATTCAATGCTGCATTGATTAATAAGAAAGTTCAAAAGAAGAAATAATTAGGATAACTGATTCACCCCCCCTCTCAGTTATCAACAATTGGTATCAGAGCAAGGTTCCTCCTAATAGAGCCTAACAGCTTGAGGAAGATCTGGGAGTTCAAATGGATGCATATGGTTTAAGGGAGCAACTCAAGACTGCCCTTGAGGATCTTGAACAGTCAAATTCTGAAGTCAATGAATTAAAGGAAAGACTCAAACAGGCTGATGAATTCATGAGAGAATTAAAGGACAAATTAAGTCTCTCCATGAAAAAGAGAAAGGAGCTACTCCAACAATTGGCAAGACAAAGTGAAGAAAGCAATACAGATGAAGAATTGACTGAGAAAACCAAGTTATGTGAAAAGTTATCAAAAGAAGTCATTATGTTAAGACATGAAATGGAATCAGGAACTATAAAGTTTACTCAAGAGATTGAAGAAAAAAGAAAAGCTGAAGACAATCTAAGACAATCTCTTAAAGAGAAATCAGAAGAATGCCACCAGATGGACAGGATTATCAGACATCTTGAATCTGATCTTGAAGATGCGAAAGATAATGAAGAAAAACTTGAGGATCAAATTGTCTCTCTCAAAAGAGATCTTCAAACAACAAATGAATATAAAGAAAAATTCAAGATAAGTTCTGCCCAACTTGAAGTACTTCTTGGAAGTCAAAAGAGGACAGATGACAAGTATGGTTTGGGATATGAGAAAGGAGAAAGCTCCGGATCCGGTCAAAAGAATTTTGGATCAGAAAATCCAAGGAATAGGCCTAGAAGACCTCCGGTAAGACAGCTCAATGCTCAAAGATATCCATCTTTCAATGGATACTGCCACAGCTGCAATCACTTTGGTCACAAAGCTAATCAGTGCAGAAAAAGGATGAATCAAACTAGTCCATCCTTCTCCGGACAGTGCTTTAACTGCAAAAGGTATGGACACAAGTCTCATGAATGCAGAAATATGCAAGTAAACAAATCATTCAATGGTAGATGTTTTACATGCAATAGAGTAGGTCATATGGCTAATCAATGCAGATCAAGAGGTTATCAGTCAAATATGCAAAGAAATGTTATTTGCCAAATCTGTAATAGGTCCGGTCATAGTGCAAAAGTCTGCAGAAGCAAGAATCAGGACAAAAGAGGTCCGGTATACAATCAGAATCAAGACAAGGGTAAACAAAAGATGAATGTGGATGAAGTTAGGAATCAGATGAACAAGATTTGGGTGAAGAAAAGTTCAGAGAATGTAGAGGTTGGATCCGCACCAGACTCTGGTGCTGATATTTCTTCCAGAAATTAAAAAGTGAGCTCTGGCTCAGGGGGAGACTGAAAGAAAATCCTGTTCCCCCAGCCAATCAAGTGGTGCTGGATGTGACACAAGATGCGGAGTAAAGGGTTTGAAGATACCAGTCCTGAGATGATCCAAACAAGATTTCAGAGGTCCGCATGAAGATATAAAGAAGTTGTGATCGATCAAGTAAAGACCTGTTCCGGGAGATGCTCCGGAATGACAGAGGACTACAAAAGGGTCCAGAGAGATCCAGAAGTACATTATTTTACTCTGCGGACTAGACAGAATGTTTGGGATGTTCTTGTAATGTGTCATCTCGATTTATCCATGATTGAAAGATCCGCATGATGTTCATAGATTAGGACTAATCCGAGATACTCCAAGCTATCCGGACAAGGCAAACCGGAATAATATAGGTGAAGCATTTATTGCAAACAGATATTAGGGTTTGCGAAATGATATAAGGGATTTCTCATAAATCATTTGCTCATTATGCACTCAAGAAGAAGCGAAAAGTGGAGCTCTGCAACAAGACTCATCAAGCACACCGAAGATCTCCTGCCGAAGTCATTACATACAGAAATCAATCCAGCTACTCTGTGCAACTGAAGACGCAAAAGGTATTTTCCACTTTCGATATCTTGCTACAAATCTTTTGAAGAAATGGCTACTCCAAATATAGTAAAAATCTCAGATAGGCCCCGACCTGAATTTAAGAAACATCCATACAAGTCATTGGAAGTAGATCCCTTAGGAGCATTTTCCAGTGTTCATCACGGAGTTTTACACACAGAAGACATTAGGGTTTACATACATGCAAGCATTGAGGAATTTGAGGAATTCAAATTGAGAGATCTCTATCACAAACAATTGATAGACAATGCTTTTGAGCTTAAACCAGAGTATAAGGGTATCCAGAAGAAACAATTTGATCAATTCATTCATTTCCCCTGCTTTGAAGAAGATGAATGGGTCCGGTATGTACTGAGCAGGATGCATGACAACTTCCTATGGCTGGATAGACCCTACAAGATCACAAAAGAGACAATTAGAGCAGTAACTGGTCTATACTCTTCCGGAGGGATACCTATCCTTAAATCTGTCAAAAATAACATTGTAACTGAGGCCACCGGATCAAAATTTGATAAGAGGGCAATGACCATTGAAGATATTTTTGATCCGGATATCAAGTATGCGTCCATGATAATAGGATACAAGATCTATCACTCCAGCAGGGAGAATTCTGTATCCGGAACTGCAGTATATACTGCCTATGAAATGCTAAGGAAGAATGCAGAATATGATCTCTGCGAACTGCTCTTAAGCCAATTAATGGAAAATATACAGAAAATCAAGAAGGACAAGAAGAATTCCTTTAAGTATGGTACTCTTATATTATGTCTATTCTTCTACTTCATGAATGAGCTGCCCGGATCAAGTGGATGGGCATGGCAGAATGACAAACCTGTTGCAGTCCAAATAAGAGACTATCTACATGGGCTTGGGGATGCCAAAGCAAGAAATACAGCCCTATGGGGATACTTCAAAAACTTCCAAAGCATGATGCAAGCAAGAGAAAGAATTCCCCAGTCTCTTGTTGAAAAATACAAAGACTCGGTGTGCTTTATGGTGGACACTGATCAGTGCCTAATGGAGGCAGTGGAGCCAAGGACTGTCTGGATCATGCCCATGGGGTATGAAGTGGATGAACAGATAGTGGAGCTGCATGTTCAACACATGCTAAGTCAACCCAAAGATCCAAAGGCAGAAAGGTTTGGAACCTTTGAGGAGCTGAGTGTAAAGATCCATGTAGAACTCAGGGAACCTGAGATAAAGAGGAAGGTGAGAAAAGAAGTAGAGCACATTGCTCAAGGCCTAGGCATCTCAAAAGAGGCACTTGATGCCAGCCGAGAAAAGAGAAGAAAATCTAAGGAAGAAAAGAAAGAGGCAGAAAAGAAAAGTAAAGAAAGTGTTCCAGTTGAAACTTCCACCCGGACCAGATCATCAAAAAGATCTGCACCTCCCACAACCAAAAGTTCAAAACCGGAAGTCCAGGCATCCGGTAAAAGATCTAAGACAAAAGCCACAAGGGCTTATGAAAGCCAAAAGGATGAAGAGGAAACTGAGTCAGATGAGGGAGTAAAAGAAATAAAGAAGCAGAAGAAGAAAGGATCCGGGAAACCCTCCACAGGCCAAGACAAGGAAGAAATGGCAGAAGAATTTGCTGAAAAGCCCACTCTATCCCTAGACAGTGTAGTCAAATCAGTCACTGTGGATGGGAACCTTCAACCGGTGGCTGAATTTTAAGATGACTACAACAAGGCAGATCAAAAGATCCTGCAAGAAGCTATAATAAGGTACCTGAACATCTACAATAAAGCTTTTATTGAGATTATCTCTGAAATCCCTAAAAGCCTAGAAAAGGAATTAGAATTAAGAAAGAATAATGCTCAGGCAAAAGATCTTGAGATCCAGGAGCAGATAGCTATTCAGCTATATCCTCAAATTGATCCCAAGACAATGAACATAATATTCAAAGACTGCAAAGATGAGTTCAGAAGTAAAGCCAGGATGAATCAACTCATGCTTGGTGAGACTGACAAGGTGGCCAAAGAGACAGAAGAGATCCTCCGGAAGGCCTTCAAAAGGTTCAATCTTCCTGTTGTAGAGGACTTAGGTGCAGAAACAGCTGTGGACTTGGAACCCTCTACTCCAGAAGAAGTGGCCTATGAACAGGCTAGCATCTCTCCTCCGGTTTCCCCTACAGTCTCTGGATCCAAAGAAGAAGAGAAATTACAGGAGAAGGAAGCAGTGGTGAAAGAGAAAGAGGTTGACAGTACCAAGGGTGCAGAGAAAGAGAAGACTCCATCAGAGAAGACCATGACTGATAGTGGTAAGAATGTGGAAGGAGAGAAAATCCCAAAGGACAGTTCCAAGACTGCAGAAGAAAAGAAACATCTGTCTCCGGCAAGAGACACTGCACAAACTATTCAACAATTTTTGAGCAAAGAAACAATAGAGATCGATGAACCGGAGCTACTACAAGGCCCATTCAACTTTGATTCCCTCTCTCCGGTGCAGACAATGAAGATAGCCTCATTTGCAAATGCTAAGGCAAATGAAAAGCTCCTAAAGTCTCATATGGAAGACTGTGAGTTGATAGAGGCTGCTTCCGGAGTGCTTGAGAAGATTATGCCATCAGTCCAGATAGATCCGGCAGCCTCCTCTTCCGGTAATCTCAAAACCTTAGTCAGCAGTGTTAATACACATTTTGAATCTTTAGAAAAATCAGCTAAAGAAAAGGTCCGGAAGGAGTTTTTGGAAAAAAGGTTCTCCGAGGTTCAGGGTTTGATCATTAATGATAGGAGAAACATGAACATTGGGATAAAGAGCTTAGAAAATGCTCTTAAGGATGGCGGTGAAATATACAAATTTTGTATCTCCTGGTCCAAGGTAACAGTGGACATTGAGAAGAAAATAAAAGCGCAAGAGGACACACTACTAAGCTTGTCTCAAAGTTTTGATCCTCTTTCTTCCTCTATAACAAATCAAGAATGTCAGACTATTGCAGTCTTGAGTGAAATCAAGAAATTGAAGAAGGAAAGGAAAAATAGAATAAGCAGGTTGAGTGAGCTCAGGGGGTTAATTGTCCCTAAGCTAGAGGCCATGCATGAGGCCATAGCAGAAGCTCAAATCACAGCCCAGACAAGTGATCCGAAAGATCTAAAAAGGGCAGATGCATTTGCATTTTTGTTGAGTGGTCACATTTCAATTTTGGATAGAATGAAGCAAAGTTGGGCTACAGAACTGATCCAACTGAAGACATCTTTTGCAGACATTCTTCAGTATATGTGAGTATGTAAATATGCGGCTATGTATAGAAAATTTTTGAAAATTTTGGTGTGCGGACCCTACCCTTTGCCATTGATGTCAAAGGGGGAGTGAGGAGCAGTGAAAAATGAGGAATCCAACTAAGGGGGAGTTCCGAAAATTGTATATAGAGCATCAGCCAAGGGGGAGCGTAGTATAAACACTTAGTCATTTTTCGCTAAGTGTTGCCATCAATGCCAAAGGGGGAGATTGTTGGCAAGAGACACTATATAGATTCATGGTTGTTGTCATTGATGGCAACAAAGGTCATCCCACATATCCGCAAGTTATGGTGTGTCTCTACCGGAAGTAAGAATGAAGATTGTTGTGGTCCGGTGAACAAGAACAGAGCATGTGGCAAGGTCCGACAGATTGGTCCGGATCTCTCAGAGGAAGTGTCTAGGTGCAGTGCGGATTTGGGGAAGTCAAGAGGACTACCTTGAGTAGTATATTCCAAGGATTTAGCCTCTGGTGATGAACAAAGAAAAAGATATGAATAGTTGAGTACCAGATTCCTGAGAGACAGTGAGAACAGAGGAAGAACTGACTGACAGAGTATCAGACTATTTTCCGGATGTGTTACTGTTGATGGTAAAGGTTGTGAAGGCATGAATCATGTTTGGCCGACATGATTAATGATATCTACAAGTATATGCTTGATCCGCATTGCTTGGTGAGCAAGGATTCAGCCGACAGAACAGAGTTTGTAAGAAACTAGACTGTTCCGGATGCCGACTAGAAAGGTGATGAAATTACTTGTGCAGATATATATAGAGGATGGATTTAGTTATGAAGGGTGTAATTGTGTGATGGTGTATGCAAATAAGTGTAGAACAGAGCAGAAGTAGTAAGAAAGATCCGGTATGTGAAAGGATAGCAGAATAAAGAACAGAGGAAAGATGAAGTGCAGCAGATCAGTGTACTAAGCCTAACCAGAACTGAACTCCAGCATATATAGATGCTTCCAATCAGTTCAAGACTGTGATTCTTATCACTTTGTAGACAGTGTGTCTCCTTGTAGGCAGTGGGCCTCTTTGTGAGCAGTGTGCTCGGGCAGTGAGCCCTAATTGGCAAGTGCCATTTTGTACTTCCTTATTCTTCTAATAGAGAATAATCTTTGGGTTAATCACCCCGTGGTTTTCTCCCTTAACAGGGTTTCCACGTCAAAAAACTGTGTCATGTGTTTTTCATTTCATGGTAATGTTTGTTTGTTTGATTCAATGCTGCATTGATTAATAAGAAAGTTCAAAAGAAGAAATAATTAGGATAACTAATTCACCCCCCTCTCAGTTATCAACAAACCGTAGCTGTACCTCTACGTCTCTCTCTCTCTCCTGGCCTATGCTAGCTGCTCGACGTCTGCTACTGGTGCGGCTATCAGTTGCACCTGTACCTGTGCCTGTGCCTGTACCTGGGCCTGTAGCTGTGTGTGTGCTTGTACCTAGGCCTGTAGTTGTGCCTGTACCTATGCCAGGGCTGTCTATGCTACTGAGGCTGCCTGTGTCTGTGTCTGGGCTATGACCTCAGCCTGCCTTGCCTCCGCCCGTGCTGCATCCCTTTCCCTCCTTAGTCGCACCATCCAAAGCTCTAATCAAGTCCTCTGGGCTATCTCCTCCTGCAGCAGTCGCTCGGCTCTCTGCAAATCAGTCTCTACGACTGGGCCCACTGCCTCTGCCATCTCCACATCGACCTGCTGGCCGCTACTCTCTCCACCTGCCTACTGACCACTGCCCTCTCCACCTGCCTACTGCCTAGCTGCCCTGGCCTGTCGTCTCATCCTAGCCTCCCCTCTAAGGACTAGTACCTCTCCCACTGCTCCTGCTACACCTGGTGTAGTCAATCTGATCGGCCTATGTGTCTGCCAATACTGATCATACTCTGGCAGTGTCCCTGGGTCTGCCAGCACAGAGTCCCAATGCCATCTCACAGGGACAAGTCCCTGTACCTCTGCCAAGGCTGTAGCCACTGGGATCTCTGCGTCCCAGTCTCCAACCTCCCTCCACGTCCTGGCATGTGTCGCCTCCCCCACGGGTAGTCCCTGTGGTAATCTAAACTACCTAAGTACCCACTCTAGTAAGTACCTCTCTATCATATCTATCCATCTCCCAAATAAGTACCGCACCTGTCTGCAAAACATGAGCTGCTCATGCTCGTCATCCCACTCCTCACATAGTAGCCAGGGCCTCCATATGAACAGGTCCATCTCATCAATCTGCCACCTCCAATGGCTAATCGACCCCATCCTCCGGTGTGTGATCACTCCATCATATAAAAATGCATAGGGCTCACCTCTATCTTGATGGCGTTGTGCCATGGGTCAGATCACTGGAATATGCTTCCATGCCCATACCTGTAATAAGGTCACCCCTGCTGAGAGGCTCCTGCCTCTCCTGTACATGCAATGGTGCATGTCATGATACAACTATCCTAGTACACAGGGGCCCCACGCATACTGTCTGCCATGTGTGAACATCCCTGATAGCACTGTACCCCAACCAACTGATAATCCTCTGGATCTCCTGTCAGGACACAGGAAGCCGCCAATCAGTGATGCAACTATCTATTTGATCCTGTTGCAGAGTGTCGGGACGTCTGCCCATCGGATCTCCCCGTCATCTATCCAAAGGTCATTTGTGTAGAAGACCTCCACCAAGCCTGCCTCGCCCCGTGCTGGGTCAAAGTCCACTATCTCTCCATCAATCTGAATCTGCAGGATCCGGTACACGTCCTCCAGTGTCACTGTCGCCTCCCCCGTCAGAAAGTGGAAAGACGAGGTCTCGCTGTGGTATCGCTCCACAACTGTTGTCACTAGGGCGAGATTCACCCTAATGTGTGTCAAATGCGCAACGTGCCATAGTCTCACATGCTCCAGGAATGCGTCCTCTTCCCATGTCAACTGTACTACCTCATGTGCAATCGCGTGGTGTCGCTCTCGCGACATCAGTGGTGGTAGAATCCTCTGCATCCATAACAATTCACTTGTCAGTTCTTCTATAACCAATCCCTCAAAATCCTATCTACCCATATGCTATGCTATGCAACCCCCAACCATCCCTTTCCTCTTTTGACCCCTAGGATAGGCATCCCTTTTTTCACCCCACACTTATAATTTTCTTCTACTCAAGCCAAAAGCACTTTGTTTTTACAAAAGCGCCACACTGTCTATCCCAAAGCGCCGCACTGTCTATCCCAAAGTGCTGCATTTTTTATACCAAGTGCGCCGCTCTATGCTACCAACCGCGCCACTCTGTTTTACCAGAAGTGACTCGATTTCTGCTATCTCCTACCAACTACGCTATTCTACCCTACCCAAGGTGCTGCGGCATACTACCAATCGCACTGCGGCATACTACCAATCGCGCTGCGGCACTGACCTACAAATCATTAGCGCTATGATTTTACCAATAGCGCTACAACCCCATACCAACCGCGCTGTGGCACGCCAAAAGTGCCATAACTGACTACCATACGTGCTACAACTCCCTAAAGCGCTTTTGGCTGACATGGTAACCCTACCTAGACCTAGCCCTAAACTGCCCTAAAATGACAAATTACAAAGGAGTTTTCGACCACTTACCACTGCCGGCGCTCCTGCTAGCCTCCTGTACGTCCGCACGAGCTCCGCCTGATGTCTGTGCGCTGGAATCGGCATCTCTCCTCGCTATCTGCTCCTTCCACTCAACCTAGTTTGGAAGCTCTCCTCTCTAAATTTAGAATCTCCTAGGGTGCAAATGAAGATTGTGGTCTCCATGGGACCTATTTATAGTGTCCCACCCTTAGTTTTTCTTCCCACCCCTTTTCTGCTTTTCCTCCTAGCTGGTTGCATAATCTTCTAGTCGCGCGTCAACACCGTTCCTTTTTCACTTCCTTGTCTTCCTGCTCGAGGGGGCATACGCTGGGGCAACTACCTACACTGGGGCATCAAAAAATTGTATCATGTCTTCAATAATCATTTTCTTTGACGCAACACTGTAAACTGCATTGCATCAAAGAGGGGCAAAATGTAGACACCCTAAAATGACCGTGTCGTCAAATCACTTGCATTTCATAATATCACTTGCATTTCAACGTTAATTAAATAATCTAATTATTTAATTAATTTTACCAAATTCTTCTAAATCACATACTTGCGACATTAATTAAATAAATCCTCGTTATTTAATTAATTAAATCAGATTCCTCTATATTTTTCCACAATTAAATAATTTTAATTATTTAATTAGATCATTATCCTCTTTTCAAAAATAAAAAATTAATTAAATAAACCCAATTATTTAATTAATTCAACAAATTCCCTCTTATTTACAATTAAATAATTCTTAAATTATTTAATTAAATCAAATTTATTCTTCTAAAATCATGCACAATAATTAAATAAATTTATTTATTTAATTTGCTTTGAAATCTTCTAAATTAAATAATTCTAATTATTTAATTGTTTCTTCCAATAATATCTTCTCTAAATTTAAATAAATCAATTATTTATTTAAATTGCTTTTTCTTCTAAATTTGAGTTATCTCTAAAATAACTCAAGCTTTCTATATTTAATAAAGCAAAATATCTTCTTTTCTCATGCAAATCTCTTCTTCTTGTTTTAAATCACTTAACTGATTGTTACATTCTGTTAATTGCTTTAACTCATTCTTCTATTCTTGATAACTCCCCTCATGCAAAAGAAAGCAAGACACATGTCGTCTTCTTATTCGTTGCACGTTCCTCAACTGTTCTCCTCCGTTGATTTTTCTGAATTATCTGGATCGTTGATCGATCTTCATTGAAATCTATATAAACCCCCCTCATCTCCTTCATTATCTCTCTCTTCGATCGTATTCTTAAGCATACTTAACAGAGCTTTGAGCATACAAAACGCGTCGATTGAGCAACTTTACGATCTCTTAACATTGATCTTTGAGCATATTGAGCACACTACTTGCTTGTTGCAACTATGGTTTCGCAACTTGATTGAGCAATCCACTCTTCTCCAAAAGGGAACAATACAGGTTTTGGTAAGAGCTTTCATTTTTACTTTGATTTTATGATAATGGCTTTTACTTAGATTGGTTCGCTTTATGTGATTGGTTTTTGGTTTTATTAGTTTAGATTTAATCAATTTTTCCTCATACACACATGGTATCACTTTCCAGCAGTTCTAGCTATTGTGCTAGCTCAAGGGAAGGTAAATCTAATGATAATGGAACTTTTTCTTCCTTTGCATAGACAAGCATGAAAGGGGAATTGCCTATGTCCCTCTTGGGAGTGATCCTATCATCCCAGAGAGTTGTCTTCAACTTGGAATGCCAAGTTCTTTGATTATCATCCACTATTATTTTGATGATTCTGATTAGGTTTTTGTTTGTGGATTCAACTAGGCCATTCCCTTAGGGATAGTAATTGGATGATGTCTTCAAGTATATTCCATAGTTAAGTACCCACTCGCTGATTGTTGCACCTACAAAGGCCTTGGCATTGTTATAAATAATGGTGAGTGGAACACCAAACCTAGTAACTATTCCCTCAAGAAAATCCACAATGAAGGCCTCTATGGCATCCTTCAATGCAACTACCTCTATCCACCTTGTGAAATAATCAGTGGTTGTTAAAATCCATTTATGATCAGTACTAGAAGGTGGATTAATCATTCAAATGAAGTCTAAACCCCATTGGGCAAATGGCTGATCGGTATGAATTGGGCTTACAGGAAGAGCAACCAATTTTTGCTTACTTGCAAATAATGCACATTCTTTGTAGCTTTTTACCCATATGTGAGCATAATTGGGCCAGTAATAACCAGCCCTCATGATTTTGATAACAATTGTTCTTGTTGAAAAATAGCCACCAACAGGGCCATTATGGAACTCTTCTAACACCCTTGAGGTATGATCTTGTGCAATGCATCTCAGAAGAACTCCATTGATGTCTTTCCTAAATAAGACACCATCAACAAGAACATAAGGAATGGACTAGAGTCTAAAATACCTCCTTTTGGCTTGATCCAGTCCATCTGGGCATCTACCTGACTGTAGAAATGTGGCCATATCATGGTACCAGTTAGTTGGAGCGTTGGATCCAACTGACGATGCCTACCTAAGGACACATAAAGCATCATATTTGTCTTCAAAGTCTATGGCCATCTGCTCACATAGGCCTTTGCCTCTCACCATTTTGGTGATGTTGATGTTTACATCATACTCCATTACTTTCATGATCCATCCAACCCTCTTTTCATTGACATCTCTACTCAAAAGGAATTCTTTCACGCTAGGGTGGTTCACCATCAACTGTCTCTTTCTATTTCAAAGCATATGCCTAAAATTTTTGAGTACTTTCACCACAACAAAGACCTGCTTCTCAATAAAATCATACTTCAGCTCATATTCTTTGAGAGGCTAGTTGAAGAAAGTAATTGGCTGTTCCAATTTCTCTTCATTCTGTTGTGTTAAAACTATTGATATGCCCTCTTTGCCTCCAAAGGCATAAAGGATAAAATCCTTCTCATAGTTAGGGTGTATCAGCATGGGAGCCTGTGCAATGGCTTGTTTGATAGCTTCAAAATTGTCCCTACCTTCCTTTGACCATGTGAAGGAAACATTCTTCTTAAGCATGGCGATGAGAGGTTTTACTATTAAAGAAAAATTAGGTATGAACCTCCTCACAAAGTTAATCTTGCCTAGGAAGCTTTGCATGCCCTTCTTGTGACTGGGAAGGGGAAGAGATAGAATGACACTAGTTCTTTCAGGGTCAATTGCAAGTCCTTCTTTGAAACTACATGTCCCAACAATTTGCCTTTCAGGATAGCAAAAACACATTTCTTTTGATTCAATGATATTCCATACTCCCTACATCTCTCAAAGACTTTTCTAAAATGACCCAAATGGTCAGCTGCATGTTTAAAGTATACCATCAAATCATCAAGATACACTAAAATAATATCATCAATCAGGCCTTTGAAGACCAAATCTATTGCTCTTTGGAAGGTTGTTCTAGCATTGGTCAATCCAAATGACATTTTTGATAAACCAAAGTTCCCCATTTAGTGGTAAATACTATCTTGTACTAGTCTGATTCTTTTACAAGAATCTGGTTGTATCCTCAGTAGCCATCTAGGAGTGAAAACCTTTTAGCTCCTACTACTATCTATAAGATCTGCTCCATGGAAGAGAGCGGATAGTGGTCTTTGAGAGAGGCCTTATTCAGGTCCATAAAGTCCACACATAATCTGATTTCCCCATTCTTCATCCTAACTAGAACAAGGTTAGCTACCTAAGAGGAATGCTTAATGAGATAAATGATTTTGGCCTCTATGAGTTTGGATAGCTCTTTTCTCATTAATGGCTCTATTTTGGGGTTAACGGGACTCTGCTTTTATCGGACAGGTTTGGCATTGGGGTCTAAATCAATAGTATGTTGGATTAAACTAGGGTCAAAACATTTCAAATCCCTATAATCCGTAGCAATAAAATCATCAAATTCATTACAGAGTTCAACAAAACCCTACCTTTCAGCTAGGTCACATACCTTGCCAAAGTCTTCTTGTTTGATTGTCATGTTTATCATTTCCCTTTTAGGCTGATCATCAACACCAAAAATGTTCTCTAAAGTGACCAATCCCCTAGGCAATTTATTAGTCTTCAGTTGGATCACCTGGTCACCATACTGCTCCTACAACTAGGACTGATTACTGGTAGCAAATTCTACCTCATCTTGCAATAAATTTATAATTTTCTGGTCACTCTCAAATTCTTGCTAGCTTGTCACATTATCAGGCACAACATGCCTCACAACAATCTTCACATGTTGATTTAAATTTTGTTTGACATTCTGGGGAATGTCAAACTAGCCCCCAATTATAGCCATCCTCTCAACATCTTTGTTATTTTCTCTAGGTACTACCTGGATATCAAAGGCATCAAAATCTTAAATCAAGTCCTAGACCCTATGCTTATATGACTTGAACAAGTCATTCCTTGAAGTGCTTAGTGATCTAATTTGGTGAACAACAAACTCGCTGCCACCAAATGCCTGTAAAACTTTTATTCCTCTCCTTTGTGCCAATTGCATATCCTAAATTAGGGCTTCATACTTAGCCACATTATTGATAGAACTGGATTGTAATCTAAAAGTAGAGAAATAATTTTCTTTCTAGGGTGACATTAACACAACCCCAACACCCGCTCCATTTTTTCTTCTAAAGCCATCAAAATATAACTGCCATACCCTGCTTGAATCTACTATTGGCTTCACAAGATTAGGGATAAAAGTATCCTCATCATGGATACAATATGTACCCATCCCTGTGTCTTCCATATGTTCAAGAGTATCAAACTAAAAATAGTTTTCCCACTCATCAAGCAATATACCAGGGATTTCTTCCATAGGTGTGGCAGCCTCATGCCTACTGTTATCCTCCTCCTCTAACTTATGGATTGTACAGTTCATATTGGTAGGGTTGTTGCAAGTATGAGGTGAGCCAGTGTTGTCATTGATGTCAACATACTCATATTGCATTGACAAGAAGGATTTGATGAGCTGTGTGCTGAGGATATTGAGAAAATTAGTCTCAATCAGGAACAGTGAAGAACAGTGATGAGAAGAAGGTAAATGTACTGTATAGGATGAGAACTGGAGGATGCGGATTAAAGGGTTAGTAGATATGAGTCTTGAGATGCTACAGTTAAGATTTCAGAGGTCCGCATGAAGATCTGAAGGAGTTGTGGCTGCCGGTATAGAACCGGGTCCGGCAAGTATCCGGAGGTGACAGAGTATCACAAAAAGGTCCGGTGAGGTTCGGAATTGTATTATCCTAATCTGCGGATTGGAAGGAGTGTTTGGGATGTCCTTGTGATGTATCATCCTGATTTGTGTATGATTTGGAGGTCCGGAAGTACCTCTTGCATTATGACAGTGGCGACAGACTGTGTTCTTAAAGTTCCGGATGAGGAAGACAAGAGATCCCAGTAAGCAGAGGAAGTGCGGATGTATCCGGACATTCAGACAGGCTTGTGAAGGTTCTTGGGTCATGTTTAGGTTGTGTTGTTGGTCCGCATTGATGGTAGAGCCCGGAATTGAAGTTATTCTTCCGGATGAAGTTCTTGCTCTGTTTAGCCGACCGGATGAGTTGTTCATCCTGCGAATGTTCTTGTGATGGCCGACCGGATGTGTTATTCATCTTGCGGATACTCCTATGGTTGTTTGCTGACTTAGATGCTTGTTCTTGAGTCGATGTCTTGTATAAATAAACGTTTGTAAGTTCATTTCAGTGTGTGGTGTTGACGCCTGAATTGACTGGTAGTTTTTTGAAAAATTTTCATTCAGGCACTCTCCCTAAGTATCCAAAAAATGCTCTAAGTAACGGACCTCCTCAGTATTTTTCAGCTGCATCATCATATTTTCTTGAGGAGGAGGTCATCATCATCATGTTTGTTTCCATGAAGGTCAGCATCATCATGTTCTCCTTCGACCGGTTTCTCATCGTCATCATCATATTTCAACTGTGGGGTGATGTTCGGGTTTTATCATGATGATGCTGCCGAGCTACAGTGCGCCCTCATCTGCTTGCGAGGGTGATGTTTCAAAGTCTCCGGTGATCTTCCATTTATCACCTTGCGTGAGCATGATGATGATGTTGCTTATTCTTTGAATTGCTCGACCTAACTTGTTTTTTTTTCCTAAGGGTCGTGTTCATCATCATCATATTTCCAGTTATCATCCTGCTGCTTGCGGAGGTCATCATATTTTCTGCCTTCATGATATTTCGCCGGGGTGATATTTTTATCATCGGGTGATCTTGGTTAACATCATCCTGATGATGTTGTTGAAGAGTTTTAAGTGCGACCCGATATTCACTAGGGTCATCATATTTTGAACGTCAGGATGATCTTAGTCAATATCATCCTGATGATGTTGTATCACTTCTTGTTCTTTGTTTCTCATCCTGATGATGCTGACGTCATCCGTATATCAGGGTGATATTTTTCTTTCTGCCTAACTGCATCATGATATTCCGAAGGAAGGGGTGATATTTTCATATCACCCGGATATATGTTTGCTCGAGCATCATGATGATGCTGATATCAGGGAGATATCCGCCTGCTGGCTTCGCGCATTATCTATTGAGGGTGATCTTTTCAAGCAGCATCATCATATTCAGTTTTCGCCCCGATCTTACAGAGGAGCTACAGTGCAACCTGATATTTTCACATCAGGAGGATATTTCCAAATATCCGGTTGTCTTCCGAATATCATGATGATGTTAATATGATGATGACGTCATCAAGGTCCGGGGGGTCGTATTTCTAACATTGATCATCTTGAAGAGACCTCCTGATATTTGCAAACATGATGATGACGTCATCCGAATATGAGGAGGTGCGCAGTAGGCAGATATCATGATGACGTCAGGGTGATATTTCGAACAACAGGATATCATGCTGCTGGACGATGATGATGATGAAGTCCTATACTAGTGTCGTCAGGAGCAAAAGCGCCGACATGATATATGCTCATGACCTAGTATATAAAGTGTTAATGAGGTTGCTGCGGGGTGCATGTGGGATAATTGTATCCTGCATTTTTGAAACATCATGATGATGAATCTCGGCGGGAAGCGGTTGCGACTGTCTGTTTGATGTTCTTCCCGAGGCCACGGGTTGGTGCGCCATCAATGGCGATTGTTGCAGAGGTATGGGCGATGGCGTGGACGAATGTTGTACCTGATTGAAGATCTGAATCCCGAGGTGGCGGCGCAAGGCTCGAGAAATCTTCCTGTCTCCCCTACCTGCTGCATTCAAGTTTAGGCGCCAATCTGGTTGTGTTTGAGCGCCATTTTCATGATACCGTGTATCTGGCGAGATTTTGGTCAACATTGTAATTAATTGCTGGGCACCTTCCTGCTATATAATGCAGAGGGTGTTATTCATTCGAGGTTGTTGAAAGTTGTAGATTTTTGGCTCTGTAATCCAAAACCAGCTGATCTGGTTGCTCTGTACAGTTTTTCTTGTGAGTTTATGTATCTCCTGTTGTAGGACTTGGCATGAATCCACTGGTTTCGTGGTTGATCTTATATGAGTAATGCTGTTTAGCATGTGTTGTGTTAATTCTGTCTCCAGTATTGCATGTATCCTTCTTCTGGATCTGGATGTTTGCTTATGTTTAGATTCTAGGGCATAGAATTCCTATGTTGAATGTCTGATCTTTTAACCTCTGCTCAAGGGGCAGATTAAACTATTTTCAGGTTGAACATTGGGAAGGGTATACTGCAGTAGGGATGCCATAAGTAGAGATAGCTCAACACTCTATATTGGGAGATATCTGTAAGGCAGATATCATGTGTATCCCCCTGAAATCCAGTTTTAGCTATTTATGCTGATCATTCACAGGTGTATGTCTACCGACTCCAAGCCCTGGATAGGCACCAATCATGCTGTGTTCTTGTGTTATACACCATGTCCAGCTTTGCATCCAAATTCATATCAAACCATTTCACACCTCCACCTGTTAGTTGTAGGAGTAGGATTAGGAACCCCCTGCATGCTCTCATACCCAACCAGACATCATGTCCAAGAATGTTGCCAGCCTTGTGATCTATCATACAGATCTTGGTCCATACATGAGAGTATTCTGCCTGTTGTTGTCAAGTTAGATCTTTCTATCTTTGAGCTAGTCAAGGTTACATCTTAAGTTATAGGGATACCCCCCTTGGTGCGGCAGAACCAGAAGTGAAGGGGAGGAGCTCACGCAACCTCCTGTATTCAGTTGGCCTGAATCTGCCTGTGCATTAGAAGTGGCAAACCCTAATGCTGATTCAGAAGAAATGTCAACATGTGGTATGTGGATGAGTGTGGCATAGCGAAGAAACGTGCGAAGAGCAGAGCAGAGATGTTGGGCTTAATTGGAACTGATCCGGACATGGTAGAGATGTCATTCTCCAGTTCAAGACTGTGATTTTCATCACTTTGTAGACAGTGTGTCTCCTTGTAGGCAGTGGGCCTCTTTGTGAGCAGTGTGCTCGGGCAGTGAGCCCTTATTGGCATGTGCCATTCATTTTTCTTTATTCTTCTAACAGAGAATAATTCTTGGGTTAATCACCCCGTGGTTTTTCCCTTAACCGGGTTTTCCACGTCAAAATCTTGGTGTTCAATGTGTTGATGCTTATCTGCTCTTGTGTTTATGTATTATGCTTCCATGGATGATTATTTGATATGCTGCTAACTAACAACAGAGAATTAAGTGTTTGAATGAGAACAAGTTTTATACAACTGATTCACCCCCCCCCTCTCAGTTGTATGCCCTAGATCCAACAATTGGTATCAGAGCCAAGTTCCTCTGACAAGAGCTTAACCGCTTGAGGAGATCCAGGATGTCGTCATACAAGAAGGATAGTCTGAAGTTCGATGGAACCAACTTCACTCTCTGGAAAGGTCGCATGAAGTGTCACTTGGAATGCATGGGAAAAGCATATCTGGGTATGATTTCAAAACCATATGTACCTCCACAAGGTGGTCTGACAACTCTGAATGAAATCACAGAAGCTGAAAACAATCTGCGGACCAAGGAAGCTCTTCTAAGCGCATTGAATGACTCAGATCTCTCGAATGTCATTGACCTACCCACTGCATATGAGATCCTAACTAAACTGGAACTTCTGTATGAAGGAGATGAGTTTGTCAAAAGTGCAAGGTTGCAAAGTCTGAAAGGGAAATTTGAAAGATTGAAAATGAGAGATGATGAAAACATCACTACCTTTATGCCAAGAGTAAATGAGCTGGTATGTGGAATCAGAAATGCTGGTGGAACTTTAGATGAAAATGAGATTGTCTGCAAAATCCTAAGATCCCTTCCTGCTGCCTACAAAATCAAAGTTGCTGCCATTGATGAATTCAGAGCCCACACAACTGTCACAAGAGAACAACTGGCTGGCAAACTAGCTGCATTTGAAATGACCGAGTTTGGAGATGATCCTCCCAAGACTGAATCTGCTTTCAAAGCCAGTGCCTATGTGAAAGGCAAACAGAGATTTGATCCGGGTGAAAACTCATCAAGGAAAATGTCATGGTATGATCAAGCAAGAAGAGACATGGAAGAAGAAGAAGCAGAAACAGCTCAACTTGAAGCCCTCATTGTAAAGAGACTGCCAAGAGGATCCAGTAAGTATGAAGGAAAACTACCCTTTAAGTGTTTCAACTGCAATAAGATTGGTCATTTTGCCTCAAGATGTCCGGAGAGATCTGCAAGATCTAATACTCACAGACAAAGGTTTCAAAAGAATTGCTATTATGTTCATGAAGAAGATGACAATGAAGGAGTAACAGATGATGAATCAGAACTAGGAAGCAAATCCGGAAATGAGTGGGTGTTTATAGCCATCAAGGAAGAAGATTCAATACTCTCTGAATCTGTCAATCACAAAGTTGTTGAAAAAGCCTTGGCTGCTCAAGTGGAAGAAAAGGATGATTGGGTTATTGACAGTGGATGTTCTCACCATATGACTGGTGACAAGAATAAGTTCTTAGATTTGGAAAGATATGAAGGAGGAATGGTAAAGTTTGGTGACAATTCTGCTGGCAGAATCAGAGGTAGGGGAACTATTTCCTTTGATGGTAAGAGCAAAACAGGAAATGTACTGTATGTTGAAGGATTGAAGCACAATCTTCTCAGTGTTGGTCAGTTGGTGGACAAAGGCTATGATCTCCGGTTCAAGAATGGAAAATGCAGAATCTTTACAAGCTCCGGAACTGAAATTGCATCCGGTACTCAGACAAGAGGTAACATCTTTCATCTGGTTGGTTCAAATAAAAGTTGTTTGTTTGTTCAAATTGATCAGAGTTGGTTATGGCATAGAAGAATGTGTCATGTAAATTTTGATAACATCATCAAAATAAGCAATACTCAGGCTGTGAGAGATCTTCCAAAGTTGATAAAACCTACAAATAGTGCGTGTAAAGAATGTCAGTTAGGCAAACAAAGCAGAGTCTCTTTTAAAAGCAAAGATCAGTCTTCTACCGGATTGTTGGAATTAGTACATACTGATCTATGTGGTCCGACAAGAATCAAGAGTCTGCAAGGTGATAGATATTTCATGTTGTTAATAGATGATCATTCTCGGATGATGTGGGTTACCTTTCTAAAAGAAAAATCAGAAGCTTTTGAGAAGTTCAAAATCTTCAAAGCTATGGTGGAGAATCAAACCGGATTGAAACTAAAGTGTCTAAGGTCTAATAGAGGTGGTGAATTTACATCTGGTGAATTCATTGACTTTTGTGAGAAACAGGGTATAAGGAGACAGTTGTCTGCTCCTAAGACTCCACAGCAGAATGGAGTAGTTGAGAGAAAGAACCGGACCATCCAGGAAGCTGCTAGGACAATGATGTTGGAAGCAAATGTTCCTCAAATGTTTTGGAAAGAAGCTATCAGCACTGCAGTCTACACTCTCAATCGAGTTCAAATCAGAAACAACACCGGTAAGACCCCCTATGAACTCTGGTTTGACATCACTCCTACTGTGAAATATTTCAGAGTATTTGGTAGCAAGTGTTACATTAAAAGAGATGAAGATCTAGGTAAGTTTGATGCTAGAAGTGATGAAGGAATTTTCTTGGGCTACTCCACTCAAAGCAAAGCATACCGGTGTTACAATAAGAGATTGAGGAAGATGATAGAAAGCACCAATGTAAAGGTTGATGAAGGAATTGAGAAGCCTTCAAGATTTTATGAGTTTGATGAAGATGACCAAGACAGTGTTCAAGGACCTCAATCCTCTCCGGTGAGACAGAGTCAGCCTGATCCAGTAAATCAGGAAGAAGAGATAGGTTTGAATGAGCCTGATCAAGAAACAGCAGTGCTGGATACTCCCAAAATTCCAAGGTATGTAAGACTGAATCACTCTGAAGATCAGATCATAGGTGACAGAAGCAAAGGTGTACAAACTAGAAGGAATATTGCTCAAGATCAGAATGAATGTTGTCTAATTTCAAAGATTAAACCTAAAACAATAAATGAAGCCTGCAATGATGAAAACTGGACCAAAGCAATGGAAGATGAACTGATGCAAATTGAGAAAAATCATACTTGGGATCTTGTTCCCAGACCTAGAGACAGGAATGTAATTGGAACCAAGTGGGTCTTCCGGAACAAACTAAATGAAGCTAGTGAAGTAATCAGAAACAAAGCTAGATTGGTCTGCAAAGGCTACTCTCAAATAGAAGGAATTGACTTTGAAGAGATTTTTGCTCCGGTAGCAAGAATTGAAGCAGTCAGATTACTTCTTGCATTTGCTGCCTTCAAAGACTTCAAGGTATATCAGATGGATGTCAAGTCTGCCTTCCTAAATGGTGATCTGGAAGAAGAAGTCTACATTGAACAACCGGATGGATTTCAATTGTCTGATAATAATGATATGGTCTGCAAGTTGAAGAAAGCTTTGTATGGATTGAAGCAAGCCCCAAGAGCGTGGTATGAAAGGTTGGATAAGCATCTTGTGCAGATTGGATTCAACAAAGGTACTGCTGACAGTAACTTATATTTCAAAATTGATCATGAAAACATTCTGATTGTTGAAGTGTTTGTGGATGATATCATTTTTGGAGGAAGAGATAGTATGTGCAAAACTTTTGCAAATCAGATGAAAAGTGAGTTTGAAATGTCTATGCTTGGTGAAATGAATTTCTTCTTGGGTCTGCAAATTACTCAAACAAAAGAAGGGATCTTCATTTCTCAGACCAAATATGTGAAAGAATTGTTAAAGAAATTTGGTATGGAAGACTCAAAGCCTATGAACACTCCTATGGCAACCGGATGTAAGTTAAGCAAAGATGATGATTCTCCAAAGGTAGATCAGACAAAGTATAGATCAATGATTGGTGGATTGTTGTATCTCACTCAAACTAGACCAGATATAATGCAGGCTGTTGGTCTTGTGGCAAGATTCCAGGCTGATCCTAGAGAATCTCATGTTATGGCAATCAAAAGAATTTTTAGATACTTGAAAGGAACAGTTGAGTATGGTCTATGGTATCCTAGAGATCCGGATTTCTCTCTTCATGCTTACACAGATGCAGATTGGGCAGGAGATGTGGATGACCGGAAGAGCACTAGTGGTGGAGCATTCTTTTTGGGGAAGAGATTGGTTTCTTGGCTAAGCAAGAAACAAGATGCAATATCTCTGTCTACAACTGAAGCAGAATACATTGCAGCAGCAGGTAGTTGCACTCAAATCTTATGGATGAAGCAGATGCTAAGAGACATCAAAGTTGAATATGAGGAGCCTATCACAATTTTCTGTGATAATTCAAGTGCAATTAATATTTCCAAGAATCCGGTATTGCATTCTAAGACTAAGCACATATCTATCAAATTTCACTTTTTGAGAGAACAAGTAAACAAGGAAGAAGTCAGATTGGAGTATGTTCCCTCCAAGGATCAGATTGCAGATATCTTTACAAAACCTCTTCCCAAGGACTCTTTTGAATATCTCCGGGAGAAGTTAGGGGTCATGGCCCCTCCGGTGATGAACTAAGATGCACTGATGAGCATCAGTCCGGTGGCTATCACAGTCATATCTTGTGATCCGGACTAATGGGGAGCTGCAACTAAGGGGGAGCAGCTGGTATGATTCTGATGCATGAGAATTGCAAGTATGAGCCCTTTGCCATTGATGTCAAAGGGGGAGAGAAGACATGTGAAAAACAAGTGGCTGATGATCAAAGGGGGAGCAGTAAAGGAAGAGAAGACATATGAAAAGTTGAAGTTCTTGTCCTAATGGTTTTTCACATCATATGTTGCCATCAATGACAAAGGGGGAGATTGTTGCAAGTATGAGGTGAGCCAGTGTTGTCATTGATGTCAACATACTCATATTGCATTGACAAGAAGGATTTGATGAGCTGTGTGCTGAGGATATTGAGAAAATTAGTCTCAGTCAGGAACAGTGAAGAACAGTGATGAGAAGAAGGTAAATGTACTGTATAGGATGAGAACCGGAGGATGCAGATTAAAGGGTTAGTAGATATGAGTCTTGAGATGCTACAGTTAAGATTTCAGAGGTCCGCATGAAGATCTGAAGGAGTTGTGGCTGCCGGTATAGAACCGGGTCCGGCAAGTATCCGGAGGTGACAGAGTATCACAAAAAGGTCCGGTGAGGTCCGAAATTGTATTATCCTAATCTGCGGATTGGAAGGAGTGTTTGGGATGTCCTTGTGATGTATCATCCTGATTTG
This sequence comes from Cunninghamia lanceolata, assembly GCA_027924645.1. Taxonomy (NCBI): domain Eukaryota; kingdom Viridiplantae; phylum Streptophyta; class Pinopsida; order Cupressales; family Cupressaceae; genus Cunninghamia; species Cunninghamia lanceolata. The sequence goes on along the minus strand of BSBN01000635.1, from coordinate 8,747,056 downwards.
TGTATGATTTGGAGGTCCGGAAGTACCTCTTGCATTATGACAGTGGCGACAGACTGTGTTCTTAAAGTTCCGGATGAGGAAGACAAGAGATCCCAGTAAGCAGAGGAAGTGCGGATGTATCCGGACATTCAGACAGGCTTGTGAAGGTTCTTGGATCATGTTTAGGTTGTGTTGTTGGTCCGCATTGATGGTAGAGCCCGGAATTGAAGTTATTCTTCCGGATGAAGTTCTTGCTCTGTTTAGCCGACCGGATGAGTTGTTCATCCTGCGAATGTTCTTGTGATGGCCGACCGGATGTGTTATTCATCTTGCGGATACTCCTATGGTTGTTTGCCGACTTAGATGCTTGTTCCTGAGTCGATGTCTTGTATAAATAAACGTTTGTAAGTTCATTTCAGTGTGTGGTATGTGGATGAGTGTGGCATAGCGAAGAAACGTGCGAAGAGCAGAGCAGAGATGTTGGGCTTAATTGGAACTGATCCGGACATGGTAGAGATGTCATTCTCCAGTTCAAGACTGTGATTTTCATCACTTTGTAGACAGTGTGTCTCCTTGTAGGCAGTGGGCCTCTTTGTGAGCAGTGTGCTCGGGCAGTGAGCCCTTATTGGCATGTGCCATTCATTTTTCTTTATTCTTCTAACAGAGAATAATTCTTGGGTTAATCACCCCGTGGTTTTTCCCTTAACCGGGTTTTCCACGTCAAAATCTTGGTGTTCAATGTGTTGATGCTTATCTGCTCTTGTGTTTATGTATTATGCTTCCATGGATGATTATTTGATATGCTGCTAACTAACAACAGAGAATTAAGTGTTTGAATGAGAACAAGTTTTATACAACTGATTCACCCCCCCCCTCTCAGTTGTATGCCCTAGATCCAACAAGGGTTAGGGGAATAGGGCTCTACATGGTCATTGGAAATAGGCTCAACCTTGATGGTCACTTTAGTACCATATCTTGTTCTAAATAACATGTGGGACCAATTAGAAGATAGCTACCCACCTATTTTGGCAGTGAAGTCCTTAGACAGGCATATGCTAAAGTATGCAGGGAGATCAATAACTGAGATGTCTTATGAAACAGAGTGGCTAGGGCATGCATACAAGGTGAGCTTCAAATCCTTGACTACACCTACTGTATTAATAGTATTTCCATCAAATTGCAATACCCCCTTACTCACAGGCTCATATTCTATGCCTAATTGATCAACTATATTTTTTGGCATAACAGAGGTACCTACCCCAGAATCTATCATACAACTATGCAGTAATTTGTCACCAATGATTAGGGAAACATAAAAGGGAGGGGTCTTACTGGTTTTATTTATACTTGCCTCCTCTTTTGGTTGGCACATATTTGCTAGGGTGGCTTCCATTTCTTTTGTTGTCTCCACAACAGGCTGACTGAAGCTTGTTAGGGCTTCCTGAAGTAAATCCCTCTAAGCTGGGATTAACAGGGCATCCCACATAGTGACACTTAGGTTAGTCTTTTTCATCTGATCAACTATGCGAAAGGGAATCTAACCAACCTTTTGGGATACCTTTGTCACTACAGTGTCAACCTTTGACTATTGATTGGTCTAGGGTTGTTGCTCTAGCACTGGATTTTCTTTACCAATAGTCTGATCTACTTGTTTAAAAGGAGTCTTGTCTGCTACTCCTTCACTTGTAGCCATTTGGGATGCATGAGAGGGAGATGCATGTCGACTAACTGTAGGTACCGATGCATCCTTAGTGGCTCTTCTTTCGGCCCTTGTGTTGTGTGCTATTGGGTTTGCACCTTGATCAACACCACAAAATTCATCATGTGTCCAATTCATCAAGGTAGCATTGTTTTATATTTGTTCCTGCCCTCCTACCAGTTCTTGGCTGGAACTAACTTGCTACTCTGGGAGGGATGACTAGGTTTGCACTATCAAAGCCTAACTAAACTAGCCGCTTTGGCACAAATTTTGATCATGTAGCTGATTGCAGGGGTAGCACCAATCGGTATCCTAAGCCATGTTATTTTGTATGGGCACCAAAGGTTTAGATGTGCTTGCAACATTGGGATGGACAACATTTAGTGGCCCGCTATAACTAGGCTAGTTTTTCCTTTGTACTGTTTAGGGTAAAATTGGATCTTGTTAATCTTTTGTTCTTTAGATGTTTGAATCCTCCTTTCACCCTAACATTGAAGGATCTAGGGTTGAGCGGAGAGCATTATCATACCCTAGGTCACTTGGAAATGAAGGGAAACTTGGATTAGGGAATTAATTATCAATTTTTCCTTCTCTTATGTCGAATTAACGATTAAAACCCCAATTATGCAAATATGAAAACAAATTGACGAATATCAGAAAAATCTCTTGTAGACAGGAGTAAAATAACAAATTATAGAATACCTATTTTTGGGGCTCTGAGGTAGAACAGTCAGGGACACTGGTGCGGGTGGCCAAGTCCAAGGTACCTACTTTTTCAAGGAATCTGGACCTCCTTTCAACACTAATCATCCCTGTAACTTCTGTTTCCTGAGATCTATCTATGAAGGACACTTTTGTGGGTGCCCTAGTCCTGAAAGTGCTCCTTTTTCTAACTTTTTTTAGATCCTGAATCCTTGATGCCTGTCACTCCTTCCTACAACTCCACTTTTCCCAAATGTGACACCTGTAACCTGTAATCACAAAACTTAGTTTGGGGGTTGTGGTGTTTAGAGGTTTGCCTGAGTCAAACCCAGAGGACACTTAAGTCTCCGAACACCTTTGTCAGATAAAGAGGGCATGCCCTTGTGAGGCAGAGGCCAAAACCAAAGGAATCAATGATAAAAACACAATGATATGTCACCTTATAGTGAAGCTCTCATGGAGGAAGATGCTCTTCATGCCACGAGGAGATTGAAGCTCAAATCTGCAAATATCAACACACAAAACATACAAGTCTACTCTTGCAACATAATAGAAAGCCTTGAATCACCTTGAGAACACTTGAACATCACACTTTCTATCTAATTGCCATCTAGTTTACAAATGAATGCCTAAGCTTTCTTATATATGCACCTACAAGCATTCCTACCAAGATATTAAAAATCAAACTTTACCATGTCAGTAAAGTAACCTCCTAACAGTCATAAACTGACACCTAGAAATTAGGGCTGCCCGAAAATAAGGCAGGACTAGGGCATGGACGCCCAAGTCCTCCCCCCTATTTTGGGAAAGGTACAGCTCAAGGGGTCCACCTAGGTCCAATTTGCCATGGAACCTAGGTCTCATTCCATCGGAATGCCAAAATATGAACTAAAATGTCCTAAATGCACTCTAAAGACTCAGGAACTAAACCTTATGAGGGAAAAGCCCCCAAGGGGACATTTTCCGATGTTACATTTAGCCCCCAATTTAATGTAAGTATAAACGCAAGGCCAATACATGCATTAAAGTAAGGTCACAAACACAACAAACACACCAAGCACGAAGAAGACACACCAATCACATAGAAGGCAGTAACAGGCACGCAAAACACAGAGAAGATAGTTACAGTCACGTAGAACACGGAGTAGATAGTCAATGCATAGAAGACACATTAATGGATGGAAGACAAAAATGATATCTTTTCTTTTCTTTTTCTCATATATATGAAATGCAAATGTAAGTACTGGAAAGTAAACAAACCTCCCAAAAATTGAGGAAGCACTACTCACTGGCACTGGTCTCTGCATATGGGGCAACACGCACACAATACACACAAAACCTCCCAAAATGCATGAAGCACTACTCAAAGGCGCCAGTCTTTGCATATGGGGCAACAAACATGCCATACAAAACAATCACACCAAAACACACACACTTGAAGATACAGAGAAAACACAGTAGACAAGTGATGGTGTGTTCCCTATTTCTAGGCTCATTACCATCTCAGGCACATTACAGGCACACACTGATGATTGGGCTTTGCCACAATAATCACTAAAAACATCCTTAAGGGTTGAGTTAGTCACATAACTGCGTCTCGCCTCTGCAAAGGACTTTTGAAAATGACAGGACGATGCAATATGCTCTGAGAAATACACCATCCCTGCCTTCGCAGAGGGCTTAAGAAAATGGATATGCTTGATATCCCGCCTCCATAGAGGTCTTACATGATTGATTGATTGATTGTAAACAAGCTTAGGATGCATGATGCACTACTCTGGGGCACAAGTCTTTGCATCTAAGGTCAAACACATTGCTAACATCTAGAACAGACAGCTTACCTTATATGCCCCCACCTTAAGGTGGTTGATATCAGTTATCGATATCAACCACATTAAGATAGGAAGAAAACACACAAGGGAACACCGACCTTCACAAAGCCCATGCCCCCTGGAGGTGACATGTACTTTACGATCGCCAAATGTTCCCACAAACACATCCCTACAAGAAACATGCTAGTGTTTATAAAACCATGATAAACAACAACATCAATGCATATGATTAACCATACAAAGAGCTAAGGTTATACAACAAATTCAGAGTTTGAGGATCACCAGGGGCTATATCACGAAGCTCTCTAGATCGAGTACTGCTAAGGTCAGATTCAAAGGCAAACAAAGGTGCATGGAGCAACAATATTGTTAAGGTTTGTAAATTCGATAGAAACATCATGAAATTCACTACGCAGAAATCATGAGTGCTTCCACTAGCCAAGCATCGGATAAGATATACAAACCCATTATCATATTATGAACTAAGTCTATTTTTTGATTGCTCTCGAAAGGGACGCTAGGTCCACATCAGTATAAATTTTTGTCATCATCCGCACGCTAGGTGGAAACACTAGAGGAAGGGAAACAATAAATAAGAGAGGAGAAAACAAGTGTCTTAGGGACATTCATGTAGGAGGGTTCCCCCAAGTCACCAACCATGATACTATGTCTGTTAGACACAACACACAACAATGAAATCAGAGAGAGAGCAATATAGAAGAATGATGATACAAATAGAAGAAGGTCACAATAGAGGCGGTCTCCTAGTATCCCGAACCTTATGGGAGAATATGATGTCATCCTAGGAGGGCTAAACAACACATAACACATTACGGGGGAAGCACATTAGGACAGGAATAAAAGTTTATAGATACTTACTGGTAGGGTCTTCATTTTATATCTTGGAGCTCTCAAACCTCTTGGAGAGGTACTCAATCATGTTTAAAGCAAAATTTGAGTGGTTCTTATGAGAGTCTTGTTTGTTATCATATGATGCTTGTTCATTAAATCCTTGTTTAAATGATACTTTTTGTTGCTTATGAGGGGGAGAACCACTATTATTTTGTTGTTTTGCTCTTTTCCAATTTTTAGCAAGTTTTCGTTGTTGAATCTTTCCCAGATAGTAACAGGAATCATCCTGTACCATCTTTCTCATCTATATCAGTTTTTGTTCTTGCTTTTTAAAGACATTTTAATTATCTCCTAATCCATATAAGGATAACAAAGGAGGAACCTCAGCATAAATTTTGTTTCTTCGAGGACGAGGTGGTTTATCCACTTTTTTCTTATCCACTTAAATTATACCCATGATGCTATCATAGTCCAAGTAATCATCCTCGTCTACTTCCACTAAATCTTGTTCCACCATATTATTTTCGGTATGTTTAAGAAAATGATTAGTGAAGATTTGAAAATTCTAATTTGGTGGAGCAACCGACTTATTTCTATTATCATTCACACCTAATACCTGGATGATATTTAAATCAATAATGTCATGTATCTCATGTTTAAGATGCATACATCATTCAGTATCATGTCCTTGCATTCGATGATAATGACAAAAGGCATTAGCATCCAAGTAAGGTCCTTGTTTACTAGGATCAACAGGCTTGATCGGGGGAAGTTTCAAAATGTTATTACTCACAGCTTGATTCATGATAAAATGATAGGACTCAGATATCAGAGTAAACTTTCTTGGTTGATATGATGTTTTCTTTGGATTATTTGTAGCAAACATATTCGTATTTGGTCCATTGATCATGATGAAACTCCTATTATTGTTCCTTCTAAAGTTGTTTTGCAATGATCCACCCAAGGATTGAGTAACTTGAGCCGATGAGTTTTGGTTTTCATACCGACTAGATGAAAGTTGATAATCATGAAGAGTGGTGCATAAATGTTGAAAGGAGTTGTACTTCATCAAGAGAATCTTATCACGAATATTAGGTTGCAGATTTGTAATGAATATCTTTTGAACATCCTCATCTTTCATCTAATACTAAATTTGTGCATAAAGTCCTTGATATCAACCAATGAATTCAATCAACTTTTCTCTCAGACCTTGTTTACATTGAACCAAGTCAATAAGAGTGACTTGGCGTTTGATATTTGCTTGAAAATGTTGTGAAAATTGATCAATCAACTGCGAAAATGAGTGAATTGAATTAGGAGGCAATGAGCAAAACCATTCCAAAGCAGTATCTTTGAGCGATCACAAGAAAAGTTTTGCTAACAAATCCTCTTCAAAATAAAAATCAGCACACATAGCTATAAATGCTACCACATGAATATTGGGATCACCTTTTCCACCATATTTTTCAAAGTGAGGAGTCTCAAACCTCTTAGGCATAGGAGATCTCAAGTTTGCATAGGATAACAGATTACAGGCATGATATGTTGGTAGACTAGGCTGTGAAGAGTTTGTCAAATTTGTTACCTTTTGTTGCAAAGCAGTCATGCCCTGTAAAAGTTGGTTTAGGATGACATCATTGGGAGATGCAGTTTGTTGTGAGGAATTAGAGCCAAGGTGAGGAAGTGATTGAGCTTGAGATATAATAGGTGGAGGTTGAGAATATTTTAATGGTGGTTGGCCATAATGATAGGTTGTAGGTAGCTAGAAATGAGTGGAATTGATAGATGGTTGAGAACAATTATGCATAGAGGATGTCCCTTTAGGAATCAAATTTTGATAATTAAATCCTACATCTTTGTAATTAGTGCCATTAGATACTCCAATACCAGTAGTAGCATTACTACAAGTGTTCGCATTAGTTGTTAAGATCGTTGATGTAAAAGTGGATACTCCTGTATTTGGTATAGGTATGGAAACTTGAGTATGAGATGGTGATAAAGTGTTATTTATCGTTTGCACACATTCGGTCACTGGCATGATATTGGTTTGTACGATATGTGCCAGACCCCAAAGTGCATTAACACCATCTTGTCCTTTTATCAATTCTCTTATATTATGAATTGTAGGAATGACTTCTTCGGCTATTCTCTCATTTTCCATAAATGTTTGAAATTCAGCCAAGTCTTTATCCAACTTTTCTATTTGCTCATCAGATACATACCCTATTGCCTCAATAGTATTATCAACATCATGAAAATTTTGTTCTTCCATTGAGGTTGGAGGATGTATAATATCTTGCCCAATTTGATTGTCTCCCTTTGTGAAGAAGGTGTCCAAAGTACCAACTTCTTCAAGAGCACTAGATCCCATTAATCTTTTACTTCTTCTCAAATGGATATTATTTTTAGGAAATCATGTCATAAAGTTTGTACAAAAGCATACAACACACACTGCGCAAACTAAGAGAACAAATCCTAGGAGAAGGATATGATTGACGACCAAAATGCTTGATTTTTCGATACTTTTTCAAAGCCGATGAATGACACAAAGGATGTTGTAAGGATTTTGATCGAGGAAAGAAAGTTATATGTCTGATATTAGTCCAAAACAACAATCTAATCACTCTAAACACACTCTTGATGCAAATCCAAGATAATTCCAAGTCAAAATATAGTGAAAATATGTCAAAATGAGCACTTTTTTCACCAAAATTCAATGCAAAAGAGCATGACAAAAGGTGTTGTGAGGAAAATCATGATGGAAAGAAAATAATATCAGCAATAACAGCCACTTGATTCAAAGATACCCAACACAACACAATTGTAGTGCCACTTAAGGTAAGACCCTAGTGAAAATATAGCAAAATATGCAATTTTTCACAGTTTTTCAACTCCAAGACCTAGAAAAAGGGATGTTATAGGGAATTCAAGGAGGTAAAGAAAATAATATCAATAATATCAGTCACCTCAATCTATAAAATTGATCACAACACGCTTGGAGTGCAAACTAGGCCAAACCCTGGGGCAAAAATAGCTAAAATGTGTAGTTTTTCACCGAATTTTCACTACAAGAGCCCATTAAAAGGGTGTTGTGAAGATTTTTGTGAGGGGAAGAAACTTATTACCCTAATAATATAAAATTAATGCAAAAATATCCTTCACAACACACCTATAATGCAAATTTGGGGAGTCGATAAGGCCGATTTTAGTGAAAATTATTGTTTTTGAAGCCCTAGGTTTGAGATTTTGGAACAAAATTCTATGTGAATGCTTTGAAGTCTCATTTATAATTAAATTTACTTACTCTTAGATCTAAAAATTATTTTCAAGCCTTAACATGCAAAATGCCCATGCAAATTTAATGAAAATGCATCAAAATTGCTAGTTTTTGTTGAAATTTTCTATGCAAAAATACAAATATTTTAAATCTAAATGCAAATTCACAATAAAATGCAAGACTACAGCCAAATTAAAATTTTAATTAACCTCTAAAATTAGTATAAAAATCTGATAAAAGATTTTGCCTACAAACCCTAGATTTTGGAATTACTAGGTTATATAAAATTGTCAAAATTTCCACAAAACCCTAGCAATTAAATGATGAAAGTGCAAGGAAAATTTCTGGTTTTTAGATTTTTCTGTATTTTATATCAGATCTGATGCAAAAATCATGAATTAGAAAAATTTAGAAAGAATTGATGCAATTAGTAAGCCAAACAATGCAATTTTTTTGTATTTTTCAAAATTTTTATTTTTTTTAAAAATTTTCTCAATGCAATGAAATAAATGATCAAATGAATGAATGAAATCAATCCAAATATGAAGACAAACACTTAGCAAGTTTCAATTTAAGTCCAAAAACACGGGTTCACCAAAATGTTTCGGGTAAGATTGCATCTTGTTAATCTTTTGTTCTTTAGATGTTTGAATCCTCCTTTCACCCTAACATTGAAGCATCTAGGGTCGAGTGGCGAGCACTATCATACCCTAGGTCACTTGCAAATGAAGGGAAACTTGGATTAGGGAATTATTATCAAATTTTCCTTCTCTTATGTCTAATTAACCATTAAAACCCTAATTATGCAAATACGACAACAAATTGATGAATAACAGAAAAAGCTCTTGCAGACCGGAGTAAAATAACAAATTATAGAATACCTGTTTTCAGGGTTCCAAGGTGAAATAGTCAGGGACATTGGTGTGGGTGCCCAAGTCTAAGGTAGTTTCTTTTTCAGGGAATTTGGACCTCCTTCTGACACTGATCAGCCTTGTAACTTCTATTTCTTGAGATCTATCTGTAGAGGACACTTTTACAGGTGCCCTAGTTCTAAAAGTTCTCCTTTGTCTAAATTTTCTTCAGATCATGAATCCTTGATGCCTGCCACTCCTTCTTGCAACTCCACTTTTCCCAAATGTGACACCTGTAACTTGTAATAACAAGACTTGGTTTGGGGGTTTTGGTGTTTAAAGGTTTGTCTCAGTCAAACCCTGGAGGACACTTAAGTCTCTGAACACCTTTGTCAGATAAAGATGGCATGCCCTTGTAAGGCAGAGGCCAAAACCAAAGGAATCAATGATAAAAACACAATGATATGTCACCTTGTAGTGAAGCTCTCATGGAGGAAGATGCTCCTCATGCCATGAAGAGATTGAAGCTCAAATCTGCAAATATCAACACATAAAACATACAAGTCTGCTCTTGCAACACAATAGAAAGCCTTGAATCTCCTTGAGAACACTTGAATATCACACTTGCTATCTAATTGCCATCTAGTTTACAAATGAATGCCTAAGCTTGTTTATATATGCACCTACAAGCATTCCTGCCAAGATATTAAAAATCAAACTTTATCGTGTCAGCAAAATAACCTCCTAACGGTCATAAACCGACACCAGAAATTAGGGCTGCCCCAAAATAGGGTAAGACTAGGGTGTGGGCGCCCAAGTCCTCCCCCCTATTTTGGGTAGGGTACAGCTCAAGGGGTCCATCTAGGTCCAATTTTCCATGGAACCTAGGTCTCATTCCATCGGGATGCCAAAATATGAACTCAAATGCCCTAAATGCACTCTAAAGACTCGGGAGCTAAACCTTATGAGAGAAAAGCCCCCAAGGGGACATTTTCTGGCGTTACATGCACATTACCCTAATATGGTGGTTTGTTTTTCTGATAATCCTGATTGAATGGTTGATATGGTCTGCTAGGTTGTTCTTGCTTCCTTTCTAATGTTACCACCCTATTGCTGAATCCTTTGATGAAAGCATCTTTCTCATCCTCTTTCTCAATTGTAGGTGTAATTAGAGGAGTAGTAGGGCTAACTGTTGTAGGAATTGGAGCCACAATAGTTTGAATGGCAGGAGCGTCTAGAAATAGGGGCATTGGCAATCTTGGGGCAATCTTCCCAACCTGAATTAGATAATTCTCTACCCTTATTGCTATGTCATCTACTCCCGGTAACACATCTCCTCCCATAGACTGAATCATGATAGCAATGTTAGAATTCAAAGACTTCAAATAGTATATAAATGCAGTGTTTGGAGAGGGCTTCACCAACAATGGGATCCTATCCCATGTCTTCTAAAATCTATAGTTGAATTCCACCATATATTCATGGGGGGCTATTTTGACTGTGGCTAACTGCTCCATTAGAGACAGGTGGTCACTCTTATCTTCAAAGTGTTGGCAGAGCCTTGTTCCCAAGTCATCCCAATTATGAATGGAATTAGCATGTAGACATCTATACCACTGGAGGCATTTTCTCCTAAAAGAAGAAGCCTGGAGACTTAGAACAACATTGTCTATGATGACATTGTGAATAGAGCACACACTGGCAATATCTTGGATATGCTTAGTAGGTGTGGTAAAGTTTTCGCCAGTGAAGAAAGGAATGGATTTTAGAGCAGAGGTGGTGATATCATCATATTGGGCTAGATCAAGAGGGATTCCTCCATTGAAGGTGACAAAAGGGAGGTTCCTTGCCATGTTGGGGATATTCAAATTAATTCTGGGTATATGCAAGGTCCTTCTTGAATATTAAAATCTAACTGGAGGAGGCATGGACTGGGCTCTTGAAGGAGATGGAATAACACTCCTATTTTCTCTCACAGGAGACCTAGACAACCTATTTCTTCTTCTTGAATCAATAAAAGATAGCTCTATGAATACAAAATTACCTAAAGAAGAAGCCCTGGTCTGCACTCTAGGCATGAAATGTTGAACTAATCTAAATACTAGACCAACAGAGTCACCAGGTGCTTGTTGAATGCTTCCATAGTAGTGAATGAACCAAGGACAACATAATTTCTTCTTAGTTCAACTCTTACTCAGAGCAGAGTTGTCCCATTGGGCGTACCAGAAACTATTATCACCTAAATTTGCACCCTGTTGCTGAAGCTTTGACAATTCCAACAAATTCAATGTAACATGGGAATATGATCTCAAGGTGTGGGACCTTGCAAATGAGATTAGACCTCTAGAGAAGGCCGGTTCCTCTTTCTAGACTTAAGGTCTAGAGAATTCAAGCTAAATCTAATGTTATGCTCACAAGGAAAAGGGAAAGAAGGAACATAAATCAAAAGGGGGCGATGCACCAAGATTTAGTTTGTTTAGCTGGAGCTGACATAATACAGTGATGATTTCAAAGGCTGAATAAACCAACACAAACTCATTTTTTCTCTAACAGAGGTCAAAATAGAATACTAGAACTTATAAAGGGACCACTTTATCCACAGGATAAGTGAAAAACATTCAAGCAAACATAGTGAAAAAGAAATGAGAGGCAAAATCAGTTATTTATATTAATCACAAAGGCTAAATAGCCATTACAAAGATAGAAAAGCTAAATACGGATTGGAAAGACACAGAATGATAATTTTCCCCTCATAGTTGAACTAGAAATGAAGACAGAGAGGCCTACAAGAGGACATAGTCGATCAGATTCATTTGGTTCTAGGAAATATCATGAGTTCAAGATCAAGCATCAAGCACTTCAGTTTGAATAACCACCCAGTGACCAACCAACCACAAATACATCTTTTTACATGTATATATAGCTTTTCAAATCAGACTGTAGCAGTCATGGACATGGAAAGAGAAGTCAACTAGGAAAGAATGTCACCCATATTGCAATAACTTCAATCTAGTGTCCTTGGAGCACACCCACATGGCTCTGCCCATGAAATCCATTGAAAAAGAGTGTATGCCCATGCCATGAGTATAAAGTTTTAATGCAAATGAGGCTATAGTGGCATGGGGAGGAAAGAAATCCATCTTCTACAAGTAATAGGGCTTTGAAGAAGAATTAATGGTGACCAAGAGGGTCGCTGAACAATCCTGTCACATTTTGCATAGTGCAAAAGAGCAAGGAAGGCAAAAAGATCGGGCCCCAACAGATCAGACTTCCTCCGATCGGGCTTTGGAAAAGTGAAGGAGGAAACCTCAGCCTTCAAAGTCTGAAAGAAAGGAAACTATCAGGCTTTGGAGGTCGAGCCTTCACCATTGCATCTTCTTTGGAAATAGGAAGCACCCAACCTCTACCTTCACAACACTTAGCTAATTTGAGAAATCGACAGAGATCGGGCCTCGGGCCTTCCACTTGTTGCCTTCAGAAAAGAAGAAAATTTTGTAGCTTTGGTGGACTCCCACCACGTGGCAGCACCACGCATCTGCGCACTTTATCATTTTTACTTTTACCATTGTTGTGCACATATGAAACACCCTTGAACATTGAAAACCATTGGAGATTGGCCTTTAGGCCTTCCACCTTCCACCTTTTAAAAAAGAAAGGAAGAGGAAAGAAGAAAACCCTGACCCTCGACGCCCGCCACACTTGGAACATTTACTCATCAGGTTTTAGGGTGCAAACCTCCAGTCTTCTGCCTTCCAAAAGGAAGAATGAAGAAGAGAAAACTCCCAACCTCTAGCACTCAAAAGACTTAGGCAAAACACAAGCATCCAAGGTAGAGTTCGGGGCTGACAAATGTGGCATGAAAAAGAAGAGAAGCCCAAACTCCCAAACTCTAAAAAGGCTGAAAACATAAGGAAAACTTAGAATTTTTTGAACTTAGTCATTTTGGGTGGTTTTTCCTTGCATTCCAAAAGGTGAAAACACTGAGAATTCATGGATCCTTAGGCTATTTGGCTAGAAGGCAAAATAGGATAACAGGTAGCAAGAAAAGGAACCAACAAGATAGAGAGTCTCTTAATAGCCCTAAGACCAAAAAGGTGCTAAACTTTGGTCTAACTCTTCTCTCAAACTATGGCACATAGGAATGTCCTATTTACATATACATGTGGATATTAGGTCCACCTACAAATACCTACCTCAGTTTTTGTTAACTTAAATTGGTTTACCTATGGTGGCAATGAATGTAATGTTGTAAAATGTTTTAATCTCATTTAGTGAAAGGGTGCTAGAAGTGAACTTTTGCATTCCTTACCTTGTGGGATAGAACTAATAGTGCCAACTTGTTGGTTTGGGTGAGTGAATGCTAGTGGAGGTATCTTTTTAGTGGTCAAGCATCCTGATCCTTCTAAGATACATTAGACTAAGAGAGTCTCTTAAGAGTCATAAGACTAAAAAGGTGCCAAACTTTGGTCCTACTATTCTCTCAAATAATGGCACCTATGAAAGTCTTGTCTGCATGTAAAGGTGGATGTTAGGTTCACCTACAAATACTGACTTTAGTTTTTGTTAACTTGAATTCATTTTCTTGTGGTGATGAATGCAATGTTGCAAAATGCTTTAGTTTTGTTTGAGGAAAGGGTGCTAGGAGTGGAATTTTGCATTTTTCCGCTTGAGATGGAACCAATGATGCCAACATGTTAGGGTGTGTGGGTGAATTCTAGTGGAGGTGTCTTTTTGGTGGCCAAGTGTCCTAATACTTCTAGGATACATTAGATTGAGAGAGTCTCTTAAGATCCATAAGACCAAAAGGGTGCTAAACTTTGGTTGGGTTGTTCTTTCAAACTGTGGCACCTAGGAATGTCTCATTTATGTGTATAGGTGGATGTTAGGTCCACCTAAAAATGCCTACCTTAGTTTTTTTCTAACTTGAATTTGTTTACCTACAGTGGTGACAAACACAATGTTCAAAAATGCTTTAGTTGCATTTGTTGAAAGGGTGCTAGGAGTTAAATTTTGCATTTTGCACCTCGTGGGACTGAACCAACGACAACAACATGTTAGGGTGGGTGGGTGAATTCTATTGGATGCCTCATTTCATTCCTCAAGTTTCTTAAGCCTTCTGAGCTACATTAGATTGAGAGTCTCTTAAGATCCTTAAGAGAAAAAAGGTGTCAAACTTTGATGCAATGATTCTTGAAATCTGTGGCACCTAGGAATGTTTTGTTCATACCTATGTACATAAGAAAATGAGTATAAAATAGAACAAACTAAACCAATATTATCTTATTCTACTCATTAACTAATGCAACATCATGATTGGGCTAAATGAATGCATGCATACAAATGAAGCAAAACTATGAACCCAAATGCAAACCTTGATTGTTTTAGATGTGCTCCTTGATGTTGGATGTGTTTATTGCTCCTTAAATTGATAGAATAACCTTGCATAACATGGAGACTTGAAAATGGCTTGGGTTTATGGCTATTTATAGATTTTTGGATGAGGGTTTAGATGGATAGGATTGATTTGAGAGATCAAGAATTGAGGATTGTTGAGAGGATTGGATTGATGAGAGGCCACCAAGTGGTATGATAGGATTGGAGGATAAATATAGTCCTTGGATCAAGGAGAGATCAAGGGTTGAGGATGGTCTTAGATAAAGTGGATTGAGAGGATCAAAAGAAGACAAAAGACCTTTTGTACAAAGGACTTTCCCATCCCTTTGTAAGAGACCTATGTGATCTTGTACAAACGTCCATGCCTTTGTACATGTTGGAAGATGTGAGGAGTTTGAATGGATTAAAGAAGGATTTATAATGTGCAAGCATGTGATTAAGTTGATTAAGTGGATTTTAACCAACTTAATCAAAAGTGCACAAAACAGGGAATTAAATAAATAGAAATATTTATTTAATTTTTGGATGAGGAAATGAATATTAGATAAATGAATATTTATCTAATGTTGAACTATGGAAAATGATTGATTAATTGAATAAATGATTATTGGGAGATGGTATAAATGAATAGTGCATGATAGTGATTTAATAATAAAATATTATTTAATCATTATCAAAAGGGGGATTGAGCAATTAACTATCTAAATAAATGTTTATCTAGTTAATTGTGGAAGAAAGTGATTTAGTGATGTCCTGATTAAGGTTAGAACTGGTAGAATGATGATTTTAGTTGTCTAAAATACCTATAGGTGGATGTCGAGTCCCTCTAGAAAAGCCTATCTCAATTTTTGTCAACTCTAAACTATTTGACCATGTCGACAATGAATTCATTCTTGTAAAATGTCTCATTTGTATTGAGTGTAAGGGTGCCCATAGCCATATTTTCTTCTTCTACATCTTATCAAATCAAACCAATAGTGCCAACATGTTAGGGTGGGTGGGTGAATGTTAATGGAGGCCTTGTTTCATTCCCCAAGTCTCTCAGTCCCTACCAATCCTTCTAGACTACATCAAACCGAGAGAGTCTCTTAAGAGCCCTGAGAGCAAAAGGTGTCAAAATTTGATGCAGTGATTATCATAATTCGTGGCACCTAAGCAGGGAAAATTTTAGTGGTGATTTGTCACCGAATAGTGATTTTCTAACTTTTGGGGGGTTGAAAGTGGTGAATATTACTAGCTTTGGCAGTATATGCTTTCACCCAAATTTGATTATATTTTTAGGCCTGTAGCTTCAGATCACCTGTGGATTGATATTTTAAAATCCCAAAATAACCTTAGATCACCATACTATTTATTGCAGTTTGGTCCAAATCACCAACATATTATAGAGGCAACTTTTAATTAGGTTTCAATCGCTTGCCTTTTTACATAAATTATAGGCATAAGGTGGTGTGATCACCAATGAAATTATAGGGAATTAGGGAAAAGAGGGCACAATTGCCAATGAAATTATAATCAATTGAAGGCAAATGATGGTGCATTTGCCAATGATATTATAGTGAATTTAGAGAAAACATGTAATATTGCCATGTAATGATAGGTATATTTGGGAAAACATTTATTATAACCATTGAATTATAGGCGATTCTTATAAAGCATGGTCCATCACCTTGAAATTATAGGTCTTTTAGGGTTAATGTGTTTAATCACCCATTGCAAAACATAGTATGGTCATGTAGTATGGAGTGGTATTTATGCAAAACAATACTCAATTCACTCTTTCAAAATTTGATTTTGGATTCACCTATTTCATCCTACATTGTGAATTTATAATTTCTGGTCCTCTAGAGTGGCATTTGATCAATCTGCTATGAGCTGCTAAAAAGTTGGGGAATAGACAGGTTGCAACTTGACTTCATTCTTCTATTCATGGTGAGTAGCAAAAACATATTTTTTAGTTTGCATTGCATTTTGTATTGTATATTGTATGATTAACCTCTATAACAATAGTTTTTCTTCTCATGTGCACCTGCAGTCTTGCATATTTTTCATGTGTTGATATTGATTTAAATTATTATTTTTTATAGTTATTTTTGAATTTATTTTTGACATAAACTATATCAATAGTCCCAGCTATATTTCCTTCCAAATAAATATATGTTGATGGTTTTTCCTTTGTCTCCCTTTCCTCCTTTCCGCAGAAAGGTGAAAGACACATATTTTAGTTAACCCGCACTGTTGGATCAAAGCAAATCAATGGTTTAGGGAAGTTGCAGGAAGAAAATAAAGATGTAAAGATAAGGAGCCACTGCCATTGGTCAGAAATGCTTACATGTCATTTGGGGGGTGCACTGTCATTTTATTTTAAAGGTTTGCAAACTTGAATGCATTGCTGGAGTTCATATGTATAATTTTATTAAAAGCCTATAGTACTAAACCCACATGTTTTATTTATCTCGGACTGCCAAATCAAACTGCATCAATGGTTGTTGGGGCTCAAATGTGGAAATGAAGGTTATCCAAGTAGGAGACAACACCATTGACTAAAAAAGGTGATGTGTCAATCATCGGCCCCACAGTATTAGGTGTATAGGTCCTAGCTATAGGTGTATAGGTTGTAGCTATAGGTGTATAGGTCTTAGCTATTGGGCAATTCTTATATAAATTTATTAACTTCCCGTAGTACTAAACATACATCTTTTATTTACCCTGGGTCATCAAATCATACTACATCAATACCTCATGAGGTTCAAATGCAGAAACAAATATTATACAAGTCGTAGACAACACCATTAACTAGAAAAGGTGATGTGTCAGTCATTGGACCCACAATATTAGGGGTATTGATCATCACTATAGGTGTATAGGTCATACATACAAGTGTATAGGTCTTAGGTGCTGGGGCAAACCTATATAAATTTATTAAGGTACTGTTATCTAAACACACATCTTTTATTTATTCTGAACTATCAGATTAAGTTGCATCAATGCCTAGCGGGGCTCAAAGTCCAAAATGAAGATTATGCAAGCGATAAACAATGCCACTGGCTAGAAAATGTGATGTGTCAGTTGGTGGGCCAACAATATTTGTTGTATTTATCAAAGCTGATGGGCCCCACTTGTAATGATTTCTTTATGTTGGTCATTCATAATCAACTCGTGTTAATTAATCAAAGCCATATGTTTTATTTATTTGGAACCATTGGATCAAACTGTATCAATGGCTCGCAAGGCTCCAACGAGAAAATAAATATGGTCAGAGTGGGGGGCAATGCCATTCGCTATAAAAAAAAGTGATGCGTCCGATGTCACGTCCCACAATATTTTCATATTAAATTAAATGTTCTTTATATATATAATTATTTTATATATGCATATGCTCATTATTATATTGTTTTTAATTACTACTTCCCTAAATTTTGATTATTCTTTAAAATCTCATAGTATTAAAAAAATACCAAAAGTTTTATTTATTCCACAATGTGTGATCAAACTGCACCGATGGCTCATGGTGCTCCAAGCATAAAATGAAGATAGTCAGAATGGGAGTCCACACCATTGGTAAGAAAAAATGATGTGGCAATTCGTTGTGCATGGAGTATTTTTAATTAAATGTAAATGATTAAATTATTACTTCAATTCTATGTGATAGCGATTAAATATTAAAATACATGTGTCATCTTCTTCTCTTTCTCTATAAGTAGTTCAATTTTCTTCATTTCATTTAGTATTGATTCACATATGCATAACACAAATATTTTGAATTCACAACTTCGAGAACACTTTTTTAACACCATCAAAGAAATATGACATCCTCAAATCTGGAAAATTGAAGAGTGAGAGGAGCCCCATCAAAGAGATAGAAGACCACCATAAAGTCTTATTTTAATCAATAACAATGATATTTTGCAATGGGTGAGGGTCCATCAAGATTAAATAATGATGAAAATTTACCTAAGATTGAGCAATTCTATTGGAACGACCTTGAGGATGAAGAGGTGTCAAATGAAAATATTGAAGGAGGTAGAATGATGTGGTTCAATCTAGTAGTGAAAGTGTGAATAATGTGATGATGATCACACAGGGGGAAAATATCTGTGGTACTGGTGGTGGTGGACTTGAGTCTGAAAGCCTTTTGAATAAACGTAAAGCACATAAGTGGGACATGTCAATAAATTTTTAGTTGGAATGGGTTTCTAAGTATCCGTTCATTGAACCTCTAAAGAATGAAGATGGAGAGGGCATGCCAAAAATATGTCGCTGTAAGATTTGTAGCTGGAAATTAAAGAAATAAAATATGTTGCAACTAAAACTAGACACTATTGAGAAGCATGTAGGTAAAGTTTATGTAAAGGTAAATGTAAATGGAGAGTTGAAGTTAGTGATGTGCAGGAAAATGAAAGATGAATGTGCTCATGCTCAGAATATCTCCAAGTATGAAGAGTATATGCAATCGTAGGCATGGCTTTCCACTATTGGAGGTTCCATATCTTCTCTATGTGGAAAGGTGATGAAAGTGAGTCATTTATCCAAAATTGTATAGATCGCAATTATATTCCATATTTTAAATAGAGGCCACTTGTTGACAGACTTTTTAGAATATAGGAATTTAATGCAATTTATTGGAATGCCCAACTTTCCACTCTCCCATTAGTCTGTCAACGACAGTTGGGAATGGGTTCAGTGTCTGAATATGGTGGAGAGGTAGGATATAAAGGAGAAATTAAATTAGGCAACTTTCTTTTCCTTGTCTATGGATAAGGTGATGACTATTGACAATACTTCTTAGGTGTGTATGCACGTTTATATTGTAGAGAATCATATTTTCCAGCCTCATCTACTTGCAGTTCATAAAATGAAAGAAAATTCTACCTCTACTAACCTTATGGAAATAGTCAAAAATAATTTGATCGATATTGGAGGTCTAGATGATTTGGTGATTGCAAGGAAGATGGTCTGCATTGGTGCAGATGGGGCATCAATAATGCATGGTCACAAAAATGGGCTTATTGTTAATTTGCAAACATCATGTTCACCGTACATGATCAACATTCACTATATGGCCCATAGAATAAATTTGGCTTTTAAAATTACAAGTCAGTTTCAATCTATTTCCAAAGTTTAAGATCTTGTGCGTGAGGTGTATACATATTTTTGTAGAAGTCCAAAAATATTTTGAGTATCAAAGATTTACTGAAGGACTTACTCCAAGTAACACACTACTTAAGGATGTGGATACTCGGTGAATATCGTTACATGGACAAGCAAATAGATTGTTTGAAGAGTACCATTCATTGATGGACCTATTCTATGAAAACTGTACAAATCAGGCAAATATGTTGGCACTATTCATTGATGCCGAGATACTATTGACTCTATTTGGGATTCTTCCCTTGTTGGAAGAAATGAATGTTCTGTCAAAGAAGGCACAAGATAGAACAATGACCATTGCATAATACTCAAAGTTACAGAAAATAGTATGTCTTACTCTAGACAATCTATATATCAATCAATCTAAATAATTTACAGATCCAAAGTTTGTAAGCTGACAAATAACAATGGATATTGAACACCTAGAAAACTTTTTGGAGTATAATGATGTTGGTGATTTATGCACATCAGTGCATGGGCATATGATAAAATTACACCACTTCAGTAAAGTTGGATGGATCTCTCGGGTTAGACAAAAAAGTGTTACAAGGGAGGATTTTAAAGATCACGTTTCTTCTATAAAGGATACATTGCAGGAAATTGCAAGAAGTCTATCTTCTAAGAGAGCACTTTCCTCAAGATGAACTTCTGGAAGCAATGGCTATAGTTTACCCTCAATATTGGAATGCCATTAGTGTGTCCTTTGTTAGTTCACCATGGAATTTTTAGTGAAATTGTGGTACTTGGTTGATCATTTTAGTAGAATGGTAGAACTAAATGGAGTATAGATAGAAGGAATAATAGATAAGACAAAGTTGACAGAACAATCTACTTTGTTCACATCAACAATGATTGAATATTATAAATTCCTCGACCGTCCTTTGGAACATGGACCAATAACCAAGTTATTGAAACAATTAAGTTTGAGCAAAATTCTACAATATTCTATTTCAGAATATTTCAAACTTGTAGATCTATGCTGAATAACGATTCTAGGTTTAGTGGAGGATGAAAGAGTTTTCACTGCCTTATCATTTTTTAAGTCAAAGTTATGAAACAAACTTGAACAAAATTTGGAGAATTGTTTGAGGCTCTATATGACTAGATATAGTGTTCAAACATTTTTGTTTGATAGAGCTATTGCAATTTAGAAGTTGACTTGTGAAAGAAGAGGTGTGACAAATAATTTGTCTTAGTCAGAAGGGGACTAGCTAGAGAATTCAAATAGGGTTTCAAAGGAGCCAGTTGAACCATATGACAAAGAACAGGAAGATGGTTCCTGACCAATGTCTAACACAAGCAACCTAGATATTTGGAAAATTCATGAACTTAATTAATAAACTCTGTTATGGACAATTTCTCCAAAATTTTAAATTGTATTTACTTTTTATAATTGCCAACTCATTCTTCCATTGAAAACATAGTCAATATAATCACTAAGCATGAATATTGTTATAACTTATATTTGTACATGTCTTCATTTCTTTTTTTCTTTTTTTTTATAACACGTGTAAACACCAATAATTATATTAAAAAGTCCTTGAAGTACCAAAAATATATTGTATCATTAGATTATGTAACAAAATATCTCCCAACCAGTGTATAATCAAAGTATCAAAAACATAAAGATATTACAATGAGCAACCCTAATATCTGAAAACCCCATAAAAATATACTATTCAATATTTTAACTTATAGTGAAATGCTAAAGGTCCATTTAGTATGCTTTAAAACCTTGAGATGAACACAATGAGTGAAGCTTATGCTGCAAATGTTAGTCGTGATGATGGATTGTCATAACTTCTCTCAAAAATCAAGAAGAAGGTGGTGGAGAATTATGAAAAGATTATAAGAATAGATCACACATAACACAATATTAAATGAGGTGGTACACTTAATCTTCAACAATCAACATGTGCATGATGTGAAATTGGAGGTTACAAGAAAAATTCATAAAAGCTTGTGCAACTCTTTAACTTTTGGGGAAAGTAGCATGTACTTATGACCCGTCTTGTCAAGTTTGGTGCAGGAGCACCTACCTGACAGCTGGCCTTCATGAGGCAGTTAGTTGTTTTAGGTCTTGTTTATGTTTCCAAGAAGGTCTGATAAGACCAAATGCATGTAATAAGGTCATGCTGATCATGATAAGATCATGCTGACCATGCTTTTACTATTTTTAGGAAGTTTGTTAGGACAGTTGTCATGATGTATGTTTGGTTGGATCTCCCAGCCGCCTGGAGAGTTCCCAGCCGCTTGGAGTCGGGTCAGTAGTACTCGCAGGAAAACCTATTTAAGCATGAGGATCGGTTGACTATAGATCATCGATCGAGCTAGGTTGCAGGGAGTGAGACTGAGAGAGAGTCTGATCATTGTAGTTGCATCTTTTGAAATCAAATAAAGTGATCCTGTTTGTGTTCATCCTCTGTTTACTTCCATTATCTGATTGATTTGCTGGTTTGGGTGGTTTCATGGATTCACTGATCCATTCCACCGGTTGATTCGTCTGATTGGTGGAATGGTTATGTACAGTAGGGTAGGTTTTAGTTTGTTTGTTCGCATGCAGGTGTGCAGGATCGCGGCTGAAAGGTGTTGAAGACCCTAGCATGGGCAGGTGCTAGGTCGAGCTGATAAAGTGTGGAAGATCACCCTGGAAGTGGATCGGGTCGTCCTTGGAGGATCGGCGAAGTGAAATTTCGCTAAGGCTAAAAGTTTGTGAAAACGGCATCATCAGGATATTTCTGCAAATATCCTGCAGTCGCATTGGGCATCGTCATCCGGATAAGTGGAGGAGAGCATGATGCTTTCGATTGCGTGAAGTGAATGTGCGTCAGGGTGATCATCACCAGGAGGAGCCGAGGAGGAGCGTATCGGCATCAGGTTAAAGATCGGGTTGATCACGGGCTGAAAAAGCTAAGTTTGGCCAACAGTAGGATATGACGTCATCATCATCAGGATATACATCATCAGGATATTTCGGAGCAGCAGGATATTGAGGAGCTGCGGGTGACGTCATCGTCATCAGGATATACGTCATCAGGATATCGGGTGACGTCAGCATCAAAGGGAAGGTGCGAGGAGTTAAGGTTCGTCACCATCAGGATAAATGGAGGAAACCGGATGTTCTTTATCCTGTTGATTATCATGATGTTGAATATCATGATGCTGAAGGTAGTGAAGGCGGAAGTCGTCGCTGAAGTGAACAGTGGACGTCAGGAGGATGTTCGCGCTGGTCGAACATGATGATGCTGTCGATAATCGAATAAGGTGATGCTGCTGACAGGCGAAAGTGCGAAGGCTTGTCATCAGGAGGATATCGGTCGGCGCAGGAAATATGATGATGCTGACAGTGTTAAGAAAAATATGATGATGATGGTGATGATGATGATGATGATGATGGGCTGCAGACGTCCATGCTGTATTGTAAGGTTATAGTGTGGATGCCTCTGCATCAAAGTTACTAAGTTAATCTTACAGTTGTCAATTGTCCAATCCCAGCATAGACACCTTACATGTGCCGATTTATCTTATTTTTATTTATGAAGTGTCTGATAACAAATAATAATAGTTGTATGGTATGGAACCATGTTGAGTAGGTAGGGTTGCAAAGGACAAGGTGCCAAGGGATGGAGATTTGAATACAATGGTCGGTGGACATAATTGAAGAGATCCACAAGGTGTTGACCAGTTGAAGGAAAATCTAGATGTTTATCACATTTTTAAGGTGGCGGGTTGGATTAAAATTTTCAAACAATTGCAAGGATTTGATGACCAAGTTGCCCTAGATTTCAACATGGGATTCGGAGGATAAAATCATAATGACAGGCATCAAATTTCCTTTTGATGTGGAGTAGGTCACAACTACTACAGGGATTCCTAACACTGGGGAGTAGTATTTTCCCATTGGTAGGCTAGATTTAGAAAGCATTTGTAAGGATTTTTTGAAGCCAAGAGAGAGAACTCAAATGGTGCTCGGTCACGACATCTTGTGGACCTCACTATCGAAGCTATGGTTGGAGGTGGTGTATGCTCTCATTTAGTATGTGACTTGTGAGGAAAGGTACTCATTTATGTATAGTTCTAATTTTCATTTAATGGTGCATTTGAGACATCAAAGAATCATGAATGTTCCTTATTTTTTATTCAAATCTTTGAGAAAGATATCTCTAGAAGTGTAAAATGGCAAAGTCAAATACCTAGTGCATCATGGGTTAATTAAGTTGGTGGTAACAAAGGCCTTAAAATTAAGGCAACCCTAATTTACTTGGGAAGTGTTTGTTGCAACACATGTCGCACAAGGAGAGGATGTTGTAGAGGAATATGATCGTGCCCCTATCCATGATGCACATATCAAAGCAAGCAATATACCTCTACAAGTATGGCTACAGGAGATAAAATAGGGCCCTCTACAACTATAACAGGATATACCAGAAAGCAAATGAGACAATATATTTGGATAGAAGAATTTGAACATGGGGATGGACAACACGCAAAACCCCCTATTCCAAAAGTAAATATAAGGTCATCTATGAGATGTAAGAATTTAGGAACCATGGCCAACAAAAATTCTACATGATTAGAGAAACAAGCTCAATCTGATTCAGAGGTGGATATTTTGGAGGAAATAATGTCATGGAGCACTAAACAAAAGAAAAGAACACATGTAGCTAAACATTTTATGATGAATAATCCTATAGAAGAAATTCCTATAGCAGAAGGCTCTATTGTAGGAGAACTTGAATCAGTGATACCTGTAGCGAAGGAAGTTATGATAGAATAGGGAGAACTTGTTGATCTTGTTGCTAAAGATATTGAATAGGATGGGCTTGTAGAAAGGTTCAATGAGTCTACTACAACTCTGATGGAGTTAGAGTAGCCCTGTGAGTTGATCAGGAAACAAGAAGATGAGATAAGGGCACTTAAAAAAAAGTTAGAGAATTAGAAGTTACTATAATGCAGGTAAATGATAATGAAACACATCTTGTAAAGGAACATGAGAGCAAATTGGGTAAATTGAAAAATGATTAGTTCATTACATATACCAATCAAAAGGAGAAATTACAACAATTAAGAAAGGAAAAAATAGAAAATGAAAATCTGAATGAGGAAAATAGGGTTTTGAGGGACATAATTTAGTTAGTTTCAATGCTTGTGAGTAAAATGCTACAGTGTAGGCCTCCTACAAGAGTGTATGCATTATGGCTATAGGAACAGTTTCATAAGCTACAAGTAAAATGGGTGATTGAAGTATCATAAAAAAACCTAGATACACCTGTAGCATTTTGTGAATCTTATTTAGGAAGTGAAGCTAAGATAGAAAAGAATTTTCTATGAAAGTTGTATTTGCATAAATATATTTTATCTGATGATAAAGACTAGAATCCCAATCTGTACGTGGGAGATGTTCAATTGAGAGCTTTTTATTCTTTTATCCAAGGACAAATAGAAAGAGGGTTGTAGAGGAAGAGGTATGACAACATGGAGAGAGAGATACATAAATTATGATAACAGGGGAACATATTCTGGTGAGGGAAGTGTTCCATAATCTATATATATTTACAACTAATAAAGAAACTATGGATATGATGCAGGGCACCAAGGATAAAGTAGTTGAGGTAGCTGAAGGAATGTTACTACATACTACAAATAGTAGAGACCATTAAAAGGATCAATGGTGATGAGGTTGTAGTAGTGTTTGTTAATTCATCATCATTTAATTATCAATCCGGAGGTGTCTGGAGTGATCTATGATAAGACTCTTAGTGTGGGGTGGAGTAGAATCCAAATCGGTGTTGGTGGACAAAGTCCAATTTACTCAACTTGCAAAAATAAACACACATGCAAGGAATGGAAACTATCTATTTGCTTAAAAGGAAACACAAATACCTGGAAAGAAACTATTCTAATTGCCTTGGAAATAAACACACTTTCTTGAAAGGAAATTATTCTAATTGCTGGAAAAATAAACACACTTTGCTTGAAAAGAAACTAGTTAAATTGCCAGAAGGAAACTATCTTAAGTGCTGAAATAGAACTTCAAAGTAATTGAATCCATTGTCAAACCACAACAATGAGACCCTCTAAATATATCAGTGTTGTTGAAATAACAATCCTATTTTTGGTATTTTCAGAATTTATAAAACAAACCTGCAGATGACAATTAGCTAAACAATTATACAACAAAGAGAGAACACATCACAAGGTTAACATGCACAGATAATATTACTAAATAGAAAGAAAAAATAGAATTACATAAAATACCAAGTGATCTCCTCTAGTTTGGGGAAGCGGGCCCTACTTTCCCAGCTAGAGACCATCTTTTGAGCTTGAACTAACTTTTAGAAGAATTCCCCCTTCATTTGCATTAAATCAAAGTCTAGAAATAGACATGGATACAGAGCTGAAAATAAGGAGCTTTCCTCCAATTGAAAATACAAACTGACTACGAACTTGCTATCAAAAACTGGAACTAACCTAAAGAGATGACTTGCTCCTATTTATATAGTTGACCTTTATTAAAAGGAAATAACTATCAGTGAACCTAACTACAACGAACTGGAATTAAAGCTAGTTGCTTATTTATTACATTAATGATTCCACTGTAGGTTACTAAAGATCATAGATTTGTATCGACTTGGTTGTTGGCAGACTTGAGTGATTTCCTAGAATAGCACAGCGTTTGGTGGCAGTGACTTCAGTTGGAACTAATGCCAATTAACAACTATTTTGGTTAGTCACTAAATGAAGTGACGTGGAGACTTAGATCATAACAACTGCTTTAATTGAGGCGTGGGCCATGTTTGCATTACTGGACCTTTTGGGTAGCCCTAGGAATGGCCTGTAATAGTCATTGACTCAAGGGGAGGATAGCACTATTGGAGGGTAACAACATCTAGAGCCATTTGGAGTTCAAGATCTTCACAAGAAAAGGGGTTTCGGAGGGAT
Source organism: Cunninghamia lanceolata (assembly GCA_027924645.1). Taxonomy (NCBI): domain Eukaryota; kingdom Viridiplantae; phylum Streptophyta; class Pinopsida; order Cupressales; family Cupressaceae; genus Cunninghamia; species Cunninghamia lanceolata. Next base: position 8,720,377 of record BSBN01000635.1, on the reverse strand, counting down.
CCAGAGACCACTAGGAGTCTCACCACTATAATCCTCATGAAAACATAAACCACTTATACCTCAATTCATGAGATATGCACTTTGAAAATGTAATTCAAGTAAATAAGCTAAGAGATTGCATCAAAAGGAAATGAATACTAAACATGTGCATAATCCATCCAAAAGATAAATATAATTATAGTATATATATATATGCCATAATGTTTTATAAAAGTCTTTTGAAACAGGAATATAAAGAAATAAATGAGTCATGGATCTGACTCATCAAATGAGATGAGCTCACACCTAGATTTAAAAGAAAAGATCACTTAGCTTATCTAAATTTTTAGCTAGCTATTACAAGGGAAAGACAATATATAAGGGGTATGAAGGAGAAGGGTATCTGGTGGATTAGCTTGAAGTGGTACTCTTCAATCATTTGGACACCTATGCCAAGTTCACAAGAAACCCAACCAAATGTAGATATAGGGAAGATTATCCATAGCATGGGAGGATACATAGAAGACAGGGGTTATCACCACCCTGATGGAAAGTCTCATCCATTACCTCATTGACTGACTGAATTTTTCATCAGGCCCAAGTTTTGAAGTTGAGTTTTTATTATAGACATGGCATTTTGAGAAGGCTAGAAATACTAAAGTCAAATTTGTAGTAGTTATCTTTGGATTGTAGTCTATACATTTCAAAATTATATATTGTACATATGTTTAAGATAATCTTAGAATACATTTAGTATTTATAAAGCTTGAAATGTATTTGTGATTTTAAACAAAACAATACAAGAAAATGAAATGGGCATTTTACATTTCTCTTAATTTTTCAAAATTATTGAATAATTTGAAGCCACAAAACCACATTGTTTTCGAGGATAAATGATAGAAACCCCTAAACTCATTCTTTAAATTTGTCACAAAATATCAAAAACAAGTTATAAGCTCTACTCGTTAATAATTCTTTACATTTTTTGAAAAAAAATAGTAACAAGCTACACTAGTACACTTACAAGCAGCTTTGAAACCTAGAATAGTTTATCCTTGGCCTTTGAGACATGCTATAAGAAAAATTTGAAAACATGCAAAGGTTTCTATACATTCTTCAATAATAGTTCATCCTTGCCCTTGTCCTCCAAAATCTTTCTCATCTATGAATTCTATGATATCTTATAAATTCTTGTGTAATCTAAAACCAACTAGTTGAGGGGGAACCTTTCTATGAAATATTCAAGAACATTGTCATTCACAATGTCAGTGATAGCATTCCATTGAATTTTGAAGTATATGTATAACACAACACCAGATGAGGGTAACAATGAGGCAAAAAAAGTAGGATTAAATTTATCAACTCTTTATGACTATCATTGTCACTCATGTTACACCACCACATCCACACACAAATTTCAATCCTAAGTTTGTCCCATCTGAGATCTAATAGGTCAAACTCAACTAACTAGCGGTAGTAGTACAGCTCATTGGCCAAAGCCAAAGCTGCTAACTCTCAATATACTATATCACTATCAAGAAAAGATTGTAATTCTTCATTCTCATCACTCACAATAGCTAACATTATGTGTAGCCCAAAAAGGTAGTGCAAATAAACTATTATAAATAAAAAGACATTTTGGATTATTGTTAAAAATAATTGTCGAACTTGACTATTTAATGAAAAATTTAAACACAAATTGAATTACCTTCTTTGCATAGCTTTTGTGATAAATGTCATTACTCCTTACAACTATTTCTAATAGTTGTCTTGATTGCTATAGGAATACCTCAGCTTTCAAACTTGTTTTTAATGTCTCTTCTTACAGGAATGCTACAAACTATAAACTGTAATGGTAAAATTACTGTGTTTTACAGGTTGCTACAAGATAAACATAAAATTAAATGGGCTTATGCATTTATCTATGTTGAGTATTAATGGAGGCTCACTCAAGTGTCAAACTAGGCAAGTTGAAGTACATATGGACTCATTTAAAATGCTACTTGTGTACCTATACTCCTATTCAATTAATGTCTCACAAACAATTTTTAATTAGAATGCAAATTGAAAGTAAATCCATAATTCTTATACACTATATGGATTTATTAATCACATGTGATTACATTTCAAGAATATCTTAGATATCATTTAATTCACATCTTTTACTGATCACCGTGCTCCATCAGATGAAACTATTTAATGTCATCAATGCTCAGTTGAAGTGGCCTCTAGCCTCATCGTCATTTTCTTGAGAATTACATTCTTTTTGGGTAATTACTCTGAGAAAATCTTCAATTTTTCTAAGAAGATCTTACATCTCAATCAATTCCCATCTTATATTCATCTCAATCCATTGGATCAAAGTATTTAAACTCATCAATGGCACGTGTTGCTAGTAGTAAAAATGTACATCAATCAGGGCAAGTAGCCATGCATTTGGCCAATAGGTTGAATATTTGACATGTCTATGCTTAGTTCTTGGGGCTTCTAGTACCGTTGTCATTTTGTACAGTCCTATGCATAACAGTTATGTGCAGAATTATACTCTTTTTAGGTAATTATGCATAATAGATTGTTGTGCGAAGATCTTGCATGTTGTTTAATTAACATATTATATTAATCATGATCTGTTGGATCAAACTATTTAACCTCATCAACAATAAGCATTACTAGACATAAAACGTACGTTCGTCAGTGCATGTGCAACCTACAGTGCCATTGGTAGATTTTGTGAACTTGCATGCATTTATTTAGGTGATTACATTATTTTTTTGGTAATTATTTCAACCAGATCTTATTCCAAGAAGATATTACATGTCATCCCATTCAGACCTTATATTTATCCCACCCCATCGAATCAAACCATTTAACCACATCAATGACATACAGGTGTCAAAGTAAAAATAGACGTTGGTCAGGGCAGCCTGCAGCATCATTGTCCAATTGGTCAAAAGGATAATGTGTCCTCGATCATGGGTGTTGTATAGCTGGCACATCATCCATCAAATTTGTAGGAAGGAAACTGATAGGAAAATTATAATTTAAGTTTTAACTACGTTAAAATATAATAAATTCCCCTTGTATCGTACATCTATTTAAAGTAAATCGAATGTTGAGTTGGCATAGTTGGACAATGCCATTGGCTAGCAAAGGTGACATGTCAGTTGGTGGCACTATATTAAAATAAGAATAATATAAATGCAATCATTGTTTCAAAGAGGTGAACAAAAATAACTATATTAAAATAACTTGTATAATTGTATTATATTAGAGCTTCAAAAAAGGATTACATGAGTTTCAGACTTGGAATTGAAGTTCCTTGTTTTTTGAAGTAAAGATTTTAAAACTACTAAATGGTTTACAAAAAAATACAATATTTACTGTAATATTTATAAAATTCTGCACTAATTACTAGAAACTATCTTAGTAACCTTCATCTAGGCTCTATTGCAGTTGGTATTTTGGGCTAAACCTAGAAGAAATAGTGATGCTCGACAGGTGCGCTCAAATCAAACTCTATCTGCAAAGGGATGAGAACTAATGGAAGGAATTCTCATTTCATCCAAAATACCCATAATACCCACAACGGAAATTCCCAAATTACCAGTGAGTATGACTTCCCAGAGTGTTTGAAGATTATGCACAAGCCTCATCATACTATTCTTTAGCTCCCGGAGTGGTCCATAGAAGTGACACCTTTGAACTCATCTCCAACAACTAGTAAAGTATCCTATGAGAAGTGCTAGTCCATTGTTGCCACTATAAGGAACCCAACTCTGAATTGTGGTCAGACAAACATTTCTGCCACCAATACCATTGATGTTGTGGATTATGTAACCCACAAGAAATTTGACAAGAAATAAGATGCTACCTCAGAATTGACACAACTTCTAATATCAAGTTCTAGGTAGTCGATACCAATGACTTCCTTAATGGCCACCTTTACCTCATCTGAGGGAAAATTGAAGATAATGTTTAACATTCTTTGTGAGACTGGTCCACGGAAAGTCAACTCTCTACGATTAGAATGCAAGAAGAAGAGAGGCTCCATGATTTTGTAGGCCAGGATTTGAAGAGCTCAACAAGATTTCTAGAAAATGAAGATATCATCTAGGAAGATTATAACTATTGGTCAAGCATGTGATTAGATACGTCTTCATTTATGTAATTTATACCTAAATTAAATGAATATTTTATTTAAATTGAAGAAAGCAAATAGGAATATAGTAATCACATCCATGTGATACTTTGATTGAAAGTATGGGTTTCTAGCTTTGACATAATATTACAAATGTCCAGATATTATTTGTATGTATCTCAAAAACCATTCTTACATATAGTTCTAGTGTGTAGAATTGAATGCAAATGTTATAGATGACGATCTCACAAATGGTAGTATGGTACAACTTTTCTTTAAAGTTCTCTTAAATTAATTAGAAATCTTGCTGATGTGCTTCGAGGTGTTTTTAGAAAAAGTATCGCACCAATGTGATGCAAGATATGCGCACACAACTTTCAAATCAATATTAATTTAGTATTAATTGGAAACCAAAAGTATAAAACCAAAATAAAAAATTTAAATTACATTAGGTTTTAATTTTTGGCCATGATTAAAAATTTATATTACATTAGGTGTTGATTTTCCACCTCAATTAAAAAATTATCATAAATTTGGCCTATATTCGCCACCTCATTTAAAAAATTAGCAAAAATTTAGCCTTATTTTACAAAGTAAATTAATATTTTATGAAAAATTTAGGTCCTCATTCGCCAATTTGATTAAAAACAAGAATGAATTTCCAGTTTCAAATCGCCCACAATTTATTTTTAAAATTATATTTTAACATAAAATAGCCACCCTCTCTATGACTTCAGTTCAATTTTTGGAACAAATTGCTAAGTACATTATATCTCAACATAGGGGATTCACCAGGATTTCTATAGCATTTCTAGGGGTTAGTTATTAGAGTTTACCCTACACCTAAGAATGTTTTGTTCACACCTATAGGTGGATTTTGGGTCCTTCTACAAAATTCTATTTCAGTTTTTGATGAAGGGGGTAAACCATAAAACACATAATAACAGAAATTGCACACAGAAAATAGATTGATATTTTATTAATATGAGCAAAACATTACCTTAGAAAAGCTCAAATACAATCAGAGGATGAATCCCATATAGGTTGCAACACATTACAGCTCCCCTCTCTCAAGACTCTAGAATCATCCGCCTTATATAACCCCAAATCAGCTAGGGTTTCTATTTTCCCACCTAATCTTGACTCTACACTTTCCCCCTTAACTCCACTACCCCCAAGGGTTCCCATAAATGGTCATATATAGCCCTTTTTGGCAGCCACCAGCTTAATTTTGAAATTTGCATCTCCCTCAAAAAATAGGTCAACTTCGTGGGGCCATAACTTTCGATCCAACCGTTGGACTTTCAATTATAATACCTTTTCGGAAAGCTCTTAAAACGATGATGGTCCGCAACCAGTACCTAAAGGTAGATTTCTTTGGTTTCCCTCCAAATTTCAAGCCCATCTGGAGCCTCTAAGGGCCTCAAATTTGACTTTGAATATTTCAATAGGATTTTTGGAATTTGAAATTTTAATATCTCACAAATGACAAATGATATTGAAGTGATTTCTTCACCATTCTGGAGGTCCGTGTAAGATTTTGTATCCAACCGCGCACAAATGCAAACTTACTAAAAATAGTAACCCTATCGATTTTAGCCCAACTATGTACAAATGCAAACTTACTAAAAATAGTAACCCTGCCGAATTTAGCCCTTATTGAAAAGAAAAAAACACATTTTTTTTTGGTTAATGCAAGATTGCTCTTACACCCTGGATGCTCCTACATCAAACAGCTGGGGTAATTTGAAAAGTGACCCTATCACTTCTCATGAGTTAGAGGGAAACCAAAATGGTTAACCTCAATCTCAGATAACCATGATGAATCTTCAACAGGCCTTCCTTTCTATTTCACCAAGTATTATGTATACTGCTTGTTTCTTGTACTCTTACCCACACAGCTATCCAGAATGCCCTCTATCTCCTTCTTTGAAGTAGATGCTGGAATGTCCCACTATGTTCCTTTAACAAGTCCATCATCATGATACTCTGTCAAATCTGAAATGTTGAACACTGGTGAAATATTGATGTCATCAAGCAACTCTACCTCAAATGCATTTCTTGAATCATGCTTCTTCAGGATTCTACACGGTCCAAATTTCTTCATTTTCAACTTATTGTACATTCCAATTGGGAACCTTTCTTTTCTCAAGTGAACCATGACTTCACCTCCTACCTGGAACTCCTTATATCTCCTCTTCTGATCTACCTTAGCCTTGTACTGAATATTCATCTTATTAATGTGCTTTCTCACTTCTTCATGCAAATTCTTCAGATGTTCTGCAAAGTCTTCAACCTCGGCACTTGTCTTTTCTCCTTTGTCTAGCTTCCTTAACTCTGAAGCATTTCTTGGGCTATTGCCATATACAATTTGGAATGGTGATTTACCAGTACTCCTATTGACAGAATTGTTGTAAGCAAATTCTGCCTGTGGCAAAATCAAATCCCATCCCTTGGGCTTATCTCTTACTAAGCATCGTAGCAAGTTACCCAAACTCCTATTCACCACTTCTGTCTGTCCATCAGTCTATGGATGGTGTGTAGAACTGAACTTCAAATTTGTTTTCAACTTCTTCCACAATGTCCTCCAGAAATAACCAACAAACTTGGTATCTTGATCTAAAACTATGCTCTTAGGTGGACCATGTAGTCTCACCACTTCTCTGAAAAATAACTTTGCAATATGAACAACATCATTATTCTTCTTATAAGGAATAAAATGGGCCATCTTTGAGAATCTATCCACCACCACAAAAATAGAATCATGTCCTCTCTGTGTCCTTGGAAAACCAAGAATAAAATCCATACTAATATCATCCCATGTCTTCTCTGGTATAGGTAATGGCTAATATAGCCTTGTATTCTGACTTGTTCCTTTTTCCATCTGACACACTCTACAACTCTGCACAAATTTCCTCACATCTTGCTGCAATTGTGGCCAGTAATAATGTTCACCAACAATAGAAATGGTCTTATCTTGACCAAAGTGTCTAGCTAATCCTCCACTATGCTTCTCCTTAATTAGGTTATCTCTCATGGAACTCCTCGGAATGCACAACTAGCTTCCTCTAAACAACATACCATCTTGGATTATGTAATCCAACCATTTTGTCCTATCCAAAGTAACAGGTTCCAAACAAGCTTTCCAAGCCTCTGCAAAATCAAGATCTTTAGGATACAAACTTTTGATTTCATCAAACCCAACAACCTCTATCTTAATTTCTATCAACAAATTTTGCCTTCTGCTCAAGGCATCTGTAACTCTGTTGGACTTCCCACTCCTATGCTTCAAACCAAAAGTATAACTCTACAAAAACTCAACCCATTTTAAGTGCCTTTGATTTAACTTTCCTTAACTATTAAGATACTGCAAAGCATGATGATCAGTATATAAAACAAACTCTTTTGGTAACAAATAATGTCTCTATTTCTTCAAAACCTGAACTATTGCATAAAACACCTGATCATAAATAGAATACTTTTTCTTGGCATCATTAAGCTTCTCACTAATAGGCAATGGCCTTACCTTCTTAACTCAGAACAACTCATATACCACTACCACTAGCATCACAATCTACCTAAAATACCTTATTGAAATCTAGAAGTACCAAAATAGGTTGTTCTACGACTTTCTACTTCAATGTATCAAAGGTCTTGTTTGCTCCTTTAGTCCATCTAAACTATTTTCTATCCCCTCTCATTATCTCAGTTAGGGGTGTACAAATGCTACTAAAATTCTTGATAAACTTTCTGTAAAAACTTGCCAAACCATGAAAAGATCTTACCTCAAAAGCACTCCTTGGCATAGGCCATTCAATGATAGCCCTCACCTTCTCTGGGTCCATCTTAAGACCTTCCTTTGAGACAAAAAATTCTAGGTATACCAACTCCTTTCTAAAACTACATTTCTTCATATTGATCAACAACTTCTCCTCCCTCAGCTTCTCTAAAACTCTTCTGATATGCATCAAATGCTCATCCCAAGTCTTACTAAAAATCAAAATGTCATCTAAATAAACAATAACAAAACTTTCCAAAAATTCTTTTAGTACCTCGTTCATGAGACACATGAATGTGCTCAGTGCATTGGTTAGCCCAAATGGCATGACTAACCACTCATATAAACCTTCCTTTGTTTTGAAAGTTGTCTTCCACTTGTCTCCTCTAATTTGAATCTAGTGATACCCACTCTTTAGATCAATTTTCGTGAAGTACTTGGCTCCACTCAAACAATCCATTATGTCATCCATTCTGGGCAATGGAAATCTGTACTTGATTGTGATATTGTTGATGGATCAAGAATTTGTACACATCCTCCACTCTCCATCTTTCTTCAGTGCTAGTACTACAGGTACCGTATGGACTTAGGCTTTCTATTATCAATCCCTTCCTCAACAACTCCTGAACTTGTCTGTTCAACTCTTCACTCTCTGCTAGAGTCATTCTATGGGCTGCCTTATTTGGATAACTAGCTCCTAGTATAAAATCCATTTGATGACTTATCTTCCTTACTGGTGGTAAACCTTCTGGTACATTATCAGAGATAATGTCCTGAAATTCTTCCAACATATCTAAAACTTCTGCTGGTACATCTTCACATTTCTCTTGACTAATCTTAGGAATCAATGCAAAGCAATGATGCTCATGCTTCATACCCTCCAAAAATTTCTTACCATCTACCAAGCAAATTCTGGCAGTACTACATACCTTTTCTTCCACCTCCTTCAAGGGCTTCAACTTATGACGAACTCCATCCTTTGTTAGGGAATATGTGTTTGCACAACCATCATGGACAATGCTCCTATCATACTACCATAGCCTCCCCAACAACATATGACATGCATCCATCGGTATGATATCATGCAGCACCTCATCATGGTAGTTCCCAATCTTGAACTTCACTAAACACTACTCATTGACCAAATCCCTGTGGTCCTTCTGCAACCATGCAATCTGATATGGATGTGGATGTTTTCTTCTTGTCAACTTCAACTTCTCAACCTTCTCCTCTGAAACAAGATTGTCAATACTTCCACTATCAATAAAAATATCACAACACTTACCTTCACATTTGCACCTTGTACAGAATAAACTCTTCCTCTGATTGGGTTCTTCCTCCTCATTCAATAAAGTTCTCCTGACAACTAGGGTTTCTCCCCTTTCTACATCTTCAGAGTGCTCAAACTGTACATCTTCATCCACATGTACAACTCATGCATTAACTTTAGGTCTTCTATTCACCCTTCCTTGATGTTGTGGACACTCATATGCCTGGTGCCCTTCTTCTCCACATTGGAAATAGGTTCCTCCGAAACCTCCTCTTCCAGGTGCTTGCCCAGGTCTGCCTCTTCCTCTTCCTCTTTGCTCACCATTTTTTTGGTCACGAGGGCGGTAGGTATTATCTCCTCTCTGATTTTGACTGGTGTTGGCTTCTTCACTTTTCTTTGAATCTTCATTTCAGCCCCCATAGGGCCTTCCACCAATCCTTCTGCCTTGACCTCTTCCCCTTTGCTTACTGTCAAATCTTTTATTTAGCTTCTCTTCCACCTTCAAGGAAAACTGGTATGCATCTTCTATGGTGGTCATTTTGACCAGGCTCAACTCTTCTTGAATACTTAGCCTCAACCCATTAATGTAACGGGCTACCTTCTCCTTATTGGCCTCTCCATGGCCTGTCCTGATAGTGATCTTATAAAAATCTTCATATACTCCTTAATAGACTTGTTACCTTGCTTCAATCCTTGTAGCTTCTTCAGCAACTCCATCTCATAGTCCACAAGAATGAACTGCTTCTTCAATTTCTCCACCATCCGATCCCATTTGGTAATCTTTTCTTTTCCTCTTCTATTTCTCTCTAACTGGACCTCCTTCCACCAAATACTGGCGTGGCCCTTCAACTTTGTCTTTGCAAACTTGACCCATTCTGGGTCTTCCACATCTTCATACTCAAAATACTCCTCCATATCATTGATCCAATCAATAAGTTGTTCCTAATTCAAATCTCTAGAATATGTAGAAACTTCGATCCTAGGCCTCTTTCCAATCTTAGTAATGGCCCTTAACAACCTAAATTCTGTAGGATCTCAACTTCTTGTTCTTCCTCAGATAGCTCCTCTTCTGCTTCATCCTCGCTTTCTTCTCTTGTTCTTGGCTCAAACCCTCTCCGTAGCTCCTCTTGCAATGCATCGATTTGTCGTTGCAAGGCTCTAAAACCCTCTTCCATCAAAGCATTCCTCCCAATACGATTTCTTCATGGAGGCATCTTGATCTCTGTAGCAAACCCACAACCTTAGGTCCTCGTGCAAATTGCCTCACAATCAGCGATCTATCTACACACTCAGGAACCCTTGCTCTGATACCAGTTGATGAAGGGGGTAAACCATAAAACATACAATAACAAAAATTACACATAGAAATAGAATGATATTTTATTAATATGGGTAAAACATTACATTACAGAAGATCAAATACAATCAGAGGATGAATCCCCTATAGGCTACAACACATTACAACACCCCTCTCTCAAGACTCTGGAATCATCTACCTTCTGTAACCCCAAATTAGCTAGGGTTTCTATTTTCCCGCATGTTCTTGACTCTACACTTTCTCCCTTAACTCCACTACCCCCAAGGGTTCCCAAAAATGGTCATATATAGCCCTTTTTGGCGGCCACCAGCTTAATTTCAAAATTTGCATCTTCCTCCAAAAATAGGTCAAGTCCGCGAGGCCATAACTTTCGATCCAACCATTGGATTTTCAATTATAATACCTTTTTGGAAAGCTCTAGAAAAGACGATGGTGTGCAACGAGTACCTAAAGGTAGATTGCTTGGGTTCCCACCAAATTGTGGGCCCATCCAGAGCCTCTAAGTGCCTCAAATTTGACTTTGACTATTTCAATAGGATTTTTGGAATTTGAAATTTTAATATCTCACAAATGACAAATGATATTGAAGTGATTTCTTCACCATTCTGGAGGTTCGTGTAAGATTTTGTATCCAACTGTGGACAAATGCAAACTTACTAAAAATAGTAACCCTGTCGAATTTAGCCCAACCATGCACAAATGCAAACTTACTAAAAATAGTAACCCTACCAAATTTAGCCCTTATTGAAAAGAAAAAAACACATTTTTCTTTTCTTTTTGGTTGATGCAAGATTGCTCTTGCACCCTAGATGCTCCTGCATCGGTTTTTGTCAACTCCAGAGCATCTAATTATTCCGACAATGGATGCATTCTTGCAAAATGTCTCATTTACGTTCAATGTAAGGGTGCCAATAGCCATATTTGTTCTTCCACCCCTTGTGGTACTAAACCAATAGTGCCAACACATTAAGGTGGGTAGGTGAATGTTATTGGAGGCCTCATTTTATTCTCTAGGTCTCTCAATCCTTACAGGCTACATCAAACCAAGAATGTCTCTTAAATTCCCTAAGAGAAAAAAGGTGTCAAACTTTAACACAACAATTCTCAGAATCCATGCCACCTAGGAATGTTTCATTCACACCTATAGGTGGATCTCAAGTCCCTCTACAAAATCCTATCTAAATTTGATTGTTCTAACAATGAATGCATTCTTGCAAAATGCCTCATTTGTGTTTAGTGTAAAGGTGCAATAGCCATATTTTTTCTTCCACACCTTGTGGGATTGAACCGATGGTGCCAACATGTTAGGGTGGGTGGGTGAATTCTATTGGAGGCCTAGTAGCTTACAACTAAATAATCCCATAAGAGTTAACCTTGGGCAAGGTATAGGGGTTAAGACACTAATTGTGTAACATTAGACTTCACAGTCAGAATGACACAGTACTTTGTAGACTATGGGCACAACTTACCTACACACTAGGTATAATAAAATTATACTTGGAGTAAAGACATAACTCACCTAATACCCTGAGTTCTTGAATAAGAGTACCCCTTAACTTAAACCACTAAACTCTTCCTTGCACAACCCATTGTAATTATGACTACCATAGCATGCACATGATAATTGGGAGCATATGGGTTACACAACCACCCAATAAGCCACACCTAACTGCATTCTCACAGCCATGTGCATGAACTCAATTACACAACAAATAAGATGGCATTAACTAGGAATGCCTACAACATCTCAACAAATTAGTAAAATAAATGACAAGATACTTTACTCTCTAAATACAACATTAACCATTACTTCTTGTCATAGGTTCAACTTGACAAATCAAGAAACACTAAAAATTAACAAGATTGTAGACCAATAAGGTGCAAAAACAAGATGCATGAACTCTATGCCTTTACTTTGTCATTAATACTAGTCTTAATGTTGATAGTTTCCATAGGCTGAAAATATACATATTTAATTTGAGAAGAGATTTGATATGTTCTTTATGTCATAAATTTCATTCGACGAAATAAATGCTCAACTCAAAATCCAAAACCAAAAATGAATTGTGTAAATTGACTTAGTTTGTATTAATCCTTGAAATCAAGTAATAACTTGTGTTAATTTATTACTTGATTGCCACATGGTCTTTATCTTTTAATGTAGTTATGATAATTTTTTGACCATACACATAATGATACATTCAACTCACAAATAACAATCAAACTGTCTCCATGCATCTACTTAGCTACCACTACGTTTTAGTGTTAGACAAATGTAACAATTTTATGTTTGAAGTGAGTGCTGAAACCATTTAAAACAATCTTAAGTTTGAAGTGGGTGTTAAAACCATTTAAAACATTTATGATCACTCCAAACAATAAGTTTAATCTTAAGCCTTACTATTCAAACCACAAAAACAATTTAAAGGTCATTTAAGTCATCAATACAAACAAAATATTTATATATATTGATCTCAATAAGGACATTAAGGTATACATAATGTCATGAAAATGCCATATAGTGTCATAAGATCTACAATGCCATATTGGAATACAATGAATGTACATAAACAAAGTCATATAGGCATGCAATGATATACATTGGTAAAACACAAATGTATACATACAAAGACATATAGGCATACAATGATATATGTTGACAAAATACAAATCTACACCTACCTGCCATGAAGGCATAGAACAAAATGTCCAAACATAAAAACTATGGAGTGTCATGGAGCAATCGATGACTCTTTCTCTACCAAGCAGATGGAGAACCAATATCATAATTGACATCTCTCCCCCACCGATTGGACCTCCTCTCAAAATTTTGTTTTAGCTCCACCTATTAATACAATTAAATAATATACACATTAATATAGAAAACATGAAATATACAATGGCATAAGTAAATAATCATTTACCATGAGATGATGATCCTCCTCAATCATCTGCTATGTCACACCCTATTTTTAAACTAACATGCTTATCATTTTATTTCAAGAAGACATATGGATAGTCAGTGAAATTAATATGAGGAAAGTAATGTTATGTTAGAATATAAAATACATTTGAATTATGTCATTTTTATAAGAATGATTGTTTATGATGTCATTAACATCCACATGATTAAATAATGTGATGGACTAACTACCGTTGTGTGATTGAGGTGGATGTAGGAATAATGTTTTCCCCCTCCATGAAGAGGAGAGAGAGTATCACCATGGAGAGGGTGTTAGATTGCGTGAATACAATGATCCTTGTGCTATCTGTAATGCCCCTCACATTTTGGCTTGTGATAGTTGTTAGTTTCATATTTCTTTCTACCAGTTCTGAGATAGTTGCCAATATTTCATTGCATTTATACAATTCTGAGACATTGGATTAGTAGGTGATGGTTTATGTTTATTTTTATCTTGATGGACTATGTTTGATTGATATAGTTAGATATGTGTTATGAGTTTATGATGACATTATTATTACTTCAGTTATGGTGTGTGGACATGATTAGAAATGTATTAATATTTGGATGTTTTATTAGATCTATTGATATCTATTTTTAAATGCAGTGGTTATAATCTTGTTCAAGAGTAGGGACGGTGTAGTATTACTCGCTTTGAGTACCCTACTACGCCATGATTCTCTGACTCTGTGTGTGTAGAAATATATGTATTTGATCGTATACAACCAATTGTTCAGATGCAAGTTGCAGGTACCAAGCGTCGACTCCACCTGATATAGCAGGTTTGAGCAGGCTCTTGCACCAATGGGTATCGATGATGGGAGATAACATGAGGTTTACTCTGCTAAGTTAGTCCCAGTCTTCTATTTTAGTCATATGTTGTGATGTGATGCGTGGTCCTTGTTGTTCGTCATGTGTTGCGGAGTATTGTCGAGTTTTGTTTTAAGTTGTCCTTATATGTAGTAGCAGTATAATGTTTATCACTTGTGTGGATTGACTTTCATTGCACTGATTTAGCTATTTTTCCCTAGAGGAGTTAGAAGTGTACTTTTCTTAATGTTGTGTATTATGATATCTTTGCTTATTAATGTTGTAATTTCTTACTTTAAATATATATATATATGTATATAATTTTGCACTTTTTAGTCTAGCACTCTAGGGTTGCATGACGGGGCATCACATTTGGTATCAGAGCCAGGTTTAAACACTGGGTACTCTGGTTGCAATTGAGCCCATTATGTGACCTAATGTTTAAACTCTGTAGAATAAAATTATCCCTGTTGTGTCCCTTTCTGAATGTAATAATTTGCCTTTTTGGTGTTGTAGGTAAATGCCTAGAGGTAGGGGCCGAGGTCGTGGTAGAGGTAGGGGTTGTGGGAGAGGTGGTGGTGGTACACCTCCTCCCAGTTCTCCTCATGAGAATGCCCATGAAGGTAGGGGTCAGAATATGGAGGGTCAGGGTCAGCTTGAGGGAAGCCGTAGAGTTTAGTCATTGTTTTAAGCCATTGAAGTCGTATTAGTAGACTGTAGTTCGAATGTAGTACTATGAGTTATGTTGTTCGATTAGTAAATGGACATCGTAGTATGTTTTTGGGGAGGTCGAAACATATAGTGTAATATTAGCATTTACTTGGAGTCGTATGATGGGAAGGTCAAACTTTTAGCAGCTTGGATGTAATTTATAGTTGTTAGTAGTAGTGTAGATAGAGGATAGCGATGGGAATGCATTTATATTTTTTATGATGTTTGATTTGAAATTGGGTTATTTAAATATTAGATGGTAATAGATGCTAGGAAGAAAATATAATTGCGTATAATTATTTTTTATTAGAATTTTTTTTAGGTGGTAAATGATAGTTGGTAATTCATGCTTTTAAGGAAATACATATGTTTTGTTTTGAAATTGTATGTGGTAAATGCTAGGAAAATATACATATAGATGTTATAATGTTTTGATTTGGAATTTTAATATGTTAGATAGTACATTATGCTACGGGAAAAGAAATATATATTTTGTATTTGTAGATGACTTATAAATATTGTAGTTAGTAGTGTGTCGATGGTAATCTATTCTTATAAGAAAATGTATTGCTTTGATAGTGGTATATTAGAAATTGTAATAGACAGATGGTTGACGAAAAGTTTATTATCATGGAAAGAATAATTATTGTTATAGTTGTTCTTATTAGGGTGTGTAACTAGTAGATTTTAGTTGGAAATTTTTGCTTCGCAATATACTATGGTTGTTTTATTAGAAGAGGATATTGGTTAGGAAATTAGTTAGGGAATTTATTTTTGAAGCTGTAGAGAAATTATTAATTCCGTAAACTAGAATTTTATTTGAAATGAAGTTAAAATTTCATAGTTGATTTCATGATTAAATTAGGAGTACAGTGAATCTCATATGCTTGATTACCCTCCTTGTCATATCTTTATGCTTGTATTGGATCAATGTGTCTATTTTGGGGTTGAGTTTATGTCTATGATTTGTTTAATTGTGGAGTGGGAATCTTGAGAGATGTCATAACTACTTGGTGTCAAGACGTGAAAGTGTTGTCTTTGCTGAATAATGGTTACTTTATCATTGGTTTTTTACCTAACTCCAGAGGTGTGGTGTCTTGGGTCTTTGATTCAAATTGTGGCATGTTAATGTAATGGGTTAACTAGATTTTTGAGTCTTGTAATGAATGGAGAAATAGCCCTTGATATGGAATTTTGGTATCCGTTAATGTATCATGTTGGGTTGTGAGAAGTTAGATGCCTTATAACCCTCTCTCATGCATGTCGTTTGTTTCAGATGTTGTATAAGATTAGCTAGTGTAGAAAGGAGAGTGGCTTCCATGATGGGGCTGGCGCCCGAAGTGGCTTCCTAGATAACCCCATGGAAGTTGTAATTAAGTGATAACCTTAAAATATATCTAGGTGGGTCGGGTAGTCTTTCACAAAATGGCATTTCATACCCATTATGGACATTATGAGTTCACAGTGATACCATTCGGGTTGACGAATGCACCTTTAGTTTTCATGAGCCTAATGAATGGTGTTTTCTGCACTTATCTTAACAAATTTGTCCTTGTATTTCTAGATGATATATTGATCTATTCGAGGACTATTGAGGAGCATGAGGTGTATTTACGTTAGGTGTTGTGCCTGAGAGAAAATCAGCTTTATGCCAATTTGTCGAAATGTGAATTCTTTCAGACAAAGATAAAGTATTTGGGTCATGTTATCTCTGGAGAGGGTATTGTGGTGGATCCTTCAAAGATCCAAGCTACTATGGATTGGTCTACACCCACTAATGTTTCTGAGGTCCGCAATTTTATGTTATTGGTAGGCTACTATTGTCGTTTTGTTATGGGGTTTTCAAGGATTGCCCATCCTATTACTTCTCTTCAGAGGAAAGGGAAGAAGTTTGTTTGGTCAGAGCAGTGTTAGGCAACTTTTCAAAACCTTAAGGAGTAGTTGACTAGTGCACCTATTTTAGCAGTTCCTGATCCTGCTAGGGACTTTGTTATTTGTAACCGATGTAATCAGCCTTGTAATCTTGTAACCTTGTATGGAATCTTGTAATCATTTATCTCTGCAAATGTATAAGGTATTATTCTTATGTTGCATGGTGTTGCATAGCACTTGTATGGTTATTATTCTAACTGATGTAGTTTTGTGCCCTAGAGTTGTTAGCTGTATATTACTTTTAATGTTGTATTAATGTTAATATTTCAATGTATAATGCATATTTTAGCTTCAAAAAAAACAAAATTCTGTTTTATTATCTCTTGTTGTCTAGCACTCTAGGGTTGCATGATGGGACATCACATTATCTGGGATACCTACACACACACTCACTATAGAGGTTAAGTAAATATTGAGTTAAGTCTTATTATATGTCATTGATCACCTCAGAAATAATTTTGACATGGTGATCATTTTATATGCTTGATATTGTTGTCTTATAGCCAATGGTTCAGACTTTTGCGTCGACAATCAAAAAAGATTATGTTTGACTATGAATGAAAAGTTGACATAATTAATCAACTAAATAAGTCTTTGTCATAGAAAATCTATGTCGACTTTGCTAAGACTTCATCTTTGAAAGTTGAGTTTGCATATAGTATAAATGAAGAATTCTTAAGGATGCATTAATATGATTACTATGGAAAATATTATTTGTTTATTATAGCCTAGCTAAGATAGATATTTGTCTTGAGAAAGAGAGAAGGAAATCCTTCTTGGATTCTCTTTGCTTACCTTCCTAGATGCTTGGGTGAGTGAAGGAGCATAAGCTCCATGTTATCCACTTTCCTAGCTCCTCAATTGCAGATGGTTAAAGGGAGTGGGAGATATTTACTCTCTCTAACCATCGATAACCGAGAGAGAGAGTGGAAGAGAAGTCATTTAATAGACTTAGTCGATGAGTTTTAGGGGGTTCATTGTTTTTGCTTTGGGAAAGAAGAAAAATAGTAGAGAGAGGGAGGCGAAGAATAGGAGAGAACCAACTGCACTATCAAGTAAAATAATAACTTGAAAGTGATCTTGTATCGAGGTTTTAATCAGAATGATTGAATTCAAGTTATCTACTAAAGTTTCATTCTTATTATGTGAAACATAAGAAGAAGAAGAAACAACATTTTTACTATCTTAAAACTCTACTATTACTGTGGTATAATCTTTTTGTGCTAACCACTGTGAGTGGTGATATAGATCTTATTATCATTAGCTATTGATACAATAGTATATCATTCATTTTAAGATCAATACAGTGATGTATATCACATAAAACCTTTTTATATCTACATCAAAAAATAGTGAATTCCGTGTAATACTTGTATATTATAGAGATATAGAATTATGATAACATATATAAATCTTAGAAGTAGAGAAATGCAGTATCATATGTATACCATAGAGATAGTGAAACAAGTTAATATATTCATCTTAGTATAAAGAATCATGGTATCATTTATAAACCATAGAGATAGTGAAACATGCTATCATATTTATCATAGCACAGTGAACCACGATACTATATATGTACCACACAGATAAGGAAACATGATGACAAATGTATCATAGAGGTAGTGAATTATGATATGCATGTACATATAAGACAGTGATAGTAAAGCACTTAATACATATTATTCACAGTCATAGTACATATCACTCATAACATATGGATTATAGTGATAGTTTATCACATATATTGAATATATTATGGTGATAGACTATCACATAAACATATATAGAAAATAGTGATAGAAAATCACTTGAATCACTTAGAAAATAGTGATAAAGATAGTATTTATATCTTGAGAATTTTAATCTTTCTATTGATTAAGAAAGTTGTAAGACTGAAAGTTTGCTTAGATATTATTATAAACTTTTGATATTTGGACCTATGTAAAGGTCTAATGGAAAACCATGACCGGTTAGTAGAACTGAGAAATGATGGTAATCATTGAGATTAAATCTTGAATGAGGATTTACCTTAAGTATTTTTAAAAGAGTATATATATTTTAAACTAAGAAGCTAAGAATGGTAGAATATTTGATGAATGATTTAATATAATAGCGTTAATAAAGTCATCTAAGATAAAAACCTACCTTGAGTTGTCAAACGAAATGAGTATGCACTCAATGCTTTAATTCTAGTAAAGACTAGAGTATAAATGAACTCTTATTATTTTAATATTATCAGGAGTTTGTTTTGTGAAATCGAGAGTTTTCAAATACCACTCTTATTATGGATAAAGAGGAGTCTAATCTCTATATTTGGCTAATATGGGTCAATAGTTATCATAATTTGTTTTATTATGCAATGACAATAAATAGTCATATGTGTGTTATTATCGATAGGAAATAGTCGAATGTAATAATAGACTAAGGCAAATATATCTTAGAGAAAAGAGTCTTAGAAATCGATAGATTTCAAGAGCAATGTTTTGATTATGGAGTTAAGAAAAATCTTGAGAATATATAATATGTATATTAAAGAGCATGGAAATGGGTCGACAAGTCTTTGAGTAGAATGACAGGTTGTCATAGACCTGAGATTGCAAGGATGCAAAGAGGGGATCATTGTACGTTGATAAGTCACCTAAGCTCTCATCTTATACTTGAACTAGAATAAGGGAATATTCTTAGTCGGATAGACTAGTATTGAGTTAACAAGTCACCATATGTGGATATATATTATTTACTAAATTATAAGAATGTAGTCTCTAAGTGGAGAAAAGAGTGTGTGAACATATGACTCATTATATGAAACTTTGTCCAAAGTAATGCAAAATTTACTGCTTGCATTGTTGGTTCACTAGCTGAACAATCAGAGTGGTTATACATAGCTAGAGCTAGATTAGAGCTGTAAATCTAATTGTTAATAGCTAGGACACTGCACTAGTTTTCAAATGGCACAAGGAATCAGTTGATTCACATTATCTATATCCTAGTGAAGGGAAGGACCACTTCTAGATGGAACGTGTGCAGGGGACCGCTGGTCTGTGGTTGGAGGAAAATCACTAGGGTGATGCTCTCTATCTCTTGCAGTTGACTGATAAAGACTTGTGAACAAAAAACATTACTTATTATGTAAATGGAAATTGAAACATGTTGTAGTCACAAGAAAAGTGGCCATTTGTATTTATACTTGACAAATATGTAAAATTTGTAAGTCGCATGTGAAGTGACCATATAATGTGATTATGTACTGAACTTTGGATTAGCAAGTTTATGAATGATGGAATCAACTTCATTATATAAAAAAATGGAATTTATTTGTGCAATATTTGTATTTGTTTATTTAATATTCTAGATGGGATGTTACACATGGTATCAGAGCTACCGGGTTTATCACTTGGACCTTGGAGCTCATTGTGAGGTTTTGCAAGATTGGCCAAATATGCTAATGATAAAATATATGTTCTTATGCCAGAATGGTAGGAAAGAGAAGGACAAGAAAGTGAGCCAAGAAAATAAAACCTAGTGATATGCCTAAGATCACTATTAAGAAAGAGTCATCTCGTGAACCAAAGATGAACAAAATAGTGAGCTATGCAAAGGGAGCTTGGCTCACTAATTTTGAAACGCTAGTTAATGCACTCAAATGTATTCACCTAGAAAGGAGGAAATAGATTAAGGAGGCAAAAGGGTTGCCAACCCCTACTATTGTTAAAATTAGTAAACCATCCACCCACCAGGACATGCCTTTTGGGTGTGGTCAGGATGCACCTGTTATGGAAAAAGAGGTGTTGATTGAGTACTCATGAGTACATCCACCCACTAAGTTTGTGTTGCTCGATTCTGACGGGGAGGAGGAACCTGAGGAAATTCCTCTTTTATAAAGTGATATGTAAACATTTCTTATACATGAAAAATACAAAAAAATTGTATTTGAATAAGGATGTAAAAAACTAGAAAGTGAATAAAGTAAAATTTTCATTTTTAGAATAAGCAAATGTTCATGTGATGAATCTCTAAGTTTCTGTATTTATGAACTTGTAATTTTATGATAGTATATCAAAAAGTTCCATGTTTTGATAAACTTATATGCAAATGTTAGGTATGGATAGGTAATGTTATGAAACATTCTAGAAACCAACCAGGAGGGAACCTGGATGGCCCAAATCTTGAAAATAATCCTATGATAAAATTAGATCAATTTTTGTCAGTTTTAAATGAAACAAAAGAAAGATTGGAAACCCTAGAACATGAAGTTAGAGGGGGAGTAACCAATCAAGAACACCACTCTGAATGAAGAGAAGAATTCAGTTTTCATGGTGACTCGAGAGTGAATAATCAAGACTCACTAATTCAAAATGAGGAAAAAACTTGTCTTACTAGCGAGCTAGCCCGAGATATGAAGAAAGTTATACCTCCTAAGTTTGATGGAACGGTGAGTAGAGATGCAACCAAGGCTTGGCTAACAGAGATGAAAAAATATTTTGAGATAAGAAATTATTCTGAGATCACCAAAGCTATATGGGGAGCATACTAGTTAGCAGGAGAAGGAATTGGGATTGAGTTCTTTAAGTCTAACTTAGGATCAATTTGTGGTCATATTCAAGAGAAGGTGGTTGCCCCAACTTTACTTTGACCAAAAATTAATGGATTTCCAAAATCTGGGTCAAGGAGATATGACTGTCACTAAATACTGGGAAAAATTTACCAAATTATTGAAGTATGTGCCACAATATCAGAAGGATGAGAGATTTAGAATAAGGAAGTTTATTATGGGCTTGAATGCTTAGATTGGTGGAGAAGTGGATGTTCATGGACTTACGACCATGGATCAAGTCTTTTAAAAAGCCATCAAGCAAGAGCAAAAGCTCAAATCTATCTCTATGTATCGAGAAAGATCTCGAAAGAAATCTAGATGGATTCATCCTTCGACATCCTTCAAAAAGAGAAGTAGGAATCAGGAAACCAAAGAGAGAAACTATGGTAAAAGTTCCAGATATAAAAAGAATGGATTCAGGGATGAATATAGGGATTTTAATCCTAAAAAGAATGATGATAATTCCAACTGATCTTCAAGAAAGAGAGGTCCTCTTGGAGGGTATTTTACATGTGGAGGTGATCACTATGCTAACAAGTTCCCTACAAAGAGTCAAGGGAATTCTTATCGAGGCAATTCTTTACCTTCATAACAAATAGCTTTTTAGCAAAGGATTCATGCTACTTTAGATAGTCATCAAGCTAAGTATCATGTTACTCCTATTGAAACCACAGGTACTCTATTTGGAACCCCAATTTCTATTCTTATAGATACAGGAGAAACTAAAAAATTTGTGAACCCTAGAATACTTGATAAGATGACTAGGAAAGCATGTTTCATGGCTAATTCATGGACACTAGAGTTTGCAAACTAGTCAAGAGCTCAGGAAGAGCAATGCTTGTTTAAATCCAGGTTAACCCTACCTACTTTTTCCTCAAAGGTCAATATATATGTAGCACCTCTAGGGTCTTATGATGTCATTTAGGGATGAAATGGTTATCACAACATAGGGCAAAAGTTGATTGTCTTTCCAAAATAGTAGAATGCCTAGATGATGATGGAAATGTTGTCCTTATCCAAGGTTTTCAACAAGAAATGAAAATCAAGAAAATTTCCATGATACAATTGAAAAGAGCAAAATAGAAAGATTGCCAGATGTTTGTAGTTAAGATGGATGAGGTGAAAGATAAGAGGAGAAGGAAATTAAGGAAAACTCTTTTGAAGTGCATCCTTATTTCCATGATTTTTGGGATGTGTTTCATGAAGACCTTCTAGGTCTACCCCCGAAAAGAGTTTCTCATTTTGCAATAGATATTATTCCTAGTTCTAAACCAGTTTCCAAAACAGCTTATCAGATGACTACTACTGAGTTAATGGAGCTGAAGGCTCAACTCTAGGAACTGTTATCAAAAGGACTGATTAAACCTAATGTGTCACCATGGGGAGCGCCAATGATCTTTTTAAAGAAGAAATATGGCACTTTACACCTTTGTATAGATTAAATCATATGCTTAACAAAGAAATGATTAAGAACAAGTATCCTCTACCATGCATAGATGGTCTCTTTGACCAAATGTGTGATGCAACTGTATTTTCAAAGATTGACCTAAGGTCAATTTATCATCAGTTGAGACTGAAAGAAGAAGAAATTCACAAGACAACCTTTCAAACAAGCTATGGGCAAGTTCACAATCTTACCTTTTGGTTTGATCAATGCCCTAGCAGCATTCATCAATTTGATGAACAATGTTTTTAGAGACTATCTAGATAAATTTGTTCCAGTGTTTTTAGATGATATTTTAGTTTACTCTCACAATGAGGAGGAACATCATCAGCACTTGTGGATAGTTCTACAACTCAGGGAGCACAAACTTTATGGAAAGCTATCCAAATGTACCTTCTTTCAAAAAGAGGTGCAGTACTTGGGCCATATCATATCAGCTAAAGGAATTGTTGTAGATCCTTCGAAGATACAGGCTATTTTGGAATGTCATACACCTAAAAATGTGCATGAAGTGCGTAGTTTTATGGGATTAGTAAGGTATTATAGAAAGTTCATTTTGAACATTTCCAAAATTGCCCATCTCATCAATTCGATGCAGAGGAAAGGAAAAATATTTGAAATGGTGTGACAAGTGTGAATAATCTTTCAATGTTCTTAAAAGGAAATTGACTTCAGCACCATGTCTTAGAGTGCGAGACCTAGAGGGTCATTTTGTTGTTGTGACCAATGCTTTAGGAGAAGGGTTAGGTGGAGTGCTCATGCAAAAAGACCAAGTCATGGCCTATGTTACACATATGGTTTCTAGGGTTGTCATTGATCATGGTGGTGTGATGGTGTTTATGGTTGGATGTCATGTCCCATCCAACAAGAGAAGGGAGAAGATATAGTTCATATTAATATGGAAAATAGAAGAACAAAGATGATCAGATGTATTACTGATGTTATTGATGGCTTGAATCATGTATGTTCCAAGTTCCATGATGATTGGATTATCGGAAGAGTGTTTTGTTGTTGATTGTCTGAAGATAGTGTTGTCTCTGTGAATGTGTTCTATGTAGGACAATGAAATGCTCTGCATTCCTCCGCATTTGCAAATATGGCCATGTAATTCTAGAACTATGTTCAGGGTGTAGTGAAGGTCATAATTCCAAATTTTTAGATCATTTGTCCTTCCGCTGTGAAAGTTATGCATGATAGAGTACTGACATGTGTTCTAGCAGAGTAAGCTAGTGTTGAAGGCCTATTGGAATGCTCTACATTCCTCCAAAAATGAATGATTGCCCTTGAAATTTTGAGGACATGTTTATGGATGTGTATTACATGCTTCCTTGTATTTTCAAGGTTCTTGGTGGTCCACAACTTAGTTTTCAAATTACAGCATGTTGCAGTGTGTTCCGGATGATAGATTGTTCTCAGAGTTCATGATTGAAGATGTGCGGCACAAATTATTTAATGTATGGAGGTAAAGGAGTGTTTGGAGATGTTATATGAGTCCTATAGACTCATCTAGAAAAGTTTCATGAAGATATTTCTTGTTTCCAATACCGCACAAGGTTTTCAAGTTGATGTCGCTGTTATGCTTCAAGGTTCAAGTGTTTTTGCTTAAAGTTGTCTTATTTTCAAATGAGCAAAGTGTGCGGATGTAATTCCTTGGTGTTTGAAGTTGTGAAGGATGTTTTGGACTTGGTTAAGCAAGTGTTAGTGACTGCAAGGCATGGGTCTTCTGCTGGTGTAATGTGTGGTTTTACTTAGGACCTATCTTCTACACATTTCATGTTGTGTGTTGTCTGGACAACTTGTAAATGCATTTTTCATGTTGTATCTAGCCAAAGAGAAATGTAATCAATGTAATATCTTATATAAAT
This sequence comes from Cunninghamia lanceolata, assembly GCA_027924645.1. Lineage (NCBI taxonomy): Eukaryota > Viridiplantae > Streptophyta > Pinopsida > Cupressales > Cupressaceae > Cunninghamia > Cunninghamia lanceolata. The sequence continues at coordinate 8,695,573 of BSBN01000635.1, read as the reverse complement.
TGTAAATCAAGTTGAATGAGGTAAGGTGTGATTGCAAAAAGGTAGATTGAGCTCGCATACAAATAAGGAGTAGAATGAGTGCATTTTGATGTGCGACCGAGGTAGAAAAAGAAGAAGTTGATGATGCTATCCTAAGTCATCTTGAAGACATATTTGTGATAGTGATCAAGTGTAGAGTGTGCCTAACTAATTAGATCATCAGAAGAAAGTGTGAAGAGGCAGAATTGCAATCATCAAAGGTGTGAATCTTAATGTCAAGTTTCAGATAGTAGAAGGAATGTCATACTGTAATCTTTTGTAAGTGTGTTCTCAATTCAGGGAGTAGTAGCTTCCTTGGGAGTGACCCTAAAACAAAGTCATCAAGGAGTAGTAGCTTCCTTGGAAGTGACCCTAAATCAAAGTCTTCAGGGAGTAGTAGCTTCCTTGGGTTATAGCCCTAAAACAAAGTTGTTATTTGAGCTTCATCTATTGTGAGTTAATCCTCACTATGGTTTTTCCCTTCATGGGTTTTCCACATATATCTGGTGTTATGTGTTGATGTGCATTGTGTTAATCTTTCATGCTTATGTTAATACTGTGATGCTTAAGTTTTAATCTGCTCTGGATAAGTTGAAGTTGTTAAAATTGAAGATTGTTAATATATTGATTCACCCCCCCTCTCAGTATCTTGGTGTGTTCAACAATTGGTATCAAAGCCAAGTTCCTCTGAGGGAATCTTCACCACTTGAGGAAGGTCTGAGATGGCACAAAATGGATCCAACAAGATACCTAGGTTTGATGGGACAAATTATGCTTTTTGGAAGCTAAGGATGGAAGCCTATATCAACTCTCTAGAGTGTGGTGTTTGGGAATCTATCAAGACTGGTTACAAAGTTCCTAGTACTATTCCTACAAATGCAGGTGAAGTTAAGAAGTATGATAACAATGCCAAGGCAAAGTTTGATATCATGAGTGGGTTAGTTGATTTAGAACTTTCAAAGGTAATGAGTTGTAGTTCTGCTAAGGAAGCTTGAAACCATTTATGAAGGAGATAAGAAAGTAAAGCAAGCCAAGATGCAGATCTTCAAGAGTAGATTTGAGAATCTAAAAATACCAAAGGATGAATAAATTGCTAGATATATGCTCTAAGTGAATGAAGTGGTCAATGACATCACAGGTCTTGGTGGAGAAGTGAAAGAAAATGAGATTGTGAAAAAGGTTTTGATATCTCTTCCCAAATCTTACAATCATAAGGTATCTTCCATTAAGGAGAATGTAGACTTGGATACATACAATGTAGACAAACTATTTGGTTGCCTTACTACCTTTGCAAAGAGAGCATTTAGTGGTGATGCTCCAAAGAAAGAAGTTGATTTCAAAGCCAATGTGAAGGCAAAGGAAGAAGTTGTTGATGAAGATGAAAGCTCTGATGAAGTTGAAGCAAATTTTGTGAGAAGACTGAAGAAAGGTAAGTTACCCTTCAAATGTTTCATTTGTGGAAAGGTTGGTTACTTTGCTTGTAAATGTTGTTTTAAGGAATCAAGGGGTAGTTACAAGAGAGACAAGTTCAAAAGAAGTTTGTATTCTATAGAGAGCAATTATTCTTTAGAAGATGAGGATCATGATGAAACACTTTTCATGGCTTTGAGTGTTGGTGACAAAAAGGATGATGTTGAAAGATGTGAGAAGATTGATGCCTTGCAAACAGACCAGAACAATGAAAGATCAATGGTTGTATGGACTTCCTTTCATTTGAAAGAAGAAGCCAAGGCTTGGGTAATTGATAGTGGATGCTCAAATCACATGACTGGTGACAAGGAGAAGTTTATCAACCTTGAAAAGTGGGATGGTGGTGTTGTCAAGTTTGGTAGTGATGAGTTAGCATAGATCTGTGGAAAAGGTGCTATAACTATTGATGGCAAGAACAGGACTGAGGATGTTCTCTATGTCGAAGGGCTAAAACACAATCTTCTTAGTGTCAGTCAGATGTATAGAAAGGGGTATAATCTCACTTTTCATGCCAAGGGTTGTGAAATTGGGAAGGCAGGGTCCAAAAAATTAGTTGCAGTTTAGGTATCAAGACATATGGTGACATCTATCATTTGAAGGAGGTAAATGGAAGAACATGTTTGTTGGCTCAATCCAATGAATGTTGGTTGTGGCATAAGAGAATGGGACAACAATTTTGATAATATGGTTAAAATCAGTTCTACTCATGCAATGAGAGATATGCCTAAGATAATCAAGCCTACAAATACAATATGTAGGGAATGTCAAATGGGAAAGTAGACAAAGACAAACTTCAAAAGCAAGGAGTATTCTTCTTCAAATCCATTGAAGCTGATTGACACTGATCTATGTGGCTCTACAAGAGTAAAGAGTCAACAAAGTGAGAGGTATTTCATGTTGCTTATTGATGATTATTCTAGAATTACTTGGATTACTTTCTTAAGAGAAAAATTAGATGCCCTTGATAAATTTAAAGTGTTCAAAGCTATGGTTGAGAATGAAGTAGATGCCAAGATCAAATGTTTGAGGTCTGATAGAGGAGGTGAGTTTACTTCAAATGAATTTGAAAAGTTTTGTGAAGATAATGGAATTAGGAGACATCTGTCAGCCCCTAGAACTCCTCAGGAAAATGGGGTAGTGGAAAGAAAGAATAGGACTATGCAAGAGATGTCTAGGGCAATGTTGAAAGATGCAGATCTGCCTGATATGTACTAGAAGGATGTAGTTCATACTTCTTTCTATCTAATTAACAAAGTGCAACTGAGGGGCAACAGTACTAAGACCCCTTATGATCTATGGTATGGAAGACCTCCCATAGTCAAATACTTTAGGATCTTTGGCAACAAATGTTATATCAGAAGAGATGAAAAAGACCTAGGAAAGTTTGATTCAAGAAGTGATGAAGGAATCTTTCTTGGCTACTCAACCAAAAGTAAGGCTTATAGATGCTACAACAAGAGGTTGGTAAAGATGATTGAAAGCACAAATGTCAAAGTAGATGAAGACATATATCAAATCTCACATGAATTAGAGGACTCTGAATTTGATATCTTTCCATGCATTGTATATGAAGAAGAAGTGAAAGAAGAAAAGGAACAAGAACTAGAGCAGATGCTTAAGACTCCATCAAAGTATGTTCAGAAGAACCACTTAGCAGATTAGATCATTGTAGGTAAGGATGAAGGTGTGTAGACAAGGAGAAGGCTTGCTAATACACATGAGCAAGTAAAATTGTGTTTGTTATCAAAAGTGGAACCCAAAAACTTTGATGATTCTAGCAAAGATGATGGATGGATAAAATCCATGGAAGAAGAATTGAATTATATTGAGAAGAATTAGACATGGGAATTGGTTCCTAGACTAACAAATAAGAATGTTATAGGAACATAATTGGTGTTCTAAAACAAACTAAAGGAAGAAGGTGAAGTTGTAAGGAACAAGGCAAGACTGGTATGCAAGGGATACACAAAAGTTGAAGGTATTGATTTTGAGGAGACTTTTTCTCTGGTAGCAAGGATGGAGGCAATCATAATGTTCCTTGCTCTTGTTGCTCATAAGAACTTCAAGGTATATCAGACAGATGTTAATTCAACATTTCTAAATGGTGATCTAGAGGAAGAGGTTTATATTGAACAACCAGATGGTTTCTAAATATCAAAAGATCTAGACATGGTATGCAGATTCAAGAAGGCTCTATATGGTCTTAAGCAAGAACCTAGAGCTTGGTATGCTAGGTTGGACAAGTACTTACTTCAGTAGGGTTTCAAGAAAGGTACTACAGATAGCAATCTTTTCATCAAGGAGGAAGGAGACATGATATTGATAGTTGCAATATATGTTGATGACATCATCTTTGGTGGAGATGATGATATGTGTAAGAGGTTTGCAGAGGAGATGCAAAAAGAGTTTGAGATGTCTATGATTGGTGAAATGTCTTTCTTCCATGGACTTCAAATTACTTAGCTACATGGTGGTATCTTTATTTCTCAAGCTAAGTATGTTAAAGAGTTTTTGAAGAAGTTTGGTATGGAGGATTCAAAACCAGTGAGTACTCCCATGGTCATTGGATGTCACTTGAGCAAATATGATGAGTCTCTGGAGGTGGATCAAACTATCTATAGATCTATGATTGGAGGATTATTGTACTTGACTACTTCTAGACCTGATATTATGCATTCAGTATGTGTGGTTGCCAAATATCAAGCCAATCCTAAGAAAACACATGAGAAGGCAATGAAAAGGATATTCATATACTTAAAAGGAACTCTAGACTATGGCCTATTCTATCCAAGAGGTAATGAATTTGATTTTAGTGCTTACACTGATGCTGATTGGGCTATTTGTGTTGATGATAGAAGTACAAGTGGTGGTTCTTTCTTTTTAGGAAGCATATTGGTTTCATGGAAAAGCAAGAAGAAAGATTTAGTGTCCTTATCTACTGCAGAGGCAGAGTACATTGTGGCAACATCCTGTTCTACACAAGTGTTGTGGATGAATCAAACCCTGAAGGATATTAAGGTATTGTATGATGAGCCTATTCCTATCTTGTGTGACAATACAAGTGCTATCAATATTTCCAAGAATCCAGTGATGCATTCTAGAACCAAGCATATAGAAATTAGGTATCACTTTTTGAGAGAGAAGGTTGCAGATAAGGAAGTGAAGTTGGAATATGTTCCAACAAAGGATCAGATAGCAGATATTTTCACAAAGGCTCTTACAAAGGATACTTTTGAGGATCTTTGGTAGAGGTTAGGGGTAATTGCCCCTCATTCTTGCTAGATGCATAGTGGTGCATCTGTCTAGGGGGGTTCATGTTATATCTTGTTCCTAGACTGATGGTGGCTACCTCTCAAGGGGAGCAAGTAGTGGTTGCTGGTAATAGGGGGAGTTTGTTTTCTACAAGAAGTCATGCCCTAAGAAAGAATGTGCAGGTATGTGGTCTTTGATGAGAAGAAAGTGGTTGCCCTTTGTCCTTAATGTCAAAGGGGAAGAGAAGTAGAAGATGTGTTTCCATCAATTCCAAAGGGGGAGATTGTTACACATATGGTTCCTAGGGTTGTCATTGATGTTAACACTGTCACTAGGTTGTCATTGATGTCATTGATCATGGTGGTGTGATGGTGTTCATGGTTGGATGTCATGTCCCATCCAACAAGAGAAGAAGATACAGTTCATGGTTGGATGTCATGTCCCATCCAATAAGAGAATGCATAATATATAGTTCATATCAATATGGGAATTAGAAGCACAAAGATGATCAGATGTACTATTGATGTTACTGAGGGCTTGAATCATGTATGTTCTAAGTTCCATGATGATTGGATTATCGGAAGAGTGTTTTATTGTTGACTGTTTGTAAAGTGTTGTCTCTGTGAAGGTGTTTTGTGTAGGACAATGGAATGTTCCACATTCCTCTGCATTTGTAGATATGTCCATGCAGTTTTGGAACTATGTTTAGGGTGTAGTGAAGGTGATAATTCCAACTTTTCAGATCATTTGTCCTTCCCTTGTGAAAGTTATGCATGATAGAGTACTAGCATGTGTTCTGGCAGAGTAAGCTAGTGTTGAAGGCCTATTGGAATGCTCTGCATTCTTTTAGAAATAAATGATTGCCCTTGCATTTTTGAGGAAATGTTTATGGATGTGTATTACATGCTTACTTACAATTTCAAGGTTCTTGGTGAGCCGCAACTCAATTTTCAAATGACAACATGTTGTAATGTGTTTTGAATGATAGATTGTTCTCAGAGTTCATGATTGAAGATGTGAAATGCAAATTCTTTGATGTACAGAGGTAAAGGAGTATTTGTGGATTTTGTATAAGTCTTGTAGACTCATCTAGAAAAGTTTCATGAAGACATTTCTTGTTTCCAGTACCGCACAAGGTTTTCAAGTTGATGTGGTCGTTATGCTTCAAGGTTCACGTGTTTTTGCCTAAAGTTGTCTTATTTTTCAAATGAGCAGAGTGTGTGGATGTAATTACTTGGTGTTTGAAGCTATGAAGGATGTTTTGTACCTAGTTAAGCAAGTGTTGGTGTCTGCAAGGTATGGGTCTTCTGCTGGTGTAACATGTGGTTTTACTTAGGACCTATCTTCTACACGTTTCATGTTGTGTGTTGTCTGGACAACTTGTAAATACATTTTTCATGTTGTATCTAGCCAATAAGCAATGTAATCAATGTAATATCTTATATAAATTATAGATCAAGTTGAATGAGGTAAGGTGTGATTGCAAAAATATAGATAGAGCTCACATGCAAATAAGGAGCAAACTGAGTGCTTTTTGATGTGCACCTGAGGGAGAAAAAGTAGAAGTTGTTGATGCTATCTTGAGTCATCTTGAAGAAATATTTATGATAGTGATCAAGTGTCGAGTGTGCCTAACTGATCATATCATCAGAAAAAAGTGTGAAGAGGCAGAATTGCAATCACGAAAGGTGTGAATCGCAATGTCAGGGTTCATATAGTAGAAGGACTACCATACTATAATCTTTTGTAAGTATGTTCTCAATTCAGGGAGTAGTAGCTTCCTTGGGAGTGACCCTAAAACAAAGTCATCAAGGAGTAGTAGCTTCCTTAGGAGTGACTCTAAATCAAAGTCTTTAAGGAGTAGTAGCTTCCTTGGGTTGTAGCCCTAAAACAAAGTTGTTATTTGAGCTTCATATATTGTGAGTTAATCCTCACCGTAGTTTTTCCCTTCTTTGGGTTTCTACATATATCTAGTGTTATGTGTTGATGTGCATTGAGTTAATCTTTCATGTTCATGTTCATACTATGATGCTTAAGTTTTAATTTGCTCTGGATAAGTTAAAGTTGTTAAAATTGAAGATTGTTTAGATACTGATTCACCCCCCCTCAGTATCTTGGTGTGTTCAATAGCCTATGAGTCTAGGAAGTTGCGACCTTATGAATAGGCCCCTCATGAAGTCTGGCAATTGTGCATGCTCTCCAAGTATGGAGGCATTATTTGTTGGGAAAACAATTTGGACTAAAATTTGACAATCAAGGTTTGAAGTGTATCTTCATGCAACCTAACCTTAATGCTCAGCAAAGAAGACGGTTAGAGCTCATCTCTTATTATGATTTTGAGATTAACTACATTAAGGGTAAAGAAAATTGAGTGGTTGATGCATTGAGTTGAAGAAGGCACATAACGGCAATAGTGTCAGTGCACTCTTATTTCAGAGCTCAAGTATTGAAGAATTTGACTAGAGATGAATATTATGAGTAGATTCTAAAATCTCTAACAGAAAATCCTTAGGATACGAGGTATGATGAATTTTATTTTGAACCTAATGGGTTATCAAGATTCAATAACCAAATTTATGTACCAAATAGGGGAGATTTAAGAACTGTGTGGAAAGAAGTGCATTTTGCGTCATATTCAGGTCATCCTAGAGTGACAAAGTTTTTAGCTGATATGAAACCCTTATATTTTTGGAAGGGAATGAAGAATGATGCCAAAATATTTGTGGCAGGATGTCTAGAGTTTCAGTGAGTTAAGGTTGAACACTAGGACCTGACAAGACTTTTGTATCCTCATGATATTCCTGAATGGAAATGGCAGGTGATTAGTATGGATTTTGTCTAGGGATTGCCTATGTCACACTATAAGAATGATGCTATTCTTGTAGTGGTGGATAAAATTTCTAAGGTAACTCATTTTATACCTGATAATCTTATAGATGGAGCACCTATTTTAGCCAAGAAATTCATGCAAGAAGTTTTTAGATTGCATGAAATTCCAAAAAAGATAATTTCAGATAGAGATGCTCAAATAACTTCAAGGTTTTGGCAAACCTTGTTCTCAGCTTTGGGAACACAATTGAATATAAGCTCAACCTATCATCCAAAAACGGATGGTCAAACTAAGAGAGTTAATCAAATACTGGAGGATTTGTTGAGGATGTATTGCATGGCTCAACAGTATAAGTGGGAAGAGTATCTTCCACTAGTTGAATTTGCATATAATAACTCTAATCATTCTACATTTAAGATGGCTCCCTTCAAAGAATTGTATGACAGGAAGTGCCGAACTCCTATAAGTTGGGATAAGCTAGAAGATAGGATTTTTCTTGGGCCAAAAATGCTTTCAGAGAGGGAAGAGAAAGTAAAGCTAATCAAGAAAAGATTGGCAGAAGCAAATGATAGACAGAAAAGCTATGTTGATGCTAAGCGAACACACTGACAATTTTTAGTAGGAGATAAAGTTCTCTTAAGAGTCAAACCACATAAGAGCCCAATTAAGTTTGGAAAGTCTTCCAAGCTAGCACTTAGATATGTTGGACCTTTTGAAGTCCAAGAAGTGGTTAATCTAGTTGCTTATAGGATAGCTCTACCACCATCTCTTGCAAGAATGTATGATGTTTTACATGTGTCATATTTGAAGAAATATATATCAGGATCTAATCATATACTTGATTGGAATGATCTCCAAGTATAGGACCCAGGGGTGGTCATGGTCGAGCCTCTCAAAGTTCTTGAGGTACGCAAGCTCCACCTATGTAACAGAGAGGTTACTCAGTGCAAGGTCCAGTGGGACTAGTATTCAGAGGAAAATGCTACCTGAGAGGATTATAATGATATTTATCAAAAGTTTCCACATATTTTTATATAAACATGATGTAAAAGAATATATTTGTTATATTTTGTTATGGACATAATCATTGAGGACAATGATCTCTAAGGGGGGAGATATGTCACACCACGCTTTTAAACTAACATACTTATCATTTTATTGCAAGAAGACAGATGGATAGTTAGTGAAATTAATATGAGTAAAGTAATGTTATTTTAGAATATAAAATGTATTTGAATTATGTTATTTTTATAAGAATGATTATTTATGATGTCATTAACGTCCATGTGATTAAATAATGTGATGGATTAACTACCATTGTGTGACTGAGGTGGATGCAAGAACAATGTTCTCCCCCTCCAAGAAGAGGAGAGAGTATCACTATGGAGAGGGTGTTAGATCACATGAATTTAATGATCCTTGTGCTATCTAGGATACCTACACACACACTTAGTATAGAGGTTAACTAAATATTTAGTTAAGTCTTATTATAGGTCGTTGATCACCTCAAAAATAATTTTGACGTGGTGATCATTTTATATTCTTAATATTGTTGTCATTCAGCCAATGGTTCAAACTTTTGCATCGACAAATGAAAAAGATTGTGTTTGACTATGAATGAAAATTTAATGTAATTAATCAACTAATAAGTCTAATTTTGTCATAGACAATCTATGTCGACTTTGCTAAGACTTCATCTTTGAAAGTTGAGTTTGTATATAGTATAAATGAAGCATTCTTAAGGATGAATTAATATGTTTACTATGGAAAATATTATTTGTTTATTATAGCCTAGCTAAGATAGATATTTGGCTTGAGAAAGAAGGAAATCCTTCTTGGATTCTCTTTGCTTACCTTCCTAGATGATTGGGAGAGTGAAGGAGCATAAGCTTCACGTTATCCACTTTCCTAGCTCCTCAACCATAGATGGTTGAAGGGAGTGGGAGATATTTACTCTCTCTAACCATCGATAACCAGTAGAGAGAGTGGAAGAGAAGTCATTTAATAGACTTAGTCGATGAGTTTTAGGGGGTTCATTATTTTTTGTTTGTGAAAGAAGAAAAACAACAGAGAGAGGGAGGTGAAGAATAGGAGAGAGCCGACTATACTCTTAGGTAAAATCATAACTTGAAAGTGATCTTGTATCGAGGTTTTTAATTAGAATGATTGAATTCAAGTTATATACTGAAGTTTCATTCTTAGTATGTGAAACATAGCAAGAAGAAACAACATTTTTATTGTCTTAAAACTCTACTGTTACTATGGTATAATCTTATCATGCTAACCACAATGAGTGGTGATATTAATCTTATTATCATTAGCTGTTGATACAATGATATATCATTCATTTTATGATCAATACAATGATGTATATCATGTAAAACCTTTGTATATCTACATCACAAAATAGTTAATTATGTGTACTACTTGTATATTATAGAGATATAGAATTATGATAACATATATAAGTCTCAAAAGTAGAGAAATGCAGTATCATATGTATACCATAGAGATAGTGAAACATGTTAATATATTTATCTGAGTATAGAGAATCACAGTATCATTTATAAACCATAGAGATAGTGAAACATGCTATTATATTTATCATAGCACAATGAACAACGATACTATATATGTATCACAGAGATAGTGAAACACGATGACAAATGTATCACAGAGGTAGTGAATTATGATATGCATTTGCATATAACACAGTGATAGTAAAGAACTTAATACATATTATTCATAGTGATAGTACATATCACTCACAACATATGGATTATAGTGATAGTTTATCACATATATCGAATATATTATGGTGATAGACTATCACATAAACATATATAGAAAACAACGATAGAAAATCACTTGAATCACTTAGAAAATGTTCAGTGATAAAGATAGTATTTATATCTTGAGAATTTAAATCTTTTATTAATTAAGAAAGTTGCAAGACTGAAAGGTTGCTTAGATATTCTTATAAACTTTTGATATTTGGACCTCTATAAAGGTTGAATGGAAAACCATGACTGGTTAGTAGAATTGAGAAATGATAGTAATCATTAAGATTAAATCTTGAATGAGGATTTACCTCAAGTATTTTCAAAAGAGTATATATATTTCAAACTAAGAAACCAAGAATGGTAGAATGTTTGATGAATGATTTAATATAATAGTGTTAATAAATCTATCTAAGGTAAAAATCTACCTTGATTTGTCAAATGAAATGAGTATGCACTCAATGATTTAAGTCTAGTAAAGCCTAGCTCATATAGATGAACTATTATTATTATAATATTATTAGAAGTTTGTTTTGTGAAATTGAGAGTTTTCAAATACCACTCTTATTGTGGATAAAGAGGAGTCTAATCTCTAGATTTGGCTAAGATGGGTCAATATTTTTCATAATTTGTTTTTATTATGCAATGACAATAAATAGTCATATGTTTGTTATTATCAATAGGAAATAGTTGAATGTAATCATAGACTAAGGCAGATATATCTTAGAGAAAAGAGTCTTAGAAGTCTATAGATGTCAAGAGCAATGTATAATATGTATATTAAAGAGCGTGGAAATGGGTTGACAAGTCTTTGAGTAGTATGATAGGTTGTCATAGACCTGAGATTGTAAGGATGCAAAGAGGGGCTCATTGTACATTTATAAGTCACCCAAGTTCTCATCTTATACTTGAACTAGAATAAGGGAATATACTAAGTCAGATAGACTAGTATTGAGTTAACAAGTTGCAATATGTGGATATATATTATTTACTAAATTATAAGAATGTAGTCTCCAAGTTGAGAAAAGAGTGTGTGAACATATGACTCATTATATGAAACTTTGGCCAAAGTAATGCAAAAGTAACTACTTGCATTGTCAGTTCACTATGTACCAGATAGTTGAACAATCATAGTGGTTATATATAGTTAGATCTAGACTAGAGTTGTAAACCCAATTGTTAATAGCTAGGGCACTGCACTAGTTCTCAGATGGCACAAGGAATTAGTTAATTCACATTATCTATACCCTCGTGAAGGGAAGGGCCACTTCTAGATGGAAGGTGTGTGGGGGACCGTTGGTCTGTGGTTGGAGGAAAAGCACTAGGTGATGCTCTCTCTCTCTCTCTCTCTCTCTCTCTCTCTCTCTCTCTCTCTCTCTCTCTCTCTCTCTCTTAAAACATTACTTATTATGTAAATCAAAATTGAAACATGTTTACATAGTCAGAAGGAAAGCAACCATTTGTATTTATACTTGAAAAATATGTAAAATTTGTAAGTCGCATGTGAAGCGACCATATAATGTAATTATTTATTAAACTGTAGATTAGAAAGTTTATTAATGATGGAATCAAGTCCATTATATTAAAAAATGGAATTCATTTGTGCAATATTTGTATTTGTTTATTTAATATTCCAGATGGGATGTTACATGCTACTTCTTTTCATCCACTTGAGGGTAGGTGCATGAAGTGGAGTTGTGACCTATTGTGACAAGCTTGTAGAAGAAAATTAGACTAAATATGAATATCATTTATTTACACTAAATGATGTGAGATAAAATAAAAAATACCTAATGACATTTACATTATTGACTCATACCTTTGTCAAAGACATTGAAGACAAAATTGATACAATAATGCCCATCTCCATTGTTCCATGAATATTAGGAGGAGTTTGTATTGATGTCATCAACTAAAAATAGGAACAACATTATTTGACCAAAATATACATAACATTATTTACATACATAATGATTAAAAGTGGTAAAACTTACCTCAATGAAAGTTGATATCTAATTACTACTACCATGGTGTCCTAATGTTGGAGGCAAACATCCAATTGTTCATCATCAAATTATCATTTTAAGATTACTATTAATATATGACAAAAAAATCACATGTAGTATATTACTATTTTGTTAAAATTTGCATACCTATGGACTTGACATGCCCACATAACTATGCGATGAAGGGCTGACAGATGCAAGATACATACTTTGACCCTAGAATTTTAAATTACATATATTTTTTTACATTAATTTTTATTCATAATGAATTAATATAGTTAATTGTAGATTTCAATAGGAAATATACTAAATTGCACAACCTTATTAAAAATTCCTTGTTGGTCAATGCTAAAGATCAAATCTAACAACACGACGGTCAAGACCGTACTATCTAATATAGATGTATCATATGCTCAGTGATGTGTAGCATACTCCTCACTGTGTGGAGAATCCTCTTTGACGTATGTATCAACATCATGTGCTATATACATCATTGAAAAATCTTTAGACCCATAATCGCATGTAGATCCACAAGCATGACAAATGTGTGGTGAGAGTCGACACCTAAAAGGATCACCTTACATAAGAGGCTTGCTATGCACAAGATCTATATGAGGGAACTGATGAAATGCAAGGTCTCCACCTCAATAATCTCCTTCAAAATAGAAGGGATTATGATATGTTGAATAGATGGGTAGTCAAGGGGTCTTTATGGGTAGTCTTGGGCATGACATGCCCCCTCTTTATCTTATGTAGAGACTTTACCTCTACCCTAGAAATCACACATATCAAAATAATTTAGAATTTCTTTGAGGATGAACTCACAATAGAGTTTCCTTAAGAATTATTGACACTTCATTGTTGTTGCATAGGGGATGGTCAAAAACCATCTGCCACCTATCCCAATAATTATTCTTTATTCCTTGGTGTTGGTACCAATGAATAGGAAATATTTTACAACTTGTATGCATAGGATCATTAGTTCTAGGGTCAATAAATAGTGCATATAAATCAATTTTCATTATTTTCTTGTCTTGTACTTGTTTATAATGATAGTTGTGAAGAATAATATTGTTGAGCATTCTCTCTATTATTTTCTTGTGTATTTATTTGGCCACTAGCTAAATCTATGTGAGATATTATAGATTCCAAGGATGTTGCAAGAGATCTCCGATGCATGTTCATTGCATTTATATTTTTCAATGCTTCTACTAATGTTTGAAGTTCTTTTTTATTTTGTTCAATTCGCCCTAATATATTTTCTTGGGTATCACGAGGATGTCTTGAAATGGATGGAGGAGTTTGATGGGGGTTATTTTGTGCCTACTATTTATCAAAATTTCCCTCACGTATTTTATCAGGTGGATGAGGGTTTCGAGGTGTTGAGGGGTTTTGATTTGCTAAAAAAAATGAATCAACACAAATGAAAAAACAAAAATATTTTAGTTTAATTGATGTTGCTAAAAAATTCAACAAAATTACAACATGCATGTCCATGTGACATGATTCCTTCGAAAAAATAGCTCCAAGTCATTGAAATGTCCTCATAAAAAATAAACTCATATTTTGGAGAAAATAACAGAATAATCTTGCGACTATTTTTTTTCTTTTAACTAGTTTAAAATGTGAGTGCGCTATAATGTACTCATGTTATGGCTTAATAGTGATTGATCCTTAGGCTTGTCACTACCAAACCATAACACAATCGTGTTTTAATGCAAGCACATCATGGTTTTAGTAATGCGATCATGTTATAACTTATTTTGACTAAATTTTTTTTCCACTTTTTGATTCCCCATCTTTGTGCACATACCTATAAGTGGATTGTCTTATTGTACTTCATCTTTTGAAAATAATACAAGTTTGAGCCTCTTTGGGTTGGAATTTTTCTCAAGGGTTTCTCCATTTATATCCAATGCAACGGTTTGCATTTTATGAGTTTGCTAATTCGTTATATTACTTCTCCATTGTTTCATTGATATAAGTTGATTGGGTTAATACCATAATATGATTAAACTCTATATTGTTCATTATTTTCATCATGTTGTTTACCCTATATTTCAACATAGTACTTCCAACTAGAAAAGAAACTCTATTATGCTTTCCAAACACATAGTGCTCATAAAAATCAAACTCATCAGAATAACTAGAAAAAATTTCAGCCATTTTTTTTATTAATAATGATTTACACAAATTTTTCACCATTGTGGAGGCATTTACAAAAGTGTTGATTATATTGGAAGAATTACAAAATGTGGAGGCATCAAGCCTAAATAGAATCCTGCATCATGAGCTTCTTACTACAACCAAATTTGCTATCACCAACATGTAACTAGACTTATCAAATGTCACATGCACTCCAAAATCATTCAACTTGGATATAGAAAGAAGTTTTTTCACAAATCCTAGATTATGGAAAATACCAAATTGAGATTTTTCACTCTTCAATCTCTAAAACACAATTGTACCTTTCCCTTACCAACAATCTAATGCAAACTATTATCACCAAGGAAAATTTCTCCCCCATCATAAACTTAGTAAGATAAGAACTACTCCTTGTGGGGAATCATATGGTAGGAACAACTTGAACCAATGAGATAATAGTTAAATCACTAGCAACATTAGAAAAAATGAATAAAGCATCATCATCACCATCATTAGAGGATTTCTCAGTGGAGGAATCATCATAGATTTTCTTCCTATTTTTATATTTTTTCTTCATGTTTCCCTTATTTAGGAATTATCATTAGTTCCCATAGTTCCAACACTTCAGTCTACTCTTCCCATGGATTTTGGACCACCCTTTATAATTGGTTCTATCTTTTAATTTCTTTCATTCCCCTTTAGCCCCATGTTTGTCTGTGGGCCTTCCCCAAACATGTAATGCATCTTTTGAGCCCTCATCCATGGATTTTCTCTTGATCACTTCACTAAACAAAGAAGAACTAAGGGTATCCAATTTTGGATCTATCATAGATCCACCTAAAGAAACAATTAGATTCTCTCAAGATTTAGGTAAGTAATAAAGAAATAAAATACATTTATCCTCCTCATCTAGATTAACATCAATAAAACCTAGCTAACTCAAAATTAAATTAAAAGAATTCAAATCCTTAGCAACAAAGTCTCTCACTTGCATTTTCAAAGAGTAAAGATTTATTTTTAAATAATTTGTATTCACAAGACTCTTTATTTGATAGATATAACTTATCATCTTCCACAGTCTATGTGTGGTAGCCTCCTCTAAAACATTCAAGAGAACAGAATCTACAAGACACAACCAAATGGTTTCCCATTCCTTTTTATCCAAATTTGTAAATCCTTCATCCAACATACTTGTAGTCTTTCCTTCCTTTTCAACAACTTTCCATTAAACCCCTTCGTCCAAGAGATACTTCATTTTCAACTTCCATAGCTCGTACCCAAAACCATTGAACTTCTCAATTTTTGACCAAGATGTACTAATCATGACTTCCCCCATAACTGATCTACAAAATCTAGTAAAATAAATACTCCCAATAAAAGAAAAAACTTCACAACACTTCTAGAAAGGTTCCCCTCTTTGATCAAAATTGTTATCTTTAATACCAAATGTTGAGAAAATTGATGAACAATAATAGTGATAGTATAAGCATAAAGTGCACAAACCTAATTAACCTGATTAAAGGTACATGTGATTAACCACAAATATAAAATAGAACATGAATAATTGTGTAAAACAACAATAATAAATAAATAAACACATATGATAGTGGATATATGTGGACAAACCCCTTTGGGAAAAAACTCCACCATCAAAGAGATATGAAGCTTGTATTAATCAATTAAAAACAAGTACATCGATACAACTCATACAATCTTCCTCAATATGACATAATTCAAGTACCATGACATTACCTACACAATAACTATACCTCCTCCATACCAAGCCCTCAATATATAGACTTAAGAAGGCTTAGAAAACCACCATAAAATAATACCATGGACCCAAACATGGTCTCAAAATACCATAGTAAAATTCTCATAACCCATTACAAGAGAGTGGTATCTAAATATGTTGGTGTGAATGGGGTATATTACCTAACTAGTTCCACTTAGGTCCCATTCACACTTGTCTAGTTAAGTTTACGTAGGGCATATTTAGGGAACACTTAGAATAGTTAGCTATTCTATCTTAAGTCATAAGATTAAGACACTTGTCATAATATTATGTTGTCCAATGCTTCACCTTGGCCTATATAATAGAGGGATTCTCATTGTATATTCACGTACATAATGTATGTGTATTTCATCCTTTGATAGATTAGAATTGTTCTTTCATATTGGGTCTCTCTTGTGCTTTCATTGAAGCTCCTAGACCTTGGGTGGCTACCTTCATAGCCAAATCTTGCATGGTATAGACCATTCTACTCTTACATGATATTATATCTTGTAGGATTACTTTATTTTACTCTTTTGAGAGATCTAGATTACTTTATGCTCTTCTCTTGCATTGAACGATGACTTGGACAATTAAAAAAACTTGATAGAAATACCAAATTTGGGAAGGTTTATTCTTTATGGATTTGTATTACAGGTTTCTTTGGGATATTCCTATAGTGAATCTTAGATCACCATTGAGTTTAGGGTGTCCAATAAAGTTAATTTTGCCTTTCAATTTGTCCAAATTGGGAATTAGAGGCTAGATCTACAAGCATTTGCATTTGGGGGGTGGTTTTCAAATTAGGAAGGTATAAATATTTTTGGAGCACTTTGAGTCAAATATGACCCTACCATCACATCTAGAATGCCTAAGAACTGATAGATCAACTTTCATTTCATTAAATTTGGAGCACTTGACCTGGAGCTTGAGAAAAAAATCCATCCTACCCCATTGTATGGATCACAAGGGATATTCCTTTCATAGAAAAAATATTTTGTAGCATCCTCTTCTGGCATAGGGAAAATCCTAACAAAGGTAAAAAAATTAATTCTATTTTTAAATATTTTTTTTAGAATTAAAAAAATATATTTTGCATACCTTTCCAAGTACAACAAATTATAGGTAATTGTTATAGACTTGTTTGCATAGGGTACTTCCACTTACTAGTGAGACACCATGTGGTGTAGAACCCACTACCATTGAATATTTGGAAGCTAAATATTTTGTTTGTCATTAATGTTGAACCACCATTGACCCACCAAAATATATGTGCCATACAACAAGTGGTTTCCAGAAATCAAGAGTAATTTTTTATCTTCCAAGCTAGTTTTCAGAAAATCATTGGTGATTTTAGGTTTTGTGAGAATATTCTATCAAATGAGCATATTCCTTTAGTTGACATATGTTGAAATCATCCTATGTTAGCTAACATCATCATTCTTTCCCCCTAATCTAGCCCCCTACTCCATTTGCATTTTAATTTTGGCAGTTGATCTTTGTAGTCTCCATTCTTAGTCATATTGGCTCCTTTTTGTGAGAAATTTTTTTATTTGTGGTATAATTTAGAGAGCTTCATAATGATGGAAATGATTTTTTATTTTTATATCTATATTTTCACAATTGTTCTGGGGTAGTTCTCATTTTGGGAACTTCCAAGGCTTATGGTAACATTTTTGGGTGTAATTTTTTTGAAAGTGCATAAATTTTCATGTAATTCTCATTGGTGCAATTATATCTATATAATTCTATAACATAATTTTACTTTCAACTTTGTGGCCTAATTTGGCATTTGCAATATACTAAGATCAGGACCATTTTGTTGATTTAGCAAGTGGTAGTTGTAATTGTTAGATTTAGAGTAGACAATTGAGAGGCGGGGGTGAATCAGTTGTCTAAAACTTTCTTTACTTTCAACACTTAAATTCACTTAGCAGTATAACAATAAATCAAACATGAAACTTGATGCATTTAATCAAGAGCAGATAACACATTAACACAAGAGACACCAAGATTTTGACGTGGAAAACCCGGTTAAGGGAAAAACCATGGGGTGATTAACCCAAGATTATATTCCCTGTTAGAAGAATAGAAGAAAAAAAATGGCACATGCCAATTAGGGCTCACTACCCGAGCACACTGCTCACAAGAGGCTCACTGCCTACAAGAGACACACTGTCTACAAAAGAATGATTATCACATACTTGAACTGGAAGATAACATCTTCACCATGCTTGAGTCAGTTCCATTTAAGCCCAAACCTTCTGCTCTATTTTTTGCTCTTCTCCTTGCTACCACACACTCATCTCCACAAGTCACACCTTGAAATGACTCTGCAATCCCTTATTTATACATGACATCAACTTAGGAACAAACATCTAAGTCGGCACACATCCACAAGAACATCCACAAGGTGTATAATTCATCTAGTTGGCCAGTTACAGAAGGAACACCAACATCCGGAAGTTATTCTTTATTTTCGGGACTCCAATTCTAATGCAGACCATAAACATGAACTAAGCATGATCCAAGGACCTCCACGAACTTGCCTAAAACACCAAGAACATCTACACATCCTCTACTTACTAAAATCCTTCTCTCCTTCATCTAGAACCTCAAGAACACAGTCTGCCATTACTGTCACAAAGGAATAGATACTTCCAGACCTTCAAACCATGAACCAATTGAGTTGACACACCACACAAACTTCCCCAACACTTCCTCAAATCTACAGAACTGGAGAATGCATTTTTGGATCTCACCGGACCTATCTGTATCACTCTATCATCACTAAACATCTGTCAGAACTGGTTTCACTTGAACTGTCATAACTTCTTCATATCATCATGTGGACCTCTAAAATCTCTATTGGAACATCTTAAGACACATATCTTCAAACCCTTTAATCCGCATCCTCTTATCCTCAACCTATCTTAGACTTTTTCCTTATGTCATCACTATTCTTCACTGTTCCTGATTGAGACCAATTCTCTCAATATCCTCAGCACACAATTCATCCAAACCTTATCATTAATGTAACAGGAGTATGTTGACATCAATGACAACACTAGTTAGGCCCACACTTGCAACAATCTCCCCCTTTATCATTGATGGCAACATATGATGTGAAAAACTGTTTTAACCATCATGACAAGAAAGTCTCCTTACTGTCACAACTCCCCCTAACAACAACATCCATTCACATGTCTTCTCTTCCTTTATTTCTCCCCCTTTGATCAGCACCCACTTGTTTTTCACATATCCTCTCTCCCCCTTTGACATCTATGGCAAAGGGCACATACTTGCAATTCCATTACCTTAGAACCATGCCCGCTCCTCCCCCTAAGTAGCAGCTTCTCATCATCAGTCCGGACCACACTGTGAAATCCACTGGAATGATGCACATCAGTGCACCTTAGTTCACCATCGGAGGGGCAATAACCCCTAACTTCTCCCTGAGATACTCGAAAGAATCCTTAGGTAGAGGTTTAGTAAAGATGTCTGCAATCTGATCCTTTGAAGGGACAAACTCTAATCTGACTTCATTCTTGTTCACTTGCTCTCTCAAAAAGTGAAACTTAATGGATATATGCTTGGTCTTTGAATGCAACACCAGATTCTTGGATATGTTTATAGCACTTGAATTGTCACAGAAAATTGTGATGGGCTCCTCATACTCTACTCTGATGTCTCTTAACATCTGTTTCATCCACAAAACTTGAGTACAACTTCTTACTGCAACAATATATTCTACTTCTACAGTGGACAGAGATATTGCTTCTTGTTTCTTGCTTAACCAAGAAACCAATCTCTTCCCCAAGAAGAATGCTCCACCACTAGTACTCTTCCGGTCATCCACATCTCCTACCCAATCAACATTTGTATATGCATGAAGAGAGAAATCATGGTCTCTGGGATACCACAACCCATACTCAACTGTCCCCTTTAGATATCTAAAAATCCTCTTGATTGCCATAACATGAGTTTCTCTAGGATCAGCTTGAAATCTAGCAACAAGACCAACAGCCTGCATAATATCTGGTCTAGTTTGAGTGAGATACAACAGTCCTCCAATCATAGACCTATATTGTGTCTGATCAACCTTGGGAGATTCATCATCTTTGCTCAACATGCATCCGGTTGCCATTGGAGTGTTCATGGGCTTTGAATCTTCCATCCCAAATTTCCTCAACAATTCTTTCACATATTTTGACTGAGAAATGAAGATTCCTTGCTTTGTTTGAGTAATTTGCAAACCCAAAAATAAATTCATTTCTCCAAGCATGGACATCTCAAATTCACTTTTCATTTGATTTGCAAAAATTTTGCACATACTATCTCTTCCTCCAAAAATGATATCATCAACAAATACTTCAACAATTAAGATATTTTGATGATCAATTTTGAAATACAAATTGTTGTCAGCAGTACCTTTGTTGAAACCAATCTTCAAGAGATGCTTGTCCAATCTTTCATACCATGCTCTTAGAGCTTGCTTCAGTCCATACAGTGCCTTTTTCAATTTGCAGACCATGTCATCATGATTAGACAATTGAAATCCATCCAGTTGCTCAATGTACACCTCTTCTTCCAAGTTACCATTTAGGAAGGCAGATTTGACATCCATCTAATACACCTTGAAATCCTTGAAGGCAGCAAATACAATAAATAATCTAACTGCTTCAATTCTTTCCACCGGAGCAAAAGTCTCTTCAAAATTAACTCCTTCAATCTGAGAGTAACCCTTGAGACCAATCTAGCTTTATTTCTAATTACTTCACCAGCTTCATTCAGTTTGTTCCGAAAGACCCATTTGGTTCCAATCACATTCTTGTTTCTAGGTCTGGGAACAAGATGCCAAGTATGATTTTTCTCAATTTGCATTAGTTCTTCCTCCATTGCTTTTGACCAATTTTCATCATTGCAAATTCATTCACTGTCTTAGGTTCAATCTTTGAAATCAGACAATATTCATTTAAATTTTGAGAAATTCTCCTTCTTGTTTGCACTCCTTTGCTTTTGTCACCTATGATCTGATCTTCAGAGTGGTTTAGAGTTACATACCTTGGAACTTTGGGAGTTTCTTGTACCTCTAACTCTTGATCAGTCTCATTGAGACATAACTCTTCTTCCTGTCTTACCAGATCAACTTGACTTGATTTCTCAGAAGAGGCTTGAACACTTTGAATCTAGACACCATTCTGATTATCTTCATCATACTCATGAATTCTTGAGGGTCTTTCAATTTCTTCATCAACCTTCACATTTACACTTTCCACAATCTTTCTCAGTCTCTTGTTGTAACACCGGTATGCTTTGCTTTGAGTAGAGTAACCCAAGAATATTCCTTCATCACTTCTAGCATCAAACTTTCCTAGATCTTCATCCCTCTTAATGTAACATCTGCTACCAAAAACTCTAAAATATCTCACAGTGGGAGTAATGCCAAACCAAAGTTCATAAGGAGTCTTATCGGTATTGTTTCTAATTTGAACTCGATTGAGAGTGTAGACTGCAGTGCTGACAGCTTCTCTCCAATAGATCTAAGGAACATTTGCTTTCATCATCATGGTCCTGGATGCTTCCTGGATGATCTAGTTCTTTCTCTCAATTACTCCATTCTGCTATGGAGTTCTAGGGGCAGACAACTATCTTTTTATTCTATGTTTCTCACAGAAGTCTATGAACTCACCGGATGTGAATTCTCCACCTCTATCAGACCTCAGACATTTTAGCTTTAATCTGGTTTCATTCTCCACCATGGCCTTGAATATTTTGAATTTCTTAAGTGCTTTTGATTTTTCTTTTAGAAAGGTTACCCACATCATCCAGGAATAATCATCAATTAGCAACATGAAGTATCTATCACTTTGGACACTCCTAACTCTTGCCGGACCACAAAGATCAGTATGAACTAAGTCCAATAGTCCGGTAGAAGACAATTCCTTGCTTTTGAATGTGACTCTACTCAATTTGCCTAACTGACATTCTTTGCACAAGCTATTAGTAGGTTTCACTAATTTTGGAAGATCTCTTACAGCCTGAGTATTGCTTATCTTGATGATATTATCAAAATTCACATGACACATCCTCCTATGCCATAACCAACTCTGATCAATTTGAACAAATAAGTAACTTTTACCAGTACCAACCAAGTGGAAGATATTACCTTTAGTTTGAGTACCAGATGCAATCTCTGTTCCAGAGCTTTCAAAGATCTTGCATTCTCTATTTTTGAATCTGAGATCATAGCCTTTGTCCACCAATTGTCCAACACTAAGAAGATTATGCTTTAATCCTTCAACATACAGTACATTACCAGTTTTGTTCTTTCCATCAAGAGAAATAGTTCCTCTACCTCTGATTCTGCCAACAGAATTGTCTCCAAACTTTACAATTCCTCCTTCATACTTTTCCAACTTTAAGAACTTATTCTTGTCACCTATCATATGGTGAGAGCATCCACTATCAATGACCCAATCACCCTTTGTTTCAACTTGGGCAGCCAGAGATCTTTCTTCAACTTTATGATTAATAGATACAGAGAATATAGGTTCCTCTTCTTTGATGGCAATAAACACCCATTCATTATCGGATTTGTTTCCTATCTCTGATTCATCATCTGTTACTCCTTCATTATCATCTTCTTCATGAACATAGTAACAATTCTTTTGAAACCTTGGTCTGTTAGGATTTGGTCTTGAAAATATTTCCGGACATCTTGAGACAAAATGACCAATTTTATTGTAGTTAAAACACTTAAAAGGTAATTTTCCTTCATACTTACCGAATCCTCTTGGCAATCTCTTAGCAATAAGAGCTTCAAGATGAGAAGTTTCAGCTTCTTCTTCTTCCAAGTCTTTTCTTGCTTTTTCATACCATGATAGGTTCCTTGAAGAGTTTTCTCCCAGATCAAATCTTTGTTTCACTTTTATAGAGGTACTAGCTTTGAATGTAGATTCAGTCTTTGGGGGATCATCTCCAAAATCAGCCATTTCAAAAGCAGCCAACTTACCAATCAATTGATCTCTTGTGACTGTTGTGTGAGCTCTAAATTCTTCAATTGCAAAAGCCTTCATTTTATAAGAATCAAGAAGGGATCTAAGAACTTTGCCAACAATCTCATCTTCACTTAGGGTTCCACCTGCATTTCTGATTCCACAAACCAGCTCATTTACTCTTGGCATGAAGGTGGTAATATTTTCATCATCTCTCATCTTCAATTTTTCAAATTTCCCTTTTAGACTTTGTAACCTTGCACATTTGACAAACTGATCTCCTTCATGCAAAAGTTCCAGTTTATTCCAGATCTCAAAGGCAGTTGGTAGATCAATAACATTTGAGAGTTCTAAATCAGATAGCGCGCTTAACAGAGCCTCTTTGGTTCGTAGATTGTTTTCAGCATCCGTGATTTCATTTAGGGTTGTCAGACCACCCTGTGGAGGTACATAGGCCTTTTTAACCATAGACCAATATGCAAATCCCATACACTGCAAGTGACATTCCATGTGACCTTTCCAAAGAGCAAAGTTAGTTCCATCAAACTTTGGACTATCCTTCTTGTAGGATGACATCCCGGATCTCCTCAAGTGGTTAAGCTCCTTTTAGAGGAACTCAGCTCTGATACCAATTGTTAGATTTAGAGCAGACAACTGAGAGGGGGGGTCAATCAGTTGTCCAAAACTTTCTTTACTTTCAACACTTAAATTCACTTAGCAGTATAACAATAAATCAAACATGAAACTTGATGCATTTAATCAAGAGCAGATAACACATTAACACAAGAGACACCAAGATTTTGACATGGAAAACCTGGTTAAGAGAAAAACCACAAGGTGATTAACCCAAGATTGTATTCCCTATTAGAAGAATAGAAGAAACAAAATGGCACATGCCAATTAGGGCTCACTGCCTATAAGAGACACACTGTCTACAAAAGAATGATTATCACATACTTGAACTGGAAGATAGCATCTTCACCATGCTTGAGTCAGTTCCATTTAAGCCCAAACCTTCTGCTCTATTTTTTTCTCTTCTCCTTGCTACCACACACTCATCTCCACAAGTCACACCTTAAAATGACTCTGCAATCCCTTATTTATACATGACATCAACTTAGGAACAAACATGTAAGTTGGTACACATCCACAAGAACATCCACAAGGTGTATAATTCATCTGGTTGGCCAGTTATAGAAGGAACACCAACATTCAGAAGTTATTCTTTATTTCTGGGACTCCAATTCTAATGCAAACCATAAACATGAACTGAGCACGATCCAAGGACCTCCACAAAATTGCCTAAAACACCAAGAACATTCGCACATCCTCTACTTACTGAAATCCTTCTCTCCTTCATCTGGAACCTCAAGAACACAGTCTGCCATTACTGTCACAAAGGAATAGATACTTCCAGACCTTCAAACCATGAACCAATTGAGTTGACACACCACACAGACTTCCCCAACACTTCCTCAAATCCGCAGAACTGGAGAATGCATTTCTGGATCTCACCAGACCTATCTGTATCACTCTGTCATCACTGAACATCTGTCGAAATCAGTTTCACTTGACCTATCATAACTTCTTCATATCATCATGCGGACCTCTAAAATCTCTACCGGAACATCTTAAGACACATATCTCCAAACCCTTTAATCCACATCCTCTTATCCTCTACCTATCTTGGACTTTTGCCTTATGTCATCACTGTTCTTCATTGTTCCTGATTGAGACCAATTCTCTCAATATCCTCAGCACACAATTCATCCAAACCTTATCATTAATGTAATAGGAGTATGTTGACATCAATGAGAACACTGGTTAGGCCCATACTTGCAACAGTAATTGCACTACATATAATGTTGCTAGGGGGTCTCATGATTGAGTAAATTTATAGTGTAATCTTGTGCTTTTTTTGGATTGAGTCTCTTGATTGGTCTATTGTGTGACTAAAACTTAAGGAGAATATCATTGTTATTCATGGGTATGTTAGCTCATCCTTTCATCATTGACTTGGAAATAGGGAACTGTAAGTCTTGATGAGATGGAATTATGAAGCATTTGAGATGGCTCAATTTCTCTCCCTATCTCTATGGACTTGTCCCCAAAATAAGTACTCCACATTGACTACTTGTATGGAAAGACAAAATTGATAATATGATCCTTACATTTATTGGTTGTAATGTTGATTACTACACAATCACTATCACTATTTACATTGAGTGCCCTTGTACACTTTGGATCAAAATTTAGGATATGTATGGAGATATAGTTGATCCTCCATTCCCAAAAGATTATTCCTTGGATTGTCTTGTTCCTCTAGATGATTTTGAGAATTCACCATATGATCATAAAACAATTATGGTTCTTGATCATTGGGAAAGTTGTGAATGTCATGATGAGATAGTGACTTCTCCTAATTCTACAACTCCTCCAAATACTCTAGTTGATTATTTGGCTTCTATGACCCCTAATATAGATTTAGAGGATTCATCTTCTTTATCTATGAGTTAGTATTTTTAAGTTGAGGATTCTATCATTCCAACATTGGTGGATACATCTGATGTTCACACTCAGGTATCTTGTGTGGAAACATCATTTAGAGATGAGTAGTGTAGTTAGATGACATGTATTGAGATCCCATCTCCATCTCCTAATGCTTTTGTTGAGTTTTGTGTTGCTTCGGATGGGGATTAAGATAATTTATTGCACCAGGATCATAGTCTTCTAGATATAGTTACTTGGGATGAGTGCATGATAGACATTGCAGGTTTTTTGTCATTCCCATCTTATAGATTTGGAGGATACTATTGAGGATATTCATCTCCTCTTTGATGACAACTCTTATTGAGTTGCATCATCTTCTTTGGATGTGATAAGGGAACACTCAAATCCTCTCATTCTTTCTCTACCTATTCACTTTTCACAATTTGGCATTGTGTTGGAGATCCTTGAGTAGCATTTGGAGGATTCTTCATTGTCTTTGGATCTTTTTCTACATTTGTTTCCACTAGGTTCTAGATTTTCACACTTTTAGTTTGGCTTGGGACTCCTTACTTGATTGTGGCACCTTTCAACACCAACATGAGGACACTTGAGTAGAGTTCACAAACATCATACATCTTATGTTTTCTTCTCTCATTTTCCTTTCAAGAATGGGAAGACATTCTACATGCATCTCTGGATTTGTTTCTTCCTAAGGGGAGAAATGTTGTTCTGCAGTTTTGGATCATCTTAAGCATACATTGTCAAGAATCCACCATCAATGCAAGATATTCTACATTGAGTGGAGTTGCATGGTATCTCTTCTTCTCTCTTATGGGGTGACCTTTTTCTCACATGGGGTTTTATTGTTCTCATACTATTGGAGAGCATCTTGTATTTACTTTCTTTTGGATATGGGCTTTTTCCTATGGGTTTTTCTCATTTTGTCTATTTGTGAGAGATTTGTTTATACATGGATACCTAACATGACCTTGTAACTAGTACCTGTTTTTGCATCTTTGCATGTTTTCACATTCTCCTTAAGTTTCTCTTAAGGGGGGTGTTGGTGTGAACAAGGTAAATTACCTAACTAGTTCCACATTAGGTCCTATTCACACTTGTCTAGTTAGGTTTACTTAGGGAATACTTAGGTACACTTAGGATAATTATATTTTTGTGTCTTAATTCATAAGATTAATATACTTGTCATAATCTTATGTTGTCTTATGTTTCACCTTGGCCTATATAACCAAGGGCTTCTCATTGTATATTCATGTACATAATGTATGCATATTGCATCCTTTGATAGAATAGAATTATTCTTTCATTTTGGGTCTCTCTTGTGCTTTCATTAAAGATCCTAGATCTTGGGTGGCTACCTTCATAGCCAAATCTTGTATGGTATAGACAATTCTATGCCAACTCTTAAAAAATAGAAATTAAATTCTCTTACTCACTATCATGTCATATATTCCATCATAAGATGTCATTAAGTCAACTTTCCTATTTCTAGGCATTCTATGAGTGCATTAAGTACATTGGCATTGCTTATCTTGATAAAATGCTCCATAATTCCCAATCTTTGACCTCGCTTTGTAACCTCCCTTATTTAATTCCATTACAATAATATCTTATATAGTCTGGAGAATAATAATAATAAAATAATCCCTCAACTATACATAGGCATCCAAGTTTCTCATTCGAAGAAAGTTGGATACCTAACATTATACATTAGGATTATAATTTAATATCACACTAATGAAGTACTCAAAGGTTGTCAATACGAACTTGTGACTAGTACTCAATGCTATAGCTTCAATCCACCTAATGAAGTACTCGAAGGTTGTCAATATGAACTTGTGAGTAGTACTCAATGGTGGTTTGATCACTCCTATGAAATCTAATCCCCGTTGAAGAAAACACTAATCCATAGAGATGGGATTAAGGGGAAGTAATGCTTTCCTCTTCTTATTAGTGTAGAATTGTCAATTTTACCAAGTCTTTACCCACTCGTGAGCATCTAAAAATATTTGAGATGAATAATATATGACCCTTGTAATCTTGGTTGTTGCAGTTTGTGCTAAATAATGTCTACCTAAAAGACCTTGGTGGAACTTTTTGAGGAGCAATAGGATTCCTTTCTCTTCTACAAATCTTAGTAGAACTCCATAAAAGTTTCTTCTAAAAAGACAACACCAATTATCTTGAACTATGTTGCATGTAGTCTATAATCCCTTTTTCTAGTGAGATTTAAATTAACAAGATATTTCCCTATCTCTATAAACTTAATTATATCTTCTACTCAATTTGTTCCATGCTCTGGTTCATTCATCATGCATGTTTCTTCTTCTTTCAGTTGTATTTTGTTAAATAATTTTGGGAGAAGGATGCTCTCTGCCAAATTCTAACATCAAGATTTTCCTTTGAATAAATTTGTAGGATTTATATGAATATTGTATTCAAGAATATTAGTGATCCATCCACCTCTTTTTTCACTAATCTTGCCACCAAGAATGTATTCTCTTATGCTTGGGTGGATGACCATCATTGTGATTTTGTTTGAAGAGATTAGATGTCTAAATTTTTTAATCCTTTTACTAAGGCATATGTTTGTTTCTCTACTAAGTTATACTTTTCCTCAATCTCTTTCAATGTATGATTAAAGAAGGTAATATGATGCCCATTTGTGTTGACCTATCCTTCCCTTTGAGTGAGTATTGTAACAATACTATCCTACCCACCATAGACATACAAGAGAAAACTCTTTTAAAAATTAGGATTTACAATCATCATGACCTTGGAAATACCTTTCTACACTCCTCTATCCATCTAAAGTATTGATTCTTTTTTAGCACAAGGGTAATGAGTCACACTATGCCTACAAAGTCTGAGATGAACTTTCTTACAAAGTTAATCATTCCAATGAAAGATTGTAGACTTCTCTTGTGTTGAGAAAGTGAAATCTCAAGGATAGCTTGAACTTTTTAGGATCAATAGCTATACTCTCTTTAGAAACAATGTTCCCAAAAACTTCCCTTAAGGGGCACCAAAAATATATTTCTTGAGATTCAAAAAATCCTAAATTATTATATTTTAAATACTTTCTCCACATGGTCAGAATCACCCTCTTTATTTATGGAGAAAATAGTCAAATCATCAAGATAAATCAAAATAATCTCATTGATAGGGTCCTTGAAAGCAATATCAATTGCTCTCTAAACTATGATCTCTGCAATGGATAGGTCCAAAGACATTTTATCATAGGCAAAAGTTCTCTATTTAGTAGTAAATGTCATCTTGTGTTGATCTTCTTCTTTCACTAGTACTTGGTTGAAGCCATAGAAACCATCCAACATTGATATTTTATTAGATCCTACTATTATTTGCAAAATTTGATCCATTAAAAGGTAGAGGCTAGTGATCTTTGAGAGAATCTTTGTTTAGACCCCTAAACTCCACACAAAGCTAGATATCTCCATTATTTTTATGATAGGTAAAAGGTTAGAAACCCAAGTTGAATGTTTAATATAGTAAATTATTTTTCAATTGGCCAACTTGGATAACTCCTACTTCTTGATCAATTCTATCTTTGGATCAACTAGTCTTTGCTTCTATCTCATTGGCTTAGCTTAAAGACAAAGCTCAATTGTATGCTACATAATGTATTTACTATACCCTTTCAACCCCTATAATCCCAATCCATGACCTAGTCATATGTGGCATAGAGGTTGACAAGGTACTCCTTTTTGTGGTAGTACACACCTTAGCTAATTTCATTATTCTCCATGCGGAGAGCTCAACATCATTATAGTCTTTCATGCTTGTTGCTATCTTCCTTTTTTTCTCTATAGGCATCATCAGGACTCAACATACCTTCTAGAGTTATCATTCCCTTAGGTAATTTGTTTCCTTTCAATTGAAAAATTTGATCTCCATATGCCTCTTCAATTTTGGAGTTGACTCTTTTACAAATTCATAAAATTGTTGAATAAAATGAGTGATCTACTCATCACTTTGAAATGCCATCTAAAAAAATTAATTATTCAACACTTCAGGTCTTATAATTAACTTGATACTATCCTTGTTTTCTATCAAATATTCCACTTGATCAAATTAAGAATTGATCATGGCCATCCTATCTACTTTCGCAAATTCAACTTTTAGGGAATAGCCTAAAATTGAAAGCATCAAAGGATTCTAACAAATCCAACATGCAATGCTTATATGCTTTCATTAAGGAGTTAGTTGCCCCACATTGCAACCTTATTTTCTTTACTACTTGTTCTAAATCACCATAAACTTAGAATGTATCTTTATACTTTCTTCTTTGCATATAGCAAGCCATGGACTGGTGTTTTATACTTGGCTATATTGAACTACAACCGATATAACTATTGGTATTTTTCTCTTTGTGGTGAAACTAAAGATATGCCAACCCCAATTCTAGTTTTTTAATTAGAACCATCAAAATATAGTTTTCATATATTAATGTTATCAACTTTTCTTTTGATATTTCTGGGATGAATAGGGCCTCTTCATGAATAAATTAACTACCCATTTTGGTTTCTTCTAGCAAATTGAATGTGATGCAGGGGCATCTTGCCTCCTTCTAGTTTTTGGTTTTATTTTTCTTTAATGTTTTGGTTTTCTTTGTGAATAAAGCAGGGTTCTTGTTCTACAATTTTGGTGTGTTTGAAGCTCCTATCGCTCGAGTGATAGAATATTGCTTGGCTTTCTTTTCTCTCTGTCGACCGTTTCTTATGCATTTAAATTTCTTCTATTTGTGGGGAGGTCGTGGCTGGTAGTTATCTTCAGTTAGAAAGAATTAAAAAAAGCCTCCAATCGTGCATATGAAGATGGACCCCACTGGAAAAAGCAATTAAGAGGATTCGCTATGATGTTTCTTTCTTTCCTCGTGGTTCGACAATTATTAGAAACAACCATAAATCTGCTAAAGTCACACATTTCTTGGGCAATCTTTGCTTCAATGGCTCCAATTCATGAGCCTCTGCATGTAGTGGTTTGCATTCTCTCTGGCAACTCCATTTTCTTTTTGGTGGTGATGGTTACATTATGGCAGCAGCGGTTGCAGTTCAATTTCTCTCTCTATAGAACTCAAAACTGATTATGATACAGTTAAAAACATTAGCATCTTGTAGAGAGGGGTGGATAGTGAATACAAATAAGGAGGCGGACTGTCTAAGTTGAGGAGGTTGTGGTGGAAGAGAATAGAAGGTGATGGTTCTAACAGAGCTGATTTGATAGAAGCTAGATTGGTTCAATTCATTTCTTTTGAATTCCTACATTGTGAGGTCGAATAGATAGGCTGAATATTTTGAATATGTAATATCATTTTAGATAGACATATCAACTGATGAAGTATATCTCTTTCTGATTATTTTTCTATTGTAAGATCAATTTCTTTTGTATTGGAATAGTGAAGTCAAGGCAGAAGCTTGCCTAACCTCCTGCCATTTTATGCATTTCTTATTGTGTTTGATTTCTGAAAGTATGTTTGTGAATGTGACTAGCAAGGTTGTACCATCAGTTTGGTATCAGAGCAAGGTTGAGATTGGGTATTGATAAGTGGTCAATATGCCTCTGAGAAGGATGGGCAGAGGCTGAAGAGACCATGGTGACCGTAACTTAATGCAGAATCTGATTGTAAGGTTGGATGCTCTTGAGAGGGCACAGAGGAGAGGAAACCCAGACATTGAAGATATCAGTGATGAGGAAGAAGAACCCCAGAGAGAAGAAAATGAGGAAGGACAGGTAGATCCATGAGACAAATTTGGTGAAAGACTGATAAGCTCAGTCATGAGTTTGGGTTCCAAACCCAAGATCAATGTGCCAACTTATGCCAGAAGCCTAAATGGTGAAGACTTCATCGATTAGATCAATGACTTGGATAAATATTTTGAATATGAGGGTGTAGCAGAAGAGAAAAGAGTAAAGTTTGCATGCACAAGACTGAAAGGTCATGTTTCCATGTGGTGGGACTTTGTCTAAACTAAAAGAAGAAAGAGAAATAAGGAAAAGATTAACTCATGGGATAGGATGGTGGCTAAGTTGAAGGCCAAATTTCTTCCCGATGATTATCAAGAAAATCTCTTTAAGAGATTACAAAATTTGAAGCAAAAATATATGTCTATGAAATATTATACAAAAGAATTTTACAAGATTATAATCAGGTTTGGGCAGGCGGAAGAAGATGTGGAGAAGATAGCCCGTTATGTGAATGGTCTAAGATACAGTCTGCAAGATGAAATGAGCCTTTTGTCCCCAAGGAGCTTGGAAGAGGCTTACCAACTTGCCTTAAAGGCAGAGGAGAAGCTGCAAAGGAAGCAAAGTTAGCAAGAGAAGAAGAGAGGAAGAGGTTTTAGAGGAAGGGGACAGCAAACTGGTAGGGGACAACAACATCACCAAGGTGAAGAAGTTGGAAGTTCCAGTGGGACAGTCAACAATGATAGAGGTGGTTTTCAAAATAGAAGAGGAAGGTCTTATGGAAGAGATGGTTCACAAGGTAGAGGAAGAGGATTTACTAGAAAATGCTACAAGTGCAATCATTTTGGACACAAGGGTTAGGACTATGTTGAATCATCACAAGGACACTCAAAATTTGAAAGAAGCAATCAAGTTGTTCAGGCTGACCAAGAAAGTGTTGGATCTCCAGTACATCACAAGGATGGAGCAGAATCAGGAGAGTCTGTGATACTTAAGAGAGCATTACTAAAGACATAGAAGGAAAGTCAAGAGCCAATTCAAAGGAGAGCATTGTTCAAAGCAAAGTGTAAGTCACATGGTAAATGTTGTAAACTCATTATAGATAGTGGTAGTACTAATAATTATTTCCACTGAAATGGTAAAGAAGCTGAATCTTAAAAGGATTAAACACCCAACTCCATATAAAGTAATTGGTTACAAAAAGGCCATCAAATATTGGTTAGTGAGCAAGCCTATGTTGATTTTTTAGATTTGAAGTTATAAAGATTGTGTTTTGTGTGATATAATGCCCATGGATGGGTGCCATGTTTTTCTTGGAAGACCATGGAAATTTGACAAAAATTCAGTCCATGATGGAAAGGAGAATACATATACCATTATGAAGGATGGAGAGAAGCATACCTTGCTGCCCATAAAGGAGAAAGAAGAAGACAACAGTAGCAATCAGGTAATGATGGTAAGTGGTAAAGAATTTTTGAAATATTTGAAGAATGAAGAAATTGGTTTTCCTTTGGTTCCTAAACCACAATGTGTAATGACTCTACAAAGTTGAATGATTTGCCTATTGAAATACAAGATATGTTGAATGAGAATATGGATATTGTTGCAAATTATTTGCCTAATGAATTGCCTCCTATTAGAAGCATAAGTCATCATATGGATTTGATTATGGGTGCTAGCCTTCCAAATAAAGTTGCATACAGATTAACACCTATGGAGAATGAAGAGATAAGGAAGCAAGTGGGGGAACTTTTGGAGAAAGGATTGATAAGAGAAAGTCTAAGCCCTTGTGTTGTTCCTGTAGTGTTAGTGCC
The DNA here is from genome assembly GCA_027924645.1 of Cunninghamia lanceolata. Lineage (NCBI taxonomy): Eukaryota > Viridiplantae > Streptophyta > Pinopsida > Cupressales > Cupressaceae > Cunninghamia > Cunninghamia lanceolata. The sequence goes on along the minus strand of BSBN01000635.1, from coordinate 8,662,275 downwards.
AAAGAAAAGAAGAGAATGGCATATGTGTACTGATTCAAGGGAAATAAAAAAAATTACCATAAGATATAGGTTTCCCATACCTAGGATCGAAGATTTAATGGCTTATTTGAGTGGTTCAATGTATTTTTCCAAGATATATTTGAAAAGTGGTAATCACCAAATTAGAATCCATCCAGGGGATGAGCGGAAGATTGCTTTTAAGACTAGTGATGGGTTGTATGAATGGTTGGTTATGCCTTTTGGGTTGCCTAATGCTCCTAGTACTTTTATGCGATTAATGAATGAGGTTTTGAAACCATTTATTGGTAAATTTGTGGTTGTATATCTGGATGACATGTTGGTGTTTAGCAGGTCAAAAGAAGAGCACCTTGAGCATCTGAGGTAGGTTATGAAGAGACTATAGGAAGAAAAGTTGAAGATTAATTTGAAGAAGTGTGTGTTTTTACAGACTGAACTAGTTTACTTGGGTTTTGTGGTATCAAAGGATGGATTAAAGATGGATAAGGAGAAGGTTCAGGCTATACATGATTGGCCATCACCAAGGAGTGTCATGGAGGTAAGAAGTTTTCATGGTCTTTCTAGTTTTTACAGAAATTTTATAAGAAATTTCAGTCATGTGGTAGCACCTATATTGGAGACTATTAAAGGAAGTAAAAGACCATTTGTGTGGACCAAAGAGGCTAAATAAAATTTTAGATTTCTCAAAAAGAAGGTGAGTGAACAGCCCATACTTGCTTTGCCAGATTTTGATAAAGTGTTTCAAGTAGAATGTGATGCTAGTCATTTGGCTATCGGAGTAGTTTTAAGTCAAGAGGGAAAGCCATTGCTTATTTTAGTGAGAAATTAAAAGATACAAAAAGAAAGTATTCTTCTTATGATTTGGAATTTTATGCTTTGGTTCAGTCCCTCAAGAAATGGAGACATTATCTTTTTCCCAAGGAATTCATTGTGTACACAAATAATCATGCTTTGCAGTTCATTAATAGCTAGCATAAATTGAATCAAAGGCATGCTAAATGGGTTGAGTATAATCAGAGTTTCAATTTTGTTTTGAAGCATAAAAGTGGTCAAATGAATAAAGTTGTTGATGCTTTAAGTAGGAAGAATTTGTTGTTATGTGAGATAAAAACTAACAGTGTGGGATTTGAAATCTTGAAAGAGTTGTATGCAGAAGATGCAGATTTTGGAGAAGCATTTGCAACTTGCAGTGATCCTATTTACTGGAATAAAGAACCATGGATTGATTATATGATACAAGAAGGTTTGTTATTTAAGGAAAATAAATTGTGTATTCCTAGAGGCTCCATTAGAGATAATTTGTTGAAAGAAAAACATAGTGGTAGTCTTGCTGGTCACTTTGGACAGGATAAGACTTTTCAACAGCTGAGCACTCATTATTATTGGCCAAAGATGAAGGCAGATGTGAGAAGATATGTGGAAATGTGTAGAATTTGTCAACATGCTAAATGAAGAAGTCAAAATGTTGGACTATATCAGCCATTACCGGTTCCAACCACGCCTTGGGATTCTATGAGTATGAACTTTGTTTTGGGTTTACCTTGCACACAAAGGGGTAATGATTCAATCTTTGTTGTGGTAGATAGATTTTCTAAAATGGTGCATTTTATACCATGTAAGAAGACTAGTGATGCAACTAACATTGCCAATTTATTTTTTAAAGAAATTGTAAGGCTTCATGGTATACCAAGAAGTATAATTTCTGACAAGGATACAAAATTTATGGGTCATTTCTAGAGGACTCTATGGAAGAAGTTGGGCACAAATCTGAATTTTAGCTTTTCTTATCATCCTCAAATGGATGGATAGACCGGGGTTGTCAATAGAAGCCTTGGAAATTTGTTGAGATGTCTTGTTGGTAGTTTAACTAGAAGTTGGGATTGTAGGTTAGCACAAGCTGAATTTACATATAATGATTGGTGCAGGAGCACCTCTTCAACAAGCCAATTATACATCTAAGGGAGAAGACTAAGGTATTAATGTGTTGTCATATTTTGTGCATTTCTATGTTTGCTTGTGTTGTCTTGTAGGACTTGTGTTGTGATTTCATGTTTGTAATAAAAAAAACCCCATCATGTGAACCAGTGTTACAAATTTGGCGTCCTGATAAGCCAATTTGAACATCTTGGGCAATTGGGGTATGTGGATGTTTAAAATCAAGTGTGTTATGTTTAGGTGTCTTGTTAATGTGTTTAAATCATGTCGCATGCAAACATGTATCATGTGATTAATTAGATTTTTGGTATTCCGGTTGGAAGTTGTAACAACTCCAACTTCTTGTGTTCCAGTTAGAACTGAATGGGGAGAGATATAAACATTTTTTTCTTGAAAGAAGAAGAAAGGGGGGATGAAACTGAATTGAAGAGATAGAAATTCTGTCAGTTTGTGTTTACAAATTCTAGGTGCTGTGTAAAATCTCTGTGTATCGGACTGTTCTACGTATACTCTCTGTATCTAATTATTCGTTACATAGATTAGTTTTATGTTGTCGAGATGCAAAATTGAAACCATTCCACTGGTGGATTTCTTTAAAATCAATGGAATGGATTTTGTACATAGTTTTCTATTTGGTTTTCTTTTTGTTTGTGTTTCTGGTGGAATGGAACAGGGGATCCAATCTCTGAAAGAGTTGCCGCAATAGAGAGCCTAACATCTCTATGTGCTAGGACTCAACAGACTATGGACTACCAGTTTGGTTGCAGAGGACATCCTCGGTGTTAGATTTTGGTGTTATTCCACAGGAGGCATATTTCTTGTGTATATCACAACTGTATGTGAATATACATTTCATGTAGAGAGTGTCAGAAGTTTACTTTTTGTGGATACAAGTGTCGACCAGCTGTAGTGGTCAAAGTGTGTGAAGACTCATTTGGTGACTGGCGGTAGAAGGTTAATCAGTGCATATTCGAAGTTGAGAATATTGGGTTGGAATCATTTGGTTGAACTAACAGTTGAACTGGTTCAAATGTTCAAAGGGTTCAGTGGTTCAACCGATAGCTGCCAACAATGTTAAGACTATGCAATGGAAGTACATTGAACCGATAGTTGGAGGTTCAACGGTTCAACGATATAATTGGTTCAACATTTCATTTAGTCTGCTTGGTTCAATGAGTTCTCCTGACTCAAAAGATTCAAGGGGTTCATTTGGTTCGACAAGTTCATGGGTTCAATGAACTTGGAGGGACCAAGTGGCTCAAAGGTTCAACCACAATAATAGTTCCAGATTTATAATCAGTTGTCACCGCTTTGCTGTGGGCTCTGCATCAAGTGGTATTAGAGAAAAGGAGTATCCTTTGGGTAGAAGAAAAAGACAAGATGTCAGAAGGAGAGGGGTCAGAAGAGTACCCGGCGAAGATGACCAACACTGAGTTGGTTGTTCTAGTGAAGAAATAATTGGTAGAGAGAAAAGTTGTTAGGGCTCTGAATCATGCCTTGAGAAATGAGTTGGAGAAGTTGAGGGAAAAGGTAGAGAAGGGAGAAGAAAATTCTGGTGATGAAGAAGATCAGGATGAAGAGAAGATCCCTAGGTAGGAAGAGATGGAAGTTCCTGTAGACCAGAGACCCTTGCTCAATGCCCTCAAATCCATGGAGAGAAGGACCATGGATATGAAACTAGACCTTCCTGTGTTTGCAGGCAAAATGGATCCTGATTCAGTAATGGAGTGGATAGACTCCTTGAATAATTTCTTTGAGACCGAGGAGATACCAGACCATCAAAGGGTGAAGATGGCACAATCCAAAATGAAAGGGGATGCACTACCTTGGTGGACTTTTATCCAAGATGACAAGGTGAAAAGAGAAATAATAGAGTTGCTACTTGGAAGAAAATGATGGCTTTAGTGAAGGAAGCCTATGTTCCATTGGATTACAACATCCAGTTACAAAAGAGGAAACAAAACTTAAAACAGAAAGAGTTAGATGTCAGCTCATACACTGAAGAATTCATGAAACTATGTGTCAAGGCAAAGGTAAAGGAGGGTGAGGACAAGAAGGTGGCAAGGTACCTCAATGGATTGAGGTTTAACATCCAAGAAGATTTAAATCTGCATAGCCCAAATACAGTCCAAAAGTGCTACCAATTGGCACTCAAAGTGGAAGAGAAATTAAAGAGAAGACAAGAGCAGAACAATAGAGGAAGAGGGAGATAGCAAAGAGGGGGAAGAATTCCTTTCAGAGGTAGAGGAAATGGATTTGGATACCAAGGTGAATCAAATCAAGAGAGCAACAAAGGAGACAACAGTCAAACTCAAGGAGGAAGTTATAATCAAAGAGGAAATTTTAGGGGCAAAAGACCATCATTTAGAGGGAGATCTCAGGGAAAAGGACCTCTCAGATGTTATAATTGCAATCAAGAAAGCCACATAGCTAGCAAATGTCCAAAAAAGGCAACAAGTACAATGGGAGAAAGGAGGACAAATCTAATTCAAGAGTCTGAATGTCAAAGTGTAACAAGTTCAAACACTTTTCAAAGTATGAATGCTCCTAACAATTATGGATATCCTGAGAGAGGAGAAGCTTTGATGATGAGGAGAGCAATGACCACCATGAAGGTGCCTGACAAAAAACCCCCACAAAGGAAGTCTCTCTTTAGAACTACTTGCAAAGCAGGAGGAAAGGTATGTAAAGTTCTTATTGACTCAAGATCTACTAAAAATTTTGTGTACATTGAAATGGTAGAAAAGCTTAAGCTTAGAAGATTGCCACATCCATGCCCATACAAAGTCTCATGGCTTACTCAAGGTCAATAAACAGTTGTGGAAGAGCAGGCTTGGGTAGAATTTCAAATTGAAACATACAAGGACAGATTATTGTTTGACATTACCAAGATGGATGCTTGCCATCTCCTATTTGGAAGACCATGGCAATATGACTTGAAAGCACACCATGATGGAGTTAGAAACACATATTCAATCACCAGGGATGGTAAGGTGAGAGTTACTACCATTGATGGAGAATGAGGAGGAATCAAAGGGGAAAGAAGTTAAGGTGATGATGGTAGAAGGCAAACAATTCATGAAAGAGATAGTAAAAGAAGGTGCAGTTGCATATGCTCTAATTCCATGCCTAAAGGTGAATAAGGAGCAGCAGCAAGAAGTCAAGGGAGAGAAAAGGAAAAGGTTCATAGATCCTACTGTCCAAGAGCTATTGGACAAGTACAAATGTGTCATCTCAGATGGAATGGCAAGGTCCCTACCACCTATAAGGGACATCAGCCATTACATAGATATGATCCCAGGATCTACACTTCCAAACAAAGCAGCATACAAGCTTACCCCAGAATAGAATAAAGAGCTAGCAAGATAGATTGAGGAGTTGTTGGAGACAGGCCTAATTGGCAAGAGTTTAAGCCCATGTGCAGTACTGGCTGTACTAGCACCGAAGAAGGAAGGCACTTGGATATTTTATATTGACTCAAGGGCTATCAACAAAATAATAATCAGGTATAGGTTCCCAATCCCTAGGATAGAAGATTTACTTGATTGCTTGGGGGGTGCTAAATATTTCACAAAAATAGATTTAAAGAGTGGCTATCATCAGATTAGGATTAGGCCAGGAGATGAATGGTAAACTGCATTCAAGACCAATGAGGGGTTATATGAGTGGAAGGTCATGTCTTTTGGTTTATATAATGCCCCTAGTACTTTTATGAGGTTGATGAATGAGGTCTTGAGGGAATTCATAGGCAAATTTGTCATAGTATATCTAGATGACACCCTAATTTTTAGTAATACAAGGGAAGAGCACCTCAAACATATAGACTTGGTCCTCAAAAGGTTACATGAAGAGAAGCTAATGATCAACTTGGAGAAGTGTTTGTTCATGCAGGAAGAACTCATCTACTTGGGTTTTGTCATCTCACATAACAAACTGAAAATGGATCAAGAGAAGGTAAGTGCCATATTGTCGTGGCCAACACCTAGAACTATGAATGATGTTAGAAGTTTCCATGGGTTAGCAACCTTCTATAGGAAGTTTATAAAGGAAATTAGCCATGTTTGTGCACCCATGCTTGACACCATAAAAGGAGGACAGAAGTGCAGATTCACTTGGACAAAGGAGGAAGATGATTCATTTGAAACATTGAAGAAGAAGGTGGCAGAGCAGCCAGTCCTTGCACTTCCTGACTTCAACAAGATTTTTCAGGTAGAATGTGATGCAAGCCACATGGCAATTGAGGTAGTACTCAGTCAAGAAGGTAGGCCTATTGCATTTTTCAGTGAGAAACTAAATGATGCAAAGAAGAGATCCTCATCATATGATTTGGAGATGTGTGCTCTAGTACAGTCACTCAAAAAGTGGAGGCATTACTTGATGCCAAAAGAAGTCATAGTGTTCACAAATAATCAGGCCCTTAGTTTCATAAACAGTCAAGAGAAGCTGAACCATAGGCATATGAAGTGGGTGGAGACTTTACAAGCTTTCACCTTCACACTCAAACACAAGAAAGGGGTCAAGAACAAGGTAGTAGATGCTTTGAGCAGGAGGGCTCTAACCATCAATCAAATCCAGTTGGAGAGTGTTGGCATTGACTCTTTGAAGGCTATGAATGATGCTGATGAAGATTTTTGGGAGATATACAAGGTATGTATTTCCTTTGGTGAAAAATATCATGTTGAGTTCTCTAAATTTATGATCCAAGATGGATTACTTTTTAAGGGTGGACAGTTGTGCATTCCACGGTGTTCTATGAGACTGAATATTATTAGGGAGAAGCATTGTGGGGCCATGGCAGGACATTTTGGTCTGGATAAGACTCTTGATCTTGTGAAGAGGCATTACTATTGGCCAAAGTTACACTCAGATGTGAGGAGATTTGTAGAGGCATGTGTGATATGTCAGAAAGCAAAAGGGAGATCCACTAATGCAGGGTTGTATTAGCCACTACCCATTCCTTCTAGGCCATGGGAGAGCATAAGCATGGACTTTGTATTGGGTTTACCTAGGACAAGGAAGGGATATGATAGTGTTTTTGTTGTAGTAGACAGATTTAGTAAAATGGCACATTTCTTACCATGCAAAACCACTTGTGATGCTTCATATGTTGTTGATCTATTTTCCAAAGAGATAGTGATGATACATGGATTTCCATTGAGCATAGTGTCAGATAGAGATGTGAAATTTATTGGCCACTTTTGGAGGACTCTTTCAAAGAAGCTTGGAACAAATTTATCCTTCTCATCATCCTACCATCCTCAAATGGATGGGCAGACTGAAGTTGTTAACCGTTCATTGGGAAATCTGTTAAGATGTTTGATAAGGCAGCATGGAGAGAAGTGGGATAATATCCTACCACAAGCAGAATTCTCCTATAATGACACCATTAATAGGAGTATAGGGAAGTCACCTTTCCAGGTAGTATATGGAATTCATCCAAGAAGTATTTTGGAATTGAGAGATCTACCTATAGGAGAGTCTATTACTACAAATGGAGAAGCTTTTGCATCAGCCATCAAAGAGGTGCATGATCAAGTTAAGAACCAACTCCAACAAACTACATTGAAGTACAAAGCCTATGTTGATAAGAAAAAGAGAGATGTACAATTTGATGTTGGAGATTTGGTGTGGGTTAATCTGAAGAAAGAGAGGCTCCCAAAAGGTAAACATACCAAGCTAATACAGAGGAAGATTAGACCATGTCAGATTTTGAAAAAGTGTGGGCAGAATGCTTATGAGATCCAACTTCCTCCTAATCTTGGATTGTCACCCATTTTCAACGTATGTGATTTAACTCCATACAAACATAATGCAGATGTAGAACAAGAACCATTGCAAGGTACAGCAGATGATGATATTCCTAAGCATGATCCACCAACATTGAAGAAGATTTTAGACTCAAGAATGGCAAAGAAAACAAGGAACAAAGAGTACATGGAGTACTTGGTGGCTTGGCACGGGAAACCTGATTCAGAGGTAGTTTGGATGACTGAAGATCAGATCACAAACCATGGTGCAGACTTTCAAACTCTCATCTCAAGTGGGCTTGAGATTTCTTCTCCCGAGGAGTATGGTGTAGGAGCACCTCTTCAACAAGCCAATTATACATCTAAGGGAGAACACTAAGGTATTAATGTGTTGTCATATTTTGTACATTTCCATGTTTGCTTGTGTTGTCCTGTAGGACTTGTGTTGTGATTTCATGTTTGTAATAAAAAAAACCCCATCATGTGAACCAGTGTTACAAGTTTGGCGTCTTGATAAGCCAATTTGAACATCTTGGGCAATTGGGGTATGTGGATGTTTAAAATCAAGTGTGTTATGTTTAGGTGTCTTGTTAATGTGTTTAAATCATGTTGCATGCAAACATGTGTCATGTGATTAATTAGATTTTTGGTATTCTAGTTGGAAATTGTAACAACTCCAACTTCTTGTGTTCTGGTTAGAACTGAATGGGGAGAGATATAAACATTTTTTTCTTGAAAGAAGAAGAAAGGGGGGATGAAACTAAATTGAAGAGATAGAAATTCTATCAGTTTGTGTTTACAAATTCTGGGTGCTATGTAAAATCTCTGTGTATCAGACTGTTCTGTGTATACTCTCTGTATCTAATTATTCGTTACATAGTTTAGTTTTCTGTTGTTGAGATGCAAGATTGAAACCATTCCACTGGTGGATTTCTTTGAAATCAGTGGAATGGATTCTGTACATAGTTTTCTATTTGGTTTTCTTTTTGTTTGTGTTTCTAGTGGAATGGAACAGGGGATCCAATCTTTGAAAGAGTTGCCGCAATAGAGAGCCTAGCATCTCTATGTGCTAGGACTCAATAGACTATGGACTGCGAGTTTGGTTGCAGAGGACATCCTCAGCATTATATTTTGGTGTTATTCCATGGGAGGTATATTTCTTGTGTATATCACAACTGTATGCAAATAGACATTTCATGTAAAGAGTGTCAAAAGTTCACTTTCTATGGATACAAGTGTCGACCGGCTATAGCGGTCAAAGTGTATGAAGACTCATTTGGTGACTAGCGGCAGAAGGTTAAATAGTGCATATTCAAAGTTGAGAATATTAGGTTGGAATCATTTGGTTGAACTAACAGTTGAACTGGTTCAAAGTTTCAAAGGATTCAGTGGTTCAATCGATAGCTGCCAACAATGTTAAGACTATGCGATGGAAGTATATTGAACTAATAGTTGGAGGTTCAATGGTTCAACGATATAATTGGTTCAACAGTTCATTTAGTCTGCTTGGTTCAATGAGTTCTCCCGACTCAAAAGATTCAAGGGGTTCATTTGGTTCGACGGGTTCACGGGTTCAATGAACTTGGAGGGACCAAGTGGCTCAAAGATTCAACCACAGTAATAGTTCCAAATTTATAATCAGTTGTCACCACTTTGCTGTGGACTCTGCATCAATGATTCCCTAAACAAAAGCATAGGTTTAAGTCCTTTCTATGTGGTGTATGGTATGCATCCAAGAGGTGTGTTTGGACTCTGTGATCTTGCTGGAATGGACAAAAGGAGTGCAGATGGGGAATAATTTTCTCAATTCATTCATGACATTCAAGAAAAAGTGAAGCATAACATTGAAGACAACAATCTACAACATAAAAGGCATGATGATCTGAAGAAAAGAGAGTTGCAGTTTCAAATTGGAGACCTTGTATTGGCACATCTTCATAAGGAGAGATTTCCTATAGGAACATACAATAAACTTCAAATGAAGAAGATTGGTCCTTGCAAAATCCTTAGGAAATTTTTAGCCAATGCTTATGAATATCAATGCCTGAAGAGCTAAATATATCTCCCATTTTTAATGTAGTAGATTTATATCCATACAAGGGGGATAATGAGATAGATGAAGTTGAAGCAGTTGATCCATCTCATGAAGAACAAGCTGGGATAGTCACTGTTCCACAATAGATAGAATGCATTCTAGATAAACAACTACTGAAGAAGACTCGTAAGCATGAATACTTTAGTTATCTTGTCAAATGGTGTAACCACCCCATTGAGGATGCATCATGGCTTACTAAAGATGAGATCAATCAGTTGGGTCATTCAGTTGTAGACCTCATGAGCCAAAGCTCATGATCTCTTTCTGCCTGGGAGTTTAATGCAGGGGAATCTTGCCTCCTTCTAGTTTTTGGTTTTATTTTGCTTTAATTGTTTGGTTTTCTTTGTGAATAAAGAAGGGTTCTTGTTCTGCAATTTTGGTGTGTTTGAAGCTCCTGTCGCTCCTGTCACCTAAGTGATAGAATATTACTTGGCTTTCTTTTCTCTCTGTCAACCATTTCTTAGGCATTTACATTTTTGCTATCTGTGGGGAGGTCATGGCTGGCAGTTATATTTAGTTAGAAAGAATTAAAAAAGCCTCCAATCATGCATATGAAGATGGACCCCACTGGCAAAAGCAATTAAGAGGATTCACTATGATGTTTCATTCTTTCCTTGTGGTTTGACCATTATTATAAACAACCATAAATCTGCTAAAGTCACACATTTCTTGGGTAGTCTTTTCTTTGACAGCTCCAATTCATGAGCCTCTACATGTAGTGGTCTGCATTCTCTTCGGTGACTCTATTTTCTTTGTGGCGACTATAGTTACATTATGGCAGCCACGGTTATAGTTTGATTTCTCTCTCTGTAGAACTCAAAACCAATTATGATACATTTAAAAACATTAGCAGCTTTTAGAGAGGGGCAGATGGTGAATAGAAAGGAGGTTGACTGTCTGAGTCAAGGAGGCCATGGTGGAAGAGAAGAGAAGGTGACAATTCTAACAGAGCCGATTTGATAGAAGCTGGATTAGTTTAATTCATTTCTTTTGAATTCCTGCACTGTGAGGTTGAATAGATGGGCTGAATATTTTGAATATTTAATATTATTTTAGACAGAAATATCAACTCATGAAGTATATCTCTTTCTGAGTATTTTTCTGTTGTAAGATCGATTTCTTTTGTATTGGAATTGTGAAGTCAAGACAGAAGCTTGCCTAACCTCCTGTCATTTTCTGCATTTCTTCTTGTGTTTGATTTATGAAAGTGTGTGTGTGAACATGACTAGCAAGGTCGTGCCATCAGAATGAATCTATCTCAAAAAACTTAGTTGAATATTAATCTAGGTAATCATTAGGGGTACTTAGAATTCTATCATCTACTAAGAATTTAGATGGAGCAAGTTTATCATCAACTACTAATGCTTGACTTGGCTCTGTTTCTGGTCTAGGGTCATGCTTAACATGGTGGAGCACAATGGGCTTAGTAGGAATTTTTACTTTGGTTCCTTTTCTTGTTCTTAAAAACATGCGTGTATAGTCAAGGGCTAGGTAACCTCTAAATTTGGCAATGAAGTACTAAGATAAGCATAGCCCAGACATGGTTGGGTAATTCAATTATTACAATATCTTAGGGAATGGTGATTGTAGGACAAGCATAGAGAGTAAGTGGGAGACTCCTAATGACTCCTACAGTCTTGATAAGATTACCATTTAACTGGATGACTCCTTTTTCAATAGGCTCATATAATAGACCCGAAGCATTAGCTACCCTTTTAGGCTGCTAGCCCCTAAGTCTATCATGCAACTATTTAGTATCTTCCTTATAATAGTTAAGATAAGGTAGAATGGAGAAGGTAAATAGGCTTACCTAGGAATTGATTGTCACAACCTAGTTAATATGCCCAGTTAAAATACTTTTATATGGAGTCAAACATGTCCAAATCACTCACTAATGGGCTGGGGATATTGTTACACTCGTAGCCAGTAAATACTTCCATGTGGTATTCACCTTTTGACGGCACGGTTATCACGTGGGGTTTAGTGGGTCTACAATAACACTCGAAGAAGGTGAATTGAGGTAGAACCGCTTCGCGCAATTCATATGTTTCTCCTCGAGTCAATGTTAAGGACCATAAAAGCCTTGAGCAATACTTCGTTGATCCATTCTGTCAATCCTGTAGGTCTTGGTATGAATCCAGATTGGCATATTCTTCGAATGAATAAATCACAATTTGTTTGGTATATTCCAATGTTCAAAGACTGAGGAAGATCCAGCAGGTCCATAAATTTGACAAAAATGTCTGCTGATTGGATTTTCATTAGGGGAGTTGAATGTGAGTTTGAAGATGCAACCTGTATAGGAAGATGTCCCATTAAACTCCATGTTATCTACAGGTGGATAAGGACCTTGGAAAAGATCCCTGATTAAATGCTTTCCATGTTCCTCATTTAGACACCATTCTAGTCTTTCCACTGATGGGTTCAGAAAGGAGACAGGAAGAACAAAGTCTCCACACCAATTCTGAAGTATATGACCAACTTCAGGATCAATAGGTTCTGCTTTGGCTGAGAATTGGAAGAATGGCGTGTCTGTCCATAATCCTGCATATGTTAGCTGTTGTTTGGCCACAAGCATTTTAAAACGATCATAAAGAAAATCATTAGCCATTTTGTAATTATGGAGATTTCTCCTTTTGAAAGGATTTGTGTTCCATTCTTGGCAACTTTCTTCATACCAACGATGTTCCCTTATTCGGATTATCCGAATAATGCCAGACGGTTCTTGTTTTGCTTCAGAAAGAACACATTCTGAAGTGTGTCCTTCTCTAGACATGAAATCTGCAAAAATATTTTCAACTCCAGGAAGGTGGATAAAATCAAATTCATAAGTGCTTAAAAGTTGAGCCCACCTAAGGAGTCTTCCTCTGACAACTTTATTTTTTGATTCTTTTCTAAAGAACCCATGCAGATTTTGCAAATCACTTTTTAACAGAAATCTCTTGTCAGCAATAAACATCTAGAATGCTTGGAAAGAATTAACAACAGCAAGGATTTCTTTATGTGTACTATGGTAGTCTATTTCACTGTTCTTGAAGCTACCAAAGATATATCTAACAATCTCACCTTTATCTTTGGGATCGTGAGATGTTGTTTTCTGCTCCCTAAGAACACCAGCCCAGGCACCTTTGCTTGCATCAGTTTCCACTATTTTGAAACCATTACCTAGGAGCTTTAATGGCAAAAGTTGAGAACACTTATGTTTGATTCTGGAAATCAAAGCATCATGCTTAGCCATCCATGGTGGTGGTGGTTTTCCTAGAAGCTTGTTCAGCTCAATTCTATCTTCAGCAAGCTTGTAATAGAATCCTGCAATATAATTAACAAGGTCCAAAAAGTGTTGTAATTCTTTTACATTGGTTACTGCAAGATTGGAGATTTTGTTCAGGATGTGAGGTTGGGCCTCCATTCTCCCCTCTGGAAGAAGCTTGATGCCAATAAAAATAATATGGTTTTGAGCAAAGAAGGATTTTGCAAGGTTGACAACAAGACCATGATGTTGGCAAATAGAAAGGAATTGACGGAGATGATTGAGATGTTGAGGCATATCCTGGCTGAAGATAAGAATGTCATCAATGTAGGGTTGGATAAATTTGGCATAAGGCTGGAATATAACATCCATTTTTTGTTGAAAAGTGGAAGGAGCAGTTTTGATACCGAATGGAAGGACGGTCCATTCGTAGAGGCCTTGAGGTACTGAAAATGTTGTTTTGTAAAAGTCAGCACTTTTGAGACCAATCCGCCAAAACCCTTTTGTCAGATCAAATTTAGAATAAACATGACTACCCTGAATAGTCTACCAGATATGATCTTTTCTAGGCAGAGGATGTCTATTATCAACAAGACAGTCATTTAACGGCTTATAATTGACAACTAGCCATTTCTCAGGTAATTCCTTACCATTCTCATCAACTTTTGGAACATACATAGCATGACAAGAGAATGGTGATTCAAAAGTTTGAATAATGCCAAGCTTTTCATTCACCATTGATTCTAACTTCATTATAATTCAGAATAGATATTAGCTTCCACGGTTTTATCAAGATCTAGCTTATACTTCCAAGCTAGAAAAGGAAAAGAAAAAGAAAGCAGTTAATGCAGTTTGGTTAGCCAAACAAATGGATGTAGGTCAAGAATCTCTGATAGAGCTTAAAACCACCTTTGCTGCGATAGTATTTACAAAAGATTTAAAGAAGCAAAAAAGGAACCTGACATGTGATCTCCCTCTCAAAAGAGATCCTCAAGGTAATGAACTCATGCCTAAAGCAAAAGCTAATTACTTTTTGATGAGTTTATCTGAAGCATTAACTTGTAGAACAGAAGTTGCAGAGCTTGAAAAGCTTGGCATTATTCAAACTTCTGAATCACCATTCTCTTGTCATGCTATGTATGTTCCAAAAGTTGATGAGAATGGTAAGGAATTACCTGAGAAATGGCTAGTTGTCAATTATAAGCCATTAAATGACTGTCTTGTTGATAATAGACATCCTCTGCCTAGTAAAGATCATATCTAGCAGACTATTCAGGGTAGTCATGTTTATTCTAAATTTGATCTGACAAAAGGGTTTTGGCAGATTGGTCTCAAAAGTGCTGACTTTTACAAAACAACATTTTCAGTACCTCAAGGCCTCTATGAATGGACCGTCCTTCCATTCGGTATCAAAACTACTCCTTCCATTTTTCAGAAAAAAATGGATGTTATATTCTAGCCTTATGCCAAATTTATCCAACCCTACATCGATGACATTCTTGTCTTCAGCTAGGATATGCCTCAACATCTCAATCATCTCCGCCAATTCCTTTCTATTTGCCAACATCATGGTCTTGCTGTCAACCCTGCAAAGTCCTTCTTTGCTCAAAACCATATTGTTTTTATTGGCAACAATCAAGGAAAGACAATTAAGATTATGTTGATCATCATTTCAACTTGTTAATAGTAATGATTGCAAGTAATTTTTTAAGCATTTTGAGATTTATGTGGATGTTGAATTATTACATGCTTAAATGTATTTTTAAATGTTAGATTTAAATCATGATTTTGATGAAGACTAAATACTTGTCTTTGGTATTCATGAGTGGGACAAGAAAAGTGTCGGTGCTCTTACAGACCACGGAGGGAGATTATCATTGGGGGTAAGGTATTTAGAAGGTTTAGAAAGTGACATGGATTGAATGAATCAACACGCATGCGCCTAAAAAACATATAGTTAGGTTGCATAAATGTGTGAGTATGAATGGTGAAAGAAATTATTTTAGTTCAACAACCTTTCCTTGCTCCTATTTGCTTAAGGCACTTAAAGTATTGGTTTTTGGCATCTTAGATCAAAATGTGATTTAAATTGTAAATCACTTTCCTTATGGTATTAATTGTATTCATGTTAGTTTGGAAAGCTCTAGTGTTAGAAATTAGAGTTAAATACCATTATTTGTCTAATTGATTATAAATAAATAATAATGGAAATATTAAATTGAATTAAATCAATTGAAATTTAATTGAAACTAAGAAGTTGGGCTTAAACAACACACTCTAAGATTTGACAGCTTTGGTGGCGCATGTAGGTCCGATTAATCCATTCTCTCACGGATGTCATTTCCATTCCCCTATTCTATCATTGTTAATAGTCAGTCAGCCATTGGATTCCCTCCCATAAACAAGTGAAATTCAAACTCACTTCATGGATGACATAAAGTGTTTTAGTGCAATGTAAAAAAGACATGCGTGTCCTCATGAGGCACTCGCACTATTTAACCATATGAAACAAACAAGTCTCCAACTAGATCAATTTACATTTGCTAGCCTATGATCACATGATATGCACAAAATGGATTTGTTGAAAAGGCTTTAGAAACTTTCAAGAAAAAGCAATTGGCAGGTGTAAAGTCAAACTCCACAACCTTTCCTAGCATCCTCCCTTCTTATGCTAGAATGGGAGCTTTGGAACAAGGTATGGACATCCATCAAAGCATAATGGAGGGGGGATTTTTGTCAGATATTAATGGAAAAAGTGTATAAATTTTCTATAGTAATCACAAATTAGAACAAAAGTCACTTAAACGACTCCAAATAGCGCTTATTCAAGCAAATGTCAAAACTCAACATCAACGTATAAGGAAAAGGTGTCCATGTGAATATTGCAAATTTTGAACATGAAAAAGTGCAATAAGTGATAGAACTACACCCTAGAGGTGTTGAGAACAAGTTCCAAAGTGAAAGCATATGGGAAATTGGTCGTGGAGGTCTAAAGGCATGCCTAGAAGAGAGAAAAGGGAAAAGGCAAGTTAAAAATATGAAAAGCACTCTCCTATCTTTATAAGAGTGCTTATTATGTTATATTTGGTCATTGATAAGCGTGGATTTGAAGCAAAGCCCAATTGGAGAAGATTTTACAGCATCCAAGTGAGTGTTTGTAGCAAATTCCTTGAGATTCATTTGCAAGGATCAAAGTGTGAAACCCCATTCCTAGCCCACAAGATCCACACAAGGCAAGTATTTCTAAAATCTTTGGTGATTATGAAGAGATTCATATGGAAAATTTATTTTTGTTTACAAACTCTTCACGGTAATCTTTTACTATTTGTAATCATGAAACAACAATCTTTGTATACACCATAAGGTGACAAAGAATATAATAGATACAAATCACCTATGGTTTCAAGGGTATCAAAGCAAATTTTCTAGCAAAATAGTAGATTGGTATAGACTTTTAGGGTGTCATCAGTGATTTTCTTATTTTTGTCTATGGTTACAATTATAAAACAATGAGTTTTGAGCTCCTACTACACACTTTTATTGGGTATTATCATTCTCAAAGACATATAATAATCACCAATTATCATTTTCCCATAGAGCAGGGTTATGAGGGTTTATGATAGTTTTATCAATAGCTTTTTCATAGTTAAAACACACAAAAATACTTGCATGCCCTAAGGTTTTAAGAAGAATCTAAGTTACAAATTTGTTTAGGTATAGTGAGGCTTTGGCATAAAAAATAGTGAAAGAGAAGGTTTTCAACAATATAAAATAATAGTCATTTCATACATTTTTAAATGGTGAATTCTCCATTGAAGTTAGTGTCTAAATATCCAAAGATCAAGGAAACTAAGATAGGACATGTCAATGTGCAAAGAGTTAGAGTTGGATGAATGCATCAAGAAAGGAAATAAAATTGCAACAAGACTTTGAGATAACAGTCTTGTTGATCCATCTTCCAATTTTTAGGCAAAATCAAAAATTTGTTGTTGCTTGTACCAAACATTATGACCCTAAGAAGAGGGAGATATGGTCAATAAGTGGTCAAGTTCTTTGCAAACTTGATGACTATTGAAAGTATTTTCAATTTTCTATTGTGTGAAGAAACTAAAGAAAATGACTTGGAGAAATGTACAAAAATATGTAGTACAAAAACCTTTAAATGTTAAAAACATATCAATAAACATTGGTTGAAAGAAAGTAGAAATGTAATGAGTTCAAGCAAAAGCTCACAATCAACATTGCTCTACTCAATTGAGTGACAAGGTAAGATGAAGCAAGAATGTTTAAGACATGGATTTTCTATATCATGAGCATAATATACAAAATGAAATTTTATTTGGATTGGGACATTTTAAGTAGTGATTGCATTTATGGGAAATTGATAAAGTATGAGCAAATGCAAGGATTTCACAATGTTATCATATTTGGTTTATGCTTTTGTAAGACAAGATATTTTTTTGAATTTTCAAGAGAAGGATTATTCAACACCACTCGTATTTATAGACATTTTCCACAGCTAGAGCATAGTGAATCCTTTCAACATTATTGCAAGGTAAATAACTCTTTCTTGATGCATTATGCAGGGATTTTTTTAGTGGCGAATCTTCACCAATTGGCAAATAGTTCATATCCACGAATTGGGAATTGGCGAATACATTCCCACTAGCGGGGGGCCAATTCAGCCAAATTTGTTGGATTTTTAGTCAAATGCATTTCAATTTGCCACCTTATTAATTTTTGAGTCATTTTTAGTTAGTATTTTTGCCACAGTATACTACGTGGTTCTAACGGTGATTCACCTGGAATTTCGGAGGTATGTTTTAATTTACCCACATATTCACCAATATCATTAAATGGTTGACATGCATGAGGACCCATTTTGCCAATATCATTAAATGATTGACATGCACGAGGACCAATTTTGCCAGTATCATTAAATGGTTCACATGTATGATGACCAATTTAGCCAATACCATTATAACTCCATGCTAATCTGAGGGCCATATTCTCATAAAAAATTACAACATATGTGTTTGATGGAGGTCCACTTCGCCTAACATTTACAAGTGTCCTTTTAATAGTACGTGGGATTCACCAAATTATTATACTACCATTTGAAAATCCCACGGTATTCGCCAAATATGCATTGATATAAATGCACTTGAAACTCTTATTAATCCTTTACACATTTTGTTCATCTCTGAGCTCTTGAATCCTCAATTAATTTTGAATCATAGAGAAGTTCTAGATGTAGGCATTGGTGAGTCATTGAAAGGTAAATGATCATTTCTTTACTGTGTAATAATATAAGATTCATGTTGATTATTTATGTCTTTGTTTGGTTTCATTGTTACAGATGGTATTGATTGAGTAGGAGTTAAGAGTCTAGGACTAGGGAGATATCTTAATCTAGGACCCAGGGAATTAGGGATCTATATTCTATCATCTATGATTCCTTCTTGAACAAAATGACATTTTTTCTATAGCTTTTAATTCCTGAGAGATGTCAAGAAAGAAGTTGTCTGAGGGTAGTGAAGGGAGGTCAAGGTCATCAAAATGGAGAAACATAAAGTCATACTTTGGCAATGTTGGCAGTCCATCTGATGGAGCTCTACAACATTAGAACCTGTACGATCTATTGACTTGGATCACAATGTCATGGATGATATTCCAGGGAATACCCAAGGTAGTAGGAATGATGAGAATACTACAAATGATGTTCTAGGGAATACCCAATGTACTGGGAATGATGAGAATGTCATAGATGATATTCGAGGGAATACCCAAGGTGGTGGGAATGATGACAATGCCACAAATGATGTTCCAAGGAATACCCAAGGTAGCATGAATGATAATATGAATAAATCAAACTCAACAAATGATAATGAAATTAATGAAGTTATAGAAATCAATGAAGATGAAGATCTTGCAAGTACACACAAGGGGTTCAAAAGAAAAGCCAAATCAAAAAAGGGGCATGAGTGGGAAATGTCAAGGAGTTTTTAGATTGATTGGGTGTCAAAATTCCCATTCATTGAACTGGTGGAGAATGCAAACAAAGATAAACCTCCCACCTAATGCAAGTGTAAGCTTTGTAGTTGGAAATATCATAGGGACAAGAGGTTGCAACTAAAACTCAACACCATAGAAAAACATATTGGCAAAGTTTAGGAAAACAAATCATAGATGGACAAGAAAAATCAGTGATACGATGGAAAACGAAGGAAGAATGTCTTCATGTAAAAAATTCCCTCAAATATGATGCACCTATCCAAAGAAAGGTGAAGATTCATGTAGGTGGAGGTTCAATTGAAGCTCAATTTGGAAGAAGCACAAATGGAAAAAATTATTTAGTTGGGTGTTGTTTCTCATATTTTGACCAGAGGGCATCCTATGACAGACTACCCAGAACAATATAGTTTATTATCTTTTATGGGCATTCCTAATTTTCTTAACACACATTGGTCAATAAATAGTGGATGGGAATGGGCAAGTTGTCTTGCTGATGTGGAAAAATATGATTTAAAGGGAAAAATTAAAAAGTCAACTTTTATTGCATTATCTCTAGATGAAGTTACAGCAATAGATAATACTTCTTGGGTATGTATGCATGTGTATATTGTGGCAAATTATGTTCACCAACCTCATCTACTCCCTATTTATAAAATGAAGGAGAGTGCAACATCACAAAATCTATTTGAGATAGTTCAAAAATCTTTGATTGAAATTGGAGGTATGGATGACTGCACAATTGCGAGAAAGTTGGTGTGTGTAGGTGCAGATGGAGCTTCAGTAATGCAAGGTCATAGGAATGGTCTGTGTGTAAAGCTACAAACTTCTATTTCACCATACATGATTGGCATTCACTGCATGGCCCACATAATGAATTTAGCATTTAAAATGGTGAGCAAGTTTCCTGTAGTATCAAAAGTTGAAGTTCTAATCTGTGAGCTCTACTCATACTTCTGCCAAAGTCCCAAATGGTTTTTAGAATTTCAACATTTTGCTAAGGGAATAACTGGAGGAAACAAACTTCTTAAGGATGTTGATACCAGATGGATCTCCTTGCATGAACCAACGAAAAGAGTTTTAGCAGAATATAAATCCTTGATTGGTGTAATGTACGACCATTGGTTCATAGTTGACAGGGCTCCTGACCTCTTACATAGGTTAAGTGACATAGAGACACTCCTCATTTTAGCTAGTATTCTTCCCATGCTGGAGGAAATGAACGTGCTTGTGAAAAAATCCCAAGAAAGAACTATGTATATTTTTGAATATATTAAACTGCGTTGAATGATATGCATGACCCTTGATAATCTATATCTATCAGATAAGTCCTCAATAAGTCCAAAATTTAGCAGCTGGCACTTGATAACAAATGTGACCAATCCTGCTAATTTTTCATAGTTTAATGATAACGAGGAGTTATGTGTCTATGTAAAGGAATTTGAGATACCAATGCACTGTTTTAACAAGGTCAGGTGCACTATCAGAGAAGAACCTATTTCAAGAGAAGCTTTTGACAAAATTGTTAATTCTGTAAGTACTACTTTAAAGAATATTGCAAAATCTCTTTCCTTAGAGATTAGAGATCGATTCCCTCATGATGAACTGCTTGAAGCTATGTCTATAGTGTATCCTCAATATTAGGTCAACTGTGAGCCAAGTGATTATCGCAACAAGATACAGACCTTAATAGATCATTTTTGCAGAAGTATAGAATTCGATGGACAAAAAATAGAAGGAATTTTAAATCAAACTAAGCTTAGAGAGCAATCAGGTCGATTTGTAACTTCAATGAGGGAACAGTTTAAACTCATGGAGGTTTCCCACAAAGAGGGATCGATAAAAAAGCTTTGGGCAACCTTAAGTCAAAGCGAAATATTGCGTGATGCATTATCAAATATTTTCAAACTTGTCGATTTACGTCAAACCATGATATTGGGGTCAATGGAGGATAAGAGATTTTTCAATGCATTAAGGTTCTTGAAATCAAAGATAAGAAATAAAATTGACAAGAATTTGGAAAATTTCTTGAGAATGTATAGAACTAGACATGATATCCAGAGTTTTCCTTTTGATAGGGCACTCGCAATGTGGAGGTCCTTATGGGAAAGAAGAGGGTTGTGCAACACTTTAAACAATAATAACACACATGACAGTGACACAATGAATACCAAAACCACATGTAGTGGTAGTGGTGTTGATGAGACACTCTTAAGTGGAGATATGGAGATAGAAGAAAATGAAAAACATGATCAGGATGACATTGGATATTATAATCAAAATGACAAGATGATTTGGCAATTTGAAGGGATTTAGCAGTTATTAGGTATTTATATTGTATTTCATGTTCCAAACTCCAAAATGTTGTTGATGACATTTATTTGTCTATCAGTGATGTACATTCTTCATTTTTGATACAATAAATTAATATTTTCATATTATTATTGCGTGATACTGATAAGTTTTACAAGAATTCAACTAAATGAAGTAATTTTTCTTCTCTATAACCATAGTAGTATTTCATTTGTTTTCCTTTATTGCATTGCATAGTAATCAACAATAGTAGCATATTAATATACAGCATTAGAAAAATTTTAACATGTATGTAGAAACCAGAGTTTTCCTAAAGTAGGCAATTAAATAATATAGATAATTTGAATAATGAACATATAAATGGATTTCAATGTTATATTGATTTTCAAATGAAGGTCTGAAGGAATACATTAAAGTATTACATTTACAATGTACAATAACTTGCTCAAAACCAACTCTACATAATGCTCTGTTGGAAACACAATTACTAAATCATTTTATCAGCTTTTGTAGAGTACTCCACTCTTCATCTGATGGAAGTGTAATTTGTCTTAACCCAATATGAGTGAGTAGTAAGTGTGTTATCATTTTATAATTCATATGTTTACTTGACTTGATTGTTTCACTAAAAGTTCCATTCAAGGTTATTAGTGGTGTGATAGAATCCACAAAGTTTGCCTCATCAAGATTTTGAGGAAACTGGTCCTTATCCAACTTCATTTTATCCTCCATATTCTTTTTGAAAGCAGCCTTTCCAATGTATCGGCATGATGGGTCAAAAGCCACCGGCAAACCAAGCTTTCTGAAGCATTCTTCCTTTGTTTGCATCCTCTTTGTCTGAAAAGATCCTGTGCTTGTTCCTGCTTCGCACATTTTTTAATAATAGATGAGGCCTTTATTGTGGCATCAATACGGTTCTAAATTCCTTTCGATTCCAATTCTTTGCCACTAGCTTCGTAGATTGATTGCAAAATTTTGTTTGCATATGACTGCTTTGAAGTTGCCACGTCTCCATTTTCAGCAATGTATTTCTTGAGTGTATTGCTACATAATAGTAGATCATCAATGAATTCAAACATTTTAGACAAATAATCAATTGTCTTCATAATTTTTTCTCACATGTTATGTTTTATATAAACCATTGTGTTTCTATAAAATTCAGATACTTTCTTTTGGGAGGATTTTATTTCATTTTCTGCATTCTTCAGTTTTATCTACAAATTTTCAAATTTTTTTCTCTCTTTCTCCACATTTTCTTCCCACGAATGTCCTGCTTTTTCTGTTGCCTGTAGTTTGTCATTGGCTTCATTCAAGGATTGTTCTAATTTTTCTAAATTGGCTTTTTCAATATCATATTTTTTTTACTTTCACTTAACATTTTCTTCAGTTTATTCACTTCCACCTCTGTCTGTTTATTCACTTCACTTTTAGATGTAGAGTCAGAGTTTTTTATCCTTTTCTCTAATTCTTGAGTCTTGCTCTCTGATGCTTTCCTCTTATCTTTTTCATTTGCTATGTCTCCCTGTAACTTTTCTATTTGAGTCTACAACCTATTATGTAAATCACAAAGTCAAATGAAATGAGCAATTTTAATGGAATTAACATCACTAAATATATTTTTCTTCTGTTGTAACTAAATTATTGGAACCTATGACCTGTCTATATTACAACTCTGATTTTTAGACAATATAGTCAACAAAGTTACTAGGAAATTAAAAAACAACCATACCTTTTTTGTTCTCTCTTGCTTTAGCAATGATGTGTACAACACTTCGTTGTTTCTTTTTGATACATTAATTTTATCAGAATTTTTTATTCCAAAAAAATCCACTTGGATGGTGCTCACCTCATAGTCAGAGCATTGCATCTGGTCCTCTAGTTTATTTTGAACTTTGGGCACAATAATCATGTAATCCATTTTTTTGATTTCTAGGTCAAATGTAGTCAATACCCTAGTTGTTGTAGGCTCTGAAGTTGCAGTAGTCTTTATCTCTAGAACTTACTTCTTGTGTGTTTTTTATATTTTGGCTCTCTTTTCAAACTTAGCTCTATAATCAGAATTTGTGACACTTGACATAACTTTGAATGACGAAGGAGTAGTTGTAGTGTTGGTGGCATCTCTAATTTACTGAGATTGAGGATTAGCCATTCATGTCCTGGTCACACTAATGATAGAAGGGGGTGCCTTCTGGAAACAATTGCTTTGATGTGGATGTGGAATCAAAACCTGTCATAATCTTTTACTTCTTAGTCTTCACAAGGCCTTGTTCTCTAAGTTTGTCTATAGTATCATTTAATGTTATTGTTGGCCTCTTGTGAGTTTATTGTTATGACTCTTGATGACCACTACTACTACTATTACTTGTACCATCATCAAATTTACCACCAGTAGCACTAGAATGTCCACCATCTCCTATCGGAAAAGAATGAGAAACATGCAGATCAGAAGACCCTTGTGGTACTATTAGTGATTGAATCTCACTCTGAGGAATTAAAGTTGAAATAAATATAATATCTTGATCTATATGTGTATTCCCTTTAGCTTGTTCATCACCTCCAATGCTGAGTCGAAGATCATTAGGTTTTCTAGGGTATACCTCTGGTACCATCCAAATGCCTTGTCATGTGGGCCCCAAACCACCACCTTCATAACCCAATTTTTGGGCTATTGATGCCCATGTAGTATATTTTTCTCTTGTAGTCTCACTCATATGAGGTTTGAATGCATAGGCACTAAGATTTGTGGGTTGGTCTTCATCCTCATCATCACTTTCAGCAATAGCATTAGTTGCTTCAGTAATAGTGGGATGCTCTATATCCCACAATTTGTTGAACTCTTCATCTTTTGAGATTTCTTTGAATTATGCAGTAGCTTTTGGATCACTGAGATCCTTCCTCATAGACCAAAAGGCACCAATTTTTGAGTGTGACCATTGTTCCCGTGTACAAGCATCTCTTAGAGTCTGTGGAATTTTTGTATACTTAGATTTTTGAGCAGCTCTTCTATAGAAATTGTTGTATCTCTTGTTTACCAATGCCACCTCTGCATCTCTCTGTGTTTGTGGAATTGGATGCAATCCCATTATTTGTGATGACAATTTTTCAAAAGAAATACCTCTTTGAGCAGTAGTTTCTTCCATGACTTTTCTAACCTCATCCCAAGAATTCTTGTTTCTCAACATTTCTAGCAGGGGTTTACTTTCATGTTGAATTCTAGTTGGAGCATTCATATTAGCCACAAGCCTTGTTTTAATCATGTCACATGGGTCATACTACCAGTGAGAGTCAACATCAAATTTAAAAAGTTGTAAAATTTCATGTGCCACATTGAATGCTTTTCTCTCAAATGTGAACCCTCCACATGAAAAAGTTAAGGAAGGAAATATGCTCTTCTTTTGTTGACTAACAAAGTGCAGTTGATTTGTACTCTCCATCTATCGTATGTATTCCAATGCAAAAACCCTCTCTATCACATGTATTGGAAGTTTGTGGGGCTCTACTCCTGATCCATAAAATCTTAGGATAGTATATTCCTCCATGAAGTACTAGTCAGCCAATTGTATTTCTTTTCCCAATTGAATGCAATTTCTACAAGACTCAAGCAATCTAGGCATTGGAGTATTTGTAATGGCTTGATATAATTGAGCCAAAAAGTAGTCCACAAAATGATTGTAGTTCTTTTTATTATGATACATTTTTATCTTATGGGTCCAATCAAGTACATTTTTATCTTGTTGAATTTGAAGCTTGTTGTCCTGAAACATCCCAGCAAACTACAATAGAAAAAAATAACACAAGTAGGTTGTGAACCTAAATTTCTTTCTATTAGAACTGGGAGTGAGAGCTTCACTTTGACTTTGTTTAATCATTAAAAACTGATCATGCATGGACCTTGCAATGTGCTCAAGAAATCTATATTTAGCAGGTGGATTGCATTGATGGATATTGTATACCATTTCAAGGAGGCTTGCATCCACTTGACTATTATTATCCAATCCAAGGAAAAACACTAGCATGGAAACAATATCCTAAACCCATGTTTTAAAAATATCAATTTTATAAGGAGGCTTATGATTTTGATTGAGTAGGGCACCATCCAATGTTAGAGATTTGATAAAAAAATTTATCATTTTCACTAACTGCTTCATAAGTACTAGCAAGTTTTTCTAGGTTTATGTGGACTTTTCTGCATTCTTCAGTGGTAAAACCCAACAATTTGCCAAAATATTCCCCATTAATGGGAAGCATTACTTCTTGGCTATCTTTTATAACTATTGCTTTTCTATTTTCATCATAATTATGGGCACAGACCATGATAAATTTACGGTAAGGGAAAACCTCAGTGAACATCAAGCGTCCCAATCCAACCACCCATGGTGCAGTCATCCTGCTATTTGGTATTGGTTTTTTTGGGTCAGGTTGCACTTGACGTACCTTATTCTCCAATGAAAATCCAAGTGTTGAGGTAAACCTTCCAAAGATTACAGGGTCATAAATATCATGGTATTCATCTGTAAAACTTGGGCTTTTAAGCAATCCGGCATAGTCTATTTTATCTCTTTCTTTGTTATTCCCAATTTTTGGTCTAGTAGTGCTAGTAGACATGCTTGTAAACACTCAACCCTAAACCCTGGTCCCCAAGATTTAAAAAACTGAAGTTTCAAGGAGAATAGTAATAGTAATGGTAATAGGAATGAAGTATTTATGTATTCCACTTACCTGAAAAAGATGAATACAAAGACTGGCACTGAGTGACTCCATGGCATCGCACAATCGATATTAAAATTTTTGGTGCAATGCAATCTTCTTGAGTCCTTGACCCTCTTGCTTCCAGATAGTATCAATTAAAATTGCTAAATGCTAAGTGCCAACTGTGAAGTAAAGTGAGTGAAACGTGTTACATTCTTTTACTAAAGTTATAAATTTTATTTTATTCTCGAGGAAGTTAATTTTTTTTAAAATTTATTATATCCTATTCTATTCTTCACTTTCAGTACAAGTTGGTAGCTGTAGTTATACTACTACTGAGTACTCTCACTTCAAACAAAATTTAAGGATGGCAATTGGCATGCAAGTCTACAGCCTGAATTAATAATTTAATACTTATACAGCACGTACGTCGAGCGGTGGAATTGAAAACTATTGTATAATCTCAACCATTGATATTTGTAAATCTAACAAATATTGATTGATTCTGGAGGTTTGAGTTCACAAGTCTAGCGCTCCAGACTTTCATTTTGGAATTCAACTACAGTCATCCATCTGGCATCGAAACATTCATTGAATGGTGATACATGGCGCTAAAGTCTAAAGCTCCCTTTATATAAAGTCGGGCCCACTTTGATGATATAATATAAATTAGATATATTATATAATAATTATAATTAATATTATATAAAATATTATAATATAGGTATAAGGTTAGATATATTATTATAATATAGTATATAATAAATAGAATTATATATTATATTATATAATAATTATATTATATTATTTATATAATAATTATTCATTCGTTGATCTTTGTAATCTAACTGCTCTAGATTGATTCCAGAGGTATGAGTTCACAAGTCTAGCGCTCCAGACATTTCATTATGGAATTCAACTACAGTTGTCCAACTAGCAATGATATATTGGATAATTATTAGATATATAATTATATATATTATTATTATATAATTATATTAGATATATTATTATAATATATTATATAATATATAATATCGATGGTGGTGTTTTAAGGTGCTCAACTAATAAAGATAGAATAGTCCAGCACACTACGTAGCTTTAAAGTGTTTGTCCTTCATTCGAGGTTGCGATATGGTGCTGACATGCAATATTGAAAAGATCAAGGTCTGGTCTTGATCGAACAGTTGATAAAAAGATGTGACCATTCCCACTTCACGGCATGCTATGTTTAATTGAGAAATAAATGAGGCAACAGTAGGAAATAAATGGATTTTGTCCTCCATTTTGAAGTCCATTATGCACATTGCAAATGCAATTCTAAGCATACTGAAGACTAAAGACTTCTACGAGTTGAAGCAGGATTTGACTAAGTAGCATTGTAGCTAGTGATTGTGACTTCAAAGTTTGGGTGCGGGGTGACTGCATAAACTGGTATGTTGAATCTTGATCAATAGGGATATCTTTGACCTACATAATTGCATTTTAACATTAAGGAAAACCAAATTGACTCCCCTTCCAAGTTGTTAGAGTTGTCAAGCCCTCACCCCCTTTTTTCCTTGTAGCATGTCCTACTCCTTTTGCCTATAATCATGAGTCAAAGGTCCAATTGTGGGGGTAAAATGAAGAGGGATTTACCCCAAGACCTTATAAACCATCTATAAGGATCTTCTAAAAAATATAAACATGCCCAGGCTACCGGGGAATTGACAAATAGGTTTAATGATTTTCATAGTTACATTAAGGATACAATTCTACTAATAAGAGGGTGGGAGCTATTTGAGTTTGGATACAATCGTCGTGCCCTGGAAAAACCCATTTCACACATTTGGGATTTAGATTTAGGGAAATTAGTTGTCCCCAATGTATTTGTAAATGTGGACCTCATTCAAGCAATTAACCAAAGGTACGATTCAAACACTTAGGTGCTATCAAATTATGAGGGTAAGCAACTTTTCCATCTAAACCGAGATTAATAATTGAAGTGTTTGGTCTCAACCCCCTGGCCCATGAAATAATTGTTGTTGAGGAGCTAAAGAAGGAATACAACAGAAACAAGAAGGCTTACAAAACCTACAAGTTACCTCTTCACATGCCAAGAATCATGGGCAAGCATTTGAAAATATCTAACCATGAAACAAAACCTTTCAACATTGACATGTTTGAAGACTACTTTGTGAACACTTACTATGCCCTCTGTAAAGTTTTTGGGATCAATTATAATCCCCTGATACCAAATCATTTATTGGTCATGATTGTTGATATACAAGATGAATACCAGTATAGAAGATTTGATTATAATACATATCTAGTTGAACAAATCCATAAGGAATTAGTAGGATTAAAATAGGGAGATACTGCCCCCACCTTTTCTAGGTATTCCTTGTTATGCCATATTTTATTGCACTGTGGCATTGGGACAAGATTCTAGGGCAGTGAATTGCAAATCCAACATTAGACCAAGGATGAAGAGCCTATGCCAATTCAGGGTAGAGTGCACTTATGGGACTCGTTTTACAGCAATGCAAATTACCTAGTGTTTGAGGAGCATTTTGCATAAAGGGTGTTGGGACTATTAGGATAGGAGAGGCCTAGAATCTCCAAGGAGATAATGGACTTGTTAAGGCCTTTGGAGAGAAAACCAGATGGTTGGATTGATCACAATTGGGGTGATTGGTTCCTTTATAGGAATGTAACTATAATTAGGGTTTATGGGGCAAATGTCAGACCCCACTTATTGCAAATGTTGAAGGACATATTTAATAGCTTTAAGTCTCTTGAAAAGTATTCCCTGCCACTAGTTTGTACTAAAAATGGCACTGAAAAGTCTCTGTCCGATTGGAAAGTGCAATTTGGCATCATAGTTCCCATCTCCATCAAATCAATCATCACTGGGAGCAAAATTGATCATGTGCAATGTAATGCTCAAATGGACAGGCTACTGAATTTAGAATCTGGCTTGAGTAGTTTCATAAAATAAACTAAAATATCATTAGACACCAGGTACACAACTTATATGCAAAGAGTTGATAAAATTTTGAAGTACAACTGGCCAGCAAAGGAGAAATATAATGTATGGGTGCAGAAGTATGCGATGTAATCACCATCTATAATTTTATGTCTAGTCTATGTTTAGGAGCAATAAATTATAGGTGATTTTGGTCTGTGTAGTGTGAGTACTTTTATATGATGTATTCTCCCCAATTGGATTAAAAATTTAAATGACAGAATGCAAACTATTTATGCATCAGAGTATATTATCAAGTTATCTCCATTTGTGTTTTTTGTAACTAACGATTGAGAATTTGAGAATTAATACAATCAAGGATTTATAAATTATTGCTTCTCTCATGATGAATCTTACTGGCAGTTTTAATTATTTCTGATAACTTATAACTTTTAGAGTAACTTATTCTAAACCTTATTAGATTAAAATTTAAAACCTTATTCTAAACCTTATTAGCTTTATCATATATTATTTTATTATCTGATAATAATGTAATATATGATAATTATTAATAATTATATAATAAATATATGATAATAATAGATTCTAAAGGCCAGTTCCTTGTTAAATGGCTTAATCTATTATCTAACCTTGTCTAGAGACTAGAGAAAAAAGGTAGCAACAACTAAAATGAATGTTGAAAACAAAAGAAGCAATACACCAAGATTAAAGTATATTATCCTTGAAGATTAAATTCAATAGTTAACAAAATAAAATGCACACATCAATAGAAATGTAGGGAGTAATTAATCATCCAAAAGTAATAACAAAAATATGATAGAAACACAATTCTACAACTTCATATGTTAATTGAATAATAACTAATAGAATAAAATAAACACATCAATAATAATGTAGAAAGTAATTAATCATCCAAAAATAATTATAATAATAGGATAGAAACACATTTTTTGATCGGTAAACCACACCATGTGTGGGAAATTATATTAATATAAAAAAATTTACATTTCGTTCGAGCCTAGAGGGATCTTTACAAATTAATACAAGAGCACTCAATTGTGCCAAAAAATAAAAGCACTATATAGAGACTTCAGGCTACCATAGAAATCCCTAGCCCCTTGACTCCTTGAAAACTTCCCACCCTACCATCCCAGCACAGTAATTACCAAAAAAGTGGCCCCAGGAGCCCGACCACTACTACAGTCAGTAGAATTCCCCCACACTCACAGTGGATCAATCCATACCGGAGTCTCCTCTCTATCCATTCCAATTGCCCACCAAAGAAAGTTTCTCCCATGAGCTGCCCAAAGCCTGTGCCTTCCCAGTTACTGCTCATTCATGTTTAGCAGGAACGGATGCCTAGCTACACCCTCCTCTTCCTCCTGTAGCTTCTACAGGTCTCTTGGCCACATGATCATGACCCCCAATTCTACAAAAAACTACCACATCTACGTCGTCTAGAAGAATATTCGGAGTGAATACCTACCATAGATTCACCAACGCATCCACCTTTGCCTCTCCCAAGTCAAACAAAGAAGCCAGAAAGCACAAGGAAATGTATGTATTTACCCTATATCTATCCTTCGAGACTAAGAAGTCTTTACCTAGGACCTATTATGTTTGGCATGTTGATTGTCTTACCATTGATGTCAAAATAGTGGATCTTGACATACAATGAGGACTTCTTCATGGGTGTTCATGGTATCCATCTTCATCTTATGTTGGTCATGACAAGATATGCAGAGATTTGATCTTCATGGTTGACGAGTGTTCATAGCATCACAAGGCAAGGAGGTTCTTCATCATGTCCCTACTTTTCATAGTATCACAAGATCATGATCAGAGTTGTTAAGAGTTGATCATCATAAATCTCAGGTGTGTCAATGTGGTTCAGATGCTTTAGGAGGTGTTGTTTGCTTTCATGTGGTTCAGTCTTCTTCAGGCATGCTTCATTTCATGCATTACATGTGCAATGCAAGCCATGTGCTTCAACTCTTGATAGTATTCTAGAAATGCCTCCTTGTCATTGATGTTGGTTTTTAGGTGTACCTTGTGCCTTATCAAATTGTGTGTTGTGTGCCTTCTTCAGTATACCCACATGATGATGATCAAGATGTTGTCAAAGTAGTGATTCTTGCAGAGTAAGATTTGATTTAGAGTTTTGAGATAGGTGTGAGATGATGTATTTGCATAAAAAAACTTATAGTCATATTCCTCATAGTTTCTTCCAAGACTTCATAGGTATAAACTATCAATCATACTCTGGTATAATATCTTTGAAGTCTGTATGGTCTCTGTATAATCATCAACATTTAGTTTTGATATGTCTAACATGCGTATTTCATCATTTCTCCTATTAGGGTTTGTTGTGTTGATAGTGCTAAGGGATCAAAACCCCTAAGTTAATGAGCTTAATGCATATCATATTATACCCTATGTTTCCTGTCACTACTTTATTTCTATTTCTATGTTGACTTGGTCAGCAGGTTATAACATAACTTAAGTTATGTTTTAAGTTCAAAACATTTTTGGACCGGCCCCGACTTCCTAGGGCTACCGGTAGCTATAGGTTACCAAAGTCTTAAAGTTAATCAAATGATAAAGATTGAATAGCTTCAATAGTGCGAAACTTGATCCAATGGACACCTTTTAGTTACTTTTTGAAGTTCAACAGTCATACTTACCTTTCTAAATTTGACATGTAGTGTGTCATAAAAGGCTAAAAGCAGATTTTTGAAGGTTTATAAGAAGTGTAGAGGGCCAATAAAATTAATTCTAAGATATATTCAATGTGTTTGGAGCTTTTGAACATTGATATGGAGGGTTGATTGGTATACCTACATTCTAATATGACAATTGACCAGTTTTGTACAGGAGAACATGGTATTTGTAGTATGTGAAAGATTGAAGATTTGTTAATGTTTATGGAATGTAAGAAAGGAAGGTGAAGTTGTTTATGGTTGATTAGACAAATGTATTACTTCTCACAAAGAGTTACATATGTTTCATAGATTAATACAAGGTTGTAAAGTTTGTGATTGAAAAGTTTTTGTTGAAGTGAAAAGCAAAAGGAGATATAAGGTTTTGCTATATAGAGAAACAAAGTTTTCCTTGTTATATGTTTATATTCCTATATTTGGGTTGGTTCTCTTGGATTTGGTGCTCCTAAATGTGCTAGGGTTGGTGCCCTTGGAGTTGGTGCTCCTAAAATGTATTAGGGGTTGGTGCTCCTTGAAGTAGGTTCTTCTAAACAAAGTAGCTAGTGAGGCTTTGTAACAAGTGGGATTTGATTAAGCCAGTGAGGCAGTTTAGAATGGCTTTTCATCCCTATGAGGGTTTTCCACTCATGAAATCTATTGTGTCATGGTCTCAATTGTTGTGTGATTCATTTGTCTTTCATGCTTGAACATTCAGTCTTATTTGTTGTTTAGTATTTGATTCCTTCCTTTGATAAAGCATATTGTCAAGTTTGATTCCTTCACTTTCTCTTTTCAAGTTTGCTAAGAAGTAAATAACTTGTTTTAGTTACAACATTGATTCACCCCCCCTCTTAGTGTTGATTGTACTCCAACATGACCATCTTCACTGCCTCAAGGAAGAGTCTATTCTGTTGCTTACAAATTATCATCAGTCTGCAATTTGTGATATGACCCAGAAAGGCAACCTCGCACTTATTGCAGTGGAGCCTTATGGGAATCTCCATCCTATATTTTGAGAAGTCTAGACAAGTATCATTTTGCTGGAGACCTTCAAGATTTAAAGGAAGTTCTTTAATGAACACACGCCTCAAGTGAAAGATGCATTTATTCATTGTCTAGATTTTTGTAGTGTCAATCTTTAATTCGTGTTGTCATTAATAATTATAATTCATTATTCCTCACACTGGCAGGGTTGTTAGAAGCTCTTGTGGGAGAGCCATTTAATGCCTGGGAAAAGTATTTCGTAGCCCACCAAATGCAAACGATTGGTTCACTAATGTTTAATGCTTGGGAAAAGTATTGTTGCTTCAATAATTATATAATAATTATTAATAATATATAACTATTATTATATTATATATTGTATTAGTATTAGTATTAGTGTTAGTATTAGTATTAGTATTAGTATTGATATTAATATAATATAAGATGTTAATCATATAATATAATTAATTATTATTATTATTATATATTATATTATATTGATATAATTTATAATAATTATTCAACTATTGGAATTCAATAATAATATATAAACATGGTGCCTTATCGTTGTTAAAATGAACCAGACAACTGAGAGGTCAAGTGAATCAGTTGTCTTATTACTTAAACAATTATGCACCTTAAAGCATTAAACACTTGTCCATTGTTTGTTATGATTAAGTCATGAAAGCATAAACTTAGAAACATAAACACAATTGCAAGATCATACACAAGAGACACCAGATTTTTACGTGGAAAACCTTGTTAAGAGAAAAATCATGGTGGGGGTTAATCCACAAGATATATATGTAAAGCATAATACCAAAAATCAGAGGCTCACTGCCAATAGGGCTCACTGCCCAGAAAAAGGCTCACTGCTAAGAGGTGGCTCACTACCAATGGGGTGGCTCACTGCCAAGGGTTTTGAACTAAGATGTTAGCATATACTCCATGCCTAAATTTAGTTCCATTGAAGTGCAATACTCTTTTGCTCTGCTCTACTTTTTCTCTTCCTTACTTATCTTCACATTTTTCACACAAGGACACCCTTTCCTTGACTCAATTGCAAGTATTAATACACTACATCAACCTTGGAATGTTCATCAAGGTCAGCATTACAATCATCAACCATTGGATCATTCTCCAAGGTCGACATTACAAACATACATAAAATAGGTCTATGCCTAATACAAAATTAGCAAAGGAAATGTAGTAAAGATGTATGTGGATCAATCCATGCCTTAGCTGGGACTCAAACATGATATTCCACACCACTACATGCTTCTACAATCTTCAATACATCTCCGCAATCACTGGAATTAACCAAATCGGCTAGGACTAGTTACATGTTACGTTTTCTAGGAACAAACTTCAAACATGATCTCAATTCCTTAATGCGGACCCATGTAAATGCAGGAACATGATTAGGAGGCATCCAAAAGCACGTTGTAATCACTAGGAGCAACCATACAAACTCTAACCACTTTATCCATGAGATTCTTCACACCGGAGCATGTATGAACTTCACTGTCTTCAACTGTCATAAAAGAAAGATAGTTTGTGGACCACAAAATCATGAACCATTGTAGTTTTAGGCACTTATCATCATCCCAAACTTCCCTCTAGAACCATAGAGAAAAATAATTCAATGCAAAGAAATGTGGAGCAAAATACTTTCTCCCTGTCACCAGTGAATAATCAGAAAAAATAGGTTTTACTCTGGTGAATGTAACTCACTCAATTCTTCATACTGGAGGCTCAAAATCAGAATTTAGCATCTTCAAACATACCTCTAAATAACTTCCAATCCACAGACCAAGATCTTCACTCTCCAAGAAATGTGGAGCAATCTTCTAGGCTATTCTTCAGTATGTAACTCACTGTCTTCACTGTGATTCACTGTTTCCTTTCTGATTCTTCCAGAGGGGCTAATTTTCTCAATATCCTCAACATATAAAGCTTCTAACCAAATAACAAAATAGGATACAGTTGGCACCAATGACAACACCGATTAGGCACATACTTGCAACAATCTCCCCCTTTGTCATTGATGGCAACATATGATGTGAAAAACTACAACAGCCATCAAGACAAGATTCCCCCTATCTCTTTACACATCTGTACTCCTTCTCTCTAAGTTTTTCACATGATTTCTCTCCCCCTTTGACATCAATGGAAAAGGGCACATACTTGCACTCTGCTACTTTGATTCAATCTCTCTTCATCTGACTACTCCCCCTGAGAAGTAGCCCTTACAAGCATCAATCTGGATATGGAGATGGATTTTTCAATACCTTCATACTGATGCACTTTTGTGCATCTTAGTTTAGAGAAGGAGGGGTGATAACCCCTAACTTTTCTCTGAGATACTCAAAAGTATCCTTAGGCAAAGGCTTAGTGAAAATGTCTGCAATCTGATCTTTTATAGATACATATTCCATCTTGACTTCATTCTATGTCACCTTTTCTCTCAAAAAGTGATAGCTTATGGATATGTTCTTTATCCTTGAATGCATTACTGGATTCTTTGATATGCTTATGGCACTTGTATTGTCACAAAAGATTGAAATTAGATCTTCATACACAAATCGGATGTCCTTCAATGTCTGCTTCATCCATAACACTTGAGTGCAACTACATGCTGCAGCAATGTATTCTACTTCTGTAATAGACAAAGATATTGAGTCTTATTTCTTGCTTAAACAAGATACCAGCCTTTTTCCTAAGAAGAATGCACCTCCACTTGTACTTTTCTTGTGATCCACATCTTTGGCCCAATCTGCCTCAGCGTATGCACTGAGAGTGAAATCATTGGCTTTTGGATACCACAAACCATAATCCACTAAGCCTTTCATGTATCTCAGTATTCTCTTGACTGCCATCACATGTGACTCTATAGGTTCTGCCTGAAATCTTGCCACAAGACAAACTGCATGCATTATGTCAGGTCTGGTTTTGGTTAGATAAAGTAATCCTCCAATCGTAGATCTATATCTCTTATGATCTTCCATAGGTGAGTCATCATTTTTACTCAACTTACAACCAGTTTCCATGGGAGTGCTTATCAGTTTAGAGTCATCCATCCCCAACTTATTTAACAACTCTTTCACATACTTCAATTGAGAAATGAAGATAAATTTATTTGATTGATTGATTTGCAAACCTAAAAATAAATTCATCTCACCAAACATGGACATTTCAAATTCATTTTGCATTTCCCCATCAAAAACCATGCACATAACTTCATTGCCTCCAAAGATAATGTCATCAACAAAGACTGTAACAATTAGGATTTGTTCATTATTGATCTTGAAGTAGAGATTAATGTCGGTAGTACCCTTACTGAATCCTAATTGTATTAGATACTTAACCAATCTTGCATACTAGGCCCTAGGGGCTTGTTTTAGTCCATACAATACCTTCTTCAATCTGCACACCATGTCACCCTGATCTGATGATTGGAATCCTTCTGGTTGTTTAATATAGACTTCTTCCAATTCTCCATTCAAGAATGTAGACTTTACATCCATTTGATATACCTTGAAATCTTTCTAGGTTGCAAATACTAAAAACATTCTTATTGATTCAATCCTTGCCACTGGTGCAAATGTTTCCTCAAAATCTATTCCTTCAACTTGAGAGTATCATTTGCATATCAACCTTGCTTTGTTTCTTACCACCTCACCATTCTCATTCATTTTGTTCCTGAAGACCCATTTGGTGCCAATTACATTTTTATCTACTAGTCTGGGAACAAGATCCCAAGTCTGATTCTTCTCTATCTGCATCAGTTCTTCTTCCATATCCTTTACCCAATTTTCATCATTACAAGCTTCATTGACACTTTTAAGTTGTACTTGAGAAATCAAACAATAATTAACCTGTTCATCAGCAGCCCTTCTTCTAGTCTGAACTCCTTTACTCTTATCTCCTATGATTTGATCTTTAGAGTGATTTAACTTCACATACTTGGGTGTCTTAATAATTATTTCAGGAGCTTGTTCTTCTTCTTCCTCTGAGTTTTCTTCTTGAGCTACGCTA
This sequence comes from Cunninghamia lanceolata, assembly GCA_027924645.1. Taxonomy (NCBI): domain Eukaryota; kingdom Viridiplantae; phylum Streptophyta; class Pinopsida; order Cupressales; family Cupressaceae; genus Cunninghamia; species Cunninghamia lanceolata. The sequence goes on along the minus strand of BSBN01000635.1, from coordinate 8,625,527 downwards.
CTACTTTGTTTGCAGGGACATCCGGTTCAGCAAATTCATATCCACTTGATACCTTTTACTTGGTTTCATCAACTTTGACATTTGCACTCTCAATGATCTTCTTCAACCTGTTATTGTAGCACCGGTAGGCCTTTCTCTTGGTAGAATATCCAAGGAAGATACCTTCATTACATCTTGCATCAAACTTACCTAGATTTTCATCTCTTCTAATATAACACTTACTACCAAAAAATTTGAGATATTTGATAGTAGGAACTTTGCCATACCACAACTCATAAGGAGTCTTAGAGTTGTTACCTTTTACTTGGACTCTGTTTAGGATGTATACAACAGTGTGAATTACCTCTCTCCAATATACTTCCACTAGGTCAACCTCCATCATTGTTCTAGCAATCTCTTGAATTGTCCTATTTTTCCTTTCAACTACTCCATTTTGTTGTGGAGTCCTGGGTGTAGATAATTGTCTCTTTATCCCTTGTTCTTCATAGAAGATGTTGAAGTCATTTGATGTAAATTCTCTACCTCTATCAGACATAAAGCACTTTATCTTCAAGTCTAGCTCATTCTCAACCATTGCCTTGAATTCTTTGAACTTTTCTAGGGCTTCTACTTTTTCTTTTAAGAAGGTAACCCAAGTCATTCTAGAATAATCATCAATCAGCAACATGAAATACCTATCTCCTTGTAGACTTCTTACTCTGGTAGGTCCACATAGATCTGTATGCACTAATTTCAGTAGTCCATTAATAAATTGATCCTTGCTCTTGAAACTTATTCTTGTCTATTTTCCAAATTGGCACTCCTTGCACAAAGTATCAGCAGGCTTCACAAGCTTAGGCAAATCTCTTATAGCCTGAGTGTAACTTATCTTCACAATGTTGTCAAAAATGATGACACAACCTTCTATGTTACAACCAACTTTCATCATTCTGAGCCAACAAACAATATTCATTAGTCCCTTTCAAATGATAAATGTTACCTCTTGTCTTCTTACCAGTTGCAATCACTATTTCAGAGCTTTCCAAGATCTTGCATCCATTATCCTTGAATTTGAGATCATAACCTTTCCCATACATCTAACCAACACTCAAGATATTGTGCTTTAATCCCTTCACATATAAGACATCATCAATGTTGTGCTTTCCATCAAAAGAAATGGATCCTTTTCCACAAATCTTACCAGCTATATCATCACCAAACCTAACTAGTCCTCCATCATATTTTTCCAAACTTATGAACTTACTTTTGTCACCAGTCATGTGATGAGAGCATCCACTATCAATAACCCATTCATCTTTGTCTTCAACAACCTAAGAAGCCAAGGCACTTTCCACTGGTTTTTCTTCCTTTACACAGCTAGTAGGATTAGTAGTTAGAGGTTCTTCTTTAATAGCAATAAATAAGCATTCATTTCTAGAAGTACTAGCATTATCCAGTTCACCATCTGATACTCCTTCATTATCATCAATATCTTCAACATAATAACATTTCTTTGGAATTCTAGGTCTATCTAGTCTTGGCTTGGGAACTCTTGTAGGGCACCTAGAAGCATAATGACCAACTTTACCACAATTGAATCATTTGAAAGGTAATTTGCATTTGAACTTACCAGTACCTCTGAGCAGACTATTAACAAATTTGGCTTCAAGTTCTTCAACCTCATAATCTAGTTCCACCTTGTACTTTTCAGATCTGGGGGTTCTTTCTGAAGTTCTGGCCCTAAAAATAGTCTCTATCTTTGGAAGTGAATCACCAAGTTCTTTCATTTCAATGGTTATCAACTTCTCTAGCATCTGATCTTTTGTAATCTGTGTTACTGTCATTATTTCTTCAATTGCGACCACTTTATGACAATAAGATTTAGGTAGTGATCGAAGAATTTTGTTTCACAACTACAATATCCTCATTTTTTCCTCCTACACTTCTAATGCTACTCACAAGTTCGACGACCTTTTGCATGAAGGATGTTATGTTGTCATCTTCATTCATATTCAAACATTCATATTTTGCCTTCAAACTCTGCAACTTGGCGCTCTTCACAAATTCATCTCCTTCATAGAGATTCTTTAACTTATCCCAGATTTCATAAGCAATTTCTAGCTCCATGATCCTTGTTACTTCGACGTCGGATAAGGCGCTCACCAAGGCATCTTTGGCTTTTATGTTCAACTCAAATTCTTTGATCTCATCTTCAATTTACAAATCATTCTTCAGTATTCCATACTTATTTTCAGTTATTTTCCAAACACTGTAACCCAAGTAGAGAAGATAGGTTTTCATGTGTATCTTTCGGATGAAGTAGTTTGTTTCATCGAATCATGGACTTTCCTTCTTATACGACATTTTGGATCACCCTCAAGTGGTCAAGATTTCTTCTGAGGGACTTGGCTCTGATACCAATTGTTGAAATGAACCAAACAACTGAGAGGGGGAGTAAATCAGTTGTCTTATTACTTTAACAATTCTGCACCTTAAAACATTAAACACTTGTCCACTATTTGTTATGATTAAGTCATGAAAGCATAAACTTAGAAACATAAACACAATTGCAAGATCATACACAAGAGACAACAGATTTTTATGTGGAAAACCCTATTAAGGGAAAAACCATGGTGGGGATTAACCCACAAGATATATATGTAAAGCACAATACCAAAAATCAGAGGCTCACTGCCCAAAAAAAGGCTCACTGCTAAGAGGTGGCTCACTGCTAAGGGTTTTGAACTGAGATGTTAGCATCTACTCCATGCCTGAATTTAGTTCCATTAAAGTACAATACTCTTTTGCTCTGCTCTAATTTTTCTCTTCCTTATTTATCTTTGTTTTTTTCACACAAGGACACCCTTTCCTCGACTAAATTGCATGTATTTATACACTACATCGACCTTGGAATGTTCATCAAGGTCAGCATTACAATCATCAACCGTTGGCTCATTCTCCAAGGTCGACATTACAAACATACATAAAATAGGTTTGGGCCTAATACAAAATTAGCTAAGGAAATGTAGTAAAGATGTATGTGAATCACTCCATGCCTTATCTGGGACTCAAACATGATCTTCCACACCACTACATGCTTCTACAATCTTCAATACATCTTCACAATCACTAGAATTAACCAAGTTAGCTAGGACTAGTTACATGCTACGTTATCTAGGAAAACACTTCAAACACGATCTCAATTCCTTAACGCGGACCCATGGAAATGCAGGAACATGATCAGGAGGCATCCACAAGCATGTTGTAATCACTAGGAGCAACTACACAAAATCTAACCACTTTATCCATGAGATTCTTCACACCAGAGCACATGAACTTCACTGTCTTCAATTGTCATAAAAGAAAGATAGCGTACGGACCACAAAATCATGAACCATTGTAGTTGTAGGAATGTATTTTCATCCCAAACTTCCTTCTAGAACTGCAGGGAAAAATAATTCAATGCAGAGAAATGCGGAGCAAAATACTTTCTCCCTGTCACCAGTGAATAATTAGAAAAAATAGGTTTTACTCTGGTGAATGTAACTCACTCAATTCGTCATACCAGAGACTCAAACCTAGGATTTAGCATCTTCAAACATGCCTCTAAATAATTTCCAATCTACAGACCAAGATCTTCACTCTCCAATAAATGCAAAGCAGTCTTCTAGGTTGTTCTTCAGTATGCAACTCATTGTCTTCACTGTGATTCACTGTTTCCTTTCTGATTCTTCCAGAGGGGCTAATTTTCTCAATATCCTCAACATATAAAGCTTCTAACCAAATAACAAAATAGGATATAGTGGACACCAATGACAACAAAGATATGTTGACATCAATGACAACACCGATTAGGCACATACTTGCAACAATCGCACCGTCGTAGCTTTAAGTTTTTAGCTTAAAGCAAGGTTGAGATGAGGCAACTCCTTGTGATAAGACAATAGAGACCACAACATGGCAGAGGCTCAGAGGGGATATGCTCGAAGCCCCAATAAATATTAAAAATATATCAAAATAATATTAAAATAGATCGGGGCGATTAAAAACAAGGACCCACAGGGAATACGTGGTGTCTTCGTGCATCGTCACAGCTTTAGAAATATAGGCTCAAATGGAGGTTGCGATGCCCGCAATGAAATCAAAGTTATAATAAAATAAAGGGGCTCGAGGTCAATAACTTAGAGCAAAGGGGCTAATAGCTCGATGACCACCAAGGGGATAAAGAACAACTTTAGTTGGGGAAACTAGCTACACAGGTCAATGATCAATTCGAAGGATAAACCCTAAACACCTTAGACAACACTAGTCGTAGTGTTTTTACTTGGGGATTTTGCAGAGTTAATCGTGATAACATAAAAACCATAAAAATTTGAATTAACATAACACATCCATTTATCTTTACCCTTTTTATACATCGTTATACATTGCCATTGAACTCATTTATTTTTTCCAAGTGATGAATGTTATTTAATATTGAAAATTTGAACCATCTATGATCTGTATACATTGCAATTTACCATTGAACTCATGTCAATTTCAAAAAAGATTGGTGAATTACATCATACATGAACATCTAACCAACATCTAACAGATGCAAAAAGCACACATAGTTGAATCCAGAAGCTCTTCACACAATAGTGTCATGGACTATGGAAAACTCATGCTTACCATCTAACCAACCTCAAAGTTCCAAAAACAACTCCTATCCTTTGACCTTGAAACCTTGCTTTGATCCTCCAAAATCTTTTTGGTTCCTCTTTCCGATAATGCTTAATGAATATTTCACTGTAGTCCATAATTATCCTATTAACAGGTAATGGCTCCATTACAAATTCAATTATGTGCCATTCACAATGTCAGTAAATGATTTACTATGGAACCTTACTTTATATGTACAAGAAACCACTAGGTATGGGTAACAATAAGGCCAGTAAAGAAGAATTAAATTGATTTTCTCGAGGTCACTAGCAATTGAGTTACAATACCAATTCCATGCGTCAATTTGAATTTCCAAATTTTCATACATGCATGCATGTGTGGGAGATTGAACCCGCCACCTAGAATAGAATGCATCATTTTCAAATGTTAAAAGTGTCGATTATTGACATGATTTATTCCACTTGACGAATGCCCATATTTCTTCATTTAGAGAAATGCAAAGCAATAACATCATGCATAGCCACACACAAATAAAATTTTCCATCATACTTATTACTATTCTGCATCTGTGAACTGAGAACTCTATCACACAGTTAAATTCAAAATCATGAATGATCAAAAAATAAGTACTTGGTAACTTACTTTCTTCGCACAGCTATGGTAATGAAAGCCAATACTTTGAACTTTTACAGTTTATTGATTCTTCTACTATTTGAAACTTAGTAATGCAATATAAGGTCAAAACAATAAACACTATCATATATAAATATGTACTACCATGACAAATGGGTAATAAATAACAAGCAACTCCATTTAATTGACTCTGTCGTACCCTAGAAAAACACATTGGCTAATCTATGTGGTATGTCACTTGCCATTAATGAACTCGATTGGCATTGGCTAATCTAGCTGGTTAAGTGCTTTCAATCAAATCAATAGTATGACTCTAATTAATGATAGATCAAATTGTTCCACTTGTAAATTATTCCACTATTTGATGAACCATTGAACAAATGATGAATGGTTGTAGTTCAATTCCCAAAGGTAGATCTCCAATGGTACACATTGCCAACAAAATCCTTTAGAATCAACTAGGAGCCGTTTAGATATTATCTAATCAATGGTTGAGATATATATAAAATATATAATATATTTATATTGATTATTGTATAAAGGTCAAGGTGGCGGCAGAGCGCAAGCCCTCAACTGTAGAAATTTGGGTGTGTCAATACTTTGGCCTGAAATAGAACTTATGCCTTATTGACATGCATGGTGGAAGTGACATATGTCCTTTCATAATAAATAAGGAATGTTGTGAGAAGTACAATTGCACATTTTTTGAAAGGCAATTTATGCAACTCATTTATGAAAACATTTTATTAGGTGTGTCATCTATTTTGAATTTTCCCTTTTCTGTGTACACCTTTATCCAAGGTTCGTGTTAGGGTACCTTGGGCTTGGATTAGGACTATGTAAATAATAAAAAATCCTCTGACTATAAACTGAAACTCTTTTGTTTAATATAATATATTAATATGGGCTATCAATACAGATTACAATTGTTCTCAACATTTTAATTCTTTTGTCTTATTATCTATTATTTTTAGATAATAACATAATTCTGGAACTTTTAAGTTTTATTATTTTATGGTTAGATCGATTGATTGATTCTGGAAGTATTATAATTCAGAATATATGTAAAAAATAAGTTTAATCAAAATCATTCCTTGAATCCTTCAGAAAAGAGATTAACAATGTGTGTAATTAATGAAATTAACAAATTAGAATCAGAATCATCTTTCATTTGATTAAGTCAAAAAACTTAAACAACTGTTACAGAAAGATGACAACATAAAGATGACATCCCTTTATAATAAAGGTTACATGGCGAAAGAAGAAGCCCTCGGGCCCTCGTTTAATAAATATTTCCAGTTGATAGAGAACTGAACACTGTGTATTTCCCTCGTATTTTCCTTACAACACAATGAGAAGAAACCTTCTCTTGAGCCCTGGATGCTAGAGCGGGAAGAGTATGTGAATGAAATTGGGAATAAAGCTGGGGTTTTCTTCCAAATCTAAGAAGAAAAGCTAACACAATGAAAGAAGAAGCCTTTTGTAGTCTAGACTATTTGGAAGGAAGCTAAAAGAAGCATCACACTAAGCTAGTTTCTAGACACATGAACCAATGGATTGGGAGAGACCACTATCCACAACCCATCACTAGGCTGCCAGAAAGATGTACCAATGGATTGGGAGAGAACACTAACCACAACCCATCAGATAGATGCAAGACCATCTTGTTGGAGTACAGGACCACTGAGAGGGGGTGAATCAGTGGTCTATAATCTTTCAACATTTTTACACCTTTAATTGCACTAGATAGAAAGTTTAAAGAGAACTCAAGAATCCTTCAAACACATATACACATATACAATGGTATGAATGAGTATCAAAGTGAAAATATAGAGACAATCAAAGAAGAATCATGACACAGTGTTTATGAGTGGAAAACCCTCAAAAAGGGATAAAAACCTACTCTTGAATCTATACTTTATTATGCCTCACTGGCAAAACAAAACCTCACTAGTTACATTTAGTGTCTCACTGACACAGCCTCCCAAAAGACCATGCCTCACTGGAAAACATAATATGCCTCACTAGAAAGAAATTGTCTCACTGACATAAACATCAAAGACTTGAATACAAGAAGACACAGAGGGACACTCTGTTTCACAACAATCCATTATTCCCTATCAAATTCATCAATTATGCTTCATCTCTAGTACACTTTCAATATTACATCCATCCAATGTAAACCCTCTCAAAATAACTTCTACCTCTGCATCAGAACTTGTTTAAACATGAACACCTTAACACAAATTTTATTCACAATATCCTCAAACACCTATAAACCTTTTCCTCAAACATACTTTGCAGTCAAGATTACATTTCTGTAACCATTATGCTCTGATAAGATTTCTTCACCAATTACAATTCTGTCACTGCATTTTCATACTCAACACAATCTTCAACACTGATCTTGTTAGATTTAGGATAGACAACTGAGAGGGGGGGTGAATCAGTTGTCCAAAACTTTCTTACAATTAATCACTTAAATACTTTTCTTAATTCAACAGCATAATAATAAATCAATCATGGAAACATAATGCAATAATTCAAGAGTAGAAACACATTAACACATATGACACCAAGATTTTTAACGTGGAAAACCTGGTTAATGGGAAAACCATGGGGTGACTAACCCAAGATTGTATTCTCTGTTAAAAGAATAGAAAGAACAAATGGCACGTGCCAATTAGGGCTCACTGCCCAAGCACACTACTCATAAGAGGCCCACTGCCTACAGGAGACACACTGTCTACAGAATAATAAGTATTACATACTTGAACTGAAGAATAGCATCTTCACCATGCTTGAGTCAGTTCCATTTAAGCCCAATACTTCTGCTCTACCTTTCACTCTGCTCCTTTCTACCACACTCTCATCTCCACAAGATACCTTTGAAATGACTTTACAACTCCTTATTTATACAAGACATCAACTTAGGGATAATCATCCAAGTCGGCATACATTATAGAGAAAATACATAAATACAACACTAATAAAAAAGACTTCATGCAGATCAACACACAAATCTAAGACTTCAATCTTCCTTTAGGAACACGCCATTCTTCATAGAACATCTTCAAGATCATCCACAAGATGTGTAACTCATCCGGTCGGCCAAACTTAGGAAGAACATCATCATCTGGAAGTAAATCTTCAATTACGAGCTCAATCTTCAATGTGGACCACCAACACAAACTAGACACAATCCAAAGACCTCCACAAGCTTTCTTGAATCACCAGGAACATCCACACTACTTCTTACTGAAATCATTCTCTCCTTCATCTGAAATCTCAAGAACATAGTCTGTCATCACTGTCATATTGGAAGAGATGCTTGCAGACCTCCAGACCATGAACCAATTGAGTTGTCAATTCACATTGACTTCCTAAACACTCCACCAAATCCACAGAACAAGATATTGCATTTCCGGATCTCACCAGACCTATCTGTGTCACTTTGTCACCTCTGAACATCTGCCAAAACTAGTTTTACTTAAGTGGGCATAACTTCTTCAGATCTTCATGTGGACCTCTGAAATATTTACTAGATCATCTTAAGACACATATCTACAAACCCTTTAATGTGCATCCTCTGATCTTCATCTTAGCTGGGATCTTTACCTCACTATCTTCACTGTTCTACTCTATTCTTGATAGGACTAATTTTCTCAATATCCTCAGCATACATATCATCCAATCCTTATCATCAATGCAATAGGAGTATGTTGACATCAATGACAACACCAGTTAGGCCCATACTTGCAACAGATCTTTCATCACCTCTCGGACACTATATCTATGAGCATGTAGAGCTTTCTCTCAAGAATATAGAACACCCATCAACATACCAAAATTCATCCTACAAAGCCTTTGAGGAAATTCCCTAGCCCTCAGGGTCGTTGGAACAACTGTCTTAAAGCAGTTACAACCTCCTCAACAAATCTGCCCGTCAAACTTAATGTATAGGAAATTGTTGTTTGAGTTTAAATACTGTTTGAATCTCCACCGTTTGGTCTTCTCTTCATTCCTTTTAAACTTTTAACTATGGCCTTTGATGTCTTTTTTTGGTGCTCGGGCTTATGAATGGTTACCAAAGGATCTGGTCTTTCTAGGTCGAAGGACCGGAGGAGGCACCGTAGTGACCCCCTTGAAGTTATAACTTAAATTATAGCAACTGGCTAGAATAAATCACCGGGTTGAAAGACAAAAAACCTAACGACAAGTAGGCAGTGTATAACATATACCTTGTATGATCTTTATTAGGGTTTAGAATACATTGTAATAAAAACCTAATATGAAGGCCTCCTAACATATATTCAAGGCTCCCAACATTATACCTCATTCTATTGAAACTCTATGTATCATGAAGACATCAATTAGTCCATAACAACCACCACAGAGACATCAACAAACTTCTTGAACAACAACACTGTAGGCATCTTTAATAATGACAAGCAAACATCAAGCACAAGCTCCTGATGACACCAACATACACCAATCACCTTGTATAACACCTGAGAAAATGAATCTCTACCACACTTGCAGAACCATTATCATGTTAAGATGATCAACATTAAAGGCCAATATTCACCATACTCAAAATATGCCAATCATGCCTTGATAATGCTTCACAGATTGCTCTTCATCCTGAGGTCACACTATGAACATTGATTTGATACAATGTGATCCTTTGAAGCATGAATCATGATATGAACAACATGTCTTTGCATGAATGATCTAGCCATCAACCTCTGTCATCACATTAGCACCATGTGAACATCCTAACAACCATGACAACTCAACCTAACCTTAACACAACTCAACCTTTGACATCAATGACAAACAATGCCAATTCCAACACATCTATCATATAATGCTACCAGATGTATTTATCTGCAGAGCCAAGGTACTTTCCAGCTATACTGAAAGAAGATTGATGCCAGAAGGCACCATTCTCCTTCCTCTTTATTTCCCATGTAGATGGTTGTTATCTTTCCAGATCCTCCCATGTCATACATGGTGTTCCCATGACTCATTTTTTTCATCTTACAAGAACTAGGTCCTTCAAGGTAAGGATAACAACCCAACTGTGTAACCATTCTAACCCCTTCCTCTGCCGAAAAAGATTGCATTCTAACTAAATAATTCCCAAATTTAGCTAACAAGGAACAACCAAAAGTTGAAATTGATTGTCGAAAGCAACTTTCTCCATCTCTTTATAGCCATGACTGCTGGGAAATTGGGAATTCAAAAAATCATTACCTATCCACCAGTCTATCTTACTAACCCTGCAAATAAATCTCCAGATGCCAAAATGTCACTTCATATCATGCTCTGAGAGCGTTTAGGCATCCAATTCAAGAAACCCTCATATGCACTTGTCATCTTACTCGTATGGACTTCACATCTCGCATCAAAAAGTACCTTGGCTCCCTTTAGAAAGCTTGAATTTTGCATCTACTTGATTGCCTTGGGTGACTGATCTAACCACCAAAACATTGCCATCACAACAAATTGTTCCACTTGTAAATTATTCCACCATTTGATCAACAAATGATGAACGGTTGTAGTTCAATTCCAAAAGGTAGATCTCCAACGCTACACATTGCCAACAAAATCCTCCAAAATCAACTAGGAGCCTTTATATATTTTAGATCAACGGTTGAGATATATATAAAATATATAATATATTCATATTGATTATTTTATAAGGTCAAGGTGGTGGCAGAGCACAAGCCCTCAACTATGTTCTATTTCGTTGTTGACCGCTTAGCCTAGGTTCCCAGTCAGTTAAGTTCTAACCTTATGTCTTTTATATTGTCTGTTGACGAGCCCCTAGTCTGATGTTACCTTCTATAACCTGTCAGGTCGTGTATCATAAGGTTCCAGCTTTATGTTCTTTGTAGGGGTTCGAAGGTGCCACTTGGCAAGATATCACAAGCCCGCACACCACTGAAGCTGACATCATGTTTGCATTGTGGGGCTGCGAGGTGAAGACAAGTGTTATAGGTATCACGGCTTACAACCATAGTATCGATAATTCCTTTGAACGAAGAAGATTGTGCCAGGTGTCGAAGGATTAAATGAAGTAGTGGGGCCATAGGTATTAAGGATCTAGTGGTAGCACATCCTTGCAAGAGAATCTTGTCAACAGGAAAGATTCTCTGCGCCACTACGAGATGGTGACACGTAGCCGATTCCCAGAAGAAAGAAAAGGGCTTGTGTAGTAGAAATCCACGTGAAAGTTTTAGCACGCACCCGCGAAGTCAAAAGGATGTGGCCCCCTTTCTATTGCGTGACTGTGGTATGATGCCACGTGGCCATGTAAGACAAAAAGTTGAAAATTCAGCAAAAGAGTGCATCTGAGATGGAATGATATGATTGGTTGGCAACTTTTCATGTAAAGGCTTGGATTTTCAAATCTGGCGGTTGTTTCAGGGCCATCAATCTCACAATAGGAAACTTGCGTCAACAGTTGAAATTTGAATTTTCTATGTTGGATTAGTTTCCCCATGCTTATGGCGGTGGCTTGTAATGTAAGATTTTGTAACCGACAGTTGGTAATGAGTTTTAGGGAAACATGTTCTTGTGTTTATAAACAAGCATGTTGTTCCACTTTGTATCAAGGGGGAAAAGTTTTGGGCTTTGGATATGAGGTATCCACGCATTTGGGAAATTTCTTTCTGTACGAGGAGGTGACTGGACTCTAGGTTGCAGAGACATATTTTGCTTTGTAGATGAATAAATTAATGAATAACATTGTTCTTTCTAGATTGAGTTATATGAAAAACACTTGTGTGTCTTATTTGTGATTGTCTCTTTGGGTATGAGCATTTTTCTTTTGAGTGAATTTGCTAAAGGTCTCTGATCTCATTAATATACATTTGCTATATTGCATGTCTGGTTTGTTGCATCTATTCAAGGAATGGATTAAATTGATCTGGATCAGATATAAGGGGAAATGTGTTGTATCAAGAGATTAGTGAAGAATAGTCACAAGTAATACCTTTTCTTGGACATATTACTATAAGGCAGTAATACTACTATTTTGGGTCCCCTAGATATGAAGTTTTGTTGTCATAAGGGAGCATTTACACTATTGGGTTTGACTCTGTTGCCCCGATAAAGCACCGATCTGGGGAGAATTTTCCCAAAGGTCCAGGAAACCTAATAATTTAAAGACAAATCATTTGAATCATTTTATTTTGTGTTTTGTTTTAATTTAGGCCTTGCATGTTCTCTGATTTCAACTGTGAAGATAAATCAGGAGTATTGCCAGTCTAATTTTACTCTTACACTTCTTGATTTGCATACATGAGAACATATCTACCTAGTTGTAATAAAGAATGTATCTGATGTTGTTGTGATAAGGGAATACCCCCTAGGTGTGGTAGAACCTAAAGTGTAGGGGAGATAGGTGAAAAACAATCTCCCACTCTATTCGCCAAGTCTTCTATTGAACTTGAGCATAAGAAGTGGCAAATCTTTAGAGTTTGGTGTGTGCAAATTTGGGAACCAACAAACTATTAGAATATTTTCCATTTATTGACATGCATGGGGGAAGTGACATCTGTCCTTTCGTAATAAATAAGGAATGTTGTGAGAAGCACAATTGCACATTTTTTGGAAGGCAATTTACGTAGCTCATTTATGAATCGTACAATAATACATGCCGCCGAAATTAATGCAATTTATGGAAACATATTATTAGATTTGCAACCCTCATAGATACCTTATTCTACATTTTCACTGGTGTACTTTGGAGGAGCTCTGGACTGCGTCTTCAATAGGTGTTGAACACAGGCTTTCGCAACTAGGTTAGCTAATTGGTGCTCTTTCTTGCCCATTTCTTATAGTGATAAATTTGAATTATTTAAGTCAAATGGGTGGGAAGAACAATTATTTTTAATGAGTTTGGACTATTTGTTTACCCCAAATCTTCTGAAGATTTATTTGGCACCCTTAGCAATTACAAAAGCTTTTGTTTACTAGTTTCTCAAACAAATAAAGATGAAGGTTTTTTTATTCAGAATGTTTTAGCTAAGGTGAAGGATATCGAGATAAGACATATAAATTCGGACTTGGAGGATTTTTGGGCTCGATTAGAGCAAAACCCCAAGTCACCTATAGCCAAGAAAATCCTAACAAGTGGGTTAACTCGTGCTGGGGATTTCCCACCTATTTTGCCTTGTCCAAACCTAGTTGTTGCATGTGCAAAGAACTATTATCTTGATATTAAGGTCCTGTCATCCTTTGTTTTGGAGAAGACCGAGAGGTAGCTTAAGGGGAAATTTTGAGAGCACGTTGGTTCTTCTTCTGTGCATAAAGAATTAGGAACAAGAGAGCAAGGAACCTCCCAAGCCTCCAGAATTCAAAAAACTTCAACTGGTGTGTGGACAACTCATCACAGAGTTGGTTCACAATCTGGTAGTGGTGGGGATGGAGAGCAGCCTGAAGATAATAGGAAACTAAAAGGCGTATGTGAACAGGATGGTCAACCTGCATATGTGAAACCACGAGTAAAGAAGAAGTTGGATGCTTTACAACAATTGCAGGTAGATCACATGACTTCTCTTGTGTCTCCTTCACCTGGTAATGATTCTTCCAATTTTCAATAGATTGTTGATGATAGTACTTTTCATTCCTTGTTTGAGATTCCAACCTCCCCCGTATCAAATGAAATTCCTGTGCAAGATACTCCTAATTAGCCAGACAAAGTTGTCTTGGGTGCAAGTGAGAGGTACAATTTTGTCTTCCCCTTCCTGGCTAAAGAAAGTTGTTGAGAAAAAGAGGAGACATGCCCCAATGGTAGACATAAGCGTTGACACTGTACCTAAATAGTTGCATCCTACACCTAAGCCTAAGAAGGCTAAGAGGATGTCTTGGATGGTAACGGATTCTTCCTTAGGGCATAGAATTTTGGAGATTGCAGACCCCATCGGGGATAAAAATTAAAATGAAGCCACAGAAGTGGATTTCAATATGACGGAGATTGACGTGGGTCCTCCTACTGTGGAATGTGATATATATCATGCAAAATTCTCTATAAGCATGCTAGCAAAGAGAGTTAAAGCTCAGCAATAGGAGAATGCAAAGCTGCAAGCCCAGGTGAATTCTCTAACATCTTTCATTCAATCTATTTTGAATAGTACTTCTCAATCCTCTGATGCAACTCTAAGTGTTTCTGTTGATGGAATGGATCCTAGCATGTTGCAACAAATCATGAGATATCAAACTCTAGGTAAGGCCACTGAGCAATGGGTAGAGCAACTCACCATTGATGGTCTATTGTACATCAAGGAGGTCATGAAACTATATACCCTCACTTCTGATAAAAAGAAAGGGTTAGTTGCAGAGTTACGAAATGTAAAGAGGGAAGACAATAATCTGCTCATGGTGTCTACAGAGATAAAAGATATGATGGAAATTGATACAAATATTCTTTTAGCTAAGAAAATTTTTAATGATCCAAATGAAAATGATTATGTGTCTTGGCTAGATGCACTAGAGTGGAAGAGCTCTATGCTAAGGGATTTTAATGGAGAAATAAGAAGAATTTTGACTCTATGTTACACTTATATGGTTGATCTTAAAAACAATTATACCATCTTAGATGTAGATATTTCAAATGAAAGCAGAGAGAACTTGCTTGATGTCAAGGAAGTAAAGAAAATTTTTAAGAAGATGCTTACTAAAGAGCTTGTTGGTGCTAACGCAGTTAATGGTGAATCACTAGGGAAGCTTGGACATATAGAAATGTATCTCAGAACTTTCAGGCATGAAATTGATGATGTCTATAAGAGACTAACAGATGCGGACAAATTGATAAATAAGTGGAAACTTCAGGCAAACATTACTTGTAGACCAAGTGTCAAGATTTTAAATCCCATCATTACTAGGTACAGGAGTTACAAGGTGAAACTGAGAGCATCAGCACAGGTGGACTTGACTGCTACTGGTGAACATGAGAAGGAAAGTGAAACAACTTGGGATGAAGACCAAACTGCTACCACATGATGGAATTTCTTATTTTTATGTTATTTCTTTAAACATGCTCTGGATACTCTTGTTGCAAAAGACTTATTATTATTTTATGTTTTAAATTGGCTGTTTTGATTTTTTTTTAAATGGATTTGCCATGATTTTATAGGTTTTTTTAGGGGGGGTTCCTTAAAGTTATCCTAGGCATTATGTTAGAAAGATGGATGAGCAACTCCATATTCAAATCTCAAAGCAAGCGTCGAGGTAGTAATTTTAGAGTGGGTATATTGATTCATGTAGTTTCCTACTTTCAACTATGTCAAGGTTTTTGGTTCTACTTATTTTCCCTACATGGCCCATAGGTATCCCAATGATTAGATTGTTCTTATGGAGTTTTATGAGAAGATTTGAGAGATTTACTTGTTCTTGAAGGATCGACATAAGAAAGCAATTGGTTTCCCTATTCAATTGGGCATTTACAAAGGTAAGAATTCCATCCATTCTAAGGACACGGGTGACAAAATGGTTAAATTTAACCTTAATATTTTCTATGAAAAACATACTTATGATCTTTGGAGCCTCCTCTTTGAAATGTTAGGAAGAAAATTTCAACACATTACAAAATATAGAGGATGTCCGGGCTAATGGTAAAATATAGTTAGATGACTATAAAAAATATGGCATCTTTACTCTTGAACAAGTACCTAAAGATATTTTACATTCAAAATATGAGGTTTTGTCTCCACAATTTATAGTGGCAAATATTAGCATCCTTTACTTGTCATCAATTAGTTTTTCAAGGAGAGTACTTCTATCCCTAACATGACCAAATGAGTGATGGATAGAAGTAGAATGTTCTTACAGGTGAAGAGGTCACAAAAAATAATAGAAAGGAGGCAAAATTTAGCTCTCTTCATGGCCTCTACAAATGAAAAAATTATCTTCTTCATCTTCCTTGCTCACAGTGCCAAATTTAGAAGTTGTTGGTCATGGTATGGGCAAAACAAAAGAAAAAATTGAAGTTATCTAAGACATATGTTTAAAATGAAGTTAAAAAAATTCCTGATTTGAATTTGGTTGCTACAAAAGTACAAAATCTCCTACTTTCCTAAAGTTAAATCTAAAGCCTAAGATTATGTCATATATTTTGGTTTATGTTTCTCGTATCTCTCCTCCTATTTCTCCTTTTCCTAGGACTTCTTATTTTCAATCCTCTTCAACTGTACCTTTAGATGTTGCCTTAACATTTAAACCTAAGACATCCTCCATTCCACCTCTCATTCCTTCTCCACTTTATCTGTAAAATCCTCACCTCCTAATGTCCTTGTTCCCATTATTTATTTTACCAAGTCATCCCCTATCATCACTATTCCTTCTCCTAGTCATCCTAGAAGATAAAAGTAGGAAAGAGAAGCACCAAAATCGATATGGTATGAAGTACATATAAAGGAGAAGCTTATTCCTTCACATCAAATTGATTTTATAGAGCATACATCTATTCTTTTTGAATCAACACCTAAAAGGTCAAAGAAGTGATCTAGGATGAAGAGCACATAATGATATTTGATCATTGAGATGACTATTCCTCTTAAAAGAAAATTAGTGTAGGATGTCAAGCCCTTAGATTTCTAAGTGGTTAGGATAGATTTAGGAAAATGGTTGTGGCAAGGCAATGTCAACCTTTTTAATATAACTCCACAAAATATGAAGGAAATAGTTCTCAAGGATGGTGAGGATAAAGCTACCCTAAAAGATAAAAAATATCTCAAGGAACTCATTACTCATCTCCTTTACCCCATATCAAGCTCCACAGGTTTTGTATCACAAATTTTACATTCCACAAAATTAGAAAAAGCAGTTAGACCAACTAGTCACACATGGAAAGAGTACTGAGAAGTGGATTGATAAAAATTGTCTACAAGGGTCTAATGTGCTTAATAGATTGCTTGATTTGTTGCCTAGAGAAAAAATTATAAGGCATGATATTTTAGAATTGGAGAATGACATGATGGGTAGGGTTTCAACCTACAAGAGTTTCATGGAAAAACTTAAACTTACTCATACCCTTGGATCTTTAAAATTATTTATGATGGGTGTGGTGGAAAATCATATAGAAGATCAAACATTTGCTTTCTTGGAGCATTATAAATTTTTAGATTGGCTTCTTGATGAGGTCATCGTCGTATTGGGAGAGTAAAAAGCTAGGTTAGATTAAATTAGACAACAAGCATCCTCTTTATTGGCATCTCTTTCATGTACTTTTTGTTGAAGAAAAAGGCGTAGTAGTTGAACATGAGGTGCAAGTTAAGTTTTAGACATTAGTAAATGATACACAAGGAGGGGCTCAACATGTTGAGAATATGGTCAGGTTGTTCACCAATCTTATAAATGTCTAGGATGGAAATGAGGAGGTGATTGAGACATTGATAACCAAAAACTTCCTCACTCAATAATTTTCTATTTAATATAATTTACTAGCATTATTGGGGACAACATGGAGAGTTACACCCAACTTGGGAAATCCAATGCCTACCTTTGGGAATCTTACAAACAGACTAATAATAGCCTCGATTAAACCTCTTACATGTTTTCATAATTTGCTAACATTAGACAATCTAATATTAGTTGATTCCTTACAGCATGTAAGAGACTAATAATAACAAATTCCTTACAACATGTCATAAGATAATAATAAACTTAGCTACCCACTTTTCACTTGTTACCTTCCCAAGGTAAAACTCACAGTATTAATGGTACTAGTAATTAAATAATAACTGGTGTCAGTGGACCTTTCATCCCTTATGAATAAATTTATAAAATTAACACCCTAACTCCAAGGATGTTGGAACTCTCCAAGAACCTTGGAACTTTCCAAGAATCGTGGAAATTGTCAGGAAATTTACAAGGTTGATGGCATCTTAATCATAACAATTTGTAGCTTGAGTCATGGACATTGTAGGATTTAATCTAAAGTCCTTAAAGGGAAATGAGAAGGATAGTGAGATCTTGGCATTGACATACAAAACACAAACCCTAAGAGGCAAAGAAATAAAATGATCTTCTAAAATTTTATTTAATCTAGTTAGAGTTGAGACAATAATAACACAAAACATGTTTCTCAAAATGATAAAGTAGGGAACATGGACTTAGATTCATAAGTGGCAATAGAGTACTTTGTTGTGAACTACTCTCAGAGATCCAAAATGATGCTCTATGATTAGATCAATAAATGTATTTCTCTAATAGATTGCAAGATTAATTGTTCTCTACTCTAGTTTAATTTCATGACTATGAAATTGATCTTCATACTCACAAATATTACTTTGGTTCCTCAAAAAGGATAATTTTCTTCATAAATGACCCGCACGAGCACTTGATCACTTGAAACTTGTTTACCTTGGCGATCCAAACCTATGATTGCAACTTGATAGTATCTGTGGATACCATTGGAGTTTTTATACAAGAGGTATTCTCCTTAGTCAAACTCCTTCAATGGATTCAACAATTTAAACAAGGATCGAAGGCACACGAGTAATCATGTAGTACAGCTACTCTATCACTAAGATGGTATTTCTATCCAATGATAAAATGATGTGATATGATACTCTCTTTAAAGTGATAATGTGATGATTGGAATTGAAGATGCTTGATGGATCTTTAATGCTAAAAGTGATTTGGGGTTTGTCCTTTTTTACAATACCCTAGTGCATAAATCACACATTTCATGCTCAAGTTAGCAAGTAAAGGCTAGTAGGGAGGAAGTTAGTTTGGACCCATTTTGAAATTTAAGTTTACAAGTTATGGGGTCAAAACCACAACTATAAATCTAAACAACTTTAGATCTGCACGTGGAATTCACTAGGTCATGGAATGAAAGATTTGTAGATCAGGTCAAGATCCTGAGGATAAATGGAGTCAAATCTAGTGAAGGCTTTGGTGAATCACTAACTTCTACACAAAAATATCCACTTGTACATTAGTCATTGCATTTGAGATAAACAAGTGAAACTAGACATACATATACATATATATATGTAAATGTATGTATGTATACACACACATGTAGGTTTTTTAAAGATAAAAATTGCACGAAAAAAGTCAAATTAGAGATCCAGTTTTTTTAAGAATAAATTTTAACCCTAAAAAAATATATTTAAAATTTATACATTTAATGTGGAAAAATGTTGTCTTCATGGTTTTCAAATTTTTATTAATTTTTTAAATTTTTTATCACATTAACCCTTCTGGGTTGAAAGTTTAACATTCAAATTTAGGGTTTGATGTTTATGGGGCTCATTACTTAAGGAGGGTTTAACATTTAGGGTAAAGGGTTTATAGTTTGTGGTTTAGGGTTTAAGGTTCACATTAAAGGTCTAAATTTCAACTTTAAGGGTTCAGCTTTCAATGTTTAACATTGATATTGAATGGTCTATATTGACTACTCATTGTTTCACGTTCAAATTAAGTTGTTGATTTACTTGGTTCAACATTAAGGTTCATTGTTAACATTTTAATAATTAAGGAACCTTACTTTAGGGGTTAGGGTTGAGTTTAAAGTATAGAGTTTAGGTGTGAAGGTTCAATATTTTGGGTTCTTGGTTGAAAGTTTAGTGTTCAAATTTAGGGCTTGATGTTTAGGCTTCACAATCATAGGCTCGTTACTTAAGGAGGGTTCAACATTTAGGGCTGACGGTTTAGAGTTCATGGTTTAGGGTTTTGGGTTAACACTTGAGGTCCAAATTTCAAACTAAGGGTTCAACATTCAATCTTTAACATTTAGATTTAATGCACTCTATATTGAGTACTTATTATTTCATGTAAAAATATAGTTATTTATTTATGTGGTTCAACATCAAGGTTCACTATTAATGATTCAAGAATCAAGGCACAAAGTTCAACCTTTATGGGTTAGGGATGACTTTAAGGTATTGAGTTTATGTTTCAAGGTTTTTGATTTTGGGTTCCTAGTTGAAAGTTTAGTGTTCAAATTAAGGGCTTGATGTTTAGGCTTCACAATTCTAGCCTCATTACTTAAGGAGGGTTTGAGATTTAGTTATGAGCATTTAAAGTTCATGGATTAGGGTTTGGTGTTCATATTCAATGTCCAAATTTCAACTTTAAGGGTTCAACATTTGATGTTTAACATTGATATTTAGTGATCTATATTAAGTAATCATCATTTCATGTTCACATTTAGCTTTTTATTTACATGGTTCAACATTAAGGTTCATTGTTAATAGTTTAATAATCAAGGCACATGGTTCAACATTTATGGGTTAGGGTTGAGTTTATGGTGTATAGTATATAGTTTAGGTTTCAAGGTTTTGGGTTCTTGGTTGAAAGTTTTGAGTTCAAATTTAGGGCTTGATGTTTAGGCACGACAACCCTAGGCTCATTACTTAAGAAGGGTTCAACATATAGGGCTGAGGGTTTTGAGTTCATGGTTTGGGGTTTAGGGTTCATTTGGTTGTGTTATGGTCTTGAGTGTATAGTGTTAGTTTCTCTTAGTGTGATTGGGCATGTCTTATTGTGGTATTGCATTGTATGAATGTTCTTACTTATTGTGAATATGTCTTATGTGCTTTATGATTATATGATTTCTAAGTTCTTGAATTGATGTGTTGTAATGTCTTGGTTGCTTTAGTATGTTCCTTGGGATGTTATTAATGTTGTGAATGTATGTACTATGAAAGTGGATCATCTTGGATAAGTTGTTTGGACTATAGATTTGATTGTATGTCTATGCAAATGTAAAGGTAAATGAACTAAAAAACAATCACTAGACCTTGTTTGTTCTTCATGCTTATGGACTATCCAATTGGAGTACTTCATTGCTAGACTAATGATTGGGAAGGAAAGGGGTTCCTCTTATGTCTATGTTCAAATACCTTCCACATTGGCAATTAGAGCTTGGAGGGAGTAGCTTGTAGTTTGAGTTAAAGATTTCATATGTATATTGTATTTTGATTAAGACCACTGTTGTGTATGTGGTGAATTGGCTCATTGGCCTAATTATACTTTTTGTAACTATTATTATGGGTTGTAGTACTTGACCCAATATACCTTGGAATATAGAATGATGTACTATTTTTTGGTTATACTATCTTGTGTACTTATGGAATTGTTTGATTAATGAAATTGACTTTACGAGTGCTTTTTTATATTTACATTCCTAGTAATGGGATATGTTTGCAAATAATGGTAAAGTATTTAAAGAAAATTTTCTATCCACTTTTTGGGGTATGTTACAACTTAGTCCTCAAATAATCTTCTTATTAAGTGTCAAGCAAAAGAGGCAAATTGTAATCCCCCATTTTAAACTTCTTCAGACTACTCAAATTAAGTGTTGAAGACGTTTATGGGGCTCATAATTTTTTTGATATACAATGTGATTGCTTGGTAGACACTTACACATATTTGTAACATTAGTATTTTGTATGGCCTAAATACTAACCTATCTTGTAGCCAAGAACTTTGTAGATTTTTTAGTTTAATAAAATGTGTTTATGGTGACACATATATCACACGATTTAAAGAACCACTACCATATTTCCCACTTCTGTAATGTAATCCATGGGATTATTTTATAATTATTTTTATTTCTAATGACAATGGAGTTGCTTCAATTCAAATGTTCCCTACTGTTATAATGTATATACAAAATATTCATTTATAATTTTAGATGTCCCTTGGGACTTCAAGTGTGATACTATTAGTGATAGTTGCAAAGTGATTTAGCTTTTATAAGAATAGAAGGTGCTTCATAACAAATTCCCTTTTTCTATTGTAAAATTAAAAATACACTCATTATAAAGACTCATAATAACTTAGAAACATATGTTTTCTTATAATCATAAAGTTGTCAAATGCATTTGTATGAGATGAAGAATTAAAGTTCATCATTCTAGATTCTTTCCAAGAAAAAACTATTTTCTTGCTTTCATTGTATACAAACATGTATGCTTATGATAACATTCCATTTTTAAATCAACTAAGCAAAAATTGTTAGCCACGACTCATAAGTCTTTGGACATTATGAAATCAATCCCCCATTATTAAATTTTGACATGAATCAAGTACAAGAATTCAAGATTCTTAATGTAGTTGTGATTAAGGATTGTAAAAAAACATTAGATGTGGCATATGAAATTTAGTCTTCACTAGCATTTGCTAAATATGCAACTAGTGCAAAATTATTCAATTCCTATCTTACCAAATGTAATTTATCTTTACTACCATTTGTTAGGTTTGCCACAAGTGAATAAAGTAGTCAATTTGACCATATTATGAATATAATTATACTATTCTTTTCAAACCTATGATGTCTTCCATTGTGTTTCTCTAAAATTCCCCTCATCCCTTTGAGTTCCTCTTGTTTTAAATCCTATTGTCACTCCAAGCACTTATGAAATGCCCTATTTAGCTCTCTCCTGACCACCTTCAAACCCTCATCTCATTAGTATTAATTTATAAATCTCATCATGCACAATTTTTTAATGCCATGAATGTGCAATTACAATGCAATATAAATCATTATTTTATTTTTACATATACAAATGTTATTCTCTTCTCTCTAAGATCAATCTATAAACCTCATTATGAGAGTTTTTGAAGTGTCATGCATAACCACTAATTGCAACATAAACACACTTCTATTATTAGTTTATTTACTTCTTCATTATAAATTATACTAGTTTCTTTCTAATTAAAACCAAACAAATTGAAATCACATTAAATTAAAAAATATCTATGAATTCACAAATCCATTAGCTATCTCACCAAGCAAAGGGATGTAAAACAACATTAGAAATATCTAACCAAAAATGACACAAAATCTACATACACTTATATAAAATTACATATTTAATCTAGAATGTGTAATTAAATGCTTAACCTAACATAGGCAAAAGACAATACAATTAATCAAAACAAAAGAACTATACAAAATCGCAAGGGTAATTGTGAGCCCTCCTCTCCCATTTCTTGTTGCTCAAGCATCTTTCCATTTACTTGAAGTGTTCCTCACCTTTTGTTTTTCACTCTTTCTTCACCACCTCCTCCAACTTTTCATTTCATACATATGTAGGTTTTATGAAAACAGTTCAATTAAATGTCCATGTCATCATAAAATAAGTCATTGACAGATACCTCAACAATGTCTACAAGTGGTGATCTCCATTGCAATCTATGTATCTAATTTTATGAAGCCAACATCATAATCTAGATTGTCAAATACTCAAAACAAAAACAAAACAAATTTCTTTTTCTAGTAACTAAAAATACAACCTTGTTCCTTCATTATTAGTGCAGGTTTGACATGATGCACATTATTATAGTGTGAGCCTATTTTTCAGATCACTTCATTTAGTATCACCAATAATCTCCTCAAGACCATTCTCCTAGCTTAAAATGATGCAAACAATTTGCATCGCTCACAATAATTCCTCTTGCAACAATCTTGGAGATAAACTTCGTTGCATTGTGACAATCAACATACTTGAAGGTTCTTAACAACTCTAATAGTTGTTCTAGGGGGTGTGTCTAACAAACCAAAAGCAATTGCCAACTTTTCACTATGGTGGTAGAAAAATAATTTATTTTCCCCCTTTTCCACATCACTAAGTAAATGTCTTGAATATGGAAAATAACATGTTGCCTTCATCTACCAAGCCAATTTCTCCAACTTTGCATAGATCTCCTATGTTTGTGGATGTGATTTGTCTCCTACACAAAAAGCACGTACCATTTTGTGGCCTTCAATCCAACTACATCCAGGGATCTTTTTAATTCCTTTATCTTTCATCAATCTACTACAACAATAAGCAAATCACTGATGACACCCTAATGTATATACCAATCTACTATTTTGTTAGAAAATTTGGTTTGATACCCTTGAAACCATAGGTGTTTTGTATCTATTATATACTTTGTCACCTTATGGTGTATGCAAAGATTGTTGTTTCATGCTTACAAATAGTAAAAGGTTACCGCAAAGAGTTTGTAAACAAAAATAAATTTGCCATATGAACCTCTTCATAATCACCAAGGATTTTTAAAATACTTGCCTTGTGTGGAGCTTGCAGACTAGTAATGGGGTTTTGCACTTTGATGCTTGCAAATGAATCTCAAGGAATTTGCTACAAGCACTCACTTGGATGCTGCGAAATCTTCTCCAATTGGGTTTTGCTTCAAATCCATGCTTATCAATGAGCAAATATAACATAACAAGCACTTATATGGAGATAGGAGAGTGCTTTTCTTATTTTTAACTTGCCTTTTCCCTTTCTCTCCTAGACACGCATTTAGACCTCCATGACCAATTTCCCATATGCTTTCACTTTGAAACTTGTTCTCAACACCTCTAGGGTGTAATTTTATCACTTAATGCACTTTTTCATGTTCAAAATTTGCAATATTCTTATGGGCACTTTTTCCTTATACATTGATGTTGAGTCTTGACATTTACATGAATAAACGCTATTTGGAGTCATTTAAGTGACTTTTGATCTAATTTGTCATTACTATAGAAAAGTTATGCACTTTTTCCATTAATATCTGACAAAAATCCCCTTCCATTATGCTTTGATGGATGTCCATACCCTGTTCCAAAGCTCCCATTTTGGCACACGCAAAGAGGATACTGGCTTTACAACTGTCCTGCAATAATGGCATTCCATGAGACCACATTTCTTTGAGTCATTTTGTCAAACAGTTCACGTGCCTTGTCTATGCTTCCACATTTTGCATCCATGTCTACCAGAGCAGTTGCAATTATAACATATGACCAAATTCCTCTATCCTTTATGCTTTGATGGATGTCCATTCCCTGTACCAAAGCTCCCACTTGGCATAGGCTGCGAGGGTGCTGGCAAAGGTTTCTGGCTTTACACTAGCCGATTCCATTTGCTTGAAAGTTTCTAAAGCCTTTTCAATAATTCCATTTTGTGAATATCCTGCAATCGGGGCATTCCATGAGAAGACATTTCTTGGAGGCATTATGTTAAACAGTCCACGTGCCTTGTCTACACTTCTACATTTTGCATATCCTACAATCATGGCATTCCATGGGATGATATCTCTTTGAGGTATTCTGTCAAACAGTTGACGTGCCTTGTCTATTCTTCCACATTTTGCATACATGCCTTCCAGGGCAGTTGCAACTACAACATCTGACAAAATTCCTCTATCCTTTATCCTTCGATGAATGTCCATTTGCTGTTCCAAAGTTCCCATTTTGGCACAGGCATAGAGGATGCTGGGAAAGGTTGCGGAGTCTGGCTTTACACCTGCCAATTGCATTCGCTTGAAAGTTTCTAAAGCCTTTTCAACAAGTCCATTTTGTGCATATCCTGCGATCATACGTTGGTAAATGTAAACTGATCTAGTTGGAGTCATGTTTGTTGCATATGGTGAAACAGTGTGAGTGCCTCGTGAGTACACCCATGCCTTCTGTACACTGCACTAAACACATTCCATGAAAGGCTATGTCTGTTTCTGTGATCAAACACTTTATGTCATTCACGAAGTGAGTTTGAATTTCATTTGTTTACGGGCAGGAATCCAGCGGCTGATTGACTATTAACAGCGACAGAATAGGTGAAGGCATCCATGAAAGAATGGATTAAGTAGGCCCACATGTGCCAACTTAGAGTGTGTTGTTTAAGCCCAACGCATCAAAGCTTAGAGTGTGCTATTTAAGCCCAGCCAAAATAAGAGAGTTTGATAAGATAGGATAAAGCTGGTTGGGATCAAATGCATCCTTGTAGGAGAGAATATAGTTATTTAGTGGTTAGTTTGAGTTATCGGTGGACTATGTGATTAGGCATTTAAATTAGAAGATGAGCATTCAATTTGAAAAGGGCATTGATTAAAAAGGGAATATAACTAAGTGGTTGGTTATGGAAATCGTTGTCCTTCCTTCTTTTCTTTCAGTTTTTATTTTCTCATAGCTGGAAAAAAAAGAAACATGCTCGATTCATTAGAATTGAAAGGATTATCTGTTGCAAGAAGTAGTTATAAGTGGAGTTAGTTATTTTGGAAAACCATTCAAATGAAGTAGTTTGGCAATATGATATCATGGGGAGAAATAGGAAAGTTTTGGAGAGGAAATTGGTTGTGAGAGACTCTTTGTAAGGGAGCTTGACAACATGTTTATATAGTATTGTAAATTATATCAATTTACTGAAAAGGGATCCTTCGATAAAACTATGGGTTCTTGTGACCTCCTCACTGCAAGCAAAACAACTATACCAATTGTCTTCCATATGCAGGTATAAATGCAATTGACTTTTGGTCGGTGATATTTCGACTACTATCAAAATTACAACTCACTGGCTAGATAAGCTCTTCCTTGTTTTTGTGGAATTGTTCTTCACAGTGCATTTTCTTTTTCTTTGTTGTTATAGATTTCCAAGAATGGTAATTTTATACCTCTCTTTATATTCCATGCAATTAATTTGATAAGGATTAATGCAAATAAAATTCTTTAAATTCATGCAAATTGTTATTTATTAAGAATGGTAGATCCATTTACCAGGGCTCAATAGTACCCAAACTTTGTAGGTTTATATGGAAAGAGGTGCATTTAAGGACTTAGCACCAAAAGTTGAGATGTATAGAAAATGATGTAGTTATTTTTAAATGTCCTGAATTTTTTTGGAACGCTTAGTGTTATGTAAAATATAGGACAAAGAGAACATTTCAGGCATTGCAAGGTTTAAATGCTTCAATTTTAGATAGTTCTCAGTTATTTAAATTAGATTTTTCGTGGGTTTTGGCAGTCGCAACTTGGTAATACATATGATCATGATAGATTCTTTTATATAAAGTATATAAATCTTTTTGTTGTGCCTAAATATCATGTAGTATATTGCCAAACAACTCACACGATTTGACTATGACTCCACATTTTTCTTTCATGTCTATTAGGATTTCTTCTATATTATATGACAAAAATTACTTACTATTTTGCTTCGTTGGATGTCCACACCCTATTCCAAAGCTATTATTAGACGTGGGTAGGGAGGACACTAGTAAATATTGTGATTTTTGTCTTTACTCTCGTCGATTTCTTTTGCATGGAAGTTTTGAAGCCCATGTGAACAAACCATTCTTAAATTGGAGCCTTCGATGTGAATTTGCACATTTATAAAATGAGAGTGAAGGCATATGTTGCTAAAATAAATGGCACTCCCTTGAGTTTCAACCTTTACAAGACTATGCGTAGAATTTAATAAAGAAGAAGTTATCATAAACTTTGTCTTGAATGATTTCAAATTGGGATCAACTCTCTTTGTGGTTTTATTGGGTGAATGTAGAATCAGTCGCTACATGTTAATCACTGATGCAAGTGAACTTGATTGTACCTAGATGATGATAACTAAGTTAGCACTTGAACTAAACCTATATATATATATATATATATATATATATATATATATATAGTTCTCAGCTTGTTTAGAGAGTTGCATATATTGTAGTGGGACTATATGATGAAATGTATGTTGCAATAATCAAAATATTAGTTGTATATTTTTATTTTGGAATCTAAATTGATTTGATATAGAAATATATCAACATTCCATGCACATTTTTGAGGAGAAGATTCTAATGTATCCAGAATATTGTTACCTTAAGTTATCAGTATAAACATATTTTCTTTATTAAAGTCTAAGACAACCTTGTAGTGGAATGGAAAGTTATTCCTTAGTTATGGCTTAAAAATTTCAATTAAATCATAAATACTTTTATACAATGATACTTTGGTAAACTTGGATGACATTGTGTAATGAAGTGTATGCTTTTCCTACCTATTGAAAAGTGACGAATCACCCTGGTGTGAGTTGGGTGTGAATTGGTTTGATATACTAGTCCTAGTGCATATTTCATATCTTGAAGTTAAGAATATTCTATAGTTATAAGAATGAGAACATGAGAAAATTGAAAGTACTTTTGGTAAACATGGGAAACGTAAAATAGTATGATCTCACTCCTGGGGATACCTAAGCTAAGGTTATATCTGGTAATTAGATTTCATGGTAATCCTTGAGTATTTAGTCTAAGTTATATTTATATCTCATGACTACC
Source organism: Cunninghamia lanceolata (assembly GCA_027924645.1). Classification (NCBI taxonomy): domain Eukaryota; kingdom Viridiplantae; phylum Streptophyta; class Pinopsida; order Cupressales; family Cupressaceae; genus Cunninghamia; species Cunninghamia lanceolata. The sequence continues at coordinate 8,597,189 of BSBN01000635.1, read as the reverse complement.
TTTTTTATGCCTTACTCCTAGGAATGAACAATAGTGTGTATACTTGATGATTGCAAACTCTCGGTATCTTAAAATTGAGATACAATTGCCCTTTATTGGAGATTGGAAAACCTTTCCAACTAGTTTATGAATGTCATGATTTCATTATGTTATGATTAGGACATTATTACTCTACATTGTTATCCATTGCACGATATTGTTTATGGCATTTGATTGCTAGTAGTCTAGTTTGTGTTGTTTTTTAACAACCTATTCTCAATCTTTTGGTATATAACATGAATTGTCTAGAAATTTTTATATGCTAATTAACAATTTTTGAAGTGTTTCTATAATCTAGGCAATTCACTAGAGAGAGACAAAACGAGTGTCAAATATGGGGTAACCCAAGAATAGTAGGGTAGTTTACTAGCTTACAACATAATATGTCAATGTAGTACTACATATAAAAAGATGTTTTGGCCAAAACTTTAAATTAAGTTTAAGTGTAGTACTTTATTCAATTTTTATTCTCTACCATATCATGTTTTCTAAAGACATTTGCATTAGATAGTATGCTAGATTGTTAATGATTATGTGTTGCACCAGATTCTTTCACACATGTTGGCTTTAGACTTCTAGATCCTTCATTGAAGGGTTAGGATTCTCCAGTTTGGGAGTTAGTGTGGGGAAGTTTAGTGCTTCATATGTTGGGTGAAAAAGCACCCTAATGGTGCTTTCTCTCTTCTCTCCATGTTTCAAAGGTATTGACTTCAGAATTTCTATCAAGTGATAGTGTGTTTATCATGATACTTTTGTAATTGAGCCTTTAAGGTCATCTTGATTGTAAAAGGACTAAGTCCTTATTTGTATAATAGAATCTATGTTGTCTAGATCTTTGTAACAATCAAATATGCGGTTAAATTATCTTTTGAAATTAAAAAAATTACTAAGCATTGTGCTTAGTTTTGCTAAATTATGTTTTAGTAATGATGATTATTCATGTTAAATGTTGATCTATCATAGTATATTATTATTTTGTTGAATATTTTAAGTTATTAAATTGGAAGGTTCTTACATTGATTAGCTACTTCAAGAATTGTGGGTTGCTTTTCTTGAAATGTTTCTTTTGAGGGATAACAACTAATTCTTGTGCAATGTTCTTCTCTTATTGTTTTAGTGCCTCCTTTAGCAAGTTCATCTTCTTTGACATTGCTAGGATAGTTGCCACTTTCTTCATCTAATCTACCACATTAAAGGGTGTAGAGCCTTCAACTTTTGGCGCATAAGGCACTCATTGATTTCTTAGTTTCTCAACTAGTGGGTGAGTTGGGTGTTGCCACAATAGTGTGTCCCACTTATGGGACATTCTGATTTTTGTTTGAAATCACATATTTTTAGAAAAAATAATGATTTAAGCCTTGAGGTGTTTCATCTAAAGAGGTTTAATTCAAGGGGGTTAGATAAAATCCCCCTTAGATCAAACCCCCTTGGAAATAACCCCCTAGTCTTAAATCAAACCCTCAATGGAGTCTCCTATGCACCTATCAAAATACTAACAAAAAACCAATTTTTCTTCACCTATTGGGGGATCTTAGGAATTCTATTTTGTATGTAGCCCTAGTATAATCTTTCAAAAAAGTATGATTTTGAATATATTTCATTTGATTATTATATTTATTTTCTATTTTCTAGTGAACATAGGTTTTTCACCAAGAAAATTTTTAAAAAATTGACTTTTTTTTGAAAAATATCTACGCACTAGATATTGATGTCCTTATTTCAACAAAAACAAGAAGAAGTTAATTTGGATACATACAAAAAAAGTTATGTTGTATGGTATAAACCTATGTTTGAATTATAATTAATCTCACTTCAAAAATTAATAAAAAAATATGCAACAGAAAATTATGAAAAAATATCTGCACATGAGATATTGGGTGTTACAAATCTATGTTTAAAAATTTATAATGTTATCATTTCTATCAAAAAAAAGTTATGTTGTATGGTATAAACTTCACTTTTTAAAAATATTGTTAACTATAAAAAATAAGTCATTAAAAGTTACGTAAAAAAATTCACAAATTATTTCTTAAATTTTTTTAAAAAAATTCATTTAGAATCTACAAATAAAATCTCAAAAATCACTAGTTCACATCATCTTCAAATTCTTAACAGATTAGTTGCTACAGGTGTTAGAAAGTGAAAATTTGGTTTAAAATGTTGATTTCAATGTTCCAATTTGGCCAAAAAGTGGGACACACTATTATGGGCTGACCCAGTTACCCTTGGTCAGTTAACATTAGGCATGTCACTTTTTTGTTTAGGAATTCTAGAAGCATTCTTGTTCTGAATTAGTTGCACAAATTAACCACTTGTGTAAATGGTTGATCAACCTTAGGTTGTTCTTGTAGCACTCTCTTCTTTGCCCTAGTCATGTAATCATATTGGACCACTAGTTGTCTTGATGGAGTTGTTACTTCATTACTAGAAAAAGCTTCATCCTCATTCCATGTGACAAGGGCATACTCAAGCATGAGCACCAGTAGTTCCTCTAGAGTGGATGGCTCAAGGGAGATCCCTTTAACTTGTGTGCTTAAGGTTTCTTGCTTTCTTTCTTCCATATAGCTTGTTGTGAGTTTCCCCTTGGGCGATGCTTGGAGAATGATAGTCGACACATGGATAGCACCACATATCCTAATAATTGATAAAATTATTTTAAACTAGAACAATATCTCTCATAGGATTAGGTAGTGGGATATACTACAATGATTGTTGTCTTGGAACTAGTTGGGAGTTAGGTGAGTGCTAACACTAATAATGGCCTTGTTGGTTTTGGTATTAGGAGGGAGGCCTATTACCTTGATTGTTTTGATATTAGGGCCTAAGAGAGGGAAAAAACTACTATCTTTTGAGGACATTTAACTCATTAGTATTAGTTCTAAGAAGGATCTTCATTTCCTCCTCTCAAACAAGCCATGAGTTGTTAATCACAAGGGAGCTATGACATCTCACCTAAGTCTTTCTAGAGATTGACAAAGCACACTTAGGAGCACAAGAACACCTTGATCTCATCAAAAGGATGACAAGAACATTCCAAATCATCAAGCCAAGAATATGGGAAGGAAGAGCAAACCATGAGGTACAACTTTCCTATAGAATTTTTTTCCAAGAAACAAGCAACAACTCCCTATCTTAAGATCACACCTTTCAAAGGTACAAATCATCCCTTTTCCTAGTTGAAATTGTCCTATCCATCCTAGGGTCTCCCTACCCATCCTAGGATCACCCCTTTTACTAGTGAAATCACCCTTTCTCAAAATGGGTGATTTAAAACAATGGACAAGGCCTTAAGTTGACAGTGGGGTTCTTAGAGATACCAAAATTATCCTTGAGGCCCTACCAAAATGTATCCTAACAAGACTAACAACTAAAAAGAAATCTAGGACCATGTTTCAATACTAAGAAACATGGACAAGACTCAAAACCTAAAATGAGTGCATGGCTAAGCCAATGTAACACCTTAACAACTAACACAAACATGCCTTAACTCACTCAATTTTCATGTTGTTAGTCAATAATTTGAACCAATGGATTTCATTAAGTTTAAGAATAATATCCAAGGTTACAAAATTCACAAAAGATAGTATTCCATTTAAGGTGATTTTTCAAATTCCATGTGTATATAAAGCACTTGCAACAATGTGACAAGGGAACATTTGATGCAGAGGTAGGAGGACCAAAACTATCCTCAATAACATTAACAAATCAAAGAATTAATCAAATTTATTTGTTCAAGTTGAAGAGAACATTAATACATATTTTCCCTCCAATTTTCATGAAGATCCAATGGTAGGAGAGAAAGTTATGACTCTTTTCCTAAAACTACAAACCCTAGGTAGCATTCAGACCTGCCCTCACCAAAATTGTAGTATCTCTCACAAAACTTAATGACATTATACCAAACCAAAATAATTGTACACTAGAAACACATATATTTCCATCCATCTATTATATGCATCAATGTGAGGCCGTACCAGGTCGTACCATGCATATTTTCAGACTGCATTTTCAGAAAATTAAACTCTGCAGACCTACCCTCAATAAAAACGCCATAACTTATTCAAATCTTAATGAAATTTGATGCAATAAAAATAAATGGAAAGTAGACTCAATAATATTTCCAACCATATATGGATTTCTCCTGTATATGTCCTTACAGAATCGTACCAAATGCTGCAATGGGACTATTAAAGGAAAAATTAAAAAATTACAGTCCATAAAACACTCATATCTTTCACAAAACTAAATAAAATTGCATGGGACAAGAAGAAAATGGAAGGTGGTTGAAGGATCTAACATTTGCAATCCATTAGGCATCCATTCAATTCCATATAGGGCTGTACAATAGCAAAAGACAGCAAATTTCTGAAGCAAAATACAGGAAAACATTGTTTTTTCTCATTCTATGCTCAAATCTTCAACCACCCACGAATTATTCATGGTTACAAGGCCTTTTAAAGGCATTAAAACATGTTTCTTCATATCCTAACTGATTTGGAGCAAACCAAGAGCCAAATGACTCTTCACCTTCTAAGTTTGCATCTTTTTTCCAATTTTACATTGACAACCTTTACATGGTTTGCAATATTTTGCATTTTTGAAACTCCTAATGACCTAAACACATAAAAATGACTTGATAAACCTTATTACAATGTGGAAGCATAAAAATTTAATCAAACTCAAAGATTTGTCCAGGGCAATATTAATTTGCCAAGGTGCTCCTGCACCAACATTCAACCACGCTTAATTTATTTACTATGACACCAAATATACAACCATTCATTAATGAATTCAAATTAAATTAGCATCATAAACAAGTAAAATATAAGGTCTATAATCCATTTTCCAACATTAATACATTTAAAGCTTTAAATACATCCAATCAAGACTTACCCATAATGACATTTCCATTACAAATCAAGGTACAATTCAAAACCAAATGACAATTATTACACAATTTCAAAGTAGTATTCACATCCCAAAAATGGATTAAATACATTCAAATACAATGATGAGAAATATACAATTACAACCTTTCCATACCTTTACAAAAGGTCTCCAATAACCATAAATTACAACTTAACAAATTATAACAAATTACAACAATATAAAGCCAAGAAGAGCTACAAGATCCATGCGAACTCCACGATGTGCCACCATGATCCACTACACAATCCCATGGTGATCAACACCACCCAACCATGTGGGACCTTGAGGCCCACTCCTCTATACTAAGAGATGATCACCATGGTGATCAATCACACATATGCCAAACACTCACAAGATGGCCACAATTAAGAACACATCACACATGAGTTTCTCATTTGAAAGGTGGACTACATTATCCCAATCAAAGGAGGAAGACAAGGTAGTCTAGGACAAGGAGTAGTGTTCCCTTGGTTTTCCAAAACTAAGCTAGGACATGTTAGATTCTTGATCTCAATAGTAAGTGCTATAACAGTCACACTTGTCCCATGTAAAACATCTTATTTCAAATGCCTTTTTTTAGAAATTACATCCTTAATTTTAGTTCTTTATTAAAATACACAACACCCTATTTCAAATGTTACATTAGATTAATCATGTGTTTGTTATTATTATGTGACACATCCTAGGATTTCAAATGTGGCAGTAGTTTAATCATAATTCTTTACTGCAATGACATACATCCTATTTTAGATGTTGCATCCCACAATTAAATCCATCCACTCCAAGCCTTAACTATCTAATCATTCCTACAATATGTTCTAAGGCAACTAACTTATGTGATTAGCCCTTATAAGGAAAAAAAGGTACATTTTTACACAAGTCACATCCCAAGGAAAGAACAATCCATTTCTATAGTAAAGGTCATGTTTCCTCAAAGTAATTTCAATTTAGAAGTTTTAAATTCCAAAAATAATAAATTAATATTTTCTAAAGTCCCCCAAATATCTAGGTTACTTCATTAATGAACCTTCAAATTTTTGACAAAATTAAAACACACAAATTTCAAAATTCTAAGACTACTCTCTTGCTCTAAATCTACCCAACAACATGAATACAAACTCATTTTATTTCTAGGAAAAAATTGCAAGCATTAGGGTACAAATTTGTATTTTCCCAATTTTAAAATAAACAAACAATTAAAATATATCTAAATCAAGATTAAAATTTAAAATACAAACAAAACAAACAATCTCTTGTACCCAACAAACAATCACCAATTCTTGCATCAAGATTTTTAAACCATTTCATTTAAAATTACCTACTCATTTGAAAAAAAATCAATCACAAAAAATACCTCAAGGAATGGTGACAAACAAAGGAGTTGCAATTCCTCAATCCACAAACAAGCCAGAAATCTTCACCACAAATCCAAGCCTTTGAATCCAATTCTTGTTCTCCCAATGGATGCTATGGTTTTAGAAAATCCTTTCTTTATTTTTACTCTCTCTATGTTTCTTTTTAATAGCAAGTTGCATAATGAAGGAATGAAAAACACTGTAATATAAGAGGAAACCTAAAACAAAAACCCTCTTTTCCTTTCCCCATTCAACTAGACATTTCCAAAGAGATATTTCATAACTTTAGAATGCAATAATTCCCAAAATACGTTTAACATGCCTAATAGAATTACTTTGCCCAAGTTTCAAATAATCCAATAGTATAACACAATTTTGAAAGGCCTAATTAATCTTTTTGCACATATCAAGAAAAATGCACAAATGAACTAACTAGAGTCACCCAAGAAAACACACATTTACGAGTCTAACACATGGGGATCCAAAATAGTAATTGATTTGAATATCAGTTTTACTAGTTTCACACAAGACATGTCAATTACTCTAGACGAGTATGACGAGCTAACAAAATCCAGCAAACCATGTATTCCATCTTTGATTAACCACTATTAATATTTTACATGTGCCTACACACACAAGTCACACATTATGTACATCTACCCAATACATGTAGCAATAGCCAAAGCATAGCAAAATCAAGCAATCAATATATATAATCCACATTTTAATAGTAACATTCATTTATGACATCATAAAATATGAACAGTACTTGATTTAATCATTTATCAAAGCAATAAACAAAACCATGGAATCAACTCAACTAGAATATCATTTTTAAATGACAATAGTGAAGCTAAAAGAACCACACACATTAAATCTTAAAATTACAAACAAACACACACACACAACAATAACAACAACAAGAACAACAATATCCAAGAAGTGATACAAAATATCATCGAATGTCATATAAATATCTAGTACAAAACTAAATCACATGTAGAAGGCACAAGTGCCTATGGGCCTTACATATATCAAGCTTCATAGTTTCTCAGAGAAGTTTGCAAGACTCCAAACTTCATAGGAGCACACCTTGCTTTGATACCACCTAATGCAATTCAAGGTTTGAGATTCCAATTAAAGACTATCAAACTATGAAATGTAACAATAAATATACACTAAATAGTGGAATCCAATAGATAATTGAATGGAAACTCAAGATATCTCAAGTTGAATTATTGAATTTAGTACACGATATAGGGTATAGGGCCAAATAATTAGAAATAAAAATTATATGTTTACAATTCACAAATTTGTAGATTGTTTTGTATCATGCAATGTTTTACAATGCAAATTGAATGCATACTTATACGCATACTAGTCAAACATAGAACTCATTAAAATTTTATGTGGATCAAGATTGGTGTAATTAAATATTTAATTACACTTTATTAAGTTTACTTTGGAATTTTTAAGTCACCTAGGGTATTCTATCTTGCAAATATAAAAGCAAGATCTCATATGTAATTAATCAATTCCAATTCATTAATTGCATCCATATTGTGCAAAATCATTCTCTTGTGCATTTTTTATTTTGTAGAAGGCTATCCTAGGTTTTGTAGGTGACTATAATATCTCGAGTCAATCAGTGACTCTTACATGGTATTAGAGCTTCAGATCTGCAAGCCCCTTCTCAAATTTAGAGAAAAATCAAGCAAGAGCCATTTGTTGGGTGTATTTTTGTGTAAAAAAGAGTCTTTCATTGGATTCATAGCAATCAAAATAGTCAAATTATCCTTTCATTTGGCTTGATTTGAGTTCTAGAGACCATATCTGCAAGGGTTTCAGCGGGTGTATTTTTAATCCAGAGGAAAGCTAATTTTTAGAGCATTTTGAGTCAAATTTGACCCTTCCATCACGCTTAGAAGGCCCAAAAACCCTAAGATCGACTACCAAATCATCGAAATCAATATTGAATGTTTATGGGACAATTGTTTTTGCCAAACAAGCTATACGACCTCCCTAACACACAATATGAGGTGACAATTTTTCAAAAAAAATCCTACTTTATAAAAAAATTGTATTTAAAAATTTTTATTTGCAGGATTTTTACCTAATTGTAAAAACTTTCAAAAGTTTGAAAAAAATATCTTTTGGTACCTGTGCAAGCATAAGGTACCAACCTTGCAGGCCCTTCAGGCCCCATGCCCCATAGGGGTTGCAGTCCCTTAGGGACCTGTGCCTTCTAAGAAGTCGTGAACCCTCTTCAAAGGGTCACGGACCCCTCTAAAAAGGGTCGCAACCTTTTGGGGGTTCGGCCCCTCTACAAAATTTTCAATATATTTTTTTTCAAACTCTGCCCTACCTCGGCCTCTGTGCCTACAACTTGGCCTTTGTGTCATATATTTGGTGCCTCCACATTTGACAAAGACTTTAGCAATTCCACTATATTTGGTGCTTCTGTTAAATTTAGCACAGATCTACATTATTTAGCAGGAGTTCTAACTTTGGAGAGGCTCTAAACCTATCTAGAGGACTACTTATCTTGGTGGAACCACTAAATCTGGCAGCAATTCTGCCAAAAATTTAGCAGCAGGGGGTCTTGTTTTATTTTTGCCATATCTTGAGCAGACGGAGTCAAATTTTTGCAAACAAATAGATGTTGAAAAGCTAGTTCTAAGAACAATCCAGTGGTGTTGGTGTTTTTTCTAGATTTTTCTATTGGTAGAATTAATTTCTGTTTGAAGTCCAGATCACTGTTTTGGCTTCCAAGCTCATACCTTTTTGCCATGATCTTCAATTTTCACAATTTTTGTAGCATTGGAAAGGTATTGAGGATATCTACACATCCATCCATACACATTTTTTAGATTTATACCTAGGTAACTTTTATTTAGTTTATCAGTTTTACACATTTTGGTTGATAACTTGGATATATTAGCACCTGGAAAGGTTATGTTTGTTTTGTTGGGCTTCATTTATTAGCATTAATATATATATATTCAAATTTTTTACCTCTGATTTTATCATTTGAGGAGATATCATGGGTTTTGCTATTCACCCTTCTGTGGAAACCCTGGATAAGGATAATTATGAGTCTTACCAAAAGGGCATCTTGACACATCTCAGGTGGCTTAATCTTTTGCGTAAGGTACTCATTCCATCACAAAAATTACATAAAGTAAATTTACATCCACTCAAGTAAAAAGATAAATCTCATAAACTGTAATGTTCCATTTTCCAGCTTGATCTTTTGCAGTTGACCGTTGGCCTATTCCGGAGACCCATAGGTTACTCGGAGATTGAAATTGGGGTTTCATGTTTTGGTGGTTACTTTTGTTCGTGGAACGTGGTTTGGTTGGCGGTTTCTTTCTACGTTTTCAAAGAGCTTCGCAGGGATGTGTTTTTCTCGACATTCATGAATTTACTATTTTTAGTAAGTTCAGGATTGGCACCGAAACAGGATTTTGAGAGTGGGGTTGGATTCGTCTTGTCAAGACCTTTCCAACGAGCTATAGATCATTGGTTTCTGACATCATCTTGGCCTCCATTTTAAAGTCCCTAAATTAAACTTTATTATTTAATATTGGACCTTGGTGCCTAGGCTCAATGACTTAATGTTGAGGTTGAAAAAGAATTGAAGAGGATTATATTATTTTCCCTCTCATGTTTTATCCCATATGCAAGAGGATTTTAGAGACTCCCAGTTGGAAAAGTATGAAAGGAGGAAGAGTGCTCTCATTTCGGCAACTGAAATCTTGATAATGTTATGCTGCCGTAATGGTTCTGGGACTGCTTTGAGGAATGAATGCCTCCTAGCCTGGGCTCACTTCGTGCTTGAGAGATAGCACCTAGGGAGAGGTTTGCTGATAGTAGTGATTTTTGTAGTGAGGTTTGCATTGTAGCTTGAGTTTTGTTTGTAGTTCAGTTATTTGCATTTTATGTCATTTTTGGAGTTGCTGATAACAGGGATGAATCTGTAGTTTCATTCATAAATCTAAAAATAAAAATACATTTGTTCTGGGTATTTCATATTTCCCTTTGTCTATGCTGGGCGCCCCATTGTGCCAATTTGCAGATTTTATTATGAAGAATTTGATTTTTCTAGAAGGAAATCGCCCTTCTTGCCAGGCCGCCCTCTTTGGAGTGCATTAGAAAGCGTGCTAAATAAATACTTGGGTTTAAGAGTGGTCTCTAGTGTGTAGCTTGGTCGCCATTGTCATAGGAGTGCATTGCATCAGATTTGAGGTCATTTGGTTGAGAAATGAGTGAGGTGTGAGCATTTTTGTAGGATTTTATGTTGCTAGTTTGCTCTTTTCAAGTTGTTGATCTGTCATTTCAATTTGCTAACTTCTATCATTTGAATTGGGTTGGAAGTCTCTAATTATTGTAAGCTGAACAGTAGTACTGTCAGCACTTCATACTTCTTCTCATATTTGCTTTATAATACCTTGCATCTCTGTCATATGGTAGCTCCAATTCCACTTCGGGTTGGAAAGCACATTCTTGACGTCGAGTTATTTCAGCATAATAGTGGTAGGGATCCTCTGACCACATGCTCGTCAACATCCGGCGCATTCTTGGTTAGAGTTCTTTGTATCAGCATTGCATCAAGACCCTCTGACCATATGCTCGTCATCATCAGGCGCATTCTTGGTTAGAGTTCCTTTTCAGCATTGCATAGAGATCCTCTAACCATATGATCATGCCATCCTAGTGTACATTCTTGGTTAGAGTTGAATTCCGCATCGTTTTAGTTTAAGTGCTAACTTCAACAATTGTGTATTGCTCTGCTTATTGTAATTGGAAAAGTGAAAAAATTGGCTTGGTATATTTCATAAACATTAATCAATAAAAGTCATTAAATCTTACAAAATCACGTGCTCAATCTAGGTGATAACACTATAAAATAATATACAATATCCATTTGGCTTTCTTGCCATAATTCATCCAACAAGGTACTACAAGATATAATAATCATGTACAATATAAGAAATAATAAATCAAACAAACTCTCCAGTCCCCACGAACCCACATGGTCCTCCTATGAGCCAAGAGACGGGAACATGGCTTAGGCGCTTTTCCACCCAACCATGATGCAATTACGCTTCCCCAGATCCCTTCATGACATGAAGGAAACCTAGCCCTGCATGAAATGTCTAGCTACCTGGAAACAACTAGCAGGAGGGAACACCCGATGCAACCTGAGTCTAATGTGCAATTCTAAAATAATGAAATGCATATTATCTCAAAACAGGATGTGGCAAAGATATATATCAATAAAGTTTGCTAGACAAAATACTCATCTATTTCAATGACTTCTCGCTTAGGCCTAAACCTTAGAAAAATAGTTACAGGTTTAATTCTTGAAAAGAGGAAAAGCCATCTCTGATGATCCACATTCAGCATCCTAGCCCAAAAGCCACTCCAAACACACATAATAGATAATATCCCATATTCACCTAAACCATCCTAATCCATTTCCCATTGCACAATCAACGAAAATACAATTCAAGCAATAAAATCAATAATGAAGTATGCCTACTCCACTTTTAACAATGAGTTTCCATGCATAATTATTTCAAATATCATTACTATCTTTCCTCAGTTTTGCTACCTATTTCATGATTCATGCAGTAGAGATAAGAGAAAAATTCAATTAAAATAGAATAGATGTCAGTAATATTTAAGATGGCATTTATATAGATATCCAAATGGTAAATATGCTCAATGGTTTCAAAGACCTTTGATCTATAATTTCATAGCCAAGTCAATAACACATACTTTTTCCTAAATACAGTTTATTAATTCTTTTCTTTGCTCAACCAACAAGGGAACACTTTCAAACAAGTATTTCATCAAAGAGACATCATTTAATCATGCAAATTGCATCTTATAGGACCATTAATTGATTTTATTTTCTTAGTCCATATTTCATTCAAAAATTCATGACATGATAAGTGTTCTAAGTCATTCAACAATCTTATTGTCACAACTATGATAGGAACTATCTCATTAAATATTCATAAAGTAATAAGTTTTCTAAATCATTTACACCACCTTACTGTCACAACTGTGACATGAAGTTCAAAAAACAAGCAACAGTCTTATTGTCACAACTACAACAGAAAGTATGACAGAGTTTAAATAAAACAACAGAGTTCACAACAGGTTTAGTGTCACACAGACTACAATAACTAAAATAGGTCTTTGAACAACAATAAAATAGATGAAATATAGCTACAGTAGGGACCTCAGATCCAATAATATAAGGCTGCAATAGGAACCTAATACTGTCACCTAATTTAAGGGTTATCTTCACATAGTTCGATCAAGAAGAAAAGGCCGACTTCAGAAAAAGATTGACTTGTAACAACATTTTCAGAAAAAGAGAGAATTACAAACTACCAGAGAATAAATTATTAGCATCCTGGATAACTTGTTAAATATGGTTTCAATGGATGTTTCAAGATCAAGAAAAGACCGATTCACTTAGCATAATATCAAGAAAACAATGAACAACATAGACAAGAACAAGAACAGCAAGACGATCACAAAATAAAAGTAGAGGAATAAATAGTCATTAAGTAGTTTGTGATGGAACTGCGACAGGAAGATACAGTCATTAAGCAGTTCGTGATAGGAACTGTGACAGGAAGCCACGACAGGAAGCCACGACATGAAGTTATGACAGAAAGTCACGACAGGAAGTTACGACATGAGGCTTTTAAATCATAACAAGAAACCATAAAAATTTGGCTGCCCATAGTTGTAACACAGTCCAGAAAGAACAGATCATAGGCTAGATTTACTATGGTTAAACAATCATAACAATCATTATTTATTGCAAACATATCAAGGAAAAAATACCTGGTTAATTCACTTGCCAAAGGGCCAATTTTCTACTACTATTGTTGCTCCTCCTTCTCTATCTATTGTTGCCCAGAATGAACGAATTCCTTCTACCTTCGATGCTCAGAAAACAATGATAATCTTCCTCTTTCTGCTGCTCCAAACTATGTGTGTGTTTTTCAGAAAATAATAGTTGTGGTTATCTTTTTCTTTGCCCTCCTCCTTTTATTAAAAAAAATCATCTCTTATTTTTGGCGTTCCCCCCCCCAAAAAAACAAGGTTTGGGTTGTTTTTTAATAACTCCAGATTTTCTACGTTTGCATGAGATTTGCAAATAAAAGGCTCTCAAATTTCTTTTTAAATAGAATAAAATATCTTAATTATATTTTTGTCACTTGCATGACAGTAAATTTTTTTAATTGTTTTAATTAGATTCTAAATATAATATTAATATTATTAATATAATTTATATATTTTTAATAAAACACAATTGCTCAAATCAACAAGAAGTATTTGCAATAATAGTAATAAATATCTATTTTTAATAAAGTGTAATCACTTTCTCTCATCAAACAAGTAGTATTTGCAAATTAAATAATATATATAACTATTGTAAATTAAATAAAATTGTTTTAAATCTAAAATAGATATTGTTTTTCAAACAATAATATTTATATAAATAGGAAAACACTTATTATTATTTATTATTAAATAATATAAAATACACCATTTTAAATATAGAACACACCATTTTAAATATAAAATACACCTTTTAAATATAAAATACACCATTTAAATATAAAATACACCCTTTTAAATATAAATCAAAAGAACATTAATATTTATGACTAAATCATGCATTCAAAATAGACTTAATTAAAACACATATTTATCTACTCCCAAATCATCAATCACATTTATCGACTAATTAATAATGCATAAAAAGATCATTCAGAAAATGCAATATGTCATGAGACTATGTGAGTGTGTGAGTGCATCAGGGTTATCCATCCCAAACATTTCTTGCCAAATGGCTAGAACATCTCTACCTCAACCATGTTCTCGTCTTCGATATTTCTCCTACACTCAGTCACACTTCGATTTTCATTAATAGGTTAGTTTCCCAAAATGATAGCCGAAGCAAATCAAAATGTACATACATAATCGTATCAATAATATTTTATTATAAAATTGACTATCAAAATTATGCATTTATAACTTTCACGATGATTACTTTCACACACGTGGAATTACTCATAGTAAATTAGTCATGGTAAAATGTTCAAAGATCTAATTTATAATAAAGTCTAAAAATGAGATGTGACATCCTTCCCCACTAGGAAGAGACATCATCCCGATGTCTTATCACACACCTACTAAAATAATAGAAGTATACCACTTGTATCAATCAAAGTTTCATCAAATCAAACAAAGCATCTTTATGAATGCTCTTTACATCCTCCCATGTGGCACCATCCACCAAACTATTGATCCTATTCATCCTTATACAAAACAATATCTCAATTTCGCACTTAACATTGTGTCCATCAAATAAATCCAAGTATATAATCAATCATCCAATTCACATGGCACAACTGCCAATTCAATGTGTATAATCCAACACATGGTACAACTACCACTCAATTACATTCATTCTATCATAAGAATAACAATCACATCTTTAATATACACCAAATGAGGCAAAATCAATTCATCAAAAAACATGAATCAATACTCATAATGCACATGCAACCTCATGGTAACACAATATAATATCAAAAGATCAGTCCTCCCAAACCGACACCAAGTCGAAGTCTCCAACAACAAGACAATACCCCAAAGGTACACCAACTAGGTCATATCCAACCATTGTGCAAACAACTCCTATGAAACTATACCACCCATATCATTCCTATCAATGGAATCCATTTCCTCTTTCATTACTTGCAACCAAACTTTATCTTCAACCTGATCTACAATTCAAAATTTCTAGGAAAGCTCTTCCTTGTCTTCCTCGTGCTTCTACACAATGCTAAATAATTTAATTTCTTCAATTTCTTTACTATTATCTGCACTTGGCTATTCACTATATTTGGTTGTTTTGTTTCTGTTGTTCAATTCTTTTTCTTTTTTCTCAACATGAGAAGACTTATGTCTATAAAACATTCTAAACATACCTATGATCTTTTGTCAATCAAATACATTTATCCAACCACAATTCATTTTCAAACAACTTGTCATAGATTCATTTTTCAACTCTCTATTCCAACATGTCTTTTCACTATGATTTTTCAAATCACAAACTTTGCAAGGATGTAAATCCCAACAATTTTCTTTTCTATGCCCTTCTGTGTCATAATGGAAATAATGTAAAATCTCCTTTTCTTGAAATGACTTCTTAGTACTTACAAAAAGATTTGTCTTTTCTTTTCATTTACCTCGATACCTGAGACCTTCATACTTAGTTCTCACAACTGACTCAATGGGCTCTTTGATTCCTTGCCCATGCAAATGATTGATCAAAAGAACACAAATCATCTGTGTCACATGAGACTTCACAAACTAAAAACTTTGATTTAAAACATTCATTTTCTTTTTGGCATGCTACAAATAATTGTTTTAACTCATCATTTTGATCTTTCAATTTTGAATTTTCTTCTTCTAGCTTCTTCAACTTTCTTGCAATTCTTCATTCCCTTTTTTTAACCTTATCAAACAACTTCAACTCTTCTTCTAATTCTTCATTTTTCTCTTGAACTTTCACCAATTCTTTTTCTAGAAGATAATTTTCACATAAATTTTCGTACCTTTCCTTTCCTAACTCCTTTATTCTTTCCATATATTCTATATTACTCTTTTTAACATTCATCAATTCTTTATTAACTTTTTTCAATTCTTCTTTCAAAAATTCATTTTCACCCCATAAACCTTTAACTTCAAACAAAATTTCAACTTACTTCAAGTGATCCATAGTGACACCAAAATCCATTTCAGAACTTCCTCAACACTTAAAACAATATTCATTGCATCTAACAACAATTAATGAATTCAATATACCAAAGATCTAGTAACACACTTGCTACAAAATAGTATATTCTCTGCATCCTACTCCCTTACATAACCTATCAGAGGCCCATCATGGATGTGATAGAAAACATAACATGATACATGACCAACAGTTTAAAACATTCAAGCATAGACACCAACACTAAATAAATAAATAAATTCCAAATAAAAGAAAGTCAATTCCAACAATAAGGCATAAAAATGCCTGCAATTTCAACAGTAAATCCAACATGACCATCAAGGTCACAAGATAGGTAAATATCAAATTTTGATGGCTATACTTTTTCATAAATGAAAATAAAATTTCAATGTTGGTCCTTGCAATATTTAGAGAAATTATCAAAGTCGAATAAATAAATATCAAAATTCAAAATTTTCACATTACATGAACTATGTGACTAATTTTAGCCACTAGAGAGGGAGTACGATGCTACACTATGCCTGGTACCAAAATTGGGGCGAGTTAAGAGAACACACTCAATCACACAAACAAACAAGTCCTCTAAGACTCCAAACACATCTATATCATAAGATTATTTGTACTTAACCATACAAACATCATTCAATGATGCTGGCAGCAAAGGTGTCTTCCCGTTCAAGGGAATCACAATCATCATGCAAAGACATATAGTCTAGCAACTTCTAATCATCCCCTAAGGTCTATCTAACCTCGTAAAAAGAAGGCACATGTTATTCACAGTAGGCCAACACACAAGGGCCTACACATGCTCGATCAAATCGAGCAACACACACCCAGAGCTCCCAATGCTAGAACCGTGCTCTGATACCAAATGTAAGGTACTCATTTCATCACAAAAATTACATAAAGTAAATTTACATCCACTCAAGTAAAGATATAAATCTCATAACATTAATCAATAAAAGTTGACCATTAAATCTTACAAAATCACGTGCTCAATCCAAGTGATAGCACTATAAAATAATATACAATATTCATTTGGCTTTCTTTCCATAATTCATCCAACAAGGTACTACAAGATATAATAATCATGTGCAATATAAGAAATAATAAATCAAACAAACTCTCCAGTCTCCACGAACGCACATGGTCCTCCTACGAGCCAAGAGACGGGAACATGGCTCAGGCACTTTTCCACCCAACCATGATGCAATTACGCTTCCTCGGATCCCTTCATGACACAAAGGAAACCCATCCCTACACGAAATGTCTAGCTACCTAGAAACAATTGGCAGGAAGGAACACCCGATGCAACCTGAAGTCTAATGTGCAATTGTAAAATAATGAAATGCAGATTGTCTCACAACAGGATGTGGCAGAGATATATATCAATAAAGTTTGCTAGAGAAAATACTCATCTATTTCAATGATTGCTTGCTTAGGCCTAAACCTTAGAAAAATAGTTACAGGTTCAATTCCTGAAAAGAGGAAAAGCCATCTCTGATAATCCACATTCGACATCCTAGCCCAAAATCCACCCCAAACACACATAATAGATAATATCCCATATTCACCTAAACCATCCTAATCCCTTTCCCATTGCACAATCAACGGAAATACAATTCAAGCAATAAAATTAATAATGATATATGCCTACTCCACTTTTAACAATGAGTTTCCATGCATAATTATTTCAAATATCATTACTATCTTTCCTCAGTTTTGCTACCTATTTCATGATTCATACAGTAGAGATAAGACAAAAATTCAATTAAAATAGAATAGATGTCAGTAATATTTAAGATGGCATTTATATAAATATCCAAATGGTAAATATGCTCAATGGTTTCAAAGACATTTGATCTATAATTTCATATCCAAGTCAATAACACATATTTTTTCTTAAATACAATTTATTAATTATTTTCTTTGCTCAACCAACAAAGGAACACTTTCAAACAAGTAATTCATCAAAGAGACATCGTTTAATCATGCAAATTGTATCTTATAGGACTATTAATTGATTTTATTTTTCTAGTCCATATTTCACTCAAAAATTCATAACATGATAAGTGTTCTAAGTCATTCAACAATCTTACGGTCACAACTGTGACAGGAACTATCTCATTCAATAGTCATAAAGTAATAAGTTTTCTAAATCATTTACACAACCTTACTGTCACAACTGTGATAGGAAGTTAAAGAAACAAGCAACAGTCTTACTGTCACAACTGTGACAAGAACTGTGACAAAGTTTAAATAAAACAACAGAGTTCACAACAGGTTTACTATCACACAAATGATAGTAACTAAAATAATTCTTTGAACAACAATAAAACAGATGAAATATAGCTACAATAGGGACCTCGGATCCAATAATATAAGGCTGCAACAAGAACCTAATACTGTCACCTAAGTTTAAGGGTTATTTTCACATAGTTCGATCAAGAAGAAGAGGCTGACTTCAGAAAAAGAGAGAATTACAAACTACCAGAGAATAAATTATTAGTATCCCAGATAGCTTGTTAAATATGGTTACAAAGGATGTTTCAAGATCAAGAAAAGGCTGATTCACTTAGCATAATATCAAGAAAACAATGAACAATAGAGACAAGAACAAGAACAGTAGGCTGATCACAAAATAAAAGTAGAGGAATAAATAGTCATTAAGCAGTTTGTGACAAAACTGGGACAAGAAGATACAATCATTAAGCATTTCATGAGAAGAACTGCGACAGGAAGCCACGATATGAAGCCACGACGGGAAGTTACGACAGGAAGTTATGATAGGAGGCTTTTAAATCATAACAAGAAAACATAAAAAATTGGCCGCCCATAGTTATAACACAGTCCAGAAAGAACAGATCGCATGCTACATTTACTATGGTTAAACAATCATAATAGTCATTATTTAAATTGCAAACATATCAAGGAAAAATACCCAGTTAATTCGCTTGCCAAAGGGTCAATTTTCTACTACTGTTGTTGCTCCTCCTTCTCTATCTATTGCTGCCCAGAATGAATGAATTCCTTCTGTCTTCGATGCTCAGAAAACAATGATAATCTTCTTCTTTCTACTGCTCCAAACTGTGTGTGTATTTTTCAGAAAATAATAGTTGTGGTTATCTTTTTCTATGCCTTCCTCCTTTTATTAAAAAAAATCCTCTTTTATTTTTGGTGTTCCCAAAAAAAATTAGGTTTGGGTTGTTTTTTAATAACTTCAGATATTCTATGATTGCATGAGATTTGCAAATAAAAAGCTCTCAAATTTCTTTTTAAATAGAATAAAATATCTTAATTATATTTCTGTCACTTACATGACAGTAAATTCGTTTAATTGTTTTAATTAGATTCTAAATATAATATTAATATTATTAATATAATTTGTCTATTTTTAATAAAACACAATTGCTCAAATCAACAAGAAGTATTTGAAATAATAATAATATATATCTACTTTTAATAAAGCGTAATCACTTTCTTTCATCAAACAAGTAGTATTTGTAATATATATATATTGCAAATACTAACTATTGTAAATTAAATAAAATTGTTTTAAATCTAAAATAGATATTGTTTTTCAAACAATAATATTTATATAAATAGGAAAACACTTATTATTTATTATTAAATAATATAAAATACACCATTTTAAATATAGAACACACCATTTTAAATATAAATACATCTTTTAAATATAAAATACACCTTTTAAATATAAAATACACTCTTTTAATATAAATCGAAAGAACATTAATATTTATGACTAAATCATGCATTCGAAATGGACTTAATTAAAACACATATTTATCTACTCCAAAAGCATCAATCACATTTATCGACTAATTAATAATACATAAAAAGATCATTCAGAAAATGCAATATGCCATCAGACTATGTGAGTGTGTGAGTGCATCAGGGTTATCCATCCCAAACAGTTCTTGTCAAGTGGCTAGAACATCTCTACCTCAACCATGTTCTTGTCTTTGACATTTCTCCTGCACTTAGTCGCACTTAGATTTTCATTAATAGGCTAGTTTCACAAAATCATAGCCGAAGCAAATCAAAATGTACATCCATAATCGTACCAATAAAATTCAATTATAAAATCAACTTTCAAAATTATGTATTTATAACTTTCACGATGATTACTTTTACACACATGGAATCACTCATAGTAAATTAGTCATGGTAAAATGTTCAAAGATCTAATTTATAATAAAGTCTAAAAATGAGATGTGACATTTTGTCTTCTCTCTATGGACTCATACCTGAACCAGATACACCTGGGAGGAAATTTACATGGGGAAGTAATATTGATCATGTTGTAGGATTGATTGGTTCTAGTGTTGATTTTGACACTATGTGTTCCATCTCACATATTGAGTGTCCACATACTCTTTGGACTAGAATTTGGGATATTTATGGAGACCCACACATCTCTCCATTCCCAGATGATCCTACTATGGATTGTCTCATATCCCTTGATGATGCAGATCATATACCTTTGTTGATGATGATACAGTAGAGGAGCTTGCACATTTGGCAAGTCTTGCTAGATTAGATGACACAAAGACTTCTCTTGCTTCTCCTTCTCCTCCTATCAAGATCACATCTTCATCACCTATTTCTTTAGAGAGAGATTCCAGTGATTCCTTGTAGTAGGACAATTTCAGTCTTCTAGAGATAGCTCATTAGGATGCATTTCTACTAGATATCTCATCATTGTTTGTAGAGTCCCACATTATAGATTTGGGAGATACTTTGAGAGGTATTCAATTCCTCTTTGATAACAGCTTCCATCACCATCATCTCTTCGTAGATTATCCGTCATCCTCCTATTCAGTCATAGTTTGATAGTGGATTCAGTCATAGTTTGATAGTGGATTGGAGACATTTGAGCAGTTTTTACGAGATTCATTGTTGTCTTTGGATCATGTGCAAAGTTTAGAGACACTCATATTTCAAGTCCTACATATTCCTATATGGAATGGGAAGACATTATGCACACATTTACAGTTCTATTTCTTCCCAAGGGGAGGAATGTTGTTCAACGTTCATGGATCTTCATTTTCATCATTTGTCGAGCATTTGCTAGCACTACAGGAGTCATCTTGAGGAGCAACTGCATGGTCTCTCTTATCATCTTTGTTTTAGGAGGGAACATTTCCTTACATGGGGTTCCATCCTTCTCACTTCTGGGGGGTCACTAGACCTTTTCTCTACATCCTCTCTTATGGGGGTTGTACATATTTGTTGATTGTCCTTCCATCACTTCTTTTCTCTCTTTTGGAGAAGAGTTTTCTCCCACTAAATTTTTCTCCCTTTCTCTGTTTGTGAGAGACTGTTTGTACATGGGTACCTAACATGGCCTTGTAGTCATGACCCATCATTGCATTATTTGTATGTTTCTCATTCTCCCTAGGTTGTACTTAAGGGGGGGTGTTGGTTCAATTAAATATTTAATTACACTTTATTAATTTTACTTAGGGATTTTTAAGTCACCTAGGGTTTTCTATCTTGTAAATATAAAAGTAAGATCTCATATGTAATTTATTAATTCCAATTCATTAATTACATCCTTACTGTGCAAAATCATTCTCTTGTGCTTGTTTTCTCTTATAGAAGGCTATCATAGGTTTTGCAGGTGATCCTAGTAGCTTGAGTCAATCAATGACTCTTACAAAGATGACCTCCTCAAAATGGTGCATTGCTACAAATTTCACTTATCCACTTAGCGTGGATCAATACACAAATAGTATATTTGGGACACATCATGCTTCATTTGGGTAATATGTTTTCTATTGGCACCACCTTGATATGCCTTTTATTTGGTCCATCTTGGCATGCTGAATATTCCATAATAAAACATCAAAAATGACTTCTGAAAGATCAAACATGCACATCTGTCATGTAAAGTCCCATACAAGATTTGATCCAAAATCATGATCAGACTATTATTACACAACTTAGACTATTTGATGCAGAGCGCACAACGGAAGCAAACCAAAATAGATTAAATCAACTCATGTACATTGCTAAACTGGTTGCTGACGGTGGACACATGCACCGATTCACCATTAACCCCGGTCGCTGCTTGTATGTCCCACCACATACAATCTCAATGTACATTCATAGCATACATTCGAACCACATTCGTTGGTGGGACTTGGATTATCGGCCGAGCTTACCACGGAGTCGTTGTTTCACCAATCACGCTGATAAAACACATTCAAACACATTCGTCAACCAGATTTCAATCATCGACGAACACTAGGGTTTCTTATGCCGCTACTCCCACACACCGTTGCTCAGTCTACCTTCACCAAACCCTAGCACATGGAAATGCTAGACAAACTACTGAGCATAACCCGTGATCTGGAACATCTGCGCTGCCGAAAGAATGAACAAACAGGAAACGAAAACAAACAAATATACAACAAAGCCATTCCACTGATTTCGACAGAAATCTCATCAGTGGAATGCTTCAAATCGTCATTTTGCAACAATGGGAAATAGAAAGGAAAGAAAATCTATAGCTAACGAATTTGCAATTATAGAGAACATGAATCGAAATGACGAAATAGAATATCTTTATTTCACTTTGAAACAATGTTCAATCACACTCTACCTCCTCTCTGTGATTACATTCGAACATATGACTAATTATAATCCCAAACCCTAATCTGTATGCATTTGATTCATTTCTCTGGGTTTTATAGATTCACCCAGAATAGTACCAACTGACTCCAAGCGGCTGAGAGAAAACCCACCATCTTATTATTTTTAATTTGACAATTGCAACCTAAGTACTTGGACTTACAAACAAAAATTACATTCATTGGTCGAATAGACCTTATTACAACCCAAAACATGATTTAAAACAAAACATGAACTTAAATGACTTGTGTTAGGTGCCCCTGCACCACTATTCAACATGGTAAGAATATTTGATAAGACCAAATTGTGAATAATTGTGGCAAGAACTCCTTAGTAAAATCATATTGCATTAATGCCTAGTAGCCAATGCTTGTTGTGTTAATGCTTATTGCATTACTGGTTGTTGCATTAAACTCTCACATGAGCACAACATTACTCCTTTGAAACCTCATGCACCTCTCCTCCTCCAACACCACAAATGGAAGCATGTCGAGGAACCCATATTTTCTCTGACAACCTTTTTTAAATTGTGCTTTGATGATCCCCACAACATCTAACATATTTATGTTTCTGACACACTAACAATAGCAACCTTTGCATCATCTTCATCTACATATAACCAAACTATTTTGTTCAATAGACCTGGTGTGATTCCTAAGAATTTTAAGATTTTTAGTTGTTAAATTTAATATATACTTCAATCATTTTAACGGGCTACTTGCTATTTTCAATACTACCTGTTTCAATTTTAGTTGCCTTAACATTTCCCAACTCAGTTGCCTTTGCAAGTTTTAAACCGTCGTGATGGGCGGAGAATATTGTCAAGATTGAACCCAATTTGGTGGAGGAATTCAAACAAGACCCTATAGTGTGGCATATCATTCAAGAAGGGGAGGTGGTTTCTTTTTTGGAAGGGATGGTTGACCACGATGAGAACCTTTCACGCCAATTCGCAAAGAATTGGGACGATGAAACCAGAGAAGTCAAAATTGTTAGCATTGGGTTCTAGGTGTCTGAGGAAGTGATTAGGAAGGCTACGGGGCTTCCTATCAAAGGGAAGAAGCATTCAAGATGCAGTAGGGTGCCTAACCCTAAACAAATGGCTCTCTTCTTTAGAGAGGGGGAGGCAGCCGTGAAGTTGCATGGTGGGTTTGAGAGAGAAAAGTTGCCAGAGCCATGGGGCCATATCTGCTTAATGATTATAAAGTTCTTCACGCTAGAAGGGAGATTCAAGATTTTTTACCACTACCACTTTGCTCTCCTAGAAATAAAATGGAAATCAGTTTTCCTTTTTTTTGGCTTTCTTCCCTAGATAACTCTATCAAGTCGGTTAGAGAGCTTAGGGTTAAAAATGCTGGCCACTCGCTTATTCCCATTCACCAGGGCCTCATTCTGAGACTTTACTAGTTCCACCTTGCCCTATGCCCCCCGAAGCAAATCAAGGTTAAGCTGCTTGAGGACCCTAGCCGAACATGTCTCTTGGTTCTAAAGGCAAGGTGAAGACCTATGTAGGGACCCCTAAGATTTCCCTCAAATCCCCTAAGGGTGATTCCCGCACTGTGGATGATATCCCTATTGGAACCCCTACCACCTCTAAGAAGAAGCCCCAACAATGTGCCACCCCGGGGCCAAGGAAAAAGTCGACCAAAAGAGATAGACTGGATTTAGGGGATGAAGGGACTACTACTGAGAAAAAAGCTAAAAAGGGTAAGGAGGCTATGACTACAGTTGAGCCTATGAAAATTGTTGAGATGGACACTAGGCATAAACTTGTTAGTAGTGGTGAAGGAGTGGAGGCTGCTAACTCGAGGGTTCGTCGGTCTACCCGCATTGCTGGCAAACCTTCTGCGAACCCCCAGGGGGTGGAGATCTGTGATGAATCAGAGTTTGTTGAGGAAACGATGGAGGAGGGAGGATAGGAAACCCCCACTGAGTCTGTGCATGAAGTCGAAGGAGCGAGTCACTTTGCCTCCATGAACAAGTCCAGTTTCGAGGACTTGGGTGAAGTTGTTAGGGTTTCGTGGGGACAAGACAGCAAGGGGAATTGCTCCCTGTGTGTTAAGACTGCTGAGGATCTGAGGCACCTCTAGAGGAAGATGGAGGGAATGCAGAAGAAGTGGAAGATTATGGCCAAGTTTGCTGCTAAGGCCCTGCATCATGCGGCGTCGATCTTTGAGGCTATCAAGGACTTAGATAACAAGGTCAAGTAGGTGGGGCTCGATAGCCTTGGAGACTACAAAGACATGGTTGATTTCTTGGCCAAGTTCAGGACGGATGGCAGTCCCTAGTTTCTGGTTGCTTTTGTTGTTTCTGTTGTTTTTTATTAGGTGTTTTTTGTCTGTTGTTAATGTGATGTTTCTGGCTTGTTAATTGTCTGTAGCCTAGGGGCTATTTTCTAAAGGGTTCTGGACCCTCTTCTCCGGCTGATCTAATCAAAAACATATACTTCAATATTTTTAGTTTACACATTTTCAAATGTTTGTGATTAAAACTAAAAAAACTATGAAAAAGATTAGCTTATATGTCCAAGAGTGAAATTGAAAGACTTAATTGTTTTAACACATCTAGTGAGATAAAATTAATATAAACCAAAATCAAAATCTAATATTAGATCTAATATATCCTATATTAATCAAGTTTATAAAAAATGCAAAAGTTAAATTAGGGGAAAGAAATAAAGTGAGTAAAGAAATTGTTTTAACACATTTAGTGAGATAAAATTAATATAAACCAAAATCAAAATCTAATATTAGATTTAATATATCCTATATTAATCAAGTTTATAAAAAATGCAAAAGTTAAGTTAGGGGAAAGAAATAAACTGAGTAAAGAAATTAAATAGAGAAAAAATGCTCTTGAGCTACTATGATTCCCATAGTATCATTACCAAGCACCAAAATCCTTTAGCCATCACTAGAGCAACTAGCCCTTACACAGTCTTCAACTAACACTGATGCAATATTCAAAGGACATGTGACAGAAAAAGTTCAATCATTGTCCAACCCTGAATGTGCACACAGATAGGACTTCAAAATTTAAAATTGATTTAAAACTAGATTTATAATAGATTATCATAATAATCGAGGGGATTTGTAATACACAAAGAAACTCATACTAAGGAAACATATACAAGCATTTTACAGAGAAAAAGCATAGTGAGAGATTTAAGAAAGATCGTAATTTTATTGTTGCTTTCAGCCATTCCTCTGCTACAGTACTTCAGTTTTGTCTTTCTCACATCAGATACATATTGTTTTCCATGGAGAATTCTAGTTACAAGGTCTTTATGACATAAAGGATTTTCCTTAGAAGATCCCTGGTCAATAAACTGTCTAGATGCCTGGTCAAAATTGGTTTCAATAAACTGACTACAAATATTTAACAAGAGCTACAGTGCATCTAAGTTCCTATCAGAGTCTGCAAAAAGCCATTTTGCTTCGGTTATGGTTTCTTTTGATCTTTTTGTTTTGGTCATGGCAGGCTCTCTATGGTTACATTAAGAATTGTTCAAGTTCATTGTTGCTTCAAGTTCAATGGCTTGTTCTTTAGTTGTAACAACAGGCATTGTTTACATAGTATTCCCAGTCCTATGGTTAGATATTTTGCTTTACCCATTTAGCCATATTCATAGAATACACTAAAAATTGTTCAATCCCGCCTTAGGTTCAAGTTCATGGGCTTGTTGTTTATCTTTCTTGCAGTATCCATGCCTTCTGCTCTGCATGCCATTGAAGCTTTTGTTAATGTTGTGAAAGGGTATTGAATCTGCCTTTGCCCAAATCTATGGGCCTTTATGTTTTGTTACATTTAAGTTGTTTCTCATATTATAAGGTAGGTTAATTGAAAAGTGAAAACCCATTACCAGGTCTGCAGGGGTAGGGTATGTATGTCTCATTAATTAGAAGTACAGTTTGGTACCTCCTGCATAGTGGGAGTATGAGGTAGTCTCATATGTTATAAGCCACCTGATAAACCCAAAATTAGGTTGCCTAAACTATAAAAGGATTCCATTTCCATTTCTCTACTATGTCATGGAGATTTGCTAAGTGTCACGATTTTGTTCACCTCGACCTAGCGGGTGAGTGATCCACCCTGCACTTTACCCCTGGCTACCATAGACTTAGAGTTCAACAGACTCTGATCAAGTTTAATGAGGTTGAATGGTTGTTAAATGAAACAAAGCCCCGAATAAAACATTGAATGGACCGTATTAAAACACGTCACAAAATCAACCGCCACAGCCCATTGACCAAGCTTTTGGAGGACACCTTGCCACCCTTTCAATGCCCCACAGTTGTGGATGACAGAACAAGCCTTTCGACACCGTCGATCTTTTTTATAGGGTTTAATCGATTAAGCAACATACAAACCTTGCTACACTGAATTTATACGACATTACATTGACAGACTAGTATAATAGAAAGATGTTCAAGAGATCGTACACAATGAATTTCAAAGGAATTTTTGACTGTCAATTCCTTTCAACCCATATATGGTAGAGAACTTTGAGAAATTTGAACTATGACCATGCCCACCCAATTGCATCATTGCAAACTGCATTATGGGATTCAGTATGAGAGCACAGACTATGAAACAAAAATAAGTCACAAGCATAATTTGTGTTCTTGTATATTCAAGATGAATACATCTTACAAACAAAAGTTTTATTTGAAGAAATGAATCAAAATGGTGCAATACAACAATTCATTTTTTTGCAAGTGATTTATGTGTGTTCTAAGAATTGTTGTGTAATTGATGACGATAGGCAAACGGAAGTTTGCAAATCAATAAAGCATGAAGATAGTGGCTCAATATACATTATAGCTTGGTCTTTGTTTGTAATCTAGCTTTCCCCACTTCGCTTTGTTTATTTATGGAGACTTTCCTTGCAAAACATTATAGTGTGCAAATTGCTTGAATATGCATTTTGTCCAAGTTTGCTTCTATTGCAGTCTTCATGTCTTAAGATTCTGCATTTGTGGGCTTGTTTCTTTTTTGGGTCATTGTCTCTTGTTTTAAGTCTCACTGTTTTAAGCCTCACATTTCTTTATTTTGTTGCCTTTGTTATGTTTTAGTATTGACTGTCAATTGTCAGTTTTCAAATTGTTGAGTCATTCTATCATAATGGTAAAGTGACTAACAACCTCTTAATGGTCCAACACGCACTGTTAAATCACTCACTTAAATATTATTCATTTTAATGGTCAAACACTCAATAGCAATTTTACACTTCATTCACAATAAAAAGTGGTAAATATTTGTCCTATTTTTATTGGTCCAAATTAGCCTTTGACTGTTGAAGTGGATGATATTTAAGAATAGCCTTGCTAAATAACCTATGTTTTATGACGTTTTGAGGACGGGGGACGGGGACGGCAGGGGACGCATTTCGGGGACGGTAGTCCGAGGGCCAATTTTTGGGGACGGCGGGGGGACGACGATATATGAATTTTTCAAAATATATATATATATATATATATATATATATATATATATATATGAAAATTTCAAAATATCAATATGAAATAGAGATAAATTGATAATATATAGTCACAAACATTGCAATGAACATTAATGAGTAAACTAATAAACAATAAACAGTAACACTAGTATAAGAGCAATGATAATCATGAGATTGAAGATTCATAACAACAATATTAAAGCATTTTGACATTTTGTTGTTCATATTCTAAAATTAAAGTTCAAACTTCAAAATTAAAGTGAAAGTTAACTGTTAAACCCAAAGTTTCAAACTTCAAAATACAACAATCTAATGTATATGCCTCATTCGGGCTATCAATATCAAAAGAAGTATCAGTGTCACTGCCACTCTCTGCCTGAAGTGGATCATCCAATGGAATTCCAACCATTCCTGATTGCACCTCCTCCTTGTCAATCTGCCTAACATCTTCAGGATCAACATCCCAACGTGTTGTTGGAGTCTGTCGATACTCAGTAGTCTGCCGATCTTGAAGTCTCAAGGCACTATGAACTGCAACTAGTTTTTCTGCTCATTTCGAGGTAAGCTTGTTCCTCTTGATCGAGTGGATGAAGCCATAGGTGGACCAATTCCTCTCTGCAACAGAGGAACTAGCAATCTGTGAGAGTAAACAAATAGCAAGTTGCTTCAACTCTGGTGTGTCCTTCCCATGAAATTTCCACCATTCAATGGGGTTTTTTTGTCCAATAGTGGCCCTATCCGTCCTAGCCTCTGGTTTGATGAATGTAGGACCCTGAAGTTCAGAAAACCGAAGCCACTGCTCTCTAAGTATAGTTGCCTCCTCAGTGCCATACATCTTACGAAGGGCTGCCATAAACCCCTCCATTACCTCATCATCCTCAGAAGGAAGCATTCCGCCAGGTCTAGGTGCATACCACTTCGGATTAAGACCATAGGCAGCCATATGAAGAGGGGTGTTCATTGTGTTCCACCTCTTTGTGACAATAGGCCTGATATGCTACTCATAGAATTGTAATTCAGGATCCTTGGCACGAATTGCTTGCCTCGTTTGATCAGGCATGCTATCAAAAGTCTCATAAATCTCTCCAAGGCTAGGAGAGTCTGTATCTGCATACTTGATCACCCTCACAATAGGTGATATGATAGAGCAAATATATCTGCACAGTGCAAACAAAATTTAAAAATAATAAGACATTAACAATTTGAATTTTCAATTTTCAATTTAACACTAGTAAATTAGTAATATTAAAAATTTAAATATAGTTATTAGTAACTAAGTAATAGTAATACTGCTAATTTAAAGAAAAAACAAAGCAAAAATTTAAAAGTTAGAAACTCAAAAATAAAAAATTCAAAAATATGTACATATTTCTTACCTGATATTGGACCACCAACTCTCATTAAGCACCATGTCTCTCACCTTTTGTCCTTCTTCTGTTTTTTATGGAGCCCATTTTTTCCACTCTTGAGCAACCACCATGGATTGTAGAGCATCTTGCACCTCCAACATCCTCTCCAGTAAAATAAAATAGCTAGCATATCTAGTCTCAACTGGTTTGAGGAATTCTTTCTTTGAATAGGATCAGAATAATGCAAGTGAAGTTTGATGATTGCATATAAACATTTGTATTGATCTAGATTCAGCCACTGCTACCTTCACCCATTCTATTTTGCCAATGTCCTTCAAAGTATTATTCAAAGCATGTACACAACATGGAGTCCAAAAAATGTGTTTGTAAGAACTCTCAACCATCAATCCAGCCAACTTACAAACACAAGTTGAATCTGTCACAACCTGCACAACATTAGAAGACCCAACCTCCTCTATGGCCTCCTTCAAAAGGGCAAACTGGAAATCAGCATTCTTACGTTTCCCAAAGCAATCAATCGCTCTAAGAAAGTATGAACCAGAAGGACATGTAACAATAATATTAATAAGCGGCCGATGTCGAATATCAGTCCACCCATCCATCACAATGGAACAACCAGTTCTAATCCATGTTTGTCTCATGTCTTCCATTACTATGTTCACCTTTGAATATTGTTTGTCAAGGAGGGAGGTACACAATCTATGTTCTCCAAGAGGAACATAAGAGGATCCAACTGTTATTGCATCTTTTAATATGTTTTTGAAATAAAGAGACCTTGCCAAATGAAAAGGGATGGCATGGGCATAAAAAACTTGGCCACTAAATCATCTGCTATCTCATACTTTTGCATATTCATCATCCCTATCACTGTATTTTTTTCACCTGTGGTTGTGGTAGAAGTGGCCTTCTTCTTGCCTTTATGACTATCACATGAATGTTGTTCAAGTCCATGTCCAACTGATAGATTGGAATGTCCATCAATAGATTTCATTTGCAATGAACGCTCCCTATTAGTACTAGTAGAAGTAGCTGCATGTTTTTCCTCACTTTCCCCTACCAACTTGAGCATTTCAACCTGTTCTTCCAATTTTATCTCTCCACAAACTCTAACCCCATAGCCACTCTCACCCAATAAATGATGTTCAACCCTGCTATAGCTCCCATGATAAACAGTATTGCAAATATGACACAGCCAATGCATGTTGCCCCCTGAATTTTTAGCCTTAGGACCAGTCAAATTGGTGGCAAATTGAAGCAAAGGTTTTTTGGGATTGAAGGGCCCTTTTGCATGTATTTGAAGAGTGTCTGAAGGGCATTTAAAATGGTCTTTTGGAGTTACACTTCCAATAGAACTTCCACCTGTGTTCTGGGTTTCAGAATGTGTCATTTGAACTTCATCACTGCTCACTTCATGCAAACTTTCCTCATTGCTGCTCATTTTGAATTTTAAATTTTTGATTGTGCTTGTTTGACAGGGCTTTGAGAGGCTGAAAAATGATTAAACAATGAAGTATGAAGGGTGTGTGCAAGAAGTTGTGTCCACTTATTGGCCAAAAAGTGGAAGTGTTTTCCCTGATTTTCAGAATTTGTCACATTTGAAATAAAAATTTGAAGCACTTAAAGGTGGAATATTGGAAAAGTCACTAAATATGAAATATAGTACTCGAAGTCTAGTTTCCAAATATGTAATTTTTTTAATACCCAGATGATAGAAATTGATTTTGAATAAGCGTTTCTAAAAACCACTATTTAAAAGTCACTTTTTTTTACTATACCATGTACGTGTACGTCATCCATATTTTGACCTAAATAATCATATTTTTCAAAATCGTTTTGGGAAAAGATTTGTAACTCACTGAAGCACGTTTTCCATATTTTTTTGTAATTTTTTATAGAACAATTTTTTTTTAATTAATTTTTTATTGGCCATTTTTGATCTTTTAAAAAATCATCGTGTACGTCACACATAAAATAACCTAAACTTAACATTTTTTAAATTTTTTTTTTTAAATTGAAAAGAATTGTCTAAAGTACGTTTTCCTACAATTTTTTTTACAAAAAATTATTTTAATAAAAAGTTATTAAAATACTAAAAAACCATGATAATTCAAGTTTATGGACCTATTTCATCAGAAATTGATTAAAAAATAGAAAAATTAATCCAATTGTAAAAAAAATTATATATTTGGAATCTAGACTATCTCATCTATAATAGGTTTTAATTTCGTCAAAATATTCTGCAAAATAGACCTTTAGATATATGCCCAAAGTCACTATTTTGTTGTGACATTGACAGGACCTTCAAGGACCTTCAAGTTGCAGGTCAAACTAGGTCCAGAGGTCAGGTTCGGGTCCCCAAAGCATTTCCCGAACCGGGTTACAAAGCAAAAGCCGAGCTTAAAATTCAAATTTTAAATAACGGGATCCCGTTTCATAAAAGGTAAATATTTTAACCTTTATGAAACGGGATCCCGTTTCAAAACAGGATCCCGTTTCATAAAGGTTAAAATATTAACCTTTTATGAAACTCAAAACAGGATCCCATTTCTAGAAAACAGGATCCCGCTTTTGGCTCGGGTTCCCAAAGCAAAACGGGATCCCGTTTCATAAAGGTTAAAATATTAACCTTTTATGAAACTCAAAACGGGATCCCGTTTCTAGAAAACGGGATCCCGCTTTTGGCTCGAGTTCCCAAAGCAAAACGGGATCCCGCTTCCCGCTTTTGGTTAACACGATTTCAGATTTTTTTCTAACTCTGAAACTTCCACCTTAAGTGGACACAACTTCTTGCATTTACCCTGAACACTAAACTCAGAAACTCAGAAAAAAAACACCATCTAATATTAAAAACCTAAAGTTTTAAACCCCTAATAATAATAAAAATTTTAAAAAACCAGTACCTAGTCAATCTATGTGACTGTGGCTAAAAGAAATTTGAAATTTGAAAATTTCTCCTTTAAAGTTCAAACAAATTCTTCCTTCTACCTGTGGCGTTTTTCCCCTCTGCCGTGGCGTTTTTTCCCTCTACTGGTGACGTTTTTTCCTTCCGTCGGGCGTTTTTCCTGCGTTTTGTTGAAGAATGAAAGTTGAAAGTTTACTTTTGAATGCTCATTGTGGTAGAAGTGGCTGATAGGAATAACCGACGAGTTTAGAAGATCTTTGTTCCTACGTTTTTGTTTTTTTAACAGCGTGAGACAATTCTGAGCAATATGATGCTCACATATAATGCCTATCGGCTAACTAAACTAGCACTTGCACCCATAGGAGGTTCAAGGACTACACCGATAGCAACTGACACCCATAGGAGGTTCAAGGACTACGCCGATAGCAACCGACGACTTCAAAAAACTTTCCGCCGTGGATTTGTTGTTTACGGCATGAGACAATTCTGAGCACTATAATGCTCACATATAAAAGCCTAACGGCTTTAGGGTTTCATATAATGCTCACTATAATTCCATGGACTTCAAAAACTATAATGCTTGCATATTTTAAAAAAAAAATTAATGCAAACCGTCCCCGGGACGGTCGATGGACATTTTGGACGTCCCCGCCCGTCCCGGGGACGGCCAGACGTCCTCGAAACTTCTATCAACGTCCCCTGAAATTTGAATGTGTCCCCGGAACGTTTCAGATTTTTTTGTTTTGCAGGGGACGGCAAGGGGACGTCCCCGACCATCCCCCGTCCCGGAAACGCCACAGGGGACGAGGACGGGGCTGGAGGGGGCCTTGCCATCCTCGACCATCCCCCATCCTGGAAACGCCACAGGGGACGAGGACGGAGCTGGAGGGGCAGGGGACGCGTCCCTGTGTTTCCCTGTAAATAACTAATTCTCCCATACTTCACTGATGGCCTCATTACCATAATAATATATGAGGCCAACTACTCATTTTTATGTTTATCTGAACCCAAACAGGGGAACGACAACCCTATACACTTTACCTCTCGCCTAATGGCTCAATGTTTAACAATGCATTGTGGATACAATATAAAGCTTAAATGTCATAGTGTGGAATATTAAAAGGGTTTTCACATTGGTCTTAAAGATAAAGGAAATCACCACGTCTCACAATCTTATTGATCGAAAGAATAAAATGTGAACATGGCATGGAATCATATGATAGTAGGACCAATGAAATATTTACATGCAAGTTTTACACAGGTTGACCAGATAGGTTTTTTTGGTTAGATATACACCTACTTTATGCATCAACTAGGAGAGGCTATACCTTAAGGATGCATGTCATGATTGTATTTGCTTCACCCTGACAGATAGTTGAACTACCCCATGTTTGGCACCTCTCTGTCACATTGAAGAGATGCCTCCCACACCATTGATCCTTGACAGAAATAGTATAGAGAAAGACGCAACAGTTTCATGTTCCATCTTTAGGGGTTTGGAATGTATGTCTGATGTGGTTGTAAGAGATCTCATTGTTTGTATGGGAGTTGTATGTCTCATTCGATCTCTTGTATTGGTGGAGAACAAAGTCTAAATTTTGAGATGTGCACCTAAATATTGATTATCTCATAAGGAGAATGAAATGATCATTGTGTGTGCATACCCAATCATCAATGACGAAAAATTTTCATAGCAGTGAGCTCTTTATGTGTTTGGTTCAACAATTTTCCTCCATCAAAGTAGAGTTACTAGGACCATTGATCTCCTGGGATGAATCTTGAAACCACAAGTTTTTAAATTTAAAAGGGCATTTCCCTGATGAAGAATCACAATCAATGAAAAGAGATAATAGGATAGTGGTCCAAACTCGAGAATGACAAAATACTACTTTTAATAATCCAATCTTTGGATAACCAAACAAGGGAGATAAGAAAACAATCCAACCGATCTACAAGATTAGTAAAACTGATTCTTTCGTTTGTACAAGTAAAGCATCCATTTTTGGAACCATATCAATAATTTTTGATGAGATACAAAGGTTGTAAAGTCAATTAATGATTGCAAATACCTAGACACTTCGTCGTGTTTACATGGGAAGAAAGAAGAAAGAAAATAATTAAATCTCCCCCAACATTATCAATTCTTCATTCATAGAGGATAACATAGTCAGATCCCACTTTCTCCACCTTAATAACTAAGGCAGACCACAAAATCCCCAAGCCCCTGACAGGGTCCATCTACACTAATAAATTCTCCTTTCCATCTTTGCCACCTTTTGAAAGAGAAAGGGCATCTTCTAGAGAGAGTTTGGTTTCTTGAATTAAAATAATTTTTTGCCTTACAAATATCCTATTTGTTCCCTAACATTCCATGAGAAAATCTTCATGGCTTTCTAGGAGGGGATTTTGCCTTCTTAGGTCACAAAGTGATGAATATGTCGATTTCTTGTTGAGTGTCATCCAAAATTTATTTGGCAATGATCTCCTTTAACAATTTTCTTCCTCTTTTGCTTTTAGCTCTGAAATTTGCCTTAAACAATGTCTTTGTTTGTGAAGTCTTTAAAATGATCTGGTTTTCGTTTGAGAAGCGAAGGACAACCTTGCAAGTAGCAACAAGATCATGGAACAACACTAATGGAAATAGATTTTTGTCCATCAAGTGTTCAAATGTGGAAGCTTTATAGGAGAAGCATGACAAAAAGGAATTGTTCATGCTAATCACATGAAGAGAATATTGTCCTTTCTTTATTGATAGTGTGAATGTATAAAGTTATAGAGGTGATGGTGAGAAAGCATGTTCTTGTGATCAAGTAAAGAATGCATCCACCTAATTTGTCAAGGCACCTTGGAGAGGTACAACCTATGATAATGGGCATTCTACAAGGTTGCAAGCATAGGCTTGTACAAATGATCTCCAGTTGCAGATCTCCACTTATACTATGTATAGTAGATTTATTTATTTAATGGCCATCAACTAGGCCTAAAAATAGAAGGATGATAGATGTAATGCACGTATGATGTGCTTTACATGTGGAGGTACAGGGGAAAAATGTTACCCGTATGTTGTAATTGTAGCACGTAGTGTGGAGTGGTGCCAAGTGTTGATCTCATATGGTGCCGGTTGGTTGTGTTAAGCAAATGCATGTGCACCCATGTGATGGGTTACACACAATGCAAAGATGTAATTCAAGGGCTTGGTGAAGCTGTTGTCAAAGCTAATGTGCATACTCCTAAGATGAAGTTGCATGGTATGACTAAACATATGCATGCGATTGTCTTGCACCAAGTTGCACAAAATTGATTGTAATCGATTCTTGTGCAAATGTCCACGAAGGCAACTTACCAGAAATCTTCATGTAGTGTGTACACAAGGAATATTGTGGCATGAGATGTGTTGATGTTTAGCCAATGTGTAGGAGCACAAAATATGCAAAATTGTGCATGGATCATAAAATTTCCATGGAAATGAATTCCTCCGCATCTTTTTAAGAGCTTTCCAAATCCGTTTCCATATTCACTTCTTTGGGAGTGTGCATGATATCTTCTTCCAAGTTAATTATAAAAGGGCATTTCCTCGATGAAGGATCACAATCTATGAAAAGAGATAATAGGATAGTGGTCCAAACCCGAGAATGACAAAATACTACTTTTAATAATCCAATCTTTGGATAACCAAACAAGGGAGATAAGAAAATAATCCAACTACTCTACAATATTAGTAAAACTGATTCTTTCATTTGTACAAGTAAAGCATCCATTTTTGGAACCATATAAATCAATTTTTGATGAGATACAAAGGTTGCAAAGTCAATTTATGATTGCAAATACCTAGACACTCCGCCATGTTTACATGAGAAGAAAGAATATAATTAAATCTCCCCCAAGATTATCAATTCCTCATTCATAGAGGATAACATAGTCAGATCCCACTTTCTCCACCTTAATAACTAAGGGAGACCACATAGTCCCCAAGACCCCAAAGGCTCCATCTGCACTAATAAATTCTCCTTTCCATCTTTGCCACCTTTTTGAAAGAGGAAGGGCATCTTCTAGAGAGAGTTTGGTTTCTTGAATTCAAATAATTTTTGCCTTACAAATATCCCTAACATTCCATGAGAAAATCTTCATGGCTTTCTAGGGGGATTTTGTCCTCTTAGGTCATGAATATGTCGATTTCTTGTTGAGTGTCATCCAAAATTTATTTGGCAATGATCTCCTTTAATGTAATTTTCTTCCTCTTTTGCTTTTAGCTCTGAAATTTGCCTTGAACAATGTCTTTGTTTGTGAAATCTTTAAAATGATCTGGTTTTCATTTGAGAAGCGAAGGACAACCTTGCAAGTAGCCACAAGATCATGGAACAACACTAATGGAAATAGATTTCTGTCCATCAGGTGCTCAAATGCGGAAGCTTTATAGGAGAAGCATGACAAGAAGGAATTGTTCATGCTAATCACATAAAGATAATATTGTCCTTTCTTCATTAACAGTGTGAATGTATAAAGTTATAAAGGTGATGGTGGGAAAGCATGTTCTTGTGATCAAGTAAAGAATGCATCCACCTAATTTCCTAAGGCACCTTGGAGAGATACAACCTATGATAATGGGCATTCTACAAGGTTGCAAGCATAGGCATGTACAAATGATCTGTAGTTGCATATCTCTACCTATACTATGTATAGTAGATGTATTTATATAATGGCCATCAGCTAGGCCTAAAAATAGAAGGATGGTAGATGTAATGTGCATATGGTGTGCTTTACATGTGGATGTATAGGTGACAAATGTTAGACCCGTATGTTGTAATTGTAGTGTAGTGCAAAGTGGTGTCAAGTGTTGATCCCATATCCATTGCCAGTTGGTCGCATTAAGCAAATGCATGTGCACCCATGTGATGGGTTGTACATAATGCAAAGATGTAATGCAAGGGCTTGGTGAAGTTGTTGTCAAAACTAATGTTCATACTCCTAAGATGAAGTTGCATGGTGTGACTAAACATATGCATGCGACTGTCTTGCACCAAGTTGCACAAAATTGATTGTAATCGATGCTTTGTGCAAATGTGCACGAAGGCAACTTCCTAGAAGTCTTCATGTAGTGTGTACACAAGGAATATTGTGGCATGAGATTTGTTGATGTTTAGCCAATGTGTAGGAGCACAAAATATGCGGAATTGTGCATGGATCATAAAATTTCCATGGAAATGAATTCCTCCACATCTTTTTAAGAGCTTTCCAGATCCGTTTCCATATTCACTTCTTTGGGAGTGTGCATGATATCTTCTTCCAAGTTCATATCCTTGTCTAGATCTTTTGAAGTAATGAGGCCATTGAGGGAGGCTCTCCTTGTTGTGCATCAAACAATAACAAAGAGTTGGCATGAATGTCTCCTAGAGGAGAAAAGGACTAATTGTCTTCTCCACAACTCTTCACTAGATGGGCTACTAATGGATCTAAATCTTCCTTGGCATTAGGTGCCTACTAGAGATTTGTAGAATCGCGTAAGATCTCCATCAAAGGGGAAGATGGAACCACCTTCACCATATTTGGACAAGAAATCATCGTGTGCCCTTGTTTTGATTAGTGAGAACATCTAGGGTTGGGGGGTTCTATTTCAATGCTTTGAGACCACTTACCTTTTGAAGTCTCAAGAAGAATGTGTTTTAGGAGGGGGGAGGAGAAATTTATCTTAACACATGCGAGAATAGATCTTGATTTCCCTTCTTTGACATTGTCATCCACCTCTTGGAATATGCTAAGGAAATTACCAATCTTTGAATGTACAAAGACATACCAATGTTTTAAAGGGAGATTATAAAGGTGAATCCAAGTTGGGATGAATTCAAGATTGCATGATAAGGGATCAAAGTTTGATCACCATTCTTGGGAGAATAGACTAGCACCATCTAGCAACCATGACCTATTCAATTTTTTTTCGTTTTCCTCCACAGATGAACAAAGAACCATGAAGAAACCCTTGTGAATTTACCAACAACATGGGATTTGAGATAATTAGTTTTAAATCTAATATTAATGTCTTCATGTCTTGAGATTCTACATTTGTGGGCTTGTTTCTTTTTTGGGTCATTGTCCCTTGTATTAAGCCCCACATTCCTTTATTTTGTTGCCTTTGTTACGTTTTAGTGTTGACTGCCAATTGTCAGTTTCCAAATTGTTGAGTCATTCCATCGTAATAGCAAAGTGACTAACAACCTGTTAATGACCCAACAGACACTGCTTTAGCTAATTCTCCCATGCCTCACTAATGGCCTCGTTCCCATAGTATTATGTTTATCTCAACCCAATAGGTGAGCAACAACCCTATACACTTTACCTCTCGTCTAATGGCTCAATGTTTAACAAAGCATTGTGGATACAATAAAAAGCTTAAATGTCATGTGGAATAGTATAAGAGTTTTCACCTTGTTCTTAAAGATAAAAGGAAATCACCATGTCTCACAATCTTATTGATCGAAAGAAATAAATGTGAACATGGCATGGAATCATATGATAGTGGACCAATGAAATATTTACATGCAAGTTTTACAAAGGTTGACGAGATGGTTGTTTTTTTGGGTTAGATTTACACCTACTTTATGCATCAACTAGGAGAGGATATAACTAGGGATGCATGTCATAATTGTATTTGCTTCAACCTGATAGATGGTTGAACTACCCCATGTTTGGCACCTCTCTTGTCACATTGAAGAGATGCCTCCCACACCATT
Source organism: Cunninghamia lanceolata (assembly GCA_027924645.1). Taxonomy (NCBI): domain Eukaryota; kingdom Viridiplantae; phylum Streptophyta; class Pinopsida; order Cupressales; family Cupressaceae; genus Cunninghamia; species Cunninghamia lanceolata. The sequence continues at coordinate 8,557,910 of BSBN01000635.1, read as the reverse complement.
GATCCTTGACAGAACTAGTAGAGAGAAGGACGTAACAGTTTCATGTTCCATCTTTAAGGGTTTGGAATGTATGTCTGATGTGGTTGTAAGAGATCTCATTGTTTCTATGGGAGTTGTATGTCTCATTCGATCTCTGGTACTAGTGGAGAACGAAGTCTAAACTTTGAGATGTGCACCTAAATATTGATTATCTTATAAGGAGAATGAAATGATCATTGTGTGTGCATACCCAATGATCAGTGACGAAGCCTGCTCATAGCAGTGAGCTCTTATGTGTTTGGTTCAACAATTTTCCTCCATCAAAGTAGAGTTACCAGTTCATAGCAGTGAGCTCTTATGTGTTTGGTTCAACAATTTTCCTCCATCAAAGTAGAGTAACCAGTGCATAACAGTGAGCTCTTATGTGTTTGGTTCAACAATTTTCCTCCATCAAAGTAGAGTTACTAGTGTTGAGACATGGACCAGCTAGGACTCAAACCTAGGACCTTCCATTCGTTGTTGGAGTGCTCTACCACTGAGCTATTGGCCCCTCTTGGACTAGTCCATCGTCGGTCTGAGTGTGGCTTATTTCCAACACCAACACCCCCCCCTTAAGCCACACCTCTTGTGTGCTTGGGGCTCCTAGCCTGGGCCTGGCTCTGATACCATGTTGAGACATGGACTAGCTAGGACTCAAACCTAGGACCTTCCATTCGTTGCTGGAGTGCTCTACCACTGAGCTAATGGCCCCTCTTGGACCAGTCCATCATCAGTTCAGGTGTGGCTTATTTCCAACACCAACAACCAGGATCGTTGATCTCTTGGGATGAATCCTGAAACCACATGTTTTTAAATTTAAAAGGGCATTTCCCTGATGAAGAATCACAATCAATGAAAAGAGATAATAGGATAGTGGTCCAAACCTGAGAATGACAAAATACTACTTTTAATAATCCAATCTTTGGATAACCAAACAAGGGAGATAAGAAAACAATCCAACCGCTCTACAATATTAGTAAAACTGATTCTTTCGTTTGTACAAGTAAAGCATCCATTTTTGGAACCCTATCAATCAATTTTTGATGAGATACAAAGGTTGTAAAGTCAATTTATGATTGCAAATATCTAGACACTCCACCGTGTTTACATGAGAAGAAAGAATATAATTAAATCTCCCCCAAGATTATCAATTCTTCATTCATAGAGGATAACATTATTAGATCCCACTTTCTCCGACAAAATCCCCAAGCCCCCAAAGGATCCACGTGCACTAATAAATTCTCCTTTCCATCTTTGCCACCTTTTTGAAAGAGAAAGGGCATCTTCTAGAGAGAGTTTGGTTTCTTGAATTAAAATAAATTTTGCCTTACAAATATCCTATTTGTTCCGTAACATTCCATGAGAAAATCATCATGGCTTTCTAGGAGGGATTCTGCCCTCTTAGGTCACAAAGTGATGAATATGTCAATTTCTTGTTGAGTGTCATCTAAAATTTATTTGTCAATGATCTTTTTTAACAATTTTCTTCCTCTTTTGATTTTAGCTTTGAAATTTGCTTTGGACAATGTCTTTGTTTGTGAAATCTTTAAAATGATATGGTTTTCGTTTGAGAATCGAAGGACAACCTTGCAAGTAGCAACAAGATCATGGAACAACACTAATGGCAATATATTTTTGTCCATCAGGTGTTCAAATGCGGAAGCTTTATAGGAGAAGCATGACAAGAAGGAATTTTGTTCATGCTAATCGCATGAAGATTATATTGTCCTTTCTTCATTGATAGTGTGAATGTATAAAGTTATAGAGGTGATGATGGGAAAACATGTTCTTGTGATCAAGTAAAGAATGCATCCACATAATTTTCCAAGGCACCTTGGAGAGGTACACCATATGATAATGGGCATTTTACAAGGTTGCAAACATAGGCCCATACCAATGATCTCTAGTTGTAGATCTCTACCTATACTATGTATAGTAGATGTATATATATAATGGTCATCAACTAGGCCTAAAATTAGAAGGATGATAGATGTAATGCGTGTATGGTGTGCTTTACATGTGGATGCACATGTGACAAATGTTAGACCTGTATGTTGTAATTGTAGTGTAGTATGGAGTGGTGCCAAGTGTTGATCCCATATGGTGCCAGTTGGTTGTGTTAAGCAAATTCATGTGCACCCATGTGATGGGTTGCACACAATGCAAAGATGTAATGTAGGGGCTTGGTGAAGCTATTGTCAAAGCTAATGTGCATACTCCTAAGATGAAGTTGCATGGTGCGACTAAACATATGCATGTGATTGTCTTGCACCAAGTTGCGTAAAATTGATTGTAATTGATGCTTGTGCAAATGTCCGTGAAGGCAACTTGCCATAAGTCTTCATGTAGTGTGTACACAAGGAATATTGTGACATGAGATGTGTTGATGTTGAGCCAATGTGTAGGAGCACAAGATATGCAAAATTGTGCATGGATCATAAAATTTTCATGGAAATGAATTCTTGCACATCTTTTTAAGAGCTTTCCAGATCTGTTTCCATATCCATGTCTTTGGGAGTGTGTATGATATCTTCTTCCAAGTTCATATCCTTGTCTAGATCTTTTGGAGTAATGAGGCCATTGAAGGGGGCTCTCCTTGTTGTGCATCAAACAATAACAAAGAGTTGGCATGAATGTTTCTTGGAGGAGAAAAGGATTGATTGTCTTCTCCACAACTCTTCACTAGATGGGCTACTAATGGATCTAAATCTTCCTTGGCATTAGGCGACTACTAGATATTTGTAAAATAAGGTAAGATCTCCATCAAAGGGGGAGATGGAGCTGCCTTCACCATATTTGGACAAGAAATCATCGTGTGCCCCTACTTTGAGTAGGGAGAACATCTAGGGTTGGGGGATTCTATTTCAATGCTTCGAGACCATTTGCCTTTTGAAGTATCAAGAAGAATGCATTTTAGGAGGGGGAAGGAGATTCCCTTCTTTGACATTGTCATCCACCTCTTGGAATATGCTAAGGAAATTACCAATCTTTGAATGTACAAAGACATACCAATATTCTAAAGGGATATTATAAAGGCGAATCCAAGTTGGGGTGAATTCAAGATTGCATGATAAGGGATCAAAGTTTGGTCGCCATTCTTAGGAGAATAAACTAGCACCATCTAGCAACCATGACCTATTCAATTTTTTTTCTTTTTCCTCCACTGAAGAAACAATTTGATGTGAATCGCTCCAAGAAGATTTTGCCCCTTTCTCCAAATTCTCTCTAACGAGCTAGTAGTTTGTGAATTTACCAACAACATGGGATTTGAGATGATTAGTTTTAAATCTAACAATTTGATGTGAATCGCTCCAAGAAGATTTTGCCCCTTTCTCCAAATTCTCTCTAACGAGTGAATTTACCAACAACATGGGATTTGAGATGATTAGTTTTAAATCTAATATTAATATCTACCAAATTGATTTTGATCTTGGATATGGCCAAAAACCAATAGGAATGTAATCAACCCTATCGCAAGGTTTTTCAATATTGACGACTCTTGGCTGACCAATAAGAATGTAATCACCCATGTCGCAAGGTTTTTCAATATCTATTGGCGACTCTTAACTAGATAGGGTGCTATTGTCTATAATGGAAAGACTTTTTCCGAAAAAAACGGAAAAGAAAGATCATGCCCTCTACCCTTGTCTCCACACTACAACGTTCTAATTTATTTGCATTATCACTCACGAATAATTTATTTTCAATATTCTAAGATTATTTAAAGTATAAAAACTATTTAATTTATGTACTATTCTGATTGATAGAAATGAATACTTTATTAATCTCGCATATATGACGTGTAAATTATATTACTTAACTACCTTTGCTAATGAATCCATATCCGAGGAATATTATACAACTTGGCCATTAATTTAATTATTACCACTTTAGTGAACGCCATATACATAATAAAAATAAATAATTGAATAATTTAATTCACGACCGCGGTTGGGTGGAGACAATAACTGCCTTTGCGGATCATTTGGACAAAGTCCTAGTTTGTTTGGTACATACCATTTAGACAGAGGCAACATAACCTACCAGAGTATACCATATGCTTGGAACAATGGTCCTTAAGATGAAAATGAAGCAGCCAAACAGACTTATGTTGCATTGAAGTTTCATTATTCTGTTAATTACAGAGTACACAGAACATTGAACAGCAAAAGTTCGATTTTGCTTATGCGTAAACACCATTTATTCACACTGCTGTATATTCATTGAGATTTGAAGTTTTCCCGGTCTTTTACATGTAATAGAGTCACCATGGTGGTGATTCTAATCATCATGAATCACGACCGTATGTCAATTTGAATCACCTACTATTTGCTTTTTGTACAATGGTGATAAAGTTCCCAATGAGACTACCTACAGTGACAACCTTTCAACAGATCCATACCTGAGCGTTGTTCTGTGTCTACAATTGCTCTCACAGAGTTATTATTATCTACATACATCTCCTATAGATGTAATAAACTCTAGTGAATGCCTGTTTGTGAGCGTCTTAAGAATTCTTGGCAGCATGAGAGGTTGAAATTAGGAGGACTAAATCAAATTAATAAGTCCATTCTTGTGGTAAACTAATTTCAGGGGGAAGTGCTTGAGTATTTGAATTGACAGAATGGAAGGGCTCTTTTTGTTGGTCAGACCACCCTTCACCAGAAAGAGTATTATTATTGTCAATCTTCCTGCCACAGAAAGATCCATTTTTCCTCTTGTCTAAATCTGCAATGCATGAATAAAAACAATTCAGTTCAAATAAGGAACAAAGTAAACCTCAAATCATTGTATTCCAGATAAGAATATCAAAAGGAAGAAACACCTTGACCAAAGGTTGAAAATCATTTGATCTCTATTGTGCAAGAGCTAAAATGAAAACTGGAAGTACCAAAACAAGAATGCCATATAAGGAAAAGCCCTCAATGCCAAGGAACAAAAATATCGATAGAGGCAAATGTAGTAACTAGAGTGTCAACAACAATAAGCTGTTGCTATTAGAGAACATATGCAAATCTATGGAAATGTGGCAAAGGGATGAGGGATAAACCTAAATACAGACAAAGCCAAGAGGGGCTACTCTTGATTGCTCACAAGTCCCAACAGAAATTCAATTGCAATAAATGTAATTCAGACAGCAATCATGAGGAGAATCATCTATGATTTCTCCTTATGCTCAAAATCAGAATTTTGGACAAGAAAAATGCAAAGCATGGACAACCTTAATTGAAAATGTGTAAGTAAATGCTATAAAATGAACTGTACAAGCTATGCATCAAGACAAAGGAACATACATAAACTTAAAATATGGGAAACAGACACAAGAAAGAATATTAATATGGTCCAAGTCTTACCACGCACAGATGACTGGGCATTCATATTTTGGATGGTAAGGTTCAATGCCTGCACAACTCGATAAGGAAGGAGAACAGTAGAGAAACCTGCAAGAAAGGGATAACAGTTATCTCTTACACATGTTTTGCAAGATCCAAGGTCAAATACAAATAACTTATGGTAAGTAAATAGTTGAAGACCAGCAACATACCTGGTTTCTTCTTCTTCTTCGAATCAAAAATATTGCCAGCCCTGCGAGGCAGGAAAACCCCCGTGCCTCCAGATTCTCTGCCAGATCCATTAGATTCAAGAAAAACTGCTTTCATGCCTGACCCGCCCCCCTGAACGCAAGCCCATGGTGGATAAGAATGGTCAACAATTCTTGTCGAGTGACCCTGCACCAGTTTTGTCTGTTGGCACCATCCAGATGGTACAGGGCAAGGTTTCTCTCGCATTAACTGAAAACCACCCACAACACACATCTGAGTAAATATCCACAATAAATCTGCTGATGATGAAAACAGAACAACCAAAATGTACATAGCAAAATGCATTAACAAAACAGGGTTGATTTAGTAATAGTTCTTAGGCAGAGAGAGTCAATCAATCACAAATAAGCCCTAAGGGCTAATACCCGTGAATGGCTTGTCTATGATCCTAAATATACATAACTCCTAAGGAATTATGCAGAGAGAAAATAGAACCAAAAAGGTATGTTAAAACAATTGCAAGCGAAGTTTCAAGTAAGTCAAAACATGACAAGTAAAGCATGGTTCAAAGAAAAATTGAAACATGCCTGCATTACAATGAAACTTGGTGAGGATTTGAAAAACAAGAAACCCCAGCAATACATGAGAATAGATAAATTTGGAACAGGGCAGTCCAAGAAAAATATAACACATAAATAAATCCCAAAACACAAGAACGAGGCAGTGGCCCCATCTTATTAAAAACTACAGCTAAAAAGCTCAATCTGAGTAGCAGAGAGGAAGTGAGCTTATACCAAGCACTTGAATAAATTTGAATGGAGGGAGATAAATCTTTATGTTCTTCCACTTATGTAATGGATACATATTACAATTTGTTACATGGTTGCTTGTTTAACAGCAAAAACAAAAAGGGAGCCAAAAGTGGCCCCAAAATTCAATCCCGTTTTTAAAAAAGAACACCTACAGAAGAAAATTATATAAAAACACCAGAAAGTAATCTCCACGTTAAACAAGATTTTCATAAAAATACAGGGTTAGGATACCACCACAACGAAAACAAGATTCCCAGGGAATGGACAATCAACAATAACAGCAACCACAAGATATGAGTCATAAAAACCCAGAAAACAAAAGTAAACAACTAAATTAAAAAATATACCAGAAAATAACAAGTTAAAGAAAGAGAGTCCCTGGGATTGTGGGGTAATGGTAATGGAGAGTAGTTGTGAGGGCATGAACTGGGTTTAAATGCACCTCACTGCAGTCATACAATAAGGCTCACACACATGTGACTAGGTTGAGGTGTAAGCATAAATGAGGTCATATACCTTAGTAAACATGTGACCAGCTCCAGATGGAATGATAATTGATACATGACTCCAAGCACACATGTGACAACTTTGTGGTTTAAGGATGCATTTAGCACACATGTGACAACTTTGTGGTTTAAGGATGCATTTAGCACACATGTGATAAGCTTGTGGTAACTATCATGGCATACATTCCAGCAAGACCCGTCACCTAGATTTACACACCCTAAGAATATTGAATAGATTAGTAGCACTCCACATCCCCTGCTCATAATCTCACCCAAGACTAACCCAGCAAGAAAAAGACAGAACTGTAACACAGAAAAAATGAATTGTATGTAACAGAACCAAGAAAATCTCTCAAACAGAAGTATTCTGAAATCAAAATGAAGAGAAATTGATTTCTTTAAACCTTGGTTCTGAAGTTCAAGCTTTTCCAAAAACAAAAATTAATAGAAATTCAAGGCAGAAAAATTTCAATCTTATAAAACTAAATAAATCTTTAACCAAAAAAACATTATTGCACCAAATAATTTCAGCGTTGCAGGATAAATAAAAAATAATATTGTCTCACTTAATTTTAATGTTGCAGAACTCAATAAAACTAAATAAATCTTTAACCAAAAAAACATTATTACACCAAATAATTTCAGTGTTGCAGAGGATTAAATAAAAAATAATATTATCTCACTTAATTTTAATGTTGCAGAACTCATTAAAACTAAATAAATCTTTAACCAAAAAAACATTATTGCACTAAATAATTTCAGTGTTGCAGAGGATTAAATAAAAAATAACAGTGTCTCACTTAATTTTAATGTTGCATAACTCAATAATTCATTAGCTCAAAAGAAAAGAAAAAAATTCTGTAATCTTCATTTTTATCATTTGATCTAAATCTTAGATGTTAAAACTACTTGAACCGTTTACTCCAAAAAAAAACTTGTATATTACACCAAATAAAACCAAAAAGAAACACACAGATCAAGCTAAGATAATTAAAATAAATAAATCAATCAAATTACCTTACTTTTCAATCACCGCTACAGCATAACAACAATTAATTTTTTAAAAATTAGTTTAGTCTTTTCAACTCCAAACCAAAATTAGTTTCCAGGACGGATAAGTTCCAGAAATGTCGGATGGAAACTAACAATGCAGTCAAATTGATGAAAACTGAATTAAGCATAACAATCTACCTGGTTGGCAAGAATAGTAGAATTTTCGGCACGATCAGTTGAGCTCCAGGTTGTAAAGCCATTTCCTTTTCCTTCATTAATATTGCTGTTATTTGCAGAGGACCACTCGGCATGAAAATCCTTGCTCCAATTGACCTCATTCACCTTCAATTTCATGGCCGCGCCGTCCAATAAATCCCAGGCATCACTCCCTCTCTCCGTCTGACTGCACGACGGAGACGACCCGCTCGAAACCGTCGACTTGGGCGAATTCGAACCTGCGACTTCCTGTAACAAAACGGAAACCATAAGACTCAAGTAAAAACTCAAATAACAAAACCACCTGAAGAATTCGAGTCGTAACAGGACTCGAACCTGGGCCGCTTCGATTTCATCGCCCCGGGCCGTCAAAAGGGTGCCAATTTGTTCATCATCGTCATCGTCACTGAGCACATTTGACGGCAACCAGAAGTTGGGAATTAATTCCGTCATTTTTGATAAGCAAATTCTCCTCGCTCTTCGATTGCAGAGCCGTACGAATGGCGAAAACTATGCGAGTTTTAATGACTAGTTTTTTCCCAAGAGATCCTACTGGATCCGTGCCAAGATTTGTAAAGATTGAGGAATTGAAAGAGTTTAAGGACGAGAATCAATTGCCCGATGAAGGAAGAGACAAACAGTAGAATTACAGTATTAATTGCTCGAATGGGACCAACAACTAAGTGAATGCAACGGCGATTAGTACATTACAGTTTGTAGTATTGTCTGTAATGAGAAGAATTTTTTTATTTCATGGCATTTTGAAGATTGTCTTTTTTATTGATTTAAAGATTCTTTAATCTTGATTGTTTTTTTAAAAGACAATAACGAATGATTGGTACAACAAAAAAGAGGTGAAAATAAACTTCAGTGTGAAGCAACCAAAGTGTTCATAAGATTAAAAAAAGGCAATATGAAGAAATGTTTAATCTATTGTCTTTGAGAATGAGTATAAATGAAGCAAAACCTTTCCATCAAGGGAGACCAAATATTTTAATATTTGATCAAAGTTTTAAACATTTAATCAAAATTTTAAAATGTATCATCAAAATGAATTCAATGAAACTTTTTAACTTTTCAATTCACTACCTAATTAAGAACCTTCAATTCACTAAAAAGTGAGGTTGAAATTCTTTGACCTTCAATTTACTACTTTTTATTATTAGACAAGGAGGCTTCCAATTCACTATTCTTACTAGAGTTAAAATTCTCAAAATATTGAAGAAGAAGCTCAAAATAAGTTCTCAAAGTATTGTAGAAGAAGCCCAAAATCACTATTCTTATTAGGACGAAAGTTCTCAAAGCATTGAAGAAGCCGCCCAAAATCACTATTCTTATTCTTATGAGGACTAAAGTTCTCAAAGCATTGAAGAAGAAACCCAAAATAAGTTCTCAAAGCATTGAAAAAGAAGCCCAAAATCCTTTTAAGACCTCTAGTTGACTTAGAAAATGAAGATAAAAAGACCCCAAAAATAAACTTTCCAAATGCCAATAAAGAAACCCAAAAGTTATGTTGAAAAATGGAGAAGCAACAAATCCACTCACTGAGAGGAGAGGCGAGGCCAAATTTGCAGAGGAAATGGTGAAAGAGAAACTTAAATACAAAGAAGAAATGGTGAAAGATTTTGTTAGTTCTATACTGGACAAGGTGTCATTCAACAACTTGAATTCTATTATAGAGAAGAAGCTCTGCAATCCCCAACACCCTCTCAACATATTTTGAGTTGTTGAGGTGGTTGTCATGGTTGTCATTACCAAATTACTTGTTAGAATATTTTGTGGCTATTTTAATCGGAGCTTATGTCAATAAAAGAGTTGGTCTAGTTGTTAAGTCTCGTATTGACTAATATGTGACGTCTGTCAAGAGGCTATTGCTTTGTAGTGTCACGCCACTAAATTGCCATAAACGCCTTTAAATAAATGCCTTTTTCAAAGGTTAACATTTGTTCGCTCAACTGTTATACAAACCCTAAATTTGTGCTTCCACATGGGAACAAAAAGAATGAGGTGAGCATCTTTTACCCCTACAAATAAGTTTGTTGTAATGCTCTTAAATTCCGTCAGTAGTTGACCGCCTCTTTCTCCTTTCATATCTCTTCCTTTCTAGTGGGGATGATAAATTGTTTTATTATTAGTAGTAGCATATTTATATTAGAGGCATCTATTTTTTAATCAATTTAGACATATATATCTCTCCGTAATATTTTTTAAAAATATAAATATGTTAGTAAATAAAATTTTAACATTTAAGAATAATCCCTCCAGCATTCAACGTGTTTTTTTTATTTTTATTTTTAATTTTTTAATTTTTTTCAATTTAGTTTTTCTTATTTTCTTGTTTTTATTTACAACCAAAAAATGTAGGCTCTCTCCTCCACCTTGCTCTTGACCTAATGACCTAATTATTGGATTTCTAAATTTTCATTAGAAGTTACCTAAGATTTCTATGATGATTTTCACTTTTTAGGTTTACATCAACAATCTCTAGATTGACTTAGATTAATTTTTTGATTTGGGGAAATTAAGCTAAAGTTTTTAAAATTCAAATTTAAATTTGGGATTAACATAATTCTTCTATTATTTCTTGTGTTGATTTAAACTGTGAAGCATTTTTTTTTGGGTCAATCTTTAGAGTTCTATGCATTTTTATATCATCGGGTGCTTATGACCTGACACCTAAAAATAATTCAAAGCATCTAGCATCAAAATTAGGGCATGGTAACTCTATTTCTTGCTTGCATCAATATCTAAGACATTCTAAGCCTTCAAATCAATATTCTAGAAGTTTGACCAATGGAGAATTACTCCTTACCTAGCAAACTCTCCAACTGTGTTCTGAAACACTATCAATTAGTTAAAATAGATTGTGGGTATTAAGACAAACCAAAAAATAAATATTGAAGTTTATCAAAGTTCAGATTTGTAAGTTTGAGTGAGATCTACTTTATGGTCATAAAAAACCCTAAACAAATAAACAATAAATTTTTAGATTCCAAAACAATTGTCTTATTAATATTGGCTTTTCTATATATTAACAAATCACTTACAAACATCTATTATAACATACTTAATTAGATTGCAATTAAATATCATATATTTATTTAATTTTTTTTATATTTATTTTTTTACAACGTGTCTAGTTTTAGAAGGTTGAGATCAAATAAAAACAAAATACGTGTCTAGTCTTATGGTTAGAGAAAATGTTAAAAAGAGTTCCAAAGTGGCGCGTGTTCTTATATTCCTTCTCAATCACAATCCCAAACTATTTCTAACAAATTTTATTATTCTCATGTTATCGATTTAACTTAAATATTTTGTTAATCTTGTTTTTTTTTTTTTTAAGTGATTGAAGAATCCTTGACACATAAGATGCTAATTACTTAATTATTTAATTATTGTAGAATCTTATATTAATTAGTTAATTAGTTAAGAATTTAATTTTTTTAATTCATTTTATGTTATTTTATACGAATATCTTTGGATTAAAGAGCCTTATTTCTATATTTTCAAATTCAGATTTAACCTTTTCTCACATCGACCCTTCAAGATATGATAGTTATCATTGATTAATGCACCAAAGGTTATAGTTACCCATTGCAATTAAGTGTTTCAAGATTTAACTGCGTAGTAGTTTTTTCCTAAGGATCACACTCTGTGATCCATCATAATTAGAAACAGCAATTTGCATACCATACCAAGCTAAATAGCAGGAGGAGGAAGAGAGGTAGCGTGGGAACTAAGAGACCACAAGGAAAATTAAATGGATACATATATATGTATACTCATACTCATGCACATGTACATGCATGAACACCGACACATGCACAAACACAAACCCATACACATATACACAAAGTTAAAGATGTAAAGCTACAAGAATAATGTAAACAAATGAGATGCATTTATATATAGAAAGAAATATAATTATCAGTATAAAATAAATTTATGTAATAGTGTATACAAAGTGGATATAAGCACCATGGCATAATTATCTATGTAGAATATAGTTATATGAAAAACACATCTGTGTGTGTGCCCGCACACGCACACGCACACGCACACACACATGCACACATTATATATATACACATACACGTATATATTATATTATATATATATATATGTGTGTGAGTAAGTATGTAATATATATATATATATAAAGAACTATATGTATTGCAAATAAATAGATGCAAGTAAAATAAATATTCAAATAAAAATCAGGTATGGACTAGCATGTATTATAATGATGTATATAGTTGTATGATAATATGTACAATAAATATGGTTCTGTATAACAATACACCTATATATCTAAATAGGATACAATATGAAGTGACAAGATAAAATGTAATCTCTAATATAGTTATACACATATAAATAAGTATATAGAAAACAAATAAAAACTAGTATGGTTATATAAACCAAATTATGATAATATAGTGTGAATGTATATTATAAGTATGAAAAAATATAATTATAGTAGGAGTATATATGTATACATATATACAAGCATATTAGTACTTATGTCTAAATGGATACAAAATTACAACACTTATAATGATCAAAGAAAATGAATATGAAGCAGTTAACACACAACCATAGAACAAGTATGACTACATGTGTACAACAATTATGCTAACAAAGTATACGAGCAACCAACGATAATACATGCATACCTATATATATGAACATAGGCGAACCTCACAACAAATAGGCATAATAAGAGGAGAACATATACATGTGTGAGTGTATGAAAACCGGCAAAAAGGTAAACCAAAAACAAGAAGGAAAGGATGAAGAAATGGTAGCCAGGGGGGCATGACACTTGAAGAAAACTAGGAAGAGGGGAAGATTAATAAGGTCAAAAAAAGAAGTAACAGTATGGGGAGAAGAAAGGGGGGACTAAAACTGAATGGTGGAGGTTAAGAGGAGAAAGAGTGGAGAGAAGGGTGGCAGGTAAAAGGGAGGAGAGAGGGGAATGGTGCAAAAGAGGAAGAGATAAAAGGGAAGGATGCAAGAGGTCAAGACGGGGGAGGAGAGCAGTTTCTGAGGCAGGTTAATAGGGGATTCCAATAAAAACTCAAACTCCATCCATCATCATGGTTGAGATTGGAGGGGTGATTGCTAATCTTTATGGTCTTTTTGAGTTTTCTCTTGAAGTAGGTGCCTTCACTAACTAAGATTTGAGTGTCTTCTAAGTAGATGTCGTGTTTGGTGGTGGTTGAGTGTTCTACTAGGGAAGATTTGTGGACTCGTTCATGCTTGATGTCCACACTATGCTCTTTAATCATAGTGCTAAAGGAATGCTCCATCTCACCATGAACAAACAATCTTGTAGTTACCCATTGATTAATGCACCAAATATTTTGAATTATATATCTAGGGATTTTATTTAAAGGCATTGCCCTAGTTCATTTAAATCATTTTTTATATGAATTAAAATATTTAATTGACAATTAAGAAAACATATCAAAAGCATATGTGGTGTTTTAATTGCAATCTCAACTATTAGAATCTGCTATATCTACATCAACATCCAACATCTATGTTTTTTTTGTTTTGATCATTGTTGAATTGGTATAGGGCCGCCACGACTAATAAAGAAGTCTATCACCTTTCCCTTTGATATAATTGGTCCTAATTATGCTTCTTAGAACCATACAATTTCCTTACACAAATATCATATAGGAAAACATCTTCTATGGGTATTGAAGGTTTCTCTCTACTCAAAACAAAATTGCACTATTAGGATAGAATCTTGCAAAAGTGGATCAAATTGCAAACATGATCTTTTCCTAGATCCTCAAATTCACAAGTCTCTAACATAAGATCTAGTTCCAAATTTCAATTTGTCTCTCCATCACAACATCATAGTAGCCAAAGTCCACATTACAATAATTTTGAGGTAAACCTTAATCCATATTAGTTAACTCAATTAATCTCAATCTCAATCTTACTTGAATATAAGTTAGTCTCAAATCAATAATTTATCTAGAGTGTGAATTGTATTGAATTATCTCCTTAGATATATTTGTAGGGTGTGTTTATTTTCTCTACACTAATGTATTTATGTGATTCAATTAGATTTTACCATTAAGTTAATTATTTTAATTTATTTTTCTCATTCTCAAAGTTTTGATATATTTTCAGTTGCTTTCACATTGTTAGTTACAATTTTTAAACATGGTTTAGAGAGTATAGAAAGCAATGGAAAAGGTAAAATCTCACAAGGTGAGGTCAAAATATATTAACAATCACAATATATATTTTTTAATGCACAACATAAATAGTTTTTTACAATTACAATACAAAATTTCTCATCTTGTTATCTTTTTATTTCGTATAGTATGATTTTTTATATTTTTTTAATCATTGTCAGGCAACTATAACAATTAATATTTATCAATCCTTTAATTAGTTACTATTAACTATACTTTCAACCATGTTGCAATAACAAGGACTAGTCACTACATAACCCTTGTGGTTACATTATTTTTAAAACAATAACTAAATTCATTTTTTCTTTCATCTAATTTTATATTTATTTTGAGGTAGACATATGATATGACATTCTTATGAAAACCAAATTTTCTTTTGTCACATCATAACTTTAACCATTGTTCATATATAATATTATAAAAATATGATAAACATTTTTATAAATAAATTAAAATTTTCCTTCTTTCACAATAATCTTAGTCATCATCCACATACAATTTAAAAGTGTGAAATGACATTTTCCATTTATAGACCTAACTTTTTCTCACCACATTATGGACTTATTCATTATATATACAATGAATAGAAGGTACAACTAAACTAAATGAAAATGCTTTACTTTTGTCGCATGATGACGTTAATAATTTTATAAAAGTAAAATTATTTATTATTTTGATGGTTTAATTTTTCCATTGCTATTTGATCTTCATTACTCCCCTCACTTCAAATTCAAGAAATAATAAACTAGCACTTGCACCCATAGGAGGTTCAAGGGATATGCCGATAGGTTATTGAAGGTAACATTTAAATATATAATTAGTCATATTTAGTAATCAAACTCCACAAAAATTTCTCTTTTTTAACACAAGAAAATATATTTCTATCTTATGGTCTAGATTTCAGTCAAATCATAATTGTCTGTATGAAATAAACCAAAACATACAAATGGAAACCAAACCAAAACCCTAACAATACTATGGAAAAAAAACCCATTCATGGAATCAACACATTTTAAAAATTAATTTAAAGACAAAAAAAATAGAAACTCATAACTCATCTAGGCGGACACCAAGTCTACATTTTTTTGTTTTGATCACCTCATTTTCATGGCAACCTCCATCCCACATGTCATTAAATGACACCACTATATTGTACTCCTATCTAGTTCCGTGTAAGACTTTTGATGAATTTGGGAACTGGATATCATTACCCACAATCTTTTTGGTGACAAGCCAACTCCTCCATATGGAACGCAAACAAATCTCAATGGGCTATTGCCTTGGCTACCCATATGGGAATCCCATCCATAATGACATGTGTTCTATCCTTTCTTTTGTAAGTCTAGAATAATTTACACATTAATTTATTATCAACCTCTACAATGATGATCTAAGCTACATAAACAACAAATTCTGATGCATTTCCTAGGGCAATCTTTTTATATGGGTGAAGGGTAGGGAAGTGGATGGCATGGAGAAGAAAAGTGTAACCAACAGATATGATATCATACTTGCATCAATAAAAACTTTACCTAGATTAAAAAAAATGACTGACTGAGGGTTGTGGGATCAAATAATTCAAAGTGATCTTTACTAGATTTTGAAGGAAAATAAAAGGACTCTAGAGTTAAATTTTGGAAAATATCAATGCACCACTATTTTAAAAAAAATGTACTAACTAAATGGGGAGTATCAACCGTCTCATTTTTTTGTCTAAAAAATCCAACATGATAACCCCTTGTTCTATTCTTCTCCAATTCTATTGCAGCACAAAATAACATTCTTACCGTCTATTTTCTGGATTAAGCCAAATACTCTAGATTTTTTGAGTCCATCAATCTTTTATAAGAATTCAATTTAGGTGAGTTAGGTATGGAGGTGGAAGGAGTGATTGTTTGGATCAAACAGATCTTTTGTTTCTGCCTGAGCTATTTATGATCCGCCAATGAAATGCAAAACAAATTGCTTAGGATGAGTTGCAGGGTTCGTAATTGTTTAAGGACTATAACAAGAGATGGCATACCTAGAGGTTGTGAGGTCGTGCGTGTGGGCATGCAGTTCACCAAATTTATAATAATTGTTTTGTTACTTAAATCGCCCTCTTTTTTCATATATTCTGAAGACGTTGAGGAGGTGTATGGTTTTCATCACAAGTGAAATCTAACACTACCATCCACACTTGAAAATTTCTTAACACACTGAACAATCATGGTTAGTATAAGTTTAATCCTCTCTTTAATAGATGAAACAATGATTTTATTCTGTAAACTAACATGAACAATTTATTGACATACTGATAGATATAATATTTCTATAGTTCATGAATATTTCTAAATGTAATTGTTGAATATCATAAAGTGACTCATACATTTAAGAGATATGATATCTCTAAAGTCTATGAATGGGAATAAATTTACATAAACATTTGAAATCATATTCCATGATCCATCATGGAAATGAAAAGAACGTATAATTCATACAGTTATGTTCATCATCTTTTAGTGATATAGGGTACATCCTGTTGGGCACGATAAAATAATCTGATGAAGAAGTCACAAAAATTGTACACCCTTTGATATTTGTCAAACTCGGTGGCCGGGACATCCTTACACTAATTTGCCCCTTGAGAACAACAAAGCAGAGAGAAATTAGAAAACGGACATAAAAACTTCCCAATCGAAAATGTCCATTCAATGTAATTCTAATGTTGTTGCTCTACCTATCATTATTCATAACTAAATTCATGACACTACGCCTACGTGTCTTATCCACTGCCTACTTTCCTTTTCTTCACTTCTGATAAATTGTGAAGAAAAATAAACTTTGCAATCGGTATTTTTATCTACATGGGAAAGGACAAAAGAAAAATTTTGCCCCCAATATTATGGGGGAGACATTGATTCTCCATCCCTGCAACTTCGGATATTAAATTCAATGTCAGATTTTTCAGAGGAAACCAAGCCACAACACTGCCTCACAACAGTAATAATAGAGAAAGTTATTGAAGACTTTAAGCTTGCATAGTCCATAATATTCGAAATAATAGACTTGAAGACATGATATTTCCACAGTCCATGATATGAATTAAAAAACTTCTAGTTTAAACTGTGTGTAGCTTTTTTTAGCATCCACACAGTTTAAACCAGAAGTTTTTTAATTCAATAATAGACTTATCAAAGAAATAGAGAACATCCTTGTTTGCAGGTCACATTTATGATGATAACATACTTGCAGGTCACATTTATGATGACCTAATGGGATATTTGGCTCACTTATTGACCAACCTATCATCAAGACCTTTTAGGTCATACTTAGTGACCTGCTAATTAGGTGTTTATAGTTGCACTTCCTAATTTATAATCAAGATTAACTGTGTCTAACTGTTTTTGTATTGATGTTTCAGGTCAACCTATTTGATTCCTCATCAAGACAGAAAAATGTGTGTTCAATTGTCAAACCTCATGTTTTGAGATTGGACAGTACATAGCTGTTAAAAACAATACTTGTTTCATAGTTTTCCAACCATTTGTATCTGTTTGAGATAAGATCCTTCCTTCCATAGTACTTCCAAAAGCTATGATTAGTATGTGCAGCTTAGATCAGATAACATTCACAAATAAGCGATTGCATGTTCACTTACATAGTAATTGAAGACATAAGATGCACAAATAATACAAATACAGCTTCCAATTGCATATTGTACTGGCATGCAAGGATTCAGAATTTCAATCACCTTAGCGAACACAATTTACCATTGTCCCACTTTTCAAAAGCTAACCATAAATGGAGCAGATATTAACTTGGATATAGTCACTATAATTCAACCAATCAATAATCTGTCTACTATTTTCAAGCTAATACACAATTGTATGGTACAAACCCTCTCGCTGGGTATGCAAAGATCAAAGGATTAGTCCTTTACTGTTTTAACAAGTAGGATGATTCCTCCTGCAATTAGGTGTAATCCCTTAATTATTTGGAGCAATTAGGTGTACACCTGTTGGAAAAAAATTTTGCAACTAAGAATTAAACTAGTGCATCCTAAAAATTGCTGCCGAGCATTTCAACCCTGAATTTCACCAGCTAGAAATCAAAATCTTGCAGCAGGCAAATTTCAACACCAGGGCATTCAATTGAGTACATGTTCATGTTCTTTTCAATAACCATACTACTTGTTTCTACTACACCTATAAGTTCACTTATGGGAATGAACACAGCAATGTTGATCAATATCATATTAGGCCATGATACCCATGACAGTCAAACCAATATGATAAACTAAATTTTGGTAAAATCTATATGAAAAGATTGTAATTTGCTTGTATTCCAACAATTTAACTACCTTCAAATACCTAACACTAAAAGACAATCTAATCAACATAAAAAAGGCCCTCAATCAGATTTACATTAGTGTGCTTCCAAAAATTAAAATAGAAAATTAATGAAGTAGAAAACTCTATGGTAGTAGATTTGAATGTTTCTAGATTTAACTATCTATTCCTATGAATTCCAATTCTAAATAGGTATACAACATTATAGCATACATATGTAACCACAATGAAACCCAATTTTCAATTGAATCAAATGCAATCATTTATTCATCAATGCAGGTTCATAAATAAGGTACATACAAGTTAAAACCTTAAAAAAAGTTCTGCTACAACCCAGATAAGCAACATGAAACCCACAAAAAAAAACCAAATTAATGACAAAAATAAATTGAAAGAAGTGTTATTACGTGAGGTTCTAGCCATTGACGTTATCATTGGCAAATGACCCAGTTCAGAGCTCCCTCTTAGAATGACAATTTGTCGACACCATCTAGTCAACTCATCCTTTTATAGTCGTCTCCATCTATGTTAATCCTGAGGAATAATAGCTTGGCATATTCTATTCGTGACTAGAATCTGTAACAAATATTGTTTACTTTTAGCCTCATTGAGATGGCTACTTCCATAGGGCAAATAAACATTGAGATGGCTACTTCCACAGGGCGAACAAACATGAACTGGGTCTTCAAATATAACTAGAAACCTAAAGTGTGACGCAGAACGCCAATATTCTAAATATAAAAAACTTCAAATGGTTTATGTTGAAAAAAAGAAGAATTAGAAGGTGGGTTATAAGTATATTTACCGAGGTCCAAACAGCATCATTTTCTGGGACACAATTCTAACCCTCTTTATCTCGTCAGGATTATTAACAGTGGAGTTACACTTGTTCTCTCCTAACTCAGCCTAACTAATATAGCTGCTAAAAATTCATCTAAAATCAGAATTATTCATGGTCTTCATATACAAAATGCTAGGATTTTGGCATGGGTATTGCGTGACTGGGTGCATGTTAAACACAAAGGGGCTGCAACATCTCACAGTGAGGTTTGTGAGCTCCATATATATAACATTTTTAGTCTTCTAAATCTCTCCTTGCCACTGCAAAATCCCACATCTTGTTTGGATCTGGGTATAGCCCTATAAGGTAAGCAATACAAAATGCAAAACAGAGAGAAATTAGTTAGGGTTAAAAGGGAAGAGAGAGCCCATTAGTGAGAGCAAATGATAAACCAAAAAAAATAACCTGCCAACCGAAGAAAAAAGAAAAAGTAGAAAGAAAAGCAAGAGACAGGGGGAATGTTTTAACAAAGACGATAAATGGGGAAGAGAGAATTGTGTTTAACTGTGAAGTGAGAGCGAACAGAGCAGAACAAGATCCCCTTCATGAGATGCTAACTAAAACATTACGCTCAGCCCATTTCAGAGTGTTCCCAACCTAGCTCAGCCCCTCCTAGTTGCTGCATATTACAATGCAATGAATTGGGCGGCTTTCTATGAGTTTCTATGACAAAAAGAATGGATGGACGGCTAATTAACATTGAAAACAACTAGCGGAGTGCAGTTACTGTGATGACCCTGGAGGAGCAGCTGTCCCAACGACAGTAATTACATCCACTGACATATTGAGTGCCTTCATTATTACAGAATTAATATCCATGTTGTGTCAAAGGGCCTAAGCAATCATACATTCCGACAGAATTGAGGCAGTTTTGAGGAACTTTTGAGGCGGTTTGCTGGCGTGAGACAATTCTGAGCACTATAATGCTCACATATAAAGCCTATTAGCTAAATATAGCCATGCAATCATGACATATTCTCTAATTCCTAAGTGCAAATGCTCTTGAAATAACCTTAAATTAGAAAACGTTCAACCAATCATCAATGCCATTATTGGTAGTACCCTTAAAAATTAATGTAATTATTATTTGAGTTTCACATTAATTAGGATACGATGGATTAAATATATTTGGATTAATATTTTGTAAATTAAATTGATTTGATAAGATCAATAAAGTTAATTTATCAAATATTATTTATTTAAGTGTTTGTAAGTAATGTTATTTTAATGGTTTCAATAAGATAGTTGATTGATTCATGATGATTAAGTGCATTAATAGTTTATTTACTTATTCATTTGTGTCTGAGGTGCACTTCAAAATAATAGAAAGGGTATCATGTAAGAGGACGAAGTTCAACCTAACATAGTGAAAAAGGTAGAGAAAAGATAGTAGAACCATGCACACACCATGCAACCCATGCATATAATTCATTCATGATTTACAATAAGTTAGTAATTGTTGAGTCTTAGGCCTAGGTGTGCCATTCACCTTACAAATCTTAAGCCATGTAAATTGTATTTAATTATGTAGATGATACATAATGTATGATCTCCAAACATCATGGAGTGGGCTAAATGAGATGCTCATGTGAGGGTGGGGACATTATTTATTCCTCAAGAAACTATGGATATTATGTAAGAAGGCATTGAATAGGGAGGTTACATTGAAAAGGTCATAATTAGGAGTTATAGAACATCTTCCCAATTCAGTGGTTATGACAAATGCATTTAATACCCTTATGAAATGCCTAGATTTAGGAAAGTGAGCAATTTGACCATTATGATGGAATCTATGATGTGTCTAGGACATATATGTGTAAGAGGAGTAAGAGGAGTTACTATTTTGGGTTGCTTGACCATAATTGTGAGGGCATTAGATTTTTCTATGCCTCATGGATTTGACTCATAGTTTTGGATACCACTTGGTGGTTCTAGTTTGTCTTTTCTATATATTGGTGGCATGAGATAGAAGATTGTATTGTTCTTTTGTAGGTACTCTTATGCTGCCAAATGATTTTTAAAGGGATAAGTGATTGTATTGGTATACATATTTGATTGTGATTAATACAAGCTTAGGTCTCTTTGATTGTGGAGATTTTTCCTGCAAGTGTGTCTCCATGTGTATCTAGTGTTATGGTTTGTGTTTTTATGTTCGCTTCTCCATTATCTTATTGGCTTGATCACATGCTTAATCAGGTTAAATCTCTATTGTGATATTCTAAAATGCTTTTTGAAATTTAAAAGATTGTTTGGGCTTTATGCTTTAGCCAAATTAATTAAATTGTAGGTGTTAATTCTTTTGGGAAAGGAATTGCTTTAATTGAATTTAACTGGAAAGGTTAGTGATTTCCTAAGGTTTATAGCTTATTGGGAAATGTCTATTTTTGAAAAAGAAAGTCTTTTTGGAAATATTTGAATATGCAAAATTAGAGAAAAAGAAAATGAAGGATAAATAGGAAAAAGGAAAAGGCATATTAGGGGAACTTTTCATTTTGGGTGCTTGAAAACCTCTTGCTCTCTCCTTACAAAAGAATTCTCTACTTTTTGAAAGAAACTGTGTTTGGATTTGCTTGGAAATGGAATAGCTTGGGATTGACATTGCTTTGGTGTAGGAAAAGATTTCTTGTTGCATTCTTGCTTCTTAAGGAGAGATTCTCTATTTGGGTGGCTTTCTTGGAAGAGGTAATTTCCTTGTTGATCATGCTTGTAAATTTACAATATCTACTTTCATCATACCCACAATAGGTGGATGCATATGGTCTCTTCATTTGTAGGAGTGAATGGAGTAGATTGCATGCATTTAGAAGTAGATTTGATTTAATTTCATTGCTTTTTAAATTATTTTGAAAAGTGAAAAATAGAGCCAAGGTTATGGCAAAATTTTCTTAGAATCCTTTGTGAGTTGAAATGCTTGCTGTGCATTTTAGGCACCAAAGGGTATATTTGAATTTTTAAATTTTTGTGATATAAATTTTGGAGTTCTTGGGTGATGTCATCAATGGTGGATTTGGAGATTTTAATGGTTTTTCTAACTTTTTTTAAAAAATTGAGATTTAAACCATGTTAGCATGTTTTATTTTGTGGGTCGAAGAGTCTCATGTTTCTTTTTATTTTCTCAACCTTTTGGATATGAGGATCACAAACTTTGACCTCATTTTATATGCCTAGACTTTTTGGTCAAAGGTTGACTTTTGGACCTAAGATTGGATAATAATGTTAGAGGTAGAGTGGAACCATGTTGTACCTTTAGAATTGGGGATATCCCAATATGAAGTGATGCATGGGTAATATAATGAGATAAATTGAATTAGGATTTCCAATATTAAAATGAACTAAATTAACAAACATGAGATCTTTGCTTGCATTGAAAACCAAAGTAGGATCATGCAAGATGGTATTAATGTCATTACTTTTTCTAAAAGCCTATATGGAATCATTCAATATAACAATGACACTCTACATCCAATGTTTAGTAGTCCTTTTCCTTATTTTTCATCAGGATATTGTTTCCTAATATGTCCATGTGATTTTTACATGAGTGTGATGATGTGCTGACTCATTTCTAGATCTTGGTGGTTGTACCACATTTTATAGCATGTTATTGGTTAGAGGCCATCACCCATGTATGACATTGTGTACTTGATTTCTTGATGTATGTTCTTGGTATGTGTAAGGCCATGGTTTGTATCTACCTCATACTTGTATTACATGTGTGTATACTATTGTCTAATCGACTGTCTCTTAGTTCAAAGGGTGGGCCTAAAGGTACCACATGGTTGTGTGGCATTGTTCCATCATTGGGGCTAGCTAGATCAATGGATATGCACAAAGAGCATGTAGAGTTCTTTTAATGGTGTGGCAATGTAGTTCCTTTATGACATCATTTATTGAGAAATGGGTATAATCAAGACTTTGTCACTCATTGGCTTAGTTTGTTTTGGAGCCATAATTAAACTCGTAACCCTTGGTTAATTACCTAGTTTGGATATGGTGGTTTCATTTCATTCTTTTAGTTCTTATTTTATGATGTGTAATCAATGCATGTTGAAATGGAATCATTTGATTATGCTCATTCTGATTTATTGTATAGGTTAGTTTACTTTTCATGCTATGATGATTTTGTTATCATGTTGTTCATTATGATGTTTATGTTAGAAACATGAGTTTTTATTTTACCTTGTTTCTAGGGAACTGTGCCCATTTTGGGAGTTCTTGTTTATCTAATTTAGATCCCATAGTTGCTTGCACATTTGGTCCAAGTAATTTTCATTTAACACAAAACCATGGAATTTATGCCTCATTATTTGCAAAATTTTAGCTTGCTATTTTTTGGACTTGTGCTTTTTCTTCAACTTGCTAGTGCAAATCGAAGTCCACAATCTAAATTGCAAAAGTTTAGAGTCTGAATTCTAAATTGCACAAGGATCTTTGAGTTTGGAATTCGACTTTCATTTTACAAGATACACAATCCAAATTGTACTCTAAATTATGAAGTGTGTTCTACTCGAGATTCAAAGTTGTTTGTGCATTTTGCATGGTGTAAAATGTAATTCAGATTTTGAAGTTCAAATCTCTTATTGGTTAGAGTTTGGACTTGAGATGCATTTTTTCTTAGTGTTAGATGCTTCTTAGACTCCAAAGTCTAAGATGCATGTCTCTAATTGGACCCTAAAGTCTAAATTGCATGATGTAGATTGGACCTTGAGGCCCAAAGCTCTCTGCTGACAAAGCTCTGGGTTGGCATGAGGATTTGCAAGTTTCTAATATAACTTGGACTCCAAGGCCCAAAATTACAAATCTAGATCAAACTCTAATGTTTGAAGTAGTTGTTAGTGGGGTTCAGATTTGATCTTTTCATACATGAGTTGCAAGTCGTATTTCAGACTCTAAAGTCTGAAATGCATATTATAGATTGGACCCCAAAGTCTAAGGTGAAGTTCATGAAGTTTGGTGTTTGGTGTAGGGACTCATCTTTGCATGATTGTAATTACCAATTGGAACCCAAATCTTGAATTGCAATTTCTCAAGGGCTTGGTGCTAGGCGATTGTTTTGCAAGTTGCATCTTGTCACTCAAACTCTAAAGTTTGAGGTGTTGCAAAATACGTGCACCCTGAATCCTAAAGTTTGAGCCATGTAGTTTGGATTCTACAATATGAAAATCTTATAGATTAGACCATGAATTTTGAGCTATTACATAATTGTCTTGTTTGGATTGTTTCCCAAGATGTTAGGGAGGGGCTTGGTAGGCAAGTCACAAGGGTTGATAAGTTGGATGGGAACCCTAACTCTCATCCATATCTCATTGGTTGTGTTAATCATGATGTTTTAGCTCATGGTGTTTTAAGTCTTCCGCTTGTGTCACCTTATATTCTACATTGGTGTGCATGCTAGGTGTGTTGTTACATGGTTTTGTGACACTGTGGGCACAAAGGAGTGCAGTGTAGCTTGGTTGATGCCACTTTTGTATCACAAAAAAGTTATTTGTTCTATTTTTAACCATTAATGTCTTAGGCATAAGTTTGGGGCATTACAGACTATAGGTATTGCTTGTTATTTGATTAATAGATCTTTATGTTTTTCTTTAGTAGATAAAAAATCGTATAAAGTGCCTAGTAAGTAAGAAACCCTCTATTTCACGCATTAGAGTTCTTGGTTGTGATGCTTTTGTTCATGTGCCTAAATAAAAATAGTCTAAGTTAGATTTAAAGGATAACATATATGTTTTTATCGGTTATAATGATAATATTAAGAGTTAGAAGCTTTGGAATCCTCTAAGCTTGAAAATAGTATGTTATAGAGATGTGATTTTTAGAGAACTCAAAGTTAAGTTTGATCACATACAACCAAAAGAAAAAAGAAAAAATTGTGTATTTTAAAACCAGAACAGAGAAACAAAAAGATGCATAGGTGGAATAATAATAGGTTGGATAGAAGGATGTAGAGGAAGAAGGTGGTGTAGCTTTAGAGAGGTTAGAGGAAGAACATAAGGATCCTATTAGTACAACCTTGAAAATGTTAGGATAAGTTGTCATTAACTTTGCAATCCTAACTATTTTCATGTGTCTCCAAAGTTCTTGGAAAGTGTTCTTGAACACATAGACACTTAAGAGATAAATTATTTATTAATTATTTCACTTGGACATGTTGTAGTTACATTCTATGTGGTGGGACCCAATATGGGCACCCACTTTGGAAGTGGAGCACATGGAGACTTGGTGTTGACTTCTTGAAGTCCATGTTGACTTGGAGATAGCTCCTAGGATGTGGGACACATCAGAGGCACCCACTTTTGGAGGAAAAACCAATGTGGACTTGTAGTTAGCTTTTTGTTTTCATGAGTGGATAATGTTGCATATACTTTGTATGAGACTTATGTGGGAGTTAACATTAAAGTTACAGATGCATGATACTTGCATGTTGCTTGCATGAGCTTATATGAGCTTGCACGGACTTTCATTTTGTTGCATGTTACTTGCATAGACTTACATGTTGTTTCACGTGAGTTGCATGTACTTGCATGTGCTTGCATGTTGTTGCATTTCAGTTGCATGTACTTGCATGTCAGTTGCATGTACTTATATGGTGATGCATGTGTCTTGCATGACACTCTAACTTAGGTTCAGCTTTGCATGACTCTTGCATGATGTTACAGGTTGTTATATGACTCTTGCATGAAACAAACTGGCTATTGCAGATCCATATTGGGGATGCCAAGAAATGCATGTTGTTTGCATGACGTTGGTGTGAGTTGGAGCACATCAGTTGACTAAGTTTGATTGAGACTTCTTGGGCACCCATGTTGAGACTTTTAGTTCTACCTTGTTGTCACATAACACATATGTTGACTAAGATTGATTGGGACTTCTTGGGCACCCATGTTTGATTCTTTTCAATTAAGCGGTGATTTCTACTATGCAGCATTAGAATTCACAATATGGAGCACTTAGTTTTTGCATGAGGAATATTCTCATGTTATTGGATATAATTCATTATATTTTGAGATCCATGGCTTTGATATAATGATGCCTTTGATTGGTAGAAATTATGATAGGTTTTTGAAGTTGAAGGAGTAATGAAGTGCTACCAGAACTCAAAGAGAATTCAGTATTAATGTAAACTTGATTACAAGAAGTAATACAAGCTTAATATCTCTTTGGGTGTCAAGTTTTTTCCTGTAACAGTTTCTCCACATAAATTCTATGTCAATTTCCTTGATTAATTTCCTTCATTACTACATTGATTGATGTGCTAATCACATACACATTAAATTGAAACTCATTAATCTAATTTTTAGATGTGAACACACATAAACAAAGTTTATAGAAGCAGTTTCACCTTGATTTTCAATATTTGGTATTAGAGCTAATGATTCTATTGAGAGAGGGATGCCTTTCTCTTAAAGTGTTGAAGGTTTTTTAGCTGCAGTGGGAGCTTTTTCTTTATGGGTTTTATAGATTTGTGAAGAAGATTGTCTACAATGGGTTCTACCTCTCGTCTAGATATTGAGAAGTTCAATGGATCTAGATAAGAGATGTGGAAATTGAAGATGGAAGATCTACTAGAAGAAAGAGATCAGTGGTTAGCAATTTCCAATGAAAAGAAGCCATCCACAATAACTTTATGAAGATTGGTTAAAACTTGATAAGAAGGCATAAGGAACCATAAGGTTGTGTCTTGCAGATGTCATCCTCTTGAATGTTTATGAGGAACCTAATGCATACAAGCTGTGGAAGAGGATAGGTGATATTTACCAAACCAAAAGTCTTACTAATAAGTTGTATCTCAAAAGACAATTATATTCATTAAAGATGAAGGATGGTGATTATGTTGCAAATCATTTAAATGATTTTAATCTGATTTTAAGTCAACTTGCATATGTAGATGTTAGGTTAGAAGATGAAGATAAATGCATCTTGTTGCTTTTTTCTTTACCAGAATCTTGGGAAAATTTAATTGTTGCTATTAGTGGTAGTGGTGCAGATTCAAAGATGGACAATATCATTGCTACTCTTCTTTTAGAAGAAATGAGAAGAAAGTCCAAAAATGGTGGATCACAAGATGCCTTGCATTTATGAGAGGAAGGTCCAAAGAAAAAGTACCTAAATGGGATAAGAAGAAGGGTAAGTCTAAAAGATGTTCTAAACCCCCTGGGAAGAGTAGAGTAAAGTGTTGGAATTGTGGGAAACAAGGACATGTGAAGAAGGCCTATAGAAATAAGAAAAAGAGTTCAGATTCCTCCATAGAAAAATCCTCAGATGATGGTGATAATGATGCTTTGATTATTTTAGCTAACACTATAAGTAATGATGCTTGGCTTATTGATTCAGGTTGGTCCTATCATATGACTCCCAACAACGAGTGGTTTACCAAATATTCAGCATATGATGGAGGAGAAGTTTTCCTTGGTGATAACAATACTAAACAGATAGTTGGAAAGGGAAAGGTAACGTTATGTTTTAGTGATGGAAGGATTAAAACCCTTAATGATGTTTTACATATTCTAGGACTTGCAAAAATTTACTTTCTATATCCAATTTAAATGATTTTGGAATGCATGTGACATTTGACAAGTCTGGTTGCAGGTTGGTAAGAGGGAATTAGGTGATTACTAAAGGATCTCGGATTGGAACTCTGTTTACACTTAATGCCTTCACTTTGAATAATTCATCCAATGTAACTGACACTAAAAATGCATATATGTTGTGGCACCATAGATTGGGTCACATAAGTGAAAAAGGTCTTAGAACCATTATTAATAAAAATTTGGTTGACGATTTTTCTGATTATTTTGTTGGCAAAAAATAATTTATGTGAACATTGTGTGTTTGGAAAACAAAATAGATCATCATTTCCTGTTGAAACTAATAAAGCTAAGAGTTTATTAGAGATCATTCATTCAGATGTGTTTGGACCAGTGGATGTTGACTCTTTTGGAAAATCTCGATATTATGTTACATTCATTGATGATGTCTCACAATACACCTGGATTTATTTTATGAATGCTAAATTTGAAGTCTTCCCTAAGTTTTGGAAATTTAAAGCCTTAGTTGAGAAACAAACAAATTATAAGATAAGGGTGTTGAGATCAGATAATGGTGGTGAATATTGTTCTAAGGAATTTGATGAATTTTGTAAGCATGCAGGTATTGTTTGGTAGAAGACTACTCCTTACACTTCCCAACAAAATGGGGTAGCAGAAAGAATGAAATGAACCTTAATGGAAAGAGATAGGAGCATGTTGAGTAGTGTGAAGCTAGATCCGTGTTTTTCGGTTGAGGTTGTAAGTACTGCTTATTTGATTAATAGATCTCCTTGTCCAGCTCTTGAAGATAAAACTCCTTATGAAATGTGGATAGGTGGAAATCCTTTTGTTTCACATTTAAGGATCTTTAGTTGTGAGGCTTATGCTCATGTGCCTAAAGAAAAGCATACTAAACTGGATCCAAAAGCTCAGAAATGCATATTTATAGGTTATGGTGAGAATGTAAAAGGTTACAAGCTTTGGAATCCTCTAACCCAAAAAATGATTTTGTCTAGAGATGTGATTTTCAAGGAGTTTAGAGCTTATTTAGGTGAAGAATAACCAAAGGAGAAAGAAAAGACTAAAAAAATGCACTTTGAGATACATACAGAAAGAAGGAAGATGCACATGTGGAAGAACAATTAGATGGATTAGAGGATGGAGAAGAAGAAGAGGGTTCAGAGGATTCAGCTAATGATGTGCAGGATGAGAACAAAGAAGAACATGTAGAGCCCCTTACTCCTACCTTGAGAATATCCACAAGACAATGAAATATAGTTAACAGGTATAGCCCACCTGATTTCCATTGCGTATTTTCTTTGTTAAGTACTGATGATGAACCTAGATCTTTCAGGGAGGCACTATCTTCAAAGGATAGTGAGTCTTGGTTGCAGGTCATGCATGAGGAGATGATGTCTTTGGATAGTTGTGACACCTGGGATCTTGTTAGTTTTCCCAAAGGAAGAAAGCCCATTGGTTGCAAGTGGGTATATAAAAATAAATTTGGTACATATGGTAAGTTAGATCAGTATAAGGCCAGATTGGTGGCCAAGGGCTACCCCTAGAGAGAGGGAGTTGATTTTGGTGAAATCTTCTCTCCTGTTGCTAAATTAACTTCTATTAGATTCATTTTATCTATTGCTACTGCTTATAATTTTCAGATAGAGCAAATTGATGTTAAAACTACTTTCTTGCATGGGGATCTTGAGGAGGAGATTTATATGTGACAACTTGATGGTTTTATTGTGAAAGGAAAAGAAGACTTGGTCTGTAGGTTAAAACAGTCATTGTATGGTTTAAAACAGTCACCTAGGATGTGGTGTCAGAAGTTTGATGCTTTTGCATTGAAGTTGGGTTTTGTTAGAAGCAAGGAGAATCATTGTGTTTATATTAAGATTATTGATGATCAGGTACTAATTATTGTCTTATATGTTGATGACATGTTTATTGGTAACAACAAGGTGATGATTAGAGAACTTAAGACTCAACTTTTTGGCAAATTTGATATGAAGGACTTGGGGGCTGCTAGATATATTCTTGGGATGGAGATCAACAGGGATCGAGTACACAAATCTATGGTTAAGTCAGAGTAAGTATGTTGATACCATTTTGCAAAGATTTAATTTCCATGACTATAAACTGGTAAGCATTCCATTTCTGGTTGGTACTAAGCTTAGTTTATAAATGTGTCCTAATTATGATGATGATTTTGAAGAGATGTCTAAGGTTCCTTATGCTAGTATTTTTGGTAGTTTGATGTATGCAATGATTTGCACTAGACCAAATATTGCCTAAGTAGTGGGAGTTTTAAGCAGGTTTATGTCTAACCCTGGTAGAGAGCATTGGACTTTTGTTAAGAGGGTGTTTAGATATTTGTGAGGAACTTCTGATTACTGTTTGGTTTATCACAATACTGATAATGTGGATAAGTCATTGGACATACAGGATTTTGTTGATTCAAATTGGGTAGGTGACTTGGATAGTCGAAGGTCCACTAGTGGCTATGTTTTCACTCTATTTGGAGTTGCAATGAGTTGGATGAGTAAAAAATGTTTGATAGAAAAGAGAGACTAGCTCAAGAGATTAAACTAGGTCAAAACCTCTTCTACCAAACATTAGAACACAAATTGAGCTTGGCTTCTACCCAAGAAGGAGAGCCAAACTATAGGGGTTTTGTCCCTTTGTTGTATAGAGGAGTGTCAACCAAATTTAACCAAATCTAACCAAGCAAACTAGGGAAAAATATCAAACCCTAGTTGACAAAAATTTACTCATAACAGACTGTTAGAAAGATATATGAGAAATATAACACCACAACAAGGATCAGAGGGTAGATATGAACCTAGATCCAGATTCAGGAGCCTAAAGGACCAAGGTGCTTGGGCACCCTAGACCCTGATTAGGTTTTTGAAGAATGTTAAGTTTCCTATGTCTTCGCCCTTCTATGCTCCTACTTTCTATAACTTTTTTTCTGTAGATTCTTCCGGATGCTACCTGCACACACACAAGAAGGAAAATGGTTTGGTGCTATTTAGAAGCTTCCCTAAGTTAAGCTCTATGAATGGTGTTTCCACCTCCATAATAGAAATGATGAGATCTCAAAGAGTGTGTGCCCTAGGAGGGAAGAGGCAAATCTGAAGTAGAATGGAATGCTAGAACAAAGTATGAAGGAAAGAAGTCACCATGAGCATGGAAACCCTAGCATGCTTGATGCGGTGTCACAACTTGACTCAATAAGTTGGTGTAGCCCAAAAAAGTAGAAAGATCTTCACAAGACCTGCAAGAAGTTAGTGCTACAACAATAATCCACCATAGAGAGCTTTTAGAGATGAGTAGAGAGCATAGGAGAGAAGAAGAAAGAGTGCAAGAGTGCCTAGATTGCTTACATATTCAAATGAATAAACTACCTTGCTTATATATGCATTCCCATTGATTTTCAGAGAATTAAACCAAATGAGGCCAACATGAGAAACCATTTGAGATGCTTAAAGCTAACATACCATCAATTTAGGTCTGGGCAGAAGGAAGGCCCAGGGCACTTGGGCGCCCCAATCCTTTAGCCCAAAAACCTCCAAGATAAGCCACTTTAGGTGTTTTTAGCCCCACCTTATAGTTATTTTCTAGGTTTTGTGCATCGGGATCAAGAATTAATTATTTTAGGTCCACCCAGGTGCTAAACTAGGTGTAAAATGCTAGTGTACACAATTTACTCCATAACATTTAGCCCCCACTTTAGCATGGGTATGATCTTACATTCAAACTCAAACTAAAGTATGGAGAATACAAATTTCAAACACAATAAACATAGAAACCATAGAATGTCACCAAAATTGAGGGGTGATCAAGCCCCCAAGTTTAGGATTCTAGAAGTCTATGATGATTGGCATACACAAAAGACACATGACATAATTCACTCATATATGAAGCACTTAGAAAACATGAGATAAGACAAGACATACACAAGGCATACACTTGAGAAATCACCACATATACATGTAATACATAAATTATACACGTTTGACATGAAGCATACACATGAGGCATAAAGTTTACATAGAACACACATGAAACACACATGGAATACATTTAAAGCACACAAGAGACATACATAAGGAGCACACAGAGAGAATACATGAGAGGCACATACGAGGCGTGAAGGACATATGGAGAATAAGAATATTTACGAGGAGAATACATGCATCATCCATCAATCACAAAAAGCACATAACGGAAGACCTTGAGTCAGCATGACAAAAGAGACCTCAATCTGAAGGGTTGTCTCAATCACCATGCATCATTCCCCAAGATGCAATAACAAGAATGCTAAGGGGATTAGTTAGAAATAAGAAGCATAAGAGGATACAAACACATCATACACATAATCTATATGAAGATAACTGTTTTGATAGAAACATGAGAGTAAGGCTCATAGCACAATATATGCCCCCACCTTAAAGTGATTTCTAACTCCATCAAGGAGCAGTTTCTTTTAAGGTAAAGTGAGGAATAACTATAAAATAGGCACGAGAACTTTCAAAAAGTGCATGCCCAAATGATATGTGTTTTCAAAAGCTACATCACGACAAGGGGTTGCCCCCAGGATGACCAAACCAAGGTGATGCTTACAGGCATGATACACAATGGCTTGTGTAGTCATGGTATGACATTGAGAATTGAAACAAGGTGCCACATACATAAAACATCATAACTTACGAAGATGACAGAGGAAAGATCACATGAAAGTAGAGTACACATAAATTGAATCAACATGAAAGGATGATAAATCATACAAGAAAAATAACACAATTGTATGTCATGACATATAGAAGAATGAAGGTACATATAGAGGAATGACACAACGTGTTCTTTCTCCTTATACCTTTTTGCTAACAAGGGTGCCAAGGGAGAACATACAAAACACCACAATACAGGGATAACAATACATACAAGCATAACACAAATGAGAGGGAGGGACCACTCTTGCGAGTTGGCCTATAACAAATTATCCTCCCCCAACTTGATTATTATAAAATGGATGGAGGACAAGGTGCTCTAGGGACTCCATCAAGCATGATGAGGAGTGCTAGAGCTAAACCTTGTTTGAAGTTGTTGAATTTTGTCATGCAAGACTCGGCATTCTTTAGTGGAATGGCCAAACACTCGATGATATGCACAATAATGAGGTGTTGAATGATTATTATTGTTATGTATGGAAAAGATAAATGATGTAAGCTAGCATGTATACTAAATCAAACCATCTTCCACAATAACATTCATGGACAAAACTGAACCAAGTCACTACCAAATGGAGGAGGACTCAGTTACTGATTTTGTGCTCTTGTGTGCTATGGAAAGATATGATTTAACCAAGACTTTTTCTCAAACCCTAGGTCAAGTATGCATAAAACCCTAGTTATAAGATAATTAGCTTGTAATAGACAGAAGATGACTGAAACCCAGAAACCAAATGCACAAGAGTGATTAGGAAGATGTCAAAACCTGTGCGCCAACAGCTGGGAAGTCAGAGGACTACGAGGCGGATGCCCAAGTCTAGAAAGATGGAATCTTCAGAAACTTGAAACTGGAGAAATGTCACAGAGAGTGTACTAATGTTAGATTCGGTACTTGTTTGAGTAAGACTTTGGGGTAGGCACCCAAGTCTTCTACAGAGGAATATTCACAATCTGCTTTCAGATCCTGAAACCCTTTCCCTTACACAACCTTCATGTACCTTCACTTCTTCATATTTTGCACTTGTAACCTGCACACAAGAAGAAAAGGGGTTTGGTGTTGTGGTGTTTAGGGATTTGCCTTAGTCAAATCTTGGGATAGCATTCAAGCTTCCAACACCATTGTTAGAGAGAGAATGTGCCCTAGCAAGGCAGAGTCTAAACAAAATCAATGATTGAATGATTCAAATAATAATGATATCACCTCAGAGGTGAAGCCCTTAGGAGAATAAAGATCCTTCAACTCATAAGGAGATGGATGATGATTTCAAATCTACAACAACACACGCAATACAAACACAAATCTACAACAATGACACAATGAATGCTTTGAATGCTCTTTGCTCCAAGATCATAAGTTTGCAATATGCATCTCTAGGTTACAAATGAATTCAAAAACACACGTATATATTCTTTTTCGCTAACATTCGTGAAATTAATTGAAAGAGCCGACAAGGAGAGACCCATTTAAAGGTCCTATGCCAACATGCTTTGAAATTGGCCCCGACCAATCAAGGAGGACTTGGGCACATGTGCCCAAGTCCCTAGGCACCTTTTTTGGTCCAAGGTAAGGCATAAAATAGGCCCCCAGTTCCTAATTGACATGGGTTTTGGGGGATTTTGCATCGGGATGAATATTTAGCTTGTATAATGATAACACAAGGACCTAGGAGCTAAACTAGGAGGTAAAAAGGCATGTATCCACTTTTTAATCCATAACAATTATGTAGAATCTTTTTGTGTGTTGGAGGAGGAAGAGTGATTAGGTTGTCTTTGAATAGACTTGGCAACATACACTCTTTTTGAGATAGAAGAGAAGATTTAAGTGGAGTAGGAAGCAACCCTTGTTATTGTGAACATGGTGGAGAGAACGTAGGAGACGGCTAGAAATCTAAACCCACTTTAGACAAGTGTGGTGTTGGTTCCACAGGTTCCTTAATTCCTTGTTCTTTGCATCCTAACCCATTTCCATAGTATCCTTTCTTTGAAAGAATTTTCAATCCACGTCCATAATGCATCTCCAAGTCCAAAGGAAGAGGAGAGGTCATATGACTATCTTTGTTGAAAGAAGAAGTAGAAGGATCATTCTTTTTATCATGTCGAGGGTCTTCCTTTGTTTCAACGATCCTATGGGGGTCAAAATCTAAAGAGACCTCATCATTACCAAGACATGTATTAGAATTAGATGATACTTTTTCACAAATGGCCACCAATTTTGTAGAAGAAGTCAGATCTTCATCAATTTTAAAGGTTCCATCGTCATTAATCTTGAGTTTAAGCTTTGTAGGAGTAGGAGATTGTGTTGAAGAAATTAAATTTACCTTTGAGATTTTTGGGTGTGAGGGTGAGACTTTATATTCATCCGCAAAGGATGGTGTAAAATCTAATGAACCCTAATCATCACTGAAAAATACATTCGAAGGACCAACACTATCCTGACCAATACTGTCGTTAGCAGTGGAGGGTAGTGTTAATGAAGGGATCAAACTACTTAAAGGAGTTTGAAGTCTCGCTTCCATTTGCAAGCAATTTTCCTGAGTCAAATCAACTTTAATTGTATAAGGTTTGTTTTTGAAAATGAATTTTATTGAATGATGAAGGGTAGATGGGACTGCTCCCATGACATCAATCCATGGTATACCAAGAAGAAGATTATATGAAAGAGAATTAGGCATGGCATGGACAAGGGTAGGCAATGTCATAGGTCTAGCCTTATTATATAAGGTGATTATACCTAGTGACTGTTTACAAACATTATCAAAACCACAAATGTTGATTTTATCTAGTTTGATGAAAGATGTATCAATATTGAGTTTATGTAACAAGTCTATGCCACAAACATTAAGACCTGATCCACCATCAATCATAGTGCATCTTACCCTCATTTTATTAATGATGACGAATATCATAAGAGGTTCATATTGGTCTTTCACATCTATGGGAGGTAATTCATGTTGTTGAAATGAAATATCAGATGTTGTCACATGCATACAACAAAATAGAGATGCTACATCATTTGGTCTAACAGAAGGTGGAATAACTTCCTTTTGTAGAGCTTGTTGGAGCATCCCATGGTATGTAGGTGATGTTTGTATTAAATCCCATAGAGAGATCTTAGCCAAAGTAGCATGGAGATGCTTGACAAGATTGTATTCTTTGCCAATATGTGGAGGAAGACAAGGTGCTTGAGGTAGGATAGGTTGAGAAGGTGGAAGAGAAATGGGCACACTCGGTGCTTGCTTACTTTGTTTGTTATTACGGGTGTTGTATGTGTGACCAACCACATTATTATCAGATTTTTGCAACACATTTTGAATACCTTGATTTTTTTGAGTAATTTGCTTTACACATTGAGAATGTAACTTGGGGGTCAAGGTGGTGTTGAATCACCTTGAACCATAATCACTAGTTTAGAGAAAAGAGATGAATTACACTTATTTACTATCCCTTTAGTGGGTCGAATAATCTATTAATGATGATTGAATTGACAGTGTTTTCCTTTTGAGCAATCTCAACATCCATGCTCAAGGAATTTAATGTGAGAGACTGCTCTTCATCCACTAATGCTTCATCTTTTGGAGGGAGAGCATTGGAATGAAGGGAGGGTAAAGTGTTGTTAAGAAAATTATTAGTGATGGTATCTTTAGTGATACCCAAGGGGTTTGAACATGAAACCAAAGGAGAAATATCAAGGGTCTTCATCCTTAGTGATATCCAAGGTACTTGAACATTCAATCAAAGGAGGAAGATCAAGGGTCTTCACATCCTTAGTGATATCCATGGTACTTGAAGATTCAACCAAAGGTGGAATATCCATAGGATGAGCCATAGAAACCTCATGTACTATGGTAGAAATAGAAGTAGTATGCTCAACATCATCTAATGCTGCATCTCTAGAAGAGAGATTAAAATAAAGAGAAGGTAAAGTAATGTTACGGAATGTCTCAATGATCTCATTCTCTTGCGCCAAAATGTCTTCATTTTTGGGAGAGGGATCCAAAGAATAGAGTGAAGTAGGCAAAGCTAAGTCACTATCACATGCCATCATATGCATAACTAATCTATCCACTTGAATGCAACAAAGATTTACAAAACTTTGCTTTGATGAAGATGCACTAAATGTAAGACTAGCTAGGCTTTATTACCAAAATCACTAGATCTTAAATGCTTACTTCCTAAACCACAATTTTTTGATGCAAGAATTCTTTTTGAACACAAGTGATACTTATGACATGTTACAAAAATGGAAAATCAGATTTGAAATGTAGATGATAGCAGCAAAATCTAAAACAAGATATTAATTACAAACCCTAGGTTTTGAATTTTACTAGGTTTTCCAAAAAAGCAACTTTTTTGACAAAACCCTAGCAAACAAGAGGTTTAAATGCAAGATGTATCACTCTGAAATGATTAAATGTTGTTATACCAATCAGATCTGATGCAAAAATTAGAATTTTAATTCATGCTATGATGATCTAACCTTATGAAATCATGCAAACAAGGTGATGAATATGCTTATTTCCCAAATCTAAATCAAATGCTAGTTTTTTAAATTTCCAATGTAAATATGCAAGAATGTTTGAACTACCAAGAATGATAAGGTACATCAAATGAAATCACTTTAATCAACCTAACAATGCAACAAGATCTAAAATAAAATACTAATCTACAAACCTTAGGTTGAAGATTAGCTAGATTTCCTAGAAATGCAAGGTTTTTGCAAACCCTAGCAATGAAATAATGCAAAATTAAGCTATATAACTATGTAAAATGATGAATGAATGTAACCTAATCAGATCTAGGGTATAAAATGACTCAGATCTGAAGCAAGAAGGATGCCAAAGTGCAAGAAGAGTCAGGTTCACAAAAATGTTCGATAGAAAAGAGAGACTAGCTCAAGAGAATTAAACTAGGTCAAACCCTCTTCTACCAAACATTAGGACATAAAACGAGCTTGGATTCTACCCAAGAAGGAGAACCAAACTATAGTGGTTTTGTCCCTTTGTTATATAGAGGAGTGTCTACCAAATCTAACCAAGTAAACTAGGGCAAAATATCAAACCCTAGTTGACAAAGTTTGGCAGTTTTTTTGTCTTAGGGATCTTAAGGGACTTTGCCGATAGCCTACTGCCCCGAATGACTGGGGCGCTTGGCACACAAAATGAGACCTCCACTAGCATTTACCTGCCCACCCCAATGCA
Organism: Cunninghamia lanceolata; assembly: GCA_027924645.1. NCBI lineage: Eukaryota > Viridiplantae > Streptophyta > Pinopsida > Cupressales > Cupressaceae > Cunninghamia > Cunninghamia lanceolata. The sequence goes on along the minus strand of BSBN01000635.1, from coordinate 8,519,979 downwards.
TTGGTGAAGTCCGTTTGGCCCCATGAGCTATGGAATGCAAAATGCAACTCCTAGCACTTTCCACTACATGAAACCGAAGCATTTTGCAAGAATGTGTTCCTTGCCACCATAGGCAAACGAAATTGATTTAGCAAAAATCAAGGTAGGTGTTTATAGGTGGACCTGACATCCACCTATACATGCAAAGAAGATGTTCCTAGGTGTCACAATTTGATGGAACAGTCGATCCAAAGTTTGTCACTTTTTTTTCTTAGGGCTCTTGAGAGATTGTCTGCGTTCGATATAGCCAAGAACGACCATGAGGCTTTGCCACCGAAAAGACATCCCTCCTAGCATTTACCCACCCACCCAAATGCATTGGCGCCATCTGTTTGGCCCCAGGAGATGCCTATCCTAAAAATTTAGTCATAATACCTTTCTGGTAGTTAGAAATTCAGTACTATAAAGGTGTTCTCACTTGATCCAATGTCCTGTAGGGCATCAATTGAGGTTGCCCTTACCATTGCTATCAATTGTTTGTCATTAAAACTTATTAACACTTGCAATGAAATAGTAACATCATTAAAATGAATTAGAACTCATAGTAACATCATTAAAACTCATTATGAAATAGAAAGTAAAGGACATATCATCGTGAAATAATCATGAAAACCTACCTTACTTTCCTTCCAAAGGCAACTTCGTAAGGATTATGTCTACCTCCATCATACTAAAATCCTAAATGCAAATGCAATTGCACTATTTAGCTAAAATGAGTAGGTAAAATATACAAGGTGAAATAAGGATAGCAAAGAAAACTAACATACCTTTCTATCATTCCACTAATTCAATTCAATGAACCATCAGGGTCTGCTCTACTCTTTATTATGTCGAGTATTGCCTCGTGATCAGACTCACGAACCTTCCATAAGGTCCTGTTCAATGGTCTACCCCCATAATTGATCAAATGAATGTTTGAAGCCACAACAAGGTTAGAATAATGAAGAATCTTCCTATGTGTGTCAAAGTCCTCAAACACCCACACATCAGACTTCTTCAGTGGGTACATTCTAAGCCATGTTCCAGTAACAACCACTGATCCTGTAGGGTACTCGATGTTTTCTCCATCTATAACAGGGGAATTTAATTTCTTTTTTGCCTCAACACAATGACACAAATAATAATATGTTCCTTATTTATTGTCTTCAGCTGTAATAACTGCATAAACATGCCATGCATTGATATGTGCATTCAGTTCGATGAATATAACTTCAACAATACAATAAAAAATACAAAATAAGATGCCATATATTGAATTTTATTAAATTTGAATGCTAATAATACCTAGTTGAACTAGATCTAAAACATGGTCAAAATCAACTGATGATTCAATCTATGTCATTTGTAGTGTTGTCGGTAGTCGATACATGTCAACTGGGCTTAGGCCTCTTGTACACTAACCATCAACCCACTGCTTTGACTCACAATCTTACCAAGATTCATATGTATATGAAGAACAAAAGCATTCCATATGTTGCATGTGAATACTCCATGAACCTGCATTAGAGATTCTAAACGAGTGTAGCTCACTCGATCCTATTAATGTACAATAGTCCTCATATTTTTCAATGTTAGTATCATCAACCAACCAAAAATATCTATGAACTATAGACTTACCTTCATTACCTGACCCATTCTAGTATTACACCATTAGACAATAGATCTCACATCTATCAACTTTGCATTGTCTTTGTACTTCAACTCTTCTCGTGTCAATGCTCTTTTGATACATGCTGTTGCACCATCATGCTCTCCCTTTCCATGCCCGGCCTCACAAAAATTCCACATATGTCAAGAAAACCAATCTTTGTATGCATCCTGCTCATCTAATAGAACATCCACACGTTCTTAAATTGTGATGCACAATTATCTGACCATATGATATGCTAACGAAATGATATTCTCCTGCTGGCCAAATAACGGTAGAACATCTGAAAGCAACCTTGCACAAACTCTGTAGAATGTGTGCGATTATCACTAATATAAAAATGATATTCCCTCAAGATCTTCATGTCATCCTATGTACTATCTTTTGCATGAATGAATGCTATTTGCATGAATATAGCAACATGTGTAGAGTTCTAATACTGTGATTGCACCTCATTCTATGGCTGTAGTGTGTAGTTCTCTGCAAAGTCAACAACTAAAACAATGGTACCAAGTGAAAACGTGTCCTTGCATAACTTGAATTACATGTCCAACCATCGATCTCTATGGGTATGTCTTGCATACTCGTACACTATACTATAATGAAATGTAGACATAAACTAATACACTAGAATCTTTTGAATAACCAAATCGCACCTCTTTGCTTCTTTACCATCTTTTTTATTGTAGGCCATTGTTTTATACTTTCCAAACTCTACTAGTTCATTTCCAACCATATGTGTGCTTTCCATATGTTCACATATTGGCATATGTTGAAAGCCACCGCAATGCTAACATGTGCCATCCAAGCATAATTTCCTGTAGAATATTTGAACTTCCTCTCTTTCACATAAAATTGTTGATATGAAGTCTCTTGAAGATGTTGGTGGGGCACGTATGCCACAATCCTGCAAAATATTGTTAGTATGCAAATCTAAACATATAGACTGATAAACATCAAAATGGTTAGAAAATTGAATATGTAATCTACAACAACAAGTAGTGCGTGTGTGATTTATTTTGACATAGAAAGGTTTTAGCATTTCAAAATATCTTTGACAAATTTTAACTTGAGGATACATCTCTTGAAATTTCTTGAAAAATTGTGTTTGAGTCACATCCAAAAAATTCTTTAGATGTGGCTCACGGTTTTGACAACCAATTCTCCTTCTCACAACATCTCTTGCAATAGGAGATACCCTTGTGTTGTTTTTCCAAAATTCTTCAATGAGGGATCTCAATGATTCAACAACTTTGTCTTTCCATGGGAATCTCCAAGAGAATGCCCACAATTCATTGGTGTTTGGGTCCTCAACTCTTTCACGTCTTCTAATGGCTCTCATTAGAGTTTTTCTACTTATTCTCAATGCTTGACTTGTCTTTCTAATGAGGCAAACTTTTTTTGTTTATTGGCTTTCTATTGTCTATGTAATGACACGTCATGTGACATTACTATCTTTGGTTTGTGAGGTGGAACCCACACTCTCATATGCACTCATTAGATTCTTGACAATTGATTTTTCACTTGAGGCATCTAATGTTCTTAGGCCAAGAATCTTCATAGTGGGCCTAAATTTTAGATTTCTCATCAATTCAACAAATAGTTGACATCTTCCGGTTTCATTTAAATTCTCAAAGAATAATTTCCGTATCCTATTCACATATCTTTGGCAAGTGCGCTTGGGAATATTATCCTGCATTGGCTTCAACACATTCTCCTCGATATCGATTAGAAACTTAGGCTTCCTATGCAAAATTCTAGGAGGTGTTTTAATTGGTAAAGTTGACTCAACATTAGGAATTTCTTCAATATTTACTTGATATGGGATAGATGATGTACCTTCAATTGGAGATGAAAAAGATGAAAAGGCTTGAAGTTGAGATGGAGAAGATGATGTACCTTCAACTTGATGTCTGAATGATGGCGTGCCACCAAGTTGAGAAGAAAATGAAGATGTACCTTCTACTTCACCTGTGAAAGATGGAGTGTCTCCAATTTGAGAAGATAATGATGGTTCTCCTTCATCTTGACCTGTGGACGATGGAGTGCCTCCAACTTGGAGATTCACTTTCCTCATTGAATGGAGGTTTTACATTCATTCCCTTTGTGCCGCCAATTCCATCTCTCTCTTAGCTTCATTAGATGTGTCATGTTCCTCTTAAATTGGCAATGGTGGAATGTCTTCTTGTATGGTTGACAATTTCCTACTTTCTCGAATTTGCCTCATTCCTTCTCTTTTCCTCTCATTCTCAGCTTCACGCTCTTCTCATGTTAGAGTCTTTGTTCATTCCTCAGCATGATGATGATTTCTACAAGCATGATGAATAAGACAATGATAATTAGAACTTTTATAATGACTGATCAGCATTGATATAACAGTCATAAATGACTAATCAGCAATGATATAATAGTCATAAATGACTAATCAGCAATGATATAATAGTCATAAATGATATAACAATACCCTAGGGTTTCAACATAGAATCTTCAATATTTGAACAACATTGAAATGGTGTCACATGAGATGCAAGAACAATCATGAGTACTATGATTGCTATAGCAACCCTAAGGTTGTCCTTTACCAAAATATTTTATCACATGACCTATGAATATGATTGCCATACTATCAAAAGGAGAAACAGTGCTAGTATAGAGAATAAAAGCCCCATCATTGAATATGGAAGGTGTTGTTAGTAAGAGGGTAATCATGGTCTTTTTACAAGGGGTATTTTAATAGTTGGAGAAGACTATTATAACAATCAAATGCTTACCGACCCATGCACAAAAGGATTGTTGTTCATCACAACACTCTATTCTCACATGTTAAAGCACTCAACTGGGACTAAATAGTATCCAAATGATTGATATTGGTGGATGAAGGTCATCAGAGAATTGTTAAGACATCAAGAGGAATATTAAGTGCATTAGTTGTGTAATGAAGGTACAAGTTGATTTCATGGTTGTGAGGTGCACAGAAGATCTAAGAAGGAGATCAAGAGGCTACATGAAGGCAGAAAAATAGTAGAAAGGGTGGCAATAAATAGCCATGATTATGGAAGGACATTGCAAGTAGTGTGATTTATGACAAAGAGATTTGAAGGGCTATTTGGAGGCCATGATTGGACTAATTATATACAGATTAGAATTGTCAAGCACCTTAAATGGACTATCAACACAACTAGGACTATCATGATAGTCAATAGGAACATCAAACAAGGTATGAAGATAATTTGATATCTTGTCAAGGTGTAAAGGAGGGGTTTTCTAGGAATAACAAGGTGCAAAAATTTAGGCTGACAAGTTGTCCTAAACTATAATATTTTGAGTATATCCCATATGTGAACATTATCATAAACAATGATAGACAAATTGCTAAGTATGGAGGTCATGTTGAGGGAAAAGACTATCAGATTGTGCTATATGACTATTACAAACAACCACATAGATTGTCACATCATAAACATAGAAGACTATTGATCATGAAACTTTAGATCACTATTAAGGTTAGATATTCAAATCATGCAATAGGCTCTCACTACCCTATTCACAAGGTAAGAGATGACAACATGATGAAAAGGAGTGATCTTATATATAGATTAGAATTGTCAAGCACCTTAAATGGACTATCAACACAACTAGGACTATCATGACAGTCAATAGGAACATCAAACCAGGTATGAAGTTAATTTGATATCTTGTCAAGGTGTAAAGGAGGGGTTTTCTAGGAATCATAAATGTATAGGATAGTTATAGTAAAGTAGAGGCTACTTGAAACAACTTGAGGTGTACCCATGGAGTGATGAGTACTTGCAAAAAAAGGAGTGAGGTGCCCGGGGTAGGAACACTTGCTAAAATAGGGAGATTGTTGAGGTTTGAGGGTAGCATAAGAGGCAATGTTGCAAGGTGGCCAAGGGATCATGAAGAGGATTGATGGTGTTACACACACATGCAACCAAGGTAACATAATGAGAGTTCTCATGTGGAGAAAGAGAGGTTGCAAGATCAACAATAACAAGTTTGGTATTTTATGCTTGAAGAGTAGATGGTTTGTAGTAGAGTAGAAGCAACCAAATAAGAACGAATCGTGAAGATGAAGAGGTGGTAGTGGAAGTTTTGGTTGCTGATGTGGATGTAGGAGGAATATGTAGTTGTTGCATTAGTTGTGTAATGAAGGTACAAGTTGGTTTCATGGTTGTGAGGTGCACAAAAGATCTAAGGAGATCAAGAGGCTACATGAAGGCAACAAAATAGTAGAAAGGGAGACATTAAGGAGAATTGATTATGGAAGGACATTGCAAGTAGTGTGATTAATGACAAAGAGATTTGGAGGTCTATTTGGAGGCCATGATTGGGTAGCAAAGGAAGTTGCAACAACACTGAAGGAATCCATTCAAGGAAGGATGGAAAAAAGGATAGTTGAGTAGATGTTGGTAGCAAAACAATCAGCTACAAAGGATGAAAGTAGGAATTTAATGCCTATTATGAGTGGTAGGTAGTGGTGGCTTCAAAGATGTTGTAGAATGCATATACTATATCAAATGCAAAGGTATTGGCACTTTGGGAGAAGACAATCATAGTTTGTAAGTTGAACAAATGCACACTATTAATAACAATCATGTTTCAAGTTCTACTCATTTCACATTGTTTGTTATGTATCATGAAAAGATAACCCTATGAATAAATCCCTCATAGATTGTATCAAATCCTAAGATTTGTGGATTGTTCACTTGATCTTGTTGAAGAGTTTGATTTTCAACAGAGTTAGGGTTAGGGCATAATAACAAGGTGTAGAAATTCATGGCAGAGTTATGTTTCATGATGACAAGTTGTCCTAAACTATAATATTTTGAGTATATCCCATATGTGAACATTATCATATACAATGATAGACAAATTGCTAAGTATGGAGATGATGTTGAGGGAAAAGAATATCAAATTGCGCTATGACTATTACAAACAACCACACAGACTCTCACATCATAAACATAGAAGACTATGAAGAAACTTGTGATCACTATTATGGTCAGATATTCAAAAAATGCAATAGACTCTCACTACCCTATTCACAAGGTAAGAGATGAAAACATGATGAAAAGGATTGATCTTATATATAGATTAGAATTGTCAAGCACCTTAAATGGACTATCAACACAACTAGGACTATCATGGCAGTCAATAGGAACATCAAACCAGGTATGAAGATAATTTGATATCTTGTCAACGTGTAAAGGAGGGGTTTTCGAGGAATCATAAATGTATAGGATAGTAATTGTAACCTTAGGAATATCACATAAAATTGTTCGAACAGTAGTCCAAAATAAGAATGATCAACCCCTAGGAGTTTCATAAGTAAATTGGTGCATTACAACTTGGCAATCACAAGATCATTGAAGAATAAATGGTGAGATAGGTTATTAAAGAAAAATATAATGATGAGAAGATGAGAAGATGAGAAGATGTGAAGGAAGAAGAATATGATGAGATAGGTTGGACATTGTGCTATGGCATGGATATTTATTACAACCAATAGTTGCTATGGTAGCAATTGCTAGATGCTTGGTGAAGAACTCACTATTGCATCATGAGCTAAGTGAGTTGCTAGAGCATGTATGGTAGTACAAGGGCACATGTGGCAGTGTTGGAGTGCATGTAATGACAATCAAGAACATGTATATAATTTCTAGAGAATGTTTTGAGGTATCAAACTGATAAGAAGCAATTGCTCAAGTTTGTCTTTGTTATCACAAGCCATAGTTTGATTTTGGTTGCAATGTATGAAGACATACATACACGGTTCATGTGTTTTGGTCAACAACTTTTGACTAAGTATGAAAACATATTTGAAGAACATATCTTAGAGCATAAAGAACATAAAGACATAAATAACATAAGAAGATATATAAGTGAATTAAAATGGACATAAATTGAACAAACCTTAGAATTCGATATTGGAGTTGACCAATTCTCTAAAATATGGCTTCAAAATCCTCAAATTCTTCTTTTTCGCAAGTTTGAGTATGAATTCTATATGACTCTAGAATAGGATTAGTGAATTTTATGGAAAAAACAAACATATATCATCAAATTCAGTCTATATCAATGGTAATTAGGTTTGAAACAATATCACACACAAAACATGAAACTTTAGGTTTAAATAATCAAATTTTCTACAAAAACATTCAAAATTAGTTCTTCTATGTTGAAAAAACAAAAAAGGTGGTGGATTAATCTAAAAATGATTCTTAATATGTAAAACAACATGAAAAAGTGTTTTCTTGTCTAATATACTACATGAAAAGCAGGAATAACAGTCATGTGGGGTCTGAATCATGGATCCCACATGCTTTTTTGTCATTTTTTTGCTTCCCATAATGCTAGCGCATTCTGGGAAGCATGAAAACATTAAGCTTCATGCATGCAAAAATCATAACCTTCTCAATGTTGGTGCCAAAATCATGGTCTAGGATGTCATGCTCTCACATAAAATATATTGTAACTATACATGTAGTGCATCAAATAGGTAATCAAGTAATGGTTCAAGAGTATCCCTAGACTCAAATATCCATGTGGTTCATGAAATAGAACTTTTCTATACTAGGAGGGACAAATGTAACCTTGTATCTACATGGGAGAGTCTCTCTCTCTCTTTATTTCTATATCCTCCCTCTCTACAAATCTATCTGCCTCTCTTTCTCTATATCTCTCTCCCTCTCTCTATCGACCTTTTGGAATGTGAGGGAGAGAGATATAGAGATAGAGAGGTACATATATTTAGATATAGGGAGGATAGATAAATAAAGAGATAAAGGGAGAAAGAGATAAATAGAAAGGGATGTATATAGAGAGGGAGGGAGACTGATGTAGAGCTTACACCACAAACACCATTAAGGGTCAAATCAAACTACTCAGTAGGAAAGAGGAAAAATGATGCAGGGGATGGCAGGGCAAACAAGACATTAGATCTTCTTACCAGACATGACTGTCCTCTCATTTTTCATGCTTCCAAGACTAGGCAACAACACCATCTTTGGGTTCATATACATGGGCTCTTTCCCAGACTTTCTAGGGACCCTAGACCATCTATGGTTGATTGTCCCAAGATCACAAAACCACCACAATGCTCTGGAGGTACCTCCTTGTACCACTTTCTTCATAGACTGACCCACTTCCTTGTAGCCCTAAAAAAGGGATTGTCAGACAATATCTTGAGATGTAAACCTCCAAAATAGACTATTATGGGCTTTTTGAGTACTAATTATCTTGTTCTTCAACATATTAAACATGCACTATGGGGTCTTTGGGAACACAATCCCCAAATCATGACTGTACTGATTCCCAATAAGGCCTAATTAGGTCTATTTTACAAAGGGAGTACACACAAACTCAATGCCAAACTTCTAACTCCTATTCCAGAGGGTCCACTAGGATAAAAATGGACTGATTTTAAAGTTTTTAGGGGTCTGAGGCCTTTCAACTTCATTCTATGATCAAATCTTCACTCCACCAAAACTAGTTTACCAAATTCATGATGCAAATAGGCTCAATGGCCACAAACTCCAACTTGTACTTATCCCCTGCTCCTACACACAAAACCCATTAGAAAACACACCATCTTAAACTCATTCCACCCATTTTGGGGTTCTAACACAACAACATGGGTTAGGAAATAAATAAAAACTCACTAAAACCCTTGAAACAAGGGTTTAGGAACACTCTGCACAAAATGGTTATAAAATGCCTAAACTTTGATGAAAATCCCTCCTACCAAATGAAAATGAAAGATCAAATGGTTCCCCAACTAATTTCAGTCATTTTCCCTCTTGAAGGTATTGTACGGCCTCATCCAAAACGTTGGAACAATAAAATATATAGAAAATCAGAAATTGCAAGACATTAAACAGTATCTTCTTCCTCTTTTCTATTCAAACTTCTTCCATCTCCAATGCCTCAACATGTGAGAGGTCTCTTCAATATGTTTACCATGAATTCCTCTATTACAATGCTCCCAAATTGTGGGAAAAGGCTAAAAATAGCCTAAAACTGTCTGCTTTTCCTTAAAAGGCTAATTGACTAAAAATAGACTGTTCTACTGCAGTCCTAACAAAAGAAAATGCATATTTCAGGCCTCCACTACAATATAGTGCCTCTAGAAGGCTTCAAATACATTATTTTGAAATTCTCATAGTCTTCAACAAAAAAAAAATCAAATATTTGACTTAAGGACATCCTAGGTGCACTGCACCAAAGACATAGAAAGGGGGAGGGGGAGAGGGATAAATAGATAGAGATAGAGAGAGGGAGACATGGAGAGATAGAGAGGGACATGGGCATGGATAGGGAGAGATCCCGGGGACATGGAAAGAGATGGAGAGATAGAGATAGAGTTAGAGAAAGGAAAAAATATAGATAGAGGGGCAAATAGAGAGATAGAGAGGGATAGGTGGAGATAGAGAGGGGGAGAGGGAGAGAGGGGGATTGAGATAGACAAAGGGGTCTATAGAGGGAGATAGAGATAGATATATAGAGAGTGGGGAGATATATGGAGATAGATCTATCGAGGGAGAGATAGATAGGGAAATACAGAGAGAGAGGTAGAGAGGGATATATTAAGAGATACGGTTATGGGGGGAGATAGAGACAGGGAAAGAGATGGAGAGATGTCCAGAGACATAGGGAGAGAGATTTCAAGAGGTAGAGGGAGGGGGAGAGAGATAGAGAGGAGGAGAGAGATAGAGGAGGGAGAGAGAGAGAGGTAAAGAGGAATAGATTAAGAGATAGGGATATGTGGATAGATAGAGATAGGGAAAGAGATCAAGAGATGTCCAGAGACATAGAGAGATAGATTTGAGGTAGATGGATTGGGAGAGTGATAAAGAGGGGGAGTGAGATAGTGAGGGAGGGAGAGATGGAAGGGCAGAGTTAGAGAGAGGGGATTGATAGAGAGAGCAAGATAGAGAGATAGGGAGAGAGAGAGAGAGAGATAGAGAGGTAGATATAGTTAGAGAGAGGAATAGAGGAGACAGAGATATCTCTCCCAAGCTTGGTCTCCTCTATATCTCCCTATCAGTCCTCTCTCTCTAAACCCTAACCTAAACCTCTAAACCTTAACCCCTAAACCATAAACCCTAAACCCTAAATAATACACCTAAACCCTAACCCCTAAACCCTAAACCCTAAAAACGAGCAACCCTAAACCCCTAACCCCTAAACCATAAACCTTGGAAGCAACCCTAAACCTCTATCTCCCTATATCTCCCAATCTCTATCGGTCCCCTCGCTCTATCTCTCTCTAAAACCTAAACCCTAACCCCTAAACTCAAGCAACCCTAAACCCCTAAACCCTAAACCCCTAAACCCTAACCCCTAAACTCGAGCATCCCTAAACCCCTAAAGCATAAATAATTCCCCTAAACCCTAAACCCTAAACTTGAGCAACCCTAAACTCATAAACCTCAAATAATGCCCCTAACCCCTAAACCCTAAACTCGAGAAACTAGGCTAAACCCCTAAACATATAGTTCGATAGGGGATAATGGAGGATCAATGGGAAATAGATGTAGAATTCTTGGATCTTGATTATCATTATCCTCATTGGGATGTGATTTGAGAGGATCTAAGTTATTTGTTTGATTATCTATGTTTTATTGGGACCAAGTGTCACATCATGGGATATTGATGGATAATGAATAGGACTAGTGGGATGATAGATAGGGATAATGGGATGATGGATAGGAGTGATGTGGGTTACTTGCTCATGGAAAAGATCTTGATCATAGATAATATCTTGATCAGAGGGAGGATAAGCATGGATAGCAAGATATTAGATATGGATAGGGTAAGTGGCGATGCATTGATATTCATTAGATTGGGGAGTAAGAGGTGGTGGTACGAGTTCACTAGATATTGGAGGATCAATGATGGGATCGATGTAGATGGGTTAACCATGAGATGGTAAGGGATCTAAGATGGGATTAGATGGGATGTTTGGATTTTTTAGGATGGGTGGTTGGTGTTTCCACATGCTTTGGACTAGGATCTTAACATAACTATTGGGTTTCTTAGATGGATGTGATGGGTTCTTGGATGGGATCAATAATCTTTGGATGTTTGACAACACAGCTACATGATGCGGTATGACTTGGACTTATGGTAGGAGACTCTTCAATGAAATGGATAGACATAGGAGTGGATGGTGGTGTTGGAGTGGTAGACATGTTATTAGGAGGTTCTTTGTTAGGCTCAAGGATAGGAATTTGAGTACATGATGTTCTTAGATTCCTTGCTAATAGTCCTTGGGTCACATCCTTCATGGCTTCATGGGTTGATGGACTAGGATCTATGCATATAGTTGATGGACAATGATGGAAGATGTTGTGGGGTTAGGATTAGGATCAAGTGAATGAATATAGGAGGGGATGGATTAGGATTGGGAGTGTAAGAGGGGGATGAAATTGGATCAGTGGATTTTGATGGCTCCATATCTTTGCTTTTATTTTTGGATTTTGTAAAGAGTCTTTGGAGAAATTTTTTCAAGGGTTCATGGGTTGATGGATTAGAGCTTAGAATGTTTGATGGTGGATTAGATGGTGAGTTATATGTTGGATGTATGATAGGGTTTGATGTATTAGGAGATGGGTGGACTAATGCATTAGGATTAGGAGAATTTGAGGGAAATTATAAAATAATTCCCCTTTAACCCTAACCCCTAAATCCCTAAACTTGAGCAACCTTAGAAAATCATAAACCCTAAATAATGCCCCTAAACCTGAGAAACCCTAAACCTCTCTCTCTCTCTCCTAAAACCCCTAAACCCTAAATTATGCCCCTAAAACCTAACCCCTAAACCATAAACCCAAGCAACCCTAAACCCCTAAACCCTAAATAATTCCACTAAACCCTAAACTTAAGCAACCCTAAACTCATAAATCTGACCAACCCTCTCTCTCTCTGTCCAAAACAAGAAAACTAGGACTCTCTCTCTCTCCTTATCACCCTATATCTCCCCTCTCTCTCTCTCCTCCATCTCCATCCTCTCTCCCTCTTCCTCCATCTCCTCTCCCATGTCAACAAAGAACATGGAAACAAGAAAACTAGGACATGCAAAGAGGGACGAGGATATAAATTGGGATGATGAAATGGAAACAAGATAATTTATGAAATTTCATTGGATGGGAAGAATGATGAGGAGACGTAGAGAGGGGAGGGAAGTAGAGAGAGAGAGAGAGGGTAGGAGGTAGAGACGGGAGGGAAGTAGAGAGTGAGAGAGGGTAGGAGGTAGACAGGTGAGGGAAGCAGAGACTGAGAGAGAGGGTAGGAGGTAGACAGGGGAGGGAAGTAGAGAGTGAGAAAGAGGGCAGGAGGTAGAGAGGGAGAGAGAAGAGAGTGGCAGAGAAGGTAGGAGGTAGAGAGGCGAGGGAAGCAGAGACTCAGAAAGAGGCTAGGAAGTAGACAGGGGAAGGAAGTAGAGAGTGAGAGAGAGGGTAGAAGGTAGAGAGGGTAGGGAAGAAGAGAGAGAGAGAAGGTAGGAGGTAGAGAGGGGAGGGAAGCAGAGACTCAGAGAGAGGGTAGGACGTAGAGAGGAGAGGGAAGTAGAGAGTGAGAGAGACGATAGGAAGTGCAGCTGCCCTTGTAGACATGTATGTAAAGTGTGGAAGCATAGACAAGGCATGTCAATTGTATGACGTAACACCTCAAAGAGATGTTCTATAATGGAATGCAATGATTGCAAGATATGCAAAAAATGGATTTGTTGAAAAGGCTTTAGAAACTTTCAAGAAAATGCAATTGGCATGTGTATAGCCAAACATGCTCAACATATCGCGAGTGCATTATAATGCGCTCACGTTATAACATGCTCGCGTTATAACGTGCTCACGTTATAATGCACTCACGTTATTGATTTCACATAACGCAAGCACGTTATAACGCACTCGCATTATGCTGAGCTTGTTTGGATGTGTTTTTATCAATTTTTAGCAAAATTTTGAGATAATCTGGAGCATACTCCCCATAAGGATGGCACTTTTTTCAATGAAAACTCAAAAAAAATACCACCATAATCTTAAGTTCTTTGTTAGCTATCTAACCATATAATTTTTTTCACATTTTGAGTATGTTAAGGGTGTCATCTTTAATTTCTTTTTTTAGTGTGTCCATTTTTTGTCAAAAACCAGTGTCTAGTATTTTTGACTTTTTTTAACCATTCATTGAAATTTGAAATAAGTTACATTTTTAGAAACTAGACTCCATTCTACACGTATTCAAAAAAAATCAATTTTTGATTAGTTTTCAAAAATTTTAGGGGGGAGCACACTCAATTTTTTGTTTATCAGGATGTGTCCACTTTGAAAATTACTAAAAAATCAATTATTCATGAAAAAATTATTAAAAAAAATTAGGGATAAACTACATGGTGTTAGCTAATTTTTCACCAAAGTAATTTTTGAAATACTAAAAAAAAGTTAACATTTTAGGGGGAACACACCAGATGCTATGTTATGTTTTTTTGAGAAAAACAGGACCAATTTGTGTGCTCCCTCTTTTTGAACCCCTTAATCTCAACCATTTTTGGAAAAAGTTAGTAGTTTAGAAACTAGATTCGAAGCACTATGACTCTTGTTTTTGTTCCATCTTAAAATTTTGAGTGTAGCTATCTTCAATTTCTCATCCAACATCAATGTTTCTTGATTTCAAAAAAAAAGTGGCATCTTAAGACCCCCTTTTGGTCCCCCATCTTTGTGCACTTACCCTGCTACCTTGAGGCTGTGACTTTTTTTATAGTAGCTTGATCTTCTTCTATAAGACATCTTGGCCCTTCTATATTTGCATCATTGTATCAAGAGAATGATCTACAATGCTTCCTTTTATCAAAGATTTAGAGAATCCTCCCATGTTTCATAAGATTGTTGATGTGAATCAATGATTAACCCTTTAGGCTGGCAAGATCAAAGCTCTAATACCACTATGATGACCCTTAGCTAAGATAAAATACCCAAATCTAGAATACCTAGATCAAATATTTATCTTAAAATTCCTAGAGATAAAATACCCATAAATTATATTCATGTAAAATGTTTGAATTTTAAAACCTATAAACTGATTAGATAAACTTGCACATATAGAACTTCCTAGAACTAGTATATTTCATTGATATATTTTATTCAAATACATTGTTATTACAAAATTACAAAGGGTCTCCTGAAATGTTGTTGATAACAAATATTACAATGGTTTACTATCATTTTCTAAAAATACTCATAATGTTGAAACCCTCCATGTTTGAAATGCAATTGCAACCTCTAGATGAAGCTACCCATGGGAACTCAAAGTGTTTTCATCCTCCAAACTCTAGGGAAACCAACAGGATTTGATCTCTAGAACCTAAGGGTTTTCATCCTCAGGTTTGTTAGATAAACACAAGTGCTCAACTCTACAAGTTAGTGTTTGTTATGGTTGGCAAAATATCCAAAATAATGGAGTTAATTGCCTTAAATAGGGCTTGGATGTTTTGGCATGGGGCCCAAGTGTGCTAGTATGCATTTGAGAGTTTCCTTCCAATTTATTATGGCCAAATGAGGCCATTAATGATGTTCTAGGCCATGTGATGTGGTAGGTGGATTCCCCTATTCAAACGATAAGGTTCCATGGAAAGGCATGTCTAGGAATAGGGGTTTAGCAAAATGACTATTTGAGGGTAGGGATTTGGAGAGTTGGTATGCTCTTTAGTTTCTTTCCCCCTGATAGGTTGGTGTGTAGGTCTCTAATATTTTAGGGTTGGGGGTTCAAGGAATCAGATGCGAAGGTGCTAGGTTGCAAAAGGATGTAGAGGTCCACAAGCCCTAGAAAGTAGAGTGGTGAGGTTCCTGGAATAAATATTTAGATATACTCATTATAGGAGAGAGTGGGGATTAGGGTCAAGAGATACCCACTACAAAAGGTGTTGAGGATTAGGCTTTGAGGGTACCCATTGTAGGATGGAGTGAGGATCAGGGTTAGGAGATACCCACTACAGTAGGTGATGGGGATCAATATCAAGAGATACCCACTATAGGAGGTGTCAAGGATCAAGCTTCTGGGGTACCCATTACAAGAGGGAGCACGGATCACTTGAGGTTAGGAGATACTTGCTACTAGATAGAGTGAGGATCAAGATTGTGATATATTCAATACTAGTGGCAATTAGGGATTGGGGATAATGCATAATATTTGCTAGGACAATTAAGGAAGGGAAGACATGAAAAATTGCATACTTGAGAGTAATGGAGTGGGAATCAGGATTCAGTATTCTCAGATACCACATACCTTTCTGGTATGACAATAGAAAAAAGTCTAGGAGACCATGACATAGTGGGGTTAGGGATTTGGAATACAACTTACCCATTATTAATGTAAAGAGGGAAGGGGAAACTCAAAGGTCCACATGTCTGAGAGTGATGGAGTAGGGATTGGAGTTTGAGGTTCCTAGATACCTCATACCTTTTGAGCATGGAAGTAAGGAAAAATTTGGAAGTCCACAATATAATAGAGGTCGGGATGTGAGGATATCTGATACATTGGGGATCAAAGATTGGGGTGACCAATTCCTTTGGACAGAGTGTGGGGAGTTAAGTGAAACTCCAAAAACCTAGGGATAGAAGGAGCAAGATTGCAAAGGTGTGGGGAACAAATGCAAGGCATGCCAGTAGAGGGAAGTCCAAAGGTTTGAGATGCAAGGAACTGGGGAATCAGGAACTAGAGGGAAATGAAGGGAAATGGATGCCAACATGATGAAGTCTAAAATCCTAATGAGTAGGACAAAGTGGGGGTTTGGAGAATAGGGAATCAATGGACAAGGTACCAAAGTAAGAGAAGTTTTGGAGACCCATAGAAGGTAAAGGATCAGGAAAGTGGGGAAGTGGGGATAGAGGAATGACATGATAGTACAAGAGAAAGTCTAGAGATTTAAAGAATGAGGAAGTGGGGGGTCATGGAAATGGTGGGAATAATACCAAGGTAAAGGAAACCCCAAAAACCTGCCCAAGGATAGAAACTATCCCAAAATACTTCACACTTAGGATTTTTTACAATTTTGGGGTTTGGGCACAAGGCAAGTTAATTATATGTAATTTTAGGGCAAGGGGTAACAAGACCTAGAAAATGGGACATTATAGGAGCACACCAGTAAATAAAAGGCACATAGTGAACCTAGAGGTAAGTGGCGCAAGCATATTATCTTTGCAATGACATTAAAGAGGGTAGATATATTATGTGTTATTATTAGTTGAGCATTCACTATTTTAGATTAATCCTTCTCCACACCTAAATTTTTAAAAAACTTTCTCAATCATTATTCATTTTTATTTCCACTTAGCTATGATAAATTATTGTCTAAGTTATAAAAATATATATTTTTTAATTTGTCCTTTTTATCTTGTAACTACAACTAAAATTGTTCAATTTGTATGCATTTATTATAATTAATGTCATGAGATGGTATTTAACAAGATTTAACTGTAACACCCAAAAGGAGACTTCCCCTGGTTCCCCCTTGTTGGGTTCTACCATTCTGGCTTCAACCCTAATGGAGGATCCCTCTTTATACCCTACTAATCCAACAAAGGTTGCCCCTACTATGTCAATTGAGCCCTCTAAAAATCCTATTATTGATCCTCAACTAACCCATAACAAGACAGGCATTAAAAACAACTTAAAATGTAGTTCCTACAACACTCTAGAGGATAAGGTTAATAAGCTGCAGAAAAGTCTCATTCTTTATAACAATGTTATGAAATGGTAGCTCTCCCAAATGCATTTAGCCAAACTCAAAATTCAGCAATTGGAAAAGAATCATCACAATCAAACGTTGCAGTGGAACAAGGAAGAGGTTGAGGAGGATATTTGGGAAGAGGTTAAGAAGTTTTCTAGCACCTTTGGTAAATGGGAATCTCTTGAGCAAGACATAAATGAGCTAAAGAAAAATTAGGAAAATATAAAAGGTAATATGGAAGAGATAATTGCTTTCAGTAAGGAAACTATTAAAAATTCTGCAACCTCCCTATATGTTCTCTAAGATGAGATGGAAAAGAGGAAAGACAAGAAACTAGACAATAGTAAAAATGTGATGCAGGAAGGGCTTGCCAATAGAACTAAAGCCAAGAGGCTGGAGATGAAAGGAAAGTCCAAAGTTGAAGAGGGCAGTACTGAGGGGGTTACTTTCACTAATAAAATCAACTTCCTTAACCATGAAAGGTAGGCTATTAGTGGATTGAAGAAGCTTGTTGATCAATAGTTGTCTTCTCTGTTCTGGTCCTATGTTGTTCTTGTGTTGGTTTTGGTGTTTTTGTTGGTCTCTCAGGTGTTCTATATTTTGTTTTCTAGGTTGTAATGCTTAGTAGTCTCATTTCTCGTGAGACTCTCTTCTCTTGCCTTTATGGTCACCTTATGTAATGGGTTTGGGCCCTTTCCCATGTTTTATCAATATCAAAATCAAGATTTAACTATAAAAAATACAATCAATATTTTTATATTCTTATAATAGTTGTATGAGTGGAAAGTGATATATACTTCAAATTTGTTAGATTCTTTCACCATGAAAAATAAAACTATGAACATTGTTGATTTTTTAAATTATCACCTAGTAGCATTGTATTGTTGCCAAGAATTCATGACTTGACTACCCAAATGAATTGTTTTTAGTTGCATGGTATTGGTGGGTCATCTTGACCTACTGTTGGTGGTTTTGCTTTGGCTACAAGACTTATAGTTTTCTTAAAAATACAAGATAATATAATACTATAAAATGATACAATTAATTCTAAGACAAACACCATATTTAACCTTATAGTTTCTAAGAAGTAATTTTGTGATTCTAGTAATGTTGGCAATTGATATTTTTCACTTGGTCTTTAAGATATCCTCTATAATAAAATCAAGGGTGAGATGAATCGCACTTTAGAATATAAGGGGAAATTTTGTATTTCCCTATTTTCCCATGAAATTGTCTTGGTATATTGTGGATTTGAGAGATGAAACATGTGCTTTTGAGATCCATCTCACTTTTATTCCTAATTTAAACTTTCCTCTCAACACTTCTTTTTCATTATTTGCTTTTGAGAGTAGAGAATAGAGAATATAATTCAAAAGCTTTACATAGATGGGTTCAAAAGCTATATCATTGGTATTATTTGCAAGATTTTCATAGTATTCTAGCTACAATGAACCAACCCTATAAATCTAAAGTCCTAATTGTCAAAAGACACTTTTTCATTTAAATTCTAGTGTCTTAAACACTTATGCATTTGGATGCTAGTGTCTTAGACACTTATTTATGTGGATGCTAGTGTCCAAGTTCAATATTCAAATTTCTAAGTATATAAATGAAATAAAACCTATCTTAGTCTCATTTTGGAAGGTTGACTACTTCTACATTCTTCCAAATCTCTATTTACAAGTTTTGTATTACACTATTGGGCTCCATTACATCAAATTGGTTTCAAAATTCCTTCTTTATATATCCTACAAGTCTCCCACCAAAATCTTTACCTAATTCCACCAATTTCATGGTCTAATCCTCTCCATCTCTTCTCTCCTAACCATTTTCTCACTATCCTCCTATGTTAGTGTGAATGGGGTTTTCTACCTATCTAGTTTCCTTTTAAGACCTTTTCACACTAGTTTAGTTATTTTTTCTTAGGGCATTTACTTTTTGTGTTTTGAGTCGTAAGATTAAAACACATGTCATAATATTATGTTGTTTTATGTCTCACCCATGTCTATATAAACAAAACTTTCTCTCATTGTACAAAATGTATCATCTTGTATTCATTGATTCATTATTTGGCAATATAGCATTTCCATTTCTTCTCTCTTGTGTGGAAGGTTTGTATTTTATGTAGGTGATCCTTGACTCTTGTGGAATTCACTATCAACTCTTTCATGGTATCAGAGCTTTAGATCTATAATCCCCATCTGAAAGAGTGGCCTGCATGGAGACCCATCTCATGTGCCTGATACCAAGACACCATCTACAGAGACATCTAGTGATTCTTCAACTTCTATGATTCCTAATATAGATTCAGATGGTTCATCTTCTATATCTATGAGTCACCATCATGAGATTGTGGATTCTTTCATTCTACTAGCATTGTAATATCTATCAGTTGTTCATATTCAAGCATCTGGTGTAAATACTATATCATGGGATGAACAGTGTAGTTTGATGACATGCACTGAGATTCCACCCTCATCACATATTTCTCCATTAGAGTTTAAAATTACTACATCATTGGTATGTAGTGATTCTTTGTAGTAGGATCATCTTCATATAATTCCTCTAAAGGTAGTACATTAGGACAAGTACTTGATAGATGTATCAGGTTTGTTTTTTGAGTCCCATCTTGTAGACTTCAAGGACACACTTGAGGACATTCATCTCCTCTTTGATGACAACTCCATCATAGCTATTATCTCACCATCATTATTTTTGGATCTTGTTTTTCATTAGTTTCCACATGGTCTTGTCTTTTCACCTTATTCATCGAATAGGCTTAGAGTTCCTAATTTAATTGTGGCATCCTTTTATACCAACATGGAGACACATGAGCAAAGTTCAAAGACATCATACATCATGATCTTTCTTCCCTTATATTCATTTCAAGAATGGGAAGATATCTTGCATACATCCTTGGATTTATTTCTTCCTAAGGGGAGAAATATTGTTTAGCATTTGTGGATCTTCATCATCATCCTTTATTAAGCATCCACCATCATTGCAAGAGATTATACATTGTGGGGGGCTACATAGTCTCTATTTTTCTCTCCTATGGGGGACATCTATTGTATCTTTGTGAAGGAAGTAGTAATTTGGGGGTCATGTTGAGTCCCCCTTCCTTTCACTTTTTTCATCTTTTTTTCTCTTTTGGAGAGAGTTTTTTTTCTATAGGTTTTTCTCATTTACTCTATTTATGAGAGATTATTTTGTACATGGGTACCTCATCAGGCCTTGTAATTAGGACCCAAATTTACATGTTTTCTTATTCTCCCTAAATTGTACTTAAGGGGGTGTTGGTATAAACAAGGTTTTCTACCTATTTGGTTTCCTTTAATGATGCATGAGCATCCCAGGTTGAAAGGCAATCTTGCATCAACCAAAAACATTTTGTTTCTTTTCTTTTCTTGCATTTCAGTCAATTCAGTCTCAAAATATTAGACCGCATTTTACTGCATGATCACTTCATAGTTTGCGGCACAAGAGTAAGATACTTCAATGATTCATAAACATCATATCTAGAATTCAAGAGGTTTGTAATCATCTACAGGAAGATATCATTGTCAAAAGCTTCACCAGGATACATTGTTTAGAGCATTCAACATTTAGCGTAGCATATGGAGTTGCGGCACCTTCCCGTGACATGTGGCACCTAATGGAATATATCACAAGGCATTATATGACCAAAGGCACCTTCAACCAGAACCACAAGATGATCCATCAACATTGGAGGCTTCACCATTGGAATTAGGCCGACCTACACATTTCATAAATCTTTGAACTTTGAAATCTCTTAAGGCCAATGTGGATCATTCTTTCAAAGCAAGATTGCTATATAATCATTCACTAGATGCATTAGAAGGCAGAAAAATGTAAGATAGATGATCTGATAAGTTGATAATGGTATTGCAGAGTAGCGCTTCAAAGATATATCTTTCTTATAAATTTTAACAAGCCAAAGGACAAGCCTATGAGCCCATTGGAGTTTGCATATTGCTGGCATATGAAGATTGTAACTTTTTATGATATTGAATCAATAAATTTCCATTTGTTGCTCCACTTGGTGTGTTTTTCAATTGTGTTTACTCTAAGGCTGCATGGTTGGATAGTCTTATTCTTGGACCCTCCATCTATGACTACACCAAGTGGTATCAGAGTGAACTTTACGAGTCCTTTGGGAGAGTAGCCATTTCGACAGATCTTAAAGTGAACAGATCGCCGACCTAAGGCAGCCTGTAAGTGTTTGTCAATAGAGTGTTGATTTTGAGGTAGCTCCAACCTTGTAGTCAGACTGCCGAATTAAGGCAGTTGTACCAGATCCAAGGAAGAGATGCCACCAAGGACGATGCATGTTATGGCCAATGTTTCTAGAAGAATGGAAGAAATGATAAAAATGATGACAACAATGAAAGTTATATTAGATGTTGTAGAAGAGGATAGAAAGAGAGGTCTAAACCCTAGACATAAGGATAAAAGTGATGATGATGAATTAAGAGTTCAAGTTATAGACCAAAATGAGGAAACCCTCGAAGAAGGGTAAGATTAGGTAAAGATGTTGAAATCTATTTCTAAGATTGGTAGGAGACCTCAAATTGAGATTTCAAACTATGCAAGTAATTTGAACCCTGAGTAATTGATTGACTAGATAAATGACATGGAGGAATACTTTGAGTATGAAGAAATTGAAGATCTGAAAAGTGAGATTTGTAAAAACTAAGTTGAAAGGACATGTTGCTATTTGGTGGAAAGAAGTTCAATTGGATAGAAATAGGAGGGGAAAGGAGGAAATCATAAAATGGGATAGAATGGTTGAAGAGATTGCAAAACCTAAGGCAAAAAGAGAAGATGGTGAAAGAGTACATTGAAGAATTTCACAGAATAATTATAAGGACTAGACATAGTGAAGCAAGCAAGGAGAAAGTGGTGTGGTACATTAATTGACTGAGAATGAACATCCAAGAAGAACTAAGCTTGGTAAGGATGACAACAATGGAAGAGGCATATCAATTTGCATTGAAAGATGAAGAAAAGTTGAACAAGAGATATGAACATAGACAGAGAGGTAGAGAAGGAAAATTCAAGAGAGGTAGAATGCAATGTACTCAAGGAAGCTCATATGCGGAGCAAAATAAGGAGAGTAGCCCATACCGCAAAGAAGAAAGAGACAACAATTCATATCACCGAGGAAGAGATGACAGAAATTTCTACTGCAATAATAGAGGAAGTCATAATTCTTACCACAATGAAGGATATTGGAGAAATGAAAGAGGATTTGACAAAAGCTCATTCAAAGGAACTTGTTTCAAGTGTAGAGGTGAAGGACACCGAGCATTTGAATGTCATCAAGGGAGTACTAACAAAAGGATAGAGAATAGTGCAAGAGCAGCATATGCAAAGGAAGAACCATTTGGATCACCAAGTTCAGTAGGGAAACCAGAAAAGGGTGAATCATTGGTTATGAGGAGAGATTTGTTGCAAGTAGAAACAATTGAGGAGCCACCGCAAAGGAAAAGTTTGTTCTGGACAAGATGCAAATCAGGAGGTAAATGTTGTAAACTTATCATTGGCAGTGGTAGTACCAACAATTTGGTTTCAAAAGAGATGGTGAGGAAGCTAAATTTGAAGAGCTTGGAACATCTGAAATGCTACAAGAGAGCATTGATTCAAGATGAGCACAAGATATTGGTGAGCAAACAATGTTTGGTAAAATTTCATATAGGATCTTATAATGATGAGGTATTATGTGATATTATGCTGATGGATGTATGTCATATATTGTTGGGAAGACCATGGCAGTATGATAGAAGAGAAATACATGATGGGAGGAAGAATACCTATACTATAACATTAAATGGGAAAATACATATCTTGATACCTTTGGAAGAACAGAGCAAGAGTGAAGTATGCGGCAATACTAGAATCTATTTGGTAGATGGAAGGAAATTTTTGGATGGATTGAGACATGAGAACATGTTTTTTGCATTAATTCCAAGGAAGTGTGGTACCCAAAGTGCAGAAAACACCACCACAAAAGGAGAAGAACCACCGTAGAATTGTTGACAGAGTACCAAGATATTGTATCAGAGAATGTGCCAAAAGGATTACCACCAATCCAGAGTATCAGTCATCATATGAATCTCATACCTAGAGCTAGTTTTCCAAACAAAGTAGCACATAGGATGACACCAATAGAAAATGTGGAGCTAAACAGATAGATACAGGAGCTTTTGAGGAAAGGATTGATTAGAGAAGGTTTAAGCCCATGTGCGGTACCAGCAGTGCTAGCAGCGAAGAAAGATGGAGAATGGAGGATGTGTACCAATTCAAGAGAAACCAATAATCTATCATACTCAAGTATAGGTTTCCATTGCCAAGGATGGATGACATCATGGATTGTTTTAGAGGAGAAAAATATTTCACAAAGATAGACCTAAAGAGTGGATACCATCATATTTAGAATCAGAGAAGGAGATGAATGGAAGACTGCATTCAAGACCAAGTACTTTTATGAGGTTGATGAATGAGGTTTTGAAGAAACTCTTGGGTAATTTTGTTATTGTCTACTTGGATGATATTCTAATTTTTAGTAGAACCAAGGAAGAACATTTGTGGCATATTAGACAAGTATTTCAAAGATTGAGAGAAGAGAAATTGTTGATAAACATCAAGAAATGTAGTTTCATGAAGACAGAGCTAGTATATTTGGGATTTGTGATTTATGTGGAAGAATTGAAGATGGATCTAGAAAAAGTAAGAGAAATTTTTGAATGGCCAACACCCAGGTCAATATTGGGGAGGTAAGATCTTTTCATGGATTGACAATTTTATATAGGAAGTTCATCAAAAAATTTAGTACCATATGCACACCAATTACAAAGACAATGAGAGGAGACCAGAAAGTTTTTAAGTGGTCATCAAGAGCACATAGGAATTTTGAATTGTTGAAGCAAAAGGTGACAGAGCAACTAGTGTTAGCATTACCAGATTTTGACAAAGTATTTCAGGTTGATTATGATGCCAGTGGGAATAAAATAGGAGCAGTGTTAAGCCAAGAAGGGAGACCGGTAGCATATTTCAGTGAAAAGTTGAATGATGCAAGAAGAAGATATTCAGTATATGATTAGGAGTTCTATGCCATAATTCAAGCCTTGAAGAAGTGGAGACATTATTTATTGCCAAAAAAATTTGTGTTGTACACTAACCATCACGCTTTGCAGTATTTGAACAATCAGGGTAAGTTGAATCAGAGACACATGAGTTGGGTAGAGTTCATGTAGAGTTATACATTTTTGTTGAAACACCAGAGTGGAAAGTCAAACAAAGTTGCAGATGCATTGAGTAGAAGAAGCAATTTGTTAATAGAAATGAGGGTAGAAGTACTAGGTTTTGATTAACTCAAGAACATGTATGAGGATGATCTTGATTTTATGGAAGCATGGAAAGCATGTAAAGAACCTATTGTGATAGACATAAGCAAGTGGTTGGACTACTTCATTCAAGAGGATATGTTGCTCAAAGGGAATCAATTGTGTATTCTACGGAGCTCAATGAGAGAGAATTTGGTCAAATAGAAGCATAGTGGTGGATTAGCAGGACATTTTGGTATTGATGAAATAGTAGCTTTGGTGAATGAACATTATTTTTGGCCTCAAATATATAAGGATGTAAGGAAGTTTGTTTAGGGTTGTAGAATTTGTCTAGTTTGAAAAGGGAGTAGTCAGACTATTGGATTGTATAAACCTTTGACAATACCGGAGAGACCTTGGGAAGATATAAGCATGGATTTCATATTAGGGTTACCAAGAACACAAAGGGTACATGATTCTATATTTGTAGTAGTGGATAGATTTTCAAAGATGGCACATTTCATTCCTTGTTAGAAGACAAATGATGTTGTACATGTTGTTGGCCTATTTTTCAAGGAGATTGTAAGATTGCATGGATTACCAAAGAGTATAGTTTCAGACAGTGATACAAGGTTCATAGGATATTTTTGAAGGACATTGTGGAAGAAGATGAAGACAGACCTAAAGTTTAGTTTATCATTTCATCCAAAGACAGATAGACAAACAAAAGTGGTAAATAGGAGTTTGGGTAACTTGTTGAGATGTTTGATAGGAGATAAGATGGGAAATTGGGATATAATTCTACCACAAGCAGAGTTTGCATACAATAATTCAGTGAGCAGAAGTACAGGGAAGACACCATTTGAAATTGTGACTAGAGTACAACCTAGAGGAGTTGCAGAACTTAGAGACATCAGTATGGATAACAAAGAGAGTGCGGAAGTGAAATAATTTGTAGGATACATGGAAATAGTACATACTCAAGTTCGGAAGCATTTGGAAGAGATGAACTACAAGTATAAGGGACAAGCAGATGAGAAGAGGAGACATAAGGAATTTTCTGTTGGGGATGAAGTCATGGTATATCTCAGAAAGGAAAGATTTCCAGTAGGGACATACAACAAGCTAAAGATGAGAAAGTTTGGGCCTGTTATGAGGGGAAAAAAGTGAATGATGCAAGCTAGTTTGTACACTAGATCAAACCCTCTTCTACAATAACATTCAAGGACAAAACCAAGCCAAGTCACTACAATATGAAAGAGGACTCAACTACTAATTTTGTTCTCAAGAGTGCTATGGAAAGATAAGATTTAACCAAGCCTTTTATCAAACCCTAGGTCAAGTATACATAAAACCCTAGTTATGAGATAATCAGCTTATAACAGACTGAAGATGACTAAAACCCAAAAATTAAATGTACAAAGATGATTAGAGAGATATCAGAACCTGTGCTCTGGAATCTAAAAAGTCAGAGGACTCTGGGGCGAGCGCCCAGGTCCAGAAAGTCCAAATCTCCTAAAACTTAGAACTAGAGAAATGTTGCAGATGGTGTCTAGATACTAGATTCAGTGCTTGTTTCAATAGGAGGACGTCGGGGCATGCACCTAAGTCTTCCATAGAGAAATTTTTGCAAACTACTTTCAGATCTCGAAACCCTCTCCCTTACGCAACCTTCTTGTACCTTCACTTCTTCAGTCTTCACACCTGTAACCTGCACACAAGAAGAAAAGGGGTTTGGGGGTTGTGGTGTTTAGGGATTTGCCTCAGTCAAATCATGGGATAGCATTCAAGCTTCCCAACACCGTTCTTAGAGAGAGTGCATGCGTTAGCAGGGTAGAGGCTAAACAAAATGATGATAGAATGATTTAAATAACAATTATATCACCTCAGAGGTGAAGCCCTTAGGAGAATGAAGATCCTTCAACTCATAAGGAGATGGATGATGATTCCAAATCTACAACAACACACACAATATAAACACAAATCTGCAACCATAACATAATGAATGCTTTGAATGCTCTTTTCTCCAAGATCATAAGTTCGTTATATCCATCTCTAGGTTACAAATGAATTCAAAACACACTTATAAATGCTTTCCCGCTAATGTATTCATGAATTTAATTGAAAGAGCCTGCAAGGAGAGACCCATTTAAAGGTCCTATGCCGACATACCTTAAAATCTATGCTGACCAATCAGGGAGGACTTGGGCGCAAGCGCCCAAGTCCCAAGGAGCCTTTTTGGTCTAGGGTAATGTATTAAATGGGCCCCTAGTTCCCATTTGACATCAGTTTTGAGGGATTTTAGATCGGGATGAATATTTTACATGTAGAGTGTTAACACAGGGACCTAGGAGCTAAACTAAGAGGTAAAAAGGCAAGTGTCCACTTTTTACTCCATAACAAGGCCATGTAGGATTCTTGGGAAGTTTGACTCAGGAAATGCATATGAAGTGGAACTATCAGAAGCATTTGGCATATCACCCATATTTAACATTACAGATCTATATCAATATCATGAGGGCCAATCAAGTGATAGCACCACTGAAGTTGGTTTGAAGGATCAAATACCACATCAACAAGAGCAAATAGATTAGATTTTGGATGGCAGAGTTGGGCACAACACCAGAGGCAAACAGTATAAGGAGTACCGGGTTAAGTGGAAAGGAAGACCAGAGGGAGATTCATCATGGATTTCTTAGGTTGAGGTAGACCACATTGGTTTTCCTCTAGCCCTAGGAAAGTGAGGGACTCACTTTTCAAACAACCCTAGTTGTTTGATGCAGGAGCATCCCACGTTGAAAAGAAATCTTGCATCATCTAAAAATATTGTGTTTCTTTGCTTTTCTTGCATTTTAGTTAGTTCAGTCTCAGAAGATTACACTGCATTTTATCACATGATCACTTCATAGTTTGCGGCACAAGAGTAAGACTCTTTAATGATTCATCTATCATATCTGGAATTTAGGAGATTTATAATCATCTACAGGAAGATATTGTTGTCAGAAGTTTCACCAAGGTACACTGTTTAGAGAATTCAATATTTAGCATAGCATATGGAGCTATGACACCTTCCTGTGACGTGCGACACCTAATGGAACATATCACAAGGCATTATAGGACTAGAGGCACCTTCAACCAGAACCACAACATGATCCTTCAACATTGGAATTAGGCTGACCTACACGTTTCATCAATAATTGGACTTTGAAATCTCTTAAGGCCAACGTGGATCATTCCTTCAAACTGGGATTGCTATATAATCATTCACTAGATGCATTAGAAGGAAAAAACATGTAAGATAGATGATCTAAGAAGTTAGATAATTGTATTGCGGAGTAGTGCTTCAAAGATATATCTTTCTTATAAATTGTAACAAGCCGGAGGATAGGCATGTGAGCCCATTGTAGTTCACATATTGCCAGCATATGAAGATTGTAACAGTTTATGATATTGAATCAATAAATTTCCATTTGTTGCTCCATTCGGTGTGTTTTTCCATTGTGTTTACTCTAAGGTTGCATGGTTGGATGATCCTATTCTTGGACGATCCATCCATGACTACACCATTTTAGGACCTTTTTACACTAGTTTAGTTAAGTTTACGTAGGCCATTTACTTTTTATGTCTCAAGTCATAAGATTAAGACACATGTCATAATGTTATATTGTCCTATGTCTCACCCTTGTCTACATAAACAAGGGTTTATCTCATTATACAAAATGTATCATCTTTTATGCATTGTATTCATTCTTTGGTAATATAGCATTTCCATTGCTTCTCTCTTGTGTGGAAGGTTTATCTTTGATGCAGGTGATCCTTGGCTCCTATGGAGTTCACTATCAACTCTTACACTCCAATTTATCCAAATCCTTCCTGTATTGCTTCCCAAATCCCTAATTGTTGGGAATTAAGGTGTCTCAACCTTTGCAAATTCCTAGCATTATTTATTTATTTGTATAATAATTTATTGCCTAATGTTGTAATTACTTGCACATTCAGTTTGGTCACATAATTGAGGTGGCACGGTGACATGTCATCTTACTTGGAATGTGGCTTGGATGGTCAAGTCAAACCTACATGGATTTGGGCATCCCATTTGAGGTGGCAATAATATTCCATGTGTCAGCATCTTGTGGTGCATGGAAGACAATATTCTATATGGCAGAATCTATGACGCGTAAGAGCCAAGTTTGGAGATTCCTATGACAAGTGATGACAAGTGTCGGTGAGGATATTTGCATGAGGGAAAGGCATCTTTGGGCGCCCAAGTTGGGCTATGACATGTTGTAAGAGGAATATGCTATATTTAGCATTGTATGATGGATTCTCTTACAACATTAAAGGTTATTATCTTGGGAAAATCTATGACTACTGTAAGATGCGTAAGAGCACCTGTCATAGTCTATTTTTAGCATGGAGCACTCCTATGTTGGGAAAGTGAAATCTGCCATGTATGAAAAAGGTAAGGGATGTATGTATAGCAAGGACAAGTGTCCTTTGATGTGGGATAATGGCCATGTGTCCAAGGTGGACACCTATCCCAAGATGCTCTCAATATTTCCCTTGTAATCCCTATATATTGCATAGTTTGGAGTTGTAGTTGCATAGTGTTTTTATAGGTACTGTTATGCTGCTGGAATAACTCTAGAATCAACATTTGAAGACTCTTGGAAGAACTTACATTGCAAGTGTATTGTAAACTGTAACTGTTTCAGATAATACATTGTGCATGTTTTAGAGTGGGGTTTTTTACCTGAAAAGGTTTTCCCCACGTATATATTGTGTCAACTTCTCTCTGTCTACATTCTTGTTTTGTGTTTTCTGCTGTAATATCTTTGATATATGTTTCATATTGCTACAATTGTAAAGGTTGTAAAGAATTTGCATACCTCTCCCCTCATTAGATTAGTTTAGGAAGTGATTTCCACACACCTAGCTTCCTTTCAGTTGGTATCAAAGCCTGGCTAGTTTTGGTCCTAGTTGCTAGGTAGGGGTTTTTTCTATTGATCTTAGATTGAGTGGGAATCTATGCAGAGTATTTTGTAATCTTGTTGCAGGAAGGAGATGGCAGGCACATCTGGAAGAATAGAGGTTGAAAAGTTTAATGGTAAGAATTTTGAGTTGTGGAAACTCAAAATGGAAGACATGCTCGTTGATAGAGACCTATGGGAAGCAATTTCCAGTTTAAAACCAACAACAATGTCCCAAGATGATTGAGATCTCAAAGATCGTAAAGCCAAGGGTCTTGTGAGACTCTGTTTGGCTGATTCTGTCTTGTTAAATGTTCATGAGGAGAAAATTGCCAAGGATCTATGGAAGAAACTTGGTGATATTTATCAGGCTAAATCCTGGGTAAACAAGTTGTTCTTACGAAAGAAGCTATATTCTCTGAGGATGGAAGATGGAGGATCTGTTGCTGATCACATGAATGCCTTCGATATGTTGGTTTCACAATTGACATCCATTAGTGTGAAGATGGAGGAGGAGGATCGGTGTATGACCCTGCTTTGTTCTTTACCGGATTCATGGGATCATCTTGTTATGGCCATCGGGAGTACCACATCCACTTTTAAAGTGGAAGATGTGGTGTCTTCACTATTATCTAAAGAGATGCGGAGAAAGTCATCAGAGTCGACCAAAGAAGCTCTTGTGGTTCATGGAAGACCCAAGGAGAAAGGGAAAAAGAAAGACAAGAAAGCTGAGAAGGGTAGATCCAAATCCCATGGGAGGTCCAAATCTCTTGGAAAGTCCAAGGTACTATGTTGGAATTGTGGGAAAACTGGGCATTTCTGAAAGGAATGCAAAGAGGAGATAAAGAAGAAAAAGAAGAATGTCCCAGATTCAGATTCTAAGAAGTCACAAGATGATGGTGATGCCTTCATTACAGCCTTGGCCACCCATGCATCTGATGATGTGTGGCTGATTGATTCTGGTGCCTCTTTTCACATGACCTCGCATTGAGACTAGTTCATGAAGTATGAAGAGTTCGATGGTGGAAGAGTGTACCTGGGTGAGGACTCTCATCTGAAGATTGTTAGTCGTGGAAGAGTCTCAATCTAATTCCCTAATGGATGAGTGAAGGGGATCTATGGGGTTATGCACATCCCAGGCTTGGCACGGAACCTGCTTTCTGTAAGTAAATTGAATGATGCAGGTGTGCAAGTTGTCTTCTTGAAAGAAGGATGCAAGATGACTAGAGGAGCTATGGTGCTTGCGAAGGGTACTCAGAGAGGTACTCTGTTTCAACTGGAGGCATGCATTTCACAATGCAATAGTTCTTCTAGCTCAAAGAAAAGAGTTGCAGTCACTTCATCCCCACCATTGGAACCAGCAACTAAAAGATTTGTTGTATCAAATTCTAATGGTAGTGCATTTTGGGTACCTAAGGGTGCTCATGCTTTAGAAGTTAAGCTTCCTGCTGAGAAGACAATGTTATGGCATAAGAGACTTGGCCACATTGGTGAGAAGGGTCTTAGAACCCTGAAAAATAAAAAACCTCATTGAGGGGTTAAATGATTGTAATCTTGAGTTTGACTTTTGCGAACATTTTATATATGGAAAGCAAAACCGTGTTCAGTTTTACTCGAGTTCTCATAAGTCTTCTGGTGTATTAGATCTTATTCATTCTGATGTGTTTGGTCCAGTTAATGTTCCTTCGATCTCTAAATCTATATATTTTGTATCTTTCATAGATGACTACAGTAGAAGGACATGGATTTATTTTCTTACAAGCAAATCTGAAGTCTTTAGTCAGTTCAAAGAGTTTAAATCTTTTGCTGAAAATCAGACTAGTAAAAAGATTAAGTGTTTGAGAACTGACAACGGTGGTGAGTTTTGTTCAATAGAGTTCTATAAGTTCTATAAAGAGCAAGGGATTTAAAGACATAAGACAACTCCATACACCCCGCAGCAAAATGGAGCTGCAGAGAGGATGAACAGGATACTGATGGAGAAGGCTAGGAGTATGCTTAGTGGAGCAAGCCTCGAATAAAAGTTTTGGGCTGAAGCTGTAGCCACTACTTGCTACCTGGTAAACAGGTCTCCTACATTAGCTCTTGTTGGTAAGACACCTATGGAGGTGTGGTCTGGTAAGAAGCCTTTAGTTAGGCATCTTCATGTTTTTATTTGTGAGGCATATGCACATGTGCCTAGGGAGAAATCGTCTAAATTGGAGGACAAGGTTGTTAAGTGTATTTTCATTAGCTATGGTGTCGGTGTGAAAGGATACAAGCTTTGGGATCATGTGGCTGAAAATTTGTTGTATAGTAGAAGTGTTATTTTTAGAGAGATAACACCTTCTTCCACTATTCTACAGCCAGAAGAGAAAGAAAAGAAAGAGGATGTGGTTCAGTTTCCTTCCACCCCTAAGAAGATTGAATTGAATGACCCTGTTGGACCTAATTATGAGGAGAGCTCTGGCAGCTCTAAAATTTTAGAAGATCAAGTAGAACCTTCACCTCAGCCTTTGAGGAGGTCCACACGAATCAGGAAGCAACCTAAGAGGTTTGGTCATACATTGCTTGATTCTAGTTGTGCTTTTGCTTTGCTTACTAATGTTGATGAGCCTAGAACTGTGACAGAGGCTATGGACATGAAAGATGTAGGTTCCTAGAAGCAGGCCATGGAAGATGAGATGGCTTCTTTGGAAAAGAATAAAACTTGGGACTTGGTGCCTTTGCCTGATGGTCAAAAACCTGTTGGATGCAAATGGGTTTTCAAGAAGAAATTTGGTGCAGATGGCAGTGTTGAAAAGTATAAAGCCAGATTGGTTGTGAAAGGGTACTCTCAAGTGGAGGGAATTAATTATGGTGAAATTTTCTCTCCCATTGCAAAGTTGACATCTATTTGGTTCCTGTTATCTCTTGCAGCTACTTATGATCTAGAAGTGGAACAAATGGATGTGAAGACAAATTTCCTTCATGGTGACTTGGAGTAAGAGATTTATATGTCACAGCCAGAGAATTACATAGAAAAAGGTAAAGAAAATTTATTTTGCAAGTTAAAGAAGTCTTTGTATGGATTGAAACAATCTCCTAGGATGTGGTACTTGAAATTTGATGCCTTTGTGTTGTCGATTGGATATCTAAGATCAAAATCAGATCATTATGTGTATTATAAGTTTGACAATGATCATTTTCTCATTATTACACTATATGTTGATGATATGTTGCTAATTGGGAATGGTAAGAATATGATTTCTGATTTGAAGTCTCAGTTGTCAGCACAGTTTGAGATGAAAAACTTAGGGGCAGCCAAGTACATTCTGGGAATGGAGATCAGAAGAGACAGAGCAAATAAAAAAATTTGGTTAAGCCAGAGTAAGTATGTGAAGACCGTGTTTGATAGATTCAGCATGGCAGATTGTAGACCATTGACTGTTCCCATTTCATTGGGAACAAAGTTGTCTGTTAATGATTGTCCAAAGTCTCCTTCTGAGACAGAGGATCTAAGCAAAGTACCTTATGCTAGTGTTGTTGGCAGCTTGATGTATGCTATGGTCTATACAAGACCAAACATTACCCAAGCAGTGGGAGTCCTTAGTCAGTTTATGGTTAATCTTGGACGGGTACATTGGGATGCAGTAAAGTGAGTGTTTAGATATTTGGGGGGTACTTCTGAGTATTCCTTATGTTATCATGGTCATCCTATAGGACCTCCACATTCTGTATGTATTTGTGGATTTGTAGATTCTGATTGGGTAGGTGACATTGATAGTAGGAGATCCACCAGTGCTTATGTGTTTACTATGTTCGGTGGTGCAATTAGTTGGATGAGTAAGCGACAACCTGTGGTTGATTTGTCCACAACAGAAGCTGAGTATATGGCAGCAACTCATGCTTGTAAGGAAGCCATTTGGCTTAAGAGGTTGTGTTCAGATATTGGTGTTGATGCAGGACAGATTACTATTTGTTGTGACAGTCAGAGTGTGATTTGCTTAGCAAAGAATCTAATTTTCCATGCCAGAACAAAGCATATTGATGTACAGTTTCATTTTGTGTGAGACATGGTAGAGGATGGGAAGGTGGTATTGGAGAAAGTAGACACTTTGAAGAATGTTGTAGATGCATTGATGAAACCAGTGGGCACAGAGAAGTTCAGATGTTGTTCGGAGTCTATGGGCCTCTTTGCCCCTAGCAGTTAAATCTTGTCATTTCTTTTGGCTCTTGCAAGGTGTTCGACAAGTGAGAGAATGTTGGGAATTAAGGTGTCTCAACCTTTATAAATTCCTAGCATTATTTATTTATTTGTATAATAATTTATTGCCTAATGTTGTAATTACTTGCACATTCAGTTTGGTCACATAGTTGAGGTGGCACGGTGACATGTCATCTTACTTGGAATGTGACTTGGATGGTCAATTCAAACCTACATGGATTTGGGCATCCCATTTGAGGTGGTACTACTATGCCATGTGTTGGCATCTTGTGGTGCATAGAAGACAATATTCCATATCACAAAATCTATGACGTGTAAGAGCCAAGTTTGGAGCTTCCTATGACAAGTGATGACAAGTGTCGGTGAGGATCTTTGCATGAGGGAAAGGCATCTTTAGGTGCCCAAGTTGGGCTATGACATTTTGTAAGATGAATATGCTATATTTAGCATTGTATGACAGATTCTCTTACAACATTAAAGGTTGTTATCTTGGGAAAATCTATGACAACTGTAAGATGCATAAGATCACCTGTCATAGTCTATTTTTAGCATGGAGCGCTCCTATGTTGGGAAAGTCAAATAGCCATGTATGACAAAGGTAAGGGATGTATGTGTAGTAAGGATAAGTGTCCTTTGATGTGGGATAATGGCCATGTGGCCAAGGTGGACGCCTATCCCAAGATGCTCTCAATATTTGCCTTGTAATCCCTATATATTGCATAGTGTTTTTATAGGTACTGTTATGCTGCCAGAATAACTCTAGAATCGACATTTGAAGACTCTTGGAAGAACTTGCATTGCAAGTGTATTGTAAACTGTAACTATTTCAGATAATACATTGTGCAGGTTTTAGAGTGTGGGGTTTTTTACCTGAAAAGGTTTTCCCCACATATATCTTGTGTTGACTTCTCTCTGTCTACATTCTTGTTTTGTGTTTTTTGTTGTAGTATCTCTGATATATGTTTCATATTTCTGCAATTGTAAAGGTTGTAAAGAATTTGCATACCTCTCCCCTCATTAGATTAGTTTAGGAAGCGATTTCCGCACACCTAGCTTCCTTTCACTAATTATTGATGTAATGTCCAAACTTTTACATCAAGACATTAACAGTTAAAGAATGGGCTAACAAAAATTTCACATTACAATTGTAACATATACACGATACAATGCATGCTTGCACATTGCAATGTCATTAAATGGGATGACATCACAACCAAAAACTAGATGACACTATCTTATACATGACTGGTAAGTTCTATGAACACCCAAAATAGAATTACATTAGAAAAGACTTACATGATCATGAAACAAGCTCATCATGATTCTTATTCTTGGTCAAATTACAATCTATTGTAATGGGCTTGGAACATGCTAGGCCTCAACCATTTGATTACAAATATACAAACTATAGAACTCGAATGATATTACAATACAATCCCCTATTCCAAGCTTAAAATTATCTTTTCTATATTATCTTCATTATTATCCACTTAAATTCAAATGATGGTGAATGATGTTTATATAGTAGTCTCAAGACTTAGGATTAATAATAGTTTTCCACAAGTTGGAACAAAGCTTGATGCCTTGATAAAACACATAGGAGGATACCCCAAGCTCCCAAGTTGAATGCGGCGATGATGGATTTTATAAACTTGATGTGAAATGCACACCATAAGCACTCCTAGTTCCAATTCATCTTGAAATGTCTTCCTTTATTTTTACAAACTTTGAAAAGCTATTGCAAGCCATGAATAGTGAAACTAAGTGTAAACATGTCAAGCCTAGTAAGGTTCAGAAACCAAGTTATACCTGTGCAATGCTTAGAAACTTTAGAAAATTGGATATAACATTAAGGGATCATAGCAAAACATATATTCCCAACCTTTAGGTGAGATATGTAATTACACTAAAATGTGGAAGGATCTGTAGTGACTAACTGATGACTGAAAACCTACAAACAAAAAAACAAAATGAAGGAAAAATATTTTTAGTTGATTCAAGATTTCTCTTACACCCTAGGATGCTCTTGTATTAGACACTTGGGGTTGTTGAAAAGTGAGTCCCTCACTTTCTAGTGGCTAGAGGAAAACCAAGATGGTCTACCTCAACCTTATAAATCTATCTTAAATCTTCTTTAGGCCTGCCTTTCCATTTCACCAAATACTCCTCATACTATTTGTTTTTAGTGCATCTTCCAATCCTACTATCCAAAACTTCCTCAATCTTCTCTTTCTGTTGTTGCAGCATCTAAATTTTCCATCGTGCTTCTGCACCACTATCTCTTGCCTCTCCTTCATGATGCTAATATAAATATGCAACATTGAATATTGGTGAACATCTCCGCAAATTACCTAAACTCATATATACAATTTCTGTTTGTCCATCTATCTGTGGGTGGTATACTAAACTAAATTTCAAATATATCTTCATCTTCTTCCATAATATCTTCCAAAAGTATCCAACAAACTTTGTGTCCTATCTAAAACTATACTCTTTGGCAAACCATAAAACCTCACCACTTCAATGAAAAATAAATCAACTGTATGTACTGCATCATTGTTCTTCTTAGATGGAATGAAATGTCCCTTCTTGGAAAATCTATCCACAAATACAAATATTGAATCATACCCTCTATGTTCATGGAAATCCTAATATAAAATCCATATTTATGTCTTCCCAAGGTTTCTTTGGTATTGGTGATGGTTGATACAATCCAACATTTTGACTGCTCCTTTTTGGAACTTGACAAGTCCTTCAACCTTGAAAAAATTTCCTTACATACTTGTATATTTGTGGTCAAAAATAGTTCTCACTCACCAATGTAACTATATTTTCTATTGGAAAATATCCTGCTAAACTACTACTATAGTTCTACTTAATCAAGTTTTCTCTCATTGAACTTCTTGGTATGCACAATTCACTACCCTTAAACAACATCCCATTTGGAATCAAGTAATATAACCACTTACTTATATCCATGCTTATGGGTTCATTACATGATTTACATGCCTCCACAAAATTAGGATCAAATTCATACATATGCTTTAGCTCTTCAAATCCAACTCGTACTCAACACATCAACAACCTTGTTTGATTTGACACTCCCATGTTTTAGCACAAAAGTATGATTTTGCATAAATTCAACCCATATCATGTGTCTCTAGTTCAACTTACCTTCATGATTCAAATATTAAAATTCTTGATGATCAGTACAACACAAATTCCTTTGGCAACAAGTAATACCTCCACTTCTTTAATGTTTGAATTATGGCATGTCTCCACTGTGCAGAACGCGACGGGACTGCTCAGTGACCCTCTTGGTCACCATTAATGCATTGTCAGAGCCTGATTTCAAGTGGGAAATGGATTTATCATCCCCCCATGCTACTATTCCTGATTTGCATTCAATTTATGTACTCATGGGATGGGCAAACCTCCTATTTCAGTAGATTTTGTAGATATGAGCTAGGGCACATTTCAAAGGATGCCAGTTCAAGTTAATGCAGCACAATTGACATCTCTCCTTGTTGATTTCTTACCTTCCACACCATTTTTGCTACAGTGCAATTGTAAAATTGATATATACATGATTCAAAGATGTATTTTGAGTTGTTGTTAGTTGTTTTCTGGGCTGTTATGCTGGGCAAATTCCTTTGCTACTTCTAGACCTTGTAATGCACTTACAAAATAGCTAGATTGGATGTATTGTGCTCATTTTCGAGCCTTTAATGTCTCTAGTCCACTATTCAACCATGAATGTATGTGATTATTTTATGTTTATTACTTTGTAACAGGTTATTTACTCTTTGTAATGGTCATTTAACCTTCATGATCAATAAATCTCTGATATTTCACCTCTCTTGCACCTTGTCTCTATGTTTCATTTGAAATTGTGATCTATTTTGTGAGTAGAATGGCTCCTTCATAGATTATAGTCTTCTATCTGAAGCCTCTGTCAAGGTTTTAGGTCTATGTGAGTTCTTTTAGGGAGTGAGATCATTGTTGTGTTCATTTAGTTCAACTAATAGACCTTATGACTTTGGTGCATCACCTTTTCTTTTTTGTATTCCTCCTATCCCTTTTCCCCTAGTGAGTTTAGCATTAGAGTTAGTTAATTTATCTAAGACTTAAGCTTGGAAAGAGGAACTAGCCTTCTCTAGAGGTCTGATCTCGAAATTGCAAGGTCCCACACCTTGAGATCATTCCCATTATGTCATTAGAATGTTTGGACTATCTCCAAGTAGGGTGCAATTCTAAGTGATAGCAGTTTCTGGCATGCTCGGTGGGACATACTGCTCTAATTAAGAATTGGACTAAGAATTTGATACCATTCTTGGTTCATTACTATTGTGAAAGCATTCAACAGGCACCTAGCGACTCCGATGATCCAGTTCCTACATAACAATTCAACATTTCATGCCTGGAGTGCAGACAAGGTCTTCTTTCAGAGGTAATTTCCAATTTATTAAACTCTCATTTACTGAAAGAAGAAGAAGAACTAGACTGTCTAGGTCCCCTATGAGGGAAATAGTAGTAATTCATCCCCTTCAAGAGCTCAGTCTAGTCCCCCTCCAGTTAATTTCCAAGTTAGGTTTCAATATTCAAGAAGAACCCTACACATACCCATAATTAACCTGAATACCCCTAACATGGAAAGAAACCTTCCATTCATTGTATTACATAAGGACAATCCTTTAGACCTAGCACAATATGATGATATTCCTACTTCAGCCTTAAAGGCCATCCCATTTTTCACTAGTGAGAACTCCACTACCCCTACTAAACACATTCAAGACATTGTCAGTGTCTGTTCAGTCCACCATGTCACTGGTGACAATGTGGCTGTGAGACTACTAGCCTCTTCATTCAAAGGAAAAGCCTTGTAGTGGTAGAGAGGTATCCAAGACAATTCTATCCACAACTGGGATGAGATGGGCACTAAGTTGTTCCAGCATTTTGAAGACAAAAGTGAACACCTGTCAGTAATGGAGAAATTATCTACAATCAAGAGAGGCCCTCATGAATACATGGTAGACTTCAACTACCGATTCCAAAAAATATGGGATAGAATCCCCCTGCTGGTAAATCCCTCTCCAAATACAGCATTCATCTATTACTTAAGGTCTTTGAATCCAGACATTGCTATCATGATTCATTCCATGGGAGGGGTTGTATTGCCTAATGCCTATGACATAACCATAAGGGTGGAAAATTGCCTAATTCAGGTAGGGAAGATTGCTCCAAGGCCACCAATGCCTTTATTTCTAGAGGCCCCTATTATTCAGCCTGTTGTGGCTTCGATTCCTACAATGGTCACCCCTGCAGCTTCTTCATCGACATCCTCAAATGAATTACATGATGTCAAGACTCTATTGCAAAGCATTAGTAATGAGTTGGTGGCACTAAAATGTAGAATGCACAACCTAAGAATCCATATCAGCCCTCTAATCAGACATACCCGCCATACAATCAGACATATTAGCAAAACAGACCTCCATACCAAGGTAATATACAAAGGCAAGGGCAACCTAGTTATATTAGACCATTAAATGATGTTAGCCCTAATGCAGCAAGCTCCTTAGGGCGTCTTGTCCCAATTCAAAACAACTTGGCCCAAGACAGTGACTGGTGTTACCCTCACAATTGGCTACAAGACCAAAATTTATGCCAAACTAGATAGTTTGGTCATGCTTTAACAGTGCAAGAAAAACCAACAAATTTAGAACAGCAAGTTAACATCAATTAGGGAATGGTTGGGGGCCAAGAACAAAGGCAAAATGATGCTACCTTGATGAATTGGACCCCTGATGACTATTGTGGTGTTAACCAAGGTGTTGTTCTAATAGTATTCAATACAAGGGCAAAGAGAAGAGCTACTGAAGATACATCAGTGCCTGCAGTTGGTCATACGCCTATACCCAATGTGTCTCCAATAGTTACAGCAAAAGAGAAAGTGTCAGAGACTCCTTCAAGGAAGGTAGATCATACTAATGGTACGGTAGATTCAGTACCAACTGTGTAATTCTAATCCAATCAACAACCAAAAAGTGATCCAACTATCATTAAAACATCACAAAAGGGTAGTCAAATATCCTTTATCATAGTGGATCAAATGAATAAGACAAATCTAAGTGTCACTATGTGGGATGCATTATTAATCCCAGCTCAAAGGAATCTTCTTCAAGAGGCCCTAATAGAATTCAGTTAGCCTGATGTGGAGTTGGTAAGAGAAAAGACAACTGCCCTAACAAACTTGTGCCAACCCAAGGAGGAAGCAAGCACAAGAAAAACTAGTAAGCCCCCTCCTTTCTATGTTTCCTTAATCATAGGTGATAAATTGTTGCATAATTGTATGATAGATCCTGGGGCGGGTACTTACGTTATGCTGAAAAATATTGTTGATAGGTTGGGTATAAAGTATGAGCCTGTCAACAAAGGGGTAATGCAATTAGATAGTATTGTTGTTAAGACAGTAGGTGTTATTAAAGGTCTAGAACTCACTCTACATGCATGTCTTGGCTATTTTGTTTCACAAGATATCTCAGTCATAGACCTCCCTGTGTACTTTGGCATATGCCTATCTAGGGACTTCACTGCTAAAATAGGTGGGTATTTGTCTTATGATTGGTCTCATATGTTGTTTAGAACTAGATATGGAACTAAGGTGACTATTAGGGATGAGACTATTGCAAATTAATGATCATATAGAATCCTACTCTCCTAACCCAAACAACATGAATTGCATAATCCATGAGTTGAAAGAGGATGACAACAGTAGGCATGAGGCTGCAACACCTGTGGAGGAAATACCTGATATACTGCTGGATGAGTGGGCTAACTATTTTTTAGTTTGACACTTCTGATCACATAGAGAATACAGGGCTAGGTACTTATTGTATCCTTGAAGAGGATGTCACCATCCCTAATCTTGAAAAGGTGACATCAGATCTAGAAGGGATATGGCAGATGTATTTTGATGGCTCTAGAAGCAAAAATGGAGCATGTGTTGGGGTTGTACTGATTTCACCCCAAAAGGAAAGTTATTTCTCTTCATTCAGATTGCAGTTTACTTGTACTAACAATGTAGTTGAATATGAAGCCTTGATTTAGGGCATACAACTGGCACAAAAAAAAAGGAATAAAATTTGTACAAGTATTTGGTGAAAGTGAACTTGTTGTTCATCAAATCAGAACACAAAGAATTGATCAAGTTATATAAGCACAAACTCTAGGACCTGATTGAGGACTTTGATGCCTTCAACATTCAAGCAGTGTCTAGGCAGAAAAACAAGGATGCTGATAGGTTACCTACAATTGGTGTACAGTTTGACATTCCTAAGAATGTCAAATAGAATTTAGATCAACATGTAAAGTTGTTGTTAGGCCTGTTGTGCCTGATAACATTATAAGTTGGCAAGTATTTGAAAGTGACTAGCAAATTTAAAAATCTTGCAAGATGAGGTAGAGTTTGCTACCAAAAATCAGTCAGTATTGCAAGAGCAATATGATGATCAGGTGATCTAGCTAAAGACCAATAAGTTGCCCAGAGAACTGATCACTTTAGAGAGCATATTTGGTGATGATGATCAACCTAAGAAAGAGAAAATGAACATGACATTCAAAAAAGAGGACTATGAAGAGGTGGAGATTGCACAGGGCCGATTTTGAAAACATGGCAAGGTATGTAGTCAAGATGAGAGGTAAGGTTTCATTGAACTTTGTAATGAATTTAATGATTTAATTGCTTGGGATTATAGGGATTTGAAATGTTTTGATCCCAAATTAATCCAACATACCATTGATTTAGACCATAATGCAAAACTTGTCTGCCAAAAGCAAAGGTTAGTCAATCCCCAAATTGAGCCATTAATGAGAAAAGAGCTATCCAAGCTTATAGAAGCCAAAATTATTTATCCCATCAAACATTCCTCTTGGGTATCTAATCTTGTTCCAGTTACAAAAAAGAATGGGGAAATCAAAGTATGTGTGGACTTTAGAGAATTGAATAAGGACTCCCTTAAAGAACACTATCCACTCCCTTCCATGGAGCAAATTCTCCAAATAGTAGCAGATGTTGAAAGATTTTCACTCCTAGATGGCTACTCAGGCTACAATCAGATTCTTGTAAAAGAATCAGACCAATATAAAACGGCCTTTACCACTAAATGGGGTACCTTAGATTACCAAAACATGCCTTTTGGGTTGACCAATGTTGGGGCAACCTTTCAAAGAGTAATGGATATGGCATTCAAAGGCCTAATCAATGATATTATTTTAGTGTATCTTGATGATGTGACTGTGTATTCCAGGCATGCAGCTAACCATTTGGGTCATTTGAGAAAAGTCATTGAAACATGTAGAGAGTATGGCAAATCATTGAATCCAAAAAAGTGTGTATTTGTTGTCCCAGAAGGAAAACTGCTAGGGCATGTGGTTTCCAAGGATGGGTTGGCCATTGATCCTAAAAGAACAAGTGCCATTTTAGCTCTTCCTCTCCCTAGTCATAAGAAATGTTTGTAGAGATTTTTGGGAAATATTAACTTTGTGAGGAGGTTCATACCTAATTTTTCTTCAATAGCAGAACCCCTCATAGCTATGCTTAAGAAGAATGTTGCCTTCACATGGTCTAAAAAAGGCAGGAACAATTTTGAAGTTGTAAGCAAGCCAATGCACAAGCTCCTACACTAATAAACCCTAATTATGAGAAGGATTTTATCGTTTATGCCTTTAGAGGCAAAGAAGGTATATCAATTGTCTTGATGCAACAAAACAAAGAAAAATTAGAACAACCAATTGCTTTCTTCAACTACCCTCTCAAAGAATATGAACTGAATTATGATTTTGTTGAGAAGCAGGAGTTTTCTGTGGTGAAAGCACTAAAAAAATTTAGGCATATGCTTTCAAACAACAAAATAAGTTGATGGTGAACCACCCTAGCGTGAAAGAGTTCCTGCAAAGTAGGGATGTCGATGAAAAAAGGGTTGGATGGATAACTAAAGTGATGGAATATGATATAGACATCCATATTACCAAGCTGGTGCACAATAGATGATAGCAGATCTAGAAGATAGAAGTGATGTTGTATGCATCCAAGGGCATGCACAACCAACTGACTTCCACACTCCAACTGACTGGTATCATGACATGGTCACATTTCTACAGTCAGGAAGATGCCTAAATGGCTTGGATTAGGCCAAAAGAAGGTACTTCAAGCACCAATCCAAATTCCTTACATTCTTATTGATGGTGGCCTATTTAGAAAAGACATCAATGGAGTTCTTCTTAGGTGTATTACTCAGGATAAAACCTCTATGGAGTGGCCCTTATATTATTACCAGTTGCAAGTTGGACAATGCATTTCAAATTTCCAGGATGAATGGAGAGGTTCTGTCCATCCCAGTCAATGGGATTCATCTCAAACCTTGCTTTTAGCATGATTGTGAGACCTTGTAAATAGGTTAGATGTTTGCTTTCAATAAGTTCCCTTGCACTCTATTGTATTCTCGTTAGGAGAATACATGCTTGTTTGTTTTGCTTTGTTCCCAGAGGCATGCTCAGTTTATATTGACAACCCCTATTCTTATTGCTAGCCCTTTGACTATGTGCCTAATGGATTGATAAGGCCTCTGGATCCTAGTGTTTAGGGCTAAATAGCCTAAGGATCCAAGAAATCCTATTATTTTCACCCTCTAGAATGCAAGGCAAAACTACCCAAATTGACTAAGTCCCAAAAATCTTGAGTTTGCCTTGTGTTTTCAATGTTGTTAGAGTTTCAGAGTTTGGAGTTTTGATCTTTAGAGTTCCATCCTTATCGTCTCTGAACTCTGCTCCTTTGCCTTCAAGTCGCCTAAGTATTCAATGTTTTTTGGAGGTCAGAGTTTGAACCTTCCCTCTTCTCCCTTCCTTTCTTTGGAAGGAGAAGGCTGAAAGGACCAAGGGCCAAACTCTAACCCTTCCCTTTGTAAAAGTGGCTAAGTGTTTTTGTATCATAGTTCGGCATTTTCCCCTTCTTCCTTTCTTTTTGGAAGGTGGAAGATGAAAAGCTCGAACACCGACTCTCAATGGTCACATGGCATGATCTTGTGGCATTCCACTATTTCATCGAGCTCTTTTGGTGGGCCCCTTGCTTGTTTGTGGAACCATGGAATGATGCCAAGTGGTAGTGATGTCATCATAAGGTGGAAGGCCCGAAGTTCAAACTCCACCGATTTCAGTATTCTAAGGTATACACTAGCGAAGTTAGGGTTTCTCTCCTTCCTCTTCTAGATTATGAAGGTGATAAGGTGAGAGGCTTGAGCTCTGAAGTCTGATATGTCAGAGCTCAACCTTTTTGTCTTCTAGGGCATTTTCCACTATATAGAACATGACGAGACTGCTCAGCGACCCTCCTGGTCGCCAATAATGCATCTTCAGAGCCTGATTTCATGTGGAAAATGGATTTCTCATCCCCCCATGCTACTATTCCTCATTTGCATTCAATTTATGTACTCATGGCATGGGTGAACCTCTAGTTTCAGTGGATTTCATGGATGTGAGCTAGGGCATGTTTCAAACGACGCCAGTTCGAGTTAATGCAGCACAGTCGACATCTCTC
The DNA here is from genome assembly GCA_027924645.1 of Cunninghamia lanceolata. NCBI lineage: Eukaryota > Viridiplantae > Streptophyta > Pinopsida > Cupressales > Cupressaceae > Cunninghamia > Cunninghamia lanceolata. The sequence continues at coordinate 8,475,451 of BSBN01000635.1, read as the reverse complement.
CTTGTTGATTTTTCACCTTCCATGCCATTGCTGCTATAGTACAATTGAAAAAATGATATATACATGATTCAAAGATGTATTTCAGGTTGTTGTTAGTTGTTTTCTAGGCTATTATGCTAGGAAAATTCCTCTATTACTTTCAGACTCTAATGCACTTACAGAATAGTTAAATTGGATGTATTGTGCTCATTTTCGAGCCTTTGATGTCTCTAGTCCATTTTTCAACCATGAATGCATGTGATTATTTTGTGTCTATTACTTTGTAACAAGTTATTTACTCTTTGTAATGGTCATTTGACCTTCATGATCAATAAATCTTTGATATTTCACCTCTCTTGCACCTTGTCTCTGTGTTTCATTTGAAATTATGATCTATTTTGTGAGTAGAACGGCTCCTTCATAGATTATAGTCTTTTATCCAAAGCCTCTGTCAAGTTTTTAGTTTTATGTGAGTTCTTTTAGGGAGTGAGATCATTGTTGTGTTGGTTCAGTTCAACTAATACACCTTATGACTCTGGTGCATCACCTTTTCTTTTCTGTATTCCTCCTATCCCTTTTCCCCTTGTGAGTTTAGCATTAGAGTTAGTTAGTTTCTCTAAGCCTTAATCTTAGAAAGAGGAACCAACCTTCTTTGGAGGTCTGATCTCAAAATTGCAAGGTCCCACACCTTGAGATCATTCCCATTGTGTCATTAGAATGTTTGGACTATCTCCAAGTAGAGTGCAATTCTAAGTCAATAACAGGTACCACATGGGCTCAAAATTTCTTTGATTAATGCCTTCCTCAACAATGCATATACCTGTTGGTTCAATTCTTCATTTTCTACTCCTGTCATCCTATGTAGTGCTTTATTTGGCAAACTTGATCTTGGAATTAGATCCATATGATGACTAATACTCCTTATTGGTGTTAATCTATCTGGCATAATGTCTAATATTATGTCATTATATTCTATTAGTAATTTTGATATTTCTTCTTGTGGTATCTCCTCATCATCTATATTCATGTTCTTTGCACTTACAATTTTGCATATCTTAGGAACCAATTCAAAACATACATTCTCATGTCTCAAACCATCTAGGAATTTTCTCCAATCTACCAAACAAATTTTGGCATTCCTATAAACTTGACCTTCTCTATCTTTCAATAGGACTAACCTATGCCTCCTAATTATTTGCTCTCCCATCATGTATATCACTCCTATCAAATTGCATGGTCTCCCCAACAACAAATGGCATACATCCATTTACATGATATCACACAATACTTTATCATGGTATGTTCCTATCTTGAATCTCACTAGCAATGTTCATTGAACATAACCTTATGTTCCTTTATTAATTGTAATGTAGAAAATTGTGCACCCTCATAATTTCACTTGTGTTTTGAGCCACTTTGGTGTCCACTCCCATAGAATATTTCTAGGGTCACTTAAGCCTAACCTTGGCCTATTTTTCCGCTCACCAAAGTTTTCCAAATTCCATATCACATTCTTATCCTTATTTTTATTTTGGGAACACGTGTTGAAATCTTGGAGGATTTTCCTAGGACATGAGCACGATGCGTAGACATCTGCTTGACACACTGACATCTTGAAGATTCTAGAATTTCAAAATGTTGTTTTCCCACCTAGTCACTTGATTATGTCGATGGTAATGCTCACTTGGCAATGAAACAACCTCTGTAAGCATGCTTGACCCTTGTATTCTCTCTTTCTTTAATATATAATCCCATTTTTGAAACCATTCCATTTCTTCCTTGACTCACTTTTGAAAACTCCCAAAAAAAGAACTCTTGGCTAGATTTCTCTATTGTTGGTCTTTGGTGCTCTCCTTGGGTTGAAGCATCTCTCTTTCTCGACTTCTATTGAACTTATTCTAGTAGCTTGGTCATTGTGGAATCTAGCATAAAGGATTAATGTTGGTTGCATGTTGAATTGATCCTCAAGGAGCTTGCAACCTCCTCCATTGTTCCAGTCTTGGTAATATTGCTTCACTGTGAAGAGTTAACATTATTATTTCTCATTGCATCTTCTATTATCTCAACTTTGGTAAATTTGTGGTGTAGACTACCACGTTTTTTTCCTTTATGCACACTAGGGTATTCTTCCTCATAGACCAGGGTTGATACTCATAGATTTTATTATTGTCATTGTTGTTATTTTCCTAGATGAACTTGGGAAATAATTGTTGTTATTTTCCTAGATGAACTTGGGAAACAAGAGCACATACTTATTTTAAATCTTTTCCCTAGTGTCTATCCATGGATGTTGAAATACCAACATAGGGGCTTGACCTGAAGGTAAGCTCCCAAATAGCCCCAACAAATTTTCTTTGGTCTTTGTACTTGTAGGCATTTTAAGGGATTCAACCACATGGAGGTTAGCTAGTTCATTCTCTTGCATTTACATTTCTATTTATCATTTTTTTCATTCAAACTAGTTGATTCAATGCATTATATAATAGATTTTGTTACCTAGAATGTTTTTGGGTCCTTTTTGTGGTTTGTTGTGCAAACTAGGTAATTGTCTGGACTAGAATAGAGGAATTCACTGAAGTTATCATTCATTTTTCTACTATATGGATGAAAACACAATGCACAGATGTCTACATGACATGTTGGAGTCCTAGGCTGAGGCTTCCCCCTTCTAGTGCTAGGTGCCTCTTTCACCCCTCTTTTCATTTCTAAAACTTTTTTTGTGATTTAGTATTCTATTTTTTAGAAATTGTAATTTTATTGTTGTTCCTTTATGATTTAGCTTAGTCAAAATAGTTATTTTCTAAGTCTAAGGAAACCATAGGGTTTGGCTAGAGTTGTTTTACTCTTTGTACTTGGATAGAAGAGAAATACTCTTCCTTTGAAGCCGGTTAGATCCTAGTACATAATATTCTTAAACTGTTCTAGTTTGAAAGTATAGACATTTTAACTAGATCATGTTTCCCATATTACATTTTGGTGAATGTGACCTTGTTCACTTGCATTCTTATCCTCATTTAATTTTCTTCTCCTCCCATTTGGTGCAAATAAGTATCCGATTATGTTAGATCTATTTCTCCAAACATTTATAGCTTTCAATGATTCATTCTCTAGTGAAGATTTTGACATCTTAGATGAAGTCCTTGACGACTTCATCCATGTCACTTCTTCGACTTCTATTTCAAAACATTCTCCTTCTAAGCAATTGGACACAATTTATGTTTCTAGTCCCACACAAGAACTTGTGAAAGTAAAAATTGTTGTTCATTTTTATTCTAATACACAACAATCTTCTAAACTAGTTATCACTATTCAAGGTGCTACAATTGCACCTAGACCTCCAAATTATTTCACTCAAATTACATAATCTATAACATTAAATGTGTTTGGGGCTCCTCACTATCATGAAATGGCCCATGCATACAATACAAGGCAAAACAAATAGAATACACCTATCCTTGTTTCCCTTCCTACTTCTCTTATTCTCCCTATAGTTACCCATATTCCTCAAAAGACTACCAAAGATTATGATCTTTTAGAGTAGCTCCATGCTAATTCTAAGATCTCACTTTGGGAGTTTATTCAAACTTCATCAACATATCACAGTATGCTTCAAGAATCCTTACGAAAGATCCCAATAACATCTTTTGCTAGGCCAAATGATTTAGCTACCTTACTCAACTGCATATACATGAATACAACTATTATAATATTCTAGTAGTATGAGTTACCATCTTTGGAGATTCAGAAACAAAATGACCCTCTCCTCATCATAGTTGGAATCAATTCTATCAGTGTAAACTATACTCTTATTGATAATGCTTTAAGCCTCAACATTTGTGGTGTAGACTTGTTAAATTGGATCAATATTGATACATCTTGCATATCTCCAACAAATCTTTCTATTCGTGGTTTTGATAACATAGTTAGGAAAAACCTTGGCACAATTACATTGTCTATTGAATTGGACCCTATTACCTTGCCTACTCTTGTGCATGTCATTCCCAGAGATCTTTCTTATAATCTCCTTCTTGGTAGACCGTGGATTCATGCCATGGGTGCAATTTTGTCTACCTTGCATGGATAAATAAAATTTGTTCATGGAAATAAAACTTCCACAATCAAAGATAATCTAGATCCCCTACAATATTTTCAACAAGTAGATCATGTGAATCAACATGATTCTTCCCTAACACTTTGAAATCTCATTCCCTCTTCTTCACCAAAAGATGATTCCCCATCATTGACTCTAGTTGGCGATTATAATAATGATTTAAATTCATACTCTAATGTGTGTCTAGGTAATGATTAGGGTTCTTTAGATTTTACACCTTCCTTCATAGGAGAGTATAAAATCAACCCATCTCCCTCTGACATACCAAAAATTTAATCTACTTCATCTATCTCAAATACTTCATCACAAGTTGTTAACACTTCTACTCCATTTTCTCCTAAAGATTCATGTGACTATACTTCTCGTATCAATTATGCCACTAACAATGATCCAAACTAAACATGACAAACTATCTTCGTATTGAGATTTGGATTTATCATTGTTCAATCGATTCTCTTCTTTTTCTATTGATACTATCCCTCGCAAAGACAATCATCATGTGAATGTAATGGTGAGCACAGCCTCCCTTGTATCCTTTGATGATCATCCAATGATTACCATTTTGTTATTCATGCTTTATCTTTACCTGCTATCCTTGATGGTTTGTCTTGTGACACTTTTCTATTACAACATTGATTCTAAGGAATGGTACTCACATACATTCAATTATTTATGCAATGGTACCTTCCCAAATACTTATAAAACTGCTCAAATGTGAATTTGGAAGTTCACAGTGCAATATATCATTCTTTCTAATGTTTTATATTGTCAAGGTTACAATGAACCCCTTCTCCATTATTTGACTTAGGCTAAAATTAATGTTACTCTTGAAGAGGCCAACTCAAGAACCTATAAGGGACATTTCAGGGGAAGGTCCTTAGTTTAAAAACTTCTTCAAATGGGCTATTATTGGAAAAGCATGGAACAAGATTCCTTTGCTTTTGTTAATAAATACCCTCAATGCCAACAACATAGTAACTTGATTCGAGCTCATGCACAAGAACTTCAAGCCTAGGTATCGCCTTGGTCATTTTTAGTATGGGGCTTGGATCTAATCAGAAATATTTCTCCTTCTTCTCAAGGTAATGCATTCATCATCATTGCAACAGACTACTTCATGAAATGGGTAGAATTTGTTCTAGTTCAAGCCACAACTACTAAAGTAATTTGTCACTTTCTACTTGATAATATTATTTCCCATTTTAGACTTCCTTTTGCCTTTGTTTCTAATAATGGTACCTCATTTAAGAATAAGGACATCAAGTAATTCTTGGAGAAATTCTGCATTCAACAATGCTTCTCTATGCCATACTATCCTTAGTCTAATAGACAAGCAGAAGCTTCCAACAAAATAATAGAGAAAATTCTCCATAAAATGTTAATAAACATGGTAAATATTGGTACACTCAACTTTCCTATGCATTATGGGTCTATCACACGAGTATTCATATGGCTATTGGAACTACCCCGTATAATCTCATATATGGTGCCTAACAGGATCATTGTAACTTTGTCTAATTTATCTATCATTTAATTTTTATCAATCTAGGCGGTGTTTGGAGCTATCTATGGCAAGGTTTTGGGGTTTCAAAGATGTTATCCTATTCCTAGATTTTGATGGTGAAAGTGTAAATCAATCTTAATCTATCATTCTCCACATTATTTTACACTATTTTGCTTGCAAATGTAAAGAGTCGTGCTTGAAATAACAATCTATACTATTTCCAATGAAACACACATACAAAAATAAATGTCGAATCAAAATTAAAATAATACTGAATTGAACCAAAGCTGGAAGTGAATGCTTGATCTATACTAAACACACATGCTAAAAAATAATGTTTTAACAGAATTAATGTTGGAAAGAATAAACATTTTTATGATTTTCTTTTAATTACCTATAGGTTGACAACTACAAATGAGAAATACTTAAACTATTTTAATCACGTCACAAGAAAACAACTAATTTCAAACATACCATAAATAAATTCAATCACAAGAAAAGAAGTACCAGTAGATCACCTCCTTCAGGTCGAGTGGACCCAACTCCCCTTCTAGAAGGATCTTCTTATGTTAACACATAATTAAGAGAATTTCCTTCTTATTTTCATTCAATCAAAACTTCGTATGGTCATGCTTACAGAAAAGAGAATAAAATTGTCACTGCAAAACTATCATGGAAAAAGGAACTATCTTTCTACTCTAATGGCTCGCTATTATACACTTGAGCCTTATTTATAAAATAGGACTGAACCGGACTAAAAACTAGACTAAACTAAACTTTTCCCTACCTTTATTCCTAAGACTAATAGTCTTTTATTCCAAACAAGAGATGCTAGTAATTACTTATAAAAGTGCTCAAATGTGAATTTGAAAGTTCACAATGCAATATATCATTCTTTCTAATGTTTTATATTGTCAAGGTTACAATGACCCCCTTCTCCATTATTTGACTTAGGCTAAAATTAATGTTGCTCTTGAAGAGGCCAACTCAAGAACCTATAAGGGACATTTTAGGGGAAGGTCCTTAGTTTAAAAATTTCTTCGAATGGGCTATTATTGGAAAAGCACGGAACAAGATTCCTTTGCTTTTGTTAAGAAATACCCTTAATGCCAACAACATAGTAATTTGATTCGAGCTCATGCACAAGAACTTCAAGCCTAGGTATCGCCTTGGTCATTTTTAGTATGGGGCTTAGATCTAATCATAAATATTTCTCCTTCTTCTCAAGGTAATGCATTCATCATCATTGCAACAGACTACTTCATGAAATGGGTAGAATTTGTTCTAGTTCAAGCCACAACTACTAAAGTAATTTGTCACTTTCTACTTGATAATATTATTTCCCATTTTAGACTTCCTTTTGCCTTTGTTTCTAATAATGGTACCTCATTTAAGAATAAAGACATCAAGTAATTCTTGGAGAAATTCTGCATTCAACAATGCTTCTCTGTGCCATACTATCCTTAGTCTAATAGACAAGCAGAAGCTTCCAACAAAATAATAGAGAAAATTCTCCATAAAATGTTAATAAACATGGTAAATATTGGTACACTCAACTTTCCTATGCATTATGGGCCTATCACATGAGTATTCATATGGCTATTGGAACTACCCCATACAATCTTGTATATGGTGCCTAACAAGATCATTGTAACTTTGTCTAATTTTCCTATCATTTAATTTTTATCAATCTAGGCGGTGTTTGGAGCAATCTGTGGAAAGGTTTTGGGGTTTCAAAGATGTTATCCTATTCCTAGATTTTGATGGTGAAAGTGTAAATCAATCTTAATCTATCATTCTCCACATTATTTTACACTATTTTGCTTGCAAATGTAAAGAGTTGTGCTTGAAATAACAATCTACACTATTTCCAATGAAACACACATACAAAAATAAATGTTGAATCAAAATTAAAATAATACTGAATTGAACCAAAGCTAGAAGTGAATGCTTGATCTATACTAAACACACATGCTAAAAAATAATGTTTTAACAGAATCAATGTTGGAAAGAATAAACATTTTTATGATTTTCTTTTAATTACCTATAGGTTGACAACTACAAATGAGAAATACATAAACTATTTTAATCACGTCACAAGAAAACAACTAATTTCAAACATACCATAAATAAATTCAATCACAAGAAAAGAAGTACCAGTAGATCACCTCCTTCAAGTGGAGTGGACCCAACTCCCCTTCTAGAAGGATCTTCTTATGTTAACACATAATTAAGAGAATTTTCTTCTTATTTTCATTCAATCAAAACTTCGTATGGTCATGCTTACAGAAAAGAGAATAAAATTGTCACTGCAAAACTATCATGGAAAAAGGAACTATCTTTCTACTCTAATGGCTCGCTATTATACACTTGATCCCTATTTATAAAATAGGACTAAACTAAATTTTTCCCTACCTTTATTCCTAAGACTAATAGTCTTTTATTCCAAACAAGAGATGCAAGTAATTTTAACCAAGAGATATCCTTGATTAAAGTTCTGCAAACATACAGGTGAGGCCTACATTAGAGGAAAAATTTACTGAAGAACTTCAGTTATTTAGATGACTCAACCTTCAAACTGGAAGAACAAGGTGCAGAGAAAGAGAACTAAAGTTAGTCAGAGTGTCATGATGACCAACTGGATAGCAGAAGTAATTTGGGATCATCTTATTCTTTGCGAGGCACGAACCAAGACTGAAGTTTTGGCATGAAATTTGTCAAGTAAACACTGGCTTCAAAGAAGGGTGAACAATTATGATGCAGAATGTTACTCCAAAGCTATCTGGAGCTAACTATCTTTTCTTTAGGATCAGCTCTGAAGAGATGTGGAATATTCAATCCTTGGAACTAGTAGTTGCATTAGTCACAAAAACAAATATATATGCATAGAGACAAGAAATTATAGAAACATTCAAACAGATCCAACCATTGAAAGAATAAGCACCAAAACACATTATCAATCCATTCTTAAAATAGTTTTAAGTGCTTAATTATGTATTTAAATGTATCAAGTCCATAGAAATTAAAGAAATATTGCAATGTACATATGAAAGTAAAATATAATTATCAAGACTCATCAGTGTCGATGCCATCATGCCCTTAGAGTTGTAAATTTCTTCTTTGTGGGTTTCCCTCCAAGGCCTCATTAATGATAGTACTTCTCATGATTAACAACTTCAACAACTTAAGATTCTCAATGAATAATGTATTAATGCTCTCGAACATCTCCAAGCTTAATAAAAAAAAACTTGAATCACAACTATAATCAGCGAGTTTTACATTGCTCATTCTAAGTAGGTGACTTGGTTTGGTATGAGAATTAACGCAATCTAAATGCCCCTATTGGTGCTAAAGGCAAGTTTAGTTTGAATTGGTTGGGACCTTACATCATCACCTCAATATATGGTTCCGACACATATGGCCTTTCTATGATAGATGGTAAGCCTCTCAAAGAGTCCATTAATGCCATGCATTTACGTTGTTTTCACACTTAAGTTCATCCTTTTTATGTGGCATTTGTATAGAACATTTATTCTTAGAATTTATTGTTTCTTATCTTATGTCATTTCATCATTAGCACAACAATCAAGTGCTATGATTTCTGTAAAAAAATTGTATTCTATTTGAATATCAAATTTTTCTTTCTTAAAACACAGTGCATTAGTTTGTTTAGTGTTTTAAATACTTTACATTCTTATTTACACTTGTTGTTTCTATTCTCGACAAAATTCTTGTTATCTTGAATATTAGTTGTATTTTTTATTTATAAATGGAAATTATTTTACTTCTTTACCATGTTGATTAATAGTTAATCATGTAAATGATTAATTAGTTCATTTAATTGTTTAATTAGATCTTTTATAGTATTTAATTAGATAATTCTCATTTTAAATTCTTAATTAGATCTTTATTGTAGTTATTTAAGCAATTTCATTCTCATTTGTTTGATTAAATCATTATAGCATTTAATTAAACAACTTCAATAAGTTATTTAATAGATATTAATTGTATTTAATTAAATAATTTCAAGCACATATACATGATAATCATATAAAATGTCCATCACATGTATGAAAACACATAAACATCCATTACACAAACATATCGATCAAAATCTCACAATACAATTAATGTCTTGATAAATCATATACGAAAAATCACCATAGTATCAACATGTGGTGCATATCAAAATATATATACATATATATATGCATCACTAACTAGGGGCATGATTATTTTAGCCCTCTGGTCCTGATGGCAGCTATTGTATAGAAGGCTCTCGACATGAGGCTATAGATTAAAAATGGGTATGAGATCCACTCAGTGCCTCTAGACCCCTCATCATTCATCTTAGCTTTGTTTCCTTAGCCATGAGTCATAACTCGGTCTACTATAGCCATGCCACCTCATCTCATAGTCTGTTTGCCTCTGCCATCAATGCTTGCACCCTAAGATGGTTAAGATTTATCACTGGTGTGGTCTAAACCCTCTGTAGGTCATCGCTAGCATGATCCAACTGGCTTTGTAGAGTGTCACATGCAATCTCTGCACTCTCTTGTCACAGTTTGATCATGCTTTGTAGTGAGCGTTGTGACCTATGAAGCCACCTAGTCTCACTCTACAATCACGAACACAATGTTAATAGTGGATCGATCTAGATGGACTTAACCCTCTTCATATGTAGCCATCAACTATACCATGAGCTCAAAAATATCCATGTCACCAAACAATTTTTTGAGGCTTGTATTAGCCCACACAGCCTGTGCAATCTGTACAATGGGAACCATTTCTACAATGACAACCTATGAAATCGAGCCACTCCAGTGTGTGCACTATAAGGGTCAAATAAAAATATCATTAGTTCTCTCATCATATAAATATAAAATAAAATCAAAATCTAGTATTGTACTCAAATCATAATATAGAAATAAAAAATCTCACCTAGATCTTTGATCTACCAATCAGGATCCCTAGGAGCCACTTGTGAAGGAGGTGCGATGCTCAGTATGCTTGCTAGTGTAGTCACCATCACATCAATTGTACCAATGGAAGTCTCACAATAGTAGTACTACTTGACTCCCCTCACATTGTCTGACTTTGGATGCCACTGGTTGATGGTGGCACCTGAGCTACTTGAGGTCGAGCTCTACGTCTCTCCTTTGTAGCGATCGATACCTCGTCCCTTCGTCATTGCCACTCCTCCACCTATACTGGCATGGCCTCCTCCTACTGGTCCTCTCCATCCTCCTTTTTGGCAAGGAATGAAGAGTCACAGATTGAAGTTCTGAGCCCAAGAGCCTTGCATGTTGTATTTATACCCCAATTTTATAGTAGGAAACGATCCGTGAGTTTGCGGTAGGAAATAACATCATGCGGTAAAATAACATAATAGTGAATCAATGACACAAAAGTTAAACATTCAATTTAAGTATCTGAACCATATATCATCCTATCTATATATAAACTTCATGTATTACAATGTTAGATGTACAATCTCTTTCTCTACTCTTTTCTATTATATATCCTTCTATATTCTTCTCTATCTCTTATTTCTTACTTTTATTGCTATGTTACTATATACATATGACTCTATTGGGGATGTGTCCCTTACAAAATATGACTATTCCTACTAGGCCTAGTCGGCCTAATGCTCCGCATTCCATTTGTGGCCAAGTGCACATGTTGCCAACATCATCCCCCCCTTTGAAACCATGTCTTGTCCTCAAGTCATGAAAAATGTTTAATTTGTGGGTAAGATGTTCTTGTATATCTCCTTGAGCTATACAAATGCTAGAGCCCATTGGCTTTTTACTTGTTGTAGCACTTGTATTTGGCTATGTGTTTGAATTATTATCTTTTCTACTTCTGCAATGCTGGTTGGAATTTGGATTTGTTGCACTATCTTCTTCGCATCCCATAGTAGTTTAGTCATATGTACTAATCTCAAACTCACCACATCCCTGAGATGTTTGATTTGGGCTTTAATTAGCTCTCTTTGGTCTTGCAATTGTTGGAGTTGAGTATGCATTGTTTCTACATGTGCCCTTGTTGTCCCATCGACATCCAACATTGGATTATAGGTGCCAACCACTTGTAGTATATGTAATTCCATTTGGTCTATCTAATTTTTTAGGCCTTTGGTCAATGTAGGCCATTAGAGATAGAATTGATAGTGTTGATGTCATTGGCCATTTGTTGCAGAGTGTTTATATGAGCTTCTAATTTTTAATGTGTTATGGAGCATTTCCTTCTAGCCTCATCGATTATGTTTTTCTCCACTTTTGCGAGGAGCTTATCTTGGATTGTGGTGGCCTGATTGTCCATCTATGCTTTGATCCCATCCAGTAATTGTTTCAACTACTACCCTAGTGGCAGTTTTGTGTCTCTTTGCAGCTATGGTACTTTACTCTGAATTTTGGCTATCGCATCCTCTAGTTGTTTTGTGTTCTCTACATGTTGTTTCAATATCTCTTCCCTTATTGTGCTATGAAAGATATCTCCTAATTGGAACTTCTGTAGGGGTGAGATGCTAGACAAGTCTACCTATGAGTTTGTGAGTGGTAATTGTAGTAACTGTGGTGTTGGCAATGGATGAATCTATTTTTGTTGTACCAATAAGTCTTTGTTATGTTGCATGGGAGAGGTTGTGGTGGATGAAGATGGTCTTTCAAGAGATAGCAGTGACTCTTGTTGCAGTCCTTGGCCCTCTAGTTGATCAATTTCATGTTGGGTGCCTTCTGATTCAATGTTTTATTCATTGTACCTTCCTTTCTTCTTCCAAGATTGCCTCATATGCTTTCTTTGTTACCACGATGGTTTCTTATTGAATTTTCCCTTTTACTTCCTCATTCAGATCCATCAATGTATCCACTCTCTATTTGGATCTGAGCTCCTTGGCCTGTAACTATGTTAGTTTCTCCTTTTGTGTGATAGAGAGGTTGGGGTCAATTTCCTCCAATGCTTGCTTCCTTAATTCTTCCTCCATATCTACATCTTTTTCTCTTTTCTTCCAGATTACAGAGGCCAGATGGTCCAGGAAATTCTCAATGATATGTCTAAGGTGTCTTCATACACTCTTATATGCCAAATTATAGCCTTTTAACAAATGCTTATTTTTTGGACATACCTTATTGTACATCTTTTTATTGTTGAGGGTACTTGTGATGAGGTTTACACTTATGATATCCTCCTTCTTGGTTTCTTCTTGTGCATCTATCTCCAGTATTGTTTATTTGGTTCTTCTTGTCATTCTTTTCTATGGTTTTTGTATTTCTTCTACTTCCTCCTTTGTTTCTGTGCCTGATGTTTGGATTATTTTCCATTTTTCCTTGCTTTTGTCTAGGCTTCTTCTTCTTCGAGCTTAGTTGTATTAATATTTTTTATATTTCTTCTAATGATGGGTCTGTTTGTGGTGATTGCAGAGTGCTTATTGATGCTTCTTGTGTGGATGTACTCTGTTCAACTATAGCCTATGACCCCAAGGACCCCAAATTTAACCTTTCCAACCTCTGCACTTGCGGTATAGATGTACTTATCTGTGGTGGTTTTTGTTTTAGAATTCCCCATTGTTGATGTAGTTTTTCCTTGTGCTTCTCAACATGCTCTTCCACATTTTTCTTAGATTGTTTGTAGATGAGCTCCTTATATGTACCAAATCTCTCCGCATTTGTATCCTTGGGTTGCTTCAATAAGTTATTTGCATAGGATTCCACCATGTTGTATGGTAGTCTAGGGATTCATGATACCTTAGGTTTTACTGCCTCCATTAATGTGTAGTCCTTGTCTACTAAAAAGACAATATCATTTGCATACTTCCTCATGATATCATATGAAATATGTTCCCTACTTTGCATTTGTTGTTGAAGGGATTTGAAGAACCTCCAATACATGGTAGTGTCTGATGCAATGTCATTGAATTGTTGGACATGGTATTTTATTTACATCACCATTGATTGATTTGTTTGCCATGCCTTACTAGAAAATCAAGGTAATGAATTCGTGAAATAAAATGTAAGGGAAATAAATAAAGTCCTATACCAGAATTGATATTGTACTTTCTTTATCCTTTGTAGATTCTCCAGTAGCTTCCCTTGGAGGATTTCGCACAAGTCAAACTCTTTTCCCTCTACAATCATTTGGTATGTGGTGTGGATTGTGGTGTCTATTGTCAAATCCTCTTTGTTTGTATAGTATATTTTATATGTGATATCCATGGTGGCATACTGCACATCCATATTTGTAATTTTGGTCACATCGAGGTTCCTTCCATCATATGTTGTGTTGATTAGCTATGTGACATTATCATTTTTAATAGCCTTTTTGGAAGGCATCTCCCCTGTTGCACACAACCCTGTTACTGCCTGGATTTCTTGCTTGCTTATGCGGTAGGGTTTGTTGAGGTAAATGTATTCATCATGGATCCAACTTAGAATAGTCTTGATCCACCCATGCTCTACTGAGAAATCTAGGAATTCTTTCCACACATCCAACTTCTTGTTCTCTATTTCTTGGTACTATGGTATGTATTATGTTTGGTCCTACTACAATAGAGATTTTCGTAGTGTTTCAAACTTTGTGTGATCTATCTCTAAGAGGGGCGTGTGGATATACTTTCTTACATCCTCAATGTAGATTACATCAGCTAGGATGATAGAGAATGCCCCATCTACGTTGACCTCCATTTCTTTATATGGAGACTTCTTATATTTTGGGTGCGGCTTGTCGGAGACATTGACCAATGTAGGAGTTGATATTTTTACTTTGTAATTTGTTTTTGTTCAACTTACTTGTAGAAATTTTTCTTGAGCTCACAACTATTCTTGGAATGCAATGGTGTTGAGTGACAGTTTGGAGCTATGTTTTATAACCATAATGGTGGGATTTGCATTTAATGTATTTTCCTATTCTTAGTTTGGCGCACTTTTGTAATTGTTACATTCTCGTGGGTTATTTTCTTTTGCCGGTTTCTACTTTATATCATACATATGTTACATATAATTTTAAAAAAAAATCCACTTTTCTTTATCCCGTAGTTTGATGATAATGTTTTAGTCTTGCACCATTCACATATATTGTGAGAAATTTCCCTTTTAATGTTTTAAGTCTCACCGCTCTGGAACTTGAGATTTCTTTAATGTAGTGGGGTCCTAGCCATCTAAATTTCAACTTCCCCTACTTTTTGAACTTACTGTCATAGAGTAGCACTAAGTCCCCTTTGTTAAATACTGTGTCTTATATTTCTATCATACCAAGATTTTTGGCGTTTTCATTCTAGTCTTGGGTTATATGTTGCTAGTAGCCTATTTTTGTCTAATTTGTTGATATCTTCCAACCTTTGTTTCTCTTCCTCATCCAACCGTAATGTAAGTGCGGTGCGTAAATTTGATACAATAAAGTTCATGGGTAGAGTGGCATTCCAACCCATATATTAGTTTAAATGGTGAAAATTTGGTTGTTCTCTTGTAATTTGTTCTATATGCCCGTAGTACCATAGGAATTTTCACATCCCAGCCTGTTGTGTTGCCATTGCACATCTTTGTCAGTGTTGTGCCTATTATCTTATTTACTACTTCACTTGCTTCATTAGCCTATGGATGGTAGGGGCTACTTTTGTTATGACTGATCATGAAGCTCTTCAAGAGCTTTGCAATTATCTTGTTGACAAAATGTTTGCCTTTATCACATGTTATGCTCAAGGGACAGTCAAACCTAGTTATTTTTTACATATATGAATTTTGCAGTAGTTTTGGCTATACAGTCTTTAGTTGGTTCTGCTTTTGCCCATTTTGTAAGATATTCAACTCTAATGATTATGAATCTAGCTTTTGTACATTTAGTTGGTGGATCAATGGGTCCAATAAAGTCTATGGCCCAATTCTCAAATGGTATTTGGGCTAGGACTGGCCGCAGTGGCATCTCATCTTTTGTGGTGGGTTTACCCACTCATTGGCATTATCGCATTGCTTAACATATTGACTAGCATCTTTAAATAGTGATAGCCAACATAGTTTTGAGAGCATAACCTTCTTTGTAGTGGTTTCTCCTAAATTGTGTCCTCCAAAAATGCCCTCATGTGCTTCCTTGAGGATATTTCGTCTTTTATTTTCAAATACTACTCTCCTTATGATGTCATCTATCCCAATTATATGCAATTCCCCTTCAATTAATGTATATGGTAGTGATTTCTTTAACAATATCTTTATCATTTGGTGAACTAATTTCTAGAAATTACCCTATTGATAGTAAGCTTGCTACATCCTTTAGATCCTCTAGTACCACAATTGCTCTAAACAAAATTGTGCTAGGAAAATCTTCTTTCAAATTGTCTAGTTCCTCTCTTGTTTCAATTCTAGATAGGTAGTCAGGACCTTGATTGTTCTTCCCCAGTTTTACCATGATATTGAAATTGAATTCTTGAAATAATAATAGCCACCTACATATTCTCCCTTGTGTAACTAGTCTGTTAAGTAGATATTTTAATAGTTCATGGTCTGTGTAGAATGTGAATTGGGTATTTAGTAGATAGTGTCTAAATTTGTGGAGCACATATACCATTTCTAGTGCTTCCCTTTATATAGTAGTATAATTTTTCTCCACTTGAGAAAGTTTGTGGCTTGCTAAGGCAATTGGATGGACCTTATTCCCTCTAGTTTGTGCTAATACTATGCTAATTGCTATTCCGGAAGCATCTACATGAACATGAAATGGGATGTTCCAATCCAAAAAGATTAATATGGGAGCTTCTGCTATATTTTGCTTCAATATGTCAAATGCTTGTTGACATTGTTCATTCCACTCAATTGTTTTGTTTGATTTCTTCTTTAAAAGTTCTTCTATTGGTGTCACTATGGTGGCATATCCTCTAATAATTTTTTGATGATATCCAATATAGCATAAGAAGATTTTAACCTCAGATGTTGTCTTTGGTGGTGGTAAATTCATGATTAGTGTCACTTTCAAGGGGTCTGCCATGAGTCCCTCTTTGCATATTATGTGTCCTAGAAGTGTACCAAATGGTACTGCAAAAATGCATTTCTTTCAGTTTAGTGCAATTGTCGGCTCCTGCATCTTTCTAACATTGTGTGGAGCACTTAAACATGGTATTTTAACAGTCCATGGACTGTTCGGTCATCTAAGTAGACTTCCAAAAAGTCATCGATCAAATCTTTAAATGCATTGAACATAATTCTGCTAAAGACCGCTGGCACATTCTTTGCTCCAAAGGGCATTACAATGTACATGGACCCCCACTCTGTCATAAATGTAGTTTTTGATTGGTCCTCCTAAATTTTGACCTAGTGATAACCAGAAAACCCATCAATGAAAGGATAAGTTTCTCTTCCAACTACTGATTCCAAGACCTCTTCTGTAAATGGTGTTAGAAATGGATCATGGATGAAAGCTTTATTTAGCTCCTTGAAATCTACGCATATCCTGATGTCTCTTGTTTTCTTATTTTGTACTACCATTGGACATATCCATTATGCATCTTCTACTGGCTTAATGGTCCCTACCGCAAGCATTTTGTAAATTTCAATTTTAACCTTCTTTTTCATGTTAGGATTTAATCTGTATGGTCTCTTTTTTAAGGTTTTACTCCTTTCAGTTGGATTTTCATTATTCATGCTTCTTCTTTATTTCCTTTTAGATCTTTGAATGTTCATGAGAATAAATCTTCATATTTTGTCAGGATTTCCATAATTTGCATCACTTCCTTCTCCTCCCAATAATCTCCTATTTTTCAAGCTTAGGACTTCCTTCTGTTGCTCTATTTTCCTCTCTCAATTTTAGCAATTAATTATAATATTTTCCTTAGATTCTGCATGTGATGTGATTATCCTTTCTCCTTGGTTTATTTCTATATTCAAGTGGGGTTCTTCATTTTCTCTTACATTTTGTTGTGTTGTGTAGCATATTTTTCTAGAATATTATTCCTGTGTATCGATCCATTCTATCAAATTCCATATTCCTTACTTTCTTGGAGGCTCTGGTGTTTGTTATTTTATCTGTACTTATATTTGGTCTTCTTCTATAGGTAAGAATATGATTTTCTTCATCTTTTGTAGTGTGTTATTGATATTATTATCAGGATGAGAAAAAGTGAATGTATGTTGGAAATCTTTTTGAAGTTCATCCCAGTTTCTTGTTTCTACTCTCTTTTCCAGGTTTGTACTATAGGTGTTAATGTCCAATAGAACATCTGGATGTACAACCTTGTGTCATATTCTTTCCTTGCATTCCATGTAGTGATACAAATGTCTAAATGT
Source organism: Cunninghamia lanceolata (assembly GCA_027924645.1). Lineage (NCBI taxonomy): Eukaryota > Viridiplantae > Streptophyta > Pinopsida > Cupressales > Cupressaceae > Cunninghamia > Cunninghamia lanceolata. The sequence goes on along the minus strand of BSBN01000635.1, from coordinate 8,457,591 downwards.
TGTTGTGGTGGTATAGTTCCATCATATTTCAAGATTTGTTTGCATTCCCCATCTTCTGATAAGTACCTTATTTTTATGAGGATTTTTAGAGCTTTCCACTGAGGGATATTGTCTTTATGGGTGTTCCACCACCTTGTTGGGCTACATATTAATGTATGTTGTGCATCCAAACTTAGTTTGTCTCTATCAAAAAATTTCTCCATCTCTTCCAAGTATGTTTTTAGGTTGCCCACTACTGAGTATCTTCATAACTTAATATGAGATATGCCTCATGAAATGTGATTGACTTGTTGATATTTTTGGATGGTGGGGGGGTATATGAAATTGATGAATCTTGTGTTGATTGTGGTGGAGCAAATATTTGCAGTGGAATGCAATGTCATTTTGGGAACTCTATGTAGTGCATAGAATTGTATGGATCTTCTTATCTTTTAGGATTGTAACTCTGGTTCATCCCTTAACCATGCATTTAGTACATCTTCACTATCTGTATTTTCATTGCTACTTTCAATATATATCTCCCCTTAAGAGTTTGGTTCTTCAATTGGTTCCAGCTTGGACAATTTTTCCAGTGAGTAAAGCATTTTGGATACATCATCATCATATTCTTCCTCTACCACCTCTTTTGCATATGCATTACTAATGTCTATACCCAAAGGTTTATGTACTATCTTATCATTATCCGCAAAAGACAATTCTTCCTTCCTTGAATCTATGATGTTGTTGAGTTTACAAACCATTGTAATCCAAGAAGTGTGTTAAAAGCATCGAAGGGTTCTTTCATCTCAATAATTTTGAAGTCTAATATTTGTTTAACTCATAGTATGTTGACTTTGACATTCTTTCAAGTTCCCATTGTGCCTATTGATGAACCATCTTCTAGGCTAATGTTGTAGGGGGTTTCATGTAAGTTAGGTTTTCCTAAATGTTTCCATACCCTTCTAGGAAGCATGTTGACATCTACGCCCAAATCAACCATCACTTATTTAATCTTTTTATGATTTATGTGTGCGTCTATCATCAATGGATTGGTTTTCTAGGGTCAAGTTATTTTTGTCATTTTCCAGACCTATGGTTTTGGAATTATCTGTTTATTCTAGTACTTAGAAAATTGTTTCAATTTTTCAATTAGATTATTTTGTTCTGCAACTAAGGCCAATTATTTTAATATCGCAGCTTCTTGTTCTGAAAAGCAAGATTTATAATATTGTTCTTTCTGTTGTTCCTGGATTATAGTTTTCTTAGCTTCTTCTACTATTTTTTCATGCTTATAATTGGTTGGGAAGAAATCTTCTTCTTCTTCATCATCCTCATCTAATTCTTCTATTTGTTGTCTTGCTTTAGCGGTATCTTTTCCTCTTCTTGTAACTATCACAGCGTTGGTTTTATTTTTGTGTTCCAATAGGGCTTTCTATCTTAACTTCTCCTTTTTCTCCCTTTATTATTTTCTAGATCCTCTTCCTTATTTAATATATGAGAATTGCTATGTTTTCTATCTTTCCTTCTTCTTTTCAACAACGTCATGCCCCTTGCGATGGGTTCTTGGCAACTTTTAGCATTATTTTTGTACTTCTAGTTGCATTAGGTCCAGATAGTTCATCACTTTTTGAATGTGGTGGAGCTTTTTTAAAGTATTTCTATGCTCTCTCACATGTAAACAAATCATGTTCTGGGTTTCCACAAAATACGCATGGTTTTTCTTATCTGTCCAACACTCATTTGCATAATGCCCTTGTTTATCGCATTTGTAGCAGGTGGCATCTTCACTTCTTCTTGTGCCCCTACCTCTGCATCCTCTATAGTTGTTATAGTAGCCTCTTTCCTTATTTCAATAATTGGGTGTGTATGATATTTGATTTTACAGTGGTCTATTTTATAGTGTGTTGATGTTTCTTTGATTTTTCCACCTCGGTGCTTTGTATCCATGATTTTGGGCATAGAGAGATTTTTCTGCTAATCCTTTTATATATGCCATCTCATGGTTTCTTTATTATTGCGATGATGATCACACCATGGTTCATGTTCTTCCCCTTCTTCTCAGAGTCTAAACAATAGGGATGGACAATCATTTGTCTCGTGATCATTCCACTCTCTACATATTTCACAATAAACTGTTTGAGTCTTTCTTTGTGATGTTCTTAGTGTTGACTTTATAAATCATTTGTTAGGTCTTTAGGGTGTAAAAACCATATTCTATAGACTAGAATAAAATAATAATAATCTCATTAAAATAGTGTGGAAAAGGGAACAATAAAAAATTTCCCATAAATAATACATCTCCATGTAAAATACTCTTATCAATATAATCAATATGATTCAATACTTCAGCTAATCAAATAGCTTAATAAAAAGGACTATTCCTTTACAATATCTAGCCATATAGGCTCACACAAATGAACATCTCACCATACAATGTCTCTGATACCATAGCATATCTTCAACAATGAATCTAGTGAAGAGAGAGCATCATCAAAATGATTTACCACCTAGCCACGAGGTTCACGCATCCCTAGTCATCCTCCTGAATGGAGAAGCCTAACCCTTTGCAAGGGGTCTAGTAAACTGAAGCCAACATGCATGAAGGAATTTAGTGTAGCATGATATATCTATAATCCCTATAGCATGAGCCAAATGCATATATAGATCTAATATCATGATATGGTAGAGAGAAATAAAACATCAAATAGTAAGTATTACTAATTTGACTGACAAGCTTTGGCAAAAGCATCTTTTTCAGCTGTGTTCGGCTAGGAAGGTTCAATAAGGAACCTACCCTTCTCTGTTGCTCCATATTCGACACCCATCCATGCTCTTCTCTAACTCATCATACATAAAAGCAAGAATAGAAAATACATTCACAACATCACAAGAAAGATAACTTACGCAATATTCCATACATCTTTTCATGGAAACATATGAGCAATTGAAGTAAAAACAGTAACATGAAATTTTACTTCAACATGAAATTCAATACATGCATATATATATATATATATATATATATATATATATATATATATATATATATATTAATCCAAAAGTCATGTCATTCAACAGTTTCATAAGATTGATCAAGTGGGTATGCAACGCTTTCTAGGGTCTAGTTCCCCAAATAGTTTTCCTTGTTGGCTACCACCCACTTAGGTGAAGCAGGGATGGATTTCTAAAGAGACAAAAGATTAAACATTTAGTTAAAAGGAAACAATTGATCTGAAGTGTATTTATTAAGATTCAAAAGACACTCATGGCATAACACTAAGCCAAAGAAGTTGACTACAGTTTCCATATCATATACCTAATTATGTACTTGACTCGTCATTAATCACATTCTAATTGACATTCACACTTAAGATAGTTAGACTAATCATTAACCATGGTTAGTCAACATCGTAAACAAAATCAATTTATTTCTAATCCATTCTAAAATAAAAAGAGGTCTTCTACCTTATTAAGTTTGGATTAGTAGAATGTGTGAGGTTTTTTTCAAATGTTTCCTTTAAACCTTTTTGAAATTATAATTAGTTGATATGAACGAAAGGCCTTGATCATCGGATGTCAATTTTTTGCTCTGCATGTCGAGCTAGGGCGTTCATGCCCTAGCCCGATCCTCTAGTTTTTTCTTGGCCGTGCAAAGTGTGGGGAGTGCATGCATTTTGGGGAGGTCTGGGGTTGTGATTTTTATCAGTGCAAAGTTTTTTTCATCTGCATCGGTGTCTCTTTCTCCCTGAGCGTGTGGGGGTTTTGTACCTGGTTGGAGGTTGCGGGTGGGGTTTTTGTGCCTGGTTGGTTTGGGTCTGCAGTTCAAAGGTAGTGTTGGGTGGTGGGTTAGTTAAACCCTAGTGGTGGTTCTTTTTTCTCGGGGGCCTACATGCCCGCCTTGGGTCTTGTTTAGTTTCAATGCCGATCGAGGAGTCTTCAGGGGCTAATCCCAAGATGGATTTTTGCTTAGCAGCAATTGGTGCGAATTCTCCTTCACATGCTTTGAAGGTTTTTAATAATAACTTGTTCTCACTAGATACAAGGTTGGTTGGTTCAGGTTTGTCTGGTGGTACACGAATTACGAAAATCAATGGATGTCTTGAACGTTGTGAGGAGAGGCCAAAATTGGTTATCCCGTTGGAGATGATTGCAGAAGATATTAACTATTATTTGAAGCATGCATTGTTGTGCAAGTTTATGGGGATGCGGGTTTCATTACAATTTCTTGAATCGTGGGCCCAACGAACTTGGATGCCAGAGGGAGAAATGGAGATTATGCTTTTAGAAAATAACTATTTCATGGTTTCTTTCAATTGCCTGGCGGATCGCAACAAGGCCTTTGAAGGAGGCCCCTATTTTCATAATCAGATTGGGTTATTTATTAAACCTTGGCATGTAGGCTTCAATCCTGCTAAAGAGCTTCCAAACCGGGTTCCGGTGTGGGTTCATCTTCCGAGGTTTCCTGTGGAATGTTGGCGGGATGATGTTTTGCACTTGCTGGCTTCGATGCTAGGAAAACCAGTTGGTCCTTCACAGCAAACTCAAGTTAAAAAGGTGATGACTTTTGCTCATATCTGTGTTGAGATTGATTTAAGTAAACCTTTGCCAGATTCGGTGGATATGTGTGCAGGTCCTTACTCTTGGGTGCAGCAGTTGGACTATGAGACTCTTCCTTTTCAGTGTCATCTTTGTCATGAATATGGTCATTTGTAGAGGAGATTCGCAAAGGCTAGGCCTGTGGATTCCCAACCTTCTCAGCCTCCCTGCAATCCCCCTAGGGTTGAAAAGGGGAAGGAACCCATTCCTGGTGATGTGGATGGGGCTAATGGTTTCATTCCTGTCAAGGCTCGAAAAAGGAATCGGGGTCAAAAGAGGACTTTGAAGGAAAGGCAAGATGAAGATTCTTTCAACAGATTTGAAGTTTTAGATGATCTCAGCCAGCAGGAAGTGAATCCAGTCTTGGTGAATCTGGATCAGGGTGCTTTGTGTACAGGACAGGAGGGCCTTCTTTCTGAAGCTACTCAGATTTTGCAGGATAATAGGGCTTTGCAAATGGACACAGATGTTCAAATGGAAGTCCAGGTGGAATCGGTTCCTATTATAGTAGGGAAGAAGGGTGGTGAGGATGGATCTCCTCTTGTTTCGAATGCAGGTACTAAGCGGTTGAAGAATAATAAGTCTTCTTCTTCTCATTTGGGTCTTCATCAAAAAGATCCAAAAAAAGGGGCTGGGGAGAAGTCTTCCAAGCTTGGTAGAAAAAAGGATTTGGAAAATATTAAATTAACAGGGGAAACTTTGGTAGAGTCAGGGTCTGTTAAGACTCTAGATTCTCATTTTTCGAGCCCCTTGAAATGATTGTTCTATCCTCCAATGTAAGGGGCTTGAACAGTGGCCCTCGACAAAAAGTTGTTTGTGATTTGGTTAGAAGTCAATCTCCTGATGTTCTTTTCCTGTAGGAGACTAAGTTATCAGTGGAGTGTATGTTTGGTTTAGTGCCTAAGTTGTGGGGGAGTGGTGAGTGCTAGTGTATTGGTGCTCAAGGGTCTGTTGGGAGGGTGGCTTATTTATGGAATCCTTGGAAGATCCGTCCTCTTTGGTGGTTGTCCTTTCAATCTTCTATCTCCATGATTGCATCTTGTTTTGAGACGGGGGGGTCTATTCTCTTCTCCAATATTTATACGCCTACTAAACTTCAGGGTAAGAAACTTTTGTGGTCCCATATCTGGTTTGTCTGAAGCATGGTTCCTTTCCATTCATGGATTATGGCTGGAGACTTCAATGTTATTTCTGAGTTGGCTAAGAAGCGGGGTGGTATTGCGAGGCTTGAGCCTTCTGCATTGCTACTTCAGGATAACATCTCAACTTTAAATCTTGTTGATATCAAGCCCATTAATGGCCAGTTTACTTGGAACAATCACAGGATCGAGAATAATTGCATTGCAGAATGACTTGACTGCTTTCTGGTTTCTTGCTACTGGGTTGGTGGGTTGTGGTCTTCGAGCTCTAAAATTTTGGATTGGAGGGGCTTAGATCATTGGCCTATCAAGCTGGCTATTTCTTCAACTCGTGCGCCTTGGTCTCCTTCTTTCAAGTTCCAACTTATGTGGTTGTGTGACTCCTCTCTCCATGACTATGTTGCTGAGTGGTGGAGGTATGGTAGACCTGCTTATGGTACAGCAATGTATACTTTTGCTTAGTTACTTCAATTTGTCAAGTATCAGCTTAAATGGTGGAATCGACATTGCTTTGGAAACATTTTCCATGCTAAGACTGTTGTCCAGGCTGAGTTCGATGGTATTACGAGGTTGATCAGGGAGGATGGAGTGACTGAGGACCTGCTGTGGGAAGAGACTAGGGCTTTGAAAGCACTGGAAGAGTGTGAGCTACGAGAGGAAGTTTTTTGGAAATAAAAGGCTCGGATTGAGTGGCTTCAGGAAGGGGATAAAAATAATGCTTTTTTCTTCAACTCGGTGAAAGCCAAGAGACATGGCAATTCTATTTCTGCTCTGGTGAATGACAGGGGTGAAACTCTTTCTTCTTTTCATGAAATCACGCGTAAAGCTACGCAATATTTTGCTTCTTTATTCAAGGAGGACTCGCAGGGGGGTTCTGATGAGGAAGCTCAGGTCCTTTCTTGTATCCCTTCTTTGGTATCTAGGGAGATGAATGAGCATCTTATGAGTGATATCTCAATTGAGGAGCTAGAGGGGATTATGTTTCAAATGAAGAGGGGGAAAGCTCCTCGCCCTGATGGTTTCCCGATTGAGTTATTTCAAGAATTCTGGGAGATTATCAAGTTGGACTTGTTGGCGGTTGTTCAGGAGTCTCGAAAGAATAAACAGATGTTATGGGCTTTGAATTCTACCTTCCTTGTTCTCATCCTAAAGTGTGATGGGGCAGATAGGTTAAGTCATTTCATCCTATCTCTCTTTATCTCTAAATTGATTGCTGATAGGTTGGAAAAGTGGCTTAAAGTGCTAATCTCTGAGGAACAAAGTGGTTTTGTGGCAAACCATTCACTCTATGGCCAGTTCCAAAGATAAGGCGATGTTCATCAAGCTTGATATGGCTAAGGCTTATGACAGAGTTTGATGGTCCTTCCTTCGGAAGGTTCTTGGTGCTTTTGGTTTTGGGGATGAGTGGATTTATTGGGTTATGAGTTGTGTTACTTCAGTCTCCTCTGTGTTAATAAATGGTGAGCACTCTGATCTTTTTGGTGCCTCTCAGGGTTTGCAGCAGGGTGACCCCCTCTCTCCTTACTTGTTTCTTCTTCTTGTTGAAGGTCTGGGACGTTTGATAAGAAGGAATGTGGAGTTAGGTTTCATTCAGGGGTGGGGGTGGGGAGGTGGTTTACCTCCACAGTCTCACTTGTAGTTTGTAGATGACACTGCTTTGATGGGTATGGCTACAATTAGGGAAGCTTCAAATTTGCACAAAGTGTTGGATGTTTATCTTGTTGCTTCGGGCCAATTGATTAATGAAGATAAGTCTTCCATCTTTTTCTTCAATACTCTGGGTTCCATTCAGAGGCGAATTACTCATATCTTGAGATTTCAGACTAGGGTTCTCCCTTTGACCTATCTTGGTATTCCCATCTCTGTTGGAAGACTACCCAGGGATTCTTGGCAGAATATTTTGGATAAATTTCGTGTGAAAGTTAATCATTGGACCCATCGATGGTTGTCCTTTGCAAGTCATGTTTAGTTGCTCAAGTCTGTGGTGCAGGCCCTCCCCATTTATAGATGTATGATTCAGGTGGCCCCTTTGGGTTTTGTTAGGGAATTGGATTTCTGAGCAAGGTAGTTTGTATGGGTTGGTAGCTTATTGTCCTCTAAATGGAGCCTTGTCAGATGGGACATTATTTGTAGCCCGAAGCAGTTTGGCGGCCTTGGGTTAAGGCAGCTGTCGTTGTCATGGATGGCGTTGGCTGCTAAATTGTATTGGCAGTGGTGTGTGGAGTAGGATGGGATCTGGGCTAGGATATTAACACAAAAATACTTCCCAGGGACCCCTCAGATTGATATTCCTCGTTATCCCCTGGTGGCAAAAGGCTCGGTGATTTGGAGTACGCTCAAGAAAGGGGCTGCTTTGGTCAAGGATGGCTTATTTTGGATTTGTAAAAGAGGGATGAAAGCTCATTTTTGGTCTGATTCTTGGGATGGTTTTCCTCCCATTTTTTCTTAGTTTCCTAATTTGGTGACTCTATACCAGAGGTTTTGTGAGGCAGGATGGTCAAGGGTGAGTGACTTCAAGTCCTTATCTTCTCATGGGCAGTTGGTGGTGGTGAGATGGAAGAATCCTGATGAGTGGCCTATTGTTGGTATGGAGGAGGAGTGTGCTGAGCTTCATAGTATCCTTTCTCGGAGACGTTGTAGCTCCCTCCAGGAAGGGGATGTTCTTTCTTGGTCTCTTAATCCTAAGAGTGTCTATACTGTTGCTTCTGGATATCAGGTGTTGTTATCTCACCAGTTGGATGGGGTGGAGGTTCACTGGTGGAAGAAAGTGTGGAATAAGCTTTCTTGGCCAAAGTGTAACTGCTTTATTTGGACTTTGGCTTGGAATAGGTGCTTGACATGGGATAATATTCAGAAGTGGGGTTTTCAGGGTCCTTCTATGTGTGTTTTGTGTGGATGTGGAGAGGAGGACTCCTCTCACTTGTTTTTCTGTTGTCCCTTGACTTTGCAGCTTTGGCATTTTTGGTGCGAAGTTTGGAAAAGCCCCTGTGTTCATGCTTCCTCCCTAGCGGATTTTTGGAGTAGTCTAGGTAGACCTCCTCCGATGGCCTCTTTCTTGCAAGATGTGTGGTATGTTGGTCCTTCCTTCATACTATGACAGATTTGGTTGGAACAGAATCAAAGAATATTTCAAGGTGAGAAGCTGTTGATTCAACAAGTTTGGCACAAAATTATGGATATGATTCGGGAGACAGTGGAAGCTAAGTGTGATGTGGTGTTCCCTTTGGAGAAAGGGGATGCTGAGTTGGTGGATAGATTGGGTGTTCAGGGGTTGTCTCCAGCTTCTGCCTGTGTCATGAGAGGAAGGCGGGTGAAAAAGAAAGTTCAAAGGGTGGGGAGTTGGCTACCCCCTTCGGCTGGCACTCTGAAGCTCAATACTGATGGTTCTTCAAGGGGCAATCCTGGGCCTGTTGGGATTGGTGGGGCTGGCAAGGATTTTTCAGGATCGGTGGTTTTTCTTTTCTGTTCATGAAGGATTGCAGACTATCAACCTTATGGAAGGTTTGGCGATCCTCTATGCTTTAGAGAGGGCTTATTCTTTGGGATGGTGCAAGGTTATTTGTGAGTCTGATTCACAGGTTTTGATTAATTTGCTGAATAAACAAAAGGTATCTGATGTTAGTTGGCAATTGGCTATGATGGTGCAACAGATTCTGCAGATAAGTTCTTTGATGGAGATGGTGTCTTTCGTCCATATTCCAAGGGAGTGGAATAGGAAAACAGATTGTTTGGCTAAGTGGGCTTCTGAGCATTTAGATGGATGGAAGATTGATGAGTGGGAGCAAGTTCCTCATGAGCTCTAACATGACTTAGAGAGGATTCTTGCCGAGGATGGGAATGGTATTGGTGAAGGATGATGTTGTTTCATGCTTTGTATGGCTGTTTCTTATGGATTCCCAGGGCCTTGGCCCTGTGATGTTTTGTAATGCTCTTTTTTAAATTTCAATAAAGTTTTTACCCCTTTTTTTTTTAAAGTTTGGATTAGTATAACGTATTCACATAAGAGGTTTTCACATAACTTAAGAAAATCAAGTAGTCATACAAGTTGCCTTGTTTAGTGCAATGCTTGTCTAACAATGCAAACATGTCTTTAATAATCTTATTGACACCTTGGAGTCACTAGGCACTAATTAATCCGAACTTAATTATAAGTTTTACCTAAGCATCTAACTCCACTTTATATACTATATAATACTTACTAATTAATTAAATAAAAGTTGGTAATTAAATATTCTAATTAATTACCAATTGAATAATACTTTTTAATATTCTTATATTTAAAATATGCAACTAAAATATTAATATCCACACCCAATAACTAATTCACATCTACATTCAAATCTTTTTAAATGAGGCATAAAATAATAAATCCATTTATTATTTTAAAAGGATTTCACTTTTCATTTATAAAATAATGCTTAAATATAGCACATCCCTAAATAATAGGGATTTGATTTCTCATAAATGAAATATAACACATCCCTAAATAATAGGGATTTGATTTCTCTTAAAATAATACTTAAAAGTAAAACATAACCATAAAATCATTCTTCCCTATTAAATAGGGAGTTAACATCACACCTTCAAAATAAATAAATAAAACTCAAATTAAATAAAACAATAATTTATTAAAGACAACTTAAAAGATAATTAAAATTTATAATTTGCAATATGCAACATCAAATACTTAATATTTAGCTATTAAGGTTTAATTGTTTAAATTATTAAATTATTATTAGAATAAGTTATTGTATGCAAGAATTAATTAAATCAAATTCAGAAAAGAAAAAGAAAAAGATTTTATAGTTTCATCCTTTAATTCTAATTTAACACTTAACATAAAGAAAATAATAATAACTTAAAACAACCCTTACTATTAATACTTATTCTTAAACATGAAAAATAAGGAACTTTTAGGACTTTCCTAATGCTCACACTATCAACTTTATTGTAATTTAAATACCAATAATATTTTGACTATATCAATTATCAAACCTATGCACGTGTATTCTAATTGCATTTTCCATTTAGCTCCAAATAATAATAGCTTTATCCTTTTAATTACTATTACTTGTTTTTAAAAGAATAAACACTAATTCATAATGCATATATATTTTGACTTTACAAATTAAGAATACTTGCTAAACTTTAACAAAATTTCTAATTCTAATATGATAATACAAAAGGCAGAGTTGTATGTTACTAATCTCATCTAAGGTGCAGCAAAAATCATTAAATAAAAGCTTAAAATCAAAACATGCAATGAGGCAAAAATGGGAGAAGCAAAAACATTTGATTGTTTAAATACTCAGCTCCATGGCGCACAGGATATGAAATATGGATGCAAGGAATAAAGAGGAGGGTGTGGAGGAGTTTATACAGGTACGAGCATTGTTAGATATAGTTTTGCTTTTTTTTAAAGCTTGCATTTGCAGCATCCTTCATGTTGAGGAGGGCACAACAACAAGCATTTGCAGCTCATGTCTCCAAAAAAAAGGACTCTAAAAATAGTTAAAACAAGTAATTTAAATTATTGGTTTTAATTTTTATCTTTAAAAAAAATTAATCTAGCTTTCTCCTTAATTCAAATTAATAATTTCTCATGCTTTTTTCGGTATGTAAATGCATAGAGGTGATCAAAATTGGGTTTGGCATACAACCATTGAGATGTAGGAAGGATATTGATGGTTTGTTGGAAAGAATAATTTAAAGTTAACTAGTAAAAGCACCAAAGGTGCTGTCAAATGGCCGATAGGCAACAATATTTATAGGCTTATTGCTAGATAGTTTATATTTATGTTTTTAATTGAAATTCATTACATGCAATAGTTGGTGGACAAGGCTATTTATACTATAAGAAATTTTTTTTTTTTTGTAAATAAAAATAGTGGAACAGTATTAAATGAATAACCATATGAACTAAATTGTGAATGAGCCATTAGAGAACTAATTCATAAATAAACCCTGAGATCTATTGCCTCCCATTCAACCACGATGCAATCTATTAACATTGTCATAATTAGTGTTATACTATTTGTAAGTTGTATTTTGTACATGTTTATTTAGTGTGTTTCACTTTGGAATCTATTTATTGTTTGTGTGGAGTGCAACTATGGTATTCACTTTAATTTGATATACTTATTATTTATGTGAAGTATGGTTTGAACATTGGCACTGACTTATATCTGTTTCACTTTGTATGTTTAAAATTGAATTCACTTTTTTTTGCATTTATTGTTTGTATGAAGTGTGTGTTTGTGCTTTGGTATTTACTTTGTGTGTGTGCTTAAATTTTGACATTCATTTATAGACCTATTTATTTTTATGAGTTATAATGATCAAACCTCTTTAGTCCAATAGCCCTTTACAAGATTAGGGTTCAGAACCTTTCGCCATCGTTGAAAGCACTGTTTATCAGTCTTGCTCATAATGCAACCAGCTGCAAAAGAAACAACATTAACAAACTAATATTACCCAATTATGATGCCTCAAGAAAAGTCTAATTAGTTGCATATTATCAGCACTGATGGTTTGAAATATTAAATGTTATGAACAAACCCTGGGCGTCAGCTATTACAGTAATACACGCATTTTTATGGCCCTATAAAAGACAGACACAACCCTAAGCGTAACTTTAACCCTAACCTAACCCTAATTCTAACCCTAAGTTCCCTAACCCTAATCCTAATTCTAACCCTAACCCTAGCCCTAATTAGTCTAACCCTAGTGCTAACCATAATTCGAATCTTATTCCTAACTATAAATCTAACCCTAACCCTATTTATAATTTTAACCCTAAGCCTAACCCTAATTCTAGCCTTAACCCTGATTCTAGTTCTAACCCTAACCCTAACAATAATCTTAATGAATGTGCGAATGAATGTTGACATTCGCTCTATGTGCATGCACATCTCTATGTGTGTGTGAAATGTTAATTTTGGCATTCACTTTGTTTGAAGTGCATGTGTGTGTATGTGTTTGAACTATCTTTGATGTTCATTGAGTGTCTATGGCTTTGAAAGTTAACTTTGGCATTCACTCTATGTGCATGCACATGTGTGTGTGTGTGTGTGAAAAGTTAATTTTTGCACACTTTGTCTAAAGTGGATATGTGTGTGTGAAAAGTTAATTTTGACATTCACTTTGTTTAAAATGCATGTGTGTGTGTGTTTGAACTCTAACCTTAACAAAAATACTTTGATGTTCACTTTATGTGAAGGATATGTATAAAAATACTTTCAAACTTAAATGATGTTCACTTTGTGTGTTTGAACTAACTTTGGCTTTCATTGTGTGTGCATGGTTTTGAAAGTTATCTTTGGCATTCACGACCTCATTTTATTCATTCCATTCATGTTCTTAAGATATTTGTCTTGCCTTTTAAGACCATATTTTCATCTTTCCTCCATAGGGGGCAATAATCTTTGCATGGAATTTCACACTTATATCCTACACATTTATGTTCACACATGTATTTTTTGATTTGGTTGCATTCTCATGGTGCTTATATGATCTCTATGTATCTTATAGGGTTGTTCATCCCTTATGTTTGCCTATACTATGGGACAACCCTTCATACATGCCTTCATGATTTTTCACCAACTTATGTGGTTGCATGCTTCTTTACACATTACATGATATGTGCTTACATGCTTGTATGATTTGATTACTTTAATTTTCTTTAGTCATGCAACAAATTTATGGGAAGACATATATTCACTAATATTTTTCATGTTCAAGATTTCAAATAATCACTTGTGTTATTCATAGGAACTCATTATCATATGCACAAACAAATCTTTGATCATATTACATGTTTACATCAAGTGGAGATCTATTACCACATTAAATGGAGACTTCTTACATTTCAACATTGAGTGGAACCTTACCACATGGCCATATCACATTGTTGCATTCATCAACTTGCAATCTGTGCCTATTTTAGTTGTGTGATAGAAGCTACTCATTATACATATATTTTTCTATTTTGTAATTTTTTAGGGAACATCCACACCAAGGAGAATACATAAACAATCTAAGAATGATCTATTACTTTATGTGGATCCCATATTTTTTTATGTTTGTACATGAATATTTACTTTTCATGTTGATTGAGAAAGTTCATATATTGTGAAACGCATGCTCATGATAGATTCACACAAACATCAAAGCAGTTGTGTGCACCTTGGTGGAATGTCTTTAATACAATTATAGAGATCAACAAATGGCACACTATAGTGTTGGATTTGGCTCATGCCTCAATCCTATCCATCTCCATTTAGTCCTATTTTCATTCATTCCTTTATTCACCATTCACCCCTCATTTATTACACCCCATATACACTTACCTCAATACATTTGCTCATACCTTCCAATCAATAAACAATTTTTATATATTTTTCCTTTTCGTTGTCTGTAATTTGTAAGTTTTGAGAGTACCCATAAAAATTTTACTGGAATTTTCTTTCAAGCAACTTTTTCTTCTTTGCTTTATACATGTAAGATTTCACTGCATTCATTTACTTGCTAAAATTTTTCTTTCTCTAGAATTCACTTGGATAACATCAAATCAAATAATAGATAAAGTACCTAATCATGGTGTAAGCAAAAGTTTCTTTGAGCAAACGTACAGATTTGCAACAAAAAAGGTTTGTAGCATGGAAAGATCTCTGCAAGCCGTCTTAACAGTAAATAATTGTTTGTCCTTACTTTGTTAAGAATGGTTCACAAATAGGAAAAAAAGTTTAATCATGGAAATTGAAAAGTACTATTTTGCTAAATACAGAGATAAGTAACAACTGAAAGAAACTTTTCATCTAGGAAGTTGGCATATCCTGATTCAATGTCTTTTCAAGCAGAATAATCATTTGCCTTTTATAAAATGTAGTGGGTCTTTCCTTAAAAAGATGTAGAGGCTTTAATAGTACAAATTTTTTTAAGAAGTTATTTTTAATAAGTAATTGATCAAATGGGTATCTTGATTCACCTGTGTAAAGTTGAGAAAACATCAGTGAAGGGTGATAATAGTGTTTTTTGATGGAAGAAAATTACAGTTAAATTTAAAAATAGTATCATCATTATCATGGACTTAATGGACTTCATATTTACTATCTATTAAAAACTAAGAGAATATATATAGTTACTTATATATTAGATTAGTTATATATTGAAAATAAAAAGTTTAAAAATATTTTTAGCAAGAGTGTTTTGGGATTCAACCATGTATATGTTACAAATCACACACACTGATACATCATCATAGAGAGGAAAGTTGTGATTTGGATTGTAGACTCGACACTTAAATGGAGATAGAGATGGAGAGGTGATATAATGACTAACTCTCCTCTTCCTATGATGGATCACTATGCATAAAAAGATCAATGCAAAAATACAGGAAGTTGATTCCAAAAACAATTTTACTATCTTCATGGACTGTGAAAAACTCATGACTACTATTTTCAGCAATCAACCTATTTTAACTTAATCTCAAAGAAATAAAAAAATCTACATATAAAATTTTCATATAAATTCAGAAAACCAAAACTACATAAAAACATACAATAGAAAAAGGTAGAAATTGTCACAAATAAATAGCAAGAGCAACTCAATATTAGTGTTAGATAGTTCTGCCCATCAAGATTATCCTACCCTCCACCTCCCAGATCCTTGCCAACATCTATAGGTTCCCATCCTGTAAGAGCACCATTTTCTCCATCCTCCAAACCATCCTACAGCTAGTTCTAAACAATCCTCAATAAAGATATAACAATAAACAAGTTACAAAATTTCTTCTATCCAAAAGGGCCCACCAACGCCATTGAGAAAATATAAAAATATATTATAAAACACAGGCTAACATCATATACAGACATATAGACAACATTAGTGCTCAAACGATTCCATTATTGGAGACTCTAATTAGAAGACGAGGACTCCATGTCCCTTAAAGTGGTCAGGAAACCAAATGGTTAACCCCTGATTTCTTTGCCTCAGAGCAGAAATAGGACATTCTCTCAAATTGTGACATCATCTTAAATCTAACTGTTTTAAACATGTAAGTTCCCCAATGTTGGAGGGCAATTCTTCTAAAAATTATACATTATTAAGGCTCCCCATTTGCTCTTATCAACTAGCTGTATTGAAATTTCCTGCTACACTCTCTTGCAGGGATTCATTGATAAGAAATCGATCGAACAAGCCAACAGTATGAATCAGCACTATACAATTAAATCTTTGATAAAATATTATACAAATTTGATATACTAAAAAAACCACCATCTAAATTATCCTAACATATTAAAACCCACATTAACAATACCAGGTAAGTTAGCTTTGAAAATGTGGGTGTAACCAGTTTCAAGCGAATTCACATCAATACGAAGCGGGACTATGAAGCCACTAGAATTTTGGCTCGACATAAAACCCGTTAGAGGCAGTGGATCGCTCAACACATACCCCATTAGATACAGTGGATCCCTCGAATCAAGACCGAATGGATCTAACACCCAACCTTTCTATTGAAGATAAAATGCAGATAAGTGAAAAAATAAAATAGATAAAGAATCAAACACACAGAGATAAAAATAGAGACACAAATTTAATGTGGTTCACCATCAAAATGGCTACATCCACCAAGGAAAGAAGGACACACTATTTCATTAATCAGCCCAATTACAACAGTCTTCATCTCTATCGGAAAGAGAATAAGAAGGGAATATATCAACTCTTCAGGCAAGTGAAGAGACATGGGAAGAGGAAGACAAAAGGGCAGTGATGGTTGGGCTTCATTTCCAACAATCTCCCACTTGAAGTCCAAACCGTACTATTGTCCCCACTTTCCTTGAAACTCAATGTTACTTAACTACAGTACCAAGTAACCAATCCATTGGCTGACCAATCTCGGTGAGAATTCCAACTAGCTCAACCAAATTGACATCCTGTTCACCTTTAATCCTCTGTCTATGACTAACAATTAATCCTTTTTCAAACCAATCATGAAGCTTTGTTTCTCTGTATTCTCCTTCTTCACCTTAGTTTTCATCTTCAGCCAGTTCAACAAACTTTTCAGCATCACACAATGCAAATGATTTGCTGCAGTCGATCTGCCTTCCCCACAAAAATGACTGGCAGCATATGTAAAACAGCATCATAATAGTTGGTCGATCTACCAATCTCAAATTGTGATCAGAAATCAATATCAACTATTAGCCTCTCTGAATTCCCCATCAGTCCCACTTCTTCCAGAATAACATCAACATACTCATACTCCCCATTAGGATACCTAAAGGCAGTATCCCATCTTGATTTGCACACAGTAGCATTGTATCCCAGAGATCTGAGATGGTTCATTACAGTCCGCCTAAGGCATCCATTTGTGCATTCTTCTTTGTCCTTGCAGATGCTATTGACTTCCTGGCTTGCTGCTTCTACATACTTGGATGTATATGCCAAAACATTCCTCTCCCATACACTAGTGCATAGAACAAGACCCTTGAGAATTTCACTAACTTCGCCTGATCCAATGGTTGATTTGTGATCATCCTCCCTATTTGCATTAACATCAATCATCATCAAATATATTTGTTCATCACGTTGCAACTAGGGTTCTTTCTCCAAAATATCATCAGGAGGACTCTCTATAGAATGCTTTCCATCTTGGGCTTTAGTTGAAGAAATGTCATCAACTAATTCACATCGTACTTCTGAGTTTGCACAGATAGGAGGTGATTGATGATGATCATGTCCCTCCCAACTATTCACTGCTGATCCAAATGTTGGGATGTTCAACCACAAGTTGTTACTACTTGATACTAGATCCACACCTAGGTTGGGAATTCTAAGGGTTGTTTGTTGAGAGAAAACATAAGGAATATGGTTTTCTGATTTAAATGGAGATTGCATAGCCTTTTCTGGAAGAGGCCTCATCAAATCTTTTTCCCAATCTAAAGATAGAAGAGGACCAATTTAAGATTGACCAATTTGTGGTGTCTCCCACATCTGCCACTTCCCTTGCTCTGATGCACAATTGGTACGATCAAAAGAGAGTGATGGCACACCCCATGGTTCTGTAATTGAGGGGAGCTAGTCTCTGGTATAGTGTACATCATCGACAATGCCAGAGGGAAACAATTTTGACATAGGAGCCTTGATAGGTCTAGGTCTGTTGATTGGACTAGGAATAGGGACTCGATCAGATGACAGAGTAGATCTTCCTATGTCAGAAGAATGCCTTGCTCTAGGGTTCAACGAAAAACTGTCCAATAATTTTGAAACAAGTCCAAGTAAGGAGATGGGATCAGGCACATATGACAAGTCATCAACAGTTTCATCTGAAACTGATGAGACAACAGGCACAATGCTAGGAGATGAAAAACTTCCCTTGTCATATAGTTCCAAATTTGTTTCCTCTAATCTTCTAGCAACCTCCAATGCTTGTTGTTCCTTGCTCCAAGCAGTTTCCCGGGCCTCTTCTTCAAGCTTCCTTTGACTCTCTTCTTCTTCTCTGGCTTGGTGTTGTCTCTCTTCTTCTTCTTTCTGAGCAAGCTTCTGAGCTCTCTCTTGTTCCTTGATCATCCTTTGCCTCTCCTCCACAATCTCACTGTTGTTTTTAGTATGATCTCCTATCTCATATACAAGGCCAATGTCTGATATATCAAATTCCAAATGGATGCAAGATCTGGCAGACATAGGTGTATGAAGCTCTCTTCTTACAACCACATTTGCTCTGTAGGGGCGATGGATATCATAAACTGCTTCATCATTCAGCTTGGGTAAATAAGTTTCCTCATACACTAATACTGTAGAATCACATATTTCTACCCGATACTCAAGTATAGATGCTCTATATAGTGTAGCACTTGTGGGCTCATCATCTTCATCACGCAGTAACTGTCCAATTCAGGCCACACCTGCTCTCTTCAAGCAGTAGAGTCATCTTCAATACATTGATCATCATCGCCAAGGGCCACTGTCTTTTTATTTTTTTTATTTTCTGCAGAGGCTCTTGCATTTTCTTGAGCAAATATTTGATCAAATTCCCAAAGGTTAAGAAATTCATCAATGATGAAATCAACTACATCATCTAACCTATCCATTTCACATGAAGCAAGACTCTCTATGACATACAAGGTGCCTACTTTGCTGCCTCGAGCAATTACTAAGGCCCATTTTGTGGCTTTCCATCTATTCAATTCAAAATCGACTTTACATCCTTGTGAAAACAACTGTTGAAATGAAATTAAATTTTTTTTGAGCTGAGGGACATATCTAACATCTTGCAATAGCCAACTATTTCCAATTTTTTAATTTTAACAGAACATCCCCTTTGCCAATAACATCACAAGATTCGTTATTGCCAAGAAGAACCTTACCAAAGTCACCGCTTTGCAGATTTTTGAAGTACTCCTTGCATGGAGTGGCGTGAAATGATGCTCCCGAATCGATCATCCAGACATTTGGTTGTATTTCTTCTGAAGCTGAAATAAGAACACCAATTGTTGCACTGGCATCCTCTTCATGTACCAGATTCACTTCATCTTCTATTGGCCAATTTTCAGCCTTCTTCAAAAACCAACAATTCTTCTTGATGTGGCCTTGCTTGCCACAATACCAGCAACCAGCATCTCTCTCGCTGGACATTGGCCCCCTTGTGATTTCCTACAACTTCCTTCATCATTCGGCATTGCTCTCACTCAAACTCAAACCTCTCATGCCAAATGATCGAGCACCAAGGCTTTGATACCAATTGTTGAAGATAAAATGCAGATAAGTGAAAAACTAAAACAGATAAAGAATCAAACACACTGAGATAAAAATAGAGACCCAAATTTAACATGGTTCACCATCAAAATGGCTACATCTGCCAAGGAAAGCAGGACACACTATTTTATTAATCAACCCAATTACAACAGTCTTCATCTCTACCAAAAAGAGAATAAGAAGGGAATATATCAACTCTTCAGGCAAGTGAAGAGACATGGGAAGAGGAAGACGAAAGGGCAGTGATGGTTGGGCTTCATTTCTAACACTTTCATGCCCCCATTCCTCTATGCCACAGACATGCTAGGATACTATCAACCTCCTCCAAGTCATTGCAAAAACAAAACCTAAAAACATAACCAGTTGTAACAATCTTACGTTCAAAAATGAAAATTAAATAACTTACAGAAATTACAATTTAACCTACCAAAGCAAGGTGCTAAAAGCTGGTTGTCTACTTTTGCTTGCGATGGTATATATATAGTAGTGATAAATGGGAAACGAAGCATCTCAAAACTTTGAAAGCTTTCCCAGTAAAGCGTTATAGTAATGGCAGGTGTAAGAAAGAAATGCCCAACCTAATCAATTTTTAGTTCTGTTTCCACTGCTCCCTATGTATTGGCTAAACTCCAAAGAACCATACGTTACGTTTAACAAAGATATGAATCGGGAATAAATTAGCCATTTCATATTTGATTTTATATGGATGACCATTTTTTTTGGACGACCAAAAAATAGGACTACCAAATTTTTGGCAGTTACAAGATGTGTGCACACATAGAATGGCCTATCGGCCAAATTATAATATAAAAACATAAAACAGGGCACATAGAAGTCAATCTATGAAGAACAAGGAAGTTTGTACAAGGGATTGAAATCAATGGTTTGGCGCACAATATTTTGTTTACAATAAAATCATAGGGTTTAAAGAGAAATCTAAGACAAATATTTGGATTTACTAGTCTCGGCAATATGAAGTATCTGAGTGTGCACAGTGAGGTACATGTATAAAACATGTTGCAAACAAAAGAAGCGCCAAGGGAAAATATATATATATAAAAGAAATCAAGAGACCTATTGTGGAGAGTTCTAGAAACTATCAAAATATATTCCAGGTTTAACATAAAGAGAGGGATTGCATAGAATGAGATAAAATGGTGCCAAGTGGTCAAGCATAAAGGAAAATCAAACAGTTGATCCTCACACATCCATTGCTCAAAAATTCATTTGAAATCATATACAGGTAATCCTGTTTGAAACAAATATATTCCAGCATAATCATCTTGATTAAAATCTTATAACATTCTCTTAGAAATATGTCTTTGATAAACATGGTAAATATCATACAAAAGAAAAATAAATAATAACATATCGAGATTAATGCAACATAAAAAATTCCTGCTATTCCCCATGAACCTGTTTTTTCCCTTCTCTTGTGTTTTCTTCTAAGGATGCTCAGGTTTTCTTTTTCCCCATATTTAAATATAAAATCCCCCTATTCCCCACATAGCAAAGATAATATAAATATAATATTTGGTCTTTACTAATATTTTTTATTTTCCTTGAAAGGGGTTGTGCTTAAATGGCAAGGCCATAAGGTTCTCAAGATGGAGATCCAAGTTTGAATCCCCCAAGTAACATCTAAGTGGTTTATGTGGCTTCTAAGTTGAATAAGTTGAATTAGTGGTTCTAAGTTGAATATGTTGATGGGGAGGAGGTCCCCCTTGTGACCTCTGGTTTGGGGCTAGAAATAGCTCCTCTTACGAACCAAAAAAACCATTTATTATTTTCCTAAATTTAACCCTTCCCACTACTCCCATAAATTAAAAGCAAAATTAATTCAAGAATTTTTTTTAAAATCCCATACAAGATAATGATTATGCATTTCTTTAAATAAAATAATCTCTCCTATTTAAATATTTATAATTGACAATTCATTTTTCCTAATGGAACATAATTAAATTAATTTTGCTTTAAACATAAGAATTTATGACATACATGCATTCACAAATAAACAAGGAATAAAAGATATTATTTATTCCTAAATGATAGTGTGTGCATCCCAACACAACCATATGCTTTCAAAATGATTATGCAATGCAATTATATTTCTCATTGATGCAAAATGAAATCTATGTGGTGTGTGCAGATTCACTTCACCACATTTTGCGAGAGTGTTCCTGTCGTAATCATAGTTGAAATTAGTTGACATTCAATTAAATAATATTAATAATAATATTTATCTGCATAATTAAATACCAGAAATAAGGGTTGTGACATCCTTTCCCCCTTAAAAGAATCGTCCCGATGATCAAATTAACTAAACTCATAAGAAAGTTCCATACCTCTTTCTAATTGGTTTTACCTCAAAGTTACAATTTGCCCACCTGACAAGGTTGTTGATTACTTTGTAGTACCTATTTGTTCATAACAGCAAAATCTTTGTCTAACACACATACACTTGTACACATCATTAGCACATTAGAAGCATAATCATGGTTTCATCACATTGCAAAGAGAGAATCATTAATCTTTATTTCATCTTATTCACTCTATTCCATATTTATAGACAAGTTAGATATACAAACCATAATCTACTCCAACTTGAGAAAGAATACAAGCATCTCAACTTTGCAAAGGAATTATCAAACTAATTCATATCTTTTCTAGAATCTTCTATTCTCCTACCTTTGTTATCAATGCATTAGTTTTGAACTAGTCTTATCATATTCTAAGACATTTACATAGAAGTGATTTCTATCCCACATACTTGCTCACAGAGGTATAACTACCTTCTAAATCACACATAGCCATTCATATAAAGAAAATAAACAATATGTTCATTTTGTCAAAATGCCTACCCGCAGGAGACATCTAAACAATTGCCATTATGATGAAGAACAATCATCCCATACTACTTGTTATCATCATTGGAAAATCAACAACACTAAACAAAAAGGAAAAGTTTCAACATTAGGACTCAATAAAATTATCAAAACTAAGTGTATAATAAGATCTTCAACATGCCGATAAGGGCGTGGTTTGGTGGTTAAGTCGCTCGGTTGTAGTGGCGGCTACTAGAGTTCAAACCCCCATTGGGCCAACGAGCTCACAAGCTTTACACCTTCGCTGGGCCAATGAGCTCGTGAGTTTGAAGTGTTCTTGCTAGGGGATGAGGTCCCCCATGTTGTGGCCTCACTGGTTCATTGCTCCAGGCAAAAGCATTCACATGGAGCTGGAGGGCGTGTCGCACCAATGTCGCCAGTCACGTTAAAAAGTTTACCAGGCGCATTTAAAAAAAAATCAACATAAAAGATAAGATCACCGAAGATCAACATTACATATATGAAGATCTACAAGCTTTCAACTCTAAATCACTAAAGATCATTAATAATTCAAAAGGAACATTTCATTAGATATATTGTTGTATCAACATAAACAACAAGACCCTTAATTCAAAGAGATTCAAATGATGTCACTAGATTGAAATGGTCAAACAAATAAAAGACTTCAACAATAAGCTATTACCTCAGCATAGAAGTTCACCATCAATCAAAATCAGTTGAAAGATTACGACATTAGTCTTCAAGGTTTGACATCAAGAATGGAAGTCAACACTAAGTTGGCAAAGTTTATCAATATACCAACTCAATCAACATTAAGAGTTCGTCAAATCTAAAACAGAATTTTGATTTCAACGTGTAGACACCTGAAAATGGTCAAAACCATTTTCCGTTATCATCAACATAATAAATCGATCCAAAATGAATAAATTCCACCATCCCACCCAACACATATGTTAATTAAATTTAATTAATATTTTCTCATCTCTTCCCATCACAAAAAAAATCATTTTCTCCTACTATAGTCCAAAAATCAAAAATCCATTTAAAAGACTATAGTTCATATTCACCCCCCAAAAAATTAAATAAATATACCTATTTATTTAATTACCTATTTTGTCCATTTTTTTATTACTTTTGTAATCAATCATTAAATTATTCCTAAGTGTGTGCACATGGGTTAATTAAGTTAATCCTAAGTTACCCTTCCCCCATGCTTCTAGATGGACACTTGTCATATCATGTACATGCATGGACATGACAAGTGGTGTCTTGGAAGTATGGACAAATCTTCCTTTTGTCATACTTGTCCTTCTTTCCACTATTCTTCTAATTTTAAATTACATATGGCACTTAAGCATGGAATTTAAAATTACACTTGTCCTCTCTTCCAAATTTTAAATTCTTCACAAAATCCAAACCATACCTTTTCATAAATGAATCCTTATATGTCATACACCTACCCAATCCTAGCCATCCATCTATTTGACCATTCAATTTCATCCCTTGATCTCCCCTTGAATCTTGGAGCAACTTCCTCATGCAATCACTTTGTGTCATTTGTCCAATTCTCCTTGCTGGAGGATCCTCAAGCAATGTGAGCCCATGATTTTCATAATTGATCCTAGCCCTCCATCCTCACCTCCAAAAATCTATAAATTGAGCCCTTCCCCTCCATTTCCAACAATAAATTTGAATGTAATAAAATTTTACCTCATTGAGCACTTAACATTTAGCAATTAGCAATAGTTCATCATAACATAGGGAAAATCAAGAGTTTTGCATAGTGATGGGGTGCAAATTAGTTGATTTATGCATAGCTCTTTAGCCTAGTCTTGAGGTGACTTAGATTGATGAACTAGGGTGAATTAGGCTTGTCCATCCATCCCTATTAGGTTCATCTCTTTGGTGTTCACATTTTTGGCACGCCCGGTGGGACTTCCACCTCCTAATCTTGTGTTTTCTATGGAATTGTGTTGAAATTTCATTGTGCAGGTCAGAGCAACACTCAAATTTCAGCTATCAGCGCCTACAAGTCACATTTCAATGCCTGTACCCCTCTGTTCAATGCTCAGGTCCTACTGTCTGCTAGGTCACCCTATCAACTATCTGCACCTAGTTTTCATGGAGTAGAGCCTACGCCTCATACATTTGTACCCAGACCTAGGGAAGTGTCACTTGTTGATTGCACAAGAATTTAACACCTAACTGATTTGCATTTGGTTTGGTGCCTATTTTATGTTTCTTAACTCTTTGTATGCAAGATAGTAGTGCTCTATTTTGTAGGTCCAAAACAATTCACAAGCCTCCACTCTGTCCATGACAGCTCAATTCCCAGACAACAGACTTCAGCGACCACACCGTGGGAAGTAGCACTTACACTTCACGGTTTAGCACCTAATTTTGAATCTGTTTGAGCTATGACTTACACATTATCTTCACAATTAGAGTTCAAATCTATTTATGTTGTGTATCTAACTGTCCTAATCAATTTTTTAGTAGGTTTGAATTATTCTATTTCGCAAGTTTTATCAAGATTGCAAGCCATCACTATTGTCAGGTCGAATCAGTGTCTGGATAGAATGAATCAGTGCCTGTCAGGTCAAGTATAAATTTCCCATTTTAGTACCCACATTACTTGTTTTAGTGTCAAATTTCATCTTATAGCACCTACCTTTTCTACTTTAGTGCCTATAGTGTCTGCATTAGCACCTGTACTGTCTGTTTCAGCACCTGCTTTTGTCAGCGCTGAAACATAATATTCCAGAACATGTTCTTGTTTTAGTTTTATTTGCTAACTTTTTATCATCTTGTTGGACTAATCCTTATTTTTGTAGCACCTTTTGATTGTCCAAGACCATATTATCAAACTACTAACAGTTTTTTGTAGCCCCGCATGTCAAAGACCCATTTTTTTACACTAGCATTAGACACTAAGTTAAATTAGGGGTTAATTAACTTGATTTCCATGTTTGTAGAGTTCTAGGAAGGTGTATGCTCTCCCCTCACACTCTTGGGTGATCTTGGGGATCAAAAACCTTCCTTGCGCTCTTTCTTGTCATTTTGTTAATCCTAGGGTGTTGTTCACGTATGCTCTCCCCTCGCGCCTTATGTGATCTTGGGGATCAAAAGTGATTAACATTCCTTCCTTTTAGGGGGCCTACCTTAGATTTCATCACTAAGGAGATGACCTCAACTGCGTGTTCTGGTGTGGTATACAAGCGCTGTGAGAATCGAAAGACTCACTTCAAAGGAAGGACCCCATCCGGTCTAAGAAAAAACCTTGAGACCCTCAGTCTGCTAAGACTTGGTTTGGTTGGCACTCTTAGTTGGATGCTTGGGACACCCTCATTCAAAGATTTGTCCCCCATACCTAGCATATATTGGGACAACTCCTAGCAACTTGTACATCCTAGATAATACCTCCGGTCGTCATACCTTGTGGTGCACCACTGCAGTAGGAGGGGAAGAAGCTCACATGTACTGTTGTACTTGATATAGGGTATACTTTGGGCAAGATGAAAGTCTCCAAGGTGAGGGGTATATGGTGGTACATGACCATATATTCCCTATCTATCCAAGCTATAGCACTATGGTATTAATGGGGGAGGGAATCACTTCTCTATTTTGAGTTGAGATTGATCTGCGGCTATTTCGTGAGATCCACAAGGTATGTCACTCCCACTTGAATAGTTTAGGATTGTGATCAAGTTCTTGGCGTGTATTTTTGTGCAAAACTCGTGAAAGCCATATTAGTCTTATTCTTGAAAATTTCTTAAATCAGCCATTGTGAATGTTTGTTTGATATCTCTTGCCAAATCTACCCAACAAACACCGTGAAAATTAAAACATGTTCAATCAGCGCCTAAACCTGTCTCTCAGGTCTAAAACTTGGATATCAACGCCTTTATCACATACATTAGCACCTGGATTAAACATTGACTCATACTACCCCTCAATGCCCATCTCACACCTTTTAGCGCCCAATTTCATCCATTAGAACCCATCTACCTTCTATCAATGTTGAGACCCTCTATCTTAGCGCTTGTCCATCACCTTTCAGCGCTGAGACTTTCTATCTCAACACATGTCCATCACATTTTAGCGTTGAGACCCTCTATCTTAATGCTTATCTATCATTTGTTAGTGCCTAGACCTCCTATCTTAGTGCCCATCCACCACCTTTCAGTGCCTAGACCTTCTGTCTTAGCACCGGTTGCATAAGTTAACCAAATCTGAGTATAGTTACTCTTGTAAATATCATTTCAAGTCTGTCACTTCCTCCAATCACTCCATGTATACTCACAACCACAAAATCATCCATACTTCCCCACATTTGCACCCCACATCATCCATTTGAATCTTAGCTTGTGACCCATCACCAATTCCCTTCTTTATCATCAAATCATCCTATTCAAGAATCATCCAAATCCAACAAAATAAAAACACCTCATCCAAAAATCAAACCAATCCAATTCCATCACATCTAAGGTTGAAATCTAGATCTTTTCATCCTCTTCTAGTGTGTATTAGACTTAAGAATTTGTCTATCTTAAGTTTAGTGCAAATTAGATATCATCCTACTTGGATAAGCTAGCTTAGGAGTTTAGACTAGTCCTAAGTTGGTGGACTTCAAGAATCACGTTTTGCTTGGTGCGCCTTGTCTACCCCAAGTAAGACCATCCCATTATCCTCTTTGCTTAGGCTCTTTGTCCACTTTAAGTAAGTTAGGATAAAATCCCATCAAAGCTTATCAAAGGATCTAGATTTGAAATTAAGTGTTCCTCTTGAGGATACTATCATCCCACAACCATCATCAATCCTCCAAACATTCATATCATCAAACTTCAACCAAGTGTCCATTACATGTTTACCATTTTATGCCTCCTATCACATGGTCACAAGCTAAAAGAAAGATGGATTCCCGCTATCAATCCATCTCTCCACATGGCTCCACCATGAGCAACATGGAGGGATATAACAACCAACCCGAAGTGGGTGAAATGTCCATACCACAACACATGTATTCTCCCACCTTCGTCAATTTCCTTAGTGAAAGAGGATTGCATTACAAATTTGAACAATTCCTTGATAATCATAAGGATGAATTCCTCGAATGACTCATTGATCATGGGACATGTCTCCCCCACTCATTTGACCAAAATAAACTCAAGTCAATCATACATGATAAACCACCATCACCCATTTGTGATCAACCATGGGGACGTGTCCCTAATCCCAACAATCTCATTTATGATAATCCATGGGCTAACTTCACTACAACTACCAACGCCATTCACACCATTGATCAACATGTAGGGGGTGACACCACCTCACAACCACAAGTGTTAGACCCTCCTTATGATCTATCATTCCATATGCTGCCATCCAATTTTTCAACTTCCATCATGCCTACCAATTCAAGTATCCTTGCCGCACCACCCTCGTCCAACATTCCCCAAAACACTTCTAATACCATTACTATTCCACAAACACTTCCTCCCTTATTCATCCCGCAAAGGATGACTATCACCCAAATGACATTACCCCTACTGTACCTTCAGAAACACCTTTCAAATCACAACATCCATTCACATATCAACCACCCCATCAATCCCAAAATCCCTTAACAATTTATATGCATCACACACAAACATACCATTCCACCACTCATCAACAACCCCCTCACGTCGCTTCTATGCAACATCAACACATCACCCAACAACAACCACCTTTCCAATCACATCATACATATCACTCCTCTACTCGTACCCAACTATAACATCAAACATGCGGACCCCCTATCTACTCACAAGTTATGGGTATATCACCACATAACCCAAACAATACACCATCCCACAACAACAATTGTCATTTCAACAACAATCACAACTTCTCCATGCTAACCCTTTCAATCAAGAAGGGGAAGAAATGAAAAATGCTCTCAAAAACATTCAATTAGGGACCCAAAAGAAACATTATAAGTTTGAAGACGTATGTCCCTATCCCTTTGATTGAAGCATGACAACTATACCTTTTCCTCGACACTTCGAAGTCCATAAGTTTGATAAATACAAAGGAAAAGGAGATCCCCATGACCACATCAAGGAATTCTTCATGGCATGCCAAGAATTATCCTATGACGACCAATTCCTCCTTTGTTTTTTCCCATGAAGCCTAGGAGGACAAGCTTTAGAATGGTTTATGTACTTGCCTTATGGAACTATCTCCACTTTCGTCGACTTATCAAAAAAATTTGTCACCCATTTCTCATATAATGTAGAACATGAGATCACTATGCTTGATCTTTGCAATACCAAACAAGGAAATGGCGAAAGTTTTACTACATACCTTCAACGGTGGAGATCACTTGCTAGTAGGTTACCTTGGACCACACTCAAAAAATAGATTGTCCATATTTTCATCCAAAATTTGAATCAAGAAATGGCCTTCCACTTGAAAGTGCATTGTGCCTCAACCTTTGATGAGATCATAGAAAAGGGGGTCACTATCAAAAAGGCCCTCATAGCTAAAGGCCTCATCAAAATCTACAATAGAAATGGCAACGACAAACCATCAAATGATAAACCAAAGTTTTGGGCTAAAAACAAAAACATTGTAGGAGACGGTGCTACCGATTCTAAGTACATTCAAGTAGCCACACCCAAACCAAAGGAAACAAAAGTAGTTCAAAATGTTTCAAACAACATCTTAGTACCATCAGGTCAACCAAAAAAAAATCCTCCCAACAATCCAAAACACAAATACACTTCTTTAGGTGAGCCACTTGAAGTTGTGTTTCAAAAATTGGTATAAGGCAACATGGTTGAATTTCCCACAACCAAACCTTTTGATGAAAACCAACCTAAGCCCGCATGCTATAAAGACAATGAGTATTGTGATTATCATCGTATCAAAGGACACTACACTGGAAAGTGTATGAAATTAAAGAACTATATTCAAGACCTTGTTGATCGAGGTGATATCCAAGTGAAGGAACCAACAATACCTCACCTAATGATGGCTTAAGAGTTTACCAAGACCCCTTTCCCAACCACACTACCGCTTCCTCATCCAATCCATCATCCTCCAAAACCAATCCCATTAATCAAGCCAATAACATTAACTACAACAATGTTCCGCCTCCCTACGACAATGTAGTGGGGCGGATCGATTTCGACTCAACTCGTGTCACCACCATCAATGTCAAAGCCAATACCCTCGAATGCACTATTACTACATGGCATGGCTGGGTAACCATCAAAGGACCCTCTTCATCCTCCACCTCAATACCATCCAAATATAACCTCCTTGATCATCTTGGGAAGACACCCGTACAAATCTCCATTCTAGAACTCCTCAAGACCTCCCCCATCCATCATGACATCCTCGACAAAGCTCTCCAAGAGTCCCATGTCCCCACTGACATTCCACCCGCACAATTCCAGAACTTGGTAGCCCAATTGTCTTCTCCTCATCATATCACTTTCAACCAATCCAATATGCCACCCATTGACCCCGCTTATAATAAAACCCTCCATATAGAGGTTCAAATAGCCAATCACAAAGTCAAAAGAGTCCTAGATAATGGATCCAATTTGAACATATGTACATTAAAATTCATAAAACTCTTAAAGGATTCAACAACTGATCTAGAACCCTTGGTCATCTCTATCAAGGCATATGACAACACAGAACAAGAGTCAAAAGGCACCATATGCATTCCTATCAAAGTAGGTCCTCTAACACCACCCATCCTATGTCATGTGGTTGATCTTGACCTACCCTACAATCTTCTTCTCGGTCAACCATGGTTGCATGCCATGCAAGTCATCCCTTCCACTTATTGCTAGTGCCTAAAGTTTCGTCATAATGGCGTCGAAGTTACTATTCCCGCCGTTCAACAACCCTTTGAATATTGTAAAGCTTTGGAAGTTTTCTGTGATAGACAATTCCATTGTCCAAGCACTTACGGGGAAAACATTAAAGACACTCCATCCGTTGAGTCCAATCCATCACATGCATCCACTTCATCATCCACCCCAGTCCCTCAAGCATTCCATGTCAAGATCATAGACAAAGGGTGTGGTGAGTATATGAGTTTAACAATGCCTTTCATGTGGGACAATTCCCTTTGTCCCCTCACTCCCATGGTTGTCAATTGCAGAAAATAAGTCAAGAACAAAAATGAAGGATCAATGACAAGATTCCCTTTGTTCTGGCACAAGTCTCCCTAGAGGAAGAATAAATTGAAGAATCCTTGAATGATTGGCGATATCATGATGAGACCTCTCCAGGAAAATTAGATCTTGAATATTTCAAGGAAAAATATCCTGTACCCTACCAAATATGCACTAAAATGCCCTCCCATGGAAAAGGACTTGGCATCGATGAGAAAAGCACCACTAAGTTGATCTCAATTGTTCCCGCATCTCCCAAACAATATGCCAAGTACTTTGGCCTAGAATATGCTTTGCCCACTATGGAAATCAAAGGTCTTGCTAAAACTTTGATACACATGGTCGAATCTTCTTCTAATATTGAAAACATTACAACGACTATCATCATAGCTTCATGTGAAGATATTGACCTCTCATGCATCTTCCCTAATAATGCCATTTTCCTCATTGACCTCCCCCTCATTCATCCCAACCTTATTTCTTGGGATTGCCAAGAACTATCGCCTCTCGATACATTCCCAAATGTTGAGGCTCTCTCTACATTCCTACAACTCTATGACACCTCACAATATGACATATGCTTGAATGTCAATGCCTACTTTGGGGAAGAAGAAATCCTTAGTCCAAATCAAAAATCAAAAATCAAAAAATAGAAAAACGTCCCTAGTGAAAACCTCTCTGAGGCGCTATCGGGCACAAAAGAGAAAATATAGATGTATCTCCTGGTGAAAACCTCTCCAAGGTGTTAGGAGATGAGGATCTTCATCTTCCCCCATACCCTCCTACTGGCAGGAATGTTCCACCGTCTTGATTGAAGGCACACAAGAAATCAACCTTGGCACCAAGGAATAGCCTAAGCTCACCAACATTGCAGAAAGTCTCGCTATCAAAGAAAAATCCAATCTTTTAGTCATACTTCATGAGGCACCAGATGTCTTTGCTTGTTCCTATGTGTTGGCAAGAGACACTGCTCCGGTATGGACTTGTATGTTGTCATTGATGGCAACAAGGCTTAGAAATCCCTTCAACATGACAGGAAGACATAACTCCGGAAAGTCATATTGGAATTCAGGTCCGGTTGGCAAAAATGACTAAGTATGGGCAAGAAACAGAGTAAGAGATAGTAAGTGGATCGGTGTGCTTCCGCAGATGATGACCTAGAAATGCAGCTCATGTATAATGTTCATAGTTGTTTGGTGTTACTATATTCCAGTTATCAAGTCCTAACCTCTTCTAGAAATCATTTGGAGAAAATGTCTAAGTCTGGAAGAATAGAGGTTTCATAGGAACAGTGTACATTGCAGAGTAAAATGGTCTGCATTCCTCTGCAAGTGCATATTTTGATCTACAGTTCTGAAGGTATGTCAAGTGGTCAGTAATGAACATTGGATAAGAATTGTGAGGTCCCATTTGGTCTACAGTGTGAGTTATGATGTGACAGAGGAACCTATCATATATGTTATTAAGAAACAAGCTGACAGGCTGGTTGAATCCTTATGCGGAGAAGAAATATGAGTTGGATGATAAAGGTAAGTGGTTGTATGATTAGAGACAACACATATGAAGACATATGCTTGTTTGTTTGGATCTACATTGACGATTTAACACAAGAACAAGCTGACAGGATATAACACTTGGTATACACGCTTCACAGTTTGCTTGCCGACCTAATCATGAGAAAGATTTAGTTGCGGATATAAATAGAGGATGGATTTTAGTGTTTGACACGAGAGATGTACCATGTGATGTATGGAATACAAAATATGCAAAGATAGAATAGCCGCAGCAAATAAAGAGAGATTTTGACCATATGTAAAAGCAGAGCATAAAAACAAGGGCAGACTGAAATGAAGAGTTTTGAGTTAGTATTTAGAAGCTTAATTGGAACTATAATCATGCATAAGTAGATGCAATCACAGTAGTTCATTTTTGGCATTGAGCCACCCTTATTCTTCTTCTTCTTTCTTTCCTATAGGTAGTGAGCTTTGGGCAGTGAGCCTCTTGTAATTCGGTATCGCTATAATAAAAGTATTTTCTGAGAGCTAACACTCTCCATGGTTTTTCCCCACCTTGGGGTTTTCCACGTAAAAATCCTAGTGTCTATGTATTATGTTCTTATGGTTGCTCTTCATTTGTCTATTGTGCTATTATTTAATTAAGTTTGGAAAATGGTTAAAAGTGAAAATGTATAAATGGTTTTATAGAACACTAATTCACCCCCCCCTCTCAGTGTTCCTGACATTCAACAATTGGTATCAGAGCCTAGTTCCTTGGAAGAAGCCTAACAACTTGACGAAGATCTGGGAAGGTTCTGTAGACACCCTAAAATGATCATGTCATCGCACCACTTGCATTTCGTCATTTCTTCCTAATCACTTGTATTCATCGTTAATTAAATAATCTAATAATTAAATTAATATCATCAAATTCTTCCAAAACTCCAAAATTCAACATTAATTAAATAAATCCTCTTTATTTAATTAATTTCGGCAAAATCAACCTTATTCTTCCAAAATTAAATAATTTTAATTATTTAATTAAATCATTATCCTCTTTCAAATTTCAAGTCTCCATTAATTAAATAAATCCGATTATTTAATTAACTCGTCCAATTCTATCTTATCTACAGTTAAATAATGTTACATTATTTAATTAAATCAATTATTCTTCTAAATTTAAATAAATCATGCAAATTTATTTAAATTATCTCAATCCTCTAAAAATAAATAAAATCAAGTATTTCATTTATAATCTTGTTTATTCCTCTATCATGCACAATCAATTAAATAAATTTATTTATTTAATTTCAATTATCTTTCCAATTCCTCTTAAAATATCTTGTTAACTCATGTGCACAATCAGTCTTATTTTTAGAACTCTAAAAAAGGCAAAATTACAAGTTGAGTTATCTATTAAGTCAATCTTGTTTTCATTATATTTTACTAAAAATATCCTTATGGATTGACACATGTCGTGTGCATATTCATCATGGTTATTTGTCTTATCTCCTCCGTTGATTCTTCTGAATTATCTGGACCATTGATCAATCCTCCTGGAAACCTATATAAACCCCCCTCATCTCCTTCACAAATCTCTCTTCGATCACTTATTCTCAAGCATCCTTTAACAGAGCACAAGAATCTTAACAAATTCTTCTTACAGAGAACTATCAACTTTGCATGGACCTATGCTGATATGCCAGGGTTAGACCCTAAGCTAGTTGTTCACTATCTCATAATTGATCCAAAAGTTAAACCAGTCAAGCAAAAGCTAAGGAAGATGCACCCACAGATAGCTCTCTTGGTAAAAGTGGAAATACAGAAGTTGTTCGATGCAAAGTTCATATGACCTATTGACTATTCAGATTGGGTCTCAAACATTGTACCTATGTCTAAACCCAATGGGCGCATCCGCATGTGTAATGACTTTAGAGATCTGAACAAAGCATGTCCCAAAGATGACTTTCCACTACCGAACATTGATATCATAGTAGACTTGACAGTAGGTCATGAAATGCTTTCTCTCATGGATGGATTCTCAGGCTATAATCAGATAAGGATAGCAGAAGAAGATCAACATAAAACAACTTTTACTTGTCCGTGGGGTAATTATTGTTGGTGTGTCATGTCGTTTGGTCTAAAGAATGCAGGAGCAACCTATCAGAGAGCAATGACAGTGATATTCCATGACCTCTTTCATCATATCATGGAAGACTATGTGGATGACATACTAGCTAAATCTTCTAGGGCAGATCACATACAAGTTCTAGGACAGATCTTTGACAGGCTCAAGAAATACCAAGTAAGACTCAATCCAAAGAAGTGTGTATTCGGTGTAACATCAGGGAAGCTGTTGGGATACATTGTATCTCATAGAGGCATCGAAGTAGACCCTAAAAAAGTAAAAGCTATAGTGGAGATGCCTCCACCAAAGAACCTCAAAGCATTAAGGAGCCTTCAAGGAAGGTTGCAATCCATTAGGCATTTCATCTCACAGCTAGCAGATAAATGTCAACCATTTCAACACTTGCTCTGAAAGGATGTCTCATTTCGATGGGATTATAAGTGTCAAGCAGCATTTGATCAGCTCAAAGAGTATCTGGCTACACCTCCTGTATTGGTACCACTAGTGGCCGATAAACCTTTGATATTATACATCTCAACTACAAATTCGGCCCTAGGGGCCCTTCTAGCACAAAATGATGAATCAGGAAAAGAGCATGCAATTTATTATATCAATAGAACCTTGGTGGGATATGAACTCAATTATTCACCGATGGAAAGAGCTTGTTTAACAATAGTGTTCACTTCCCAAAAGTTGTGGCATTACATGTTGAACCAACACACAAATCTTATAGCCAAAATTGATCCATTGAAGTATCTACTAGCAAAAGCAACTCTTACAGGCAGACTAGCTAAATGGGTCATGATCCTTAGTGAGTTTGACATTGAGTATGTGGATTGTAAAGCAATCAAGGGACAAGCCCTAGCAGATCAACTAGCAGAAGCACCCAGGACAGATACACACCCTATGGTAGCAGACTTTCCAGACAAGAATCTCTTCACTCTTGCCAACTCAATAATGTGAAAGTTGTACTTTGACGGTTCCTACACACAACATGGATCAGGGGCTGGCATCTTGTTTATCACACCTCAAAATGACTATATTCCAAAGTCATATCGGCTTGCATTCCCTTACACCAACAACATTGCCGAGTATGAAGCACTCCTCATAGGTCTCAATACAGCAGTTCAATGGGACATCACAGAATTACAGGTATATGGAGACTCACAACTAGTCATTCGACAAGTCACAGATGAGTACCAAACAAAAGATGAAAAGTTGGTCCCCTACAAGCAACTAGTGGATGCCTACAAACCACACTTTTCTAGCATCACATTTGAGCAAATTCCAAGAAAGCATAAAAAAGCTACAAATTCTATGGCTTCTGTAAGGTCATCGATTGACATGTCGGCTAATACATAAAAATGCAAATTCTTGATCGAACAGTTGTTGATACCAGTCGTCGATGTTCCCGTTACTAAAATCATCTGCGAACTTGTTGGTCCCAATTCCCCATGGTACAAAGATATCTATCAATGCCTTAAACACAATACCTTTCCCTCTGACCTATCATCCACCCAACGCAAAACCTTTATCCGTCGATCCTCCCATTACATCATTCTAGGTGATACACTATATTGTCGGAGTCTCGATGGTATCCTCTTACGATGTCTTGACGCGAAAGAAGCCGAAGCTATCTTACGAGACATACACGAAGGTGTCTGTGGCACACATTCTACCGGTCCTAATCTCGCTAAGAAGATACTCAAAACAGGATATTACTGGCCTACAATAGAGCAAGATGCTACACAGTTTGCTAAGAAGTGTCTACAATGTCAACAGCATGGAGATTTGATTCATGCACTAGCTCATGAATTACAACCTGTGACAACTCCATGGCCTTTTTCTCAATGGGGTCTCGACCTCATAGGACAAATCCACCCATCCTCATCCAATTGCCATAAATTCATTATTACTGCCACTGAGTATTTCACGAAGTGGGTTGAAGCCATTCCCATGACCTATATCACTAGTAAGCAAATAGCCAAGTTTATCCTTAACTACCTCATATGCCGGTATGGTATTCCCCAAGCCATTGTCATGGATAATGGGAGACCATTCAAGAATCAAGATGTCCGTGCCTTGTGCACACAATACAATATCCAAGATCGCTTTTCAACTCCCTACTATCCACAGAGTAATGGCCAAGCTGAGGCTTCTAATAAAACTATTCTCAAAATCCTTAAGAAAATGGTCAATGAAGCTGGTCGTGATTGGCACTTGCAACTCAATCCCACCCTATGGGCCTACCACACTAGTATCAGAACGCCAACTGGTGCCACACCATATGCCTTGGTCTATGGCTCTAAAGCCATCATCCCTATAGAGGTTGAGATCCCATCCCTCTAAGTATCTATGCAAAACCTGATCGACGGAGAAGAGTACCGCACTTCCAGATTAGCTGAGCTAGAACTACTAGATGAAAGGCGCCTGGCCGCGCTTAATCATCTCCATGTCTATCAAAATCACCTCTAACGTAATTACAACAAAAAGATCAAAGAAAGATGGTTCCAAGTTGGTGATCTTGTACTCAAAGAGAATCAGAGAAATCAAGCAGATCGAGAAAAGAAGGGCAAGTTTGAGCCTAACTGGTTAGGTCCCTTTATTGTCACAACAGCATATGGATCAGGAGCTTATACTTTAGCTACACCTGATGGCATTCCTCTAGGTGAGCCACTTAACAATGTCCATCTCAAGAAGTTTTATGCCTGATCCTCAGAATATTCCAAAAAAAAAATCCATCCTATGGTGAAAACTTGGTAAACAGGCACCTTGGATAAGTGCCATAGTGAAAACCTGGCAAACAGGCGCTATGTGTAGAGTCAACATCCATTGTCTATCAAGTCTTGATCATTCCATTTCACAACAAGCTTCATCCATCCATCCATAATAAAACCATTGTCCTTGTTTGCATTTCCATCTCCCTATCTAGTATAGCTTGGAAATTTGTCAATGTCCATCGTCGTCATCCTACATCTTGATCTGTGTCAACAGTTAACACTGTCTTGTCCTAGGTCAAGCTTTCTATGTCTTCTTCGTCAGTCATCCATGCAAATTCCTCTATCGGAATGGGTGCAGTTCCTTCCTTAACCTAGGTCTAGGAGTGGTTCCTTGTTCTTGGTTTGTAAAGCACTTCAATCATTCTCATTTCCATAGATAACACCCTTTAATGGACACATCGCTCCTACGATAAGGTTGTTATCTTCTCAACACTTTTTCTATCTATCATCACACCAACCAGAACTACATATCATCTCTTCTCAATCTTAAGGTACCTTGATCCCATGGATATGGGTATGTAGGCAGTCTGGAATATGAAGGATGTATCCAGTACTCAAGTACATAAGATCTCATCATTTTCTCTACCTAAGCTCAAGCACCTTGACCCATCTCATCACTCTATCCAGAACTACATATTATCATTTTTCATCTTTCCTCGTAATGTGTCTTGATCCCGTGGATACAGGATATGTAGGCAGTCTAGAATATGAAGGATGTATCCAGTACTCAGGCACATACGATTCATCATTCTCCACCCGTCTCAACCCATTGCTAGGTCACCTTTCTGGTCTTTTGTTTATCAAAATCCATTCACCTCGACTTGACTAACTCAAGCAACAAGCTAGCGTGTCCTTTGAAAGCAAAAGTTCTTAGCAAACCTGAAGCAAAGCAGCTTGCTTCCAGAGTCATCTACTGTCCTACTGTTCCGATTGCTAGCATCAACTAATTCTAGCTTAACCAAAGCACCAAATCAATAGGCTTGTCTTCTGCAAAGTGTTCCATTATCGAGACCAACACACGCGTCTCCTACAACATGTGGCATTTCTGGTAGCAAGATATTGTCTTTTTAGGTAGGTAGCCCCCTTTAACGGACACAGATTTCCTACGATAAGGCTGTTATCTTTCCTATCCAATCTATCCTGAGCAACCTCTTTGGCAAGAGAATATGTTGGCTGTATGTTTATTTTATAAGTCAGTCAATTTGCTTTATGGTTTATCTTTTGTTCCTTTTATCCATTACCTATTCTAGGCTACCTTGGTTTATCTATAATCTTGGTATGTTGCGATGCAGTACGGATTGGGGCCATAGTCATTGCTTTTGTGTGCCGTGTTTGAGGAATGATCTTTAGCATCTTTCTTAACATTATATTTATCTTGTGTGTGTTATGACCTAGCATCTTACATATTAATACTCTTCTTGCATTTACATGTAATGAAGTTTATTTTATGTTCAAGACTATGGCTCATTCACATATTCTAACAAGGTTATATTATGTCTAAGGGATCTAAGTTCAAACCGCTTGCTTGCAGAGTCAACGTCCATGCACTAAGATATTACTGCACCTTGGTCTTTTATACCTTGGTGGTGAACTATCCACGTGCTATATCAAAAATAAGGATTGCTCTTTGTATACAATTGCGAAACCAATGCAACAAGCTCATCATTCATCCATTCACACAACCCTTATATCATTTTCATTGCAAAGATCGATCAACAGTCTTTGTCTTCCATTTCCTCTTTTCTTCTCTCTAGTGCATATCTGCAAACCCACATGTTAGATATCACTAGTCATAGCATCTACATCATGTCATCACAAGTCATAGCATCTATATCATCATACATCTATAAGCATCATGTCATCATACATCATACATCTATAAGCATCATATAAGCAATATGTGTCATCACATAAATCCATAATCATACATACATATCATCACATCCATGTCATCAAGAAGTGCATACAAAAAAGCATGAACATCAGTGCACAGAATATGTCATCATATATATCATGTGAAGGTCATCAAAATACAAAGTGTCAGTGTCTACATCCATAATCATATGTATACATCAATAAAGTACATCAGGGCTATCAAGAGCCCGCAAAAATATACATCAGGATACACGTAGGCATCAGTCAAGATATACAAGTATCCATCATGATACAAAAATAGTACAATGTACAAATGTGTAGGCTCTAGTGGGTAGAGCTACCCTCCTGTTGTGGCCCATGTCCTCCACATGTGCTCGGTATAGGTCCCCCTGATGGTACTCCTCCCCCTATTGGTCCTCCTCCCCCTGGTGGCATGACGGGTCCTCTAACTGAAGACAAGGACTATCCTGTCCTAGAAGACTCGGATGCTCCGGACCTGCTCCTCTCTCTGTAGCTAGGTGCCTGCTGAGCTACTAGCACCGCACCAACATAGAGACCCCTATAGTACTCGGCCTCTCTGCCTACTGTCACTAGCTCTCCCTGTACCCAGATGAGCTCACTGTATAAAGTCCTCTGATCGGCACCCAGTGCACGGTGTGCCTCGTCTCTCTCCTGCCTCACTCTCTGTAGTGCTACCTCTGCTGTGCCTCTACATCTCTCTCCTTGATCGCCTAGGCTAACTGCCCATCATCCATAGCCGGTGCGGGTGTAGCTTGTGCCTGTACCTATGCCTGTGCCTGGATCTGTAACTGTACCTGTGCATGTGCCAGGGCTGTCTGTGTTGCTGTTGCTACCTGTGTCTACACCTGTGCGAGGGCCTCGGCCTGTCTCACCTTTTCCCTCGCTGCATCCCTGTCTCTCCTCAACCGCACCATTCGGAGCTCTGATTGTGTCCTCCGGGCTATCTCCTCCTGTAAAAGCCGCTCGGCCCGTTGTAAATCGGTCTCTACGACCGGGTCCTCCACCTCCACCATCTCTACATCAGCCTGTGACCCTCTGACCTCTCCACCTGCCTGTTGTCTGGCCTCTCTGGCCTGTCACCTCAACTCCTGGAACCAGTACCTCCCCTACTGCCCCTGCCACATCTGGTGTCGTCACTCTCACTGGCCTGTGTGTTTGCCAGTACCTATCATACTCTGGTAGTGTCCCTGGATCTGCCAATCCTAAATCCCAATCCCATCAGACTGGTACAAGTCCCCGTACCTCAGCCAAAGCTGTCGCCACTGGAATCTCTGCATCCCAGTCTCTAACCTCCCGTGGTGTCCGCGCATGTGTCACCTCTCCAGCTAGTAACCCCTGGGGTAGCCCAACCTATCTGAGTACCCGCTCTGGCAGGTATCTCTCTATGGTATCTGTCTGCCTCCCAAATAGATATTGAGCCTGGCGGCAGTACATAAGTTGCTCTTGCTCATCCTCCCACTTCTCGCACAATAACCATGGCCTCCAAACAAATATGTCCATCTCATCGATATGTCACCTCCAGTGGCTAATAGATCCCAACCTCCGGTGTGTGATAACTCCCTCGTATAGAAATGCATATGGCTCTCCCCTCTCCCGTCGACGTTGTGCCATGGGTCTGATCACCGAGATATGCTCCCACACCCACACCTATAGTAAAGTCACCCCGGCTAAGAGACTCCAGCCTCTCCTATAGACGTAGTCGTGCATGTCTCGATATAGCTACCCTAATACACAAGGGCCCCATGCATACTACATACCATGTGTAAACATCGCAGATAGTACTATGCCTCATCCCACAGATAATCC
Source organism: Cunninghamia lanceolata (assembly GCA_027924645.1). Lineage (NCBI taxonomy): Eukaryota > Viridiplantae > Streptophyta > Pinopsida > Cupressales > Cupressaceae > Cunninghamia > Cunninghamia lanceolata. The sequence continues at coordinate 8,416,990 of BSBN01000635.1, read as the reverse complement.
TCTCGATCACCTGTCTGGGCACAGGAAGCTACCAATCAATGACGAAACTATCCATCTGATCCTATCGCAGAGTCTCGGGACATTTGCACTCCGAATCTCGCTATCATCTATCCGCAAATCATCTGTGAAGAATACCTCTACCAAGCCTGCCTCGCTCCACGCCAGGTTAAAGTCCACTCTCTCTCCATCAATCCGAATCCTGAGGATATGATACACATCCTCCAGCGTCACTATCGCCTCCCCTGTCAGAAAGTGAAATGATCATGTCTCACTATGAAATCTCTCTACCACCGCTGTCACTAGGGAGAGATTCACCCTAATGTGTGTCAAGTGTGGCACGTGCCATAATCCTGCATGCTCTAGGAACGCATCCTCCTCCCATGTCAGCAATACCACCTTGTGTGCTATGGGGTGGTGTCGCTCTCTCGACATCAACGGAGGCATAATCCTGCATGCTCTAGGAACGCATCCTCCTCCCATGTCAGCGATACCACCTTGTGTGCTATGGGGTGGTGTCGCTCTCTCGACATCAACGGAGGCATAATCCTCTGCATTCACAACAAACCACTTGTCAGACATTTTAACCATTTTTCCATTGTTCTTCCGACGTCTACTTGCTACCATGAACCCTAGGACCAACTCTCCCCTTTGCTAAACTAGGGTAGTCAACCCTTTGGTCAACCCTAACTATTGCCTTCTTCTACCTCACCAAAAGTGCCTTGTTTTATACAAAAGCACTGCTCTGTCTTACCAAACGCGCCATACTGCTTATGCAGAAGCACTCAGCTAGCCTATACCAAAAGTGACTTGTTTTACAAGTGTGCTTCGCTACGCTTCCAATCGCGCCTCACTGCACTGCCAAAGGCGACCTGATTTTCTCCCTCCCCTGCCAACTGCGCCTAATTACCCAGCTAGACGTGCTGCACTACTCTACCAAGAGCGTTGCGTGATCCTACCAATCACGCTGTGGCGCGGCTCCCAAAAGCCAATAGCGCTATGTTTTTACCACTAGCATTGTACTTACCTACCAAATGCGTTGCGGTGCACCAAAAGCACCTAAGACAACTACCAGACACACCATTCTAGCCTGCAGCGCTTTTGGCTAACCTAAAGACCTACCTAGACCTAGCCCTAAACTGCCCTAATACGTCAAATTAAAATAAGGTTTTTGGACACTTACCACTGTCGGACCTCCTGCTGGCCTCCTGTACGTCCATACCAGCTCCGCTCGATGCCTGTGCGCTAGAATTGGCATCTCTCCTCGCTGTCAGCTCCTTCCACTCAACTCCCACACCCTAAGTTTAGAGGCTCTATACTCTAAATTTAGAAGCTCTTAGGGTGCAAATGAGGATTGTGGTCCCCATGGGACCTATTTATAGTATCCCTCCCTCATTTTTTTTTTCTTCCCACCCCATTTTTTTCTTTCTACTACCTATCTCCAACACAATCGTGTAGTTGACCATCGACCCAGTCCTTCTGTTGCTTCCCCATCTTTTCGCTCGAGGGGGCATACATTGGGGCACCCTACGCCAGCTACGCTGGGGCAACTAGCTACACTGGGGTATCAAAAATTATATCATATCTTCAACAATCATTTTCTTTGACGCAGCGCTGTAAACTGCATTACATCAAAGAGGGGCAAAATGTAGACACCCTAAAATGACCATGTCATCGCACCACTTGCATTTCGTCATTTCTTCCTAATCACTTGCATTCATCATTAATTAAATAATCTAATTATTTAATTAATTTCATCAAATTCTTCCAAAATTCAACATTAATTAAATAAATCCTCTTTATTTAATTAATTTCGGCAAAATCAACCTTATTCTTCCAAAATTAAATAATTTTAATAATTTAATTAAATCATTATCCTCTTTCAAATTTCAAGTCTCCATTAATTAAATAAATCCAATTATTTAATTAACTTGTCCAATTCTATCTTATCTACAATTAAATAATGTTACATTATTTAATTAAATCAATTATTCTTCTAAATTTAAATAAATCATGCAAATTTATTTAAATTGTCTCAATCCTCTAAAAATAAATAAAATCAAGTATTTCATTTATAATCTTGTTTATTCCTCTATCATGCACAATCAATTAAATAAATTTATTTATTTAATTTCAAGTATCTTTCCAATTCCTCTTAAAATATCTTGTTAACTCATGTGCACAATCAGTCTTATTTTTAGAACTCTAAAAAAGGCAAAATTACAAGTTGAGTTATCTATTCAATCAATCTTGTTTTCATCATATTTTACTAAAAATATCCTTATGGATTGACACATGTCGTGTGCACATTCATCATGATTATTTGTCTTATCTCCTCCGTTGATTCTTCTGAATTATCTGGACCATTGATCAATCCTCCTGGAAACCTATATAAACCCCCCTCATCTCCTTCACAAATCTCTCTTCGATCACTTATTCTCAGGCATCCTTTAATAGCACTTTGAGCATATATCGCATCGATTGAGCAACTTCACGATCTTTTAACATTTATCTTTGAGCACTTTATTTGCTTGTTGCAAACATGGTTTTGTAGCACTATTGAGCAATCCACATTTATCCAAAGGAAACAATACAAATCTTGGTAAAAGCTTTCATAAAATAAACTTCAATACATGTAAATGCAAGAAGAGTATTAATATGTAAGATGCTATGGCTCATTCACATATTCCAACAAGGTTATATTATGTCTAAGGGATCTAAGTTCAAACTGCTTGCTTGCAGAGTCAATGTCCACGCACTCGGATATTACTGCACCTTAGTCTTTTATACCTTGGTGGCGAACTATCCACGTGCTATATCAAAAATATGGATTGCTCAATAGTGTTGCGAAACCATGTTTGCAACAAGCAAGTAAAGTGCTCAAAGTGCTCAAAGATCAATGTTAAAATATCGTGAAGTTGCTCAATCGATGCGATGTATGCTCAAAGCGCTATTAAAGGATGCCTGAGAATAAGTGATCAAAGAGATATTTGTGAAGGAGATGAGGGGGGTTTATATAGGTTTCCAGGAGGATCAATCAATGTTCCAAATAATTTAGAAGAATCAACAGAGGAGATAAGACAAATAACCATGATGAATGTGCACACGACATGTGTCAATCCATAAGGATATTTTTAGTAAAATATGATGAAAACAAAATTGATGAATAGATAACTCAACTTGTAATTTTGCCTTTTTTAGAGTTCTAAAAATAAGACTGATTGTGCACATGAGTTAACAAGATATTTTAAGACGAATTGGAAAGATAATTGAAATTAAATAAATAAATTTATTTAATTGATTGTGCATGATAGAGGAATAAACAAGATTATAAATGAAATACTTGATTTTATTTATTTTTAGAGGATTGAGATAATTTAAATAAATTTGCATGATTTATTTAAATTTAGAAGAATAATTGATTTAATTAAATAATGTAACATTATTTAATTATAGATAAGATAGAATTGGATGAGTTAATTAAATAATTAGATTTATTTAATTAATGGAGACTTGAAATTTGAAAGAGGATAATGATTTAATTAAATAATTAAAATTATTTAATTTTGGAAGAATAAGGTTGATTTTGCCGAAATTAATTAAATAAAGAGGATTTATTTAATTAATGTTGAATTTTGGAGTTTTGGAAGAATTTGATGAAATTAATTAAATAATTAGATTATTTAATTAAAGATGAATGCAAGTGATTAGGGAAGAAATGATGAAATGCAAGTGGTGCGATGACATGGTCATTTTAGGGTGTCTACAAGTTCACTCATGGCAGCACAAAGGTATTTCACTTATCCTGAAGCAAATCCTCCTGGCAGTATTATAATTGGCAATCAAGTATATGTCAATAATGAACAATTTCAAGCAGCTCTAGAAGATCTTGACAACTCCAAGGCTGGTATCAAGGAAGTTGATGATTGCATTATATTTAATTAAAAGATCAGATCAGTAAATCTCAGGAAAGAAAGAAAGAATTATGTGAGCAACTAAGACAAGCAAATGAATCTATAAAGAGTCTTCTCAGGGTGATTAAAGAAAAAACCAAGAATGAGGAATGTTTGAATCAAGTTGTGAAGGACAAGTCAGAGGAATGTGAAAAACTAGGGAAAGAAGTTCTGCTCTTAAAGTTTGATCTAGAAGCAGCCAACAGCTACAAAGAAAAATTCAAAATAAGCTCTACAAAACTTGATGAGTTGCTGCTAGTCAAAAGTATCCAGATGACAAACAAGGTTTGGGTTTTGAAAAAGGAGAAAGTTTAAATTCAGGGCAAGATAGATCTAAAGAAGGAAGAGTCAGAAACCATCTGGTAAGGAATCAAAGAAGAAGACCTAAAAGACGTCCAATCAGGCAACCAAATACACAAAGGTACCCATATTTCAATGGTCATTGTTTCAAATGCAATAAGTATGGTCATAGGGCCACTCAGTGTAGAAGTAGAATAAATCAAAATACTCCATCTTTTTCTAGTCAATGTTTCAATTGCAAGAAGATTGGTCATGTAAAACAAATGAATGCAGAAGTATGTCAAGAAATGTGCCAAACTATCCAAGGAATGGTCAATCCTTCAATGGCAAATGTTTTGCATGCAATAGATTTGGGCATATGGCTAATCAATGCAGATCAAGACAAATTCCCAATTACAGAAGAAATCAAGGTCAAAGAAATGTTGTTTATTTCAATTGTAACAAATCCAGACATTTTGCCAAATTCTGCAGAAGTAGAAATGTAAAAAGAGACAATCCTATAGAGAAGGGGAAAACTGAATAGAGAGATGACAAGGGCAAGAACGAGGTTGATCCAACAAAAACCAAGAATGAGATGAGCAATAGCTGGATCAGGAAAGATGTTGATAAAGACAAGAAAGAATTCGCACCAGCTTTTGGTGTAGATACTTCCTCCGGGAAGTGAATTAGAAGCTCTAGCTCACAGGGGACAGTGTTGAAAATCTAAAACCCCTAGCCAAAAAGTGAGTCCCAGAGTCAGGCATGAAGGTGTATGATGGAATATGATGTGACAAATCTCATAAAAGAAAAACCAGAAGAAAAGAAGTCAATGTGGCACATTGTGGAGCAATCTTGATCAACTGTATCTATCAAAGAAGACATGTGGCTTTTTGGGAATAAACATTTATGACAATTTAGTTCAAGTCATGCAAAGGATAAAAAGAGACTTGTTTGATTTCAAAATCACTTTACACTCAATATATCAAACATCCAAGTGAGATTAAGGCAAAGCTTGTGCGACGACAACTAAGACTAGGACAATTCAGAGTGATTCAAAGAAGTGAAAAACCTAATCTAGCATTAAGAGGTATTTACAGTTTGAAACCCTTTCTAAAATTTGCTTGATTATCAGTGGAAATGGCAACACCTCAAGTAGTGGATATCACCAAAAGGCCTAGACCAAAATTCAAGAAGCATCCCTACAAAGCAACAGAAGTGGATCCATTGGGAGCATTCTCACACATTCCACACGGAATTCTGTATATAGAAGATGTTAAGGCATATATTCATGTTGCCCTAGAAGAACATGAGAAGAGAAAACTCACTGACTTTTTTTTAAATCACTTGTGCGATGGAGATTACGATCTGAAGAATGAATACAAGGCATTGGAGACAGAAATTTATTCAGTACATTGACTTTCCAACCTTCGCTGAAGATGAATGGGTCTGATATGTATTGAGCAAGATTCATGATGAATTCATGTGGCTCGAGAGACCCTTTAAGATCACAAAAGATGTTATAAGGGCTGTAACTGGGCTATGCTCCATCAGATCTGTACCAATTCTGAAAGCCGTGAAGAATGATCAAGTAATGGCGGTAACCGGAGCAAAGTTTGACAAAAGAGCGCTAACAAATGATATTGAAGATTACGCAGTAAGATTTGCATCCATGATTATTGGCTACAATGTTTACTTCTCTAACCATGAAAATGTTGTATCTGGCATAGCAATCTATACAACTTTTGAAATGGTAAAGGAAGATGCAGAGTATGATCTCTGTGAACTGCTTCGACAACAACTGATGGAAAATCTGAGAAAAACCAAAGAGTAGAAATATCCATTCAAATATGGTACGCTAATTCTGTGTCTATTCTTCTACTACATGCAAGAATTTCCAGGTATGAAAAAGCTGTTCTGGATAAGTGATAAACCTGCTTTAGTCCAAATTAGAAATCATCTAAATAGCATAGGAAGTATTGATGCTCAAAAATCTGCCCTATGGGGCTATTTCAAAAATTTTCAAAACATGATGCAGTCAAGGGAAAGAATCCCTAAGCCAATTGTTGAGAAATACAAAGATACCATCTGTTTCATGGTTACCAAGGATTAGTGTTTAATGGAGGTTGTTGAGCCTAGAACTGTTTGGGTTATGCCCATGGGATATGAGGTAGATGGTGGAATATTAGAAAATTATGCTCAACATGTACTAAGTAAACCCAGAGATCCCAAGGAAGAAAGATTTGGGACTTATGAGGAATTGCATACTAAAATTCATGTTGAAGTAAGGAGACCAGAGATCTCTAGGAAAATGCAGAAACTAGTAGAAGAAATTGCCATAAAATGTGGATTCACTAAGGAACAAGTCAAAGAAGCATAGGAAAAAGGTCAAGTAGAAAGGGAAGCAAGGGAAAAGAAAGGAAGAAAAGGTTAGGATTCCAGATGAACCTAAAGAAAAATAAAAACCTCAAGTAACAAAGAGGTCTACCAGAAGCTCTGCCTCCTCCTCCGGTCCTACATCTACTAACGTAAAGGAATCTGCAAAGAAGCCAACTGACAGAGGAGCAAAAAGATAGAAAACAAAAGGTAGAAGAATGTATGTAAGTATAAGTGAATAAGATGAAGAGACTAAGTTAGATGAAGATGTCAAGAAAATGAAAGTTGAGACTACTAAAGCCTCTTGAAGTAGCAAATAAAAGCACTCCGGAAGGGAGAAACCTAGCAAAAGACAGAAGGTAGATAAGCCTCAAGCCACATTAACACTTGAAGATGTATTAAAGTCTGTCACTATCGATGGAAATCTGAAACTTATGGCTGAATTTTATGATGATTACAATGATGCTGATAAAAGGATTCTAGAAGAAGCTACCATAAAGTATTTGAACATATACAATAGAGCTCTCATTGAGATCATTGGTGATCTCCCAGATACCTTGGATAGTATTCTGACAGTTAGAAAGGAAACTGTTGTGGCTAAGGACATTGAACTCAGAGAACATACATTGATAAAATTATGTCCGGATATTACTCCAGAAGAGAAGGCCAAAATCTCCAAAGCACTTAACAATGAGTTTAGATCAAAGAAAATAATGAATGCACTGATGATAGGAGAAATAGATAAAGTGGTCAAGGAAATAGAGGAGACCATTTTGGAAATACTAAAGAAGTACAATATCCCTATCATCTATGATAATAAAGTAGTAGATGGTGAAAATAATGCATCTATTTTGAAAGTGAACCCTGAACAAGAAGCAAGAAAAGATGACCATGTGTCTAAGGAGATGGAAGCACCTACAGTGGAAACCCAAATAACACCTCCTTCGGAAGGACAAAATGACAAGGAGAAACCAGAAGAGGAACACATAAAGGAAACACCTATCCCTCCGAAACATCAAACAGTGGATAATACTATTAGAGAGAAGACTGCAGAAGAAGATTCACTATCTGCACAAACTAGTTCACCTCTAGTACATCAGATTGAGAATGATTCGACACAGGATGAACAAAAGGAGGACTCAAACAAGGTCATGGATATTAATCCTCCGGAGCAGGAACAATAAGATGTGGTCTTAGGTGCGACAAGAGACACTGTGAAGGCAGTAAAAGAACTACTAGAAAAGGAGGAACTAGTTCTTGATGAGCCTGAGTCAATCCAAGGTCCAATAAACTTGGATATAATGTCTCTTGTTCATATGCTCAAATTGGCTTCAGTTGCTCAAGCCAAAGCAAGAATAGAAATATTGAGGTCTCACATTAAGGATAGTGAGCTTATCAATGAAGCATCCAACATTTTGGAGAAGCTGGTACCAACATACTGGAAGGATACATCTCAATCTTCCACTTGTCAACTCAAGGGACTCATTCATTCTGTAAGTACACACTTTGAATCTATTGAAAAATCTGCTGAAACAAAAGTTAGACAAGAGTTTAATGAGAAAAGGTTAGATGAGTTGACAAAACTAATAGACCATGATAAGGCTTAGATAGAAAATGGGATACAGAATATTCAGAATGCTATTGTAGAGGCTGGTGATGTATATAAATTTTGTTTATCATGGCCAGAAGTTACAAATAAGACAGAAGAAAAGATCAAGGAATTGGAAGAAAAACTGATGAATATCTCCAAGAATTTTGATCTGGTACATGAATCAACCAGCAACAAAGAAGCTCAAGTCATCAACGTCTGCAATGACTTGAATGTTTTAATAAATCAAAAATATCAAATAAAGAGTAGAATGGGACAATTGAGAAGACTGGTCAGTCCCAAACTAGATTCAATGACCAGGCTTGTAGCTGAAGCACAGCTTGCTGGACAAACGGCCACACCATCAGATTTACAAAAGGTAGAAACTCTAGTTTTTCTACTTGGTGGACATATACAAATTTTGGATGGTGCTAAGAAGAGTTGGGATGTTGAGATAGATCAACTAAAGAATGTATTTAGTGACATACTTCAACATATGTAAAATAATGTAGAAGATTGTAGTTGTAAATATGCGGCAGAGTACATAAAATTTTGAAGTTTTGACAAGTTTTGGGTTCCGGGTCACACCCTTTGCCATTGATGTCAAAGGGGGAGAAGAAGATTAGTGAAAAATGGATAAACATCTCAATTGGAGTAGGAGAATAGAGTGCATATAGTAAGGGGCAGCAGTCAAGCATTTTTCACTAAGTGTTGCCATCAATGCCAAAGGGGGAGATTGTTGGCAAGGGACACTGCTCTGGTATGGACTTGTATATTGTCATTGATGGAAACAAGGCTTAGAAATCCCTTCAACATGACAGGAAGAGATAACTTTGGAAAGTCATAATGGAATTCAGGTCCGGTTGGCAAAAATGACTAAGTATGGGCAAGAAATAGAGTAAGAGACAGTAAGTGGATCAGTATGCTTCCGCAGATGATGACCTGGAAATGTGGCTCAGGTATAATGTTCATAGTTGTTTGGTGTTACTATATTCCAGTGATCAAGTCCTGACCTCTTTCAAAAATCATTTGGAGAAAATGTCTAAGTCTGGAAGAACAGAGGTTTCATAGGAACAGTGTACATTACAGAGTAAAATGGTCCGCATTCCTCTGCAAGTGCATATTTTGATCTATAGTTCTGAAGGTATGTCAAGTGGTCAATAATGAACATTGGATACGAATTGTGAGGTCCCATTTGGTCTGTAGTGTGAGTTATGATTTTATAGTGGAACCTATCATATATGTTATTAAGAAACAAGCCGACAGGCTGGTTGAATCCTTATGCGGAAAAGAAATATGAGTTGCATGATAAAGGTAAGTGGTTGTATGATTAGAGCTGACACATATGAAGACATATGCATGTTTGTTTGGACCCGCATTGATGATTTAACACAAGAACAAGCTGACAAGATATAACACTTGGTATACACGCTTCACAGTTTGCTTGTTGACCTGATCATGAGAAAGATTTTTTTGCGGATATAAATAGAGGATGGATTTTAGTGTTTGACATGAGAGATGTGCAATGTGATGTATGGAATGCAAAATATCCGAAGATAGAATAGCCACAACAAATAAAGAGAGATTTTGACCATATGTAAAAGCAGAGCATAAAAATAGGGGTAGACTAAAATGAAGAGTTTTGAGTTAGTATTCAGAAGCCTAATTGGAATTGTAATCATGCATAAGTAGATGCAATCACAACAGTTCATTTTTTGCAGTGAGGCACCCTTCTTCTTCTTCTTCTTTCTTTCCTACAGGCAGTGAGCCTCTTTTGAGCAGTGAGCTATGGGCAGTGAGCCTCTTGTAATTCGGTATTGCTATAATAAAAGTATTTTCTAAGAGCTAACACTCTCTGTGGTTTTTCCCCACCTTGGGGTTTTCACTTAAAAATCATAGTGTCTATGTATTATGTTCTTATGATTTCTCTTCATTTGTATATTTTTCTATTGTTTAATTAAGTTTGGAAAATGGTTAAAAGTGAAAGTGCATAAATGGTTTTATAGAACACTGATTCACCCCCCCTCTCAATGTTCCTGACATTCAACACTATGCAGATATGCTAGGGTTAGATCCTTCCTTGGTGGTCCATCATCTTGTGGTACATCATCTTGTGGTACATCTAGAAGCACAACCAATCAAACAGAAACTCCACAAGATGCATCCTCAAGTTGCCCTTCTCGTCAAAGAAAAACTGCAAAAACTATTGGAAGTAGGATTCATTAGTCTATAGACTACCCTAAATGGGTTTCCAATATTGTTCTAGTTGCTAAGAAACCTAGGGGCATCCGAGTCTATACATATTTCTGAGACCTAAACAAAGCATGTCCAAAAGATGACTTCCCGCTGCCTAACATCAACATCATTGTGGATTTGACAGCTAGACATGAAATGCTCTCCCTCATGGATGGATTCTCTGGGTATAACTAGATTAAAATTGCTCTCGAAGATCAACACAAGACAGCCTTCACATGTCCCTGGGGTACCTACTGCTGGCAAGTCATGCCCTTTGGCCTTAAAAACATAGGAGTAACTTATCAACGCACCATGACCACCATCTTCCATGACATGTTACACAAAATCATGGAAGACTATGTAGATGACCTCCTTGGGAAATCAAGAACAAGGGAAGAACATCCTATGGTTCTACAACAAATATTTGAATGCCTCAGGGAATACAAACTACGCCTCAACCCTAAGAAATGTGTTTTGGGGTCACGTCAAGAAAGCTTTTGGGTTGCATTGTCTCTCGCAAAGGAATTGAAGTGGAACCAACAAAAGTCGCTGTCATCACTAAAATGTCATCACATTAACCATGAAATAGCTTTGTATCCTACAAGGCAAGCTTCAAGCTATCCGCAGATTCATAGCTTAACTTGTAGACAAGTGTCAACCCTTTTCTCATCTACTGTGAAAAGATACACACTTCAAATGGGACCAAAACTATCAACAAGCCTTTGATCACATCAAAAAATATTTGACATCACCTCCAGTCCTTATGGCACCTATTAAGGGCTATCTATTACATTAGTAGGACTCTTGTTAGCTATGAGATTAACTATACACCTATGGAACGAGCATGTCTAGCTGTTATCTTTAGTTCTCAAAAAATGTGACACTACATATTAAGTCATTCAATCAAGCTCATTTCAGAAGTTGACCCTCTCAAGTACCTACTTTCTAGAACTTCACTAACAGGACTATGCCAAAATGGGTTATGCTACTCAACGAGTTTGACATTGAGTATGTGGATCGTAAAGCTATCAAGGGTCAAGTTGTAAGTAGATCAATTAGTAGAAGCACCTCTCATTGACCACCAACCACTTTCTATTGACTTCCTAGATGAATCCATCTTGACTACAAATGACTCAACAATCTGGAAACTATACTTTGATGGATCATTCACAAATCACAGCTCCGGAGCTAGAATACTCTTGATCACTCCCCAAGGTGACTACATCCCTAAATCATATAGGATTGCCTTTCCCTACACCAATAACGTGGTTGAATATGAAGCTCTGATCATTAGTCTTAAGACAACCACTCAATGGAATATCCAGCACCTACAGGTTTATGGAGACTCCCAATTGGTCATCAAACAAGTCAATTATGAATACCACACTAAGGATGACAAGTTGATTCCCTACAAGAAAATGGTGGATGAATACAAACTTCACTTTGTCTACATTTAGTTTGAACATGTACCTTGCCTTCATAACAAAGCAGCTGATGCCATGGCTACCATTGGATCCCTCTTGGATATGCCCCATGATAGCCATCAATGTGAATTCCTTGTGGAACAACTTCTCCTACCAACATATAGGGCCACCAAATCAAAATTCATATGTGAGATTTTTGGTCCTAAAACCCCTTGGTATCATAACATCTATACATATCTCAAACATCACACTATTCTGCCTGAATTCTCTTGCATACAATAAAGATCCCTCATTCGCCAAGCCTCTTGCTACACTATCCTCACCAACACCCTTTATCATTGAAGCTATGATGGCACTCTCTTGCAATGTTTAAATATAGAATAAGCTTTGTTCACTCTACACAAAGTCCATGCATGTATCTATGGTGCCCACACAAGTGATATCATCCTAGCCAAAAAACTCTTACGCACAGGATATTATTGGCCCATAATGGAAAATGATGCATGCGAATATGTAAAGAAATGCAAGCCTTGTCAGTAGCACAGAGACCTTATTCACACTCCCTCTTAGGCATTGCAACCAATCACAACACCATAGCCCTTTTCTCAATGGTGCCTAGACCTCATTGGCAAGATCCACCCTCCCTCCTCTAATGGCCACAAATTCATCATCACCACCACTGAATACTTTACAAAGTGGGTCGAAGCTATTCCCCTCACTTTTACCACTATCTCGCAGATTGCTAAATTCATCCCCTATCACATCATCTGTTGGTATGGCATCCCATCTGCCCTTGTCACTGATAATGACAAACCCTTCAAAAATAATGATGTGTGTGCCCTCTTGAACAATTCCACATTCAACATCATTGGTCCACCCCATATTACCCCCAAGGAAACAGTCAAGCCAAGGTAACTAATAAGACCCTACTCAAAATCCTCAAGAAAGTTGTCAATGAATGCACCTCCACATCCATCCTACCCTTTGGGCCTATCACACTAGCATTCATACCCCAACCAGAATCACTCCATACTCCCTTGTCTTTGGAGCTAGAGCCATCTTTCCAATTGAAATCAAACTCCCCTCCTTGCGCATTTCCTTGCGTAATATCATCACTAAGGAAGAATACCGTGTTGCATGCCTATAAGACTTAGAGTTGTTGGACAAATGGTGCCTCGACGCCTTAAATCATCTCCAAGCATAATAAAACTGGCTCCATAGATCTTACGACAAGAAAATCCATGCCAGAGCATTTGCAGTAGTTGACTTGGTCCTAAAGGAAAATCAAAGGAATCTTTCAGTACAGGACAAGAAAGGCAAATTTGGACCTAATTGGTTGGGCCCCTATGTAGTTGTCTCTAAATATGGTTCAGGAGCATACCGCCTTGCCACTCTTGAAGGTGATGAACTTGAAGACCCTATGAACATCATCCATATTAAGAGGTTTTATGCCTAGGTTGTTGAATACCCTATTAAAAAATCCAAAAAAAATAAAAAAAATGTCACAAATAAAAAAATCAAGAAAGCAAAAAAGTAAAGAAAAATTATTCGTCCTATGGTGAAAACTGCTTCCTATCGCACCTTAGGCAAGTACCATGATAAAAACCTATTTACAGGCATCATGTGTAGTCTCAAACTAGATCCACTATTCATCAATTTTCCTATCATCGCTACATACATCATTCCCACCCATTTCATCAACTTTCCCCCCATCGGATATCCCCGCTATCTGAGCTTCCATCCCCTTTTCCTACAACTACCACGTTAAGACCATCATCCTTCCCCAATTTTCCACTGCCCCCACAAACTTACCCACACCTAATGTCACCTAACGTTGTCTTCCTCACTTTTTAAAGAGATTGAGTAACAGAAAAGCAAAAATCACACCCACGATCGATCCCCATACCTAGACTCTCCCTCAACATCCACTTAGCTTACTACACCAACCTAGTCTTCCTCACCCCCCATCGTACCAATCCCCCTCTCCCCCATCCCCCAGTCCCTTTCGTGATTTTATAACATCACGTCTTTGCACCACCAACAAGTCACCCAGCTGGCTAATCTATCCATCCTCCATCTGTCATCCCCTTATCCTCACATCCCCATCCTATTCTTCTTCTACCCATGATTTTAATACCATGGTACAGTCTAAAAACTAACACTTCCATCCTCTAAATCCATCTACATCGAACCATCCCTATATCTCATTCATCAATTTACTAGAACTACATACATCACCACCCGCATGCTAGCGTGCCTTGATCCTATGGATACAGGGTATGTAGATAGTCTAGAATACGAAGGATGTATCTAGTACTCAGGCACATAGGATGCCCCCTCCCCAACCCTTTTGGTTGTCCCTACCATATGAGCTTGACTTCTACACCGATCACATTCCATCAACCATCTACACTCACTCCATAATACACCTACACCATATTCTCTCATCTCCATCTTAGACTTGACCCCCATACGACAAGCATCCTATGCCTCCCTATACAAGCATCCCACTTTTATCAAAATCACCTACACCCAGACTCTCCTCGACCATAGCCTATTACCTACATATCTATCTGCTTATCATTCGACTTATCTAAATCATCATCAAACCTTGCCTTAAAGATGCATCCTTCCTACAATAGGCAAACTCCTAAATCCACACAACTCTTGGAAAGAGATATGATGGTTGTATGTTGGTCAATTGGTCTTTTGTTTTCTAGTTTTATTTTTGTTCCATTCCTTGATCACTTCAATACCACCTTGATCTTTCTATATCTTGGTGTGTGGCGAAGGACTCATAATGGGGCATCATCATTGCTTTTTGTATGTCGTGCTTGTTGGATGATTCTTATTACTCCATATTAATATTCATATCTTGTGTGTGTTGGAATGGCTTCTTGCATGACAATTATCCTTTTACATCTAATTCCCCTTTATATCATTTGTGCACTTAGGACTTATGCTTTAAGTTTTCTTCCTCACATATCTAGACAAGGTTGTATTATTTTGGGAATGTTTTTGATCATCCTTTGTCTGTTGTGTCAAGTCCTATGCATGGGATACAATGTCACCTTAGTTCCTCATATCCTAGTACATAACATCTCATGCTATATCTATTGAATTCAAGACAGATAACTGAGAGGGGGGGTGAATTAGTTGTCCAAAACTTGCTTCTAATTCAAACACTTAAATCCTCTTGTTATTTAATAGCATATCAATTAATCACTCATGAAAGCATAAAGCATAAACACCAGAGCAGATACACATCAACACATGAGACACCAAGATTTTGACGTGGAAAACCCGGTCAAGGGAAAAACCATGGGGTGATTAACCCAAGGATTATTCTCTATTAGAAGAATAAGAAAAATAGATGGCACATGCCAATTAGGGCTCACTGCCCGAGCACACTGCTCACAAGAGGCACACTACCTACAAGAGGCACACTGTTTACAAAGTAACAAGTATCACAAACTTGAACTGGAGATTGACATCTTTACCATGCCTGGATCAGTTCCATTTAAGCCCAAAAACTTATGTTCTGCCTTTCGCTCTTCTCTTCGCTACCACACACTCATCTTGCAGTCACACTTTGAAATGACTTCACAATCCCTTATTTATACATGACATCAACTTAGGAACAAACATCTAAGTCGGCAAACAACCACAGGATCTTTCGCAAGGTGTATAATTCATCCGGTCGGCCAGTCACAGAAAGATCACCAACAACCAGTGGTTATCCATCAAATCCAAACTCTAACTTCAATGCGGACCACCAACATGAACTGGACATGATCCAGTGATCATCATAACCTTCCCTAAAACACCGAGAACATCTGCACTTTATCAGCTTACTGGAATTCTTCTCTTCTTCATCCGGAACTTCAAGAACACAGTCTGTCATCACTGTCATAATGAAAAAGGTGCTTCCGAACCTCCAAACCATGAACAAATCTAGTTGTCACTTCACATGGACTTCTTCAACACTCCCTCCAATCCGCAGAATGAGATAATGCAATGCCGCAGCTCACCGGACCAATCTGTGATACTCTGTCACCACTGAACATTTGTCGGAACCGGTTCTACTTGAGCGACCATAACTTCTTCAGATCTTCATGCGGACCTCTGAAATCTTGATAGGAACATCTCAAGACTCATATCTACAAACCCTTTAAACCGCATCCTCTGATCCTCAACCTATCTTGGACTTTTACCTTGTCATCATCACTGTTCTTCACTGTTCCTGATTGAGACTGATTTTCTCAATATCCTCAGCACACAGTTCATCCAGTCCTTCTCATTAATGCAACCTGAGTATGTTGACATCAATGACAACACTGGTTAGGCCCATACTTGCAACAATCTCCCCCTTTATCATTGATGGCAACATACGATGTGAAAAACCATCAAGACAAGAACTTCTCCTTTCTGTCACAGCTCCCCCTAACAGCAACAACCCTTCACATGTCTTCTCTTCCTTTACTGCTCCTCCTTTGATCATAAACTACTTGTTTTTCACATGTCTTCTCTCCCCCTTTGACATCAATGGCAAAGGGCTCATACTTGGAATTCTAACACATCAGAATCATACTAACTTCTCCCCCTGAGTAGCAGCTTCCCATCACCAATCCGGATCACAAGATATGACTGTGATATCAACCAGACTGATGCACATCAGTGCATCCTAGTTCATCACTGGAGGGGCAATAGCCCCTAACTTCTCCCTAAGATACTCAAAAGAATCCTTGGGAAGAGGTTTAGTAAAAATATCTGCAAGCTAATCCTTGGAGGGCACATACTCCAATCTGACTTCACCCTTGTTCACTTGCTCTCTCAGAAAGTGAAACTTGATAGATATATGCTTAGTCTTAGAATGCAACACCGGATTCTTAGAAATATTTATTGCACTTGAATTATCACAGAAAATTGTGATAGGCTCCTCATATTCTACTTGAATATCTCTTAGCATCTGCTTTATCCACAAAACTTGAGTGCAACTTCCTGCTGCTGCAATGTATTCTACTTCAGTTGTAGACAGGGATATTGCCTCTTGTTTCTTGCTTAGCCAAGAAACCAACCTTTTTCCCAAAATGAATGCTCCTCCACTTGCACTCTTCCTATCATCCACATCTCCTGCCCAATCTGCATCTATTTATGCATGAAGAGAAAAATTATGATCTCTAGGATACCATAGACCATACTCAACTATTCCTTTTAAGTACCTAAAAATTCTTTTCATTGCCATGACATGGGATTCTCTGGGATCAGCCTGGAATCTTGCCACAAGACCAACAGCCTGCATTATATCTGGTCTAGTCTGAGTGAGATACAATAATCCTCTAATCATTGATTTGTACTTGGTCCGGTCTGTCTTAGGAGAGTCATCATCTTTGCCCAACTTACATCCAGTTGCCATGGGAGTGTTCATTGGCTTTGAATCTTCCATTCCAAATTTCCTCAACAATTCTTTCACATATTTGGTCTGAGAGATAAAGATTCCTTTCTTTGTCTAAGTAATTTGCAGACCCAAGAAGAAATTCATTTCACCGAGCATTGACATTTCAAACTCACTTTTCATTTGATTTGCAAAGGTTTTACACATATTGTCTCTTCCTCCAAAGATGATATCATCAACAAATACTTCAACAATCAAGATGTTTTCATAATCAATTTTGAAATATAGGTTACTATCAGCAGTACCTTTGTTGAAACCAATCTTCAAAAGATGTTTGTCCATTCTCTCATACCATGCTCTTGGGGCTTGCTTTAGACCATACAATGCCTTCTTTAATTTGCAGACCATATCACCATGCTCAAATAACTGAAATCCATCCGGTTGTTCAATATACACTTCTTCTTCTAAGTCACCATTCAGGAAAGCAGATTTGACATCCATCTGATACACTTTGAAATCCTTGAAGGCAGCAAATGCAATAAATAGTCTGACTACTTCAATTCTTGCCACTGGAGCAAAGGTTTCTTCAAAATCAATCCCTTATGTTTGAGAGTAGCCTTTGCAGACTAATCTGGCCTTATTTCTGATTACTTCACCAAGTTCATTTAGTTTGTTTCGAAAGACCCATTTAGTTCCAATCACATTCTTGTTTCTAGGTCTAGGAACAAGATCCCAAGTGTGATTTTTCTCAATTTGCATCAACTTTTCCTCCATTGCTTTGGTCCAATTTTCATCATTGTAGGCTTCATTTATTGTCTTAGGTTCAATCTTTGAAATTAGACAATATTCATCTAAATTTTGACCAATTTTTCTTCTAGTTTGCACACCTTTGCTTTTGTCACCTATGATCCGATCTTCAGAGTGGTTCAGTCTTGCATACCTTGGAACTTTGGGGGTCTCTTGCACTTCTACTTCTTGATTAGGCTCATTCAAACCTATCTCTTCTTCCTGATTTACCAGATCAGTTTGACTCTGACTTTCAGGAGAGGATTGAGCTCCTTGAACCATAACATCATTCTGATCATCTTCATCATACTCATAAAACCTTGAGGCTTTCTCTATTCCCTCATCAACCTTCGCATTTGTACTTTCTATCATCTTTCTTAGTCTCTTGTTATAACACCAGTATGCTTTGCTTTGAGTAGAGTAACCCAAGAATATTCCTTCATCACTTCTAGCATCAAACTTGCCTAAATCTTCATCTCTTTTGATGTAACATTTGCTACCAAAGACTATGAAATATCTTACAGTAGGAGTAATGCCAAACCAAAGTTCATAAGGAGTCTTACCGGTATTGCTTCTGATTTGAATTCGATTGAGGGTATAGACTACAGTGCTGACAACTTCTCTCCAAAACACTGGGGAACATTTGCTTCCATCATCATTGTCCTAGATGCTTCCTGGATGGTCCGGTTCTTTCTCTCCACTACTCCATTCTGCTGTGGAGTCCTAGGAGCAAATAATTGTCTCTTTAAACCATGCTTCTCACAAAAATCTATGAATTCACCGGATGTGAATTCACCACCTCTATCAGACCTTAGACATTTCAGTTTTAATCCGATTTGATTCTCTACCATAGCCTTGAAGATTTTGAACTTCTCAAAAGCTTCTAATTTCTCCTTCAGAAAGGTAACCCACATCATCCTTAAATGGTCATCAATCAGTTACATGAAATATCTATCACCTTGCATACTCTTGATTCTTGTCGGACCACATAGAACAGTATGAACTAATTCCAATAATTCGGTAGAGGACTGATCCTTGCTTTTGAATGAGACTCTGCTCTGTTTACCCAGCTGACATTCTTTGCACAAACTATTTGTAGGTTTTACCAGTTTTGGAAGATCTCTTACAGCCTGAGTATTGCTTATCTTGATGATGTTATCAAAATCTACATGGCACATCCTTCTATGCCATAACCAACTCTGATCAACTTGAACAAACAGACAACTTTTATTAGTACCAACTACCTAGAAGATATTACCTTTTGTTTGAGTACAGGATGCAATCTCAGTTCTGGAGCTTTCAAAGATCCTGCATTTTCCATTCTTGAACCGGAGATCATAACCTTTGTCTACCAATTGTCCAACACTGAGAAGATTGTGCTTCAATCCTTCAACATACAGTACATTACCAGTTTTGTTCTTTCCATCAAAAGAAATAGTTCCCATGCCTCTAATTCTACCAGCAGAATTATCACCAAACTTTACCATTCCTCCTTCATAACTTTCCAAATCTAAGAACTTGTTCTTGTCACCTGTCATATGGTGAGAGCATCCACTGTCAATAACCCAATCATCCTTTTCTTCAACTTGAGCGACCAAAGCTCTTTCTACAACCTTATAATTGACAGATTTAGAGGATATTGGATCTTCTTCCTTAATGGCAATAAACACCCATTCATTTCTGGATTTGTTTCCTATCTCTGATTCATCATCTGTTACTCCTTCATTATCATCTTCTTCATGGACATAATAACAATTCTTTTGGAACCTTTGTCTATTAGAATTTGACCTTGTAGATCTTTCCGGACATCTTGAGGAAAAATGACCAATCTTATTGCAGTTGAAGCACTTAAAGGGTAATTTTCCTTCATACTTACCGGATCCTCTTGGCAGTCTCTTTGCAATGAGAGCTTCAAGTTGAGCTGTTTCTGCTTCTTCCACTTCCATGTCTCTTCTTGCTTGATCATACCATGACAGCTTCCTTGAAGAGTTTTCTCCCTGATCAAATCTTTGTTTACCTTTCACAGAGGCACTGGCTTTGAATGCAGATTCAGTCTTGGGGGGATCATCTCCAAACTCGGTCATTTCAAATGCAGCCAGTTTGCCAGCCAATTAGTCTCTTGTGACAGTTGTATGGGCTCTGAATTCATCAATGGCACCAACCTTGATTTTGTAGGCAACAGGAAGGGATCTGAGAATTTTGCCAACAATCTCATTTTCATCCAAGACTCCACCAGCATTCCTAATTCCACATACCAGCTCATTTACTCTTGGCATAAAGCTAGTAATATTTTTATCATCTCTCATCTTCAGTCTTTCAAATTTTCCTTTTAAACTCTGCAATCTTGCACACTTGACATACTCATCTCCTTCATGCAGAAGTTCCAGTTTGATCCAGATCTCATAGGCAGTTGGTAGGTCAATAACATTTGAGAGCTCTGAGTCAGTTAATGCGCTTAGAAGAGCCTCTTTGGTTCATAGATTGTTTTCAGCATCTGTGATTTCATTTAGAGTTGTCGGACCACCCTGTGGAGGTGCATACGCTTTTGTGACCATGGACCAGTATGCCTTTCCCATACACTGCAAGTGACATTTCATGCGACCTTTCCAAAGAGAGAAGTTGGTTCCATCAAACTTTGGACTATCCTTCTTGTATGATGACATCCTGGATCTCCTCAAGTAGTTAACCTCCTTTTAGAGGAACTTGGCTCTGATACCAATTGTTGGATTCAGGACAGACAACTAAGAGGGGGGGTGAATCAGTTGTCCAAAACTTGCTTCTAATTCAAACACTTAAATCCTCTTGTTATTTAATAGCATATCAATTAATCACTCATGAAAGCATAAAGCATAAACACCAGAGCAGATACACATCAACACATGAGACACCAAGATTTTGACGTGGAAAACCCGGTCAAGGGAAAAACCATGGGGTGATTAACCCAAGGATTATTCTCTATTAGAAGAATAAGAAAAATAGATGGCACATGCCAATTAGGGCTCACTGCCCGAGCACACTGCTCACAAGAGGCACACTACCTACAAGAGGCACACTGTCTACAAAGTAACAAGTATCACAAACTTGAACTGGAGATTGACATCTTTACCATGCCTGGATCAGTTCCATTTAAGCCCAAAAACTTATGTTCTGCCTTTCACTCTTCTCTTCGCTACTACACACTCATCTTGCAGTCACACTTTGAAATGACTTCACAATCCCTTATTTATACACAACATCAACTTAGGAACAAACATCTAAGTCGACAAACAACCACAAGATCTTTCGTAAGGTGTATAATTCATCCGGTCGGCCAGTCACAGAAAGATCACCAACAACCGGTGGTTATCCATCAAATCCAAACTCTAACTTCAATGCGGACCACCAACATGAACTGGACATGATCCAGCGATCATCATAACCTTCCCTAAAACACCGAGAACATCCGCACTTTATCAGCTTACTAGAATTCTTCTCTTCTTCATTCAGAACTTCAAGAACACAGTCTGTCATCACTGTCATAATGAAAAAAGGTGCTTCTAGAGCTCCAAACCATGAACAAATCTAGTTGTCACTTCACACAGACTTCTTCAACACTCCCTCCAATCCACAGAATGAGATAATGCAATGCCGCAGCTCACCGGACCAATCTGTGACACTCTGTCACCACTGAACATCTGTCGGAACCGGTTCTACTTGAGCAACCATAACTTCTTCAGATCTTCATACGGACCTCTGAAATCTTGATAGGAACATCTCAAGACTCATATCTACAAACTCTTTAAACTGCATCCTCTAATCCTCAACCTATCTTGGACTTTTACCTTGTCATCATCACCGTTCTTCACTGTTCCTGATTGAGACTGATTTTCTCAATATCCTCAGCACACAGTTCATCCAGTCCTTCTCATTAATGCAACCTGAGTATGTTGACATCAATGACAACACTGGTTAGGCCCATAATTGCAACAATATCAACATAAGTACTCATAATCTATGCAGTATTTGTAATACATTCAAACCCCCCCTTTTTCCCCTTCGGAATCATGATGTTTGGTCTCCCCTAAAGGGTTTGGGTTCACAAGCCCCATCCTTCATTGGTACCTACATTTTACATCCCTTTCCAACTACCATCATCCCCTTTTGTTCCAAGCTTCATCCAGGACATCTTGTCATCTCAACTCTTGCACTCATATATCGACACCCCCTTTCCCTCTACCCACATTATCCCCTATGCACACATTCTTCTTTACAATTCTCCTATCCACATACACTCTTCCATGTGACCATTTTCAAGACCTATGTATCATGATCACCAAAATCAACACACAACCCACCCTTACATCACCTCACGCATACCCCATCCTACCAAACCCATTTAGGTCTTATCATCTACCCCACTATCCACATCATTATTACATCTTTTTTATCATTGCCATTATCCTTTCTTATCATTATCCAATATCATTTTATCCATTATCATTACCATTTGCATCCATAATATTAACATATCCATTTCATCACCATTTGCATCCATAATATATGTTTATTAATCTAAACATATCCATTTCATTATCATTTGCATCCATAATATATGTTTATTAATCTAAACATATCCATTTCATTCTCATCCTCTTATTTCCATGGTATCCATAAAACACATAATCCATCATCATACATCTCATCATATTCATACATAATCATCATCCATCTAAACATATATATCCTACATTATCATTATCCATAATCATACATCATCCTAATCCATACATCTAATCATAATCATACATAATCCACATCATAATCCATCTAATCATAATCATACATAATCCATATCATAATCCATCGAATCATAATCATACATAATCCATCTCATCATAATCCTTGTCATCAACATCATAATACATATATCATCATACATCACCATAAATAAATCATCACGTCATAAAACATAGAACAAAGTCCATAGATCGCCACCAACCTACCATGTCACATACATCGCAAAAAATGATCATAATATAGTGTATACATTGGCTCCATAGAACCATAAAAAATACAAAATCAAGCCCATAGGCTTGTATATCAAAATGTCTATGCTCAGCCCCTAGGCGAAACTATCTCTCTACGACGTCCCTGACTAGGATGACCCTGTTGTTCATGGTGACGGTAGCCCCATAGGTTGCTGAACTAGAACCTATGGTTGCATTGTTTTGAAAGCTGTTGCACCGACCTCTCAGACTATCCTATCCTCTTTGATGTGGTAGCCCCCGACCAACTCCTATATCTCTCTTGTTGTCCAACTGGAACTAGGTGCTTATAGAGAGTTTGATAATGCTATGCCTCTTGGGTGACATCATCCCCTCATGCCTATAGTTCTCTGAGCACCTTAACCATCCCTAGCCCCAATACATGTCATGCCTCATCGTTCTCACACTGATATTGTACCACCTATCCCTGCAACTACACTATTGGTGCTTGAAGCTACCTTGGTTATGCCTGTAGCTGCGTTATCTACCCTGCAGTTGTACAACATGTGCTTATAGTTGCTCAACCTACACCTACAGTCTGGCTACCTCCTCTGATGCAGGAGCATCCCTGGTTCAAGAGCAATCTTGCATCAACCAAAAACAGTTGCATTTCAGTTTGTTTGCAGTTCAGTTTGTTTCCTTTCATTTTCCAGTTCAGTTCAGGCAGTTTAGTCAATAGCAATTTTTGTATTTTGGTCCGCATTTTGCCGCAGTTGCATTTCATATCTTGCAAAGCTAGACTTAGCATCTAAATTCATTCTTCTACATCATATCTAGAATTCAAAGAATTTGGATTAAGTACCAGAAAGATATCACTATCAGAAGATCGACTGTTTTCTCATAACAGAGCATCCTGACAGTCTCTGATAATCAGCTAAAGGAGAAGACTTGGGGAGCATTCGTCGACTTATGGAGCCTAACAAAACACAATTCAATGGTCTTTGGTTCATGGCCAACCTTCCCCGAGATCCACACATCATTCCATTCATTTGTGGAGGTATTTTACATGATTAGGTCTGACCTATCCGTGTACACACGTTATAGCTCTTCATTGGAGTTTGTGACCTTCCTTGGTCGACGCGGAGAAATCTATTGTTCCAGAGAGATATATAATGATGTAATAGATCCTAGAAAAGTAGTTAGTTGTGAATTTATGATCATTAGAATAAGTTCATAGTTTGGATTTTTGCACAAAGAGGACTTCAATGCTATATCTTGTGCATATTCTGATATTCAGTAATCAATCCTGTGAGCCCTAATTGTAAGCCTACATGGTGCCGACCAGATTATGTTTGAATTCTATTATGTACTGAATGACTAAATCTATACTTGTTTCATATCTTTGAGTTGTTTCCATTGTGTTTACTCTTGTTGCACGGCTTGGACAGTTCATTCTATGAACCCTCCTACCATGACTGCACCAA
Organism: Cunninghamia lanceolata; assembly: GCA_027924645.1. Lineage (NCBI taxonomy): Eukaryota > Viridiplantae > Streptophyta > Pinopsida > Cupressales > Cupressaceae > Cunninghamia > Cunninghamia lanceolata. The sequence goes on along the minus strand of BSBN01000635.1, from coordinate 8,392,512 downwards.
GTGGTATCAAAATGAAAGTTTGAATCTTTGGGACCGAGTTGAGCAAAGTTGGCAAGGGAATTCTATAAGATCTTGTTGTGGGCAGATCACCAAAATGAGGCAGGTTACTTGTGTCGTAACCGATCGTCGATTGTGAGGCAGTTGTCACCTTGTAGCCCGATCGCCGAATTTGAGGTAGTTTGCACTTGATCCTAGGAAGATGCCACCAAGGAGAGTTGTCACCATTAGAACAATGGCTAGTAGAATGGATGAGATGATGCAAATGATGAAAACAATGTGAATTCGTTTGGATGATGTTGAAGAAGATAGATGAAGAGGATTGACACCAAGACCTAATGTTGAAAGTGAAGATGAAGAAGAATTTCAATCTGTTGAACAAATCGGCGAAACCCTAGGAGGTGATGAAGAAGAATAATCAAATCAAGTAAAGATGTTGTGAGCTATTTCAAAAATTAGAAAAAGACCAAGAGTTGATGTGCCAAAATATACTAGTAATTTAAACCCTGAAGAATTGATTGACTAGATAAATGACATGGAAGAATACTTTGAATATGAAGAGATTGAAGATCTAGAGAAGGTAAAGTTTGCAAAGACAAAATTGAAAGGACATGCTACTATATGGTGGAAAGAAGTTTAGTTGGAAAAAAATAGAAGAGGGAAAGAAAAGATTACAAAGTGGGATAGGATGGTGACAAAATTGAAGAATCAATTCATACCTGCTGACTATGAGTTGGAGCTATTGAAAAGATTACAAAATCTGAGACAGAAGGAGAAATCTGTTAAGGAGTATACTAAAGAATTTCATAAGATGATCATAAGGACAGGACATAGTGAAGCAAGCAAGGAGAAAGTGGCTAGATACATCAATGGACTGAGATTAAGCATTCAAGAAGAACTGAGCTTGGTAAGGATGACATCTTTGGAAGAAGCATATTAGTTTGCTCTGAAAGTTGAAGAGAAGATGAATAAAAGACACGATCTGAGACAGAAAGGTAGAGGAGGTAAATTTTAGAGAGGTAGAACATTTTTCATAGGAGACAGAACACATTCAGAGCAGAACAAGTTTGACAGCACATTCAAGGAGGATAGAGATAATAATGCTTACCGGAGAGATGACAGAAATTTTTACCGAAGAGGAAACCCTAGTGCATACCAAAATGAAGGATACAGAAGAGAGGGAAGAGGATTTGATAAGAGAACATTCAGAGGTACTTGTTTCAAGTGTGTGAGTGAAGGACATAGAGCATTTGGATGTAATCAGGGTAGTACAAGCAAGAGGATGGAAAACAGTGGAAGAGCAACCTATATGGACAAAGAACCTATTGAACTAGGTGATCCCTGTTCTGTTGGTAAGCTAGAGAAAGGATAATCATTGGTGATGAGGAGGGCACTATTTCAAGTAGAAGCAAATGAGGAACCACCGTAGAGGAAAATTTTGTTTAGGACAAGATGCAAATCAAGAGGTAAGTGTTGTAAAGTTGTGATTGATAGTGATAGTTCAGATAACCTAGTTTTAGAGGAGATGGTAAATAAGATGAAGTTGGAAAGATTGAAACACCCTAATCCCTATCAGATAGCATGGATTCAGGATGATCATAAGGTACTGGTGAGTGAACAATGTTTGGTGAAATTTCATATTGGATCTTATCATGATGAAGTCTTGTGTGATATTATGCCTATGGATGTTTGTCATATCTTGTTGGGTAGACCTTGGCAGTATGATAGAAAAGCTATACATGATAGGTGGAAGAATACATACACTATAACAGCAAATGGAAAGAGAATTACTTTGATTCCTTTAGAAGATGATCCTAAGAGCGAAGTATGTGGAAAAGCTAGAATTTGTTTGGTAGATGGAAGAAAATTTCTAGATGGTTTGACATGAGAATATGTGCTATGCTTTGATTCCTAAGGAACCTGAAACATTGAAGAAGGAGACTGAAGAATCACAATCGAAGGAGATAAAAATGTTGCTAACAGAGTATGAAGACATCATATCAGATAATGTGCTTGAAGGATTGCCACCTATAAGGAGTATCAGTCATCAAATGGATCTTATACCAGGAGCAAGTTTGCCTAACAAAGCAGCACACAGAATGACAACGACAGAGAATGAAGAATTGAATAGACAGATACAGGAGTTACCGAGGAAAGGTTTGATCAGAGAAAATTTGAGTCCTTGTGCAGTACCTACAGTACTAGCACCTAAGAAGGATGGAGAATGGCGAATGTGTACCAACTCGAGAGTAATAAACAAGATCACAGTTAAGTATAGATTTCCTTTACCTAGGATGGATGATATCATGGATTGTTTGAGTGGAGCAAGATATTTCACAAAGATAGACTTGAAGAGTGGATACCATCAGATCATAATTAGAGGAGATGAATGGAAGACTGCTTTAAGACAAATGAAGGATTGTATGAGTGGTTAGTGATGCCTTTTGGATTGACAAATGCACCAAGTACTTTCATGAGATTGATTAATGAAGTCTTGAAGAAATTCTTAGGTAAGTTTGTGATTGTATACTTGGATGATATTCTGATTTTCAGTAAGACAAAAGAGGAACATTTGTGGCATATTAGATAAGTTTTACAAAGGTTGAGAGAAGAGAAATTGCTTATAAACATCAAGAAATGTAGTTTCATGAAGGAAGAGTTGGTATATTTGGGATTTTTGATTTCTACGGAAGGATTGAAGATGGACACTGAGAAAGTGAAAGCAATAGTTGAATTGCCTACACCGAAAAGCATTGGAGAGGTTAGATCATTTCATGGATTGGCTAGTTTCTACTAGAAGTTCATCAGAAATTTTAGTTCAGTATGTAACCCTATGACAAAGACAATGAGAGGTGACAGGAAAGACTTTAAGTGGACAACTGGAGCAGATAAAAGTTTTGAGTTATTAAAGCAAAAAGTAACAGAGTAACCTGTGTTGGTGTTACCGGATTTCAATAAGGTATTTCAAGTTGATTGTGATGCAAGTGGAAATGTGATTGGAGCAGTATTAAGTCAAGAAGGTAGACTTGTAGCATATTTTAGTGAAAAGTTGAATGATGCAAGGAGAAGATATTCAATTTATGACCAAGAGTTCTATGCCATAATTCAAGCCTTGAAGAAGTGGAGACATTACTTGTTCCCTAAGGAGTTCGTACTATATACAGATCATCAAGCTTTACAGTATTTGAATAGTCAAGGTAAGTTGAATCAGAGACATATGAGATGGGTAGAGTTCATGCAGAGTTACACTTTTGTGTTAAAGCATAGGAGTGGAAAATCAAATAAATATGTTGATGCGTTGTTGACAGATATGCGAGTTGAAGTGTTGGGTTTTGATGAATTAAAGAACATGTATGAGGGAGACACTGATTTGGCAAAACCTTGGAAAGCATGTAAGGAACCTATTGTGATAGATAGGAGTAAGTGGCTGGATTATTTCATTCAGGAAGATATGTTGTTAGAGGAAATCAGTTGTGCATACCTAAGAGTTCAATGAGACATAATTTGATCAAGGAGAAACATATTGGTGGATTGGCAGGACATTTTGGCATTGATTAGACAGTGGCTTTGGTAAGTGAAAACTACTTTTGGCCTCAGATACATAAGGATGTTAGGAGATTTGTGCAGAGTTGTAGAGTTTGTCAAGTTGCAAAAGGGAGTAGTTAGAATACTGGATTGTATAGACCTTTGACAGTACCAGAGAGACCTTGGAAAGACATAAGCATGGATTTTGTAATGGGATTTCTGAAGATACCGAGAGGACATGATTCAATATTTGTAGTGGTTGACAGACTTTTAAAGATGGCTCATTTCATACCTTTTAAGAAGACAACTGATGCAGTGCATGTAGCAGACCTATTTTTCAAGGAGATTGTGAGATTACATGGATTATCTAAGAGTATAGTTTCAAATAAAGACACAAAGTTTGTTGGATACTTTTGGAAGACACTTTGGAAGAAGATTAAGATAGATTTGAAGTTTAGTTCAGCATTTCACCCACAGACTAATGGATAGACAGAGGTAGTGAATAGGAGTTTGGGAAACTTGTTGAGATGTTTGGTTGGAGAGAAGACAGGAAGTTGGGATTTGATTCTTTCACAAGCAGAGTTTGCATACAATAATTTAGTAAATAGGAGTACCGGAAGAACACCGTTTAAGATTGTTACCAGAGTAACACCTAGAGGAGTTGTAGAATTGAGGGACATTGGTATGGAAGAAAAGTGAAGTGCAGAAGCAGAGGAATTTGCAGATCACATGAAGACAGTGCATAATCAAGTGAAGAAGTATTTGGAGGATATGAACAGTAAGTATAAGGACAAGGCAGATGAGAAGAGAAGACATAAATAATTTTAAGTGGGAAATGAGGTAATGGTATACTTGAGAAAAGAGAGATTTCCAGTTGGGACATATAACAAGTTGAAGATGAAGAAGTTTGGACCTTGTAAGATACTAAGAAAATTTGATTCAAGAAATGCATATGAAGTAGAGTTACTAGAGACATTGGGTATATCACCTATTTTCAACATTGCAGACCTTTATCAGTATCATGAAGTAGAGTTTAGTGACAACATGGAAGAAGACTTGAAGAAGTAGTTACCACAACAAGCACCGGAGCAGATTGAAGACATTTTGGATAGCAGAGTTGGATGTAGCACTAGAGGAAGACAATACAAAGAATATCTTGTGAAGTGGAAAGGTAGACCAGAAGAAGATTCAACATGGATTTCTCAGGCTGAGGTGGACCATCTTGGTTCTCTCCTAGCCCCAGCAAAGTGAGGGACTCACTTTTTCAATAATCCTAGATGTTTGATACAGGAGCATCCCTGGTTCAAGAGAAATCTTGTACCAACCAAAAATAGTTGCATTTCATTTTGTTTGCAGTTTAGTTTGTTTCCTTTCATTTTCCAGTTTAGTTCATGCAGTTCAGTCAGTAGCAGTTTCTGTATTTTGGTTTGCATTCTACCACAGTTGCATTTCACATCTTGCGGAGCTGGACTTAGCATCTAGATTCATTCCTCTACATCATATCCATAATTTAGAGCATTTGAATTGAGTACTAGAAAGATATCACTATCAGAAGATTGATTGTTTTCTCATAACAGAGCATCCTGACAGTCTCTGATAATCAGCTAAAGGAGAAGACTTGCGGAGCATTCCTTGACTTATGGAGCCTAATGAAACACCATTCAATGGTATTTGGTTTGTGGTCAACCTTCCCTAAGATCTGCACATCATTCCATTCATTTGCAGAGGTGTTCTACATGATTAGGTCCGACCTATCCGTGTACACACGTTACAGCTCTTCATTGGAGTTTGTGACCTTCCTTGGCCGATGCGGAGGAATCTATTATTCTGGAGATGATATATAATGATGTAATAGATCCTAGGAAAGCAGTTAGTTGTCAAGTTATGATCATTATCATAAGTTCATAGTTTGGATTTTTGCACAAAGGGGACTTCAACGCTATATCTTGTACATATTCTAATATTCGGTAATCAGGCCTGTGAGCCCTAATTGTAAGCCCGCATGGTGCCATCCAGATTTTATTTGAATTCTATTCTATACTAAATGACTGAATCGTACTTGTTTCATATCTTTGAGTTGTTTTTGTTGTGTTAACTCTTGCTGCACAACCTGGACAGTTCATTCTATGAACCCTCCTACCGTGACTGCACCATCCTCACTATCATCTCTTACCTCCACCTCCACCATCTCTACATCCTCCTCCTCATCCCCCTCCTCCTCAGTATCCTCCTCCACACCCCCATCTCCTCCTTGTCTAATTGCCTATCCTGCTGGCATAGTGATTAGTATCGGCCACTCACATACCCACCACACATCATATAGTAGTGTCGTGCCTACATCTACCACACCTAGCTATAAATCCCAAACTCTTAGTTGTATCCTGTTGAACTTTGCAATCATCGATCGAGGATCTATCAGAACACCCCACCATGGTGCCTCTAATTGTACCTACAGGAACACAACCTCCTCCTGTGAGACATCCTGCACTATGCCAAACTACCATAGAACTTGATGAGGCATATACCTGTCGATAATCTGATTTATCTGCCCCATCAAATATCAGGGTTGTCATACATACCACTTTTGTTCTACATCATCTGACCATCTCTCACACGCTAGCCACAACCTCCATATAACCATCTGAATATCATCAATCACTCTTTGTGAGTACCACAGATCTCCTAACCTGTGATGTTGTAGCACCCCTCCATAAATAAATACATAAGGTTGTCTTCGGTCCCGTGTCCTCACTGTAATAGGTCACGTGATAGCAATGTGCTCCCATACCCAAATATGCAGGAGTGTCACGCAACACCCTAGATTGGCTTTGTATTGGTACATAATTGCATCCACGTCATGATATAGATGGGCTAGCACATAGGGCCCCCACATGAATACAACCCCATCTCTTAACATACAGAGCAAAAATGTTCCCCATCCGATTGGAAGCCCCCAAGATCTCCTATCTGGCACAAGAGTCTCTATTATCACACCCACCATGAATAACGGCAATTGTTACAACCTACCCATGGCCTGGGCATACCACATCTCTATCCTCCTAGCATCAAACGATACCACTAGTGGTGCAAACACCGCATCAATGAAGATCGCCCCTCATTGGTAGTCATAAACTACCCTCTCTCTGTGGATGGGGATACGTAGTATTCTCCACATGTCCTCCAAAGTGATGGTCATCTCTCCTCTCAATAATAGGAAGGCACACTGCTCACTCTACCACCTCTCCGCTAGGGCTATCATCAAATCCCAATGTGCACATATCTCCAGCATCTCTACTATCCAATGCAACCGTTCCATCCATAGAAAGAACCTGTTGGTCCGATCCAGCTGCCCCTAGAGTATGCAGGTAGGTGACCAACACTCCCACAACTACAATACATTCTCATCATCCTGCAACCATCAAAATCCATCTCATTAGGATCATTTTCTACTCTCCATCTGCCTAGGCACTAATCCTACTTGTCTAAATGCTGCCCTTAGTGCAGGCACTATTCCTTTCCCTTTAGGTGCTAATCGTCGTGCCGACGCTTCTTCCCACTCTATCTATGCTAATCGGGGTGTCTACATTTATCCCTACTCTGTTTGCACTAATCAGTGTGTATGTGCTAATCCCTGCCTTGTCTGCGCTACTCGACATGTAAGCACTAACCCTGCTCACCGCAACGCTAATTGCCTCCTTGTCCACTTGCCCCGTGAGCGCTAATCCTACCTACCTCGATGCTAATTGGCAGAGTAGGCACTAATGCCAGACCCGGTGCTAAACCCCTCATTTTGGGTGCTAATCCCTGTTGGCTCGGCACTAATCGCCCCCTTCTAGTCCCTACTGAATCAATGCTAAATCACCTTTTTAGGCATTAATCACCTCTCCCGAGTGCTAATCATCGGAGTAGGTGCTACATTCGATGTAAGCGCTAGTCCCTACCCCTTGGATGCTAATCGCAACCCCTATGCGCTACCTCATCCCATTAGCGCCTAAAACCTACCCACTTTGACCCTCATTTAATGCATCTAATTAACCCCTTTCCCAAAATTACGAAGTGTCAATAGATCATTTATCAGCTCGCTAGTTGCCACTGGTCACAAATACTTGCAAACACACTCCCCTCGATGCAACTCACATGGAATTCATGCCATCTTGTCCTATTATCTTTTTTCTCGTCTAATCACAATTCTCCATGTGGCTATAGACAAATGAGAAGTATGGTCCCCCCAATCCCCTATTTGTAGCCCCATTTACCCTAATCTTTCTTCTGTGACCTAATTTTTTCCTCCCTTCTCCTCAATTTTTCACCCCCTATCCCCCCTTTTTCTAATCCACCCCTGTTTATTCTCTTGTCAACCAATGTCTTCCCACTTTCTCGTCTTATCACTCCTTTTTTCGAGACATCAACGAAAAAATTGTTTTCTTTTTTCCGCCGATCTCTTGAGGGGGCATCACCTCACCACATTCTCCTCTCCTGCCAGCTGACTAGGGCAAATCCAAAATCTAACTTTTCTTTGACATGCTGCCAACACCTGAAAGTTATGACACCACATCAAAAAGGGGTAAAATGTAGACACCTCAAAACGGTCACAACCATCTTCCATTATCATCAACATAATAAATCAATCCAAAATGAATAAATACCACCATCCCACCCAACACATATGTTAATTAAATAACTCATAATTATTTAATTAATAATTTCTCATCTCTTCCCATCACAAAAAAAAATCATTTTCTCCTACTATAGTCCAAAAATAAAAAAAATCCATTTAAAAGACTATAGTTCATATTCACCCCCAAAAAAATTAAATAAATATACCTATTTATTTAATTACCTATTTTGTCTATTTTTTATTACTTTTGTAATCAATCTTAAATTCCTTCTAAGTGTGTGCACATGGGTTAATTAAGTTAATCCTAGGTTACCCCTTTCCCCCATGCTTCTAGATAGACACTTGTCATCTAACGTACATGCATGTACATGACAAGTGGTGCCTTGGAAGTATGGGCAAATCTTCCTTTTATCATACTTGTCCTTATTTCCACTATTCTTTTAATTTTAAATTACATGTGGCACTATTGCATGGAATTTAAAATTACACTTGTCCTCTCTTCCAAATTTTAAATTCTTCACAAAATCCAAATCATACCTTTTCATAAATGAATCCTTACATGTCATACTCCTATCCAATCATAGCCATCCATCCATTCAACCATTCAATTTCATCCCTTGATCTCCCCTTGAATCTTGGAGCATCTTCCTCATGCAATCCCTTTGTGCCATTTGTCCAATTCTCCTTGCTTGAGGATCCTCAAGCAATGTGAACCCTTGATCTTCACAATTGATCCTAGCCCTCCATCCTCACCTCCAAAAATATATAAATTGAACCCTTCCATTTCCAACAAGCAATTTGAATGTAATAAAATTCTGCCTGATTGAGCACTTAACATTTAGCAATTAACAATATTTCATCATAGCATAGGGCAAATCAAGAGTTTTGCATAGTGATGGGGTGCAAATTAGTTGATTTATGCATAGCTCTTTAGCCTAGTCTTGAGGTGACTTAGATTGATGAACTTGGGTGAATTAGGCTTGTCCATCCATCCCTATTGGGTTCATCTCTTTGGTGTCCACACAACGTTAAATCACAAATGTAAAAGATTAGTAGATCACCGAAGATCATCAAATTTCTTCACCCAACCAAATAAGGTGATCTACAAGGAGAATGCATCCAAAATCATCAAGAAAGGTTTGTCGTATTTTGCAACATTGAATCAAAGAATCTCATCAACATTAAAGAAAGGATGATAAAAGATCATCAATAACATCAAGGGATCTTTATGGTCCCAAAAGATCAACCATAAAGTTAAGTAGATCATCTTGTTTACATCACTAAATCATAGATAGTCAAAATCATTGCCAGAAAAGTCTTTTCAAATCTTCTTAAAATAAAACTCAGATTCATTTGTATAGAAGCACACTGCATAGCATTAAATGCTTAATATGTTTCAAATAATTGGAACTACAATTTCTCAAGATATTTTCCAATAAGAATATGTAAAATTCAAACTGGAAATTTTTTCTCTCTTATCTATCTCATGAGCATTTTTATTTATAATGTATCACTTTACATTCACAATTATGAAATAAACATGTTATAACAATGTAATTCAGTCGTTATACACACAACACACAAGGTGTGAATGTATCCCTTTTATAATTCTACAAACAAAGAACATCACTTGCTCAAAGTATGGCAACAGGATTCAAGTGCATGAATATACAATCACGTAGCACACCAAGCATAAATAATAGTCATGTATAGTATGAATATAAGAATTCCCTAAGTGCATAACTCACACATGGTAATAATACAAAAAGTACTCATAGTACATCACATGCATCATTCACGAAAAGTGTATCACTCACACTGAAATTCATTACCTACAATACATCATTCGCACAAAATATGAATTATGCATCATTCGTGTTAGTATAATTATAGTGAACATTGCTCGTTCATGTATAAATACAATAAGTGCATCTCACACACAATTGCAATCATTACACAAGTGCACAAAATATGAAAAGTGCATCAAAGGCAACAATTTACTAAGAATGTGAATACAATCACTTACATAGGTGCATCACTCGCTCAAAACATGAAAAGTGCATCATTCTCATGAAGTATCATTACACATGTGCATTACTTGTACAAGATAAGAAAATGTATCATTAACATATAGTACATATTTATGAGTACTATCAATCATACATGACCCTTAAGATCCTTTTTAACACAGCATCAATCATTCCTGCCTTGACTATAATACAAATCAAGATGATTTATCCAGTTAACTCCTAATCCTAGGTCATCAACGAAGACCCAAAAGGCAGCTTAACTTTGCATTCTCCAAAGATCTCGTGGATTCTACATCCTGAAATGAATAAGGCATTTCTTGAAAATCAACTTAATATTGCAGTCAACCTTGCCTCTAAAACATCCATCTCAATCTTTCTTCTTCTTCCAAAGTCTAAACCATCATATTTCTCAAGTGATTGTTCTTTTTTCCTCTTGTCAAAATATGAAGATTGATTTGATATCACTTTACCCCTTTTGCAGATCTTCTCTCCTCATAACTTATCCCCTTTGCAATCTACTCATCCAACTTCTACATCTTTTCTCAAAACATTTATCTATTGATTCATTCTATTCTCCACATCATCACTCACGGCTTGTTACCATATCTTAGCCAGCTTGACTTGGATATAAATGTCCAATCTATCTCGTCTTTCACTTCTTAATCCAAAATGGTCACCAATCCTTGGTTTAACCATGACATCACTCTTACTAGAGAGTCCTACAAAAATGCAACTAAGGTGAAGAGGACTCACGACTCTAGAGTTCTCTAAACGATTGAACTATGTCTAAACATCTACTCGATTCCAAATTGAACCATCTAAGAATCGACAAGATTCACCTAAAGAATCTTTGATCCATTACTAGGGTCCTCAAAACACTCGATGCACCAATGACTTCAGGTCATCAATAAGTTTGTATTATTACAATGCAACCTAAAGTGTAGAAGACTTGAGGCCCTAGTGTTGAACCTAGAATGCTCTGATACCACATGTAAAAACCATATTCGATAAACTAGAATAAAATAATAATATTCTCATTAAAATAGTGTGGAAAAGGGAACAATAAAATTTTTCCATAAATAATACATCTCATGTAAAATACTTTCATCAATATAATCAATATGATTCAATACATCACCTAATCAAATACCTTAATAAAAAAGACTATGCCTTTACAATATCTAGCCATATAGGCTCATACAAAAGAACATCGCACCATACAATGTCTTCGATACCATACCATATCTTTAACATTGAATCTAGCCAAGAGAGAGCATCATCAAGGCAATTTACCACCCATCCATGAGGGTCATGCCTCCCTGATCATCCTCCTGAATGGAGAAGCCCGACCCTTCGCGAGGGATCTAGAAAACTGAAGCCAGCACGCATGAAGGAATATGGTATAGCATGATATATCTATCATCACTATAGCATGAGTCAAATGCATATACTGATCTAATGTCATGATATGACAGAGAGAGAAATAAAACATCAAATAGTAACTATTACTAATTTGACTGACAAGCTTTGGCCAAAGCATCTTTTTCGGCCGTGTTCAGCTAGGAAGGTTCAAGAAGGAACCTACCCTTCTTTGTTTCTCCATATTCAGCAATCGTCCATGCTGTTTCTCTAACTCGTCATACAGAAAAGCAAGAATTGAAAATACATTCACAACATCGCAAGAAAGATAACTTATGCAATATTCCATACATCTTTTCATGGAAACATATAAGCAATTGAAGTAAAAATAGTAACATGAAATTCAATACATGCATATATATATATATATATATATATATATATATATATATATATATATCCATAAGTCATGTCATATAATAGTTTCATAAGATTGATCAAGTGTGTACGTAACCCTTTCTAGGGTCTAGTTCCCCAGACAGTTTTCCTCGTCAGGTGCCACCCACTTAGGTGAAGCAGGGATGGATTTCTAAAGAGACAAAAGATTAAACATTTAGTTAAAAGGAAACAGTTGATCTAAAGTGTATTTATTAAGATTCACAAGACACTCATGGCATAACACTAAGCCAAAGAAGTTGACTACAGTTTCCATATCATATACCTAATTATGTACTTGACCTATCATTAATCATGTTCTAATTGACATTCACACTTAAGATAGTTCGACTGATTCTTAACCATAGTTAGTCAACATCATAAACAAAATTAATTTATTTCTAATCCATTCTAAAATAAAAAGAGGTCTTCTACCTTATTAATATTAAGTTTGGATTAGTATAACATATTCACATAAGAGGTTTTCACATAACTTACTTAAGAAATTCAAGTAGTCATACAAGTTGCCTTGTTTAGTGCAAAGCTTGTCTAACAATGCAAATGTGTCTTTAATAATCTTATTGACACCTTGGAGTCACTAGGCACTAATTAATCCAACTTAATTATGAGTTTTACCTAAGCATCTAACTCCACTTTATATACTATATAATACTTACTAATTAATTAAATAAAACTTGGTAATTAAATATTCTAATTAATTACCAATTGAATAATACTTTTTAATATTCTTATATTTAAAATATGCAACTAAAATATTAATATTCACACCCAATAACTAATTCACATCTACATTCAAATCTTTTTAAATGAGGCATAAAATAATAAATCCATAAATTATTTTAAAAGGATTCGACTTCTCATTTATAAAATAATGCTTAAATATAGCACATCCCTAAATAATACTTAAAAGTAAAACATATCCATAAAATTATTCTTCCCTACTAAATAGGGAGTTGACATCACACCTTCAAAATAAATAAATAAAATTCAAATTAAATAAAACAATAATTTATTAAAGACAACTTAAAAGATAATTAAAATTTATAATTTGCATTATGCAACATCAAATACTTAATATTTAACTATTAAGGTTTAATTGTTTAAATTCTTAAATTAATATTAAAATAAGTTATTGTATGAAAGAATTAATTAAATCAAATTCAAGAAAAAAAATAAGATTTTATAGTTTCATCCTTTAATTTTAATTTAACACTTAACATAAAGAAAATAATAATAACTTAAAACAACCCTTACTATTAATACGTCTACATGAGAGGAATTCTTAAACATGAAAAATAAGGAACTTTTAGGACTTTCCTAATGCTCACACTATCTACTTTATTGTAATTTAAATACCAATAATATTTCGACTATAACAAACCTATGCTCGTTTATTCTAATGCATTTTCCATTTAACTGCCAATAATAATAGCTTTATCCTTTTAATTACTATTACTTGTTTTTAAAAGAATAAACACTAATTCATAATGCATATATATTTTGATTTTACAAATTAAGAATACTTTCTAAACTCTAACAAAATTTCTAAACTATGGTAATACAAAAGGCTTAAATCATTAAATAAAAGTTTAAAATCAAAACATGCAATGAGATAAAAATGGGAGAAGCAAAAACATTTGATTGTTTAAATACTCAGCTCCATGGTGCACAGGATATGAAATTTGGATGCAAGGAATAAAGAGGAGGGCATGGAGGAGTTTATACATAGTTTTTTAATGACTTTTGAATGCATCTTGAAGATGTTAAGCACTCATGTATGAGCATTGTTAGATATAGTTTTTTTTTTCTTTTTAAACTTGCATTTGCAGCATTCTTAGCGTTGAGGAGCGCACAACAACAAGTATTTGCAGCTCATGTCTCCAAAAAAAAAAAGACTCTAAAAAGAGTTAAAACAAGTAATTTAAATTATTGGTTTTAATCTTTATCTTTTTTATAAAAAAAAATTAATCTAGCTTTCTCCTTAATTCGAAGTAATAATTTCCCATGCTTTTTCCCAAATGCACAAAGGTGATCAAAATTGGGTTTGGCATCCAACCATTTAGATGCAGGAAGGATATCGATGGTTTGTTGGAAAGAATAATTTAAAGTTAATTATAATATAAAAACATAAAATAGGGCACAGAGCAGTCACAGGTGGCATGGCGCACAATATTTAATTTATAATAAAATCATAGGGTTTAAAGAGAAAGCTAAGAAAAATATTTGGATTTACTAGTCTCAGCAATATGAAGTATCTAAGTGTGCACAGTGAGGTACAAAGATAAAATACGTTGCAGGCAAAAGAAGTGCTAAGGGAAAATATATATATATAAAAGAAATCAGGAGACCTATTGTGGAGAGTTTTGGAAACTATCAAAATATATTCCAGGTTTAACATAAAGAGAGGGCTTGCATAGAATGACATAAAATGGTACCAAGTGGTCAAGAATACGGTAAATTCAAACACTTGATCCTCACACATCCATTGCTAAGAAATTCATTTGAAATCATATACATGCAAACTTGTTTGAAACAAATATATTCCAGCATAATCATCTTGATTAAAATCTTAGAACAATCTCTCAGAAATATGTCTTTGATAAACACAGTAAATATCATACAAAAGAAAAATAAATAATAACATATACCTGGATTAATGCAACATCAAAAATTCCTCCTATTCCCCATGAACGTGTTCCCTTCTCATCTATTTTCTTCTAGGGATGCTCAGGTTTTCTTTTTCACCATATTTAAATGTAAAATCCCCCTATTCCCACATAGCAAAGATAATATTTAAATATAATATTTGGTCTTTACTAACATTTATTATTTTCCTAAATTTAACCCTTCCCACTACTCCCATAAACTCCAAGCAAAATTAATTCAAGATTTGTTTTTAAAATCCCATGCAAGATAATGATTACGCATTTCTTTAAATAAAAGAATCTCTAATATTTAAATATTTATAATTGACTATTCATTTTTCCTACTGGACCTCTGCCTCGATGTTGAGAGAGAGAGAGAGAGTTCCTGTCGCAATCACAGTCAAAAATTAGTCTATATTCAATTAAATAATATTAATAATAATAATTATCTCCATAATTAAATATTAGAAAATAAGGGTTGTGACATAGGGTGTTTTAGGCTTAAACTAGTTGTTTTAAACAAAAATATCTTTAATGTGACATGATGATGTATAAAAAAAACTATTCAAGTCCATAAAAGTATTATAAGGTTTGGTCAAGTTTCCATGCATTAGCTTTGTTTAAAATTGCAAGAAGTTTCTAAACCCAAAAGGGAGTGTATGTTTTGGAGAGAGTCCTATTTTGAAAGTGGTTTAAGTCTTTAGTTAAGGTTTTAGATCTTTTAGGGTTTAGGTTTTATTGAGAAGGATATTAGGACTGTTTCACCTAACCTTGCAGGTTTCCAGCCTCATGAAGAGGGCATACCAGGTGATTTTTGAACCTTGAACTATGATGAGAATGAAAAAGAACCAATGAAGAATGAAGGAGAATTTAGCAAAACCTACCAATCTCAAAATACACACTATGTATTTCAATAGATCCATCGAAATACATAGTGTGTATTTTAGCTGTTAGGGTTTGTCCAAATGCACAAAGGTTATAAGAGATCATCTTTAGGTCAGGATGAGGCATATTCAACAATGTGTAGTAACATGTTTATGGTCTGTATGAGATTATTTAAATAGCATATGTAAGAAACTTCAAAGCTTATGACAAATCTTTTCGTGGCATGCTTGAGCAGTTCTAGGGTTTCATTATCAAGATGAAGATGCAGGCATAAGCAGTGTAATGGTGGTCTTTAAGATTTAAAAAGGAAATAGACCTCCCTCCTCACCTTAAACAAAGAATCTCAATGTGACTCACAATGGGTATTGTTTTGGAGAGGATGGAAGCTATATGGCTTCTTTACCTTCTTCACAGTGATAATTACCCTATACTGAGTTGCATGGAATGCAGGTTGACCTTGTGTAGTTTAGGGCACATGTGAAGTTCAATTACATTTGACTGATGCATATGAAGACTAGATCATAGGGTTACTTACTATGGAAGAACGTTGTCCAAGAAGGCTCATTGAAGATTTATTTTCTTCTAAAGTAAGATGTTTGGGAAAGGCTTCATGTGGAGCTATATGGATACACTATTTGATGGACTTAGAGCACTATTAGTATTGGTGAAGTAATCTTGACTTAAATGTACACTTGTGGAGGCTATTTGCATAGGATTTACAAAGATAAATGCACCATCAAGGAGTTGTCAAAGACCAAGCCTGTTTAGGAGGTCACTGTCACCAGATTTATATATCTCAAAGACTACTCAAAAGAAGACAAACCTAGAAGATTTTGAGGAAGACTATCAAACATCTTAGAGAGAGTTGTCAAAAGAGTTTAGAGCCTTGTAACAAATTTAGCAGGTATGCCAACAATTTATAGAACTCTGTCAAGGGTCTAGATGTTTGTTTTGTTATCTAAATGTATGTCAAGTTGTTTGGAAACATTCATAGGGTTGTAAAGGCATAGAAAGGGTCTGTTTTATTGTCTAAAGGTCTATATAAACCTTGAAAACTCAACATAAACCCTACAAAAGTTATTTAAAAGTTCTTGAAACATTAAAATGTGTGTCAAGTCATATGTGACCATTGAGGTCGTCCTACAGGCCTATAGACCTTTATTTATTCCTATGCCATCATTCAAACTCAGTGAGACCATGGTAGAGGTCTATATAACCATTAGATTCTCCTTGGAGGTCTTTCAAAAGTCTATGAGTAATAAAGTGCAGGGAATGTGCTTAGGAACAAAAATGAGCAGGAGACCAAATGCTGATGCAGAATATAGGTCATAGAAGGTTTGTCAATCTTCTAGGGGTCAATGAAATATTATGCAAGATTTTCTAATAGTTTGAGGGTCTTCCCAATATATGGAAGCTCTAGAAAATTATTGTAAGTCTGCATAATAATGCAAAGAAGTCTATGTAAATCCATAATAAGCCTGCCTAAAGTTTCCAAGCCAAGATAAGAGTCTAAAAGCTTTGTCCAACAACACGAAGCCCTTTCAAACATGTCAATGTCTATTTTTAGTGTAGAGTAAACAATTAAAAGGTCTATTAAGTCATTAAAGGGTCTATCAATTTATCTTGAAGGTCTATCAAACCCTACAGACCTGTCAAAACCATTCAAGCCTGTATAAGGCCTATAGACACCCTGCATACCCAAAAGAGACCCATGTCAAGTCATGTAAAACATCAGAGGGTCTATGAAGCACCAACAAGGGTGCATAACATGCAAGTCTAAAGAATGGGTATAAGAATGTTGAAATACCAAATGAAATGCACAGTGAGTAGTCGTGCAAGCATCGAGGAACAACACAATGGGTCTAATGAGTTCCAAATCTATAAGAATGTGGAATACCTAGCACATGAAGGTAGAGTATAAAGAGGTTCAAGGAAAGTTTGGAAGTGAATATGCTTGGTCATATGTGTATTCAACAAAGTATAGGTCTACATGCATTAGCAAACCCTGGCAATAAATGCTTGAAGGTCTGATCACCATTATAGGCATGTTTGGTGCAGGAGCACCAAGATATCTATAACTTGTTTGATCTTCAAGTTGTTTTGTTTTTTCAATAAGGTCCTTGAGACCATCTCCATGATATAATAAGGCTTGAATGCCATGATTGTAAGGACTTTGTTCAAAAAAATCTATCATCATATTATTAAGGCAGTCTTCATGATTGTAAGCCTTTGATTAAGGCATATAGAACAGTCATATATCTTAAGTTGTAAGCCTTTGTGGCAAGTGTCAAAGGGTGGTAAGATTGTTAGAGTCTTGATGACATTGTCAAAGGTGTTGACAAGGCACAAGCAAGACATAAACCATCGGTGTCTTTTGTAATTAGTTAAAATGTTAAAACAGGACAGTTGCTGTCCTAAAACAAAGTAGTTTTGGAGAGGAAGTTCGATGGTTATGCAAGTTCCTCAACTTCCTATAACTACTCTAAAGGGATGTAGAAGGCTTTTTTAAGCCATACCAATGATCATTGTACATGGAGGAGAAGTTAGAAGCAATAAAAACATCATTATCTGCTGTCCACTTGTTATTTTCTGAGTTTTCTATGTTTCCTGTAGAAACAGTCCGTACACCTCTGTAGTACGGCCTTGTCATGAGTTCCAAACTGTTGGAAGTTGAAGTGTATTGACTTACCTATCATTCAAAGGTGATTGGAGATCATGACTTTGCATAGAAGACAATTAGGATACACTTTACTTTAGACCGTTTTCTGAATTTTCTGTTTTCATAAAAGAGAAGTGCTGCAACAGTCCGTACTATTACATTGTACGGCACTGTAATGGAAGTTTGGTTGTTTGGAATTGAAGCATGTTGAAGTGACTATTAATTAGTGTTGGTTTGAGCTCTTGACTTTGAAGATAAAACTACATACAACCCTTTGATGTTGGACTGTCCTCCACTAGAATTCTGAAATTTCTGGAAAACTCATCTCTACAGGCCGTACATTGGAAAGGTACAGATTTCTCATAATCTCATCATGTTTTGATCAAGTAGTATATAGAGTTATCTTGCACTCAAAGGCAGTTTGGTGTCTTGAAATCACTTCATAGGGGAGATATAAGGTTTTGGTTTGAAACAATCCATTTCACATCTAAACAAGGATTTTGGTTGCAATCTATGAGTTCTCTTCCATTCCACTGATGTAAGACCCCCATAGATCAGTGGAATGGATTGTTGTAGTGTTGTTTCAATGCATTTTGTTAAGATTTTTGGCAGAGAAGATGATTTGTTGCTGTGTCATTGAAGAACCTAACAAAACCATGTGTTAGGTGTAGTTTTAAGAGCACATTGAAGGAACCAAAGGTGTGTTTTTGGGAACAGCAGTTAGTAGAGGTCTAAAACCCACAAATTCCTTTGTTTTAGCATGTATTCTAAGTGTCCAAACCTTTGTTTGAGTTCTGGGCTTGAATTCTTTGGTAGTCTCTTTGTAAATTTGGCCTAATTGGCGCACTCAGTCACTGACAGGGGTTATTGGTTGAAATAGTCCGTCCAAAACAACCTATGCCAAGTTTGGGATATGTGATAGAAGGCCATAATGGGTATCTAATGAGTGTCTAAGATCTGGGTTTGGAGGTCTGAGTCAAAAGTTATTAGGTCTGTTGTCTTTTTGAAGAGCTACGAGCCATTTTGAGTGGTTTGTGAAGGAAGTACCAACCCAAAGTCCAATCTACCTTGGCCAATGGATGGAATGGGTCCCCTGACATCCCAAACCAACATTTCCATGATGATACTGGAGTTCCTTTCTGCTGTTCCCACTTTTGCATAAAGATCTATGTTTTTGGGCTAATAAGTGTAGTTGAACCTTGTCAAGTTTGTCCTTCTTCTCCTATCCAGTTTGCCTCTACATCAATGTTCAAGCAATGTGAAGGTCATCAAGACCAATAGACTACAAATGTATAAAGTTGTGATGTCAAACAACTTGAAGCATATTTTGATTTGTTACAAGATCATTAATAGGATTTAAGGTGGCAGTTTATAGTCCTAGTGGAGGACATGTTCTGCACCCCAAAAGAATAAAAGGCATTAAAGTAGTCCAAGCAAGATAGGAAACATATTCCTATTCTTGTACAGGAGTAGTTAAAGGGATTCATGGTCCTCAAGAGTCCAGTCTACTATCTTTCTCCAAGATTACACATCTTCATATGAGTCACCAGTTTTGAGGTTTTTCAAGGTTTTTTCAGTTGAGAGAGTTAACTAAACTCCTTTTCTACACCCAAGAAGACCTTTTTCAACAAAAAGGACTTAAAACAAAACATTCAATAAGTAGTTAGTCATTACTCTCCACCAAGCTGGACAATTCTTATATTCTCTCTAGGACGTTTTGTGCCTTCCTAGATATGCTATTGTAGTGAGAGAGATCTCTAATTATGGATGATTGTAATAGACTCTCATACATTGATTTTTATAACTGTGTTTTAACCTCTACAATCAATAAAGGAATTATTTATTGCCTTACTTGTATACAATCATATTATGTTTTATTGGAAGAATTCTAAGTTTTTTGTGGATACCAGTCCCTTATAAAGTTGTAGTTCCTTCTCCTAACCTTTATGAAAGTGTTCATGAATTTGTGCAAGTGCAGGGTAGATTTCTTGAGGTTGTTTTTGTGTTAGATAAACAAGTCTAGAGATCACTTTAACCATTGGTGCATCACCTCAATTTTTTTTGAGTCATTTCTCTTCATCCCTTTCCATTAGTAAGTGTTAGGATAGGATTAGTCTTAGTTTTCATTTGTGTAAAGTTGATTCTATATCTATTTCTCAAGTTTTGAAGAGGGAACCAACCCTTTCTCTAGAGGTCTGATCTCAAATAGTAGGATCCCACACCTTAAGATCATTCCCATTAAATATCATTGGATTGTTTGAACCAGGTTCAACAAGGGTGCAAATCCAAGTGATAACAGTTTCTGGCATGCCTAGTGGGACAAATTTTGATGATCCTAGCATCATCCATTGAAGAGTTTTGGTGTGTTCTTCAGTGCATCTTGTCATTCAAGGTAGTTTCTTCAACACCATGGTGACTTCAAGATCAAATCTACTAGTTTAAGTAGCCTAAGTACTTAAAGACTATCAAGGATCAAGATTTAGGTGATATTCTTGATCTTTACCATCCTTTGAATCTTTCCAATCACCTATTAACTCTTTTGGTATGTACTTAGTTCTCAAGAAGTAGATCTGATTACTCATGTTTTAAAGAATATTTGAATGAATTTCTAGATTCTTTGAATGCTTTGGTATGTCAAATTATCATGGGATTTATGTCTCTTCCCCTCCACTTTGTGAAAATACAATTTTTATGCCTCCATATCAGCGATATCAAGTTGAGAATGATCATGTTTTTGTGCCAAATAGCCCTGCCACAACAAGATATCATCATTCCCATAGTGTTTACCTCTCTCCCACCCCTACTTAGCCTTCTTGGCAGCCTTCCTATGCTTATAATCAACCTCAAGAACACTATTTTTCTCCCAATTAGCATGGTTACCCTCCTAGTTAGCCCCAAGATATTGACAACATAGAAATTGGTAGTTTTAGAGATATGGTGTTAGATTTACAAAAATGGTTAAATGTTGTTAAAAGAGAGCAGGAGTATAACTTGTAGTAGGAAGAGCTTTCTTATCAATATTATCTTCACCAACAGGATATGGAGGCACAGGAAAGGTATGAAAAAGAATGTTTTGCTAGACTTCATCTCTTCAGCTTTCTCCATTCTCCTGTGGTACCTCTCTTGTAATTCTTGTGTTTGTTTTTGTTTCTTTTCTTCCATGTTTAATTCTATTGCCAATTGGATATTCTCTTTAATTTATCTTAACTTCTTATTATCTCCTTTCACCATGGGTGTTTAAGATGTGAAATTTCATTGTTCCCTTATGTGTCCCATGGTCAGCCTACTTTGATTAGTCACATCTTTTTAGGGATCTTTTCAAGATCCCCTCCCTTTCCATTCATCATCCCCTGGGTGCCTGACCACCTCTCATGAGGTTAGGACCTAGGAGAATCTACCACAAATCCTAAAAAAAGTATGCATTGTTTATAATATTCTTCTTAATAGTTTTCCTTGCTCCATAATTCTTTTTAGTTCCCTGATATTATTCTCTACCAGTTTACCAAGGTCTCATCAACATTTATTTCTTGCCGAAGTTCTAAGCCCAGGAGCCTTGCATGTTGTATTTATACCCTAGTTTTATATTAGGAGAACGATCAGTGAGTTTATGGTAGGAAATAACATCATGCGGTAACATAACATAACATAACAATGAATTAATGACACAGAAGTTAAACATTCAATTTAAGTATTCGAACCATATATCATCCTATATATAAACTTCATGTATTACAATGTCAAATGTGCAATCTCTTTCTCTACTCTTATCTATTCTATATCCTTCTCTATTCTTATCTATCTCTTATTTCTGACTTCTATTCCTTTGTTTCTATATACATATGACTCTATTGGGGATGTGTCCCTTACAAAAGATGACTATTCCTACTAGGCCTAGTCGACCTAATGCTCTACATTCTATTTGTGGCCAAGTGCGGTGACTTCTAGAAGTTGTACTTGTTGCAACCAACACTCCTCATTGGAGGACTCCTCTCCACTCTCTTCCTCATCCCCTGATCCCCTAGTGGTCTCAAATCTCTTGCTAGCACATCTACTGGGAAAATTAGAGCTAGCCAAGATGTGGCCCACCATGCTATGAATGATGGGGTTACCCCGACATCATCAGCATCAAACATAGGAGACACATCCTGCTCCTCATCATCAGAGTCACTCAAAGTGGCATCTTCTATTATGGGATGGGGCTGATCCCCTAGCCTCACAACATTGTGGTGAGAGCGCACATAAGTTGGTACAACCATAGGAATACCCTACACCTAACTCAATTACTGCATCACCCGCCTATAATAGAATGACATGATGATGTGGTCAAGGCAACTGACAAAAATTAGTCCCTCTACATCTATGTCATATGATGGGCCATGCCAACAAATTTCGATATGTCCTCCATATAATATTTGGATTCTCCAGCATATTAAAAGTCTTCTGCTAGTAAAGCAAATCACCAAACTACCATGGCCTCCTCAAGGTGTAGGCATGTGCTCATAGTGCAACCCATATAATAACTTAAGGGGTGCCCACCGACCATGTGCACCTGATGCACTCAAAGACCCACACTTGTAGAAGTTTTTAGGTCATCAAACTATGACCCTTGAAATGAATGTAGCAGCCTAGATCATGGTATAAGTGGGTGAGCATGCTCTGACCCCATGCAAACACTATCTCATTCTCCTCCATCACCCTAATGGCATGGATGAGGCCACCATGAAGGTG
The DNA here is from genome assembly GCA_027924645.1 of Cunninghamia lanceolata. NCBI lineage: Eukaryota > Viridiplantae > Streptophyta > Pinopsida > Cupressales > Cupressaceae > Cunninghamia > Cunninghamia lanceolata. Next base: position 8,369,610 of record BSBN01000635.1, on the reverse strand, counting down.
TGCACCTTGCCCATTTGGTGTAATGCACAAGGCGACAATCATGATAGGCACGTGATGAACCAAAGGGATTGCACCTCCTCTCTGCTCCAACTATCGCAGGTGGATGTACCCTGTTGGCAAGGAATGAGGAGTCATAGAATGAAGTTCTAAGTCTAGGAGCCTTGCATGTTGTATTTATACCCTAGTGTTTACAGTAAGAGAATGATCAGAGGGTTTGTGGTAGGAAATAACATCATGCGGTAACATAACATAACAGAGAATCCATAACACAAAAATTAAACATTTATTTTAAGTACTCGAACCATATATCATCCTTTATATATGTAAACTTCATGTATGAAAATATCATATGTACAATCTCTTCTATGCTCTTATTCCTATTCTATTTCTCTCTCACTTCTTACTTCTACTCTTATGTTACTATATACATATGACTATATTGGGGACGTACCCCTTACAAAATATTCAACTATTCCTACTAGCCCTAGTCAGCCTTATGCTCCGCATCCTTCTTGCGGCCAAGTGCAGCGACTTTTGGATACTGTACTAGCTACTGCCAACATCATCCCCCCTTTAAAACCATGTCTTGTCCTCAAGACATGTAAAATGTTCAATTTGTAGGCAAGATATTCTTATATATCTCTTAGTTGTGCAAATGTGATATCCCATTAGCTCTTTGCTTGTTGTAGCACCTGAATTTGATTGTGTTTGAATTATTATTTTTTATGCCTCTGCAATAGTGGTTGGGATTTAGATTTGTTGGATTATTTTCTTGGCATCCCTTAGTAGTCCAGTCACATGTGCCAGTCTAAGGTTCACCACCTCCCAAAGCTGTTTGATTTGGGCTTTGATTAGTTGTCTTTTGTCGTGCAGTTGTTGTAGTTGAGTATGCATGGTTTCTATTTGTGCCCTTATTGTCCCATGCATTTCCTGCATTGCATCGTATGTGTTGGCCACCTGTAGTATCTAGATCTCTATTTGGTCTATTTGATTTTTTAGTCCTTTTGTTAGTGTGGGCCATTGGAGGTAGAATTGATACAATGTGTTGATATTATTGGTCGTGTTTTGTAAGGTATTAATGTGGGTTTCTAGTTGTGTATGCATAGTGGCGCATTTCCTTCTAACCTCATCCATTTTATTTTTCTCCAACTCTGTTGTGCCTTTATTCCAGATTGTGGCAGCCTGATTGTCCATCTATGCTATTACCCCATCTAGTATTTGTTTGAGTTGTTTCCCTATTAGCAGTGTTGTATTTCTTTGCATATGAGGAACTTTACTTTGAATGGTACTTATGGCCTTCTCTAGTTTCTCTATAATTTCCACATGTTGTTTCAATATTTCTTCTCTTATTGTGCTATGAAATATGTCTCCCAGTTGAAATTTCTATAATGGTGAGATAGTGGAGAGGTCTACTTGTGAGCCTATGAGCGGTAGCTGCAGTAACTATGGTGTTGCCATAGGTTGAATTTACTTCTGTTGCACCAAGAAATCCTGTATATGCTACATTAGGGATGTGGATGTGGAGGATGTGGTAGACTTATCCAGTAATGGTGGATTTTTTAGAGTCTCTTGCCGATCCTACCCCTCATAGGAGGTCAACGGAGTTTATATTTTCTTCTTCTTATGCTTTCTCCTCTTCTTTTTGTAGTGTCGCATGTAAGCCTGTTTCGTTACTTCAATTGTTTCTTGTTCAATTTTGTTTTTATCTTCTTCCCTTAGGTTCATTAGCACATCCAATCTCTACTTGGATCTCAACCCTTTGGCTTGTAACTGTATTAGTTTTTCCTTTTGCTCCTCTGTCAGAGTTGGATCAATTTGTTCTATTGCTTTCTTCCTTATTTCTTCTTCTACTTCTACTGATTTTTATCTCTTCTTTCTTATTGTAGAGGCCAATGGGTCTGGAAAATTTTCTATTATATTATCTAAAGTATCAGTAGACACTCTTATGTGTCTAATGATTGCTTCTTCTATCACCACTTTATTTTCTTCTCCCACCTGTGTATACATTTTTGTTGTTTGTTTCAACATTCCTTTATTATTTATTGCACTTGTGAGGAGGTCTACGTTCATAATGTCCTCCTTTGGTTCTTCTTCCTTTGTTATTTATTTTGTCTTGTGAATCTCCTTTTCTGAGGATACTATATCTCTTATTCCTCCTGCTTAGTTTGTATGCCTGCCATTTTGATTATATTTCTTTTGACCTCTTGTTTCTGTCTAGGTTTTTTATTTTCTAAACTTAATTATATCAATATCTCTAAAACCTCCTCAACTGATGTATTTATTTGGAGTGCTTGCAGAGGGGTTATTGCTACTATTGGTGCTGATGTGCTTTGCTTCGATGTTGCTTGAGCTACCGGAGACCCCAAATTTAGTCTCTCAAACCTTCACACCTGTAGTGTAGATGTATTTGCTTGTGGTTTTTCAGGCTATGGAATACCCCATTTCTCATGTAATTTTTCTTTGTGTTTCTCCACATTCTCTTTCGCATTCTTATTTATTTATTTTTCTATGAATTTTTTATATGTGCCAGACCTCTCTACTTTCACATCCTTCAGCTACTTTAGTAAGGCCTTTATATATGACTCTACCAGGTCATTTCTTATTTCATATGGTAGTTTAGGGATCCATGAACCCCTAGATTCTACTACCTCCATCAATGTATAGTCCTTGCCTACCAGGAAGACAATTTCATTGGTGTACTTCTGGACCAAGTCATATGATCTGTGTTCCCTGCTATGCATCTGTTGTTGAAGGGATTTAAAAAACCCCTAATATGCAATGATGTATGAAGCAGTGTCCTTGAATTGGTGGATGTGGTAATTTATTTGTGCTACTACTGACTAATTGGTTTGCCATGCCTTGCTAGAAAATGAAGGTAGTACATTCATAAAATAAAATTTGAGGAAAATAATCAAAGTACCAAACTAGAATTGATAATGGGTGTTCTTTGTTTGTTGAAAGGTTCTCCAACAACTGCTCCTGGAGTACTTTGCACAAGTCAAAATATTTGCCCTCCATGATCATTTGATAGGTTGTATGGTTTGCGGTGCCTATTGTTGAATCCTCTTGATTTGTGTAGTAAATTTTGTAAGTGATGTCCATGGTGGCATACAACATAGCTAGATTTGTGATTTTAGTTACATCTAGGCTCCTTTCATCATATGTTGTGTCGGTTAACTCCGTGCCTTTGTCATTTTTTATCACCTTTTTGGACGGTAGCTCCTCTGTTGCACTTAACCCCGTTACCACCTGGATGGCTTACTTGGTTATGCGGTAGGGTTTGTCAAGGTAGATGTATTCATCGTGGATTCAACTCAAGATTATCTTAATCCACCCAAGCTCCATCCAAAAGTCTAGGAAATCCTTCTAGACATCCAACTTCTTTTTCTCAATCTCTTATTACTGGGGCATATAATTTCTTTGATTTGACTGTAATAGAGTTTTCCATAGTAGTTCAAAATTTGTGTGATCAATTTTTATTAGGGGTGCGTGAATATACTTCCTTACATCCTCAATGTAGATTACATTAGTTGGGACAGTAGAGAATTCCCCATCTGGGTCATCCTCCATTGGCTTATATGGAAATTTCTTATACTTTGGGTGTAGCTTCTCAAAGATATCGATCAAGCTGGGAGTCGACATTTTTCCTTTGTAGTTTTCTTTAGTTCATCTGAATTTGTAGAGATTGTTCTTATTTATCAAGCTAACAACTTTTCTCAGTATGCAATTGTGTTTAGTGACTATTTAGGAGTCATGTTTTATAACCCTAATGGTGGGATTTGCATTTATTGCAATTATTCATTCTTGGTTTGGCGTGCTTTTGAAGCTGTTGCTTTTTCACAAGTTGTTTTCTTTTGTGTCCCTTACAAAAGATGGCATTCCTACTAGGCCTAGAAGGCATTATGCTTTGCATCCTTCTTGTGGCCAAGTGTGGTGACTTCTGGATGATGTACTAGTTGTTGCCAACATGCATCATAGTGTCCCTAGGCACAACTTGATTGATTGTGTACATCTACCCCTCCTACATGTAGGTGAACAATTGCTACTCGATGATCGACATAGTGCAACTTGGAATTGGAAGTCTGAGTATCTGGTACACATCCTCTAGTATGACTATCATCTCTCCTGTTGGGAGATGAAAGATAGAGGCATCTATATCCCACCTCTCCATCAATTACATAAGCATGTGATCATGAAATTGAATATCTGGCATGGTGTATACCCAATATACACCCACTATCAGTAATAATGTCACATCATCCTATGTCAACGCACTTAGGTGACCTCACAATAATGTAAAGATGTTATGTCTCATGTGATCCTACATCATCAAAGGATATTGCGATTATAAAAATCACATCATATCAATACATCATAAACATCAAGTTATGAATCTCAAAATGCAAAAAAAAGTTGTCTTGAGGGACACTAGCGCCTCTAGACGTTAGCGCACCTTTCATACCCTAGTACCTTTTATGGATGCTAGCACATATGAAGGACACCATTGTGTCCCTAAGATGCTAGCATGCCCTAAGGACACTAGTGCTTCACGTGGGCCCCATCAGGCATAAAAATGAGAAAATTAACCATTAAATCTCAAATTTTCAACTCACCTCATGCAAGGCAAGACCCTGCTTGACACGAAGCCTCAATGCGTCCAATCTCAGAGGTTAGAAGTCTCGTCTGGATACCATTCTGGATCTCTATAGTGTTCAGGGTGCCAAAAATTTTCTTAATTAAGTAAATTCAAATGAATAGTAAATTTGAATTTTTTAATTATTTATAGTAAATTTTCAAACATTTCCAAACTTTTTGAAACACTTCTTTCATGGAAAACTCCATAACTTGGGCTTACAAACATAGATTTTTATGTCGTTTGTTGCATTGGAATCCTGACTCCTCCCTCTTTCTTGTGATATTCTCTTCACCTTGGTGTTATTTCATGAAATAACCCTATGAAAGGTATTTTTAGTAAATTTCTTCTAAATTCAAAATTGGTGAAACTTCCTTCATGTTTCTGCCTCTTAATTAACAGGCACAAACACAGGGGTAATACATTCACCCTTATTTCTTTTTGATTCATTTTCTCTTCATATCATTCTTCTTTCCATTTTAGAATCTCTCCATTTATTACTTTGATTTTAAATTGGCGCATTTTAGTCTTGCAAGATTATTTGTTTTCTCATGTGGTCTTGCAAGGTTGCAATACCTAATGATGTGGTTTTGCAGATTCTTGGTTTGGGGGCATCATTCTTCCACTTAGAGAATTTTTGTGTTCTCTACAATATCCTTTTGGGTATCCTTTGCATGCTTATTTTCTTTTAACATTTCATTTATGTACTTTAACATAGCTTATCACGTAGTGTCATCAGCCCACTAAAGTGGGGGAAAAATGTAATGTAGAAAATTACGGACCCTTATTCTTATCCTTCTTTTTGTTCTTGGAACACGTGCTAACATTTTGAAGGATTTCCCAAGATGCAAGTGCAATGCATAGACATTCATGCAATGCACTGGCATCCCAAAGATTCCATAATTTCATAATGTTGTTTTCCCACCTAGTCACTTGATTCTATCAGTGGTAATGCTCACCTAGAAATGAAATGAAATCTATAAGCATGCCCAACTATTGGATTCTCTCTTTCTCTAATATATAATCCCATTTTTGAAACCCTTCCATTTCTTCTTAGACTCACTTTTAGAAAAATCTCACCAAAAAAAGAAATCTTAGCTCTCTCAATTCCCAGTCTTTGGTGCTCTCCTTGAGTTGAAGCATCTCTCTTTCCTTGCTTCTATCAAACTTATTCTAGCAACTTAGTCATTGTGGAAGCTCTCACAAAGGATTTATGTTGGTTGCACATTAATTTGATCCTCAAGGAGCTTGTTGCCTCCTCCATTGTTCCAAGCTTGGTAATATTGGGTTATCCCACAATAATGGGTTACACTTTTTGGCCAAACTTGACATTGAAATCAACATTTTGAACTAAATCTTCACTTTCTGACACCTATAGCCGCTAAACCGTTAAGAATTTGAAGATGATGTGAACTAGTGATTTCTGACATTCTATTTGTAGATTCTAATTTTTTTTTTTAAATTGGAATTAAATTGTAAAATTTTTTGTGTCTCCTTTGATAACTAGTTTTTAATAGTACACAACATTTTTTTTAAGTGATGTGTATTATGTAGCACATAATTTTTTTTCTACAAAGGATAAAATTTTGATTCTTTTGAATTTAGATTGGTAACACTGATATATAGGGCATGCATTTGGTTTCATAATGTTTTGTTGAATTTTTTTTTAATTAAGTTTTGAAGTCAAGCTAATTATAATTTAGACATAGGAGTATTCTATAAAACATAACTTTTTTTGTATGTATCGAAATTGAATTTTTCTTTTTTTGTTGAAACAAGGACATCAATACCTAGGGCATATATATTTTTTAGAATTTTTTTTCACTAATTTACTAATTTTCCATGTGTGTAGAACAAGGAACTTGATGTTCGATGAAAAACCTACATTCACAAGTAATAAAAAATAAATATAATAATCAAATTAAATATAATTAAAATTATACTTTTTGGGAAGCTTGTAATAAGGACTACATACTTACAAAACATAAATTTTAAATAAATTCATTTGATCCGCCAAAAGGTAAATCAAAAGTGGTTTTTTATCAGCATTTTGATAGGTGTAGAGGAGACTCCATTATAGGTATGGTTTAAAACTAGCGGGGTTCTATCCAAGGGGGTTTGAATCTAAGGGGGTTTGATCAAACCCTCTTCAATTAGAATCCTTTAAATGGAATCTTTCAAGGCTTAAATTATTATATTTTCTAAAAATATGTGATTTTAGTAAAAATCAGGATGTCCCAGAAAGTGTAACCCATTATTGTGGCAACACCCTATTGCTTCATTGTGAAGAGTTAACATTGTTATTGCTCATTGTATGTTCCATTATATCTAATTTGGAAAATTTGTGGGTAGACCACCACCTTATTTTCCTTTATGCACACTAGGGTATTCTTCCCCATAGACCAAGGTTGATACTCATAGCTTTTATTATTGTCACTGCTATTATTTTCCTAGACAAACTTAGGAAATAAGAGCACACATTTATTTTTAATCTTTTGCATAGTGGTTGTGGAGGTCAAAGACCAACATAGTGGCTTCACCTAAAGACAAGCTCCCAAACGGCCCCAACAAATTTTCTTTGGTCTTTATACTTGTAGGTATTCTAAGGGATTCAACCACACGAAGGTTTGCTAGTCCCTTCTCTTGTATTTACATATTTCTATTTATCATTTTCATCATTCAAACTAGTTATTCAATGTGTTATACAATATATTTTGTTACCTAGAATGTTTTTGGGTCCTTTTTGTGGTTTGTTGTGTAAATTGGGTAATTATCTAGACCAGAATAGAGGAATTCACTAAAGTTATCATTCATTTTTCTACTATATGGATGACAACGTGATGTGTAGATGTCCGTGTGACACGCTGGAGTCCTAGGTTGAGGCTTCCCCCTTGTGGTTCCAGATGCCTCTTTCACCCTTCTTTTCCTTTATGAAACTATTTCTATGATTCAGTATTCTATTTTTTAGAAAATATTTAATTTTATCATTGTTCCTTTATGCTTTAGCTTAGTCAAAATATTTAATTTCTAATTCTAAGGAAACCATAGGGTTTAGATGGAGTTGTTTTCTATTCCTACTTGGATAGAATCAAAATACTTTTCCTTTGAAGCTGGTTAGATCCTAGTGTAATATTCTTGGAAATTGTTCTAGTTGGAAAGTATAGACATTTTAATTAGATCACATTTTTGATATTATAGTAACTAAGTAATCTTATATGGATTTGGGTGTTCTAACCTCTTCAACTTCAATTTATCAACCATATCTTCAAATACTAGGTTATCTATACTACCACTATCAATAACAAATATACTTGATACTTACCTCCTTCTTTGCATCTAGTTCTAAACAAGTTCTCCCTTTGTATTGGTTCTTCTTTGCAACCACATTTGGGTATGGGTTTTACTAGTATCACACAAGTCATTCCATTTCCTCTTAGATGAGTAGGATGGGTTAGCATAATCAAGAAAACCTTTGAACTCATCTCCCTAATTAACCACCATTGGGATTTTATCTATACTTGCACACTCGAATCAAACATTACGTACATCTAACCAATAACATAACAATAGTTGAAACACCTACTAAAATCAACCAACATCATTTAATTCACATTTCAATAAATATTTCAATTATGACATCATCAAGATAATATAGATATACATGATTAAATATTATCTAATCATTTATCAAACAAGTTCTAAAAAACATGTTCCAACATAAGCATAATGAAAATCAAGGCAAGGCAAGAGCTAACATGTGTGGACCTTACAATTGAGATACTCACCTTCTACATTGCCTTTTGCAGAACAATCTATTAAACCTCCCATTTTACCTACTCTAAACATCCTAGTGACTCATATCACCTTCCTTGTCCTCTTCACTACACTTGTACATAACACCTAGGATTTTAGATTTATAACATTTCACATATTACATTCACCACATTTCATGTCACATAGGAAGCACACACCCATATATTTTCCAAGGATATACATGTTGAGGCTAAAAATTTCATCCTAGGGGATTGATAGAGGTAGTCTCCCAAATAGCGAAGCCCTAATTTTCTCCCATTAGATATTTAAATTAGAATAACAAGGTAAATAAGACACATTTTTTAGATTCAACAAGTGTACATAGGCCAAGAAAAAATAGATAAGCAACTTATAAAGGTTTTAGGATCATTGAAGCAAAGGATAAGAGTGTTAGACTTCAACATTCTAGTGTCAGACTCTAGTGCCCCCAATGTTAGACTCTAGAACTCCATTATTAGACTGTAGAATTCTATTATTAGACAAGAGTGTCCCTCTATAAAACACTTGTGAAGGACACTAGTGTTTGTCACTTACTCTCGTGTTTGGGCTCATCAGAATCTTTTTGAAAATTTCTAGGATCTTTCCTTCAGCTACTCTTAACACATTTTAATAGTCAAATCCCACCAATATTCAGTAAAATGAATGTTTCTTCTTACCTTTGTGTTTCCTTTTACATGTTTTTGTCCCAACTATAATATTAGTTTTACTTAACTTACAGAAATCTGAATAGTGTTTCATTTAACTATTATGTTATTAGAGTACAATTTAGACTTGGTTAAGTTAGATTAACACAAAGAAAGAAAGCGAATGATCCATAAAGAGATAAAGTTATGCCTTAAACTCTCTATCAACAAAAAAATGTACAATGCTCTTCTCAACACAAAAAATACTTAAAATTGCCATGCCAAGTTATACGAACATTCAAAGTGAATTTAGCATGCTTAGAATGAAGCTAAATGACAGAAACACATGTAACAAGGATCAAACCATCAATAAAACATGAGACTTGACACACATGTACAATTGGAGAAACCCTAAAAGGGAAGAAACTCTAGGAAGAGCATTTTCATGCCTCATGTCATTATATCAAAGGTTTGCACTAGTGTTACATCATCCATAGAGTACACTAAAACTTACAAAATAATAATATGCAACTCCTTCACACCTATCCTCCCTCTATGTATGAGAAAACCATGTCAATCTCCAAGCAAATCCACTCCATGAGAATAACTAGATGTTTGTTCAAAGAGCCAACCCTTGTATATAGACCACTCTCAACCTCCCATTGACATTAGGCATCCAAAAGACAACCAACTAAATTGATCAAACTTTAAAAAGTCTTCAAATTCTAGTCCTTGTTTGAAACATAACAAGTTTGTTAGTTTACCAGTAAATAGCTCACCAAAGTAAATGAGTAGTTCATTGTGGAAAACATGTGTTTGCTAGGGTGAACACCAAGTTTGTTGTCTGTGTAAGCAATTAATTCACTATTCTTCTCATCTTGACAAATAACCAAATAAATTAGTTATCTTTTTTATTTTTGTAGTATGAAAGTTTTTTTATTTTTTAATCACTGTAAGGTAACTACAATAATTAATATTTGCTAATCCTTTAAATGGTTACTATTAACTATTCTTTCAACCATGTTACAACTTCTTTATCATGGTAAAGTAATTATACCAATTAATATTTGATTGTCTTTACCTAATTTCTATCGACTATATATGTAATCATGTTGCAAAGACAATGACTAGTAACCATGTAACCTTTATTGCTACATTATTTTTAAAATAATAACTAATATTTTTTGTAACCAATTTTATATATATAAAAGGATTTACATGTGATATGATATTTTTATAAAAGAACCAAATTTTCTTTTGTCACAATATATTTAACTATTATCCATGTACAATCTATTATAAAGTGTAATATGATATTTTTATAAATAAATTAAAAAATTTCTCACAACAATTACCTTAATCATTGTCCATATACTATTCAAAATACAATGTAAAATTTGAAGTGTGAAATGACATTTTCTTTTGACCTAACTTATTCTCACCACATTATGAAATTATTCATTACTCATATATATACGATAGAAGGTGCAATCTAAACTAAATTAAGATGCTTTAGTTTGCCACATCATGACCTTATTGATTTTATAAAAGTAAAATTATTTGTTATTTTGTAAAATTATTTGGTATTTTGATGGTTTAAATTTTCCACTACTATTTGATCTCCATTAGTACATAAAATATGGCAGTTGTTATTCTCCCAACAAAACAACACGTTTAAGATATAATATTACAATGCCCTGCATGCCCCATACCATAGCATGATGATGGAGGACGAAACGCTGGTGGCATGATGGGATGGAGAAAAAACGTTAACGAGACATTTTGGCTCATACCATTTTTTACGGCCACTTTCGAAAGGTTTTAAAAAAGTCAAGCTGAAAAACATCCTCTTCAAACCCCCTCCAATGATCTGAAAAAACATAAAAAATCACCATAAAATTAAAAAAATTTAAAGCCTATTCTGCAAAAAAACTCATTTCATACAAATTGGTAGACATACATACCTTTTCTGCCACTACAAGCCATTTCTCACTATTGGGAAGTCGTCCTCCTCAAACCCCCTCCAGTGCTCTGTAAAAACACAAAAAACCACCATAAAAATTAATTTTTTTAAAGCCTATTCTGCAAAAAAGTTGAACTAAAGTTACCCACAATGACACCTATTATGTCGGCTTCATTTGCAACTCCACGAACATGCTCGAAGCTCCTCGCAACGGCTCCCCACATGAGCTCATTGAGCGAATTTACTACTCCCAAAATTAAAAAAGACGAAGATGTTTTTCAGCTCAACTTTTTTGAAACTTTTAGATATGATGGGCACCTCATATGCTGGACATTTCAAAAAACATTGAGCTAAAAAATGTCCTCCTCAAACCCCCTTCAGTTCTCTGTAAAAACACAAAAAACCACAATAAAACTCAATTTTTTAGCCTATTCTACAAAAAACCTATTTCATACAAATTGGCAAACATACATACCTTTTTCACCGCTATCAATCATTTCTCACTGTCGGGAAGTTGTCCTCCTCAAACCCCCTCTACTGCTTTGCAAAAACATAAAAAACCACCATAAAACTAAAAAAAATTAAGTCCATTCTACAAAAAATGTGAACTAAAGTTACCCACAATGGTATCTATTATGTTGGTTTTGTTTGCAACTCCATGAACATGCTGGAAGCTCCTTGCAGTAGCTACCCATGTGAGCTTGTCGAGTGATTTTTCTACTCCCAAAAATGAAAATAATAGGATTTTTTTTCAACTCGACTTTTTTTTTAACAACTAGTTATAATGGGCCCCTCGTACACTAGAAGTTTCAAAAAAGGTGAAAAACATCCTCCTCAAACCCCCTCTAGTGCTTTGCAAAAACACAAAAAAGCACTATAAAACTCAAATTATTTTAAGCCTATTCTACAAAAAACCTATTTCATACAAATTGGTAGACATACATTCCTTTTCTACTGCTACTAGTCATTTCTCACTATTGGGAAGTCATCCTCCTCAAACCCCCTCCAATGCTCTGCAAAAACACAAAAGACCACCACTCAAATTTTTCTAAGCCTATTCAACAAAAAACATGAACTGAAGTTACCAAACAACGGTGTCTGTTATGACGGCTTCATTTGCAACTCCACGAAAATGCTGAAAACTCCTCGCAGCAGTTGCCCATGCGAGCTCGTTGAGCAATTTTACTGCTCCCAAAAATGAAAAATGACAAGGATATTTTTTACCTCAACTTTATTTTAAACTTTCAGTTATGATGGGCCCCTCGTATGTTGAAAGTTTAAAAAACTCAAGCTGAAAAACATCCTCCTCAAACCCCCTCCAGTGCTCTGCAAAAACACAAAAAACCACCATAAAACTCAAATTTTGTAAGCCTATTCTACCAAAAACCCATTTCATACAAATTGATAAACATATATACCTTTTATGTCACTACCAGTCATTTCTCACTATTGGAAAGTCGTCCTCCTCAAACCCCCTCTAGTGCTCTAGAAAAACATAAAAAACCACCAAAAAACTCAAATTATTTTCAACCTATTATGTAAAAAACATGAACTGAAGTTACCCAAAACAGTACCTATTATCCCAACTTCATTTACAACTCCATGAAAATGCTAGAAGCTCATTGTAGCAACTGCCCATGTGAGCTCATTGAGCGATTTTGTTGCTCCCAAAAATGAAAAATGACGAGGATGTTTTTCAGCTCAACTTTATTTAAAATTTATGGTTATGATGGGCCCCTCCTATGCCGGAAGTTAAAAAAAAGAGCTAAAAAATATCCTCCTCAAACCTCCTCTAGTGCTCTACAAAAACATTAAAAACCACCATAAAACTCAAAAAATTTTAAGCCTATTCTAACAAAAACTCATACAATTGATAGACATACATACCTTTTCCGTCGCTACCACTCGTTTCTCATTGTTGGAAAGTCATCCTCCTCAAACCCCCTCCAGTGCTCTACAAAACACAAAAGACCACCATAAAACTCAAATTTTTTTAAGCCTATTCTAAAAAAATGTGAACTAAAATTACCCACAATAGTACCTGTTATGCCAGCTTCATTTGTAACTCCATGAACATGCTGGAAGCTCCTCGTAATAGTTGTTGATGCGAGCTCGTCCAGTTGTTTTGTTACTCTCAAAAATAAAAAATGACGGGGATGTTTTTCAGTTTGACTTTTTTTTAAACTTCCAGTTATGATTGGCCTCTCGTACGTCGGAAGTTTCAAAAAAAGTTGAGCTAAAAAACATCCTCCTCAAATCCCCACGAATGTTTTGCAAAAACACAAAAAATCACCATAAAACTCAAATTTTTAAAGCCTGTTCTACAAGAATTCCATTTCATACAAATTGGAAGACATACATACATTTTCTTCCGCTACTAGTTGTTTCTTACTGTTAGGAAGTCATCCTCCTCAAACCCCCTTCAGTGCTCTGCAAAAACACAAAAAACCACCATAAAACTCAATTTTTTTAAGTCTATTCTGCAAAAAACATGAACTGAAATTACCCACAATAGTACCTAATATGCCGACTACATTTGCAACTCCACAAAAATGTTGGAAACTCCTCACAGCAGCTCCCCACATGAGCTTGTTGAGTGATTTTACTGCTCCCAAAATTAAAAATGACAGTGATGTTTTCCAGCTTGACTTTTTTTAAAACTTTCAGTTATGATAGGCACCTCGTATGCCAAAAGTTTTTTAAAAAGTCGAGCTAAAAAACATCCTCCTCAAACCCCCTCTAATGCTCTGCAAAAACACAAACAACCACCATAAAACTTAATTTTTTAAAGCTTATTCTACAAAAAAATCTATTTCATACAAATTGGCAGACATACATTTTCCACCGCTATCAGTCGTTTCTCACTGCTGGGAAGTCATCCTCCTCAAACCCCCTCAAGTGCTTTAAAAATACACAAAAAACCACCATAAAACTCAAACTTTTTAAGTCCATTCTGCAAAAAAAATGTGAACTAAAGTTACCCACAGTGGTACATGTTATGTTGGCTTCATTTGCAACTCCAAAAACATGTTAAAGCTCCTTGCAGCAGCTACCCATGCGAGCACATTGAGCGATTTTTTTGCTCCCAAAATTAAAAAATGAGAAATGTTTTTTAGCTTGACTTTTTTAAAAACTTCAAGTTATGATGGGCCCATCGTATGTCAGGAATTTTAAAAAAATTAAAGCTAAAAAACATCCTCCTTAAACCCCCTCCAGTGCTATGCAAAAACATAAAAAACCATAAAACTTAATTTTCTTTAAGTCTATTGTACCCAATCAAAAAAATTTGCTTCATTAAGGCATTTTGAACAAGTTTAGAAAATTTTTCATCAAAAAGTTAAAAAAAAAATAAAATTTCTAAAAATAGATGTCAAATTAGGTTTTCTGGGTTTCTTGAGATATGGATGCTGGCAAAACTTTCTAAAAATAGAATCTCCGACTCAGGTGTCGCGCTTGATTCTCATTGGTCAATTTTGCTTCACGATCAGCGTGGTCTAAATGGAATCTGCAAAAGGTCAAGTTTTCTCTACTGGGTCATTTCTACTTTTTCAGAAGGTGAAGCATGAGCTCTGAAGTCGTCAACAGGGGAAGTTCATCTACTAGAGCTCGTTTTCGAGTTTTCAACGTTGTTCCAATGACGCAAAACTGACGAACAGTCATCGACTCAATGCCGCATGCAAAACGAAGCAGGGTCAATCCAAGGTGAGGTGAAAATCTAGAATTCATGAAATTTGACTAAGTCTAGAGATTTCAAGCACCCCAAGTGACTTGGGGAGCCTAGTCCCACCAGTGATAGAAATTTTAGTGTTTTTCAAGAAAATGCGAGAAGTGTGTCTGTCGGTCAGTTTCGGTGGGCATAAAAGCAGTCGTTTTGATCATCAAATCTAGAAAAGCTGCAAAATTCATCAGATGTACCCGGGCTATGCAGTTCATTCACCATTCAGTGGCAGTTGATTGACGAATCGTCGAAATCGACATCAAGAAGTAGTTGCCAGCGCGCAAAATGGGGCAAGTTGCAGATGAGAGTTGGAAAATCAGAAAAATGGTTATGGAGAAACCAAGCACCCCAGGTGACTTGGGGCACCCAACCTCTCCAGTGTTAGATTTTATCACATTTTTTTAGAAACGTAAAAAATGCTTCTGTCAACCTGTTTCTAGTTGGTCAAACTTAGTCAAATGTTAGTCAAAGCTGGGATTTCATCACATATATGTTCAAGCTCCTCAGATCACCCTTCGTCCCACCTCGACAGTCATCCAAATCACCGAAATCGAAGATCAAACAGAGGTTGTTGGCACGGAAAATGAGAAATGATATAAAATTTGAATTTTTTAGAAAATTTTCTAAGGCATTGAAAGATAAGCACCCTAGGTGACTTGGGGCGCCCAAACTCAGCAGAGTTAGAATATTTTTTAGTTTTCATCGAAAAATGTGAATCTCCCTCCGTCAGCCCAGTCCGGTTCAGAGCAAGACAGTTTGACACGTTTCCTGAGATAGACAGAGAGTGCAGTCGGCTCAGTTTTCATCAGGCCTGCTTATCTACCAGATCATCAGACTCAGTTTTGTCTCAACAGACAAAAATCGTCAGCCAAACAGGGGTCCTCAGACACCGGAACGCGCACACAAATTGAAAAATTAAAGTTGTAATTTAAAAAAAATGGTTAAGGCATGAGAATCTAGGCGCCCCAGGTGGCTTGGGGTGTCTAACTTCACTAGAGATAGAATATTTCCTGATCTGCCAGTGTTTTCCGGCAGTTGTTTCCATAACTTCGTTCCATTGGCCGATTCAAGAGGTCAGATTTGCAGTCAAACGATGCCAGATCGTCAGTCGAAGGCTAAGGATGGAATCTCAGCTAGTGAGTCTCTAAAATGTCAGGATCAGTCAGCTTTTTCAGTCAATAGTGACATTTTTCTATATTGTTGAAGTTGGATACAGGCCATACTGGAGTCAAAACGAGCGCAGAAGTGTCGAAAAAGAAGAAAAATTGGCTAACACTTCTATCAACTCGCATGTTCGATGACATCATCAAAAGAAGATATTTTTCGTCATCTTACACATGAAGCCATAGACAACTACAAAATAGGGATTCTTCCTATTCGAAGACATCCACTTGGATTTGTGCTTTAAAAGTTACTTTCTTCATGGATGAGGTCCAAGTTTTATTCTCTCACAAATAAAGCTGCTTTTTCGCCCTAAAGATCTATAAAGACAAGCATTGGGCTTCTTTATTTCATTATCTTTTGCAGGTTGCATCCAGAGGAAGGATTTTTATTTTTCTTTCAATGAAGATTCGAAGACCCAAACGAAGTGCTTTTTCAGCGTTCTTCATAGTTTTGGGTTGAGGAAGCATGGATGCTCGCTTTTTCAGGGTCCTTTTTCGAGGGGATCATTTTTCAGAAATTGGACCGAAGCTTTTTCAATTTTCATCGAGACGGGTCCATCCAGTATTTCATCCTCTTGAAAATTGGGAGTTTTGCTTTTTTTGGGAATCTACTTTTTTGCTACTTTTTCGAGAAAGTCTCCGCTTTTTCAAAATCTGACGATCTGGGTTGCTTCAAAACAGAATTGTCTACAAAACCCATGTGCCAGCTTTTTTGCTCACACTCTATTTTTTTCTAAAAATCAGCAAGTAATTTTCAGCCATTTGTCCAATATTTTTTCGACATAGGCATGTTCATAGTCAATTTTCAAATCTTTCAGTATGTAGTACTCTCCAACACAAATCAAGCCCAAAATGGCATTGGTTCACGATTACCTTAGAACTTATGAAACAGACTTGCATAAAGTACTTCCAATGATCAATTTACATTCTTTGGAGGATGCAGGAAATAATGCTATCAGGAATCAAGGACACTCTGGTTTGCTTATAGCAACATCCTTTCCCATCACAGTGCAAAGTATCGAATTTGTAATTGCTTGCATGACGCATTACAATTCGGTCACAAGAGAAATTCAATCAAGAGATGGATGTGTGTTCTATAGCCTGAGGTCGAATGACATTGAGAAGTGTTTTACAATATCAGTCTGGAGAGAAAATTTAACTATTTCAATTGAAGAATGCAAGAGGGTTTGGAACAATGATAAAGAAAAATACTAGAAAAAGATTGGTCAGAGGTGGTTAAAAGAGAAGCAAAATGTCATGCCAAAGAATGTTGGACATGGAGAATTCAAGGAGGAACATGTAATAATGATTACTCTGCTAAGCCGGATCATGGGTCAAGTAGATGCTAACAAGTTCCAACCTTGGATGTTTTACATCATGTCCCAGATTGTTGATGGAACTGAATTCTATGACTGGTCAGCACTCATCAGTGATAGTCTCCACCAACAAATTCTTGATTTTCAAACGGCTTATGAATTCCACATGATGTCATACCTTGTGTATTTGATGGCTTTTCAAGGTCAATTCAGAGGTTTGAATGTTGTTGGAACTCTGGGTATTTAGCATGTGTATCATCATTTCCCGCAATTAGAAATTTCTCAAACTGAACGACATTATAGGAGGGTGAATGATGCATTCCTGATGCATGCAGTCCAAGATATGGATAATGAGTTGCATATATGGTTTTCAGCAGATGCTAGAATAGCAATGGAAGAATGGGCTCATTGGTTTATCCAATTTCCCACTTTTTCATACATCAGAGTATATGGCTTCTTAGGAGAGCCAGCCATGTTGTCGAGATATCCGACAGATGAAATAGCATTTATGGAATTTTTGAGGCAAGCCTATGAAGTTCATATATTTTTGCGTAGCAAACGCAAGGCAACTTTCAATTTTCCACTTGGGATGAGTATTTACAGATGTAAATCTGGAGTAGATGCCAAGGCAATCAGTAATGAATCATCCAGATATGGTCTTAAGTTTTTGGACATGAGGTCTTCATATGATCCTCGTGGTGTTTTTGCATCACATCTTGGTCAGAATTGTACGCACAAGCATGTAGTTGAAGACTTCTAGGCTAATTGTGCTGACGAGTTTGAAGTGCGAGAACGCAGTTACAGCAGGTTTACTCTTCAACAGATGTCTGATATCCTATCAAAAGATATAGAGGGTTTGACAGAGAGTGGTGAAGTTCTACTTCCCATGTATTTCAGGGACCAAGTTGAGCAACAACCGTTGCCACTGGTTAATTGGTTAGTAAAAGAGAGCACTTCCATTGAAGAAAGAACGAGTCGAGTTGTTAAAAACAGTTTGATATTCTTGAAGAATAAGTAGAAGGATGATATTCCAGTAGCAGAGCCGCCAGTTGTACAACCATCAGAACCTTCCACTTCCAAACTAAAACGAAAGGTTAAAGCTATGAGTGTTCTTCCAAAAGGAACAAAAATGGCTAAGTTAAAGAGAAAAAAGGATGAGTCTCTAGCTCATGTCCAGCAGGAACAACCAGCAGTTGAATCAAAAGTTCCTGTTGAACCAACACCGCATGTAGAAGCATTACCTTTAGATCATGTTTCTCCTCCTTCTTCACCAAACACTTCTCCTATCCACATAGATTCAGAGCCAGATTCACCGATTCATAACTCTGATGCACATATTGATTCATCAAGAGCTGACGAGGATAGAACTAAGTTTCCAAGAGAGGATGGCTCATCTTGTCTTGAAAACATTCTGGGAAGGAAGAGGAGAAAGCCCTCATATCAGCTGGATATAATAGAGCTTAAAAGCATCTACCAAGACACACCAGACAAGAAGCTGAAGAAGCAGGTTCGCATTGAGAAGAATGTGGATGGATAAATAATCCTTGAAACTGCAACACCACCAGAAGATAGAAGTGCTGATGATATCGAGGTTGATGACTTCAAGGTTGTCAAAGCTAACCTTGGTAGAAGTACTCAACATATAGATGTAAATCTCTTCGAGGTTCCAGCGGATAATTTGAAGGAAAGGGTGTTCAAAGATGGAGAAGATAAAGTAGCTCTCAAAGCTGAAGTTAGGCAGCTATGGCAGTATATTTCAAACCTTTTCCATGGCACATCACAGGCTGATTTATTACTTCCACCGAATCTAGAATCACCAACTGGTCAACGGTAGTTCAGTTAGTTGGTCCTCTATGGGAGGCACATGAATAATTGGGTGGAAGAATTTGTGACTAAAGGGAGAGTTGTACTTTCAGAGTTTTATCAATTAAAGTACAACGCTCATGATTTATGCCAAGGCATCCAAGGGTTGCAGCAGACCATGGAAGAAAATAGACCGGTGTTTGAGATCATTATCTCTGACTTGAAGATTGCACTTGATTCTATTGATTCAGTTGATGATAAGAAGACAGTTTCTACTTGGAAAGTGCAATATCTTTTCACAGTAAAAACTTATGACAGTATAATTTTAGAGTTGACAGAATGGAAAGAAAAGGTAGTCAATGTCCTCAAGTTTGTCAGATATTTTGTTTCTCAGATCTCGTGTTCGTATTAAAAAGAAGATGGTACCCTGTATGATCTTAGGGAAGTGCAAGTAGAGTTCCAGACTCTCATCTGCAGCAATTTTAATGATGATATCAGTGCCGGCAAGATGGGTCGTTTTGCCACAATGACAGTGAAGTTCGACAAGGCTGTGGGTGAAGTTCATGAATTTCTTCAGATGGTTGCCAGTGGTGAAGAAATGTTAGAGAATCAAAATATCATTCTAGAGAGTATCAGTGTTCCTGGCAAAGATGCAGTCACTCACATTTTAGAAGATATTGTTTCTTAGAATATCAATGGATGACATCACCAAAAAATAAGAATGTTGATGAGGATGCATTTCCAAAGAAAGCAGCTTAAAATCAGATGCTTTTTGTTTTAAAGCATTTGCTTTCATCCTAAGCTCATCCATTCTATATTTAGAAAGAAATCACTTTATGTTAGTTGGAGTTTTCTTTGCTTTAAAGCAAATTGTTTTAAAGCGTTTGTTTATTGTATCTTTGTCTTAGAATAGTAATAAAGCTTGTGACTTGGGAAGTTAGGTTAATCAAGGAGATTTTAGGGTTCCCTACTCCTTTGATTTTAGTATAAATAAGGGCAGCCTTGCCCATTGTAATGGATCGACTTTTGTGATAACATATTTTGCTATGCCTATTCTAGCTTGCAAACTTTGTTATTCCAAGTGTTTGTTCACTTTGTGTAACCTGTTCTCTGGTGTTTGATTGCTTGTTGTATGCCTACCTTTTGCTTTAGTATTGCTGTCCTAGAGTTGTATCAACTTTGTGATATTGAATAAAAGTCTCGTGCCTATTTTGCTCTAATATTCTATCTCGAATCATCAAGTTTTCGTCATCAGATGTGTGGCTTTTGTAGCTTTCTTTTCAGATTTCATCATTAAAGTACTATAAGTCTTGTGATGTAAATCTAGGAGAAAATTCCTTAAGTTTTTGTGTTAAAACAATCATTCCTTGTTCACTTTTAATTTCCTTTGCTCTGAATTTACTTAGGAGATTAAAAGCGTCATTAGTCTATACTTAGTTGTAGTAGAAGTTTTAAAAAAGGTAAAAACCTCTTCTGCATCATTTAGAGTTTTATAACCTTGTGCTCGCAACTGAGAATCAAAAAGAAGATAGGCGAAATTTGGTTTTATTTATCTTTTCAGCAAACATCAGCAAAAAGGGAACTCCCCCTTCCAATAGGAGAGCAGTTTATCTGTGCATAGTTGTCCATTTCCAACTTGCATTCCAGAGGTGCGAATTGAAATGCCAACAGTTTTCTGGTGCCCACCGTGGGGCACAAGACATAAAACTTCAAGCAAGCTTAGGCTTATGTCACGGGAATGACTCTCTGGCGTCCTTCTGCTCCAGTTCAACAACCAAATCTTACACCACCTGCTATTCAACCAAATCTTGTATGAGTGGAAGGAGAGCAAACGGACATCATTAGTAGCCTAAGGAGTTTCATATTTGAGCAAAAGGAAAGTCCTGATCAGTGGAGAAACGCGGCTACTATTCTTGACGAAGAAGAACACAAAGTGGATCTTGCGGCAGGAAGACCAGTATTACCACCTCACATGTGACAGTAGATAATCCTGGCTCACAGGGTTTATTCAAGAAGGGGAAAAGGTGGTGCTACAGATCCTTTCTTCCAAAATCTTGATCCTTCAAAAGTTGGAGAAGCATCCAACATAGTTCCTGAAGTCAAGCAGGAAGAACCTCAAGAAGACCCAGTAATCTAGCCTAGAGCAATGGGTGATGCAAATAATAACAATCACAATGACGCAAATCAGAGGCGAGCACCACCATTGCCTTGGGGTAATAACATTGGACCTTTGGCCCTGCAAGCACATCATGAGTTACCAAAGGGGTCAAGGAAGCATTTTCCCCAGTTCCACGGCAATGGAACTCAACATCCTGACGAACATATTTCTGCATTCACAACAGCTTGTGTCGTTTTGCATGTATCACATGAAGATGTTGCTATGTGTCTCTTTATTGAGACTCTCGTGGGAAATGATGCTGATTGGTTCAACCATCTGGAACTAGGCATCATTACAAGTTGGACAACTATGAGCGAAAAATTCTTGGCAAGGTTCAAGACTGCCGAAGACGGTCACAGATTGTTCGCCCAACTCTCAAATTCAAAGATGGAAAATAATGAACCAATGAGGGAGTTTGTGGCAAGGTTTAATTGCCTGGTTATGCGCCTTTCTCATACACTTAATCCATCTCCGCAAATTCTATTGAGCAGTTTCATTAACGCTCTTCCTTCTGAGATAGCCTTCTTTTTGAGATTGGCTAATGAAACAGAATTATCCAATGCACAAGAAAATGCCATCAAGTTAGAGGATGACATGATTACCTCTAACAAGATGAAAACAGATTCAATCAGGCCTCTTGTTCAGAGTTCTGCAGATCCACTGCTACATAAGGTAGCAAATGAAGTGACTCTCATGAAGAGATAGCTACCTACTCAGGGGCAACTTGCACAATAGCCATATCAGTCACCACAACAACAATACCAACCACAGCAACAGTACCAAGCACAACAACCATATCAGCCTAAGAGGAATAGTTTTTAGCCTTTCAATAATTACAGGCCCAGGTTGCCAGCACCACCACCAAGACAAGCAGTTGATGCTACTCAAAATACAGTATTTTGTTCCTTTCATGAGACTGATGCACATACTAGAGCCACATGTCCTAAAAATTTAAGAATGAATCAAATCATGGGATATACTGATGCTGCACCCATTTCAAGCATTGTCCCTTCCCCAAGTGCGAATGTTGTCTTACCACAGACGGACAACTTCGATGGCGACTCTACTACGGGATACTTCCAGAACGAACCCGTTATAATGAAGGAAGAACAAGAGGATCTTCGTCAATATTCTCTTGCAGTGAATCATGAAAATCTTTCGACACTTGTGTTTACATGTGCTCAACATTTCAAAGCACAGAAAGAAGAAGAGGATAAGCAAAGATTGAAAGAAAAGGGGTAGGAGGCGGCTTCCACTTCCAATGTTAAGCCACCACATGAAAATGTCAAGGCTGCTCAAGATTTGTCTTCGCTGATTTTTGATATAGTGGATTCCATGATGAAGACAAAGGTGTAGATTTCTCAACTGGAATATCTTTAGGACCATCTAGATCAGCTGGATAGAATTGTTAAGTATGTCAAGAAAGAGACCGTCGTACAACTCACATTGCTTGAATCTTCCGTTCCAGCAGGAGAGAAGCCCAAGCCTTTCTATATTTCTCTGTATATAGGAGGCTATAAATTGGGCAGTTGTATCATTGGTTCAGGAGCCTCGGACAATGTCATGCCTTTGTAGGTGATGAATGCTTTGGGACTCTCATGCACCAAAATGCACGACAAGTGTTATTCGCTTGAGTCTAAATCAGTGTCGTTGGTTGGACAATTGAAGGATGCTCAAGTACGGTTGGCGGCTTGTCTAGAGAAGAAAATAATGATGACTATCTTGGTAGCCGACATCCCAGCCAGTTATGGGATGCTGTTAAGTAGAAGCTTCTGCAAAGACCTTGGAGGAGAAATACAATCGGATTGGTCACCTGCGACCATTCCATTAAAGAAAGGTAATTTCAAATTGGAACCAGAAACCAAGTCACGGTTCACGTTGGTGAAATCTCAGGATCCTCAAGCACAAGTGCTATATCAAGAAATAGGTCCTGGAAATAGGTCCTGGTACATATGTTACGCTATCTGAGATAACCAAAAAGAATCAGGAGGTTGTCTATGTGGTTGACGAATCAAAGGAAGAATCCGAAGAAATGTACAACTTACAAACTTTCTTTGAGGAAGAAGAAGTGCGACAATCTTCTCAAGAACAAAATAATGATGAATCAGTTTTTTTTTCCTCATCTTTTGAAGGTTGGTTTGAACAACCTGTGTCAGATACATCCAAAGAAGAGACCAAAGAAGCATTGCAATTGGAGCAAGAACATGATCTTCATTTTGAAGATGATTTCTTCCTGGAAGAATTTTTCAGACCTGGAGATCATATGGAAAATTCATCATCAGATCTAAATTGTTTTCTGCATCAGTGGGAAAGTGATTCTTCAACAGAAGATACTGCAAATTTTTGTTTACAATATAGCCCGTCTTCACTTGTATCTCAAGAATCCTTCATACACACTAGTGAAGAGGACGATGTTGAATCCATCTATGAACCTGTACAAGAAAAAGACTTCACTAATACTATGCAACCAGTGCGAAATGCAACATATGAAGGGGTTGGTGGAGAAGAGGAGTTCATGGAATATTTAGTTTTGGTCACTAAGGAGGATGATATTGAAAAGTTAGAAATTCTTGACAAATGTTTTGTGAGATACATCGTATGTGAGATTGATCAAGAAGATGAAGAAGAAGTATATATCTCAAATGGATTTGTCTTTGATTCCACTTACTTACTAGAAGAAGACAGATACATGAATGCTAAAGAAGAAACGATGCTGGATATCCGCATTGAAGAAGATTACTCTACAGAGGATGACAAGATTCAAGATAATGAATGGGAAAGTGAGTTGTCAGGTGAAGACGTTATCGATAATGATCAAGAGTTTGAGCATTCAGATCTTGATGATTCATCAAACTCTGAAGAGTGGATGGATGAAAACACAACCAATGAAGAAGAAGAAGCTCCTAAAGCACTGGAAAAATGGGCAATGATAGTTGTGGATCCTATAAGCCAAGAATTAGTAATGAGAGTCGTGTATGAGCAACTTGCACCTTTTCCAGAAGATGATGCATTCATTGAATTCAAAGTTGCGTGTGTACAAGATATAAATGAAACTGATATTCAATATGTGGTGATAACCATTCCCACAGATATACTTTGGCCACAAGACTTTCCTACATATCTTCAAAAGGAGGTTTTGTACCTTCACCTATTGCAAAGGTTGCTTGCTTTAGAAGAAGATGCTCCACTTGATCTCTGGCATATCAACCAGTTCCTCAGGAACTTCTCGTGGCCTGAATATGAATACCCTCCTAAATTGTGGCTCTTTGAGGAGATGTTGCAGAGAAAGAAAAGTTTTGTGCTACCAATACAATCTTCACAGCTAAAGAGAGATGGTTCTTACTTTTCAGAGTCGATTGATGGTTTTATGTGACAGTCTTAATTTCATCTCATCCTCGCTCAGGAAAAAGAGCACGTGAAACACTTTATGTTCTTGTAATGTGTTTCCCCTTTCTATAATGTGATCGTTATGTCGTAATGTTTTTCCCCTTTTTGTAATGTGACAGTTGTGTTTGTTGTGTTATGGAAAGTTCTAACTCTTAGGTGATTTTAGGAGTTCCAACTCTTAGGTGATTTTAGGAGTTCCAACTTTTACGTGATCTTAGGAAGTTCAGTTTTAGGTGATGTAGGGGAAAGTCTTGTTCTAGGTGATTAGGAAAGTGACCTGACTCTATTGCCCAAATGATAAGACACTGGTCCAAGCTTTAAAAGTCCAGAGATTTTCAGTTCTCCTATGCCGTAAGTATCCGACATGGTCCCCAGACAGAGCCAATTGTTGTACCTAATCAAAATTTTTTGCTTCATTAAGGCATTTTGAACAAGTCTAGAAAAATTTTCGTCAAAAAGTAAAAGAAAGCAAAATTTCTAAAAATAGACGTCAAATTAGGTTTTTTGGGTTTCTTGAGATATGGATGCTGGTAAAACTTTCTAAAAATAGAATCTCTGACTCAAGTGTCGCGCTTGATTCTCATTGGTCGATTTTGCTTCACGATCAGCGTGGTCCAGACAGAATTTGCAAAAGTTTAAGTTTTCTCTACTAGGTCATTTTTGCTTTTTCGAAAGGCGAAGCATGAGCTTTGAAGTTGTCAACAGAGGAAGTTCATTTGTCAGAGCTCAGTTTCGAGTTTTCAATGCTCTTCCAATGACGCAAAACCGACGAACAGTCGTCGACTCGATGACTCACGACAAAACAGAGCAGGGTCAATCCAAGGTGAGATGAAAATCTAGAATTCATGAAATTTGACTAAGTCTAGAGATTTCAAGTGCCCCAGGTGACTTGGGGCATCTAGTCCCACCAACGGTAGAAATTTTATGCATTTTTCAAGAAAATGCGAGAAGTGTATCCGTCAGTCAGTTCCGGTGGGCATAAAAGTAGTTGTTTTGATCATCAAATCCTGAAAAGCTAAAAAAATCATCAGATGTACTCAGGCTATGCAATTCATTCACCATTCAGTGGCAGTTGATCGACGAATCATCGAAATCGACATCAAGAAGTAGTTGTCGGCATACAAAACGGAGCAAGTTGTAGATGAGAGTTGGAAAATCAGAAAAATGGTTAAGTATGGAGAAACCAAGCGCCCCAGGTGACTTGGGGCACCCAACCTCTCTAGTGTTAGATTTTTTTCACATTTTTTGAGAAACATAAAAAATACTTCTGTCAGCCTGTTTCTAGTTGGTCAAACATCAGTCAAAGTTGGGATTTCATCAAAGATATGTTTAGGCTGCTTAGATCACCCTTGGTCCCACCTCGACAGTCATCTGAATCATCGAAATCGAAGATCAAACAGAGGTTGTTGGCACAGAAAATGAGAAATGGTAAAAAATTTGAATTTTTCAAAAAATATTCTAAGGCATTGAAAGATAGGCACCCCAGGTGACTTGGGGCACCCAAACTCAATAGAGTTAGAATATTTTTTAGTTTTCCTTGAAAAACATGAATCTCCCTCCGTCAGCCCGGTCCGGTTCAGAGTAGACAATTTGGCATGTTTCCCAAGGTAGACAGAGAGTAAAGTCAGCTTAGTTTTCATCAGGCCTGCTTATTTGCCAGATCATCAGACTCAGTTTTGTCCCAGCAAATAGAAATTGTCAGCCAAATAGGGGTCCTCAGCCACCGGAATGCGCAGGTAAATCGAAAAATTGAAGAAGTTGTAATTTTTGAAAAAATGGTTAAGGCATGAGAATCCAGGTGCCCCAGGTGGCTTGGGGTGCCCAACTTCACCAGAGATAGAATATTTCCTGATCTGCCAGTGTTTTCTGGCAGTTGTTTCTAGAACTTCATTCCATTGGCCGATTTAAGAGGTCAAATTTGTAGTCAAACGATGCCAGATCGTCAGTCGGAGGCTAGGGATGGAATCTTAGTTGGTAGGTCTCCAAAATGTTAGGAACAGTCATCTTTTTCAGTCAATGGTGACATTTTGTCATATTGTTGAAGTTGGATACAGGCCATACTAAGTCAAAACGAGCACAGAAGTGTCAAAAAAGAAGAAAAATTGGCTAACACTTATATCAACTCGCGTGTTTGATGACATCATCAAAAAAATATATTTTTCGTCATCTTACACATGAAGCCATAGGCAGCTACAAAATAGGGATTCTTCCTACTCAAAGACATCCACTTAGATTTGTGCTTTAAAAGTTATTTTCTTCATGGATGAGGTCTAAGTTTTATTCTCTCACAAATAAGTTGTTTTTTCGCTCTAAAGATCTATAAAGACAAGCATTGGGCTTCTTTATTTCATTATCTTTTGCAGGTTGCATCCAGAGGAAGGATTTTTATTTTTCTTTCAATGAAGATTCGAAGACCCAAACGAAGTGTTTTTTCAGCATTCTTCATAGTTTCGGGTTGAGGAAACAGGGAGGCTCACTTTTTTGGGGTCCTTTTTTCGAGGGGATCATTTTTTAGAAACTGGACCGAAGCTTTTTCAATTTTCGTTGAGATGGGTCCATCTAGTATTTCATCCTCTTGAAGATTGGGAGCTTTACTTTTTTTTAGGAATCTACTTTTTTGCTACTTTTTCGAGAAAGTCTCCGCTTTTTCAAAATCTGACGATCTGGGTTGCTTCAAAACAGAATTGTCTACAAAACCCATGTGCCAACTTTTTTGCTCACACTCTACTTTTTTCTAAAAATTAGCAAGTAATTTTCAGCTATTTGTCCAATATTTTTCTGACATAGGCGTGTTCACAGTCAATTTTCAAATCTTTCAGTATGCAGTACTCTCCAACACAAATCAGGCCCAAAACGACGTTGGTTCACGATTACCTTAGAATTTATGAAACAGACTTGCATAAAGTACTTCCAGTGATCAATTTACATTCTTTGGAGGATGCAGGAAATAATGCTATCAGGAATCTAGGACACTTTGGTTTGCTTGTAACAGCATCTTTTCCCATCACAGTGCAAAGTATCGAATTTGTAATTACTTGCATGACGCATTACAATTCGGTCACAAGAGAAATTCAATCAAGAGATGGACATGTGCTCTGTAGCCTGAGGCCAAATGACATTGAGAAGTGTTTTACAATATCAGTCTGGAGAGAAAATTTAACTGTTTCAATTGAAGAATGCAAGAGGGTTTGGAACAATGATAAAGAAAAATACCAGAAAAAGATTAGTTAGAGGTGGTTAAAAGAGAAGCAGAATGTCATGCCAAAGAACGTTGGATGTAGAGAATTCAAGGAGGAACATGCAATAATGATTACTTTGCTAAGCCGGATCACAGGTCAAGCAGATGCTAACAAGTTCCAGCCTTGGATGTTTTACATCATGTCCCAGATTGTTGATGGAACCGAATTCTATGATTGGTCGGCACTCATCAATGATAGTCTCCACCAACAAATTCTTGATTTTCAAAGGGCTCGTGAATTCCACATGATGTCATACCTTGTGTATTTGATGGCTTTTCAAGGTCAATTCAGAGGTTTGAATGTTGTTGGAACTCTGGGTATTCAGCATGTGTATCATCATTTCCTGCAGTTAGAAATTTCTCAAGCTAAACAACATTATAGGTGGGTGAATGATGCATTCCTGATGCATGCAGTGCAAGATATGGCTATTGAGTTGCATATACAGTTTTCAGCAGATGCTAGAATAGCAATGGCAAAATGGGCTGATTGGTTTATCCAATTTCCCACTTTTTCCTACATCAGAGTATATGGCTTCTCAGGAGAGCCAGCCATGTTACTGAGATATCCGACAGATGAAATAGCATTTATGGAATTTTTGAGGCAAGCCTATGAAGTTCATACATTTTTGCGTAGCAGACGTAAGGCAGCTTTCAATTTTCCACTTGGGATGAATATTTACAGATGCAGATCTGGAGCAGATGCCAAGGCAATTGGTAATGAATCATCCAAATATGTTCTTGAGTTTTTCGATGGGAGGTCTTCATATGATCCTCGTGATTTTTTTTGCATCACATCTTGGTCAAAATTGTATGCACAAGCATGTAGTTGAAGACTTCTGGGCTAATTGTGCTGACGAGTTTGAAGTGCGAGAACGTAGTTACAGCAGGTTTACTCTTCAGCAGATGTCTGATATCCTATCAAAAGATATAGAGGCTTTGATAGAGAGTGGTGAAGTTCTACTTCCCATGTATTTCAGGGACCAAGTTGAGCAACAACCGTTGCCACCGGTTAATTGGTCAGTAAAAGAGAGCACTTCCATTGAAGAAAGAACGAGTCGAGTTGTTAAAAATAGTTTGATATTCTTGAAGAATAAGTGGAAGGATGATATTTCGGTAGCAGAGCCGCCAGTTGTACAACCATCAGAACCTTCCACTTCCAAACCCAAATGAAGGGTTAAAGGTATGAGTGTTCTTCCAGAAGGAACAAAAATGGCTAAGTTGAAGAGGAAAAAGGATGAGTCTCCAGCTCATGTCCAGCAGGAACAACCAGTAGTTGAATCAAAAGTTCCTATTGAACCAACGCCGCATGTAGAAGTGTTACCTTCAGATCATGTTTCTCCTCCTTCTTCACCAAACACTTCTCCTATGCACATAGATTCAGAGCCAGATTCGTCGGTTCATAACTCTAATGCACATATTGATTCATCAGGAGCTGACGAGGATAGAACCGAGTTTCCAAGAGAGGATGGCTCATCCTGGCTTGAAAACATTCTAGGAAGGAAGAGGAGAAAGCCCTCATATCAGCTAGATTTAACAGAGCTTAAAAGCATCTACCAAGACACACCAGACAAGAAGCTGAAGAAGCAGGTTCACATTGAGAAGAATGCGGATGGAGAAATAGTCCTTGAAACTGCAACACTACTAGAAGATAGAAGTGCTGATGACTTCAAGGTTGTCAAAGCTAACCTTGGTAGAAGTACTCAGCATACAGATGTAAATCTCTTCGAGGTTGCAGCAGATAATTTGAAGGAAAGGGTGTTGAAAGATGGAGAAGATAAAGCAGCTCTTAAAGCTAAAGTTAGGCAGCTGCGGCAGTATATTTCAAACCTTTTCCATGGCACATCATAGGCTAATTTATTGCTTCCATTGAATCTGGAATCACCAATCGATCAGCAGCAGTTCAATCAATTAGTCCTCTATTGGAGGCATGTGAATAATTGGGTGGAAGAATTTGTGACTAAAGGAAGAGTTGTACTTTCAGAGTTTTATCAATTAAAGTATAACGCTCATGATTTACGCCAAGGCATCCAGGGGTTGTAGCAGACCATGGCAGAAAATAGACCGGTGTTTGAGATCATTATCTCTGACTTGAAGATTGCACTTGATTCAACTGATGATAAGAAGACAGTTTCTACTTGGAAAGCACAATATCTTTTTATAGTAAAAACTTATGACAGTATAATTTTAGAGTTGACAGAATGGAAAGAAAAGGTAGTCAATGTCCTCAAGTTCGTCAAATCTTTTGTTTCTCATATCTCGTGTTCGTACGAAAAAGAAGATGGTACCTTGTATGATCTCAGGGAAGTGCAAGCAGAGTTTCAGACTCTCGTCCGCAGCAATTTTAATGATGATATCAGTACCGGCAAGATGGGTCGTTTTGCCACAATGACAGTGAAGTTCGACAAGGCTGTGGGCGAAGTTCATGAATTTCTTCAGATGGTTGTCAGTGGTGAAGAAATGTAAGAGAATTAGAATATCATTCTAGAGAGTATTAGTGTTCCTGGCAAAGATGCAGTCACTCGCTTTTTAGAAGATATTGTTTCCCAGAATATCAATGGATGACATCACCAAAAAGTAAGAATGTTGATGAGGATGCATTTCAAAAGAAAGCAACTTAAAATCAGATGCTTTTTGTTTTAAAGCATTTGCTTTCATCCTAAGCTCATCCATTCTATATTTAGAAAGAAATCACTTTATGTTAGTTGGAGTTTTCTTTGCTTTAAAGCAAATTGCTTTAAAGCATTTGTTTATTGTATCTTTGTCTTAGAATAGTAATAAAGCTTGCGAGTTAGTAAGTTAGGGTTAATCAAGGAGATTTTAGGGTTTCCTACTCTTTTGATTTTAGTATAAATAAGGGCAGCATTGCCCATTGTAATGGATCGACTTTTGTAATAACATATTTTCCTGTGCCTATTCTAGCCTGCAAACTTTGTTATTCCAAGTGTTTGTTCACTTTGTGTAACCTGTTCTCTGGTGTTTGATCACTTGTTGTATGTCTGCCTTTTGCTATAGTATTGTTGTCCTGGAGTTGTATCAACTTTGTGATATTGAATAGAAGTCTCATGCCTATTTTGCTCTGATATTCTATCTCCAATCATCAAGTTTTCATCGTCAGATGTGTGGCTTTTGTAGCTTTCATTTTAGCTTTCATCATTAAAGTACTATAAGTCTTGTGATGTAAATCTAGGAGAAAATTGCTTAAGTTTTTATGTTAAAACAATCATTCCTTGTTCACTTTTAATTTCCTTTGCTCTAAATTTACTCAGGAGATTAAAAGCATCGTTAGTCTATGCTTAGTTGTAGTAGAAGTTTTAAAAAAGGAAAAAAACCTCTTTTGCAGCGTTTAGATTTTTATAACCTTGTGCTCGCACTTAAGAATCCAAAAGAAGATAGGCGAAATTTGGTTTTATTTATCTTTTCAGTGAACATCAGCAAAAAGGGAACTCCCCCTTCCAATAGGAGAGCAGTTTATTTGTGCATAGCTATCTGTTTCCAACTCGCATTCTAGAGGTGCGAATTGAAACGCCAACAAAGTCTATTCTACAAAAAACTCATTTCATACAAATTGGTAGACATACATACATTTTTCCACCGCTACTAGTCATTTCTCATTGTTAGGAAGTCATCTTTGACAAACCCCCTCCAATGCTTTGCAAAAACACAAAAGACCACCGTAAAACTCAAAATTTTTAAACCTATTCTGCAAAACACATGAACTAAAGTTACCCACAATGGTACTTGTTATGCTAGCTTCGTTTGCAACTTGACAAAAATGCTAGAAGCTCCTCGTAGCAGCTGCCCACGTGAGCTTGTCGAGTGATTTTGATTCTCCCAAAAATAAAAAATAATGTGGATGTTTTTCAGCTCGACTCTTTTTTGAAACGTTCAGTTATGATGGCCCCTCATACATCGTAAGTTTCAAAAAAAGTTGAGCTAAAAACATTCTTCTCAAACCCCCTCTAGTGCTCTACAAAAACACAAAAAACCACCATAAAACTCAAAATTTTTAAGCCTATTCTACAAAAATCTCATTTCATACAAATTGGCAGACATACATATTTTTTCTGTTGTTACCTGTTATTTCTCATTGTTGGGAAGTCGTCCTCCTCAAACCCCCTCTAGTGTTTTGCAAAAACACAAAAAACCACTATAAAACTTTTATAAAATTAAGCTTATTTTGCAAAAAGTACAAATTGAAGTTACCCACAATGATACCTATTATGTCAACTTTGTTTGGAACTCCATGAACATACTGGAAGCTCCTTGCAGTAGCTACCCATGCAAACTCATCGAACAATTTTGTTGTTCCCAAAAATGAAAAATGACGGGGATGTTTTATAGCTTGATTGTGTTTGAAACTTTTGATTATGATGGGCCCTTGTATGCCAGAAGTTTCAAAAAAAGTCAAGCTAAAAAAGATCATCCTCAAACCCCCTCAAGTGCTCTGCAAAAACATAAGAAAACACCATAAAACTCAAATTTCATAAAGCCTATTCTACCGAAAACCCATTTCATACAAATTGGCAGACATACATACCTTTTCCGCTGCTACCAGCCATTTCTCACTGTTGAGAAGTCATCCTCCTCAAACCCCCTCTAGTGCTCTGTAAAAACATAAAAACCACCATAAAACTTAATTTTTTGAGTCTATTGTGCAAAAAATGTGAACTAAAGTTACCCACAATGGTACTTGTTATGTCGACTTTGTTTGCAACTCCATGAAAATGCTAGAAGCTCCTCGCAATAGCTACCCATGCGATCTCCTCGAGCGATTTTGCTGCTCCTAAAAATAAAAAATGATGAGGGTGTTTTTTAGCTCAACTTTTTTTGAAACTTCTAGTTATGATGGGCACCTCATACACCAAAAGTTTAAAAAAGCTGAGTTGAAAAACAACATCCTCAAACCCCCTCCAGTGCTATGCAAAAACACTAAAAACACCATAAAACTCAAAAAAATTTAAGCCTATTTTACAAATAACTCATTTCATACAAATTGGCAAATATACATACTTTTTACGTCGTTACCAATCATTTCTCACTATTGGGAAGTTGTCTTCCTCAAACCACCTCTAGTGCTCTGCAAAAACACAAAACCCACCATAAAACTCAAATTGTTTTAAGCCTATTATGTAAAAAAATGTGAATTGAAGTTACCCACAATAGTACCTGTTATGCTGGCTTCATTTGCAATTCCATGAACATGTTGGAAGCTCCTCCCAGTCGCTGCGCATGTGAGCTCGTCGAGCGATTTTTCTACTCCCAAAAATGAAAAATAATCTAGATGTTTTTCAGCTTGACTTTTTTTTAAATTTCCAGTTATGATGGGCCCGTCGTACGTTAGAAGTTTCAAAAAAAGTCCAGTTGAAAAATATCATCCTCAAACCCCCTCCAATGCTCTGCAAAAACACAAAAAACTACCATAATTTAACTAAAAAAATTTAAGTCAATTCTACAAAAAACCCATTTCATACAAATTGGCAAACATTCATATATTTTCCACCGCTACCAGTCATTTCTCATTGTTAGGAAGTCATCCTCCTCAAACCCCCTCCAGTGCTCTGCAAAAACACAAAAAACCACCATAAAACTCAAACTTTTTAAGCATTTTCTACAAAAAAATATATTTCATACAAATTGACAAATGTACATACTTTTTCCGGCATTACCAGTCATTTCTGATTGCTTGGGAAGTCATCCTCCTCAAAACCCCTCTAGTGCTCTACAAAAATTAAAAAAACCACCATAAAACTCAATTTTTTAAAGCCTATTCTGATAAAACCCATTTCATACAAATTGGCAGACATACATACCTTTTCTTTTGCTACCAATCATTTCTCACTGTTGGGAAGTCATCCTCCTCAAACCCCCTTTATTGTTCTACGAAAACACAAAAGACCACCATAGAACTCAATTTTTTTTAAGACTATTCTGCAAAAAATGCGAACTAAAGTTACCCACAATGGTACCTATTATGTCGACTTCATTTGTAACTCCGTCAAAATGCCAGAAGCTCCTCGCAGTAGCTACCCACGTGAGCTCATCGAGCAATTTAACTACTCCCAAAAACGAATAATGAAGGGGATGTTTTTCAACTCAACATTTTTTGAAACTTTTGGTTATGATTGGCCCCTCATACGTCAGAAGTTTCAAAAAAAAGTTGAGCTAAAAAACATCCTCCTCAAACCTCAACCAATGCTCTACAAAAATACAAAAACCCACCATAAAACTCAAAATTTTTTAAGCCTATTCTACAAAAAATCCATTTCATACAGATTTGCAAACATACATACTTTTTTAAGTCGTTACCAATCATTTCTCACTGTTGGGAAGTCATCCTCCTCAAACCCCCTCTAGTGCTTTGCAAAAACTCAATAAACCACCATAAAACTCAAATTTTTTGAAGTCTATTATACCAAAAACATGAGCTGAAGTTACCCACAACGGTACCTATTATGCCGACTTCGTTTGTAACTCCATGAACATGCTAGAAGCTCCTCATAGTAGCTGCCCACGTGAGCTCGTCAAGTGATTTTGCTACTCCCAAAAATGAAAAATAACGGGGATGTTTTCCAGCTCAACTTTTTTAAAACTTCTAGCTATTATGGACCTCTTGTACATCGAAAGTTCCAAAAAAAGTCAAAGCTGAAAAATAATCCTCCTCAAATCCCCTCTAGTGCTCTGTAAAAACACAAAAAACCACCATATAACTTAAAATTTTTTTAAGTCTATTCTACAAAAAACTCATTTCATACAAATTAGAAGACATACATACCTTTTCTACTGCTACCAATCATTTCTCACTATTGGGAAGTCGTCCTCCTGAAACACTCCCCAATGTTTTGCAAAAACATAAAAAACCACCATAAAACTCAATTTTTTAAAATCTTATTCTACAAAAAACATTAACTGAAGTTACCCACAATGGTACCTACTATGTCAACTTCATTTGTAACTCCACGAACATGCTAGAAGCTCCTTGCAGCAGCTACCCATGCAGGTTCGTCAATCCATTTTGCTGCTTCCAAAAATGAAAAATGACGGGGATGTTTTCCACCTCAACTTTTTTTAATCTTCTTATTATGACGAGCCCCTTGAAAGCCATAAGTGCTCTGGAAAAACACAAAAAACTACCATAAAACTCAAATCTTTTTAAGCTTATTCTATAAAAAATGCGAACTGAAGTTATCCACAATGGTACCTATTATGATCGCTTCGTTTGCAACTCCACGAACATGTTGGAAGCTCCTCGTAGCAGCTGCCCAGACGAGCTTGTCGAGCGATTTTGATGGGGATGTTTCTTAGCTTGAATTTTTTTAAACCTCCAGTTATGATGGACCCCTCGTATGCCAGAAGTTTAAAAAAAAGTTGAACTGAAAAACATCCTCTTCAAACCCCCTCCGGGGCTCTGCAAAATCACAAAAAACCACCATACAACTCAATTTTTTAAAGAAATTCTACAAAAAACCCATTTCATAGAAATTAGCAGACATACATACTTTTTTATCGCTACTAGTCATTTCTCCCTGTTGGGAAGTGGTCCTCCTCAAACCCCCTCTAGTGCTCTGCAAATACACAAAAAAACTACCATAAAACTCAAATTTTTAAGTCTATTTTGTAAAAAACATGAACTGAAGTTACCCACAATAATACCTATTATTCCAACTTTGTTTGTAACTACACAAATATGTTGAAAGCTCCTCGCAGCAATTGCTCACGGGAGCTTGTCGAGTGATTTTGTTGCTCCCAAAAATGGAAAATGATATGGAAGTTTTTCATCTTGATTTTTCTTGAAACTTCTGATTATGATCGGGCCCTCGTAGACTGGATGTTTAAAAAAATTTGAGTTAAAAAAATCCTCCTCAAACCCCTCCAGTGCTCTACAAAAACATAAAAATCCACTATAAAAGTCAATTTTTTAAAGCCTATTCTTTAAAAAATCTATTTCATACAAATTGCTAGACATACATACCTTTTCTGTCGCTACTAGTCATTTCTCACTGTTGGGAAGTCATCCTCCTCAAACCCCCTCTAGTGCTTTGCAAAAACCCATAAAACCATAATAAAACTCAAATTTTTTAAAGCCCATTTTGCAAAAAATGTGAACTGAAGTTACCCACAACGGTACCTGTTATGCTGACTCATTGCAACTTGATGAAAATGCTGGAAGCTCCTCGCAGCAACTGCCCATATGAGCTTGTTGAGCAATTTTGCTTCTCCCAAAAATGAAAAATGATGGGGATGTTTTTCAGCTCAACTTTTTTTGAAACTTTTGATTATGATGGGCCCCTCGTATGGCAAAAGTTTCAAAAAATTCAAGTTGAAAAACATCCTCCTTAAACCCCCTCCAGTGCTCTACAAAAACACAAAAGATGACCATAAAACTAAAAAAAAAACCTGTTTTGTAAAAAAATATGAATTGAATCGCCCACAATGGTACCTGTTATGCCAACTTTGTTTGCAACTCCATGAACATGCTGGAAGTTCCTCGCAACAGCTGCCCACACAAGCTCGTCTGATGATTTTACTGCTCCCAAAAATAAAAAGTGATGGGGATGTTTTTTAGCTTGACTTTTTTTGAAACTTCTAGTTATGATCAGCCCCTCGTATGGCAGACATTTGAAAAATAGTCAAGCTGAAAAACATCCTCCTCAAACCCCCTTTAGTGCTCTGCAAAAACACAAAAAACCACCATAAAACTCAAATATTTTAAGCTTATTCTACAAAAATCCATTTCATACAAATTGGTAGACAGACATATGTTTTCCATCGCTTCTAGTCATTTCTCACTTTTTGGAAGTCATCCTCCTCTTTAAACCCCCTCTAGTGCTCTACAAAAACACAAAAAACCACCATAAAACTCAAAATTTTAAGCCTATTCTGTAAAAAAATGCAAACTAAAGTTACCCACAATAGTACCTATTATGCAAGCTTTGTTTGCAACTTCACGAACACGCTGAAATCTCCTCGTAGTAGTTGCCCATGCGAGCTTGCAGAGCAATTTTGCTACTCCCAAAAATGAAAAATGACAGAGATGTTTTTCGGCACAACTTTTTTTTAAAATTTTGGATATGATGGGCCCCTCATACATCGGAAGTTTTAAAAAAGTCATGATGTAAAACATCCTCATCAAACCCCCTCCCGTGCTATGCAAAAACACAAAAAACCACCATAAAACTTAAATTATTTTAAGCCTATTCTACAAAAAACTCATTTCATATAAATTGACATACATACCTTTTCTGCCCGCTACCAGTCATTTCTCACTATTGGGAAGTCGTCCTCATTCAACTCCCTCTAGTGCTCTGCAAAAACATAAAAGACTACTATAAAATTCAATTTTTTAAAAGTTTATTGTGTAAAAAATGTGAACTGAAGTTACATACAATGGTGCATGTTATGTCGGCTTCGTTTGCAACTTCATGGACATATTGAAAGCTGCTTGCAGCATCTGCCCATGCGAACTTGTCAAGCGATTTTGCTACTCCCAAAAATGAAAAATGATGAGGATGCTTTTCATCTTGATTTTTTTTATGAAATTTTTGGTTATGATGGGCCCCTCGTACGCTAGAAGTTTCAAAAAAATTTGAACTAAAAAACATCCTTCTCAAACCCCCTCCAATGCTCTGCAAAAACACACAAAACCGCCATAAAACTAAAAAATTTTAATCCTATTCTACAAAAAACACATTTCATACAAATTGGAAGACACACGTACCTTTTCCACTACTACCAGTCATTTCTCACTATCGGGAAGTCATCCTCCTCAAATGCCCTCCAGTGCTTTGCAAAAACATAAAAAACCACCATAAAAAACTTATATTTTTTAAAGCCTCTTTTGCAAAAAATGTAAACTAAAGTTACTCATGACAATGATACTTGTTATGTTGGCTTCGTTTACAACTCCACGAACATACTGGAAGCTCCTCGCAACAGCTGCCCACGTGAGCTCGTCGAACGATTTTGCTATTCTCAAAAATGAAAAATGATGGAGATGTTTTTTAGCTCGACTTTTTTTTAAACTTCCGGTTATGATGGGCACCTTGTATGTTGGAAGTTGCAAAAAAAGTTGAGTTGAAAAACATCTTCCTTAAACCCCCTCTAGTGTTGTACAGAAACATAAAAACCACTATAAAACTCAATTTTTTTAAGCCTATTCTACAAAAAACCCATTTCATATAAATCGACAAACATACATGTCTTTTCCATCTCTAAAAATCATTTCTCACTGTTGGGAAGTCATCCTCCTCAAACCCCCTCCAATGCTCTGTCAAAACATTAAAAAACCACCATAAAACTCAAATTTTAAGTCCATTCTACAAAAATACGAACTAAAGTTACCCACAACGGTACCTGTTATGTCAGCTTCACTTGCAAATCCACAAATATGCTAGAAGCTCCTCGCAGTAGCTGCCCACGCAAGCTCGTTGAGCAATTTTGCTACTCCCTAAATTGAAAAATGATGGGGATGTTTTTTAGCTCAACTTTTTTTTGAAACTTTCGGTTATGATGGGCCCCTCGTGTGACGAAAGTTCCAAAAAAAGTCAAGATGAAAAACATCCTCCTCAACCCCCCTCTAATGCTCTGTAAAAACATAAAAAACCATCACGAAACTCAAATTTTTTAAAACCTTTTTTACAAAAAACCCATTTCATACAAATTGGCAGACATACATACCTTTTCTACTACTACTAGTCGTTTCTCATTGTTGGGAAGTCATCCTCCACAAACCCCCTCTAATGCTTTGCAAAAACATAAAAGACCACTGTAAAATTTAAATTTTTTTAAGCCTATTCTATAAAAAAACGTGAACTAAAGTTGCCCACAATGGTACCTGTTATGCCGACTTCATTTGCAACTCAATGAAAATGGTAGAAGCTCCTTGCAAGTGCTACCCACATGATCTCGTTGAGTGATTTTTCTTCTCCCAAAAATGAAAAATGACAAAGATGTTTTTCAGCTTGATTTTTAAAAAAAACTTTCGATTATGATGGGCCCCTCATATGTCAGAAGTTTTAAAAAAAGTTGAGCTGAAAAACATCCTCCTCAAACCCCCTCCAGTGCTCTACAAAAACACAAAAAACTACCATAAAACTTAAATTTTTTAAGCCTATTCTACAAAAATCTCATTTTATACAAACTGACAGACATACATATTATTTCCTCCATTACGAGTCATTTCTCACTGTTGGGAAGTCATCCTCCTCAAACCCCCTCTAGTGCTCTGCAAAAACATAAAAAACCACCATAAAACTCATAATTTTTTAAGCTTATTCTATAAAAAATGTGAACGAAAGTTACCCACAATAGTACCTGCTATGTCAACTTCATTTGCAACTCCATAAACAGGTTGGAAGCTCCTCACAACAGCTGTCCACGTGAGCTCATCTAGCGATTTTTCTGCTCCCAAAAATAAAAAAATAATGGGAATGTTTTGAAATTTCCTATTATGATGGGCCCCTTGTATGCTAGAAGTTTAAAAAAAAGTGGAGCTAAAAAACATCTTCCTCAAACCCCTCCAATGCTTTGCAAAAACTCTAAAAACCACCATAAAACTCAAAATTTTAAGCCTATTTATAAAAAACTCATTTCATACAAATTGGTAGACATACGTACTTTTTTGCTACTACCAATCATTTCTCACTATTGGGAAGTCATCCTCCTCAAACCCCATCCAATGCTTTATAAAACACAAAAAACCACTATAAAAGTTAAGTTTTTTAAGTCTATTTTGCAAAAAATGTGAACTAAAGTTACCCATAATGGTACCTATTATGTTGGCTTTGTTTACAACTTCACGAACATGCTTGAAGCTCCTCATAGTAGTTGCCCATGTGAGCTCGTCAAGCGATTTTGCTGCTCCCAAAAATGAAAAATGATGGGGATTTTTTTCAATTCGACTTTTTTTGAAACTTTCGATTATGATGGGCCTCTAATATGTCAAAAGTTTTAAAAATTTGAGCTGAAAAACATCTTCCTCAAACCCCCACCCGTGCTCTGCAAAAACATAAAAAACCACCATAAAACTCAATTGTTTAAAGTCTATTCTACAAAAAACCCATTTCATACAAGTTGATAAATATACATTCTTTTTCCGTTGCTACCAATCATTTCTCACTGTTGGGAAGTCGTCCTCCTCAAACCCCCTCTAGTGCTCTGCAAAAACACAAAAGACCGCCATAAAACTTAATTTTTTAAAGCCTATTCTATAAAAAACATGAATTGAAGTTACCCACAATGGTACCTGTTATGTCGGCTTCATTTGCAACTCCACGAACATGTTAGAAGCTCCTCACAGTCGCTGCCTATGCGAGCTCATTGAGCGATTTTACTGCTCTAAAAAATAAAAAATGACCGAGTGGTTTTTCAACTTGACCTTTTTTTGAGACTTTCGATTATGATGGGTCCCTCGTACGCCAAAAGTTTCAAAAAGAGTTGAGCTTAGAAAAAAAATCCTACTCAAACCCCCTCTAGTGCTTTGCAAAATACAAAAAAACCACCATAAAACCCAAATTGTTTAAGTCTGTTCTACAAAAAACTCATCTCATACAAATTGGTAGACATACATATTTTTTCCACTGCTACTAGTCATTTCTCACTGTTGGGAAGTCATCCTCCTCAAACCCCCTCCAGTGCTCTGTAAAAACACAAAGAAACTACCATAAAACCTAATTTTTTAAGCCTCTTTACAAAAAACTCATTTCATACAAATTGGCAGACATACTATTGGGAAGTCATCCTCCTCAAACCCCCTTTAGTGTTCTACGAAAACACAAAAGACCACCATAAAACTCAATTTTTTTTAAGACTATTATGCAAAAAATGCGAACTGAAGTTACCCACAATGGTACCTATTATGCCAACTTCATTTGTAACTCCGTGAAAATGCCAGAAGCTCCTCGCAGTAGCTATCCACATGAGCTCATCGAGCAATTTAACTACTCCCAAAAATGAATAATGAAGGGGATGTTTTTCAACTCAACATTTTTTTAAACTTTTGGTTATGATTGGCCCCTCATACGTCAGAAGTTTCAAAAAAAAGTTGAGCTAAAAAACATCCTCCTCAAACCTCAACCAATGCTCTACAAAAACACAAAAACCCACCATAAAACTCAAAATTTTTTAAGCCTATTCTACAAAAAATCTATTTCATACAAATTTGTAGACATACATACTTTTTTAAGTCGTTACCAATCATTTCTCATTGTTGGGAAGTCATCCTCCTCAAACCCCCTCTAGTGCTTTCCAAAAACTCAAAAAACCACCATAAAACTCAATTTTTTTGAAGTCTATTATACAAAAAACATGAGCTGAAGTTACCCACAACGGTACCTATTATGCCAACTTCATTTGTAACTCCATGAACATGCTGGAAGCTCCTCATAGTAGCTTCCCACGTGAGCTCGTCAAGCGATTTTGCTACTCCCAAAAATGAAAAATAACGGGGATGTTTTCCAGCTCAACTTTTTTAAAACTTCTGGCTATTATGGGCCTCTTGTACATCAAAAGTTCCAAAAAAAGTCAAAGCTGAAAAAATATCCTCCTCAAATCCCCTCTAGTGCTCTGTAAAAACACAAAAAACCACCATATAACTTAAATTTTTTTTAAGTCTATTCTACAAAAAACTCATTTCATACAAATTGGAAGACATACATACCTTTTCTACCACTACCAATCATTTCTCACTATTGGGAAGTCGTCTTCCTGAAACACTCCCCAATGTTTTGCAAAAACATAAAAAACCACCATAAAACTCAATTTTTTAAAATCTTATTCTACAAAAACCATTAACTGAAGTTACCCACAATGGTACCTATTATGTCGACTTCATTTGTAACTCCACGAACATGCTAAAAGCTCCTTGTAGCAGCTACCCATGCAGGTTCGTCGATCCATCTTGCTGCTTCCAAAAATGAAAAATGATGGGGATGTTTTCCACCTCAACTTTTTTTAATCTTCTTATTATGATGGGCCCCTTGAAAGCCATAAGTGCTCTGGAAAAACACAAAAAACTACCATAAAACTCAAATCCTTTTAAGCTTATTCTATAAAAAATGCGAACTGAACTTATCCACAATGGTACCTATTATGATTGCTTTGTTTGCAACTCCACGAACATGTTGGAAGCTCCTCGTAGTAGCTGCCCAGGCGAGCTTGTCAAGCGATTTTGACGGGGATGTTTCTTAGCTTGATTTTTTTTTAAACCTCCAGTTATGATGGACCCCTCGTATGCCAGAAGTTTAAAAAAAAGTTGAACTGAAAAACATCCTCCTCAAACCCCCTCCAGTGCTCTGTAAAATCACAAAAAACCACCATACAACTCAATTCTTTAAATAAATTCTACAAAAAACCCATTTCATAGAAATTAGCAGACATACATACCTTTTTCGTCGCTACTAGTCATTTCTCCTTGTTGGGAAGTGGTCCTCCTCAAACCCCCTCTAGTGCTCTGTAAATACACAAAAAAACTACCATAAAACTCAAAATTTTAAGTCTATTATGCAAAAAACATGAATTGAAGTTACCCACAATGATACCTATTATTCCGGCTTTGTTTGCAACTACACAAATATGTTGGAAGCTCCTCGCAGCAACTGCTCACGCGAGCTTGTCGAGTGATTTTGTTGCTCCAAAAAATGGAAAATGATATGGATTTTTTCATCTTGATTTTTCTTGAAACTTCTGATTATGATCGGGCCCTCGTAGACTGGATGTTTCAAAAAAATTGAGTTAAAAAAAATCCTCCTCAAACCCCCTCCAGTGCTCTACAAAAACACAAAAATCCACCATAAAAGTCAAAATTTTTAAGCCTATTCTTTAAAAAATCTATTTCATACAAATTACTAGACATACATACCTTTTCCATCGCTACTAGCCATTTCTCACTGTTGGGAAGTCATCCTCCTCAAACCCCCTCTAGTGCTTTGCAAAAACCCATAAAACCACAATAAAACTCAAATTATTTAAAGCCCATTTTGCAAAAAATGTGAACTGAAGTTACCCACAATGGTACCTGTTATGCCGACTTCATTGCAACTTGATGAAAATGCTAGAAGCTCCTCGCAACAACTGCCCACATGAGCTTGTTGAGCAATTTTGCTTCTCCCAAAAATGAAAAGTGATGGGGATGTTTTTCAGCTCAACTCTTTTTGAAACTTTTGATTATGATGGGCTCCTCGTATGGCAAAAGTTTCAAAAAAATTCAAGTTGAAAAACATCCTCCTTAAACCCCCTCCAGTGCTCTACAAAAACACAAAAAATGACCATAAAACTAAAAAAAAAAGAAGCCTGTTTTGTAAAAAAATACGAATTGAATCGCCCACAATGGTACTTGTTATGCCAACTTTGTTTGCAACTCCATGAACATGCTGGAAGTTCCTCGCAACAGCTGCCCACACGAGCCCGTCTGATGATTTTATTGCTCCCAAAAATAAAAAGTGATGGGGATGTTTTTTAGCTTGACTTTTTTTGAAACTTCTAGTTATGATTGGCCCCTCGTATGGCAGACATTTCAAAAATAGTCAAGCTAAAAAACATCCTCCTCAAACCCCCTTTAGTGCTCTGCAAAAACACAAAAAACCACCATAAAACTCAAATATTTTAAGCCTATTCTACAAAAATCCATTTCATACAAATTGGCAGACAGACATACGTTTTCCATCGCTTCTAGTCATTTCTCACTTTGTGGAGGTCATCCTCCTCTTTAAACCCCCTCTAGTGCTCTACAAAAACACAAAAAACCACCATAAAACTCAAATTTTTAACCCTATTCTGTAAAAAATGCGAACTAAAGTTACCCACAACAGTACCTATTATGCAAGCTTTGTTTGCAACTTCACGAACATGCTGAAATCTCCTCGTAGTAGTTGCCCATGCGAGCTTGCAGAGCAATTTTGCTACTCCCAAAAATGAAAAATGACAGAGATGTTTTTCAGCACAACTTTTTTTTAAACTTTAGGATATGATGGACCCCTCATACGTTGGAAGTTTTAAAAAAGTCATGATGTAAAACATCCTCATCAAACCCCCTCCCATGCTATGCAAAAACACAAAAAACCACCATAAAACTTAAATTATTTTAAGCCTATTCTACAAAAAACTCATTTCATATAAATTGACATACATACCTTTTCTGCCCGCTACCAGTCATTTCTCACTATTGGGAAGTCGTCCTCATTCAACTCCCTCTAGTGCTCTGCAAAAACATAAAAGACTACTATAAAATTCAATTTATTTTAAAGTTTATTGTGTAAAAAATGCAAACTGAAGTTACGTACAATGGTGCATGTTATGTCAGCTTCATTTGCAACTTCATGGACATATCGAAAGCTGCTTGCAGCATCTGCCCATGCGAACTTGTCAAGCGATTTTGCTACTCCCAAAAATGAAAAATGATGAGGATGCTTTTCATCTTGATTTTTTTTTTGAAATTTTTGGTTATGATGGGCCCCTCGTACGCTAGAAGTTTCAAAAAAAATTGAACTAAAAAACATCCTTCTCAAACCCCCTCCAATGCTCTGCAAAAACACACAAAACCACCATAAAACTAAAAAATTTTAATCCTATTCTACAAAAAACACATTTCATACAAATTGGAAGACACACGTACCTTTTCCACTACTACCAGTCATTTCTCACTTTCGGGAAGTCATCCTCCTCAAATGCCCTCCAGTGCTTTGCAAAAACATAAAAAACCACCATAAAAAACTTATATTTTTTAAAGCCTCTTTTGCAAAAAATGTAAACTAAAGTTACTCATGACAATGATACTTGTTATGTTGGCTTTGTTTACAACTCCATGAACATACTCGAAGCTCCTCGCAGCAGCTGCCCACGTGAGCTCGTCGAACAATTTTGCTATTCTCAAAAATGAAAAATGATGGAGATGTTTTTTAGCTCGACTTTTTTTTAAACTTCTAGTTATGATGGGCACCTTGTATGTTGGAAGTTTCAAAAAAAGTTGAGTTGAAAAACATCTTCCTTAAACCCCCTCTAGTGTTGTACAGAAACATAAAAACCACTATAAAACTCAATTTTTTTAAGCCTATTCTACAAAAAACCCATTTCAT
Organism: Cunninghamia lanceolata; assembly: GCA_027924645.1. Taxonomy (NCBI): domain Eukaryota; kingdom Viridiplantae; phylum Streptophyta; class Pinopsida; order Cupressales; family Cupressaceae; genus Cunninghamia; species Cunninghamia lanceolata. The sequence continues at coordinate 8,324,729 of BSBN01000635.1, read as the reverse complement.
ATAAATCGACAGACATACATATCTTTTCCATCTCTACCAATCATTTCTCACTGTTGGGAAGTCATCCTCCTCAAACTCCCTCCAATGCTCTGTCAAAACATTAAAAAACCACCATAAAACTCAAATTTTAAGTCCATTCTACAAAAATACAAACTAAAGTTACCCACAACGGTACCTGTTATGTTAGCTTCATTTGCAAATCCACAAATATGCTGGAAGCTCCTCGCAGTAGCTGCCCACGCAAGCTCGTCGAGCGATTTTGCTACTCCCTAAATTGAAAAATGATGGGGATGTTTTTTCGCTCAACTTTTTTTTGAAACTTTCGGTTATGATGGGCCCCTCGTGTGATGAAAGTTCCAAAAAAAGTCAAGATGAAAAACATCCTCCTCAAACCCCCTCCAATGCTTTGCAAAAACATAAAAAACCATCACGAAACTCAAATTTTTTAAAACCTTTTTTACAAAAAACCCATTTCATACAAATTGGCAGACATACATACCTTTTCTACTACTACTAGTCATTTCTCATTGTTGGGAAGTCATCCTCCACAAACACCCTCTAATGCTTTGCAAAAACATAAAAGACCACTATAAAATTTAAATTTTTTTAAGCCTATTATGTAAACAAATGTGAACTAAAGTTGCCCACAATGGTACTTGTTATGCCGACTTCATTTGCAACTCAATGAAAATGGTAGAAGCTCCTTGCAATAGCTACCCACATGATCTTGTTGAGCGATTTTTCTTCTCCCAAAAATGAAAAATGACGAGGATGTTTTTTAGCTTGATTTTTTAAAAAAACTTTTGATTATGATGGGCCCGTCATATGTCAGAAGTTTTAAAAAAAGTTGAGCTGAAAAACATCCTCCTCAAATCCCCTCTAGTGCTCTACAAAAACACAAAAAACTACCATAAAACTTAAATTTTTTAAGCCTATTCTACAAAAATCTCATTTTATACAAATTGACAGACATACATATTATTTCCATCGTTACCAGTCATTTCTTACTGTTGGGAAGTCATCCTCCTCAAACCCCCCTAGTGCTCTGCAAAAACATAAAAAACCACCATAAAACTCATAATTTTTTAAGCCTATTCTATAAAAAATGTGAACGAAAGTTACCCACAATGGTACCTGCTATGTCAGCTTCATTTGCAACTCCACAAACAGGTTGGAAGCTCCTCACAACAGTTGTCCACGTGAGCTCATCTAGCGATTTTTTTGCTCCCAAAAATAAAAAATAATGGGAATGTTTTGAAATTTCCTATTATGATGGGCCCCTTGTATGCTAGAAGTTTAAAAAAAAGTGGAGCTAAAAAACATCTTCCTCAAACCCCTCCAATGCTTTGCAAAAACTCTAAAAACCACCATAAAACTCAAAATTTTAAGCCTATTTATAAAAAATTCATTTCATACAAATTGGTAGACATACGTACCTTTTTGCCACTACCAATCATTTCTCACTATTGGGAAGTCGTCCTCCTCAAACCCCCTCCAGTGCTTTATAAAACACAAAAAACCACCATAAAAGTTAAGTTTTTTAAGTCTATTTTGCAAAAAATGTGAACTGAAGTTACCCATAATGGTACCTATTATGCTGGCTTTGTTTACAACTTCACGAACATGCTTGAAGCTCCTCGCAGTAGTTGCCCATGTGAGCTCGTCAAGCGATTTTGCTGCTCCCAAAAATGAAAAATGATGGGGATTTTTTTCAATTCGACTTTTTTTGAAACTTTCGATTATGATGGGCCTCTCATATGTCAAAAGTTTTAAAAATTTGAGCTGAAAAACATCTTCGTCAAACCCCCTCCTGTGCTCTGCAAAAACATAAAAAACCACCATAAAACTCAATTGTTTAAAGTCTATTCTACAAAAAACCCATTTCATACAAGTTGATAAATATACATTCTTTTTCCGTTGCTACCAATCATTTCTCACTGTTGGGAAGTCGTCCTCCTCAAACCCCCTCTAGTGCTCTGCAAAAACATAAAAGACCACCATAAAACTTAAATTTTTAAAGCCTATTCTATAAAAAACATGAATTGAAGTTACCCACAATGGTACCTGTTATGTTGGCTTCATTTGCAACTCCACGAACATGCTAGAAGCTCCTCACAGTAGCTGCCCATGCGAGCTCGTTGAGCAATTTTACTGCTCCAAAAAATAAAAAATGACCGGGTGGTTTTTCAACTTGACCTTTTTTTGAGATTTTCGATTATGATGGGCCCCTCGTATGCCAAAAGTTTCAAAAAGAGTTGAGCTTAGAAAAAAAATCCTCCTCAAAACCCCTCTAGTGCTCTGCAAAATACAAAAAAACCACCATAAAACCCAAATTGTTTAAGTCTATTCTATAAAAAACTCATTTCATACAAATTGGTAGACATACATACTTTTTCCACTGCTACTAGTCATTTCTCACTGTTGGGAAGTCATCCTCCTCAAACGCCCTCCAGTGCTCTGTAAAAACACAAAGAAACTACCATAAAACCTAATTTTTTAAGCCTCTTTACAAAAAACTCATTTCATATAAATTGGCAGACATACATGTAAAATGTCTTGGTGCAATCAACTCCCAACAAATCTAATAAAACTAAGGCTTGCATGCAACTTGATGGATATTCTTATCCCATATCAAGCAGCCTATTGAAATATGATACACTACATTTATTTTATCAATTGATGGACGCATTTTCTTGGTATGGTGACAGTACTGTATGTATAGTTGTAGATTTATGGGGATTGAAATGCTATAGTTGTGTATAGTAGGGAAATTCTACTCTATGCAAAATAAGAAAATGAATGCAATTGAATCTATCTTATAAACTCTTTGACTAAGTAGAAGTTACAAAGTAGTTGCTACAGGTGTACAATAGATTAACTGATTTCGACTCATTAACTCTAAATAACGAACAAATCTAACTATGATTGCAAGAATCTAAACTAACATGATGAAGGTTCAGTTGCAGTCTGCCTCAAGTGGGCCCTTGTTTCGATTAACTGCACCCTTCTCTTCTCCTTTGTTGACTATTAATCAAATCAACACACTAATTGATTCATGACATTGAAAGAATAAAAGTAAACTGATATGATAGAAAACTCCATCTTTAAATTATTTGCTCAAATCTAGTACATGTATGGAGAATATCTTCTATTCCTAGATATGTTAGATTACATCACACACACACACACACACACACACACACACACACACATATTATGCATCTAACACTACTCATATATTTATTGATTCCTACAACTAGTCAGTGATTTCCCACCATATGAGGGAACGACTCTTATTTTTAGAAAGAGAAATGAAACTAGGTCTACACGTGCTGAATTGTGATCTGCATGACAAAATCTACATAAAACTCTACAAAAGATTAGTAAAAAAGGACGTGGGTACCACCGAGCATGCCAAAAATGTGTATATGTAAAAATGAATACATATAAATAAGCTAAATCAAATCTAATCTATTCTATTGACAAATACAAGCAACCTCGAGTTTAAACATAAGGAAACTAACATAAAAGGATGAAAATATAAACAATTCTCACTCACAAGTTTCCTTGTTGCACCAAGCCATGGTGGTTGTACTCCAAGATTGATTGTGATGAGAAGATATTATGTTAGTGCTCAACTCAACACCATAATATTGCATTCAAGTGATTGATAAAAATGGCTTGTGGAGGGCACAATTTATAGATTTTTGGAGTGGATGGAGGGCTAGGATTGCCTTGAGAGATCAAGGGTTGAGATTGATTGAGAGGATGGGAGGCATGAGAAGCCTCCAAGTGGCACCAAGTGAATGGTGCTCAAAGGGGGTTCCAAGATTGAAAGGGAATCAAGGGTGAATATTTTTCTTGGATAAAGTGGATTGTGGGAGATTGAAAAGTAGATTTTTGGAGGGATGTGAAGATTTTGCCCATGTTCAAAGTACCAATCAGGTAGAAATCAAGTCCATACCTTTGATCCATGTACACTTTAGGAACTCATGCAATATTTACCTTGATTAATCATGTTTTAGAATGTGCAAATGATTATGGAAGGTTAATTATTTGATTTTGACAACTAATGAAAAGTGGATAAAATAGGGAATTAAATAAATATGAAAATTTATCTAATTTTTGGGATGGGATGAGATGAACTTAGATAAATAAATATTTGAATTTATTTCTCTAAGGTTGGACTATAGATGAAGGATTAAATAAATAGTGCTTATTTATTTAATTAATGCTTAGGTGAATAGTGATTTTATTAATTAAATAATTAAAAAATATTTAATTAATTTTAGAAGGAAAATTGGGGTAATTAATCAAATAAATAAGATTTATTCAGCTAATTATAGAGGAATGATCAAGTGATGACTTGATGATGGCTGAAATGGTGATGAGGCAATTTTAGGTGTCTAGAATCACCAAATAAAGCATTATCACTATGTGGTTGATCTTCTATTGTTTTTTTGTTTCTCCTATGTAGGCATACCTTTTATTGATTGATTTTATGTAATAACAATAATATATATGCATCAACCATATCACAATGACTAAATGGATAATCATCTACATGGATAACACATTTTTTACCATCATACCAAAATTTTATAACCATATGAAGTGTAGATTGTACAACCTTAATATCATGTATCCATGGACAACTTAATAATGTATTATACATTAATTTTTGAGGCATCACATAAAAATGTGAATCAATAGTAAGTAGTCCCATTATAATAGGAAGAGTAATGGTACCTGAATAATATCTACCAAAACTCTAAAGCCTTTTATAGTAATGATTGATTTTTGAAACCATCATACCTATATTTAAGTTTTCAAACAATCCCCACCACATATTTCAATCTATATCCATTGTCAACCAAAGCACATTTGACTTTTATATCCTTGCATTTCAACATAATATGTAAAGGTAATTGCTCATTAATAACTAGTTTTGGTAGAAGATCTATAATATCAAATGAAATACTATGCTTGTGTGTATGCGCTATAGATTCTATCATAGATACAATAGTTTGTAGAGTAATATTAGAATGTGTGGATCTTCTCTAAGGTCTTTTTTATGATGACCTTATATAGAGGTGATGTAGACATTGAATCCAAAGAGATATCTCATCTTGTGTTTTCTAAAGATGATTAATAATTTTATACTCATTATGTGCTTGATTGTCAATGTATGTGCAAAAGGAAGATTAGGATTATTAGGTAGAAAAATTGACTATTTAGAAATAGCTTTGTAACATCTATCCAATATTTGAAAAGTATGTCCAACCACATAATAATTGTAAAGTAGCGGCCTCATGAAAGAAAATGGTAGGCTAAAATGTAGATGGATTAGATGAAAGGAATTAGAGGTGCAGAATATGCTTCTACACTAATCTATGAGAGGAGGTATGTGTAATTTATATTCTTATAACTACATGATAAAAACAATATACCACAACACAATGATTTATGTGGGGAAAACCCTTTCAAAAGAAAACTCCACTCCAAAGCAACTCAATGTATTATTTAGTAATCAATGGTTACAATACACTTATAGAGTCTAAGTCTTTACAAGAGTATCGCCAACAAGAGATTTGGAGTAATTATGGCAACATAATAGTACCTACAAAACTCACTATCTAACCTCCATTTCAAGCACCCAATAGATAGGAGAAGCAATACCTGAAACCATCAAATAGTCATTTGGAAATCATGAGATAAAACCACCCAAAAAATGGTGCCCAAATCCTTGTTTAAAAATCCAACACTCAAATCCCAAGAGGAGTTCACAAGCTAAAATTAGCATATTCCTTCCACCTGTCATAAGCTCATCATAATCCACTCACCAACTTTGGTGCTCAATTTTGGCTCATTATCTCCATTCAAAGATTCCTTATGATGTGTCATAACATGTGTCATAAGTTGGTCAACAAGTGTGACCCCATCTTACAACTCTCTTATGTGTCATAGATGTTCTTACATTTCTAATATCAACAAGTGTTTCTCCCTCTTACAACTCTCTTATGTGTCATAGATGTTCTTACATTTCCAATGTGGGAGGCCCAATTTTTGATCTAAGAAGTAGATTGAGCCTATTTTTTAAATTGTAGAGTTCAAAGAGATCTATTTCCTCATAACTAGGGAACTAGTTATAGCCCATCCAAAAAAACTTAGGGCCAAAAATGACCTTTATAGCCCCAAACTTTAGTGTTTTTTTCTATTCTATAGCTTGAAATGTATTTTTTATGTTCTTAAAATTAGGATGTAAGGTTGAGACACCTTTGCTAACATTCTCCCACTTGTCAAACACCTTACAAGAGCAAGGGAATACTAACACTATCAACTAATTTATAGGGGCTAAGAGGCCCACAGACTCACAACACCACTTGAACTTCTCTATGCTCACATGATTCACTAATGCATCTGCAACATTTTGTAAAGTGTCAACTTTATCCAACATCACCCTTCCATCCTCTACCATGTCATGAATAAAATGGTATTGGACATCAATATGCTTCATTTGAGCATGAAAGGTTGGGTTCTTTTCTAGACATACTCTAACTATCACAAAGAACTTTGATAGCTCCCTAACTTAACCCCACATCTAGACATAATCTCTTAAGCCATATGACCTCCTTATAGGTACAAGTAGCTCCCATGTACTCACCATCTATAGTGGACAAAGTGACCATAGCCTATTGCTTACTCATCTAACTAATAGTACCACTAAATAAATTGAACACATATCCATTGGTGGATCTTCTGCTATCGACATCTCCCACGCAATCTAAATCCATAAACTATAAGGCCTAGCCTTACCTGTGACTTTTGTAATACCCTTTCCTTGTTGTTGGACCCCAATATTATCTGTTGGTCAAATTGTTCTATAACCTTTGTGACATTTGCTCTAGCACAATCATGATTGCCAACCTCCTTAATGATCTTGTAGATTACTGACCCTTTATCTCTCTAAAAAAATAGCATGTTGTAAGTGAGCTAGTATTAGAAGTTGATTGTGGTTTCGTAATTTCGTCTTTTGTGGGAGACCACTACTAAGGTAACCTAATTGTATTCTCTACACTCAATTGATGTTGCTATTTCTAATGATTAAGAATTACGTGTTAGATCTTCCAACTTTCTAACCTTAGCTCGTAAACTTCAGACTGTTTGTTTAATTCACTAGATTTCAATAGACGGTTACCTAATTTAGCTAAGGTTGGATTTGTGATTTCATGTGACTAAATCTAATTTCAAGGTGACATTTCTTCAATAAAGTGAGCTTGATTCAAATAGGAAGTAAGGGATGATAGTTATACTAATAATTATTCTAATGAATTGCTAATGTGTTTATGCTCCTTAATGAGGAGACCACCCATGAGTGTGATTAGGACCATCGTGATCATTGAAGTCTATAACATGCATTATAAGATGATTTGTTATTGTATTTGGGTCTTAGAATTTATCAGACAATGATCTTTTGAACTCTACTTTAATTAAAAGTGAAAACACAACGTGAAATTGACCTAGTTTGATTTCATGATGCAAAATTGAACTTTGCATGTGAAATTAACTCGTTCCATGTGAAATCAATCTAACAACTCTTGTAGTCTAAAAATTGGTTCGCCTTGCCTTTTGAATCTATATCTGCAATAAAGAACTAGAGGTGTTTACAAACACCTTTACGGAGCTTGCTAAATGAGGATCATGTTCTCCTCAATCAAGCCTCTAGACGAACCAATTCAACGACTTGTGAACAAAGATTGAAGACAACAAGCAACCATTCAATATGCCTATTTGTTGCTATGCATTTAGATGTTGATGCTCTTGTGACAATACAAAAATGTACATGGAGCTCTTCACTCTAGATTCCAAGTGTGCACTAGTTGTTTCCTTAGTGAACTTTAGATGATCATAATGAATTAGGGTTTGTCCTTTTATACAACACTCTAGAGTACAATTTGAAATATTTCACTCAAGTCGACAACAATGACTAGTAGGAAGAGTATTAAATGGGCTTGAATTTAAAAATTTCAAATTTGACTTTTGAAAGTGCAAGGGTTGATTTCACATGTTCAATTTTACACCATGATTTTGAACTAAGGTGGAGTGGGTAATTTGAGAATTCTTAAGATGCAAGAAGTTGGGATCAATCAAGGTTCATATGTTTTATGGACTACAACACATAAACATACCACTTGTCTACTGGTCATTACATAAAAGTTAACCTAATCAAAGTGAATCTAAAACGAAAGGGAAAAGCACAAAGTATGTAATTTTCACCATCACGATAATAGGCAAATAATAATACTAAATACAACTCTTTAATTTAAAATAAATATGATTTAAAAAAATCTTTGGTGAAGCAATTTCAAGAGGTCCATTTTTAAGGTGCATCCAACAAAAAGACTTGCGAGATTTCTTTTTAGAGGTATGAAAAGTGGAAATTTATTTCTTCCAACATTTTCATTGCTATTCAAAGTAAACGAGTTGCCGTATGCTATTTAAGTACACTCCTTAGATATTTATAGAGAAGTCAAGGCAAGGAATTCCTTTAGCACAGGGACAAAATTTGTACCTTTGAACACAATGATTCCACTCATTTATCAAGCAGATTTGGTGGCAAGAGTACAATTAATCCTCCTGTCTCCTTAAATCACTATTATTCAGAAAATTACGAGGAAGGGGAGAAGCAGAAAATGGAGACATTCAATGAAAGCGAAGAAGAACACTCGTCTCCAACGGCAATGCATTCCAACTTGTGGATTGAGAGCGGGGACGGCAGAACCAGACGATACACATTTGATTCCAGAGGTGCTCTCACAGTAAGCATTACTATTCTTCTGCTCACTCTTTCTTCATTGTTTTCCGTATTTGGGCTTTACAAGTTTCCTGGACATTCGTTCTTTTTTGGGTTTGTTTTTGTTTTGCTTGGTAAGTTTTGGATGGGTTTGTTTTGCTTATGGCAAGATTATGCGTGTCTAATCATTAGATACGTCATTGCTACATGCCTGCTGAAGTTATGGGGCACCTTATTGCAGTAAGGGGTATTTGAAGAGGCCACACAGTTACCATTAAACTACAACTCCTTGTACTGGATGTTTGATAGTTTTGCTTTTAACTTTTAAGGTTTAGTTAGCTTTTGGACCAGCCGTAAGTCTAAGGAGCCCATCATTACTGGCACAGGTTTGAGTCACCGCCTTACTCTCCAATAAAGGCAGCACATTTCGGCTACTTAACCCAATTTTTTAAAGGTTTCCGATGTGTGTGTGTCTATATATATATTGAGTCACCGCCTTACATCTTTAGTTGGCCAATCTTTTAATTTTATGCGGGATTTCTATTCTGCCAAAATTAACCTTGAACTTGAACTTGTCTTTGCTGAGTGAGAGTCATACTAACACTGGGGGCAATGCCTAGCATGGTTTGATCCACAGTCATATTAGCAGCAATTTCTCGACCTTGCTGCTAGACCATGGCCTGATGAACAATTTTATAGGTTTTTTGATTTTTCCTCTTGGGAATTCTTGGATAAGGTTATGGAGTTCCTTTACCATGAACAATTTTATAGGTTTTTTGATTTTTCCTCTTGGCAATTCTTGGATAAGGTTATGGAGTTCCTTTACCATGATGTGAGGTAAGCTTGGATCATGTTCTTAAGCTTTGTAAATGTTTAAGTGAACCTCATTGTCATTACATGACAAGCATGACATGTTTCTGTTGGAGTTATGGGCTGCCTTATTGCAGTAGGAGGATTTAGACCTAGGACGCTATTATAGTCTCCCAGTTACCATTATACTACAACTCTTGGACAATTTTAAAAATATGCTAATGTGTTTTTTTCTCTCTTTTAAAATCTACAAATGACAAAACTTAAAAAAGAAAAAAAGAAGATTTAGAACATTCAATTAGGGGAAAAAAATCCATAAAGTTTTATCTGTTTAGGGCAGGGTAATCATTGAATTATAATCTACTTAAATTGTGCGACACCATTCTCAATAAGCTCATTACAGGCCAAAGAAACACAGTTATAGAAATATTAGCTATAAAGAAACACTACGAATATGGCATTGTCAACCATTGGCATTCATCTGCAACTTTGATCACTTGCAATGTTATTGAACAGTGAAACAACCACTGGACTGCAGCATTCATATTCAATGCTTTTTTGTATCCTATGTGGCCTGAACTTTTGCCAATCCTGTAAAAGGGGTTCCTTGATTTGGACTTACCTTGACAACAGAACTACTTAAACTAGAATTTGTTTGGTTTACAAGTCTGTGTTGATATGACTAACATTACTTCACGCTGCTCTGTGTGAAGTTGGGTTTGCTATCTTTTGTTTGTGCACCTGTTTATCAATATGAAGCATGTGTATTCAATTTCATGCAGTGTGTTCCATCAAGCAACATTAGGCATTATGTCACTGCAATGGAGAATACTGCCGTTTTCTATCCTTTAGCCTCAGGTGTATATAAATAAGGATTTAGGTTTGATTTTTTAAAATATGTTTACTGAAATCATCTTAGAGATTTGTTGCTTTCATGGTGAACAAATTAAAGTTCTGGAGTTACATTATGAACCATATTATGAAACAAATGGAAATTTCTGAATATGAGTGTGGGCATCCATCCTCATGTAGCATATTCCATCACACAACATTATACATTATGCCACTATGATGCAAGATACAGCAGTATTTCTATCCTTGCGAAACAAATGGAAGTTACATCAGGGAAAGCCACTTGCTGAGGATTATTTTTCTTTGTTTATCAAATTTTCATAGGCTGAATTGCTGGGATATTGATTGGTGCATAGCTCTGTTAAAACTTAATATATATAAGGATAAACAAGAAATTTTTTTCTAAAGGGATAGAGGCTGTGGCTTCTAATATCTATACCCCAATGACATCTCTTTGTCATTGGACGCAACATTCTGTTCACAGGTGACATCAGTCCATCCAAGAGAAATTAGGTCGAATTGTCGATGGTTTGCGCTTTAGTCTCAAACACAGGCTGAGATCCTTAAGAAAAAGATTGAATCTTCTCACAGGTGATAGTCACTGTGGTTGAATTCAGTTTGTTGAGGAAAATTCAAGTGAAAATTGAATCCTAACTTTTGAACCATCTGTAGTGACCTGACCCTCCATATTGGGTGGCAATCATAGGACCTTTTACGAACAAGCATTCTAACAATCATGCGATTCAGATAGCATGATCAAATTTAAAGGGCATGGCAATAAACGTCTCATAAGCACTACTAATTAAAGAAATAGAAGCATTATATATGATATAATTATTCTAGCAGTCACAATATGTGATTTTGTACAATCGAATATGCACAGGAAATCTGTTCAGATTGTACAAGCATTGCATTTACATGGCATTGGCACAAAGTGTAAATGGAATTCAATACTTGGGTTTAAAAAAGGAAAAACTTGCAAACTAAAAAAAATTGAAATATTTGTAAAATAGAAAAATAGAACTCAATAACCATTATACCAAAATAGTAGTATTTTTTTTTTTCAAAAAACCAGGAATAACTTGCGAATCAATCCTGAGTTATTGAATAACTTATGAGTTATTCCCAGCTTTTTGGAAAAAATGTGAGTTTTTTTCCTGGTTTTTTGCAAGTTTGTCTGCACAATGATAAGATGGTTTTAACTGGCATGGTAAAACTGGAGAGCTGTCATTACTCACAAGTTTTTACCAATTTTTCCGAATATGCTCCAAATAATGAGCACGCTTGAAGAATATAAACTGTAGCATTTAATAATATAGATTTAGTATTTAGGAATGATCACAATGAACAATGGACATATACACAAATGGAATACTTTCCAAAATAGACATCACATTGATTTTCAGGTCATTTTGACATCACAAATTAATTATAACTTCTTTGCAAGATTACTTCTTCATGGGTTGATGCTCATGTTGTTCCTTGTTAGTGAGTAAAAAATCCATAAGAAATTCTCAGATATTTCCTAAACTGCAGTAGGTTATTCTCTGGTGTGTAGTACATTATGTATCGGTTTCGAAGCCCTAATGTTTCCATTTGGGCCTTGAATCCTCAATGAGTGTTCTGTAGCCTGTAGCAGCCGACTAGCTGTTAACCAGTGTTTCTTGTTGCCCCATTCTCCAATCTGAGTGGAATGACATCATGGCTTCATGAATGACCACGCCAAGTCATTTCAGATCAGATGAATATCCCCATTCCATTGTGCACATCTCTCATTGATATGCCTGTTGAAGGATAAGGTATGACAGTAGACCCAACAATCAGTATTGAGAACTAACCCAAGATCAAAAATTAAGGATTAATAATTTAATTATAATACCCTTGTACATCATAGCAGGATAATAACTCTACAATAAACTTCGATTGTCTTATATCTTTTTTTATTGTGACTAGCACAATGGTCATAAAAAGTTGTCTACATCTATACGTTCCTCTAAAATCAGTTGGCATCCTTGATGAATTTTGGTGGAAGGATGTGAGGTGGTTGATGAAAGTTTGTTTTTAACTTTTTTGCTCATGTCTTGAAGATATTCTTCATCTGGGCTTGCTGATCTGTTGGGTGGCATGCATCCATGTAGTTTCCTTGTCATTTCCATTGACCTTGTCCATTATGTAATACCATTTTTAATGTCGATCAGTGATACCAATTGATCTATCGCTCCTTGTGTAATGTCCCGTTTTCAAAATAAGCTGTCGCTAAAGGGTTTAAGTCCACCAAAGAGTGGACCAAGGATTATAGAGAGACCACCTGAGATTAAAAGCACCACTGCTTCCAAATACATAACTAAGCCACAAAGTTTTTGCACCACGGGAAGCAGGTACAATGGCTGAAGGAGCCACTGCTTATGTAAGCCTAGAGCCATGCAATCACTATGGAAGAACTCCTCCATGTACTCAAGCTCTTATTTGATCTAAAGTAAAATGTTTGGTGGTGGGTATGGTGGATCCAAATCCGATTGTGGCATCCAAGGGTGTGGCAACACTAAGAAATTCAGGGATTGATGTAACAGTCGACATTGAAGAACATCTATGCCAGACCTTGAATGAAGCATATATCTGTCGCATGCTAACTGGGAAGCCTTTTGTCGCAGTGAGGAACACATCAGAATATCAAATCAGAATGCTTAAGCAGAGAGATTAAATAAGCAAGAAGACACCATGTTAGAATTGTAATTACAGAATTGTATTGTGCAAAGTTCTGTACAATGGTCCAATATGTTGGAGGTATGCTGCAAGATGTCTATGCCTATCTCGCTTATCAAGCTTGTCTCTTCAGGGAAGGAGTAGAATACATTAATATACAAATATGGAAGGCAAAGGGATGTTGTGGCAGAACAAGAAATGCAACTGCTCACTGCTTTATGGAAACTCTGGTGAACAATTGCACAAAAAAATGGATGACACTGCTGAAGTTGTTCGACTAAAAAAAGATTAATATATAATAAAAGGGAGGCTGCCAGATATAGAAGAGTTGCAGATAATGGTGCCTTCAAATTAAATCGCCCAAGACAGAAGATGAAATCACACAACAAAGGGGTCGCTGATAATAAAAAGGGGCAGATCGTATTATTTGCAAAAGCCGCCTCTATAACAATAAATATATAATCAAGCCGCAGGGTAATAAAGAAAGCACTTAAGGAAGAAGTTAATTAATATTATTAAATTGAAATTAAATAAAAGTTAGTCAAAGGGCATATGAAGGGGTGTGTCTCATGATGAGATAAAATATAAAAGGAAGATCAAACAAGAAGAGGAAAGATATCAATCATATCATATCAATCATGAAAACATAATATCTATTTTTCTTGTGGAATACAAGATGAGGATTCAGCCAAAGAGGACGAAACCCCTCCAAGGTGTAGAGATTTAGGGACGGAAACCCTTAACTTCTCCTATCAAAGTTAGTGGATGAAAAGCCCAACTTAGGCAGAAATTAGAAACATTCATATAAAGAGAAATCGCTGCATATTAGAAGAAGAATTACAGCAGAACATAAAGGATAAGTTTTATATTTTCAGAGATACATCATAAGCTTTAAATCTGAATATTATAATAAAAAATACTATTTTTAGATAAATTAATATTTATAATTAATGATGCAACTATTGCTGTGAGTTAGGGTTATTTATGTAAGCAAAAATAAGAAGATCCTAGAACGGGACATTACACCTTGGATTGTTTCATCATTTTTCTATTCACTAATTAACTCGCCACTCTTCGTAAAGGAAAAGATGACATTATGTCAAAAGTCTGTTTGATTGGTGCAATCCGCAAATTTGTGATCTCTCTTAATCTTGGCAGCTATATATACCTTTTGAATCATATCCATCAAAATTTCAGCCATGCGTGCCATTATAAAATATCTGAATCTCATCTGCTCTGCACGTCTTGTGTGCATTTGGGACAACTGTGAATGTAAATTAGGCCATTCCTTGGGCTTCCTCTTCTCTTCCCATGTAATAAGATGAACCAACGAATGCAATATATTTCTGTCAAAGCATAGATTCTTCCTCTTTTGTTGGCATGCTTTTTGAGAGGGTTATACTTGCTGATGGTGTCCCTTTTGTCAAAGTCATGAGTGGTGGTCCGTGGTACTGTGTGCCCAAACAGTTGCACTGAGAGCCGGAAATTACTGGAAAAGCATCTGATTGCACAATAGGGAATTTTCATATTTTCTTCTGATCTCTACAGATGCCTTCCTCAAATTCTTCAATTGAAGCACTGTGGATATATGTTTCTGGTCTGAATTTTTATGATTTTGTTGCCATTTTGGCAAAAACTCCTTTTGTCTCGACAGATCTCCTCTTCTATAATATCCTGTTGTCTGTTGTGCAGGTTCTGCACTGCACTTAATTGTTCTAAAGTAAACTTGGCTTCAACATTTATTCTGTTTCTTTGTTGTGGGGTTGGGTTTTTTGGCCCTTTGTGCCTCAACATTCTCCGAAGTTATATCTCTTACAGTTAGTACATGGAGTGTCATTTTCCTTAGGAAGAGCTGTGATGGTTGTTTTCATTCTTGTATTGGCTGTTTCCTCTCTTGTGTTGATTATTTTTGTTCTTGTATTGGGATTTCAAATGTTGTTACAGTTCCATTTTGATGGCCAAGGATATAGCTTTGGCTAGGCCTTTAGGGTTGTTCGGGATTATGGAACCTTAGATGTAAGGTTTTAACCCCTGTTCATATCTAAGCATTTAGTATTTTTTCAGATGATTGGGTAATCTTGTTTCTAATTTTGTAATTTCTTGTTGTAGTCGTCTGTGCTGGTTGTTTTCCAAGTATTAAATTCTGCGAAGGCTTCTTGGTAGTAATTCTGTGGAGCAAATCCTTTGGATCCTTATGTTTTTCTCAAGTGTCTATGGTTTGTTTACCAGCCTTAGCATTGGTTTGAATCATAGCGGCATTCCATTTTCATGATATTTACACAGCATGGCAAAAGTGTAAGTGGAATTCAAAACTGGAAAAACCCTGCAAAAACTTGGGAAACTGAAAAATAATGTAATATTTCTAAAAATAGAGAAAATTACTGATTTTGTGATTTCATGCCAATTGTAGTTCAAAAAGACAAAAATATACATCATACATAAAAAAAATGCCAATCACAACAAAGTGCATTTAAAAAAAAACTATTTTGCTTTTAGTAAAGAAGGTTTATTTGAAGAACAAAGGAATGGCCCTACCCCTAAAATAGTAGGCCATGCCAATGTGGAGCACAGACTACTATTTTAGGGGAAGCCCTGCCTTCTATAAACTTAAACCCTCATTGGTCTTTAAATTAAAAAAATCCTCATTAGGGCTTGAGATATAACTTCCAAAATAAATTTATTCAAAGTAAAACAAAAAAAACTAAATTGCTCTAACTCTTACACCAGACTAAAAAGTTTCAGTCTGCATGTAGTTTTCTGCTACTATGTGTAAAAATAAGCTAAAATAGAAGATAGGTATACGCAATTTTTTTTCAGACTCAATTCTTAAGGAGCTTAGGAAATGGCACAGCAAATGCGGCAGGGCACGACCAATTGTGAGTATTTTGAGAGTAATGCAACTATGGTTTGAATATTTATTATTATTGTCTCATTCAAGGGGTAGTCCCATGAGGTATTGACTCTATTTAGTTACTTTACCTCATTCAGTAATTTCACACAATTGGAAGTAATGATATACTAACTTGAGCCATGCATGCTATCATATGCCATTTATCTCATCAAAATATTGTAAATTTACTTTCTCAATCTTTTTTGTAATGGAGGCAAAGATGGAAGATTATGATGTTCTTGATTGTTACATCTTCCATATGTTGTGATTTCTTTTACTTCCTTTTCCATATGCTGGGAGCAGCGTGAAGAGGATTACTTGTGATACCATCATCTCAAAGCTTGGTTTATTATTATTGTTTGCCATGGTGGGGAAGGTGAAGGATAAAATTAAACAGGCTAACTGCGCACAATGAAAAATTGCAAAGACACTTTCAAAGCACCAGTTTAAATCTTAAGAAAGGTATACATAGGCATGGTACAGACAAAGACCATTGCCAAACCACATTTGTTGATGGGCATCTTTTGAATGTTGTTACCGAATGCTCACTTATATGCAACTCCAACTAACTTGTTTCTCTGTCTGTACTCGAACAAATTAATTCAATAGAATAAATAAAAAATTATCAATACATGCTTAGCCCAATAACATGGCTGATTTAATTAATATGGCTTGATATAGAGCTTAGGCCTATAATAGAACTAATTTAATTAATATGAGCTAGTACAGAGGTTTCCCCAATAATAGGACTACATGACTTGATGTAGAGCTCAGCCCAATAACAGATTGCATATTCTTGATGAAATTTTTTGCCTTCTAACAGGACTGATTTTGGCCTGATACAAAGTTTATCCCAATAACAGGACTGATTATGTCTCAATTCACAGTGTTCAACTCAGAAATGCATAAGAGCGATTAATGACAAAAGATTTTAGTATTGACGGCGATTATGACAGTCAACAAACCTTGAAAACAGTTAACAACATTAAACACACTCAGACTGTTGAAACTCTCTCCGTAGTTTCAAAGTAGTAGTTCACACAGATCTCATTGATGTCACAGTCTATATCGCTGATGCCAGCAGTCAAACTGCAGTCAACATTTGTATTTGACCCGGCTGACATTGTGATCCAACTCACTGACAGCACCACACTGAAATCAATGCAAGTACTCACTTCTGTCACAGTCCTTCCTTGTTGGGGATTTAAAAAGAGAAACAATGATTAAATTTTCAAATAATGGTAATTCGACTAACATTAATATATATTTATAATTTTTAACATTTATTGCTGCTAGGGTTGGCAGGGTAATCCAACATGGGCAGATTGATATATTTATTTAAAATTTCAGATAATTATGTATCTATTGATATATGTCCAAGAAGATATCAATGTCAGAGATTCAACATAATGATACCATAAAAGGGATTTGTTGACGTCATGACATTACTAAGTCCTTTAGCTGCTCTTTTGTATGTTTTTATAATTTGCCTGCGTAATGTCCCCAAATTTGGAAGACCCCTAAATTTGCCCTAATATATCAATTTCAATTAATCAACTTGGTGTTAAGGAAAGTTTATGACTTAATTGGGTACCTGCAAGACAGAGTTAGAAAATATTTACAAGATAGTATTATATAATGCTCTCATTGGAATATGTAAAGAAACCAAGGAAAGTAAGATTAGTGATACAACTACCTGTTTAAGACCTGCAAATAGAGTAGTAAACATTTATAACAAGAAATGAATATCATGTCCTGAATATATTGAAATCTTTTTGGTTTCTAATTCATTCTTCCTGGGACAAAGTGGTTTGATAGGGTGCCCAAGAAACCCTCTACCCTAGGCCCAAGAGCAGGTGCTTCACCCCTCTTGGCCCCATGTGGCCTCTTGCCATCCATATGGGGTGGGGTGCCTAGTGAGGCATCCTATCACCATTCCCCTTATTAGAACCATTCTGCTTCTTCTTATGACTCAATTAATCACCATGATGGGAGGTTGGAGTGCAACTACAGCAGGGTGTCTCGGAAATCACTCCTAAGCCCAAGAGCGGCCTCTTATGCCCCCTTGGCCCACATGTGGCAGACCTCAGCCATCCACCATGGGGTGGGGTACTTAGAAGATGATCCCAATGCCGTTTCCCCTCCTCGTAGGACCTCAATTCCTTCATCATGACATTCATACAAGAATCCACATTAATGCATAATAGATTAATCACACTAATAATTGCAAACAATCATATTAGCAATGCATAATGAATTATGATAATGTGCATGAACTATTGATGTTCTCCTATATATATTTCATAGCAAGTTTCACCATGCTTTATATATATACATGTCTAACGATAATCTTTCAGTTATGTGCATTTGTCACTAATTACCATATGTAATGTCCCCCTTTTTGGATATCCTTGATCTCTTAACTTGCACACAAGAATAACTACTAGAAAGGGACATTAGCAATATTAAAGATCAATAAATTAGAAATGAAATCAATACACCATAACATAATTAATGATATAGCACAAGCAATATTTAGTTCAACATATAGTTACCCAATCCCCAAGCCGATCCCATGGTAATTCTCATAGGAGTACTCACAAGTTAGAGCGTGATGGAGGACACAC
Source organism: Cunninghamia lanceolata (assembly GCA_027924645.1). NCBI lineage: Eukaryota > Viridiplantae > Streptophyta > Pinopsida > Cupressales > Cupressaceae > Cunninghamia > Cunninghamia lanceolata. Next base: position 8,306,053 of record BSBN01000635.1, on the reverse strand, counting down.
TTCCTACCTATCACCTCTTATGTCCACCTTCAAGCCTCAAGAGTGTGATGGAGGGCACACTTCCTACCTATCACATCTTGACAAGAGTATATGATGGAGGGCATGCTTCCTTCCTCTTCTTTTCCAATCTTCACATATCTTTCACTTCTTCTTAAATCAGACCTTATTATATCTCAGAATTATCTATATTTATTCTTAATTCTTACTCCCCATTATATCTGCTATATTCTGCCTCTTTTCACTCAGCTGATCTATATCTTTCCCTTATTTATGCATATACAGATCTGGATATATCTATATTTAATTCAGACATGTATTCTTCTTTTTATTCTTATTCTCTTCCTTTATTCAGGACTCTGTGGGAGCTTATTTATGCTCAGCTTTGATTCCAAAACGAGCAAGGGAGATGGATTGGCGCTATAGAAACTGTGAGAAGATAAAGTCATGAACGACTGCTGCTTTTGGCATAGATCGCAGCCCCTGCCTATATTAAGCGCTGCTTCTAATTTATATTCTATGCTGCTGTTTTTATCTTCTTCTATTTCTTGTATTCCTCGGACCCTCTTTAATTATATGCCCCTTATCATATGATACGGTCTTTATGTGTCTTTATATGGGGTCACAGCTATTGATCGCTGCCTATGTTTAAACGTGGGGTAGTAACTTGTATTATTTAATAAGTAATATATAGTATTAATATTATTAATATTCATTTTTATATTATCATTTGTATTTATAAAATATGATAGTTATAATAAGATTTAAATTGATAACATTTATATTTATATTATTTATTTTTATTTGTATATGATATAATAATATATATTTATAGTATAATCTTTAGATTATCACTATTTATATTTATATTTATTATTTATAAATATAATAATATATCCTTTAAATTATATTTTAATAATATATAATATATCTCGTTATAGATATATTTTTATAAATATGTAATTATCTTAATTCAAATTGGCTAAATACCGTATTTCACAAAAGCGACTTCACCGTCTTTTATTATGATGCTTAAATCTTTAATTTAAACAATGCCTTAATATTGGGACATCACAGCCTGGTGGTTGCTTATAGATTTCTCTCCAATATCTTGAAATGTAGTTGATCACTTCTAGATGAAGCATAGGCCTAGTTTGGGCTATAGTAACATAACCCTGGTGCTAACCATTCTTTCACGGATTTGGTAGAGTCTGCAAAAGCTAATCAGCTTGACTCTATTTTCTAGACTCAGGTAAACTCATCTTGATTTGGGAGTAAGACGAGAGTCTGATATTCATGATTGTTCACTTGTTCCGACATTCAATTTGCTTGCCTTCTCCTGCATCTTCTGTATTTGAAGAGCATGAATCTTAACTGTAGGCTGAACTGCAGCCTTAATTCTGCCCATGAAAGTTTCATTTTTATGCTCTTTAACTAACCTCAATTCAATTGGTTAAGGCATGCTTTTAGGCAACATATTTATGTACTGTACTTATCTGCATGATATTTACTGACTAATCTAGGCCATTCACAATAAAAGTTCAAGATCAACTCTTCAAGAATCTGGGAAATTGACAGAACTTGAAGACTTGATTGCAGTTGGAAGAAGACTCAGAAAGTTGGTGTTAGAGTAGGTCTTTGTCTGAGTAGGCTGATGTCCTAAAGGATCCATGTCCCATATTATCGACATCTGAGATGATCGATGTCCTAGATGGTTGATGCCTGAGGTGATCATATTATCATTTAAATATGATTTCGGATGTGCATTTGCATTACTGATCACGCTTAATTTGCAATGTTTACCCAATATGTTGTTGCCTATACTTATGAGCTGTCCTTGTTTCTTTTTCCTTGTACACTTGCCCCCACAGGATGATTCCTTTGAGCAATAAGAGTTGCTTGATAAGTTGACCATCTTTTATATATGTTGAGAGAGTTTTTGAATTCTTGTGTTGACCTATTTTATATTAAAAATTCTTCTGAACATTTTCTTGGGTTTATCCTTTTATATCACCATCCCATTGGACATTATGTTTTTCATGTATCTTATAATTTTATCTGGCATTGGGTGTAATATGTCAGTGAGTTTTTGGTTGCCTCAAAATGGCCTATGGACATGCTTTTTTTTTGTTTGTTTTTTGAGAATTGGAGAAGCGGGAAGCCCCTAAGGTTCTTACTCCTTAACGGGCATGCCCTCAATAGGCTATAACTCTTGGGCCAGTGGCTTGCCCTATGCCAGTGGTATTTGCTGGGGTTTGAACAGACAACTGTTATTCATGTCTTTCGATGACATAACCATTTGGTCTACACCCTGGGGGCTGTGGACACGTTTTTTTATTTCATCTCAGAAATGTGATTCTTTTGACGAAAACTTGATCTGAACCAATGTTTATCATCGAAAAAATAGGCGTTGCTGGAAACCAGTTTTTAAATATGTTATACAGCCTCAAGGTTGATTCTTTGGAAGTGCTTTGAGCATGAGTCTGTCATAACATGAGAAATACAACTTACTTAATACAAACGGACATAATTCTATTTTTCTTGTCAAAACTTTTAGATTTCGAATAAACTTCAATACTGTAAACCTTTAGCAGATGATGAGTGAGCTTTGCCATATGAAACTGATAATTAGCCAAAAATATCATTTTCTAAGCCTCTTACAGAGTCTATTCTTACTATCACTTGTAGTTAGGTTCTAATGAAATAACTTAGCAATATTGTGAAAAATGTATATTACATCCACATACTAATAATGGATTAACAACCAAGTTACCAAATTGGCCTAAACTTAGGCGATTCTGGTTATATGATTCATTTAGGAATTGGAATCAGATTCAATTCACCTGTGGATTTGACCAGGGTACATTTTATTTTTCTGCCGGATTCATTTGGAATTGTGCCTGTCTGTACCTGGCTGATTTCAACTGCGTTTAGGTGATTCCAGGTGGCAGACATCATTTTCAACACAGTAGATGTCTTCTTCCATACACTTTAATCTTCCCGTTTAATGTTTTGTAGACTTTTGCAATATGAAACAACAAACAAATTCCTGGTTTAAAACTAAACACACATGTTCAATCGGTCATCCACATTTATGCCACGTTAGATAGTATGTTGGGCATCTAGTTATAACTGTTTGATTGCTTGTGTGTTGTTGGGTTGGATATACTATGTTACTTTTAGTTGGTTGTCTCCATTTTATGGCCACTAACAGACTGCAGGGATGAATGAAAAATGAGCAAATCAAATTTGTGGTTCGGTTACACCAAATGTTTGCTTCGAAATTGTCTTTGACTGGTCTCATTTTCTGTATATATTTTATTCCTGCCTGCATGTCACTTTGAGATTTGATTATCCATTCTTACTGTTTTAGCCATCTTTCTTTGACTCTTTCTCATTATCGCTTCAAGAAGCAAAAAGAAAACGGGAGTATGTAAAAAGACCTTTATAAAACAAAAGATGCTCTTTTATTTCGTGCTTTTTACTTTTTTGTCCTTTTAAGTTTTGTCTTTGTGTCTTTTTCGGGGTTCTTTTTTATATTTTGTATTTTTTAATTTTTAATGTTTCCTTAAATTACACCACTTTTTGTCCTTTTTTTTTTCAAATTTGTCTTTTCCTTTTTTCCTTTTTTTCTTTTTATTTAAATATATTAACAAATGTTTATTTATTTAAAATATTCATTTATTTAAACATTATTAATTTATTGTTTATTTAAATTGATATTGAATTAGTATACTGTATTTGTAATATTTATGTTAGTTTTGTATAGCATATGTATGATATGTGGTATTCTGAACTTAATTCCTGTTTTTAGGCTGCAAATATGTATATATTTATGAATTTTGTATATTTTTTGTATGGATGTTCCTAGAACATACCCGTACCTGATTCCAATTCCGCAACTTAGATTAACAATAGCATTCATGAAGGATATTGCCAATACACTAAAGTCACAAAATGTAGGAGTGGCTTGATGATGATGGAGCTGAAAAATGACAAAGAAGGAAAGTTCTATAAAAAGATTCAAGAGCACAATGATGTTCAAATGACAATCCTAATGTGTAGACATACATGTTTGGGCACTTATGAGACAATTTCTCAACTAATCAAAACCAGCTCACTTGATTATACTTCTAATTAAAGTAGTAATTACAGGTACTTAACCCAAACTATGGTTTTGCACGAGCCATGGTTGACCAACCACTTTCATTTTTACCTATCATGTGTTGTACGTATAGTCTATAGATTAGATGTGATCCCTTAATATGGGCTCATAACATGGGCGGTGACATTTTAGTGCAGTAAAACATTTAATCTTTACAAAATTGGAGGAAAGAGTATGGTTATAACATGTTAAGTGCAACCGTCCTGCATAATAATTTAATGACTGGCCTTAACTTTTCACTGGAATTTGTGCAGGGCCAAAGCAATCATATGGATCTTTAATGTGTTGTACTTGTGACTATTACTTAGAAATCATATCTTATTGCCTCTTAGAGTAATTGTTTGCTGGTGCATCTCTCTTACAGGTAAAGATCCTGGAAGATTCAAGGCCAATTGTTCAGAGGGTGGTCGACTCATTTTTGAATAAATTTTTCCCTTTGGGTTACCCTAACAGGTTACCTTCTCATGACTTCTTTGGTGTAGGAAATTGTCTTCACTGAAACAACTGAGGATTATAAGTCATTTGTAAATTATCTTGCAATTGCTGTTGATTTCCATGGTCTTCAATGAAAATACAGTGTGGGAGAAGGATACTTGACATACTCAAAATTTCGCGCGCTGCAACACTTCTCAAGTGCAGCACTCTCAGTCCTATCTACTCAGGTTTATGAATGATGATTGTAGTGCATCCTCAAATTGTATTCATACTTTTGGCTCTGAAGGTGGTTCAACCTTACATTTTTTGCCATCGAGCTTAGACACTTTGATTCTGTTTTTCTATTGGTGGTGGTTCTCAAATTTGGTTGAATAGGCAACTAATACTGTTTCCATTGTGCAGTCCTTACTATTTGCTGCAGGCTTGCGACCAACTCCAGCACAGGCTACAGTTGTAAGCTGGGTATGATTAACCTCTCTCATAATACTTAGTGAAGAGTGTTTCTTGTGAGTGCATAATTTCAGATTAGTTGATACAGAAATAATTATTAGTGTGTATTTGTGCAGGTTTTGAAGGATGGGATGCAACATGTGGGGAAACTTATCTGTAGTAACATGGGTGCCAGAATGGATTCTGAACCAAAGCGGTGGAGGATCTTGGGTTTGTGTGCCATAACAACTTCAACTTTAGTATAAAGTTTTTTTTTTGGCCGGTTTTCAAAGCTAAGAACTTTTAATTGTTTCACTCAAAGGAATGTTCTTTTAGGACTTATGTTATATATCTCTTTTAGCTGGGTTTCAATTTCCTTCTTTAAGTAAATGACAGGTAGAAGTTAAATCTTTTGAATTTTCAATGGGTTGCAATTTGAGGTAAGGGAATGCTTGCTTTAACAGAACTGCTACACTATACATTACTCACCTAAACATGCCTTTCATTATTAAAATTTGCAGATCCACTACTCTTTCGGCCTACCAACACCATCCTATGAACATGACCTCCTTCCCATCTCCTCTGACCTTTTTTAAAACAGTCATCTAAGATCATTCAACTTACTCAAGGCACAATCTGCTCAAATACTGGCACCTCCACGTCCGATGAATTGTGATTTAAGCCACTGTTCTTGTGAAGAAAGAAAATGGCCTTTATCTCAAGATGGATTCACCACTGAAGACCTATTTTTTTCTCCAGAAGAAGTTGAGAACTGCTGATGGCTCCTAAAGGAAAAAGATTTGATTTGTTAGTTCATGGGGGCCTATCTTTGACCCCAAACCTTAAGGGATTGGGTGTTTGAGCAGCTGAAACCTTCAGCTTCTGTTGATATACTCATGATGGCTAAGGCTATATCTTGACAATCCTTGAATCCGGATCAGAAGATGCTATCTTTCAAGGAGCCCATGGTTCATGAATAAATCTGTTCCATTAACAAAAACTTTGACCCTCTGCTTTCAATCCCACCAATGATCTCCAAAGCATGGTCCTTGCCTGGGTTTGCCTTTCTCTCTTGCCAAGTGAATTCTGGCATGTTCTCTAAAGCACGTTGGGATTGCCATAAGAAAATACAAAGTGGCTTCTGAGTTAACACTCCACCTGGTGATTCTCAATTACGCTTGAATATGTATAAAGATAGATGTGGGACAGCCTCTTCCAAACATACTCTACTTGGAATTGGGGTAATTGTATGGGAATGACCAGTGGACTTTCAAAACATTAAATTTCATTGCCACATATGCCATCTAGGAAGCATATGTCTCTTATGCTTAGGCAAAGTCACTTTCTCGAGAAGGAACTCAAGATGCGAAGATGAATGTTGGACAGGCTTGCCCAAAGATGGACCACCATTCCTGCCCGTGCAGATCTCATAATAGATAAAGGCAAAACTCTAGATTTCATTCCTCAAGCCAAGGCCCTAAGAGGCTCTTTGCAATCAAGTCAATCCTACACTCATAAGCATAAACCGTCAAATGAGCAATATAAACTTCATTACCTCAAATTCCTCTCATTTGTTATCTAACATGGACATAACGAATCAAGCTAGTCAAGGGAAAATCCATGGCCTTGAGCTTCACCTGATCAGCAATTGACTCCCAGCAAGACAAGCAATCTAACAAGAGAAGATGAACCCATGCAAAACACTGAGGGGCAGTTTCAAAAACAAACAGAATCAAGAGAACAAAACACAACCAAAAAGTGTTTAAGACTCCACAACATATAAGCCAAATGAGGATAAAATCACAAAAGAAATTCATCACCAAGAACAGAAAATGAAGAAAAGGATATCCCACAGTAAGAGACAAGTCCTGCATCCTCTTTCAAGCAGCTCTGACCTAATCTCAACCAAGGAAAGCTATCTCCACTTGGATTTACGGTTTCAGAACAGATTTCAAACACTGCCATCATGATAAGGGACCCAAGAAGTCCAGAAGCCACTCAAGTGTAATGTTAGGGGCCTAGGAGCAACAAAAAAACAAAAAGATCCTTCCAAAGGAATATTATGACACAGAAGGCAGTATGATCTTTCAGGAAACAAAAATAATGCTCAAAAAATTCAGTCATATCAAATATCAGGGCAATTAATAAGTTGCATGCACATAAAATTGATTTTCACAATGAAAGTAGCCCACAACATTGGATCTGACAGAAAATTGCACTGGTAAGTTTCAATCGAAAAATGTGAAAAGGAAAAATCTCTCTCTCTCTCTCTCTCTCTCTCCCCCCCTAAAGATGCAATAGAAAGCAAATTGAGAGTTAGCTCCCCATCATATAAGAGTCTCTTCTGGTTAAGGTCACATTTGTAATGAACCACCCTAGCTTCGAACCAATTTTGTCAAACTCCACATATATAATCATGCAGGCATTCCGTCAAACACTTGCATAGTAATGGTTTTCAATGTGCTTTGGATGTATTTAGGTATGGGATTATTTAAAATGCAATTTGAAACAATATTGATTCAAACGGAAACCCCACAATGCATATATTTATCATGAACAATTTAACAAACACTTTGCATGTATAAGAAATATCCAATAATAAGAATTCTGACCTCAAGCTCCAGCATTGTATATTGATATTTCATTGTTATGATTGCTGTTACCACTCAGAATTACAACAGCTGTGCTATAATATTAAATAATGATGACCCATTAAGACCCTATGCTGCTATCATGCCAATATGTACTGCTGTAGACATCATGAAAGTATAGAAAGAAGTGTTGATCGCTGGACTAGGTTGTTACAGGTGCTGATGAAGGACTGTAGCAGCTTTATGACAGTCAAGTTTCATGCTCAAAACAACCTTCTAAGTGCTGATACAGGTTCCCATCTCATAGCCACTCAGCCTGCCCTATTTGACGCCTCAAATAACATTAAAAGAGAAGTCAAAACCCTTGTAAATACTTGTGACAAATTCCTCTAAAATGCTGTAATACTGTAGCGTTTACTGTAGCGTGGCACTGTTCATGCCACTGTAGCATCCTTACATCAAATTCTGATCTACATTAATTATACTTTGAAACTCTTGAAAATACTTGCAAATATCTTCACCAATGTGCACAAATTGGACCTCTGAATGAAGCCCACAAATAAGCAGTTCTTCAATGGATCTTTCACCACCTCAGAATGCAAAAATCAAAGAGAGTTTTCGTTCTCAATGACCAAATAGTGCAGAAACCCTAGCACTTCTCCTCACAACCATCACACCAAAAAGCATAAGTATCAAATGATTGAATAATGAATTTTCATTTGCCTTTTGAGTCTTTATATACCCTCAATCTCCTTAATAACTTTTAATTCCACTTTCAAATCCACTTTAGGTTTTTTATAAAAACTTTATTATTAGTCTCATAAATGGGTGTACTTTTTCCATAAATTCATTAATGACTCATTGACTCAAAATGGCCCCACTTATAAAGTTAAATCATAACTTTGTAATATACCTTTTAATCATTTAAGTGGCTCCAAACTCAACATTGAATTATAAAGTTAAATGATAACTTTATAATATATCATTAATAAATACAATATCATTAATGCCACTTAAAATAATTATATCTCCTTAATTAAACATCATTTTCCAATTTCGTTTGAACCTGGTGTTTCACCATGGTACCCTCTATGCATCCAACCAACTTACCAAAAATAGCAGGGGTCCATCTCTATCAACCTCTATTGGCTAAAAATAGCAAGAGCCTCCAATACAGGACCAGAGACCTCTAAACAACCTTATCACCAGCTGAAACTGGGGAACAACATTGAAATCACCACATGACCAGATACCCTGCTATAAATAGAAACTCAGGAAAGATGACTTACTATAAATAGTAAGTGTGTAGAACTGAGTCCAACGAAGGCCAAACCTAAACCCATACTGAGCTCTGATGGAGAAAACACACTGATCTCTGCCAAAAGGGACCCTCTAACCATCTGAGTTAGCCTACGAGGGCCAGTGATAGGCTAAACCATCATAAAACAGGATCATGCTAAAAAGGGGACATTACAACATTCTACTTGGAATACTCTCAGTCTACCAGAGTTACTAAAGTAAAAGTAAGATGAGACTTAGTCAAACCAAAAGAATCTCCAATGGTTGAGAGTTGAATGGAGTTTCCAGAAGTCCTATTTTAAAATCCAAAAGTGGTTTTAAAATAAAAATATACAATTGTGCAAAACAATTAGTCGACTAATCAACTAATTAAAAAATACTAACATACCCCTTTAGCATAATATTGCCAAAAAGAAAGGGAGGAGGAATTACGTGCTATCTCCTCCTCTTAAGGACAACTTCCTTCACATCCAATAAATATTTAAGATCCAAAAGCTTGGCCTTTGATGGGAGTTTAGTCCAGATGTCGGTGATTTGATTCCCTATTTGGTAGAAGTGCAATCCAAGGACCTAATCACAATGTTACACGGAAACGTGTCCCTTGGACTCTTCTAGCCGCTCTTGCCCCCGAGATGTTTTGGTGATGTAGGGATAGCTAGGAAATGCCCCAGAAACGCTAAAACATTTGTAGGGCATCGCCAACAGGGAAAAATAAGAAAAGTAAGAGAAAAAGGGGGTGGGGGCCTGGCCCCACAAGACCTCCACACCCATTTACAAAACCCTAAACCTAAAGCAAAGACACACACTAAAATATAAAATTCCCTTATTTTTGCCAATTTATTATTTTTGCATTTTGTGAGAAGACAAAGGAGAAAAGAGAAGAGAACAATAGAGAGAAGAAGACAAGAGAGCATCAAAACTACGTCATTTGAGGTAAGTTTAACATCCATTATTCATTCTCATAAATCTTTTTAAACTTCTTTTGTTGGTTTTCTTTCAAAGTTTCAAACTCTTAGGCAGTTTTTTTGGTTTTTTAAATGTTTGCAGCTGTCTTTTTAAAAAAAAAAAGAAGGAATATGAGTAGTAGTGAGGGTTATGGTGGTGATTAGGTTGAGATTACAAACAAGCCATAGAGGTATTGGGGGTTCTTCTAGGTGTGGGAGTGTTGTAGGTGAAGTAAGAAGTAACTTGTTTGAATGCTCTTCCCCTGTCCTAAAAACTAATGCAAAGGGCCCATTCAAATCCAAAAAGTCCCTTTGCCATTTGCAATTCCTATAGACAAAGACATGAAAAAGAATTCAAGAGGGAGTAGACATTGGTTAAGTCATGTGTGCACCAAGGATTACAAGGGTAGCTACACAAGGGTTTATAATCATCTTTTGTGCATACTTGGACATGGGGTAAGAGGTTGTGAAAAAATAAGCCTAGCCGAGAAGGCTGAAGTGTCTTGGTTGTACATGGAGGGTGAGGCAAGAAATAAGGGCGTGCTAATAGAGTCTATGCAATCCACTATGCCTATAGTGCAAGTTGAGAGTCAGAGGGGAGAGTGTTCTACCAAAGGAAAGAGAAAGGTTTCTAGTGTTGTAGGGATGTTGAATGTACAATCACGGGAATGTTCGCATTTTAATTTTTTCCTTTTAGAACAACTCAAACCAGAACAATGTGTACAGTAGAACTTGTAATAACCACTCTAGTTTTTTTTTTGAAATCAATACTATTGAAATGAGAAGCAACAATCATAATCTTCCACACCCTTCTGATCACCTAGTTGCCAATATAGGCAAGGTGAGAGCATACAAGTGCTTCAGACTAAGCAATTAAAATGTAAAACAACAAATAACAACTTCCACTTGTTCAGTGGGCATCCGCTTATTCAGTGGGAAATCACCACTTATTCAGTGGGAGTACTAAAAGGAAAAGCATAGGCACATCCACTTATTCAGCGGGAAGCCTTTACAATGAAACCACTTATTTAGTGGGGTGAGTAACACAAACAAGAATATATCAATCCCACTGGTAGTTACTACCATCCAGGGGTTACAATCACCCAATAATGAAATATAAACGTTAATCACAAATGATTGTAAGCTGCAATACATCAAATAATTCTGATTTTCAAATTAAAATGTTGCTGCAACCTTTCACAGAAAGATAAATCTGTTATCACTGTTGTAGCATTGAAAATCATAAAGAAATGGCCCTAAAGTCATCCAAACAACATAAGTAGACATACCCACAAAGCTCTGGTGTTGTAGATGATGAAGAAAGCTCAAACCATCACTGTAAACTCTTCTGAAAACACTGTAACAGCAGAATCACAGGTCTGATATAAATTGCAGCAGGCTATGGGTCTGAAAATGAAACACTACAAACCCTAACCAGCAGAGAGTAGTCCACAAATCTGATTTATTTAACCCAAAACAACACTGATTTCAGACTGTTGTGACTGAAATATACTATTTATCGGGTCTGAATAGCAAAGGAAACACTCCAAACTTCACAAAGACAGCTGATATGAAGTACTCAGATGATGCAAATTGACCCAACACTGATCTTCTACTAAAAACAGTGACATGCAATCACCAACACTAACATGCAATGATTGATACCACACATGCAACCATCGAGCGTTGACATGCAACCATTGAGCGTTGACATGCAACCATTATAATTGACATGCAAGTGCTGATCACTAACATTCAATATGAAAATTAAATATCCAAACTACCAGTAAAATCTAGAAGAGCTTCACACAAATAACAATGGCACAAACCGTTCAACACAATGGCAACCTCTGAATGAAATTGCTTCAATGGATATGAGAGTATTCATCCCCAAACCTAATATCTTCCTGCATTCAGCATAAATGTGATTTTTGTTTGAAACCACCAAGTCCAGTTAGGAGGGTTTTCACCCTGGAAATTGGTATCTTCAAGAGGGTTTTCGTCCTCAAGAAAATATGAGAAGAACACAAGTTCTCACTCAAAGCAGAAGCAAATGAAATATCATGTCTAACCTCAACAATGAGCTCCAATCTCCCCTTTATAACTTTTTGGAGTTATTTCAGGTAAAAGCGTTTTTGCTTTTTCGTTGCTTTTTCGAAAAAACACTTTTCCCTCTTAAACTTAATATTTTAAAAAGTGACTTTTGAATCCTAATTTTTTCAATGTCACTTTTATAATAACCTTTATGTGCACATGAATCCCCTTTAAGCCTAGCACCACATAACTGCACAACTTAAAGTTACTTTTATTAAATAATCAAATATAAGTTGTCTTTATAAATGTTTTACTTTTCGACAACTTAAGTATTTAATTATTTAATAACTTTAAATATTTTCGCACAACTACTGAAGTTACGGAAACTATTAAAATGACTTCAATTTTAGGTTTTGAGCTCACTGGACGATGAACTGTGTGTAGATTGATGCTTTCTAAAAATAGCAGTTTCCTCCAAAAAGTTTGGAATGCACTCAGAAAGTCGGAATTGCATCCGAAAAGCAACATAGAGCTCATCTTGGTCTCCCAAACTTATTGTTACTGTCAGTAACTTAACATGATCAACCCAATGCTCTCCAGGAAAGTTGGAGTTTTCCCATGAAGTTGGAAATGTCCCATAATGGGACATTACAAATCTACCTTCCTCGAAATTGCTTGTCCTCAAGCAATTCTGAATCTGTATGCCAATCCTAGGATCCCAAACAAATTTGAAAGACAATCCACCATGTTTTCGCTGCACCATTCTGGTACAATTGAAAACTGCAAATCTAACATTCCTTGTTACATTATGAAGCAATCCACCAATCAAACAAATTCCTGGATCCCAAATTCTTGAATCATCACATGAACTGAAAATGAAGGAATGAGCATACCTCAACAGATCACCCATACAAATTATCCATCTCAAAATTAATGATGTGGGCAAAAAACTGAATTGTTCCTCCATGAAAGAACACAAATCAACTTGTGTGCAAGCTGAAAACAAATTATAACAGTCATAAGTCATCCGATTTTCTTCCCAAAACAGACTTATGATGGCGGAAGTATTCTTTTTCCTTAGCTGAAAACAATTTCCAACATTCTTCAATGATTCTATGACCTCAAAAAGGTTCACCATGTTGCTGCTTAAGTCTGAAATTAACAACTTGAAAATTGATTTTGTCCAATTTAGTAATCTGAAAACAGAACAGCAGCTATAAAAATGAAATCTCTTAGCAATAACAAGAAATATAAGCATTCTAATGGCTGGAAATACTTTTGTTAGAGCTGAAAATCTCTTCCCCAAAATCGTCAACTGAAAATTGTTCCATCCTTTAATCGAAATTACTTGCCAATCCTCTTGAAAGTTTGTAAATGCAAACATGTGCTAGCTGATTGGAATGAGGACAGCAGCATTAAAACTGGATTTTTGTTGCATAATCCTCCATGGAACATTCCTACCATCATCACAAGTCTCCAACAATCCTTGTTGTTGTCCCCTTGCATAGATACTCAACCAACAATTATCTCCACCATGCTTATGTTTTGACATTCTGTTTTCCATGTTGACTCCTTTATAGATAGAAATATGCTCAATACAACTCCCTAACTCACAACATGCAAGTCTAATCACCAAGCAAGAACGGTGCAACTCAAGGCAAGTTCCATCATGAAAGTATACCCTAATTGGATCTGGAAAATTGCATACCTTGATCTCCTTCCATATCTCCATATAGTTAGGAATGATGATGCCTCCAAGTATCATCTCACTCCATGTGAAATCCTCATCTTCAACCTCATTTACGCATTCCTTATTAGGTGGTCTTCCTGCAAGGTTGCCAACCACAAGGTTATGCTCATTGTCATGATATGTTTCCCAATCTTCAATAGGCTGAAGTCCACACTCTATCTCATGCCTGATAACTTCACCTGGATCTCATATCCTGGGATTGTCACAAACTATGTTACTAAAATCAGGAAATATCTCAGTATCCATCACAAAAAATGGATTGTCAAAAGTTGACTCTGCATCCATTTCAAAGAGAGAGTTATAAAAAATTTGAATGTTATCTCTTTCCTCTTGCTCAAACCCATTTTGCTGATCCCAATTTGCACATGCAACTTCTGTCTTCTTCGGAAAGACCCCTAAATCAAATTCCTCTTGAAGACTATTAAGCTCATCAATTACTTGCTTGACTTCCTTAGCTCTTTCTTCATTCTCTAACTCCCTGGCAAGTTTTGTACTAGCAAGCTGATTCTCTACCTCAAATAGCTCCATTTGGGTACTTTCTAATATGATCTTTGTTGAATTGAGCTAAAGAGTAAGCTCATTAACCTTCCTCTCTTCTTCTTTGTATGCACCAGTGGCCTCTTTTGCAATCTTGACAGCATAATCAGGGTCTCTAATCAAATGCAAGTACTTCGATTTCACCATCTCTAAGGAATTTTTGATAATTTGCAAATTTGAAGATGTAACTTTACCCTCAATGCCTTTCTGCATGAGGTCTTCAAGGATTTTGTGTGAGCTGTCCAAACTTGTGAGGACTGGAATCTCCTCATTTTTGACCAAGAGTTGATTCTTCAACGCATGAAACTCGCTGGGTCCTTGATCAACCAAGTAACTTGGTTCTCCATGTAGCAAAGATCCATAAATGTCTTCATTTGCAAGTGCAATACGATCTTCAAAATCAGCCTCCTCCTTATAAATTCTTTGATCAAGTGATGTGACAACACTATGCTCAAACCAAGAATCATAAATAGGTGCTGATTTAAAATCTTTAACAAGCCCCCTTTCAACATGCTCTTCTACTAAATTCTCTGAGAAGTCAAATTGCTGTCTTTCATGCATGGGAAAATCCCAATCGAAATTGCCATCAATAGGATGGTGAAGATGCTCCACATTAGGTGATGTTCTAAAAATTTCAACAGCATCAATTTCTTCAACTGCTGCAAATACACTTTTCTCCATGTCCTCATCAAGACACTTTGCTGCAATAATCCCAGGCTCACTTGATAAATTGCCTCCTAGCAATCTATCAATCATTCTCACCTCAGTTTTTAACATAATGACATCTTCATAATCATTAGACTCATCATCAAATATAGGACTTGCAAGGTCCAACATTTCAGCTTCCGAATCTTCTTTGACTTCTTCAAGGCTAGGCTCAACTTCAGAAATTTCCGCTGTAGTCTTTTCTAAATCAGCTAGCTCTTCAATTAACATATCATCTTTTTTGGGTTCCACATCATTCATGGAATGAACATGTGGTGAAGGTCATTGGTTCATCTTTTTTGTTCTTGCATTGATGGTTAGGCTCCCAAGAATCCTTGCATAGAAAACAAATATTTCTTCTCCTAAGTTTGTTCTTGCTGTCATCAATTTTCCTTGCAATTGGTGAGTTTTTCTGTTGACTTGGAAGTGATGTCTTGGAATAGTTTTTGGTTTTCGACATTGGAGATCTTAACTCTAGCTTCCTTGAAGACATTTTCTTCTCACACTCTTCCTTCTGTTTAAAACTTATTCCAAATCTCTCTAGATCAGCAAACTTTTCTTTTATCACTTCAACATGCTTTTTAATAGGACATGTGGTGGAAGTCACCGAATCAACTTTTCTTCTACTCCAATTTTCTTCTTCTTCTTCTTCTAGTTCACCCAAAAATGTTTTAAATGTGAGGACATCTTGAATTTCTTTAGGAAGAGAGCAATACTCATTAAAGCTAGTGCAGATTTCATCTTTTGTTGGCGAGACATACTTATGAAGATGCATAGTTGCCCTCAGAAGGAAAGTGGGTAGCCGTCTTCCATCCACAGTTCTGAGATTTGGAAAACTTCAAAGACAAATCAAACCAAGTGCTGTAACTTTGACATGCAACCATCTAGGTGGTCTCAAAATTGACATGCAAGTATTGGGTACTAACATGCAACTAAAATTTCTGACATGAACTTTGCATAAGGGTTAGCAATCCAATGATACCATTGTAATAACCACCCCAGTTTTTTTTTGAAATCAACACTATTGAAATGAGAAGCAACAATCATAATCTTCCACACCCTTCTGATCACCCAGTTCTAGATATGGGCAAGGTGAGAGCATACAAGTGCTTCAGACTAAGCAATTAAAATACAGAACAACAAATAACAACTTCCACTTATTCAGTGGGAAATAACCACTTATTCAGTGGGAGTACTAAAAGGAAAAGCATAAGTATTCTCTAGAACACATGTTTGAGTATTTGCAGAAGATGAAGGCATAGATTATCTATATAAGTATCTGTGGAGATTCTACATGTTTCATAGTATCTCAAGTTTGATCCGCATGCAAATATCTCTTATTTCCTGTGCCACATAAAGCAGTTAAGTCAGTAAGTGAAGAAGTGTACATGACTGTTCTCCGGATCGCAGTATACCTAAGACAAGATTTTATTTTTCTCTGGAAATGATAAATAAGAATGTGCGGATCTGGGAATATGCATATAATGGTGTAAAATTTCATTTCTAACAATTTCATAGTTTTTGGTGTACTGCAATACAATATCCTGAGTTGTGGAATATCACAGGTAGTCTGGAATGCTCTGTTTTCAGTAGTTCAACATGTTTCTTGTTTTGCGGATGTATAGAATGATTTGATACTTCAGTAGAAAGGTATATGGATGATGTTAAGAAGATACATTGTTGAAATCTTGGTTTGCATGATGTTTTGGCTTCTCTCCGGTGATGTGAAGATAAATAGTTAGCAGTGTTTGCGCAGTTTGAGCCGATAGTCTGGTTTCTGTCATGTGCGGTGGATCCTGATCAATTGCTTTAACATTGAAAGGTGTGTAGTGATGTTCTTTGAATTCTATCATGAGATGCTGAGGTCCGTAACTTGTTTTCTTGACATATTATATGAGTTGAAGCCGACCCTTGAAGAATTACACGTTTCATCTAAAGGTTCTTATAATGCCGACCTAGTCAATGTTTTGAAGTGTTGCAAAGGGTATTTATAGGAGATGAAAGTCATTTGTGAAGTGTAGATGTGTGTGCGAATGTGATAGAGCAGAATGAGAAGTATGAAGTGTGCAGAATCAGTATGATGGAGTAATTGTGCAGAAAAGGACTGTTTAGCATGAGGTAGATGCTTCTTCCATAGCAGTTCATAGTATTGTTTATCATTATAATTCTTTGTAGCAGTGAGCTTTCTTCAAGGAGTAGTAGCTTCCTCGGGTTGTAGCCCTAAAACAATGTTGTAAACTTTTATATAGCAGTGAACATTATATTGTGAGTTAACACTTACTGTGGTTTTTCCCAGTTTTGGGTTTTCCACGTAAAAATCTTGGTGTCATTATGTTGATGAATGTGTTGCATATTTTATTTTTTGTTCTCTAAGTAAATGAATCTGATCCGCAAATAAATCTCATCCGTGTCATCTTCCATGTCAATTGGACACCTTACCATGTTGCTCCAATAATTAAATATTCTTAATATTTAATTAAGTAATTATCCTCTCAACATGTGCCCTATTTCTTCTCCACATGTGTCCTATTATTTGTCAATCATCTCCATGGTCAAAGACACTTGTCTTCCAAAGCCTATTTTCTCTCTCACATTCCAACAACCAAAGAGTCCTCCACATTCTTCTCATAGTCTTCCACTTTTATCTCACTGGTCTTTGTGAGCATCATGACATGTGGCTTATGGTTCCACATATTCCTCTACCTTGTAAACGTAGTAGGAACATCTTCCACCTCTATCTCTCTCATCCCAATTAATCAAATCTCTACCGTACACATCACAAGACTCATGCCTTTTGAAGGAACTTTCATTGACATTTGCTAATCTTGTTTATTAATTATCCTCTTGCTTATATGGATGCTTGGGAGACTTTATCTTCTTCATTAAACAAATGACATGCAGTTTCTTCCAACATAGGAGTTTGTTCCCCTCCATAGAAAATAGGCAAAGCGAGAGAAGTGGATGGGAAATCTAGATCATCAATCTGTTTTGTCAATGAAGGAATGACTGTAGGCTCTTGAAAACAAGACACCAATGATGACTTCTCCCATGGATGCTCTTCATGTATTCTTCTAATCAAACCTTTGCTCTTTCATGGCTGCTTGATTCCATAAACATGCAGAATCATTAAATGTGTTTACTTTTCGGCACAAGGTGGTCCATTTTGAATATATCCTATAATAGAGTCACCATCAAGTTCATCATGAAGATGTTGCAAGTTGCTTGAGAACCTTTGATTGTTTGACCTGAAAGCTGCCAAGAGTTGCATCATGTGATGCATCTTTGGACAATGTTAAGCATTGTGGTCATTTGTGTTATGAAAGGATAAAAAATTATTGATGATATCATCAGGAGGTGCCTCCAAGGCAAGCCTTTCAGGTGGAGGAGGTAGTCTGAAACAATCATTTATGTTGTTCCTTTGAAGATCTCCTTGATATTGTTGTGTTGGACCCATTTTGTTGAAATTGTCTCTTCATGTTTGTTATATTAGTCATTACTTGTTGTAGGAAAGGAGCTGTAGAACTTGGGACCATTGGCTTGATGGAGTCTTTACTAATTTCACCAGTAGTAATCATGTCATCTTCAAGCTTGACAGCTCGTGCTTGGGCTTTTTCAAGCTCATCAATTCCACATATTTTGATCAAGAAGGCAATTTTTTTATGGAAGAGCATTGATGAAGAATCTCAAAAGAATTTGGGGAGAAGGCTTTAAAGAATTACTGATTCTTCCAACAAGTCAGTTGAATCTTGCAACAAACTCCCTTGTGCTCATTGCTATCCTTTGCATTTGATAGCTGGGCAATAATAAAGTGATTCTCTTTAGCCAATTTGAAGTGTGACAGAAATTTAGTGCACATGATCTCCCAGTTTGTGATGCAACCTATAGTGAGATGATGGAAACGTTGTTGCTGCTCCAACCAAGATTTCAACACAAAGTTTTTCTGCAACATCTTTGTGTGAAATCCCCAATATACCGCAAGTTGTGGTGAAAGCAGAGATATGCTTGTTTGGGTGTGAGTGCCATCACCATGGAATATTGGAAAGTTTTTCCTCGATCCTTGTGGGAAGTCATAATGAGATGCAAGGGCCAAGGGACCAATACTGACTCCCCACAGCTGAGGAACTGGAGGTGGATCATCTTCATGGGTGTTGTCACTCATTGCATGAAATGGTTCTTTATTTGGATTTCTTGCAAAAATATTAACGAGCTCTTGAACTGTTGGTGGAAGTGAACCTTCGCTTGAATGTGCTTGAATGGACATTTGAAAAACAAGATCACGAAGCCACACCTCCTTCCATGATTTGGTGTACACCTTATTAGCTAGGATGAACTATGTTCAATGGAAAGTGATAAGATCTTTTGTTGCAAGCTTGGCTTCTTGTGTCTCGTTCCCTAGTAGAGTCGCCATAAATTGTTAGTGTTTTAATTTGTCCTTTTCATAACAACTCAAACCCGAACAATATGTACGATAGAATTGTTCTTCAAATTATAAGGGGAAGCTCCTTGCAATCTAACTAAACCTAAAACTAATAGAATTTGCAAGTATGCACATTGTACAAGATTTCATTGGGGTTTTGCATTATATGTAAATTACTAGATGACTATGTTTTTACTCCAGATGCAAGTGCCAGATTGTCAATAGTCAAGGCTTGTAGCGAGATCTTCAAATTTTAAGGAAAGTAAACCGAGTCAAGCACAAATGGAGACAACTTCCTATTGGCTTAATTAGAGACCAATATTCGGTTGTAAACTAAGATTTGAAGGAAAATCATAGATGGATACTAACTATTGGCTAAATCAGAGACCAATAAATCTATCATGTCTCTCGACATACCACTATCATGTTTCTCGACAATTCCATTCCAATTGAAGATTGGAATGATGATTAGCAATTCAGCCATTGTTACTATTATCATGACTGGCGACTGCCATGCCAGCAATACAAACCATTATATTAAACAGTGATTATTGATGTGCAAGAATCGGCAAACCATCATATTAAGCACCGATGCTAATAAGGCAAGTCAAGCATCGATTACGAAGAGAATAGGCTTAGCGCCGATCACAAAGGAAATGGCCGATGTTCCTAGCATGAAGAAAAAGACAAGTTATAATAAGACAAAATTGTCACAAAGGACAAATTAATTAAACAAAGATTATAATATTCAAGAGGAGCGCCGATCCTAGAAAGGCGATGGTTTATGAGAAGTCGTGACTCTCCCAAGGATCGGGGGTATATAATGGAAATCCCAAGCGATCAAAGGGGCATCATCCAACATCCAGAAAAAACACTCTTATCCTCAGTCAGCAACATCCGATCAGTAGGGAATAAAAATATCAGTTGCAGCAGCATAAAGGAACATTGAAACAGTCTATACTCATTCATTATTACAAGTCTGAGCAGCACAAATATTATACCACATAGAAGGTATGTTCCCATCTCAAATTCTAATGATTTCATAATCAATCACTAGCTGATCATAATAATGCATCTGGCTGTGATAGAATGCTTGTAAACTAGAATGAATGTATCATCATAGCAGGTCTCAATAGCATGGTAATATAGATAAAATGAATATGAACATAAGGTAGATACTAATGCTATGAATATGAATGAAAATAATTTATAATCAGAATAGCATGATAATGATACTCATATAGGTTATAATGGATATGCGAATAGAATGGAATGAAAATACTATTATGGAATATCATAAGCATAGTTGAAATAGAATAGTATAATAATATTTGTAATAAAATGAAATGTCATCATAGAATGAAATGTATACTATATGATAAGAATGCCTATCATCAAGAATGTCTATAACATGTGATATAAGAATGCTAATTAGAATGATGAAATGTATATGATGCCAAGAAATGGCAATCAATGAGATAGTACAAAGGAAGTTCCCGAGAGGAACAATATGATCAATGGTACTATCTCGTGATCCATGGGGATCACGAGATAGTAATGATAAGTAATAAAATGATTCATAAAACCATGATATACTCGGAGAGGAGTACGTAGCCTCACCCTTAATATCTCTATCACCCTACAAGTATGGTGGTGAGTTAAGGAAGGGCGGACTAATGGACCTAGGTGACCCTCAAGTGGATGAAGAATCGCCGCATTTAGCGTGAAGTCCTTGAGCCAAGAGGCGAAGAATCACCGCATGTAGTGTGAAGCCCTTGGGCCTAAGGTTGTGTAAATTTAATAATTATTGTAAATGTGCCTAACGGTAGGTGACTCTCAAGAGGGTGAAGAATTGCCACGTGTAGCATGAAGCCCCTTGAGCCAAATGGTGAAGAATTGTTGCATGTTGCAATGAAGCCTTTGGGCCTATGGTAGTGGGATGGTTACACCGGCGCCTTAACGTAACCGTACTCATATGGGCTGGGTGAAGTAGAGTAGATTAACGATTAGGCTAGATGATGACTCTCTCGAGGTATATCATGGGAAAACTCTATATGAAAGAAATGAGATTATAATGTTGATTATGATTATAAGCTAAGTTGCCGGTTCTGGTACGGGAACGGGTTCGGGAGCGGGGTTCTGGTACGCCGGTACGGCAAAATTTTTTTTTTCTGTGGGTACGGCTGTACTATATATATATATTTATTTATATAGTATAACTGTATATACCAAAAAAATTAAAAAATATACAGAATTGAACATACATAATACATTTGAATCTTGATTGATAATTTAGATGACCAATGAACAATGAAACATTGAAAATCATTACAAATACTCAGTAGTCAGTACTGTATTACAAAATTTGAAATTTCAAAATAGTAAAATACTATAAGTATAAGTCTATAATCAAGATTCAAAAGTCAATCTTTCTCTCTTCAATCTTCATCAAAAGGATCTAGATCTAAGTCATCATCATTGGTTGGTTGCAAATCGTTTGAAACACCAACATATGGAGTGCCACTCGCACTATGTACATCATGTAGAAAATTCTCCTCATCATCTACAGTGATTGTAGCAAGCTCTGTAATAGATGCATCCAAGTTGGCACACTCAGGGGCTATATCCCAATTCTTCGCTGCCCCGTCCTTGTACTCAACTTGCTTATGTGATAGAAGACGCAAGTTGGAGTGGACATAGACCAAGTCTTCTGCTTTTTTAGCAGCCAATCGATTACGCTTCACTGAGTGGATATAGGAGTATGTACTCCAATTCCGTTCAGCCGAAGAAGAACTTGCAACCTATTCAAATTTCAAATTAGAGCTCTAGTCAATACAACTTTAAAATGCAAAAAATGGTAAGTACTAAGAATGTTAAAATAAAACATGCTTACTTGTGATAGAACTTTGATTGCAAGAGGCTGGAGCAAAACATAATCTTGCCCATGGAGGTACCACCATGTATGTGCATCTTCTTTGTACATGTCTGCAATAGCACACATACTATGCTCTCGTCCTTGTATGAACTTGCCAAACTCTTTCCTAACACCATTCACCATTTCTGGATCAGAGTAGATTCTTCGAAATGCTTTCATGCAGCCGGAAGCAACTTCTCTATCTCTATATGGTGCGGTTCTCCCCGGCAAAGCAAGTATCTCAGTACTATAATATTTGGGAGACAAGGCATATGAAAGGAGGTGCAAGGGTGTGTTCATCTTGTCCCAACGGTCATCAATGATTTTTTTGACACTTAGGAAAAATGTTTCATTGGGGTCATTGTCCTTTTGTGTTATTATGCTCTTTATTTTTTCTACCATGGAGTCAATGCCATCATAGATTTCCCCCAAACATGGCTGATCTGTATCAGCAAACCTAAGCATACTCATGATAGGCTCCGTGAAACTCAAAACATATTGCACACGTTCCCATAACTCATCAGCTAGGATCAATGACTTCACCTTTTGAGCCCTTTCTGAATTAGCTGTCTTCCATATACTCCATTGGTGGCTAGTGACCATGGAGCCTAATGCCTCTTTCACCTTCACAAGTCGTCTCAAAACGATTGTGTGTGATGCAAATCGGGTCTCAGCAACCTAATGTTATGTAAAAAAACAAGTTAATAACACATTAAAAATTAAAATCTAAATCAAGAATCTAAATCAATGAATCATGCAACTCAAGTAAATAAAAATATGGCATAAATTAAAATTAAAATAAACTAAATTTACCTTCAACAACTCCAAATGCGAGAAAGACCTGAAGATGCCTTGTGACATATGATGGTTTGTCACAAACATTTGAATCTCCTCACCCTCATTGTATGTATTTTTCACCCAATCTATTTGAGTGCCAACTGCTTGCATCACCAAGTTAAGGGAGTGTACGGTACATGGTGTCCAAAATATGTGTGAGTATCTTTCCTCAACCAAAGCACTTGCTGCCCTACAATTTTTTGCATTGTCTGTAATGACTTGGACAACATTATCAACACCCACCATCTCTATGGACTCAATGAGGATTTTAGAAATAAATTGTGCATCCTTGATTTCCCCTTCACAATCAACCGACTTCAAAAACATTGCCCCTTTGGGGGACATAGCAATAACACTTATTAAAGGTCGGTTTTTGCAATCTTTCCATCCATCAGAAACAATGGACACTCCTGTTTCAATCCATGAATCTCTAATTGGTTTTAGTGATTTCTCTACATAACTTTTTTCTTTTGCCAATAAAGTGGTTCGCACCTTTTCATAACCAGGACCTGTATAATCAGAAGGTGCATTACTAATTGCTACCACCATTTCCCGCCAATATGGTGATCTCACCAAGTTGAAAGGAAGACCATTGGCATAAATGCAACGTGCAATTTTTTCATTTGCAATATCTCTCGTTTCATTTTGAAATGCCTTTGCCAGTGGACCTCTTTTGCAGGAAGAAGAGGGTTCATCATCTTGGTTTACATCCAAGTCCAAGAAAGGATGTTGTGGCCTGGAACAAGGAGCTTCTGTAGGTGGATTCATTGATGTTTTCTTTGTTAAAGGATGAGCTCTTGATTTTGCTCTTGCACTCTTTTCATCAGCTTCTTCTTGTTCTTTAATGTATGCCATAATTTGTGCTTTTGGCAACCCCCTCTTGTTTGGCCCTTCACATATTTTTATTCCTTTTCCACTTATGGCACATAAGTGAGCTTTCAATCGAGTATATGAGCTCTTAAATGTGACTTTGCACTCATTACAAACCCAAACAAAAGCCCCACCTCCTGCTAGTTGTTCAATCATGTTGACATGTCTCCAAAGAGGAGATCCTTGATCATATTTTAATTGTTTACTCTTCTCAAGACCCACCGAACTTGAACTAGTAGCCGTAGCCATTTCACTTTCAAATAGATTGCTGCTTAAAAAATTACAAAATTTATATTAAAATAATAAAAATTGAAATATAATAAAAATATTCTAACCCTACACACTAATAAAACACCTAAACATTCAAGAGAAACAATAAAATAGGTTTAAAAAATGTTCAAACTTGTTTTTTTTTTTCAAAAAAAAAAAGTTGAAATTTTTGAAAAAAAATTTGAAAAAACTTAAAAATCCATTAAAAACTTGAACAAATTCAACAAAAACTAGAAAAAACAGGTTAAACTACTTACCTTAGATCAATAGATGACCTTTGGGCAAGCTACAATCCTTCCTTGGTGCTTTGCAATCGATTCCGGATTCCCTCCACAATGCAAAAATGAATAAACTGTGAAAAACTCTTGTGAAATGGAGGAGGAGTTGCAAAAATAAGAAGTGAATAGGGGCGTTTTAGTTATATTGACCTTTTTAGGGTTTTTGTTTTTGTTTTTTTTCATTAAAAAATGAGTTTTTAAGTCGTTTTTTTTTAGTTTTAACGCCAAAAAATTGGCTTTTCGCGGGTGGGAGCGGCCGGGTGCGGGCAGGGAGCGGCCCGCCCGCCTCGGGTTCTCTGTGGGTTCGCCTAACCCACAGAGAACCCGGGGCGGGCGGGCCGCTCCCTGCCCGCACCCGTCACCGCTCCCGCGCCCGCTCCCGCTCCCATTCCCGCTCCCGCTCCCGTCGGGTACCGTACCTGCACCCTGCACTGGCGTTTCCGGTAACATAGATTATAAGGTTACTAACCCTAAGAGGAAATGTGAAAAGTATATGAACCTTGATATTGACATTTATATGAGGTTATTGACCCTAATTGCAATATATTGATATAATAAAGGTGAATTGGTTACTAATGTTCTCTTTTACAAGTCAAAATTGTGTGCAAGGTCAAGAAATTTTGAACTACCAAAAGGGGACATTACAAAATCTACATCAATAGGACACACTTAAACACATGAACACTGCACGATTTCATGAAGGAAATAGTTATATTGAATTCAAAGCTACAATTTGAATAGATGAATTTTGCCAATACAAAGTTTGACTCAAAACAATATGCTTTCGATTTACTTCAGGAAATTACAAATATAGATCTAACAATCATTGAATAATGGCCTCTACAACATAGGTGTGACTTCCACCAACATTCACTAACTTTCAGGAAAATGTAATAAATTCAGTCACAATTCCTACAAAAGTTTGCACTCCACTATCCTATGCAAATTATGTGCTCAAGGCACTTATTTATAAGCTCACAAGAAGAAGCTTTAGGGATAAAATAATAATACAATATTCCGATAAAAGTGTCGTTTTAAAGCAACCCTATCCCTATCTTCTGAAAAGAGGAAATAAAATAACTTTTAAAGCAATCTAATCCTAAAACAAATAATTAAATACAAAAGCCTAAAAATAGGCTCATCTCTATCCTCTTTGGAAAATAGAAACTTTTGTCATTTAACTCATTTTCAAAAATCGAAAATCACTGACTTGCAAACTTGGTCAATTTTTTTGGAGTCTCTGAAATATGATGAATATTTTTTGGAGCTTGTGAAAATTGTTGAAACCCTATCCACAGATATGAAATTGATGACTGCCTTTGGAAAACAATTTTATGAAGAAACAACTTTTTAAGAAAGCGACTTTCTAAAAATAAAAAGTTGGGTTTTTGAGCTCTTCTCACCATTCCTCAAAAAAGCATACTCGCTAAAAATAATAGTTTCTAAAAATAGAATTGTTTCAAAAACTAGACGAATTTCCTACTGAATGATGAAACTTTGACCATGAGATTATGCCCAACACTTGAATTTGGATTTGCCTACGCATGGTGGATTTTTGGTAGGGCAAAGTTAATTGAAAAGTGCGATTGTAGGAACTTTTAGGTGGCTATGCCAGCTAAAAAGTGTGTCTCACTTTATGATCATTTCTCTTCAAATGTTGTTGCGCTTTTTTTCTGGCAATGCCACTCAAAAAGTGCAATTTCTCTTATTTCACTTTGCACACTTGTTGTGTTTTCTCCACCCATTCACCACCTCTTTGTTGCACTTTTGTGTTGGCGCCACTCAAAAAGTGTGACATTCCCTTATGTTTGATTTTTCTGTAGGCTGTTGTGGATCACTAACATGTTCACCAATTTTATAACCTCTTGTGAAACTCTTGAGTGGCATTGCCACTCCAAAAGTGCAATTTTCTTATAATTTAAAACATCCTCTCATGTTTGGCACACTTTTATGAGGTATTCACCACCTTTGTTGTCCTTTTGAGCTAGCATTGCCATAGAAAAAACGCATTTGGTATTTTCAGTGGCTTATGACTTGAAAAAGTGCATCCAAAAGGTGTCTTTCCTTCACTTAAATGGTTGATGCAGTTTTATTACATGACTGCCAATTTGGTCACCCTTTTTAACTGGCTCAACCACTCAAAAAGTGTGAAATTTCACTTATCTCTCTTTGTTGGCACTGATCACACTTTTCTTATGACATCGCCACCCTTATCACATTTTCCTCCTGGTTATGCCATTGAAAAAGTGCGACATGAATGCTATTTTGACTTAAGTTTTTTTTTTTTGTTGGAGTTTGCTTGTCTTTGCCAATTGAATCGCCATTTCGGGATGGTATTATTGTCCATGAAAAAGTGTGACTTTTCTTTTGTTCTTAACTTGACTTCATGCTATTCATGGTTTTGGTCATCACTTGCCACGAGAGTCGCATTTTTAGAATGGCATTGCCATTGAAAAAGTACGATCCACTTCTTGTTTTTAACTCATCTCCATACTTGGTGCATTTTCACTTGATGTTAGCCACTTGAATTAGAGATTTTCATTGGCATTGCTAGCCTAAAGTTTTTCACTTAATACTTACACTCTTCTTTGCTGGTTGCACTTTTCTTCATGACTTGCCACTTGAAGCGCAACTTTTTGCTAGCTCTGCCACTTGAAATTGGTGCTAATGTTTGCTTGTTTGTTCCCTCAAGTGGTTGGCGTGGTTTTACAAGGTCCTTGCTACATCTAGCGCCCTTTCCTTGTGGCATTGCCACTTTGTGCCCATGTGATACCTAGACTTGATTCTTTCCTTTGGCAAAGATTCACCATGCAATTGCCACTTGAAGGAGCATTCATTGACATTCACCAATCTTGTATTTGGATTTGGGTTTCTATCACTGCATCTGTCAATAATGAAGCTATTATACATTAAAGGACTTTGCCTCCCTTTGGCATGTTTCATCCTTGAACAATTTGCAAGTTTTGTTAATTTGGAAAACTAGATCACAACTTGATGACTTTATAAGTTGGCATTGACTACATGACAAGAATGACTTGGTTAATGGCTACAAACTTGGCTGAGTGTGAATTTTCTTAGGGGTACCAAAATGGGTACTAATAGGGAAGAGGTAGATTCTTTAGTTACCAATCTTTTTTGCACATGCCATCCCATTTTATGTAATGTCCCCTTTTTGGATATTCTTGATTTCTTAACCTGCACACAAGAATAACTACTAGAAAGGGACATTAGCAATATTAAAGATCAATAAATTAGAACATACCAATGAAATCAATACATCATAACATGATTAATGCTATAACATAAACAATATTTAGTTCAACATATAGTTATCCAATCCTCAAGCTGATCCTATGATGGGTCCCATAGGAATACTAGCAAGTTAGAATATGACGGAGGGCACACTTCCTACCTATCACCTCTTATGTCCACCTTGGCGGCACACCCTACCAAGATCAAGCTTAAGGCTTCAAGAATGTGATGGAGGGCACTCTTCCTACCTATCACATCTTGACAACTGCATGATGGAGGGCACACTTCCTACCTATCATCTCTTGATGAGGGCATGATGGAGGGCATGCTTCCTACCTATCGTCCCTTTAGCATGACTTGATGCGAGCATGATGGAGGGCATGCTTCCTACCTATCGTCCCTTTAGCATGACTTGATGAGAGCATGATGGAGGGCATGCTTCCTACCTATCATCTCTCGTGGATTGGAAGGACTAACCTTCCTACTTGCCCCTATACTCCTATGCAATCCAACATAGTTTGCTTGTGATTGAATAAGATAATTATATATAAATACCTCTTGATCAATAAATATAGTTCAGTTCACGGATGGCAATATATCCTCCTGCTCTTAGAATTATATTTATATATTATTCTTTACACTCTGAATATATATTCTTCCTTTAATGCTGGCTGCAGTTTGATATACTGTGATATGATTTCAGATCAGATGAATATATACATATATATTCCCTTTTAATATATCTCTCTTCTTCAACTCAGAAAATATATATATTCCTATTTATATCTTGCAGATTATGTCTGCTCTCTGTATTTTCCAACTCAGAAATATATATTTTTATATCTGTATATATGTCAGAAGTTTTCTCCTTGATATCCCCCTTTTCCTCCACCTCCAATCTGCATTTATATCATATGTCTTTTTGAAGGGAGGCATCCCTATGAAGGGTGATGCCCTTTCATACCAATTGTTGTTTAAGAGCCACGATTGCTGTTTGAATTTAATTATTCCTAACTATATTTACCTTTGCCATGCGCTGCTGTCTTTTTCATGAATCGCAGCCAATACTGTCCGCTGCCTTTTGTTTTAATAAACAGCTTACTTTAATGATCGCTGTCCGTACATTTAAGCATTTATATTTATATTGTTATTATTTATATTTTATAATTATATTTATATAATATATATTATATTTATATTTGTATATTATATTTAATAATATATTATATTATAATTATAATAATATTTAAATTGATAATATTTAATATTTGTATTTATATTTATTATTTATGAATACAATAAAAATATATATTATATTTTAATTATATAAAAATATTTATATAATAATATTATTTATTAACTATTATATATATATGCAATTATCATTTAAATTGACCATATTTCAAGAAAGCAATTTTATAATGATGTTTAAATCTTTAATTTAAACAATGCCTTAACATTGGGACATCACATTTTATGTGGCATATTCTCACCATTTCAAAGAAATGTTGAAAAAGACAAATGACGTTGGTTCCTCATATTCCCCTCGGAGAACATGGGCGATGCACTACCCTCCTTTATAGAGTATTCTAAGGCGAGTTTGTTGATGGAGGATATTAGACAAACTTGGCTAAGGATGGGTTGCTCAATTATCATGGATGGGTGTGTTGGGTCCCAAAACTGCAGATCCAAAACCCTAGAGTATTTCTTCTCCTTCCAGGTCAAGGGTGTCGTCAGGAAGGTGAGAAAGAGGATCATCCACAGATTTAGGATGGTTAAGGCCAACTAACGAGAGTGGGTTTTCTCTCCTGCACTTTGAGCTTAACTTAGACTCGAGAGGGTGTTCCCTGAAGTTTGATAACCAGATGAACAACTAAAAATTGGTGGCTAAACCCAACCCATTGACCTGGTCCCAAATATTGTCACTAAACCAAGAACAACTAGCCACCCAGATATCTCAATATAACTGATTGCTACACCCTATAGATGCACCAACAAATGATAACAACATGATATCCCTTGAGATGAATCCATTTAACATTACATACACAAATATAGGGTGTAGACACACATGAACATGATTCACAAATGATTTGAATTGTTTTGGATTGCTTAGAATGACTCCCTGGTTATGATACTGAATCATGAACAGTGTGTGGAACCTAATCTAATCCTACTCCTACTCCCACTGCTAACAGGACAAGGGTTTGATAAATGAAAGGTGATTGGTCCTTCCCCAATATGGACCGGTGCCTACTCCATTGGGCAACAGAGTCATGAACAACAAGGAAGAAAGAAAATATGCAATAGAGGATCAACAAAACCAGATATATAGTCACTTATATATCACAAATAGACTCCTATATGATGGACATACTTAATAATCCAGAAAAGAAATGCAATGATCCATTTGCAACAGAATAACTAATACAAAGCCTTGTATTAATTTAAATGCTGTCACACATTACCAGACCTCGGTTACAATCATACCAGCAAATGTGGCAAGAGAAAATACATAACTGCGATTATCTGTTCTCCTAAATCATTACAAACTCCCATGGAGACATACCATTACATGTAGACTTGCTTCACAAATCCCTCCTATGTTGTGCTGAATATAATCCTTCGCTTGCAGACAAGACCATTGCTTTGTTTAATGCCCTAAAATCACTCGAGGGACTTGTAGAGACAATTGGTTTGGAGACCAACCCTTTCTACATCATCAAAGCTTGTATATAAAGCACTTCTTGCACTGTTGTGCCTGGGCGGGAATCACCTACCCCATTTGACTCAATAATTTCGGCATTGAATTGCAAGGCTGAATCTGGGAGGGAAATTCCTACCCCATCTACCTTTTTGTTCCTCTGCATTGAATCGCCTTAAATGGTGCTTCGTGCGCAGGCCTTTGACATTGAAGATTCATCAAGAATCCCGCGTAGGAGGCCCGACAACCTCCAGTGTACCACCGTATTGCTGAGTCACCCTAAAGGTGCCTCTGTGTCTTCTTCGTAGGGCCGGAGGCTTGCTGACTCATCCATGTCATTGGATTGCCTCCCTTGTTGGCCTTGAAAGGTCCTTCATAATGCGTAGACCGTTGGATGCCTTGGGCTCATGATCGGGTGGTTCAGAAGCTTCTTTCTTCATAGTGAGTTTCCCATGACACGTGTCTCCATCGAGCAGTGCCTAAAGTGTGGCAAGGTTGGATCATTGAAACGTTGTGCGGAAGTGCCACATGTATCCCTTCACTCTTCCTTCGGGCTCCTCTTTGTATCACGTTGACCATTGGATCCTTGAATGATCAGACGGTTTGGAATCCCTTTCGCATCCTCTGCCCTGTGGTGGGTCCGCCCTCCATGTGGAACAATTGCGCATCGCCTTGTGAGTGTCGGACTAGTCTTGTTCGAAATGATGTGCGCTTGTGACATGTGTCTCTCTTGAGACTCCAGTCTCTTTTCTTTTATCGGGCTTCAATTATGCGGGCCCCGCCACAGTCCAACCTGGATGATGCCGACCAATGGCGCAAGAGCCTTGAGGTGTCAGTGCTGAGACTCCACACTAATGTGCCATGATGACACCTGTCCTGGGGAAAAGCCTCCTTGATATTTCCTTCTCTTTTGATTCATAAGGGGCCCGCTACAATGAGTCAGTGCCAGTTGTCCTAATGACGCTTCAAGTTACTTGTGTCAGGATTGCAACCTTTTGGAGGTGCGAGGCTCCAGCATGTGGCACCATTTGCATCACTTTAAAATTTTAAATCGACAGCCACACCAACCTTCCTTCATCGAGTCTTTTGAAGCCTTTGGCCCACCATGGGTGACTTACTCGAAAGGGCCAATGGCGCAACACGCAGATGTGTCAGAACTGGCAGCCTCGAGAGATTGCGGGAAACCTCCATGTGGCATCGCTTGGTCACAAATTTGATGGCTCGTCACCTGTTCACCGAAGCCCAATAGATGATTACAAGGAGCTGCCGCCGACTTCGGATTTGAAATAGAATTTGAGTAAGCAATTCATGGTAGGGACCTTGATTTGAGACTATATGAGGAGCATATTAGGCCCATTATGATGCAGTGGTGGAACACTATGAGCACCCTTTTTCATATGGAAGCTGATGCTTTAAATTTGAAATGGTATGCACCAAGGATTGGGAGAGTGCCTCCTTTTGAAGATGAAGAGGTGAAAGAAGGGTTTATGAAGGCCCTTTGAAAAATGTACAACGCTGAGGAGGCATCCAAATTTCAAGAGTTGTTGATTGTTTTTGTCAATCTTTGCAATCCAACATTCAACAAACTAGAGACCAAGACAGATGGTGGACATGGCATGGCAAGGATACCATGGAGTTGAGGATGCTTGACCCTTGCCTCCTTTCACAAGTTGCTAGTTCTTTTGTTGCAGAGAGGAATTGGTCCACATACAACTTCATTCAATTTTCAAGAGGAACATTACCTCTAGATGATTAGAGAAGTTGGTGGGTGTGCATAGTGCCTTGCAACTTTAAGATCAATAAAATCCTAAGTATTGTCGATTCTAGTAGCACATTGGGATGTTGATCTTGAAGTGTTAGGATAAGGTGATATTAACCTTGCAATCTTATGTACTAATGTTGGATTTCCAACATCTTGGGAATGGATACTTGGATGCTCATGTAGGTGGTTGAGAGATATTATTTCTACTTGTAACTTGGAATAGTAGTTGTAGTGGCATTAAGAGGTGAGGTTACTTATGATGGTGGTGGTTACAAAGTGATTAGACTTCATTTATACCACTTTTCCAATCCTAGACGCTAGGAGAGAGTGGAGCATTTTCTTATGACGGGTGGGGTCCACATTAATTGGCCACTCCATTTTGGAGCACAATATTTGGGAATGTGTGTCCACTCTTCACATGGGTCAAAGATGCCATTAGTTATGGTTGCTAGTCATGGAACATTGATTGATTAGTCATGGGGGGTGCTGGATTTTGCCATTCCATGGGGTTTTGGTAGTTTTGGTTTTGGGAAGCCATTTATGGTTTTCCCTTGCTGATTCTCTATAAATTTTATGTCTTGGATAGCTGTTTCATGGTTTTTTTACAAGTTGAGCATTGTTATGTTGTTGGAATGTTGTCAAATTGAAAGGAGAAAGTTGGATGTATTGATGTTACACTTATATTGGATTAATATAGACTTGTCCCTTTTTTGATGGTGGAGTTTTTCTTGAAGTGTTTCTACATGTACGTGTTGTGACCTAATCACACATCGCCCCATTGCAAATGTGGACCCCCAGTTTTCTTCATAGAGTAGTTGTTTTAGGGTTAGTTGTTTGTGTTATCTCAGAGTTAGTCAATTGATGAGTTTATAGGTGTGGTATCAATGCCTATGTAAATGATATTTTGAGCTCAATGTGCTTTGATGAATGAAGATCTTAAGAGGAAATGACTAAGTATTTTGTCATCTATAACACCTTAAAGATGCGCTTTGAGAGAGAAGATGATTTAAGTAGTCGATAGTGGGCGCCCTGAGGAGTTAGGACCTTAAGATGATTCTAATTGCCTAAATCCAACCTCTCAGGTCATTTCTAGGCTAAGGCGCATTTTCTCATCAATGCAACCTCATTTTGGCGCCTTGAAGGTTAAATGAATGATATAAGTCTTAAGAGTTAGCGCCCAATTGAAGAGGGATCTCTTGCAAGTTTAAACAAGTGATTGAAGCTACGCGCTATGTCTCACCTGCAGATCATCACATTTGCGCCTAGAGAAATCCACTTAGATCCACAACTCTTTTGGCGTTGACGAAGTTTTTTTAAGGGCAATTGCAATGAGTGAAGGTCATGAAAGCTAAGTAGGTCCTCATCTAATCTAGGCGCCAATCCTCATTCAAATAGTCATCAAAATGTGCCCTGAGGTGGGAGGTGTTTTAATGGACAAGAACCCTGAGTTGTAAGATCACCTTGGAATAAGAAGTCTTCATGCAACAATGCCTAGTTTGGGATCATCATAATATCTAAGCCCAAGTTAAAAGGACTTTAGGTGCACTTTTGTATATGTACCATTCATTTTAGCGCCTAACTTATAAGGTCATGATTCGTTGACAATGGAGTGAGCGCCTTGATGGAGCATGGAGTTGAAGTCTCAAGTAACAAATTAGGAGTTTAGGCGCATATCCACTGTGGGAAAGTTCACTTTTGGCGCCTAAGAGGGAAGAAACATTTCAAAGAGTTAGGGTGCACTTTACCATCACAAGACTCTTAGGTGTGTGCCTAGCAATGGTTCACCGGGAAGTCATTGATAAGTTATGAATCAAGTTGGGCACCTTGAGGCGCAACTCTAAACTTGAACCATGATCAATCTGCGCTTATGATAGGGAGCCTCTTGGTGGTTGAAAGCAAGCGAGAAAATGACTAAGTGATCTAGGCGCGAATCTACTCCTTCACATACTAAGATGGGCGCCTAGGTAAGAGCATGTGAAGATCATCATTGGTAATGATATGCATGATTGCATGGAGTCAAAATGGCATCAAGCAAGGTTGGGCGCACTTCATCATTGGAGGAGTCATCAATATGCGCCTAGAGAGAAGAGGAGTCTCTTGGAACCTTTGGAGAATGACTGGGGTCATTTGAATGACAAGCAACTAGTTAGTGTTGTCTAGGCGCAGATTTCAACTTTTAAGACCTCAAGTATGCGCCTAGCTTAAAGAGCAACTCTTATTGTGTCAAGGCGCTGATTTCCATCAGCACAACCATCACTTTGCGCCTAGAAAGGCATCAATCGTTAAACATTTACATGAGCGCCTAGGGTCATTCTAGACCTTAAGAAACAACTCAAGAAGCTAAGGCACAATTCCATGTCATCATGTATCACTTTTGGCGCCTAAATTGGAAGTTGTTTTAAATTTTTGAAAATTCCAAAAATGTATTAAATGCCTTATCTTTGCCGACCCCTACTAGGCCGGCCAGCTCTTTCTTCAAGGCACTTCATTTGTACATCATTCACTTTGCAATCATCTCAAGGAGCGATTTTTTGGAAAGAGGAGCAGCATTTTTTCATAGCAGATCTGCATTATTAAAGTCTGATTTTTGTCATTTAGGGCTGAGATTCCATCATTTTCTACAGAAATCTGTATTGTTTTAGTTTGAAAATTGATTAAAAGTTATGTTTCAGCTGCATTTAACCTATAAGATTGCCTTTTACTTATTAAAATTTTCAGATTTTCATAGCTTTTTCATACAAAAATCAGTCTTACAAAAGTAGTTTTATCATTTGAAGTCACTAATAGAGGTATATTCATTTTATAGGTAAATGGGCATGACTGCAAAGGAGCGTCAAGTAATGATCAAGATGGATGCCAAGTCAATTTTATGGGAGTCCAAGCTCGAGACGCATTGGAAGAATGTAGGAGACACCAACATGGGACATGTCAACCTAAAGGAGATTAAAGATTTCTTGCTTGCACCTACAAGGAATGAAGACATCAAGGCTATTGCTAAGAGTGGAATCATACAAGCAGCTTGTTTCCCATTTGTCCTGCCATGCACTGAATTAGTTCTGGAATGCACTCAATGTTATGATAGAGAAAGAAGGTGAATTGTGGCTAAGGATGGAACTGTTCTAGCTTATCTACAAAGAGAAGCTATTCAAGAGATCTTCAACATTCCGAATCGAAAGACAATGTTCATTTGTCTTACAACTGCACAACAAACATTTGAAGCCAAGCCTAAGCAATATATGCAAGAATTGAGAAAGAAGTGGATGACAGATCCCTCAACAAAGATATACAACTCCGAAGATCCGAAATTTCACAAAGCTGATTTCAAGAAAGAAGTAAGTTATTTCATCATGTTCTTGAATAGAGTGACAGGTAGGCCTCAATCATCAACTTTTGAAGGATGGATGTATACATATCTTGATCATGTTTTCACGAAGAATAAGACGATTGATTGGGCTGGGGTTATAAGTCATTGCCTTGATGAGCAATTTGAAAATTTCGATGAGTCAAGGTCCTTCTACATGACTTCCTATCTTGTCTACATACTGGCGAGGAATGTGGTCTACAAGGGATTGACTTCTAGAGGAGAAGTGGGCATCAAATCCAATCAAATCCTATCACACCAATGTTATACACAGCTTCATCTCAAGAACATCAACCATTACAAGAGATTCAATGATGCATTTGCCATGTATATAGTGAGGAGATTGCGAGGAGAGTTGCATAGGAGATTGACAGGTGCTGCTAGGGCCTTCATTGAAGAATATGGACGATATTATATTCAATATGATAAGTTCACTTACATAAGGATTCAAGGCTTCATGGGCGGAAAGAGAAAGAACATATGATGAAGAGTTGATAGAACCTATTATTGCTAGCACTAAGGAGCATGCAAAAGACCAAGTACAAGCATTGATAGATGAAG
Organism: Cunninghamia lanceolata; assembly: GCA_027924645.1. Taxonomy (NCBI): domain Eukaryota; kingdom Viridiplantae; phylum Streptophyta; class Pinopsida; order Cupressales; family Cupressaceae; genus Cunninghamia; species Cunninghamia lanceolata. Next base: position 8,269,941 of record BSBN01000635.1, on the reverse strand, counting down.
GAAAGAGGCTTACCTACACAAAGATGGGAGAAGTTGAGCAACAAGTACATCACAGTGCACTTGACAGAGATTCACGAAGTAAAGAAAATGAAAGAGATTCATGTCAAGCAAAGAAAAGGAAACAACTTGAATATACACAAGGAGAGTCAAGTCAGAAAAGGAAGAGGATAAGTGTTAGAGACTGCTTCATCTAGACAACCAGGAGGTACAACAAGGTATGGAATCTGACATATACCATTGATTGGGCAGAAAGAGAAAGAACATATGATGAAGAGTTGATAGAACCTATTATTGCTATCACTAAGGAGGAGCATGCAAAAGACCAAGTACAAGCATTGATAGATGAAGGAAAGAGGCTTACCTACACAAAGATGGGAGAAGTTGAGCAACAAGTACAACACAGTGCACCTGACATAGATTCACGAAGTAAAGAAAATGAAAGAGATTCAAGTCAAGCAAAGAAAAGGAAACAACTTGAATATACACAAGGAGAGTCAAGTCAGAAAAGGAAGAGGATAAGTGTTGAGACTGCTTCATCTAGACAACCAGGAGGTACTCCAATGAATCAAGATATAGTTGTGCATGAAGTTGAAGATGAAGTCCAAGACATTCCATTTGAAGAAATACTTTCAAGTCCACATGATACTGAAATAATTGATGAAGGCAACACTAATGATCAAGATGAAGTTGAAGAAGAGACATTGCCTATGCAGGAGAGGCAAGTACAAAGACCAGGGGATCTTTCATCATTGACGGAATGGTTATAGGAAAGAATCAAAGAAAGTTGTGAAGTAGAAGATTATCACCCTATTTCAGTTGAGGAGTTGCTCATTGATATCTTAACAGAGAAGGCGAAGAAGAAAGCAACAACTCTTTCAAAGATAACAAAAGATGAAGCTAGTGTAAGGAAGGTTCACATAGCTGTTCAAGAGTTGAGAAGAATATAGAAGACATTGTACCTGAAGACTATGATATCAACACAATTGATTTGGGTCCTTTGACTGGAGCACAAGTAGAAGAAGAGCTTCAAGATTCAGTCACTAATGCTCGAGCTATGATAAGAGAGGAAACAGAAGGAAGAATAAAAGCTGAGCAAAGGTGTCAGGCATTGGAACAATATATTCAACACCTAATACATCCTATCCGTCAACAAGATAGAGTTTCTACACCTCCACCCACTCTTCCTCCAGAAACAATTGTACACCTTGAAGAATTGAGATCCTCATCTCATAGATTGAAGGATTGGATGAAGAGGTCAAGAGAAACGACATATGAACATCTTGAAGATATTATGCAAGTATATGATAAGGTTGGTGATCTTAAGGAAAGAGTACTTGCATTGTTGACAGTTTGTGCTGAGTTCAGAGCCATCAAAGAACAATATATGCCACATTTGAAGAGTTTGATGGGAGGTTCGATTGATGAGTTGATACATGCTGAGGTGATTGAAGAAGGAATGACATATGATTTCTCTTCCTGGTACTACTGCTTTCGCAACAAAGGTCAACTACTTGATAGAGTTGAAACAGACATGTCAAGGGTAAGAAGTGTCATTCAAAGGATCCAAGATGGTATACATGCATCATTGATGAAGATATGCAATCCTTTTGAAGAGATGACTATTGATTGTATGAAGGAACAAGTCCAAGCATTCTACTTTCAGGAAGATGATATTTTTGATGAGAGACTTGATAGCATATTCTCACTTGCTATCCACCTTGGCGCCAACAAGGCTCGAATGACCAATTGGGAGAAGACACTTGGCGTTTATACAGTTGACGTACTTGAAGCAGAAGGAACCATTAGGAATACACCAAGTGTACCTTTTGATGATATTAAACAAGCGGTGTCTAGATTCATTGAATTTCATAGTACCAGTGATGGCTACTCACATGGAGATTCCTCATAGGCTTTGATGTGTCATCCTTGTCTTCTTGGGAAACGTGCCTTTGTTCCCTCTTTCATATGTTAAAAATAGTAGTTTGTTGTAACCACCTGCTAAGGTGGCATAATCTGGTCCATTGGCTTAGCCATTTATGTATTTTGAAAACTATATAAGGGCTCCTTTTGCACTCATTTGTAAGGTTGAAGACTCTAGAAAAATTGTTGCAAGAACTCTTTGAGATAATACAAGACTCATTGGTTTGGTGATTTTGTCAATGTTTCAAAGTGTTGCATGGTTTCTGATTTCTTCAAGCGAATATTAAGTTAGAATAAGTTTTCTTTTAAGTGTTATGTTAGTTGATGAAAGTGATTATTATTGTTTTATGGTGAAATCTATATGTTCATACCATTTGTGATTTGTGGCTTGCAAGTTGCAGTGTATGGTTAGATTGAACAAAGTGAACTTAACTTCAATTGTTTGTGTTTGTTGAGCTTTCATGAACATAAGTGATTTGAACATCTTTGATTACCCTAGAAGATTGCACCAACCTTGTGTAGTTGTTTAACTTGGCGAAACATAGTTGGTTGATTTCACCTGATCAATAATTGTTTCTTGCATCTAGGATTAGAGTAGTTTCCTAAACCTAATATCTTTTGCGCTTTTTTATCTATCATTGTTAGGAATTAAGATCAAGAACGTCATTGCCATATCATACGTTGAGAGTTGTAGTACTTAGAAATTCTAAGTGTTTGCCTCCCAGAAGTGAAACAAGTAAGTTGTCAGAACGATTGTGTAAGTCCCTTTGTGATAATCAGCAATATCACATCAATTCACTGAGATAATCCATCACAGATCATAGATACGGAACCTTGAAGTTACTTCATTGGATCACATAGCTTAGCCTTTGAAGAACTTTATTCAAGAGAGAGTTGGATACTTAGTGTTTTACTCTATTGTTGTGTTGTCTAAAAACAATCATCAACAATACGTTCTAGTGTTATGTGTTTAATTATATGTTCTTGCTGATTTTAATTTCTACATGCTTCTTCAGGTTTTGTTTCAGATTTATAATGGTTTATCACATGACCGAAATCGGATTTGAACACTTAGTTTTATAGTATCACTGCATTTGTTCACCTGTTTAATCAACATTTGGGATTAGAGCCTATGGTTGTGATCGAAGAGGGACACCTTTTTGGGAGTGTTGTAAGATTTTTGGTTTTAGTGGGAGTATTTAATTTAGTGGATTTTGCAGATCTATTTGTGGTTGTCGCCATGGCATCTACTTCTTGTTTAGAAATTAAGGAGTTAAATGGTTTTTGGGTACGAGTTGTGGAAGTTGAAGATGAAAGATCTCTTGGAAGAAGGGGATTAATGGAAGGTAGTAGCAAAGGAAGGAAAATTTGATGGAATGTCTAATGAAGATGGAAAAAGTTGGACAAGAAGGCACGCTGAGTTAGTTGGTTGTCTTGCAGATTCTATCCTCTTGAATGTCTTTAGGAGAGACCACTGCATTTGCACTGTGGAAGAAGGTAGGTGATATTGATTGAACTAAAAGTTTGACTAATAAGTTATTAAGACATTTATATTTTTTAAAAATGAAGAAAGGTGATTCTGTTGCAGAACATTTAAATCCCTTCAGTTTGATTTGAGTCAGCTAGGCTAAGTAGATGTTAAACTTGTTGAGGAAGATAAATGTATCTTGTTGTTTTGTTCTTTGCTCGAAACTTGGGAGAACTTAATTGTTGCTATCAGTGGTAGTGTTGTAGAGCCAAAGATGGACTTCCTTATTGTCACGTTGCTCAGTGAAGAGATGAGGAGAAAGTCCAATGATGGAGGTTCTAAGGATGCCTTGCATGTTTGGGGAAGTCCCAATGTCAAAGGTGGGTCTAAAGGGGAATAGAAGAAATCTAAATCCAAGTCAAAAGAACTGGCCAAAACCCTTGAGAAGAGCAAAGCGTTGGAGTTGTGGAAAGAGAGGACATGTGAAGAAGGAATGCAAAAACAAGAAGCGCTTTGATGATCCCTCCATAGAGAAATCGTCAGATAACAATGATAATGATACATTGTTTATTTTTGCTAATGTTATTAGTGATGACTCTTCGCTAATTGATTCAGGTTGCTTCTACCATATTGCTCCTCATAAGGAGTGGTTTTTATCATACCAAGCTTATGATGGAGGAGAGTTTTTTCCTAGTAACAATAGTACACATTAGATTGTTGGTAATGGAAAGATACAATTATATTTTAGTGATGGGAAGGTGAAAACTCTCTATGGTGTTTTGCGTATTCCAAGAATTGCAAGAAATCTTCTTTCTATATTCAAGTTGATTGATTTTGGAGTACATATGACATTTGATAAGTTTGGTTGCAGGTCGGTTAGAGGGGGTTTGGCGGTAGCAAGAGGCTCATGGTGTGGGACTCTGTTTAGGCTTGATGTCTCCACATTTTGTAATTTTACCAATGTATTTGGCACTTCTAAAAGGTATGTATGTTGTGGCACCAACATTTGGGCCAGATTGGTGAAAAAGGTGTTCAGACCTCAATTAATAAAAATAGTTGATATTTTTTTCTTGTTTTTTTTTGATGAACATTTTGATTTCTGTGAGCATTGTGTGTTTGGTAAGCATAATAGAGTTTTCTTTCTTGTTGGAAGTAATAGAGCAAAAAAATTAGTAGTAGTTATTCACTCAGATGTGTTTGGTCCAATGGATGTTGGTTCAATGGGTAAATCTCATTATTTTGTTACATTCGCCAATGATTCTCTAGATATTCTTGAGTTTATTTTCTACATTCTAAATATGAAGTTTTCTCCAAATTTAAGGATTTTAAGGCACTTGTAGAGAAACAACCGAATAAGAAAATAAAGGTGTTGAGGTTTGACAATGGTGGTGAATATTGCTCCAGGGAATTCGATGATTTCTATAGACATGCAAGTATTGTTCGGCAAAAGATTACCCCTTATATGCCTTAGTAGAATGAGGTTGTAGAGAGAGGAACCAAACCTTAATGGAGAGAGCCAGAACTATGATGAGTGGTACACAGTTTGATTGATGCTTTTGGGCAAAAACTGTAAGTATTGCTTATCACTTGATAAACCAATCTCGATGTTTGACTTTTGTAGAAAAGACTCCTTCTAAAGTGTGGACAAGTAAGAAACCTTCCGTTTCACATTTAGGGGCATTTGGCGATGAGGTTTTTGTTCACATGCCTAAAGAAAAACGATCCAAGTTGAATCCAAAAACACAAAAATGCATTTTCATTGGTTACAATGAGAATGTAAAAGGTTACAAGCTTTGGAACCCTTTAACCTTAAAATGATTTATTCTAAGAATGTGATTTTCAGGTAGCTTAGAATATTTTTAGATCCTGTGCATCCAAAAGAAAAGGAAGGAAAATGTTGCATTTTGAGACTAAGGTTGATATGCAGGAAGATGCACATGTTGAAGAACAAAATAATGGGTTAGAGGATGGAGAGGTAGAAGATGATTTAGGTGAGAGTTCTAAGTAGGTTGAGCATGTAGAGGAACAAGTAGAGTCCCTTACTCCACCCTTGAGACGATCCACGAGACGATAGAACCCAATTGACAAGTATAGCCCACCAAAATTTTGTTATGTATTTACTTTGTCATGTACTGATGATGAACTGAGATCTTTTAGAAAAGCTCTCTTCAGATGAGTGTGATTCTTGGATGGAGGCCATGCAAGAGGAGATGATGGCCGTGGACACATGTGACACCTTGGATCTTGTGAGTTTACCTAAGGAAGCCCATTGGTTGCAAGTGGGTATTCAAAAAGAAATTTAGAGTAGATGTTAAGTTAGAGAGGTACAAAACTAGATTGGTGGCTAAGGGCCACTTCTAGAGAGAGGGAGTTGATTTTAATGAAATTTTCTCTTGTTGCTAAATTGGCTTCCATTAGATTCCTACGTTCTATTGTTGCTGCTTGTGATTTTGACTAAGGTCGATATGCAGGAAGATGCACATGTTGAAGAACAAAATAATGGGTTAGAGGATGGAGAGGTAGAAGAGGATTTAGGTGAGAGTTCTGAGTAGGTTGAGCATGTAGAGGAACAAGTAGAGTCCCTTACTCCACCCTTGAGACGATCCACGAGACGATAGAACCCAATTGACAAGTATAGCCCACCAAAATTTTGTTATGTATTTACTTTGTCATGTACTGATGATGAACTGAGATCTTTTAGAAAAGCTCTCTTTAGATGAGTGTGATTCTTGGATGGAGGCCATGCAAGAGGAGATGATGGCCATGGACACATGTGACACCTTGAATCTTGTGAGTTTACCTAAGGAAGGAAGCCCATTGGTTGCAAGTGGGTATTCAAAAAGAAATTTAGAGTAGATGTTAAGTTAGAGAGGTACAAAACTAGACTGGTGGCTAAGGGCTACTTCTAGAGAGAGGGAGTTGATTTTAATGAAATTTTCTCTTGTTGCTAAATTGGCTTCCATTAGATTCCTACTTTCTATTGTTGTTGCTTGTGATTTTGAAGTAGAGAAAATGGATGTAAAAATTTATTTTTTGCATTGGGATCTTGAAGAGAAAATTTATATGTAACAGCCAGATGGGTTTGAGGTAAAACGGAAAGAATTTGGTTTGCAAGCTAAAAGAGTCGTTGTGTGGTTTTAAACAATCAATTTGGATGTGGTATTATAAGTTTGATGCTTTTGTATTGAAGTTGGGTTATGTTATAAGCAAAGAGAATCATTGTGTTTATATTAAATATATTGATGATTAGATTTTAATCATTGTCTTGTATGCTGATGACATGTTGTTTATTGGTAACAACAAGGTAATGATTAGGGAGTTTAAAATTCGGCTTTTTGGTGCATTTGACATGGACCTAGAGGCGACAAAATTTATTTTGGGAATGGAATTCAGTAGGGACTGAGTTCACATAAAGCTTTGGTTTAGTCAGAATAAGTATGTTGACACTATTTTTCAGCGGTTTGCTATGAATGATTGTGAGTATTCCTTTACTTGTAGGCATTAAGCTCTCTCTGGATGTGTCCTAAGTCGGATGATGATTTTGAGAATATGTATAATGTGCCTTATGCTAGTGTTGTTGGTAGCCTGATGTATGCAATGGTTTGTATTAGATTGGATATTGCCCAAGTAGTGAGAGTTTTTAGCAAGTTTATGTCTAACTTTGGTAGAGAGCATTGGACTTGTGTTAAGAGGCTATTTAGATATTTGCGAGGGATTTCTAATTATTGTTTATGTTATCATGGTTCTAATGTGGGCAAGTTATTGGACATACATGGCTTTTTGATGCAGTATTGTTTGGCCGTGCTATTAGTTGGGTAAGAAGCAGCCCATAGTTGCTTTGTCCACTATCGAACCAGAGTATATCGTTGGTACACATGCCTATAAAGAGGTAGTTGGGTTATAAAGACTGTGTTTAGGAGTTGGTTTTGATTGTAGGGTGGTTTTGTTGTATCCAATTTGAAACTTGTTAGATTGTACTACATGATCATGTGTTGCCAATTTGTCATTGGCATCAATTGTGTGTCGGGATCCGTTGTAATCGTTTTCGGTTGTGTGGTGAGGTCATCATGTCAAAGTCCAGAAGTTTGAAGTTTCGAATCCTTGTAGCTTGTCTGTCAATTTTAATTTTGATTATTAATTTTTAATAATTCATTATAAATTATTAATTAATATTTTAAAATTAAAATTATTATTATTTAAAAATTCAAAATTTAAAAATAAAAAATAAAATAAAAAGTAAAAAAAGTGGGCTGCAGCCAAGTCAAACGAAAACCCACGGCCAAGTAAGAAGGGGAGGCGACTAGGCAAGATAGGGTCAATTGACAATTCAAAAAAGAAAGAAAAATTGCCTAGCGCTAGCAAGGATAAGTTGCAGCCAATAAAGGTGGTAAAAATTACAAGAGAATCGCGCCAATATGAAATCTACCAAATCAGTATTTAGATAGGAATCAAAGCTAGGAAAAAGATAGAGGAATGAAATCAAACATCCATCTCAAAGAAAAATTGCGGTCAACATACAAAAATCGTGCCTTGAAAAATAATGCCCAATCAGCATGAAAGTTGCTTGCAGTATATAGAAGTGTGTGCCTAAGGTTCACGTGTGCACGTCTGAGGAGAATGAAAGTCTAAGAAACAAAAAAAAGGTTAATACACAGGTGGGCGCCTCTGGTAAGGGATATTAAAAAACACAATAATATTGATTTAGTATAATGGCACATGGCACCATAAGGGGTGCACCTTATGACAAGTTTGGTTTGGATTAATCTAAAAACCCTATTTATAATGGTGTGTGAGTTTTGGGGCACATTTTTTTTGAGGAAGTCAATCAGTTCATTAAAAGAGTTTGTTATTATTAATAGGCATGTCTATATATAAAAGACCGACCAATATTTGAAAGAAGATAAGTTTGATATAAATAGAGTTGGCATCTATTCATAACAATGACTTTTCAAACTCAAATCTGCTTAAATAAAGTGCATTGTTCACATTTAAATCAAGTTTTAATATAGCAGAATCAACATGGAAATAGCAGTAATATATTCAGGAAACATTGATGCCTAAAATAGAAGTGACTTGTGTTTAAATAAGTCCCTATACTGTTAATGAGAAGTCTAAAGAACAATGAATTTATTAGATTTAGAGCATATAATGTTGTGATTTTTAGTTAGAGGATTCAAGTGGGATATTCATCAAATTGTCGAAGTTTATAGAGCAGAGGGTTTTAGATTCGAGTCACCAAGATTGGTAAATTGTTAAGAGTCTTAGAGCTTCATTAAAAGGTTTCCCAGACTTCGTCTGAACAGAGGAAAGGATCATTTGAATCATCTAGAGCTGCTTGCAAAAATGTCTATTTTTAGCTAGTCACCATTTTTCGAAGAGGAGTATATTTTTGAGTTTGTTGTTTTTAGCCAAAGATTACTATTTATAGCTCTCCGCTATTTTTGGCGTTCACTTTTTATAGCTCAGAGTTGTCTATTCTTAGATCTATTTCATCATGCAAGAGACGTAAGCATTAAAAGATAAATTGTAATGATTTCAATCGCCAGTTCGACCAGTAGTTGCATGTTGTAATGCTAGAATTAGTGGACAAGATAATTTGTAATAAAGCTTGCACGTTATGCAAGCATTGTAGTTAGGGTAGAAGTTCAATTATTTTAATTGATTTATTTCTATGCATTTGTTTGTAAATAGTATAAATATGTGCCATTTTGGACTTAGTTTTATCAATGGTAATTCTCATGCCTGCATATTGCGGGAGTTGCTATTCATCGAGTATTCAATGTTATTGTTATCCCAAATTTGTTATTCACTCAATGACATTTATTACACCTATCTTGCTTATAAATGTTTATTGAGATGTCTTGTTATGTGTGCTAAGGGTTAAATTGTTTTAGGGAATTTGCAAGATTTGTATTGCAAGTGAGTTCGAAGGTGTAGCTTGTGGCTTTGTATCGAATCTTACATTTAATTTAACTATAGCGCGTGTTTATGTGTTAGCCTATTCAACTCTGTGTGTACACACCCTGCTTAGTCTCTATTTTTAATTGAACGGAGTAAGCATATAGTTGTAGGATTTGTTTTAAGTCAAAAAACATAAAATCATTTGCTTAGTTTTGAAAGTGCCTCTTAGCCTTTTACTCTAGGCAAAACCAAAATAATACACATTTACATTTTATTTAGCATGAACGTGAACCACTCCAAAAATCATTGTAAAGATTGTAAATTGCAAGTACATATTGTCCAGTTTTAGGTTAGTTTTTAATTTATATGGAGCTTCCCCTTCTAATTGGAAGAGCGGTTTTATCGCACATCTGTTTTGTTTTGTGTTGTACTAAACGTACGAATTAAAATGCTACCAGGTTGAGATTGGATGTTATAGTTAGTGTTATTTGTTTGGTCAGGAACCCTATGTACCATGCTCGTATGAAGCATATTGATGTTCAATATCACTTTGTTCGTGAGATGGTAGAGAGTGGTAAGGTCATGATTCAAAAAGTTGACACTTAGGATAATGTTGCAGATTCACTTATGAAACCAGTGAGCACAAATAAGTTCTCTTCGTGCAGGGAGGCCATGGGCCTTGCATCCTGTACTTGATTCATTTTGTGTTTCCTGTTTATGTAATTGCAATGTATAATATCAAGTGGGAAAATGTTACGGTAAGGTTGAGTGTCATAATAGGGCCCTGTACAAATCCAAATAAAACAGTCCACCATCCCCAATCCCACCAAAAAATTAAATTCACACATTATACCAAAGGATCTCTCCAAGGTTGTCCACAACTCCACAGCATTTACTATATTCCATGGCACACCATGTCCTGTTTGCATTTATAGACACAATGGAGGCAGACAAGGGCAGATGCAAGCCATGTCAACCAAAAGAAACCTTTTGAACTGAGGATGTAGCAGCTTACCACATGAAACGCCCACTGTTCATGCTAAGTAAGCAAGATTATCTCTATGAACTTCAAATAGCAGGATGGAAACTTAACACTCTCTAGCTGCTCAGGTACCCTCCCCACAAATCATGCATCAGCCTGGCTCTAGTAAGAAAAGGAAATTCATGGCAGCTTTACCAATCAGAGCCGACAGTACTTCAAACAGCTGATGTGTGGAGGGATATCTGAAATACAGTATACTGCACACTTGACCAGCCAGTACCATTGCTGTCTTCCTCAGAACTCTGTTGCAGAAAGAAGGTGGCCCAATGTTCCAAATGTGTGTATCTTGAGTGGGGACAAGCCATTCATGCAGCTTGTGACACTGCATTGAATCTGCTGATTGAAAGGGTGTACCCAAAACTATTTCAAAGAACATAGGCAACCAATCCAGCGACAGCCACCAATTCTCCACAGGTTGGCTTTCATCACAATTAACACCACTTTTGGTTCAGGTCCCTGTGGCCGAGACTTGCTCAATGCCTAACAACCAATCTCACTGCCAATTCTGTAAAACAAACAAAAGATCCTATCTGTCAGATCACTGCAGAAAATGGGGATATGAATGCAAGGCTCTGCCAGGGTTCCAAAAAGAATTCAACTTTAGTAGCAAAGATTTTCTTTTTTTAAATTGTTGATAAAAGAAACATGTTTCCATGGAAATAGATTTACTAAGTGTAGTTCTCATATATATACTCTTTCTTTTCTGCTGTAATCATTTGGTAATGATGGTACTTTGTTCTTGTCTGTTTGCTTAAGCTTCGCAAGCAGCTTGCATGTTAGTTTCCCTTCTCTAATGTTTTTTCCATATTAATATGTCAGATCTTTCTTCATTGAAAAAAGGAATGTTCTTTTATTCTAATTAGAGTCTTCATGTATTCAGCTGATCTCTTGTACGATATAGGCACTGGCCTTGAAGTGTTGTCTCCTCTTTGTCCACAATTTTTTCTTGAGATGGCTGGCCTGGGCAATTTGGCTAAGGTATTTATCTGGCCGGTAGTTTCCTAGATAGGCTTTTCCAGATTTTCCTTCTATAGTTTTATTGAGATGCTGATTTATTGATCCTTTACTTGGAGAATGGCTTGCATCCCCATAATTTGCTCTCCAAGAATGTATATTGGCCTTTCGATAGTTGCAATTGAAGAATATATTTAAGTAGGATTTCGGTAATAGGTATTCACAGGTTTTTGGTGATTAATGTGTTGCCATATTTTCTGATATACACCCCTTTGTCATTTATTGGAGAACTTGACAGGGGATGGCAGTGGTTGCAGCCAGGGCAACAAGACTTCCTATATATTCTTCTTTTGCAAAAGAAGGCAATCTGAGTGATCTCTATGCAAAAGGGGAGGCTATATCTACTCTCTTCAATGTTGTGGGGCTGGGAGTGGGTATCCAGTTGGCATCAACTGCATGCTCGTCAATGCAAGGGAAGGTAAAATGGAATTTGTATGGCAGAGTAGCTGTGCTTGCATTGTTGTCTTCATGCCCATAGACTGTATATTTTAATGTAAGTTGTTGCATATATGTGCGGAATTTTTTTGCAAACTTTTGGTGTAGTTATATTTTAAATATAGGCAAAATATTACAGTATATTTACCAAGAAAAGATCTTCTAGTCAAAGATTCTGCAGGTGCCATTATCAACAAAATATGGGAACAGCAGGGTGGTATAAAACTGTTCTGACCACCATTGGTATACTACCTTCTCTATTAGCCCCTACGCTAGTCTGTCTAAAGAAAAAGAAACTGGAAATATATGTAATGTTTCTTATATTTTTGGTTCAATGGCATACAAAAACAGCACGCACATCTAACTGTGGGAGAGATATCAGTCCTTCCTATGCTTAGAATGACTGAGCAGAGTCGGGATGATCTCCAGAAGAAGCACACCATAATCTTTTTGCTACTCATCCACCTCAACCAAAGCCTCACAAAATCATGGCTCTTGAGCTGTTAAACCACCAATTTGATTGCAGATTTGGTCTCAGAATGCAGACATTAAAAGTGTAATGCCGTTTGCAACTCTGCCTGCATTATTCCTATCAATACTGTTTATTTCTCTGTTTAAGCCTCTTATAATGCTCTCAACAGTGCTTTTGAGTCTTTGACTATGATTTCCATGTATCCTGCAAGCTGCTCTTCCATGCTCTTAAGTTTTAACCACAGAAGCAATTTTTTCTCACCCTTATCACAGCACATGGAATTCTTTCCACCACTACCATGCATCATTCATGTCCACAATCATTATTATCTACTATTCCTCTGATTCCATTTGTTCCAGAACCCAATTGTCCTGCTTCTGAACCTGTTTTCTCAAGAGCATGGTCCACAAAGGTATGTACTATGTACCTCTCTGAGAATGAATAAGCAGCCATGGCAGCAACCTCAAAAAACCCTAAATGCTAACAGCAAGAGATATAAAATGCATCTATCCTCACAATGGCATTGAAAATAGGCACAGCAGAGAATAGTCAAATGAGAGAATGATGAAGCTGGAAAAAATAAATAAGGTTCTATCCTCCCAAAGTCATTATTTCTATTCATTTGAGGAGTTATAGTCCTGAATTCCAACCATACTGATGGTAGGAGTTCTTTTCCTTTTGGCAGCGCCCATTTCTGAACCAGACAGTTGACATTAAGCTTCATATGGAATTGAAGTAATCTCTCTACATACGAGTTGTTATCGCTAATGTTTAATCATTTTCTATTCAACCATAAAACATGGTTTTGAGACTTATGTGATGGGTGTTTAAATTTAAATCCTCCCCAGATGCTTCCCTTTATTGCCGTCTACCTGTTGTTTTTCTGCTCCTGGTGGGTGCTTTTGATGAACTGAATGCTTGTTCTCAACTTAGTTTGTGTGTTACATTTTATAGGGCTCCATGTAGGAGCATAGATGTCAAAAACATTCACCTCAATTTGGAAAGAGTCTGCAGCCTATGTTTTATACATGTTGTCGTCAAATGCCTCTAGATTTTCACGGGGAATGGCCAACCCAGTTCTCAGGAAGCACAGTGGTTTTTAAACTTGTGGACAGCCAACTTCCTTTTTCCTGCAGCTTTCTTCTGTTTTCCTCCTTATCCGCTGAATAATTTTTATCCATTCACAAGTAAAGCATTCCAGCAGTCTATACTAAGACCTTGCTTAGGAAAAACAAGGACTATTTTAGTAATACCCTTCAGAAGGAGCTCATAGCCTCTGCAAAGCTGAGTTCAGATATAAGGTGAGGAGCATGAGGATGAAGAACTCATGGTACTCAAGCTTGTCTTATCCTCCTCCCTTAGTTTATAAAGTAACTGGGCTTAGATTGACATATCTGACTAGAAAAGTTTAAAATTATGAAAGCATAATATTAGGCTTTGAGGGGTACCGGTTTGACGTGAGCAATAAACAAGTAACCAAATAAAGTGTTCCAGCGTTCCTAAGGTTTGCATCTTCCTGTTTTTTTCCCACCTAATAATAGTATCTTGGGGTGATGAGGACTTGTAGTGTGTGATATTTCCACGAATATTTTTATGTTTGTCTGATCTTATGTGCATAATGTTAGTGTTTTAATTTGTCTTTTGCAAGACAACACAAAATGGAACAGTGTGTGAGGTAAAACCTCTCTTCAAATTTGAAGGGGAAGCTCCCCCATATCTAAACTAAACTTAAAACGAAGCTAAACTAACCCTAGACTAAAACTATAGACTAGATATACAAATATGCACACTATACAAGATTCATTGAGGGAGTTGTGCGTAAATGAAAATGGCTACCAGCCTATATTTTTGCCTTGGATACATGCACCAGACTGTTAACCACTGTGCCTTGCAAATGACATTTTTAGATATTGAAAGAAAGAAACTGCTATCTAAACACACATAAACTTCACCTTCAGGCTGGCTAAAATTGAGACTAGCTATTCAGTGTAAACAAGTTAATGAAGGAATAGAGTGCACAATTTCGAGAAATAAATAGCTAAGTTGTATTCAAAGCCACAGCTTAGAGAGACAGATGTCATCAATACAAAGCTTGACTTAGTACAATCTACTTTCAATCTACTTGATGAAATTATCAACACAATAAATGTAGACGTAGAATAACCAACTTGAACAATAGTCTTCGCAGTATAAGCGTAGCATCAACTATCCTCTCTAGAGTTTATGTGCTTAAAGCATTTAATTATAGGTTTCAAATTCCCAATCCTTGGGACTTAAAAATAATTTTATTTTAATCTCAAAAAACAAGCTTTAAAGCGAAATGCTTAAAGGTTGCTGAAAAGAAAGAAACTTCGAAGCAAATCTAATCCTGAAAAAAAAATAAAAAAACATGGCCTAAAAATAGGTCCTCTTCTATGCCCAAAAATAGATCAAGACCAGAAAACACTTCAAAAATATGTTGAATCTTATCTTGCACATAGAGAATTAGTGCTTTAATCTTGGCTTTTTACTTTCATGGCCAACTGGTCTAATTGTGGTGCCACATTTCTTTATAGGTGGTGTTGTTTGATGTTTTTTCCAATTTTAATTACTTGGAGAAAAGTGATGGTTGAACCCAACCAAATGTGCATCAGTGGAGATATGTGATGGCATAAAAGTCATAGGTGCACAGCCAAAACACTTTAGCCACCTTTTTTTAACATGGGCGGAGATCTTTAATGGCTTAGCCACTCCAAAAGTGTGCCAAGTTCATGAAGAGAAGTTTTAAAACACTTAAGACACTTTTTCATTCCCAGGCAGATCTTTAGCTCATTCTCGCCATTTACCTTTTTATGACTTAGGCGGAATTTTATGTCACTTATTCCACTTTGGGTGGAACTTTTCTCCACCTGAGCCAAGTTTTATGAACTTAGGCCGATGTCTTGATCACTCTTGCCTGCTTCTTGCCTGCTTTTTTGAAACATAGCAAAACTTTTGATCACTCACACCACCTTTTGGAAATATGGCAAAAATTAATGGTGTGTTTGCCATGTTTTTTCAAACTGGGTGGAACTTTATGCCACTTGAATCATGTTTTGACTTGGGTGGAATTCTTGTCCACTTAAACCAACTTTATGCTAGGCAGAAATTTGAGTCACTTATGCCACTTTTCCAAGTTGGGCAGAAAAATTAAATGGCTCAGCCCTTGCATTTGTGCGCCCAAGTCATGTGGAGTGGAGATTTCCATCATCTATGCCGAGGGGGAGGATTAAAACACTTAAGCCAAGTGGAGTTTTAACTCACTCATTCTAGGTGGAGATATTGGCCACTTAAGCCACTTTTCCAAGCTGGGCAGAACTTATAGATGGTTGAGCTATCACAAATGTGTGCCCCAGGAGGAGTTTATATCACTTAATGCCATCCTTTGTAAGCTAGGTGGAATTTCCACTCACTTGAGACAAGTTTAAGACCTTAAGCAGGAAAACCATGTAGCAAAGCCACTCCAAATGTGCACCTTCCATGCCTTAGTCATTTTCATACTTATTCTTATTTGCCAAAGCCATTGACAACCTTCAAACTTTGTTGCATATTAAACAACTGCAACCTCCATCAACCTGCAAAACTTGTTAATCGAAAAACAAAGACTATGACACAACAACCTTGCCCTCTGACAGGGAGGACCACAAATTGAATTGGGTTAACGCACATTGATGATCAATCATGACAACAAACAAAAAAAGGCAAGTACAAACATTGAGTTTTGTAGGGGTGCAACACATAGGATAGCATCTATTGTCGAAGGTTTCAAAGGTCTTTTGTATCACACTGATTTTCCATTGTGCATACTCATCATCACATGATTTTGCAGTATTCTTCTTTGATAGCATCGCTTCTTTTTACTTTTAAAAACAAATTAGCGAATGCCTTGAAGCATTATGTTCATCTGGTACTGACCTTACAAAATACCAGTCCGACATGGAAATACTCCCAAAGAAAGGGTTGCAGAAGTAGGCATTTCAGCAAGAACTGCACTAACCACACATTTCTTTGCTTGTAAAAGATATTGTTTATTTATTCCCCTCTTTAGAATTCAGGGACTTTTGCTGTTGCATTTATGTATTCAGTAACATTTAAAATTATTTACTCCAGTCTGCTGGTTTAGATTCTTGTTTGACTAGCTAGACAGAGACCACGGGAGACAGACCCAAGATAAACAAATGATCCAACCAAAGACTGTAAAAATTAGCTTATTGAATGAAATGATCTTTTGATTGACCAACTTCAAATACGGTGTTTGTTTCAAATAACTCAACTCATACAGGCCCCATAAAGCCTTTCTGACTAGTTTTTTAATTTTTATTATTCTGATATGTATCAATCATTTCCCAATCTGGAGTATAATGATTCAACTAAACAAGAATGTTTATAGGATAATGATGAGATTCACTCCTATACATATTTTTGTAAATAATAATCAATTATGAGCTTTTTGCATTTTATTGACCTTACAGCACGCTGCATTATAATTGATCAATCATAGATTGAATTACCACACAGATGCTCAAATGGTTATGTTGCTCATTCGAGGTATAAACTACCAAAATTCAACATACATAATCTGAAATTGTATTTACAGGTGTTCAATTGATCAATACTCTTGAGTGCAACAAATAATGGAAATGAGCATGCAAGAGAAATTAAAGACTAACAACATCCACACAATTGAAACAATCTTTGAAGTGGACAAAATAGTGTAGACGAATATAGACTTCACCACAAGAAAAGGCTGTATTTTATTCTTGTGCCATAATGGTTTTTACAATATGAACACAGTATTATTGCTCTGTGATGCTTTTGCAATATGTACATAGTGGTATTTCTCTCTGATGGAGCTTGGAACTTATGTACTTATACTCTCCTCAGAAAACCCTGTTCTTCCTGTACCATATCTGCCGGAAATGACTAAAAGCACCCCCAAATGTTTGGAGTGAGTGTATTTATCAACCTAGGAATGTGGATTCACATCTTGTCTCTTACAATCTCACATTTCAGTTACTCTCTGGGGAATCTTCGGTTCTCCTTGCTAGTTTTGACTCTTTGATCTTCTCATTTTGTGTTCCAAGTATCCATCTGTGGTCAAATTATGTGATCTGCAGTCTGGCCTGTGGAATTCAGGACACCCACAGATGTTCCCCTGTTGATCTGCAGAAAATATGACAGTTCTGTGGACTGTTGTGCTACTGTTCCAGCTACAGTCTCAGTGGATAATTCCAGTTGACAGTTTTTGATGATGTTGTATACTTGTACATGATACATTTTGGATTGCACCCTTCATCACTGTACATCTATTTAATTCATGCCAGTGAAAGTGAAGATTTATTTTGGTAATTAACTCTCTTTGCTCTCTTTTATGTATGTATTTTCTTTTAAAGTTATCTGCTGTGAGTACTATGGGGGATGAAATAGTTGGTATAAAAACCTAGTTACTACTCTGTCCTTCCTTTGCTCCTGTTGTAGGGGCAACCATTCTCTGACTCTGGTCATTGCCAGAAAATTTTGCCCTAAATATTTACTTCGTGACATGGGATTTCATCTTCTTTTGCTATCCACCTTGCCTGTGGGATCCTCTCATTCTGCTTGATGCCTTAACCTCTGTTGTAATAAATTCCCATCATTGACAAACTAGTTTTTGAGTTGTTTTTGTTCTGGTCATGACAGATCTGGCATTCTAATGTTGGGAATCGAGATCATACTGCTTCTTTTTAACAGATCCCTGCTGCTAAATATGTCTCTGGAGTGGTTTTGACAGTCCTCTTCCGTTGTACAGATAACGATCAGATTTCATTTGGATGAGTTTGCAACTGACTCATGCCTGGTTCTGCCCTGTGCTCTGTTTGTGACCTCCCTAATCACTGCTACATTCTCTATGGCCCATGACAATTATAAATAGAAAAAAGAAAGGAAATTATAAGGTTTTTGACTTGTATAAAAAATAAAAATCTACCAAGGATCATTCCTTTTTATGTGGGATATGGGAGTTTAGTAATTTGTCAAGTCACTCATCTTGCAGGGTTCCAAAGTTGGTTGAAGATTTTATCTAAAAGATAATAAAATTCTGCTTAGCGAAGATCTGTGATGTTTTAAATTTCTATTAATCACTAGGGGGTCACCTTTTGTGTTCATTATCTCCTAGGTTTCCTCAATATTGTAGTCACGATTTTCATTGTCACTTAGGGGTTTCATTGTTCTTAAGAAAGCTTTTGGTATTTTAAGGGGTCTTCTCTATATCCCCTCATTTGACTTTTGTGTATGTAAAAGAAAGAAGCAAAAAAGGTGTCTTTTCCTAGTTTCTTGTCTTGTGCATTTATTATATTTTATAGAAAATTGTATGGATATTTTTTGCAACCCTTCAAGTGTGACCTAGAACCATGAGATTTTCCAACTATTTACAAGAGAGCTACATCACCAATTACAACAACAAAACGGGTTTCAACTCAAAATTTATATAATATATGACGAGCAAGTTCAACATCTCATGCAATAAGATCATACCACTAGTTCTATTGCTTCTTGATGTATTTGCATCCTAGTGTTGGCACAATCTTGCATCACCCAAAAACATGTCTTTCTTTGGTACACTTGCTTATCTATTGTATTAATTGCTGGGCGCGAGCTTATCTTGTGTGCAGGTTTGTTTTTGTGTGTTGGGCAGTTTTAGTGAACTGATCCAACTCTTGCTTTGTTGGTGCAATGTTATTTCCTTGCACAGAGCTTGTTGGCCTTTGTGCAAGCTCCTTGCACTTTCCATCCTGCATGCCCACACATAGCCTTTATGCAGCCTTACAATCTCGCATCTAGACCTTGGCGCTTAACCCTTGCATTGCATGCAAGCCTCTTTGTGTGCACACCTTACACAGCCCTTGCGCTACCCGCGCAAAATCCCATGCAAAACATTCCCGCGCTGCATAGATTCATCAATGCACAACCTTAGGAAAAGTCAACAGATGTCAGAATGTTAAAAGTATAGTTTCAGGTTATTTGGGCATCTTCATATGAAAGAATGATCAGATTTTTCTGCAGGGAAGTTATGTCAAACTGTCAGACCTAGAATGTTAGAAAATTGCCAGAATTTGGATTTATTGAGGAATGACCTGCAAGTTCAAATTAATGATTGCACATCCCTTGGATCAAATTTGCTTCTAAACACACATTAATGGCAGCATTGTGTATTACAATCTTGGAATCCAGTGCATCAAATTTCGTTCTTGCCTGGGTGCTTACTTATAAGTTATATTAGACCACATGAGTGTGGTAGGGGTTTAGAATATGAGGGTTCGACTCTTAGTTTAGAGATTGATAGATTGGGTTTTGGGTAGAGCTTTGAAGCCATAAAGAGTTGGCATTGGGATATATTGTAGCATAGAGTGATGGGTTTCACATTGAAGGTGGCTTATGTTGTAATCTTTTCTTTCTGCAAATAAATATGATTGCTTCTATTTTGAATTCCCCCATTTTTCTTTTGTGCTAGCTTCCGTTTGTCTCCTCTGTGTGCCTGTTCGCTAGTTCATTCAACCAACATTTAGTTGCTGCACTAGTTGGTATCAAAGCTAGCATTTGAATCCTAGTGGTGAGCTCATGAGAGTTCCATATCTGTAATCATTTGTGGAAAGTGTTGTCACATTGTAGGTGAATTGGAGGAGATGCTTCGTAGAGTTGGAAGAGGTGTGAGAAACAATCAAGTGACGTGTTAGTAGTCTAGTTGACATGTTGAGGCCATCCAGACAAGGCTCAAAATCATTGAGACCACACAATGGAAAAGAGGGGTTATGGCTAAAGACACTAGTGACGACGAGAGAGATTGTGACATGTGACATAGTGCCGCAGATCTTGATGTTGAGGAGGACATTACTCGAAAGGAAAGATTTTCCATAGCGTTGCTAAAGGTAGGGAGCAAGTTGAGCTTTGATCTCCCAAGCTACTCAAGAAGCTTAAATCCATAGTTGTTGCTGGACTAGATCACTAAGCTAGAGAAATATTTTGAGTTCAACGCGATCAAGGATCCCAAGAGAGTTAAGTGGGACTTCGTCTAGAAGAGTCGCATTTAGAGGAACAAGCAGAAGGTCTCATAGTGGGACCGTATGGTCACCAAGCTCAAGGAGAAGTTAATGTTGACCAACTAAATGTTAGATTTGTTCAAGAAGCTCCAAAACCTACACCAAAGGGAGATGTTTGTGAAGGAAGACATTGAAGAGTTCTATAGACTTGGTATTTGGTCCGGTCATGAGGAAGATGATGCGAAAAAAGTCTCTAGGTATGTGAATGGTTTGTAACTTTGTGCATCTCAATTCAAGATGAGATATGTTTGCTAATAATTCATTCTATACGAGAGGCCTACCAGCTAGTGCTCAAAGCAAAGGAGAAGTTGTCTCATAGGTAATAGCGTGCATGACGCAAGGGCAAGGATATAAATAGTATTAGCATTTTAATTTGTCCTTTGCAAGACAACACAAAACAAAATAGTGTGTGAGGTAACACCTCTCTTCAAATTTGGAAGGGGAGATCCCTGAGATCTAACTAAACCTAAAATTAAACTAAAGTAACCCTAGACTAAAATTGTAGACAAGATATACAAGTATGCACACTATACCAGATTCACTTGGGGCTTTGCATAAATGAAAATGATTAAGTGGCTATATTTTTGCCTTGGGTACATGTACTAGACTATAAACAGTCATGCCCTACAATGAGATTTTTAGATATTAAGGATGAAACAACTAATTTAAACATGTACAAATAACACCTTTAAGCTGCGTAAAACAATGACTAGCTATTTAGTGCAAACAAGGATTTGAAAGGAATAACAACACATAAATCAACACCACACAATTTCAAGAATTAAACACTTAAGTTGTATAGAAAGCCACAACCTAGGTAGACGATATGGCCAATACAAAGCTTGATGCTACAATCTACATTCAATTTGATTCATGAAATTACAAACATAGTTCAACCATAGTTCGCTTATTCAAACTCGACTCAGACTCAATAAACCAAAAATTTTCCTACTCAATAGAACTCGACAACTTAAAAAAATTTAAATTTCTTAAAAAAATATAAATTATATGCAAAATACAATTACAAAATGTATGAAATAAGTCTGGTGGGGGTTTAGAGGCCCTTCATGGGGGTTTGGGCCCCAGTGGGGTTTGGGGGCAGTGCCCCTAACGTGTTCCTTGTTGTGGTAAAGAGTGGGGTCAAGGGTTGGAGCCCCCACCATCAAGCCCAAATGAAGGCTTTTGAGACCACATAGACCTTCGAATCCACTATAAATCCTTCCAATTTGCTCAATAATGCTGAAATGCTAAAAAATATGCGTTTTTCAATGTTTTTCTTGTGTTTGAACCTCCTTCCTGCATCTGTTGCACATTGGTGAGTTTCCTACATGGACTCATTGAGTTTCAGCGAGTATTCACTAGGTTTGGAGGTTGTGACTTGCCGCAAACTTGGCCAATGGGGATGGCGAGTTTTTTGTTGATGGTTGTTTTTCAACAAGTCAACAATAGAGTAAAATACTAGGTATTTAACTCTCTCTTGAGCAAAGCCTCTCGAATGCTAAACCAAGTGATCAAACGAGATAACTCCAAGGTTCCTTCTTCTAATAATGTTTCAATTTCAGTAAGAAACAGCTCAATGATTTAAGTATGATTCTGCTGTTAATCAACAAAGGGACTTACACAATTGTTCAACTTGTTGTTTCAAAGACTCTGGAAGTGAACACTAGAAAATCTAGGTACTGCAACTGACGCGTATGATTTAACAATGGACGTTCTGATCCTAAATCTAAATGATTGATAAAAAAGGGCAAAAGATTAGGGTTGAGAAATACTAATCTAATCCTAATGGAAGGACGTTTACTGCTTAAAGTGAAGTCGAACCAAATCTTGTTTTGCCAAGATAAAACAACTACACAAGAGAGGTGCTATCTTCAAAGGTATGTAAGATGTTTAAATCAATTATGCTCATGAAAATTCAACAGGCATAAAGATCAAATTGACGCTCAATTGTAAAGACTTCACTACAAGGCAATAAAAAATCTTTCACTAACTAACTTATACTTAAAAGAAAACTTGCAACTTAACTTAATATTCGTGTGAAAATTGAAACCATGCAAACACTCAGAAATATAAATAGAATCACCAAATCAATGAGTCTTTTATTATCTCGGAGAGCTCTTACAACAATTTCAGAATTTCCAACTCGTTTACAAATGAGAGCAATGAGAGCTCTTTTATAGTCCTCAAAGGAGAGAAGGGTCAAGATTGATCGGCGAAATCAGCGGATCAGATCAAGCCTCATCACAAGTAGTTACAACAAACTATACTTTATTAAATGAATGAGATTAACTTTATTAAATACAGGAGGTTACTCATATTAAATGAAAGAAGTCATGAAAGAGAGAACAAAGGCACGCTTTCCAAGAGGATAAGGAAGCCACATCATCAAGGTGAGTACTATGTAGTAGTACTATGAGATACAACGAATCTGGACACAATTTGAATAATATCTTCCATTGGTACACTTGTCGCTGCCTTAATGGATCCTTCTGCCACTGCTACATCTGCCTCATAGACTCCAAGTGTCTTCTCCCAGTCGTTTATCCAAGACTTATTTTCCCCAAGACGATATGCAAGTGTGAATATATTATCTAGTTGACTTTCATCAAGTCCATCATATTGAAAGTAGAATGCCTTAACTTGTTGCTTCATGTTCTCAATAGTAACATTTCCATAAGGATTACAAATCTTTGTCAAAGCAGTATATATATGATTTTCTGTTCTTAGAAGAACACTTCTTATCCTGGACATATCTACTTCAATCTTATCAACTAGTTGCCCCTTGTTGTGAAAGGAGAAATACCAAGTGACAAAGTCATGTGGAGTATCTCTGTCAATCACCTTATTATGAATTAAATCTTCTACTGGAGCTTCCATTAAGCTTTTGAGTTGTGGCATATATTGCTCTTTGATTGGTTTGAACTCGGCACAATTTTCCAATAAAGCTTGGACTCGACCTTGGAGCTTAATGACTCTGTCATACACTTGCACAATTTCTTCTAGGTAAATATAGGCCTTGTCTTCTGTCTTTTCTATCCATCCCTTCATCATCTGGGATGAAGTTCTCATGTCCTCAACTCGGGATACTGTTTCCTGTGGAAGAATGGAAGGAGGAATTGCAGTAGCTTCCTTCTGTTGAATAGGTTGCATGACCTGTTGGATGTAATGCTTCAATGTACTAAAATCTTGTTCAACTTTTATCCTTGCTTCTCTTTCTTGTTTCAACATACTTCTCACATTATTCACTGCATCTTGTAGTTCCTCATCGACTTGTTCCCTTGTGATTGGACCCATGCCAATTGTAGTCAAATTATAATCCTCAGGTGCCATGTTTTCTATCTCCTTGTCACTTCTAGGAACAACTATGTGGACCTCTCTGTTTCCAGCAGAATCTTGAGTGATTTTAGAAAGGATCGTTGCTTTCTTCTTCTGATTACTCTTTTGTATATTTACAAGCAATTCCTCAACTGCAGTAGGCTGATAAGTCTCTACAATTGTGCTTTCTTCAATCCTTTGTCTCAACCATGGTGGGAAAGTAGAAAGATCTCGTTGTTCATGAGCTTGATTGTGTTGAACACGAGCTACTTCTTCATCAGATTCAGCTTGTCCTATTTCATCCTGACCAAGATCATCATTCTCTTCTATTATGACAGTGGGGCTTGATTGGATTTCTTCTGATGGAATCAAGGCAACTTCTTCTATTACTTCTATCTCTTGTATTGGATTTTGAACAATTGAAACACCTTCTTGTGGATTAGATGAAGTAGATGGATTACTCTTTTTCTGAGGTCTTCGGCTTGATTCCCCTTGATCTTGACTAGGTCTTTTCCTCTTTCTGGCTGAATTATTGCTCTGATCATTCCCACTATGTTGTGGTTGGCTATGTGTACTATGCTGCTTGGGTTCTCCTTCATCCATCTTATTGTAGGTGAGATCTTGATTTTCAGCACTCATTTCCTGTAATAGTTGATTAATACACACTTGTGTCATGGCTAAAACCGGCTTTATCAAATCTTCTTCGGATGCATCTCTCTTTGACCAATCAATTGTGTAAGGCAAATCCTTTATCTTGTCAAATTCATCTATTAGCATAGTATCATCCTCGGTGAACTGGTCTGGAATCCTGAATGCTTTGGTGGCTCTGACTAAATCCCAGTCGAGTCTCGAACTTTGAAGAGTTCGGAGATCATCTTCATCTTGAGCACTGGCCCAGTGGTCTTCCAACTGCTTGATATGTTTGAATTCTCTGTTGTATTTCCAGCAAACTTGGAAAGGGTCAAAGTTAGGCCTTTTGGTGCCATGAGTTTGCAAATGATAAGCCTGTAGCTCTATTTCAGAATACTCAGCTGCTGATAAAGACGGACATTCCAGATTTTGTCCAAGACAAAGTGGAAATTGGATTCCTCCTTTCTTCTTCAACTTCTGCAACCTGATGAGTTCTAGGAGTTGTCTTGTAACTTCTAACATTACCATCCTGTTGGTTGGATACCTTGGCAATCTGTATGGATATGATGTGAATCCTTGGATCCTTAGGTAAGTGTACCTTTCATGTTGAGTATACCAGTGTCCATATGCTGAAATGAATTCTCTTGCTGCATTAGACAATCTTTTATGAAATTCTCCCCTCAGTTTCTTCATTATGAACATGGCAAATGCATCATTAAACCTTGTATAATGATTAATACTCTTGAGGTGCAACTGAGGATAACATTGATGTGACAAGTATTTGTTAGGTCCAATGCCGATTTCTCCTTTTCTGGTTAAACCTGAGTAGACTTCATTTCTGGCAAGAAGGTACACTATATAGGAACTCATATAACAAGTCTTAGTTTTAGCAAAACTGAGGAACTGCTCATGTATACTTTGACTGATAAGTCCAGCCCAATCAATCATTTTCCCTTTAAGAACTGACTTGATGAAAGAGTACATCCACGGCTGAAAGGTAGCAGATTGAGGCATTCCTGTCATTCTGTTCAAAAACATGATTAGATATCCAATTTCCGGATGAAAATCTGACTTATGGAACTGTGGAGGATTATTCATATTGAACTTCATGGCTGGATTGGCCATCCACTCTCTCCTTATCTCTTGTAACTTTATCTTGGTGTCGACATCATACTCCTGCTGGCCTTGTTGTTTTGAGATGCTGATCATCCTCTCTTTGGTTGGAATGTTGAAAGTCTCCTCGACTGCTTCCCTTTGCAAATAGGCTAGTATCGTTCCATCCTTGGCTATGATTTGCCTTGTATTTACATCATACTTTTTGACACATTCGATGATCATTTCCGGACATGGCAAAGTTGGCGGAAAACAAGCAGCTTCAATGGCTCCACTCCTCATGATAGCTCGAGCGAGGCTTCCTCCGTTAGGTTCTTCAAGGACTGTCTTGATATCTTCCAAGTTGCTGCTTCCCATATTTGTATCGCTTACATTTGTCCACCTTGAGACGAGCTTTGATTCGGGAATCTTCCCTTTGGCATCCATCCGGATCTTGGCTTGTCGCTCCTTGGAAGTCATTGCCATTATTCTGCAGTCTTGACGCGAATAAGTGATTGCAAACAAAATCTAGATTTTACTTCAGCAACTTTAGTAGATTAAATTATGAAATTTTCTTCTAAAATTATGAAATATTACTATTAAATTTAGAAAATCTATAAAAAAATCATAAAAATCCATTTATTCTTCAAGAATTTTATCAACATTTAAACAATTTCAAGGCATCTAATGAAAGAAAAATAAGAAAATCAGATCAGAAAAAACTCAGATCAGACTTACTTGATGAGCTGTTTTGTATTTGATACCTTGCAATTTGATTTCCCACTTGACAAAATTTGATAAAATCAAATTTATCTTCTAAAATCAACTTCTTGTGGCTGCTCCTTGAAGAAAATTCTGCTCTTGGAGAACAAATCTGCTCTTGAAAATAAATCAAATGAAAAAGAAATGAGGCACATATATATAATTCACTTTAAAAACTTTCCTTCTCTCTAGGCCGACCTCATGCACAAACATTTAATTTATTTATGATCTTTATTAAATGAATGCATTTCACGTTCCCCGAAGGCAACAATCATTAAATGTTTGAAACTTCTTTCTTTTGTTGGACGTATTTCTCCCTCCTCCAAGCGCATAGGATCAGAAATTCAGATCTCTTTTGCATTTCGCATTAGACAAGAGCGTGGGGAGTCTTCTTTATTAAAACAGCATTGACTTCCTTGTTGAACTTCGCATTGGATGATGTTTTAACAATCTTCAAGTCTTTGTTTCATAAAGCTCTTCCTTCATCATCCTCCTAGTCGCATTAGATGAAGTTTGTTGATTCCTCTTCACATTTCATCTTGGATTTGGTCTTCGAGTTTCACTTCATATTTCGTATTGGATGGGGTTTTAACAATCTTCAAGTCTTTTCGCCTTGGATGATCGAATGGAGTCTCCTTCATGGAATCCTTTTGTCTTGCTGTCTTGAAACTCTAAAACTTGTTTTCAACATTTCGCGCTAGTTAACCCCTTGATGATCCTCCTTCATGGTTCGCATTAGATAGAGGATTAATGGTTTCTTGTTTCAAGTCGCACTAGATTCAAGTTTAGATTCTTCTAGTGATTTCGCATTGGTTCAAGGCATAGAATTCCTCTTAAACATTTGGCGCTTTAGATCATTAATTATGGAGCATTTGATAGGTAACATGAAGTCTTCAAGTCATTTGAACTTTTAGATAGAACTTTAGGGTCTTTCCTCTTGGTATGGCGCATTGGATGACCTTGTTGGAAACCTCTAAACTTACCTTGAAGACCAAACCTTAGATGTCTCAATCTCCTCATGACATGGCGCATTAGATGGAGGGTAGAAAATCTTTAGAATGTATCTCACTTTACCCTCGCATATTGGATAGTCTTGCTACTGGCGGAGTGCTTCAAACTTCCAAATCTTGTGAATAATGCTTTTGGTTAAGGGTCGTTGGAACTTGTAGAGTTTTCCTTCAAAAATCGCATTAGATCAAACATTACGAATCCTCTAGAATGTGGGCGCACTAGATCAAGGTGTAGGATCCTGTGGAGTTGTCATTCTACCTTAGAGGAGACCTCATGATGTTGGCGCATCACCTAAACAACTTAGATTCTCTAGACTTGATCGCATTGAATAGCCTTGGAAAATGATCTCTGGAATCACTTTGAGCGCATTACTTCAAATTTTAGAATCCTCTAAACTTGTCTCTCGAGGAAGTCGCATTAGATAGGGTCTTAGGAATCCTCTGGAGTGTGGGCGCACTGGATGACCTTGTAGGATCCTATGGAAGGCGCTTTGGATTTGAGTCTTTAAAACTTCATCTTTAAAATTGCTTGGGCGCACTGGATCATGTTTTAGATTCCTCTGGAATTATCTCTCAAGTGTCTTATTAGATCATGCTTTAGAAGTGGCACTGGATCAAGTTTTAGGCGCATCACTTCATGAACTCAAATCCCCAGGAATTGGCGCACTAGATCGAGGGAAAAGATCCTTAGGTTTTGGCGCATCACTTAGACATTTCCAAAACTTCAAACCTACTTCTCCCTTCTTGGTGGCGCATCACTTCAAGGATGAAAATCCTCTGACCTTTTCATTAAAATTCGCTCCAAGATTCGCTTTAAGACTTGTTTTTTCACTTTCGCATTGGTTGAAGGCATTAAAATCTCCATTTCTTCCTCCGAAATGACCTTTTAGTCTGGGCGCACTAGATGGAATTTTCAAATCCTCTGATATTTTCGCACTGAATGAAGGATTAGATGGGCGCACTGGATCAAGTTTTCAAATCCTCTGACTCAAGTGTGTTATCCTTCGTGATTTTGCGCCCAGATTTGCGCCATCTAAGTGTCTAGTCGCATTAGATCAAAAGTTTGAATCCTCTGACTTCGTCAAGTATTTTTCAGGATCGCGCGAGTAAAGGTATATTGAAAAATATATTTAAGTATAAGTTTAGAGATTGTAAACTTATACTTTAAATATTTTTCAATATACCTTTCAGGATGTTTGAGATAGGTCCCGAATCCACCGGATTTAAGATGCAAAATATAG
Source organism: Cunninghamia lanceolata (assembly GCA_027924645.1). NCBI lineage: Eukaryota > Viridiplantae > Streptophyta > Pinopsida > Cupressales > Cupressaceae > Cunninghamia > Cunninghamia lanceolata. The sequence continues at coordinate 8,241,546 of BSBN01000635.1, read as the reverse complement.
AATTTGGAGGATTCACTAGATTTCATACTTAGCCATTTTTCAGGATTTTCAGGATTTCAGGCTCCAGGCTTAGTCTTTTCAGGGTCTCAAACATTCTGAAGGATTAACTTCAAAACTCAATGTCTAAATAGGATTTGATCACAATTCTTCATTATTGCAAGTTCATCTATCCTTAATCGTGAACCAAAGATCATAGGCAAGGAAATTGTTACCGAGCCGGCAAAGGAAAACAAGTCAGGACATCATTAAAATCTCAGCAAAACTCATTGAAAACTCATTGGAAACTCACTGAAAAGCTCAGAGCTCAAAAAAAGGGGGGTCCCTATTCCTAATGGGGCGATGTGTGATTTGGTCACAACATTTTTCTTGGGAGTACTTGGCCAACAAAAAATCTCGTGAACACTCGGCACTGAGTACTCGACAAGTTTGTATATTAGGAGTTCAACAAAACTTCAGCTGAATAGTAGTTTATGCAGCATAAGCCTCACTTTAACTATCATTAAGAATATCTTATGCACAAGGTACTTATTTATAGGTTACAATGAAAAGTTTTTAGGGATTTGAGAATAATAATTATTTATCTCAAAGAGAAATGTTTTAAAGCAACCCTTCCTAAAATTGTATAAAAAGTGGAAGGAAAAGAACTATAAAGCAAAATTCAACTAATAAAATACAAACTAAACTAAAGTGACCTAAGAATAGGCCCTCATCCACTGCTTAGAAATAGAACACTGGAAATAGCCATTGCTAGACTTAGCCGTTGCTAAAAATAACAATTTGCATGAGTGTTTTGTTGGGACTCCTATTTTCAAGCCTCATATTTACAACAATCATGTCAAATTCACCAAAATTTTCCCAAGAGGTTCCTGTGTATTCACCTCGTTTTTGTGTTTGGCGATGTTTGGTGTTGTCTCCCCTGAAATTTGACTAAGTCTGAAATTTGTGAGATCCTCCAAATTCTAGAATCTACCATTTAACTCCTATAGATCTGACACCACTCTCAAACATCTTGACAGTATATACATATACTAGCAATTGGACCCATAGGTTCAATAGGCACGCTGAAAAATTTATGAAGAAATTGTAGAATTTGTTAGATATTTTTTATTATTTATTAATTTATAAGTTATTTAATCCACTAAATTATTTTATCAATATTAAAGGTTGTCTTCTTTCAATTATATTAGTAAATTTCCTTTTACATTATATATTGAGATGAATAAACATGGTTGGGTTTGAGTTCGATTTTCATGAAGTCCTAATTCATTCATCCCTTGAGACATTCTGGGTTATGCATGCTTCCACATTTTGCATACATATCTATGCAAAATTTAACTTTTAAAATTGACCCAATATTCTCTTTGATTATGCCATCTTCTCCAAATTGTCTTGGATAAGATTTACCTGCCTCATTAAGATTTGTGTCCCAAGTTTTGTAATCTTCTATTTATTTTATATATCATACATAATATTAATACTTATTATTGTATACTATATTTTATATTATGTTAATTATTTAATATATTTTTAAAAACTAATTTAATATTAAAACCATAGATTTATATTTAATAATATATATTAAATATTGAGATATATTTTTTATTTTATTGTCCATCAATACATTGATATGAATATAATATATTTTAATAAATTGTAGTATTAATATATTATTGTATTATTATTATTATTATATAATATAATATAATAATTATTTTATCATATATTATATTCTGTTTTTTTGTTGGCCCTCCTCTTCAGCTTACTTAGAAAGCTCGTGATATTTTATTTTATGAATAGTTTTGAGATAAATGAAGGTTCTTTCTAACATGGTTGTTCAAAGAAAAAAATACTTAATTTTTTCACTCTACATTCAAAATAAAACAATTAATTTGCTTGCAAGTTGACTTCGAGGCAATACACTTGTCCTATTAATAACCCAAAAAAACTCTCTGAAATAAAATTAAAAAAACCCTAAAAGTAAAGATATCTATTAAGGAATAACTCTGAGGAATAACACTTCCTCCGGGTCGCAGGGCCCTGTCAAGAAAGGATTGATGGAAAAGACGAGTTTTATGGTACCTTTGCAGGCCCTGACCTGTTCTTCAGCCTTCCATCTACATTCCTCTCCGTTATCTTGTGCTCTATTTCTTTCAACTCTCTACTAAAGCTCTCAAACACCTCCATTACGTGCTTATCATCAATCCAATCCCCTGTTTCTCTCTGCCCCAGATACACTTCGTCTGTAGAATGTCTGGACAATATCTCTATCAGCCCAATGCCCAGAGTAGTTTGAATTTGATTGGAGACAGTTCTCAAGAAAACCAAATCTGGATTGTTAACAAGCTCTAAAAAATCCTGTGATCCTTCCTCGGCGATAAACCTTCTAATTGTTATATAACATCTTAAAAGAATGACAAACTAACTATCATCATACACATCTAAACAGAGAAAATGTATACCTCCTCCACTGTAAGGCCACCAAGGGTATTTTCTATATGTGCAGCACTTACAGAACTGACTTGCAGGCCATATAATTCTGGGTCCAATTCGCTTCTTGGGGAAAACTCTGTAAATTGTTAGAGTTGATGTATCAGACCGTATCATACGGTGTACCTTGCCAATATAGGATTATAGCTCAAATAACTGAACATTGTGCTGTTCAGATTCCTGTGAGCTTGGAATACATTTAAGAGTTATTTGAGCCACTTTAGGCAATTCTTAATATATAGGAAAACATGGAAAGAAATAAAGATGATCAATGTTCAACCATAATAGTAATGAGACTGACTGTAAAGATACAGCTAGCAGTAGCGTTGTAGAGACTAGGTAGGGAAAAGCTTTTATGGTCCCCAATGAGCTGTAAAGGAAAAATAGGAAAATAGAAAATTGTCCTTGCATAACTTAGGCGAATGTACCAGGACAGCTCGCTAAGAGAGTACCACATAATATGTATTGTATTTGAAAAGCTTTTGGTAAAACTGTGCAGAGAGTTTTTACACCGACATTTAAAGTTTTTTACAAGTTGCCTGCGTGGTCATGCCCGCGCTGAGCCACAGTCTGGTGGTGCTGCTGCTGCGTCTTCTCTTCTTTCTTCTTCCCAAACATTCCCATAAGCCCACGATCCGTTGATTCTGCCATTACTACAAATTTTAAGCTTCAAAAAACTCAACAATGCAAGAATACCCAGCAAGCAAGAAAAAGATTCAAAGATTTGCAGGCGAGAGAGTTTGATAGAAATGGGTGTTGTGGGAATGGAGATTTATAGTGTTGGATCGGTGTGTTGGACGCTACTTCAACGCTGCTTCCTGAAAGTTCATCTGCCACGTAGCTCTGAAGTCGGTGAGACAAATATCTATTGGATATTTTGATGGCTTCAGGATAAGGTTTTTTTACACCGTGAGACAACATTGCTAATTAATGCACGCGGCTACAGCTTTCATTTGTCTACCATTTTATATTGTCTTCCCAAATTGAGTGTTCACGATCTTTTCTATCGTAGTCTTTTTGATCTCAGCCTTTCATCTATATGATTCAGGTGGTGCTGCTCACCAAGGAACGCTTTCAGCGTAAATATAACTTTTTAATACTTAAATGTTATATTTTATGTATATACCTGCCTGAACTCTACACAAATCCTAAAAAATCCTAAGTTTTTCTGTCTCTGGCAAAAGTTTGGACACCCTTAGGAATTGCGGAACTTTGCCCCCCTTAGGATGCAAAAGTTTTACCCACTCTTGGACATTGCGGGGCTTTCACTTGGTTCAGGACATTTCCGTGTCCCTCCAAGATTTCCGCTTTTTCCCTTCTTCCATTTTAGGCGGAACTTTCATGTACTTCTGGATCTTGCAGCGTTTCTTGGTATGTTAGGATACTCCCTTGCCCCCCCTAAACTTTCGCTTTCCTCCTTTGTCGTTCCTTAGTGGAACTTTCATCCATGTTTGGACATTTCCACTTACCCTTGGAAGTTCTGCCAACTTCATTTCCCTATCTTTGGTAGGGGTTTTGCCTGGGTTTGGACATGTCCGGAACCCCCCAAAACTCCCACATCCAGGGCACCCCAAAACTCCCGCTTCCGGACCCCCTCGGATTCCCGCTATTCACCAAAAAGGGTGTAAAAATGAAAAGTGATAGTCTCCTATGACTTCTAGATGGACGCAAAACCGTACTAGGTCGCCATTAATGCAAAATGGGTGGTTGAAAATGACGTATTATTAGCCGATAGGCTTTTATATGTGAGCATTATAGTGCTCAGAATTGTCTCATGCCGTAAAAAATTAGCCGGAAAATTTTCTAAACTCTTGGTTGTTCCTATCGGCGTATTCCTTGCACCTCCTATGGGTGCAAGTGCTAGTTGTAGTTGGTGGGGTTAGGGTTTTTCCTCCCATTTCATCATCAGATCCGAGTTGCTAAGGTTACAAATAGAAGAATGAAACTCATTCAAAGGGTTGGTTCTTTGGTGGCAGTTGGAGGCTGTGCAGGTCCAGTAATGTTTCAAGGGCTCCAAATCATGCCATGTCCAGTTGCAGAGAAGTAATGGAGTAGTGAATGTGATATAAGTTAACATTAATGGTCTTCTCTTTCATTAAGTAGGGTTTAATAGAAAGTGTGCTACAGGGGTTGTGCAAATAATGTCTCCATGTTTGTTTGTATGTATTTAGGGTTGTCCTCTTATCACATTTGTTGATAAGTTTGTATTGGGCATTTGAAAATGTGACAGCATTTTAAATATATTACAAGCTTTGTAATTGTCATTTGTTCTCTCCATTTGAATGCATGTAGTTCATATTGGATAACTAAGTATGTTTGAAGCACAAAACTTGCAATTTGATACAACATTTGCTTAGATCAAACTTTCTTTGTTTTCTTTCCATTGTTTTCTTGTCTGTTACCTGTGACTCTGTAGCCCAGTTGGATTGGCATCGGTCTTGGCTCCATCTGACCAGTCTCACACCATTTAAAACAAATGAACATTTACCAGTGGTTTAGGGGAAGGACCATCGTTTCTGTGCATGTATACTTGCATAGTTTGTATCAACTATATAGGGGTTTTGTGACAACCAATTGTTCTTGGTTCAGTGACAGTTTTTGGATCAAGATAACATGATGGGTTTGGCTATTCATTGGTTTTTAGTTCATTTTGTTTGAATTGAGTACCTGTTAAGGTATACCCTTGGAATATCCCTCCAGAGTTTAGCTGAGCTCGAAGTGCAGGGGATGAAACCCACTCCCGTAGAGTTTACTTTAAACCCTCCACGTTCTATTGATGGACCAATTACGCTTGCATGATGACAACCCTGGCCTTGTGAGTGTGATTCCCTTCTAGGAGGTGGAGCTGTGGTTTGGGACCCAACATGTTTTTTGAAATTTTGAAGTAGTTCCTAACACTGAAACTAGTGAATCGTCCCGACAAATCCTAAAACCCTAATTGTTTGTGACTGAAAAATATGTTTGAAACTTCTTTCATTGCGCTCAAGACTTCACTGTTTCAGCTGATGACAAATCCTCAAAATCAAAGTTATGGATACTGCCAAAATGCAAAATTTCTGTTGTATGCAATCTGGAACTAAGTTACCAGTTCTGGTTCGGGTTCGCGGGTTCGGTCAAATTTGTTTTTGGGTGTGGGTTCGTTTTGGGTTCGTCCATACAAAAACATATAAAAATCAGAAATATATTCATATTTGCAGTAGTAATTAAGTTCAGAATACCATAGCATCATGAATATGATCATATAATAAACAAAACCACACTAGTATTAGAAATTAAAAACACTACAATGCCAATTAGTCAAACACGAATGTCGAATGTCATGATATATATAGTTATTACAATTCAAAAATCAAAATTATAATGCCAAATGTCAACAATCAACCATCACTAATTAGGCATCACTGTCATATGGGTCTTCAAAAATATCATCACCACAATCCATATTAGATGATGCAGGTATTGGTATATTAGTAGAACCACAAAAAATGGCACTGGCACTGGCACTGGCACTGGCACTAGCATTGGCACTGACACTAGCACTCTCATGCCCACTACCAAGCTTGACATCAGCATCAACTTCAAGTGCGACAAGGTGGGAAATAGTAGCATCCAGGTCAGTATGCTCTAGCTCAATATCCCACTTCCTTGTGTCCCCTTCCTTGTAGTCCCTTTCTTTGTGTGTAAGGAAGCGCAAGTTGAAATGCACATACACTAAGTCCTCCGTCTTTTTTGAGTGCAACCTATTACGCGTTACTGAGTGGATGAAGGAGTACGTGCTCCAATTCCTCTCAGATGCTGATGAACTAGCAACCTATTAAGACAATACAACATTAGAGATTTAGAGTTATAAATTAGAATTTAGAAATGAAACTTAAAAATCTAAAAGATAATAGAACTTGCGCTAAAATTTTTATTGCAAGAGGTTGTAGGTGTGCAAATGATTGGCCATGGAAGTACCACCACCTATGAGCATCAACCTTATGTTTGTCACGAAGAGCATCAACACTTATGTCATTGGAGCTCACAAAATCCATGAACTCGACTCTAACTGCATCTCGTATGTCAGGATCAACAAAGAGTCTGCGAAATGCTGCCTTGTACCCTTGGCTGACTTCAACATCGCTATATGGGGCAACCCTTGTCACCACAGAAAGGAGTTCAATACTATAATATTTGGGACTCAGTGCAAAGGCAAGAAGATGCAATGGGGTGGTCATTTTGTCCCATCTCTCTTCAATAATTTGGTGTATTTGATTGAAGAAAGTTTGTCTAGGATCTCGCTCATGTTCATTTATGATGGCTTTCATCTTCTCAATCATTGAGTCGATGCCATCATATACCTCTCCCAAACAAGGCCTGTCCATGTCGGTATAACGGATCATACTCAATGTGGGCTCAGTAAAACTGAGGAGATACTCAACACGATCCCACCAATGGTCACCTAGGATCATTTGCTTAATTTTTGTTGCCCTTTTAGTGCTAGATTGCCTCCATATGGACCAATTTTGGTTGGTGACCATGCTAGAGAGTGCCGCTTTAACCTTCACAAGTCGTCTTAAGACAATTGTGTTGGAGGCAAAATGGGTCTTAGCAACCTATAAAAATCAAAATAAAAAAATTAAAAATAAGGCTTAATAAAAAATAAACTTACAAAACTCAAAACATAAACTTAAGAAAAAATAAAAATTGCTTCACTTACCTTTAGCAGCTCCAATCTTGAGAATAATTTGAAAATGCCATGCGACATATGGTGGTTGGTGACGAACATCTGGATGTCTTCTGCCTCACTATACACTTGTTTGATCCAATCAATTTTTTTGCTAGTTTTTTGTAGCATAAGGTTGAGGGAGTGGACCGCACAAGGTGTCCAAAAGATGTGTGAGTAACGCTCAACCAATAAACCAACTGCTCTACAGGTTTTTGCATTGTTAGTTACCACTTGAACAACGTTTCGAGGCCCCACACAATTGTCTTATAACGGCTTGTGAAGGTTAAAGAGGCACTCTCTAGCATGGTCACCAGCCAAAATTGGTCCATATGGAGGCAATCTAGCACTAAAAGGGCAACAAAAAATAAGCAAATGATCCTAGATGACCATTGGTGGGATCGTGTTGAGTATTTCCTCAGTTTTACTGAGCCCATATTGAGTATGATCTGTTATACCGACATGGATAGGCCTTGTTTGGGAGAGGTATATGATGGCATCGACTCAATGATTGAGAAGATGAAAGCCATCATAAATGAACATGAGCGAGATCCTAGAGAAAACTTTCTTCAATCAAATACACCAAATTATTGAAGAGAGATGGGACAAAATGACCACCCCATTGCATCTTCTTGCCTTCGCACTGAGTCCCAAATATTATAGTATTGAGCTCCTTTCTGTGGTGACAAGGGTTTGCCCCATATAGAGATGTTGAAGTCAGCCGGGGGTACAAGGCAGCATTTCGCAGACTCTTTGTTGATCTTGACATACGAGATGCAGTTAGAGTCGAGTTCATGGATTTTGTGAGCTCCAATGACATGAGTGTTGATGCTCTTCGTGACAAATATAAGGTTGATGCTCATAGGTGGTGGTACTTCCATGGCCAATCATTCACACACCTACAACCTCTTGCAATAAAAATTTTAGCGCAAGTAAGTTCTATTATCTTTTAGATTTTTAAGTTTCATTTCTAAATTCTAATTTATAACTCCTCTCTAATGTTGTCTTGTCTTAATAGGTTGCTAGTTCATCAACATCTGAGAGGAATTGGAGCACGTACTCCTTCATCCACTCAGTAAAGCGTAACAGGCTGCACTCAAAAAAGGCGGAGGACTTAGTGTATGTGCATTCCAACTTGCGCCTTCTTACACAAAGACAGGGACTACAAGGAAGGGGACACAAGGAAGTGGGATATCGAGCCAGAGCATACTGACCTGGATGCTACTATTTCCCACCTTGCCGCACTTGAAGTTGATGCTGATGTCGAGCTTGGTAGTGGGCATGCCATTGCCAGTGCCATTGCTAGTGCGATTGCTAGTGCCACTTTTTGTAGTTCTACTAATATACCAATACTTGCATCATCTAATATGGATTGTGGTGATGATATTTTTGAAGACCCATATGACAGTGATGCCTAATTAGTGATGGCTGATTGTTGACATTTGGCATTATAATTTTGATTTTCGAATTGTAATAACTGTATATATCATGACATTCGACATTCATGTTTGACTAATTGACATTGTAGTGTTTTAAATTTCTAATACTAGTGTGGTTTTGTTTATTAAATGATCATAGTCATGATGCTATGGTATTCTGAACTTAATTACTGCTACAAATATGAATACATTTCTGATTTTTATATGTTTTTGTATGGACGAACCCAAAACGAACCCACACCCAAATTTTTTTTTGAGCGAACCCGAACTCGAACCCGTACCAAAACCGGTAACTTAGTTCCTTGAGATCCTTTCTTTAGCAAAGGGTGATTTAATTTACGACCTGATGCTTCCTTTACTTTTTCTTGCTCTTGAATATATGCAAGGACTTGAGATTGTGGGATGGGTACACCATTTTTTCTAGGGCCAGCTTTGATGCCCAACCTAGGAATGTTAAACAAATGGGCTTTCACCTGACTGTAAGAGCTTCTATACTGAACCCCACACCCATTTCACATCCATATATAACCTCCACCCCCTGGAAGTGGTTTTAACATATTAACATATTTCCAAAGGGGTGAATTTGGATCTGTTTTGAACTTGGATTTCTTCGACAAGGTTGAACCGCTTGCCATTGTAATCCCTATGCCAAAAAAAATCAATAAACAACACATTCTAAGAATCCAAAGTTCCAAACAAATGAAAACAAAAAAGAAATATAGAACCTAGTTGAGTTTAAAAGCTTTACACATGTGCCATTGATTCATAGTAGATAGAAGAATTTAGAAAAAGACCACAAAAAATTCAAAACAAAACAAAAATGTAGAAAAAAAAAACTAAAAATCCAACCTCTTTTGCAAAAATCTGCCTCTACAATCTCCTTTGTAGCAAACCAGCTATTGCACACTCGTAGGAATAGCAAAACAATCACTTTGGATCCTTCACCAATCAATCTTCAACTCTATTTCTTTGATGGCAAGAAAAAATGAGAGTTCAGCTCAAAATGAAAGAGTTTTCTATTTTTCATTTGGAATGGGGTAAATAGAATGTTTTTTGTCGTTAAAATGACTCCAAATGATGCTTTTGGGGTTAGAGAGGAGTCATATCATTAAAAACATTAAAAAATTGTCCAAAAAATCTGAAAAGTCGCTTTTTGACCCGGCTGGTCGTGGGTTGTGCCTGGGTCCGTTCGGGTTCACTTGGGACGGACCCATAGGCTCCTGGCCGAACCCTGGCCGAATCCTTGGGAGGGCCGGACTAGGATTCGGATCCGGGCCGGACCGAACCGGGACCCAGGGCTTCCTGCAAGAGAACCGGTTACTTAGATCTGGAAGATTGCTTTTTCTGCTGTAATTGAGAGAAAAATTGAGGACTGCCATGTTGACAAAGCAAATTGGCTGGAAGAAAGCATATTATATCAAAGATTTTAACCCCATGTGGGACCATTACGAAAAAGCTTACATAGGAGCATAAATTAAGTGGAAGGCGAAGATGTTGATGGCCTATTCAAGGACCAGTTTGCATCATCTTAGATGTGAGATTGGCAGTTGGACAATACCTAAGGAGGAGTGGAAAACAACAATGTGCCTAGTTTGCAATAAGGGAGTGCTGGAGGCAGAATGGAACTACATCATGCAAGGCATAGCCTACAGTGACATCCATATCATGTACGAAGCCAACCTGAGAATGGACAACCTAACTGCCTTGTTTGAGGTGGCAAGGCTAGACAAAATAGCAAACTTTTTGATCAAGATCCACAGTAGAACATCCGGCATCAAAAAGGGTTTGGAAATCTCATAAGACTAACTGGCAGCCCTCGTGTCTTTTGGTCATATTTTGCATATTGCTCTTTTGCTGCTGCTTTTGGTCCAATAGACTGCTGGTCTAGTTTACATTATTAAATCATTCATTCATTCATAATAGGTTGAACTGCCCTGTCAAACTGTTATGAACATAGATGGCAGACTCGCCAAAAACTCGCCGAGTTTTTAAAAACTCGCGAGTTTTTTTTTCAAATGAGTCAAAATGACTTTAACTCGCCGAGTCTTCCTAGCGAGTTTTGCCGAGTCATAGCCGAGTTTTCGCCGAGTTTTTTGCAAAAACTCGCCGAGTCCATACAAAAGACTCGCGGGCAGAGGTATAACTGATTTCCGCGGCTAGAAAAGGTTTTTCTTAATCAGTTTTTAGATGTTTTGAGCTCTACATAGCAAAAAACCCCCCTCCAAGCAAAAATAGTTCATTTGCAACGTTGTGGCATCAAGAAGATCGGATTCAAATGCCATTTTTTGCGGATTTTGAAGGCAAATTTGAATCCCAGGTAAGTTTTTGTTTTTCCATTTTTCTTTTTGTTTAATCATTTTTTTTTGTTCTTGTTGTAAAATATTGAATCCAAATTGAAAACAAAATCTTCATAGAGTAAAAAGAAACTTCATTTTTGCATTTAGATTCCAAAAAAACAAGATTCTTCACTATTTTTGGTGGATTTTTTCATGATTTTCGCTATTTTTTGAAATTTTTAAACCTAGGTTCAGTTCATTTTTTTATTGTAAATCTATTTTATTGTTTAGATTAGTTAATTTATTGACTAATTTAATCATTGAAACACATTTGTATGAGTATCAATTTAAATCAATTTTAGAGAGATTTTTTTTTATTAAAAACCTAATATGTTGTACATTTTTTTTTGTATGTGTAGATTAAATTCGCACTATAATGGCTTCAAGTTTAGCGTCAGACTCTACCGGCACCCCATCCATGGCACAGACATCGTCATGGGTTCCAGGCACTCGTCCTCCAGGAGCTAGAGACCCAACATGGAAGTATGCTGTGAGAGGACCGAATCTTGGAACGGTTGTTTGTGGTAGATGTATGAGGGTATTACATGGAGGTATAAATCGCCTCAAATACCATCTTGCAGGCATTGCTTGTCATGATTCCAAGGGTTGTCTTAACACCACAGAAGAGATAAAAAGGGAGATGCTTGCCTTACTTGCAGCTGCCGAAGAAAGAAAATTGCAAAGGGAGAGGACAAAGGCAGCCATAGCAGCAAGCATAGCTAGTTCCGGTGGACATGGTCATGAGCAAATGCAAGTGGACATAGAGTCTGAATCAGATGAGGAGGGGAGTGGAGCTGATGTTAACATTGTGGGCTCTCTTCGTGGTCCACGCATTCGTGGCAAATCGGCCCCTAGGCCCCCCATTTCCTCTACTTCGAGTAGAATGCCACCGCCGGGGTCTACATCTTCACGCTCACCAGATAGTTTTTTTGTGCCAAGAAACACACCAGGAGCACAGACATCATTGGAGGCTATAGGGTGGAATAGGGAGGTGCATCAACATGCCGACATGGCATGTGCAGACTTTTGGTATTTCAATAACATTGCATTCAATGTGGTGAGTAGTCCCTATTGGCACAATTTGGTTACCGCATTGACAGTTGCGGGAAAAGGCTACAAGCCACCTTCTCGTAAAGACTTGAGTGGGAGGTTAGTGATTAGTCATTAGTCAATTTAAATTTTATGCTAAGTTTATCATTTAAATTTTATGTGATTGGTTAATTTATGTTAAGTTATTTTTTGTTTAAAAAATAAAATTTTGTACTTATTTTAATTTTTACTTAAAAAATTTTGTAGGTTGCTCACAAATGCAACGGAAAGGGCGGTGCAAGTAGTTGAAGATCAAAAGAAAGAATGGAAGAAACATGGCTGCACCATTCTTTTCGATGGGTGGACGGATGGGAGAAACCGCACCATCCTTAATTTTTTGATTTCTTCAAAAGGTCAAGTTGTGTTTTTGAAATTAGTGGATGCCTCCAACAAAATAAAAAATGCAGAAACATTGTGTACATTGTTGGAGGAAGTTGTCATGGAGGTGGGGATAGATAATATTGTGCAAGTAATCACGGATAATGCAGCAGCATATGTGGCAGCTGGGAGATTGCTTGAGGATAGACATCCTACACTCTTTTGGACACCTTGTGCGGCACATTGCCTTGACCTTCTTTTGGAGGACATAGGCAAACTTGATTGGGTGGCACCAATTGTAGATGATGCAAGGAGCATAACAAAATTTATCTACAATCACCCTTGGGTTCTTAGTTTGACGAGGGAATATACGAAAGGGAAAGAGTTGGTGAGATCGGGTGCCACAAGGTTTGCAACGATTTTTCTGACATTGTAAAGCATTATTGGTTCATTGAATGCTTTGAAACAAATGTTTGTGTGTCCAACATGGCTAGAATCATCTTATAAAAAAAAGCCTGAAGGAGAGAGAGTTGCAAGCATAGTGTTTGATAAGCTCTTTGAGGAAAGAGCTACAGAGATCGTGAAGGTAACCTCAAAACTTTGATTTCAAATTCAAATTGAGTATTTTATTTCTTAATTTAAGTCTTTCATTATAAATTTGTAATTTTTAATTTTTATTCTTTTTGTATTTGTAATGTAGGTGTCAGAGCCCCTGGTTAGAGTCCTTCGCTTGGTAGATGGGGATCAAAACCCCATGGGATATATTTATGAGGCCATGGATAGGGCCAAAGAGGCTATAAAAAATTATTACATGGGGGACAGCCTCAAATTTGATCCCATATGGGAGATTGTTGATAGGAGGTGGAACAATCAACTCCACCAACCCGTCCATGCTACAGCGTACTTCCTCAACCCTCAATTTCACTTCTCAGAGAACTTCTCCGATCCTAATGGAGAGGTTATGGAGGGGCTCACAACATGCATTCAGAGGATGGAACCCATGGTTGAGGTGAGAGACCTCATTGTCCAAGAGTTGGATCTTTACAGTGAAACGAGGGGTAAACTCTTTTCTTCAGATCTAGCTATTCGAGGAAGAACCACTCAGACACCAGGTATAAAATTCAGAGTCTTTAAGTTTATTTCACTGTCACTGTGTCACATCATACATGCATCTTGATTCTTAATATCTTATATTTATAATTTGATAAAATGTGTTTTAAGTCTTGACTTTGTTTTCTAACTCTTCAATATTTTTTTTGCAGAGGCTTAGTGGAAAAGTTGGGTTGGAAATACCCCACATCTCCAAAAAATTGCCCTCCGCATACTATGCCAGCCTTGTAGTGCATCCAGTTGTGAGCGGAATTGGAGCTTGTTTGAGGCCATTCACACGAAGAAGAGGAACAAACTAGCCCAAAAGCGCCTCAATGACCTTGTCTTTGTGCAATACAACTTTCGGTTGCGCACAAAAAAGGTAGAGGACAAATCATTGGATCCTATTGATTTGGATGAGATAGATCCTTATAGTGATTGGACAGGGCAGGATGAGCAGGCTCCATTGTTTACCGCAGACGAAATTCTTGATTTCGAGAGACAGGCAATGGAGGATCTGGGTGCAACAGGAGATGTAGGGTTGGAGAACATTCATGAGCATGAGGAGCCAGAGCCAGAGCCAGAGCCAGAGCCAGAGCCACTGGCACCGCACATTCGCAGGACTAGAGCATCTGCCTCTTCCCTAGCTTTGGCTAAATTAGGGAAGAGGAAGATGTGATATGTTGTGTTATTGTTTACTTTTAGTATTTACTTCTAGACTAGTTTTACTATTTTCATTTTCAGCTATCTATTGTAATTTGTAATTACTAATTTGTATCAGACTATCAGGCTTTTAGCCATCAAGATTCCGCACGAGAATGCGATTTTGTAATCAATTTGCATTGAAGTCAATCAAATTTAATAGAAAACACTTTTGTACTCATTTATGGACTCATTGGATTCATCTTGTCATTGAATTTTGCAAAAAAATGTGTTTCTAATGAAATTTTAGCAATTTTTTTAATTTGCCGAGTTTTTTGTCGAGTTTTTGCCGAGATTTCTCTGAGTTTTTTTTGACTCTCTAAAAATTGGCTTGCCGAGTTTTTTGCCTGGCCAAGTTTTCAACTATGGTTATGAATACTGCCTTTATTTTGTTTTATGCTGATGGATGAAACAAAAGTATCGTGAAGTTATCAAAGCTTGCCATCATTCATAATCAAAGTGTTGCTGTTTCAAATGACTGCAAACACTGACCTTCGCTGTTTGAAGATGCTGAAACCCTGTGATATTCTTATCCAATACTTGAAGTTGAAACATTGTATTTCCACTCAAGTGCGCCTCCTTGATACTTATGTCACTTCATCTTGCTTCCCAGGCTTGTCTTAATGCTACCTTTGTCAGTTTCCACTTGAAAACTCCTAAAACATGGCTGTTTCTGTCTGGGCAGAAATTTGAAGCACTTGAGCCAAGATTTCATGTTTGGCGGAGGTCTTAGATGACCAAGCCATCATTGGTATGCACCCACTTTATGTCATTTGAGCCAAGTTAAGTTTGGGCAGAACTTTTGTGCACTGGTGCCACTCTTGGCAGAAATTTCAGTCACTTTAGCCATGTTTGCTAATGCAGGTGGAAATTTATAACACTTTAGCCAACTTTACTTATCAGTGGGCAGAAAAATCCAATGGTTGAACCCAATCCCAACTTAGATCACTTTTCTCTAGGCACATGAACAAAAGCCTCATAGCCAAATTGGCAAATACCCTTAAGTGTCAAACAGAGGGTTTCTTACCTGCCCACACCTCATAAGGAGCATTATTAATAGGATTTAACCAAGGTGATCTGTTAATCAAGTCGCAAATGGTACTCACAACCTTTGCCCAACGGCATTGATCCAACTAAGTACCACTCATCATACTTCTAGTTCTTTCCATCAAGGTACAATTCATCCTTTCTACAACCCTGTTCTATTGTGGGGTGTAAGGAGTAGTCTTCTACTGCACAATACCTACATGTCAACAAAAATATTGAATTCCTTGGAGCAACATTCACCTCCATTATCAGATTTCAACACCTTTATCTTCTTATCTGATTGTTTCTCAACCAAAGCCTTAAAATCCTTAAACTTAGAGAGATTTTTAAATTTAGATCTAAGAAAATAAACCCAAGTGTATCTTGAGTAATCATTGATAAACAAAACATAATAAACCAAAAGTACCCACATTCATTGGACCAAACACAATTGAGTGAATAACTTCTAAAACACAATTTGCTCTAGTGCTTCTTGCAAGAAAATAAATTCTATTAAGCTTTCCAAGCACACAATGCTCATAGAAATCAAACTTAAGTTGAAAAACTATCAACCATCTTTTTATTAATAATGGTTCAAAGATCTTTTTCACCAATGTAGCCCAAATGTTGGTGCCACAACATACATGCGTTTTTATAAGTGCCAGTTACATTGGTAGAATTACGAAATATGGAGGCATCTAGCCTAAACAAAGTCCCACAGCATTTTTTAAATGCCTTGGGTGGAGATTCTGATGGAGATTGACAACTATGTTGCCATTTTTGGACTGATGGGCGGAGATTCATTATTGTTAAGCCATCTTTACAGGTGATAAGCTCACTTAAACCCATTTTCCAAGCTTGGGCAGAAGTTTTAGATGGTTGGACCATCACAAAAGTGCACCTGGGCCTTTGAGGGCGGAGCTCTTGTCTGATTTTGCCACCTTTTGCAGATCTGGGCAGAGATTCTCATGACTTAAGCCATTTTTTTGTTAAGGTGGAACTTCTTATGACATTTGCCAGGCGGAGAAACCCTTTAATGTTGCCATTTTTCTTACTGCTGCTTGGTGGAATTTCATAAGACTTAAACCACAAACAGAATTTTTAGAGCAGTTTGTCCTTGATGTTGCCACTTCTGCCTTTGGCAGAAATGTCACTTGGTTGAACCACTATAAAAGTGTGCTCAGGTGGAGAACAAGTTAACCTAGCCATCTTTCATAGCTAAGGCTGAATTCTGATCAGACTTAACCATGTAGGCAGAACATTGAGCCACTTAGACCAAAAGCGGAACTTTGCATCACTTATGCCAAGTTTTGCTATCCCAGTCAGGGAATTGATATGGTTCAACCTTCGCAATTGTGTGACCAAGTTGTGTGAAGTGGATTTGCTGGATGGTTGAATCCTCAGCCATTTTCCCATTCTTTACTCTTTGCTGATGCCTTTGACATTATCTCGAACATCATCATTATTCTTTTTTAGACTTGTGGCAAGCACCATCATGATGCAAAAGTCGTTAGTCGAAAAATAAAGACTGTGACAGGACAAACTTTGCAACTTGACCCAGGGAAAACAAATTTGAATTGGACTGACACACAAATGACAATCACTTTGATGAAAAATGAGCAAAAGGTAAGTACAAACATTGAGTTTTGTAGGAGTGCAACAAAGAGCAAATAGAGTATTGAGCTTAAAAATGTAGCTTCCTGCAGCCCAATGTAGGTGATTGGGCATCCGTCTATTCCTTATGTTATGAATCAATTAGTCTACCTCATGCTACACCAAGTATACAATCATCCTTGCATGTTAACATTCACGAGTTCACTCATTGCAATAACTTCTACAAAGAAATTTGATTCTTGCTGATTATGTTTAAGGTCCCCATTCTTTCATCTTTTGGCAGTGTTAGGTTGAAATCACTGTAATGTCCCCCTCTAGATTTGCCCTAGATTAAACCCTACAATCACAATTATAATAAATTAGGGTTGGGGAGATGACTTACAGGTAGTTATTTCTTCGTTATGCTCTTGAATATAAATCCTGCAATCATCACATAGAAAACACAAGTGCATATATATACATATAAACTAATGCCATTGTTAGGGTTAGCTAAGCGTATATTAAACTCAGAAAACAACCCCAATATTACTATTACTATCAAACACATTTAGAGCATAGGGATAGGGACATGATAGGTTTGACCAAGCCAACCCATACTAAGCCCAAGAGTGGAACTTTGGCCCTCCTGGCTTTGGTGGCAAGACTTAGACATCCACCAAAGTGGTCTACTTAGTAGAGTGCTTGTCTTGCTTCCCTATCCATGCCTTATCCCTTACAGTTAAAAACTCGTCATGGTAGGAATGGTATGGGGATCGTAGTGGGGTTCTCAGCTTATCCAATCTAAGCCCAAGAGCGGGACTTTGACCCTCTTGGCCTTGGTGGCAGGGCTTTGACATCCATCCAAGGTGGTCTACTTAGATGGAAACCTTATACCCTCTTATCTACGTCTCCTTCCTTTCCTCCATGATGAGGTTCAATATTTATTTACATCTAAAATACATTAAAGATGATTATTCATTAATAGATACTAAGTACTAACATTATCATATATGCTGTATTAGTACTAGCATTCCATATTCTATTTGTTCTTATTTGTCCACTCTACATAAGTAATGCAGATGAAAGAAAAGGAAATTCAAATCACTGTTCAGTGTTGTAAGTTATCGGATCCTTGACTGCATATGCATTGTCAGATAATTACATGGCTATTTATATACCTGTTGCCTTCCCTTTTGTCGATCTATTGTAGACGTATGCCTTCTTGCTGATTTATTGTAGACTTGTTCTTTCCCGGTTGCCTGCGTTTTTACTAGTATATATTCTTGCTTGATCGCTGGTCTCTTCTGCTTTATTGCTGCCGATTAGAAACTCAGAATTGATGTCTCTATTTCTTAAATTCCTCTCTAACCATTCCTCCCTTCCTCTTTATATCTCCTCAAACTAGACTAGAGACATATCTCTTCACAAGGGACACACTTATTCATAATTAATAAGCATATCTTTCATGACTAAATGATGAACGCTCCCCTTCACTAACCGTTCCTTAATATATACAATGGATTGCCCCATTATACCGTGCCTCTTGGGAGTCGACTACCTTTATTAATTGTATTTATCTTCCTTTAAGAAAGATCGCTAAGAGTAGATCGTATCACCTTGTCTTATATGAATAAGACAATTTGAATTTATCTAAAGCCTGGCTTTAAATCGTATATCATAATAGCGTTGTCTTATCAGATAGCAATCGCTCCATTTAATATATCGATTGGTCTCTTTATTATCCATTTAAATACTTACATATATTGATCGGTCTCTCACTTAATCTCTTGATATATGACTCTCATCTCCATAACTTAATATCTGCATGTAGTCTTTCATGTTGGTCTAGTTTTGTTTTATACAAGTCTTTTCTTCTCTATATAGAGGTCAGCTCAAGGACAAATACTAAGGTAATGTTAATTCATGTAACAAAGGGAGTTTGGCCAACGATCTTCATAGGGAATAATGTAAGTTTGAATGCTTCTATTTCATGGGACATGACAATCACCAAGAATGACAAGGGCGATACTTCTGAGTCGATTCTTCCATCTTGTCATGTCTTTCTAGTTCGGCTCCTTCTGAAGTGGGGAGGAGAATATGTAGACACATATAATGAAAGATTTAGCTTGGGGATCATGTATTTAGAAAATCTGAACAAGTTCATCTTTAGATGAAGACTGAGAACTCTGTGAGATATAAGCCATTTTAAAATTTTCGTATGGATTATGTTGCTCATTCACATTTTTTGGTTTCTTCCATAAAAGCTATATCAATATTATTTTGCTGAATATAGAGAATGAGGTTGTTTTGTTTCAAGGGGGCTTGAAGTCCCCTTATTTTTGAATGGTGGAACTTCATTAAAACTGTTTTTATCAGGGTGGTTAGCAGCATCTTTTAGTTGCTTCAAGGGCATATCAGGTTGCTCTAGTTCGAAATGTTTCTTCATTGCATGTATTCTGCTTTGGTTATTTGATTTGTCTCTCTCACAAGAATTGTGTTGTTACCCTAATTGTGCCGTCCCCTTCAATGGTTGCTCCACCTTGCTTCCATTTTTTGTTTTTGGAGTTTGCCCTTGCTCATTGTCTTTCAAATCAACCATTTTTCTATACAAATGACTATATGAGCATTGGTAGCCCTTCTAAATTTTGTCCTTTATGTGCTTGACTATGTAATCAAGGGTCTTTGTTGTGTGTGTTTTTGGTGCACTTGTGTTTGCTTATGGGAACTGAATGCATGTATAGACTGAGTCTAAAATTCTCTGTAGGTTGCTCTGATTTCCTGGATGGTTGGGCTAATTGGTCATTCCTATTGGGGAGATGGTTGCTTGAGGCTTTTCCAGTGTCATTTGATGTAACTGTTTGTTTGTTGTGGGTTCTTCTTTAGAGCTTCAGAATTAGGAATACCAGTGATGGATGCATAATTACTGCTATTGTGAGCAGCTTGTAAGCATCTTCTCTGGAGCTTTTCTTATTTATGGAAGTTCATGCAATCGAAGAGAGTGTTTTTGTAATCAACAGATTGATCCAAGATCCTGTCCCATGAGTCTTTAACTTACTTTTTTCAGATAGGGGCTTTTGCAACTCTAGTTCACTGAAATTCTTGAAATATTAGCTATAGCTCTATTCACTGTGAGATCTGGTGCACAAATGAATCCCTAGGCCATTTTCTATTGTGCTCAGAGCAGTATTATTCCAAAATCCAGTGGCGACAGTGAATAATTTTACCCAGACCGGAGAAATGAAGGGCAAGTTTTATGCAGGGTTGAAGGATATGTGATTCATAGACAGATCAGCATATTAATGAATCATGATAATCTCTGAAAGACCAGATCTCTAAATAGTCTTTAGAGGCAAAGAGAATGGCGGAGCAACTTTTTTGGGTCTCATAATTTCCAGTTATCAACATTCAATTTTTTAGTCTTGTGGGAGACTAGAGTAACATAAAACTGCAGATTAGAGCCTTTTATTTGAAATACCATATATGCATGTCAACAATAGGGTGTTCTTTGATATTTTATAGCAGGTGCCCTATGCTTTGGTGTTTCTTCCTTTCAAAATTATCTGTCCCATGCATCTTTAAATTCCTCTTTTGTAGGGAATGAGTATTCTTACAAGAGAACCTTTACTGTATGGTAAAGGAAAGTGTAGGGAGGTCAAAACCCCCTACAATCAGCCATGGCTGATCAAACATGCTAAAGATTGACGCTAATTGTGGTAACTGTGTTAATGTCTCGAGGTTTTATACTGCTCTCAACTGGTGGTGTTTGTGGTAATTTTTGTCTCTAGTGGGCCTTTTATTTCCAGTAAATCAGGTGGCATGTAAGAGTTCTATATATCTTTTTGTATTATGCCTTGGTTATTTTGATGGGGTTTCCATTTCTGTAAGGGATACTTTCTTGTGATAAGGTTTCAGTAATCATATCTCATGCTTTTCAAATAGTGTTCTCATGGAATCTAATTCTTAGTTTGTGTTCATGAAAAGATGTCTCCAATTCTCATTTTTCTCAAGTTGTGTTCATTTGCTAAAAATGATGTTGGTGTTTGCAGTAATTTTTGTTTCTAATGGGCCTTTTATTCCCAGTAAATCAGGTGTCATTTAGTAGTTAATGTTTTTTTGTATTATGCCTTGGTTGTTTTGATGAGATTTCTATGGTGGACATTTTCTTGTGGTAAAGTTTCAGTAATCATATCTCATGTTCTTCAAATACTGTTTTAATGAACTTTTATTTTTTAGTTTATGATTGTGAAAAGATGTCTCCTGCTCTCATTTTTTTCAAATTGTGGGTTCATTTAATGAAGATGATATCTTTGTTGGCATTTGTTTACCATTTGGTTGATATTAAAGGCAGGGCTTTCTGTATGTTTGGGATTTTATCCACAATTTTATCCCTGTTCTTTTTTGGAAATAACTGAGTATTCAAGGTATGCTTGTGAATATTCTGTTGCTTTTAAGAAGGCAGTTATCTGGTAGAAAAATGAATTATTATGATTGTTAGGTACAAATACTGTAATAATTGTATTGCTCCATCATATGAGTTTATACAAAGCAAAAAGGGTGGTAATTCTAATAACTGACCACGGTCATGTAAAAATATAAACTACTGGCTAAATGTGATGTAATAATACCTAACATTCCCCTCCATATTACATCATGTTTCTTACTGGGGTGGAAGTACCAAAAATTAGACTGGGACTAACATAACAGTCCAAACAATCACTTGTTGAACTGTGATACTCCATAGTTCACCAAGTACTTAAAACTTAAAGGTTCATGGACTAGGACACACTATAATCCATGACTTACATCATTAGGGATGCCCAATTGTTAATATCGGTGGGAATGATCTTACAACAAACATGAACAGGGACATGCTATCCACAAGTACAACTCACTGTCCTGGCTACCAAAACTTCATCGTCTTGGTTACCAAAAAGTTTCCTCCTTATTAGTCTACCAAAACCTCTCACTGTCATGGCTACCAAAACTTTAGATCACAAGTGCAAACATAAGCCAAGTCCAAAGGGGAAACAATATGAAGAAACAAACAATTGTCTTAAACAGATTAAAAAAACAAACAAACAATAGTCTTAAACAGATTAAAAAAATAAACAAACAGTAGTCTTAAACAGATAAGTTTCATGCATCCTATTAGCCAAAAGTCATATGCATATTTTAAAAAAGGTTTGAACACCTCTCCTCACGCCTCCAGCAATGTCATACTGCCATATGCTCCATTTTCAATATCTTATGTTCACAATTTCATTCCATTTCTAAAATTGGCTGAACAACCATTGGTTAGTATTATTATTATTATTATCATAGTTTTAAGTTTTATCATGGCTATATTACCATGGAGATTCGACTTCATTACTTTCACAAGATGATGATTCTTGTTACTATCAAGCTGAAGTAATCTCTTGTTAGGCTTTGTCATATCCCTTTTTGCCGGAATGGTCACCATCTAGCGATTGTTGCATTTTCCAATGAACTTCAAGGCATCTGGAGAGGTTGGGCTTCATCATGGGTCACATGGATGCTATCACTTCACTTTGGATGCTTCCTCATGGATACTGGGCTTATGATGACTGGCCTCCTTTGAAGCTTTCATACGGATTCATGTTGGAGTTTGGACTTCATCATATTGGATGACATCATTACACCTTGGGATGCTATTATTTCTTGGATGCCTTCTCTTAAAGACTTGGCTCATAATGATTTGTCCGTGCTATGGAGTTCGTCATGGAAGTCATTCTTCACTTGGGCACATTAATAACACATCATTTTATTATCTTCCTAAGGCGCTCATCATAATCCTACTATTTGGGCGAGTTGAGTTCATCATGGGGCGAAGGATAATATATATTTCCCCTAGGCGCTCACTAGGAAATGATAAAATAATAATTAATTAGTGGCGCCCTCCTTAATTCATAATTTGAATTAAGAATTATGCTTCTAGATGGGTCGGCCTTATGGAGGGAAAATATATAATTCAAAATAAAAATATCTAAAAGCAAGGTCGGCCAAGAAGAATAAGGGGCAGATGGTGTATATAAAGGTGAGCACTTGGCATCCAAAAGGATCATCATTCGACTTTGCTCTTGGTATGTTTTCTACTACAATGGCTGAGAATTCCAATTCTTTGTCATGCATCGAGGAGATGGTCCCTCAACCTTGAATGGAGATGACCCCATTCACCAACATTAGGAGGATTCCACTACGGGAATTCACTTGCACTTAACGGATTGAAGCAGATTTCCAGGGCAGAATTCTATATCAGCTAAGAAGAGCGAATTCACATAGAGGATTTTGAGCATCATTGATAGGCGGACTTGTTTAGGATTTACCCTAAACCTTGGGCGACCTCATTTATGGATGGGCGACCTGTCTTTTAAGGCAGATTTATGACTGTTCGGATTGCAGCAGATTAGGGTTACAGAGCAGATTTGTTACAGTAAATTGTTCATGTTCATTCGCCCCATTTGGAGGCTTGTACTTGCATTAATTTGGTATGTGATTGTTGCTATTGAGGATTCATTGATAGCTGGGCTATTTGGCTGCCTATTTACCATCATTTGTATACCCAAATTTCATATTTACAGCAGTAGTATTAGCAGATTTCATATTACTCCAGCAGATCTCATATTTGGTATTTGTGATGTGATTTCATAAGCTTTATGTGTCAATTAATGGTGGAAGTTATCTTCATGTTTGGGCGAATCTCTTGTTATGTTTTGCATTGATAGTTGATTATAATTCGTGATAAAAGCTATATTTGTTCCAAGTCTGATTTTCTGAGCAGAGCTAGGGTTAGGGCAGACTTGTCAAGTGCAGAAACTTAGGGCAGAAATTAGGGTTGGAGCAGAAAACTAAAGTGCAGAAATTTAGGGCAGAATTGGAAAAATTGAATTGCAGAATTTTAGGGCAGATCCCATTGGGGATATGACAGGCTTTTAAGTTTCGGCTAAAGTTATGGTGTCCATCTTCACTAGTATGGGTGTGTTTATGTAGCTTGTCATAGATGATGGATGGTTGTACATTGTGTCGTGTGTGTTGAACCATTAAAAAAAAATCCACCATGATTGTGCTTATTTGCCTGGATATCTAATTCAGCTTGAAAGAAGGAAATTGGGCTGGACACATTGGCAGAGTGAAGCACACAGATCAAGAAGGAAATAATATTACAGATGGAACTATAAGATGATGAGACTGGATCTGAGTGCATTGCCTCCCAACAAGCCCAACGATGCTTTCTTTTAATGGAAACTGGAATTTCCCTTTGATCTCACTGTTTACTGGAACAGCAAAATCACAATGGTGCACAAAATAATATGGATATGTTTGATCCTTAGCTATTAGGCATAATATCATCAATATGATGGGCTGGATATAACAAATGCAAGAGCTTCTATGGCATTGGAAGCAGCATTAGTAGGTATGCGGCAGCAAGCCATCTCGGAATTAACAGAATATAACAGACAATCATCTTTCTTCCATTATTTGCCACTGTGGCTCTGATACCACTGTTAGGTCCAAATGCTGTAATAACTGTATTGCTCCATTGTATGAGTTTATACAAAGCAAAAAGGGTGGTAATTCTAAATTTCTAATAACTGACCACTGTCACATAAAATATAAACTACTAACTAAACAGAATGTAATAATACCTAACAATGGTTTGAGCTAAAATAGGCATTATATGGGTCTATCTAAGGTGATGCGGCAGTAGCACTGATTTGTCACATGCTTTAATTTGTTCCTCATTGCAAGTTTATATGCAGCTTTTCGGAGAAGCCTGACCTAATAGCAGATAAAGAGATCCTCCAGTTGAATATGATCATTACCTTCCTATTTTAATATGATTTATGTAATGGACTGAATTCTTCAAACTGGACACTGTTGTCTTATTCCTATAATTTAATGTTATTCTGATTGGAAGCAAAATAAAACTATGAGGCTGGGATGTCCATTATACACGTAAGGCATTTGAGGAGGCTAACATAGAGCTCTATGATGGATACTACATCGTACTGTTCGAGAAATCTTGATGGCAGATGGAAATTATTGTATCCTAGAACATTGTTTTTAGGGGCCTAATCCAGAACCCATCTAGTCCATCATTCTTCAATGCAAGTTCAAAGGCATGGCATCATGAATTTTAAGAATAGTTGCCTCGCATGCTATTTGGAATTTCTTCAGATAACGATAACTTTGCTGGTTCTGAATTTTTTTTTTTAATTTCTCAAAATAACATAAATTTCTTCGCCAACATCAAGCCCTTAGAGAAAACAAGTTTAATTCAGAAGCAGCAAAACTTGATTTCCTGTCCGATACAATTTACTAATAGTTACTTCCCTCATTTTATCTGGATATCTTATTTTATGCATGGCATTTAATGGATAGTAATTCAACTATAATATTCCAATAAAGATCAACAGGGTTATCTGACCCAGATCAGGATTCACATATATTGCCAATACAGGAAGAACTTACACTGCCTTTTCACCATTTGGCATTTTTCTTTTTAGCAGCATTTTTAGGTGGTTTCATAGTTCTGTTTGGTTCAAGGAAATTTTTACTTGTCTAAAGCATTTTTCTGCTTTCATTTTTCTATGCGCAGTTACTAGTTGCTCCTTTGCTCTCTATACTGCACATCTACAGTGTGACTCAAGAAATGCGGGCAGCGCCAGTCAACACACTGAATCCTCAAAGGACAGCAATGGTTGTAGCTGACTTTATCAAGGTTGATGAGTAGGCCATTTTTTGAAACTGCTAGATTAATTATTTTCATGTAAATTTTGTGTTAAGTTAATCCTGTTTTGATTCTTAACCAATGCATATTGTTTTGTTGCATGGTATATTACAGTCTGGAAGAGTGTCCAGACCTGCAGATCTACGCTATAGAGAGAATCTGATATATCCTTTACAACCAGTTGAAGATGCTGGAAGTGTTCAAGTTGGTAGATCTTTAATAAAGGCCATAAAGAATCCTTCTAAGCTTAAGCAGCTCAAAGAAAAATTTCAAAGGGAACGTTTTTTGTTAAGTTGCAATGACACATTCACAGATTTGGTGCTGGAGAATACAGCATCTGGTGAGGATGCCATCAGAGGATGGCTTATAGCTGCATATGCAGCAGAGATGGCAAAGAGCAATTATTCATGTAATTCACTGGGAAAAGTGGGATTTGGGTTGTTGAAAGAAGAAGTGTTGGATAAAGCTTATGAACAAATGGAGGTGGTGTTTCCTTCATTTGTTAGTGGACTTAAAGAGAGAGGTTGGCATACTGATCTTTTCTTGGACGGAACAGGAAGTCGTTTTGCATGGTAAAATATTTTCAATCTGCTGTCCAGATTCTTTTCCCTGCAACGTAAATTTTCATTAGTTTACCTCTCTAACGTACAGCACTAAATAGAACACAAGAAGATGGGAGCAGATATACTCCACACTTAATTCCCTGCCCTCTTATCACCTTTTGAAGCTTGGCTAATTATGATTTTTTTTGACAAAGTTTCAGCAACACAAAATGTTGTAATGGATTCATCAACGACCTTCAATGTATATTATACTGATTAAGATATCTCTTCAAATAACGAGCTTTTAAGCCACTAACAAGAAATACCTTTACCCTGAAAGCTAAATGAGGTTATCTAGGAGGAGGATAAGGATACATTCATTGAAAATCCAGGTAAGCCAACCTAATAAATGATTATAAATGTATAAAATTGGAAGAAGGATTGCTTAATCCTTAAAAGGATAATCATCTTGACCATTGTCAACTTGAGGCTTGTATAAGCATGAAAGACTTTGAATTTATTTAAATAAATATAGTTGTATACTCTGGAGTCCCTAAAAAGCCATAAGCATGTTATTCTTGATACTATGGAGGGGATATCAATTATTTTTGAAATACGTAAGATAAACTAAAATTATTACCATCGACTGCTGAGTTTCTGATAGATGTTCATGAATGGGTAAAGTGGTCTGCTGTTTCCAATGAGACCTTTTTTCATGTCTTGGGACAATAATGGGTTTCAGCCTGTTGCTACATGACAGTTGCTTCCAGGTTGCACATCTAAGCAGGACTCTCCTTCGGCACTGTAGGATGGACCTCCATAGGGTTATTGGGCAGTTTGTATAAAAAAACCATGCAGTGTTGAGTGGGAAAATCAAATGTAGAGAGCATGAGAGTGTTATCAAACTAAGAAAACAATTATTATTGAGCCTCTAATTGTTAAGCACATGGGCATGAGAATTCCGATTGTTAAAGGCACAAATGGAAACAAGCTCAGGCGAATTTCAACTGCTATTTGAAATAGTTCATAACAACTCCTTCCATTTCATGAAAATATTTGCCCTCTAAGATTGGGTAGATTTGGATGTTCCCATAAAACCTGTTCATTCGGAGTGGTATCTTTTGGCACCATCTCTTTCCACTTGTCATGAAATTGAATGATGTAGATTGGAGGCACTTGGTTTGATTGTTGATGTCAGCATCTGTCATAAGGAATCTCTAGCAGCTTGGTTTGTATGGTAATGTTGTCTAACCATCTTTTTTTAAGATGATACATGGAAGAGGTACAGGGTTAGCTTGAGAGTGAAGACCACTTGGTTTCTTTTAAGCACTCTATAAGATCGAGAATACCTTTGTTCTAACTTGTTCCCTTACTTCGAATGGAAGGTAGTAATTCTTGTTCACTTCTTCCTTGGTCAACTTGTTGATTCGTACAATTTCATGGTAGTTAGATATTTTCTTTGGGGAATCCTAGGATGCCTTCAGTTTCTTGTTTATGTACTCTAGCTGGGTGTACTATGAAATTTCTCATAGCTGGGTGTACTATGAAGCTCTTGATGTGAGGTGGCTTGTTCCTATATTGAGATTGGAACAAGAGATCTTAGAGGTTGTATCATAGGTGGTCGTAACACACGTTTTCCAGGGGATTCCCTTTATAGCATTCACCATATTGACATATGAGCTAGTGATCTTGTAAATAGTAATTGGTGAGTTTTGTCTGATCATCAATTTTAGGTGGGTAAGATGAGTTCATGTCTAGTTTTGTGCTTAATCTATTGTCAAAACCTTTCCAAAAGTTGTGGATTTAGGATCATGGTTATTGACGATCACCTTATGAAAGTAGTGCAACTTTATCACTATCCACAGTTATGGGTAACTGTTTTTGAATCTTGTTTGGACATTGAATAGTGGGATAATGGGTTAATTTATCAAAAATATTCAAAACATCATTCTTTCCCTTTGATTTTAGGTCGGTGGACTCTTCAATACAATTTCCATATTTGATTGCTACTACGGGTGATGGTTGTATCTTGGAGTTTTTACTATTTTCCCTTTGCTTGCCTCACATGCTTAGCACTCCACAAATTTTTCAATGGCCAACTTTTGTGATATAATGGCATCTTATGGGTTTTCTCCAATAACTATGAAACTGAGGCTTAAGCATATCTAGTATTTTGTATTATATTGTGTCATCATTCCACACAAAATGTCCTAGTTTTTTGTGCCCATTTTGCAGATCTTGTTAGAATATTGTCATTGATGTCAAAAGACACGCCAATGTTATTTAAGGCAAATGCTGTTGATACCATGTTCATGCAACGATAAATGTTTAAATTAAAGATTTAAACATATTCCCCAAGGCCCTACGATCAGATTTATTGTTAAAAAGAACAAGCGATTTATTGTTAAGTATGAAGTTTCTTTTTGTGGAGAAGGTTTATTGCTAAAAAGAAAAGTGATTCATTGCTAAGTGTGGAGTTTCTTTTTGTGGAGAAGATTTATTGCTAAAAAGAAAAAGCGATTTATTGCTGAGTGTGGAGTTTCTTTTAGTGGAGAAGATTCATTGCTAAAAAGAAAAAGCGATTCATTGCTAAGTGTGGAGTTATTTTTTGTGGAGAAGATAACATGCAAAAGGAAAAAAGATAACATGCAAAAAGAAAGCATAAAGATAGCATGCAAAAAGAAAAAAAGATAGCATGCAAAAAGAAAGCAAAAAAATAGCATGCAAAAAGATATCTTTAAAGCTTTATTTTTGTTTTTGAAAGTGCCTTATTTTAGAAGCTCTATATTAGTTTTTAAAGCGCTCTATCCTTGTTAAAAAATGCCATGCTTTATGGTTTTTAGTGGTGCTACATAAAATAAGACAAAGTCTTATTTTAAATATGATTTATGCCATGAGTTTAAAAAAGAAAAGGGCAGTGATTAAGGTTGAAACAACAATTTCATTTTAGAAAGATTTTTCAAGATATTATGGAGTGCGAAAAGAAAAAACAGTAAGGACAATTTGCATGTAATGATCTAATTTTTGTGTGAAAGGAGAATGACTAAAAAATGAGTTTAGAAAAGAAGATTTAAGTTGCAAATTTATAACGAGAAAAGTGAAGCAGATTGGGATGAGAATATGATGAGTAATCTATGAGAAGAATATCAACTGAGTAAAAAGGAAAGCTTGTAGTTTTGTATGTGATTGTTTTTCGTCTTTCTTTAAAGAAAAGTCACAAAAAGATATTGTACCTATTGTATCAAAGGTTGGTGCCTTGTACTGAGTTGGTGCCTCTAGTGAGTTAAAACTGACATTTTGTATTCAAAGATTGATGTCTTCTGTAGGTTGGTGCTTACATATTAATAAAGACAAATATTTTGTCGTGGTTTTTCCCGAAAGGGTTTTCCACGTAAAACTTGTGTTCATTTTGCTTATGGTTCATTTGTACTATCAAGTTTTGCTTATTCAGTTTTTAAAAAGTTTAAAATTATTCTTTTATTGATTCACCCCCCCTCTCAGTATAAGCATGTGCTCTTCAATTGGTATCAGAGTTGGTTCCTTCGAAGATAAACCTAACAAGCTAGAAGGTAGATCTTGAGAAGCACACATGGCTGGTCATGATGGATATGGTTTCTCCTCGAATAGGGCTCCTCTGTTTGATGGAAGTAATTATGCATTTTGGAGCATACGAATGAAAACATATTTGAGTGCTCTTGGTTTTGATATTTGACAAGTTGATGGTTATACAACTCTTGCAACTCCTCCAACTAATGTTGCTGGAAAGAAGCTTAGTGAATGTAATGCCAATGCCAAAAATGCTATTCTTGTGGGTTGTTCGAATGTGAGTTCGTAAAGGTGATGCATTGCAAATCTGCAAAAGAAATGTGGGATAAGAGGAAAAATATTTATGGAGACGTCAAAGTTAAGAAGGCAAAGCTTCAAACTCACAGAGGAAAGTTTGAAGGCCTCAAAATGGAAGGAGAAGAAAATATTGCTCAATACCTACTTTGTGTGGATGAGATAGCCAATACCATTAGAGGTCTTGGTGAAGAGATCGAAGAATCCAAAGTTGTGCAAAAGGTCCTAAGATCCCTCCCATTGCGATTTGATGCAAAGGTCTCTGCCATTGAAGAAATGAAAGATCTTGACAAGCTAACGAAAGATGAGTTGCATGGGATCCTAACTGCTTATGAGATGAGAACCATTGATCAACCATCCAAAAAGGAGGTTGCGTTCAAAGTTTCAAAGAAAGAAAAAATTAAGGAGCATGAATCAAGTGAATGATGATTCAGATGAAGAAGAAGCTCACTTCATGAGAAGACTAAAGAAAGGATCAGGGAAATACGAAGGCAAGTTACCTTTCAAGTGCTTCAGTTGTGGAAAAGTAGGACATTTTGCTTCCAAATGTCCTTATGCAAAGAATGAGGGCAACGATAATGAGAAAAAAACCTCAATACTTCAAGAAGGGTTATCGAGAGATTAAAAGGATTTTTCAAAAATCCAAAAAGAGTCTTTATTCCAAAGAGTACATCAGCCCATCAGAAGATAGTGATGAAGAGTCTTTGAGTGAAAAAGAAGAAATACTTTTTATGGCAAAAGAAGAAAAAAGTGATCAAAAGGAAGATTCATAAAATAAGACTAATGAAGAAAATGTTGTAGATCTTGACGAAGAGCTTTTCTTTGCTTATAATAAGATTGAAAAGCTTAAAAGAAAAAAATTCAAAACTGAAAAAAGCAGCTTCAAGAAGATAATGAATCAAAGGATAAAACATCATAAGCTTTTGAGGAAGCTGAAAAGAAAATTGTAGATCTGAAAATTCAGATTGAAGAGGCTAAAAAGAATTGAGGAAGAAGTGAGAAATCAACTGAAGATGAAATAAGAAAATTGTGAAAGACTAGAGTCTGAAATTGTTTCTCTAAGGAAGCAATTGGATAAAGTTGTGGTTCAAGTAAATAGGGAGTTGAAGAATGAAAAGAGTGCAGAAACTTTGAACAAGATCATCAATTCTCAAAAGTCTGTATTTGATAAAAAGTGTCCTTAGATATGAAGAAGGTCAAAGTTCCAAAGCAGCTAAAACTTTCAATAAAACAAATGAAGAAAAACAGAAGAGCTATGTGGAAAGTCTCAAAAGTGAAGGAAACAAGGTAAAAGAAAGTCAGAAGGCAAGCTCACTTTCTGAGATTAGAGATGTTGTCTTCAGAAAACCTCTTCCATTCAGGCAAGCTCAAATAGCCAGGTTTCATAACTATTTTTTTATCTATTTTTTTTCATGTAATCATTTTGGTCATAAGACTATGGATTGTAAGGTACATGTAAGAAATAATTTTAGTCATGCCTTGGGTAGGTCATGAAGGGTGGGATTTTGGCACTGAATGTTTATAATACCAAGCCATGAAGTGGTATCTGTTAGAGTTGGCTATGATTGGAGCCACCCAGCATCTAGGACTTCATGAAAGCATAAGAGAGATCAAATGAAAGAATAATACTATTCTATCAATGAATGCAAAAGATTGATACAAGATTGTTATTACAATGTACATGATATGCTTTGCTTATAAAGACAAGGATGAGAGACAAGATGTTGTAGTCATGTGACAAGTGTCATATTCCTATGACATGTGACAACTATAGGATAAGATGACAACTATCAACAACTAAACACAACTAGAAACATCTAGTAGACTCACTAAGTCAACTTAACATATAAATTATGTGTGATGTGTGAATATTATTTAACTAATAAATAGTTAAATAATGTGAATTATCCACACAAGGGTAAATTGGTTAGGTAATAACCCTATTCACACCAACACGCCCCCTTAAGTGCAACTTAGGGAGTAGCTGACTAAAACTAGATGCAATGATGGATGAAGATGGCTCCTGGCTACTAGGCCATGTTAGGTACCCATGTACAACAAATCCCAAGTGGAGAAAAGGAGAAAACCTCATGGGATAAAACTTCTCTCCAAAAGTGAGAATGCATAAAACAATGAAATTGGAAGATGTGATAGTAGGAGGACTCAACATCAAATACTTCTCATAGGAGAGAAAGAGTGAGACTATAGGTGCCCTCACAATGAAGCAATTCTTGTGCCGATGGTGAATGCCTGAAGATGAACACTGGAAAGTGTTCTGTACCTGCAAACAACATTCCTCCCCTTAGGAAGAAACCAATCCAAAGGTTGATGTAGAAGAAACTCCATCTCCAAGAAGAGATATGAGGGAAGAAGTCTCATAATGGGTGTCTTTGAAAACTGGTGAAATGTCTGCATGTCAGAATCAAAGAATGACACAATGCAATGAGGCGTGACCAATCCAAAATTTTGGGTAGACTCATGAATAACAACCTCCAAAACGAAGTAGATGGGATAATAATTGTGCTGTAACTGTCATCAAAGAGGAGAGATAACAGCTCAAGTGTCTCCTCCAAATCTGCAATATGAGACTCACAAAACAAGTCTAATATACCTGCCAAGAAAGTATCCTACAAAGATGTGTCTGAAAGACTTGTATGATCCCGCTCAACTGAAGTAGAAGAAACCATGTTGATATCGATCTCTAAAGATGCAGGATGTTGAGGTGATGAAAGCTTAGCACTAGTCTCATGAACCAAAGTGGATGAAAGAACACCAAGGTTCAAGTGACCAAACTTCTCAGAAACATTATTCACACTTGATGTATGAGTGTGAATATCAATCAATGGATCTACAACATTAGAATAAGCAAAAAGGGAGAATGTATACAAGAGAGATGCATGATCAACCATCCCAACAACAATGATATTTCTACTCTCCAAGTCTCTTATGATCACTGAATCAGGAGTGAACTCAA
Source organism: Cunninghamia lanceolata (assembly GCA_027924645.1). Lineage (NCBI taxonomy): Eukaryota > Viridiplantae > Streptophyta > Pinopsida > Cupressales > Cupressaceae > Cunninghamia > Cunninghamia lanceolata. The sequence continues at coordinate 8,208,657 of BSBN01000635.1, read as the reverse complement.
CTATCTTCACTACACCACAATGAGTAATTTGGTAGATAGAAAGTAGATTGGTTGACAAGGAAGGTACACACAATACATTATTGAAAGTACCCTCACCAATATCAATAGTTCCTTCACCAGTTGCATGCATGCATGTATTGTTACCCATCAAAATAGGTGGCGAAGTACATGACTCAAATGAAGAGAGCATTCCTTGTGAGGATGCCATATGATGAGAATCTCTAGAATCAAGAAGTCATCTCTCTGACTGAAGACTTGTTGAAGCAAAGAGTGCTTGTCCTTTTCCTTTGTTTGCCCCATTAGCAATGCATGCTGTCCCTATCTGTGTAGATGATGATGGTGTCGAAGAAGATGATGTACTAGGTGACATGGATGATGGCCTTTTGATGTTGTTCTTTTGAATAATGTGAGTCAACTCATCAATTTTCTTCTCATAACACTTATGCTCATCATGTCCTAGTTTCTTGCAATATGCACACTTTGGTCTCTCCTTAGATGATTCCTTTTTAAGAGAGGATGAGGACTTAGGTGATTCAATTGACTCTTTTGCTTGCTCATTGTTTTTTAAATCCTTATTTTTTTGTTTCTTGCCTTTGCTAGGTGAAGCCTTTTGATCCTTTGTACCTTGATTAGCAAGAAGAGCTTGAGGTCTAGTAGACTTCAATGTGCCCATGTGTACTAACTTAGCTTGCTCCCTAGTGAGTGATGTGTCAAACTCATCAAGTTTAGGCATTGTGAAAGCTTTCCCAAGTGCATCCATAGTAGCATAAAAGGTAGAAACAAAAACTGAATAGTCAGGACCAAGCTTGGCAAGGATTGAAAGAATCAATTGAGTGTTCTCTTTCTTAATTCCACATTGTTTGAGCTACAATCTAAGTGACTTTAGCTTTGTGAAGAATTCTTGGATGTTTGCAAAGTCGGTTGGATTCAAAACAAATAGTTCATTCTCCAATTTGAAATGTCTCATAGTATTTTGCTTACCAAAGACATTTTCTAAGGTATTCCACACTTCATTAGGTTTTTTACAAGATTCAATATGAAAAAGGAGATTAGGAGAAATAGACAAGCATAGTGTTCCATAGGCTTGATCACATCTATTATACCACTTTCTATTTTCTGCAGTCTATTGGTTCAATTTCTGTACCCATTGTTGCTCTTTGAATTTTCAAATTTCTTAAATGAATCTCCATTTTAATTTTTCACTCATGATAGTTATATGGTGTGAGTAGAGGAAGTTTGTTTGGATCCATGATACAAGAGTACAAAAAAGAACACAAGTATAACCCTTTGTTACTCAACAAAGAGATCACCCCTCAAAAAAAGAATGATTGTGGCACTTTATACTTAGTGCGATTTATAATTGTCCTCAAGGGACCAAAATTGGGAAAACAATCAAAATCTCTTAAAACAGAGATCCAAGGGAGATTACAATCACTCAGTCATTTATTATAGCAAACAAATCCCTCCAAAACAAGTTTCACTTCCTCAAGTCTCAAAATGCCCAAGTGATCACTCAAAAGCCAAAAAAATGACAAATTGAATAAAAATAACCTAGTGCTAAATCTGAGAAAACTAAATGGATGAATTTGAAGAGCTCCTGAATATCTTTCTGATGCCACAAGAATCACGAAAATTAGAGGTCGTGGCTGAAAGTTGTGAGCTCGGAAGCCAAAAACGGAGATATGTTTTCAAACTGCTGTATTTGTCAGTTGTATCAGAATCTGAGAAAACTATTGACACCACTGCAAAGTGTGCTGTATCAGATTTCTGACGATATCTCATTTGCCCAATTTCGATACCATGGTGAAAAGTTATGAAGAAAAGAAAAAAATCCCCCTTTTAGGGCTTTTAGGGGCTAAGGGGGGTCTGGCTGACAAAATATTCCCTTAGCGGTTGGAATATTCCTTTTGCCCCGCTGGAAAAATCAAAACCACCTGACTGTGAGCAAAATACGCCTGATTCAGATTTGAAACTGCCTGCTAATAGTGAAAACCGCCTATGCAAGTTCTGCAATCGTCTATGCAGGTTCTGCAATCGTCAGTGGTTTTTTCAAAATCGCCTTCAATTGCTTGAAACCACCTCTTTGTTGCCAGAAACTGCCTTTTTTCAACAAAACTACCTGGACAACTATGGAAACCACTGTTTGAAGCCTGGAAAAACACCTTAGGGTGGCCGAAACAACTTATCGCTCTGTTGAGAGGTTTAACTTGCAGGGAAGAGTCGTCGTGGGCTGTTTAGTGGTCGCTGGGCCACTTGAAAAGACTGCCGACTACTTAACAAAGCAGTCATGGTTTAACATATGGCGATGCCAGTTTCAAATTTGCCACCAATGGTTTACTAACCGTCGATGTTGGAGACGGGGAGCCTATGGCAGGAAATAGCCACCGGCCGGGTGTTTTGGTGCAACCCCCACCGAATATTAAATGGCCAGCCAAGTTTTAAACAGGTCGTCGGGTATGTTTGAGCAGTTGTCCATGGAGAAGAGGGTGTGGGGGCCTGCACCATGTGGTGCCCCCACAATCCTTTATATATTCCGCTGGTACCTGCAACTTGTAGTTAAGTGCCCTGCGACAACAAGGTACTTTACTGCAAAAATTTTGTCTATAAAAAAATTTAATAACCCTAAGAAAAACCTTAAAAACTAGAGAATATTTTAATTACCCAGTAGATAAAAGAATATTCTGGCTTGCGCAAGCACGACGTGGGTAGGATTCGTGAATATTCCGATGCATAGGGAATATTCGCTGTTGAGATTCCACACGACCGAGAGGCAAACATTTTTTGCCTTTTGCTGCAACTTTGTCCTACTTCGACGAATTGACAGTCGATCTTGAGGTTTTTGGGCCTCTTGAGGTAGATGGCGGTGTCTGATTTTGCCCAAACTACTTTGAAAGATCAGGTACCTACAAGATCTTGCATGTACCTCCCAACTTCAAACCCTCATAGATTTGGCCTCCGATGTCAGAGCTGGACGAAACAAAAGGCGATCTTGATTACCTCATGTTGCAAGTATGTGCAGTTGGTGTTGTCATTGATGTCAACAAGTTTGTGTTGTCATCGGTGTCAACTGTATGACTAAGAGTTGCAAGAGTGTGAGCAAGTTGGTATTGTGTGGATGTTGTCTCTGATGATGAGGAAGTGTTGAAGTTGGTGATAATATGCTTTTGGTGCTTGGTTTCTAAGTGCTTTTGAGAAAATTTGAATAATAAAAGAAATAGTGTGTTGTAAAGATGTTTTGTGTTGCAGAGTAGTGTTCTTGTTTTGCTCCGCATTTCTTATATATTGAAGATCTGTTCATGCGGTTTGAATATGTTGTTTAGAGGTGTTTATAGATGCTACATTCAGGATTTGGCATGCTAGATTGTTGTGTAGAGGGAGGTGTGTTCACCAGTATGAAGACTGATTTGCAGAGGTGTCTGGGAGAAATGTCTTTGCTCCGTATTTCTCCGCAAAGTAGTTTCAGGTCTTGTGGTTTTGGAAGTATGCTTATAAGGTTAATATCTTTCTTCAGTTGAAGTTGTTTGTGGTTTGGTGCTCCAGAAGATGACTTCTTGAGTTGCAGTGTATGACAGAGACATTTGAGTATGTTGGGTAAAAATAATAAGGTTGTGTGGTAGGTGAAAGTTGTTGCAGAGGAATTTGTTGGTCTTCAAGATGTTTGTGCTCAAGCATAGCATGTGGTCTGCGAGTTGTCTTTGGGTTTGAGGAAGCGTGTACATAATTGTTTATGGTGTTTACACTGGTTCGACCGACCTTGGGTGTTTACACTAATTGCAGAGTTGCTTCGATGATTGTGGAAGCATCGTGTAGCGTGTATGAGTCGATTTAGGTCCAAGCTAAGGTGTGTTGAGGTCCGCCTTCATTCCTTTCCACCACGGGAATGTTTTGGGTTTGACTTAATTTGAATTTGTGAAATTAAGGAGCCTTACCGACATTGGAGAATGTTCTTAAGATTGAAGATGGTATAAATAAATGTTAAGCTATTAAAGGATGATAAGATAGATGAGAATCGTGTGTGTGGTGCGAATTGTTGAATCATAGAGTGCGAATGTGTAGTGCAGTGCGAAACTTCATGTGTTAGACTACTGGATGTAGTGAGTAGAAGGTGTACAATTCTTTAGTGAGATTGCAGAAGGGTTGATGGTGTTGTGGTGGAATTCTCTGTTGCATTGAGATAGTCTTCTCCTTATAACAACCTCTATCTTCTTCTTTATTCTGGCAGTTAGCCTTTGGTAGTGAGCCTATCTTTTGGGCAGTGAGCCCTTTGGCAGTGAGCCTTCCGACAGCGAGCCGATTATTTTTTGGTGTTGATATTACTTTATACTGTGAGCTAATCCTTACCATGGTTTTTCCCTCGGGTTTTCCACGTAAATCTGGTGTTCTCTTATGTTTGATGTTGATTTGACTCAGTTTTTGTTAGTTGCTTTCATGCTTAATCATCATAACAATTTAAGGGTTAATTGAATTGATGTGGATCTAAATGTGTTTGAGGGTTTTGGAATTATAAGTTACAACTGATTCACCCGCCCCCCTCTCAGTTGTCTTGTGCATTCAACGATTGGTATCAAAGCCAGGTTCTTCGGAAGAGAGCTTAACCGCTTGAGTTAGATCTGAGATGACGCACAAGAAGGAAAGCTGTTGAAGAACAGGTAATTCTATGTTTACTCTCTAAAGTTGAACCTAAGGTAGTAATTGAAGCATGCAAGGATGAGTTTTGGATCAAGGCTATGGAAGAATAACTAATGCAGATTGAAAAGAATCATACTTGGGAACTTGTCCCAAGACTAGCAAACAAAAATATTATTGGAACTAAGTCGATATTCCGGAACAAACTAAATAAGAATGGAGAAGTGGTAAGAAACAAGGCAAGGCTTGTGTGTAAAGGTTACTCACAAATAGAAGGAATAGACTACGAGGAAACTTATGCTCCAGTGGCAAGAATGGAGGCCATTAGAATGTTTTTGGCTTTTACAGCACATAAGGATTTCAAAGTATATCAAATGGATGTAAAGTCTGCTTTCTTGAATGGTGAATTGGAAGAAGAAGTATACATAGAACAACCGGATGGATTTCAGGTATCAGATAAACTAGATATGGTTTGCAGGTTGAAGAAAGCATTATATGGTTTGAAGCAAGCTCTTAGAGCTTGGTATGCAAGGTTAGGCAGGTACTTAATACAATAAGGATTCAATAAAGGTTCTGTAGATAGCAATCTGTACATCAAAGTAGGAGAAGATCAAATTCTGATTATGGAAGTATATGTGGATGACATAATCTTTGGAGGAAATGAAGGTATGTGTATGAGTTTTATAGATGAAATGTAGAAAGAATTTGAAATGTCAATGTGTGGTGAAATGAACTTCTTCCTTGGTCTACAGATCAATTAGATAGATAAAGGTATTTTTATTTCACAATCAAAGTATGTCAAGGAGATTTTAAAGAAGTTTGGAATGGAAGATTCTAAACCAATATGTACCCCTATGACTACTGGTTGCAAGCTGAGCAAGAATGATAAATCTCGTAAGGCTGATCAGAGTAGATATAGATCAATGATTGGAGGACTGCTATATTTAACTTCTACTAGATTGGATATTATGCATGCAGTGTGTCTTGGGGCTAGATTTCAAGAAGATCCTAAAGAGTCACATGTTGTAGCAGTGAAGAGGATATTCAGATATTTAAAGGGCACTTCGGATCATGCCTTGTAGTATCCAAAGGATGATGATTTTGCTCTAAGTGTTTATACAGATGTAGATTGGGCTGGTTGTGTGGATGATAGTAAAAGTACAAGTGGTGGTGCATTCTTTCTTGGAGGCAGATTGGTGTCATGGTTAAGTAAGAAGTAGGATTCAATATCTTTGTCTATTGCAGAGGCATAATACATTGTTGCAGTATCTTGCTGCACACAAGTGTTGTGGATGAGACAAACCTTGAAGGATATTAGAGTTGTATATGAAGAACCTATTCCTATCTTTTGTGATAATACACGAGCTATTAACATTTCAAAGAATCTGGTGATGCACTCAAGGACAAAACATATATCAATCTGATATCACTTTCTGAGAGAGAAGGTTGTAGAGAATGAGGTGAAGCTTGAGTATGTGCCTACAAAGGATTAGGTTACTGATATATTCACCAAGGCTCTTCCTAAGGATACATTTGAGTATCTCCGGGAGAAGTTAGGGCTTATTGCCCCTCCTTTGAACTAGATGCATAAGGAGATGCATCAGTCCAGTGAATTTCAAGATTCATTCCTTATTAGACTGATGTTGGAGGCTACCTCTCAGGGGGAGTAGGTAGTGGTCATGATGGTTGTTGCAGTTAGGGGGAGTAAGTTCTAATATTGGTTGCTTCTAAGGGGGAGTATGCAGAGCAGTAAAAGAAATGATGTTGCAGAGCAGTAGTGAGCATGCACAAGCTTGAGCAGTTGTCTAAAAGTAAGATTGAAAGAGAGATGTGTAGCCCTTTGCCATTGATGTCAAAGGGGGAGAGATAGCAATGTGAAAAAGGAGAGTTAGTTGTCAAGAAGAGAGTAGCAAGCTAGGGGGGAGAGGGAGAGAAAGGAAATGTTGGTATGAAGCATAGTATTGAGGATGCTGTTGTGTTGATGGTTTTTCACATTATGTGTTGCCATCAATGACAAAGGGGGAGATTGTTGCGAGTATGTGCAATCGATGTTGTCATTAATGTCAACAACAACATCCTCAATACTATGCTTCATACCAACATTTCCTTTCTCTTTCTCTCCCCCTTAGCTTGCTTTTCACATTATGTGTTGCCATCAATGACAAAGGGGGAGATTGTTGCAAGTATGTGCAGTTGGTGTTGTCATTGATGTCAACAAGCTTGTGTTGTCATTGGTGTCAACTGTATGAGTAAGAGTTGTTGCAAGAGTATGAACAAGTTGGTATTGTGTGGATGTTGTCTTTGATGATGAGGAAGTGCTAAAGTTGGTGATAATATGCTTCTGGTGCTTAGTTTCCAAGTGCTTTTGAGAAAATTTGAATAATAAAGGAAATAGTGTGTTGTAAAGATGTTGTGTTGCAGAGTAGTGTTATGGTTTTGCTCCGCATTTCTTATATATTGAAGATCTGTTCATGCAGTTTGAATATGTTGTTTAGAGGTGTTTATAGATGCTACATTCAGGATTTGGCATGCTAGATTATTTTGTAGAGGGAGGTGTGTTCACCAGTATGAAGATCGTGATTTGCAGAGGTTCGCAGAGGCGTCTGGGAGAAATGTCTTTGCTCTGCATTTCTCCGCAAAGTAGTTTTGGGTCTTGCGGTTCTGGAAGTATGCTTATAAGGTTAATATCTTTCTTCAGTCGAAGTTGTTCGTGGTTTGGTGCTTCGGAAGATGATTTCTTGAGTTCCAGTGTATGACAGAGACATTTGAGTATGCTGGGTAAACAGGATAAGGTTGTGCGGCAAGTGAAAGTTGTTGCAGAGGAATTTGTTGGTCTTTAGGATGTTTGTCCTCAAGCATAGCATGTGGTCCATAAGTCATCTTTGGGTTTGAGGAAGCATGTATATAATTGTTTATGGTGTTTACACCAGTTCGACGGACCTTGGGTGATTACATTAATTGCGGAGTTGCTTCGATGATTGTGGAAGCATGGTGTAGCATGAATGAGTAGATTTAGGTCCAAGCTAAGGTGTGTTGAGGTCTGCCTTCATTCTTTTCCACTGCGGGAATGTTTTGGGTTCGACCTAATTTGAATTTGTGAAATTAAGGAGCCTTACCGACATTGGAGAATGTTCTTAAGATTGAAGATGGTATAAATAAATGTTAAGCTATTGAAGGATGATAAGATAGATGAGAATCGTGTGTGGTGCAAATTGCTGAATCATAGAGTGTGAATGTGCAGTAAAATGTGAAACTTCATGTGTTAGACTATTGGGCGCAGTGAGCAGAAGGTGTCTACAATTCTTTAGTGAGACTGCAGAAGGGTTGATGATGTTGTGGTGGAATTCTTTGTTGCATTGAGATAGTCTTCTTCTTCTAACAATCTTCTCCATCTTTTTTATTCTGGCAATGAGCCCTTTGGCAGTGAGCCTATTATTTTTCGGTGTTGATATTACTTTATACTATGAGCTAATCCTCACCGTGGTTTTTCCCTTCTTGGGTTTTCCATGTAAATCTAGTGTTCTCTTATGTTTGATGTTGATTTGTTTCAGTTTCTATTATTTGCTTTCATGCTTAATTATCATAACAGTTTAAGGGTTAATTGAATTGATGTGGATCTAAATGTGTCTAAGGGTTTTGGAATTATAAGTTACAACTAATTCACCCCCCCTCTTAGTTGTCTTGTGCATTCAACATCTCGGACCTCCTCAACACAATGGTGTGCTCAGATTTGCGGCAGCATGCTCCAAAATGAACCTACATTGTAAGGCCACAAAGAGGAAACCCTCACAAATCTGGTATTTATATTAAGTCTTTCTAATTCTCCAGGTCATCATTCGATGTAAGAGAAGAGCATACTCAACTATCAAGATCCACCATGAATTTGCATTCAAATATCTCAAAAAATGATTAACAAGAAGTGATTCTTTTTAGAGCTCAGATACCATGTTAGAGTTGGCTATTATTGGAGCCACCTAGGATCTAGGACTTCATGAAAGCACAAGAGATATCAAATGAAAGAATAATGCTATTCTATCAATGAATACAAAATATTGATACAAGATTGTTATTAAAATGTACATAATATGCTTTGCTTATAAAGACAAGGATGAGAGACAAGATGTTGCAATTATGTGGCAAGTGTCATATTCCTATGACATGTGACAACTATAGGATAAGCTGACAACTATAAACAACTAGACACAACTAGACACAACTAGACACAATTAGACACAACTAGAAACATCTAGTAGACTCACTAAGTCAACTTAACATGTGAATTATGTGTGATGTGTGAATACTATTTAACTAATAAATAGTTAAATAATATGAATTATTCACACAAGGGTAAACCGGTTAGGTAATAACCTTGTTCACACCAACAATACGGAGTGATTTGTGAGGTCGAAGACTTATTAGATGGTGGAGTTGGCCACTACTTATGGTGCCTGAAACAAGTTTTTACCATGGTACTTATCCAAGGCGCCACCGAGGTGGTTTTCAACATTGGACGACTTTATTGCACTTGGTTTTTTCTTGATTTTTTACTTTTTTTTTCTTTTTTTCTTTTTTTGGATATTCAATGGGTCAGGCGTAAAACTTCTTGAGGTGCATGATGTTCATTAGCTCACCTAGGGGTTACCCTTCAGTTGTTGCTAGTTGATATGCTCTTGATCCATAGTTGGCTGTTATCACAAAAGGTCCTAACCAATTTGGTTCAAATTTTCCTTTCTTGTAACAATCTTGCAAGTTCCTTTGATTCTTCATAAGTACAAGGTCGCCTATTTCAAAGCAGCAGGTCTTGATTTTCTTGATGTAGCTTTTATGGAGGCAATTTTGATAAGCTTGCAAGCGATTGAGAGCATTGAGACGCTTCTCATCCAAAAGTTCTAACTCATGCAGTTGTGCAACCTAATACTCCTCATTAATGAGATTTTGTAATGAAATTCTTAGAGAGGGGAGCTCAACCTCAATGGGTAGGATGGCTTCAGAATTGAAGACAAGGGAATATGGAGTGGCCCCTGTGGGGGTGCGGATGCTAGTTTGGTAAGCCCAAAGAGGAGGGTTAAGTTGTAGGTGCCAGTCACAGCCTGCTTCATTAACTGTCTTCTTTAGGATTCTTAAGATAGTTTTATTTGAAGCTTCTTCCTGACCATTGCCTTGGGGGTAGTATGGAGTGGAAAAATGGTGTTGGATGTGAAATTTCTGACAAAGGGTTCAAACCTCCTAATTTTTGAATGGGTTCCCATTGTCAGTAATTATGGCAAGGGGGATACCATAGCGACATATAATGTAATGAAGGATGAATTTCAATATTTGGATGCCTGTGGTATAGGCGAGTGGAATGGCTTCCACCCATTTTGTGAAGTAATCTGTAGTGGTAATAATGAACTTATGGCCATTGGATGAAGGTGGATGGGTTTAATCGATGAGGTCAAGCCCACATTGTGAAAAGGCCCATGGAGTCGTAATGGGTTGCAATTCTTGTGATGGGGAATGAATTAGGTCCTCGTGTTGCTGGCAAGGAAGGCATTTCTTGACAAATTGGTGAGCATCATGTTCCATTGTCGGCCAATAGTACCCTATTCTTAGAATTTTCTTTGCGAGGGTAGGTCCACTAGAGTGTGCCCCACATATACCTTCATGTACCTCTTGTAAGGCTATTTGTGTTTCTATGGAATTGAGACACCTCAAAAGGGTACCATCAAGACTCTTTTGATATAGGGTATCACCGATAAGGGTGAAACGGGAAGTTCGACAAATGAATGTGTGGCGTTGGGCGGATGATAGGTCAGGTGAAATGATGTTATCATGGAGATAGCGGTAAATGTCTTGGTACTAGGGGATAAGGGACCAACGATGTCGCAGACCAGTTCTGATTACGGGATGTCATAGGCTGGCATATGTAATTCTTCAATGAGGAACTCTAACTACTGATTATTTTTCTGCATATCCACAAGAGAACCTATGGTGGCCATTGCATCGGCTACTTTGTTGTTAAGTCTCAAGACTTTCTCAAACTAGATTTCATGGAAATATTCCTTAAAATCATCTACCATCTTTTTATAAGGTAGGAGCTTGTCGTCCTTTGTCTTGTACTCATTATTCACCTATTTTATGACTAATTGAGAGTCACCATAGACCATTAGCTGTTCTATTTTCTACTGAATTTCCATGCGAAGTCATGTGATGAGCACTTCGTATTCAGCTACATTGTTGGTGTAGGGAAATGTTATTTTGTATGACTTAGAGATGCAGTCTCCTTATGGTGTGACAAACAAGATCCCTGCCCCCAATCCATGATGTGTGTATGACCCATCAAAATACATTTTCCATTCTGGCATGGGTGCCACTGTGAAAATGGATTCATCTAGAAATTCTAAAAGCAGTGGATGTTAAGTTGGAATAGGTGCGTTTGCTAGTTGGTCAGCTATGATCTGTACTTTGATGGCCTTTCTTTCTGTATATTCAATATCAAACTCCCTGAGAATGATTACCCATTTAGCCATGCGTCCCATAAGAGCTGCTCGTGACAATAGGTACTTTAGTGGATCTATCTTTGTGATGAGTTTTGTTTTGTGATTGAGCACGTAGTGTCGTAATTTTTGAGAGGTAAATATGACTGCAAGACATACTGTTTCAATGGATGTGTAGTTAAGCTCATATCCAACTAGTTTACAACTAATATAGTAGATGGCTCTTTCTTTCCCATGATCATCGTGTTGTGCTAATAATGCCCCTATTGCTATCTCTATTGTTGAAATGTATAGTAACAGGGGTTGTCTTGGTTAAGGCGACATTAGGACTGGTGGTGTAGCAAGGTATTCTTTTAGTTGTTCGAAGACCTTTTGACAATTTAAATCCCATATGAATGCCACATATTTTCAAAGGAGATGTTGGAATGGATGGCATTTATCAACTAGCTGTGCTATGAACCATCTAATACATTGGAGTTTTCCTTGGAGGCTATGTAGCTGCTTCAGATTCTTTGGTGGAGGCATTTCGACTATAGATTTTACTTTTGCTAGGTCCACTTCCATGCCTCATCGTGACACAATGTAGCCAAGTTTTCCTGAGGTAACTCTGAAGACACATTTCTTTGGGTTAAGACGCATCTTGTATTTTTCCAATCAGTCAAATATCTTTGCCAAGATTTCCAAATGATCTTCTCTAGTTCTTGATTTCCGAATAGGTCATCCACATAATCTTCCATGATGTTATGAAACAAATCGTGGAATATGATGGTCATGGCTCTTTCATAGGTTTCACTCGTATTTTTAAGACCAAAAGGCATGACGACCCAACAATAAGTGCCCCATGCACAAATAAATGCTATTTTGTGTTGATCTTCCTCAGCGATCTTGATTTGATTATAGCCTAAAAATCCATCCATGAGTGACAAAATCTCATGCCTAGCTGTCAAGCCTACTATGATGTCGATGTTTGGTAGGGGAAAGTCATCTTCGGGGCATTCTTTGTTCAGGGCCCTGAAGTCGGTGCACATGTGGATGCCCCCAGTGACTTTTGCTATTGGTACAATGTTTGAGACCCATTCAGGATAGTCAATAGGTTGAATAAACCCAACATCTGAGAGCTTTTTGAGTTCAACTTTGACAAGTAGTGCGACTTGGGGATTCATTTTTTTGAGCTTTTGCTTGACTGGCTTTACATCAGGATGTACTATGAGATGATGTACCACTAGTGCTGGGTCTAGACTAGGCATGTTGGCATATGTTCATGCAAAATTATGGCTTCTTTCTTCAAAAAATGCCAAAACATTGCTTGTTCTATTGAAGTGAGGGAAGTTGCTCGAAAGGTGATCTTTGGTGACTCTTCTGTTCCTAGGTTCATTTCTTGAGATTCTTCCTCTAATATGGGTGATCTTTCTTGATGTAGTCTGGGACTTCGGGGAGGTCCATTCTCATCTCTTAGTGTCTCTATGAGGTTTTCATCAAGAGATACGTCCTTTATTTTTACTTTTTTGTCATCCGAAAGTGCCACATGGTGGTTTTCACTAGGGGATGCATTTTTTATTTTGATATTTTTGTGACTAAGAGACATGGAGGTCTCCCTGAAGTAGGTGGATGTTTTGAGTTCTATGATATAGCTTGCTTTATGATCTTGTAGGGGTATGTGTTCTCTAACCCCCATCAATTCTGCAATGGCTTCGTCATTTTGAACAACATCCAGGATTAGAGGTCCTTGTTGGTTCCAATCGATGAGTTGGAGTAGATGAGTGGAAGGTCCTCAGATGGTGATGGCGTGGTTGAAAGGGTATAGATAGTGCAAATGGATGACTTGAATAGTTTGGCAAAGTCTTCAAAAGAGTCTTGATGATCCTCTTCATTAGTATTCTCAATTGCAAGGAAGGCTTTAGCATCCTCACTTAAGATATACTCTAGTTCCATGGAGATAGGCTCATGCTTTCCATACCCCAAGCCTTGATGGTAGGGATTTTTAGTAGCTTGGATGGGCTCAAGGATTCCTTTCTCATGAAGGCCTAAACCACCTTGTCCTTTGTAGCCCATGCTTTTGATAATGGTGAGACCCTTTCCATATTTCTCAATGGGCAGGATAGGAGATTTATTTTCTTCTTCCTCATCTTTATACAGGTAGGATGATATATCTTCAAGGATATCTTGCCTCATTAGATGTTTGCGCTCAAAGGTTGGAGATGGTTTGCATTTTATGACAATCGTATATATTGCTTCAGATTTGGGCTTGCCAAATGCTTTAGGGGATGTTGGAAGTTGCCCTACACAAAATGCACTGTGTAAGTCGTACTCTCCACATCCTATGTCACTAACTTTGATCTTGATCTCGGGTGTAGGTGAGGTTTTAGAGGTGGATGCAATGTTGGATGGATTGATGTAGTAAGTGGAAGACTTTGGATCTTTATAAGAGATGGATGGTTTAGTGGCGTTGTTGTAGGGACAAAAGGTTTTATCATGTCCTTCCAAGAAACTATAGTATTGGAAGGGACGAGGGTCAATGCATATGGTGATTTTAGTCCCATTGTGTGAAAATTTGAGACATTGGTGGAAGCTAGATGGGACAGCCTACATGGCATGGATCCATGGGTGACCGAGGAGGATGTTGTATGGGAGATCAAGATCTAGCACTTGGCATTTTGTCTCCAAAATCTTTTGCCCAACTTGTATTGGAAGCTTAATGGTTCCTTTAGATTGCCGTTCTGTGTCATCATATCCTTTGATGGTTATGCTTTCATGTGAGTCCACAACCACATCAGAATATCACAAATGTTTTATTAATTTTAAAGTTCATAGGTTTAGGCTAGAACCACCATCTATTAAGACTCATTTAATGGTGTGTTTATGGATGCGAACCTTGATGTGTAAGGCCTCATTATGTGATGGATTGGAGATGGAGAGGTCTTGTTCAGAAAACATTAAATGGTGAGGTGAGGAGAGATTTCCTACCATGGCTTGGAATTGGTTTACATTCAGGTCATTGGGATGCAAGTTTCCATTAATGCTTTGTCGAGGACTTCTTTATAAAGGGGTGATTTTTGAAACAATTCATGGATGGATATTTGTGCGAGGTTTTTGCCAAGGTGTTCAAGGAGATTGTATTTTCTGGTGGGTGGGAGGTTTCTAGGTGCGGAGGTGGTAGCTTGATCTTCAGTTGGGGCTTCCCGAATGGATATGCGGCCATGGCGAGTGGTGATGACACAATCAAGAGCTTTGGCCCTTATGGTAATGGTGGCCACATGGTTAGGACATTCTTCTATACGACCCACAACTGAGTCGAGAGAAGAGGGAGGTGGAACACTATTGTATGCTTGATTGGAGCTAGAGGCTTTTCCTTTGTTGTGATTGGGAAGTGGATCCTTGTATGCTCCTAGATTTTCTTTAGGCGATCTCTTGGGAGGTTCATCAATTGTGATATTGCTGCGATCTACAAGATCTTGTATACAATTCTTTAACCTCATACAGTCAGATGTTGTATGCCCTTTTACATGGTGATATACACAACATGCATTCTCATTAAACCATGAGGGTTTGAATTGGTTGTCATCATAGGGGCGGATGGTGGGTAATGTGATTAGGTCAGCTTTGACAAGGTTTCACAAGACATTTTCAATGGGTTCTCGTAAAGGTGTAAATTTCCTTCTAGGTGTGTTGTTTTGTCTTGGTTCGCCCTTGGGAATGCTGACGTTGTTGTTGTTGTTTGAGGGCAGGTTAGATGGTGTAGGTGTTTGTATATTTTGTACATTTTTAACATCAGTTACACCATCATTGAGAGTACTTTTATTTTTGCCCCAAAAGTGGGGTTTCTTGTATGGTTGGTTGTTATTGTTGACTTTTTTGTTAGTTTTGTTATCATTGTTTCCCTATAGATTTTAATGGCTCCCTTGGCTATGAGAGCTCTCTCAATTGTGGTGCCTTTGTCGATAACTTCCTCAAATGTGGAGGCACATTGAATTTAGAGGTGGAACCCCATTTCCTGGTTTAGGTTTGTCACAAACATAGTGACCAATTGTTTTTCCAAGATGGGCCATGGGAGTTTTCTTTCAAGGCTTCTCCATCATTGCAAAAAGGCAGTGAAGGTCTCCCCATTTCTTTGTTTTGTATTGTAGAGATCCGTCATTGACACTTCATGTTCAAAGTTGTAAGAGAAGTGATTGACAAATTTTTCTGCGAGTTCATGAAATGTTTGATTCCGGGGGTGAGATGTGTAAACCATTTAGTTTCTTGTCCTACTAAGCTCCAGGAAAAAAGGCTCATGAGATAAGTATCGTCATAAGAGATTTCAAGGAAAGAGATATAGAACTCCCTTAGGTGTTCTTGAGGGTCTACTTTCCCTTTATATTTATCAAATTTGGGCATTTCAGAGTTTTTGGGAAAGGGTGGCATGTTGATGGAGCGATCAAAAGGCTATGGACAAATATCCTCAAAGGAATATTGTTTCCTTTTGTGCCCTTGTTGGATTTCATCTACCCTTTGTATGAAATTTTGGACAACTTGTGATAAGTTCGAGGTAGGTGGTTTTGGTATGTTGGTTTGTTGTTGATGGATGAGATGTTGGAGGAAATTGGGTAGTAGTAGTAGTTGTTGTTGGTTTTGATGTTGGTGGGCGACGAGTTGTTGAATGATGTTTTGTGGTATTTGTAGTTGTTGGTGATTTTGGCTTTGTTGTTGTTGTTGAAGTTGGAGTTGTTGGAGAAATGTTTGGTTAGCGTTTTGAGTGGAAGATGATATGGGTGGTTGTGAGATAGGGGGTTGTGTGTATGTGAAGGTAGATATTTGTGAATTGTTATTGAATGTATTGTTTGGTGGTTGGGAGAGAAGTTGGGATATGAAAGAGATGGTATTTGCGTCAAATTTGGGTACACTAGTGGAGGCACTTGTGTAGGTTGTATTATTTGGGATGTTAAGAGTGATTTGTGGAATGGATGTGGGTATGGTTGATGTAGGTATCGATATGGGAATTGATGTTGATGTTGAGGTGTTGGGTGGATTATTTGATGATGATGGATGTGAAGTGTTGGGGATGTTTGGCATGTTGGCTCCATTTTGAAGGAGGAAGTCCATGTACCTATTAGCATTAGATCTTAGTATACGGTACAATGTCCCCATGGCCTGCGGGTCTTGTGTGAAGTCCATGACTTCTTGGTCAGTATCTTGGTTATGGTTATCCAATGGTTGTGATTGTTCACCAATGGTATCAATGATGACATTATTTTCATCGGTGTTGGGCATCCCATATGACCTATGTGGTTCCATTTCTTGTTTCCTCCTAGCTCGTAACCTTGTTTGTGGCATACACAAGAGAATTTTGGTTTGATGTTGGAGTGATTAAGTTGTGAAAGGTATGGATGAAGTATGTGACCTTAGGAATTAGTTTTTAAAAGTCTGGACCAAATGAAATGGGCAAATGGGTGAGTGAATGATTTGTGATGGTGTGGGAATGATTTTTGGATAAGATACATTGATCAAAGGATATTTGAGATGATTTTTGATAATGTTCACAAAGATAATTGAGATACCAAATCAAAAGAGAGCTTAGAGAAATCTAGATCTTGTAGGATTCAAAAGGATTTACCTCCTCTTACTTAAGGTAGACAAGACACTTAAGCAAGAATGGGGATAGGGGATTATTCTACTTGGGGTAGACAAAACGCACCAAGGAAAACAAGATCCTTAGAGTCTACTAAATTAGGAGTAGTCTAAGCCCCTAAGCAAATTTACATAAGGTTGATAGGGCTAATTTATAAAAACTTAAGCTAGATAAGTTCTTAATCTTGTTATAAATTAGGGGATGGGTAAATCCACATAACTGGGTTACAATTGCATTGAGGAAGGAAAATTGCCCATGCCTAAAAAAAAAATTGGACGGGTTCAATCGAATGGGGGTGTTCATTAGAACCCAAAAATGGGTTCGTTTGAACCCCCCCATTCAAACGAACCCCACGTAAGCCCAAGTCATTGGCGGGTTTGATCGAATCCACGGTTGGCCAATTTTTTTATTAATAAAATAGTGGGTTCATTTGAATAGGGGTTCGATCGAACCCCCTTGTTAAAGTTTTTTTTAAAGTGTTTTTAACTATCATTTTTGACAGTTTTACTACCTAACCCGGAGCGCGACCCAAGCCCTAGGAGGATCCCAAGAGCTCTCGATTAGCCGAACGTCGTGACTAGCCGCCTTCCAGCCAACCACCCTCCACCTTTCAGCCAGCCACCCTCCAAATTTTTTTGATTTTCTCACTTTCTCATTAATTATGTTGAACCAGAGTTTAAACTAGGGCATGCTTTGATGGATGTCCATACCCTGTTCCAAAGCTCCCATTTACGCACAGCCAGGGAGGATGCATTTGTTTGAAAGTTTCTAAAGCCTTTTCAACAAATGCATTTTGTGCATATCCTGTAGTTATAGCATTCCATGAGACCATATTTCTTTGAGGCATCCTGTGAAATAGTTTGCGTGCCTTGTCTATGCTTCCACATTTTGCATACATGTCTACTAGAGCATTTCCAACTATAATATTTGATAATAATCCCCCTTCATTATGCTTTGATGGATGTCCATACCCTGTTCCAAAGCTCCCATTTTGGCACAGGCAGGGAGGATGCTGGCAAAGGTTGTGGTGTCTGGCTTTACACCTTCCAATTGCATTTGCTTGAAAGTTTCTAAAGCTTTTCAACAAATCCATTTTGTGCATATCCTGTGATCAATACAGTCCACTAGAACACATTTCTTTGAGGCATTATGTCAATAGTTCACGTGCCTTGTGTACTCTTCCACATTTTCCATACATGTCTACCAGGAAAACTTTGCAACTACAATAACTGACAAATTCTTGTATCCTTTATCCTTTGATGGATGTCCATATCCTATTCCAAAGCTCCCATTTTGGCACAGGTAGGGAGGATTTTGGCAAAGGTTGCGGTGTTTGGCTTTACACCTTCTAATTGCATTTTGATGCAAGAGCATCCCTGGTTCAAGAGAAATCTTGCATCAACCAAAAAATATTTGCATTTCAGTTGTTTACAGTTCAGTTTGTTTCTTTTCATTTTCCAGTTCAGTTCAGGTAGTTCAATTAGTATTAGTTTCTATATTTTGCTCCGCATTCTACCACAGTTGCATTTCAGACCTTGCAGAGCTGGACGTAGCATCTAGATTCATTCATCTACATCATATCCAGAATTTAGAACATTTGGATCAACTACTGGAAAGATATCGCTATCAAAAGATTGATTGTTTTCTCAGAACAGAGCATCCTGACAGTCTCAGACAATCAGCTAAAGGAGAAGACTTGCGAAGCATTCTTCGACTTGTGGAGTCTAATGACACATCATTCAATGATCTTTGGTTCATGGCCGACCTTCCTTGTGATCTGCACATCATCCCATTCATTTGCAGAGATGTTCTACATGATTAGGTCCGACCTATCCGTGTACACACGTTACAACTCTTCATTGGAGTTTGTGATCTTCCTTGGCCGATGCAGAGGAATCTATTGTTCTGGAGATGATATATAAGGATGTAGTAGATTCCTAGGAAATTAGATCTCAATAGTTAGAATTTGATTCATAGTGGATAGTCTAGATTTTTTGCGAAGGCACTTCAAAGCTATATCTTGTGTATATTCTGTAATCAGGCTTGTGAGCCCTAATTGTAAGCCCGCATGTTGCCGACCAATTTGTATTTAAATTCTATGATATATTGAATGGCTGAATCTGTGTTGCTTCATATCCTTGAGTTGTTTCTGTTGTGTTTACTCTTGCTGCATGGTCTAGACAATTCATTCTGTGAACCCTCCTACCGTGACTGCACCAAGTGGTATCACAACGAAAGTTTGAATCTTTGGGAGCGAATTGAACAAAGTTGGCGAAGAAATTCTATAAGATCTTGATGTGGACAGATCGCCAAATTAAGGCAGGTTACTTGTGTTGCAACCGATCGCTGATTGTGAGGCAATTGTCACCTTGTAGCCCGATCACCGAACTTGAGGCAGTTTGCACTTGATCCTAGGAAGAATGCCACCGAGGAGAGTTGCTGCTATTGGAACAATGGCTGGTAGAATGGATGAGATGATGGAAATGATGAAAACGATGCGAATTCGATTGGATGCTGTTGAATAAGATAGGTGAAGAGGATTGACACCAAGACTTAATATTGAAAGTGATGATGAAGAGGAATTTCAATCTGTTGAACAAATTAGCAAAACCCTAGGAGGTGATGAAGAAGAGGAATCAAATCAGGTAAAGATGTTGTGAGCTATTTCAAAGATTGGAAAGAGACCTAGAGTTGATGTGTCAAACTACACTTGCAATTTGAACCCTGAAGAGTTGATTGATTGGATAAATGACATGGAAGAATATTTTGAATATGAAGAAGTTGAAGATCCGGAGAAGGTAAAATTTGCAAAGACAAAGATGAAAGGACATGCTGCTATATGGTGGAAGGAAGTTCAGTTGGATAAAAATAGAAGAGGAAAAGAAAAGATTACAAAGTGGGATAGGATGGTGAAAAAATTGAAGAATCAATTCATATCTGCTGACTACGAGTTGGAACTATTGAAAAGATTGCAAAACTTGAGACAAAAGGAGAAATCCGTGAAGGAATATACTGAAGAATTTTATAAGATGATTATAAGGACATGGCACATTGAAGCAAGCAAGAAGAAAGTGGCTAGATACATCAATGGACTAAGATTGAACATTCAAGAAGAACTAAGTTTAGTGAGGATGAAATCTTTGGAGGAAGCATATCAGTTTGCATTGAAAGTTGAAGAAAAGTTGAATAAGAGGCATGATCAGAGACAAAGAGGAAGAGGAGGTAAATTTTAGAGAGGTAGAACATTTTCAGAGGAGACAGATCACATCCGGAGCAGAACAAGCCTGACAACCCATTCAAGAAGGACATAGATAGCAATACCTACTGGAACAATGACAAAAATTTTCATCACAGAGGCAACTATAATTCACACCAGAATGAAGGATACGGAAGAGAAAGAAGAGGACCTGATAGGAGAACATTCAGAGGCACTTGTTTCAAGTGTGGAGGTGAAGGACATAGAGCATTTGAATGTAATGGAGTACAAGCAAGAGAACAGAGAACAGTGGAAGAGTAGCCTATGTTGAAGAACTTGTTGGATCATTTAGTTCAGTTGGTAAACCTAAGAAGGGAGAATCACTTGTGATGAGGAGAGCACTATTTAAAACATAGACAAATGAGGAACCACCGCAGAGGAAGAGTTTGTTCAGAACAAAATGCAATTCAGGAGGTAAATGTTGTAAAGTTGTCATTGATAGTGGTAGTTTAGATAGCCTAGTTTTAGAGGAGATGGTGACTAAGCTGAAGTTGGAAAGATTGAAACACCCTAAGTGTTAGGGTTAGTCGGTAGAAGATATCAATTAAATGCAAATAAAGATTAAATAGAGGAATGAAAAATACACAGAAATAATAACAGCGAGAGACAAGTTTTAACGTGGTTCACCCAAACTCGGGCTACATCCACCAACAGAGAGTTCAATATTATTATCCAGTAAATCAAACTGATTACAACCAGCAATCCCTGCAACTCAATACCATTGCAAATGCTACAATACAATATATATCAACCAAAACCCTAACCCTCAGCTGCTTTTATCAAGCCTTATGTCAGTTACAAAAATAGGGTTTTTTTATGTCGGCTCATGAATTTTTTTTCAGGGGCTGCGCCCCAGAATCCCTGCTTCTCGGGGGTTGCCACCTCTGAACCCCCACTCAGGGCCCAGCCCGACCTCAAACCCTGGTGAGGATACATGGCTAGTGTACAGTTTTTCCTGATCAGTCGCCACCTACCAACACTAAGCCCTATCAGATAGCATGGATTCAAGATGATCATAAGGTACTAGTGGGTGAACAATGTTTGGTGAAATTTCATATTGGATCTTATCATGAAGTGTTGTGTGATATTATGCCTATGAATGTATGCCATATTTTGTAGGGTAGACCTTGGCGGTATGATAGAAAGGACATACATGATGGGAGAAATAATACATGTACACTATAACATCAAATGGAAAGAAAATTACTTTGATTCCTTTGGAAGATGATCCTAAGAGTGAAGTATGTGGTAATGCTAGAATCTGTTTGGTAGATGGAAGAAAATTTTTGGATGGTTTGAGACATGAGAATATGTGTTATGCTTTGATTCCTAAGAAGCCTGAAACATTGAAGGAGACTGAAGAACCACAACCAGAGGAGATAAGAGAGTTGCTGACAAAGTATGAAGATATCATATCAGACAATGTACCTAAAGGATTGCCACCTATAAGGAGTATCAGTCATCACATGGATCTTATACCAGGAGCTAGTTTGCCTAATAAAGCAGCACATAGAATGACACTAGTGGAGAATGAAGAATTGAATAGACAGATACAAGAGTTGTTGAGGAAAGGTTTGATCAGAGAAAGTTTGTGTTCTTGTGTAGTACCTACAGTGTTAGCACCTAAGAAGGATGGAGAATGGAGAATGTGTACAGACTCTAGAGCAATAAACAAGATCACACTTAAGTATAGATTTCTTTTACCTAGGATGGATGATATCATGGATTGTTTGAGTGGAGCAAAATATTTCACAAAGATATATTTGAAGAGTGGATACCATCAGATCAGAATCAGAGAAGAAGATGAATGGAAGACTGCTTTTAAGACAAATGAAGGATTGTATGAGTGGTTAGTGATGCTTTTTGGATTGACAAATTCACCAAGTACTTTCATGAGATTGATGAATGAAGTCTTGAAGAAATTCTCGGGTAAGTTTGTGATTGTATATTTGGATGACATTTTGATTTTTAGTAAGTCAAAAGAAGAACATTTGTGGCATATTAGACAAGTTTTGCAGAGGTTGAGAGAGGAGAAATTGCTGATAAACATCAAGAAGTGTAGTTTCATGAAGGAAGAACTCGTGTACTTGGGATTTGTAATTTCTGCAGAAGGATTGAAGATGGACCCTGATAAAGTAAGAGCAATTGTTGAATGACCTATACTAGAGAGCATTGGAGAAGTTAGATCATTCCATGGATTGGCTAGTTTCTATCGGAAGTTCATTAGAAATTTCAGTTTAGTTTGTAACCCTATGACAAAGACAATGAGAGGTGATAGAAAAGATTTTAAGTGGACATCAGGGGCAGATAAAAGTTTTGAACTGTTGAAGTAGAAGGTGACAGAGCAACCTGTTTTAGCATTACCAGATTTCAATAAGGTATTTCAAGTTGATTGTGATGCAAGTGGGAGTGCAATTGGAGCAGTGTTAAGTCAAGAAGGTAGACCTGGAGCATATTTCAGTGAGAAGTTGAATGATGCAAGAAGAAGATATTCAGTTTATGATCAAGAGTTCTATGCCATAATTCAAGCCTTGAAGAAGTGGAGACATTACTTGTTGCCTAAGGAGTTTGTGTTGTATACAGATCATCAAGCTTTGTAATATTTGAACAGTCAAGGTAAGTTGAATCAGAGACATATGAGATGGGTAGAGTTCATGCAGAGTTATACTTTTGTGTTGAAGCATAGGAGTGGAAAATCAAACAAAGTTGCAAATGCATTGAGTAGGAGAAGAAACTTGTTGACAGAGATGAGAGTTGAAGTGTTGGCATTTGATGAATTGAAGAACATGTATGAGGGAGACACTGATTTTGTAGAACCTTGGAAAGCATGTAAGGAACCTGTTGTGACAGATAGGAGTAAGTGGTTGGATTATTTCATTTAGGAGGATATGTTGTTCAGAGGAAATCAGTTATGTATACCTAGAAGTTGAATGAGAGATAATTTGATCAAGGAGAAACATAGTGGTGGATTGGTAGGACATTTTGGGATTGACAAGACAGTGGCTTTGGTGAGTGAAAACTACTTTTGGCCTTAGATACATAAGGATGTTTAGAGATTTGTGCAGAGTTGTAGAGTTTGTTAAGTTGCAAAAGGGAGTAGTCAGAATACTGGATTATATAAACCTTTGACAGTACCAGAGAGACTTTGGGAAGACATAAGCATGGATTTTGTAATGGAATTGCCTAAGACACAGAGAGAACATGATTCTATATTTGTAGTCGTGGAATTTTTTTCAAAAATGGCAAATTTAATACCTTGTAAGAAGACAACTGATGCAGTGCATGTAGCTAACCTATTTTTCAAGGAGATTGTGAGATTACATGGATTACCTAAGAGTATAATTTTAGACAGAGACACTGGATTTCTTGGATACTTTTGGAAGACATTTTGGAAAAAGATGAAGACAGATTTGAAGTTTAGCTCAACATTTAATCCACAGACTAATGGACAGATAGAGGTAGTGAATAGGAGTTTGGGAAACTTGTTGAGATGTTTGGCTGGAGAGAAGGCAAGAAGTTGGGATTTGATTGTTTCACAAGTAGAATTTGCATACAATAATTCAGTAAATAGGAGTACTGGAAAAACACCTTATGAGATTATTATCGGAGTAAACCCTAGAGGAGTTGCAGAATTGAGAGATATGGGTATGACAGAAAAGAGAAGTGCAGAAGTAGAGGAATTTGTAGATCACATGAAGACATTGCATAATCAAGTGAAGAAGCATTTGAAGGATATGAACAACAAGTATAAGGAGCAAGAAAATGAGAAGAGAAGACACAAAAAAATTGCAGTGGGAGATGAAGTGATGGTATACTTGAGAAAAGAAAGATTTCCAGTTGGAACATATAACAAGCTGAAGATGAAGAAGTTTGGACCTTGTAGGATACTCAGAAAATTTGATTCAGAAAATGCATATGAAGTGGAATTATCAGAGACATTGGGTATATCACCTATTTTCAATATTGCAGACCTATATCAGTATCATGAAGCAGAGTTCAGTGACAACATGGAAGACGAATTGAAGAAACAATTACCACAACAAGCACCGGAGCAGATTGAAGACATTTTGGACAACAGGGTTGGATGCAGCACCAGAGGAAGACAATACAAAGAATATCTTATGAAGTGGAAAGGCAAACCGGAAGAAGATTCATCATGGATTTCTCAGGCTGAGGTGGACTGTCTTGGTTCTTCCCTAGCCCCAGCAAAGTGAGGGACTCACTTTTTGAATAACCCCAGATGTCTGATGCAGGAGCATCCCTGGTTCAAGAGAAATCTTGCATCAACCAAAAAACATTTGCATTTTAGTTGTTTGCAGTTCAGTTTGTTTCTTTTCATTTTCCAATTCAGTTCAGGCAGTTCAGTCAGTAGCAGTTTCTGTATTTTGGTCCGCATTCTACCACAGTTGCATTTTAGACCTTGCGGAGCTAGACTTAGCATCTAGATTCATTCATCTACATCATATCCAAAATTTAGAACATTTGGATCAACTACCAGAAATATATTGCTATCAAAAGATTGATTGTTTTCTCAGGACAGAGCAACCTGATAGTCTCAGACAATCAGCTAAAGGAGAAGACTTGTTGAGCATTCCTCGACATGTGGAGTCTAATGACACATCATTCAATGATCTTTGGTTCGTGGCTGACCTTCCCCATGATCCGCACATCATCCCATTCATTTGCGGAGGTATTTTATATGATTAGGTCCGTCCTATCCATGTACACACGTTACATCTCTTCATTGGAGTTTGTGATCTTCCTTGGTTGACGCGGAGGAATCTATTATTCTAGAGACGATATATAAGGATGTAATAGATCCCTAGGAAAGCATATCTCAACAGTTAGAATTTGATTCATAGTGGATAGTCTAGATTTTGTGTGAAGGCGCTTCAAAGCTATATCTTGTGTATATTCTGTAATTAGGCCCGTGAGCCCTAATTATAAGCCCACATGTTGCCAGCTGATTTGTATTTGAATTCTATGATATACTGAATGACTAAATCTACGTTGCTTCATATCCTTGATTTGTTTCTATTGTGTTTACTCTTGTTGCATGGTTTGGACAGTTCATTCTGTGAACCCTCCTGCCATGACTGCACCATATTTTCTTGAAAGTTTTTAAAGCCTTTTCAACAAATCCATTTTGTGAATACCCTGCAATCGAGGCCCATTCCATGAGAACAAATTTCTTTGAGGCATTTTGTCAAACAATTCACGTCCCTTGTCTACATTGAGTTTAAATTATCTACTTGTTTACATACATAATACTTTAAATGTTAGCTATGTGTACATGTAGTATCTAGTTGTCGATAAGAAATACCATTTGCTTATTTTTCATATCTAGTTAGTAGTTGTGTTTATGCTTATTTTGAATGCTTTATGGATGCTACTTATTTGGATCCCTTTATTTTGTGTTTGCATGTTTTCAAGTGGCACACTTATCACAAGCCCGAACATGTATCAAAATAGTGTTTAGTTGGACATATGTGTATCCTTTTATGGGTGTGAATATTTATGTTCATATTGATGCACAAAAAATTTCATAAATAATACTTGGGAAGCTATATAAAAGGACTAAACCTAATTCATTTGTAAAATCTAGCAAACACATGGAACATTTTAACACTTTCTAACGCACATCACATAACCTAAAAAGAGTCAGATCTTGTGATATCAACATTGCGTCATCATTCTAGGGCATATTGCATGAATTCTTGCTATCTTTAATCTTGTTCAAAATTATTGATTCAACATGTCTTTATTAGGGTTTGACATAGAGGAGGAATTATCCTTGTCATGTGTAATCTCCCAAGCACACAAACCAAACTTTTAATTTGCAAATATCAAACTTAGAAACTTGAGCTGAGTTGAAAGCGAGTGTCTACAAATTAGTAAAGATTAGATATTTGTACCTCAACTTTACCTCATCCCTTAATTGCTCCTATTTGCATGCATTCAACTTTACCTCATCCCTTTTTGTACACATACGGTCCATACATTCATCATTTACACATCACTTATTATTGCCTCAAGATTCACCCTAAATTTTAAATTTTTAAGTTTCCCACCCCTTTTCACTAGTCATTGTGAGTCCACTTGGTACATGCTTTATGAGACTAATTATTATGTTTTTATATTTTAAGATATTCATTTGTGCAATTAATTCAAGGGGATCATAAGGAGAAATCAAGAGAACATCTATAACAAAAGGAACATTTACTCTAGGAACATTTCAATTTCGAGCTTAAAAGAAATCTTCGTCTACATTAAAATCACAAGTCTCAAGCCATGTTGTCTAAAATCATTTTATCAAATATGTAAAGACAATTTGAAATGGGGTTGATCTAATAGAACTTTACCTTAGAAATCTAGTCTATATTCCCTAAAGATATTTTAAATACTGGATCATCCTTGTACAAGAATTCAAATATTAAAGATTAGGGTTAAACATTTTTAGGAGTCTACATTACATGCCAAGTTGATTTACAAGTTACAATTTTCATTTCCATATAGAAATTCATTCTTATGGTCCACTTAGGTATTATCTCAAGGAGTTTAGATTTGATCCATATAGCTTTCTACCTGATGATTTAGAACATGAGATATCCAACAAACTAAGAACATTTACAAGTAGGTCTTAGAAATTAGATTATGTGTGACATCAATAGAAATTCTCCTTAACTTGATTCCCACATAAAATTACCATATCCATAACATTTATAATTTTCTAAAAATAACGTTTCAATTTATCAGTTGACACAAATACTTTCTTAACTAAATCTAGATTAATTATGTGATCATTAATTGCATTATTTCATTTAACCTAGATTTAATAGATTTTATTCCTTTACTTGACTAGATACATATAACATTTTAAAAGATTTTAAAATTTAGCCATTTAAGCTCGATAAGTGCAAATCATTTTAGAAGCTCGCTCAAAATGCTCATGATCTCATCACCCCCCAAGATGAGTTACGATTCAATCCCCTCCCAAAAGGGCTATTACAATATATTAAAAGGTTTGATGGGGTGGAAAACGGAATCATACTCCCCTCCCCTAGAGGGATTCAAGAGATTAAACTTTAATGAGGTACAATCATTTCCAAATGACTAGGTAATAGAAAAATATTAGTTTAACTGATTTTGATGCCTTTATTTAGCAAGCCTTGAAATTTTAAAATATTGACAAATCACCTTGGGACATAGGCATATAGTCATATTCTACATCAAGAGCTACTTGACCTAAGTACTTGCATGTATTATTTAAATTTTCTTATATTAAATAGCAGAAAAGTGTACTTTTATATCATTTTTTCTACTCATTTTACACTCACTTTAGGTTTTATCCTAAGATATATTATCTTGGTATTTATTTCAAGATATAAGCTAGAAAAAATATAGAATTTATCTATCAACCTTTAGTCTTTTTATACCTAGAATTTGGTCTAAACCCATTTTTATTTATGTACACATTCCCTCAATTGAAGTGCAAACTTGTGATTTTGTCTAGTGTGCAATGTTGTTCTATAGATAGAAAATTGTACTTGTAATCACATCCCCCAAATTCAAACATGCTTTTCACTTATGCCATGGTGACCCTTTCACTAAATTTGAACCTTTCACTTATGTGGGCCAAAATATTTAAATTTAGCAGGTCTCGATTAAATCAAGTTGCATTTTTTAGAACATATGTGCCACTATCAAATTGTGTTGATATTCTAACATCAATCTAGTCTTATTAATTGCTAGAATATTCTTAGCTAATGCTAAAACATGCCATACATTATGGATTTTCTTATACACACCATTGAACATGTTTTTTTATGAAATATTTCCCACTCCAACTATTTTATGCGTACTATTATCACCGAGCATAACATTCTTTCCTTTGGGAATCTCATTGTACTCTTTGAACCAACCTTTTTTGGGTGTCCTATGTTGTGCCACTCCTAAATCCAAAGACCAATATTTTGTAGAGTATGAGTTTATAGGTGTAATGAGTCTAAATAATTATTCCTCCTCACTATATGTTCACTTACATTAGCTTTTGATTCCTTTTATTTTTTTTGTTTCTTCAACCCATGCTAGCTATTTGTTTCATTTCTTTTTAAACTATGCTTAAGAACTACACTAGAAGTATTTTTTGAGTTTTTTTCTCCTCCTCTATGCCTTGACTATTTTATAAACACTTTGAGACTTATTTTTTGTTTTCTTCTTTACCTTGCCCTTATATCCTATTAAGAATAGGGTTGTAGAACTCTCAATATACAATCCTACATCCTTGATTCTTACTTCTTTCTAGAGTAGTGATGTTGTTACTGTTAGACTTAGGGCACACAACTGAGAGGGGGGGTGAATCAGTTGTGCAAAACTTTCTCCAATTTACACACTTAAATCCTCTTAGTGATTAGCAGTATATTAAACATGAAACATAATGCATTCAAATCAAAAGTAGAAACTTATCAACACATGAGACACCAAGATTTTGACGTGGAAAATCCGGTTAAGGGAAAAACCACGGGGTGATTAACCCAAGAATGTATTCTCTATTAGAAGAATAGAAAGAACAAAATGGCACATGCCAATTAGGGCTCACTGCCTGAGCACATTGCTCACAAGAGGCTCACTGCCTACAAGAGACACTGTCTACAAAGAAATAAGTATCACATACATGAACTGGAGAATAGCATCTTCACCATGCTTGAATCAGTTCCATTAAGCTCAATACTTCTGCTCTGCCTTTCACTCTCCTCTTCGCTACCACTCACTCATCTCCACAAGACACACTTTGGAATGACTTCACAATCCCTTATTTATACAAGACATCGACTTAGGAATAATCATCTAAGTCGGCAAACACCTATAAGAACATCCACAAGACGTGTAATACATCCAGTCGGCTAGTCTCAGGAAGAAAACCAACATCCGGTGGTTATTCTTCAAATATGAACTTTAGCTTCAATGCGAACCACCAACATGAACTGGAACCGATCCACAGATCATCACAAGCTTTCCTGAAACACCAACAACATCCGCACTTCCTCTGCTTACTAGAATCCTTCTCTCCTTCATCCAGAACCTCAAGAACACAGTCTGTCATCACTGTCACAAAGGAATAGGTTCTTCCGGACCTTCAAGCCACAAACCAATCTACTTGACACTTCACAAGGATGTCCTCAACACTTCCTCAAATCTGCAGAATGGGATAATGCATTACCGGACCTATCTGTGTCACTCTGTCACCTCTGGACACCTGCCGGAGACGGTTCTACTTGAGCGACCATAACTTCTTCAGATCTTCATGCGGACCTCTAAAAACTTGACTAGAGCATCTCAAGACTTATATCTACAAACCCTTTAAACCACATCCTCTGATCCTCAACCTATCTGGGACTTTTACCTTGTTGTCATCACTATTCTTCACTGTTCCTGATTGAGACTAATTTTCTCAATATCCTCAGCACACAACTCATCCAATCCTTCTCATTAATGCAACATGAGTATGTTGACATCAATGACAACACCGGTTGGACCCATACTTGCAACAGTTACATCTATATTTTTAGATTGAATTGAGTGCTAAGAGATATTACTGATTTTTGAATAGGATTTTAGCAAGCTCCCAAGAAGCATCATCAGTATATCTTCTTCTAAAATTGCTAACCCACATGCTACCAACTAATTTTTGAAATACTTAAATTGATTCATATGTTTTGCAATACATTCTAATTCTCACATTTTTCATTGAAAAAACATCTTTTAAAGATACAATCTAGTATAGATATCTCTTGATTCACACATTTAAGTCAATTAATCCAAAACATCCTTTGCTATATTTGACTCACTAACATGTAGAATCACATTATTAATTAAATTATATACTATCCAAAAGAAAACTTTACCATATCCATATAACCTCCCACTTGCTAATAAATTTTGTGGAGGCTTGACTTTTTTTTATCAACTAAAACAAGTCCTTATTTTAGCAAAAATACCTTCATTATAAGCTTTCATATTTTAAAACCTTAATCATTGAATTGATCTATAAGATTTTATGATTCTCCAATGCCTTCTACTACCATCTCTTTTTCTTTATAACTTCAAAATCTTACAAGAATTCTAGTTGATAAAAAATGAGATTTATGGCTTTGATAACATGTTAAAATATTGAGCATATTTCAAACTTATATAGTAAATAAATTGATTCATAAATAACATACTCAAATAAAGGCATATAATATACTTTCCTTGCTTTTCTTAAGGCATATAAAATATAAAATGTTATTGTATAAAATGTTCTTGTATTGTATTGTGTGTATTCTACTACTTATTCTCTTTCTTGTTTTCTTATTTATATAATATATTTATACGTGAGTTATGAATTTCTACATGCATCTATCTCTATGTCTAATTGCATATTTTATCCAACTAGAGATCTTTGACTGAATCTATATTTAATAATTACAACTTTAATAAACTAAGCTCTAATGTATTTTTTTAAATAGACATTTAATAGTTTATGGAGCTAGATGGGCCTACCAATGTCTCTTCCTAAATTCAAACTAAACATTTAATACTTGTGTAATGGTGAAAATTGCATACCCATGCCCCATTTCCTTTATGTTTTGGGCCCACTTTGATTGGAGTTTTTTATACAGTAACAAGTTTACTGTAAGGAAATAAGAGCATCCTAGAACGTACATCCAGGATCAATAGTGTCTTAGGCATCAATAAATTTTATTGGGTTGTCTCAAAAACACTATCAACTATGCCTCAATGCGGAAATAGACATAGTTTATTCCCCCATCATTGAACCATCAGAGAAAAGACTAATGCAACTTTACAGTTTCAACAACAGACAATAGATTCAACTTACAGAATTACAACCATGAAAGAACAATTATGAGAACACATAGATTTATGTGGGGAAAACCCTTCTGGGTAAAAAACCCCACACTCCAAAAAACCAGAGATCATTGCATTAATCAGCAACAAAAAATACACAGTTACAATACCATATCAGACTCTCAAGCCTTCATAGAGTTATACATCTTGTTCTTCATCTAGAGAATCTCAACAGTAACATGGCAAGATCAGCCTCTCTCTCTCTCGACCTCTGTTTCTCCTTTTCTCGGTTCAACCCTTTCACATACTGTTATCTCACTGCGTACAACATATAGTATATGACTTCCCCAAAGAAGAAAACATAGATTACCAGATTGAACTCACTGTCGAACTCCATCGATCCAAGACCATCAATCTCCTTTTTGTCTCTCACTCATCCATCTACCGATCTTCCATTGCTTTAGCAATCTAATCGACTCAACCATGCAGTCTCTAACTGTTTGCATTCGTGAGAACTCATTAGTCCCACATGCATCAGTCATCGGGCAATTTTCCAGTTTATATACTCGACCACTCAGTAAGACTATCGTCAGCAATTCAACATTCACAGCGACGAGTCCTTGTCCCACTGATGCCCAAGACTTCATGCCTTCATCAGAGTAACAGACAACTGTCAGAGAAATATCCAAATCTCAAACTAACCAAGCTTCTCATGTCGACGCCAATGCCTCACCAACACTTCATCGGAATGACAGTTAACATCAGAGTGACATCTCTAGGTCAGGCCGATAGTGGTTCTCATGCCAACGCCAACTCTTCGCCAACCTTCACCAGTTCATCAGAGTAACACATAACTATCAGAGCGACTACCAAGAGCTTGACCGACGGCCAACCTTATGCCAATATACATATGTCATCCGTGAAACCATGCATATCGGCCAAGGGCTCCTCACTCCTGCCGATAGTGAAAGTCTAGCCGATGGCCACTACCATCGGTGAAACATATGCGGTCGGTGTAACACAAACAAGGTTTGCCGATGGTGATCAGTCAATCCGATACAAAGAACAACCTACTATGAACAATGAGATCGCTGAGACTCTTGTCGATCACTGTACATTTGAGACACATATACTCAACATTCTCCCACTTGATGAAGGATTTACAGGAACCCATCAACACTCCAAATCATAGAACCAATGCTGATACTATCTTCAGTCCACTGTGCTCACAAGCTACACAGAAGCTCCAACATAACCAACTGCAAAGCTTCCAAAACACAACCGTGAAATCATCCTCCAGAAACAAGATAGAACGTCAGCTAGAACAACAATTAGAAAGCTGACTGCTCCCATCCAACTGAACAAAAACCCACTTGACTAAAAATAGCACACACAGCCAGTGCTAAAACATCCAATCACTTATACCTTGAAGGTATTAACATCAGTAGACTCATGCCACCTATATATACACCCATCACTTGCAAATACAAGCTCCATGTGTCAACCAGTCGAAAAAGACCAAACACATCCAAGAACTCCTAGTACATGGATAATGCAGATCTAAAAAAGATCATGGCATACAAAGTCCACCAATAGCATTTCATAGAAAGTGTAAACATCATGTAGTACCAAGGAAACATCCACCATGAGATGCAAAAAACTGTAAATCAATAACCTGTACGTCTCACCACCAGTCCAAAAATCTCTCAAGTTCTTCACACCCAACAATGAAAGAGATAACAGAACCTTCATGCTATCACCCAACAACATAAGTGAAAACACATGATCACAAACTAGTGGTCACTTCAGCTCCAACCAAAACCTCAAAACAATGTAATGTGAAACACACCATCAGAAAAATAACTGAGACCATAGAGGGTAACTCTACACATCATATAACCGTAGACAATCCTTCTACATACACCTCTAAATGCCAACTGTGTCAAGTATGATCTCCTTCACAACATCCCAAAAAGAAACAGCATAACACCCAAACAAACATTCAATCTCAAGAGATCAAATGCAACTAACATGGATGTAAGCCTCACAAACCAAAGAAGATCAAACTAATCCATTTCCCATTTCAGGAAATCAGCCCATAAAACCATCTCCTAACAATCCTCATCAATGTATGATATCTTTAAACTCAAATGCAAAAGGAGATAAACATGCTATCCATCTCTCACAATGAATCCTCCAGAACCATCTACGAGCAGTTCAAGATTCATATCTATGAAAGAAAGCATAAAACACCTAAGAGAAACAATGGGCAATACCTCTCAGATGATTATTTGCTGAGAAGACTAAGAGTGGGAAATGAGAATGCTCCTCCAGGGTAACCAAGTCTACAAGACTTCTCCAAGAGCAATCTCCTCATTAGTCTCTGTTGAACTCACGTCCAACCAAGGTAAAGACTCCTTAGACTTCCTGCTGTAAACTCTGATTAAGCATAGCATATATAGTCTCACCTTATTTTCCATGTATCCATGAGTACCTATGAACAATCACCTCATGCTGAACTCCAACTGCATCAGTACACCATTATGAAGTAATCAAGCAAATAATAAATGTACCCAAACATAGAGAAGTTACCAGACCATTGTCAAAGCTCCAATCATCTGAATCAGGAACTTATCATGACATTATGATCTTACCATCTCCCTTAGGAGATTCCATGCTTCAGGTGAACTTAACCAAAGTCTCAAGAGCAACATATCATGCCAAAACTCAAATGCTTAATCAAGAGTATATCATGACATGAAACAAACCAAACTCTAAACCAACATCACTTGTCAAGCACCACCAACACCTTAGCCAAGGATTTCGTGAATCCTCCATGACTCCAAGATGTTACACATCCTCAAATAGTGCCCTTGCAAATGAGAAAGAACCCTTTTGCAGCAACAGGTTCGAAGAGCTCCTCCTAGTAACATCTGCAACACTAAAGAAGATCATTCACCACTAAGTGATGAATCTGTAGTCATTACTAAAACTCCCACTGAACTATGACAACCGAGCTTTCCAAGCAACATGACCAAACATCTTCTCATCTGAAAATCTTCCTGGTCCACATTTTAACACATCAATGAAAAACAAATGACACCAAGATCTCCAAACCAAGAAAATACAACATCACTGTCAAAAGCTTACACTGAACTGTGTATCCAAGCTATACATGACATCATGATACACGTGCTACAGATTACTGACTATTCAGGTACTTTCACTATCCACCCTTTTATCCCAATGCAATCACACCAATGCACAAGTGACCACAAACAAGGCCAGCTAACAAGTCTGCATAAACACTGAACGATCTTGTGAATATAGACAGTTCACATCTGAGTCATCTCACTGTAGCTTAATAGGTGACCAGCCCACAAAACTACATAACTCGTTGATCCAATCAATGCATCACACAAACTCACCATCACACTAAAAACTACAACACTGAGATCTCAAGGAGTACATAGCAATGTAGACAACATGACTCAAGCACCAGATTACTTACAAATCAGATTCACCAAACATGTCTACAACCTGAGCACCATAGTATAGAAAATTAGAAGCATTACCACATAATGCTAAGTGACCTATCACATACCAGCACTCCCATGCAGAGAAAGCATTTCACCTCCTCACACCATGCACAGAGCATGCATGCAAAACTACAACTATATCATCCAGCAACACCCCAAAAACCAAGGTCTAGAAAATAACTTAACTGCAGCTTCACAAAACCACAAGTTTTTCTCTTGACCGTGTAAAACCTGCAAAACCGTTCATGCACATCCATATCTTCTTCACATCTGGTAAATTCTATAGTCAGAAACCAAAACACCACAATAGTTCAAACCAGAAAAAGATTAACATAGATGAGCATCATAGATTTTAAGGAAAATCTATTAAACCCTTCTGATGCAAGT
The DNA here is from genome assembly GCA_027924645.1 of Cunninghamia lanceolata. NCBI lineage: Eukaryota > Viridiplantae > Streptophyta > Pinopsida > Cupressales > Cupressaceae > Cunninghamia > Cunninghamia lanceolata. The sequence goes on along the minus strand of BSBN01000635.1, from coordinate 8,173,920 downwards.
ATAAAACAACCACAAGGATTAAGAAAATCTAGGAACTGCATGCCTATTAGACCAATTCCAAGACCACCAACATGTACAAGCATCCGAGAGAGAAAGACAGGTTATATCAGAAGCTTCCAGACCTCAAAAGAGTCAACTCCATAACCAAAATGCAACTGGGGCAACACATAATCAACACCTTCCAATACTAGGAACAAATCCCAGTATAAGCACAATACTCCATGGCTGAGTAGTAACACAAACTTCTTCATATCATCAGAGAACCTCTCACATAGACACCCAATATGAAAGTTACTGTAACAACACAACCGCAAAGAAAAATTCTACCTCATGCAATAGGAACATCTTACTATCAACAAAAGAGCCTCAGACCACACCATTTCAACATGATCAACTCCTTCTTCTCCAACTTCATCATCCTTTAGGCTGCATGTTGTCACTGGAAACTGAAACAAAAGAAGAAAACATTTTTACTCACCAAAGGATCAAACATCAGATGATTCCTTCAGATTTCCTCAGGGTTCCAAGACCAAGAAATCTTCACAGAAAGAATCCAAAACCTACAACACCAGAACCAACCTAGTCCCGAAAGAAGGCTCTGATACCACTTGTAAGGAAATAAGAGCATCCCAGAATGTACATCTAGGATCAATAGTGTCTTAGGTATCAATAAATTTTATGGGGTTGCCTCAAAAACACTATCAACTATGCCTCAATGCGAAAACAGACAGCTTATTTCCCCATCATTGAACCATCAGAGAAAAGACTAATGCAACTTTACAATTTCAACAACTAACAATAGATTCAACTTACAGAATTACAACCATGAAAGAACAATAATGAGAACACATAGATTTATGTGGGGAAAACCCTTCCGGGTAAAAAACCCCACACTCCAAAAAACCAGAGATCATTGTATTAATCAGCAACAAAAAATACACAATTACAATACAATATCAGACTCTCAACCTTCACAGAGTTATACATCTTGTTCTTCATCTAGAGAATCTCAATAGTAACATGTCAAGATCAGCCTCGCTCTCTCTCAACCTCTGTTTCTCCTTTTCTCAGTTCAGCCCTTTCACATACTATTATCTCATTGTATACAACATACAGAGTATGACTTCCCCGAAGAAGAAAACATAGATTACCAGATTGAACTCACCATCGAACTCCATCGATCCAAGACTGTCAATCTCCTTTTTGTCTCTCACTCATCCATCTACTGATCTTCCATTTCTTTAGCAATCTAATCGACTCAACCGTCCGAGCAACCAATCGATTCAGTTACACTCAGTCGAACCGTCCAAACTGCAGTCTCTAACTATTCGCATTCGTGAGAACTCATTAGTCCCACATGCATTAGTCATTGGGCGATTTTCTAGTTTATATACTCGACCACTCAGTAAGACTATTGTTGGCAATTTTGTTGCCGATGATGCCAATCTAACCTCATAGGTCTAACCCAAACCATCGGTGACCACTTTAGCATTCACAATGATGAGTCCTTGTCCCATCGATGCCCAAGACTTCATGCCTTCATCGGAGTAATAGACAACCATCATAGAAACATCCAAATCTCAGACCAACCAAGCTTCTCATGCCGACGCCAATGCCTCGCCAACACTTCATTGGAATGACAGTTAACATCAGAGCAACATCTCTAGGTCAGGCCGATAGTGGTTCACGCTGACGTCAACTCTTCGCCAATCTTCACCAGTTCATCAGAGTAACACATAACTATTGGAGGGACTACCAAGAGCTTGACTGACGGCCAACCTTATGTCGATAGACATATGTCATCGGTGAAACGATGCATATTGGCCAAGGGCTCCTCACTCCCGCCGATAGTGAAAGTCTAGCTGATGGCCACTACCATCGGTGAAACATATGTGGTCGGTGTAACACAAACAAGGTTTGCCAATGGTGATAAGTCAACCCGATACAAAGAACAACCTACTATGAACAACGAGATTGCTGAGACTCTTGCCGATCACTGTACATCTGAGACACATATACTCAACATTTACAAGTGATATATTCTTGCATGAAATTTAGCTCACTATCCTAATTGATCTCTATTCCTATATCATTCAAAGAGAAGCCCTAAGATACTAAACAATTTAGTGATCCTAGATTATTTTACATATATATATATATATATATATATATATATATATATGTATAGATTACAAACTTTTGTACATGTTTTGGTGAAATTTGTGTGCACATTCAAAGTGAATTACATTAGATAAATATTAATACTTCAAATTAATTTTCTAGTTTCACTTGTTTAGTTGTTTCTAGAAGTTTTATTGCACACACATATGCATGTACAAGAACTAGGTGGATATAGAGAAATACAATCTATCTATCACTCAAGGAAATAGTTACATTTTGAATAATTTAAATTGAATGTGTATATGTATGTCTAGTATTTCTAGATTCTCTATAGATTAAAGAAAGAACCTTGAATTGCTCCTTCTGGTGTACATCACATGGCAAATTATGAACTAGTTCCACCTTAGGAACTATTTGCATGAACTAATAGTGAGATCAAGAGATTGAGAGTTTCCGTAAATGATGGTACCAACACAGGAATATATAAGGACACTTGTAAGTCCATAATGGAAAGCCTAGAAAAAACTAGAGATAAAATTTGAGACGCAAGTGCATATTCCCCTGATGCTATAGCTGCGATTCTTTCCCACATGCGGGAAGAAGTTTGTGGTGACGTTCCCCTTTCTCATGTTCAGAGTGTGGTGACCAAAGAAACCATTAATTCCCAATGTTTTCCATTCTATCAGGATAAGGCAAAGGTGAAGGGATACCAGGTTACCAAATGTGTGGATGGTGCTATGGACAGTTTGATCTACCCTCGATTTCTTGCTATCTTTGGTTGTTATCCAAATAACGACCAAATTCCATTATATTTTACACAACAGTTGTATGCTGAGGTTCATTTGGGCCTCAAAGTCAACTACTGTGACCTTCGAGATATTTTGGTCAGGGTCGTGGTAGGCTTGTTGATAGGGACGCTTATTGTCGTGCTGATCGGGCGGCCCCAATGTATAGGGCATTAGTTGGTGAGAGGAATCCTGCTATCTCCCTAGCCCTAGCCCCCTTAGCAGATCATGTTGTCTTTGCTTCCCAAAGGGAAGCAATTGACAGTGTTGGCAATATTATAGTTGCCACCACTACGATAGCTAGTGATTGTGTGGGTCAGTTTTTGTTGGCACGGCATCCACGATCTAGAGCTTCATTTATAGCACAGTGTAGCAGCACTAACTGTGATCCTTATGCTATGGCAGGCATCCCTACACCCACACAGTTGGATGGTCTTATAGGGGAGATGGCACATAGCACTTTACATTGTTTTGCGGAGGATCTCTTGGAGGCATATGCCTTCATCACATCAGAGCTAGGGATCTCGATAGATCAGGTTAGAGATCATTGGCTACATCTATTCATTCACATTCAGGATCTCATCATTATCACCACCCTGCCAGGACCAACACCAGTGCACATCAGGATCCACCTATGGATCATTTGGTTGCTGCATAGGCTAGTGATCCTTCAGATGACCTGGAGAGGATGCAATCTGCAGGTTTTGTGGAGATGTTGATGCATTCAGATTCATTATTGATGCCATCTTAGTTGGTTAGTCCCCCTCACTCATCATTACTGCAACATGAGAGGGCTCAGACAGATACATTAGATCATGACACAACTTAGACAATTCATTTGGATGATTTAGTGGACGTGGCCATTACAGAGGGCTCAGATCCTATGCCACCTAATATGCAGGTATGTATGTGTATATCTATATGTATGTGTGCATATGCATGTTCAATTCAAATTATTTAAAAATTATTTAGATTTTAGTTTTAACTAAATGAGATATATATATCTATATATATATATCCATATATATATATATCTAGGAGTAACATGAGGTGTCTCCATATATATATATGGAGACACCTCATGTTACTCCTAGATATATATATCTATATATCTATATATATATATCCATATATATATATCTAAGAGTAACATGAGGTGTCTCCATATATATATATATGGAGACACCTCATGTTACTCCTAGCCTAAGGTCAGATCGTATATGCCGGTGTGATTCTGTTGATGATATTGTTGTCAGTGGACATGTGGGTTTTAAATTTTTACATACATACATGTAAATATATAAATAGATATAGATATTTGTAATATTACTTGCATTTTTAAATAGTTCTATATAGATAAATGTCTTTAACACATTGTACTTGATTTTATCTCCAGGACTTAGCACATCCACCAGAGTAGGATTCTCATTCAGAGGGTCGCTTGACTAGGAGTCGACACGATGATTAGGCAGCCACCCAGAGACGTCCATTTGATGTTGCATCTAGACATTTCCAGATATATGTTTGATATGTTGACATTTCCAGGACTTGATTACATACATGTTTGATGATTTATGTTTGATAAATTGACATTTCTAGGACTTGATTACATACATGTTTGATGATTTATGTTTGATATAATTGACATGTGCACATTTACACCAGGACTTGATTACATACATTTGATGATTTATGTTTTATATATATATTGACATTTGCAAGACTTGATTACATACATGTTTGCTTATGTAAATGTTTATGTGAACATCTACATACATACATATATACATATATACATGTGTGTTTGTGTTTATATATGTACATTATATATCTATTTAGAGAACTCATGGGTTTAAATGATTTATAAATGTATGTCAAACAAGTTAAATGTACATTAAATACATTATGGACCATATATATTATGTTAAAAATGTTTTAAAAATGTATGTATTTACAATGTGAACTAATAGTTAGTCTTTGCTCCTTTCACTACTCTTCCACTTTTACATTTTCCTTCTTATCTTCCTTTATCATGGAAACATCAATCTATGTACACCATTTTGTTAGAATATGAAAAGATTAATAACCCAGAAAACTAGTGCAAACAAATAGATATCTAAACTATGAATGCAAATGATACGAAATCAAAATAGCAACACAGAGTTAGTCTCCAAAAGAGTAATGCAAATGCTAGAAGCAAAATAGCATTAAGAGGATGCAAAAGCAAAAGATGCAAAATACAAGCCAGGTAGCATGCTTATATAGACCAGGGAGAGGGAGGAGGTGGCAACACCGACCAATGAGGAGCAACCATCTATCGGACTAAAGATAGAAAATATCTTCCCAAGATAGCTAATGGATGCTCACATGTAGGAAGGTGACACCTCGCAACCACTCACCTAATAAGACATGTTTTATTAACCTAAGCGAGATTAATAGAAGTGTAGGAAAAACCTAGGAATATAGGGAAACAATAAATAACCCACTAGGAAATAAAAACCTACACTAACACCCCCCCATAACCAAAGCTTAGGTGGATGTACAAATGGGTCATGACAAATCAAGCCTGATGAGGTACCCATGTACATAAAATTCCCCCCCCAAAGAGAGAGAAAAGAGACCCCCCAAAGTAGAGAGAGTCAGGACTCCGAGTGAGAGGAAGAAGCCCCCATAAGATGAAGCATCCCGTACCCCCAACAAAGCTCGCAAATGAAGGAACTTGCTCTCAGTGAAGGGTTTGGTGAAGAAATCAGCAACCTTCTCAGAAGTTAGACAATAGCGAAGGTTGATGACGTGGCCATGGATGAGCTCCCAGATGTAGTGCATGTGGACCTCTATGTGTTTGGTCCACTGATGATGAACCGAATTTTGTGAGATCTGAATGGCACTCTGGTTGTCACAAAATATGACTGATGGCCGTCTGATCTGGATACCAAACTCAGTGAGAAGATTTTGAACCCAAATGGCCTCAGTGGTGGCATTCACAGCCCCCCGATACTCGGCCTCAGTAGAAGATAGAGCAATAGCAAACTACTTTTTGCTCGACCAACAAACAGGACTTGAACCAAGTGAGAAGTTGTAACTTGAAGTAGACTTGCGATCCTGAGAATCACCTACCCAATCTGAATCTGTGTAGCCCACTAAGTCAAGCTCAATGCCCATTGCGTAGTGAATCCCAAAACTGGGAGTACCCTAAATGTAGTGAAGGATCTGCTTGGCTGCTTTCCAATGCAGCTCATGAGGCTCCTACATGAATCGAGAGACCATGCCTACATCATATGAAATGTCAGGTCTCGTATGAGTCAAATAAATGAGACTCCCAACAAGCTGTCAGTACAAAGTTCCATCGATAAGTGGAGAAGAATACTGAGCCTCAAGTTTGACTCCAGAAAGAAAGGGAGTCAGAGCAGGCTTGCTGTCAGCCATATGAAACCTCGAGAGCAAATCTAGAGCATACTTGGACTATGTGATGGTGATCCCAGAAGAAGACTGAAAGATCTCAATCCTGAGAAAGTAATGCAACAAGCCCAAGTCAGTCATCAAAAACCTGTCATGAAGGGCAGTTTTGATGGCCCCAATAGTGGATGAAGAACTCCTTGTGATTAGCAAGTCATCAACATACAGAACCAAAAATAAGAGTGAATCATCCTACTGTAGAATGTAGACATTGGGATCAAAATGGCACCGAGTGAACCCAACTGATAGAAGGAAGGAGTCCATCTTGGCATACCATGCCCAAGGAGCCTGTTTGAGGCCATAGAGAGACTTCCGAAGACTGCATATAAGTGAAGAATCCTGAATGAACCCCTGTGGCTGCTCCATGTAGATCTCCTCCTGAAGATCACCGTGAAGAAAAGCACTCTTCACATCCATCTAGTGTACTTCCCAATGATTGGCTGCAACAATGACAAGAACAAGTCGGATGGAATTCATTCGAGCAACTGGCGCAAAAGTCTTAGAGTAGTCAATCCCAGGAACCTAGGAGAATCCTTTGGCGACCAAGCGAGCCTTATGCTTGTTAACCGACCCATCTTCTGCAAATTTTGTCCGATAGATCCACTTACATCGAACAAGTTTTCTTCCCTTAGGAAGAGGGACAAGATCCCAAGTGTGGTTCCTCATCAAGGAACTATACTCCTCCTGCATAACTGTATCCCACTTAGGAATACCAGAAGCCTCATGAAAAGATTGTGGATCTGAGGCAGTAGCAATGAAGACATGTGGAGCATCCTAGAACTATGAACGAGTCCGCCTGGTGTCTGATGGATCCCCAACCCAATCACCTGTAGACTGCAAGGTCTGTCTAGCCCAAAGTGGACCGAAAGATGGAGAATCTGGAGGAGAATCATCAATCTCTGAATGATGACTAGGAGAGGAAGGAGGTGAGTCCTCTGAATCGCTCTCTACATCAGAAGTGGAGGTAGAAGACTGCTCAGGTGAATCTGACTCATCAGAAGATCTGTCATGTATCCCAAGTGACTCCAATGTCAAAGTAGGAGTTGGAGAAGTGATAGAAAGTGAGCTCAAAGAGCCCTCCTCAAACTGAACACTCCTCTCAATGAACAACTCATGTATAGTAGGGTGGAGCAACCGATAACCCTTCACACCATCAGGATAACCTACAAATATGTAAGGTCTGCTTTGCGGATCCAAGGCCTTGTGTTTCTCTGCAGGAATGTGGGCCCATGCAGGAGAACCAAAAATTTGAAAGTGCTTAACTGATGGTTTCCGACCGCTCCAAGCTTCAAAAGGAGTGACTCCCTTCAAGGCTCAGTGAGGAACACGGTTCTGGATATAACAAGCACAGTTAATTGCCTCTGCCCAATATTGTGGTGCAAGAGATCTGGAGTGAATCATGCAATTCACCATTTCCTTCAAGGACCTATTCTTCTATTCTGCAACACTATTCTGCTGAGAATTGTATGGAACTGAATGCTGCAAATCAATCCCCTCTGAAGTGCAAAACCTCTCAAACCGATGGTTGACATACTCACCACCATTGTCAGTGCTCAAAACTTTGATGGCTTTCCTAGATTGCTTCTCTACAAAAGTTTTGAAGTCTTGAAAATGATCAAATACCTCTGACTTCTATTTGAGAAAGTACACCCAAGTATATCGAGAAAAGTCATCAATGAATGTGAGGACATATCTAGCCCTGCTGAAAGAAGAATGTTGAAATGGACCAGCCAAATCACTATGAACTAACTCTAGTATCTGTGAAGCTCTCCATGCCTTGCCTTTGTCAAACTTTTCCTTAGGATGCTTACCAAGAATGCAACCTTGGCAAACACCGCTTGAAAACTGAACTGAAGGCAACCCTGTGACCATGCTCTGTTGGTTGAGCTGTTGCAAGTAGCAGAAGTTAAGATGGCCAAACCGCTCATGCCATAATCTACTCACATCATCAGAATGAGTGAGCAAAACAGTCGAAGGAGGATCAGGAACAAAGTGAGAAAATAGATAGAGCCATGACTGATGATCTATTCTCCCAACTGCAACTGTAGAATCACTATGCAACTCACAAATCTCCACTGAATCAGGAGTGAACTCAACCCGTTTGCCTGAACTTGTGTGAGTGATCTGGTATACTGATAGGAGATTAGTTGATAATGAGGGCACACAAAGAACATCATGGAATGTGCCATCCCCCACATCAACAGACCCTCTCCCACACACCTCAATAGGAGTGTCATCACCCATCAAAATAGAAGGCATAGTACATGGCTCCAAAGATGCAAGTTCTTCCTTAGATGAAGCCATGTGGTGCGAAACACCCGAATCAAGAACCCAAGTGGATGGTGAAGAAGCAACTGCAACAAAGGCCTTGCCCTTTCCTTTCCCCTTGTTGTTTTCTTTTGCCTTATTAGACCCCTCATTAGAACTCTGTTTGATAGACTCATGAACACTGATATTATTCTTATCAAGAATGTGTGTCAAGTGATCAATTTGTTTCTTCAGACATTTATGTTCATCATGGCTGGGTCTTTTACAATAGCCACATTGGACCCTCTCTTTCTTAGGCTTGTCCCCCTTGGAAGATTGGGTCTCATTAGTTACTTTTGAAGCAACTGGTATCTGATCCTTCTTCTCCTTGCTATTCTTCTGTTTCTTATCCTTACTATTGTTGTTACTACTTTGTCTTTTTTGTTCTTTTGTGCCTTGGTTGGAAGCCAAGGCATGTGACTTAGAGGACTTAATAGTGCCCATTTGGATTAGCTTGTCCTATTCCCAAGTGAGATTGATAGCAAAATCATCTAAAGATGGCATGGTGAATTGAGTACCAAGTGCACCCTTAGTAGCATAGAAGGTAGAAACAAACACAAAATATTCTAAACTTAGCTTCGAGAGAATACTAAGAATCAGTTGTTCATCTTTCTTTTTAATTCCACATTGTTTTAACTGCAGCCTTAGTGATTTCGATTTAGTGAAGAAATCCTAGATTGTGTTGAAATTTTCTAGACTTAAACAAATTAGTTTATTTTCCAACATATGACCCCTCATTGAATCTTGTGTGCCAAATAGTGTTTCTAGCTTTATCCATATTTCATTTGGTGAATTCAAAGACTCAATGTGAAAGAGTAAATTAGGAGAAACAGATAAACACAACGTTCCATATGCCTCATCACATTTGTTAAACCACTTAGCTTATCTTCATCTTTAGCAGGTTTAGTTTCAAGTCCCATAGTTATCCTATTTAATCCAGTTTTCCTTAAGTGAATTGTCATGCATGATTTCCACTCAAAGTGATTGTATGGAGTTAGGATGGGCACATTTGTTTGATCCATGATGAAGAAATGCAGAGAAGAAATGCCGAAAAGAAGAGAACACAACCAAGACAACCCCCCTCTTTTCACTCAATCAAAGAACCCCCCCAATAAAATATGATTTGGCACTTTATATTAGTGCATTTACAACTGCCACTAGTAAGAAATACTAAGTGGTCTTGATTTCAATGCATTACAAAACCCTCACGAAGAGCATATGCTAAAAAATACAACTTTAGCACAATACCCAGAGAAATAAATAGCACCACTGCGATCTACTCGAAAAATCATGCACTTGCAAAAAAAATTGCATCAATAAGAGGTCGTATGTGAAAGTTATGATCCTTTGAAGTTCCCAAAACGAGAACTGTACAGTGTCACAACTGAGAATTTACAATTTCTAAAAAATCTCTGCATCAAAATAAAAAAATGTTTGCACTGGTGCATAGAGCACAAAAAAATAGACAAAATAAAAAAACATTTCATGGGAAATGGAGTCCGTATGAGTAAGAACAGAGCATTTGAAAATTGCCTTCAAAACTGCAACTGCCAATGGAGAGGGGTCCTGTTGTAGCTTTCTAAGTGCATTTCTGCAAAATATATAGACTGCATGCAAAAACTAAAACATACCCAAATAGTTTTTCTATGCTGCGAACGAAACCCAGAAGGCGTTTTTCTTGCTGATGTACAAAAGATGTAGTTCTAATGTAAATAGAACACCTTTAGGAACAAAAAATGACCCCAACAACCAAAAAAGGGCATGCAAAGGCTAAATCAATTACCTAAGACAAGCAAAGACATGTTGGAACATGCAATATTGATTTAAAACACCAAATATGCAAGTTGGTTGTCAGATTTGAGCTTGAAACCCCGGTTCCACAACTGTGTATGATGATCTCCGATTTCGGTGAAATGAAAGCCAAATTTGACTTTCTTAAGCCTCCTGGATGCGTTGGAACAACCAGAAATGCTGCAATCACCCAGATTTCATAAAACACATGTGCAAACTCTAGAGATTAAAAAAGTTTTCATCAAACTTTTCTGATTCTCAAGATCATCCAAAGATGCAAGAGAAGAGCATACTGGGTTTTTAAAAAAACTACAATAAGCTTAATTAGCCCTCCCCAAATTTCTCAAATAAGGAAACTAAAATCTACTCTTGCACATAGAAAGGCTCCGATACCATGTTAGAATCTGAAAAGATTAATAACCCAGAAAATTAGTGCAAACGAATATATATCTAAACTATGAATGCAAATGATACGAAATCAAAATAGCAACACAGAGTTAGTCTCTAAGAGAGTAATGCAAATGCTAGAAGCAAAATAGCATTAAGAGGATGCAAAAGCAAAAGATGCAAAATACAAGCTAGGTAGCATGGTTATATAGACCAGGGAGAGGGAGGAGGTGGCAACACCGACCAATGAGGAGCAACCATCTATCAGACTAAAGATAGCAAAGTATCTTCCTAAGATAGCTAATGGATGCTCACATGTAGGAAGGTGACACCTCGCAACCACTCACCTAATAAGACATGCTTTATTAACCTAAGCGAGATTAATAGAAGTGTAGGAAAAACTTAAGAATATAGGAAAAAAATAAATAACCCACTAGGAAATAAAAACCTACACTAACACATTTTATCTAATTATATGTGGTCTAGATCCTAAGAGAGCTAAGAACTAATTAGCCTAATCCTCTCATGAAATTTGAACTCTCATGCATACATCTTCCAACCATGAAAGCAAATATTTTTCCACAATTCTTTTAACCTAGATCCTCCATGATAACAATGAGTTGTGTTAGTAAATCATGAGCTAGTCTTAGTACATCCAAGTTGGTAACCATATTCCTTATCTAGATATATTGTTCTTATTCACAATTTGGCATATGAGATCCTTTGAAACATCCTAACATAGAGTATTCACTTCCTTTATAGATTCTTTAGAAGATCCTTTTCTTTGTCTATTCTATTGTGCCACTTATCCATGTCTAGACAATTGTTTTTAAACAAACTATCAAATCATATAATTGAAACAACACTACATCTCCAAAACACATTTCCTCAAGCACCATGATAATTTTCATTATATAGTTGAATAGTTTGTTGTGATTAGATACACCCTTCTCACCTATTTTTAATGTACAAGCATCTACAACTTTCGAATCAAACTTGAAACACTTTGTACAGATGTATATATATTTAAATTATGATGTGTTTACCATGGTATAATGTTCCTTCACCTTGTAGTGATGGTGGTACTTTTGTTGATGCATGTGGATGTCTTGCTATTTCTTCCCTCATTTCTTTTTCCAATATAAACTTCTTCTTTATCCTTTTGCACGATGGTTAAAGTTGATTCCAATGTTATGTTAATATTTCCTAATGCACACACTAGATAATGCTAAGAATTAAAAAGTATTATTGTTAATTTCAATATAGATAATCAAAATTAATTAAACTACATGTTTTTCCCTTAAGAAAAAAATAATGAGTTGATATCTAGGAAAATAGGAAAAATTGAAAGTTCAAAGAAACATAATATGAAAACTAGACTTTACAAAAATAAGAACCTAGAACTTTACAAAGAGAACATGGAGAGTAAATTTGGAAGAAGTTCAATTTAGACACTAGTGCACTAGTGTTGCCATCCATAAAAAATTGCAATTTGTAGTCCTCAATAATCATTATTGTTATAATCACATTTACAAATAGTTGCAATTAAAGTAATTCTTTTCCCAATAAATTAACACACACGATTTAATCAATTTAGCTAAGGAATGAAGCTCAAATAATCTTTCAATTCATAATTTGAGATAAAATATCATAATTTGTTAAATGCATTCGACCATGTTCCAAGATAACAATTAAATAGAAATATTCTTTCACACATGTCTAGAAGCATATATAGGTAAATCACAAAAACTCCTCATTAAGAAAATGTATAAACTAGAAATAAATACAAATGCAAACTAGGAGATATAATAAACACATTTAATGAGAACACACAAATTACTAGTTTATTTATAATACATGGATCTAGAATTGACATTGATTTGGATCAAGTGATAATTTCATAGGTATCAACAAAATAAATCTCAATATAACTTGAATCAAGTGAGACGGGGAAGATACACAGAACATATTTGCCCAAACTAAATTGTCTCCAATTAATTATATTTAAATATATATGATGTTGTTTACTCTAGGATAACATAATCAAATCACATATATCATATATCTAGTGAAAATAATAAATCAAAACAAATTGAAATATAAATTAGACACACATAGTCACAACATGTATGCATCCAATTTAATACATGTAGTCAAACATCAGATGCCAATACAAAACATTAAATTTATAGTACACATGTATCATCCTTAAAAGTGGACCACATTAAAAATAGTACTTCATGTCCAGGTTTAAAAAAGTGTTGAACACTAAATATAAAAGTACTTTGAATTAAATAGTACTTCTAAGTTTGGATCCTAAGAACATCTAGAAATTAACTTACACCAATGTGTAACTTCAAGATCTCACTAATTTTATAAACTGTAACTAAAACAATGGAGTTCAAACAAGTTACTAGATATAAGTTCTCATTCAAACATGTGGTTCAGCCCGCTCTTCAATAACATGTAATATTTTCTGATGATCATCACTATCTAGTCTCATTTTTTTTCGTCCACGTGCATGTGAAACTAGATGAAGATGTAGGGCGGTAGCAATTACTAGGTGACTATACTGATATACCTTGTTCTCAGGTTGATAGTCAATAAAATGAATCCCATGTTGAACAATTTTTACTTGTTTGAGATATGTCCCTTGCACTACAATTGAACCTACACAATAAACAATATGAACCAACATGGTAAGACATGTGCACATAACATTTTCACTCAACCCAGGTATAATAATATAATGTAAAGTTTAATGTACATGTGTACATGTATATATAAATTTAAATGTGACCCACCTGTGGGAAACACCATTTCATCGCTTGTTTCAGGTCATGTTAGCTTCTTCCTCTCTTCTGTGCAACGCATTAAATAATAACTAACACCTTCTATGTTTCCAGGCTCTGCTATGACTGCAAAAACATCTTTTAGTACACCAAATTTACATGGTTCAAAATTTGTAAAAAAATTAGAATTGTCTAGAATTTATAATCATTAAATTTAACTCATTAGAGTACTAAACTAAATAAATAACTACATGTGTTGTAAATTTACATTAAATTTATCAAGTACACATACATACGTACATACCTTTTCTAATCAATCCTAAAAAATGGTCATAATTAATTGAAATAAAAGGAATGTCTTCAAAGCCTTCACCCTCATCTTCATCGTATGTGTCAGAAATGACTAATGGCACCACATTCCATTCACTAACATATCCACATTGGTTGTTGCATGCCTCAAAGTTTTCCAAAATGCAATCATCACATAAATAAGAGTAATCCCTCATGTACAATTTCCATCCAGGGCGATCATCTATTCTCATGACACAATGCAAAGATCTTGTTTTGTTTACCCTCTTGCATCCATGCTTCGATCTTCTATCCACACCTAGATACATAAAAATTATAAAAAATTTACATATATATAAATTTAATAGAAATTTATTTAAAATAATTGAATTTACTAAATTTAAAATTTAAACTTAAATACAAATTCAAACATATATATATATAAATTAAATTTGAAGTTTGAAATTTTTATTTATGTAAAATTTATATATACATACTTGATATCTCCCAAAACATTCTATGTGGGATGTATCGATTCGTTCCTGAAGATGTACTGACCTCATTTGATGCAAAGTGTTTCTTACACCATTCAACATCATGTGCATTGTCTATATGATCTCTCGAATAACTAATTTGATGCAAGCTCCTACGCCATCATGTTCACCCTTTCCATGCCCACTCTCAAAGAAACTCCAAACATGTATTTTGTAATTTTGATGATATCTAAATAGTGCATAAAATGGCCGTGATGATTTGAATTGCGCCGCACATCCATCTGACCATACAAGTTCAATTTTTACACTCCTGCTTGCCAAATCCTCAAAAAAAATTGTAAAGCAATGTTGTACGAAAAGTGTGTCATACTCTTTATCATCACTAATATAAAAGTGATATTCTTTCTTAATGACTCGTTCATCATATGTAATGTCAACACCATCCAAATCTAATTGTGCATGTCGATAACACACATGCACCATAATAGTGATCAGCTTTGAAAAGTAATAATTTTATTGAATCTCTTTTTGATGTACAAAAGAGTAATTTTATGCAAAGTCGACTACTGATAGAACTGTTCCAAGTGGGAAAGTATCTCTTAATGTTTGAAACTGTTGTGCTTGCCACCTAGAAAAAAAGGCATGTTGTCTGTACAGTTGTAGCAATTTTTAAAAATTTTCCATAAATGTTCCAGTAGGTATCTCCTCTTCTACATAGTTTAACCTTGTGGATTCTTTCCCAATTTTTTTTTAAAACTTTACATACTTGTAACTCTTGCAATTTACTGTCTTTCTTGGGTCGGTATCTTTGTTTCTCAAAGGCAATTTAGCCAAATTTCTACATGTTTCACAAAGTCCTTTTATGCAGTTTATTTGACCAATTGCATTATCACATAAGATGGATTCTATGAAAATACTTACCCATTTAGGAGGTGCATTTTGAAAACCATCACTTTCTTCTCTCATCCTTTGAAACGCCTGATAGTAGAGATCAAATTCAATATGATAACGACAACAACAAGTTTTAAAAGCCTTGTTTATCTTCACATAATATGGCTTTAACCTTTCAAACATTGTTTGCCCAATCTTTATATAAGGATTCGAATTACAAAATTTCACATACATCTCATGTGTTATGTCTAGCCAATGTTTTGTATGATGTTCACAATCATTGAGTCCAATTCTATGTCTGATAATATCTCTACTATTTGATGATAGACGGGTATGATCATTCCAAAAACTTGAGACCAAGTTCCTAACAACATCTTCAATCTTGTTAGAACGGGGAGCTCTACAAATAATTGCCCAATTTCCTTCTGAACTCTCATCCAAAACGTTTCTCCTTTTCACATATTTTGTTAGTGTCTTTCTACTAATACAAATTTTAGTCGAAAGTGAAGAGATTTTCCTTTTTCTTGATATATTTCTATTTAAAATAGTTGTCAACATCACTCTTCTTGTAATGGCCTTATCCATTGATCAAGATTCTTTTCCAACAAAATCTAAACCTTTTTTTACATTTTAAACAATATCTTTTCCTAGGCCATATGAAGCTTTCTTCTTATTCAATGTCGAATCTACACCCAACAATTGTAATGGCTCTTTCAACTCATTACGAATAAGTAAAAGTGATAATAGTTGGGTTTTTTCAAGTGTACCAAGATGATTGAAATTAGCATTGATTATTTCCTGTACAAATTTATTCATTGACCTCTTACTAGTATTTATAGGTTGTTTGGCATAATATTTCAATTTCTCCACATCCATTTCAAGTAAATGATCTAGATTTTTATAACTTGAAATTTTTGTCTTCACCTATTTAGCTAGATTCATATGCTCATCCATACCAATAGAAGGAAGCGATCTTGACCCCTCTCCAACATGCATTTTTTGAACTTGGGCCTCCTCCCTATCTTCAACTATGTGCTCTTCAGCCTCATTTACCCCAATATCTAAATTTGGCTTGACTCTGCTTAAGAACTTTTTGCTTGTTGAGCCCATTCTACACACAAAATACTTAAGTCAAGAGAGATCTAAAGAAAGAGATTTAAAAAAACTTAAGTCAAGAGAGAGATAGAAGACCTATCTAGAGAAGTCCTATAAAGAGAGAAAGAAGGAGCTTTAAAAAGACTTAAGTCAATAGAGAGAGAGCTTTAAAAATCTACTTGTACTTCTAAAGAGTGTTGCAAGCATGGGCCTAACCGGTGTTGTCATTGATGTCAACATAATCCTATTGCATTAATGATAAGGATTGGATGAGCTGTGTATTGAGGATATTGAGAAAATTAGTCTCAATCAGGAATAGTGAAGAACAGTGAAGACAGTAAGGTAAAAGTCCAAGATAAGATGAGGATCAGAGGATTCGGTTTAAAGGGTTTGTAGATATGTGTCTTAAGGTGATCCAATAAATATTTCAAAGGTCCCCATGAAGATAGGAAGAAGTTATGGCCATTCAAGTAAAACCGGTTCCGGTAGGTGCTCAGTGGTGACAGAGTGACACAGACAGGTCCAGTGAGATCCAGAAATGCATTATCCTGTTCTGCAGATTTGAGGGAGTGTTAAAGAAGTATTTGTGGAGTGTCAAATTGATTGGTTCGTGGTTTTAAGGTCCGCAAGCATCTATTCCTTTATGACAGTGATGACAGACTGTGTTCTTGAGTTTCCGGATGAAGGAGAGAAAGATTTTAGTAAGTAGATGAAGTGTGGATGTTCTTGGCGATTAAGGAAAGCTTATGGAGGTCTTTGTATCATGTCCAGTTCATTTTGGTGGTCCGCATTAAAGTTGGAGCTCGCAATTGAGGAATAACTTTCGGATGATGGTGTTCTTCCTGAGACTGGCCGACCGAATGAGTTTTACATCTTGCGGATGTTCTGGTAGATGTTTGCCGACTTAGGTGATTATTCCTAAGTTGATGTCTTGTATAAATAAGGGATTGCGAAGTCATTTCAAAGGTGTCCTTTTTGTGATGAGAGTGTGGTAGTGAGGAGAAGAGTGAAAGGCAGAGCAGAAGTATTGGGCTTCAATGGAATTGATTCAAGCATGATGAAGATGCTATTTTCCAGTTCAAGTATGTGATACTTATTCTTTTGTAGGCAGTGAGCCTCTTGTGAGTAATGTGCTCGGGCAGTGAGCCCTAATTGGCATGTGCCATTTTGTTCTTTCTATTCTTCTAACAGAGAATACAATCTTGGGTTAATCACCCCGTGGTTTTTCCCTTAACCGGGTTTTCCATGTCAAAATCTTGGTGTCTTATGTGTTGATGTGTTTTTGCTTTTGATTTAAGTGCATTATGTTTCATGATTAATATACTGCTAATCACTAAGAGGATTTAAGTGTGTAATTGAGAGAAGTTTTGGACAATTGATTCACCTCCCCCTCTCAGTTGTGTGCCCTAAGTCTAACAGAGAGAGAGAGAGAGAGAGAGAGAGAGAGAGAGCTGACTTATCTAGATTTAAGAAGATCTTTAGAGAGATACAAAGAAAAAGCTTTAAAAAGATCTACTCAAGAGAGAGAGAGAAATTTATGACTAAATAATACAAGTATAATTTAATTAGTGTGCAAACCTATAAAGGACCCTAATATACATTCAATTGAAACAAATATAAATTCACATAGTATTTATGTTCAAAACTAGAAATAACATCCTACTACATGCTAAAAACTCATCAATTAAATAGGAAAGAAAATATGCATACATACCTTGTTTTTTTCTATGGTATCTTGTCAAATTTATTTCACGCATCTCTTGTTCTCTTTCTTTTGAATACTTTCGTTGAATCTTATTTTGTCTTTTTTTTTGTCTCCCATTTTCTTCTTCAAGTTTCTTCTCTCAAATCCTCTACCAAAAGTTTTCTTCTCCAAAATCTCGCTTGTTGAATAATAATATGAATTAATCTTGCAATGTTATATGAAAAAAATTAAAAAAAAAGTTCATATTTATATGCATATAATATTATTAAAAAAATAATAACAATTTGGTCGGCCAGGGGTTTGAACGAACATCGGTGGTTAAATTTTTTTTAACCGACTGGGTTCGATCGAACCACCCCTAGATTATTTTTTAAGCATTTTTTTAATAGGGTTCAAACAAATGGGGGTTCAAACGAACCCCCGTTCATTCGAATGGGTTGTGGGGGGTTTGTTCGAACCCCCATTCATTCAAACCCCCATATTTGGCCCTTGCCCCTTTCCAGCTGCAATTTTATGCAAATTTTTAGGTTTTGAAGCTCAGGTTGAGGATCAAAATGGAACCAAATTGACAAACCCATATGGAGGATCCTCGAAACGAGCTTTCTATCGAGTATAATTTTAATATATTGTGGTTTTATTATAATTTTTTTTAGTTTAATTAAACATAGGTTTTTCACTGAAAATCAAGCTCTCTGTTTTGCACATGTGGAAAAATAGTATATTACAAAAACAATTATGACAAATATCTATCCTCTTGGTATTCATGTCCTTGATCTAACCAAAAAAAAATTGAATTCCAATACATACAAAAAAGTTATGCTTTACACAGTACACCTATGTCTAAATTGTAATTTGTTTGACTTCAAAAGTTAATTAAAAGAAAAATATTCAATAAAACATTATGAAACCAAATGCATCCTCTAGATACTATAGTTAAAAATTTAAATTTGAAAAAAATAGAATTTTATCCTTCATAAAAAAAAGTTATGTTTTACACAGTACACATCACTCTTTAAAAATGGTGTTTACTGTTAGAAACTAGTTATTGAAGGAGATGGAAAAAGAAATACAATTTGATTCCAATTTTTTTAAAATATATTTAGAATCTACAGACAAAATGTGACAAATCATTAGTTTACATCATCTTCAAATTCCTCACAGTTTAGCAACTATAGGTGTCTGAAAGTGAAGATTTTTTTGCAAAATGTTCATTTCAATGTCAACTTTGGCCAAAAAGTGTAACCCACTATTGTGGGATCACCCGGTCCATAAGGATAAGATCTAGATTTAATTTAGCACAAATTGATTTGGAAAGTGATTGGGTTTTGATTTGATTGGTTTGGGTTTGATTTAGATAATTTTGATTATGGTTTGGATGATGTTGATTGGCTCTGGATGGTTTCGATGGGGTTTATGATTTTGATTTGAGGAGAATTTTGATGAAGGTTTGTCAAGGGTTTGGTAAATGGATAGGATGAAGGTGAAGGTCCAAAGATGAAATTAATAAATCAAGATTTTCCTAAGGTCAAATTGGAGATGTGTGATGATGAAATTTTAGCAATGGATGACTTAAGTAAAGAGTGGATGATTTTCAGGTGGTTCTCAAAGGTTTCCAAATTCTAGAAATGGTCAAATTATGCCTAGGATGTTGAATATTAGTCAATTGGTGTATGTAAGACACTAGAAATAGAGGCACTAATAGAAACACCACAAATGTTGATAGGTTGGATGGAGGCACCGAAATGTCAGACACATGCGTTGATAGACGGGTCGTAAGCACTGACAACCTGAATGGAGGCGCTGACAGTGTGTCCACAAGTGATGACAGTATGTTCGCAGTTGCTGACAGTGTGTCCGTAGTTGCTGACAATGTGTTTGCAGGCATTGATAGTCTGAATGGAAGCACTAATAGTCTATCCTAAGGTGTTGAAATTGTTTGGTTTGTGTGCAATTTTGATTTTTTAGTTTCAACAACTCTTTGGCAAGAGACTTTCCAAACAAAGAAAACACAATGGCTGAGTGACTTCAATGTATAAGATCAATTCTTGCTTTCACGGGTCTTGACATAAAAGGCACGCCAATCACATGAACATCCCTATAATTATTCAAGTAGGAGTGTATGAGACCATAAGCCCACCTTGCTGCCTTTATTTAGGCGTAATGTGCAAGTCCCATAAGGAGGAAACTAACCACTTTTGATCACCCAAGATCACTCTTACAGTGTGAGGGGAGAGCATACATGACATGCACACTCGTTTCTAAAGGGCATTTGTACTTAGAGATAAAATCAATGTGGCTTGTGTGGTGAGTAACTTCCCAAGCCTAACTGGTATCTGATGCATTACAATCTCATACGACTGAAAAGTCTTAAGATAGGCTTGAACAAGTTACTAGGGAGTCCTCGATATACACTAGGTACGTGGGGAACAAAGCTAAACACTAGCACGTTGAAAGGATTTGGCATAAGTAATTAAGCAAATGCCACTTCATCTTGTGTCTGGAATCACCCAGGGCTCCAAGTCTGGCCCAATGATAATGTGACTAGATTGGGGTACAAGTTTCCTTCTCCCCCCTTTGATATACCCTGCAAGTACAGGTGATTGAGGTTGTCCCTTGGGGTGATGAAATCCCCAAGCAAGCCTCCTAAGAAGAAACCACTAGTCACTTTTGATCACCCAAGATCGTACGAGGTGCAAGAGGAGAGCATATGTGAATTTATAGTGACCCCTTTAGGATACAAATAAACAAAAAGTTTGCACAAGGAATTTTGATCCCCAAGATCACCCTAAGGTGAGAGGGGACAGCACACGTCCAAATGCAAACACAAGCATGGCAAACAATTCTTTAACCCCTACTTTAATTAATGTGCAACTATGCTATGAGAAAAATGAAGCCTTTGACCATGGTGTTGCACAATAGGGTTAGTAGTTTGCTTAAAATGCTTGATCAGATGTCAGATATTTGCAAAAGAGTGTTAGTGCCCAAAAGATTGAATTAAACCTGTCAGAACACAAACACTAAAACAGAGACTGCAGGTGCTAACAAAAATACTTGAAGTTATGCAGAACATAACGAAGGCATTGACATAGAATGAAGGCGTTGACACAGAGACCCTAGGTGCTAAAACAGAGACCTTGAGCACTAAAAAGTACTGTAGAGGCACCAAAACAGGAACCAGAGACACTACTATACTATTCTAAAGTACTACAGAGAACAAGCAGGTGTTGAAAGATTAAAAAAAAGATTTATTATACTTGTTGGCTGTCACAGAGACTGCAGACACTGTGTCAGAGTCCAGAGGCACTGATATGACCTAGAGTAGATACTTGCACAAAATCAAGTTATTTTTGCCACAAAATGACCAAAGAAATTGGTCAAGAGCATATAGGGTTAGCGCAATAAAACCAGAATGTAGTTTTAACCCCAATAGAAGACCAAATATTGTTAATTTATAAGATTGAAATAACCTCTAATGATTATCTAAAAATGTAAGAGATTAAATGATATTTTAAGTGTGATCTAAAAGCCTATCAAATCTACAAACAAGAGGTCAAAAAACCTTGCAAATGTTAGCTGGGAGAAACCAAGTGTTAAAATGATGGAAAGCTAAAATGGAATTCCCAGTCATGATTGGAGGCACTGAATTGGGGACTTGAGGCGTTGAACAATGAATTGTAGGCACTGACAGGCAGACCACAAGCACTGACTAGTGAGCTGTAGGCGTTGATAGGCGGACCTGAGGTGTTGATAGAGGGTTCGAAGGTGCTAAACAAAGGATCGTAGGCACTGAAACCTATAAAACACAGAACTTAGCACAGAAAACTGTCATGAGTCTAAAAATGCAAGCACCGACAAAGGGTCCGTAGGCGCTGAACAGAGGACTGGAGGCGCTGAACTAGTTGTCAAAGGTGCTAATACGACCTACATGACAAGAACTCACAAAAAATTGCAAAAATAAGTTAGATATAAGGACATGGGTCCCACTGGGCGTGCCAAATGAAGATGCAAGAAGACTAAAATATGAATAAACATAAAGAAAAGCATAAATCAAGAGGTTATACCTTAAATCTTCAAGTCCTCCATTCTCCTTGATAAGGTTGAGGAAATGGTACACCCAAAGCAATTTCCTAGCTTTACCCAACTCTAAAATGGATGTGGATTGCTCTAATAATCAACACAAGTAGAGTGAAAGGATTTGCAATGGATTGGGCTATGAATTGGCTAAGAATTTTAGCATAGTATGGATGCAAATGACTTGAGTTGAAAAATGCTTGGAGGAGGCTTGTATTTATAGAATTTTTGGAGGATTTTGGATCAATGGTGGAGGTTCAAAGTTGAGATCTAAGGGTGGAGATGAAATGGTGAGATCAAGGGACAAGATTTGATCAACAATAATAGGTGGCTCTCATTATTTTTGAATTTTTAATTAACTTTGGTAAGACTTTGCATTAATGAAGATTAAGACATATGAATGAATAAAAATTTCATTCATATGGGAAAGGGTCTAATCAAAATTGGAGTTATGGGTGAATGGGATGAAAAGTGACACATGAATGTTTTGGCAAAGACATGTGTGAGCATTTTATATTAAAAAATGCTCTTGCATGAAAGAGGAAAGGTGAGGTGGAGACAAATGTGACTCACTTTGAATTAAAAAATGCTTTTTATTCAAAGGGTGTGGGGAGATGGGATAACAGAGGTTTAGGATAATTAATTAAGTAATTAACTTAATTAATATCGCTGTTGGAAATTAGTAGAGGGGTTAGTTAGTGGCTTATATTAATTAATTAAGTAATTATATTGATTAATTAAGAGTTTACTTAATTAATTTGGGTCTAGGGGCTAGGTAGGGTGTGATGGCTAATTAAATAAATGTTATTTATTTAATTGGGCTTGGTTTAGATCATAGGCTAGGGCGATTAATTAAATAAGTGTGTTTTATTTAATTAATCTTGGTTAGGGGATGAGGAGAATTAATTTAAATAAATATTGGGATATTTATTTAATTAATTGTGGACAATGGTTAAGGTATAGTAATAAATTAATTTAATTTATTACAGGTTGAGATGAATGGCTAGGATAAATTAATTAAATAAATTGATTTTATTTAATTAATTTTGCGAAAGGGGAGTTAGTGATGCAAGGGTATGGGGAAGTGGCTTGCATAGTCTAGGCATTTTCAGGTGTCTACATAAAGGAAGAATTATTGTTTTTCCATGATAAGAAATTCATTTTCATGAAAAGAAAGAATTCAAAAATTTGAAAGGAGTTTTTTAAGGGAAAATTAGGACATGCTTTTTTTTTGTAAAAGGAAACCCATGAAATTTAGAAAGAGGTAAATAAGAAAACTTGTGAAATTTAGAAATTTAGAAATTTGAAGGGGGGAATTTTTCATTTTGAGAATATTAGAAAATTATATTGTTTTGTATAGTAGAATTGGTAAAAAGATGTAAGAATAACTTTTTTTAAAGACATAAGATGTATTTTAAAATCTTATAAAGGGTGAAATATTATTTTTATTGTTTTGGTTTTTATGAATTCATGAGGGTCAAAGGTAAAGACTTTGTAGTCACATAATTAAAATTAGCTAAAAATGCCTAAAGTTCAAGATTTTCTAGGGGAAGGGGATCAACTCACTACTTCCAACCATTTTGAGTGGAAGCGATTGATGGTGGTGACCCTAATATTTAATGAGATATGGGATGTAATAAAGAACCCAAACCCCATCCCACATCATGAACTTGATGTTAGAGATAAATTCGTCTCAAAGGATTCAAAGAGTCTTGCTCTCATCAAGTGTGGTTACACTAATGAGACATATGTTCACATTGAAAATGAAGATCACTCTTACACTACTTGGAGGAGATTGGACAATATCTTTGATAAGAAATCAAAACATAATAAGGTTGAAAGTGGTCTCAACTTAGATGTTGAAGACATGAGATGTGTAGAAAGTTCATATTATCAGCAAGTCTTCTCGAATGATGAAGATCACAACGTTTTCAATTTGAACTCTGAGGTCTATAAATTTCAGTTAAGGAGACCATCAAATGAAGAAATTAGATCCCTTACTACAACTGCTATAGCTCAAGTTAAAAGCAACTACAACTTGAGAAATATAAAAAACCAAAGTGAGAGTAGTACTGTAGGAGTTGTAGGAATTTTATTCATAATGGAAAAACAAGAGAGGCAACAAACCCTCAATTCTATAAATGGGGGAATAAAAGGAGAAACAAATGCTCAAAATAAAGAGATAGTCTAGGTTGAACCTAGCCACAAGGTAAAAGAGTCAAATGATAAGAATGTTGGGTGAGTGCAAGATCATGATGGGCCAAACAGTGACAATGGCAAAAAACCTTTCTAGATGAAAAAGTGCTAACATTTAGACTAATATTTAGATTTGGATGGAAAGGGTGTTAATATTTCTAGCTCAAATATGGATTCCCTCCAAAAATTCCTTGGGATTACCTCACATTTGGGAAAGTGGGAGTCCTAAAACTTGCTAAAGAAACTTACAATACACCCATTTAGTGTTATCCTAAAATTTTCTACAACTTCATCCTTGAAGCTAACAATTTTTTTTTAACTAAATTTAATAAAATGAAAAGGGTCTATAGAGGAAGCTATTAAGATTCTAAAAATATAATATATGCCTCATAATAATTCTAATAGGTAATTATTATTAATTTTCTACATATGCTATGTCTGATTTGCTGATAGATATACATACAGAAAAACATCCATAACTTTCAACATATTAATCCTTTTTTTAATCCAAATAATGCATCACCTTCTAGGATTTATTGGGTATACATTAAAAATTAAATTTTTTTTAATTTCATATATTTTTTTACCAAGTTAGGTTGGCCAAAAAATTATTTTTTAATATTTTTAAATAGTCACAGTAAAAAAATCATAATGATTATTTATTTACTTAAAAATTTTAAAAAATATACGTCACATCCGATCATGTGTCCTTTACTTAAATCCAAATCTTGGAGGAAAATTATTATCCTTTTCTTATACTTAGGTTGGACGGAATGACACGTACTTTTTACGTTTTTCTAAAATTTTTATTAGTGCTTCATTGAAATATCTAATTTTCACAAAACTAATATTAAAATTTTTAAAAAAAGAAGTATCCCATAAACTACATTTAATTTCTTACAACTTTTATTACTACCTTATTTCTAGATTGTGTAGATAACTCATTCAAATTTTCACATGAAGTTACTTAAGTCCATTTTTCACATTTACATTACCTCTTAGGGGTATTGTTTGGTCCATCATGATCTTGCACTCATCCTGTTGGTAATAGAGGAAGCAATAGTAAGAAGGACATAAAAAAGGAGAAGGGAGATGCTACATCTATCCTTATTGTTACTATGAATAATGCTTTTGGTATTCCTATGCCTAAGTATGTTCCATTAGATATGGCTCAAGTCTTCAGCCAAATTAAGGTCTCTGTACCTCTGCTAGAGATGGTGAGGATCTAACTGAGTACAAAGACAAAACCTTAACTCTCATCGGTGAGATAACATCCCATAATCAGGATGTTAGTTTAGATCATGGCATGTAAACAAAGAAAGAAGAGCCATCAACAAAGAAATATAAGGAACCAAATGCTAAACTACTAGAGGTATATTTAGGAATTGCATTGCATAAATGCCCATATCAGGTGGATCCCTTTTATGTCACACTAGTTGTGAACAATTATTTGATAAAGAACAATATGATATATTCTGGGGCATCCACAAATATCATGCCACTGCAAATTATGAACGAGTTGGGATTACAAGTAACCAAATCATATGAGAAATGCTTTGCCATGGACTCCAAAGAGGTCCTAGTTATTGGTGTTATGAAGAACATAGACTTTAAGTTGGTTGCTTTCCTAGGGAAAAGCTACAAGATGAATGTGACTGTGGTGGACATCCCTCCTCAATATGGAATGTTGTTGTCAAGAAAGTGGGCATCAATAGTGGGAGGAAGCGTTCAGATGGATTCCTCTTATGTGATGATTCCCATGGATGGAAAAGAATTTAGGTTAGAGAAAAGAGATCCCTTTCCATCCTTGGTGAACTAGAGGATGGTTATGAGCACGTATGTTTTATTGATATTGATCTGGATAGTTTTAGGATAGAAGAAGTCAAGCCTAATCAAGAGGAGCAAATACCCATTGACAAGGAAATTTAATAAATTTCTGATGATAATAAGGTATGGCTAATGCACTTTGATGGTGCCTGCTCCAAGGATAGATTAGGGGAAAGTGTAATCCTTATGTCTCCTAGTGGGGAGACTTTTAGGTCATCTTTCAAGTTAGGGTTTGAATGTACTAACAATGTGGTAGAATATGAAACTTTGTTGTTAGGATTGAAAATGGCAAGTAAGCATGGAATTAAGAATCTTAGAGTTCTAGAGGATTCAAAGTTAATGGTCTTACAAGTAAGTTCCAAATATCCTTCAAATAATAATAGATCTAAGAAATACAAGAATGTTGTATGGGACACTATTGAATTTTTGATGCATTTTCTATTAACTGGACAAAAAGAAGCAAGAATGTTATGGCAGATTTCTTGGATAACATAGCAGTTTGATCTGAAGACTTGACTTTAGTAGGAATCTCAAAGGTGGAGATATTGACAAGGCCTTCAGTACTGGATAATATCCAACATTGGCAAGTATTTGAAGATGATGATATTTTCAAGTTTTTGAATTATGTTAATAGATATCGTAGTCAAGAAATTGATTTTCAACAGTTTCTTGAAAAGGATGAAGGTAGAGAGATTGTGTTTAGAAACAAAGTTATCTAGTTAAAATAAACAAAATCCTTAGAGGGCTAGTTTCTTTGGAAAGAGTTTTTGACGAAGCAGAAAGGGGCTTGGCTAAGCCCATTGTCATTCAAAATGAGAATTTTGAAGAAATTAATACGGAGACTAAATATACACCGAAGAAAGTTTATATTGGGAAGAAAATGAGTCCTAAGGTCAGAACAATGTTGATTACTCTACTAAGAAAATATTGCAGAGTCTTTGCTTGGTCTTATGATGACCTAAAGGCATACAGAGAGGATCTTTTCAAAATGAGATTCTATTGAAGAAAGATACAAATCCTTTTAGATAGAAACAGAGGCCAATTAATCCCACATTAGCCCCAAAAATGTAGCAGGAAGTAATCAAGCTCGGGGATGGAGGTATCATTAAACCTGTCAAGAATTTCACCTGGGTGTCCAACCTGGTTCCTGTCAGGAAAAAGAATGGAGAGATTATGTTGTGTGTGGATTTTAGGAACCTCAATATTTCATATTTAAAGGACAACTAGCCCTTTCCAAACATGGAAGATATGTTGCATTTAGAGTGATAGGTTACGAGATCCTATCTATGATGGATGGCTTCTCGGGCTACAATTAGGTCATGGTTAAGGAGTCAGAACAATACAAGAAAACCTTCACCACTCCATGAGGCACCTATGTTTAAAAAAGAATGTCTTTTGGTTTGACAATGTAGGAGCCACTTTCCAGAGAGTAATGGATGTTGCATTCTCTGACTTAATCAATGTTATTATGGTGTACCACCCATGATGACCTCAAAACTTTTTCTAAGAAAGAAGATGGACATTGTGGACATTTAGAACAAATTTTGAAGAGATGCTTAGAATTTGGGATTTATTTGAATCCAAAGAAATGTATGTTTGGTGTCATAGAAGGCAATCTATTGGGGTGCATTGTATAAAAATATGGGGTGAAGATTGATCTAGAGAGAGCTACTGCTATAGAAAAAGTCCTACAACCAAAGATAGTCAAAGGCATTCAATCATTTTTTGGGCAAGTCAACTTTCTCTGAAGATTTCTTCCAGATTTTACTAAGAAAACCAAATCCATTTCAAACATGCTTAAAAAGGGACAAACTATAGCTTGGGGAAAGGAACCTGTTGACACTCATTTTGACCAGGGGTTGATTTGTCATGATCAGGAGGTTTCTTCATTTGAAGCCTTTATCTTCTTGCCCATTTTTTATAAGTGTTGGACCTCCTCAACATTTTTCAACTGCAGCATCATATTTTCCTGAGGAGGAGGTCATCATCATCATCTTGTCTTCGATGATGATCTGCATCATCATGTTCTCCGTCGACCAGTTTTCTCATCGTCATCATCATATTTCAACTGTCGGGTGATGTTTGCTTATTATCCTGATGATACTGATGAGCTACAGTGCGCCCTCATCTGCTTGCGAGGGTGATTTTTCAAAGTATCCGGTGATCTTTCATTTATCACCTTGCTCAAACATGATGATGTTGCCCCGGTATCCTGAAGGGGTTATTCTCTAAGTGCTCGACACAACTTGTTTTTTCTTAAGGGTCGTCATCATCATGATATTTCCAGTTTTCATCCTGCTGCTTGCGGAGGTCATCATATTTTTCTGCCTTCATGATATTTCGCCGAGGTGATATTTTTATCATCGGGTGATCTTGGTTATGATCATCCTGATGATGTTGTTGAAGAGTTCTAAGTGCGACCCGATATTCACTAGGGTCATCATATTTTTGAACGTCAGGATGATCTTAGTCAATATCATCCTGATGATGTTGTATCACTTCTTGTTCGTTGTTTCTTCATCCTGATGATGCTGACGTCATCCTTATCTTAGGGTGATATCTTTTTCTCTGCCTATCTGCATCATGATATTCCGAAGGAGGGGGTGATATTTTCATATCACCCGGATATATGTTTGTTTGTTCGAGCATCATGATGATGCTGATATCAAGGAGATATCCGCCTGCTGGCTTCGCGCATTATCTACTGGGGGTGATCTTTTCAAGCAGCATCATCATATTCAGTTATCGCCCCGATCTTATAGAGGAGCTACAGTGCAACCTGATATTTGAACATCAGGAGGATATTTCCAAATATCCGGTTGTCTTCCGAATATCATGATGATGTTAATATGATGATGACGTCATCAAGGTCCGTGGGGGTCATATTTCTAACAGCTGATCATCTTGAAGAGACTTCCTGATATTTGCAAACATGATGATGACGTCATCCGGATATGAGGAGGTGTGCAGTAGGCAGATATGATGATGACGTCAGCAGGATATGATGATGACGTCATCAGGATGATCATCGGCCAGACTTTTGGTATAAGCTCAGCAGGAGGATGTTCCTCCGATGGATCAGGTTGTGCCGATTATCATGCAGGTTATATTTCAAATATCATGATGACGTCAGGGTGATATTTCGAACAACAGGATATCATGCTGCTGAGGGATGATGATGATGAGGTTATATACTAGTGTCGTCAGGAGCAAAAGCACCGACATGATATATGCTCATGACCTAGTATATAAGGTGTTATTGAGGTCATCGCGGGGTGCATGTGGGATATTGTTATCCTGCATTTTCAAATATCATGATGATGAATCTCGGCGGGAAATGCTTGCGATAGTCTGTATGATGTTCTTCCCGAGGCCGCGGGTTGGTGCGCCATTAATGGCGAAGGTTGCAGAGGTATGGGCGATGGCGTGGGTCGATCTGGTACCCGACTGAAGGTGTCAATCAGCGGATGATGGCGCAGGGCTCGAGAAATCTTCCTGTCTCCTCCCCTACCTGCTGCATTCAAGTTTGGGCGCCAATCTGGTTGTGTTTGAGCGCCATTTTCATGATACCGTGTATCTGGCGAGATTTTGGTCAACAATGTAATTAATTGCTGAGCACCTACCTGGCTGTTATAAGCGGGTGGTGTTGCTCATTTCAAAGGTTGTTGAAAGTTGATGATTTTGGCTCTGTAATCCATAACCAGCTGATCTGGTTGCTCTGTACAGCCAACTTGTGAGTTTATGTATCTCCTGTTGTACGCCTTGGCATGAATCCACTGATTTCATGGTTGATCTTGTATGAGTAATGCTATCTTAGCATGTGTTGTGTTAATTCTGTCTCCAGTATTGCATGTATCCTTCTTCTGGATCTGGATGTTTGCTTATGTTTAGATTCTAGAGCATAGAATTCCTATGTTGAATGTCTGATCTTTTAACCTCTGCTCAAGGGGCAGATTAAACTGTTTTCAGGTTGAACATTGGGAAGGGTATACTGCAGTAGGGATACCATAAGCAGAGATAGCTCAACACTCTATATTGGGAGATATCTGTAAGGTAGATATCATGTGTATCCCCCTGAAATCCAGTTTTAGCTATTTATGCTGATCATTCACAGGTGTATGTCTACCGACTCCAAGCCCTGGATAGGCACCAATCATGCTGTGTTCTTGTGTTATACACCATGTCCAGCTTTGCATCCAAATTCATATCAAACCATTTCACACCTCCACCTGTTAGTTGTAGGAGTAGGATTAGGAACCCCCTGCATGCTCTCATACCCAACCAGACATCATGTCCAAGAATGTTGCCAGCCTTGTGATCTATCATACAGATCTTGGTCCATACATGAGAGCATTCTGCCTGCTGTTGTCAAGTCAGATCTTTCTATCTTTGAGCCAGTCAAGATTACATCTTAAGTTATAGGGATACCCCCCTTGGTGCGGCAGAACCAGAAGTGAAGGGGAGGAGCTCACGCAACCTCCTGTATTCAGTTGGCCTGAATCTGCCTGTGCATTAGAAGTGGCAAACCCTAATGCTGATTCAGAAGAAATGTCAACAAAATGGCGACTCCGCTGGGGATGGACTAAAAAATGATATACTTGTGGCCCATCCGAGTCACTAACAAAATGATGCTCTGCTGGTGGAATGAACCTGGAAAAGTAGCTTTCAGCTATTGAAAATTTTGTCCTCTCTGGAGAGGTGGCGACTCTGCAAAAAAGATCTAAATGCACATGAAAGATAGATGTATGTTATTGGTTGAAAGATGTACATATTTCTGCATCTGTATGAGAAAAGGTACCTTGTTACTTCCCCTTTATTTGCTATTTTACTGCATAGGTTAGATGCCAGGGGAAGCCTTAGGTCTTAGACAGACAAACAATGTCTAAGAGTAAGATTTTTGTGAATCCAAGTATGAGTTATCCCACACTCAGTGGTGAAATGTTGGATAAAGGAATAGAGGAGATAAGAAATAGGTTGATATTCTTAGAGGCTGAGCAGGCCCAGTTAAAAAGCAGTAACCCTGTTGTGTCTGCCTGTCAGAAAGCTAAACCTCCTGTCAGCCCTTTTGATCCTTTGTGTGACCAACTGGATTTGTCATGGGTGGATTATGAAGTAGAAATTATGCCTGCTAGGATATACTGTCAGATGCCTAGATTTAGTGGTCACAATGTATGTGATGGGAATGCACATATCCAAAATTTTCACAGTTTTATGGGAAAATATTCATTCAGAGATGAGGATATGTGGATGAGGTTTTTTGTTAGGTCCTTTGATGCAAAAGCAAAAGACTGGTATTTGAGCTTTCCAAAGAAATCCTTTGCCTGTTGGGATGAGCTTGCTGACTGTTTCAAGGAAGAATTTGCAAAAGAACCGGCTGATTTTGTTACAGAATTGATGAGAATCAGAAAACAAGATGAAGAGCCATGTGTTGATTTCAGTCATAGGTTTGCAGTAGCCCTTTCACATGTCCCTGAAAGTTTCAGACCTGATATTTCAGCCTGTGTTGGCATATTCTTTGAAGCTTTTGAGGAGGGCTTTAGTGCATTACTGAAGGATTTCAAGGTGACAAGTATGCAGATGGCATACAAATTTTTAGAAAGTGTAGAAGAAATGAGAAATGTGCACCTGCTGAAACCCCTGTCCCCAGGCCTTGGTGTGAATAATGGTTATGAAGCTGCAAATGACCAGATGATTATGGCATCATGTGCAGATAAAAATGAAAATAAAAGCATAGAGGTTGAGATTGCTGTATTTGAACACAATGCTAACAATACTGCTCAACTGGATTGTTCACCATCTGAGGATGCCAGTGAAAGGACTAGTGAGGATTCCCATTGCAATGATGAGGCAGCTGACCATGAAAACAATAACGAGGTTGTGGACAGTAATGAGCAATTTATAGAATGGACCTGTGGAGACAATTGTGAGTATTGTACTCAAGACAGAGAAGATATAAGCAAACAGAGAAGCAGTCCTATGTGTGACCCATTGCCTACCTTTCAAACACATGGAGATCATGAAGAGCAGTCAGAAATTGAAATAAGTGCTAGTTTAGAGCATGATTGTTTTTCATTTGATGGCTGTTTTACTTATGACACACAGGCTGATACTCCTCCACAGAGTGAATCCATTGATGATGAAGAGGTGTGCTCTGCTGCCCATGAACAAATGGCATACTATGATGAAACTGATGCACCTGGGTCACCCATTTATGACACATATGGTGATGAGGATCTGTCTGAGTATGGTGAGGATATTGACATTATTTTTGACTTGGATTCTGTTTCTCATCTTGATGAAAGAGGAAACAACATACATCAGGTAAGTGACTGTGAAAATGAGCCTGACTTAAAACAGATGCCAGAGCCTGATCTTTTCCAGCCTGGTGTACCAGATGGTTGTGTACATGATGTACACAATTGTGATTTTGAAAGCTTTTCTTTTGATGAGCCAGCATATAATACAATGAGCGCTGATCTTCCTAGTTTTGTGATGGACTCTGAGTGTTTCCTATTTGCAGTCCAGCTAGGAGATCATGTTGCAATGCATGATGATGATATAGGTGATGAGTGCTATATGCCATATGAACATGCATTGTTTGATATATTCTACACCCACATGGCACATGATGTTGAAGGTTATCTGCACAGGGGTGATAATGACAAGCCAAACCAGAGGATTGAATATGCAGATGACAAGATTTGTTTGTGGGTGGATCCTGACAGTATCTCCAAGCTTGACCCAGTGCATGCAGATGAAAACAAGATATTTGACAAAGGGAGATACATGCTTTTCTTTTCTTGGTGGCCTTAGGCCATCAAGTGTGTTTGGTGATGCAGGTCGGTGTAATATTTGACTCTGTGCCCAATGGATAAGGGACTGGTCTGCATCCCAGAGATCTGGGGTTCTCGCTGCAGGTTTTCACCTGCACGTCCCCATTCGGAGCCACTGTTGACACTCATTTTGACCAGGGGTTGATTTGTCATGATCAGGAGGTTTCTTCATTTGAAGCCTTTATCTTCTTGCCCATTTTTTCTAAGTGTTGGACCTCCTCAGCATTTTTCAACTGCAGCATCATATTTTCCTGAGGAGGAGGTCATCATCATCATCTTGTCTTCGATGATGATCTGCATCATCATGTTCTCCGTCGACCGGTTTTCTCATCGTCATCATCATATTTCAACTGTCGGGTGATGTTTGCTTATTATCCTGATGATACTGATGAGCTACAGTGCGCCCTCATCTGCTTGCGAGGGTGATTTTTCAAAGTATCCGGTGATCTTTCATTTATCACCTTGCTCAAACATGATGATGTTGCCCCGGTATCCTGAAGGGGTTATTCTCTAAGTGCTCGACACAACTTGTTTTTTCTTAAGGGTCGTCATCATCATGATATTTCCAGTTTTCATCCTGCTGCTTGCGGAGGTCATCATATTTTTCTGCCTTCATGATATTTCGCCAGGGTGATATTTTTATCATCGGGTGATCTTGGTTATGATCATCCTGATGATGTTGTTGAAGAGTTCTAAGTGCGACCCGATATTCACTAGGGTCATCATATTTTTGAACGTCAGGATGATCTTAGTCAATATCATCCTGATGATGTTGTATCACTTCTTGTTCGTTGTTTCTTCATCCTGATGATGCTGACGTCATCCTTATCTTAGGGTGATATCTTTTTCTCTGCCTATCTGCATCATGATATTCCGAAGGAGGGGGTGATATTTTCATATCACCCGGATATATGTTTGTTTGTTCGAGCATCATGATGATGCTGATATCAAGGAGATATCCGCCTGCTGGCTTCGCGCATTATCTACTGGGGGTGATCTTTTCAAGCAGCATCATCATATTCAGTTATCGCCCTGATCTTATAGAGGAGCTACAGTGCAACCTGATATTTGAACATCAGGAGGATATTTCCAAATATCCGGTTGTCTTCCGAATATCATGATGATGTTAATATGATGATGACGTCATCAAGGTCCGTGGGGGTCATATTTCTAACAGCTGATCATCTTGAAGAGACTTCCTGATATTTGCAAACATGATGATGACGTCATCCGGATATGAGGAGGTGTGCAGTAGGCAGATATGATGATGACGTCAGCAGGATATGATGATGACGTCATCAGGATGATCATCGGCCAGACTTTTGGTATAAGCTCAGCAGGAGGATGTTCCTCCGATGGATCAGGTTGTGCCGATTATCATGCAGGTTATATTTCAAATATCATGATGACGTCAGGGTGATATTTCGAACAACAGGATATCATGCTGCTGAGGGATGATGATGATGAGGTTATATACTAGTGTCGTCAGGAGCAAAAGCACCGACATGATATATGCTCATGACCTAGTATATAAGGTGTTATTGAGGTCATCGCGGGGTGCATGTGGGATATTGTTATCCTGCATTTTCAAATATCATGATGATGAATCTCGGCGGGAAATGCTTGCGATAGTCTGTATGATGTTCTTCCCGAGGCCGCGGGTTGGTGCGCCATTAATGGCGAAGGTTGCAGAGGTATGGGCGATGGCGTGGGTCGATCTGGTACCCGACTGAAGGTGTCAATCAGCGGATGATGGCGCAGGGCTCGAGAAATCTTCCTGTCTCCTCCCCTACCTGCTGCATTCAAGTTTGGGCGCCAATCTGGTTGTGTTTGAGTGCCATTTTCATGATACCGTGTATCTGGCGAGATTTTGGTCAACAATGTAATTAATTGCTGAGCACCTACCTGGCTGTTATAAGCGGGTGGTGTTGCTCATTTCAAAGGTTGTTGAAAGTTGATGATTTTGGCTCTGTAATCCATAACCAGCTGATCTGGTTGCTCTGTACAGCCAACTTGTGAGTTTATGTATCTCCTGTTGTACGCCTTGGCACGAATCCACTGATTTCATGGTTGATCTTGTATGAGTAATGCTATCTTAGCATGTGTTGTGTTAATTCTGTCTCCAGTATTGCATGTATCCTTCTTCTGGATCTGGATGTTTGCTTATGTTTAGATTCTAGAGCATAGAATTCCTATGTTGAATGTCTGATCTTTTAACCTCTGCTCAAGGGGCAGATTAAACTGTTTTCAGGTTGAACATTGGGAAGGGTATACTGCAGTAGGGATACCATAAGCAGAGATAGCTCAACACTCTATATTGGGAGATATCTGTAAGGCAGATATCATGTGTATCCCCCTGAAATCCAGTTTTAGCTATTTATGCTGATCATTCACAGGTGTATGTCTACCGACTCCAAGCCCTGGATAGGCACCAATCATGCTGTGTTCTTGTGTTATACACCATGTCCAGCTTTGCATCCAAATTCATATCAAACCATTTCACACCTCCACCTGTTAGTTGTAGGAGTAGGATTAGGAACCCCCTGCATGCTCTCATACCCAACCAGACATCATGTCCAAGAATGTTGCCAGCCTTGTGATCTATCATACAGATCTTGGTCCATACATGAGAGCATTCTGCCTGCTGTTGTCAAGTCAGATCTTTCTATCTTTGAGCCAGTCAAGATTACATCTTAAGTTATAGGGATACCCCCTTGGTGCGGCAGAACCAGAAGTGAAGGGGAGGAGCTCACGCAACCTCCTGTATTCAGTTGGCCTGAATCTGCCTGTGCATTAGAAGTGGCAAACCCTAATGCTGATTCAGAAGAAATGTCAACAGAACCCATAGAGGCTTTTCAAGATATTAAGGAACCAATCAGAAAAGCTCCAGTATTGGCTTCTCCTAACTTTTAAAAGCCTTTTCAACTATTTTCCTTTGCATCTTTCCACACAATTGTTGTTGTGCTATTGAAAAATAATGAGGATGGGTTTGAGCAACCTATCTACTTTTTTAGCAAGTCTCTTCAAGCAATAGAGTTGAAATATGACACTATGAAGAAGCAGGATTATGCACTGGTTAAAGCAATAAAAAGTTTTAGACCATATTTGGTTAGTGCTAATATTGTAGCTTATGTGTCGCATTCTCTTGTCAAGGATATCTTTACTCAGTAGGAGGTGACTGGTAGAAGATGTAGGTGGATCAATAAAATCCAAGAATTTAACATTGATATTTAGATACCCAAACTGTTCAAAGGACAAGGATTGGCAAATCTCATGCCAGAATGAATTTGGAGATTGCACAAGTGAATTTCTTAGAGGAAGGTATCCCAGAAGAAAAGTGTAACTTAACAAATTCTCCTTGCTAGAAGGACATAGTTTACTATTTACATCATATGAACTATCTAAACCAGATGAATGACAGTTAGAAGAGAACCTTGAAATTGCATGCAATAAAATATACCATTGTCAACCATGAGTTGTATTGGAAAAATAGAGATGACATTCTTTTGAGATGTTTGAATGAAGATGAGGCAAACAGGGTCTTGAGTGAAATGCACAGTGGAGAGTGTGGCAATCATTTTATGGCCAAAATAATAGCCCATAGAATCCTCATGTAGGGTATTGGTGGGCCACCTTATTTTCTGATACTCATAAATTGGTGAGAAGTTGTGACACATGCCATAGATTCTTGGTAAATTAAATGGATTTGGAGTCTTTCCCTTAAGGCCTTTAACAATGGAGGCTCCATTTCAGCTATGGGAAATTGATTTCATTGGTGAGATCACAAAAAATCTAGTGGGGGGTTTAAATGGATATTGGTAGCAACATATTACTTCACCAAATGGATTGAGGCTATCCCTAATAGGAAGGCAACTAGTAAAGTTGTCATGGACTTTGTTTTGGAGCATATAATTACTAGGTTTGGAGTCCTAAAGAAACTCATAACTAATAATGCTATGTGTTTTAGGTTTGCCGAGTTTGTTGATCTTTGTTCCAATTATGGGGTAAACTTATCTTATTCATCCCTATATCATCCCCAGGGAAATGGTCAGGTTAAGTCTAGCAACAAGAGCCTAATGAAGATCATTAAAAGAATGTTGGTAAAAAAAGAAGTCTTAGGATTCAAAACTGAGGCTAGCATTGTGGGCTAACTGTGTCATGCCTAAAAAATCAATTGGGAAGTCACCATATAAATTAGTGTATGGTATGAATTCTTCAATGCCCATTAACAATTTGATGCCAATATACAAATCCATACAAGAGTCTACTGAAGAAATTGATGATGCTATGACTTGCTGAATTAATCAATTGGTTGAGTTAGATGAAACTAGAAGAGAAGCTCAAGTTACTAACGTAAAGAAGCAACAACAGGTTAAGTATTTGTTTGACAAGAGAGCCAAATATAGAAATTTTAAATGTGGTGACTTAGTTTTAGTATGGAATGCTCAATTGCAAGATAAAGGGAAACATGTGGGAAATTTGATCCCTTGTGGTTAGGGCCATAATTATGAATACTCATGGAGAGGATTCATATTTTATTTAGAGCCTAATTGAATAATTTTAGGAATTGCCTATGCATGGACAATTCCTAAAGCATTACTTCTCTTGAGCTTTTGCTCATTTTCCATGCTCAGTAGCTTAGGTTTTTGTCCTCTTGTGTGGTCTTGTGCAACTGTGGTTGTTCGTAACCCACGATGAAGAGTGTTTGCTTATTTTTTGTTTGTGTGTGTGTGTTGGACTATGTCTCGGAGAGTTTTTGGATCCTTTCTATGTCCCACTAGAACATACGTCCCCAAACATGAGCCATTGTTAGGATTGTTTCAAGATTTTCATCTTGACTAAGTTCTCAAGGGTTTTTCGTGTTGTGCTAGGGTTTAACCCTAATTATATCCAAAACCCTTAATGCTATTATTTTCATTACCTTGGATGAAGTGTGTTCTAATTCTCTGTTGACCTGTTTGGCCAGTCAAGTCTATTTAAGTAGTATCCCAAAGTCCTTGTGAATGTGTGTTTATCAGCCTCGTTGAATTTTTTACTTAATGTCGCCCTTAGCAAAATGTTTTAGTTTTTCCTGAGCTTCGTGTGCTATTACTTTTGGCAAGTATGAGTCAGCATACACGTGTATGCATGCTATTCCATCGCAAACCTTTAGTCTATCACATGTGTGTTTGTTTGACCCCACCCAAGTTTGCGAGATTGTGAAATGCTGACAAGTGTCAAAATGCTCCCATAATATCTTAATTATTTTATTCATAGGCAGTATTTGCGAGGTGGTGTTTTCTTATTGCATCACAATTTTTTTTCACTTCACAAACTCAAAAGGAGGGCCTAGCATAGTTTTCATGATGTGTGAAATCTAGCTGATGAATTGTACTCCTCAAAACGTGACTCAGGCATAGGAACAAATTAATTAGCTTTGATACAACACATGGACCCTCTCCTTTTCGTGGGCTACCTCTAATTCACTCCTACTCTCGTGGAAGAAGCCAGTCAAGTGGAGGTGAGACCCAGGGGTGGTTCTATTCTCTTGGGAGTAGAACATCAAGGAGAGCGGTCGACTAATCTTGGGGCATGTTGTGGTTTTCTATGTGTCGTTCTATGACCGTTGTGGTGGAGATAATAATATGACCTGAAGGGTCACTAGTTATCAATCTCCTAATTGGGTTTCTTGTGTTCCAACATCTAGATGGATGTTAGTTGTAGTTGTTGATGAGCTTAGTATGTTGTAACCTTTCTTCTATGGCTTGAATGCTTCGTTGTATTTGTTTTCTTCGTTGTATTAACCTAAGAACATGTTCTTTCTCTTCTAGTGTTTGTTGTGCTAGTTGTAGCCTAGGATGTGTTTAATATCCTCAAGGATAATCCTAACCCACTCACCTCTAATTCCAGGACACATTTGTATGCTTAGATAGAGAGAATTGACTTGAGTTGACCGAGAGTTGACTTTCAACTTAGTGATGTTATTTAAGGTTTTCTATGAGTTCTCTTGACTTCTTAACCTCATGATGAAAATGAGGGTTTGACCTTGTGTAGTTGAATCCTACCTCATGATTGAATCGAGGGTTTGACTTTTTCTAAGTTCTAATGTTTTTGTATTTATTTGGGGTTTTCAATATGTATGCAAAAAAAATTATTTTGGTTCTTTTTTGGAATTGAATATCAAAATGAGCTAATTAGCTAGGAATTTGAAAGATGAATGCAATTTAATATGAAATTACCTAATGCAATTTATACTATGTTTTTGTGTTTTCAAAGATGATTTTTGAACTAATCTACGAATTGAAAAGGAAAAATATGAAAATCTAGAGTTGCAATTTAAACTACTTACAACAAGTTAATCTAATCAACTTTGAAATAAATCTATCAAGGAAATTGCAACAAGATTACTATTCCCAAGAGGAAAATTGTGATTTATTTAATTAATAAAGCATGAAAAACCTGTATTGTGGTCGACACATGAGTCTTCACACTATCCTCAAGAATCCTTGTTTTGGAAACCTCTTTGTCCTCTTGCAGTATCGGGCTCCTCTTGGCGACAATTGGGAAGAGAGAAAATGAGTGAGCTTGAGAAAGCTATGAATTGGGAGAGCTTATAAAAGCTTTTAAGCACTTGGGTTTGGGAAATTTGTGAGCGTAACAATGTTGTATGAAGCCTTTGAAGGCTTGGGAAACAAATACTAAAAGCAAAAGGCACCTACGTCTAATGAAGAACATGAGAATGCTAATTTGAGAGCAAAAGAAAAGCTTGAAGAATGATTGAAATAATGGACTTGCCTCCCTAATGCTTGTGGGAGGGAGGTATTTATAGCTTGGAAGGGCTCATGATAGGTGGGGATGATTGGGGAGTTAACTCCTTTGATTAGAGAGTTAACTGATTAGATTGGAGAGAAGACTGGGCTAATTAGGGAGTGATGAAGCTATGATAGCTTATTAGAGGCTAAGGAAATGGAGTTAGCATGAGTTGGAGAGGTGACAAGTATAGATCAAGTGAGCTAATTATGCATGATTGTAGGTGGTAGATGAGTTAAGAATAGTTCACTCTATGTTTAGGTCAAATCTACATGCAAAATAGAGAAAAAATGAAGCTTATTAGGGCCTAAACTGAAAGAGAAATCATGTCCAAAAACATGACAGGGTTGCCCATGGGTTGCCTCTTTCACCAAGTTAGGTTGGTTAGGAGGGATCCATGGGTGACCCATAGAAGAAGGGGTTTGGGTGAAAATTATAGGTTGGAGAGTGGTCTTGGAGGGATAAGGATGCAATTTGTCACTGGAGCTAAACCAAACAAACAAATTAAATAGAGCCCCCCTTTCACCAATAGGGTCGCTCAATGGGGATCTATAAATAATAGGGGGATCCGGAAAGGACAAAACTTAACTCAATTCTGAAAGTTAGGGTTGGTCTGAGAGGTCATTTAGAGGCCTCTAAAGGGTGGAGTGAGATGAAATGAGCATGGGAAAGGTGAAATTAGCTCATTAAGATGAAAATTGGCTATGTAGGCAAGGTCGAGAATACAGAAGAAGAATGGTCGACAAGGGCATGTAACAAAGAAAATTGCATACCCTTGCAATTTCATGCTATGTTTAGTAACCATTTTAGCACTTTGCATCTTCTCTCTACATGATAGGCTATGTTTGTGTGAATTTTGGCCTATTTATTCTTCTTTTATGAAAAATTTATTATGATGCTTAAATTCTTACATGGTCGTAAGGTGTCTTCTACAACCAGTAGCTAGGTTTACCTGGACCCTAGCACTCCACGTAGACGTCGGTGCATCACACTAGCATCCCATGTTTGTTTGCTGACAGGTATCCATTTCTGGGCATTACAACATGCTTTTGGGTGATCATGACAATTCTTGGTAATGCTCCTAGAGGTCACATAACGACTCCTTGCATGCATTTTTTATATTCTTCCTTCTTCGAAGAGTATTGGAAGGATTTTGAATTCATTCAATACATTTATTTGTACACACACACTCTCTCTCTCTCATCTTTGGACACTTTAGTTTTGATACTCTCTACTATTTTCTTGCATGAACTGGACTTCTACAACAGCTAGTGATTTTTGGTGCTCTTGGGCATTGTAAGATTTGTTTCTTTGGCTCTTGGAGGTTTGGCTCTATTTGGTACTCTTTGAGGAGGCTCTCTTCATTGGGGTTTGAAGATGCACTTGTTCTTTGAGCTCTTGGTGAGTTTTTTACCTCTTCTTGGTTTTAACATTGGTGAGTTTGTTCCTTATTGCACTTAGATTAATTTATTTTTGAATATTTATGCTATAGACCTCCATTTTTGTGTTTTGTTTGCTTGGTGTAGACCACCATTTGTTGCATTTTGTTGTGTGTAGACCACCTCTTCTTTTTATTACACAGGATGCACATTGTGGGTTTCTCTCCTCGTAGACCAGGGAAGGAACTATACTTGTTTTGTTTGTTCATTTGTTGTTATTACCTTCCTAGATACACTTAGAATAAGGGCACACACATTTCCCTTTCGATTTCTATGCTATATCTTGTATTGCTACTCGTGAAGGTAGAAATACCAACACCAGGACTTGACTGAGGCAAGTGCCCAAGTAGCCCCACCAATTTTCCTCTTCTTCTTGCAGGTTCCTTGGAGTGATGGTCATATAGCTGCACGAAGGTTTGTATTACTTCCTTTTGTGTTTGTCCCTCTTCAATCTCCTTAGTTTATTTGGTTTTCTTTCCATTTCTATTTCAATTAGATATCACTTGGTATAGTAGGTGTTGGAATTTATGCTGTGTAGATAGTTTAAGGCCTACAAAGTTAAATATTTTATTTTGGATACATTTTGGATTCTAGTGCCCAACACGATGCCCTCATGACACGTTGTTGTCCAAGGCCAAGACCCTGTCCTTGCTATCATAGGTTCCCCTCTCTAGCATAATTTCATTCTTGCAACTATCTATTTTAGATTCTATTTAGAATAATTATTTCTCTGTAATTTATTCATTTTCCCTCCATTGTCAATCACCTGTTTAGGTCGTATTGCTTTGGTAGGGACTCATAGTGTTTCTATAGTAATCTAGGATATATTTACTTAACATTCGACATCTCAAATAATAGAACCCAAGTGTAGTCATAGTGGATATTTCACTCAATCGAAGCCAATATATTGAGAAGTAATTTTCCCACGCTATAGGGCAAAAGTGAAGAAAAGTTAGGATTGAGAAGAATCAATGAAGAAAGAGATTGATGTCCACGTGTTTCCAAGAGAAGCACTATTGAGAGGGAATTATATTCACTCTTCCATGTACATGATTAGGAATACAACGCATCATAGGGTCCTCATGCAAGCCCATGCACATTTTTAGTGCTTACATATTTTTCCCTTCAGGGATGGTCTAGTCTATATGAAAAGTAGGTACCATTCCTGAAATAGGCCTTACCTATTGTCGATTTCTAGCAATTGTACTTGCAATAACCATTGTTAGTTTGATATTTGATATATTTAAGATAAACAATGAAATTGAAAGGAATGAACATACCATAGATCATGTCGCAAGTTTGCCTAGTTGTTTGCTTCGTCAAGGGGACCTGTAAGGATGAAAGCACACAAAATAAGGGTGAAAAGATGCACTAAAGAAATAAAACACATGATAATATATAGAGGAGAAGAACAAATTCTCCTTTTATTATATATTTTGAAGAACATATTCAAATTTTTAGGGATTTTTGAGGTTTTACAATTTTTTAGGGTTTTTCAAATTTTCAAATTTTTTGGTTTTTCTAAAGATTTTACGAAGGTATAACTTGTCGTTCCTTGAGGTCTTTGTGAGACCTATGTTTATTGAAGAGATTTATACCCTTTCCACTTTTCATGGAGAGACTTGCATAATTTTTTTCTTTGATTTGGAGGAATGACTTGTGTTCAGACATTGTTTGCACTTGAGACCTATTTGGTTGAGATCTATACATAGTTTCAGTCGACATCTTGTACTTCAATTTCCCTCTTGTGCATATGGGTGGCTAGAGATTTTAATTTTCTTATGAGGACGCATACCTATGATGATCACACATGGATGATGCAATTTGTTTTTGTCTTTTTCTGATATGAATGAGATGCAATATGTTTTGATATGATTCACACATGAAATGCAAAGTACTATGTGTTAAGGGCTACATGAATGCCATGTGATGTTATGACATGTTTTATTATTTTCCATGTATGAAATAAATGCAAGTGGAACAAATAATGTGACCACTCTTTAGTAAGATTTTCAACTTAGGGGATTGTGAATTATCTTGGTATACGAGACCTATTAACCTTTGGGATAGGATTAGGGACTCAAGTAGGGAAAGGGAGGGGATGTAATGCTTCTAAATTTTGGGCTTTGCTAAAGGCTAAACACTGATCATTATCTATATAGAACACATTGACAAGATTTCAACTTAGATAAGCAACATATTTTATTAGCACTCGCAAGACTTAGATCAAAGGATGGCCAAAAGATATACCTGGGGTAAAGGAAATGGCTACAAAATATAAGATGGCCCTAAAGATAGCTAGACTCCTAATATTGCTCAGTTAGTGCATGTGTGTGCTTTGTACCTCACTTTCTTTGATAGATGTCACTCTTGTAGCTTTGAAATTAGACTTATCTCCATTCGAGAGTATGGATATCAACAATCTTTTCTCTTTGCACTCTCTTTTTTCCTTTTTTGTTTGATTTTTTTGGCTTTTTGATTGCTATTGCTAGGATGATTTGAGACTTTTTGGATGCTTGGATGCTTTGGATATTCAACTACTATTCTTATGACTTTTTTTTATCACTCAATTTTTATTCACTCATATTTTAGATTGCTTCCTATAGAGGTATGATCTTCCTGACATTTTTGGCTAGGAAAGATAAGGGGCTGAGTGCCACCAAAAGTTTTCACTTGTTACATTGTAAAATGTGTATACTACTATTTTACACTTAGTTTAGCACCCGGGTGGGCCTAAAATGTTTACACTTGTTAATTAGGACCTATTTAAACACCTTTTTGAGCATTAAATGTGTAATTTTTTATCCTGATGCACAAAACCTAGAAAATAATTATAAGGCGAGGATAATAACACTTAAAGTGCCTTATCTCAGGAGTTTAGGGCTAAAGGACCATGGTACCCAAGTGCCCTAGTCCCTTATTTAGCCTCAACCTAAATTGGTGGCTTGTCTGTTTAGGAAATCTTAAATGAATCCTAATGTCGGCCTCATCTGGTTTAATCCTCCAGAAATTGATAGGAATGCATATAAAAGCAAGTTAAGTCATTCATTTGAACATCTATGTAATATAGGCACTCTTGCACTCTCCTTCTCTCTCATGCTCTCTACTCTTTTTTAAAGCTCTTTATTGTGGATTATTGCTTCAACACTAACTTATTGCAGGTCTTGTGAAGATCTTTCCTACTTCTTTGGGCTACACCAACTTCTTGAGTTAAGTTGTGAGGCCGCATCAAGCATGCTAGGGTTTCCATGCTCATGATGACTTCTTTCCTTCATGCTTTGTTCTAGCATTCCATTCTACTTCAGATTTGCCTCTACCCTCCTAGGGCACACACTCTTTATCTGTCATCTTTGCTATTGTGGAGGTGGAAACACCATTCATGGAGCTTGACTTAGGCAACCTCCTAAATAGCACCCAACCCTTTTTTTCTTTCCTTGTGTACAGGTCAGAGAAACAGGTTTCTAAAGGTGATCTCTGATAAGAAGGCAGAGTAGATAGGTAAAGATCTGGTGATAGCCAAGATTTTGCTAAACCATAAA
Organism: Cunninghamia lanceolata; assembly: GCA_027924645.1. Lineage (NCBI taxonomy): Eukaryota > Viridiplantae > Streptophyta > Pinopsida > Cupressales > Cupressaceae > Cunninghamia > Cunninghamia lanceolata. Next base: position 8,129,114 of record BSBN01000635.1, on the reverse strand, counting down.
AAAGGCCTAGGGCACCCAAGCACCTTGGACCTTGGCATTTTTTCTCTAAAATCTAGGTTCTGAATTATTCTCTGATCTCTGCTGTTACATCCGCAATTTTGACTATGTTTAACTTTTACTATTCATGTGATTAAATGGGTAAGTAATCATAGGATAATGATTTGACGTTTGGTAAATGTCAAGATAATCATTGATTATGTGGATTATGAATAATGCTTAGAATTAAACATGTGATTACATGTTGTTGAGATTATTTTATTACGATGAATAATGATTTATTGATGATACACTGATCATAGTTTGCATGACTATGAGTGTAACATGAAGAGATTTCCACCTTTAGAATGGAAGGAGAGTATCCCCACAGAGAAGGGTATAAATGTCTAGAAAAGTCAAGTTCACCATCTGAGCTTCAAGTCGTGTACTTAGTGAACCATTTTGAGATAGGGTATGTATTAGATGTCTACTCTTTGTAGACATTTCAATTCGACCTTTGTCAATTTGACGTGAGGAAAAGGTTTTCCCACGTCAAACTTCATTTGAATTTGTCAAAAGAGTTTTTCCTAATATATTTCTTTATTTTGCATAAGGATGTGAAGTGGGAGAAGATCTCAACCCACTTCTGCACCTTATCAAGCGATTAATACCAACTTTCGTAATAATGGTAATGATACCATTATGTTGGTATACTAATTATTTATTCGTTTAAATATATTATATTGATATAGAAATCTATTTTATTTTGATTAAGAATTATCTCTTTTTCGATGATAAGTTCTTCCTTGGTCCCTCCACTACGTTCACGTAGTGATTTACATTCTCCTTAACCGACGTAAAGTGGTGGGAGTGGGGATAATCCCACTATGAATGCGAGAGTGTGTGGGCTTTGGGAGTACAATTGGTGAGCTGCATGCTCCCCGCATAGAGATTTTTGTGGAGAAGCTTTAGTTACTCCGTGTAGTGGGAGAAGGATAACCATCATTCCTTCAATAGTCTTTTGGGGTGGTTATGCATTCGTGATCATGCATTATGGGATACATAGGAAGAGCTTCTCGGTTGATAAGAAGGAAGTACAATATCTCTGAAAGCACAATTGTTAGTTGTAGAAAGAAAGAAAGCTTTCGCTTTGGACATTGCGAGTTGTAGAAACTATATATTGTTATAATATTTTTCTAAGGGATTGAAGAGTGCAGGAGTGCCAGTCTGACATTACTATGAGAATTTGAGGCTTACCAGTTTATCATTATCTTTGTTGTTGACTCAGTTGAGCCATTCGACAGGTATGAATATGTCATAATGTTGTTAACTTGTTTATATGGAAGCTATATATACGATATGTGAAATGATGCCAATTATGGCGGTCATTTATATATTTCTATGTGCTGTTGAATATAGCCTTTTTCATTATTAGAACTCGTGCATTTTAACATAGTTGGTAATGAGGGCTCAAAGGCTTACAACCATTAAATAACTAGTGGTCGATACCACTGTGTATAACTTGAAGCCTCTTAACAGTTCAAAGGTCTGTAGACTCTGTTATTGGTTAAAATGAATGCTTTCGTGTTATTATAATTGTGAATGCTTTTGTAAAGCTAGTCATTTGTTTAATTTTCAAGCCATAATGGAAAGGAATCCTACAGCTTGATGAGCTAAAGGTTGGTTATACCGATCTTTCCTTAGAAAAGATATAACTTCCATCATTGTAAATGATATGTGATACCAAACTATACTTGCATGACTGCATGATAAGTAGTATTATGAATGATGCCGAACTTAAACTCTATTTATTTAATTCTTTCTTATAGAAAGACATATGAATTAAGATGGTCAAGATGGTTGGGTATATAACCATAGTTGTAAACTTGAACTATTGAGTTGATTGACCAAATTTTTTCTAAAGATTAGTTATGAGAAAGCAAGAAACCTATAATGCATGTAATAAGGGTATATTTGGTAGACAATGTTTACTTTTGCTGTATGAATTGAAAGGTCAATACGACCAAATGGTAAAAGTAAACTAGAGGAATCTAGTATGATATATCTATTGAAACAAAGAACAAGAACATTTATTATTTAATGTTATGGGTTAGAAAAGTTAACCCTCGAATTAAATTAGAAGAGTTATGAAAACTAAGACTCTTGAGTCAAAATAAATTTATTTATAAATATGTTTGATCAATATTAAGTGATCAAGAAAACCCTAGATTGAGATAGAATGAGTCTAAAGGGGTGTTTCGAAGATCATTGGATATTGGTAACAGAGAGTAAATGACAGGAAGTCATAGACTCTAGAATTTGCAAGGATGTAAAAGAGGGACTCTCAGAAAAAGGTGGAAATTCCAATCCTTTTTACAATGTATGTATATATCCTATACCGAGGATTGATACCGGTCAGATGGATTGGAAAAGAAATAATGATTATACAAGTTATGTTTATAATCACTATAAGATGAGATAGCTTCTAACTCGAGTTTAAAGTGGGTGAACAATTGACTACGTTCATTGCAAAACGTCTATGTATAATAAATCTTTGGCCAATGTAATGCATCCATCTTTGCATGCATTAGTCAGTTCACTATGCTCTAGATGACATAACCATCCAGTAGTGTCATACATAGTTAGAGTGGATCTATAGTTGTATGATCTTGATTAGTTATGAGGAACACAACACTAGATACTCAGATGGCAAACCTTATGGTTCCTTATATCTATACACTTCATGAAGGGTAGGGTCACTTCCAGAAAGGAAATTGTGAGGGGTCTGCCAGTTTGTGGTTGGAGGAAAAACACTTGGGTGATGCTCTCCTTCCAAAGTAGAAGACAAGCTGAGACTCATGAAGACAGATATCAAAACTCCAGATACAATATATTCTATTTAAATGAATTGACAGTCAAATTCTATGTAAACTTATCATTATTCCCATGAGAAAAACATTATGATTGTAAATTGAAGGAACTCACTAGCATGGTATCTTTGAACATGTTATACATTTTCAGTTTGAAAATATTAAAAAAAAAGAATATACTTTTTATGTAATCATTATGCAAATGATTAGTGCTTATTAACCATATGATTATGACTACCATGTGATTTTTATTTAATTGATGGTAAAATGGGAATGTAATTTTTGGGTAATATGAGATGACATGTTGCATATGGTATTAGAGCTACCAGGTTCAATACATGGACCTATGAGCTCACCGTATGAAATATTCCTTAGACATTAACAATTGCTAATGTTTGGATGTTCTTTTGCCAGAATGGTAAGAACAAGAATGACACCAAGGAAGAAGGTAATAGGAAATGGATGTTACCTAAAGGCTATGAGGGAGTGAGCCTCAATAATGAAAAGCCTAGGCCAAAATGGTTACCTGGAAGGCGCATGGTTATCTGATATTGAAACCTTTGCTAATGCTATTCAACATATCAAGCTAGAGAAGGACAAAGCAGTTAAGGCTATTGTTCCTACCTCTGAAAATGAATCAATGAAACCCTCTGCACCTAAGGATGTACCATTGGGGAGTGGTCATAATGCTCCTATTATTACTTGGGAGTTCATGGATGAGTACTTGTGAGTACATCCACCTCCTAAGTCTGATTTGATGAACCTCAAGGATGAGGGTAAACTTGGGAAGATCTCCCAACCTGAAAGTGACTTGCAGTTGCAAGATGTGAAAAATTTGTAATGAATGATGGATATTATGTGATCCATGTATATTATAATGCAATTTTGAAAATTTTGGCAAAAGCTTTCCTTCTTGTTTATGATTGCATAAATGAGAATGGATTTATGTTTATGAATGGATTCAATATTATGAGAAACTAATTTAATGCTTAATCTGCATACTTTAGGAGAAGTAGATTGCATCATGGTTCAGATAAGAACCAGCATTGGGGATAACCAAGAGGAAGGCCAACCTTCTGGCCAGACAGGAAGCCTTTCATGGGGTTGAAGATGAGGAATGTCATGACAATACCACCCAAAGTGGATGTGGAGAGAATAACTCCAAAATGAGACATGATGAGGATAAAAGAAGCCATTTAACTCTATAATTATCCAGAGATATGAAAAAGATTACACCTCCCAAATTTAATGGGACTATAAGTGGAGATGCCGTAGAGGCATGGCTTACAGAAATGGAGAAATACTTTGAAATAAGAAACTATTTTGAAATGACCAAAGTGGCATGCAGAGCATACCAATTGGCAGGTGAAGCATCCACCTGGTAGATAAACAAGAAGATGGAGTTAAAATTGAGCTCCTTGAGTCTAACCTAGGAAAGGTTTATGGAACGTTTTAGGCAAAGATGGTTGCCTCAATTGTATTTTGATCAGAAGCTTATAGACTTCCAAAATCTAAGATAGGGTGACTCATCTGTGAATGAGTACTGGGAGAAATTCACTCACCTCCTCAAATATGTTCCCCAGTATCAATAGGATGAGAGATTTCACATCTGGAAGTTCATCATGGGCTTGAATGCCCAAATTGGAGGTGAAGTTGATGTGCATGGTCCCACTACAATGGACCGAGTATATGAGAAAGCTATTAAACAGGAACAAAATTTTTAATCCATGTCTGCATACTGGGAAAGGAACAATAAAACGTTTAGTTGGTCCCAATCCTCCTAGTCATTCAAGAAAAAAGGCAATAAGAAGAATTTCAATAAGAAAGGTGACAAAGAATTTAAGGACAATCAGAATGAATCCAAGGGTGAAAAGAAAAACAATAATAACTCCAAGAAAAATGGAGATAATTCGGAAAGCCTTATGAGAGGTGAGGACCCACGGGAGGGTATTATTCATGTGGCGGTGACCATTATGCCAATCAGTGTCCCAATAAGACACAAGGGACTCAGCCATGAGGAAATGCTTTACCCTCACAACAGACAACCTTCCAACAACGGATACATGCAACCTTGGACAATAGGCAAGATGAATATCAAATCACTCCAATTGAAACCATAGGTATTTTATCTGGTATACCAATTTCAATTTTGATAGATATTGGTGCTACATAATGTTTTATTTCTCCAAAAGTTTTAAATAAGATTTCTAGAAAAGCTGGTTATATGACAAATACCTGGTCAGTTGAATATGCTAATCAGACCAAAGCTCAGGTAGAGAAATTTTTGTTGAGGATAAGGTTGAACTTCTAAGTTTTTCCACTGAAGTGAACCTTTATGCAGCCCGATTAGGCTCATATGATGTCATCCTTGGAATAAATTGGCTATGGAGACATAGGGCTAAATTGGATTGTTTTTCTAAAACAATAGAATGCCTAGATGATCTTGGGAATAAATTTTTTCTGCAAGGCAACCCTAGAGAGGTTAAATTGAGGCAAATATCTACCCTACAGATGAAAAGAGTCGAAAGAAAAGGATGCTAATTTTTTGCTGTTAAAATGGAGAAAATATAGTCACAAGGAATCTATATTCCAAGATGAATTGATGTACTATGAATCTCAAAAACTCCAAGGAGTTGAAGGAAGATAATCCATAGATCAGGAGAGATCAGATATGGATAGATAGCCCTTTCTTCGAGATTTTGAGGATGTATTCCCAGATGAACTACCAGGATTGCCTCCTAAGAGAGCTTTTGATTTCTTAATAGATATAATTCTATGATCAAAATCTATATTTAAATCTCCTTATAGAATGACCACAACAGAGTTAATGTAGCCAAAAGCTCAATTGCAGGAATTGCTAGACAAAGGATTAATAAGACCTAGTGTTTCATCCTGGGGAGCAGCAGTAATTTTTGTTAAAAAGAAAGATGGTACTTTGGGCTATGCATTGACTATCATATGCTAAATAAGGAAATGATAAAAACAAGTATCCTTTGCCCCGTATTGATGATCTCTTTGATCCAATGCGAGGGGCAAATATGTTTTCAAAGATTGATCTTCGATCAGGATACCATCAATTGAGGCTAAATGATGAGGATATTCATAAGACGACCTTTAGAACAAGGTATGGGCACTATGAATTCATAGTCCTACCCTTTGGATTAACGAATGCACCTGCAACATTTATGAACCTAATGAACAGTGTGTTTAGAGACTGTTTGGACACATTTGTCCTTGTTTTCCTTGATGATATTTTGATTTACTCAAAGAATGAGGAGGAACACCTTCAGCATTTAAGGATTGTTCTTCAAAGATTAGGAGAGCATAAATTGTATGGCAATCTCTCAAAGTGTACTTTCTTTCAAAAGGAAGTGCAGTATTTGGGTCAAATAATTTTAGCTAAGGGAATTTCTATGGACACAGTAAATATTAGAGCCATTTTGGAATGGCCAAAACCAAGAAATGTGCATGAGGTCCATAGTTTCATGGGCCTAATAGGATATTACAAAAAAATTGTGGCTAATTTTTCAAAAAATGCCTATCCTATTACTTCATTACAAAGAAAAGGCAAAAAAATTGATTGGTCAGAGAAATGCCAGGAGGCATTTGACCAACTAAAAGAAAGATTGACTTCGGCACCTATTTTGAAGGTAGCTGACCCAGAAGGTCATTTTGTAGTCATCACTGATGCCTTAGGAGAAGGATTAGGTGGTGTACTTGTCTAGGATGGGCAAGTTATTGCTTATGAATCCAAAAAATTGAAACCATATGAGCAGAATTATGCTCCTCACGATCTAGAATTGGCAATAGTCATTCATGCACTACAAATGTGGAGACATTATTTTCTTGGGAAACCTTTTGAACTAAAAATAGACCATCAATGGCTCAAATATTTGTTTACTCAACCACATTTGAATGCTTATCAGAGGATATGGTTAGAGTTAATATTTGATTATGATTTTGAGATTAAATATATATAGGACAAGGAAAACCAAGTGGTGGATGCCTTAAGTAGGAGAAGACATATCTCTTCGATGATCTCCATACATTTTCATTTTAGGAATCACGTATTGCAAAGGTCTAGAGGAGATGAATACTATGAGCAGGTAAAGCATGCTCTTGTGGACAATTCTCATGATTCTAGGTATGATGGATTCCACTTTGAACTAGATGGACTATTAAGGTTTAAAGGAAGGATGTACATTACGAACTCCGAGGAATTAAGAAATATCGTGTGGAAGGAGATCCACTTTGCACCCTATTCAGGAGATCCTAGAGTGACGAAATTGCTAGTTGATGTAAAACCATTATATTTCTAGAAAGGAATGAAGAGGGATGCTGCAAGGTTTGTAGTTAGATGTCTAGAATGCTAGAGAGTGAAGGTGAAACACCATCACTCGACAGGACTTTTCTACCCTCATGAAATTCTCGAATAGAAATGGAAAATCATTAGCATAGATTTTGTGCAAGGACTTCCTATGTCTAGAAATAGACACAATGCTATTCTAGTTGTGGTGGATAGACTCACCAAGGTAGCACATTTCATACCTAGGAATTTGATAGATGGGGCACCAATCATAGCCCACAAATTTGTGCAAGAAGTATTCAGATTACATGGTATCCCTGAGAAGATTATCTCAGATAGGGATGCCCGTATGACATCAAGATTTTGGAAAACTTTGTTTTCCTCACTTGGAACTCAATTAACATAAGCTCTAGTTATCAACTTTAGACAGATGGTCAGATGGAAAGAGTAAACCAAGTGTTGGAAGACCTATTGAGAATGTATTTCATGGACCGACAATACAAGTGGGAAGATTATCTTCCTCTTGTGGAATTTGCCTATGATAATTCCTATCATTTAGCTATTAAGATAGATGACTTCATTTGAAGCATTATATGGAAGAAAGTGCCAAAATCCTATAATCTGGGATAAGCTAGAAGATAGGATTAGCCTTGGTCTAGAAATGCTATCAGAAATGGAAGAGCAAGTCCATTTGATTAAGAAAAGGCTAGCGGAAGAAAATGATAGGTAGAAAAGTTATGTAGATGCTAAACACATCGTAAGACATTTCTTAGTGGGAGAAAAGGTCCTTTTAAGAGTTAATATGGACAAAAGAGTTCTATTAAGTTTGGAAAGTCTTCCAAACTAGCTCCTAGGTATGTGGGTCTCTTCAAAGTTCTCGAGGAGGTCAACCAATTTGCATACATGATTGCTCTACCACCAACTCTTGCCATAATGCATAATATTTTCCGTGTTTCATATTTGAAAAAGTATATTGTAGAAGATAATCATGTTCCTATTCTTGATTGGAATACCATACAAGTGAAGGACTCAGGGGTGGTAATGATCAAGCCCATCAAGGTGCTCGAAATACGTAAGCTACGCTTGCATAATAAAGAGATTACTCAATGCAAGGTCCAGTGGGACCAATATGTAGAAGAGAATACCACTTGGGAAAATTATGATGATATTTATCAAAGATTCCCTCATCTCTTTTAAGATTTTATTTATGATGAACAAAACTCTTTTCATGTTATAAACTTGGATACATTAAATCATCGGGGACGGTGATTCATATGAGGGGAGATATTTTACATCCCTAATTTTGACTATGATTAAAGGGGTAAATCATAAAACACACAACAACTAAAATTGTACACAGAAAATAGAATGTTATTTTATTGATTTGGACAACTCATTACATTATAGAAGCTCAAATACAATCATAGGATGTATGCCCCATAGGTTGCAATAGATTACATCTACCTCTCACCAGGCTCTAGAACCTTCTGCCTTCTGTAGCCCCAAATCAGCTAGGGTTTCTGTTTTCCTACTTTTTCTTGACTCGACACTTTCCCCCTTATCTCTACTACTTCCAAGGGTTCCCAAAAATGGTTATTAATAGCCTTTTTGGCAGCCTCCAACCAAATTTTGAATTTTGCATCTCACTCCAAAAATAGGTCAACTTCTGGGAGCCATAACTTTTGATCCGGGTGTCCGATTGATGAACCGTTTGAAGCTCCAGAAATCTCATGGAGTGCTTTATGCGCAACAAACTTGCTCTACCATTTCTACCAATTTTTGGGCCCGTACGGGGCCGTTTAGTGCCTCAAACTTAGATTTAAATAATTTTCAAGCATTTTTCAGGAAACAAAAACTTTAATATATTTTAGCTCACAAATGATCTTTGTGTGATTCCTTCACCAAAGGTCTTATTTTTAATTTACGAAGCTTCCTGTAAATTTTTGCTTCAATCCGTGCCCAAATGTAAACTTTCCAAAAATAGCAGTTTGGAAAAACTAAAAGTTCTACATCATTATTCAAGCGATTATGGAACCAAAAATACTAATTTTGAAAAGAAATGAAAACAACATCAACAATTTTGAATCATCTTTTTTGGGTGATGCAAGATTGCCCTTACACCACTGGATGCTCCTGCATCAGATACCTAGGCTAATTTTGAGAAGTGACCTTGTCACATCTCAGGTGTTTGGGGAAAATCCCAAATAGTCAACATCTGCCTTAGATAACTAAGAAGAATCTTCAATAGGCATTCCTTTCCACTTCACCAGTTATTCTTCATATTGCCTATTTCGAGTACTCCTTCCCACATGACTATCCAAGATTTCTTGTATCTCCTCCTTTGAAGTAGATGCCGGAATACTCCACTGTTCTTTTGTTGGTCCATCCTCTATTCCACCTTCATGATAGTCTGTTAAATCGGCAATGTTGAACACAGGGGAAATGTCGATCCCACTTGGTAGCTCTACCTCATATATGCATTTCCTGAGTCATGCTTTTTCAAGATTTTGCATGGTCCAAATTTCTTCATTTTTAACTTATTATATGTTCCAACTGGAAACCTCTCTTTTCTCAAGTGAACCATGACTTCAGCTCCTACCTAAAATTCCTTATATCTCCTCTTCTGATCTGCCTTAGCCTTGCACTGAATATTCATCTTATTAATGTGCTTTCTCACCTATTCATGCAAATTCTTCAAGTGTTCTGTAAAGTCTTCAGCTTAGGCACTTGTCTTTTCTCCCTTGTCCATCTTCCTTAACTCTAAAGCATTTCTTGGACTACTCCCATATATAATTTGGAATGGTGATTTACCCATGCTCCTATTGACAGAATTGTTGTAAGAAAATTCTACCTATGGTAAAATCAAATCCCATCCCTTAGCTTATCTCCTACTAAGCCTCATAGCAGGTTACCCAAACTCCTATTCACCACTTCTGTCTATCCATCAGTCTATGGATGGTGTGTAGAACTGAACTTCAAATCTGTCTTCAACTTCTTCCGCAATGTCCTCCAGAAATAACCAACAAACTTGGTATCTCGATCTGAAACTATGCTTTTAGGTAGACCGTGTAATCTCACCACCTCACTAAAAAATAATTCTACAATATGAATAGCATCATTACTCTTCTTACAAGGAATAAAATGTGCCATCTTCGAGAATCTGTCCCCACCACAAAAATGGAATCATGTCCTCTTTGTGTCCTTGGTAAACTAAGAACAAAATCCATACTGATATCATCCAATGGATTCTTTGGTATAGGTAATGGATGATATAGCCCTATATTCTAACTTGTTCCTTTTGCCATTTGACACACTCTGCATCTCTACACAAATTTCCTCACATCCTGCTGCAGCTGTGGCCAATAGTAATGCTCACCAACAATAGCAATGGTCTTATCTTGACCAAAGTGTCTAGTTGATCCCCCACTATGCTTCTCCTTAATCAGGTTCTCTCTCATATAACTCCTCAGAATGCACAATTGGCTTCCTCTAAACATCATGCCATCTTAGATTATGAAATCCAACCATTTTGTTTTGTCCAAAGTAACAGGTTCCAAACAAGCTTTCCAAGCCTCTACAAAATCTAGATCTTTAGGGTACAAACTTTTGAGCTCATCAAACCCAACAACATCTATCTTCATTTCTATCAACAAATTTTGCCTTCTGCTTAAGGCATCTACAACTCTGTTGGACTTCCCACTCCTGTGCTTCAAAACAAAAGTATGACTCTGCAAAAATTCAACCCATTTTAAGTGCCTCTGGTTCAACTTCCCTTGACTATTAAGATATTGTAAAGCTTGATGATTAGTATATAAAACAAGCTCTTTTGGCAACAAATAATGTCTCCATTTCTTCAAAGCCTAAACTATTGCATAAAATCCTGATCATAAACATAATACTTTTTCTTGGCATCATTAATCTTCTCACTAAAATAGGCAATGGGCTTACCTTCTTGATCAAAACAACTCCTATAGAACTACCACTAGCATCACAATCTACCTGAAATACCTTATTGAAATCTAGAAGTGCCAAAATAGGTTACTCTATGACTTTCTGCTTCATTGTATCAAAACTCTTGTTTGCTCCTGTAGTCCATTTAAACTCTTTTCTATCCCCTCTCATTGTCTCAGTTAGGGGTGCACAAATGCTACTAAAATTCTTGATAAACTTTCTATAAAAACTTTCCAAACCATGAAAAGATCATACCTCTGTAGCACTCCTTGGTGTATACCATTCAATGATAGCCCTTACTTTTTCTGGATCCATCTTAAGACCTTCCTCTGAGACAACAAATCTCAGGTATACCAACTCCTTCTTTGCAAAACTACATTTCTTTAGATTAATCAGAAATTTCTTCTCCCTTAGCTTCTCTAAAACTCTTCTGATATGCATTAGATGATCATTCCAAGTCTTAATGAAAATCAAAATGTCATCTAAATAAACAATAACAAAACTTCCCAAAAACTCTTTCAATACCTCGTTCATGAGCCACATGACTGTGCTCGGTTCATTGGTTAGCCCAAATGGCATGACTAACTACTCATACAAACCTTCCTTTGTCTTGAAGGTTGCCTTCCATTCATCTCCTTCTCTGATTTGAATTTGGTGACACCCACTCTTTAGGTCAATCTTTGTGAAGTACTTGGCTCCACTCAAACAATCCATGTTGTCATCCATTCTAGGCAATGGAAATTTGTACTTGATCATGATCTTGTTGATGGCTCGAGAGTCTGTACATAGCCTCCACTCTCCATCTTTCTTCAGTGCTAGTACTATAGGTACCACACATGGACTTAGGCTCTCCCTTATCAGTCCCTTCCTCAACAACTCCTGAACTTGTCTACTTAGCTCTTCATTATCTACAGGGGTCATTCTGTGGGCTGCCTTATTTGACAAACTGGCTCCTAGTATCAAATCCATTTGATGACTTATCTTCCTCACCGGTGGTAAACCTTCTGATACATTATTAGAGACAATGTCCTAAAATTGTTCCAAAAGATCTGAGACTTCTATTGGTACATCTTCACATTTCTCTTGACTAATCTTAGGAATCAATGCAAAGCAGTGATGCTTATGCTTAATTTCCTACCATCTACCAAGCAAATTCTGGCAGTACTACATACCTTTTCTTCCGCCTCCTTCAAGGGATTCAACTTATGATGAACTCCATCCTTTGTTAGGGAATATGTGTTTGCATGGCCATTATGGACAGTGCACCTATCATACTGCCACGACCTTCCCAACAACATATGACATGCATTCTTTGGTATGTTATGACACAACACCTCATCGTGGTAGTCACCAATCTTGAACTTGACTAAACACTGTTCATTGACCACAGCTCTATGGTCCTTCTGCAAACATGCAATCTGATATGGATGTGGCTGCTTTCTTCATGTCAACTTCAACTTGTTAACCATCTCCTTTGAAACAAGATTGTCAGTGCTTCCACTTTCAATAATAATATTACAACACTTACCTTCACATTTGCACCTGGTGCAGAATAAGATCTTCTTCTGATCTAGTTCTTTCTCCTCATTCAACAAGGTTCTTCTGATAGCTAGTGTTTCTCCCCTTTCAGCATCTTCAAAATGCTTAGACTGCACATCTTCATCTACATGTGCAACTCGTACATTACCTTCAAGTCTTCTATTTGTCCTTCCTTGATGTTGCAGACACTCGTATGCTTGATGCCCTTCTTCTCCACATTGGAAATAGGTTCCTCTGAAACCTCCTCTTCTAGGTCCTTGCCCAGGTCCACCTCTTCCTCTTCCTCTTTGCTCACCATTGTTTTGGTCACGAGGGCGGTAGGCATTATCTCCTCTCTGATTTCGACTGGTGCCAGCTTCTTCACTCTTTTTTGGATCTTCATTTCATCCTCCATAGGACCTTCCACCTTGACCTCTTCCCCTTTTCTCTCTTTCAAATCTTTTATTCAACTTCTCTTCCACCTTTAGGAAAAACTGGTACACATCTTCTATGGTGGTCATTCTAACCAAGCTCAGCTCCTCTTGAATACTTGGCCTCAACCCATTAATGTAATGGGCTACCTTCTCCTTGTTGGCCTTTGCATGGCCTATCTTGATAGCAATCTTATAAAAATCTTCTGTATACTCCTTGACAGACTTGTTACCTTGCTTCAATCCTTGCAGCTTCTTTAGTAACTCCATCTAATAGTCCACAGGAATAAACTACTTCTTCAGTTTGTCCACCATCCGATCCCATCTGGTGATCTTTCCTTTTCCTCTTCTATTTCTAACTAGACCTCCTTCCACCAAATACTGGCAGGGCCCTTCAACTTTGTTTTTGCAAACTTGACCCGATCTGGGTCCTTGATGTCTTCATACTTGAAATATTCCTCCATGTCATTGATCCAATCAATAAGCTATTCTGGATTCAAATCTCCAGAATAGGTAGAAAATTTGATCCTGGGCCTCTTTCTGATCTTCAAAATGACCCTCAACAACCTAATCTCTGCAAGATCTCTTGTAGCTTCTTGTTCTTCCTCAGATAGCTCTTCTTCAGCTTCATCCTCACTTTCTTCTCTTGTTCTCGGCTCAACCCTCTTCACAGCTCCTCTTGTAATGCATCGATATGCCTTTACAGGGCTCTAAAACCCTCTTCTCTCAAAGCATTTCTCCTAACATGGTTTCTTTGTGGAGGCATTTTGATCTCCGCAGCAAACCCACAACCTCAGGTCTTGGTGCAAACTACCTCATGGTCGGTGATCTGTCTACACACTTAGGAACCCTTGCTTTGATACCACTTGATCAAGGGGGTAAATCATAAAAAATACAACAATAGAAATTGCACATAGAAAATAGAATGTTATTTTATTGATTTGGACAAATCATTACATTATAGAAGCTCAAATACAATCAAAAGATCAATCCCCCTTAGGTTGCAACACATTACAACTACCTCTCACCAGGCTTTGGAACCTTCTGCCTTATGTAGCCCCAAATCAGCTAGGTTTTCTATTTCCCACATTTTCTTGACTCTACACTTTCCCCCTTATCTCTACTACTGCCAAGGGTTCCCAAAAATGGTTATTAATAGCCTTTTTGGCAGCCTCCAGCCAAATTTCAAATTTTGCATCTCCCTCCAAAAATAGGTCAACTTCCGGGAGCCATAACTTTTGATCCAGGTGTCCGATTGATGAACCATTTGAAGTGCCAGAAAGCTCGTAGATTTCTCTACGCACTAAGAACCTACTTTTCTAGTTCCACCCATTTTTAGGCCCGTACGAGGCTATTTAGTGCCTCAAACCTAAATTTGAATAATTTTTAGGCATTTTTCAGGAAACAAAAACTTTAATATCTTTCAGCTCACAAATGATCTTTGTGTGAATCCTTCACCAAAGGTCTTATTTTTCATTTACAAAGATTCTTGTAATTTTTTGCTTCAATCCATGCCTAAATGCAAACTTTTCAAAAATAACAATTTTCTATTTTTAGCAGTTTGGAAAACTGAAAGTTGTACATCATTATTCAAGCGATTATGGAACCAGAAATACTAATTTTGAAAAGAAATGAAAACAACATCAACTATTTTGAATCATCATATTTTTTGGGTGATGCAAGATTGCCCTTACACCACTGGACGCTCCTGCATCAGACTATGTTCAACTTTTACTTTTCATGTGATTAAATGGGTAAGTAATCATAGGATAATGATTTGACGTTTAGTAAATGTCAAGCTAATCATTAATTATGTGGATTATGAATAATGCTTAGAATTAAACATGTGATTACGTGTTGTTGAGATTATTTTATTACGATGAATAATGATTTATTGATGATACACTAATCATAGTTTGTATGACTGAGTGTAATAGGAAGAGATTTCCACATTCAGAATGGAAGGAGAGTATCACCACAGAGAAGGGTATAGATGTCTGGAAAAGTTAGGTTCGCCATCTGAGCTTCAAGTCATGTACTTAATGAACCATTTTGAGATGGGGTATGTATTAGTTGTCTATTCTTTTTAGACATTTCAATTCAACCTTTGTCGATTTGACATGAGGAAAAGGTTTTCCCATGTCAAACTTCATTTGAATTGGTCGAAAGAGTTATTCCTAATATATTTCTTTGTTTTGCATAAGGATGCGAAGGGGGAGAAGATCTCAACCCACTTCCCCACCTTATCAAGTGATTAATATGAACTTTCGTAATAATGGTAATGATACCATTATGTTGGTATACTAATTATTTATTTGTTTAAATACTATTATATTGATATAAAAATCTATTTTATTTTGATTGAGAATTATCTCTTTTTCGATGATAAGTTCTTCTTTGGTCCCTCCACTATGTTCACGTAGTGATTTACATTAGATCCTTAACCCACATAAAGTAGTGGGAGTGGGGATAATCCCACTGTGACTGTGAGAGTGTGTGGGCTTTGGGAGTACAGCTGGTGAGATGCATGCTCCCCACATAGAGATTTTTGTGGAGAAGCTTTAGTTACTCCGTGTAGTGGGAGAAGGATAACCATCATTTCGTTGATAGTCTTTTTGGGGTGGTTATGCGTTATGGGATACACATGAAGAGCTTCTCAGTTGATGAGAAGGGAGAACAATATCTCTGAAAGCACAACTGTTAGCTGTGGAAAGAAAGAAAGCTTGCGCTTTAGACATTGTGAGCTGTAGAAACTCTATATTGTTATAATATTTTTCTAAGGGACTGAAGAGCGTAGGAGTGCTAGTCTGACATTACTGTGAGAATTTGAGTCTTACCAGTCTATCATTATCTTTTTTGTTGACTCATTCGAGCTAGTTGACAGGTATTAATATGTCATATGTAATGTTGTTAACTTGTTTATATGGAAGCTGTATATACGATATGTGAAATGATGCAAATTATGGTGGTCATTTATATATTGTTATGCACTGTTGTAGACAACCTTTTTCATTATTAGAACATGTGCATTTTAACACAGTTGGTAATGAGGGTCGAAAGGCTTACAACTATTAAATAACTAGTGGTTGATACCATTGTGTATAACTTGAAGCCTCTTAACAAATTAAAGGTCTATAGACTTCATTATTGATTAAAATGAATGCTTTTGAGTTATTATAATTGTGCATGCTTTTGTAAAGCTAGTCATTTGTTTAATTTTAGAGCCATAATGGAAAGGAATCCTATAACTTGATGAGCTAAAGGTTGGTTATACAGATCTTTCCTTAGAAAAGATATACTGTCATCATTGTAGATGATATGTGATACCAAACTATCCTTGCATGACTGCATGACAACCAGTATTATGAATGATGCTGAACTTAAACTCTGTTTATTTAATTCTTTCTTATAGAAAGATATACGGCTTAAGATGGTCAAGATGGCTGAGTATATAACCATAGTTGTAAAATTGAACTATTGAGTTGATTGACCAAACTTTTTCTAAAGATTAGTTATGAGAAAGCAAGAAACCCTATTAAGATAATGCATGTAATAAGGGTATATTTGGTAGACAATGTTTACTCTTGCGGTATGAATTGAAAGGTCAATACGACCAAATGGTCAAAGTAAACTAGAGGAATGTAGTATAATATATCTATTGAAACAAAGAACAAGAGTGTTTATTATTTAATGTTATGGGTTGGAAAAGTTAACCCTTGAATTAAATTAGAAGAGTTATGAAAACTAAGACTCTTGAGTTGAAATGAATTTATTTATAAATATGCTTGATCAACATTAAGCGATCAAGAGAACCCTAGATTGAGACAGAATGAGTCTAAGGGGTGTTTCAAAGAGCACTAGATATTGGTAACAGAGAGTAAATGATAGGAAGTCATAGACCCTAGAATTTTCAAGGATGCAAAAGAGGGACTCTCAGAAAAAGGTGGAAATTCCAATCCTTTTTAAAATGTATGTATATATCCTAGACTAAGGATTGATACCAGTCAGATGGACTGGAAAAGAAATATTGATTGTACAAGCTATGTTTATAATCACTGTAGAATAAGATAGATTCTAAGTCAAGTTAGAAGTGTGTGAACAATCAAATATGTTCATTGCAAAATGTCTATGTATATTAAATATTTGGACATAGTAATGCTCCAGATGGCATAACCATTTAGTAGTGTCATATATAGTTAGAGTGGATCTATAGTTGTATGACAGTGATGAGTTATAAAGGACGCAACACTAGATACTCAGATGGAAAACCTTATGGTTCCTCATATCTATACCCTTCGTGAAGGGTAGGGCCACTTCTAGGAAGGAAGTTGTGCAGGGGACCACTGGTTTGTGGTTGGAGAAAAGCACTCGAGTGATGCTCTCCTTCCCAAGCAGAAGACAAGCCAAGACTTATGAAGACAGATATCAAAACTCCAAATATAATATATTCTATTTAAATGACTTGACAATCAAATTCTATGTAAACTTATCATTATTGCCATGAGAAAAACATTTAGATTGTGAAGTGAAGGAACTCACTAGCATGCTATCTTTGAACATGTTATACATTTTTAGTTTGAAAATATTAAAAAAAAGAATATGTTTTTTATGTAATCATTATGCAAATGATTAGTGAACTTATTAAACATATGATTATGACTACCATGTGATTTTTATTTACTTGATGGTAAAATGGGAATGTAATTTCTAGGTAATATGAGATGACATATTACATCTGATGTGCTTTTAGTTTTCTGAGATCTATTTCTGTCTGTTAGTTATAAGTCGATCTTTGTCTTTTAGGGTTTGACCATTTGTCCTAGCTTGCTTGCTTTACCTTAGTTGAACTTGGTTGACTCATCTATATGCAACCTTCTTGGATAGAAGCCTAGTTCGGTTTGTGCCCTAATGTTTGTAGAAGAGGGTTTGACCTAGTTAACCTCGTTAGGCTAAGTATCTCTTTTCTACATAACATCACTATCCAGTTAGACTTCCTTTCTACAAAGGAGGAATGAAGGAGGTCTAGTTGCAATATTCTATTGAGTACTGTAGGTTTGAAGACTGACTTTGCTTAGACTTAACAACATGAATTGTTAAGATCGAGATTAGTGTAGAGCTAAGAGCTAGGCTTTGATTAGAATCATTGGGGAATGTGAGAGGGGAATAATAAATAATGATTGTGAATACAATGGATCTCAAAGTTTGAAAGGATTGACCTATACCTAAGTAATCTTAGACTCCTTACTAAGATGAAAATGAAACAAGAGAATGTCACTCACAAAGATACATGGCATAACATAATGAAAGAGAATGTAAAATTTTGATTTTTCATGATTTTATGCTTTTTATGTATTTTTGAATTATTTAATTTTTTAGATTTTATAAGCTTTTACAATGTTTTGAGATGCTAAACTCTTCTCCTTCCATAATGCACAAGAGGTACTAGCATCATTTTTGACATCTTCCTTAACTATGTATGGACTTATCCAATTTGGTCTGAACTTCACTTGAAAGTCTTTGCAAGCATACTCGAAGACTTGGTGTGAAAATGTTTGTATTCATTAAGGAGTTTTGTGTACTCACATGTTTCATTGTTTGATAATTTGCCCCCCTAGCTTTATTGTTTTCTATTCTTGTCGAGTTTCAATGCATGTTTTGAACTTTTGAGGGGTAAATGATGTTGGTGTTGACTCTCCTAGTTTCTTTGTGGGTTTTGGTTCTCGTTTTTGCTTAGTTGTGATCTCGACTGTATGGATGCTCATATTTGGCTTGATAGGAATGGTAGCTAAGTTGAATGGAGCATAAAACTTTGTTGAGTGGGGATCGAAGGGGAATTCTCCTATTGCCCCTTTTCCTATATATTTTGAGGTCTCAACTATGTTTTCCATTTGTTTTTATGTCTCCTTTTTCAAAAGTGTTGATTTTTGGGTCACTGGTGGTTTCCATGGTCTTTCCCTTCTTTTTGACTTATTCAACTCTATAAAGGATGGAAGGATTAGGATCTATTTTGATGACGTGGGTTTATCCCATGTGTGAGAAGTGGATTTCTTGAAATAATGTGGAGGGAATATCCATCATCCTATGGATCCAAGGCCTTCCTAAGATCATGTTGTAAGTGGTTTCTTCCTCGATTACATGTAAGAGAGAGTTATAAGGTGGACTAGAAAATTAATGTATGACTTTGACCAACTTATGATGTGTAAGAATGATGCATCATAGAGCATCTTCCAGAGGAGGAATAAGTCCAAAATGTATCACCTTATTTTCATGGGTGATTATGACATTGGGAGTTATATTCCATGTTAAGAATGTTGACCCATAATGAGATAGGAGTTGGAATTTGAGCATGGGATTTGGGTGCCTCTTTTTTCTCATGATATTTGCTCATTGTTTTAGTAAACCTTGGTTTTTGGGATTGGTCTATCTAATGGATGTTTAAGATGGAGATGAAGAGGCACTTGTATTTGTTGGGGTGTTATGCTATCAAAATTTCTCCAAACATAGTTGGCGATTGGGATTGAAGAAGTGGATGCTCTATGAATTAATTACAACCACAATATTATGATAAACATAAATGCTCCTTTGATGCTATTTTTTTAGAAGGATTTTCTTGACATATCTATTGTGTTATGTGATCTTTAGTTGTTTTGTATGTTTATAAATATTTCTAGTTTTTTTAGATTAATTAGTTAGGGTTTCTATTAGGGCCCCACCTTTAAAATTGTAAGGGTTTGTTCATGGGACCCACATCCCATGCAATTTTTTTATGGACCGAATAACACTTTAACTAATATTCTATCATTGGGGATACCACTACAATTAAAATACTCTACCAATAGGGATATCACTTTTTCTTACAATTCAACCTACAAGGATTCTATTCACATCTCCGTCTCCAACATCTCCTCTAGTTCATCCTTTAATAGGAATACTATTCTCAATTCTTTCTCCACTACACTCCAACAACTTGAACACTCTTCCTTGTTCACATATCCTCTCTCTTCCTATATGGTATCCTTTCCACCTTTTTTTTTTGTCTCTCCACCATCTTTATCCTACTCCTTTAGCTTAAATTCCATCTCCTCCAACATGCTTCTCTATCTTGAACACTTTTCTCCTCCAATCTTCTCCCATAAGAAAACTTATTCTACTTATTACTCTCTTCTGTGTTCATCCAATATGCTCCACCAGCCTCGCCTACATGACTACCACTCTATTAATCAACTAAAGTAGGACTACCACTTCATCATGCCTATAAGTGCTAAGATGTCACTTGGGGAGATTTGAACCTTGGTCTCCAACATGGGAACTGAGTGTTCCTACCACTTAACCACAACCACTTTGATATATCTTTCTAAAATTGTTAGATCCTAGCCTATTTAACATTTCTTATCAAGATTAAGTAGGTAGTTGTTTAGTTGTATCTACCTTCCTTTTAAGAGTTGTTAAGGCATGTTCCATATGTTACTTTTTAGGTTTCATAAGACTACGGTGGGGATGTATCATCATTTTAGGTAGCCATTAGATTAATTTTCATCAAGGTTTTAAAGGTTTTAGACCTTGTAGTCGAGTCATATTCATGGGAACTTTTAATCTATTCTTAAAGGCCATAAATCAATGGCTTGCAAGGATTTAGACACAAAGAAACCATAAGGAGGAGAAGGATTTATCCATGGCTTTTGATCTCACCATCTCAGTAGATCTAATGGCATGCGATCTTTTAAGGCCAAGATTGATTGTGATAAGGTAAAGGACAATAGTGGACATTGATTTCTCTATCAATAACACAAAATTTAGTGCATAAAATTAGATGTGATTTGGTCCATGAATGGGTTTTTAAAATTCAAATGATTTTAATGGTGCACATATGAGCATTCAAATGCATTCAAGGTCAACAACTACTCCACTACAACTTAGGGCATGTATCTACTCCTCTAGTCATAAATTTAGGTTGTGCATATACTAGGGGTAGATATTTTCAAATGAAGAGTCAGATTGAGATATCCAACATCCCATGCTTACTTGAGGAGTCCTCTTACATAGTTAACAAGGCATTAATTACCACTGTTGTTTTCAATTATCTATCTCTCCTACTTTGTAAAAAAAGAGCATTAGGGTTATTTTTTTGGTTTAATTCACCATTGTAGGCTCGTGCTCATAGAAGCCCTGTATGCAAACTTTATCTCACATTTTTTTCTTTTAATCCCTAGAGTGGTCTTTGTTTATGTGTCTAGAAGTTATTTGGTCTTTCATGGAATGTAACTATGCATAAACTTGAAGTATTCAATACTAGAAGTTATCATAATCTCTATCCTTCTTTTATTATTTTTAATGAATGATTAATTTTCTTTTGCATATCTATGATTGTGCTCAAAATTAAATTTTGTTGACTATTATACATTGTACCAATGATTTGTAAGAGATAAGTGAGAAACATCTATTTTGGTAAATTGTTTTCTTTTAGTACTTTCTATGAAGGATAAAATCTGCAATGCAAATACTAATGAAAGAAACCAAATTAAACATCAATTATACCTTCCTTCGTACACAAATTCAACCTCACCAATTGAGCATATTGGAATGCACCCAACTCCAATAGATATGCTCCTTTGATACATTGTGTATATGTGGATTGCTTAATAAAAATAGCATAACTTTGATCTCCTAAAGTGAATGAATCAATTGCAACAACATAAGTTTACGGAAATGAGAGATGGACGAGAGGTTGAGAAGACGTTTTATTTATAGACTTTCAGAAATGAAGATCAATAGTGGAGAATGATCAGAGAGATCAATGGCTAGAATTGGATGAGAGGATTTGAACAAATGAGAGAGTGACAAGTGTCCTTGTCCTCTCATAAATTAGGGAGGCTAACTGATTTGATTGATGAGTTGATTGAATTGATTGATTCGTTAACTAGATTGATTGGGCTGTTAACAAAATTGATTGATTTGTTAATAGAATTGATTGAGGATTCAGCTACTTTGATTGATCTATTAACTGATTTGATCAGAGGAAATTATGGTGAGAGGGAAAAATGGGGAAATTAAATAAATAAATTATTTAATTTCATGTGCACATGGATAAATAAATAAAATATTAAATTTTAATTATTTGGAGGAAATGGAATATTTAATTAAATAATTTAAATTTATTTAATTAAAGTGTGGAGGGAAATTAGCTTAATTAAATAATTAGAATTATTTAATTAATATAGAGGAATATGATGGAGATAGATAAATTATTTAATTAATATGGAAGAGTGGAAATTGAATGGTTAAGTGGGAAGTGATGCAAATGTGATGTAGTGACATGAAGAACATATTGGCAAATATTAGGTGTCTACACTTTCTATCCCTTTTCTTTCATCAAAGTAGGATTAGCTAGAATAGAAGGAAATGACCTACTCCAAAGATTGTTTTATTGAAGTAGTCCCACATTAACAAAACTTTCCATGTTGTCACACATTGTGGGTGTAGAGGTGGATCATTGAAGAGCCCAATCAAATAATTTTGTGAATAATTTTTGGCAAATACCTAATGGGAATAAAATCTATTCTAGTTTAGATTTAGGTAAAGATCTTAATTTATATACTTTTTGAATCACCTACATCTATTCACTTGTTGACTTTTTCTTGAAAATAATCTAAAGGTCTTTGAGAGAAAGGAATTTAATATGATTTGTTGCAAGAGTTGACTATAAGGAGTTTCTTTTTGAGTCTCTAAACATATTTCCAAATAGAAGATTACATCCCAAACCCTAGCCTTAACCTCAAGATATGATTATAAATCAAATTATAAATCAAACTACAAACCAAGGAAGAAGAATACCAAAGGAAAATTGCCACCCTACAAACACATGCTAAAGATAACTCTTTAAATAATTATATTAATGGTCTAAAGTAGAAGACAAAGTTTCCCAAGATAACAACTTAAACACATATGAGAAGTAGATAGCTTCCTAGAGGATGGTAGTTAAAGAGCTCAAGACAAAAATATGCTTAAATAAAGTAGGGTTGGAGATATACAAACAACATATAGCTAATCTTGAATCTAAGATGATGGAAATAGGGTCCTTAAACTTGATTAGAGCATTGTGTAGGTCATACTTAGATTCAATCACCTAGGAAACCAATGGAATGGAACATGCTCTCCAATTTATTGATGTTGCACACACTTTAAGTTTAGATGTATAGGTTGAGGTAGAAGGACTACTTAATACTTTCTCCACAATGATGGAAAATAAAAGAGTACTCATGTAGAAATTATATGATTTACTTGACGATAGATTCACCTCTATAGGGATATCAAATACATATTGTGCAACATAGAAGATCAATTATATCCTAAATAAGGAGGTGACCCAGATGTGTAGGACTTAGTTGGAAATCTTGGAGAAAATTGTTGCTAATATGAAAAGACATATTGATCAATTAGTGCAAATAGGATTTCCATCATGCATGGATGGAATCCAAAGAGTGTTTCCAAAGGATAGGATCCTATAGCTAGTAGAGGATAGGAAAAATGATGAAGCAAATTTTCAAGGTTGTCTCTAAACTCCTACACCAGTGGTTTATATAAAGTTATAAGGTTACTTGTAGAATTAGAGGTTTAGGTGCAAGGAACTATGGCTAGAGTACAAAGCTTCTCACATGAGGACACTATTGAACTAAAGTGGTGCTTCAAAGATCTCAAGAATCTAGAGATATCTATAGAGGAGTGTTGAGAATGTGTGCCTCAAACTCACTAATAAAACCATAGCTCAGTTGCAGTTAGTCTCAGACTTTCATGGTTGCATTTGGGTATCTACCGCAGTACTGTAGGGTGCAACCTAGAGGAGTGTGGGTTGGCGGTGTTTACTACCATCTCGCGGGAATCTATAGATCAGCTTGCGGTAGTGCGGTGTTACCGCAGTAGTCTTCATCTAAGCGTGCGGTAGTGCGGGAGCCTGTAACCCCGCAGTGACATTAGACGGTGTCGACGGTACAGCGAGAGTTACCCCACCATCCCACAATGGTGGCTAAAGAGGTTCACGGGTGTGCGGGTCTTACCGCAGCCCCATGATCTAGCCCATGAAATGGCTTGCGGTGGTACAGTATGTAGTGCCCCCTCGTTGTTGGCTTGTGATAGTGGTAATTCTGCATTGCTCTCTGTCAATCAGAGACAGTTGTTAGTCATTCATTGCATTGATTCAATTTTGAGACATAAGATTAGTAGGTTATGATTTACGTTTATTTTGATCTTGATGAACTACGTTTGACTGACATAATTGGGTATGTGTTATGAGTTATGATGGCATTACTATTATTCCAGTTATGATGCGAATTAATATTATCATGTGTCATTTGATTTGTTGGTATTTGAATTCAGATAAAAGTTGTTATGATATTGTTTCAAGAGCAGAGACGGGATAGTACTACTCGTTTTGAGCACCCTACTACGCTATGACTCTTTGACTCTCTGTGTGTGTAGACATATATGTGTTTGATTGTATACAACCAATTATTCGGATGTAGGCTGCAGGTACCAAGCCTCGACTCCACCTAATATAGTAGGTTTGAGCGGGCTCTTGCACCAATGGGTATTAGTGATGGGAGACAACATGAGGTCTATTCCATTAGGTCGGTCCTTGTCTTTGTTGTGGTCCCGAGTCGTGCTGTGTCACTTGGTCCTTGCCTTTTATGTTGTGTCGCTTGGTCCTTGCCTTTTATGTTTGGTTATCTTGTGACATGGAGTATTGTCGCATTGTGTTAATATTGCTCTTGTGTAGTGGGGAAATACTTTAATGATTTATTAGTAATTAATGATGCTTCTATTATGTTTATTAGATGATAATTAGTTTAGCTTAAAGCTTTGAATGACACCATGGCTAAATTTTATAATAGTCTAGATTAAATTATCTGCTATTCCAAAGTATTTATGTCATAAATTGGAGTTACGGGTAATTATTAGTGTATATTTTGTATAGAATAATTTTGCTATGTGAAATAAATGCCTTGAGTTGTCAATTTGATGTTGGGAGATTTGGAATCTCTATTATTAGTAAAATTTTAAATTTCCAAAGGAGTGGGTTGCTAAGTAACAGATGCATGTTTGTGACAATTTATGAGCTAAACCATTTTTATGGTGAGGAGGATTTGGGAAAAGGAGGAGACAAGATTTGGGGGTTTGGCAAAAGAGGAACAGGAAGAAGGAAGAAAAGAAAAAAAAAGGGTAGAGGATTAGAGACTCGAGGATAAAATTCCAGGTATGTCAATTAAATCAATGGATTAGATATTGTATGTGATAGTATGTATTCAAATGTGTATCTCCCTCGCTCTTCAGTCATTGGTTTGTAGCAACTCTTTGATCAATGTAGAATTGCACCACAACAATTTCTTCCTGCTGAGTGTAACAAAGCACATTCTTTATCATCCATGATGAGATTCTTTATCATCAATGATGAGTTTATAAATACCTTGTTGATAAAATTTATCTTGGCTCAAGCATTAACCCTTGCTCTCATTTTTCCATCTCGTTCCTTTAATTCTTTCCACTTGTTCTCTTCCCTTCATTTTTGTGAAGTTTGATATGAGGACTCAGGGCCATTTTATGGAAGTATGAGCTCTTTATGTTTTAATTAAAGCGAACTCTCAAAAATCACAGGCTCACCAATATCTTTTAGACGATCCTTTTATTTGACGTTCACTTTCCCCTTTAGCCCTTGCAAGTCTTGTTATCTAACATCTCTCCTGAGTTATCTACTTTTTCCATGCTCGCCTGAGTTTAATGCTTCAACCGTAACTCCTAAACCTTTTCAAATTTGGGAAAACTGCCCACGCTACTACTCAATATGGGCCATTCTACACAAAACCCATGTCCCAGAATTTTGAGATTCATCTTCATCTATGCGCAAATTGAGACAGAAGTTGACTGCCTGGAAACTACTGAAAAAAAAATCTGTAGTCCTATTTCAACAAATTAGAAATAGATTCATTTCTGCAATTAAAAAAAAAAATAAAAAAATAATAAATACTTTTAATCATAACCTCTTTTGTCATGCAGATCTCTAAATGCTTTAAACTATATTTTACTTTTGAGGCGAAAACTAGAGGCGAATGCTAAGCTCGACCACTTGTTTTCTAGTGTCGTTGTAGACGTCCCTAGTAATTTTCTTTACATTTATTTTCCAATAATGATGAATCTTTGGGAAACCATATTTTTCTGAGGGTACTTTCTATTATGGAGAGGGTCGATGTCATCCAAGCTCGGTAGCCCCAAAATCACCTTAGATTTATTATTGATTGAGCAACTCGTCAACTAATCCTGTTGTGTATTTCTCTGCAATCATTTTATGCATCCTATGCAATCTTTCTCACATTAAAACCTATTAGTACCATACGGCCTCTTGGAGGTAAATATAACCAGATCAAAAGTTTGATGAAGTTTTGTTATCATTGCAACAAAAATCTGGTATTTACTAGATTCATTCCTCACAATTATATCTAACATTAATGCTACAAAAAACATCATACCAAATCTCTGAAAATCAGGAATTAGCTTATTTAAGGTTAAACTAGTTTTAGATAGATTCTATTTTAACTCCAATTTATTCAGTTAAAAGGAAATTGCTTTGTAATCTAGGCAATAATTTGCCACGTGTATTAATCAAGTTATTCATAAGGATAGAGTCAATTTGTAAATTAATGTAATAAGTTATATTTAATATTCACTAATGTTATAGTTAATCATGTGTTCATATGATACTAGATAATCTTGATAATGTTTTAGGAAGAGAGATTCTAGGATAGTAAGTTCTCAAATTTTGATTGTGTTAGTGGAGTTGGATAGTAGTTAGTTTATAGATCTAAGTTTGTTTTAAAAGATATAGGATTTGGAAATTAAATATTCTTTTGTTTGTAGAATAGTAAATCTGCTAGTTAGACAAGGATCTAGATAACTCAACAAATTATTTGTTGTTAATGAGTAAGAATATTAGTTTACAATTATTAGAAATAGGAAATGGGTTAATGTCTTAACAACTTAAAAAAACAAAATGTTAGATTGTATGATGACTAAATATCGTGGAATTGGTTTTAACCTGTGAGATTAAATTATCATGATAGAATTTATCCCTTTTAGGTGGTTAACTATTAGTTTCAATCTAACTAGGATCAAATTATTAGATTAATTTGTAAGTATTTTCATAGATGATTTTTTATATTGATTTAAGTAGTAATTTTTTTATATCAAATAATGTACTAGTCTTTTCAACGTAAGGAAATTGTACACCTTAGTCAAGTGTAATTATGATGTTGAATCACTATGTTGATAATAAATGAATCTAGCGAGTGGCTAGGATTGACACTATGTTTGAGTTGTCTACAATTAATGTTTTTTTTTCAAGCTTGTGGTCATAATTTAGTTGGGTCTAGTTATATCATGTAATTGTAAAGTGTCAGTTGAATGTTCTCTTAATACATTGTAGTTATATCTTTACCCTCGATATTTGATCTTTTACCTCTTGTTGATATTTGAACTAATTTAGTTTTGGATGTGGTTTGGTTAGCTCCAGAGATGTAAATAGTGGGATTCGGGGTTGTTTTGTGATTGTATTTTGTTTGAGCCTGAAATTTATTTAATAGAAATAATGTGATTGAAATCTTGAAAGTTATTTCAATTTGAGCTCATAGAAAGGTTATTTGTTGAGAAAATGTGATAGTTAAATGACCACCGGAAGTTCTTGTACTATTTGTAGTTGTTCTTAGTACGAAGTGTTATTAGAAAGTTGATGAAGAGTTTTATAGCAAGAATATATATATATATATTTGGGAAAGAAGTATCTTTGTTTTGAAGGTGTTTTTATGTCTATGGTAATTCATTTATATGGTTGTTGGCAGTTGGTAAAGGTAATGGAAGTTATGCTTATAGATTCATAAATTCATAGTTGTTCTATTGAAATTGTAGTTGGTGTAAAGTTAATGGAGTTTTATGCTCTTGGTAAACATATGATTAATTTTATAGCTTGTTTTAATGGTAGTAATTCAAGGTTAGTTAGGAAAATATTATATTTGGAGTTGTTTAGATTTGTTGCTTTTGTAGGCTTAAATTTCTTCAAAAGAAGTTATAACCCTATATGTATTTTCATGTTTTAAGTTATGAATTATTGAATCTCATTTACTTGTTTTCCCTCCTAGTCGTATCTATACGCTTGTATTGGATCATTGTGTTTACTTTGGGGTGGAGTTTATGTCTTTGATTTGGTTAATTGTGAAGTGGAAATCTTGAGGGATGTCATGAGCATTTGGTGTCAATGCAGAAGCGTTGTCCTTGTCAGATAATGGTTACTTTATCTTTGGTTGTACCTAACTCCAGAGGTGTGGTGTCTTGATCTTTGGTTCAGATAGTGGCATATCAATGTAATGGGTTATCTAGATTTTTGTATCTTGTAATGATTGGGGAATGGTCTCTTGGATACAGTACTTGGTGCTAGATGGTATTGCTTCAATTTTGAAGAGATTATAAGGATTTTTTTTTGTTGTGGCCTAGTGAATGGCGTAAGTTATAGCTTGGATTTGATTTGTGACCTTTATACCTGCATGTTGTGGTTTGTATGATTGATCAGAGAATGCTAAGGGAGTGGCTTTCATAGTGGGGCCGGTGCGTAGTGAGAGGCCGCCTGGGTAACCCCATGGAAGTAGTAAGCAGGTGGAAAACTTAATGAATTAATCAAGATGGTTGGGGTATTAAAACAATTAACAAGATAAGTAAGAGACCTCACCCATGCATTGAGTTCTCTCACAGGCTAAGGATGGGATGAGAAGGCCTAGTTGGCAAGGCCGATCTCCTTGTCTCCATGAGAAGACCTGTCGGCTCTGCATGTGTCACCCTATGGGGCCGGTGCCTAGAGAGAGGCTGTCAGGGTAACCATAGATGGGAGCCAGCTTTTGGTGATAGTTAGCCTGGGTAACCCATGCTAGGACCATGCAATGACACTCTCCTTATGCAGTTCAGTTGTTTCTTATTGGTTGTGCCTCTGGAGTGATGTCTTGTCTTGTGCAGTTTGGTTGATATGGTCAGTTGTGTCAAGTCTGTTGCCGTTTGGTTATTTTTGATGTGTTCTTTGGCTTGGTGAATCCTCGTCGTTATCTCCTAGCTCAGAGGGGTGGACCTCAGGGTTCCACATGGTTGGGAGGTAGAGCTATCCATTGGTCTTTTTAGAGATGCGGTTCGAGCTCTACGCAGAGGTGTTCCAGTTCCAGTTTGCTTCCTACCTTCGGTGGTGTTGTATACTTTCTTATGCATTCTTTTGTAAACCGACGTGATCAGTCTTGTAATCTTGTATTGTAACTTTGTATATTATCTATCTTGTTAATGTAAAAGTTGATCTTATCTATGGAAGAAGTATAATGTATTTCACTTGTGTGGTTTTAATTTTCTATTCACTAATGCAGTTGTGTTTCCCTAGAGTTGTTAGAAGAGCAATTTCCTTTATGTTGTGTATTAAGGTATATTTGGTTTCTATTTTTGCACTATCTTGCTTTCATAAAAAAATTATTCCTGGAATTTTGCTTTTGTTAGCCTAACTCTCTAGGGTTGCATGACAGGGCATTACATAGTATAGATCCTACCAGGTGCCCATGAAGGCTAGTAATGTGTGCCTGCGGTGTTGCGGTATATCTCACTGTCTTGCGGAAGACAGATCTTTAGCCTGCAGTAGTGCGGTATAGTTGGAAGTGAACTGTAGTCCGCAGCTAGTTAGAAAGTGTCATGCGGTATAGTGGTTAAGCCTGGGAATGATGGACAAGTTAGATGGCGATATGTGGCATGGAGCTGTTAGCTGATTGCACATCATTGTTGTGAATTGACGTGTTTATTGGCTCGACGATTCCAACTTGAAGGTGATAATTAAATTCCCTAATAACCATGTAACTGCCTGCAATATCTCTTTGCTTATTGGTTGACGAGATGGTACTACGACAATGTAGGTTAAGCTGACCTGAAGGGAAAGATAAATATATAGAGAAGTCTGTAATGTAAAGTTGTAGTTGTATTGAATATGGTAATGTAGTGTATTGCATTGTAACAGATGGATTGACCGTGGGTCGAAGGGTGGTTGGTTGAAGATTAGGGTGAATGTAATGCTACTGTTTTGATTTTGTGAATCGACACCCGAAAGAGTATAACTCTGTAACTTGTATGTAATTGTCATCTTACTGTAATACAAGTGATCTCTACTTTGGTGTGTGGGTTTTTTCCCAAGAGGGTTTTCTCACGTAAAATCTGGTGTTCATTCTTTATTGTCTATTATGTTATTCTTGTTTGTGCATCTTAAATGAACTGTAATTGCAAAGTTTTAAGTGGTTTAGTTGCTTCTCTCTCTTGAAGATTAGCATTAGGAAGGTGTATTCCACACTTTGCTTTCCTTACAAGGAGGAATGGAAATAGATCTAAGCTACCTTTGAAAAATTATAAGATTTGTTTCCTTAATTTTAATTTTACCTTTTAGGTTTTGAAATTTTGATTTGGGGGACCAAGTGCTCAATAAATGCTATTATTTGGATTTCCCATATTTTCCCAAGTGAAAAGACTCTTGTGAGTCACTAGAACTAGTGATTCTTCAGTACAGTGGTAGAATTTTACATTTTTGTACCTTGCATCATGAAGGAGGCCTAAAGAAGCTTGAAAGAATGCAAGACATTGCTATTTTTTATCCAATAATGAACAAAAAGTTATGGGTAGGCAATTCTTATGAAAAATTGAGACCTAGTGGTGACTATCAGATGAGGCCTCATCAATTTCATTGGATGAACTACATATTAAAGGTTCTTTTGTTTGGTAAATAACATTGTAAGTTAGAAGCCTTGACATTGGTCAAGAGTTGTTAAGGAAAGTTAGTAGGTTGCTTTTTAGGTTTCATAAGGCTACAGTGGAGATGAGTAATCATTTTGGGTAGTTGATAGATTGAATTTTATCTAGATGATTCATGAAACTTTTAAAGGTGTCAAACCTTTCAACTAGGATGGATTCACAAGAGCCTTTAATCCATCTAACAGGGCCACAAATCAACAAATCATGGGGATTTAGCCACAAAGAAACCATTAAGAGAAGAAGGAGCTAGCAATGGTCATTAATCTTGCCACCTCAACAAATCTAATAGCTTGTGATCTTTTGAGGCCTAACTTAGTTGCAATAAGGTAAAGGACAATAATGACCATTGATTTCTCTATCAATGACCTATGAATATTTAGTAGAGTTGTAGAGGAAAATTGAATGTGATTTGAACGATAAATGGGTTTTTTAAATTCAATTGATTTTAATAGTGCATGCATGAGCATTTAGATGCATTCAAAATGGACAACCACTTGATTGTAGTTTATGGCATGTGTCCACTCATCTAGTCATAAATTTAGGTAGTTGCATGTGCTAGGAGTAGATATTTTCAAATGAAGATTCAGATCAAGATCTCTAACATCCTTCCCTTTCTTGAGAAATATTCCTACATGAATAATAAGGCATTGATTGTTGACGTTGTTTTTAGTTTTTTTGTCTCTCCCACTTTGTATAAATAGGAGCCTTGGCTCATTATTTTGGTTAGATTCAACCTTACAGGCTTGTGCTTATAAAATTCTTATATGTAGACTTTGTATTGAAGTCCTAGAGTGGTCTTTGTTTATGTGTCCAAAAGTTTTGTGGAATGTAATTATCTATATGTTACACTTAGAGTATTCAATATTAGAAGTTGTGATAATAGTATTCAATATTAGAAGTTGTGACAATCTCTATCCTTCTTCCATTATTGTCTATGAATGATTAATTATTTTCATGTCTATGACTAAGCTCAAAATTAATTTATGTTGACTATTAGACACTACACAAATGCTTTGTGAGAGATAAGTGAAAAACATCTATTTTGGCATATCGTCTCTAATTCTTTTTAATTGTTTTCTTTTAGAACTTTATATCCCCTTTCTTTCATCAAAGTATGCTTAACTAGAATAGAAGGAAATGGCCTACTTTGGAGATTGTTTTGTTGAAGCAATCCCACATTAATAGAACTTTCCATGTCACACATTGTGGGTGTAGAGGTGGCTCAATGATGAGCATGATCAAATACTTTTATGAACAACACAATGATAAAGGGGAGCGAGGTGTGTAAAGTCATGAACCAAATTTTAGCAAGAATATTCCAATTCTTGCACTTGTAAACTAATTATTACATTTAGAACACCCTAATCAAAGTAGGTCCAAACACTAAAAAAAGACGTGCATATAATCTCCCCCCTTACAATTATACATTTATCTACAACTATAATAATAACAAAAAAATAGAGACTAAAAAATTTAAAACACGTTAACTAGTTCATTAAGAATAAAAGAAAAGAGTAATAAATATAAACATTATATAAAAATGAGAGTTAGTGTTAGCATATTATTTCTCACTCTCCCAAGGTGAAACAAAAGCTATTTTTTTATACCATCTTTATTTAGAATTTATTTTTTATTTATATTAATTAATTTAAATAAAATAAAAATTTTAAAAACAAATTTATTAATAAAAAGACATTTCTTTAGATTAATATATTTTTTAAAAAATTATAAAATATTTCTTACTCTATTATTTGATGGGACCAATTACACATATACTAATAATATGATATCATATATACTTCATACAATATATTTTTTAATTTTTTTATTTATTTAAAATATCAACATCTCTAAAAAGGGATTACAATATGATAAATAAGTATACATCTATCACATCTATCATGGACACTTCATACAATACCTATTTCTTACTCTTCATAATTAAAAATAATGGAGGACCAACTATTTATCAAATCATGTACACACTGGTCCAAAGTGGTAAGACTATTACGCCATTAACTCCACCACAAACAACATTAACTCCACCATAAACAAATGAAAACATGCCACAACTTTAATCATATATACCCTCAATATTTATCTGCACGCAGAGGTTAACATTCACCTTACCTAATAATGGGATGTATAGATTATCAAAAAACTTTTGATTTGATAAAGAATACAACATAGAAACAAAAACGATGTACGTAATATAAAACTCTTGAGATCAAATATTTCTTACCACCCTCTTTAAGAAATCCTTCTGTAAGATCATAAAAGAAAGGAATGGGATTCTTTCTATGTTAGTTGTGGTTGGAATTCTAGCTGGGTCTTATATAATGGGATTTGAAAGAATCAGACGTTGTTCCTTCAACCTTGAAAAATCAAAGCCATACATAGCAATGGTAGTTAACCAATTTCTGTATGCTGGGTCTAATATTATTAGAAAAGTTGCTCTTAATGGAGGAATGAATCCTTTTGTTTTGGGGGTGTACAAACATGCTGTTGCTACACTGGTAATGGCTCCCTTTGCATTTCTTTTTGAAAGGTAATCCTTTTTATTTATCTTACAACAACAAGCCATTATAGATTGAAGTCCGTATTTTTTAAAGCTCTGAGGTTTCCTTTGAATTCTTTTTAGACTATTTTTGATAACAGCCTCTTGAATTGCACTGTAGGAAGAAGCAACCCAAGGTGACCCTTTCTTTTGTATGTCAAATTTTAATGCTAGGAATAGTGGGGTTAGTATAATCTTTTTTACATAAAGATTTTTCTTTCTCATTGCTATCATCATGTTTAGGGACAATGTAAAATCTGAACTCGTGTTAATGTGTATTTTGCAGGCCTGTAATTGGACAAAATTTATACTTTCTGGGCTTGAAATATACTTCTCCAACTTATGCCACAGCAATGCTGACCTTGGTGCCTGTTATCACTTTTGTAATGGCTGCCATCTTAAGGTAATCATTAATTCCAAGATAAACTTAAATATCTTTTAGATTATATTTGCATTCCATGAAATACACACCTTATATCAAATAATCTAGGTTAACTAAATAAATGATTTAATAAATAATTAATTAATTTAAATAAATGAGTTGGGATTGGAAATAATAATAAGTGTTAATTAAATGAATTTGAATGTGATATTTAGTTCAAATTTGAAGGTTGAAA
The DNA here is from genome assembly GCA_027924645.1 of Cunninghamia lanceolata. Lineage (NCBI taxonomy): Eukaryota > Viridiplantae > Streptophyta > Pinopsida > Cupressales > Cupressaceae > Cunninghamia > Cunninghamia lanceolata. The sequence goes on along the minus strand of BSBN01000635.1, from coordinate 8,095,038 downwards.
CATGATGTAGAAGACACTAGTGGAGTTTCTTTTATCAATTTGTCCTTGTGCTTGAAGCTATTCTATTGACTTGCTTGATCCAAGTGTGTGCACTTCATTGTCCGAATCTTCAACTTTCGGTCGCCTATGTGCTCAAACCTCTACTCCTAGAAAGGTTTCCAAACTACCTCAAAATATACCTTCCACGTTGTATGATCATGTAATTTGTTGATATGCGAGCCTACGAAGCCCTTTGTTTGTAGCCCTTTTGGACCGTCTGCTAAGTCTCCTCTTGTGTGTTCTTAGATCTGGATGAGATATGGTTTTCAGGGGGTCGAGAGATCCAGGTGGCATCTAGGCATTAGGAAAGCATCTAGTTTTCAGGCGGCATCTAGGGAGTCAGGCAATCTCAACTTGAAACGATGACAAGCATAAAATTTTCGGGTGACCAGATAGATTTTTAGGAGCTGCACTTTTGGGTGCTATGTGGGCCATCAAACTGTCTTCCCAAAAAGAGTCGTGCCTTTCATTGTCTTCTCGAAAAGAGCTCTGTCAGCAGCCTTGGAGGAAAATTGACATGGGGGCCACTTGATGTAAACGCAAATGTCCCGCATACTACTCAGGTCAGCTACAAAAGTCACATTTGCCATTTTTTAATCAAAGTTTTTTTCTCTGTTTTGTGGGCATCCATATATTTGTCATGCAATAGCATATACCTCAAACCCGGAACCTCTCAAACTTTGAAAAATAGGTAAACTAGGTCTCGGGGTTTTCAAACCAAGTCAACTACACACAACAGAGTTAAATACAAGGCAGCTAGGTAGTATGGTGAGTAAAATAGTAATACAGGAAGTGGGGACACCATCAGAACATTTTTATAAGACTTAAGAGGAGAAACATAGATGCAAGAGAGTGGGAGAAAACATAATAGAGTATAAAAAGGCACCGCAATCAGATATGTTAGTACCATATGGTACAACATATTACACGGGGAAACAATACACTTACCCTCTCATAATAGCAAGGGTTTTGGAGTCACTTCTGCACTCCTAAAACCAAGGATACACTCAAGTCAAAAACTCAGGCACAGGAGAAACCCTAGCATTTGTAAATGCCAAGTAGTATAGGAGGATTTTGCAATGCAGACAAGTCAAAATAGCAAGAAAGTTAAAATGGTTGGGAAATAATAAATTTGTCACAATCTTACCTAAGGTAATGAATTTTATTCGGGCAACAACCAATTTTGGGACAATGCAAGAGCATGTAAAGCCACCTATAGAAGGACAAGAAAACCAAGAAAATCATGAAAACCAATTAGAGGTAGTGGCACAACAAGGCAACAAACATAGTCCAAAGAGGAGCATTGAAAGGGGGTGATCAGGGAATCACCATATCAAGGGCAACGAGAATATGAAGTAGTGGGAAGTGGGGGCAGAGTTAGAGGCTGAGAATGATGACAGCCATGATCAATACAGCCCTAGCTCAGCACTGCTAATATGGTCCTTAGACTTGTATGTTAGGGAGCTAATGAGCTTAAAGAGGAGACTCGAAAGCATAGAAGTATTGGAGATCATGAAAGACAATAAATTGCAAGAGATCATGGCCACTAATCGACAAATCACTCATGAAAACAAGTTGCTTAAAGAGGAAATAATTCAACTGTAGGTCAATATGAAAACAGGCCAGCAAGAAATTTTGACCATGAAATAGGAAATAAAACAAGTTAACAGTAGGAATATTCCTAAAGTAGTAGAGGAGAAGGACAATACTCAGTTAAAATAATTCCAAACAACTATGACAAATATGGAAATCAAGGAAGCTAAGCTAAAGGAACAATTAGAAGAAGCAAAGTTGTGGGCACAAGTAGCAAAAGGGCTAGAAGTAAACCAAAGAGAATTCATAGAAAAGTAAGTCAAATTACAAATGTGGGAAGAAAAAAATTGACATGATAAAGCAGCAAATATAATAATAAAAGGCTTGAAAGATCATGGGGAAGGTGAGCACACTAACAAGTTAATAAAAGACTTCCTTGCAGACAAGTTGGAGTGGACATGGTACATTCATCAAGCAAGTAGAATTGGAAGAATGACACAAGAGGGCAAAAATAGAAATGTAAGAGTAACCTTGAAAAACATGGACGACACAAACAAAATTTTAAGAAACAAAAGATTCCTTAAGGGCACACAATTCTACATGGATGAGGATTTAACTCCATCACAATTAGATGAAAGAAGGAAGGAGTGGGAGAAAGTTTTAGAGGCAAGAAATGCAGGGAATGAAGTGTGGTTGTATAGAGGGAAAGCCCAAATTAGCAACAAGATAGCGCATACTAAATAGGAAGGTGGGCCCCCTAGAAACACCTCACAATGGTAAGCTGGAACTGCCAGGGTTACCCTTGGAGGCGTGGTCCTGGTTTAGGGCCCATAGCGGAGGGAAAATACTTCATTGTTCTCATTGAGACACATGAACATGAGGCCTGTAAGGTACCAAAATTTGAGGGTTATAGGAAGGTTTCAGTTTCAAATGAGCTCATCGAAAGTGGTAATGGCCATGGGGGAGTGACTATTTTGGTGAGTCTTGGGAGAGAATCATACAGGTGGACAAGTGATGAAGGGGGTAAATAAAAAAACACACAACAACAGAAATTGAACACAAAAAATAGAATTTTTTTTATTGATTTGGGCAACTCATTACATTACAGAAGCTCAAGTACAATTAGATGATGAATCCTCTACTGACTACAACACATTACAGCTTTCCCAACCTCAAGACTCTATAATCTTCAGCCTTCTGTAACCCCAAATTAGCTAGGGTTTTTGTTTTCCCACCTATTCTTGACTCTACACTTGCCCCTTTAACTCTACTACCGCCCAGGGTTCCCAAAATAGTCATAAATAGCACTTTTTGGCAGCGTTCAGCTAAATTTCAAATTTTTTAACTCCCTCCAAAAGTAGGTCACCTTCCGGGAAGCATAACTTTTGATCCAGGTGTCTGATTGACGAACCGTTTTAAGCGCCAGAAAGCTCACGATGTGAACTATCACATCATAAATTCATAAACAGATTTCCATCAACTTTTTGGGATGTTATGGGATGTTTTAGTGCCTCATATCTCATTTTAGAAATTTTCAGGGGCTTTTCAAAAAACAAAAACTTTAAAATCTTTCAGCTCACAAATGATCTTTACCTGATTCCTTCGCCAAAGGTTGTATATTTATGTTATGTAACTTTTTGTAAGTTTTCGCTTCAATCCGTGCCCAAATGCGAACTTTCCTAAAATAGCAGGTACACTTTCCAAAACAGGCAGGTTGCTATTTTTAGCAGTTTTAGTAAAACTAAAAGTCCTACATCATTATTCAGGATATTATGGAACTAGAAATACTAATTATGGAAAGAAATGAAAACAACTGTAATGATTTTAAAGAAACATATTTTTGGGTGATGCAAGATTACCTTTACACCACTGGATGCTTCTGCATCAGACACCCAGGGTAATATGAGAAGTGACCCTATCATGTCTCATGTTATTGTTTGAGGAAAACCCAAATGGTCAACCTCTACCTTATACAACCAAGAAGAACCTTCAACAGGCCTTTCTTTCTATTTTACCAGATATTCTTCATATTGCTTGTTCCAAGTACTTCTTCCCACACGGCTATCCAAGATCTCTTCTATCTCCTCCATTGAAATAGATGCCAGAATACTCCACTGTGCTTCTGTTGGTCCATCCTCTGTTCCACCTTCATGATATCCTGATAAATCAGCAATGTTGAAACAAGGGAAATATTGATCCCACTCGGCAGTTCTACCTCATATGCATTTCCTGAATCATGTTTCTTCAGGATTCTGCATGGTCCAAATTTCTTCATTTTCAGCTAATTGTATGTTCCAATTGAGATCCTTTCTTTTCTCAAGTAAACCATGACATCCTCTCCTACGTGGAACTCCTTATATCTTCTCTTCTAATCTGCCTTAGCCTTGTACTGAATATTCATCTTATTAATGTGCCTTTTCACCTCTTCATGCAAATTCTTCATGTGTTCTACAAAGTCTTCAGCCTCGACACTTGTCTTTTCTCCTTTGTCGAGATTTCTTAACTCAGAAGCATTTCTTGGACTATTCCCATATATAATTCAGAATGGTGATTTACCAGTACTCCTATTGATAGAATTGTTGTAAGTAAATTCTACCTGTGGTAAAATCAAATCCCATCCCTTAGGCTTATCTCCTACTAAGCATCATAGCAGGCTACCCAAACTCCTATTCACCACATCAGTCTGTCCATCAGTCTGTGGATGGTGTGCAGAACTAAACTTTAAATCTATCTTCAACTTCTTCCATATTGTCCTCCAGAAATAACCAATAAACTTGGTATCTTGATCTGAAACTATGCTCTTTGGGAGACCATGTAATCTCACCACCTCCCTGAAAAATAATTCAACAATATGAACAGCATCATTAGTCTTCTTACAAGGACTAAAATGTGCCATTTTCGAGAATCTGTCCATTACCACAAAAATAGAATCATGTCCTCTCTATGTCCTTGGTAAACCAAGGACAAAATCCATACTAATATCATCCCATGGCTTCTTTGGTAGATGTAGTGGCTGATATAAACCTGTATTCTGACTTGCTCCTTTCGCCATCTGACATACTCTGGAACTTTGCACAAATTTCCTCACATCCTGCTGCAACTACGACCAATAATTATTTTTACCAACAATAGCAATGGTCTTATCTCGACCAAAGTGTCTAGCCAATCCTCCACTATGCTTCTCCTTAATCAGGTTCTTTCTCATGGAACTCCTTGGAATGCACAACTGGCTTCCTCTAAACAACATGCCATCTTGGATTATGAAATCCAACCATTTTGTCCTGTCCAAAGTAACAGGTTCCAAACAAGCTTTCCAGGCCTCTGTAAAATCTGGTTCTTTAGGATACAAACTTTTGAGCTTTTCAAACCCAACAAGCTCTATCTTCATTTCTGTCAACAAATTTTGCCTTTTGCTCAAGGCATTTACAACTTTGTTGGACTTCCCACTCCTATGCTTCAAAATAAAAGGATAGCTCTGCAAAAACTCAACCCATTTTAAGTGCCTTTGATTCAACTTTTCTTGAATATTAAGATAATGCAAATCCTGATTATCACTACATAAAACAAACTCCTTTGGCAACAAATAATGTCTCCATTTCTTCAAAGCTTTAACTATTGCATAAAACTCTTGATCATAAACAAAATACTTTTTCTTGGCATCATTAAGCTTCTCACTAAAATAGGCAATGGGCTTACCTTCTTGACTCAAAACAGCTCCTATACCACTACCACTAGCATCACAATCTACTTGAAATACCTTATTGAAATCTGGAAGTGCCAAAATAGGTTGTTCTACAAATTTCTACTTCAATGTATCAAAGCTCTTGTTTGCTCCTTTAGTCCATCTAAACTCTTTTCTATCCCCTTTCATTATCTCAATTAGGGGTGCACAAATGCTACTGAAATTCTTGATAAACTTTCTGTAAAAACTTGCCAAACCATGAAAAGATCTTACCTCCCTTGCACTCCTTGGCGTAGGCCATTCAATGATAGCCCTTACTTTTTCTGGGTCCATCTTAAGACCTTCCTCTGAGACAACAAATCCTAGGTATACCAACTCCTTTTCAAAACTGCATTTCTTCAGATTAATCAGCAACTTTTCCTCCCTCAGCTTCTCTAAAATTCTTCTGATATGCATCAGATGCTCATCCCAAGTCTTACTGAAAATCAAAATATCATCCAAATAAATAATAACAAAACTTCCCAAAAATTCTTTTAGTACCTCGTTCATGAGCTGCATGAATGTGCTCAGTACATTGTTTAGCCCAAATGGCATGACTAACCACTCATCAAACCTTCTTTAGTTTTGAAGGCTGTCTTCCACTCGTCTCCTTCTCTGATACGGATCTGGTGATACCCACTCTTCAAGTCAATCTTCATGAAGTACTTGGCTCCACTCAAACAGTCCATTATGTCATCCATTCTCGGCAATGGAAATCTGTACTTGATCATGATCTTATTGATGGTTCAAGAGTCTGTACACATTCTCCACTCTCCATCTTCCTTTGGTGCTAGTACTGTAGGTACCGCACATGGACTTAGGCTTTCTCTTATCAATCCCTTCCTCAACAACTCCTCAACTTGTCTGTTCAACTCTTCACTTTCTACTGGAGTCATTCTATGGGTTGCCTTGTTTGGCAAACTAGCTCCTAGTATCTAATCCATTTGATGACTTATCTTCCTTACTGGTGGTAAACCTTCTAGTACATTATTAGAGATAATGTCCTGAAATTCTTCCAACATATCTGAGACTTCTGTTGGTCCATCTTCACATTTCTCTTGACTGATCTTAGGAATCAATGCAAAGCAATGACGCTCATGCTTCATACCTTCCAAAAATTTCCTACCATCTACCAGGCAAATTTTGGAAGTACTACATACCTTTTCTTCCACCTCCTTCAAGGGCTTCAACTTATGATGAACTCCATCCTTTGTTAGGGAATATGTGTTTGCACGACCATCATGGACAATGCTCCTATCATACTGCCATGGCCTCCCAGACAGCATATGACATGCATGCATCGGTATGATATCAGACAACACCTCATCATGGTAGTCACCAATCTTGAACTTCACTAAACACTGCTCATTGACCAAAGCTCTATGTTCCTTTTGCAACCATGCAATCCGATATGGATGTGGATGCATTCTTCTTGTCAACTTCAACTTGTCAACCATCTGCTCTAAAACAAGATTGTCAGTTCTTCTACTGTCAATATTAATATCACAACACTTACCTTCACATTTACACCTTGTGCAGAATAAAATCTTCCTCTGATTTATTTCTTTCTTCTCATTCAACAAGATTCTTCTAACAACTAGGGTTTCTCCCCTTTCAACATCTTCGGAATGCTCAGAATGTGCATCTTCATCTACATGTGCAACTCGTGCATTACCTTCAGGTCTTCTATTTGTCCTTCCTTGATGTTGCGGACACTCGTATGCTTGATGCTCTTCTTCTCCACATTGGAAACAGGTTCCTCTGAAACCTCCTCTTTCGAGTCCTTGCCCAGGTCTGCCTCTTCCTCTTCCTCTTTGCTCACCATTGTTCTGGTCACGAGGGCAGTAGGTATTGTCTCCTCTCTAATTTCGACTAGTGCTGACTTATTCACTTTTCTTTGAATCTTCATTTCGGCCCCCATAGGGTCTTCCACCAGTCCTTCCACCTTAACCTCTTCCCCTTTGCTTGCTGTCAAATCTTTTATTTAGCTTCTCTTCCACCTTCAGGGAAAACTGGTATGCATCTTCTATGGTGGTCATTCTGACCAGGCTCAGTTCCTCTTGAATACTCAGCCTTAACCCATTAATGTAGCAGGCTACCTTCTCTTTGTTGGGCTCTGCATGGCCTGTCTTGATAGTAATCTTATAAAACTCTTCTGTATACTCCTTAATAGACTTGTTACCTTGCTTCAGTCCTTGCAACTTCTTCAACAACTCCATCTCATAGTCCATAGGAATTAACTACTTCTTTAGTTTCTCCACCATCTGATCCCATCTGGTGATCTTTCTTTTTCCTCTTCTGTTCCTCTCTAACTGGACCTCCTTCAACCAAATATTGGCATGGCCCTTCAATTTTGTTTTTGCAAACTTGACCCGATCTAGGTCTTCTACATCTTCATACTCGAAATATTCCTCCATGTCATTGGTCCAATCAATAAGCTATTCCAGATTCAAATCTCCAGAATATGTAGAAACTTCGATCTTGGGCCTCTTTCCAATATTCGAAATGGCCCTCAACAACTTAACTTCTGCAGGATCTCCTGCAACTTCTTTTTCTTCCCCAGACAGCTTCATCTTCACTTTCTTCTCTTGTTCTCGGCTCAAACCCTCTTCACAACTCCTCTTGCAATGCATCGATTTTTCTTTGCAGGGCTCTAAAACCCTCTTCTGTCAAAGCATTCCTTTCAATACGGTTTCTTCGTGGAGTCATTTTGATCTCCACAGCAAACCCACAACCTTAGGGCCTAGTGCAAACTGCCTCACGGTTGGCGATCTGTCTACACACTCAGGAACTCTTGCTCTGATACCACTTGATGAAGGGGGTAAATCAAAAAACACATAACAATAGAAATTGAACACAAAAAATTGAACTTTCTTTTATTGATCTGGGCAACTCATTACATTACAGAAGCTCAATTACAATCAGAGGATAAATCCTCTACTGGCTGCAACACATTACAGCATTCCCAACCTCAAGACTCTAGAATCTTCAACCTTCTGTAACCCCAAATTAGCTAGGGTTTCATTTTTCCTAACTATTATTGACTCTACACTTGCCCTCTTAACTCTACTATCACCCAGGGTTCCCAAAATAGTCATAAATATCACTTTTTGGCGGCCTTCAGCTAAATTTTAAAATTTGCAACTCCCTCCAAAAGTAGGTCAACTTCCGGGAAGCATAACTTTTGATCCGGGTGTCCAATTGATGAACCGTTTTAAGTGTCGAAAAGCTCGCGATGTGAACTATCATGCCGAAAATGCGTAAACAGATTTTTGTCAAATTTTTGGGATGTTATGGGTTGTTTTGGTGCCTCATATCTCGTTTTAGAAATTTTCAAGGGCTTTTTAGGAAACAAAAACTTTAATATCTTTTAGCTCACAAATGATCTTTGCTTGATTCCTTCACCAAAGGTCTTATATTTCTGTTATGTAAGTTTCTGTAAGTTTTCGCTTCAATCCGTGCCTAAATGCAAACTTTCCTAAAATAGCAGTACACTTTCCAAAACAGGCAGGTTGCTATTTTTAGCAATTTTAGAAAAAGTAAAAGTCTTACATCATTATTCAGGATATTATGGAACTAGAAATACTAATTATGGAAAGAAATGAAAACAACTGCAATGATTTTGAAGTAACATATTTTTGGGTGATCCAAGATTGCCTTTACACCACTGGATGCTCTTACATCAGACACCCAGTGTAATATGAGAAGTGACCCTGCCACGTCTCAAGTGTTTGTTTAAGGAAAACCCAATCAGTCAACCTCTACCTTAGACAACCAAGAAGAATCTTCAATAGGCCTTCCTTTCCATTTTACCAAATATTCTTCATATTGCTTGTTCCAAGTACTTCTTCCCACACGGCTATCTAAGATCTCTCCTATCTCCTCCATTGAAGTAGATGCCAGAATACTCCACTGTGCTTCTATTGGTCCATCTTTTGTTCCACCTTCATGATATTCTGATAAATCAGCAATGTTGAAAACAGGGGAAATATTGATCCCACTCGGCAGCTCTACCTCATATGCATTTCTTGAATCATGTTTCTTCAGGATTCTATATGGTCCAAATTTCTTCATTTTCAGCTTACTATATGTTCCAACTGGGAACCTTTCTTTTCTCAAGTGAACCATGACTTCCTCTTCTCTGTGGAACTCCTTATATCTCCTCTTCTGATCCGTCTTTGCCTTGTACTGAATATTCATCGTATTAATGTGCCTTTTCACCTCTTCATGCAAATTCTTCATGTGTTCTGCAAAGTCTTTAGCTTTGGTACTTGTCTTTTCTCCTTTGTCGAGATTTCTTAACTCTGAAGCATTTCTTGGACTATTCCCATATATAATCTAGAATTGTGATTTACCAGTATCCTATTGACAGAATTGTTGTAAGCAAATTCTGCCTGTGGTAAAATCAAATCCCATCCCCTGGGCTTATCTCCTACTAAGCATCGTAGCAGGCTACCCAAACTCCTATTCACCACTTCGGTCTGTCCATCAGTCTGTGGATGGTGTGCAGAACTGAACTTCAAATCTGTCTTCAAATTCTTCCATAATGTCCTCTAGAAATAACCAACAAACTTGGTATCTCGATCTGAAACTATGCTCTTTGGTAGACCGTGTAATCTCACCACCTCCCTGAAAAAATAATTTAGCAATATGAACAACATCATTAGTCTTCTTACAAGGAATGAAATGTGCCATCTTCGAGAATCTATCCACCACAACAAAAATGGAATCATGTCCTCTCTGTGTCCATGGTAAACCAAGAACAAAATCCATACTAATATCATCCCATAGCTTCTCTGGTACAGGTAGTGGTTGATATAAACCTGTATTCTAACTTGCTCCTTTCACCATCTGACATACTCTGCAACTCTAAACAAATTTCTTCACATCCTGCTGCAACTATGGCCAATAATAATTTTCACCAACAATAGCAATGGTCTTATCTCGACCAAAGTGTCTAGCCAATCCTCCACTATGCTTCTCCTTAATCAGGTTCTCTCTCATGGAACTCCTTAGAATGCACAATTGGCTTCCTCTAAACAACATGCCATCTTGGATTATGAAATTCAACCATTTTATCTTGTCCAAAGTAATAGGTTCTAAACAAGCTTTCCAGGCCTCTGCAAAATCTGGATCTTTAGGATACAAACTTTTGAGCTCTTCGAACCCAACAACCTCTATCTTTATTTCTGTCAACAAATTTTACCTTCTGCTCAAGGCATCTGCAACTCTGTTGGATTTCCCACTCCTGTGCTTCAAAACAAAAGTATAGTTCTGCAAAAACTCAACCCATTTTAAGTGCCTTTGATTCAACTTTCCTTGACTATTAAGATACTGCAAAGCCTGATGATCAGTATATAAAACAAACTCCCTTGGCAACAAATAATGTCTCCATTTCTTCAAACCTTGAACTATTGCATAAAACTCTTGATCATAAATAGAATACTTTTTCTTGGCATCATTAAGCTTCTCACTAAAATAGGCAATGGGCTTACCTTCTTGACTCAAAACAGCTCCTATACCACTACCACTAGCATCACAATCTCCCTGAAATACCTTATTGAAATCTGGAAGTGCCAAAATAGGTTGTTCTACAACTTTCTACTTCAATGTATCAAAGCTCTTGTCTACTTCTTTAGTCCATCTAAACTCTTTTCTATCCCCTCTCATTGTCTCAGTTAGGGGTGCACAAATGCTACTGAAATTTCTGATAAACTTTCTGTAAAAACTTGCCAAACCATGAAAAGATCTTTCCTCCGTTACACTCCTTGGCGTAGGCCATTCAATGATAACCCTTACTTTTTCTGGGTCCATCTTAAGACCTTCCTCTGAGACAACAAATCCTAGGTATACCAACTCCTTTGCAAAACTGCATTTCTTCAGATTAATCAGCAACTTCTCCTCCTTCAGCTTCTCTAAAACTCTTCTGATATGCATTAGATGCTCATCCCAAGTCTTATTGAAAATCAAAATATCATCCAAATAAACAATAACAAAACTTCCCAAAAATTCTTTCAGTACCTCGTTCATGAGCCGCATGAATGTGCTTGGTGCATTGGTTAGCCCAAATGGCATGACTAACCACTCATACAAACCTTCTTTGGTTTTGAAGGCTGTCTTCCACTCATCTCCTTCTCTGATACGGATCTGGTGATACCCACTCTTCAAGTCAATCTTCTTGAAGTACTTGGCTCCACTCAAACAGTCCATTATGTCATCCATGTTGGGTATTAGAAATTTGTACTTGATCGTGATCTTATTGATGGCTCGAGAGTCTGTACACATTCTCCACTCTCCATCTTTCTTTGGTGCTAGTACTGCAGGTACCGCACATGGACTTAGGCTTTCTCTTATCAATCCCTTCCTCAACAACTCCTGAACTTGTCTGTTCAACTCTCCACTTTTTGCTGGAGTCAATCTATGGGTTGCCTTGTTTGGCAAACTAGCTCCTAGTATCAAATCTATTTGATGACTTATCTTCCTTACTGGTGGTAAACCTTCTAGTACATTATCAAAGATAATGTCCTGAAATTCTTCCAACATATCTGAGACTTCTGCTGGTACATCTTCACATTTCTCTTGACTTATCTTAGGAATCAATGCAAAGCAATGACGCTCATGCTTCATACCTTCCAAAAATTTCCTACCATCTACTAGGCAAATTCTGGTAGTACTACATACCTTTTCTTCCATCTCCTTCAAAGGCTTCAATTTATGACGAACTCCATCCTTTGTTAGGGAATATGTGTTTGCACGCCCACCATGGACAGCGCTCCTATCATACTACCATGACCTCCCCAACAACATATTCCATGCATCCATTGGTATGATATCACACATCACCTCATCATGGTAGTCACCAATCTTGAACTTCACTAAACACTGCTCATTGACCAAAGCTCTATGGTCCTTCTGCAACCATGCAATCCGATATGGATGTGGATGCTTTCTTCTTGTCAACTTCAACTTGTCAACCATCTCCTCTGAAACAAGATTGTTAGTGCTTCCACTGTCAATAATAATATCACAACACTTACCTTCACATTTGCACCTTGTGCAGAATAAACTCTTCCTCTAATTTGGTTCTTTCTCCTCATTCAACAAGGTTCTTCTAACAACTAGGGTTTCTCCCCTTTCAGTATCTTTAGAATGCTCAGAATGTGCATCTTCATCTACATGTGCAACTCATGCATTACCTTTAGGTCTTCTATTTGTCCTTCCTTGATGTTGCGGACACTCGTATGCTCGATGTCCTTCTTCTCCACATTAGAAACAGGTTCCTTTGAAACCTCCTCTTCTGAGTCCTTGCCCGAGTCTGCCTCTTCCTCTTCCTCTTTACTCACCATTGTTCTGGGCATGAGGGCAGTAGGTATTATCTCCTCTCTAATTTTGACTGGTGCCGACTTCTTCACTTTTCTTTGAATCTTCATTTCGTCCCCATAGGGTCTTCCACTAGTCCTTCCGCCTTGACCTCTTCCCCTTTGCTTTCTATCAAATCTTTTATTTAGCTTCTCTTCCACCTTCAAAGAAAATTGGTATGCATCTTCTATGGTGGTCATTCTGACCAGGCTCAACTCCTCTTGAATACTCGGCCTCAACCCATTAATGTAACGGTCTACCTTCTCCTTGTTGGTCTCTGCATGGCCTATCCTGATAGTAATCTTATAAAACTCTTCTGTATACTCCTTAACAGACTTGTTACCTTGCTTCAGTCCTTGCAGCTTCTTCAGCAACTCCATCTCATAGTCCACAGGAATGAACTGCTTCTTCAGTTTCTCCACCATCCGATCCCATCTGGTGATCTTTCCTTTTCTTCTTCTATTCCTCTCTAACTGGACCTCCTTCCACCAAATATTGGCATGGCCCTTCAATTTTGTTTTTGCAAACTTGACCTGATCTGGGTCTTCTACATCTTCATACTCGAAATATTCCTCCATGTCATTGATCCAATCAATAAGCTGTTCTAGATTCAAATCTTCAGAATATGTAGAAACTTCGATCCTAGGCCTCTTTCCAATCTTTGAAATGGCCCTCAACAACCTAACTTCTGCAAGATCTCTTACAACTTCTTTTTCTTCCTCATATAGCTCTTCTTTAGCTTCATCTTCACTTTCTTCTCTTGTCCTTGGCTCAAACACTCTTCGTAGCTCCTCTTGCAATGCATTGATTTGCCTTTGCAGGGCTCTAAAACCCTCTTCTGTCAAAGCATTCCTCCCAATACGGTTTCTTTGTGGAGGCATCTTGATCTCCGTAGCAAACCCACAACCTCAGGTCCTGGTGCAAACTGCCTCACAATTGGTGATCTGTCTACACACTTAGGAACCCTTGCTCTGATACCACTTGATGAAGGGGTAAATCAAAAAATACACAACAACAAAAATTAAACCCAGAAAATAGAACTTTCTTTTACTGATCTGGGAAACTCATTACATTACAGAAGCTCATTTACAATTAGAGGATGAATCCTCTACTGTTGCAACACATTACAGCTTTCCCAATCTCAAGACTCTAGAATCTTCAGCCTTCTATAATGCTAAATCAGCTAGGGTTTCTATTTTCCCACCTATTCTTGACTCTACACTTACCCCCTTAACTCTACTACTGCCCAAGGTTCCCAAAATAGTCATAAATAGCACTTTTTGGAACTAAATTTCAAAATTTGCAAATCCCTCCAAAAGTAGGTCAATTTCCGGGAAGCATAACTTTTGATCCGGGTGTTCGATTGACGAACCGTTTTAAGTGTCGGAAAGTTCGCGATGTGAACTATCACACCATAAATGTGTAAATGGATTTCTGTCAACTTTTTGGGACTTTATAGAATGTTTTAGTGCTTCATATCTCGTTTCATAAATTTTCGGGGGCTTTTCGGAAAACAAAAGCTTTAATATCTTTCAGCTCACAAATGATCTTTGCCTGATTCCTTCGCCAAAGGTCTTATATTTCCGTTATGTAAGTTTCTGTAAGTTTCGCTTCAATCTGTGCCCAATTGCAAACTTTTCTAAAATAGCAGGTACACTTTCCAAAACAGGCAGGTTGCTATTTTTAGAAAAACTAAAAGTCCTACATCATTATTCAGGATATTATGGAACCAAAAATATTAATTATAGAAAGAAATGAAAACAACTGTAATAATTTTGAAGCAACATATTTTTGGGTGATGCAAGAATCCCTTTACACCATTGGATGCTCCTGCATCAAAAAGGAAGACCTAGACAAACAATACATATGGATGAAAGTGAAAGAAAGGGAAGACACCATCTATCTTGCTACATGTTATTTTTCTCCTTATGGATCAAAATTGTATAAGAAGAGGAACCTAGATAAAGAAGATCCGTATGCAACCATAAAAAAGAACATATATGCTTATAGTGCAGTAGGGGACATCATTTTAATGGGAGACTTCAATGCGAGAATAGAAAATAGTCAAGCTCTATACCTTAGGGATCAAGAGGGAGTAAAAGACAATCCTCTATGGTTAGAAGAGGAAGAAAATGAAAAGTGGGAAAGGGACTCTCAAGATAGAAAATGCGGTATCACGCAGTACGGGGTAGAATTGTTACGACTATGCAGCTTGTACGGTTTGATTATTTGCAATGGTATCAAAACATGGACGAGCTCAGGGAATATCACGTGTCAAACATATAATGGGCAAAGTGTGGTGGACTATGTTATTTGTTCTCAGAATTTGTTGGCAAGGCTAACAGAAGTAGAGGTGAGAGATTGTCCTATAGAGATGAAATCTGATCACAATCCGATTTATGTAAGGATCAGCATGCAAAAAGACACTCAAAATCATCATCAAGTTAGATTACAACAAAACCAAAAGGAAATGGCCCCTCAAGGCATTGTTCTCTTGACACAAGGGAACCAAGAGATCTTTAGAACAACACTTGAAAAATAGTTGTAGAGGAGAAAAGATCCCAGGATGGTCAATTTAAATATGATAACAATAGGCATTGATAAGTTGACAATGATAATTCACAAAGGTCTCAATTTTTTGCAAAAGGTCTAAGCCTAAAAGAAGCAGCAAAAATAGTTTCTCGGCAAATCCGTGGTATGATGAAGACTGCAAGACAACCAAGAGAATGCTGAAAATCTAAGGAACTAAAAAGGAATATGAAAAACTTGTTAGAAGGGAAAAAGAAGCTTATATGCAGACAAGAAAGAAAGAGCTAGTCTCTGTTGGGAAACACAATCTGAGAGGCTTCTAGAAGGAATTGCAATTGAAAAACTCAGCTACAAAGAACAACATTACGGACTCCCAATGGCTAGACTATGCAAAGACGTTGTATGGGCGTGATCAAAATAAAGATGTCCCCCCAGTTATCAAATCAAGTGCCAAACTCTTTTCTACAAAAGACATTAAAGATGGAATTAAAAAGCTAGTAGCAGGGAAAGCACGTGATATAGATGGCTTACAGGCGGAGTTCATAAAATGGGGCACGGAAGCCCTCACACCACACATCAAAAGAATTTTTAATGGGGTCATTCAGAATGGTTTCCCAATGAATTAGATAACTAGAGTTGTCATTCCATTGCTTAAAAGTGGAGATGTCAATAACCCCTCGAACTACTGCACTATAATGATCAACCCTCTTTTTGGCAAACTTTTCGGGAGTATGGTTGAGCGTCGAATCAGTATGTGGGCAGAAAAGGAGGGAAAGAGGGCGAAAGGACAAGCATGTTTCAGACCAAAACATTCCATAATTGACCACTGCATTACCCTCAAACACTTGATTGAGAAGGTTTGAGATAAACAAGGAGAAGAGGCATTTTGCTGCTTTGTCGACTTCAAGAAGGCGTTTGACACTGTTCCTAGAAGCAAGTTATGGAGTAGAATGGAAGAGCTGGGAATTCCAGAAATGTATAGAGCTTCTGTGCATAAGTTGTATGATCAGGTTCAGGCCAAAATTAGAACCAAAAAAGGTTTATCAGAATGTTTTGGGAGTGACATTGGGGTCAAGCAGGGTTGTCTGCTATCTCCTATCCTATTTGGTTTGTACATTGACAAATTAGAGGAATGGATAGACAAGTTTGGTGGAGGGGGTGTCCACTTGGCCAGTTATGTAGTAAAGTTATTATATGTGGATGATCTTATCTTAATGGCAAAAACAGTGCACGACTTGAAGGAACACCTAAAAGCTTTAGAATTGTTTTGTCAAGAGGTTGGGATGCAGGTGAACACCAGCAAAACTAAGATCATGATCTTTACCTTGAAAAGAGAGAAGGCTTCGGTGGAATTTGTCTTTGAAGGTAGCCCCTACAGGCAGTCAATGAATACAAGTATCTTGGCCTGGGTTTCCACAATAAGCTCAGTTGGGAGACGTGTAGGGCAAAAAAGATATAAGGGGGTTGGAAAGCTTTATACTCATTGCAAAATCTATGCAGAAGTACTGAATTGTGGGACTAGAAAACTAAGAAAACTCTTTTTGGGTTGTTGGTGGTGCCGGTGGTGCTATATGGGTGTGAGGTTGGGGTGGCAACATGTCAGAGATGAAATGGAGACAGATAGAGAGGTTGCAAAAGCATCTAATCACAAGTAGTTTCAGAATAGAAGTTGTGTCGGTCCATTATGAGATTGCACTAGTTGAGGCCAGTGCCTTTCCTGTTGAGGCATTGACGTTGATCTGGATGCTAAGTTACTTAAAAAGGCTTGAGAACATGGCGCTGCTCCGATGGCCCATAATGACGGTAGAGGAAAAATTAGAGAGAAGAAAGAGTACGTGGATGATGAATAAGTGGGACATAAGCATAAAAGAGTACCCAAATACTAAAGAGGATATTACAAAGTACATGCAAGAAAAAGTCAAAGTAAACATGTGGACAATGCAATGGGGGAGGAAAAAAGAATACTACATAAAGCATTTTAATCCTTCTTATGATCACACACAAAAGAACTACATAGGAGCAGAGATAAAATGGAAAGCGAAAATGTTAATGGCCCAAATAAGGACTAGTTTGCACCAACTTAGATGTGAAATCGGAAGGTGGGAGAGGCCAAAAGAAGAGTGGGCAGAGAGAATATGTTGTTTTTGCACTTTGGAGTTAGTGGAGACAGAATGGCATTATATCATGGAGTCCCTGGAGTACAAGGACATTCAGGCCAACTATCGTGATACTTTGAATGTGGGCTCTTTGACCAACTTGTCTGAAGAAGAGAGGATAGCTAAATTTGTAGTGTATTTGACCAAGATTCATAACAGAAGATCTAGGATCCAAAAAGAAAGGGGGTTCAATTAGGTGCTGTGTGGTCGGTCTGCTTGTTTTGGTTCTCGGTTTTCCTGGGTGCTTTGGTTCTTTTGTTGAGTGTTTTGGTTCTTGTTGGTCCAATAGACTGTTTTGGCCTCATGGACATTATTAAAAGCCTTCATTCATTCATTAAGCCCCAACTTCCTATGTCTTGGCGTCTTGAGTGACAGATCCTCCCAGTTTCATTGGTTTACTCTTTACTATGGTTAATATCCTGTCCACTTGTTGCTTCAATGTGCACTAAATTCTAACCTACAATAGCATGTATTCCCGTGGCCCTGTGGCCTTGACTTTTCCACTATAAAGAAGGATCCTTGGTGGACCTTGCCTCGTTGAATCCCTATGGTTGACAAATCAAGGCATGGCATGTGTCTTCGAACTTAGTCATGAAATAAGCCTCTCATCCGACAGAGCACTAGCTAGATATGTCTGCCACATGGTAGTTTCCTATTGTCACTCTTGAGTTGCTTCCTCATGCCTTTATGGGAGGGGCTTACTTCTTCCCTTGATGCATTGATATGCGGTCTATTCATTTAGTGACGTGTGGCCATTCAACTAAGTGACAAGTATTGTAAAGGATTCACAGAAAGGTGATAGCTCTTGGAAGTGACTAGTGGAAGCGGCTATCCAGCCCCAAAAATGCACCGTGACATGGATGCCACTTCTGCATCTATGCATCCATAGTATAATAAATGAAATTGCTTCCTATTGATTGACAATAAATTCCTTTTCCGTATGTTTCCGAGAGAGCATGGGAAAGACATTCCGTTGTCTTCTTAGGCTAGCTCAACAATGAGATATTATTTCATTTTTTAAATCTCCCTCTAAGACGTTGGAGCGTCTCTTAATTAAAATGATCCCCGTCTTTCGTTACAGTTTATAGATGTAACATGTTTAAACTATGTCCGCTTATAAGTAAATCTCTAAATTAAAATCATACTCACCTCTTTATTACAATGAATACATAGGATAATTTAAAGACAATACGTTTACACAATTTTTTTAAATTTTTATTTATTTATTCATTATTATTATTTTTACTAAAATGATACACTTTACATATTATAATATATTTATTCTTTTATAAAAATAAACGTTTTCACTACAATTTATTAAGTCTATGATTTAAGGTTAACATGATAAATGTTAAATTTTAAATTAATTAGTAAAAAGTTTGATAATATGAGTTATTTTATTTATTATATGGACACATTAATTTTAATTTTAATTTTAAAAGAACCATCACTATTTTATTTAGTTAAAGAGTTATTTTATTTTATTTTAGAATTATTTTATTTACTACATGGATACATAAATTTTACACCATTCATTATTTTTCTATTTCTTTTGTTTTGTTTCTACTTTGAAAGATATAGTAAATATTACATACTTATATTTTATTTTTAAAAATTTATATTTATTATTAAATATTAATTATTTAATGTGCAAATGGTTGTCAAATTTAAGGGATTCTTACATGTATAGGTCACAACATGATGTCTACGCCTTGCTACTATTGTAGAACGCCTCTTGACCACGTGATTATGGAATTTAAATAGATTAAATATAATATTTAGTTAATTTTTTTTTATCGAATGTCACTAAAGATATTAGGGATTGATTTCCCATGAATTTACAACACTAATTTGTATATGTTATAGATGGAATAGAGAAGAGGAATATGATGTGTTCATACTAATCATGTTTCAACTTATATAATTGTAATTGTTGATTCGTTAGCATTTTTCATGGATGGATAGCCGTGCATTTTCGGTGCTGGATAGCCGCTTCCTAAAAACTGCCCATGCCAAGGACAATAAAGATGGAGATATGGAGAATGAATGAAGGGATGTACAAGGACTGAACCAATTAATGGTTTGGTCTCATGCATACAACTTGTGTAAAGAATTTAATTACCCAAGCAAGCAAAGAGTAATTAAAATATGTGGGCAGGAGAGAAGGTTGTCCTTGAAGAACTTGGCACAAGGAGAATGGACCACCTTTCAAATCATATCTAAAATCATCATGAGGATTTAGTGAAAGCTCCAATTTGTAGTACCAATTACTGCAATTTTTTGTTGAGGGCAAAAGAGGCATTGATGAGAGTTGAAACACCACCGAGGCAAAGAGGACATGAAATCTAGCAATAAATGCCCATAAATGGAATGCGTGCCGATAGGAAGCATAGTAGTGACAAGACTAAGTAGCCGTAGGAGAAGAATGAATCTTGTCCTCAATGAATGTTGATAAGCCAAGTGGGTGGTAGGCTTGAACAACAACAAAATTTGAATGTTGAGGAGATTTTTCAACTGCCAAGTTAGCCAACCAATCCGTGACAGAGTTTGCTTCCCTATAATAGTGTGAAATATGATAGGAATCCATGTCCTTAAAGATTCTCCATAACATTTGCAGAACATATTTCAATTTCCAATTATGGATTGCCTTAGATTTAACAACATTTATAATGATTAGGGACTCGCCTTAAATCCAAATTTGCTTCACCTTGTGTTCCTTTGCCAGTTGCAAGCGATGAAACAGGGCGTAAAATTCTACCTCGTTATTTGAAGCCTGTGATAATCTGGATGCTCTTGCAGACCTGATTTACCTGGTTGCCATGGGACACCCCATCAAAATTTAGTTTGATATAGTGTGAATTAAGAGGAATCCATTTGATCTTATCTCTATCAATCTTATAAACTTTTCCTGTTATTAAGTTGAAGGTGGGGGAGTTTCAAGAGCTTCCAATATTTAAGTAAGACATTGTCCCAACCATTCTACTTAAATATCATCCACTTCAATGGTCAAACAGCCAATAGCAATTTTACACCTCATTCACAACAAAAAGTGGTAAATATTTATCCTATTTTTATTAGACAGAATTGACTTTTAACTGTTGAAGTGGATGATATTTAAGAACAACCCCAACCCTGTCCCAATCTGTAAATTTTTCATTTGGAGTAATTCTTTTATTGATTTTTGACATAACCACCTTGTTAATTGCTGAGGGGTATTTCCTAAAAAAAATATGTAGTTTCTCTCCTTCCAGATTTGCCAAATGACGATGGAAGGACAAACCTCCCATGTTGACTCTGAATAGAGTGTTGGCCAGCTTTGGAAAAGCTACAGAAGGGTTTTGGGGAGAGGAGAGCTCCAATTGAGATGCTCAAATAGCCAGTACCAACACTTTGAACTAAAAGAGCAATGGAGTAACAAATGATTAGTGTCCTCTTCGCATTCTCCACATAAGACATATTTGAAAGCTTGACAAACATTCTTTTTACATAATCCTTTCCCTGTAAGAATTCTATTATGAAGGGTGAGCCAAGAAAAGGCGCCCGCTTTAGGTAAAATTGAATCATTCCAACAAAGTTTGTATGGCCATTCAGATCTAGCAGCTGTAGTAAGAAATTTATATCCCTGATTTACTAAATAGAAATTTGATTTGGCACCGGTCCACATTATTTCATCCTCCTGCTCCGAAAAGAAACCACTCTAATTGATATAATTTTATGTAAAATTTCTTTTTGATTTGGAGGAAAGTAACAATCCTCAAAACTTTTCCATCTCATTTTAGTGGAGAAACTATCATGATTAGGTTCCCAATAATCCTAAATGCTAACACCCCACATATTCTTCAAGTAGATTTGAGATTCGACGAGATCCTCTCTTAAGGATAAGGATAGACAACCAGTCTATGAGTCCTCCCAGAATTTAGCCTTGGTACCATTATGGACAATCCATGTTGAGAAAGACATAAAACCTGTCTATCATGCACAATAAAATTCTATATATATTCAATTTGTTATGTGAAGTTACTGAAGTTTTATTTTTACCATTTTCATTGCCACTTAAGGGTGTTGTTTGGCCCATCATGATCTTGCACTCAACTTTGGAAGTATTGTAAATGTCATAATAGATCACCTCTACCATCATACTTTGTAAAACACGGTGCCACAAATCCACTTCATGAAGGATAAATCAAAATGTCAACATGTGCCAAGGGATTGTGCAATATTCCAATAACATCATCTAGTGGTTGAAATATTTACATTAAGTATTAACATAAAGTTCTAAATGATCAACCTTAGTGATGAGATATAAGTTCACATAAGATGAAATATCATGCTCAATGTGTCTCATATTCCCATGTGTATTCATCATGTCATGTGTAGTAGTGGTGGAGGATGCAAAATATGTATAATTAATTAATGACACATTGTCCTCAAATATGCCAAGTAAAAATTGTAAAATATCCTCATTTCAAGTTCATCCTTAGGTATGTCTAAATCATGTGTTTGTTATATAGATGGTGTAGATGAATGTACTCCATAATTGTGCAAAATACATATCAAGAAATAATGAGAGGGTTCACACGTGGATCTCTATAAAAAAGTTGTATATATCATCATGATGCATGGAAAAGTTCATGGGATCCACTAATGAATGACCACTAGAAGGAGAAGAATGAAAATCATGAGTAAAACATGGTCTATGGCCCATAGTAAAGTGATCTATGAAAGCACATGACAATGCATGGAAGGATGTATTAGAAGCATGACATTGTTTAGCTCCATTAATCAAAGTATCACTAAAGGCATTTATCAAAGTACAATCATTGTACATAAAAGAATAGCTTGAAGATAAGAATGATCTAACATGTAACTTTACATCTTCAATTCCACTAAATGACTCTACCATAGGTGTATTAAGAAAATGTTCATCATAAACCACATAATCATGAAACAAAGAGTCATAAATCTCATTGTAAGAAGATAAAGAAGTGTCACTATGCTCATCATTAAACATATTATTAATAGACGATGATCCATAAGATAGAGAAGAGAGATCATCATGAACAACATGGGGGATAATGACCTGATTTGAAGGTGAACAAGGCATATGACTAGTGATAGAAGAAGTGCAAGTATCATAGATAGGTACTCCAAAATCAACAAGTATATCACTAGGTATGGGTGAAGGTGCATCATCATCACATGTAGATTAAGGTAAGACATGTATCTACCTCATAGGTGTCCATAGGTTCAACATGAGATGTAGAAAAATGATCATCATACATATAAAAGATGCTAATGCATTCAAAGCACATGAATATATGGGCATAGGGCCAACATGACATGTAAGAGATATATCATCAAGAGGTATAAGAATGTCATGCATAGGTGAGGGAGTTCTATTATTGTCAATAGCCATTGTACTAGAAGCATCACTAACACATGATAAATCTTTGCTAGGTAGATGGTCATCACTATCACAAGCCATAATTTCATCATGAAGCTTATAAGTAAATGACATAAGAATATCTAAGAGGAGATGATGAGCACTCACCAACTCAAGTAAAGAGGAAAAATTTAATACATGGTTAAAAAACCTCCATTAAAAATTTACATCATCATCCATAGCTTAAAATGTCATTGTGTATCAAGGATGGAGGTATGATGTTCGATGAAAGATAGAAAATGATCAAAATCTAAGATATGTTCATACATAGATCAACCAAGGAAAAATATGACCTAAAAGGATCCATAAGGTAAGATTGTCCTATGGTTGGAGGGGGATAAATATATATGTCACTATGTATACCCAAACCCTAATCAAGCTATAATATGCATATGCAAACAAAATAAATCCAAACCCTAGAAAATTGAAAAATCAATGATACTATTCAAACTAGATTAGATCTAAAAACACTACAAAAGGT
Source organism: Cunninghamia lanceolata (assembly GCA_027924645.1). Lineage (NCBI taxonomy): Eukaryota > Viridiplantae > Streptophyta > Pinopsida > Cupressales > Cupressaceae > Cunninghamia > Cunninghamia lanceolata. The sequence continues at coordinate 8,071,777 of BSBN01000635.1, read as the reverse complement.
GAAGGTATAACCCCATGGCCAAACCCTAGGGGATGTAAGAATGGATAGGTTCACTGAAAATGTAAAGAAAAATTACAATCTCCTTAATAGTGTTGCTTAGGGTAATTAATCAATGAACAATAAACACAAATTAACATAGGTGATTGGAGTTTGGTAGATAAGTTAGAACAATTAAATGCTAATTAAGAAAATTAAATGTAAAGGAACATTATACTCATTTGTGGGAACTATGATGAAGAATTTAGCCTAATGTAGCACAAATTTGACTCACCAATTATGCTTGCTATCTAGAATTTTGTGCAAACTTGGACTTCTCTATGGGTTAATTTTGTGGCTATAGATTAATTCCACACCACATCTTATAGATTTGATCATTAACACATGGTCCTAATCTAGCTTACGATGTACTTCTATTACCAAAATCCATGTATTTTTTGCTCTTTGTTGACTATTATGGGTTGGAAATATTTAAAATACCTTAGGGAAATTAACGGATTGGAAGGGTGGGTTCTCATAGGTTAAACCCCTCAATTAGACTAGCTTCACAGTTGTGGAAATGATCAAAGAAAACACTCTTTAGACATGCACATGTCCTAGAATGATTTTATATAATTAGGTTCCTTTTAGTGCTCCAAAGAAAAGTGTTCCTAGAATAATTTGGACCTTTATAATTGATTTGTATTGCTTCCTCTTAGATCATAATTAATGCACAATCAATACCTTCAAATACTAAGACACAATAATTTATTGTGCAAACATGTATTGAGTTGGCTCATAACCTCTAGTCAATTAGGAAGGAATCAACATAATTCAAGAATTCTAGGGGTCAATTCCATGTGGCACGAGATTGCTCTCAAATGACGTGCAATATTGACCAAGGATAAAGAAATGTGAATATTGAAATGGGGGGAATGGATTCCTAGACATGGTGGAAATAATAGGTGTAATCATTGATAGATGCATAGGAAGACATGTGCAAATGTGGATAAGATAAGGTCAAATATGTGGAGGTATGTATAGATGGGGATAGTTGAAGGATTAGAAAATGAGCCCAACTTTACATAGGAGTGTGTCATTTGACAATGTGTGACTGTATTAACCCATTTCATCAAAATGGGCCCAAAACTAAATGGAAATTAGCATGGGCATACTAATTTGAGATTGCAATTATATGTCCTCTAAATTGATAAGCTTATCTTTCTATATAATATTTAGGGACTTTTTCAATAAGTAACATATTAGCCTTCATTAAGAAAAGAAGAATATAATGGTATAAAACATAGTAGAATAATTCAACAAATATTCTTGTGAGGATTGTGGTCCAATAATAAATTAGCACAAATTTAACTTTGTTGATTTAAGCTATATATTTCTTTCTTAAAAAGAAAATTCACCTTAAAAAATAAAATTTTAATATTTAAAAATATATAGAAATAAATTTTATGATATTATAATTAAATAATGAAAATTTTAGAAGTAATTCCAATTCTTAAGAATTTCCATATGTATATTAGTTTTTATTCTAGACTTTTGTTGAATTTTTAGAATGGAGAAAGTGAGGCTTAAAGATGTTCGCAGCCAAGCAAAGATAGTAGGCACATTAGTTTCTGTTGGTGGCGCTATGCTTCTCATCTTCTACAAGGGCCCTATTCTTCACATGCTGTGGACTGCACATATTCATTCTAATGGAAAGAAGCAGCTTACATCTACAAATGTTGAGGATAAAGATTGGATTAAGGGTTCACTTATGTTACTTGCTACATGTCTATGCTTCACTACATTTTATATTCTTCAGGTAGTATTTATTAAATTTAATTGGAAATATAATACTAATAAAATCTACATATAATAAATGATTTGTTAATTGATGTGCAGACAAGAATTGTGAAGAGATATGAGGCTCAACTTTCAATTGCCACCTTAATTTGCTTGGTGGGAACAATAGAGTCAGTTGCAGTAACTTTTATATTTAAAAGAGATATTTCAATATGGATTTTGAAATGGAACATCAACCTTATAGCTATCATCTACACTGTAAGTTCATTAATCAAATTTAATAATTTATTTATTTAAAATAAAAATGTTGCTTTTATTAATATTTATTCCTCTAAATATTGGGCTCCAAAATGTTTACTTATAACTAAAATATCTTCTTAAAAATAAAATAAATTTATTTTATTTAAATTTTTGGAAAACCCTCTCATTGAATCAATAGAACACAATAATAATTTATTGTAGAACTTACATAAATAGGCTTTTTTGGCAGGTATTTTCCATTTCTTTAAGATTATCATTACCATCCATGAATTGGTCACCAAATTCTACAAGCTAATGAGAATATAAACCATTCGAATCTTTTTAAAAACATTTAAAAAAGATGATGTTATTTTTCATTGCAGGGGGTGTTATCATCAGGAATGACATACTATTTGCAAGGTTTTGCCATGCGGTTAAAAGGGACTGTATTTGCCACTGCATTTTCTCCGTTGAAGCTCATTATTGTGGTATTTATGGGATCCATTATACTTTCTGAGACTCTTCATTTGGGAAGGTAATGTTAATATTTCTTCTAATGGCTCGACCTTATGAACTATTTCTTTTAGTCTTGAATAAAATATCTCTTAGAACTCATAAGAATTACTATGCAAATGCAGTATTGTGGGAGGAGTAGTGATTGTAGTGGGACTGTATGCTGTTCCATGGGGAAAATTAAAGGATCATAAGATTTCAAGAGAAACAGAAACACAACTTCATGATTCTCAGCTGCATGATCCCGAAGGAAATAATGAAGATTTGGAAGGTTTACAGTTTGGTGTTGAGAACGAGAATGGTCTTCCAGCAAAAGAAATAGAGAAGAGAGAGCCCTTACTCAACCAAGGAAATCAAGGCCCAACAGCCTTGACATAGTGGATACCTCCATTGCTAGATGCTAGAAAAAAGTAGAACTGAAACACAGTTTTATTTGTAATCCAACTGTATCAAGAAAACACAGTTATAATAGGTTGGTGAGACTATTAAAAGTACAATAGATTAAACAAAATAAGCACTATATCACATTTTTATTATCCAAAGGTATACGTATAAAATGTTCTCAATATGTCCTAACATGACAGATCACTAATTTTTCTTGCTATGGAGAATATAACGATAGTGAGTTTTGCAAGGTATTTTACAAGAAACATAAAGCTTTGTAAAATTAAACTTAAAATAAAATATTTTTAGTATGTATGTGTCCTAAGGGAAATTTCATACCTTCCAACATTTTTTTGGTTGTGAATTCGTCATTATTTTAGTATTTGTTTTCTAGTGTATTTTTAGGTCATTTTACACATATTTTTGACCTTTTTGATGATCACAATTTGACAATGCAAGTTCCCTAGGCTTTAGAAAGTCACCCCAAGACACCCCAAAACTTTGGGAATGTTACCATGAAGGGTCATTTGCACCCCGGGGTGCTAAAGCTTAGGGCCCTAGCACCCCCAATATAGGTGGCCCTGTTTGAAATTGCAAAAACAAAAGTTCTAACATGTCTATACCCTAATCCTAATTAGGTTTTTGTCGACACAAACCTAAAAATAGTATAAGTCCACATATAAGCCAATTCTTTCCTCTAATCACTCATTATGTCATGTCATTCCAAAAATAGAAAACTTAGTATCATTCCTCTCCTCCAACATAAAAGAAAATTATAGTTTATTCATTGAAGCAACAAGGAAGCAAGCTAGAATTGAAGATTTGAAGTTGTGGAAGTCTATTGATCAACCCAAGTTATCGAATTCTTGTTCATTCTACTATATTTATTTCCCCTGATTTCTCATTTGTGAAGCCATTAGAAGCCCCATTCTTCCTTCATAGCCACCCTAAATCTGCATAAACCCTCGTTTGACAATATCCTTTGATCTAAAGCCTTTTTCCCTCTTGAATTCCATCTTGTTATCACATTATAATCTTCTTAATTGAATCCATAACAAGCACACACCACTTGTAGTAGATACCCCTAAGGTTTTGTTTGTCCAATCACCATAGTTGCACATATCATTTTTACACATTCATTATGTTTGCACACACTTGCTAATCGATGCTCTTGTGAAATTGAAATACACTCAACAAGGGACTGGCTAAGGCAGTCTCCTATACAACACAGTCAAATTTCATGTCCTAAACTCAAATCTAAATATCTCAGCATTCACAGTGCATGTGAGTAGTTTGAATGTGAAAACATGTTCCGAGATTGAAGATATATCCTTTTGAAAAGTTTCAGAAGCTTAGGATACAAGGTAACTTGTGCCCCTACAGCGATGGAGTGCCCTTTGTTCATAGAAACACCATTTTTGTAGTGTAAGAATGCCCTAGGTTCATAGAAGTAGTACCCCACTTTCATAATTTTCATTAGATAGTTCCCTAATTTATTTTATAGACAGTTTTGGTCTTCCATAGTCCATTTCCATTCCTAGATTTAGTTTATATCAGGTGAACACATTATTTTTCTTCATTTCAATTCCAATAAGCATTTCAATTTTAATATTTCTAATTCTCAGCTCTTATACTCTCTACTATTTCTAATTCTCAGCTTTTATACTCCCTATTTAGAGGTCAGATCTATTAATTTGAATGTTAAATATTTTTATGATTGATTTATAACTAGTTTGTATAATAGAAACAAAAACCCAGGTATTTTCTTAATATCTTAAGAGGTAGATATATATATTTTTTCTTTCAATATGATATTGATAAAAATTTACCTCACTTATAGTTGTTAAGATTGTAAATCTGATACCATTTCAATTTAATTTTCTTTCCCAAGAGTTTCAAATTTTATGTCAAAAGATTTTTTAATATAGCTAGAATGATATTTAATCTCTTAGAGATCAGATACTTGGAGGGGATTTACAAATGTTGGAAATCATGATCTTGAGCTCAACTATAGCCTTGAATGTAACCATCAAAGAGATCTGTTGGGATCCATTTTCCCCCTGTCGCATCTGACACCAGCTGCCACAATTATTACCAGGATTGTCAGAGAAGTTATTATTGTTAGGTCATTTTGAATTGGGCGGAAAGTTTTGGAAAGTGAAGATGAGACAAAGCAGAAGAATGAACCGTTGAGTTCAGTTAGAGAACATAGAACGTATGCAGCAATAGAGAAAGAGGGATGTTGCAGTCGCAATAAAGAATATTACAGAGCTCTAGAAGCAACTCACAACACTCAACTTCAGAATAGTAGCAGTAGCTATGGAAGCACACAATAGAACTTTGGAAGGCCATTGCAACCAACTACAGAACAACAAAGACAACAACTATGGAAGCACACATCAGAACTTTGGAAGGCCATTGCAGCCAACTACGGAAGCACGTAGAAGTGTTTAGTCATCTCTGGAAGCTCTGAAAAGGTGTACAGAGATTTGTAGAAAGGAAATATTGAGCAGTAGCTTTGAAGTTTAGTTAGTAAACATTCTTTGAATGCAAATTTTAAATATAAATACAAATCTTTGTTTTGTTTGCTTTCTTTTGGCCTTCTTTGCCCTGTTTAGTTGGACTTATGTCCAATAGAGTGGTATCAAAGCCCTAGATTCCTTGGGCATTCAGAGGCAGAGCCCTAGCTTTTTGAGTATTAAGGAAAAGCCCTAGATTTTCTAGATTTCAATAGTCTTCCTAAAATGGTAGGAGGAGACAACAAGAGTTGGTAGTAGCCACTAATGTTTGATAGAAAAAATTATGATGTTTAGGTAAAGAAGATGAAAACCATAATGGTTGCTAATGATTTGTGGGAGCTTGTGGTCAACGGTTTCATAGATGTGATTGACCAAAACACCTATGTAGCATTGACAAATTCTCAAAATAACCACTTGAAAGAAACTAGAATGAAAGATGTAGAAACCATTAGTCTGATTGAGGCAAACTTGACAGAGGCTACTTTCTCCCAAATCGCAGTAGATAACTATGCAAAGGAGGCATGGGAGATTCCCCCAAAATAGTTACAAAGGGAATGACAAAGTGAGGCTAGTGAAACTCCAATTTCTTAGGAGGGATTTTGAGACCCTTCAAATGAAGGATGGAGAGTCTATTTCAAATTTCCATACAAGGGTTTCCACATTGATAAATCAATTAAGGATAAATGGAGAAACCATGGAAGAGTAAAGGATTATTGAGAAAAATCCTTAGAAGTCTGCCCTCAAGATTTGACCCCATGGTCATTGCCATAGAAGAGGTCAAGGACCTATCCAAGATGATAGTTGATGAGTTGATGGGTTCACTGCAAACCCATGAGCAGTGGTTGAGGGTAATCCCACAATAATGGGTCCCAAACTTGGGATAAAAAAAATTGGGAGGGAGGGGGGAAAATTTTAGTAGGTACCTTCGTTTGAAGGTTTTTCTCCAAACGAAGGTACCTGTGAACGAAGATTACTATGCAGTAATCTTTGTTCAAATATTTATCTTGGAACGAAGGTTATCGTCAATTGAAAAAAATATTAAAATAATACCTTCAAACGAAGAGAATCTTCGTTCGAAGGTATTATTTTAATATTTTTGTTAATCTTAATATGAGCCGACAAAACAAAGTTGTTGGCTCATTTTTAACGAAAGAAAAACCTTGAGCTGTGGAGACAGGGTGAAGGCGAAGGGCACCTAGGGTGGACCCAACGGATAATGTAGAAGGATACGGGTATTTGAACAAAGGACCCAGATTACTTGGTAAGCTTGCAGTCCGTCACCATAAAAATGGTGGCAGACTGTTGTTCTATGTCTTTTCCCTAAGAAAATTATGGCTAATACGAAACCCTAATTCTGTTAAACTCTATTTGTTTGATCTGTAGAATTATATAAGTTATGAATTGTTATTTTTCTAGTAATACAACAATGTAGCTGCATTTTGGAGACAATTCTAACATAATATATCATGTAAATTGATATACCGTAATTTGCTATGTATCTGATTATATCAATAATACATCATTGTAGCAGCATTTTGGAAATAATTCCAAGATAATATATCATGTAAATTGATATACCCTAATTTTCTATGTATCCGATTATGATATATATATATATATATATATATATATATATATATATATATATATATATATATATATATATATATATATATATATATATATATATATATATATATATTAGTAATACAACATTGTAGAAACGTTTTGGAGACAATTCTAAGATAATATATCATGTAAATTGATATACCCTAATTTGCTATGTATCCGATTATGAAATCACTATGTGTATATATCAATTTACACAGACTTCAAATGACTCACTCTTAATATACTGTCAAAATTTATATACCTAAACTTATTCAATGATATATATATTTGATGGATAAGTAGCTGCCAGTATGACAACGAATATATTATATATACAAAAGGAAAAATAAGTACATATCATGCTACATGATTGGTTACATCATAATAGAAAGGGAGGATTTAGTTTCTACGCCAGAGGGTCCTCAACCCTTTTGCCAACTCCATAGCTTGTTTCAACTGGGTGGGAGATAAAAGATCTCTGTACTGATTGATTATGTATGCAAAGGTCTCCATGTTGTTTCTGCGGATGCCTTGCCTGTAGACTACCAACGCCTGACCTGCCACGTTGTTTTCTTTGTTGACTGTCACCACATTAAATACCCTAGCCATAAGTCCGTATTTTGGGTGTTTGTTGAAATTAGAGATTGTTGTGGAAGCAACTGCATACATGTGGTCCTTCACATAGCTATTCACCATCACCTTGCCACTATTCTTCCTTCCTAGGATGAGGACATAATTCATCAGAAATTCTTCATAGAAAAACCCATCATGTATATGCCCTTTGATGAAGACATTAGATTTGATAACCTTAAAAATGGCTTTCACAACTTCCTCTGAGTCGACCTTGAATAGCCGTTTGATTTGGTCAATTGGAGATTCCGCATCATCCTCGGCCTGATCATCGCTTCCCTCCTCTTCCTCACCACCTTCCTCTTCATTCTCCACTTCATCAGCCTCCAAGTCCATTTCTTCCTCCAATTCATCTCCCCCTTCCTTAGCTTGGCATTTACACACACATTCAATGTTCATTCTATTCACCATTGTTCCAAGCTTGCTCTGTTGAGTCAAGAGCTCTTTCTATTAATAAACATAAAGGAAGAAAGTATCACTAAGGTCTCCCCCATGTGAGGAGTCTAACACATGATCTTATGAGGATATGAATCCATTTTTGGGATCATAATTGCATGACTAGGACGATCAGTTATCTGGGAAAACCTTAGTAACATTTTAACTGGTGATGAGGTCTATTCATTCAAACTTCACACCAAATCTTCTCTCTAATTCCCTATGTCTAATCTGGTAGTTTACTTGTGTCCTCTCGCTTGGTGAGAGATGAGAAGTTTTTGGCATGCCCTAATGTCATAATGTTTTCCATAATGTTTGCAAGAACTGGCAGTCCAGAAGCTCCTTTTTTAACTGCACTGCTAGTATTTTCTAAGAAACTTGGATCTCAAACAATGCATGTGGCTCTCTATTTTCAAATCTAATAGGATCAAGTTGTCCTTTTGAAATAGATCTTCCATGGGACAACATGAATACAAGCTGCACCTTCTTAAATCGAAAGATATCCTATCTAACTAGTCCAGTCTAGGTAACGATTCTTGTAAAGGTATATTTGAGGAATGTTCCCAGCCAGAACTCAGAAGAATTGAGTCCTGCTGGTGTCTTTGGTGTGCTAAGACACCAAAAGAGGGGAAAATATCCCCTTAACTCTTTTGTTTTGGGGATGATTTCGACACCCCACCGGAGGTGCCCCGAAGAAAATCCATTAATTTCATGTTCATAATGCAGTTTCCCATCCATGATGATTTTCTTATTGTTGAGAGAAGATTATTCATACAAGGACCCGTCATTGAATCCTTCAGTGACCTATCCTCTAAACAAACCAAATTATTATCGGGCTTTGGATTGGCTATGTGAACCTGGGGATTGGAGAATGACATGACCGGACTGCACAGGAGTGTTGTTTTGTATCTAGAGAGGGGCTTCCATGTCTAAGTCACCTGCAAGAACTGAAGCACGCGTGCCATTTTCTACGATTCCATCTTGAAATGGATAAGCCTCTTGACCCTGGGAGCCTTGAGCATCGATGTGAAGGGAAGTACAAGGTTGCAGCTTGGTCATTCCTTCAATAATCTGTCCTAGGTTTGTGCATGTGTCCCTTTTCTTTGGGCATGTGTCTTGAGAGTGACTACGACTATGACAGTTTAGACAGAAGAGGCACCTCTCTTCAATCTCCAATTTCTGAACCCTTTGAAAATATTTGGTGTGTAAAATAATTTCATTTGGAATTTTATAAATGGCCACCACCAGAATTCTGGCAAAAAGATAGAAATCGCTATTGAATAGGTCTGCGTTGATAGATAACAGAGTGCTTAGTGACCACCCAATTTTTAGTAGACAATCGTCCGTCTAGCATTTCGATGGCAAATTGTATAATCGGATCCATTTAGGTTCCTCATATGGGTCACACTTTGTCAAATCAAAATTTGGCACCCATTTCCTCATGTACGATGGTGCTCCATTTTTTGTCCAATTCTTCCCTCTTAGAATCATATCCCTATCGACAGTTGTTACAAAGGCATCGAGAAAAAATCCTTTGGGAAGCAATTTAAGGATACACTGAACTTTCCATATCTCTTCTGTCCATTCCTTAACCTAGCTTTGCTGAGCTTCATCCCAATGAAACGACATATTAAAGCAATATCCGCTAAGACGTCGGCTTCTTTTTTACTCTCCTCTATGACATCGTTTTAGAGGAAGGGTTGCGGCGGAGTAGTTCCTTCACTTGCCATCACAAAAATATTTGAATTCTGGTATTTTCCATCCCCGCGGACTTCCTCTTTCTACTTTTTGCTCGAATTTGCCACTAAATCACCCTTTCGCTCCCTACTCTACTCCTTTGTTTTCTCCCAAGAATATAACTTTATTATATATATATATATATATATATATATATATATATATATATATATATATATATATATATCTTTATAGAAGCACTATAGTTATTTAAAAATAATGGGTACATTAATTTTTATGTCAAACTCATATCAATGATATACATACATTCAATGATATACATGATGATATATCATGATATATATACATCTTTATAGAAGCACTATAGTTATTTAAAAATAATGGGTACATTAATTTTTATGTCAAACTCATATTCAAATTTTGAACATGTTTTTGATTAGTTCAGCTGGAAAAGAGGGTCCTAAACCCTATACAAAGCAACCCCTAGGGTAAAAAGGCCTCAAATGTGCCAGAAACTGAACATTAATAGCACAAAAACAACAGACAAAAAATGAGACTAATCAAAAACACAAAAACCAACAGAACCACTAAGGACTATCAGCTGTCCCATACTTGGCCAAAAAATTGACCATATTCTTGTACACATCAAGGCTATCCACCCCCACATCTCTGGCCTTGTCGATGAAGTCGTTAACAACAACAAACACCGAGGCCGCACGATGAAGAGCCTTGGCAGCGACCTTAGTCATGGTTTGTCACTTCTTCTGCATCTTGTCCATCATAGCCTTGAGCACCACCAACTCATCAACAATCCTGACACACAACAAGTAGCTTCCCTTCTCTTCCGTCACCAGGCTTCCTTAGTAGCCTCCTCTATCTCCTCCTCATTGGGCTTATTTAGCGCAACAAAATGGCTCGCACCTTCTTCTTCTTGCATGGATTCGGTGGGCATTTCATCTTCACCCTCCCCAATGGTGTCTTTGACAAATTCAAAATCATCTAAAATTTCCATGCCTTGGGGATTAGAGGATGGGATTCTAGCAATATGGTTGGACTTGCGCACACCGAGAACACCCTGTTTACTAGTACCACCCCCATCATCACTCACCACCTTCTTAGTTCCTAAGTCCAAGTCAATGAATTTCATAGGCTCCTCAACCACATCAAGGTCCTCCTTCCTAGTTTTAGCTTTCTTAGACTACACATTACCCTCATCTTCCGTAGCCTTCCGGTCCCTTTTAGCAGACACCCCTACTTTTTTCGATCTCCCAGCTAGGGGTCTCTAGTTTACCTTTCTTAGGGGACATAGGCTTGGAATCAAGAGTAGGGGACCCAATAGGGGTATTACATTCTTCAATTCTAGGGCCCCCATTAGGATTTTAGGGAATATTTTGGGGGTCCTGGTGGTTTTCTTGGCTTTACCTTTAGTAGCAGGAGATTGGGCTGACGAGGTATTCTCAACTAGGCTAACCTTAATTTGTTTCAGGGGGCACAAGGCTAGATGAAAGTGGTATAGCCTCAGGATTAGGCCTTGGTGAATGGGAATGAGAGGGTAGTTAGGGTTTTTTACACGAATATCCTTGGCAAACTTAATAGAATTCTCCAAAGAAGACAACAGGAAAAAGGGGAAACTAATCTCCATCCTATTCCTAAAGTGATTAAGCAACACAAAGTGATAGTGGTAGAATACCTTGATTTGCCCTCCAAAGTGAAATATTTCATGATCAGACAAATTTGTCCCCATGGCGCTGACAACTTCTCCCTTTCGAACCCCCCATGGAGTTTCACGGTAGCCTCACCCTCATAGAAGAAAATCCCCATATTTTCAGGGTCCAGCACCTTGCTATGACGACTGTGTTTTTTTGTCTTTGGTGGGGAGTCCTGTGGATTGCCATATCACCTCCTTAGAGACTTCAAAACCATTTTCACCCAAGCGGACTTGCCTGGAATCCTCATCCCATGACTCCACGAACTAGCGTGACAAGTTCTCATTGTGACCAATCATTGCGTCAAGGAACGGAGCTACATCCCCCTCCTGTATAATATGCCAAACCATGGGGTCTTGTCAGAATTCTTTAGAGGAGCCCAGTTCAATCTTAACAATGGACTGCCACCCATCTTCAAGTTCAGTAATCTACACAACCAGAAAGAAAGGAAAAGCTTAAAGCAGAGAGCGTAGGAATGCTTAGCAAAATACTCAAAGGAGTAATTAAGCCCTTCTGTGCACATCCATCTAATCAAAGGCCACAGGATGATAGCCTCATAATAATTCTACAGATTAGCAAAGCCTTTGCCACCCTAGATTTCTCCCTCAAGAAAGGCCCGCGCCCACCACCTCATGTGAAAGAGAAAATCGTTGGAGGCGAGGATAGAAGGGAAATATTTTCCCCTAAGCCATCCAATCCATTGATTTTCCCACCCTCCTGTAATATGCCACCTCAACTGTCTTCCAAGCCAGCCTGTCAACTTCACCCCCCTCTCGCCCTTCACATGCCTCCTCAGCTTCCTTTCGAGCCAGCTTGTCATCCACTTAGCCTGCCACCCAGTGTCTTGCCACCTCAGCTTAATACCAAGCCAACCTATCCTCTAAACCTTCCTCTCACCTTTCGTATGCCAGCTTGGCATCTTTATGGATCTCCTAGTCAGCTCCTTTCACTGCTTTTCCTTGCCACTCTAAAAAATTTGAAGTACTGACTCTTTTCCTGCCACCCTGAGTTTGATACTCAACAACTATAAGCTCATTAGAATACTTATTTCCCTTCAAGGAAAAATAGCCACTTCCACACAACTAGAGTATGCAGATGGTGAATAGTCCATAGTGTCTAATCTATGTACCTGCTTCCATCTTGCTTAATGAGAGTTTGAATCCCACTAGGCAGCCTAAACAAAAGCCTCCAACATTGCCAACCATCATTGTTACTACCTAGGTTCTCCATAGCGTCAACTACAACATTACCCTCCCTATAGATATGGGACACCTTGTACTCCTCCATGGCATTGAGGAGAAACTGGATATCACCTATAATGTCCTCCAACTTCTAACCTATACCTATTGAACTGAGAGTAGTGTTGACAATTAACTGTGAGTCCCCTTCCACATGAAGATGTCTAATGTTCAAGGAAATAGCTAGTTTGATGCCCCACAACATGGCTAAAGCTTCAGCCTCATTATTGCTTTTAATACCTAATCCCTCAGTGTAAGAAGCCACATACATTCCCGAATCAGATCTAATTATACCTCCTCCACTAGAACCCTAGGGTTCCCTTTAGTAGTTTCATCAAAATTGAGCTTGGACCAACCTTTTTGGGGCAAGGTCCAAATAGTTTTAGCTCTAGCAATCTTTTTAGAATTGTCAATCTGGTAGATGTTTTGGCTAATAGTCCATTATTTTAATAAACTCTACTCTTCCTTTCCTGGAGGATTCTCAACATCTTTGAACTTGCAGGAGTTGATATTCTCCACCAGCAGTTTGGAGAAGGTCTGGAAAACCTCTAAGGGAGTTCTAAACTTTTCCCTAAATAATTTTTTTATTCCACTCTTTCCACAAATTCCAAGCCAGGTGAGGGGGAATTTGTAGCCATAGCTCCTTAAGAATAGGAAATGTAGATCTAAAGGGGGCCCTCCAAGCCCTAACCAGGGCCACCACATTTTCATTGAAAACCTAGCACAAATTTAGCCTCTGCATAACAAGACTCCAAATCTCCTAAGCAAAGCTATAGTGCAGAATGAGGTGGGTGACCATCTCTTCCTCTTAATCACAAAGAACACACCTATTTGGCATTTGAAAACATCTCTTCTTCAGATTATCAAGAGTCAAGATTTTGTTATACGTCAGGGTCCACCAGAAGAAGTTGATTTTAGGTAAAAGTTTAGAGAGCCAAACTTTCCCCCACAACATATCCTCCCCATGGTCTAACAACAAACTGTAGGCACTCTTCACTGAAAACAGGCCCTTGTTGTCTTTATCCCAAATCATATGATCTTGTTTAGGGAGAAGGGAGAGCCTAAAATCTATCAATTCCCTTTGAAGTTGAAGGATCACCACTTTATCCTCATCTTGATCAGTGACACAGTCCATGATCCCCTTCCAACTCCTGATGCCCCCATAACTTTTGATGTAATTAGCCACTTTACAACCGAATAAACTACAGTCTTTATGAACAAGTCTACCATAGTCCAAATCTTTGAGAGGAAGGTCTTTCAACCATCTATCTTCCTAAAAATTGACATTCCTACCATCCCCTATCATCCATCTGATGCCTCTACAAAGGAGACCACAAGTTTTGAGGGTCCCATTCTAGATGACAGAACCTTTAAGAAGTCTAAGATTAGCTAGTAGCTTACAACCCCCCTCTCCATTAAGATACTTAGCAGTCATTATATCACCCCAATCCTTATTATCCTGAATTAGGTTCTAGCCTATCTTCGACATCAGGGCCCTATTCATGAGATGGATTATTCTTAAACCCAAACCCCCTTGACATCTAGGAGTACAGACCTTTTTCCAACTAGCCAACGTAATTATCCTTTTTTTCTCCACCCCAGAATAGAGGAATTTCTTCTAAATTTTCTCAATCTTCTTAGCCACATATCTCAAGATTTTGAACAGACTTAGGAAATAGTTAGGTATGCCTTGAAGGGAGGATTTGAGGAGTTGAAATTTCTTGACTTGGCTCAATAAAGATCCTTTCCACCCAACCAGTTTCCTTTGCATTCTTTCCATAACCATGTTCCAATAATCACAAGTGACTTTGGTGATCGTTAGCAGAAGGCCAAGGTAGGAAGCAGGCAACCTCGCACTAGAGTAGCCTAAGGCTCTAGTAATTTTTTGTTGTAAGTCCTCTTGGATATTCAAAAAATAGATGTGACTTTTCTCAAAGTTGATGCTCTTCCCAGAGGCCCCTTCATAAGCATTGAGAAGGCTTTTTCACCTTCTAGCCTTGACCACAGAGGCAATTCCAAATAGTATAGTTTCATCTACAAACTATTGAATGACCAATGCCTGGGCTATGGAGGTAGGCTTTATGCCTCGAATACCCCCTGCATCAGCAAATTTTGAACATGTTGATGTCAAATTTTGAATGTTGTATGCCAAAAGGTGTACATGGGTAACCATATCTCAATTTTTGTATGATATTGAACCAAAATTTGTGGATTCAAAGTACTTTTCAGTTTCAAGTAGAAAATGTGGCTATGTGCATAACCTTCCTATTGATTTAACCATTTTCAAATTTTACCTTTACCAGGTCCATGACAATTGAAGAGGCATTTCCTGAAACACAAAAGTATTAGCCATGATGGGATAATAGAACTAAGATTAATTGCATAAACACAGTAGCAACAAGTGTTCCATTATGTGATAGACTTAGGGCTATGGTCAAGCGTTCTAATGGAAACCTCCCTAAGGAAGATCAGGATATCTAGTAATTTTACATTGTAAAAAGTGGAACTTGGTATGGGTTGGTCTAGATCAGCTGGCTTCCCTGGAGCTCATGAAATGGAGCTTGTGTTAGGATTTGATGTGGGCCACACACGTGGTGCTTCTACTAGGACAGAGCACATACGATCCCTTGGAAATGCTTTTCAAGTAGAAATGTTAGGATACCATCTTTCTATTTTGAAGCCTATTTATCCAAAGGGTCCATCAATGTCCTTTCTCTAAATTCTCTATCCAATTGGGGGTGTAAAAGTTGCTTTGCATCAAACTTGGGTATACCACTAAATGATGTTGTATCTGCAAAAATTTGCAAAAAAAATTGTAGATACAACAGAATTGAGTTGTATACCCTATTTTGATGCAAAGCAACTTTTGTACCCATAATTCTAGAGAATAGAGAAAGGACATTGATACCCTTTAGATAAACAGGCTTCAAAATAGAAAGATGGTATCCTACCATTTCTACTTGAAAAGAATTTCCAAGGGATCGTATACACGCTGTCTTGGTAGAAGTGCCACGTGTGTGGCCCACATCAAATCCTAACACAAGCTCTATTTCATGAGGCTCCAGTGAAAAGCCAGTTGATTTGGACCAACCCATACCAAGTTCCACTTTTACATTGTAAAATTCCTAGATATCCTGATCTTCCATGGGGAGGTTTCCATTAGAACACTTGACCATAGCCCTAAGTCTATCATATTTAATGGAACACTTGTTGCCACTGTGTTTATGCAGTTAAGCTTAGTTTTGTTATCCCATGATGGCCAATACTTTTGTGTTTCAGGAAATGCCTCTTCAATTGTCATGGACTTGGTAAAGGTAAAATTTGAAAACGGTTAAATCAATAGGAAGGTTATGCACATAGCCACATTTTCTACTTGAAAATTAAAAGTACTTTGAATACACAAATTCTAGTTCAATATCATACAAAAATCAGGATATGGTTTTCCATACACCTTTTGGTGTACAACATTCAAAATTTGATCATCTAGACATATCCTAATCATTTCTCATGTATAAGTGGACAATAAACTTGATTAACTCATCTGGTAGGTACCCCCTGTTGAACACAAGGAATATTGAGAGGGGGGTGAATCAATATTATATAAAACCATTCCTTCACATGTTCTTTAATCCATTTACTGAATTCAATAACATAAAAGCAAAATAAACATAAGAAGAGCAGCAATAATGTCATAAGACATAGACACCAGGATTTTTTACGTGGAAAACCCAAAAAGGGAAAAACCATGGTTAGTGTTAGCTCACAATATATTATAATATCAAAACTAGATTACAGAAAGGCTCACTGCCCAAGGACTCACTATCCAAAGAAGTGCTCATCACAATAAGCTCACTGCCATAAAGAAAGAATATAGAGAAAGGATGGCTCACTGCCAAGAAAGAACTATTACAAATGCATCTATTGAATGCTAGAATCCAGTTCCATTGATAGTTCAAAATACATATTCAAAGGTCTTCATTATGTCTCGTGTATTTCTCTACTCTTCTTACATATACCCTGTTCTTCTGTCCTCTGCACTCTTACTGCATTTTTTGCATCACAAAAATCACATACACATCAACTTAGCAACACATTCACATCATCTTCTATCTCCAACATCAAAATTTATCAAGTATATATATCCGCAACAAGATTTAACTCAAAACTAGGTCGACATGCCAAATATGAAACGTGTACAAAAAAGTTACAATCCTTCAAGAATCCTTCATATAGGTGTGGACCTATTATAGAACCACTTAGGATGATGATCTAAACAAAATACCTTTACCATACATCGATCCCACTGTGTGTCGGCCTTATCCTTAAGTATACACTCAACCATCATATCTATCATATCACAACTCCCAGTGCGGACTACACAAGACTCTAAAATTCATACCAAACATTCATTATGCATCACCAATCATATCTTCACAACTACAAGTCATAATATTCTTGTGTGGCAAGATGTGGATAGCAGAACTATTGACTCTGTCTTAGTGAAACACTGTCAAATTGAATGCCGATACTTGGAAGCTTGTAGATAATCTTCCAGTAGACTTCAGATTCTACAAATCTAGAATTAGATACTTCTCATATGTGTTTACAACACCTTCAAACTGCAAATCAAAATAACCATTCATGGAGGAATGCGGACTGAAATCATTAGGTTATTTGTACTGTTTATAACTGAACTCTGCTTATCCAGACTTAGGCAATTCACAGTATGGCTTCCGGAGATTGTCAAGACATGAAACTTGGAACATAGCATTGTATAATAACTATGTGTAACATACCAGAACCACTCACCAAAATATTCATCTACAGAGGAGTACCATTTGAATCTCTGTCACTAACACAGTAAGCTACCAATACTTAGTTAATTTAACTAAGTCAATCTTCCTGGACCAAAAATGTTGTGCATGGCTTGTCTCAAGAACTGTTCCAAGTCATATCTGATTGTTGCCATCAATGACAACATCAAATCTTCAACATATCACCAGTGTCTCTTAACCATGTTGCCAACAATCTCCCCCTTTGTCATTGATGGCAACACAGTGAAAAATGCTCATACTACTCCCCCTTACTATGTACACTCTATTTTTCTTTTTCCTTTAAGATGTTTGGCCATTTTTCACTGGTTCTTCTTATCCCCCTTTGACATCAATGGAAAAGGTGTATGTACAAGTGACAAAATTGTATTAGAATTACAAAATTGTTATACTTTGTCGCATATGTACAAGTGCAATCATATAGCTTACCTACTAAAAAGTGGAGAGGGTGTTTGTGTATATAGCTTTCAATTGAGCAATTTCTCCATCCCACTTTGCCTTAGCACTATTCAAAATTTGAATGTTTCCATTCACTTGAAACACCAATTCCTTTATTTTCTCTGTAGTGGTAGGCATATCAGTTATTGCCTTTATTTTTGCTACCTCTGCTAGAAGACCAATCATAGGATCAATCTTGGATTCTATTATTTCTCTGAGTTGGCACATTTTGCTCTTACCGACCTCTATCTTACTTTGTAGACTACTTATCTTTGCATGAATGCCTTCAATTTCTACTTTTTTGTTGATGATGGAGTCAGATGTTGGATCAAATGTTTCTGATATTTTTATCAATTGAAGCTCCAAGTCATCTATTTTCTTCTTCATTTATTTTGTGGTTTCAGGCCATGTTAGACAAAATTTATATATATCCCTGACTTTCTTTATAGCAGTATCCATATTATTAATGTTGTTGTCTAACAAAATTGTATCCTTAGCTAACTTATCCTTTAGTTCAATTAGCCTCTTATCATTTATTTCTGTGCTAACCTTATTATCTGCAGCTTTTTCAAAAGATTCAAAATGTGAACATACAGAATTTATGAGCCTTTTAAGTTGTTCAGATGGTGCTAGGGATGTGTCCTTCTGTAGTCCAGGCATCAACTTTTCCAAAACATCAGATGCCTTATCAATGAGCTCACTGTCCTGAATATGAGACCTCAAGATTTCTTCCTGAGCTTTGGATTGAACAATTGACACTAATTTAAATTTTTGCAGAGGTGACATCGAGTCTAAGTTTATTGGTCCTCGCAGTAACTCAGGTGAATCAAAAATTTGTGCTTCTTGCTACTTCTCCAAAAAATCTCTGATAGTGTCAACCAGATCATGAGTGGCAGGAGTGTCTCTTACCATTTCTTCTTCTTTATTATGCTCTAGTGGATCTTGTTCCATAGCTTCTTGCTCATCAATGTTATGTTTTGGAGAAGGACTTACCTTGGCTTGTTCATCATCTTTCTCTTCTTGATCAGTAGTTTCATTTTTCTCAAGAGGAATTTCAATGTTTTTAGATGTTATGTTCTCTTCTTGCTCCATCTCTTCATCTTTTTTTGGGCTTACCAGAGGAGTAGTCTCAGTTGGATTTAAGCCCTGATCTAAGCTAATTTCTGGAAGAGAAGCATCATCACCAACAATTGGTTCTTCTTTGTCATGAATTGTTGGGATATTAAGCTCTCTTAAGACATTGAGTCACTTTTTCTATGTCCTTTACCACTTTTTCTATGTCCCCAGACATTAAAATGTTTTTCCTTGTCTTTATGTCAAACTGTTTTCCAAGTATCTTGGCGACTTTTGTTTTCTCCTCAGCAGTTATCTTTGAACACAATTCTATCAGTGCATGTTCTCTTAGCTCTAAGTCTTTTGCCATAGTTTCCTCCTTTCTAGTAGACATGATACTGCCCAAGCTATCAGGGAGATCTGTAATTACCTCAAGGAGGGCTTTGTTAAACATTTCCAAGAATTTTATCACCTCAATTTCAATGATGTTTTTATCTACATCATTATACTCATCATATAGGTCTGCTATTGGCTTTAGATTACCATGTGCTGCCATAGCATTTAAGACATCTTCCAAATTTATTGTAGCCTTTTCTTTCTTAGGCTCTGTCTACCTTGGCTTTTTCTTGCTTCTACCCATATCAGAGGACTTGTCCTGTTTGCTCTTTGAGACTTCACTAGCCTTGGCCTTCATTTTCTCTACTTCTTCATCTGTTTCAGTCTCCTCTTCATCAACTCCAATACTCACATACCTCCTTTTGCCCTTTGTTTTCATTCTTTTATGTTATTTTCTAGTGGGTTTCTTTGCAGGTGCTTCCACACACACAGAAGGTGTGGGACTGGAGAATGCAGTTGTAGTTTGAGTAGAGGTTAAACCTCTTATTCTTTTCCTTGTTACTGTAGGCTCCTTCATTTTCTTCTCAGGCTCTCCCGGAGCCTTTTCATGTTCACCTTGCTTTTTCTGTTCAACTGCCCTTGCTGCTTCTACCTTTGCTCTTGTTTCTACAATTTGTTCTTTAGTAAATCCCTTGCTTTGAGCATATTCCTCTGCCATTTTTCTAGCCTTCTTTACAGATTCAGGGTTTCTCAATTCCACTGTACTTTTACTGATATTTCCTCATAAGTGCCAAATCTTTCTTCCATGGTGTCCCTGGGTTTGCTCAACATGAGCTCAGGATAACCATCCAACACATTTTTAGCTACTTCATATCCCATTGGAGGGACCCAAACTGTCCTTGGCTCTACAACTACTATCATACACTCATCTTTATTCACAATGAAATATATTTCATTTTTGTATTTTTCAACTATTGACTTAGGAATTCTTTCCCTAGATTGCATTGCCTTTTGAAAGTTTTTGAAATACCCCCATAGGGCTGCATTCTACGCATCATGGATTTCTATGCTATTTAAATGATTGCTTATTTGTGAAGCAACAGGTTGGTTATCAAACCAGAACACATTCTTCATTCCTAGTAATTCTTTCATGAAATAGAAAAATAGGAAGATCATCAACATACCATACTTGAATGCATATTTAGATTCCTTTGTCTTCTTTAGATTTTCCATCAATTGTTGTCAAAGCAACTCACATAGGTCATAATCCACATTTTTCTTAACCATCTCACAAGTAGTGTAGATGGTTGTACTGGAGATAGAGTTCTCCTAGTTTGTGAAGTATATCTTGTATCCGATTACCATCGATGCGAACCTTACTACATGGACTACAATTGTGTTAACTGTCAATGCCCTTTTGTCAAATTGAGCTCCGGTGGCCTCCATCATAGTGCTATTCTTTACAGCCTTTAGCACAGGCACCATTATAGTAGAGTTCAATCCTGTTACAACCCTTATAGCCTCCTTTGTAATCATGAAGGGTGTGTTAAGCCACATGAATTCATTATGAATTCTGCTCAATACATACCGAACCCATTCATCATCTGCAAAATTTGGGAAGTCTATATATTGTATGAATTTCTTTTCTGCCAATGCTTTGTACTCTTCCTTCAACTCAAAATCATCATCGGTTAGATGCTTCAGGTGCAGATGTATAAGTTGGCTACCACTAAGTTCTTCTAGGGAAACATGAATGTATGCCCTAATATCTTCCTCATGCATTATGCCATACGACACTTCTAAAAATGTACCATTAGGGTCAACTTCCATTAATTTGAAAGGGTGTTTCTTGAATTTTGGTTGAGGTCTCTCAGTGATATGAATTACTTGTGGTGTCGCCATTTTTGTAATAGTTCAAACAATTTCACATTAGGGTTTTAACTATAAATACCTCTTTTTGCCGAAATTAGGGTTTTCTCTGCTTTGAATAGTTGGAAATCATTGAAGTCTCTTAGGGATGCTTGAAAACTCGAATGCAAAGTGATTAATTTTTTGAATGCAACCCATTTTAACCTTTATTTGTAAAAACCTAATCATCATAAATGTTGTTCTCCCAAAAGCTATCAAACATTTCACTGTCAACCATAGTTGATCAAGATTGGTCCGCAATGCAACACATCAGATCTTTTTCTACTGATAACTTATTCAAAAGATTCATCAAATATCTCATTAACTCATATCCTGGTACTGAATCTCAACACCAATTATCTAGCTAGCAGATCAAGATTTTCAATAAAAGCTCCCCCTGAGCCAGATCTCCCAATTTACTTCCTGGAGGAAGTGTCTACACCAGAAGCTGGGGCGGATCCATCCTTGACCTCTTTTACATCATTCTTAATCCAGATCTTGCTCATTTCCTTCTTGGTTTCTATCGGATCAACCTTATTCTTTCCCTTATCTTCCCTCTGCTCTATTTTCCTCTTTTTTACAGAATAGTTTCTTTTCACATTCTTGCTTCTACATAATTTTGCAACATATCCAAGTCTATTGAAATTGTAGCAAACAATATTCCTCTGTCCTTGGTCCTTCGATTGATTGGATTCATTCTTGATCTTCATTGGTTATCCATATGCCCAAATCTATTGCATGCAAAGCATTTTCCATTGAAAGATTGAGTATTCCTTACATTGTTGAAACCATTCCTTATCATACTCCTACATTCATTTGCTCTATGACCAATTCTCTTGCAATTCAAACACCGACCAGAGAATGATGGGACATTTTGATTCATTCTGCTCCTACACTAAGTAGCCCTATGACCAAACTTATTACATTTGAAACAATAGCCATTAAAAGATGGGTACCTTTGAGCATTTGGTTTCCTGACCGAAGGTCTTTTGGGTTCGTTTCTTTGATTTCGGACCTGGTTGCCTTTGACTCTCTTCATCTCAGTGTTAGCTTTTGCCTGATTTAGAACTTTCTCCTCTTTCAAAACCCAAATCTTGCTTGTCATCTGGACTTTTCTAGCTATCAATCAACTCATCAAGCTTTGCAGAACTTAGTTTGAACTTTTCTTTATAGCTATTAGTTACTTTCAGATCATGCTTCAAAAGCACAACATATTTTGCCAACTTTTCACATTCTTCAGACTTGCCTTTCAAAACTTGATTTAAATGCTCCTCAACCTCTTCTTTCTCTTCAACCAATATTGATAAACTGCTTAGGGTTTCATTTGCTACTTTCAATTGTTCACTTAGCTCTTTGCTCCTTTCCTCTGATCTCTTGACTTGCTCTCTTAGCTTCAAAATGCATTCATCATCTTCTTTGACATTCTCCTTCAAATCCCAGATATTTGCTTCATACTTATCAAGCTCTTCAAGAGCAATTTTTAGTTCTTTATTGCTGACATATGTGCAATCATCAATTGTAACACTACCTGGATGAATTTCTTCTAGATGAGTAGGATATCTTCTATTTGCCATGTGTTCACTTTCCCAGATCTTCCTTAGGCTGTTAAACTTCTACCAAGGAACCTTCTCTAATACCAATTGTTGAACACAAGGAATACTGAGAGGGGGGGTGAATCAGTATTCTATAAAACCATTCCTTCACATGTTATTTAATCCATTTACTAAATTCAATAACATGAAAGCAAAATAAACATAAGAAGAGAAGAAATAATGTCATAACACATAGACATCAGGATTTTTTACGTGGAAAACCCCAAAAGGGAAAAATCACAGTGAGTGTTAGCTCACAATATATTATAATATCAAAACTAGATTACAGAAAGGCTCACCGCCTTAGGGCTCACTACCCAAGGACTCATTGTCCAAAGAAGTGCTCACTACAATAGGCTTACTGCCACAAAGAAAGAAGATAGAGAAAGGATGGCTCACTGCCAAGAAAGAACTGTTACGAATGCATCTACTGAATGCTGGAATACAGTTCCATTGACAGTTCAAAATACAGATTCAAAGGTCTTCATTATGTCTACTCTGTTTCTCTACTCTACTTACATATACCCTGTTTTGCTAGATCCTCTACACTCTTACTGCATTTTTCGCATCACAAAAATCACATACATATCAACATCACAACACATTCACATCATCTTCTATCTCCAACATTGAAATCTATCAAGTATATATATCCGCAACAAGATTTAACTAAAAACTAGGTCGGCATGCCAAATATGAAACGTGTACACAAAAGTTATACTTTGTTGGATTGATCATTTACACAAACAACAATGTGAACCTATGCAATCCTTCAAGAATCCTTCATATAGGTGTGGACCTATTATAGAACCACTTAGGATGATGATCTAAACAAAATACCTTTACCGTACATCAATCCAATTGTGTGTCGGCCTTATCCTTAAGTATACACTCAACATCATATCTATCATATCACAACTCCCAATGCAGAATACACAAGACTCTGAAATTCATACCAAACATTGATTATGCATCACCAATCATACCTTCATAACCATAGGTCATAATGTTCTTGTGTGGAAAGATGCTGATCTCAAAATTATTGACTCTATCTTAGTGAAACACTGCTAAATTGAATGATGATACTTGGAAACTTGTGGATGATCTTCCGGTAGACTTCAGATTTTGCAAATCTAGAATTAGATACTTCTCATATGTGTTTACAACACCTTCAAACCGTAAATCAAAATAACCATTCACAGAGGAAAGCGGACTGAAATCCTCACTATTTATAACTGAACTCTGCTTATCCAGACTTAGGCAATTCATAGTATGGCTTCTGGAGATTGTCAAGACATGAAAATTGAAACATAGCATTGTATAATAACTATGTGTAACATACCAGAACTTCTCACCAAAATCTTAATCTATGGAGGAGTGCCAATTGAATCTCTGTCACTAACACAGTAAGCTGCCCACAATTAGTTTT
The DNA here is from genome assembly GCA_027924645.1 of Cunninghamia lanceolata. Taxonomy (NCBI): domain Eukaryota; kingdom Viridiplantae; phylum Streptophyta; class Pinopsida; order Cupressales; family Cupressaceae; genus Cunninghamia; species Cunninghamia lanceolata. The sequence goes on along the minus strand of BSBN01000635.1, from coordinate 8,047,439 downwards.
TTTAACTAAGTTAATCTTCCCAGACCAAAAATGTTGTGCACAACTTGTCTCAAGAACTGTTCCAAGTCATATCTGATTGCTGCCATAAATGACAACATCAAATCTTCAACATATTAGCAGTGTCTCTTAACCATGTTGCCAACACCTCCCAAACTAGAATTTCCCAAATTTGATGGTATTCATCCTACCAATTAGATATATTTAAGGTTCTAGACCAATATTCCAAATACATAGTAAATTATATAAAGTTCCCCATGATCAAAATCTCTTTAGTGCTTCTTTCAAAGTAGAAAATGAAGCCATTCAATGGTTAGATATAAAACTCAAGATTCCTTTCTCACATGGGAAAATTTTTGCACTTGGAAGTCCTTAGCTAAAATTCTCTATATGTGGTTATATGTGTTTGACTCAATGTAATGTATTAACATTCATACTCGAGCTCTTTGGATCAATCTAGTTAAGTGCACATTTAATCTATTCATGATTAATTGAAATCCTAAAAATTATCATGTGTTTATTTATGTTCAATCATCATGTTCTAGCTCGCTAATTCATTTAGTAGTTTAAATGTTGATTTACATGTTTCAATTTGTATATGTAATTTTTTTAATTATTCTAAATCAACATTAGGTAAAGTTCATTTTTCTTAAGTCATGTTTTTTAATTATGAAATTTTATTTGATATCATACCTCCAATTTGACTTTAGGGTTTAAATTTTTATAGATTCATGTTAGTTTTAGGTTAAAGAAGATTTATACAAGTTCTAAAATTGTGCATCATTGAAAAATATTTTTAGATTTAGGAAACTTCTAGATGTATGCAATATTATTTTAGACCTATGTACATGCACGCTTGTTCATTAAAATTAAATAACTTAATTGATTTTTGTGCATAGTACGCATGCACCGATATGGATATGCTTTGGACACTTCTGATTCTAATATTCAGAGATTGAGACAGATTCTAGATGACCCTTCTACCACTGGGATCTATAGAAGTAATTGTAGTATGATTTTACAGAGTTTGATCACTATTAGATAGTCATTAGGAGGTCTCCATGCTTATTCTGGAGAGACATTAGCGTCGTCCTTACCCAGATGAGGGATCGAGTATCAGGCGATGTTCCTTTGAGCACAGTCCAAAGTAGAGTGCCAAAGGAAACAATCAAAAACCAATGTTTTCCCCAGTACTTCACTAGATTTCAGGTCAGGGCATACTAGGTGACTAGGTGCATATCCCCTAGGATGACACCTTTGATATATCCATGATTTCTTGCTGCTCATGGTCATTATCCAAATAATGACCAAATTCCATTATATTTTGCATAGCAATTATATGTTGAGGTCCATTTAGGCCTCAACGTTAACTATTTGGATTTACCAGGTCATTTGGGGTAGGGCTGTGGTAGGGTTTGTGATAGGGATGCTTATCGTCATACAGATAGGCAGCCTATAGATTACAAGATCTTGGTTGGGCAGAGGATGTCTGCCGTCTCTCTAGCCATTACCCTTATTACTGATGAGGTTGTCATTGCTTCCCAATGAGATGTAATTGACAGTATTGTTGATATTGTAGTGGAGGCTCAGCACATATCTACATATCGTGTGGGTCAATTCCTGATGCGATAACCATGTATGTCAACTATTTATTTAGATGCATATGATGTGGCAAGTATCCCATCTCTAGGTGATATAGATCACATTGCATGGGATGCTTGCAGGATACCAGTTATAGATTATCCGATGACTTGATGATGGTGTATCATGTGATCTCATCATGATTGGGGATCCCGTTAGCAAATGTTGCTTCATTTGTGTCTCAATCTCGGCATTCTGATATGGATCCTATAGTTAGATCTTCTGAAGGGGCACATAAGCCACCTAGCTACCGCCATTCTACTGATTCATCACAGGATGATGCTACTCTAGGGGCCCAGCCATCTATAGTTGCTCCAGGTGCCCAGACATCTGCAACTACTACAGGTGGTCAGACATCTACTGATACATTTGAGAAAGCTGCAAGAGGTCTAGGTTTTATGGAGATGCTCTCTTTAGGGTCGATGCCATCTCACTTGCATAGTCCACTACACACATCATTGATAGACCTAGTCCAGGGTAGGACTACAGAGGAGCTGGCAGATTATATTATTGCAGAAGGCGGCATTAAGGATGTAGCTATGGCGACTCAGGTACATATAATTTTTAAGTTTTTTAAGTTTTAAATTTAAATACATGTAATATGTAACTTCATTGGAACCACGTACAACACAATTTTATAAATTAAATATAACTTGAATTTAATTTTATTTTTTATGTATTCATGCATATGTGTGTAGATGGAGGTAACACATGTGACTCCTAGTTTGAGGGAAGAGTGCATACACACATGTTCAGAGTCACCTGAGCATGTCAGTTGACAGGTAAACTTTAATTTTCATCTAAGTTAAAATACATATATATGTACACATGTCCACTTGTTCATGTTTGTGTGTTATATATATAAATTTAATATAATTTTTAATTGATTACACAAGTTTGTATATAAATATATATAGGGCTCAACACATTTATCAAATGCTTAGGATTCACGCTCGGATGGTCACTTGATTAGGAGCCGACATGATGACCTAGGGATTGGAGATGACCTGCACTAATTTATACACACATGCACGTTTATTACATTTTATATTTATTACATCGACATTTTATGTTTCTTACATGGACATTTTATGTTTCTTACATCATGGACATGTTTTATGTTTATTACATGGACATTTTATGTTTATGTTCACTTATATTTCATAGCTCTACTCTAGACACATGATTATATATTGATTCTAGACATTTGAGTTTATGTTTATGTTTTAGATCTATTGATTTATGTGCACATGTGTACACATTTATACATGTTTGAGATATATATCATAGATGACATTTACAGTGTTTATGACAAGCCTTATGTTTCAGCTAGATGTATATTTGTGTTTACATGACTTCTTAAATGTTTTAGAGATGTTTATATATATATATATATGTAAATCTTAGATATTTTGTATCCTTCAAGGACATAATTTATGTTTGTACATGTTCACATGTTTATGAAAGTTTAAACAAAATGAAACAATTGATTTAACTAAATTTAGATATATATGTACATGAAATTTGGTATATATATATGTACATGAAATTTAGAACTAAATATATATGTGCAACTTACTATGAAATTTGGTTTTATATATATAAATAGGATCTAAAAATTGGCATATCATAATATAAATAGAATCATTAAATGCATTATAAGCTTGAATATGTAGATTGATCATCACAAGCATATTGCATCCTTTCCTACACCATCATTGATCTTGGTTCATTAGATCATTGAGTAAATTCAAATATAAAGATTTTACTTGAGATGCATTCGAACATGTTGTAAAGGTCTACCACAAGTTCTAATATAAAATTGAACTCAAATCAATAACATAACACTTGCCATACAATTTATCGTGCTTGTCATTTGTATGCATCCAACCAAATTGTAAGTTGCTCTATCACTTGATCATTTTAACATAAAATCACTTATCGATTTATAACATATAACATCATAGATTTAATATATAATTTAAACTAAACTCATTAAATTCAAATATAAAGATCTTTTACTTGAGATGCATCCAAACATGTTGTACAACGCTCTACCACAAGTTCTAATATAAAATTGAACTAGAAGCAATTTAACATATCACTTGTCATATAATTTATCACTACAACATAAACTAAACTCATTAAATTCAAATCTAAAGATTTCACTTAAAATGCATGTAATCATGTTGTAAGACTCTACCACAAGTTCTAATATAAAATTGAACTAGAACCAATAACATAACACTTGTCATTTGTAAGCACATCCAACCAAATAAATTCATTCCTGGACATAGGTCTCTCTCATTCATGTACCACATCTATTGGTTCAACTTGCTCTTCAATAACTTCTAGTATTCTCTGATGATCATCTCTATCTAGTCTCCACTTATGACATCCACATGCACGTGGAACTTGATGAAGAGATAGGCCAATAGCAATTACTAGGTGGCTATATTGATACACCTTGTTTTCAAGACGGTAATCAGTAAAATGAATCCCATTTTGAACAATTTTGACTTGTTTGAAATATGTCCTTTACACTACAACTGAACCTGTGGGAAACAACATTCCATCTCTTGTTTCTAGTTTTATTAACTGAACATCCTCTCCTCTGTGTAATGTAATAAATAATAACTAACACCTTCTATATTTCCAACCTTTGGTATGACTGCAAAAACATATCTTGTACACATATATATACAATGTTCAATTTAAAAAATTAGAGCCAATCTTTAATTGTAGAAAAATTTTAATATTGAACAAACTTTGCAAGAATTTATCAATCTAAAGTTACAAACTTTGCAAGAATTTATATATGTATGCACATATACCTTTTTTAATCAATCTTGAAATGTTGTCATAATCAATTGAAATCAAAGGATTATCTTCAAATCTTTCCTCTCCATCTTCATTGTATGTGTCAGTAACAACTAGTGGCACCTGATTCTATTCACTGACATATCCACGTTCTTGGTTGTTGCAATTATCATAATTTCCCAGAATGCAGTCATAACAAAAACAAGAGTAATCCCTAGTCTACAACATCCATGGGTATCTATCTGTACTCATGACACAATATAAAGATCTTGTTTTCTCTACTCTCTTGCATCCATGCATTGTTCTTCTATCCACACCTACAAATTATATATATAATTTTCAAAATAAAATATAAATATAGAGTTCTTAAACTTAATTTTTTAGAAACAAGTGAAACTTTTTTCAAACAATAAATTACATACCTGATATCTCCCAAAAAACTCTATTAGGACATGGGTTCCTTCTTGAATATATGCCAACATCACATGCAAAGTGTTTCTTACACCATTCAACAACATCATGTGCATCATTTATACGATCTCCCTCATAATTCATTTGATGTTTTCTTAGAGCATGTTTGATGCAAGCTCTAATGCCATCATGTTCAACCTTTCCATGCCCACTCTCAAAGAAACTCCAAACATGTTGTATATTATCTTGTTGATGATATCTACATAGTACATAAAATGGCCTTGATGATTTGAATTGTGATGCACACCCATCAGACCATACAAAATATTTTTCAATATTCACACCTCCTCTTGCCAAATCATCAAAAAATATCTTAAAACAATGTTGGACAAAAAGTGTGTCATGCTCTTTATCATCACTAATATAAAAGTGATATTCTTTCTTAATGACTTGTTTTTCATATGTACTATCAACACCATCCAAATCCAATTGTGCATGTCAATAACACACATGCACCATAATAGTGACCTGCTATGAATAGTAATATTGTTTTTGAATCTCCTTTTGATGTGTAAAAGAGTAATTTTCTACAAAGTCAACTAATAATAAAACTTTTCCAAGTGGGAAAGTATCTCTTAACAACTAAAATTGTTTTGCTTGCCACCTAGCATAAAATGCATGATGTATGTATGGTTGTATCAATTTATAAATTTTTTTCATAAATGTTCCAATAGGTAACTCCTCTTCTACATAATATAACCTTGTGGATTCTTTCCCAATCTTTGTTTTAAACATTATGTACTTGTAACTCTTGCAATTTACCATCCTTGTCATGTCACTATCTTCATTTCTCAAAGGAATTTTAGCTAGATTTCCACATGTTTCACAAAGTCCTTTTATGAATTTCATTGGACAATCTTCAACATCACCAAATTTATCACATAAGATGGATGCTATGAATTGACTTACCTGTTTAGGAGGTGCATTTTGAGAACCATCACTTTCTTCTCTGATCAAACACCTGTTAGTAAATATCAAATTTAATATGATAATAACAACAAGTTTCAAAAACCTTGTTTGCCTTCACATGATGTGGCCTTAACATTTGAAACATTTTTTGTCCAATCTTTACATGAGGATTTGTATCACAAAACATCACATACATCTCATGTTGTATTATGTCTAACCAATGTTTTATATGTAGTTCAAAATTGTCTCCAGGCTCGATCCCGTGTTTTAGAACATCTCTTTTATTTGATGAGGGATCAGTATGTTCATGCAAAAAACTTGAGATCAAGTTCCTAATACCATCTTCAATCTTCTCAGAATGAGGAGCCCTACACAATGCCCAATTGCCTTCTTTAGTAGAATCATCCAAAACCTTTCTCCTTTTCACATATCTTGTTAGTGTCTTTCTACTTAAGCCAATTTCACTTGAAAGTGAAGAGAGTTGACACTTTCTTGACATTTGTGGATTTACAATAGATGTCAACATCACTCTTCTTGAAATTCTTATGTTCGCTAATCAAGATTGTTTCCTAATTAGACCCAAACCTTTTTTAATATTTTCAACAATATCTTTTTCTAGGTGTCTTTTCCTCTTTTTTGTGAAATCTACACCCATCAATTGTAACATGTCTTTTTAAGGTCATCACGAAGAAGCAATGTTGATAATAGTTGGGCTTGACCAAGTGTATCATGATTTTGAAATAAGCCACAATTATTTCCTTTGAAGTTCTTGTCAATGCCCTCTTAGTAGTTTGACTAGGTTATTCAGCATAAAATTTCAATTTCTCTATATCCATTTCAAGAAAATGATCTATATTTTTTTAAGAATTTTTTCTCTTCACCTCTTTAATTAGATTCATAATGTAGACATCTAAAAATGACCTTCGCATTACTCATCCTGCATACATCAATTCTTCCTAAATTACTTGCATACAACATTAATTAAATAATCTAATTATTTGATTAATTTCATCAATTTATTGTAATTCCCCTAATTCTAACATTAATTGAATAAATTCTATTTATTTAATTAATTTCATTAATCACCACTTTATTCTTCTAAATTAAATAATTTTAATTATTTAATTAAATCATTTCCTTATCTTAACATTTCACCTCACCACCAAATTCATTCACAAGGCTATCACATTCCTTCACAACAAGAACACACAAGTCTAAGTTACCGTTTGCACCAAAACCAAGTGTCCATAAGTCGTTATAGTACCTTTGACAAGGGGAACACCACTCTAGCTTATGCATCCTATGGGTACCCTACATCATCATTTAATCAAATGCCAATCCAAGAGCCTACTAGTCCTATCCTAACACCACCATGTAGTCCCTATAATAGACCATTGGTCCATCAACCTTCTAATCCATCAATCCCTTCATTACCTTCATCCCCATGTTCCTCTAATATTCCACCAAAAGATCCTTGGGAGGTAACCCTACAACAATTGATCCAAAAAACATTGCTTGAGATACCCTCGATAAAACCATCCAATTCCAACCTTAGTATGTCCAGTATCCTTATCCCTCTACCTAATCCTAATCCGAATCCTAATCCTACAACACCATCCACCATTATTATCCATCCATTATATTGTCCATCTACCCCGAACTCATTGATTGGGACCAACAAGAGGCCCTAGTTCTAGACATTTTTTAGAATGATGAGGCTATAGTAGAATTTATGGGACTCCAGGATGGTATTCCTCTTGGTGATCACAAAGCTAGTTTTATCATGGATTTAGGTCAAGCTGCTTACTTTGGTGAGAATGCCAAATCCTCCAGTCATAAAAGAGAAAATAAAAATAGATACCTAGGTGAAAACCACAATGTGGCACCTCTTGATCATAAAATAATAAAAATAAAAGATGTATTCGATACTGAAAACATCTCTGAGGCACCTGAGGATGGAGTATTTGACCTTCCCCTACCAACTAAGTATTAAGAAATATCAGCTCTCTTAGTAGAAGACTCACAAGAGATGAACCTCAACACAATTCAGAATCCTAAGATCACATTCCTAGCAGGTTCCTTATCAGAACAAGAGACAAAGGATTTCATCAAATTCTTCTTGCAAAGATCAATCAATTTTTCTTGGACATATGCTGACATGCCTGGATTGGACCCTTCACTTGTGGTTCATCAACTAGCTGTATCTCCAAACGTCAAGCCTGTAAAACAAAAGCTTTGTAATATGCACCCACAGATAGCACTCCTAGTCAAAGCAGAACTTGAAAAGTTGCTAGATGTAAAGTTCATCTAACCTATTGATTATATAGAGTGGGTCTCTAATCTTGTATTTGTAGCTAAACTGAATGAGGGCATCCACATATGCACAAACTTTAGAGATCTCGATAAAGCATGTACCAAAGATGACTTTCCACTACCCAACATAGATATCATAGTGGATTTGACAATAGGTCATGAGATGCTTTCTCTAATGGACGGTTTCTCTAGATACAATCAGATCATGATAGCACCAAAAGATCAACACAAAATAGATTTTACATGTCCTTGGGGTACCTATTTTTGGCAAGTCATGCCTTTTGGTCTTAAGAATGCAAGAGATACCTATTAATGAGTAATGACAGTGATATTTCATGATTTGTTTCATACCATCATGGAAGACTATGTCGATGACATATTAGACAAATATTCTTTGGGCAGATCACCTACAGGTCTTGGGATAGATATTTGACAGACTAGAGAAGTATCAAGTAAGGCTAAATCCTAAAAAATGTGTCTTTGGCATCACTTTAGGGAAATTGTTGGGGTGCATTGTATCTCACAGAGGAATTGACGTTAAACTAGCTAAGGTCAAAGCTATCATATAAATGCCTCCACCAAAGAATCTAAAAGCACTAAGGAGCCTTCAAGGGAGGTTGCAATCTATTATATAGTTTATTTCATAGCTAACAGATAAGTGTCAACCATTCCAACACTTGCTCCACAAGGATGTCTTATTTCGATGGGATAGCAAGTGTTAATAGGCATTTGATCAACTCAAGGAATATCTAGCTAATCCTCCAGTTTTGGTACTGCCAGTACCTGATAGACCTTTGATCCTAATATCTCTACTACATCTGTAGCATTAGGTTCTCTTCTTGCACAACATGATAAGTAAGATAAAGAACATGCTATCTACTATATCAGCCACACTTTGGTTGGTTATGAACTCAATTACACTCCTATGGAAAGCACATGTTTAGCAATAGAGTTTGCTTCGCAAAAGTTGTGACATTACATGTTAAATAAACACGCCAATCTCATCTCTAAGATTGATCCATTGAAGTATCTTTTGTCAAAGGCAGCCCGCACAAGCCGATTAGCTAAATGGGTCATGATCTTGAGCGAATTTACCGTAGAGTATATTGATCAGAAAGCTATCATGAGACAAGTCCTTGTAGACCAACTAGCTGAAGCTCCAATAACAAATGTAAACCCTATGATCTCTAACTTTCCAGATGAAGGTCTTTTCACTCTCGCTACCTCAGTGCAATGGAAGTTATACTTTGATGGTTCCTACACACACCATGGTTCAGGGGTCGACATATTATTTATCACACCTCAAAATGATTATATTCCAAAATCATATCGACTAGCATTTCCATGTACCAATAATATTGCCAAGCATGAAGCACTCCTTATAGGTCTCTGTATAGTAGTAGAATGGAATATCAAAGAACTTCAAGTCTATGGGGACTCTCAATTAGTTATTCGACAAGTCACTGATGAGTACCAAACTAAGGATGACAAGTTGATACCCTACAAGCAATTGGTTGATACCTACAAGCCTCACTTCTCTAGTATCTCTTTTGAGAAAATTCCAAGGGTACATAACAAAGCTATAGATTGTATGGCTACTATTGGATCACTCGTAGACATGCCTACCAATACTCAGAGTTGTGAATTCTTAATCAAGCAACTATTGATACCTACCATTGATGTTCCTACAACTGAAATCATCGGTGAACTTGTTGGTCCCAATTCCCCTTGGTACCAAGATATTATGACTATCTCCATGCCAATACCATCCCTTCCAACCTTACATCTACCCAATGAAAAACCTTCATCCGCTGAGCCTCTCGTTTCACTATTCTGGGTGACACCCTTTACTGCTGGAGTCTTAATGGTATCCTTCTTAGATGTCTTAACTGGGATGAAGCTAACTCTACCTTAAGAGATATACATGAAGGTGTCCATGGATCACATTCCACCGATCCAACTCTAGCTAAGAAGATACTCCATATAGGTTATTATTGGCCAACAATAGAACAAGATGCATTCCAATTTGCTAAGAAATGTCTACAATGCCAACAACATGGGGACCTGATACATGCACCAGCACATGAGCTACAACTTGTTACAACTCCATGGCCTTTTTCACAATGGGAACTCAACCTCATGGGTAAAATCCATCCATCCTCATCTAATAGCCATAAGTTTATCATTACTGCAACTGAGTATCTTACTAAGTGGGTAGAAGTTATTCCAATGACCTATATCATCAGTAAGAAAATAACCAATTTTATCCTAAATTATCTCATTTACTAGTACGGTATTCCCCAAGCTATTGTCACTGATAAAGGTAGACCATTCAAGAATCAAGATGTTCATGCCTTATGCACATAATACAATATCCAACATCACTTTTTTACTCCATATTTTCCTCAGTCAAATGGCCAAGCCGAGGCTTCGAACAAAACCATACTCAAAATCCTAAAGAAAACTATCAATGAAGTTGGTCGTGATTGACATTTGCAACTCAACCCCGCCTTATGGGCCTATCACACTAGTATCAAAACACCAAATGGTGCTACACCTTTTTCCTTAGTCTATGGCATTGAAGCCATTTTACCCATCGAGGTCAAGATTCCATCTCTTAGAGTATCTATGCAACACCTGATTGATGGGGAGGAGTACCAAATTTATAGATTAGCTGAGCTTGAGTTACTAGATGATAGGTGTCAAATAACACTAAACCATCTACATGTCTATCAAAATCACCTCTATCGTAACTACAATAAGAAGATCAAGGAGAGAAGGTTTTAGATAGGTGATCTTGTCCTTAAAGAAAATCAATGAAACCAATCAGATAGAGACAAGAAGGGCAAGTTTGAACCGAATTGGTTCGGACCTTTTGTTATCGCTGCAGTCAATGGATCAGGAGCTTATACTTTGTCAACACTTGAAGGTATTCCCTTGGATGAACCCATCGATAGTATTCATCTCAAGAGGTTTTATGCTTGATCCTCAAAGTATCCTTAGAAAATCCAAAAAAAATAATAAAAAAAAAAATTAAAAAATTAAAATCCAGAAAAATAAAAAAATAGAAAAATCCAATAAATAATCTGTCCTCTGGTTAAAACTTGGTAAACATGCACCTTGGATAAGTACCATAGTGAAAATTGGGTAAAGAGGCGCTATGATTAGTGTCAGCACCTACCATCTATTAAGTCGTACATCCATCTCATTTCATAACAATTCATAATAAAACATCCATCCATCCCTATTGACTTAGCATTTCCATTTTCCCATCTATCATGGCTTGGAAATTGTCAATGTCAATTGTCATCTGTTAGCATCCATAGTCAGTTACCCATAAGTCAGTTCATCCATTAGTCAGTTCACCCATAAGTCAGTTCATCCATAGTCAGTTTATCCATCATCATCCATAATAAAACCTCTACTTGAATGGGGGCAAAATTTTCCTTAACCTAGGTCTAGGAATGGATCCTTGTTCGAGGTATGACCACATCATCAAATATCCTAGAACTACATATTATCATCTCATCTTAGTCTTAAAATACTTGATCCCATGGATATGGGTATGTATGTAGTTTGGAATACGGAGGAAGTATCCAGTACTTAAGTACATAAGATGTCATCATTTCACCTAAACATTCTCATAACACTTCACCCTATCTCATCACACTACCCAGAACTACATATTATCATAATCATCTTCATCGTAATGTGCCTTGATCCCATGGATATAGGGTATGTAGGCAGTTAGGAATACGAAGGAAGTATCCAGTACTCAGGAACATACGATTCATCATTCTTCATCCCAATCCATTTAACACTTCCATCTTTCTTGTCTTCCATTTATCATGATCCATCCTATCACCCCACCTTGACTAGCTCAAGCAGAAAAGAAACTATGCATCCTTTGAAATCTCAAGTACCTTACCAAACCTGAAGCAAAAAGACTACTCCTAGAGTCATATGCTATCCTACGTACCACTTGCCACATCTACTATATCAATCCATCTATCATAGATTAGACCAACAACCTTTAACAGATATATCTTTCCTACAATAAGGCTTCATCTATCTATCTACTTTGAGCAACCTCTTTGGTAAGAGAATATATTGGTTGTGTGTTTACTTTTTTAGTTAGTCAATTTATTTTTGGTTTATTTTTGTTCCTTTCTAATGGTATTTCAAAGTTGCCTTGATTTATCTATATCTTGGTATGTTGCGATGCAATATAGATTGGGGCATAGTCATTGCTTTCGTATGCTATGTTTGTGGGATGTTCATATCATCTTGTTATAGCTAATATTTATCTTGTGTGTGTGTTACAACCTAGCATCTTACATATTAATATTCTTTTGCATGTATGTATTAAGTTTATTATATGTTAAATACTATGGCTCATTCACATATCCAACAAGGTTATATTATATCTAGTAGATATAAGTTCAAACTATGATGTGCTTGCAGAGTCAACATCCTTGCACCGGATATCTCAGCACCTTGGTCTTATATAACTTGGTTGCATAACTATCCATGTGCTATATCAAAATCCAGGATTGTTCTTTATAAATATTTTTGAAATCATTGCAACAAGCTATCCATACGTCTAAAATCACAATATAGTTTTCATACAAAGATCGATCAATTATCTATCATGTTCTATTCTATCTCATTTCTTCTATACATCATCAAAGTCTTCTACATACCTACAAAATCACATATGTTAGGTATTATGATTATACACATCATAAGTATGTCATCACATAATTCCATGATCCTAGTATAATGTCATCTAATCCATGCATCTATAAGCATAAGACATGTCATCATATAAATCCATAATCATATCATAATGTCATCACATCCATGAATCTATTGGCATAAACATCATCACATCTATAGAATATAGAAATCAAACATCATCATAAGCATGAACATCCATAAACATCCCATGAATCATAGATCATCACATATATCATATATCATCATCGAAGGTCATAAAAAAATACATAATGTCCATTGTATACAACATGTACATAAAAAATGAATCATATAGTACATCATGGCTATCATGAGCCATCAAAATATACATCAGATGCTCGCATGCATCATAATCAAAATAAATACATAGCCAATACAAAATTATACAATGTGCATATATACAATCATGCTCTAGCTTGATCTGTGCGTAGAGCTCTCTATAGGCTGCTGTGATCCCTGTCCCCCACTAGATGGTCCCCTACCATGTGAGTGTCTAGGTGGACCCATAACAGAAGACCATGATCTCCCTGATCTGCATGACAAGGTATCCCTTGACCTGCTCCTCTCTCTGAAGCTAGGTTGGCGCTGCTTCGCTGGCACTGCCCCATAGTATAGTCCCTTGTAATACTTGACCTCACAGGTGGTAGTGGTCAACTCTCCCACCAAAATCATTATAGCTTGGTCAGTCCCCAATGCCACCCTCACTATATCTCTCCTATGTTAGTCTCTATACTATGGCCTTAGCCACCAATCTCGCTTGAACGACAACATCCCTCTCAGCTATAAGTTTGGCTATAGCACCGTCGTCTACTGGTGCTGGAGTTTGTGGTGGTGGTGGCGATGCTATTGCTGCTATTGTCTAAGCCTGCAACTAGGCCTCTACCTGTTTGGCCTCCCGTCTGGTCCTATCCCTCTCCCTCCTCAACCTAATGAATCTAAGATCTACACGAGTCCACCTCACTGTCTCCTCCTATATTAACCTCTGAGCCTTCTCTAGCTCTATCTCTGCATGTTGTGGTACCTTTGCCTCAACCATCTCAACATTAGGCTATTGTCCTTTTCCCTGTCCCTAGCCTCTGCCTTGTCTCCCCCAAGCAGCTCTGCATGTTCTGGCCTCTTGTCTAGGCCCCACCATCTCTCCTGCTGCGCCAAGTGCTCCTGGACCTATGAACCTGACTGGCCTATGCTACAACCAGTACACATCATACTCTAAAGTGGTCCCAGGGTTAGCCTCTCTTAAAATCTAATCCCACATGACTGGGGCAAGTCCCCATAGCTATTTCAATGTAGTGGCTCCAACGATCTCAGGACCCCAATCCTCTACCTCTCTCTGCGATTGCGCATGCATGACATCTCCCACAAGTGGTGGCTGAGGTAGTCCAAACTGCTATAGTACCCTCTCTGGAAAATAATGCTCAATCATGTATACACTATGCCCAAATAGATATTTGGCCTACCTGCAGTAGAGCAGCTTCTTTGTGTCATCATCCCAAGACTCACAGTCCCGCCATGGACGTCAGATGAACATGTCCATCTCGTCAATCTGCCTCCTCTAATATGCAATGGCACCAACTCGCCTCTACATCAAGGCACCCTAATAAAGAAACACAAATGGCTCACCTGCCTCTTGGCGGCGAGGAGAGATTAGTTGCATGACTAGGATATGCTCCCAAGCCTACACATGTAATAGGGTCACCCCTACTAATAGGCTGCTCTCTGATCTATAGGCACAGTTGTGTAAATCATGGTACAACTGACCCAAAACACAAGGTCCCCATGCATATTTGATGTCATGCGTGAACATCCCTGATAGCACCGTGCCCCATCTAATTGATAATCCTCTCAAACATCTATCTGGTAGTAGGAACCCTCCAATCAAAGCCACTATGATCCACTGGATCTTATCACAGAGTCTAGACATGCGAGCCCACCTGATCTCATGATCCTACAAACCAAGGTCGTCAGTCATGAACACCTCTCTCATGCAATCCTCACCCTGCTCTATGTTATAATCTACTCAAGCACCATAAATAGGAACCTTGAGGATGTGCCATTCATCCTCTAGTGTAATTGTGGCCTTGCTTATAGGGAAGTGAAAGGATGATGTCTTTCTGTGCCACCTCTCAACTAAGCTGTCATCAATGCTAGGTTAGCCCTAATCAGTTTAAGATGGGCTACATGCCATAATCCCATAACCTTGAGAAAAATGTCCTCTTCCCACTCTAACTGTACCACCTCGGCTGCGTCTATGAAGTGTCTCTCCCTAGATTATAGTGGAGGTAAGACAACCTGCATCCACAAGATCACATTGTTATTCTTGGCACATACCTAAATCAAGACCATCTTGCAAAAAATTAAGTCAAGTCCTAGTACACCTCAGTCAAAATCAGTCAAACACTAGGTCAAGCAGAGAAAAATCCTAAGTTTACCCTAGTCAACCTAGCTAAACCTAGTCAAACTAAGTCAAAGTGGGTAAAAATTTTAGAAAGCCAAAAGTGCCTAACTATCTGCCACTAGTGCCTAATTGTTCTCCATATGCACTTAACTGTTATACAAAGGCACCTTGTTTCAAAACCAAACATGCTTGACTATGCGCCATTAGTGCCTAACTATCAGTCGAAGGCGCCTTAAAAAAGACCAAGTGTGCTTCAAAACCTAGGCCTACCTAATAGTGACCAAAGGTGCTTTATTTCTGCCAAAGGCATAGTTGTGCACCTCATATGTGCTTTATTTTGCCAAAGGCACTTCAAAATGCACTAAAGGCACCTAGAAACTAAAAAACTCGCCTTTGGCAAAAATCTAAAAACCCACAATCAATGACCTATTAAATGCATCAAAAGGCACATTCTAGGGTACTTACCGCTCCTCCTGCCCTTGCCACCATCTCTTGAAAGTCCTCATGCGCTCACCTCGGTGCTTATGCACTGGAATCAGCATCTCTGCAAGTCGAAAGCTCCTCTAAGAACTAAACTCTCAACTAAGCAATAGAAAGCTAGGAGCTCTAAAATATCTAAACTTTGAGTGCACAAATGAGTTGAAAGTGACCCCTTGGACCCTACATATAGCCTCCCAACCTTATGTCTTCCCACCCCTTGTCCAATTTTTCTTTGTGTAAGCCTCTTTTCTCCATCGTGTCAGCCTCCAAATATCCAATCTAGTCTTTCTAAGCCTATTTTCTGTCGTGTTGCTATCCTTTCTTCTAAGTTGCGAGTCAACCCAGTCCTTCTGTCGCTTCCCTATTTTTCCTCTCGAGGGGACATCCTACGCTAGTTACACTAGGGCATGACTATATCATATTTTCATCACTATTTTCTTTGAAACAATGCTGTAAACTACATTGTATCAAAGAGGGGCAAAATGTAGACACCTAAAAATGACCTTCATATTACTCATCCTGCATACATCAATTCTTCGTAAATTACTTACATACAACATTAATTAAATAATCTAGTTATTTAATTAATTTTATCAATTTCTTCTAATTCCCCTAATTCCAACATTAATTGAATAAATTATATTTATTTAATTAATTTCATTAATCACCACTTTATTCTTCTAAATTAAATAATTTTAATTATTTAATTAAATCATTTCCCTTTCAAATTCCTCAAATCCACATTAATTGAATAAATCTAATTATTTAATTAATTCACCCCTTAAATTCCTCTTATCAATAATTAAATAATTTTTTATTATTTAATTAATCAGTTATTCCTCTAAATTCAAATAAATTATCCAAATTTATTTAAGTTGATCTCAATCTTCTAAAAATAAATAAATCAATATTTTATTTATATTCCTCTATCATGCAAAATAAATTAAATGAATTTATTTGTTTAATTTATTCTCTATATTTAATCTTATCCTTTCTTCTATCATGCACAATAAATTAAACAAATTTATTTATTTAATTCTCAATTATCTTCCAATTCTTCTAAAAATATCATTTTCTTCTATGTGCACAATTAGTCTTATTTTTAGAACTTCAAAAAGAAAATCTAAAGTTGAGTTAATTGGCTTTAATCATCATTATTTTTATCATCAACTCATAAATTAGAAAAAGCATTCTAAATTTATGAAATCAATCCTATCTTTATCCTAGCAAGCAATTAACTCAATAAAATAGCTTTTTCTTCATGACACATGTCGTGTGCTCATTCATCATGTCCTCTCAACTCATCTTAATCATTGATTTCATTGATTTATCTCAACCGTTGATCGATCTTTCCTGAAATCTATATATATACCTCCATCTCTTCAAAAATCCTCTTTGATCATTTAAGCTTTGGCATTCATACAATGTTTGATAATTCTAGCATCATTGAGCACATATACCGCATCTTTAAGCACTTTGAGCACTATCGACATCACGTCCGCTTGTTGCAACCATGGGTACACAATCAATTGAGCAATCCACAAAGAACCAAGAGACCAATACAGTCTAGGTGATAGCTTCATTGTTCTTAATTAGCATATTCATTGATTCTTGTTATCATTTAGATTGATCTTTTGAAGGTTATAGGATTGATTTATTGTTCATTTTTTGATCTTTTATAATCTCAAGTTTACCTATACACACATAGTATGAATATTGGTAGAAGGAAGTCATCCTGACCCCTATCCAACATTAAAGTGTGTATGGGCCTCCTCTATAACATCAGTTGCTTGTGCTTGCCCAGTTTCCTTGCTGACATCAACTATGTGTGCTTCCGCCTCCTCTGCTCTAGTAACTAAATTAGGCTAGACCTCTACTCCAGTTTCCGTATGTTGAGCCCCTACACATATCAAATAAAAGAGAAGATTTTAGAATATATATAAAAGTTAGATTATTAAACTACATGGATAAATCTCATGAAGGTAATTATGAACATACATAATGAGAAAGTGTTAGGGATGTAGTATTCAGCCTTAGAATTTTCTCCAACTTTGAATTACAATTAAACTATTGATTAAGTGCATGCATGTCAAAATATTGGTACAAGAAGAGAAAATGAACATGTAAATGGAAATTGTTGAAATGTGCAAGACAACTAAGGGGGGGGGGGGTGAATCAATTGTAACCAAAACTTTAAAACCATCAACACATCAACCACTTAATCAGTGTTATTGTAATTTAACCACGAAAGCATCAAATTAGAAACTTAAACACATCCACACATTCAACACATAAAACACCAGATTTTTACGTGGAAACCCCAATAAGGGAAAAACCATGGTGAGTGTTAGCTCACAATATAAATGATATATCAAAATTTACAACAAGGCTCATTGCCTTAGGGCTCACTACCCAGAATGCTCACTGCAAGAGAAGCGGCTCACTGCCAAAAGTTGGTGAACTAAGATAGTAGCATCTATACTATGCCAAGGTTCAGTTCCATTTAAGTGCAATAAATCTCCTTTGCTCTACTCTACTTTTTCACTTCACACTTATCTTCACATCTTCGCAACAACAACCACTATTCATGACTTCATTACATGTATATATACAATTCATCAAGCTTGGAATGAACATCAAGGTTGACATTACAATCATCAACCATTGGAACAATCTCCAAGGTCGGCATACACACATACATTAGAATAGGTCTGGACCTAAACATATTTGTAAAGGAGAAGAATGAATGTGGACCACACCATGCCTTAGCTCAGACTCAAATGCAATCTTCCATGCAACAACACGCTATCACAAACTCCAAAGCATAATCGCAAGTAGTGAAAACAACCAAGTCGGCCAAAACTAGTGTTAACACTAAGACCTTTAGGAACACGCTTCATGCACGATCCAGATTACACTTTGCAGACCAATCAAAAGGTAGGAATATGATCCAGAGACATCCATAAGCATGTTATAATCACCAAGAACTTCCACACAACCCCCAAACATTCTATCTAGAAGATTATTCAAACCGGAGTACTTAAACATTACTGTCAACCACTGTCATAAAGGAAAGATCACTTGTGGAGCACCAAATCATGAACCATTTGAACTAAAGGCACATAACATCATTAAAAACTTAATTCTAGAGCCATAAACTGTAAAACTTAAATGCAGAGAAATCCGGAGTATAATTCATTCTCCTTGTCACCATTGAATACTTAGAAAACTTATTTTTACTCTGGTGAACAAAACTCTCTCAAATCTTCATACCGGAGGCTCAAAATTGAAACATAGCAACTACAGACATCCCTTAACATAACTTCCAAACCACAGACAAAGATATTAAATCTATAGGATATGCAAAGAAAAATACTGCACTATTCTTCTCAGACACTTGCTCAAACTCAATCAAATAATTTCCTTAGATGCTGACCTTAGGTGTTGACATCAATGACAATACTTACTACTCATACTTGCAACAATCTCCCCCTTTGTCATTGATAGCAACACATGATGTGAAAAATCATCAAGACATGCAAACTTACTTTGCTTCTTTGCTCCCTCTTACTTTATGCTTTCTCTGGATGCAACTTTCTCCTTAAGTTTTTCACATGAACTTCTCTCCCCCTTTGACATCAATGGCAAAGGGTGTCAGACCTTTTCACTTTCTTTAGTTACCAAGGCTCAATTCAAATCTTATTGATACTGCACTACTTCCCCTATCAGCATTACTGCAACACTTACTGCTCTTTATCAAGAACTCATATTAGCAATATCTACCTACTCCCCCTGAGAGGTAGCCTTCAAAACATCAATCCAGATCAAATAATAAGACTTTGGGCACCAATGGACTAATGCACTTCCCATGCATCTTAGTTTAGGGAAGGAGGGGTAATAACCCCTAACTTTTCCCTGGGATACTCAAAAGTATCCTTAGGCAGAGGCTTTATAAAAATGTCTGCAATCTGATCCTTAGTAGACACATATTCCATCTTTACTTCATTCTCTGTTACCTTTTCTCTTAGAAAGTGATACCTTATAGATATATGCTTTGTTCTTGAATGTATCACTAGATTCTTTCAAATGTTTATAGCACTTGTATAGTCACAAAAGATAATATCATCAACAAAGACTACAACAATCAAAATTTGATCATCATTAATTTTGAAGTAGAGATTTCTATCTGTAGTACCTTTATTGAACCTTAATTGCAACAAATACTTGTCCAACCTTGCATACTAGGCTCTAGGAGCTTGCTTAAGTCCATACAAGGCTTTCTTCAATCTGCACACCATGTCACCTTGGTCTGATGATTGAAATCCTTTTGGTTGTTCAATGTAAACTTCTTCCAGCTCTCCATTCAAGAATATAGACTTCACATCCATCTGGTACACTTTGAATCTTTGTGTGCTGTAAATGCCAAAAACATTCTTATTGCTTCAATCCTTGCCACATGAGCATAAGTCTCTTCAAAATCTATGCCTTCAACCTAAGAATAACCTTTGCATACCAATCTTTCTTTGTTTCTTACTACTCCATTTTCATTTATCTTGTTTCTGAACACCCATTTAGTTCCAATCACATTCTTATCAGCAGGTCTAGAGACCAATTCCCAAGTTTGATTTTTCTCTATCTGCATCAGCTCTTCTTTCATAGCCTTTACCCAATTCTCATCTTTGCAGGCTTCACTTACAATTTTAGGTTCAATCTCTAAAAGTAAATAGTAGTTCACATGTTATTTTGCAGCTCTTTTCCTTGTCAATACCCCTTTTCTTTTGTCACCAATAATATGATCTTCAAAATTATTGATCCTTACATACCTAGGAGTCTTAACAACACTTTCTGGAGCTTTTTCTTCTTTAACTTGACTATCTTTTTGTTTAACTTTTTCTTCATTTACTATAGCAGCAAGTTTATTTGATTCATAGCCACTTAGATCTGATATTCTTTCCTTGTCTTCATCAACTTTCACATTAGCACTCTCAATGATCTTTCTCAATCTCTTATTGTAGCATCAGTAGGCCTTACTCTTGGTAGAGTATCCAAGGAAAATTCTTTCATCACACCTAGCATCAAACTTGCCTAACCCTTCATCTCTTCTAATATAACATTTGCTTCCAAAAACTTTGAAATATTTCATTGTTGGAATTATTCCATACCACAATTCATAAGGAGTTTTAGTACCATTACCTTTGACTTGAACTCTATTTTGAATGTAGACAACAGTATGTATAGCTTCTCTCCAATACACTTCCGGTAGGTTAGCCTCCATCATCATTGACCTAACAGCCTCTTGAACTATCATGTTCTTTCTTTCAACAACTCCATCCTACTCAGGAGTCCTAGGAGCAGACAACTGTCTCTTTATCCCTTGTTCTTCATAGAAAATATCGAATTCATTTAATGTAGACTCACCTCCTCTATCAGACCTTAAGCATTTAATCCTTAATTCTATCTCATTCTCAACCATCACCTTGAAAGCTTTGAACTTGTCTAGGGCTTCTGATTTATATTTTTAAAAAGTGACCCAAGTCATTCTAGAATAATCATCAATAAGAAACATAAAGTACCTGTCTCCTTGCAAACTTCTTGTTCTTGTAGGACCACACAAATATGTATGCACTAGCTCAAGCAGTCCAGCAAAAAATTGTTCTTTACTCTTGAAACTTGTCCTTGTCTATTTCCCCAATTGTCAATCCTTGCAAATAGTATTAGTAGGCTTCACAAGCCTGGGAAAATCTCGCACAGCTTGTACTGAACTTATCTTCACCAAGTTGTCAAAATTGATATGACACATCCTTCTATGCCACAACCAAATCTCATCTGTTTGAGCCGACAGACAACTATCATTAGTTCCTTTCAAATGATAAACATTACCTCTAGTCTTCTTACCAGTAGAAATCATTGTTCTAGAGTTTTCCATGATTTTGCATCCATTATCCTTGAATCTCAGATCATAACCTTTGACACATCTGACCAACACTTAAAAGATTATACTTCAAACCCTTCACATATGACATCATCTGTATTATGCTTTCCATCAAAAGAAACAGATCCTCTTCAACAAATCTTACTAGCTGCATCATCTCTAAACCTAACTAGTCCTCCATCACACTTTTCCAAACTTACAAACTTACTTTTATCACCGGTCATGTGATGTGAACACCCACTGTCAATAATCCATTTATCTTTATCTTTCTCAACTTGGCAAACAAACAAAGCACTCGCTTCCATTGGTTTT
Source organism: Cunninghamia lanceolata (assembly GCA_027924645.1). Classification (NCBI taxonomy): domain Eukaryota; kingdom Viridiplantae; phylum Streptophyta; class Pinopsida; order Cupressales; family Cupressaceae; genus Cunninghamia; species Cunninghamia lanceolata. Next base: position 8,025,411 of record BSBN01000635.1, on the reverse strand, counting down.
TCTTCCTTCACACAACTAGTAGGATTAGTAGACACAAGTTCTTCCTTAATTGCAATAAACAAGCATTCATTTGCACTAGTATCATTAGACTCATCATCATCAAGATCTCTAACATAATAGCATTTCTTTATGATTCTAGGTCTACTTTCCAATTTATTCTTACCTCTCTCAATTCTCTCCGGACACCTTGAGGCATAGTGACCAATCTTACCACAATAAAAGCATTTGAATGGTAATTTGCCTTTGAACTTACCGGTACCTCTTTGCATTCTATCCACAAAATTGGATTCAACCTCATCAAGGTCATCATCTGATTCCACAACATACTTCTATGATCTTGAAGTCTTCTCTGAAGTGCCTACTTTGTAAGCAATCTCAGTCTTCGATAGAGCATTGACAAATTCTCTCATCTCAAAAGTAGTAAACTTTCCAAGCAACTGATCCTTTGTAACCTTTTGCACTCAAAAGTTCTTCAATTGCAGACACCTTGTGACCATAGGATTTAGGTAATGATCTAAGAATCTTCAACACAACCTCATCTTCATCAATAGTTCCTCCAAGACCTTTGATTCCATTGACAATTTCGTCAACTTTTTGCATGTAGATTGTTATGTTCTCATCATCACTCATCTTTAGGGCTTCATACTTCACCTTCAAGTTTTGCAATTTGGCACTCTTTACAGAATCATCTCCTCCATACAAGTTTTTCAACTTAACCCAGATCTCATTATCAATTTCCAAATCCATAACTTTCACTAACTTGGTATTAGATAAGGCATTTAATAGAGCATCTCTAGCTTTTCCATTTAACTCATACTGTTTGACTTCATCTTCATTTGATGGACCATTTGGACGAATAGTATACTTTGTATTTGCCATCTTCCAAACACCATAACCAAGAGAAATGAGATGACTTTTCATTCGTACCTTCTAGAGAGCATAATCTGTTCCATCAAACTACGGAGACTCCTTCTTGTGCGCCATCCCAAATCTACCTCGAGCTGTTAGGCCTTTTTCTGAGGAACTCTCGCTCTGATACCAATTGTTGAAATGCGCAAGACAACTTAGAGGGGGGGTGAATCAGTTGTAACCAAAAATTTAAAACCATCAACACATCAACCAATTAATCACTATTATTGTAATTTAACCATGAAAGCATGAAATCATAAACAACATCCACACATTCAACACATAAGACACCATATTTTACATGGAAAACCCAATAAGGGAAAAACTACGGTGAGTGTTATCTCACAATATAAATGATATATCAAAATTTTCAACAAGGCTCACTGTCCAGAATGCTCATTGCAAGAGAAGCGGTTCACTGCCAAAAAGTTGGTGAACTGAGATAGTAGCACCTATACTATGCCAATGTTCAGTTCCATTGAAGCACAATAAATCTCCTCTGCTCTGCTCTACTTTTTCACTTCACACTTATCTTCGCATCTTTGCAACAACCACTATTCACGACTACATTACATGCATTTATACAATTCATCAACCTTGGAATGAACATCAAGGTCAGCATTACAATCATCAACCATTGGAACAATCTCCAAGGTCGGCATACACACATACATTAGAATAGGTCTGGATCTAAATAGATTTGTGAAGGAGAAGAATGAATGTGGACCACACCATGCCTTAGCTGGGACTCAAATGCAATCTTCCATACAACAACACACTATCACAAACTCCAAAGCATAATCGCAAGTAGTGAAAACAACTAAGTTGGCCAAAACTGGTTTTAACACTAAGACCTTTAGGAACACACTTCATGCACGATCAGGAGTATACTTTACAGACCAACCAAAAGGTAGGAACACAATCTAGAGACATCCACAAGCACGTTACAATCACCAAGAACTTCCGTACAACCCCCAAACATTCTATCTAGAAGATTCTTCAAACTGGAGCACATAAACATTACTGTCAACCACTATCATAAAGGAAAGATCACTTGCAGATCACCAAATCATGAATCATTTGAACTGAAGACACATAACATCATTACAAACCTAATTCTAGAACCACAAATTGTAAAACTTAAATGCAGAGAAATGCGGAGCAGAATACATTCTCCCTGTCACCATTGAATACTCAAAAAAATAGTTTTTACTCTGGTGAACAAAACTCTCTCAAATCTTCACACTAGAGGCTCAAACTTGAAACATAACAACTATAGACATCCCTTAACATAACTTCCAAACCACAGACAAAGATATTGAATCTACAAGATATGTGGAGCAAAATACTAACTGTTCTTCTCAGACACTTGCTCAAACTCATTCAAATAATTTCCTTAGATGCTAACCTTAGGTGTTGACATCAATGACAACACTTAATGCTCATACTTGCAATAGAAATAACATCTAGAATGATATTGCCATGTATGGATGGTCATGTGCACAAGTTCCATCTAAAGTTAACTTTTCATGTTCTAGATTTATGTTACAATCAAAAAATTCTAAGAGCATCATCTAATCAAAATCTTAGATTAGCTCATTAACAACTACTTGCTAATTTGTCAAATTATAAATTATATGTCTCTAAACTTATAGGTACATATTCAATTACGGCTGATCTTAAATGTCATCCACTTCAATATTTAATGGTAAATTCTGGCCAATGAAAATTTTTCCTATATTTAACACTTTTTGTTGTGAATGAAATAAAAAAATGCTATTGGTTGTTTGACCCGTTCACCCTGAAAGTGGATGACATTTACATAGAGCGTTCAATTACTAGATCATTTAACCTAACACTTGAGATTCAATGTAATAAATATTTAAGTGTGTACCTACAAAATTATAGATCAATATATAATTTATAGTAGTAGAGGAGGAGATAATATTACATGTTTTGCTGAATAATGTTAACTACATACATCCTATGAATAAATAATCAATCTTAGAACCATGGTTCACGAATGTGGTGCAAAATTCCAAGAGGGCTACAATAATCATATACACATGTATATAAAATATTAGTTCAATATAATATATATATGCATGCATGTACATATAAAATATTAGTTTAATATTATTATATATATGTAGATTTAAAACACAATAATATTTAAGGGACAAATAAGGTTTAGGGTTTAGGAGTCTAGGGTATATACAAAACTCTCACAAGTCTTTAATTTGTAACTATAATAATTTATTTGTAATCATAATATTTAAGGAACTTAGGGGTTAGGGTTTAGTGTTTAAGACTTAGGCAAGTTAGGACTAGTGGTGCAGGAGCACCTACCTGACAGCTGGCCTCCATGAGGCAGTTAGTTAGTTTGAGTCTTGTTAATGTTTCCAAGAAGGTCTTGTAAGACCAATGCATGTAATAAGGTCATGTTGACCATACTTTACTATTTTTAGCTAGTTTGTTAAGACAGCTGTTATGCTGTAGGTCCGGTTGGATCTCCCAGCCGCCTGGAGAGATTTCCCAGCCGCTTGGAGTCGGGTCAGTAGTACTCGCAAGAGATCCTATTTATGCATGAGGATCGGTTGGTCTTGAGACAGGTTGAGAGATAGATGTTGAGAAGCTAGATTGCAGGGAGTGGCAGAGAGTGAGACAGAGTACTGTATTGCATCTTTTGAAATCAATAAAGATCCTGTTTGTGTTCATTTTCTGTTTGATCTCCATTATGTAATCGAGTTGCTGTTTTGGTGGCTGCATGGATTCGCTGATCCATTCCACCGGTTGATTCGTCGAATCGGTGGAATGGCTATGTACAGTAGGTTAGGAAGTAGTTTGTTTTTTCTGTTTGTTCATGTGCATGTTTGCAGGATCGCAGTCGAGAGGTGTTGAGGACCCTAGCATGGGTATGTGCTAGGTCGTGCTGGTTGTTAGAGTCTGGAAGATCACCCTGAAAGTAGATCGGGTCATCCCAGGAGGTTCGGCGGATCGAAAATTCGCTAAGGTTGGAAAATCCATCGCAACGGCATCATCAGGATATTTCTATGTATATCCTGCAGGTACTTCGGGTGTCATCCGAGTAAGTGGAGGTGAGCATGATGCAATCGTTTGCATAAGGTGAATGCATTTCGGGTGATCATCATCAGGTGTTGCCGAGGAGGAGCGTATCGGCATAAGGTAGAAGATCGGGTTGATAAAACCATCGCGGGCTGATAATGTTAAGTTTGGCCGACAGCAGGATATTGGAGGAGCTGCATGTGACGTCATCGTCATCAGGATATCGGGGCAGCAGGATATTGAAGGAGCTGCATGTGACGTCATCGTCATCAGGATAATTGTCATCAGGATATCGGGGTGACGTACGCATCGAAGGAAAGGTGCATGAGGTTGTCATCATCAGGATATATGGGAGGAACCGGATGTTCTATATCCTGCTGATGAACATGATGTTGAACATCATGATGATGAAGATAGAGTTTGGCGGTAAGATGAACAGTGAACGTCAGGAGGATGTTTGCGCTTGCTGAATGTGATGATGCTGCCGATAGCCGAATATGATGATGCTGCTGACAGTCGAAGAGTCGAAGGTTTGTCTGCAGGAGGATATCGGTCGGCAGAGAAATTATGATGATGCTGACAGTGTTAAGGAAAATATGATGATGATGATGAAGGGTTGCGGACATCCATGCTATATGTCAAGATTTTAGTGTGGATGCCTCTGCATCATAGTGGTATCAGAGCTCAACAAAAGGTCTGGGCTGTTGTGTGTTGATTCTGTCACCGAAAGGGCAGAGGTAGAGTTGATTCTGTCACCGAAAGGACAGAGGTAGAGGAGTGAGAGGTTGACAAAATGCCTCCGAAAGGTAGTGGTACTGCAAGGGAATTGCAGGAGATGAAGGAAAAACATGCCAGAGAGATGAGGAAGATGAAGGAGATTACTGAAGCACTTCAAGCCAGGCTTGTAGCCCTGGAAAAGAACAAAAAGAGGGAAGTGGAAGACAGTGAATCTGAAGAAGATGAAGATGCTATTGAAGAGTATGAAGAGGTAGCTGAAGATCTGGATGCTGAAGACCAGAGATTGGCAAAACTGTTAAAGGCAGTGCAGAGTGATAAACCTAAGGTAAAGGTTGATGTTTCCAAGTATAATGGAAGTTTGAATGAAGATGAGTTACTGGATTGGATTGCTGCACTTGATAATCACTTTGAATGTGAAGATGTTGCTGAGGATCAGAAGGTAAAGATTGCAAAGACCAAGTTAGGAGGTCATGCTTTGGTATGGTGGGATTATGTACAATCCAAGAGAAGGAAACAAGGAAAGTCAAAGATCACTTCGTGGGATAAAATGGTAGCAAGGATCAAAGGTAAATTCTTGCCAAGGGATTATGAGATTCAGATGTTTAAGAAGCTGCAATTTTTAAGGCAGAAAGAAATGGATGTGAAGGCATATACTGAGGAGTTTTATAAATTGAGTATGAGATCTGGTCATCATGAGAATGAGGTAGAAAAGGTGGCTAGGTACTTGGCTGGTTTGAGATTGAATATACAGGATGAGTTAGTTTTAGCTAACCCTAAGAATGTGGAGGATTGTTACCAAATGGCAATCAGGATTGAAGAAAAGATGAATAGGGGACAAGATAAGTCCATGAGAGGAAGAGGCAGCAATATGAGGGGAAGAGGATCAGCCCCTACAACAAGGCAAACCAATGAGGGTCAAGAAGACATTGGTAAAGGACAGGGACAGTCTGATTTCAGAGGTGGATGGAAAGGTAATAGAGGCAGATTTGGAGGTGGTAGAGGTTCTACTACATTTTCAGGAAAATGTTACACCTGTGGTGAGTTTGGTCATCCATTTTTCAAATGTCTAGAAAGCAAGGGTTCATCATCCAGAAATGATAGAACGAATGACAAGAGAGTACAACTTGTGCAAGAAGAGAAAGAAGAGCAAAGTGTGCAAAGTTCAAACACTTATCAAAGAGATAGGGAGCCTGACGGTTCTGGATATCCTGAGGAGGGAGAAGCATTGATGCTAAGGAGAATTAGTTTGCAGACATTAAAGGATATGATGCAAAGGAGAGCTCTTTTCAAGACCACATGCAAGAGCAAAGGTAAAGTATGTAAGGTTGTCATTGATACTGGTTCAACAGACAACATGGTATCTCAGGAAATGGTGGATAAACTGAATTTGGAAAGGATTCCACACCATCACCCTTACAAGGCATCTTGGGTGAGTGATAGTCAATCACTTTTTGTCTATGATCAGGCATATGTGGATTTTCAGATTGGAGCATATCATGATAGAGTTTTGTGTGACATTTTGCCCATGGAATGTTGTCACCTACTGTTGGGTAGACCATGGCAATTTGATAGGAGGGTACTGTATGATGGGTATGCTAATACCTACACCATCAAGAAAGATGGGAAAACTGTTATGTTGATGCCATTGCAGGAAGATGCTGCAGCACAGAAGGCAGCCAAAATCATTTTAGTGGGAAAGAAGGAGTTTGTGCAGATGCCTATAGGAGCAGGCATAAAGGCAGTTGAGGACACTGCAGGGAAAGGAGTTGTTAAGGACAACAGGTTGAAGAAAGTTACAGTTTTGACTGACAGAGGTCAGCAGCAGGTGCAGAAACAGGTTTGCAAACAGCAACCAGTTGAGAGGAATGACAAGGATGTTGTCATAGTTGGGACTATTGTTTGTCCTATAAAGGTTGAAAGGAAGATAGAGTTGAACATTACAGAAGTTCAAGAGGCAGTTCAGACAGAGGTTCTGGTCAGACAACCTGACAAACCCAAGGTATGTGTGAGAAAGGCCTACCTTGACAGGCATGAGGATTTACTTGCAAGAAAGCAAGTTACAGTTCAGAAGTCTTGGAGCAGCCAAGAGCCAGCAGAGGATAAAGCTGGAACAAGTCAGAACACTGACATGGCAAAGTGTAAAGGTGGAGGACTTCCACAACCAAACTCATGGGACATGAGTTCTTTTCTGTTGGGGAGTATGGTGCAGGAGTACCTACCTGACAGCTGGCCTCCATGAGGCAGTTAGTTAGTTTGAGTCTTGTTAATGTTTCCAAGAAGGTCTTGTAAGACCAATGCATGTAATAAGGTCATGTTGACCATACTTTACTATTTTTAGCTAGTTTGTTAAGACAGCTGTTATGCTGTAGGTCCGGTTGGATCTCCCAGCCGCCTGGAGAGATTTCCCAGCCGCTTGGAGTCAGGTCAGTAGTACTCGCAAGAGATCCTATTTATGCATGAGGATCGGTTGGTCTTGAGATAGGTTGAGAGATAGATGTTGAGAAGCTAGATTGCAGGGAGTGACAGAGAGTGAGACAGAGTACTGTATTGCATCTTTTGAAATCAATAAAGATCCTGTTTGTGTTCATTTTCTGTTTGATCTCCATTGTGTAATCGAGTTGCTGTTTTGGTGGTTGCATGGATTCGCTGATCCATTCCACCGGTTGATTCGTCGAATCGGTGGAATGGCTATGTACAGTAGGTTAGGAAGTAGTTTGTTTTTTCTGTTTGTTCATGTGCATGTTTGTAGGATCGCAGTCGAGAGGTGTTGAGGACCCTAGCATGGGTATGTGCTAGGTCATGCTGGTTGTTAGAGTCTGGAAGATCACCCTGAAAGCAGATCGGGTCATCCCAGGAGGTTCGGCGGATCAAAAATTCACTAAGGTTGGAAAATCCATCGCAACGGCATCATCAGGATATTTCTGTGTATATCCTGCAGGTACTTCGGGTGTCATCCGAGTAAGTGGAGGTGAGCATGATGCAATCGTTTGCATAAGGTGAATGCGTTTCGGGTGATCATCATCAGGTGTTGCCGAGGAGGAGCATATCGGCATAAGGTAGAAGATCGGGTTGATAAAACCATCGCGGGTCGATAATGTTAAGTTTGGTCGACAGCAGGATATTGGAGGAGCTGCATGTGACGTCATCGTCATCAGGATAAATGTCATCAGGATATCGGGGCAGCAGGATATTGAAGGAGCTGCATGTGATGTCATCGTCATCAGGATAATCGTCATCAGGATATCGGGGTGACGTACGCATCGAAGGAAAGGTGCATGAGGTTGTCATCATCAGGATATATGGGAGGAACCGGATGTTCTATATCCTGCTGATGAACATCATGATGATGAAGATAGAGTTTGGCGGTAAGATGAACAGTGAACGTCAGGAGGATGTTTGCGCTTGCCGAATGTGATGATGCTGCCGATAGCCGAATATGATGATGCTGCTGACAGTCGAAGAGTCGAAGGTTTGTCTGCAGGAGGATATCGGTCGGCAGAGAAATTATGATGATGCTGACAGTGTTAAGGAAAATATGATGATGATGATGAAGGGTTGCGGACATCCATGCTGTATGTCAAGATTTTAGTGTGGATGCCTCTGCATCAACTAGGGATGTTTCGAGGATAGTCAAATTACACATATGTCTCCATTGGGGTAGGGTCCTAGATAGTGTTGAATTAGGTCTGGACCACTGAGAGGGGGGGCATGAATCAGTTGTTACACAATTTATCAATTTCTTTCTCTTAATCTTCTTTTATAACTTATAATCAAAACAAATCAATAACACATGAGCAGAAATGAAAATAGTACACTTGACACCAAGATTTTTGACGTGGAAACCTGGTTAAGGGAAAAACCATGGTGGGGGTTAACCCACAAAGATTATACTCTGTTAAAAGTATTACAATGGGGAGTGCACATGCATTCAAGCTCACTGCCCACAGCTCACTGCTCAAAAGAAGGCTCACTGCCTACAAGAAAGAAGAGTTACAAATATTTGAACTGATATTTGGCATCTATTAATGTTGGAGTTCAGTTCCAGTTAAGCATAGAAAACTGATTTGATACACTTCATCTTTACTCTCCTCCTCTTACCATTCTGCTAGTATCTGAACTTTGATCTCTACTTCTTTTCACAATTACTCCATAGTCGCAACACACACACACCATATCATCCAATTCCATCAGGTATATATATCCACAAAATAATGTACAATCTTTTTACCAGTCAGCTTCAAGAACATTTATAACTTTGTAGAGTACTTTTCTCTGTCGGCTAGATCCATACATAATATGAGATGTGGATCAAGACTTGCACTCATAGATCATCAATCATGTCGGCTACCAACATTGATTATCACACATTTCCCAATAAACAACTTCTATACATCCAGAAATAAGATCATTCATAGGGTCAGCCAGTTCTTCTTCTGTGTGTTTTGTCAAACTGAAACTCGATACTTAGAAGCTGATATCTTTTGAGTCCATCTCTAGAGGATGAAACTCTGGATTTAGAATGTCTTGACAATGCTTACAATGAACTTAGATCCGTAGCAGACCATGCCTTTTCACCGGATAGATCTGGACCAAGATATTAGACCCTCTCATCTGCTCTGTTCCTAACTGCTTGGACTTAGATAAATTTTGATTCTGACTTCCAATGTGAACAAATTGTGTTATGTGGATGGATGGGATGTTCTTAGTTGCCATCAATGACAACATCTGTCATGCCTAGCAGTGTCTCTTGCCAACAATCTCCCCCTTTGGCATTGATGGCAAAACTTTGTGAAAAATGACTAAGTGTTAAAATGGCTCCCCCTTAGCTTGTGCTCCATACTATTGTTCACACTACTTTCTGGTGCTCCCTCTTACCTGGATTCCTCATTTTTCTCTGAACTTCACTCCCCCTTTGACATCAATGGCAAAGGGTGGGGTCCACAAGCCAAAATTTTCAAAAAATTGTATATAGGACCGCATATGTACAACTAATCATTAAGTTCTATTTACATGAACTTGAGAATGTCTCCAAAGATGGTTTTTATTTGCACAACTTCAGAGGCCCAGGTGCTCTTCATTACAATCAAAATAGAGATGTGCCCACTTAACAAAAATGAATATGCTTCTGCCTTTGACAGATCTGATGGATCACTAGTTTGAACTGCAGTTTGAGCTTCAGATAGGGCATTATACATTGTTTCTAACTTAGGGGCAATCAATCCTCGGGGCTCACACATTCTCTTCACAATGTTGCTTTTCTCTCTAACAAGTCTCTTTATCTCATTAGTCAAGCTAATTACTTGACATTTCTGACTTATGGGTGAAATGGTTAGAGGATCAAAATTATTGGACAGATTTGACAATTTCAGTTCTTGTTCCTTTATCTTCTTCTCAGTATCCTCACTAATTTTGGGCCATGATAGACAAAATTTGTACATATCTCTTCCATCATTCAAAGCATTCTAAATACTCCTTATGTTGATGCTAAGAATTATCCTATCATTTCTTATTAGATTCTGTATTTCACTAAATTTCTTATCCAGAAACTCTTTCCGGACCTTTGCCTCTACAGATTTTTCAAAGGATACAAAATGAGTATTTACAGAACTTACAAGATTTTTCAGATGTCCAGATGGGGAATTAGATGGACTCTTTTGGTAGGAAGGCATTAACTTCTCCAAAATCCTTATTGCAAGCCCCAGTAGCTCATTGTCCTCCATGTGGAACTTTAACATCTTTTCTCTACCCTTTACTTGGGTGAATGATGAAATTTTCATTAATTGAATTGGACAGAGAGCATCTAGATTAGCTAGACCTCAGAGTAGTTTAGGCTCATCAATATCAATCATTTCTTTTTTAGGAAGACTTTTCACTACATCTGCAGTGTCTCTTGCAACATTTTCTGAACCATCCTTTGGTTCATCAGATTTCTCAGTATCTACTTTAGGTGCTTCATCATTTGCACCATCTTCTTCTGCATTATCTTTCTTTCCTTTTTCTTCCTCTTTCTTTGCATTACTTTTCTCCGTGTTCTTTGTAGAGGGACCCTTTTCTATTTGTTCACCACTTGCTATCTAATCCGAAGTGCTCTATGAAGTAGCAATATTATCTTCTTTTCCTGATGGGTCAGGTGAATTAGGAGTATTTCCTACATCAACTACTTTATCCATCATTTTTGTATCATCCTAATTTACTTGTTCCACTTCTAGAATAGAGGCTTCACCCAACTTAGATTGCTTCTCGATGATGTTCTCTTCTTCATCATCTGGAACTTCTTCTGTGACTATGGGAAAATTGTGCTTTTTCAATGCTTTCAAGAGAATTTCTTGAGTTTCTTTAACGATTTCACTTGTTTCCCCAAGCATGAGTTTGTTCATTCTCATTTTGCTTCTAAAGTCATCTTTGACTTCCTTGAATATCATATCTATTTGATTAGGTGAAATTTGAGGACACAAATTTATTAGGTCATGTTCCCTAATTTCCATGTCCTTGCTCTTGGCATTTTCTTTTCTCAATTCCAAAATATTTGCCAGACTTTGTGGCAACTCAGAAGTTATCTCAATCAGTGCCTTGTTGTAGATGTTGAGATATCTGACAGTTGCTTCTTCCAATACCCTTTTATCCACATCACTGTATTCATCATATAATTCAATCATGGGTTTTAGATTACCATCTATCGTGACTGACTTTATCACATCCTTTAGGGAAAGTGTGGGATTCTCAACATATTCCTCATATGCTTCTATCTTTTTCCTTTTACTAGCCTTTTTGCTTCCGAAGGACTCTTCTTTGGTTACTTTTGCAACTTTTGTTCCTGTGGCCTTTATTTCCTTGATTTCAATGTCAGAATCTATATCTTCTTCTTTTCTTATGCTTTCATAGGTCCGGGTTGCTTTTGTTTTCTTCCTTTTCTCCCACTTTCCAAATGATTTTGCTTTTGGTTTTGAAGTCTTGGAAGGAACAGGGGCAACAATAGAGCTCCTAGTAGTTCTTGAAGTGGAAGAGAGTTCCATCGGAGCATTTGTTGGTTTCTTATCTTGTTTCTTTTTCTCATCTTTTTTAGTTCTTTCTTTGTGTTTCCTCACAGCCTCCTTAATTAGGCCTAGATTTTGAACTAATTGCTCAACTTCTTTTCTTACTTTCCTATTAGTTTCAGGTTCTTTGAATTCAGTATGCAGTTTTAAATTCAGCTCCTAATAAGTTCCGAATCTTTCGACCGTTGTGTCTTTAGGCTTGCTTAGAAGATGTTGAGCATACATATTCAAGATTTTTTCATCTACTTCATACCCCATGGGCATGATCCAAGCAGTTATGGGTTCCACTGCTTCCATCAGACACTGATCAATATCAACCATGAAGCATATATCATTTTTGTACTTCTCAACAATTGATTTAGGGATTCTTTCCCTTAGGTGCATCATACTCTAAATTTTTTTGAAGTAACCCCATATTGCAGTTTTCTGAGCTTTGAAATCACTAATGCTATGAAGATGATCTCTAATCTGGATGGTAACTAGCTCATCCTTAGTCCAGTGAACACCTTTTACCCCAGATACCTCATTCATAAAGTAGAAGAACAAACATAGAACCAATGTACCATACTTGAAAGTGTTTTTCTTATCTTTCTTGATTTTTTTAAAATTTTCAATCAATTGATTCTGTAGTAATTCACACAAGTCATAATCAGTGTTTTCTTTTAGCATCTTGTATGCTGCATATATGGCTATTCCAGACACAGAATTTTCTCTGCTCGAGTGGTAGATCTTGTACCCAATCACCATGGAGGCAAATTTGACATCCGGTTATATAATATCATTAATGGTCATTGCCCTTTTGTCAAACTTAGCACTGGTAGCATCAGTCACTATCTAGTTTTTCATGACTTTCAACATGGGCAATCCTCTAGTTGAGTTTAATCCAGTTACATTTCTGATAACATCCTTGGTAATCTTGAATGGTTTTAACAACCAAATGAATTCATCATGCATTTGACTCAAAACATATCGGATCCATTCATCCTCATCAAATGTTGGAAACCCCATAATTTGAATAAAGTGTTTATCCTGTAGTGCCTTATACTTGGGTTTAAGTTCGTGATTTTCATCCTGAGTTGTTTCTCAGACAAGTCTACATACCTTGAATCTCCAAACTCATCTATATTTGCATGAATATAAACTCTAATGTCTTCTACATGCATCACACCATATAAAACACTTGAAAAAGCTCCTAATGGGTTGACTTCAATTGATTTGTGACGATGCTTCTTAAATTTGGGTCGAGGCCTTTTAGTAATGTCAACAACATGAGGAGTAGCCATTTCAATAGATTTTCGATTCAAAGCTTTACAGAGAGGTACCTTTTTCTTTTGCAAGGTTAGGGTTGATCAGTTGTAGGTTGAATTTGCTCTTTGCATTAGTCTCTGGATTTGCAACTCAAATGCTCTTCTTCTTGTTTCCTTCGAATGCAAGGTGATTCAAATGAGTGACCAAGTGACCTTTTATCTTTTGCAAAACCTAATTTGGCATTGTAATAAATGTGTTTCCCTAATTATATCCAGTTACTTTTTTTTTATAGTTCTTCACGAATCACTCCGCAAGATTTTATATCAACATTTTTCCTTCTGGAAATCCTTCCAAGGGTTTTGGACCAATTTAGAATGTTCTCTTTTATTGTGCTAGATTCAGGCACCCACTTACTGATAGGGGGATTTTGATGTTCAATGCAACTCCCCTTGAGCCAGAGTTCCTGACTTAATTCCCAGAGGAATTGTCAGCACCTGATTCTGGTGCAAACTCATCAACGTTGTTTATTGTATCTTTCTTTACCCAGATCTTGTTCATTTGGCTTTGTATCTCATTCACATCAATTTTTCTTTTGCCTTTGTCTTGTCTCTGTTCATCCAGTTTTCTATTTACCAGACCTCTTCTTTCATTGTTCCTACTTCTATAGAGTCTTGCAATATGACTAGATTTATTGCAATTAAAGCACACAACATTTCTTTTCTTATGAAATTGATTTCCTTTTAATCTGCATTGATTGGCCATGTGTCCAAACCCATTGCAAGCAAAGCAGTAACCATTGAAAGAATTGTCAATTCATTTATTGTTAGCAATATTCATTATCATACTTTTGCATTCATTTGATCTATGACCATACCTCTTACACTTGAAGCATTAATCAGAGAAGGATGGACTATTTTGATTCATTCTGCTTCTACACTAAGTAGATTTATGACCAAATTTATTGCAATTGAAATAATTTCCATTGAATGATGGATATATTTGAGCATTAGACTGTCTTACCGGAGGTTTTCTAGTTTTGTTTCTTTTATTCCTTGGTTGAAAATTTATTTATCTAGATCTAAAGCTTTCACCTTTCTCATATCTAAGATCATGCTTGTCGTCATCCTTTTTCTATTCTTCAATTAGTGCTACAAGTTTAGCCGAGATTATCTTGAACTTCTCCTTATACTCATTAGAAATTTCTAGGTCATGTCTGAGAGTGATAATTTGTCTCTCAAGTTTTCTCTCATTGTTTCTACTTTCTTGTAGATTTAATTCTAGGAGACCAGCTATTCCATCAAATTTGCAGCATTCTTTAGTTCTCTCCTTTATATTTTGGTTCATTTCCTCTTCAGTTTTCTTCCTATCTTAAGTTTCCTTGGTCAATCTCATTACCCCAATTTCCATCTCATGTTTTAAGATAATAAATTCTTTAGCTAACTTTTCACATTCCTTTGTCTTTTCTTTCAAGGCCTTGTCTTCCAGTTGAAGAGGTTGCTCCTTTCCTTTTGCATTGGATTTACTCAATTTTTCTTGTAAAATATCAATGAAGTTTTCAGCCTTTTTGAAGTTATCTTGCAGCTCTTGGACTTCTGCCTTGGACTGCTCAAGATCATCTAGGGCAAGATTTAGTTTCCCTTGAAGGTTATATTCATCCATTTCCCAAATTTCCCTTAACCTATTAAACTTTCCAAAAGGGACCTCGCTTTGATACCAATTGTTGAATTAGGTCCAGACAATTGAGAGGGGGGGTGAATTAGTTGTCACACAATTTATCAATTTCTTTCTCTTAATCTTCTTTTATAACTTATAATCAAAACAAATCAATTACACATGAGCATAAATGAAAATAGTACACTTGACACCAAGATTTTTGACGTGGAAACCTAGTTAAGGGAAAAACCATGGTGGGGGTTAACCCACAAAGATTATACTCTGTTAAAAGTATTACAATGGGGAATGCACATGCATTCAGGCTCACTACCCAGAGCTCACTGCTCAAAAGAAGGATCACTACCTACAAGAAAGAAGAGTTACAAATATTTGAACTGATATTTGGCATCTATCAATGCTGCAGTTTAGTTCTAGTTAAGCATAGAAAACTGACTTGATACACTTCATATTTACTCTCCTCCTCTTACTATTCTACTAGCATCTAAACTTGATCTCTGCTTCTTTTCTCAATTACTCCATAGTCGCAACACACACACACACCATATCATCCGATTCCATCAGGTATATATATCCACAGAATGATGTACAATCTTTTTACCAGTCAGCTTCAAGAACATTTATAACTTTGTAGAGTAATTTGCTCTATCGGCTAGATCCATACATAATATGAGATGTGGATCAAGACTTGCACCTGCAGATCATCAATCATGTCGGCTATCAACACTAATTATCACACATTGCCCAATAAACAACTTCTATACATCCAAAAATAAGATCATTCATAGGGTTGGCCAGTTCTTCTTCTGTCTGTTTTGTCAAACTGAAACCCGATACTCAGAAGCTGATATCTTTTGAGTCCTTCATCTCAGGAGGATGAAACTATGGATTTAGAATGTCTTGACAATGCTTACAACTACCTTAGATCCATAGCAGACCATGCCTTTCCACTAGATAGATCCAGATCAATATACCGAACCTTGTCATCTACTCTGTTCCTAACTATCTGGACTTAGATAAATTCTGATTTTGACTTCCAGTGTGAACAAATTGTGTTATATGGGCGGATGGGATGATCTTAGTTGCAATCAATGACAACACCTACCATGCCTAGCAGTGTCTCTTGCCAATAGATAGGACCCAGTGTTTAGATCATAGATTCACTTAGAATGTAAGGTACAAAAATATAGTAGAAAGGAATTTGATTAGTTAATTTAGTGGAAGAAAATTTAGCCAAAATGTCTAATCATATATTTAGCTCAATAATATTTGGGGTTTAGAATTTAGGGTTGCTAGGGTAAATAGGGTTTAGGGTTTAGTTAAGTAGACTTAAGGAACATAGTGGTTTTAGTAGAGGACTTAAGAATGGTAATAGAATCCACAACATTTAAATAAATGAATATATTTAAAACATACTTGAATTGAAAAAATTACTTCAATTAAAAACAATTTTATCTTATTGATCCTAATCTTATCTAGAAAATGATTTAATTGAAAAAAATAATAATTTATATAAAATATACATACCTTCTCTTTCAGCATAATATCTTTGCATCCTTTCTTCATGCAATTTTTGTTCCCTTTCCATTGAATGATATTGGGCAGTCTTATTTTGCCTTGTCCTTTTATTTCCCATCTTCTTCAAGGATTTGAAAAATATGATCTTGATAATTTCGTTGCCAATTCCACATTCCAAATTTGTAAAGCACTAGAAAAAATTTGACCTTTCAAATAGGCTTAGTGAATTTTCCTTTACTTTTTGATATTAAAATCACAAAATGACCTTGTATATATACATGTAATTCGAATACATACATTTTGTTAAATGTCGGCTAAATTAGCCTTCGTTCAAAGGTCAGCTGCTAAAAATCTGCAGACATATTTTTATTTAGTGACCTTCATTTGAAGATATTTAAATATTATTTTCTAGCTCATTTTTTTGGAATGTACCTTTGTTTGAAGGTACTTGCGAACGAAGGTAGAATCTTCATTCATAGGCACCTTTGTTCGAAGGACTTTTGAATGAAGGTGCTTACCTAGACACTTTTTGTGTCTGCTTCAAAACTTCCTTAAAAAATCTAGTTTCAAACCTCAGGTTGGAACTTCAAATGTAATTAACTTTACAAGATAATTTGCAAGATCGTAGTCCTCAAAACAAGCTTTCCAACAAGTATAATTTTGATATATTCTCATTTTATTATGTATTTAATTTTTAATTTTTATTGAACATAGGTTTTTCATCAAACATCAAGTTCTTCATTACACACAGGTGGAAAAATAGTGAAACATTGAAAAAAAATTCCAAAAAATACCTTTGCACTAGGTATTGATGTCCTTGTTTCACCAAAAAAAAAATTGAATTTTGATATATACACATGTTATGCTTGACGACATACACCTATTTCCAAATTATAGTTACACTAACTTCAAAAATTAATTAAAAAAATGTAACAAAAAATTATGAAAAAATATCCATGCACTAGATATTGATGTTAAAAACCTATATTTAAAAAATTAGAATTTTATCGTTTATAGAAAAAATGTTATGCTTGATGACATAAACCTTACTTTCTGAAAATGTGCTTATTATTAAAAACTAGTTATTAAAGGAGACATTGAAATATACACAATTTATTTGAAAAGAAAATTTAAAAATATATTTAGAATCTACACACAAATTGCCACAAATCACTAGTTTGCATCATCTTCAAATTCTTAATGGTTTAGCTACTATAGGTCAGAAAGTGAAGATTTAGTTAAAAATGCCGATAGCAATGTCCATCTTGGCCAAAAAGTAGTACTCAATGTAGTTCGGGTAAAATTGCAAATCAGGGCAAATGAATAAACAACAATGATAAAAACCCTAGCAATGCACAATGAAGCACAAGACAACATGAAAATCAAAATAACAAATGTAAATGCAAACCGATTTCCACGCTATGCTTGATTTATCTCCATTGCTCTTCTCCACCTCGCATGAGCATGCAAGATTTTGAAGGGTTATTGTTGAAAGAATGTTGGGTGCTCACTTCTGCAGGATAACATTAAGATGAAGATGCTAGAATGAATGATAGATGAAGGATGCAAAGGCTCTAATGATATTTCAACAGCATGTGGATACTTGAGGATCAATGCATTATAGAAAATCTGGCAGAATAAGGGTACTTGAGGCTCAATGCATTCTAATGGCTTATGAGGGGTTTGATTTATAGGAAAGGCTTAATTCAAATGGATGGCTAGGATCAATTAGGGCTTTAGGTGAAATGGATGGATAGGATTAAATTAGGTTTCCTTGCATATTAAGAAATTGTAGTCATGTGACATGTGGCAAAGGAGGATAAGGCTTAGGTGTGCTTGTGTAGATAAATACTAAAATTAGGTCCCAATAGTTGTGCATGTGAAGGATTTGGATGAAAATTGTATTACAACACATGATTAAGGGGAAATGGACAAATGTTGGAATGTGATAAAAGATCAGGTGACTTAATTCAAATAAAATATTTGAATTAGTTGTGATATAGTTGGAGATTAATTAAATAAATAATATTTATTTAATTAATTAGATAAATGAATAGGATGTGATGTGGAAATTAATTAATTAAATAAAATTTATTTAATTAATTGGGATGAGGATAGGATAAATGGGATTATGCATGTGAAATTAATTAAATAAATAAAATTTATTTAATTAATTGGCTAAGTAGGATAAAGATGGGGATTGAATGGGATTTTAATTAAATAAATAAAATTTATTTAATTAATTGGATTAAGAGTGGGATTTAGGACAAAATGCTACGAGATGTCTAGGATAATATTTTAACAAGGTGTTGCTAGACATGGACAAAGTTGAGACAAATTTGGGTGTCTACATTTTGCCCCTCTTTGAGATGATGTTCGAGATGATGAGCTTTGTGTCAAGTAACATCATTTCAAAGAAGTTAAGGTATGGATAGAGGAAAATGATATGTGATGATGATGTAAGGATATGATGAGGATGACAATGAAATGGGATGATGATGCCCCCTCAAGAGGATAGGCGGGTTGGACAAACACTGGTATGCTCTCGAAAAGATATGGTTTGGCTGCAAAAGAAAGATAAGGGGATAGATAGAAGAAATGATGGTGTGTTATGTTGCAATGAAAGTGAGCAACCATGATGTTTGATATAGCACTAGACGTTATGCACCAAGGTATAAGGAACCAGGGTGACGATGTGTCTTGTGCCCCAGCATAATACAACCTTATCTGACGTATGAGGAAGTAGACTTAGAGCATTAAAGTCCTAATGCACAAAAGGTATGATATGACCTTAGATGCAAAGGATAGTGCAAAAAGCTATTCCAACATACACAAGATATGAGTATTAGCCAGAAAGATACAGATTTGATGCAAATGCAAGATAAAAAGATAACACACACAAGCAAGAAAGCAAGCATGCACAAATGATTCAAAAACAAACAAGGTATTGCCCCTGTCAAGCTGTAAACCAATGATTAATTGTTGATTGATGTTGGTTGAGAGTGTTGTCATTGCGGGGAAAGCTATATCCCTAGATCAACACAAGTTTGTTTGCTGAGTTGGTTGGCTGATTGACTGATTGCTTTGGCTTACAACAAGGCTAGGATCAAGACCATGGATTGCGATTGGATAACTTGGCTTGATTGATCAACTTCCTTGGTATGGATTAAGGATGGGCTTGCATTTGGATCTTTGTTTGGAATGGTTGGAAGATGATGAAATTGATTAGATTGATTTGGTTTGATGAAATGTGGATGATGGGATGATATGTGGTGGATTGAGCTGCTTTTGATTTGTTGGAGTAGTTGGATTTATTTTGATGGTTGGCTTGATGTGCTTTGGTTGAGTTGCTTTGGTGTTGATGTTTGTTGTTGTTGGGTTGATTGTTTTGATGATTGGATTGTTTTGAATGATGATAGTGATGGTGTGATGATCGAAGTGTCCACTCAATCTAAGCAGAAGCAAGTGTTCTCAGTGTGCTCAAAGGATGTAAAACAAACAAGGTATTGCCCTTGTCAAGTCATAAACCAATATTTGATTATTTGATTGATTAATGATAGATAGTGTTGTCATTACGGGGAAAGCTATATCCCTAGATCAACACAAGGATGTGGGAATGCTATATCCCATTGATGATGATTGATTTAGTTTATGACAAGATGAGGTTCAAAACCTGTTGATTTGATTGGATAATGTTCCTTGATTGATTAGCTTGCTTGATATCGATTAATGTGACTTGGATTTAAGATCATTCCTTAGATTGAGTTAATTGATATGATTGGAAGAAGTGATTGATTGAAATGGATGAATGAATGTTATTGAGAAGAAGAATTGATAATTATGATGATTTTGATTGAATGTTGATGGAGTGGATTGATTTGGATGATATGATTGGTTTTATTGCTTAGATTTTTCGTTGGATATTGATTTTTTTGTGTTTTGAATATTTTGGAAAATACCAATAGATTTACAATTTGGGTAGCCTTTGTTCTAGATACCAATGACAAGGGAGAAAACTAAGTCTAGGTGCAAGGGATGCATAAAAGGATGGGCTCATAGTAAATGGGATGAAAGGCTCATGATAAATGGATGGGATAGAAGACTCATGAGAGTTGGATGGGATGAAAGGTTCATGAGAGTTGGATGGATAAATAAGAGGATAGGCCATATAAGGGATGGATATAAGGATATCCCATTGATGATTATTGATGATGATTGATTTGGCTCATGACAAGATTAGGATCAAAACCTGTTGATTTGATTGGATAATGTTCCTTGATTGATTAGCTTGCTTGATATGGATTAGTGTGACTTGAATTTAAGATCATTGCTTAGATGGATTGGATTGATATGATTGGAAGAAGTGATTGATTGAAATGGATGAATGAATGTTATTGATAAAAGGAATTGATGGTGATGATGATTTGATTTTGATTGAGTGTTGATGGAGTGGATTGTTTTTGATGATGTGATTGGTTTTATTGCTTGGATTTTTTGTTTGATATTTAATTTTTTGGAATTTTTTGGGATATTTTGATTTTTTTTTTGAATTTTTGAGAATATTTAATTTTTTTTGGATTTTTGAGACATTTTGATTTTTTTTTTGGATTTTTTGAAATGTTTTGGAAGATGCCAATGGATTTACAATTGGGTAGCCTTTGTGCTTGATACCAATGACAAGGGAAAAAACCAAGTCTAGGTGCAAGGATGGATGAATGGGATGGGATGGGTAAAAGGTTGGGCAACAAGGGATGGAAGGCTCATGATAAATGGGTGGATAAAAAGGATAGACCATATAAGGGATGGATGCATGCCTCATGATATATGGATAGGTAGGCTATAGTGGAAAGCTCATGATAAATAGATGGGGATAAGCTATAAGATGGAAAGTTCATGATAAGGATACGCCATAGTGAATGGATTAGAAGGGAGCTAGGATGTGATCTCCAAAGGCTATGTTGCATAGGAGGAACTTGCCCCATTCTAGGTGGTAATGCTTAGGATTTTTACATGACAAAGTTCATGACCAAGGGATGACATGATGGATTTTACATGGCGCTTATGATGATAGGATGACATGATGAATTGGTTGGAATGGGATGGATAAATGGTCAATGGATAGGACTTGGTTTGGAAAGAAAGTATGTCAAGATATATCCAAGCATGTTACAACATTTTACCCCTATGTCTTCATCAAAATCAAAAGGCAAGAGGATGGATAAATGGGTTCAATGGAATAGGCATGTTTATGTAATGGCTAAGGATGGTAGGATGGTATGGTAATGGTAGGATAGGAGAGGATGGAAAATGATATAATAGGATGGATAGTTTGGAAATGGATAGGTTGGATGAGACAATGTGCCCCCAAGTGTAAGTGACATAGAAGATCAACCTACACATGACGCCTGTTTGCCAGGTTTTCATCATGGTACTTATCCAAGGCGCCTGCTTACCAGGTTTTCACCGTTGGATGAAGGGATTTCTCTTTACTTTTTAAATTTTTTTTTTGTTTGTTTTTTTTTCATTTTTTGCTTTTAGATGGGTTGACAATTACACATGGCGCCAGTTTCCCAGGTTTTCACCATGGTAATAGATAGGAGGGACTCAAGTGTTTAGTGCTATGAAGGTTGATAGTCTCGCTAGAGAGAATGATGTCATCGCATAGACCATGTCAAGTGTGCTTATAGATGTTGATAAGGGATTGTGTGGATGAGAGATGGATTAGGTGGATAGTAGATTATGATGAAATGGATCATGACAGGTTCATGCAAGGATGGATGGATAAAAGGCTTATGCAAAAGCATGGACCATAGGAAGGTGATGGGGAAGATTTGTAGGATAATGGATGAAGGATGGGGAGATGGAGGCATGTGGGAATGTTTTGGAATGGAAGGGAACCATGACCAACAGTTGCACACACCGTGATAAACATTGAAGCTTTTGGTGAGATGGTGGTGTAGGAAGCAATGGGGTTGTTTTCTTAGGAGATGGTTGATGAAGTGATTTAGGAACCCACATAGATTTAGTATTTTTAGTGTTTTTGTTTCGCTTGTGGGATTGTTGAAGGGAATGGAAGTTTTGGATTGAAGTAGGCTTTTGGATGGATATAGGTGGTTGGGATTCTTAAGATGTGGATGAGGATGCCTCATTTGCTTTGCTAGCTTTTTGCTTAGGAACCCAAACCATTTTGCTTTTGGCCTTTGCATTTGGAGGTAAGGGTTTAGATAGCTGTTTAGATGAACTTTTCTTTGAAGATCACATTGATGGCCCAAGGCATGAGGGTCCTTAGGAGTTTTAGTTGGATTTTTGGCTTTATAAGTAAAAGCATCCAAATGTTTATTTTGGAATCCCATAGGGTGGATGGAGTGGATGGAATGATTGGAAGCTTTATGCTTAGGCGATGTGTGCTTTTGTTGGCCATGATTAGGGATGTAAGGATACTTATGAATAAGTGGATAATTAGGTGTTGGAAGCAATGGTGGCAAGGTGGATGGAGAGATATTTGGAGTTGGTAAAAGTGGAGGTGAAGTGGATGGCGAAAGATGTACAGTCACATGCTTTTGACATTTATAGGATGATGGAGGTGGAATGGCAACATATGTTTTGGGTAGATGATGGGGGGTGCGATGGAAACTGGACTTAGGATGGATGGAGGAATTACCAACATCTTGGCCTTGTTTTTGTGTATCCAAGACCATATGAGCATGGAGGGACTTTGACATGGTTTGGCTCCAAAATACCTTGTTCATAAAGGCTTAGGCCTTTGCCTTGGTAGTTCATGTTTTGGAGGATGCAATTGACTATGGGACTAGGTGTGGTTTGAACACTAGACTTGAGCTCTTTATTCCATCATGTGGTCCACCTATCCTTGAGCCTATTCAAGAGCCCTCAATTAACATTCTTAGCTCTTCAAGCCCATCATGTGACCTACAAGCCAACAAATCTATTCAAGAGTCTCCAACCACAAGCCTAAGTCATGAGCCATCATTCCCTCATGTTGATAACTATCAAGAGCCTATCAAGTCCACTCAAGAGCCTTCCACTTTCATCCAAAGTCACGAGGTATGTCAAGAGCATAATCTTAAGCATGTGGAAACATCAACCCTTAGTCCAACTCACGATCAAAACACTTTCATGCAACCCATCCATAACATTTACCTTCTTTATGATCAAGATGATACTTATGAAGAAGCTATCCATGAGCACCTTGATCCTATCCATAATCCTATATCTATCCATGAGCAAGATATCCAAATTGCTCCTAGTCATCTGCCATCTAGCCCTATCCACAATGAGAAAACATCCACTTGTCATGATGAGACACTTGTCCCCCAAGTAAGCATAAAAGATCAAACAAATAACTTGGATCTTAGTGAACATAATGCTAATCAAGATCCTAATGATCCCCCTTCCACATCCACCATTGACTCCACTTCAAATCCACCATCATGTCCTATTGGTCTATCCACCCTTATACATGAGTGTTCTTCCTTAGGACAACAACGACCTTTATCCACTTCAGCTTCTCCATCCAATAACAAACTCAAGTCTAGTGTTCAAACCTCAGCTAGTCCCATTGTCCATCGCATACTCCAAAACATGAACTACAAAGGCAAAGGTCTAGGCCTTTATGAACAAGGTATTTTGGAGCCAAACCATGTCAAAGCTATTCCATGCTCATATGGCCTTGGATACACACCCCAAGGTAAACAAGCTAAAGATGTTGGTAATTCCTCCATCCATCCTAAGTCCACTTTCCATCACAAACCCCATCATCTACCCAAAACATATCTTGCCATTTCACCTCCATCATCCTATAAATGTCAAAAGCATGTGACCGTACATCTTCTGCCATCGACTTTGCCTCCACTTTTACCAACTCCAAATATCCCTCCATCCACTTTGCCACCATTGCTTCCAACACCTAACATACATATCATTCATAAGTATACTTACATCCCTAATCAAGGCCAACAAAAGCACACATCGTATAAGCATAAAGCTTCCAACCATTCCATCCACTCCACCCACCCCATGGGATTCCAAAATAAACATTTGGATGCCTTTATCTATAAAGCCAAAAATCCAACTAAAACTCCTAAGGACCCTCATGCCTTAGGGCATCAATGTGAAAAATCTCTAAATCATCCATCTTCTAAGCAAAGTATATTAAAAAAGCTATCCAAGCCCATACCTCCAAAAGCAAAGCCCAAAAGCAAAATGGTTTGGGTTCCTAAGCAAAAAGCTAGCAAAGCGAATGAGGCATCCTCATCCACATCTCAAGAATCCCAATCACCTATATCCATCCAAAACTTCCATTCCCTTCAAAAATCCCACAAGAAAAACAAAAGCACAAAAAATACTAAATCTATGTGGGTTCCTAAATCACTTCATCAACCATCTCCTAAGAAAACATCTCCATTGCTTCCTACACCACCATCCAATCAAAAGCTTCAATGTTTATCACGGTGTGTGCAACCATTGGTCATGATTCCCTTCCATTCCAAAACATTCCCACAGGCCTCCATCTCCCCATCCTTCATCCATTATCCTACATATCTCCCCAATCACCTTCCCATGGTCCATGCTTTTGCATAAGACACTAGCCTACCCTACCATAATCCACATCATAATCCCCTATCCTTCCATACATGAACCTTTCATAATCCATTTCATCATCCACTATCTACCTAATCCATCTCTCATCCACGCAATCCCTTATCAACATCTATGAGCATAATGACATGGTCCATGTGAGGACATCCATCTCTAATGGGACTACCAACATCCATTGAACTAGCTACTTGAGTCCCTCCTATCCATTACCATGGTGAAAACCTGGCAAACAGGCGCCATGTGTAATTGTCAACCCATCTAAAAGAAAAAAAGAAAAAAAAAAGAGAAAAGAAAAAAAATAAAAAAAAAGTAAAGAGAAATCCCTTCATCCAACGGTGAAAACCTGGTAAACAGGCACCTTGGATAAGTACCATGATGAAAACCTGGCAAACAGGTGTCATGTGTAGGTTGATCTTCTATGTCACTTACACTTGGGGGCACATTGTCTCATCCAACCTATCCATTTCCAAACTATCTATCCCATTATATCATTTTCCATCCTATCATTTCCAAACTATTACCATACCATCCTACTATCCATAGCCATTACATCTATATACCTATCCTATTGAACCCATTTACCCATCCTTCCTCCTTTTGATTTTGATGAGGACAGAGGGGCAAAATGTTGAAACATGTTTGGATATTTCTTGACATACCTTCTTTCCAAACCAAGTCCTATCCATTGACCATTTATCCATCCCATCCAAATCCAATCCATCGTGTCCTCCCTTGGTCATGAACTTTGTCATGTAAAAATCCTAAGCATTACCACCTAGAATGGGGCAAGTTCTTCCTATGCAACATAGCCTTTGAAGATCTCATCCTAGCTCCCTTATTATCCATCCACTATGGCGTATCCTTATCACAAGCTTTCCATATTATAGCTTATCCCAATCCATTTATCATAAGCTTTCCACTATAGCCTACCTATCCATTTATCATGAGGCAAGCATCCATCCCTTATATGGTCTATCCTTGTATCTATCCATCTATCATGAGTCTTCCATCCCATCCAACTCTCATGAGCCTTCCATCCCATTTACTATCATCCATCCTTTTATCCATCCATCCTACATCCATCCTTGCACCTAGACTTGGTTTTCTCCCTTGTCATTGGTATCAAGCTCAAGGCTACCCAAATTGTAAATCCATTGATGTTCCAAAACATTCAAAAACACAAAAAAAATTAAAATATCCCAAAAAATTCAAAAAAAAGCAAAATATTTTCAAAAAATCCAAAAAAATCAAAATATCCAATGAAAAATCCAAGCAATAAGATTGATTCAATCACATCATCCAAAACAATCCACTCCATCAACATTCAATCAAAATCAAATCATCATCATCATCAATTATTCATATCAATAACATTCATTCATCCATTTCAATCAATCACTTCTTCCAATCATATCAATCAAATTAATCTAAGCAATGATCTCAAAATCCAAGTCACACTAATCCATATCAAGCAAGCCAATCAATCAAGGAACATTATCCAATCAAATCAACAAGTTTTGATCCTAATCTTGTCATGAACCAAATCAATGGGATATAGCGTTCCCACATCCTTGTGTTGATCTAGGGATATAGCTTTCCCCACAATGACAACACTAGCTATCATCATCAACCAAACAATCAATCATTAGTTTATGACTTGACAAGGGCAATGCCTTGTTCATTTTACATCCTGTGAGCACACTGTGAACACTTGCTTAGGCTTATATTAAGATTGATGAACTTTGCTTTGAAGATGGATGATTTAGAGACTTTTCACATTGATGGCCCAAGGCATGAGGGTCCTTAGGAGTTTTAGTTGGATTTTGGCTTTATAAGTAAAAGCATATAAATGTTTATTTTGGAATCCCATAGGGTGGATGGAGTGGATGGAATGATTGGAAGCTTTATGCTTAGGCGATGTGTGCTTTTGTTGGCCATGATTAGGGATGTAAGGATACTTATGAATAAGTGGATAATTAGGTGTTGGAAGCAATGGTGGCAAGGTGGATGGAGAGATATTTGGAGTTGGTAAGAGTGGAGGCGAAGTGGATGGCAAAAGATGTACGGTCACATGCTTTTGACATTTATAGGATGATGGAGGTGGAATGGCAACATATGTTTTGGGTAGATGATGGGGGGTGTGATGGAAACTGGACTTAGGATGGATGGAGGAATTACCAACATCTTGGCCTTGTTTTTGTGTATCCAAGACCATATGAGCATGGAGGGACTTTGACATGGTTTGGCTCCAAAATACCTTGTTCATAAAGGCCTAGGCCTTTGCCTTGGTAGTTCATGTTTTGGAGGATGCAATTGACTATGGGACTAGGTGTGGTTTGAACACTAGACTTGAGCTCTTTATTGGATGGAGAAACTGAAGTGGATAAAGGTCGTTGTTGTCCTAAGGAAGAACACTCATGTATAAGGGTGGATAGACCAATAGGACATGATGGTGGATTTGAAGTGGAGTCGATGGTGGATGTGGAAGGGGGATCATTAGGATCTTGATTAGCATTATGTTCACTAAGATCCAAGTTATTTGTTTGATCTTTTATGCTTACTTGGGGGACAAGTGTCTCATCATGACAAGTGGATGTTTTCTCATTGTGGATAGGGCTAGATGGCAGATGACTAGGAGCAATTTAGATATCTTGCTCATGGATAGATATAGGATTATGGATAGGATCAAGGTGCTCATGGATAGCTTCTTCATAGGTATCATCTTGATCATAAAGAAGGTAAATGTTATGGATGGGTTGCATGAAAGTGTTTTGATTGTGAGTTGGACTAAGGGTTGATGTTTCCACATGCTTAAGATTATGCTCTTGACATACCTCGTGACTTTGGATGAAAGTGGAAGGTTCTTGAGTGGACTTGATAGGCTCTTGATAGTTATCAACATGAGGGAATGATGGCTCATGACTTAGGCTTGTGGTTGGAGACTCTTGAATAGATTTGTTGGCTTGTAGGTCACATGATGGGCTTGAAGAGCTAAGAATGTTAATTGAGGGCTCTTGAATAGGCTCAAGGATAGGTGGACCACATGATGGAATTATAGGATTGGACATGACCTTTGGAAGTTCTTTGGTAGGCTCATGAATGGGTGTTTGACATGGAGATAGTTTATTCCTTGCTAGTAGCCAATGGATCACATCCTTTGCAAGTGTATGAGTGGATGGGCAATATAATGGATGGATGATAATAGTAGATGGTGTTGTAGGCTTATGATTAGGACTTTGATTGGATGGAAGGATAATTGAGTTTGATAGGCTAAGATTTGGATTGGATGAGGGTAATATATGGGATTGGGATGATGTGACATGATTTCTTATTGTATGTCGATACACCTTGTAAACAATTGGAAAAAATATTGGGCATTGATTTGTATTATGGCCTTTGGTCCTATGGTATGCACAATAATCATGTTCATCATATGGACTTTCTTCACATTGTTTGACTTTAGGAAGTTCAATGAGTTTTGCTTCAAGCATCCTTTGTAAAACTCTCTCAGCCATATCCTTTGGTGAAGGATTAGAATGACATGGTGACGAAGGTAATGGAGGACTTGATGGTTTGGAAGGTTGAGGCATTAATGGACTAGGAGTAGGATCACATGGTGGTGTTGGGATAGAATTAGTTGGCTCATGTGTCAGCATGTGATTGGATGGTGGAGGCCATTCTAGATTGGTATCTCCCTTGTCAAAGGTTATTAGATCTTGCATAGGATAACTTGGGCTTGTTTGATTTATGTACAAGGGACCACTTGGAGTTGCATGTGCATCTTGTTGCAAAGGTGGACTCACGCTCGCTTGTGCTTGTTAGGGAGGCCATTGATAGTCTTGGTGGTTGAGTGAAATGGTGGGATGAGGGATTAGATAAACTTGAGGTGGATGTTCATAGGTTTGAGGTGGAATTTGTTGAGGTTGGGATGGTGTTTGGACTTCTTGGTGTGATATGATTTGTTGTTGATGTTGGTAAATGTGTTGATGTGATGATGATGGAGGGGTTGCATATGATAATGATTGTTGTGATATGGATTGATATGGATAAGGGTTGTGATAGGTTGATAAAGGGTTGATATGACATGTGGATGAATTTGGTTGATATGAAGTGGGATAAGTTGATGTAGAATTAATTTGGTGTGTGGATGGATTAGATTGATATGAAGTGGGATAAGTTGATGCAGAATTGATTTGATGTGTGGATGGATTGGGTTTTGAACTTGTCTCATCCTCATAAGTAAAGATATGGCCTCCTCGAAGTATAAACTTGGTCTTAAGGGGAGAGGCTCCTTTGACTGTGATCTTTGGTCTTGGATTGTCTTCATGACTTGGATTAGGAGGATAGCCACCTTTAATTGTGATTGGTTTCTTCTCATGATTTGGATTGGGAAGATAGCCACCTTTAATTGTGATTATAGGCTTAGGTCTTGTCTCATGATTATAAGGATAACCCCCTTGAATTGTCACCTTAGGCTTGGGATTTGTCTCATGATTAGAGGGATAGCCCCCTTGAATGATTACGACCATCTTGACAAGTGTTGACTAAGACTAGGTTGATGATGATGTGGAGATGATTTGGAATGAGTATGGATGTGACTAGGATATGTTTAGAATAAAATTGATTTGGGTATGATTAGGATATGATGTGGAATGACAAAATGGGGTGATGTGGATGAAATGTAGGATGAATTGTTTATGTGTTTGGTGTTTATAGCTTGATTTGGCAATGTTCAAACAAATGATTATGCATATACACACATGAATCACTCACGCAACACACATAAGCAATTGTTGAGTTTGAAAATGAAATGTGATGATTATGCAAGCAAACATGGAAGACACATCAACAAGCCTAATGTCTAGTCAAGTGGGTATGGCCAATTAGGTTTTAGGCTAGATTGCACAAGGTTGACTAAGGAATTGAAAGAGAAATCTTGCCACACAGCCGGGAGAAAGGGGTAACCCACCCTTCACCTTCACTTCCCAAAGGTATAAAGTTCTTTGGGGCTTAGCCAAGAGTAACAAGATTTACAACTCCCAATGAGGGTGTCTTTCGATTCAGCCTCGATTGAGGTCGTCCCTTGGAGTGGTGTGTCTCCAAGCAGGCCTCCTAGATAGGGTTTACAAAAGCAAACCAAGTGAGCTATCACTTGATTCACACTCATAGTGGTTAATTCCCCTTTAGAAATGAGATGTGTGGAAGACAATTCAAGCACTTGTTCTTTTTAAACCCAAATCCAAATGTGTTGGAAGACAATGGTTCATTTTATGCCCACTTTTTTTTTTGATGTGAATTTGCAAACAATTGTTCATTTTATGCCCAAATCGAAATGTGTGATTCAAACAATGATTAAGATGAAAGATTAGAATGAGTGCACCTAATTATTTTTGCTTTCCAAGTTGTTGTAGATGTTGATGCCAATGTTTCTCCAGCTCCTTATGATCACCTACAACATAAAAATGATATTATAATGCAGGCATAAAAAATAGGCTCATCAGGCAAGGAAAATTGTAATTTTAGATGCATAGCCGAATTAGATTTGATTATTTCGATACATTTTTGGTTTGAAAATTAAAAAATCAAAGAAGAGACCCCCATTAATTTTCAGAGAGCTTTCTGAAAATGTAAAGAAATCAAAAAAATTCCTGATTTGCGCCCAGAAATGCAGATTTATGGAAACAATATAGTCAGAAAAGATCTATTTTTTTGCATTATAAACGATCTCTAAATTAAATATACAAAATAGAGACCCCCATTAGAATTTCAAGAGATTTCTAGAAATGTAAAAATTTCTAAAAAATTCGCTGATTTGCACCCAAAATTGCAATTTTATGAAAAAACATAAAAACATGATAAATCCCGCAAAAATCAGGATAAACCCAAAATTTTTCTGCTGTAGCTTCCTTATATCATGGACAAAGATCTGCTAAAATCTTGTAGAAAAATTCATAGCCGTTTGAAAGTTATGATAAAATTTTTAAAACTTAGGGTTTTGTCCAAAAAGTAGTAGATCTGCAACAAAAAGTTAATTAAACCTACAAAACTCAACAATGGGGGTTATATGAATGCAAATTTTTACTACAAAAACTTGCAAAAAAGATCAAGCGAAGTGAGTCCCACCGGGCGTGCCAAATGTAGTTAGGGTAAAATTGCAAATTAGGGCAAATGAATAAACAACAATGATAAAAACCCTAGCAATGCACAATGAAGCACAAGACAACATGAAAATCAAAATAACAAATGTAAATGTAAACTGATTTCCACGCTATGCTTGATTTATCTCCATTGCTCTTCTCCACCTCGCATGAGCATGCAAGATTTTGAAGGATTATTGTTGAAATAATGTTGGGTGCTCACTTCTGCAGCATAACATTAAGATGAAGATGCTAGAATGAATGATAGATGAAGGATGCAAAGGCTCTAATGATATTTCAACAGCATGTGGATACTTGAGGATCAATGCATTATAGAAAATCTGGCAGAATAAGGGTACTTGAGGCTCAATGCATGCTAATGGCTTATGAGGGGTTTGATTTATAGGAAAGGCTTAATTCAAATGGATGGCTAGGATCAATTAGGGCTTTAGGTGAAATAGATGGATAGGATTAAATTAGGTTTCCTTGCATATTAAGAAATTGTAGTCATGTGACATGTGGCAAAGGAGGACAAGGCTTAGGTGTGCTTGTGTAGATAAATACTAAAATTAGGTCCCAATAGTTGTGCATGTGAAGGATTTGGATGAAAGTTGTATTACAACACATGATTAAGGGGAAATGGACAAATGTTGGAATGTGATAAAAGATCAGGTGACTTAATTCAAATAAAATATTTGAATTAGTTGTGATATAGTTGGAGATTAATTAAATAAATAATATTTATTTAATTAATTGGATAAATGAATAGGATGTGATGTGGAAATTAATTAAATAAATAAAATTTATTTAATTAATTGGGATGAGGATAGGATAAATGGGATTATGCATGTGAAATTAATTAAATAAATAAAATTTATTTAATTAATTGGTTAAGTAGGATAAAGATGGGGATTGAATAGGATTTTAATTAAATAAATAAAATTTATTTAATTAATTGGATTAAGAGTGGGATTTAGGACAAAATGCTACAAGATGTCTATGATAATATTTTAACAAGGTGTTGCTAGACATGGACAAAGTTGGGACAAATTTGGGTGTTTACACTCAATATTGTGGGATTACCCTTGAATAGATATGTTCCTGTTGGCAAGAGACACTACTAGGCATGTCAGGTTTTGTCATTGATGGTAACTAAAACCATCTTACACATCCGCATTGTATCATTTGATCATACCGAAAGTCAGATTATGGATTTGTCTAAGTCCGGATAGACAGGAACAGAGCATATGACAGGGTTCAACATTTTGGTTCGCATTTCTCCAAAGGTAATCATATTGTGTTACAGATCTGATGGAATGTTAAGGGATGTCAGGGCTACCTAAATTCAAAGTTTTAGCCTTCGGTGATGAAGGGATTGCAACTTACAAGCATCTGAGTATCGGGTTTTGGTTAGACAGTTCAATCTGGTGAAGAACAGGCTGACTTGGTGTTTGATCCTTGTGCGGATTAAGAGAAGTGGTTGGTTGAGTAATTTATGAGATCTAGTGGTATTGGCCGACATGTGTGGTGACTTGAATACATAAGTTTTGTTCTGCATTGATATTTATACATGGATTCAACTGACAAATAGTGTTCTTGAAAATGCCTCTAAGTTTTCTTGAGGTTGACTGTAGTTGATGAAATTTCATGTAGCCGGTGCGAGCATTTTGAGATATGGATATGTGAATATGATGAGATACATTGAAAGTGTGGTAGTATCAAGTGCGAAGTGAAGAGATCTAAGCTCCAGATCATGGCAGAATAGTGAAATAGGGCAGTAAGAGATGAAGTGTGCGATGTCAGTATATTGAGCTTAACCGGAACTACAATCTTGCATTGTTAGATGCTATTCTTCAGTTCAAATATTTTAGTGAAATCTTCGTAATTAATCTTATAGGAAGTGAGCCTCTTTTGAGCAGTGAGCTCTGGGCAGTGTGCCTTCCCATTTGTAATACTTTTAACAGAGTATAAAATCTTGTGGGTTAACCCCCACTATGGTTTTTCCCTTAACTGGGTTTCCACGTAAAAATCTTGGTGTTCATGTGTGATGATCTTGTTATTGTTGTTCTTAAGTTCATGCTTCTTTCTTTTGAATGTATGTGGTAAAATAATAAAGGAACATGATAATAAGTTTTGCAGAACACCGATTCACCCCTCCCTCTCAGTGTTGCTTGATTTCAACAATTGGTATCAGAGCAAGGTTCCTTGGAAGAAGTTTACAGATTGAGGAAGATATGGGAAGGTGTTTTAATGGGTTCATTTAGGTATTATGATGGCATCAATGAACAACTTCAAGTTACTTTAGAAGATCTTGATCAGTCCAAAGAAGAAGTCAAAGAACTATAAGAGAACCTTAAAGATGCCGAGGATTTCATTGAGACCTTGAAAGGGCAACTGAGCAAATCTATGGAAAAGAGGAAGGAGCTACTTTAGTAGTTAGAAAATCAGAAGGAAGATAATGGCATGGATGAGGCTCTGAAGGAGAAGACAAAGGAATGTGAGAAGCTGGCAAAGAAGTTGTCCTAAAACATGAGATGGAATCTGGGGTGATGAGGCTAACCAAGGAAATCGAGGAAAGGAAGAAGACTAAATAAAACTTGAATCAGTCTCTGAAAGAAAGAATAGAAGAGTGCTGCAGATTGGATAGAATAATTGGCCATCTAGAGTCTGATCTACAAGAATCTAGGTATAATGAGGAACAACTTGAAAGGCAAATTGTCATTCTTAAACATGACCTAGAAGCTGCAAATGAATACAAAAAAAGTTCAAGATAAGCTCAGCTAAACCTAAGGTGCTGCTTGATAGTTAGAAGATGACAGATGATAAGCATGGTCTAGGATATGAGAAAGGTGAAAGCTCTAGATCCGGTAAAAGAAATCCTAAATCAAGGAATAAAAAAAATAGACCTAGAAGACCTCCGGTCAGACAACCTAATGCTCAAAGGTATCCATCCTTCAATGGAAATTGTTTCAATTGCAATAAATTTGGTCATAGAGCTATTCAGTGCAAAAGTAGAATGAATCAAAGTGGTCCATCCTTCTTTGGTCAATGCTTCAATTGTAAAAAGTATGGTCATAGATCTAATGAATGTAAAAGTATGATGATGAATAACTCTAACAACAGAGGAAATGCCAATTCTTTCAATGGCAAATGTTTTGCATGCAATAGATTTGGACACATGGCTAATCAGTGCAAATCAAGAGGAAATCAAGTAAATGAGCAAAGAAATGTTACATGCTTTAATTTCAACAGATCTGGTCATATTGCAAGATTCTATAGAAGCAGGAATGATGATAAAAAAAGGTCTAGTAAACAAAAACTGGAATGTGTAAAGACAATATAAAGGCAAGGGTAAAGTAGACGTGAATGAGATCTAGAATGAAATGTACAAAACATGGGTGAAGAAAGGTGTAATGAATGATGGTGATGGGTCCACACTGGAATCCGGTGCTGATAATTCCTCTAGGAATTGAAATAGGAGCTCTAGCTCAGGGGGAGCTAAATTAAAATCTAATTCCCCTTGCTAGTAAGTGGGTTCCTGAATCTGGCATGATGAATGAAGATAAAGAAGCCTATTGCAGATCTATTGAAGCAAATTTTGGAAGAAAAGAAGCTAATACAATTGATTGCGGAGTAATTGAAGATTGACTATATTCAGAAATAGGGTAATTGGATGAATTAGGGTAAAACATTTATTACAATGGTGAATTAGGTTTTGTAGAACATAAAAGGTCATCCACTCAACATTTAAATCACTTTGTATTCAAAGAGAACAAGAAGAAGAGCGTCTGAGTTGAGATTTTAAAGATTTGGAGTGCGAAAAGCAAATTTGACAGTTAACCCTAATTCCGTGGAGAAAAAGGTATTTTTCTGTGAAGCTTTGATCTTGTGATCTTTTGAAATGGCTACTCCATTGGTTGTTGACATCACTAAAAGGCCTTGACCTAAATTTAAAAGGCATCCATACAAATTTGTAGAGGTCAGTCCATTAGGTGCCCTTTCTAATGTTCTGCATGGTGTGTTGCATGTAGAAGATATTAGGGCTTACATTCATGCTAGAATAGATGAGTTTGGGAATTTAAAGTTAGTGGATTTGTTTAAGAATCACCTAAGGGGTGAGATTTATGGTCTTAAACCTAAGTATAAGGCACTGCAAGATAAACATTTCTTTTAGGTTATTAGGTTCCTGTCCTTTGATGAGGACGAATGGGTCTGGTATGTACTGAGTTGGATGCATGCTAAATTCATGTGGTTAATGAAACCCTTTAAGATCACCAAGGATGCCATCAAGGCCGTAACATGATTGAACTCATCTGGTGGATTGCTGATGTTAAAGTCAGTGAAGAATCAGACTGTAACTGATGCTACAGGCTCAAAGTTTGATAAGAGGGCAATGACAATAAATGATATAATTGATTTGAATGTCAAATTTGCATCTATGGTGATTGGGTATAAGATATACCACTCTAGTAGGGAAAACTCAGTGTCTGGTATAGCCATTTATGCTGCTTATTAGATGTTAATAGAAAATGTTGACTATGACTTGTGTGAGTTGCTACAAAACTAGCTAATGGAGAATTCAAACAAGATCGAGAAGGATAAGAAGAATATGTTTAAGTAGTATGGTACGTTGGTCTTGTGCTTGTTCTTTTATTTCATAATTGAGTTACTCGGGATGAAAAGCCTATGTTGGACCAGTGACAAGCCTATTGCCATACAAATAAGAGAACACTTGCACAATATTGGGTACTCTAATGCCCAAAGGACTACTCTTTGGGGATATTTCAAGAATTTTCAAAATATGATGCAATCAAGGGAAAGAATCCCTAATTCTGTGGTGGAAAAGTACAAGGATACAATTTGTTTCATGGTAAAAATAGATCAATGCTTGATGGAAGCAGTTGAACCAAGGACTGTATGGATCATGCCCATGGGGTATGAAGTTGATGAACAAATACTGGAAATGTATGCTCAACACCTTCTGAGCAAACCAAAAGATACCTCAGTTGAGAGATTCAGTACATATGGTGAACTTAGTTTGAAGCTACATGTTGAGCTCTAGAAACCTAAATCTAAGAGAAAGATCCAAAGGCAAGTTGAAATGTATGAATAAAGTATTGGAATAACCAAAGAAGCTGTGAGGCAAAATAGGGAAAGGATAGAGAAAACTGAGAAGGAGAAGCAGGATAGGGAATAGGGAAGTGTTTTGGTAGAATCCTCTTCTAAATCAAGAGGTACTAGGAGTTTTGGTACAACCTCCAATGCATCACCTTCTCCTATTGTAGAGAAATTCAAATAAAAACCTACCAGTAAGAAAGGAAAAAGAACAAAAGTAATGGGCCAAAGGTCATATGTCAGTGTGGAGATGGAGGATGAAGAAGAAACTGATTCAGATGATGAGGTTAAAGAGTTGAAGGCCTTAGTCACTAAGGTTGCTAAAGTGTCTAAGGAGAAGCCCTCCAGAAGCATAAAATTAGAGAAAATAGAAGCATCAAGGGTTGCCAAAGAGAAGCCCTCTGGAAGCATAAGGGTGTACAAAAGACAAAAGATTGAGACTCATGTTGGAAAATCCACCTTGTCAGTTGAAGATATTGTGAATGCAATAATTGTTCATGAGAATTTGAAGCCCATAAAAAAATATTATGACAACTTTGATAATGTCAACAAGAAAATTTTGGAGGATGGTACTGTTAAGTACTTGAATACATTCAACAGAGCACTTGTGGAAATTTTTTCAGAAATCCCTAAGAGTCTAAGTGACATTTTGGAGATGAGAAAAGAAGTTGCTAAAGCAAAAGATTTGGATCTAAGAGAACATGTGTTGTCCAGTCTATGTCCAGTAATCTCTAGGAAGGAAGCAAATCAAATTTTCAAAGAAGTTAAAGATGAATTCAGAAGCAAGAAAAGGATGAATAAGATAATGATTGGAGACATTGATGAAGTGGTTAAAGAAATAGAACAAATTATGAGGAAAGATCTAGACAAGAATAAGTTTTATGTGGTCACTGAAGAACCTATTAATGCTAATAATACACCATTCTGAATAATGAAAAGTTGAAGAAAAATGAGCAACAAGTTGAGGGAAATGATTTCTCTGTTATGGAAGAAGAAATACTGAATAAAGGAGATGAAGAGATGATGAAGGAAGATAATGTTGATTGTGCAGAGAATACTCAAATTTCTCCAGATCAATCTGGTGAAGAAAATACAGAGATGAATATGGAAATAAATGCTCCTACTGAAGGTGATTCTGAGAAGGATAAAGAGTAGAAAGCAGAAGAAGTTAAGGACAAGGAAGATCAAGAAGAAGAAACCGATGATGGAATTGATTCCTCTATTCCAGACGTTGAAGAATTTGATAAAAATGATGATAATGCTACTGCTAAGGATACACAAAATCCTCTAGAAAAGAATGCAGAAGACATTTCTGATAAAGATAAAAAGAAGGATGCCTCTACTGTTGATGCAAAAAGAGAAGAAGTAGACAAAAAGAATGAAAATGATAAGCAAGACAATGTGGTTGACTCCGGAAAGGGAGAAGATGCAAGCCCTAATGAGCATAAAAATGAAACATCATATTGGGCAAGAGACACTGAAGAAGTAGTGAAAGAAATTTTGGAGAAAGATAAACAAGTTGTAGAAGATCCAAATATAATACAAGGTGCAATCAATTTTGATACTCTATTACCGGTATAGAAGATGAAGTTGGCCTCTTTTGCACAAGATGAGGCCAGAGAGGAAATCTTGAAGTTCCATATAGAAGATAGTGAGTTGCTTGGTCTTGCATCTGGCATTTTGGAGAAAATCATGCCTACATTTCAGAAGGATTCTTTAGCATCCTCCGATTAGTTGAAGAGTCTGATAAACTCTGTAAGTACTCATTTTGAATCTTTTGAGAAGTCAGTAGAAGTTAAAGTCCAGAATGAATTTAATGATAAAAGATTCAGTGAACTGAAAGGAATAATTGGCTATGATAGAATTATGCTAGATATTAGTGTAAAGAGTATTGAAAATGCCCTCACTAAAGGAGGAGACGTGTACAAATTTTGTTTATCTTGGTCAAAAATTGTAGAGGATATTGAGAAGAAAATAAAGGAGTCCAAGCAAAAATTGTCAAATGTATCTCAATCCTTTGATCTTTTGACAGTATTTGCAGCAAGTCAAGAATGCCAAGTAATTAGCTTAATTGATGAAATAAAGAAATTGGTGAAAGAAAAAGAAAACATTGTGGCAAGGATGTGTGAACTCTGGGGACTGATTTTCCCTAAGTTAGAAACAATGTTCAATGCATTGATAGAAGCTTAAGCTGCTGCTCTGACAAGTGATCCCACTAATCTACAAAAGGTAGAGTCACATGCATTTTTATTTATTGGTCATATTTCAGTTTTGGATAGCATGAAGAAAAGATGGGACAATTAACTGGCACTGTTGAAAATTATTTTTATGATGTGTTTAAGTTCTTGTAGACAAGACACAAGGATTGTTTGTATATATGCGCCCATGTACATAGAGTTTTTTTGCATAAATCTTGGTATGTGGATCTTAGCCTTTGCCATTGATGTTAAAGGGGGAGTGGAAAGTAGTGAAAAATGAGAAATTCATCTAAGGGGGAGCATTGGAAATAATAATTATACATACTAAGGGGGAGCTGTTCTAACACTTAGTCATTTTTCACTAAGTGTTGCCATCAATTCCAAAGGGGGAGATTGTTGGCAAGAGACACTGCTAGGCATGTCAGGGGTTGTCATTAATGGCAACTGAAACTATCTTACACATCTACATTATATCATTTGATCATACCAGAAGTCAGATTGCAGATTTGTCTAAGTCTAGATAGATAGGAACATAGCATATGATAGGGTTCAACATTTTGGTCCGCATTTCTCCACAAGTAATCATATTGTGCTGCGGATCTGAGGGAATGTTAAGGGATGTCAGGGCTACCTAAATCCAAAGTCTTATTCTCTGGTGATGAAGGGATTGAAACTTACAAGCATGTGAGTATCACGTTTTGGTTAGACAGTTCAGTCCGGTGAAGAACAAGCTGACTTGGTGTTTGATCCTTGTGCGGATTAAGAGAAGTGGTTGGTTGAGTAATTTATGAGATCCCGTGGTATTGGCTGACATATGTGGTGACTTGAATACATAATTTCTGGTCTTCATTGATATTTGTGCATGGATTCAGCCGACAAAACAGTGTTCTTGAAAATGCCTCTAAGTTTTCTTGAGGCCGACTGTAGTTGATGAAATTTCATGTAGCGAATATATATAATCGATGAGTGCAAGAATTTTGAGATATGGATATGTGAATATGAGGAGATAGGTGTGAAGTGTGGCAGTATCAAGTGCGAAGTGAAGAGATCTAAGCTCTAGATCATGGTGGAATAGTGAAATAGGACAGTAAAAGATGAAGTGTGCGAAGTCAGTATATTGAGCTTAACCGAAACTATAATCTTGCATTGTTAGATTCTATTATTCAGTTCAAATATTTTAGTGAACTCTTTGTAATTAATCTTGTAGGAAGTGAGCCTCCTTTGAGTAGTGAGCTCTGGGCAATGTGCCTAAAGGCATGTGCCTTCCCATTTTTAATACTTTTAACAGAGTATAAAATCTTGTGGGTTAACCCCTAGCGTGGTTTTTCCCTTAACCGGGTTTCCATGTAAAAATATTGGTGTTCATGTGTGATGATCTTGTTATTGCTGTTCTTACGTTCATGCTTCTTTCTTTTGAATGTATGTGGTAAATTAATAAAGGAACATAATAATAAGTTTTACAGAACACTGATTCACCCCCCCCTCAGTGTTCCTTAATTTCAACAGTTCCTTCCTTGGAGAAAGCCTTCAAAGCTTAAAGTAGTGCACGAGAGGCAGGGGAAGAGGAAGAAACAATAGAGGAAAGGGTAAAATAGGCAGAGGAAGAGGCAACTCTAGAAGAGGAGGTTCAAATAGCCAAGAGGAGCCAAGCACCTCATAGCTAGACTCCCAAAAC
Organism: Cunninghamia lanceolata; assembly: GCA_027924645.1. Taxonomy (NCBI): domain Eukaryota; kingdom Viridiplantae; phylum Streptophyta; class Pinopsida; order Cupressales; family Cupressaceae; genus Cunninghamia; species Cunninghamia lanceolata. The sequence continues at coordinate 7,985,486 of BSBN01000635.1, read as the reverse complement.
AAGAAGAAGCACATCAGTTCAAACCAAAGGTATGACAAAAGTAATGTGCAATGTTATTATTCTCATAAATTTGGTCATTATGCTAGTGAATGTAGGAAGAAATAGCATAACCAAGGGAGTCAAAATGCTCATGTAGAAAATGAGAAGAAGATTTAAAATGAAAAATAGTCACAAGTGTTTATTGCATGCAACCTTGCTAAGAAGAGAAGCACCGAGGTTTGGTATTTGGATAGCGCCTCCAACAACCACATGAGTGGTAAAAAAATTATTTACCTCCATAGATAACAACATAAAGTCTAAAATAAAGATGGGGAACAATGAGAATGTTCTAGTCATTGACAGAGGCATAGTCACTATCCAAACCAAGCATGGTGAGAGAAGGAAGATCCAGGATGTCTATTATGTTCTAGGCATAAAACATAACCTATTGAGCATTGGATAGATGGTCCAAAATATTTATAGAGTCCTGATGGAGAAAGGGGAGTGCATCATCTTTAACAAGGATGGAAGCAAGAAAGTGATTGTAGTGGTTCAACTAATGAAGAACCAAATGTTCCCCCTCAAAATGCAAATCCTACTTCCAGCATAGTCAATAGGCCTACAATAGTCAATCTTCAAGATTGTCATCAAAGACCCATCCAAGCTTTGGAATCTAAGGTATGTGTATTCAAGTTATCCTAGTTTAAGTCTCTTATCTAGGAAAGACATGGTTAAGGGGCTACCAACAATTGTAGAGCCCGATAGAAAATGTGAAGCATGCATCCTAGGTAAACAACTTAGGCAACCATTTTAATCAAGGTATTCTAGGAGAGAAAGAGCACCATTAGAGCTGGTGCATTCATATTTGTGTGCTACCATGAAAACCCACTCTTTCTAGAAATGTTTATTTCATGACATTCATAGATGACTATAGCAGAAAAATCTAGGTGTATTTTTTGAACAAAAAATCAGAAGCCTTTGAGAAATCAAATTCTAACTAATTTACCTAGGGAAATATTGATAGGAATAAAGCAAGGCTAGTTGTTAATGGATACAAATAGTCTGTAAGAGATTATGCTGAGACATATGCACCAGTTGTAAGGCTAGAAACTGTGTAGATAGTCTTATCAATTGGATCGCAACACAAGTGGAAGGTATATCAAATGGATATGAAGTCAACCTTCCTAAATGGAGTACTCAAAGAAGAGGTGTATGTAGAGTAGCCACCTGGCTATGAAGTCCCAGGACAAGAAGATAAAGTATATAGGCTCTGGAAAGCTCTATATCAAGCACCTTAGACATGGTACAGTAGAATTGATTCTTATATGATAAGTAATGGCTTTAAGAAAAGTAGTAGTGATCCCACACTCTACATCAAAGCAACTCATTGTGAGATTCTGATTGCTATTTTATATGTAGATGATTTGATTTTCATAGGAAATAGTGACCTCCTCATTATTGATTTCAAAGAGGTAATGAAATGAGAGTTTGAGATGATAGACCTAGGTCTAAAAAAATATTTCCTTGGCATTGAGGTCCAACAAATAGAGTATGGCATATTTATTTCACAAAGTAACTATGCCACATAGATTTTGAAAAGGTTTAGAATGTTGAACAACAAACATGCCCCAACACCAATAGCTACAAGTCTGAAATTAAGCAAGAAGGATAGCAACAATGAAGTAAACCCAACCCTATACAAAAAGAACAGTTGGAAGCCTAATTCATTTGTCTTCTACAAGGCCTGATTTAATGTATACGGTAAGTCTAATTTCTAGGTTCATGAAGAAACCTAAGGACACACACTAGCAAGTAGGAAAGAGAATCCTAAGATATGTCAATGGCACCAAGTGCTATGGAATTTTGTATCCCACATCAAATGAGTTTGAGCCGATTGGTTACACAGATAGTGACTGGGAAGGTAGTGTAAATGATAGGAAGAGCACATCTACCATTTCATGGGTATCAAAGAAGCAACCCATTGTTTCTCTCTCTACAACAAAAGTTGAGTATATAGTAGCAAATGTGACTGTATGTCAAGCTATTTGGTTGAGAAGAATCCTTGCAAACTTGAATGAGGAGAAATAAGATGGTACAACCATATATTATGACAATGTTTCTTCAATAGCCCTGACAAAGAATCTATTCTTCCATGAATGAAGCAAGCACATTGAGATCCACTACCATTTCATAAGGGAGTTGGTAGAACATGGAGAGATCAAGCTTCAATTTTGCAGATTTGAGTAGTAGCTTGTTGATATTTTTACCAAGGCACTATCAAAAGATTGCTTTGAACACCTAAGAGATAGGCTCGACATCATAGACATCTCCAGAAATTAACTTTGGACAGACAACTCTGAAAGGACCCAACTCCAAAAGTTTATCTCTAGAAAGACAATTTCAGTATAGCTTGAGAAGTTCAACTTTGGAAGGTCAAAAGATCTCTAGAAGTTTAGCTTGGAAAGTTAAAAAATCTTGAGAAGGTTTAGCTTCAGAAGTGTTAGCTCTAGAAGTTTAGTTCTGGAAAGTTAGAAAAGCTCTAGAAGGTTCAGCTCTAGAAGTTCAGTTCTAGAAAGTCAGAAAAGATCTAGAAGGTTCATCTCTAGAAGTTTCAGCTGTAGAAGTTTAGTTCTAGAAAGTCAGAAGAGCTCTAGAAGGTTCATCTCTAAAAGTTATAGCTTCAGAGGTTTAACTTTGGAAAGTCAAAAGACCTCCGAAAGGTTTAGCTATGGAAGCTCAACTCTAGAAGTTTTAAATCTCAACTCCAAAAGTTTTATCTTCGAAGGTATAGCTTTGAAAGGGTGACTACATAAGTATAGCTCCAAACAGGACAACTCCAGAATGACACAAGACATCTCTAGACAGGACAAGTTCAGAAATATAGAATGGTAATGTATATGCATAAAGGCTCAGCAATAACGGGGAGTGTTGGAAAATTGTAATCTTGAGCTCAACTACTGCCTGGTAGAGAAGTTATTACTAGTAGGTCATTTTGAATTGGGCAACAAGTTTTTGGAAATTGTAGATGAGACAAAACAAAAGAATGAACTTTTGAGTTCAATTAGAGAACATAGAACATATGCAGTAGCAGAGAAAGAGGGAAGTTACAGTAGTAATATAGAATATTACAAAGCTCTAGAAGTGGCTCACAACACTTAACTCCAAAACAATAGTAGCAACTATGGAAGCACATAGCAGAACTTCAGAAGGCCATTGTAGCCAACTATGGAACAACAGAGACTCAACTATGGAAGCACATAATAGAACTCTAGAAGGGCATTGCAGCCAACCATGAAAGCACACATAAGTGTCTGGTCATCTCCAAAAGCTCCAGAAAGGCGTACAAATCCTTGTAGAAAGGGAATACAGAGTAGTAGCTCTGAAGTTTAGTTAGTATGCATTCTTTGAATGTAAATTTTGAATATAAATATAAATCTTTGTTTTGTTTTCTTTCTTTTGGCCTTCTTTGTCTCCTTTAATTGGATTTTTATCCAACAACAAATGCGTATAATTCATATTGACAAATATTTGAAAGTAACAAGTGTTAGAATTAGTGTTCTTAAAGTTACTAGAATATAAAATATTGTAGTTGCATAAATAAGATGAAACAATATGAAACAAAAATGATAATAAGTAGTATGAAACAATGATTTCAACCTAGAAATTGCAATGTGAAGAAAACTATTTGGAAGTGGCAAATGTTTAGATTCTTTTATTTTAGCTAAATGTAGTTACAAATATTTCCTAATAGAGCATATCAGTAATCCTCACACTGTTACATTCACTCTAATCCTTTGTGCACTCGAAACTAGTTTTTATCTTACAATTAAGAGAACTCTTGATTCTTCCTCGCATACACTTTCTTCATGGACTTCATATTTATTTAGGATACCATACACAACAAGTGTCCTACCATACACTGAACAACTTCCAATTATGAAAGAACATGAAAGGTCACTTTTTTCTATAGTTGCTTTTCCTCTATGTTTGAAATAGAAAAAACTTCCATAGGCATGGAAATGAAACCACCACACCCTAATGAAACCACCTTGGCACTAATAGAATTTCCATGACATGAACTTCACTATTTTAAAGTAGAACAATGCAATTTTTATTGCATGTACAGTTTTGAGCAAAATGGTGTTTTAAAAAAAGAAAACACCACGTTAAAATTGTTGGAAATAAGCCACACCCAGACTAATGATGGACTGGCCACAAAGGGGCCATTATCTCAGTTGGTAGAGCACTCCAGTAGCAAATGGAAGGTCCTAGGTTCAAGTCCTATCTGGTCAATATGACAAAAAACTCAACATTTTTGTATCAAATCCAGGCTAGAATCCCCAAACACCTATAGTATGGCTTAAGGGGGGGTAGTGGAAATAAGCCACACCCATACTGATGATGGATCAGCCACAAAGGGGCTAGTAGCTTAGTTGGTAGAGCACTTCAGCAGCAAATGGAAAGTCCTAGGTTCGAGTGGACTAGTTGGTCCATATGAGCAACAACTCAACAAAAAAATGCTTCAACAGTTAAAATACCTCCGTTTATAATAGTTTTCACTTGGTTCGTGGATTAAAATTATTGGTGATGAAATTAATTCTTTTGTTGTTTCATTGTCTCTATTATGGATATGCTTTAACACTCAACATAGCTATTATGTAGATTTATAAGTTAAATATGCTTTGATTGCAAACCAGAACAAAATTATGATAACACACTACATATAATGTATAAGTTTACTAATGAATTGTTATCCTTATACCGTATGCTTCTCACACTTTTTTTCAAAACTGTGCAAGTTTATTTTAAATAGGTAGCAATGTAGTATGTTGTTACTATTTGACTACAAAGGTCAGTGATTGATATAGCCAATCATGCTTCAACACTTAGATTTCTCTCAATCTCTGTAACAATTTCTTCTCTTCACTACAATTTTTCTTCACATTCATTGATACCAATGTTAGGCTAGGATGGCAAAACTATAAAATCTTCTTAAAACTATTTACATCAACATTTATTTCTACACATTCAAGTGAAGGTTTCTATCAACTATCATTACCAAATACCTATCTATGTGTTGATTAATTGAGTGCTAAACTAATTGCCCTAGGATTATCCAAACCTAGGCATTACAACAATAACATAACTACTACTTTGTTGTTCATGATAGTTTTGTCACTAAACAAATTGCTCTCTATTGAATCTATTTCTAATGAGTTCATAGTTATTTGATGAAATGATTTTGTTTCTAGATCCTTATGGATCATAGCTTTTAAATTTGAAGAGATTATTAATCTCACAAAATCCTAGTGGTTAGGGAGATGTGGGAAGATCCCTCCTACTTCCTCCCTAAGATACTATCTTTCCTTGTATTTCTTGAACGATATTAATCACAATATGGGTCTTTCAATATTTTTTCAGTCCTCTTTTGATACACACAAATTTCTTATGGAACACCACATTTCAACTCTACTTGAGTATGAATAGCCAAGTCTTCAATAAAAGGTATAGTTTGTCCTTCATCTTCTTTATCCAATTTAAATGGCTCATGTAGATGTGAAAGTACTAAATGCATCCTCATGAATTAAGGTGTTTCAAGTCTAAATTTATTCTCTCCAATTTTCTTCAAGAGAGTAATTGTGTATATATTAGAGCTTTGAGCTTTCTAGACTATTATGTCATTAACTCCACCAAAAACAAATGAAAACCTGCCACAACTTTCATTATAAATACCCCCAATATTTATTTGCACACAGAGAGGTAAACATCTCCCATTTGCAAAGATAAAGGCTAACATTCACTTTACCTAGCAAGAGTTATGGTGTAGCTATAGTCCCTACCTTAGATTACAAAAAATAGTTATTAGAATGGTTTAACTCCTACAGTTAAGTTGACATTGAAACAATGAGAGAGAGATAAAAAATATCTTACAAACCAAATTTTAATATACTTTGTCTCATGTTTGTCTACTTTTAAGTCTTAGAGTGGTCTTTTTTTATGTGTCCACAAGTTCTTTGGTCTTTCATGAAATGTAATTATGTATAGACTTAAAATATTCAATATTAGAGGCTATGATAATATCCATCCTTCTTCCATTATTGTCTATGAATGATTATCTATTTTTCACATGTCTATGAGTATGCTCAAAATTTATTTCTATTGAATATTAGACACTGAACCAATGCTCTATGAGAGATAAGTGGAAAACATCTATTTTGGTGTATCACCTTTATTTCCTTTTAGTTATTTGCTTTTAATAATTTATACCCTTTTTCTTTCATCAAAGTATGCTTAGCTAGAATAGAAGTAAATGACCTACTCTGGAGATTGTTCTATTGAAGCAATTCCAAATTAACAAAACTTTCCATGCCACACATTGTGGGTGTAGAGGTGGCTCAATGATGAGCCTAATTAGATAATTTTGTGAACAACATAATGATAAAAGGCATCAAGGTGTGTAATGTCATGAACCAAATTTATGTAAGAATATGTAACATGCCTTCTCATATTACTCGGATTACACAACTTTTTACTAGAAAGTAAATGAAGATGGTAAATGTTGTCATGAGAAATTACACCTGTTTGAAGCTAGTTCAAACACTTCAATGACACAATGGGACTGATCTCAAGGTGTGGGACCTTGCAGATGAGATTAGCCCTCCAGAGAAGGCTAGTTCCTCTTTTTGAGCTTAAGGCTTAGAGAAATAAACTAAAATCTAGTGCAAATACTCGTAGGGGAAAAAGGTAAGAAGGATTGCTGAATTAAAAAGAGGCAATGCACCAGATTAGGGATGTTCAGCTACAATTGACTCAACACAGTGATAACCTCAAAACTGAAAAGAACTCACACAGACTCATATTAATTCTAACAGAGGCCAAGGTAGAAAAATGGAGAAAAGAAAGGGACCATTTTTCCCACAATACATAGCTCACATTAATAAAAATAGACACAGTAAAAGAATAATGAGAGAGGCAAAAATATCAGTTTGTATTGATTATAGAGGCCAAATAGGCATTATACAAGAGAGAGAACTATGCAGAATAAATAGACACAGAATAATCAATTACATTCATAGTTGAACTATCAACTAGAGACATGAGAGGCTCAATAAAAGAGCATAGTGCATCAAATCCAGTTGGTTCATGTAATTTCATTACAGAGGTCTGGTCACAAGGATTCTCCAACCTATATAATAGCCCAAAAGAATAGCTAACATAAATACATTGCATTTTGCTGTATATATAACAATTTCAATCACCTTGAAATAGTGGCTCTGGACCTGGTCAATTGACCCAGGACATGCCCATGCTTCTTTAATTCTCTGAATAAGAAGATCTACTACAAAACCTATGAATTGGGAGAAAAACCATGTCTCTAACATGCCTGCAACCTGAAGAAGAAGATTTCTTGCATGAATGGGTGTTAGGCATATTTATGAAGAAGGGCCTGCAAATCCATTTTGTGGTAGCATATGTATAACAACATTGAAGATTTTCAGTGTTCTACCTGCCTATAACTGACCTTGTCATGCAGAATTAAATTCTAGGGTACCTGCAAGATTTTACAACACTTCAAATCCCTTATTTTTCTCAAGAGAATCATCCATTTTTATGATTTTCTTCCTTATTTTGCCCATTGGCAAAATCTCTATTTTCTAAACCTTTCTCTGTCTCTTCATTTTAGCAACTATCGATAATCTTTCTGTTTCTAGAACTGTTTCTTGCTCTCTTTTGCCTTATTGGTTAAATACAAATTTTGTGAACTCTTTTGGCCATCCTTTTGCCCTGTTCGCAAAATGCCACTTTTTAGAACTTCCTGGGCTATCTCTTGCCTATATCGATAAAATCTCAATCTTATGAACCATTTTGGCTTGCATTTTTCCTTATCAACCAAAAACCATCTTTACAAACCTTGGCCTCTTTATCAACAAAACCTTGTTTTGCCGAACCTTCTTCTTCTATCAGTAAAGTCATGTCTTTCCGAACTATCTTCATTTGACGCTTTACCAGCAAATTCCCAATTTTATGAACTTCCTATTTTGCTCCTTATTAGGCCCCTTTATTTTCTTTTCACCCTGTCGGTGAACTATGAAAAAGATGAACCTTTGAAAAGTTCCTTCGTTCATCAATTTGCTGACTTTGCCGACTTTACCATTTTTTGCCTTGTCGGCGAACTCTCTAACTTTTGAACCAGGCCTTCTTTGTTGACAAAAACATCTTTTTCAAACCCATTTTGCCTTGCTTTTGCTTTGCTTCATTTTGCCTTATCAGCAAAAGGTCTGTTGGTATAACCTTAAAATCTCGAACCAACAATGCTTTATTGGCAAAAGCCACCCTTACTGGACCTTTCTCCCTCGCCACTTTTTCACTCTTCTTTTTTGCCTTGTCGACAAAATTCTCCGTCGGTGAACTAGTAGATTTTTTAACTCGGGGAAGATTTCACCTTCTATAAACTTTTCCGATGAGGCCCCTTTTCCTTTGTTGTCAGCTAAGATTACCTTCGTCGAACTTTTCTTCCTCCTACCTGCTTTATCGGGAAATCATCAAATCGACAAACTTGGAAACCTACAAACTTTGGAAAAGTTGGTGACTTTGGATAATCGCTGAAAAAGGAAAGATTGCTTCCTTTATGCCTTATCCGAAATTGAGAAAACCTACTCACCTGTCTCTTTGTTGGCGAATCGATGAACTTTCAAATTTTTGGAAAGTTCACCAAATATGAAAATCACTGATCAAAGGGAGAAAACCTCCCTCATGCCTTAGCCATTTTTATGGTTTTTCTGCAAGTTCAAGAACCTAGACTTTTGTCGATAAAGGCCAAAAGGGTCCCAAAAACTAAGGCAATGGCTTAGATTTTTCTACATTTTTTTGGGTTTTCTGCAAGGATTCTCCATAGCAGTTTTCAGGGATTTTTGCAAGGGAATTCATTAAACTTTAAAGGATTTTAGGCATACCTCCTTCTATTTGGGCTTTTTTTGATCAGATTTTTTTTATAGAAGGAGGGGAATTCATGATTATTTTGGCTGGGAAAAATATGACAACATTTTGGCGACCTTACAGGGGTGTTTGCCTGCTAAACATAGGGATCCAATTACCTTATACAGTCCATTGGGCAAAGGGTTAAAAGCAAGTAGCATCATGACCAAATAGAACTGAAAATACCTCAAGAAAACAAGAACAAAACAAACCAAGTAGACAATCTCCTATTGAGAAAGCTGCCTGTGCAAGAGCACTTGGAGGAAGGGAAACCTAAAACATAAATAAAACTAACCTAAACCTAAGCTAACCAACCAAAAATGACATTTAATAAAACCATTAACTAGTTTTTCAAAATAACTACCCTTTCTCAACAATTTATAGTGCTTCACATGCTTGTGGGTAGTTAACAAGAGGCGGGGAAGGGATGGGCATACAATAAAATGACAAAACACCTCCCCAAGAATGGGAACAAACTTACTTACCCACCTAAACTGATTGAAAATGCAGCTTCTTGGAAGTGGATAAGTGGGCTGATCCCACTTATTTGGATGCTTAACTTCATGCTCAAGAGTGAGCATGACAAGTGGTGACTCTTCACGATCTGTCTCTAGTTAGGCTAGATGCCATATAGGGCATCCCCTTGAAATGGCATGCAAATCAACAGAGTTGATCTCATGCCTCTACTCTGATTCTTTCTCTTCTTGTTGGTCTGAATGCTCTGGCTCATGTGTCTCAATTGAAAATATGGCTACCTTCACCTTGTGAATAAGATGCTTATGATTTTCTGAATTAGGCTCAAGAAACGAGCCTTGCACATGCCCAATGGAGAAACCTCCTTCATCAAGGAGCTGATATCCCTATTGGATAACCGAGAATGAATCTTTAATTTATTCTTGGCCACATTTGATCTCTACATCATTATCTTTAATAAAATATGGAAGCTCCACAAATAGAACTGCATCAACAACCCCTGCACTTTTTAGCATAGAGTAGCATGTTTTCTCTTCTTTATGATCTAGAACCTCATTGTCATACCTGTTTGCACATTCCAACAACTTGCCATTATTTTCAATATCCCTATGCTGCTCCAGAACTACTGTTAATATTGGCATCTACATGCCTTCTTCATCTTCAACATATCTAGGTAGTTCATCAAATAAAGTGGCATCATCCACTTTTAGAGAAATTGGAGCAATCTCCTCCATAGCGCCCTCATCCTTTAGCTGCAGCTCCACTGCATTTTTCTTGAGTTGTCTGTGCAACTAGAACTCTTCACCATGCTTCCTCTACATTTTGGTTTCATTCATCTTGTTCACAGCATGAGAAAATTCTTCAAAAGAGCTGAAATCTAGGGGACTCAACCTCACCTCTGAATCAACACTAGCCTTATGCTTGATGCATTGCTGTTCCAACTGATCGGACCTAGTTTTTTCTTGCAACAAGTCTAAATTTTCAATTTTAATAGTGCATGAGGGCTCATTATTTGCAAGTGGCTCTTCCCTAGTTGTAGGTATGTCCTTCCTTGGCTCATCCCTCCAATTATCCTGGTAGACAGTAGGTCCACCTTTCAAAAGTGAAATAGTGTCAGGGCAAGAGGAATTACAGGGGATGTGAGCTAGAAGGGCTTCTTGAGAGAGTTGTTCCTAAGGAGTGATAGGCTGAATTTGTGTAGGAACAGACTCTCGTGAAGGCTGGGGTCCTTTGAAACTAGGAGTTTTAGAATTGGAAAGTGCTTTTGGAGGCTTAAAGGGGCTGTCCTACCTGAAGCATGGAATCTTGAATTTGGGGGGGATTTCTACTATAGGCCGAACCTGTGTAAAAGGGAGAGGTTTCCTGAAATTGGGAATGGAGGGAACTGATTGGGCTTCTAATCTCTAGACTTTGGCAAGAAGCTGCCTCATCTGTTCTTTTGTAGCTACAATCTGCAAAGCCAATCTTTCTTGATAAGCTCTTTCCTGTGCCTCTAACTGCTGCTGATGAAGATGAGCCTGATAAGTAAGCTCATCTTGCTACTTGTTATACCTTTGCTCTCTGTCAATGTCACCCAACATCCTATTAACATGCACCAAGAGGCCCTTGCCTCTCATGCTGTCAAAATCACAGCCCCCCTAAGATGGGTTAGGAGGGTAGTTGTACTGATTAGGGATGAAGTGGTTTTCTTGGGGTTGATAATAGGCATTATTAGGTAGCTAAGAAGGCTGAGCATGGGTGGGAGGGAGGCAAGCATCATGAGGATGTTGATATTCTACTATTGTAGGGTTCTATAGCATAAAACTAGGGTGCATAAAACTAGGGGTGTTTGGGGTCTGATACTACTAGTATGGGGGCCAATATCCTATATCTAGATTATGAGGGGCAGAATAGCCATAATTCCCATAAAAAAATTTGACATTTTATATTATTAGAAAGAAGAGAATAATCATAGGAAATATCTGAATTAGAGCAAAAAGGGTCTTTTATTAGCAGAAAACTAGATACATACCAAGAAGAGTCACCAAGTGATCGGAAGCCCTGAAGGCTGGAAAAGACCAAAAGCATCACCAAACTTCAATCTTTGATGAATCTTTAAGCACTTGAGCTACTTTCACTAGTAGATTTGTTCAGCAAAGTCACCATGGTGTTGAAGAAGACTGCCCTGAATGGCAAGATGCACTAAAGAACACAATAAATCCTTCAATGGATGATAAAGTGTTAGAATTAGGACAGACAACTGAGAGGGGGGTGAATCAGTTGTCCCACAATATTAAATTTTTCTTCATTTTAATCAACTTACAAATAGATCAATTAAAGCATGAAACAATAACACATGAGCAGAAACACAATTAACACATTTGACACCAATATTTTTGATGTGGAAACCTGGTTAAGGGAAAAACCACGGTGGGGGTTAACCCATAGGATCCATACCCTGTTAAAAGTACTTAAAAAGGGGAAGGCACTTGCCTTTGGGCTCAATGTCTAGAGCTCACTGCTCAAGAGTGGCTCACTGCCTACATAAATTATGTTTAATACATAAATAATTAACTAAGAAATAGCATCTTCTTCATGCCTGGTTTAGTTTCATTGAGTGCTCATAAAACTTATGCTCTTCTCCCAAATACTTCTTCACTATCACTTCATCCTTTACTGTTCTTACTCCTCTACTCCTCCTCTTCTCTGCTCTATCTCGGATCCTTTCTTAGGATTTGATTATTTTGCACAAGGATGATTTTCAACAACTCAACTACATGCCTTTATATGCTTCATCAACCTTGGAATAAACATCAAGGTTGGCACTACAAGCATTTGAATTAATGTGAATCACTAAGCTATTAGCCAAACATAACTGGGACTCAAATCTTCCTTGATCAACATGCCACACTCCATCGAATTGCTCTTAGATCATCTGCAACACTCTTGAATCATCCAGTCGGCCAAGACTGGGAAGAACATAAACACCAAGAAGGAAATCTTCACCAACAAGCTCAAACTTCAATGCAGACCTTCAACATAGTAGTAACATGACCTAGAGACCTCCACAAGCACATTGAATTCAACAAAAACATTCACACTCTTCCAAATCATCAGAATCACTTGCATATTCATTCGGAACCTCAAGAACACTATCTACCATGACTGTCACACAAGAAAGATTGCTTACGAACCTCCAATCCACAAACCACTTAAGTTGAGGATATACACTAACTTCCCAAACATTCCTCTAGATCCGCATATCATAATATTTCAATGTGGAGCAATCTGGACCAATTTACTGTCATTCTATCTTTTTTAATCATAGCAAACTCGGTTCTACTCAGATGGCCATAGCTTCTTCAAATCTTCATGTGGAACTCTCAAATCTTGATTGGAGCTACTTTAGACAATCCTCTACACAACCATATGGTCTGCATACATTGAGCTTCATTAATTTTCTCAATATCCTCAACATTCTAGTCTTCTAAACAAGCAACAAAATGGAATACGATTGACACCAATGGCAACAAGGATAAGCTGACATCAATGACAACACCGATTAAGCATATATTTGCAACAATCTCCCCCTTTGTCATTAATGGCAACATATGATGTGAAAAACTAATTCAACCATCAAGATAAGAACTTCTCCCTCTTTCTCTTATCACTTTTGCAGCTACTTTCTTCACTGCTCCCCCTTTCATCAACAACTAGTTTTTCACATGACTTCTCCCCCCCTTTGACATCATTGGCAAAGGCCACATATTTGTAGTCTTTTCTCCTTTTTGTTTTAGATCAATCTCAAAACTTGCATGATGACTACTCCCCTGAGTAGTACCTCCTTAACATCAATCTAGATCACAAGATATGACTGTGATTTCCACCAGACTGATGCACTCTAGTGCATCTTAATTTTGATTAGGAGGGGTAATAACCCCTAGCTTATCTCTGAGATACTCAAAAGTATCCTTGGGAAGAGGCTTAGTGAAGATATCCACAATCTGATCCTTTTAAGAAACAAACTCCATTTTGACTTCATTCTCACTTACTTTTTCTCTCAAGAAATGAAACTTGATGGATATGTGTTTTGTTTTTGAATGCAACACTAGATTCTTGGAGATGTTTATTGCACTTGAATTATCACAGAAGATTGTAATAGGCTCCTCAAATACCACTCTAATATCCTTCAACATTTTCTTCATCTACAAAACTTGAGTGCAATTGCTTGCTGCTGCTATGTACTCTACCTCTACAGTAGACAGAGATATTGCCTCTTGCTCTTTGCTCAACCAAGAAACCAATCTTCTTCCCAAGAAGAATGCACGACCATTAGTACTTTTCCTATCATCCACATCTCCTACACAATCAACATCAGTATATGGATAAAGAGTGAAGTCATTGTCCTTTGGATACCACAAGCCATAGTCAAGTGTCCCTTTAAGATATCTAAAAATTCTCTTGACTACTACTACATGGGATTCTTTAGGATTAGTTTGAAATCTAGCAACAAGTCCAACTGCATTCATGATATCAGGTCTGGTCTGAGTCAGATAGAGCAGTCCCCCAATCATTGATCTATACCTATTCTGATCTGCCTTAGGTGAATTATCCTCTTTACTCAACTTGTATCCAATTACCATAGGAGTACTTACTGGTTTTGAGTCCTCCATTCCAAACTTTTTCAACAATTCTCTCACATATTTAGACTGAGATATGAAGATAGCTTTATCTGACTGAGTGATTTGTAGACCTAAGAAGAAATTCATCTCACCAAACATGGACATTTCGAATTCAATTTGCATCTGATCAACAAATTTCTTACACATGCTTCCATTTCGACCAAAAATGATATCATCAACAATTACCTCAACAATTAATTTGAGCTCATGATCAATCTTGAAATAAAGATTACTATCAACAACGCCTTTACTAAATCCTATCTTTAGCAGATACTTATCCAATCTTGCATACTAGGCTCTTGGGGCTTGTTTAAGTCCATACAAAGCTTTTCTTAGTCTGCACACCATATCTTCTTGATCAGACAACTGGAATCCTTCTAGTTGCTCAATGTAGACTTCTTCTTCTAGCTCTCCATTCAGGAATGCTAACTTGATATCTATCTGATATACCTTGAAATCTTTGAAAGCAACAAATGTAAGAAATAATCTAACTACTTTTACTCTTGCTAATGGAGCAAAAGTTTCTTCAAAATCAATTCTTTCCACTTGAGAATATCCTTTGCATACCAATCTTGCTTTGTTTCTTACAACTTCACCATCTTCATTTAGTTTATTTTGGAAGACCCATTTAGTTCCAATCACATTTTTATCCTCTGGTCTAGAAACAAGATCCCAAGTGTGATTCTTTTCAATTTGCATTAATTCTTCTTCCATTGCTTTTATCCAGTTTCCATCACTGTAGGCTTCACTTACTAATTTTGGTTCAATCTTTGAAATCAAACAAATCCCTTCTTGATCTTTAGCAATTCTTCTCCTAGTTTGAACACCTTTATTTCTATCTCCTATGATCTAATCTTTAGGATGATTCATCCTTACATACCTAGGAGTTTTGGGATTTGCATGAACTTCTATTTCTTGAACTTGTTTCTCAACTTCTGCATTATCCTCTTGAGTTACTAGATTTTCTAGATCAATCTAGATCTAGGTCTGGGTTTGAACTTGCCTTCCTTGACTTTGACTTTCATCTTGATCATCTAATTCATATCCGCAAGACCTGGAATGTCCTTCTTTTCTTTCATCAACTCTGACATTTGCACTTTCAATAATCTTTTTCAATCTCTTGTTAAAGCACCTGTATGCCTTGATTTGAGTAGAGTAACCCAAAAATATTCCTTCATTACTTCTTGTATCAAACTTTCCTAGATCCTCATCTCTTTTGATATAGCATTTACTACCAAAAACTCTGAAATATCTCACAATAGGAGGATGACCAAACCATAGTTCATAAGGTGTCTTACCAGAATTTCCTTTGATCTGCACCCAGTTAAAAGTGTAGACAGTAGTACCCACAGCCTGTCTCCAATAGACTTGTGGAACATTTGCTTCCATCATCATGGTCCTAGAAGATTCTTGAACGGTCTGGTTCTTTCTTTCCACAACTCCATTCTACTGAGGAGTCATATTAGTAGATAACTATCTTTTTATTCCATGCTTTTCACAGAATGAATCAAACTCGTCAGAGGTCAACTCTACACCTCTGTCGGATCTCAGACACTTTATTTTTACACCAATCTCATTCTCCACCATAACCTTAAACACATTGAATTTGTCAAGAGCTTGTAATGTTTATTTTAAGAAAGTTACCCACATCATCTGGGAGTAATCATCAATCAGCAACATAAAATATCTGTCTCCTTGCACACTCCTAATTCTAGCAGGACCACATAGATTAGTATGCACAAGTTCCAAGCGTTTACCCAATTGACATTCTCTACACATGCTATCAGGTTTCACAAGTTTTGGAGGATCTCTCACATCCTGCGTAGAACTTATCTTGATAATATTATCAAAATTCACATGACACATTCTCCTATGCCATAATCAACTTTGATTTGTCTAAGAAATCAAACAACTTTTTCTAGAACTACTTAAATGAAAGATGTTACCTCTAGTTTGAGTACCGGATGCAATTTTAGTTCTAGAGCTTTCCAAGATTCTACATTTTCCATCCATGAATCGAAGATCATAACCCTTGTCAACCAACTGTTCAACACTGAGAAGATTATGCTTCAGTCCTTCCACATATAGAACATCATTGGTGTTATTTTTACCATCAAAAGAGATGGATCCTCTACCACAGATTCTACCATCTAAGTTGTCTCCAAATTTTACAATTCCACCTTCATATTTTTAAAAGGTTACAAACTTGCTTTTGTCACTAGTCATATGATGAGAACATCCACTATCAATCACCCATTCATCCTTTTCAAAAACATGAGCAGCCAAGGCACTTTCCAGATTTGCATAGCTAGCAGATTCAATAGACACCAGATCATCTTCTTTGATAGCAATGAACACCCAATCACCTTCAGTGGAACCTCTATGATCAGATTCATCATCTGTGACTCCTTCTCTAGCTTCTTGGACATAGTAGCATTTCTTCTGACCTTTATATCTATTAGGGTTTGGCCTTGAAACCCTCTTTGGACATCTTGAGGCAAAATGACCAATCTTATTACAAGCAAAACATTTGAATGTCAACTTTCCTTCATACTTACCGGATCCTCTTGGCAATCTTTTGGCAATAAGAGCTTCAAGTTATGGAGACTCAAATTCATCATCTTCAAGATCCTTCCTTGCCCTAGCAAATCTATTTGAT
This sequence comes from Cunninghamia lanceolata, assembly GCA_027924645.1. Taxonomy (NCBI): domain Eukaryota; kingdom Viridiplantae; phylum Streptophyta; class Pinopsida; order Cupressales; family Cupressaceae; genus Cunninghamia; species Cunninghamia lanceolata. The sequence goes on along the minus strand of BSBN01000635.1, from coordinate 7,968,737 downwards.
CTTCCTAAAGAGTTTTCACTTAGATCATATCTTTGTTTTCCGTATACATTGGCCTTAAATGCAGATTTAGACTTAGGAAGAGAATCACCAAACTCACTCATTTCAAATGCTGAGAGCTTACCAACTAACTGATCCCTTGTAACAGTTGTCACTGTCTTGATCTCTTCAATGGCAACAGCTTTATGCTTGTATGCTGTAGGTAAGGATCTAAGCAGTTTTGTAACAATATCCGATTCTTCCAATACTCCATCAACATTTCTGATACCGATCATAAGCTCATTCACTTTCTGCATGTAGGAAGTAATGTTTTCATCTTCACTCATTACCAACCTTTCATATTTACCCTTCAAGCTCTGTAGCTTGCCACATTTGACATATTTGTCACTTTCATATAGATTTTCCAACTTTTTCTAAATTTCATGGGAAGTTTTCAATTCTAGGACATTTGCCAATTATGTATCAGTCAGGGCACTCAATAATGCTTATTTAGCTCAAATATTGCATTCAGCTCCTTGAGTTCATCTAGTGTTGTAGGACCATTCTTCAGAATTTTATACTCTTTCTCAGTTATTGACCAAAAGGCATCACCTATACATTCCAAATGACACTGCATGCATACCTTCCAAATAGAGTAATTTGTTCCATCAAATCTCAGGCTTTCCTTCTTATAAGTCGACATCTTGGATCTCCTCAAGCGGTCAAGCTTCTTTCAGAGGATCTGGCTTTGATACCAATTGTTGGAATTAGGATAGACAACTGAGAGGGGGGTGAATCAGTTGTCCCACAATATTAACTTTTTCTTCATTTTAATCAACTTACAAATAGATCAATTAAAGCATGAAACAATAACACATGAGCAGAAACACAATTAACACATTTGACGCCAATATTTTTGATGTGGAAACCCGGTTAAGGGAAAAACCACGGTGGGGGTTAACCCACAAGATCCATACCCTGTTAAAAGTACTTAAAAAGGGGAAGGCACTTGCCTTCAGGCTCACTGGCCAGAGCTCACTGCCTATAGAAATTATGTTTAATACAGAAAGAATTAACTAAGAAATAGCATCTTCTTCATGCCTGGTTCAGTTTCATTGAGTGCTCATAAAACTTATGCTCTTCTCCCAAATACTTCTTCACTATCACTTCATCCTTTACTATTCTTACTCCTTTGCTCCTCTTCTTTGCTCTATTTCAGATCCTTTCTTAGGATTTGATTATTTTGCACAAGGATGATTTTCAACAACTCAACTACATGCCTTTATATGCTTCATCAACCTTGGAATAAACATCAAGGTCAGCACTACAAGCATTTGAATTAATGTGAATCACTAAGCTATCGGCCAAACATAACTGGGACTCAAATCTTCCTTGATCAACATGCCACACTCCATCAAATTTCTCTTAGATCATCCACAACACTCTTGAATCATCTGGTTGGCCAAGACTGGGAAGAACATCAACACCAAGAAGGAAATCTTCACCAACGAGCTCAAACTTCAATGCAGACCTTCAACATAGTAGTAACACGATCCAGAGAGCTCCACAAGTACATTGAATTCAACAAAAACATTCACACTCTTCCAAATCATCAGAATCACTTGCATCTTCATTCGGAATGTCAAGAACACTATCTTCCATGACCTATCACACAAGAAAGATTGCTTGTGGACCTCCAAACCATGAACCACTTGAGTTGAGGATACATAGTGACTTCCCAAACATTCCTCTAGGTCCACATATCATAATATTTCAATGCGGAGCAATCTAGACCAATTTACTATCATTCTGTCTCTTCTAATCATAGTAAAACTTGGTTCTACTCAGATGGCCATAGCTTCTTCAAATATTCATGCGGACCTCTAAAATCTTGACTGGAGCTACTTCAGACAATCCTCTACACAACCATATGGTCCGCATACATTGAGCTTCATTAATTTTCTAAATATCCTCAACATTCCAGTCTTCTAAATAGGCAACAAAATGGAATACAGTTGAAACCAATGGCAACAAGGATATGTTGACATCAATGACAACACTGATTAGGCACATATTTGCAACATAAAGTTCATCGAACTGGTCCCACTCGGCATGCCAGAAACTATTGTCATTTGAAATTGTACCATGTTTGAATCTAGTTTAAACACTTCAATGACACAATGAGATTGATCTCAAGGTGTGGGACCTTGCAGATGAGATCAGACCTCTAGAGAAGGTTGGTTCCTCTTTCTTAGAGGCTTAGAGAAATAAACTAAAATCTAGTGCTAATACTCATAGGGGAAAAGGGTAAGAAGGATTGTTGAATTAAAAAGAGGTGATGCACCAGATTAGGGATGTTCAACTACAACTGACTCAACACAGTGATAACCTCAAAATTGAAAATAACTCACATAGAGTCATATTAATTCTAACAAAGGCCAGGATAGAAAAATGGAGAAATGAAAAGGATCATTTTTCCCACAATACATAGCTCACATTAATCAAACTAGATATAGTGCAAGAATAATGAGAGAGGCAAAAATATTAGTTTGTATTGATTATAGAGGCCAAATAGCCATTACACAAGAGAGAGAACTATGCAGAAGAAATAGACACAAAATAATCATTTACATTCATAGTTGAACTATGAATTGAAGACATGAGAATCTTAGCAGAAGAGCACAATCCATCAAATCTAGTTGGTTCGTGTAATTGCATTACAGAGGTTTGGTCACAAGGATTCTTGAACCTGTATAATAACCCAGAAGAATAGCTAACATAAATACATTGCATTTTGCTGTATATATAAAAATTTCAATCACCTTGCAATAGTGGCACTAGAGTTGGTCAATTGACCCATGATAGGCCCATGGTTCTTTAATTATCTAACTCGAAGTATCTGCTGCAAAACCTGTGAATTGGGACAATAACCATGCCTTTGATAGGCATGCAACCTACAGATGAAGATTGCTTGCATGAATGGGTGTGAGACATATTTATGAAGAAGGGCTTGCAAATCTATTTTGTCCTTGCAAATCCATTTTGTGGCAACATATGTACAGTAGCATTGAAGATTTTCACTGTTCTACCTACCTATAACTAACCTTGTCCTACACAAATGAATGTTGGGGTACCTACAAGATTTTACAACACTTCAAATCCCTTATTTTTCTCCAGAGAATCATCCATTTTTATGATTTTCTTCCCTAGTTTGCCCATCAGCAAAATCACTATTTTTTGAACCTTTCTCTGTCTCTTGTTTTTAGCAACTATCGGTAATCTTTCTATTTCCAGAACTGTTTCTGGCTCTCTTTTGCCTTATCGGCAAAATCTAAATTTTGTGAACTCTTTTGGCCATCCTTTTGCCTTGTTGGCAAAATGTCACTTTTCGAAACTTCCTGGGCTATCTCTTTCCTATGTTGGCAAAATCTCAATCTTATGAACCATTTTGGCTTGCTTTTATCTTATCAGAAAAAATCCATCTTTATGAACTGTTGATGGTGTTTTTAGCACACAACAATGTAGGTATGATTGCTAGGATCACACCTCTCTTGAAAAGTATCCTACCTGAGGGAAGACTACTCTAAGGATAATACCTGTGGGATGTTCTAGCTATTTCTACAAGGGGTCTTACAATACCTCTACCAGTTTTGACAGCTTAGAACAATAATGTATGCAAAACCCTTGTGATTTTCAATAGGCATCTCTGTGTAAATTACTGTTGGATCCTAATTCTAACAACTGATTAATAAGAAAATACAAAAGGAAGTAAGGTTTAGAGAGATCCTATGTGACATTCACAAAGTAAAGATTGTTGCAGGTAGAAAAACATTCAGAAATTAAACCAAATTTTCTATTTTACCAAGCTAAAGACTTTTGCTACAGTGTTGTAGAAAATAGTGCTATCTTCTATGGATTCTCCAGATTTTTAGATTGCATACATTCATTAAATATCCAAATGCTGGCATGATTTAAAGTTACTATAATGTAATTGAACTCAACTCAATTTAACAGCCCAGGCTAACTATGCACAACTACTTACAATCAACAAGTAACTAATAGTATGGACTTGAATGTTCATCAAATACCTCTAACAAATCAATAACATTGCAAAACATGATTTAACTAATGAAGATCAAGATGTGAACCATGAAACCAAACTGACAATACAAGAGACAAATTCCCAGAAAACCTGAAGTAACTCGCTTTGCATTAATTAGAAATTTGACAGAGTGTCAACAATTCAGCATCAAGATTCCTTTACAATGAGAGGATGATGACCCTTTATATAGGAGAGGCGCCATACTAAGTTTTTGAATGTACGGTGGAGATTAACTCAACACCGACAGTCTAGATTCAACAACATTAAATACATTTATAACAACATTTTGCATTCCCGGATTACAATTTGTCCTATAGGAAAGGGACAAAAAATGACCTCTAGATACATTGAACTTAGATAAATTGAGTACCCATTAAGCTATATATATATGGAAAAGTCACTTTTCAAAGCATAATAAAGACAAAATAACGTCACATGACCTTCTAAATATAGCATTAGTTACAAGTTACAGTATTACATTTTCAATTTTAAATAATTTATCACTTTATTCATCTCCTTCTAAATCTATTTTGTCTTCTTCAGCCCTTTTGTTGATGTAGGCTACCCAAGCTGCCAATGCTGGATTTATATCTGCAGGCTCTGGATATTTAATGTAGTCTGATCTTAATCTGAGGTCTTCAAGCTCCTAGTAATACTGAGTATATACTATTGGAAACAAGGTAGATAACTAAGAGGGGGGGTGAATCAGTTATCTTAAATAATTTAACTTTCTGTTCTTCTTTAACAACTAGTGCAACATCAAAACATATAAGCATGCATAACCATGAAAGCAGAAATAAAATCAATACATATAACATAATGATTTTGACATGGAAAACCCTGTTAAGGGAAAAACCACGAGGTGACTAACCCAAGATTGTATTCTCTATTAAAAGAATAAAGTAGTACAAAATGGCACTTGCCAATTAGGGCTCACTGCCTACAAGAGACTCACTATCTACAAGGTATATAGAATGTAACCAAGTATTTGAACTGATCAGAGGTATCCACATATGCTAAGGTTCAGTTCTAGTTAGGCTCAATATACTGATCTGCTACATTTCATTCTTCCTCTGCTTAGTGCTGCTGATCTGTCACATACCGGATTTGTATCACTGCTTCCACACTACTCTCTACTTTTCTTCACACACACTATTACCACACACACACCTTCACATCTAAATCCATTTGGTATATATATCTACACAAAGGATTTCAACATCTTTCTAGTCGGCATCCGGAATACTCAAGATTTTCCCAAACTCTGGTCTGTTGGCTCAATCCATGCTTACTAAGTGATGCGCATCAAAAAGATAGTTATAGGGCTCATAAATCATGTTGGCCAACCATGAATGATCCCTCAAGAAAATTGATAACCATCAATTTCTCATCCGGATTAAGGTCTGATGCTCTACCGGTCAGTTCTTCCTCAGTCTACTCTACCAAACAGGACCCCAACACTTAGGTGCTCATATCTTTTCACTCTTTCATCACTGAAGGCTCAATCTTTAGAATGTAGAAGTCATGGTACTCCTCTTGATTTCCCCAAGTCCACACTTTGCTGAGATACTTCCTTTGAGAGATCCGGACCTGATTGTTGGACCTTGCTGCATGCTTTGTTCTTGCTCACCGGACCAAAACACTCTTTAGTCTGACTTCCGATAAAGACCTATTATGTGCTGCGGATGTGTGGGATAAACTTTGTTGCCATCAATGACAATAATAATGAAGCCACACAGTGTCTCTTGCCAACAATTTCCCCGTTGGCATTGATGGCAACACTTAGTGAAAAATGACTAAGTGTCACACCACACTCCCCCTTGGCTGATGCTCTATCTTGTGTACACTTTTTACTGGAGCTGCCCCTTAGCTAGATTCCACATTTTTACTGCTTCTCACTCCCCCTTTGACATCAATGGCAAAGGGGTGAAATCCACACACCAAAATTTGCAAAAAGTAACCTATACATAGCCACATAAGTATATATACAAGTTATATTTACATATACTTAAGTATATCCACAAAAGTGGTTTTCAAATGGACAAATTATGTTTCCCAAATCTGTTGCAAGTATGAGGATAACCGGTGTTGTCATTGATGTCAACATACTCATATTGCATTAATGAGAAGGATTGGATGAGCTGTGTGCTGAGGATATTGAGAGAATAAGTCTCAATCAGGAACAGTGAAGAACAGTGATGACAAGAAGGCAAAAGTCCTCAATAGGTTGAGGATCAGAGGATATGGTTTAAAGGGTTTATAGATATGAGTCTTGAGATGCTCTAGTCAAGATTTCAGAGGTCCACATGAAGATCTGAAGAAGTTATGGTCACTCAAGTAGAAATGGTTCCGGCAAGTGTTCAGAGGTGACAGAGGGTCACAGAAAGGTCCGGTGAGCTCTAGAATTGCATTATCTCACTTTGCGGATTGGAGGGAGTATTGAAGAAGTCTGTGTGAAGTGACAACTAGATTTGTTCATGGTTTGGAGGTCTAGAAGCACCTTTTTCATTACGACAGTGATGACAGACTGTGTTCTTGAAGTTCCGGATGAAGAAGAGAAGAATTCCAGTAAGTTGATAAAGTGCGGTTGTTCCTGATGACTCAGGAAAGGTTTTGGTGATCTTTGGATTGTGTACAATTCTTATTGGTGGTCCTCATTGAAGTTTGAGTTTGCATTTGAAGAATAACCACGGATATTGGTGTTCTTTCTAAGACAAGCCGACCAGATGTATTACACGTCTTGTGAATGATCTTATAGGTGTTTGCCGACTTAGATGATTGTTCCTAAGTTGATGCCTTGTATAAATAAGAGATTGTGAATTCATTTTGAAGTGTGTCTCAGTGTGGATGAGTGTGGCATAGCGAAGAATAAGAGCAAAAGGCAGAGCAGGAGTTTTTGGGCTTAAATGGAATTGATCCAGACATGGTAAAGATGTCAATCTCTAGTTCAAGTTTGTGATACTTGTTACTTTGTAGACAGTGTGTCTCTTGTAGGCAGTGTGCCTCTTGTGAGCAGTGTGCTTGGGCAGTGAGCCCTAATTGGCATGTGCCATCTATTTTTCTTATTCTTCTAACAGAGAATAATCCTTGGGTTAATCACCCCATGGTTTTTCCCTTGCCCGGGTTTTCCACATCAAAATCTTGGTGTCTCATGTGTTGATGTGTATCTTCTCTGGTGTTTATGCTTTATGCTTTCATGAATGATTAATTGATATGTTATTATATAATAAAGAGGATTTAAGTAGAAGCAAGTTTTTGTACAACTGATTCACCCCCCTCTCAGTTGTGTGCCCTAGATCTAACAGTTGGTATCAGAGCCAAGTTCCTCTAAAAAGAGCTTAACTGCTTGAGGAGATCTAGGATGTCATCATACAAGAAGGACAGTCTGAAGTTTGATGGAACCAACTTCTCTCTTTGGAAAGGTCGCATGAAATGTCACTTGGAGTGTATGGGAAAGGCGTACTTGTCCATGGTCACAAAAGCATATACACCTCCATAGGGTTGTCTGACAACTCTAAATGAAATCACAGATGCTAAAAATAATTTGTGGACCAAAGAGGCTCTTCTAAGCGCATTAACTAACTCAAAGCTCTCAAATGTTATTGACCTGCCAACTGCCTATGAGATCTGGATTAAACTGGAACTTCTACATGAAGGAGATGAGTATGTTAAGAGTGCAAGGTTGTAGAGTCTCAAAGGGAAATTTGAAAGACTGAAAATGAGAGATGATGAAAATATTACTACCTTTATGCCAAGAGTAAATGAGCTGGTGTGTGGAATTAGCAATGCTGGTGGAGTTTTGGATGAAAATGAGATTGTTGGCAAAATTCTCAGATCCCCTCCTGCTGCCTACAAAATTAAGGTTGCTACCATTGATGAATTCAGAGCCCATACAACTGTCACAAGAGACCAATTGGCTGGCAAACTGGCTGCATTTGAAATGACTGAGTTTGGAGATGATCTTCCCAAGACTGAATCTACATTCAAAGCCAGTGCCTATGTGAAAGGTAAACAAAGTTTTGATTCGGGAGAAAACTCTTCAAGGAAGCTATCATGGTATGATCAAGCAAGAAGAGACATGGAAGTGGAAGAAGCAGAAATAGCTCAACTTGAAGCCCTCATTGCAAAGAGACTACCAAGAGGATCCAGTAAGTATGAAGGAAAATTACCCTTTAAGTGCTTCAATTGCAATAAGATTGGTCATTTTGCCTCAAGATGTCCAGAAAGATCTACAAGGTCAAATTCTAACAGACAAAAGTTCCAAAAGAATTGTTATTATGTTCATGAAGAAGATGATAATGAAGGAGTAACAGATGATGAATCAGAGATAGGAAACAAATCTGGAAATGAATGGGTGTTTATTGCCATCAAGGAAGAAGATCCAATATCCTCTGAATCTATCAATCATAAGGTTGTAGAAAGAGCTTTGGCTGCCCAAGTTGAAGAGAAGGATGATTGGGTTATTGATAGTGGATGCTCTCACCATATGACAGGTGACAAGAACAAGTTCTTAGATTTTGAAAGGTATGAAAGAGGAATGGTAAAGTTTGGTGATAATTCTGCTGGTAGAATCAGAGGAAGAGGAACTATTTCTTTTAATGGAAGAAACAAAATTGTTAATGTGCTATATGTTGAAGGTTTGAAGCACAATCTTCTCAGTGTTGGATAGTTGGTGGACAAAGGCTATGATCTTCGATTCAAGGATGGAAAATATAAAATCTTTGAAAGATTCGGAACAGAGGTTGCATCTGGTACTCAAACAAAAGGTAATATCTTCCACTTGGTTGGTGGTAGTAAAAGTTATCTGTTTGTTCAAGTAGATCAGAGTTGGTTATGGCATAGAAGGATGTGTCATCTAAATTTTGATAACATCATCAAGATAAGTAATACTCAGGTTGTAAGAGATCTTCTAAAATTGGTAAAACCTGCAAACAATTTGTGCAAAGAATGTCAGATGGGTAAACAGAGCAGAGTCTCATTCAAAAGCAAGGATCAGTCCTCTACCAGATTATTGGAATTAGTTCATACTGATCTATGTGGTCAGACAAGAATCAAGAGTATGCAAGGTGATAGATATTTCATGTTACTGATTGATGACCATTCTCAGATGATGTGGGTTACCTTTCTGAAAGAGAAATCAGAAGCTTTTGAGAAGTTCAAAATCTTTAAGGCTATGGTAGAGAATCAAACCGGATTAAAACTGAAATGTCTGAGGTCTGATAGAGGTGGTGAGTGAATTCACATCCAGTGAATTCATAGACTTTTGTGAGAAGCATGGTATAAAAAGACATTTATCTGCTCCTAGGACTCCACAGTAGAATGGAGTAGTAGAAAGAAAGAACCGGACCATCCAAGAAGCATCCAGGACAATGATGATGGAAGAAAATGTTTCCCAGATGTTTTGGAGAGAAGTTGTCAGCACTATAGTCTATACTCTCAATCAAGTTCAAATTAGAAGTAATACCGGTAAGACTCCTTATGAACTTTGGTTTGGCATCACTCCTATTGTGAGATATTTCAGAGTATTTGGTAGCAAAAGTTACATTAAAAGAGATGAAGATCTAGGAAAGTTTGATGCTAGAAGTGATGAAGGAATTTTCTTGGGTTACTCCACTCAAAGCAAAGCATACCGGTGTTACAATAAGAGACTGAGAAAGATGATAGAAAGTACAAATGTGAAGGTTGATGAAGGTATTGAGAAGCCCTCAAGATTTTATGAGTATGATGAAGATGATCAGAATGGTGTTCTGATTCAAGGAACTCAATCCTCTCTTGAAAGTCAGATTTAGACTGATCCGGTAAATCAGGAAGAAGAGATAGGTCTGAATGAGCCTGATCAAGAAGCAGAAGTGTAAGAAACTCCTAAAGTTCCAAGGTATGTAAGACTGAACCACTCTGAAGATCAAATCATAGGTGACAAAAGCAAAGGTGTGCAAACTAGAAGGAAAATTGCTCAAAATTCAGATGAATGTTGTCTGATTTCAAAGATTGAACCTAAGACAATAAATGAAGCCTGCAATGATGAAAATTGGACCAAAGCAATGGAGGAAGAGTTGATGCAAATTGAGAAAAATCACACTTGGGATCTTGTTTCTAAACCTAGAAACAAGAATGTGATTGGAACCAAATGGGTCTTCCGGAACAAACTAAATGAAGCTGGTGAAGTAATCAGAAATAAAGCCAGATTAGTCTGCAAAGGCTACTCTCAAATAGAAGGGATTGATTTTGAGGAAACCTTTGCTCTGGTGGCAAGAATTGAAGCAGTCAGACTATTTCTTGCATTTGTTGCCTTCAAAGATTTCAAAGTGTATCAGATGGATGTCAAATCTGCTTTCCTAAATGGTGACTTGGAAGAAGAGGTGTATATTGAACAACCGGATGGATTTCAGTTATCTGAGCATGGTGATATGGTCTACAAATTAAAGAAGGCACTGTATGGTCTAAAGCAAGCCTCGAGAGCATGGTATGAGAGGCTGGACAAACATCTTTTGAAGATTGGTTTCAACAAAGGTACTGTTGATAGTAACCTATATTTCAAAATTGATCATGAAAACATCTTGATTGTTGAAGTATTTGTTGATGATATCATCTTTGGAGGAAGAGATAGTATGTGTAAAACCTTTGCAAATCAAATGAAAAGTGAGTTTGAAATGTCAATGCTCGGTGAAATAAACTTCTTCTTGGGTTTGCAAATTACTCAGACAAAGAAAGGAATCTTTATCTCTTAGACCAAATATGTGAAAGAATTGTTGAGGAAATTTGGAATGGAAGATTCAAAGCCAATGAACACTCCCATGGCAACCAGATGTAAGTTGAACAAAGATGATGACTCTCTGAAGACAGATCAGACCAAGTACAGATCAATGATTGGAGGATTATTGTATCTCACTTAGACTAGACCAGATATAATGTAGGCTATTGGTCTTGTGGTGAGATTCCAGGCTAATCCCAGAGAATCTCATGTCATGGCAATCAAAAAAAATTTTAGGTACTTAAAAGGAACAGTTGAGTATGGTCTATGGTATCCTAGAGATCATAATTTTTCTCTTCATGCATATACAGATGCAGATTGAGCAGGAGATGTGGATGATAGGAAGAGTACAAGTGGAGGAGCATTCTTTTTGGGAAAAATGTTGGTTTCTTGGCTAAGAAAGAAACAAGAGGCAATATCCCTATCTACAACTGAAGCAGAATACATTGCAGTAGCAGGAAGTTGCACTCAACTTTTGTGGATGAAGCAAATGCTAAGAGATATTCAAGTAGAATATGAGGAGCCTATCACAATTTTCTGTGATAATTCAAGTGTAATAAATATTTCTAAGAATCTGGTGTTGCATTCTAAGACTAAGCATATATCTATCAAGTTTCACTTTCTGAGAGAGCAAGTGAACAAGGGTGAAGTCAAACTGGAGTATGTGCCCTCCAAGGATCAGCTTGCAGATATTTTTACTAAACTTCTTCCTAAGGAATCTTTTGAGTATCTCAGGGAGAAGTTAGGGGTCATTGCCCCTCTGGTGACGAACTAGGATGCACTGATGTGCATCAGTCCGGTGGATATCATAGTGATATCTTGTGATCCAGATTGATGATGGGGAGCTGCTACTCAGGGGGAGTAGTTGGTATGATTCTGATGTGTTCAAGTTGCAAGTATGAGCCCTTTGCCATTGATGTCAAAGGGGGAGAGAAGACATGTGAAAAACAAGTGGTTGATGATCAAAGGGGGAGTAGTAAAGGAAGAGAAGACATGTGAAGGGTTGTTGCTGATAGGGGGAGTTGTGACAGAAAGGAGAAGTTCTTGTCTTGATGGTTTTTCACATCATATGTTGCCATCAATGACAAAGGGGGAGATTGTTGCAAGTATGAGGATAACCGGTGTTGTCATTGATGTCAACATACTCATATTGCATTAATGAGAAGGATTGGATGAGCTGTGTGCTAAGGATATTGAGAGAATAAGTCTCAATCAGGAATAGTGAAGAATAGTGATGACAAGAAGGCAAAAGTCCTCAATAGGTTAAGGATCAAAGGATGCGGTTTAAGGGTTTGTAGATATGAGTCTTGAGATGCTCCAGTCAAGATTTTAGAGGTCTACATGAAGATCTGAAGAATTTATGGTTGCTCAAGTAGAACCAGTTCTGGCAGGTGTTTGGGAGTGACATAGGGTCACAGAAAGGTCCGGTAAGCTCCGGAATTGCATTATCTCACTCTGCGGATTGGAGGGAGTGTTGAAGAAGTCTATGTGAAGTGACAACTAGATTTGATCATGGTTTGGAGGTCCAGAAGCACCTTTTTCATTATGACAGTGATGACAGATTGTGTTCTTGAAGTTTCGGATGAAGAAGAGAAGAATTCCAGTAAGCTGATAAAGTGCGGTTGTTCCTGATGACTCAGGAAAGGTTTTGGTGATCTTTGGATCGTGTACAATTCTTAGTGGTGTTCTGCATTGAAGTTTGAGTTTGCATTTGAAGAATAACCATGGATATTGGTGTTCTTCCTAAGACAGGCCGACCGAATGTATTACATGTCTTACGAATGATCTTATAGGTGTTTGCCAAATTAGATGATTGTTCCTAAGCTGATGCCTTGTATAAATAAGGGATTGTGAATTCATTTTGAAGTGTGTCTCAGTGTGGATGAGTGTGGCATAGCGAAGAATAAGAGCAAAAGGCAGAGCAGGAGTTTTCAGGCTTAAATGGAACTGATCCAAACATGGTAAAGATGTCAATCTCTAGTTCAAGTTTGTGATACTTGTTACTTTGTAGACAGTGTGTCTCTTGTAGGCAGTGTGCCTCTTGTGAGCAGTGTGCTCAGGCAATGAGCCCTAATTGGCATGTGCCATCTATTTTTCTTATTCTTCTAACAGAGAATAATCCTTGGGTTAATCACCCTGTGGTTTTTCCCTTGACCGGGTTTTCCACGTCAAAATCTTGGTGTCTCATGTGTTGATGTGTATCTTCTCTGGTGTTTATGCTTTATGCTTTCATGAATGATTAATTGATATGTTATTATATAACAAAGAGGATTTAAGTAGAAGCAAGTTTTTGTATAACTGATTCACCCCCCCTCTCAGTTGTGTGCCCTAGATCTAACAAACTCTACTTCATCCTGTCCAAAATTGAGATGTGACCACTTAACAAAAATGCAAAGGCTTCTGCCCTCTTTAGGTCTACCAGATCACTGGTCTAGGCTATAGTCTGAGCATCAGTTAGGGCTTGATGCATTGCCTCTAACTTAGGGATAATTATCCCTCTTAGTTCACTTAGCCTGCTTATTCTATTCTTCTTCTCCTTTTCAAGCCTCTTTATTTCATTTATAGTGGCAATAGTTTGACATTCTTGATTCATTATGGAAGAGGTGAGAGGATCAAAATTTTGAGATAAACTTGATAGTTTGCTCTCTTGTTCTTCCACCTTCTTGGCAATGTCTGCTATCACGGTGGACCAAGATAGACAAAATTTGTATAAATCTTCACCATCTTTAAGAGCATTTTCTAGGCTCTTTATCCCAATATCCAAATTTCTTCTATCATTTGTTATAAGTCCCTGTACCTTAGAGAATCATTTTCCCAAAAATTCTTTCTAGACCTTTTCTTCTGCCGCCTTTTCTAAGGAATCAAACTAAGTATTGATAGAGTTTATCAGAGATTTAAGTTTACCAGATGGAGAGGCTGAAGGATCCTTTTGAAAGGATGGCATGATCTTCTCCAACATTCTAGAAGCAATCTCCATCAGCTCACAATCTTCCATGTGAGACTTTAGAAGTTTCTCTTTTGCCTTTGCTTGGGCAAAGGATGCTATCTTCATTATCTTAATCGGGGAGAGGGAATCAAAATTGAGTGGTACTTGGAACAGTTTCGGTTCATCAATCTCCATTAATTCCTTGGTCAGGAAACTCTTCACTACTTCTGTAGTGTCTCTTGCCAGAGATTTCTTTCCTTTTGCAGCCTCAGAGCTATCAACAGAGATCTTCTCTGTTTGTTCTTCTTCTCTTACCTTTTTTCCCTCTTTTCTTGCTTCTCCTTCAGTTTCAGAATCTGCTGGGGGATCCGGAAGAGACATGTTTACTTCTTCATGGACTTCCTCTTCCGGAACATAGGAATCCAAGTCCTTAGTCTTCTCTTCACCTGTCTCCTTTGACTCTTCTACAATTTTCTTAGTAGAATCTTTCTTTGATACACTTAATCCTTCGACATCCATGGCAGAAGGTTCATCACTTATATCCTCTATAATAGGAAGATTGAATCTTTTATCTACACTCTGAAGGATGTCTTCAGTCTCTTTTGCCACCTGATTAGTCTCTCCAAGCATAAGCTTGTTCATTCTAGCTTTGCTCCGAAACTCATCCTTGCAATCCTTGAAGATCATGTTCATTTGTTTTGGAGTGATGGAAGGATGGAGCTGAATGGCTATCTATTCCTGGATCTCTAGGTCCTTTGCCTTAGCATTATTCTTTCTCATTTGAAGTTCCTTCTCTAGGCTTTTGGGAATTAGAGATATGATTTCAATGAATGCTTTATTATAGATGTTTAGATACCTGACTATAGCATCTTGCAAGATCTTCTGGTCAGCTTCACTACATTCATCATAGAATTCTATCATTGGTTATAGATTTCCATCCACAGTGACTGCCTTGATGACATCATCAATGGAGAGAGTAGGCCTTTCAACAAATTCTTCTGCCTTTTCTTCTGTATGTTTATTGGCAGAGGATTTCCTGCATGTTTTCTTCTTCTTCCTCATTTTCTTGACCTCCTCATCAGTCTCAGTCTCTTCATCATCTTTTTGACTTATGTATGACCTTGTCGCCTTTGTCTTTGTTCTCTTTTCTCCTTTTCTAGATGTCTTTGCTTCTGGTTTTGAGGCATTTGGGCTCTTAGAAGTGGCGGGTGTAGAGCTCTTGGAGGATCTGGTCTGAGAGGGGGCTTGCACTGGATCTGTTGGGACTAAAATTCCCAGGGTACTTTTTGTCAAATATTAAGTTTCAATCATCCAAATATTTCAGTATGTGAGCATATATGGAAAGATCCATAGTTGTTTTCAAGCAGAAATTTAAAATTGAATTGATAGAAATATTTGGATTTTATCTATTCTGATTCCTAAAGACTTAATATAACATGGTTGAAGTGTTTATTAAAGATGACCCATAAACAAGGAAGTGAAAAGTTACAAACCTTGTTGAAAATAAAGGAAAAATGGCATTAAGTACCAGAGCTAAATATGGGTGAATTCTTTGTTGAAAATGAATAGGGGTTGTTTTTTCAACCATCTTAAAATTCCTTGTATTTTGCAAGTTATGTATGTTTTTAGTAAAATGCATTGTGGTATGGGTTTGTATGTTTGTATATACAAAGTCTCTCATATACAAAGTGGTTTGTATGTTGTGTCATTGTATGCTGCATATGCAAAGTCCCTTGTATATCGGGTCATGGTATGGTCACATAAAGGAGTCATCGGGTTGATGCATTGTTCTAACGTTTTATTGTTACATGCAAGGTGGACTCGACGAGGTGAAAAGTTGAAATATATTTTCTGTCGGGTATGTTGCTTGTATGTTATGTTTGTATGTTTGGCAGAATGCAACATACAACATGGTACATACAAGGCGATATGCATTACCCAGAACTGAAACAATTATGAATTAACATTAAGTCTTTGTATGTTTGCGCTTTGTATGTATGTTGCGGTATACACACATTGCGGTACATACAAGGTGATATGCATAGCGCAGAACTAAAAGATTATGAAATATGGTAAAATCATTGTATATTTCACGTATTGTATGTTTCAGGTTATACAAGGCTAATATACATACTGTGGATTTGAAAAAGTATGAAATGAAGTTAAGTTTTTGTATGTATTGCGCTTTGTATATGTATGCTTTCGGAGACATACATTTTAGTATACATACATTGCGATATGCATTGCACTCATACAAGTGACAGAACCGAAAGCGATATTAAAATTGCTCTTAGCCTTGTATGTTTCGGGCCTTGTATGTATGTTTCAGATACATACATTGTGGTACATACAAGCCAGAACTCAAAAGAGATTAAAATCTGATATATAGGATGCATCCTGACTCATTGTATATCGGAATATACATTGCACTTTATGCAAGTCACGAAACCGAAAAGTTATGAAATGAGATGTAATTGTTGTATGTTCCTGCCTTGTATGTATGTTTCGGGACATACAAAGCAAAATATACAAGGCTACATACAATGTGGAATCCAAGAAAGATTAAAGTTTGGTTAAACCAATACATTAGGACTTAAAGTATATCAGAGGATGCATATACAAGTCAGAATCGAAAGGGGCTACATACTGTGATTTATAAAATAAGAAGTCCGAAAGGAAGATACAATTGAATTTGTATGTATCGAGCATTATTTATGAAGGTTGGATACAAGTAGTGGGTCCCACCGCTTACACATTTGGCTTGTATAACAATAATGTATATCTTCAATATGCCAAACTATTGTATATACAAGACATGACTTGTTATCACCGGTTTCTCTTTACTATTTCTACTAGTCACCTTTTGTATCCAACACAATGTACATTCTCACATACATTCTTAAAGATACATTTGCGATATACATTCACATTACACCTTCGGTGAAACAAAATGCACCTTATGCCGATACTCTACCACCGCGTGAACATAGAACAACTTATACAAAAACAAAAACCCTAAAACGACATTGAAATCTGAATGACTAAGATATTTTTCTAACATTAGAAATATGGGTTTTTTGCAGGATATACACAGTGGGGATCGAGTTATGTAAACACCCACGAAAGGATCTTGAGCAACTGATAAATCATTGATAAGGGAAGTAATTATTTGAGTAAATACATAGGTTTAAATAAATTTGTTTTGATCATTTGATCAGAGACTAATTTGTGTTTTATCTGGTCTTTTTAGGAATAATAAAAAAAACCCTCGAAGGATATTAAGCAGAACTATAGTTAAAGATCTTTGTTTGACCCTGAAGTGGTTATCCATTTGATGATTAAAGATGAGTATTAAATTTCCTGAATCTGTTTTATTAGAACAAATACTGTTGTTCGGTTATCAACCATCACAACTATTGTAACTGGTTTGAAGCTTGTATGCCGCTCTTTATAAGAGATGACCAAGACTAGAAGATCGAATATAGAATAGAATAGGATAAGAGGATAGGGAGAAGAATATAGAATAGAATAGGATAAGAGGATAGGGAGAAGAATATAGAATAGAATAGGATAAGAGGATAGGGAGAGATTATAGAATAGAACAGGGGATACTATAGATTAGATTTGAACAACAATGCTAGTTCATTTTTTAATATATTTTATTTCTGGTAGACCATGTGCAAGCATTCTCTGATGATGTCAAGTTTGTGAACATGAAGCAGTAACTGCAAATTTTGGTATCAACTATCTGTTTAATTTATTCAATTATATGACTGTCTCCTTTCAAAGTTTTCTTTGTTATTCAATTTGAGTTATCAAGTATATCTTCAAGTTGTCTATACACATTTGCTATTATAGTGTGATAAGATTAATTCATTTTTTCTTTCAGAATTAAATCCTTTAAATCTGTCACAGTAACTATGAAGACATTGTCATGGATCTGTAAGAAGGGTCATATAGTTAGGGTTTGTATTCTATCTCTAGTTTTGATAAATATTTTACAATTGTAGTATTATTTTGATAGGTTCCTTCAAAAAGGGATTAAATCCTTTTAGATAAATGTAGGTAATTTGATTTTATCAATTGGATATATATAAGTATGGGATATTAACTATTTCCTTGCAGGGTTGTACAAGTTACATACCTATTCTTTCATACCAAATAGTTCAAGTTTTTACCAAACAAACAGTTATTTATTTCATGATCATACTGACTCTATATTCAATAAGGCACTGGTCTAGTGTTTTCATTATCACTTATACAAATTCACTTTAGACTTAATTAGATTGCATCATTGTTTTAGCATTACAATTTAGATCATTTAGAATTAACTTGTTGTCTTTTCATTTGTTTTATAATTTTTTCCATTATCAATAGTTAGATTAATTCTGATCAAAGTAGTGATCATCTTTTTATTTGCTTTACTAATTTGAGGTTTACCCGCCTAGGTTTGGCATAGCCTGAAGTGAAGGGGGTTTAGCCATATCTACCCCATGTCAGTTAGCCAAAAACGTCAAGAGAGCCTGACAACCTCTTAGGGTTAATTACCTGCATTTTTGAGACCTAACAGAATTAGCGACTCTACTGGGGACACATAGAGAAACCTGGTGGTAGACCATGTTATTAGAGTCAGAGAATTAAAAGGCATAACTCTGCTGGTGGAAGGAAAAATCTAGAAAATTTATTAGTCCTCTAAATAGAGGTGGCGGCTCTACACAAAATTCAAATACAGATTGGTAAACTCTGCTAGAAAGAACCCAGAAAGATGAAATCTTCCTCTTCTCACAAGAGGTGGCAACTCTGAAAATAAAATTAATGAAACATGAAAAAATATAACATACCCTCTGTAGATGCATTCTTTGAACTAAGGAGACATGAAGGAGAATCTGGGTGTGATTTGTTCCACAGGTTGGTGGACATCTATATACAGATACCTTTTTATCTCAAACCTAGTGAATCCTTATGCATTAAAATGTTCATGTTTGCTTATGACCCTATGTCAATTTATTGGCCTGAATCATTAAAGCCAGTTACTCTAGACCAAGTGGGTAAATTGATTCCTAACATAGAAAGGAAAAGATATGAGGATGCTATCAATATTAAATCCAATGATAATAAATATCAAGAGGATGATCAAAAAATGCAGCCATTAAAGGATAGGTATGCAAATGAAAATAATGACTATAGCAGCCCACATGATGAGGATGAAGATAGAGAGGGTCTATCCTGCGTAACAGATTGTGACTGTAAATGTTATGAAGAATCCATTGAAAATCTAGATTTTGATGACAATCATATGGATTTGCAATTAAGTGATTCTCGCAGCTCTTGTGAAGAACATGAGAGGTTTGCTGATCAAGCTGTTTTTGATCTTTATAGCATGACTAATCAGGAATTAGAAGTGTATTTAGAATGGAAAGAAGAGTAGCTCAGGAGGATACAACAGATGATACAAGAAAGCCAAGATAGACAATTGGCACAATTGAATGTATAGGCATCAAAACCATCAAAATATGTCCCTCCACAAGGTGGTTATATCAATTCACATGAGCCCTCTTAGAATACATATGCTCCAGGAACTTCAAAAGTATCTCATAATGCATGCGGCAACCCTACCCAATATAATAAGCCACCACAAGGGCCCCAACTTATAAATACAAGTAACATTCCCCAATACTATCCACCACCTGGACAGTGGTATGCTCCACAATATCACCGCCTACATATGTCACATTAGAATGTGCACTCTCATCAACCCACCCAACAAAATGTTTACTATCAGCCTCCATATCAGACAAGTTTTATCCCAGCCCACCCACCGCAATATATGAATCAACAGTGTTGGGGGGAAGAGAATTGTTTTCAAAAAGGAAGACAAACTTTTGATGAAGAGGGTATACCAGAACATGAACTCCAAGTGTTTCTAGACCCATGCTATCCTGAGGATGAAGTTTTTTTAGATAACCAGGGTGAATATTTTCAACAAGCAGAACAAAATCTTGATCAAGAGGAAGTACACATAGCAAAAAATAATCTTCAGGCCTGTTCAAAACCATTGTATGATAACATAGCACAAGAAGATGAAGAGGATAAAAGGCATTTAGACAGTCAGGGAGGTGGATATTATGATAAAGAGTCTACAAATGATCATTTTGATGAAATATGTACATCAATTTTTGAGCATTATAGTAGTGATGAAGAGAATGATGAAAATTTCGGTGAGAGGGTTGATGAAGAAACATGCTCACTTGATAGTGAGCATATTTTAGAATTGCTCACCAAAGAATATCAAAGATATGTACATAAAGATGATACCCAAATACTGTGTCCATCACATATATCTTTTGATAGTGAATCCATTCAACATGGTAAGGGTGATGAAATATATGAGGCCATATTTCCCAAGTCACATTTTTGCAAAAAAGAGACATATAGTGGTCATGAGTTCTCTTGTGACACTGATCTAGAGATAAAGATGTCCATTAAACCAAGGGAGGTTGATGATTCCAGTATGCATGATTGGTAGATTATTGACTCTCAAGCATGTGGGGAAGATGGATGTGATAAGGAAGAGGATACAGTGTTTTATGTTGGAGCCAGCATTGATGATAGCATGTGTCAGAAGTAGCTTGATATATTCCATTTTCCAATTCAGTTAAAAGACCAACATTTGGTGAATAACAATAGATATGATAAAGTAAGACATCCTACAAGGTCTAACAATCATGACTTCCTTATGTCACACAATGATGAAGGTGTTCAAACTATGCTTGACTTCCAGATACCGAATAATACAAAACACACTTGCAGCATAAACTATGATACATTAATGAACTATACGAACAGATTCTATCAAGCAGATGGGGTATCATTACAACATGATTAGAACAAGGTTTTTGACAGGGGAAAGACATGGATTTCCTTTTTTGATATGGTCTTTTGACCATATCAGTTTTGAGGCAAAAGTAGACTCTGTAACCCAATGGAGAAGGCACTGGTCTGCTCCTCCAGAAATCTAGGATCTTGCTATGCCCATAAGGGGCATACATCCCCAGAAAGAGCAAATGTTGGGACTGAAATTCTCAGGGTACGTTTTGGCAAATATTAAGTTTTAATCATCCAAAGATTTCAGTATGTGAGCATATATGGAAAGATCCATAGTTGTTTCCAAGCAGAAATTAACAATTGAATTGATAGAAATATTTGAATTTGATCTATTCTGATTCCTAAAGACTTAATATAACATGGTTGAAGTGCTCATTAAAGATGAGCCGTAAACAAGGAAGTGAAAAGTTACAAACCTTGTTGAAAATAAAGGAAAAATAGAATTAAGTACCAGAGCTGAATATGGGTGAATTCCTTGTCAAAAATGAATAGGGGTTGCTTTTTGAACCATCTTAAAATTCCTTGTATTTTGCAAGTTATGTGTGTTTTTAGTAAAATGCATTGTGGTATGGGTTTGTATGTTTGTATATACAAAGTTGTTTGTATATAAAAAGTCTCTCATATACAAAGTGGTTTGTATGTTGTGTCATTGTATGATGCATATGCAAAGTCCCTTGTATATCAGGTCGTGGTATGGTTGCATAAAGGAGTCATCGGGTTGATGCATTGTTCTAACATTTTATTGTTACATGCAAGGTGGACCTGACGAGGTGAAAAGTTGAAATATATTTTCTATCAGGTCCGTTGCTTGTATGTTATGTTTGTATGTTTGGCAGAACGCAACATACAACATGGTACATACAAGGTGATATGCATTACCCAGAACCGAAACAATTATGAATTAACGTTAAGTCTTTGTATGTATGTTGAGGTATACATACATTGCGGTACATACAAGGTGATATGCATAGCGCAGAATTGAAAGATTATGAAATATGGTAAAATCATTGTATATTTCGTGTATTGTATGTTTCAGGTTATACAAGGCTAATATACATACCGTGGATTCGAAAAAGTATGAAATGAAGTTAAGTTGTTGTATGTATCGCGCTTTGTATATGTATGCTTTCAGAGACATACATTTTGTGTATGAGAAAAATTGACTATGATAAACTAACAAAATAAAAAGCCAATAACATAAAGAGAACGAATCTAAATAAAAGCCATTACTAATAAATTAATGAAATATAAAAGCTTGTATCGAGATTTGTATTGTTCCCTTTGGATGAATGTGGATTGCTCAATAGTGTTGTGAAACCATGGTTTCAACAAGCAAGTAAAGTGCTCAAAGATCAATGTTAAGAGATCGTTAAGTTGCTCAATCGATGCGATGTATGCTCAAAGCGCTGTTAAAGGATGCCTAAGAATAAGTGATCAAAGAGGATTTGTGAAGGAGATGAGGGGGGTTTATATAAGTTTCAACAAAGATCAATCAACGGTCCAGATAATTTAGAAGAATCAATGGAGGAGATAAATCAAATAACCATGATGAATGTACACACAACATGTGTCAATCCATAAGGATATTTTAGTAAGATATGATGAAAACAAGATTGATTGAATAGATAACTCAACTTGTAATTTTGTCTTTTTTAGAGTTCTAAAAATAAGACAGATTGTGCACGAGTTAACAAGATATTTTAAGAGGAATTGGAAGATAACTGAAATTAAATAAATAAATTTATTTGTTTGTTTGTGCATGATAGAGGAATAGAAGATTATAAATAAAATATTTGATTTGATTTATTTTTAGGGGATTGAGACAATTTAAATAAATTTGCATGATTTATTTAAATTTAGAAGAACAAGTGATTTAATTAAATAATGTAAATTATTTAATTATAGATAAGAGGGAGTTTGTGATGAATTAATTAAATAATTAATTTAATTAATGTGGACTTGAATTTTGGAAAGAGGATAATGATTTAATTAAATAATTGAAATTATTTAATTGTGGAAGAATAATAGAGGAAGTTAATTTAATTAATTAAATAAAAAGGATTTATTTAATTAATGTTGAAAGTATGTGATTTAGAAGAATTTAATGAAATTAATTAAATAATTAGATTATTCAATTAATGTTGAATTTTAGAAATTTGGAAGAGTTTGATGATATTAATTAAATAATTAGATTCTTTAATTAATGTTGAGACGCACGTGATTAGACAGATTAGATGAAATTCAAGTGGTGTGACGACATGGTCATTTTAGGGTGTCTACATTTTGCCCCTCTTTGATGCAATGCAGTTTACAGCATTGCGTCAAAGAAAATGATTGTTGAAGACATGATACAATTTTGATGCCCCAGCGTAGGTAGTTGCCACAGCGTATGCCCCCTCGAGCAGAAAGATAGGGAAGTGACAGAAGGACTGGGTTGACGCTCGACTAAACGATTGTGTTGGAGACAGACGAGGTTGGGTTGATGATAGATAGAAGAAAGGAGATAGGAGAGAACATGAGAGAAAGATGGTTGATCGATCTTTGCTGGAAAACTATATAAGACCATGGGTAAATGGATGGGTAAATGAATGAGCTTGTTGCATTGGTTTCACAAATGTTTATAAAGAACAATCCTTATTTTTGATATAGCATGTGGATAGTTTGCCACCAAGGTATAAATGACCAAGGTACTGTGATATCTGAGTGTGTGGACGTTGACTCTGCAAGTAAGCGGTTTGAACTTAGATCCTTTAGACATAATATAACCTTGTTGGAAATGTGAATGAGCCATAGTCTTGAACAAAAAATAGAATTTAATACATAAATGCAAGAAGAATATTAATATGTAAGATGCTAGGTCATAACACACACAAGATAAATATAATGCCAAAAAAGATGCTAAAGATCATTCCTCAAACATGGCACACAAAAGCAATGACTATGCCCCCAATCCGTACTGCATCGCAACATACCAAGATTATAGATAAACCGAGGCAACCTTGAATAGGTAATGGATAAAAGGAACAAAAGATAAACCAAAAAGGAAATTGACTGACTTACAAAGTAAACATACAACCAACATATTCTCTTGCCAAAGAGGTTGCTCAAGACAGATTGGATAGGAAATATAATAGCCTTATCGTAGGAGCGGTGTGTCCGTTAAAGGGGGCTATCTACCTAAAAAGACAAAGTCTTGCTGTAGGAAATGCTACGTGTCACATGAGACACGTGTGTTGGTCTCGACAATGGAACACTCTGCAGAAGACAAGCTTGTTGATCTGGTGCTTTGGTTAAGTTGTATTTAGCTGGTATTGGCAATCAGAACAGTAGGACAGTAGATGACTCTGGAAGGAAGCTACTGTGCTTCAGGTTTGTTAAGGACTTGTGCTTTGAAAGGATGTGCTAGCTTGTTGCTTGAGTTAGTCAAGTCGAGGCGAATGGATTTTGATAAATGGAAGACTAGAAAGGTGACATTGTTAATGGATTGAAATGGGTGAAGAAAGATGAATCGTATGTGCCTGAGTACTGGATACATCCTTCGTATTCCAGACTGCCTACATACCTTGTATCCACGGGATCAAGGCACATTATGATGGAAGATGAAAGATGATAATATGTAGTTCTGGGTAGAGTGATGAGTGGGTCAAGGTGGTGAGGAGGAGATCTTATGTACCTGAGTACTGGATACTTCCTTCGTATTTCAGACTGCCTACATACCCATATCCATGGGATCAAGGTACCTTAAGATTGAGATGAGATAATATGTAGTTCTGGTTGATGTGATGATGTAGAAAAAGTGTTGGGAAGATAACAGCCTTATCGTAGGAGCGATTTGTCCATTAAAGGGTGTTACCTACGGAAATGAGAAAAGATTGAAGTGCTTTGCGAATCATGAACAAGGATCCATTCCTAACCCTAGGTTAAGGAAAGAGTTGCCCCCATTCCGGTCGAGGAAATTGCATGGATGACCAATGAAGAAGATATAGAAAGCTTGACCTAGGACAAGACAATGCTAAATGTTGACACAGATCAAGACATGGGATGACGATGATGGACATTGACAAATTTCCAAGCTATACTAGATAGGGAGATGGAAATGCAAACAAGGTCAATGGTTTTATTATGGATGAATGGATGAAGTGCGTTGTGACAACAAGAAATGAACAAGACTCAATAGACGATGGGTGTTGACTCTACACATAGCGCTTGTTTTCTAGGTTTTCACTATGGTACTTATCTAAGGCGCATGTTTGCCAGGTTTTCACCATAGGACGGATTTTTTGTTTTATTTTATTTTATTTTTTGGAATACTCTAAGGATCAGGCATAGCACTTCTTGAGATGAACACTATTAAGTGGCTCATCTAGAGGAATGCCATCAGGTGTAGCTAAAGCATAAGCTCCTAATCCATATGCTGTTGTGACAATAAAGGGACCTAACTAGTTAGGCTCAAACTTGCCCTTCTTTTCTCGATCTGCTTGATTTCTCTGATTCTCTTTAAGTACAAGATCGCCAACTTGAAACCATCTTTCTTTGATCTTTTTGTTGTAATGACACTGGAGGCAGTTTTGATAGAAATGGAGATGATTAAGCGCTGCAAGGTGCCTCTCATCTAGTAGTTCGAGCTCAGCTAATCTGGAAGTGTGATACTCTTCTCCGCCGATCAGGTCCTACATGGATACTCTGAGGGATGGGATCTTGACCTCTATAGGTAGGATGGCTTCAGAGCCATAGACCAAGGCATAAGGGGTGGCACCAGTTGGTGTTCTGATACTAGTGCGGTAGGCCCATAGGGCGAGATTGAGTTACAGGTGCCAATCATGACTAGCTTCGTTGACTATTTTCTTGAGGATCTTGAGAATGGTTTTATTGGAAGCCTCAGTTTGGCCGTTACTCTACAGATAGTAGGGAGTTGAAAAGCGATGTTGGATATTGTACTGTGTGCACAAGGCACGGACATCTTGATTCTTGAATGGTCTCCCATTATCAATGACAATGGCTTGGGGAATACCATACCGGCATATGAGGTAGTTTAGGATAAACTTGGCTATTTGCTTACCGGTGATATAGGTCATGGGAATGGCTTCAACCCACTTCGTGAAATACTTAATGGCGGTAATGATAAACTTGTGGCCATTGGATGAGGATGGGTGGATTTGTCCTACGAGGTTGAGACCCCATTGAGAAAAAGGCCATGGAGTTGTCACAGGTTGTAGTTCATGAGCTGGTGCGTGAATCAAATCTCCATGCTGCTGGCATTGTAGACATTTCTTAGAAAACTATGCAGCATCTTGTTCTATTGTAGGCTAGTAGTAACCTGTTCTGAGTATCTTTTTAGCGAGATTAGGACCGGTAGGATGTGCGCCACAGACACCTTTGTGTATGTCTCATAAGGTAGCATCGACTTCTTCCGCATTAAGACATCGTAAGAGGATACCATCGAGACTCTGACGATATAGTGTATCACCCAGAATGGTGTAACGGGAGGATCGACGGATAAAGGTTTTGCGTTGGGTGGATGATAGGTCAGGGGGAAAGGTATTGTGTTTAAGGTATTCATATATATCTTCGTAAAATGGGGAATTGGGACCAACAAGCTCGCAGATGATTTCAGTAACGGGAATATCGACGACTAGTATCAACAATTGCTCGATCAAGAATTCACATTTCTATGTATTAGCAGGCATGTCAATCAGTGACCTGACAGAAGCCATAGAATCTGCAGCATTGTTATGCTCTCTTGGAATTTGCTCAAATGTGATGCTAGAGAAATGTGGTTTGTAGGCATCCACTAGTTGCTTGTAGGGGACCAACTTTTCATCTTTTGTTTGGTAGTCATCTATGACTTGGCGAATGACTAGCTGTGAGTTTCCATATACTTGTAGTTCTGTGATGTCCCATTGAACTGCTGTATTGAGACCTATTAAGAGTGCTTCATACTCGGCAATGTTGTTGGTGCAAGGGAATGCAAGCCGATATGACTTTGGAATATAGTCATTTTGAGGTGTGATAAACAAGATGCCAACCCCTAATCCATGCTGTGTGTAGGAACCATCAAAGTACAACTTCCACATTATTGAGTTGGAAAGAGTGAATAGATTCTCATCCGAAAAGTCTGCTACCATAGGGTGTGTATCTATCATGGGTGCTTCTACTAGTTGATCTGCTAGAGCTTGTCCTTTGATTTCTTTGTGATCCATATACTCAATGTTGAACTCACTAAGGATCATGACCCATTTAGCTAGTCTGCTTGTAAGAGCTGATTTTGCTAGTAGATATTTCAAGGGATCAATTTTGGCTATAAAATTTGTGTGTTGGTTCAACATGTAATGTTGCAACTTTTGGGAAGTGAACTCTACTACTAAACAAGCTCTTTCCATCGGTGAATAATTGAGTTCATATTCCACCAAGGTTCTACTGATATAATAAATTGCATGTTGTTTTCCTGTTTCATCATTTTGTGATAGAAGGGCCCCGAGGGCTGAAGTTGTAGTGGAGATGTATAATATCAAAGGTTTATCAGCAACTGGTGGCACCAATACAGGAGGTGTAGCTAGATACTCTTTGAGATAATCAAATGCTGCTTGACACTTATCATCCCATCGAAATGAGACATCCTTTCGGAGTAAGTGTTGGAATGGTTGACATTTATTTGCTAGTTGTAAGATGAAATGCCTAATGGATTGCAACCTTCCCTGAAGTCTCCTTAATGTTTTGGGGTTCTTTGGTGGAGGCATCTCCACAATAGCCTTGACTTTTGCGAGATCTACTTTGATACCTCTGCGAGATACAATGTATCCAAATAGCTTCCCTGATGTTACACCAAAGACACATTTCTTTGGATCGAGTCGCACTTGGTATTTCTCAAGTCTGTCAAAGATCTATCCTAGAACCTGTATGTGATCTACCCTAGAAGATTTAGCTAGTATGTCATCCACATAGTCCTCCATGATATGATGAAATAGATCATGGAATATCACTATCATTGCTCTCTGATAGGTTGCTCCTACATTCTTTAGACCAAACGGCATGATGCACCAACAATAATTGCCCCAAGGACAAGTAAAAGTTGTTTTATGTTGATCTTCTTCTGCTATCCTTATCTGATTGTAGCCTGAGAATCCATCCATGAGAGAAAGCATTTCATGACTTGCTGTCAAGTCTACTATAATATCAATGTTCGGTAATGGAAAGTCATCTTTGGGACATGATTTGTTCAGATCTCTAAAGTCATTACACATGCGGATGCACCCATTGGGTTTATATACAGGTACAATGTTTGAGACCCAATCTGAATAGTCAATAGGTCGTATGAACTTTGCATCTAACAACTTTTGTATTTCCACTTTCACTAAGAGAGCTATCTGTGGGTGCATCTTCCTCAGCTTTTGCTTGACTGGTTTAACTTTTGGATCAACTGTGAGATAGTGAACCACTAGCTTAGGGTCTAGCCCTAGCATATTAGCATAGGTCCATGCAAAGTTGATGGTTCACTGTAAGAAGAATGTGTAAGATTCCCGTGTTTTGTTTCTGATAATGATGCTGCCAGGAATGTGGTCTTGGGATTTTGCTCTGTGCCAAGGTTTATCTCTGTAGAATCTTCCACTAGGAGAGCTGACTTCTCTTGATACTTAGATGGTAGGGGAAGGTCAAATCCTCCATCCTCAGGTGCCACAGTTGGGTTTTCACCTTTGGATATGTCGTTTGTTTTTACTATTTTGTGATTGGGAGGTGCCATAGTGTGGTTTTCACTTAGAGATCTTTCTTTATTTGTACTTTTACGACTGGAGGATTTGGCATTCTCACCAAAATAAGCTATTGGCTCGAGTTCCATTACAAAATTTGCTTTATGATTGCCAAGAGGGATACCTTCCCGAAGTCCCATGAACTCAGCTATAGCTTCGTCATTCTGAAATACATCTATAACGGGGGACCCTTGTTGGTCCCAATCGATAAATTCAGGGTAGACAAGTGTTACATTTTGGGTGTTTGTGGTGGAGGTTAAGGATATGGATGGGAGCATAAAGACGAATGATTCAATGAATAGGTCAGTCATATGGAGGGAAGAGTCATCAATGATATCCTCAAAAAATGTCAAATATGCGATAGAAGTTTCAGCCACCTTGTCGAGGATACCCTCGATGTCCAAGGTGCGTGGTACCTTCTTACTAAATCCTAAACCCTTCTTGTCTAGTTTCTTCATCACAATAATGGGTTCCATAGTGCCTTGATTCTATTTCCCAAGGCCACCTTTGCCCTTATAGCCCATGTGTTTGACTATCCTTAAGCCATTACCATATTGCTTGACTGGTATTATAACTGGTTCTTTCTCTTTATAGAGCCAAGAAGAAATGTCCTCAATAGTTTCCTCCTCCAAAAATTGTCCCTGTTGGAATTGGGTTAGAAAAGCTGGGGGAGGAATAACTGCTTTTTTAGCGACTTTGGCAATGGGTGGTTGGCCGTAAGATTTTGGAGATGAAGGCATCCGCCCTACACAACAAGATTTTGAGATATCATAAGTTCCAAAGCCTATATCACGGATGTGAGCTTTGATTTCAGGCAGTGGATTAGGTTCACTTGTAGAGGCTTGTGTCAGAGTTTCAGGATCAACATATAGTGGGGATTCAAGGGCTTTTTTATTTTTAGGCACTTGGTTGCAATTCTTATAATTGCCTTGCAAGACACGGCAGAATTCAAAATGATTGGGGTCTCTTGGGATAGATATCTCTATACTATTGAATGGGAACTTTAGAGATTGATGGTACATGGAGGGAACAACTTTCATTGCATGGATCCATGGGTGGCCTAGGATAATGTTGTAAGGAAGATCAATATCAAGGACTTGACATCTGGTTTCAAGCATGACAGGGCCCAGTTGTATAGGTAAGTGGATAACACCTTTTGAACGGCATTTAGCATCATCATATTCCTTGATTGTAATACTTTGATCATTGTTGACATGATCCTTAGAGTATCCCAATTGTTTAAGTAACTTTAAAGAATAGATGTTGAGACCAGCACCACCATCTATGATTATACGTTTGATTTTGTGCTTATGGATGAGAACCTCAATATGAAGGGCATCATTGTGACACAGATCGTGGGATGGGAGGTCCTTCTCAGAGAAGACTACATTGTAGGGTGAAGCAATATTACCTACTATAGCTCAGAAATCTACGATCGCTATGTTGTTAGGAACGGAAGACTCTTGGAGGGCTTTTTCTAGTACTACTCTATGTGCAGGTGATGGCCGTAGAAGGTCCAAGATAGAGATCTATGCTGGTGTTTTCCCTAGATGTTTGACAAGATTATAATCAGATTGAGCCAGAAGACTGGGTGTAGGACCACGAATGGTGACATGACCATGATGAGTTGTAACAGCGCAATCCATAGATTTGCCTTTGATTGTGAGGGTAGACACTTGACTCTCTTCAAAAAGACCTACAATGGAATCAAAGGAAGTGGAAGCATGATTGATACCTTTACCTCTATCCTGAGGAGGAGGTGGACCATGATGAGGGAATGGTTCCTTGTACATATTAAGGTCTTTGTTCATGTGCTGAGCTGGTGGATCATCTTCTAGAGAGATTTGGTTGCCTTCGATTAGATTTTGGATTAGATGCTTGAGCTTCATGCATGATGCACTTATGTGCCCTTTGCTCCTATGGAATTCACAGTATTCATTTTTTCAGTACCGTGTGGTTTTGTAAATAGGTTCTCCATATGGGGGAGCATCTGGTAAGGTGATGAGACTTTTGTGTAAAAGCTTCTATAGGACTGACTCTATGGGCTCTCCCAAGGGAGTGAATTGATGCCATGGAGGCTAATCTTGTTGAGGTCACTCTTGTTGTCATTGTTGTTGGTTTTGATAAGGTTGCTGCTATTGTTGAGGTGGAGCTTGACTTGGTTTGGAATGCTGTAACGACGTTTGCAGTGTTTGGATATGTTTAGAATCGACCACCCCATCATTGACCACATTTTTATTCTTGTTCCAAAACTTTGGTTTATCGTTTGTCTGTTGATGAGGAGCATTGTCTTTCATTTCTTTGAAGATTTTGACTACACCCTTAGCAATGAGGGCCTTTCCAATGTTGATTCCCTTGTATGTGATTTCATCGAAGGTTGTAGCACTAAGGATTTGCAAATGAAAACCTAACTCTTGGTTGAGGTTCTGTACAAATATGCTAACAAGCTGTTTCTCAGGAATCTTGAAAGGGAATTTGCTAGCCATTTGTTTCCATTGTTGAAGGAAAGAAATGAAAGTTTCACCATTTTTCTGTTTGTTATTGCATAGATCAGTCATGGAAATCTCATGCTCTGTGTTGTAGGAAAAATGGGTGGTAAATTTCTCCGCTAGCTCATTAAAAGACTTAATACCCGTGGGGAGATGTGAGAACCATTCTATAGCTTGACCTCCAAGACTGCGAGGAAAGAGATGCATGAGATATGTGTCATTATGTGAGACCTTGAAGCAAGATAGAATTCCCTGAGATGGTCTTTTGGGACACACCTCTTCTAAAGAGAAGGTCTTCTTGGTGTGGCCAAATGTAAGATCAGATAGTTGTTGTTGAACTTCTGCAATTTTTAGCTCCATCGTTGTGGGAGGGGTTGGAAACATCTCCTGTTGTCCTAGAAGTGGATGTTGTTGCCCATACGGAAGATTGTAGTGTAAGCCATGTGCATTAGTATTATAAGGGTCGTATGATTGGTTGGGGTCGTATGCATTGTATGTTGGGTTGAGATTGGGTTGGAATTGGATGCTTTGATGAGGAAGAGGTGGGGGTGGTGCTAGGTAAGAATGTTGGCTTTGTGATGGTTGAGGAAAAGAATTGGGTGGAGGAAAGCTAAAGTGTGGGTTAGATTGTGATTGCGGCACATAGCTTTGGGACACTTGATGTTGGGAATGTTGAGGGTGGCTAGGCAATGTGTGAAAGAAATTTAGCGCTGATGAACATAGTGGAGGAGGGACATAGGTAGAAGTGATTTGCGATGGTTGATTGAGGATGAGCACAGAAGAATGTTGAGGGTGGAATTGCATGACTCTAGTTGGTTGAGAGACATGAAGGTTTGATGATATAGGAGGTGGTATTTGTTGAGACCCTTGTTGCATGGCTACATAGTTGTTCCCTAGATTGTAATTTGGTGGGAAACCTATTCGTGATGGGGTAACCAAAATTCCACTTGCGATTGGTGTGGTCACTTTAGGAGTTTGTTGAGCGATGGTGGCTTTCTTAGCTAGCTTTGCTTGACGTTGGAGAGTTTCCTGTAAATTTTTGTAGATTTCCATGGGAGTCAGCAGTTGTGATATGGCCCTCCTTCCTGTTGGGTTTTGATAAAGTGGATTCTCATATTGTGAGCTTTGTTCAGGTAAGGGCGTGGTCACTGTTGACATGGTTTGCACTGCTTGTATGGTGTCTTGGTTGTTGTTAGGCTCACTAAGCGTGGATAGATCAAAACCTTTGGGTAGTTTGGCTCCTTGCTCTGCTAGCAAGTGAAAGAAATGATCTTGGTTCTTGCTAAGGATTTTGTCAAAGGCGGCTATAGCTCTAGGATCTTGTATGAATTCATTAAGATCTTGCCCATCTTCTTGAGCGGATTGACCTATTTCAAAGTGTCGCTCTTCTTGAGGTGGGGCTTGATCTACGGTATAACCTTGTGGGACAAAATCTGGAGGCAAGCCGGTGGTGTAATGAGGTGTACTCACCCAAGGAACTCTTTCTTCCAGAGATGGGATTGGATTGGCAGTATAACCTTGTGGTACAAAATCTGGAGGCAAGCCGGTGGTATAGTAAGGTGTACTTACCAAAGGGACCCTACCTTCTTGAGAATTGCTTGGTTGGTCAAGGTGCGACATGTTTGGAGAGCTGGTTGATTTTACTGCGCATGTCCTAGGAGTAACCTTGGGAGTAATGTTGAGACGACCCGATTGCGATGTGTGAGGAGGCGATTTGTGCTTCCTAGGAACAACTTGCTTGGACTTCATAGTTTGCTGGAGCCTAGTGGTTACCATGGAATACACTAGGACAAAAGGTAACGTTGGGATTCTGCTTGGTGCTTTGAAAAAGATAAACTCTGATGCACAATTCAGTGGACCAAAGGTGCTATACTGTTTGACTAGAGGCGCAGGACTATGCAACCAAAAGCATGCTACTATGATACCAAAGGTGATGGACTGAGCTACCAAGGGCGAGGTACTGCTATACCAAAGGTGAGCTACGGTGACCAAAAGTGAGCTACTGTACCACCAATGGTGAGCTGCTGTAATACCAGAGGTGCTGAAGTAGTGTCTGATTTTTTTTTAAAAGGCAATTTTTGATAGAATTGGTTATGGTTCTGATTGGATTTGTTTTTGGCAAGAGAAAACATAGCAAACAAAGTTGGCAAACAAGGGACTGACACAATAGATAGTGTATGTTCGAGGCTTACAAAAAAGCCCAATGTTTCCATAGGTATAAGATGATTGCAATCAATAACAAACACTTTTTATCCCTAGAGACAAGGTTTCATTGCAGTAGATCAGCTCATAGCTTAATACTCTGTCGATAAAAATATCATTCCATAAAGGTGTCAGATATTTTGTATCTTTGCGAGAGACGATAGGTAGGGATATCTCACCCTCCCCTTGGAAAGCTCAAGTAGGTCACAAGAGCTTTATGGCCAAGGGAATACTATCTCTTCTCAAGGGAGCCAATGGTGAGTATCTTAAGGGCTTAAATCGATTCCCCTTACACTGATGAATACTGCAATGTTCAGAGGTAGATCGGGTAGTCACTATCTAGAATGGTTCTTAGTAACTTCGAGGGACCAATGCCTTACAAGCAATGCGACAAGCTACTAAAAGCTTTAACCAATCCTACTAAGAGTATCAAACACTTCGCTTGATGTGAAAATTATTTCCACAAAGAGCTAGTACACCTTTTTTCAGTTTGGCACCACAAGGTAAGGCTGACGTCGGTTAGGACTTGGCTTTCACCTTATCCCTCTTATATAGTGGTTCAAAGGAAAACTCCACTTAGGGTCCTCCCTTTTGGATGAAGCGCAATCCAAAATCAGGCCCTTCTAAAGGAAGTATTGAAAATGTGAGAGCAAGCACGTCAAACAAAGGTTCAATTGTCCTGTTATAAGAAAAATAAGGTGCAACTAAATTAGGCACACACACAATTGTAGTTTTCAATTGTCCCTTATGAAATTGAAGTGTTTGGCATTCATGTCAATTGTCCCTTTAGAAAATTGAGGTGTTTTTATCATACATGTCCATTGTCCCTTAAGAAAAGCAGTATGTTTCTAAGACTTAGATTTGCTGAAATGATTTGTTCAATTATCCCTTAAGAAGGCAATATGTTTCTAAGACTTAGTGCAATAAATCAAGATTTCTTGAATGCTCGTCCTGCATGAACATATTAAAAAAACCTTTTTGCTCTATCTGAGTGATAAGAAGCTGCAACAAGTCAATTAGTTCCACAAAAACTCATAAGTTTAGCAAAAACAAAACAAATTGACAAAACGCGCTGTACTGTCTCACCAAAAGTGACTTACTGTGAACCGATAGTGCTTCACTGTGCTACCAGAAGCGATGTGTTGCAGACCAAAAGTGACTTACTGTGCCACGAGATGCACTGAAACAGACCCATAAGCGCTGAACTGTGCTTCCGGAAGCGCAGTACTGTATAACCAAAAGCATTGCACGAGACTCAAATCCAGAAAAAGTTATATTTTATCAAAATAACTAAGTCCATATATGATTTCATGATTGATTTAATGTTCTGAGAAGTAATATCTAATAGATCTGTATCTTGAAATCAAGAAAACTCAAAAGTTGTCGCGAATAGATAGGTTAACTCAAATACCAAAAATACCCCTAAATATGTCAGCTTAAGAAGTATCAAAGATAGTTTGAAAGACAAATAAACTAGCTTTTCAATTAAATCAATGATAGTTAAATGAGTAAAACCCTGCAAAAATCACCAAAATAAGATCAGAAACCTAATTTTTCCAAAGCGCTTTATGATACTGCCAATAGTGCTGAACTGTTTCACCAAAAGCGTGGCTCTGTGTTACCAAGAGTGCCGTAGTATCACCCGAGGGCGCTGTACTGTGCCTCCAGAAGCGCTTTAGGATACTACCAAAAGTGATTTTCTGTGTCTTTTGCGCTATTTCGTACTGTAACTTAAAAAAAATCAATTTCTCAAAGAAAAAGAGGGATTAGTGGGTCCCACCGGGCGTGCCAGAATGTGTATGAGTAAAATTGACTCTGATAAACTAACAAAATAAAAAACCAATAACATAAAGAGAACGAATCTAAATAAAAGCCATTACTAATAAATTAATGAAATATAAAAGCTTTTACTGAGATTTGTATTGTTCCCTTTAGATGAATGTGAATTGCTCAATAGTGCTGCGAAACCATGGTTGCAACAAGCAAGTAAAGTGCTCAAAGATCAATGTCAAGAGATCGTGAAGTTGCTCAATTGATGTGATGTATGCTTAAAGCACTGTTAAAGGATGCATGAGAATAAGTGATCGAAGAGGATTTGTGAAGGAGATGAGGGGGGTTTATATAAGTTTCAACAAAGATCGATCAACGGTCCAGATAATTCAGAAGAATCAATGGAGGAGATAAATCAAATAACCATGATGAATGTACACACGACATGTGTCAATCCATAAGGATATTTTAAGTAAGATATGATGAAAACAAGATTGATTGAATAGATAACTCAACTTGTAATTTTGCCTTTTTTAGAGTTCTAAAAATAAGACAGATTGTGCACGAGTTAACATGATATTTTAAGAGGAATTGGAAGATAACTGAAATTAAATAAATAAATTTATTTATTTGTTTGTGCATGATAGAGGAATAGAAGATTATAAATAAAATATTTGATTTTATTTATTTTTAGGGGATTGAGACAATTTAAATAAATTTGCATGATTTATTTAAATTTAGAAGAACACGTGATTTAATTAAATAATGTAAATTATTTAATTATAGATAAGAGGGAGTTTGTGATGAATTAATTAAATAATTAATTTAATTAATGTGGACTTGAATTTTGGAAAGAGGATAATGATTTAATTAAATAATTGAAATTATTTAATTGTGGAAGAATAATAGAGGAATTTAATTTAATTAATTAAATAAAAAGGATTTATTTAATTAATGTTGAAAGTATGTGATTTAGAAGAATTTAATGAAATTAATTAAATAATTAGATTATTCAATTAATGTTGAATTTTAGAAATTTGGAAGAATTTGATGATATTAATTAAATAATTAGATTATTTAATTAATGTTGGGGTGCAGGTGATTAGACAATTTAGATGAAATTCAAGTGGTGTGACGACATGGTCATTTTAGGGTGTCTACACATTTTAGTATACATACATTGCGATATGCATTGCACTCATACAAGTGACGAAACTGAAAGCGGTATTAAAATTGGTCTTATCCTTGTATGTTTCGGGCCTTGTATGTATGTTTTGGATACATACATTACAATACATACAATCTGGAACTCAAAAGAGATTAAAATCTGATATATAGGATGCATCCTGACTCATTGTATATCGGAATATACATTGCACTTTATGCAATTTGTGGAACCGAAAAGTTATGAAATGAGATGTAATTATTGTATGTTCCTGCCTTGTATGTATGTTTTGGGACATACAAAGCAAAATATACAAGGCTACATATAACGCGGAATCCAAGAAAGATTAAAGTTTGGTTAAACCAATACATCAGGACTTAAAGTATATCGGAGGATGCATATACAAGTCAGAATCGAAAGGGACTACATACTGTGATTTATAAAATAAGAAGTCCAAAAGGAAGATACAATTGAATTTGTATGTATCGAGCATTATTTATGAGGTTGGATACAAGTAGTGGGTCCCTTCACTTACACATTTGGCTTGTATAACAACAATGTATATCTTCGATATGCCAAACTATTGTATATACAAGACATGACTTGTTATCACCGATTCTCTTTACCGTTTCTACCAGTCACCTTTTGTATCCAACACAATGTACATTCTCACATACATTCTTAAAGATACATTTACGATATACATTCACATTACACCTTCGGTGAAACAAAATGCACCTTATGCTGATACTCTACCACCATGCGAACACAGAACAACTTATACAAAAACAAAAACCCTAAAAAGACATTAAAATCTGAATGGCTAAGATATTTTTCTAACATTTGAAATATGGGTTTTTTGGAGGATATACACAGCGGGGATCGAGTTATGTAAACACCCATGAAAGGATCTTGAGCAACTGATAAATCATTGATAAGGGAAGTAATTATTTGAGTAAATACATATGTTTAAATAAATTTGTTTTGATCATTTGATCAGAGACTAATTTGTGTTTTATCTAGTCTTAACCCTTGAAGGATATTAAGTAGAACTACAGTTAAAGATCTTTGTTTGACCTTGAAATGGTTATCCATTTGATGATTAAAGACAAGTATTAAATTTCCTAAATCTATTTTATTAGAACAAATACTGTTGTTCGGTTATCAACTATCACAACTATTGTAACTAGTCTGAAGCTTGTATGCCGCTCTTTATAAGAGATGACCAAGACTAGACGATCGAATATAGAATAGAATAGGATAAGAGGATAGGGAGAAGAATATAGAATAGAATAGGATAAGAGGATAGGGAGAAGAATATAGAATAGAATAGGATAAGAGGATAGGGAGAGATTATAGAATAGAACAGGGGATACAATAGATTAGATTTGAACAACAATACTAGTTCATTTTTAATATATTTTATTTCTAGTAGACCATGTGCAAGCATTCTCTGATGAAGTCAAGTCTGTGAACATGAAGTAGTAATTGCAAATTTTGGTATCAACTATCTATTTAATTTATTCAATTATATGACCGTCTCCTTTCAAAGTTTTCTCTGTTATTCAATTTGAGTTATCAAGTATATCTTCAAGTTGTCTATACACATTTGCTATTATAGTGTGATAAGATTAATTGGTTTCTACTTTCAAAATTAAATCCTTTAAATCTGTCACAGTAACTATGAAGATATTGTCATGGATCTATAAGAAGGGTCATATAGTTAGGGTTTGTATTTTGTCTCCAGTTTTGATAAATCTTTTACAATTGCAGTATTATTCTGATAGGTTCCTTCAAAGAGGGATTAAATCCTTTTAGATAAATGCAGGTAATTTGATT
Organism: Cunninghamia lanceolata; assembly: GCA_027924645.1. NCBI lineage: Eukaryota > Viridiplantae > Streptophyta > Pinopsida > Cupressales > Cupressaceae > Cunninghamia > Cunninghamia lanceolata. Next base: position 7,930,887 of record BSBN01000635.1, on the reverse strand, counting down.
TTATCAATTGGATATATATAAGTATGGGATATGAACTATTTCCTTGCAGGGTTGTACAAGTTACATACCTATTCTTTCCTGCCAGATAGTTTGAGTTTTTACCAAACAAATAGTTATTTATTTCATGATCATACTGACTCTATATTCAATAAGGCATTGGTCTAGTGTTTTCATTATCACTTATACAGATTCAGTTTAGACTTACTTAATTATATTGCATCATTGTTTTAGCATTACAATTTAGATCATTTAGAATTAACTTGCTATCTTTTCATTTGTTTTATAATTTTTGCCATTATCAATAGTTAGATTAATTCTGATCAAAGTAGTGATCATCTTTTTATTTGCTTTACTAATTAGAGGTTTACCCGCCTAGGTCTGGCAGAGCCTGAAGTGAAGGGGGTTTAGCCATATCTACCCCGTGTCAGTTAGCCAAAAACGTTAAGAGAGCCTGGCAACCTCTTAGGGTTAACGACCTACGTTTTTGAGACCTAACAGGATCACTTTCTTTTTCTACTTCTTGTCTATCTTTCTTTGCTTTTTCTATTTTCACTCTGTTAGCATCAACTACCTCCTTTGATATCCCATATCTCTTGGCAACTTCTTCTACTTCCCTTCTCACTTTTCTCTTGATCTCAGGTTGTCTCAGTTCAATATGAATTTTTACACTCAACTCTTGAAAGGTTCCAAACCTTTCTGCCTTAGGGTCCTTGGGCTTTCTTAGTAAGTGTTGGACATGCAACTCCAGGATTTTCTCATCCACCTCAAAGCCGATTGGCATAATCCAGACTATTCTAGGCTCCACTGCCTCCATTAGGCATTGATCACTGTCCACCATAAAACACACTATATCTTTATATTTTTTAACTAATGTCTGAGGAATTCTTTCTCTAGCCTGGATCATACCTTGGAAATTCTTGAAATATCCCCAGAGAGCTGTGCTTTGAGTCTTGGCATCACCAAGCCCATACACATAATCTCTGATTTGTATGGCAATAGGTCTGTCATTTTGCCATATCCAACCACTAGTTCCAAGTAGCTCATTCATATAATAGAAGAATAGACATAGTATCAAGCCACCGTACTTAAATGAATTCTTTTTATCCTTCTTTATCTTCTGCAAATTCTCTAACAGTTGGTTCAGGAGAAGCTCACAAAGATTATAGTCAGTATTTTTCCGTAGCATTTCTTATGCAGTATATATAGTAGTTCCGGATACTGAATTCTCCCTGCTGGAGTGATAGATTTTGTAACCAATTATCATAGAGGCAAATTTGATATCCAGATCTATGATGTCTTCTATTGTCATTGCCCTCTTGTCAAATTTTGATCTGGTAGCCTCACTTACAATTTGGTTTTTGACTGATTTGAGAGCAGGCAACCCATTGGATGAGTGCAATCCGGTTACCGCCCTAATGACATCTTTTGTGATCTTAAATGGCCTCATCAACCACATGAAGTTGTCATGCATTCTGCTCAGAACATACCGAACCCATTCATCTTCTGCAAAACAGGGGAAATGGATGCAATGCCCAAAATGATTATCCCAGATGGCCTTGTATTGGGGTTTAATTTCAAATGTTTCATCTATTAATTCCTTGTGATAGATATCCATCAGCTTGGATTCCCCAAATTCTTCAATGTTGGCGTGAATGCATACCCTAACATCTTCTACATGTAGAACCCCATGCAAAATGCTAGAGAATGTGCCTAGGGGATCAACTTCTAGGGATTTGTAAGGATGTTTCTTGAACTTAGGGTACGGCCTATCAATGATCTTAACAACATTTGGAGTAGCCATCTTTCAAAAGATTCAGAGAGAGATATTCAAGAGTGGAAATGCCTTTTTACGCTTCTAGGGTTCACAATAGGAGTCAAAAAGATTGCTGGTTGAATCAAATTTTGTGGTTGATCCTTGAGAGGGTTGAAGCAATCTTGTTGCAGAGCTTTTTCTTTCTTCTTCTCGAATACAAATGTGCGAATGATAAACAAAAGAACCCTTTTATTTCTACGCAAACCCTAATTCCATTTTGCAATAAATGCACACCTTAAGTCATTCCAGTTCCTTTGTTCTGAGAGAGAGATTCTTCTGAATCACTAGGATGCACTTAGAATTATTCTTGGTGACAATTGACAATGTATATCCCTTTCTCCAATCATTTCATTTATCCATAGATCCAAATATTTCAATTTTGAATCATACCGGATCTATCTGTGAAAATCTTGTTTTTGCCGGATGACTATCAAACTGGATTAATCTTTGGATGATTAACCTCTTCAAACTCCTTGGGGATCTTTCATATTTTTACCAAGGGTTATTTGGATGTTTCTCTGAGAACCCTTTAATCCGCAACTTTCCATGTGCCAATATCAGGCATTGATTGACTAGCTGGGGGAATTTATTTTCCTTTGTGACTCCCCCTAAGCCAAAGCTCATCTAATTCAGTTTTCAGAAGGAATATCAGCACCAGATTCTGGTGTGGATCCATCCCCAACATTTTCTATATTTCTCTTGACCCAAATCTTGTTCATCTCCCTTTGAACTTCATCTGCATTCACTTTTCCTTTTTCTTTGTCTTGATTTTGATTATGATGCAGCAGACCCCTTTTATTCTGATTCTTACTTTTGCAGAATTTGGCAATATGACTGGATCTATTGCAATTGTAGCAAACAACATTTCTTTGCAAATTTGACTGATATCCTCTTGATCTGCATTGATTAGCCATATGTCCCATTCTATTGCATGGAAAGCATCTACCATTGAATGAATTGTTTATTTGCATATTTCTACATTCATGAGATTTGTGACCATACCTTTTGCAGTTAAAACACTGTCTGGAGAAGGATGAATTAGTCTGATTCATTCTTCTTCTACACTGATTTGCTTTATGACTGAAGTTATTGCAATTGTAGCAGTATCCATTGAAGGATGAATATCTTTGAGCATTTGGTTGCCTTTTCAGAGGTCTTCTAGGTTTGTTCCTTGGATTTCTGATCCAGAGTTCTTTTGACTGGATCCAGAGCTTTCACCTTTTTCATACCCTAAGCCATGCTTGTCATCTACCCTCTTTTGGCTTTCAAGAAGAACTTCAAGTTGAGCAGAGCTTATCTTGAATTTCTCTTTGTATTCATTTGCAGTTTGAAGATCCCTTTTAAGAGAGTCTATTTGATTCTCAAGTTGTTCTTTATTATCTCTAGCTTCTTCAAGATTAGATTCTAGATGCCTGATTATTCTATCTATTTTGTGGCAGTCTTCTGATTTCTCCTTGAGAGCTTGTTTTAGATTATCTTCAATTTTTCTTTTCTCTTCAATTTCTTGGGTGAATTTCATAACCCCTAATTCCATTTCATGTCTTACCATAATGACCTCTTTTGATTGTTTCTCACATAACTTGTTTTTCTCATTTAGATCTTCATTAGTATCATTGGCTTCACTTTGACTTGCTAGTTGTTGAAGAAGTTCCTTTCTCTTTTTCACAGAGATACTCAGTTTTTCTTTTACTTCATTTATGAAATCATCAGCTTGTTTGAGTTTTTCCCTCAAGTTATTGACTTCAGAGTGAGATTTCTCAAGATCATCTAGGGTAGACTGAAGTTGTTCCCTCATACCATACATATCCATTGAGATTCCTAGATTTTCCTCAAGCTGTTAGGCTCTGTTTGGAGGAACTTAACTCTGATACCAATTGTTGGAAACAAGGTAGATAACTGAGAGGGTGGGTGAATCAATTATCTTAAATAATTTAACTTTTTGTTCTTCTTTAACAACTAGTGCAGCATCAAAACATATAAGCATGCATAACCATGAAAGCAGAAATAAAATCAATACAAATAACACAATGATTTTGACTTGGAAAACCTTGTTAAGGGAAAAACCACGAGGTGACTAACCCAAGATTGTATTCTCTGTTAAAAGAATAAAGTAGTACAAAATGGTACTTGCCAATTAGGGCTCACTACTCGAGCACACTGCTCACAAGAGGCTCACTGCCTACAAGAGACTCACTGTCTACAAGGGATATGTTAGGGTTAGCCAGTAGAAGATATCAATTAAAAGCAGATAAAGATTAAACAGAGAAATAGAAATACATAGAATTAATAACAGCGAGAGACAAGATTTAACGTGGTTCACCCAAACTCAGGCTACATCCACCAAACAGAGAGTCCAATATTATTATCCAGTAAATCAAACCAATTACAATCAGCAATCCCTGCAACTCAATACCATTGCAAAATGCTACAATACAATATCCAAACCCTAACCCTTGGCCGCTTTTTATCAAGCCTTTTTGTCAGTTACAAAAATTAGGGTTTTCTTATGTCGGTCATAAAAATAGGATTTTTTAAGTCGGCCCTAAAAAAAGTTTTCTCAGGGGCTACCACCCCCGAACCCCCGTTTCTCAAGGGCTACCACCCGCGAACCCCCGCTCGGGGCCCGGCCCGGCTCCAAACCCCGGTGAGGATACATGGCTAGTGTACAGTACTTTCCTGATCAATCGCCACCTACCAACAATCTCCCACTTGGAGATTGATCAGGCTCCACACCAAACAATCTCCCACTTGGAGACTAATCCTAGACGACACCGCTGTGCATGCAGCTCCCACTGGAAATAAGCACCCTGGACTCTACTGTTCAATTTTTATTGTTTTCAGTCTAGAAGACCAATCAAAGCTGAAGAGGAGCTCAGCTTCTCCCTTGTCACTGCCTTTGTAAACATATCTGCTGGATTGTCATCTGTATGTATCTTTTCCAGCCTTAACTGTCCATTATCCAACACTGACCGAATAAAGTGATACCTCAACTGTATGTGTTTGGTCTTTGAATGCAAGGCAGAATTCTTTGCAAGATGTATGGCACTCTGACTATCTGTATACAAAGAACTGTTAGCCTGTTGTTTACCCAATTCTTCCATGAAAGATTGCAGCCATATCATCTCCTTGCTTGCCTCTATTGCAGCGACATATTCTGCCTCTGTGGTGGATAAAGCAACCACCTTTTGCAACCTAGAAATCCAACTCACCGATGTTCCACCTACAGTAAAGACATAACCTGTAGTACTCTACCTGGTATCAATATCCCCTGCCAAATCTGAGTCTACATAACCTGCTAAATTAGTATTAGAGCCCCCAAAACATAAGTGTTTATTAGATGTACCTCTGAAATATCAGAGAATCCATTTGATCGCATTCCAATGCTCAAATCTAGGATGACTCATATACCTGCTAACGACTCCGACAGCATGTGCAATATCTGGTCTCGTGCATACCACGGCATACATTAAACTTCCTACAGCTAAAGCATATGGAACCTTGGACATTTTTTCTTCCTCCTCTTGTGTCTTTGGACACATCTCCTTAGTCAATTTCAAATGACTAGGCAAAGGTGTGCTGACAGCTTTTGCGTTCTCCATATGGAATCTCTGCAACACCTTTTCAACATAAGCTGCCTGAGATAGAGTCAATTTTCTGTTCTGCCTATCTTTGCAAATTTTTATACCAAGGATTTGTTTTGTTGCCCCTAAATTCTTCATATCAAATGACTATGATAACTGATGTTTTAACTCTCTGGTGTGATCCATGTTAGACCCAGCTACAAGCATGTCATCAACATATAAACATAAAATAATGTAGCTGTTATTATCCAACCTCTTAAAATAAACACAATGGTCAGAATTACACCTACTGTAGCCTTGCTCAGCCATAAAACTATCAAATTTCAAATACCATTGCTGAGGTGCTTGTTTCAGGCCATACAAACTCTTCTTCAATCTGCACACTTGTTTCTCCTTACCTTTGACCTCAAATCCCTGTGGTTGTGCCATGTATATCTCCTCCTCCAAATCACCATGGAGAAAGGCAGTTTTCACATCTAGCTGTTCCAAATGCAAATCTTCAGCAGCCACAATACTTAAAATAGTACGAATAGAAGTCATCTTGACAACCGGAGGAAAGATCTCATCAAAATCAATGCCCTGTTTCTATGCAAATCCTTTTACAACTAACTGGGCCTTAAATCTTTTCTTACCTCCATCTTCCTCTTTCAACCTGTAAACCCATTTGTTTGGTAAAGCCTTTTTACCTGTTGGTAACTTACATAATTCCCAAGTCTGATTTTTCAGCAAGGAGTCCATTTCTTCTTTCATGGCAAGCTCCCACTGAACTTGTGTATTCACCTGCATAGCTTCATCATACCCTTCTGGTTCACCAGCATCTGTTAACAAAATAGAATACAAAGAGGGAGAAAACCTTTCAGGAGGTCTACTTAGCCTTGTTCACCATCTAACATTCACTGGAGTTTTTGGTATTTCTGGTTGCTGTTGCGGAGCATGAGGAGCCACTGGAACATCACTATTTGGAGTATCATCCAGCACCACATAATCCTTTTCTTTCTTTTCATGCTGCTGCAACTGATCTTTGTACAACACCTTCTCATTGAATATAACATCCTTGCTTCTCACAATTTTCTGATTTTCAAAATCCCAAAGCCAATAACCAAATTCATCAATGCCATATCCAATGAAGGTACATTTTTTTGATTTCGCATCCAGCTTGGTTCTATTTTCAGAATCTATATGTGCAAATGCTTCACAGCTGAAGGTTTTTAGAAAAGAATAACTCACCTTCTTACCTATCCATGCTTCCTCTGGAATGCCACAGCCCAAAGGAACTGAAGGACCTCTATTAATTAAATATACAGCAGTGTTGACAGCCTTTGCCCACATGTTTAAAGGCAGCCCAGCATGCAATCTCATGGTCCTTGCACGCTCTATTATTGTCCTATTCATGCGTTCAGCCACTCCATTTTTCTGTGGAGTCCTTGGAACTATTTTCTACCTACGAATTCCATTAAAGGAACAATAATCTTCAAATTCTTTGCTACAATACTCACCGCCATTATCAGATCTGAGACATTTTAATCTTTTACCTGTCTCATTCTCAACCAAGCTTCTCCATTTTTTAAATGTTTCAAATACATCAGATTTATGTCGAAGGAAATAAATCCAGACCTTCCTAGTTGCATCATCTATGAATGTAACATAATATCGAGATCCACCGAAAGAAGATACCTTAGCTGGTCCCCATACATCTGTATGCACAAGCTCTAATTTTTTTTTCTTTTGTTTCCCATCTCTGAGAAAACTGACTCTCTTTTGTTTTCGATACACACAACTTTCACAGAAATCCATATTAATACATTTCAGACCTGGTAAAACTTTCTTAGAATGAAGTACCTTCATACCTTTTTCACTCATTTGCCCAAGTCTGTTATGCCACAGTGTTGTTTCAGAACCTGCAACAACTTTTCCAGTCTCTTCCTGCAAACCTGCAGCAACTGTTCCTGAACCTGTTTGTTTTTCCTCTATAACATCTAAAGTAGAAGGAACAATATGACCTGTACAAAGATATAAGGTGCCTACTTTCACACCTTTTGCTCCTATTAAGGCACCTTTTGAAACCTTCCAATTTTTATCAGTAAATGTAACAGTGCAACCTTGTTCAGTTAGCTGCCCTGCTGAAATTAAATTCCTACTGAGCCTTAGAACATGCCTCACCTCTTGTAGTAGCCAATGATTCCCATTCTGTAACTTAATCTTGATTCTTCCCTTTCTAACAATCTGACAAGGTTCATTATCTCCCAAATAAACCAGCCCAAAATCCCCTTGGACATAATCAAGAAAATAACTTCTATGGGGCGTAGCATGAAATGAGGCCCCTGAATCTAAAACCCATGAATCATCAACATTATCTAGGGAAAGAATCAAAGCGTCATCTTCAGATTTATTACTTACCACATTTGCTTCCCTATTGCCTTCTTGTTTGTCTCCTTCTTTATTTTTCTGAGACCAGCAATCTTTCTTCAGATGACCTGGTTTTCCACAGTACCAACAATCCTTCTGTCCTCTGGTTTGGGATCTTTTGTCCTTTGATTTTCCTCGTGACTTCCCATGACCTCCAAAACCTTTTCCTCTCTCCTTTGATCTGCCCGTGCTTTTTGCATTCAAAACACTGCCTGATTTGGATCCACCTGAGCTTTTCTTACGAATTTCCTCACTCAGAATAACACCAACAACATCATCAAATTTTAGGGTATTTGAACCAAAAACAGAGTTACTAACCGCCATTACCAAACTATCCCAGCTTTCAGGCAATGAACATAATATCAAGAGAGCTCTAACTTCTTCATCAAATTTTACATTTACAGAAGTCAATTGACTGACAATCGTATTAAATTCATTTAAATGACCTATCACAGATCCACCTTCAACCATTTTCAAATTAAACAACTGCTTCATGAGAAATACCTTATTTGAGGCTGAGGGTTTTTCATACAATTTAGCCAAAGCTTTCATCAGACCATCTGTTGTCTTCGCTTCCGTTATATTGAATGCCACCGACGGTGCCAGGCACAACCGAATGGTTCCTAGTGCCTTTCTGTCAAGAAGATTCTAATCCTCATCAGACATTGTTGCCGGTTTCTTGGCTACTCCTTCCAACGGCCTCCATAAATCCTTTTGATAGAGGTAATCCTCCATCTGCATCTTCCATAACTGATAGTTCTGCCCATTGAATTTATCAACCTTCATTTTACCCTCGTCTGCCATTGCTCCCACTCAACCGAGAGACTTTCTTGCAGACGATAATCGAACACAACCTGCTCTGATACCACTTGTTAGGGTTAGCCGGTAGAAGATATCAATTAAATGCAAATAAAGATTAAACAGAGAAATAGAAATACACAGAATTAATAACAACGAGAGACAAGATTTAATGTGGTTCACCCAAACTCAGGCTACATCCACCAAACAGAGAGTCCAATACTATTTTCTAGTAAATCAAACCAATTACAATCAGCAATCCCTGCAATGCAATACCATTGCAAAATGCTACAATACAATATCCAAACCCTAACCCTTGGCTGCTTTTTATCAAGCCTTTTTGTCGGTTACAAAAATTAGGGTTTTCTTATGTCGGTCATAAAAATAGGATTTTTTAAGTCGGCCCTAGGATTTTTTAAGTCGGCCCTAAAAAAAGTTTTCTCAGGGGTTACTGCCCCCGAACCCCCGTTTCTCAGGGGCTGCCGCCCCTGAACCCCCGCTCGGGGCCCGGGCCGGCCCCGAACCCCAGCGAGGATACATGGCTAGTGTACAGTACTTTCTTGATCAGTTTCCATCTACCAACAGGATATAGAATGTAACTAGGTATTTGAATTGATCAGAGGCATCCACATATGTTGAGGTTCAGTTCTGGTTAGGCTCAATATACTGATCTGCTACACTTCATTCTTCCTCTGCTTAGTGCTGTTGTTCTGTCACATACCAGATTTGTATAGTTGCTTCCACACTGCTCTCTACTTTTCTTCACACACACTATTACCACACACACACCTTCACATCAAATTCCATCTGGTATATATATTTGCACAAAGGATTTAAACATCTTTCTAGTCAGCATCTGGAATACTTAAGATTTTCCCAAACTCTGGTCTGTCAGCTGAATCCATGCTTACTAAGTGATGCGTATCAAAAAGATAGTTATAGGAGTCATAAATCATGTTATCCAACCATGAATGATCGCTCAAGAAACTTGATCACCATCAATTTCTCATCTGGATTAAGGTCTGATGCTCTACCGGTCAGTTCTTCCTCAGTCTACTCTGCCAAACAGGACCCCAACACTTAGGTGCTCATATCTTTTCACTCTTTCATCACCGGAGGCTCAATCTTTGGAATGTAGTAGTCATGGTACTCCTCTTGACTTCCCCAAATCCACACTTTGTTGAGATACTTCCTCTAAGAGATTCGGACCTAATTGTCAGACCTTGCTGCATGCTCTATTCTTGCTCACCAGACCAAAACACTCTTCAGTCTGACTTCCGGTAAAGACCTATTATGTGCTGTGGATGTGTGAGATAAACTTTGTTGCCATCAATGATAACAATAATAAGACCACATAGTGTCTCTTGCCAACATATATGTCCTCCATTGATCTTCTACTTTTTTGAAATGTGACGAAGGAAGCCCGAAGATCACTGACCTTTTCCGGTTTTCCCACTATACTCGATGGAGATTGCTCATGTATAGATTGATGCAATCTATCTTTACAGTGCTACTCATCAAGTGGAGCAAGCACATCAAAGCCTGGGTCTAAACACTCTCTTAAAGTATCCTTTATTTTATAAATAACATAAAGTATCTGATCATTTTCTTCCTTGTAAGATTCTTTAATCTTATTAAAAACTTCCTTCTTCATCTTCATTTTCAAATACCACTCCACAGACTTATACAGCCTTTCTGTTGTAAGAATATTGTTTGATAACAAAGTTTGGTTGGGTAGCTCCCTTATTGCCCATACTCTTGGGAACATGTGAGAATAATATTCTTCATAGGGCTCATATTCTTCATGCAATTCCACCAATCCTTTTCTCAATAGTCGGAAGTTTTGATGTACCCTGACTACAAAAGTAATTGCTTTGAAACCATCATTATATACTCTGTCAAACCATTCATGTATACCAACAACATTTGTTTTGATATCATCAAATTTTGCTAAATCTTCTTTGGATAGCAAGGCTGAAGTTGACTTTAGTTCCCCTTCTGAATTCAATGGCCTCATTAGAAATCTTATGTAGGCTTTTAACTCTTTATTCTGCTTCCTCAGTTCCTGCATAGTCATTTCATATTTATTTAACTGCTCCATTATTAAGGACACTGAACCTTTGAAGTCATCAACTCTTTGTTCCCTTGATCCTAGACCTAAGTTCACAATGGAGATGACATAATCTTTAGCTCTTATTTCTGCTCTGTCAATATTAGCAGGAGGGACAACAACCTTTGCTATTCTGGAGCCCGATGCATCCTTGTATATTTGTGATTGTATTTTTTCCTTTTTCAGCTTTGTGGGCTTTCCTACATGCACCATCAATGCACCTAAATCTAACTGCATTACTTTCACCTGAGGTTCCTTTTGCATGAGTCTTTGTTGAAGCCAATTCGGTGCAGTAGAAGAAATCTCAGAAATATTATCATGGGCATCTCCCCTCTTAAATGATTCATCAAGAATCTCCTCTTCCTCCCCCAGTAACTTATTAACTTCCTTTTCTTTGGTGGCACGTCCAAGGTATTGGAGGTTTTCTTTCATTGCCTACTGGGCAATCTGTAGAACTGTTTCTGTAGTCTTTTCACCACCTGGGATTTCTTGAATTTCAATTATCTCAACCTCAGTGGAAGATGCAAGAGGAGGTTTGTTGAAAATTTCTATTATCTTCTTCTCTTGATTCAATTTGTTCCAACACCATCTCAATTCTCGTTAGTGCAGGGACAACTAGAGGGAGGGAATCTTGCACACTTGATGGGGCTAAAGAATTACTGGCCGAAGCCAATGAATGTGCAGCAAATGAAGACAAATGAACATGTGTTAAATTTTCAAATGGAGTGAACCCCAAAGGAGGTGGAATGGAAGAGGTAGGCAATACGAAGGAAATGACAATTGGTGAAGCAATAGAGGAAGAAGGCATGGAGAAAGAGGATGTAAGAATGGAAGAAATAGGTGGCAGGGAGAAGGAGGTATAAAATGAGATAGAGGAAATGGAAGGCATGGACATGGTGGAGATAGGTGGGTGTAAGGAGGCAATGATGGGAGAAGTGGGGCCACTTGGGCTACTTGAGTCAATTGTTAATGAACTTGAGGTTGTAGAAATGGTGATTGCAAATGGAGAAGAGACATAGGTAACTTGCTGAATAGTCATAGTATAGTTGCAATTGAGGTAGTAGGAGAAAGTGGGGCAGTACTTGTAGTTGGAGAAGCAGGAGGTGAAGAGGTCACCAAAATGTTTATGCTTTCAGATGTTGCAGCAATGGAGCCTCCTATAGTTATGCTAGTTCCTTTAACTCCCAGCCTCTTAGTTTTGGACCCTTCTCCTAGCTCACTTGTCACGTCTTTCTTCTTAGATGCCCTTGTCCTTGTGGCAGGAGGCATATCTTTCTTTTGAGGTTTTGAAACAACTTTCTTTGCCTTTCCCTTCTCTGCCAAGGGTACATACTCCTCACTGTCAGAATGTCCTGAGGGTTATTGAGCTTATTCTACGTCATTTGCTACTTCTATAGGTGTGTCTTCCTCATCTCTAGATTCCTTTTCAAGTTCAAGTGCAGTGTAAGTAAGCTATACTCCTTGTTTCTCCAACATTGCAACTTGATTCCTTACCCATATTTTGCTCAATCTTAAAGGTTCTCTCATCATTGCATCTAAAGAACTTTCCTCTACATTGGCCCAGTTGGGTAGAGAGACTGGTTATTGATATTAAGCTTCCTAGGGTCCCTTTTGTACCACATCTTCATCATCATTTAGCTGGTCTGGGGCTTCTATTTTATGACATTTTCTGATGAACCAAAGAGATAGCCTCAAGTGAGTTCTCTTCAATACTTTGTAGTCATCTACATAATTTTCCCAAAAATCTTCTAAATGCATCTTATGAAATAGCCTTTTGCTTATATATTTCTCCATTATCCTTTATGGATCAAAATGATCTCTCTTTGTGTAGAAATGAAGGTTAAGTAATTGTAGCTCTTTATCAGAATGCTTAGCTGCTCCAAGAGAGACACATGCATAGTTGCCCTTACCCAATCTGATTGGAAACTTGACATTTGTTCTATAGAGGTGTTTTAATCTTTCTTCACAAGTGATTAGCTATCTTGACAACTCTAGAAGTACCACCTTATCTATTGGGTAATGAGGTAACCTATATGGAATCCTTGAATTCTCAAGTAGGTGATTTTCTAAAACTGTATGTACCATCTCTTGTATTGCATAACATCATTCATTGCTTCAAGAGATATCCTAAGAGCTATGACAGCTTGTAGTAATCTAGTGATATACATTGTGAATGCATCATTTACCCTTTTATAATGAATGAGGGACTGGGACAACACTAACTAAGGGTAGCATTCATATACTTTGATCTGTTGTTCATCATTACCAACTTCTCCAATTTTAGATAGCTCGACATATTCATTCCTCCTAGCTAATGAATATACGACATAAGAGGTCCACTTGAATATTTGTTTTTCTCTAAAATTTCCAAATGCCTCATGCATGTTATCACTCAATATTTGAGCCCAATGAAATTTGGTTCCTTTACTAATTATCTCCTCAATCATCATGAACATCAAGCCTTCAAAGGCTGATGAAATGGGCAATCCATATATTTTGCTAAACAAGGTCACAAGGTCTCCAATTCCATCATGAAAGTCACTCATGTACAATGTATGGGGAAGCTTGATAATGGTTGACCTTTTTTTTCATCTAGTGGTCATTTATGTGCTTCTTACATGTATCCAAACCCTTCTTGAATGTTTCTCCTGCACCTATTTTATCTGGCATGGTCAACACTGGATACCATGGAATACCAAAGGTCTCTGCTAATGATGCTTGACTTAAGTTTGCTATTACTTCTCCACTAGGAGTTTGTATGGTTCTAGTTAGTGGATCATATCTCTCAGCACATGCTACTATCAATTCTGCACATTCAGATAAGGTTAGGAAGGTAGCAACCTCTGCAATCCCATGGCTACCCTTTATTTTCTTGGCCATTAGAGTTAGATTGGGCCCAAATGTTCTGGATCTGAAATCATCTAAGTCAATATTACCTCGATCAATGTCTCCTATGACTTTCCATCTGAAGGTGATTCTAGTCTCAGGAGGGATGCTTTTAAACTCATACTTCAAGTTTGTAGCCCTTGCAGTCATTTAACCTACATGGACGGAACTTATAATTTATGGTTGCCTTGATGGTTTGATTCCTAAGTCTAATTTGGGTAAGTCACTAGCTATCCAACTAGGTTACTAAGTCAAGATTCTTGTAGCATGCAAATGCTATCAAGTTCTTGGAATTCAAATGCAGAAGTAGAACACTTGTAGACTTAAATAATTTGCATTACCTATTACATGGCATAAGTAAACAAGACAACATTTAAAACCACTAACCATGCAATAAATACTTCATTTATCTTGAAATTTCAAATGAAAACATGCAAACATGATAAAAGTACTTCTGCAACACCTATTTTACCTTAATAGATCATCCTGACTTAGAGAGATTATAGAAAAACATCATTAAAAGTGTTTTGTGTGGTTTTTGAGGGTCTTGGACCTTCCTGATAGAAAGCGCTGATTTTCAAGGGGACCGACCTTACACGAGATCTAGGGTTGTTTGACCTAGTCAGTGGGAAGGTATTATGGCGCAAGGTCATGATAACATTTGGCATGGACTTTAACTATGCTTGACCTGGCATTGAATTCTGATGTCACCGACCAAGTTTGTAAGTTGAGTTTTCAGCACAAGTCGAGGGGAATGGATTTTAGTGCTAGATTACTTACTATGCCTTTGTGCGGATCTTGACCTTGTTGGACTTGGCATGAGTTTTGAGTCCAACTGACAAAGTTGATGATGACGTTATATAACGCAAGTTGGATGGACTTTGTTTTAGCACGAAACAATTCTTAGATATTTGGCAGAACTTTTTGGGGCCTCCGGTCAGCTAACTTGTTTTGGGGTTATTTTCTAGGTCAGTCAGGGGGAATTTTAGCACTAAGTCAGGAGGCTTGGTTTTTGGTGCACAACAATCTCATGAGTTTAGCGGGAATTTAAACAAGGTCTAACCAACTCAAGATTTCACATAGTTATTTTATGTTTGTCAAGAGTGTTTCCTACGCCAAAGATTTGACATGAAATTTGCTAAGGGTTTGGGCATGTTTCATGAACAAATTCCTGATTTTGTACAAGCAAGGGTTTTGTCGGCTCTAAAGGTTGAATTCTAAGTTTTTCCATGCAATTTCTTGCATGCTAGGGTTTCTAAGATGAAGGGTTTCCAAACAGCGTGTTCTCATGCTCGTGATTTTACCTTTGGAATGAAATTTAACCTAAACAAATTTGCGAACACTTAAAAATTGAACTTAAATTGACATACGAAATCCCTCATTGTGACTCATTTTTAAATCTAACACAAAACCCTAGTTTTAGAAATTAAACTTCAAGCTTGGAATAGGTACCTACCTAGTCACAGAGGTGGGAAGTGATGAAAATGTGCAAGTCGTACTGTGCTTTTCACTCAAATTCACCAGCAATCATTGTCAATCCACTTCTTGATCTGGCCGCAAAGCTCCTCGATTAATCTTCACAATGCAAATGAGCTCAAATGCAGATTCCAAACCCCTTTTATCCCCCTATTTGAGCACCATTAATTTAGGAGGTATGATAGAGATTTTTGGCACGCTGCAAAGTTCACTTTAGGGTTTGCATGAAATAACAATATCACCGACCTACCGCAGTTTTTGTGTCTTATCGATCTAGTCGGTAGCAATGGTTTTCGGCATAAGGTCAGGCTCCTACCCTGATAGTTCTTTGCATGATTTTAGACATCCTCAGACTTGGTGTGGAATTTGGAGACCACTGACTCAGTCAGAGGATTAGGCTTACAGTGCTAAGTATGTGATCATTGATTTGAGCGCTAAGTCAGGGATCTACGATTTCATCACTGGGTTAGTGGACTTAAGTTTTGGTGCTTGGTCAGTTGGGTTCATTTTTGGCACTGAAGTTGGTAAGCTTGGTATTTAGTACAAAAGTCTATCAAGGTGATTTTTAGTGCAATGAATAATTTTGACTTGGTTTTTGGTGAAATTATGACCTAACTTGAACCCTTAGGATAATTTAGCAACTTATTGTTAACTCCACTTCATGAAGAATGCAACTTTGGTCATCTAATGGGGCTATTTGGTACATGCAGTGAAGACCTTAGGAATTACCCAACTAACATGGCATTCTAAGCCAAAATTTAGAAAAGGGGGTCCCCAGTGGTGAAATGGGGCGTGGCACAACAAATGGCGACTCTGCTAGGCAAATGCTCTGGAGCATTTCAAAGATAGGCTTTAGTTTCAAACCTAGAACTTCTGTGTTTCCCACATGTTAAACAAAAAGACATGATACCTTATCAAAGAAGTAGAACTCAATAACCAAGTGCAACCATCCATATCCTGAAAACTTGAGTGTGTGCAATTGTGTTAATTCACATCCTTAAGCAACCAAGCTCATCCCAGATCCTTCACATTAAGCTACGTGATTAGTACACACCTCATGAACTACCTGGACATTGCCCCCTTGCCAGTGAATGTCTATAGCCCTGGTGGGTTTGTCTTGAAATTCTACTCAAGCAGAGCCCTACTACCAATCAGGCGTCCATAGCCCCGGTAGAGTTTACTTGATTTTCCATCTAACTGAGTTATAGTGTGTGGTGGTGATTTTTGATTTTCTTTTCTTTTCATAATTTCTTGATATTTCTATTAAGCTCAGATTTGGTAGAGTACAATGCAGTGCCACTACCCTTGTAACACATGCTTTTGACAGCATTAGTTACGTTGATAACTTAGCTAGCTAGGTGTGGACTCCCAATGGCGGCAATGGTGGACCTTAGATTTTTCACTTAATGCAAGATCACCAAGACTAACTTAGGCACTTCAGGATTACTTAAGAGTGTAAAAGATATATGGTTAGAAAATACTTCAGGTGCGATGACCAATGATTCATTTCTCTTAAACAGACATCATACCCTCTGGTGTAATAGTGGGACCCACAGTAGGACCTAAGCAAAAACTTTAGCTTCTCAAAGAAATACTCCAAATTACTTATCCAACAAAGGACCACTTGTAGGTCCACATGACTACCTCCATATTTAGGAAACAAGGATCCCCCAAAAAAGCAAGCACAGTAGGTGAAAGCAAAGTAGGAAAAGGCATCTAAACTAAGCAAAACAAACACCTAACAACTACAGAAAGTAAAAGTAGGAAAGTAGAAACTAATCTAATAGCAAACTAACCTAACCGAAAGCAAACAAGCACCCTAACTATGTACACTAAAAGAAGGTAAAGATGCCTCCTAGGCCTAGAAGTAGTGCTTTAGAAACTACCCATTGACAGGCAATGGGAGCTCCTCACCAGTAAGGCTCTTCAGTCAATATGTATTATCACCAAGGATCTCATAAATTTGATACGGGCCTAGCCAAAGTTTATCGAACTTACCATGTTCACCTTTCTTCTCATGGGATTTGTCCCAGTATAGAAGTAAGTTAGAAATGCCAAAGGCCTTAACTTTGGCCCTTTTGTTAAACCATCATTTTACTACACCCTGATGTTTGGAAAAATTTTCTATGGTACCATCACATTTTTCTTCTAGTCGTAGCAATTGGGCTAAGCGGGATGACAACTGGTCACTTGGTTCAAGGCAGTCTTGCATAAATTGTAGTATAGGAATCCTCAAATGGATGGGAAAGAAAAGCTCAGAACCATAAACTAAGTGATAGGGAGACGTTCCCAATGTAGCCTTGTGTTTGATCCTATTTACCCATAAAGCAAACCTAAGTTGAGTGTGCCAGTCTCTGGGATTTTTGTCCAGTAGTTTCTTGATGACCTCAAACAAGTTTTTGTTCATTGATTCAGCCACTCCATTCCATTGAGGATAATAGTTAGATGAAAATTTCAACATAATCCCATAATAGAATGCCCAATTGGAAAAGTGTAATGAGGAAAAGGCAGGGCCATTATCACATACCAAGGAAAAAGGACAACCAAACTTGGTAATGATATATTTTTCAACAAATTTGATTACTACCTCTGTGGTACACTATTTACATGCTATAGCATCAGACCATTAGGTACAATAATTAGTAGTGGTCATAATGTACCTGTGGCCTATAGAGGAAGGTGGGTTGATCATACCAATGAAGTCGAGCCCCCATTGTGCAAATGGTCATACCTCCAGGACTGGCTGTAGAGGCATAGTAGTGTTTCGTTCTCTTTTTGCAGCCATTTGACATGTGTGACAGGTCCCTACATGTGAATGAGCATCTTTGAACAAAGTGGGCCAGTAATACCTTGCCCGAAGAATTTGATTGGTTGTTGAATGAGTTGACCCATGGCCCATTCCAAACTTCTCATGAAAACTTGTCAGAACTTTTGCTACCTCAGTTTTATCTAAGCACCTCAGATAGATCCCTTCGTGATTTTTCTTATACAACATTGATCCCTTAATCATGTAGCTCTTACTTTTTAATCTGAGTGCTCCTCTCTGAACTGAATTTAGTTGAGGTGGGCAATGTTGGTTGAGGAGATAGAACACAATGTCTTCATACCACTCGTCTTTAGAAATATCTTCTAACATATATTGCTGAGTGACTAAGCCTGGACCAAATTCTGCCATTGTTTTTGTTAGTGCCTATCCTCGTACCAATTTCATGGGCTATATTTCTATATCAAATTGTTGTAGAATTGTGACCCATTTTCTTCTTTATTCACCTAGGTCACTCTACATTAACAATGCTTTGACTGCTACATCTGGTACTACTATAATCACGCGACTTCTTAAGATGTAATGACAAAACTTTTTCACTACCCTGACCAAGGTGTATGCTTGCTTCTCCACATTCAGATACCTCAGTTTTGCATCTTTTAACGGAGTGCTCATGAAAGCAATTAGCCTTTCATCATCGATGACTCTTTTTTGTGTCAACATTGTTGCATAGGTATACTCTGAGGTGAAGGAGTAAATGCAGAATGGCAACGTGTAATTGAGGCTTACCAACACTTGGGCGTTAGCTTGTTTAATTTCTGTGAACGTAGCCTTAGCTTATGGAGTCCATTCTATCTTGGCATCTTGCTTCAACATAGCATTGAGTGGACGGACAATTTCAGTGAACCCAATAATGAACTTGTGGACAAAATTAATCTTACTGAAATATGATTTCAGCTCCTTCTTTCTTGTTGTGGGTTGTATCTTGAGGATTGCTTGGACTCAGTCAGGATCAATCAATATACCTTGCTCAGAAATTACATGTCCCAACAATTTTCCTTCAGTCACTCCAAAGATACACTTTATAGGATTGAGTGAGATCCCATAATCTTTACATCACTGCAGGATCTTTCTCAGGTCTGCCACATGATCTTCTCTTTTCTTTGAAAACACGGTAAGGTTCTCCATATATATGATAATGCATTTCTCGACTAGCCCCTTGAAAGCTATGTCCATTGTGCATTGGAACGTGGCACTAGCATTAATTAACCCAAAAGGCATCCGGTGGTATGCATAAATTCCCCACTTGCATGTGAAGGATGTCTTTAATCTATCCTCATATTCTACCATTACCTAGTTGTAACCTGAATAACCATCTAGAAAAGACATTATTTGTGAGCTATTAACTATTTACAGCACTTCATCCAATGACAACAGTGGGTAATTATACTTCTTTGAGGCCCTATTCAAATTTCTAAAGTCGACGCATAGCCTGATTTATCCATTTTTCTTTCACACTGGTACCAGATTTGCCACCTAGGTGGAATGTCTGACAGGAAATATAATTATGGTGGATAGCAATTTCTACAATTCCTTAAAGATTAGTGGTTCCAACAAAGCATTAATTGGTCACTGTCTTTGCCTGAATGGTTTTACCCCTGGCTTGAGCGATGTCGTGTGAGTTATGATTGAAGTATCATACGTTTTGAGATCTTCGTAAATCCAAGCTATGACTTCATGATAATCCCTTAATGCATGAATAATACCTATCCTTTCTTCCTCTATGCTTTCTTTCCTAATAAACACATTTTTGACTTCTTCAAATTTCCCCAAATTGTAAGGTTTGCATTGTGCACAGGGGATTCTCCCTGTTTCTTCTCGATTCCAAGCTTATCTGAAACAAACAATCACTCTAATTCTATTGTTACCAAAAATATTGTCAAAGTATTAAACTCAATCAATAAACCAATAATCTCAATAGAAATTACAAATAACAAAGATCCAAATAACAAAGAACAAACTGTGCAAACCTTGTTACTTTACTGCTTCCATTGTTCGCCTAGTCTCAATCGATCTTTGTATGTGAATTGAAGCCCTCAGAAAGTATACTTCCTTACTTTGTTTTTCAAGATGACGATGGAGAGATGGCTACGATACTTCTTGTAATGAAGATGAGCTTCAATATAATAAAAGAGTGATTGCAAGCTATGGATGGATTTGGGTGCCAAAGGCGCACTGATAATTTTGCAGAGTAACATTACTAAAAGCTTGGATGAATGAAATGGAAGAAGAGGGTTCAATTTATAGACTTGAGAGAGAGAAGATTAACAGTATAGAAAGAATAAGAAGATCGACAGTATAGAAACCTTGAGAGGATGTGGAAGAATAGAAAGAAGACAAGCATCACACAAAAAGCTGTTTTGTTTGAGTTAACTGCTTTCTTTTATAAAGATAAGATATGCTTTCATAAATTAGAAAACATTTTTCTAATTTAAGAGTTATTGATAAAAACAAGGTTAATTGAGTCAGTTAACTCAACTTGTGATTTACTTTTGCATTATTTGGGAGAAATTAAATAATAAATTATTTAATTTTGTGTGCATGAAGAAGAAGACTTATTTTTAGAAGATTTGGAAGATTTTTGAAGAATTAGAAGATAAGAAAGCAAATTAAATAAATAAATTTATTTAATTGTTGTCCATGATTTGGAAGAATAAATAAAATATTTGATTGTATTTTATTTTTAGAGATTGAGAGAATTTAAATAAATTTGATTTATTTATTTAAATTTGGAGGAAGAAATGATTTAATTAAATAATTAAGAATTATTAAATTGTTTGGAAGAATTTAATTAAATAAAGAATTTTATTTAATTTTGACTTTAGAAGAGGTAATTAAATATTTTGATTTTTAATTAATTTAGAGGAATATGAATCGAATTAATAAATTTGTTTATTTATTTATTGATAGTTGAATTAGAATGAAATAAATATTAAGAATATTTATTTAGACCGAGTCATGTCATTTTTAGGAGTATACATTTTGCCCCTCTTTGATGCAATGCAGTTTACGACGTTGCTTCAAAGGATAAGAATTTTTTATAACGATACATGCCCCAGTTTGCCCTGGTATAGGTTATAACGATAGGATGCCCCCTCAGGAGATTAGATGGGGAGAAGGCAGAAGGACGTGAGACAGACAATCTCACAATGAAGAAGGTGAAAAATAGGTTGGAATGAAGAAAAATGGGTCATGGTTTGGAGAAATGGGAAGAAACGGGCTTGGGAAGTAGTTACAGTTGCCACACAACCAGTTAGGGTTCACTTGCTATATATAGGAGGTGGGTCCATAATCCTAGTCATTTGCACACTTTGGCTTTTGTTGATTAGTCTCTTGAGAGCTTAGGAGAGCATAGGAGCATAGAGCAGTTGAGACAGATATGGATATTCCACACGAGGAGCACCGCTTTGAGCAATTCTGACTGTTCGATTGGCCAGCTAACGCAAGACAACTGGTATGTAGTTTGAAAAAACTCACCTAGGGTCATTTATTACTGCAATAAATGCTAGGGAAATTTTAGGTAAATGAATGCGCAGTTTCACAGTTCGGTGCATATGCTATGTGAAACTGCGCTTCTGCTTAGAAGTGGTGCATTTACTTTATATGAAATGGTGCATGCATGTTACCTACGCACTTGATATGAAAAACTACGCATATGTTATAGAGCGGTGCATACATTATAAGACTGGGTTTTTAGGATGTCTAGCTGCGCATGCATGAAAAGTTACGCATGTGTATAGAAATTGTGCACTTGCTCAATGTTTCGGCGCATTCATTGAGAAGTTGCACATTTGCAATGAGTCGGCACATTTGTGACTTGTTTTGGTGCATTTGCACTAGGGTAGTCAATGTACTTAACAAAATTGACTCAATTGGCATCTTGCTCGATGCGTCAATCATTAAGCGATCTTTGAGATTGCAGGAATCTAGTCAAGAGATGTTTATGCTATTTTTATCAATGTTTGACATGTTAAGTAGGTGATAGAATAGTTTGATACTTTGAGCAGTTTTGTAGTTTTAGTTGACACATTGACTAACTTGATTGTAGGAGGACATTTGGGATGTACTTATGTCACGAGATCAGTTTCCCTTGCCATTGTTGCAGTGGTACATGTTTATGGAGATGGATCAAGAGGCTCTTGGCACTATGGGACTTGACTATGTTTGCTTCATGCCCAAGGTTCGTGCAAACCTCAGTTTGTTGACTCTAGCAGTGGAGCGGTTCCACAGCGAGGACGAGACCTTTCACCTTCCTACCAGTGAGATGGTGATTACTCTTGAGGACGTGTACAGGATTATGCATCTACCTATCCAGGGTGATCTTGTGAAGTATGAGGCTCAGCATGATGCTAGATTGGCAAAGTACAGATGAGTTTTTGATGACCCAGAGCTAGAGGGTCAAGTTATCTCCTGGTAGGATATTCATGATTACTATGACTACTTCCCAGGGATAGTGGCTGGATTGATCGGGGGTGTGGTATACCCCAATAGATTGCATGGCTTCCCTATTGGTTGGGGTCGGGTCATGGAGAGGATGGTTACAGAGGACACTTGTTTTGCATGGGGTGTCTATGTTTTGGCTCACCTATACCACGATATGCATCAAGTGGTATACCACAGGGGTGCCAGTTTGTCAGCAGGCATCTAACTACTTCAGTTTTGGCTATGGGAGCATATTGCTATTACTCGGCCGATATGCGTATTTGTGAAAGGGAAAATGAGTGTTAGTCAAATACATGAAAAACATAAGAACCCAAACATCAATATAAGTTGAAAGCAAAGAGGAATCAAACCAAACTGAGTAAGAACATACTTACAGCCCTTTTCACTTGTCGTTTTCCATTGTTGCCTATCTTTCTTTGATCTTGATTTGAAGCCCTCAGAAGCTCTTTTGTGCTTGCTTGCGCGAAGATGGAAAAGTAAGAATGGCTATGAATACCTATTTTTGTGTTGAAAGAGAGTCTCAACACTCAATAAATGGAGGACACTTTGGAATAGAATGAATGAGAGAAGAAGAGAAATTTGTGTATAATTATCTTGCCAAATGAAGTGCCTCTCTAATGGCTTAGAAGAGGGTTCTATTTATAGAATTTCTAAAAATAGAATGGAGGGTGAGGATCCAATGATGAGATCAATGGCCCTCATTATTTGTGAATCTTTAATTCATAATGGATGAATTAAAAATTTAGAATGGGGGACAATGGGTTATGACAATTGAATTAAAAATTCAGAGTGGGGGACAATGGGTTATGACAATTGAATTAAAAATTCAGAGTGGAGGATAATGGGTTATGACAATTGAATTAAAAATTTAGAGTGGAGGATAATGGGGAACATTGAATTAAAAATTCAGAGTGGGGGACAATGGGTTATGACAATTGAATTAAAAATTCAGAGTGGGGGACAATGGGTTATGACAATTGAATTAAAAATTTCGAGTGGAGGATAATGGGTTATGACAATTGAATTAAAAATTCAGAGTGGAGGACAATGGGTTATGACAATTGAATTAAAAATTTAGAGTGGAGGATAATGGGGAACATTGAATTAAGAATTCAATTTTGGATTTTGGAGGATATTAGCTAATTAAATATTTAAGAATATTTAATTATGTGCAACATGGTGAGGTGGAATGGATGATGTGGAAGGATGAGGTGGATTGATGAGGTGGATTTTGTGAGGTGGATTTAGGATTTGAGACATTAGAAGAATTTAGGGATTAAATAAAATGATGATAATGAACCAATCAAATAAACTTTGAATATTTATTTAATTGACAGAAGAAAATAAGAATTAAGATAAATATCAGAATATTTACTTAATTCAATCTGTGCCAATTTTAGGCTATTACATTTTGCCCCTCTTTGAAGCAATGTGTTTTATCATGTTGTTTCAAAGAATAAGAATAGTCTGATAATGATACATGCCCTAGTTTGGTCTTGGTATAGGTTATGATGATAGGATGCCCCCTCGGGAGATTGGACGAGGAGAAGGCGACAGGCATGAGACGGACAATCTCACGATAAGATATCTTGACAGGAGATGAAATGGTTGAATGTAGAAGAAAGGGATGAATGATATGGAATGCAAGAGAAAAAGATGACACACACAAGCAAGTAAGCAAGTATGCACAAATGACACAAGCACAAGCAAGGTATTGCCCCTGTCGAGTAGTAAACCAATGATATAGGTCAATGATGTCTGGTTTTAGGAATGAGATATGTCGTATAAGACTCCGGGTCTAGTTTCAACAATGTAACGTCCTGTCTAAGACATTTGATACGATAGTGTTGTCATGGCGGGGAATGATGGATCCCTAGAGCAACACAAAGGATAGTGTCTAGTTTCAGGAAATGAAGCATGTCGTGTAAGACGTGTGTGTTGGTCTAATTTCGACAATGCAACATCCTGTATAAGACAATTGATTGATTAATTGATCGAGTTGGTTTACGACCAGACAAGGATCAAGACCACTGATTGTGATTGGATCATGTGACAAGATTGACTTGACTTGATTGGCATGGATTAAGGATAGACTTGCAATTAGATATGGTATGGATATGGATATGGATATGAGACGCAATTGGATATGGTATGGATATGAGATGTGATTAGATATGGTATGGATATGGATATGAATATGAATATTTGTCACCTTGATATAGCGAGTATTTTGAAGCGCTTTCATCATTGGGCATTGTTTTTTGGTATTTTTCATTTTTTGAAATGTGGTAAGAGAATACAAGCATCGAGGTATAGTTAGACCTAGATGTCCTGAGTATCCCTTTCTTGGATTTTGATATAGCAAGTTGATACAAGCATCTAGTCAAAATTGAATCTAGATGACCTGAGTACTTCTTGCGGAATCCTCGATGATCTTTTGCCGAGCACGTCATTAGACATAAGTCGTCACATTACTAAAGTTTAATCCACAAGCAGAAGACAAAGAAAAATTATGTCCCCATCATAGCATCTCTAGCTGTTGGCATCCTTGAGTAGCATAGGAAGACATAATTGACAAAAATTCAAGACCTTGTAAGTTAACCTGTTGACAAAACATTCTTGCATTAGATGTGTCTTTTTGTCATAAGTGAGATAGAATTGTTTTGAGTGTTTCGATATGGTGCTCTGCTTTGTGTTTGTTTTGGACAAGTTGATGTTATGTGTCGAGAACTTTGTCTTAGGTGTCTAGTGAAAGTATCACAATCCTTTATTGGTATCTCCTTTCAGAACTATGGCATTCAAGAACCCAAATCTGCAACTAAGTCAAGGAGTTGCCCCCTAGTTTAGACCAGGATCGACTTATTATGGGTGAGATGACGATAGAGGTGGAGAGACAGACCCTAAGGGACTGACCTAGTGCCTCGGGGGCTCATTGCTAAATGGCCTTGCCTATGTGACGACGCAGAGGCAACGTAGTTCGAGGTGAACTCTGATGGACCTAAGACCTAGGTGATGGTGGATCTGCAAAAGTGGTATGGATTTGGATAGAAAGACCAGATATGGGACTGATGGGACAGCAGAGCCTTGGGGGCACATTGATAATGGCCTTGCCTACGTGATAGCTCAGAGGTGACGTAGTTCGGGAATTGGACCATGGAGGGACTAGTTCAGTGTGATGGGGATAAGAGTCAAAATGAAGTCGTCATAGATGGAGGGAGTGGTTTGTCACAGATAGCACCTATTTACCAGGTTTTCACCACTTACTTTTATTTGCACGCATAGCCAAGAGTACACATGATGCCTGTTTGCCAGGTTTTCATCATGGTACCGATCCTTTTTGTTATTTTCCATTTTTTTGATATTTTTGTTCTATTTTTTATCACTTTTTCAATTTTTTTGATTTTTTTCAGGACTCCCTTACATTGGGGTTTTCAGGTATAGAACTTGTGCAGATGCATGCTGTTGACAGGATCCTCAAAGAGTTCACCTTCAGATGTGGCCAATTAATACGCCCCTGACCCATAAGTTGTGATGACAACATAGGGACCCAGCCAGTTAGGTTCAAACTTTCTGTTCTTTTCACGATCTTGCTAATTTCTTGGATTTTCTCTTAGGACTAGGTCACCAACCTGGAAGATCCTGGGCTTTACTTTATGATTATAGCTTCGGGACATCTGTTGCTGATATGCTTTCAGGTGATTAAAGGCCTGTTGCCTTCGCTCTTCGAGCAGCTCTAACTCTTGGAGTCTGGTCACTCTATACTCTTCATCTGTTATGAGGCATTTTAATGAGACTCTCAGTGATGGGATCTCGACTTCAATGGGCAAGATAGCTTCAAATCCATATACCAGGGAGTATGGGGTTGTACCTGTGGGTGTGCGGATGCTTGTGCAGTAGGCCCACAACACGGGATTCAGTTGGACATGCCAGTCACGGCCAGCATCATTGATAGTCTTTTTTAGGATTTTCAGAATGGTTTTATTAGATGCCTCAGCTTGGCCATTACCTTGTGGGTAGTAAGGAGTTGAAAAGCGGTGCTGGATATGGAATTTGTCACATAGTTCCCTGACATCTTGGTTTTTGAAAGGTCGTCCATTATCCGTGATAATTGACGAAGGGACACCATAACGGCAAATGATATAGTTTAGGATGAACGAGGCAATCTGTTTGCCTATGATGTTGGCGAGAGGCACGGCTTCAATCCACTTCGTGAAATACTCTATGGCAGTGATAATGAATTTATGGCAGCTAGAGGAAGGAGGGTGGATCTTGCCCACTAAGTTGAGTCCCCATTGACAGAAAGGCCAAGGAGTCGTCAACGGCTAAAGCTCTTGTGCTGGCGCATGTATCAGGTTCCCATGGATTTGACACTTTGTGCATTTCTTTACAAACTGATAGGAGTCTTGTTCCATTGTTGGCCAATAGTATCCCATGCGTATGAGTTTCTTGGCTAGAGTAGAGCCACTAGAATGGGTCCCATAGATACCGTTGTGTATCTCGCTCAGAGCAGTTTGATATTCCTCTCTATCTAGACACCTAAGGAGAGTACCATCAAGACCTCAGCAATACAGGGTGTTAGCGATGATGGCATACCGGGATGCCTGTTAGATGAAGGTTCTTTTCTGGTTCTGAGAGAGGTCGGGTGGAAGTGTATTCTCTTTTAGATAGGTAAATATTTTACCATAGAGAGGGGAATCGGTTCCTATGATGTGGCATATGATATGGGACTCGGGGGTATCATACGCAGGACAAGAGACTGGCTCTACTAAGAACTCATATCGTGTTTGATTGCCTGGAATGTCGAGAAGAGATGCAATTGTAGCCATGGCATCTGCAGCTTTATTCTCGATCCTTGGTATCTGTTCAAATGATATCTTGGTGAAATACTCCTTGAAGTCATCTACCATGCGTCTATAAGGAATCAGTTTCTCATCCTTCGTTTGGTAGTCGTCATTTACTTGGTTGATGACCAGTTGTGAGTCACCATAGACTTGAAGTTCCTTAATGTTCCACTCAACTGCTAGCTTGATGCCGATGACCAGGGCCTCATATTCTGCTACATTGTTAGTGCAAGGGAACATTAATTTGTATGACTTTGGAATCGTGTCACCATTAGGTGTGATCAACAAGATACCTACCCCCAATCCATGCTGAGTGTAGGAGCCATCAAAGTACATTTTCCAGTTTGCTATGTTGACATGGAAGATAGACTCATCTGGAAATTTAGAGCTTAGGGGGTTGTCATCCATTAAAGGTGCCTCTGCTAGTTGATCTGCAATCACTTGTCCTTTTATCACTTTTCTATCCACATATTCTATGTCGAACTCACTGAGAAGCATGACCCATTTTGATAATCTACCTATTAAGGCCACCTTGTTGAGTAAGTATTTCAGTGGGTCAATCTTTGCCACCAGTTTAATAGAGTGTGACAACATGTAGTGTCTCCATTTTTGTGAGGCAAATACAATAGCTAGACATGCTCTTTCTATTGGTGTGTATTGCAACTCGTATCCGACGAGTGTTCAACTAATGTAGTAGATAGCCTGTTCTTTTCCATCAAAGTTCTGTTGAGCTAGGAGAGCTCCCAGAGCTGTTGGTGTAGCTGAGATATATAGTAATAGAGGCCTGCCCTAAATTGGTGGCATTAATACTGGTGGCTTCATTAGGTATTCCTTTAGCTGTTGTAAACCCTGCTCGCATGACTCATTCCATTTGAAGGATACATTTTTGTGTAGCAGATGAGAGAATGGGTGGCACTTATCTGCTAGTTGGGAAATGAACCGTCTGATTGACTGTAGTTTGCCCTGTAGGGATCTCAATTGAGTTACATTTTTAGGAGGTGGCATCTCCATTATGGCCTTCACCTTAGCGGGATCAACTTCGATACCATTTGCAGATACTATGTAGCCCAGTAGTTTTCCTGATGTAAACCCGAACACACACTTTTTTGGATTAAGTCACACATTGAACTATTCCAGTCTGTTAAAGATCTTGTCTAGTACTGCTAGATGCCCTTCTCTTATGAGAGACTTTGCTAGAATGTCATCGACGTAGTCTTCCATTATAGTGTGCATCATATCATGAAAGATCATTGTCATGGCTGTTTGGTATGTGGCCCCAGCATTTTTCAGATCGAATGGCATGACGCACCAATAGTAGGTGCCCCAAGGACATGTAAATGCAGTTTTATGCTGGTCTTCTGGTGCAATCTTTATCTGGTTGTATCCCGAGAAACCGTCCATGAGTGATAGCATGGTATGACCTGCTGTGAGATCCACAATCATGTCGATGTTGGGCAAGGGGAAGTGATCCTTCAGACAAGCTTTGTTTAGGTCCCTGAAGTCACTACATATCCTGATCCTGCCATCTGGTTTAGCCACTGGTACGATATTTGAAACCCATTCGAGATAGTTTATGGGCTTGATAAACCCGACATCTAGTAGTTTCTTTAGTTCTTCCTTCACTATGAGGGCCACCTGCTGATGCATCTTTCTGAGCTTTTGTTTAACAGGCTGAGCTCCTGGAGCTAAAGATAAGTGATGCATGATGAGATTCTGATCAAGCCTTGGCATGTTGGCATATGTCCATGCAAAGTTGATCTATTTTATTTTGAAGAAATCTGTGAATGCTGGTTTTTCATGCTCTGTTAGAGCCTTTGCCATGTGGACCATTCTGGGATTATCACCTGTGTTGACATTGATTGATTTTGTTGGTTCTATCAAGATTGATGATCTTTCTTGATGTGTAAGATTGGGGAGAGAGTCAAGCCTTCCATCCTTCGATGCCTCAGAGAGATTTCCACCATTGGATGCATATTTATTTTTACTATTTTTATGATCTAACACTGCCATGGAGCGGTTTTCACCGTTAGATCATTCTTTTATTTGGATGTTTTTGTGACTGAAAGGCTTGGCTCTCTCTCCAAAATAGGCCTTCTCATTAAGTTCAATAGCGTAGCCAGCTCTGTGGTCTCCTGCGGGTAGATGATCCCTAAGCTCAAGAAAATCTATGATGGCGTCATCATTTTCAAAGGTATCAAGCTCAGGGGTGGTGCCTTCAAGGTCCCAATCTATAAGTTCGGGGTGTACCAGAGGTAAGGGGTCATGAGGTTGGTTGGATTCAACAGAATTGATGGTAAGGACAGAATTGTTAAGGGAATGAACAAAGTTTGTGATGGTACTCACTAGTAGGGGATCCGTCGAGGGAGGTATCATTCTTTCCTTGCGATTGTCACTATTGTCATTATACGGAATGGACTCTAGCAGTCTAGCTCTTAGACCTTGTCTCTCATTCACATGGGTTGGGTCATACTCATGGACAACGTCAATATCCTTTTCATCACAAGACAGCTCAGAGAGGCTATCCCACTCGTACTAATTAGAATCTGTTTCACTCCCCAGTTGCATCCTCTGAATTTGTTCAACCATATTGTTAGTGGCTACTTCTATTTGTTTTTCCTTATTTTTGTTGTTTCTTGGTGCTCCACTGTAGCCTAGTCCTGTAGTGTCTCGGGTTGTTAAAGTATGAGGTTGGATGGGTTTAGTGATGCCATCCTTTCTTGATCCAAGTGGACCATGGCCTTCATATCCCATTTTCTATAGTATTTGGTAGCCTTGCCCGTACTGTTCTGTTGGTATAGTAGGATGGTTGTGTTGTGTTGAGGAGCTAGCTTCATCCTTGTATAGCCACTATAGGACATCTTTTTTGTCACTCTCATCTTCTAGGCTTCCCCATTTTACAAATGGTCCCTTGGTAGGCTGCTCTGCTTTAGGTGTTTTTGGGATAGGTCTCCCATAGGATCTAGGAGATAGAGGCAGTTGTGCTAGACAGAGGGATTGAGATACTGTGTATTCACCCAAACCTCTATCTTTGAGTTGGAGTTTAGGTGGAAGTGCCCCTGAAGAAGAAACCAGTGTAGCTGGGTCAACATGAGATGACGAGGATGCAGAAGCATGGTTGTTAGGGATTACAATGTCTGGTTTGGACTGAATGGAGTTGCAGTACTGATAGGGGTTAGGATCACTGGGGATGGTGATCTCTTGTCCTTCATGTGTGAACTTGATGCATTGATGGTATGTAGAAGGTACTGCTTTCAAAGTGTGTATCCATGGTCATCCTAGAAGAATGTTGTATGCTAACTCCATGTCAAGGACTTGACAAGCCACATCTTTCACTATGGGGCCCACTCTGATCGGTAAGGTAACAATCCCTTTAGACGTTATTTCTTCCTCATCATAGGCTTTTATGGTGATTTTTCTTTTTGGATCTATAGCTTTCTCTGAAAACCCCAATGTAAGGACTAGCTTCAACTTGCAGATATTCAAACCAACCCCTCCATCGATTAGGACTCTTTTGATCTTATGCTTGTGTACGAAAGCTTCAATGTGAAGGGAGGCATTATGGGGTTGAGAGATGGACATATCATCCCTCTTAGTGAATGATAGGGAGTGTGGTGAGGTGATGTTACCGACCATGTTTTGGAATTGCTCCTTAGCTAGGTTCATGGGAACGGAGGCTTCCGCTAAGGCTTTGTCGAGTATGGACCTATGAGAAGGAGATAGATGCAGAAGTTCTAACATGGAGATGTGTGCCAGTGTTTTGTGGAGTTGATCCACGATACTGTATTGAATCGATGGAGGAGTGGAAGCTCCTCTTAGGGTGACTCTGTTACTACGGGTAGTAACATGGCAATCTGGATTTTTATTGATAGTGATCATATTAATGTGTGAGTCACTTTCATAGATATGGTTAACAACGTAGTCGTATCCGATATTCATGTAATTTGCGTTGTTAGAGCCACGGTTATTTCTGTTGGAAGGACCTCCTTGCTCGTAGTTAGGAAGAGGATCCTTGAATGCCTGATGATCGCTGTTTGAGGTATGTCCTTTAACAAATATCTTGTTTTGATCTATTAAGTCTTGGACTATGTGTTTGAGTGCGATGCAATCATTGGTCTTGTGCCCCCTATTTCGGTGGTATCCGCAAAAGTCATTGTCATTCCACTAATGGGGTTTGACCTTTGGTTCGTATTCTCATGCAGAGGGAAGTGTTATGATATTGTCGGCGATTAGCTTCCACAAGGCAGTTTCTAAGGTATCATCCAAAGGCGTGAACTTTCTTCTAGGACGAAAATTGCCGAACCTAGATTCGGTATTTCTTGGTTTGTTTTGCGGGGGGTCATTTTGTGGTGTTAATAAATTGAAAATTGGTTGTTTAGGGGCTACATTTTTGGCATCCACCACCCCATCATTCACAACGTTCTTATTTTTTGTCCAGAATCTAGGTTTGTCATTGTTTGTGTTGGTATTGGGAGAGTCTTTGTAAAGCTTGATTTGGCCCTTTGCGATGAGAGCTTTCTCTATGATGAGGCCCATTTCTATGACCTTGATAAAAGATGTAGGACATTAGATTTGGATCTAGTAACTTAAGTCCATTTGCAAATTGTGGACAAACATCTCTAGCATCTGTTTCTCTAGTATTTGGTGTGGGCACTTGCTTGCCAATTGTCTCCATCTCTATAAGAAGGCAGCAAAAGATTCTCCTCCTTTCTGTTTGGTGTTACAGAGATCCAATATTGAGATGTCGTTTTTGATATTGTATGAGAAGTGGGTGACAAATTGGTTGACAAGTTCATTGAATGTCTTAGTACCAGGTGGCAGTCTAGAGAACCAATCCATGGCTTGTCCTCCCAAGCTCCATGGAAATAGTCGCATAAGGTAAGTGTCATTATGTGCGACCTCTAGACAAGAAGCATTGAACTCTTTGATATGATCTCTTGGATCACCCTTCCCTCGATACTTATCGAATTTAGGCACCTCAAATCTTAAGGGGAAGGGAATCATGATTAAGGACCTATTAAAAGGATATGGTGAAATATCCTCTAGGGTGTAGTTTTTGGTCAATGTTCCTGCTTTCATGTCTAAAATTTGTTGTTTGAGAGCTTCAACTTTTTGGTTTACTAGGCTTAGGGCATCTAAGGAGTCAATTGTTGTTTTGCTCTTTTCTGCAGGTATTTCACCTTGTCTACTGCCTTCAGGGATTCTCTCTTCGTCAGCTTCTTTGAGAGCTTCCATGTCGTAATCCTTAGGGAGTTTGGCTCCTATACTTGCTAGATATAAAAAGAATTTTGATGGGTCTTGGGCAAGCACCCCTTCAAGTAGTCGTTGAGATTTTGGGTCATGCTGCATGTGGAGGATCTTGTCCATGGAAGGTTCGTCGTCATTGTCAAAAATACTTTTCTCTGTCATTTCTAACTGCTTTTGTTTTTGTAATCTTGTCAAGACCATGCAAGGTGGTAAAGAGATGGAATGAAGTGAGATTGGAAGATTTTAAGCAAGGTGTTAGGATGAAACAAGGTTTTAGCAAGGTTCCTCTTAGATCTAGATGGTGTAAAACAAGGTGGGTATACAAAAGCGATAGTTAAAAGCTAGGATGTTAGGAATCCATTACTTGATGTTGACTAGCCTTCATACAATCCACTAGTGGAGTTTTGATAGAGAAGGATAAGTAATCCTTGATACTTGGAGGCTCACTAGGTCTTGTTTAAGATTTGGTTTTGATCAAGAAAATTTGACTATAATCTTGTTGGAAACTTGGAAAAAGATTTGGCAAAATTTTGGATGAGTAAGCAGCTATGGTACGAATAAGAGAGAAATGGTTGATTGTGCAAGGTCTTTAATCAGATTTGAAAATTAGAACAGGTTGAACTGGTTTTTACAAAGTATTGACAATTTTGGCTTTTTTGGATCTTTTTCAGGATTTTTCTCAGTGTTTTTGGTTTTTTTGAAAAATTTGGTGTTTTTGCTGAGGTTGATATTCAATTATGGCAAAAAAGCACAGCACACACATAAATTTTTTTCATGATTTTTATCTTTATATATATATTTTTGTGTTTTTTGGACTATTCTGACTCAAAAGATAAGTACAACCTAAGCTGGATGGGGCAATATTTGTTGAATCCTCTAGCTGTGCCACTAAAAGCATGTAGCTTCAGGATCTGGTAGCACCGGCTCCCCTCCACGGCACTCACTTCTCACGCATACCAGATCTGGGTTTCCTTAGGCTCGTACCCACACCGAACCTTAGGATTTTCCCTACTACCTCTACTTAAAGTCACTTGAATTGAGGCCGCTTCAAGGGCTCTGCCCTTTGCATCAACAAATAGGGGTTTTTGGTTTGCTAGACACTTGGTTCGTAATTAAGGCAACCATTCGAGTGGTTACATATGCGGCGGCACTACTCTCCGTTATGGAGTCTCCTAGCCTCACAGGGTTGCGCCTATGAGGGTTTTGGGGGAGGTTGGCCGTCAGTGTAACATAGCAGCACCCGTTGCTTGAGGTTTTCACCCCAAGCACAATTTATTTTAAGTGGCTTGGTAGGGTTTGGCTTTAGCCTGTTACCACTCAGGGTCATTCCCACTTAGACAAGCGTGCATCCAAGGGCAGGCCCCCCTAAAGGTTGACATAAAGAATGACAAGTCTAGCACTTTGATCATCCAGTTAAGGGGAGAGCATAAGCCTATTGTCATTCACAAGCATAGAGAACAATGGTAAATCCAACTTAGTTAAAAGTACAAAAACTAGATGGGCTTAGCTAATTTGTGCACTCACACGATAGTTAACTTGAAAAGTGATTAATCATAGCAATGTTCATTTCCCGGTTGTTAACTTTGAAAGTGATTAATCATAGCAATGTTCATTTCCCGGTTGTTAACTTTGAAAGTGATTAATCATAGCATTGTTCATTTCCCGGTTGTTAACTTTGAAAGTGATTAATCATAGCATTGTTCATTTCCCATTTGTAGAAGATAGCAATGATTAAACTAGAAAATAAATCCATAATGCAAGATAGCAATTTGGTCCAATTACTTCCTTCCTAGTTAGGGACTATGTTTAGTTTTGTCATGAAATGCATTTGATTACTTTCCTAATTAGAGTGAGTTGCAAATTGTATGAACAATGAGTTACTCCTTCCTAATTAGAACTAGATGAGAATTGTATGCAAAGTTGCATGATAATGCCCAAATCAGTCGTATTCAACACTTAGTGAAAGATGATTGTCTTCAGTGGACATTTTTGCATCAAAGTGGATTAGTAGTCTCCTGATATCCACCTGTAGTCTACCAAAGCAAAAATTGAATCAAGAATATTGTAAATCAAATGATTAGGGCCGTTTGAAGTTGTCAAGGTAAATGAGAGGTTTGACTGATTATACCTAATAAAATTGATCAAATAAACTATAAATAACCTCACCACTATGAAGTTTGTCCAATCAACTTTTCAACGACTATAAATTTGTGAAAATCTGATACTCCTACAAAAAGTTGTGCCCAAGAGAAAAAAAAGGCCTATTTTGCTTAAAAAAGAAAAAAAAAGAGCTCCCTCCTTGTTTTTATTTTTTTGTTTTTTTGATTTAATGTTAATCTTTATGTTTTGTTTTTTTTATATTTTTGGTTTTTTGTTGGTTTTGGGTGTGTGTGTGTGCAGGTGGTGGTGGTGGTGGCTGGGCAGTGGTGGTGGTGGCTGGGGGTGGTGGTAGAGGTGAAAGGGCGGAGGTGGCTGGTGGTTGGTGGTAGGCGGCAGCGGAAGTGGCTGGGTGGCGGGCAGAAGTGGTTGGCGTAGGGGATGGGAAGGAGGGTTTGGGGGACGGCGCGCAGGGGAGTGGGGGAGGGTGCAACACGGGGGGGGCGGGGAAGGAGAGTGGTGAGGGAGGTTGGGCAAGGGGCGGCGGGGGCCACGGGTGGGAGAAGGGGTAAGGGGATCAGGGGGAGGCCGAGGGCCTGGGTAGGGGGCGGTGGGGGTCGTGGGTGGGAGAAGAGGCAAGGGGATCGAGGGGGAGGCCGAGGGCCTGGGTGGGGGACGGGGGGGAAGGGGCTGTGAGCAGAGGGGTTAGGTAGGGGTGGGTCGGGGGAGGCCTGTGTGCAGGGGCTTTATCCCCTGCCACAATAATTTTTTTTTTTGTTTTTTTTTTTATTTTTTTTGTTTTTTTATTGTTTATTATTTGTTTGTTTTTTTTGAACTAACACTAGAACTTTTTTTTAAAAAATATATATTTTTATGTTTTTTTTTTGTTTTTTTAATTTAAAAAAAAAAATGTTAGAAGAGCATAAAAACTAAGAAATAGGGCAATTTTTTTTTTTTGATTTAAATTTTTTTTTAAAAAATTTTTGCAAAAAAAAATAGGTGGGAAAGTAAAAAAAATTTCAAAAATTTACAAGTGACCACCCTAGAGAATGATATGTGACTGTTTACCTCCGAGGTCATCTAGACTCAATGGTGAGCTCGGTTAGGGCGTAGGAGGCCGTTTGTGGAAGTCGATTCCCGGATGCTCTCTGAAACACCTGTATCTTGCAACAAGACTTTCAAAGATAGACACTCACAAGAGTGTGGATTAGAGTACGGTGGGCGCCAAAATGTGAAAGGGAAAATGAGTGTTAGTCAAATACATGAAAAACATAAGAACCCAAACATCAATAGAAGTTGAAAGCAAAGAGGAATCAAACCAAACTGAGTAAGAACATACTTACAGCCCTTTTCACTTGTCGTTTTCCATTGTTGCCTATCTTTTTTTGATCTTGATTTGAAGCCCTCAGAAGCTCTTTTGTGCTTGCTTGCTTGTGTGAAGATGGCAAAGTAAGAATGGTTGTGAATACCTATTTTTGTGTTGAAAGAGAGTCTCAACACTCAACAAATGGAGGACACTTTGGAATAGAGTGAATGAGAGAAGAAGAGAAATTTGTGTATAATTATCTTGCCAAATGAAGTGCCTCTCTAATGGCTTAGAAGAGGGTTCTATTTATAGAATTTCTGAAAATAGAATGGAGGGTGAGGATCCAATGATGAGATCAATGGCCCTCATTATTTGTGAATCTTTAATTCATAATGGATGAATTAAAAATTTAGAATGGGGGACAATAGTTTATGACAATTGAATTAAAAATTCAGAGTGGGGGACAATGGGTTATGACAATTGAATTAAAAATTCAGAGTGGAGGATAATGGGTTATGACAATTGAATTAAAAATTCAGAGTGGAGGATAATGGGGAACATTGAATTAAAAATCCAGAGTGGGGGACAATGGGTTATGACAATTGAATTAAAAATTTAGAGTGGGGGACAATGGGTTATGACAATTGAATTAAAAATTCAGAGTGGAGGATAATGGGTTATGACAATTGAATTAAAAATTTAGAGTGGAGGACAATGGGTTATGACAATTGAATTAAAAATTCAGAGTGGAGGATAATGGGGAACATTGAATTAAGAATTCAATTTTGGATTTTGGAGGATATTAGCTAATTAAATATTTAAGAATATTTAATTATGTGCAACATGGTGAGGTGGAAGGGATGATGTGGAAGGATGAGGTGGATTGATGAGGTGGATTTAGGATTTGAGACATTAGAAGAATTTAGGGATTAAATAAAATGATGATAATGAACCAATCAAATAAACTTTGAATATTTATTTAATTGACAGAAGAAAATAAGAATTAAGATAAATATCAAAATATTTACTTAATTCAATCTGTGTCAATTTTAGGCTATTACAGTATTTTCTAGGAAGTGGGTTGAGCCGTACAACTATGGATATGCAGGTGTTATTTCCGAGCACAAGCTAGGAAAACTTGAGTATTTGAGACACGCGCTGGACAATGTAGATAGAGTTGTCTAGCATCCCTATCTAGATTGTGAGCCTTGGGATGATGAGCACGATGAGCTGCCTTACTACTTTTAGACTCGGTGGCTCATAGGGAGGACATGGTTTATACTGAAGAGGCAGATTGTTAGCCAAGTTTGGTGACAGTTTGGGAGGATACAGGGTATACCACAGGGGCAGGCCTGGTTTACGTGAACACATGCAGAGCGATTGAGATGGGGCCTAGTTGCTTCTTATGAGGAGGCACTTGCAGAGTTCCAACAGACTCCTTATGTGGCTTGGCTGATGAGGAGGGAGGTGATAGACGTAGGGATGACTCTTGATTATGAGTGGCTTGCTGCTCATCCATTCCTGAGATATTCATGACCTGGAGAGTTGGTTCCTCACCTAGATTAGGAGGATTTAGAGGATGAGGATGGTGTAGGTAGGAGGAGGAGATGAAGGAGGGTAGAGGAGGATGGGGAGATGGGGATGACAAAGGGGATAGAGGAGGAGGAGGCAGTGGAGATGGAGGTAGAGGGAGGCAGAGACAGAGGAGGAGAGCTGGAGAGGGACCCTCCCAGCAATAGCAGGTAGTGCAACCATAGGTTGCACAATAGGTATAGATGCTGGCACCCTAGCAGGTGCCTTAGAAGGTAGTTTAGCAGTAGGCTGCACCACAGCAGGTGCAGGGACAGGCACAATAGGTGCCACAGGTTCAGGTTCCTCATTCTGATTTACAATAGCAGGCTATTATTACGCTGCAAGGACAGGTGAGACAGCTTAGGGCTCATCTCAGAGTAGCAGAGTCATGGAGAGAGGCCAACACATGGGTCTTATCCGGGCTCACTACAGAGTGGGATGCAGCATTGGTGAGGGTGCGGGCCTTGAGATTACAGAGAGACATGACCCTAGCTGCATTGGGTACAGATGGGGCCACTACATTTTTGGTTACACAGGTGCAACTGGCACAGGCATAGCTTGCACAGGTTTAGGCAGAGCTTTCAAGGGTGCAGGCCCAGACTCAGTATTATAGGGGTCTATACCACAGGACTGTGCCAGTGGATCAGAGGGCACCCAGCTTCAGGAGCTAGTCAGTGGCTGGCACTTCTCAGAGGGTAGGGGATTCATGGTCTGTAGCTTCAACGATGGACCCATAGCAGTCGGGGGCTACCAGAGGAGGAGATGGAGAGGGCAGTGCCAGGAGCAGTGTCCCATGGCAACAGGGTTAGCTGACACTACACTTGTACCAAATTTTGGTTTATGTATACACTTTTTGATGGCTCAGATAGCCTGACATGTATATACTTGTATCATTTTGTACCAAGACATGTACCATTATTTATGTGATGTATACACTTTATATGACTTGACTCAGAGATGGACTTTGATATTGTACATTTGGACATGTTTTATGTTTATTTATATGATGATGCAATTATTGATGATCTACATGCAGTTGTTTATGCTATATGTCATGGATGCATTCTATCTTGTGATGTCTATATGATGCTATGTGATGTCTATATGATCTAATACAGACTTAGATGATTTCATGTATGCACCTAATATGTAAATGGGAAAGTTATCTATATGATTATGTAGTTTATAAGATGATCTAGATGTACTTGTCTATGTTTTTGATTTTTCTATTTGACACTATGTTATGCTGATGCAAATGGATATGGATAATCTAATGCACTTATTATGTATGCAAATGATTTAATCATGTTAATGACTATCTCATGTGATATGATA
Organism: Cunninghamia lanceolata; assembly: GCA_027924645.1. NCBI lineage: Eukaryota > Viridiplantae > Streptophyta > Pinopsida > Cupressales > Cupressaceae > Cunninghamia > Cunninghamia lanceolata. Next base: position 7,892,155 of record BSBN01000635.1, on the reverse strand, counting down.
TGCAGCTTGTGCTATGTTTTTGTTATGTCCAAATGTACGCAATCGACACATAAATGACACAATGATAGACAAAAGACTGACTGATAGAAGAATGACTCGACAGAAGGACTCACAAGTTTTTATAAACATTAATACTCTGCATTTTGAATCTTTATTGCATGGGATATGCATGTAAATGGATATGATATGGATGTGAAATGGTTTTGCTATCTTGATATTGCAAGTAATTTGAAGTGCTTATTTCATCATTGGGCAATTTTTTTGGTACTTTTTCTGAATGTTGTAAGTTAATATAAGCATCTAGGTATAATTGAACCGAGATGACTTGAGTATTGCTTACATGGATTTTGATTTAGCATGTTAATACAAGCATCTAGGTATAATTGAACCGAGATGACCTGAGTATTTCTTGCATATCAATAGAGAAGGATTGCCCCCTTTCATGTTAGACCCTTGATGTCCTCGATGATCTTTTGTTGATCATGTCGTTAGACAAGGCTTCACAGTACTAAAGATTGATCCACAAACAGCAAACAAAGAAAATAATCATGCCCCCATCATAGCATCTCTATCTTTTGGTATCCTCGAGTAGCATAGAAAGACATGATAACAAAAATCAAGATGTTGTAACCTAACCTGATCACAACCACAAAACATTCTTGCATTTAGATGTGTCTTTCTTTCCATAATTTAGATAGAATTAGTTTGAGTGCTTTAGGTACTTGCTTGCTTTTCTTTGGACAGGTTGATATCTTGCATCAAAATTTCTTCTTGAAAGTGGGTTTTTGCTTGTGCTTGCATGCATGTCTGGTAAAACAGACCCTAAGGGACTGACTTAGTGCCTCGGGGGATCATTGTTAAATAGCCTTGCCTACATGATGATGCAGAGGCAATGTAGTTCGGGACTTGGACTATGGATGGACTAGAGGATAGACGAAAAGATATAGGACGAATAGGAAGGTGGAGCCTCGGGGGTGCATTGAAAATGGCCTTGCCTACATGACGATGCAGAGGCAATGTAGTTCGGGGTTGACCCTATGATACTGATGATAGACGCTATGCCAGGTTGACATTATGGATAGTATACTAGATAAGACCTTAGTTGATAAGGCAACAAAAACAGATAGAGTATCAAGCCATGATAGGTTATCGTTAGGTTACACAAGGTGTTTTATTATGAAATAGATATGGATTGGATGAGAAATGATGGTAGGAAGAATGGACACAAGGTGATTGGTTTCCCAAAGATGGAGGAAGCGGTTTATCACAAGTAATGCCTATTTTCCAGGTTTTCACCACTTGTTTTTATTTGTACGAAAGCTAAACTACACATGACGCCTATTTTCCAGGTTTTCATCATGGTACCTATTTTCTAGGTTTTCACTAGAGGATGATTTTTTCGTTATTTTCCCATTTTTTATTTTTTAATTTTTAATTTTTTTGATTTTTTTTTTATTTTAGATTTTTTTTATTTTTATTTTTATTTTTTTGTTGAATTTTGGCCCCCCTTACATTGGGTTTCTCTTAGGTATAGAACCAGTGAAGATGCATACTATTGATTGGGTCATTGAACAGCTCACCCTCTAATGTTGCTAACTGATATGCCCCTGATCCATAGGCAATAATGATGACATAAGGACCAAGCTAGTTGGGTTCAAACTTACCTTTGTTTTCTCAATCTTGTTGATTGCGGGGATTTTCCTTAAGTACTAGATCACCAACATTGAATATCCTTAGACGGACTCTGTGATTGTAGCTTTGTGACATTCTTTCTTGATATGCTTTGAGATGGTTAAAGGCCTATTGCCTTCTCTCTTCTAACAAATCTAACTCTTGCAATCTGGAAATTCTGTAGTCTTCATTAGTGATAAGACCTTTCAATGACACCCTTAGGGATGGTAACTCGACCTCAATGGGAAAAATGGCTTATGATCCATAGACAAGGGCATATGAGGTAGCACCTGTGGGAGTGTGTATACTGGTTCAATAGGCCCACAGAGCAGGATTGAGTTGTATGTGCCAATCATGGCCAGCATCGTTGACTATCTTCTTGAGGATTTTCAAGATTGTTTTGTTGGATGCCTCTGCTTGGCCGTTGCCTTGTGGATAGTAGGGGGTGGAGAAACCTTGTTGGATTTTGAATTTGTCACAAAGCTCTTGGACATCTTGGTTCTTGAAAGGTCTTCCGTTATCCGTGACAATGGATGAGGGAATTCTGTATCTGCAAATGAGGTAATTGAGGATGAAGGAGGCAATCTGTTTGCCTGTGACATTGGTGAGTAGAACAGATTCAATCCACTTGGTAAAATATTTAGTGGCAGTTATCATGAACTTGTGGCCGTTGGATGATGGAGGGTGAATTTTTCCCACAAGGTTGAGGCCCCATTGACAAAAGGGCCAAGGTGTCGTTAAAGGTAGGATCTCGTGAGTTGGTGCATGTATCAGGTTTCCATGTATCTGGAACTACTTGCACATCTTCACAAACTGATATGAATACGTTTCCATGTTTAGCCAATAGTATCCCAAATGCATGAGTTTCTTAGTTAAAGAAGGACGCTAGAGTGTGTTCCGCAAATTCCTTTGTGTATATCTCATAAGGCGGTTTGAGATTCTTCACATTCTAAACATCAGAGTAAAGTACCATCCAGACCTTGTCGGTATAAGGTGTCAGTGATAATGGTGTAATGAGAGGTTTGGCAAATGAAAGTTTGGCATTGGTTAGAGGACAAGTCAAGTGGTAGGGTGTTATCCTTGAGGTAAGTGTAGATCTTACCATACCAAGTGAATCAGATCCGACTAATAGGCATATGGAGTGTGTTTCAAGAAGATCATAAGATGGTTGCATAACTTACTCCACCAAGAACTCATACTGTGACTCATTCTTTGGGATCTCGAGAAGCGAGGCAATGATTGACATGGCATCTGCTGCTTTGTTTTTAATGCGAGGTATCTGCTCAAAGGAGATGATCACAAAGTACTCTTTAAAGTCATCTACCATACGCTTTTATGGTATTAAATTGTCATCTTTGGTTTGATAGTCGTCATTGACTTGATTGATTACTAGTTGGGAGTCGCCATAGACATGTAGCTCTTTTATTTTCCATTCTGCTGCCATTTTGAGACCAATGACCAAGGCCTCATACTCTACTATATTATTTGTGCATGGGAATAACAGATGATAAGACTTAGGTATGGTGTCGCCATGAGGAGTGACCAACAAGATTCTTGCCCTCGATCCATGGTTGGTATAGGATCCATCAAAGTAGAGTTTCCATGAGTGTGCTGTGATACTAAATATGGCTTCATCTAGAAACTCAAATGTCATTTGTGTGGTATCCTACAATGGTGCTTCTGGTAACTAATCGGCAATGATTTGATCTTTGATAGCCTTTTGTTCTACATACTCAATGTCATGTTCACTTAACAACGTTACCCATTTGGCTAGGCAGCCTATTAGAGCTGCTTTGCTTAATAGATATTTTAGTGGATCTATCTTTGCAATAAGCTTGACTGAATGTACTAGTATGTAATGTCGTAGTTTTTGGGAAGCAAAAACCATAGCAAGACATGATCTTTCTATCTGAGAATATTGTAGTTCATAGCCCACCAATGTGCGACTGATGTAGTAGATAGCTCTTTCTTTGCCTTTATAATCTTGTTATGCTAATAGGGCACTGAGAGCTGTTGGTGTAGTAGATATGTAAAGTAATAGCAGCTTGCCTTGTATAGGAGGCACCAAGATAGGTGGATTCATAAGATATTCCTTCAGTTTGCCAAATGCTTCTTTGCACTTCTAAGCCCACCTAAATGAAATGTTTTTATGTAAGAGATGACTGAAAGGTTGGCACTTGTCTGCCAGTTGGGATATGAACTGACGGATTGCTTGTAACTTGTCCTGTAGAGACCATAGTTGAGTGATGTTCTTAGGTAGTGGCATTTCCATGATAGCCTTGACTTTGGTAGGATCCACTTCGATGTCATTTGCTGATACAATGAAGCCTAGGAGCTTGCCGAAGGTGACTCCAAACACACATTTCTTTGGGTTCAACCTGACTTTGAAGTGTTCCAGTCTCTGAAATACCTTCTCTAGTACATCTAGGTGTGATTCTCTTGTGAGTGACTTTGCAAGGATGTCATCTACATAGTCCTCCATTGTGACGTGCATCATATCATGGAAGATAGTGGTCATAGCACGTTGATATGTTGCCCCTACGTTCTTTAACCCAAATGGCATGACATTCTAGTAGAAGGTGCCCCATGGACAAGTGAAAGATGTTTTATGTTGGTCTTTTGGTGCTATCCTGATTTGATTATATCTGGAGAAGCCATCCATAAGAGATAACATGGTATGTCCTGTTGTCAAGTCGACTATGATATCAATATTGGGCAACGGAAAATCATCCTTGTGGCAAGCTTTGTTGAGATCTCATAAATCATTACATAATCTAACTCTGCCATCATATTTGGATACTGGAACTATGTTGGATACCCACTCTGGATAGTCTATTGCCCTAATGAACCATACATCTAGTAGTTTCTTGAGTTCCTCTTTGACTAGTAATGCAATGTGTGGATGCATCTTCCTGAGCTTTTGCTTGACTGGTTTGACTCCTGGCTCTAGTGGAAGATGATGTAGAATCAGATCTGGATCTAAACCAGCCATATCTATGTATGACCAAGCAAAGTTGACTTGCTGCTTCTTGAAGAATGGTACAAATTTGGTCTTTTCTAGTGGAGATAGAGACTTTGCAAAGTGAATGATCTTAGGATTATCCTCTGTTCCAATGTTGACAGGTTCTGTAGGTTCTACAACAATCTAAGACTTCTCCTAATACATGTCAGTGGGGAAAGTGTCAAGCCTTCCATCATCTGGCACCTCAGAGAGGTTTTCACCATTCGATGCGTCCTTTCTTTTTACTATTTTGCGATTTGATACTGCTGCAAAATAGTTTTCACCATCAGATCCATTTTTGATTTTTATGTTTTTGTGACTGGAAGGCTTGGCATCTTCTCCAAAATAAGCCACGGTGTTGAGTTCAATGGCGAAGCCAGCTTTATGATCTCCTGTAGGTAGATGGTCCCTAAGTTCCATGTAGTCAATATAGGCATCATCATTTTGGAGCATGTCTAGTTGTGGGGTTCCTTGTAAATCCCAGTCGATAAGTTCAGGATGCACAAGGAGAAGGGGATCAAAAGATAGATTTGATTCGTTGGGTGTGATAGTTTGAATGGATACATGATAAAGATTTTGATTGGTAGGGATAGGATCCAAGATGGTACCTTCCTCTAGATTGTTTATTACGATGGAACTTTGACCTTCCTCGAAAGTCATACTCTTAGGAGTTGGCAAATCAGACTTTGATGGTCTATGCGTTAGCATTTGTCTCTCATGGTAGGGGCTATAGGTTTGAATGGTATCAACTCCCTTGTCCTCATAGGAGTGTTCTATGAGTTCATCCCATTCATATTCATTAGAATTTGTGTCACTGTCCTCTTGAATGTTGTGGATCATTTCCACAAGACAAGCATTTGCCTTAGCTTTGCCTTTGTCCTTGTATCCTAGCCCTTTTGTAGTTCTTACCAGTGAGGATGAAGAGGGTTGGATGGGTTCTATTATTCTTTCCTTTCTTAGGCCAATGGGACCTTGTCCTTCATAACCCATTCTATGTAATATAGACTCACCACACCCATAGATTTCCATTGGGAGCTTAGGTGGTTCTTATTGTGTGTTATCTTCCTCTGTGTAGAGCCATTGCAAGACATCTCTTTCTTCAATTTCATCTAATAGGGTTCCCCATTTTAAAAAGGGAGTTGTGGGAAGTTCAGGAGAAGCAGAAGGTTTTGGAATGTACTTAGGTGTAGGTCACCCAAAGGATCTTGGAGATAGAGGCATTTTGGCTAAGTTGAGGTTGTACTCGATGGAGTGTTCCCCTACCCCTATTTCGTTGATTGTGATTTTCTGCTCTTTGGGTTTGGATGAGGAAGCTTTAGAGGTAGAATCATGCTGTGAGATGGGAGATGTGGAAGCTCTATTGTTGGGAATGATGCAATTAGGCTTTGAGTGGATAGAGTTGCAATGCTAGAAAGGATCCGGATCACCCTGGATGCTGATCTATCAGCCATTATGAGGAAATTTGATGCATTGGTGATAGGTAGAAGGCATAGCTTTCATGACATGAATCCAAGGTCTTCCTAGGAGAATGTTATAGGCTAGCTCCCTATCTAGGAGTTGGCAAACAACATCCTTTATCACTAGTCCAACTTGTATTGGTAACACCATTGTTCCTTTAGTAGTTCTTTCTTCTTCATCATAGGCCTTAATAGTGATCTTTTTCCTAGGATCCACTGTAGTTACAGAGAACCCCAGTGTAAGGACTAGCTTCAGCATGCAAATATTTAAACCAACTCCTCCATCAATAAGAACTCTTTTGATACGGTGTTTATGAATTAAGGCGATGATATGCAAGGGTGTGTTATGGGGCTGAGACATTGAAAGGTCATCTTGTTCAGTAAACGAGACGGTACTTGAAGAGGTTAGATTTCCTACCATGGCTTTAAACTTCTCTTGGGCTAGGTTCATGGGCACAGTTGTTTCCACTAGGGCTTTATCAAGAATTTCCTTGTGGGAGGGAGACAAACACAACAAATCTAGGATAGATATGTGAGCATGAGTTTTCCAAAGTTGGTCTATGACATTGTACATATGGGAGTTAGACGGAGAAGGTGACAACCTTGGAGGAAATGTGTTTAACGTGACCTTACCACTATGGGTGATGATACTACAATAAGTTTTATTGGATCTTGATTGTTGGTTGAATGTGACCACATTGATTTGTGGGATGTGCTCTGATATGCAGTTGATGGTATAATCGAATGGCATGCTTGTGTAGTTAGCATTGTTGTGTCCATTTTTTTTATTCTGCCTGTTGTGATTGTTATTGTTGTTGTATGGCCTGTCGTGATTGAGTAGTGGATCCTTATATGCCACATGTGTTTCTTTAGAGGTATGTTCTTTAGTGCCTACCTAATTTTGGTCAAGTATGTCCTGATTGACGTGTTTCAGAGGGATACAGTTGTTGGTCGTGTGACCTCTTCGTCTATGATACTTGCAGAAATCAGTGTCTTCCCAATAATGAGGTTTCACTTGTGGTTCATAGTTGCTAGTAGGAGGAAGAGTAATCTAATTGTTGGCTAATAGCTTCCTTAATGCAGATTCTTGGGACTCCCCTAGAGGTGTGAATTTTCATCTAGGATTGGAGGTGAACCATGGCTTTGGCTAATGAGAGAAGGTTTTGTTTGGTGTAGTATTGCTTACTTCTTCTTTGAGAGTGAAGATTGGTTGTTGTTTTGGAGCAGCCACTTTGGCATCAACCACTCCATCATTGATGACATTTTTGTTCTTTGTCCAAAATTTTGACTTGTCCGTGGTGTAGTTAGAGTTAGGGGTGTCCTTGTACAACTTTATTTGCCCCTTGGTGATCATAGCTTTCTCGATAAATAATCCCATCTCAATGACTTTCGTAAATGAGGTAGGGCATTGAATTTTGATTTGGTAACTTAGATCGGGGTTAAGGTTGTGGACAAACATGTCCATCAATTACTTCTTAGGTATGTCATATGAGCATTTGCTCTCGAGTTGTCTCCACCTTTATGAGAAAGAGGTGAAGGATTCGCCAACCTTTTTCTTTGTATTCCATAGATCAAGCATGGAAACTTCATGTTCAATGTTATATGAGAAGTGTGTGATGAACTTGGTTACTAACTCATCAAAAGTTTTGATACCTAGGGGAAGTCGTGAGAACCAATCCATAGCTTGACCACCTAGAGATCTAGGGAATAGTCTCATTAGGAAGGTTTTGTTGTGAGCCACTTCTAGGCATGCGGCATTAAATTCCCTAATGTGATCTCTTGGGTCTCCTTTCCCTTTGTATTTGTCAAACTTAGGAACTTTGAACCAAAAGGGGAAGGGTACCATGCTCAAACTTTTGTCAAAGGGATACGGTGCGATGTCTTCCAAGGAATAAGTTTTAGTGGTTGTTCATATTTTGAGATTTGTCATTTGTTGCATTAGGCTCTCGATTTGTTTCTGCAATGTTTCCATAGGTACGTTTGTGTCTATGACTTTCTTTCCTTTATCCTCACTAGTGTGGTTTTCATGAGTTTCCTCTATGGTCTCTTTCAGTTTGTTGAGATCAAAGTCTGTGGGGAGTTTAATTCCTAAGTTTACAAGATGAAGAAAGTACCTTTGAGGGTCATCTGTGAGCACTTTTTCTAGCATGTGTTGAAATTTTTGATCTTGGAGGGTTCCTTGGTAATCTTCATGAGAGATTTCCTCATCATTGTCGTGAGGGGATACAATGTAGTTGGATGTTTAATCCATTTCAAGTTGTTTTTGGTATTGGGATCTAGTTAAGACCATGTGAGGCGACATGGGAAGAAGTGGGGTGAAACTAGAGATTTTGGTAAGGTGTTGGTGGAGGTTGGTGAGAAGAGGATACTTGTGTTGACAAGATTCAAACAAGGGAATCTTTTGATCAATGATTCCAAGTAAGTTGGTCGACACAAGATGATAGCCACAAGTAAGGATAGCCGGTACTGATTTACTATGTAGAGACTAGTTTTGCACCAAGACCACTAGTGAAGTTTTTACTTGAGTCTGAAATGATCTGAAAAAGGTCTTGCACTAATCTGATATGGAACTTTTGACTTGTTTATGGGAAGACCTAGTAGAAGGTGGACGACATGACTGATGAAAGAGAGGGTACACTATGGAAACAGATGGAAGAGGTGACTACACAGTAAATCTGATCTCAGAAACATGAACAAGGCTGAAATGGGTATCCAGAAAAGCTAAAATTTTTGTCCCAAAAGATGTGGAAATACTCAATGTTGTGGATGCATAGCTACAGAAGCGCTAAGACAGATGATAAATGTGCAGTAAGTTGATGCAAATGTGCAGATCTGGCAAATGATAAAAGTGCAGTAACAGATGATAAATGCATAGCAAGTCGATGCAAATGCACCACAAGTCAACACAGATGCACAGCTTCAGAGGGTATATGCGCAGCTCTAGTTTTCTCGACTATTTTGCAAATGTTTGGCACATTTTTTGATGTTTTTGGTTTCTTGGTTGCAAGATGGTCCTTTTGATATGATTTTCTCAATTATGGCAAGTAAAACATAGCAAACACAAAGAAATTTTCATGGTTTTTTTTTGTAATTTTTGGACTATTTTTGACTCAAAAGTGTCATGCCCACATTTCCCATGTGGTCACGACACACAAAACACATGTCATGTCCACATTTTTCATGTGGTCATGACACAAAATATCAAAAAAAATTCCACGCATCCCTAGAAACCCCCTCACACGCATCAACGTGCTCAATGGCAATACGCATAAGGCGTAAACATGTTAGTCAAAAGCGGGGTAATGCGATCCCATGTGCATTCCCCTACATGACGAAAGATGACTAAGGGGGTCAACGTGACATGAGATGCGTCGCCATTAGGGTTAGGATCAAAAGATCAAAACTCTAAGTTTACCTAAGTGAGTGAAGAGATTTCGACACAAGTTGAAATCAAAAGACTATTCAAAAGCATAAATGAGTTAAATGATAACTTAATTAAGATCACCAAGGTTGTGAGGATGATAAATTTAACACTACACAAGGTTTAATTCTCTAAGGAGAGTTAATCCAGAATCCCAGAAAAATCCGACAGCATAACGCCTCACGGGTGTGAATAGGGTCTATTCTAATTAAATAATTTTCAGCCAAATGTTTACTAAGTTTGCCAAGTTAGATAATATGACTAATTTATTTAACTAATTAATACACACTAGATTAAATAGATTAAAACGACTAATCTAATTGAAATCTAAATTTAAATTAAAATAAAATTAACCTCGTTGATTAGCATCCTCAAGCAATAAATTAATTTGAACTTATTTAAAATTAGTTTCATTACAATAGCTAAATTTTGATGGAACAATAGGATAATTGATTAAAACAAATTATAATATTCTCTGGATCATTATAACTAAAACCTAAGCACTAAGGCAACATTTAAAAGCAATTATTCTTCACCTCTAGGTAAAAGGAAAATAACAAATAAAAAGAAACAAATCCTCTTTCTTAAAAACCATCCAATTAAATTTAACCCACCCATGTTATTGTTCCCTAAATTCCCCTATTAAAATAAATTAACAAAAGGAACAATTAAAAAGGAGAGGGAAATTAGCTAAAAGCAATTTTAAATTACAAGCCCTAAAGGGCTTTCCACAATAAAATAATATTTTCCTTATGAAGACAAGGAAGCCCTAACCCTATCCTCAACTCTATTTTTTTTCTTTTCTCTTTTATTTTCTCATCCATTTCTCATGTTTTTGTCTTGCAGGTTTGATGGAGGCATGCATGGAGGAAGTCTCCATTGGAGGTATACATAGTAAGCATCTACGTTTTTTTTTGGTTTTAAATCCTCTATTGCTATATATATATATATATATATATATATATATATATATATATATATATATATATATATATATATATATATATATATATATATATATATATATATATATATATATACACACACACTGGTCATAAAGAACCAGATCTGAGAATACTACATGTTTGAGGCAAGCCAAATATATATATATATATATATTATAACAATTTAAACTCTATATACCATAGGAGACACAGGCTGTACGGTTGACGGAAGGGAGGCGATGGGCTAAGGTCCATTCGAACACCGCCACGTAGTGGAAACTCCTAAGTTTTTTTGGTTTAAAAGGGCCATAGCAGAAGTTGTAATGGCAGATATATAGGGGTGTGGGTGGGGGTTCGGCCCCTCCGCCACCCCGTTACTACAACAACAAGGCACGGGTAGGTTGGGGGTTCGACCCCCCTCCTCACCCCTTCTATAAAACAAACAATGCCACAGTCAACAACTTCATTAAGCTTTAATTTCTGCCTAAAATCTGCTCTCTGTCTACAAATTTTCAACTCAAGCTTTATTTTATGATATAAATATAGCAGTATATATATATATACATACAGTTTTCTCAATATCAACAATCTTCCTTTAAGATTAATAAAATATATTTTAAAAAAAAACATATATATATATATTCATATACTTAGATATTTTTTTTATGTTAACCAGTTTAATCCAAGAACTTGAAATAAGGAGAAGTTTATAATAAAGGATGCAAGTATGATTATATATATATATATATATATATATATATATATATATATATATATATATATATATATATATATATATATATATATATATATAAGCAAATATCCCAACGCAATTTTCATAGAAAAGGAATGGAAATCTAAAATAGGTTTTTTTTTTTTTGAAGTGAAGGCATTTACAATTTAAAATATATATATATTGTTGAAATAAAAACAACAATTGACTAACTTTTCTTTTCTAAAAGAAAATATCAATTTTCACAAATCTTTCAAATAAACAAAACAACATATTTATTGTATTTTCTTGAAGTAAAACATATAAATCTACCAATCAATTTGTACATACATCTTGTCTATTAATACACATTTTTCCCATATAGCAAATAAATCAGCAAGTATGACTTTTATTTCCATATACAATAGGTTTAAAAACAACTCAAAATTTAAACATGTATCTCTACAAACCAAGAGGGAAATGATCCTCTCTCTTTACTTGAAAACATTTACAGAAGGCCAACCTTGGCCATACTCTCACAAGAGCTCAAAGTGACAACACAAGAAGGAAAGCTTCATTTTCTTCTACACTTCATAGCTCCAAAATAACTTGCAATAAACACATAGAAGGGGGAAAAAGACACAAAACTGCTCTCCTCCCTACCATAGACTCACTTGTGAGTCACCCCTAAGCTTGGAGGTCATCCTCACACAAGGAAACACACACCACTTCACAACAAGACACAAAAACACAAAAGCAAAAAAATCCCATGGCTTACACAGAACAAAACTCACCAAAAATAAGTTTAATGGGGTAGGGGAGTGGACATCACTCAACTCAAGAGTGCCACTACAAATAACTCCCAAAAACCAAATTTATCAAGGCTTCAAGCCATCACAAAAATACCATTTTTCCATATAGTTTTCCCATGGCTCTCAAGCCTTTCAAAATACACATTTTCTCATTTTGCCCTCAAGGCTAAAATACCACAAAAGAAACAAGGATGTGACCCCGAGGAGGTTCACTCCTCCCCCACCCCATACATGTTGAGCATTTTCTCCAAATGAAGAGGCTCTCACAACACCCATACAATTTTCCCCACAACAACAAAAGTAAAACACATTAAGCAACCACACACATAGCATCAGACAAGAAAAGAAAATACTTAAGGAAAGGCATTAGCTTTGAATCCTACCTTTAATAGCCCAAATGGAAGATAGTTGAGAAGAGCTCCTCCAACTCCACCTCCAACTCCTCCAAATTGAGCCTCCAAAATCCCCTCCAACTCTCTCCCAAAATCAATTAAAATTGAAAAATAATTCAACAACCCCTTCCCTCTCTTCAAGAGGGATTAAAATAGGCTCTCCTCATGAGCCTTGAGGAATGGGGAGGTGACACATGTCACCTCCTCACTCCTCCACACAACCACTTGCAAGACACATGGAATGGGGTGGAAACACATGTCATCCACCCATTCCACCAAATCTTCCCCACTCCACTTGCTCTCTCACATGTGGGAGAGAAAAGTGGAGCCAAAGAAGGAGTGGGCACTACATGTACCCCAATCAACTCCTCCTAAGAAAGCCCACGCAACCCCAAGGTACTCTCACCAATTGTGGGAGAGGCATGGAGTTGAGTCCTCCACAATTTATGGGTCTTGAAGACTCCCCCAACCTAGGAAAGAGGAAAGCAAGAGGTTGAGTGTTTGACCCACTCTTCCTCTCCTTCCCAAACTTCTATTTTCGTCACTTTACTTTAGGGTGAAGTTTAAGTGACCAAATGGGCGTTTATCTAAGGTTATGCAAGCTCAAATGGTCCCTAGACCCTAGGGGTAAAAATGAGGGTCACTTTTAACCCATTTTGAGCACCATAGGTTGAGTAAAATCATATAAAAAGGGGTCTCAAAAATATGAACTCAAAATAAAATTCAAATGAACATTACATCTTTACAACACCAATTAAAAATCAAATATAAAAGGGTAGACCTAACCCAAACAACATCACACAACAACATTACAAAAATTTCATCATGCATACATAGTTGATCTTGGTTCCTCTTGGAACTAGATCAGCTTACACAGGAAATCACAAAGTGTGTGTGATGATCTTCGATTATCCATGGCTTGGTTAGAAACTCCTGCACACTCAAACAAAAGATTAATCCAACATCTATATCATAGCCAAAGCAAAGTAAAACATACACTCACATCATCGCATGATCATATAAAATATCATAAAATCACATCATAATTTAATTCATAATTTTGCATTTCATTAATTCATCACAAGATAACATCGCATAATAAATCCATAACAATGATCACATCGCTAGTATCTCAATAACATAATAATGCAAATCATATGTCAAATCATCGTCAGTGAATCAAATCAATGTCTAGTCTCATCATAATCATGCTAAACATAATAAATCCAATTAAAGCATATGGTTTAATAGTCCTGCAAATCAGGATCAATAGTCCCATAAGTCTAAAATGTGTCTCCAATAGTAATATAAAGTGGTCAAAGTAAGGGAGTGAAAAGGTAGGCCTCACATCCTCCCCCCCTAAGATTATACTTCCTCCTGGAAGTCATCAAAGAGGTGAGGATAAAGGGTCCTCAATCTAGCTGCATCCTCCCATGTCACTGTGACCTCATCGTACATGTCCCACTAGACCCTAACTTGGTCCAGCTCTCAACCTCGAAGGCCCATCGTCCAACAAGCCAATACTGAATTAGCTCCAAAGCCAATTGACTGTCTGCCTCTACCTATAGATCACTGCAATCTAATACATAAGATAAATCATATATGTAACGCTGCAAAATAGATACATGAAAAACATCATGGATGCACGACAGGCTAGGTGGCAAGGCTAGACGGTAGGCTACAGGTCCTATCTGCTCCAAGATCTCAAAAGGTCCAACAAAATGTGGTTTGAGCTTAGAGCCCTTCCCATAATGGATTGGACTGTTGTGCGGTCGCACTCTCAAGAATACTCTGTCCCCACCTGAGAAGCTCCGATCTACTCTTTTAGCATCGGCATACTTCTTCTGTCAATCTTGTGCCTCCTGAAGTCTCTGTCTAATCAAAGTCACCTACTACTCCATATCCTGCACTAACTCCAGCCCTATCGCAACCCTGTCCTCAATACGGTCCCAACTCAAAGGTGTCCTGCAAGGTCTGTCATACAAGGCCTGAAAAGGAGGCATACCCAACGAGCTGTGATGCCCATTATTGTAGACAAACTCAACTACATATAGATACTCCTCCCATCTAGACTGGTGATCCATGACGTACATACAGAGCATATCCTCAAGAACCTGATTAACTCTCTCTGTCTACTCATCTATCTTAGGATGATAAGTGGAACCGAAGTTGAGCTATGAGTCCAACACCTGCTACAAAGCCCTCCAAAAGGATGATGTGAACACTAAATCCTTGTCAGAAATGATACGGTGAGGTACTCCATGCAATCTAACAATCTCATCCAAGAATACTCTCACCACTAATGGTGCATTGTACATCGTGTGTACAAGTGAGAAATGCACCACCTTGGTCAACTTGTCAACCATCACCATGATGGCATCATGGTAGGGAGATGACATAGGAAGACCAATAATGAAATCCATGGAAATGGTGTCCCATTTCCTCTTAGGTATCGCATGAAGGTATAAAAGACCTGTTGGATGCTGATGCTCGGCCTTGATCCTTTGGCACTCAAGGCATCAAGCAACATACTCTACAATATCGTATCTCATATCCACCCAATGGTACAATTGTCGCAAGTTGGCATGCATCTTCTTCACCCCTGGGTGTGCTGCAGAAGGTGCTTTGTGAGCCTCTAAAAGAACTACTGCATGTAAGTCACCCGCATAGGGTACATAGATGCATTGTCAATGTCTAAGTAACCCATCTGCCTTGAGAGAATATCCTATAAATTTGTCCACAAGGGCCCTCTATGACTGGATCTCCTGCTGCACCTCAAGAAACCACTCATCCTCAGGGAGATACTGAATGATGTGCTCTCTCAAGTCCACACTCAAGGTCAAGGTCAGGATCTTGTGGTACCTTTGACTCAATGTGTCAGTGACCACGTTCTCCTTCCCTTTAATGTAGTGGACATCAAATTCATACTTGCAAGAAACTCCATCCAACGCTGTTTGCGGGTGTTGAAATTTAGCTGTGTGAATATGTACTACAAACTGTGGTGATCTGAATGAAGCTCAAAGCGACGACCCAATAGAAAATGTCTCCAATGAATGAGAGTATGAACCACTACTAAGAGCTCTAAATTGTGAGTGGGGTAGTTCAGCTCATGTGTCTTGAGCTTATGCAACTCATATGCAATCGTTCTACCACCCTCCATAAGCACAGCTCCCAAACCCTCAAGTGATGCATCTATACAAACCACAAAATCCTCTGCAAGATTAGGAACTACTAAGATGGGAGAGCTAATAAGATGCTCCTTGAGGACCCCAAAGGCCCTCTCACACTACTCAGTCCAAGTGAAGCTCTTCCCTTTCTGTTGAAGGGAAGTGATGGGGTGCGCTATCTTAGAAAAGCCCTCTACAAATCTGCAGTAGTAACCAGCTAATCCCATGAAACTCCTGAACTCTGTTCTACAGAGATACCATCACCAGATAGAATGTGTCCTAAATACTGCACCTCGGTCCTGAAAAAGGCACACTTCACCAAGTTACCATAAAGCTGCTGCTCTCTCAAGCACTGCAAAACCTGACGTAAGTGATCCTCATGCTCCTCCTCAGTCTGCAAGTAGATCAAAATATTATCAAGAAAAATGATCACGAACTGATCTAAATAAGTGCAGAACACCTTGTTCATGAGACTCATGAACACTGCAGGGGCATTTGTCAAGCCGAAGGGTACCACAGTGAACTCATAGTAGCCATAACGAGTTTGAAAAGTGGTCTTATGGATATCTGCTTCTGTGATGCGCAACTAGTGGTAATCAGACTTCAGGTCTATCTTAGAGAACACTCTAGCTCCCTGCATCTGATCAAAAAGGTCATTAATTCTAGGCAGAGGATAACGGTTCTTCACCATCACCTTATTAAGCTACCTATAGTCCATGCACAAGCAAAGAGACCCATCCTTCTTCACGAAGATAACCAGTGTGCCCCATGGTGAAATGCTAGGTCAAATGTGCCTCTTCTCAAGAAACTCCTCTAACTGAAACTTAAGCTCTATGAGATCATGTGTGGTCATCCTGTAGGGTGAACGAGACATTGGCTCTGCACCTGGCACTAGATCAATGTAGAAGCCTACCTCTCTGCATAGAAGCATACCTAGTAACTTTGGTGGAAAGACATCGGTGAACTCCCTCAAGATAGGATGGTCATCTAATGATGCCTCTATCTCATCCTCTGATCTATCGCTAACAGTGATAGCAAACAATTGACATCCCTTCTGCATGCAGTGCTTAAGCTGTTGAGCAGATATCATACGAACTGTCATGGGATTATGAATTCCCACTACCTCGACTAATGTACCATGATCATCTAAATAGCTAATCACCTTTTGGCGATAATCTAGCTTGGCTCTATGAGCTGCAAGCTAATCCATGCCTAAAACTAAACCATAGGATCCTAAAGGCATAACCCTAAGGTTGCATAATTTAGTGAAGGCCCCCAAGCAGATCTCACAATCCTGAACCAAAGAATCTACTGACATCCTAGCCCCAGTGGCCAACTCAACCTCCCACCTATCATCCTGCCTAGAGGCCACCAGCCTGCAACGCTCCACTAACGATGTAGAAGTGAATGAGTCAGTAGTGCCAAATTTAAATAAAATAGAAATGGGAACATCCCCAATCATACCTACTGTCTAAATAACTGAGGCCTGGAAGTCAACCTGACAGTTATCAATCACTGCAAACATACGGTGGGATCTACCCACATCACCAACTGTCTACTCTGAACCTCCTGCCCGAGGCTGTCCCCTTGCTGTAAAACCCTGTGGGCACTCTCTAGCCAAATGTCCTACCCCACCACATATGTAGCATGGGCCCCTAGCCTGTACCTGTTCAGTCTGAGTCCTACTACTCTGCTATTGTCCAGTCCGTCTAGTGGACCCCTGAGAACACCTATAAAACCACTGTGATCTCGCAGGTCCCGCAGTTGGTCCCTGTTGTCTCTGATCCCTCTGCTACTGCCAACCATGATTCAGTCCTCCCTGTGCCCTCTGCTGGGGTCTAGACCTCTACTGATACTATTGTTGTGGAGGCCTAGGAGGTAAAGATGGAGAACTAAATCCTCCTCTCTGTGGTGGTGATGGTGGTCTACGAAAATTTTGCTACTATTATTGGCTACAATCTTGAAACTGAGGGTGTGAACTCTGACCTCGTCCCTAGATCTCCTCTTCTATATATGCCTTCTTGGTAGCCTCACTCAAGGTTTGGGGGTCTACCATGTGCACAGGCCCTGATATCCCCTGATTCAAACATCTGATAAACTTGTGAACCAGAAGATTTTCATTATGGAGATACTCTGCATAATGTGATAGCTCTGTGAACCTACTCTCATGTTACACAACCATAAGTCCTCTCTGCTGCAAGTCATGGTACTCGTCGATCTAATGCTGCCTATAGTGGTCTGACAAATAACGCGCATTAAAGCGTTCAATGAATGTGTCCCATGAAAGTGTATCCAAAGATAAGTGGCGCTTGCACTCCTTAGTGTGCCACCAAGTCATTGCTGCGTCTCTTAATAGGTGAACCACCACATGTGCCTTCGTGTTGCCCTCGTAAGGATGCAACACAAAGCACCTATCTAAACTGATAAGCCAAGCCTCCACCTTGGCTCTCTCTGTGGTCCCGACGAAGGTAGGTGGATTCAGCCTTAGCAAATCTCTGATGGGGTCCCCATGGTCTCTATATCCTCGGATAGGCTCATCCACACCATAACCATAAGGCCCATGAAAAACCTGCTCTACTCTCACTGTCTCCTCTCACCTAGCATGGTACGGAGGGCTCCTGCTATGAGCTCTGTAAGCTAAACCAACCTCCTCCGCTATCATAACATGTATCTCAACATAAGGCTCCACACATGGTGCTACTCATGGCTTGACACGGGGCTCTATATATGGCTCTACATGTGACTCAGCATGTGGCTCCTCACGTGGCTCCTCTCAAGGATCAATGCAGGGCTCAACACACGGCTCAACTGCGGCTGGTGGTAACCTATCTAGCATTGCCTGTAAGGCTTGTAAGATCTGTGGTCCTATATCAAGTGCCTATGGTACCTATGGTGTTGGTGGTCCCTGACCCTTAGCTGATGAGTCGCTATGTATCTCTATGGAAACAGTGTGGTGTGAATGTGCTCGCCTCATTCTAGGTGTCATCCTACAAGAACAAGGTAGTCACGAATTAGATGAATTTGTGGAATAAGGAATGTGCCCAGACAAGCCCAGTGTTTAAACTCGGGCTTTGATACCAAATGTCATGCCCACATTTCCCATGTGGTCACGAAATGTAACACACATTTCATGTCCACATTTGTCATGTGGTCATGACATGAAATATCAAAAAAAAATTATGCATCCCTAGAAACCCCCTCGCATGCATCAGCATGCTCGGTGAGAATATGCATAAGGTGTAAACATGTCAGTCAAAAGCAGGGTAATGCGATCCCATGTGCATTCCCCTATGTGATGAAAGATGACTAAGGGGGTCAACACGATGCAAGATGCGTCTCCATTAGGGTTAGGATCAAAAGATCAAAACCCTAAGTTTACCTAAGTGAGTGAAGAGATTTCGACACAAGTCAAAATCAAAAGACTATTCAAAAGCATAAATGAGTTAAATAATATCTTAATTAAGATCACCAAGGTTGCGGGGATGATAAATTTAACACTACACAAGGTTTAATTCTCTAAGGAGAGTTAACTCAGAATCCCAAAAAATCTGGCAGCATAACACCTCACGGGTGTGAATAGGGTTTATCCTAATTAAATAATTTTTGACCAAATATTTACTAAGTTTGCCAAGTTGGATAATATGACTAATTTATTTAACTAACTAATACACACTAGATTAAATAAATTAAAACAACTAATCTAATTGAAATCTAAATTTAAATTAAAATAAAATTAACCTCGGTTATTAGTGTCCTCAAGCAATAAATTAATTTGAACCTATTTAAAATTAGTTTCATTACAATAGCTAAATTTTGATGGAATAATAGGATAATTGATTAAAACAAATTATAATATTCTCTTGATCATTATAACTAAAACCTAAGCACTAAGGTAACATTTAAAAGCAATTATTCTTCACCTCTAGGTAAAAAGAAAATAACAAATAAAAAGAAACAAATCCTCTTGCTTAAAAACCATCCAATTAAACTTAACCCACCCATGTTATTGTTCCCTAAATTCCCCTATTAAAATAAATTAACAAAAGAGACAATTAAAAAGGAGAGGGAAATTAGCTAAAAGCAATTTTAAATTACAAGCCCTAAAGGGCTTTCCACAATAAAATAATATTTTCCTTATGAAGACAAGGAAGCCCTAACCCTATCCTCAACTCTATTTTTTTTTCTTTTCTCTTTTGTTTTCTCATCCATTTCTCTCATGTTTTTGTCTTGCATGTTTGATGGAGGCATGCATGGAGGAAGTCTCCATTGGAGGTATACATAGTAAGCATCTATGTTTTTTTTTGTTTTAAATCCTCTCTCTATATATATATACCCATTTGATAACAATTTAAACTGTATATACCACAGGAGACATAGGCCATACAACTAATGGAAGGGAGGCGACGGGCTAAGGTCCATTCGACCGCCGCTGCGCAGTGGAAACTCTTGAGTTTTTTTTGGTTTAAAAGGATCGCGGCGGAAGTTGCAATGGTGGATATATAGGGTGGGGAGGGGGCTAAACCCCCACCCACACCCACGGGGTGTGGGTGGGGGTTCGAACCTCTCCCCAGCCCCCTACTACAACAATAAGACATGGGTTGGGTGGGGGTTCGACCCCTCTCCCCACCTCTTCTATAAAACAAATGACGCCACAGTCAACAGCCTCATTAAGTTTTAATTTCTGCCTAAAATTTGCTCTTTGTCTACAAATTTTCAGCTCAGGCTTTATTTTATGATATATATATATATATATATATATATATACTCAGATATTTTTTTTATGTTAACCAGTTTAATCTAGCAACTTAAAATAAGGAAAAGTTTATAATAAAGGATGCAAGTATGATTTTTTTTTCATATATATATATATATATATATTTCTATATATATATCCACATTTTTATAAGCAAATATCCCAACGCAATTTTCATAGAAAAGAAAGCATATATATATATATATATATATATATATATATATATATATATATATATATATATATATATATATTTTAAATGGAAATGAAATCTAAAATAGGTATATATTTTTTGAAGTGTAGGCATTTACATTTTAAAATATATATATATTTTTTTGTTGAAATAAAAACAACAATTGAGTAACTTTTATTTTCTAAAAGAAAATATCAATTTTCACAAATCTTTCAAATAAACAAAACAACTACATATTTATTGTATTTTCTTGAAGTAAAACATATAAATCTACCAATCAATTTGTACATACATCTTGTTTATTAATACACATTTTTCCCATATAGCAAATAAATTAGCAAGTATGACTTTTATTTCCATATACAATAGGTTTAAAAACAAATCAAAATTTAAACATGTATCTCTACAAACCAAGAGGGAAATGATCCTCTCTCTTTACTTGAAAATATTTACACAAGGCCAACCTTGGCCATACTCTCACAAGAGCCCAAAGTGACACCACAAGAAGGAAAGCCTCATTTTCTTCTACACTTCATAGCTCCAAAATAACCTACAATAAACACATAGAAGGGAGAAAAAGGCACAAAACTACTCTCCTCCCTACCATAGACTCACTCATGAGTCACCCCCGAGCTTGGAGTTCATGCTCACACAAGGAAACACACACGACTTCACAACAAGACACACAAACACAAAAGGAAGAAACTTCCATGGCTTACACAGAACAAAACTCACCAAAAATGAGTTTAATGGGGTAGGGGAGTGGACATCACTCAACTCAAGAGTGCCACTCGAAATAACTCCCAAAAACCAAATTTCTCAAGGCCTCAAGCCATCACAAAAATACCATTTTTTCACATAGTTTTCCCATGGCTCTCAAGCCTTTCAAAATACACATTTTCTCGTTTTACCCTCAAGGCTAAAATACCACAAAAGAAACAAGGATGTGACCCCGTGGAGGTTCACTCCTCCCCCATCCCACACATGTGAAACATTTTCTCCAAATGGAGAGGCTCTCACAACACCCATACAATTTTCCCCACAACAACAAAAGTAAAACACAATAAGGAACCACACACATAGCATCACACAAGAAAATAAAATACTTAAGGAAAGGCATTAGCCGTGAATCCTACCTTTAATAGCCCAAATGGAAGATAGTTGAGAAGAGTTCCTCTAACTCCGCCTCCAATTCCTTCTTCAAATCGAACCTCCAAAATCCCCTCCAACTCTCTCCCAAAATCAATTAAAATTCAAAAATTGAAAAATGATTCAACATCCCCTCCCTCTCTTCAAGAGGGATTAAAATAGGCTCTCCTCATGAGCCTTGAGGAATGGGGAGGTGACACATGTCACCTCCTCACTCCTCCACACAACCACTTGTAAGACACATGAAATGGGGTGGTGACAAATGTCATCCACCCATTCCACCAAATCTTTCCCCCTCCACTTTCTCTCTCACACACATGTGGGAGAGAAAAGTGAAGCCAAAGAAGGAGTGGGTACTACATGTGCCCCAATCAAATCCTCCTAGGAAAGCCCACACAACCCCAAGGTACTCTCACCAATTGTGGGAGAGGCTTGAAGTTGACTCCTCCACAATTTAGGGGTCTTAAAGACTCCCTCAACCTAGGAAAGAGGAGAGGAAGAGGTTGAGTATTTGACCCACTCTTCCTCTCCTTCCCAAACTTCTATTTTCGTCACTTTACTTTAGGGTGAAGTTTAAGTGACCAAATGGGAGTTTATCTAAGGTTATACAAGCTCAAATGGTCTCTAGACCCTAGGGGTACAAACTAGGGTCACTTTTAACCCATTTTGAGCACCATAGGTTGAGTAAAATCATATAAAAAAGGGTCTTAAAAATATAAACTCAAAATAAAATTCAAATGAACATTACATCTTTACAAAACCAATTAAAAATCAAATATAAAAGGGGTAGACCTAACTCAATCAACAACATTATGAAAACTTCATCATGCATACATAGTTGATCTTGGTTCCTCTTGGAACTAGATCGGCTTTACATGGGAAATCACAAAGTGTGTGTGATGATCTTCGATTATCCGTGGCTTGGTTAGAAACTTCTGCGTACTCAAACAAAAGATTAATCCAACATGTATATCATAGCCAAAGCAAAGTAAAACATACACTCACGTCATCACAGGATCATATAAAACATCATAAAATCACATCATAATTTAATTCATAATTTTGCATTTCATTAATCTATCACAAGATAACATCGCATGATAAATGCATAACAATAATCACATAACTAGTATCTCAATAACATCATAATGCAAATCATTTGTCAAATCATCGTCAGTGAATCAAATCAATGTCTAGTCTCATCATAATCGTGCTAAACATAATAAATTCAATTAGAGCATATAGACTAATATTCCTGCAAATCGGGATCAACAGTCCCATAAGTCTAAAATGTGTCTCCAAGAGTAATATAAAGTGGTCAAAGTAAGCGAGTGAAAAGGTAGGCCTCACAAAAAACAAGTACAAATCCTAGGTTGGCTGGGACAATGTAATTAAATTCTCACTATTTCTAGATGAGGCATCTTTGGGAGATGATAATCACCCTTCCCTGCACCGGTTATAGGGGTTTTTGGCTACTAAAAACAAAGGATGATTAATAAGTGCAACTGTTCGAGTGGTTATACATGAGGCAGCACTACTCTCCATTATAGAGTCTCCCAACCTGCAAGGGTTGCGCCTAGGAGAGTTTTAAGGGAGGTTGGTTGTCGGTATAACACAACTTCACTCATTGTTTGAAGCTTTCACTCCAAACACAATTTATTTATAGTGGCTTGGTAGAGTTTGGCTTTAGCTTGTTACCACTTAAGGTCGTTCCTGCTTGGATGGAAGGATATCCAAGGGCAGGCCTCTCTAAAAGTTTAACACATGCAAAAATGATATGTCTGGCATTTTGGTCACCGAAGATATGGGAGAGCATAGGCCTGGTATCATTCCCAAAAGCACAAAAGACAGTGGTTCTTTTTCCCCTAGTTAAAATGAAAAAGACTATATGAGCTAGCTACTTGGGCACACACACAAGTTGTTAACTTTGAAAGCAAGATAGCAATGGTTCAATTTTATTCTCCTAGCATTGAGACTATATTCAATTTATTGATGCAAAAAGATTGAGTTACAATCCTCCTAGTTAGATCTAGATCTGATTTTGCATGAACATTCGATTACTATCCTTTAAAAATATGATGTGTGTTAACAATGCAACTAGAATGACTAAACCAACCCCTAACCTGCAAGTAGATCAGAGAATTTTCCTGTGAAAAGTGTCAACATTAGTAAAATCACAAGAAAACCCTAAAAGTCACTATCAGCATCAGATGCATAGGTACAAAGATTAGATGTGCAGAGACAGAGACCAAATGCGTAGCTATTAGAAAACCACTGAGACAGAGGTCAAAATCGCGAAAACAATGAACAAATGCATAGTTTGATAGATGCACCGTAACAGAGCATAGATGCATAGCTTCAGGAGGTAAATGCACTAAAATAGAGCTCAGATGTGCATTAGATTTGATTAGATGCATCAAATCCTCATGTGTACGGAACCTTTACACAAAAAACTCAGTTTTTGGGTTAAATCAGGGCAAGGTCCCACGGCGGGCGCCGAAAATGTTACCAGAAATATTGTCAAAGTATTAAACTCAATCAATAAACTAATAATCTCAATAGAAATTGTAAATAACAAAGATCCAAATAACAAAGAACAAACAGTGCAACCCTTGTTACTTTACTGCTTCCATTGTTCACCTAGTCTCAATCGATCTTTGTATGTGAATTGAAGCCCTCAGAAAGTGTACTTCCTTGCTTTGTTTTTCAAGATGACGATGGAAAGATGGCTATGATACTTCTTGTAATGAAGATGAGCTTCAATACAATAAAAGGGTGATCGCAAGATATGGATGGATTTGGGTGCCAAACGCGCGCTAATAATTATGCGGAGTAACATTACTAAAAGGTTGGATGAATGAAATGGAAGAAGAGGGTTCAATTTATAGAATTGAGAGATAGAAGATCAACGGTATAGAAAGAATAAGAAGATTGACGGTATAGAAACCTTGAGAGGATGTGCGCGAATAGAAAGAAGACAAGCGTCACACAAAAAGTTGTTTTGTTTGAGTTAACTCCTTTCTTTTATAAAGATAAGATACACTTTCATAAATTAGAAAGATTTTTTCTAATTTAAGAGTTATTGATAAAAACAAGGTTAATTGAGTCAGTTAACTCAACTTGTGATTGCTTTTGCATGATTTGAGAGAAATTAAATAATAAATTATTTAATTTTGTGTGCATGAAGAAGAAAACTTATTTTTAGAAGATTTGGAAGATTTTTGAAGAATTAGAAGATAAGAAAGCAAATTAAATAAATAAATTTATTTAATTGTTGTGCATGATTTGGAAGAATAAATAAAATATTTGATTGTATTTTATTTTTAGAGATTGAGAGAATTTAAATAAATTTGATTGATTTATTTAAATTTGGAGGAAGAAATGATTTAATTAAATAATTAAGAATTATTTAATTGTTTGGAAGAATTTAATTAAATAAAGAATTTTATTTAATTTTGGCTTTAGAAGAGGTAATTAAATATTTTGATATTTAATTAATTTAAGGAATATGAATCAAATAAATAAATTTGTTTATTTATTTATTGATAGAGGAAAAAGAATGAAATAAGTATTAAGAATATATTTTTAGACCGAATCATGTCATTTTTAGGTGTATACATCTACCATTCCCCGAGGAATGGTGTTCCTCTTCAAGTTAAGAACCCCCTCCAAGTCCATTTTAGCAGACTCCATCTCTTCTTCATCTATTATTTGGGCAGAAAAAATATTTGACGTGAGAAAATCGATTATATGTTTGTCATCTTCATAAACCTAAAAATTTGTTATGTTATTGGGTACTGAGGGAGTCGAGACAAACTCTACAGTAAACTTCTTCAGGCTTGACATAGACATTGGTTCCATTGAACTAGCCGTCTGAGCTAAGGCATCAGTAACATGATTCTATTTTCATGGGATCAGCTGAATATTAAAACTGTCAAAGCACTCAATCAAATCCCATACACGGTTCTGATATCTGTTTAAACTCTTGTCATTGCAAGAGTATTGCCTCCTTGTTTGAAAACTAAATCTGAATCACCAAATACTTGAATAACCTTGACCCTTTTCTGAAGAGCCATCAACAATCCATGCACCAAAGCTTCGTATTCTGTCACATTACTTGTGTAGGGGAATTGCAATTAGTGTGCTGCCAAATATGAACTCCTTGTGGGGCTAATCAGTTCAAAACTTGCCCTAGATCCTTTCTTGCACCTAGATCCATCAAATCTTAATGTCAAAAGGCGAAAGTCATCATTGTCGTTATTCTATTTTGTTTGTTGCTTTCCATTTGATTGAGGTTCCTGATCAACCTTCTTCGTAACATCCCAATCTTCTTTTGGGACTATGGGAATCTTTAAATGCTTTTGTACTTGTTCCACTACCTCCTGACAGAGCAAACATGTAAATTCAGAATGAGAGGCATCATGAATATGGCACCAGTTTGGTAGTAGCAATTCCTCCATCTGTATTTTATTCCCAACAACTGATTGGTCACTTATGAATTCAGCCACAAAATCTCAGAATCCTTCAAATATCCTAGGCTCATCATCATTAGAAGAGGATTCTTGGTATGACTACACATACACCTCTGTAGTTTCTTGGTATTTTGTAAGCTGAGGATCAGGAAAATTATTACAATTCAGCATAAGTATTTCCTCTATTAGTTAACTTGAGGAAGTTAAACCCCCAGGTCGACTTCTGAAATAGAATCTCATTGGTTTGGTTATATTTTGTGATCATGTGCTTCATTTTTAGCTCCCTCTCAATACAGATCTGATTTGCCAATCCCTTCCATGGCAGCCACATATGAGAAAAGTCTATCACCATGTACCCATTCAAAGTCCTAGACCAATCTCTACTTAACAACATGCCATACTAATCCGAGATATCTACTACTTGAATGTCTATGTACTGCTACACCCTAGGATCAAAAGCTAGTTGCATATGTATTATGTTTAATTCACCCATCACATTCACCTCAGTTTTGTCCAGCTGCATGACTTTCTTGGAGGATTTTGCTAGAGTGAGGCCCAATGTTTTGCATACTAATAGAGGCATCACATTGGTAGAGGCACTTGAGTCTACCAGACAGTTATGAAGATTCTTTCCAAATATTCTGAGAGTTAACAAGAAAGGAGGACTTTCCCTTTTATCTTTGTACAATGTGATCTTTTGCTCAACATTTGTCACATGAACCCTATCTTTCCCTTTATCTATATTGTCATTCGGTGGGGTCTCCTTTTTGGAAGAGTCTAGCTTAGTACTTGCTCCCATGTCCTAAAAGAAAGTCGTTCTAATTTCTGGTACTTTTAGTAATTCAAAGATAGACAAGCTGACCTTCATCCTTTTGAGTTTATCGGCAACATATTGTCGCATCTTTGCTATTTCAGATCTTTGGGAACTTTTAGCTATTGGTCCTTGATGCATTGTTTGAGGTGTTGCCTTTGGAGGTTCAGGATTGTTAGAGGCCTTTGGGTCAGGTGGGATTTGGTAGTTGTTCGGAGGGTTTGAAGTGGTGAAAGGACCCTTTGGCTTGCTACTTCTCAAGTTGTATGGAGTTTTGTTATATTACTGATAAGCATGTACCTCCTCACACTCATCTTCCTGAGGCTGATTGTCATCTTGGAAAGGAAATGTAGAATTGTCAAGTACAAGAGCAGTGTCATACCTCTGAGATGGAACGAGTTCATACCCCATTGGAGGATTTTCTTGTGCCTTTGCATTCTAGATTTCCATCTAAAAAATGGTGGATGCTATTTGGAACTCTAGACAATCTAACTTAGAATGAGCATTTGTATTGTGTAGTCTGCACCATGAAGACAACGCTGCTTTAGCCAACATCACTCGGCCAGGCAAACGATTATCAACATTTTGATTCTCCAAGGGTGATGGAACTCCACCATTGTTAGGCCTAGTATTCTAGGTCTGATTCTGTCATTGAAAATTCTGATTCTGATATTGATTTTGGTTCTGATATTGACTCTAATTCTGATTTCTCTACTGCAAATATGTGTTTAGATTTCTCAGATGAGTAACTTCTACAATGAGATTTTTCATCTATTTTGCCAGTTCCTTTATGTCATCTCTGTCATCTCTTGCTTTAGTTGTTTCAGCAGACTGGAGAAAAGGCATTTGAGAGATGGAGGTAATTCTGTTATGGGATTTCCTGGGTGGACCACTAAGGCTTCTGTTGTAGCAGGGATTGGGACATGATTCATCATAGGGGTATGATTAGCTAGAGCTTGGTTGATCATAGGCAACTGATTTGTCATTACTACGGGACCCATGTGGTTCAACAGACCTGTTGCCGTCTACCCTAGTTGGGTGTTTACTATGACAACCTCAGTATATGCTTGGGCTAGGGAGGAAGGAGGCAGATTAGCCCTTCTTAGGAACATAGATGTAAGCCTATCCAAGGCTACATAGTAAATGGGCAAGGCTGCAGCTTGACCTATAGCATAAGGAGCTTGTAAACAACTGAAGGCTTTTTGGAATCAATTATTAAAGGTTGGCAAACCAGTAGGAAGGTTGGCAAACTCTGCCATGAGTTTATGGATGCAGTAGGAAGGTTGGCAAACCAATAGTAGGCTTCATCCTGCAAAGAATAGGGAAACGATCTATAGACCACATCCTCATGCTGAACCTATAGCATAAACATATTGCCTTAAAAGATTTTAATGTGCTCGTCAGCAGTCCTATCCAGATAATTTGTGCAAAACATGGAGCAGAACTTGTCAGGGTTCTTGGGCATGTCATGATAATCATTGAACTAGAATGGGGACTAGTTATTAGTAGCAAAAAAAGCCATGACTGGAGGGTTGATTAGGGTTGCAGCTAGGTTTCTTAGAACTGATTGAGCCCTAGGTGCTTTGGGTATTCCCTAATCTCTCCTAGTTCTTCTAAACTCTGTCAGAGATAGCAGCTCCTCTCCAGCTGAGCTGGACTTGGTGTGTCTCTATCTAGTCCCCAAACTTGTTTATTTTATGGAGGGGATTTCAACTTGGTGGCCCTCCTTCTAGTGTCAATTTTGGTGATGGTTTTTTTAGCACACAACAACATAGGTATGATTGGTGGGATCACACCTCTCTTGAAAATTATCCTACCTGAGGTAAGACTACTCCAAGGATAATACATCTAGGTCTTAGCATGCTTGGAATTTCTCAGTGGGATGTTCTAGCTATTTCTACAAGGGGTCTTACAATACCTCTACCAGTTTTGATAGTTTAGAACAACCATCTATACAAAACCCTTGTGATTTTCAGCAGGTATCTCAGTGTAAATTACTATTGGATCGTAATTCTAACAACTGATTAATAAGAAAATGCTAAAGGAAGTAAGGTTTAGAGAGATCCTAAGTGACATTCACAAAGTAAAGATTGCTATAGGTAGACAAACATTCAGAAATTAAACCAATTTTCTATTTTACCAAGCTAAAGACTTTTTCTATAGTGTTGTACAAAACAATGCTATCTTCTATGGATTCTCAAGATTTTTAGATTACATAGATTCATTAAATACCCAAATGCTGGCATGATTTAACTACTATAATATAATTGAACTCAACTCAATTTAACAACCCAGGCTAACTATGCACAACTACTTACAATCAACAAGCAACTAATAGTATGGACTTGAATGTTCATCAAATACCTCTAACAAATCAATAACATTGCAAAGCATGATTTAACTAATGAAGATCAAGATGTGAATCATGAAACCAAATTGACAATACAAGAGACAAATTCTCAAAAAACTTGTAGTAACTTGCTTTGCATTAATCAAAAATTCGGCAGAGTGTCAACAATTTAGCATCAAGATTCCTTTACAATGAGAGGATGATGGCCCTTTATATAGGAGAGGTGTCATACTGAGTTTTTGAATGTATGGTGGAGATTAACTCAATACCAATGGTCGAGATTCAACAACAATAAATACATTTATAACAACATTTTGCATTCCCGGATTACAATTTGTCCTGTAGGAAAAGGATGAAAAATGACCTCTAGATACATTGAACTTAGACAAATTGAGTACCCATTAAGCTATATATGGAAAAGTCACTTTTCAAAGCATAATAAAGACAAAATAGTGTCACGGGGCCTTCTAAGTATAGCATTAGTTACAAGTTACGGGATTACATTTTCAATTTCAAATAATTTATCACTTTATTCATCTCCTTCTAAATCTATTTTGTCTTCTTCAACCCTTTTGTTGATGTAGGCTACCCAAGTTGCTAATGCTAGATTTATATTTGTGGGCTCTAGATCTTTACTGTAGTCTGATCTGAATCTGAGGTCTTCAAGCTCCCAGTAATACTAAGTATATACGTCCTCCATTGATCTTCTACTTTTTTGAAATGCAATGAAGGAAGCCCGAAGATCACTGACCTTTTCCAGTTTTCCCACTATACTCAATGGAGATTTCCCATGAATAGCTTGATGCAATCTATCTTTACAGTGTTGCTCATCCAGTGGAGCAAGATCATCAAATCTGAGGTTTAAACACTCTCTTAAAGTATCATTTATTTCATAAATAAGAGAAAGTATTTGATCATTTGCTTCCTTGTAAGATTATTTAATCTTATTAAAAACTTCCTTCTTCATCTTCATTTACAAATACCACTCCCCAGACTTATACAACCTTTCTGCTATAAGAATATTCTCTGATAACAAAGTTTGGCTGGGCAGCTCCCTTATTGCCCGTACTCTTGGAACATGCCAAAATAATATTCTTCATAGGGTTCGTATTCTTTATGCAATTCCACCCATCCTTCTCTCAATAGTCAAAAGTTTTGATGTAGCTTGACTACAAAAGTAATTGCTTCGCAACCATCATTATATACTATGTCAAACCATTCATGTATACTAGCATCATTTGTTTTGATATCATCGAATATTGCTAACTCTTCTTTGGATGGCAAGGCTGAAGTTGACTCTAGTTCCCCTTTTGAATTCAATGGCCTCATTAGAAATCTTATGTAGGCTTTCAACTCTTCATTCTACTTCCCCAGTTCTTGCTTAGTCATTTTGTTTTTATTTAATTGCTCCATTATTGAGGACACCGTACCTTTAAAGTCATCAATTCTTTGTTCCTTTGATCCTGGACCTAAGTTCACATTGGAGATGACATAATCTTTAGCTTTTAGTTCTACTCTATCAATATTAGCAAGAGGGATAGCAACCTCTTCTATTATGGAGCCAGATGCATCCTTGTATATTTGTGATTGTATTTTTGCCTTTTTCGGCTTTGCAGGCTTTTCCACATGCACCAGTAATGCACCTAAATCTAACTGCATTACTTCCACTTGAGGTTCCTTTTCCATGAATCTTTGTTGATGCCAATTCGGTGTAGTAGAAGAAATCTTAGGAACATTATCATGGGCATCTCCCTTGTTAAATGATTCATCACGAATCTCCTCTTCCTCCCCTAGTAACTCATTAACTTCCTTTTCTTTGGTTGCATGTCCAAGGTATTGGAGGTTTTCTTTCACTACCTACTGGGCAATCTATAGAACTATTCTGTAGTCTCTTCACCAACTGGGCTTTCTTGAATTTTAATTATCTCAACCTCAGTGGAAGATGCAGAAGGAGGTTTGTCAGAAATTTATGTTATCTTCTCCTTATCTTGGGATTCAATTTGTTCCAACACCATCTCAATTCCCGTTAGTGCAGGGACAACCAAAGGGAGGGAATCTTGCACACTTGATGGGGCCAAAGAATTACTGGCCGAAGCCAATGAATGTGTAGCAAATGAAGACAAATGAACATGTGTTAAATTTGCAAATGGAGTGAACCCCAAAGGAGGTGGAATGGAAGAGGTAGGTAATATGGAGGAAATGACAATTGGTGAAGCAATAGAGGAAGAAGGCATGGAGAAAGAGGATGTGAGAATGGAAGAAATAGGTGGCAGGGAGAAGGAGGTAGAAAATGAGATAGAGGAAATGGAAGGCATGGACATGGTGGAGATAGGTGGGAGTAAGGAGGCAACAATGGGAGAAGTGGGGCTGCTCGAGCTACTTGAGTCAATTGTTAATGAACACGAGGCCATATAAACAGTGACTACTAATGGAGAAGAGACAGAGGTAACTTCCTAAATAGTTGTAGTAGAAGTTACAATTGAGGCAGCAGGAGAAAGTGGGGTAGTACTTACAGTTGGAGAAGCAATAGGTGAAGAGGTCACAAGACTTTTTATACTTTTAGATATTGCAGTAGTGGAGGCTCCTATAGTTATGCTAGTTGTTTTAACTCTTAGCCTCTTAGTTTTGGACCCTTCTCCTGGCCCGCTTGGCATGTCTTTCTTCTTAGATGCCCTTGTCCTTGTGGTAGAAGGCGTATCTTTCTTTTGAGATTTTGAAACAACTTTCTTTATCTTTCCCTTCTCTACCAAGGGTACATGCTCCTTGCTGTCAGAATGTCCTGAGAGTTCTTGAGCTTGTTCTACATCATATGGTACTTCTATAGGTGTGTCTTCCTCATCTCTAGATTCCTTTTCAGGTTCAAGTGTGGTGTAAGTAAGTTGTACTCCTTTTTTCTCCAACATTGAAACTTGATTCCTTACCCATATTTTGCTCAATCTTAAAGGTTCTCTCATCACTACATCTAAAGAGCTTTCCTCTAGTTTGGCCCAGTTGGGTAGAGGGACTAGTTGTTGATATTGAGCTTCCCAGGGTCCCTTTTATACCACATCTTCATCATCATTCAACTGGTCTAGGGCTTCAATTATATGAAATTTTCTAATGAACCCAAGAGACAGCCTCAAGTGAGTTCTCTTCAATACTTCATAGTCATCTACACAATTTGCCCAAAATCCTTCTA
The DNA here is from genome assembly GCA_027924645.1 of Cunninghamia lanceolata. Lineage (NCBI taxonomy): Eukaryota > Viridiplantae > Streptophyta > Pinopsida > Cupressales > Cupressaceae > Cunninghamia > Cunninghamia lanceolata. The sequence goes on along the minus strand of BSBN01000635.1, from coordinate 7,859,672 downwards.
AATGCATCTTATGAATAACCTTTTGCTTACATATTTCTCCATTATCCTTTGTGGATCAAAATGATCTCTCTTTGTGTAGAAATGAAGGTTAAGTAATTACAACTCTTTATCAGAATGCTCGGCTACTCTAAGAGAGACATATGCATAGTTGCCCTTACCCAATCTGATTGGAAACTTGACATTTGTTCTATGGAGGTGTTTTAATCTTTCTACACAAGTGATTAACTATCTTGACAACTCTAGAAGTACCACCTTATCTGTTGGGTAACAAGGTAACCTAAATGGTAGACCAATGAAGCCTTGGATTCTCAAGTAGGTGAATTTATGAAACTATATGTACCATCTCTCGTATTGCATAACTTCATTCATTACTTTAGGAGATATCCTAAGAGCTGTGGCACCTTGTAGTAATCTAGTGATATACATTGTTTATGCATCATTCACCCTTTTATAATGAATGAGGGACTAGAACAAGACTAATTGAGGGTAGAATTCATATACTTTGATCTGTTGTTCATCCTTGCCAACTTCTCCAATTTTAGACAGCCTAACATATTCATTCCTCCTAGCTAATGAATATATCACATAAGAGGTCCACCTAAATATTTGTTTTTCTTTGAAATTTCCAAATGCCTGATGCATGTTATCACTCAATATTTGACCCTAGTGAAATTTGGTTCCTTTACTAATTATCTCCTCAATCATCATGAACATCCAGCCTTCAAAGGTTGATGCAGTGGTCAGTCCATGTATTCTGCTAAGCAAGGTCACTAGATCTCCAATTCCATCATGAAAGTCACTCCTGTACAATGTATGGGGAAGCTTGATAATGGTTGACCTTTTATTTTTCATTCAGTGGTCATTCATGTGCTTCTTACATGTATCCAAATCCTTCTTGAATGTTTCTCCTGTACCTATTTTATTTGGCATGGTCAACACTGGATACCATGGAATACCAATGGACTTATATTTGCTAATACTTCTCCACTGGGAGCTTGTATGGTTCTAGTCAGTGGATCATATCTCTCGGCACATGCTACTATCAGTTCTGCACATTAAGCTGAGGTCAGGAAGGCAGTAGCCTCTACAATCCCATTGTCCTTTATTTTCTTGGCCATTAGAGTTAGATTGGGCCCAAATGTTGTGGTTCTGAAATCATATAAGTCAATATGACCTAAATTAGTGTCTTCTATGTCTTTCCATTCGAAGGTGATTTTGGTCTTAGGAGGGATGCCTTTAAACTCATACTTCATGATTTGAGCCCTTGCAGTCATTTAACTTGCATGACCGGACCTTATAAGTTATGGTTGCCTTGATGGTTTGATTCATAAGTCTAATTTGGGTAAGTCACTAGCTATCAAACTAGGTTACTAAGTCAATATTCTTCTAGCATGCAATTGCTATCAAGTTCTTGGAATTCAAATGCAGAAGTATAACAATTGCAGACTTAAATAATTTGCATTACCTATTACATGGTATAAGTAAACAAGACAACATTTAAAACCACTAACCATGCAATAAATACTTCATTTATCTTGAAATTTCAAATGAAAACATTCAAACATGATAAAAGTACTTTTGCAACACCTATTTTACCTTAATAGATCATCCGAACTTGGAGAGATTAAAGAAAAACATCATTAAAAGCATTTTGCACTATTTTTGAGGGTCTCGGACATTCCTGATAGAAAGCACTAATTTTCATGGGGACTGACCTTGCGCGAGATCTGGGGTTGTCCAACCTAGTTAGCAGGAAGGTATTATGTTGCAAGGTCATGATAACATTTGGTGTGGACTTTAACTATGTCTGACCTGGCACTAAATTCTGATGTCACTGACCAAGTCTATAAGTTGAGTTTTCAGAGCAAGTCGAGGGGAATGGATTTTAGAGAAAGATTACTTACTGTGCCTTTACGCGGATCTTGACCTTGTCAAACTTGGTGCGAGTTTTGAGTCCAACCAACAAAGTCAATGATGGCGTTATATAGTGCAAGTCGGATGGACTTTGTTTTAGCACGAAATAATTCTTAGATAATTGGTGGAACTTTTCAGGGGTTCTAACCGACTAACTTGTTTTGGGGTTATTCTGTAGGTTAGTCAGGGATGATTTTAGTGCTAAGTCGGGAGGCTTGGTTTTTGGTGCACAACAATCTCATGAGTTTAGCTGGAATTTAAACAAGGTCCGACCAACTCAAGATTTTACATAGTTATATTAAGTTTGTCAAGACTATTTCTTGCGCCAAAGATTCGACACGGAATTTGCTAAGGGTTTGGGCATGTTTCATGAACAAATTCTCGATTTTGCACAAGTGAGGATTTTATCGACTCTAAAGATCGAATTGTAAGTTTTACCTTCTGATTTCTTGCACGCTAGGGTTTCTAAGATGAAGGGTTTCCAAATAGAGTTTTCTCATGCTTGTGATTTTACCTTTGGAATGAAATTTAACCTAAACAAATTTGTGAACACTTGAACATTGAACTTAAATTGACATATGAAATCCCTTATTGCAACTCATTCTCAAATCTGACACAAAACCCTAGTTTTAGAAATGAAACCTCAAGCTCAGAATAGGCACCTACCTGGTCACAGAGGTGGGAAGTGATGAAAATGTGTAGGTCATACCATTTTTTTCACTCGAATTCACTGGCAATCGTTGTCAATTCACTTCTTGATTTGGTTGCAGAGCTCCTCGATTAATCTTCACAATGCAAATGATCTCAAATGAGGATTCTAAACCCCTTTTATCCCCCTATTCGATCACCATTAATGCAGGAGGTACGACAGAGATTTTTGGCATGTTGCAGAGTTCACTTTAGGGTTTGCACAAAATAACAATATCACCGATATAGCACAGTTTTCAAGTCTTATTGACCTCATCTGTAGCAATTATTTTTAGTACGAGGTCAAGCTCCTACCCTAATAGAGATTTTCACAATTTTAGACATCCTTAGACTTGGCACAAAATTTGGAGACCACCGACTCAATTGGAGGATCAGGCTTGTAGTGCTAAGTTAGTGATCATTGATTTCGGTGCTAAGTCAGGGATTAGTGATTTCAGTGCTGGGTCAATGGATTTAAGTTTTGGTGCTTGGTCGGTTGGGTTCAATTTTGGCACTGAAGTCAGTAAGCTTGGTTTTTAGTGCAAAAGTCTATCAGGGTGATTTTTAGCGCAATGAACAATTTTGACTTTATTTTTGGTGAAAAGATTACCTAACTTAAACCCTTAGGAGTATTTAGCAACTCATTGTTAACTCCACTTCATGAAGAATGCAACTTTGGTCATCTGATGGAGCTATTTGGTACATGTAGTGAAGACCTTAGTTATTGCCCAACTAACATGACATTCTAAGCCAAAATTTAGAAGAAGGGGTCCCCATTGGCGAAATGGGGTGTGTGTGCAAGGCACAACACAAACCTTGGCCTCTTTATCAGCAAAACCTTGTTTTGCCGAATGTTCTTCCTCTATCAGCAAAGTTATGTCTTGCCAAACTAACTTCATTTGATGCTTTATCGATAAATTCCCAATTTTATGAACTTCTTATTTTGCTCCTTATCAGGCCCCTTTATTGGCTTTTTGCCCTATTGGTGAACTATGAAAAAGCTAAACCTTTGAAAAGTTCCTTCATTCACTGATTTGCCGACTTTGCTAACTTTGCCATTTTTTGCCTTGTCAGCGAACTCTCAAACTTTGAACCGAGCCTTCTTTGCAAAAAAAAATTATCTTTTTTGAAACCGTTTCACCTTGCTTTTTCTTTGCTTCATTTTTCCTTATTGGAAAAAGGTCTATGGACAAAACCTTAAAATCTCAAACCAACAATGCTTTATCAGCAAAAGCCACCCTTATCGGACCTTTCTCCCTTGCCGCTTCTTCAATCTTCTTTTTTCCTTATCGGTAAAATGCTCCGTCAGAGAACTAGCATATTTTTGAACTCAGGGAAGAGTTCACTTTCTATGAACTTTTCCGATGAGGCCCCTTTTCCTTTGTTGTCGATTAAGATTACCTTCACTGAACTTTTCTTTCTCCTACCTGCTTTATTGGGAAATCATTGAATTGGCGAACTTGGAAACCTGCAAACTTTGGAAAAGTTTGCGACTTTGGATAATCACCAATAAAAGAAAGATTGCTTCCTTTATGCCTTAGCCGAAATTGAGAAAACCTGCTCACCCAACCCTTTGTCGGTGAATCACCGAATCGGTGAACCAACAAACTTTCAAATTTTTGGAAAGTTCACAAAACATGAAAATCATCGACCAAAGGAAGAAAAGCCTTCCCCATGCCTTAGCTATTTTTATGGTTTTTCTGCAAGTTTAGGAACTTGGACTTTTTCCGATAAAGGCCAAAAGGGTCCCAAAAACTAATTCAATGGCCTAGATTTTTCTAGGTTTTTTTTGGTTTTCTGCAAGGATTCTCTATAGGAGTTTTCAAGGATTTTTGCAATGGAATTCATTGAAATTTGAAGGATTTTAGGCATACCTCCTTCTATTTGCGCTTTCTCTAATCAGATTTTTTTTTATACAAGGAGGGGAATTTAGGAGTATTTTGGCTGGGTAAAATATGACAATAGTAAACATGAATTTTTTTATATATATCATTTGAATAATTACAAGGAAATAAATACATATCTTTTCTGAATATTTTCAACCTTGAAATAAATTCAAAGATAAATCATAGTGAGAAATATTTCACTTTACATTTACAATACATAAATTGCACTTGGGAATGAGAATAATTTTACATCAATACAAAAAGAATAGTGCATCTGGAATCTTGATATATGCCACTCAAGTCTTAGTGAGTCTTTTTATATAGAGGGAGAGCATCATCTGAGTGTTTTACCTCCAACCACAGACTGGCAGTCCCCGCACACCTTCCTTCTTGGAAGTGCCCCTACCTGTTGTGCCTTGCACACACACCCCATTTTATCAAATGGAGACCCCCTTTTTCTCTACTTTGCTTGAGGTTTGGCTTAGTCTTTGTTAGTTCCTTTTGATAAAATGATGAGTTTGTAAGGTCAATGATGATCACATGAGATCAAAATTGCATGAGTCAAGTGAAACACGCTTTTAAGACCTTGGGAAGTTAAGCCAAGTCTGGAAAGATCCCATTGTTGTCAAATCTTAAGACCTTGAAAGCATTTTTGTACTGAAAACCTGGGTTACTACACCCGGTGCTAAAATTTAGTGACACTGCAAACCAGCACTAACATTCAATACATAGGTCTATGCTACAAATCCAAGGTACTACATTTTGTGCTAAATTCCACATGTGTTGCATGTTAGCACTGGCAGTAAAAACCACCCATGCTGGATTTATAGGGAAAAGGTGTTGCACTGCATATTGTCAATAGACCTCCAAAAGCCCGCTAAGGCATTAGGAACCAAAAATCTTGCTAAGATGATAGATGTCAAAAACCCCACTAGGTTTCAAACCTGCTAAATGCGTGCCATGGTATCTTCATACTCCGCATTAATGGTGGATTGCCCTAGATTTAAAAGGTTTTAGATTCATTATTTAGCTCATTCTAAATTCTAAAACCTACTGGGAGCTCTGCGAGTGATTTTTGGCAATTCATTGAGATGTGGATTGATCTTTGAAGCCCTCTTAAGCTCAGTGCATTCAACCATTTTTGTTCATTTGAGTTTACCATTCATAGGTTGGTGCCCTTAATTTCACTTTGTTTTGCATTTAAAATGTCATGATTCGGGGTTGGTTACATTGAATATTGGTTTACAGTCATTGGTGTTTATTTAGATTTCTTGTATTCCTTTGAGAAATATTTTAAACATTATCTGCTTTGAATTTGGGATTTTCTTGTGCCAATGTGTATATCATGTCGAGAAATTCATGTACGGAAACTTAGGGTTTGATTCAAGCATTACATGTGCATTCAATAATATAGTCTTTTGAAGATGTAAATTGAGATCTCTATAAATGTCAAAAAACTTGTATGTACCATTGCCATGAGAAATTAAACCCCTAAATTCACCTGTACCAAAACTTGAATGTGTTAAATAAAACCTTCAAACCTAAGATCTTTGGTAAAATATCAAAAGAATGCTTAGCACTAAATTTCTTTGTCACCTAACTTGCGAGGAAAAGGGCCTATACTGCACCTATCCACTACCTACTAGAATCCTTGCAAAACATTTTCCCACTTAGCACTAAAAACTAGATATCCTAGATTTATGCTGAAAAGGTGGTGTACTGCATATGTCTGGTAGGGGGTATAAACCCCACTCATCTGGCACCATTGAATTTCCCCGTCAAAGTCCTTATAGACACTTTGTGCTAAATTCGTAATCAACAAGACCTATGCTAAAATATGATCCTACTGCACACATCCATTAGGCCCCAAATTTTGTACAATCTAGTTACCATAGAAACCGCCGCTAGCTCAACACTTTGTATTATGCGCTAAACACTCCACCTACCAACTTGTGCTAAAAGAGCCGCCTACTGCACATATGCACTAAACCCCAAATCCTACACAAACTAGTAGTAGGTAAAACTATCGCTAACATAGTTTTATCCACTTTGCGCTAAATACCTTGCTTGTTTCCTTGCGCTAAAATCCACCTCTACCACAGCACTCGAATTCCCCACAGGTTGGTAGCACCTGATTTCCTACTAGATCCTATAAGATATGAAAACCTTACAAACCTCTTGTGCAATGCTTTTTTATGAATTTTTCTAAGGAAAGAAAATTCATTTTGTGAGATAAATTGATTTAAGAGTGGAATGAAAGTGCTTTGCATGTTTTTGGTTAAATTTGAATCATTTTGCATTTAAAGATAACATTTATTACATAATCCAGTAAGGCCTTAAAATCCTGTTGGACTATTTCCATTGCTTCTTTTTATATACTTATGTAATAAATCTTAGAAAATAAGGTAACATGCATGTCTTCCACTTGACAAATAGATTTCAAAGGGTTTTGTAGAGGTTTTTATGAAGAAACTTGGTTTAGGAAGTAAAATATAAACAATTGACTATCTAGATACCTAAGTCAAGAACCCCTAGGGCAATTTAATTACAAGGTTTACTTATTAGGTCCAGTCCTATAGGATAAATGATTGCTCGAGCCACGAGCATGAAGTGCGAGTTCAAAGGGATCCCTCCAGCAACCAAAATCACCTCAGCATGGACAAACATTGGAGATACAGAGCTGGGGCATATAGATATAGAGGAATTCAGAATCAATGTCCTAGGGCCCAATCCTACTCCCCTCCCTAAGAAAATCAAAGACAATGGGATAGGTGAAGCAGCTGCCTTCCCTACATCAGTGTAGTGCCCTGAACTGATTGTATCATGTGCTAATAGATAGTACCAAGCAACCAGAACCATTCAAACTCAAGATGGACATATTTTGGCAAACTTAAGTGCATTATCTATTGCAGAAATCTCTGACATACCGTGCCATTTAGAAAGCTTTCCATATTGGACAAGGAATAGGTTGAAAAGATGTATAAGAAAGACCTAGAGGGTTGTAGGAAATAGATAAATGAGGGTTGGATGAAAAATAGAAGGTCATCTCTAACAAAACTTCCCCACACTTTGTACAGGAGTGACTTCAAAGAGGAAATTAGAGACTTAGTGACACTTTTAAGCAAAATTATGGGACTACCCACTGCTTGTACATTTTAAGGGTGGATGTTTGCATACATTGAGGAGATCCTATATGGAGAAAAGAAGATATACTAGGCTCAAATTCTTAGCAATAATATTCATGAAGATTTTGTTGCCTTCAAAATAGAAGAAACCTTTAGATGGACATCTTACATAGTATATGCCTTGGTAAGACAAGTGGTCTATCCTAGACTCTCTAGGCTAGGAACTGTAGGGAATGCTAATGGGTAGTTTAAAGCATATGAATGTTATACACAAATTGAGAACTCCCAATCTTTGGTGCATTATAAACGAGTCAATGATGCCTTTATCATGCACATTACTCAAATCCTCCAAAATAACACTGCAATGAGATTAACTCCAGAGCCTATGGCTGTGGTGCAAACATATGGGAGATGGTATATTCAATTTCAAAAATTTACTTATCCTAGAATTTAGGGTTTCACAAGAGCACCATATAGGCTGCCATTCTATCCAACTGATAAGATAGTGCTCCTTGAGCTGACAAGAACACTCTTTCCATGTGCAGAAAAACTAAAACACTTGCACAGAGCTAACATCAAGTTCCCAATCCTATTAGGAAAGGGCAATTACTCTTGCACCACCCTTGGAGCAACAAAATACACTAATACTGAACTACAATTGCTGAATCTCCACTTGTTTGTAAGGAGAAAACATTTCGACCCTCATGGAGTAATGGAAAAGCATGTGAGCAAGAAATTGTTTCATAAAGAACATCTTGAGTATTTCTGGGCAAACTGTACAGATGACTATGAAGTGTTGAGAAGAAATTATTCCAGGTTGTCACTTGATTTCATTAAGAAGTTTCACATAATACAAGTACCAGATCAAGTGGTGGAAGACAATAACTTGGTACAAAGAGGAGCATGGGAAGCATTGTTCAATGAACCCCTTCCTTTTCCCATCTAGGCTGACTCAGAAGAAAGCTCACTAGATGAGGCCATGAAGAACCCAATAAGGCTAAGCAAAATCTAGGTTAGAAGATAAATTGCAGCTTTGGAGCAAGTAGGTACAACATTGACTTATATAGAGGATGCCCCAGAAAAGGTCATTAGTGATGAGGACGACTAACCTTCGGAGGCGGAAGATGTTGTAGAACAAGGGGCAACTAGGGAGGTTGATGTGGATAGTGAAGAACATATTCCCCTAGCAGAAAAAGGAAAAGCTAAAAAGGATGCCCCCAAAACATAGAAGAAAGATCTTCCTCCTTCCACAAGAACAAGAGTGGCAAAAAGGAAAGATATGCCTAGTGGAAAAGGAGAGATCTCTAAGGAAAAAAAGCCCAAAGTAGCAACAACTATTGCAACCACCACCGCTACTGATGTGAATACAACTATACCTGTTGTCTCCCCACTCCCATCAAGCACATGAACCTCGTCCTCCTCTGCTTTGGACACCCCATCACCTATTCCTTCATCTACCATTGCCACTATATCCTCTCCCTTGGTAGTAGATTCAAGCATACCTAATTCCATCTCCTCACCTGCCACCTCCACTATTATTTCTTCTATTTCCCCATTACCTTCCATTTCCACCATGTCTTTACCATCTATCTCTTCCATATCAACCTCTGTTCGTCTGTCTATTTCATCTGCTACTCACTCTATCTCCTCCACCTCTTTCTCCACACAATCCTTTCTCCCACCCATTTCTACCATCCTGTCATCACCACCTTTCACCTTGCCAGTCTTCAATCTTTCCACTCCACTTTCTATTTCTTTTTTTGTTGTCCTCTCCTCCTTCCTCACCTTTCATGGGCTTTGCATCATTTTCCAATCTTTCCAAGTTGTATTTACCACCTACTGCAGCTAGCTCTTTGATGGCCTTCAATGATTCTTTAACCAAGCCATTCAATGATCCCACAAAAGTACCAATGCCTATATCTCTAGCTATCCCTAAACTACCTGGCATAGAAAACGTGTGTGCAGAATTGGAGTCACAGGAATAGGAAGTAGTTGAAGATGTAATCGATGAACCTCTCCCTGACTCAAACACTGTCGAGGTAGTTGAAATATTAGATAGTCCAATAGAAGGGGTAGAAACAGATTCAATTTTTAAAAATGGCTGAGAAGGTAGTATCAAAGAATTTGCAAAACATTGAGCAGCCAGTGTCTCCCTAAGATAAAAATGCAGATGATAATAAAGAGGACACAAGGACAGAGGAGGAGCTAGTGACAAAAAATATTCATCAAGATTCTTTCAATAAAGGTGATAGTCACATTGACTCTCCCAAGGGCACTTGCCTAGCACCAAATTGATTGCAATAGAGGTTGGGTAATAAACCTCCAAAAGTAGAGATGATGTCGTTGGATTTAGATTCATTCCTAGAGCAAGTAGAAAAACCTAAAAAATAGAAGGCCAAAATACAATCAAGAATCTATAAGGATACAACTATAGCCCACATTGTAGAAGTGGTTGTACCTCCAGAATAGGTCAATAAGGAGGATGTGAGACTCGAAGTGTATACAGTCACTACAATAAATTTAGGGACTGCATCAAGTGAACAAGAAATTGATGAGTTTAGAGGCTCTGTGTCTAGCATTCTAGATAGACTTAGTAAAGATGAGTTAATGAAGCAACAAATGAAACAATAGAATGAAGAACTTAGGGCTTGCATCAAGTTTCTGATGAAGCCAATGAATGCAGATGGAGAAGGTGAGATACCACCCTCTCTTCTGTCTAAAAAGGAATCAACAAATTTTGATAAGATCAAGACCATTGCAGTGGCAACAGATGAATGGTTCCACAAGGTATATAATGAAAGTTGTGAAGTGATACTTTTGCTACGGAATTACATAAGGCTTTTTGCATTCTAAAGTTCGAATGGGAGGAGATTAATAATGATTGTACAGCATATGAATATTATTACTCCCATGTGCATCCTAAAGTCAAGACCATGGCAAATCTCCCTGATGAGGTATTGATAGGTGAAGGTATTTTAACCCAAGATAGATTGGATAAGCTAGAACAATGGTTAAAATTGATTGCGCTAAGAAAGGAAGTTTTTGATAGAGCTAGAGATTCTTTCGGCACAACAAGGGTACAAATCATGGAAGTCATTTATAAAATAAATGATGTACTAAGAGCCTACACAAATTCCAATCTTGATGATATGGCCCCAATTGATATGGAAGAGTGTAAGGATAAGTTGCATCATGTTATTCATGGAGAATCACCATTGAATATGATTGGGAAACTAGATAAAGTTAGTGATCTCTAGGCTATATTTTGCGTATTCAAAAGAGATAGAAGGTCAAGAGATGCAGTTTACAACATATTCTCATGGTAGGTTGATTGACCAAGGTTTAGAATAGACTACATCAAAGATCCTAATCCTACAGATATGAATCCAACATTGTCAACACTTATAACATATCACAACAGAAAAGCAAAAACAAATAAAGTCAATTTGGATGATGACGAGGACCAATAGAATATTCTAGTTGAATTTTAAAATCCCATCACTCCACTTTAGCTCTAGATTTTGGGGGTCATGTGACCTTATTTTGGCTTTATTATGCTTTGTAAATTAACTTTTCACTATATACAGCTTAATGGGTGGTCATTTTGCCCACATTCAATGTATTTAGAAGCTATATTTTTCTTTTTCCTAAGGGACAAATGTAAACAAGAAAATGCAACTAACTGTTTTGCTTCATTAAATGCAATGTAAATCTGGGCCATTGGTGTTGAATTAATCTCCACCATCCATCAAAAACTTGGTATGGTGCCTTCCTCTATAAAAGGGCCTACCCATTCTCTCATTGTAACAGACTCTTGATGTTGAATTGCTGAGACTATGCCAAATTTCTAAACAATACAAAGCAAGTTTTGTAGGTTTTATGGGAATTTGCATGGTGTATTATCTATTTTGGTTTTCATGGTTCACTTCAGATCTGCAATTAATTAGATGTGCTATTACAATGTTGAATGAATATTGAATGTATTTGATGAACACTTTGGTCCATACTATTAGTGCTTGCTAATTGTAAGTTGATGTGTATAGTTAGCTTGGGTCTTTCATTGAGCTTTGTTCAATTGCATCTCACAAGTTAAATTGCACCATAATCTGGGTATTTAATGAATGAATGTAGTTTGAAAATCATAAGCCTCCATTGAATATTGAATCATTTTCTATAGCATTGTGGTTTTTTTGTAGCCTAGTAAAACAGAAAGTGGTTAATAAAAGTGTTTGTCTACCAACAACATTCTTTGCATTATGATTGTCACTTAGGATTTGAACATTACTCTCTAAACCCTTATCCTTTTGCATTTTCTTTATAAACAATTGTTAGATTTAGGATTTTTAGCAGCAATCATATTCCAAATCTGCTAAAATCATCCTAGGGTTTTGTACACTTTGCTGTCATAGTTTTATTAAACCCTAGTCATTGCATGTAAGTCCCCCTTGTTGGTACAGCTGAAACATTCCACTGAAGTTATTCTTGCAAGCTAAGACCTAGCTATATAAACCTTGGGGCAATCCTATCTAGGATAGGATACCTTTCAAGAGAGGTGAGATACCCTGCATTTCATCTACATTGTTGTGTGCTAAAACCACCATCAACATAATTGGCACTAGAACGAGAGATGTACCTGCTTAAACCTTGCATAAACCCTTCTATTCCAGAAAATAACATTAGGGACTAGACATAAGCATACTAGGTCTAGTTCATCTAGAGAGGAGCTATTATCGTTGACCCAATTTAGGAAGACCAAGAGAGATCAAGGAGTTCCTAGGACTCGTAGGGCCCAATCTATCCCTAGAAACCCAGCTACAGTTCTAGTCAATCCCCCAAACATAGCCTTTTTCACTGCTAATAAACAGTCCCCCCTCAACTTCAATGCTTACCATGACATGCGCAAAAACCCTAATAAGTTCTTCTCAAAGTTCCGCACTAATGACCCTGATAGAACTACTGATGAACACATTAAGATCCTTGAGAGTAGTATGTTCATGCTTTAGGTACAACATGAGGATGTGGTTTGTAGGCTATTCCCCTACTCACTGTAGGATGAAGCTTATTATTGGTTCGCTAGCCTCCCTTCAGCTTCCATCAATTCATGGTTAGCACTCAAGAATACATTTCTAAGTCATTTCAGGATGCCTACCACCCCTACAAACCTTTACAGGTCCTTTATAGAGATTCGTAGAGATCAAGGAGAATTGATAAGTTCTTTCAACAATTAATTTCATAAGGCATACAGTCATCTTTAGGCTCCCTTTGACATTGATCAAGTGGAGGCTTTACCCATCTATTATGCAGCCCTGGATAAATTGATTTCCATGTTTGTGAGAAGAGCTAACCTAGCTCCTACCACTCTATCTCAGGCATATGCTGAAGCAGTTATGGTGAACAAACAGCTAGGCCAAACTTCAACAAGGCCATTGAATCATATAGGTCCTATGGCCATGTAGAACCAAATACCTATGATTGATGAGACCCTAGCTAATCAAACTCTAGTAATGAACCCAATTCCAGTCCCTGCAGCAACACAAGCTTTAGTTGTTCACCTTGGATCTCTAATTGCAGAACTACGTCCAGCACATATGTCTTTCCTTTAGTCAGCTGGGGAAAGCCAAAGATGATAAAGATGATATCAGGGAGTTGGCAGAGTAGATGAAGAAACTTATAGCTGAAGTCACACATCTGAGGAACCAGAATGCCTACTTGTAGGAAAGGAACTAGAGCCATAATCAATATCAAAACTAGAATTATTAGTGACAAAACCAAACTTGGAATACTAGACTGAACAATGGTGGGGTCCCCTCGCCATTAGAGAATCAGAATATAGAAAATCATCTGCCTAGTCGAGTGATGTTGGTAGAAGTAGCATTGTCTTCATGGTACAGGTTCCACAACATGAATCCACACTCTGAGTTGGACTATTAGGAATTTTAGATCACATCCGACATTTTCTAGAGAGAGGTTCAAAATGCAGAAACATAGGAAACTCCACCCACAGGGTATGAACTGGTGCCCACTCAGAGGTATGACACTACCCTTGTGCTTGATAGTTACATTTTTCCTTTCCAAGATGAAAATCAGCCTAAGGAAGAAGAGTATGATGAAGTGCATGCCTATCAGTAGTATAATAAAACCCCATATAATCTCAAAAGTAATAAACCAAAGGGTCCTTTCACCACTTCCATACCTCTGAATAACTATCAAGTCCCACCTGACCCAAAGGCTTCCAATAACCCTAAGCCCCATAAGGTGGTACCCCAGGCTATGAACCAGAGTCAACCAGTTGAGTCTTCTCAAAGGTCTAAAATGGCTAATTAGGATAGTATGTGGTAGATGAGTTGAAAAGATGAAGGTTAGTTGTTAGTATTTGAATTAATGAAAGTCCCAGAGGTTAGGTCTGCTTTCCTTCAAGATATTGGAGCAAATGTTAGGGTTGAGTCTTCCTCTAAAGAGATTCCACAGAAAGAAAATCTTGACAAATGAAAAGATAGAGTCCATGTTATAGATGCTGAACAAAAGGTGACTCTATACAAAGAAAAGAGAGAGTCTCTGTTAGAAATGAAAGACAACACTACTTTAATGGAAATTTGATTCAAGATAAATTTCAACAATCTTTAAGTGGGCATTAACAATGGATATTGTAACAAAACATAAAAACCACTACAGTGAAGAACTCAACACAATGACATAGTGTTTATGTGGAGAAAACCCTTGCGGGTAAAAAACTCCACCAGGAAAGAGGCACAAGTTTGTATTAATCTCAACAAGATTGTACAATACATCAACTATACAACTCTCTCCACAAGTCTTCAATCTGACAACATTCTGGCAGCACCTAAGTACTTCAAATCTATATATTAGAAACAAATGCATAGAAAATACTTATAGAAACATTTTCCAACTCATCCTAGGTGTTCACCTTCTCTCTCCTAAGATTCTCCAACTTGTAAACATTAATTACCATCTTACAAGCATCTTACACTTGTCCAAAAATAGCCATGCAAAGGTTGGGGCCCAAGACTAAATCTGGCCTCTTACAACATTTTATGATGCATCATAACCATCATAGATTCCACAAAAGAGTATCTTTATAAGATAGGAACCTTGGGCTAAATATAGCAAATATACAACTAACATATCTGTCACATGCGTCATAGAATCTCAAAATCTTATGACAACTTACAGCAGTCATAGATTCACTTACCAAACATTATGATAGTTGTCATACATGCCAAAAATAATATATTCTCCAAGAGAGCATGCCTACCCTCATTTACATTGAGTTTTTACATCTGCCAATAGTAAAATTCACTCTGTAATTACCTCTGGTTACTCCAAAATTACCTCTGCCAATTAAAGTAGTACATCTTCTCATGGATAATTACAAATTACATATAATAAATGGAATAAATACAATATTGGGATTTACAAGGTTAATGGCGCCTTATCCCAACATTCTCCCACTTGACATTATACATTGTAAATCAACCCATAGGAAATCAAATGAAAAATAATCAGGCACTAGAAACAAGGCCCATGGCCTCTCTACACCATACGTACTTCTTTGTGCTCATAGGCTTGGTCAATGAATCTGCAACATTCTCCTGATTGTCTATCTTCTTCATCTCAATCTCTTCATTTGCAACCGACTCTCGAACAAAGTGATACTGAACATCAACATGCTTAGTCCAAGCATGATGCATGGGATTCTTGGCCAAATAGATAGCACTCTAGTTATCACAACCAATCTGAATGATCCTGCAATCAAAACCAATACATGTACACAGTCTCCTCAACCAAACTACCTCCTTAGAGACATGAGTAGCAGCCATATACTCTACTTTTGTGGTGGACAAAGTAACTGTGGGCTGCCTCTTACTCATCCAACTCACTGCACCTCCAAACAGAGTAAACACATAGCCACTAGTGGACCTTCGACTATCCAAGTCACCTGCACAATCTACATTAACAAAACCATGTATGTCTAAAGATTTATCAGTACTAGAATAAACCAAACAATGATTAGGAGTACCTACAAGATATTTAAACACCATCTTCGCATATTTCCAATGCTGTCTACCAAGGTTAGACATAAAACAACTTAAAACTCCCACTGCTTGGGCAATATCTAGTCTAGTGCAAACCATTGCATACATCAAACTCCCTACAGCACTAGCTATGGCACATTAGACATATCCTCAAAATCATCTTTAGTCTTTGGACACATATCTACTGAAATCTTAGTACCAATGGGTAAAGGAACTCTAACTGGGTTACTGTCCTACAAACTAAACCTCTGCAAAATAGTATTCACATACTTACTTTGTGACAACCAAAATATTTTGTTAACTTTGTCCCTTCTAATCTCCATTCCTAAAATATACCTGGCAGCTCCAAGATCCTTCATGTCAAATGCACCTGAAAGTTGGGCTTTAAACTCACTGATCATACCCTTAGTATTACTGAAAAATAACATGTCATCAACATACAAAGCAATAACTAGTATAGAATCATCAACACAATGAATGTAAACACAATGATCCTCCTCCTTATAACAAAACCCAATTTCAAAACAAATGAATCAAACTTTTGATACCACATTCTGGGGGATTGTTTCAAACCATAAAGGAACCTCTTTAACCTGCAAACCCAATGTTCTTTTCCTTTTACCTCAAAACTTGTAGGTTGTTGCATATAAATTTCTTCTTCAAGATCTCCATGCAAGAACACAATCTTCACATCCATTTGCTCAATCTCCCAATCATAAGTTGTAGCAATGGATAAGAGAAATCTAATAGAAGGCAATTTAGCAACAGGAGAGAATATCTCACCAAAATCAACTCCCTCTCTCTAGGAGTAGCCCTTGGCTACTAGTCTAGCCTTGCACTTCTCTAATGACCTGTCTGCTCCAAACTTCTTCTTGAAGACCCACTTACAACCTATGGCCTTTCTTCCTTTGGGCAAATGAACAAGATCTTAGGTGTTACAAGAGTCTAAAGCCATCATCTCCTTATACATGGCTAATTGCCAAGACTCACTATCATCTGTAGAAACAGCTTCCATGTAGGATCTAGGTTCATCGTTAGTACTTAATAAAGCATATACACAACAAAAATCTAGTGCGCTATACCCGTCAACTAGATTCTATTGTCTTGTGGATCTCCTCAAGGTTGGAGTAAGAGACTCTACTCGTTCATTTGCATAATCATCTGCACCAACTTATTCTGTAACAACAGACTCATCTTCATCAGAACTACTTGAATCTTCTTCTTCTTCACCCCCCAATCCATCATTCTGTTCTTCCTAAGGTGCATCTTGCTACTCTAACTCAAAGTGCACTCTCTTTACCTTTTCATCTTTTTATTTTGGCTACTCAGGTTCAGAAATAGCTCTAAGTTCCCTGAAAATAACATCTCTAGAAAATATAATCTTGCGGGTTAGTGGATTCCAAAGCTTATAACCTTTGACATTATCACCATATCTAATGAATGTACACTTTTCATCCTTTAGATCCAAATTAGATCACTTTTCCTTAGGCACGTGAATAAAAGCCTCATAGCCAAAAACTCTTAAATTTGAAACAAAAGGTTTCTTACCTGTCCACACTTCATAAGGTGTCGAATCAAAAGCCTTACAAGGAGATATGTTTATCAAGTAGCAAGCAGTACACCCAGCCTCTGCCCAAAAACATTTATCCAACTATGCATCAGTAAGCATACTTTTGGCCCTTTCCATAATTGTTTGATTCATCCTTTCTGTAACACCATTCTGTTGTGGTGTATACGGAGTTGTTTTTTGTCTAATTATACCTGCATGCTTGCAAAACTCATCAAATTCCTTAGAGCAATATTCCCCTCCATTGTCAGATCTTAATATTTTTATCTTTAAACCTGATTGGCTCTCTACTAAGACCTTGAATTCCTTAAACTTAGTGGAAACTTTAGATTTATGTTTCATAAAATAAATCCATGTATATCTGGATACGTCATCAATGAAGGTGACAAAATAAGGAGATTTTCCAATAGATTCATTATCCACAAGTCCAAACACATCCGTATGAATAATATATAATTTCTCTTTTACTCTATTGTTTCCTGAAGGAAATGATTTTCTATTTTGTTTACCAAACACACAATGCTCACATAAATCAAAGTGCTTATTAGAATAACAAAAATTGTCTAACAATTCTTTATTCTTAATAGTTTTTAATACATTATTGCTTGTGTGGCCCAATCTACGGTACCACATCATACATGTATTTTTAGTAGTGGCCTTAGATACATAGGAGGCATTACAAACTATAGTGGCTTCAAGCTTAAACAAGTTCCTGAATCTCTTCTCTTTCGCTACCACCAAGTTTCCTCTCACCAATCTGTAGCCATGCTTGTCAAATGTCACATGCATTCCAAAATCATTCGACTTCGAAACTGAAATCAGATTTCTAGCTAATCTAGGAACATGAAAAACACCATGGATGGTTTTAATCCTCCCATCACTGAAACACAACAATACGTTTCCTTTCCCAACAATTGGATATGAAGAGTTGTCACCAAGGTAGATATTACCTCCATATTCTTCATATGTGGAGAACCATTCCTTATGCAGGGTCATATGAAACGAGCATCTTGAGTCAACCAACCAGTGATCATTAGACACAACATTACATGCTGAAAGTAAAACATCTTCACTAGCATTCAAGGACTTATCTGAAGCACTCTCCCACTGTTTCTTGGGGTTTCTGCACTCCTTCATATGTCCCCTTTTATTGCAGTTCCAACACTTAACTTTGTTCTTTTTACCAGGAGACTTAGACCAACCCTTGGACTTGTCCTTAGCCCCTTTTTTATCTCCTTTAGGTCCCCTTTCCTTAGACCTTCCCCTGACACTGAGAGCATCCCCTAAACTATACAAACTCTTCTTCCTCAATTCCTCTGACAGTAGCACTGAAACAAGAGCATCCAACTTCGGATCTGCAAGGTTAGCAGTGATAGCAAGGAGAACATTCTCCCAAGTCTCAAGTAAAGAACAAAGAAGTAAGATACATTTATCTTCTTCACTAACCTCAACATCTACTGAATCAAGCTGACTCAATAACAAATTAAAAGAATTTAAATGCTCTCTAACTGATTCACCTTCTCGTATTTTCATGGAAAATAATTTTCTTTTTAAATAAAGTTTATTTACCATACTCTTGGCTTGATAGATCTGACCCAACTGATTCCACAACCTGTGTATAGTCTCCTCCTTTGTGACATTCAACATGATATAGTCTGAAAGACAAAACTGGATGGTTCCCCGTGCCTTCTTATCTAGTCTATCCCACTCATCTTGAGAGACATCGTCAGGTTTCTTCTCTTTTTGAACAACCAACTATTGGTTTCTTTCTTCCAACAAATCTTTCATTTTCAGCTTCCACAACTCATACCCTGTTCCGTTGAACTTCTCAATGTCTAATCGAGAGGTTGATGCAACGGTGGATGCAGCCATAATAACAACACAAGATCTGCAAAACAAACACAACCAAATCTCCCACTATAGTTATAGCTTCCACATTACCACTCAAGAGTCAAAGCTAGCTAGGATCTGATACCAAATGTTAGAAATGAAAGACAACACTACTTCAATGGAAATCTGATTCAAGATAAATTTCAGCAATCTTTAAGTGTGCATTAACAATGGATATTGTAACAAGACATAAAACCCGTAACAAAACATAAAACCCACTATATAAAAGATGTTAAACATGAAGAACTCAACACAATGACACAATGTTTACGTGGAGAAAACCCTTGTGGGTAAAAACTCCACCAGGAAAGAGGCACAAGTTTGTATTAATCTCAACAAGATTGTACAATACATCAACTACACAACTCTCTCCACAAGTCTTCAATCTAACAACATTCCGGCAGCACCTAAGTACTTCAAATCTGTATATCAGCAACAAATACATGGAAAATACTTATAGAAATATTTTGCAACTCATCCTAGGAATTTATCTTCTCTCTCCTAAGATTCTCAAACCTGTAAACATTAATTACCATCTTACAAGCATCTTACACTTGTCCAAAAATAGCCATGCAAAGGTTGGGGGCCCAAGACTAAATCTAGCCTCTTACAACATCTTATGACACATCATAACTGTCATAGATTCCACAAAAGAGTATCTTTCCAAGATAGGAACCTTGGGCTAAATATAGAAAATATACAACTAACATATCCGTCATATGCATCATAGAATCTCAGAATCTTATGACAACTTGCAGTTGTCATAGATTCACTTACCAAACATTGTAATAGTTGTCATACATGCCAAAAATAGTATATTCTCCAAGGGAGCATGCCTACCCTCATTTAATTTGAGTTTTTACATTTTCCAATAGTAAAAGTCACTCCATAATTACCCCTGGTTACTCTGAAATTACCCTTTCTAGTGAAACTAGTACATCTCCTCATGGATAATTACAAATTACATATAATAAATGGAATAAATACAATATTGGGATTTACAAGGTTAATGGCACCTTATCCCAATAGTTTCCTCCTTTTTTGCTAACCCTCAGAATATTTAGAAAGAACCTCCACAACTGTCTGGCAGATTCAAGGGCCTCTACTAATGTGACACCTCTATTAGTTTGAAAGGCACTTGTTTAACTCTTGCCAAGTCCTCCTAAAAGGTTACCCAGTTAGATAAAATAGAAGTGAATGTCATGGGAGAGTTAAAACAAATTCACATGCAGTTGGTGTCTGATCCAAGAGTGCAACATTACATAGACATCCAAGTAGTTGATAACCCTAAATAATATGGCATTCTATTAAGCAGGGATTGGTCCAAAATATTGAATGGTTATATGGACACTGACTTCTCTCATATGTGGCTGCCATGGAAGGGGCTCGCTAACCAAATTATATCGACAGAGAGCCTAAGATGAAACATATGATCACATAATACAATCAGACTAATGAAATCTTATATACAAAAGTAGACCTGGGAGTCTATATTCCTCAGGTAAATCAAGTAGAAGAAATACTTATGCTAAACTATGGTAAGTACGCTAACTCCCCTTCGACCAAGTGTCAAGAAAGTACAAAGGCATGTGTCCAATTTTGACTAGGAGTCTTCCTCTGATGATGAACCTAGGATTTTCAAAGGATTTGGAAGCTTTTTTGCGAAGTTCATATGCGATCAGTTGGAAGTTGGAAATAAAATTCAAATAGAAGAACTATTACTGCCAAATTGGTGTTGTATTCACAATACATCACATTCAGAATTTACTTGTTCCTTGTGTCAACAAGAGCTATATATCAAATTCAAAAGTGCCTGAAATTAACCTCTGCCCAGAAGAAAGAGAAAGAAGAACTTGTTCTTGTAGCTGATCAGAAGGTTGCCCCATAGATTAAATAGGAGCCTACTTCTAAGAAGGGGATTGAAAGTTCTCAAATATAGACACAAAGATTTGATGGTGCAAGGTCTAGGCAAGGGTCTGGAGCAAGTTTTGAGTTGATCAACCCCATTGGGAATTCTTATATGGCTGCATACAAACTACAATTTCCTTGCACAAACAACATTGCAGAGTATGAATCGTTAGTACATGGACTATTAATGGCACTCCAGCAAAAGGTAAAAGTAATCCAAGTGTTTGGTGATTTAGAGTTGGTAGTCAAGCAAGTTAGGCGACAATATTCATGCCATGATAAGAGACTGAACTAGTACTGAAACAGGGTCTTGGATCTCATAGAATGTTTTTATGGTTTTAATATCCAAGTGATCCCACGAAGACAGAACCATATAGTGGATGCCTTGGCACAAGCTTCCAATTCATTGGAACCCCTTGCCATGTTGTATCTGAAGAAATTCACTATTGAATTGGTTTCAACCTTGTATGTTCTAGATAATATCACTCACTTTTAGGTCTTTGAAGATGAGAAACACATCATTGATTTTCTTACATCCTCAGACGTGTTTGCTGCACAGATAATTGATGAAGAAGAAGCAGAGCTAGCTAGAATTGATATAGAAGGAATCTTGAATCTAAAGACTAATACCATTCCTTGTGTTATGGTAGAGCTGGAAAGGATTTTTAACTTAGACCAATTTGGTACTCACAAGAAACAAGTTGATTCCATAGGTGGGAAGTGTGAACCATACAACTTGGGTAGAGAAGAGGAAGTTAAAAACATTTTCATTGGAAAGGTATGTACTACTAAGGAAAGGGAAGGGATCATTTAGGTACTAAGGGATTATCATGATGTCATTGCTTGGAGTTATGAGGACCTAAAGACATATGATACATCTATCATAACCCATACCATACCTCTTAGGGCAACGCCAAACCATTTAGGCAAAGACAAGGCCCAGTTAATGCTCTGTTAGAGCCATTGATTTTCAAAGAAGTGTAGAAATTGTTGTCAGTTAGAATTATCTTTCCTATTAGGCACTCCACATGGGTGGCAAACTTGGTACTAGTCTGCAAGAAGAATGGAAAGATATGGTTGTGTGTAGATTTCAGGAATTTAAACAGAGCTTCAGAAAAGGATAACTATCCGTTGCCATCTCTTGATGAGGTGTTACAAATAGTCAATGGGTCTCAAATGATGTCATTTTTGGATGGATATTCAGGTTACAACCAAGTGATGGTAGAATATGCTGATAGACTTAAAACTGCCTTTACTTGCAAATGGGGAATCTATCCCTATCGAAAGATGTCATTCAGTCTAATAAACGTGGGAGCAACATTCCAACGTGTCATGGACATTGCTTTCAAAGGCCTGGTAGGGAAATGTATTATCATTTACATGGATGATCTGACCATATTTTCCAAGAAGAAGGGTGACCACATTTCTGATTTGAGGACGGTACTGCAAATGTGTGGAGATTATGAAATTTTATTGAACCCCAAGATATGCATCTTTGGTGTCACTGAAGGTAAGCTATTGGGACATGTGATCTCTGAAGAAGGTATATCAATAGACCCTGATAGAGTCCAGGCTATCCTCAAGATTCAGCCTCCAGCCAGTAAGAAGGAGTTAAAGTCTTATTTTGGGAAAATCAACTTCGTTCGCAAGTTCATTACTAGTTTTGTTGAGATTGTCTGACCTGTAAATGCAATGCTAAAATAAGATGCTAAGATTGAGTGGACACCAAAGGCCAAGGCTTCCTTTGCATAAATTAAATAGGCCATAGCTAATGCTCTAGTATTGGTAAGCCCAGATTATACCTTGCCATTTTGCATATATGCCTTTTCTTCTGATCACACTTGTGCTGCCATGTTAACACAAAGAAGGGGAGTTGATGATGAATGCCCAATTGCTTTTATGAGTACCCCTCTAAAGGATGTGGAACTAAGATACCTAAATGGGAGAAAGAGGCCTATGCTCTAGTTAAAGCAGTTACGAAGTGTTGACATTACATTCTGAGAAGTAGAGTGACTGTTGTTGTTCTCGATGTTGTAGTTAAAGCATTATTGATGCAGAATGAACTAGGTGAATGAAGAGGGAAATGGTTCATGATATTGCAGGAGTTTGATCTAGAGATTCAACCTATGAAGTTGGTATGAGGACAAGCAATCACAAAGACCATGGTAGAAACAGATCTTGTGTTAGTGTCTTAACAATATATGGTGGAGGATATCTCAAAAGATGAATGGTATGGTGATATTTTGTTTGACCTCCTCAATTAATGGTGCCCACCTCACCTAAATTTAGTACAGAGAAGATCTTTGAGGTGAAAAAGTAACAGTTTCATGGTCAAGGGATCATTCCTATACAAGAAAAATCATGAAGGAATTTACTTGAGATGTTTGGACAAAGCAGAAGTGACACAGGTTTTAACTAGTTTTCATGAGAAGTTTGGGATAGGCCATGGTTTAGCTTATTCTACTGCAAACCAGATCCTTCAGGCTAGATACTATTGGCCCACTCTATTCAAGGATGTCTATGCACATACTTGAACCTATCATGTCTGCTAGATTGGTGCTACAAGGGAAAGAAACGTTGTTATGCCACTACAACCAGTGATGGAAGTTCATCCATTTGCACAATGGGGCCTTGACTTCATTGGTATGATCAACCCACCTTCCTTTGTAGGCCACATGTACATTTTAACGGCTACTGACTATTGTACAAGATGGTCCGAAGCACTAGCTTGTAAACAATGCACATCTAAGGTGGTAATTGAATTTGTTAAAAAATATATCATCACAAGGTTTGGCTGCCCCTTTTCTCTTGTTTGTGACAATGGTCTTGCATTTTCTTCTTTGCATTTTCCAGAATGGGCCTTCAATTATGGGATTGTACTAAAATTTTCATCTAATTATTATCCTCAAGGGAACGAGGTAGTTGAGTCAACAAACAAAAATCTACTTGAAGTCATTAAAAAGTTGCTTGATAAAAACCCTAGAGACTGGCACACATAACTCATATTTGCTTTATGGGTAGATAGGATTAGACACAAGGTTTCTCTAGGTACTTCACTATACCACCTAGTCTATGGATTAGAGCCTATTTTTCCCATCCACTTGTGAATCCCTGTGCTATAATTCATACAAGACTACCTAGAGTCAGATGATCATGTTTCAAGCCATTTAACTCAGTTGTTACACCTAGAAGAGTAACGCAATGCTGCTATAGAAAACTTTGTTAAACACCAAGGTGTAGTAAAGTGCTCGTTTGACAGGAGAGCCAAGGTCAAGGCTTTTCGCATTTCTGATCTGGTCCTGTACTAGGACAAAGCCCATCAGAAAAAGGGTGAACATGGGATGTTTAATAAGCTTTGGCAAGGCCCCTACCAAATAGCTAAGATCCTAGGGGATAGTACGTATAGACTGAAGACATGCATTGGTGAGGAACTCCTACTGCCTATAAATGGATAGTTCTTGAAGCACCATTTCTAGGCCTAGGAGGCACCTTTGCCTTCTTTTGTGTACATATTTAGTCTTTTCCTTCTTGTTTTTTCTTTGGTTAGATTAGTTTGTTGTTCTAGTTTAGTTCCCACTTTTGCTTTCCTTTGCTGTTAGAGTAGTTTGCCTTTCTTAGAGTAGTTTTCTTTTCTATTAGGTAGGTTTGCTTTGTTAGGTTAGTTTTTTTTCTTGTTTTTCTTTTGTTTCCTGTGCTTGCTTTTTTGGGGTTCTCCATTCATTTAACGTGGTGGCAACTGTGCAGTCCTCCAAAAGGTCCTCTTTGGGTAAGTAATCTGGAGGATTTCTTTGAGAAGCTTCAATTTTCCACTCTAGTCTTCTTGTGGTTTCTAGTGTTGTCCTTAGATGGTATGATGCTTGTTCATGGGAAATGAGTCATTAGTTTGGTTTGTTTGAAGTATTTTTGGGTCTCATATCTCTCACATCTTTAAATAATTCTGATGTTTGCAAAGGAATCTTTGTGATCTTAGGTTAGGTGAAAATACTAAAATCTCACATTATGAACTATCTTCTTTTACCCCTTACCTCATGCAAATTACAATAGCCTTCATCCATTTTGCCTTCTCCATCAAATAATGAACTTAAAGTCTGGTCCCCAAATCTTATATAGTCCTGTTGATTGTCACAGATCTCAGTTCTTATGAAAGAGGTATTTTAGATTTCATCCAGTCGATATCCATTCATGATCATATGGCTTTGGATGTCTACCTCAAGGTAAAAAAGTTCAAAGTGTTGGTATTTCATCCATTCCACCACTTTCCGTCATCCACCCATTACATATGCAACTCACTCTACTTGAATTATCATGCAAATTCCAAAACCAAATGACTGCACACCTTCCATTATTCATTCACATCCACTTTCTCCAACTCCCATTCCTCCATAAATCCTTTATCCATTTCCTAAGTCAAGATCAATAGATGCCTGCGTCATCTAAATGAGAAGCTTTCACCCATCCACCCATCCCATAATTTCAAGAAATGAATATTTGGATGCTTTCACTCCTAAAGAAAAAAATCCTAAAAATCCTCATGCCTCAGAGCACAAATACCAGAATTTGAAGCACAGTATATTCTAAAGGTTGCCTAAGGCATACTTTTAAAAGAAAAAGCCATAATAACAACTTAGGTACTTAAGTACAAAAGTCAAATCAGAAGAGGCATTTGAATCCAAAGAGCTATGAATAATCCACTTCCACTCATTCCACCCCCATTTCCATCCACTCGATTCAAAGTTTTAAGTTATTTCATCCCACAAAACAAAATCAAAAGGAAAGTTTCTTGAATTTGTGTGGGTCATGAAGTCGTCGCTCCATACATTTCACAAGCCATCACTTCCGTTCCTCCCTACACTCTCTCCACTCGTAAGCTTTGAAGTTTAGTTCGATGGGTGTAAACATTGATCATGATTCCATTCTGTTCTCCATATATTTCATACATTTTCCCCTATCTTCCATTACATTCCATTCCCCACTAGGTCTATGCTTTTGGATAAATGTTCAGATATACACTTTTCCTTTCCGTTCACTCCATCTTTAGCATAGTCCACATCATAATCCATGGTTCCCCTTCATCCTTTTCATAATTCATCCCATAATATGTTATTCCTTACAAACATCAATGAATGTAATGACCCGACATGGTCTATGAGTTATTACATCTGATATAGACTATCACTATTCATAGAGCTAGACAACAGAGTCCCTTTTATCCACATCCCTATCTCCCACCTGTAAAATAATAATAAAAAAAATAGAAAAGTAAAGATAAATTGCTCTGTCCAAAGGTGAAAACCACCCATGGTGGCGCCTTGGATAAGTACCATGATGAAAATGTAGTAAACAGGCATCATGGTAGGTCATTCAGCTATGTCACTTGTACTTAAGGACACATGATTTCATTTCACCTAGTTGTCCCATCTTCTCACTTCCATACTTACTCATCTTGCTTCATCCATTCATCTTCCCTTCCAAGAAAGTTTGTAAGGTGATGGTTATTTGCATAGCCTAACACAATTCTGCGTTGATGACTTTGGTTATTGACGGATGGAAATTAATGTAATTACACACACTCAAACCTCTGGGATATGGATAGTTGTACTAAGTTAGTGATCTTTGCTTCTTTGATATTGTATCATGGAGTCTAAGTCTAACATGTGGGAAACC
Source organism: Cunninghamia lanceolata (assembly GCA_027924645.1). Classification (NCBI taxonomy): domain Eukaryota; kingdom Viridiplantae; phylum Streptophyta; class Pinopsida; order Cupressales; family Cupressaceae; genus Cunninghamia; species Cunninghamia lanceolata. The sequence continues at coordinate 7,832,977 of BSBN01000635.1, read as the reverse complement.
AGAGATTCTGGGTTTGAAACTATTGTTTATCTTTGAAATGCTTTAGAGCATTTCCCTAGTAGAGTCATCATTTGTTGTGCCTTGCACACACACCCCATTTTATCAAATGGAGACCCCCTTTTTCCCTGCTTTGCTTGAGGTTTGTCTTAGTCTTTGTTAGTTCCTTTTGAGAAAATGATGAGTTTGTAGTTAGGGTAAAATTGCAAATAGGATAAATGAAGAATCAACAATGATAAAACCCTAGCAATGCACAATGAAGCACAAGACAACATGAAAATCAAAATAACAAATGTAAATGCAAACCGATCTCCACGCTATGTTTGATTTATCTTCATTGCTCTTCTCCACCTCGCATGAGCATGCAAGATTTTGAAGGATTATTGTTGGATGAATGTTGGGTGCTCATTTCTGCAGCATAACATTAAGATGAAGATGATATGAGGATGATAGTTGAAGGATGCAAAGGCTCTAATGATATTTTGATAGAATAATAGTACTTGAGGCTCAATGCATTATAGAAAATTTGGCAGAATAATGTTACTTAAGGCTCAATGCATGCTAATGGCTTATGAGGGGGTTTGATTTATATGAAAGGCTTGGTTCAAATGGATGGTTGAGATTAAAAAGCTAATTGACTGATGTGGACGGCTAGGATTGATTTGGTATTCCCACTCTTCAAGGGAGTTGTAGTCATTTGACAAGTGTCAAGGAGGATAGGGCTCATGTGTGTTTGTGTACATAAAAAGTACTACATATGAAAAATATTAAATAAAAGGCTGTAGTACCACTTATCTTTTTTAAATGAAAGAGGCACACATGTCGGCTAAATGATAAGATAAATTAATTAAATAAATAAAATTTATTTAATTAATTGGAAAGTCGGCTTATGATGAGAACTTAATTCAAATAAAATATTTGAATTAGTTGGGATATGAGTTGGATATTAATTAAATAAATTAAGATTTATTTAATTAATTGGATACATGAATAGGATGAGATAAGATATGATGTGGAAATTAATTAAATAAATAAAATTTATTTAATTAATTGGCTTAATAGATAAATGGGATTAAGAGTGGGATTTAGGACAAAATGCTACATGATGTCTAGGATAATGTTTTAACAAGGTGTTGTAGGACATGGACAAAGCTGGGACAAATTTGGGTGTCTACATTTTACCCCTCTTTGAGATGATGTTCGAGATGATAAGCTTTATGTCAAGTAACATCATTTCAAAGAAGTTAAGGTATGGATAATCGATAGGGATAATGATGATGGAAAGATATGATGATGATGATGCCCCCTCGAGAGGATAGGCGGATTGGACAAACACAGGTATGCTCTCGAAAAGAAATGGTTTGGCTACAAAAGAAAGCTAAGGGAATGGATAGAAGAAATGGATGATGTGTTATGCTGCAATGAAGGTGAGCAACCATGATGTTTGATATAGCACTAGACGTTATGCACCAAGGTATAAGGAACCAGGGTGACGATGTGTCTCATGCCCCAGCGTAATACAACCTTGTCTAGCATATGAGGAAGTAAAATTAGAGCATTGAAGTCCTAGTGCACAAAAGGTATGATATTACCTTAGATGCAAAGGATAGTGCAAAGAGCTATTCCAACATACACAAGATATGAATATTAGCTGCAATGATTACCAATTTGATACAAATGCAAGATAAAATGATAACAGACACAAGCAAGCAAGCATGCATGCACAAATGATACAAAAACAAACAAGGTATTACCCCTGTCAAGCTGTAAACCAATGATTAATTGCTGATTGTTGATAGTTGAGAGTGTTGTTATTGTGGGGAAAGCTATATTCCTAGATCAACACAAGGTTGTTTGCTGAGTTGGTTGGCTAGTTGGCTGATTGAGTTGGCTTACAATAAGGCTAGGATCAAGACCATGGATTGCCATTGGATAATTTGGCTTGATTGATTAGCTTGATTGGTATAGCTTTAAGGATTGGCTTGCATTTGGATCTTTGTTTGGATTGATTTGATGATCATGAAATGATGGATGATTTGTGGTGGATTTAGCTGTTTTTGATTTGCTGAAATGATTGGATTTGTTCCAATTGGAGTTGATGTGATTGAGTTGATTTGCTTTGGTTTTGATGCTGATGATTGATAGGATTTGCTTTGATGGTTGGCTTAATGTGCGTTGGTTGTGATTTTTGCTATTGTTGGGTTGATTGTTTTGATGATTGGATTGTTTTGAATGATGATAATGATGGTGTGATGATTGGAGTATCCACTCAATCTAAGCATAAGCAAGTGTTCTCAGTGTGCTCAAAGGATGGAAAACAAACAAGGTATTGCCCTTGTCAAGTCATAAACCGATGATTGATTGTTTGATTGATGATGATAGTGTTGTCATTGTGGGGAAAGCTATATCCCTAGATTAACACAAGGATGTGGGAACGCCATATCCCATTGATGATGATTGATTGGGCTCATGACAAGATTAGGATCAAAAACTTGTTGATTTGATTGGATAATGTTCCTTGATTGATTAGCTTGCTTGATATGGATTAGTGTGACTTGGATTTAAGATCATTGCTGAGATTGATTGGATTGATATAATTGGACGAAGTGATTGATTGAAATGGATGAATGAATGCTACTGATAGGAAGAATTGATGATGATGATGATTTGATTTTGATTGATGTTGTTGATAAAGTGGATTGTTTGGGATTGATGATGATTGGTTTTATTGCTTGAATTTTTTGTTGGATATTGATTTTTTTGTGTTTTTAGAATATTTTGATTTTTTTGTGTGTTTTGAAATGTTTTGGAAGATGCCAATAGATTTACAATTTGGGTAGCCTTTGTGCTTGATACCAATGACAAGGGAGAAAACCAAGTCTAGGTGTGAGGATGGATAAAAGGATGGGCTCATAGTAAATGGGATGGAAGGCTCATGAGAGTTGGATGGATAGATAAGAGGATAGGCCATATAAGGGATGGATGCTTGCCTCATGATAAACGGATGGGGATAAGTTATAAGATTGAAAGCTCATGATAAGGGTATGCCATAGTGGATGGATCATAAGGGAGCTAGGATGTGATCTTCAAAGGCTATGTTGCATAGGAAGAACTTGCCCCATTTTAGGTGGTAATGCTTAGGATTTTGTGTGACAAAGTTTATGACCATGGAATGACATGATAGATTGGTTTGAATGGGATGGATGAATGGTCAATGGATAGGACTTGGTTTGGAAAGAAGGTATGTCAAGAAATATCCAAACATGTTTCAACATTTTGCCCCTATGTCTTCATCAAGATCAAAAGGTAGAAGGATGGATGAATGGATAAGGATGGTAGGATGTAGCATGATAGGATGGAAAATGATATAATGGGATAGATAGTTTGGAAATGGATAAGTTGGATGAGACAATGTGCCTCCAAGTGTAAGTGACATAGAAGATCAACCTACACATGACACCTGTTTGCCAGGTTTTCATCATGGTACTTATCCAAGGTGCCTGTTTACTAGGTTTTCACCATTGGATGAAGGGATTTCTCTTTATTTTTTTGATTTCTTTTTTTTTTGCTTTTAGATGGGTTGACAATTACACATGGTGCCTGTTTGCTAGGTTTTCACCATGGTAATAGATAGGAGGGACTCAAGTGTTTAGTGCTATGAAGGTTGATATTGTCCCTTTAGAGATGGATGATGTCTTCGCATGGACCATGTCAAGTGTGCTCATAGATGTTGATAAGGGATTGCATGGATGGGAGATGGATGAGGTAGATAGTGGATGATGAAATGGATTATGAAAGGTTCATGCAAGGATAGATGGATGGGGATAGTGGACTATGATGTGGATTATGTAGGCTTATGCAAAAGCATGGACCATAGGGATAGCATGAGGGGAGATATGTAGGATAATGGATGGAAGATGGGGAGATGTAGTTATGTGGAGGTGCTGTAGAGTGGAAGGGAACCATGACCAATGGTTGCACACACCCTGATAAACATTGAAGCTTTTGATGAGATGGTGGTGTAGGAAGCAATGGAGATGTTTGCTTAGGATATGGTTGATGAAGTGATTTAGGAACCCACATATATTTAGTATGTTTAGTGCTTTGTTTTGCTTGTGGAATTTTTGAAGGGAATGGAAGTTTTGGATGGAAGTAGGCTTTTGGATGGATATAGGTGGTTGGGATTCTTGAGATGTGGATGAGGATGCCTCATTCGCTTTGCTAGCTATTTGCTTAGGAACCCAAACCATTTTGCTTTTAGGCTTTGTTTTTGGAGGTATGGGCTTGGATAGCTTTTTGAAGGTACTTTGCTTAGAAGATGGATGATTTAGAGACTTTTCACATTGATGGCCTAAGGCATGAGGGTCCTTAGGAGTTTTAGTTGGATTTTTGTCTTTATAGATAAAGGCATCAAAAGTTTTGATTTTGAATCCCGTGGGGTGGGTGGAGTGGATGGAATGATTGGAAGCTTTATGCTTAAACGATGTGTGCTTTTGTTGGTCAGTATTAGGGATGTAAGGATACTTGTGAATGATAGGTATGTTAGGTGTTGGAAGCAATGGTGGCAAGGTGGATGGAGGGATATTTGGAGTTGGTAAAAGTGGAGGCAAATTAGATGGCAGAAGGTGTACGATCACATGCTTTTGACATTTATAAGATGATGGAGATGGAATGGCTACATATGTCTTGGGTCGATGATGGGGGGTACGATGGAAAGTCATAGGTTTAGGATGCACAAAGGGATTACCAACATCTTGGCCTTTTTTACCTTGGGGTGTGTATCCAAGGCCATATGAGCATGGAGGAATCTTGACATGGTTTGGCTCCAAAATACCTTGTTCATAAAGACCTAGGCCTTTACCTTTGTAGCTCATGTTTTGGAGGATACGATTGACTATGGGACTAGATGTAGTTTGGGAACTAGACTTGAGCTCTTTATTGGATGGAGAAGGTGAAGTGGATCGAGGTTGTTTTTGTCCTAAGGAAGAACATTCATGGACAAAGGTGGTAAGACCACTAGGACATGATAGTGGATTTGAAGTGGAATCGATGGTGGATGTAGAAGGAGGATCATTAGGATCTTGATTAGCATTGTGTTCACTAAGATCCAAGTTATTTGTTTGATCTTTTATGCTTACTTGGGGGACAAGTGTCTCATCATGACAAGTGGATGTTTTCTCATTATGGATAGGGCTAGATGGCGGATGACTAGGAACAATGTGGATATCTTGCTCATGGATAGATATAGGATTATGGATAGGATCAAGGTGCTCATGGATAGCTTCTTTACAGGTATCATCTTGATCGTAAAGAAGGTAAATGTTATGGATGGGTTGAATGGAAGTGTTTTGATCTTGAGTTGGACTAGCGCTTAATGTTTCCACATGCTTAGGATTAAATTTTTGACATACCTCTTGGGTTGCTTGAATGGAAGTGGGTGACTTTTGGATAGGCTCTTGGTCAACAACATGAGAACATGATGACTCTTGACTTGGATTCATAATAGGAGACTCTTGAATAGGCTTGATGGCTTGTAGGTCACATGATGGGCTTGAAGGGCTAGGTATGTTAATTGAGGGCTCTTGGATAGGCTCAAGGATAGGTAGACCACATGATGGGATTATAGGATTGGACATGACCTTTGGAAGTTCTTTGGTAGGCTCATGAATGGGTGTTTGACATGGAGGTAGTTTATTCCTAGCTAGTAGCCAATGGATCACATCCTTCACAAGGGTATGAGTGGATGGGCAATATAATGGATGGATGATAAGGGTAGATGGTGTTGTAGGCTTATGATTAGGATTAGGTTGAGGGATAATTGGATTGGGTGGATTAGGATTTGGACTAGATGAGGGTGACACACGGGATTGGGATGATGTAGCATGATTTCCCATTATAGGTAGGTACACCTTGTAAACAATTGGAACAAATATTGGGCATTGATTTGTATTGTGGCCTTTGGTCCTATGGTATGCACAATAATCATGTTCATCATATGGACTTTCTTCACATGGGTTGATGGGGGGTAGTTCAATGAGTTTTACTTCAAGCATCCTTTGTAAAACTATCTTAGCTGTATCCTTTGGTGAATGATTAAAATGACATGGTGATGAAGGTAATGGAGGGCTTGGTGATTTGGAAGATGAAGGGATTAATGGACTAGGAATGGGATCACATGCTGGTGTTGGGATAGGATTAGTTGGCTCATGTGTTGGCATGGGATTGGATGGTGGTGGCCACTCTAGATTGGTATCTCCCTTGTCAAAGGTTATTAGATCTGGCATAGGATAAATTGGGCTTTGATTTATGTACAAGGGACCACTTGGACTTGGATGTGCTTCTTGTTGTAAAGGTGGACTTAGGTCTATCAATAGTGCTTGATGGTCTTGTTGAAAAGGTGTACTTGGACCTGCTTGATTTATGTACAAAGAGCCATTGGGACTTGGATGTTGTTCTTGTAATATCACTTGATTGCTTTGTGGATGGGCTTGGTAGTGCATTGGAATGTCAGCATGAGGGATTGAATAAGCTTGAGGTGGATATTCATAGGTTAATGTGGCATTGACTTGGTGGATAGGTGGATTAAATTGATAGGAAGTGGATGGATATGACATGTGGCTATGAAGTGGATTAGGTTGATAGTGAATGGCTAAGGATTGTTGTACTTGTTGAGTTTGACTAGTGGCTAAAATGTGTTGAACTTGGGCTATGAAGTGTTGCAGGTTAGGTGATTGGCTTGCGTGGGGTTGAGCTTTTTGGATGAAGAATTGTAATATTTCAATGGCGTCTTGGTTTAGGGGTTGTGATCCTTGATAAAGATTTTGGAGAAATCTTTGGAATTTGATTTCTAGGTCCTCTAGTGTAGACATGTTGTCACCAAGTGTTTGTCTTAAGTCCTTTTTAGCAAGTGCTTGTTTAAGGATTTAGATGATGATGTGGATTGTTTGAATGATGTGGATGAAATTGAGTTGGATATGACTAGGCTATGTTTGAGATGAAAGTGATTGGGTTTGAATGTTATTGGAAGAATGTGTAGGATGACTTGTCTTTATATGTTTGGGTGTTTAGAGCTTGATGTGGCAATATTCAAACAAATGATTATGCATATACACACATGAATCACTCACGCAAGACACATAAGCAAGTTTTAGTTTAGAAGAATGTGATGATAGTTAAGCAAGCACGTGAAGACACTCAACAAGTCCTAGTCAAGGCAAGGCCACTATCACAAGGAGGTTCTAATGAAAATCTGGGGGACCAGCACCCCACGAGCATCCAGCAAGCCACTTAAGACTTTAACTAACCCTACTAGGAGTTTTAATATACACAAAGGTACACCTCCTTTCGAGTTAGCACTATATGGTGAGCGCTAATACCGGTTAGACTTGGCTTTCACCTTATCCTCTGATTTTTATAGCGGACCGGATGAAAGTACCACTTGAGGTCGTTCCCTTGGGGTGGATACCAAGGCAGGCCTCTCTAAGGCTAAACAAAAGCAACACAAGTAAATGTTTTTGATCTCCAAGTTCATGTTGGGACGCGAGGAGAGAGCATACACATTTACTTGGTCACACTCGCATGGGGTTCATTAACATTAGAAATTCAATGTGTGAAAGACAATGCAAGCACTTGTTTGTTTTAAAGCCCAAATCCAAATGTGATGAAATACAATGGTTTGTTTTAGCCCAATTTTTTGATGTGAATTTGCAAACAATTATTCGTTTTATGCCCAAAATCTAAATGTGTTTGCAAATAATGATTAGAAGATGAGAAATGAAATGATTGCACCTGGTTAATTCGCTATCCAAATTGTTGTAGATGTTGATGCCAATGCTGCTCCAGCTCCTTATGATCACCTACAAAAAAAAAAATTGATATTATAATGCAGGCATAAAAAAATAGGCTCATCAGGCAAGAAAAATTGTAATTTTAGATGCATAGCTGAATTAGATTTGATTATTTTGATACATTTTTTGTTTGAAAATTAAAAAATCAAAGAAGAGACCCCCATTAATTTTAGAGAGCTTTCCGAAAATGTAAAGAAATCAGAAAAAGTCCCTGATTTGCGCCCAAAAATGCGGATTTATGAAAATAGTACAGTCGGCAAAGCTCTGATCTTTTTGCATTGTAAATGACCTCAAAATTAAATCTGTAAAACATAGACCCCCACTAGAATTTCAAGAGATTTCCAGAAATATAAAAATTTCTGAAACATTCACTGATTTGCGCCCAAAATTATGATTTTATGAAAAAACATAAAAAAGTGATAAATCCCACAAAAATCACGATAAACCTGAAATTTTTCTTCTGTAGTTTCCTTATGTCATGGACAAACTTCTGCTAAAATATTGTAGAAAAATTCATAGCCGTTTGGAAGATATGATGAAATCTTTAAAACCTAGGGTTTTGTCCAAAAAGTAGCAGATCTGCAACAAAAAATTAATTAAACTTGCAAAACTTGACAATGGAGGTTATATGAATGCAAATTTTTACTACAAAAATCTGCAAAAAAAGATCAAGCGAAGTGAGTCCCACCGGGCATGCCAAATGTAGTTAGGGTAAAATTGCAAATAGGATAAATGAAGAATCAACAATGATAAAACCCTAGCAATGCATAATGAAGCACAAAACAACATGAAAATCAAAATAACAAATGTAAATGCAAACCGATCTCCACGCTATGTTTGATTTATCTCCATTGCTCTTCTCCACCTCGCATGAGCATGCAAGATTTTGAAGGATTATTGTTGGATGAATGTTGGGTGCTCATTTCTGCAGCATAACATTAAGATGAAGATGATATGAGGATGATAGTTGAAGGATGCAAAGGCTCTAATGATATTTTGACAGAATAATAGATCTTGAGGCTCAATGCATTATAGAAAATTTAGCAGAATAATATTACTTGAGGCTCAATGCATGCTAATGGCTTATGAGGGGGTTTGATTTATAGGAAAGACTTGGTTCAAATGGATGGTTGAGATTAAAAAGCTAATTGACTGATGTGGACAGCTAGGATTGATTTGGTATTCCCACTCTTCGAGGGAGTTGTAGTCATTTGACAAGTGTCAAAGAGGATAGGGCTCATGTGTGCTTGTGTACATAAAAAGTACTACATATGAAAGATATTAAATAAAAGGTTGTAGTACCACTTATCTTTTTTTAATGAAAGAGGCACACATGTCGGCTAAATGATAAGATAAATTAATTAAATAAATAAAATTTATTTAATTAATTAGAAAGTCGGCTTATGATGAGAACTTAATTCAAATAAAATATTTGAATTAGTTGGGATATGAGTTGGATATTAATTAAATAAATTAAGATTTATTTAATTAATTGGATACATGAATAGGATGAGATAAGATATGATGTGGAAATTAATTAAATAAATAAAATTTATTTAATTAATTGGCTTAATGGATAAATGGGATTAAGAGTGGGATTTAGGACAAAATGCTACATGATGTCTAGGATAATGTTTTAACAAGGTGTTGTAGGACATGGACAAAGTTGGGACAAATTTGGGTGTCTACAGAGTTTGTAAGGTCAATGATGTCTGCATGAGATCAAAATTGCATGAGTCAAGTGAAACATGCTTTCAAGACCTTGGGAATTTAAGCCAAGTCTAGAAAGATCCCATTGTTATCAAACCTTAAGGCCTTGAAAGCATTTTGTGTTGAAAACCTGAGTTACTACACCCAGTGATGAAATTCAGTGACACTGCAAACTAGCACTAACATTCAATACATAGGTTTGCGCTATGAATCCAAGGTATTGCATTTTGCACCAAATTCCACTTGTGTTGCATATTAGTGCCGGTGCTAAAAACCACCTATGTTAGATTTGCAGGGAAAAGGCATTGCACTGCATATAGTCAGTAGACCTTCAAAAGCCCGCTAAGCTAGTAGGAATCAAAAATCCCGCTAAGGTAGTAGACATCAAAAACTCCGCTGAGTTTCAAACCCGCTAAATGCACACCACGTTGTCTTCATAATCCGCATTAATGGCAAATTTCCCTAGATTTAAAAGGTTTTAGATTAATTATTTTAGTTCATTCTGCATTCTGAAACCTACTGGGAGCTCTACGAGTGATTTCTGGCAATTCGTTGAGATGTGGATTGATCTTTGAAGCCCTCTCAAGCTTGATGCATTCAACCATTTTCGTTCGTTTGAGTTTACCATTCACAGGTTGATGTCCTTAATTTCACTCTGTTTTGCATTTAAAACATCATGATTTGGGGTTGGTTGTGTTGAATATTGGTTTGCAGTCATTGGTATCTATTTAGATTGCTCAAATTCCTTTGAGAAATCTTTTAAATGTTGTCTGCTTCAAATTTGGGATTTTCTTGTGCCATTGTGTATATCATGTTGAGAAATTCATGTATGGCAACTTAGGGTTTAATTCAAGCATTGTATGTGCGTTTAGTAATTTAGAGTCTTTTGAAGATGTAAATTGAGATCTCTATAAATGTCAGAAAACCTATACATACCATTGCCATGAGCATTCAAAACCCTAAATTCACCTATACCAAAACTTGAATGTGTTAAATAAAACATTCAAAACCAAGATCTTCAGTAAAATGTTGAAAGGATGCTTAGTGCTAAATTTCATTGTCACCTGACTTGTGGGGAAAAGGGCCTCTACTACACCTATCCACTACCTACCAGAATCCCTGCAAAATATTTTCCCACTTAGCGCTAAAAACTAGATATGTTGGATTTGCACTAAAAAGGTGGTGTACCGCATATGTCTGGTAGGGGGTATAAACCTACTCATTTGACACCATCAGTTTTCCCTGCTGAAGTCCTTATAGACACTTAGCATTAAATTCATAATCAATAGGACCTACACTAAAATTTGGTCCTACTGCACACATCCATTAGACCCCAAATTCCACGCAATCTGGTTATCATCAAAATCACTGCTGGCTCAACACTTTGCATTCTGCACTAAACACTCTGCCTACCGACTTGCCCTAAAAGAGCTGCCTACTGCACATATGCACTAGACCCCAAATCCTGTGCAAATTGGTAGGAGGTAAAACCACTGCTAACATAGTTTATTCCACTTTGCACTAAATACCTCACTTTCTACCTTGCGCTAAAATCCACCTATACCATAGAACTTGAATTCATTGCTGGTCAGTAGCACCTGATTTCCCACTAGATCTTGTAAGACATGAAAACCCCGCAAACCTCCTATGGAGTGCTTTTTTATAAATTTTTCTAAGGAAAGAAAGTTCATTTTGTCATGTAAATTGATTTAAGAGTGGAATGAAAGTGCTTTGCATGTTTTTGGTTAAATTTGAATCATTTGGCATTTAAAGATAGTATTTATTACATAATCCAGTAGGGCCTTAAAAGCCCACTGGACTATTTACATTGCTTCTTTTTATATACTTATGTAATAAATGTTAGAAAATAAGGTAGCATGCATGTCTTCAACCTAACAAATAGATTTCAAAGGGGTTTGTAGAGGTTTTTATGAAGAAACTTGGTCTAGGAAGTAAAATATAATCAACTGACTATCTAGAAACCTATGTCAAGAACCCCTAGGGCAATTCAATTACAAGGTTTACTTATTAGGTCCAGTCTTGTAGGATAAATGAGTGCTCAAGCCACTAGCATGAAGTACAAGTTCAAAGGGATCCCTCCGACAACCAAAATCACCTCAGCAGGGACAAACATTGGAGATATAGACCTGGGGCATATAGATATAGAGGAATTCAGAATCAAAGTCCTAGGGCCCAATCCTACTCCTGTGGTTAAGAAAATCAAAGACAATGGGATAGGTGAAGCAGTTGCCTTCCCTACATCAGTGCAATGCCCTGAACTGATTGTAGCATGTGCTAATAGATATGACCAAGCAACCAGAACCATTTGAACTCAAGATGGGCAGATTTTGGCAAACTTAAGTGCACTATCTATTGTAGAAAAATTTGGCATACCACCATTTCCAAAGCTCTCCATACTGGACAAGGAAGAGGCTAAAAAGATGTATAAGAAAGACCCAGAAGGTTGTAGGAAATAGATAAATGAGGGTTGAATGAAACATAGAAGGTCATCTCTGACAAAACTTCCCCGCACTTTGTACAGGAGTGACTTCAAAGAGGAAATTGGAGACTTAGTGACACTTTTGAGCAAAATTATGAGACTGCCCACTGCTTCTACATTTGAAGGGTGGATGTTTGCATACATTGAGGAGATCCTACATGGAGAAATGAAGATACACTGGGCTCAAATTCTTAGCAATAATATTCATGAATCTTTTGTTGCCTTCAAAACAGAAGAAACCTTCAAATGGACATCTTACATAGTATATGCCTTGGCAAGACAAGTGGTCTGTCATTGACTCTCTAGGATAGAAACTGTGGGGAATGTTGATGGGTAGCTTAAAGTATATGAATGCTATACACAACTTGAGAACTCCAAATCTTTGGTGCATTATAAACAAGTCAATTATGCCTTTACCATGCACATTACTCGAATCCTCCAAAATAACACTGTAGTGAGATTAATTCTGGGGGCTATGGCTGTGGTGCAAATATATGGGAGATGGTATATTCAATTTTAGAAATTTACTTATTTGAGAGTTCAGGGTTTCATAGGAGCACTATATAGGCTACCATGCAATCCCACTGATAAGATAGTTCTCCTTGAGATGACAAGACAACTCTTTCCAAGTGTAGGAAAACTGAAACACTTGCACAGAGCTAACATCAAGTTCCCAATCCTATTAGGAAAGGGCAATTACTCTTGCACCACCCTTGGAGCAGCAGAATACTCTGATACTAAACTACAGTTCTTGAAACTCCACCTATATGTAAGGAGAAAATATTTTGACCCTCATGGAGTAATGGAAAAGCATGTGAGCAAGAAATTGTTTCATAAAGAACATCTTGAGTATTTCTGGGCAAACTATGCAGATGACTATGAAGTGTTAAGAAGAAATTATTCTAGGATGTCATTTGATTTCATTAAGAGGTTTCACATAATACAAGTATCGAATCAAGTGGTGGAAGACAATAACTTGGTACAAAGAGGAGCATGGGAAGCACTGTTCAATTAGCCCCTTCCTTTTCCCAACTGGGCTGACTTAGAAGAAAGTTTACTAGATGAGGCCATGAAGAACCCAATAAGGCTAAGAAAAATCTAGGTTAGAAGACAAATTGCAACTTTGGAGCAAGCAGGTACAACATTTAATTATACAGAGGATGCCCTAGAAAAGGTTAATAGTGATGAAGAAGACCAACCTTTGGAGGCAGAAGATGTTACAGAACAAGGGGCAGCCAGGGAGGCTGATGTGGATAGTGAAGAACATATTCCCCTAGCAGAAAAAGGAAAAGCTAAAAAGGGTGCCCCCAAAACACAGAAGAAAGATTTCCCTCCTTCCACAAGAACAAGAGCTGAAAAAGGAAAGATATGCCCAGTGGAAAAGGAGAGACCTCCAAGGCAAAGAAGCCCAAAGTAGCAACTACTGCTACAGTCACCACTGCTACTGCTGTGAATACAACTATATCTGTTGTCTCCCCACTCCCATAAAGCACAACAACCTTTTCCTCCTCTGCCATGGACACCCCATCACCTATTCCTTCATCTACCATTGCCATTGTATCCTCTCCCTTGGCAGTAGATTCAAGCATACCTGATTCCATTTCCTCACCTGCCACCTCCACTTTTATTTCTTCTATTTCCCATTACCTTTCATTTCCACCATGTCTTTACCATCTATCTTTTCCATGTCTACCTCTATTCCTCTATCTATTTCATTTGCTACTCACTTTATCTCCTCCACCTCTTTCTCCACACAATCCTCTCTCCCACCCATTTCTACCATCTTGTCATCACCACCTTTCACCTTGACAGTGTTCAGTTTTTCCACTCCACTTTCTATTTCTTTTGTGTTGTCCTCTCCTCCTTCCTCACCTTTCACAGGCTTTGCATCATTTGGCAATCTTTCCAAGTTGTATTTACCACCTACTGTAGCTGGCTCTTTGATGGCCTTCAATGATTCTTTAACCAAGCCATTCAATGATCCCGCAAAAGTACCAATGCCTGCATCTCTATCTGTCCCCAAACTACTTGGTATAGAACAAGTGTGTGTAGAAATGGAGTCATAGGAATAGGAAGTAGTTAAAGATGTAACTGATGAACCTCTCCTTGACTCAAACATTGTCGAGGCAGTTGAAATATCAGATAGTCCAATAGAAGATGCAACAACAGATTCAATTTTGGAAATGGCTCAGAAGGAAGTACTAGAGAATTTGCAAAACATTGAGTAGCCAGAGTCTCCCCAGGATAAAATTGCAGATGATAATCAAGAGGACCAAGGGGCAGAGGAGGAGCTAGTGATAGAAAATATTCATTAAGATTCTTTCAATCAAGGAGATAGTCACATTGACTCTCCCAAGGGCACTTCCCTATCACCAAATTGGTTGCAATAAAGTTTGGGTAATAACCCTCCAGAAGTAGAGATGATGTCATTGGATTTAGATGCATTCCTGGCCCAAGTAGAAAAACCTAAAAAATAGAAGAAGGCCAAAATACAATCAAGAATCTATAAGGATATAATTGGAGCCCACATTGTAGAAGTGGTTGTACCTCCAGAATAGGTCAATAAGGAGGATGTGAGACCCGAAGATTATATGTAGTCACTACAGTAAATTCAGGGCCTGCATCAAGGGAACAAGAAATTGATGAGTTCAGAGGATCTGTGTCCAACATTCTGGACAAACTTAATAAAGATAAGTTAACAAAGTAGTAGCTGAAACAACAAAATGAAGAACTTAGGGCTTGCATCAAGTTTTTGATGAAGCCAATGAATGCAGATGGAGAGCCTCAGACACCACCCTATCTTCTGTCTAAGGAGGAATTAACAAATTTTGATAAGATCAAGACCACTACAGTGGCAACAAATGAATGGTTACATAAGCTATATAATGAAGGTTGTGAATGTTAGTGTGAATAGGGATATTACCTAACCAATTATTTCCCTTGTTATGTGGATAATTCATATTATTTAACTATTTATTAGTTAAATAATATTCACATACATATTCACATATTAATTTGACATAGTGAGCTTTCTAGATACTTCTAGTTGTTTCTAGTTGTTGATAGTTGTCTTATAGTTGTCATATCCTACACATCAACTAGTTGGCATCTTACCCTCTAGTTCTCACATGTAATAGGAATATGAAACTTGTCACATGACTAGAACTTCTTATCTCTCAACCTTGTCTTTATAAGAAAGCTATGTCTCTTCATTTTGTAAGAAGAGGGTAAGAGGAAGTATGTAATGAAGGCTGGAGCTATAGTTCTCTCATAATGCTATTATGCCATTAGAGCATTTACACTATTCTTTCATAGTACTATTATGTTGTTCATTTCATTTGCATTACAATTTATTGATTCTAGCTCTTTCAATTTGATTTTGCGTTATATTCTTTTTCAAGATTCTAACATGGTATCAGAGCATATTTTGGAAGATTAGATTCATTGTTTGAGAGTGCAAATCATGGTTGATCTTGATAGTTGATTATGCTCTTCTCTTGCATCAATTGATGACTTAGAGAATCAAAAAGACTTGATATAATATCAAATTTGTGAGGGTTTCCTCTTTGTGGCCTTGTATTGTAGGTTCATTTTGGAGCATGTTGTTGTAAATCTGAGCACACAATTGTGTTCAAGAGGTCCGAGATAGTCAAGATCATCTTTTGTTTCATCCAGATCAGACATCAGAGGCCAAATCTATGAGGGTTTGAAGTTGGGAGGTGCATTCCTGATCCAATAGGTAGCTGATCTTTTGGAGCACTTTGGGCAAAATCAGACCCTGCCATTACACTCAAGAGGCCCAAAAACCCCAAGATCAACTATCAATTCATCGAAATCAGACAAAGTTGCAGCGAGAGGCAAAATTTTTTGGCCCATAACTCGTATGGATCTATCGCAGAGAATATTCTCTGCATCAGCAGAAGATTCACAAAATCCTTGCTTGCACAGTGACTACATCAGCGAATCTTGGCATCCATATGATTGACCAATGGGTAAATTCATTATTCATTGGTTTAATATTTATCTACATTTTTTTAAAATTTCCTACGTGTCAAATCGCAGGGTACTACTGTACCCTGCGTAGACCTACATAGCACTGTAGCAGCAAGTTATCCATGGACCATCTGGTGGGTGCCACGTGGCCCTCCACATTAGACTAGTAAATGAAAACTCGGTAGTATCGGTGGTCATAAACTTTGGCGGCCAATATCCAAACTGTCGACGGCTTCAATCTAAGACCCCAATAGGTTTCAGCAGTGGGCAATTTTTCCATCAATGGTCACTGCTTGTTCATCGGTCGCTGTTTGAACACATCTATACCACCCTCAAAACCACCTTCTGCTAACTCTCAAGTGGTTTCACGCTAGAGTAAAGAAGTTTCTGGGATCTCGGTTAGTAGTTTTAACCAGACAACACACAATTTTCTGCAATCAAACGGTGGTTTGAGACAAACGCAAGGTGATTTTCTATTCCTTAGGTGGTTTTGGTGAATATCGACAGCAGTTTTGGCATTACGTTAGTAGACCTTGGCTCTATTTGGGCCCCCCCTCCATTGAGTTTTTTGATTTTGCAGTCCAACTTTGAAAGCCTATATCTGGCTCATTTTTGCTCCATTTTTTGAGCAATTTTTTTAATTTGGGCCAAAATTTCGTGCTCTTTTCAATGGTGCAATTTGATTTTAGTTTTGGTGTGTGGTTTGATCAAAAATTGCAGATTCTCATAGGTGACACTATATAGTTCTCATTTTGGGAACTTCGAAGACTCATAACTTTTGGATATGACCTCGAATTGAGGTGATTCTTTTTTTTGAAAGCGAATGATTTTTTGAGTACTATGCAGTAGTGTTGTTTGCCACACTTGGTTTCACTCTGAGATTCTACTTTGAGCATGCACTCATTTGATTGAGAATTTGTAAAGCATTGAGATCAAGTCCACTAAGTGTTTTTTGCTAGTGGCAATTGTACTCGCACTAAATATAAGGTGCCAAATCATATTTGCTTTAGGGGGGTTCTCGAATTGAGTGAAAATGGGGGTTTTGTGTCCTATGTGCTCTTTTTGAGTTACAAGGTAATCTTTTTAGTGTTTTCATCTCTAATCATTTGAGAAGATATCATGGGCTTTTCTAGTCATCTTCTGTGATCAATATGAACAAGGATAATTATGAGTCTTGGCAAAAAAGCATCGTCACACATTGTAGGTGGCTCAATCTTTTGCCTTATCTTTATGGCCACATACTGAACTAGATTCACCTTAGAAGAAGAATGCATGGGCAAATAGGAATGATCATATTGTAGGATTGATTAGTTCTAGTGTTGATTGTAACACTATGTGGGATTTTTTGGACATTGATTGTCCATGCACACTTTGGACTAAGATTTGGGAGATCTTTGGAGACCCACAAATTTCTCCATTCCTAGATGATCCTACAATGGATTGCCTCATACCCATTGATGATGCAAGTAATATGCCCTCTGATGATAATACAAAAGAGGAGCTTAAATATCTAGCAAGTCTTGATGGTTCTTGTTTTGCTTCTCTCTCCTTCTATTGAGATCATTGTTCCACCATCACCTATTGCTTCATCAGAGTTCAGTGTCTTTCCTTTGAGAGCCTCTAGTGACTCTTTGTACTAAGACATCAAGGATTCATCTCTTTCATTGATAGTTAAGGACACTCCTATAGTACCTACTACTACTTTTGAGTTCAATGATGCTTCATCGAGAGCTTCTAGTGATTCTTTGCAGCAAGATCATTTCAGTCTTCCTCATTTGGATTCCTATCTTGCAGATATATTATCTTTGTTTGTGGAGTCTCACATTGCTAATTTAGAGGACACATTTGAGGGGTTATCTCTCCTCTTTGATGATAGTACACATACACCTGCTATTTTTATAGGGTTTAGACAGGCTTCATCGAGGGCTTCCAATGATTCTTCATAGGATATCTTGTGGGATTTGCATTGTATCCACATGGCATGCATTGACATTTCACATCCATACATCAGCTCTTTGGATCTTTCTCTTTATCAGTTTTCACATGATTATAAGAGGTCAGTTATTTTATTTAGGACTGGGACTCCTGATTTGTTAGTGACTCATTTCAACATTAGCATGAAGACATTTGAGTAGTGTTCTGAGACAGGATAAATCATGAGACTTCCATCCTCACTTTGCTTCTTCGAATGGGAGTTACTTCAGCATTCACCATTGGAGTTGTTTCTTCCTAAGGGGAGAAATGTCATTTGCCACAAATGGATTATCATTAGTATTCATATATGGGCATCCTCTTTTGGACTAGGAGCTACTTTATTGTGGGGGGGTTTCATAGTCTCTTACACTCTCTATTCTAGGGGGGTGTTTTCTCTCTTATGGGGGGGATTTTTTCCTCATAAGGGGTTTTGTTCTTCTCATACTATAGAGAGCATTTTATGTTTTCTCCTTTTCTCCATTTGTGAGAGATTTTTTGTACATGGGTACCTAACATGGCCCTATGCTGGGACCCATTCTTGCATTTTTCATTATTGCTTTAGTCAGCTTCTCCCTAAGTTGCACTTAAGGGGGTGTGTTAGTGTGAACATGGATATTGCCTAACTAGTTATTTCCCTTGTTGTGTGGATAATTTATATTATTTAATTATTTATTAGTTAAATTGTGAACATAGATATTGCCTAACCAGTTATTTCCCTTGTTGTGTGGATAATTCATATTATTTAACTATTTATTAGTTAAATAATATTCACACATATTCACATATTAGGTTGACTTAGTGAGCCTTCTAGATACTTTTAGTTGTTTCTAGTTGTTGATAGTTGTTGATGGTTGTCTTATAGTTTTCATATCCTACACATCAACTAGTTATCTTACCCTCTAGTTGTCACATGTAATAAGAATATGACACTTGTCACATGACTACAACTTCTTATCTCTCAACCTTGTCTTTATAAGCAAGGTATGTCTCTTCATTTTGTAAGAAGAGGGTAAGAGGAAGTATGTAATGAAGGTTTGAGCTATAGTTCTCTCATAATGCTATTATGCCATTAGAGCATTTACATTATTATCTCATAGTACTGTTATGCTATTCATTTTATTTGCATTATAGTTTATTGATTTTAGCTCTTTCAATTTAATTTTGGGTTATATTCTTTTTCAAGATTCTAAAAGTGAAGTGATACTTTTTGCTACAAAATTACATAAGGATTTTTGCATTCTGAAGTCTGAATGGGAGGAGATTAATAATGATTGTACAACATGTTGGTTCCCAAATCAGCAAACATCAAACTCTAAAGGTTTGCCATTTCTTATGCTCAAGTTTGATGGCAGACTTGGTCAACAAAGACGGGAGATTGTTTGCACTTGTCTCCCCTGCACTTTAGGTTATGTTGCACCTGGGAGGGTATTCCCTTATTCACAACAAAATATTTAACTATGACTAATTTAGGCAGAATGCTCTCAAGTATGCACCAAGATTTATAAGATAAACCCAGATTGGTAATGTTCTTGGACTATCTAACTAGTTGAATCTGAGAGCATGCAACTACAATCCTACTCCAAAAATCCTAAAGGTTTTCAAATGATGTTCTGATTTTTGATTTGGTGTTTGGCTACAAAACTTGGGCTTTGAATCACAAACTTAATACAAAATCAGGGTGGTGCTTATCACAGGGTATGGAGTCAAATAGACATATATATGTGAATGATTTGCATAAACTCAACCAACATTCAAGTTTCAAGGGGTCTAATCAGCATTTGCCTTACAAATATTACCCAGGAAAGAGTATTTAGTTAACTCTACTTACAAATATCCTTGCCGCAATATATTCTTACTCATACTTAACCTAAAACAGTTTAATCTACTCCTTGAATAAAGGTCAAAGATTAAGCATGTAATACAAAAAATCCATATTATAGAATCTCAACAACCCTTAGTTATCAGATTCAAAAGAAGAGATGCATTCAACAATGGAGACAATCAACATAATACATGCATTCAACATTTCTCATTTAAATCAACATGAAACTGAATAACATTTATGCATAAATAAATTCAACATACAACTCATAAACTTATAAGACCAGAGATGAGACAACCCAGAAGAAAATGTATTTCATTCACTCCTCAAAAATATCCAAAATCTTCCATCCCCAAAAATGAGAGCCCATCTATTTTTTTTATGCTCAAAATATGTTGCCCTAAAAATTAACTCATTCCAGAGGTAGGTGAGATATTTTTTGAATACATTTTGCCTCCAAAATGACATTGGGAATAAAATATTAATACAATAAAAGAGGAAAAGAAAAATAAATAAAATACATTTTAATACCCCCTTTTAAAGTTTTACATTGTTTAATCTTTTCCCAACTTGAATGATAGAGTAGCTTGAGAATCCATTCCTCTGAACTAATATTTCATCCTCAACTTCTCCACAACATTCAACCTTTGAGATGTCATCACAACAACATTCAATTGAAACTTTTGCCCAAATCAAACTTTCAGGGTCGTTTTTAGTGAAACAGGGGCATTCTGCATTCATTTGGCACTCAAAAATTGCTCCAATCGTACTAAAAACCTTCACCAATAGATTAGGAATGGTCTGAGGAAGATTTCCAAGCATATAATAGTACAATTGAGTCAAAATTTGCTTTCAAAAAATAGCCTGAAGCTTTAAAACGTGATTACAGTTCTGGGCCTGCACAAAAATCCGTCTGGAGCAGCCAAAAATAGTAAAAAATGACAAGAAAATCTCCACACATGCCACAAGAATGGACGTAGGGTGATTATGCAGCATGAGATAGCCAACTTGGGTCAAGAATGACCTCTAAAAATCACCTAGAAGACCAAAAACGTGACTGCCAACACCAAATCTGCCTGGAACAATAGATAAGTTCACTGAAATTGCCTCACAAACGAAGGAGCAACTTTGTTTTTACCTGCAATAGAGGGGAAATGGCAAAAAATGCCCTACGATGGGCATAGCACACCATCATAGGGGACAGAAGAGAGGTAGCAGGGAGGGCTATGATGGTGCACTATCTGTATCGTGTACCCTCCTTTCACATAGTAAACTTTTAATAAAGTTTATAAACTTTATAAACTCTTCAATATGATGTTTGACTTTTCAAGCTCACATTCAAACCATCTTTCTTCCCTTTTTTAAATATGCATTTAATATTATTTCTTTAACATATGCATTTTGATTTTTTATACTTAGGCAAATATGAATTTCTCTCTCCAGGCGATTGGCATTATTCTACCATGGATAAACCGGGCGTTCGACGACTATGAAAATTTGCACAGGGGCCTAATCAATTATTTCAAGAAAACTCATTTCCTCAGAATTTGCTTCACTGACCAAATTCAGGCATTTGCTTTGTAAATTGATCCACCAGGTGAGTTTGCCGCAGCTGAAATGCATTAAAACAAAGCATCAAATGGTCTCCGATTTTGATGAAATTGAAATTGGAGATGTTTGAGACTAAATTAACAATTGGGTCACCCTCAGAATCATGAAATTTGAAACTTTTTGGGAAGCCAAAATTAGCCCGATTGCAGTCAGAGAACAATTAAATACCCTACTAAAACTTGTCCTGGAAGCATGAAATTGAGCAAGCGTGTTCTCATATGTGCCAAGAAACTTTCCTCCAACCGGATTTGCAAGATAATTTCTGAGTTGCAAAATTTTAATCATTAAAGGTAGCCTCCATGGTAGATTGAGCAGCTTGCCGACCAAGCCTTCGTCGACACCTCGAAAGGATTTTGGCACATCAAATTTAAAAAATTTGAGGGTGCCACCAGTGGCTCTTTCTTGGGGATGCATGCCTCTTGCAGGCATGGCGAGATTCCAGCTATCTCTAGGACGTAGAGCAGATGCCTACTCGATCGGGCTGCAAAGTCAATATTCTATTTTGCATTAAAAATTATACCTTTAATTTTATTTGGTGGCCCTGGGCCCCCAAAAATGAAAAACTAGAAGCCTCTTCTATCAAATATCCTATTTTCATCTTATTTCTTTGGTTCAAGTTTGAAAGCACTACCACAAGCTACCCACAAACTAACCTTGGTACTACCATGCCTAACCACATCACTGAGCCTGCCCTTGTCAGTATTACCTTTGTCAATTTGCACTTTAAAATTAGGCACTGATGCACACATATTATCATATCCTTCAGCATCAGGCAATTCATGAATGTCATATTCATTGAACAATGCATTCTTATATGGCATACAACATTTATCACCATCCATGTCACTATTATGCATTATAAAGTGATCTTCTTGCTGGATTGAAAACTAAAAGCACTCATAGGACCCCATATAGCTAGGATCATTAGGTATCACTTCATCATAAGTTTGCATATCAAAGAGGAAGATGCCATATTCATTTTTTTGCACCTCATGCAAACAACCTTCAGCTGCACCAAATAGGAAAGGTTCATACTATGGCATCTTTCTGAATTGGATATCACTATGCTGATAAGAGCCCACATCCAAGAATGTTAGCTCAACTTCCCAATAATGCCCTTCAATACTTTGGAAATGACACTCATTCATATCATGGGTATTCCACAAATCAGCAAATCTGTCTAAATTAACTTCCAAATCTTTCCTCATGTCTATGTATACATTTTCACAAGAAGGCATAGACAAGTCTAAATATACTCCATCATAATGGTCATCAAATGAGTTACTAAGAACTTGACCATCTCTATAATGAACTTCATGATATTTGTTGATCTCTCTTTCATCAGTATAAAATTTAGAATTTTCATCAATAATAATGCTTTGAATTTCACCATACTCAACCAAGTCCTCATCATCATATGTATCATCTACTTGGAAAAAGGTTGATCCAGGTATCTCAAAATTATTATAGTATGCTGCTGGTTCATGGACAGCTGAACATGCATCTTTATTGCTACATACACCAATGAATCCCTTGTGTGAAGGAATATCAACCTGTGTCAAACAAAATTATAATTAATAAAAGAATAATCATGCTCAACACTACTACTTGTTTCAATCTCTGATTGCTCTTTGTCATCTTCTAATGCTTCTTCCTCTTGCTCTCCATGAGAGCTGCAAGCATCACTTAATTGTAAATCAAAATCCACACGGCTGTCATTTCTATCATTAAAATCTGGATACTCAATAGATTCATCATAGCATGTTTTTTGTTCACCAACAGTATTGCACCCTCTATTGAATGGAAACATTTCTGTATCTACAAAGAAAAAAACATATTCCATCTCAGCATTAATTTCATGAGCTGGAGGCTTTACATATAATTATGAACCAACACATTCTCTAGTGTCATGCACATCAACATCCTCATAGAAGCATTCATAATCCACAGAAAAATAATCAGACTTGTTGTCATCATGATCCTCATCACAAGAGAATTTATCATTACATAAACTATGCTCAGAATCTTTAGGAGGAATCCTTAAAATTCCACTCTCAAAATCATGAACACTAATTTGCAAGAAAGTATTTGCAACATTTGCACTGATGTCACTGATTAAAACATAACATGGGGAGACATCTTGCATCTCTTTTACTTCTTCAGCATCCAAGATATCACAGGAAGAAATTTTATATATATCTATTTTGTCATCATGCCATGAACCTTTATTTTCATTACTGATATATTTGTTTGCATACATGTTGCTTATGGGATGATTACATTTACCATCCTTTCTAACACAAGATGGATCTTGATTTTCTGACACACTTTCTTTAGTTATGTGCATCATGCTCTGATTTTTTCCAATGGGACAGCAACTATCTGCATTTTGTGACACCACACCACTTGCATAATCACACTGAGTGAATGTATAAGCTAGGATAGCAGGGATGTGAGTGCTCTGGCATTCATTTTCAATACTTGAAGTGCACCCTTCATCAACATTTTGAGCCTCAGGACAACAAACACTTGCAGACAAAAAAATATTTGTGCATTCCATGCTTCTAGTTGTTCTCGATGTCCATAGTAATCTAATATGCTTGATGAAGTGTGGTAGGCTCCTTATCTCTTAACCTGTAGCTCATTTTCTTGTCAAATGCACCCAAATAAATAAGCAAAGCCATTGCATCATTAGGCATGATTTTTTTGGAATTCTTTTCAATGCCTTTATGAATCCGAGGTTAGAATCTGGAACTAACTCATCTTCTTCAATGTGGATATGCATGAAATCATTAGGAAGTGAAAACTCAAACATTCTTTCACCGAACCGTTCTATGAATGTTGATTGAAATTCTTCCCAAGAGTTGACAGAGCATGCCGGAAAATAAGAGAACTAGTCCCTTGCATCTTCATTTAGAGATTAAACAAATAATCTCATGATCACATCCTCATGATCAACTTCATAGTCATCCATTAGATTATTAAACTATTGTAGGTGCTTTTCTGTTGATTCACTCTTTGCACCACTAAATGTAGGTAGATATTTTTTGATTGTAGATGGTATGACATTTGGGAAACCACAAATGCCATCAGAATTTATGTCTTTGTACCTCTCAGTGCTGAAATTTCTTTGATGGCATGACAGGGGTACCACGCTATGCATTGCTACATTTGGGTCCATACAAGGATGTAGGGGTTGATAATACATTTTTTTAACACCTTTACAAGTCTCTTCACATTAACTTTGCAGTTACACAGGGCAACTCAGACTTCTTTTACAACAATGATCTTAGGCTTTTAAAATACAAACTACCACTTCAGCTTGCCTAAGGTCCTCCATATAAGTCTCTTAAAAAAAATTGCATACTTCTTTGAAAATACAAACTACATTCTTAGCAAATGCAAAAGTATGCAAGCCTATCACCACTATTTCCCTTTTAACCAGTGCTAACTTCACCTAATAGGGAATCATTTAAAACTCATACACCATGGTTTTTTGAAAACCAAAATATGAAAAATATTTGGATATGTTGCAGCAACTAATCCTTCTTCCTGTCTGAAAATATGCTGATCAGGGACCTTTTTATCATTTATCAGGTTCTTTACATGCTAAGTCACCACCTCTCTTCATAGAGGATTGATTGCAAGCAGCAAGGAGCTCCTTACAACCTTTCTTTTGTTTTGGGTTCTCTTCCAACAGAATAGCCACACATAAATCCTTTTAAAATTGCTGCAATAAAGCACTTCCAGGCCTGATAACTTCCTAAAATCTGAACCAAATGCTCAGATCCATCAAATTCTAGACTCTCTTATCATGGATATGTTGTTGTTCCCCAGTAGAGTTGCCAATTTTGTTGGTTCCCAAATCATCAAACATCAAACTCTAACGGTTTTCTATTTCTTATGCTCAAGTTTGATGGCAGACTTGGCCAACAAAGATGGGAGATTGTTTGCACCTGTCTCCCCTACACTTTAGGTTTTGCTACACCTGGGAGGGTATTCCCTTATTCACAACAAAAGATTTAACCATGACTAATTCAGGCAAAATGATCTCAAGTATGTACCAAGATTTATAAGATAAACCTAGATTGGCAATGTTCTTGGACTTTCTAACTGGTTGAATATGAGAGCATGCAACTACAATCCTACTCCTAAAATCCTAAAGGTTTTCAAATGATGTTCTGATTTTTTATTTTGAGTTTGGCTGCAAAACTTGGGCTTTGAATCACAAACTCAATACAAAATCAGGTTGGTGCTTATCCCAAGGATGGAGTCAAATAGATGTATATATGTGAATGATTTGCATAAACTCAACCGACATTCAAGTTTCAAGGGGTCTAATTAGCATTTGCCTTACAAATACTACCCAGGAAAGAGTATTCAATTAACTCTACTTACAAATATGCCTGCTGCAATACATTCTTCCTCATACTTAACCCAAAATAGTTTAATCTACTCCTTAAATAAAGTTCAAAGATTAAGCATGTAATACAAAAAATCTATATTCTAGAATCTCAACAACCCTTAGTTATCAGATTGAAAAGAAGATATGCATTCAACAATGGAGACAAACAACAAAATACATGCATTCAACATTTCTCATTTAAATCAACATGAAACTGAATAACATTTATGCAGAAATACATTCAACATACAACTCATAAACTTACAAGACCAGAGATGAGACAACCCAACAGAAAATGTATTTCATTCACTCAAAAATATCCAAAATCTTCCATCCCCCAAAATGAGAGCGCAACTGTTTCTTTTATGCTCAAAGTATGTTTCCCTAAAAATTAACTCATTCTGGAGGTAGGTGATATTTTTTGAATACATTTTGCCTCCAAAATGACATTGGGAATAAAATATTAATACATTAAAAGATGAAAAGAAAAATAAATAAAATACATTTTAATATCCCCTTTTAAAATTTTACATTATTTAATATGTTCCCAGCTTCAATGGCAGTAGCTGGAGAATCCATTCCTCTGAACTGATATTTCATCCTCGGCTTCTCCACAACATTCAACCTCTGAGATGTCATCATAACAACATTCGATTGAAACTTTTGCCCAAATCAAACTTTCAGGGTCGTTTTTGGTGAAACAGGGGCATTTTGCATTCATTTAGCACTCAAAAATCTCTCCAATCATGCTAAAAACCTTCACCAATGGATTAGGAATGGTCTGAGGAAGATTTCCAAGCATATAACAACACATTTGAGTCAAAATTTTCCTTCAAAAAATAGCTTGAAGCTTTAAAATGTGATTACAGTTCTGGACCTGCACAAAAATCTGCCTGGAGTAGCCAAAAACTGTAAAAAAAATAACCAGAAAATCTCCACACATGTCACAAGAATGGATGTAGGGTGATTATACAGCATGAGACAAGCAATTTGGGTCAAGAATTACCTCTAAAAATCACCCAGAAGACCAAAAACGTGACTGCCAGCACCAAATCTGCCTAGAGCAGCAGAAAACTTCACCGAAATCGCCTCACAAATGAAGGAGCAGCTTTGTTTTTACCTACAGCAGAGGGGAAATGGCAAAAAATGCCTTGCCATGGGCATAGCGCACCATCGTAGGGGGTAGAAGAGAGGCAGCAGGAGGGCTGCGACCCTCCTTTCACATAATAAACTTTTAATAAAGTTTATAAACTTTATAAACTCTTCAATATGATGTTTGACTTTTGAAGCTCACATTCAAACCATCTTTCTTCCCTTTTTTTAAAATGCATTTAATATTATTTCTTTAATATGTGCATTTTAATTTTTTATACTTAGGCAAATATGAATTTCTCTCTCCAGGCGATTGGCGTTATTCCACCATGGGTAAACCGGGTGTTCGACAACTATGAAAATTTGCACAGGGGCCTAATCAATTATTTCAAGAAAACTCATTTCCTCAGAATTTGCTTCACTGACCAAATTCAGGCATTTGCTTTGTAAATTGATCCGCCAAGTGAGTTTGTCGCAACTGAAATGCATTAAAACAATGCATCAAATGGTCTCCAATTTTGATGAAATTGAAACTGGAGACATTTGAGACCAAATCAACTTGGTCACCCTCAAAATCATGAAATTTGAAACTTTTTGAGAAGCCAAAATTAGCCCGGTCGTAGTCAGAGAATAATTAAATACCCTACTAAAACTTGTCCTGGAAGCATGAAATTGAGCAAGTGTGTTCTCATATGTGCCAAGAAACTTTCCACCAACTAGACTTGCAAGATAATTTATGAGTTGCAAACTTTTAATCACCGAAGGTAGCCTCTGGGGTAGATTGAGTAGCCTACCGACCAAGCCTTCGTCGACATCTCAAAGGATTTTGGGACATCAAATTTGAAAAATTTGAGGGTGCGACCACAACATATGAATATTATTAATCCCATGTGCATCCTAGAGTCAAGACCATGGTAAATCTCCATGATGAGGTATTGATAGCAAAAGGTATTTTAACCCAAGATAGATTAGATAAGCCAAAACAATGGTTATAATTAATTACACTGAGAACGGAAGTTTTTGATAGAGCTAGAGATTCTTTCAACATAGCAAGGGCCCAAATTATGGAAGTCATTTATAAAACAAATGATGTGCTATGAGACTACACAAATTCTGATCTTGATGATATGGCATCAGTTGATATGCAGGATTGTAAGGATAAGTTGCATCATGTTATTCATGGAGAATCACCATTGAATATGATTGACAAATTGGATAAATTTAGTGATCTCTGGGCAATATTTTTATAATTCAAAAGAGATACAAGGTCAAGAGATGTAGTTTACAGTCCATTTTCATGACAGGTTGGTTGATTGAGGTTTAGAATAAAATACATCAAAGATCCTGATCCTACATATATGAATCCAGCATTATCAACACTTACAACATATCACAATAGAAAAGCAGAAACAAATAAAGTCAATTTGGATGATGACGAGGACCAATAGAATATTCTAGTTGAATTTTAAAATCCTATCACTCCCCTTCAGCTCTAGATTTTGGGGGTCATTTGACCTTATTTTGGCTTTATTATGCTTTGTAAATTGACTTTTCACTATATACAGCTTAATGGGTAGTCATTTTGTCCACATTCAATGTATTTAGAAGCTGTATTTTGTCTTTTTCCTAAGGGGCAAATGTAAACACAAAAATGCAACTAACTGTTGTGCTTCATTAAATGCAATGTAAATCTGGGCCATTGGTGTTGAATTAATCTCCACCATCCATCAAAAACTCGGTATGGTGCCTTCCTCTATAAAATGGCCTACCCATTCTCTTATTGTAACAGACTCTTGATGTTGAATTGCTGAGACTATACTGAATTTCTAATCAATACAAAGCAAGTTTTGTAGGTTTTATGGGAATTTGCATGTTGTGTTATCTATTTTGGTTTTCATGGTTCACTTTAAATCTGCAATTAATTAGATGTGCTATTACAATGTTGAATCAATATTGAAGGTATTTGATGAACACTTTGGTCCATACTATTAGTGCTTGCTAATTGTAAGTTGCTATGTATAGTTAGTCTGGGTATTTCATTGAGCTTTGTTCGATTGCATCTCACAAGTCAAATTTTGCCTTAATCTAGGTATTTAATGAATGAATGTAGTTTGAAAATCATAAACCTCCATTGAAGATTGCATCATTTTCTGTAGCATTGTGGTTTTTCTGTAGCTTGGTAAAACAAAAAGTGGTTAATAAAAGTGTTTGTCTACCAACAACATTCTCTGCATTGTGATTTTCACTTAGGATTTGAACATTACTCTCTAAACCCTTATCCTTTTGCATTTTCTTTATAAACCATTGTTAGATTTAAGATTTTGAGCAGCAATCATATTCTAAATCTGCTGAAATCATCCTAGGGTTTTGCACACTTTGCTATCACAATTTTATTAAACCCTAGTCATTACATGTAAGTCCCCCTTGTTGGTACAACTGAAACATTCCACTAAAGTTATTCCTACAAGCTAAGACCTAGCTATATAATCCTTGAGGCAGTCCTATCTAGGATAGGATACCTTTCAAGAGAGGTGAGATACCTTGTATTTCATATACATTGTTGTGTACTAAAACCACCATCAAAACTACCCTTCACGAAGAGTATAGAAATAAGAAACTAACAGGTTTGTCATATGAGGTCTAGTTCTATGTCCTACGTACCACAATAGACCATACAACTCTAGACAATCATCTAGCTAAGTATGATCCTACTGACAGGTTACACCATCTAGACACTGTGAACAAACTAATGCATGCAGAGACAATTGCACCACTTTGGCCAAAGTTTCTATATAGATAAATCTTTACAATAAACACAATCATGAGTTCACACACCTCTAACTTGACTTGGGAACTATCTCATCCTACAATTGATTTATTTTGACTAAAACACTAGTCATGAAATGTCTTGACTAAGTTTCATTCCTAGCCAATTTGACTTAGAATCTAATCTTGAATTCTAGGATATAAATACAATGAATAAGTTTGGTAGATTTATTTTTTTTAAGATTCCTTCATTGCATTTTGCAAACATTCGAGTCTATGACTTCCTATCATTCTACTCACCGACTCAAGATGGAGCACAATTGTGCTATAAGTCATATTTCGACTTTAACAAGCTATAAATAACTTTATCATAAGATTCTTAGACAACTTATAATTTCTTAGTCTATGGTTTTCTTGACCCTTATATTATCGACCATAAATACACTAAATTAAATCAATGTCTTAATCACATTGAGAGACTTAAGTTTACTATACCCATCTGGTTTGATCCTAGGGTTTTATTTTCTCTAACCCAATTTACAAAATATCATAAAAACTCTTGTTATCCAAAGATAATAATGAATAATCATATTACATGATTATAATAACCTCTAGTCTTCTCTAGACCACTTAGGTTGTATTCAACTTCACTTCTCATAAAATATGGAATATGAGTTTCTGTCATCATGTAAATGAAATCTAATAAATATTTTCCATAGCATAAATACCATTAATAAAGTTAGTTCTCCAAAATAGGTTATGAGTCTATAGAGAGTGATAAATAAAGTTTCCATCTAATAATCTCCTTTCATCCACTATCTCTAGATATAGAAAGGTTAAATACCTATGCACATTATCCTTGTACATAACAATATATACTTACTTTATAGAAGTGTGCATATATAATAATATAATTTGCACCTTGGATATACCAATGATATCAAATACCATTCTTGTAATTTACTTAGGATAAAAGAAACCTATCACTAAGTCTTAGGATGAATACAATATAACTTTAGAATATAATAGAGAAGAATAGTATACAACTCAATCTTCACTTACTGCTCTTGACTCCTTTGTCCAATCTGAGTACTCTAGAGGCTCAATTTGATTACAAATGATATAAACTTCATAGTTTAATAACAAGGAGTAAATAACTAAAACAAACTAAACCTCTTAGAATACAAACCTCTGCTACATCTCAAGATCTAGAAAAGATATACAAGGAGACTGACTATTTACAACAGTACTGTCTCGGCCTACTTAAGTTTATACAACTAGATGGCCTGTGTAAACAAAACATAAAGCACTAAAAATAGTCACTAAGTTTCCTTTTTGTGGAATAAGGTAAACAAATACAATTCTAAGTAGTGAGCAGAGATACATAGATATCTCTATACTCAACCAAATACAATATTTAGCTATTGTTTATCATAAACAGTGAGAAAGAAGGCTATTCGACCTTAAACTCAAACATTAATTAGCTTACTAGTTTTCGATACTAGAAGAGATGAACTTAGTTCATTGACCAAGATAACACAAAGATAGTCTATGTCAAATAGTCACATAGCTTCTCAAAAATCAGCCAAGTAAGTAGAGAAATAATATAAGTTTATTGGCCAAGCAACATACAGAAAATCAACCATTTATATATACTACATATCGGCCATGTTCATATAGAATACCGACCATATTCCTACAACGATATTGGTCATATTCATATAGAATATCAACCATATTCATACAGAAATATCGGGCATAATCATAAATATTATCAATCATATTCATATAGAAATATCGGTCATATTCATACTGAATATCGACCATATTCATACAGAGATAAACTAAGGCTTACAACCTTATAACATATAGAAATGTATACAACTTATGAATCATATCAATACTTAAAGGATTTTAAAACAAAAGAGAAAAACCTGTATTGAATTTGACTGAAGAACTTTCAATAGTCAACGTACTTCCTAACAATGAGCTCAATGCTACTTTTGTGCTGCTAATTGTACTTCCAGATCTCTTCACATATCCTCCTTTGTTCTCTCTGTGTATCCCTTAGATAATGCTCCCAGAGTGATTAATAACAACTATCCATACCATATTTTCACTCCATAATTATAGCCTACGTTTATCCCTCATAGACATGTAATTAGTGGAGGTGGTGGTCATAAAGGACAACTCCATGCATTGATTGATATGCTCCTCCTTTCTCTCTAAATTAGTTAGGGAGTAAAGGAGTCGAGACACTTTTCAATAAAAGTTGTTTGTGTTGGCAACATAGTCAAGAGACACTACTCTGATGGAAAGTTGTATGTTGTCATTGATGGCAACAAAGCATAGTAAAGTGGTTTTTAGTCACGAGTCATGCTACCAAGGTTGGGTAAAGGTCCGAAAAACTTAGTCAAAATGGCTAAGTATGGGCAAGCTGCAGAGTGACAGAGATTGGGTCATTATGCCTCCACAGTTAAAGATCATTATATGCAGTTCAGGTATGTTGTTCATAGCTATTTGGTGATCACATGTTCCAGTGTTCAAGTTCTGACTTCCTCTAGAAGTCATATGATGAAATGTCTAAGTCCAGGTGAACAGAGTCAAGATAGGAACAATGCATAGTACCAAAGTAAAAGAGTCCACATTCCTCCACTGTTGAGTATTTTGATTTGTGGCTCTAAGGAAATAAAGATACTTATTATGAATACATAAATCTAGAGTTATAGCTTCTGAAGTTCCTTTGATCACTTTCTACAAGTTGTTCTTTATCGATTTACAGTCTGACAATGTTTCATAGTGACTGAGTGACAGTTTAGAGATCCACATTTTTTTTTAGTTGAATACTATGTTCTATGGTTCTAAAGGTATGAAAAGAGAGCTATAATGGATATTGGATATGATCTCTAGAGTCTCATATGGTCTACATTAGAAGTTATGATGTGACAGTTGAATTGGTCAAGTATGTACTTAAGAGATAAGCTGACAGGCATGTTAGATCTATATGCGGTGAAGATATAATGTTTGAACAATCAATCTAAGTGGTTGAATGATTGGTCCCAACCTATATGGAGACTATGGTATGTTTGTTTGGGTCCGCATTATTGTTTGTGCACAAGATCAAGCCAACAAGATATAACATTTTTATACACGTTTCATGTTTGGCTTGTTGACCTAATTGTGAGATGAATCTTGCTACGAATATATATACTCAATGGATTTCGATGTTGAAGGTATGGAGAAGTGTGAATAAAGTACAAATAAAATGTGTGTGCAATCTAAGGTAGTTTTGTGATCAGAAAAAGATATTAAAAGCAGAAGGGTAGAGCATATGTGGAGCAGAGCAGAAAAGTAGGGTAGACATTATGAAGACATTTGAGTCTATATACTGAGCTATTAGTGGAACTACACTTCAACATTCTATAGATGCATTTGCAGCAGTCATCTCTTAGCGGTGAGCCAATCCTCATTCTATCATCTCTTCTATTTTCTTGGTAGTGAGCCTATTGTAGTGAGTACTTCTTTGGATAGTGAGACCTTGGGCAGTGAGCCCTAAGGTAGTGAGCCTTCATGTAATTCGGTATTGTTATCATAATATATTGTGAGCTAACACTCACCGTGATTTTTCTATTTTTAGGTTTTCCACATAAAAATCTTGGTGTCTATGTGTGAAGTCTTTATGGTTGTTGTTCTTATGTATGTTTTGCTTTCAAGTTATTAAATGTGGTAAATGGATTAAGAAATGTGTGAAAGAGAAGTTTTGCAGAATACTGATTCAGCCCCCCCTCTTAGTATTCATTGTGATCAACAATTGGTATTAGAGCAAGGTTCCTTGGAAGAAGTTTAACAACTTGAGGAAGATCTGGAAAAGAGTACTCATGGTAGCGAGAAGGTATCCTACTCTAGGCAGTGTCACAATTGATCAATAATTAAAAGTAGCTCTTGAAGATCTTGATAAATATGAAACAAATATCCAGTATTTGAAGGAAAATGTCAAAAAATGCATCCTAAAGCTAAGAGATCAAGTTAATAAATCAAAGGATAGGAATAGAGAGCTAAGTGAACAATTGATTGAAGCAAATGAAACCCTAAATAATTTATCAAGGCTGGTTGAAGAGAAAGAAAAATCTGAGGAACATTTGAATCAAATATTAAAAGACAAATCTGAAGAATGTGAAAAGTTGGCAAAAGATATTATATTTCTGAAGTTTGATTTGGAGGTGGCAAATAGTTACAAGAAAAGTTCAAAATAATCTCTGCAAAACTTGATGAGTTGCTTGATAGTAAGAAAAACCCAGATGACAAGAAAGGTTTGGGATTTGAAAGAGGATAAAGTTCTAATTCAAGTCAAGAAAACATTGAGATGAGGAAAATTAAAGGCAACCAGTTCAGGAATCAGAGAAGAAGACCTAGAAGACCTCCAATTAGATAACCAAATGCTCAAAGGTACCCTTCTTTCAATGGCTACTGTTTTAATTGCAATAAGGTTGGTCATAAGGTTACTCAGTGTAGAAATAGAATGAATCAAAATACTCTATCTTTCTCTAGTCAATGTTTCAATTGCAAAAGAATTGGTCACATGGCAAGTGAATGTAGGAGTGTAATGAGGAAAGGCTTCAACAATGTAAGGAACACTCAATCCTTTAATGGAAAATGTCTTGCATGCAATAGATTTGGGCATATGGCTAACTAATGCAGAACAAGAATGAATCCAATCAATAGAACGAATCACGAATAGAGAAATGTGGTATGATACAATTACAATAAGTTTGGACATGTTGCAAGATTCTATAGATCCAAGAATGAGAAAAGAGACTATCCTGTAGAGAAGAGGAAAACAAGGCAGAGAGAAGCTAAAGGTAAGAACAAGATTGATCCAATGGAAATCAAGAAGGAAATGAGCATGGTCTAGATTAAGAAGGATGTCAGGGATGGATCTGCACTAGTCTCTGGTGTAGATACTTCCTCCGGGAAGTAAATTGGGAGCTCTGGCTTAGGGGGAGCAGTATTGAAAATCTAAATCCCCTAGCCAGATAGTCAGTGCTGGGATCTGACATGAAGATATGATGAAAAGATTTATATGATAGACCTTTTGAAAGAAATTTTGGTAGAAAAGGATCAAATGTGGAGCATTACAAAGCAATCTTGTTTGACTAGGCTTATCAGAGAAGTGTTTGACATCTTTTTGAAGGACAACATTTATGACGATTAGGTTAAGGAAATCAAACGTTAAAAAGGCTTGGATTCAAAAGGTTAATCACCTTACATTCAAACTATCAAGTGTCTAAGAAGAACTCTAGAGAAATTCCAAGAAACTACAGCGATTTCCAGAGTGATTCAAAGAAAGCCAAATCGATCTCAAGCAAAGAAAACCCTAATTTGGCAAAAGAGGTATTTTCTATTTGAAATCCTATTGTAAATTTGATTAAGTCTTTGTGGAAATGGAAACACCACAAGTGGTTGATATAACTGAGAGACCGAGACCAAAATTCAAGAAACACCCCTTCAAATCAATAGAAGTTGATCCAATGCGTGCATTTTTAGATATACTACATGGAGTGATGTATGCAGAGGATATTAGGGCTTACATCCACGTTGCCCTAGAAGAACAGGGGAAGATCTAGCTTACATACTTGTATCTAAAAAATTTAACCAATGATAACTTTGATCTGAAGGAAGAATATAAGGCATTGGAAGAAAAAAAATTCACTCAGTATATAGATTTTCTAACATTTGTGGATCACAAATGGGTCCGGTATGTACTAAGAAGAATCCATGATGAATTTATGTGGTTTAACACTCCATTCATGATTACAAAAGATGTCATAAGAGCAGTCACAAGATTGAATTCTACCGGTACAGTGCCTATACTAAAGGTAGTGAAAAATAACACAGTGTCAGAAGCCACCAGAGCTAAATTTGACAAAGGGCATTGACAATTAATGACATTGAAGATCATTCCGTAAGGTTTACATCAATGGTGATAGGATACAAAATCTACTTCACGGACCAGGAGAATTCTGTCTCTGGTACTACTATATATATAGCCTATGAGATGGTGAAGAAGAATGCAGAATATGATTTGTGTGAATTACTCCGACAACAGTTGATGGAGAATTTAAAGAAGACAAAGGAGCAGAAATATCCATTCAGGTTTAGTACTTTAGTTCTTTGCCTATTCTTTTATTTTATGCAAGAGCTACAAGGATTGAAGAACTCATTTTGGACTAGTGATAAACCAGTTGTAGTATAGATTAGAAATCACCTTAACGGGATAGGAAGTTATGATGCACAAACTACAGCCCTATGGGGTTACTTTAAAAATTTCTAGAGAATCAAGCAATCAAGGGAAAGAATACCTAAGGCAATTGTTGAAAAATATAAGAATGACATATGCTTCATTGTAACTAAAGATCAATGTATGATGGAGGTTGTTGAGCCTAGGACAATCTAGGTTCTTCCTATGGGATATGAAGTGGTAGGAAATATACTGGATGGTTATGCTCAACATGTGTTAAGAAAACCCAGGGACACAAATGAACCAAGGTTTGGTACCTATGAAGAATTATCTGTGAAAGTGCATGTTGAACTGAGGAAGCCTGAAACTCAGAAAAAGATGAGGAAATTAGTTAAGGAATATGCCCAGAGAATAGGGATTACAAAAGAAGAAATTGCTAAAACAAGGGCAAGAACAGCTGAAAAATTGAAGCAAAATGAACCTACGAAGGCTCCAGAAGAACCTGAAAAGAAATCAGAGGAGCTTGCAGAAACAAAGAAGAGAACAAGAGTTTATATTTCATCTAGTGAAACAAACTTTGAAATTGCATCTAAATCCTCGGGTATTCCCTCCATAACCATTGCAAAAGCACAAACTAGGAAGAGAAAGAAGACCAAAAGACAAAGAGTGTATATGACTATTGATGAAGTTGATGATGAGGAAACTAAGTCTGATGAAGAGGTGAAGAAGATGAAGGCACAGAGTGCACCACCCTTAGGTTTTTAGCAAGGCAAACCCTCTAGTTCTACAAAAGTGAAGACCTTTGGTAAGGGTAAAGGGAGAAAGAAGGCTAAGACTAAAGTGCCTATAGAAGACCAGGCTACAATGAGTCTAGAGGAAGTATTGAAGGCCATTATAGTTGATGGCAATCTAAAACCTATTGCCCAACTGTATGATGACCTTGATGATGCAGATAAAGATATTAGGGAGGCTACTGTCATAATGTATCTAGATATTTATAACAGATCCCTCATTGAGGTAGTCTCTGATCTTCTTGACAGCTTGGCAAGTATAATGATTGCTAAAAGGAGGAAGCAATGACTAAGGATTTGGAGGTAAGAGAAAGCTCATTGCTCAAATTTTGTCCAGATGTGACCCCTGAGGAAGGAGTGAAAGTCTTAAAACTACTTGGAGACAAAATTGAGATAAAAAGAAGAGTCAACACTCTAATGGTAGGGTACACTGAGAAAATTGTAAAAAATATAGAGCAAGAAATTCTTGAGATCCTAAAGGATCTTAACATCCCAACTTTTTTAGACAAAGAGGAGGTAAACATTAATGTTGACACTTTTGTTCCTGAAGATAGTATGGATCAAGACTTGGAGAAAATAGATGCAAATCCTTTGGTAAGCCCTAGTAAAGTTAAAGAAATGAATGAACAAGAGGTAGAGAAAAGCCCTAAGAAAACTAAGAAAGAAGGTTAATCCCCTGTATCTGATCAAGCCCCTGCTAGTGATGAACAAGACATAATGGACAAGGATTCATCAATGACAAGTCCTCCTCCAGATCAACAAACTGATGATCAAACAAACAAGGAGAAGATTGATGAACACATAAAGGTTGATCAAAGTGAGAAGAGCCCTGCATCAGAACAAAATATTGGTCAACAAGAAAATATGGACATGGAACCTCCCGAACAAAATCAAGAAGTGTTTGAAGAAATGACAAGAGAAACTGCTACCACCCCAAGTGATTCTGTTAGGAAATTTTTGAAGAGACAACCAGATTTGGATGAGTCTGAGCTCCTACAAGGACCAATCAATTTTGCCTCAATGTCTCCTTTGCAAAAATTCAAACTAGTGTCAATTGTTCAAGCAAAGACATATGAAGAGATGCTAAAGTCACACATGCAAGACAATGAGGTCATTAATGCAACATTTGATGTGTTGGAGAAGTTGATGCCTGCATACTAGAAAGATACATCATTATCATCAATTGATCAACTTAAAGGTATGATAAAATCAATCAGCACTTATTTTAAATCTTTTGAAAAGTCTACAAAAACAAAAGTAAGGAAAGAGTTTGATGAGAAGAGATTAACTGAGTTGAAGGCCATGTTGATCAATGATAAAACTTCATTAGATAAAGGAATAAAAGGTATACAAAGTGCCATTAAAGAAGCTTGTGATTTGTACAAATTTTGTTTATCATAATTGGATGCCACAAAGGAGTTAGAAGAAAAGATCAAGGATCTGGAACTACAGTTGACAAATATCTCTAAGTCATTTGATTTGGCAATTGAGTCAGTAAGTAGCAAAGAGATACAAGTTATCAATATTCATAATAACTTAAGTAATCTAATGAATAAGAGGGATCAAATGAAAAATAGAATGTGTCAGTTGAGAGGACTAATAAGTCCTAAGCTAGACTCAATGTCAAATCATGCAACAGAAGCACTGCAGGTAAGTGCACTAATTGACACACCCTCTGATATACCAAAGGCAGAGAAATTAGTCTTCCCAATAAATGGTCATATTCAAATTTTGGAAAATGCAAAGAAGAATTGGGATGTGTTGGGAATTAAGGTGTCTCAACCTTGATAATTCCTTGTATTATTGTATTTATTTATTGCCTATTGTATAATTAGGATGCAAATCCTATGTTGTCATCTTGTGGGAGTTGGCACGGTGATGTGTCATCCTACATGGCATATGACCACATGTATATTTTTCCTCACATGAGGAGATAAGCATCCCACTTAGTGGTAGGAATATTTTCCCATGTGTCAGTATCTTAGAATGTGTGTAAGGGAATTTTGACCGAAATGGTCATGACAGATTCCTATGATAAAGTTATGACATGTAAGAGTCAGAAATAGAAGATCCTATGACAGGTATGGACATGTGTCGAGAAGCATCTTTGAAAAAGGCATCTTTTGGCACCCCAAGGTGGGTTATGACATGTTGTAAGAGAATATGATATTTATATCCTGTGTATGACAGATTCTCTTACAGCTGTAAGTTATGACAACTATGACAGATTCTATGACGGTTGTAAGAGTCGTAAGAGCATCTGTAATTGCCCATTTTGGAAATAGGTGACCTCTTTGGGATAGGGTGACTTGACAAGTGTTAGGAACATCCTATAGTGTTGGACAAGTGTCCATAGGCGTGGGTTTTGGGCCATGAGGCCATGTTGGATGCCCATCTCAATGTGGAGCCGTTTTTGCCTTGTATGTTCTATATAAACATGTGCTTTGGAGAGGTGATGCATTATGTGATTGACATGTACTATTATGCTGCCGGATCATCTCCAAATATGAGTGTCGAAGACTCCTGCAAGAGAATTGGCTCTATGACTGTATTGTAACCTTTATTGTTTACGAAATGCATTTGAGTTGTGTTTTGGAGTGTGGGGTTTTTCACCCATAAGGGTTTTCCCCATGTATATCTTGTGTCTCTCTTCTTCTATCTTACATTCTTGTGTATGTGTTTGCTGCAATATCTCTGTAAGTGGGTTAACATAATCTATAATTGTAACGATTAATAAGAATTTTCACTCCTCCCCTCATTAGATTAGTGTAGGAAGCAATTTTCGCACACCTAGCTTCCTTTTAGTTGGTATTAGAGCTTGGCCAGTTTTGGTTCTAGTTGTTGGGTAGGGGTTTTTTGAGCTAATCTTAGGTTGAGTGGGAGTTTGTGTAGAGTATTCTATATCTTTTTGCATGAAGGAGATAGCAATCACATCCAGAAGATTATAGGTGGAGAAATTTAATGGCACTAATTTCGAGTTGTGGAAACTCAAGATGGAAGACCTACTTGTTGATCATGACCTATGGGAAATTGTATCAGATGTAAAACCTACAACAATGTCACAAGCTAATTGAGACCTCACAGATCAAAAGGCTAAGGGTCTCATAAGACTCTGTCTAGCTGACTCTATCTTGTTGAATGTCCATGAAGAGAAGAGCACGAAAGACCTTTGGAAGAAGCTGGGTGATGTTTATCAGGCCAAGTCCTTGGTGAACAAGATTTTTCTAAAAAAGAAGTTGTTTGCTTTGAAGATGGAAGATGGATGATCTGTTGTAGACCATATGAATGCTTTTAACATGATCATTACACAGTTGACATCTATGGGTGTGAAAATAGAGGAGGAGGATTGGTGTATGACCTTGCTTTATTCTTTTCCAGATTCATGGGATCATCTTGTCATGGCCATCAGAAGCATCACTACCACCTTCAAGATGGAAGATGTGGTGTCTTCGCTGTTATCTAAAGAAATGTGGAGAAAGACATCTGAGTTAGCCAAAGAGGCTCTTGCGGTTCATGGAAGAACCAAAGAGAAAGGGAAGAAGAAGGACAAGAAAGGTGAAAAGGGCAGACCCAAATCTCCTGGAAAGTCCAAGGCTCTCTATTGGAACTAAGGCAAATATAGGCATTTCCAAAAGGAATGCAGAGAAGAAAAGAAAAAGAAAAAGAAGACTGCCCTAGATTCAGATTCTAACAAATCACAAGATGATGGTGATGCCTTCATCGCAGCCTTGGCCACCCATGCATCTGATGATGTGTGGTTGATTGATTGTAGTGTATCATTCCACATGACCTCGCATCAAAGCTAGTTCATGAAGTATGAAGGGTTTGATGGTGGAAGAGTGTACTTGGGTGACGACTCTCATCTAAAAATTGTTGGTCGTGGAAGAGTCTCAATCTAATTCCCTGATGGACGAGTGAAGGGGATCAATGGGGTTATGCATATCATAGGCCTAGCACAAAACCCACTTTCTATAAGTATGTTGAATGATGTAGGTGTGCAGGTTGTCTTTTCGAAGGATGGATGCAAGATGACTAGAAGATCTATGGTGCTTGCGAAGGGTACTCAGAGAGGTGCTTTGTTTCAGCTGGAGGCATACACTTCATAGTGCAATAGTTCTTCTGACTTGAAGCAAAGACCTGCAGTCACTTCATCACCACCATCTGAACGAGGAGTGAAGAAATCTATTGTAACTAGTTCTGATGGTAGTGCACATGCTTTGGAAGTTAAGCTTCCTGCTAAAAAGACTATGTTATGGCATTTGAGATATGACCACATTGGTGAGAAGGGTCTTAGAACCCTAAAAAATAAAAACCTCATTGAGGGTTAAATGATTGTAATCTTGAGTTTGACTTTTGGGAACATTGTGTATATGGAAAGAAAAATCATGTTTAGTTTTATTCTAGTTCTCACAAGTCTTCTGGTGTATTGGATCTTATTCATTCTATTGTGTTTGGCCCTGTTAATGTTCCTTTGATTTTTAAATCTGTATATTTTGTATCTTTCATAGATGATTATAGTAGAAGGACATGGGTTTATTTTATCAAAAGAAAGACTGAAGTCTTTAGTTGGTTTAAAGAGTTTAAAGCCTTTGCTAAAAATTAGACTAGCAAAAAGATTAAGTGTTTGAGAACTAATAATGGTGGTGAGTTTTGTTCGGTAGAGTTCGATAAGTTTTGTAAAGAGTATGGGATTAAAAGACATAAGACAAATCCATACACTCCACAACAAAATGGAGTTGCAGAGAGGATGAACAGGACAATAATGGAGAAGGCTAGGAGTATGCTTAGTGGAGCAAGCCTCGAACAAAAGTTTTGGGCTGAAGCTATTGCCACTGCTTGCTACCTGGTAAACAGGTCTCCTACATCAGCTCTTATTGGTAAGACACCCATGGAGGTGTGGTCTGGTAAGAATCCTTCAGTTAGGCATCTTCATTTTTTTGGTTGTGAGGCATATGCACATGTGCCTAGGGAGAAACGGTCTAAATTGGAGAACAAGGATGTTAAGTGTATTTTCATTAGCTATGGTGTCAGTGTGAAAGGATACAAGCTTTGGGATCTTGTGGCTGAAAAGTGTTGTATAGAAGAAGTGTTATCTTTAGAGAGCTAACACCTTCTTTCGTTGTTCTACAACCAGAAAAAACAAAAAACAAAGAGGATGCGGTTTAGTTTCCTTCTACCCCTGAGAAGACTAAACAAACAGACCTTGTGAGACCTAATGATGAGGAGAGCTTAGCAGCTTTGAAATCTCAGAAGAAGAAGCAGAACCTCAACCTCAGCCATTGAGGAGGTCTACACAAATGAGAAAGCAACCTGATAGGTTTGGTTATTCATTACTTGATTCTAGTTGTGCTTTTACTTTACTTACTAACACTGATGAGCCTAGAATTGTGAAAGAGACTATGGGCATGAAAGATGTAGGTTCCTAGAAGGAGGCCATGGAAGATGCGATGGCTTCTTTGGAAAAGAATAAAACATGGGACTTGGTGCCTTTGCCTGAAGGACGGAAACCCGTTGGATGCAAATGGGTGTTCAAGAAGAAATTCGGTGCAGATGGTAGTGTTGAAAAGTACAAGGCTAGATTGGTTGTGAATGGCTATTCACAAGTGGAGGGAATTGATTATGGTGAAATTTTATTTCTTGTTGCAAAGCTGACATCCCTTCATTTCTTGTTATCTCTTGCAGTTGCTTATAACTTAGAGGTAGAACAGATGGATGTGAAGACAACTTTCCTTCATGGTGATTTAGAGGAAGAGATTTACATGTCACAACCAGAGCATTACATAGAGAAAGGAAAAGAAAAATTGGTTTCCAAGTTAAAGAAGTCTTTGTATAGTTTGAAGCAATCTCGTAGGATGTGGTACTTGAAGTTTGATGCCTTTGTGTTGTTGATTAGATATCTAAGATCAAAATAAGATCATTG
Organism: Cunninghamia lanceolata; assembly: GCA_027924645.1. Taxonomy (NCBI): domain Eukaryota; kingdom Viridiplantae; phylum Streptophyta; class Pinopsida; order Cupressales; family Cupressaceae; genus Cunninghamia; species Cunninghamia lanceolata. Next base: position 7,790,311 of record BSBN01000635.1, on the reverse strand, counting down.
TGTGTATTATAAATTTAACAATGATCACATTCTCATTATTGCATTGTATGCTGATGATATCCTATTGATTGGGAATGGTAAGAATATGATTTCTGATTTGAAGTCTCAGTTGTCAATATAGTTTGAGATGAAAAATCTTGGGGTGGCCAGGTACATTCTAGGAATGGAAATTAGAAGAGACAGAGCTAACATAAATTTTTTGTTAAGCCAGAGTAAGTATGTGAAGATTATGTTGGATAGGTTCAACATGGCAGATTGTAGACCATTGTGTGTTCCTGTTTCTTTGGGGACAAAGTTGTTTGTTAATGATTGTTCAAATCTCCTAGTGAGATGGAGGACATGAGCAGAGTACCTTATGCTAGTGCTATTGGCAGTTTGATGTATGCTATGGTCTGCACAAGACTAGACATTGCCCAAGTAGTGGGACTCGTTAGTCGATTTATGGCTAATCCTGGACGGGTACATTGGGATGCAGTTAAGTGAGTGTTTAGATATTTGAGGGGTACTTCTGAGTATTCCATATGCTATCATGGTAATGTTACATGACCTTCACATTTAGTTTGTATTTGTGGATTTGTGGATTCTGATTGGGTAGGTGACATTGACAGCAGGAGATTCACTAGTGCGTATGTGTTCACTATGTTTGGTGGTGCAATTAGTTGGATGAGTAAGTGACAACTTGTGGTTGCTTTGTCCATGACAAAAGCTAAGTACATGGAAGCAACTCATGCTTGCAAGGAAGCCATTTGGCTTAAGAGATTGTGTTCAGATATTAGAGTTGATGCAGTACGGATTATGATTTGTTGTGACAGTCAGAGTATGATTTACCTTGCGAAGAATCCAACTTTCCATGCTAGAACAAAGCGTATTGATGTACAGTTTCACTTCTTGTGAGACATGGTAGAGGATGGAAAGGTAGATACATTGAAGAATGTTGCAGATGCATTGACGAAGCTAGTGGGCACATAGAAGTTCAGATGGTGTTCAGAGTCTATGGGCCTCTCAACCCATAGTAGTTAAATCCTGTTAATTCTATTGGCTCTTACAAGGTGTTCAAAAAGTGGGAGAATGTTGAGAATTAAGGTGTCTCAACCCTGGTAATTCCTTGTATTATTGTATTTATTTATTTATTGCCTATTGTATAATAAGGATGCAAATCCTATGTTGTCATCTTGTGGGAGTTCGCACGGTGATGTGTCATCCTACATGGCAATGACCACATGTAAATTTGTCTTCACATGAGGAGATAGGTATCTCACTTAGTGGTAGGAATATTTTTCCATGTGTTAGCATCTTGGAATGTGTGTAAGGGAATTTTGATTGAAACGGTCATGACAGATTCCTATGACAAAGTTATGACATGTAAGAGTTAGAAATAGAAGATCCTATGACAGGTATGGACATGTGTCGAGAAGCATCTTTGAAAAAGGTATCTTTGGGTGTCCCAAGGTGGGTTATGACATGTTTCAAGAGAATATGCTATTTATAGCCTGTGTATGATAGATTCTCTTATAGTTGTAAGTTATGAAAACTATGACAAATTTTATGACGGTTGTAAGAGTTGTAAGAACATCTGTCATTGCTCATTTTGGAAATAGGTGATCTCTTTGGGATGGGGTGACTTGACAAGTGTCATGAACATCCTACAGTGTTGGACAAGCGTCCATAGGCGTGGGTTTTGGGCCATGAGGCCATGTTGGATGCCCATCTCAATGTGGAGCCATTTTTGCCTTGTATGTTCTATATAAACAGGTGCTTTGGAGAGGTGATGCATTATGTGATTGCAGGTACTATTATGCTGCCAGATCATCTCCAGATATGAGTGTCAAAAACTCATGCAAGAGCATTGGCTCTGTGACTGTACTGTAACCTTTATTGTTTACAAATACATTTGAACTGTGTTTTGGAGTGTGGGGTTTTTCACCCATAAGGGTTTTCCCCACATATATCTTATGTCTCTTTTCTTCTGTCTTACATTCTTGTGTATGTGTTTGCTACAATATCTGTATTAGTGGGTTAACATAATCTGTAATTGTAAAGATTAATAAGAATTTGTACTCCTCCCCTCATTAGATTAGTGTAGCTAGCGATTTCCGTACACCTAGCTTCCTTTCATGATGGAAAGTTGGCTCAAATCAAGATCATTTTCAATGACATCATACAACCCACAACAAATTAAGTTGAAGATTTTACTTGTACATATACGGCATAATATAATAGTTTTTGCAGTTTTTGTTGTCTTGACACAATTTTGATTCTTGTACATACATCTTTGCCATTGATGTCAAAGGGGGAGAAGAAAACCAATGAAAAATTGACAAACACCTAAGGGGGAGAAAAAAAACATAGTGTATATAGAAAGGGGGAGCAAATAAGCATTTTTCACTGTGTTACCTTCAATGCCAAAGGGGGAGATTATTGGTAACATAGTCAAGAGACACTACTCTGATGGAAAGTTGTATGTTGTAATTGATGGTAATAAAGCATAGTAAAGGGGTTTTCAATCATGAATCATGGCACCAAGGTTGGGTAAAGGTCCAGAAAACTAACTTAATGAAAATGGCTAAGTATGGGCAAGCTACAGAGTGACAGACATTTGGTCAGTATGTCTCCGTAGTTGAAGATCATTATATGCAGTTTAGGTATGTTGTTCATAGCTATTTGGTGATCACATGTTCCAGTGTTTAAGTTCTGACTTCCTCCAGAAGTCATATGGTGAAATGTCTAAGTCTGGGTGAACAGAGCCAAGACAGGAACAATGCACAATACCAAAGTAAAAGGGTCTACATTCCTCCACTATTGAGTATTTTGATTTATGGATCTAAGGAAACAAAGATACTTATTATGACTACCTAAATCCAGAGTTATAGCTTTTGAAGTTCCTTTGATCACTTTCTACAAGTTGTTATTTATTCGCTTACAGTCTGACAATGTTTCACAGTGACTGAGTGACAATTCAGAGATCTACATTTGTTTGTAGTTGAATACTATGCTCTCCAATTCTAAATGTATGAAAAGAGAGCTATAATGGATATTGGATATGATCTTCAGAGTCTCATATGGTCCGCATTGGAAGTTATGATGTGACAGTTGAACTAGTCAAGTGTGTACTTAAGGGATAAGCCAACATGTATGTTAGATCTATATGCGGTGACAATATATTGTTTGAACAATCAATCTAAGTGGTTGAATGATTGGTCCCATCCTATATGAAGACTATTGTATGTCTGTTTGGGTCTGCATTGTTGTTTGTGCACAAAATCAAGCTGACAAGGTGTAACATTTGTGTACATGTTTCATGTTTGGCTTGCCGACTTGATTGTGAGATGAATCTCTCTGTGAATATATATACTCAATAGATTTGAGTGTTGAAGGTATGGAGAAGTGTGAATAAAATGTGTGTGCAATCTAAGGTAGTTTTGTGATCAAAAGCAGATAGTAAAAGCAGAGGGGCAGAGCATATGTGAAGCAGAGCAGAAAATTAGTGTAGACATTATAAAGACATTTGAGTCTGTATACTGAGCTATTAATGGAACTGCACTTCAACATTCTGTAGATGCATTTGCAGCAATCATCTCTTTACAGTGAGCTAATCCTTATTCTATCATCTCTTCTATTTTCTTGGCAGTGAGCCTATTGTAGTGAGCATTTCTTTGGACTCTGAGTCCTTGGGCAATGAGCCTGAAGGCAGTGAGCCTTCATGTAATTCAGTATTGTTATCATAATATATTGTGAGCTAACACTCACTGTGGTTTTTCCCTTTTTGGGTTTTCCACGTAAAAATCCTAGTGTCTATGTGTTAGTCTTTATGGTTGTTGTTCTTATGTATGTTTTTCTTTCAAGTTATGGAATGTGGTAAATAGATTAATAAATGTGTGAAAGAGAAGTTTTACAGAATACTGATTCACCCCCCTCTCAGTATTCATTGTGATCAACAGTTTGCAATATGATCGAATCTTAGCTATGTTAATAAAGAAGTTTAATGACCAACTCTAAGGTCTAACTCCTTAAATCATATTTAAATGTATATCTAAATATAAAAAATCACAAGGTGAAATAAAAAGCACCCTAAAATTACTTTTGTTGTTACCAACATCCATAAAGATACGAGAATGGGGTTGAGGTTTTCTCCCCTATTCTATCTCACAAAAACATCAGAAAATGGATAAGTTATCATAACCAAACACTTATCTAGAATCACTAATAATAAAATAATATAGCTTAATCTCAAATTAAATCATTATGATAACATAAACTATATCATAGCGCATAGGGAAAATAGTGACTATCGACTATATCTTTTCGATGGTTATTTTTATCCTAACTCAATTTTTTGACAAAACCTACACTATTGGTTCTTGACGTCAAATCGACAAATATCACATCAAAACCCAAACTCTAACCAAATAGGTCGAACACAACTTACCACTTACAACGAGGTTCACTAAACATTGAAAGCACAAGACTTAAATGGCAAAAACCTATTCCTTTCCTTACGTCTGTTCACTTCTCTCCGATGATGCTCTCCCTCTCTTTCCTAGAGGGCGAAAACCTATTTCTTGGTTACAACTTACAATCACCAAACTTGGATTAGTGTATCATTAGTTAATCCATATACATTATGAATAAATAATCATGACAACATATAATCACGTGTCTAAATTCTATGCATTTAAACATAAACTCATGAAACCATTGATTTATCTTGACATTTTCACTAAACGTCAAATCATTAATCCATGCAAAATTATTTACTAATTGCATAAAAGTGAAAAGTAAAACATAGTCAAAATTTGGGATGTGACATATCTCCCCCATAAGATTCATCATCCTCGATGATCCAATGTATCCAAAATAATAACATGATAAAGTTTTTGTTCAAATTTGAAAAGCATACAACAAATGAGGAAATATCTAATAAAAATCATAGTAATCTTCCCATGTGGCACTATCCTCTGCATACTAGTCCCACAAGACCTTGCATTGAGTAACCTCTCTATTACACAAGTAGAGCTTGTGAACTTAGAGCACTTTGAGAGGCTCAATCATGACAACTCCTAGGTCCTGTACCTATAAAAAATTCCAATCAAGAATATGATTATCACCTGTTATATACTTTTTCAAATATGAAACATGAAAAACATTATGCATCTTGGCAAGAGTTGGTGGTAGATTGATTCTATAGGCAACTGGATTGATCATTTCAAGAACTTCGAAGGGTCCTACTTATCTAGAAGCTAGTTTGGAAGACTTTCCAAACTTTATGGAAATTTTTTGAGGTTTGATCCTTAAAAGAACTTTTTCTCCAACTGAGAATTTCCTTGGTGTATTCTTGGCATTAGCATAACTTTTCTATCTATCATTTGTTTCTACCAATCTATTTCTAATTAGCTTAACCTATTCTTCCATTTCTAACAACATTTCTGGACCAATCCTAATCCTATCTTCTAGCTTATCCTAGCTTATAGGAGTTTGACATCTTCCATACAATGCTTCAAATGGAGTCATATTGATAGAAGAATTGTAGGAGTTGTTATACACAAAATCCACAAGTGGTAGATACTCTTCCCACTTGTATTGTTGATCCATGCAATACACCCTCAATAAATCTTCAAGAATTTGATTTACCATTTTAGTCTGACCATTTGTCTTAGGGTGATAAGCCAAGATTATATTGAGCTAAGTTCCTAGCATTGAAAACAAAGTTTACCAAAATCTTGACATCATGCGTGTATCTCTATCTAAGATAATCTTCTCAAGAACTCCATGTAATCTAAAAACTTCCTGCACAAACTTGCGAGCTATGACTGGTGCTCCATCTATTAAATTTCTAGGTATAAAGTGAGATACCTTGGTGAGTTTATCCACCACCACTAAAATAGCATCATGTCTATTTTGAGACATTGGAAGACCTTGTACAAAATCTATGCTAATGACATGCCACTTCCATTCTGGAATATCGTGTGGATACAAAAGTCTTGCTGGATGCTGATGCTCAACTTAGACTCTCTGGCACTCTAGGCAACTTGATACAAATCTTGTAGCATCATTCTTCATTCCTTTCCAAAAATAAAGAGGTTTCACATTGGCTAGGAGTTTAGTTACTCCTGGATGACCTAAATATGGTGCAGAATGAACTTCCTTCCACACAAGGTTTCTTAATTCTGCCAAATCTGGAACATCCATCGTTCCTTTGCATCTTAGAAGCCCACTTGGTTCATAATATAACGCATCATACCTCAAATCTTGAGGATTTACTGAGAGAGCCTGCTTAACTCACTCATAGAACTTGTCACCTATGAAAAGTTTTGCAATACCAAATCCTTGAAGTTAGAGTGGATAGAGACAATTGATGAGATATGTCTCCATCGACTCAGAGCATCCACTACTCAATTCTCTTTGCCATTGATATAACTTATCCCAAAAATCTTGAAGAAAAGGATAGTTCTCCAAAGATGCACTATGATTACTAGGATCCTCTTCTACTTGCTCCATTTTGACTGCAAAAAGTTGACAACCATTTCACCTAGCTCTCTTTAGTTCCATTGCAAAGATTGGTCTAATCTTGACATCTATTTGAGTGCCCTGCAAAAAGACTTTGTTTCCTACATCATCCAGACACTCAACTATTTTTGTAAAATAGTCAATGTTGGATCTATACCTCCATAGCCAATTTATTCCTAAGATGACATCATAGGAACCTAGGGGGGCTACAAACAAATTCACCTCAGTCGAAAAACTAGGAAGTTCAATCTTGGCTTGAAACATACACTGCTCTACTTGAGCTTTCATTTGGTTAGCATATTCAACTGACTAGGGTTTAGCCATATATCTAGCTCTTCTAGGAAATTTACTTAATATTCTTGGAGAAATAAAACTTTCAGTTGCTCCAATATCAATCAAAATAGAAATAGGAACTCCAAATAAAGTACATGTTGTCTCAATGGGAGTAATTTGTTACTCCACCTAGTGGTTGTTTAAAGCCGCATGGATCTTCTGTTGAAAAGATGATTGCTGGGTAGGTAAGGAATTACCACACTACTAAACTCCCTACTTCTTGGTTGGGAATTGATTTGCATAGTGATCTCCACAATAGGTGAAACATCCTCTAGGAGGTCCTCGCTTCTCAATAGGTTTACCTGAATTATTATCATTCCTTAAAACATTGTTACTGTTTTTCTTCTCATTTTTGGGTCCATTTCTGTTATTTCTGGAACCTTTGTCACTTTCCTTAGCCACATTGTTTTTGCCATTCCTCTTCTTGAAAGGATGAGAAGTTGGTGTCTTATTAAAACTCTTGCAATTCTTCTCGCAATATGCAAAAATTGACTTCAATTTTTTCTCTTGTTTGATTGCCTTCTCTAAAACTTGGTCCATAGTGGTAGGACCATGCACATCCTCTTCTCCACCAATATGGGCATTTTGAACCATGATAAACTTCCTGATTTTGAACCTTTTCATCTTTTTGATATTGTGGTACATACTTCAGGAGAGAGGTGAACTTTTCTCAATATTCCACCACTGACATATCTTTTTGACACAAATTTTGAAAATTTGTTAAGTTTTGATCAAAGAAAATTTGTGATAACCACCTCTGGAGAAATAAGACCACAAATTGATCCCAGGTTAATCTTAGAGAACTTAACCCTAGTTCCATTTTCTTATTCATCCACCACATGGATGCTTCTCCTGCTAGCTGAAAGGCACCCCATACTACCTTGGTTATCTCTAAGTAATTTCTAATCTCGAAATACTTTTCCATCTCTATCAACCAAGCTTTTGTAGCATCACCACTTTTTGTTCCATTGAACTTAGGTGGTGTGACTTTCTTCATGTCTCTCGATAGCTCAAAGGCAAGTCTACTTATCTTCTACTCTTGAGACTTAGTCCTATCAACATTCTCCCTCTGTTCTCTATGAACATTGGTTTCATAGACATAATCATCATCTCCTTGATGTAAGTCCTCATTTCCTCCTTCGGATCTACCTTGACCCCTAACCTCCTGTTCCAAGTTTCCAAGTCTTTCCTTGGTTTCATTCAGCATGACCAATATCTGATCTGGCTTAGCTATTGGATTTTTAGAAGGATTCGACTCTCCTTGACTATCTTCAAGATTTGTTCAAGTTTGAACCATGATGATACTCTATATCACACCTAATATTTGTATCAAATTATAAATTAGAATTCAGAAATAATGCATCTCATTAATTCAAAATTCATTAATACAATCCATTCACAAAACTCAAATTTATTCAAAAATAATCTCATCTTTATTATAGTTTATTCTGGGTATAAATACATCCTTATTTAGATAATTAACTCAATAAGACTACAAGTCACTGTTGGTTAAAGGATATTCCTTAGGTTCCTCTTCTCCATTAGAATCCAGTAAAACAAACTTAGGGGGTGGATGTACACACATGTACTCCTCCAATACCTCTTTTCCTAAAACAAGGGCATCATAGCCACACCCAAATGGCATGTCACGTTTAGCAGAAGGTTTAGTTGGTTTAACTACACAAGTAGGAACAATGGGTTTCTTGGTTATTTTGATATGTTATTCCTTTCTAGCCATATATGCTTAAGAGCATTAGCCAAAGTCTCAGAATCCTCTAGCCAAGCACCCTTAGCATAGTCAATGTGCTCTTTAAGTTTAACCTCCTCAATAGATTCTTTCTTAACCTCTAACTTGGGTAGATGTTGGGGAATAGACTTTCTGGCTATTTTCTTGGTCTTCTCCACACCATTCTAGCATAAAAACCAATTTCAAACATTAGCTAATCTATTAAATGTTGACAAATTTTCTCATAGTGAGCTCCTAGGTCCATGTGTTGAACCCGGTTAGCTCTGATACCATATGTAACATGCCTTCTCATATTACTCAGATTTACACAACATTTTACTAGAAAGTAAATGAGCATGGTAAACATGATTTTTTTATATATATATCATTTGCATAATTACAATGAAATAAATACATATCTTTTCTAAATATTTTTAACCTTGAAATATATTCAAAGATAAATCATAGTGAGAAATATTTCACTTTATATTTACAGTACATAAATTGCACTTGGCAATGAGAATAATTTTACATCAATACATAAAGAATATTGCATTTGGAATCTTGATATCTGTCACTCAAGGCTCGATGACTCTTCTACTATAGAGGGAGAGCATCATCAGAGTGCTTTACCTCCAGCCATAGACTGATGGTCCCCCACAGACCTTCCTTCCTGGAAGTGGCCCTACCCTTCATGAATAGTATAGAAATAAGGAACCAATAGGTTTGTCATATGAGTTCTAGTGTTGTGTCTTATGTAACACAATCGACCATACAACTCTAGACAAAATTCTAGCTAATTATGATCCTATTGACAGGTTACGCCATCTAGACACTGTGAACCGACTAATGCATGTAGAGACAAATGCATCACTTTAGCCAAAGTTTCTATATATAAATGTTTGCAATAAATGTAGTCATGAATTCACACAACTCTAACTCGACTTGGGAACTATCTCATCCTAAAGTTGGTTTATTTTGACTAAAACACTAGTCATGAAATGTCTTGACTAAGTTTCATTCCTAGTCAATTTGACTTAGAATCTAATCTTGAATTCTAGGATATAAATACAATGAATAGGTTTGGTAGATTTAATCTTTCAAAGAGTCCTTTGTTGCATTTTGAAAACATTTGAGTCTATGACTTCCTGTCATTCTACTCATTGTCTCAAGATCATGAACTCTTGTGCTATAAGTAATATTTTGACTTTAACAAGCTATCAATAACTTTATCAAAAGATTCTTAGACAACTTATAATTTCTTAGTCTATGTTTTTCTCAACCCTTATACTGTCGACCATAAATACACTAAATTAAATCAATGCCTTAATCACATTGAGAGACTTAAGTTTACTATACCCATCTGGGTTGATCCTAGTGTTTTATTTTCTCTAACCCAACTTACAAAATACCATAAAAACTCTTGTTATCCAAAGATAAGAATGAATAATCATATTACATGATTATAATAACCTCTAGTCTTCTCTAGACCACTTAGGTTCTATTCAAGTTCATGCTTCTCATAAAATATAGATAATGAGTTTCTGTCATCATGTAAATGAAATCTAATAAATATTTTCCATAGCATAAATACTATTAATAAAGTTAGTTCTCCAAAATAGGTTATGAGTCTATAGAGAATGATAAATAAAGTTTCAATCTAATAATCTCCTTTCATCCACTATCTCTGGGTATAGAAAGGTTAAATACCTATGCACATTATCCTTGTACATAACGATATATACTTACTTTATAGAAGTTTGCATATATAATAATATAATTCACACCTTGGTTATACCAATGATATCAAATACCATTCTTGTTTACTTAGGATAAAAGAAACCTATCACTAAGTCTTAAGATGAATAAAATATAACTTGAATATATAATAGAGAAGAATAGTATACAACTCAATCTTCACTTACTACTCTTGACTCCTTTGTCCAATCTGAGTTCTCTAGAGGCTTGGTTTGTTTACAAATGATATAAACTTCATATTTTAATAACAAGGAGGAAATAACTAAAACAAACTTAAGCTCTCTGAATACAAACCTTTGCTACATCTCAAGATCTAGAAAAGATATAGAAGGAGATTAACTATCTACAACAGTAATGTATCATCCTACTTAAACAAAACATAAAGCACTAAAAATAGTCACTGAATTTCCTTTTCATGGAATAAAGTAAACAAATACAATTCTAAGCAGTGAGAAGAGATACATCTATCTCTATATTATATCAAATATAATATTTAGCTACTATTTATCATAAATAGTGAGAAAGAAGGCTATTCAGCCTTAAACTCAAACATGAATTAGCTTATTGGTTTTGGATACTAGTAGAGATGAACTTAGTTCATCGACAAAGATAACACAAAGATAGTCTATGTCAAATAGTCACATAGCTTCTCAAAAATTGGCCAAGTTGAGAAATAATATAAGTTTAACAGCCAAGAAACATACAGAATAACTTTAAACATATCGGTCATATAACACAAAGATATATCAGCCATATAACATAGAGATACATCAGCCATATAACATAGAGATACATTGGCCATGTACATATAGAAGAACAACCATTTATATATACTACATATCGGCCATGTTCATACAAAATACCAACCATATTCCTACAGAGATATTGGTCATATTCATACAAAATATCAACCATATTCATACAAAAATATCGGTCATAATCATATAGATTATCAATCATATTCATATTGAATATTGGCCATATTCATATTGAATATCAGCCATATTCATATAGAGATAAACTAAGGCTTACAACCTTATAACATACAGAAACATTTTACAACTTATGAATTATATCAATACTTAAAGGCTTTTAAAACAAAAGAGAAAAACATGTATTAAATCTAACTGAAGAACTTTCAATAGTCACCGTACTTCCTAATGACAAGCTCAATGCTACTCTCATGCTACTGATTATACTTCTAGATCTCTTTGAGTGTCCTCCTTTGCTCTCTCTGTGTACCCCTCAGATAACATGCCCACAGTGATCAAAAACAACTGTCCATATCTCATTTTCACTCCATAACTATAGCCTTCATTTATCCCTTGTAGACATGCAATTAGTGGAGGTGATGGTCATAAAGGACCACTCCATGCATTGATTGATATGCTCCTTCTTACTCTCTGAATCAGTTAGGGAGTAAAGGAGTTGAGCCACTTTTCAATAAAAGTTGTTTACAATACCATGGAATATTAGCTATGTTAATAAAGAAGTTTAATGACCACCTCTAAGGTCTAACTCCTTAAATCATATTTAAATATATATCTAAATACACAAAATCACAAGGTGGAACAAAAAGCACCCAAAACTTGCTTTTGTTGTTACCAACATCCATAAAGATATGAGAATGGGGTCGAGGTTTTCTCCCTTGTTCTATCTCGCAAAAACATCAGAGAATGGATAAGTTACCATAACATAACACTTATCTAAAATCACTAATAATAAAATAATATAGCTTAACCTCAAATTAAATCATTATGATAACTTAAACAATATCATAGCGCATAGGGAAAATATCGACTATCAACCATATCTCATCGATGGTTATTTTTATCTTGACTCAGTTTTTTGACAAAACCTACACTAATGGTTCTTGACGTCAAATCGACAAATGTCGCATCAAAACCCAAAATCTGACCAAATAGGTCGAACACAACTTACCACTTATGACGAGGTTAACTAACATTGAAAGCACAATACTTAAATGGCATAAACCTATTCCTTTCCTTACGTCTATTCACTTCTCTCTGAGGATGCTCTCCCTCTCTTTCTCAGAGGGTGATAACCTATTTCCTAGTTACAACTTACAATCACCAAACTAGGATTAGTGTATCATTAGTTAATCCATATGCATTATCAATAAATAATCATGACAACATATAATCACATGTCTAAATTCTATGCATTTAAACATAAACTCATGAAATCATCAATTTATCCTAGGGTAAGTGCACAAAGATGAGGGACCAAAAGGGGGTCTTAAGACGGCATTTCTTTTTCTAAAATCAGGAAAGACTAATGTTGGATGAGAAATTGAAGATAGTTACACTAAAAATTTGAAGATAAAACAAAAACAAGAGTCGTAGTGCTCTGAATCTAGTTTCTAGACTACTATTTTTTTTTTCAAAAATGGTTGAGATTAAGGGGTTCAAAAAGGGGGAGCACACAAATTGCTCCTATTTTTCTCAAAAAAATAACATAGCATCTAGTGAGCTCCCCCTAAAATGTTAATTTTTTTTATTATTTCAAAAATCGCTTTGGTGAGAAATTAGCTAACACCGTGTAGTTTATCCCTGATTTTTCTAATAATTTTTTAATGAGTAATTGATTTTTTACTAATTTTCAAAGTGGACACATGCTGAAAATAGAAAATTGAGCATGCTCCCCCCTAAAATTTTTGAAAACTAATCAAAAATCAATTTTTTTTTAATACATGTAGAATGGAGTCTAGTTTCTAAAAATGTAACTTATTTGAAATTTTGATGAACAGTTAAGTAAAAAATACTAGACACCAGTTTTTAACAAAAAATAGATACACTAACAAAAGAAATTAAAGATGAATTCCTTAACATACTCAAAACGTGAAAAAATTATATGGTTAGATTGCTAACAAAGAGCTTAAGATTATGGTTGTATTTTTTTTACTTTTCATTGAAAAAAGTGCGATCCTGATGGGGAGCATGTTCCGGATTATGTGAATTTTGTTAGAATCTGGAAAAACACATCCTTGGATGATCTAAACATAGTCCAAGCCTTTGGGTTGGAAGCCCAAGGCAAATCCAAGCCTAAGGCTTAAAAATTACCAAGGCAAAGAATAATGCGAGCATGTTATAATGTGCTCGCGTTATGCTAAAATAAAACATCTCACTCCCTCCCCTCCTCTCTCCCTCCCCTCCTCTCTCTTTCTCACCTCTACTTCCCTCCTCTCTCTCTTAATCTCTACTTCCTTCCCCTCTCTACATTGTACCCTCTCTCACTCTCTACTTCCCTCCCCTCACTACCTCCTACCCTCTCTCTCACTCTCTACTTCCCTCCCCTTTCTACCTCCTACCCTCTCTCTCAGTCTCTACTTTTTTCCCCTCTCTACCTCCTACCCTCTCTCTCACTCTCTTTTTCCCTCCCCTCTCTACTTCATACCCTCTCTCTCACTCTCTACTTCCCTCCCCTCTCTACCTCCTACCTTGTCTCACTCTATACTTTCCTCCCCTCTCTACCTCCTACCCTCTCTCTCACTCTCTACTTCCCTCCCCTCTCTACCTCCTACCCTCTCTCTCTCTCTAACCTATCTACCTCCCAGTTTTCATTTTCCTAGTTTTCCTTTTCCTTTCCAATTTCCCTTTAGATCCCACAAATTTTTCTCTATTTTACTATTTTCCACCTCTCCTCATCATTCTTCCCATCTAATGAACTTTTGTTTTATCTTGTTTCCATTTCATCCTCCCAATTTATATCCTCATCCCTCTTTGCATGTCCTAGTTTTCTTGTTTCCATGTTCTTTGTCGATAAGGGAGAGGGAGAGGGAGGAAGAGGGAGGAAGAGGGAGAGAGGGTGGAGATGGAGGGGAGAGAGAGAGAGGGGTTTAGGGGAATTATTTAGGGTTTATGAGTTTTGGGTTGCTCAAGTTTAGGGGTATTATTTAGGGTTTATGAGTTTAGGGTTGCTCAAGTTTAGGGTTTAGGGGTTAGGATTAAAGGAGAATTATTTATGGTTTAGGGGTTTAGCCTGGTTTCTTAGGTTTAGGGTTTAGGGGTCAGGGGCATTATTTGAGGTTTATGAGTTTAGGGTTGCTCAAGTTTAGGGTTTAGGGTTTAGGGTTGCTTGAGTTTAGGGTTTAGGGTTTAGGGGTTAGGGGTTTAGAGTCACTTGAGTTTAGGGTTTATGGGTTAGTGTTTTGGAGTTTAGGGTTTAGGGTTTAGAGAGAGAGAGGGAGGAACGATAGAGATTGGGAGAGATAGGGAGATAGAGGTTTAGGGTTGCTTAGGTTTATGGTTTAGGGGTTTGGGGTTTAGCGGTTTACGGTTGCTCAGTTTTAGGGTTTAGGGGTTAGGGGTTAGGGTTTAGGGGCATTATTTAGGGTTTAGGGTTTATGGTTTAGGGGTTAGGGATTAAGGTTTAGAGGTTTAGGTTAGGGTTTAGAGAGAGAGGACAGATAGGGAGATATAGAGGAGACCGAGGGGAGAGATATGGAGATAGAGGGTGAGGGACATGGCTAGAGACATAGGTAGAGAGATTGAGAGGTAGAGGGATTAAAGATATAGGGAGATAGGGGTTTAGGCTTGATTGGGTTTAGGGTTTAGTGGTTAGGAGTTAAGGTTTAGGGGCATTATTTAGGGTTTAGGGTTTAGGGTTTAGAGAGGGAGAGATAGGGAGATAGAGGTTTAGGGGTTTAGAGAGAGAAAGAGATAGAGAGGTAGAGAGGTAGAGAGGTAGGGGGACGATATAGATATGGAGATTAGGTAGAGATAGGGAGATAGGGGTTTAGGGTTGCTCAAGTTTAGGGTTTAGGGGTTTAGGGTTGTATGTCAAAAGCAGTCTCTCTATCTTGATCTCTCTCCCTCCCCTCTAAAAACACTAAAAACACTTAAAAGACTAAAATCAATTAAAACACTTGTTTCCATTCATGAAAGCACAAAGTTTGCATGCTTTTCAAAACACGCTCGCATTATAACGCGAGTGCATTATAACGTTAGCACGTTTTGGGAAGCAAAACATGTGAGATCCGTGATTCAGACTCCACATGTCTATTATTCCCTACTTTTCATGCATGCTATCAGACAAAAAAATGTGTTTTCATGGTGTTTGACATTTTAAGAATCATTGTTTGATCAATCCACCACCATTTTTTTCTTTTTCAACATAGAAGAACTGGTTTTGCATTGCTTTGAACAAAATTTGATTATTTAAACTAAAATTTTAATGTTTCATATTGTTTCAAAGCTAATTTTCATGTATTTAGATTGAATTTGATGATATATGTTTGTTTTTTCATAAATTTCACTAATCCTATTCTAGAGTTATATAGAATTCAATATTGAATACGAAGGAACTTGCCAAAAAGATCAAATTTTTGAGGATTTTGAAGCCAAATTTTGGAGGATTGGTCAACTTGAATCTTGAATTCTAAGGTATGTTATTTATGTATTCATTTACTTCACTTTATATTCTTTAGAATACTCACAATCACTAAAAGTGGAACTATCTAAGTTAAAAAAGTTATCGTTATGTGCATTAATAGAATTAGAATCATTAAAATATGATATATACATGAATTTTTTGTATCTTGAATCATTAATAGAATTTGTTGTATCTTGAATTTGAACTGTGTCATCGATACCTCCCTTTAACAAAGTATTATCATCATTCTCTTTAATGTAACCAATTGTATCAACATTTAAAATATAGTGCTATTGATGCTACAAATCTGATATATTTGGTTCTTATATAGTAATGAGTTGTCACTATCATCCTCTTGGTCATTTACCTCTAAACAATTAGTTTGAGTTTTGTTTATTAGACCTATACTAGATAAGTTCTTTTTTGTTTTCAAGTACCCTCTAAAGTTTTTGGACTGCCATCTCTAGGTTTCTCCAAGAAATTAGACTGGTTAGGCTGCAATAAACTCTATATTTTAGTCTTTTATCATCATAAAACTCAGTCAAAAGATCACCAACAACTTTGTCATCATAATTAGCCTTAAAATCACTCATTTATTGATGATTTCACCCCTTGGCTATCTTGAATAGCTAATTCAAACTATAATTGATGCTCTTTACATGTTGACCATGATTTTCTTCAAGTCTTGCATCATAAAGGTAGTTTCTAATGTTAGTTAGTATTTTGTCTCTTAACATTTCAAACATATCTATTAAAGGCAAGGAGTCTTGATTAGTGTCTTACCACTTAGACCAATTGTCACATCATTGCTAGTCAAACCAAGTATATTCTCCTAACTTTTGAAGATTGCACCATAGTTAGGATTACACAAAAGAGATGAAACATTAAGAGTTTGATCATGGTAGAATATGAGATCAACAATCAACATGTGCTCATCTATGTCATCAAAAACATCTAGGCCTAGACTGTCATTACACATTTGACTTCTAATCTAATCATGTCAAAATCAACAAGTTTGGAGTCATTTATTAGAAAAACATAACCATACAAGCCCTCTTCAATCCAATCTCAATAGTGACATATAAACCATTCAACTCATGCTCATCATTGGGACTAGGTGTGCCTTCATACTCAATGTCTTCTTTACTACCAATTGACTAATTTGTATTCATTGATTATGATAATCAAACACTTTTAGTCCTTACAAGGGTACACCATACTTAGCTTGTTTATCATAACAATCATCATGATGATTATTCATTATGCTTCTAACATCATCATTATGTTCCTTGTCATGAAATCCATTATCTTTTTCTGAATTACCTTTGTGATCATTACTCCCATGACCTTGATTGACAATAGATTACTGATTTGAGATGAATTCATACTTGTCTTAATGACCTAATCTAACTAATTCACCACCTACATTATAAGAATTTGGGCTGGCCTTTAACATGCAGGTAGGTCTAGCTTTACCTTGTGAGTCTCCATTTGGAATGGTTGGTCCATCACAATGTGCTTGTCATAACTCTCCTTAGTGCTAGTGACTTCTTGTATCTTGTCTTGAGTAGGTGCATTCATGGGAGGTTAAGAAAGTGTACATTTGAGAAGATATGTTAAGAAAATGTGAAATTAACCTAGAGATTGTGAAAAG
The DNA here is from genome assembly GCA_027924645.1 of Cunninghamia lanceolata. Classification (NCBI taxonomy): domain Eukaryota; kingdom Viridiplantae; phylum Streptophyta; class Pinopsida; order Cupressales; family Cupressaceae; genus Cunninghamia; species Cunninghamia lanceolata. The sequence continues at coordinate 7,772,942 of BSBN01000635.1, read as the reverse complement.
CGTGTTTGAGAAGATATGTTAAGAAAATGTGAAATTTACTTTAATTATATATGAATATATATTTTGAGATTTGTGTATGAGATTACTTTACTCTACTGTACCAAGATGGACTAATTTATCTATGTCTTATTCATGATGCATATAGAAATCATCATCATGATGAGGAAATGAGCAAAGACTCTAACACCAGAAGAGCATGAAGCTGAGAATGAGAGGAAAAGAAAAAGAATGAGGTGAATTTGCGAAAGTAGAAAATTGTCAACCATACAAGAAGATGTGCCACCATTGCCAATTTAAGAGGAACATGACACATCTAATCAATCTAAGAGAGTTAGGGAATTGGCAACACAAAGAGAATGAATGCAAAACCTTTGTTCAACAAGGAAATTGAATCTTGAAGTTGGAGGCACTCCATCATTCACAGGTCAAGTTGAAGGAACACCATCATTCTCTTCTCAAATTGGAGGCACTCCATCTTTAATAGGTGAAGTTGAAGGTACATCTTCATTCTCTTCTCAAGTTGGAGGCACACCACCATTCACACATCAAGTTGAATGTACACCATATTCTCCATCTCAACTTCAAGCCTTTTCATCTTTTGCATCTCCAATTGAAGGTATGCCATCTATCCCATCTCAAGTAAATATTGAAGAAATTCCTAATCTTGAGTCAACTTTACCAATGAAAATACCTCTTAGAATTTTGATAGAAAACCTAAGTTTCTAATTGATATTGATAAGAATGTTTTGAAGCCCATGTAGGATAAGATTCCCAATCGTACTTGCCAAAGATATTTAAATAATATATGGAAATAATTCTTTAAGAACTTAAATGAAACTAGAAGATGTCAACTATTTGTTGAATTGATGAGAAATCTAAAATTTAGGCCCATTATGAAGATTCTTGGCCTAAAGCCATTGAATGCCTCAAGTGAATTTTTTTTTGTAAAGAATCTAATGAGTGCATATGAGAGTGTGGGTTCCACCTCACGTACAAAGGATAGTAATGTCACATGACCTGTCATTCAATCGACAATAGTAAGCCAACAAACAAAGAAAGCTCACCTCATTAGAAAGACAAGTCAAGCATTGAAAATAAGTAGAAAAACTCTAATGAGAGCCATTGGAAGATGTGAAAGAGTTGAGGACTGAAACACCAATGAATTGTGGGCATTCTCTAGGAGACTCCCACAGAAAGATAAAGTTGTTGTTGAAGAACTTGAGATCCCTCATTGAAGAATTTTGGAAAAATAATACAAGGCTATCTCCTAATGCAAGAGATGTAAGAAGGAGAAATGGTTGTCGAAACCATGAGCCACATCCAAAACATTTTTCGGATGTGACTCAAACACAAATTTTGAAGAAATTTCAAGAGATGCATCCTCAAGTCAAAATTAGTCAAAGCTATTTTGAAATAGTAAAGGCTTTTTATGTCAAAATAAATGACACACACACAACTTGTTGTTGTAGAGTACATATTAAATTTTCTAATTATTATGATGTTTATAGATATATATGTGTAGATTTGCATACTTATGATGTTTTGCAGGAGTGTAATATAAAGTGTCCACCTAGATCTTCAAGAGATTTCATATAGAACATCTTATATTAGAGAGTGGATGGTCAATTATTCCACAATAGCTTATGCTTGGATGGCATGTGTGATCATTGTGGTGGGTTGCAACATTTGCCAAATTGTCAACATATGGAGAACACACATGCAATTGGAAATGAGCTAGTAAGTTTTGGCAAATACAAGATAGTGGCATATAGTCTAAAAGATGGAAAAGAAACAAAAAGGTGTGAATTAGTCATTCAAAATATTCTAGTGTATCAGTTTATCTCTAATTTCTGAGATAATATAGTTTACAAGTATGAAAGGCATGCCCATAGAGCTCGATGGTTGGACTTGCAATTCAAGTTATGCAAGGAGACATTTCCACTTGGTATCATTGTTTCAGTTGTTGACTTTGCAGAGAACTACACACTATAGCCACAGAATGAGGTGCAATCGTAGTATTACAACTCTATTCAAGTTGCTATATTTGTGCAAATAACATTCATTCATGCAAAAAATAGTACAGAGGATGACAGAAAGATCTTGAGAGAATATCATTTTTATATTGGTGATGATTGCACACTTTCTATGGAGTTTGTGCAAGCTTGCTTTCAAATGTTCTACTATAATTTGGCTACTAGGAACATATCATTTCGTCAACATATCATATGGTCAGATAATTGTGCATCACAATTCAAGAACTCACAGATGTTCTATTGATTGAGTAAGATGCATAAGATGAATGGTGTTCAACATATGTATAATTTTTGTGAGGCTGGGCATTGAAAGGAGGAACATGATGGTACAGGAGCATGTATCAAAAGAGCATTGGCATGAGAAGAGTTAAAGTACAAAGACAATGCAAAGTTGACAAATGCGAGATCTATTGTTGAATAGTGTAACGCTACAATGGGTCCAGGTAATGAAGGTAAGTCTATAGTTCATAGATATTTTTGGTTGGTTGATGATACTAACATTACAAAATATGAGGACTGTTGTACATTGACAGGATCGAGTGAGCTACACTCTTTTAGAATTTCTAATGCAAGTTAATGGAGTATTCATATGTGGTAGATGGTATTCTTTTGTTCTTCATGTACATATGAAGCTTGGTATGATTGTGAGTCAAAGGAGTGGGTTGATGATTGGTGTACAAGAAGCCTATGCCTGATTGACATGTATCAACCGCTGATAGCACTACAACTCACAGAGATTGAATCATCGGTTGATTTTGACTATGTTTCAGATCTAGTTCAACCAGTTATCAGCATTAAAATTTAATAAAATTGAATATACCATCTTATTTTGTATTTTTTCTTGTATTGTTGACTATATTCATCAAACTAAATGCACATATCAATGCAGGGCATGTTTATATAGTTATTGCAGATGAAGACAATGAAGAAGGAATGGATTATTATTTGTGTCATTGTGTTGAGGAAAAAAAAGAAATTAGATTCCCCTATTATAGATGGAGAAAACATCAAGTACCCTACATGGTCAGTGGTTCTTACTGGAACATGGCTTAGAAGGTGCCTAGTGAAGAAGTTTGATGTATGGTTGTTTGAGGACTTTGACACGCATAGGAAGATTATTCATTTTTCTAACCTTGTTGTGGCATTAAACGTTCATTTGATCAAATATGGGGGTAGACCATTGAACATGACCTTCTGGAAGGTTCGTGAGTCTAACCATGAGGGAATACTTGACACAATAAAGAGTAGAATAGACTCGGATGGTTCATTGGATTGAATTAGTGGAATGATAGAAAGGTATGCTATTTTTCTTTGCTATCCTCATTTCACCTTCTATATTTTAGCTACTCATTTTAGCTAAATAGTACAATTGCATTTGCATGCAGGATTTTAGTATGATGGAAATAGGCATAATCCTTATGAAGTTGCCTTTGGAAGGAAAGTAAGGTAGGTTTTCATGATTATTTCACGATAATATGTCCTTTACTTACTATTTCATAATGAGCTCTAATGATGTTACTATTGTACCTCGCACACACGCCCCATTTCAAAAAATAGGGACCCCCTCTTTCAAATTTTGTCTAGTGTCAAGAAGATTTTTTACCTCCTAAGTAGTCAAGTCATCAAAGTGCATTTCTGCCATGTTTGAATGATGATGTTAAAAATCATTTCAAGAGTTTGCTAAGTTAGATCTTTGTATCTCTTCCAGTGGCTTTGAATAGCCCTTTTTCTCTAAATTGCTCCCCAACCAACCTTTGTGCTGATTTGCCTCCCAACTAACTTTGCGTCAAAACCCTTCATCATTGACTCTAGCGCTAGTTTCCCTCCCGATGGACTTTTGCGCTTAAATCAATTGTCTCCAACTTGCGTTGTATTGTTCAATCACTGACTAAGTCAGAAGATATCAAAATTCCTGCAAGTCTGAAGGGCCTCAAAGTCCCGCAAATGGCATAACATTGAGTCTATGGTCGCAGCATTAAAAAGACCTTTTCCTGACCAAGTCTGTCATACCTAATTTCCCCGCCAAGTCAAAGCGAATGAAAAGTTGTGTGAAACCCTAATCTGTCGACTTACACTGAGTACGCCATGCATTAATGGTGATTTGGCCGGAGACAATAAAAGGTTAATCCACATTGTTTAACTCATTTTTTGCATTTTGATAAAGATTTTGGAGAGCCCCTTTGTAACCTATCGAGCATTTTTCACCGCCATTGCCCTCGAGTTTGATCTTGCGACCACTTCTTGCCTGTGCAACCCAAACACATTTTCTACAACTGACCAGGTAGGGTTCCACCTCCCCTCTTTGAGCTTTTGTTGTATGCAGTTAGGGTTTCATTCAAGTACATTTTCCTTTTGAGCGATTAATTTGGGGTTTCAGCTAGGGTTTTATGCATAAGTTGTTTGTTTCTCCCTTGAAACCTAGTTTGAACTTCTCCATGAAAACATAGTTGGATTTCCATAGGCTAAATAAGAAAAACTTAACTAGGCTTGCCTGTAATTTAGACAAATTTAAACTTCTTTGTAAACTGAGGAATCATCTGGCCTTTGCACCAAACTTGAGTTCGACCGAACTATAAACATTTTAGCTCATCCAGTTGGTCAGCGGCCATGAAAACCCACGTTGTGCTTTAAAATCCACTTAGCGTTGAAAACTTCGACCTCTGACCTCCATAGCTTTTGCCACTTTAACTGATTAGATCGACGGGACCTAAAAACCCCACAAACTTTGGAAAGCTACTTAGCGCTAAAAATCTTTTGCACCAACCTTGCACTAAAAGACTTTGTCTCTGACTTGGTCAGATGCCTAGAATATCTCCACAAGTCAGTGACGTCCAAAACCTCACTGGAAACAAGAAGAATGATTTTGTGCTAAAATTAATCCTGTCTGACCTTGCTCTAAAACATGCCATCACCAACTCAATCGGTTGACTTTAAAATTTGCATAGGTTTGACAAAGCCAAATCCCACGTAAACATAGTAAAAGTGATCTTAGTCGTCTTGCGCTAAAATTCTAACCAACTGACTAAACAACCAACTTAAAGTCGGTGACCTTCGAAAGTCACACAAGTTGGTCAAACAAGAAACCTGTGCAAAAGTGAGAAAACATATAAACGCTGATAGAACATTGGGTCAGATGAGCCTAATTTCCTTGCTTAGGTTGGTGGACCTCAATAGTAGCGCTTTCCTGCATATAGGTTGGTTAACCCTAAAATTAGTGCAAATGGTAAAAAATGATTGTTTTTAAAGAACTTTCAAAGGGGAAGATGTCTAAAATGATGCAATTAAAGTTGTAAACATAGGTAATGATGTTTTTCATGCTTCCAATGAGATTTCTTGCAACATTGAATATTTTATTTGCATGCATTAATGGTGATTTGCTATGAAGTGAGTGCAATGATAATAAATTGTTAGATTTATGATTCTTTAACAGGCATATTAATAGCATTAGTAGATTCATTAAATTCATTTTGAACATGGTAAAGAGCTTAGTAGTCCACTTGGTAATCTTAGATCTCAAACTTAGGAGTTTGTAGAAAGTTCTTAAGGTATCAAACTTATAGGGTCCAGTCCTGTAGATTAGATGACTGCCTGAGCTTAAACCATGAAGTACAAATTCAAGGGCATCCCTCCAGAGACAAAGATTCACTCTAGATGGAGTGATGTAGTGGACACAGATCTAGGTAACATAGAATTGGATGACTTCAGATTGAGAATCTTTGGCCCAAATCCAACTCCTCAGGCCAAAACACTTAAAGACAGTGGTATTGCACAAGCTGCTGCTTTCCCCACCTTAGTACAGTGTGCAGAGCTAATAGTAACATATGTAGATAGGTATGATGTCATGACAAGGACAATTTAAAATACCAATGGGAATATCCTAGTTGATTTAAGTCCACCCTCTCTGGTTGAGAGTTTTGATATTCCATGGCACACAGTTATGCCCATGCCAGACAAACAAGGATCAGAGGAGACTTATAATAAAGATGTGAATGGATGCATAAAACATATGAATGATCATTAGGTGAAAAGAAAAAGGTCTGCCATGAGTAAATTTCCCCAAGTGCTATACCAAAGTGACTTCCATGATGAGATTGGGGATTTGATAACCTTTTTGAGCAGAATATATGGGTTACTTACAACCTCTACTTTTGAGGAGTGAATGTTCATCATCATAATTGAGATACTAAAAGGAACTAAGTTCCACTGGTCCCAAATCCTCAATGATAATATTCATGAGGCCTTCAGCAACTTCAAAGAGGAGATACTTTAGATGGACATCCTATGTTGTCTACGCACTAGCAAGAAGAAGTCACTATGTTGGGTTGTCCAAAGTAGGAGAAGTTGGAAATGATGAGCAGACCCAAGTAAAAGTATATGAGTGTTACCCTCAGCCAACCTCATCTCAATCTCTGATGCATTTCAAAAGGGTGAATGATGCTTTCTTATATAGCTAGATTGCTGCAAGGTAATATAGCCTTGAGGATTTCCACTAAAGCAATGCATGAAGTAACCAGATATGGTAGGCGATACATCTAGTTTGAAAAGTTCATATATCTAAGAGTGCAAGGTTTCATTGGGATTGCTTAGAGACTTCCCAGATATCCTGATGATAAAATAGTGCTCTTAGAATTGACTAGGCAATTGATACCTTGTGCTGAGAAACTCAAGCACCTGCACAGAACCAATGTTCAGTTTCCCATCAGGTTTGGTAAGGGGAATTATGCATGCCCTTTATTGGCATCGGTTGAACACTATGATAAGGAACTTCAACTTCTTAACCTTCACTACTACAATGCAAGGGATCACTTTGATCCAAATAAAGTGATGGAAAGGTTTGTAAGCAAAAAATTGTTTCACAAAATGCACATTGAGGACTTTTGGGCCAATTGCATGGATGATTATGAAGTAATGAAAAAGGCTCATTCAAGGCTATCTCTAGCCTTCATCAGGAAGTTCCACATTATTACAGTGCCTGATCAGTTGGAGGATGATGAGAATGTCATGGTCAGAGAAACCTGGGAAGCCCAATATCATCAACCAAGCCCACTGCCAAATTGGGCTAATGCAGAAGAAAGCTCTTTAGGCATCATAATGAAAGAACCAATCAGATTGAGCAAGGCCTAGGTAAGAGGTTAGGTAGCTGCTTTGGAGAGACAAGGAGTGTAACTTACATACATTGCATTAGAATCAGACAAGGACTCCAGAGGTCAAGAAGATGAACCAATAAACATCACAGATGAGGCATAACCAGTTGAGAAGCAGAAATTTGATAGTGAAGAACATACATCTTTGGTAGAGAAGGCCAAGAATGTTAAGAAGCCATCTGCAAAGCCTCCTTCTAAGAAAGACCAGCCTCCTTCTACTAGGACAAGAGCCTCCAAGAAGAGAGATATGCCAAGTGGTCGAGGGGAGGGTTCCAAAACCAAGAAAATTAAGGTAAAGAAGGTAACTGAGGATGATGTTGCAACCCAAAGAGATACTAGTCTACCAGCCTCCCCATCTTCTGCTGCTCCAAGTGTGAGTACGGCTGCCTCCACTTCTATAGCTTCTAATGCTGCATCTCCCTCCATTACTTCTACTACTGCTACACCTACTTCACCCACGACATCAGCTTCTATTGTCAAAGAAACTACCCCTACTACCATCTCTCCTACCTCCACCATTTCAACTATTTCTTGTTCGGTGACAATATCTTCCAATACCCCTAGCAGTCCTATTTCCTCCATTGTTTCCACCTCATGTTCTTCCACCACTACTACACCTATACCTTCCATATTTTCTAGTCAATTATCCACCACCATGACACTACCTCCCATTTCCACCATTCTTTCACCTTCTCTTCCTTTACCTTCACTACCTCTTCCCTCACCCCTTGTCATTTCTTCCACTATGTCAGCAGTATTAGCTAATTTGACGCAGACAAACTTACCTACACCACCTATATCCTCTGCAATTCCTATTTCAAAAATGCCCATAGATTCAACCTCCTTAGTTGTACCTCTGCTGCCCAGAATTGATAAAGTGTGTGCAGAATTGGGTTTGCAAGAGCCTGGAATTGAATTGTTGCTTGAGGTAGAGAAAGATGCATTTGTGGAGGTAAGTAATGAAATTTCAAATGAACCTTTCGCTGAAGCAATTAATGTTGAAGTCATTGATATATCCAATAGCCCTCTGGAGAAGGGTCAAATGCAAGAAGTCTTCAAAGCAGATCAAGAAAATGTGATGATAAATTGGAGAAACTTGGTTGATGAAGAAGAAAAGGAAAAAGAGATAAATAAAGATAAGGAACCAGAACAGGAGCAAGGATCACCTGAGGATCCTACTAAAACTAATGATGACAAAACCACTGAATTGAACAAATCATCTTCTTCAGCACCCAAGTGGTTGCAAAGCAAAGTGACATGTCCTAAGCCACAATTAGAAATAATGCAGTTGGATTTAAGCACTATCCTATCCCAAGGTCAAAGGCCCAAAAAGAAGAAGAAAGCAAAGATACAATCCAGAATTTATAAGGATGAAGTAGGATCTAGGATTGCAGAGATAGCTATCCCACCAGCAAATGTAACTAGAGAACAAGTCAGGGCAGCGGACTATGCAATTTCAATAGTTGATTTGGGACCTACACTTGTGCTCAAAGAGTGGATGAATTTAAAGGATCAGTCACTTCAATTTTGGAACAGTTAGATAAGGATGATATGTCAAAGGAGTTAAAACAACAAAATGAAGAACTTTGTACTTGTCTCTAGTTTTTTATCAAACTAGTTGATGCAGGAGGAGATATAAGGACAGTGCCCACTTTCCTGTCTATAGATGAAATAGCAAAACTGGGCGAGGTAAGGGCCAAGTCCCAAGGGACTGAGAATTGGCTATTTAGAGTATTTGAAAAAGGATGTGAGACTATTGATGCCTCTGCTCAAGCACACAAGAAGCTGGTTGAACTTCATGAGAAATGGAAAGATCTGCGTGAGGAATGTGACTCCTTTGATTAATAGTACTCTCACATGTTTCCTCAGATTAAGAGCATCAGAGATTTGCTAGCCCAGACTCTGGTAGTAGAGAATATTCTAATTGGGGACAAGTTGTCCAAAGCCATTAAATGGTATCAACAACTGCATTTAAGGAAAGAAACTTTTGAAAACATAAAATAAGCATACAAGCCAACAGATGAAGAGCTACGGTCGCTTATATATGATATTAATGATTCTTTGAAGGATTGCCTAGAAGAGTCCTATAATGACTATGCCCCTTATGATGTCGAGAAATGTAAAAGCAAATTACATAGGGTGATTTTCAAGAGTACTGAGCTAGCCATGGAGGACAGATTGGATAAGATAAGTGACCTCAGAGTTGAATTTAAGGCATTCCACAAGGCTGGGGTAGAGATAGAAAATAAATACAAAAGATTCAACTAGGAATTAGAGATGTTCGAGTATCAGGTCAATCATCTGAAGAATCTAGACCCCTTCGAGATCAATCCTACGCTCAAGGCATGGCTAAATTACCACAACAAACTGGCTAAAGAAGACAAAATCAATTTAGATGAAGTGTCTTGATATTTTTTTTGAATATTTTGGAATGTAATCCCATAATTACTGTAAATTACTATATTCGAGACAACATGTGACTCTATTTTGTCTCTTCTATGCTTTAAAAATGTTCTTTTCCATTAATATATTGAGTTGGCTAGTCAAATTGACTAGATTCAATGTATCTGGAGTTTATTTTTTGTCCTTTTCATAAAAGATAGTGTAATCCAGGAATTGATATGAGCTATTGTTTATGCATTTATTGATGTAATCTGGATGGTCGGTGTTGAGTTAATCTCCACCGTTCATTTGAAAACTTGGTATGTTGCTTTCCTATATAAAGGGCTACCATTTCTACTATTTGTAAGAGAGATTTTGATACTGAATTATTGAGAATCCACCATTTCAAGTAATGCAAAGCAAGTTTATGCAATTACCTTGAGAATTTGTATCTTGTATTTGCTCATTTTGGTTTTCATGGTTCGCTTCTTGCTCTCCCATAGTTAGTTAGTTATGCTTTTATAATGTTTATAGTTTGCTGAAAGTATTTGATGATTGCTCTGGTCCATACTTTTAGTTATTTGCTGATGGTCGATAGCTGTGTAAAGTTAGTCTAGACCTATTAGTTGTGCTTAGTTCAATTGCATTTTGTGAGTTAAATTGTGCTAGTCAATGGGTATTTAATGAATGAGTGTGATCTAAAAATCTTTAAGTACCCATTGAAGATAGCACCATTTTCTACAGTACTGTAACATCCCTTTTCGTTTGGTAACTCAGAGAACTAGTTAAATTTCAGAGCATTTGTCTACTTAAAGTAAAATATATGCATCGTAAATGTCACTTAGGATTCCTCTAAACCCTATACCTTTTGTATTTTCTTAAAAAACTATTGTTAAATTAGGAATTTCAGAAGCATTTGACATTGTTTTATCAGCTAAAAAAATAAAGGGTTTATGTGCATTTGCTGTCTCAACTTTAAAAGATTTGTAGATTGCATGTAAGACCCCTTGTAGGCATAGCTAGAACATACCAACTGAGAGATTCCAAGCAAGCTAAGACCTAACTGTATTATCCTTGGAGTAGTCTTACCTAGGGTAGGATACTTTTCAAGAGAGGTGTGAAACCAGCAATCACACCTCCGTTGCTGCGTGCTAAAACACTCATCAACAGTTACTATGAGTTTTAATTCATTTTAATGATGTTACTATTTCATAACGAGTCTTAATGAGTTTTAATGACAAACCCTCATTTTTTTCTTCACATTTGGTGCTAACAATTGATAGCAGTAGTAAGGGTGGCCTCAATTGATGATCTACAAGACATTGGATCAAGTGATAACACTTTTATAGTAATGAATTTTCATCTACTAGAAAGGTATTATGGATGAATTTTTACATTCAACATCTCCTGGGGCCAAACAGATGGCGCCAACACATCTGAGTGGGTGGGTAAATGCTAGGGGAGATGTATTTTTGGTGGCAAAGCCTTATGGTCATTCTCGGCTATATCGAATGTAGACAATATCCCAAGAGCCCTAAGACAAAAAAGGTGTCAAACTTTGGACTGACTGTTCCATCAAACTGTGACACCTAGGAACATCTTCTTTGCATGTATAGGTGGATGTCAAACACCTACCTCAATTTTTTTAAAATATATTTTTCATTTGCCTATGGTGGAAAGGAACACATTGTTCCAAAATACTTCAGTTTCATGCAATGGAAAGGTGCTAGGAGTGAGATTTTGCATTCCATAGCTTATGGAGCTGAGTTGACTATACCAATGCATCGGGGTGGGTGGGTAAATGCTAGGGGAGGTCTCATTTCATGTGCCAAGCATCCCAGTCATTCGGGGCTGCAAGCTACTAGCAAAGTCCCTTAAGATCCCTACGCGAAAAAAAAATATCAAACTATGATAGAGCAGTTCTTGGAATTTGTGCAAGCTAGGAACATTTTGTTTGGACCTACAGGTGCATGTGGAGTCCATCCACAATAACCTCTCTTGGTTTTGGTCAACTCTAGTCTGTTTGACCATGTCAAAATCAAATGCATTCTTGCAAAATGCTTGAGTTACATGCAGTGGAAAGGTGCTAGGAGTGAGATTTTGCATTCCACAGCTCATAGGGCCAAACTGACTATGCCAACATGTTGGAATGGGTGGGTAAATTCTAGGGGAAGTCTCATTTCATGCACCAAGTGTCCTAGTCATTCAAGGCAACAGGCTACCGACAAAGTCACTTAAGATCTTAAGAGCAAAAACTACCAAACTATGACAGAGCAGATCTTAGAATTCATGGCAGCTAGGAATGTTCTATTTGGACCTATAGGTATAGGTGGGGTCTATCAATAATAACCTTTTTAGTTTTGGTCAACTCAAATCCATTTGACCATGTTGAAATCAAATGCATTCTTGCAAAATGCTTTAGTTTCATGCAACACAACCTTGGCAAGTGCCATATTTTTTGTTTTTCTCAACGTGGGGCTAAATTGACTATGCTAAAGTGTTAGGGTGGGTGGGAAAATGCTAGGGGAGGTCACGTTTAGTGTGCCAAGTGTCCCAGTCATTCAGGGCAGTAGGCTACCGGCAAAGTCCCTTAAGATCCTTAAGAGCAAAAAACTAACAATCTATGACGGAGTAGTTCTTGGAATTTGTGGTAGCTAGGAAGGTTCTATTTAGACCTAAAGGTGCACATAAGGTCCATCCAAAATAACCTCTCTTGGTTTTGGTCAACTCCAGTCTATTTGATCATGTCAAAATCAAATGCATTCTTGCAAAATGTTTCAGTTTCATGCAGTGGAAAGGTGCTAGGAGTGAGATTTTGCATTCCATAGCTTGAGGCACTAGAATGACTATGGAAACATGTTGAGGTGGGTGGGTACCCCCTAGGGGAGGTCTTGTTTCATGCGCCAAGTGTCCCAGTCATTTGAGCCAGCAGGCTACTGACAAAGTCACTTAAAATCTTAAGAACAAAAACTATCAAATTTTTACGGAGTAGTTTTCAGAATTTGTGGTAGCTGGGAATGGTTTGTTTAGACCTATAGGTGCATGTGGGGTCCATCCACAATAACCTCTCTTGGTTTAGGTCAACTCAAATCCATTTGGTCATGTCAAAATTAAATGCATTCTTGCAAAATTCTTCAGTTTCATGTAGCACAACCTTGCCAAGTGCCATATTTTTTGTTCTCCTCATCGTGGGTCTGAACTGATTGTGCCAACATGTCAAGGTGGGTGGGTAAATGATAGGGGAGGTCTTGTTTTGTGTGCCAAGCATCCCAGTCATTTGGGGTAGCAGGCTACTAGCAAAGTCCCTTAAGATCCCTAAGAGAAAAAAACTGCCAAACTATGACAGAATAGTTCTCAGAATTTGTGGAAGTTGGGAATATTTTGTTTGGACCTATAGGTGCATGGTGGGTCCATCCACAATAGCCTCTCTCAGTTTTGGTCAAATCCATCATGTTTGACCATGCTAAAATCAAATGCATTCTTGCAAAATGCTTCAGTTTCATGCAGTGGAAAGGTGCTAGGAGTTAGATTTTGCATTCCATAGGTCATGGGGTTGAACCAACTATGCCAATACATTAGGGTGGCCAGGTAAATGCTAGGGGAGGTCTCATTTCATGTGCCAAGCATCCCAATTGTTCTGGGTTGTAAGGTATCAACAAAGTCAGAAGGTGCTAGGACTGAAATTTTGCATTCCACAGGTCATGGGGTCTAACCAACTATGCATAAACATTTGGTTGGGTGGCAAAATGCTAGGGGAGGTCTCATTTCATGTGCCAAGTGTCTTATTTGTTCCAGGTTGCTAGCTACTGGTAAAATTGAAAGCTGCTAGGAGTGAGATCTTGCATTCCATAGCTCGTGGGGCTGAACCAATTGCGCCAACATGTTGGGGTGGGTAGGTAAATGCTAGGGGAGGTCTCATTTCATGTGCTAAGCATCCCATTCATTCTAGGCTGTAAGCTACCAGCAAAGTCAAAAGGTGCTAGGAGTGAAATTTTACATTCCATAGCTCATGGGGTTGAACCAACTGCGCTAAAACGTCAAGGTGGACATGAATTTGTTGGTAGCTTATAGCTTGGAATGACTGGGGTGCTTGGTACACAAAAGGAGACCTCCCTTAGCATTTACTCGCCCACCCTGATGCGTTGGTGCTTTTAGTTCAGCCCATGATGAGCAGGACAAAAAATATGGCACTTGGCAAGGTTGTGCTGCATGAAACTCAAGTATTTTGCAAGAATGCATTTGATTTTGGCATGGTCAAACAAATTTGAGTTGACCAAAATGGAGAGAAGTTATTGTAGAAAGACCCCATGTACACCTGTAGGTCCAAACAGAATGTTCCCAACTACCATGAATTTTTAGAACTGCTCCATCATAGTTTGGCAATTTTTTGCTCTTAGGGATCTTAAGGGACTTTACCGGTAGCCTACTACCCTGAACAACTGGGACACTTGGTGCATGAAACGAGACCTCCCCTAGTATTTACCCACCCACCCTGATGCATTGACACATTTGATTCGGCCCCATGAGCTGTGGAATGCAAAATCTCACTCCTAGCACCTTTCCACTACATGAAACTGAAGCATTTTGCAAGAATGCATTTGATTTCGGCATGATCAAATAGACTGGAGTTTACCAAAATTGAAAGAGTTTATTGTGGACAGACCCCATGTACACCTATAGGTCTAAACAAAATGTTCCCATCTGCCACGAATTTCATGAACTGCTCCATCATAGTTTGGTAGTTTTTTACTCTTAGGGATCATAAGGGACTTTGTCGGTGGCCTGCTACCCTGAATGACTAGGACACTTGATGCATGAAATAAGACCTTTCCTAGAATTTAACCACCCACCCTAATGCATTGGTGGAATCGGTTCAGCCCCACGTGCTATGGAATGCAAAATCTCACTCCTCGCACCTTTCGACTTTGCTAGTAGCTTGCATCCTGTTGGTTAACAAATTTGTCACCTAACTCTATATTCTCATGCCCAGACATATGACAAATGTAATCAACAATTGAGCGTACTATATTGGTATTTTATAAAGGCTCTTTTCTTATTTTACAAGGCCCAACTACTTTCTATAGATATTCTTATGAATGAAAACCAAGATTGCTTTTAACCAAAAAGCAAAAATAATGGCGAAGCTTTTAACTAGAAAGCAATAAAGGCATAAATCTATTTTTCAAATAATCAGAAATACAAAGACTTCCACTACCAAAATATTTAGAAACTCAATTAAAAATGATATCATACACCATATAATCACCACTCTAAACAATATATCAATAGATAAACCATCCACAACAATAAGCCAAACTAAAGATATCCAACCACTTCAATGCACAAATGCTACCAACACAAGTAGTAATACATTCAACATAGGAAGAAGATAAATTCAAATAACCATAACAAAAAGTCTATGATCACTTAAATCCCCACTGCATTGATTCTCATTATATGCATAAAAGCAATTGAAAAATAGGAAGTATCAAAATTCTCTATCGCCAAAACAATGTTTACCAAAAGATCCACACAAAGACTTGCACATCAAATTTATAGCAAGCCACATGATAACTATCTTTAACCCTAATGACTTCTTGGTGACAGCCGATTTAAAAGAGAGTTTAAACAATAAATATTTAAAGGGCCCTCGAGAGCCAATAGTTTAAGAGCATATACAAATATTTTTCTAAAACATAAAAAGAGAATTAATTGAGGATTGCCACATCCTCATCACCAGCTTCATCATCATTTTGCACCGCATCTTCATCGTCCACCTGTTCAATTTTCTTACTCGTGTCCTCTTGCACCACTTGAGCTACTTGTGCCCTTCATCTAGCCTTGTATGCTTGGTACCTGGTGAGAAAGGGGAGAGGGACATGCCACTTAGAGTTCTAGTCATGCTAATCCTCCAATTCTTCTTGCGAACTGCCTTATTTGTATCATCAATATTTTTATGAATCTCATCTAGCCCATTCTTGATAGTTTTGATGTAGGTGGTAGTCCTTGCCATCTTCTTAAGTGATTCATTGGTTATGACATTATAGTCCATTATATCCTCTGTCACCAATTTCTTAAAGTTTTTCTTTATTTCTTTAACATCCAATAATTTGTCCTCATTTTCCTCAGTCGCTTCAATTTCTAAGATAGCAAAATTAACCTTAATATTTCTCATTTCAGCATAGTAAGTTGCTATCGCATCCCTCATATCATCCTTAGCTGATATCAACACAATTATTCTCGACTTGAGGACATCTATCCAAGCTGGTGCATCAAACTCATTTGGGGCATTTATAATTTGTTCCATTATTAGGACCTTGACATCCATTTTGGCCATTTCTTTTATTTCCATTGTGGCTAAAGAGAGGCTATTATGGTCACTCCTAGTCTTTCAAAACTCTGTAATTATGACCTCTCTTTTAATGGAAATAGAATTAAACAAATTAACAGCTTCTTCAACAAATAGGAGGGCATCAAAGACCACCATTTCTACCCATTGATTTACAACAACATTCAAAGCCCTAGACTATTTTATTTGTTGCAGAAGACTAGGATCTGGCACACTTACACTTAAATATGGCATTGCATCTGATGAGGACACTGTAATACTTAGGACTGATTGAAGAAAAGAAGACAAAACACTTACTTGAGCGTGTAGTTTATGATTCTCCTCCTGTTCTTTCTTGACCCTCTTCGATAAGTTGTAGACTGAATACTTTGCATGATAAATATCCCCTTCAGTGGTAGAAGGTCCCATATCTACCCTACTCACATTAAAGTCTGCTTCAGTCACCTCACCCTCATTCTTATTTCCCACAGGGTCTACAATCTCAAGGAAATGATTTCTTATAGTATGGTTTGTCACCATTCTCAACATTCTCCTAGCACACTTGGGATTTGGAGTCTCCTACAACAACTTAGCCACTGTATCAATACTAGTATCCACCATTAGAGTATATCTCTTTTTCTTTTCTACTAATTTCTTCAACCAAGAAGGAGAAGAGGTGGAAACACTAGTGGCATTAACCATACTTGCAATACCATCAACCTAAACTGATGAAGAATCAGGTGTAGGAGGATTATTTGAACTAGGAGAATCTTGGGCACTCAACAAAGACTGAAAAATATTATTTTCTCCCAACTATGTAAAAATCAATGAATCACTATCATTAACAAGTTCATTAACTAGTGGCACATGGTCTCCTTTCTATGGAGAAGCAGTCAATCTGGTATCATCTCTCACTGGCTGACCATCTAGCTCACACACGGATTTCAACTTGTTATTCTCTTCAGGGGGTCCTTCACCATCTCTGCTTGATTGTGACCCAATTCCTTGCGTAGTTAGGTTCAAATTAGCTGTCTTTCTTTGCGAATGCACAACTTTGGACTTACCTTGGCTTTGCAATGATGATTCTTTAGATGTATTTGAACCAACTTGTTCTCTAAACTTTTTCTTCAGCCATTTCTCTATTCTCCTTATGACACCAAAAGAATGAATTTTAATGTTAGTGACTTCTTTCTCCGACCATCTCACATGAGGTAGAGGTTGCAATGAAACTTCTTGAAATCTGGTATCCAAAATATCTGAACCATCATCCACAATATCGGGTACTTGCATGGGGAGATCAAAGGCACGAATTTGATCAATTGTTAGTCTCATCCAACTTCTTCTCTGGACTTCCCTTTCATTCAGACAATCCTCCCAATAATCCTCCAGTTGAGGCTTGTGTTGATAAGACCCACCCCCATGCATATTTTTCTTTACAAAATTTTTACTATCAAAAGACGCTCTGGTCCTCAAACTATGAAGAACAAATTTAGACAAAGCCTTAATTACATTTCTTGCAACATCATTACTTTTACAAGAATAAAATGACAAAGTCAAGGGGAAGGAATACCCCTTTTTCTTCATAGAATGATATTTCAAATTCACAGAAGCCATTTGTCTACATACGTCCAAAAGCACAAGATAGTTAGATGGATACCGCGGCAATTTCAATGGGGCATTCTCATAACCCCCAATTCTTATGTATGAAAAATGATCAAATTGCACATAAAAACTTCTAAAATTCATCCCAAGTGTAGCTGCACCCACTAAGAACCTCTGTTCTAATGTGCCATCAATTCTTTTTGTCAACCACATTGTAAAAGAATCATTGATTCTCCAAAAATCTTTAGTAGCTTCCTCTTTTCAAAGTTGAAAGAAAGTGTCATACATAGGCGTGCCAACGACAGGTAACCCTTGGGACCTTAAGCCAGGCCAAGTAGCCTCTCTGTGAGCGAGTAGATATACCAACTATGAACCCATGTGGAACTCCTTATTCCTCAAAAAATTTACCAATTGCTCATGCATACTATCTCTAATTATTTTGGCCTAATCAATTTGATGATCTCCACAGATTAATAAAATGAAACAACACATCCAGAAAGAAAAAGTATCAGATTGAGAGTTTCCCACCACACAGTTCAACAGTGTAATCATGTCTAAAATTTCTTCCTTAAAATGGCTTCTTTTGAGATTGGTAGGAAGTCATGACTTCCCCTTTCTTCCTATCTCCAACTAGCCTCTTGCAATGCAGTTCTCGCACCAATCTCTTCTCTCATTGTAATAAGTCCAAGTAGAAGACACATAAACATCTACATTCTCCTCATAATCATCTAGATTCAACACAAGAGCAATTGATGTAGAATCAATCTTTGCAACAAAAGAACTGTCAGAAGATCTTATTTCCTATGACTCTGGAGAGTAATTGTTTACACACGTGATCACCAACTCAGGAAAATGCACTGCAGGTGGGAAAACTCTAGCTCTATCCAAGCCACTATTCATAATTTGGGTAGCTAGGGTTGTCCGTCCTTCAAGTCACATTCTTAGCCAAAAGTCATCAAGATCAATGTGTCCCAGCTTTGTGTCTTTCACCCCAGACAAAGTGTTTTCTACTATAGAACCTACGAGAATTCCTTGAAACTTAAACTTCAAATTTACCAACTTCAGAAACTAATTCATGAGAAGCTTGGAGGGAAAAGTAGGTGAAATAGAGAAATGCAAAGGACTCACAGGGTTTTCGCAACACAAACTCATGAAGCTATGTGATTTTTACCCCCCCAAAGAATGCAGTGCTTTATATATCAGAAAGAAAGAAACTAAAAATAATGGCTAAATGTGCTAACCTATGAACCTTGAATCTTGCGCAATCTTCGCACGTAGTGGACTTATTTCCCTTCACTCTACAATGCTTCTCCTTAGATGAAAATATGAACACTTCAAATGAGATGGTGAATTGGTTTAAGTTTGTAATGTCACATCTCACAAAATGTTCATAAATGGCATTAATTTCTGGTGGCATGCAATCTTTGAAAACCCCACAAAATGCCATAAGTTATATCCAAAAAATGCACCATGGTGTTTGCACATACTCCAACTTAAATGTGGCATGATATCTATCATTTCCTTGCATCGTACGCCAGCTTAGATGAAAGTACCTTGGGAGATGCAATCCACTGTAGTTGGGAAGTCAGGAAGGAGAAGAAATTTTAGACAGATGACTTCGAAGTTTGAAGGTTTAGAAAATCTTTGACCTTTCGACTAAACTATAGGAAAGAGGATTAAGACTGACATAATAAAAACTTGACATTAGACTCCAAAGCAATTCAGAAAGTCAGGTGGTTTGTGAGTTTTTGAATCCACTGACTATGGTTAAAAAACAAGTAAGATCACTGACCAGACAAAGAAAACAAAGGAGAAATGACTAAGGAAAATAAGAAAGGAAAAGGAAGTGACAATAAAGACGAAGGATACATGCCTTAGAAAAATGTTTGAATACTAAGCAACAACAGGCTCTGATTGGGGACGAGGACCAAGAGGGACAAAGAGAATCTAGATAAACCATGGCAACAAAGCCTTATTCCAGAAGGGCGACAGAGTCAAACCAAAAACACAACCACAACCAAAACACTAAGGGAGGGAAAGAAAAGAACTATGGTACAAGGTAGGACACTAGGAAGTTGCTAATTGAACAGCTTCAAGTCTTGCCCATTATAAGCAAGAGGCAATGATGTTCCATCTAGATAGGACAATAAATATGCATTTTCTCCAATATCATGTCTAATCTTGAAAGATCCTCTCCATAATGAATCGAACTTCTTATGAGCTCCTTTTGGTTCCCTTCTCTTAGCCCATAGAAGCACAAAATCCCCTTCAACAAATCTTCTTTGTTTGGCCTTCTTATCAAAGATCTTTTTAACAGACTATTGATGCTTTGCTATCCTGTCCACAACTACTTCTCTTTATTCTTCCAACTGGTTTAGGTACATTACCCTCTTCTCCAGAGCTGTCTGGAATTGTTCATCTTTGATTGCCTTTTACAAATTTAGTGCAGATAATTCTAGAGGAATGGGAATAGCACTATCAATACCATTCACTAACTGGAATGGGGACATGCCAATAGATCTCTTGTAAGTTATTCTATCAGCCCAAAGAGCATTATACAAGCATTTTTGCCATGTCCTATGATTTTCATCGACCAGTTTCTTGACAATCATGATGAGGTTTTTGTTACTTGATTCAGCTTGTCTGTTGCCTTGCAGGTAATAATCAGAAGAATGAGCTAGGATGATGCCATAATCATAGAAGAAAAGAGTAAAATTAGAAGAAGATAAAATAGAAGCATTGTCAGCTACAAGTTTCTTAGGCTCACCAAACCTAACCAGTATGTTATCCTTGAGGAAACTACAAACAACTTCAGAAGTCATGCATTTCATGGGAATTGCTTATATCCATTTAGTGAAGTAATCTATAGCTGTCAAAATATGAGTGTGTCTAGCACTTGAATTAGGATTAATGGGTCCAATGAAGTCTAATCCCCATTGCTAAAAGGGTTCATCCATTACCATTAGTTTCAGAGGTAGTGCAACCAATTGAGGTCTGCTCGCAAATCTTGAACATTTCTCACCTTTGATACCTAGCTATAAGCATCTTTGAACATTCCTGGCCAATAAAAACATTGACGCAATATCTTAAAGGCAATTATTGAAGCTAAAAAATGTCCCCCACATGCTTCATTAGGGAATGTCTCTAGCAACTTCCTTTGTTGCTCTTTATCAACACATCTTAGAAAGGTGCCATCTATTCCCCTCTTATACAAATTTCCCTCCCACAAAACATATTTATAGGCTTTGAGTTTTAGATTCCTCTTTTCTTTAGTAGAGAGATGAGGAGGACAATCTCCATAAGTTAGAAAGTAAGCAACATCTGAAAACCACTCATCAACGGTACTAGTAAATAACACCAATGGCAATTCCTCATTCTTAGTCACCTAATTTTCTGCAATCATCTTACACAACCCTTTACCTCTTACCAGGTTAGAGGGCTTAATTTCAACATCATATTCTTGAACTTTTGCTATCCAATTCCCCCTATTATTGCATCCAATCTTCTGTTGTGTAAGAATGCTCTTAACCACAGATTTAGGAACATAAACAATCGCATGTGAATGTAAAATATAAAATCTGAAGCTCTTAAGGGCCTTTACCACTACATATGCATGTTTTTCCAAAGCAGAGTATTTCAACTCATCTTTCTTCAGTGGCACACTCATGAAAGCTATTGGAGCCTCTATCCCCGGGTCGTTCTTCTGTAGTAGGATGACTAATAAAGTATGTTCAGAGGCATAGCAATAAATGATAAAATCCTTTTGAAAATCAGGATGTACAAGTGTGGGTGTATTAGCAATAGTTATCTTAATATCTTCAAATGCTTTCTTACCTTCAACACTCCACTTAAATATAGAGTGATTCTTGATCATCTCAGTAATGTGCCTAGTTAGTTCAGTAAAATCTAGAACAAATCTCCTCAGAAAATTCACCTGGCCAAAGGATGGCCTTGTATTGCTCTTGGTGGTAGGTAAGATTAGCTGCTGAATTGCCCTGACTCTTTCTAAATCAATCTTTATCCCATCCTTAGAGACAATATGACCTAGCCGTTTCCCCTCAGTAACAACAAAAATAGACTTTTTGGGGTTGAGGGAAATACCATTCTCCCTATAGCGTTGCGAAACTATCTCCAAATCATGTAGGTGATTAGCCCTCTTTTTAGAAAACACTGTTAGATCATCCAGGTAAACAACAATGATTTTGTTATTCAGGTCTCCAAAGGTCAAATCCATTGCTCTCTGAAATGTGCCCCTTGCATTGATAAGGCCAAAAGGCATCCTATTATAGGCAAAAACACCAATGGGGGTGGTGAAAGTTGTTTTGTACTGATCTTCAAGAGCAACCTCAACCTAATTATAACTTGAAAAACCATCAAGCATGGACATCATCTCAGAACTAGATACTGTTTGTAAGATATGGTCCATAACTGGTAAAGGATAATTGTCTTTCAAAGATGCCTGATTTAGTTTCCTGAAATCAACACAAATTTGAATTTCTCCATTCTTCTTCCTAATTGGAACAATGTTAGCCACCCAGATAGAATGGTGGATAGGATAAATGTTTATTGCATTCAACATCTTATCTATCTCATTGAAAAGAACTTCTATGACCTTTGGATTATAAGTCCTCTATTATTGTCTGAAAGGTAAAGCTCCAGGCTTTAATGGGATATGGTGCTGTACTTCTCCATTTCTAAACTTCTTTAAATCTGCATAACACCATCCAAAAATATCATTATATCTAATAAATAGAGAAATTAATTGTTCCCTTTCTTTTGGAGAACAACACTTTCCAATACAAACAATCTTTAGATCATCTTTAGTTCCAATGTCCACTCTATCATAATCAACTGATGAATCAATTGAAACTTTGTTCTTCTTTTTAAGATATTGATCATGTCGATTGAAGAGGTCCTCTAATGAAACCAAGCCTTTAGGGAATTTATTTCCTTTCAACCGAATGACTTTAGAATTTAGACCATCTTGAGAAACAATTTCATCTTCTAATAAATTATTACTTTCATCTTCACTTCCTTTGAAGAATATGTTGGTAAAAGCTTCGGCTTTTTCAAGAAAAGAGATTATTTGCTGATCAGACTTGAACACTTGCCAATGGTTAACGTTATCTGGAATATTAGTTCTATACACCACTTCAATTCGATATGGCTTATTCTTGAAGTCAGTATGAGGTAAGAGGAGAGAAGCTGAGATAGGTAAGGAATCAACTCTAGTGTTTTGTTCTCTGGGTATTGCTCCTATAGAAAAGGCATCAAAAACTTCAATTTGGTCCCACACTCTATTTCGATAATGTCTTAGTCTTCCATTCTTAACCATGTACAATTTCCTTGTTTCACAATCAATTCAGCATCACCCTTGACCTTTAACTATTTAATTCCCTTTTCTCTAGCCAATTCCAAGCCTAACAACAAGGCTTCATACTTTGCAGTGTTGTTTATGTTTTCAAACTCAAGCTTATAAGCAAATGGAAAGACAAAACCATCAGGTAAAATCAAAACAATACTAGCCCTGGATCTAGTAGAATCACAACTACCATCAAACTCTAAATTCCATATCTCATCTACCAGGTTTGGGCTGATCATGCTTGCATTGTTATCCTCTTCTCACATGCACATATAGGTGTCCGATCCAATTTCTACAAACAAGATATCTGCCATAGCATCTCTAGATTTCAGCACAGTAATCTTGGCCTTTGGTTTTGGGTTCAGGTGGACCTTCTTACCATCTACAGGTATCAAATCATGTGACCAATACATCTAGATTTCCCCACCTAAGTCTTTGCAGAAACTGCGACTCACCAACATTCCATAGCTTACAGGTATGTCACCCACCAATATAGTCAACTTTAGCCTTTTCTTAGGGAAAGTAGCAAGGGCAGCTTGTGCATCTTTAATCTGACCAAGGATAGGCACAAGAGAACCATCCATAGAAAAACACTTACCATGGGAGGGTGTGTAGGATAAACCTAAGTCCCTTGCAACTTGGGCCTACATTACATTGTCTAAAGCTCTAGAATCAATAACATAATTACGCAATCTATACCTAGCAATGTATACTGACATGTAGAAAGGTTTTGGTTTTGCAAGAGGGTTTTGAAATGTTAATTCTTGGGATTGAGAGTTTGAACAATTTTGCTTTTCAATTTGAGCTTCATTAACATTTGACACCTGGGCATTGCAATGGGAAGGAGAAGGTTCTTGTTTCACATACTTAATCAGTCTATCTAGTTTTGAAGGATTGAGACTTAGATATTTAGCTTGAGAAATTTGAATTTTTGTATTCTTGCATGACTCAACAATATCAAAAGAACTAGATACACGTGCTTCATAAGAAGAAGTAGAAGGTACCTCATCAGATGCTGCTTTGGTGGTGGTATTGTCCATCTTCTTAGCACTTGAATTATTCTACCTGGTTAGAATGTACTTTGGAGTAGAAGAGGAAGAGCTAGGTTGGTTCTTAGGATCATATCCTTCCTAGGCCTGTTGTCCTCTTGTGAATACTGCACAATTTAGATTGCCAACTTCGGTATAAACATCTTTTGCATCTTCATCCTCTGATTCATATTGGAAGAAGTTGACACTAGCATCACTAAGTGTAGAAGGTTCCTCTACATAAGGTTCTTCCCCATGTGTGTTCATCGAAAGCATCTACATAAATCTCACCATTTCTAGGCAAGAACTTCCATCATGGTCTGATGTAAGGTGAAAATTGCACATCATGTGATTATTTTTACTGGCAGATGGTCCTTCAATTGCCAACCGCTGAGTTGGACTAGGTAAGGCAAGAGATCTATTTAGATTTCCCATTGAGTTATTATATTTTCTTCTTGTATCAAGATAAAAAGATTGTTGATGACCCTTAGGCATCTGCCATTTCAACATGATAATATCATTGGCCAATCTCTAGATAACTGAGTTAGTAGAATTTATAGCTGATGGCCTACTTGTCTGTAATTCTCTTTTCCATTTACCAACAGTTATAAGGTCATCTTCTACTTCTATAGATTCAGTCTAGGCTTCATCCAGATTGGAAGTACCTTTCCTTTTTATCACATAACTAACATTTGAGGGAAGTGTGTTGATAAAGAAACATTTCAGTAATCCATCTCTAGGCATGACATCATTAGGGATTCTGTTAGCAATCTTGTTGAATTTTGCTACAAACTCTCTCATTTGCTTATAAATTTCCTTTTCATTGAGGAGAGTTGGGCAACTAACATATGTTCATTATCGGTGGACTTAAACCTTTCTTCAAACTAGTGCCTCATAGAAGCCCAATCATTAATGTATGCATTTGGTAAGTGATAGAACCGTTCAGCAGTAGTGTTAGTGAGTGACTCAACAAAGAGTCTGATAGACACATCTTCATGATGTACCCCCAAGATAGAATAGGCCACAAAGAAAACATTTATATGGTCTTCAGGAGTGACCTTCCCATCACCCTTAAACTTAGGTACAATCTTTCCCAAGCCCTTGGGTAAGTCATGTAAATTTTTTCCAAGATTTAAAGGTCCAATGGCAGCACCCCATGGGACAGGTGGAGGTTGAGCCATATTGAAGGGAATATAGAGTGGGAAATTAGCTTGTAACAAAAGAACAATTTCGTCAAGAGTGAGAACTTGACAGGATGAACTAGAAGATTGTTTTTAGGAGGGGGAGAGGATGGACGACTTAAAGACTTAACTTTCCTTGTAGGAGGGAAAGGAGAAAAATTTAAGGACTGAAGTAAATCAAAATTAGAATCAGAAATGCCCTTTTGTCTATCACTCCGAGTGTATCTTTTCATAGCCAACCTTCATAAATATATAAAATAAGACAATGCACAGTAGCCAAACCACTTACTAGTTATTTTGATGAATGGTTGGTTGGTTATGTACTCGGTTCTCTCCTCTAATGACCGGATTCCTCCTGTTATCAGGAACTTCTTAAATTTGGAAGGGTCTCCCTCTTCTGGGCACAGGGATAACTCCTTTAATGAACATAACTTCCTGAGCCTCACCAAAACGACATGCATTTTCTCTTCGGATATCACCAAGCTCCTCTTCTTATTCAAGAACTTCATTCACTTGATGATACTCCTAGTTTGTTCTCCTAGTTTTCCAGGCAACCAGTCGCAGACCATTGATAATATCTTCTTGATCACCAACTAACTAGTCTACATTAGGCTGCAGAACTGGTACATGTCTTCCTTGGAGAACCATGCAATAATAATGCAACTTACTAAAATTAATATTACAAATGTCCCCACTAGAGTTGCCAAAAATCTGTTGGTTAATAGATTTGTCACCTAACTCTATATTCTCATGCCCAGACAGATGACAAATGTAATCAACAGTTAAGCCTACTATATTGGTATTTTACAAAGGCTCTCTGCTTATTTTACAAGGTGCAACTACCTTCGATAGGTATTCTTATCAATGAAAACCAAGATTGCTTTTAACCATAAAGAAAAAATAAAGGTGGAGCTTTTAACCAGAAAGCAATAAAGGCACAACTCTATTTTTTAAATAATCAGAAATACAAAGACTTCCACCACCACAATATTCAGAAACTCAACTAAAAATGATAGCATACACCATATAATCACCACTCTAAACAATATATCAATAGATAAACCATCCACAAAAGTGAGCCAAACTAAAGATATCCAACCACTTCAATGCACAAATGCTACTAACACCAGTAGTAATACATTCAACATAGGATGAACATAAAATCAAATAACCATAACACAAAGTCTATGATCACTTAAATCCCCACTATATTGATTCTCATTATATGCATAAAAGCAATTGAAAAATAGGAAGTATCAAAATTCTCTATCGCTAAAACAATGTTTGCCAAAAGATCCACACATAGACTTGCACATCAAATTTATAGGAAGTCACATGATAACTGTCTTTAACCCTAACAACTTCTTGGTGACAGTCAATTTAAAAGAGAGTTTAAATAATAAATATTTAAAGTGCCCTCCAGAGCTAATAGTTTAAGAGCATGTAAAAATATTTTGCTAAAACATGAAAAGAGAATTAATTGAGGATTGCCACATCCTCATTGCCAGCTTCATCATCATTTTATGCTGCATCTTCATCTTCCTCCTATTTGGTTTCCTTACTTGCATCCTCTTGTGTTGCTTAAGCTGCTTGTACCCTTCGTCTAGCCTTGTATGCTCGATACTTGGTGAGAAAAGGGGAGAGGGACATGCCACTTGGAGTGCCAATCATGCTAATCTTGCACTTCTTACAAACTGCCCTATCTGTATCATCAATCTTTTGATGAATCTCATCCAGCCCATTCTTGATAGTTTTGATGTAGGTGGTAGTCCTTGCCATCTTCTCAAGTGATTCACTGGTTATGACATTATAGTCCATTATCTCCTATGTCGCCAATTTCTTAAAGTTTTGCTTTATTTCTTTAACATCCAATAATTTGTCCTCATTTTCCCCAGTTGCTTCAATTTCCAAGATAGCAAAATTAACCTTAATATTTCTCATTTCAGTATAGTAAGTTGCTATCACATCCCTCATATCATCCTCAGTCGATGTCAACACAATTATTCTCCATTAGAGGACATTTGTCCAAGTTGGTGCATCAAACTCATTTGGGGCATTTATAATCTGTTCAACTATTAGGACCTTGACATCCATTTTGGCCATTTCTTTGATTTCCATTGAGGCTAAAGAGAGACTATTATGATCACTTCTAGCCTTTTGAAACTCTATAATTAAGACATCTCTTTTACTGGAAATAGAATCAAACAACTTAACAGCTTCTTCAACAAATAAGAGGCCATCAAAGACCACCTTTTCTACCCATTGATTTACAACAACATTCAAAGCCCTAAACTATTTTATTTGTTGCAAAAGACCTGGATTTAGCACACTTACACTTAAATTTGGCATTGCATCTGATGAGGATACTGTAATACTTAGGACTGATTGAATAAAAGAAGACAAAACACTTACTTGAGCACGCAATTTATGATTTTCCTCCTGTTCTTTCTTGACCCTCTTCGATAAGTTGCTAACTGAATACTCTGCATGATAAATATCCCTTTCAGTAGTAGAAGATCCCATATCTACCTTGCTCACATTAAAGTTTGCTTTAGTCATCTCACCCTCATTCTTATTTCCCACAAGGTCTACAATCTCAAGGAATTGATTGCATCTAGTATGGTCTGTGAGCATTCTCGACATTCTCTTGGCATGCTTTGGCTTTGGAGTCTCCTACATCAACTTAGCCATTGTATCAATACCGGTATCCACCATTGTAGTATATCTCTTTTTATTTTCAACCGCTTTCTTCAACCAAGAAGGAGAAGAGGTGGAAACACTAGTGGCATTAACCATACTTGCAATACCATCAACCCGAACTGGTGAAGAATCAAGTGTAGGATGATTATTTGAACTAGGAGAATGTTGGGCACTCAACAAAGACTAAAAAATATTATCTTCTCCCAATTGTGTAAAAATCAATGAATCACTATCATTAACAAGTTCCTAGTGGCACATGGTCTTCTCTCTGTAGAGAAGTAGCCAATCTAGTATCATCTCTCACTGGCTAACCATCCAGCTCACATGTGGATTTCAACTTATTATTCTCCTCAGGGGGTCCTTCACCATCTCCGCTCAATTGTGGGCCAATTCCTTGTGTAGTTAGGTCTGAATTAGATGTCTTCCTCTGAGAATGCATAGCTTTGGACTTACCTTGGCTCTGAGTTGATGATTCTTTACCTGTATTTGAACCAGATTGCTCTCTAAACTTTTTCTTCAACCATTTCTCTGTTATCCTTATGACACCTAAAGAACAAAGTTTAATGGCAGTGACTTCTTTCTCTGACCATCTCATAGGAGGTAGAGGTTGCAATGAAACTTCTTGAAATTTAGTATCCAAAATATCTGAACCATCATCCACAATATCAGGCATTTGCATGGGGAGATCAAAGGCATGAGTTTGATCATTTTTTAGTCTCATCCAACTTCTTCTCTGGATTTCCCTTTCATTCAAACAATCCTCCCAATAATCCTCTAGTTGAGGCTTGTGTTGATAAGACCCACCCGCATGCATATTTTTCTTTACAAAATTTTTACTATCAAAAGACGCTCTTGTCCACAAACTATGAAGACCAAATTTAGACAAAGCCTTATCTACATTTCTTGCAACATCATTACTTTTACAAGAATAAAATGACAGAGTCATGGGGAAGCAATACCCCTTTTTCTTCATAGCATGATATTGCAAATTCACAGAAGCCATTTGTCTGCATACCTCCAAAAGCACGAGATAGTCAGACGGATATCGTGACAATTTCAACGAGGCATTTTCATAACCCCTAATTCTTATGAATGAAAAATGATCAAACTGCAAATAAAAAATTTCAAAATTCATCACAAGTATAGCTGCACCTACTGAGAATCTCTGTTCTAATGTGCCATCAATTCTTTTTGTCAACCACATTGTAAAAGAATCATTAATTCTCTAAAAATCTTTAGCAACTTCCTCTTTCCAAATTTGAAAGAAAGTGTCATACACAAGCGTACCAATGACAGGTAACCCTAGGGACCTTAAGCGAGGCCAAGTAGCCTCTCTATGAGCTAGAAGATATACCAATTGTGAACCCATGTGGAACTCCTTATTCCTCAAAAAATTTACCAATTGCTCATGCATTCTATCTCTAATTATTTTGGCCCAATCAATCAAATGATCTCCACAAATTAATAAAATGAAATGACACATCCAGAAAGAAAAAGTATCAGGTTGAGAGTTTCCCACCACATGGGTCAACAACGTAATCATGTCTGAAATTTCTTCCTTAAAATGGCTTCTTTTGAGATTGGTAGGAAGTTGTGACTTTTCCTTTCTTCCTATCTCCAACCAGCCTCTAGCAATGCAGTTCTGGCACCAATCTCTTCTCTCATTGTAATAAGTCCAAGCTAATGACACAGAAACATCTGCATTCTCCTCATACTCATCCAGATTCAATACAAGAGAAATTGACGTAGAATCAATCTTTGCAACAACAGAACCCTCAAATGCTCTTATTTCCTGTGACTTTGGAGAGTAACAGTTTACACAGAGGAGCACCAACTCAGGACAACGCACTACAGGTGTAAAATCTTCAGCTCTGTCTAGGCCACTATTCACAATTTTGGTATCTAGGGTTGTCCGTCCTTCAGGTCACATTCTTAGCCAAAAGTCATCAAAATTAATGTGTCCCAACTCTATGTCTTTCACACCAAACAAAATGTTTACTACTACAGGGCCTATAGGAATTCCTTGAAACTTAAACTTCATCTTTACCAACTTCAGAACCAATTCGTGAGAAGCCCAGAGATAAAAGTAGGTGATATAGAGAAATGCAAAGGACTCAGGGTTTTTACAACATAGACTCATGAAGCTATGTGATTTTTATCCCCCCCAAAAGAATGCAGTGCTTTATATATCAGAAAGAAAGAAACTAAAAATAATGGCTAAACATGCTAACCTGTGAACCTTGAATCTTACACACTCTTTGCACGTAGTGAACTTATTTCCTTTCTCTTTGCAATGCTTCTCCTTAGATGAAAAGATGAACACTTCAAATGAGATGGTGAATTGGTTTAAATTTGTAATGTCACATCTCACGAAACATTCATAAATGGCATTAATTTCTGGTGGCATGTCAATCTTTGAAAATCCCACAAAATGCCATAAGTTATCTCTGGAAAATACACCACGGTGTTTGCACGTACTCTAGCTTAAATGTGGCATGACATCTATCATTTACCTGCACTGTACGCTAGTTTGGATGAAAATACCTTGGGAGATGTGATCCACTATAGTCAGGAACTTGGGAAGGAGAAGAACTTTTGGACTGATGACTTCAAAGTTTGGAGGTTCAGAAAATCTTCGACCTTTCGTCTAAACTATAGGAAAGAGGATTAAGACCGACATAAGAAAAACTTGACACTAGACTCTAAAGCAAGTCAAGAAGTCGAGTGGTTCATGATTTTTTGAACCCACTAACTATGGTTCAAAAACAAGTAAGATCGCTGACCAGACAAAGAAAACAAAGGAGAAATGATTAAGGAAAATAAGAAAGGAAAAGGAAGTGGGAATGAAGACGAAGGATACATGCCTTAGCAAAAAGTTTGAATACTAAGAAACACATCCCAGAATGACTGAGATGCTTGGTGCATGAAACGAGACCTCCCCTAGCATATACCCTCCCACCCAGACATGTTGGTGTAGTCAGTTTGACCCCACAACCTATGGAATGCAAAATTTTAGTCCTAGCACCTTTCGACTTTGCCAGTAGCCTGCTACCCCGAACAACTGGGATGCTTGGCATATGAAACAAGACCTCCCCTAGCATTTAATCATCCACCCTGACATGTTGGCATAGTTAGTTCAGCCCCACAATGAGCATAACAAAAAATATGGCACCTGGCAAGGTTGTGCTGGATGAAATTGAAGCATTTTACAAGAATATATTTGATTTTGGCACAGTGAAATGGATATGAGTTGACAAAACTAAGAGAGGTTATTGTGGACAGACCCCACATGCACCTATAGGTCCAAACATAATGTTCTCATCTGCCACAAATTCTGAGAACTGCTCCGTCATAATTTGGCAATTTTTGCTCTTAAGATCTTAAGTGACTTTACCGATAGCCTACTACCTCGAACAACTGGGACACTTGGTGCATGAAACGAGACCTCCCCTAGCATTTACTCACCCACCTCAACATGTTGGTGCAGTCAAGTTGTCCCCATGAGTGGTGGAATCCAAGATCTCACTCCTAGCACCTTTCCACTACATGAAACTAAATCATTTTGCAAGAATGCATTTTATTTTGGCATGGTTAAACAGACTAGAGTTGACCAAAATTAAGAGAGGTTATTGTGGATGGACACCATGTGCACTTGTAGGTCTAAATGGAACATTCCTATCGTCCATGAATTCTTAGAATTGTTGTGTCATAGTTTGGCAGTTTTTTGCTCTTAGGGATCTTAAGGGACTTTGCCGGTAGCCTACTGCCTCGAATGACTGGGACACTTGGCACATGAAGCAAGACCTCCTCTAGTATTTACCCACCCACCCTGATGTGTTGGCATAGTCAGTTTAGCTCCACGAGCTATGGAATGTAAAATGTCACTCCTAGCACCTTTCCAATGCATGAAACTGAAGCATTTGAGAGATTGTCTGCAAAATGTCACTCCTAACTTCACACCTCTAATAATTGTGCACTAAGTCATGTTTTATTAGTGTGATGATGTGGTATTACATGATTGGTTTCTTTTTATATCTAAAGAGCACATTTCATTCAATTGTAAGTACTTATAGTCAATACTAATAACCTTAAATTCACAACTAGTAGTGTTAAACTTTTAAAAATATTAAACCTTAAATCAACAAATACTATCATAGCTATTAGAACATGCTCAGCCACACAAATTTGATAAAAACATATTTATAAGGCAGATATGTAAGATGACATAGATTCTCACTTATCAAAAAAATCTAATAATTCTTCAATCTCTGTGATAATAAAGGATATAGGAATTTTGTCAGATGTTGTAATTACAGCTGCCCTTGTAGACATGTATCCAAAGTGTGGTTCAACATAGACAAGGCATGTGGACTGTCATATAGAACACTACAAAGAGAGCTCCTCTCATGGAATGTAATGATTGCAAGATATGCAGAAAATGGATTTGTTGAAAAGACTTTAGAAACTTTCAAGCAAATGCAATTGGCAAGTGTAAAGCCATATTCCACAACCTTCACCAGCATCCTCCCTATCTCTACCAAATTAGGATCTTTGGAATAGGGTATGGACAACCATCAAAGCATAAAGGATATTATGTAGGTTGTTGTGAAGTTGATTGTAACGATTATTATGTAGGTTTTATTTTGAATGGTGGACAAGGGTTTGGTGTCTTGAGAAGTATTATACATTTGGACTTTATCTTATGAGCATTATGGTGAAGTTCAATGGTATTGTGTTAGTCATAGTGACAAACCCTAGAGGCCTGTGTAGTGTAATATACCTATACTCAACTTCTCTCTCTCATGTGGAGTATAAAGTTGGAATAGAAATATAAAATGCCAATCTTGGGTTAAAAACCTCATGGTGGGATCAACTTGTCCCTACACCCTTTATTAATGTGCTCGGAATAAATTTGTTGATGATGGTAAAGAAAAAATTAGAGTGCCTTCTAGAAAATGACTGGTTTTCTCTTGAATATTGTTGTGGTTGTTAGTTTCATGTGTTTAGTCTCATTGATAAGATGTATTGTTATTAGCCCTTAAGAACAAAGTGAAAATGCTTTACTTTGATTGAATATGTGGATAGCAATTATGTATGTGCATATGAGGAAAATGTTACCTTAGAAGAATTTAGAAACTTTCAAGCAAATGCAATTGGTGGTTGTAAAGCCAAATTCCACAACCTTAGCCAACATCCTCCCTTCATATACCAAAATGGGATCTTTGGAACATGGTATGGACATCCATCAAAGCATAAAGGATATATGGGAATTTTGTCAGATCTTGTAGTTGCAACTACTCTACTAGACATATATGCAAAGTGTGGAAGCATAAAAAAGGTACATGAACTATTTGACATGATGCCTCAATGAAATGACATTTCATGGAATTCAACGATTGCAAGATATGCAAAAAATGGATTTTTTTTATAATGCTTTATAAAATTTCAAGCAAATACAATTGGCGGGTGTAAAGACAAATTCGACAACCTTATCCAGTATCCTCCTTGCCTATGCCAAAATGGGATCTTTGGAACATGGTATGGACATCCATCAAAGCATACAAGATATCAAAATTTTGTTAGGTGTTGTAGTTGTAACTGCCCTCAAAGACTTGCATGCAAAGTGTGGAAGCAAAGACAAGGCACATGAATTGTTTGGCATGACGCCTCAAAGAAATGTCATCTCATGGAATGCAATGATTGCAAGATATGAACAAAATAGATGTTTTGATAAGGCTTTAGAAACTTTCAAGCAAATGCAATTGGTGGGTGTAAAGTCAAATTCCAAAACCTTAGAAATGGTATCTTTGGAACATGGTATAGACATCCATCAAAGCATAAAAGATATAGGAATTTTGTCAAATGTTGTAGTTGCAACTACCTTGCGAGATATGTATGCAAAGTGTGGAAGCATATACAAGGAACATGAATAGTTTGACACGATGCCTCAAAGAAATGTCTCATGGAATGCAATGATTGCAAGATATGCACAAAATGGATTTTCATAAGGCTCTAGAAAAATTCAAGAAAATGCACAAAAGAAGACTTCAACCAAATGCAATTGGTACGTCTAAAAGCAAATTGCACAACCTTATCCAAAATCCTCCTTGCCTATGCCAAAATGGGATCTAGGGAACATGGTGTGGAAAACCATCAAAGCATAAAGGATATAAGATTTTTATCACATGTTATATTTGCAGATGCCCTTGTAGACATGTATGGAAAGTGTGGAAGCATAGACAAGGCATGTGAACTGTTTGACATGATGCCTCAAAGAAATGCACAGTCTCATTGAATGCAATGATTACAAGATATGCACAAAATGGATTATTTGAAAATGATTTATAAACTTTCAAGAAAATGCAATTGGCACATGTAAAACCAAATTCCTGTAACGATAATTGATCATCATATTAAATATTTAATATAAACTATCATATACATAATGTCATGAACATAACATCTAGTCTATACATAAAGCCATATAGGCATGTCCAAACAAAGCCATACAGACATATACAAAAATATACATTGGTAACATACAAAAGTATGTATACAAAGCCATCTAGGCATACAAAAAAAGTCCCAAAATCTAGTTTCCTATGAACTTCTATCAAATAATCAGTGGCCCTTGCTTGGTCGTGAAGATGGAGAGCCAATCAGTGACTCATCCTCTCACTCCCATCAAGTAGACCTACTCGATAGAGATTTTTGTAGCTCCACCTATTAATAAAATCAAATAATATGCACATTAATATAGAAAACATCAAATATATAACATCACATATGTAATCAATCAATTATTGCTACCTGATGATCCCTCTCGATCATCTTTTCTCTCTTTATCTGTAGTTGGACGGGTTGGAGTTGTGACCTCCCGTGAGAAGCATCAAGAAGTAAAATTGACTAAACATAAATATCATTTATGTACATCAAATGACATGAGATAAAATAAGAAATACAAAATGACATTTACATGTTATTGGCTCATACCTCAGTTAAAGGATTTGAAGACAACATGGATACAGCAATGCCTACTTGTGCTGACTCACGAAGATGAGGAGGAGTCTCCATATTCCATCTGAAAATAGAGTTGAAGGTTATTTGACCAAAATAGATACATAACATTATTTAAATGCTAAATGATTACAAATGGTTAAATTTACCTCTGTATAAGTGGTTCTATGTGTAGGGGACCAAGGAAATCATGGAGATGTTGGTGAAGCTCCCTGTTGAAATCATCAAATTGTCACTAAATAATATTACCATTGATATATGTACTATATTTATGATAATGTGATAAATTACATACTTTCTTACTCGACCTCCTCTGATAACCCACTAATGGATGGCTAACAAAGGCAGGATGAAGACTCTAACCTTGGAATTTCATTGTGCAGACAATTACATACATTAATTTTGACTTATAATATAGATAGTCATATAAAATTAATTACAAATTTCAAATAAGAATATATTAAATCAAGATGAAACTTGTAAAAAATTACCTAGGAGTCAATACCAAATGTATGCTTTAAGGCATCATCTGTGAGAACAAGATCATCCAATATGGATGTGTCCATCACTAGATGCTGCCCCTACATTGTAACATCCTACTGAGAGTCCTGCCGTGAGTCTTGCGTCCCATAATCGCACAAGTTCCCACATGAACTACACAAATGTGGGGACAAATGATGCATGTTACTCTCACCCTCATCTACCTGGGTGAGATCATCATTGTGTTGTGCTAGAGACTGCATGAGAGCACTCAATGAATGTAGTGTCTCCACCTCAACACTCTCCTTCAAAGTTGAAGGGAGTGACACATGTTCTAGTCTCAACAGGGATCTAGGTACATGATTTTAGTCTCGCTATGCCCCCTCTCTATCTTGGCCAGAGCCACCACCTCTACCCTGGAACTCTTGAATGTCAAAATAATTAGGGATCTTCTTGAGAAAGAACTCGCAATGGAGTTTCCTCAAGAAATATTGTAGCACCTCATTGTTGTTGCATGGATGCTCGTCAAACACCATGTACCATCTATCCCAAAAGTTTTAGGATGTATCTTGATTCCTACACCAATGAATAGGGAAGCATTTGCAAGTCTCTTTTAATCTTTAGCTAGTTTTAGGATTCATAAAGTGTGAACATAATGTAGATTTTGTAACTTTTAGGTCCTTCACTTTTTCATAAGACAATTTATTGGCATAGTATTGCCAACACCTCTCCCTATAGTCATGAAATTTGGTGATTTGGTTTGTCACTAATTCAGTGTGAGAAAAAATCATCTCTAATAACTTCACAAGCGCTCTCCTATGATCAGTACTTACACTTGGATTATTTAACATTTCAATTAGGGTTTGAAGATGTTTTTAATTTTCTTCTATTTGCCCTAAATAGTTTTCCTATGTATCTCTTTCATGGTAAGGACATGAAGGTGGGGGGTTTTCAGGGTTTTTAGGGTTATTTTGACCTTCTTCAGCTGGATTTGTGTTTTGTCCTACTTCATTAATTGTAAATTCAATATAAAAAACTAATCAAACATTGCAAAAGTCAAAAATTCTTTTCAAACTCACAAAAATTAATCAAACCCTACCTTCTTTGGCTGCTAGACCCTCTACATTTGCTTCATGATGTCTTCAGGAGTTGGCGAGGTGGCATCATGAAAAAGTTGATCTCTCTTAGAACTTGCTTGATTTGCCCTTCCTTCGATGCACTCATGCTATTTGACTAGTTTTTTCCTTCAATTGCAGTTTTGACCACAGGTATGAGTGAAATGATATGTTTTTTTTCTTTATGCAGGTTATAACATGCTCACGTTATAGCCTACATGGGACCAAAAAGTCATGTGGTGACTTTTTGGTCCCACAACTCCATGCACTTACCCCCTAACATTTTGACTAAATGTCAAATCATTAATCCATGCAAACTTATCTACTAATTGCATAAAAGTGAAAAGTAAAACATAGTCAAAATTTGGGATGTGACAGAATATGCCAATTCTTGCACTTGTAATCTAATTACATTTGGAAAAACCTAATCAAATTAGGGCCAAACATTTAAAAAAAATATGTGTATACAATTTTTTCCATTAAAATTACACATCTGTCTACAATTATAATAATAGCAACAAAAAATAGAGAGCGAAAATTTTAAAACACATTAACTAGTTTGGTAAAAGTTCAAAGTTGTGTCACACTTCAGGTCAACTTATTGTTGGAATATTAAGGTTTACATTAATAAAGTCACCTTAGTGACTTGTATTTCATTATTGTTATTAAATAATTAGTTCCATTCTCGTAATATGGTAGTTTGGGAAGTTATATTTGAAAGGCTTTATAAAAGCCATATTGTAGTACATTCTAATATCAACTCAATAATATGACCAATATATTTGTGTTTTCTTTATTGAGAAAATGTAGATGATCTCTAATTTTTTGAACATGGTATTAGAGAAGTATTCAATCTCATGCTATGGAGGAGAAGATCACTAGTGCCTATGATTGAAGAAGACGGTCTTGAAGAAGACAGATATCCTTGCAACGTAGAGAGAAGTGTTTTCTATTTCTTCATTTACTGTGTGGAAATCATTTGTTGTTGATGTCATGAATGACTTGTGCCTGAGTGTTTGAAAGTACTATTTGCTACATCTAGTTTTGTCAAGTGTTTGGAGGCTTAGAAATTCATGTGGATTTGATGAGGCAAGAGGCATCTAGAGGTTTTGATGCAGAATAAAAGTATGAGGAACTAAGGTTTAGAAATGTGAGTTGCTTCAATCATGTGGATGATGGTATTTTGAATCCATATCATTCTATTTTTTGATATTTCTATGTAGTGGATAGTTGTAGTTTTAGGTAAAAAAAATCTATTTCAATGTCCATTGAATGGTTATAAAGGCATTTAAGAGAATGGTGTAGGAGAATGAGCATGTAGGTGTTTATTAATCTTAAATGCGTAAATTTTGTCTTGAGACATGTCACTATTTACTACGCAAGGATGAAGATAGGCATGAAAATTTTAGTTTAAATTTGTGGGCATCAAAATCTAGTTCTTGTTTAGGGCAACACGCCTAGCAATATTTGATTAGTTCATAGGGGATAATAGGTGGTGTGGGCCCATCCCACTTGTATTAAACAACACAATATCATCCACATAAGATAAAAGGTGTGAAAGTAGAAGTCACCACTAAAACCTTTCATATTTGGAGTAAGGATTATTTTATCTTGGATGTTTTTATTCATTACTATTTGTATTATATGTTGTTGGCATAAGATTTTGGAACAAGTATAGATTTTTTGTAGTGTGTATCATTTGAATGGGTTATATGAATTGTGTTCTAAAAAAATATATTAAAGGGAGATATAAGGGTTTTTGTTTTACTTTTGGAGTCATGAGTTGTTTTATTCAAGAAATATTGAGATTATCTTTGGTGAGAGTGTGCAACATTGTTGGAGAGATGAAATATTGATATCGATATTATGGTCATTTTGTAAGATGGTTTGTAAGATCAAGTTTTGGTTGGAGATGTTTTAGGTTTTTATAGAGAAATAGTAAATAGGTACAGGCCTATACCTTGAAATGAATTTTTTTATGTCACCTTATGCTTGGACTTTCAGGGACATCTTTGTTACACTTGACGGGGCCTCCAAAGAATCACATTCAATATTAAATGAATAAAATGTAATAGGGTTATTGGAGGTTGGAGGCACCAAAGGTTGGAGGAGTTTTTGTCATCTAGAGCCAGCTTCTCACTCTAAGATGGTGTCTTGTATGAGAAGCATATGTTTTTGTTTTCTTATGTGTTCTTTTGATGCTAACAAAAAGGAAGAATGCGTATATTGTGAAGTTTGTTTTTTGAAGATAGGAAAAGATTTGGTGAACTCAATATGGGTGAGTGCGAGATCATAATGGGCCAAACAACGACAACAGAGAAAAAAACA
Source organism: Cunninghamia lanceolata (assembly GCA_027924645.1). Classification (NCBI taxonomy): domain Eukaryota; kingdom Viridiplantae; phylum Streptophyta; class Pinopsida; order Cupressales; family Cupressaceae; genus Cunninghamia; species Cunninghamia lanceolata. The sequence continues at coordinate 7,734,242 of BSBN01000635.1, read as the reverse complement.
TGCTGGATGAAAAAGTGCTAACATTTAGACTAATATTTAGGTTTGAATGGAAATGATGTTAATATTTCTAACTCAAATATGGATTCCCTCCAATAATGCCTTAGGATTACCTCATATTTAGGCATGTGGGAGTCCCAAAACTTGCCAAAGAAACTTGCAAAACCACCCGTTTAGTGTTATCCAAAAATTTTCCACAATTTCATCCTTGAAGTTGACAAACTTTTTTGTAACTAAATTTAATCAAATGAAAAGGGTTTATACAAGAAGCTCTTAAGATTCTAAAAAATATAATATACACCTCATAATAATTTTATTAGGTAATTATTATTAATTTTCTACATATGTTATGTCTAATTTCCTGATAGATATACATATTGAAAAACATCCATAACTTTCAACATATTAATCTTTTTTCAAATCCAAAAGATGCGTCACATTCTAGGATTTATTAGGTATACATTAAAATTTAAAATTTTTGAGTTTCATATATTTTTTACCAAGTTAGGTTGGCTGGAAAATTAATTTTTAATATTTTAAAAAATCACAGTAAAAAATTCATAAATAATTATTTATTTACTTAAAAAAATAAAAAAAATGTGTCACATTCATTCATGTGTCCTTTACTTAAATCCAAATAATGGAGGAAAAATATTATCTTTTTCTTATACTTAGGTTGGCCGGAATGACACCTACTTTTTATGGTTTTATGCAAATTTTAGTAGTGCTTCATTGAAATATCCAATTTTCACCAAACTATTCTAAAAAATTTCAAAAAAAAAGTAGTAGCCCATAAACTACATTCAATTTATTACAAATTTTATTACTACCTTATTTCTAGATTGTGTAGATAACTCATTCAATTTTTGACATGAAGTTACTTAAGTCTATTTTTCACATTTACATTGCCACTTAGGGGTAGTGTTTGGCCCATCATGATCCTGCACTCACCCATATGGATTGTTATACAAATAGTTCGAGAGTGTGTGGATCTGGGGAATTATACCCTTCTGAGGGTAATGAGACAACTTGATGGAGCAATAGATTATTGTCAAATAATTTGGGGATTTGTGATTCAGGAGTTCAAGGATGTGGTAAGCTAGGAATTCAAGAATTTAGCTCACAAGCTACACCCATTTAAGGGTTACAAGGTATATTGATGGGGTTCCACCTAATTTAGGATTTATTTCTTCAAAAAAAATCTTCTCAAGAATGTGTATTTGTTTTTTTTAATCAACATGTTTTATTATATGTTCTGTTTGTGTAATTGATGCAGGAGCATCCAGGCAGACTGGTGATCAACATCGACCAAAAAAATTTACAGTTTGTTTTCTTTTAGTTTTGGTTTATTTTGGTGTTCTTGGCATGTCTCAGCATCAAGAAGCAACTTGTGTGATCAGATTTCTGAAATTTAAAATTTTGTTGGTTGGCAGTTTTAAAGGTCCCGCAGGAAGTTTCACAAAACAATTGTTTCTAAAGATTTGTAAGAGATAATACAAAATCCTTTCAAGAGAATATTTTTGGTTATGTTTTTCCAAATGTGAAAGAGGAATCATCACCAAATATTTCACCATTTGGGAGATTTTAATGCTAGAAGTTTGCACTAGCGGTTTTACAGTAAGTTTAATATTTTGAAATCATTGAAGGCTAAAGTGAAATCCTTTCGCAAGGGATTTTGGTATGCCATTCAAAGCATGCTTGCCAATTTTCATGCAAAATGGAGAATTTTGAGTTTTTTCGCTTGTCGGCACCCGATTTCACACATCCTGCTATAGTTGTGTAAATGTTTTTCTTCAATTGTGTGTAGCTATTCATTTGTACAATTGAGAAACCATATGTTTCCTTTATTCATTGATTGTTCATGTGATAGTAAAATGGATGCAAGTTATAGTGCATGGAGGTGGAATTATCTTCACATAGTGGGAGTAAGAATACAATGATTCATTTTGGTTCTTCTTTGGTCATTGGTGGATAGTGCAAATTAATAGACTGGTTTCATTCAACATTAAATAATCTAATTCACATTATTTTATATCGGCTTCCTTGGTGTACTATGGCTAAGTAAATTGGAGTCAATTGAAAGTGAAAATTCTTCATGTGTTGAAGTCACCTTAGCCTTAGAATGCATTTGAGTTTATGTATTTCCAGATTCTAAATGTTTATGCAATGTAAAATCCAACGAATGGCTTAGAAGAAGTAGGTTGCCAGAGACAAAACCTACAGGAGGAAAAGGAAGGCGCCAAATATAAGAGGGGACACTACATGATTGGGAAATGCCTCTTTGAGGCTCATTACTATTCATTTTATGTTTCTCTCTAAAATGTGCAGAGTAGAAGGGATTTTAGAATTAAAAAAATTAGTCCAAGAGAGAACCCCAATGTGTAAGATGGAGAGAGGTGGGCGGCCTATGCGAGTCATTGTTTTATTGCCAAAATCTATGGTAAAGAAGTGCCAATATGAGGAGGAAGCACTTGCTATTGGGGCAGACTTGGAATGCCTTTTATTGGAAAATATAACAGAGTGGAGGATATTGTGAGAGGAGTGGTAGCTGCACCAAAACAGAGAGATGGAGGTGGCTGTCAATGTGTTTGACAAGATAGTAGAGCAACAAATTACTCAAGAAATCCATTAGAAATGGAGATTTCTCTAAGGCAGATTTTGAGGAGAGAGAGATCTTAGCCCATGTGAGGTGCTTAAGAAGAAGAGAATTGCTGAGTGGGTGTGTGGGAAAGAAAAGAAGTTTCCTATAATTTGAGAGACCATTGTGAGGCCAATTTGTGATATAAATATGTTGCAGATTTTGAAGGAATAAAATAGAAATTCTTGTTTGCAATGTATTTTGTGTTTCTAAGTTTGTGAATTGGGTGGACAGGAGGGAGATCCTTTTGCATTAAGTGGTATCAGAGCCACAAGATCTTGAGAGTGTAGAGTATGCACTAGGACCTGCGGGTGAAGAGTGAAGCAGTGAAGTGGTGAGAGAAAGTTTATTCTATGATGAAGAAGGATTTTTTGAAGCCATGGAAAGAGAAACAAGAGCCCATATGAAGGAGTGATTTGTTCAGAACTATTTGCAAGTCTGGTGGAAAATGCTACAAGGTGATGGTGGACAATGATAGTAGATATAATTTGGTTGCATTGGAAATGGTTGAGAAGCTGAACTTGAAGAGGATGAAGCACCCTAGGTCATAATACATTTCTTGGTTGTAAGGAGGTCATCAAATTTGGGTAAGTGAACAAAACATTGTAAATTTTCACATTGGAAGATACAAGGATGAAATTTAATGTGACATAGTACCCATAGATATTTGTCATCCTTTATTGGGTCAACCTTGGCTTTGGAATAGGGAATCTATACATAATGGTAGTGATAACACATATAACATAATCAAGGATGGGAAGGAATATGTTTTGAATCCATTGTGGGATAAACAAGAGTAAGTGGCAAAAGAAATTGCAGCAATATGCCTAATGAGTGTATGAAAGAAGAGAGAAATATCAAAGTTGCAATGGTTGAGAAAGGGAAAGAGAAAAATGAAGCAATGGCTAAAAATCCTTTGGAGGATGAAGAGAAGAAAGAAAATATTGCAGAAGAGATGAAGAATAAAGAAGAAGAGGAGATCCTTGTGCAAAAGGATCAAGAGAAAAGAGAAGAGAATGCAACCAAGGTTGCAAAGGATGAGAAGAAGAGTTGCAACCCTTTGATAGAAGAGGCATGGAAGGAGAAGCATGTGGGAACAACCCATACAGTCCCAAAAGAAAGCAAATTAGAAAAGCAAAGAAGAAAGTAAAGAAAAGAATGGAAGAGGAAAGAGTATTCAGGTGTAGCGTGTCTTTTTGAAGAGGCAAAACATGAAGTTGCAGCAGAGAATGATCCATGGAAAGACATGGAATGTTTGGTACAATGATGTGAAGAAGAGGCAATTCATGAAGAATTGAGAAGAGTGGAGGCATTAGAGATTATAGTAGATGCATGTCTTTTGGAGGACATGGATGAAGACATTGAAATTGATGTTGTGATAGCAGCTATGCATCCTTTGGAGGATGAGAAGATAGAAGAAGGAAGTAATGAGATCATAGCTAAGCATGAAGAGTAGAAAGTTGCAGCAGATGATATGGAAGAAGATGAACGAAAAGAAGTTGGAGCAGTAAAAGAAAATGAGGTAAAAATTGAGAATTTTGAGTCTAATTTATTTTAGATGATCAATGCAATAGAGGATATAGAGTAAGAAGAAAGTAGATACATGGAAGGCTTCAATTTCCATGTAGATTTGTGTGAGGATATTATAGAGTTAGTTGTTGTTGAGGAGCATGAATTGCTTGAGGAAGAAATTGAGAGGGTAGAGAAGTTGTTCAGGTTGAGTGAACATTTGAAGGAGAAATAAGGTGTAGTAGTAGACATGGTGAAAGAGGTTGTTGTAACAACAGAGTCTATGGAGGTAAGTCTTAATTTTTCTGAATTATATGATGAAGGAGTTGATGCGAATCTGCATGCTACTGAGATGAATAAGAAGTTGCATGTAGATGGAAAGAAGAGTATAGTAGTAGGTTGCTATGCAGATGTGTATTTGCATATAAGGTTGTAGAGGATGCTACATGTGAGACTTGGTGGTGGTGGTCAGATTGTGGTGGATCAAAACCCACAAAAGTGGAAAAGAGAGAATGTTTGTTGGAAGAGCCTGGATAATGGAGGGATGGATCCCATGAAGGAGAGGAAAGGAGAAAGTCTTTGGAGGAGGAGGTCGGTTCATTGTGGACATGAGTCCACGAGAGGAAGGAGGAAGAGAGTGCAAAATTGTTGGACGAGGATGACACTTGTTCCGAAGAGATGCTCAAAAAGGAGGAAGAAGAATAATTTTGTGCACATGTTTCAGAGATGGAGTTTTTTGCAGATTGCTTGCAATCTAAAAGAATGGTTCTACCATTCAACTCCACCTTTGTGAGCCTATGCTCACAAACTTCTTGCTTGGTGTGTCTGATGCAGGAGCATCCAGGTAGACTGATGATCGACATTGACCATAAAAATTTGTAGGTTGTTTTCTTTCAGTTTTGGTATGTTTTGGTGTTCTTGGCATCTCTCAACATCAGGAAGCAACTTGTGTGATCATATTTGCAAAGTTTGAAATTTTGCCAGTTGGCTATTTTAAAGGTCCTATGGGTAGTTTCATAGAAACAATTGTTTATGAAGATTCGTAAGAGTTGGGAAAAATCCTTTTAGGGGAAGATTGTTGATTATGTTTCGTCAAATGTGCAAGAGGAATCATCATAAAATATTTCACTGTTTGGGACATTTTAATGCCAGAAGTTTGCACTAGCTGTTTTATGGAAAGTTTAATATTTTAAAATCCTTGAAGGCTGGAGTGAAATCCTTTTGTAGGGGATTTTGGTATGCCATTCCAAGGATGCTTGTTGATTTTCATGTGAAATTGATAAATTTGAGTTTTTCTGCTTGTCGGCTCTCGATTTCACACATCCTGACGTAGTTGTGTAAATGGATTTCTTCAATTGTGTGTAGCTAGTCATTTGTGCAATTGGGAAACCGTATGTTTCCTTTAATTCATTGATTATTCATGCGATAGTAAAATGGATGCAAGTTATAATGCGTGGAGGTGGAATTCTCTTCAGATCATGGGAGTATGAATACGATGATTCATTTTGGTTCTTCTTTGGTCGTTGGTGGATAGTACAAGTTAATAGACTAGTTTCATTCAACATTGAATAATCTAATTCACATTATTTTATATCAGCTTCCTTGGTAGGCCGCGACTAAGTAAAATGGAGTCAATGAAATATTTGAAAGTGAAATTTCTTCATGTGTTGAAGTCACCTCAGCCTTAGAATGTGTTTGAGTTTATGTCTTTCTAGATTCCATATGTTTATGCAATTTAAAAGCCAACAAATGGATTAGAAGAAGTAGGCTACCAGAGACAAAACCTACAGGAGGAAAAGGAAGGTGCCAAAAAGAAGAGGGGATGCTACAGGATTGGGAAATGCCTCTTTGAGGATCATTACTATTCATTTTATGTTTCTCTCTGAAATGTGCAGAGTAGAAGGGATTTTAGAATTTAAAAAAATTAGTCCAAGAGAGAACCTTAACATGGAAGATGGAGAGAGGTGGGCGGTCTGTGTGAGTCATTATTTTATTGCAGAAATCTATGGGAAAGAAGTGTCAATATGAGGAGGAAGCGCTTGTTGTTGGGGTAGACTTGGAATTCCTTTTATTGGAAAATATAAGAGAGTGGAGGATCTTGTGAGAGGAGTGGTAGCTACCCCAAAATAGAGAGATGAAGGTGGTTGTCAATGTGTTTGACAGGATAGCAGAGCAACAGATTACTTAAGAAATCCTTTAGAAATGGAATTTCTTTGAGGCAGATTTTGAGGAGAGAGAGATCTTAGCCCATGTGAGGAGCTTAGGAAGAAGAGAATTGCTGAGTTGGTATGTAGGAAAAAAAAGAAGTTTCTTGTAATTTGGGAGGCCATTGTGAGGCCAATTTGCGATGTAAATATGTTGCAAATTTTGATGGAATAAAATAGAAATTCTTGTTTGCAATCTGTTTTGTGTTTGTAAGTTTGTGAATTGGGTGGACAGGAGGGAGACCCTTTTGCATTAGTAATGTAAACATTAATGGGGAGTGCTAGAATCTTAAGGTTTACATTAATAATGTAACCTTAGTGGCTTGCAGTTTATTATTGTAATTAAATAATTAGTTACATTCCCATAAGATGGTAGTTCAAGAAGTTATATTTGAAAGACTTTCTAAAAACTATATTGTAATGCATTCTAATATCAACTAAATAATATGATCAATATATTTGTGTTTTCTTTATTGAGCAAATGTAGATGATCTTTGATTTTCCAACACTTATCAGCATAAATGAATCTAAGTATTTCTAATTAAAAGTCAATTTTGGTGAAGCATATGTTCTATCTAGATTCATTTTAGCTAAATTAGATCTAGGCCACAATTTTTTCCAACTGGAACCATCCATTAAAAACATATGTAGCATCACTTTGGGGCTAATTTACCAAAACAAATAAAAATATTTGAAAAACTTGATATTCTAATAACTCTTACTCATGCAAATAATCATTTTAAAAGAATCTAAAAATACGCTTTTGTAAATCTATAAGTCTACTTTATAATAAAAATATAATTTTTTAAACATTTCAATTAGTGTCTATATTTTATTTTTTATTTTTACTAAAAGTGGGTCATCAACACCAAAATATAATATTGATTGTCTTGAAAATAGTAAATTTTATCAAAAAAAAATATGATGAATTAGATGAGAGATTTCATGTTGAGATGGTATAATTTTTTTTCCTATTTTAGATAAATAGTCAAGATAAAATTTGACATCTGATCAAAACAATTGTGTTTTCATTACACGCAACTTTCAATATTTATTTAAAAATATATATTTATCAAAATGGGAAAAATATTAGTCCATGCACTAAAGTTTTGAATTATGAATACACAAAAAATAATAGAAAGAAAATAAATGAAATTTACTATATAAAGTGCAATGTCCCATTCATTTTATCAGTAACTAAATTATAGTGTCAATTTTATAAAATATTACATTTAAATAATATTTATTTATTTTTTAAAAATATAAACATAAAATACATTAAAAAATCTATATTTTATTAGATACGTCACTTTGTAGTGATTCAAATTCAAAAGTAGCTTTGAACTTTGACATAAAAAGAGAGTTAGTGTTAGCACATTATTTCTTACTTTCCCAGGTGAGACAAAAGCTAATGATTTTTTATACCATCTTTATTTAGATTTGTTTTTTTGGTTAGTGAATAGTGAAAACAAAAAATTAACTATGGCTTCTCAGGAGGGCAATTAACAAAATTCCCCTTATGGGTTACATTGACTATTCTATCTTGATACAATAGAAGATTAAACTTGGAAACTTCTAATGAAAATATAGTGCTAAGAAAAAAGCTATTGTCCCTGTGATTCATGCCTACCTATCTTAACATGACAGTGCAAAGTCATCTTGCATTTCTCATTTCTACTAGTTTCTTTTTATATTTAACCATTGTCCATTGATTGTTTTTCCCCAATTGATCTGTTGCAGCAGACCTATTACTTTGTGAAGGATCCTCTGCAGTTGAAGAGGCCTCATTGTATTTTGATTCATGTGCAGTGTTTGTGAGGGAGGGCACATTCTTGCTTGGAGATGTGCCTCTTTGAGTAGAAGCATCATCATCAGCCTTATTTGGAGTCATACCTCTTTGAGGGACGCAGCTCGAGATTCCTTTTTCACATAAGCATCATCATCCGCAACTTCATTGATAGTAGAGAAAATATGTAGGTGACTAAGATTTGTCCCCTTCCACCAAGTTGCCTACTTTGGAGGATCTCAAGAGATACACTCAATTGCTTTGTACCCAGTGCTATAACAAGATATTCCTTCATAATCAATTAATTGTTTCCATGTCTTATTTCTGACCTTGAATTTAGATTTAATTAATTAAAATAAAATAAAAAGTTTATTATTTTAATAATTAAAACAAGATACTCCTTGAGATTAATATTTTTTTTAATTATAAAATATTTCTTACTCTATGATTTGATGGAGGACCAATTATATATATTAATAATATCATATCATATACACTTTATATAATATTTTTTAAAATTATTATTTATTTAAAGATATCTAACATCTCTATTTTTTAAAAAGTATACATCTATCACATCTATCATGGACACTTCATACAATACCTATTTCTTGCTCCTCATAATTAAAAATAATGGAGAACAAGCTATTTATCAAATCATGTACACACTGGTCCAAAGTGGTAAGACTATTACGCCATTACCTCCACCAAAAACAAATGAAAACATGATACAATGTATACACTCAATATTTATCTGCACGCAGAGAGGTTAACGTCTCAAAAAGAGAGGTTAACATTCACTTAACCTAATAATGGGGTGGGTTAAAGGGCACCCATTCTCTCAGATAAAAAAAACTTTTTGATTTGATTTCAAGAATACATAATGGAAACGAAAACATTTTGATTTGATGAAGAATATAAAATGGAAACAAAAACAAAACGATGTACGTAATTTAAAACTGCTGTATAATCTGTAGTACATCCTAATAACCTTAATTGTGAGACTGGTGGATTATAAGATGTGCTGTTCAAATATTTCTTACCACCCTCTTTAAGAAATCCTTCTGTAAGATCCTAAAAGAAAGGAATGGGATTCTTTCTATGTTAGTTATGGTTGGAATTTTAACTGGGTCTTATACAGTGGGATTTGAAAGAATCAGTTGTTCCTTCACCCTTGAAAAATCAAAGCCATACATAGCAATGGTAGTTAACCAATTTCTGTATGCTGGGTCGAATATTATTATAAAAGTTGCTCTTAATGGAGGAATGAATCCCTTTGTTTTGGGGGTGTACAGACATGCTGTTGCTACACTAGTAATGGCTCCCTTTGCATTTCTTTTTGAAAGGTAATCATTTTGATTTATCTTACAACAGCAAGCAATTATAAATGAAAGACTGTATTCTTTAAAGCTCCGAGGTTTCCACACGTTAATGTCTCTGTGTGAGAGTTTGAATTCTTTTTAGACTATATTTGATAACAGCCTCTTCAATTGCACTGCAGGAAGAAGCAACCCAAGGTGACCCTTTCTTTTGTATGTCAAATTTTAATGATAGGAATGGTGGGGTTAGTATAATCTTCTTTACAAAAGGATTTTTCTTTCTCATTGCTATCATCATCTTTAGGGACGATGTTAAATCTGAAATCATGTTAATGTGTATTTTGCAGGCCTGTAATTGGACAAAATTTATACTATCTGGGCTTGAAATATACTTCTTCAATTTATGCCACAGCAATGATGACCTTGGTGCCTGTTATCACTTTTGTAATGGCTGTCATCTTAAGGTAATGGTTAATTCCAAGCTAAACTTAAGTATCTTTTAGATTATATTTGCATTCGGTGAAATACACTCTTATATCAAATAATCTAGGTTAACTAAATAAATGATTTAATAAATAATTAATTAATTCAAATAAATGAGTTAGGATTGGAAACAATTACTGTTGAATTGAATAAATTTAAGTGCGATATTTAGTTTAAATTTGAAGGTTGAAAAATGATGTAGAAGACACTATGAATCAATTTGTCACAATTTTGGATTTTTAGGGCTTGCTTAGATGACTATCTTAGAATGCACAAACTAGTTGTGTTTCACACTAATTCAAATTTGTGCTTGCCGAACTAATCTCCACAATTGTGGAAATGATCTAGTGTGTGTACTTGAACTTGTATTGGTAAGAATGAATCAACAAAAAACTAACTATTGGAATTACTCACCTCAATTGTTTTTGTTTGAATTTTGGTAAGAAGTCGTGGTGTTTACAAACACTTCTGAGAAATCAGTTAAATCTTGAGGTCTCCTTAGTCAAACCCCTAGTTGGATTGACACAATAGCTTTGGAACAAGGATAGAGAAAAGCAAACAATCATACAATGGGCCTAAGATGACATCACATGCAGACACTCTAAAATTGATTCCTCTTTAAACTCTTTAACCTAGATGTTCCTTTACACTCCAACATGACTTTAAATGAATGAATAAATGTCTTTTAATATAATAAAATACTACACACTCACCAAAAACATGTGCTAGGTCAGCTCACAATAGCTAAAGAGGTAAGTAAGATGAAAAATTTAAATTTTGAACTTTAAAGGTTTAAGGTCTACATCTATGACTATAGAAATAACTTAGATCAAGTTTGTACCTATAAATCTATTTGTCTTTTGTATGGGCAAATCTAATCCAAGACAAATAATGAGAAATATAGGAATCACGATTGATCTCTAGATATCAATAATAATAAAATCATGGTAAATAATATAAGAACCAAATTTATCTTAATATATACCATTTCTAAACCAATTATTATATATAGAACACTCTAAATTAAAACAAACCCAACACATAAATATATAATTTTTATCACTATAATATTATATAAATTGAACTCCCTTTGCCAAGTCTTATCTTTCCATATGTGTTCTAGTTTGAAAATTAAACAAGTGCCATGTAGTGGTTAGTACCTGCCTTGTAGTGTTGTTATTATAGTATTTGTTTAGTTGTAATTTTTTTGTTGATTAGCTATTGGTTGTGTATAGTATTTGTTTAATTATAATTTTTTTGTTGATTAGGTATTGGTTGTATAGACAAATTGCATTCCAATAATTAAAAAATTAATTTTTGAAGAGTGTTGAAATGTCTTGTGTAAGTAAAATTGAAATCTCAAAAATAATCTAGGACTAAAATATTCCCTGAACTATAAAACTAAACTTTACAAAGCCTATTAAATAACACAAATATTTCTTCAAAATGTAATAATACTAATACGTTTATAATTTAAAATGCATTAAATGCATTAAAATATTGTAAGTTTGAAGAATAAAATAAAAAATGTAATAACATGGCAAAATATTTTTTCCCATACTAATTTTTTAACTTTTGACTAAATAAAATTGAAATCCTAGATTTTTAACTCTGGAGTAAATAAAATTGAAATTCCCAAAATAATCGAATTTCATAAAATAAAATGTGCAGAACCCTAACCCTAGTTGAGTGTGGAGAGATTTGAAATGTCTACCTCCTCGCATTTTAAATTGTAATAATATTCGAAATCCTACATTTTTTACTCTTGAGTAAATAAAATTGAAATCCCAAAAAATAATCTAATTTCATAAAATAAAATGTGTAGAACCCTAACCCTAGTTGGGTGTGGAGACATTTGAAATATCTACCTAACATATTAAAATGTAATAATATTGAATACTATTACAATTTAAAATGCATTAAAATATTGAAGAATAATTACACGATATAATAACAATAACATATTCATATTTAGATAGTCACTTAATTTTTTGTTTAAGTAATAATAGTAAGTACTTTTAGAGAACATGATTTTAATTATTTTAATTAACCTAATATTGTGGTTTAGTAATATTTTTTTCTAATATAAAAAATTGTTTATCATTTCAAATTTGTGACTATTATATTTCCAGAACTAAATTTATAAGGAAAAATTTATGTGAACTCGTTTTGAAATCCCAAAAATAATTTAATTTGGTAAAAATAAAATAACACTAAAATATTTAATTATCTATAAAACTAAACTTTACAAAGCCTGATTAAGATATTATAATGTAATAATATTAATAGTATGATAATTTAAAATGCATTAAAATATTGTATGTTTGAAGAATAAAATATAAAATGTAATAACATGGCAAATATTTTTCATGATACTGTAGATTTTTAACTTTATAGTAAATAAAATTGAAATCTCAAAAATAATCTAATTTCATAAAATAAAATGTGTAGAACCCTATATTTTTAATAGTATTATTAATATTATAACTTTGTCCCTTTGACAAAAAGTAATTTTTACGTTTAGCTAATGAATCAAAAAATTAAATTCATAAGAACTGATGATTCTTCCCATGACTTAACTAGTGGGAGACAAAATTTGTGTTCATAATTTGTTTACTTGCCACATCCTCCCCTCAAACTAAAATTCTCTCCACATTTATAGTTTTTTTTTGCACGAGGTCATTTTTTTTCAACCAATGACAATACAGATAAATCATTTTTCAATAACTAGATAAGTGTGAACTCATTACAATAGTACCAACCAAAGGCAAGTAATAATAAAAGAATTGTCTCATGCCATGTTTAGATTCACGTTGCCTTTTCTAATATGATCTCATGTGTGAAGATTGTTTGTCATTTATTTTTATAGACCTATGCTTAAGAAACTAGTATGATGACCAATTAAGGAATATATATATTTTAATGAAAAGATTTCAAACCTAGAAAAATTGTTGGATAGGATGTCAACTTGGTTGTTAATTTTAAAATTTTAATTTATTTATGGATTTATTTTAGTTTAAAAAAAAATTCGCTTAAGTTATTTATTTTATATTTATTTAAGTTTTAAATTTGTTTTTGATTTTGTTATAGGAGTTTCTTAAATAATATTGAAATATTGTTGATATATTTTAATTATAAAAATGTTATATTTTATTTTATTGTTATTTGATAAATTATTACAGAAATTACTTTGTATGTTGAATTTTTTATTTTTATTTTAAATTTATTAATTAATTAATTTCAAATACTATTAATATAAATGAATGACATAATATTATTATAAAGAAAATGACACTTTCTTTAATAGTATTATTTTGGCTAATTAATGAATATTAATAATAAACAAAAAATAATTTAGGTAATTAAAGTTGGGTAGATAAATTATCTAAATTACAATGTTAATACTTAATCATTATTTATTTTGTACAATACATTATATAGATGAATTCAATATACATTTATATACTTATTATTAATGTTTTGTGTCTCCTCAAACCTAAATAGTTACAAAGTGGTCCTTAGAGTTCTTACATGGTCTTTTTCTTAGTTATAAGTCCTTAAGAGTTATAACTCATGTTTTATAATGCATATTATATGTGATGCCTTAGTCCTTCTGCACTTGAAAAGTCAAAAAAGGATGTTAAAGATGTTTTAAACCTTAAAGTTTCTTAAAACTACCACGTAATCATCTTTGGAGGGAGTCTTGTTCAAAATGTGGTCATGGTTTTGTAACTAAATTTAAGGTCTCAAGGGTTAGATCAGTTGGTTTAAGATTAGGGTTAGGTTTTCTGTTATTTTGCAGTCTTCTTCTTTAGGGTTTTCAAGTTCTTTGTAGGTTTCAACAATGAAGAAGGCACTGTTATATAAGGGTGATCTCAAGTGGATGAGATTCCAATGCTCTGAGTTTACATCTAAGTCTTCAATGGGCAATAGATTTGCCAAACCATTGAATGATCTTAAGGCTTTCAAGAAGCTGCTAAACCAGTGACAAGAGTTATGTGACCATGCAAGGTTAAAACCAAAGGTTATAGGCTTGTATAAGCTTGTGAATTTCTAACAGGTCCGCCAAATGTTCTAGGGCTTGTATCAACATAAATAGGCCTACAAGAGCTTAAATAATCTTGAGGAGATGCCATGGATGCTATGAAGAAAGGTATGTGTTGACCTATTTTTCCCCTTCCTAGAAAAATAACCCAGCTTGAAAATATTAAAAATCATGTTGAAATCCCTTAAGTGTCTAGTATTCTTCAAATTTCAAGGTGTTTTCCTTGTAAAAATTCCCAAAATTCCCTAAGGAAAATCTTCTAAAAAAACCTAGAAAAACCCATAAATTTCAAGTCTTTTGCCTTAGTTTTTCTACCAAGTAGTCGACAAAAAGTCAGGTTCGCAAACCCGCCAATTCGTCGATTGGCCAGTTCGCCGACTAAGGAAAGGAAGGCTCCAAAAAAAGACTAAGGCAAGAAACAAGTTTCCCTTTATCTACAATTTTCAAATTTTGTGAACTCATCCAATGGTTTGATTTTTCAAAGGTTCTCCAATCAGGTGAATCGCCGACTAGAGGGCTAGGCGGGAAAGATTTCTTCAAAGTAACTAAGGCAAAAGGTGACTTGGAAAAATGACTAAGGCAAAAAGGAAGCATGTAGCTCTATCGACAAATTGGCAAAAGTTAAAACTCACCAAAAGTTTGAAATTTCATAAGTTTGCCGATAGGGTGATTCGTTAGCAAAGGTAAAGAAAGAAAGGAGAAAAGCCAAAGGTTTGCGAAAAGGTGTTTTCACCAACAAAGGAGAATAAAGAGGGATGAAACAAATATGGTTCGTAAAAGCAAGATTTCACCGATAAGGTGAAAGGAAGGAGAGAGAAATGAGAGTCGGCCGAGGCAAAGTTTAGAAAAATGAGACTTTGTCGATAAAGGGGAAAAGTAGCAAAAGCAGCCAAGTTTGAAAAATTAGGAAATTGTCGACAAAGAGGAAAGGGCAAAGTAAGATCTAGTTCAAAAAAGTGGATTTTTGCCAACAAAGGGCAGAAAAGGGAGAAACAAGCCAAAATTCAAGAAAGTTAGACTTTGCTGATAAAAGAGGGAAATATAGAGAAGAGTTAGATAGTTCACAAAATGGTGATTTCGCTGACTAAAGAGAAAAGATGAAAACAAAAACAGGAAAAGTTCATGAAAGACAAATTTTTCCAATAGTGTAAAATATAGACCAGAATTTGAGATAAAGTAGAAATAATGAAAATAGAGCTTGTAATATATTGTAAGCTAAGTTAAATACTTGAAATTAAATATTTAAAGTGTTGTAAAAGCTATGTATAGGGAGATTTTTGCAGGAAAATACATTTCAAATATCTCCTTTAGCCATTAATGCAGATCATATCTTCCCAGCTACTCCATTTCTAAATATTTCACATTTATTGTTGCATATGACAAATCAGCTACTTCCATTAAGGCAACACATATCTCCCAGCTACTTCAAGATCCAAGTTATTTTCTACATTTAGTTTTTGCAGACAAACATTCTTTTGACAGGGATCCATGGGGTCAATTAATTGTGATGAATGACTTAGGTCAGTGATGAAATGCTATATATACATGAAGCAAATATGTAATGAGGGTTGGATACAGAGACATATTTTTGTGTTCAAACATAACCCTCCTCTATTGTGATCATGCCTTTTTTATCAATACACATTGTATTTTTCACCTTTTCATGTTGTTCTTTAATTTTGTGTAGATTTAGAACTGGTTATTGTTTGTGAATGTTTAATTCCTTGCAATCCTTTTCTTACCTTTATCTCTATTAAGATCTATATGATTTGTGTGAATTTATCAGTTGTATTTCATTATTTTGTACATTTTAGCTTTGCGGGTGTTCTATATTCAAACCTGGTGAACCACCTTTAAATTTTAGTTTCTCCTTCTTCCCCTTTACACAACAGTGATTAGATTCAGATTAGTCTTAGTACACTCTCAATCTTATATTCACAAAAGTAACCAACCTTCTTTTGAGGTTTGATTTCCTTGCAGGGTCCCACATCTGGAGATCACTCCAATGTTTCACTAGATTGTTGTAGCATAATGCTTCAACATAGGGTGAAAATCCTAGTGACAACAATATGTATTCATTAGGGGTATGCTTATTTGTCTCTGGTCTACTATGACCATTGTAAATGCATGAAGTTTCCATACAGTCATGCAAACCCTACAAGTCTAAACAATGATGCAAGGTTGTCTTATGACCCATCCTACATAAATATTCAGAGGTTTTCAAGGTTGTAGAGGGATTTGGAAGACACATAGGCACTATATCAAGTTCATTGTGACTTCAAGGGGATACAACTCAATGCATCTTATGGAACATTTCCAAGCTTGGTGTAAGCCATATAACCTCTATGTGGCTCTATAAACTTGCATAATAGTAAGGGCACCCTATGAGTAGTATAGGGACTATCCAAAGATGTTTGAAAGCTTGTTCATTGTTGCAACTCTAAAAAATATTCAAGAAACTCTAGACTTTGTAGTGAAACCCTTAAGTCTTCATAAAACTTATAAATCTGGACAGAGAGCATGAGATCATCAAATTCTTGCCAAATTTTGGGTGTCTACAGGACTACACAAGGGTCTATATAAGTAAAACATTGAAGAGATTAGGAAGTTTAAAAGATGGCAGTCTTTCCTATATTTCTGAAAGCCTGAATACACATGTATGAGGCCTTAGGAGATTCTATATAACCTTAGGGAGAAAAGGCTTACCAAAAGTTAGGAGCCCTGACAAGTATCAAAAGGAAAGTTTATGTGAGTTTGGACATGCACCATACAAACCTATGAGAAGTATAGGGACTATTAAACTATAATAAACTCTGTCAAGTCTTGTAGGGTCTACTTATGTTCAGTGTATGAAGTTGAATGAAGTTCTAGAGTACAGCCTTGAAAGGTTTAAACCATAATATATAGGAAATTATGAGAACTCTATGCATGCTTGTATAGAAGGTGAGGGTTTAATCACTATTACCAGTCACATTACTTTTCTAACCCCTATCAGAGGTGTAACAAGGAAGTACAATCTTGATGTTGTGAGTGGATATGGCTTGATGTGTCTACAAATTTTTATCCTTAGAAGTTTTGAGTATGATGGAATATTTACTAGAGCAATTGGTGTGGAAAGTACTTCCTCAAATTAGGAGCATATCAGACTAAAAACTGTTGGACCCCTACTCTGCAAAATATTTTATCAAATTTAGAAAGAACAAGGCATAAAATGAGGATGTCAAACGATCTTAAGGCTAGTCTAGGTTTCCCAGATCATATAACATAGCCATTATAAAATCATTCAAGACCACTTTGGGTCAATATACTGCCCAAAGTTAATAGATTTGTCATACCCTTTGAAGGTATAGAAAGTTGAATGAAGTTTTAAGAGATTTGTAAGATTATGGTAGGTATCCTGCAAGCCTATAGACTCTCACTGTTATGTGTTGTCTATTATAAAGATCCTATCAAGGGTTTGTATGAGGACAAAGGACTCATCAGGGTGTAGAGATACCAAATTTGTATGCAAAAGAGAAACAGTGATAGGATAGTATCATGAGTGTGGAGGGAACTCGAGACTAATGAATAGGGTACCTTGTAGTGTTTGTCAAGAAAATAGAAGGTAACATGCTCATAGTAAGAAGTGAATGATAGTAGTGGTAGATAGTGTGACGAGTGAAATAGTGAAGGGAAGTTTGAAGGAACATAGGTTTGAGAAGAGTAAACAGGGGTTTGAGAATAGTGAACACAAGGGTTTGTTGTTGCTTACAAGGTCAATACCACTGTTCACATCAGAGGAGTTTTCAAGAACCTTAAATTAGTCTTCTTATACTCTTTGAAGGTCCAAACAAAGACCTACAAGTTTAAGGTGATTCAAGGTCATCTAAGGTTTTACAAATAATTCCAGGATAGTGCAAGTAAGGGACAAGCATGTGAAAAACACAGGGTCTGTCAAGATCATACATAGGTCCGTAACATGTCTTATGCCATGTCAAACCCTGTAAGGCTTGACTTCTAAGTCCTAGGGTCTATGATAGACCCTATTCAAGCCCAAGAATAGTGGAACTCCTCAAAGAAGCCTAAGTTTGTATAAGACCTGGAGGTTCATCAAACTATAAGTAGATTGTTTTGTACAATGACCTTGATCTTGCAAAGAACATTGGATTTTGCCATCATTTAGGGGTAAGTGATTTCTATAGAGACAGAAGACACAAGATCTGGGAAGAATAACAACCTAGTTGAAATGCATAGCGTGTATTTTAACCTGGTTGAAATGCACAGTGTGTATTTCAGCTTGGTTGAAATACACATTGTGTTTACTTTTCTCTAAATTGGTAAGGAATCCATCCTCTCACAAGAATGAATGATCACTATGGAGTCCTATTCATATATTTTCAAGTATGAAAACCTCTCTAAAAGTGTTTCAATGTGGGAATTTAAGTAGGATAATGTGTGGAAGTTAAGGTTCATAAGGAAGCCTTTAAAGATGCATTGAAATCCTAACAAAAGAAGGACCTTATCCCACACCTTTAGGAGGTCAAAATAGTTACAAGAAGTAGATAACATGTCTTACATGTATAAAATGGTAGTTGGGAGAGATTAGGACACCAAGAAATAATTATTATTATACTAAAGGTAGTTTCAATACCTCGCAAGCATCTAGGAAGTGGAAAAGTTTATGTGGGAGTTATTTCAGGAGCATGCAAAGGAGTTCAGGTTGAAAAAGTCAAAGAACTTATCCCTCAACATTTTTTGGAGCTTCTAAAAGGAGGAAAAGGAGGAAACAAGTCTTCCAAGCACCCCAAAGAGAGTTGACCAGGTAGTTTAAGGTAATCAATGTATTTATTTCTCAAAGAAACATGTCCTATATTCTCTCATTATTGTTGGATATGCAAAAGGATACCTTGTAGGAGAGATATTATTCATTATTCCAAGTTCTCAAGGGTTGTAACTTAGATTTTCTAAAAGGAAGCATTGTAAACTCTAATTTTAGAGAAAGATCTTGTATTCTCAGACTTGTACTCAACACATATGTACCTTTTTTATTAATAAGAAAGTCATTTTCTACCTTCTCAAAGACTGTGTATTGTATAATTCCATGAAATTATTGATCTTATCTTGTGATGAAGTTGTTTGTCCTTTATTTTTAGTGTCATTTCTTTGCCTTCACGTAGTAGTACATTTCATTTTGTAGGTCATAGTTTGTGTTTATCTAGTTTATATAAGATTTATCTATGAAAGATCATCATTTGAGTTCTTAGAAGTCATTTGATGTTCCTTCTAAGTGTTGTTATAAACTATTAAACCTTTCTATGAAATACTTATCCAAAAAACATGTCAAATATGAGTTGTGTATGGTGTGTTAGCTTCATTAGTCATACTATGTATGCATAAGTAAGTACAAATCACAAAGTGTTCTAGTGTATCACATCATTTTCAAGTTCTAGGTTTAGTTTTCTGTTAGCTTCTTTCCCTTTCCATTGTGAACATCAGCAAGATAAGTTAGTTTAGGTGTTACACTAGGGGAACTGACCCTCTCTAGAGATTCACTCCAAGATCTAGTTCACCCATAGCCTAGGAGTGTTTCCAATGTGTCAATTGAAATTAGAGTTATCACACCACTCTCCAAAGGGTGCATTTCAACCTAACAACATTTATAACATATAGTACAAATTTACACTTATAAAAATGGAAGGAATGATGATCACAATCAAGAGTGGTGGTGAAAAGTAAGTATTAAGGAAATAACATCATCAAGAAAAAGCTACAACCCTTTTGAATGAAGGTGGAAACAAAACATTTGGACTACATCAAGTCATGAAGTAGAGGCATGCCACGAATACAAAAGTGCATGGGAAATTATTGGACAGCATTAGGTCAGTTCCTACCACCCTACTAACATCTAATTCATGGGAGACACTGCTATTGCTCTTAGTATATGGTACTTCAAGCCTTAAAATTTATTTGGAGTGTAAAACTCACTTGATTTCTATCATAGATGCAACAATTATTGTAGGTCTCAACTACTAAAAGAAATCCCTAATCTCTCACATCTACTACTGGATAGAGATTAGGTTGAAGACACTAGTCAACAATTAGTGAAAATTTCACTAAATGGTAATTCCATCCCCATCTCCTCATCATGACCCAACAAACCTCTAACTTTGCTATCATTGGGAGACACTTATGTGGTTCTAGTTGAAGATCCTCTTGAATTCTAGGTATCATAAGACTATGTTACGACAATCTCAAATGATCTAAGCATTCAATCTCTAGTTTTTAGTTTCCTAGGGAAGTGTTCCCTTGGAATAATTTGTGGCTTGGACTAAATCCACCTAGAGAAATTTGGTGAATCCCTCTATTGTAGTCCTAAATAATGGTTTATTTCTTGTGCAATTTTGATTAGTTAAGGATTTTAGTTTTGTAATGCAGTAAGGCCCATATTTTTTTGGAAAATGGGATTATTCATGACATTGTACTCTCCCTTTTTTGATTCCACATCTACAATTGTTTCCAAAATTTTAATATGGTTGCAGCTATATAAGTTAACTTTAAATATGAGAGACCCTAGACTCATTTAAAAATGATCATTTAAGCAAGCAATTTTGTAAAATTGGGTAAAGAACAAGAAGAATCACAAAGTAGATATGTTAGGGTTTATTCCATGATTAATATTTCCAAATTGATTGTCCAAACTATTAGGATCCACTCCTTGTAGGGTACATGGAACTAGTTATTGAATTTTGATGCATTGCCACTCTAGTGTTTTTCTTTGTAATATGATGGATTGAATAAAGTCTTAGGTTGTGTACAACAAAAGTTACCATGGGGCTTAGATCAATTAGTCTCCAAAAATAGGTTAGGTAGGAAGCTAGCCTAGACAACACTTTCATATGGTGCAAAAACAAGAATTTTTTTGCATAGTCTTCACCTCCCATCCTTAACCTCAAGAAGTGGATGAAGGTCATGGTTCATATCCTATGATTACAATAGTTCCTCATCGCAAAGTAGCTCCTACTCCACTCACCCAAAGGGGATCTCTTGTAGTGGAAGTGTCTCTAGGTGTAGAAATGATTCTTGAGGAAAAGTAAGAATTTCAACATTATATGGAGTAGATTTTTGAGGATAAAGATTGTTTCCTCCAAATTGTCAACTATATAATTTTAAAAAAAATTGAAATTCATATTTTTTGACCAAATTAGGTTGGCCAAAAAATAATTTTTTAATTAACAAATATTTATTTACTAAATATACATATATCACATCTGCCCATTTGTCATTTACATATTTACAAGGTGTATATACGTATACATGTATATATTTATACATATATGCATGTACTTATACATATGTCTATATACATATACATGTATATATGTGTATATATACATATAAATATATTTATATGTATCTATTTGTATGTATGTATATGTAGATGTGTATATGTATATGCCTATATACATGCATATACATATATGTATATGTATTTGTACATACATACATACATATGGTATTCTTTTTAAATTTGAAAGTTGTCTCAGATTCTAGGCTTTGTCAGCTATATGAATTTAAAAGGTTTTGAAGTTCATATTTTTAATAAAGTTAGGCTGACCAAAAAAAAAAATTATGTTAATTAAAAATTACATTCAAAATTGATTAATAAATATATATTTATTAAAAAAGTAAAAAAAGTGCATCACATGTATCCCTGTGTCATTTACTTATTTACAAGGTTTTATGAAAAAATATTACTTTATGCTCAAAATTACGTTGGATGGAATGAAACATACTTTTTTTTTCAAAAAAATTAGTGCATGTTGGAAATATTTGATTTTCACCAAATTAATTTGGAATTATTCAAAAATGTCTACATTCAATTTGCTACAACTTATATTACTACAATTTTTACACATTTTATAGCTGAATTCTTCAATTTGTTATGTAAAGTTACTTAAGTTTGATTTTTAACATTTTCATTGCCACTTAAGGGTGTTGTTTGGTCCATCATGATATTGCACTCAACCTTGGAAGTATTGTAAAAGTCATAATATATCACCTCTACCATCATACTTTGTAAAACATGGCACCACAAACCCACTTGGTGAAGGTTAAATCAAAATTTCATGTGCCAAGGAACTGCACAATATTCTAGCAACATCATCTATTGGTTGAAATATTTACATATAAGTACTAACATATAGTTCTAAATTATCAACCATAGTGATGAGGTAGTTCACATTAGGTGAAATATCATGCTCAATGTGTCTCATATTCTCATGTGTATGCATTGTGTCATGTGTAGTAGTGGTGGAGGATGCAAAAGATGTATAATTAATGAAACATTGTCCTAACATATACCAAGTAAAAATTATAAAATTTCCTCATGTTTTTCATCCTTAGGTATGTCTAAATAATGTGTTTGTTCTATAGAGGGTGTGGAATAATGTACTCCATAATTATACAAAATATGTATACAAGGAAAACATGAGAGGGTTCACATGTGGGTCTATCAGAAAGTTGCATATACCATCATGATGCATAGAAAAGTTCATGGGATCCACTAAAGAATGACCAATAGAAGGAGAAGAATGAAAATCACATGTACAAATATGGTCTCTAGCCCATAGTAAAGTGATCTATGAAAGCACGTGACAATGCATGGAAGGATGTATAAGAAGCATGACATGTTTAGCTCCATCAATCAAAGTATCACCAAAGGTATATATGCCATAGTATAATCATAATAGATAGAAGAAAAACATGAAGATAAGAATGATCTAACATGTAACTTTACAAGATTTTAATTCCACTAAATGACTCTACCATAGGTGTATTAAGATAATGTCATCGTAAAATGGATTATCATGAAACAAAGATTCGTCAACCTCATTGTAAGAAGATAAATACTTGTATCATTGTGATCATCACTAAGAATATCATTAATAGACCATGAGGCACAAGATAGAGAAGAGGGATCATCATGAACAACATGGGTGATAATGACTTCATGTGAAGATTAACACGGCATATGACTAGTGATAGAAGAATTATAATCATCATATATAGGTAATCCAAAATCATCAAGTATATTAGTAGGTATGGGTGAAGGTACATCATAATCACATGTAGTTGAAGGTAAGATTTGTATCTACCTAATAGGTGTCCGTAGGTTCAACATGAGATGTCAAAAATGATCATCATACATATAAAAAAGGTAATGCATTCAAAACACATTCAAATATATGGACATAGGGCCAACATGACATGCAAGAAATATATGATCAAGAGGTATAAGAATGTCATGCATAGGTGATAGAATTGTGTTGTCATCAATAGCCATTGTAGTCTAGAGATGCATCACTAACACATGATAAATCCTTTCTAGGTAGATGATCATCACTTTCACAAGCCATAATTTCATCATGCTTAAAAGTAAATGCCATAAGAATATATAAGAGGAGAGGATGATTACTAACCAACTCAACCGAAGAGGAAAAAATTAATACATGGTAAAACAAAACCTACATTATAATTTTACATCCTCATCCATAGCATAAAATGTCATCAATGTATCAAGGATGGAAGTATGATGTGTGATGAAAGATAGAAAATGATCAAAATTTGAGATATGTGCATACATAGATCAACCCAGGAATAATAACTAGAAGGATCCATAAGGCAAGATTATCATAGTGTTAGAGGGGGATAAATCACATATGTCACGATGTCTACCCAAACCCTAATCAAGCTATAATATGCATATGCAATAAAAATAAATCCAAACCCTAGGAAATATTAAAATTAATGATAATATTTAGATTAAATTAGATCTACAAACATGACTATGAAAGGTGAAGGTATAACCCCACGAACCAAACCCTAGGTGGTCTAAGAATAGATGGGTTCACCAAAAATGTAAATAAAAATTATAATCTCCTAAATAGTGCTACTTAGGGTAATTAAAATTTACCTCACTTCCTGATTTGATTATTCTTTTCATTAATTAAATGATTCTTAATTATTTATTTAATTTCAATCATTTAACCTTATTCTTCCATATTAATCAAATAACTTATAGTTATTTAATTAATCCATTCAATTTTATAAAGCTAATTAAATAATTTATTATTTAATTAATTAAATCATCATCCAATATTAATTAAATTTAAATCAAATATTCATTCAATTAATAAAATCCAAATCACATCTTCTTCTTGATTTCTTTCTTATTTTAACTCATGTGTATCTAATTAATTGATTTAATTAGATAATCCTATCAATTATCCCCTTATCTCTCATCTTATCTTTTTCTTCATTTATTTCTTTTTATTTCTTCTTATCTTATGGTCTCATCTACTTGTTTTATTTTCTCTTTTGTCAAATAAAGTAAAAATCAAATCTCTATCTCCAAAATCAAATATTTATCTCTCCATTATCAAAAATCTATAAATGAGCCCTTCTCCAAACAAAATGAGGGACTTCATTTATTGAAATCATTCCTCTATTTTCACTCATCAAGGTTATGCTATGAGCAATCCACATATCCATATAAATCAGAGGAGCATATCCATTGGAGTTCGGGTGCACTTCAATATGCTCAATGAGTGAGGTAAATCTACATTTGAAGGAAGGTATACTTATCTATTTGGTTTATTGTCTTTAGTTAGTCTTCCTATGCAATTTTATGTTCATAGTTAATAATAAACACAAATTAACATAGGTATGCGAATTAGGAAATTAAATGCAAAGGAACATTATATACATAGAATTTAACCTAATGTAGCACAAATTCCACTCATCCATTATGCTTGCTATCTAGAATTTTGTACAAACTTGGACTTCTCTATGGGTCAACTTTGTGGATTTGGATTAATTTCATTCCACATACATTTGATCACTAACATAGTGTCAATGTAATTCTATTACCAAATTTAGTGTATTCCTTTCTCTTTGTTAACTATTAAGTGTTGGTAGTATTTAAAAATACCTTGGGAAAATTGTCAAATTGTAGGGGTGGGTTCTCATAAATTAACCCCCATGATTAGACTAGCTTCACAATCATGAAAATGATCAAAGAAAACGCTCTTTAGACATGCACATGTCCTATAATGATTTTATGTAGAACTAGGTTCCTTTTAGTGCTCCAAATCAAAGTGTTCCTAGAATAATTTGGACCTTGATAATTGACATGTATTGCTTCCTCTTAGATCATAACTAATGCAAAGTGAATTCCTTCAAATACTAAGACATAGTAATTTATTGTGCTAACATGTACCAAGTTGGCTTATAAATCCTAGTGAATTACATGTTGGAGTCAATAAAATTTGAATTCTGGTGATCAATTCCATGTGGAGTGAAATTGCTCTCACATGACACAATTTTGACCAAGGACAAGGAAGTGTGAATATCACTGTGAGGAATGAATGCCTAGACATAGGAAAAATAATAGGTGTAATAAATAATAAATGCATAGAAAGACATGTACTAATGTGAATAAGATAAGGTCAATTATTTGGAGGTATGTATAGGTGGGAATAGCTAAAGGATCGGAGAATGACCCCAACTTTACACAAGAGTGTGCCATTTGACAATATGTGATTGTATTAGTCCATTTTAACAAAATGCGCCCAAAACTAAATGGGAATTACCATGGACATGCTAATTTGACCATTACAATTATATGTCCTATAAATTGACAAGCTTATCTTTGTATATAATATTTAAGGATTTTTTCGATAAGTAACATACTGGCCCTCATTAAGAAAAGAAGAATATAATGGTATAAAAAATAGTAGAATAGTTCAAATAGATCAACAAATATTCTTGTGAGGATTGTGGTCCAATAATAAATTGGCACACATTTAGCTTTGTTGATTTAAACTATATATTTCATGTCTAAAAAATAAAATTCACCTTAAAAATATAAAATTTTAATATTAAAAAATGTATAGAAATAAATTTTATTATAGTAAAATTAAAATAATGAAAATTTTATAAGTAATTCCAATTCTTAAGAATTTCCATATCTATATTAGTTTTTATTCTAAACTTTTGTTGAATTTTTAGAATGGAGAAAGTGAGGCTTAAAGGTCTCCACAGCCAAGCAAAGATAGTAGGCACATTAGTTTGTGTTGGTGGTGCTATGCTTCTCATCTTCTACAAGGGCCCTATTCTTCACATGTCGTGGACTCCACATATTCATTCTAATGGAAAGAAGCAGTTTACATCTACAAATGTTGATGATAAAGACTTGATTAAGGGTTCACTTATGTTACTTGCTACATGTCTATCCTATGCTACATTTTTTATTCTTCAGGTGATATTTATTAAATTTACTTGGAAATGCAATAATAATAAAATCTACATATAATAAATGATTTGTTAATTGATGTGCAGACAAGAGTTGTGAAGAGATATGAGGCTCAACTTTCAATTACTACCTTCATTTGCTTGGTGGGAACAATAGAGTCAGTTGCAGTAACTTTCATATTTAAAAGAGATCTTTCAATATGGATTTTGAAATCGAACATCAGCCTTCTAACTGTTATCTACACTGTAAGTTTCTTAGTCAAATTTAATATTTTATTTATTTAAAATAAAAATGTTGCTTTATTAATATTTATTCCTATAAATATTAGACTCCAAAATGTTTAGTTATAATGAAAATATTTTCTTAAAAATAAACTAAATTATTTTTATTTAATTTTTCGAAGCCCTCTCATTGAATCAATAGAACATAATAATAATTTACCATAAAACTTACATAAATACATTTTGGGAAGGTATCTTCCATTTCTTAAGATTATCTATAATGCCTCGACTATTACACTAGGATATTAGTGGACAAAAATAGGATGAACAAATTTTTTGTGATGTAATTGTAACATGCACATATCCCAATTACACAATATGCACTAGAAATGTCACATCATCCCACGATGAGACTCTAGGATATGATGTAAAACAACCTAGGTGACCACTCAGGGTCCAAACACACCAACCAAGCACAAGCAGAGGACATACCAATCATGAGACAAGGCAAACACAATAACCCTACAAGAGAATGGAACTCACTCGATGATAAAGGTCAGATGTCAACCCACAAGCTAGAAGTCTTGCAACCATATTAGATAGAATGAGGGTGATAATCACCTTAAATCCATTCCAACACGATTTGACACAACCTTAAGGAACATCAAACAACCTACTCAAGAAGGGGATCCACTAGGGAGATCACAACCTTCCTAAAAATAATGACAACCAATCGACACAACGCAACACATGCTTTCCAATACAAAAATGGTTGTAACTCCTAAAATACATCATGTCTAGACATGATAAAATATGGGAGGACTTAGAGGACCAATGGGGACAATTTTTGTATACAAAATTTCCTCAAAAATTGTTGAGAAATCGTTGTTGTCTGAAGACTCAAGACCACAACATGACATAGGATGATGGCGCATTTCTAGGACTCTAGAACTTTTATAGGACTCTTGTTCTTAACTCTATTGTTCTACCTAGGTGCTAGTGTCCTCCTAGGGAACTAGAGTTCTTCCTAGGCACTAGAGTCCACCTGGGGTGCTAGTTTCCCTGAACATTGCTTGAACAAAATTTTCTCAAAGGAACAAGTTCTGAAACAACTCTCACACAACCCCAAGGCCACTACAAACTCCAGAAACACTCAAGAACCCATAAAAAAAAACTTAGAAGGTAAAACACAAACTCTAAGCCAATCAAGATCAACAACTCGCATGCATGTTGAAAATGCTCTCCAACAAGGATGGAGATTGACAAGCAAGACACATAAACACCAAGGCACTAGGGAGAAGGTGAACACCAAGGACACACCTCTCACAACACAAAAAAAAGAATCTAAATGAGATAATCAATGTTGACATGTGGCCAACCCACCATGAAATGTTGACATTAGACCTACAAGCTGATAGAAGGGTCGACCACAACACCTCACCAAAATGATGCATCCACAAGGATCCAAATCACAAGGAATATACTAAACAACCTTAAACACCATGCCATATAAGCTCAAAGAATAAAAATAACTCAAGTATAGAATACATAATATCTACCAATATGCTAACATACCTGTCAAATATGATAAATTTCAAATGGAATGCCATGCTCATTCAAAACCAATGTTGAAACAAGACAAACCCAATCATGGAAATATCAATCATAATGTGGGAAAAATAAAACCCAATCAATAAACATGGCACAAGAAAAGCATAAAATATAAAACAAAGGACTCCAACCTCCTCGTTTAACCATTTCTAACACATGAGATAATGCTACAAAATGATAAATTCCATCCAGATCATGATTCATTTTCCAACCAAGTGACATCATAAAATAATAACATGATGGAGGCTACTTCCCAAACATGAAAGTATGACATTCCAATACATATAAATAATACAAAGCATGAATATACATCATAATAAATCACCACTAAAGTGCCCCAATAGGAACATAGTATAATATAGTTAAATGACTTGAAATGAACAAAGAACTCACCTAGCTCTTGAAATATCGTCTCAATAGGACCAATGGGGAAATATTACCCACCACCCTATTGTATTACCATTGTCAAGTGCAATAGATGCTTATGCCAACCTAGGAAAGCCCCAAGCTATGGAGAAGAAGATCATGGTTGAACCCACTATCAAGGCCATCTCACACCAATCCAAGGAATACATAGAACATTTAATCAAGTACAAGAGTCTCAAACACATCACTTGCACCAAAGTCACAAGATGCAATCACACCACAAGTACAACAAGGCAACATTCGCATCACTAGTGCTTGCAACACACATGTGACTACTCACTCTGCAAGGAGCATAAAGGTAACATATGGCACACATGCCAATCAATGCACAAGAAAGCATAACACTCCACAAAAAGCATCTCAAGAATGGTGTCACTACTATCATAGGAGCATCAAGGTAAGGATGCCACCACTCTCATAGGAGCATCAAGGAAAGGACATTCCACTCTCATAGGAGCATTAGGTAAGGATGCCCCCACTCTTGTACAAGAGCATCAAGGTGCCCATCCACCACTCACACATAAGAGGATCAAGATACATGCCCGCCACTCACACATAAGAGAAACAAGGTGTACTACAACCACTCTAGACACCCAAACAGGCTCAAGGGAACTTCTTTAGCGCACTTTTTACATCCAACATCATCCAATGAGTTGGGAACTATCCAACCCACACAATCAAGGGATTCCTCCTTCAAAGAAGCCAAAAATAGAAAAAGAGTGATTTCCCCTGAAAACATGCTTCCCAATGCAACTATACAATTTAATCTATGGAAAAGTCCATCATTTCTAATAACATGCAACATTTAAAATTTCCAAAAAATTCATAAAATAAAATAAATTAATTTTAGGAATGTGTAGGTTTTTCCATTGATGGATCTTGGAGCATCCTTCCCCAATTCGCATACTAAAATTTCACTTTATGCAATTCAAGGAAATTAAAAAATCTAAGAATACCCTTTCACTCTAAATTAACCCAATAACAATATTTTCCAATCACATATTTTTTCAACAAAATATGATAGGACAAAATAAGGAAATTCACATACTTTTCATGTTTTTGCTCTTGGGTTGTGTCTTCATGCCTTTTTTGCCTAGCTAGTTCTAGACGAGGGCATTTTGTATCAAGCTCTATAATTCTCTTATTTTAAATATAATATAGTTCAGGTGCCCTAGCACCTTTTTCTCAAAAAAAAAATCCTTCAATTCCCTTTTAGATCCAAGCAATTCCAAACACTCAAATATCAAATTCTTTGAAGAGGGTTTGAAAATGAGTCTGTTTCCTTCAAATTTTCTCTCCAAAATTCTAAAATGCATAATGAATAATAAATACAAAGCCTTTTTTCCTTATATCTCATTAATCAAGATTAGGCTAAACCCCAATTAACTTTCCCCAAGCTAATTTCATTAACACAATAATTCAAAACTAAAATATTTTTTTGACAAATAGAATTTAATCTATTTCAAACACCAAGCAATTAATTAAAATGCCTTTTCAAATTAAATATTTTCTAAAACATAAAAACAATCATTTAAATTGTTTTCTCTAAACTAGGAAATGATAGCATAAAATGATGATTTCCAAGGCATCATAAATCATTCCGCACATATCAAGCACACAAAATCACACAACTGATAAATTGAACACACCCAAGAAGACATTCACATGTCTATCACAAGGGGAAATCAGAATTCACAATTGATTCAAATGAGGTTTTTTACTAGTTTTAACAACACAAGGATGATGAGGTGAGATGGCTAAGTGTCCCATGTCATCTACTCCACATTTTACTCATTGGTCAATATGTGCAATTTCCTACACACTCAATGCAAGCATTACACATATCTACCCAAAACATAACAATAGTCAAAGCAATGATAGAAATTACGTAAAAAAATATTAATAATTTGTAATACACATTTCAATTAAATCAAGTATTTTAAAAATATGATCAAGATGCAATTAATCATTTAAACTAATCATACTAAAGGAAATCAGATCTACTTGCCTAGCATATTATTTAAAATAAAATAGTGAAGTTGAAACTCCAAATAAATATAACACACACACAAACACAAACACACATATAAAGTCTTATAAGTCCAAATATTCACATCAAGAATCGAGATCAAACATTGGTATCAACTAGCGATCATCAATCTACAATACAAAATATCACAACAAAAGTATCGTATAACACTGGTATGCCAAAGGAAGGATTGTAAATGGCATCTGTGACTATTCTCCTACTCGTTGATTTGAATAACTCTAGCTCTGCTTTGGTGGGGCAAATCTTGAATCAAGGTTCGGTGGCATCTAAAGATAATGCGTGTTGACCTGTGTTCGAGCCTGTTGGTGGACAGGGTGCTTCACCAAATCCTGGATGCATTTTGTGTATTTCTAGGGAGAAACCTGCTAAGGATAATGTTGGTTGCAGGGGGAGCTCTCCTTCTATGCGAGTTAATACTATTGGGGATTCTCAATTTTTTAGGATGGTTCCTGTTACTGGTTCCTTGCTTGATGCTAGGCTCGGCGATGCTAAGGCTGCTTCAGACCACCATCAAAAATCATTTTTTGAAGTTGTTGCTAAATCTAGAGCTTAGACACTCCCATCTCAAGCTAGGGTTAGGCCTATTCCTTGTGCCCATGCTCCCCTTATGGTGGTTTGTGGCTCTAAGGTCGTAGAAAATGAAGGTTTCTATTTGAGATGTGGGGTGATCTATAGGTTTAATGGATCGTGGCCCTCCCTTCCCGATTTGCATGGCTAGGTCTTGTACTCCTGGAAGCCTCTTGTTGATTTAAGCAGATTGAACTTTTTTCCGAGTGCAAGGGGACTCTTCATAGCAAATTTTGCATCCTTTGAGGAGAAAGACCTTGTCTTGAATAAGTGATGGATGTGGGGTGATCATTCATTATCCATAAAGCCTTGGGCTTACTCTTTTAATCCTCTTACGAAGCTGCTGAATACCAGACTGGTATGGATTTGACTACCGAATCTCCCTCTCTAGTTTTGGGAGGATTCTTGCTATGAATCCATTGACAATGCCATTGGATAGTTTTTGAAGGTTGACTCTATGACCTTGGACCTTGGGCATTCTACGGTGGCTCGTATGTTGGTGGATATTGACATCTCCAAGCCCCTCCATGGAGATGTTATTTTGATGGTCGAGGATAGACCATGGACACAGCTACTGGACTATGAGGGTCTCCTTTTTTGGTGTAGGAGATGCTTCTCTATTGGTCACTTAGCCTCTAGTTGCCCTCTCTCTCATCACATGGGTGCGGCAACCTAGTGGAAGAATGCACTCCCTGATCATTTGATGGTTGGTTCTCCCTCATCGGAAGGTTCCTTCTGGGAGGACAAGGTGTTTCTTGAGTCCATGCCTCCCCAGGATCCTTTGCTTGCCCCTTTAGAGGTGCCATTGGTGCCTTGGATTGCTGTCACTATTCAGGTCGACCCTGCCAGTCCCTCGTTAAACGCCTCTATTGGTCATTCGGCTACCCCGTACGCTAAGGGATGGATTACTTCCTTGTCAGCTCCTGATCCTTCTACTGCATTACTGGCTTCTCTCTTAGCGTGTGGTAGCTCTTTGTCCAAGGTGTCTGTTGAGGACCCCCTCCTCTCACCTCACTTAGTGGACTTTGACTCAGAGTCTTCTTGTTTGATTGTTCAAAGAAAGAAGAAGGAACTCCCCAAATCTGTCGCTTCTTCGTGTCCTAGGGTTAAGGGAGTTACAATTGTACCCTTTGGATCTAGGGTTGTTTAAATCATTTGTCTATAGTTTGATTGTTGTTTGTCTGTTGTCTTTGTTCTATTTCTGTGTTGTGTGTGGTCTGTTTTGGCCTGTTTTGCCTGGCCCTAGGGGCTTCTGTTTGTAAAGGGTTTAGCCCCTTGTTAGTTGCTTACCTTTATCAAAAAACACTGATATGCCAAAGGTGACGAAGAGAAGGACACAAACATCTGTGGGCATTACATTATCATTACCATCCATGAATTGGTCACCAAATTCTATAAGCTAATGAGAATATAAACCATTCAAATCTTCATGTCTAATAAGTGGTTCTTCCTTCTACTTAGATTATGTAAAGTCATTGAATATCTTGATTATTTTCTTTGTTTATATTTTACTCTCTCCCTATTTCAATGGTTGGTGGTGAGAGCTTATTTTCTTTTATGCTTCATTTTAGTTAAACCAAACTTTCTCTATTGATTTTTGAAAAAAACAAAACACCAAAGTTATAAATATCTAATGATTCTATATATCTCTTTTAGTTTTCATCTGGTTTACCCTTTTCTTGACTCACAATATCCATGTCTTATCAGTTACATACGTAGCATAATTCAACATCTAATAAAAATAATATAGATGTTTTTATAGGGTAAGGGGTTAGTATTTTTACTCCTAATTCTTCTCTCTAACTTTTTTGTAAGATTATTCTTTTAAGAGGCATGGCTTCAAACAAATGTACAACAGTACTATACCACAAGGAAGATGTTTTTTCCCTTCAAAATTCCTCACTTATATATATATCTATTAAAGATGATGTTATATTTCATTGCAGGGGGTGTTATCATCAGGAATGTCATACTATTTACAAGGTTTTGCCATGCGTTTAAAAGGAACTGTATTTGCCACTGCATTTTCTCCATTGAGGCTCATTATTGTGGTATTTATGGGATCCATTATACTTTCTGAGACTCTTCATTTGGGAAGGTAATGTTAATATTTCTTCTAATGGCTCGACCTTATGAACTGTTTCTTTTAGTCTTGAATAAAATATCGCTTTGAACTCATAAGAATTGCTATGCAAATGCAGTGTTGTGGGAGGAGTAGTGATTGTAGTGGGACTGTATGCTGTTCTATGGGGAAAATTAAAGGATAATAAGATTTCAAGAGAAACAGAAACACAACTTCATGATTCTCAGTTGCATGATCCCGAAGGAAATAATGAAGATTCGGAAGGTTTACAGTTTGGTGTTGATAACGAATGGTCTTCCAGCAGAATAACTAGAGATGAGAAAGCCCCTACTCAACCAAGAAATCAAGGCCCAACAGCCTTGACATAGTGGATATCTCCAATGCTAGATGTTAAAAAAAAGTAAAACTGAAACACAGTTTTATTTGTAATCCAACTGTATCAAGAAAACAAAGTTATAATAGGTTGTGAGACTATTAAAAGTACAACAGATTAAACAAAATAAACACTATATCACTTTTTTATGACTCAGAACATATCAGTATAAAATGTTCTCAATATGTCCTAATATGACAGATCACTGACTTTTCTTGCTATAGAGAATGTCATAATAGTGGGTTTTGCAAGCTATTTTATAAGAAACATAAGGCTTTGAAAAATTAAACCTAAAATAAAATATTTTTTGTATGTATGTGTACCAATGGAAATTGCATATATGTATGTGTACCAATGGAAATTGCATACCTTGCAATTTTTTTATTGTGCTTTTATCGTTATTTTAGTATTCATTTTGTAGTCTATTTTTATCTCACTTTACACCTATTTGTGGCCTCTTTAATGATCATGATTTGATAATGCAAGTTCCCTAATCTTTACAAAGTCACTCCAAGACACCATTTTAGAATATTATCATGAAGGGTCATTTGCACCCATGGGTGCTCAAGCCTAGGGCCCTAGCATCCCCAATGTAGGTGGCTCTATTTGAAATTGCAAAAATAAAAGTTCTAACCCATTTGTGCCCTAACCCTAATTAGGTTTTTGTTGACACAAACCCTAAAAATAGTGTAAGTCTACATAGAAGCCATTCCTTTCCTCTAATCACACATTATGTCATGTCATTCCAAAAAGAGAAAACTTAGTATCATTCCTCTCCTCCAACAAAAAGGAAAATTATAGATCGTTCATTGAAGCAATAGGGTTGCAAGCTAGGATTGGACATTTGAAGTTGTGGAGGTCTATTGATCAACCCAAGATATGGAATTCTCGTTCATTCTACTATATTTATTTCCCTTGATTTCTCATTTGTGAAGCCATCAAAAGCCCCATTCTTCCTTCATAGCCACCCTAAATCTACATAAACCTTCTTTTGCCAATATCCTTTGATCTAAAACCTTTTCCCTCTTTGAATTCCATCTTGTAATCACCTTATAATCTTCTTGATTGAATCCATAACAAGCACGCACCACTTATGATGTAAAAATAGGCCCAAAACAATAATAAAAATAGAACAACAATAACAAACAAGGAAAAAATAGGGAAAAACAACATTAAATGACTAAGAAAATATTATATTCATCTATCTTGCATTACGTTCAATCCAAATGCCACATACAATAGTTGTCTATAGTCTCATCTATATAATAATAAGATCTCTAAAATATGGAAACTTCTTGCTTTCTAGAGGATTTTGTATTCCTATTATTTTATTCTAACAACTAGGATGTTCTTTTTTGGACAGCTTTATGGAAGATTTTATCTTTATGGAAGACTCTAGAAAAATCTTTCTTTTTCCCTAGACAATCTTACTTTTTCTTAACATCACCCCTTAAGATTGGCTAGAATAATACAAAGAAGATACAAAGGAGAGAGAAACATTATACTACTATCCCCCCTTAATGTTCACCTCTGTCATGCCAAGAATTCCTTGTAATTTCACTAGTTTGGCTCCAATCATGTACTCTTAGTAAATATATCAATTATTTGTTCTTCACTTGGACAAAATTGAAGATTACTAAAATAGTTTCTTAAACAAGATCCTAAATGTAGTAACATCAATCTCAATATGCTTTATTTTAACATGGAAAACTAGATTATTTGTAACCTGCATGGTACTTTGATTGTCACAATACAAAGTAGTAGTAGAACATTATGGAAAACCAAGCTCAAGTAATTTTTTTTCTACTCCAAACTGCTTCCTTTCCAACTTCTTTTGTTTCTCTATATTCTGCTTCACATGAAGACAATGATGTAGTTTGTTTTTTCTACTCCATGTAATATGGCCTAATCCAAGTTGAAAAACATAACCACCAATAGATTTCATATCATCTATATCACCATCCCAATTTGAATTTTTAAATCGAACTAAAAAAATTGAGGAGTTATAACCATAGTGGATGCCAAATGTATCATTCCACGAATGTATCACAAAATTCTTTTTGCAACCAACCAATGGATTTCTTTAGGTGCTTGCATAAATCTAGATACTAGATTTATTGCAAAACAAATATTTGGTCTAGAATGAGTTAGATAAACCAAGCTACCAACAAGTTTTCTATATAAAATGACATCTATACACTCTTGGAAGTACATTCTTTAGTAAGATTGACTCTAGATTGAATGGAGTAGAGTTTGGCTCTTGCATTCAAACATGATAAAATTTTCTACAAGATCTAATGAATATTTTGATTGTAAGATGAACAACCTATCATGTAGCCTAAACACTTGTAAACCAAGAAAATTGTTTTGTTAACCCAAATCACTCATTTGAAATGTCCTTTTAAGATCTGATTTTAATTCATTCACTAGCCCAATATTTGGTTTAGTAATGAGTAAATCATCTACATAGATCACAACAGGAATGATCTCATCTTGAACTTTCTTCACATAAATATTTGGATCTGATTGATATTTTTTAAATAATGAAGCTGAAAATACTTGTCAATCTTCTCATTCCATGTTCATGGCACTTGTTTAAGACCATAAAGTAACTTCTTTAATATGCAAATAAGATTAGAATGTTTCTAATCTACAAAACTTGGTGGTTGATCCATATATATTTCTTCATATCAATCTCCATTTAAGAAAGTATTTTTAACATCCATTTGATGAATATGCCACCCAAAACTTGCAACCAAAGAAAGAATAATTCTAACTATATTCATTTTAATGATAAAAGAAAATGTTTGTTCATAATATACACCCCCTTTTTGATTGAATCCCTTATCAACCAATCTAGCCTTGAATTTTTTATAGCACCATATAATTTAAATTTTTGTTTTGTAAACCCATTTTCAACCAAAACATTCTTATATTTGGGGTAGGGCATAAGCTCCCAAGTTTTGTTCCATAGCAATGCATCAAATTGCTCTTTCATGGATTTCTCCCATTCTTTCTTCTCTCTAGCTCGCTCATATGAGATTGGGCCATTTATTTGTAATACTTTGGCCATGAGAGCATTGCAATTCCTTCCTTGGAGCTTTGAGCCTTGCCTATAGATCTCTTCAACACTCCTTGTATTTTGTCTAGCTAAAATTTCTTCTTCTTCATCATCACTTCTTGTAAAAAAAGGCTTGTCACAAGCATCAGTTGTTTCATTTTCAATAGTATTATTTTCATATGTAGTAGTGCACACCTCAGCCTCATCAATATAGTCTCCATTTCTTTGTAAAATATTTGAAAAATGGGAAGTATTTGTCATTGTAGAGTGAGAAGAAGTGGTTGTAAGTTGTGGATGCTCATCAAAGTTTACATCTATACTAACAAAGACCTTTTTTGTTGTCAAATCATATAACTTGTAAGCCTTTGATTCTTCACTATAACCCATTAACAAACACTTATGACTTTTTGGCTCTAACTTTTTTCTCTTTTCATCAGGAATCTGTGCCTAAGAAATACACCCAAATACGTTAAAATACCTAATGTGAGGCTTTATACCACTCCATGCTTCTTCAGGGGTGATATTCTTTAGGGTTGTGGTGGGGATTCTATTCATAATATGTGCAGAACAAGAAGTAGCCAAACACCAAAATTTATTATGCAAACTTTCAAAATGTAACATACAATGAGCCATTTCTAAAAGAGTTCTATTCATTCATTCAACCACCCCATTTTTTTGAGGAGTATAAGGAACTATTCTTAGCACCTTAATACCATAATTTTCACAAAAGGATTCAAATGCATAATTGCAATATTCACTCCAATCATCTATCCTTAAGAACTTAATTCTTTTTCCACTTTGGTTTTCAACTAATGCCTTTAACTTTTGAAAAACCTCAAATACTTCACTTTTCCTTTCAAGAAAATAAACCCATACTCACCTACTATAATCATCAATAAAAGTGAGAACGTACCTTATGTTTGAAAGTGAAGGATAACTTGGTTCACATAAATCACTGTGAATGAGTTGCAGTAAATGATTGACTCTCCATGTTTTGCCTAAATCAAAAGGATCTCAATGGTGTTTATCTAAGTCACATCCTTCACACACACCTTTAGAAGATGAAGTCATTGTTAATCCTCTAACCATATTCATTCTATCCATGTCTTGAACTTTTATATAATTTATATGTCCAAATCTAGCATGCCAAAATTCTGATATATAATCATTTTGAGCAATAAAAGCATGGGAGAGTGTGTATTCAACATAAAAAAAACCAACAAATTTAAATAGACTTTCTTTATGATCAACTCTACCAATAGAAATTAAATTTCTTGGGTCTTTTCTATCTCTAACAATGACTTGATCAAAAGTGACAACAAACTCCTAACTAACTTGAGCGATTTTATATACTGAAACAAGATTCACCCCTAATCCTTCAATCAATAATACATTTTTCAAAGACCCATTTGTTACATTAACAAACCCGTTCCTAAAATTGGAAGTTTCATTTTATTTCCAATGGTAATTTATTGATCTAAATTCTTCCCTTCATGAAAATCAATAAACAAGGATGTATCCCCAGTCATGTGAAAGGATGCTCTCAAATCTAAAATCCATTCGTTATTAGATTCTGAAGCAAAGTATTCCCCCTTAACACTAGATTTACTTTTGTGTTCAGAGATTACTTCCACACTTGATTTTTTCTTTTCTTTTCAAAGGAGATGGCTACAAATATATTTTTATCCATCTTGCCATCCTTAAACCTTTATTGCTTGGGCTTGCATTGCTGCCTTTCACTATTTCTCTTCTTTAAACCAAATTTCTCCGTGTGGTTCTCACCTTCACAATACCTACAAATAATGGGTTC
This sequence comes from Cunninghamia lanceolata, assembly GCA_027924645.1. Lineage (NCBI taxonomy): Eukaryota > Viridiplantae > Streptophyta > Pinopsida > Cupressales > Cupressaceae > Cunninghamia > Cunninghamia lanceolata. The sequence goes on along the minus strand of BSBN01000635.1, from coordinate 7,695,767 downwards.
TCTTCCTACTTTCTTTTATGAACAATCATTTCTACAAAAATAGTTAGAACCACCATTATTTCAAAATTTATTATAGCCTTTTTCCAATTCTTCTTCCCATCAACATATCTAGAAAATGATTTACCTTTATCTGCATATGCATGATTCTTCTTAATATTTCCTTCTTTAATAATCTAAACTTCTTCATCTAAAACTAATTGATAAAATTGATTAAAAGTTGGTTGGGGAGCATTGAGATTTAATTGAATAACCTTTTTTCCTTGATTCTTTAAATACCTTGTAAGGTTGGGGAAGCTTGCTTTCAACAATTGCAATCAACTGAAAATCTTCTTTTTTGCATATTTAGCACCTATTTTCTTCAGCTAGGCATTTAAACATGTAACTTCATTAAAGTAATTAGTCATTTTTTAAAAATCAGTTGTATTTAAGTTCATTGATTTTTATTCTATACTAAATATGCTAGCAATGTCTACATACTTATAATAGTTTTATAAATTTTGCCACAACTCTATTAGATTATTAATATCAACAAATCTTCTATTAAGATTAGGGCTCAAACATTTACCAATAATACCTCTAATCCAACAATATCTTAGCCCTATTAGAAGATTTCTAGCTCTAACATGGCTTTGATACCATGTAAAAATTAGCCCAAAACAATAATAAAAAGAGAATTGCAGTAACAAATAGGGAAAAATAGAGTTAAATGACTAAGGAAAATATTATACTCATCTAGCTTGCATTACATTCAATCTAAATGCCATGTACACCAATTGTCTAGAGTCTCATGTATATAACTATAAGATCTATAAAATCTGGAGACTTCTTGCTTTCTAGAGGATTTTGTTTCCTATTATTCTATTCTAACAATTGGAATGATCTTTTTTCGACAATTTTATATAAAATTCTAGCTTTATTGAAGGCTAGAAAATCTTGTTTTTTTCCTATACAATCTTACTTTTCCTTAACATGTGGTAGACACCTCTACAGTTTTGTATGTCCAATCACCAATGGTGTACATATCATTTTTACACATTCACTAGGTCTTCACACACTTACTAATTTCTAATCAATGCTTTTGTGAAATTGAAATACACTCAACAAGAGATTGGCTAAGGCAGTCTCCTATACCACACAATCAAATTTCATGTCCTACACTCAAATAAAAATATCTCAGCATTCACAGTGCATGTGAGTAGTTTGCAAGTGAAAATAGGTTTCGAGATGGAAGATATAGCCTTTTGAAAAGTTTAAAAGATTGGGACACAAGGTCACTTGTGCCCCTACAGGGATGGAGTGCCCTCTATTCATAGAAACAACACTCTTGTAGGGCAACAATGCCATTGGTTCATAGTAGTATCCCACTTTCATAATTTTCGTTAGCTTGTCAAATTTATTTTATAGGTAGTTTTGGTCCTCCACAATCCATTTCCATTCCTAGATTTAGATTATATCAGGTGCACACATTATTTTTCTTCATTTCAATTCCAATAAGCATTTAAATTTTATATTTCTAATTCTTAGCTCTTATACTCTCTATTATTTCTAGTTCTAAGCTTTTATACTCTCTATTCAGAGGTTAGATCTATTAATTTGAATGTTAAATATTTTTATGGTTGATTTATAACTAGTTTGTATAACAAAAAGAAAAAACCCTATTTTAATAATATTTTGAGAGGTAGTTATATTTTATTTTTCTTTTAGGATGATATTGATAAAAAAATTACTTCACTTATAGTTCTTAAGATTGTAAATCTGATACTATTTTAATTTAATTCTCTTTCCCAAACATTTCAAGTTTTATGTCGAAGAATTTTTTAATAAAGCTAAAATAAAATTTAATCTCTTAGAGATTTCATTCAGGATTATTCTGGGTCCATGAGCAATCTCCATCAACCAAAAAGATTTCTTTACTTTCTTGCTTGTTTTTTTTCCTCTTATTTTTCTATAGGAGTTGATGATCAAATTTTTAGTGAATTTGCTAAGGATTCATGGTCAAGTGTTGGCTTCATCTTGAAGAAGATTTAAATGGGTGCTCATATTTTAAATTTGGCAAAGATCCAAGCTAAATTAGACAAGTTATGCAAATGCAGAACTTTCAGTTTCAATAGGATATGCGAGACTTTCCTTTCCATTGGGATATATGTAGATCCCGTAATATGCAGATGACCCACATTTTCCTGCAATATGCAGATGGCTCATTTTTTCCTGCAATATTTAGATGACCCAATTTCTTCTGCAATATCCCAATAAGTCACTTTTTTCCGCTCCATTGCTTGAAAGCACCTAGAAAATGACAAAAATGGTTTTTGATTGCCTGTACGACCAATCCAAGAGCCAATTGATGACTGCCACATGTCCCATTCACGTGATGAGTGTGATGGATGCCTCAAATGCCTATAAGTAGAGGATTTTCACACTAAAAGAGGGGGACTTCTCCATAGTGAGTTTTTGGCTTCTATTGTAACTTCTTCTGTAGATTTTAGATTTGAACGAAGATTGTTTTGTGTTTTCATAGGGAGGCTAGGATAGTTTGACTTGACCATTAGAATGATTGTAAGGCTTAGGCCAAGGCATATATGAAGTCCATTGTACTCCTATTGTAATGTTTTGATTGAAAATGAATAAAAGAAATTTATGTTTGTTGACGTGTGTTGTTTTGTTTTGGCTTCCTAGTTCAATAGCTTGTCAGAGCTCCTAAACCTTAATCTGCATCAAGATCTGATACATGGAAGGGATTTACAAATGTGTATACTTTAGATTGACAAATATTTGAAAGTAAAAAGTGTTGGAATTAAAAAATATTGCAGTTGCAATAATAAGATGAAACAAAAATGATAACAACTATGAAACAAAGATTTCAACCTAATTGTTTTTACCAAAAAAGGTGGTGAAACCACCTATACTATATATTGAAATATAAATGTACAATTACAAAAAACCTAGGAATGTATCATCCATAGCCAAAATATATATATATATATATATATATATATGAGTATACAATAGTTACGTACAAATAAGGAGAACAGGAAGACATATCACAACAAGCATAAAACTACTCTGAATTTGATTTGTGGTGCTCTTCAGGTGGTGGCGTGGGGAATGGGAGGGCATGAGTTGGAGTGCCTAGAGATCAAGAAGGTCTTGGAGCTTGATCTGGGGCATGCACCCATAGAAATCTAATAGCATCAAACACCTCCTTAGCCCTATCAGCCACTCCAGAAGGTAGTTGAAACCTATGTGCATTCAAATGATGATTAAACTTATTATAGCAGTCCAGTCTTAAACCTCTCTGCACCCCCATGTATACACACGCTGTATGGTGTGACATCTGCAACAAAATTCTATCAAAGATGCCACCAATGCAGGCCTCGCCCTCCTAAAAATCATACATTGCTAGTGCCGCTCTCCACTTCTCTTCACTAATAAAAACATCCTTGATGAAGGCACAACCGATAGTGAAGGAGTATTCTTGATCCTGAGTAAGATCAAAGATATTGGAGATGAAAGTCGCAGCAATCTCTGAGCTTTTATTCTTTCTCTCCTCTGGTTGGAAGAGATAATACTCTAGCATGGAAGGAATACCAAATTCCATGTTATCACACTCCACCTCATATATCTGCATGAGAAACACAATGTTTAAGGCACCCTAGTATGTTGGTTCACTGTCCACTACAGGAAGAAAAATCCACTGGTTGGGAATCCACATCACCATCGCAAGAGCTGCAAGACAAACAACAAAAAGCAAGAAGCAGAGAAAGATAGAAGTAATGAGCATCCTGCTACTCATCTCTAAATATACCACCCATCGAATTGAATATTGCCATTGATCCTTACGGTACTGAGGCCAAGGGGCTTAAATGACATGATCTTAATACTTTCTATGAATTCTTTATCTCTTGTCATTAAATCCTACCGATGTGTCTGATCTTTAATAAATACACACATGCTAGATATCTGGATTCAAGCCTTCAAATTACTTTGGCCAAAACAGAAGGATGACATAGATGCTGCAAAAGAGTACTAAAAACTTGTTGTGTTACGACCACCTGATATATTAATAAATTTTGGTGGCTTGAATCACCATCCTTCTTCGTAACCTAAAATTAACATTGCCAAGGATTTGATAGAAAATAATCATATGTGCGATGAAGGAGATCTTGAGAGATATGCCATTAATGGCCTATTTTTAATCCTGCAAAGGACATCACATCATATGTCCAATAACTAGTCCTTGAGGGAAGCTTCATCACTCTAAAGCATCCCCTTAACCCATCATAGCTGGAAATTAAGATATCAACCAATCCCAAACCTAAGAGAGGATCCATTCTAATGTTACAACTCATTAATATAGGTTGGTGCAAATGTCCATCCTTCGCTAACCAAGAAATTAATGGACCTATTGATAATACCTTATAATGGACGTTATAAGACAACTCTTATGTCTCAGGAATACCAAAAGCCCCAGCTAGCCCCCAACTATTTAATCTAGTATGGCTTGGTTCACACACCACACCACCCCTTCCACTGGCCTACCAATGTTCTCGTCTCTCTCCCTTGGTAAGGACTCAAGGGTACCTTTGTCATAGGAAATAAGGGATAGAAAATTCTCTGGTAAGTTGTCATGAGATTTCTCATATATGTCTTCCATCTCTAACTAATCAATAGCATAATTTGTTGTCTAATCCACCACCTTGTTACCCTCTCAATAACAGTGCGAAATCTAATATGAATCAAGTTTCTCCAAGACTTCCCAAGCCTGATCAATGATGTACCTAATGTTCTAATTTTCTGTCCATTTCTTCTGAGTTGCTCTAATGATGATATGAGAATCTCCTTCGATCCACACATTCTTAAAACCATGACCTAACGCTAGTTGGAGCCCATGGACAAGAGCAAAATCTTCGCTAATGTTATTAGTCCCTTTAGGCAATTTGGTTGCTTTTGCTTCTAGAAATTTCCCCTCCTCATCCCTTATGATACATCCCATACTTGAGGGCCCTAGGTTTCCATGACATGCACCATCAAAGTTAATCTTGACAAACGGTTTCTCTGGCGGACACCATTTGACACTGGACCTGTCCACTTTCTTAGAAATTACTTGAGTAGACAAACCACATGATCTTCTATCCAGGTTCTTCCAGTTTCTAGCCATAAGCTCATCCCAACTCATCCACTTAGCATTCAAACAATGAGACCTTCTAATCTTGTTATTCACAGCTTCTATAATTGCAATATCCAGCTCAATCCAGACCTCCCGAATGGTCTTCGATTTGTTTCTGAAGATCTTGAAATTCCTTTCCCTCCATAGAGTCCAGATTAACATAGATGGACTAACAATCCATAGGTGTTCAAAAGTCACCTCTCAAAAGAGAATGGACTAGCTTTTGAAGAACTGTATCAGGGTTTTAGGAAGCAGTGTACACCAATTTAACTTCCTAAGAAGCCAGTTCTGACATTCTCCATTAAACCTGCAATGAAGAAGAAGGTGATCAATACTCTTCTCAAGTTCCCCACATATCACACACTTAAAACTCATCCCAAACATTAGATTTTGTATCCTTTCACCTGTTAAAATTCTCCTATTTAATGCTAGCCAATTAAATGCTCCTGCTTTGGGTAAGATTACATCTACCCAACATAAATGTGTAGGCCAATCCACACTCTCCCCTATCACAAGTTGCTTGTATCCTTGTTTCTCCTTATACTCATATAAACCATCCCCATTCTAGATCAACACATCCTTCTTCAAAGAGAAATATACAATTCTCTCTCTCAAAATATTCTTTAGCAAAGTCTTTTGCTTCTGGGGGAAGTTACATTCATCAAAATCTTTCCATACTACCTTAGAAGGAAAACAGCTTGAGTCTACAATGAAGTAATTGCAAACCTTGGTTCCCCATGAGTTCTTTAGGTATTCTTCAGCCTCTTTCAAATCTCTCCTCATGGCCAATTTGGGCCACCCATTCCATGAGTCATCCAAGAAATTTGTTTTCCCTCCATTGTGAATGGTCCACGATAGCTTTGGAAAAATGACTTCTGTACTTGTCATAATGAAGTTCGAAACTGATGATCCCCATGGTGGATTTTCTATTATAAAAATTATCTCCGGTTCTCAGGTATCTAGATATTTATCTTGCATTATCTTGACCCATTTCATATGAGGCTTCTTATACATCTTCCAAGCCAAATTTTCTCCAAGAGCTAGATTTTGCATCTCCTGATTAATGACACATGCTCCTCCTTGTGATTTAGGTCTACATACATTATACCATGAGATGAGGTGAATCTTTTTTGACTCTGTAGAGCCCTGCCACAAGACTTTCCTGCACATTTTTCCTACTTCATGTGTTATACCTCTAAGCATCTACATACTAGACATCATATATGTGGGAACTGCAGATAAGACCACTTTAAGTACAAATTATCTCATTCTCTTCTCGGTGCTGGTTGTGATTCCATGTCGAAAGGTCCAATCTATGTAGATTGCCTATTAGACTTCCCTGTTAGTCTAAAAGATGGAAACCTAAAAGATGTTCTTGAATACAATTTCAAGACCATGAATCTCTTCATGAAAAAGAAGTTTGTCGACCATTCCCTGACATTTCTGGTTCACTACAGATTATATAATAAGGTAATACCCTTAATGATAAATCCTAGAAAAGCCCAAGGGTTAGAAGGTCTCTCCACCATCTAGACATCCTCTAGTGACAGCACACAACTAACTGCTCCCAAAATAGTTAAGCATAAGGATATCAAGATGCCTGAAGAATGGGCATTAGATCTTTGGGATAGTGACAGTCAAGTAGAAGCAGAAAATGAGAAACAACCACAGTTGAGAGGCATCTCAATTAAGGAAATAGATGATTAGGCAGTGATCAAATTCTCATCTGGCAACCAGTTTGCCTTGTGCACTAGACCTTCCATGAGAACAGAAAGAGTCTTTAATTATAATGAACCTGGTCCATCTATGAGTTCTCTTCCTCGCTCCCAGAGCGTTAGATTACAACCCTCTAGGGGTTTTGAAAGTTTGTTTACAATTCCTACTATTGCAAAGTCTAACAGTCCCACAGCCTCAGCTCTTCCTTCTCAACCATTCTGCACCCATAAAAAGTTTTCTGAATTAGATAATGGGTTGTACAGATGTGAAGACTGTTCGTTTGTCTTTCCTCCTAAATCCAGCCATGTCCGAATGTTTTCAGCTCGACAAGCCACTATACCTGAACAGGATATTTCTGAGTCCCATGAAAAAGCTATAAGCACTCCTACAGGTCCTTGTCTAGTTCCTGGTACCATTCCACCCTTTCGGGATTTTATTCTATTTGATACGACCGGAACCTATAAAGCTGATTTCTGGCCTTTACATTTATTTCCTATTGCTGAAAGCTCGCAAGGTACCAGCCAAAGCAAATTGCTTAACTGGACAAACCTATGCCTTAGGAAATCCATGCTCCTTGCTGAGGATAGAAAGATCTGGCATCAGATCGAAGCAGTCAAGGCTGAGAAAGCACGCCTCAGTGCTCAAGAGAATTTTCATTCTCTAATCTCCACTCTTGAACGCTTGGAAAAGTGTCTCACAGATCAGTGGATGAACTCTATTAACAAAGATCTTCAGGAAATTAAGGCTCAATATAATGAGTTCAAACGTCAAGCTAAAATCTGGTGGGTTGCTCAGCAACAATCTTTAGAACAACAGAGAGAACTTCTGCAAAAGGTGAGAAGTGAAGTCAAATTGGATTGTGATGTGCTTGGTTCTCAACTGAACACAACAAATATACATGTAAAGCATAATAGTCAGAGACTCACTAAAATCTCTGAAGAAGTTCATTTAGTTACACAATCCCAATTGCTTATGAGTGATTCCATCAAGTCGAAATGCTCTGATATAAAGTCTGCTCTTCAAGAAGAGTCTAGGACTATTCAGTCCGTGACCCATACTGTTCAACAGAAAACCATGAATTTCCCTTCCAGTGCAAAGGGATATCTATAGGCTCAGTATGAAGGACCTAAGCTAAAGACTACAGTTAGGCAGCCTGTGATTGAAAAAGTTTATGATCCCTCCACAGGGAATCTGAGAGATACCACTCCAGAGGAACAAGCCAAAGGAAAGTTCCAAATGGCTCGTGGTTCTAGCTCTAATCCTAATGGATCTAATCCTGTTGATCCATTCAAAAATATTCAGACTCTAAAAGCTAATACACCTCCCCTTGTTAATTTTGATCATTTTGAAGATATTGAAAATACCAGAGGTATAGATGCAATGTGAGCCTGGATAACAAATTATATGTCTACTAATGCTGATGCAGATGAAAAGCAAGTAATCAAGCAGGCTCTGAATTCCATGACAGGCATTGCACGACATGTATGGGATCAGCTAGATGATGCTTACAGAGAAAGTCTATTGGACAGAGGTACAGATCAAGTCTGTGCCCAGTTGACACGTCTGTTTGTTGGAAAAATAGACACCAGAGAAAAGTTGGCCTACAATAAGTTCATCAAAGGTAAATGTAAGGACCTCAAATATTTCAAGCAATATTGTGATGTCCAATATGAGAATTTCTATTTATCAGGCCGTGAGCAGAATCACGAATTCATGTTCACTACTTTTCTGAAAAGCTTTGGTACCATGATAGGAGAATTCTATCACAAGAAAGTTCTTGAGAATCTGGTAGTTGATAATATAGAAATGAAAGAACTAACCTATCCACAGTTGGTTCAGTTCTTAACACAGATTAATGAGGAAATCTGTGAAGAGGGAAAAGCAAAGAAGGAAATAAAAAAAGTACAACCTTTACTTTCCTCCTCTGTCTGTTACCAGATTATGCCTTCTAATCAATTCCCCGCAAAAGGAAAATCTTCTTGTTATAATTGTGACAGTTCTGAGAAGTCATACAAGAAGAAAAGAAAGGCGTTTAAGAATAAGTATCCCAGGAAGAAAGGATACTTCAGAAAAAGAGATAAGCGGAAAAAGGAATCTAAAAAATGGAAGCCTACCTGCTATATTTGCAAAGGGGATCATTTTGCGAATAAGTGCCCAAACAGAAAGAAGAAAAAGGGTAAAGGAAAAGTTCGTGCAGCTCGCGAAGCAGGAGTTGAAAATGATGAATATGAATTCATCAATGCTTATCCATCAGACTCAGAGGATATAATTCTCTCTAGTACAGAATCTGAAGATTTTGAGTCTAAAGAATATGAATTAGCTCAAGAACAAGTTCAAGGTCAGGTCAATTCAATGACCACAGGAGTTCAATCCTCTGATGAGGATTCAGAAGTCTTCTTCTATTGCAGAATGCTCAGAAGAGACACAACACTATTTCTCTTTCTAGGAGCTAATTTTATGTGCCAAATTCTCAATCACTCCTTTCTATAATTCTTTTTTATGGCATCCATTGAAGAGAGGGATTCCTAGATACTTTATTGGTAGAGATTCCACTTTGAAGTTTAACATCCCTGCAATCTCCTTCTACCTCTCCTCTTTAGTGTAGAAAAGATATATTTTTTATTTCTTCTCATTAATTTTTTGACCAAACGCATCACAATACAACTCCAAAACTTGTTTTATTGATAAATATTCCTTATTAGTGGCTCTTCCAAACAAGATTGTATCATCTGTGAACAACACATGAGAGAGGGCCTCATTCTACATCTTCAAATCTATCCCCTTCTATTTGTTGAGAGATCTTGCTTCCTTAAGTGACCATGTGAGAGCTTTGTCCATCAGAATGAAAAGATATGGAGAGATGGGATCTCCTTTCCTTAATCCCCTTGAGAATTTAAAAGGAATGATCTCTATACCATTAATCAAAACTAAACAACTTACCCCTTTAATACAGACTAAGATCCACTTGATCCATTGACTCGAGAACCCTAACAATTTGAGAATATCAATAAAAAATTCCCAGTTCACTCTATCATATGCTTTGGTCATATCTAATTTAATTACCATTCTTGTTTTTTTCTCTTTCTTGATTGAGTGGAGAATCTCATGGTTTAGAATGGCTCCCTTTGTTGTTTCTTTCCTTGGTACAAAACCACCCTCCTCTGAAATGATTGTTGGTAAAATAGTTGCTAACCTTGTCACAATCACCTTAGTGATCACCTTGTAAATGAAGTTGCACAAAGATATTGGACCGAATTCCTAAAACCTATAGGTGATGTAACTTTGGGGATGAGCATGATATTTGTTCGATTGATATCCTTGAGCACATTCTTAAATTTTTTGGACTCTTCCACAACTAGATAGACATCTCTACCCACAATATCCCAACATTTCTAGAAGAAAGTTCTAGTCAATCCATCTGGGCCCAGGGCCTTCTCTCCTTCCATCGAGAAGATCGCAACTTTGACCTCATCCAAAGTGAATCCTTTCATTAGCTCCCTATTTTTGTCACTCGTTAGTAGTTTTGGCAATCTAAAATTGCAATTTCTAGCCTGTCTTGGGGGCCCTTCCCTTGAGAGGAGATTTTTAGAAAACTTCCTTGCTTCATCCTTGATCTCATTCAAAATACTAGTCATCAGGCCATCTTATTTTGTGATGCAATTAATAGAATTTTCCTGCCTGCGAATTTTAGTGGAGAGGTGAAAAAGGTCGTGTTTCTATCACCTTTCTTGAGCCATGATTCCCTTGGTATTAGTCGCTAAAATACCTCTTCTCTAAGGAGAACTTGATCTAGCTCCATTCTTAATTCTTTCTCCTTCATGAATCTATTACAATCCATTCCAAAGCGAATAAATTCTTGCTCAATGACTCCCAAGTCTTGAAGAATTTTTCTTTTCTCATAAAAGATGTTTTTGAAATGAGTTATATTCCAAATCATAATCTCTCTTTTTACAAACTAGAGTTTGTTTACCAATTGAAACATTCTTGATCCTCGAACAAATGGGGACTGAAAGCAACCACTTTTGAATTAAAGGTAAGAATTTTGGATCCCTTAGCCACATTTCTTGAAATTTAAAATACTTCCTCTGGACTTTCCTATCTTCCCCTAACTTAAGACTCACCAGGAAGTGGTATGAACCTGTGAGTAGACAAATTCCCACTTTAAAATATTTCCTTGCAAACATTGAGAGGATATTAAAAACCTATCTAGCTTTTCAACAATCCTCAAGAAGTTCTTTCTCTGATTAGTCCAAGTAAATGTGTCATTCCATAGTCTATAGTCTAGAAGATTATTTGCATTCACAAATTCTTTGAAAGCCTTCTGTACTCATGAAGAAGTTAAGATGCCACCTGATTTTTCTAGGTTGTCTAGACTTGCATTAAAATCACTGCCCAAGGCCACCATCTCATTTTTTAACAATCTTAGCAATCTCCCTAGGTGTCACCATAACTATTGCTTTTGGACTGTACTTGTGGGTCCATACACACACATAATCCACAGATCTTTGCCATTTAAAGTTCTCGGGAACTTACCAAGAATCTAATTATCTCTATTTCCTACTGCCTCAAATTTTAGAAGATGCTTCTTCCAAAGCACTACCAATCCCTGTGAAGCACCACACATGAGATGAAACTCTACGTCCCACTCTTTCCACTTACTGAAGCACACAAATCGTTGGTCTGAAGCTAGTTTGGTTTCTTGTAATAACATGATATCTGCACCTACCCCATCAAGTTGTGACTTGATGAGGCATCTCTTGTTAGGGGCATTAATGCCCCTAATATTCCATATAAGGATTTTCATTGCCCCTAAGGGGAGCCTTCCTCTCCCTTCTTCTTCAATGCTTTCTCAATGGTGGTCTGGGTCCCTGACACTATTTCTTTCTGTGTCTTCAATTTCTTCTTCATTGAACTCCTTCTAGAAGGGGTAGATATGCTCCTGCTACCCTTCTACTCAAGAGGAGTTTGCATGATGCCTAGAGATTTATTATCCTCCTGGTAGTTCCCCCCCTTAGGGTTAGGGTTTTAGGTTTAAAACTTTCTAAGTGTTCGATCTTGAAAACCCTTTATCCCTTTTCTTTAGGTCATGCACTTTATTATTATATTCTTGCATTGATTGTTTATAACCGGTTGTCGATCCTTTAAGTTTGTTTAGAGGAAAATTGGATTCATTAATGCTCTACATTTTAGATGTTTAAATACTCCTTTCCACCTTACATTCAAGGATTTAGGGTTGAGTGGTGAGTACTATCATACCCTAGGTCACTTGCAGATGTAGGGAAACTTGGATTAGGGAATTTAATTATTAATTTTCCTTCTCTTATGCCCAATTAACCATTAAAACCCTAATTATGCAAATATGACAACAAACTAATGAATGATAGAAAAAGATCATGTAGACAGGAGTAAAATACCAAATTATAGAATACCTATTTTCAGGGTTCCGAAGTGGAACAGTCAGGGACACTGGAGCAAGCGTTCAAGTCCAAGGTGCCAGTTTCTTCGTAGGATCCGGACCTCCTCCCAACACTGATCAGTCTTGCAACTTTTCTTTCTCGAAACTCAGTTGCAAAGGACACTAGAGTGAGTGCCCAAGTCCTGGAAGTGCTCTTGTGTCCTTTTCTTCAGATCTCAAATCCTTGATGCCTGCCAATCCTTCCTGCAACTCCACATTTCCCAAATGTGACACCTGTAACCTGCAATCACAAGACTTGGTTTGGGGGTTGTGGTGTTTAGAGGCTTGCCTCAGTCAAACCCTAGAGGACACTTAAGTCTCTGAACACCGTCGTTAGATAAAAGAGTGAATGCCCTTGTGAGGCAGAGGCAAAACCCAAAGGAATTTTGATGATGAAAACACAATATTATGTCACCTTGTAGTGAAGCTCTCATGGGAGGAAGATCCTCTTCATTCCACAAGGAAATTAATGCTCAAATCTGCAAATATCAACACACAAAATACACAAGTCTACTCTTGCAACATAATAGAAAGCCTTGAATCACCTTGAGAATGCATAAAGTTTGCAATGATCATCTAGTTTCTAAATGAATGCCTAAGCATGCTTATATATGCAACTACAAGCACTCCCACCAAGATTTTAAAAATCAAAACTTACCGTGTCGGCAAAAGGACCAAATAACGGTCATACACCGACACCCAAAAATTAGGGCTACCCCAAAATAGGGCAGGACTAGGGTGCAAACACTCAAGTCCTCCCCCCTATTTTGGGCAGGGTACAGTTCAAGGGGTCCACCTAGGTCTAATTTGCCATGGAACCTAGGTCTCATTCCATCAAGATGCCAAAATATGAACTAAAATGTCTGAAATGCATACTAAAGACCCGGGAGCTAAACCTTATGAGGGAAAAGCCCCCAAGGGGACATTTTTTGACGTTACATCTAGCCCCCACTTTAATGTATGTATAAATGCGAGGCCAATACATGCAGTAAAGTAAGGTCACAAACACAGCAAACACATCAAGCACGGAGAAGACATGCCAATCACATAGAAGACAGTAACAGGAAAGCAAAACATGGAGAAAATAGTTACAGTCATCTAGAACACGGAGAAGACAGTCAATGCATAGAAGACACATTAATGCATGGAAGATAGAAATGATATCTTTTCTTTTCTTTTTCTCATATATATAAAATGCAAATACAAGTATTGGAAAGTAAACAAACCTCCCATAATATAGAATGCACTCATCGAGAAAATCTTTAGACTGCATATATGGGGCAACACACACACAAGACACGTAAAACCTCCCAAAATGTAGGATGCACTCATCGAGCAAGTCTTTAGACTGCATATGGGGTAGCAAACACGCCACACAAAACAAGCATGCCAAAACACACACACACTTCAAGACACAGAGAAAACACGGCATACAAGCGATGATGTGTTCCCTATTGCTAGGATCATCACCATCTCAGGCACATTATAGGCACACACTGACAATTGGGCTTCACCACAACAATCACCAAAAACATGCTTAAGGGTTGAGTTAGTCATAGAACCGCTCCCGGCCTCTGTAGAGGACTTTTGAAAATGACAAGATGATGCAATCAGCTCTGAGAAATACACCATCCCCGCTTCTGAAGAGGGCTTAGGATAAAAATGATATATGTGGTATCCCGCCTCCAAAGAGGGCTTACATGATTGATTAATTTATTGCAAACAAACTCAGGATGCAGGATGCACTCATCAAGCAAGTCTTTAGACTACACCTGAGGACAAGCACATAGCTAACATTTACAATAGATAGCTTACCTTATATATGCCCCCACCTTAAGGTGGTTGATATCAGTTATTGATATCAAGCACATTAAGGTAGGGAGAGAACACACAAGGGAACACTGAGTTTTGCAAAGCCCATTCCCCCCAGAGGTGACATGTACTTTACGATCTCGAAATGTTCCTACAAACACATCCCTGCAAGAAACATGTTAGTGTGTACGAAATCATGATAAATAACAACATCAATGTATATGATTAACCACACAAAGAGCCAAGGTTATACAATGAATTTGGAGTTCAAGGATAACCATAGGGCTATATCACAAAGCTCTCTGAATCGAGTACCGCTAAGGCTAGATTCAAAGGCAAACAAAGGTGCATGAAGTAGCAGTATTGTTAAGGTTTATAAATGCGACAGAAACATCATCAAATTCACCATGTGGAAAGCATGAATGCTTCCACTAGCCAAGCGTCGGATAAGATATATAACCACATCATCATATTAGGAACTAAGTCCATTTTTTGATTGCTTTCGAAAGGGACACTAGGTCAACATCAGTATAAATTTTTGTTGTTATCCACCTGCTAGGTGGAAACACTAGATGAAGGGAAACAATAAATCAGAGAAGAGAAGCAAGTGTCTTAGGGATAGTCATGTAGGAGGGTGCCCCCAAGTCACCAACCATGATGCTATGTCCGTAAGGCACAACACACAACAATGAAATCAAAGAGAGAAGTGATATAGAAGAATGATGATACAAATAGAAGGTCACAACAGAGGCAGTCTCTTGGTATCCCGAATCTTACAGGAGAATCCGTGGTCATCCCAAGAGGCCTAAACAACACATAAAACATCACAAGGGAAGCACATCATGAGAGAGATAAAAGTTAGAGATACTTACCTGCAAGGTCTTTGTGCTAGAAGTCATCAACAATTAAATCATTCTCTTTCCATTTGCAAACATAAGGTACTATTGCCAAGTCTTTGTAATTATTCTTTTGTTCATTCTTAAATGCTTCTTGGTTTGACTCAATGTTAGGTGGAATGTTTTCATTTTGAAATTCATTAGTACACATATTTTCTATCCTCTCAGGTGGTGGGAGAAGAAAATTATTTTGAGTGATCTCAACATCCATCCTTGACAGATTCAATGTGAGAGACTTCTCTTCATCCACTAGTGCTACATCCTTGGTGATGTCCAAATGACTTGAATATTCAATTAAAGGAGGGACATTAAAGGTCTTCTCTTCCTTAGTGATATCCAAGGTATATGAACAATCAACTAAAGGAGCAAGATTGGTAGGATGATCCATAGAGGTTTCATCCATTGTAATAGAGTTTTTATTATGGTTAGGTGAAAGCTCATTGTCTACCCATGGAATGGTATTTATTGAAGGGGCTTCTTCATTCACTAATGCTTCCTCTTGGCCAGGGAGAGCATCAGAATGGCAAAGTGGTGATGGCTCTTCATTTCCTAATGCTTCATCTTGGCCAGAGTGGGCATTAGAATGAAGAGTTGATGCTATGATGTTAAGAGACATGCTAATGAAATCATCCTCTTGCATCAAAGTGTCCTCATGAGAAGGAACAACCATGGGAGAGGGATCATGAGGCAAACCAAAGTTATCATCACATGTTTTATCAATAGGTGCCATAGTAGAATTTCCCATAAAGTCATCCAAGGCTTGATCTAATATTTTAAGATCATCACTAGTATATATATTGTTGATCAAGAATTTAGTGAGATCATCCAATATTGAAGGGTATACTCCCATGAGAGTTGTGAAGCTTTCAAATCCACCTATATGACAAAGGATTTCATATGTTGAGCACATAGAGAGATTAACATCATGAATGTATGTTATTTGTTCTAGAACTTCAGGATGTTTATCAGTGAATTTAGATAAATGCTCAATGTCTATGACATATGCAAACAATTCTTCCAAAGAAATAGCCATGATTTATGCTTTAAAATCAATTCAATATCAGATCCAAAAGTATAGAAAAGGCAAATGTAAATCTATATGCAAAAATGGCCTTAAAATGCTTGGTTTTTCGTACTTTTTCAATGCAAATGAATGAACCAAAGGGTGTTGTAAGGATTTCAGTCAATGGCAGCAAGTTATATTTCTGATATCAGTCCAAAACAGCAAAGGTATCCTTCTCAACATACTCTTGATGCGATTTCAAGTTAATGCCAAGTCAAAATATATCAAAATAGGCACTTTTTGTCACCAAAATTGAATGTAAAAGGGCATAACAAAGAGTGTTGTGAGGAAAATGATGATGGAAAGCAAATAATATCAGTAATAACAACCACTTAGTGTTAAAATACCAAACACAACATGCATTTAGTACCACTTAAGGTCAAACCCTAGTGAAAATATAGCAAAAATAGGCTATTTTTCACAGTTTTTCAATTCCAAGACCTAGCAAAAGGGGTGTTGTAATGTGGTGGTGCTTGCACCTAGAGTTAAAGTTTCAACCTAAAAATCCACAGGCATTTTCATTGTAAACCTTCAAAAAATTCTAAGTCCGTCGGTCTTCACATTTTTATGCATGTATCTTTGTATTTGGCCGCTTGTATGTGTCTTTGTATGTACAAGTGTAGATGTACATTGGCCAGACCCGAGAGGAAATTTCAATCAGCTTGTGAAAGTGAAAAAATGGTTGTATGAATCATTGTTTTCATATTGGGTTTGTATTTGGCATTCGGGTGCATTTCTGGAGGTAAAAAAGGTGGATATACATAGCAGATTCCCGGTATATTCTGCATTTGTATCAAACGGTTGCATGTATATGTTGTTGTATATTCGATATACAATGAGGTAGATACAACGACGGACATCAAAAGGTTTCAAATCAGGTTAAAATGGTGGTTGGGCCCATAGGTATGCAGGGTGTGTGTAGGATCATGATGGGCCAAACACTACCCCTAAGTGGCAATGAAAATGTAAAAGACTGACTTAAGTAACTTTATGTCAAAAATTGAATGAGTTATCTACATAATCTAGAAATAAGGTAGTAATAAAAGTTGTAATAAATTGAATGTAGTTTATGGGATACTACCTTTTTTTTAGAAATTTTAAAAACAGTTTGATGAAAATTGGATATTTCAATGCAACACTACTAAAATTTTCAGAAAAATGTAAAAAGTAGGTGTCATTCCAGCCAACCTGAGTATGAGAAAAATATAATATTTTTCCTCCATGATTTAGATTTAAGTAAAGGACACATGAGCGGATGTGATGCATATTTTTTTGAAAAGTTTAAGTAAATAAATAATTATTTATGAATTTTTTACTGTGACTTTTTTAAAATATTAAAAATTAATTTTCTAGCCAACCTAACTTGGTCAAAATTACATGAAACTCAAAAATTTTAAATTTTAATGCATACCTAATAAGTCCTAAAAAGTGACACATCTTTTGGATTTAAAAAATGATTAATATGTTGAAAGTTATGGATGTTTTTCAATATGTATATTTATCAGGAAATAAGACAGCGTATGTAAAAAATTAATAATAATTACCTATTAAAATTATCATGAGGCATATATTATATTTTTAGAATCTTAATAGCTTCCTCTATAAACCCTTTTCATTTGATTAAATTTAGTTACAAAAAACTTTGTCAGCTTCAAGGATGAAATTGTGGAAGTTTTTAGGATAACACTAAATGGGTGGTTTTGCAAGTTTCTTTGGCAAGTTTTGGGACTCCCACTTGCCTAAATATGTGGTAATCCTAAGGCATTTTTGGAGGGAATCCATATTAGAGATAGAAATATTAACATCCTTTCCATCCAAATCTAAATATTAGTCTAAATGTTAGCACTTTTTCATCTAGCAAGGTTTTTTTCCATTGCCACTGTTTGGCCCATCACGATCTCACACTCACCCTGCAACGGAAGGATTGTATGTATATAGCATATACAATTTGATATACAATGCAAAGCATACAATCCCGGACTTCAAATTTTATTAAATCAGGCCTGGCAGGCATACATACAACAGCAAAGTTGAAAAAGTCAAAGTTTTGTATCCACCATTGTATATTGTTTCATACATACAACCACATGTACAAGGTGAAAATATACAAGCAGGTAGGTGCAAAAGTGGATGCAGCTGAAAAGTAAACTGCATTTATGAGTTGGGTGAAATCCGCGGTTGTATATTGGCATTGTATGTACCCAATATACAATCAGACATACAATGTGAAATATACAATGGGCATATACAAAGAAATATACAAGCAGGTTGCGGTCAAAGTCAATGATGTTCAAAAACCTAGTGGGGCCCGCATAGTTGTATGTCCTGTGATTGTATGTATGTGCATATACAATGCAAGATACAAAAGGCACATGTACAATCCCAGATGCGAAAAGAGAATTTGTTGTGGCTGATAAGTGGTTGGGATCCAAGGTTGTATGTTGCACATTGTATGTGCGATATACAAGGCGATATGCAAAAGGAGTTTGATACAAAGCTTGGACCCGATAGCGATTGCAATTTGATTTATGAAGGGGTCCGCGCTTGTATGAAGGGTGATTATATGTATACACAACCTCATATATAACCACAGATGCAAATGTTGATATAATGGATTGTCGATGAAGATGCAAATACACAGCGATGGAGGACCAATAAGGGGGTAACACATGTCCAAAGGAAGTTGTATATATATACAACTACATATACAAAGTTTTGAAGGTAAAAAGGGAAAATGAGTGAAAAAGGTAAAATTTATCTTCATGCCGTGAAAAGTCAAAGGAGCAAAAAGATACCTGCGTGGCACATTTTCATTGGCTAATGACTTTTCAAAGCTGGTGACTGGATTGCCTGATCAAATTGAAGCCACAGATCTTGACGGGAGGAAATGAATCGACGGTTATTGTTCAAAATGTCCAAAGAAGGAATTTTTATGTTCGCAGTTGCTTTTCAAATAGAAAGAACTTCAAGAACATGCGAACCATTGTTGTATCTTGAAATCGGTAGGTTGGGCATTAATGGAAAATTTGCAGAGGTATGGTCAATGAATGACAGGCCAGCTACCATTTTTAATGGGAAAATCTCCAACCGGCTGCATGTTTCCCGAACTAACCTGCTCTTCCTTCTTCTTCTTCCTGCTACATTGAATGTTTTTGGCACCATTTTGATGGTGCGATGCATCTGGCAACATTTTGAAAATGACATGTACCTTAATTGCTGAGTACATGTTCTAGATATATCAGAACCATGTTGCTCATTTTTCTGTGGTTGAAGACTTGGGCAATTTTTTGGAGAGATAACGAAAAACAGAGCTTTTGGGTTGTTCTATCTCTTTTGTGAGTTTATGAGTTGCATTTGAATGCATGTTGCATACATGTTCAGTTTCATGTTATTTTTATATGAAAAATGCTTCATGGCATGTGTTTAGCTATTTGTCTCCATGGCTTTATGCATCCCTTCTTTTGAATCTAGTTGCTAAGGGTTACTAAGATTCTAGGATATAGATTTATATATTGCATGCTTGATCTCTAACTTCCATTCAAGGAGTGGATTAAACTATTTTAGGTTAAGTATGAGGAAGAATGTATGGCGGCAGGGATATTTGTAAGTAGAGATTGCTAAATACTCATTCTTGGGTGGTGTTTGTAAGGCAAGCACCAATCTAACCCCTTGAAACTTGAATCTCTGTTGAGTTTGTGCAAATCATTCACATGTATACGTCTAGTTGACTCCTTGCCCTGAGATAGGCACCGGTCTGCCCTTGTGTAGTAGTTATGATCCAAAACCCCTTGTCTTGCATCCAAAACATAAATACAAATCATTTCATAATTCCAACCTGTTAGTTTGTAGGATTAGAAATAGGACCCTTGCATACTCTCATCCTCAACTAGTTAGATATGTCCAAGTACATTGCCAAACTTGTGATTTATCATGCAAATCTTGGTCCAAACATGAGAGTATTCTATCTATTCTGAAAAGTTAGATCTTTCTGCTATAAGTGAATCAAAGTCAAATCTTTTGCAATAGGGATACCCCCGTGGTGTGGTAGAACCAGAAGTGAAGGGGAGGCAGCTCACGCAACCTCCTATATTTGTTGGCCGAATCTACCTAAGCTTAGGAACTGGCAAACCCTTTGCTGATTCGGATACAAAATCCAACAAAGTGGTGACTCTGCTGGGGATGTAATGTCATATCCATAAAATTTTGAGTCTAAAAGATTGAAGAATCAAACCTAGAAGTGTTTTGTTGCAACGAACTTAAAATTTTTATGTGTGGCTCTACTGTTGGAGGACCCAGAAAGGAAAGAAATGAATTTTCAGCTTCATGTTATTTGAAGCTCATTCCTCTGCCAAGGAGGTGGCGACTCTGTATACAAGGACCTGACAAAGGCTACGAAGAGGTGTTAGATTTTTATACTCTTAGTTAGGGAAAGGAATTTGCAGTAGTTGCAACATACCCAGGTATTTTTATAAGTTTTAAAAGATTCCCTATTTGGTGAAATAGCACTGGTTAAAAGGGAAATATTGGTGAGAGATTGCATGCTTTTGTATTTTCTAAGAATGTAGTTTCTATTTTCAAATGAGGTATGCAATATTGTTGAAAGGACTCATTTAGAGGACTTTAGGCAAGATGAAATAGCAGTTTGTATTTTAAAGGCTTAAGGTCATTGATTGAAAATCTAAGTTGAGAAGAGGGTTGCAAAAATACATAAAGATGTATTATCAGCCCATGCACCCTTGTGAGGTGTCAAATGCAAAAATGTATAATGACCAATCCCAACCAAGTAATAAAATAAGTTTCAGCATTGACAGATATAAGCCCATCAATTTTAATGGTATTTGTGGTTATCCAAATGCTTTTCCATCTAAGATTAGAAAGTATTTGCCCAAATTCAGTGGTGCAAAGGATGAATCAGTTGAGAGACACTTGCAATAGTTTAGAAATGTTATAGATGACTTTGAGGTTGACCATGAAGATGTAGTTATGAGATTATTTGTTCAATCTCTAGTTGAAGATGCAAGGGAATGGTTCTCCTATCTTCCGGCATACTCTGTCAGCTCTTGGCAAGAGTTTAAATCTGCATTTATAGAATAGTTTGGTGAAAGAATTTTTGAATATGTAGTTATCAGTGATTTCATGTATATCCATATAGAAAAAGATGAGTTAATTCCAACTTTTAACCTCAGATTTATGAAGGCATTGAAAAGAATTCTAGAATGCATGAGACCTAATGATGCATTGTGCCTAGTAGTCTATTTGGGAGCATTTGATAAGAAAATGAGTTATAGATTGAGAAATAAAGAACCCACCACATTGTATCAGGCACATCAGTTTGCAATAGACATTGAAAGCAACTGGAGGTATGGAATACAGAGGGGCTATTTCTCTACAAATTGTTGTTGTCTTGCGGTCCCCAATGTTGATGAAATATATAATTTAGGTGTTGGAGATGAATGTCAAAGTAATTACACCCCTATTGTCCCTGTCTATGCATCATTCCAAGGTACTGATGACTCTACCATAAAGGAGGATGCCCTGATTTGCCCAGCAAATGAAGTTGATAATAATGATTTTTCAAGTGATATTAATATGCCAGTCCACAGCAAAGAGCGTTCATGTTTAAATGATCCAGTTGTACATAGTTGTGATCATATGGATCAGGAGTCAATATCAGTTTCATCAGGAAGCATTAGAGGGCTGGAAAGTGATATGGATAGTTCAACTTCAGATTGGATTGAAGTAAAAGAGATCTTGTACGTGGGGCAATCAGATGATGATGAAGAGGTGGATTGTCATGAAGAAGAAATAGAGACCTTTGCAATGAGTATGAATCCCCTTTATGATGAGCCTTTAGATGCATTGAACTTTGTGAGTCATGACCTTCATTGGTGCAGGATTAACCCTCTTTTTGCAAATGATGATGAATATGAGGAGACGGCTGACCTGGGTGTTGCATCAGTTTATGAAGAAGGGACGTATGAATCAAAGGCAGAGATCTTCAACTCTTGTGAGGATGGTATAGATATACAAACTGTGGATAATGAATGTTCATCATCAGTTGGTTCAGACATGTATAACAACAGATGTGCAGATCAGGATTTGATATCACTGTCAGCAAGCGATATGAATGACATTGAAAGTCTCATATATTCTGAGTATTTTGAGTTTTTGGATCAGCTAGATGAGTGCCTGGTGATGCGCGCTAGCCAGGTAGATAATGAGGAATGCCAAATGTAATATGATGATATACTGTTTGAGGAGTATAACATACATATGTTGCCTAATGCTGAAAGATATTCTAGTATGTATGGTTATGTGTCTGATTGTGAGATGCAGAGTGACAGAGGCAAGTTTTCAAAAATGGTGAAGTATGTAATTGACAAGATCAGCATGTGGGCAAATTATGTTGATGTTTTTAGCTATGGTTGGGATCATTCAGATTAGAATCAGGCATTTGGCAGGAGGAGATTATGGTTTTTCATTTTTGGCTGCCCAGGGCCACCAAAATAGTGTTTAAAAATGTGATTTGTGATGTAGGTTGGACTTTCAAATGAGCCACCCAATGGATTTGGCACCTGGTCTGCATCCAAGAGATCTGGAGTTCTTGCCATGCCTGCAAGAGGCATGCATCCCCAGACAGGGCCAATGGTGGTGCCTGCACCTGGAGTTAAGGTTTTGAGCTAAAAATCCACAGGCATTTTCATTGTAAACCTTCAAAAAATTCTAAGTCTGTCGGCCTTCACATTTTTATGCATGTATCTTTGTATTTGGCCACTTGTATGTGTCTTTGTATGTACAAGTATAGATGTACATTGGCCGGGGAAATTTCAATTGGCTTGTGATAGTGAAAAAATGGTTGTATGAATCATTGTTTGCATATCGGGTTTGTATTTGGCATTCGGGTGCATTTCTGGAGGTAAAAAAGGTGGATATACATAGCAGATTCCCAGTATATTCCATGTTTGTATCGAAAGGTTGCATGTATATGTTGTATATTCGATATACAATGAGGTAGATACAACGGCGGACGTCAAAAGGTTTCAAATCAGGTTAAAATGGTGGTCGGGCCCATAGGTATGCAGCGTAAGGATTGTATGTATATAGCATATATAATTTGATATACAATGCAAAGCATACAATCCCAGACTTCAAATTTTATTAAATCAGGTCTGGCGGGCATACATACAACAGCAAAGTTGAAAAAGTCAAAGGTTTGTATCCACTGTTGTATATTGTTTCATACATACAACCACATGTACAAGGTGAAAATATACAAGCAGGTAGGTGCAAAAATGGACGCAGCCAAAAAGTAAACTGAATTTATGAGTTGGGTGAAATCTGTGGTTGTATATTGGGGTTGTATGTACCCAATATACAATCAAACATTCAATGTGAAATATACAACAGGCATATACAAAGAAATATACAAGCAGGTTGCGGTCAAAGTCAACGATGTTAAAAAACTTGGTGAGGCCCGCATAGTTGTATCTCCTGCGATTGTATGTATGTGCATATACAATGCAAGATACAAAAGGCACATGTACAATCCTAGATGTGAAAAGAGAATTTGTTGTGGCTGATAAGTGGTTGGGATCTGAGGTTGTATGTTGCACATTGTATGTTCGATATACAAGGCGATATGGAATAGGATTTTGATACAAAGCCTAGACCCGATAGTGATTACAATTTGATTTATGAAGATTTGGGATCCGCGCTTGTATGAAGGGTGATTGTATGTATACACAACCTCATATACAACCACAGATGCAAATGTTGATACAATGGATTGCCGATGAAGATGCAAATACACAGTGATGGAGGACCAATCAAGGGGTGACATGTGTCCAAAGGCAGTTGTATGTATATACAATTGCATATACAAAGTTTTGAAGGTAAAAAGGCAAAATGGGCAAAAAAGGTAAAATGTATCTTCACACTACAAAAAGTCAAAGGAGCAAAGAGATACCTGCGTGGCACGTTTTCATTGGCCGATGACTTTTCAAAGCTAGTGACTAGATTGCCTGATCAAATTGAAGCTGCAGATCTCAGCAGGAGGAAATGAATCAATGGTCATTATTCAAAATGTCCAAAGAAGGAATTTTTGTGTTCGCAGTTTCTTTTCAAATGGAAGGAACTTCAAGAACATGCGAACTATTGCTGTATCTTGAAATCGATAGGTTGGACATTAATGGCAAATTTGCAGAGGTATGGTTGATGAATGACAGGCTAGCTACCATTTTTAATGGGAAAATCTCCAGTCGGCTGCATGTTTCCCAAACTAACCTGCTCTTCCTTCTTCTCCTGCCTGCTGCATTGAATGTTTTGGACGCCATTTTGATGGTGTGATGTATTTGGCAACATTTTGAAAATGACATGTACCTTAATTGCTGAGTACATGTTTTGGATATATTAGAACCGTGTTACTCATTTTTTGGTGGTTGAAGACTTGGGCAATTTTTTGGAGAGATAATAAAAAATAGAGCTTTTGGGCTGTTCTATCTCTTTTGTGAGTTTATGAGTTGCATTTGAATGCATGTTGCATACATGTTCAGTTTCATGTTATTTTTATATGAAAAATGCTTCATGGCATGTGTTTAGCTATTTGTCTCCATGGTTGTATGCATCCCTTCTTTTGAATCTAGTTTCTAAGGGTTACTAAGATTCTAGGATATAGATTTATATATTGCATGCTTGATCTCTAACTTCCATTCAAGGAGTGGATTAAACTATTTTAGGTTAAGTATGAGGAAGAATGTATGGCAGTAGGGATATTTGTAAGTAGAGATTGCTAAATATTCATTCTTGGGAGTTGTTTGTAAGGAAAGCACCAATCTAACCCCTTGAAACTTGAATCTCTGTTGAGTTTGTACAAATCATTCACATGTATATGCCCTAGTTGACTCCTTGCCCTGAGATAAGCACCGATCTGCCCTTGTGTAGTAGTTATGATCCAAAACCCCCTGTCTTGCATCCAAAACATAAATACAAATCATTTCATAAATCCAACCTATTAGTTTGTAGGATTAGAAATAGGACCCTTGCATACTCTCATCCTCAACGAGTTAGATATGTCCAAGAACATTGCCAAACTTGTGATTTATCTTGCAAATCTTGGTCCAAACATGAGAGTATTCTACCTGTTCTAAAAATTTAGATCTTTCTGCTATAAGTGAATCAAAGTCAAATCTTTAGAAATAGGGATACGCCCCTTGGTGCAGTAGAACCAGAAGTGAAGGGGAGGTAGCTCACGCAACCTCCTGTATTTGTTGGCCAAATCTGCCTGAGCTTAGGAACAAGCAAACCCTTTGTTGATTCAAATACAAAATCCAACATAATGAATATCAGGAGGTAAACCAAATAATATCAGTCACCTCAATCCATAAAATTGATCACAACACACTTGGAGTGCAAACTAGGTCAAACCCTAGGGAAAAAATAGCCAAAATGTGTAGTTTTTCACCAAATTTTCACTACAAGAGCCCGTTAAATGGGTGTTGTGAAGTTTTTTATGAGGGGTAGAAAATGATTACCCCGATAACAACAAATTAATGCAAAAATACCTTTCATAACACACCTATGGTGCAAGTTTGGAGAGTCGATAAGCCCAAATTTAGTGAAAATCATTGTTTTTGAAGCCCTAGGTTTGAGATCTTGGGATAAAATACTATGTGAATATTTTGAAGTCTGATATATGATGAAAATGACTTACTCTTAGATCTGAAAATGATTTCAATCTTGAACATGCAAAATGCCCATGCAAATTTAATGAACATGCATCAAAATTACTAGTTTTTGTTGAAATTTTCTATGCAAAAATTCAAATATTTAAATCTAAATGTAAATTCACACTAAAATGAAAGACTACAACAAAGTGTTAATTTGAATAAGCCTCTAAAATCAGTAGAAAAATCTGAGAAAATATTTTCCCTACGAACCCTAGATTTTGGAATTACTAGGTTATATTAAAATTGTCAAATTTTCCACGAAACCCTAGCAATTAAATGTTGAAAATGCAATGCAAATTTTTGAATTTTTGGATTTTTCTATAGTTTATATCAGATTTGATGCAAAAATCATGAATTAGGAAAATTTAGAAAGAATTGATGCAATTTAGTAAGCCAAACAATGCAATTTTTTTGTATTTTCCAAATTTTTCAATTTTTTTGAATTTTTCTCAATGCAATAAAATGAATGACTATATGAATGAATGAATGAAATCCAAATTTGAAGAGAAACACTCAGCAAGTTGCAATTTAATTCCAAAAACACAGGTTCACCAAAATGTTTAGGGGAAAATTATATTTGTTAATGCTCTACATTTTAGATGTTTAAATCCTCCTTTCCGCCTTACATTCAAGGATCTAGGGTCGAGTGGTGAGCACTATCATACCCTAGGTCACTTGCAGATGTAGGAAAACTTGGATTAGGGAATTTAATTATTAATTTTCCTTCTCTTATGCCCAATTAACCATTAAAACCCTAATTATGCAAATACGACAACAAACTGACAAATGACAAAAGAGCTCTTGCAGACAGGAGTAAAATACCAAATTACAGAATACTTATTTTTAGGGTTCTGAAATGGAACAGTTTGGGACACTGGAGCGGGCACCCAAGTCCAAGGTGTCAGTTTCTTCACAGGATCTAGACCTCCTCCTGACACTGATCAGCCCTATAACTTCTGTTTCTTGAAATTCAGATGCGAAGGACACTAGAGTGAGTGCCCAAGTCCTAGAAGTGCTCATGTGTCCTTTTCTTTAGATCTTGAATCCTTGATGCCTGTCAATCTTTCTTGCAACTCCACTTTTCCCAAATGTGACACCTGTAACCTGTAATCACAAGACTTGGTTTGGGGGTTGTGGTGTTTATAGGCTTGCCTTAGTCAAGCCCCGGAGGGCACTTAAGTCTCTAAACACCGTTATCAGATAAAAGAGTGCATGCCCTTGTGAGGAAGAGGTAAAAACCAAAGGAATCAATGATGAAAACACAATATTATATCACCTTGTAGTGAAGCTCTCATGGGAGGAAAATGGTCTTCATTCCATGAGGAAATTGATGCTCAAATATGCAAATATCAACACACAAGTCTTCTCTTGCAACACAATAGAAAGCCTTGAATCACCTTGAGAATGCCTAAAGTTTGCAATGATCATCTAGTTTCTAAATGAATGCCTAAGCATGCTTATATATGCAACTACAAGCATTCTCACCAAGATTTTAAAAATCAAAACTTACCGTGTCGGCAAAAGGACCAAATAATGGTCATAAACCAACACCCAAAAATTAGGGCTGCCCCAAAATAGGGCAGGACTAGGGCACGAGGGCCCAAGTCCTCCCCCTCTATTTTGGGTAGGGTACACCTCAAGGGGTCCACCTAGGTCCAATTTTCCATGGAACCTAGGTCTCATTCCATCGGGATGCCAAAATATAAACTAAAATGTCCTAAATGCATACTAAAGACCTGAGAGCTAAACCTTATGAGGAAAAAGCCCCCAAGGGGACATTTTCTAATATTACAAAGTCACAACCTTAAGTATTGAAGCCCATGATTGACTGGCCCCTTAGCTTAACCATTACATGTTGCTGCAGATAAAATCAATGTTTAATGTCCTAAAGTCTTATAAAGTGAATATCATACCATTGCAAAGCATATCAGATGACGTCAGTACCTGGTCACGATGTTGCGACAAGATGCTACCTGTCCAGTGACCTTTGTTTATGAAGTGTTTGATTTGAGATCTTGCCTCAGGCAACTGCCTGCCGGCACATGTCAAAGTATTAATGGTCCATAGAGCAAACCTAGGATCCAACAGCTACACTCTACTGTAGGGGAATCTTTCTAGGAGGAATATTCACTACAAGGTAGCGAGATGACAACACGTGGAGTGCACCAATTGAAAAGCAAGTATTAAAGGCGCATGGATGCTATGTTGCACCATCACACGGTAGGTATATGGTGGGCCCTCCCTGACTACGACGCTGTGAAAAGGTGACATGCATCCAGTCTGGGCTAAGGATGACATAATGTGTAGGGAAGGTACTGATGAGTTAGCTCATTTTCATTGGGCGATGACTTATCAACAAAGACGATTAAGATTGTCAAATCTATTCAATGAATTAGAGGCATGGATTGTAAAAAGGCATGAAATGATCAACAGTCCAAGTTCAAACATGCAGACAAAGGAGATTTTTGAATGATTGTGGCATGAGCAGAGTTATGGTTGCCACAACCTCCATTAATACTGAAAGTAGTATAGGAATTTGATGTTATAACAACATAATTCAAAGTATTTCCTATCATTTTTCAAGAAGCAATCACGTTAAGAGCTAGAGAATCATTAAAACAAGTAAGGAGAAGTAATTTTGAGCCTTTGTGATGTCAAAAAACTAGTAAGTTATTGTCTCTCCCCTGCACTTAGTTTTTCTGTAAGTATTCTCTGAAGTATTTAGGGCAGTTGTTGATTGCATAAACCCTAGGTTGCTTGCACAAATAAAAAATGAGTCAGTCAAGTCAAGATTCGACCTTAAAACGTAGCCTGGATGAGGATATCATGATTTAGTGTCCTGGATCGTCTAAGAGACCTATGACAATTTAGGGGAGGTTGGTAAAAATGACAAAATATATGACCTCTGTGTAGATTTTCGAGATGCTAGGATCCCTATGTCTACTTGGAGTCTATTTGAGCATTGGCACAAGCAAAGTGACTATAGAGCCCCAATCTGCCATGCTTAGACCCTTGACCTGGCCAAATTAATATGCTCTGATGTCTTTGTAAACATAGACTTGATGAGAGCTGTAGCAACTAGGTATGACCCTAGGACCATGTCTGTCTTGTCTAGTAATGGAAACGTTATCATTAGGTTCACAAAGGCCTATATTTCTACTATCTTCAATCTTAATCCTACCGCCAGTATACCTATAGACTTGAATGCCTTTAGAGAAAAATACAAAACTCATAGGTATGCATACAAATCTCATAACCTAGCCAAGCATAGATTGAAGGGGGTTGATGGAGCTTTGATTAAGATCCCTGATACAAAAAAGCAGCCTCTCCAATGCACCCTATTCATGGAATATTTTGTTAAGACATATCATAGATTGTGTCATGTGCTTGGAATGGATGCATCAGATAGAATGCCAGTGTCTTTAATGATGATGGCAGTGTATATTCAAGACTATGAAGCTGAGAAGCCATATGATTATGTAGGATATTTTTCAAAAAAGATGCATGAGCAGATGGTGGCCATTAAGAACAATATGTACACTCCAGTTCCCCATGTAAAATTCACATGGTATTCATTAATGTGTCACATGATCCTATTCTATATATCTAGCCATTGGAGAGAAGAATTGTACTTGAGAACGACTGATGCAGAAGGTAATGCCATGCCAGTTCAGATGTGGACCTGCATGCTTGATAGACATTATAAGTATGCTAACTATGTCACTTTTTAAGAACATTTTGTGAGGAAGGTGTTTGGATTCTTGGAGCCAGCTACAAATAGGATACCAAAGGAGATAAAGGATTTTTTAAGACCAATGGAAAGAACCCCTCATTTGAAGATCAATCACAATTGGGGAGATTGGTTTTTACATGAGAACACAACTTGTATCAGAATATATGGGTACGAGGCTCCACCCTACTCCTTACCAAAATTTGTGCCCAGGAGAATAGCATTTATGGAGCTCATTAGACAACTGAATGAAGTAGATAAGGAACATTTTAGAAAGCATAAAAAGGGATCTCTTATCCCAACATCTTTGAAACTTCATGATTTTATTACAATTGATAAGAGTGGTTTGGACCAAATTGGTTTTATGTTGCAAAGTTATAGGATGGATATAGAGAGAATAAGGTACTTTGATCCTAAAAGTTTCATTCATGACACAAGGCATAAAGTCGGTAGGCCCACATATCCACACCATGTCTTGCTTGATGAGGACACTGTTAGAAATTGTGAATCAATGCAACAGGTGCATGTCTTGAGAAATAAATGGAGTTTGATAATGGAAGCAGAGAAAAGTAAAAAGAATGCTAACTCTTCATATCAAGGGGCTTTCATTGACATTCAAGACCCCATTGAAAGAATAAGAATGTTTTTTACTAAATCAGATGAATTGATTGTTGAAGCACCTGCTAGAGAGGAGAGACCCACATATCAACCAAGCAGTTCAAGCGGAAAGTATGTTAGAAAAGATTCCCCTGACTCCTTTGATACCCCTGCCCCAAAGAAAGCAAAAATAATTGACAATGAAATAGAGGAAGAGATGGAAGTTGTGAATCTAGAGGAGGAAGTAGCAGAGGAACAAGTCCTAGAGCATCCACACCAAGTGCATTCTCCCCCAAGGATAGCACCATATGCCTCTCTAGAGAATAGGTTGAAAAGGTCTACAGTCAACAATGAGGTTGACACAGAAGATATGAGAGAGGTGGCATGCAATCAATTTATCTCTGATGATGCATTCATTACCACTCCAGATTTTAAATCCAATGTGTTGAGAATGAAGAGTGACGAATTTAAGAAAAATATAGAAGAAGCAAAAAGAGTTGCAGACACTTCGGAATATGATGCCATCACAAGGAGGGTCATGAATGAAGTAAACAAGGACATTAGTGCAATGACTCTTGAGGAAGGGACAACACTTGTGAAGAAAAGTAACTTCCTATTATTGCCACATTAGATGCTATCAGATGCTATTGCATTTGATACAATTACCAGGGATGATTTAGATGTAAGTGGAGAACAGGCCAAGAAGGCATTGCAGGGTGCTATCTTTGACCATAGATTTGAGACCTTGGCTATCTGGGCACTACCCCCAAGTGATAAAAAACCAAAGATAGGCTTGGAGGAGTTGACTGGTAATGTGATCATCAAGAGGGTGTCATACACCCCTGCTCCTTAGGCAACCAACCTAAATGTACAAACAATACATTTTATAGAACCAACAACACTCAAATTGTAGGAGTACAATGAATTATTAGAGAAATACACAGAAGCAATGTCTAGGCTTAATACTTATTAGAGTTAACCTTAGTTAGAAGTTGGGCCATCTGAAACCCCTCCAATTATACAAACTACAGAGTCATTACTGGTGGACACGTAACCCCTGCTTCAAGAAATAAAGGAACTAAAAGAGGAGAATAAGAAGTTGAAGGAAGAAATAGAAAGTAAAGTGGAGGATGTAGCCACAAATTTGATCAAGTATAGGATCAACAAGATATTGGCCAGGTTGGAGGAGACTCATAGGTCTTACTCCTAATTAAAGATAGCACATGAGAAACATGAATCAGACAAACAGAGGCTATCAACTATGAAGACTAGGTGGCTACCAAGGACTAGAAAAATCAGAGATTTTCTCAGGTGCTCTAAATATGATCCAAATGCCCCTCCTGAGATGGAGTTGGTAGCAGGTATGCTAGGGAAATTTGAGGATGTGGCTGCTCATCAATTGAAATTGGATACAGTATTGAAGGATAAAATGCAAGAAATTGAGAAGCAGGACACAAAGTGGTTACCCCACATTTTACAAGTTGACAGGACAATAAAAGATATGAACAAGTGGAAGCAGGAGATCATTGATAATGGAAATTAGTTAATTCCAGCTTGTTGTGATAAGGGAGACCCAGCTTTGCATATGTTAAGTTGGACTCTTGATAGGTTGCATGTTGTGGATGTTACATTTGATTTATTTAATAAAAATGTCAAAACTATCCTAGATGCAAAATATGTCAGCCATAATGGTAAGATAGAAGAAATCATCTCATTCCCTTGTCTGGCTAAAAGTACATACAGTGAGTGGTAGGACAGATATAGACCTCATGAATCGCAACTCAACCACTATCTCCCAACCACAACAATGCAGATCCCCAGGTAGCTTCACGTGCTTCTCAAAGCCAACCACATCTTCTTCTTTTTCCTTCAATGCAATTAATGTTTCTTCAATGCCATTTGGCACCTATTTGTATCCATTGTATTTGAAAGACAATGTATTAAATGTTGAGGGTACACGTTCCTATTATATATGGAATTGTATCACTCATTTTATGGGGGTTAAAGATTTGGAATTTTTGGAGAAGTAATGAAAATACAAAGCTTTTTGGACTGTTCTATCTTTTGTGTTGTAAGTTTATGAGTTATATGTTGAATGTATGTTGCATATATATTTTTAGTTTTGTGTTGATGTTATACGAGTAATGCTTCATTGCATGTATTCAACTATTTGTCTCCAAGTTGTGTATGTTTTTCTTTTGAATCTAAATAGCTAAGGGTTATTTGAGGTTCTGGGATATGGGTTTTTCTATATTGAATGTTTAATCTTTTACTTCTTCTCAAGGAGCAGATTAAATGTTTTAGGTTAAATATTGGGAAGAACATATTGCAATAAGAATATTCACAAGCAGAGATAACTGAATACTTAATCTTGGGTGGTATTTGTAAGGTAAATACCAATTTATCTCCATGAAACTTGAATGTCAGTTGAATTTATGCAAATCACTCACATATATACATCTAGTTGACTCCTTTCCCTGAGATAGGCACCAGTCTATTCCTATGCTGAACTTATGATTCAAAAGCCCTGTCTTGCATCCAAAACACAAAAACTAAATCAGAATATTATTCACAAACATGTAGGATTTAAAAGTTGTTTTAGGACCCAAAATCCTCTGACTCACAACTGAACATAAGGCCCAAAGCTAGCCCCTTTTGCACTTATCTTACAATTTTGGTCTTCATTAGAGAGGATTGATCTGCTTTGTATCAGCATCTCAGTGAGTTGACAGATATATTTCATAGATGTTGAATAGGGAATACCCCCTATGTTTTGCAGAGCCTAAAGAAGGAGAGCAGATATTTATAGATTCTATCTCCTGTACTGTTGGCCCCTAGCCTAAGAATCCTAATGATGAGTGATGGCTACCTTTTAGGGATAATTGGGAAACATCTAGTTTGGGAAAAACCCCAACAGATTTGGAGACTCTGCTGGGGAATACTCTGTGTACGAACCCCAGTCTAAGACTAAATACCAAGTTGTGTGTGGCGACTCCAAGCAAATCTCCTAACCGGTAAAAAAGAACTTGTATGAAGGGGAGAAGATACATGCGCAACCCTTTATTTGAAGAACTACCTAGAAAAATGATTTATAGGAAAAAGAGGACTGTCCAAACCAGTCATGAAGGCTCACCCAGCCCTAGAAGTGATCATGATATTCAAGATAATCCTAAGTCTTCTGGACAACAAGCACCCTATTTGTCAAATACTAAAGTTGAGATTGAGGAGGTGTATGAAAGACAGCAAGGTGATAGGTTGAGGATGAAATCAGAAGTATTCCAAGAATGTCCTTTCTTACATCCCCCTAATAGATTTGAAGACACAAAATCCCTGAGGGATAATGATGACCCTAATGGAAAAAGACCATCTACTTCCATGCCAACAAGTGATGAATTAGCAGAACAAATTAGAAATCTCAAAGAAGAACTTGACTATTTGCAGGCTTTGAGAATATGAGATGATATGAAACAAAAAGTATAAGCTCTGAAAATGGCTCAATAAGACTTTGTCCCCACCCTTGACAATGTGGATATGTTCAGAAGCCAATGTACAAATGAAGTTTAGAATCAACAAGATAATCAGAATATTCCCAATGATGATCAGGGACTTAATCAACACATGAATCAAAACCCACAAAATAATCAAAGACAAAATGTGAATAATATTAGGATGCCATTAAACAACATGAGAAATCAAAATGCTAATAGGAATACAAATGTTAATCAGTTTGGTAGACAACCTATGCAGTTGGACAGGTTTAGACAGTTAGATTTTAATGGTATTCCTGGTTATCCCAATCCCATTAACAAACATATAAGGTCTAAAATACCAAAGTTTTTAGGAAATAATGTTGTGTTAGGGGAAGATCATTTGAAGGCTTTTCAAAATGTTATGGATCACTTTGAGATTGAACATGAGGATGTCTTTATGAAACTATTTATGCAGCCCCTAATTGATGAAGCTAGAGAATGGTATAGAAATTTTCCTGATCAGAGTGTTACATCATGGGATGACTTCAAGAGGATTTTTAGAGAGCAACATGGAGATAAGACTGACCCTAGATTTATTGTTAATGAATTCACTAGAATTGTTAAGGGGTCAAATGAGCCTGTTGCTGATTTTAATGCTAGGTTTACCAAAGTGTTGAATAAACTGCCCCCTCACATGAGGCCAAATGAACCAATGTGCATGGTGCTATACATAAATGCCTTTGATGCCAAAATAACTTATGAGTTAAGAGATAAGAGCCCTGCTAGCCTCAGGGATGCTTTTAGAATTGTAACCAACATTGAAAACAATAGGAATGCATCTGGTAAGATGAACAGAAGGGATGATGTAAGAATTCTTTAGAATCTAAATAATAGGTCTCAAAGTACTCAAGGTAATGCATCCACTTCTGAAGATAAACTTGATAAATTAACATCTGTTGTTAAGGACCTAAGTTATAGACTTGCCAAAAATGAAAAAGGATTTGGTCTTGAGAAGCTAGTTTATTAGAGATAGGAGAAGAGACCATAGTTGCATGACATGCCATATAACACAATTTGGCACAATGGTAAGCCTATTCTCTAAAATAACAACACTGATAAAAAAACTCAAAATGCTAAGGAAACCCCTGATCCTTTGAAGAAAACTGTAAACATTGTTGAGGATAATCCATGGTGTATAATATGTTAGATGCCTCACTCACAGTCACAATGTATGATTGCTCAATATTTTTACAATGATGTCATTGCCTGTGATGAGTGTAATGAGCCACATTATCTGGAGGATGAAAGTGTTAATATGCTCTTTACAAATGGAGAGTATTCCTCTTTTGATGAGGTTGACGCTGATGAGGGGAGGAATTATATGAATCAGGTTTGCCAATAGGTCTTTTTTTATGAAGATGATGAGGATATCTATGTATATGCTCAGAATTCACACATCCCTCTAAATAATTTAAGGAGGCCTTTTGATGAAGAAATTAGAGCTTTTACAGTTGCAACAGTGGCTCAGGTCAAGAGTAAATTCAACCTCAAAAGTAAGGCTTAAGTGGGCAATTTAGGTCAGCCAAGGGGTACCTTTGTAAACCAACCTATACATAATCATAAGGAAACTGAACCACATAAGAAGCAATGGGACAATAACAAGAAACATTTCAAGAAAAAATTAGGTCAAGATCCTCAAAACTCAAAAAGTAAAATTCCCCAAAGTGTGGACAATATTAAGAGTTCACCTATCAAGGATGATGATAAAAAACCATTAAAGTCAAGACTGGATCAACCCAAGATAAGAGTAAAAGCCAGACTCAAGCTACAACTCTTATACAAAATTATGCCCCCTTTGACATAACTCAGGCTTTATCCCAAATGAAAGTCTATGTCCCATTAATGGAAATGATGAAAATTGAAGAATATAGAAACAAGGTTTTGTCTCTGATTTTAGGGGTAGCTCATCAAACATAACCAAGTGTTGAGGATCAAAGAAAAAACAAGAGTTGTGTATTTATGAGGAAGAGGTACCTAAAGTTTATTTGGCAATGATGATAACAAAATGTCCTTCACAAGTTGAACAATTTTATGTATCCCTTGTCATAAATGGAAAAGTGATTAGGAATTGTATGCTTGACTCAGGTGCATCAACAAACATAATGCCTCTAGCTGTTATGTAATAAGTTGGGTTAAATATTGATAAGGCCTATGGAAAATGTTATGCCATGGATGCTAGGGAGGTGCCAGTTATAGGAATCATGAAGGATGTGGATTTTATGTTGGCAACTTTTCTAGAAAAGACCTACAAAATGAACATAACAGTAGTTGGTATAAAGCCACAGTATGGTATGTTGTTGTCAAGAAGATGGGCTACACTGATTGGAGGAAGTATGCAATTAGACTTGTCATATGCCATGATCCCTATGAATGGTAAGGATGTTAAACTGGTTAGAGAAGAAAGGTCACCAGAAACGGTTGAAAATCAAGAACTAGAGGAACATATTTGTTTTGTGGATACTAACTGTGAAAATTTTAGAATTGTCTCAGATGATCAAGAAAATAGGAAGAAGATCTTTGCATTGAGGAATCTAATTAGCATGGTCTTTGGACTATGTATTTTGATGGTGCCTATTCAAAAGAAGGTTTTAGTGCTAGAGTGGTGTTTTTGTCTCCAACAGGTACGCTCCTTAAATTCTCTTTTCTATTGAAGTTTGTCTGCACAAATAACATTGCAGAATATGCAGCTCTATTGTTAGGATTGAATGTTGCATTGATGAATGGAATTAAACTGATAAAAGTGTTTGGAGACTCAGAATTGATAGTTTCCCAGGTGAGAGATAAATATTCTTCAAAAAATAAGAGGTTGAAACAATATAAGCATGTTGTCTGGGATACTATTGAATTATTTGATGCATTCTCAATAAATTGAATAGAAAGGTTAAAAAATGTCATGGCTGATTTCTTAGCAAATGTAGCAGTTAGATCAGATGACATAACTTTGTTAGACATAACAAATGATGAAGTCAAAATCAGACCTACAGTTCCAGACAACATATGCAGAGTATGAGAGTCAAGAGATTGATTTCCAAAACTTTGTGGAAGTCATAGATGGAAAAGAGACTCTTTTGGGGAAAGAAGTAATATAGTTGAAGACAAATAAGATTCCTAGAGCATTAGTAGCCTTAGAGAGAACATTTGACAGTAGGGACCAGCTCATTACCAGGGCATCTCCCACAAACAAGGATGATTTAGAAGAAGTAAATCTGGGAACACATCATGCTCCAAAAAAGGTATATATTGGCAAAGAGCTTAAGCCACACATCAGGAAATGTTGATAGCATTATTAACGAAATACAAACATGTTTTTACATGGGCATATGAGGACTTAAAGGCCTATAGGGAGGATTTATTTCAGCATGAGATCCCTTTGAAGCCTAGGGCTAAGCCATTCAGACAGAAACAAAGACCTATTAACCCCACCTTAGCTCCAAAGATGTAGGAAGAACTTGTGAAGCTTAGAGAAGATGGAATAATAATGCCTATTAGATACTCAACTTGGGTGTCCAACCTTGTCCCAGTCAGGAAGAAGAATGGGGACATAAAACTCTGTGTAGATTTTAGAAATTTGAATGTATCTTCTTTAAAAGATAATTATCCATTGCCTAACATGGAGGCTATGCTGCAAAGAGTGATATGATGTGAGATTTTATCCATGATGGATGGATTCTCAGGATACAATTAGGTAAAAGTAAAAGAATCAGAATAGTACAAAACTACCTTCACAACTCCATGGGGAACTTATGTTTATGTAAGAATGCCATTTGGATTGACAAATACAGATGCTACATTCCAAAGAGCTATGGATGTTGCCTTCATAGGGTTGATTGATTCAATTTTAGTTGTATACCAAGATGATTTGACTACCTATTCAAAGAAAGAAGAAGAGCACTGCATGCATTTGGAATAGATCTTTGTTAGAGCATTGGAATATGGGATTTCACTCAATCCAAAGAAATGTGCCCGTGGAGTGGTGGAAGGAAAACTGCTAGGGAACATAGTTTCTAAGAATGGAGTTAGAATAGATCCTGAGAGGGTTGCTATAATAGATAAAATTTAGATTCCCAAGACAGTAAAAGGAATTCAATCTTTTTTTGGACAGATAAACTTTGTTAGAAGATTCATTCCGAACTTTGTATAAATTACAAAGGACATTTCAAAGATGTTAAAAAGGAGTAACTATAAAGTGGGAGAATGAAGCAACCTAATCTTTTCAAAATATTAAAGAATCTATCAAAATGGCCCCTGTGTTGAAATCTCCTGATGTTTCTAAGCCATTTCAGCTATTTTCATTTGCTTCTTTTCACACAATTGATGTTTTCTTCTTACAGAAAAATGAAGATGGTTATGAACAACCTATTGCTTTATTTAGCAAGTCACTGCAGGCAGCAAAGTTAAAATATGATATCATGGAGAAACAAACATATCACTTAAAATACATAGAAAATGGTAAGAAAATGTGACCCCTGTCAAAGATTTTCTGGGAGACTTAAATATGAAGGCACATTGCCCCTTAGAATTGTATCAGTAGAAGCTCCATTCTAGCAATGGGGGATTGACTTTATAGGGTAGATCTCAGACAAATCAAGTGGAGGAGACAGTTGGATTTTGGTTGCTATCGACTACTTTACCAAATGGATTGAGGCTATTCTAACTATGAGGGCTACTAGCAAGGTAGTGGTGGATTTCATTTTGGAGCACATTATCATTAGATTTGGGGTGCCAGCAAAACTGGTTGCAGATAATGCCATGTGCTTTAGATCTAGTGATTTTGTTGATTTTTGCAATAGCTATGGAATCAATCCATCTTATGCATCACCATATCACCCACAAGGAAATGGTTAAGTAGAGTCTAGCAATAAAATCCTTATGAAGATAATTAAAAGGACAATAGACAAAAATAAGATAGCTTGGGATACGAAGTTGAGATTGGCATTATGGGCTGATAGGGTGATAGTGAAGAAAGCAATCGGGAAATCACCTTTTGAGCTGGTATACGGTATTGAGGCTAAATTACCAATTAACAATCTCTTGCCAATCTACAGGTTCATACAAGAAAATGATCAAGAAATAGAAGATCCAATGAGTGAAAGAATAAATCAGTTAACTACATTGGATGAGACTAGAAGAGAAGCAGAGATCACAAATCTTAAGAAGCAGCAAAAGGGGCTATAGAAAGGAAGTTTCAAATAAATGACTTGGTCCTTGTCTAGAATGCAAAAGTTCAAGACAGGGGTAAACATGGTTAATTTGAACCCTTATGGATGGGCCCATATCAAATTAGAAATACACATGGAGAAGATTCCTACTTTCTCTAGGCCCTAAATGGTGAGTTATAGGAGTTACCTGTGCACGGTCAATTCCTCAAGCCCTATTTTTCATGAACAAGTACATTTTTGTGCATGACGTAACATGTGTATATAGTATGTAAATGTTGTAAATTCTTGTATAGTCGGTGTGTTAGTGTAGGTTTTTTATTCCTTATTATAAGGTTTTTCCTACACATTTATTTAAGCTTGCTTAGGTTAATAAAGCATGTCTTATTATGTGAGTGGTTGCGAGGTGTCACCTTCCTACATGTGAGCATCCATTAGCTATCTTGGGAAGATACTTTGCTATCTTTAGTTTGATAGATGGTTGCTCCTCATTGGTCGCTGTTGCCACCTTCTCCCTCTCTCTGGTCTATATAAGCATGCTACCTAGCTTGTATTTTCATTTGATATTGGAGATAGTTATCTGATGCTATTTTGCCATTCGAGCATTTCACATCAATCTCATGGTATCACTGTTATTGTTTTTTGCATTTACAGTTTATGTTTCTAACTCTTTCAATTGATTCTAGGTTATAATCTATTTTATAGATTTTAACATGATGGTGTCTTGCATTCTTTTTCTGGTCTACCTCGGAGTGGTCTAGTTCTCGTTGTAGCCTTGTGTTTGCACGTCCCCAGTCGAAGCCAGTGGTGGTTCCCCCCCTTAGGGTTAGGGTTTTAGGTTTAAAAATTTCTAAGTGTTCAATCTCAAAAACCCTTTA
The DNA here is from genome assembly GCA_027924645.1 of Cunninghamia lanceolata. Taxonomy (NCBI): domain Eukaryota; kingdom Viridiplantae; phylum Streptophyta; class Pinopsida; order Cupressales; family Cupressaceae; genus Cunninghamia; species Cunninghamia lanceolata. The sequence goes on along the minus strand of BSBN01000635.1, from coordinate 7,656,042 downwards.
TCCCTTTTCTTTAGGTCATGCACTTTATTGTTATATTCTTGCGTTGAGTGTTTACAACCGGTTGTCAATCCTTTAAGTCACGACCTTAAGTCTTGAAGCCCGTGAGTTGACCAGCTGCTTAGCTTAGCCATTACTTGTTGCTACTGGTAAAATCAATGTTTAATGTCCTAAAGTCTTATAAAGTGAATATCTCACCATCACAAAGCATATCAGATGACATCAGTACCCAACCGTAACGATGCAACAAGCTGCCACCTATTTAGTGACCTTTTTTTATGAAGTGTTTGATTCAAAATCTTGCCTCAGCCAACTGTCTACTGCCACATGTCAAAGTATTAATGGTCCATAGAGCAAACCTAGGATCCAATGACTGCACTCTAGCACAATAGAATCTTTCAAGGAGGAATAATTGCTATGGTGCAGCGAGATGACAACATGTGGTGTGCATCGATTGAAAAGCAAGTATTAAAGGTGCATGGATGCTATGTCATACCATCACATGGTAGGTATATGGTGGGCCCTCCCCAACTAGGATGTTGTAAAAAGGTGACACACGTCCAGTCTGGGCTAAGGATGACATAATGTGCAGGGAAGGTATTGATGAGTTGTCTCATTTTCATTGGACGATGACTTGTCAACAAAGATGACTAAGATTGACAAATCTAGTCAATGAATCAAAGGCGTGGATTTTAGAAAGGCATAAAATGATCAACAATCCAAGTTCAAACTTGTAGACAAAGGAGATTTTTGAATGACTATGGCATGAGCAGAGTTATGGTTGCCGTGACCTCCATTAATACTGAGAGTAGTACATGAATTCAATGTTATAGCAACATAATTCAAAGTACTTCCTATCATTTTTCAAGGAGCCATCACATTTAGAGATAGAGAATCATCAAAACAAGAAAGGAGAAGCAATTCTGAGCCTTTGCGACATCAAAAAACTAATGAGTTATTGTCTCTCCCCTGCACTTAGTTTTTCTGTAAGTATTCTCTGAAGTATTTAGGGCAGATGTTGATTGCATAAAGCTTAGGTTGCTTGCGTAAATACAAAATTTGACCTCAAAATGCAGCCTGGATGAGGATATCATGATTTAGTGTCCTGGATTACCTAAGAGACCTCTGGAAAATTTAGGGGAGGTTGGTAAAAATGAAAAAATATATGACATCCATGTAGATTGCCGAGATGCTAGGATCCTTGTGTCTGCTTGGAGTTTGTTTGAGCATTGGCACAAGCGAAGTGACTACATAGACCCAATCTGCCATGCTTGGACCCTTGACCTAGCCAAATTAATATGCCCTGATGTCTTTGTAAACACATACTTGATGAGAGTTGTAGAAACTAGCTATGACCCTAGGACCATGTTTGTCTTGTTTGGTAATGGCAATGTTATCATTAGGTTCACAAAGGCCTATATTTCTACTATCTTCAATCTTAATCCTATCGTTAGTATACCTATAGACTTGAATGCCTTTAGAGAAAAATACAAAACCTGTAGGTATGCATACAGATCTCATAACCTAGCCAAGAATAGATTGAAGGGGGTTGACAGAGCTTTGATTAAGATCCCTGATATAGAAGAGGAGCCTCTCCAGTGTAACTTGTTCATGGAATATTTTTTTAAGACCTATCATAGCTTGTGTCATGTGCTTGGAAGGATCTCATCAAATAGAATGCCAATGTCTTTAATGAGGATGGCAGTGTATATTCAAGACTATGGAGCTGAGAATCCATATGATTATGTAGGATATTTGTCAAAAAAGATGCATGAGTAGATGATGGCCATTAAGAACAATATGTACACTCCAGCTCCCCATGTAAAATTCACTTGGTATTCATTAATGTGCCACATGATCCTATTCTCTCTATCTGGCCATTGGAGCAAAGAATTACACTTGAGAATGAATGATGCAGAAGGCAATGCCATGCTAGTTTAGATGTGGATCTGCATGCTTGATAGACATTATAAGTATGCTAACTATGCCACTTTTGAAGAACATTTTGTGAGGAAGGTGTTGGGATTCATAAAGCCAACTGCAGATAGGATACCAAAGGAGATAAAGGATTTTTTGAGACCAATGGAAAGAACCCCTTATTTGATGATCAATCACAATTGGGGAGATTGGTTTTCACATGAGAACACAACTTGTATTAGAATCTATGGGTGCGAGGCTCCACCCTACTGCTTACCAAAATTTGTACCCAAGAGAATAGAATATATGGAGATAATCAGACAACTAAATGAAGCAGATAAGGAACATTTCGGAAAGCATAAGAAGGGATCTCTTATCCCAACATCTCTGAAACTTCATGATTTTATTACAATTGATAAGAGTGGTTTGGACCAAATTGGTTTCATGTTGCAAAGCTATAGGATGGATATGGAGAGAATAAGGTACTTTGATCCTGAAAGTTTTATGCATGACACAAGACATAAAGTTGGCAGGCCTGCATATCCACACCATGTCCTGCTTGATGAGGACACTGTTAGAAATTGTGAATCAATGCAATAGGTGCATGTATTGAGAAATAAATGGAGTTTTATAATGGAAGCAGAGAAAAGGAAAAAGAATGTTAACTCTGCATATCAAGGGGCTTTCATTGAGATTAAATGCCCCATTGAAAGAATAAGAATGTTTTTTTGCTAAAGTAGATGAATTCATTGCTGAAGCACCTATTGGAGAGGAGAGACCCACGTATCAACCAAGCAATTCAAAGGGCAAGTATATTAGAAAAGATTCCCCTGACTCCCCTGATGCCCCTACCCCAAAGAAAGCAAAAATAATTGACCTTGAAATAGAGGAAGAGATGGAAGTTGTTAATTTGGAGGAGGAAGTGGTAGAGGAACAAGTCCCAGAGCCTCTAGACCAAGTGCATTCTCCCTTAGGAATAGCATCATATGCCTCTCCAGAGAATAGGTTGACAAGGTCTACAGTCAACAATGAGGTTGACATAGAAGATGTGAGAGAGGTGGCATGCAATCAATTTATCTCTGATGATGCATTCATTACCACTCCAGAGTTTAAATCCTATGTGCTGAGAACCAAGAGTGAAGAATTTAAGAAAAAGATAGAAGAAGCAAAAAGAGGTGCCGACCCTTTCGAATATGATGCCATCACAAGGAGGGTCCTGAGTGAAGTAAACAAGGACATCAGTGCAATGACTCCTGAGGAAGGGAGAGCACTTGTGAAGAAAAGTAACATCCTACTATTGCCACATTGAACGCTATCATATGCTATTGCATTTGATACAATTACTAGGGATGATTCAAATGTAAGTGGAGAACAGGCCAAGAAGGCATTGCAGGATGCTATCTTTGACCCTAGATTTGAGACCTTGGCTATCTGGGCACTGGCCCCAAGTGATAAAAAGCCAAAGGTAGGCTTGGAGAAGTTGACTTGTAATGTGATCATCAAGAGGGTGTTAGACACCCCTTCTCCTCAGGCAACCAGCCTAAATGTAGAAACAACACATTTTGCAGAAGCAGCAACACTCAAACTACAAAAGAAGTACAATGAAATATTAGAGAAATACATAGAAGTAATGGCCAGGCTTAATACTTATGAGAGTCAACCTCAGTTGGAAGCTGAGCCATCTGAAACCCCTCCAATTATACAAACTGCAGAGTCATTACCGGTAGACACGCAACCCCTGCTTCAAGAAATAAAGGAACTGAAAGAGGAGAATAAGAAGTTGAAGGAAGAAACAGAAAGTAAACTGGAGGATGTAGCCACAAGTTTGATCAAGTATATGATCAACAGGATATTGGCCAGGTTGGAGGAGACTAATAGGTCTTACTTCCAATTAAAGATAGCACATGAGAAACATGAATCAAACAAACATAGGCTGTCAACTATGAAGACCAGGTGGCTACCAAGGACTAGAAAAATTAGAGATTTTCTCAGGTGCTCTAAATATGATCCAAATGCCCCTCCTGAGATGGAGTTGGTAGCAGGTATGCTAGGGAATTTTGAGGATGTGGCTACTCATCAATTGAAATTGGATACAATATTGAAGGATAAAATGAAAGCAGTTGAGAAGAACACAAAGTGCTTACCCCACATTTTAGAAGCTGATAGGACAATAAAAGATATGAACAAGTGGAAGCAGGAGATCATTGATAATGAAAATCAGTTAATTCTAGCTTGTTGTAATAAGGGAGACCCAGTGTTGCATGTGTTAAGTTGGACACTTGATAGGTTGCATGTTGTGGACATTACATTTGAATTATTTAATAGAAATGTCAAAGGTATCCTAGATGCAAAATATGTTAGCCATAATGGTAAGATAGAAGAAATCATCCCATTCCCTTGGCCAGATGAAAGTACATACAGTGAGTGACAGGATAGATATGGACCTCATGAATGACAACTCAACCACTATCTCCCAACCACAATAATGCAAATTCCCAGACAGCTTCCCATGCTTCTCAAAGCCAACCACATCTTCTTCTTTTTCCTTTAGTGCAATTAATGCTTCTTCAATGGCATTTGGTGCCTATCTGTATCCATTATATTTGAAAGACAATGTATTAAACGCTGAGGGTACACATTCCTATTATATATGGAACTGTATCACTCATTTTATGGGGGTTGAAGATTTGGAGTTTTTGGAGAAGTAATGAAAATATAGAGCTTTCTGGGTTGTTCTATCTTTTGTGAGGTAAGTTAATGAATTATATGTTGAATGTATGTTGCATATATGTTTTCAGTTTCATGTTGATGTTATATGAGTAATGCTTCATTGCATGTATTCATCTATCTATCTCCAAGTTGTGTATGTTTTTCTTTTGAATTTGAATAGCTAAGGGTTATTTGAGGTTCTGGGATATGGGTTTTTCTATATTGAATGTTTAATCTTTTACTTCTGCTCAAGGAGAAGACTAACTATTTTAGGTTAAATATTGGGACGAACATATTGCAATAAGGATATTCACAAGCAGAGATAACTGAATACTTAATCTTGGGTGGTATTTGTAAGGCAAATACCAATTTATCCCCATGAAACTTGAATGTCAGTTGAATTTATGCAAATCACTCACATATATACATCTAGTTGACTCCTTGCCCTGAGATAGGCACCAGTCTATTTCTATGTTGAACTTATGATTCAAAACCCCTATCTTGCATCCAAAATACAAAAACTAAATCAGAATATTATTCACAAGCTTGTAGGATTTAAAAGTAGTTTTAGGACCCAAAATCCTCTGAGTCACAATTGAACATATGGCCCAAAACTAGCCCCTTTTGCATTTATCTTACAGTTTTGGTCTTCATTAGAGAGGATTGATCTACTTTGTATTAGCATCTCAGTAAGTTTACAGATATATTTCATAGATGTTGAATAGGGAATACCCCCTAGTTTTGTAGAGTGTAAAGAAGGAGAGGAGATATTTATAGAGTCTATCTCCTATACTGTTGGCCCCTAGCCTGAGAATCCTATTGATGAGTGATGGCTACCTTGTAGGGATAATTGGGAAACATCCAGTTTGGGAAAAAACCCAACACCTTCTCTAACACCTCCTCTTGAAGGACTTCATCTTCTAATTCATCACATATATTACTTGCAACTTTAGCCAAGGTTTCCTCCAGGAGGGTTTGTAATCTAACATCAGAGTTCTTTGGGCTTTCTATTTTTTCTTCTTCATTCTAAGAGATGACTATGATTTCCTTCTCTTCTTCCTTGTGGACAACATCTATCTTATCCTTCTCCTCCGTAAAATTATGCAACCCCTCTTCTGTATTCTCACCACAAGTGTGCTCTTGACCCTTGGCCCCGCTATTGTTGCCTGACAGAGGGTACAAGACAACTTGTAAAATGACTTGGTTTTCCCCGTTTGGTGGTTCTTCAGGGACTTCATCATTTGCTAAGTCAATATGGTCATAAACCTTTGTTTTCAATCCTTCAGAAGGCTTACCATCATCCATTCTTTCTATTATCTCAATCTCCTCCACCTTCTTACTTCTACCCTCCTTATTGATAGAAGGAGATACCTGATCTAATGCTTCTTCTATAAATATTTCATGTTCCCAAACCCCTTCAAGTGTCTCAATTTGAAATTTTTTTGGCAGCTCCTCATCAGCCTTCATAATAATACGCAACCTGACCGTTGAAAGCCACGACGGGCCCTTACTGGATTTGATTTCTTGGTATTCCCCCAAAGAGTTCCCAATTTTTTTCAAAATCTCTGGTCCCTATATCCGTTAGGAAGATTTGATATTTGAACCCACATAGAGGAACAGGATTCTCTCTTTGTTCATTGAAAAGTTGGCTTTCCAAGGTCGGCAGAAAATAAAAGTCTCTCCAAACTTCCACAGATTCTTCTGTAGGATTTTAGCTCTCTCTTCCCGATTGAAACACTTGAAAGCAAAAAAAAAAACCTCTCCCAAATATTCCAGCTCGTCCATTTGACCCTAGTTTTCCTTTACCCATTCTTGTAAATCTAGTGTCGAGTAATGGGTCGAAAGGACCTTACCTATTAGCGCAAAATTTGCTCAAGTCAAAAAGTTGCTCCCGTATGGCCTCTTCCGGTAACTAGACACACACTATAATAGATTTTTTGCGAGTGACTTGTGGGATGCTTTGTTTTGTTCTGAAAACCCATTCTTCTTTCTTTTTAGGAATTCTTGGAGGCCTTCGATCCTTTTTCCACTGCCAGGTCCTATTCTTCCTTCTCCTAGGACCCCCTTGTGGGCTATGCAATGTGAAGAAAACTATTTAGAAATGGCAAACGTTTAGGTTCCTTTATTTTAGTCAAATGTATAAAATGATTTCTTAATAGAGAATATCAGTAATTCTCACACTAACATTCACTCTGATTCTTTGTGCACTCAAAACTAGTTTTTCTCTTAGAAGATATCATACATAGCAAGTGTCCTACCATACACTAAACAACTTCCAACTATGAAAGAACATGAAAGGTCACTCTTTCTCTAGTCACTTTGCCTCCATGTTTGAAATGGGAAAAACATTCGTAGGCATGGAAATGAACCAACACACCCTAATGAAACCACCTTGGCATTAATAGAATTTCCATAACATAAACTTCACTATTTTAAAAGCAGAATGATGAAATTTTAACTTCATGTAGAGTTTTGAGCAAAATGGTGTTTTGAAAAAGTAAATGGCTCGTTAAAATTTTCTTCAAAAATTAAAATACGTCCTTTTCCAATAGTTTTTGCTTGGTCCGTGGATTAAAATTATGTGTGATGAAATTAATGCCTTTGTTGTTTCATTGTTTGTATTATGGATATGCTTCAACACTCAACATAACTATCACCTGGATTCATAGGTTAAATATATTTTGGTTGTAACAACACACTACATATAATGTATATGTAGTGAATTGTTATCCTTATACTGTATGCTTCCCATACTTTTTTTCAAAATTGTATAGGTTTATTTTAAATAGATAGCAATGTAATATGGTGTTGCCATTAACCATGCTTCAACACCTAGATTTCTCTATCAATCTCTGTAACAATTTCTTGTCTTCACCACAAATTTTCTTCACAATCATCGATACCAATGTTAGGCTAGGATAGGAAAACTATAAAATCTTCTTTTAAATTATTTACACCAACATTTATTTCTATATATATTCAAACCTAGTGAAGGTTTGTATCAACTATCATAACCAAATACCTCTCTACATGCTGGTTAATTAAGCGCTCAACTAAATGCCATAGGATTAACCTAACCTGGTGTTACCACAATAACATAACTACTAGTTTTTTGTTCATGGTAGTTTTGTCACTAAAAAAATTGCTCCCTATTGACTCTATTCCTAATGAGTTCTTAGTTATTCAATGAAATGATTTTGTTTCTAGATCCTTATGGATCATAGCTTTAGATTTGAAGAGATTATTAATCTCACAAAATCTTAGTGGTTAGGGAGATGTGGGAAGATCTCTCCTACTTTGTCCTTGAGATACCAACTTTCCTTATATTTCCTAAACGATACTAATCACAATGTTGGTCTTTCAATATTTTTGAGGTGCTCTTTTCATACGTATATCTTTCTCATGAAACACCACATTTCAACACTACTTGAGCATGAATAGCCAAGTCTTCAATAAAATGTATAGTTTGTCATTCATCTTCTTTATCCAATATAAATGGCTCATGTAGATGTGAAAGTATTGAATACATCATCATGAATTAAGGGGTGTCAAGCCTAAAATTATTCTCTCCAATTTTCTTCAAGAGAGTAAATGGTTTCAAGATTTCTAGATTATCCTTGGAGTTTGTCTTTATTCAAGTACAACCATTTTTGTTTCCAATTTTGATTGTGTGTTCTTGATAGTGCATCATACCTAACATTATATTGGATTTAGAGGTCTAAAAATGTTTTTTGAGCTATTTTTACATTTATTTTAAAATTTTAATGTCTTTATATTTAAAAAATAAATGTTAGTTTTAAATATTTGTTATTAAGATTATTACACTCCACAGAATTACATAAATATCTACATCTATTTTTTAAAGTAAATTACAAAATGTTAATTACGCCGAAGGTATTCCCTTTGTGAGAATGAGACCTGCTTTTGAAGATCAACGATCTCCATTACACCATAGTCGTGCAAGACGATTGAAAACTTTATGTTCATCCGATTTCACGGGGTTAATTTCACCATTTGGCTCGTCATTTTTTTCGTCTCCTATGGATTTCTCAGCTTAAGATTGTCTAAGTGTGGAGGGGAAGAAGAGGCCGACAATCCGGCGATGACACGGTGCCGGTTAGTATGACATGGTGCCAGAATGATGAAGAATTTGTTTCTCTCATAGTGGATGAAGAAGCAAACAAGGAGCAAACAACTGAAATGATGAAGCCATACCCACATAGTGAGGCTTTGTCATTTGATGTTCAAAGCTTTCAAGATAACCTGAATGGAGGCAGATGAACCGTCTACAAGGAAAGAAATCATTTATCAATGCTAACTTTGTAATTTTTAAATTATTGCTATTAAGATTAAGTATTAATATCAATTAACTAAGATGCTAATTTAAACAATAGTTGTTAAGTATGAATTAAAAAGTAAAAACTAAAAAAAATTGCATTTGACCATTAAACTGTAGTGGATCTCATTATTCATATAATCAATTTGCTATAAGTAATTTGAATAAATCATCTCTATATTTTTTCTAGAAATGTTAAATGATCAATTAAGTTGAAAATGTGCATCATGTACATTGGAATTGGACACTGAAGAGGCATCCTCCAGGTTACCGTTCGGGTGGGTATATATTTAATATTTTTTTCATCTCCCATGGTTTTGTTTAAAGAGGCTCTGGTTAACTTCAAATTTATGGTTGATGTGGTTAGTTTGTACGTCATTCCCGTTAGCTTCTAGGAAATTTAATTGACATTGTAAGGTGTAGATTTATTCCTCTATATTGTCCGTGTAGAAGTTATTTGAGCCTCTTTAAGGAATTTCAATCTCCTTTTTTATATTTGATTGATTCACTCTTTTAAGAAGTGTAAGTATTGATTATGACATGTTTTCTTTTCAACAACAATTTATGGTGCTCACAAAAAACTCTTAATTTTTTTGTTTACATAGGTATATTCATCATTTATTTCTTCTTATTTTATAAAACATGAAAAGAAAGGGTAGTGCTTTGATTTTTTCAATTATTATTATTTTCTTAATTACATGGTATTAACAATTTCACCAAAGTTACAATGTACTGATCTATGTGTAAAATATCGTAATAGAAAAATTTGTATGCTTGTGCCAATTTCCAATTAGTTATGTTTTTATTTTGAGAAAATGATTTAATACAATTATATATTAATAATGATACACTTTTGTTTAGAATTAGGTTGTTCTGTCTATTTTGTCACTCATTTATTTTCACACATTTTTATATCATGTTTTATATATTATCCAAATTTGCATATATTTCCATACATTATGTTGGCTCTCAAATCTGTAGCTCCACAATTTTTGAGAAGGAACTCAAGACCTAGACCTAGGGACTTATCGCGATCTAGATTAATGAGATAAAAACACATGATTAAACTGTGAGCAATAAGGGGCAGATTGATAGGAGTGAACAACTCATCTGCACTCTTGACTCTACAAGGCCAAGGAGAGTATTCATAGAGGTCTATTACAAAATAACTACAACCAAATGATAACACATTAAGTCTTCAACTAAGCCACACCCTATGCATACAAATTCCTCAAAGATTTGTCACTGGACATTTAGCATATTGGATTACTATTATATAAACCTAAAAGAGCTCTTTTATAACAGATAAACAACAATGGGTTACACCTGCAACAAAATATTATATAAAATTGATTTATATTCCCTTAGATGAATCCCCTTATGCTTTTCTTACTTCATGTGCAATCTTGAATTTCAATAGGCATAATTCTCCAGTTTATCAGACACAATCTCTCAACTTAAGGTTTAGTAGAAGTTATAATACTAAACCATACAAGTTGGTGGAACCTAGAAACTACACTAATCTACAAGGAGTAAGAAAGGAAAATGCTTGAATAAATATTTGATCATTTAGCCGGTTGTGACTAGTGTCAATCTCATTGAAAAACATAGTCACCAACCTAAAAGACATAGAGATATTCATGTGAATTTGAAACAAAGAACAAGAAGTGTGCATAAGAATTCACATGCAAATTAAAGACATAAGAAACAATCACATAACTAGATATACTTTAATAATCCATGACTACTTGGAGAAATATCATATGTCATTTTGAAAGTTCCTCTAGAAAACTTTGAGAAAGTTTTACATTTTTTGTGAAAGTCAACTAATCAAGACTGACAACAAATCAACAAGTGTGACTTCAGAGAGACATACAATATCCCCTAAAACATCTCATTTAGACATGGAGACACCTAGAGAGAGAGAGAGAGAGAGAGAGAGAGAGAGAGAGGATCATGGAACTTGGTATGGTTTGGTTTAGATCATCTAGCTCCATTGGAGTCTCATGAAATGGTACTTTTCATGTGAATGATCCAACAATGGACAAAAGGGAGGGTTACTTTCAATTGGTCATTTCATGCCAATGATCCAAAGATGCAATGAACTATTTTGAGAGATCAATGGTTGATAGTTTATTGTAGGCCAATAGAGACGATCCCGTGAAAATATGTTCTCTTTTCAATTCCTTGTGCAATCCTTATTGTTACTCTTATAGGACATTTAATAGAGCACTCCATTTTGTTATCCATCAAATGCTTTGCTAGACATCCATCCTATGTAAATAATTTTGGGAGATGGTTTCTTGGACTGGATAGATATTGAGCTTGTACTCATGTAAAATGGGCCATAAGGATATTGAGCTTATATATAGTATACCTAGATCATGACTAATGGAATGCAAGTGAACTTCATGACACTCGAGAAAACAAAAATGACATGGACCATATCGATACAAGACAATCATCATTCACTTAAAGACATGGCGATTGAGCTTCCATAGCTCTTTGGCGTACCCATTGTACACCAAGGTGCGATTGCTAGTAAATATACATCTATCATAGACACTTCTTATAATACTCATTTCTTACTCTTTATAATTAAAAATAATGGAAGACCAATTATATATCAAATCATGTACACTTGGTATAGTGTGGTAAGACTACTATGCCATTAACTCCACCAAAAACAAATGAAAACATGCCACAACTATCATCATAAATACCCTCAATATTTATTTGCATATAGAGAGGTTAACATCTCCCACTTATTAAAAGAAACACTAACATTCACTTTACCTAACAAGAGTTGCAGTGTAGTTGTAGTCCTTGCTTTAGATTAAAAGAAAATAGTTATCAGAATGGTTCAACTCTTGAAGTTAAGATGACATTGAAACATTGAGAGAGGTCAAAACTATCTTACAAACCAAATTTTAATATACTAGATGCATCAGCTTTATCAACCAAAACCTAGAAGTACTAATTGTGGTTTATATAACAAATGCTTGAATTTAAATTATAGGAATGAATAATTTAATTCCTCTCAATAGAGATACCATTCACCTAAAGCTACCATTATTTACAAGACAACTATTTTAGATATCAAAATGTCATAAAGTAAAGAGCTATGAGTAGAATCTCAAAAATGTATATCATGGAGCTTCTTGTTTAATAGTTTCATATCTTTGGTAAGCACCCTAATTATTTTTTAGAATTCCTTAAGTTATTATAGCTATATCTTCATATCCACAATGTTTTCAACACCTTTCTTTAACATGGGAGAGAATCTTAGACTTAATTAGTTTATAGGTCTAATCCTTGGGGAAAGATTTGATTTGAAAGCATATTGTGAATTTTCTACAACTAAATTACAATCTTTGCACAAAATTGGCAGATTTGTTGCCGCAATCATGTGGAGTTCATGCATTGCCTATAATAATGTTGGAAAAGGTGTGTTGTATTTTAGAACTAGGGTCGATTGAAAGAATACTAATCACAAAATGGAGCAAGCAAGAACAAATGACATGAAAGATGAATAATTAGATAATCACATAATCAATGTGTTCTATGAACAATAAGGTTAAATAAATAGGTGAAGAGGATGAGTCAACTTAGAAATTGACTTCAACACTCAACTAGAGGTGGTAAGAATGTTTCCACTAAGTGGCTAATGAGTGTCGACATGTATCTTGGATGAGTTCGATGGATGTAATGCCTTGCCAGGGACATTACAAAGGAGTCAACTTGTAATAATGAAAGGAGTCAACTTGTAATAATGAAAGGAGTTGACTTGTAATGGACATTAGTTATATGTTAAATTGAATTACTATGTTAGCACTCACATTTTGAAAGAGGATCTATTAAAGGCCAACTATATAAGATTTTAGATAAGAGGTTGGCTGACTATCAGTAATGCAGGCTAACCACTTTAAGAAAAATGCAGTGATCAAAGTATATGGGTTGCCTTGAAATTGTATTATGGCCAACTTCCTTAGAGAAGTTAAAATAAATTTAATAAGTTTTTGATGTGGCTAGTCTAAATGTAAAATCATGGTGTAAACTTACAAAGATGACCGACTCCTTTCTTGTTAAGAGATTATGTTTAAGAAAATGTTTGTATAAAGGATGCCTCTCTTGGAGAAGGCACGAAGATAGTGAAGAGTTGTGTCTTTCAAAAGAAGATCATATTCCTTCAAAAGGACAAAGAAGGTATAAATGGAAGATGGCTAGAAAGGTTTGAAAAGGGGTAGTATCATTTGATTCATAGAAAATTTCACAGAAGAAATATATGTGACGAGTAATAAAAGATATATCTTATATTTAGAGATGAAGAACAATGACTATCATTTGTTGAGAACAATGATTATCATTTGTGAAGAAAAAAAGTGACTATTTGTGAAGAATAGCAATCATTATAATTGAAGGATAGAGATCATAAAGAGTGCTTTGATCATCATCAAGTGATTAGCAAGAGAATATATCTAAGGGAGAGATAAATCTGCAAGGACTATATCAGTAGTGATTTATTGATGCAAGGTCATCCACATAGAGGGACCCATTTTTGGTGACTATTTCTTTTTCATTTATTGCTTTCTCTAATTTTTGACCACCTATAGTAGTCCTTGTTAGCTTTTATTTCGACCCCCTTCTTTTAGTCATGCTTGGAAGAAATAAAGAACATGATACTGCAGTTGTTTAAATTTCCTTTACTATTTTTTCTCAATCTATACAGTGGTGAGTAGTTACGATAGCAATTATGACTGGTGACCATTCAAAAATAAAAAAATACATTTGTTTCAATCTGATGTTCTTCCTTATCCCCTTAAGAATCATATTTCTCAATAGTAAAAATTTGTAGTTCCTTAAGAACATTAGCAATTGTTCTCAATGTTTCCTTTTCCAATCTTTCTATCTCATTTTTATCACTAGACATTATAGTATTTATCCTTCTCTTTGTCTTGAACTCTTTACTCAACCTTTGTATAGCTATCTTTCTGTCTTGTCCAAAAAGAGTAGGACAAATCCTCTTAAAAACTCTATTTTTCATTTCAATATCTTTTCTCAGTGCCTCATCTCTTCTTTTTATCAAAATATTAACAAGATTATCTGCCAATTTATCAATAATTTCAATCAAAGAAAAATTGAATAGATATAAATACTTGATAGTAGCAGTTTCAATGGTTGCCTTATCTTCAGCCGGCCTTTCACCATACATTTCTGCTACTTCCTTCAGATTGTCATAGTCTACTATTGCATTTATGGTGGCTTCAAGTTGTAAAGGGGGAACCCCAAATTTATCTGACTTCTTTTGTTTTCCATTTCCTTTGTCTATAGCTTCACTTTCCTTCATTTTCCTCCCCTTTCCTTGGCCTTTGGAGGATTGGCCTTCTTCACTGGTTTTAGCTTCTCTTCTCTTGAGGATAAATCCTTCCTTTTCTTTTTCAGTGACTTATTTCTCAATGTTATGACTAATATGTACTTCTTTGTAGGCTTTTCCCTTCAGTGTTCTCTTCTTAACATGTTGAGATTGTTCAACAGTACTGGCATCAACATTATTCTCAGAACTTGCAACAGGTATAGCTCCGAAGGCTTTAGGTATAGTAACAGTAGAGGAAGAGGTCCTTGATGACCTTCTGACATTAGGAACTTCCTTCTTACCTTAAGATGTCCCCTTGGACTTCACCTCAGGGCCAGATTCTTCTTTAGCTCTTGCTTTAGCTTTGGCTCATTGTACTTATTCCTTAGAAATGCCTATGCTCTGATCATAATCCTCAACTATTGTATGCACTTTCTTTTGTGTTTTGGGCTTCATCTGCTCCAGATGAATTTTTAGAGAATTTTCTTCATAAGTGCCAAGCATTTCTTCAGAAGTGTCCCTGGGTTTACTCAACATTGGGTTTACTCAACATTAGGTCTACAAGACCTACAAGAACATCTTTTGTTACTTCATATCCCATTTTAGGGATCCATATTGTTTGTGGTTCAACTGCTTCCATCAAGCACTCATCCTTAGTGACCATAAAAAGAATAACGCCCTTGTTTTTTTCTACAACTTTTCTAGGGATTCTTTCCCTAGCTTGCATCTTCTCCTAAAAAACCTTGAAGTAGCCCCATAATGCAGCATTTTGAGCATCATTGTTACCAATTCACTACAAGTGATCTCTTATCTAAGTGGCTACAAGAATATGCCCAATCCATACAACATTCTATGCACCTGGTAGCTCTTTGAGAAAATAAAATTAAAAAACAAATGATTAAAGTACCATATTTGAAAGGGTATTTGGACTCTTTTGTTTTCTTCAGATTCTCCAACAATTGTTGCCTTAGCAGCTCACAGAGATCATAATCAATATTTTGTTTCACCATCTCATAAGTCATGCTTATAGTAGTAGTTGAAACTGAATTTTCCCTCTTAGTGAAGTAGATTATATAAATTATCATCATAGAAGCATATTTAACTGTTAGATCTTCAATGCCATTCACTGTTAATGCTCTTTTATCAAATTTTTACTCCTATAAGCTTTATTACCACATCATTTTTGACAGATTTTAATATTAGAATAGTTCTGGTGGAACACAGTCCTGTCACAGCTCTAATGGCTTCTTTGTTGGTCATATGTGGAATGTCCAGCCACATGAATTTATCATGAATTCAGCTCAAGACATATCTAACCCAAGCATCTTCATAGAATAGAATAGGGAAATTATTCCAAACATCCAACTCCTTCTTTGTTAGGGCACTGTATTCAGTCTTCAAATTAAAGTTATCATCAGTTAACTCCTTAACCCAGATCTCTCCTAGGTTAGCATGGTTATATTCCTCCATTTTAGTGTGAATGTACATCCTTACATCCTCAATATGAAAAACACCATAGGGTATGCTTGAGAAAGAACCATCTGAATCTGTTTCCATAGACTTGAATGGGTATTTTTTGAATTTGGGGCGAGGTCTATTTACAACATCTATCACTTGTGGAATAAACATTTTAATACCCAATAGAGAAATTTCTAGGACAAGATAAGAAAGTATAAATACCTTTTCAATCTCTTCTAGTTAGGGTTCTAAAGTGCTGAATCTTGGGACGCTATGAACTCTTCTTCGTTGCACTGCTCAGCTCTCTTATGCTTAAAAATTCATTTTTAATGTGAATTTTGATCAAGTATGATCACTTATAACCCATTTTTTCCATGACCTAATTCACCATAAATGCTCCATTTGATAAAGTTTTTAACACTTCTTCTGAAGACACAGTGAACTTCAACTGCTTCGCAATCTTCCACATTAAGATATTTTCTATCGTAGTCTTCATCAAATGCTTAAGCATGTCAGTCTTCACCTTATATCTTCATGTTGAGGCATCAACACCATTTCCTTTGGCAGGGGGTAAAGATTTTCATTAAAGTTCCCCTTGAGCTAAAACTCTCATCTTAGTTTCCGGAGGAAACATCTGTACCAAAAGATAGTACGGACTCATCCTTAGCCTCTGTTACATCCTTCTTAATCAAAATCTTACTCATCTCCTTCTTAGTCTCTATCGGATCAACCTTTTGAGTTGGTTTGTTCTTCCCTATCGGATTATCCTTCTTCATGCTTTTGCTCTTGCAGAACTTTGAAATGTGTCTATACTTATTGCAATTGTAGCACACAACATTCCTCTGACCAGTATTTCTTCCACTCATTCTGGATCTACATTGGTTAGCTTTGTGCCCAAATCTATTGCATGTATAATAGTAGCCATTGAATGATTGAAACATTCTATCATTATTATAGCCATTCATCATTTAACTTTTGCATTCTATAGCTTTATGACCAACCTTTTTACATGTGAAGCATTGACAAAGAAAAGGTGGAACATTCTGATTCTTTCTACTTCTACATTCTATTGCCTTGTGTCCAAATTTATTTCAAGAATGATAGAAACCATTGAAAGATGGGTACCTTTGAGAATTTAGTTGTCTGACCAGTGGTCTTTTAGCTTTATTCCTTTGAATCTGGATGTGCTTGCCATTGTTCCTTTGATTTGAAGTCTGATTTGATTTTGAACTTTCACCTTTTTCAAGTCCTAAACCCTCTATATCATTGGAACTTTTCTGACTTGCAATCATTTCATCAAGCTTTGCAAAACTCATCTTAAACTTGTCTTCATACATCCTTGCCTTCTCTAGATCAGATCTCAGATTTACAACTCCTGTTCAAGCCTTCCACATTCTTCTGATTTGCTTTTCACTACTACATTAAGACATTCCTCAATTCTTGTCTTCTCCTCAGCTCGCACTTTCAGACCACTGATAGATTCATTTGCATGCTTCAATTATTCACTGACTTCCTTATGTCTTTCTTTAAACTTTTTGACTTGCTCTCTCAAGTTTTTGATGCATTCATCTTCTTCTCTAAAATTTTCCTTCAGGTCTTTGATCTCATCTTTAGATCTTTCAAGATCCTTAAGAGCAGCATTAAGTTCTCCAGCTTTGTCAAGTATGCAATCTTCTTCAATTTATTTAGCAGCAAGAATCTCTTTCAAAGGAGTAGGAAATCTTCTGGCACCCATGTGTTCAATCTCCAAGATCTTCCTTGAGCGGTTAGGCTTCTTCCAAAGGACTTGGCTCTGATACCAATTGTTGAACACCCAAAATATTGAGATGGGGGGTGAATCAGTATTCTCTTAAACCATTTACACATAAAACATTTTAATCCATCTAGAATATTCAATTGTAGTAAAGAAAATTAAGCATAAAGCATGTAGCCACAATTCATAACACAAGAACACTAGGATTTTTATGAGGAAAACCAAACATAGGAAAAACTACAGTGAGGATTAGATTACAATATATATCAATAAGGCAACTGGTTAAGGATGATACAATTTGTGGACTCACTATCGAAGAATGCTCACTATAGGTGGCTCACTGCCAAAGGACTCACTGTCTTGAAAGAAAAAGATAGAAGAGGATGGGTGGCTCACTACTAGCTTTGAACTATTTACAATTGCATCTGACACATGCATGAAGTATAGTTCCAATGAAGCACAAAGTACAAAATAATACTCATTACACTGTTCTTCAACACTAGACTGCACTGGTCTGTATTTTCATCCAAAAGCACTTGTCGCATCACATTGATCACATCTCTTTCATCACCTCTCCACTTTTTGAAAACAATCATTCATATGTATATATGTCTGCTTCTTTCTCACCATCAATCAGGTTGGCCTAATTGGATGTAATGTGTGAAACATGCCATTTATAACTTGTCAGCCCCAAAACTTCACATAGACACTTTGTGCCAAGATTTAAACTTTGAAATAGGTCAGTATGACCCTAAAATAGCTCCCACTTAACTCCACAAAGCATATTTACCCTCTGTGTAACATCAATACCTTCAAGTTGGCTCCATTAGCAAGACAACAATAATATAACCTATCTGTCATTTCATGAAATTGTATGCAAACTTCCAAAAAGATTGAAACTTGACATACACATGCTTTAGATATCCATAAACTTATCCTCATATCCACACAGCAAAAAGTTCATCTGTGATAAAATGCAGAGTATCTCAACTTTGTCTTCGACATAGTCAAACATTGTCAATACAGAGTGCGATATTCTGTTAACTCTATCTTACCTTCCAGAGGACTTCAGAACTTGTAACTTCGGATTTAAAATCTCTGAACATGTATTTACAACACCTTGCAACCGCATAGATGAATATTCTATACCAGAAGAATGCAGACCAAAATACTAGAACTCTATACACTAAATGCAATATACTGACACTTAACAAAATTTCTCAACATGTTCCTTACTGGATCTTGAATCTCTTTGCATAGTTGTCTTCTAACAAGGAAAAGATGATCTTGTATGGAAGAGGAACAAATCCTCTTGCAAAATTCCCATCCAAACTGCTCTGCAGAATCATCTCCATAAATTTTAATACCATTTACCGAAACACACTGCATTAGTCCTTAGCTAACACTGTCTTCAACCTGTGATGTTGTTCTATGGACCAATGAATTCTCTGTCATCTCTACAATCTCTATTTCCATCAATAAAAACACTACTTAACATCATGCTCTACCTTATCTTTTACATACTAACAATCTCTTCATCAATGATGATGCCAACATATCTGTGGCAACTTCTAGATTACAGAGGCCAATATGGGAGTCTTAATTTTGGTAGAGCCATTTTAAAAAGTAGGGGGAAAATGGTAGAGGGTTTGGTGGAAAGGGAGAGTGATATTAATGATTTCATTTTCCTATTCAAACTTAGGTAGTGACCTCTCTGAGGAAGGGTGATATAGATCAACAGGAGTTTGCTGTGACTATTTCACAGGAAGGGCAAAGAACAGGAAGGACGATTGAAGGGTGAAGAAAGAGTTTTCTTTCTTTATTTTGATTTTGTAGAGTTTTTAGGGTGCAGGTTGTCTTTTTGTAGGTCTATGACCAAGACTATTTTGATTTGAAATTTTGTAGTGTGAAGCCAATAAACTTGGCCATCCAATCTTGTAAAACTGATTTTCAATGCAATGAAATTTCAATCAATCTGTTTGCATTTTTTTACTGTTAATTTCATTTAATTGGTGCTATTGAAGTGAGTAGTTTCTGTGTACCTTCCTTCCCCCAATTGCATTAGTTGTATTAGAGTGGGTTGTTCTTGAGTCTATAGACAGATTGTCAAACATGAGGCAACTTGTAGCAATACTTGTGAGTTATGGTTTTTGAGAAAGTGCCTCCAAGAGTGGCCCCATGAGGTAGGAGTAGAGGTGGAGGTAGATATCAAAGCTAGAAGATTCTAAGATTGCAAGTAGATTCACCAAAGAGAGGTAGTTTGCACTAGGACTAAGCTTGTGGGTATTGAGAAAAATGTATGCAAGAGGAGCTCCATGTGGTTGGGGTAGAGCTAGAGCTAGAGATGGAGGTAGAAATCCTCTAGGTGATGTGTGTGATGATGATTTCAGATCCTTGAGAAGGTAGGTTAAAGCATTACAAGAAGAAATTAGAAGAGGTTTTGCACAAAGGAGAGAACCTGTGAGTGACGAGGATGCAGCTACAAATGCGAATGATACAAGTAGTGAAGAAGAGGAAGCAATGGCAGTAGCTATGAATGATCCTTTGGTGAGGGCATTGAAAAAAATTAGAAAGAGACCAAAAATTGATGTTCCTACATTTAGTGGGAATTTGAATCCTGAAGAGTTAATGGATTGGATCAACAACATGGAAGAGTATTTTGAATTTGAAGAGGTTGAAGACCCTGATAGAGTAAAATTTGCAAAAAATAGATTAAAAGGACATGCTTTCATTTGGTGGAGAGAGGTTCAATTGGAAAGAGGAAGGAGAGGCAAGGAGAAAATTACCAAGTGGGATAGAATGGTGGAGAAGATGAAGAGACAATTCATCCTAGTGGATTATGAATTAGATTTACTCAAGAAAATGCAAGGTTTAAAACAAGGAACCAAAACAGTGAAGGAGTATATAGAAGAGTTTCATAGGATCCTGGTTAGAGAAGGACATGTTGAAGCTACTAAGGAGAAGGTTGCAAGGTACATTAAAGGTCTGAGGCTGAGCATACTGTTGTCTCTCAGATTTGCACCCTTGCTGAGTTGTAAAACTTGGCAATATGGAGAAATATAGGATCTTTCCAGGTCTGTGGGTCACCTGTGATGGAAAGAACCTCCGGAGAAGGCTAGCTTCCTAGCTGGTTATCACCTATAATCTACTGGATTTCCAGAGGAAAAGGGAAAAGGAATGCTTTTGTAAATGAAAGTTAAAAACTGGGAAATCTAAAAATAAGAGTGATTCACCAAACTTGATATGGTTAATGAAACTCAGACTTGCATACACTTGGCCATAGACAACAGAAACTAAACCTACACAACCTATTACCGTATGTTTACAAAAAACACTTCATAAAGAGGCCTAAATGCATTAAAATCTTTAAAAGGAAGCTAACTTCACAGTTTAAAGGCCCTATAACACTTTAAGACACAGTTTGCAACCTACATAAATACAGCTTCTGCAGAAAAGGGTATTGAAACATAAGACAAAGTCACAAGGAAACAAAAATACCTCACAAATGACCTGATCAAACACTTGATAATACCCAATACTACAAAAATAAGAAGGCAAAATCTAACTATCAATGGTATCCAAGGTGTTCTTTGTATTTCATATGCCAAAAAGAGTTACAAAAACATGCTCAAACTGAGTAGGATTGCAGAAAAAATCACTAACTCTAGAATGTACATGGAAAAGAACCCCTTACAAAGAGTCAAATGAATGACTATATACTCTCCAAACAGCTGCAATGAGATAAGGATGAGCCATCTCCATTTTCGTGCATCTCATAAATGTCTCCAAAATATTTGCTAAAAGTCCTTCAAAATGGGTTTCCAATGCAAAAATAGTCAAGGCATGCCATCACTAATCATAAAAGCACCAGAAAATGTCTTTAAATGCCCTTAAATTCTCTTTAAGGCCATTGAAACAAGACAAATTTGTGCAATAACTCCTCAACCTGTTTGTCAAACTCACCCTGTAGCATCATAAATGTCTGATATTCTGCATAATAAATGACATAAATCTACATTTTTTCTACATTTATCAAACATTGACTAAGAGGTTTATAATTACACCACCTTAGTTAATGTTTTACATTCCAAATTTATTACAATTCTATGTAGAAAATAATGGCATTTAGGACAACATTTAATTTCCAAATTTTGCATAGTTCAGGGACCAATTAAATGTCGTGAAGGAACGACAAAGTAATCGACAAGACTTACTTTTCCATGTGTGATAAATTTGCATAATATTGTCCTTTTGCATTTTTATTACAAATGATAAAGTAATTCATAATTCATTACTTTATCATTCGTTTACAATATTTAATCTATTTCTAGATTATGCAAAAATGACAAAACAATACCTGTAACTCCTAGGCAAAAATCACATGACTCCACACGCACCTTTTACCTCTCGTATCTCACTTGCATCATATCATGTATTTCAAGGCTACGTCAAAACACCTTATGACCCCTAGCCATTCATACGTTTTAAAATGCATACATATCTATCATGCCTACAAGGTCCAAAGCAATACATTTTAAACCAACCCTTATGCCTCCCTATACACACTACCATGTCCTTCATATGACATTTCACCCACCTTATGACCCCTATGACATGACTTAGCGAAATAAGGCTCTCGACCTTGTGTTTCTCATAATGCATTTTTTACTTTGGAAAAGACAAAAGGAAGAATCATGCCCTCACAACCACATGTGGACTATCATTAGGTTTTAAAGACTTTTGTAAGTCTTTACCACAGCTTAAATAGATATCAATGATTTTGCAAAACAAAAGTCAAAAACACAAGAAGAAAATGCATATTCGAGCATAGAAAAATAGGGTTTGAAACCCTATCTCAGATCATTTTGACTTTGCCATTTCGCTGTGAGCTTTGTTGAGCTGCCACCATAAGGAGGGTTTGAGAGCTCAAACTACATGATTTCTGTCAATTTTTTGAAGATTTTGATGTATAATCTCTGAGGATTTTGCAAGGTAAGTTGTTTTCTTTGAGAACTTGACCTCTTCTAGTTGATTTGGCATTGATTTTGGGGCTCCATGGCTGCATTTTTTACTAGTTTTAATGCATTTTTTGCTATTTTCTGTCATGGCCGACCACCTGTATTGGATTTCGACTGTGTGAGGCTGCCATTTTGACTAATTTTTTGAGGGAGAAACTGCACTCTTAACAAAACAAAAGCCAGAAAGAAAAGAGGTAATCCCTTATTTGTTGTTGATCTCTTCTTTTTTCTGAGATTCATTGTTGTATTTGCTCTGCTGTGGCACGGTTAAAAAAAACTGGGTATTTCCCTTTGAAATGAGTTCGAAGGGTTTCATTTTTCTACTTGAGACTTTCATTTCTTGCTCAAAATGAGCTCCAGCCATGACAAAACTTGTAAAAAGAGAACAACTCTGTGCATTCTAAATTTGAAAATCTGCATTTTTGGTTATATCTGCAACTTTTTCTTTATTTTCTAGCATTTGACTATGCTGAGGCATGATTTGAGGTATTTCTGAGTATTTTATTCTTCAAAAGAGTTGAAAACTTTGGATTTTTCCTTCTACACCTGCATTCTCGGCTCAAAATGAGCCCCCAACTTATGACAAAACTTGTAAAAATGAAATCTTTGTGCATTGGGCTACTAGAGGCGCGATTTGGGCATTCTGGGCATTTTGAACTTGAAAATCTGCATTTTCTTTTCACTTCTGAGCACAACACTATTGGCAAGAGACACTGTGTGGTTTCATGAGTGTTGTCATTGATGGCAACAAAGTCTATTACACACATCCGCAATACATAGTATGCCTATACCGGAAGTTAGATTGAAGATTGTTTTGGTCCAGTGAACAAGAACAAAGTATGCAACAAGGTCCGACAATCAGGTCTGGATCTCTCAGATGGTGTAACTTAGAAAGTTGTAGACTTGGATAACTCAAGAGGGGTATCATTACTACTATATTCTAGAGATTTAGCCTCCGGTGATAAAGCATGAAAAAGATATGAGCATCTAAGTGTTGGGTTCCAGACAGACAAAGCAGACAGAGAAAGAACTAACCGGCAGAGCATTAGACTTTAATCCGGATGAGTAAAAGGTGTTGATCAAGCTATTTGGGGGATTATACATTTGGCTGATATGATTAATGACTTCTATGCCTATACTTTTGATGCGCATCACAAATCAAGCATGGATTCTGCCAACAGATCAGTAACTTGCAAATATCTTGAAATGTTCTTTTTACCGACTAGGAAGTTGATGAGAATCCTTTATGTGGATATATATACTAGATGGATCCCAGTATGTAGGTGTGTGGTGTGAAGGAGGGGGGAAATAAAGTGCGAAGAAAAGAAGGGATCAATGTGAAAGCAACAATTCAAGTCCAGTATGTGACAGAGCAACAACACTAAAATAGAGGAAGAATGAAGTGCATCAGATCAGTGTATTGTGCCTAACTAGAACTAAACTCTTGCATTTGTAGATGCCTCTAATTAGTTCAAACACCTGATTACCTTCTATAAGTTTTATAGACAGTGAGCCTCTTGTGAGTAGTGTGCTCAGGCAGTGAGCCCTAATTGGCAAGTGCCATTTTGTACTCCATTATTCTTTTAACAGATAATACAATCTTGGGTTAGTCACCCCATGGTTTTTCCCTTAACAGGGTTTTCCACGTAAAAATCCTTGTGTTATGTGTGTTGATTTTATTTCTATTCTTATGATCACATATGCCTAAATGTTTTGATGTTGTACTAATTATTAAAGAAGAAAAGAAAGTTAAAGTAATTTGAGATAACTGATTCACCCCCCCTCTCAGTTATCTACCTTGTTTCCAACAATTGGTATCAGAGCTAAGTTCCTCTGAACAAAGCCTAACAGCTTGAGGAAGATCTGGGAATCTCAATGGATATATATGGTATGAAGGAACAACTTCAGTCTGCCCTAGATGACCTTGAACAATCCCACTCTGAAGTCAAAAATTTGAGAGAAAGACTCAAACAAGTTGATGATTTCATAAATGTGCTAAAAGAAAAACTTAGTATCTCTATGAAAAAGAGAAAGGAACTACTTCAAAAATTAGCAAATCAGAGTGAAGCCAATAATACTAATGAGGATCTGGATGACAAAAATAAATTATGTGAGAAACTGTCAAAAGACGTCATTATGGTAAGGCATGAAATGGAATCAGGGGTTATGAGATTCACCCAAGAAATTTAAGAAAAGAGGAAAATTGAAGATAATCTAAAATAATCCCTCAAGGAGAAAACAAAGGACTACCACAAAATGGATAGAATAATTAGGTATCTTGAATCAGATCTTGAAGAAGCTAGAGACAATCGAGAACAACTTGAGAATCAGATAGACACTCTTAAACAAGATCTTCAAATAACAAATGAATACAAAGAGAAATTCAAGATAAGCTCAGCCCAACTTGAAGTTCTCCTTGAAAGCCAAAAGAGGGTAGATGATAAGCGTGGCTTGGGATATGAGAACGGTGAAAGCTTCGGATCTGGTTAGAACAAATTTGGATCAGGAAATCAAAGAAACATGCCTAGAAGACCTCTGGTAAGGCAACCAAATGCCCAAAGATATCCATCCTTCAATGGATACTGCTTCAATTGCAACAATTTTAGTCATAAAGTAACTCAGTACAGGAGGAGAATGAATCAGACTAATTCATCCTTCTCTGGACAATCTTTTAACTACAAAAGGTATGGTCACAAATCTCATGAATGCAGAAATATGCAAATAAACAATTCATTTAATGGTAGATGCTTTGCATGCAATATACTGGGACATATGGCTAATCAATGTAGATCAAAAGGATATCACTCAAATAAGCAAATAAATGTTGTCTGTTACAATTGCAATAGATCCGGTCATATTGCCAAATTCTGCAAAAACAGAAATCAGGATAGAAAAGGTCTGGTGGAACCTAATCAAAAATAAGATAAGGGCAAAGGTAAAGTGAATGCGGATGAAGTTCAAAATGAGATGAGCAAGATTTGGGTAAAGAAGAGTATAGAAAATATTGGGGATGGATCCGTACCGGAATCTGATGCTAATATTCCTTCCAGAAACTAAAAAGGTGAGCTCTAGCTCATGGGGAGTCAAAGAGAAAAACAAATTCCCCCAGCCAGTCAATTAGTGCCTAAGTTTGGCACATGGAATGCTGTAGATTAAAGGGTTCTTAGAAAAATATCTAAATAACCCTCAGTAAAAATATGAAAGGTCTGCATGGAGTTTTGCAAGAGTTTAACCACTCAAGTTGATCCGGTTTGACAACCATCTGGTAAAGTAGGATTTTCATAGATAGATCTGGTATGATTCAGAATTAAAATACTTTGATCTATGGACCCATGGCATGACTGAAGAAAAGAAGATACATTGTCAATCCTCACTGACAATGATTCTAAGATCAGCACAATGATTCGAGAAGATCTCTCTTAAAACAGGGTAACCAGATAACTTAAGTTGTGCATTTGTTACAAAAAGAAATTAGGGTTTGTGCAAGAATAAAAGGGTTCTTTCACTCATCATTTGCACACTTGCATTCACGAAGAAGATAAGAAGAGCTCTGCAACAAAGTTTCTACAATTCACTCAAAGATCAACTGGAAAATCGAATTCAACTAGTGATTTGTTCTAGCTTCTATTTCAAACCCTAAAGTGTAAAAAGGTACTTCCATTCTGAAAATCTCTCTCTAAATCTTTTGCAAGATGGCTACTCTAATAGTTGTAAAGATCACTGATAGGCCGTGTCCTAAATTCAAGAAACACCCCTATAAATCTCTAGAAGTTGATCCTTTAGGCGCATTTTCTAGCATTCTGCATGGGGTATTGCACGTAGAAGATGTCAGGGTCTATTTCCATGCCAACATTGAGGAATTTGGAGACTCTAAATTGATGGAAATCTATCACAAATAGCTAATAGATGAGAGTTTTGAACTCAAACCTCAATTCAAGGCCATCTGGGATAAACACTTCAGACATTGCATACACTTTCCCTATTTTGTAGAAGATGATTGGGTCTGGTATGTCCTAAGTAGGATGCATGATAATTTCATGTGGTTAATAAGGCCCTTCAAGATAACAAAAAATGTCATCAGGGCAGTGACTAGACTGCATTCTTCCGGTGGGTTACCTGCACTTAAATCTATCAAGAACTAGATAGTAACTGAAGCCACCGGATCTAAGTTTGACAAAAAAAGTAGTGACCATAGATGACATCATAGATCCAGATGTCAAGTTTGCCTCAATGATAATTGGATACAAAATCTATCATTTGAGAAGGGAGAATTCTGTGTCTGGAACTGCAATATATGCAGCATATCAGATGTTGAGAGAAGACGCAGATTATGACCTATGTGATCTTCTCCTAAATCAACTATTAGAAAACCTACAGAAGATCAAAAAGGATAAGAAGAATTCCTTCAAATGTGGTTGTCTAATACTGTGTCTATTCTTCTATTACATGAATGAGCTACCCAAATCAAGTGGTTGGGTTTGGCAAAATGACAAACCAGTTGCAATCCAGACTAGAAATTATATGTATGGACTTGGTGATGCTAAAGCTCAAAACATAGCTCTCTGGGGTTACTTTAAGAACTTCTAAAGTATGATGCAAGCCAGAGAGAGAATACCTCAATCCATGGTTGAGAAATACAAGGATATAGTGTGCTTCATGGTTGACACTGATCAATGCCTAATGGAGGCAGTTGAGCCTAGAATAGTGTGGATAATGCCTATGGGATACGAGGTCGATGAGAAAATCTTGGAGCTACATATTCAACACCTGTTGAGCTAGCCTAAGGACCCTAAGGTAGAAAGGTTTGGAACCTTTCAAGAACTAAGTGTAAAAATACATGTTGAGTTAAGACAACCAGAGATAAAGAGGAAAGTAAGAAGGGAAGTTGAGGAAATTGCCAAAAGATTTGGCTTATCTAAAGAGGAAGTAGATGCAAACAGAGAGAAAATGGAGAAGGCTGAGAAAGAGAAATAAGAAGCAAAGAAAGGAGATGTTCCGGTACAAGCCTCCTCTTGGACTAGATCTTCCAAGAGCTTTGCATCTTCCACTCCTAAAAGCTCAAGGGCCACCAAATCGGAAGTCAAGACATCCAGAAAAGGAGAAAAGAGGATGAAGACCAAAGCCACAAGGTCATACACAAGTCTTAAAGATGATGAAGAAACATAATTTGATGAGGAAATCAAGAAAATGAAGAAGAAAACATCTGGAGAATTCTCTACCAGTAAAAATAAGGAAGAAAAGGCAGAAGAATTTGTTGAAAAGCCCACTCTTTCCATTGATGATATCATCAAGGCAGTTACTGTGGATGGGAACCTGCAACCAGTAACAGAGTTCTATGATGAATACAGTGATACTAACAAGAGGATTTTGGAGGAAGCTACTGTCAGGTACCTGAATATTTACAATAAAGAATTCATTGAAATTATATCCTTAATTCCTAAGAGTCTAGAAAAAGTACTTGAACTGAGAAAAGAAAATACAAAGGCAAAAGACTTAGAGATTCAGGAACAGATAGCAATTCAGCTCTATCCTTCTATTACTCCAAAACAAATGGGCATGATCTTTAAGGACTGTAAGGATGAATTCTGGAGTAAAGCAAGAATGAATAAACTTATGCTTGGAGAAACTGACCAAGTAGCAAGTGAGACAAAAGATATCCTCTAGGATGCTTTGAAAAGATTCAATCTTCATATTATAGAGGAATCAGTTGAAGAACCTTCTACCATGGATGTTGAAGGATTAAATGTAACCAATGAAGAATCTTCTGATGTAGAAGGATCAAAAGAGATAGATAAAGAGAAGTCTAAGGACTTGGATTCCTCTGTTCTAGAAGAGGACGTTCATGAAGCAACAAACTCCGGTGACATCTCTCCTCTAGATCCCACTACAGACATTCCACACTTTGAAGCTGAAGGAGAAGATAGAAGAGAAGAGAAGATGATTCAAGAAGAAGAGGTTAAGGGAAAACAAGAAGAACAAGTAGAAAAGACAAATGATGATTGTTCTGATATCCCAAAGAAGACTCATTCACCAGCAAGAGACACTGCAGAGGCAGTGAAGAACTTCTTAAACAAAGAAATGATGGAGATAGATGAACGAGAGCTATTTCAAGGACCACTAAATTTTGACTCTCTCTGGTTCAGACAATAAAAATAGCATCTTTTGCTCAAGCCAAAGCAAAAGAAAAACTCCTAAAATCTCACATGGAAGACTGTGAATTGTTGGAGATTGCATCAGGGATGCTAGAGCAGATAATGCCATCATTCCAAAAGGATCCTTTAGCCTCACCATCCAACAACCTGAAATCTTTGGTAAATTCTGTTAGCACTCACTTTGAATCTCTAGAAAAATTAGCAGAAGCAAAGGTCCGGAAGGAGTTTTTGGGAAAAAGATTCATTGAAGTATAGGGACTCATTGCTAATGATAGGAGGATGCTAGACATTGGAATAAAGAGCCTTGAAAATGCTCTTAAAGATGGTGGGGACATGTACAAATTTTGTCTATCTTGGCCCAAAGTGACAGAGGATATTGAAAAGAAGGTGAAAGAACAAGAAGGTAAGCTATCAAGTTTATCTCAGAATTTTGATCCCCTTACTACCTCTTTAATGAATCAAGATTGCCAGGCCATTGTCATCATAAATGAAATAAAGAGGCTGAACAAAGAAAAGAAGGATATAATAAATAGAATGAGTGAACTCAAAGGGATAATTATCCCTAAGTTAGAGGCAGTGCATGAGGCCTTGACAAATGCTCAGACCACAGCCCAGACTAGTGATCCGACAGATTTAAGAAGGACAGAAGCATATGCATTTTTGTTGAGTGGTCATATCTCCATTTTGGATAGGATGAAGCAGAGTTGGGCCACAAAATTTTTACAGTTGAAGGCCACTTTTGCTGATATACTTAAGTATATGTAAGTATAACATATACATATACTTATGTGGCCATGTATAGGTTAATTTTTGCAAAATTTTGGTATGTGGATTCCACCCTTTGCCATTGATGTCAAAGGGGAAGTGAGGAGTAGTGAAAAATGTGGAATCTAGCTAAGGGGGAGCTCCAGTAAAATAGTACAAAAGATAGAGCATCAGCCAAGGGGGAGTTACTGCGACACTTAGCCATTTTTCACTAAGTGTTTCCATCAATGCCAAAGGAGGAGATTGTTGGCAAGAGACACTGTGTGGCTTCATGAGTGTTGTCATTGATGGCAACAAAATCTATTCCACACATCCACAGTACATAGTATGCCTATACCAGAAGTCAGATTGAAGATAGTTTTGGTCCGGTGAACAAGAACAAAGTATGCAACAAGGTCTGACAATTAGGTCCAGATCTCTCAGATGGTGTAACTCAGCAAGTTGCAGACTTGGATAAGTCAAGAGGGGTATCATGATTACTATATTCTAGAGATTTAGCCTCCGGTGATAAAGCATGAAAAAGATATGAGCATCTAAGTGTTGGGTTCCAAACAGATAGAGCAGACATAGAAAGAACTGACCGGCAGAGCATTAGATTTTAATTTGGATGAGTAAAAGGTGTTGATCAAGCTATTTGGGGGATTATACATTGTTGACTGACATGATTAATGACTTCTATGCCTATACTTTTGATACACATCACAAATCAAGCATGGATTCTGCCAACAGATTAGTAACTTGCAAATATCTTGAAATGTTCTTGTTGCCGACTAGGAAGTTGATGAGAATCCTTTATGCAGATGTATATACCAGATGGATCCTAGTATGTAAGTGTGTGGTGTGAAGGAGGGAGTAAATAAAGTGTGAAGAAAAGTAGGGATCAATGTGAAAGCAGCAATTCAAGTCCGGTATGTGATAGAGCAACAACACTAAAACAGAGGAAGAATGAAGTGCATCAGATCAATGTATTGTGCCTAACTAGAACTGAACTCTTGCATTTGTAGATGCCTCTCATCAGTTCAAACACCTGATTACCTTCTGTAAGTTTTGTAGATAGTGAGTCTCTTGTAGGCAGTGTGCCTCTTGTGAGTAGTGTGCTAGGGCAGTGAGCCCTAATCGGCAAGTGTCATTTTGTACTCCATTATTCTTTTAATAGAGAATACAATCTTGGGTTAGTCACCCCGTGGTTTTTCCCTTAATAGGGTTTTCCACGTAAACATTCTTGTGTTATGTGTGTTGATTTTATTTTTGTTCTTATGATCACATATACTTATGTGTTTTGATGCTGCACTAATTATTAAAGAACAAAAGAAAGTTAAAGTAATTTGAGATAATTGATTCACCCCCCTCTCAGTTATCTTCCTTGTTTCCAACAAACACATGATAAATGGCTTCTTTTCTTCATTATACGACCATTGTGAAACTGTATTTCATGCTGTAACAAGCTGCATTCATTTGAAACAGTTACAAAAGAACACTTGTCTTTTCTGTATAATGTACTCCTTTGTCTGGAATTATCATAACTTAAACCCACATTTGGCTTTTGCTGTCTGGAAAAGACTGAGGAAAAAGGATTTTGTCTTCATTAAGGTTTCTATATAAACAAACCCCATCACTATATATGGCTGTCAAGATTATCACAGCTGCATGGGTACTTCATATTCTTTGACAAACTAGTAGAAATGCCATAAAAAATGAAAGTTGCATTCATTTCTGTGTTTGACATCTCTTCTATGGTTATATCTTTACAAGGTGTTGTGAGCAATATCTTTTTTTCCTGTGACAGTCATTATAAGCTTTGCTATAGATTATCTCTTTTGAAAGCAACTGAAGCTCCTCCTTGTTTAGTTTGTCCCAAGAACTCCACATTCTCTTATATAAATCACTGTCTTGGAAGACCTCTATCAAGATTGTTTGTCTTATATCATTGTTATGTAGGTGACAAAACCCTTTACCATGTTGACTCAGCACCAAACTCTTTATATGCTAGCTGTATGTTGTTTCTTATTTGTGCCTGGCTGTTATCACTTTGTGTTGATTGTCACTTTGGCTATTCTTTTTTAAAAATGTCACTATAATTGTTTAGAATGAATAAAAATGTATGAGATCCTGACATTTTATGATCATTTGCTCTTCATGTTCTGATATTATAGTTACATTGCTACCATGACAGCACCTATTGCTTGTTCCATTATTGTATATGACTGCCCTTTTTGACATGATATAAGGTTGCTACATGCATTCAAAGTAATTTGACACTTCATTGATGACACAAAATGAAAAAGGTACTCGTTCCATGAATGTATGGCTATACTTTTGTCCTAGAATGATGTTCTTTTATAACAGTTTACTATTGCACTTTCATGATGATTGTTGCTGCACTTTTCTCTACCCTTTATGCATGTATGTTGCTATTATTTTACACTGTTTGCTCTGAGACAAGACTCCAAATGATTCAAAACTTATGAAAGGTTTAAAAAATCTCATCACAAAGACTCTGTTGCTCCATTTTTTCTCAATATACTCTGTTCCATTGTGCATTAGATGAGATTCTAAGACAATCTCTATCATTATCTCTATGATATGGAGCTATATATGACATAACTATACTTAGCATTATTGGCTGTGCTTTGGTGATATAATTGTCAAGAAGGATGAACTCTTCAATTTTCTATCCACCACTTTGACACTCATATATGCATCGAGCATCATGATCACTGCTTATTACACTGTGACCAGCTTGACACAACATTCCCAATATGCCTATGAATGAGATTTTACTTTGACAGTGACTTTGTACTATATCACTGTTTGCTCTTTCATTACACAACACCACTGTTTGATTTTGATAAACATCTTGCACTGTTTGAACAACATTTGCATTACTGATTTGTCATTCATCTGGTTATTGATCAACTTCTACAGTACCTATTAGTGTTGATAATCTTCATTATAACATTTGCTTCTTAGCTGATTGTATCATTCAACTCACAAACCTATAGCATGATATCAATGCAATTTTGCCATGTACTCCTCAAAATGAATGTTTTGTTGTTCTGTACCTTTGTGACATCCATGACTATGATTGTCCCAGAATGTATGGATTATACTTTGTATGTTGTTCCTTTATGGATGTTGCTGCTCCTTTATACTACACGATTGTTGTCCCAACCTTATGACAGTCTGCTGTTCCATTATATGCTATGACAGCACTTACTACTGTTCCATATGACTATATATGTGTTTGGAAATTCATGTTCTCTACTAATGATTGTGATAGTTTGGGAATGAAAACATTGGCAACAATAAACTCTATCACATAGCCGTACCTTCTCAATGTTGTTATGCCTAGTCCATGTTCTCTCTTTTCATCTATGATTATTTTATCATGGCTGTGTATGTGATTGCCTTCTTGCTGACTGTTATTTCTCTTGATAGCTGTGATCTACTTTCTGAATATGCTCCTTGGGATATGCTTTTGCATTTGTATATTGCATATGAAATGTTCTATAAGGATTATGAGCTGGGCTCAACCCTTGTGGGAGCCACATTTCCTCCACTCATAATGTAACTGATAAATCAAACAAAAATATAATTACATCTATATCTGCACATGAAGCAAATTTGTTAGAAAATAAATGCATGTTTTGGATGTGTTTGATGACTTGATTGTTCTCTAGGACATCAAGTATACATTTCTTGTTTAATGCAATTGAGGATCAATTTATACATGTATGATATTTTTTTCATGTATGGTTTGGGACCATTCATTGCTTAGAGCATTTCTCTAACACCACAATTTTTGCCAGATGCAGGAACCAAGGATGACATAAAGCTAGGAAGGACAAAGACAACTCAGGGCGATAGGACAACACACCAGAACTAGAACCAGTCATTCTCAGGCAATGATTGACCTCTGACCTTACATGCACATTACTTATATTTACTTATTCATGTATAGATTGTTCTTCTATTTCATTGAATAAGACAGTTAACCTCACGGCTTGTGTGAGATAATGAATATTTTACATTCAATAAAGATTATTTATTTTTTGGAAAAGAGTTTTGCATAAACCCTTCTCATGTTACATGCACCTGGATAAATGCAGTAAACTAATAAACATAATCTCCTGAATTATTTCATTTATGCACTTGAATGTAATGTGTGAAGGACTAGATGAAATGTACCTTATAAGTTTTGAATCAAAACTCTACCTGGATGTGCCATAGTGAAAATTAGGTAACACATACAAGAAGAGATGGATTTGGTGAGAGTTTACACAACAGAGGATGCATATCAATTTTCCTTAAAAATTGAGGAAAGAATGAACAAAAGCTATGAAAGTGAGTTAAGAGGAAGAGATCATGATGGAAGAACTAGAGAAAGGTCTTATGGAGAGCAAGATAATAATCAGCAAATTTAGAAAAATACAGACCAAGGTAGTAGCAAAGCTCAGAGGTATGAAGACTCATATGGCCCTAGAGATCAAAATTGGAGAGGTAGAGGAAGATCCGATAGAGGATTTGGAAGAGGAGGTTTTCAAGGAACATGTTATAGGTGTGGAGAAGAGGGACATCGAGCTTATGATTTCCCTCATAATCAAGAAAGAACTAGTAGAAGGACTAAAAATAATGCAAGGGCACCAAATGCGAATAAGGAAGATGTAGAGTCATCACATTCAGAAGAAGTAGAAAGTGGAGAAGTACTTGTTACAAGAAGAACCCTGATAAATGAAGGAAAAGAACCATATCAAAGGAAAACATTGTTCCAAACAAGATGTCAGTGCGAAGGTAAAGTATGTAATGTGATTGTTGATGGTGGTAGTACTGACAATCTCATTTCTGAAGAGATGGTGAGTAAATTGCAGCTAGAGAGGAGAAAACATCCGCATTCATATATGATAGCTTGGCTACAAGATGACAAGAAAGTTTTAGTTAGCGAACAAAGCTTGGTAAATTTTAATATAGAAAATTATTATGATGAGATTTTGTGTGATATTATGCCTATGGATGTTTTTTATATGTTATTGGGAAGACTATGATAGTTTGAAAGGAAAGAAATACATGATGGGTTTTCCAATACATACACCTTGACAAAGGATGGATTTCAACACAAGTTGAAGCCCTTGAGTAAGGAAGAAGGTAAGGTATGTAATAACAGTGGTAATTGTTTGACTAATGGAGTTAAAGAGTTAGTGAAAGAGGGTGAGGATGAAGATTATGATTTGCTAATGCAAGTTGCAGCAGTGTTGATTGCATTCAAGAGGGGTAGAATGAAAGTTTCAGTGGAGAAATAAAAAGAGGTAAAATCTAATTTTTGTAAGAATTTTGTTGAACTTGATTTATTTGAGGATGATAAGATTAGCATAGGGAAGGATATTACAAAAATTGACACATTGGAAAATGAAGGTACAAGTGAGGAGGAAGATAAGCATGTGAAGGTTGAGTTGTTTGATGATCTCTTGGCTGATAAAGAGATTGTTGAAGATGAAGATCTTAAAACTAATAGCTTGTTGCAGGATGGAAAATATGAATATCTTGACTATTTTACTAACATTGATGTGAATACAGAGGAGAAAGAGTTTGTAGCTAAACCTTGTCTTTTAGGAGACATAGAGAAAGAGGAACACAATGTTGCAGAAGAGGAATATGATGGACAAATTGTTGCAACGGTTTCAAGGAAAGAGGTCATGTATAAATTTGAATATTTTAATAAAGAGGATGACATTGAAGCTTATGATTTTCCAAAGTTTCCTAGTGCATATTGTGGGAATTGGATTATGTGAAAAGAGGGAGAAAGAGAGGAAAAATGAAACAAGGGACATTAAATTCTAGAGAAAACTAGTAAAGCATATTCAGGCAGATAAGACAAATAAGTGGATTTAGAACAAGCACATGAATTATAAATGTTTATGCATTTCACTCATGAATCATTTCAATCTACCTTGGGTGTCTGAAGCAGGGGCATCCACATAGATGGAGCCATTTTTGGTAACTGTTTCTTTTTCATTTATTGCTTGCTCTAATTTTGACTGCCTACAGTAGTCCCCGTCAACTTTGATTTCCACCCCCTTGTTTTAGTCATGCTTAGAAGAAACAAAGAATGTGGTGTTGTAGTTGTTTAAATTTTCTTTACTATTTTCTCAATCTATGTGGTGGTGAGTAGTTATGACAGTGATTATGACTAGTGACCACTAAAAAAATTAAAATACATATTTGTGGCAGCTTCCAGATTGTGTAGGCTAATATGGGAGTCTTAATTTTGGTAGATTCATTTTTAAAAAGTAGGGGAAAATGGTAGAAGGTTTGGGACAAAGGGAGAGTGATATTAATGATTTCATTTACCTATTCGAACATAGGCAACGGCCTCTCTAAGGAAGGGTGATACAGATTAGCAGGAGTTTGTTGTGGCAATTTGTGTTTGTTCTGACTATTTCATAGGAAGGGGAAATATCAGGAAGGACAGTTGAAGGGTAAATAAAGAGTTTTCTTTATTTGTTTTGATTTTGTAGAGTTTTTAGGGTACAGGTTGTCTTGTTGCAGGTCTATGACCAAGGCTATTTTGATTTGAAATTTTGTAGTGTGTGGCCAATAAACTTGGCCATCCAATCTTGTAAAATTGATTTTCAATGCAATGAAATTTTAGTCAGTTTGTTTGCATTTGTTTTACTATTGATTTCATTTATTTGGT
Organism: Cunninghamia lanceolata; assembly: GCA_027924645.1. Taxonomy (NCBI): domain Eukaryota; kingdom Viridiplantae; phylum Streptophyta; class Pinopsida; order Cupressales; family Cupressaceae; genus Cunninghamia; species Cunninghamia lanceolata. The sequence goes on along the minus strand of BSBN01000635.1, from coordinate 7,619,893 downwards.
GCTATTGAAGTGAGTAGTTTATGTGGACCTTCTTTTCCCCAATTGCATAATTTATGTACAATAATTGATATCAGCAGAGATAATACATATAGCAGCCATTCTATCATTCTATTGTTCTATGATTCTATTATTGAATCAATCAAACCAGTGAATATCTAAGAAATAAATTAGCGATCAAATAAAGCTATGTTCATTGGAAGAAAGTCATATAAGGATCAAACAACATGAAATATATCAAGTCATATATATATAGACACACACACACACACACACACACACACTATACTATACAACAAATGTTAACAACAAAGAATGATATATTGCAATCCTTGGACAGAACTTGAAATCCATCAAGAGGTACTTTATATCAATCATCTAAAAAATTCCTAAGAAATCCATTTTGAAATCAAGGAGATGTTTGCAAGTAGGAAAGACGGCCCTTCCAAGTTCACGAGACATGAAGAGGATGGCCCTTTCATGCTCTCATCAAGTTGGCTAAGAGATGAGAAGGATGGCCCTTCCATGCTCTTGACCTTAATCAAAGATAATGGCCCTCTTGAGCTTGATCATGGAGGATGGTCCTCCAAGGTGGCCTAGGAGCTGCAAGGCAGATGCCCCCCTTACATGCTCTTGGTAATATTAAGGATGACCTACCTTGATATTACTACTTGCAAGTACTCCTAAGGAATTCACTATGTGATTGACTTGATGGATTGTGTTATGATGGATTGAACCAACTATTGTTTATTCTATGATGTCTTGATCTCATTATTAATTATGTTATGATGTATTGCTATGAATATTAATGATGTTATGATCTGAATTTTATCATAATTTATTGATCTTTAATATTTATATATTGTCCTTTTCTAGTAGTTATTATTGTTTCCAGGCCAAGAAATTAGGTATATCCCAAAAGGGGACATTACAATGGACTCTCCAAGTTGACACATAACCACCTAAGGTGGATTGAAGCCATGTGTGAAATATATGTATAATTACTTATTAAATAATAAGTAATAACATTAGTATTTCTACACTAACACCCCCCCTTAAGCACAACTTAGGTGGGCACGATAAGGATGGGTCTCGACTACTAGGCCTGAGGAGGTACCCATGTACTAATGCATCTCTCATAAGGTGGAGAAAGAAAGAAAACCCCTTGGGAAAAAAACTTTCATCTAAAAGAAAGAAATATGAAAAATTGCTTGCTATGTGGCTATAATGAAGTCTTGCTTTGAAGATTCTTTGGAATCCTTTCGTGAAGCAAAGGAACTGATATCAATCTTCTGTTGCAATGAATCTCTGGAAGTTCTCTAAGAATCAACTCAGGATTCACATGTAGTGCATTAGATGATGGTGATGTGGAAATGTTCTTGACACATCTCAATGCAATGCAAAAACAAAGTTGAAGGATGATGGAGTAGTGGAAGTGTTTTTGATATATCTCTATGGAAGTGCTCTTGGCACAACTTGAAAGTGCTCTTGACAAAACTCAGAAGTGGAAGTGATCTTGACATATCTCTAAGGAAGTGCTCTTGGCACAACTCAGAAGTGTTCTTGACACAACTCTATGAACCCCCATATTTCAATATTTTATCCTCTTTGAGATTTGTGGCACTTTATGAGTTGAGTGTGTGTATAACCCCCAAATTGCTTGATTAAGCCCCTTAACTGAAAATGTGGAAAGAAGTGTGAAAGTGTTCTAGACATAACTCAAGGAAGTGCTCTTGACACGACTCTATGGAAGTGCTCCTGGCACAACTTGAAAGTGTTCTTGGTACGACTCTATACACCCCTTGATTCAGTATTAGGTCACCCCTCAGATCTGTGGCACTTTATAACTTAGTGTGTTTTACAATGAAAATAGGACCAATGCGTGGGAAATCAAAAAACCATTAACTTTTTCAAAAAAAGGTGCTTAATTTTGAGCTACCAATTAAAAGGTATTACAAAATCAAATTCTCATAAATGGCCTATTTTAATACATTTGCACAAACAATTGAAAAATGCATTCTCGTGAGATGAGCATACCCTTCCAACCACTTGTTGGAATCAGAAAAGAGAGTAGAATATAATGGTTTTATTTGTGAGGGGGTATTGGCTTCCTACCAAACCAGAGCTCACCCTTCATCTTTGTCAAACAAAAATACAATGTTCAAATAACCATTAATTCCTCAAAGCAAATTTGCTCCAAATTTTAAATTCCTATTTGGAGCCTGGAACAATTATGAATCCCAAATTAAGGAAAAAATTAGGGTAAACTCTACCACAATAGAAAAATTGCTGGGGTGGATTAGGGCAGAGGCTATGCATGCGACAAATATGTCAAACAAAGGAAGAATTTGCCACATGGTCATTAATTAGGGTAGGAATATGAGGCCCACAATTTACAAAAAAAAATAGATCAATGAAATTGGCCCTCCTCAACGCCCTTTATGAGTCCCCTCTCCCAAGGTTTTGGCATGGCCTTTTGAGGCAAACAGGGGTGTCATTCTTACAAAGTCCTTTAGTCTTGTAGACAGGGTATTGGTAGGACTTGTGAAGGTCGTTCAACCTTGCAAGCAGCTTGTGTCTCTTCTCTCTGGCCATTTGGCCCTATCCACAAGCATGGGTCAACCTGTATTCACCTTCATTCTGCAAAAAATCAAACAAAAAAATATTTCAATGTGTAGAGCTATGTGATGTTCACTAGATCAAACCTTAAACTAGATTAGGCCTTCATGCCAAACAAAACATGGATAACAAGGGTACAAATCCTTATTGGATGCCTCCAAACACCTCCAAACAGAGATGTGAATTAGAGGTTCGTCCTTTATGAGCCTACACGACCTTCTCACTTCATGGCTTTTAAAGCCCTTTATGAAGAGCAATGCTAGAGGAGAAGTGTGATGGCCTTTCAATCAAGCCCTCAAATCACCAATAATTTTGTATAGCTCTACACATGTCTCCAAATTGGCATGTGGCTCCAAACGAACCAACAAACGAGATTTAGTCCTACTCTGATACCATGTTAGAACTAGGATCAACTGACAGAATACTAATCAAAAAATGGAAAAGACAAGAACAATTGACATGAAAGATGATTAATTAGATAATCACATAATCGGTGTGTTTTATGAACAATAAGGTGTACATAAATAGGTGAACAGGTTGACTCAACTCAGAAGTCAACTTCAACATTCTACTAGAGGTGGCAAGAATGTTTCCACCAAGTGGCTAAAGAGTGTCGACATGTATCTTGGATAAGTTTGATGGACTCTCCAAGTTGGCATATAACCACCTAAGGTGGCTTAAAAATCCATGTGTTAAATATATGTATAATTACTTATTAAATAATAAGCAATAACATTAGTATTTCTACACTAACATTGTATAGCTTGCATAATGTTTATAATGTAAAATTAATATTTAAATGTGGTGCATCTAGGAAATCTATGGATGTGGGCATCACATGTGTTAGACATTCTTGGGGCCACTTGTATGTTGTATGTAATATTGGGATAAGTATTTAATGTTAGTTGTGCATTGATAAAATATTTAATATTGGGAAAACTTAGTACCAAAAAGTAAATGAAAAGGGAAAACTTAGTACCAATTGAGATACTTAGTACCAAAAGGGAAAACATAGTAGTACCAAAAAATAAATGAGGGGACATTAAGCTCATGGTTTAAAGGCACATGGTTTACATAATACCTGATGTAGAGACACTTTGGATAGGAGGAAGATAGACAAGATGACAAGGTTCTACTACACCCAAAATCCCAAAATCAAAGGTCAGATTGCAAAAGTGGGAACAATAGTTAGTGGCTTTGATTTCTTCCTGAAAAATGTGTTTAGACATGTATTGGGACCCATCCCATCCATTGGAAAAGGCAGGTCAAACTTCTGGTTAGCACTTCCTTCACAAACCTAAGAAATGGCTTGTAGCACTTCAAAACGAGAACAATCCTAATTACTCTTGACTTAGACTTCAAAGGAAAATATTAGACAATCAGTAGATACCCATTATGGCCCCCTATCACATATCCCAAATTGGGTATGGCTTGTTTTGGATGGTATACCTCAACCAATAGCCCCTCTCAATGACCTAAAGCCCCAGTTAGGCCAAAATTATAAAGAGACTACTATAGAATGCAAGCCCAAAACTCAACCAAGGGTTTGAACATTTATAATACATGCCAAAACAAAGGATTTTGTGGGTTTTGTCCCCCTACAGTCTGCTATTCCCAAAAATGCATCTATGGTTCCTTATTATGCCTCTTAGAAATTGCCTAACACATGAAGATGTTAGGCTTTCTCAAAGAAATCTTCTTCTCTTCAAGTTTCTACCAAAAACCCACCATAACATACTAGTGCAGTCCTACCACCATCCATCCCACTAATCACAAGTGGATCAAATCAGTGGAATGGCAAAAGAATGCATGTTTTCCTATCAAAACCCTAGAGGACAGTTTTACAAACCAAATTTAGAGAAAACCTTATAACTCCCTACCACAAGAGTTTCAAAACATGAAACTAAATTCAAAAGGAAGTTGACATCTTGTGCTAACTGATCATTGCATTCAAAAGTGAAAGCAAACCCATACCTCTGCACAATACGGACTGTGGCAACAAGGAAATTTAGAAAAATAGTCACTAAAAAGCAGTCTAAGGAGAATGGATATATATTTCCTTATAATTAATGTCAAGACACCAAACCACCTTTGTTTGAAAGTTACTTCATCATACTTCACTTCCCAACAACTTGGGATCCATGACAAATCCGTACAGAAGCAAAGTACGGCCTGCTACAGCGAATAACATAGAAAAGGCAGAAAATTGTTGTTTGTTGTTATTTCTTCCAACCACAATGTCTTCACTGTCTACAATCATCATTGGGAGGGCTTAAAGAAGCCTACTACCACACCTTGGAGTAGTTAGAGGTAGTTGAAGGTTGATGGAACTACATAACCATCGATTTTCCTCTCTAAAACTACTCTGTGTTTAGGACAACAACTGTCCTGTTTTAGAATTGAAACTAATTACAAGTTTGGCCTAATGACATCGATGCCTTATGACTTGTCAACACCTTTGACAATGTCATTAAGCTTTTGACAATTCCACTACCCTTTGACACATGCAAGAAGGCTTACAACATGAGGGAACATATGACTATCTTTTACATGCCTTGGAAGGCTTACAAACATGGCTTATTGCAAAATTGCCTATTACACCTTATGATATCAACAAGAAATGGACATAGTCCTTATTATAACATGAAGATGGTCTTCAAGACCTTATTGAACAAAACAAGATGAACCTCAAAGCAATAGAACTCAAGACCTTAGTCTTCTTGGTGCTCCTGTACCATACTCCCTGGGTGGAAAGAGAACTCAAGTCTCTTGAGGAAGTAGATCAGCAATTGTGAAACCATGCTTCAAGATGTCTTCTTCACTCATCTAAGTGGTATCTTCAATAGGTAAGCCACTCCATTTGACAAGAAACTGTTTGTATGTCTTCTTCCTAGTCTTCTTCAAGACCTTGGTGTCAACAATGAGTTCCAACTTCAATGGTTGATTGGGTGGAAGACCCTTGACCCAATCTTCATCTCCTATTGCTATCATAGCTGCCTCTGAATCTGCATTAGAATCACCTTTGAAAGGGAACAAGTCTGAAACATTGAAGATAGGAGATATGTCCAAGCCTTGAGGAAGTTCAATCTCATAGGCATTGGGCCCAAACTTGTGCACAATCTAGCATGGTCCTATCTTCTTCATGAGGAGTTTGGTTGGCTGCCCCTTAGGAAGTCTTTCCTTCTTCAAATGTGCCATGACCAAATCCCCAACCTTGTATTGTACATCTCTCCTTCTCTCATTGGATTTCTCCTTGTATTTGTCATTGTTCTTTTGAAGAGTTTCCTTGACATTATCATGGATGTCCTTCATGGACAATGCAAAGTCTTCACCTTGAGCACTTTTCCTTTCCAATCCATGGAGATCTCTTAATTCAAGAACACCTCTTGGATGAAGACCATAAACAATCTCAAATGGACTCCTTCCTGTGCTTCTATTAGTAGAATCATTATAGGCAAACTTTTCTTGAGGGATGATTATATCCCATGCCTCTCCATGTTGTTTGGTAAGACACCTGAGAAGATTTCCCAAGGACCTATTCACCACCTCAGTTTGGCCATCAGTCTAAGGGTGATAGGCTGAAGTAAAGGACAATTGAGTGCCCAAATTCTTCCACAAAGTGCACCAAAAATGGCCTACAAACTTTAGATCCCTGTTAGTCACAATGTTAAGAGGCAAACCATGGATTCTAACAATTTCTTTGAAGAACAAACCAACAATGTGAGAAGCATCATTAGTGCATTTACATGGCAAGAAATGAGCCATCTTACTAAATCTATCCACCACAACAAATATACTATCAAAGCCTCTTTGAGTTCTAGGAAGACCTAAAACAAAATCTATGCTAATACTTTCCCATGGCCTATTAGGAATAGGAAGTGGCTGATACAGTCCAGCATTAGATGAAGTACCCTTTTCCCTTTGACAAATACTACAACATTCAACAAATTTCCTAATATTTGATTGCATTTTAGGCCAAAAATAAAACCTCTTCACATGATCCAATGTTTTATCCAACCCAAAGTGACCTCCAAGTCCACCACAATGTTTTTTCTTTATGATGTTCTCCCTCATGAAACACCTAGGAACACATAGTTGGCTACCTTTGAACAACAACCCCTGCTGCAACAAAAACTCAGAAAAATCAGAATGATAAGAGTCTAAAAATTGTGAACAAACTTCATATACCTCCTTGAAATCTTCATTATCCTAATACATATGTTTGAGAGCATCAACCCCTACACTTTGCAACTGAATTTCTTGAACCATACACACCCTTCTACTCAATGCATCTGCCACTTTGTTATCCTGCCCCTTCTTGTGTTTAATTGAAAAAGTATAGGCTTGGAGTTGCTCAACCCATTTCATATGCCTATGATTGAGTTTCTCCTGTGAATTCAGAAAACTAAGTGCATGGTTGTCAGTATAAAAAATAAATTCTTTTAGCAAGAGATAGTGCCTCCATTTTTTCAAATCTTAAACCATTGCGTACAATTCCAAGTCATAAATAGAGTACTTTCTCTTAGCATCATTCAATTTTTCACTAAAAAAAGCAACAGGCCTGCCTTCTTGACTTAGGACAGCCCCTATAGCAAGGTTACTAGCATCACATTCCACTACAAACAACTTGTTAAAGTCAGGCAAAACAAGTATGGGCTATTGTGCTACCTTTTGTTTCAGAATTTCAAAAGAATCATTGGCTGCCTTTGTCCACAAAAACTTACATTTCTGCGCCCCTTTGATGGTATCCAAAATTGGTGCACAAATATGACTAAAACCCATTATGAATTTCCTATAAACTGTTGCCAAACCATGAAACTTTTCACATCACCTACTATTTTTGGAGTTGGCCATGACAAAATGGCTTCTACCTTTGTTGGATCCATCTTCAAACTACCTTGTGAAATCACAAAACCAAGATAGGTGAGTTCTTCCTTCATGAAGACACTCTTTTCCATGTTGATCATCAATTGTTCATCATGCAATTTCTTCAAAACCTGATCCAAATGTTGCAAATGCTCCTCGTTAGTTCTGCTAAAAACAAGAATGTCATCCAAGTAAACCACAACAAATTTGCCAATGAAATCCTTCAACACTTCATTCATGAGACACATAAAAGTACTTGGAGCATTAGATAGACCAAATGGCATCACCAACCACTCATAGAGACCCTCATTTGTTTTGAATGTTGTCTTCCATTCATCCCCTTATTTGATCCGAATTTGATGATACCCACTCTTAAGGTCAATCTTAGAAAAGTATCTAGCCCCTCCCAAACAGTCCGTTAGGTCCTCAATCCTTGGCATAGGGAACCTATATCTTATGGTAATCTTGTTAATGGCTCTAGAATCCATGCACAACCTCCATTTACCATCATTTTTAGGGGCTAGGACTATTGGGACAGCACATGGGCTAAGACTCTTTCTTACCAATCGCTTATCCAACAATTCTTGCACTTGTTTGGAAATCTCTTCATTTTGTGAAGGTGTCATCTTGTAGGCTGCTTTGTTTGGTAAAGCAACCCTGTATGAAGTTAATTTGATGGCTCATGTACCTAATAGCTGGCAACTCATTAGGCATTTATTCTACCATAATCCCCTTATACTTCTCTAGTAATTGCTACACCTCATTAGGAACTTCTTCCTTACTAGGATCATGCAAACTAGGACTATTTTTTAGGATTCAAAATTAGAGCATACCTTGGGTTCCTTCCTCCTTAAGGGCATCTAGAAACTCTTTACCACTCACAATCATGACACTTGACCCAACATTCTTCTGTACATGCTCATCAGGCAATGGATCCATTCTATACTTTCTACCATGCTTAGTTATGATGAAAGAATTAGTTTTACAATCATGTTGTGATTGAACATCATATTGCCATGGGCGTCCTAACAACAAATGACAAGCATCCATGGGAATTATATCACACAAAATCTTGTCCTTATATTCTCCTATTTCAAATTCAACCCATGATTGTTCATCTACCAAAACTTGTTGCCCTTTATTCAACCATGATACTTTATAAGGACTAACATGAGGAAGTCTTTTCAATTTCAATGGAAACCAAATTTTTAGTTGAGCCTGAATCAACAATTACCTTGCAAATCTTACCATAGGCCTTGCATGTTGTCCTGAACAATGTCTTCCTTTGAGGGGGTTCTTGTGTTTGAGGCACCTTCAACATGGTTCTTCTCATCATCAAGCTTTCTCCTTCATGGACTGGGGCTGCACTTCCAATTGGAGAGTTGACATTTTGGCAATCTTCCTCTTAGATCAATTGGTTCCTTCTCTCTCCTCCATGAGAGCTTGAGGCTTGCTTTTCAAGACACTTGAAGGCTAGATGTCCCACTTGGTTGCAATTGTAGCACCTTCCTATGAAGACATTACGACCTCTCCTTGGTCCACCAAATCTACCTCTTCCATTGGGCCTTCTTCCTCTAAAGCCTCCTCTAGAACCTGATTCTCCACTTTTCTCTTGGGAACTAGATTCCCCTTGGCTTCTTTTGGACTAATTTCTGCCCCCAAAACTGCCCCTACCTCTAAAATTTCTGCCACCTCTTCCTCTATTTTGCTGCTCACCTTTCCTCTTCAACTTCTCTTGAGCCCTTAATGCTACTTGAAAGCATTTTTCCATGGTTTCAGGGGTTAATAAACTAATTTCATCTTGGATATTAAACCTCAAACCATTTAGATACCTTGCCACTTTAGCTTTTTCATCCTCCATGTACCCATAATGAAGAGTGTATTTGTGAAACTCCTCGATGTAAGTAGCCACATCCAAATCTCTTTGCTTGAGATTTTGCATCTTCTTGTAGATCTACACCTCATAGTCAGATGGAAGGAATTAGGACTTGATCCTCTCCAAAATTCTGCTCCATGAAAAGATCATACTCTTCCCATTCTTTACCCTATCTCCTTGGGTGTAATTCCACCATGTAAGGGCAGCACCTTTGAGTTTAGTTTTTGCAAACTTAACCCTCTTATTTTTAGGAACTTCTTTGTATTCAAAGTAGTTGTTTAGAGCCTCAATCCACTCTATGAATTCATTAGCATTCATCTTCCCACTGAACATGGGAATCTCCATCCGAGCCTCCAAAGAATCCTTGCCAATTGCCTTGATGGCTTCAAGGAAATGCTTTTGATCAGCCAGTACCTCTACCTCTTCTTGCTCTTCTTCTTCCTCCTATTTCTCTTCCTCTTCATCTGAACCTTCATCTATCCTCTTCCCTATCCTCAATGCATTCAACTCTGATTGGCGTGCTTCTTTGACTCCACTTTTGATCTTCTCTTCCATCTCCTTGAACTTCTTGACCACTTCAGTGGTCATCCCCTTTGGAGGCATATTGCTAGCCTCTCCTTCACTCTCCTCTATTGACTTATACTAGGCCTTATACCAGCAACAATAGAACCTTTTATGATTCTGATACCACTATGATGTAGAGGCACTTTGGATAGGAGGAAGATAGACAAGATGACAAGGTTCTACTACACCCAAAAGCCCAAAATCAAAGGTCAGATTGCAAAAGTGGGAACAATAGTTAGTGTCTTTGATTTCTTCCTAAAAAAGGTGTTTAGACATGTATTGGGACCCATCCCATCCATTGTAAAAGGCAGGTCAAACTTCTGGTTAGCACTTCCTTCACAAACCTAAGAAATGGCTTGTAGCACTTCAAAACGAGAACAATCCTAATAACTCTTGACTCAGACCTTCAAAGGCAAATATTATACAATTAGTAGATACCCATTATGGCCCCCTATCACATATCCCAAATTGGGTATGACTTGTTTTGGATGGTATACCTCAACCAATAGCCCCTCTCAATGACCTAGAGCCCCAATTAGGCCAAAATTGCAAAGAGACTACTATAGAATGCAAGCCCAGAACTCAACCAAGGGTTTGAACATTTAAAATACATGCCAAAACAAAGGATTTTGTGGGTTTTTTCCCCATACAGTCTTCTTTTCCCAAAAATGCATCTATGGTTCCTTATTATGCCTCTTAGAAATTGCCTAACACATGAAGATGTTAGGCTTTCTCAAAGAAATCTTCTTCTCTTCAAGTTTCCTACCAAAAACCCACCATAACATACTAGTGCAGTCCTACCACCATCCATCCCACTGATCACAAGTGGATCAAATCAGTGGAATGGCAAAAGAATGCATGTTTTCCTATCAAAACCCTAGAGGAGGGTTTTACAAACCAAATTTAGAAAAAACCTTATAACTCCCTACCACAATAGTTTCAAAACACCAAAATGAATTCAAAAGGAAGTTACATCTTGTGCTAACTGATCAATGCATTCAAAAGTGAAAACAAACCCGTACCTCTGCACAATACGAACTGTGGCAACAAGGAAATTCAGAAAAACAGTCACTAAAGAGCAGTCCGAGGAGAATGGATATATCTTTCCTTATAATTAATTTCAAGACACCAAACCACCTTTGTTTGAAAGCTACTTCATCATACTTCACTTCCCAACAACTTGGGATCCATGACAAATCTGTACAGAAGCAAAGTACGGCCTGCTACAACGAATAACATAGAAAAGGTAGAAAACTGTTGTTTGTTGTTATTTCTTCCAACCACAATGTCTTCACTGTCTATAATCATCATTGGCAGGGCTTAAAGAAGCCTACTACCACACCTTGGAGTAGTTAGAGGTAGTTGAAGGTCGATGAAACTACATAACCATCGATTTTCCTCTCTAAAACTACTCTATGTTTAGGACAACAACTATCCTGTTTTAGAATTGAAACTAATTACAAGTTTGGCCTAATGACATTGAATGCCTTATGACTTGTCAACACCTTTGACAATGTCATTAAGCTTTTGACAATTCCACTAACCTTTGACACATGCAAAGAAGGCTTACAACATGAGGGAGCATATGACTGTCTTTTACATGCCTTGGAAGGCTTACAAACATGGCTTATTGTAAAACTTCCTATTACACCTTATGATGTCAACAAGAAATGGACATAGTCCTTATTACAACATGAAGATGGTCTTCAAGACCTTATTAAACAAAACAAGATGAACCTCAAAGCAATAGAACTCAAGACCTTAGTCTTCTTGGTGCTCCTGCCCCGATACCACTTAGTAGTTTTTGTGCAAGCTTGTTTCTATAAAAGCAAGTGGGTGATCCCACAATACTGAGTCCCAAACTTGGGACATCCTAATTTTTGTCTAAAATCACATATATTTTTTAGAAAACTTAATGATTTAAGCCTTGAGGGGTTCCATCTAAAGGGTTTTAATTGAAGGGGGTTAGATAAAACCCCCTTAGATGAAACCCCCTCGGAAAGAACCCCCTAGTCATAAATGAAAACCTCAATGGAGTCTCCTCTACACCTATCAAAATGCTAACAAAAAACCAATTTTGCCTCACCTTTTGGGGGATCAAATGAAGTCATTAAAAATTCTATTTTGTAAGTATGTAGCCCTTAGTATAAGGTTTCCAAAAACTATGATTTTGAATATATTTCATTTGATTATTATATTTATTTTTATTTTCTAGTGAACATAGGTTTTTCACTCAACATCAAGGTCTCTATTCCACTCACATGGAAAAATAAAAAATAGAGCAAAAAAATTATGAAAAATATCTACACACTAGGTATTTATGTCCTTATTTCAACAAAAAAAATAATTTTGATACATACATAAAAAGTTGTTGTATGGTATAAACCTATGTCTGAATTATAATTAATCTCATTCAAAAATTACTTTAAAAAATATATGTAACAAAAAATTATGAAAAAATATCTGTGCACTAGATATTGGTGTTACAAATCTATGTTTAAAATTTTATAATTTGATCCTTTCTATAAAAAAAAGTTATAATGTATGGTATAAACGTCACTTTTAAAAAATGGTGTTAATTATAAGAAATAAGTTATTTAAGGTTACATAAAAAATTTACAAATTATTTATTAAATTATTTTTAAAAATACATTTAGAATCTACACACAAAATTTCAAAAGTAGTAGTTCATATCATCTTCAAATTCTTAATGGTTTAGTTGCTATAAGTGTTAGAAAGTAAAAATTTGGTTAAAAATGTTGATTTCAATGTCTTACTTTGGCCAAAAAGTGGGACAGGAGTATTGTGGGATCACACAAGCACATGAGTAGTTGTTGAGGTTGGCTATCATAACCTTTGGTTTGTTGGATAAGGCTTATTGAGCATCTCTTGTAGGTTGCATATGTGAGGAGAGGAAGCATGGATTGGGATATGTGGCTACATGATTTTCATTTTCTTGTTCATATGGAGTGCAATTAGGGAGCTTGATGTTTCAGAAGCCTTGCATAGAGAATCTGTAAGTGTATATTGTATGGAGATAATATATTGTAATCCTATAACAATGATGCCAAAGCATAGGCATACTAGAAATGTAACTCCCTCTTCAGAATTAGTATTCTAGTTATAATTAAGTTGCATGAGTTATAAGCAAGAAAAGAATGCGTGGGATTGGATTGCTTTAACTACCTTGCACATGCTATGTTATGCACTTTGGGTCATGTTTTGAACACACTAGAAAGAGTGATATCATTGAAAAAAAAAAAAATTAATAGACAAATCAACCAATTTATGTAGATGATAGGTAAAGATATGCTTGAATTATTGCCTATGCAATGCAATTCTATAGTGTCTAGATTAATGCGTAGTTCTATGTCTAGAAAAATATGAATACAAATATAGTGAAAATAACTTTAAAAGAATCCCTAGCATGACCAAGGCAATATTAACCTATGAGACAAAAGAAAAGCTTCCTTGGCCAATTCCTAGTACAACATGGTTGACAAAAACATAATCAATCATTTTACAAGATTTAAAAAAATCAATATATAACCACTCTCTTAACTAGGGGAAAAGGTATATACAACTGACAACTTCTAGCTACTATTAAAAACTGCTCTTGCTATGTACAATTGTGTATTTTTAACTTTTGTTTAAGAAAATCTTACTAACACTATAAAATATAAAATCCATCTTATAAAAAAATTAAGTTATTTCATTGAAAAATAAATTTTCTTAATGAACCATCAAAATCACTTTCATTTTTATTATAGAATTTTGTCTTTGCTTTATCTAATAGTGCTTTGAAAGAATATAATTTACATGCTTTAAAGAGCATGCAAAGTAACAAAGTAGCGAGATTCATGTTACAACATAGACATGCTTAGAGAGAGCTCATGTGATTGAGAAGATGGCATGAAATTTTTATTGTATGGAAAGGTAAAATATAGACATTCCATTTTTTATTGGTTGGTTTGAACTTTAAGCTAGCAAATTTTAACAGACTTGTAGAAATGACCTTATAGCTTCTCCCATGCATTTTTGTAATAGATAGCAGATGACATGGCATCTAACTAGTTTGTTAGTGTAAATTAAGCTCACTTAGGTATGACTATATTTAGTTGTGCATTCCTTAATTAGGCACATGCTAAGATTAGGTGTTCTTGTGCTTCAATTAGTACATCTATGTTTAGAATAAGGGTCTAGGGTCACTTATCTTGAGTTAAGTAGTTGCATGCCTATCTTTAGGCCACTACTATTCTCAAGCTTACTTTCCTATTTCCAACACATCTATTCTTATGAGACTTGTGCCTATATGTACTTGTTCATGTGAGATAATAGATCATCGAGTTTTTGCTTTGCATATTGCTTATGTGTTTGACAACGTTAAGTTTGTGATTATTTGATCTGTCATAACTCCTTGTGTCGGTACTCTCAATCTTCCATGATAGATCTTGATTTCCACATGGTATCAGAGCAGGAATGGGTTAGGTTGCAAGTCTGGTAAAGTTTGCATTGTTGAAATCTTGAGCACGACAATCTTTTGCATGGTGGATCTCTTTTTTGTGGTGGATCTGTATTTTTATACCAGTTAGAGGAATTTTTTCTCTTGTAGAGGTTTTTTTCTATTATAGAGGTTTTTGTAGCATCATGGAAGTAGCTAAGGGCTTTTTGCACTGCTAGAAGGTTGATTTCAGCTCCAAACCCTTGTGCAAGGTGGTGGTAGTCCTTGTTTGTAGCACGTAGGGCCTTCAAAGAAGCCCACAACTTGTTTGAAAGGCATACAAGGCCTTCAAGAAAACCACGTCCTATTTGATAGGCATGCAGGGCCTTCAAGAAGCCCGTGACCTATCTAAAAGGCAAGAAAGATGTAATGCCCCATCATGCAACCCAAGAGAGTTAGGTTTAACTATGCAATAAAGTGCAGAATTTTTTTTTAACAAGTAAAACTAATGAGCACAAGATATTGTTGCAAGTATGGGCCTAACCAGTGTTGTCATTGATGTCAACATACTCCTATTGCATTGATGTCAAGGATTGGATGAGTTGTATGCTGATGATATTGAGAAAATTAGTCCTATCAGAAATAGAGAAGATCAGTGAAGACAGTGAAGCTCTATGAAGTGAAGATCCCAGCTAGATGAAGATTAGAGAATGCACATCAAAGTGTTTGTAGATATGTGTCTAAAGATGATCCAATCAATATTTGAGAGGTCCTCATGAAAATGTGGAGGAGTTATGGCCATGAGAGTTAAACCAGTTCTGGCAACTATTCAGAGGTGACAGAGTGACACAAATAGGTCCGGTGAGATCTGAAAATACAATATTATGTTCTGCGGATATGGTGGCATGTTTGGGAGGCTAATGTGAATTAACAACTCAATTGGTTCATGGTTTGGAGGTCCACAAGCAATCCTTCTAATGTGATAGTGTTGATTGACTATGTTCTTGAGGTTCCAGATGAAGATGTGAATGGTTATAGTAAGCAGAAGTGGTGCAGATGTTCTTAGTGATTCAAACAAGTTTGTGGGGGTCTCTAGATTGTGTCTAGTTTGTATTGGCGGTCCGCATTGAAGATTAAGCTCGTAATTGAAGATTTACCTTTGGGTGATGGTGTTCTTCCTAGTCTTGGCCAACTAGATGATTTGTGCATGTTGTTGATTATCTTGAAGATGTTTTGTGAAGAATGGTGTGTTCCTCGAAGAAGATTGAAGTCTCAGTTATGTGTGGCCGACAGTGTAGTAATACGCATGAAGTTTTTGTAATATGTCAAGTTGTATTTTTGTAATTGCTTTGTACTAAAGTATGTATATATTGTACCAACCTTGATGATCATTCCAAAGTTGATGTCATGTATAAATAAGAGTTACGAAGTCATTCAAATAAGAAGAAGTGTGATGATGAGAAGATAATAGTGAAGAGGAGCGAAACGTAGAGCAAGGGTGTTGAGCTTAAATGGAACTGACTCAAGCATAGTGAAGATGCTAATCTCCAGTTCAAGTATGTAGTACTTATATTTTTCTATAGATAATGTGTCTCCTATAGGCAGTGGGCCTCTTGTGAGCAGTGTGCTTAGGCAGTGAGCCCTAACTGGCAAGTGCCATTTTATTCATCTTTATTCTTTTAACAGAGAATACAATCTTGGGTTAGTCACCCCATGGTTTTTCTGTTAACTAGGTTTTCCACATTAAAATCTTGGTGTTATATGTGTTGAATTTGTTTCTGCTCTTGAATAATTGCATTATGCTTCCATGATTGAATCTTTGATATGCTATTGAAATATAAGAAGATTTAAAGTAAATAAGGAACAAGATTTTGATAACAACTGATTCACCCCCCCTCTCAGTTGTCTATCCTAAATCCAACAATTGGTATTAGAGCCAATTTCCTCTAGAAGAAGCTTAATCGCTTGAGGAGATTCAGAATGTCGACCTACAAGAAGGACAGTCCAAGGTTTGATGGAACAAACTTCACTGCTTGGAAAATCCACATGTAATGTCACTTACAATGCATGGGAGATCAGTATTGGAACATGACTACAACTAAATATGTTCCCCCAAGGAATGATCCAACAACTATAGATGAAGTCAGAGATGCAGACAATAATCTTCAGGCTAAAGAAGCCCTACTGAGTGCCTTGTCTGATTCAGAGCTGACAAATGTTATGGGATTGAAGACTGCTTATGAAATCTAGACAAAGCCTAAAAATCTATATGAAGGAGACAAATATGTTAAGTGTGCCAAGCTACAAAGTCTGAAAGGAAAGTTTGAAAACTTGAAGATGAGTGAAGATGAGAATATCACTTTATATATGTCAAAAGTAAATGAGCTTGTATGTGGCACTAGATGTGTTGGTGGAATATTGGATGAAGATGAGATTGTTGCTAAAGTTATCAGATCTTTACCTCCTACATATAAAAACAAAGTTTCTGCTATTGAGGAAATCATATCTTTAACAACTATCACAAGGGATCAATTGGTTGGTAAGATATCTACATTTGAGTTGGATGAGTTTGGTGATGCACTTCCCAAGACTGAATCTGCATTCAAAGCTAGTGCCTCTACAAAAGGCAAACAGAGATATGATCTAGGAGAAAATTCCTCTAGGAAATCAACTTGGTATGATAAAGCAAGGAAATATCTAGAAGAGGATGAATTAGAAGCTGAACAACTTGAAGCCCTCATTACAAAGAGACTACCAAGAGGATCTGGTAAGTATGAAGGAAAATTACCTTTTAAATGCTTTGCCTACAATAAGATTGGTCATTTTGCCTCAAGATGTCTGGAAAGGTTTTCAAGGACAAACCCTAATAGATCAAGGTTTTATAAGAAATGTTACTATGTTCAAGAAGATGATGATGAAGCAGTGACAGATGATAAATCTGAGATAGGAAACAAACCCAGAAGTGACTGGGTGTTTATTGCCATCAAAGAAGAAGATCCAATGCCTATTGAATCTGCCAATCATAAGACGATAGAAAGTGCTTTGGCTACTCAGGTTGAAGAAAAGGATGAATGGGTTATTGATAGTGGATGCTCTCACCATATGACTAGTGACAAGAGTAAGTTCCTAAGCTTGGAAAGATATGAAGGTGGAGTTGTAAAGTTTGGAGATAATTCTGCTGGTAGAATTAGAGGCAGAGGAACCATTTCTTTTGATGGAAAGAACAAAACCAGTGATGTTTTGTATGTTGAAGGTCTAAAGCATAATCTTCTTAGTGTTGGACAGTTGGTGGACAAAGGCTATGATCTATGTTTCAAAAATGGAAAATGCAAGATCTTTGAAAGCTCTGGAACTGAGATTGCATCTAGTACACAGATAAAAGGTAACATCTTCCAATTGGTTGGTACTAGCAAAAGTTTCTTATTTGTTCAAATTGATCAGAGTTAGTTGTGGTATAGGAGAATGTGTCATGTGAATTTTGATAATATCATCAAGATAAGCAACACTCAGGTTGTACGAGATCTTCCAAGACTGGTTAAACCTACTAACAGTTTGTTCAAAGAATGTCAGTTGAGTAAGCAAAGCAGAGTCACATTCAAAAGTAAGGAACAATCTTCAACTGGATTGTTATACTTGGTGCACACTGATCTCCGTGGTCTGGCAAGAATCAGGAGTTTGCAAGGAAATAGGTACTTTATGTTGTTGATTGATGACCACTCCCAGATGATGTGGGTAACTTTCTTAAAAGAGAAATCTAAAGCACTTGAAAAGTTCAAAATATTCAAGGCTATGGTAGAAAATGAAATTGGCATAAACATAAAAACCTCAAGTCTGATAGAGGTGGAGAATTCACATCTGGTGAGTTCATAACATTCTATGAGAAACATGGGATAAAGAGACAATTATCTACTCCAATGACTCCACAACATAATGGAGTAGTGGAGAGAAATAACTGGACCATCTAGGAAGCATATAGGACCATGATGATGGAAGAAAATGTTCATCAGATCTATTGGAGAGAATCTGTAAGCACTGCTGTCTATACTCTTAATCGGGTACAAATCAGAGACAATACTGGTAAGACCCCTTATGAACTTTGGTTTGGTATCACTCCTACTGTGAAGTATTTCAGAGTCTTTGGAAGTAAATGCTACATCAAAAGAGATGAAGACCTTGGCATGTTTTATGCTATAAGTGATGAAGGAATATTCTTGGGATATTCTACTCAAAGCAAAGCATACCGATGTTATAACAAGAGGTTGAGAAAGATTGTAGAAAGTACAAATGTGAAGGATGATGAAGGCATGGAAAATCCCTCAAGGTTTTATGAGTAGGAAGTAGATGATCAAAACAATGTCTCAGACCAAGGAGAACAAGCCCCAACTCCAGTTTAGATTCAGACTAATCTGGAGAATCTTGAAATACAAGAAGAAGAGACAAGTTTGGATGAACCTGTCCAAGAATTAGAAGTGCAAGAGAATCCCAAAACTCCTAGGTATGTAAGATTGAATCACTTTGAAGATCAGATCATAGGAGATAGAAGCAAATGTGTTCAAACAAGAAGAAAAATTGCTCAAGATTCAGTGAAGTATTGTTTGATTTCAAAAATTGAACCAAAAACAGTAAGTGAAGCATGCAATGATGAAAGCTAGGTTAA
This sequence comes from Cunninghamia lanceolata, assembly GCA_027924645.1. Classification (NCBI taxonomy): domain Eukaryota; kingdom Viridiplantae; phylum Streptophyta; class Pinopsida; order Cupressales; family Cupressaceae; genus Cunninghamia; species Cunninghamia lanceolata. The sequence continues at coordinate 7,600,873 of BSBN01000635.1, read as the reverse complement.
AGAAATGGAGGAAGAATTGATGCAGATTGAAAAGAATCACACTTGGGATCTTGTTCCTAGACCTAAGGACAAAAATATGATTGGGACTAAGTGGGTCTTCTGGAATAATCTCAATGAAGAAGGTGAAGTAGTAAGAAACAAAGCCAGATTGGTCTGTAAGGGTTATTCTCAAGTAGAAGGAATTGTCTTTGAAGAAACTTTTGCCCCGGTGGAAAGAATTGAAGCAGTTGGATAATTTCTTACCTTTGCTTGTTTCAAAGATTTCAAGGTATATCAGATGTATGTCAAGTCTACCTTCCTAAATAGTGATTTGGAAGAAGAGGTATACTTTGAGCAACCAGATGTATTCCAATTGTCTGATCATGGAGATATGGTCTGAAAGTTGAAGAAGGCATTGTATGGACTCAAACAAGCCCCAAGAGCCTACTATGAAAGATTGGACAAGCATCTTTTGAAGATTGGTTTCAACAAAGGTACTGCTAACAGTAATCTATATTTTAAGATTGATCATGAAAATATCTTGATTGTGGAAGTATTTGTTGATGATATCATTTTTGGAGGAAAAGATAGTATGTGCAAGACTTTTGCAAAATAAATGCAAAGTGAATTTGAGATGTCTATGTTTGGGGAAATGAATTTCTTCTTAGGTCTGCAAATCATTCAAAGAAAGGAATCTTCATATCTCAGACCAAATATGTGAAAGAATTGTTGAAAAAATTTGGGATGGAAAATTCAAAGGCAATGAATACTCCCATGGCAACCAGATGTAAGCTAAGTAAAGATGATGAATCCCCTAAGACTGATCAGAAAAAGTATAGGTCAATGATTGGAGGACTGCTCTACCTTAATCAAACTAGACCTAATATTATGAATGATGTTGGTCTTGTTCCCAGATTCCAAACTGATCCTAGAGAGTCTCATGTCATGGCAATCAAGAGAACTCTCAGATATCTGAAGGGAACAATTGAGTATGGATTATGGTATCCTAAGGATCATGATTTCTCTCTTCATGCATATACAGATGCTGATTGGGCAGGAGATGTGGATAACATGAAGAGTACCAGTGGTGGTGCATTCTTTTTGGGAAAAAGATTGGTTTCTTGGCTAAGCAAGAAACAAGAGGCAATATCTCTTTCCACTGTAGAAACAGAGTATATTGCAGCAGTAGGTAGTTGTACTCAAGTTTTGTGGATGAAGCAAATGCTAAGAGATATTAGAGTGGAGTATGAAGAACATATCACAATCTTCTGTGATAATTCAAGTGCAATAAACATATCAAAAAATCTGGTGTTGCATTCAAAGACAAAACATATATCCATCAAGTTCCACTTTTTGAGAGAGCAGGTGAACAAGAATGAAGTTAGACTAGAGTTTGTGCCCTCAAAGGATCAGATTGTAGACATTTTTACTAAACCTCTACCTAAGGACTCTTATGAGTATCTCAGGGAGAAGTTAGGGGTTATTACCCCTCTGATTCTGAATTAAGGTGCATTGATGTGCATCAGTCCGGTGGATCCCATAGTCATATCTTGTGATCTGGATTGATGTTAGGAGGCTTCTACTCAAAGGGAGTAGTCTATATGATTTTGAAGTATGTGAAGTGGTTGCAAGTATGTGGCCTTTGCCATTGATGTCAAAGGGGGAGAGAAGACATGTGAAAAACACAAAGTGGTTGCTGATCAAAGGGGGAACAGTAAAGGAAGAGAAGACATGTGAATGGTTGTTGTTGATAGGGGGAGCTATGTCAGTCAATGAGGAGAAGTTCTTGTCTTGATGGTTAAAATAGTTTTTCACATTATATGTTGCCATCAATGACAAAGGGGGAGATTGTTGTAAGTATGGGCCTAACCGGTGTTGTCATTGATGTCAACATATGCCTGTTGCGTTGATGTCAAGGATTGGATGAGTTGTATGCTGAGCATATTGAGAAAATTAGTCCTATCAGAAATAGAGAAGATCAGTGAAGACAATGAAGCTCTATGAAGTGAAGATCCCATCTAGATGAAGATCAGAGAATGCACATCAAAGGGTTTCTAGATATGTGTCTGAAGATGATCCAGTCAAGATTTGAGAGGTCTACATGAAAATGTGGAGGAGTTATGGCCATGAGAGTTAAACCGGTTCTGGTAACTATTCAGAGGTGACAGAGTGACACAAATAGGTCTGGTGAGATCTGAAAATACAATATCATGTTCTGTAGATATGGTGGCATGTTTGGGAGGCTAATGTGAATTGACAACTCAATTGCTTCGTGGTTTGGAGGTCCACAAGAAATCCTTCTAATGTGACAGTGTTGACCGACTGTGTTCTTGAGGTTTTGGATGAAGATGCGAATGGTTACAGTAAGCAAAAGTGGTGCGGATGTTCTTGGTGATTCAGGCAAGCTTGTGGGGGTCTCTAAATTGTGTCCAGTTCGTATTGGCGGTCTGCATTGAAGATTGAGCTCGTAATTGAAGATTTACATTTGGGTGATGGTGTTCTTCCTAGTCTTGGCCGACCGGATGATTTATGCATGTTGCAAATGATCTTGAAGATGTTTGGTGAAGCATGGCATGTTCCTCGAAGAAGATTGAAGTCCCAGTTATGTGTGGCTGACATTACAGTAATGCGCATGAAGTTTTTGTAATAAGTCAAGTTGTATTTTTGTAATTTCTCTATAATAAAGTATGTGTATATTGTACTAACCTTGATGATCATTCCAAAGTCGATGTCATGTATAAATAAGAGTTGCAAAGTCATTCAAATAAGAAGTGTGATGATGAGAAGATAGTAGTGAAGAGGAGCGAAAAGTAGAGTAGGAGTGTTGAGCTTAAATGGAACTAACTCAAGCATAGTGAAGATGCTAATCTCCAGTTCAAGTATGTAATACTTATATTTTTATGTAGACAGTGTATCTTCTATAGGCAGTGGGCCTCTTGTGAGCAGTGTGCTCAAGTAGTGAGCCCTAACTGGCAAGTGCCATTTTATTCATCTTTATTCTTTTAATAGAGAATACAATCTTGGGTTAGTCAACCCATGGTTTTTCCCTTAACTAGGTTTTCCACGTTAAAATCTTGGTGTTATATGTGTTGAATTTGTTTCTGCTCTTGAATTATTGCATTATGCTTCCATGATTGAATCTTTGATATGCTGTTGAAATATAACAAGGTTTAAAGTAAATAAAGAACATGATTTTGGTAACAACCGATTCACCCCCCCTCTCAGTTGTCTATTCTAAATCCAACAGATATAACATCAACTATTTACCACAAATTGACTATCTAACAAAACTAACAACTCTAGGGACACATAATTGCATTAAGGAAATTAAACATAGATCAATAGCATACATAATTCATCTTGATTGGCCATAGAATCCATTAACAACATTTGTTACATTACAAAGAACTTACATCATTCTTTTACAACAATGTATACAAGTAAAGAGGAGTTCATGATACATAATTATATAGATACAAGGCTTTCATGTTTGATTACATCAAAATTACAAAATGAATATCATAGATGCACAAAACTGGATCCATAAGGTACAATGTATGTCTTTAGATATAGATATAGAACTAGAAACTAGAAAAGGACATCTGCCCAAAATATGAACCATGATGCCAAAAGACCAATGGATTATAGCTCTTCCACCCAACCATGTGGAACCTTGAGGTCCACCCCCTAAGCTAGGAGATAACAATGAGGTCCCAGAAAGACAAAGGACAAGATAGCACATATACAATGACCAACAATGAACACACTGACTCAAAAATAGGAACAATGGCTCGACAGTACTCCCAGAGGCAACATAATAAACAAGTATAACATAAGAGGGATAACTAGGCTGTAGTAGGAAGAGTGTCATAGCATGGTCCTAACATGGGTTATCGTGGCTGTCTTTCACTAGACGCCAGCCCCCATCTATGGTTATCCTAACACCCTCTCACTAAGCACTGGTCCCATAGGGTGACACATGTGTAATCGACTATCCTTTCATGAAGACAAGGAGGTCAATCATGCCAACCAGGCCTTCTCATTCCATCCTTAGCCAATGAGAGCGCTACAGGCATGGGTGAGGCATCAAAATTATCTTATTAAGAATTTTAACTACGCAAACCCTCCTAGATAAATTATTATGTTTTCTCTTACTTACAACTTCCATAGGGTTATCTAGGCAGCCACTTTGGGCACCGGCCCCTCTATGAAAGCCACCCTCCTACATGCAACTAGATACCCTACATCTAACAGGAATTTTCCCCCATTGACATACATACACATATAAAGCAAGGCATCTACTCATCTAGCTTACTAATATCAACTTAGAATCATTATACAAAGTCCAAGGTTTAAGGCAAAAGTCTTTCATGCTAACTGATACAACAACAACATTTCAAAATCTCAAGACCATACTCATGAGCCTCTAGAGCAAGGACTTTAACAACAAAAACCGACAAAGCACTTAGAGAGAAAATATTAACCGCTTTGAGTAAAAAAATAAGTCACAAAGAAAATAATCAACGATACCACAATATAAGATCAAACAACTTGCAAATCCATTAATTCTAACTAACTTAACTATAATAATTCAATATCTTAATTAGTTCACTAACACATTCTATATCCTACTTAAACAATATAATATTTTAAGTACGAAAACCTAAGGAAGAAATTCAATTATGGATAATGTCAACCTATTTATCATAATTTCTTACTATATTAATTTTATACATTAATCCTAAACTCTATATCTATAAACCCTTAATGATCTAACTTTAATGCCACTTATCTAGGAGGCGAATTGAAAATTTGTTTTCATACATAACTAAAAGAAAATTAACAAATCAAACTACATTTATTTGTTTGGAAACATGTAATAATAGAAATTACTAGGTATTTTAAATCGGTGGAATACACAGAAGCAAGTTTCTAAAATGACTATTCCCTAAATATTTAAATGATGGTTAAAAGAATAGAAAGATCTCATTTCAGAAGTACCGTCCATGCGTATTGTAGAAGATTAAGCTCCTTACAGAATTGGTATCCATGATAAGGTAAATGAAATGCAGGTTTATTATTTTCTGAGGAATAGATCAATGATAATTATAATCGATAGCCAAAAGAATAAAAAAATTCATTTGGATTCGTATCACTAGGTAGTTCAGGACGAACGGCGAACAGAGTAAGAAATCTAAATGATAGACTAAGAGGAAATAGGCGTCCTAAATAGAAATCAGGTGTTGCTGCTAACAAGTGCTGTGGTGGACATGTATGCAAAAATGTGAAGCAAGGTGCAAAGTTGTTGATCGAATGCCGCATACAAATGTGGTTATCTTGAAATGCAATGATTGCAGGATATGCACAAAATGGGGTTTATGATCATAGGATATGATCACATGATATGATATTTTAGTTCATTCTGAGAAATTAGGTCAATGATAACTCAATAGATGGTTAAAAGAATAACAAGGATTCCTTTTAATTTGGTAATGCTAGGTAGTTCTGGTCTACTGGCGAATAGAGCAACAATTAAAATTGATAACAATAAAAAGAATGGCGTTCAAAATGAAATCAGCCACAAGAAGTAATGCAATTATATTTTATTTCTGTCTGAAGTACGCTAATGATTATCCAATCGATGGCAACAAAGGAATACAAAGATTTCAATTGAGAGGCATTGGTAGGTAGAAGGATGATCTCCATACGGTCAGTGTCCAAAAAGATAATAGATGTTGCTATTGCAAGAGCCGCGGTAGAAAGGTATGCAAAATGTGGAAGTAAACACAAGGCACAGATTCTATATGATAGAATGCCTCATGGAAATGTGGTCACTAGGAATGCAACGATTTCAGGATATGTACAAAATGGGTTTGTAGAAAAGAATACCTCCGAGACATTTATACGCATGTAATTGATAGGTTAACCCACAACCCGTATCAATGTTCTGTCGGCCTGAGCAAAAATGGGAGTGGTAGAACAGAGTGAGTGCATTCATCAAAGCATAATTGAAAGTGACTTGAGTCAGATCTTGTAGAAGCCAATGCCCTGATAGACATGTATGCAAAAATGTGGGATTTCACTCATAGCACACGAATTGTTTGATATTAAGCCTCAGAGAAATGTAGTCTAATGATAGCAAGTTTGCACAAAATGGCTTTTGCAAGGATGCTCTCAAAATGTGATGACTCATGTAAGTTTCTCTTGCAGTCATGCAGGTTTAGAAGATGATGGATGAAGGTGAGTATCGAAGAGATTATAACTTCATGAAGAAAATACTCATGAAAATAGAAAATTGAATAATGTTTGTGCAGGAAGCTCATTTGAGGAGTAGAGATACATGAAGAAATTCCATGATGGAAATTATGGGGATTTTTATGTCGACAAATTTTTTTATATAAGTAACAAACCATTTGCAGTAGAAGTACTCAAATATCAAACAATAGAATATGAAATTCTAGATAATTAAATGATTACAGAGAGAAATGAATTCACACATATGAATACAGGATTAGACATACCTAGAGTAAACTTCAAACTTTTGAGTCCTCTTCCTTTTGATTTCCCTCAAAAATTCCCCTGAAGACCCCCCCTCAATACTTCCTGAAATCCCCTTTTCAATTATCCTCCCACACTAAAATTAGATCAATTCATAAATTCCCACTCCAATTCCCGTTACTACAGAACCCACTACCACCAAAATTTGAAAAAAATCATTAATTCTCCATCTACAGGAGATTTCTGACAACTCAGCCCATTAACGTGATTAAATGATAAATAAAATAATGACCATAAACAAGTTTACACCAAGAAAATCTATTTACATATTTTAATTACTTATAACTTAATTATTATTAATAATAATATTATTATTACTATTATCAAACCATTTCTAAAAAGAAAATCAATTATTTAATTATACTATAGATATCACGTTATATCTATCAAGGTAAATAATTATTGATATATCTAAATTTATTACAACAACAAAATAAATTACTAATCTACCTTTCACAAAGATTATTATCATTTACTAATAAACAAACCATTAGACCACTATAACAACTCAAAACTACATACCCATCAGATAATGACAACAACATACGAAAGGATGACAAAATCTCAAAGGCAAGCTCTAACATATAAACAACTACACCCATGACTAAGAATATATGATGTTGACAAACTGAGGGAATTGGCTGACAGAGGGAACCTCATGTTATCTCCCATCTACATCATCCATTGGTATAAAGGCACACTCAGACCTACTAATTCAGGTGGAGTCGATGCCTGGTACCTGCAACCTGCATCAAACCAAGGTGTTGTATACAAACATATACATATATATAATCAAACACACTGTGACAGGGAATCACATCGTAGTAGGTGCTCGTAATGAGTAATACTACATTGTCCTTTCACCAAAAACATCACATATATCCATATTAAGCATGTACATCACTAATTAACAATCAGATATCATGAGATCAAGTGATCATATAAAGCATGATAACACTAATCTACATAATCAATTAACCATTAACTAATCATATCGAAACATCATATACTACTCATAACATCAACAATGTCATCATAATGTGCATAAATGAGTATCTACAACTACATCAATAAATCCAAAATCCATAATGAGCATAAATAAGTAATTCATCATCCACATGTGTCAACAATGTCTAAATATATATGAAACACTAACAAACTGTCAGAAAGCCAAAATGAGGGGCACTACACAAGACCTGTTAAAAAGGCACATCGGGTCTTCAATAGCTCTTGGTCTATGTTTATTACTATTTAGGGTGAAATTTGATGGTTTCTTTACTCTAGGTCAAATACCTCAATTCCACCATTAAATATTGGGGAGACAAGGATCGAGCTTGTGACAAGCTTCTAATCACTTTGCCTCCCTTTTTATGCGTGGTTGTAGAAACCTAAGGCCCTAATCAAGATTTTATCAAGTATTGTACTTTCAACCAAGTAAAGCCCTAATTATGCCTCAAATTAACAATATATAGAAACTGATGAAGTATCTGGTAAAACTTATCATAGAAGTGCAGAGGAGGGGTTTCACAGACAGTGTACCTAGAATTTGAGGGCCACCTAGACTAGGGTAGCTGCCCCAATGTCCTGCAAATTCCTGAACATGAAAACCTTCTGCACAGGGTGTTTGAGACTGCCAAAAGGCTCCCGGATCTTGGATAAAGCACCTAGTTAGACTAGGGTGCACGCACCAATGTCCTGCAAGTCTCAGAACCTAAAAATCTGGAAGTCTGTCGTGATTGTATCCACAATATCCTTCTTTTTGTAGCATCTTTTCGCTGGAACCTGCGAAACACGATCTGCACATACAAAAGAAGGAAATTGTTGGGCTATATAGGAGCTTGCCTCAGTCAAGCCCCATCTTCGATATTTCTACCTCAACAATAGCCAGAGATAAAAATTTGCAGAAGTGTGTGCAAACCTAACAATGTGTTATGCATAAAATCAAACCCTAGATGTCTCAATCAAGGGAAGATCAACAACTTGCTTTGCATTAATAAATACATACAACTTCACCTCAAGGAGATGAAACAAATGAAGACTTGCATGAACAAGAAGGCAAATCAGCAATGTCCACAGAGGATCTCCAAGCTTGTTTTTGGAGGCTACAACCCTTCTCCTGATCATGCAAAAGGTGTACAAACCCTAGGAAGAGAAAGATAGACTCAAGATCTTGATTCCTAACCTTCATCCATTGTCTCCAAGATAGCAAATAAAGAATACTTTGAATAGCTTCAACAAGTCACTGATCTTTAATGGCAATTGCAGTAGAGTTTTGGCATCAAGCTTGCATAAGAATTGTGTGTGATAAAATGATTTGCAAATGTCTTTTTATATCAAGCTTTAGGGAATTCAAATTTTGAAGTAACATCTCGATATTGTGCGAAAACCAAGAATTTGAAAACGGAATCTCAAGGTACTCGGCGGGAACCGACACCCCGCCAAAATTCAAAATCTTGTGAAACTGGGGAGGACTAGGGCGCGGGTACCCAAGTCCAAGCCCCCAATTTCAGTTCAGATCTACATTTTTGGGGGTCCTAGGGACCCTAATCTCAAATCTCTTTCTAGGTTCTATCAATCAGTTACCTTAAAAAGTGAATAACCTGCTCCTAGACTAAGTCAATCAGGGTTTTGGGAAGACTGAAAAAGAAAAGGCTGAGAGACCACCAAGAGTGAGGAGCTAAACTAAGGGAAATTGTACCATTCCATACAGGAGGACAATTTTTGACGTTATAATTACACACCATTCTTCATAGGGGCCAACCTCTGCACCCCAAATTTGCCAAGAACCTACCAAAATTCTTGTCCAAACATCAAATTGACCCTACAAAACAAGCTCACGCCCCTGCATCTGCTCATAGAAGGATTCTCAGAGGTAAATTGAATTCATTTTTGCCTAATTTTATAGATTTTCACCTAGTTAGGGCACATTTGCTACCTAATTTACCCAGAATTATGCTTTTTTAAATTTGGGGTTTTTTCTTTTTGGCTAAAAAAATTCTATATTTAATTTATTCAGTTTAAAAAAAGATTTTTTTTGCTAAAATTAAAGATAAATCTCCTTTTTAAATAGTTGAAAGACCCTTTACTTCTCTTTGTAAAGTTTATTTTGTCCAAATTATTTTGGCAAAGTAAACTACAAGTACATTTAAATTGTGTAATAGGCAATTTTTCCCACAAACTACTTATAAAGCGCCACAACTACATGGGGGGGGAGGGGGTATTTAAAATAATCACATGTCATCTTATTGTTTTGTGTTGTCTCCTTCTTTCTGCACTTAACTTTTGCAAAACGACTTCAACAACACGGATTCACAACAAGAAATCAAGCCACTGACCCTGTTTAATTATCATGAGTGGAAATCTACAATTCAACATGTGTTAAAGAGTAAAGGGTTACACAAGGTAATGATGGGCACTGAAAAAGAACCCATTGTTGATACATAGAAGGATAAATGGTTTAACAAGTGTGATCAAACCTTTGGTTTTCTATGTCTAAATATAGCTCCTGAACTATTATTTCATGTAGAAGCCTTGAAAACACCCAATGAAGTTTGGCTATCATTAGAAAAAATCTTTGGGAAGGTTGGTGAGATGAGAGCCCATGAGTTGGAGAACAAGCTAATTAGGCTAAGTCCAAGTACATTTGACACCTTAGATGACTTCTTCACCAAGTTTAAATTTGTAAGGTTGCAATTAAAAGAGTGTGGAATCAACAAGAAGGATGATCAACTTGTGCTTTCAATTCTCTCCAAGTTATGACTTTAGTATTCTATTTTTGTATATAGTTTCTACTCCACTAAAAGAGCTCTTGGAGCCACATGGACAATGACATCCTTAGATGACTTCATTGCAGACTTAACTAGGGAGAAAGATAAGTTAATACACATGGGTACCCTAAAGACATGAAAACCTTAACCTCTCCTTGTTGGGGATGGGGAGCATAATGCTTCAAATAACAAAAGGGGGAAGAATAAAAAAGACAACAAGATCAAGAAGGAACAAAAATCTGAGCCCAACAAAGAATCTTCTTCAAATCAAGGGAAACCTAAGAAAGAGAAAGTCAAGTGCACCTATTGTAAGAAACTTGGGCATGATGAGCACATATGTATTAAGAAATAGATAGACCACCTCACTCATCTTCTTAAGAAGCATAACATAGGGGTCCCTAAATCTATCAAAGAGAAACTTCTAAGAAAAAGGAAAAAGGTAAAGAGAAATATAAGGACAGGGCACTAGTTGTAGTAGCATCATCATCAGCTCCATCTTGGATTATTGACTCAGGTACTTCACACTATATGGCTTCTTCACAAGTTGAGTTTTCTATCATAGAGCCTTATAACATGTCTAGCATCACCTTGGGTAATGACACACCAGCAATAGTTGTAGGGAGAGGGTCTGTTGAAGTTGAAGGTGGAACATTCACAACTGTTCTAAGTTTACCTTCAGTTTCAACTAATCTCCTATCAGTGTATCAGATTTCTCACATAGGAAAGGGCATGTGAGTTGAGTTTACTCCAGATTTAGTTGAGATCAGAGAGTTGCATAGGAACAACTTAGTGGCTTTGGGTAGGGCAAATCTCCATGAGAGGTTATACACCTTCTCATAGTTTTCCCCTAATTATTCTCCTTCTGACCATCCATAGCAGATTCCTAAGGTAAAGTTTTCTTCTTCTTCTAGTTTTGACGAGGATAGTGATGGGGTGTCATCTCCATCCATCTCGAGACTCATTTTGGAGGATGAGGATTCAACATTTGACTCACCCACATTCAGCTCTCTTTGGGCTACATAGCCACTCCATAGTGCATGTACTAGGGTATAGAATCCAATTGGTGGCCAACTTACATTGTCACATTATAGGGTACATGCTTTCTATGCCTCCACTTCTGAGTTCATTGTTGCTCCTTCCAGAGTTTCCATTGATTAATTATAGTAGGGTCATATTAAGGATTCACTTCATTGGGACACACTTCTGCTAGACATCTCTTGGTTGTTTGTAGAGTCTGACATATTAGATGTTGATGACACCTTGGAGGATCTCATCTTACTGTTTGATGATAGTATACATACACCTGCTATTACTATAGAGTTCAGAGAGGCTTCACCGAAGGCTTCTAGTGATTCTTTGCAGGTCATCTCATGGGATTTCCTTTGTAGCCACATGGCATGCATTGACATTCCACTTTCATACATCAGTTATTTGGATCTTGTTCTTCATCAATTTTCACATGATTTTGAGAGGTCACTTGTTTTAGTTAGTCTTAAGCCTCCTGATTTGATTGTGACTCATTTCTCAATATCAGCATGATGACATTTCAACAATAGTCTAAGACATGATACATCATGAGACTTATTGTGTCACCTCACTTCTTTGGGCATGCTATTCACCATTGGAGTTGTTTCTTCCTAAGGGGAGAAATGTGATTTTCCACAAATGGATCATTTTCAGCATTCATACATGATCATTCTCTTTTGGCATAGGGGCTACTTCATTGTGGGGGGCTACATAGTATCTTTCAATCTCCTATGGGGGTGTCATATTTGCATCATCACAGTCAAAGTGACATGGTTTCAGGCTTGGTGCAAAGTTATCATCTTTGAGGAGGCTTCCTAGTCCTCTTCTTCATTTTCTTTTCTCTTTCGGAGGGAAGATTTTTTCCCACAAGGTTTTCTTCCTTTCTCTGCTTTATGAGAGATTGCATTGTATTGCATTGTACATGGGTACTTGGTCAAGGCTAATTGTCGGGACCCATCTTCATTTCCTCACCTAAGCTTTGCTTAAGGGGGTGCTACTATAAATTAAGATCACTTAGGTATGACTATTTTTAGTTGTGCATTCCTTAATTGGGCACATGCTAATATTAGGTTTTCTTGTTCTTTAATTAGCATGTCTATGTTTAGAATAGGTGTCTAGGGTCACTTATCTTGAGTTAAGTAGTTGCATGACCATCTTTAGGCCATTACTCTTTTTAGGATTGCTTTCCTATTTCTGGCATGTCTATTCTTAGGAGACTTGTGCCTATATGTACTTGTTCATGTGAGCTAATAGATCATCTAGTTTTTGCTTTGCATATTGCTTATGCCTTTGATAGTGTTGAGTGTGTGATTGTTTGATCTCTTGTGACTCCTTGTACCGGTACTCATAATCTTCCATGATAGATCCTAATTTCCATAGTTTAATGGAAATCCATACACAATAATTCAACCCCAAGTTTTTTAAAACCATGGGTGGGGTTTTTTGTAAAAAAACTAACTTCAATGTGAAAGCTCAAGCTACATAACAACTTTCTAAAGTAGACCAATTTTTTTGCACATGAAGGTAGCACCCTAGTAGATAATGAATCATGGAAAAATGTGGAATGCACAATTAAACAATATCCGCAGACAAATAGAGATCACATGTATAACCACAAAACAATATTTAAAACCATCACCTACTCAAATCCACAACATGGTTCTTGGACATAGCAAGAATTGGAGGGATGAATGTCAATGCCATTTGAAAATAAGCTGTTTAAACCCTCCCCTTTATATTGGAAGCCATGTCATAGATGTCCATACCCTTTTTTCACACCTCCATGTAGAAGAAATTCATACCATGTATCCCCAACAAGGAGAACATACGGTCCAAATACAGAATCCAAAATAAAAATACATATAAATAAACATATGACACGTGTAGTAACGAAATAATTATATGAAACTATTGCCTAGTCAAATCTATGACATGGCCCATCTAGGAAAAGTGATACTAGTAGGAAACAATGTCAATTAAATTTGAAAATAAGTTATTTTAACACCTTCCTCTCTATCCTACAAGCCATTTTATGGATGTCCACATCCTATTTTGTTGCCTTCATGTGAGAGAAATTCCCACAATGTCTCCACAACCAAAGACATTGCCACTTGTAGGGCCTACTCTATCTAAATGTTAAAATGAGGCTCTATTATGGATCACACATCTTTTTATTATGTTCTACTAAGTATTCTAGTGTATAAAATATGGGCTTAGGAATAGGGTGTGAACATGGATTCAAACTATTGGGTAAGTGCACAAAGATGAGGGACCAAAAAGTCACCACATGACTTTTTGGTCCCATACAAGTCATAACGTGAGCACGTTATAACGTCGGCGCATTATAACGTGCTCATGTTATGGCTCGGCATTACAGAGCCTATAACACGATCGCATTAAATGTGACTCGATTAATGTCGTGATCACATTTTGCAAAAGCAAAACTCTGTCTATCTCCCTCCTCTTCCCTCTCTTTCTCTCCCCTTCCCTCTCTCCCTCTCTCTGTTCCTCTCCCTCTCCCTCTATCTCTCTCACTCTCTATCTCTCTTTGTCTCTCTCTCCCTGTCTCTCTCTGTCTCTCCCTCTCTCTCAGAAATGACATAGAGAGAGAGAGAGTTTGTGTGTGTTTATAGGGTTTAGGGGCATTACTTAGGCTTTATGAGTTTAGGGTTGCTCAAGTTTAGGGTTTAGGGGAATTATTTAGGGTTTAGGGTTTAGACAGAGATAGAGGAGGAGACCAATAGAGATTGGGAGAGATAGGGAGATAGAGAGTGAGAGACATGTCCAGAGACATAGGGAGAGAGATTGAGAGGTAGAGGGATGATAGAGATAGGAAGATAGGGAAGTTTAGGGTTTAGGGGAACTATTTAGGGTTTAGGGGTTTAGGGTTTCTCAGGTTTAGGGGTTAGGGGTTAGGGTTTAGGGTTTAGAAAGAGATAGAGAGGAAACCAATTGAAATGCCCCTCGATTTTGGTTTGTAATACTTGTTAGTTCTCTTTTACTTTTAGACAGTTTTTAGACAGTTAGTAGTTTTATATTGTACTTTGATAGTTGAGATATTTGAGTTATTAGACTATGGTTTATGCTTACTATGATCACGATGGACTATGTTTGACTGATATGGTTTTTGACTTATATTATGAGTCTAATGATGACATTATTGTTATTCTAGTTTATGTGGTATTATGACATGTTTAGTTGATGGATAATCGTTTGTGTAGAGTATAATTACCATGCTTTATGCGATTCATTGGTATCTGACTTATAGTTAGAGATGTTTATGTTATTATCATACCTTCAGAGAAGGGACAGTGTAGTATTGCTCAACCTGAGCACCCTACTACGTTGCGAATCCCTAACTCTGTATGTGTGTTGTATGCGTATGCAACATATTGTTTTGATGTAGGTTGTAGGTACCGGGCCTCAACTCCACTGACTTAGCAGGTCTGAGCGGGCCCTTGCACCAATGGTTAATGTTGAAGGGAGATAACATGAGGTTTTTCCTTAGGTCAATTTCCGTCTTCAGTCTGTAGTCGTGAGTCTAGATCTCATACTTTGGTCCTTGCCTCAGTTTTGGTTCATGTGGTATGTAAAGTGATTGTCGAGTTTGTTTAGTTAAGCCTATGTGTATTTTTTGGTAATGCATTAATGGTTAATATAATAGTAATAATAGGCTTAATATAATGATATTTTTGTAAGTATTAATTAATATTGTAAATTGGGAAATAATGGAAAATATTAACAATTTAAGTAATAGCTTTAATAATTAAATCCTATTGACATGTGTCATAAGCAAATGATATTATTTTATTGTTAAGATTTTATTTGGTTTTATGGGCAAGATTTTGTTAGTGAATGAAGATTATGTTTTGTGAGTTGTCAAATCTCTCTGGGAAGTAAAATTAATTGTTTTCTATTTTTAGAGAGTAGTGGGATTTATAACGGATGTGGGAGTAATGAGAATTAATGGTTTTTGCCTATTTTTAGTTTTTTTGGGGGAGAGTTATTTGTGGGAGGAGGGTGGTTGTGAGAGGGAGATAAATTTGGGGGGGGGGGAATTGACAGAAGGGAGGAATTGGAGGATTCGGAGGCTGGAAAACAAATTTTGGGTAAGTCTATATGTGATCAATTAATGGAATGATGTGAATAGGCTGTGTCTTGAATATGAAATTCTCTCTCTCATTTCAGTTGTTTGTTGGTCTATAATCCATTTTTGTATGCATGTTAGAATGACCAATTGTCTTGAAATAAGTTTCGATCCTCTTGTCACTTTTCTCATCTGAGGATTCTTTGTGTATCAATCCCATCCCCATTGTTTCATTTTGTAACCTACCAAAAGTCAATATTAGGGGCAAATTCCTTTAGAGGAAGTGAATCTGTAGTGGGATTAGTTTATGTGATTTTCCATTATATTCATTGTTTTCTCTAGCAGCGGCCTAGCTGAAGCATCTGCATCTAGAATCCCCATCGCACTATTATGTCAAGGTGCTATTAGTGTATTGTGATTGATATCTGTTTGATCGCCCTGCAATATTCCAGACTTTGTTGATCCCTCTTTGGCACATATACTTGTCAAATCCCCATGTTGAAATCATTGTTCTTCTACTATCTAGTTGAAATTACCAGTGAGCAACTTCTAGAACCTTCATACATCCTCTCAACTAGAAAACTTTTCTATCATTAGCAAGGTTTTTTTTTTAGTCACCCAGGCATGCACAATTGTTGTTGTGGATTTTAGCTTAGGGTCACATGCGATGCATACATTCAATTGATATTTCAAATCTGCATTACTACGCTCTTGAGGTGTTATTGATGAGATAGGTCGATCAATAAAGTAAGAATCATGAGTTGATACCTTATTTACTTGCATGCTTAATGCATATAGTTGCTCCAAACTTCACTCAATCCCTCTTATGCACGTTTTCCTTGCAACTTATTTATTTTCAACTCTCTGGAAAATCTTCCCAAGACTCCACCTCACGGCCCTCTGCTAGCAACACATGCGCAAACCGTCCCTGTATTATCTTTTCCACACTCCTTTGTTGACAAAAAATTATCATTTGTTGAAGATTGAATATTCTATAGAGTTTCTAAAGATATGTTGACCTTATGTATTCGTGGCTTGGCACTGGAATGAAGGTCAAAGTTTGATCTTGGTATGATTTAGGCATTCGCCCAGCTCAATACCAATAGAAGCCAACCGCGACCAGTGTTTTTGTCTATCCCTGCTAATTGATTTCATTCTCCTGTCATAGTATGTTCATTCTTCATATATTCCAATGAACAATTTCTATAGGAAATTGCATGGCTAGAAATTTCATCCGTCCTATTCCATTTATACTTAATCAATATGCTTTATACCTGGCGTCATTCTATTTATGGTCTCTTTTAAGAAATATTCTTACTCAAATGAATTATTTATTAATTGCAATTTCTCTCTCTCTACTTTATCTAGCGCATTCCTTTAAATTAGCTGATGACGAGAATAGAATGTTCCCAGTTATAGAAACTTGTTATCTCTAAAAGATTCTCTAACATATGTTATAAGGAGTAGTTTCTATTTTCTTTTAATGTCATCATCTTCAATGTTCTGTATATATTTGGTAGCCAATTCTATGTATTTCTATATGATCGATTTTCTTGTTAGGCTAGAATTACTTAAGTAATAATAATTGGTTTTAGATAGATAATTAAGTTTTTAAAGATGCCATTTCTTCATAATTAAACAATTTATTTAATAGATTTGATTATAGGGTATCTTCATTATTTAATAAAAGATTAGCATATTTATACATTCTATTCAAATATCTATCTATTAAACTACACCGGATGCATCAGAATAGTTTCAAACTCAAAATCATATATTGCTTGAAAATGATGTTCTTTGTTCCTTTTAGAAAAGTGGATGTAGGGCTAATATATATAGTTTCTTGTAATTGTTTTTGAATTATGTAAAAGGTGGTTTAATGTACGTAATTGAGTTTTGAGCATTAGCTATTGTAAATTCCTCTTTGTAATTCATATTGTTTAAAATACAATCTATGTGTATCAACTTAGAAAATGGGTTATTTACCTTTTTAGTTGTTTCGTTCTAGAAGCCTAGGGTGTGTCGATGTTATGCATTACCTCAAGTAATACTTTCCATGTTGCAGGAGATCATGATACTTGGTATTATGGGAAAAGAGATTTGAGTTTTTTTGAATTGATGGTTTTATTTTCTTGTAAGAGGAGAAATGCCTTGCATTATTATTGCCAAATTGTTGATGCTTGTCTGGTTGGTAGGGTTATCTAGATGCAGGTAGGGGAGTGGCTTCCAATGTGGGGCCAGCGCCCAAAGTGGCTGTCAGGGTAACCCATTAGAAGTGATTAACAAGTGATAACCTAATAATAAACTTAGGGGGAGGGTAGTAATTCACATAACAAGATAAGTATGATGCCTTGCCCATGCCTTGAGTGCTCTCATAGGCTAAGGATGGGATGAGAAGGCCTAGTTGACAAGGTTGACCTCCTTGTCTCCAAGAGAGGATGTGTCGGCTCCGCATGTGTCACCCTATGGGGCCGGTGCCTAGAGAGAGGCTGTCAGGGTAATCATAGATGGGGGCCAGTTTCTAGTGAGAGATAGCCTGGGTAACCCATGCTAGGACCATGTGATGACACTCTCCCTACTACAGCTTAGTTACTTCCTCTTTATCTTTTGTTGTAGCCTCTAGAGTTCTGTCTTGTCTTGATGGTTTGAGTTGTCTTGATGATTTGGTAGTCTTGATGATCTGAGTTGTCTATGTCAAGTCTGTATCTACTTGCTTGTACCCTTTGTCTTAGTGTAACCTCATTGTTATCTCCTAGCTCAGGGGGTGGACCTTAGGGTTCCACATGGTTGGGTGGAAGATCTTAATCCATTAGTTTTCCTTGATCATCCTGATTCATGATCATTATAGATGTGCTTCCTATTCTAGATTTGCACTTGCATCCTCAAAGCTGTATATTGCTTTCAGAATTGTATAATCTTATTATAAACTATTGTAAGCAATCAAGAATCTAGAACTCATGTAATTTTGTATTTGAACTTTTGTAACTATTCATATCTGCAAATGAGTTATGTAATCCTCTTCTATTGTACCATAATGCATATTACTTGTATTGTTATAGATTTATGTTTATCTGATGCAGTTATGTTCCCTGGAGGTGTTAGATGTTGATTTTAGTTAAATGTTGTATGTTAATGCATTTACTTGCTTCAAAAAAAAAATTCTATAATTATTGCACATGTTAGTCTAACTCTCTAGGGTTGCATGACGGGGCATCACATTTGGTATCAGAGCTAGGTTTGAACACTGAGTACTTTGGTTAATATTGAGCCCATTATGTAACCTAGTGCTTAAACTCTGTAGATTAACTTTTATCCCTATTATTTCCTTTTTTGTGTGTAAAGTATTATCGTTTGGTTTGTGGGTAGATGCCTAGAGGTAGAGGATGAGGTCGTGGTAGAGGTAGGGGTCATGGGAGAGGTGGTGGCAGTACACCTCCTCCCAATTCTCCTCATGAGAGTGCCCATGAAGGCAGAGGTCAGAATATGGAAGGTCAGGGCTAGCCTGAGGGAGCCTAGTTGAGACAATTTCTTGAGGAGGCCCTTGCACATTTAGGCCCTAGACAAGAGGTTGAGCAGCCTAGAGGGGGTCAGGAGGTAGACCAGCTAGAACCTAGGGAAAGGGAGAGATCTCCTAGGTGAAGAGAGTTGACCGCTGAGTAGGAGGCCACTTTAGCCAGTCATATGAGAGATCTTCTGAGGGCACGCCCTCCCACCTTTGATGGAGTTGGTAGTGGTCTCGAGGTAGAGACATGGTTGCTGGATATAGGCAGATATTTCATCTTGCATCCATATGGCAGCAACACCAAAGCTAGATGTGTTATTCTACATCTTAGAGGTTTTGCTTTGACCTAGTGGTGTTTAGAAGAGCAAAAGTTGTACTGTTTCTTGGGAGTTGTTCTTATCAAGATTTAGAGCCCGTTTCCTATCTGATCATTGGAGGCAGCATCACACAGATGAGTTCCATGAGCTGAGGCAGATGGCCATGTCAGTTGAGCAGTATGAGCATAGATTCTATGAGCTCAAGCAGTATGTGGGCATTGGAGATGAGGAGACTATGTTAGTGCAGCATTTTATCAGGGGCTTGAA
The DNA here is from genome assembly GCA_027924645.1 of Cunninghamia lanceolata. Classification (NCBI taxonomy): domain Eukaryota; kingdom Viridiplantae; phylum Streptophyta; class Pinopsida; order Cupressales; family Cupressaceae; genus Cunninghamia; species Cunninghamia lanceolata. The sequence goes on along the minus strand of BSBN01000635.1, from coordinate 7,581,370 downwards.
TGCCCAGATCAGTGGAGGGGTTCGTGTCTTCAAACCTAAGTCTATGGAGGTAGCTGTGGAGAAAGCCTAGTTAGTGGAGGAGAATTTGACGATGGCACTTGGAGGGTATACATGTGTGCACATTGGTAGTGCACCTTCTGTAGGTGTTGATGGTCAGTCTCAAGTAGCTGGATCTCCAAGAGACTATCATACACCTAACAAAGTTGAGTGGTAGCAACAGCTATGTTCTCAGTCACAACCAAAGAATACTCAGCCTCAACAAGGTAATAGATTTTAGTCTAAGAAAGACTGGTCTTGGTAGCGGAATAGGCGTAACCTCTTCGATTAGCCAGCTCAGGGTGCACAGTTTGTAGTGAGTAGAGATAACTTTTAGCAGTCTAATGCTTCTTCAGGCGGCAGAGGTTTCGGTAGAGGCTCAGGATGTTACTCTTGTGGACAGTAGGGCCATATAGCCAGATAGTGTCCACAAAGGAACGTTTCAGGTTTTATTCAGAGGCCGGTAGCTTCAGAGCCAACCATAGGCAATGCGGGAAGGTCTCATAGAGTGTTCATAGTGATTGAACATCAGGGGACAACCTTGGAGACTGTAGGTAGGGGATAGGCAGCCTTCTTTGGAGAGCATGTGTGAGCTTCAGCATCGGGAATAGACCCTCTGGGGCAGAGGCATGGAGTAGGTTAGGGTCCAGTGGGATCCTATTGAGGAGACTTCTATGACTTGGGAAGATGCTTCTAGGATGCAAAATTATACCCTTACTTATTTGCAGGCTTCCAGGAGTAAGCTTAATTCTAGGGGGGAGGATGTAATGCCCCTCGATTTTGGTTTGTAACAGTTGTTAGTTCTCTTTTGCTTTTAGACAGTTTTGAGACAGTTAGTAGTTTTATATTGTACTTTGATAGTTGAGACATTTGAGTTATTAGACTATGGTTTATGCTTACTATGATCATGATGGACTATGTTTGACTACTATGGTGTTTGACTTATGTTATGAGTATAATGATGACATTACTGTTATTCCAGTTTTTGTGGTATTATGACATATTTAGTTGATGGATAATCATTTGTGTAGAATATTGTTACCATGCTTTATGTGATTCATTGGTATCTAACTTATAGTTAGAGATGTTTATCTTATTATCATGCCTTCAGAGAAGGGATAGTGTAGTATTGCTAAACCCGAGCACCCTACTACGCTGCGAATCCCTAACTCTGTATGTGTGTTGTATGTGTATGCAACATATTGTTTTGATGTAGGTCGCAGGTACCGGGCCTCAACTCCACCTGACTTAGCAGGTCTGAGTGGGTCCTTGCACCAATGGTTAACGTTGAAGGGAGATAACATGAGGTTTTTCCTTAGGTCAATTTCTGTCTTTAGTCTATAGTCGTGAGTCTAGATGTCATACTTTGGTCCTTGCCTTAGTTTTGGTCCATGTGGTATGTAAAGTGATTGTTGAGTTTGTTTAGTTAAGCCTATGAGTATTTTTTGGTAATGCATTAATGGTTAATATAATAGTAATAATAGGCTTAATATAATGATATTTTTGTAAGTATTAATTAATATTGTAAATTGGGAAATAATGGAAAATATTAACAATTTAAGTAATAGCTTTAATAATTAAATCCTATTGACATGTATCATAAGCAAATGATATTATTTTATTGTTGAGATTTTATTTGGTTTTATGGGCAAGATTTTGTTAGTGAATGAAAATTATGTTTTGTGAGTTGTCGAATCTCTCTGGGAAGTAAAATTAATTATTTTCTATTTTTAGAGAGTAGTGGGATTTGTAACAGATGTGGGAGTAATGAGAATTAATGGTTTTGGCCCATTTTTGGTTTTTTTGGGGGAGAGTTATTTGTGGGAGGAGGGTGGCTGTGAGAGGGAGAGAAATTTGGGGGGGGGAATTGACAGAAGGGAGGAATTGGAGGATTCGAAGACTGGAAAACAAATTTTGGGTAAGTCTGTGATCAATTAATGGAATGATGTGAATAGGCCGTGTCTTGAATATGAAATTCTCTCTCCTTTCAGTTGTTTGTTGGTCTGTATTCCATTTTTTATGCCTGTTAGCATGACCAATTGTCTTGAAATAAGTTTTGATCCTCCTGTCGCTTTTCTCATTTGAGGATTCTTTGTGTATCAATCCCATCGCCATTGTTTCATTCTATAACCTGCCAAAAGTCAATATTAGGGGCAGATTCCTTAAGAAGAAGTGAATCTATAGTGGGATCAACTTATGTGATTTTCCATTATATTCATTATTTTCTCTAGCAGCGGCCTAGCTGAAGCATCTACATCTAGAATCCCCATCACACTATTATGTCAAGGTGCTATTCTTGTATTGTGATTGATATCTGTTTGATCGCCCTGCAATATTCCAGACTCCGTTGATCCCTCTTTGGAACTTATACTTGTCAAATCCCCAAGTTAAAATCACTGTTCTTCTACTGTCTGGTTGAAATTACCAGTGAGCGACTTCTAGAACCTTCATACATTAGATCTTCTCAACTAGAAAATGTTTCCATCATTAGCAAGGTTTATTTTTTTTAGTCACCTAGGCACGCATAATTGTTGTTGTGGATTTTAGCTTAGGGTCGCATGCGATGCATACATTCAACTGATATTTCAAATCTGTATTACTACGCTCTTGATGTGTTATTAATGAGATAGGTCGATCAATAAAGTAAGTCATGAGTTGATACCTTATTTACTTGCATGGTTTCTGCATATAATTGTTCCAAACAACACTCGATCCCTCTTATGCATGTTTTCCTTGCAACTTATTTATTTTCAACTCTCTAGAAAATCTTCCCAAGACTCCACCTCACGGTCCTCTGCTGGCAATGCATGCACAAACCGTCCCTATATTATCTTTTCCACACTCCTTTGTTGACAAAAAATTATCATTTGTTCAAGATTGAATATTCTATAGAGTTTCTAAAGATATGTTTACCTTATGTATTCATGGCTTGGTGCTAGAATGAAGGTCAAAGTTTGATCTTGGTATGATTTAGGCATTCACCCAGCTCAATATCAACAGAAGCCAATCGTGACTAGTGTTTTTGTCTATCCCTACTAATTGATTTCGTTCCCCTGTCATAGTATGTTCATTCTTCATATATTCTAATGAACAATTTGTATAGGAAATCGCCTGGCTAGAAATTTCATCCCTTCTATTCCATTTATACTTTATCAATATCCTTTATACCCGGCGTCATTCTGTTTATGGTCACTTTTAAGAAATATTCTTACTCAAATGAATTCTTTATTAATTGCAATTTCTCTCTCTCTACTTTATCCAGCTCATTCCTTTAAACTGGCTTATGACGAGAATAGAATGTTCCCAGTTATAGAAACTTGTTATCTCTAAAATATTCTCTAACATATGTTATAAGGAACAGTTTCTATTTTCTTTTAATGTCATCATCTTCAGTGTTCTGTATATATTTGGTAGCTAATTCTACGTATTTCTATATGATCGATTTTCTTGTTAGGCTAGAATTACTTAAGTAATAATAATTGGTTTTCTAGATAGATAATTAAGTTTTTAAATGTGCCATTTCTTCATAATTAAACAATTTATTTAATAGATTTGATTATAGGGTATCTTCATTATTTAATAAAAGATTAGCATATTTATACATTCTATTCAAATATCTATCTATTAAACTACACCAGATGCATTAGAATAGTTTCAAACTCAAAATCATATATTGCTTGAAAATGATGTTCTTTGTTCCTTTTAGAAAAGTGGATGTAGGGCTAATATATATAGTTTCTTGTAATTGTTGTTGAATTATGTAAAAGGTGGTTTAATGTACATAATTGAGTTTTGAGCATTAGCTATTATAAATTCCTCTTTGTAATTCATATTGTTGAAAATACAATCTATGTGTATCAACTTAGAAAATGGGTTATTTACCTTTTTAGTTGTTTTGTTCCAGAGGCCTAGGGTGTGTCGATGTTATGCATTACCTCAAGTAATACTTTCCATGTTGCAAGAGTTCATGATATTTGGTATTATGGGAAAAGAGATTTGAGTTTTTTTGAATTGATGGTTTTATTTTCTTGTAAGAGGAGAAATGCCTTGCATTATTGTTGCCAAATTGTTGATGCTTGTCTAGTTGGTAGGGTTATCTAGATGCAGGTAGGGGAGTGGCTTCCAATGTGGGGCCGAGACCTAAAGTGGCTATCAGGGTAACCCATTGGAAGTGATTAACAAGCGATAACCTTATAATAAACTTAGGGGGAGGGTAGTAATTCACATATCAAGATAAGTATGATGCCTCACCCATGCCTTGAGTGCGCTCACAAGCTAAGGATGGGATGAGAAGGCCTGGTTGGCAAGGTTGACCTCCTTGTCTCCATGAGAGGATGTGTCAGCTCTGCATGTGTCACCCTATGGGGCCGGTGCCTAAAGAGAGGCTACCAGGATAACCATAGATGGGGCCCAATTTCTAGTGAGAGATAGCCTGGGTAACCCATGCTAGGACCATGCGATGACACTCTCCCTACTGCAGCTTAGTTACTTCCTCTTTATCTTTTGTTGTAGCCTCTGGAGTTCTATCTTGTCTTGATGGTTTGAGTTGTCTTGATGATTTGGTAGTCTTGATGATCTGAGTTGTCTATGTCAAGTCTGTATCTACTTGCTTGTACCCTTTGACTTAGTGTAACCTCATTGTTATCTCCTAGCTCGGGGAGTGAACCTCAGGGTTCCACATGGTTGGGTGGAAAAGCTTAATCCATTGGTTTTCCTTAATCGTCCTGATTCATGATCACTGCAAATGTGCTTCCTATTCTAGATTTGCACTTGCATCCTTAGAGCTATATATTTCTTTCAGAATGTTATAATCTTATTGTAAACTGTTATAACCAATCAAGAATCTAGAACTCATAATTTTGTATTCAAACTTTTGTAACTATTCATTTCTACAAATGAGTTATGTAATCCTCTTCTATTGTACCAAAATGCATATCACTTGTATTGTTATAGATATATGTTTATCTGATGCAATTATGTTCCCTAGAGGTGTTAGATGTTGATTTTAGTTAAATGTTGTATGTTAATGTATTTACTTGCTTCCAAAAAAAAAATTCTATAATTATTGCACATGTTAGTCTAACTCTCTAGGGTTGCATGACAGGGCATCACAACAATAGATATTGGGAGAGATAGAGGAGACATAGGGGAGAGATAGGGAGATAGAGAGTGAGCGACATGTCTAGAGACATAGGGAGAGAGATTGAGAGGTTGAGGGATGATAGAGATAGGAAGATAGGGGAGAGATATGGAGATAGAGGTTTAGGGTTTAGGGATTAGGGGTTTGGGGGTTTAGGGGTTTAGGGTTTTGGGTTAGGGGTTAGGGTTTAGTGGTATTATTTATGGTTTAGGGGTTAGGTGTTAAAGTTTAGAGGTTTAGGGTTTAGGGGATAGAGAGAGAGAGAGAGGATCGATAGGGAGATATAGAGGAGACCAAGGGGAGAGATATATAGATAGAGAGTGAGGGACATGGCCAGAGACATAGGGAGAGAGATTGAGAGGTAGAGGGATGATAGAGATAGGGAGATTAGGGAGAGATATGGAGATAGAGGTTTAGGGTTTAAGGGTTAGGGTTTAGAGGCATTATTTATGGTTTAGGGGTTTAGGGGTAGAGAGAGAGGAGTTTAGGGGTTAGGGGTTTAGGGGTTAGGGATTAGGGTTTAGGGGTTAGGGTTTAGGGGAATTATTTAGGGTTTCTCAAGTTTAGGGTTTAGGGTTTATGGGTTAGGGGTTGTGGTATAGGGTTCAATTATTTAGGGTTTAGGGTTGCTCAAGTTTAGGGTTGCATGTTAAAAACAATCTCTCTATCTTTATCTCTCTCCCTTACCTCTTTACCTCATCTCCTATGTCTCTCTCTCTCCTAGGGTTGCTTAGGTTTATGGTTTAGGGGTTAGGGGCTAGGGTTTAGGGTTTAGAGGTTAGGGGTTAAGTTTTAGAGGTTGAGGGTTTAGGGTTTAGAGAGAGAGGAATGATACAAAGATATAGAGGAGACTAAGGGGAGAGATAGGGAGATAGAAAGTGAGGGACATGGCCAGACATAGGGAGAGGGATTGAGAGGTAGAGGGATGATCAAGATAGGGAGATAGGGGAGAGATAGGGAGATAGAGGTTTAGGGTTGCTTGGGTTTAGGGTTTAGCGGTTTAGTGTTGCTTGAGTTTAGGGTTTAGTGGTTAGGGGTCAAGGTTTAGGGGCATTATTTAGGTTCTAGGGTTTATGGATTTAGGAGTTAAGGTTTAGAGGTATAAGGTTTAGGGCTTGGAGAGAGAGGACTAATTGGGAGATATGGAGGAGACTAAGGGGAGAGATAGGGAGATAGAGAGTGAGGGACATGGCTAGAGACATAGGAAGAGAGATTGAGAGTTAGAGGGATGATAGAGATAGAGAGATAGAGGTTTAGGGTTGCTTGGGTTTAGGGGCATTATTTAGGATCTTTAGAGGTTTAGGGTTGCATGTCAAAAGTGATCTCTCTCTCTCTCTCTCCTAAACCCTAAATAATACTCCTAAATAATAACCCCTAACCCCTAAACCCTAAACCCAAGGAACGCTAAACATCTATCTCAATATCTCTCCCTTATCTCCCTATCTTTATCGTCCCTCTACCTCTCAATCTCTGTGCCTATCTCTCTAGACATCTCGCTCACTTTCTATCTCCCTATTTCTCCCCTCTATCTCCTATATCTCCTCTATCTCTCCCTATATATCTCCTCTCTCTCTATATCTATCTCTCCATATCTCCCTATCTCTTGCCTCTCTCTCCCTTATCATTCCTCTATCTCCCTATCTCTCCCCTCTATCTCTCCCTCTCCCTTATCGATGAAGGAAATGGAAACAAGAAAACTAGGACTCTCTCTCTCTCTCTCTCTCTCTCTCTCTCTCTCTCCATATCCCTTATCAACAAAGAAAATGGAAACAAGAAAACTAGGACATGCAAAGAGGGATGAGGATATAAATTTGGAGGATGAAATGGAAACAAGATAAAATGAAAGTTTATTAGATGGGAAGAATGATGAGAGGAGAGGTGGAAAATAGTAAAATAGGGGAAATTGGTGGGATCTAAAGGGAAATTAGAAAGGAAAAGGAAAACTAGGAGAGAGAAAGAGAGAGAGAGAGAGAGAGACCCTAAACAACTCTCTCTCTCTTAACCCCCAAACCCAAGCAACCCTAAACCTTTATCTCCCTATCACTCCATGATCTCCCTATCTCTATCATCTCACTACCTCTCAATCTCTCTACCTATGTCTCTGGCGATGTCCATCACTCTCTATCTCCCTATCTCTCCTCTCGGTGTCCTCTATATCTCCCTATCAGTCCTCTCTCCATAAACCCTAAACCTCCAAACCTTAACACCTAAATAATACCCATAAGCTCTAAACACTAAGCCCTAAACTTGAGCAACCCTAAAACCCCAAACACCTAAACCCTAAACCCAAGAAACCCTAAACCTCTACCTCCATATCTATCCCGTATCTCCCTATCTCTATTAGCCCTCTACCTCTCAGTCTCTTTCCCTATGTCTCTGGACATGTCCCTCACTCTCTATCTAGAGAGAGAGATGTTTAGGGTTTATTAGGTTTAGGGTTTTGGGTCATTATTTAGGATTTATAAGTTTAGGGTTGCTCAAGTTTAGAGAAAGAGATTGAGAGGTAGAGAGATGATAAAAATAGAGAGATCTAGAGATTCGAGGTTTCTTGGGTTTAGGGTTTAAAGGCTCAGGGTTTCTCAAGTTTAGGGTTTAGGGCATTATTTAGGGTTTAGGAGTTTAGGGTTGCTTGGGTTAAGGGTTTAGGGTTGCATGTCAAAGGAAGTCTCTCTCTCTCTCTCTAAACCTCTAAACCCTAAATAATGCCCCTAAATCATAACCACTAACCCCTAAACCCTAAACTTGAGAAACCCCAAACCTCTATCTCCCTTATCTCCCTATCTCTCTGGACATCTCACTCACTCTCTATCACCATATCTCTCCCCTATTTCTCCTCTACCTCTCCCTATATGTCTCCTCTATGTCTACCTATCTATCTCTCACTATCTCTATATCTCTTACCTCCTTCTCCCCTATCATTCCTTTATTTCCCTATCTCTCCCTCTCCCTTATCAATGAAGGAAATGGAAAAAAAAAAACTCTCTCTCGCTCTCTCTCTCTCTCCACACACACACACACACACACACACACACACACACACACACACACACATATATATATATATATATATATATATATCACTTTCTCCCTATCTCTCTCTACCTCTCATAGAGAGAGAGAGAGTTGTTTTAGCTCACCATAACACAAGCACGTTATAATGCGCTCACATTATGTGAATGCACATAACGCGATTGTGTTATGCATTGGCTTGGTTATTTCCAAGCCTAAGGCTTAGATTTGTCTTGGGCTTCCAACCCAACATCTTTGACTGTGTTTAGGATGTCCAAAGACATGTTTTTCCAGATTGTAACAAAAACCACATAATTTGGAGCATGCTCCCCATTAGGTTTGCACTTATTTTGATGAAAACTAAAAGAAAATACTACCATAATCTTAATCTCTCTGTTAGCGATCTAACCATATAATTTCTTTTCACATTTTGAGTACGTTAAGGGTTTCATCTTGAATTTATTTTGTTAGTGTGTCCATTTTTTGTCAAAAACTAGTGTCTAGTTTTTTTTTTACTTTTTTTTAACCGTTCATCGAAATTTGAAATAAGTTACATTTTTAGAAACTAGACTCCATTCTACACGTATTCCAAAAGAAATTGATTTTTGATTATTTTTCAAACATTTTAGGGGGGAGCACGCTCAAATTTTTGTTTTTTAGGATGTGTCCGCTTTAAGATTTACTAAAAATCAATTATTCATGAAAAAATTATCAGAAAAATTAGGGATAAACAACATGGTGTTAGCTAATTTCTCACTGGAGTGATTATTGAAATACTAAAAAAAGTTAACATTTTAGGGGGAGCACACCAGATGCTATGTTATGTTTATTTGAGAAAAATAGGACCAATTTTTGTGGTCCCCCTTTTTGAACTCCTTAATCTCAACCATTTTTGGAAAAAAAATAGTAGTTTAGAAACTAGATTTGGAGTACTACAACTCTTGTTTTTGTTCTATCTTCAAATTTTGAGTGTAGCGTTCTTCAATTTCTCATCCAACATCAATGTTCCCTGATTTCAGAAAAATGTGGCATCTTAAGACCCCATTTTGGTCCGTCATCTTTGTGCACTTACCCTATTGGTAGGTTGGATTTAGTTTCTTAAAAAGCATTTGAAAATGTTAGAATAGTTGACAACACATATGTTGGTTTAAAAGAACTCATTTGTAACATAGGCACAAAAGCATGGATTTGTTTAGATAATAAAGAACTTCATGGCATAGGCAAGAGCTCAAGCATATCTTTACCTACCCCTAGATTCTTTGAGGGATAGAAGTTGATTGATGCAACATATAATTATATGTGCATCTTCCCCATAGTTGAGAGGTGAAGATATCTAGCCCTGCAAAATGAGTAGAGGGTTAATTGTCAAAACATGCTAAACTATAATTAGAGTTGGAACTAAAATTATTATATGTACAAATAGTTCTAATATGAAAGTATTTTTAGTTGTAGTATCTCTTAAAAGAATGAACATAGTTCTCTAGGGAGGCATAACATGACACCAAATTCACTTAGCAAAAACATTCAAGAAATTGGACAAGTTTGAGAAAACATGGAGAATTCACATGGTATTGTATCTTCTATATAGAATGGTAAAAACTATATGCCTTGTTAGTCTAGCAAAAATAGGGGATGTGATATTTTTTGGATATATAAGCATGACATTCATTTATAAAATAAGGAGCCATTGCAACATCATAGGAGAGTGAATAATGCATAGGGAATGTATTATGGCTTTATATGTTGGATAAGTATTCTATTGAACATAAATTTCCAATAGAATATTGTAGATGGCTAGTTGTGGTACATTATCTTCTCTAATGAAAACATGGGCTAGTAAGATCAGACGAGACTAGCTTGTTGTTGTTATATGTCCTTACTATCAATTCATTATATATATATAGTGTGGTTGAAATTAACCTGTGAGTCTATTGGGTATTATAGTACATTTGGATACATTCTATTATTGTGGATAAATAGTCATAGGCATTTATGCTTCTCTTATATCATTATGTGTTGATTCATGGGTATGGTGACTGTACATACCTTATTGTATATAGTATGCTTGTACATGTGGTGATTTATGTTTATGTTGTAGTACTTTGTTGTGTATCTGATAACTACATATACAATAACTAGGTTAGAATTTATTAGTTTAAACCTTTGTGGGAGCATACATAGTAGTAAAATAATTTCAACTTGTTCTTGGTCAAATCAAATACACCAGTCAAACAATAGGTCAATGGCTAGCTTATAGCTTGGAATAAGTAAAATCTTACTTGGCATAAGTCCACAATGAATAATAGATAGTTCTATTTAATTCAAGATCAAATGAAAGTAAAAGTGTACATTCAATACTATACAAGTGATTGGTACCATAGACAACTTTGTTGAGAGTAGTAGTACTTTCCTTCTCCAAATCCTATTTTGTTCCTTCTAGTATTCATTGGTCAAAGTAAAGTAAGTTTGTATCTTGATGGTACATTCAATGGTGTGAATTTATGAGTATTAATACACATTTAGTGAGGTCTCTAGTGTTAATGTGGCATAAAAATTAACACAACTAGCTATATAGCCATAGTAAATGCTCTCAAGACTACTATGCTCTTAGCTAACCAAGGGGAATAAATATTCAATGTTAATGTCATACAAATGAGCTATGATGATGTAATCAATCTTCTTGGACCTATTTTGTTGTCTTTGCCACATTTGTGACACTTGCATTTGCTTCTAGATAGATTTTTCTAGTTGCTTTATTTACAAGAAAGTAGAGAGCAATGATGAAGAGATATACTGAAAGTCAACTACCTTTTCCTATGTAATTCTATGATGACCTGTTCAACCCTAGTCAAATGTAACATGCATATATTATTTATGGAACATAAATCTAAAAATATTGTAGTATGTGTGCCAAAACCTTTTCTATGGAACATGAAGTCATTGTGATTTAGAAGAAAAAGATTTTTTTTCCTTTTTATTTCAAATTATGATTCTAAGAACTGGAAGACTTGTGTTTTGTGAAACAAAAAACATAAGCATAGGAAGTACTATTAATACATGTATATTTTGGCAATTTGAATATCATTGTGTATAGACTAAATTCTATGTGGAAATTTTGCAAATATTTTTTTTCAAAATTTGCTAAGTGGTGGATGCAATTAGTGAAAAAATATCAAATAGGCAAAGCCACTTTCCAATTTGTATGTGAAAAATTGACAAATAGAAAAAAATACCTTGATATAAGATCTAGACACAATAAAGAAAGGCTCAATAAAAAATACTCAGTTCCATCAATGAACTAGCCATGAGAAAATTTAACTATGTTTTGATGAAGTATTAGAGTTTCCTAAGAGGAGTCACTTGTGTGTACATGTATGGGGTGGTTTTTATTGGAAATTAACACTTAATAAGCCAAAGATATATCCACAAAGAAATTTAGAGAAGAAGTAAATCATGAGGTAGAGAAAAGGGGGTAAGTTCCCTTTTTAAGAAGTTTAGGGTGACGTCTCATGGGCCTCAATCCATAATATATTCTATTTTGCATATTTGAAATGTTTGCAATGGCAAGCTTCGAAGAGTCTTCTTATGAGCATATGCCTGACACAATGAGAAGCTTGGGAGTTTCTCTTTATTTGAGTGTATTTGGACTTGGAAAATTATTGAGCAATATTCTTATTTCTCTTTTGAGAAAGTGAGTAGCACAAGTAATAAAGAAAATTACTTTGCAAAAAGCCTAAAGAAAGAACATCTAGACTACTTGTATTGCCTTTTGGATGCATTTAGTGTTCTATTTCTATGCATCTATCTTGCTCTTTCCAATTCCTTTTGTTTGCAAAAAAGTAGAGAACAATGATGAAGAGATATACTAATCATCAAGTACCTTGTCATGTGGAATTCTATGATGACCTTCTAAACCCTAGCTAGATGTAGCTAGCATGTTTTTTATGCAACATAAATCTGAAAGTATTGTAGTATATATGTGCTACAACTTTTTCTATGGAATATTAAGTCATTGTGATTTAGAACATAAACATTTTTTAATTTCAAATTTTGATTCTAGAAACTAGAAGAGTAGTATTTTGTGAAACAAAAAAATAGAAGCATAGGAAATACTATTAATACGTGTATATTTTGGTAATTTGAATATCATTATGTATAAACTAAATTCTATATGGAAAGTTTGCAAATATTTTTTTTCTAAAATTTGCAATGTGGTGAACATAATAAGTGAAAAAATAACCAATAGACAAAGCCAATTTTTAATTTATATGTGGAAAATTATATAGTTCTAGCAAAATAATGCCTTGACAAGCTCCAGTTCTAATAGAGAAAGGCCTAATAAAATTACTTAGTTCTATCAGAAAACTAGCCATGAGAAAATTTAACTATGTTTTGATGAAGGTACTATTAGAGATTTCTAAGAGGAGTCACTTGTGTGAGTGAGGTGGTTTTTAATGAAAATAAACACTTAATAAGTGAAAGGTATGTCCAAAAACCAATTTAGAAAAGAAGTAAATCATGAGGTATAGGAAAGGGAGTAACTGCACTTTTTAAGTAGTTTATGGTGACATCTCATGGGCCTCAAATTGAAAAAATGGAATGCAACCATTGCATACAAAATAAAGATAAGTTTGTGTTCAAATTTTTAATAGCAATTGGTGTGCATTCTAGATTCCTCGGGGAATGTTCTACTATTTGTATTCCAAGAAGCATGTAAATCAAAAAATAGAATCAATAGTTGAAGTCTCCTAGTTCATTAGATCAACAAAAAATAAGAGGATTTCACAATTCAAAGGATGAACTAGACTGGCTTCATTTAAATTAGGTGCAAAGCATGACCTAAAAGTCTCCCTATATGCCTTAACCTCTCATGCTAAATAGAACAAAACTATGTCTCAATCCATTCATCATTAACATTTGTCAAGAGTGTATATGCTTTCAATGCAAAAGAAGATCATACATAAAACTAGTATTAATAATTATTCATTTACATTTCACATCAAAGCTATTATTAAAATGTATCAAATGATAGACTAAGGAAATAATCAATCCTTAATGAAGAAACAACTTATGTGTGTTGGTGGGTAGCTGTATTGTTGAGTAGAAGTAAGTTTCATGATAATGAGAGTGAAGAAGGTGATAAAAATGAACCTCTGATATAGATGAAATTCACCATATATTTTTCTAGTGAAGAATCTTACCATAGTCTTTGTAAAATACACATACACTATTCAAAATGGAGGTAGGTTGTTCTTGCAAAAACAATTTGCAATAGGCCAATCAATCTTTCACATCAAAGCCACTATTATATAATGTATCAAATGACAGACCAAGGAAATAAATAGTCTTCAATGCATAAGAAGCAACTTACCTGCATTGATGGATAGCTAGATTGCTAAATAGAAGTATCATGATAATGAGAATGAATAGGGTGTTAAAAATTGACCTCTAATATAGATTAAGTTCTCCATATATTTTGCACACAATAATCTTGATTTAGTCTTCACAAGATGCACAAACATTGTTACAAAATAGATGCATGATGTTCTTGAAAAAACAATTTGCAATAGACCAATCTGCAAAAACATAGTTTACCAATAGTGGATGGTTGAAGCTATGTAGGGGGAAGGTAAATATATGCCTCAATTCTTGCTTAGGCAATGTAGCTTTCTAGCTTCTAGACAAATGTAAATGGCAATACTTTGAATTGACTCTAGTGATTAGCTTCTTATATGGCCAAAGCTCGAAGATGCATTTTTCCAATGATTTTAGTGCTTTTGGTATAGTTGTAATTTTTGCAAGCATGTTTATCAAGGAAGCCACAACCACAATAAGAAATAATTCACTTTAAATTATTTTTGAATGGGACCATCATTTGAAGCTCCGAGTTTGTTGCAATCTAGAAGTATGTGAACAAGAATAGGTGCAAGTTCTTTATTTCTTGCAAATTGCATATGCTGATGGATTTCCAAGGCTTTATTAAAATAATTTGGGCATTTGTAAATATAGGTACCAATTGCAAAAGGTCTTTGGAACAAGGAATGAACATTTACCAAAGAATAATTAAAAAATTGTTTGTTTCACAAAGAATGAAATAGAAAAGTTACATACAAGCAGAGATGGCTAGGAACCCCATTAAATAATTTTGCACCTCTAGCAATTGAAAACAACCAAGGAAAAAATCACCAAGCTACCATATTAAATATATTTTAATTATTTAAAGTCAAAATAATTTCTTTTAAAAAAATAGAGGTTGATGAGTTAGTATTCTTCCTCTCTCGTGTTAATATCATCTTCCCTTGTATAGCAATCTAACAAGTTAAGGTGTTACTATTAAAGATATTGGTTTTCTATATTAATATTATATCTTTTACCTTATAATCTTTCAAACTGTAGTGTTAATTTTTTTATTGAAGAAATTTATGAGCTTTTTCCAAACAAGTGCTTTCATGTTTTTTATTTTTTTATTAATATTTTTTAAATAAAAGTGATATATTTTAGATGAGAAATCATATTTAAGTTATATGCAAAAAATGATTTAATTATCAAATTACAATAATCAAATTAAAGATGGACTTATGAGAAAATATCTTCAACAAAGGAAAATAAAAACAACTACAATTTAAATTTATTGTCTTCAAACTTCTATAGTCCATAGTAAATTTATCAACATCTTCAAACATCCATAGTAATTGACATTTAAGAATAAAACCCTCTAGATAAACCTATGTGTGAGAGAAGTTAAAATTTCTTGAAAATTTTCTTGACCAATAATTTAATACTTGTATATATTTTAAGCCATTTAAAAAGTCAAATAAGTGCTAAATATTATGAACTTTCAATATGGCAAAACAATTTGACAAGCTAAAGCCCAATTTATCTGGGCATTAACAAACTTATGAAATGCAATATGTTTTTTTTGAGCCACAAAATGGAAAAGAAGCTAGTCACATGCATGATAAAATTTGTAAAGTATTTTCCCTATGACAACTTAGCAAAATACATTTTTTTAAGATGACTAGAAACCTCAATTTACTATACAAGATAAATTATGCTCTTCTACCATAGAAAAGAAAAATAGAAGTTACCCTCTTCTATTGAAAATATATAGAAAATCAATCAAATACTTAATGAAACACATGCATGCAATCTATGAAAAAAGCTAATCAAATGATATTAGGACATGCCTAAACTATAAATTATTGAGAATTTCAAAGTAAATTCTCAAGTTCAAATTCTAAAAACACGTGTTAATGAAAATGCATTAAAAATGGGTACAACTTATCTCAACAAACATTACCAAATGAAAATTCTAAGCCTGAGATAAAGCTACTAATCCTCTGCACTTCTTCCAGGCCAACAGAGACAACCATACTATCTATAGTAAAAAGCAACTGGTAGTTTCAAAAATTGACATAAAGATTTCATTATAGAATGTACTAAATTTATGTTCAAAAGGAAAGGGATTATGACTCTCTTAGATGATAGATTGTCATATTCTCAACAAATCTTTTGATAAATCCATAATGTTTTTTAATTTGTAAGATCGAATTAGTATTTTATCCTTCACTCACTAGAGGGTTGAATGGAACAACTTCATCAATAATAGGGGAAGAAAAGGAAGATGGAAATTCAAACCAAACATAAAAAAAAATAGAATAAAATACAAGGAAACTGTCAAGTCATTATCTAAAACTTATGAGCTAGTTAGGATAGTTTGGATCATTGACCTATGAGATAAAATCATATTAGTTTCTTTGTCTAATCCCTATCATAGTAGGGCTGCTAGGAATAGAACTAGTCATTTACACCTATGTTTTTTTTAAAACTAACATATAACCACTATCTAAACAAGGGAAAAAGGTATACAAACACATAAACTTAAATTTTCCATGAAAACTATTCTTGTCCCATGTGACTATGAATGATTGCATAGCTAAAATAGAGATTTGTCTTATGACAAAAGAAACTACTGGCCACTTTGAGAGAGCCTATGTGATTGAGAAGGAAACATAAAATTTTCATGGTATGTGCTATGATTTGAATGCTAGTGTGTTCATATTGTTAGTCTCTTGTCTGTCTGCAATGTAAAGGAGGAAACAAGAATGAAGAGTCGTACAAGCAATGAAACCAACACTTTTTTGGTATATGTGTTTAGTATTCTATCCTTCACCTACTAGAGGTTTTAAAGGAACAAATTTATCAATTATACAAGAAGAAAAGATAGATGGAAATTTGGACCAAACATAATATAAATACAAATCAACAACATATCAAAGACAACCCAACATCTAGTGAATTTACATTATACTTGTTATCAAAACTAACAAAATAGAACACAAGTAAGTCATCAAGCTATGATCTATAACTTATGATCTATTTAGGATAGTTCTTACCATTGAAAGACTTTTCCTAAGAACCATTAAAGCATTCAAGTTTCCCCAAGGAAAAAGTAAACTATTTTAGAGAAGCAACATTTTTAGATTAGTTTAAGATAGAACTGAGAATCATTTAAAGGGTAAGTATAAAAAGATGGGGGGCCAAAAAGTGGCCAAATGGTTTTTAAAAAAAATAATACATAACACGAGCGCGTTATAAACTACTATAAATTTAAAAAAAAGGTTGTGGTCACATTTTATTTCTTTTTTCTCCACAATTCCCGCAGTCTGCAAACCCTAGGAAGCACGCTCACTTTTTGGATTCCTCAATTCAACCCAAAAACCTTATCGATTCGGCACCAAAATGCCACCATGACGTCGAGCATGCCAAAGGAGTGAGTTTATTTGTCTTTTTGTTTGAATTTGCTTCTAAATAGCTAGGTTTGAGTTGTTTTTTGATGTATATTTCGTTAATTGTCAGGAAATGTTAATGCTCCTCCTCCTCCTCCTCAAAATCCACAAAATCTCGTAGAACAACAACCTCCTCCATCCATTCCTCAACATGCCCCTGGAACACAAGAAAATATAATGGGGCAAATTGAAAACAACAAAAAAGAAATTGAAGATATAATTGCAAGGTTGAAAGATCCTTCCACTTCAACCTTGCATAGGTCTATGCTTGTCGAATCTCTTGAATCTATGTTATCAAATGTAGATTCAATTAGCAAGAAAATAACTAGTTGGACTGATAAGAGGAGAGAGTTTAGAGATTATTATACAGACAAGTTGTCATACCAAGATGTGAAAAAATTACAAATTACAAAATTAGACTTGTGTTTGATTTTCACAAACCCACAAACAAATCAAGCGCACCTATTGTCTAAACCATTTCATTATGGTACCATAACATGAGGAGGAGTATATAAGTTAATAGGAAATGACACCTAGAATGCAAATGAAGGACTAAGTGGCATTTTCAATAAGCATCAATTCACCATGAGCTTTCAATAAATACATCAAATTGAGCCCCATAAGCCTAGGCACCCTTTGCCTTCAAAAGAACCTTGTATTGACATCAAGAGTTGGTCGTATCGGCAGACCTTGGTTACGCTTCGCTGATAGTGGTCTGTCTTGCTGACGAGTGTGGTTCAAAGTCGAAGACATCAGTGTATCGGAAGATAATCCCATTGGTGCAGTGGAAGAGCAGTTGAGAGCTTCGCCGATGAAGGGGCTCACATCGACAGTCGAAATCCATTGGTGTATCGGCCCAATGAGATTAGAGTTCACTGATGTTTGGAGTCTCACCGACGGGTGTGGTTTGAAGGTTGTCATTGGTGAGATCGGTGTGTCGGCAGAAGAGTTTTTGAGTGTACCGATGGTATTAAGTCCTACCGATAGGCAAGGGACTTAGAGTCTCGTATCAGAGTGACAAAGACATCGGTGTGAAAGGATATAAAGTCACTGATAACGGTCTGTCTGACTGATAAGAGTCCATGATGGGATGTTTATCAGAAGTGAAATCAAACAGAGTCATGGTGGCATCGGCCTATCGGCTGATGAAATTTTAAGCTCGCCGATGGTATGTTGTCTCACCAATAGTGAGTTCGAAGGTTCAAAAGTTGATAATTCTATGCTTCCACTGTGTGCTCTGCATCAGACACTCATCCCTACTACAGTCTAGCATTCTCTAGTTGTGTTCTCCCCTTTGTTTTTGTGAACGCCTCTGGAAGTAATGTTGAGTTACTTGTGATGTCCTTATTGACTGGTGTTGTTTTGGATTCATGTGTAGTCCTTATTCCTTATAGTCTATTGTCTACCTGACTGTTTGTTGTAACTTATTAAACCACTATGATTTTGAATATTTAGATTTAGAGGGCATTAGACACCAAAACTTCTTGACCTTTAACAACCCAACCTAGAATCAATAGATTTTTGTCCATCCCAACTATTCTAGTCAAGACAAAGCATGTTGATTCTCATTCAATCCAAAGTTCATTAACAGGATTATCTTATCATAATATTTAGGGAAATGACCACCTAGATGGACAATGATGTGAGCTATCTATAAAGAAACTTGCAAGAAGTATAGGAGGAATGAGAATCCCTCCATGTTGTTTATCAAGTTGAATGATCTATGACACATCATGTATCATTAGAAAATATTCTTGAAGAGAAAGTAAGTGAAAATAATCAAAACAACCCATAACAAGGTGGAGAAGTTTAAAGGATGGAGGTTGCAACACTTTCCAACCTCATAGCCACACTAGTCCAATGGATCAGGATGCTAAAGGCTAGAGGTGTTGAGAAACCTCTAAAGGACAAAACTATAGAAAGACCAAAAGTTCAAACAAATCCATTCAACACTAGGGTTGAGAAAAACTAGGGGGCAACTCAATCTTCCCTATTTAAATTTTTTTTTTCAAAAGACTAGTAATGACACTTTCCCACATCTTCAACAACCTAGTGGAGCTTATGTGTCACAAAATCATGTGACTCCCATAGTGTATCATCCACTCCAAGGTCTTCAGTGATCAATTCAAACACTCCAAGGTCTTATGCACCTTCTTTCTTAGAGTAATTCAAACACTCCAAGGTCTCCAGTGATCAATTCCCCAACTTATGAAATGTCCTCCTTCATTTTAAAATACATTGTAATGGTCTAGAGAGATGACTATACCTAGGCATCAATCTAGGTTAGAAATGCCTCCAAAGTGCGCCTTCTCTTTCAGAATGCAAAACAAGGTCCAAAGGTGCTAATAAACTGAAGCGTTTCTTTGGAAAAGTCCCGGAGGTTAAGATGTGCCTTGTCTTAATGAGGTGCAACTCTTGGGTAAGAAAGCTTGTAAAGTGTGCCTAACTTAGTGAAGAGGTTGATAACTTCTAAACCCTTCCTAAAACTTAGATTGCTTCAACTGAAGATCATCTTGCACCAATACATCACCAAACTTTCAATCACAAGATCAGTTCAAACTTAGGCGCTCATTAAGAGTCTTTCCAATGTTGGCGCATCTAAGAGGTTAAACTGGCAAGAGATGGCACCTAGCTTCCTAGACCCTGTTTCAATATGTTTGAGTTCCAAAGTTGAGTCAATGGTATCAAGATGGTGCCATAGAGTCTTTGGACTAGTTCCTTAGAGTTTTAAAAACATTCTGGCTCCTTGAAAATTCCTCGTACATGCTTGGGCACCATTTCAAGGTCCTGGAACCATGATGTAGCACCTTATTGCTCTAGGTGCCCATTCATGATTGTGCAACTTGAGATTGGCGCCTAGAGTGAATAGGCTTTCATCCTGACTTAATTCACTAAGGCAACCTCATCTTGAAGGCCAAACAACTTTTCCTACTAGAGCACCTTGTTTGATGTGCTTCTTAATATGATACTTTTATGCTAGGTGTCACTTTGAGGTTGGAGGAGAGAGAAAGTGCGCCTAACCTATATTGGGTGACTTCAGGACTTCAAATTTCTTTATTAGGTGTGGAGCATGCTTGAATGATGTTGCTCTTAACATCTTGCACTTCCAAAACCTGATTGAAGACTCCACATCCTTGGGCGCTCATTTGGACAATTTGATTTGAAATTAGTGCCTAGACTCCAAGAGTCAACTTTCTGCTTACCAGACTTAGCCAAAATTCAAGTTTTTGACTTTGTTCCTGCAAAACAATGAGATTGAGTTAGTCAAAAACCAATTCATTCCCTCATCATTCTGAATTAGCCTCCGGGAATGAGCAATAGGCTAATCCATTCTTCACTTGATGATCAAGCCAGAAACGGGGACATGACAGGGTAAGTTGTATCTAATGACATCGCCTAATTGAGCGCCTAGGAGGTATAAAGCTTAACGTTGACATGAGGACAAGCGCTTAGTAAAGAAGAGTTTCTCAAACATTTAAACATGTGAATGAAGTCATAGAAATGCACTAAGTCATCTAGGTGCCATTTTCCCCTTGTGTACCCTTACATTTGCACTCTACATGATCATGTTGCCTCAGACAGAATATTTCTAAGTGACACGGTTTTCAAGTAACATCTTGTCAAAGATTGCTGCCTTTTTGCACTTTGGACTCTTCAGGGATATCGTCGGTACAATGTAGCTTAGACTATTTCGACATGTTTGGGTGAAAAATAGGACCATACCTAGTGTAAATGTACCCATCCGAACGCGTTGGAACAGTCAATTTAGTCACATCAAGAGCAAGATGAAAGTTACACCCCTTTGCAACTTTACACTGCCTCCTTCTGACGATTTTTGGGGTAGCAGAAAACCTTTCACCACTAGCAAATGTCTTAGAGATATAAAAAACTGAGAGAGGTTATTGTAGAAGCACTCTACATAATCACGTTGCCTTAGATGGAATGTTTCTAAGTGACACGATTTTTGAGTAACATCTCGTCAAAGATTGCTGCCTTTTTGCACTTTGGACTCTTCAGGGATATCGTCGGTACAATGTAGCTCAGACTGTTTAGACATGTTTGGGTGAAAAATAGGACCATGCCTAGCGTAAATGTACCCATCCAGATGCGTTGGAATAGTCAGTTTGGTCGCATCAGGAGCAGGACGAAAGTTACACCCCTTTGCAACTTTACACTACCTCCTTCTGACGATTTTTGGGGCAGCAGAAAACCTTTCACCATGGGCAAATGCCTCAGAGATATAAAAAACTGAGAGAGGTTATTGTAGAGGCACTCTACGTGATCATGTTGCCTTAGATGAAATATTTCTAAGTGACACAATTTTTGAGTGACATCTCGTCAAAGATTGCTACCTTTTTGCACTTTGGACTCTTCAAGGATATTGTCGGTACAATGTAGCTCAGACTGTTTCGACATGTTTGGTTGAAAAACAGGACCATGCATAGCATAAATGTACCCATCTGGATGCGTTGGAATAGTCAGTTTGGTCGCATCAAGAGCAGGACGAAAGTTACACCCCTTTGCAACTTTACACTGCCTCCTTCTGACGATTTTTGGGGCAGCAGAAAACCTTTCACCACGGGCAAATGCCTTAGAGATATAAAAAACTGAGAGAGGTTATTGTAGAGGCACTCTACATGATTGTGTTACCTTAGATGGAATGTTTCTAAGTGACATAGTTTTTGAGTAACATCTCGTCAAAGATTGCTACCTTTTTGCACTTTGGACTCTTCAGGGATATCGTTGGTACAATGTAGCTCAGACTGTTTCGACATGTTTGGGTGAAAAACAAGACCATGCCTAGCATAAATGTACCCATCCAGATGTGTTGGAATAGTCAGTTTGGTCGCATCAGGAGCAGGACGAAAGTTACATCCCTTTGAAACTTTACACTGTCTCCTTCTGGCGATTTTTGGGGCAGCAAAAAACCTTTCACCATGGGCAAATGCCTCAGAGATATAAAAAACTGAGAGAGGTTATTGTAAAAGCACTCTACGTGATCGTGTTGCCTTAGAAGGAATGTTTCTAAGTGATACAATTTTTGAGTAACATCGCGTCAAAGATTGCTGCCTTTTTGCACTTTAGACTCTTTAGGGATATCGTCGGTACAATGTAGCTCAGACTGTTTTGACATGTGAAAAATAGGACCATGCATAGCATAAATGTACCCATCCAGATGCGTTGGAACAGTCAGTTTGGTCGCATCAGGAGCAGGACACTAAAAATGCATAACATGATGATGTAAAAATGTGTATATGTGTAAAAATGCAGCAGGAAATTAAAAAAAGACAAACCTTACAAATTAATGTGCATACTTACAACTCAATGTAACATGACTTTACAAAATCAATGTGAATACTTACAAATTAATCCAATGAACCATCCAGGTTTGCTCTACTCTTTATTGTGTCAAGTATTGCTTCATGGTCAGACTCACGCATCTTCCATAAGATTTTGTTCAAAGGTCTACCCTGATACTTTATCAAATGAACATTGGATGCCATGACAAGGTTCGAGTAATGAAGAATCTTCCGATGCATGTCAAAGTCCTGAAATAGCCAAACATTAACACTCTTATGTGGGTACCTTCTAAGCCATGTTCTAGTAATAACCACTGAGCCTGTAGGGTATTCGATGTTTTCTCTATCTGTAATAGGGGCCTCCAATTTCTTTTTGGCCTCAACACAATGACATAACTAATAATCTATTCCCTCTTCATTATCTTCATCTGCAATAACTACATATACATACCCTATATTGATATGTGTAGCAAATTAGATGAAATTAGTCAACATTACAAAAACACTACAAAGTAAGATGACATTACTTGGTTGAACTAGATGAAATTAGATGCATATACGTGCCCTATATTACCTGGTTGAACTAAATCTGATATGTGGTCAAAGTCAATTGATGATTCCATCTGTGTTAGTTCCAGTGCCGTCAGGGGTTGATACGTGTCAAGTGGGCTAAGATAACTTAACTGCCATTCGTCAA
The DNA here is from genome assembly GCA_027924645.1 of Cunninghamia lanceolata. Taxonomy (NCBI): domain Eukaryota; kingdom Viridiplantae; phylum Streptophyta; class Pinopsida; order Cupressales; family Cupressaceae; genus Cunninghamia; species Cunninghamia lanceolata. The sequence goes on along the minus strand of BSBN01000635.1, from coordinate 7,558,399 downwards.
CCCACTCCTTTGACTCGCACTCATCCCAGACTTGAATTGTACAGGAAGAACAAAAGCATGACATCTTTCACGTATGGATACTCCATGAACCTGTAATTGAGCTTCTGAAAGAGTGCATCTCATTTGATCCTATTAGTGTACAACAGTCCTCATATGGTGCAATGTTAGTATCATCTATCAACCAAAAAAATCTACAAACTGAAGGCTTACCTTCATTACCTAGACCCATGGAAGCATTACACCACTCGACAATCAATTTTGCATCTGTCAACTTTGCATTGTCTTTATACTTTAACTCTTCTCGTGCTATGGCTCTTTTGACACATGCTCCTGCACCATCACGCTCCCCCTTTCCATGCCCGGCCTCACAAAAGTTCCACATATGTTGAATACCTATAAAATTATGCCTCCTACTTAGCCAATAGAAATTCTATGAGTTCTTGAATTGTGACGCACAGTTATCTGACCATATGATATGCTGACTAAACGATATGCCCCTTCTAGCTAAATCATTGTAGAACACCTGAAAGCAACCTTGCACGAACTCCGTAGAATGCGTACGATCATCACTAATATAGAAATTATACTCCCTTATGATCTTTTTGTCATCCTTTGTACTATCATTCGCATGAATGAATACGATGTGCACAAATATAGAAACCTGTGTGGAGTTGTAATATTGTGATTACACCTCACGCTGTGGCTGTAGACTGTAGTTCTCTGTAAAGTTGATGACTGAAACAATGCTACCAACTGGAAATGTGTCCTTGCATAACTTGAATTGCAAGTCCAACCATCGAGCTCTATGGGCATGTCTTACATACTCATACAATATGCTGTCACGAAATATAGGCATAAACTGATACACTGGAATCTTTTCAAGAACCAATTCACACCTCTTTGCTTCTTTACCATCTTTTGTATTGTATGCCACTATTTTATACTTGCCAAACTCTACTAGTTCATTTCCAACCGCATGTGTTCTTTCCATATGTTCACATATTGGCAAATGTTGCAAGCCACCACAACGATGACATGTGCCATCCAAGCATAATTGCTTGTAGAATATTTGACCTTCCTCTCTTTCACATAAAATTTTTTATATGAAGTCTCTTGAAGATGTTGGTGGGGCACATATGGCACAACCCTGCAAAACATTGTTAGTATGCATATCTAAACATATAGACCTATAAGCATCAAAATGGTTAGAAAATTCAATATGTAATCTATAACAACAAGTAGTGCGTGTGTGATTTATCTTTACATAGAAAGGTTTTAGCATTTCAAAATATCTTTGACAAATTTTAATTTGAGGATACTTCTCTAGAAATTTACCATAAAACTGTGTTTGAGTCTCATCCAAAAAATGCTTTGGATGTGGCTCACGGTTCTGACTACCGATTCTCCTTCTTACCACATCCCTTTGATTCCAAGATACTCTTGTGTAATTCTTCCAAAAGTCTTCAATTAGTGATCTCAATGCTTCAACAATTGGTTTATCTTTTCGTGGTAGTCTCCCCGAGAACACCCATAATTCATTGGCATTAGTGTCCTCAATTCTTTGGCGTCTTCCAACGGCTCTTGATAAAGTTTTCCTATTAATTCTCAATTCTTGACTCATCTTTCTAATGAGACGAGCTTTCCTCGTTTGACTACTTACTATAGTCGATGTAATCACACGCCATGTTGCATTACTATCTTTTGTGCGTGAGGTGTTACCCACACTCTCATATGCACTCATTAGATTCTTGACAATAGATTTTTCACTTGAAGCCTCTGATGTCCTCAACCCAAGAATCTTCATGATGGACCTATACTTTATACTTCTCATCATTTCAGTGAATAGTTGATATCTTGTAGTCTCATTTAACTTTTCAAAGAATAATCTCCAAATCTTATGAGCATATCTTCTACAAGTGCATTTTGGAATCTTGCCTTCCATTGGTTGCAAAAGATTCTCATCAATTTCAATCAAATACTTTGGCTTTCTATGCAAAATTCTAGGTGGTGTTAAGTTAGGTAAATTCATCTCAACATTAGGAATTTCATCAATATTTAAATGAGATGGGCTAGATGGCATACCTTTGATCGAAGATGGAATAGATGACATACCTTGAGGTTGAGGTGGGAATGATGGCATACCTCCTTCATCACATGTGAGTGATGATGTACTCTCAACTTGAGATGTGGTAGATGGTGTCCCTACATGTTGACTTGCGGTAGAGGACGTGTCTCCAACTATGGTATTCAAATCTCTCATAGCACAAATTTTTTGCATTCGTTCTCTTTGTGCCGCCAATACCATATCTCTTTGTGATGGTTGTGGTTCCTCTTCAATTGGTATGTCTTCATTTATCGTGTCCAATTTCCTCTTCTCATGAAGTTCCCTCATAGCCAATGCTTTCTTTGCATTCTTAGCTTCTATCTCTTCCTGTGTTGGTTTAATTCTTGATCATTTCCTTGGCATGATGGAGAATTTGTCTGTAGCATGATAAAGAGACTAATATCACTTCCTAAGAAATGAATACAAGATAATAGTGGGATTGTATTTTTATTATGTTGTAAGGATTTATTCTTGTACAGTTTGACATCATGGTATGTTAAGGTCTGTTTATTACACATAATTATTAAAGAGCCCAAGTGTAGAAAATATACATGGCATCATGTGAGATTGTAGGCTGCTTTCTTGATTGGGAATGTGTCTATTTTAAACATGTATGATAAAGCATGATAAAGTAATTCAATCTGAATTAAGGAAAATGTAAAGAACATGCATGTAAAGACTTGACATACTTAAAAAATGAAGATTCGAATGGAGAGAGTAGCCAATTATGTAGTGTTTTTTTCTTCTTGCATCAAACTCCTCAACAATTTGAGTTTTTCACCACTTGCTTCTTTTTGAATGTTAAATTGAATAGCACTCAAATATAATTACTAACAACAATACTATTAACCAATCTATAATGTTAAATTCCTAAAATTGAATCACAATTAACATTGCAACACTACAAAAATTGAAACTTGAATAGATATATATCAAACTTGGTGTGAAAACTATGTTATTTCCTCCTTCTCAAGTTGGTAAAGCAGAAAAGGTGGTGGAAAGATCATGCAAAGGTGGTACAATGTGTCAAATGTGCATGTGAACTTCCCAACAACATGAAAGCACTTTTTTTTTGTCGGAGCACGCGCAAAATCAATATGAAAATAGAGCATGTGGGCCTGGATCACGGGGGTCAACACTTTTTTACCATTTCTATAGAAAGACAAAACGTGAGCACATTATAACACACTCGCGTTTCATCCTACTATAGATTGATCACATCTTGTGCATTTCTCTTTCCAAACCTTCCCCTTCAGACTTGAATGACCACAAGGTTTTTGAGGGAAAACTTTTCCTGTTTCTTGCAAGAGCTTGCCAGATGCTCCACCATATGATAGGCATAACAATGAAGGTACAAGCCCTCATAATCAAGTTCTTGATAGAAAATGCCCATCGCGGAAGAAATACAGATCTTCTTTGGAAGCATAAGTTCTAGTTTGTGACAAATCCTTATCCAAGCATAAATAGCAGGGGTTCTGTCAACCCTTAACTCTGATCCCTTGACCCTCAACCCTATCCCTAAACCCTAAACCCTAAAGCTTCAACCCTCAATGTCAAATCCTAATCCCTCAACCCTTCACTCTAATCCCTCAACCCTAAACCCTCAACACTATACCTTAAACCCTAATCCCTCAACCCTCAACCCTCAACCCTAAACCTTATCCCTAAACCCTAATCCCTCAACCCTCAACCCCAATCCGTCATCCCTCAACTCTAATCCCTCATCCCTAAACCCTAAATGCTATCCCTATTCCTAAACCCTCAACTGACTCGATACTATACCTTAAACCCTAATGCCTTATCCCTAAACCCTCCAACCCTATCCCTAATCCTTATACCCTCCACACTCTACTTTAACCCTAATCCCTTGACCCTCAACACTATCCCTAAACCCTTGCCCCTCAAACCTCAACCCTCAACGTCAAACCCTAATCCCTCAACCCTTAACTCTGATCCCTCAACCCTCAACCCTATCCCTAAACCCTAAATCCTAAAGCCTCAACCCTCAACGTCAAATCCTAATCCCTCAACCCTTCACTCTAATCTCTCAACCCTAAACCCTATCCCTAAACCCTAAACACTATACCTTAAACCCTAATCCCTCAACCCTAACCCTAAACCTTATCCCTAAACCCTAATCCCCCAACCCTCAACCCTAATCTGTCATCCCTCAACTCTAATCCCTCATCCCTAAACCCTAAATGCTATCCCTATTCCTAAACCCTCAATTGACTCGATACTATACCTTAAACCCTAATCCCTTATCCCTAAACCCTCCAACCCTATCCCTAATCCTTATACACTCCACACTTTACTTTAACCCTAATCCCTCGACCCTCAACCCTATCCCTAAACCCTTGACCCTTGAACCTTAACCCTCAACCCTCAACATCAAACCCTAATCCCTCAACCCTTAACTCTGATCCCTCGACCCTCAACCCTATCCCTAAACCCTAAAGCCTCAACCCTCAACGTCAAATCCTAATCCCTTAACCCTTCACTCTAATCCCTCAACCCTAAACCCTATCCCTAAACCCTCAACACTATACCTTAAACCCTAATCCCTCAACCCTCAACCCTAAACCTTATCCCTCAACCCTCAACCCTAATCCGTCATCCATCAACTCTAATCCCTCATCCCTAAACCCTAAATGCAATCCCTATTCCTAAACCCTCAACAGACTCAATACTATACCTTAAACCCTAATCCCTTATCCCTAAACCCTCCAACCCTATCCCTAATCCTTATACCCTCCACACTCTACTTTAACCCTAATCCCTCGATCCTCAACCCTATCCCTAAACCCTTGACCCTCGAACCTCAACCCTCAACCCTTAACATCAAACCCTAATCCCTCAACCCTTAACTCTGATCCCTCAACCCTCAACCCTATCCCTAAACCCTAAACCCTAAAGCCTCAAGCCTCAACCCTCAACGTCAAATCCTAATCCCTCAACCCTTCACTCTAATCCCTCAACCCTAAACCCTATCCCTAAACCCTCAACACTATACCTTAAACCCTAATCCCTCAACCCTCAACCCTAAACCTTATCCCTAAACCCTCAACCCTAATCCGTCATCCCTCAACTCTAATCCCTCATCCCTAAACCCTAAATGCTATCCCTATTCCTAAACCCTAAATGCTATCCCTATTCCTAGATCCTCAATGGGCTCGATATTATACCTTAAACCCTAATCCTTTATCCCTAAACCCTCCAACCCTATCCCTCAACCCTAATCCCTAGACCCTCAACCCTATCCCGAAACCCTTAACCCTCAAACCTCAATGTACTCAACCCTCAATGTCAAACCCTAATCCCTCAACCCTTAACTCTGATCCCTCAACCCTTAACCCTTAAAAATTAAACCCTAAAACCTATCCCTACACGCTCGACACTCGACACTATATCTTAAACCCTAATCCCTTAACCCTCATCCCTAAAGCATCAACCCTAAATCATTAAACCTTCAACCCTAAACCCTATCCCTAATCCCTCTACCCTCGACACTCTTATTTAACCCTAATCCCTTGACCATTAACCCTATCCCTCAACCTCAACCCTCAACCCTCAACCCTCAACCCTTAACCCTCAACATTAAAACCTAATTCATCAACCCTAAACCCTAATCCCTCAAACCTAAACCCTATCCCTAAACCATCAAACCTCAACACTATACCTTAAACCCTAATCCCTATCCCTCAACCCTTAACCCTTAAAACTTAAACCCTATCCCTACACCCTTAACACTTGACACTATATCTTAAGCCTTAAACCCTCATCCCTAAAGCCTCAACCCTCAATCCTTAAACCTTCAACCCTAAACCCTATACCTAATCCCTCTACCCTCGATACTCTAACCCTAACCTTGAGATTAAATGCTAATTCGTCAACCCTAAACCCTAATCCGTCAACCCTAAACCCTATCCCTAAACCCTCAACCCTCAACACTATACCTTAAACCCTAATCCATCAACCCTAAAACCTAATCCCTCAACCCTCAACCCTAGACACTATCAATAAACCCTCAACCCTCGACATTATACCTTAAACCCTATGAGAAAAGCTTTGTGTATGGTACATCCACAGTGAGTAATTAACAGTTGAAATAAGAAGGATGATCATTATGAGAAAAGATTTGCATTGGGGTACATCTATGTTTCTTACTGTCCACCCTGCACTTAGGGAAGGTATATTGTTATGAAATAGGCAAATAATCTCCCATTGTTTATTGGCTCTATCCACAAGAACTACTAAACTATACCTTAAACCCTAATCCTTCAACCCTAAATTTTCAACCCTAAACCCTATCCCTAATCCCTCTACCCTCAACACTCTACCTTAAACCTAATCCCTCGACCCTTAACCCTAAACGCTATCCCTAAAGCCTCAACCCTAAACCCTAATCCCTCAAGGTCCTAAACTCTAATTGCTTATCCCTAAACTCTAAATCCTATCCCTAAACGCTCAACCCTCAACCTTAAACCTTAATCACTTAATCCTTATCCACCCCTCTCCTCCCTTATCTGGCTCACTCCCATCTCTACCCTCCTCTGCCCTCGACACTATACATACATAAATATAGGCATACATAGATACATACATACATATAGGCATACATAGATGCATAGATATATACATACATACATACATACATACATACATACATATAGGCATACATAGATACATACATACATACATGCATATAGGCATACATACATACATACATGATTAATAGACTTGAACAAAAAAAAATTTAAGGGGAACATAACGTGAGCGCATTATAACGCGCTCGCATTATGTCAAACATGACAAACAACAGACTTGCGGAAAAGGAAAAATGCAAAGAAAACCATAATGCGAGCGCGTTATAACGCGCTCGTGTTATGTCTTGCTTTGGGAATCCCAAGCCTTGGGCTTGGGATTTCTTTGGATTTCCAACCCAAAGGCTTGGAGTGCCTTTTGAACAGTCATAGACGTGTTTTTCCATATTCTTTAAGATTTCACATAATTTCGTTCGTGCTAACCCTCAGATTTGCACGTGTTTCAAGGTCAAACAAATCGAACACCTGGGTAATGTTAGGCTTTCTCTTAGCTATTTGACGATGTGATTTTTTTCACATTTTAACAATGTTAAGCCTTTCATCTTTAATTTCTTTTGTTTGTGTGTCCGTTTTTGCATAAAAACCACTGTTTGGTCTTTTTTTCATTGTAAATTAACTATTCATTGAAATTTCAAAAAAATTACATATTTAGAAACTAGACTCCATTCTACAAATATTAAAAAAAGAAAAAAATGATTTTCAATTAGTTTTCAAAATTTATAGGGGTAGCACGGCCAAAATTCTATTTTTTAGGATGTGTCCAGTTTGAAAATTAGTAAAAAATCAAATATTCATCAAACAATTATCAGAAAAATCAGGCATAAACTACATGCTATTAGCTAATTTCTCACTGAAGCGATTTTAAAAATACCAAAAAAAAGTTGACCTTTTGAGGGAGCCACAAAACATGCTACGTTATGTTTTTTGATAGAAACAACACCAATTTCTGTGGCTCCCTCTTTTGAACCCCTTAATCTATGCCATTTTCAAAAAAAAGTAGTAGTTTAGAAAGCAGACTCGGAGCACTACGAACATTGTTTTGGTTGCATCTCCAAATTTTAGTGTAACTATGCTCAATTTCTCATCCAAGGCCAGTATTTCCTGATTTCAGAAAAAAAGTGGCCACTTAAGACCCCTTTTTGGCCCCCCATCTTCTTGCACTTACCCTAAATCATTAGGGTCTCCTAAAAAATTAAAAGCAATGTACAATGTTTAAATGGGAAAAAGAAATAAAATTAACATAATAATTACTACAACATATGACTGTAAAAATGAAATTTGGAAAAGATGACTATTTTAGTATGTGAGTATTTGGAAAATAAAACATAATTACAAAAGACCTAAATTGAGGAATATGGTTGAAACCCTAATTTTAAATCCCATAAATACGAAATGGAAGATATTTTTTCATAGTATATTCCTACAATCTTTTCTTGTAATTGATAATACCAATACCCCAAGATCCCAAACCTCTAAAATAGAGAAGCCAAATCCAAATGCAAAACACTATGCTTAAAAAAAGAAGACCATTTAGTGGATGTACAATTTATATTCTTCTTTATCTTTGCTAAAACATGTCTTAATGTATTTTTAACTCTTCTTTAAGTTAATCTTTGTAACCCTATTAAATATAAAATCCATCTACTTAAAAAATTAAGTTCTTTCATTGAAAAATAAAATTTCTTAATAAATTATCAAAATCACTTTAGTTTTTATTATAGATTTTTGTCTTTGCATTACCCAACAAGACTTAAAGAATATTACATGCTTTTAAAAGCACACAAAGAAATAAAGAAAGGATTCATGTGATGATAAAAAGAATTTGTCAACCACTTATAGAGAGCTCATGTGATTGAGAAGGTGGATGAAATTTTCATGGTATGTAAAGGTAAAATATAGAAATGTAGTTTTTTATTGGTTTGTTTGAACTTTAAGCTGCTAACTTTCAATAGACATGAAGATTCAACAAACATGAAGATGCCCTTATAGCTCCTGCCACACATTTCTTAACCGATAGTGGATTACCTAGTATCTAACTAGTTTAATGGAAATAAATACACAATAATTTCAACTCCAAGTTAAAAAAACATGGGTGACTTTCATAGTATAAGAAAACCAACTTCATTATGAAAGTTCAAGACCCATGGTAGTTTTTTTTAAAGAGAAACATGTTTTTTTTGCACATGTAGGTAGCACCCTAGCATACAACAAAGCATGCAAAAATGGAGAATGTGTGATTACAAATAGGTAGAGAAAAAAAAAAGAGCATGCATGCAACAATAGAACAATATTTAATACCATCACCAACTCAAATTTGTGACATGATGCATGGATAGAGCAAGACCTAGAGTTAATAATGTCAATGCAATTTGAAAATGAGCTATTTAAACCCTCCTCTTTGTTCTAGAATCCATGTGATAGATGTCCACACCATATTTTTATGCCTCCATGCAAAAGAAATCCCTACCACATGTCCCCAACAAAGAGAACACACACATTTCCTGCCAAAAAACTAGAAAACATTAGAAAGAAATTTAATATTCAAGATGCCCTATTTTCTATTGGACATAATTTATTCCAAAATTTAAACAAATTGAAAATAGACATGTCAATGAGAAAAAAGTCAAAGCAACTAATAATGAATTTAGGTTTTAATCATTTTATTTACACAAAAATTCTATAAAAAATCAAAACCTTACTATATCAACTAATTTTCTCATGTGCATGACCAATGAGATAGAAAAATATTTCATGATAAAAACATTAGTATCCCTACCAAAGGTAGGGACTAATAATGACATTTATAGATTATCAATTTTTGCACTGGCTCAAGGACTAAATGACACCCATTTTCTCATATGAAATATGTTTTGATTTGATGAAGAATACAAAAAAAAAAATTGTACATAATTTAAAACTCTTGTATAATCATACTGTACATCCTAATAACCTTAATTGTGACATTGATGGATCATAAGGTGTGTTATTCACATATTTCTAACCACCCTCTTTAAGAAATCCTTTTGTAAGATCATAAAAGAAAGAAATGGGATTCTTTCTATGTTAATTATGGTTGAAATTTTAGATAGGTATTATACAATTGGATTTAAAAGAATCAGTTGTTCCTTAGCCCTTGATAAATCAAATTCATACATAGCAAGGGTAGTTACCCAATTTTTGTATGTTGGGTCAAATATTATTATTAAAGTTTCTCTTAATGGAGGAATGAATCCCTTTGTTTTGGGGGTGTACAACAAGTTGTTGCTACAATAGTAATGGCTCCCTTTGTATTTCTTTTTTGAAAGGAAAGCCTTTTGATTTATCTTACAACAACAAACAAGTATAAATTAAATGCTCTATTTCTTAAAGCTCCAAGGTTTCTTAGACAAGTGTAACAATTCAAATAAACATATTGGTGGATGGTAGGTAACAAGTTCTTAACAAACAACCTTTGAAGTTCATCATATAGGATTTGACATTATATTTTGGAAGACAAAGAATGGAATCTAATAACATAATCATGTACTCTCTTATCCAATCCTTGTTTGCATGCCATTAAACTAGATATGGTGACATTAATTCCAATACTAACATTAAAGTGCTGTATAATTGCATTTACCAATTCAGTGAATGAATGAATAGAACCATGGAACAAAGAATATAACCATTCAAGAGCATGATCCTTTATGTTTCATGGAAAGGTCTTGGTAATAAGTTTGTCATCATAAACATAATATAGGCATGTTACATTGAATGATCTTAATGGATCACTAGCTTCCATTTACCATTATATATTTCAAAGAAAGGGGCCAGAAATCTTGTTGGAAACGGATAAGCAAGTATCCCACATGGAAGTGAATTATGCTTAATCTCATTTCTAACATCCTTCATATGGCTGCAAGTTAAGATATTAACCTTAGATTGCATCTCATCAAGCCTCTTTATGATTGTGTCAATGGTATATAGATAGAAATTATGTGTAATGGTTGGAATAGGGGTAGATGTGGAAACATGAGATATGTCAAGAATATAAATAGGTTTGGAGATAATTGATAAAGGTGGAGTGACAATATGGGACAAAATAACATAAGTAGTTTACATATTAGAAGTGGGCATAATGAGTGGATCAGATGTGTAGGAGACATGGAAGATGGATAAGAAGTGGGGGAAGATGTATGAGGATGAACTAGGGAAGAAGAATCTTGGGAGTTTGGGGGAAGAGACACATCATGAAGGGGAATTGATGAGTTTATTCACTTACTTATGACTCTAATGATCCAATTCTATATGGCTTAGTCATAAAAAAAACTATGGACATCCACTAAATCTAAAGGATTACAGTTAGAATCGAAGTGAACAAAAATTGTCCTCAACATTTATGTAGTAAGTGTTATATCTTGCCTATTCATATGGGAAATATAAGCATCATGGTGAAATGTACCCTTCCCATTAGTGATGTCCTCAATGATAGACCTTTCTTTATTTGATTCATGACCATGGTAAGATTTAATCTAGGGATACACCTTAATGAGAAATAAGAATGAGGTTGAGACCTTGGCATACAATCAAACAAGAAGGAAACATAAACCAATGAAAAGATAATTTTTTTAGATAATGTGAAAATTAGGAAATTAGAGATGATCATATTTGAAAATAAGAAAACACACTCAAAACCCTATCAAAAGATAAAGCAACTCAATGAGATTGGGTTCACCAAATGAAGAGGAGGAAAAAGGAACAAATCATAAAATAGGGGAGGGAAACATGGGTCCAATTTATGAGATTTAAATTTAAAAGTTTGAGGTTTAGATCTATAAATGTTAAAGTAACATGGGTCAAGTCTACACCCATGGATCTAATCTAGGGTGATGAAAATTGGTCTACAAATAAGGAATATAAATTTGGAGATCATTATGTAATGATTTTTAACTACAATGATATAATATTGCATTTTTGTGCCTTGCATATTGAAATTATAGTCTATTGCAAGCATGCCAAGGTCTAAAGAAGCTTGAAAGATCACATATCATTGATCTTTTTAATCCAATAGTACATGGAGAGTTATGGGACAGTAATTCTTATGAGAATTTGAGATCTATTGATGACCATTAGATGAGGCCACATATGTTGCAAGGTATGCGCCCTTGGTCTCCTTGTGTTGCGTAACACAATGCTTTGGTTCGTGACATGGCTTAACCACCTCCTATGGATTCTTTAACTTTGGCAGTTGTATTGGGCATTAACAGGTTGATCTTTTGGTGCAACATAAACCATCTTTCCAATAATTGGTATCAGAGCCTGGGTCACAAGTTCAAACCCCTTGCTTGTGTTGGGGGTGATTGTTGCAAGGTTTGCACCTTTGGTCTCCTTGTGTTGTACAGCGTAGCGCTTAGGTTTGTGACATGGCTTAACTGCCTCCCATGGATTCATTAACTCTAGTGGTTGTGTCAGGAATTAATAGGTCGATATTTTTGTGCAACGGCAATCATCTTTCTAACAACATCAATCTATTTGAATGGACCTCATAGGTTCTTTTATTTGGCAGAAAGGGTTATTGGTCAAAAGCCCCAACATTAGCTAAGTGATATTGGGATTAGGTGTCATTAACCTCAAAATATCTAATTTTTGCATTTATTAAACTTATTTTATATTACTTATGTTCCCACATGGTCTAGGGCATCCTAATTGACGTGGCATGTCACATATAATTTATAATGTTATGTCTATAAGAGCATCTATGTCATGTAAGATATGTAAGATCATCTATGACATTGTAAGATGTATAAGAGAGTCTATGCCATTCAAAAGAACATGTAAGAGGGAGTTACAAGGTGGACAATAAAATTCATGTGTGGTGTTGACCAATTTATGATGTGTAAGAATGATACATCATTGAGCATCTTCCAAACGAGGAATAAGTCCAAAATATATGACCTTATTTTAGTGGGTGATAATGACATTGGGATTTACATTCCAAGTTAAGAATATTGACCCATAATGAGATAGGAGTTGGAATTTGAGGATGGAATTTGGGTGCCTCTTTTAGCTCATGGTTTTTCTAAACCATTGTTAGGATTAAGGTGCCATCAACCTTGTAAATCCTATGTATTTAATTACTCCTAATATTGTTTGTAAATCATTCATAAGAGATGAAGTATTCACCTAGTAGTGATCTTGTTTCAACTGCACTTTGGATCCTTGTACTCGATGGGGGGGTGTGGGGGGCTTGCCCCCCCACTACTGTTGCTTCCCCCAAGAGATATTTTTTACAAAATTGCCTTGTAAAATATTGTAATTTTGTAGTCAATTTGGACCATTCATCATTAGGTCACAGATCTGATGGTGGAGGTTATGTTAGGGTTTTTCCCCTAGAAGGAAACACTCTTTTAAGAGAATATTGTATTACAGTTGTGGATGAGTATTACAAGTGATTTTGGATTGAAAAACTAAGAGGAGATTGATAGTGTTGTATTGTAAACTCTATTAAAGTTAATATAGACTTGTACATCTCTTCTTGTGTGGAGTTTTTTCCTGAAAGGGTTTCTCCATATAAACACTGTGTTCTGGGTTTAATCTCTTGTTCTGTTATTTATTTGTGTTGATTTCATACTATCTCCATTTTGGTTCTGCACTAGATTAATAGTTACAGTTGAAATTAAATTTTCATTCTATAAATGTTCACCTTCATTTCTAACAACCATGGTTTTTGGGATTGGTCTATCTAATGGAGATGGACAGGCACTTGTATTTGCTAGGGTGTTATGTTCTAATAATTTCTCTAGACATAGTTAACTGGTGATTGGGATTGATGGAGTGGATGCTCTATGAATGTATTGCAACCATGATAATTATGATAATACATTGAGTGCTCCTTTGATGCTAGTTTTTTTTCCAAAGTGTTTTTCTCAAGGAATCTATTGTGCTATGTGATGTTCAATTGTGTTGCATGTTTATAAATCTTTCTATAATTATTTTCTAGATTAATTAGTCAGGGTTTCTATTAGTTCCCTACCTTTGAAATTGTAAGTGTTTGTTGATAGGGCCCACATCTCATGCAATTTATTTATGGGATGGATAACACTTTAACTAATATTCTATTAGTAGGGGCTACCACTACAATTACCATACTCTACTAGTAGGGATATCACTTTTTCTTACAATTCAACATATAAGGATTCTTCTCTCATCTCCTTCTCTAACATCTCCTCTAGTTCCTCCTTCAATAGGACTACTCTCAATTATTTCTCCACTATGCTCTTACAACTTGAACACTCTTCCTTCTTCACATCTCCTCTCTTCCTATAGGTCATCCATTCCACCTTCTTTATCTCTACACCATCTTTAGCCTACTCCTTTAGCTTGAATGCCATCTCCTCCAACATGCTTCTCCATCTTGAACACTTTATTCCAATCTTCTTCCAAAAGACAACTTATTCTACTTATTACTCTCTCTTGTATTCGTCCAATGTGCTCCACCAAACTCACCTACTTGACTACCACTGTATCAATCAACTAAAGTGGGATTGCCACTTCAACATGCCTATCAATGCTAAGATGTCACTTGGGGAGATTTGAACCTTGGTCTCCACCATGAGAACCAAGTGTTCCTACCAATTAACCACAACCACTTTGATAAATATTTCTTAAATTGTTAGATCCTAGCCTATTCAACATTTATTTCTTATCAATATATTAAGTAGGAAGTTGTTTAGTTATATCTACCTTCATTTAAAGAGTTGTTAAAGCATGTAACCTAGGTTACTTTTACATTTCATAAGGCACATTTGGGACACATCATCATTTTAGGTAGTTGTAAGATAAATTTTCATCTATGGATTGCAAAGGTTTGAAAGGTGTCAGACCTTGTTGTCAAGTTAGGTTCTATCTAGAAAGGCCATACATCAATGGCTTGCATGGATTTAGCCACAAAGAAACCATAAGAAGGAGGAGTTAGCCATGGCTATTAATCTTACCATCTTAGTAGATCTAATGTCATGTGATCTTTTAAGGCCAAGATTGGTTGTGATAAGGTAAAGGACAATAGTGGCCTTTGATTTCTCTATAAACAACACACAATTTAGGGCATACAATTAAATTTGATTTGACCCATGAATGGTTTTTTTAAATTCAAATGATTTTAATGGTGAATGCATGAGCATTTAGATGAATTCAAGATCAACAACTACTCCACTACAATTTAGGGCATGTATCTACTCCTCCATTCATAAATTTAGGTTGTTGCATATGCTAGGGGTAGATATTTTCAAATGAAGATTTAGATCGAGCTCTCCAACATCCCATGCTTCCTTGAGGAGTACTCTTGCACAAATAACAAGGAATTAATTAATTACCACTAAATTTTTCAAGTATCTATCTCTCTGACTTTGTAAAAATAATAGCCTTAGGGTTATTTTATGGTTTGATTCACCATTGTAGAGTTGTGCTCATAGAATCCTTGAATGAATACTTTATCTCATTTTTTTCTCTTTTAATCCCTAGAGTGGTTTTGGTCTTTTATGGAATGTAACTATGCATAATCTTGAAGTATTCAATACTAGAAGTTATGATCATCTCTATCCTTCTTTTTATTTTCAATGAATGATTAATTGCCTTTTGCATATCTATGAATGCTCAAGGTTAGTTTTTGTCGACTATTAGACATTGGACCAATGCTTTGTAAGAGATAATTGAGAAACAACTATTTTGACATATTGTTTGCTTATAGTACTTTCCATTCCTTTTCTTTCATCAAGGTAGGATTAGCTAGAATAGAAGGGAAAAGCCCACTCGAGAGATTATTTTATTGAAGTAGTTACACACTAACAAAAAATTTCATGTTGTCACATGTTGTGGGTGTAGAGGTGGAGCATTGAAGAGCCTAATCAAATTACTTTGAATAATTTTTGGCAATACCTAATGGGAAGAAAATTTATTCTAGTTGAGATTTAGGTAAAGATCCTAATTTATCTACTTTTTGAAGAACCTACATCTATTCACCTAATGACTTTTTCTTGAGAAGAATATAAATATCTTTGAGAACAAGGAATGTGACATGATTTGTTGCAAGAGCTGATCTTGAGGAGTTTCTTTTTGAGTCTCTAAACCTATCTCCAAAGAGAAGATTGCATCCCCAACCATAGCCTTAACCTCAAGCTATGATTGTAAATCAAAATACAAGCTAAGGACGAAGAAAACCAAAAGTATATTGCCACCCTACAAACACAATCTAGGAAGAACTCTTTAAATAATGATATTAATGGTCTAAAGTAGAAGGCAAAGTTTCCCAAGATAGCAACTTAAACACATATGAGAAGTAGATAGTTGCCTAGAGGATGGTAGTTAAAGAGATTAAGACTCAAATAGGATTATATGAAGTAGGGTTGGAGATATACAAACAACATATAGCTAATCTGGAATCCAAGGTGATGGAAATGAAATGACCATTAGGGTCCTTTGACTTCATTAGAGCATAGTGTAGACCTCATACTCATATTCCATCACCTAGCAAACTAATAGAATGGAACATGCTCTCCAATTTATTTATGTTGTACACATTCTAGGCTTAGAAGTATAGGTCAAGGTGGAAGCACTACTCAATAATCTCTCCCCAATGATGGAAAATGAAAGACTATTCATGTATAAATTATATGATTTACCTGAGGATAGGTTGACATCTATAGGGCTATCAAAGACACATTTTGTGACATAGAACATCAATGATATCCTTAATAAGGAGGTGACCCAGAGGTGTAGGACTTAGCTAGCAATGTTGGAGCAAATCATTGCTAATTTGCAAAGACATATTTTGCAATGTAGAAGATCAATGATATCCTTAATAAGGAGGTGACCTAGAGGTGTAGGACTTAGCTAGCAATCTTGGAGAAAACTTCTAGTAATTTGGAAAGTCATATTGATCAATTAGTGCAACAAAGCTTGCCACCACCCATGGATGAAATCCAAAGAGTGTTGCCAAAGGATAGGATCCTATAGCTAGTAGAGGATAGGGAATGTGATGAAGCAATTTTTCAAGGTTGTCTTTGGACTCCTACATCGGTGGATTATAGAAAATCATAAGGTTGCTTGTAGAATTAGAGGTTCAAGTACAAGGAACTAGAGTAAAAGGCTTCTCACACAAGTACACTATTGAGCTAAAGTGGTGCTTAGAAGCTCTCAATAAGCTAGAGGTGCCTATAGAGGAGGAATGGGAATAGATCTAAGATGCCTTTAAAAACTTATAAGATTTGTTTCCTTAATTTTAATTTTACCTTTTAGGTTTCAAAATTTTGATTTGGGTGTAGTGTCCCTTGTGGAAATGTTAGCTCAAAATACATACAGATTTTTGTAATCACTCAAATTCTAACCCTTTTTTATCACCAAATTCTTGATGTGGGCAAGGCGAGAGAATATGGAGACTAGAATGAGAACAGTGGAATTAACTAAAATATGTTGGCATTAAGCCTATCAACCTAAAATATAAGAAAAAGCATAGAATCAATCAAGCCAAACTAGTTGAAAGCGAATGCAAATTATGATCAAGCCAAACTAGTTGAATGCAAGCATAATTGCATCAACACCAAATTGGTGAACTAATTCCCCTGATTCTAGTACACACCTTGCAAGGTAGAAAATACATTGAATAGGAAAGAATGATCTAGAGGATAAACCAACCAAGATCTTTTATAATGAAGTGCTTGAAAACAAACTTATGGTGGTAAATTGACTAGAGAATTACAATGATAAAGATAATCAATTATTTTCCAAATTTAGTAATTATATTAAACATTTATCCAGCATGTTGAAAGTAGACATTTCATCAAATAGTTAGCTAACAAATTGAAAACACATAAAATAAGTACCCAGTTCAAATTGATACTAAAATGTTGATATAACATGAATAACTTTGACTGCAAGCAACAGTCATTTAAGAAACCATTTAACTTTCAACAACAAAGTAACTACTAAGTGATATGATAACAGCTTCAGATTTTCCTAACAATTTGTAATCCCATAAACATCAAGAATAATGAAGGAAACTGATAAGAACTTTGTCATAGGAGAAAAATTACAGTTCTTTACTAATTTAAACACTTCTCACTACTGTACGGTCATTAGATTAGACTTTATGAGTATTGCAGCAGTCCACACAACTTACTACTGTTGTTCAACATTAGAATGTTGTTTTAAATTTGTTGCAAATATGAAATAATCAGCAAAGACTCCAAGGAGGACCCCTTGAACATGTACGACCCTTTCTGAACTAATAGTACGAAACCCCAAGCATTCCTTCAAAGCATACAAACTTCTTTAAAAACTTGAAGCGAATCATCTCTTAATTCCAATGCCCGTTACTTTGACTTATTTCCAACATGGACTATATTTCCACAAACTTTAATTTGCTACAACTCCATGGAAAATTAAGTGGCAACCAAGGCTGACCAAAATATTTTGTGTCAGATTTTTGTCACCTTAACAAAGGTATACAATAGTATATGAGACACTCCACTTGTACAACTCTAAAAAAACCTTCAAAACTTGTGATTCATCCTTTGCTTCATATGCCCCTTTGTTTGATGTGTACGGCTAGATATTGGGTGGCTGATAATTGATTAAATATTCAGTCCCAAATAAATATTAGTAGCTCTCAACATGATTTGGCCTACAAGTAGATTTGTACGGCCAACGTTCTATGGAGCTATAACTTCTCACACATAAAGATAGGATTTGCAAGCATTAAATATATAGTCTCTCTTTTCATAAAATTTAAAAACTTTTTAATCTATGATCTAAATCTATAATATAACATATAAATCTAGAAAACATATCAAATTATATTTTTGTATTTTCTAGATAAATTGTACTATAAACAAACTGAATTAGGTAAGTCACAAACCCACACTTCTGATGAAACACACTGCAAACGTAGAAAAATATATGCAAACCCAAAATATTGAAAAACCACCACTGAAATCTAAATATTTGAAAACCAAAATTTCACACAAACAACATCTAAAACAAATCATTCAGCTCAAAGGAAATTCCTGAATGAAATTTCTCAAATGACTAGGAGGGTTTTCATCCTGAAATTATTCTTGCCAATAGGGTTTTCGTCCTAGGAAAAGAGAAGATGAACATAGTTCAATCTTAAAAATAGAGGTTTTTGGTTTATCAAATTTGTAACTTGTTCCAAAGCACAACTCCTTTTATAACTTTCCAAGGGAAAATATTTTAATTTATTTTCTTTTTCTCCTATTTTCTCATGTGAACCCTGAAACTGTCATTTTTACGTAATCACTTTTGTACGCCCATGCCTAGAGAACTTAAAAAAAAAATTAAGTTGCTTTTAAAATCACTTTTTAAGACCTTTTAAATAATTAAAAATAAGTCATCTTTTAATTTATAACTCAAAGTGTTTAATTATTTAATCATTTCCAAGGTCTTGAAAAAAGAGACATTACATTTGGGACCATGTGTTTAATGAATGATTTTAGTTGGATTCCCCATCTTTGCCCAAGTGAAAAGATTCCTATGAGTCACTAGAACTATAGTGATTTTCAAGTTACACTAGTAGTATTTTGCATTTTTGTGCCTTGTATTATGAAGGAGGCCTAAAGAAATTTGAAATAATTCAAAACATTAATCTTTTTTATCCAAAAATGCACAAAATCTTATGGGTAGGCAATTCTTATGAAAAGTTGAGAGCTAGCGGTGACTATCAAATGAGGCCTCATCAATTTCATTGGATGAACTATATAGGTTATTTTGTTTGGTAAATAACATTGTTAGTCAGAAGCCTTGACAATGGTCAAGAGTGGTTAAGGCAAGTTAGTAGGTTACTTCTTAGGATTTATAAGGCTATAGTGGGGATGAGTAATAATTTTGGGTAGTTGACAGATTAGGTTTCATCTACGACTCACAAAACTCTGAAAGGGTTCAAACCTTGCAACTAGGATGGTTCAACTAGGATGGATTCACATAATCCTTTAATCCATCTAATAGGTCCATAAATCAATAGATCATGGGGTTTTAGCTACAAATAAACCATAAGGAGAAGAAGGAGATAGCAGTGGTCATTGATCTCACCACCTCAACAAATCTAACAACTTAGGCCTAGATAAGTTGCAATAAGGTAAAGGACAATAATGGCCATTGATTTCTCTATCAATGACATGTGAATCTTTATTAAAGTTTTAGAGGAAAATTGAATGTGATTTGAACCATAAATGTATTTTTTTTAATTCAAATGATTTCAATAGTGCATGCATGAGCATTTAGATGCATTTAAGGCTAACAACCACTTGACTATAGTTTAAGGCATGTATCCACTCCTCTAGTTATAAATTTAGGAAGTTGCATGTTCTAGGGACCTATATATTTTCAAATGAAGATTTAGATCAAGATCTCTAACATCCCGCACTTTCTTGAGAAGTACTCCTACATGGCCAATAGGGCATTGATTGCCGCCATTGTTTTCAATTTTATTTTATCTCTCTGACTTTGTATGAATAAGAGCCTTGGCTCATTGTTTTGGTTAGATTAAACCTTGTAGGATCATGCTTATAAAATCCTTGTATGCAGACTTTGTCTCATGTTTGTCTTCTTTTAAGTCCTAGAGTGGTCTTTGTTTATGTATCTAGAAGTTCTTTGGTCTTTCATGGAATGTAATTGTGTATAGACTTAAAGTATTTCATATTAGAGGTTGTGACAATCTCTATCCTTCTTCCATTATTGTCTATGAATGATTAATTATTTTCACATGTCTATGAGTATGCTCAAAATTAATTTGTACTGACTATTGTACGTTGCACCAATGCTCTATGATCTAGATAAGTGGAAAACTCCTATTTTGGCATATTACCTCTATTTATTTTCAATTGTTTGTTTTTCATACTTTGTATCCCTTTTCTTTCATCAAAGTATGTTTATCTAGAATAGAAGGAAATGACCTACTATGGAGATTGTTCTCTTGAAGCAATCCCACATTAACAATACTTTCCATGTCACACATTGTGGGTGCAGAGGTGGCTCAATGATAAGCCTAATCAGATAATTTTGTGAACAACACTATGATAAAGGGGATCAAGGTGTGTAATGTCATGAACCAAATTTATGTAAAAACATGTCAATTCTTGCATTGTTATACTAATTATTACCTTTAAAACACCCTAATCAAAGTAGGCCCAAACATTAAAAAACATGTATACAATTTTTTCCATTACAATTATACATTCATCTAGAGCTATAATAATAGCAACAAAAAATAAAGAGTGAAAATTTTTAAAAACATTAACTAGTTCATTAAGAATAAAAGAAAAGAGTAATAAATATAAAAAATACATAAAAAAAAAGAGTTAACATATTATCATTAAGAATAAAAGAAAAGAATAATAAATATAAACATTACTTAAAAAGAGAGAGTGTTAGCACATTATTTCTTGCTCTCCCACGGTGAGAAAAAAGCTAATAATTTTTTTATATCATCTTTATTTAGATTTTTTTATTTATATTAATTAATTTAAAATTAAAAGGTTTAAACATATAGTTATTATTTTAATAATTAAAATAAGATGTTCCTTTAGAATAATATTTTTTAAAATTATAAAACATTTCTTTATAATTTAATGATAGGCCAATCGCATATATATTAATAATATCATAAATAAGTATACATCCATAACGTCTATCATGGACACTTCATACAATATATATAAATATAACTCCTCAATCTGAATTGTATTTTATATTTATCATGCATAAATAAAATTACAATATGATAAATAAATATACCTGTATCACATCTATCACATCATCTATCACATCAATAACGGACACTTCATACAATACCTACTTCAATCACATCTATCATGGACACTTCATAGAATACCTATTTCTTACTCTTCATAATTAAAAATAATGGAGGACCAGCTATTTATCATATCATATACACACTTGTCCAAAGTGGTAAGACTATTATGCCATTAACTCCACCAAAAACAAATGAAAACATGGCACAATGTATACCCTCAATATTTATCTGCACGCAGAAAGGTTAACATCTCAAAAAGAGTGGTTAACATTCACCTTAACAAATGAAAACATGGCACAATGTATAGATTATCAATTTTTGCGCTGACCCAGGCACTAAGGGCATCATTCTCTCAGGTAAAAAAACCTTTTGATTTGATAGAGAATACAAAATAGAGAAAAAAAACAAAATGATGTACATAATTTAAAACTCCCGAGATCAAATATTTCTTACCACCCTCTTTAAGAAATCCTTCTGTAGGATCATAAAAGAAAGGAATGTGATTCTTTCTATGTAAGTCATGGTTGGAATTCTAGCTGGGTCTTATACAATGGGATTTGAAAGAAGCAGTTGTTCCTTGACCCTTGAAAAATCAAAGCCATACATAGCAATGGTAGTTAACCAATTTCTGGTTGCTGGATCGAATATTATTATAAAAGTTGCTCTTAATGGAGGAATGAATCCTTTTGTTTTGGGGGTGTACAGACATACTGTTGCTACAATGGTAATGGCTCCCTTTGCATTTGTTTTTGAAAGGTAAGCCTTTTGATTTATCTTACAACAGCAAGCCAATATAGATTAAAGACTGTATTTCTTAAAGCTATGAGGATTCTACACGTTCACGTCTCTGTGTGATAGTTTGGATTCTTTTTATAGTATCTTTAATAACAGCCTCTTGAGTTGCACTGCAGGAAGAAGCAACCCAAGATGACCCTTTCTTTTGTATGTCAAATTTTAATGATAGGAATGGTGGGGTTAGTATAATCTTCTTTACAAAAGAAATCTTCTTTCTCCTTGCTATCATTATGTTTAGGGACGATGTTAAATCTGAAATAGTGTTAATGTGTATTTTGCAGGCCTGTAATTGGACAAAATTTATACTATCTGGGCTTGAAATATACTTCTTCAACTTATGCCACAGCAATGATGTCCTTGGTCCCTGTTATCACTTTTGTAATGGCTGCCATCTTAAGGTAATCATTAATTCCAGGCTAAACTTAAACATCTTTTAGATAATATTTTCATTCGGTGAAATACATTTATATCAAATAATCTAGGTTAACTAAATAAACACGCAAATAAAATTAAAAAAATTTCAAAACAAATTAAATTTCTATAAATTGTTTTATTTTTTATTTTTTTATTATTTTAAATTCTATTATATTATTTCTATTACAGTAATTTTGTTTTTTTTCTACTTTAGATTTAATAAATAAATAATTAATTCAAATAAATGAGATGGGATTGGAAACAATAAGTGTTGAATTAAATAGTTGATAAGGGCGTGGTTTGGTGGTTAAGTCGCTCGGTTGTAGTGGCGACCACTAGAGTTCAAAAATGATGTAGAAGACATTATAAATCAATCTGTCACAATTTTATACTTTTAAAGCTTGCTTAGATGATTATTTTAGAATGTGCAAACTAGTTGTGTTTCACTCTAATTCAGATTTGTGCCTATAGAACTAATCTCCACAATTGTGGAAATGATCTAGTGTGTACTTGAACTTGTACTAGTGAGAATGAATCAACAAAAAACTAACTATTGGAATTCACTAATCTCAAATTTTTTATGTTTGAATTTCCATAAGAAGTGGTGGTGTTTACAAACACTTTTGACAAATCAGCTAAGCCTTGAGGTCACCTTAGTCAAACCCTTAGTTGGGTTGACACAATAGCTTTGGAACAAGGATAGAGGAAAACAAACAATCATACAATGAGCCAAAGGTGATGTCACATACACACTCTAAAATTGATTCGCCTTTAAACTCTTTAACATATATGTTCATTTACATTCCAACGTGATTTTAAATGAATGAATAAATGTCTTTAAATATAATAATATACTACACACTCAACAAAAACATGTGCCAAGTCAACTCACAATAACTAAAGAGGTCAGTAAGGTGTAAAATTTAAATTTTGAACTTTGAAGTTTTAAGGTTTAGATCTATGACTATAGAAAGAACATAGATCAAATTTGTCCGCAACACATTGTAATGCACATCTCTCATGTGGTATAGATAATATTGTGGTCTATATGTCAGTATTAGTTAAAGTTATATTTTGTATTTCTGCAAGAATTTCACAACTGTATGTAGGCATATGTAAGTAGTGGGCCACGATTTTTGTATGGTTATATTTGAATGATACTTAATACAAATATATAGGTGTCTTATACTTTTTACTGCAAAAAAAAAAAAACTTAAATGAAGTTTGTACTCATAAATCTAATCTAAGATGAATAATAGAGATATAGGAATCATGACTAATCTCTAGATATAGTAATGATGGAATCATGATAAATAATATCATAAACCAAATTTACTTAAAAATATACCATTTCTAAACTTATTATATATAAAGAACATTATAAATCAAAATAAACCCAAAACATAAATATATAACTTTCATCACCATAATATTTATTAAATTGAACTCCTACGCCAAATCTTTATCTTTCCATTATGCGTTCAGGTTTGATAATTAAATAAAAGAATTGTCTCATGCCATGTTTAGATTCACACAGCCTTTTCTAGTATGATATCGTGTGTCAAGATTATTTGTCATTTATTTTTATAGACATATGTTTAAGAAATTAGTATGACGACAAATTAATATATATATGTCAACTCATTGTTAATTTTAGATTTTAATTTACGTATGGATTTAATTTAGTTTTACAAAATTTTCACTTTACTTATTTTTTTATTTATTTTTATATTTATTTTATATTTATTTGAGTTTTAAAATTGTTTTTAGTTTTGTTGTGAAAAGTTTCTTAAATAATATTAAAATATTGTTGATATATTTTTAACTATCATTTTTTATTTAATTGTTATTTCATAAATTATAAAAGAAATTACTTTGTAAGTTGATTAAAAAAAATCTATTAATTAATTAATTAATTTTAAATACTATTAATAAGAATGAATGAAAAAATATTATTGTACGAGAAAGTGAAACTCTCTTTAATTGTATTATTTAGGTTAATTAATTTTTTATTTTTTTTAAAAAAGAGGTAAAAATTTTATTGAAATTTAGAAAAGAGCATTACAAAACATCAAAGCGCCAAGGCCCTAGCAATCCATAAGAAGTAGCCATACAAAGTATGAAACAACATCATCCTTCACCAATACCATTCCCATCCTCGGCAAGAATCCTCTCCAAGTCATGTCGGAGCTCATGAGGAACCTGCTCCCACTCATCAATCTTCCAACCATCTAAATGCTCAGAAGCCCACTTAGCCAAACAATCTATTGCCCTATTCCACTCCCTCAGAATATGGACAAAAGACACCATCTCCATCAAAGAACTTATCTACAGAATCTACTGCACCATCATGCCAACTAACATCAGATACCTTCTGTTCATTCAATAAATTAATCAAAACTTGTGAATCAGACTCACAGATAACCTTGCGCCATCCCAAAGCATAAGCCCTCTCCAGAGCGTAGAGGATCGCCAAACCTTCCATAAGGTTGATAGTTTGCAATCCTTCATGAACAGAAAAAAAAAAAAAACCACGGATCCTGAAAAATCCCTGCCAGCGCCACCAATCTCAGCAGGCCCAGGATTGCCCCTTGAAGAACCATCGGTATTGAGCTTCAAAATGCTAGTCGGAGGGGGTAGCCATCCCCCCACCCTTTGAACTTTTTTTTCACCTGCCTTCCTCTCCTAACACAAGTAGAAGTCAAAGACAGCCCCTAAATACGCAATCTATCCACCAGCTCAGCATCCCCTTTCTCCAAAGGGAACACCACATCACACTTAGCTTCCATTGTCTCCCGAATCATACCCCTAATTTTGTGACAAACTTGTTGAATCAACTTCTCACCTCGAAATATTCTTCGATTCTGTTCCAACCAAATCTGCCATAGTATGAAGGAAGGCCCAACATACCACACATCCTGCAAGAAAGAGGCCATAGAAGGAGGTCTACCTAGACTACTCCAAAAATCCACTAGGGAGGAAGCATGAACACATGGGCTTTTCCAAACTCCCCACCAAAAATGCCAAAGCTGCAAAGCCAAGGGACAACGAAAAAACAAGTGAGAAGAGTCCTCCTCTCCACATCCACACCAAACACACATAGAAGGACCCTAAAAACCCCGCTTTCGAATATTATCTCGTGTCAAGCACCTATTCTAAGCCAAAGTCCAAATAAAACAGTTACACTTCGACCAAGAAAACTTATTCCACACTTTCTTCCACTAGTGAACCTCCACCCCATCCAGTTGGTGAGATAACAACACCTAATATCTAGAAGCAACAGTATAGACACCCTTAGGATTAGGAGACCAAGAAAGAACATCCCCTTCCTAGAGGGAGCTACAACGTCTACGAGAAAGGATACAGTGAAGCTCAGTACACTCCTCTTCCATACCAACATCAGGCCACTCATCAGGATTCTTCCATCTCGCCACCACCAACTACCCATGAGAAGATAAGGACTTGAAGTCACTCACACTTAACCATCCTGCCTCACAGAACCTCCGGCACAGAGTCACCAAATTAGGAAACTAAGAAACAATGGGAGGAAAACCATCCCAAGAATCAGACTAAAAATGAGCTTCCGTCCCTCTTTTACAAATCCAAAATAAGCCATCCTTGACAAGCACAGCCCCTTTATTGAGCGTACTTCAAATCACCGAGCCTTTCCCCACCAAGGGATAATGAGGAATATCAATCTAAGGGATCCCTGGGAAGTAATTTTGTGTTAATATCCTAGCCCATATCCGATCCTGGTCCACACACCACCGCTAATACAATTTGGTAGCCAACGCCATCCTAGACAATGATGACTACCTTAACCCAAGACCACCAAACTGCTTCGAGCTACAAACAATGTCCCATCTCACAAGGCTCCATTTAGAGGACAACAAGCTACCAGCCCATAAAATCTGCCTTGCTAAGGAATCCAATTCCCTAACAAAACCCAATGGGGCCACCTGAATCATACATCTGTAAATGGGGAGGGCCTGTACCACAGACTTGAGCAACTGAACATGACCTGCAAAGGACAACCAACGCTGGGTCCAATGATTAACTTTCACACGAAATTTCTCCAGAATATTCTGCTAAGAATCCCTGGGTAGTCTTCCAATAGAGATGGGAATACAAAGATAGATCAAAGGGAGAACCCTAGTCTGAAATCTCAAGATATGAGAAATTTGCCTATGAATGGAACTTGGAGCATTGAAGAAAAAGATGGAAGACTTATCTTCATTAATCAATTGGCCGAAAGCAACAAGATAAACATCCAACACCTTGCGTAAATTTGAAGCTTCCCTAATTGTAGCCATACCCATCAAAGTAGTGTCATCTACAAACTACAAGTGAGACTGTGGAGGTAAACCACCTCCCCACCCCCACCCCTAAATGAAACCTAACTCCACATTCCTTCTTATCAGACGTCCCAGATCTTCAACAAGAAGAAGAAACAAGTAAGGAGAGAGGGGGTTGCCCTGCCGCAAACCCTGAGAGGCACCAAAAAGCTTAGAGTGCTCACCATTTATTAACATAGAGAAGGAGACTGAAGTAACACAACTCATAACCCAATAAATCCACTCATACCCAAAACCAAAAGCACCCAAAACCTTTTGAAGGAAGGACCACCGAACTCTGTCATAAGCCTTAGCCATATCAAGCTTGATGAACATCACCTTATCTTTGGAACTGGCCATAGAGTGAGTGGTTTCAATTGCGATAACAACCCCATCCAAAATCTGCCGTCACACCACAAAACCACTCTGTTCCTCAGAGATCAGCACTTTAAGCCACTTTTTCAATCTATCAGCAATCAATTTAGAGATAATTTTATAAATCACATTGCAAAGAGAGATAGGACGAAATTAACTTAACCTATCCGCCCCATTATACTTTGGGATGAGAGCAAGGAAGGTAGAATTCAAAGCCCGTAACATTTGTTTATTCTTATGAGACTCCTAAACAACTGCCAACAAGTCCAACTTGATAATCTCCCAGAAATCTTGAAAGAACTCAATTGGGAAACCATCAGGGCCAGGAGCTTTCCCCCTCTTTATTTGAAACATAGTCCCATCTAACTCCTCAATTAAAATATCACTCATAAGATGCTCATTCATCTCCCTAGATACCAAAGAAGGGATATAAGAAAGGACCTGATCTTCTTCATCAGAACCCCCCTGCGAGTCCTCCTTGAATAGGGAAGCAAAATACTACATAGCTTCATGTGTGATTTCATGAAAAGAAGAAAGAGTCTCATCCCTGTCATTCATTAGAGCAGAAATAGAATTGCCATATCTCTTGGCTTTCACCAAGTTGAAGAAAAAAGTAGTATTTTTATCACCTTCTTGAAGCCACTCAATCTGGGCCTTTTATTTCCAAAAAACTTCCTCTCGCAGCTCACACTCTTCCAGTGCTTTCAAATCTCTAGTCTCTTCCTGCAGTAGGTCTTCAGTCACTCCATCCTCCCTGATCAACCTCATAATACCATCCAACTCATCCTAGGCAACAGTCTTAGCATGGAAAATGTTTCCAAAGCATTGTCAATTCCAACGTTTAAGCTGATACTTGACAAATTGAAATAACTTAGCAAAAGTATACATTGTTGTACCATAAGCAGGTCTACCATACCTCCACCACTTAGCAACATAGTCATGGAGAGAGGAGTCATGCAACCACATAAGCTGGAACTTGAAAGAAGGAGACTGAGCTACACGAGCTGAAGAAATAGCCAGCTTGATATGACAATGATCTGAGCCCCTCCAATCCAAAATTTCAGAGCTGGAAGACCACAACCCACCAACCTAGTAGTAGAAAACCAGAAAGCGGTCAAGTCATTCTATAATGTAGTTATTCCCGACCCTCCAATTGTTTCAAGTAAACTGGCCATTAATGGGCTTGATATCAACAAGATTTAAAGCTGAGATGTCATCCTAAAGTAGCAACACAGAAGAGTCCAGCCTCGCAATACCACTCCACTTCTTAGCCAACTCAGAAATAGCATTGAAGTCTCCAGCCATAATCCATGGATGGAAAGGAACCATGCTTCAAACAAACTGGATATGGGACCACAAAAGTTGCTTACCCTGAAGCTCAGTAGGTGCATAGATATTGGAGAAGAGAACAAACTCCCCCGTCTCAAAACAAGACGCAATCATAGAGATAGAAGATTGAAAGGACAACCACCAAAGAAGGTGGATCTTCCAAGGATTCCATAAGCAAGCCACTCCCCCCATTAGACCCTTGAGCACCAATGCACTGGCACTCTCCACTCCCCCCCAACTTAGGCACTAAACCAAACATACACTCCACTGATAACTTAGTCTCCTACAAGAAAAAAACATCAGGAGATTGACTTCTAACCAAATCACGAACAACTTTTTGTCGAGGGCCACTGTTCAAGCCCCTTACATTTCAGGATAGAACAATCATTTCAAGGGGCTCAAAAAATGAGAATCCAGAGTCTTAACAGACCCTGACTCTACCAAAGTTTCCCCTGTTAATTTAATCTTTTCCAGATCCTTTTTCTACCAAGCTTGGAAGACTTCTCCCCAGCCCCTTTTTTTGGATCCTTTTGATGAAGACCCAAATGAGAAGAAGAAGACTTATTACTCTTCACCCCCTCAGTACCTGCATTCAAAACAAGAGGAGATCCATCCCTACCACCCTTCTTCCCTTCTGCAATAGGAACCGATTCCACCTGGGCTTCCATTTGTACATCCGTGTCCATTTGCAAAGCACTATTATCCTGCAAAACCTGAGTAGCTTAAAAAAGAAGGCCCTCCTGTCCTGTACCCAAAGCACCCTAATCTAGATTCACCAAGCCTAGATTCACTTCCTGTTGGCTGAGATCATCTAAAACTTCAAATCTGTTGAAAGAATCTTCATCCTACCTTTCCTTCAAGTCCTCTTTTGACCTTGATTCTTGTTACGAGCCTTGACTGGAATGAAACCATTAGCCCCATCCACATCATTAGGAATGGGTTCCTTCCCCTTTTCAACCCTAGGGGGATTGTGGGAAGATTGAGAAGACTGGGAATCCACAGGCCTAGCCTTTGGGCATCTCCGCTGCAAATTTCCATATTCATGACAGAGATGACATCGAAAAGGAAGAGTCTCATAGTCCAACTGCTGCACCCAAGAGTAAGGACCCGCACACATATCCACTGAATTTGGCAAAGGTTTACTTAAATCAATCTGAACATAGATATGAGCAAAAGTCATCACTTTTTTAACCTAAGTCTGCTATGAAGCACCAATTGGTTTTACCACCAATTGGTTTTCCTAGCATCAAAGCCAGCAAGTGCAAAACATCATCCCGCCAATATTCCATAGGAAACCGTGAAAGTTGAACCCACACCGAAACCTGATTCGGAAGCTCTTTAGTAGGATTAAAGC
Organism: Cunninghamia lanceolata; assembly: GCA_027924645.1. Lineage (NCBI taxonomy): Eukaryota > Viridiplantae > Streptophyta > Pinopsida > Cupressales > Cupressaceae > Cunninghamia > Cunninghamia lanceolata. The sequence continues at coordinate 7,528,287 of BSBN01000635.1, read as the reverse complement.
CCGCATGCCAAGGTTTAATAAATAACCCAATCTGATTATGAAAATAGGGGCCTCCTTCAAAGGCCTTGTTGCGATTTGCCAAGCAATTGAATGAAACCATGAAATAGTTATTTGCCAAAAGCATAACCTCCATTTCTCTCTCCAGCATCCAAGTCCATTGGGCCCATGATTCAAAAAATTGTAATGAAATACACATCCCCATAAACTTGCACAATAATGCATGCTTCGAATAATAGTCAATATCTTCCGCAATCATCTCCAGCGAGATAACCAATTTCGGCCTCTCCTCACAACGTTCAAGACATCCATTGATCTTCATAATCCGTGTACCACCAGACAAACCCAAGCCATCCAACCTCAGATCTGGTGAGAACAAGTTATTATTAAAAACCTTCGAAGCCTGCTAAGGAGAATTCGCACCAACCACTGCTGAGCAAAAATCTATCTTGGGACTAGCCCCCAAAGACTCTCCAATCAGCATTGAAACTAAACAATACGCAAGGTGGGCATGCAGACCCCCAGGATAAAATAAGGAACCACCACTAGGGTTTAACTGACCCACCACCCAGCACCACCTTCGAACTATAGACCCAAACCAACTAGGCACAAAACCCCCACCCACGGCCTCCAACCAGGTGTAAAACCCCCACACCCTCAGGGAGAAAGAGACATCGATGCAAATGAGAAAAACTTTGCACTAATAAAAATCACAACCCTAGACCTCCCCAAATTGCATGCACTCCCCACACTTCGCACAACCAAGAAAAACTAGAGGATCGGGCTAGGGCACGAATGCCCTAGCTCGACATGCAGAGCAAAAAATCGTCATCCCCCTATTTAGGTTAATTAATCAATATTAATAATAAATAAAAATTAATTTAGGTAAAGTAAGCGAGAATGAGTGAAGAAGGGCAGAAGAATAGGGAAGAAGCAGAGGATCGAAGAGCGAAGGTTAGCAATAGTTTTGAAAGTAGAGAAGAAGAGGAAATTGTGGGAGAGGAGAATTTGGATGGGGAAGATGAGATAAAGGCTATCAGGGATCTTCTGTTGGAGGCAGAAGTAGAGCTTGATAGGGAAGAAATCAAAGGGAAATGGATACATTGATTAGTAATGTGAATCTTGAAATCTCATATGTAATCCCAAAGATTTGCATACCAGAGGAAATCCTCAACTCCAAGGTCGAAAAGGTAAAAAAGAATGTTGTTATCAGTAAATTCATTAGGTTTTGACAATGTACTAAAGGGAGGGCCCTGGTTCTTGGGGAATGCATGACTTTACATTAGGGCTTGGACACTCAGATTTGACCCCCACAAGGAATTGATCAAGAAGGCTCCGATTTGGATTAGAATGTATAAATTTCCATAGGAGCTATGGATGGAGGAGATCTTCAAATTGATGAGGCAGGCATTGGGGGAATATGTGCATGTTGCTAATACTACTCAAGGGGGAAGATTGGGCTCATATACAATAATTTGTGTTGATTTAGATCTGAGTAAGCCAATCAGGCACTCTATTTGACTTTACTTTATTTTGGTGGAATGGATGCAAGAGTTAGAATATGAATGCCTTCTAATTAGGTGTTTCAAATATTGGAAGGTTGGCCATCTACCGAGAAGATGCCCTAGGATTGAAGATGCTAGAGGACAAAGAAAAGACTAGAAAAACATTAGAGGAGATCAGCTCAAAAGATTGCAGGGATATGATTTCTTTGCCTCTCAAGACCAACTCAGGAACCTTCAAAATAAAGAGGATCAATCGTGAATTAAGGAGCATATAGAGCTGGAAAATGTCATTGAGCAATTGGCGGTCCTTTGTAAAGAGATGAACAAGAACTTAGATGCTATTCTCTCCCCAAAAGAGGATTGTGGGGTTGGTGATACGACTCAGAGGTTTGGAGCCAAGGTGGAAATAAAGGAGGATATTTTAGGTAGCAAGGATAGATATGAGGAGGCCATATCATCCCTCTCTAGGAGGCGGTTAATAGGTCTTCCCCTTTTGAGGATCAAAGAAGGGTTGTTTGGAACAAGGAAAGAGTCCAGGAGAGAATGATGAGATATGATGAAGACTCTGAGATCGATGGGGATGAGGAGGATAAGGAAAATTCTTGGAGGAGGGTGATAAGGAGTGCTAAGAAGGGTAAGGTTGGTGTTATCATGGATGTGGGAATTGCCAACTCTAAGGGAAGGAAAAATGAGGTCAAGAAGGCTAAGCATATTTCTTTGGTGGACATTGGGAAATGCACGCAAGAGTCAGTGACAAAATATGTGAATAAAGGGGGTGATCCAAGTCAAGTAGAAGAAATGAATATTGTTAGTTGGAATATCTGGGGCCTTAATGGCCCAGAGAAATCTTGCTTAGTGAAGCGGTTGATAGAGGTAGAGAGTCCCAATGTGCTTCTTCTTCAAGAAACTAAAGTTGATTCAAGTTCTATGATAGAAATGATTATGAGATTATGGAGAAATGGTGAGGGGCTTGTTGTGGATGCTATTGGTATGGCAGGAGGTTTGGTTGTTGTTTGGAATAGGTTCAGATTGTCTGGTGAGATTATGATCAGTAAAGATAATATTCTATCCATTAAGCTCAAGGATATTCAAGGGAATAACAATTGCATGTTATCTAATGTTCACGAGCCTAATATAGAAAGGGATATAATTAATTGCAGCTAGGATTGTTTAAAAACCTTCAGGGATTTAGTTTTAGACAATAATTGGGTGATTGGAGGGGATTCCAATGCAACACTATGACTGAAGGAGAAAAAAGGAGGTAGACACATTGGTAATTTAAGATCTTTAGGCTTCAGAAAATTTTGTGAAGATCTTGCCTTAGTTGATATAGTCCCAAAATTGGGTTGGTTCACTTAGAGTAATAGAAGAATTGGAGTTGAAAACATATTGTTTAGGTTGGATAATTTCCTTGTCAACTCTAATTGGCTTTTGTCTCCTATTTGTTTTATGTCAGAAGTTCTACAATATGGGGGTTCTAACCACTGGTGTATCCTTCTGTACATCAATATGAATCAGAAACCAAGGGGGGTCCATTTTAAAATGGAAGCTTTCTAGTTTGAACATCCAAATTTTCAAAAGGCTTTGGAAGGGTGGTGGAATATGGAAGTTAGGGGAAATAAAAGATTCATTATTTTCAAGAAGTTGGGTGAAATCAAAAACTTTCTATGGATTGGAATAAGGAAGTTATAGGGAATCCATTAGGAAACAAAAGGAAGGTGGAAAATGAGTTAAATGACATAGAGAAAGAGATAGTGAACAATGGTCTATATTTGAAGCTTAGAGAAAAGGAAAGACATAAGATTGAGGAGCAAAGTCATATCCTTAGAATGGAGGAGATCTTATCGCATCTGAAGTCAAGAGTTAAGTGGCTGAAAGAGGGGAACAATAATATGAAGTTTTTTCATTTGGCCACTAATGTCAGAAGAGAGATCAACAAGATTATTAAGATCCAACTTCTCAATAGATCGCAAGTGGAAGACATAGGTGCAATTTGGAAAGAAAGCATAATATATTTTATGGAATTACTGGGAACAAATGTCAATATTCAATTGTGGGTGCAAGAAGAATTGTTAGATAATATTCCAGTTGTGGTTGATGATTTTATGAACAAAGGTTTGGTAGCCCCCTTCTCAATGGAGGAAATTAGGAAGGGAATTGTCTCACTTGGAGCTAAGAAGGCCCCTAGCCCAGATGGCTTCCAAGCTAATTTTTACCAAAGATACTGGGATATAGTTGGAGAGGATATATGGCGAGTGACAGAAGAATGCGGGAGCAAAATGGTAATGATGAGAGCTTGGAATACAACATTCTTATCTCTTGTCCCTAATTGCAAGAATCCTAAGTATTTTTATGAGTTTAGGTCGATAGCCCTGTGCAACAACATCTACAAAATTGTTATGAAAGCTATGGATTCTAGGTGAAAGAAACGTTTGGACAGTTTCATCTTTGAAGAACAAAGTGGGTTTTTAAAAGGTAGACAAATCATTAATGGTATTGTGTTAGCTCACAGAACCGTCCACTCAATCAAGGCTAGAAAGAAGGAAGGCATGATTATGAAGTTGGTTATGAATAAGGCATATGATCAAATTTCCTGGGACTTCTTGATCAAGGTGATGAGGAAATTTGGTTTCTGTCAGGATTGGTGTATCTAGGTGCATAGTTGCATTTCTACTGCTTCATTTATAGTTATAATCAATGGGGTGGCTATAGATTTTTTCAGTGCAGGAAAGGGCTTGATGCAAGGTGACCCACTGTCTCCCTTCCTTTTTTTGTTAGTAGTAGAGGTGTTGGGGCATGCCTTAAGGAGTAAAGTAGGGGAAGGAAAACTAAAAGGGTTATAGGTTTTGGACGGAGTCCCTAATATGATGCACCTCCATTTTTTGATGATACACTATTGTTTAGAGAGGCCACGGCAAGGGAGGCAAGGATTTTCAAAAAGGTGCTACAAATCTATGAACTTGCTGCAGGATAGAAGATCAATACAAGTCTCGTATTTTCTTCCTCAAGGATTTTTGTGCTGATTCCTTAGAATTTCAAAGGATTCTAGGGTTTGTGTTGGATTTCCTTCCTAGAAACTATCTTGGGATGCCCTTGGTGTATAAGAAAACATCTGAATTAGAGTGGAGCAAAGTTTTGGATAGGGTTCAAAACAAGCTCTCCTCCTAGAAAGGGAGATGGCTCACCTTGGTTGGAATAATTACACTCATCAAAGCCTCCCTAGAAGCTATCCCTATTTACATGATGTTTGTGTTTCACATTCCAAATAAGGTGGCAAGGACACTTGACGATACCCAAAGAATTATTTATGGAAAGGAATAGAGTAAAAATTCAAGTATAAATTGGTGAAGTGGGAGGAGGTGTGTCTTCCCAAGAATTTAGGTGTTGTTGGCTTCAAGAGTATCCAAAAAATGAGTAAGGCTCTAGGGGTGAAGTTATCATGGTGAATTTATGAAGAAAAAGATAGGATGTGGAGCAAGGTTCTATAGACTAAATATTTACAAAATAATCTAGAGAATCTGCTAAATAACTCTATTGCATTACCAATTGCTTCTAGCATTTGGAATTTTTTGAGGATTTGTAGTGAATTGATTAGATCTAATATCATTTGGAGAGTTGGTAGAGGAGATAAGGTTAAGTTCTGGGGGAACGCTTGGCTTGAAGAGCAACCGCTAAAAAACTATCTTGAATCAAGTGTGGGTTGGATGGTTAAGGACTATTTAATGGTTAGGTCGGGTCAGCTATCATGGATCACTCTTGATATCCAAGAAGAGGAGTTGAAGGATGGATGGAAGGATATCTAAATAAAATGGACTAAATGGCCTATCTCTAGAGAGGAGGATAAAATGATGTGAAGCAGAAATAGAGAAGGTAGGGTTACTATTAGTTTTGCATTTAAACATCTTTTTTGTCATGGTAATGAGCTTAATTGTGTGGTTAGTCAGAGAATTTGGAGTAATGGGAGACTTCCTAAGGCTATTGTATTCCTTTGGATAGATTTGAAAAGGAGGGTGCTGACATTGGACAGATTGATGAAGATGGGTTGTATAGGCCCACCTAGGTGAATAATGTGCAAGTCTACCTGGGAGGATAATGATCATCTCAAGTCCTTGATTGTGAGGTGGCTAAAGAATTATGGAGTAGGATCCTGAGGAAGTGGAAGGTGGATTGGGTTACTCCCCATAATATCTCTAGATTGCAGGAAGGTTGGAACCTCAAGACATCCCTGGGTTGAAATTTATTTGGGAAGTGGTATCGACAATAATAGTTTGGAATGTGTGGTTGGAACACAACAAAAGGACTTTTCAAGAACAGGAGAAGGAAGTTGATAGATTATGGGACTTGATAAAGAATGGGCTTTCAGAACTTGGGGAAGCTCATAAGAGAGAAGAGTGGAGGGTGATGGAACATGAGGAAGATTGGGTGAAGGAATGGCCAAGGTTTATATGGTTGGGTAGTAATTTTGGGAAGGGTGGCAAGCAAGTTCCATCTGTTAAGTAGAGTTTATGGGCTTGCCTTGAAATGGATTGGATTAAACTCAATTTTGATGGGGCAATCAAGGAGAACCCTAGGAAAGAAGGAGGGGGTGGGTAGAGTATTTAAGGATAATTTGGGTTAGTCACTCATAATATTTGCGTATGATTTTGGCATGGACACCAATAATTTATTTGAAGCTAGGGTACTTTGGAAAGGTTTAAAGATTGTTGAAAGTAAAGGTTGGGAGAACATTTGGGTAGAAGGTGACTCTAAAGTTGTGATTAGCATTTTGAATGGTAGCTCTCCTCAAAATTTGAGGTTGTAGATGCTGATGGAAGAGTAGCAACAATTTACTAAGAAAGTAAAAGAACATGATATACATGAGTGAAATATATATATATATATATATATTTGCTAAACTTCAAAGAAATAAAAGTATATCTTTTCTGAATATTTTTCAACTTTGAAATTCAATATATTCAAAGATAACTTATAGTGATAACATTTCACTTTACACTTACAATATATTTCTCTTAGCAAAAGAATAGTTTTACATCATAATCATAACACAAAGTTTTACAAAAAGAGTACTATCTCTGGAATCTTGATATCTATCGTTCAAGTCTTGGCGAGTCTTCTGCTACAAAGGGAGAGCATCATTTGAGTGCTTTACCTCCAACCACAGACCAACAATCCCCCGCACACTTTCCTTCTTGGAAATGGCCCTACTCTTCATGAAGAGTATAGACATATAGATCTAACAAGTTGTCACTTGAGTCCTAGTGTTGTGTCCTACATAACTAAATCAACCATACAACTCTAGACAATCTTTAGAGCTAAGTATGATCTTTCTAACAAGTTATGCCATTTAGACACTATGAACTGACTAATGCATGCAGAGACAAATGCATCACTTTGGCCAAAGTTTCTATATAAATAAATTCTTGTAATAAATGTAGTTGTGTGTTCACACATCTCTAACTCAACTTGAAGGCTATCTCATCCTACAGTTTGACTTGTTTGGCTAGTATCTCTAGGCATAATTGTCTGAACTATACTTAATTCCTAGTCCATTTGACTTAGAAATATTCCTTATCTAGGATATACATACAATATGTTTAATTTTGGATGATTTTATATTTTCTGAGAGTCCCTTATCGCATACCCACAATTTATCAGGGTCTATGACTTCCCGTCATTCTATTTTCCACTCAATAATAACCATATTTGGTTTCTATATAACTAGTATTGACTTTCTAACAACAAAGTGTTTCTTATTCTCTTAATATTGTCTTGATCTATGGTTTTTCAACCTTTTGACTGTCAAACAAAGTATACAATAGACTAAATTAATATCATAATTGACTTAAGAGTTAAAGTTTTCTAAACTCTTTAGGGTAAAATCTAGGGTTCTTAACTCCCCCAATCCAATACTTTGCAATATCAAAATACCCCTAAAAACTAATAAATTATATCCATAATATAATGTGAATAAGATAACCATGTTGGCAAGAGACACATTGTAGCTTCATGATTGTTGTCATTGATGGCAACAAAGGTCATCCCACACATCCGCAGGACATGGTGTGTCTATACCAGAAGTCAGATTGAAGAGTGTTGTGGTCCAGTAAGCAAGAACAGAGCATGTGGCAAGATCCGACAGTCAGGTCCGGATCTCTCAGAGGAAGTATCTTAGTAAAGTGCAAACTTGGGGAAGTCAAGAGGAGTACCTTGACTGATATATTCCAGGGATTGAGCCTCCGTGATGAAAGAGTGAAGAGATATGAGCATCTAAGTATTGGGGTCCTATTCGACAGAGTAGACAGAGGAAGAACTGACTGGCAGAGCATCAGACATTATTCCGGATAAGATATTGATGGTGATCAAGGTTCTTAAGGTATCATTCATAATTGGCTGACATGTTAGATGACTTCTATGAGTATCTCTTTGATACGCATCACTTGGTAAGCAAAGATTTAGCTGACAGAATAGAGTTTGGGAAAATATTGACTATTCCGGATGCTGACTAGAAAGAGGATGAAATCCTTTGTGTAGCTATATATACTAGATGGATTTAGATGAGAAGGTGTGTGTTGTGTTGTGTGAAGTGCAAAGAAAAGTAGAAAAGTTGAGTAGAAGTAGTAAGGCAGGTCCGGTATGTGAAAGGATAGCAGCACAAAAGAAGAGAAAGGATGAAGTGCAGTAAATCAGTATACTGAGCCTAACCAGAACTGAACTCCAGCATATGTGGATGCTTCTCATTAGTTCAAGTATCTTGTTACTCTCTTTATAACTTGTAGACAGTGAGTCTCTTGTAGGCAATGAGCCTCTTGTGAGCAGTGTGCTTGGGCAGTGAGCCCTAATTGGCAAGTGCCATTTTGTACTTCTATTCTTCTAATAGAGAATACATTCTTGGGTTAGTCACCCCGTGGTTTTTCCCTTAACAAGGTTTTCCACATCAAAATCATTGTGTTATGTGTATTGACTTTGTTTCTGCTTTCTTGATTATGGATGCTTATTTGCTTTGATACTGCACTAGTTGTTAAAGAAGAATAGAATTTAAACTAATTAAGATAACTGATTCACCCCCCTCTCAGTTATCAACAATTGGTATTAGAGCCAAGTTCCTCCAAACAGAGCCTAACAACTTGAGGAAGATCTGGGAATTCAAATGGATGTGTATGGTATGAGGGAACAACTTCAGTCTGCCCTAGATGATCTTGAGCAATCTAATTCTGAAGTCAATGAATTGAAGGAAAGACTCAAACAGGCTAATGATTTCATAAATGAACTAAAAGGGAAACTAAGTCTCTCTATGAAAAAGAGAAAGGATCTACTTTAGCAATTGGCAAGTCAAGGTGAAGCCAATGATACAAATGAAGATCTAAAGGAGAAAACCAAGTTATGTGAAAAATTATCAAAAGAGATCATTATGGTAAGACATGAAATGGAATCAGGAGTTATGAAATTTACCCAAGAAATTGAAGAGAAAAGAAAAACTAAAGATGATTTAAGACAATCTCTCAAGGAGAAATCAGAAGACTGCCACAAGATGGATAGCATAATTAGACATCTTGAATCTGACCTTGAAGATGATAGAGATAATGAAGAAAAACTTGAGGATCAAATTGACTCTCTTAAAAAGGATCTTCAAATAGCAAATGAATACAAAGAGAAATTAAAGATAAGTTTTGTTCAACTTGAAGTTCTTCTTGAAAGCCAAAAGAGGGTAGATGACAAGCGTGGCTTGGGATATGAGAAAGGTGAAAGCTCCAGATCCTGTCAGAAGAATTTTGGATCAGGAAATCCAAGGAACAGGCCTAGAAGACCTCTAGTAAGGCAACCTAATGCTCAAAGATATCCATCCTTCAATGGTTACTGCCACAATTGCAATAACTTTGGTCATAAAGCTAATCAATGCAGAAAGAGAATAAATCAGAGTAATACATCCTTCTCTGGATAGTGTTTCAACTACAAAAGGTATGGTCACAAATCTCATGAATGCAGAAATATGTAAATGAACAATTCATTCAATGGTAGATGCTTTGCATGCAATAGAATGGGTCATATGGCTAATCAATGCAGATCAAAAGGATATCAATCAAATATGCAAAGAAATGTTGTTTGCCACAATTGCAATAGATCCAGTCATATTGCCAAATTCTGTAGAACCAAGAATTAGGACAAAAGGGGTCCGGTACATCATAATTAGAATCAAGACAAAGGAAAAAGAAAAGTGAATCTGGATGAAGTCAAAGTGAGATGAACAAGATTTGCGTGAAGAGAAGTACAAAAAATGTAGGGGATGGATCCGCACCAGAATCTGGTGATGATATTCCTTCCAGAAATTAAAAAGTGAGCTCTGGCTGAGGAAGAGACACAAGGAAAGTTGCGGATTAAAGGGTTCACAAAGGGACATCTAAATAAGCTTTGGTAAAGAGATGAAAGATCCACAAGAAGTTTTGAATAGGTTAAAGACTAATCCAGTTCATCAGTCATCTGGTGAGAAGTAGGTTTTTCACAGTTAAATTCGATATGATTCAAACTGAGGAATCTTGATCTGTGGATAGATGAAATGTTTGGGGAAAGGAAGATAGACTATCAATCATCACCAAGAACAACTCTAAATGCTTCCTAGTGATCTGGAAAAGATTTTTTCTTAGAACAAGGAGAACAAGGCAACCAGAATAACTTAAGTTGTGCATTTATTGCATTGTGAAATTAGGGTTTGTAGAGAAATATAAGGGATTTCCTATTAGTCATTTTCTCATTCTACATTTGAGAAGAAGAGGAAAAGAGCTCTGCAACTAAATCACCTCAAACATCTCAAGGATCAACTGTAGAAATCGATTCATCTAGCAATCTGATCCAGCTCATTGTGCGAACCCTAGAAGCTAAAAAGGTATTTCCCATTCTTTGATATCTCATTTTGAATCTTTGAAGGTTGGCTACTCCAAATTTGGTAAAGATTTCTGATAGGGCTCACCCCAAATTTAAGAAACATCCCTACAAATCTCTAGAAGTGGATCCCTTAGGGGTATTTTCCAGTATTCTGCATGGGATTTTGCATATTGAAGACGTTAGGGCATATATTCATCTGAACATTAAAGATTTTGGTGAATCCAAGCTAGCAGATATCTATCACAATTAGTTAATAGATGATGCTTTTGAACTCAAACCACAGTACCAGGCCATCTGGGATAAACATTTTGGTCAGTGCATTCATTTCCCTTGTTTTGAAGAAGATGAATGGGTCTGGTATGTGTTGAACAGAGTGCATGATAACTGCTTATGGTTGAATAGACCATTTAAGATCACCAAGGATGTAATCAGGGCTGTAACCGGTTTGCACTCATCCGGAGGGGTACCTGTTCTCAAATTTGTCAAAAACCAAACCGTAAGTGAGGCTACCGGATCAAAATTTGACAAGAGAGTAATGACAATAGAAGACATCATAGATCCGAATGTCAAGTTTGCCTCCATGATAATTGGTTACAATATATATCACTCCAGCAGGGAAAATTCAATACCTAGAACTGCAATTTACACTGCCTATCAGATGTTGAAAGAGAATGTAGATTATGATCTTTGTGAACTTCTTCTAAGCCAACTATTGGAAAACCTTCAAAGGATCAAAAAGGACAAGAAGAATTCATTCAAGTATGGAGGGCTAACACTATGTTTGTTTTTCTACTTTATGAATGAGCTGCCCGGATCCAGTGGTTGGGTATGGCAAAATGATAGACCTGTTGCCATTCAAATCAGAGACTATTTGCATGGGCTTGGGAATGCTAAGGCAAGAAATATAGCTCTGTGGGGTTATTTCAAGAACTTCCAGAGTATGATGCAAGCAAGAGAGAGAATTCCCAAATCTCTAGTTGAAAAGTATAAGGATACAGTTTGCTTTATGGTAGAAATTGATTAGTGCCTGATGGAGGCTGTGGAGCCAAGGATAGTCTGGATCATGCCAATGGGGTATGAAGTAGATGAAAAAATTGTAGAGCTGCATGTTCAACACATGCTTAGTCAACCCAAGGATCCCAAGGCAGAAAGGTTTGGAACCTTTGAAGAGTTGAGTGTAAAAATTCATGTGGAACTTAGACAACCGGAGATAAAAATAAAAGTGAGAAAATAAGTAGAGAATGTTGCCAAAAGATATGGCATAAAAAAAGAGGCACTTGATGCCAATAGAGAGAAAATAGAAAGGGCAGAGAAAGAAAAAGAAAAGGTAGAGAAAGAAGGTGCTCTGGTGGAAGTCCCCTCTCGGACCAAATCCTCTAAGACCTCTGCACCTACAACTGCTAAAAGCTCAAAGGCATCAAAACCAGAAGCAAAATCATCTAGTAAAGCAGAGAAAAGAACTAAGACAAAGGCCACAAGGTCTTACATCAGTCAGAAGGATGATGAAGAGACTGAGTCAGATGAGGAGGTAAGGAAAATGAGGAAAAAGAAGAAAGTATCCGGTGAACCCTCTATTGGTGAAGACAAGGAAGAGATGGCAGAAGAATTTGTTGAAAGGCCCACTCTGTCCATTCATGATGTACTCAAATCAGTCACTGTGGATGGGAACCTAAAACCAATGACTGAATTCTATGATGATTATAATGAAGCTGACCAGAAGATCTTGCAAGAAGCTACAGTCAGGTATCTGAATATCTACAATAAGGCTTTTATTGAAATCATTTCTCTCATTCCCAAAAGCTTAGAGAAGGAATTAGAAATAAGGAAGAATAATGCCAAGGCAAAAGATCTTGAGATCCGTGAATAGATAGCTATTCAACTATATCCTTCAATCACTCCGAAGCAAATGAATATGATTTTCAAAAATTGCAAGGATGAGTTCCGGAGCAAAGCTAGAATGAATCAGCTTATGCTTGGAGAAACTGACAAAATAGCTAAAGAAATTGAAGAAATCCTCTGGAATGCCTACAAAAGATTCAACATTCCTATCATAGAAGACATAAGTGATGAACCCTCTGCTATGGACGACAAAGAAGAATCTACTGAGACAGTGGCAGAAGAGGAAAAGGAGTCAAATAAAGAGAAAGGTAAAGACTTAGATTCCTCTATTCCGAAAGAGGAACCTCAAGGAGAAGTAAATCTAAATTCCCCAACAGTCTCTGGATCTAAAGGAGAAGGAAGAATAGAAGAGAAAGAAGAAGAAGTGAAGGGAAAAGAAGAAGGTCAAACAGAAAAGACCACAGATGACAGTACTAAGGCTACAGAAGGGGAGAAAATCCTGTCACCGACAAGAGACATAGCAGAAGCAGTCAAGGATTTCCTAACTAAAGAAATGATGGAGATTGACGAACCAGAGTTACTTCAAGGACCATTTGACTTTGACTCTCTCTCCCTGGTACAAACAATGAAGATAGCATCCTTTGCCCAAGCAAAGGCTAAAGAGAAACTTCTAAAGTCTCACATGGAAGACTGTGAGCTGCTAGAAATTGCATCCGGTGTGCTTGAAAAGATCATGCCATCTTTTTAGAAGGATTCCTCAGCTTCTTCATCTAGTAATCTCAAGTCTCTTATTAGCTCTGTCAGCACTCATTTTGAGTCTTTAGAGAAATCAGCTGAGGAGAAGGTCTGGAAAGAGTTTTTAGGAAAGAGATTCTCTGAAGTACAAGGTCTAATTTCAAATGATAGGAGAGTTATGGATATTGGGATAAAGAGCTTAGAAAATGCTCTTAAAGATGGCGGAGATATATATAAATTTTGTTTATCTTGGACTAAAGTCACCAATGAAATTGAGAAGAAAGTAAAAGAGCAAGAGGATAAACTGACAAGTTTATCTCAAAGTTTTGACCCTCTCTCCTCTTCCATAGTAAATCAAAAGTGCCAGACTCTTGCAACTATAAATGAAATAAAGAAGCTTGAGAAGGAGAATAAAATAAGAATAGGAAGGCTAAGTGAACTAAGAGGGATTATTATCCCTAAGTTAGATGCCATGCATGAGGCTCTAACTGATGCTCAGACCACAGCTCGGACCAGTGATCTGACAGATCTCAAGAGGGCAGAAGCCTTTGCATTCCTGTTGAGTGGTCACATCTCAATTTTGGACAGGATGAAGCAGAGTTGGGCAATAGAACTTATCCAGTTGAAGACAACTTTTGCAGACATACTACAGTATATGTAAGTATAACCTATTTATATACTTATGCGGCTAAGTATAGTTGAATTTTTGGGAATTTTGGTGTGTGAACCCTACCCTTTGCCATTGATGTCAAAGGGGAAGTAAGGAATAGTGAAAAATGTGGAATCTAGCTAAGGGGGAGCTCCGGTAAAGTGTACATTAGAACAGAGCATCAACCAAGGGGGAGTATAGTTTAACACTTAGTCATTTTTCACTAAGTGTTGCCATCAATGCCAAAGGGGGAGATTGTTGGCAAGAGACACATTGTAGCTTCATGATTGTTGTCATTGATGGCAACAAAGTTCATCCCATACATCCGCAGGACATGGTGTGTCTATACCGGAAGTCAGATTGAAGAGTGTTGTGGTCCGGTAAGCAAGAACAGAGCATGTGGCAAGATCTAATAGTCAGGTTTGGATCTCTCAGAAGAAGTATCTTAGTAAAGTACGGACTTGGGGAAGTCAAGAGGAGTACCTTGACTGATATATTCCAGGGATTGAGCCTCCGGTGATGAAAGAGTGAAGAGATATGAGTATCTAAGTATTGGGGTCCTATTTGACAAAGTAGACAGAGGAAGAACTAACTGACAGAGCATCAGACATTATTCCGGATGAGATATTGATGGTGATCAAGGTTCTTAAGGTATCATTCATAATTGGCTGACATGTTAGATGACTTCTATGAGTATCTCTTTGATACGCATCACTTGGTAAGCAAGGATTCAGTCGACAGACTAGAGTTTGGGAAAATATTGACTATTCCGGATGCCGACTAGAAAGAGGATGAAATCCTTTGTGCGGCAATATATACCAGATGGATTTCGATGAGAAGGTGTGTGTTGTGTTGTGTGAAGTGTGAATAAAATTAGAAGAGTTGAGTAGAAGCAGTAAGGCAGGTCTGGTATGTGAAAGGATAGTAGCACAAAAGAAGAGAAAGGATGAAGTGCAGTAAATCAGTATACTGAGCCTAACCAGAACTGAACTCCAGCATATGTGGATGCTTCTCATCAGTTCAAGTATCTTGTTACTCTCTTTATAACTTGTAGACAGTGAGTCTCTTGTAGGCAGTGAGCCTCTTGTGAGCAGTGTGCTCGGGTAGTGAGCCCTAATTGGTGTTGTGTGGTTACACAACACGCCCCATTTTGACTTGGCAAAACAGGGACCCAGCTTTTGTTTTGGCTTGTGTTGTTTGTCTCTGGCGGTTTTGGTAAAATTTAAGTCAGGTGCATCATCATCATGAAGGTCAGGATGAGGTAGGTCATCATCATGAGGTTAGTTTTTCAAAGTTCATATTTTGTTTCTATGACTTCATGGTTAGAAAGAGCTTGAAATTTCATGCAGGTTTGCCTTTTGCATCACTTGAAAATTCGTCCATATGAGGGAGTTGTGAGCAGTCAAAGTTTTGGTCAAACCTGATAATTGCTGTGTAAACATCATCATCATGATATTTGAAAAGCCCCCGATAAGTATCCTGAGGTCGAAACATCCGGACGTCAAGTTTAAGTCGTAGTAATCTTTTCCCGTCAGGGGGTCTTTTATTTCGCCAAAAGGTCATCATCATGATCTTACTCCATCACCTGATAAATATCATGCAGTCCCGAAACATCCGGACGTCAATCTTAAGTGCAGGTGTGTTTTACCCATCGAGTAACCTTAGAAACATTGCGATCATCATCATGATATTCCAACACCACCCGATATTATAATATCATGATGATGTTATAATATCACCTTACTTAGAGAAATCTGTCATCTGCATAATTTGCGCGCGCACGACCAAGTCTTGGTGATCAACATCATCATGATATTTCGAGACCCGACATTTCTTAATATCCTCCTGACCTCCTTTTGCGTGATCATGATGATCACCTTATCTTTCGAAGCGGAGGGTGATTTTCGTTTCTTGAGTCATGTTGAACAAGATCATCATGATCTTGTTCGTCTCTCCCAACAGTTCGTAATATCATCCTGCCGACGAGTATAACCTTTTGCAAATATGATGATGACGATGACGTCATCATCACCTTCTCCTTCGGCAGGATATTTTCCAAGGCGTGATCCATTTCGCCAATATGATGATGACGATGACGTCATCTTCGAGGATTAACACAAGCCCCGGATATCCTGATGACGTCATCAGGACTTTTAGTAAGATCATATTTTTGATCACCCAGTGCGTATAATATGATGATGATGTTCATCATCCTGATCTTTCGAGCGGATTGCCTTGGCCGAAAAAGGGGTCATGCTGCTTTCATGACCTGATCATCTTCCTTAGAGGGAACCCGATATTCCATTTACCTCCTGATCTTAACGAAACATGACGATGACGTCATCCCTTTGCATTTTAACCAAGCCTGATGATGACGATGACGTCATCATGATTTTCCTCAGCGGCAGGATCATTTTCCAAGTCCTCCTGTTTGTCTTCATCATGATGATGATGACGATGTCTTTCTTTCCCGAATGTGCAAGAGCAAAACATCCTGATGTGCTATTCATCAGAGCATTAGGAAAGGAGGATCATCATATTTTGTGATATCCTGCGGCCACTTTGAAGATATGTAGTTGGTCATCATCATGATTTTTGGTGTCGGTATAACTGTTGCCGTCGGCCTAAGGTGAAATTGTCACACTGATCATATGTAGTCACGCCGATGCAAATATGATGATGATGCAAGGCCGGTTTCTAAGGATGGTTGAAAGGCGTTTATTTCCTTGTATAGTCTGGGTCATCATCATCATATTTCGAACCCGATATGCAAGAAAATGGGCAAAGACATGAAGCGATAGAAATTTGAAAAGCCTGACTGCCTGATTTTGGTCAACGAAGGTTGACCTGGTTGTTTTCATGCTGTTTATGCATTTAGTGCATATTTTTCACAGGTAAGACCTGATTGCCTGTAGCTGCACATGGGGAGGTATGTTTAATAAGGTGTTTACTTCCTGTTGTTTATCATGATGATGATGAACCTTATGTTTGTCTGTTTACTTGCAGGAAATCATCATGATGCTGCTGAAGATGAACGTTGAGATCATGATGCTGCTGAAGATGAACGTTGAAATCATGATGATGCTGCTGAAGCTGAACATTGAGATCATGATGATGCTGCTGAAGCTGAGCATTACAAAGTTGCGCATGAAGTCAACATGGACCAGACATGAGGAGGATATTGTCAAATATGCTGTTCGCCAGCTGGAGGCCGAATCAAGTTGAAGATGCTGGAATATTCTGTGCCAGCTGTACATTTGCTAACTGACGAAGCATGTGCTTTTCATCTGGGCCGTTGTTTGTTATGAGAGGATCCTGATCCTTGGATCATTGTAACCATTTTCTGGCAGTTGCTCTATATAACATCCGGAGCTTGTCATTTAAAAGGGAGGAATACATTAGAATACACAGACGCATCTGGCGCAAAGAATCAATTACTGTAGAATAAGTTAGGAGATCGGATTACTGAGACTAATGAGGATAGAATTGTTGAAATGTCAAGGTTCTTTCTTCAGATCACTGTAAATGTACCTGTTCTTGAGCATACTGAATGAATATGAAGTTCCAGATTACATCCTGATTGTAAATTTTACGTAATCTTCTGTTGATTTCTGGATATGTACTGGTGAATGCTGTGTTCAACTGGAAGCGCTTTCATTTCATTACATGTTGTTGTCAACTTTCCTTTGAAGCTTTGCACTAGATCATGCGGATTTGTGGAATGTCCTGGTGAAGTATGATTTCTAGTTTTCCTTCTTTTCATTGCAAGTATGGGAGCTGGTATGTGAATCAGTGATCTAAGTCCAGTAATTTTAGGAATCTCACTCTCTAACCCTTTTCCTTTTTTCAATTTCATTAGTTCATCACCATAACTGCAAATCATGATAAATAACAAGCAGAAATAGTGAAATATGCTGAAATCCCGTAGGTAACTGAAGATCCTTAGCATATTTGGTTAAATGCATGTAGTATTGAAAATATCATGCAAAGAATCATAAATAATGGTAGAAATCATGCAAATATCAGCCTGTATGCACATTATTTGACTAAATTTACAGTGCAGAGGTAGAATTGTTGAAGACTTATGCAGAGCGAACATCCAGAGCAGGATATTTGAAGATAATGATGATGAACAGTGCAGAAACACGTAAGGCCCCTGAATGGAAAACAGCAACACACATCAACCACTGAGTAACGTCAGTAGATTAAGACCTAATCAACGGAGACTTGGGATCATGAATTCTTTGAATTCATCGTATCTTTCAAGATGAGTAAAGGTTGTTGTGTAACTTTTATTCTATGTTTGTGAATGACTAACATCATGACCAACATAAATTGGCGCTAGAAGGAGGGGCAAAGGATTGAAGATCACATTCATCATCAGTATTTCCAGGTTTGATGACGCTCAGAGTAAGGTAACTTCAGATCATTTGTGAATTTCATCATATTGCGTAAATATTTGCTGCGACAAGTTTGTATTTACACATTCTGTGTAAAGATTTCCAAATTTCACATAAATATTGCAAGCTTTACAGTAGATCTCTTTAAATTCACTAAATATTGGCCAAATATGCATAAATTTGTTCAAGCTTTGAGAATTTGAGCCTTAGACACGCGAGATCTGGTGCTACTGGTCGAAATATCCCAATATCCTGTCATATTTGCAGTATCTTCGCAAATATCGCGTAAATATTCAGTCTGATTTGCAAGTTGACCGCAAATATCACCTCGTCCGGTGGAATCCAGCCAATATTTGCAAAGTTTCAGCTAATTGGCCTCCAAATTGAGAAATCCTGGCTCACAGGATAAATACCAGGTCTAGACATAGTGAAATTTTCGAAGAATTGCCTGTCAGAGGTTTTAGACCTAGGACTGTAGACGTTCACCATACTCCAGAGTCTAGTACGTCCAGAGCTTCACCAGGACCTCCTCCTGTAACTCCTGTTGGTTTGCAAATACCTTCAGGGATACCAGTGACACCTCCTGTTCAACCTCAGGGTATACCTTTAGTCCAACCTCAGTCAACTGCACCACCAGTTCAGCCCCCTCAGGTTGCAATGTCGTTCTTTGCAGCAAAATCACCATTGACCTTTACTGCGTATCATGAGTTACCAAAGTATCCGGACAAGCTTTGTCCAAAATACCATCCTTACCAGGATGCGGATGATCATATCAGGACGTTTAAAGAAGCTTGCTGCAGAGCCAGAATAGAACATCAGGATGTGGTGTGCAGGTTATTCCCTTTTTCCTTAGGGGAAGAGGCCTATAATTGGTTCATCAGTCTTGGTCAATCTTCTGTAGGTTCGTGGGCTGTCTTAGAGAAGGCCTTTCTTGACAGATTCAAGGTCCCTATTGATCCGTCCATGAATTACCACCTGTTTGCCACAATTAAGAGATTGGAGCATGAACCTATTGCAAATTTCAATGCTAGGTTCCAGAAAATGTTGTCCAAGCTAGTTACCCCATATGTGGTGGCTGATGATGCTGCTAGAAGTATTTATTATTCAGCCCTGGATCCATTAACCGCCATGTTCATCAGGAGAACACATCCTGCGATCACCACATTGACAGGAGCTTTTCAAGAAGCTATCAAGGTAAATCAACAGCTGATACCTGCTCCTACTCCAAATATAGCATTCCCTGCTTTGCCTGGCATGCAGTCACAATATCCAGCACAGTATCCTGCAGCTTATCCTTCGCAATATCCTGCACAATATCCAAATGGAGCAGTGATGCCCCCAGCAATCATGCCTGCACCTTTGCAAATACCTCCATTGAGTATCATGCCTCCTCCTAATGGAAATGGCCAATTGCCACAATATCCTGCACATACTCAGACACCTCAGGGTACAGATCTATCTCATAACAACCATGGATCTTCCTTTTTCCAGCCTCAGACTGAAAATGTAGTGGCCAAAGCTCAAGAAGAGAAAGAGGAAATCAAAGAAATTGCTGCTCAGTTGAGAAAGCTCACCACAGAAGTGACACACTTGAGAAATCAAGGGTTTTATTCACAGTCGGGTCAGAATAGGAGTTATTCTAATGACAGACCAAATTACCCTGACAGAGGATACAACAATAACTTCAACAGTAGTGCTGCAAATAATAATAATCCTCCTAGGCAGCCCAGAGTGTGGAACTCCAGGCCAAATAATGGTTCATTACCATCACCCCTAGACAATCAGCCTCCTGGTGAAGCCAAACAGACTACTAGAGTCAATCTTGCTGAGGCAGCACTTACCAATTGGTGCAGGATTCACAACACCAATGCACATGCAGAATTAGATTGTCCACAATTTAGGATTGCTGCCAGTATCTTTCAGACTGAAGTGTCTAATACTTCTGGAAATCCACCTCAGGCAGAAGGAAATGAAATAGTTCCTTGTGGATATGACTCAGCTTTTGTGCTGGAAACCTACACTAATCAACCTCATCAGGATTATGATCAGACCTGTGAAGAATCTGCCTTAACCTTTGAAGCAAATTATGTCTTCCCTTTTGAGGATGAAAATGAACCTACAAGAGAGCATGAGGAAGTACATGCATACCAGTAGCAATACCCTGGTAAGCATAATTATAACCTGAGGAGTAATGCCAACAGACCTGCTGGTCCATTGACATCATCTCTACCTCCAAACAACTTCAACACACCCCCTGATCCTAAGGCTAGCAATAACCCTGGGTTCCCTAAGGTGAATGCTCAGTACTTGTCTCCTCAAAACACAGTAACAAAAGTTGCAAATGCACCTCATGAGTCTGACAAGTTAGTCAGCTATTTGGCTGATGAAATGAAGAAAATCAAGATCAGCCTGTCCCTATCTGAGTTACTGAAAACTCCTGCCATCAAAAAGGCATTCATGAAATCGCTGGATGATCCTGCTTCTAAAGAGGATAATCACCTTTCGAGTCAATCCAATAGCAGAGACCATACTGCTAAAGATAGCACTGTCAAGCCCAAAGTGTCAGCCACAGTCCAAGCTGCTGAAACCTCTCACATGACCTTGTACAGAGACAAAACTGAATCACCTCCGTTTCTCCTCACCATAAGAATGTTCAGTAAGAATTTGCACAATTGTTTAGTTGATTCAGGAGCCTCAACTAATGTCATGCCTTTGTCAATATGCAACGCATTAGGACTGCATCCTGCTAAATCATTAAAGAAGGTCACTCAACTGGACAAGATAGAAGTAAGTGTCGTAGGAGAACTCACTCATATTCACATGCAGCTAGCGTCTGATCCTAGGATCCAGTATTACATTGACATTCAGGTAGTTGACATACCTGATACATATGGAATGTTGCTTAGCCGAGACTGGTCTAAAACGCTTAACGGATACATGTCAACCGACTTCAGTCACATGTGGTTGCCATGGAAAGGTATACCTAATCAGATCAGGATTGATGCTGAGCCTAGGATGAAACATATGATCACTGAATATAACAGAACAAATGAGATCATGTATGTAAACGCAGAACCTGGAGTTTATCACATCAGGCCGCAAACTGTCCAAATAGAAGAGATCCTGATGCTTGATGCTCATCATCATCATGATGATGATTATCGTGAGGGTATGCCAGTTGTAGAACTTAATAATGATCCTGATAATGAGAATGAAATAGATCGCTTCAGGGATTTTCAGATGCATTTATCTACTCAGATAAAACGTTGTCAATTATTAAATGTACCTGCTAATGATATCTTGATTGACGGATGGTGCAGATTGCATGGCGAAGCACACTCGGAAAAGACTTGCGAACCATGCTTAGACATGATCATGCTGGAGCAGGCGTATAGTGAAGCATCATCATCATATTCTGAGGTGAGTACTACATCTGATGATGATGATGATACTAATTTTTATTTGTCTTCTGCAGGAACAGAAGAGTCGACGGATCCTGATGAGGATCATATCCAAAAAACAGAAGAGATCCTGGTGTCCAATCAGACAAATGATGCGAGAAAGGAAAAGATCACTCCTGGTAGTGATTGCTTCATGGAACCGGATTACGAGTTGTCTGATGAGGATAAAGGCAGTGACCTGACGAAGTTCGAAGAATTTCTGGTCAAAGAAATAAAGAAAATAACACAACAGTGTAGATCTCCCCAGGAGGTTTTAATCAAAAGTTGGTGTAGGCTGCATGAGGCGCCTCACTCAGAAACCACTTGCTCACTGTGCTTGCACATTTTGAAGAAGCATGCAGCTGTATGTGCTGAGCATCATCCTCCTGCTAGGATTGAAGAGAAAACAGAAAAGCCATCAGGCTCATCAGATAAAGGAAAGAAGAAGCTTGAAGATGACACACCTAAGTTGAGGTGGATAGCAGGCGGAGCAGCAGCCAGAGCTGCAAAGAAAAAGGAAAGTTCAAATAAATGTCCTGCTGAAGATAAGCCCTGGATCCTGAGGTTTGATGGATCCAAATCCAAGCAAGGTTCTGGAGTAGGGATTGATCTTACTGATCCATCAGGGAAATCCCATTTAGCAGCTTACAGATTACAGTTCCCCTGCACTAATAATGTCACAGAGTATGAAGCTCTGATTCATGGACTGTTGTTTGCCCATAAGAAGAAGGTGAAGATCTTGCATGTCTTTGGAGATTCAGAACTAGTTGTGAGACAAGTACGAGGGATTTACTCTTGTAACTACAGAAAGCTGTCAAATTACAGACATCGTGTGTGGGACCTGATTGAAGACTTTGATGCCTTCAACATCGTTCATGTGCCAAGAGAACAGAACCAAAGGGCAGATGCACTTGCTCAGGCCGCCAGTACGCTGGAACCACTGTCTATATCTGGTCTGAAGAGATTTGCAGTAGAATTGGTGTCAGTACCTTCGGTACCTGACAATGTGACTAATCTCCAAGTGTTTGATGATGATCAGCACATCCTGGATTTCATATCAAACAGAGATGTATTTGAAGCTCAGATCATAGATGAAAATGGTATGGAGGATCATGTCTGGGAAGAAGATGAGATTTTAGAGTTGCCTGGCAACACAATTCCCAAAGGTATGATTGAGTTAGAAAGAGCCTTTGATCTGGATAATATGCTCAAGCATAAGGATCTGCCTAAGGCAGATGGAGGTCAATATTCACAGGTGAATATTGGACAAGCTGATGACAAGAAGAATGTCTTGTTGGGTAAGGTTTGTACACCTGAAGAGTTAGATGGAATAACTCAAGCCCTTAAGGATTATATACATGTAATTGCATGGACTTATGACGAGCTGAAGACGTATGACACTTCTGTCATAACTCATACTATACCCCTCAAGCCAGATGCAAAACCTTTCAGACAGAAGCAGAGACCAGTCAATGCTCTGCTTGAGCCCATCATCCTTGAGGAGGTCAAGAAGTTGTTGAATGCCCGGATAATATTTCCGGTAAGGCACTCCACTTGGGTGGCAAATCTGGTACCAGTCAGGAAGAAGAACGGAGACATCAGATTGTGTGTGGATTTCAGGAACCTGAACAGAGCATCAGAAAAGGATAACTATCCTTTGCCCTCTTTGGATGAAGTTCTGCAGATGGTAAATGGAGCCAAGATGATGTCCTTCTTGGACGGTTTTTCAGGATACAACCAAGTGATGGTTGATAAAATTGACAGATTAAAGACTGCCTTCACCACAAAATGGGGGATATTTGCATATAGACGTATGCCGTTTGGATTGATAAATGTTGGAGCTACATTCCAGCGAGCAATGGACATAGCCTTCAGAGGCTTAATAGGAAAATGTATAGTCATCTACATGGATGACCTGACAGTGTTCTCCAAAGAAAGGGGAAATCATGTTGCTGACCTCAGAAGTGTGCTGAAGAAGTGTGAAGAATATGGAATATCTTTGAATCCCAAGAAGTGCATATTCGGGGTCACAACAGGAAAGTTACTAGGCCACCTAATCACAGAAGATGGGATTATCATTGATCCTGACAGGGTGGAATCTATTATGAAATTACCACTTCCAGGAAGCAAAAAAGAGCTTAAATCTTATTTTGGTAAGATAAATTTTGTGAGGAAGTTCATCACTGGCTTTGCTGAGATTGTCAGACCACTGAATGCCATGTTGAAAAAAGATGCACAAATTGACTGGACACCAGAAGCCAGAGCTGCTTTTGAAGATATAAAGAAGGCCATTTCAGATGCTCCTGTCCTCATTAGCCCAGATTATACAAAAGATTTCTACATCTACTCATTTGCTTCAGAACATACTTCTGCAGCAGTGTTAACTCAAAGAAATGAAGATAGAGAAGAGAAACCAATTGCCTTCATGAGCTGTCCTTTCAGGGATGCTGAGTTGAGATATGTAGATGTTGAAAGACAGGCACTTGCATTAGTCAGAGCAGTAAAAAAGTTCAGACATTATATACTGAGGAGCAAAGTGATTGCTGTGGTACCAGATGCAGCAGTAAAGATGCTGCTGATGCAGAGTGAACCTGGTGAAAAAAGGGCCAAATGGATTACGGTACTACAAGAATATGACATGGAGATCACACCCATGAAGCTAGTAAGAGGACAGGCTCTGAGCCAGATGATATCTGAAACTGATCCAAACATCATCAGTCAGCAGTATGTGATAGATGAGAAGGACAATAAAGAATGGTATTCAGACATCAGGCACATCCTGATCACTGGAAGATGTCCTTTGAAGATGCAGGCTTCACAGAGAAGAGCCTTGAAGATGAGATCCCAGAAATATATGATGAAGGGAGGAGCCCTGTTTAAAAAGAATTATGAAGGGATATACCTGAGATGTTTAGAGAAACCAGAAGCCAATAAAGTTTTGACAGAGCTACATGACAAGTTTGGAACTGCCCACGGATCAGCGTTGGCCACAACACATGCAATCCTCAGAGCAGGATATTACTGGCCTACCATTTTTAAGGACACAGCTGATCATGTTAAATGTTGTCATGTTTGCCAGGTTGCTGCCAACAGAGAAAAATATGCTGCACAACCATTGCAGCCAGTGATGGAAGAGCGCCCATTTGCACAATGGGGCATGGATTTCATAGGACCAATCAATCCTCCATCTTCTTCAGGCCAGAGGTATGTCCTAACAATCACTGATTATTGTACCAGATGGACTGAGGCTATCAGCAGCAAAACTTGTACTGCTAATGATGTCATTAAATTTCTGGAAAGCAACATTGTCACCAGGTATGGAACTCCTTATGCATTGGTAAGTGATAATGGTTCTGCCTTCATTTCCACTAAATTGTCAAGTTGGGCTTTTGATCATGGGATCATACTTAAGTTCTCATCCAATTACTATCCTCAGGGAAATGGATTAGCAGAATCCACCAATAAGAATTTACTGAGTATCATAAGAAAATTGATAGAGAAAAATCCCAGGGAATGGAATTCATTTCTGAAATATGCCTTATGGGTAGACAGAACTAGAATGAAAATTGCATTAGGAAACTCACCTTTCCAGCTAGTATATGGGGTAGATCCTATCCTCCCTGTAAACTTGAAAATTCCTACTCTGCAGTTTGCCCAAGACTATCTAGGCATAGATAATAAACAAGAAGTCAGGTTGCTTCAGTTGATGCATCTGGAAGAAAAATGAAGCCAAGCAATTGACCAATTTGCAAAACATCAGGCTGTTGTCAAACGCTGGTTTGACAAGAGAGCCAGAATTAAAGCTTTCAGGATATCAGATTTAGTCCTGATGTGGGATAAAGCCCATGAAAGGAAAGGTGATCATGGTAAGTTCGATAGACTATGGATAGGTCCCTTTCAGATTTCTAAAATTTAAGGAGACAGCACTTATAGGCTTAAGAACCTGACAGGTGAGGATGTCCCGTTGCCAGTCAATGGACAATTCCTCAAACATTATTTCCAGGCCTGAGTGACTTCATGGCAGTCTTGTGTATCATATTGTATATTTGTATAGTTGTTTGTACAGTGTTTGCTTGTTGTTGTTGTTGTTTGTTGGTTGGGACCTTGTTCTGGTAAGTCAGGATGATGCACTTCATCACCTAAGAAAATAACTAAATTGTTAGGATTCAAGTGATGAGATCAGATTTAGATACAGATTGTAATTCATTCTGATAAATACTCATGATCAGGTTTATGATGTCTTTTCATCAAGGTACTTTTTCTTGTCCAAAGTGAATCAAACACAATGAAACACCTAACAGCCTTGGGTTTGTTGAGGATATGAGTATAGGTGTTAAGTGAAAAATCTAAAGGGACTCCCTTGCTACCAATACAATCTCCAACCTAAAGCTGCAAGTGACTACACCTTGTACAAATGAGCAGACATGATGATATCAAATTTAAATTTTTAAAGGAAAATCAGAAACAAAATAAAATTAGGCCATCTAAGTAACTCTACCGGGGCTATGGACGCCTGCTGGCAGTGGGGCTCTACTTAGGGAGATTGTATAGATAACCTTGCCGGGGTTATAGACACCTGCTGGCAGCAAGGCTCTATCCAGGTTGGCTATGAGGGATGATCTCCAACTATGTAGTTTAACACCAGTTACTTATGTTTTCAACTTGCTTTCAGGATGAGGATAATTAATCATCTGCACACACATGATCCTTTGTTAGCTTTATCACCATAATGAAATTTTATCATTCAAAGATCATGATGATTTACTTAGACAGAATTAGAACACTATAGATGAATATGATCACATCACTTGAATCATTTGAATTTTGTTGTTTTCTTTGGTGGCAAGTTGTTGTGTGGTTACACAACACGCCCCATTTTGACTTGGCAAAACAGGGACCCAGCTTTTGTTTTGGCTTGTGTTGTCTGTCTCTGGCGGTTTTGGTAAAATTTAAGTCAGGTGCATCATCATCATGAAGGTCAGGATGAGGTAGGTCATCATCATGAGGTTAGTTTTTCAAAGTTCATATTTTGTTTCTATGACTTCATGGTTAGAAAGAGCTTGAAATTTCATGCAGGTTTGCCTTTTGCATCACTTGAAAATTCGTCCATATGAGGGAGTTGTGAGCAGTCAAAGTTTTGGTCAAACCTGATAATTGCTGTGTAAACATCATCATCATGATATTTGAAAAGCCCCCGATAAGTATCCTGAGGTCGAAACATCCGGACGTCAAGTTTAAGTCGTAGTAATCTTTTCCCGTCAGGGGGTCTTTTATTTCGCCAAAAGGTCATCATCATGATCTTACTCCATCACCTGATAAATATCATGCAGTCCCGAAACATCCGGACGTCAATCTTAAGTGCAGGTGTGTTTTACCCGTCGAGTAACCTTAGAAACATTGCGATCATCATCATGATATTCCAACACCACCCGATATTATAATATCATGATGATGTTATAATATCACCTTACTTAGAGAAATCTGTCATCTGCATAATTTGCGCGCGCACGACCAAGTCTTGGTGATCAACATCATCATGATATTTCGAGACCCGACATTTCTTAATATCCTCCTGACCTCCTTTTGCGTGATCATGATGATCACCTTATCTTTCGAAGCGGAGGGTGATTTTCGTTTCTTGAGTCATGTTGAACAAGATCATCATGATCTTGTTCGTCTCTCCCAACAGTTCGTAATATCATCCTGCCGACGAGTATAACCTTTTGCAAATATGATGATGACGATGACGTCATCATCACCTTCTCCTTCGGCAGGATATTTTCCAAGGCGTGATCCATTTCGCCAATATGATGATGACGATGACGTCATCTTCGAGGATTAACACAAGCCCCGGATATCCTGATGACGTCATCAGGACTTTTAGCAAGATCATATTTTTGATCACCCAGTGCGTATAATATGATGATGATGTTCATCATCCTGATCTTTCGAGCGGATTGCCTTGGCCGAAAAAGGGGTCATGCTACTTTCATGACCTGATCATCTTCCTTAGAGGGAACCCGATATTCCATTTACCTCCTGATCTTAACGAAACATGACGATGACGTCATCCCTTTGCATTTTAACCAAGCCTGATGATGACGATGACGTCATCATGATTTTCCTCAGCGGCAGGATCATTTTCCAAGTCCTCCTGTTTGTCTTCATCATGATGATGATGACGATGTCTTTCTTTCCCGAATGTGCAAGAGCAAAACATCCTGATGTGCTATTCATCAGAGCATTAGGAAAGGAGGATCATCATATTTTGTGATATCCTGCGGCCACTTTGAAGATATGTAGTTGGTCATCATCATGATTTTTGGCGTCGGTATAACTGTTGCCGTCGGCCTAAGGTGAAATTGTCACACTGATCATATGTAGTCACGCCGATGCAAATATGATG
Source organism: Cunninghamia lanceolata (assembly GCA_027924645.1). Taxonomy (NCBI): domain Eukaryota; kingdom Viridiplantae; phylum Streptophyta; class Pinopsida; order Cupressales; family Cupressaceae; genus Cunninghamia; species Cunninghamia lanceolata. Next base: position 7,500,439 of record BSBN01000635.1, on the reverse strand, counting down.
ATGATGCAAGGCCGGTTTCTAAGGATGGTTGAAAGGCGTTTATTTCCTTGTATAGTCTGGGTCATCATCATCATATTTCGAACCTGATATGCAAGAAAATGGGCAAAGACATGAAGCGATAGAAATTTGAAAAGCCTGACTACCTGATTTTGGTCAACGAAGGTTGACCTGGTTGTTTTCATGCTGTTTATGCATTTAGTGCATATTTTTCACAGGTAAGACCTGATTGCCTGTAGCTGCACATGGGGAGGTATGTTTAATAAGGTGTTTACTTCCTGTTGTTTATCATGATGATGATGAACCTTATGTTTGTCTGTTTACTTGCAGGAAATCATCATGATGCTGCTAAAGATGAACGTTGAGATCATGATGCTGCTGAAGATGAACGTTGAAATCATGATGATGCTGCTGAAGCTGAACATTGAGATCATGATGATGCTGCTGAAGCTGAGCATTACAAAGTTGCGCATGAAGTCAACATGGACCAGACATGAGGAGGATATTGTCAAATATGCTGTTCGCCAGCTGGAGGCCGAATCAAGTTGAAGATGCTGGAATATTCTGTGCCAGCTGTACATTTGCTAACTGACGAAGCATGTGCTTTTCATCTGGGCCGTTGTTTGTTATGAGAGGATCCTGATCCTTGGATCATTGTAACCGTTTTCTGGCAGTTGCTCTATATAACATCCAGAGCTTGTCATTTAAAAGGGAGGAATACATTAGAATACACAGACGCATCTGGCGCAAAGAATCAATTACTGTAGAATAAGTTAGGAGATCGGATTACTGAGACTAATGAGGATAGAATTATTGAAATGTCAAGGTTCTTTCTTCAGATCACTGTAAATGTACCTGTTCTTGAGCATACTGAATGAATATGAAGTTCCAGATTACATCCTGATTGTAAATTTTACGTAATCTTCTGTTGATTTCTGGATATGTACTGGTGAATGCTGTGTTCAACTGGAAGCGCTTTCATTTCATTACATGTTGTTGTCAACTTTCCTTTGAAGCTTTGCACTAGATCATGCGGATTTGTGGAATGTCCTGGTGAAGTATGATTTCTAGTTTTCCTTCTTTTCATTGCAAGTATGGGAGCTGGTATGTGAATCAGTGATCTAAGTCCAGTAATTTTAGGAATCTCACTCTCTAACCCTTTTCCTTTTTTCAATTTCATTAGTTCATCACCATAACTGCAAATCATGATAAATAACAAGCAGAAATAGTGAAATATGCTGAAATCCCGTAGGTAACTGAAGATCCTTAGCATATTTGGTTAAATGCATGTAGTATTGAAAATATCATGCAAAGAATCATAAATAATGGTAGAAATCATGCAAATATCAGCCTGTATGCACATTATTTGACTAAATTTACAGTGCAGAGGTAGAATTGTTGAAGACTTATGCAGAGCGAACATCCAGAGCAGGATATTTGAAGATAATGATGATGAACAGTGCAGAAACACGTAAGGCCCCTGAATGGAAAACAGCAACACACATCAACCACTGAGTAACGTCAGTAGATTAAGACCTAATCAACGGAGACTTGGGATCATGAATTCTTTGAATTCATCGTATCTTTCAAGATGAGTAAAGGTTGTTGTGTAACTTTTATTCTATGTTTGTGAATGACTAACATCATGACCAACAATTGGCAAGTGCCATTTTGTACTTCTATTCTTCTAACAGAGAATACATTCTTGGGTTAGTCACCCCGTGGTTTTTCCCTTAATAGGGTTTTCCACGTCAAAATCATTGTGTTATGTGTATTGAATTTGTTTTTGCTTTCTTGATTATGGATGCTTATTTGCTTTGATATTGCACTAGTTGTTAAAGAAGAACAGAAAGTTAAACTAATTAAGATAACTGATTCACCCCCCCTCTCAGTTATCAACAAAGCATTCATAAAATCTTGACTACTTGGTCATTAATCAAATTTACCTTTTCTCATAAAATATAATACACAAGGTTTATCTTCCTCTATGTCAAGTCTTAATAAATACTAACAAAAGCATATGTACTCTTGACTAAGCTTAATATTTTAATTTGATATAAGATATAAGTCTAGATAGATAATAAAATAATGATGTCTTTGACCTAATGATCTCCCTTTGTTCACCGACATAGAAAGATAACGAACGATAGTACATCATCTTTGCATAATGGAAATACATGATCTAGTTGAAGAAAACATATATATTAATATATATATATAACATAGATTCAAGTGCTTCTAATGATATTCAAATCATTTCTATACACTTTTTAGAATAAGGGAAAACCTTTTCCTGAAGTCTTGGATTGAAAAATAATAAAAATAAAAAGAGTTAAGAGATAAAATAAACATCATTATCAAAACTTCTAGTCTCAACTTCTAAGACTTAATACAATGATCTCGAGAGGCTTAGTGATCTTGAGAGGCTCATTTTGACATCGAAAGATAGATTCAACAATGTAACATGCCCTTTGCTCTACCAAATAAATTTTACTAAATTTAACCAAAAAGTAAATAGTTCTTCATACCAACAATATGATCAATAAAAATTTTCCTTCTTTTAAAATGATATGATGCACATTTGAAACATATTTCAAACTTTACCATTGCAAGTATTGAATATTTCTCATTTACAAAATTCCATGAGATGGATACAAAGTTACAAACAAGATTCAAAGAGCTAAACTGAAAGAGAGATACAAATGGTTTCGATGTTCTTCATCAAATCTTGGCCGCCAACTGCATGAGGAGAAGCATCACTCAAGTTCTTTTCTATCAACCACGGACTAACTACGGTCCCCCATACATTTAACAAACTAGTAAATGACCCTACCTTTCGACGAAGGGATTGGTATGGTAACCTCAAAGATAAGCCTATTTTGAGCATGATGTTGTGTCCTACATAACTAGAACTGTCATACTGTGGCTCCAACCTACAAGTATGATTATCCCTATCTAGTATGTAAACTTGGATCATAGTGAAGTGACAGTGTAAACAGTGGCTACTTACAGTACTTTGGCCAAAGTATTCATCACCCCTAATTGAGAATGGACATGTCACACAGTCACCCATCTTCCTAGCTTGATTTGTTATGACATCAATCTCTATACAAAGGTTATTCCCTTACCCATGGATCAACTAATCCCAAGATTAACCCCACTTAACAATTGCAAGTTTATTATGACACTTCTACCAAATTAATATAGTTGTAATACATGGTTTTCATAACTTAACCTTTCATAATGTAGCAATAATAATATAGTACATAATTCCAATATAGACACTAATCTCTATTATGGAGATTATTCATACATTCAATACATAATATTTCCCATACTACATATATATAACTCTCATTGAACATTTAGTAAAATACCCAATTCGATACAGAAAAGCAACTGAACCTTATTTCCAAACAATCAATCAAAGACATAATCCTTTCAAACATAAAATGCACAATGGAGAAGAAATTAGCATGCATGTTACTGCTAAGCTACAATAGATCAAATGGATTCCTTGCTCTTATCTCCTCAAGCTGGCTGAATATCTCCTCCAAGATCAACTCAATTCCCCCCTCTTTACTTCTTACTATTCTTCCTCACAAACTCAAGACCAAAATAACAATGCACAATCAAAACACTAGACTTAGAAAATTATAGAAGAACAACATAAGAAGTTTGATGGAAAATTGTGTGTCAAATGAATGCAAGAGCTCCTCTATTTATACAAAAATCTAAGCATGCCAAGGCTACAAACTAGCTCCCAGATTTGTCACAACTCCCTCTCAGAAATTTGACTTAGTAAAACAAATTCAAGGTGGCAGTAGAAATTATTGCACATAGAACGCATAAGTGGATAGCAAGAACCATAATAAAAAATGCAAGGACATATTAGACTCAACACTCCTAATTGGTTTGTACCACTCAAAGATGGCGCCACTCAAACACCACGCTTCCCTATTTCTTGCTGGCAATTTGGATTGAACAGGTCAATGTATTCCCACATTGGGAATCAGTTACCAGGCGCTTTAAGGAGCACTACCCATTTCCACATTATATGGCACTTTATGTGCCCCAATACATAATACCTATATGCACTGTATTCCAACGCTTTAATCATAGTAACTAAGCTGTACCATAGTCTTATGCTATGCACTATATATAACATTTATATTGGTTTCAAAATCTACGTGCTATGCTATCAAGGCAATACTTAAAGAAACTTTTACACATATAATATATAATTTATATATATAATCTTATAAGCTCTATTTAAAATATCATTTGATATTAGAATCCACATACTAATATTTGTGTATTCCATTATCTACATATGCTTACGTATATCGTAAATGATTATATTCATATATGTGTGTGTATATATATATATGCATAGACATTAATGGGGACGTATGTATATGTGTGTGTGTGTGTGTGAATAAAGTATGTATATATATAGACGTTAATGGGAATGTATATATATGCATATGTTCCCATTAACGTCTATGCATATATATATTAATATATATTTACGTACTTTATTCACACACACAAATATCATTACTTTAAAACTGTTGGAGTACAGGACCACTGAGAGGGGGGGTGAATCAATGGTCTATAAACATTTTATGTCTATTTGCATCTTTTAACTTACAAGACAGAGTGAAAGAGACTTCAATAATCTATCAAACACATATGCACAAGTATGATGATGAATAGTATGAACATGACCTTAAAAAAAAAACATTAGAGTACAAAACATGAAGACAATCAACATCAACCATAACACAAGATTTTCATGAGTGGAAAACCCTCATAGGGATGAAAAACCACTCAGAAAAAGCCTTACTAGCTTAATTAGAAACTCACTATTTACATAGCCTCACTGGATGTTTTGTTTAGAAGAACCTACTTCTAGTAGCATCAACCCCTAATACATTTAGGAGCACCAACTCTAAGGGCACCAACCCTAGCACATTTAGGAGCACCAACCCAAATACAAGAATATGAACATACAGAGGAAAACTCTGTTTATCTACATAGAAAAACCTTATATCTTCTTTTGTTTCCACTCAACAAAGTCTATCTTCTTTGTTTTGCAATCATCTCTTTTCATTCAATCTGCATATCTTCTATGTTCTGCAAGAAACTGATCAAGCTCTGCAAATACCTTCATAATCAATTCAATCTGCATACTATCTTTCTTTTTATCTGCAAAACAATATCTCTCATTTTCAATCAACAATGTCTTTCAATCATCTCCTACATTGAATTCATCTCAACTCAAAACCTCATGCAAAATATATCTTCAATGCTGCATATTAGTCCTCAAAATCAATTCACAAAGAACCCACAATGACATTTAAAATAGAATGACCTTTCATATTCTTCTTCTCTCTGATTCATTTTTCCCTTCTCTCTGTATTCCTTCTCCTTAAAAAAAAAGCTCTTTAATATTCTTCAATCTCACTTCATCTGCAACAATAATATTTTTAAAATCATTTTGTACTAAGATAAAATAAAAACAATTCTTCCATCTCAGTCTTCTTTTTATTTTTTCATCGAACCTTTTCTCTATCTCAATGAGAAGAAGACATTGAAAAAACTTTTAAACTTCACTCATAAGGAATTTTAATCATCATTGCTCATTATAGAAAAAACAAAAAAAAACTTCCTCCTTTATAATCTTCAATGCATGAGAGGAGAGAAAAAAAACAAAAAGAATCTTCTTAAATTAGTGCTTTTAAAACTGCCAATAGACTGCTTTTTAAAGTGACTAAAAATAGCCTTAAAAGGCTCTCCTTGCTATCAAAAATAGTGTTGACATTCCAACACATGTAAAATATGGTGCTCAGTAAGTGGAAGACAAATTTAAATCCTGGTCATTGATCCTTAATCGTGCGCCCTTAGTAAATTAAAAATGAGCCATCGATATTCATTTTGGCACCCGATGAACATATAGGTGACCGATGCCTTCGGTGCCTCTAGAAAGAGGGGGCCGGTTATCCCATGGTGGTGACCCCTTAACGTTGTCACTAAAGTGACACACCACCTGCAATAGCAGGTCAACACTTCTTTAAACCAAAAAGTGCATTCCAAAGGTGACGGGCAGAAAATGAACATTTAGCTCTTGAAAAATATAGTGTAGGGTTTAGATTTAAGGTTTTACAAAATGGATTAAGAGAATAAATCAACCCTATTTAGATCAGACCCTCATGAATTAAGACAGAGAGAGATAAATCTTGATAGTCCTTGATATGACAGAGATAAACATCATTGACAAAAAAATGCCATCAACCTTTTACTTTGCCAATCATATCAACACCATATGCCATCAATGTAACCTTTCATAACTCAACCTTTGCTCTTGACAGACCAACCCTTTTTGATGACAACACCTGTAACAAGATCATCTGATGATACTAACTGAAGGATCAAGGCAAGTTTCAGTAACAATACATTAATTAAAAATACATCATGCGATGATCAACATCATTAACAAATAAGTACCATCAAGAAACATAATGCGATGATGAAGCAACTGTGAAGAAGACTCTTCCCCTGTCATAATCCACACTTGTACCAACCAACACACCTCCTTCATAATTGAGCATCCAAACATTACTCCATCACAATGATCACTCAAATATGTAACAAGACATCATAATCAAGACATGAAGCAAGAACATCCAGCTATGAACTTCATCTTAAGCAAACATGAAACAACTCGATCAAGCATCCTAATCCTAAACCAAGTGAACTTTGAAAGCATGATCACCAAGATATGAATTCCAACCTTTGACATTTTCAAATCAACCAATATAACTTAAACCTAAGCCCATAAGAGACATAGTATGTTCACATCAACTGGTATCACCTGACCTTTGACATCAATGACAAATAATCTACAATCTCCCTCTTTGTCATTGATGGAAAAAACAACCACTCCAGTTTCTCTATCCCCCTTTGACATCAACTGGCAAAGGGATAATATCATATCACTTGTTGGAATGAAACTCCCCCTCTATACCACCTATAAGAGAAGAATGTGAGCACTGCACCCATCAAACACAATTCCACTATTATGTAGCAATGTTCATAAAAGAGGCATATCACTTAGATAACAAAGCATATTGTCATTTCAAAATAGTCAACATAGAGAAACACACTAAATTGTCAAGATAATGATAGGAATACTTAATCACTATTATTCATAAAGCCACTGCTAAGATAGTCAACAAACAAAGATCAAATACATTGTCAAGGCAGGTAGTCCAACTTCCATAAAGAATATGATCTCTAATAGTAGTCCAACTCAAAGATATGATGTCTGAATCAATCTCCATGTATCCAGTCAACATCATATTGTCAAAACCCTTCTATAGACTTAATTATCTTCATGATGGATTACTAACTCTAAGTTCTTTCTAGATATCAATTTGAACTAAACCTATCACTATTATATAGGACTGTCATCCACCTTGTTTTGAATGCAACTATATAGAACAACAACAAATATATTCTCTACATATCAATGGAATATTAACCTTGTATCATAGCACTATCAAAGCTAAGCTAATCCATCATGAAGCAATGTGAACCAAGTAGGAACTCCCCTAAATTCCAATATCTGGGTGACAAATTAAGAAACATCAAAATGGGACAACACAAATTGATAGATGTCATACTCTTCCTTACAATGCTATTAGACATGATATACACTTGATCAAACTCATAATACCATTGCCTTTCCCTTGCATTATGAAGACAACACTGCCACAAAAGACAAGAAACATTTTATGCCATAAAATCAAGATCCTGTTCTTTAGAGCCAGGTTTCGATCCTAGGACCTATCAAGCACCATTCACTGTGAACCCCTAAACCTTGAAGATCATAACACTGTAACCTGATCATTAAGCTTTAGCATTCAAATAAGCAACAAATGTTGTAACCCAACTAAGGTCTTAAACAATCATTATTTACTGTTCTTTTCAAGTATTGAAGAACTATCAAGCAGAATTGTCTTCTCTCACTTTGACATCAAAGCCAAAGGCTAAATGAATGCTAGCTTACACCATAAGCAATGCACAAGTAAAGCATGATACTTTTGTACTTTAGAAATTATAATAGACAATCAGAGAATCATAATAATTACCACAATATACAAATGATCAACTTGGAAGATAAACTTCACCAACCAATTATAAATCCTGCACTATACAAAACCAAATGCAGAGACATGTGCTATGAATTGACTTCTTTCATTTGCAGCCTCCTTAGCCAACATATGTTAACATCTAATGTGAGCTCCTTGAGTACACCCTATCAATAAAACTTCTTGACATGAAACATTCTAGCAAAAATTATCAGGCATGAATTCAATAGCATGATAAACAAGACAAGATCACCATATTAACAAGCACAAAATAATCTCCTCCTAAAACTTCTTGGGGGTAAGTGATAGGACATTTAGCAACCCCCCTATCCTCATGCTATATTTTATGCAACTGATGATGTGACTTGTACAAGATGCATGAGTTTAGGATCTATATTCTCTTGGCTTTGTTTCAGTCTCTAAACTTCCATAGGTTCTTTCTTTTGTTCAGGTTTCTTCTTCCAAACCTTTTCAACCACTTTCCTCTTCCAACTTTTCAAACCAGGTGATGCTTTTCTGCAACTATGTGATTTGTGACCAAGAGAGTTACACATATAACAAACTATATTTTAATCAAAATCAAATGACTGATAGTTCCCTTTTGACATCCTTTGAGCACTTATGTTGTGATTCCATGCAGGATCAGACCTTCCATGCATTCTATAGTTTCTTTGTATGTGACCAACATTATTGCACTTGCAACACATTGGATCAACATTAGATTGACTTCTTTTGCAATCAACTGCTTTGTGTCCAAAATGATTACAGGTATAACAATAACCAAAAAATGAATAATTATCCCTATACATAAATGTTTGCCTTGTTGGAGTAGTTCTTCTGAGACTTCTCCTTTGTTTGTGCATTTTGACAAACTCATCTTTAGTTTTCACCTCAGTTTCAATCTTCTTTTTGCCTTCAGAAGCAACAACATGATAACTTAGATCAATTTTTCTTCTAGGAGTCTCTCTGACTTTGGAACACTCTCCTTCTTCATAACTTAGACTAGTAGTGTCCTTATGATGCTTTTGAAAGGAAGCTAGGTGTGCGAAAATTGCTTACTACACTAATCTAATGAGGGGAGTGCTATGCAAATTCAATTTAATCTTTACAATTACATAAACATGAAATATATAACAGAGATATTGCAGCAATACACATAGAACTATAAAGGAGACAGAAGAAGAGAGATAAGATATAACGTGAGGAAAACCCTTATTGGGTGAAAAACCTCACACTCGAAAACCTGCACAATGTATTATCAAAACTGAATATGGTTTACAATACACTTGCAATGCAAGCTCTCAATAGTTTTTGACACTCATGTTTGGAGTCAATCCGGAAGCATAACAATACCTGTTAATCACATAATACAACTCCTCCTCAAAGCACCTGTTTATATAGAAAATACAAGGCAAAATAGCCTCTATCTTGGAATGGGCATCCAACTTGACCTCATGGCCCAAAACCCATGCCTATGGACACTTGGTCAACAATGTAAGATGTATCTAACACTTGTCCACACATCCCATCCCAAAGAGGTCACCTATTTCCAATGTAGGCTATGACAGATGCTCTTACAACTCTTACAACTGTCATAGCTATCATAACTTACAACTGTAAGAGAATCTGTCATACACAGGCTATAAATAGCATATTCTCTTACAACATGTCATAGTCCACCTTGGGGTGCCCAAAGATGCCTTTTTCAAAGATGCTTCTCAACACATGTCTTCACTTGTCTTACAAGCTTCTATTTCCAACTCTTACATGTCATAACTTTGTCATAGGAATCTATCATAACCATTTCAGTCAACATTCCCTTACACAACATCCAAGATGCCGACACATGGAAAAATATTCCTACCACTAAGTGGATGCCTATCTCCTCATGTGAGGACAAAATTACATGTGGTCATATGCCATGTAGGATGACACATCACCGTGCCAACTCCCACAATATGACAACATAGGATTTGCATCCAATTATACAATAGGTAATAAATAAATAAATACAATGAAATAATACAAGGAATTACCAAGGTTGAGACACCTTAATTCCCAACATTCTCCCACTTGTTGAACACCTTGTAAGAGCCAATAGAATAATAGGATTTAACTGCTATAGGCCAAGAGGCTAATAGACTCCGAACACCATCTAAACTTCTTTATGCCCACTGGCTTCATCAATGCATCTGCAACATTCTTCAAAGTATCTACCTTCTCCAAATTTACCTTCCCATCCTCTACCATGTCTCATACGAAGTGAAACTATACATCAATATGCTTTGTTTTGGTATAGAAAGTTGGATTCTTCATGAGACAAATCGCACTCTGACTGTCACAAGAAATCATAATCTATCCTGCATCAACACCAATAGCTAAACATAATCTCTTAAGCCAAATGGCTTCTTTACAAGCATGAGTTGCTACCATGTACTCATCTTCTATCGTGGACAAATCAACCATAGGTTGTCACTTAATCATCCAACTAATAGCACCACCAAACAGTGTAAACATATAAGCATTGGTGGATCTATTGTTCTCAATGTCACCTGCCCAATCTGAATCCACAAATCCATGAATATCAACAGAATGCGAAGGTCCTGTAACATTACCATGATAGCATTTGGAATACTCAGAAGTACCCCTTAAATATCTGAACACTCGCTTAACTACATCCCAATGTACTCGTCTAGGATTAGCCATAAAATGATTAAGGACTCCCACTACTTGGGCAATGTCTGGTCTTGTGTAGACCATAGCATATATCAAACTGCCAACAACACTAGCATAAAGTACTCTGCTCATGTCTTCCACCTCACTAGGAGATTTTGGACAATCACTAATAGACAACTTTGTAACCAAAGAAACAAGAACACACAATGGTCTACAATTTGCCATGCTGAACCTATCCAACACGGTCTTCACATACTTACTCTGGCTTAACCAAAGTTTTCTGTTAGTTCTATCTCTTTTGATTTCCATTCCAAGAATGTACCTGGCTGCCCCTAAATCTTTCATTTCAAACTATGTTGCTAACTAAGACTTAAAATTAGAAATCATATTCTTACCCTTCCCAATGAGCAACATATCATCAACATATAATGCAACAATGAGAATACAATAACCATCATACTTATAATACACATAGTGATCCGATTTTGATATCACAAATCCAATTGACAACACAAAGGCATCAAAATTCAAGTACCACATCCTAGGAGACTATTTTAATCCATACAAAGACTTCTTTAACTTGCAAACCAAATTTTCTTTACCTTTCACTGTGTAATGCTCTACCTGTGACATGTAAATCTCTTCCTCCAAATCACCTTGAAGGAAAGTTGTCTTCACATCCATCTGCTCCACCTCTAAGTCATAAGCTACTGCAAGAGATAACAAAAATTGAATGGATGTCAGCTTTGCAATGGGAGAGAAGATCTCACCATAATCTATACCCTCCACTTGTGAATACCCCTTCGCAACCAATCTGGCCTTATACTTCTCAACACTACCATCTGCACCGAATTTCTTCTTGAACACCCATTTACATCCAATGGGTTTTTGTCTAGGATGCAAAGGCACCAAGTCCCAAGATTGATTCTTTTCCAAAGAAGCCATCTCATCCTCCATGGCCTCCTTCTAGGAACTTGCATCTTTCATATCCATAGCCTTTGACACAGTTCTAGGTTCATCACTGTTAGTAAGCAAAGCAAAAGCACAACTAGAATCAAGCAATGTATAACCAAACCTCTCAGGTTGCTTCCTGATTCGTGTGGACCTCCTCAAAGGTTGAGGTGGAGGTTCTACTTCATCTTCTAAACTTTTAGAGCTGCTAGAGCTCTCCTCATCATCAGGTGCAACATTGTCTTTCTGTTCAGTCTTCTTAAGGGTAGAAGGAAACTAAACAACATCCTCTTTCTTTTATTTTTCTTCTGGCTGTAAAACAGTGGAAGAAGGTGTTAGCTCTTTGAAGATGACATTTGTGCTATACAACACTTTTTTAGCCACAAGATCCCAAAGCTTGTATCCTTTCACACCGACACCATAGCCAATGAAGATACACTTAATAGCATTGTTCTCCAATTTTGACCGCTTCTCCCTAGGCACATGTGCATATGCCTCACAACCAAAAACATGAAGATGCCTTATTGGAGACTTTCTACCATACCACACCTCCATGGGTGTCTTACCAACAAGACCTAATGTAGGAGATCTATTTACCAGATAGCAAGCAGTGGCAACAGCTTCAGCCCAAAACTTTTGTTCTAGGCCAGCTCCACTAAGCATACTCCTATCCTTCTCCATCAGTGTCCTATTCATCCTCTCTACAACTCCATTTTGCTATAGGGTATATGGAGTTGTCTTATGTATTTCAATCCAAAGTTCCTTGCAATATTTATTGAATTCTATAGAACAGAACTCACAACTGTTGTCAGTTCTCAAACATTTAATCCTTTTACCAGTCTGATTTTCAACAAAGGCTTTAAACTCCTTAAACTTACTATAGACTTCAGATTTGCTTCTGAGAAAATAAATCCATGTCCTTCTACTGTAGTCATCTATGAAAGATACAAAATATATAGATTTTGATTATGAAGGAACATTAACAGGACCAAATACATCAGAATGAACAAGGTCCAACACACCAGAAGACTTATGAGAACTCAAATAAAATTGAACACAGTTTTGTTTTCCATATATAAAATATTTGCAAAAGTTGAATTCAAGATTACAATCATCTAACCCCTCAACGAGGTTTTTATTTTTCAGGGTTCTAAGACCCTTCTCACCAATGTGGCTAAATCTCTTATGCCATAACATTGTCTTTTCAGTAGGAAGCTTAACTTCCAAAGCATGAATACAACTATTAGGACTAGATACAATAGATTTCTTCATTGTTGGTTCAGATGGTGGGGATGAAGTGACTTCTGCCCTCTTCCTTGAGTCAGAAGAACTATTGCATTGTGAAATGCATGCTTGCAGCTAAAACATAGTACCTCTCCTAGTACCCTTAGCAAGCACCCTAGCTCCTCTAGTCATCTTGCATCCTTCTTTTGAAAAGACAACCTGCACGCCTGCATCATTCAACATACTTATAGAAAGCAGGATTCGTACTAAGCCTAGGATGTGCATAACCCCAGAGATCCCCTTCACTCATCCATTAGGGAATTAGATAGAGACTCTTCCATGACCAACAATTTTCAGATGAGAGTCATCACCCAGGTACACCCTTCCACCATCAAACTCCTCATACTTAGTAAACCAGTCTTGATGCAAGGTCATGTGGAATGATGTACTAGAATCAATCAGCCACACATCATCAGGTGCATGGGTTGCCAGGCCTGCGATGAAAGCATCATCATCACCTTGTGACTTGTCAGAATCCAAATCTGGGTTCTTCTTTTTCTTTTCCTTTTTACATTCCTTTCAAAAATGCCTAGTTTTTCCATAGTTCCAACAGAGAGCCTTGGACTTTCCAGGAGATTTGGATCTCCCATGGGATTGGGATCTACCCTTCTCAGCTTTCTTGTCCTTCTTTTTCCCTTTCTCCTTGGGTCTTACACGAACTGCAAGAGCCTCTTTGGCTACCTCAGAAGACTTTCTTCGTATCTCTTCAGACAACAATGAAGAAACCACTTCATCCATTTTGGATGTGGATGTGGTGCTTCCAATAGCCATGACAAGATGATCCCATGAGTCCAGTAAAGAACAAAGCAAGGTCATACAACAGTCCTCCTCCTCCATCTTCACACCAGTGGATGTCAATTATGCAACCAACATGTTGAAAGCATTCATATGATCTGCAACAGATCCTCCATCCTCCATTCAAAGAGAATACAACTTCTTTCTTAGAAAAAGTTTGTTAACTAGGGATTTGGTTTGATACACATCTCCCAACTTCTTCCAAAGCAATTTTGCAGTTTTCTCCTCATGGACATTTAACAGGACAGAATCAACAAGACTAAGTCTTATGAGACCCTTAGACTTCTAATCTTTGAGATCCCAATAATCTTGTGACATTGTCGTAGGTTTTGTTCCACTAATAGTTTCCTAGAGGTCTCGATCAACAAGCATGTCTTCCATCTTGAGCTTCCACAGCTCGAAATTAGTGCCATTGAATTTCTCCACCTCTATCCTTCTGGATGTGCTTGCCATCTCCTTGTTACAATGAGATTCATAATACTATACACAGACTCCCACTCAACTTAAGATTAGCTGAAAAAATCCCTACCCAACAACGAGAACCAAAGTTAATCAAGCTCTTATACCAACTGAAAGGAAGCTAGGTGTGTGAAAATCGCTTCCTACACTAATGTAATGAGGGGAGGGCTATGCAAATTCAATTTAATATTTACAATTACAGCAACATGAAACATATAATAGAGATATTGTAGCAATACACATAGAACTAGAAAGAAGACAGAAGAAGAGAGACAAGATATAACATGGGGAAAACCCTTATTGGGTGAAAAACCCCACTCGAAAACCTGCACAATGTATTATCAAAACTGAACATGGTTTACAATACACTTGCAATGCAAGCTCTCAATAGTCTTTGACACTCATGTCTGGAGTCAATCTGGCAGCATAATAGTACCTGTCAATCACATAATACAAGTCCTCCTCAAAGCACCTATTTATATAGAAAATACAAGGCAAAATAGCCTCTATCTTGGAATGGGCATCCAACTTGGCCTCATGGCCTAAAACCCACACCTATGGACACTTGGTCAACATTGTAAGATGTATCTGACACTTGTCCACACACCCCATCCCAAAGAGGTCGCCTATTTCCAAAGTGGGCTATGACAAATGCTCTTATGACTCTTACGAATGTCATAGAATCTGTCATATCTATCATAACTTACAGCTGTAAGAGAATCTATCATACATAGGCTATAAATAGTATATTCTCTTACAAAATGTCATAGTCCACCTTGGGGTTCCCAAAGATGACTTTTTCAAAGATGCTTCTCGACACATGTCTTCACCTATCTTACAAGCTTCTATTTCTGACTCTTACATGTCATAAATTTATCATAGGAATCTGTCATAACCGTTTCGGTCAACATTCCCTTACACAACATTCAAGATGCCGACACATGGAAAAATATGCCTACCACTAAGTGGGATGCCTATCTCCTCATGTGAGGACAAAATTACATGTGGTCATATGCCATGTAGGATGACACATCACCGTGCCAACTCCCACAATATGACAACATAGGATTTGCATCCAATTATACAATAGGCAATAAATAAATAAATACAATGAAATAATACAAAGAATTACCAAGGTTAAGACACCTTAATTCCCAACAGCTTTTGTTAGCCCAACATTTCATGCAACTTGTTCATGATTTCTTCAAACTCCTGATATTTCTTGGATAGAACCTTGAGACCTTCATAATCATTTCTCAGATTGACAATTGTAGCGTCTAATTTCAGATATTCAATTCTTTTCACCTCAAGGTTAGATTTTGTTACATCTATTATTCTTTTGGCTTCCTTATTTTCAGCCTTTAGACTGATAATAAATTTGTCAGATTCATCAACATGACTCTTTAAGTCTATAATTTGATTTCTTGCTTCTTCAAGATCTGAAGGTGCTTTGTCCTTGGAGTCCTTTTCTTGTTGTAGCTGCAACTCTAATCTCTGATTCTCCTTTTTGTATTTCATGATCTCACCTAGAGCACACATGAGTTCTCCTTCTATATCAACTTCACATTCCTGTTTATCATACTCATGTTCATAGTTACTCATAATATGATCTCCTTCTTCTAAATCAGATTTGACCTCATCTCCTTCATATGAATGTCTCCTTTCATTGTCACTTTCCTCAGACACCAAGCTATCCTCTCCTTCAAGTGCATCACCTTGTTAGATTCTAATCAACTCCTTCCACACATCCTAAGATGTTTCACAATGCATAACTTTACAAGAAACTTCATTTGATAATCCAGATAGAATAGACTTCTTTGTTGTATGATTGCATTCATAAGCCTCTTTGTTACTTGTAGTATTAGGTGATTGAGAGGAAATAAAATACCTATTTTCAATTAACATCCACACACCATAACCTAAAGAGGATAGATAGACTTGCATTCTAATATACCAAATAGAAAAATCTGAACCATCAAAGAAGAGAACTTGAGAAAACTTTTCCTTTAATTTAATACCTGACTCAACCAATTGTGAGACATTTCTATCAACCAATTGTGGATCAACATTTGAGTTTGGTATAGATGGTGTCTTTTGACCAGTATGTGACTTGACATTTCTCTTGCCCTTATTTCTTCTACACTTTCCCATGGTACTCCAATATCAGGACCTACCCAAGCCTGTTAGACTTCTATAGGGAACCTATGCTCTAATACCACTTGTTGGAGTACAAGATCACTAAGAGGGGGGTGAATCAATGGTCTATAAACTTTTTATGTCTTTTTGCATCTTTTAACTTACAAGACAAAGAGTGAAGGGGACTTCAATAATCTATCAAACACATATCCACAAGTATGATGATGAATAGTATGAACAATGATGAATAGTATGAACATGACCTTAAGAATAAAACATTAGAGCACAAAACATGGAGACAATCAACATCAACCATAACATAAGATTTTCATGAGTGGAAAACCCTCATAGGGATGAAAAACCACTCAGAAAAAGCCTCACTGGCTTATTTAGAAACTCACTGTTTATAGAGCCTCACTAGCTATTTTGTTTAGAAGAACCTACTTCAAGGAGCACCAACTCCAAGGGCACCAACCCTAGCACATTTAGGAGTACCAACTCCAAGGGTACCAACCCAAATACAAGAATATCAACATATACGGAGGAAAACATTTTCTCTCTACATAGCAAAACCTTATATCCCCTTTTGTTTCCACTCAACAAAGTCTATCTTCTCTGTTTTGCAATAATCTCTTTTCATTCAATCTGCATATCTTTTGTGGTATGCAAGAAACTAATCAAGCTCTGCAAATATCTAAATAATCAATTCAATTTGCATACTATCTTTCTTTTTATCTGTAAAACAATATCTCTCATTTTCAATCAACAATGTCTTTCAATCATCTCCTGCATTGAATTCATCTCAACTCAAAACCTCACACAAAATATATCTTCAATGCTACATATTAGTCCTCAAAATCAATTCACAACGAACCTGCAATGACATTTAAAATAGAATGACCTTTCATATTCTTCTTCTCTCTGATTCATTTTTCCCTTCTCTCTGTATTCCTTCTCTTTTAAAATAAAACTCTTCAATATTCTTCAATCTCACTTCATCTACAACAATAATATTTTTAAAATCATTTTGCACTAAGAGAGACAATAAAAATAATTCTTCCATCTCAGTCTTCTTTTTATTTTTTCATCGAACCTTCTCTCTATCTCAATGGGAAGAAGACATTAAAAAAACTTTTAAACTTCACTCATAAGGAATTTTAATCATCACTACTCATTATAGAAAAAAAAAACTTCCTCCTTTATAGTCTTCAATGTGTGAGAGTAGAGAATAAATATAGAAAGAATCTTCTTAAATTAGTGCTTTTAAAACTACCAACAGACTGCTTTTTAAAGTGACTAAAAATAGCCTTAAAAGGATCTCCTTGTTGTCAACAACAGTGTTGACGTTCCAACACACATGAAATATGGTGCTCAGGAAGTGGCAGACAAATTTAAATCATGGTCATTGATCCTCAATCACGCACCCTTAGTAAATTAAAATTGAGCCATTGATATTCATTTTGGCACCCGATGAACATATAGGTGACTGATGCCTTCGGTGCCTCTAGACAGAGGGGATTGGTTACCCGATAGTGGCGACCCCTTAAGGTTGTCACTAAAGTGACACACCACCTGCGATAGTAGGTGAACACTTCTTTAAACCAAAAAGTGCATTCCAAAGGTGACGGGCAGAAAATGAACATTTAGCTCTTTAAAAATATAGTGTAGGGTTTAGATTTAAGGTTTTGCAAAATGCATTAAGAGAATAAATCAAACCTATTTAGATTAGACCCTCATGAATTAAGATAGAGAGAGATAAATCCTGATAGTCCCTGATATGACAAAGATAAACATCGAAAAAAATGCCACCAACCTTTTACTTTGCCAATCATATCAACACCATATGCCATCAACATAACCTTTCATAACTCAACCATTGCTCTTGACAGACCAACCCTTTTTGAGAACAACACCTGTAACAAGATCATCTGATGATACTAATTGAAGGATCAAAGAAAGTTTCAGTAACAATGCATTAATAAAAAAATACATCATCTGATGATCAACATCATTAACAAATAAGTACCATCAAGAAACATAATGCCATGATGAAACAACTATGAAGAATGTTCTTCCCCTGTCATAATCCACACTTGCACCAACCAATAGACCTCCTTCATAACTGAGCATCCAAACATTACTCCATCACAATGATCACTCAAATATGTAACAAGACATGAAGCAAGATCATCAAGATATGAACTTCATCTTAAGCAAACACCAAGATATGAATTCCAACCTTTGACATTTTCACATCAACCAACATAACTTACACCTGAGCCCATAAGAGACATAGTACCTTCACATAAACTGACATCACCTGACCTTTGACATCAATGACAAATAATCTACAAAAATAACATAAAACTCATTAACCTACATATCTATCGATGATGTATAAATATGAAATGCACATATACACACATACATATAGATATCCCTCGTCCAATTGATACTCCTATGCCAATGAGCAATATGTTCATGAGCATGCATAGAGACGTCTACCTACGTATACTCATGCACATATTTTCTCATATGTATAAGTTTATCATGGACATGTATATGTGCATTTGTTTATTCCACGTTTATACCTTGTCATTTACAATTCAAAATATTATCAAAGAAGACTTCAATTAACACTTAGACTAAATCACAATCCTCATTCAAACACTCATAAAATCATATCCCAATTAGAATTTAAGATCATTACCACAGATTACTTACCTTTACCCACACAGACTCGACATAACCTAGACCAAGTAGGATAGTGGTGTGTGCTTTCTTAGTTTAGGCTTCTCTAAAGGTTACCAGACCAAGTCCTTCCCCTGAGTGATACTTCCCCTCATTTCCAGAGGAGCAACCTATTCCTGCATTCAACTTACATCACCACAATAGTAGTTAGTCATTCACAATATAATCATATGCTTTATACTTTTCATAACTAGAATCACTTATAATACATCACATTGCATCATTCAATCTTTCATATATTCCATTCAAGATTCACAATGCAAATATTCATAAACCATTCATTTATTCAAGCAAATTAACCAGTCAAGGTAAATAGTAAATAGTTAGAAACACACGTTGCAGGGTGTAACATATTTCCACCCTCGTGAATCATCGTCCCCGATGATTTTTAAGTATCAAGTATGACCATAACATAAAAAAGACATAAAAAATATCATATCACATAACACATTGTTCTCAAGAGTTTTCAAAATTTAGAAAAACTTGCGAAAACTTCTGCTTCATCTCAGCATAATCTTCCTAAGTGGCATAATCTTCTGCATATTGATCCCATTGAACCTTGCATTGCAAACCTCTCTGTTATGCAAGTGAAGCTTACACATTTTTAGCACCTTGAGAGGCTTGATTGTAACCACTCTTGGGTCCTATACCTATAAAGCATTCCAATCAATAAAATGGTTGTCCCCTTGAACATACTTCTTAAGATATGAGACATGAAAGACATTATGCATCCTGGCAAGAGTTGGTGGTAAATCAATTCTGTACACAACATGATTGACTTCCTCAAGGACCTCAAATAGACCTACATAGCATGGAGCTAGTTTGGATGACTTTCCAAACTTTATAGAACTCTTATGGGGTTTTACTCTTGACAAAACCTTATCCCCAACAGAGAAATTCCTAGGAACCCGTTTGGCATCTACATAGCTCTTCTGCCTATCATTAGCTTCTGCTAGTCTCTGCTTGATAGTCTTGACTTGCTCTTCCATATCTGATAACATTTTTGGCCCAAGACTTATCCTATCTTCTAGCTTATCCTAGCTTAGAGTAGTCTAACATTTTCTAGCATACAATGCTTCAAACAGAGCCATCTTTATTATAGAGTGATAGGAGTTATTGTATGCAAACTTGACCAAAGGTAGGTAATCCTCCCATTTGTATTGCAGATCCATGAAATACATCCTTAGAAGTTCTTCTAACACTTGATTTACTCCTATTTGCCCATCTATTTTCAGATGGTAAGCTAAACTTATGTTTAACTGAGTTCCAAGTGAAGAAAACAAGGTTTGCCAAAATCTAGAAGTTACACGAGCATCCCTGTCAGAAATAATCTTTTCAGGAATTCCATGCAATCTAAAAAACCTCTTGAATAAATTTCTGAGATATCACATGAGCTCCATCCATCAAATTACCTGGTATGAAGTGTACCACTTTAAGTTAAGTATGAATAAATTATTGCTACATTATGAAAGGTTAAGTTATGAAAACCATGTATTATAATTGTATTAATTTGGTAGAAGTGTCATAGTAAACTTGGAATTGTTAAGTAGGGTTAATCTTGGGATTAGTTGATCCATGGGTAAGGGAATAACCTTTGTATAAAGATTGATGTCATACCAAATTGAGCTAGGAAGATGGGTGAACATGTGACGTACATTCTGAATTAGGGGTGATGAATACTTTAGCCAAAGTAGTGTAAGTAGCCACTGTTTACACTATTAGTTCATTGTGATCCAGGTTTACATACTAGGCAGGGATAATCATACTTGTAGGTTGAAGCCACAATATGATGGTTCTAGTTATATAGGACACAACATCATGCTCAGAATTGTCTAATCTTTGAGGTTACCATACCAATCCCTTCGTTGAAGGGTAGGGCCATTTACCAGTTTGGTAAATGTGTGGGGACCACAGTTAGTCAGTGGTTAGCAGAAAAACACTTGAGTGATGCTTCTCCTCATGTAGTTGGTGGCCAGGATTTGATGAAGGACACTAGAACCATTTGTATCTCTACTTTCAATTTAGCTCTTTGAAGCTTGTTTGTAACTTTGTATCCATCTCATGGAATTTTGTAAATGAGAAATATTCAATACTTGTAATGTTGAAAAGTGATTTGATTATGCAATGGTAAAGTTTGAAATATGTTTCAAATGTGCATCATATCATTTTAAAAGAAGGAATTTTTTTTTACTCATATTGTTGGTATGAAGAACTATTTACTTTTGGGTTAAATTTAGTAAAATTTATTTGGTAGATCAATGGGCATGTTACAAACAAGTTTTAAGAGAAATAAAACAACATTATATCATTTGCTATCCTGAGTGCAAGATAACTAAGGAGAACCATATTTCATGGGTATTTCTGAGTATAATAATTGTCTGGTCACTACACAGACATTGACTAAGAGTTCAGACATGACAAGGTTAATTCAACCTTAGCATACAAACATACTACTGCTTATTTCAAATTGTCTTCTCAAATGGTAAAGTTTACTAAATCATAAGATAAAGTTTACTAAATCATAAGATAAAGATGAAACATAAAGTTCATATTCTATTCGATGTAAGTCAAAGGAGTTTAAGTCTTAACCAAAATATGTAGAGTGAGATAAATTGGCCTCTTATTCCTATTGAATTATGTTTAATCTTTTTGCTTCCAACATAACATAGAAATAATATAAGTTAAACAATCTTGTTTACACAGAGTGTCATTAAGTTTAAAGGCTTCACAAAAACTTAGTGATAGACTAATCTATTGGCTATTCCTAGCACAAAGATGACTAAGCTCTTTAACTACTTAGATCATAGTGACACACTGAGCTCTTCTATTTCTAAAATACAGAGATATATTAAACTATCGTCTTCACAAAACATAGTAATCTATTAAGCCTTCGGCTTTACAAAACACAATAATATATATCATGCTATCGACTGCTCAAATCATAGTAAAATATATTACTATCGATTGCTCAAAACATAGTATAATATATTACTATCAGTTTCTCAAAATATAAAGCTATGCTAAGCTCCTCTCAGCTTTTATAAATATATCTACAGGGTCGATAACATACAAAGAATTCTCAACTCAAAATAATGTTTTCTTAGGAAGAAAAGAACTTGTAAGATTGAAGGTGCAACAAGGTTCTCCTTGATCCTTCAGCAACCTCTTTCTCTATCATCATCCCTCCTCGGTCATCTTCAAACTAACTTCTTTGCTTTTTGTGTCTCTTTTGGTGTGTACATATGTCTCACCAAAGAACTCCTCCGATGGTGATAAATAGAGCTCTGCTCTATAACCGCATTCCATCACTCCTAATAAATGGAGATGATGGTCATACAAGACCACACAAAAACTAGATCAAAGGCTCCTCCACTCTAAAAACAACTGAGAGTAAAAGGCATAGAACAACTATGTACTAAAAAGCAACTTGTATAACATGGAATCTTAATCTCTTTCAAAAAGAAGTTATATATAACATCGTAAAGAAATCATACACAACTTATACTTACATTGTTTGAAAAAATTCTTGACAAGATTACAAGAATGGGGTCAAGGTATTCTCCCCCTCTCTATCTCACGTATATAGCAAAATAGTCAAACATAATTAACCCGATAAGATACCATAAAGGAATCTCAATTAAAAAAAACCAAAAATGAGATAGTTAACCACTAACATAAATATATACAAATATATCCTCCTGGATATAAACTATATTCACATCATATAAAGAAAATAATGACTATCAACTACATCTTATCAATGGTCGTACCATCCCTTCCTGGTTTTTAGACAAAACCTATACTAAGGATTTTGATGTCAAATCGATGATTGTCGAATTGAAAACCAACTTAGACCAATAATGTTGAACTCAACTTACAAAAATAGACAGGGTTCACTAAACTAAGAAAACATGAGACTTAGATGGCAACAACCTATTCTTTCCATACGTCTATTCACTTCTCTACGATGATACTCTCCCTCTCTTTCTTGGAGGGTGGAAAACTTGTTTTCTTGGTTACACTTTCAATCAATAAAACTAGGATTAGTGCATCATTAGTTACTTCATATATCTTATGAATAAATAATCATGACATCATATAATCACGTATAATTCTAAACATATAAACTCAAAATCATTAAATCATTGATTTATCTTGACATTTTCTCATAACGTCAAATCATTAAATCATGCACAATTATCTACTAATTATGTATACAAGTAAAAAGTAAAACATAGTCAAAATTAGGGATGTGACATATCTCCCCCATAAGATTCATTGTCCTTGATGATCTAATGTATCCAAAAATAATAACATGAAAAAGTTTTCGTTCAACTTTGAAAAGCATAAAGCAAATGAGGAAATCTTTGATGAAAATCATGATAATCTTCCCATGTAGCACTGTCCTCTACATACTGGTCCCATTGGACCTTGCATTGAGTAACCTCTTTGTTACATTAGCGGAGCTTGCGAACTTCAAGCACTTTGAGAGGCTTGGTCATGACCACTCCTAGGTCTGGTACTTGTAAAGCATTCCAATCAAGAATATGATTATCACCTGTTATATACTTTTTCAAATATGAAACATGAAACACATTATATTGCATCATGGCAAGAGCGAGTGGTAGAGTGATTATGTAGGCAGCCGGATTAATCACTTCAAGAACTTCAAAGGGTTCTACAAATATAAGAGCTAGTTTGGAAGACTTCCTAAACCTTTTGGAACTTTTCTGAGGCTTGACCCTTAAAAGAACTTTTTCCTTAACTAAGAATTTCCTTGTTGTACAGTTGTCATCGATGTAACTTTTCTTTCTATCATTTTCTTCTGTTAATCTTTTTTTAATCAACTTAACCTGTTCTTCCATTTTTGCCAACATTTATGGACCAATGCTAATCCTATCTTCTAGCTTATCCTATCTTATAGGATTTCGACATCATCTTCCATATAATACTTCAAATGGAGACATCTTAATAGCATATTTGTAGGAGTTGTTATAAGAAAACTCCACAAGTGGTAGATACTCTTCCCACTTATATTGTTGATTCATACAATACTTTCACAACAAATCTTCAAGAAATTGGTTTACCCTTTCTGTCTGACCATCTATATTAGGATGATAAGCCAAGATTATATTGAGTTGAGTTCCTAGCACTAAAAACAAAGTTTTCCAAAATCTTGAAGTCATGCACACATCTCTATTTGAGATAAACTTCTAAGGAACTCAGTGCAATCTAAACAATTCATGCAAAAACTTGCAAGGTATAACTTGTGCTCCATTTGTTAAATTACTAGGTATAAAGTGAGCTACCTTGGAGAGTTTTTCCACTACTACTAAAATAACATTATGTCTATTTCGCGACATTAGAAGACCTTGCACAAAATCCATGCTAATAACCTACCACTTCCACTATGGAATATCGTGTAGATACAGAAGTCTTGTTGGATGCCGATGCTCAACCTTGACTCTTTGGCACTCTAAGAAACTAGCTACAAATATTATAGCGTCATTCTTCATTCCTTTCTAGAAATAAAGTGGTTTCACATCGGATAGGAGTTTAGTTACTCTTGGATGACCTGAATATGGTGCAGAATGAACTTCCTTCCACACAAGATTTCTCAAGTCTACCAAATTTGGAACATACATTCTTCCTCTATATCTAAGAAGCCCATCTAGTTTAAAATAGAACCCATCATACCTTGAATCTTTATAATTTACAGAGAGATCCTACTTAACTTGCTCATAAAATTCATCACTGATAGAATTCTGTAATACCAAATCCTTGAAGTTGGAGTGGATAGAGACAATTGATGAGATATGTCTCTGTCGACTCAGAGCATCTGCTACTTAATTCTCTTTGCCCTTGATATAATTTATCTCAAAATCATAGTCGGATATCAGTTCCAAACATCTTATTTATCGATCATTTAGATGTGGTTGGGAAAATATATACTTAAGACCCTGATGATCTGATTTTAACTCAAAAGGCTTTCCTTGCAAGTAGTGTTACCACACTTGTAAAGCATGCACAATTACTGCTCATGCTCTAAATCATGAGGAGCATAATTTTTCTCATATGCTCTCAGCTTCTTGGACTCATAGGCTACTACTTGCACATTTTGCATAAGCACTCCTCCCAAACCTTCTCTTGAGGCATAAGTAATGACAACAAATTAACTTTTTTGATCATGAACTTTCAATATTGATCCAGTTGTCAATCTCTCTTTCAACTGGTCAAATGCCTCCTGACATTCAACTGCCCAGTTGGAACGCTTTCCTTTTCTCTGAAGCAAAGTGATTGGGCTTGCAATCTTAGAAAAGTTCAAAATAAACTTCCTATAATATCCTGCTAACCCCATGAAGCTTTGCACTTCATACACATTCTTTGGCATAGACCACTCAAGTATAGATTTTATCTTTGCAGGGTCTATAGATATTCCTCCAGCTGATATAATATGCCCTAAGTAATGTATCTCTTTTTGAAAAAAAGTACACTTAGAAAGATTCCCAAACAATTTATGCTCTCTCAGCCGCTGCAAAACTATCTGCAGATGCTGCAAGTGCTCTTTCTCATTCTTAGAGTAAATAAGAATGTCATCTAGAAACACTAGAATAAATTTATCCAAGCAATCTCAAAAAACATTATTCATAAAATTCATGAATGTTGTAGGGATATTCGTAAGTCTAAAAGGTAAAACTGTGAACTCATAATGCCCATATCTTATTCTGAAGGCTGTCTTATGAATACCCTCATCTTTTATTCTTAGCTGATGGTATCCAAATTGCAAATTGATCTTAGAAAACACTTTTGCACCACACATTTGATCAAAAAGATCATCAATACATGGTAAAGGATACTTATTCTTTATCATTGCTTTGTTAAGCATACAATAGTCTATACATAGAAGCAAGGTTCCATCCTTCTTTTTGACAAAGATCATAGGTGCTCCCCAAGGAGAAACACTAGGTCTAATCAATCCTTTAGCCAATAGCTCCTGCAACTAGGCTTTAGATTCCATAAACTCCCTAGTAGTCATACAATATGGTGCCTTTGAAATTAGCTCAAATCCAGGTATAATATCAATTGAGGAATCGAAAGCTCTCTTTGGAGGTAATCTTAGAATTTCATTTAGCAAAACATCCTAAAAATCTCTAAGAAAAGGATAAGTCCCCAAAGATACACTTTGTTTACTAGGATCTTCTTCTACTTTCTCCAATTTGACTGCAAAAAGTTTACAACCTTTTTTACCTAGCTAGATCTTTAGTTGCATAGCAGAGATTGGTCTGATCTTAATTTATCTCTGAGTGCCTTGCAAAAAGGCTTTGTTTCCTACATCATCTAGACACTCCACTATTTTACCAAAATAGTCGACATTGGCTCTATCCCTCAATAGCCAATTTATTCCTAAGATAACATCATAGGAACCTAGGGGGACTACAAACAAATTCACCTCAATTGAAAAACTAGGAAGATCAATCTTAGCTTCAAACATGCATTGCTCTACCAAAGC
Organism: Cunninghamia lanceolata; assembly: GCA_027924645.1. Classification (NCBI taxonomy): domain Eukaryota; kingdom Viridiplantae; phylum Streptophyta; class Pinopsida; order Cupressales; family Cupressaceae; genus Cunninghamia; species Cunninghamia lanceolata. The sequence goes on along the minus strand of BSBN01000635.1, from coordinate 7,473,724 downwards.
TTTAGTCTGGTTAGCATATTTTTTAGAACATGGTTTAGCTATATATCCAAATCTCTTCTAGCAAATTTTCTTAATACTCTTGGAGAAATACAACTTTCAGTTGCTCCAGTATCAATCAAAATAGAAATAGGAACTCCAAACAAAGTACATGTTGTCTCTATAGGAGTAATCTAGTACTCCGCTTGGTGATTGTCCAAAGCCACATGGATCCTCTGTTGAAAACATGCTTGCTGAGTGGGTAAAGCATTACCATGCTGTTGAACTCCCTGGTTCTTGGTTGGACATTAATTTGCATAGTGATCTCCAACACAAGTGAAACATCCTCTAGGAGGTCCTCACTTCTAAGTAGGTTTACCTGAATTATTATCATTCATTTGAACATTGTCATTATTCTTCTTTTCATTCCTCGGTTCACTCCTATTATTTCTGGAACCATTGTCACTTTTCTTAGCCACATCTTATTTTCCATTCCTTTTCTTGAAAGGATGAGAAGTTGGTGTCTTATTGTTGGTATACAGATTTGTCACTTAACTCTATTTTCTCTCACCCATATAAATAACTACTATACCAACAGTTGAGTTAATTGCAATGATATTTTGTAATAACTCTCTCCTTATTTTACAAGGCATCACTACTGTATACGTCTAAAAATGACACAAATCATCCTAAATAAATATTCTAAATATTTATTCCATTCTTCTATCAATTAAATAAATATTCTAAATTTATTTAATCAATTCACTGTTCCATAATTAAATAAATTCAATTTATTTAATTAAAATTCTCCTTAATGTCCTACACGATTAAATAATCATAAATTATTTAATTAATCCAAATTCCTCTATCCTAAGTTCTAAATTTAAAAAATCTACCTCACCTTTACACCTCACCTTTTCCACCTCACCTTGTCCACCTCATCAGGTTGCACATGTAATTAAATATATTTAATATTTAATTACCTTATTTTCCCTCACCCACATGGCCTATTTCTTCTCAAATAAGAGGTTAGTTAACTAATCAATCAAAAGTGTTAACTAACCTGTCAATTGAGTTAATCCCTCAATCAATTCAGTCAATCCCATAATTCATTCTTCTGACTAATCAATCAAGTCTTTTAACTGTTCAGTCGATGGAGTTAACTCTCCAATCAATTTTGTCACATCCCCTCTTTCATGATGGAGCTGAGACACTTGTCACATTATATTGGTTGCACATTCCTCAACCATCCTCAGTCGTTGATCTTCATATCTCCTCTCAACCATTGATCTTCATTCTTCCAAGTCTATAAATGAAGCTTCATCCTTCCATTCTAATCATCCAGGCTTTTGATATTGTTACTCTATAGAAATTCACCAGCGCGCCTTTGGCACCCTTTTACCATTCACTAGCTTGAGATCACATACTTGCCTTGGAGCTCATCTTCATTGTATATCACTACAGCCATTTACCATCGACTTCCTTGAACACAGCTTAAAGGAGTGCACTCTCTGAGGGCTTACTTCATCTGCAAAAGGATGGTTGTAATAGGCAAGCAATAGAAGCATCGATTTCAGGGAAGGTTTGCTTTGTGTTATTCATTGCTATTTTCTTTCAATCTTTCTTGTTATCTTCTATTTTGTTGATTTTTGGGTCTTATAAAATTTAATTTGATTGATCCATGTTTTACCCTTACATTTTTGGCACCCACCGTGGGGCCTTTGCCCCTTTATCTCATCAAAATCTGAGCTTTTTTTGAAGGCAGGTTCCGTATAGGTCACGCAAAGTCACGCACAGGCTACTTCGGTGCATTTAAACATTTCTGCGGCGCATATATTCACTGTTACGACGCTTCTATCATTTTTACGCATTTGTTTATTTTCGCTGCGCTTTTGCGCACTGTTACGACACTTTTGATTATATTGCACATATGTTCCTTTTTACAGTGCATATATACACTGTTACTGCACATTTATAATTATTGCGCATCTGTTCATTTATACAGTGCATTTGATCACAGTTGCTATGTATTTGTTCCTTTTGTGCTTCTGTGTATTCCTGCTACACTTTTACACACTGTTGTGGTGCATTCATTATTGCTGTGCTTCTGTTGATTATTTCTGCGCATCTAATCACTGAAGCTACGCATTTGTAATAGGCTATGGTTTTAGTATTTTTCTGAGAAAATTTGCTAACGCTAACCCTTCCGCAGGTGTTTGCTGGAGCTGTTTTGCAGGATAGGCTCAGGTTTAATTCCATATAGTTGCATCTAAATAGTTCACACTTCACTTTTCAAAGGATAGTAAAACTGATGTGCATTCAAATCCTCACCTAGCTCTAATTAGGAAAGAAGTAACTGGATCATTTGTTTCTTGCATTGCAACACTTTCCAAGTTATTGCTATTTGGGATTAAAACTAAACTCACCTTTGATTTTGGGGTTAAAATTGAACTACTGCTATCTCGTGAGACCAAAATTTCAAAGTTAACTATTTCATGCTATGAGGATTAAAACTGAACTCACCTTTGATTTTGGGGTTAAAATTGAACTACTACTATCTCGTGAGACCAAAACTTCAAAGTTAACTATTTCGTGCTACGCGGTTTAAAACTGAAACTCACCATTGATTTCTAGGACTAAAACTCAACCAATGCTATCTTGCTAAAATCACTTCAAAGTTTTGTGTTTGAGTAGATTAGCCCATTCAGTTTTTCTAATTTTAACTAGGTTGGATTAATCAGTGTTTTCTATGCTTGATGAATGACAATAGGTTTATGCTCTCCCCTTTTCTGGGTGATCAGAGTGCCAGACTTGTCATTCTCTTTGTTTAACTTTTAGGAGGGGCCTGCCCTTGGATGCACGCTTGTCCAAGTGGGAACGACCCTGAGTGGTAACAGGCTAATGCCAAGCCCTACCAAGCCACTTAAAATAAATTGTGCTTGAGGTGAAAACTTCCTGCAACAAGTGCTGTTATGTTACACTAACGGCCAACCTCCCCCAAAACCCTCTCAGGCGCAACCCTTTGAGGCTGGGAGACTCCATAACGGAGAGTAGTGCCGCCACATGTGTAACCACTTGAATGGTTGCCCACATTAAATACCTCTTGTTCTAGTGGCCCAAATCCCTTATAATCCATTTCTCGCCTAGGATTTTTGTGCTTGCTTTTGTTCGGTTTAGTCCAAAATAGAGTCGAAAAAACTATAAAAACAATGAAAAACTACAAAATATTCTTTGTGCTTGCTATGTTTTCTTACTGTTAATTCATAAAATCAGATCAGGAAGACCTTTTCCAGCCAAAAAAAAAACCAAAAACAAGAGAAAAATCCAAAAATTTTGCCAAAAATATCAGAGCTGCGCATATACTCCTTTCTGCTACGCATTTGTAATGACTTGCTGTGCATTTGTAATGACTTGCTATGCATTTATATTGTTGCTGCACATATAAATACTATTGCTGCGCATTTTTACTTCACCAGAGCTGCGCATAGACTGCGACTTATGGCACATTTGTTCATTACTACTGCGCATTTGTTTCGGTGCATATACGACAGTGAGCACTTGCCCTTTTGAGAAAATATTTTCACTTGATTGGAGCACCCATTTCAGCCTAGTTTCACTTTCTGAGATCATATTTGACCTTGCCGTCAGTCTTCATCCATTTCACCCAAATCTCTCTTTCGTCCATCGTCCCATTCGCTTTCTGTCCAAACACTTCTTGTCCCAAAGTCAGTTTGTCCCATACCGGTTTGACATAGGTCCCTTTTCATGTCATTACTGAATTCACGTAAGCCTAGTAGGTCACAGTACCTTTGATAGTAGTCTTGTTGAGCGACTAGTCCATATATAGTAAGACAGGTATCAACTACCCTTACCAGTGGCTACTGTCTTGTGTCAACCATCTTACTTGAAGTCATTGAGTGAGAGAATCCTTTGTCCAAGTTGTATCCTAGATATCCCATCCACTACAGTCTCTGTCGGCACCTTGCCAAAATTCCCATTCCCAGTCCCCTCCATCCCGCGTCACCTTGTATGGTTCTTACTTGATCCCAGTACAACAAGCAAAAAGAAATGGCCGGTTCATCCAATCACCTCGTCACACCACGTGAGGGTGATGAAGAAATTTCTCATGAAGAATTAGTAGCGCACATCCAAGATAGAAAATTCCAACGCCTGGTAGAGAAGGTACTCCTTGAAGACCCCCACAAATACTTCCATCATCTTGCTAGTCTCGGAATCAAACTCCCTACAGACTTTGACATAACCTCCATCATGGAAAATGTCGACGATGATCCGAAGAGGAGGTGTGATGATAATGAGAGGGGCACAAATGACACAGTCCCCCATGCAAATGATAGAGGCAAGAAACCCATAGATCAAAATGCTCCTATGGAAGAAATGAGAAAACAACTCGAGAGCCTCACACAAGAAATATCAGACCTTAAGACAGGTACAAGTACCAAGAACTACTCCTTAGAAGATATAGCACCGTACCCCTTTGACAAGAATTTGGTCATGAAGCCATTCCCCTATCAGTTCGGAGTGCCAAAGTTTGACAAATATAAAGGGAAGGGGGACCCTAGGGACCATATCAGGGAATTCACTGCAGCATGTTTAGAAGTAGCTCACAACGAGACCTACTTGATGAGACTATTCCCATGATCTTTAGGTGGTCAGGCTATGAAGTGGTTCTCGCGTCTCCCACTAGGAATCAGAACTTTTGATGAACTTGTTAATAAATTTATAACGCACTTCTGTTACAACATAGAACATGAGGTATCTATGCTAGATCTATGCAACACCAAACAAAAGAGTGGTGAGTCATTCGCCACCTTCTTACAATGATGGAGACAGCTAGCTAGTAAGTGTTCTTATGATATGCCTAAGAAGCAGCTATTGGAGATGTTTGTCCACAACCTAAACACTGATCTTAGCTATCAGGTACAGATACAATGCCCTACATCTTTCTCAAAAGTCATTGAAATGGGCTTATTTATCAAAAAGGCTATGATCGCTAAAGAAGCTATCAAGATCTACAAGGACACACCTACTTCAAATTACACAGCGGATAAGTCAAAGTTTTGGACCAAGAACAAGAATGTGGTCAATGATGGGGTAGTGGATGCCAAGGCGGCAGCTCCTAAGCAACAACCTATATTCACTCTAAAGGGTGAAATGAACAATGGTACAATCAACAAACCACCTTCTCGAGAGCCTAGACCTTGGTTCAATTCAAATCCAAGGAGAAAATTCACACCATTGGGGGAGTCTCAAGAGTCTGCACTAAGGAAGTTGTTGGCAAACAACGAAATTTCCCTACCACCAACAAGTGATTACGAGCCTATAGTCAAACCTCCCTACTGGAAGGACACAGACTATTGTGAATACCATTGAGGAAGGGGGCATACAACTAACAACTGCATACGCCTCAAAAATGTCATCCAAGATGTGCTAGATCAGAACCAGGGAGGGACACAACAGCATACCTCCAATGAAACTCATGTAGCCTACATGGATCCACTTTTGAATCACAACAGGCCATATAACTACAACAACACCAATGGCCACAACACCAATGGCCATAGCACCAATGGCCACAACAACAACGGCCACAACAACAATGGCAACAACAGTAATGACAACAACAATAATCGCAACCAGCCAAATCAGAGGAACAGGACTAGTAATGCCAACTATGCAAGTGTGCCATTTGACTACACAATAAACTGCATTTCCAAGAAAATCCCGCAGGTCAATGTCATCTCACCCAACCAACAACCAGGACCTAATAGAAATGGTTGTAGTATAATTACCCACAGTGGTAAAGTCACGCTCAATACCGCCCCTCCAAGGTTGCCACCATCTTCATCCAATTTCTATCAGTACAATGTCATCGACTAGTTACAGAAAACTCTGGCTCACATTTCTATATTGGAGCTCTTGCGTCTATCTCCTTCTCATAAGGAGATTCTTGAGAAAGCCTTAGTGGAAACCACTATCCCCACTAATCTGGCCCAAGAAAAGTTTCAGACCATGGTAGGCAATCTAACATCTTTCAACTCCATATCTTTTACTGAGCAAGATGACCTCTCTATCTCCGAACCTCATAACACCCCTCTACACATTGTCACATTCATACACAAACACCACATCAATAGGGTTCTCATTGATGGAGGTGCTGGTTTAAATATTTGCACATTAAAGCTAGTCCTTGCACTGGGGTTCTCCGAACAAGTAGTTGATCCAAGGAGGAAAATTACCATCAAAGCATATGACGAGGAAGAAAGAACCACAAAGGGAACAGTTGTCCTACCCATTCAAGTGGGACCAGTAATAAAAGATGTGGTGTGTCAAGTCCCTGATCGGGAGCTTGCTTATAATAGCTTACTTGGGAGACCATGGATTCACGCCATGAAGGTTGTCCCCTCAACCTACCATCAATGCATTAAGTTCCTGCACAATGGCAAGCAAATCACCATTCATGGAGACCTTGACCCCTACCAACACTGCAATTCTTTCCATGCAAAACCTGAGTGTGTCATACCCAACAATAGAGCCTACATTTCCCCTACCCCACAATAGGACCATACCACTGAAGCTTCCTCCTCAAAACCCAAACCACAAAAAATTACCATAAAAGAAAGTGGCATGGGGGAATACTCCATTGAGCACAGCCTCAACCTTGCCAAGATGCCTTTGTCTCCTCGCTCTTTTGGCCAACCCAAACATCCACCCAAACATTTTCCAAAGCCATCTACTCCTCCTATAGCTCCCGCAAATCCCTTTGTAAAATGGGGGACCTTATCTGATGAAACAAAGGAGCGAGATCTCCAGCAACGGCTTTATGCTGAAGAAGAAAACACACCCCAAGAGCCACCTAGACTCCCTACAGAACTCTATGGGTGGGGTGAGACTATTTTGTACAGGATGGGGTACGAAGGACAAGGCCCCATCAGTCTCAGAAAAGAAGGAATCATTGAACCTATACAACCTTCTTCATCCTCTTCGGCTAGAAACACAAGTGGCCTAGGATACAAAGGCAAGGGTAAAGCCAAGGAAAATGCCTGCCTTGTGGAGACAATCCAAACACTCCAAGAGGACAACGACATAGATTCAAATGATTCAAATGAGTATGAGTGGGATGAGCTAACAGAGCACTCCTACGATGACAAAGAGGTTGACACCATCCAAACTCTTAGCCCCTACCATGAGGGACAAACGCAACGGGACAGACCACTGGAGTCTGATTTGCCCATCCCTGAGATTATGGCTTTCGAGGAAAGTTTAAATTCTGTTGCAATAAACAACTTGGAGGAAAGTACCACCTAGAATACTACCCCCACCAACGCTCCTAACATTTCCATTCACACCATCAATGAATCAGGTCTATCATCCGACTCCCTTCCCCTCTTGCACCCTGAGCTTATTGACTGGGATCTGCAAGGAACTCCCCAACTAGATATGTTCCAAAACGACGATGCTTACATCGATTATATGGAACTTAGGGACCACTTACCCAAGGGAGATCATAAGGTTGGTTTTGCTATCGAACTGAATACTGTGGCTTACTTTGGGGAGGGTGCCAATCCTTCCAGTCGCAAAAATATCAAGATCAAAAATGGATCTGACAGTGAAAACTACCTTGTGGCAGTGTCAGATCATCAAACAGTAAAAAGAAAGGACGCATCCGAAGGTGAAAACCCAACTGTGGCACCTGACGATGGAATGCTTGACACTCTCCCTAGTGATATGTATCAGGAAAGGTCACAGATTGTTGTGGAACTGACAAAACCCGTGAATATTGGAACAGAAGAATAGCCCAAGATTATCCACTTTGCCAAATCTCTTACACCACCAGAGAAAACCAGTTTTGTACCATTCTTTAAACAGAAGAGAGGCAACTTTGCTTGGTCATATGCAGAAATGCTAGGCCTAGACCCAAAATTCTACATCATCTGCCATTGGATCCAGGAGTGAAACCAGTAAAGCAGAAGCTGAGAAAGATGAATCCTCACATAGCCCTTTTGGTCAAAGAAGAACTCAAGAAATTGCTAGATGTGGGGTTCATTAGAACCATAGACTACCCAGAATGGATATCCAATATTGTGCCAGTGTCTAAACCAGATGGCCGAGTTTGACTATGCAATGATTTTTAAGACTTAAACAAAGCATGCCGCAAGGATGACTTTCCATTGCCAAACATTGATATCATTGTCGACCTCACTACAGGACATACAATGCTATCACTCATGGACGGATTCTCAGGGTATAATCAAATCAAAATAGCACCAGAGGACCAACACAAGACAACTTTCACTTGCCCATGGGGTACCTTTTGCTGGAATGTCATGCCATTTGGGCTAAAAAATGCAGGTGCCACATATCAGGGAGCTATGACTACTATATTTCATGACATGATGCATGTAACTATGGAAGACTATGTTGACGATATCTTAGCAAAATCTCTCACAAGGGACTCACACCTGGATATATTAGAAAAAGTCTTTCAGAGATTGGACCAATTCCACGCAAACTGAACCCAAAGAAATGTGTGTTTGGGGTAACTTCAGGCAAGCTACTAGGCTTCATCGTGTCGGCAAACGGAATAGAGGTAGACCTGGCCAAGGTCAAAGCTATAATGGACATGCCACCACCCAAGACTCTAACACAGTTGAGATCCTTACAGGACAAGCTGCAGGCCATCCGCAGATTCATATTACAGCTGGCAGACAAGTGCCAACCTTTCAGCCATCTCTTGCATAAGAACATTCCATTTAGGTGGGATGAAAGGTGTGAAGAAGCATTCAACAAGCTAAAGGAGTACCTTATGAATCCACCCATTCTCATGCCTCCCATCCAAGGCAAGCCTCTAATTCTCTACATATCGGCTACACCTACTGCTCTTGGAGCTCTTCTAGCGCAGCAAGATTACGAGAACAAAGAAAGAGCTGTATACTACATCAGTCGAACCTTAGTGGGCTATGAGTTACAATACTCACAAGTAGAAAGATCATGTCTCGCGGTAGTTTTTGCTTCACAAAAACTCTAGCATTACATGCTTGCGCACCTAGTTAAGCTCATTGCAAAAATAGACCCATTGAAGTATCTTCTCAGCAAAGCGCTCTCACAGGTTGCCTAGCAAAGTGGGTAATGCTTCTCAGTGAGTATGACATTGAATATGTGGACAAAAAAGCCATCAAGGGACAAATCATAGCTGACCAATTAGCAGATGCACCGTTACAAGACAACAAGCCCATGCAGTTTGAGTTTCCCGATGAGTCCTTATTCACTATATCAACATCTTCTTGGAAACTCTACTTCGACGAGTCTTACAAAAACCATGGATCGGGGGCAGGCATCCTATTCATAACTCCCCAAGGCGACACAATTCCAAAGTCTTACCATTTGTTATTTCCATGCACCAATAACATAGCGGAGTATGAAGCCTTGGTGATTGGTCTTAAGATGGCAACTGAGTGGAAAATTCAAGAACTACATGTCTACGGTGATTCTCAGCTTATCATCAATCAGGTCAATGATGAGTATCAAACCAAAGATGAAAAGCTCATCCCCTATAAAAGAATGGTCGATGACTTCAAAGAACACTTTGGGACCATCTCTTTCAAGCAAATACCCAGGATTGAGAACAAAGCAGTAGATGCAATGGCTACCATAGCCTCTCTTCTAGAAATACCTAAACATGAGTCACGGTATGAGTTCCTAGTGGAAACTATACGGCAACCAGCTTATGATCTCCTTGAGACCCATTCCATATGCCTTCTAGTCAGATCTGATTCACCTTGGTATGGTAAGACTTACACTTACCTCAAGGACAACCTTCTCCCACCTGACCTCTCTTCCAACCAAAAGCAAACTTTCATACGACAAACCTCTCGTTACACCATCATAGCCGATACCCTTTACCGACGTGGTCTGGATGGTACTTTGCTCCGTTGTTTAGAACAAGAAGAATCCATAACTGCCTTGCAAGACGTACACGAAGGGATCTGCGGAACACACTCCAGCAGTCCCTCCTTAGCCAAGCAACTCATGCGTTTGGGCTATTATTGGCCAAACATGGAAATGGATTCATATCAATTCGTCAAAAAGTGTAAACAATGCCAAATACACGGGAACCTGATCCATGCACCAGCTCAAGAGTTGAGACCTTTAACGACACCCTGGCCCTTTTGCTAGTGGGGACTTGACCTTGTGGGAAAGATTCATCCACCCTCTTCCAACAGCCACAAATTCATCATAACTGCCATTGAGTATTTCACAAAGTGGATTGAGGCCATTCCCTTAACCACCGTCACAGGCAAGCAAATTTCCTCTTTCATTCTGAATTACATTATCTACAGATATGGCATTCCTTCATCTATCATCACGGATAATGGAAGACCATTCAAAAATTAGGATGTCTAAGACCTCTGTGAGCGTTTCAAAATCCAACATCGTTTCTCCACTCCATACTACCCCCAAGGTAACAACCAAGCTGAGGCATTGAATAAAACCATTCTAAAAATCCTAAAGAAGACTATCAACGATGTTGGCCATGATTGGCATGTCCAACTCAATCCCGCTCTGTGGGCCTACAGAACCAGTATACGCACTCCCACAGGTGCTACACCCTATGCCCTTGTCTATGGTTTAGAAGCCATCCTCCCCATTGAGGTCGAACTACCATCCCTCAGGGTGTCATTGAAAGGTCTCATATCAGACGAAGAATACAGAGTCTCCAGGTTACAAGAACTAGAGCTGCTAGAAGAAAGGCGCCAGAAAGCCTTCAACCATCTCAAAGCCTATCAACAGATGATGTCAAGAAGCTATAACCACAAGGTTCGCCCAAGATGCTTTAAGGTTGGGGACCTAGTTCTCAAAGAGAATCCTTGCAATCAACAAGACAGAGAAAAGAAAGGCAAGTTCAAACCTAACTAGCTTGGGCCCTATGTGATTATAGCTGCTTACGAATCGGGGGCATATCAGTTGGCCACTTCAGAGGGTGAGTTGTTTGATGATCCAATCAACAGCATGCACCTTCGCTGGTTCTATACCTAGGAGAACCCCAATGCAAGGGGGCACAATAAAATCAAAACAAAAAAAAGAAAAAAAGTCAAAAAAATAAAAAAATAGAAAGCATACAAAAAATCGTCCTTTGGTGAAAACCTGGCAAACAAATGCCTTGGATAGGTATCATGATGAAAACTTGGCAAACAGGCGTCATGTTTACTCTCTAGCTTCTCATGCAAATAAAAGCAAGTGATGAAAACCTGGTAAACAGACATTACTTGTGATAAACCGCCTTCTCCATGATTGGGAATCCAATCACCCTGAGTCCATTCCTCCTTCGCTCATTTCCCATTTGACCCATATCTGTCCCGCAATAAACACTTGATAGTTACCTATCATGGCTTGATACTCACCTTGTGGCCTTGCCAACCAAGGTTTTGTCCCATACCGTCTCCTCAATGTAAGCCTAACATAGTGTCTCTTGTCAGTGTCCATGGTCCATTAGGGTTTACCCCGTGAACTACGTTGCCTCTGCGCCGTTACGTAGGCAAGGCCATTTTTCTAATGTGCCCCCGAGGCTTCCATTTCTCCCATGGTCCCATTCATCCCCTTTCTTGTCTTCATTCTTGTCATCTTTCTTCTAGTCCATCCATGGTCCATTAGGGTTTACCCCAAACTACACTGCCTCTGCGTCGTCACGTAGGCAAGGCCATTTAGTAATGAGCCCCCGAGGCACTAGGTCAGTCCCTTAGGGTCCGTCTCCCCAATAAGGATTATGCAATCTTCTCACTAAGCAAGCAAATGCAAGCAGAACCCGCGTCTCAAGCAGAAATCTTGACTGTGAGCATCTTAACCTATCCAACGCAAAGCAAATACCCAAGGTCTTCTAAATGATTTTATTCAACCTACAGCAAGAAATAAACACATCTAATGGCAAGAATGTTTTGTGGATTGGAACTAGGGTTAAGTTACAAAGTCTTGATTTTTGTTATCATGTCTTTCTATGCTACTCAAGGATGCCAAAAGCTAGAGATGCTATGATGGGGGCATGATTATTTCCTTTGTTTGCTATTTGTGGATTAAACTTTAGTAATGTAACGCCTTGTCTAAAGACATGATCGGCAAAAGATCATCGAGGACAACAAAGGTCTAACATGAACAGGGGCAATCCTTGTTTGTTGACACGCAAGAAGTACTCAGGTCATCTAGATTCAATTTTGACTAGATGCTTGTATTAACTTGCTAAATCAAACTCCATGTACGTAGTACTCAGGTCATCTCGGTTCAATTATACCTAGATGCTTGTATTCATTTACAACATCTCAGAAAATGTACCAAAAACAAAATGCCCAATGATGAAATAAAACACTCTAAAAGCAAACCATCCATCCTATAGCCTTATACACATCCATACATCCATATCCCATACCTTCCTCATTATCCGAACTATGTAGAGTAACAATATCAAATGAACTTTCTAAGTCATTCTATCAAAACCATTCTTCTATCTATCATCATGTCATTCTTGTGTCGATAGAGTACATTTGGACATCAAAAACAAAGCATATAGGAGCATATCATATCATACATAGAGCTAGTCATGAACATGATTAAGTTAGTGGCATACATCACCCAATGCATTAGGTCATCCATACACCAGCATCACATCGCATCTTAAAACACAGAAAATCAAAAACATAGCTGTGTGCATCATATACAAAGCTGCATTATCACATAGAACTCATATTACATTGGCCTACATTCGAAACGTTAAATCATATAGACATCCCATAACATCATATACAAAGCTGCATCATCACATAGAAATCCTGTTACATTTGCATACATTTGAAACATTAAATCATATAGACATCATATAGCATCATATCAAAAAAGCATATCATGTCACATCAGATAGACCATCTAAGTCTACATGTACATTACATCATACAATAGAAGTAAATCATCATCTCATAACATATGCTATAGATACAAAGCTGCATCATCATATATACTATCATATAAGAGGTCCAAATATACAATATCATCATCTCTCTCTCTAAATCAAAGTGTCATATACAATATACATCCAAGTGGATGGTGATACATGTCCCAAAATGTACAAAATCTAGTCTGAGTCTATCCCTGCTGCTATGGGCCACCACTGCCAGCTCTTGACTGCTGGGGACCCATCACAAAAGCCCCTGACTATGATGGACCTGCTCTATGAGTAGCCCTAGACTGACTCCTGAAGCTCCCCGCCCTCTGATTCGATGACACAGCACCATGGTATAAACCCCAGTAGTACTGAGCCTGTGACTGTGCTCTGGCTAGCTTTGCCTGTACCTGTGCCAACTACGTCTGCAACTGACCTACCTGTGCCTGTGCCTGCTACACCTGCCCAACCAAAAAAGAACTTGCTGCATCTGTCCCCATGGCGGCCACAGCAGTGTCCCGCTCTACCCGAATAATACGTACCCATGCATCGGCCATATCTCTCTCACGAGTCAACCCAGTGATCGCTGCTACATCTTTCTCTCGCCTGCCATCGACCCTCCTCAGCTGTGCCTGCAGCTCTCACACCTATCCCCTCAGGCTGGCTATAGTCCTCTTGTGCACATCTGCCTGTACTGGCCCCTGTGCTGCCTCTGCCTGTCCTGGCCCCTGTGGCTGGGGCACCTGCTGCTGTGGTACCTGCTGGGGTGGCGGCATCTACGCCTGCTGAGGTATCTGCTGCTGTGCCTCCTATCCTGGCACTGCCTAGCCTGACCTATCCTCCTCCACTGTCTCAGCCTCTTTCCAGCTCTACCACCCCATCCTCCTTGTCCTCATCCTCCTCTCACTCCCCTTCGACCTGGGCCAACCTGTCCCTCCTCCTCTAAGTCTACCTCGTCAATACAAGGCACCAACATGCCGGGTCCTGAATATCTCAGGAAAGGATGTGCAGTCATCCAATCCTCGTAATCCTGCGTCACCCCTGCGTCTGCTATCTCTGTCCTCATATCCCATGCCACATAGGGTGTCTGCCTGAACTTTGCTAGGGCCTCCTCATACGAAGCCATCGGCCCCCATCGAACCCTCTCTGCATGGGTCCGTGCGAATAATGCCTATCCCTGAGGCATACCTTATCGCCTTCTGAACTGTCTCAACACTTGGCCCACCATCTACCTCTCCAGTATATGTCGTGTACGGCCTATTAGCCACCTGGTCTGAAAGTAATACGGCGGCTCATCTCCCTCGTCGTCTTAGGGCTCGCAATCCAGATATGGTCGCCAGACGACCACATCTACTCCATGCAAGGTGTGCCTCCAATACTCTAACTTCCCCAGCCTGTGCTGGGAAATCACTCCTGCGTAGCCATAACTGTATGGCTCTCCTCGCTGCCTTGCGAAGACACATATTGGCCTAGTCACCGCTATGTGCTCCCATAGCCAGAACTGTAGCAATGATACCCCAGCCGATAGACTCGTGTTGCGGTGGTACACCACCTGGTGCATGTCGTGGTACAAATGGGCCAGTACGCAGACTCTCCATGCATATCAGGTGCCCTTAGTCAGCATCCACTCCATGATCCTGCCCCATCCAATGGGGAACCCGTGTGATCTCCTATCGGGGCATACAACGCCCCCGATCAATCCAGCCACAATCCTCGGGAAGTAGTCGTAATAATCGTGTATGTCATGCCACGGGATGTCCTGTCCAACCAGCTCAAGATTGTCAAACACTCGCCTGCACTCGGCAAGTCTCGCATCCCACTGTGCGTTGTACTCTACTAACTCACCTACCATGGGTAAGTGCAGTATCTGATAGATGTCCTCTAATGTCACAGTCATCTCTCCAATAGGAAAGTGGAAGGTCCCATCCTCACTATGGAATCTCTCCACAGCAACTATCAGCAATCCCCAGTTTGCCCGCACCTCGGGCATGAAGCAAACATAGTCCAAACCCATGGCACCAAGCACCACTCTATCAGTCTCTGTCAGCATGTACCTCTGCAATAAGGGCATGGGAAACATCTCCCTCGACTACAGTGTGTCTCGAATATCCTCCTGCAAGCATGCAAGGCAACATGTCAGTCTCAAATGGCATATACCATACTCAACATATCTACTGCACTATATCAACTAAACTTAGCATTTCAAATTGATCAAAACAGCACACTACATCTCTTGACTAGATTCCTACAATCTCGGAGATAGCTCATCGATTCCCATGTCAAACAGGATGCTATTCAAATTAATTTGGCTAAGTAAATTGGCTGTCCAAGGCCAATGCACCACTACAGGTGGTAAAAGCGCCGTTTCTTGATATATGCACCGCTAAAATCAGCATATGCACCGCCTAAACACAATGCGCCGCTACAATGCACGAATGCGCAAATTCAGTACATGCACCGCAACATTCTGCATATGCACCGCCATATTATGGAAGTGCCGCTACATTTAGCATATGCACAGCTTTCATGTATGCGTAGCTACAATGCATATATGCGCCACTTCAATACACGTGCGCTACCTAAATACGCATGCATAGCCTAACTACAGAAGCACAGCTACAACGAACGTATGTGTTGTTTTCACGTATGCACTGCCAAAATCGGCATATGTGCCGCGAAATGACAAAAGTGCCGCTTCGCGCAGCATATGCACCGTTCTGTCTCTCGGCCCATATGTTTGACCTATTTTCTACATGCATTTATGACACCCTAAATCGACCCTAGGAAAAAAATTTTGAAGCACATACCAGGGGTCCTACCTCTGGTGGCCACCCGAATCAACAGACTTGCTCGAATCGATGCTCCTTGTGTGGAATGTCTGCTGCTCTGGCTGCCATGCTGCTCCAAGTTTGCTCTAAGCTCTCTCTATCCAATCTAGATCAAACAAGTGTCCAAATGACTATTCTTGTGGACCCAGCTCCTATTTATAGCCTCCAAACCCTAATTCTGGCTAGGTGATGATTGTGACTACTTCCCGCACCCGTTTTTCCTCCAGTTTTCTTCCCATTTCCCTGAAACGCATCCCTTTTCCTCCAACGTATCCTAACCCCTTCGTCTTCATGAGATTGTCCGTCTCTGATTCTTTCGCCCTTTTCCCGTCCAATCTCCCGAGGGGGCACCCTATCGTCATTAAACCTGTACCAGGGGCAAACTGGAGCATGTATCACTATCAGACTATCGACTTCTTTGAGGCAACGCTGTAAACTGCATTGCATCAAAGAGGGGCAAAATGTATATGTCTAAAAATGACACAAATCATCCTAAATAAATATTCTAAATATTTATTCCATTCTTCTATCAATTAAATAAATATTCTAAATTTATTTAATCGATTCACTGTTCCATAATTAAATAAATTCAATTTATTTAATTAAAATTCTCCTTAATGTCCTACATGATTAAATAATCATAAATTATTTAATTGATCCAAATTCCTCTATCCTAAGTTCTAAATTCAAAAAATCCACCTCACCTTTTCCACCTCACCTTGTCCACCTCATCAGGTTGCACATGTAATTAAATATATTTAATATTTAATTACCTTATTTTCCCTCACCCACATGGCCTATTTCTTCTCAAATCAGAGGTTAGTTAACTAATCAATCAAAAGTGTTAACTAACCTATCAATTGAGTTAATCCCTCAATCAAATCAGTCAATCCCATAATTCATTCTTCTGACTAATCAATCAAGTCTTTTAACTGTTTAGTCAATGGAGTTAACTCTCCAATCAATTTTGTCACATCCCCTCTTTCATGATGGAGCTGGGACACTTGTCACATTTATACTGGTTGCACATTCCTCAACCATCCTCAGTCGTTGATCTTCATATCTCCTCTCAACCATTGATCTTCATTCTTCCAAGTCTATAAATGAAGCTTCATCCTTCCATTCTAATCATCCAGGCTTTTGATATTGTTACTCTGTAGAAATTCACCAGTGCGCCTTTGGCACCCTTTTACCATTCACTAGCTTGAGATCACATACTTGGCTTGGAGCTCATCTTCATTGTATATCACTACAGCCATTTACCATTGACTTCCTCGAACACAGCTTAAAGGAGTGCACTCTCTGAGGGCTTACTTCATCTGCAAAAGGATGGTTGTAATAGGTAAACAACAGAAGCATCAATTTCAGGGAAGGTTTGCTTTGTGTTATTCATTGCTATTTTCTTTCAATCTTTCTTGTTATCTTCTATTCTGTTGATGTTTGGGTCTTATAAAATTCAATTTGATTGATCCACGTTTTACCCTTACAACTACCTTTTAATGATATACAATGAATGAAAACAATGTATGCTTTCAACCAAAAAGTAGAAAAAGGTGGTGCTTTTAATCAGAATGCATTAAAGGCAATGAATCACAATACAACTTAAAATACTGAGAAGCACAAAGGCTTTGACTACCACTATCACAAACTTATATCCTAGATCATATAATCACCACTGTAAACTATTCATCGAAAGAAAAATCATCTACAACAATGAGCTAAAATAAAATCTCCAATCACTTCAATATAGAATTGCAAGCTAATAAGTTGAGAGCACATTCAACATAAGCAGAGTATTCATCCACCATAACACAAAGTTTAGGATTTTAGAATTCAACTGCACCAACCTCCATTCATATATTAAAAGTAACTAAAAAATAGCATCACATCAAAATTGACCTTCCCCAAAACAAAGTTTTCCAAAAGATCCTAAATGTATTGACCGAATTAGAATATATATCCTTGCCAACCATAACTATCTTTAAAAATAATAACAATTTCTTGAAGACAACTTGTTAAAAGATAACTAAAAAGCTATTAAATATAATAGCTCTCTAGAGCCAATCATTTAAAAAAAAAACAATAATAAAGCATATGAAAAGTCACTAAGTGACAACTGTCGAGTCCTCCTCTTATGTCGCCTCTTTCTCTTTGTTTTGTCCTTCACCTATTGTTGAATCTGTTTATGCTGCTTGTGCTGCCAGCACTCATAACTTTGCCTTGTATGTCCTGTACTTGGTGACATTTTGAGTTAGCATCAAGTGCCTCTTGGGTTTCTAGTGATATGAGCTCAAAGTTTCTATTTACCTATCATTCAATCTGCATCCACCAACCTTTTATGAATTTCTTCAATTTCATTCTTGAAATTCTAGAGATATAATGCTACATTTCCAAGCTTTCCTACTGACTCTCTAGTCATTATGTTAGTGCCAACAAGTTCCTCAGTAAGTATTTTCTTGAAGTTATACTTTACTTCTTTGGTCTCAAGAAATTTATCTCCACTTTCATCAAAGACTTCTAATTCAAACATTGCAAATTTTCCTTTGATATCTTTCAGATTAGAATGATGTCAACCCAGTGCATTTCTTATTTCATCTTCAACTCCTGCTAGCATAGACATTCTCTATTCAAGTGTGTCTAACCAAGCTATAGACTCATTTTCTTTAGGATCACCCAAAATTTGTTCAGTTATGAGGACATTTGTATCTATTTTTGTTATTTCTTGTACCTTCTTAAAAACCATCAACAAATTACCAATGTCCTTTTTGACATTCTATAGTTCCACAACCAATGCCTTTCTTTTGTCATAAGTCAAGGTGTACAATTTCATAGCTTCCTCAATATATAACATTCCATCAAAAGTAAGTTTCTCTACCCATTGTTCAATGGCTTTAGCTATGGCTTGGTATCTCTTGATTTATTGCAATATATTGGGATCTAAACCATCCATAGTTATAATAGGTGTCACATTTGAAGGTTGAGCAATAATCTTTAAAATGGACTGAATAAATTCAATGTTAAAGTATTCACCTGAATCTGCAATTTGGCATTCCTTTGCTCCTCTACTTTGACTCTCTTTGACAACATGCTCACTGAAAATTTGGCATGGTAAATTTCACCTTCAACAGTAGAGGGCCCCATGTCAATTCTACTCATATTAAAATCTACCTCATTTACATCATTTTTGTTCTTATCACCAATTGGATCTGCAATTTCTAAAATTTGGTGTCTAAAAGAAGGATCTGCAACCATTCTTGACATTCTCTTACCCCTCTTGGGCTTAGGTGTATCTTGCAGCAACTTGTCCACAATATCTATATTTGTGTCAATCATTGAAGTATATCTCTTCTTCTTTTCTACTACCTTTTTCAACCATGAGGGTGATGGAGATACATAAGTACTAGCATTAGCACTTGAAACAATATTATCTGGCTGATTTGGGGGGTGATGTGTAGAAGTTCCATCCAACATAGGAGAATTTGGATTACTGAACAAAGAATGAAAGACACTATGTTCACCAATTTGATTAAAAATTAAAGAGTCACTATCAGGCATAGGAAAGTTAGGAGAAGCTACATGTTCATCTTGTAATTGTTGTAAAGCATCCATTTTCTTTTCTATCCCTGCTCTTGTGGATGTAGGTAGTCTATCTTTCTCACATGTGCTCTTCAGCCTTCTGTTATCTTTAGGTTGCTCTCCATCTACTCCAGATTGTGAGCTAACTCTATGAAGAGTTGTATCCACATTAATTGTATATCTTGGGGTATTAGTAACCTTAGATGTGCCCTATTCTTTTGTTGTAGATTCATTTTGTATAGAGGAACCAACATGTTCACTTATTCTTCTCTCAAGCCATTTCTCATTTTTGTTTAACACAAAAGAAGATTGAGCCATGATATCTGTGACATCTCTATTAGACCAATGTATCTAGTGCAAAGGTTTAGAAAAAAACATTTTGATAACCTTCATCCACAGTTTCAGAATTATCATCTACACCCTCTGGGACTCGCAAGGGTAGAATGAAAGCCTAAACTTGATCTATTTTCAGCCTCATCCAACCTCTCCTCTGCACTACCCTTTCATCAGTACAATCTTCCCAATAATCCTCGAGCTGAGGCTGATGGTCATAAAGACTTCCTCCATTCTTTTTGACAAAGTTTCTACTATCAAAACATGGCCGTACAGACAATGGGTGAAAATTATACTCAGCAATAATCATTTGACCATTTTTGGCATTGTCATTGCTCTTGCAAACAAAGAAAGATAAAGACATAGGGAAAGAGTAGCCTTTCTTTTTCATGCTATGATACTTGTTATTCATAGTCGCCATCTAGTGACAGACTTCTAAAAGAACAAGATAGTCTGAAGAATATTTGGGTAATTTGAATGGGGCACTTTTGAAACCTCCAATCCATAGATAGGTAAATCTATCAAACTAAATGTAAAAACTCACAAACATCATCATCAATGTTGTTGCTTCAGGATAAATTCTCCTCTTAAGTGAGACTTCAATCCTTTTTGTAGACAACATGAGAAAATCATCATTCATGTGGCAAAAATCTTTCATCCTAACTTCTTTTTGCAATTGCAGAAAATAATTGTACACAGGTGTATCTAGCGTGAGATACCCCAGAGTCTTTAGACTAGGCCAGACAATCTCTTTGTTGGCTAGAAAGTAAATCAGAAAAGAGCACATATGGAAAGATACCTTCTGATGAAAATTTGCTAGTTGCTTGTTCATATGATCACTTATCAATTTTGTCTAGTCTACATACTGAGATTCACTACAAATCACCAAAATAAATTAAAACATCTACTTCTCAAATGATTTGGATTCGGCCTCCCGACAACACGGTGTAATAAGGTAATCATATCAAAGATTTCCTCTTTAAAATGCCCTTGCTTCAAATTAGCGGAAAGTCAAGATTTACCTTTCCTTAAGCCAACTCTTAGCAATATAGTTTTGACACCAATCCTTTTTATCCCAAAAATATCCCCAACTTGTGGTAACAGATATTTAAACAAACTCCTCATGGTCTAGTAATCTTAATGCATGTGACACAACCTTTGAATCAAGTTTGGTAATTATAGAACCATCAAAAGCTCGTATTTCTTGAGAGTCAGGATAATAATTTTTTGTATAGGAAATAATCAAATCCAGACATCACATGGAAGGTGGAAAAACCCTAGCATGAGCTAACCCACTACTTACAATCCTTTCTATAATTGAATTTCTAGTTTCTTGTTGCATTCTAATCCAAAAATCTTCCAAGTCTACGTGTCTGAGATCAGTATCCTTTACTTTGGACAAGCCATTTTCAATTATAGAGGCAATTGGGCACCCCTGATACTTGTATTTCATTTTTAAATGTTTCAAAACTAGAAAATGAAAGATTCTATAATGGTTAAGGGTACCAGAGAGGTCTGCAAGACATTTGAGGAAAACTGACCACCTAGACTCATGAAAGAAAAATCATTCTTCTTGACCCAAATAAATCAAACGATTCAATTTATCATAGCAAGAAAAAGAAGGGAAAGGAACTGATTACCTAACCTAGTTGCAAATACTTCTACAGATTCTCTATTGGCATTGAGGTTCAGAGCTTCTCTAGCATACTCCCATCACAGTGCAGAATAAGACTTTTATTTTGAAAGGTGGTAGCTTTAATAAAACTTCTCATTAAATCCCATTAAAATTTGTCAGCGTAAAGTAATTAACAATTCATAATGATCCACTTTAATTTTCATATGAAAAGTGTGTGGACACTACCCCAACACATTACAAATTTATTGCAAACTGACAGGTGTTAATATATCATACATGTTAGCGGTTTAAAAGATGATGCTTCGAGGATCAGGATGCACGTTCAGTCGGGGCGTCGACAATTTTGTGAAGTAACCAACCAATAATTTGAGAGTTTGGAAGTTCAAAGAACTTTTGACTCACTAACCACAAAGGTGTTGCAAGTATGGGTCTAACCGGTGTTGTCATTGATGTCAACATACTCCTGTTGCATTGATGATAAGGATTGGATCAGCTTTGTGTTGAGGATATTGAGAAGATAAGTCCTAATCAGGAATGGAGAGAATCAGTGGAGATAGTGAGGTAAAGATCCTAGCTAAGATGAAGATTAGAGGATGTGGTTCAAAGGGTTTGCAGATATGTGTCTTGAGATGATCCAGTAAAGATTTCAGAGGTCCGCATGAAGATCTGAAGAAGTTATGACCACTCAAGTGAAACCGGTTCCAACAGGTGTTCAGAGGTGATAGAGTGACACAGATAGGTCTGGTGAGATCCAGAAATGCATTATCCCATTCTGTGGATTTGAGGGAGTGTTGAGGAAGTCTTTGTGAAGTGTCAACTCAATTGGTTCGTGGCTTGAAGGTCTACAAGCATCTATTCCTTTGTGACAGTGATGACAGACTGTGTTCTTGAGGTTTCGGATGAAGAAGAGAAGGATTTCAGTAAGCAGATGAAGTGTGGATGTTCTTGGTGATTCAGGCAATCTTGTGAAGGTATTTGGATCATGTCCAGTTCATGTTGGTGGTCCACATTGGAGTTGGAGCTTGCAATTGAAGAATAACTTCTGGATGATGGTGTTCTTCCTGAGACTGGCCGACCGGATGTATTACACATCTTGCGGATGTTCTTGTAGATGTTTTTTGACTTAGATGATTATTCCTAAGTCGATGCCTTGTATAAATAAGGGATTGTAAAGTCATTTCAAAGTGTGTCTTGTGGAGATGAGAGTGTGGTAGTGAGGAAGAGAGCGAAAGACAGAGCAGAAGTTTTGGGCTCAAATGGAACTAATTCAAGTATGGTAAAGATGCTATTTTCCAGTTCAAGTAGGTGATACTTATCATTTTGTAGATAGTGTGTCTCTTGTAGGTAGTGAGCCTCTTGTGAGTAGTGTGCTTAGGCAGTGAGCCCTAATTGGCATGTGCCATTTTGTTCTTTCCATTCCTCTAACAGAGAATACAATCTTGGGTTAATCACCCCGTGGATTTTCCCTTAACTGGGTTTTCCACGTCAAAATCTTGGTGTCTTATGTGTTGATGTGTTTCTACTCTTGATTCAATGCTTTATGATTCTATGATTGATTTATTTATATGTTGCTAAATCACAAAGTGGATTTAAGTGTTTAATAGGAAGAAAGTTTTTAACAACTGATTCACCCCCCCTCTCAGTTGTCTGTCCTAAATCTAACAATTGGTATCAGAGATGAGTTCCTCTAAAAGAGCTTAACCACTTGAGGAGATCCAGGATGTCATCCTATAAGAAGGATAGTCTGAAGTTTGATGGAACCAATTTTAATCTTTGGAAAAGTTGCATGAAATGTCACTTGCAATGTATGGGAATGCAGTACTGGACCATGGCTTCAACGAAGTATACTCCTCCACAGGGTGGCCCGAAATCCCCAAATGAAATCACAGATGCTGAAAACAATCTGTAGACTATAGAAGCTCTTCTTTAAGCACATTACCTGATTCAGAACCTTCAAATGTTGTTGACCTACCCACTTCTTTTGAGATTTGGGAAAAAATGGAACTTCTACATGAAGGAGACAAGTATGTTAAATGTGCAAGGCTACAGAGTCTGAAAGGGAAATTTAAAAATCTGAAGATGAGAGAAGATGAAAATATCACTACTTTTATGCCAAGATTAAATGAGCTTGTTTGTGGAATTAGATGTGCTGGTGGAGTCTTGGATGAAGATGAAATTGTTGGCAAAATTCTCAGATCCCTTCCTACTTCTTACAAAATCAAGGTTGCTGCCATTGAAGAATTCAGAGCCCATACAACTATCACAAGAGATCAATTGGCTGGTAAATTGGATGCATTTGAAATGGCCGAGTTTGGAGATGCCCCCCAAAGACTGAATCTGCATTCAAAGCTAGTGCTTCTGTAAAAGGTAAACAAAGGTTTGATCCAGGAGAGAATTCTTCAAGGAAACTATCATGGTATGAAAAAGCAAGAAAAGACATGGAAGAAGAAGAAGCAGAAACTGCTCAACTTGAAGCCCTTATTGCACAAAGAATGCCAAGAGGGTCCAGTAAGTATGAAGGAAAATTGCCTTTTAGTGTTTTAACTGCAATAAGATTGGTCATTTTGCCTCAAAGTGTCTGGAAAGATTTTCAAGGCCAAATCCCAACAGATCAAGGTTCCAAAAGAATTGTTATTATGTTCATGAAGAGGATGATAATGAAGGAGTAACAGATGATGAATTAGAGACAAGAAACAAATCTAAAAGTGATTGGGTGTTTATTGCCATCAAAGAAGAAGATCCAATGCCCTCTGAATCTGTCAATCATAAAGTTGTAGAAAGAGCTCTGGCTGCCCAAGTTGAAGAAAAGGATGATTGGGTCATTGACAGTGTATGCTCTCACCATATGACAGGTGACAAAAATAAGTTCTTAGATTTGGAAAGGTATGAAGGAGGAGTGGTAAAGTTTGGTGATAATTCTACTGGTAGAATCAGAGGTAGGGGAACTATTTCTTTTGATGGAAAGAACAAAACTAGTAATGTACTGTATGTTGAAGGATTGAAGCACAATCTTCTCAGTGTTGGACAGTTGGTGGACAAAGGCGATGAACTCCAATTCCAGAATGGAAAATGGAAGATCTTTGAAAGTTTTGGAGCAGAGATTGCATCCGGTACTCAGACAAAAGGTAATATCTTCCATCTAGTTGGTACTGGTAAAAGTTGTCTATTTGTGCAAATTGATCAAAGTTGGCTATGGCATAGGAGGATGTGTCATGTGAATTTTGATAATATCATCAAGGTAAGCAACACTCAGGCTATAAGAGATCTTCCAAAACTTGTGAAACCTACAAATAATTTGTGCAAAGAATGTCAGTTGGGAAAACAAAGCAGAGTCTCATTTAAAAGCAAAGAACAATCTTCTACCAGAATATTGGACTTAGTTCATACTGATCTATGTGGTTCGACAAAAATCAGGAGTGTGCAAGGTGATAGATACTTCATGTTACTAATTAATGACTACTCTCAGATGATGTGAGTAACTTTTCTGAAAGAGAAATTAGAAGCCTTTGAGAAATTCAAAATATTCAAGGCTATGGTAGAGAATGAAATTGGATTGAAATTAAAGTGTCTGAGGTCTGATAGAGGTGGAGAATTCACATCCGGTGAGTTCATAGAATTCTATGAGAAACATGGAATTAAGAGACAGTTGTCTGCTCCTAGGACTCCATAGCAGAATGGAGTAGTGGAGAGAAAGAACTAGACCATCTAGGAAGCATCTAGGACCATGATGATGGAAGTAAATGTTCCTCAAATTTATTAGAGAGAAGCTGTCAGCACTGCAATCTATACTCTTAATCGAGTACAAATCAGAAGCAATACCGGTAAGACTCCTTATGAACTCTGGTTTGGCATTACTCCTACTGTAAGGTATTTTAGAGTCTTTGGTAGCAAATGTTACATTAAAAGAGATGAAGATTTAGGCAAATTTGATGCTAGAAGTGATGAGGGAATATTCTTGGGTTATTCTACTCAAAGTAAACCCTACCGGTGTTATAACAAGAGATTGAGAAAGATTATAGAAAGTACCAATGTGAAAGTTGATGAAGGTATTGAAAAACCTTCAAGGTTCTATGAATATGATGAAGATGATCAGAATGATGCTATGATCCAAGGAGTCGAAGCCCCCTCTAAAATTTAGACTGTTCCGGTAAATCAGGATGAAGAGATAAGTTTGAATGAACCTGTTCAAGAATCAGAAGTGCAAGAAACTCCCAAAGTTCCTAGATATGTAAGATTGAATCACTCTGAAGATCAGATCATAGGTGATAAAAGCAAAGGTGTCCAAACAAGAAGGAGGATTGCTCAAGATTCAGATGAATATTGTTTGATTTCAAAGATTGAACCTAAGACAATGAATGAAGCCTGCAATGATGATAGCTGGACTAAAGCAATGGAGGAAGAGTTGATGCAAATTGAGAAAAATCACACTTAGGATCTTGTTCCCAGACCTAGAAACAAGAATGTGGTTGGAAACAAATGGGTCTTCTGGAACAAACTGAATGAAGTTGGTGAAGTAATTATAAATAAAGCCAGATTGGTCTGTAAGGGTTACTCTCAAATAGGAGTTGATTTTGAAGAAACTTTTGCTCCGGTAGCAAGAATTGAAGTAGTCAAATTATTTCTATCTTTTTCTGCCTTCAAGGACTTCAAAGTATATCAGATGGATGTCAAGTCTGCCTTCCTGAATGGTGACTTGGAAGAAGAAGTATACATTGAGCAACCAGATGGATTTCAATTGTCTGATCATGGTGATATGGTCTACAAGTTGAAGAAAGCTCTGTATGGACTAAAGCAAGCCCCAAGAGCCTGGTATGAAAGGTTGGATAAGCATCTTTTGAAGATTGGTTTCAACAAAGGTACTGCTGACAGTAATTTATATTTCAAAATTGATCATGAAAACATCTTGATTGTTGAAGTGTTTGTTGATGATATCATTTTTCGAGGAAGCGATAGTATGGTAAAACTTTTGTAAATCAAATGAAAAGTGAATTTGAGATGTCCATGCTTGGTGAAATGAATTTCTTCTTGGGTCTACAAATCACTCAAACAAAGAAAGGAATCTTCATTACTCAGACCAAATATGTGAAAGAATTGTTGAAGAAATTTGGGATGGAAGACTCAAAACCAATGAATACTCCCATGGCAACCGGATGTAAATTGGGCAAAGATGATGACTCTCCTAAGGCTGATCAAAAAAAGTATAGGTCAATGATTGGAGGATTGTTGTATCTCACTCAAACTAGACCTGAGATCAATGATTGGGCAGGAGATGTGGATGACCGGAAGAGTACCAGTGGTGGAGCATTCTTTTTGGGGAAGAGATTGGTTTCTTGGCTGAGCAAGAAATAAGAGGCAATATCTTTGTCCACTACAGAAGTAGAATATATTGCAGTAGTGGGTAGTTGCACTCAAGTTTTGTGGATGAAACAAATTCTAAGAGACATAAGAGTGGAGTATGAGGAGCCTATCACAATCTTCTGTGATAATTCAAGTGCAATAAATATATCTAAGAATCCGGTGTTGCATTCAAAGACTAAGCATATTCAATCAAGTTTCACTTTCTAAGAGAGCAAGTGAACAAGAATGAAGTCAGATTGGAGTTTGTGCCTTCCAAGTATCAGATTGCAGACATCTTTACTAAACCTCAACTTAAGGACTCTTTTGATTATCTCAGGGAGAAGTTAGGGGTTATTGCCCCTCTGGTGATGAACTAAGGTGCACTAGAGTGCATCAGTCTAGTAGATATCACAGTCATATCTTGTGTTTCAGATTGATGATAGGGAGCTGCCACTCAGGGGGAGCAGCTGGTATGATTCTGAAGTGTTGGAGTTGCAAGTAAGAGCCCTTTGCCATTGATGTCAAAGTGGGAGATAAGACATGTGAAAAACTAGTGGTTGATGATCAAAGGGGGAGCAGTAAAGGAAGAGAAGACATGTGAATGGTTGTTTCTGATAGGGGGAGTTGTGACAGTAAGGAGAATTTTTTGTCTTGATGGTTAAAATAGTTTTTCACATCATATGTTGCCATCAATGACAAAAGGGGAGATTGTTGCAAGTATGGGTCTAACCGGTGTTGTCAATGATGTCAACATACTCCTGTTGCATTGATGATAAGGATTGGATGAGCTTTGTGCTGAGGATATTGAGAAGATAAGTCCTAATTAGGAATAGAGAGAATTAGTGGATATAGTGAGGTAAAGATCCTAGCTAAGATGAAGATCAGAGGATGCGGTTCAAAGGGTTTGCAGATATGTGTCTTGAGATGATCCAGTAAAGATTTTAGATGTCCGCATGAAGATCTAAAGAAGTTATGGCCACTCAAGTGAAACTGGTTCCGACAGGTGCTCAGAGGTGACAGAGTGACACAGATAGGTCCGGTGAGATCCAGAAATGCATTATCCTATTCTACAGATTTGAGGGAGTGTTGAGGAAGTCTTTATGAAGTGTCAGCTCGATTGGTTCGTGGCTTGAAGGTTTGCAAGCATCTATTCCTTTGTGACAGTGATGACAGACTGTGTTCTTGAGGTTCTAGATGAAGGAGAGAAGGATTTTAGTAAGCAGATGAAGTGTGGATGTTCTCAATGATTCAGGCAATCTCGTGAAGGTATTTGGATCATGTCCAGTTCATGTTGGTGGTCCGCATTGGAGTTGGAGCTCGCAATTGAAGAATAACTTCCAGATGATGGTGTTCTTCCTAAGACTGGCCGACCGGATGTATTACACATCTTGCGGATGTTCTTGTAGATGTTTGCAGACTTAGATGATTATTCCTAAGTCAATGCCTTGTATAAATAAGGGATTGTAAAGTCATTTCAAAGTGTGTCTTGTGGAGATGAGAGTGTGGTAGCGAGGAAGAGAATGAAAGGCAGAGTAGAAGTTTTGGGCTTAAATGGAACTAATTCAAGCATGGTAAAGATGCTATTTTCTAGTTCAAGTAGGTGATACTTATCATTTTGTAGACAATGTGTCTCTTGTAGGCAGTGAGCCTCTTGTGAGCAGTGTGTTCGAGCAGTGAGCCCTAATTGGCATGTGCCATTTTGTTCTTTCTATTCTTCTAATAGAGAATACAATCTTGGGTTAATCACCCCGTGGTTTTTCCCTTAACTGGGTTTTCCACGTCAAAATCTTGGTGTCTTATGTGTTGATGTGTTTCTTCTTTTGATTTAATGCTTTATGATTCTATGATTGATTTATTTATATGCTGCTAAATCACAAAGTGGATTTAAGTGTTTAATAGGAAGAAAGTTTTTGACAACTGATTCACCCCCCCTCTCAGTTGTCTATCCTGAATCTAACAAAAGGAATTTTCCATGAACCAACTTGAAACTGATAACTAAGACCTAGATGCTAACTTGAGTGAAGACTCAGGAAATTGGGTAGTTGCAAAACTTATGAACTTGCTGACCAAGGTACAGAAAAATGAAAGATCACCGACTAAGGGGGAAAATGACTAAGTAAAGTCCACAAGCTACAAAGAGAATAAGAAAGTAAAAAATAAGGAGAGGACTTAGACCAAACATATGAATGACTAAAAATTTTGATTATAGGGTAACAACAGGTTTTGAATGGGGACAAGTATTGAAAAAGACATAAAGAATCTAGGCAAACTGGTACAAAGCCTTATTCTAAAGGGCAATAGAGTTACACAAAAATAACAACACACAAGGAAAAAAAAGAAAGGAGAATATAATACAAAGAGGGACTTAACAGCATTACCAATTGTATAACTTGAGACCCTGCCCATTGTAGGCAAGAGGCATTGGAGTTCCATATGGATATGCTAAAAGGAAAGCTCATTTTCTCTGATCACTTGTCTAACTATAAATGGTGCCCTCTAGAGAGAATCAAATTTCTTGTGAGCCCCTTTAGGCTCTATTCTTCTATCCCAGAACAATATAGCATCTCTAATAGCAAAATTCCTATCTTTATTTTCTATCAAATATCTTCTTCGCTGCTTGTTGGTGCTTGTTATCTTATCCACCAATTCATCCCTTTGTTCTTCAAGCTTGTTTAGATATATAATCCTCTTTTCCAATGGTGATTGGAATTGTTCATCCTCAATAGCCTTTTGTAAGTTCAATGCTAATAATTCTAGAGGAATAGGCATGGTACTTTCAATCCCATACACCAATTAGAAAGGAGACATCTTGATTTCTCCTTTTTAGGTTATCCTATCTGCCCACAAAGCTCAATAAATGATCTTATGCCATTCTCTCTGATTTTCATCTACCAATTTCTTGACAATTGAAATTAGATTCTTGTTGGCCATTCCCTTGCAGATAGAAGTTAGATGAGTGAGAAAGACTAATTCTATAGTCATAACAGAATAGGGAAAACCCCAAAGAGGAAAAGCTACTAGCATTGTCAACAACAATTTTCTTAGGAATGCCAAATTTGACCAAAATATTTTCTTTCAGGAAGTTGCAAACAATTTTAGAGGTGGTATGCTTCACAGGAATGGCCTCCACCCATTTACTAAAATAATCAGTGGTAGTTAAAATATGAGTGTGGCCAACACTAGAATTAGGATTGATGGGTCCAATATAATCAAATCCCCACTATTGACATGGTTCATCAATTACTACTAGTCTCAGGGGTAGTGCAGCTAGGTGAGGCCTACTGGTAAATCTCAAACACTTTTCACATTTAGATACCCATTCATAAGCATCTTTAAACATACTTGGCTAGTAGAAACACTATAGTAAGATTTTAAAAGTTGTCACTGAGGCAGAAATGTGCCCTCCATAGGCTTTGTTGTGAAAAGTTTCCAACAACTTCCCCTATTGTTCCCTATCTACACACCTTAAGAAAGTACCATCCACTCCTTTCTTATATAAATTTCCTTCCTAGAGAACATACTTATTAGCTTTCAGTTTCAAATTCCTCTTCTCCTTAGTAGACAAGTGAGGTGGGCATTCACTAGAAGTCAACAGATAAGAAACATTTGAAAACCACTCATCAGTAGTGCTAGCGAACAAAACCAGTGCAGATCTTCATATTTAGAAGCTTTATTCTCGACAATCATTTTGCACAAGCCCCTACTTCTAACCAGAGTTTTAGGCTTGAGATCAATATCATACTCTTGCACCAGTTGAAAAGAAGCAAGGTACACGGAACACACTTCCTACACTAATCTAATGAGGGGAATGGAGTGCAAATTCATTTTAATCTTGACAATTGCAGCAACATTAAACTAATAATATAAAGATTACAACAACAACACAACACAGAAAGAAGGTGACACAAGATATACCATGGGGAAAACCTTTTCAGGTAAAAAACCCCACACTCTAAACCTGCACAATGTATTATCAAAACAAAAATAGTTTATAATACACTTGTAATGCAAGTCTTCCAAGAGTCTATAAAATTCAATTCTGGAGTTAATCTGGCAACATAACAGTACCTATAAAAACACTATACAACTACAACTCCAAACTATGCAATATATAGGGATTTTAAGGCATATCTTGGAAGCATCTTGGGATAGGCATCCACCTTGGCCACATGGCCATACTCATCATCAAAGGACACTTGTCCTTGATGTAATAACACCTCTTACATCTATCATACATGATAGATTTGACTTTTCCCAAGTTGGAGTGCTCCATGCTAAAAATAGACTATGACAGATGCTCTTACGCATCTTACAGCTGTGATAGATTTTCCCAACCTAGCAACCTTAAATGTTTTAAGAGAATCCGTCTTACGTGACTAAATATAGAATATTCCTCTTACAACATGTCATAGCCCAACTTGGGTGCCCAAAGATGCCTTTCCCTCATGCAAAGATGCCAACCAACACTTGTCATCACTTGTCATAAGAATCTCCAAACTTGGCTCTTATGCATCATAGATTATGTCATATGGAATATCCTCTTTCACATACCACAAGATGCTGACACACGGAAAATTAATGCCACCTTAATATGGGACACCCAAATCCATGTAGGATTGACTTGACCATCCAAGTCACATTCCAAGTAAGCTGACATGTCACCATGCCACCGCAACTATGTGATCAAACTGAATGTGCAAGTAAACACAATATTAGGCAATAATTAAATATGCAATTAAATTATCAATGCTAGGAAATTGTAAAGGTTGAGACAACTGAATTCCCAACATTCTCCCACTTGTTGAACACCTTACAAGAGCCAAAAGAAATGACAAGATTTTAGCTGCTAGGGGCTGAGAGGCCCATAGACTTTGAACACCATCTAAACTTATCTATACCCATAGGTTTAGTCAATGCATCTGCAACATTCTTCAAAGTGTCCACTTTTTCCAACAACACCTTCCCATCTTCTACCATATCTCGAACAAAATGAAACTGAACATCAATGTGCTTTGTTCTAGCATGGAAGGTAGGATTATTTGCTAAGCAAATCACACTCTGACTATGACAATGGATAGTAATATTTCCTGCATTAAAACCAACATCTGAACACAACCTTTTAAGCTAAATGGCTTCCTTACAACCATGAGTTGCTGCCATATACTCTACTTCTGTCATGGACAAAGTAACCACAGGTTGTCACTTACTCATCCAACTAATAGCACCACTAAACATGGTAAACACATACGCACTGGTGGATCTCCTGGTGTCAATGTCACCTGCCCAATTAGAATCCACAAAACCACAAATACTCACCGAATGCTAAGGTCCAGTAGGATAACCATGATAACATAAGGAATACTCAGAAGTACCCCTCAAATATCTGAACACTCTCTTCACTGCATCCCAATGTACCCATCCAGGATTAGCCATAAATTAACTAAGGACCCCATTGCTTGGGCAATGTCTGGTCTTGTACAGACCATAGCATACATCAAGCTACCAACTATACTAGCATAAGGTACTCTTCTCATATCCTCCATCTCAGAAGGAGACTTTGGACAATCATCAACATATAACTTTGTCCCCATTGTAATAGGAATAGTCAACGGTCTGCAATCCACCATGCTAAATCTCTCCAACACAGTGTTAACATACTTACTTTGGCCTAGCCAAAGTTTTCAATTTGCTCTATCTCTTTGGATCTCCATCCAAAGAATGTACCTAGTTGCTCCTAAGTTTTTTATTTCAAACTGTGCTAACAACTGAGACTTCAAATCAGAAATCATATTCTTACCATTTCCTATCAACAACATATCATCAACATACAGTGCAATTATGAGAATACGATCATTGTCAAACTTGTGATATATACAATGATCTGATTTTAATCTCAGATATCCAATTGAAAACACAAAGACATCAAATTTCAAGTACCACATCCTAGGAGATTGTTTCAATCCATACAAGACTTCTTTAACTTGCAAGACAAATTTTCTTTACCTTTCACTATGTAGTGCTCTAGCTGTGACATGTAAATCTCTTCCTCCAAATCACCATGAAGGAATGTTGTTTTCACATCCATTTGCTCCACCTCTAAATCATAAGCTGCTGCAAGAGATAAGAGGAATCGAATAGATTTCAACTTTGTAACGGGAGAGAAAATTTCACCATAATAAATTCCCTCCACTTGTGAATACCGCTTCGCAACCAATCTGGTCTTGTACTTTTCAACACTGCCATCTACACCAAGTTTCTTCTTGAACACCCGTTTGCATCCAATAGGTTTCTATCCATCAGGCAAAGGCACCAAGTCCCAAGTTTTGTTCTTTTCCAAAGAAGCCATCTCATCCTCCATGGCCTCTTTCTAGGAACCCACATCTTTCATGTCCATAGCCTTTGACATAGTTCTAGGCTCATTAGTGTTAGTAAGCAAAGCAAAAGCACAACTAGAATCAAGCAATGAATAACGAAGCCTATCAAGTTGCTTCCTTGTTCATGTAGACCTCCTCAAAGGCTGAGGTTGAGGTTCTACTTCTTCTTCTGAACTTTCAGAGATGCGAGAGCTCTCCTCATCATCAGATCTCACAGGGTCTGTCAGTTCAATCTTCTCAAGAGTAGAAGGAAACTGAACCACATCCTCTTTCTTTTCTATTTCTTCTAGATGTAGAACAATGGGAGAAGGTGTTAGCTCTCTGAAGATAACACTTCTACTATATAACACTTTTTTAGCCACAGGATCCCAAAGCTTATATCCTTTCACACCAACACCATAGCTAATGAAAATACACTTAACATCCTTGTTTTCCAATTTAGACTCTTTCTCCCTAGGCACATGTATATATGCCTCACAACCAAAAATATGAAGATGTCTAGCTGAAGGCTTATTACCAGACCACACCTCCATGGGTGTCTTACCAACAAGAGTTGATGTAGGAGATTTGTTTACTAGATAGCAAGCAGTGGCTACACTTTCATCCCAAAACTTTTGTTCGAGGCTTTCTCCACTAAGCATACTCCTAGCCCTCTCCATCAGTGTCTTGTTCATCCTCTCTACAACTCCATTTTGCTGTGGGGTGTATGGAGTTGTCTTATGTCTTTCAATCCCTTGCTCTTTATAGAATTTATCAAACTCTACCAAACAAAACTCACCACCATTATCAGTTCTCAAACACTTAATCCTTTTACTAGTATGATTTTCAGCAAAAGCTTTAAACTCTTTAAACTGACTACAAACTTTAGATTTTCTTTTGAGAAAATAAATCCATGTCCTTCTACTATAATCATCTATGAAAGATACAAAATATATAGATTTGGAAATCTAAGGAACACTAACAGGACCAAACACATCAGAATGAACAAGGTCCAATACACCAGAAGACTTGTGAGAACTAGAGTAAAACTAAACATGGTTTTGCTTTCCATAAACACAATGTTCGCAAAATTCAAACTTGAGATTACAATCATTTAACCCCTCAATGAGGTTTTTATTTTTTAGGGTTCACAGACCCTTCTCACCAATGAGGCCATATCTCAAATGCCATAACATAGTCTTTTCAGCAGGACGCTTAACTTCCAAAGCATGTGCACTACCATCAGAAAGTGTTACAACAGATTTCTTCACTGCTTGTTCAGATGGTGGGGATGAAATGATTGCAACTCTTTTCTTCGAGTCAGAAGAACTATTGCATTGTGAAGTACATGCCTCTAGCTAAAATAGAGTACCTCTCTGAGTACCCTTTGCAAGCACCATAGATCCTTTAGTCATCTTGTATCCATCCTTCGAAAAGACAACCTGTACACCTTCATCATTCAACATACTTATAGAAAGCAGGTTCCGTACCAAGCCTAGGATGTGTATAACCCTAGTGACCCCCTTCACTCATCCATCAGGGAATTGGATTGAGACTCTTCCACGACCAACAATCTTTAGATGAGAATCGTCACCTAGGTATACTTTTCCACCATCGAACTCTTCATACTTTGTGAACTAGCTTTGATGAGAGGTCATGTGGAATGATGCACTAGAATCTATCATCCACACATCATCAGATGCATGGGTGGCCAGGGCTACAATGAAGGCATCACCATCATCTTGTGACTTGTCAGAATCTGAATCTGGGACATTCTTTTTTTTTTCCTCTTTGCATTCCTTTCGAAAATGCTCAGATTTACCATAGTTACAACAGAGAGCCTTGGACTTTCCAGAAGATTTGGATCTCCCATGGGATTTGGATCTACCCTTCTTAGCTTTCTTGTCCTTCCTCTTCCCTTTCTCCTTGGGGCTTCCACGAACTGCAAGAGCCTCTTTGGCTGCCTCAGAAGACTTTCTCCGCATCTCTTTAGATAACAGCAAAGATACCACTTCATCCATTTTGAAAGTGGATGTGGTGCTCCCAACAACCATAATAAGATGATCCCACAAATCTGACAGAGAACAAAATAGGGTCATACACCGATCCTCCTCCTCCATCTTCACACCAATGGATGCTAACTGTGCAACCAACATGTTGAAAGCATTCAGGTGATCTACAACAGATCCTACATCCTCCATCCTCAGAGAATACAACTTCTTTCGTAGACAAGGTTTGTTCACCAGGGATTTGGCCTGATAAACATCACCCAACTTCTTCCACAGATCATTTGCAGTCTTCTCCTCATGGACATTTAATAGGACAGGATCAACAAGACTAAGTGTTATGAGACCCTTAGTCTTCTGATCTTTGATATCCCAATTA
This sequence comes from Cunninghamia lanceolata, assembly GCA_027924645.1. Classification (NCBI taxonomy): domain Eukaryota; kingdom Viridiplantae; phylum Streptophyta; class Pinopsida; order Cupressales; family Cupressaceae; genus Cunninghamia; species Cunninghamia lanceolata. Next base: position 7,438,357 of record BSBN01000635.1, on the reverse strand, counting down.
TCTTGTGCCATTACAATTGGTTTTGTGCCATTAATGGTTTCCCATAAATCTCTATCAACAAGCATGTCTTCCATCTTGAGTTTCCACAACTCAAAATTGTTGTCATTAAAGTTCTCCACCTCTATTCTTCTAGATGTGCTTGCCATCTTTTTGCTGCAACATGATCACAGAATACTCTACACGACTCCCACTCAATCGAAGATTAGCTCAAAAACCCCTACCCAACAACTAGGATCATAGGTGATCAAGCTCTGATACCAACTGAAAGGAAGCAAGGTACACAGAACACACTTCCTACACCAATCTAATGAGGAGAATGGAGTGCAAATTCATTTTAATCCTTATAATTGCAGCAACATTAAACTAATAACATAAAGATTACAGCAGCAACACAACACAGAAAGAAGGTGACACAAGATATACCGTGGGGAAAACCTTTTCAGGTAAAAAACCCCACACTCTAAACCTACACAATGTATTATCAAAACAGCAATAGTTTACAATACACTTGCAATGCAAGTCTTCCAAGAGTCTACAAATGTTGATTCTAGAGTTAATCCAGAAGCATAATAGTACCTGCAAAAACACTATGCAACTACAACTCCAAACTATGCAATATATAGGGATTTCAAGGCATATCTTGGAAGCATCTTGGGATAGGTGTCCACCTTGGCCACATGACCATATTCATCATCAAAGGGCACTTGTCCTTGCTGCAATAACACCTCTTACATCTATCATACATGGCAGATTTGACTTTTCCAAAGTTGGAGCGCTCCATGCTAAAAATAGACTATGACAGATGCTCTTACACATCTTACAGCTGTTATAGATTTTCCCAACATAACAACCTTAAATGTTGTAAGAGAATCTGTCATACATGACTAAATATAGCATATTACTTTTACAACATGTCATAGCCCAACTTGGGTACCCAAAGATGCCTTTCCCTCATGCAAAGATGCCAACTGACACTTGTCATCACTTGTCATAAGAATCTCCAAACTTGGCTGTTACGCATCATAGATTTTGTCATATGGAATATCCTCTTCCACATACCACAAGATGCTGACACATGGCAAATTAATGCTACCTCAATATGGGACGCCCAAATCCATGTAGGATTGACTTGACCATCCTAGTCACATTCCAAGTAAGCTGACATGTCACCATGCCACCTCAACTATGTGACCAAACTGAATGTGCAAGTAAATACGATATTAGGCAATAATTAAATATACAATTAAATTACCAATGCTAGGAAATTGTAAAGGTTGAGACACCTTAATTCCCAACACCCTTGCCACCCAATCTCCCCCCTTATTACAACCAATCTTCTATTGAGTCAGAATACTCTTAACAATGGGGTAAGGGACAAATACAATAGCATGAGAATGTAAGATATAAAACCTAATTTTTTTAGAGCCTTTACTACTGCATAAGTGTGCTTCTCTAGAGGAGAGTATTTCAATTCATGCTTCTTCAAAGGCACACTCATAAAGGCAATTGGAGCTTCAATTCCCTGTTCATTTTATTGCAATAAAATTGTTGATAGTGTATGCTTAGATGAATAATAGTAAATAATGCAATCTTTTTAAAAATTTGGATGCACTAGAGTAGGGGCATTACCAATGGCTATTTTGATGTCTTCAAACACATTCTTACCTTCCTCATTCCATTTTAAGACTAGATGGTTCTTCATCATTTCTGTGATGTATCTAGTCAATTCAACAAAGTTAGGGATGAATCTCCTTAATAAATTACCCTGACCAAAGAATGATCTGGTATTATTTATTGATGTGGGAAGACTTAGTCACTGAATTGCTTTGATCCTTTCTGGATCAATCTTTATGGAATCCTTGGAGACAATGTGACCTAACAACTTACCTTTAGTGACTACGAATATAGACTTCTTAGGGTTCAGAGAGATGCCATGATCCCTACATCATTATAGCACTACTTCTAAGTCATGAAGGTGACCAGATCTTCTTTTTGAAAAGACTGTCAAGTCATCAAGGTAAACAACAATAATTTTTTTCTTCAAATCCCTAAATGTCAAATCCATTGCTCTTTGAAAGGTGGCCCCAACATTTGTAAGGCCGAAGGGCATCCTATTGTAAGAAAACACACCAATGGCAGTGGTAAAAGTAGTTTTATGTTGGTCTTCAGGGGCTACTTCTATATGATTGTACCTTGAAAAACTATCCATCATGGACATCATTTCTGAGCTAGACATAGTTTGCAAGATGTGGTCCATTACTAGTAAAGGATAGTTATCCTTAAGAGATGCTTGATTTAAATTGAAGAAATCAACACAAATTCTAATCTCCACATTCTTCTTTCTAACTAGTACAATATTAGTAGCCCATGTAGAGTGGTGATTAGGATAGATAATCTTAGCTTTCAACATTTTATCAATTTCACTAAAAATAGCCTCGACCGCTTTAGGATTGTATGTCCTTTGCTTCTTTCAAAATGGAGATGTCTTGGGCCTTAGTGGGATGTGGTGTTGTATTTCGCCATTTCTGAACCTCTTTAGGTCTGCATAACATCGCACAAATATATCCTTATACCAAATCAACATTGAAATCAAGTGCTCTCTTTCCTTAGGAGAGCAACATTTCCTAATACAGACTATTTTGGGGTCCTCTCAGTGCCTATATTGACATGATCATATTTAGAAGATGACCTAATGGAAACTATACTCTTTTGTTTATTATATTGATAATGTCTATTAAAAAGATCCTCGAGGGACGGTGCCTATTAGAGTCCTTTTTCTCCACAAGTACATTAACCACCTTCCAGAAATGCACTATACATATAGCGCCCTTCTTCATGGGCTACAAAACGATTGTGTGATGTCTGTGCAAAACTCTCTCCATTGTCATGCCAGTGAGCTGGGTGAAGAATTAGAGGAGCTGACTCATGGTGTTTTCTAGGCTTTGCATTTCCTTGTGCATTTCTAACCTCCTCCTCCTACTACTGTTGATGATGATGCTCCAGCGAATCTTGAACAACATGGGTTTCTATTTGAATATCTTAATGTTATTAATTAATGCTAGTGTTTGTATAATGTAATGCCTCCTCGTTTTTGGCTTGTGATAGTTGCTAGTTTCACATTACCCTTTTGTCAGTTTTGAGACAGTTGTTAGTTCTTCCATTGCATTTAGATAGTTCTAAGACATTTGAGTTGTTTGGCCTATGGTTTATGCTTATTATGATCATGATAGACTATTTTTGACTGATATAGTTTTGACATGTGTTATGAGTTTATGATGACATTATTGTTATTCCAGTTATGATGAGATTGACATGATTAGTGATGGTTTAATATTATCATGTTTTATGCAATTTGTTGATATCTGATTTTAAATAAAAATGGTTCTAGTCTTGTGCCAGAGTAGGGACAGTGTAGTACTACTCATTCCGAGTGGCACCCTACTACGCCATGATTCTTTGACTCTGTGTATGTTGATATATATGCAGTCGATCGTATACAACCTATTGTTCTTATGCAGGTTACAAGTACCGGGCCTCGACTCCACCTGACTTAGCAGGTCTGAGCGGGCCCCTACACCAATGGATAACGTTGATGGAGATAACATGAGGTTTACTTCCTAGGTCAGTTCAACCTTCAGTTGGTTAGTCATCATGTGGTTTGTATGTTTATTGTCGATTCATTGTCTAGTCAGTCTATGTGTATTGTAGTATGCATAATGGATCGATATTATTATAATAATTTTGCTTAGTCGTAAAATGGGAATACTTGTAGTGGAAGACTATTTAAGCAAATTTTAATGCAAAATCAACTAACTATTCTAATGGTTGTAAAATATTTATACTTATGGGTCAAAAGCTTTATGTTAATTCAATAATATATATATAGTTTTGGATAGAATCATTCTGGGGGAATAAATAAATGTGGTTAATTGTCATTTATGATTCTAGAATGGGGAATCTCTATTATTAGTAAAAATTTAAATTCTTCTGGTAGAGAGGATTCTTGGGAATGGATTTGGTGTGAGTGGGCATTTATGACTGGGGCTATTTTGCTTCAAGGGAAATTTTAGGAAGGGTCATTCGAAGAAAGAGGAATTGAGCAGGCAAGAAGAGAATTGGGGAAAATAGCTCAGTCTGGGTATGTGTTCTGTCTCGATTCTTTGAGATTTGTCGCTTTAGTTTTAGTCAATGAATGAATTGTTTTATGTTGTCTTGATAATAAAATTGATCTGCTCTGTTTTGCAACACCAATGCAAATCCTTCTGGAGATTTCACTGGTTTGCTAGTATGTCATATTTTCAAAACTTTTGCATCATTGAAATCTCATTTCTCCATTATGTTTTCCTCGACATAACTCTTTCTTTTGAACCTGGCATATCGTAATGCTCACATTTGATCTTATCATATGTTGACTCTGTAGATCCTTGATTTAGGTAGTGAGGTTGAATGTATGCTGTATCCTTATTGAGACCCTAGCTTTTTCTAAACTCTTGCAGCACTTTCATTTTGGTCAATGATGGACCTTGCATAATTTTCTAAGGCATGTCAGACTCACCTTGTCTTTTGTAAATCAATATTCAATTAATCCATAGCCATGTTTTTTGTGAGCCTCGATATTAGAACATCATTGTTCTAGGAAATCCATCTAATTTTACTCAAATGAAGTATCACTTGATGTTCACTAGCTTGATTGTTATTCCTCAGTCAATGAGCTATACCTGCTTGCAACAATTATAAGAAATAGATTTTGAGTGTGTAAAAAAAACTGTTCATGACCACTTCATGGAATTATCCCAGCCAAGACAAAACTGATTTTATACCTCTGTCTTACCAGTGTCGTGTTGTCGCATTTGATCCATTTTGTTCTTCTGTTGATGTGTCGAAAGGTCATGAGCCATGTGCTACCTATGTTGAATGCTTTCAATAAAATTTTTTACCCTGCCCATTTAATTGAATGGCAGCTATTATCATGCTACATTCTATATGTCACCACTTGAATGCTATTTCTATTTTATTATTTAGCTTTCTGTGCAAACAAACTGAGAGTGTCGATCGATGATTGAATAGTAAGCCTAAGTTTCGATGCCCCATCGACCCCTTGGTGACATGATGGGATGTCATCGATCATCTCTTTTACCTTTCATGTTCGGTGTGATATTAATCTTTTAACATTGCTGCATTATATAGCATCCAACAATCATTGCTTTTGGCCTTGTATGCCTTCGAGCCATGTGATATACTTACATTGCAAGAGTGGCTATTGAGCTCTTTAACGAACTAGTGAAATGCCAACTTAGTTGATGAGCTTAGATGTGATCATTCTGCAAACGCCTATCCTCTCAACAATTCATTGTTCATTATTACATTTTGAGCCGATTCTTGGCCAGTGAATGGAATCCTTTTTTTTACATGTTTTAACATCTCTTTAATAGAATTGGCCGCCTACAATGATGGTACATCATGGCCAAGTTATGTTACAATCTTTTTTAGCAAGAAATTAGCCTAGTCGTTATGTTAGAGATTAGGTCATTTTCTTTTTAGCAATTTCTTTGTAGAAGTTGATGTAATTAGTAAGAGATATGGTTTCTATGTTATTCGATGGTTTGTGAATTTATATAGTTAAGTCTTTAAAATAGAATATATTGATGATATGTTTAGAGTCAATTTATCATATCATATATGTTTAGTATTATAAGAGTTGTCGAAGGGTATAAACCTTGTATTTAAAATTAATGGAATGTTATTTTCATTTGTTAAATTTTAATTTATGTTTATAATGCAATTGTAGTATAGTTCATTATTATGGAAAGTTGATGTTAGAATATTAGATTATTGTTTGAAAGCTAGAGTGTTTAAATGTTAGTATAGTTATTTTCTTATGTAGCTTGTTTTGGCAGAATAATTGTGTTATAGCCAAATTGGTTAAGGTTGTTAATTTTGAGCGATAGATATTGTCAAACTATAGTGTCTTCTTTCAGTATATTAAATCATGTTTCGACTAGAGTCTAGGTCTTATCGTAAAGTTGTAATTCTGGGCCTAGGAGGTTATAGTTCATACATTTTCAGTAAATATTTTAATTTATATATATGGTTAGTATAATGTGTCCTTGGCCAAGAATGATTTCCTTGAATTTTGAGGGAAAGAGTTATATAATGGTTCATTATGTTATTCTTTGGTTTCGTGTCATTTTAATTCTACAAGAATGTCCTTGACATTCAACCCTTGTCTCCATATTGGGGAATGAACTTATGTATAGTGGTAAGGATGTTCAATTATCGACTCCAGATGTTAGACTACTTGGGTCTCCGAGCTATTATTGTGTCGTACTGTTTCCAATGATGTATTGTTTTGAGTTTTGAAGTGGATAAGGGAACTGTTATTATTGTGGACAAAATTTGTATGGATTAGGTAATGGATTAGAATCTCTTATAACCCTTGTCCTTGCATGTTATTGGTTTTGGATGGTTGGTTAGAGATTGCTAGGAGAGTGGCTTTCATGGTGGGGCCAATGCCCAAAGTGGCCACCTGGGTAACCCCATGAAAGTAGAATGCAAGTGATAATTTAATAATTTATCTAGGAGGGTTGGGTAGTAAATCACATAACAAGATAAGTAAAGATGCCTCACCCATGCCTTGAGTGCTCTTGCAGGCTAAGGATGGGATGAGAAGGCCTGGTTGGCAAGGCTGACCTTGTTGTCTCCATGAGAGGATAAGTCTACTCTGCATGTGTCACCCTATGGGGCCGGTGCCTAGAGAGAGGCTACCAGGGTAACCATAGATGGGGACTGGCTTCTAGTGAGAGATAGCTTGGGTAACCCATGCTAGGACCATGCGATGACACTCTCCTTACTGCAGTCCAGTTAGACCCTCCTTATCTTTTGTTGTTACCTTTGGAGTGCAGACTTGTCTTGATGATTTGGCTTGTCTTAGTGATTTGTCTTGTTATGTCGAGTATTGTCTTGTCTGTGCAAACTTGTTATTCTATTTTGTCTGCATGGAGTTTGTATCTTGTTGTTGTATTCACCGTTGTAACCTTGACCTAGTGGAATCTCATTGTTATCTCCTAGCTCAGAGGGGTGGACCTCAGGGTTCCACATGGTTGGGAGGCAGAGCTATCCATTGGTCTTCTTGGATTTTTGGTTCGAGATCCATGTAGAAGTGTTCCAGTTCCAGATTTGCTCTACACCTTCAAGTTGATGTATACATTCATAATTGTATTATTTGTAAACCGATGTAATCGGTCTTGTATTCTGGTATTAAACCTTGTAATTATTCATCTCTGCAAATGTGTAAAGTAATGTCCTTCTATTGTATCGTGATGCATATCACTTGTAAGGTTATAATTTTATCTGATGCAATAATGTTCCCTAGAAGTGTTAGCTGTTAATTTCATTTAATGTTGTTATTAGTGTAGTTATATTTAATGATGAATGCATTTCCTTGCTTCAACAAAAAAAAATTCTATAATTTTGCCTCTTGTTAGTCTAACACTCTAGGGTTGCATGATGGGGCATCACATTTTGTATCAGAGCTAGGTTTAAACACTGGGTACTCTGGTTATAACTGAGCCCATTATGTGACCTAGTGCTTAAACTCTGTAGATTAACTTCATCCCTGTTGTTTTCCTTTCTGTGTGTAATAAATCATCTTTTGGTGCTGTAGATAGATGCCTAGAGGTAGGGGTCGAGGTCATGGCAGAGGTTGGGGTCATGGGAGAAGTGGTGGTGGGACACCTCCTCCCAATTCTCCTCATGAGAGTGCTCATGAAGGCAGGGGTCAGAATATGGAAGGTCAGAACTAGCCTGAGGAAGCCCAGTTACGATAGTTACTTGAGGAGGCCCTTACCTGTTTAGGCCCTAGATAGGAGATTGAGCAGCCTAGAGGGGGTCAGGAGGTAGACCAACCAGACCCTCAGGAAAGAGAGAGATCACCCAGGCAGAGAGAGTTGATAGCTAAGCAGGAGGCCACACTAGCAAGCCATATGAGAGATCTACTGAGGGCACGCCCTCCCACCTTTGATGGAGTTGGTAGAGGTCTAGAGGGGAAGACTTGGTTATTGGATTTAGGCAGGTGTTTCACCATGCATCCTTATGGCAGCAACACCAAAGCCAGATGTGCTATTTTACATCTCTGAGGTTTTGCTTCAACTTGGTGGCAGTTAGAGGAGCAGAAGTTGCACTTGGACATTAGCATTGTCTCTTGGGAGTTGTTCTTAGAGAGATTTAGAGCCCATTTCCTATTAGATCATTGGAGGCAGCGTCACGCAGATGAGTTCCATGAGCTGAGGTAGATGGGCATGTTAGTTGAGTAGTATGAGGGCAGATTCTATGAGCTCAAGTAGTATGTGAGTATTAGAGATGATGAGTCTATGTTGGTATAGTATTTTATCAGGGGCCTAAATGCCCAGATCAGCGGAGGGGTTTGTGTATTCGAACCTAAGTCTATGGAGGTAGCAGTGGAGAAACCCTAGTTAGTGGAGGAGAATTTGGCTATGGCACTCGATGGGCATACAGGTGTGCATATTGGTAGTGTACCTTCTTCAGGTATTGGTTCGCATGGTGGACTTACTCAAGCATTAGGATCTCATGCACCCTCAAAGGGTGGATGGCAGCAGCACTCTCAGACCAAACTGAAGAATTCTCAGCCTCAGCAAGGTAATAGATTTTAGTCTAAGAAAGACCGGTCTTGGCAGCGTAATAAGTGCAATCGCTTTGATCAGCCAGCTCAGAGTACGCAGTCCACAGTGAGCAGAGGTAGTTTCTAGTAGTCTAGTGCTTTCCAGGGTGGCGGTGGTTTTGGTAGAGGCACTGGGTGCTTCTCTTGTGGCCAACAGGGCCATATTGCTAGACAGTGTCCTCAGAGGAGTACTTCAGGGTTTGGACATTGACCGGCGGCTTCAGAGCCAATGGTTGGTGATGTAGGCAGATCACACAGAGTCTTTCCAGCGGTGGATAACTATTAGGTAGAGCATCAGGGCACCATGGTTGAGACTTCTAGTTTCATGCGAGGTATTGGTTTTTCTGTTCTTTTTGATTTTGGTGCATCTGATTCATTCATATCTCCTTCTCTTGTGGAGCATTGTGGCTTAGTGGCAACAAAGCAGGATGATAGGTGGTAGGTTGAGTTAGCTTCCGGGGCTAAGGTCGTAGTTGAGTCTCTAGTGCTCGGTTGTGAGTTGAGGATTAGCTCTCTATCTACTACAGTAGACCTTCACATCCTACCCCTTGGTTCATATGATATAGTATTGGGGATGGATTGGCTAGAGGCCCATCGGGCAGTGATCGATTGTCGGCATAAGTCTATTAGATGTGTGGATGATTCTGGTGCAGAGGTGGAGCTTGTAGGAGTTTAGAGACCTATTTCCCTACATATGATCTCCGCTATGCAGCTTAAGATATGCATGCGTTAGGGATGTCAACTTTTTGCAATTTTTGTTAGTGACTTGGAGATGGAGGAGAGTCAAGAGGCATCTCTTGATGATCACCCACTTTTGAGGGAGTATGCTGATGTTTTTCCTTTGGAGATTCTGGGGATGCCACCTAAGAGTGACATCGATTTCAGGATTGATCTTGTTCCTGGCGCAGAGCCCATCTCACGAGCTCCATATAGGATGACCACTCAAGAGCTTAAAGAGCTCCAACTACAGTTGGAGGAGTTGTTAGCCAAGGGATTCATTCAACCTAGTGTCTCTCCTTGGGGAGCACCTGTGATCTTTCTAAAAAAGAAGGATGGATCTCTACGGCTGTGTATCGATTATCGACAACTCAATAAGGTGACAGTGAAAAATAGATACCCCTTGCCTCTGATTGATGATTTGTTTGACCAAATTAAGGGAGCAAAGGTGTTTCCTAAAATTGACCTTAAGTTAGGATACCATTAGTTACGGATTTTTGAGGCAGATATTCATAAGACGGCATTTCATACTCGTTATGGGCAATATGAGTTCATAGTAGTACCATTCGGGTTGATGAATACACCTTCATTTTTCATGAGCTTGATGAATGGTGTTTTCCGCACTTATCTTGACAAGTTTGTCCTTGTATTTTTGGATGATATATTGATCTATTTGAGGACTATGGAGGAGCATGAAGAGCATTTGCGTCAGGTGTTGCAATGTCTAAGAGAAAATCAACTTTATGCTAATTTGTCGAAATGTGAATTCTTTCAGACAAAGGTGAAGTATTTGGGTCATGTCATTCTGGAGAGGGTATTGAGGTGGATCCTTTGAAGATCCAAGCTATTATGGATTGGCTTGCACCTACTAATGTCTCTGAGGTCCACAGTTTTATGGGTTTGGTAGGTTACTATCACCATTTTGTTATGGGATTTTCAAGGATTGCTCGTCCTATTACTTTCCTTCAGAGAAAAGGGAAGAAGTTTGTTTGGTTAGAGCAGTGTTAGGCAGTTTTTCAAACCCTTAAGGAGCAGTTGACCAGTGCACCTATTTTAGCAGTTCCTGATCCTACTAGGGACTTTGTTGTTTGTATAGATGCTTCTTTGGAGGGTCTAGGAGTAGTTCTGATGCAGGATGGTCACGTGATTTCCTATGAGTCTCACAAACTCAAGGATCATGAAGTGAACTATCCCACACATGATCTAGAGTTAGTGGCAGTTGTGCATGCCTTGGTGAGGTGGAGGTATTTTCTCTTAGGGCATCGATTTGAGCTGCACAGTGATCATCATAGTTTGCAATACATTTTTACGTAGCCAAACTTGAATGTGAGGCAAAGGCATTGGATGGAGTTCTTGTGTGAGTATAACTTTGAGGTTAAGTATATTTAGTGCAAAGAGAATGTGGTAGCAGATGCTCTTAGTCTCCAGAGGAATGAGATCTCAGTCGTCTCTCTCATAGTTGATTTGAGAGGTTAGATTCTCGCCGTACTTCCTACAGACAGTTGGTGCCAGGACGTGAAGTCTGAGATTGAGTCTGGTAGATCTTTGGAGGGTAGATTTTCTGGTTACTCTCTTGAGCCAAATGGTCTTTTGCAACATTTGGGTCGTATCTATGTTCCTAGTTCTGAGGGTCTTCATACCCTAGTGTTGTCAGACGCACATCGGGCACCTTATTCTGCTCATCTGGGTGTCAAGAAGATGCATGCAGATCTGCGCCAGCTGTACTTTTGGAGTGGCATGAAGCGGGATATTGCTGATTTTGTGTCGAGATGTCTTGAGTGTCAGAGGGTGAAGGTGGAGCATCAGCACCCTGCAGGTCTTTTGCAGCCTCATTTGATTCCAGAGTTGAAGTGGGACATCATTTCGATTGACTTCATTGTTGGCTTGCCGGTATCCTCTCGTCAACATGATGCTATTATGGTCACTGTGGATAGGTTGATAAAGGTAGCTCACTTCTCTCCTATCCGTTCTTCTTACGATGCTACTATGGTGGCCCGATTGTTCATGGAGGACATTGTCAGACTTCATGGGATTCCTCATAGGATCATCTTCGATAGGGATCTAGTGTTCACTTCCACCCTTTGGACTTCTCTGCAGCATGCCTTGGGGACACAGCTGAACTTTAGTTCATCTTACCATCCTAAGACTGATGGACAAACCGAGAGGGTTAATCAGGTTCCCGAGGATATGCTTAGGATGTATGTGATGGATCGACAAAGCCGTTGGGAGGACTACCTATATCTGGTAGAGTTTGCTTATAATAATGGATATCACAGTTCTATCGACATGTCTCTATTTTAGGCTTTATATGGTCATCCTTGTCGGACCCCTCTAAGTTGGGATCACCTCAGGGATACAGTTCTTCTAGGTCCTGATATGCTTAGAGATATGGAGTAGTAGGTCGAGAGGATTAGAGAGCATTTGGTGGCAGCACAGGACAGACAGAAGAAGTATGCAGATGCTCATAGGATCGATCGACAATTTTTAGTTGGGGATCAGGTGTTCTTGTGTGTACGACCGCGAAAGAGTCCGATCCATTATGGAAAGGGCTCTAAGCTAGCACCATGCTTTGTTGGACCTTTCAAGGTGTTGGAGAGGATCAGTCCTGTTGCTTATCATCTTGCTTTGTCACCCAGTCTTTCATGCATCCATGATGTGTTTCATGTTTTTGTACTTAGACCATACTATCCAGATATTGCTCATGTTCTTGATTAGACTGCTCTATAGGTAGAGGACAGGCAGCTGGCTTTGGAGCTTGTAAGCATTCTACAGCATAGGAGACTTGCTCTCAGGGGCAGAGACATGGAGCAGGTCAGGGTCCAATGGGATCCTAATGACGAGACTTTTGCTACTTGGGAGGATGGTTCCAGGATGAGAGAGTTATACCCTTACTTGTTTGTAGGCTTCTAGGAGTAACCCTAATTCTAGGGGGGAGGATGTAATGCCCCCTCATTTTTGGCTTGTGATAGTTGCTAGTTTCACATTACCCTTTTGTCAGTTCTGAGACATTTGAGTTATTTGGCCTATTGTTTATGCTTATTATGATCGTGATAGACTATTTTCGATGGATATAGTTTTGACATGTGTTATGAGTTTATGATGACATTATTGTTATTCCAATTATGATGAGATTGACATGATTAGTGATGGTTTAATATTATCATGTTTTATGTGATTTGTGGATATCTGATTTTAAATAAAAATGGTTATAGTCTTGTTCCAGAGTAGGGACGGTGTAGTACTACTCATTCTGAGCACCCTACTACCCTATGATTCTCTTACTCTGTGTATGTTGATATATATGCAGTCAATCGTATACAACCTATTGTTCTTATGCAAGTTGCAGGTACCGGGCCTTGACTCCACCTGACTTAGTAGGTCTAAGCGGGCCCCTACACCAATGGATAACGTTGATGGAGATAACATGAGGTTTACTTCCTAGGTTAGTTCAACCATTAGTTGGTTGGTCGTCATGTGGTTTGTATGTTTATTGTCAAGTCATTATCTAGTCAGTCTATGTGTATTCTAGTATGCATAATGGATCGATAATCTTATAATAATTTTTCTTAGTCGTAAAATGGGAATACTTGTAATGGAAGACTATTTAAGCAAATTTTAATGCAGAATAAAGTAACTATTCTAATGATTGTAAAATATTTATACTTATGGGTCAAAAGCTTTAGTTAATTCAATAATATATATATATAGTTTTGGATAGAATCATTTTGGGGGGATAAATAAATGTGGTTAGTTGTCATTTATGATTCCAAAATGGGGAATCTCTGTTATTAGTAAAAATTTAAATTCTTCTGGTAGAGAGGATTCTCAGAAATGGATTTGGTGTGAGTGGGCATTTATGACTGGAGCTATTTTACTTCAAGGGAAATTTTGGGAAGGGTCATTCGAAGAAAGAGGAATTGAGCAGGCAAGAAGAGAATTGGGGAAAATAGCTCAGTCTGGGTATCTATTCTGTCTCGATTCTTTGAGATTTGTCACTTTAGTTTTAGTCAATGAATGAATTGGTTTTATGTTGTCTTGATAATAAAATTGATCTGCTCTGTTTTGCAACACCAATGCAAACCCTTTTGGAGATTTCACTGGTTTGCTAGTATGTCATATTTTCAAAACTTTTGCATCATTGAAATCTTGTTTCTCCATTATGTTTTCCTCAACATAACTCTTTCTTCTGAACTTGGCATATCGTAATGCTCACTATATACGCCTAAAAATGACATGATTCACATTATTCTAAGTTAATTAAATATTGAAATATTTAATTACCTATTCTAAAGTCAAAATTAAATAAATCTTTTATTTAATCCAGTTCTTCCAAACAATTAAATAATTCTTAATTATTTAATTAAATCAATTCATTCTTCCAAATTTAAATAAATCAAATCAAATTTATTTAAATCCTTTCAATCTCCAAAAATAAAATACAATCAAATATTTTATTTATTCTTCCAAATCATGCACAACAATTAAATAAATTTATTTATTTAATTTGCTTTCTTATCTTCTAAATTAAATAATTCTGATTATTTAATTGTTTCTTCCAATAATATCTTCTCTAAATTTAAATAAATCAATTATTTATTTAAGTTATTTTTTCTTCTAAATTGAGTTATCTCTAAATATAATTCAATCTTTTTGCACATGCAATTAAATATTCCTAATATTTAATAAAGAAAAATATCTTCTTATTCTCATGCAAATCCCTTCTTGTTTTAAATCACTTAACTGATTATTGTATTCTTTTAAATGCTTTAACTCATTCTTCTATTCTTGATAACTTCTCTCATGCAAAAGAAAGCAAGACACGTCTTCTTCTTATTTGTTGCATGTTCCCCAACTATTCTATATTGTTGATCTTCTCATTCTCTTTATACCGCTAATCTTCATTCTCTCAAGTCTATAAATTAAACCTCATTCTTCTATTTTATTCATCCAAGCTTTAAGTATCGTTACTCTGTAGGAATTACAGTGCGCCTTTGGCACCCACGTTATTCCTTCATTGCTTGTGATCACATTCGCTACTATGCACTATGCACTATTCATCATTGTGAAGCTCCTCTTCATTGCGGTATTACCATAGCCATTCCTAATCGACATTCTTGAACAAAGCTAAGAAGTGCACTTTTTGAGGGCATCATTCATACATTCAAAGAACGATTGTTATAGGCGATCAATGGAAGTTTCGATCTAAGGAAGGTTTGCTTTGTTATTCATTGCTTTTTTTAATTGAAACTCCTTAGTTCACTATTTCATTGAAGTTTTGGGTATCTAATATTGTTTATATTGCATATTCATTATTGATCCATTTTACCCTTACATTTTTTGGTGCCCACTGTGGGGCCTAGCCCCAAATTTAACCCAAAACTAAGTTTTTGTGTTTTAGAAGGCCGTACACAAGACGAAATAGCGCATACACTCTTTGTTCTGGCGCATCTATCATTTGCCACGACGCACTCGTTACTGCAGCACTTTTACACTTTGTGACAACACTTTTACCATCTGAAATGGCACATCTGCTAGTCCAGCATATATATACTATATTTCAACACTTTTGTCCTTTGTTCCAGCGCACATGTAATTGTGGCGCTTCTGTGCACTATTTCTGCGCATTCAGTCTCTGAAGTGGCGCATCTGTTGTAGGTAGTGATTTTAGGGTTTTTTAGGAGATTTTTGCTAACGCCGACATCTTTACACGAACTCTCTTATCAGTTTTGCAGGCTAGGCACTAGTTTAGATTCATATAGTTGTACTTATTAGATCACACTTCAATTTCTAATGGGAAAGTAAATCGATGCTCATGCAGATCTCACATAGTTTTAACTAGGAAAGGGGTAAATGAATCATTGCTATCTTGTATATCATTGAATCATTGATATTGCTATCTTTTCAAAGTTATTGCTATCTGGATAAAATTGAACTCATCATTGCTATCTTGGTTAAAATTGAACCATTGCTATCTCGATTGACCATCACTTCAAAGTTAACAATTCGTGCTATCATGGATAAAATTGAACTCATCATTGCTAGTTGGGTTAAAACTGAACCATTGCTATCTCGATTGACCATCATTTCAAAGTTAACAACTCGTGCTATGTGGGTAAAATTGAACTCATCATTGCTATTTTGGTGAAAATTGGACCATTGCTATCTTGCTACTCACTTCAAAGTTCTGTGCTTGCCCAAGTAGATAGCTCATCTATTTTTTTTTCATTTTAACTAGGGGAAAAGAACCACTATATACTGTATTTTGGGAATGATACCATGCCTATGCTCTCCCCTATCTTGGGTGATCAAAATGCCAGACATATCATTTTCGCATGTGTTTTTCCTTTAGAGGGGCATGCTCTTGGATACCGCTTATCCAAGTAGGAACGACCCTAAGTGGTAACAGGCTAGACGCCAAGCCCTTCCAAGCCACTATAAATAAATTGTGTTTGGAGTGAAAGCTTCAAACAACAAGTGAAGTTGTGTTATACTGACAACCAACCTCCCCCAAAACCCTCCAAGGCGCAACCCTTGCAGGCTAGGAGACTCCATAACAGAGAGTAGTGCTGCTACATGTATAACCACTCGAACGGTTTCCTTCATTAAACACCTTTGTTCTAGTGTCCAAAAACCCTTGTTATCCATTTGAAGCCTAGGTTTTGTACTTGTTTTTTCTTTTAGTCCAAAAAAGGTCAAAAAAATCACAAAAAAAAAGCATAAAAATATTCTTTGTGCTTGCTGTGTCTTCTTGCTATAATTTCAGAAAATCAGATCAACAAGACCTTCTTGCAACCAAAATACAAAAAACATTAGAAAAATTCCAAAAAATTGCAAAAATACTGAGAAAAACTAGAGCGGCGCATCCATCCTCTATTGCTGCGCATTTGTACCAACCTGTGGCGCATCTATAACAACTTGCAGCGCTTTTACTGTTTGTTACAGCGCATATACCTTTTACCAGTGTGGCGCATCTGTCCTGACTTCCAACACATTTACTAGTTTTTGCAACGCATCTGTTCTGACACATGCGTGACAGTGAGCACTTGCACAATCTTTTCAGGTTTTCTAGGTACCCATTTCAGTCTTGTGTCAGTTTCTGTTGAAATGACAAACCAATTAGAAGTAATTACTCAAGAACTCCAATACCTATGAGAGCAATTAGACTTCAACACCTTGTCCCAAGATCGTATAGCAATTGCTCAAGAACTCCAAGTCATACAACAAGAAATGGCAATCTTACAAGCTCAACGTGTCAATACTAGCTATGCCTCGCCCCAAGCTCATGCATCTATTTCCTGTCTTAATGATGCTCATGACAAGGAAAGCACCACCTCAAGTTAGAAATCGTATACCACTCTGTCTACTAGTCCTCCTTCACTGTCTTCTAAGACACATATCCCAAAGCATACCAATCCTACACCAACACCGCCATCAAGTTCCCCGAGCTCTAAATGGACAACCAAAAAAGCCTCCAATAAGTTTTGGGAAAAATATTTTCCAGATTTACACAGTGAAAGAAAAGCTAGGGAGAACTCTAAATCCACTCCTCTATTGCCTCACTCCTCTACCCATACACCTACCAATGATGTGATCCAAGGGCTACTGGAAGAAAGTCAACCATGTCCCCAAATTCTGGTCCTTGACCTTATCAAAGAGTCTCCAAACATGTCAAATCCTACAACCCTTTCATGTAACTTGCAACCCTTTGAGCATATTGAATAACCTCCTACCATGCACCAAAGTCAAGGTCCATTGCACCTTCATGTTGTTGACCAAGATCCTATCCAAGAGTCTTCTACCTCAACTTCAATTCAAGCACATCAAGAGTTGTGTCAAGAGCACACTTTACAACATGTGGAAACATCAACCCCTTGTCTAAATCAAGGATCAAGACCACTAATTGTGATTGGATCATTTGTGTAGGATTGACTTGACTTGATTGGTATGGACTAAGGATGGACTTGAATTTGAATCACTGCTTGGGTTGACTGGACAAGGATGAAAGATATTATAATAGATAGAATTTTGATCGATAGAAGAATGACTCGACAGAAGGAATCACAAGCTTTTATTTGTATTGATACTTTGTATTTTGGATCATTATTGCATGGGATATGGATGCAAATGGATGAGATATGGATGCTTTTACTTTTTGACATCTTGATGGTGCAAGTATTTTGGAGTGCTTATTTCATCATTGGGCAATTTTTTTTGGTACTTTTTTGAAATATTGTAAGTTAATACAAGCATCTAAGTATAATTGAACTGAGATGACCTGAGCATCACTTACATAGATTTTGATTTAGCAAGTTAATACAAGCATCTAGGTATAATTGAACCGAGATGACTTGAGTATTTCTTGCATATCAATAGACAAGGATTGCCCCCGTTCATGTTAGACCTTTGATGTCCTCGATGATCTTTTTCTGATCATGTCCTTAGACAAGGTTTCACATTACTAAATCTTAATCCACAAACAACAAACAAAGAAAATAATCATGCCCCCATCATAGCATCTCTAGATTTTGGCATCCTCAAGTAGCATAGAAAGTCATGATAGCAAAAATCAAGACTTTGTACCTTAACCATGTTTCCAAACCACAACATTTTTGCATTTAGACGTGTTTGTTTCTTTCCATAATTTGGGTAAAAGTCATTTAAAAGGCCTTAGGAATTTTCTTTGCTTTCGATAGGTTAATGTCCTGCATTAGGATTTCTACTTGAAAGCGGGCTTTTGCTTGCACTTGCTTGCCTGGCAAGAAGATTCCACAATCTTTATTAGTGAGACAGACCCTAAGGGATTGACCTAATGCCTGGGGGGCTCATTGCTAAATGGCCTTGCCTACATGATGACGTAGAGGCAACGTAGTTTGGGGTAAACCCTAATGGACCATGAATGGACTAGAAGAAAGACGACAAGTAATGGGACGAATGGGACTGTGGGAGCCTCAGGGGTGCATAGAAATATGGCCTTGCCTATGTGACGACACAGAGGCAACGTAGTTCATGGACTTGGACCTATGGATACCAATGAGAGACACTACGCTAGGTTGACACTGTGGATAGGATATGGGATAAAACCTTGGTTGACAAGGCAACAAAGAGATAGGGTATCAAGCCATGATAGGTTACCATTAGGTTTTTATTATGGAACAGATATGGATCGAATGGGACGCGAGGAAGAATACTCCCCCTCCCAATATTCCTAGTATATCCATTCAAACTATCAATGAATCAGATCTATCCTCCGACTCCCTTCCCCTTGTGCATCTTGAGCTTATTGACTGGGATCTATGAGGAACCCCACAACTAGATATGTTCCAAAATGATGATGCTTATATTGACTACATGGAACTTAGGGACCACCTACCCAAAGGGGATCATAAAGCTAGTTTCTCTATTGAACTTAATAGTGTGGCTTATTTCGGAGGGGGTGCCAAGCCTTCCAGTTGCAAAAACATCAAAATAAAAACTGGATCTGACGGTGAAAACTGCTTTGCGGCAGTGTCAAATCTTAAAATGGTAAAAAGAAAGGACACATCCGAAGGTGAAAACCCAACTGTGGCACCTGATGATGGAAGGCTTGACACTCTCCCCAATGACATGCACCAGGAGAAGTTTCAGATTGTTGTGGAACCCACAGAGCCTGTTAACATTGGAACAGAGGAACAACCTAAGGTCATTCACTTTGCTAAATCTCTAACCCCACCAGAGAAGACTAAGTTTGTACCATTCTTCAAGAGAAAGCAAGTCAATTTTGCTTGGTCATACGCAGATATGTTGGGGTTAGATCTGGATTTGATTCTACATCATCTTCCATTAGATCCAGGAGTGAAACCAGTGAAACAAAAGCTTAGAAAGATGCATCCACACATAACACTCCTTGTAAAAGAAGAACTCAAGAAATTACTGGATGTAGGGTTCATCAGAGCTATTGACTATCCAGAATGGGTCTCCAACATAGTACCAGTGTCCAAACTAGATGGCCAAGTCAGACTATGCAATGACTTTAGAGATCTAAACAAAGCTTGTCGCAAGGATGATTTTCTGTTGCCAAATATAGATATCATAGTTGACTTAACAGCGCGGCATACCATGTTATCTCTTATGGAAGGCTTCTCAGGATATAATCAGATTAGGATAGCACCAGAAGACTAGCATAAGACAACTTTTACTTGTCCATGGGGCACTTTTTGTTGGAATGTCATGCCATTTGGGCTAAAGAATGTAGGAGCCACATATCAACGTGCTATGACCACTATATTTCATGATATGATGCATGTCACCATGGAAGATTATGTAGATGATATCTTAGCAAAGTCACTCACAAGGGAATCACCCTTTGATGTGTTAAAGAAAGTTTTTCAGAGGTTAGAGCAATTCAAAGTCAGGTTGAACCCAAAGAAATTTGTGTTTGGAGTCACCTTAGGCAAACTCCTAGGTTTTATTGTATCAGCAAATGGAATAGAGGTGGACCCCGCCAAAGTCAAGGCTATCATGGACATGCCACCACCTAAGACTCTTACTCAACTAAGATCTCTACAAGGAAAGCTACAAGCAATCCATAGATTCATATCACAACTGGCAGACAAGTGTCAACCATTCAGTCATCTCCTGCACAAGAACATTCTATTCAGATGGGATGAGAAATGTGAAGAGGAATTCAACAATCTGAAAGAGTATCTTATGAATCCACCTATTCTCATGCCTCCTATCCAAGGGAAACCATTGATACTCTACATATCTGCTACACCTACAGCTCTTGGGGCTCTCCTAGCACAACAAGATTATGAGAATAAGGAAAGAGCCGTCTACTATATCAGTCGCACATTGGTAGGCTATGAGTTGCAATGCTCTCAGATAGAAAGATCATGTCTTGCGGTAGTTTTTGCTTCCCAAAAACTCTGACATTATATGCTTGCACATTTAGTCAAACTCATTGCAAAAATAGATCCACTGAAGTACCTACTAAGCAAAGCAGCTATAACAGGTCGCCTAGCCAAATGGGTAATGCTCCTAAGTGAATACGACATTGAATATGTAGACAGAAAATATATCAAAGGACAAGTCATTGCTGACTAGCTAGCAGATGCACCAATATAGGATACCACACCAATGCAATTTGAGTTTCTGGATGAATCTTTATTCAATGTCTCAACACATTCCTGGAAACTTTACTTTGATGGGTCCTACACAAACCATGGATCGGGGGCAGGAATCTTGTTTGTAACTCCTCATGGTGAAACCATACCGAAGTCTTACCGTCTATTATTTCCATGCACCAATAACATAGCAGAATATGAAGCCTTAGTCATTGGCCTCAAGATGGCAACATATTGGAAAATCAAAGAGCTACATGTCTACGGTGATTCTTAACTGGTGATAAATTAGGTCAATGATGATTACCAAACCAAAGATGAGAAGTTTGTCCCATACAAAAGGATTGTGGATGACTTTAAGGAATACTTTGTGATTATATC
This sequence comes from Cunninghamia lanceolata, assembly GCA_027924645.1. Taxonomy (NCBI): domain Eukaryota; kingdom Viridiplantae; phylum Streptophyta; class Pinopsida; order Cupressales; family Cupressaceae; genus Cunninghamia; species Cunninghamia lanceolata. The sequence goes on along the minus strand of BSBN01000635.1, from coordinate 7,417,483 downwards.
TTTTGAGCAGATACCTCGGATTGAGAACAAAGCAGCAGATGCCATGGTGACCATTGCCTCTCTTCTAGAGATACCAGAGAATGAGTCACGGTATGAGTTCTTAGTGGAAACTATTTGACAACCAGCTTATGATCTTCTTGAGACCTATTCCATATGCCTTTTAGTTGGATCTGATTCACCTTGGTATGGTAAGTTTTATACTTATCTCAAGGACAACACCCTCCCACTTGACTTATCTTCAAACCAACGATGAACCTTTATACGCCAAGCCTCTCACTATACCATTATTGCTGACACCTTATTGTTGGCAAGAGACACTATATGGATTCATGGTTGTTGTCATTGATGGCAACAAAGGTCATTCCACATATCCGCAAGTCATGATATATCTCTACCGGAAGTCAGATTGAAGATTGTTGTGGTCCGGTGAACAAGAACAGAGCATGTGGCAAGGTCCGACAGATTGGTCCGGATCTCTCAGAGGAAGTGTCTTGGCACAGTGCGGATCTGGGGAAGTCAAGAGGACTATCTTGAGTAGTATATTCCAAGGATTTAGCCTCCGGAGATGGACAAGGAAAAAGATATGAATAGTTGAGTACCGGATTCCTGAGAGACAGTGAAAACAGAGGAAGAACTGACTGACTGAGTATCAAACTACTTTCCGGATGTGTTACAGATGATGATAAAGGTTGCGGAGGCATGAATCATGTTTGGCCGACATAATTGATGATATCTACAAGTATATGCTTGATCCGCATTGCTTGGTGAGCAAGGATTCAGCCGACAGAACTAAGTTTGTAAGAAACTAGACTGTTCCGGATGCCGACTAGAAAGATGATGAAATTACTTGTGCGGATATATATAGAGGATGGATTTAGTGGTAAACTGTGCGAATGTGTGTGAGGATATGCGAACAAGTCCAGAGTAGAGCAGAAGTAACAAGAAAGATCCGGTATGTGAAAGGACAGCAGACTAAAGAACAGAGGAAAGATGAAGTGCAGCAGATCAGTATACTGAACCTAACCGGAACTGAACTCCAGCATATGCAGATGCTTCCAATCAGTTCAAGACTGTGATTCTAATCACTTTGTAAGACAGTGTGTCTTCTTGTAGGCAGTGAGCCTCTTGTGAGCAGTGTGCTCGGGCAGTGAGCCCTAATTGGCAAGTGCCATTTTTGTAATTTCCTATTCTTCTAACAGAGAATAATTCTTGGGTTAATCACCCCGTGGTTTTCTCCCTTAACAGGGTTTCCACGTCAAAAATACTGTGTCATGTGTTTCTTATTTCATGGTTTATGTTTTGTGTTTGATTTTATGCTGCTTCAATTAAAAGGAAAGTTTAATAAGGGAAATAATTAGGATAACTGATTCACCCCCCCTCTCAGTTATCAACAATTGGTATCAGAGCCAAGTTCCTCCCAATAGAGCCTAACAGCTTGAGGAAGATCTGGGATTTCAAATGGATGCATATGGTTTAAGGGAGCAACTCAAGACTGCCCTTGAGGATCTTGAACAGTCAAATTCTGAAGTCAGTGAATTAAAGGAAAGACTCAAACAGGCTGATGAATTCATGAGAGAATTAAAAGACAAATTAAGTCTCTCTATGAAAAAGAGAAAGGAGCTGCTTCAACAGTTGGCAAGACCAAGTGAAGAAAGCAATACAAGTGAGGAATTGACTGAGCAAACCAAGTTATGTGAAAAGTTATCAAAAGAAGTCATTATGTTAAGACATGAAATGGAATCAGGAACTATAAAGTTTACTCAAGAGATTGAAGAAAAAAGAAAGGCTGAAGACAATCTAAGACAATCGCTTAAAGAAAAATCAGAAGAATGCCACCAGATGGACAGGATTATCAGACACCTTGAATCTGATCTTGAAGATTCCAAAGATAATGAAGGAAAACTTGAGGATCAAATTGCCTCTCTCAAAAGAGACCTTCAAACAGCAAATGAATATAAAGAGAAATTCAAGATAAGTTCTGCTCAACTTGAAGTTCTTCTTGGAAGTCAAAAGAGGACAGATGACAAGTATGGCTTGGGATATGAGAAAGGAGAAAGCTCCGGATCCGGTCAGAAGAATCTTGGATCAGAAAATCCAAGGAGCAGGCCTAGAAGACCTCCGGTAAGACAGCCAAATGCTCAAAAATATCCATCCTTCAATGGATACTGCCACAGCTGCAACCATTTTGGTCACAAAGCTAATCAGTGCAGAATGAGAATGAATCAGATTAATTCATCCTTCTCCGGACAGTGCTTCAACTGCAAAAGGTATGGACACAAATCCCATGAATGCAGAATTATGCAAGTAAACAAATCATTCAAAGGTAGATGCTTTACATGCAATAGAGTAGGTCATATGGCTAATCAATGCAGATCAAGGGGATATCAGTTAAATATGCAAAGAAATGTTATTTGCCAAATCTGCAATAGGTCCGGTCATAATGCTAAAGTCTGCAGAAACAAGAATCAGGACAAAAGAGGTCCGGTGTATAATCAGAATCAAGACAAGGGTAAACAAAAGATGAATGCGGATGAAGTTAGGAATCAGATGAGCAAGATTTGGGTGAAGAAAAACTCAGAGAATGTAGAGGTTGGATCCGCACCAGATTCTGGTGCTGATATTTCTTCCGGAAATTAAAAGGTGAGCTCAGGCTCAGGGGGAGACTCAAAGAAGATTCTGTTCCCCCAGCCAAACAAGTTGTGCCGGATGTGGCACAAGATGCGGATTAAAGGGTTTGTAGATATAACTCCTGAGATGCTTCAGTCAAGTTTTCAGAGGTCCGCATGGAGTTATGAAGAAGCTGTGTTCGATTAAGTTAGACCTGTTCAGGGAGGTGCTCCGGTATGATAAAGGATTACAAAAGGTCCGGAGAGATCCGGAAGTGCACGATCTTGTCTTGCGGATTGGACAGAGTATTTGGGATGTTCTTGTAATATGTTACCTAGATTTATTCATGATTTAAAGATCCGGATGATATTCAGTGATCAGGACTAATCCGGGATACTCCAAGCTGTCCAGACATGGTAAACCGGAATAATGCAGGTGAAGCATTTATTGCAGACAGATATTAGGGTTTGTGGAGCAATATAAGGGATTTCTCAAAAGTTATCTGCTCATTCTACACTTGAGAAGAAGCGAATAGTGGAGCTCTGCAACAAGGTTCATCAAGCACACCAAGGATCTCCTGCCGAAGCTATTGCATAAAGAAATCAATCCAACCACTCCGTGCAAACCGAAGGCGCTTAAGGTATTCTTCGTTTTTCATTGCCTCACTGCAAATCCTTGAAGAATGGCTACTCCAAACATAGTTAAGATCTCTGATAGACCTCGCCCCTCATTCAAGAAACATCCCTACAAATCATTGGAGGTAGATCCACTAGGAGCCTTCTCTAGTGTTCCCCACGGAGTCTTACATACTGAAGATATTAGGGTTTACATACACGCAAACATTGAGGAATTTGGGGAATTCAAATTAAGAGACCTCTATCACAAGCAACTGATAGACAATGCTTTTGAGCTCAAACCAGAGTATAAGGGTATCCAGAAGAAACAATTTGAGCAATTCATTCATTTCCCTAGCTTTGAAGAAGATGAATGGGTCCGGTATGTACTGAGCAGGATGCATGACAACTTCCTTTGGCTAGATAGACCCTGTAAGATCACAAAAGAAGCAATTAGAGCAGTAACTGGTCTATACTCTTCCGGGGGGGTACCTATCCTCAAATCTGTCAAGAACAACGTTGTAACTGAGGCCACCGGATCAAAATATGATAAGAGGGCAATGACCATTGAAGATATTTCGGATCCGGATATCAAATATGCATCAATGATAATAGGATACAAGATCTATCACTCCAGCAGGGAGAATTCTGTATCCGGAACTGCAATATACACAGCATATGAAATGCTAAGAAAGAATGCAGATTATGATCTTTGTGAACTACTACTAAGCCAATTGATGGAAAATGTACAGAAAATCAAGAAAGACAAGAAGAACTCCTTTAAGTATGGTACTCTCATTGTATGTCTATTCTTTTACTTCATGAATGAGCTACCCGGAACAAGTGGATGGATATGGCAGAATGACAAACCTGTTGCAGTCCAGATAAGAGACTATTTGCATGGACTTGGGGATGCAAAAGCGAGAAATACAGCTCTATGGGGATACTTCAAAAACTTTCAGAGCATGATGCAAGCAAGAGAGAGAATTCCCCAGTCTCTCATTGAGAAATACAAGGACTCAGTATGTTTTATGGTTGACACTGATCAGTGCCTAATGGAGGCAGTGGAGCCAAGGACTGTCTGGATCATGCCCATGGGGTATGAAGTTGATGAACAGATAGTAGAGCTGCATGTTCAACACATGCTAAGTCAGCCCAAAGATCCTAAGGCAGAAAGGTTTGGAACCTTTGAGGAGCTGAGCGTGAAATTACATGTAGAACTCAGGGAACCTGAGATTAAGAGAAAAGTGAGAAAAGAAGTAGAGCACATTGCTCAAGGCCTAGGCATCTCAAAAGAGGCACTTGATGCCAGCCGGGAAAAGAGGAGAAAGGCTGAGGAAGAAGAGAAAAGCACAGAAAGTGCTCCGGTTGAAACCCCCACCCGGACCAGATCATCAAAGAGATCTGCACCTTCCACAACCAAAAGCTCAAAACCGGAAGTCCAGGCATCCGGTAAAAGATCCAAGACAAAAGCATCAAGGGCTTATGAAAGCCAAAAGGATGAAGAGGAAACAGAATCAGATAAGGAAGTAAGAGAAGTAAAGAAACAGAAGAAGAAAGGATCCGGTAAGCCCTCCACAGGCCAAGACAAGGATGAAATGGCAGAGGTAACTGTTGAAAAGCCCACTCTGTCACTAGAGAGCATAATCAAGTCGGTCACGGTGGATGGAAACCTTCAACCAATGACTGAATCCTATGATGACTTCAGTGAGGCAGACCAAAAGACTCTGCAGGAGGCCACAGTGAAATATCTCAACATATATAATAAGGCTTTCATTGAAATAATATCTCTTATTCCTAAAAGCCTAGAAAAGGAAATGGAAGTGAGGAAAAATAATGCTCATGCTAAAGATCTTGAGATCCGGGAGCAGATAGCTATTCAGCTATATCCTCAAATTGATCCCAAGACAATGAACATGATCTTCAAGGACTGCAAAGATGAGTTCAGAAGTAAAGCCAGGATGAATCAGCTCATGCTTGGTGAGACTGACAAAGTGGCACAAGAGACAGAAGAGATCCTCCGGAAGGCCTTCAAAAGGTTCAATCTTCCTGTTGTAGAGGACTTAGGTGCAGAAACAGCTGCTGACTTGGAATCTTCTGTTCCGGAAGAAGTGAGCCCTGAACAAACAAGTGAGGACTTGGGACCCTCTGCTCCAGAAGAAGTGACCCATGAACAAGCAAGCATCTCTCCTCCGGTTTCCCCTACAGTCTCCGGATCCAAAGAAGAAGAGCAATTGCAGGAGAAGGAAGCAGTGGTGACAGACAAAGAGGTTGACAGTTCTAAGACTGCAGAAGAAAAGAAACATCTGTCTCCGGCAAGAGACACTGCACAAACTGTTCAACAATTTTTGAGCAAAGAAACTCTAGAGATTGATGAACCGGAGCTTCTAAAAGGTCCATTTAATTTTGACTCTCTCTCTCCGGTACAAACAATGAAGATAGCTTCATTTGCAAATGCCAAGGCAAATGAAAAGCTCCTGAAGTCTCATATGGAAGACTGTGAGTTGATAGAGGCTGCTTCCGGAGTACTTGTAAAGATCATGCCATCAATTCAAATAGATCCGACTGCCTCCACTTCCGGTAATCTAAAAACCTTAGTCAGCAGTATTGATACACATTTTAATTCTCTAGAAAAATCAGCTGAAGACAAGGTCCGGAAGGAATTTTTGGATAAGAGATTTTCTGAAATATTAGAATTAATCTCTAAGGATAGGAAGATTGTAAGCATTGGAATAAAGAGCTTAGAAAATGCTCTTAAGGATGGCGGTGACATCTACAAATTTTGTATATCCTGGTCAAAGGCAACAACAGCAATTGACAAGAAAATAAAAGAAGAACAGGACAAGCTTCAAAGCTTATCTCAAAGTTTTGATCCTCTCTCTTCCTCTATAATAAATCAAGAATGTCAGACTATTGCAGTCTTGAATGAAATAAAGAATCTTGAGAAGGAGAGGAAGAACATTACCAACCGGATGGGAGAACTTAGAAGGATTATAGTCCCTAAGTTGGAAACGATGCATGAGGCCATCAGTGATGCCCAGACCACCGCCCATACAAAAGATCCGACAGATCTCAGGCGGGCAGAAGCTTTTGCATTTTTGTTGAGTGGTCACATTTCAATCCTGGACAGAATGAAGCTTAGTTGGGCTACTGAAATGGTTCAACTGCAGACATCCTTTGCAGACATTCTGCAGTATATGTGAGTATGTAAATATGCGGCTATATATAGAAAATTTTTGAAAATTTTGGTGTGCGGACCCTACCCTTTGCCATTGATGTCAAAGGGGGAGTGAGGAGCAGTGAAAAATGAGGAATCCAACTCAGGGGGAGTTCCGGAAATTGTATATAAAGACAGAGCATCAGCAAAGGGGGAGCATAGTGTAAACACTTAGTCATTTTTCACTAAGTGTTGCCATCAATGCCAAAGGGGGAGATTGTTGGCAAGAGACACTATATGGATTCATGGTTGTTGTCATTGATGGCAACAAAGGTCATTCCACATATCCGCAAGTCATGATATATCTCTACCGGAAGTCAGATTGAAGATTGTTGTGGTCCGGTGAACAAGAACAGAGCATGTGGCAAGGTCCGACAGATTGGTCCGGATCTCTCAGAGGAAGTGTCTTGGCACAGTGCGGATCTGGGGAAGTCAAGAGGACTATCTTGAGTAGTATATTCCAAGGATTTAGCCTCCGGAGATGGACAAGGAAAAAGATATGAATAGTTGAGTACCGGATTCCTGAGAGACAGTGAAAACAGAGGAAGAACTGACTGACTGAGTATCAAACTACTTTCCGGATGTGTTACAGATGATGATAAAGGTTGCGGAGGCATGAATCATGTTTGGCCGACATAATTGATGATATCTACAAGTATATGCTTGATCCGCATTGCTTGGTGAGCAAGGATTCAGCCGACAGAACTAAGTTTGTAAGAAACTAGACTGTTCCGGATGCCGACTAGAAAGATGATGAAATTACTTGTGCGGATATATATAGAGGATGGATTTAGTGGTAAAGTGTGCGAATGTGTGTGAGGATATGCGAACAAGTCCAGAGTAGAGCAGAAGTAACAAGAAAGATCCGGTATGTGAAAGGACAGCAGACTAAAGAACAGAGGAAAGATGAAGTGCAGCAGATCAGTATACTGAACCTAACCGGAACTGAACTCCAGCATATGCAGATGCTTCCAATCAGTTCAAGACTGTGATTCTAATCACTTTGTAAGACAGTGTGTCTTCTTGTAGGCAGTGAGCCTCTTGTGAGCAGTGTGCTCGGGCAGTGAGCCCTAATTGGCAAGTGCCATTTTTGTAATTTCCTATTCTTCTAACAGAGAATAATTCTTGGGTTAATCACCCCGTGGTTTTCTCCCTTAACAGGGTTTCCACGTCAAAAATACTGTGTCATGTGTTTCTTATTTCATGGTTTATGTTTTGTGTTTGATTTTATGCTGCTTCAATTAAAAGGAAAGTTTAATAAGGGAAATAATTAGGATAACTGATTCACCCCCCCCTCTCAGTTATCAACACTTATACCATCATGGTCTAGATGGTACTTTACTCTGTTGTTTAGAACAAGAAGAATCCATAACCGCCTTACAAGACGTGCACAAAGGGATTTGCAGAACACACTCTAGCAATCCTTCCTTAGCCAAGAAACTCATGCATTTGGGTTATTACTGGCCGAGCATGGAAATAGATTCATGTCGGTTTGTGAAGAAATGCAAGCAGTGCCAAATACATGGGAACTTGATACATGCACCAACTCAAGAGTTGAAACCTTTAATGACACCTTGGCCCTTTTGCCAATGGGGAGTTGACCTTGTGGGAAAGATTCATCCACCCTCATCCAACGGCCATAAATTCATCATAACCACCACTGAGTACTTTACCAAGTGGATTGAAGTCATTCCCATCATCACCATCACAAGTAAGCAAATCTCCTCATTCATCCTGAGTTACCTCATCTGTAGATACAGAATTCCTTCATCCATTATCACAGATAATGGAAGACCCTTCAAAAATCAGGATGTCCAAGAACTCTGTGACCGATTCAAAATCCAACACCATTTCTCTACACCTTATTACCCCCAAGGCAATGATCAAGCTGAAGCATCCAACAAAACCATCTTGAAACTCTTCAAGAAGACAGTCAACGATGCTGGCCGTGATTGGAACATCCAACTCAATCCCGCTTTGTGGGCCTACAGAACCAATATACGCAGTCCCATAGGTGCTACCCCTTATGCCCTTGTCTATGGCTCAGAAGCTATCCTACCCATTGAGGTTTAGTTACCATCTCTCAGGGTGTCGTTAAAAGGTCTCATATCAAATTGATGCAGAGGAAGAGAACAAACTCACTTCATACTGGCAAAGTTCATTACAAAGGATTTCAAATCCACAATCTTATCAAAAACCAAAGCTCTCCACATAGCACCATTTTGTTTTTCTACTTTCAGGCCCAAACCTAACTTCACAAGGCCTTCTCCTATCTTAGGAATGTCAATTCAATAGGAACAAAACACATACCAAGGTCTGATCCACCATGCAAGCAACCAATTCACCATAGACTATCAAACTTCTAGTAGCCTTGTTTTAAGGATTGTTAGAGCATAACTCCCACCATTGGACCCTTCTCAAGACTGTGATGCATGTTTTGAATACCCATTACCAAGTTTTAAAACATATCTAAAACTCAATGTATATTGTTTTGTAAGAAACTGTCCAAAAATGGACTGACAGCGAGCAAATCAGGGCTATTAGGCCTTGTCAACACAAGGGCTTATTTAAAGAGGACACTCCATGACTCCCCACACCTTGCATGTGCTTGGAACACTTCTCACAAGGTCTACACAAGCTTATTAATCCATCAAAGGTCCATTCCCATCAATACTTTAACAAACTCTAAGTCCTATAACTCAAGATTGTCCTCAAGATTTTGTTTTCTGGACTGTATATAGGAAAACAGTCATAAAACTTGGATTTTCTCACATCAACCTTAGATACTTGGTTAGAGACCTCTAGAATAAGGAAGTACATACTACCACAAGCATTTCCACCAAGGATCAATAACATGCAAAAGATAAAAATGAGGGAAACACAGATATCTTAGTCACTGTTTACCCTAACAGAGGGTTTTGACTGTTTTTACAAAAAAATGCAATATCTTATTTAAAACTCCACCAAAATGCATGGGACAAGAAAAAATGGAAGGTGGTTGAAGGAACTCATACTTGCAATCCACTAAGCATGCATACTTGCCCGTACAGGGCCATATAGTACCAAGAAACAATAGATTTATGAAGGAATACAATAAAAACAGTGTTCTTTTATTCATTAGAACTTTCCAATCAACCACCCACGAGTTTACAAAGGTAAACAAGGCCTTTTAAAGGAATTACAATGACCTTTCAGTTTCCCACTGATTTGGGATGAACCAAGAGCCAAATGACTCTTCACATTCCAATTTTTTTTTACATTATTTTGAAAGATAACTTTCCTAATTTGCAAATGAAGACAAACCTAGAACATTTAACCTTCCTAATGGCTTCATCCTCTGAAATATGACATAATTTATCTTATTACAATATTGAACCATTCAAATTTAATCCAACTCCTATGGAAGTCTCAATTTGTCAAGGTGCTCCTGCACCATACAACCAATCAACAAAATTTCCAAGTCCCTTGGAAATGTAACAGCAACAAAAGTCTTTTTCCTCTGTCTTTATCTTCAATCTTCTCAGATTCAATCTTCAAATCTTCATATCAAAAGAAAGGTGACCAACCAACCAACAGAACAAACTACCAGCATCTTTAGGCTCCTTCTACTCCCTTCAGTGGAGTACTCTTCAGGCTGCAACATCAAGTACTTCTTCAATCAGGTATCCATCTCTCACTGCTTCACAACAAACCAACTCACCAAACCATTCATCTCACCCAACAACAAATTATGGTGATGCACCTACCACTCTCTCCTCAGTGGTTTCTCTCTGCACCCTTATCCAGCCTAATCTCCATTGGAGAATGGTCATGACAGACCCCATCTTGTCTACCCACACACACAACCTCAAAAAACATCCTTCTGTAGTTAGATGGACCAAGCACCTGCAACCAAACAACTTAGCAAACAAAATAACGGTCACCAACACAACTCTTCAGCTTTACCTACCTTCTCAGTGATAGGAACAAATACAACATCTCCTTCCAGAGCTTTTGCTAGCTCTGATACCAATCTGATGCAGAGGAAGAGAACAAACTCACTTCATACTGGCAAAGTTCATTACAACGGATTTCAAATCCACAATCTTATCAAAAACCAAAGCTCTCCACATAGCACCATTTTGTTCTTCTACTTTCAGGCCCAAACCTAACTTCACAAGGCCTTCTCCTATCTTAGGAATGTCAATTCAATAGGAACAAAACACATACCAAGGTCTGATCCACCATGCAAGAAACTAATTCACCATAGACTATCAAACTTCTAGTAGCCCTGTTTTAAGGATTGTTAGAGCATAACTCCCACCATTGGACCCTTCTCAAGACTATGATGCATGTTTTGAATACCCATTACCAAGTTTTAAAACATATCTAAAACTCAATGTATATTGTTTTGTAAGAAACTGTCCAAAAATGGACTAACAGCGAGCAAATCAGGGCTATTAGGCCTTGTCAACACAAGGGCTTATTGAAAGAGGACACTCCACGACTCCCAACACCTTGCATATGCTTGGAACATTTCTCACAAGGTTTGCACAAGCTTATTAATCCATCAAAGGTCCATTCCCATCAATACTTTAACAAAGTCTAAGTCCTATAACTCAAGACTGTCCTCAAGATTCTATTTTTTGGACTGTATATAGAAAAATAGTCATAAAACTTGGATTTTCTCACATCAACATTAGATACTTGGTCAGAGACCTCTAGAATATGGAAGTACATACTACCACAAGAATTTCCACCAAGGATCAATAACATGCAAAAGATAAAAACGAGGGAAACACATATATCTCAGTCACTGTTTACCCTAACAGAGGGTTTTGACTGTTTTTACAAAAAATACAATATCTTGTTTAAAAATCCACCAAAATGCATGGGACAAGAAGCAAATGGAAGGTGGTTGAAGGAACTCATACTTGCAATCCACTAAGTGTGCATACTTGCCCGTACAGGGCCGTACAGTACCAAGAAACAACAGATTTCTGAAGGAATACAATAAAAACAGTTTTCTTTTATTCATTAGAACTTTCCAATCAACCACCCATAAGTTTACAAAGGTAAACAAGGCCTTTTAAAGGCATTACAATGACCTTTCAGTTTGCCACTGATTTGGGACAAACCAAGAGCCCAATGACTCTTCACATTCCAAGTTTTTTTTACATTGTTTTGAAAGATAACTTTCCTAATTTGCAAATGAAGACAAACCTAGAACATTTAACCTTCCTAATGACTTCATCCTCTGAAATATGACATAATTTATCTTATTACAATATTGAACCATTCAAATTTAATCCAACTCCTATGGAAGTCTCAATTTGTCAAGGTGCTCCTGCACCACAAATGAAGAATACAGAGTCTCCAGATTGCAAGAACTAGAGTTGCTAGAGGAAAGAAGGCAGAAAGCCTTTGACCATCTCAAAGAATATCAATAGATGATGTCAAGAAGCTATAACCACAGAGTTCATCCAAGGATCTTTAAGGTTGAAGATCTAGTACTTAAAGAGAATCCCTGCAATCAACAGGATAGGGAAAAGAAAGGCAAGTCTGAACCCAACTAGCTTGGGCCTTATGTGATCGTAGCTGCTTATGGATCGGGGGCATATCAGTTAGCAACATTAGAGGGTGAGCTATTAGATGACCCAATCAATAGCATGCATCTTCACCAGTTCTATACCTAGGAGAACCCCAATGTAAGGGGCATAAAATACAAAAAAATTAAAGAATTAGAAAAGTACAAAAAAATTGTCCTTTGGTGAAAACCTGGCAAACAGGCGTCATGTTTACTTTCTAGATTTCATGCAAATAAAAGTAAGTGGTGAAAACCTGGTAAATAGGCGTTACTTGTGATAAACCGCTTCCTCCATCTTTGGGAAACCAATCACCTTGTATCCATTCTTCCTTGCGTCCCATTCGATCCATATCCGTTCCATAATAAAAACCTAATGGTAACCTATCATGGCTTGATACCCTATCTCTTTGTTGCCTTGTCAACCAAGGTTTTATCCCATATCCTATCCATAGTGTCAGCCTAGCATAGTGTCTCTCGTTGGTATCCATAGGTCCAAGTCTGTGAACTATGTTGCCTCTGCATCGCCACGTAGGCAAGGCCATATTTCTATGCATCCCTGAGGCTCCCACAATCCCATTTGTCCCATTTCTTGTCATCTTTCTTCTAGTCCATCCATGGTCCATTAGGGTTTACCCTAAACTATGTTGCCTCTGTGTCATCACGTGGGCAAGGCCATTTAGCAATGAGCCCCCGAGGCACTAGGTCAGTCCCTTAGGGTCCGTCTCACCAATAAAGATTGTGGAATCTTCTCACCAGGCAAGCAAGTTTAAGCAAAAGCTCACTTTCAAGTAGACATCCTGATGCAGGATATTAACCTATCCAAAGCAAAGCAAATTCCTAAGGCCTTTTAAATGATTTTTACCCAAATTATGGCAAGAAACAAACACATCTAAATGCAAAAATGTTTTGTGGTTTGGAAACATGGTTAAGGTACAGAGTCTTGATTTTTTCTATCATGCCTTTCTATGCTACTTGAGGATGCCAAAAGCTAGAGATGATATGATGGGGGCATGATTATTTTCTTTGTTTGCTGTTTGTGGATTAAACTTTAGTAATGTGAAACCTTGTCTAAGGACATGATAGGAAAAAGATCATTGAGGACATCAAAGGTCTAACATGAACGGGGGCAATCCTTGACTGTTGATACACAAGAAATACTTAGGTCATCTCGGTTCAATTATACCTAGATGCTTGTATTAACTTGCTAAATCAAAATCCATGTAAGTGATGCTCAGGTCATCTCAGTTCAATTATACCTAGATGCTTGTATTAACTTACAACATTACAAAAAAGTACCAAAAAAAATCACCCAATGATGAAATAAGCACTTCAAAATACTTGCACCATCAAGATGTCAAAAAGTAAAAGCATCCATATCTCATCCATTTGCATCCATATCCCATGCAATAATGATCCAAAATACAGAGTATCAATACAAATAAAAGCTTGTGATTCCTTCTGTCGAGTCATTCTTCTATCGATCAAAATTCTATCTATCATCATATCTTTCATCCTTGTCTAGTCAACCCGAGTAGTGATTCAAATGTAAGTCCATCCTTAGTCCATACCAATCAAGTCAAGTCAATCTTGCACAAATGATCCAATCACAATCATTGGTCTTGATCCTTGTCTGTTCATAAACCAACTCGATCAGTTAATCAATCAATTGTCTTATACAGGATATTGCATTGTCAAAATCAGACCAACACACGCTTCTTACATGGCATGCTTCATTTCCTGAAACTAGACACTATCCTTCGTGTTGCTCTAGGGATCTATCATTCTCTGCCATGACAACATGCCTGCTATGTTGGTCTAGGGATATATCATTCCCTACCATGACAACACTGTCGTATATCATTATCAGTATATCGTTGGTTTACCACTTGACAGGGGAAATACCTTGCTTGTTCCTATATCATTTGTGCATACTTTCTTACTTGCTTGTGTGTGTTATCATTTTATCTTGCATCACATATCATTCGGCTCTTTCTTCATCCTAACCTGTTTTTCACCTTCTTCATCGTGAGATTATTTGTCTCTCATCCTTCTACCTTCTTCTCGTCCAATCTCCTGAGGGGGCATCATGTCGTCATAACCTGTACTAGGAGCAAACTGGGGCATGTATCATTGTCAGAAAAATTCAATTTCTTTGAAGCAACTCCGTAAACTGCATTGCATCAAAGATGGGCAAAATGTATACGCCTAAAACTGACATGATTCACATTCTTCTAAGTTAATTAAATATTGAAATATTTAATTACCTATTCTAAAGTCAAAATTAAATAAATCTTTTATTTAATCCAGTTCTTCCAAACAATTAAATAATTCTTAATTATTTAATTAAATCAATTCATTCTTCCAAATTTAAATAAATCAAATCAAATTTATTTAAATCCTTTCAATCTCTAAAAATAAAATACAATCAAATATTTTATTTATTCTTCCAAATCATGCACAACAATTAAATAAATTTATTTATTTAATTTGCTTTCTTATCTTCTAAATTAAATAATTCTGATTATTTAATTGTTTCTTCCAATAATATCTTCTCTAAATTTAAATAAATCAATTATTTATTTAAGTTGCTTTTTCTTCTAAATTGAGTTATCTCTAAATATAATTCAATCTTTTTGCACATGCAATTAAATATTCCTAATATTTAATAAAGCAAAATATCTTCTTATTCTCATGCAAATCCCTTCTTCTTGTTTTAAATCACTTAACTGATTATTGTATTCTTTTAAATGCTTTAACTCATTCTTCTATTCTTGATAACTCCTCTCATGCAAAAGAAAGCAAGACACATGTCTTCTTATTCGGTGCACGTTCCTCAACTATTGTATACCATTGATCTTCTCATTCTCTCTATACTGCTAATCTTCATTCTCTCAAGTCTATAAATTGAACCTCATTCTTCTATTTTATTCATCCAAGCTTTAAGTATCATTACTCTGTAGGAATTACAGCGTGCCTTTGGCACCCACGTTATTCCTTCATTGCTTGTGATCACATTCGCTACTACGCACTATGCACTATTCTTCATTGTGAAGCTCCTCTTCATTGCGGTATTACCATAGCCATTCCCAATCGACATTCTTGAACAAAGCTAAGAAGTGCACTCTCTGAGGGCATTATTCATACATTCAAAGAACGATTGTGATAGGTGATCAATGGAAGCTTCGATCTAAGGAAGGTTTGCCTTGTTATTCATTGCTTTATTTTATTGAAACTCCTTAGTTCACTATTTCATTGAAGTTTTGGGTATCTAATATTGTTTATATTGCATATTCATTGTTGATCCAATTTACCCTTACACTCACATTTGATCTTATCATATGTCAACTCTGTAGATCCTTGATTTAGGTAGTGAGGTTGAATGTATGCTGTATCCTTATTGAGACCCTAGCTTTTCCTAAATTCTTGTAACACTTTCATTTTGGTCAATGATGGACCCTGCATAATTTTCTAAGGCATGTCAGACTCACCTTGTCTTCTGTAAATCAATAATCAATTAATCCATAGCCATGTTTTCTGTGAGCCTCTATATTAGAACGCCATTGTTCTAGGAAATCCATCTAATTTTACTCAAATGAAGTATCACTTGATGTTCACTGGCTCACTGTTATGCCTCGGTCCATGAGCTATACCTGCTTGCAATAATTATAAGAAATAGATTTTGAGTGTGTAAAAAAAAAACTGTTCATGGCCACTTCATGGAATTATTCCAGCTAAGATAAAACTAATTTTATGCCTCTATCTTACCAGTGTCGTGTTGTCACATTTGATCCATTTTGTTCTTCTGTTGATGTGTCGAAAGGCTGTGAGCCATGTGCTTCCTATGTCGAATGCCTTCAATCAAAAATTTTGCCCTGCCCATTTAATTGAATGGTAGCCTATTATCATGTTGCATTCTATCTGTCACCACTCGAATACTATTTCTATTTTATTATTTAGTTTTCTGTGCAGACAAACTGAGAGTGTCGACCGATGATTGAATAGTAAGCCTAAGTTTAGATGCCCCATCGACCCATTGGCGACATGATGGGATGTCATCGATCATCTCTTTTACCTTTCATGCTCGGCGTGATATTAATCTTTTAACATTTCTGTATTATGTAGCATCCAACAATCATTGCTTTTGGCCTTGTATGCCTTTGAGCCACATGATATACTTACATTGCATGAGTGGCTATTGAGCTCTTTAACAAACCAGTGAAACACCAACTTAGTTGATGAGCTTAGATGTGATCATTCTGCAAATGCCTATCCTCTCAACAATTCACTGTTCATTACTGCATTTTGAGCCGATTCTCGGCTAGCGAATGCAATCTTTTTTTTTACATGTTTTAACCTCCCTTTAACATAATTGGCCTCCTGCAATGATGGCAAATCATGGCCAAGTTATGTTATAGTCTTTTTTAGCAGGAAATCGGCCTAGTCGTTATGTTAGAGATTAGGTTGTTTTGTTTTTAGCAATTTCTTTGTAGAAGTCGATGTAGTTAGTAAGAGATATGGTTGCTATGTTATTCGATGGTTTGTGAATTTATATAGTTAAGTGTTTAAAATAGAATATATTGATGATACATTTAGAGTCAATTTATCATATAATATATGTTTAGTATTATAAGAGTTGTTGAAGGGTATAAACCTTGTATTTAAAACTAATGGAATGTTATTTGCATTTGTTAAATTTTAATTTATGATTATAATGCAATTGTAGTATAGTTCATTATTATGGAAAGTTGATGTTAGAATATTAGATTATTGTTTGAAAGCTAGAGTGTTTAAATGTTGGTATAGTTATTTTCTTATGTAGCTTGTTTTGGCAAAATAATTGTGTTATAGCCAAATTGGTTAAGGTTGTTAATTTTGAGCGATAGATATTTTCAAACTATAGTCTCTTCTTTCAGTATATTAAATTGTGTTTCGACTAGAGTCTAGGTCTTATCGTAAAGTTGTAATTCTGGGCCTAGGAGGTTATAGTTCATACATTTTCAGTAAGTGTTTTAATTTATATATGTGGTTAGTATAATGTGTCCTTGGCAGGGAATGATTTCCTTGAATTTTGAGGGAAAGAGTTATATAATGGCTCATTATGTTATTCTTTGGTTTCGTGTCATTTTGATTCTACAAGAATGTCCTTGACATTCAACCCTTGTCTCCATATTGGGGAATGAACTTATGTATAGTGGTAAGGATGTTCAATTACTGACTCCAGAGGTTAGACTACTTGGGTCTCCGAGCTATCATTGTGTCGTATTGTTTCTAATGATGTATTATTTTGATTTTTGAAGTGGATAAGGGAAATATTATTGTTGTGCACAAAAGTTGTATGGATTAGGTAATGGATCAGAATCTCTTGTAACCCTTGTCCTTGCATGTTATTTGGTTTTAGATGGTTGGTTAGAGATTGCTAGGAGAGTGGCTTTCATGGTGGCGCCGGTGCCGAAAGTTGCCGCCTTGGTAACCCCATGAAAGTAGAATGCAAGTGATAATTTTATAATTTATCTAGGAGGGTTGGGGTAGTAAATCACATAACAAGATAAGTAAATATGCCTCACCCATGCCTTGAGTGCTCTCACAGGCTAAGGATGGGATGAGAAGGCCTAGTTGGCAAGGCTGACCTCCTTGTCTCCATGAGAGGATAAGTCAGATCCGGATGTTTCACCCTATGGGGCCGGTACCTAGAGAGAGGCTGCTAGGGTAACCATAGATGGGGCCGGCTTCTAGTCAGAGATAGCCTGGGTAACCCATGCTAGGACCATGCAATGACACTCTCCTTACTGCAGTCCAGTTACACCCTTCTTATCTTTTGTTGTTACCTCTGGAGTGCAGACTTGTCTTGATGATTTGGCTTGTCTTAATGATTTGTCTTGTTATGTCAATGGTGCAGGAGCACCTAGAAAATCTTGTTTTCTTTTGTAATATGGTCTATTTGACCAATACATTTTCTTTTTAGTTGTCTCTAGGTCCTTCAGGACCTAGAACCCATTTTGTAAGTCCTAAGTGACTTAAGACATACTTTTGTCATGTTGTAATCACATAATGCCAAAACAGGGCAGTAGGACAGTTTGAGGTAGTTTGGATCAGTTGGTCTCCCAACTGTTTGCATCAGTTGGTTTTCCAACTACTGGCAAGTTGAGTTGATGAAAACACCAAAGGAAGGAACTACCAAAGAGAGGGGGAGAAGTGTGTGAATGTAATTGTGCATTGTTTAGAGGAGAAATAAAACTGTTATGTTCTGTCAATTTGGTTCCCGTTCCCTATAACTGCAATTTGCATAACTATAGATTTCTATTCTTTCTGTGTGCTTTCTATTGTTGCAGTAGGTTGACGTGAAGCATTCCACTAGTACAATTTCTATCAAAATTAGTGGAATGGCTTCATTGTACAAGTATTTGTTTTTCTTTCTCCTTTTGGTTTTATGTTCAACGGTGCAGAGGATCTAGACAGAATGTTTTGCATAGTAGGTCAGCCTAGCATCTCCATGTGATAGGGTTCGGTTGAAGAGGGAAAAAGTAAACTGTGCATCGGAGTATCGCTGGGACTCAAATCAAGTCCACCGAAGTCAAGCAGTCTTGCCGAAGACGAGGGCGGGAAGTCTATCAGTGCATCAGCAACTCCAGAGTAAGTCCCACCGACAGGACAAGTCTCGCCGAGGGAGTTGGTCTATCGGCACATCGGCCAGAGTTTGTAAGTGCTCACCGATGAGAAGATTCTCACCGAAGACACTCACTGAAGACAAAAGTCATCAGGATATCAGAAGCACATCAAAGGATTTTATTGATAAAGTCATGCCCAACTAGTGTTGAAGCCGTCACGGTTAAGATGAGGTGGACTTGACCATCATCGGGGCATTGGTTGAAGGATAGAAGACTTCGCTGATAGAAGTAGGTCTCACCGACGATGAAGAGTTGATCAACTCGGTGCGAGTCCTATTGTACCTTGCCGAAGATGAATTCAATTGAGCTATTGGTGTAAGGTAGATCAACGGTAAGACTTGAGAAGGTCATACTGACCGATGGTTGTCTGACCGATCGAGGTGTATCGGTGGCTAGTAAGTGAAGTCTTGCCGACAGAAAATAAATTTTGATCAATTGTTCATTCCTGCTATGCGCTCTATATCATATTGGTATTAGAGCTAGCAAGATTCTGATTAGTTAGTTGAGTTATTACTGAGTTATTGGTTACAGGTGCTTGATCCATCTTAAAGATGCAAAAGTTGCCAGAGAATGTGTTGGCTACAAACAAGGAAAAGTCTGTGTTTACTAGCCTTCAACAGAGATTAAGCTGGGGAGAAGGTACAGAGAGAGTGACACCACCAAGGAGAGAGTGGTAGGTGCATCTTCCAGGATCTACTCTTGGGTAAGATGGCTGGTTTGCTGAGTTGGTGAGTTGTGTGGTAAGGCAATGAGAAAGATGGATACCTAACTGAAGAAGCACTTGAGGTTGCAGCCTGAAGAGTACTCCATTGATGGGAGTAGATGAGAAGATGACAAGACAGAAGACAAAGTTGAGGACCAAGATGAAGGAAAGATTGAGACAAAGATTCAACTCATGTGGCATGAGTTCTTTTCTAGGTGGGGAGTATGGTGTAGGAGCACCTAGAAAATCATGTTTTCTTTTGTAATAAGGTCTATTTGACCAATGCATTTTCATTTCAGTTGTCTCTAGGTCCTTCAAGACCTAGAACCCATTTTATAAGTCCTAAGTGACTTAAGACACACTTTTGTCATGTTGTAATTGTATAATGCCAAAATAGGGCAGTAGGACAGTTTGAGGTAGTTTGGATTAGTTGGTCTCCCAACTTTTTGCATCGGTTGGTTTTCCAACTACTAGTAGGTTGAGTTGATAAAAACACCAAAGGAACTACCAAAGAGAGGGGGAGAAGTGTGTGAATGTAATTGTGCATTGTTCTGAGGAGAAATAAAATTGTTTTGTTCTGTCAATTTGGTTCCCATTCCCTGTAACTGCAATTTGCATAACTATAGATTTCTATTCTTTCTGTGTACTTTCTATTGTTGCAGTAGGTCAACATGAATCATTCCACTGGTACGACTTCTATCGAAATCAGTGGAATGGCTTCATTATACAAGTATTTGTTTTTGTTTCTCATTTTGTTTTTATGTTCAACGATGTAGAGGATCCAGACAGAATGTTTTGCACAGTAGGTCAGCCTAGCATCTACATGTGCTAGGGTTTGGTTGAAGAGGGAGAAAGTAAACTATGCATCAGCGTATCACTAGGACTCAAATCAAGTCCACTGAAGTCAAGCAGTCTTGCCATAGATGAGGGCGGGAAGTCTATCAGTGCATCGACAACTCTGGAGTAAGTCCCACCAACAGGACAAGTCTCACCAAGGGAGTTGGTCTATCGGTGCATCGGCCAGAGTTTGTAAGTGCTCGCCAACGAGAAGAGTCTCACCGAAGACAAAAGTCATCAGCATATCGGCAGCACATCAAAGGAGTTTACTGATAAAGTCATGCCCAACCGGCGTTGAAGCCATCATGGTTAAGACAAGGGGGACTTGACTGTCATTAGTTGAAGGATAGAAGACTTCACCGATAGAAGTAGGTCTTGCCGACAATGAAGAGTTGATCAACTCAGTGTGAGTCCTGTTGTATCTTGCCGAAGATGAATTCAGTTGAGTTATCAGTGTAAGGTAGATCAATGGTAAGACTTGAGAAGGTCATACCGACTGACGGTTGTCTGACCGATCGAGGTGTATTGGTGGCCAGAAAGTGGAGTCTTGCCGACAGAAAACAAATTTTGATCAATTGTCTGTTCCCGCTATGTGCTCTGCATTAGTCAAGTACTATCTTGTCTGTGCAGACTTGTTATTCTGTTTTGTCTACATGGAGTCTGTATCTTGTTGTTGTATTCATTGTTGTAACCTTGACCTAGTGGAACCTCATTGTTATCTCCTAGCTCGGAGGGGTGGACCTTAGGGTTCCACATGGTTGGGAGGTAGAGCTATCCATTGGTCTTCTTGGATGTTTGGTTCGAGATCTGTGCAGAAGTGTTCTAGTTCTAGATTTTCTCTACACCTTCATGTTGATGTATACATTCTTAATTGTATTATTTGTAAACCAATGTAATCAGTCTTGTATTATGGTATTGAACCTTGTAATTATTCATCTCTGCAAATGTGTAAAGTAATGTCCTTTTGTTTTATCATGATGCATATCACTCGTAAGGTTATAATTTTATTTGATGTAGTTATGTTCCCTAGAAGTGTTAGCTGTTCATTTCATTTAATGTTGTTATTAGTGTAGTTATATTTAATGTTGAATGCATTTCCTTGCTTAAAAAAAAAAATTATGTAATTTGGCCTCTTGTTAGTCTAACACTCTAGGGTTGCATGACGGGGCATCACATATAATCTAATGTTTAGCCTACATATATGATGCTCTAAATGAATAGTTATGTATATCCTACAAAGTATATGTAGAGGTTAATAGCATGCATCTCTTTTTGTAGAAGATTCTTCTCTTTTTGTTTATCTGAGAAGGCTTCATCTATAGTGTTGGCTTTATGTAGTCTATTTTTTTGTTTGGGGTTGGCTTCAAGTTTATTCTTCCCCTTGATCCCCTACATGGGTTTTTTATAATTTTTAGATATTTATATAATATTAATATAATAGTTTAGGTGCTCTGCACCTTTTGCCTAAAAAAAAGATCCTCAAGTGAGACCAAACCTTTAAGGATCTTATTCCCCTTTAGTTTTGATCACCTCAATTCCTTGGCCATTTTGGGAACTGACCTCACCTTCAAGAATATCATTGCTTTTTTTAGCACTTCCTTCAAAGAATATGTTGGCAAATGACACGGCCTTCTCCAGAAAAGAAATAATTTTTTGATAATTGTTGAACACTTGCTAGTGGTTAACATTATTAGGCACATTGGGCCTGTATACTACCTCTACCTTGTATGGTTTATCTTTGAAGTCAGGGTGAGGTAGAAGAAGAGATGCTAAGACATCCAATGAATTGACTCTAGTGTTTTGATCTTTAGGCACAACTTCTATTGAAAAGGCATCAAACTCCTCAAGACAATCCCAAACCCTATTTCTGTAATGCCTTGTCCTCCCATTTTTAATTGTATACAATTTTGTCACCTACTTTACTATGAGTTCAGTGTCACATCTTGCCTTCAACTATTTGATTCCCTTTTCTTTAGCCATCACTAACCCTAGTAGCAAGGCTTCATATTCAGCTGTATTGATAGTATTTTTAAACTCTAACTTATAGGCAAAAGGAATATTGTAATCATCAGGAGAAACAAGAACAATACCAGCATCTGACCCAACAATGGAACAACTTCCATCAAACTCCAAAGTCCATACCTCATTAGATAAGTCAAGGATGATCATATCTGAATTCTCTCCAATGGTAGAAGTAAAGATATAAGTTCCTGTATCAGTCTCCACATATAATATATCCATTCTTGCATTAAGTAGACTTTCTTGCCATCCATAGGTATCAGTGCATGAGACCAATACATTTGTATCTCCCCACCTAGACCTTTGTAGAAACTTTTGCTCAGGAGCATTCCATAGTTTGTGGTAATATCAACCATGAAAATGGTTAGCTTTAACCTCTTATTTGGGTATGCTTCTAGAGCCACTTGTGCATCTTAAATTTGACCTAAAATAGGCACTTGTGAGGAGTGCATATAAAAGCATCTACCACGGGAGGAAGTAGTTGACAAGCTAAGAGCTTTGCCTACTTGAGTAGGCATGACATTGTTAAAGGGCCCAGGGTCTATAACATAGTTACTCAGCTTGTAACCAACAATATACAATGATACATAGAAAGGTTCATGATTTTCAAAGGGATTCTTAGCATGGGAAGCTTTGGAGTGAGAACTTGAACAATTTTGAGTTTTAGCACCATTAGTAGCTTCGTCAGACACTTGTGCATTAAGATGTGAAGGAGAGGGTTCTTGTTTAACATATCTAACAAGCCTATCCAATTCAAAAGGATTAAGCCTAAGATACTCAGCTCAAGAGATATCTAGATTTTGGTGTTTTTGCATGATTCTACTATATCAAAAGAACTAGAAACAACATCTCCAGAGGAGGAAGTAGAGGGTACCTTAGTGGGTGTAGCTTTAGGAACAACAGACTCTACCTTCTTGGAGTTGGTACTTGCATGCCTTGATATAATGTACTTTAGGATACGAGAATGATTACTGGATTGACCTTTAGAATCTTCCTTTTGTTGTGCATGTTGTCCTCTAGCAAATACACACAATTAATATTATCAAGTTTGGTATACACATCTTCCCCTAGCTCTAAATCTGATTCATATTCAATGAAATTGACACTAGCATCAACAGATAGGACCAATTCTTCCTCTACATATGGCTCCTCAGATTGCTCATTCATAGAAAGCATCTACATAAATCTTAACATCTCAAGACAAGATGCACCATCATGATCTATGGTAAGGTAGAAATTTCACATCATGTAGTTCCCTTTGCTAGTTGAAGGACAATTTTTAATCGCCAGTCTTTGAGTAGGACTAGTCAAAGGCAAGGGTCTATTATAGTTCCCTTGTGGCCATTATATTTTCTAGGTACATCATGATAGAAAGGCAACTGAGGGCCCTTAGGCATCTGCCTCTTCAAAGTGATAATGTTGTTGGGCAGTCTTTGAATCATAGGATCAATAGATTCGGTAGCCAGAGGCTTCCCCGTTTGCAAATATTTCTTCCATTTACCTATGGTAATTAGGTTGTCTTCAATAGAAATGACCATCATTTGTGCTGCTATCAGATCAGCTGCACCTTCCCTTTTAATGGGAAAGCTAACATTAGGAGGAAGAGTATTAATGAAGAAACACTTCAATAGAGCATCTCCAGGTCTCACATTCGTAGGAATTCTGTTTACCACTTTATTAATTTTTGTTACAAACTCCCTCATTTGTTCATGTACTTCCTTTGTCATTGAAGATAACTGGGCCACTAGTGTATGCTCATTATCAATTGTCTTGAATCTATTCTCGAATAGTCGTTTCATAGTTTCTGAATCTCTAATAGATGCATTGAGCAAATGTTAGAACCATTCTACTGTAGCATCAATCAAGGACTCCACAAATAACCTCATAGATACATCCTCATGTTGGACACCCAAAATAAAACAAGTCGCAAAGAAAGAATTGATATGCTCATCTGGGGTAACCTTTCCATCTCCCCTGAACTTAGGTATTATCTTACTTGATCCTCTAGGTAAATCGTGAAGTTACAATCTTAGTCTCAAAGGTGTTGGCAAGAGACACTGTGTGGCTTCGTAAGTGTTGTCATTGATGGCAACAAAGTCTATCCCACACATCCATAGTACATAGTATGCCTATACCAGAAGTCAGATTGAAGATTATTTTCCTTCGGTGAACAAGAACAGAGTATGTAACAAGGTCCGACAATCAGGTCCAAATCTCTCAGATGGTGTAACTCAGTAAGTTGCAAACTTGGCCAAGTCAAGAGGGGTATCATGACTACTGTATTCCAAAGATTTAGCCTCTAGTGATAAAGCAAGAAAAAGATATGACCATCTGAGTGTTGGATTCCAATCAGGCAGAGCAGATAGAGGAAGAACTGACCAGTAGAGTATTAGACTTCAATCCAGATGTGTAAAAGGTCCTGATCAAGCAATCTATGATATTATACATTGTTAGCCGACATGATTTATGACTTCTATGCCTATTTTTTTGATGTGCATCACTAATCAAGCATGGATTCAGCTGATAGATTAATAACTTGCAAATATCTTAGGTGTTCTTGTTGCCGACTAAGAAGTTGTTGGGAATCCTTCATGTAGATATATATACCTAATGGATTCAATCTTGTAAGTGTGTGATAGTGATGCTATGTATGGTTAAGTACGAACAAAAGTAGAGACAAGTGCGAAGGCAGTAATTCAAGCCCGAAATGTGACAAAAAGTTATATTAAGTAGAGGAAGAATGAAATGTTCCAGATCAGTATATTGTACCTAACCGGAACTGAAATCCTATATGCATAGATGTTGTTTATTAGTTCAGACACCTTGGTATCATCTATAAGCATTTGTAGACTATAAGTCTCCTATAGGCAGTGGGCCTCTTGTGAGCAGTGTGCTCAGGCAATGAGCCCTAATTGGCAAGTGCCAAATTTGTACTCTTTATTCTTTTAATAGAGAATACAATCTTTGGTTAGTCACCCCATGGTTTTTTTCCTTAACAGGGTTTCCACGTAAAAATCCTTGTGTCATGTGTTAATTTCTTTTTCAGCTCTTATGATTGTCATGTTTTGGCATAACATTAAATGATAAGTTAAGAAAAAGAAAGAAAATAGAAAAGTTATAAGTTAACTGATTCACCACCTCCCCTTAGTTATCTACATTATTTCCAACAATTGGTATCAGAGCAAGGTTCTTCTGAACAAAGCCTAATAGCTTGAGGAAGATCTAGGAATCTGAATGGATGCTTATGGTATGAAGGAACAACTTCAGTCTGCCATAGATGATCTTGAACAATCTAACTCTAAAGTCAATAATTTGAGAGAAAGACTCAAACAAGCTAATGATTTCATAAATGAGCTAAAAGAAAAACTTAGTATCTCTATGAAAAAGAGAAAGGAACTACTTTAAAAATTAGCCAATCAGAGTGAAGTCAATGATACCAATGAAGATCTGAATGAGAAAAATAAGCTATGTGAGAAGCTATCAAAAGAAGTCATTATGGTAAGGCATGAAATGGAATCAAGGGTTATGAGATTCACCCAAGAAATTGAAGAAAAAAGAAAGATTGAAGATAATCTAAAACAATCCCTCAAGGAGAAAATAGAGGACTACCACAAAATGGACATAATGATCAGGCATCTTGAATCCAATCTTGAAGAAGCTAGACACAATGAAGAACAACTTGAGAATCAGATAGACACTCTTAAACAAGATCTTCAAACTACAAATGAATACAAAGAAAAATTCTAGATAATCTTAACCCAAATTGAAGTTCTTCTTGAAAGCCAAAAGAGGGTATATGATAAGCGTGGCTTGGGATATGAGAAAGGTGAAAGCTCTAGATCTGGTTAGAAGAACTTTGGATCAGGAAATCAAAGAAACAGGCCTAGAAGACCTTTGGTAAGGCAACCAAACACTCAAAGATATCCATCCTTCAATGGATACTGCTTCAATTGCAACAAGTTTAGTCACAAAGCAATCTAGTGCAGAAACATAATGAATCAATTCAATCCATCCTTCTCCGGTCAATGTTCCAGTTGCAAAAGGTATGGTCACAAATCTCATGAATGCAAAAATATGCAAATGAACAATTATTTCAATGGTAAATGCTTTGTATGCAATAGAATTAGACATATGGCTAATGAGTGTAGATCAAGAGTATATCATTCAAATAAGCAAAGAAATGTTGTGTGTTACAATTGCAATAGATCCGGTCATATTACCAAATTCTGTAGAAGTAGAAATCAGGATAGAAAAGGTTTGGTGGAACATGATCAGAAACAAGATAAAGGCAAAGGTAAAGTAAATGTGGATGAAGTTCAAAAAGAAATGAGCAAGATTTGGGTAAAAAGGAGTACAATGAATATTGGGGATGGATCCGCACCAGAATCTGGTGCTGATATTCCTTCTAGAAACTAAAAGACTAGCTCTGGTTCAGGGGGAGCTATAGAGAAGATCCCTTTCCCCCAGCCAGTTAGTGAGTGCCTGAATTCAGCACATTGAGTCAAAATAAGAGGTTGCGGTTTAAAAGGTTTGAGGAGACTCACTTGAATATCATCCAGTCTAAATTTGACAAATCTGCATGCAGATTTGAGCTAGTTATGAGGAGATCCTGTATCGACAACTATCCGGTAAAGCAGAATTTCACAGATAGATTTGGTATGATCCAAAATTGAAATATTTCAATCTGTGGACTCATGGCATGTTTGAAAAAGGTGAAAATATGTTCTCAATCATCATAAACAAATGATATGAAGATCCGCAAGACAATCCCAGAAAACCTCATTTGAGAAGCAGGGTAACTAGATGACTTAAAAACTTGTGCATTTATTACAAAAGGAAATTAGGTTTTACATAAGGATAAAAGGATTCTTTCACTCAATATTTACACACTTGCACTCACAAAGAAGAAAAGAAGAGCTCTGCGAAGAAGATCCTACAATTCACTCAAGTTCAACTGAAGATCAAATTAAACCAGAGAATCGTTCTAGTTTCTACTTCAAACCCTAAAGCGTGAAAAGGTATTTCCCTTCTAAAAACTTTCTCTGGATCTCTTGCAATATGGCTACTCTAATGGTTGTCAATATTTCTGATAGGCCGAGACCTAAATTCAAGAAACACCCTTACAAATCTCTAGAAGTTGATCCCTTGGGTGCGTTTTCTAGCATTCTGCACAGAGTCTTGCATGTAGAAGATGTTAGGGTTTATATGCATGCAAACATTGAAGAATTTGGAGACTCAAAATTGATGGATATTTATCACAAATAGCTAATAGATGAGAATTTTGAACTCAAACCTGAATTCAAGGCCCTCTGGGACAAACACTTCAGACATTACATACATTTTCCGTGTTTTGCAAAAGACGATTGGGTACGGTATGTCCTAAGTAGGATGCATGATAATTTTATGTGGCTAATGAGGCCATTCAAAATAACTAAAGATGCCATCAGGGCAGTAGCCACACTGCATTCATCAGGTGGGTTAGCTGCACTCAAATCTGTGAAGAACCAAATGGTAACTGAAGCCATCGGATCAAAATTTGATAAAAGAGCAATGACTATAGATGACATCACGGATCCAGATGTCAGGTTTCCTTCAATGATAATCAGCTACAAAATCTACCATTCAAGCAAGGAGAATTATGTGTCTGGTACAACATTCTATGCTGCATATCAGATGTTGAGGGAAGATGTAGATTATGATTTGTGTGAGCTTCTTCTAAATTAGTTGTTGGAGAACTTGCAGAAGATAAAGAAGGATAAGAAAAATTCCTTTAAATATGGTAGTCTAATACTATGTTTGTTCTTCTATTATATGAATGAGCTACCTGGATCAAATGGTTGGGTCTGGAAAAATGATAAACCCGTTGCAATTCAGATTAGAGATTACATGTATGGACTTGGTGATGCTCAATCCCAAAACACAGCCCTCTAGGGTTACTTTAATAATTTCCAAAGCATAATGCAAGCCAGAGAAATAATACCACAAATAATAGTTGACAAATACAAAGATACAGTCTTCTTCATGGTTGGCATTGATCAATGCCTAATGGAGGCAGTTGAGCCAAGAACTGTATGGATAATGCCTATGGGATATGAAGTTGATGAAAAAATCTTGGAGCTACATATTCAACACCTACTGAGCCAACCTAAGGACACTGAAGCAGAAAGGTTTGGCACCTTTGAAGAGTTAAGTATAAAAATACATGTTGAGTTAAGACAACTGGAGATGAAGAGGAAAGTAAGAAAGGAAGTTGAAGAAATTGCCAAAAGATTTGGCATATCAAAGGAGGGTGTATATGCTAACAGAGAGAAAATAGAGAGGGCAGAGAAAGAAAGACAAGAAGCAAAGAAAGAAAGTGCTCCTATACAAACCTCCTCTCGGACTAGATCCTCCAAAAGCTCAAAGTCTACCAAACCGGAAGTCAAGACATCTAGAATAGGAGAAAAAAGGATGAAGACCAAAGGCACAAGGACATATACACGCCATAAAGATGATGAAGAAACATAATCTGATGAGGAAATCAAGAAAATGAAGAAGAAGAAAACATTCGAGAAGTTCTCTAATAGTAGAAATGAGGAAGAGAAGGTAGAGGAATTTGTTGAAAAGCCCACTCTTTCCATTGATAATATCATCAAGATAGTTACTGTGGATGGGAACCTACAACCTGTGATTGAGTTCTATGATGCATATAGTGATGCTGATAAGAGAATTCTGGAAGAGGCTAATGTCAGGTACTTGAACATTTACAATAAAGCTTTCATTGAAATTATATCATTGATTCCTAAGAGCCTAGAAAAGGTAGTTGAGCTGAGAAAAGAGAATGCAATGGCAAAAGACTTAGAGATTTGGGAGCAGATAGCAATTCAGCTTTATCCTTCCATCACTCCAAAACAAATGGACATGATTTTCAAGGAGTGTAAAGATGATTTCCAGAGAAAATCCAGAATGAATAAACTCATGCTCTGTGAGACTGAACAAATAGCCAATGAAACAAAAGAAATCCTCCAGAATGCCTTGAAGAGATTTAATCTTCCCATTATAGAGGAAATAGATGAAGAGCCCTCTAACATGGATGTTGAAGGATTAAAGAAAAATGATGAAGAGTCATCTCAGGCATTAGATTCCTCTGTTCTGGAAGAGGAAGGACAGAAAGAAGAAAGATTTTCTAACAAGGATGTCAAAGGATTAAAGAAAAATAATGAAGAGCCATCTGAGGCACTAGACTCCTTTGCTCTGGAAAAGGAAGGACAGGAAGAAGAAACAAAGATCAATAAGCAAGTCAGTCTAGATGTCCCCAAAAGGAAGGAAGTAGAGTCTGCAAGAGACACTGCAGAGATAGTACAAAATTTCCTGGACAAAGAAATAATGGAGCTGGATGAACCTGAGCTAATTCAAGGGCCACTAAACTTTGACTCTCTATCTCCGGTCCAGATAATGAAGGTAGCATCTTTTGCTCAGGCCAAAGCAAAAGAGAAACTTCTAAAATCTCATATGGAGGATTGTGAGCTATTGGAGATTGCATCTGAGATACTGGAGAAGATTATGCCAACCTATCAAAAGGATCCTTCTGCCTCTCCATCCGGTAATCTGAAAAACTTAGTCAATTCTATTAACACTCATTTTGAATCCTTAGAGAAATTGGCAGAAACTAAGGTCTGGAAGGAGTTCTTGGGAAAAAGGTTCAGTGAAGTACAAGGGCTAATTACTAATGATAGAAGAACCTTATGTATTGGTATAAAGAGCCTTGAAAACACTTTTAAAGATGGTGGGGACATATACAAATTCTGTTTATCTTGGCCCAAAGTGACAGGGGACATTAAGAAGAAAGTGAAAGAACAAGAAGGAAAACTGTCAAGTTTATCTCAGAATTTTGATCCCTTACTACCTCTCTGGTGAATCATGAATGTCAAGCTATTGCTATAATAAATGAAATTAAAGAATTGGTTAAGGAGAAAAAGAACATAATGGATAGAATGCGTGAGCTCAGAAGGATAATCATCCCTAAGTTAGAGATAATGCATGATGCCTTGACAAAGGCACAAAATACAATCCAGACCAGTCAACCAATAGACTTAAAGAGGGCAGAAGCATATGCATTTTTGTTAAGTAGACACATCTCCATTTTGGATAGAATAAAGAGGAGTTGGGCCACAAAAATCATCCAGTTGAAGACAACCTTTGCAGACAGAAAGTGAAAGAACAAGAAGGAAAACTGTCAAGTTTATCTCAAAATTTTGATCCCCTTACTACCTCTCTAGTGAATCATGAATGTCAAGCTATTGCTATAATAAATGAAATTAAAGAACTGGTTAAGGAGAAAAAGAACATAATGGATAGAATGGGTGAGCTTAGAGGGATAATCATCCCTAAGTTAGAGATAATGCATGATGCCTTGACAGAGGCACAAAATACAATCCAGACCAGTGAACCAACAAACTTAAAGAGGGCAGAAGCATATGCATTTTTGTTAAGTAGACACATCTCCATTTTGGATAGAATGAAGAGGAGTTGGGCCACAAAAATCATCCAGTTGAAGACAACCTTTGCGGATATACTTAAGTATATGTAAGTATAACATATGATTTATATATACTTATGCGGCCATGTATAGAAAATTTTTGCAAAATTTTGTATGCAGATTCTGCCCTTTGCCATTGATGTCAAAGGGGGACTGAAGAGTAGTGAAAAATTGGGAGTCTAGCTAAGGGGGAGCTCTGGTAAAATAGTACAAAAGACAGAGCATCAGCCAAGGGGGAGTTACTGTGACACTTAGCCATTTTTCACTAATTGTTGCCATCAATGACAAAGGGGGAGATTGTTGGCAAGAGACACTATGTGGCTTCATAAGTGTTGTCATTGATGGAAACAAAGTCTATCCCACACATCCATAGTACATAATATGACTATACCGAAAGTCAAATTGAAAATTATTTTGGTCCGGTGAACAAGAACAAAGTATGTAACAAGGTCTGACAAATAGGTCCAGATCTCTCAAATGGTGTAACTCAGTAGGTTACAAACTTGGACAAGTCAAGAGGGGTATCATGACTACTGTATTCCAAAGATTTAGCCTCCGGTGATAAAAAAGAAAAAGATATGAGCATCTGAGTGTCGGGTTCCAGTCAGACATAGTAGATAGAGGAAGAATTGACCAACAGAGTATCAAACTTCAATCCGGATGTGTAAAAGGTCCTGATCAAGCAATCTGTAATATTATACATTGTTAGCCGACATGATTTATGACTTCTATGCCTGTATTTTTTATGCACATCACTAATCAAGCATGGATTCAACTGACAGATTAATAACTTGCAAATATCTTAGGTGTTCTTGTTGCCAACTAAGAAGTTGTTGGAAATCCTTGATGCGGATATATATACCTGATGGATTCAAGCCTGTAAGTGTATGATAGTGATGATATGTATGGTTAAGTACGGAGAAAAATAGAGACAAGTGCGAAGGCAGTAATTCAAGCCTGAAACTTGATAGAAAAGTTATATTGAGCAGAGGAAGAATGAAATGTACCAAATTAGTATACTATACCTAATCAGAACTAAAATCCTACATGCATAAATGTTGTTCATTAGTTTAGACAGTGGGCCTCTTGTGAGCAGTGTGCTCAGGTAGTGAGCCCTAATTGGCAAGTGCCAAATTTGTACTCTTTATTCTTTTAACAGAGAATACAATCTTGGGTTAGTCACCCCATGGTTTTTTCCCTTAACAGGGTTTCCACGTAAAAATCCTTGTGTCATGTGTTAATTTCTTTTTCAGCTCTTATGATTGTCTTGTTTTGGCATAACATTAAATGATAAGTTAAGAAAAATAAAGAAAATAGAAAAGTTATAAGATAACTGATTCACCCCCCTCTCAGTTATCTGCAGTGTTTCCAACAAAAGGACCTATAGCTGCTCCTCAAGGGACATGAAGTGGATAAGCCATTTTGGCTAGGTTATGAACTAGGAAATTGACTTGTAAAGGTAAGACAGTACCATCAAGGGTGAAAGCTTGACAAGAGGAACTAGAGGTATCTCTTCTTGGAGGAGGAGAAGATTGTCTACTGGAATAATTGACTTTGTGAGTGGGAGGAAAAGAAGAGAAATTTAAAGATTGTAACAAGTCAAAATCTGAATATGTAATGCCCTTGTTTCTATCAACCATAGTATATCTCTTCAAAGCCAATTTTCACAAGTACAAAAAATAAAATGCCAGAGTCGCCAACCACTTATCAGTTATTATGAGGATGGTTTTGTTGAATGTTCACTTGATTTCTCAGATTGTTTGCTCGATTCCTTAGTCTCTTATTAGGAACTGCATGTATTTAGAGAGGTATCTCTCTTTGAGGCACTATAACCACATCTTCTACAAGGATGATTTCTTGAGCTTCACCAAAACATCTGGCATTTTCTCTTATTATGTCTCCAAGCTCTTCTTCAACTTCAAGAACTTCATTCACTTGATGAAACTATAGATTTGTTCTCCTATTCTACCAGGCTAAATTTCATAGACCAATGATAATATCTTCTTGTTCACAAGTGAGCTAATCTACATTGGGCTTGAGGACTGGCATAATTCTTCCTCAAAGAACCATAAAAACCAATGATAAAGCAACTCAATATATGTAAAAAAATGTCTCCCCAATAGAGTCACCAAAAATCTATTGGTATATAGATTTGTCACTTAACTCTATTTTCTCTCACCCATACAAATGACTACCAAACCAATAGTTGAGTTAATTGCAATGATATTTTGCGGTAACTCTCATTTTATTTTACAAGGCACAACTAACTTCTAATGATATATAATGAATAAAAATAATGTATGTTTTTAACCAAAAAGAAGAAAAAGGTGGTGCTTTTAACCAGAAAGCACTAAAGGCAATGAATCACAATACAACTTAAAATACTAAGAAGCACAAAGGCTTTGATTACCACTATCACAAACTTATATCATTGATCATATAATCACCACTATAAACCATCCATCGAAAGAAAAATTATCTACAACAATGAGCTAAAATAAAATATCCAATCACTTCAATATAGAATTGCAAGCTAATAAGTTGACATCACATTCAACATAAGAAGAATATTCATCCACCATAACACAAATTTTATGATTTTAGAATTCAACCGCACCAACTTCCATTCATATATTAAAAGTAGCTGAAAAATAGCATCACATCAAAATTAACCTTCCCCAAAACAATGTTTTCCAAAAGATCCTAAATGTATCGACTCACTTAGAATATATTGGCTTGCCAACCATAACTGTCTTTAAAAATAATAACGGCTTCTTGAAGACAGCCTGCTAAAAGATAACTAAAAAGCTATTAAATATAACAGTTCTCCAGAGACAATTGTTTTTAAAGAAACAATAATAAAGCATCTGAAAAGTCATTAAGTGGTAACTATCAAGTCTTCCTCCTCTTGTGTTGTCTCTTTCTCTTTGTTTTGTCCTTCACTTGTTGTTGAATCTACCTATGTTGCTTGTGCTGCGAGCACTCATAACTTTTCCTTACAGTATATCCTGTACTTGGTGATGATTGGAGTTAGCAACTTGCCACTTGGGCTACTAGTGATATGAGCTTGAATTTTTCATTTCCCTATCATTTGATCTGCATCCACCAACCTTTTATGAATTTCTTTGATTTCGGTCTTGAAAGTCTGGAGATATGATGATACATTACCAAGATTTCCTACTGACTCTCCAATCACTGTGTTAGTGCCAACAAGTTCCTCAATAAACATTTTATTGAAGTTCTACTTTACTTCTTTGGTCTCAAGCAATTTATCTCCACTTTCATCAAAGACAATTCTAGGATTGTGAAATTACTTTTACGATCTCTCAGGTTAGAATTCATATCGACCCAGTGCATTTTGTATTTCATGTTCAACTCCCCCTCGCATAGACATTCTCCATTCAAGTGTGTCTAACCAAGCTATAGGCTCATTTTCTTTAGGATCACCTAAAATCTATTGGGATATTAGGACACTTGTATCAATTTTTGTTATTTCTTGTACTTCCTTAAAAACCATCGACAAATTGCCAATGTCCTTTTTAACATTCTGTAGCTCCACGATCAATGCCTTTCTTTTGTCATAAATCAAGGTGTACAATTTCATAGCTTCCTCAATATATAGCATTCCATTAAATGTAAGTATCTCAACCTATGTTCAATGGCTTTAGCTATGGCTTGGTATCTTTTGATTTGTTGCAATATATTGGGATCTAAACCATCCATAGTTATACTAGGTATCGCATATGAAGGTTGAGTAGTAATATTTAAAATGGACTGAATAAATGAGGTTAAAGTATTCACCTAAATCTGCAATTTAACATTCCTTTGGTCCTTTGGTTTGACTCTCTTTGACAACATGCTCATAAAAAAATTGGCATGGTAAATGTCACCTTCAACACTAGAGGACCCCATGTCAATTCTACTCATATTAAAATCTACCTCATTTACCTCATTTTCATTCTTATCACCAATTGGATCTGCAATTTCTAAAATTTGGTGTCTAGAAGAAGGATCTACAACCATTCTTGACATTCTCTTAGCCCTCTTGGGCTTAGGTGTATATTGTAGCAACTTGGCCACATTATCTATATTTGTGTTAATCATCAAAGTATATCTCTTCTTCTTTTCTACTACCTTTCTCAACCATGAGGTTGATGGAGATACATAAGTACTAGCATTAGCACCCAAAATAATATTATATGGCTGATTTGGGGTGGTAGGTGTAGAAGTTCCATCCAACATAGGAGAATTTGGATTACTAAACAAAGAATGAAATGCACTAACTCCACCAATTTGATTAAAAATTAAAGAGTCACTATCACACATAGGAGAGTTAGGAGAAGCTACATGTTCAACTTGTAATTGTTGTAAAGCATCCATTTTCTTTTCTATCCCTACTCTTGTGGATACAGGTAGGCTATCTTGCTCACATGTGTTCTTCAACCTTCTGTTATCTTTAGGTTGCTCTCCATATCATCTAGATTGTGAGCCAACTATTTGAAGAGTTATATCCACATTAATTGTAGATCTTGGGGTATTAGTAACATGAGATGTGCCCTGTTCTTTTGTTGCAGATTCATTTTGTATAGAGGAACCAAC
Organism: Cunninghamia lanceolata; assembly: GCA_027924645.1. Taxonomy (NCBI): domain Eukaryota; kingdom Viridiplantae; phylum Streptophyta; class Pinopsida; order Cupressales; family Cupressaceae; genus Cunninghamia; species Cunninghamia lanceolata. The sequence continues at coordinate 7,382,138 of BSBN01000635.1, read as the reverse complement.
ATGTTCCCTTATTCTTCTCTCAAGCCATTTCTCAGTTTTGTTAAACACAAAAGGAGACTGAGCCATGATATCTGTGACTTCTCTATCAAACCAATGTATTTGGGACAGAGGTTTAGAAACAACATTTTGATAACCTTCATCCACAATTTTAGAAGTATCATTGACACCATCTGGGACTCACAAGGGTAGATTTAAATCCCAGACTTGATCTATTGTCAACCTCATATAATCTCTCCTCTGTACTTCCCTTTAATCAGTACAATCTTCCCAATAATCCTCAAGCTGAGGCTAATGTTCATAAATACTTCCTCCATTGAAATTCTTTCTAACAAAGTTTTTACCATGAAAAGATGGCCGTATAGATAATGGGTGAAAATTATACTCAACAAAAATATTCTCAGCATTTCTGGCATTGTTGTTCCTCTTGCAGACAAAGAAAGATAAAGACACAGGGAAAGAGTACCCTTTCTTTTTCATGCTATCATACTTTTTATTCACAGCCACCATCTGGTGATAGACTTCCAAAAGAACAAGATAGTCTGAAGAATATCTAGGCAATTTCAATGGGGTGCTTTCGAAACCTCCAATCCGTAGATAGGTAAATCTATCAAACTGAATGTAAAAACTCCCAAACCTCATTATCAACACTAGCACTTTAGGATAAATTATCCTCTCGAGTGAGCCTTCAATCCTTTTTGCAAACAACATGAGAAAAGCATCATTCACATAGCAAAAATCTTTCATCCCAACTTCTTTTTGCAACTACAAAAAATAATTGTACATAGGTGTATCTAGCATGCGAGACCCCAAAGTATTTAGACCAAGACAGACAACCTCTTTGTTGGCTATAATGTAAATTACAAAAGAGCACATATGGAAAGACACCTTCTGATGAAAATTTACTAGCTACTTGTTCATATGATCGCTTATCAGTTTTGCCCAGTCTACATACTAAGATTCGCAGCAAATCACCAAAATAAATTGACACATCTAGTTCTCAAATGAACCCAATTTGACACTCCTAAAAAAATGGTGTAATAAGGTAATCATATCAGAGATTTCTTCTTTAAAATATCCTCTCTTCAAATTGGCAGGAAGCTGGGATTTATGTTTCCTTTCAACTTTAAGCTAGCTCTTAGCAATATGGTTTTGGCACCAATCCTTTTTGTCCCAAAAAATCCCCAACCTATGGTAACAAACATATGAACAAACTCCTCATGGTTTGGTAACCTTAATGCATGTGAGACAGCCTCTGAATCAACTTTGGTCATCATAGAACCATCAAAAGCTTGTATTTCTTGAGAGTCGGGATAATAATTTTTTACATAGGAAACAATCAAATTCAGACATGGCACGGTGACTGGAAAACCCCTAGCATGAGCTAACCCACTACTTACAACCCTTTCTGCAATTTAGGACCTAATTTCTTGTTGCATTCCAATCAAAAAATCTTCCAAGTCTAGGTGTCTGAGATCGGTATCCTTTACTTTGGACAAGCCATTTTCAATTATAGAGGCAATTGGGAACCTTTCATACTTGTATTTCATTTTGACTTGTTTCAAAAACCATAAAATGAAATATTTTGTAATGGTTAAGGACACCAGAGAGGTCTGCAAGACATTTGGGGAAAATTGACCACACAGACTCATGAAAGAAAAATCATTCTTCTTCACCCAAATTAATCAAAGGATTCAATTTATCACAACAATAAAAAATAGGGAAAGGAACTAATTATCTAACCTAGTTGCAAATACTTCTATAGATTTTATGTTGGTGTCAAGGCTCAGAACTCTTCCAGCATACACCTGTCACAGTGAAGAATAAGTCTTTTCTTGTGCAAGGTGGTAGCTTTAATAAAACTTTTCACTAAATCCCATCAAAATTTGGCAGTGTAAAGTATTGAACAATTCATAATGATCCAATTTAATTTCCATTTAAAAAGAGTGAGAACACTCCCCCCAACACATTCCCTATTTATTGCAAACCGACAGGTGTCAATATGTTGTATATGTTAGCAGTTGAAAATACAATGCTTCGGGGATTGGGATGCATGTTCAGTCGGGGCGTCAGAAATTTTGTGAAGTAATGAACAAATAATTCAAGAGTTCAGAAGTTCAAAGAACTTCCAACTCACTACCACAAAGAAATTTTCAATGAACCAACATGAAACCAATAACTAAGACCTAGATGCTAACTTGAGTGAAGAGTTAGGAAATCAGGTGGTTTGAAAACTTATGAACTTGCCAACCAAGGTACAAAAAAATGAAAGATCATTGACTAAGGTGGGAAAATGACTAAGTAAAGGCCACGAATTACAAAGAGGAGGAAAAATTAAAGAATAAGGAGGGGACTTAGACCAAACATATGAATGACTAAGAATTTTGATTATAGGGTAACACTTATTAAACCTCTTGTAGTTTTTCTCACGATATGCAGAAATTGACTTCAATTTTTGCTCTTTCTTGATTTCCTTCTCCAAAACTTGGTCCATAGTAGAAGGGCCATGCACATCTAATTCTCCACCAATCTGGGCATTCAGACCCATGATAAATTTCTTGATCCTAAACCTTTCATCTTTCTAATATTGAGGCACATATTTCAGGAGACAGGTGAACTTTTCCCAATATTCAACCATTGACATACACCCTTGTCTCAGATTCTTGAAATTTGTTATTTTTTGGTCAAAGAAAAGCTGTGGTAATCAGCTCTGGTGAAATAAGACCACAAATTGATTCCAGGTTAAGCTTAAAGAACTTAACCCCAATTCCATCTTCTTGTTCATCCACCACATGGATGCTTCTCCTACTAGTTGAAAGACACCTCATACGTTCCATCTCTATCAACCAAGATTCAACAATATCACCACTTTATGTTCCATCAAACTTAGGTGGCATGACTTTCTTCATATCTCTCTATAGCTCAAAGGCAAGTCTACTTCTCTTCTCTTGAGACTTAGTCTTATCAACATTCTCCCTTTGCTCACTATGAGTACTAGATTCATGGACACATTCATCATCTCATCAAGATGTGAATCCTCATGTCCTGCTTTAGATCTACCTTGACCCCTAACCTCTTATTCCAAATTTCCAAGCCTTTCCTTGGTTTCATTCAACATGGTCAATATATGATCCATCTTAGCCATAGTGTTTTTAGACAGATTCAACTCTCCTTGACTATCTTCAAGAGTTACTCGAGTTTGAACCATAATGATACTCTATATCACACCTGATATTTGTATCAAATTATAAATTTGAATTCAGAATAATGCATCTTGAGATTAATTCAAAATTCATCAATAAAATTCATTCACAAAAACTCAGATTTGAGCAAACAATCCCATTTTTATTATTATTTATTCTTGGTATAATCACATCCTTATTTAGATAATTAACATAACAAGACTACATGTCATTGTCGGTTAAAGGATATTCCTCAGGTTCCTCATCCCCATCAGAATCCAATAAAACAAACTTAGAGGGTGGATGTACATGCAGGTACTCCTCCATCACCTCTTTTCCATCACCTCTTTTCCTAAAGGAGTGTCATGACCACATCCAAATGACATGTTGCAACTAGTAGATGGTTTATTTGGTTTAACTACACAAGTAGAAACAATAGGATTCTTGGCCAGTTTAATATGTTGTTTCCATTCTAGCAATATATGCTTAAGAGCATCAACCAAAGTCTTTGAATCCTCCAACCAAGCACCCTCAGCATAATTTATATGCTCCTTGAGTTCAACCTCCTCAATAAGTTCTTTCTTAACTACTAACTTGGGCAAATGCTAGGGAAGAGACTTTCTGGTAGTTTTCTTGGTTCGTCTCCATGCTATTCTGGCATAAAACCAATTTCAAACATTATCTATCTACTTAATGTTGACAAGTTTTCTCATAGTGAGCTCCTAGATCCATGTGTTGAACCCAGTGAGCTTTGATACCATATGTAACATGCCTTCTCATATTACTCAAAATTACACACACAATTTACTAAGGAATGTAAAAGAACATGATATACATGAGTGAAATATTTTTTTATCATTTTCTAAACTTCAAAGAAATAAAAGTATATTTTTTCTGAATATTTTTAACCTTGAAATTCAATATATTCAAAGATAACTTATAGTGATAACATTTCACTTTACATCTATAATATATTGCTCTTAGCAAAAGAATAGTTTTGCATCATATTCATAACACAAAGTTTTACATAAAGAGTACTATCTCTAGAACCTTGATATCTGTCATTAAGTCTTGGTGAGTCTCTTGATACAGAGGGAGAGCATCATCCGAGTGCTTTATCTCAAACCACAGACCGGCGGTCCCCCACACACCTTCCTTCATAGTAGTATCCCTACCCTTCATGAAGAGTATAGACATATGGATCTAACAAGTTACCATCTGAGTCTTAGTGATGTGTCCTATGTAACTCAATCAACCATACAACTCTAGATAATCTTCTAGCTAAGTATGATCTTTCTGAAAAGTTATGCCATCTAGACACTGTGAACCGACTAATGCATGCAAAGACAAATGTATCATTTTGGCCAAAGTTTCTATATAAATAAACTTTTGTAATAAATGTAGTCATGTGTTCACACACCTCTAACTTGACTTGAAGACTGTAGTATCCCTTGCTATTTCAGACCTTATTTTGCTGATTTGAACTTCAAGGAATATTGTCAAACACTTCTGATGTAAACCCAATGCTTGCTGGTCTGTGTTTTTAGTCTGATATTTTTGCTTGAAAATGATAGCTGAGTACTCTAAATGCTCATAAATCTAAACTACAATGTCTAAGCATTAATCTAGATGCATATATGACTTCTTTTTTTGGTATTTTTGATGCATATACATGAAAATTAGACATGAAATGCATACCTATAGCCAATTGACATTTTGTCAAACACTTGGCATGCATACTATTATGCTAATCATGATGGATATTAATATGCACATTACATCAAATAGATGGCCTACAACTTATCACTCCTTTATTGAGATATATTGTCTAATACAATGCTGATATGAATGGCCAAGACTCTTGGCTTTACAATTTTATGCAACTCCTAAAATGACAACTATGAAACAATATAAATATGCTAACTCATGAAAGAACCTAGAAATGTAAGTTGCCGTGAATCAATGACGAAGATGAAGGAATGGCAGCCTTGAAACAGCTCATAAACATCCCTCTCAAGCCCCAATCGTGCCTCTCAAGTGTAGCACCCAGCCTTCTCATCAACCAAGGAAAGGAGTCCCTTCCAAACCTAAATTGAAACCCTCTCCTAGCTGCCCCGTACTGTAGCGTTACTGTTCACGGCACTGTAGCAACCACTGTAGCGTACTGTAGCAAATCACTGTAGCACGCACTGTAGCGTCACTGTAGCAAATCACTGTAGCGCGCACTATAGCATCACTGTAGCGCTACTGTAGCAATCACTGTAGCATCACTGTAGCAATCACTGTAGCAACCAATAGAAAAAGCTTCTGATATGCAAATTAATACCTCCAAACCCCTGTTAATACTGCAAATTTAAGCACAAATGAAAGGACTGAAGTATCCCTTCCAATTTGCAACCCTTCGGAGGATATTTCACCACCTCAGTTATGCTACTATGGGAGTTTCCGTTCCCAAAGACCAAATATGCAGAAACCCTTGGCTCCACAACACTCATCAAATGCAAATATCAATAATCGGATGCCTGGAAGCTTGCCTTGCCCCTTCCTTTATACTTTTTTTAATCACACTTTCAAGAGGCTTCTAGAAAAATCCTATTATTTTATTTTAGTGACTTTAATGATTTAATGTGTATTTTAAGTCTTTATATTAAATTAATTAAATATAAGGTTACCTTTTGATTTCAAATTAAGTAATAACCTTATAAAGTAATTAATTTAATATATCTCCCTTATTTCGTCAATTAGCCTTCGGGAGTTAAAGGCTAAATTACTCATCATGAAAATCACCTAGGAAGGGGACATTACAGTCCACCCCTCCTGAAATTGCTTGTCCCCAAGCAATCTCAACTCTGGATGCTGAAGAATCTCCTCACCTTCCCAAGTGGCATCCTCAACCGATAAATCCCTCCATTTGATCAAGTACTCTCTGATGACCTGTCTCCGTAACTACCTCTCCCTAACATCCAAAATAGCCTCAGGCACCAGAATCAACTTCCCCTCATCATCCAAGGGTGGTAAGGTAGCAGAAGGAACCACGCGTTGACCTAATGCCTTCTTGAGGCGTGACACATGGAAAACATTGTGTACTCTGCTATCTGCCGGTAATTCCAACTCATAAGCCACATCACCAACTCACCAGATAATCCTGAAAGGGCCATAATAACGTGGCTTGAGCTTCTCTGCACCACTCTTCTTGAGAGTGGATTGTCGATAGGGCTGTAACATCAAATACACCATATCCGCAACCTCAAATGACCGCTCAACTCTCTTCTGATCAGCATACTATTTTTGCTGATTCTGTGCCTTTTGGATATTTTCTCAAAGAGCTCTCATAATATCTTGGTTCTCTTGTAACATATCTCCTGCACTAGGCACTCTACTATCACTCATCAACAAGTCAAGGAAACTGGGTGCTTCGTAACCATACAAGGCCATAAATGGTGTCCTCTGAATCGAGAGATGGTAAGTGGTATTGTAACAGTACTCACAAAGGTATATCCACTTAACCCAACCCTTCTGTTGCCCTGCAATGTAATTCCTAAGATATCCCTCCACCCACTTATTCACAATTTCTGTCTGGCCATCCGTCTGTGGGTGGTAGCTGGTACTTGGGGTAAGCTCTGTCCCACATAGTCTAAATAACTCCTGCCAAAAATGACTCAAGAACTGACTATCCCTGTCACTAACAATGCTCCGAGGTAACCCATGCAACCTGAAAATCTCACGGAAGAAGAGTTCTACTACCTGTGCAGCTGAGTATGTAGCTGTGATTAGAAAGAAATGAGCATATTTTGTTAATCGATTAACAACAACATAGATACAATCTTGTCCCTGGGTTTTCGGCAAACCGGTAATAAAATCCATGGATAAACACTCCCACTTCCTATCAGGAATCAGAAGTGGCTGAAGTAAACCTGCAGGGTATGTATGTTCTTGTTTATTCTGCTGGCAAATAGGACACTCTCTGACATATCGAAGAACATCTATTTTGAGCCCTTTCCAAGTAAAGCGCTCTCGAACCTGTCTATAAGTCTTGAATTACCCTGGGTGCCCTGCCATAGGTGTATCATGAAAATACCTCATCACTGTGTTCTTCATTTCTGATCCTGGGGTAAAGAATATCCTACCTTTGTAAATGATAAGATCATTTACAACTGAGTACTTGTCATCCTGAACTGACCCCTCAATTATGCTAGAAGCCCATGAGTCTTTGGCATACTCTGCCACAATCAAGTGTCTCCAATCCTCTGAAATCTCCACCATAGAGCTCAAATGGGGACGGCGAGACAAAGCATTAGCAACTACGTTCTGAGTTCCCTTGACATAAGTAATGTCAAAGTCATATGATTGCAATTTACTCACCCACTTCTGCTGACGATCATTAAGATCTCGTTGTCCTAGGAAATGCCTCAAGCTGTTATGGTCTGTCTTAATGCAAAACTTGCTGCCCACAAGGTATTGCCTGAATTTGGCCAATGCATGCTTAATGGCCAACATCTCCTTATCATAAATACTGTAGCTCCTCTCTGGACCCCGTAACTTCCTACTCTCAAAAGCTATCGGATGTTTGTCCTACATAAGAACTACACCAATCCCCTCACCTGAAGCATCACACTGTAGCTCAAAGGGTCTAGTAAAATCTGGCAAGGCAAGAACTGGGCAAGTTGTCATCAACTGTTTAAATTTCTCAAAACATTCCTGTGCCTCAAGTGTCCAAACAAATGCCCCTTTCTTCATTAAATCTGTAAGTGGTGCTGCATGTCGTGAATATCCATTGACAAATCTACAGTAAAAGCCACACAAACCCAAAAATCCCTTAAGCTGAGTAAGATTCTCAGGTGTAGGCCACTCAATAATAGCTCTGACTTTGTTAGGGTCCATATGCACACCTTCTGCGCTGATGATATGGCCTAAGTATAGCAACTCTGTCATGCCCAGATCACATTTGGATTCTTTGGCATACAAGGACTCCCTACTAAGAATTCCCAACACTGTATCCAAATGGGCGATATGCTCCTCCCAAGTTCTGTTGTACACCAAAATGTCATCAAAGAAGACTAATACAAACTTTCTCAGCTGTGATTGAAAAACCCTGTTCATAGTGGACTGAAACGTAGCAGGAGCATTAGTTAGCCCAAATGGCATAACCACAAACTCAAAATGTCCACAATGACACCTAAATGCTGTCTTCTCGATGTCCTGCTCTCTGACCCTGATCTGGTGATAACCTGATCTCAAATCTATTTTCGAGAAATAGCGAGCACCATGAAGCTCATCAATCAACTCATCAATACAAGGAATAGGGTACCTATTCTTAATTGTCCTCTTATTCAACATCCTATAATCGATGCACATCTGAAGGGTACCGTCCTTTTTCTTGACCAAGACTACTGCTGAAGCAAAAGGTGATTTACTTGGCCTAATGTGCCCCATAGCCAACAGCTCCTTAATTATTTTTTCAATCTCATCTTTTAGCCACTTGGGGTGTCTGTAAGGAGTGATCATCATAGGTTTAGCACCCTCCTCCAATTCTATTATGTGCTCAATCCCTCTGTCTGGAGGCCTGCCTAGTGGAATATCACTGAACACCTTAGAGTGCTTGATCCTCAACTCCTGTATATCTGGGTGATAGGCTAGTTTTTGTTTCTCTTCCTGTGTTGGCATTAGAATACACCCTGCTGCCCACTCATCCATGTCATGGCGCATAAGTCTCTCCATTTTTCTAAAAGATATCATCCTGCAACTAGTATCCCTAATGGTTTTTAGCACATGAGTCTTCCCATCCACTTTAAACCTCATCTCCATTTCCCTAAGGTTAATGGTAAACTCCCTAATATCATGAAGCCATTTCATTCCTAAAACCATGTCAGTTTCTCCCATGTTTACCACATAAAAATCTGCCTTAAACTCAAAGTTATTCAATCGCATGGGAAGACCTGGAATCATCCTGTCACACTTAAGAGTATATCCATCAGCAACTTTTACTCTTATGCCCTCAAATTCCTCTGTCTAAATTCCGCGCCTTTCAACCAACCTAGCATCAATGAAGTTATGCGTGGCACCTGTATCGAGCAAGGTAATGATCTTCTGTCTGGCTAAAACCCCACGCATTCTAAATGAGCCCTCTTGTTGTATGCTAGTAAGGTGTGCTTCTTGAAAATTTGTTTCCTCAACATTTTCAACCTCAATTTCATGCTTATCTGTCTCATCATTAGATTTTTCCTCATTAGATTCCTCTTGATCATATTGCTGGTCCGACTCTGAATCCTCATAGAATGCCCACATAATCCTATTTGCTTTGCCCTTAGGTCTTAAAGGACAGTCATGGTTTGCATCATGGGGACCTTTGCAATAAAAACACAACTTTTTCCTTCGCAAGTCATTAAATGTCTCGCGATCTAATGGTGTTGCTAATTTTCCCTTTGAGTCTAAAATTTCTTTTTTCTTAGGAAATGTCTTGTTGTCCCAATAAGAAGAAGATCCCTTAGATGAGTACTTACTTTGAGGGGCTGCAAGTTCCATACTCCTAGCTTTTTTCATTGCCTCCTGTAGTGTCGAAGGATCAAAAGCCTTTATCCATCCTCTTAACGGTTCCAATAAGCCCTCCATGAATAGCACAACCAATCTCCTTTTAGATATATTGGAGACCATGACTAATAATTTCTAAAATTCACTAATGTAACTCTCCAAACTCCCAGTCTGCTTAAGTTGTGCCAAATCTCTAAAATATGTCTCTGGATCTCTCTTATCAAAGCGTTCCACCAATCTATCAACAAACTCTTGATATGAAGTGATACTATTATGATGTAATGTCTCTAATCCATGATACCACCAATCATGGGCTACTCCCTCCAAGTGAAAAGTAGCATATTTTATTGCATCCCTTTCTGTCATGGGTCTAAGAGTCAAGAGGGTGTCTAGCTTATGAATCCAAGTCTAAGCCGTGACCTTCCCACTACCATCAAACATGGGCAATGTAACCCTACTGGCGGCATACATCAAATCATTATTTTGATTTCTTGGTCTCTTTTCTTGCTTTCCCCTGTAGTGTTCTCTTCTTTGACTCACAAACCTATCAAAGCTCATGCGCTCCCTGACCTATGGTGTCAACAACTCCCATTCATCATTAGCTGCCATAAGAGTATCTGCAAACATTTCTTCTCCTTCTTCTTCTGCATTTTCCTCTTCTTGTTCATTCCTCAAAAAAGTAGGACATGTAGGCCTATCTGCCATCTGAGAAGATGCTTGTGCTCTAGGTGTCCCAACCACACTCCTATTATCATCTGGTTCATAGTTTTGTCTTCTCTGAGGGTTCATTTGTTGTATCATTGTAGTAAGTGCCCGCACAGCATCTGCCACCTGCTGCTGCCCCGTAGCCATTTGTCTAAAGAGTTCACGTGTTTCTTGTTCTTCATCATTTCTTCCCCTATTTCTGATAGGGCTACCTTCACCTCTTTCACCCATAGTGCTGGATGAACCAACCTCTCACTGTTTTGCTGCTAAAGTAGTTGATAAAGTGTCTTGTTCAAGTGGTTGTGGCCACTGTTTTTGCTTCCTTTCTTCTCTAGCTGTATACCTCTTGTCCCTATCACTTTGTTGCATTTAATGAGCTGATTTCAAACCCAAAGGATGGTAGGAAACTGCTCTGATACCACTGTAGTATCCCTTGCTATTTCAGACCTTATTTTGCTGATTTAAACTTCAAGGAATATTGTCAAACACTTCTAATGTAAACCCAATGCTTTCTGGTCTATGTTTTCAGTCTGATATTTTTGCTTGAAAATGATAGCTGAGTACTCTAAATGCTCATAAATCCAAACTATAATGTCTAAGCATTAATCTAGATACATATATGACTTCTTTTTTTGGTATTTTCGATGCATATACATGAAAATTAGACATGAAATGCATACCTACAGCCAATTGACATTTTGTCAAACACTTGGCATGCATACTATTATGCTAATCATGATGGATATTAATATGCACATTACATCAAATAGATGGCCTACAACTTATCACTCCTTTATTGAGATATATTGTCTAATACAATGCTGATATGAATGGCCAAGACTCTTAGCTTTACAATTTTATGCAACTCCTAAAATGACAACTATGAAACAATATAAATATGCTAACTCATGAAAGAACCTGGAAATGTAAGTTCCCGTGAATCGATGACGAAGTTGAAGGAATGGCAGCCTCGAAATAGCTCATAAACATCCCTCTCAAGCCCCAATCATGTCTCTCAAGTGTAGCACCCAACCTTCTCATCAACCAAGGAAAGGAGTCCCTTCCAAACCCAAATTGAAACCCTCTCCTAGCTGCCCTGTACTGTAGCATTACTGTTCACGGCACTGTAGCAACCACTGTAGTGTATTGTAGCAAATCACTGTAGCGCGCACTGTAGCATCACTATAGCATGCACTGTAGCAAATCACGGTAGCGCGCACTGTAGCATCACTGTAGCGCTACTGTAGCAATCATTGTAGCATGCACTGTAGCGTCACTGTAGCAACCAATAGAAAAAGCTTCTGATATGCAAATTAATACCTCCAAACCCCTGGTTAATACTACAGATTTAAGCACAAATGAAAGGACTGAAGTATCCCTTCCAATTTGCAACCCTTCGGAGGATATTTCACCACCTCAGTTATGCTAATCTATGGGAGTTTCCGTTCCCAAAGACCAAATATGCAGAAACCCTTGGCTCCACAACACTCATCAAATGCAAATATCAATAATCAAATGCCTGGAAGCTTGCCTTGCCCCTTCCTTGATACTTTTTTAATCACACTTTCAAGAGGCTTCTAGAAAAATCCTATTATTTTTATTTTAGTGACTTTAATGATCTAATGTGTATTTTAAGTCACTATATTAAATTAATTAAATATAAGGTTACCTTTTGATTTCAAATTAAGTAATAACCTTATAAAGTAATTTATTTAATATATCTCCCTTATTTCGTCAATTAGCCTTCGGGAGTTAAAGGCTAAATTACTCATCATGAAAATCACCTTGGAAGGGGACATTACAAAGAATACCTCATCCTAGAGTTTGAATTGTTTGGCTAGTATCTCTAGGCATAATTATCTGAACTATACTTAATTCCTAGTCTATCTGACTTAGGAATATTCCTTATCTAGGATATACATACAATATGTAAGTTTGGATAATTTTATCTTTTCCAAGAGTCCCTTATTGCATACCCACAATTTATCAGGGTCTATGACTTCCTATCATTCTATTCTCCACTCTATAATAACCATACTTGGTTTATATATAACTAGTATTGACTTTCTAACAACAAAGTGTTTCCTAGTCTCTTAATATTGTCTTGATCTATGGTCTCTCGACCTTTTGACTGTCGACAAAAGTATATAATAGACTAAATCAATATCATAATTGACTTAAGAGTTAAAGTTTTCTAGACTCTTCAGGGTAAAATCTAGGGTGAACTTAACTCCCCTAATCGAATACTTTGCAATATCAAAATACCCCTAAAAAATAATAAATTATATCCATAATATAATCTGAATAAGATAACCACTCATCAAATCTTGACTACTTGGTCATTAATCAAATTTACCTTTTCTCGTAAAATATAGTACACAAGGTTTATCTTCCTCTATGTCAAGTCTTAATAAATAGTAACAAAAGCATATGTACTCTTGACTAAGTTCAATCTTTTAATCTGATATAGGATATAAGTCTAGATAGATAATACAATAATGATGTCTTTGACCTAATGGTGTCCTTTTGTGATTAAGATCTATAGTACATTATCTTTGCATAATGAACATACATGATCTAGTTGAAAAAAACATATATATTAATATATATAACATAGCTTCAAATGCTTCTAATGATATTCAAATAATTTCTATACACTTTTTAGAATAAGGGAAAACCTTTTACCGAAGTCTTGGATTGAAAATAATAAAACTAAAAAGAGTTAAGAGATAAAAGAAACATCTTTATCAAAACTTCTAGTCTCAACTTCTAAGACTTAATACAATGATCTTGAGAGGCTCATTTTGACATCTAAAGATAGATTCAACAAGTTTTAAGAGAAATAAAACAACATTGTAACCTTTACTATTCTAAGTGCAAGATAACTAAGGACAACTATATTTCTTAGGTATATCTAAGTATAATAATTGTCTGGTCACTACTCAGACACTGACTAAGAGTTTAGGCATGATAGTGTTGTAAATATGTGCCCAATAGGTGTTGTCATTGATTTCAACATATCCTTGTTGTCATTAGTGTCAACTGTATCTTATTCTATTTCTTGTTTAGAAGACTTGTATGTTGAGGATATTGAGAAAATTACTCTCTCCAAGAGAAACAAGTGAGTTACATATCTCTCTGTCAGAGACAGTGAAGACGGTGTAGTTTAGTGAAGTAGATTGCTCCGCATTCCCAGTAAGATGAGGATCAGAGTCTGTGGATTAAAGGGTTTGTAGAGGATTGTTTGAAGTTTCTCCAGTCAATATTTGAGAGGTCCACATGGAGAATTGGAGAAGTTATGGCGATCTAAGTAGAACCAATTTTGCCATTGTTCAGAGGTGATAGAGTGATAGAAATTTCATCTGGATTGATCTGCATTGGAATATTATGATCTGCAGATCTAGAGGTGTGTTTGGGATATTGGTGTGTATCCTCAACTCAAGTGGTTCATGGTTTCGAGGTCCATAAGCAATCTTTCTAGTGTGACAGTTATAATAGTTGGTGTTCTTAAGTTCTTGAATGAAGATGCAAGTGTTTTTGGTGATTTGAGGTGGTTCTGTTGTTCTTGTTGATTTGAATATGCTTGTGGTGGTCTCTGGATCATGTACCTATTGTGTTGGTGGTTCGCATTGAGGATTGAGCTCGTGGATGAAGATTTCTCCTTGGGTGTTGTTGTACTTTCCAGTCTTGGCCGACCAGATGCATGGTGCATGTTGCAGATGATCTAAGAGAAGTTTATGGAGTGTGGCATGATGTTTGAGGAAGATTTGAGTCTCAGTTATGTTTAGCCGATAGCGTAGTGGTTCACATGTAGAATTTTAAGTCTTGTGATTGTAATTGCTTGTAATACCTATTTTGGAGAATGTTCCAGATAGATGATTGTTTGGCTAACATTGATGTTCATTCCAAAGTCAATGCCATGTATAAATAAGTGTTGTGAAGACATGGAAATGTGGGGAAGTGAGCGAAGATGTGGATGTAGCGAGGAAGTGAGTTGGGGGCAGAGTAGAGGTGTACTATGCTTCAATGGAACTGAAACTTACATGAAAAAGATGTTGTTTCTTAGTTCAACCTTTCTGTGTTAACATTGTAAATGTTCTTGTAGGCAGTGAGATTTGAGTAGTGCATCCGAAGGCAAGTGCCTTCCCATTTTCTATTCTTTTAACAGAGAATAAATCTTGTGGGTTAACCCCCACTGTGGTTTTTCCCTTAACTGGGTTTCCACGTAAAAATCCTGGTGTTATGTGTGTTGATTATGTTTCTGCTCATGTGTTGTTGATTCATGCTTTCATGGTTATATCATTAATCTGTTAATAAGTGGTAAAGAAGATTCAATGTAGCAAAAGATAAAAGTTTTGTGACAACTGATTCACCCCCCTCTTAGTTGTCTGCCCTAATTTCAACAGATAGGGTTACTTCAACCTTAGCATACAAACATACTACTACTTATTGCAAATTGTCTTCTCAATTGCTAAAGTTTACTGACTATATCTAGTAGATACCTACTAATCACTAGCCTTTCAACCTATTTACAAGTAATGTTTCAATGACCTATTGGCCTTCTCATAATTGCTAAATCATGTAAGATAAAGATGAAACACAGAGTTCACATTCTATTTGATGTAATTTGAAGGATTTTAAGTCTTAACCAAAATATGTGGAGTGTGAGACAAATTGACCTCTTATTCCTATTGAACTATGTTTAAGCTTTCAACCTCCAACATTACATAGAAATACTATAAGTTAAACAATCTTCTTTACACAGTGTTTCGCTAAGTTTAAAGGCTTCACAACAACTTAGTGATAGACTAAGCTATCGGCTATTCCTAGCACAAAGATGACTAATCTCTTTAACTACTTAGATCACAATGACACACTGAGCTCTTTGATTTATAAAACACACACACATTTATTAAACTATCGTCTTCACAATACACAATAAATTAATCTATTAAGCCCTCAAATTTACAAAACATTGTAATATATATATATATATATATATATAATTTACTATCGACTTCTCAAAACATAGTAAAATATATTACTATCGACTGCTCAAAACACAATATAATATATTACTATCGGTTTCTCAAAATATAGAGCTATGCTAAGCTCCTCTCAGCTTTTATTTAAATATATCTATAGGGCTAGTAACATACAAAGAATTCTCAACTCAAAACAATGTTTTCTTAAGAAGAAAAGAACCTATGAGATTGAAGGTGCAACAAGGCTCTCCTTGATCTTTTAGCACCCTCTTTCTTTGTCATCATCCCTCCTTAGTCAACTTCAAATGAAGTTCTCTGCTTTTGTGTCTCTCTTGGTGTGTACATGTGTCTCACCAAATAAATCCTCCACAGTGATAAATAGAGCTCTTCTCTATAACCGCATTCCATCACTCCTAATAAATGGAGATGATGGTAATAAAAGACCACACAAAAATCAATCAAAGGCTCCTCCACTCTCCAAAATAGTTGAGAGTTAAAGGGGTCAAACAACCAAGCACTAAAAAGCAACTTGCATAACATGGAATCTTAACCTCTTTCAAAAAGAAGTTATGGACCTTAGCACAGAAGGTCTTGTTGGTTTTTGCTTCTGAATCAGCATTAGGGTTTGCCAGTTCTAATGCACAGGTAGATTCAGCCAACTGAATATAGGAGGTTGCGTGAGCTCCTCCCCTTCACTTCTGGTTCTGCCGCACCAAGGGGGGTGTCCCTATTTGATAAAAGTATGACCTTGACTAGCTCAATGACAGAAAGATATAACTTGACAGCAACAGGCAGAATACTCTCATGTAAGGACCAAGATTTGTGTAACAAATCACAAGGTTGGCAACATTCTTGGACATGATGTCTGGTTGGGTATGAGAGCATGCAGGGGGTTCCTAATCCTACTCCTACAACTAACAAGTGGAAGATATGAAATGAGTTGATTTGATGTTTGGATGCAAACCTAGACCTGGTGTATAACCTCAACACAGAGCTAGATTGGTGCCTATCCAGGGCTTGGAGTCGGTAGACATACACCTATGAATGATCAGCATGAACAACTAAAACTGGATTTCAGGGGGATATACATGATATCTGCCTTACAGATATCTCCCAATACAGAGTGTTAAGCTATCTATACTTATGGCATCCCTATTTCAGTATACCCTTCCCAATATTCAATCTAAAAATAGTTTAATCTACCCCTTGAGCAGAAGTTAAAAGATTAAACATTCAACACAGGAATTCTATGTTCTAGAATCTCAGACATTCCTTGAATGCCTGGACTCAGAAGAAAGATACATGCAAAACTGGAGACAGAATCAGCATAACACATGCAAACATAGCATTATTCATATAAAATTGACCATGAAATCAGTGGATTCATGCACAAACGTACAATAGGAGATACATAAACTCGCAAGTTTTGCTGCATAGAGCAACCAAAACCAGTTGTATCTTATTACAGAGCCAAAATGTCTAGTTTTCAACAACCAAAACAATGGTAACACAGTCTGCCTATATCGGCCAGAAAGTGTACCCACAGCAATTAATTACATGATTTTTACAAAAAACCGCCAGATACAGCCCATGAGAGATGGCGCCCATAAGTTATCAATGCAGTAGGTAGGAGAGTTGACAGGGGTGGCCTCGAGCCCTGTGCCACCATCTGGAAGTCTTCATGCTAAAAATCAGGCAATTTAATCACTTGTACTGTCGCCCACACCCCTGCTACAATCGCCATTGATGGCTCAACCACCCGCGGCCTACTTGGAAACCGTCACACTGTTCAAAATGGAGCTTCCCGCCAAGAAGCGCTTCCTCGCAGGTTCAAAATAATGTAGGGAGATTAATCCCACATGCATAGTGAGAAGACCACTTCAACGTTTTATAAACATGGCCACAAACATACTAAGTGTCGAGCGCTTTTGCCGCGCTCGACACACAAGCCCTCACCCAAAGCTAAGCCATCGGCTTGCCCCAAAAAACTCTCGCCGATCTATCAAGTCTCTCCGATGGCAAACAAAACACACCCTCCGTCGCTGTGACTCCCTCCATCGAAGCATCCAAAAATCCTCTGGCCGACCTCAATAGTCTTGCCGACGCCATCGCAAACTCCATATTTCCCATCATTGGCCAGAGATAGACCATCGGGCCAACTTCCATCGACTAGGCCGATAAAACAAGTCTCACCGATGGCCAAGCAAAAAACACCCGTCGCCAAGACAAAAACCATCGGGCAACCCAAAAGCAACGCTCGCCGACAACAAAAGTCACGCCGATGGCAACTTGGCTTCCCATCTTCGTCGGTGTGACTTAGACTGTCAGAGCAAGACCACAAACCTATGCCGATAGCTGCCATCACGCTGATGAAACCAAAAACATGAAGCTTTGAACCATTGAACTGGTTCAAACAGATGGTTCAATGGCGAGGTTCAACACTGAGGTTCGTCGGCGAGGTTCAAACCGAAAGTTCAAAGACACAATCGGAGCACTCAAAAAAACAAAACTTTCACTGATGGACAAAACATGATGACCCCTTCCTCAGGAAAGATGAAGGGGTGCCAAAACTCAGAACCTTTTGGATTTTTTGGGAAGGTGCCTGCATGAAAAATTGCTCAGAAACTGACAGTCAATTCAGGCACCAACAGGTCTCACCTAAATATCAAACCTATATATATATTTGTGTGTGTATAATATGGTAAAGAAAGCATACACAACATATACTTACCTTGTTTGAAGAAATGCTTGACAAGATTATGAGCATGATGTTGAGGTATTCTCCCCCTCTCTGTCTCACGTATATAGCAAAATAGTCAAACGTAATTAACCTGATAGGATACCATAAAGGAATCTCAATCGACAAAATACCAAAAATGAGATAGTTAACCACTAACATAAATATATACAAATATATCCTCCTGGATATAAACTATAATCACATCATATAAAGAAAATAACCACTATTGACTACATCTTGTTGATGGTTGTACCATCCCTTCTTGGTTTTTTTGACAAAACCTAAACTAGGGATTTTGACATCAAATTGGCGATTGCTAAATTGAAATCCAACTTAGACCAATAAAGTCAAACTTAAATTACCAAACTAGATGAGGTTCACTAAACTGAGTAAACACAAGACTTAGATGGAAACAACCTATTTTTTTCCATACGTCTATTCACTTCTCTCCAATGATGCTCTCCCTCTCTTTCTTGTAGGGTGGAAAACCTATTTTCCTAGTTACACTTGCAATCAACCAAACTGGGATTAGTGCATCATTAGTTACTTCATATATCTAATGAATAAATAATCATGACATCATATAATCACATGTCTAATTCTAAACATATAAACTCAAACTCATGAAATCTTTGATTTATCTTGACATTTTCTCATAACGTCAAATCATTAAATCATGCAAAATTATCTACTAATTGGATACAAGTAAATATTAAAACATAGTCAAAATTAGGGATGTGATAGGAAGAGAATAAAAGATTGACATGGAGCTTCAAGAAAATCAAATTCACACATATAAAAAGGAATGGCAACAAAGTTGCAAATTGGGTTGCAAATCAAGGGTTTGGTTTGTCATCTGGGGGGATGGTTCAGATTTCAAGTGTTGGGAAGATTACCTTATGAGGTAATCAAGCTAATACAAGAATACATCAAAGCACATCCTCCCAATAAGGGGCCAGAACAATAAGAAAATTCCTTAATTGGTAATAATGGTTGGAGTGTGTGGAAGGGAATGGAGTTGTGTGTGAATTCTCAACCACTACTCATTGTTTACGATGGTGGGGGAACTCTTGACAGATACATATCGATGTTTGGGTTTAGTGACATTTGGTTTTTCTCTCCTCTTGGCTTGTGGTTGTCAATGTGTATGGCTTCCAGCGGTGGTGAGGAAGGTGTGTAGGGTGATATGGAGAATTCAAAGGCAACTAAAGGCAAGAGGGTGATAGGTGGTGTTCTAAGGAGTTTAGCAAGGTGGAAGGGAGAGAGCTCAATGATAGGTAGTAAGCTAGTGTAGGGAGAGAAAAAGGTGAGATGATATGCAAGAAGGAAACACCAAAGGAAAATTACGGGAGATGAAGCAATGGCAGTTTTAATCAATGGGTTAGAGGTGGAGATCAAAAACCCTATTTTGCATGAATGGTTAGGTCAGTTGTTAAGGGTTGCAAAGGAAGTAGATTGAAAGGAGGGGGAGTATGTTTGAAAGGTGTTGCACACTTGCTACTAGATCCTAGAAGTTCTCGTGGGTAGTGGAATGTTTTCAGTGCTGCGTAGTCCCTTGCAGTGGTGTCTATATTATCCACCAGTGCGGCATCCATTTTATTGCATGAAGATTTGATTGAAATTACCAAGAAGAATGAGGAAAATATGGAAAATATGTTGAGGCATATGCATGATGTGGGGGTGTGGGTGTTGGAAAGTTGAAAGGTGGTGGATGACATCCCTGGTAAGATGGGGGTGGCGGTTCCTGTACATAGGTACCCTTCATGCTCTTGTGCCTGTGTCTCTGATAATGACCTGGTGGAAATGTTTGGTGAAGATGCTAGTTAAGGTACTCTATTTTATCAGTTTGTATTTTGTATGTAGCTTATATGTACCTTCATAATTTTCCCTAGCTGTGGGATGATGAACTTAGGGGCTGGGGATGGGTTAGCTATGTCTTTTTTTGGTGGTTTATAGTTATGATTTTGGGTCAAATTGTTATATGCTGCTATGTTTTGGGCCGGGATCTCTATTAATGGTAGTATGTTGTGGGTTCAATGGATATGTTTTCTATTTGGCATTGCTATTATCAGCCTCTGGCCCTTTTTTGGATGATTTCCTAGACTTAAAAACCATGTATATATAATAAAAAATTAATTTAGGTAATTAAAGTTGGGTAGACAAATTATCTAAATTACAATTTTAATCATAATTGAGAGTGGTGGTGAGAAGGGAGTACAAAGGAAGGAGCATCATCAATAAAAAGCTACAGCCCCTTGTCAATGGAGGTGGCAACAAAACATTTGGACTACATCAAGTCATGAATTATAGGCATGTCACAACTACAAAAGCCCATGGGAAATTATTGGGCAGCCTTGGGTGAGGGTTCCTACCACCATCTTAACACTCTAATTCATGGGAGACACCACTATTACTCTCAACATAGGGTACTTCAAGCCCTAAAATATATTTGGAATGTAAAACTCACTCAATCTCTATCATAGATGAAACAATTATTGTAGGTCCCAACTACTAAAAGAATTTCCTAATCTCTCTCCTCTAGTAGTGGATAGAGATTTGGTTGAGAACACTATTCGAGAATTAGTGAAAATTTCACTAAATGGTGATTCTATCCCCATATCCTCAATATGACCCAACAAACCTCTAACTTCTCTATCATTGGGAGACACTTATGTGGTTCTAGTTGAAGATACACTTGAATTCTATGTGCCATAGGACTATGTTAATGCAATCTCAAATGATCTAGGCACTTGATCTCTAGTTTTTAAATTCCTAGGGAAGTGCTCCCTTTGAATAATTTTTGGCTTGGACTAAATCCATCTAGAGCAATTTAGTAAATCCCTCTATTGTAGTGCTAAATAATGGTTTCTTTCTTGTGTAATTTTGATTAGTTAAGGATTGTAGTTTTGTAATGTAGTAAGGCCCAATTCTTTTTAAATAATGGTATTATTCATGACATCATAGTATCCATTTTTGACTCCATATCTACTATTATTTCCAAAATTTTGATATGGTTGCATCCATATAACTTAACTTTGAATATGAGGGACCCTGGACTCATTAAAAAATGATCAGTTAAGCAGGAAATTTTGTGAAATTGGGTAAAGAACAAGAAGAATCATAGAGTAGATATGATAGGGTTTGTGTCGTGATTGATATTTTCAAATTGATTTTCCACACTATCAGGATCCACTCCTTGTAGGGTACATGAAACCAATTATTGAATTTTGAAGGGTTGCCACTCTAGTGTTTTTGTTGTAATTTAATGTGTCGTAAAGTCTTAGGATGTACAACAAAAGTTACCCTGGGGCTTAGATAACTTAGTCTCAAAAAATAGGTCAGGAAGGAAGATAGCCTAGACAACACTTTCATTTGGTGCAACAACATGATTTTTTTTTGCATAGTCTTCACCTCCCATCCTTAAGCCTCAAGAAGTGGATGAAAGTCATGGTTCATATCTTATGATTGCAATAGTTTCTCACAGCAAAGTGGATCCTACTCCACTCATCCTAAGGAAATATCTTTTGGTGGAAGTGTCTCTAGGTGTATAAATGATTCTTGAGAAAGAGGAAGAATTTCATCATTGTATGGAGTATATTTTGGAGGATAAAGATTGTGTCCTTCAAGAACTCTTAGAGGAATAGGAACTAGATATGATGGATTTCCTTGAGAAGGAAGATGAACAAAATTTCATCTTTGGTATCACTAGCATATCTCAGACAAAGAACAAGATTTCTAAACCAAACTATGGAACTTCAGGCAAGAAAAAAGGAAGGAAACTAGAAGGTAAAAAATTTTGGATGGAAGCTCAAGGATTAGTTGATGAGGACTTATAGTGGACCATGCATTCTCTCCTCACTAGAAGCAAGAGGCAACAAACATCAAAACTTTCTCAAGGAATAATGTTTTGGAATGAAATTGGATTTTGAGGTGTTTGGACTCAAAAGGTTTTGGGTGAAATCTTTAGGCAATGTTAGGTGTTTTCATCTTAGATCTAGGTGGATTCTTTGTCTATGATTGGTCTTAGGGTAATATAGTTTCCTTTGGAACGTTATGCTTTCTCTTTCATAAAATATTTTTTCCTATTAGCAATCTTGATATTTATTGATTGTTTATTAACATGAGAGAGGGCCCTTATCCTCACTTCCTTATACATATACTCAACTTTAAATTGTGTATCCTTTTTCAAAACTAAAATTTTTATCACAGTCTAGGCTTTGTCAGCTATATAATTTTAAAAAAATTGAAATTCATATTTTTTGACCAAGTTAGGTTGGCCAAGAAATTATTTTTTAATGTTATTAAAAAAGTTACACTAGAAATTAAAGAACAAATATTTATTTATTAATTATACATACATGGCATCTACCCATGTGTCATTTACATATTTACAAGGTGTATATATGTATACATGTATATATTTATACATATATATACATTTTATGTATATGTACATATATTACATGTGTGTGTATATATATATATATATATATATATATATATATATATATATATATATATATATATATATATATATATATATATATATATATATAAAGGACCATGTCCTCTTAGCAATCTTGATACTTATTGATTGTTTATTAACATGAGAGAGGGCCCTCATCCTCACTTACTTATATATATTCTCAACTTGTAAATTGTGTATCATTTTTCAAAACTAAAAGTTTTCTCACAGCCCGGGATTTGTCAGCTATATAATTTATATTTTTTGACCAAGTTAGGTTGGCCAAAAAAACATTTTTTAATGTTTTATAAAATTTTACACTACAAATTAATTAACAAATATTTATTTATTAAATATACATACATCGCTTCTACCCAGGTGTCATTTACACATTTACAAGCTATATATATGTATAGATGTATATATTTATACATATATATTACATGTATATTTATACATATACATATATTTATATGTATCTATTTGTATATATGTATATGTATATATACATATGCATACATATTATATATATGTACATATATAGATATACATGTACATATATACATATATGTATATATATATGTATTTATATATGTATACATACATACATATAGTATTATTTTTAAATTTGAAAGTTGTCTTACACTCTAGGCTTTCTCAGCTATATGAATTGAAAAAGTTTTGAAGTTCATATTTTAATGAGGTTAGTTAGGTTGACAATTTTTTTTAATGCTAAATTAAAAATAACATTAAAAAATGATTAATAAATATATATTTATTAAAAAAGTGCAAAAATATGCATTACATCTACCCATGTGTCATTTACTTATTTACAAGGTTTTATGAAAAAATATTATTTTATGCTCAAAATTAGGTTGGATGGAATGACACCTACTTTTTTTTCAAAAAAATTAGTGCACATTGGAAATATTTTATTTTCACCAAATTAATTTGGAATTATTCAAAAAAGTCTACATTCAATATTCTACAACTTATATTACTACATTTTTTTACACATTTTATAGATAAGTTCTTCAATTTTTTATGTGAAGTTACCTAGTTTGATTTTTTGAATTTTCATTGCCACTTAAGGGTGTTGTTTGGCTCATCATGATCTTGCACTCAACCTTGGAAGTATTGTAAATGTCATAATAGATCACCTCTACCATCATACTTTGTAAAACATGGTGCCACAAATCCACTTCCAGTGAAGGATAAATCAAAATGTCATGTGCCAAGGAATTTGCAATATTCTAGTAACATCATCTAGTGGTTGAAATATTTACATATAAGTACTAACATATAGTTCTAAATTTTGTCAATCTTAGTGATGAGTTAGTTCACATTAGGTGAAATATCATGCTCAATGTGTCTCATATTCACATGTGTATGCATTGTGACATGTGCAGTAGTGGTGAAGGATGCAAAAGATGTATAATTAGTGACACATTGTCCTCACATATACCAAGTAAAAATTGTAAAAGATCCTCATTTTGTTCATCCTTAGGTATGTCTAAATCATGTGTTTGTTCTATAGAGGGTGTGGAAGAATGTACTCCATAAGTGTGCAAAATACATGTAAAGAAAACATGAGAGGGTTCACATGTGGGTCTATCAAAAATTTGTATATATCATCATGATGAATAGAAAGGATCATGGGATCCACTAAACAATGACAACTAGAAGGAGAAGAATAAAAATCATGAGTAAAACATGGTCTCTGGCCCATAGTAAAGTGATCTATGAAATCACATGACAATGCATGGAAGGATGTATAAGAAGCATGACATTGTTTAGCTCCATCAATCAAAGTATCACCAATGACATATATCAAAGTATAATCATTATACATATAAGAATGACTTGAAGATAAAAATGATCTAACATGTAAATTTGGATCTTCAATTCCACTAAATGACTCTACCATAGGCGTATTAAGAGAATGTTCATCATAAACCACATCACCATGTAACAACTTGAGTCATCATCCTCATTGTAAGAAGATAAAGAAATGTCATTGTGATCATCATTAAACATATCATTAATATACCATGAGTGACAAGAGAGAGAAGATGGATCATAGTGAACAGCATGGGTGATAATGACCTCATGTGAAGGTTAACAAGGCATATGACTAGCGATAGAAGAAGTGCAACCCTCATAGATATGTGATCCAAAATCAACAAGTATATTAGTAGGTATGGGTGAAGGTGGATCATAATCACATGTAGTTGAAGTTAAGATGTGTATCTACCTCATAGGTGTCCCTAGGTTCAACATGATATGTCAAAAATGATCATCATACATATAAAAAAGTAATGCATTCAAATCGTATGAATCTATGGACATAGGGCCAACATGAACTGTAAGAAATATATGATCTGTTGATAAATGAGAGGGGGGGTGAATCAATTATCTCAATTATTTTAACATTCAGATCTTTCTTATTAATTAATGCAACATCAATTCAATTAAGCAAACATAACCATGAAATTAAAATACACATGACACAATATTTTTGATGTGGAAACCCTGTTAAGGGAGAAAACCACGGGGTGATTAACCCAAGATTGTATTCTCTATTAGAAGAATGGAAATACAAAATGGCACTTGCCAATTAGGGCTCACTACCCGAGCACACTGCTCACAAGAGGCCCACTGCCTACAAGAGACTCACTGTCTACAAGTTGTAAGAAGAATAACAAGATCTTTGAACTGATGAGATGCATCCACATATGCAGGGGTTTAGTTCTGGTTAGGCTCAATACACTGATCTGCTGCACTTCATCTTTCCTCTTTTTTTTGTGCTACTCTCCTTTCACATACCGAACCTTCCTTACTGCTTTCACTCTACTCTACTGCTTTTCTTCACACATCTCAAAAACAACAACACCTCTCACAACTAAATCCATCTTGTATATATATCCGCACAAGTGATTTCATCACCTTTCTAGTCGGCATCCGGAATAGTCAATATTTTCCACAAACTCTGATCTGTCGGCTGAATCCTTACATACCAAGTAATGTGGATCAAGCATATACTTGTAGAAGTCATCAATCATGTCGGCCAATCATAACTTATGCCTTAATAACCTTTACCATCATCAGTAACAAATCTGGAATAATGTCTAATGTTCTGCCAGTCAGTTCTTCCTCTGTCCACACTACCAATCAGGAACCCGACACTCAAGTATTCATATCTTTTTCTTCATCTATCACCGGAGGCTAAATCCTTGGAATCTATCAGTCAAGGTAGTCCTCTTGACTTCCTCAAATCCGCACTTCACCAAGATACTTCCTCTGAGAGATCTGGACCTGACTGTCGGACCTTACCACATGCTTTGTTCTTGCTTACTGGATCACAACACTCTGCAATCCGCCTTTCGGTAGAGACTCATCATGTCCTATGGATGTGTGGGTTAACCTTTGTTGCCATCAATGATAACATTCACGAGTCCATATAGTGTCTCTTGCCAACAATCTCCCCCTTTCGCATTGATGGCAACACTTAGTGAAAAATGACTAAGTGTTTACACTATGCTCCCCCCTGGCTGATGCTCTATTTTTATATACATTTTTCAGAGCTCCCCCTTAGTTGGATTCCTCATTTTTCACTGCTCCTCACTTCCCCTTTGACATCAATGGAAAAGGGTGGGAACCACGCATCAAAATTTTCAAAAAATTAACTATACTTAGCCGCATATAACATACTCACATATATTGAAGAATGTCTGCAAAAGTTGTCTTCAATTGGATGAATTCTGCCGCCCAACTTTGCTTCATTCTATCCAAAATTGATATATGACCACTCAACAGGAATGCAAATGCATTTGCCCTTTTTAAATCTATCGGATCACTGGTCCGGGCTGTGATCTGAGCTTCTTTTATGGCCTCATGCATGGCCTCTAACTTAGGGATAATTATCCCTCTGAGTTCACCTAACCTACTTATTCTACTTTTCTTTTCCTTCTCAAGCTTCTTGATTTCATTCAAGACTACAATAGTCTGACATTCTTGATTTATTATGGAAGATGAGAGAGGATCAAAATTCTTTGATAGACTTGTCAGTTTTTCCTCCTATTCTTTTACTTTCTTCTCAATGTCCAATGTTACTTTGGACCATGATAAACAAAATTTGTACATTTCTCCACCATTTTTAAGAGCATTTTCTAAGCTCTTTATCCCAATATTCATATTTCTCCTATCATTAATTATCAACCCTTGTACCTCTGATAATCTTTTTGCAAGAAATTCCTTCCAGACCTTATCTTCTACTGATTTCTCTAGAGAATCAAAATGTGTGTTAACACTATTGACTAGAGATTTGAGATTTCCAGATGAGGAAGCTATGGGATCCTTCTGAAACGATGGTATAATCTTTTCTAGCACTTCGGAAGCAGCTACTATAAGCTCACAGTCTTCCATGTGAGATTTCAGTAGTTTCTCTTTGGCCTTTTCTTGAGCAAATGAAGTTATCTTCATTGTTTGTACTGGAGAAAGAGAGTCAAAATCAAATGGCCCTTTTAGCAGTTCTGGTTCATCAATCTCCATAGTCTCTTTTGTCAAGAAGTCCTTGATAGATTCTGCAGTGTCTCTTGCCAGAGACAGATTCTTCTTCTCTTCTGCAGTGTCAGCTTCTTTACCTTTCACATCTTCTTCTTTTTCCTGTATTCTTTCTTCTCCCTTAGATTTGGAGACTGCAGGGGAAACTGGAGGAGAGATGTTTGTCTGTTTATGAACTTCCTCTTCCAGAACAGAGGATTCCAAGTCCTTATCCTTTTCTGCACCAGTGTCCATGACTTCTTCTGTCATTTTCTCAGTCAATTCCTCTCCAACACTTGTGGCCAAGGGATCAGCACCCAAGTCCTCTATGACAGGAAGATTGAATCTTTTAAAGACATTCTAGAGGATCTCTTCTGTTTCCTTGGCTACCTTGTCAGTCTCACCAAGCATGAGCTGATTCATTCTGGCTTTGCTCTGGAATTCATCCTTACAATCTTTGAAGATCATACTAATCTGTTTTGGGGTGATTGAAGGATATAGCTGAACAACTATCTGCTCTCGGATCTCAAGGTCTTTTGCCATGGCATTATTCTTTCTTATTTCTAACTCTTTTTCTAGACTTTTAGGAATAAGAGATATGATTTCAATAAAAGCCTTATTATATATATTTAGATAATTAACTGCAGCTTCCTGCAAGATCTTCTGGTCAGCTTCATTATAATCATCATAGAATTTAGCCATTGGTTGGAGATTTCCATCCACATTGATTGATTTGATGATATCATCTAAAGACAAAGTGGGCTTTTCAACAAATTCCTCTACCTTTTCTTCTTCACCTTGACCGATAGAGGATTCACCAGATCCTTCCTTCTTCTGCTTCTTCATTTTCTTTATCTCCTCATCTGATTCAGTTTCTTCTTCATCCTTTTGGCTTGCATAGGATCTCATTGCCTTTTTCTTTGTTCTCTTCTCTGCTTTACCAGATGATTTTGCTTCCGGTTGTGACACCTTTGAGCTTTTAGCAATGGTAGGTGCAGATTTCTTTGATGATCTGGTCCAGGTGGAAGGTTCTACCGGAGCACTTTCCTTACTTTCCTTTTCTACCTCTTTCTTCTCTTTCTCATCCCTTTGCCTCTTTTCCTTGTTGGCATCAAGTGCCTCTTTTGAGATGCCAAAGATTTTGGCAACTTCTTCAACTGCTTTTCTCACCTTCCTCTTGATCTCTGGCTACCTTAGCTCTACATGGATTTTCACACTTAGTTCTTTAAAGGTTCCAAACCTTTCTGCCTTAGGATCCTTTAGCTGACTGAGCATGTGTTAAACATGCAGCTCCATAATGTTCTCATCAACTTCATATCCCATAGGCATGATCCAGACTATCCTTGGCTCCACTACCTCCATTAGGCATTGATCAGTGTCTACCATGAAGCACACTGTGTCTTTGTATTTCTCAACTAATGATTTAGGGATTCTTTCTCTGGTTTGCATCATATTTTGAAAGTTCTTAAAGTAACCCCACAGAGTTGTATTCCTTGCCTTAGCATCCCCAAGTCCATACAAGTAGTCCCTGATTTCAATTGCTATAGGTCTGTTACTTTGCCATACCCATCCAATGGATCCGGGCATCTCATTCATGAAATAGAAAAATAGACACAATATCAGTCCTCCATATTTAAAGGAATTCTTCTTGTCCTTTTTGATCTTCTGTATGTTTTCCATCAATTGGCTCAAGAGGAGTTCACATAGATCATATTCTGCATTTTTTCTTAGCATCTCATAAGCAGTATATACTGCAGTTCCAGATATTGAGTTCTCCCTGCTGGAGTGATATATCTTATAACCGATTATCATAGATGCAAACTTGATATCCAGATCAGAGATATCTTCAATGGTCATTTCTCTCTTATCAAATTTTGATCCGGTGGCCTCAGTTACAATTTAGTTTTTGACAGATTTTAGGACAGGTATCCCTCCGGAGGAGTGTAAACTGGTTACTGCCCTAATTACTTCCTTAGTGATTTTGCAAGGTCTATTTAGCCATAAGAAGTTATCATGTACCCTACTTAGTACATACCGGACCCATTCATCTTCTTCAAAATAGGGGAAATGAATGTATTGATCAAAGTGTTTCTCTTGGATGCTCTTATATTGTGGTTTAAGCTCAAAAGCATTATCTATCAACTGATTGTGATAGATATCCATTAACTTTGATTCCCCAAACTCTTCAATATTCGCATGTATGTAAACCCTAATATCTTCTGTATGCAACACACCATGTGAAACACTGGAAAATACTCCTAGGGGATCTACTTCCAAGGATTTGTATGGATGTTTCTTGAATTTGGGACGAGGCCTATCAGAGATCTTCACAATATTTGGAGTAGCCATCATTCAAGGATTTATAGAGAAATATTACCTTTTGCACTTGTAGGGTTCGTGGAGTGAACCTGAGTGATTTGCTGATTGAATCAACTCCAACGGTTGATCTTTGAGAAGTTTGAAGCAATTTGTTGCAGAGCTCTTCTTTCTTTCTTTTTGAATGCGAATGTGCAAATGATGAGCACATGAACCCTTTTATTTGCAAGAGAAACCCTAAATCCATACTGCAATAAATGCCCAACTTAAGTTATTTTGGTTGCTTTGTATACCTTATTCTGAAATAGATCTTTTTTCGGATCACTGTAATATGCTTAGAGTTATCCTTAGAGATTAACAACGAAATTTCTTACTTTCCTCAGTCATTTGATTTATTCACAAATCAAGATGTCTCAATTTTAGAATCACACCGGACCAAACTTGTAAGAAACCTGCTTTTACCGGAAGACTGTTAAACATGATCTAACTGAAGGGATTAGACTCTTTAAATCTTCATGTGGATCTTTCAAATATTTGCTATGGCTTATCTAAGTATTTCTCTGAAAACTCCTTTGATCCATAGCCTTTCATGTGCTGATTATAGGCATAGCTTGACTGGCTGGGGGAATTGGTTTTTCTTTTGTTACTCCCCCTGAGCCAGAGCTCACCTTTTAATTTCTGGAAGGAATATCAGCACCAAATTCTGGTGCGGATCTATCCCCTATATTCTCTATACTTCTCTTCACCCAAATCTTGTTCATCTCACTTTGAACTTCATCCGCATTCACTTTTCTTTTTCCTTTGTCTTGATTCTGATGATGTACCGGACTTCTTTTGTCCTAATTCTTGCTTCTACAGAATTTGGCAATATGACCGGATCTATTGCAAATTTGGTAAACAACATTTCTTTGTATATTTGATTGATATCCTCTTGATCTGCATTGATTAGCCATATGACCCATTCTATTGCATGCAAAGCATCTACCATTGAATGAATTGTTCATTTGCATATTTTTGCATTCATGAGATTTGTAACCATACCTTTTGCAGTTGAAACATTGTCCGGAGAAGGATATATTAGTCTGATTCATTCTCTTTCTGCACTAATTAGCTTTATGACCAAAGCTATTGCAGTTGTGGCAGTATCCATTGAAGGATGGATATCTTTGAGCATTAGGCTGCCTTACCGAAGATCTTCTAGGCCTGTTCCTTTGATTTTCTGATTCAAAATTCTTCTGACTAGATCCGGAGCTTTCACCTTTCTCATATCCCAAGCCACACTTGTCATCTACCCCTTTTTGGCTTTCAAGTAGAACTTCAAGTTGAGCAGAACTTATCTTGAATTTCTCTTTGTATTCATTTGCTGTTTGAAGATCCCTTTTAAGAGAGACAATTTGATCCTCAAGTTTTTCTTCATTATCTTTAGCATCTTCAAGATCAGATTCAAGATGTCTGATTATTCTATCCATCTTGTGGCAGTCTTCTGATTTCTCCTTGAGAGATTGTCTTAGATCATCTTCAGTTTTTCTTTTCTCTTCAATTTCTTGGGTGAACTTCATAACTCCTAATTCCATTTCATGTCTTACCATAATGATCTCTTTTGATAACTTTTCACATAACTTGGTTTTCTCCTTTAGATCTCCATTTGAATCATTTGTTTCAACTTGACTTGCCAATTGCTGAAGTAGCTCCTTTCTCTTTTTCATAGAGAGACTCAGTTTCTCTTTTAATTCATTTATGAAATCATCAGCATGTTTGAGTCTTTCCTTCAATTCATTGACTTCAGAATTTGACTGCTCAAGATCATCTAGGGTAGACTTAAGTTGCTCCCTCATACCATACACATCCATTTGAATTCCCAGATCTTCCTCAAGCTGTTAGGCTCTATTGGGAGGAACTTGGCTCTGATACCAATTATTGAGAACTGAGAGGGGGGGTGAATCAGTTATCTCAATTATTTTAACATTCAGATCTTTTTTATTAATTAATGCAGCATCAATTCAATTAAGCAAACATAACCATGAAATTGAAATACACATGACACAATATTTTTGATGTGGAAACCCTGTTAAGGGAGAAAACCACGGGGTGATTAACCCAAGATTGTATTCTCTGTTAAAAGAATGGAAATACAAAATGGCACTTGCCAATTAGGGCTCACTGCCCGAGCACACTGCTCACAAGAGGCTCACTGCCTACAAGAGACTCACTATCTACAAGTTGTAAGAAGAATAACAGGATCCTTGAACTGATGAGATGCATCCACATATGCAGGGGTTCAATTCCAGTTAGGCTCAATACACTAATCCGCTGCACTTCATCTTTCCTCTTTTTTTTTGTGCTGCTCTCCTTTCACATACTGGACCTTCCTTACTGCTTTCACTCTACTCTACTACTTTTCTTTGCACATCTCAAAAACAAAAACACCTCTCACAACTAAATCCATCTTGTATTTATATCTGCACAAGTGATTTCATCACCTTTCTAGTTGGCATCCGGAATAGTCAATATTTTCCACAAACTCTGATCTGTCGACTGAATCCTTGCATACCAAGTAATGCGGATCAAGGATATACTTGTAGAAGTCGTCAATCATGTCGGCCAATCATAACTTATGCCTTAATAACCTTTACCATCATCAGTAACACATCCAGAATAATGTCTGATGTTCTGCCAGTCAGTTCTTCCTCTATCCACACTGCCAATCAGGAACCCGACACTCAAGTATTCATATCTTTTTCTTCATCTATCACCGAAGGCTAAATCCTTGGAATCTATCAGTTAAGGTAGTCCTCTTGACTTCCCCAAATCTGCACTTCACCAAGATACTTCCTCTAAGAGATCTAGACCTGATTGTCGGACCTCGCCACATGCTCTGTTCTTGCTTATCGGATCACAACACTTTGCATTCTGCCTTCCGGTAGAGACTCATCATGTCCTACAGATGTGTGGGTTAACCTTTGTTGCCATCAATGACAACATTCATGAGTCCATATAGTGTCTCTTGCCAACATGATCAAGAGGTATAAGAATGTCATTCATAGGTGAGGGAATTGTGTTTTCACCAATAGCCATTGTACTAGATGCATCACAAACACATGATAAATCCTTGCTAGGTAGATGATCATCACTATCACAAGCCATAATTTCATCATGAGACCTAAAAGTAAATGACAAAAGAATATCTGAGAGGAGAGGATGAGTACTAACCAACTTAGCAAAAGAGGAAAAATTTAATACATGGTAAAATAAAACCTCTATTAATAATTTACATCCTCATTCATAGCATAAAATTTCATTAGTGTATCAAGGATGGAAGTATGATGCATGATGAAAGATATAAAATGATCAAAATATGAGATGTGCATACATAGATCAACCAAGGAACAAGTCCTAAAAGGATCCATAAGGTAAGATTATGCTAGGGTTGGAGGGGGATAAAAGATAAATATCACTATGTATACCTAAACCCTAATCACGCTATAATATGCATATGCAAGAAAAACAAATTTGAACCCTAGGAAATCTAAAAATAATCGATAATATTCAAATTAAATTAGATCTACAAACACTATGAAAGGTGATGGTATAACCCCACGACCAAACCTTAGGGGTGTAAGAATGAACGAGTTCACCAAAAATGTAAAGAAAAATTACAATATCCTAAATAGTTTTACTTAGAGTAATTAATCAATGTTAACCATAAACACAAATTAACATAGGTAATTGGAGTTTGGTAGATAAGTTAGAACAATTAAATGTTAAGTAGGAAACTAAATGAAAAGGAACATTATACACATTTGTGGAAGCTATGATGAAGAATTTAACCTAATACAACACAAATTCCAATCGCCAATTGTGCTTGCTATCTAGAATTTTGTGCAAACTTGAACTTCTCTATGGGTTGATTTTGTGGCTATGCATTAGTTCCATGCCACATATATTTGATCATTAACACATGGTCCTGATTTGGCTCACAATGTACTTCTATAACCAAACTTAGTGTATTCTCTTCTCTTTGTCAACTATTAAGGGTTGGTAGTATTTAAAAATACCTTGGGAAAATTGCCAAATTGCAGGGTAGGTTCTCATAGATTAAAACCCATGATTAGACTAGCTTCACAATCATGAATATGATCAAGGAAAACACTCTTTAGGCATGCACATGTCCTATAATTATTTTATGTAGAATTAGGTTCCATTTAGTGCTCCAAAGCAAAGTGTCGGACTAGAATATTTTGGACCTTGATAATCATTGTGTATTACTTCCTCTTAGATCATAATTAAGGCAAAGTGAATGCCTTCAAATACAACAACATAGTAGTTTATTGCGCAAACATGTACCAAGTTGGCTCATAAGCCCTAGTGAATTACATGTAGGAGTCAACAAAATTTGAATTCTATGGGTCAATTCCATGTGGAATGAAATTGCTCTCACATGACATAATATTGACCAAGGACAAGGAAATGTGAATATCAATGTGAGGAATGAATGTCTAGACATAGGAGCAATAATAGGTGTAATAAATGATAGTTGCATAGGAAGACATGTACTAATGTGGATAATATAAGGTCAAATATGTGTCCAGGTATGTATAGGCAGGGATAGTTGAAGGATCAGAGAATGAACCCAACTTTACACAAGAGTGTGCCATTTGACAATAAGTGATTGTATTGGTCCATTTCATAGAATGGGCCAAAACTAAATGGGAATTACCATGGGCATGCTAATTTGACTATTACAATTATATGTCCTATAAATTGACAAGCTTATCTTTGTATATAATATTTAAGGGTTTTTTCAATAAGTAACATACTAGCCCTCCTAAAGAAAAGAAGAATATAATAGTATAAAAAAAGTAGAATAACTCAAATAGAATTAATTTTTTTTTTTGTGAGGATTGTGGTCCAATAATAAATTAGCACAAATTTAATTTTGTTGATTTAAACTATATATTTCTTGTGTGAAAAAGAAAATTCACCTTAAAATATAAAATTTTAGTATTTTAAAAAATATATAAAATAAATTTTATGATATTAAAATTAAAATAATAAAAATTTATAAGTAATTCCAATTTCTATATGTATACTCACTTCTATTGTAAACTTTTGTTGAATTTTTAGAATGGAGAAAGTGAAGCTTAAAGATGTCCGTAGCCAAGCAAAGATAGCAGGCACATTAGTTTCTGTTGGTGGCGCTATGCTTCTCATCTTCTACAAGGGCCCTATCTTTCACATGCTGTGGACTCCACATATTCATTCTAATGGAAAGAAGCAGCTTACATCTACAAATGTTGATGGGGATAAAGACTGGATTAAGGGTTCACTTATGTTACTTGCTACATGTCTATGCTATTCTACATTTTTTATTCTTCAGGTGGTATTTTATTAAATTTAATTGGAAATGCAATAATAATAAAATCTACATATAATAAATGATTTGTTAATTGATGTGCAGACAAGAGTTGTGAAGAAATGTGAGGCTCAACTTTCAATTACTACCTTGATTTGCTTAGTGGGAACAATAGAGTCAGTTGCAGTAACTTTTATAATTAAAAGAGATCTTTCAATATGGACTTTGAAATCGAACATCAACATTCTAGCTGTTATCTACACTGTAAGTTTATTAAACTAATTTAATATTTTATTTATTTAAAATATAAAAAAATTCTTTATTAATATTTATGCCTATAAATATTGGATTTGAAAATGTTTTCTTGTAACTAAAATATTTTCTTAAAAGTAAAATAAATAAATTTTATTTAATTTTTGGGATACCCAACATAATAATAATTTAGCATAAAACATACATAAAAATATTTAGAGCAATTATGTTCCATTTCTTAAGATTATCATTACCATTCATAAATTACCATCCATAAATTAGTCACCAAATTCTATAAGCTAATCAGAATATAAACCATTCAAATCTTCATGTCTAATAAATGGTTCTTCCTTCTACTTGGATAAGGTAAAGTCATTGAATATCTTGATTATTTTCTTTGTTTGTAGTTTACTCTCTCTCTGTTTCAATTGTCGGATGTGAGAGCTTATTTTCTTTTATGCTTCATTTTATTTAAACCAAACTTTCTCTATTGATTTTTAAAAAAACCCTAAGTTTAGATAGCTAATGATTCTATATATCTCTTTTATTATCAGTTTTCATCTGGTCTAGCCTATTCTTGAGTCACAATATCCATTTCTTATTGCAGTTACATTTACAATTCAACATCTAAGAATAAGATAGATGCTTCTATAGAGTAACGGGTTTGTATTTTTACTCCTACTTCTTCTAACTTTTTTGAAAGATTGTTCTTTTAAGAGGCATGGCTCCAAACAAATGTACAGCACGCATATACCTCAGGGAAGATGTTTTTCCGTTTAAAACTCCTCACTTATAAAAGCATTTTAAAAAGGTGATGTTATTTTTCATTGCAGGGGGTGTTATCATCAGGAATGGTATACTATTTGCAAGGTTTTGCCATGCGGTTAAAAGGGACTGTATTTGCCACTGCATTTTCTCCGTTGAGGCTCATTATTGTGGTATTTATGGGATCCATTATACTTTCTGAGACTCTTCATTTGGGAAGGTAATGTTAATATTTCTTCTAATGGCTCGACCTTATGAACTGTTTCTTTTAGTCTTGAATAAAATAACTCTTAAAACTCATAAGAATTAATATGCAAATGCAGTATTGTGGGAGGAGTGGTGATTGTAGTGGGACTGTATGCTGTTCTATGGGGAAAATTAAAGGATGATAAGATTTCAAGAGAAACAGAAACACAACTTCATGATTCTCAATTGCATGATCCGGAAGGAAATAATGAAGATTCAGAAGGTTTACAGTTTGGTGTTGATAACGAATGGTCTTCCAGCAAAAGAAATAGAGAAGAGAGCCCCTAATCAAGCAAAGGAAATCAAGGCCCAACAGCCTTGACATAGTGGACACCTCCAACGCTAGATGTTGGAAAAAAGTAGAACTGAAATACAGTTTTATTTGTAATGCAAGTGTATCAAGAAAACACAGTTATAATAGGTTGGTGAGACTATAAAAAGTACAATAGATTAAACAAAATAAGTACTATATCTCTCTTTTATTACTCAAAGATATCAGTATAAAATGTTCTCAATATGTCCTAATATGACATATCACTGACCTTTCTTGCTACGAAGAATATCATGATAGTGTGTTTTGCAAGCTATTTTATAAGAACACTAAGGCTTTGAAAAATTAAACGTAAAATAAAATATTTTTAATGTGTATGTGTACGAATGGAAATTGCATCTCTGCAACTTTTTTATTCTGATTTTGCCATCATTTAACGATTCATTTCCTAGTGTGTTTTTAGGTGTTATTAGGTCATTTGACAGCTGCTATTTCTGGCTTTTCTGGTTTTTTGTTGACACGAACCTTAAAAATAGTATAGGTCCACATATAAGCCAATTCTCTCCTCTAATCACTCATTATTTCATGTCATTCCAAAAATAGAAAACTTAGAATCATTCGTCTCCTCCAACAAAAAAGGAAAATTACACGTTATCAATTGAAGCAACGAAGGCAACAAGTTAGGACAGAAGATTTGAAGTTGTGGAAGCCTATTGATCAAGCCAAGATATGGAATTCTTATAGTTTTCTTCTTCTATTTTATTGACTATATTTATTTGGCTTGATTTCTCATTTATGAAGCCATTAGAAGCCCCATTCTTTCTTCATATCCACCCTAAATCTAGATATACCCTCTTTCGCTGAAGCATTTTTCTCTCTTGCATTCCATCTTGTGATTACTTTATAATCTTCTTGATTGAATCCAACACAAGAACACACCACTTGTGGTAGATCACCCTAGGGTTTTGTTGTCCAATCACCATTGTTACACGCCATTTTTACACAATCACTAAGTCTACACACTATTTTCTAATCAATGCTTTTGTGAAATTGAAATACACTCAACA
Organism: Cunninghamia lanceolata; assembly: GCA_027924645.1. Taxonomy (NCBI): domain Eukaryota; kingdom Viridiplantae; phylum Streptophyta; class Pinopsida; order Cupressales; family Cupressaceae; genus Cunninghamia; species Cunninghamia lanceolata. The sequence goes on along the minus strand of BSBN01000635.1, from coordinate 7,344,724 downwards.
AGAGATTGATTTAGGACCTCCTATGCAAGACAATCAAATTGCATGTCATACATTCAATTTTGAATACCTTAGCATTCAAGTGCATGTGAGCAGTTTGTAGGTAAACAACTTCCTAAATTGAAGATATAGCCTTCTAAAAAGTTTCAGAAGCTTAGGATGCAAGGTCACTTGTGCCCTTGTAGGGATGGAGTGCCCTCTATTCATAGAAACAATGTTTTTTAGGGGAAAAACACCCTATTTTCATAGCAGTAGTTCCCCACTTTAGTAGTTCCCCACTTTCATAATTTTCATTAGATAACTCCCAAATTTATTTTATAGACAATTTTGGTCCTCCATTGTCCATTTCTAGTCCTAGATCTAGTTTATATCAACTATACGCATTATTTTCTTTATTTCAATTTCTATATTTCTTTTCTCCAACTCTTATACTCTCTATTTATAAGTCAGATCTATTAATTTTAATGTTATATTTTTATGACTGATTTATAACTAGTTTGTATAATAGAAAGAAAAACCCTATTTTCTTAATTTCTTAAGAGGTATAAATATTTTCTTTTCTTTAACTATGATGTTGATAAAAATTTACCTCACTTATAGTTGTTAAGATTGTAAATTTGATACCATTTTAGTTTAGTTTTCTTTCCCAAGCATTTCAAATTTTGTGTTGAAGATTTTCTTTTAATATAGTAAAAATGATATTTAATCTTTTAGAGATTAGATTCTTGGAGGGGATTTACAAAATAAAGATTTGAAAGTGAAAATCGTTGGAATTAGTGTTCTTTAAGTTGTTAGAATAAAAAAATATTGCAGTTGCATAAATAAGATAGAAATAATATGAAACCAAAATGATAACAAGTATGAAATAAATATTTTAACTTAGAAATCTCAATGTGAAGAAAATTATTTAGAAGTGGAAGATGTTTAGATTCTTTTATTTTATCCGAATATTTCTTAATAGAGAGTATCCATAATCCTCTCACTACTACATTCACTTTGATTCTTTGTGCACTTGAAACTATTAGGATTAAGGTGATATTTACCTTGAAAATCCTATATATATTTTATGTATTTCTAACACTCTTTGGAATGTGTATATGGATGACTAGGGTGTAAATGGAGAGATTATTTGTATTTAATAGTCTCTAGGATTCTTGATCTTAGTTGCTTATGCAATCATGAGGGAGGAAAAGCACTATGGTGGTGGTTACATTTGACTCTGGAATCACTAAATGCAACTTCCCAATTCTAGGCACTAGGATTGAGGAGTGGAGAATCTTGTTTAACATATGGGACCTAGATGAGTTGTCTTCTCCATAATGAAGCACTATACTTGAGGATGTGCACTATTGGGGAGTTATGAGTCAATGATGTCTTTGTGGTTACATATTCTATTTGAAGATACATCGATTGTGCTCAGGTGATGTCCATGTGAAGTCATTGATTGTGTTTACTATTCTTGGAAGATACTCTCCAAGGTGGGTGTGGGATTTTGCAAGATACCATGGTTTTGGTATCCATTGTTTTGGTCAAACCATTTATGGTTTTCCCTCTCTTTACCTATATATTGGAGGTATGAGATAGTAGTTTTATCATATATTCATAGGTAAACAAGTGCTACTAGAGTGCTAGTAGAGTTGATGGAAGTTTGTTGATATTGTAACATGTGCATTGAAGATTAATACATGCCTCTTTCTCTAGTGATTTTTTAAAAAAAATTCTCCACGTATATTTTGTATTATGTGTTGCAAGCTTATGTTTTGTTATTTTGTTCTATGTGTTAATTTGTGCTTCCACTTATAATCATTAATGGGTAATCCATTGTTAAGCAATTAAATTTCAGATTTGTATACTCTTAGGAGAGTTTTTATTGTAGTAGTTTCACCTTGTTTTATCAACATTTGGTATCAAATCTAATGGTTTTGTATAGAGGGGATGCCTTTCTAGAAAATATTTGAAGGTTTTTTGGCTATAGTGGGAGCTTTTGCTTTGAGTGGTTTTGTAGATTTTTGAAGGATTGGAACGATGACCTCTACCTCTCATTCATAGATTGAGAAATTCAATGCAACTAGCTACAGGTTGTGGAAGTTGAAGATAAAAGATCTTTTAGAAGAAAGATATTAGTGGCAAGATGTTAACAAAGATACAAAGTCATTTGAAATGTGTTTGACAAGGATTGGTTAAAGTTGGAAAAGAAGGCACGAAGAACCATTCATTTGTGTCTTATAGATTCTATCCTCTTGAATGTCTCTAAAGAGACCACTAAATATAATCTATGTAAGAGGATAGGTGATATTTTTTAATCTTAAAGTCTAACCAATAAATTGTATCTCAAAAGATATTTGTATTCTTTAAAAATGAAATATGGTGATTCAATTGCAAATCATTTGAATGCATTTCATTTGATTATGAGTCATCTATATTTTCTGTAGATGTTAAGATGGAAGAAAAAGATAAATGTATCTTGTTACTTTTCTCTTTACCTTATACGAGAAAAAATTTAATTATTTCCATTAGTAATGGTGGTTCAGAGCTAAAGAGGGATGGTCTTATTGCTACATTTATTTTAGAGAAGATGAGAAGAAAATCTATGAATGATGGCTTGAATGATGCTCTACATGTTTGGGGAAGGCCTAAAGATATATGTGAGTCTAATAGGGATAGGAAGAAATAAAAAGACAAATCCAAATCAAGAGGTTGATCCAAAACCCTAGGGAAGAACAGAGCAAAGTGTTGGAACTATGGGAAGATAGGGCATGTGTTAGAAGGAATGCAAGAACAAAAAGAAACCCTATGATTCCTCCATACATAAATCTTCTAATGATGGTGATAATAATGTCTTATTTTTTATTGCTAAAACTATTAGTGATGATGATTGGCTCATTGATTTAGGCCACTCCTACAATATGACTCCTCATAAGGAGTTGTTTTCATCCTACAAGGCTTATAATGAAGGAAAACATTTCTCTGTGGAAACTCTACCCATTAGATTGTTGGTAAGGGAAATGTACTTTTATGTTTTAGTGATGTGAATATTAAATCCCCTAATAATGTTTTTCACATTCCAAGAATTGTAAAAAACTTACTTTTTGTATCCAAGTTGAATGATTCTAGAATGCATGGGACATTTGACAAGTTTGGTTGGAGGTTGATGAGAGGAAGTTTGGTGGTAGGTAAAGGATCTCATGTTGGGACTTTGTGTAAGGACCTTCCTTATCCTTATCTAAAATAGAACTTTAAAAGAAAAATAATTTTTTTATATTACCAAAATAACATAAGCGATACAAATTCATTAATAAACAATTGTATACTAACACGGTAAGTTTTAAATCCTCACATAATCTTGGTACCTGAGTATTGGAAACATCCTTCATTTCCCAGACTACCTACATACCTTGTATCCACAGGATCAAGGTACACAAGCTCTCGTTATGAGCGATATGTAGTTCTAGTTGATTAATGTTTATGTAACTCTATGAGTGTGTACACAACCCTTTCTAGGGTCCAATTTCCCTAGACAGTTCTTTGTCAGCTGTCACACACTCAGGTGAACAGGGATAGAATTAGTAAAATAGAAAGGAAACACCTATGAAGGGTGTTTGATGTTTAAGTTTAGTTTCATGAAGTGATAATATTTACCTATCATGTGCATGTCTAAGGAAGATCCCCCAATTACACGAACTTAACAATTTGGTTTTTCTTATAACTCCTCATACAAATATTAAAGATTAAGGGAAAGAGAATCAAAATATAAACCCTTTACTTCTCTATCAAATCAATGATCTAAGATATAAAATCAATTTCGATTGATGTTATCCAAACTAATTATTCATAATCAACAACTATGGATACACCTTGAAAACCCAAAAAAAATATACTAATTCTAATTCAAATGCAATAATTTTGTTCATAAGAAATGCAATTGCATAAAACCAAATTACAAATTTTAAAATTGATTAATAATAAATGTTTTTGATAATATAAGGCAGCTAAACAAGGGGCCGAACCCTTACAAAAAGTAGAGAGGCCACAAAGGCAACAAGCACAAAAAGTGCCTTAAACCAGATACATCAAATACTATTTTCCCAGCATAAACAACAAAACCAGCTGCTATAAACTAAGATAGTAATTACATAGTAGAAGAGTATCATCAATATAAAAGCAAAGTCTAAGGAGGCAAATTCTCTCCTTACCCATAGATTTAATAATGTCATCCAATTTCTTAGCAAGATCATCATTGTCAGCAGTAACAGTAACCCCCAGGTTTTGCAGCATAGAAACATTGAGGAAAATAGAATTCCTGAGCACATTGGAAAGATTATGTTCCAGTTTCTCAATACAAGCCCGCAGAACCATGATTTTAGCTCCTAGGCCAGCATCAGTGTCCCTATCATCGTCAGCTTCTTCCACAAACATCTCGCCCGCTTTGCCAGCACTATCAGCAGAATCATCAGCATCCTTAGTAGTAGCCTCCATTACATGCGTCTCCTGCTTACCATCAGCATCCTCGGAGATTTCCTAGACATCCATATCTTTATCCTCATCCCCCTGGGAGGATTCCTCAGAAGCGCTCTCGGAATAATCAATAAGTTTCACTTTTTGAGCAGGTTTGCCAGCTATTCGCCCCGACTGCCAAACTCCAAAGGAGAAACCATCCTTAATAACCTTAGTAGAAGATTGAGACTTGCTACTATGTCCCACAGGGGTCCTACTAGGATTTTTAGGGGTCCCTACCATAGCCCCCCCAATGCACATTCTGTCAACATGAGTCTTCCTCTTTTTGCCCTTCGAACTGATAGTAGAACCCGGAGTATCAACAGGAATCTCCTCAGGAGTAGAAAAGGAAATGTCTTTAGTCTTAGTAGGAATAGAGGAAGGGCATGGTTCTTCAACACCATGAAGATCGTTAGGGTTAGAAGATAATTCCCCACTGTTGGTTTGAATGGCCTCTGCAGGCTCTAGGGCAAGATGGTGGTTATAAAGACAAAGGATAAGGCCCTGATGTAGGGGGATGGGTCTCTTAGCAGGTTTCTTATCCAGTTTAGCACGAACCCTAAGGACAGAGTGCTCCAGGGAAGAAAGCAGATAAAAAGGAAAGCTAATATGAGCATTGCGATGAAAATGATTCAAAAGGGGGAGATGATAGTTGTAAAACCTGGTGAAGTGCCCCTCCAGGGTGAAATACTTCATGAGGAGAAAACACACACCATCCTAAGGCTCGAGCAGCTTGGCTCTGTCAAATCCCCCCTAATAGGAGACTAATCCTTCAACATCTCTAAGAAAGAGCTTCTGACTGGAAAGGTCTGCAATTTTAGTTTTCCTTTGCAGTTTAATCCCCTGAGTAGACATACTAGTGGCCATGGCAATCACACTTTCAGAGATTTCAAAACTTATTCCGCCCACAGAAACACACCAGTTCTACCAAGACCTAGCAAACTATTCAGATAAATTCTCATTATACCCATTGAGCCGCTCCAAATAGGGACTAATCCCACCCTCTTTGCAATAATGCCATACCACCAAGTTGTCTTGGAACTCACAGCAAGAGACTGGTTCGGTTCTGATTCTATCACCACCCATGGCAGAAATACAGAGTAGTTCACAAAAACCCCAAATCTCCCCAGTCGTGTTTATGGTAACATTATGCCCTTGATCAAAGCTAATGATGCTAGTGATAAAACAGCACGCATTATCATAAATATGGGAAACCTTACAAAGATGACTCATGCTCATCCCATGCTTAATCATAATTACACGACAAGCACCATAATGGTCAAGCAGCTCGAGAGCCTTATGAACGCAAGGAGCGGACATGACAAGTAAGAAGGTACAAGAGAACCCGTACTTCAAGAGGCACGTCAGCACCCTCCCAAAGAACTGACAAAGTGAGCTATCTTGCCAATAGATCTAACTCATCCTTAACCAGTTGCCTCCTTAAGAATGAGACCCTTAAGATTTAAAGGGATATGATCAAATTGGTGCCAACAATGCCAGTTTGAATACCTTTGTCCGAGTTCAGCACAGGCATCAGCAACACCATTACCCTCGTGGTAAATATGGGAGATATCCATATTGGGAATCTTTTGCAGGAGAATCTGTATATCCCTAATAATATCTTTCAACTTAATGCCAATAGTCGAAACATTGTTAACTGCACCAATAACCATTTTAGAGTCCCCCTGGATATTCAAGTTCCTGATGCCAAGGGATATAGCCAATTTAATCCCCCATAGAAGAGTAGTAGCTTCAGCATAGTTATTGCTTTGACAGCCCAGACCGCCAGCATAAACAGCAACCATCCACCCTTTGTCATCTCTTATGATCCCTCCCCCACTAGTTGTACCATCCATCTTAGATGCCCCATCAAAGTTAAGTTTCAGCCAGTTAGGAATCGGAGGACTCCATTTGGTATTAAGCCTCTGTAACAATTTGGTATTATTATGAGTAGGAATAAGATAGAGAATCTTTCAATTGGCCACAATTTGCTACTCTTCATGGGTCAGAGGTTTCTCCGCAATTCAGATATGGGCACTAGTGATGCTTTCCATAAGAGTCTTAATAAAAGTGTGAGAAACCTAGGAGGCATCTCTAGTAGTATCCCTAAAAATCCTATGATTGCGCTCTTTCCACAAAGTCCAACTCAAACACGGCAGAGTTTGATTCCATAACTCAACAAGCCAGGGATGAGAGAAGGGAGGATACCAGTTGTTAATAACTTCCATAATATTAGAATTGCAGACCCACTGAATACCAAAATTACTTAGGATTAAGGTCCATATTTCCCTAGCAAAATCACAGTGAAGGAAAAGATGGGAAATAGTTTCCTCCTTATCACATCATAGACAGCATCTATTGACCAAGGTAAAGCCTCTCTTCTGTAAGTTGTCTTGGGTCAGAATTTTGTTATGAACAGAAGCCCACCAAAACATATTTATTTTTGGCACAAGTTTGTGGTTCCAAAATTTGCCCCATATCTCCTTTCTATGAGCGGCTGGAACCAATAAATGATAGGCAGACTTAATAGAGAAACATCCATGCTTATCTGGCCACCAAAACTGCTCATCCTCTCGAGGGAAGAGAGGGATTCTAACTCCCTGAAGCAGTTGTTGAACAGCCCGAACTTTAGAGGCGAGAGCAGGGCGATGAGTGCAGCAATCAAATAAATTTTTCTAGCTCCTGTTGCCATTATTATTGAACATGTAATCACTGACTTTATCACCAAAAAACTAAATAGCAATGCCAGCAATTTCACCATAATCCCCCTAAGTAATGAGAGCCTTATCTTCTATCCAAATGTCAGTCCAGAACTTGATAGACATACCATTACCCAATTTCCATCTAATCCCTTACGTAAGAAGGCTTCTAAATTTCAGCATTTTGTTCCATATGACAGATCCCTGAGGTAAACCTTTCTGTTGGAGGAATTTGGACCAGTTAGTGCCATGCAGATATTTTGCTTGCATGATTTCCCCCCAATCTTTATGTTGATGAACCATGTTCCAATTATTTTTTGAGAGAAGGGCTTTATTCATGTTGCGTATGAAATTGATATTGAGGCCTCCATGGGATTTAGGAAGACACACTTTTTCCCAACTAACCAAGGACATTCTATGTTTGTCTTCTACTCCCGTCCATAAAAATTGTCTTTAGATCTGTTCCAGCTTGTCAGCAAAAGAAGTAGGAATTTTAAAAAGAGATAAGAAATAAGTGGGTATACCTTGCAGGGAGGCCCGAAGAAGTTGTAATTTTTCAGCACTACTGAGTAATTTCCCTTTCCAACCAATCAACTTCTGTTGAGTTCTTTCTAATATACTGTTCCAAAAACTTTGAGACACCTCTTTAACCATAAAAGGAAGACCCAGATAGATAGCAGGAAGAACACCTTCAGCACATTCCAGGATATTAATGATTTTTTGTTTGAGATCATTAGGGGTATTAAAAAAGTACACATTACTCTTTTGGAAATTTATGCTTTGCCTAGAGGCAATGGCATAAAGGTTTAAAATATTCTTCCATCTCTGAGCTTCAATTACAGAAGAGATGCCGAAAAAAATGGTATCATCAACAAATTGCTGCACTGACATAGGAGCAAGGGAGGAAGCAGGCTTGATGCCCACAAGATGCTTAGACGCGACATTAGCTTGAATGTATCTTCCAAGAGCCTCCGCCATTGTGATAAACAAGTACAGGGAAAGAGGGTCCCCCTAACGGAGACCTCTCGAGGAAAAGAAAAAACCCCTAGAGACCCCATTAACCAGGACTGAGAATTTGGCAGAGGAAACAACCATCCAAATGAGGAGATATATTTTTTTATTAAACCCAAATTTCCTAATAACTTGAAACAGAAAAGTCTAGGAGACCCTATCATAGGCTTTAGAGATATCCAACTTAAGAGCCATGCCAGGAATTCTACTCTTATCCATGGAATGAATAGTTTCATGAGTGGAGATCATAGCATCCAAAATATGACGACCTGGGACAAAACCTTTTTGAGAATGGGAGATAATTTTATCTAAAAAAGGTTGAATTCTCATGACAAGGACTTTGGTGAAAAGCTTATAGACAGTATTACACAGGCTAATAGGTCTGAATTCAGAAAGATTGGTGGGGTTCAACTTAATAATAAATGTTGCAGAGGCTAGATAACTTAGTTTTAGAAATAAAATTATCAAGGTCATAGAAGCTCGCCAATCTTAATTTGGTGAAGCAAGAAAATAGATTATATGGATAAATGAACAAAATATACCTTAGGTCATTTGATATACCTTGTATTCATCTCAATTGACTTACTTTTGCTCCAACAACTTAGACTCTTAAACCATTTATACCATACTAAACATTCAACCAAACTTAGTTTTCTTAATATATTAATTCAAGATCAATCATTGAAACAAATACTAGTTCCATATCAAAAGTCTGGACTTAGGATGATTAAAATTATGGAAAGTCTAATAATAACAAAGAATTATAATTATGGAAAGTCTAATAAACATAACTCACTCAATGTATTTCATATGGAAGCTAGAAAAAGGATTTGACAAATCTTTTAATATTGACCTTAAAAGGTTGGAAGAGCTTATAACCATACTATACCTACAACACACATACAACATCATAATACTTGCACACATTATCCATCCAAGACTAAACAATAACAAATCAATGATCAATGCCGATTTACCAAATATTCAATAAGATACTATTTCAACAACTATATAAGCCATTTCATAAAATAAGAACTAATAAGGTTAACTACCAATCACTTAGCTTGAATGAATCGACCCAGAATCATCAACTTACACAATTTATCTAAAACGGTTACCTTCTACTAAAACTAATAATAACCATGTGAAAATGATAATCTTAATTTATAAATAATTAACATCTTTTTATTATTGAAGAGGATAAATAACATCAGAATTTATTTCAATATTTACAACTCTTGTCTCAAAAATAAGATCCTTCTAAGAGTTAATTCTAACTTAAATATTCTACATAGTCAAGTAGATTTCACTGACAAGGAAACTTAAAAGTTCTTGTTTGTAACTAAATGCCATAGATCAACAATTAATCTATAACTCCATATTAACAATAATGCCAATGTTACAGTAGCATCTAGTACACGAAGAACAAATGACAAACTAAGGTACTTAAATTCAATTTCCATAACAAAATATTTTAAAGCACCATCATATGACAAAGAACATCTAAGGTGGTTGTAATCTATTGGATTACACTTACCATACTGAAGAATACTTTATATTTGAACTAGACTAGGATTTATTCTTACAGATAGAATATTACAACTTAAGGAGAGATTGAAGAAAAGATATACCCTTACAAGGTAGCACATATTTGTTGATAGCATGTCTTAAGGAAAGGTCTCCATTGATTATAGATTTATGCATAAAATGGACGACATAAGGATAATCTTATATCTTAAATTATGAAACACTTCATAACACACCCTATGTTGAAGATAAAATGTAGCTAAATGAAAAACTAAAACAGATAAAGAATCACACACCAACACATATAAAAATAGAGACACGAATTTAACATGGTTCACCATTAAAATGGCTATATCCACCAAGGAAAGCAGGACACACTATTTCATTAATCAACACGAATACATCAGTCTTCATCTCTATCAAAAAGAGAATAAGGGAATATATCAACTCTTCAGGCAAGTGAAGAGCCATGGAAAGAGGAAGACGAAAGGGCAGTGATAGTTGGGCTTCATTTCCAACAATCTCCCACTTGAAGTCCAAACCGCACTGTTGTCCCCACTTTCCTTGAAACTTAATGTTACTTAACTACAGTACCAAGTAACCACTCCATTATATCCACTAGCAAGTTCATTTGATGTTTCCCTCTAAGACAACATTGCATACCCCTCTCGGTACCAACAATCATTTCTTCCCACAGACACATATTATGTTCCACAGTATTACTACTATTGATTGAATCAATTCCATCCATTCTCTCTTTCTGCATCTACTCTCGAGGTTTGTCATCCACATAGGCCTTCCCCTCAAATATCATTTTCTCAGCTATCTCTACTAACTAAAGAAAATAATATGAAGTCTACGTAGGTCCTTCTCCTTTAATGCCTATCGTATCAAAATCATTCAATATGTTCTCTACAAACTTAGTGCTTTCTATAGCGGATTTTGTGTCATCAAAGAGAATAGAAAAACTACCAAATTCTAGATCAGGATGTCTAAATAAGTCAGTGACAAGAGCAGCATAAGACTTAATGTCTTTGGACAATCCCCTTTCTACTTTTGATGGCATTGATCTAATGTTTGCAACATTAGAGATATTCGCTGCCTCCAGCATGCCACGTAAAAATGCACCAGGCATGGTTGTTGGATATCGTCGATCGGTAGCCTCTTTTGCAAAGAAAAGACAGTCCTCTCCTACACTTTCTACCAAAATGTCATGGTCATCCCCTGATACCCCAACTGCAACATATGAGTATGACCCAAGACTAAGAGGATCATTGCCCCATCTTGTACAAATTGTTTGAAAAGGATCAGGTACATCAATTCTCCATGGACCATAAATGTCTTTGAAGATATCAAGAACTCAAGTGATAGTATCAGTTGCAGGCATGCTTTCAAACTTGATAGTAGCTTCTCTAGCCACTAGAACAATCAAAAGTGATCCTCTAGATACAATGTCATAACTATAGAACAAAAAAACTCACCATGATGAGCCATATCATGACAAAGATGCCCAAATGTATCGAGTTTTGCACCCCAAAACACATGGGGAAAGAGCATTGCAATCTTGTTCAGCAATTCAAAACCTACTACTTCTCCCCAACCAAAGTATTCATAGACATCAGCATCACCAACTGAAGCAAAGCGAGTAGCAAAAAGAGGCTGAGGTGGTGAAGGTATATGTCCAATCAACTCGATAGGCATCGTCACTTGTCTAGATGAATTTTCTTTCCCATGCAAGCCCTCTGATGTATAAGCTATTGATTGTATAAGCATTTGATGTATCTCAAAGAACCGATCAATTGAAGGATGGGGATTGTCTGTATTTGCTGAAGAACATAGTCCAGAGAACATACTCAACCCTCTGATGACAGCTTCAACAGCAGAGGCCTCCCACAGAGCTCCAGCTACAACTATAGAAGCCATGTTCCACCCTTTTAAAACCTCCTATACCTAGTTCTTATCATGAAAAGTAATTTGCGGTACATTACACTGTGCTTTGTCAACTGAAGAGGCCGATTGCTTAATCGGTGATAAACAAGTGGTTCTACTTGTAGGCTTGGGAGTTTCAATTGTATCCTTTGTGGTTATATCTTCTTTCTTTAGTGGCATGCTTTTAGCATCACTTAACCTCCCAGAAAGTGCCACCTGTGCACGCAAAGTAGCCTTAAGGTCAATTTTGTTCTTGGAGCCACCCCTTTCTTTTGTCTCTTTCACTTCCACAGTGGGTTCTTCCAAGCTCTTTGGCAAAGTCTTCATAGCCATAGTCACATCACTAGCAACTCTGACAATCTTCAACACATCGTCAGAGGATTTTCCCAGCAAGCGGCAGAACTCCTCCACCTTCTCCTCTACAACGTTGGCCTTCGTATGCTTCTTCTCCTGTCAATATTCTTCTTCATCATCCTTGGTTCTAGAATTATTCTCTTGGAATTATTCTCTTCTTCCATCTCTCTCTAGCCTCGGCATTATCACCATCATCCTCTCTTTTTCGCCGCTTGTGAGGGTGACTATCATGGTCTCTTTCTCCACCATCTCTACCCTCATAAGAGCGCTTGGGCCTCTCTACCCTTACACTTTCTTTCACAAACATTTGATCAAATTCCAATAGGTTAAGAAATTCATCAATGATGGAATCGACTACATCATCTAACCTATCCATTTCACATGAAGCAAGAGTTTCTACGCGATACAGGGTGCCTACTTTGTTGCCTTGAGTAATTACCAAGGCCCCTTTTGTGACTTTCCATCTATTCAATTCAAAATCGACCTTACATCCTTGTGAAAACAACTATCCAGCTGAAATTAGATTTTGTTTGAGCTGAGGGATATATCTGACATTTTGTAACAACCAACTATTTCCATTTTTTAATTTTAACAAAACATCCCCTTTGCCAATAACATCACAAGATTAATTATTGCCAAGAAGAACCTTACCAAAGTCACTGCTTTACAAATTTTTGAAGTACTCCTTGCACAGAGTGGCATGAAATGATGCTCTCAAACCGAGTACCCAAACATTTGGTGGTATTTCTTCCGAAGCTGAAACAAGAACACCAATTGTTGCACCGACATCCTCTTCACGTACCGGATTCACTTTATCTTCTTTTGGCTGATTTTCAGCCTTCTTCAAAAACCAACAATTCTTCTTGATGTGGCCTTGCTTGCCACAATACTAGCAACCAGCATCTCTCTCACTAGATTTTAGCCTCCCTTATGATTTCCTATGACTTCCTTCATCAGTCGGCATTGTTCCCACTTAAACTGAAACCTCTCATGCCAAATGATCGAGCACCAAGGCTCTGATACCAATTGTTGACGATAAAATGTAGCTAAATGAAAAACTAAAATAGATAAAGAATTGCACACACACATATAAAAATAGAGACACGAATTTAACATGGTTCACCATTAAAATGGCTACATCCACCAAGGAAAGAAGGACACACTATTTCATTAATCAACATGAATACATCAGTCTTCATCTCTACCAAAAAGAGAATAAGAAGGGAATATATCAACTCTTTAGGCAAGTGAAGAGTCATGGGAAGAGGAAGACGAAAGGGCAGTGATGGTTGGGCTTCATTTCCAACACCCTATTCAAAGATTTTGTTAAATGGTTAACCTTCTAAAAAGTGCTGGCTAACTTGAGGATGCCCTAAACTTGTCATCAAGATACCATTTAAACCTAAGGTGACTATGTGACTGTGGAAAATATAATCTTAAAAGTAATTATAGTGACGCTAAACACAAACTGATCCTATTTGAGAATAGAGGAGATCCACAGAAGATGAAGCTGATAGGGCCTTTCTAGATTCAAGCATTTACTTATTGCTATAGAAGAGGAGGAAAAAAGGTTTTTTCCTACCACCGTAGTGCAAAGTTGACAATTGCATTTGGTTTGTGAGACATGCTATAGAACAACTATTAAGTTGTAAATAAGTGCTTTAGGATTAAATTGTGTTGAAGTTTATGTGCTCAACATTTCGGATCATACTCCATGATCCATCATCAAGAGATTAGAGAGCTAGAGAAATAGAATGATGATGGATAATGGAGTATGATCTGAAATGTTGAGCATATAAACTTCAACATGGTTTAATCCTAAAGCACTTGTTTACAATTACTATGGATTGTGGAAATCTGATGTCTCTAACTATTAATTTGTTAAGAACCTTCGAGTATGGGTCATTTCCATTCTACAATGAAACTTGGTGCTAAGATTGTTGCAAGAGAAAGTATTGTGAGAGATGTGAATTGTTTCCATCATTTTAAACAGGGAAAGAGAACTTTATTGATAATGCTAAATGAAATATTTGGCTTGGATAGAAAAGTTGTATGTCAAATCTTTAGTATTAATGAAGGGACATCCAACAAGCAAAATGGAAAAGAAATTTTTTTATCAAACAAGATAGTTACACATGCCCACACAAACATGCAAAGTAAGGAATCATAGACAAGGCACATGAGACGTTAGCTACACAAGAAAGATTGTTTGAGTGTGTGGTTTACCTTCTTGATAGTGCTAGCTATCATGAGGATATCCTAAACTATAATAAAAGATGTAGATTATGAGTCTCCTGGTGCCTAAAGGTCACATGGGCTATAATGATTGCAGGGTATACACAAAATGGATTTGTTGAAAAGGCTTTATAAACTTTCAAGAAAATGCAATTAGAAGGCGTAAAGCCAGATCTCGTAACCTTTGCCAACACCCTCCCTACCTATGTCAAATGGGAGCTTGGAGTGGTATATTTCTAGTAGATGGGCATGGAAAAATGTGGAGCAGAGACAAGGCACGTGAACTGTTTGACCGAATGCCTCGAAGAAAAGGGTTTCATGGAATGTATATTGTAGGCCCTTAAAATGGATGGTACAAAGGATATGATGTTGGGAAAAGATCCCAACTGAAGTGGGCAAAGAAAAAAAGGGAAGATCAAGGAAACAAGACAAGGAGGCAGAATAATTTTTTATTTCATTCGTACATAAATATTACATTCAAAAGGTCTACATAAAAAATTAGAGCTATGGCTTTGTATTTACTCCATACAATAAACTGTCCAGATTTTGGAGCAACAGATCTTTCTATGCGCTACTTTGTGTTGCTTGCTACAAATTTTCGGAGCAATGCTCTCTGTGCAATATCCTCTGCTGCTGCAAGTTCTACTTCTTCCTCTATCTGCTAATTGAACTACCTTCCTTCTTCTATTTTTTGGTTATTCTAGTCTGTTTTGCTGAACATTCCTTGTGTTTATTCTCATCTAAACATTCTATTCTTCCTTTTTTGTCTTTCTTGCCCTTTCTAGAAATTTGCCGCCCATTTCAAATTCACCTACCAAAAATAAATTCACTACCAAAAACATTAACTGGGCAGCAGTGAGTGTCAGACACGACAAGGGGGGTGGAAGATCCCAATGGATCTCTTCTGATTGTGCATTAAATGCAGAGGTTGTTCCCACTTAAGATTATATTTTCAAAAACCCCCCTTAATCTTAAGCCTTTTTGTTTTCCTAGAATTAAATTTCTGGAGCTCTATTTTTCTAGAACAAAATTTCTGGAGCACTGTCTTTTCGGAGCTAAATTTCTAAAGCAATCATGTCTGCACCTGTTTTGTGTTCTAGAGCTATCCTACTTGGACCTGTTCAAATTTTTGGAGATTTTTTGAGATTCTAGAACTGAATTCTGAAGCTTTCTATCATGCTAATCCTATCCCTTAGATGCTCAAATGAGTCTTTTGACAATGCTTTAGTGAAAATATCAGCGAGTTGCTACTCTGATCTACAGAACTGAGGCTCAATCTCTCCATGCTCCACCAACTCCCTTATGAAATGGTAGCGGATTTTAATGTGCTTGCTTCATCCATGAAAGACACAATTCTTTGTCAAGGCAATAGAAGACACATTGTCACAAAATATGGTTGTACCATCTTCTTGCTGTTCATTCAAGTCTGCAAGGATTCTTCTAAGCCAAATAGTTTAACAAGCTTCTGTTGTGGAGAGAGAAACTATGGGTTGCTTCTTTGATGCCCATGATATTGTTCCTAAACCCATGTGGAACACATATCCTGATGTGCTCTTCCTGTCATCTACACTTCCTGCCTAATCACTATCTGTGTACCCAGCCAGTATACATAATGCCATAAACTTTCATGCCATTGACATACCTTAGGATTCTCTTTCCTGATTGCCAGTGTGTGTCTTTAGGTTGCTCCATTAACCTAGAAATCAAACTTACCGCATACATCAAATTAGGTCTTGTTGCTGTTAAATACATGAGGCTTCCAACCATGCTCTTATAGAGGGTTGGGTTAACATCACTGATGTTGTCTTCTTTGCTTAATTTCAAACCTGTAGCTGTTGGTGTTGGGGCAGGTTTGCTATCCAACATTCTAAATCTTTTCAAGATTTGTTTGGCATAATTAGTTTGTGAAATGAAGATACCATGCTCTGTTTGTTGGACTTCTATGTCTAGGAAATATTTTAGCAAACCTAGTTCTGTCATTTCAAACTCATTTTCATTGCCTCTTTGAAATCAACAATGAAAAGATCACTATTCCCTGCAAA
The DNA here is from genome assembly GCA_027924645.1 of Cunninghamia lanceolata. Classification (NCBI taxonomy): domain Eukaryota; kingdom Viridiplantae; phylum Streptophyta; class Pinopsida; order Cupressales; family Cupressaceae; genus Cunninghamia; species Cunninghamia lanceolata. The sequence continues at coordinate 7,328,436 of BSBN01000635.1, read as the reverse complement.
AATCATGTCATCTACATACAAAACAACAATAAGAATCTCACCATTGGCTACTTTGATGTAGAGTGTGGGGTCACTACTGCTTTTTCTAAAGCCATTGCTCAATAGGTATGAATCAATTTTGTTGTACCATGCCTATGGTGCTTGTTTAAGCCCATAGAGAGCTTTCTAGAGCCTATACACTTTGTCTTCATGTCCTGAGACTTCATAGCCAGGGAGCTGCTCCACATACACCTATTCTTCAAGCACCCCATTCAAGAAGGCTGCTTTACATCCATTTCAAATACTTTCCATTTGTGCTGGGCTGCAATTGCTAGGACTGCCTACACTGTTTCTAGCCTTGCAACTAGTGCATATGTCTCATCATAGTCTCTTCCAGGTTGCTTCTTGTAACCTTTAACAACCAGCCTTGCTTTATGTCTCTCAACCTTATCATCAGCAGGAATTTTTTAGTGGTGAATCTTTTCCAATTGGTGAATAGTTGAAATCGAGGCCTCCAAAAATGGTGAATAGTACGAGCTCTACAAGAGACTAAATCACCTGATTTTTATAAAAGAAATTAAACTAATAAATCAAGTTGATTTGCCAAGTAAATTATGTGGCATTGGAGCTGATTCGCCAATAGATTATAACATAATTACAAATCTTTATTATATTCGCCATTAATAGTATATTCCTTCCATTAATTTCGGGCCAATATCGCCATTAATAGTATATTTCTTCCATTAATTTTGGGCCAATATCACCATTAATAATGAATTCGCACTTAATTTTAGGGATATATTCGCTTCAAAAAGGGGTTTTATTTGTTTCCATCGATTACCTTTTTAATCAAATGGTTGTTGTTTAATTATAGGGGACTCTATGTGTATGCCTTTGAAAAGGATTGCTAAGGCCCGGAATTTGTTTTGGGACACACGATTAGATTTAATCATGTGGCCCAAAACAAATTTTAGGCCTCAACAAGCCTTCTCAAAGGCACATGCATAGAGTGCCATGGAATTGAACCACAACCATTCGATTAAAAATGTAATCAATGGCAAAAAATTCACTTTTTTTATCCTTTATTTTAAATTGAGATATTTTTAAAATATTGAATTTGTGTGTGCTCCAATGCTGTTTACATAGTGAATTTGTGCTTGGTGGTGAGGGGCTTTGCCGCTCGACCCCACCTGTATCACGACAGGAGCGCGACGGGGCCGCTATCCCTGGACCTCGCAAGGGGGCATTTCCCCCTCGACCCTCGCAAGGGGGCATTGCCCCCTTGACGCCACAAGGGTTGCTTCCCCTTGACCCTATTGATGGTTGCCACCCCCAGGCTCCTACTTCAACATTACAAAAAATTAAAAAATATATTGGGAGATTGCGCTGACCAACTATGAAATTTTTTAAAGGAAATATTCACCACTGCAATTAATTTCTTTAGTAATTATTTGCTAGGATTTGCCTTTGTAATTATTTTTTTACCAATTATTTATTAGGATTCACCTTTGTAATTATTTTTTTTACCAATTATTTATTAGGATCCCAAGGATTTTACAAATTTTTTAATAATGTGCATAGATTCACTAGGAAAATTAATATTTTTTTCAAAAAAATAGAAAGATTTGCTAGGACAATTATGGCACTTAGCTAGGATTCGCCAGGATTTTATAGGATTTTTTAGGGGGGGTCTCCTTAAAGTTATCATTGACCATCAGCAGTACATTTGGTCTTATAGACCCACTTAACTCCAATGATGGATTTCCCCTTGAGTAAATTAGTTAGCTCCCATGTCTTGTTTCTCTCTATAGCATCCAGCTCTTCATCCATGTCTTTACACCATTTTCCCTCTTTCATGGCTTCTTCATAATTCATTGGATCACTATAAGAAAACAATGCAAAATCCACATTTTCATCAAAATCAGCATATCTTGTGCTGTCATAAATTTTCCTCATGCTTCTTGTCCTCTGTGGCATTAAAAATGCAAGCATAGGGTTAGAATTTCTAGATCTACTTGATTTCTAAACTAATGAAGAAGACTGAGCGCTAGAATTTTCACTCTATTGTAAATTTCCGGAGCAACTGCTTTGCTAAAAATTTCTGGACCTATTGTTGTTTTCTTAACTGTTACCTTGTTGTAGAGTTCTGGAGCTCCTGACTTCTGGAGCTTTTTCATCCTTAAAGGGTATTATAACACAAATACCCGTGTTGCTATCCACCATTCCATCCCATGATTCATTTTCAATAAATTCAACATCCCTACTGATCACCACTTTCTTGGTGATGGGATTGTACAATTTGTAGGCTTTGGATTCTTCACTATAGCCTATGAAAATGCATTTTTCACCTTTGTCATCAAATTTTTGCCTCTTCTCTTTTGGCATGAGTGCATATGCCACACACCCAAATATTCTCAAATGCTCTACACTCCATTTGCATTTTCTCCACACTTCTTGTGGAATCTTGTCATGAACAGCCTTTGTGGGGCACCTATTCAATAATTAGACTGTTGTTGCTACAGCTTCATTCCCTAGTAATCATTTGACAAACCTTTTTCCTTCAGCATGCTTTCTACCATCTCTGTGATGGTTCTATTTTTCCTTTCAGCAACTCCATTTTGTTGTGGAGTATACTGGGTTGTGAACTGTTTCTCAATACCTTCATACTTGCAAAAATTCATGTGAACTTTTTGGAGATGTACTCTCCCCCTCTGTCCATTCTGAGGACTTCGATACAGTAGCCACTTTGCTTCTTGGCCAAGGCCTTAAAATCCATAAACTTCTCAAATGCTTCTAATTTGTTCTTCAAAAAATACACCCTGGTTTTTCTACTATAGTCATCTATGAATGTCATGAAATAAACATTTCCACGTAGGGTTGGGGTCTTCATGGGACCACACAAATCTAAATGCACTAGTTCTAATGGTGCTCTTGCTCTCCTAGAATACCCTGATTAGAAGGGTTGCCTATGTTGTTTACCTAGGATGCATGCTTCACACTTTCCATCAAGCTCTACAATTGCTGGTAGGCCCCTAACCATGTCTTTTCTAGCTAAAAGACTTAAACTAGAATAGCTTAAATACCCATACCTCAAATTCCAAAGATTAGATGGGTCTTTGATGACTGTTTTGAAGGCTAACTGCTGCAGGCCTATTGACTATTCTAGAATTTGTATTTTGAGGGGAAACATCTTGTTCTTTGTCATTTGAACTTCTGCAATAACTTTCTTTCTTCCATCCTTGTCATAGATGATGCATTCCCCTTTCTCCATTATGACTCTATAACCGTTTTGGACCATCTGTCCAATGCTCAAGAGGTTGTGTTTCATGCCTGGGGCATAAAAGACATCATGTATTTGTCTTTCTTCACCATGCTAGGTTTGTATGCACACTATGCCTCTGCCCATTACAAGAACCTTCTCATTGTTCCCCATTTTAATTTTAGACTTGATGTTGTTGTCTATGGAGGCAAATAATTTTTTGTTACCACTCATATGGTTACTACAGTCGCTGTCTAAATACCAAATCTCAGTGATGCCTTGTTCTGAAAGGTTGCATGCAATGAACACTTGTGACTATTTTTCATTTTTAGTCTTGTTCTCATTTTCCACATTGGCATTTTGACTCCCCTGGTCACGTTGTTTCTTCCTGCATTCACTTGCATAGTGACCATACTTTTGACAATAGTAATACTGCACATTGTTCTTATCATACCTTTAATTTGAGCTGTTGTTTTTCTTTTTGTTTTGAAAGTCTAATTGGGAGGTGCTAGCCACCTCTTGACTATTTGAGTCTCCTCTTCTGGAGTTTCTTCTACCTCTACCCCTTTGACTTCTTCCTCTACCATTTCTTCCTCTTCCCCTACCTCTCACATTTCCTTGGGCTTTGAAGGCTTGTTCTAGGAAAGGAGTGGATCTATTTAGCCACTGCTCATGGGTTTGAAGAGAACCCATCAACTCATCAACTATCATTTTTGAGAGGTCTTTGGCATCTTCTATGGCAATAACCATTGGGTCAAATCCGGAGGGCAAGATTCTTAGGATTTTCTCTATAATCCTCCACTCTTCCACATGGTTTCTCCATTTATCCTCAACTGATTCACCAAGGTGGAAACCCTTGTGTGAAAATATGAAATGGACTTGTTGTCCTTCATCTGTAGGGTATCAAAATCTATCCTTAGTAACTGGAGTTTCACTAATCTCACCTTGTTAGTACCCTTGTAACTATTTTGTAATATTTCCCATGCTTCTTTTGCATAACTAGCTGCTGCTATTTTGGGAAAAATAGTCTCTGTCAAGGCTGCCTCAATCAAACTGAGGGATTTTGCATCATTTTTCCTTGTCTACTTCAACTAATTCTTTTGAGCATTACTCAATTCTCTAAATGCATTTGGTTCAGTCACATCTGTGAACCCATTTGCCACTAACTCCCACAAATCATTTGCAACTAAAATGGTTTTCATTTTCTTTGCCCAGACATCATAATTTTTACCATCGAACATGCCAACTCCTATTCTCTCTTCCTGCCATTTTGCTAAATGGGGGAAAATGCAAATACCCAGAAAATATCTAGGGCTTTCCTAAATACCTAGAAACTAGGGTTTTGTCACTACATGCACAAAAAAGGTAGGGCTCTAAAACTGAATGACCAAAAAACTTAGGGCTCTTCTAAACATGGCTCTAATACCAAACTATTGGGAAAAGAACCCAACTAAAGTGGGAAAAGAAGAAAAGGAAAGATCAAGGAGACAAGACAAGGAGGCAGAATAATTTTCTATTTCATTCATACACAAATATTACATTCAAAAATGTTTACATACAAAAATCAGAGCTATGGCTTTGTATTTACTCCATACAACAAACTACCTAGATTCTAGAGCAACAGAGCTTTCTGTGTGCTGCTCTATGTTGCTTGCTACAAATTTCCAGAGCACTGCTCTCTATGCAATATCCTCTACTGTTGTAGGTTCTACTTCTTCCTATGTCAGCTGACTGAACTTCCTTCCTTCTTCTATTTTTTTTCTTCTGCTCTGTTCTACTAAACATTCCCTATGTTTATTCTCATCTAAACATTCTATTCTTACTTTTTTTGTCTTTCTTGGCTTTCCAAAAATTTGCCACCCATTTCAAATTCACCTACCAAAAATAAATTCACCGCCAAAAACATTAACTAGGCAACAGTGAGTGTCAGACATGGCTGGGGGGGTGGAAGATCCCAACGGATCTCTTCTAACTATGTATTAAATGTGGAGGTTGTTCCTGCTCAAGATTACATTTCCAACATATGACACTATAAGTTCTTCTTATGTGTGGTTCATAAGATATAACACTTGGATTGATACTCCTGCATATGAGCAAGAATGGTAGGGGTTCTTCTTTGCTTTGGGATACTTTAAAGTATTCCTATGTAATACTGCATTATAGTTTAGAATGGATAGTCAAATTATTCTTTAAAAACAATTGTTTCCTTCGATGGTAGATTCAATAATTTTGAAGTTGAAAAGTCCATGTAAATATCCTTGAATAGAAATGCAATACAATTCATTACGTATAGGCAAAAGAAAAGAGGAAATACAAAACTTTTACAGATTAAACAAAACATACCTCAATGATAACCCCCTACACACATCAAAAAATAGGGTTGTAGAAAGGATGAACTGAACCTTAATGGAAAGAGCTAGAAGTATGTTGAGTGGTGCACAGTTAGATCAGTGCTTTTGGGTAGATGTTGTAAGTATTGCATGTTACTTTATTAATAAATCTCCCTGTTTGACTCTTTTTGATAAAGTTCCTTATGAAGTGTGGGTAGGTAAGAAGCTTTTTGTTTCACATTTAAGGGTATTTGGTTGTAAGGCTTTTGTTCATGTGACTAAAGAAAAGTGATCTAAACTAGATCCAAAAAACATAAATGCATCTTCATTGGTTATGGTGAGAATGTAAAAGGTTATAAGCTTTCAAATCAACTAACCCAAAATGAGTTATTTTAGAGATGTAATCTTTAGGAAGTCTAGAGCATTTTTAGGTATTGAACCACCAAAGAAAAATGAACGAAAAAAGTATTACATTTTGAGACTAACATCGAGAAGAAAAAAGATACACATGTGGAAGAATAGATTGAGGGATTAGAGGATGGAGAGGAAGAAGAGGGTTTAGATGAGGATGTGCATGTTGAAGAATAGGTAGAGCCCCTTAATTCTACCTTGAGGAGATCCACAAGATAATGAAATCTAGTTGACATGTATAGCTCACTAGATTTTCATTGTGTATTTATTTTATTGAGTACTGACATTAAACCTAGATTTTTAGGTGGCTCTCTCTTTGAAGGATAGCAAGTCTTGGATTCAAACCATGTAGGAGGAGATGATGGCCCTAGATAGTTGTGATACCTAGGATCTTATGAGTTTTCTTGAGGGAAGAAAGCCCATTGGTTTCAAGTGGGTGTATGACAAGAAAGTAAAAAAACTAATAGTTAGAGTGTTACAAGGCTAGACTCTTGAGGATATTTCATGCAGATATCTTCCATCTATAGAAAGCTTAGTGCCAACAGGAAGGAAATTGGTAATCAAACCTATCTAAAAGGTGAAATACATATTCCACTTCTTGTTGGCACTAATCATTCTTTAGATATTCTATTTCTTGTTAGTATAGTTAGATGCGGCTTGCAAAATAACCTCCAGGATTTTAGACTCCGATTCTTCATAAGGTTTTCAATTTTACTTTGCACTTTTACAAGAGAAAGGAAGATGGAAACTAAAAATCAAACCTATATAAAAGGTGAAATGCCAACTGAAACTCTCCTATCTACATATGACTAATTTGTACAGGATTCTGTAACCATGAAACAAAATAAACATAAGTGCAATAATGAAAGTTAGAGATTGTACAATCATTAATTTGCAAGAGGTTAGATAGTTTGAGAGATGCAAATCAAGGTTACATATGCAAGAATAAGAAAGTGAAGATAAATTCATGGATGAAATTAAATGAAGTAGAATAAAACAAAACATTTTATTTTATTCATATAATTTTATAAATGATGCAAATGACTGATGTACAATCACATAATTCTTATTAATGAGCATAATGATACAGAATATTTCACCTAAAAGCATGGAGTGCACAAATTGGCAGAGTTTTGCTAGTAGAAAAATCTTTTTTTAAGGTTGGAATAAACATTTACATATTTATAAATAGAAAAGGAGGCTATCTATGAGAAGTGGAAGATGAAATTAGAGAAAAGGAAGAAAAATAGAATACAATTTTATCATTTGTATGAGGAACACCTCTTCTAGATTACTCTGAATCGTCTTATGTAACATCTTGCCCGCAACCCTGAAGGGTAAGGGCCAAATTAAGAGGGAAAGAATAATTTTTTTTTAACAAACAAGTGATAACATGTACATAGATATGGTTGCCGATTCGATAGATCGACAACATTCATGGCCAAGTATGGCCAAATGCACAACCCACATGAGAGGACTAAATCACTCTCTAGAGAAACATTAATACATTTTAAACACTAACCCAAATGTTCCTATAAGTTATCCCAGATTATAAACATGAATCCAAAAGCATCATAGTACAAGCGGATCTAATACCCACACCGAAATCCATAAACCAAATAGGAAACATCTCATTTCTTCTCATTAACTTGCATGATTACATCTTCTCTCTTAAGAGAGTACAATTACATAAAAGAATATACACTACAATGGCATAGTCATGAGTAAGATATATAAGTACAATAACATAGTCCTGAATATGATACAATGACTGAAAAGGTACAACAACGGATAGGGTAACGGAGAGTGCGAACATCTCCAATCTGGTGCTCAAATAACCTGTTCACCAGTCCCCAATGGCAGTGGTAATGCCTCCCAACCATGTGGACTCATAAGAGACCACCCCACCATGCAGAGGGCCCAAACAGAAGTAACCAGGTAAGGGTATACATCATGGCAAACATTCTCATCAATCATAGAGCAGACACGGATAACAATGCATACATCAAAAGTCATAACATAGAGATGCTCATCAAATGTAATGTCGGGTACTACTCACAACTACCAAGGCACTAGACACTAGAGTGCAGATTGGATGGGGAATCATCATGCATGCTCGAAGGGATGGCAACACATGCAAGCAAGTACACTTCTCATACAGACAAGGAGACTCAATCATGCCTGAATCAACACCCTGCAGACAGATAACTCGACGCCCCACAGGCGCATAGGCCTTCTCACATGCACCCTTAGCCTTTACAAGTGCTCAAGGCCATGCACAAGGACTTAATACCCTATACCTAATCTCATCTTTTTTAACCAACGAGGTATACAAAACCCAACTAAAACAATTTAATAACTAGTCACAAACCATGATAGTAACAAATAAATCTGTCAAGTAAACATCCATGGAGAAGTTAAATTTCAAATTAGAAGATGAAATATTGATTGGAAGTGTGTCTATGTCTTGATCATGATGGTTTATCAATGCAACTAAGACCTTTATTGACTATGATGGTTGATGATAACTCAATGAAAAAGACATTTAGCTGGTACCACACAAGGTATCACAAGTTTGACAACCCTACAAGTTGGACAAATGTATACATTCAAGATATAATAAAAGACTTCAACTTTCAATATAAAAGCATTTTATATAATACATTCATCCAGGAACTTGTATGTACACAGGTTCATAAAGCCACAAGCTTACTGCATAAATATCTGGGTAAAGGCATCCTTCCAAGTATTTAAAGATGGCGGAATTCATCATACATTGTGATTCCTAAGATAGAGGGATAAAAGAAAATTAAAAAAAAATCACTTCCTTAGATGCAGGAGATCTATACAAAGTTGGGGAAACTGCCTTAGAAGAGGATGACAACAAGGTATAAGCTACATTCAAGGCATTCACTTAATGCTACGTAAGGGAGAAAATGAATAATATCTCTGTCAATATTGTGAAGTTGGCAATTGCATTGGGTTTATTAAACATGCCTAGTATAAAAACTATTTAAGCTACTAAAGAACCTTGAGTATGTGCTAATTGCCATACTGCAACGAAATTCATCTCTAGGATTGTTATAAGAGAAATTGCTTTGGGGAAACATGGACCTTTTCCATCATTTTAAATAGGGACAAATTTATTATGGGAATTATTGGTGATGCTGAGTGCAAAAATCTGATAGATAGGCTTGCACTATAATACTATGATAGTACCCAATCTACAACAATAAAGAAGGGAAATTCACCAGCCGTAATGAAAGAGAAATTTGGTCAAATGTTGTAATTGCAAGTGCCCTGATAAACATGTTTACAGGGTGTGGAAGTGCATACAAGGCATGTGAACTATTTGACAAAATGACTCAATGAAAAGTGATCTCATGCAATGCAACGGTTGCAGGTCGTACACAAAATGGATTTGTTGAAAAGGCTTTAGAAACTTTAAAGCAAAGCGATTGGTAGATGTAAAGCCAAATTCTAAACCTTTGCTAGTATCCTTGCTGCCTGCGCTAGCATGGGAACTATGGAATAGGGTATAGACATATGTCAATCATAAAGGATAGAGGAAATGTAAATATCTTGCATCGAAATATATTTGGGCATATTTCTAAAACAATAGCTATGGGGTTTCAATTTTTCTGTGCTTAATGAAATAGTAGCAAACATATTTAGTTTTTTTTCTTTTAAAGGCAGTAATTGGATTTTAGGCTTTTTTTTAAGCTGGAAAAAATAAAGAGCTAAGGCAAATACCTCTGATCACTCTCCCCTTCATTTCACCTCTAATATTGCAACATGATCTGCTTGTCAAGGTCAATTCAGGTCGCTCTCTTCTCCCAACCCACATTTTCTTCTTTTCGTTTTCTTTTCCCAAGCTCCCCCAAACATGAGGCATTGACTCCCTCTTTAGGTGTCTCACCCAACCCCCATATCTGTCCCCATTCTCCCTCAAAGATGACATTAATTCACTCACCTTCTTCACTGAAGAGGTAACCAGGTGATTTCCACATCAACCACGATGGCAAGTATCAAGAACTTTGTGTCTTTAGTCTTCAGCTCGTCTTTTGATTTCAAGGTAGTCAATTTTTTTTTTCCATCCAAAAATCCCATCAGAAAAAGTGATAGATTAGTATGAAAGAATGTGGTGGTGAAACACATGTACGTAGGTTAGGTGACATTCCAGGTAAGCAGGAAACAACCAACAGTTAATAACATTCAATTTGCTAAGTGCTTCCATGCCTTATCCACCTGCGTATAGATAAAATGAATGGACAAAAGTAGTGATTCATACCATTAAAGATGGTATGGGAAAAAGATTTATGCACAAGTTGCAAGATAGGATGATGTCTAACAAGGATGGTCAAGTTGTAAGTTGCAAGATACTTCTGATGTCTACCAAGGATGGTCAAGATGAGCCCATAAAGATATTTTCCTTGCATTAACTGCCTCACTAAACTTTGAACACGGGGTCGTTACATCCTACCCCCTAAAACTAGGCTTACTCCTGGAAGCCTGCACATGCCAAGATGCAGCCAAAGCACACACTAGTCGATGAAACTCGATACAATAATAAAAATTAGGTTATCACATGCACAATTATATGCAATCAGTCCCAGAACATGGGTAAGGAATAGGCAAGGCACTCATTCCTACAAAATATACATTAGCATAAAACAATTTTCTCCAATCAAAATAAAGAATGATGCCAAGGAATCCACATCGAACAATCAACAAAAACCAAGGAGAAATGCATCAACCACTATACTAGCAAGTTGCACATGACCAGAAGGGGCAATCTAGACATTACCGTCAAGTAACCGGATGGTAAGACAACTACACAAGGACATTGTACTAATAGGGTACAGTGGGCTAGGCTAGGTTATTGGGCCTATGACTATCTCCAGTAACCACCATCGGGGATAATAAGAGTACACTTAGGCCTATGAGTCTAGGCAAAGTCGATACCCAATACTTGCACCACTCCGATCACACGTCAAAGTACATGTGCATATAACATACATCAGAGCCGAAGCAACAGTAAGCATGTAATCTAGCATGATAACCAATCATGTCAACATCATAATAATATTAGAATCCATCAAGGAAAAGCAACAACCATCAATTTTTACATATATACCAGTATAAACCACACAATTTTCTCATAAATTGCAGTAAAATGCACTTTCAAGACATAAAATTTTCAATTCTCTAACTTTTCATAAGCAGCTATCTATAAAATGAAACATACATACACACATATACATAATTTCAACCTCTGATTTCATAGCATGCATGACATCTCTTTACATATAATGTAATAGTTTATCACTTTTCAAGGCATAATGATGCAATTTGTTCTCTTCTAAATTTTAATATGCAACCACATACATGACAATTGTACCACCTACATATACATACATACTCATCCACATCACAAGGCTACATTAGGGGTTCATGTGGATGTCGTAGTACCATCCATATCCAGTTCTAACCATGAGTCCATAACCAATAACCATGTCCAATATCCAAATCCAATAACCATGTCTAATATCAAAAACCAATAACCATGTGCCTTGATGGCATTGACCCACCTAGTGAGTCCTTTCATACAAGCCACAATGACATATCTCTTGTTTGTGTAAGGGTTCTAGCCTCCAAGAGATAGTCAAACAATAGGAAGGAAGAGAATTAGAGCTTAGAATAGCTCACACATACCCCCATCCTCAAGGGTTTCCTTGCATCTACTTCCTCATATACACTCAAATGGGTGGATCTCACCATACCCGATGAGGAATCACATCACAACACAAGACCAGTATTCAAAATAGAAAAGTCAATTAGAATAGCCACCAATAATGTAAATAAAGAGAAATAAATCTCAATTCCAACAATTAGATAAGAAAATGTGCATAGTTTCAACAATAAATCGAATGTAACGGCAAGAGTTACATGCCAAGAAAATCATCCATGGATAAACCAATAAAAAACAAGAAAACCTAAAGTACTGGTCCACACAAGCAAAGTAAAAGTCACCAATAACTGAAAAGAAGATTCACAATCTTTGAAATATACACATTACAACACTACATGACTATCGCTAGTCACCACACGAGGAAGGAGGAAAACAAGCATGACTATCTCCACAGTCCTTCATGTGGGTGCGGCCAACTCATGCAACCTCACATGGAAAAGTACTGTGACGGAACTCCCAAGTCACATACCTCATGTGGTGCGACTGCGCATGGTATATGCCAATTAGAGAAACAATGCAATGGCCGAATACTGCATGGCAATGTCCTATTCATAGGAACATCCCACATAGTGTGTAGCCACGGAGAAAGCATGTGTGGCTACACACCGAGCCAAAGGTGCACATGGCTAGGTTCCACTCGCATGCCAACCAATTGGAATCAAGGCCCTCTTGAGCGAATCCTCTACTCTGTGCGAGCAACCACTTCTCTCAACACAAGTAGGAACCCAACATATATACTACTCCATCACACATCTAGGTATGTGGCATCGTGTCCTTGAGCTCGACTCGCTACCATCAATGACATGACATCCTCACTAGTACTATGTTGAAACACCAGTGGGGGGTGGCATCATATCTAAAACAATCACATCAAGGTAAGATCATAGCTGTCATAGGTGCTCATACCACAACTAATATCATCCTCAAGAACTGTGCAGATTAAGATAACACTATATGAACCAAGTATCTGGTCCATTAATAAGGGGAAGTAGTGAGTACTTTCCTGGGAGGTTGAAACGATCACCATCATTTCGTGCCACCATTATACGTATGTTGTGCAATTGCCTCCCAAGGAACTTTATTGTTGCTACTACCCTCCACATATTGACCTATCAACAACCCTTGGGTTGGCAGTCAATAGGGTGACAATAGAAAACACATAGATGGTATGGTTTTCTCCCATACACATAATCCAAACATACCCTCCATGGATGGGTACACAGTATCACCATCCCATGGGCACACATCTCAAGCACTGATTAATCACAACACTCAAGAGGAATACATCAATAGATGTTCACATAATGAGGAATACAATCACAATTTCTCTTACCCAGGCAATACCATAGCCCACAAATGACTATGCAACATGATGCAAAATATACAACTTTACCCAATAATAAGTACTGCCAAACATCCATACCAATTTTCTCTTTTCACAAGGGCAACTCATTTACCCCTAACATCATAGATTCACTTTGCAATTCTATCAACATAATGCAATAGTGCATGAACATGTATAGCCTCATCACTATCACTTTTGCATCAATGCATAAACATAAGTAACATTTTTCACAATCATTATTACAGTCACTTCTAAAATCACATAACGATATACATCTCATAATGACACATAATGCAACATCATGTCACAAGTCACATGAATACCATTCATTCACAAGAGAATTGGATGCTAATAACATAATGGAATGAGTTTTGTTTGAGGAACTCTAATCCATTCCTCTTGTTCACAACAATATATATAATCTTAAGTAACCATGGCTATGTCAAGGCATGCAATTACTCATCAAGCAAGATATGCAACATACTTATTACTCTAACATGCATTATTTTTAGTTTGCATTAAATACAAGAATTCACCTATATGATCTCATTAAAACCACAATGCAATTGAGGAGATCAAATTTCATGAACAAGATATATCCACAAACAATTACCATTCTCATGTAAACTCATTAAATAAGGAGTTACTCATAAACATGTAATCACTTTCAATTGCATAACCATAACAAACATAAGTTATTCTTCACTAATTCTTTTACTTATTGCAATTTTAACATACTAATTAAATCCATATGCCATTATCCTAACATCTTGTCAACTAATGACAACTAAGAAGAGGAGAGAAAGATAGATTTCATCTCAAGTCAAGACATTAAATGCCATCCAATATTCATCATACAAACATGTAAATTCTACTAAGGGAAAGTTGAAGGCATCATTAGTATTCCAATGACTTCAATATGTTATCAAGGATGATAAACTGTAGCAACTCAAGCACATTAAGAGGTTATAAGAAAAATCAGCAATCATCTAACACTTACAAGAGAGTATGGAGCAATCAAACTAATCTGTCCACATCCACAAATAGCTACATCCTACCATCCTTTACATCTATAATACAAGAAAGAATTACAAGAGCAATTCATGACCAATTAGGGTCATTTCTTTCACTAGCAACAAAAAGGAAGACACAAGAAGAGCATATCCAAGCAGGGGTAATTAGGCAACCCAAGTTACCTTCAACCCACAATCACATAAGGCAGAACATTCCTACCCTAGTCTTATAACATGGGAGAGTGATCACTCTTAACCATGGGAAACTCTCAACCAAGGTCAACACTCTTAGTCCCATTGAGTAAGGTAAGGCCAAAGAGGCTATTTCCTCCACAAGTCCTAAGAATGGGGTTGTAACTTAACCCACTAATGCCATGCTAAGGCATGAAAGCAATCAAGACTATAAAAACAATATAACAAGCTCACGCCACACATGTCAAACACAGTGAAACATAGAAGGCTCAAGTACGTCAGAGCTCCCAATGTGTGAACGTGGCTCTGATACCAGATGTAACATCCTACCCTGCAACCCTGAAGCGTAAGGGCCAAAAGAGGGAAAGAATAATTTTTTTTAACAAACAAGTGATAACATATAGAGAAATGGTTGCCAATTCAATAGATCAACATCATTCATGGCCAAGTATGGCCGAATGCACAACCCACAGGAGAGAACTAAATCACTCTCTAGAGAAACATTAATAAACTATGTTCATTTTAAACACCAACCCAAATGTTCCTATAACCTATCCCAAATTATAAACATGAATCCAAAAGCATCATAGTACAAATGGATCTGATACCCACACCGAAATTCATAAACCAAATAGGAAACATCTCATTTCTTCTCATTAACTTGCATGATTACATCTTCTCTCTTAAGAGAGTACAATTACATAAAAGAATATATAGTGCAATGGCATAGCCATGAGTAAGATATACAAGTACAATAACATAGTCCTGAATATGATACAATGACTGAGAAGGTACAATAATGGATAGGGTAATAGAGAGTGAGAATATCTCTAATCTGGTGCTCTAATACCCTATTCACCAGTCCCCAATGGCGGTGGCAATGCCTCCCAACCATGTGGACTCATAAGAGACCACCCCACCATGCTCGGAGATAGTCACAAGGCCCAAGTAGAAGTAACTAAGTAAGGGTATACATGATGGCCAACACTCACATCAATCACAAAGCAGACATGGATAACAATGCATACAACCAAAGTCAAAACATAGAGATGCTCATCAAATGTAATGTCGAGTACTACTCACGACTACCAAGGCACTAGACACTAGAGTGCAAATCAGATGGGGAATCATCATGCATGCTCAAAGGGATGGCACCACATGAAAGCAAGTACACTTCTCATTCAAATGAGGAGACTCAATCATGCCCGAATCAATGCCCCACAGACAGATAACTCGATGCCCCATAGGTGGATAGGCCTTCTCGTATGCACACCCTTAACCTTTACAAGTGCTCAAGGCCATGCATGAGGACTCAATACCTTAGACCTAAGCTCATCTCATTTAACCAACGAGGTCTACAAAACCCAATTAAAACAATTCAATAACCAGTCACAAACCATGATAGCAACATTTAAATCCTTCAACTAAACATCCATGGAGAAGTTAAATTTCGAATTAGAAGTGTGTCTATGTCTTGATCATGATGGTTTATAAATGCAACTAAGACCTTTATCAACTATGATGGTTGATGATAACTCAATGAAAAAGACATTTAGCTGGTACCACCAAAGGTATCACAAGTTTGACAACCCTATAGGCTGGACAAATGTGTGCATTCAAGATACAATAAAAGACTTCAACTTTCAATCTAAAAGCATTTTATATAATATGTTCATCCAAGTAGTTATATGTACACAGGTTCATAAAGCCACAAGCTTATTGCATAAATATCTGGTGTATTGGCATCCTTCCAAGTATTTAAAGATAGAGGAATTCATCATACACGAGATAGAGGGATAAAAGAAAATAAAAAAAATCACTTCCTTAGATGTAGGAGATCTATACAAAGTTGGGGAAATTGTCTTAGAAGAGGATGAAAACAAGGTATAAGCTACATTCAGGACATTCACTTAATGTTGCGTAAGGGAGAAAAAAATAATATCTCTGTCAATATAGTGAAGTTGGCAATTGCATTGGGTTTATTAAACATGCCTAGTATAAAAACTATTTAAGCTGTTAAATAACCTTGAGTATGCACTGATTGCCGTACTCCAGCGAGATTCATCTCCAAGATTGTTATAAGAGAAATTGCTTTGGGGAAACATGGACCTTTTCTATCATTTTAAATAGGGACAAATTTATTATGGGAATTATTGGTGATCCTGAGTGCAAAAATCCGATAGATAGGCTTGCACTATAATACAATGATAGTACCCAATCTACAACAATAAAGAAGGGAAATCCACCATGCATAATGAAAGATGAATTTCGTTAGATGTTGTAATTGCAAGTGCCCCAGTAAACATGTATACAAGGTGTGGAAGCGCATACAAGGCATGTGAACTATTTGACAAAATGACTCAATGAAATGTGATCTCATGCAATGCAACGATTGTAGGACGTACACAAAATGGGTTTGTTGAAAAGGCTTTAGAAACTTTTAAGCAAAGTGATTGGTAGATGTAAAGCCAAATTCTAAACCTTTGCCAGTACCCTTGCTGCCTGCACCAGCATGGGAACTATGGAACAGGGTATAGACATCCGTCAATCATAAAGGATAGAGGAAATGTAAATATCTTGCATAGAAATATATTTGGGCATATTTCTCAAACAATAGCGATGGGGTTTCAAGTTTTCCATGCTTAATGAAGTAGCAACAAACATATTTAGTTCTTTCTTTTAAAGGCAGTAATGGGATTTCAATTTTTTTTTAAGCTGGGAAAAACAAAGCACTGAGGCAAATACCTCTAATCGCTCTCCCCTTCACTTCACCTCAAATATTGCAATGTGTTCTGCTTGTCAGGTTCAATTTAGGTCACCCTCTTCTCCCAGCCCATGTTTTCCTCTTTTTGTTTTCTTTTCCTGAGCTCCCCCAAACATGAGGCGGTGACTCCCTCTTTAGGCATCTCACCCAACCCCCATATCTGTCCCCATTCTCCCTGAAAGTTGACGTTAATTCACTGACCTTCTTTGCTGAAGAGGTAACCAGGTGATTTCCACATCAACCACGATGGCAAGTATCAAGAACTCTATGTCTTCAGTCTTCAGCTCGTCTTTTGATTTCAAGGTGGTCAATTTTTTTTTGCCATCCAAAAATCCCATGAGAAGAAATGATAGATCAGTATGAAAGAATGTGGTGGTGAAACACATGTACGTAGGTTAGGTGACATTACAGGTAAGTAGGAAACAACCATCAGTTAATAACATTCAATTTGTTGAGTGCTCCCATGCCTTATCCGGCTACGTATAGATAAAATGAATGGACAAGAGCAGTAGTTCATACCATTAAAGATGGTATGGGCAAAATATTTCTGCGCAAGTTGCAAGATAGGATGATGTCTGACAAGGATGGTCAAGTTGCAAGTTGCAAGATACTTCTGATGTCTACCAAGGACAATCATGATGAGCCCATAAAGATATTTTCCTTGCATTAACTGCCTCATTAAACTATGAACATGTGGTCGTTACATCTTATCCTTATCCACATGTAAAATGTCTCTTTTTGTTGCATGGTGATTTCCATTCTGTTACTTCCCACTTTTGCATTGCTTTTTCCTTTTAAAAATGGGTTTTATCCTATCAACAAATAATATTTACAGAATTTTAGATATGCTCTATCTTAATTAAAGCTTTCACTTTATTTCTTCTCTTGAACTCATTTGAAAATAAAAGACCTGTTTTTTAATAAATCTCTTCCTTCCCTTTTTTTAAAACCGTGGGCAGCCTCATTTATTGTCTTTGTTTCCTTTTAAGTTTTAATGATTTTAATGAAATCATTTTCAAATTTATAGGAGATAAAAAAGAAGGTTTATCTAATGGTCTGTTGATGAAGTTGAAAGATTTTAAATGAGCTCATCAAGGATCAACGCCCTCAACACCATAAGGGATGAGGCTGGGATAGTGCCCTAAGCGGAATGTATAGCTATTCTAAGTGGAATGGATACCCCTCAGTCCTTGGCTCTCAGCCGAAAAGGTTCATCCTAAGACTAAGGCTCATACTCCCATATTAAATGACAGAAACAAATTTGTGGATGATTTCCATCCTAAAAAAATCATTTATTCCTAGACCCACATGGCCATGCCAGCTCAAGCTACAACCAACAGCGCATCTTTTGGGAGAGAGTACATTTGACAAGGTTTTAATGGGGTGCCATTGGTCTATTTAATTTTTGAGGTGGAAAAGGCACCCAATGGCGCAATACCTTGGACTGTCATCTCTTGCAATTTGTGATATGGCCTACGCCATTATTGCTACGCTGGATTTTTTCACTAAGGATGCTATTCAAATGTTTTAAGAGTTGCAGTTCATTTCTATAAGCCCGTGTTGGAGTTTTAAAAGCTTGTGTTGTAGTTTGAAGATTTGCACATCATTTATTTGTAGCTTTGCATTATTCTCTTATGCCTCTAGCCACTATTTTGAGTGCTGGAGTGCTATGCATCATCTATTTGTAGCTATGCATTATTTTAGAGCTTCCGCATTATTTAAGAGCTACTTGGCACCATTTAGAATGGCTTCACACCATTTTGGAAGGATTGCGTAATGTTTGGAGGCTTGTGAATTATTTTTGCTTGCACATTGGTGGATTTAACCTCTGCACATCATTCCATAAGAGGCACCATTGATCTTTGATGGTTGTGCTTGATCTTTATATGGCTGCATTGAATTTTATGTGGATGGCACTTTGAATGGAGCTATAGGGTACTTCAAAAAAAATTAGAGGTTGTCTCTCCCCCTCTAAAATTTGACGTCTCCACGATGGATGTTAAGATAATCTATTTAGTTTCATATCTTATAAAACATTGTTTTATATCAACCAAATCATTTAAGGAACATCAAATTTTCCAAAGTTATGGGTCCACCACATTTCTACTACACTACTCTTGATATAAACTATACCTACCATATATAAATAACCTACAATTTATAGATATGCAATTTCCAGTTCATTACCTGTCATCAATCATGTGCAATTAGGACATTATATGTTTGTGTCCTCTACAAACATTCTCTGATAACTCATAGACTACTTGTAATAAATTTATGTGGCCAAATCTTTACTTTTTATGCAATATGCATATTTCAGCTAATAATTTTTTTTATAATCAATCTAAATATATTATGTTGGTTATTTTGTAAGATTCAAAGGAAAGCCCTTTAGCAAAGATCCTTTTTATTAGTCCTTCCAAAGGTAGTTGAGGGGATAAAGTTTAGTCTAAATAAAATTTGATGGAGACAAGATATTCCATAGATTATGGTTTGTAAGGTCATTTGTTTATAATCTTCGAATACATTTGTCTGGAGGGAGATATACTAGGATACAGTCCTTTTTCTATTAGTTTGGTGATAACTTCACCATATAAGATGCTTAGCCAAATATATTTTTCTTGGGATATAATTATTTTATTTAGTGCCATGCATAGTGATAAGTTTCCTTTTTGGGGTGCATCGTATGATTTAATGAGAACAATTATCCACAGTAAAATGTATTAAAGGATCATTAGTAACAATTATCTTAGGAGGTATGGAATAATATTGAACTTTTAGAACATCTTAAGATGGGTTTGATAGTCTTTGACTTACTCCTGAGTTAGAAAATTACATTTTGTTTTTTCTTTGGTAGATGCTCACTTGAAAAACATACAAAAAACTACAAGGTAAATGCACAAACATGGGGACCAAAAGGGGGTCTTAAGATACCACTTTTTTTTCTAAAATCAAGAAAGACTAATGTTGGATGAGAAATTGAAGATAGTTACACTCAAAATTTGAAGATACAACGAAAACAATAGTCATAGTTCTTTGAATCTAGTTTCTACACTACTATTTTTTTTTCAAAAATGGTTGAGATTAAGGGGTTCAAAAAGGGGGAACACACAAATTGGTCATGTTTTTTCAAAAAAACATAACATAGTGTCTAGTGTAGTCCCCCTAAAATGTTAACACTTTTTTAGTATTTCAAAACCACTTCAGTGAGAAATTAGCTAACACCATGTAGTTTATCCCTTATTTTTCTAATAATTCTTTTATGAATAATTGATTTTTTTACTAATTTTCAAAGTGGACACCTCTTGAAAAATAAAAAATTGAGCATGCTCCCCCCTAAATTTTTTAAAACTAACCAAAAATTCAATTTTTTTTAATATGTGTAGAATGGAGTCTAGTTTATTTGAAATTTCAATGAACAGTTAAAAAAAGTCAAAAATACCACACACTAGTTTTTCAAAAAAAATGGATACAGTAGTAAAAGAAATTAAAGATGAAATCCTTAATATACTCAAAACATGAAAAAATTTACATGGTTAGAAAGCTAAGAGAGAGTTTAATAGTATGGTGGTATTTTTTCAACTTGTCATTGAAACACATGCAAACATGATGGGAGCACGCTCCAGATTATGTAATTTTTGTTACAATATGGAAAAACACATCTTTAGATGTCCAAAACATAGTCCAAGTCTTTGGGTTGAAAGCCCAAGGCAAATCCAAGCCAAAGGCTTGGAAATTACCAAAGCAAAGCATAACACGAGTGTGTTATAATGTGCTTGCATTATATGCATTCAAATAATGCGAGTGCATTTTAATGTGCTTGTATTATTGCATTCACATAATGTGAGCACGTGATAACACACTCACATTATGGTGAAATAACATCATCTCACTCTCTCCCTCCTTAACCCTCTCTCTATTATTCTCTCTCCCTCCCCTTTAAGTATCTCCCTCCCCTCCTCTCTCTCACCTCTCTACCTCCTATCCTCTCTCTCACTCTCTACTTCCCTCCCCTCTCTACCTCCTACCCTCTCTCTCACTCTCTACTTTCCTCTCCTCTCTACCTCCTACTCTCTCTCTCACACTACTTCTCTCCCCTCTCTACCTCCCACCCTTTCTCTCATTCTCTACTTCTCTCTCGCTCTCTAAACCCCTAAACCCTAAACCCGAGAAACCCTAAACCTCTATCTCCCTATCTCTCCCTCATCTCCCCATCTCCATCATCTCTCTACCTCTCAATCTCTCTCCCTATCTCTCTGGACATCATTCTCACTCTCTATCTCCCTATCTCTCCCATATGTCTCCTGTATCTCTCCCTATTTGTCTCCTCTCTCTCTACCTATATATATCTCCCTATCTCTTACCTCTCTCTCCCCTATCATTTCTTTATCTCCCTATCTCTCCCATCTATCTCTCCCTCTCCCTTATTGAAGAAGGAAATGGAAACAAGAGAACTAGGACTCTCTCTCTCTCTCTCTCTCTCTCTCTCTCTCTCTCTCTCTCTCTCTCTCTCTCATTGACAAAGAAAATGGAAACAAGAAAACTAGAACATGCAAAGAGGGATGAGGATATAAATTGGGAGGATGCAATGGAAACAAGATAAAATGAAAGTTAATTAGATGGGAAGAATGATGAGAGGAGAGGTGGAAAATAGTAGAATAGGGAAAAATTGGTGGGATCTAAGGGGAAATGGGAATGGAAAAGGAAAACTAGGAGGTAGATAGGTGAGAGAGAGAGAGGGTAGTAGGTAAAGAGAGGAGGGAAAGGGACGTAGAGAGGTGAGAGAGAGAGAGGGTAGGAGATAAAAAGGGGGGAGGAGAGAGAGAGAGAGAGAGAGAGAGAGTTTCACTTTTGAAAAATGTGAGAACGTTATAATGTGCTCCCGTTATAGCTCAGTTTTGGGCTCTGTAATACCGATCCATAACATGAGCACATTATAACTTGAGCACATTATAATGCACTCATGTTATGACTTGTATGGGACCAAAAAGTCATGTGGTGACATTTCGGTCCCCCATCTTTGTGTACATGCCCTACAATAAGGTTATCTTAATATCTTTTGTAGTACACATCTCACAAGGTTCTTAGAAGCCTTGGTGGGATCATTACTTTGGTTCAATCTATTTCATATACTTTTATAAGTTGTGAAATCTTCATTTACCACACTATCATCAATGAATTAAAGAGTTCCCTTGCACCAATAGTGCCATGTACGACTATTCTTAAATATCGTACACTTCAACAGTCAAAGGTTAACTTTGGCCTATAAAAACAAGACAAATATTTACCACTTTTATTGTAAATGAAGTGTAAAATTGCTATTGACTATTTAACCATTAAAGTGGATGATATTTAAATAGAGTGACCATGTACAAACACAATTTTTTTCAAAACATCCCACACTCTATCACATGCAAAAAATAAAATACAAACTCACCTTCACCTTCAAAGTTTAAATCAAACTTATAACCTTTGATCATATTAATAACTTCCCCTCATCTTCTTAGCATGACAATTATCTATATTAACAATATGGAGAGTTCTTCCCCAAACTAAGACCATCAAGGTCATTATGTCATCTTCTAATATTTAGAAATTACAAACACCATCATCTGCTTGGGCAAAAACATTTGTGGCAGCCATTTCAATGTCATTAAGAAAATTTGG
Organism: Cunninghamia lanceolata; assembly: GCA_027924645.1. Classification (NCBI taxonomy): domain Eukaryota; kingdom Viridiplantae; phylum Streptophyta; class Pinopsida; order Cupressales; family Cupressaceae; genus Cunninghamia; species Cunninghamia lanceolata. Next base: position 7,305,724 of record BSBN01000635.1, on the reverse strand, counting down.
TTCATCGAGTATTAAGTCAAGAATTATATCTTTCCCATATTTTGAAGCCTCACAGCTCCTTTGAAACTTGGATTCATCATCACCCATATTAGTAATGACTCCTACCATGTCACACCCCAGCACCACTTGATGAATAATAGATAACTGGTTTTGCTGACAGGGGCACTCAACTCGAAGAAGGGAAATCAATAGATAGATAGCAATTGATCTCATAAATTTAGTTGGTTGAGTCCAGATCCAAGTGCATTAAGAAATGTCAAAACCTCTCGATCACTGGGAAGAATGAGAATCCTTTACCATAGAAAAAAACACTCCTTTGAAGACCATTCCTCCATAAGTCGTTACACATCCAATAATTCATCATTATACATAAAGGAGTTCCTATACAATTGTGAATGAGCACCACGTTTGTACACATATTTTTTTAATGTCACAAAACTAACTAAACCATTATAATACCTACCTTGAATTTCCCTTTAATGGGTAACACACACACACTCGATGAGTTATTTATTTGGCACTCCATCATCCATGTATATTATAAACTAAGACTGATTTACAATAACTATTTTCTATTGCTCCTTTTTCCACTAGAACTACACCCCCTTTCCTTACATTTTGGGCCCAAATTAACTAGAGTGTCCTCGTACACATTTTCTTACCATTTACAAATCATTTTCAAACCAATACAAAGGATTAATTGTATAGAACATTTAGTTGGTCACTTGAAATGTAATGCAACTCTCATATCAAACCTCAAAGGTCATGTCCTTTTGCTTAAGTATTATGATAGTAGAGTGTGTCCCCTCTTTTGTAAAGAGGCGAGGAGAAAATAAAAACAAATGTAATAGTCAGTTAACATGTAACTGACCTGGGGTGGGTGGGTGGCTCAACACATGGCACTGGGATCTCTTTGCCCACATGTAACCCAGGCTAGGTGTCTTTAGCTAAGCGGTCTTTTATTTTCCACCCAATGCATCTTCTCCCAAAAAACTAGTGGTTCTTGCCCTCCTTCCAAAGCAATCTGCCTTCAATTGGCTTGAAGAGAATTTAATGTTGCATTTATTCACAATCCTTGGAGGATTTACTTGAGATCTCTCCTCTTTGCTACTTGTTGTCCGTCCTTAATGTCCTCCATCCTGCTTACCAGCTCAAACCCATCCCAAGTGTGGCCATCGTTTCATTATTTTCCCTTGTCCTTTGATGTCCTTTCTCACCTCGGGTTGCAGAGTATGCTGCCAACCGCACAGTACGGCACCCAATTTGTAGAGTTTTTTTAAGGGGATGGCGGCTTGGTTTTAATTCATCAGAGATGAATGGCATCATCCACTCTAGGCCTATTTACTGCATTTTATCTCATGCATTAATGATCAAAGACATTCCTCTTATAAAAGAGCCATTGCATCTTTCTTTGAGACATCCTTTGTCTCTTTTCTGTCACATCAATGACTTTCTCTTTCAGTTTTCTTTTTTTCTATGTTTGGCTTTTGCAGGTAGTGTGAGTATGGAGGGAGAGATGTTGAATTTCAGGGTCTACTTTCCCCCCTTTCAATGGGAGCCGATCATAAGAGGTAGTGTGGGCATAGTGGAGCTGAACATCTTTAACCTCGACTACACCTTAGCTCAGTTTGCAGTCTAGATGGTGTGCAACCAGAAATGGTTGCAAGGCACCCCAGAACGTGAGATAAAGGGGTTGAAGGTGGTCTCGATGTTTCTCTCCAACCTAATGGACATAGTGCAGGACCCTCATTTCATCCTTCAAATTGCAATGGGGGTCATTAACTACCACCTATTCAACGTAGAGAGATGGAATGAAGTAGTGGCCGACTATGATATTATGGTTGGGGATGATTGGGCTGGAGGTCTCTTTCCATCTGATAAGTTCCACACCAAGAGGGCTTATGAATGCATTTACAGAAAAATGCAACACAGACTTAGTTGTGGGTGCATATGTCTCCTTGAAAGAGCCCACAGAGGGCATGCGCATTCAGTCCCAAAGTTAGTTCAGTCGAGGTGTAAAGATCTCTTCATTGCAATTCGCTTTCTAAGGTTCCATGTAGCGGACTTGGTACCATGTCATCATAGGCTTTCTGAAGAGATAAAGGATGCATCAGAGGCAGAGGCAGAGGATCCCCTAGACTAGATTGAAGATGAGGAGATGGCCACTGTGGAAAGTGAGGTCCTAGGTGTGGTGGCTAGTGTGGATGACTAATGGTGCTCTCTTTGTTTTAGGGTTGAGGTGGTGGACGGGTGGTATTTTAAGGTGATGATTGTTTTGTATATGTATTTTACGTCGTTTCTTACATCATTTTTGAGCAGTTTTTTCCTTTTTTAACCACATAGAGGGGCGTGGAAATACTGATCCCCCTCCTTATGTATCTAAACTTATATATATTAATATATTTTAGTCTGGGGTCTCATCCCTTTTGCTTAAAAAAAAATGTAACCGACCAAATACTTAGCTGCCCAACTATGTATACAATAGGCTTACTAAAAAAATATGGCCAAAAATCAATTCAAAGCTTTCCATATTCAAAGTTACTATAGGTGTCATAGTTGAAAAGGGTTACTATGATAAATGGTAAGTTGAGTGAAGTTGCACAAATCCATCCATATTGATATTTACATACACCTCTAATCATAATCATCCATGGCCTATAAACATTAATTCCAACTCCAATTCAATTCCCATTACTATCAAACATAGTTTTTTCTTCCTACTACAGTTCCAAAAGTTGTATAGATTATTATGTGGGTGCATCATCAGAAGAGCAACCTTATATTTCAACCTATTTTAATTAATCATTAACTCACTGAACAATCTAGAGTAGATGCAGGTAGTTGAGCCCCTTTCATCATCCATTAAAGATATAAAGCTCTATATTTTCTAGATCTGGGTGAATTGGGCCAGTCTCCTACAATTTTTAGTGCAACCAAAGGCTCTTTAGAGATGGTGAGAATAAAACAATGGTGGAATCAATTGGGTGGATTGCTTTTGTGGTCCAAAAATTGTTTGAACAACATAATTATCTAATGATGGTGATTCAAATTCTAGATTTAATCATGATGTGCTCCTTCACCACCAATATTGAGTCTAAGAAAGTTTACTTAAAAATAGTGTCATTGAAGATTGCAACTTTTGATAGGAGCATTATATTTCTATATAAGAATTGTAAGGCTAAAATAAATCATATTGTATTTTTGCAATTTATAGCTATTATTCGTAAATATTTGTTATTTTATTCTATTGTTCAATTTTTCTATACTTTACTTTCCTACTAAGCCTTAGAAGGACATACTTAAAAATTGTATATCATATGCATGTTTAAACTACTCTCAGTCATTGGATTTATTAAATATCTAAGAAATTAGAGTCTAAAGTAAATTGGAAAATGTCTCAGTATTTAGATGTCTTGTAAGTTTAATTTTTTTTTTTTTTAAATTGACTTAGAACATTTAGTTTTGCAAGTGTTTTAAGACTTCGATGAGTAATAGTTTAAATTCCCATAAACAATTTGTTTACTATTTTTTCAAAGAATTTTTCTAAGGTCTGTTGGAATCTTGCTGGTGTTGTCATTGATGTCAACCTCCAGCATATGGTTCACTTAGTTTCCAAGTGCTTTTGAGAAAATTCGAATAAAAAAGTGTGCAAGGTGACAGAGGTATGTTTAGTATTATGCTCTGCATTCTTCATAGTTGAAGATATGCTCGTGTGGTTTGGAAGTGTTTGTCAAAGGTGGTCAGAGGTGTTATATCCAGATTTTTTAGGCTCTAGATCATGCGGTAGTAGAATATGTATTTGACAGAGCATTTCCCTGTGTAGAAGGTTGTCTTAGTTAGGGTTTCTTATCTTGCGGATCTAGGAAAGTGCTTATATTATTTATTTCTACCTTCCCTTGAAGTTTCTATTGCTGGGGTGCTCCACAAGTTCAGTTCCTGTGTATCTTGATGTGCAAAATGAAGGCATTATTTGTTTAAGGTGGTTGTGGCAATATTGCAGAAGATTCTGGTGATACTGAATACTTTGGAAAGGTGTGTGGATGCTGTGGATTGTCTCTCTATGGTCTGCATGATGTTACTTGACTTGGAGAAGCATGGATGTGGTTGTTAGCTCAGGTTTGGCCAACCTGGCTTGCTAGCGCTATTTGCGGAGGTACCTCATGGATTGTCGATGTGATGAGTAGCATGGTGATACAAATTTGAGTCCTAGTTAACCCTTGGTGTGGTCTAATTTCACTTCTTTCCAACACAGAAGTGTTTAGTGCAGACTTATTTTGGTATTGCATGTTTGAGGTGCATATGTTTCATTAGGAGCGACCTAATTGAGATGGTTCTTGGTTGTGGATGGTATAAATGCAAGATGAAGTTGAGTGGAGCAAAGTAGAGAAGATGATGTGAATGTGAATCAAGGGTAGTAAATTGAATGCGAACTTAAATTCTTATGACTCATGAATGTAGTGAGCAGAAGGCTTTTCAGTGTGCTTGAAGTTCTTGGAGGTAGTGAGCCAAAGGTTACGGATGGAAAGAAGTTGTAATGGTGGATTTATCCTATTGCTTTGAGATAGTGAATCTATCTATAGCAATCCTCTTCCATTCTTCTCTCTTCTAGATAGTGAGTCCTTCTGGGCAGTGAGCTCTTGGTAGTGAGCATATTTTTTTTAGTGTTGTTATTCATATATGTGTGAGTTAATCCTCACCATGTGGTTTTTACCTTCTTGGGTTTCCACGCAAATTTGGTGTTCTTATGTGTCTGGATGTGGTTGCATTGATGCTTCATATGTTTACATTTTGCTAATGCTTAATAAGAGTTTATAATAGCATTGAGGGTTTAATGTTTTAATGTAAAACTGATTCACCCCCCTCAGTTGTCCTATGCATCTAACAATTGGTATCAGAGCCAAGTTTCTTGAAGAAGCTTAACCGCTTGAGGAAGATCCAGATGGTGCACATGAAAGATATTAAGGCTCTAGTGTTTGATGGAACAAATTATGCTTTTTGGAAGATCAGGATGGAAAGATTTCTCATCTCATTAGGATATGGCATATGAAAGTTGGTTGAGAAAAAATATATTATACCTACTAATGGTCTAAAGGATGAAGATGATATCAAAGATTATGAGAACAATGGCAAGGCAAGGAGTGCTCTTTTGAACAGTCTCTTTGATTCTGAATTAGTGAAGGTAATGAGCTACAAAACTGCTCATGAGATCTAGAAGAAGCTTGAAAGTATCTATGAAGGAGATGACAAGGTTAAGAAAGTGAAGATGCAGAATTTGAAGGCTAAGTTTGAAACTGTAAAGATGTTAGAGGATGAAAATATTGCAAGATACATGCAGAGAGTGGATGAAGTTGTCAACTCCATCAATGGTCTTGGTGGAAAGCTAGAGGAAAGTGAAGTGATAAATAAAGTACTAATAACTCTTCCAAAATCTTATAGTGCTAAAGTTTCTACTATTGAGGAAGTTCAAAATTTGGATACTTATATTAGGGATCGATTGTTTGCTACTTTAACTACTTTTTCAATTAAGAGAGTTTGGTCAAGATGACTCAAGAAAAGAGATTTCTTTTAAGGTTAGCAAAATAGAAAAGAAAGATGAATTAGATTCAGATGATTTTGATAAAATAGAAGAAAATTTTGTAAGCAGATTGAAAAAGGTCTCTAGAAAATACAAAGGTAAGTTACCCTTCAAATGTTTTAACTATGGAAAGATAGGTCATTATGCTTCAAAATGTCTGGTCAAATCTCTAATGACAGATACAAGGATGACAAAGGAAAATCATTCAAGAGGAGTTATTATGTTAAATAAGATGCTGGCATATCTGATGATGAGTCTGACTATCCGGATGATGGAAGTGATGAATGCTTGTTCATGGCTTTGAATGTTGGAACTAATTCTATTGATCCTAAAAGATGTATGAAGGAAACTACTTTGGAAATAGGATACAACATCAAAGGAGCTTTGGTAACTACATTTCATGCAAGAGAAGAGGATAATTACTGGTTAATTAATAGTGGGTGTTCAAATCATATGACAGGTGATAAGAACAAGTTTATTAATCTTGAGAAGTTTGATGGAGGTTTTGTTAAGTTTGGAGATGATGCATCTGCTAAGATTTGTGGAAAAGGTTCAATTATTTTTAACATCGCAAGCACAATATAGATGATGTTCTTGTAGGAGTACAATTAACACTGAGAAGGGGGGTGAAACAGTGTCAATATAATAATTCAATTTTCTCACCTTTTACAAATTGTCAATGAACTTTATTATGAACTAATATCAAATATTATCTTCACAATCATCAAATTGTTAAACATCAATTATTAATGTAGAGAAACAACACAAGAAGTTTAACTCAAAGATATACCGAGTGGAAAACCCTCCAGGGGTAGAAAAACCACTCAAACTACCTCACTGGCTTAAATGAAAAACTTTAATTTTACAAATGTCTCACTGACATATACAGAGGTCTCACTAACCACAAGCCTCACTGGCATATGAAGGTCTCACTGACCACAAGCCTCACTGGCAGAAACAATCACCATCAGAAAAGATAAACAAAATTAGAGGGTTACTCTGTTTCCATTCAATTCATTATCTCATCTCTGCATAATACAAACTCCATTTATAATATATCCATGTGTATGTCTTCAACCTGCATCTGATGCTCAATCAATTCACCTAAATTCACCTGATTTAGATTATCTTGATTTGATTCAATATGTGTCATTCAAGTTGTCTTCAATTTTTCATATTAATTCACATCCATTTCACAATCCTCCTTTTCACAACCTTAATATTTATATTTCCAACAATAAGACTTTTCAAAATCAACTTTTCTCCTACAAAGAAAAATCTTTTCATATTCCTCTGTGCATTTTCAATTCTTCAATAACCCCTTCAAATTCAATCTACAAAGAATAAATCAAACTTCTCTACAATAAAAAATCTTCAAGAATAAAATCAATTTTCCCCATTAAAAAAAAACAATCTCTCTATCATCTGTATGAATTTCATAATCTCCAAAAACCATTCACATTCCTTTCATTAAAAAATTACTCTGTAATTTTTATTCTCTCTGCAAAAAAAAAACTTTTTCTATACTCCAAAACTCCTCACAATATAAAAAGAATAAAATCTAGACAAAGAAAATTTGCCCTCTTTGAACTTTCATCCTTCTGCCTTCCAAAATATTCTTTATTTGAATTCTTTAATTCCTTGGGAGGCCACTAGAAAATTAAAAAAATTCCATAAAAAAATCTGCCTGAGAAATGCCTCAAAAGACTCACCAATGAAATCATAAAAAATAGAAATAAATCTTCCAAAAAACCTTTCTTATAAGACACTACCATCAATGCTTTGAAAGAGGTTAAAAATAGAAAAAGATCTTTAAAAAGAATCTTCTAAAACTCATTGTAATCTGCCCTTACGAAGTAAGCTAAAATTAGCTTTAAAATCTCCTAGTTTTGTGCAGTCAAATGCCTTTTGACGGGCACAAGCACTTCAATGTGTGAACATGGGTAAGGAACCAAAATTTAAACTTTAACCATTGATATTGGCCTATAGGCCCCCTCAACTTTAAACTATGTCCATTGATATGCTTTTTTCCCGCTCGCACAATCATATGGAAACTTGCGGTATTCATTATTGTAGGAAGAGGGCCGGTTCGCACCATGACTCGAGACCCCTTTGGCAGGTGACTTTTAAGTCATTAACCTTTGATCATAAGTCAACATTTGAATATAACATAAAGTGAAAACTTTAGATGACGGGCAGTGAGGAGAGTAAAATCATATTACTTAGCACATTTGAATCATAAAAACAATGCACTAGGCTAATAAAATATCCTATAACTCTTTAATCCTTGAAGACAATATCCTGATTGCTTGCATATATATTCTGTAATTTTGCAGTGGTCCTTGAATCGATAAGTTAAAAGCATTACAAGTTGTGATTACTCCCTTGACTTGACTTTTCTTTGTCTTGTTTCCATCTCCAAACACTGAGATACTGAGCCTGTCCAACATGACCATCTTTTGAAGCCACAACCTGATGACATGAAACACCTGTCTTGAAGATCAAATCATCTTGTTCATGTGAAGCCTCCTGTTGAAGCATAAACCTTTTGCATATGTTACCATGTAAACACCTATGAATGATTAACCTGTGAACCCTTATTATGAAGCAACAACTCCAAACTCAAATATGTGACAAGACATTAAAACATGAGTACACACCAACTATGAAGATCAAAGCTCTACATATCTTGTCAAGGCCAACTTAAGGCATGAAGTATGAACACCAAACCTTCTTGTATGAACCCTTTGCATATGAACAACTCCATCATGAAATCATATGAACATGACTGCATATGAACAACTCCACCATGATCAACCACACTTTTAACAAGTATCAAACATTCTGCATCCCTGAAATACTCTCTTGAAGTACCATTGATCAAACAAGTCCTAAAGAACCATAAACCATATTAAATATGAACAAACATCAAACATGTTTACAAAGTGAATATTTGTAAACTCCAATAACATGACATCTTGAAATCCTCTAAAGACATCTCAACATGATGAACACCATGAAGCAACTCCACCAAGAATCCTTTTTGACATCAATGACAACCTAGCACCATCAATCTCCCCCTTTATCATTGATGGAAAAACTCCATAAAGCATTTTTTCTTTCTCCCCCTTTTTGACTTCTAATGACAAAGACTTAAATATGTTTGCTCCCCCTATGTTGAAGTACAAAAACAAATCACTGCACAAAAAATATCACTGGCAATCACTAACAAGAATAACCATCACTGAATAAAAATCATGAAGACTCCTCAACACACAGTTCCCAACACAAGATGACATGATGACCACTTTTGATAAGACCTTTTCAAATCTTTCATGATAGTGACAACACAATCCTCTGATTAATAGATGAACTTGAAGAAAAACAGGGCACCACCATCAATTTCATAAGCATCTCTAGATGTCATAGCTTGAAGCACATACCTCATACCATTTCAAAACTAGAACCACACAATTTACAAATACATCCCTAAAACATATTAATGATGAGAACCATCAAAGAAATATGTCAAATTATCACATCAAGAACACTTCCAAATGAACATAACTTGACATCCACTCCACAATCTTTTTTTGGTACTATCTCCAATCCACATTCTGAAGAATAGATCATTATTGAGATCCTCTGACCTCATCTTTTGACAAGATGAAGAAATACATATATGAACTTGAATCATGATATTATGATGACCATTTTTTAGAAGAACAATCAATCTGTAACAACCTGCAACCACTTTTTGACATTAAAGATAATGAAGATCATCTAAAAAGAATGAAGGCTATCTTGATGAATATCATCCTCATGTTCCTGTACATGACACCTTTTACAACACCATGTCAAATCTGAAATATTCAAAACTATATCTAAAACTTATTGCAATCAACAAGAACTGATGTCTCTTGACTTTATCATTCAAATCATCCAATCAAGATCTTCTTGCGACAACATTTTGCAAAACCAAATGCAGAGACAAATATTTGACTTCTTCCATTTTCAAGCCTTGAGGCAACATATGCAAACATTTGATAAGAGCACCTTGAGAACACCTTAACTGATTTTGAACTCCACAATCTCACTAACAAGAACACTCAACTTTTGTAAGTATCAATATGATATGAAGAGAATATAGAATCATTTATCATTATCAAACTCTTTGTACATTGAACCCCTAAACATCCTTTTAACATCTTGTATGCATACTGAACCAATGATCACCTGTATCATTGTCACACACTAAAAATCAACATTGTTAGCAATATCATCATCAACTTCAAGAAACTTTATTTCATAAGATTGACAAGATCACCATAAATGATCTCCTTCTAAAACTTATTTGGGGATAATTGATATATCAAGAACTCCCCCTAACTTCATGCCATAAGTTATGCCACTAACGATGTAACTTGAACAAGATGCACAAGTTTAGACTATGACTTCTCTTGGCATTGTTTTAATCTCCACACTTTCACTTCTTTCTTCTGTTCAGGTTTTCTCTTCCAAACCTTTTCAACCTTGTTCTTTTTCAAACATATTAAATCAGGTGATGTTGTTTTTTCATACACTCTGCAACTATATGCCTTGTGACCAGAAGAATTACACTTGAAACAAATAACATTGTCATTCCTTATTGAAGCAAATTGATTTTTCTGCAATTAATTGCTTTATGCCCAAAATGATTACAAGTATAACAATAACCATTAAATAAATAGTTATACCTATACATGTATGCTTGTCTTACAGGAGCAATTCTTCTTCTTTGATTGTTCACTTTTCTTTCAGGAGTAGCGAGCTGATCAATTTTTCTTCTAGGAATCTCTCTAACATTAGAGGATTGACTCTTTTCATAACCAAGTCCAGTAGTGTCTCCATGTAGTTTTTGTTTACCCAACATTTCATATAACTTACTTGTGCTCTCTCCAAATTTCAAATTGTTTTCCAACTTCTTCTTAACATCCTCAAGATCTTTTCTTAAAGAGACTATCTCTCCTTCAAGATTTTAACATTCAATTATCTTAGCTTCCAAGTCAAACTTTGTAACTTGATCTATCCTCTTAACTTCTTCAACCTCAACCTTCAAATTGATAATTAATTTGTCTGATTCACCAACTTGACTTCTCAAGTTCATAACCAGATTTCTTGCCTCTTCAAGATCTAAAACAACTTTGTCCTTGAATTCTTTCTCTTGTTTATGCTGGTCTCTTAATCTCCTATTTTCTTTACTAAGTTGCTTGATTATATCCAGGGCACATAGAAGCTCTCCTTCAAAATCAACTTCAAACTCTTGTTCATCATCACTTCTAATGTGATCTTATTCTTCTAGATCTGATTGAGTCTCATCTCCTTCATTTGAAAATCTCCTTTCATTGCCACTTTCTTCACACACCAGACTATCCTCTTCTTTATCATCACCTTGATAAATTATTTTCAATTCTCTCCATATATCCTAAGTTGTAACACAATTCATAACTTTACAGAGAACATGATTAGATAATCCAAATAAAATGGCCTTCTTTACAATGTCATTGTATTCATGAGCCTCTTTATGACTTGTATCATTAGGTGATAGAGAAGAAATAAAATATCCATCCTCTACAGACATCCATACACCATATCCTAATGAAAATAGATATGCTTGCAACCTAAAACACCAAATAGAAAAGTCTGAACCATCAAAGAAGGGAACATCTAAAAACACTTTTTGTTTAACTTGTGAGACATTTATATCAATTGATAATGTATCAACATCTGGAATTGATATACACTGCACCTTCTTATCAGAATGAGACTTGACATTTCTCATGTTCTTATTTCTTTTGCACTTACCTATTATACTCCACCCTCAAGATCTACCCAAGCCGATTAGACTATAACAGGGAACATGCGCTCTGATACCAATTGTAGGAGTACAATTAACACTGAGAGGGGGGGTGAATCAGTGTTAATATAATAATTTAATTTTCTCACCTTTTACAAATTGTCAATGAACTTTATTATGAACTGAGATCATATATTATCTTCACAATCATCAAATTGTTAAACACTAATTATTAATGCAGAGAAACAACACAAGAAGTTTAACTCAAAGATATACCGAGTGGAAAACCCTCTAGGGGTAGAAAAACCACTCAAACTACATCACTAGCTTAAATAAAAAACTTCACATTTACAAATGTCTCACTGACCACAAGCCTCACTGGCAGAAATAATCACCATCAGAAAAGATAAATAAAATCAAAGGGTTACTCTATTTCCATTCAATTCATTATCTCATCTCTGCATAATACAAACTCCATTTGTAATTTCTCCATGTGTATGTCTTCAACCTACATCTGATGCTCAATCAATTCACCTGAATTCACCTAATTTAGATTATCTTGATTTGATTCAATTTGTGTCATTCAAGTTGTCTTCAATTTTTCATATTGATTCACATCCATTTCACAATCCTCCTTTTCACAACCTTAATATTTATATTTCCAACAATAAGACTTTTCAAAATCAACTTTTCTCCTGCAAAGAAAAATCTTTTTATATTCCTTTGTGCATTTTCAATTCTTCAATAACCCCTTCAAATTCAATCTACAAAGAATAAATCAAACTTCTCTACAATAAAAAATCTTCAAGAATAAAATCAATTTGCCCCATTAAAAAAAAAATCTCTCTAGCATCTGTATGAAGTTCATAATCTCCAAAAACCATTCACATTCCTTTTTATTAAAAACTTACTTTGCAATTTTTATTCTTTGCAAAAAAAAAACTTTTTCTATACTCCAAAACTCCTCACAATATAAAAAGAATAAAATCTAGACAAAGAAAATTTGCCCTCTTTGAGATTTCATCTTTTTGCCTTCCAAAATATTCTTTATTTGAATTCTTTAATTTCTTGGGAGGCCACTAGAAAATTTAAAAAAATCCATAAAAAAATCTGCCTAAGAAATGCCTCAAAAGACTCACCAATGAAATCATAAAAAATAGAAATAAATCTTCCAAAAAAACTTTCTTATAAGACATCACCATCAATTCCTTGAAAGTGGTTAAAAATAGAAAAAGATCTTTAAAAAGAATCTTCTAAAACTCATTGTAATCTATCCTTATGAAATAAGCTAAAATTAGCTTTAAAATCTCCTAGTTTTGTGCAATCAAATGCCTTTTGATGAGCACAAGCACTTCAATGAGTGAACATGGGTAAGGAACCAAAATTTAAACTTTAACCATTGATATTGACCTACACGCCCACTCAACTTTAAACTATGTCCATTGATATGCTTTTTCCCGCTCGCACAATCATATGGAAACCTGTGGTATTGGTTATTTTAGGAAGAGGGCCGGTTCGCACCACAACTTGAGACCCCTTAGGCAGATGACTTTTAAGTCATTAACCTTTGATCATAAGTCAACATTTGAATATAACATAAAGTGCAAGCTTTAGATGACGGGCAGTGAGGAGAGTAAAATCATATTACTTAGCACATTTGAGTCATAAAAACAATGCACTAGGCTAATAAAATTAGTCAATGAACATTGAACTTTGTTGACTCCAAAACACCCATAGCTCTTTAATCCTTGAAGACAATCTCCTGATTGCTTGCATATATGTTCTGGAATTTTGTAATGGTCCTTGAATTGATAAGTTAAAAGCATTACAAGTTGTGATTACTCCCTTGACTTGACTTTTCTTTGTCTTGTTTCCATCTCCAAACACTAAGATACTGAGCCTGTCCAACATGACCATCTTCTGAAGCCACAACCAGATGACATGAAACACCTATCTTGAAGATCAAATCATCTTGTTCATGTGAAGCCTCATGTTGAAGCATAAACCCTTTGCATATGTTACCATGTAAACACCTCTAAATGATTAACCTGTGAACCCTTATTATGAAGCAACAACTCCAAACTCAAATATGTGACAAGACATTAAAACATGAACACACACCAAGTATGAAGATCAAAGCTCTACATATCTTGTCAAGGCCAACTTAAGGCATGAAGTATGAACACCAAACCTTCTTATATGAACCCTTTGCATATGAACAACTCCATTATGAAATCATATGAACATGACTACATATGAACAACTCCATCATGATCAACCACACTTTTAACAAGTATCAAACACTCTGCATCCCTAAAATATTCTCTGCAAGTACCACTGATCAAACAAGTCGTAAAGAACCATAAACCATATGAAATATGAACAAACATCAAGCATGTTTACAAAGTGAACATTTGTAAACTCCAATAACATGACATCCTGAAATCCTCTCAAGACATCTCAACATGATGAACACCATGAAGCAACTCCACCAAGAATCCTTTTTGACATCAATGACAACCTAACACCATCAGTTCTTTATGTCAAGGGTCTTCGACATAATCTTCTTAGTGTAGGACAAATGTGTAGTAGAGGATATAACCTTGTGTTTTAGGATCGTGGTTGTGAAATTAGAAAAGAAAACTCTTGAACTCTGGTTGCTACAAGAACAAGTACAAAAGGAAATGTATGTAAAATCAAAGGTACTAATGGTATGTGTTTCATGACTCAAGTTAATGAATGTTGGCTATGGAATAGAAGAATGTGCCACATCATTTTTGATAGCCTAGTGAGGATCATCTCTACTCAAGCTGTGAGGGATCTGCCAATAATTACAAAGCCTATCAATGCAAGTTGCAAGGAATGTCAGATTGGGAAGCAAATAAGGAGGAATTTCAAAATCAAGGAGTATTCCACCACAGGACCCCTGGAGTTGGTACATATAGATCTTTGTGGACCCACAATAATAGGAAGCTTTCAAGGTGACAAGTATTTCATGTTGTTAATTGATGATTTCTCTAGAATCACTTGAGCAACCTTTCTCAAAGAAAAAATAGAAGCTCTAGTTAATTTCACAGAATTTAAAATCATGGTTGAAAATAAAATATATTTGAAAATCAAGTGCTTGAGGTCTAATATAGGTGGTGAGTTCATCTCCAATGAGTTTAACTGCTTTGTGAAGATCATGGAATAAAAAGGTATTTGTCAGCCCCTCAAACTCCTCAACAGAATGGAGTTATGGAAATAAAGAATAGAAAAGTTTAGAAAACAACAAGGACAATGTTGAAAGAAGCAAATCTACTAGATATCTACTGGAGAGAAGATATTCACACTATAGTCTACATACAAAATAGAGTGCAAGCAAGGGTCAACCATTCAAAGACTCCATATAAACTATGGTATGGAAGAACTACTATTAAATATTTTAGAGTGTTTAGAAGGAAGTGTTATATTAGGAGAGATGAAGAAAATTTGGGAAAGTTTGATACAAGATTGGATGAAGGAATATTTCTTGGATATTCTACAAAGAGCAAGGCTTACAGATGCTAAAACAAGAGGCTAAAGAAGTTAGTTGAAAGTGCAAATGTCAAATTGGATGAAGAACGATGTCAAAGCTCAGTACTGATAGAAGGATATGAATCTGATGAGCCCTCTTGTAGAGAAGAAGATGGAGAAGAAGAAAAGGAAAAAGAGATGGAAGTTAATGAAGAAGGTGCTCTAGAAAGGGTTCTTGAGACTCCCAAGTATGTGCAGAAGATTCATTCTGAAGACCAAATCATTGGAGATAAGAACAAAGGTATATTAACAAGAAGGAAAATTGCTATGGTAGATGAACAAGTAAATTTATGTTTGTTGTCTAAAATAGAACCCAAAATAGTGACTAAAGCATGCAAAGATGAACATTAGATCAAAGCTATGGAAGAAGAATTGATGCAGATTAAGAAAAATTAGACTTGGGAAATTGTCCCAAGACCAGCAGACAAAAATGTAATAGGAACTAAATGGGTATTCCAAAACAAGTTGAATAAGAATGGAAAAGTAATTTGAAATAAGGCTAGGCTTGTGTGTAAAGGATACTCACAAGTGGAAGGAATATACTATGAGTAAATGTATGCTCTGGTGGCAAGAATGGAGGCCATTAGAATGTTCTTGGCCTTTATAGCTCATAAAGATTTCAAAGTTTATCAGATGGATGTGAAATTTGCATTCTTGAATGGAGAATTGAATGAGGAGGTATACATTGAACAACCTTAAGGATTCTAATTATTATATGATCCAAGTATGGTCTGCAAATTGAAGAAGGCATTGTATGGACTCAAACAAGCTCCTAGAGCTTGGTATACAAGATTGGATAGATACCTACTACAACAAGGATTCAAAAAGGACACTGCAGATAACAATTTGTACTTCAAAGTTGAAGAAGATCAAATCTTGATTGTGGAAGTATATGTTTATGATATAATAATTGGAGGAAATGAATTTATGTGCAAAAGATTTGTAAAGGAGATGCAGAAATAGTTTGAAATGTCAATGTGTGGGGAAATGAATTTCTTCCTTGGGTTACAAATTAGTCAATTAGAAAAAGGTATTTTCATTTCACAGTCAAAGTATGTTAAGGAAATGTTCAAGAAGTTTGGGATGGAAGACTCCAATTTGGTATGTACTCCCATGACTACTAGTTGTAAGTTAAGCAAAGATGATGAATCTCCTAAGGCTAATCAGAGAAAGTATAGATCAATGATTGGTGGACTGCTATACCTGACTACTACTAGACTAGATATCATGTATTTAATTTGTCTTGTGGCTAAATTCTAAGTAGATCCCAGAGAGTCACATGTTTCAGTAGTAAAAAGGATTTTTAGATATTTGAAAGGAACTCTAGATTTTGGTTTATGGTATCCCAAGGATACAGATTTCTCTTTGAGTGCATATATAGATGTAGATTGAGTGCATATTTCTCTTGAAAGCAGACTAGTTTCATGGTTGACTAAGAAGTGGGATTCAATGTCATTATCTACTACAGAGGCAGAGTAAATTGCATTAGCATCTTGTTGTACATAGGTGTTGTGGATGAAGAAGACATTAAAAGATATAAAAGTATCATATGATGAACCTATTCCTATCTTATGTGATAATACAAGTGCTATCTACATTTCAAAGAATCTGATAATGCATTCAAGAACAAAGCATATTTTGATCTGGTATCACTTTCTAAGAGAGAAGGTTGCAGAGAATGAGGTGGAATTGGAGTATGTGCCTACCAAGGATCAAATTACAAACATCTTTACAATGGCTCTTCCTAAAGATACTTTTGAGTATCTCTAGCAGAAGTTAGGGGTTATTGCCCCTCCTTTTAATTAGATGCATAAGTGTGTGCATCTATCCAAGAAGCATTTCAAGATACAATCTTAGTCTTTGACTAATGTTGAAGGCTACCTCTTAGGGGGAGTAGGTAGTGGTACTATTGGTTGGTGCAGCCAGATGGAGCATACCTTATGCCCCTAAGGGGGAGAGTGCAAAAGAGTGAAAGCAATGGAGTCATTGCAAGTACTTGCTGGTGTTGCAAGTATTGCCCTTTTCCATTGATGTCAAAGGGGGAGAGAGTTGAAGTGACTAAAAAACCATTGTGTAGGAAAGATTGTGTAGAAAAGTGTGTGGAGAGTAAGAGTTGCTCCAATCAGGGGAAGTACTATTGGTTGTAGGGATGCTGATTGGTTGGTTTTATTGGTGATGGTTTTTTAGAAAATTGGTGTTTCCATCAATGAAAAAAGGGGAGATTGTTGGAAGCTTGCTAGTGTTGTCATTGATGTCAACCTCTAGCAGATGGTTCACTTGGTGTCTAAGTGATTTTGAGAAAACTTGAATAAAAAGGTGTGCAGTGTGACAGAGGTATGTTCAGTATTATGCTCTGCATTTCTTCATAGTTGAAGATATGCTTGTGTGGTTTGGAAGTGATTTTCAGAGGTGGTCAAAGGTGTTATATCTAGCGTTTCAGGTTCTGGACCGTGCAGCAGTGGAAGATGTGTTTGAAAGAGCATTTTCCTTTGTAGAAGGTTGTCTAGGAGAAATGAGATTGCTGTGCATTTCTCCACGTTAAGGTTTCTTGTCTTATAGATTAGGGAAAGAGCTTATATTGTTTGTATCTACCTTCCCTTGAAGTTTCTAGTGTTGGTGTGATCTGCAAGTTTAGTGCTTGTGTTGATGTTCAGTAGTAGTGTATCCTGATGTGCAAAATGATGACATTCTTTGTTTCAGGTGTTTGTGGCAGTATTGGAGAAGATTTTGGTGATACTGAATATTCTGGAAAAGTGTGTGTATGTTGTGGAGTGTCTCTCTATTATCTGCATGATGTTACTTAACTTGGAGAACTGTGGATGTGGTCGTTAGCTCAAGTTTGGCCGACCTGGCTTGCTAGCACTATCTATTGAGGTTTCTCATGGATTGTGGATGTGATGAGTAGTATGGTGATATAGATTTGAGTCCTATTTAAACCTTGCAATGGTCCAATTTCACTTCTTTCCACCACGGAAGTGTTTAGTGCCGACCTATTTTGGTATTGCACGAACTTGAGGTGCATACATTTCATTAGGACCAACCTAATTGAGATGGTTCTTGGTTGTGGATGGTATAAATGCAAGATGAAGTTGAGTGGAGCACAGTAGAGAAGATGATGCAAATGTGAATCAAGGGTAGTGAATTGAGTTGGAGCTTAAATGCTTATGACTCCTGAGTGCAGTGAGCAAAAGGTGTCTACATTTCAGTGTGCTTGAAATTGCTAGAGGAAGTGAGCCAAAGGTTGCAGATGGCAAGAAGTTGCAATGGTGGATTTCTCCTATTACTTTGAGATAGTAAATCTCTTTGTAACAATCCTCTTCTATTCTTCTATATTTTGAACAGTAAGTCCTTTTAGGAAATGAGTCGTTGGCAGTGAGCCTTTCTTCTAGGTTGTGAGCCCTTGGCAGTGAGGTTATTTTTTCAGTGTTGTTATTCATATATATGTGAGTTAATCCTCACTTTGGTTTTTCCATTCTTGGGTTTTCCACGTAAATCTAGTGTTCTTATGTATTTGGATTTGGTTGTATTGATGCTTCACATGTTTGCATTTTGTTAATGCTTAATAAGAGTTTGGAATATCATTAAGGGTTTAATGTTTTAATGTACAACTAATTCACCCCCCCTCTCAGTTGTACTATGCATATAACAAGGTCAGTATTCTTGGTGTCTCATATATTTAGAAGTAGTCATTGTGTTGATAACAATAGATTGGAAAAAATAATTTACTACACTTGGGCCAAGTAATTACTTTTCAAGATCTAGTGGAACTAGCTAATTTGTTAACTAACTTATAGGAATGATCAAAGATCAAATATTAGTTCAATAAGTGTTTTGTTTATCTCTGATATCAAATGCAATGCTACTTTTCCCCTATGTATTTAATTAATTGCAACAGATTTATTATGGTTAATATTTAGAGTTAAGAGAGAATAATATATTCAATGATGTTAAAATAGATATAATAACAAATGTAAATTACAAGTGATAATTTAATAAGAACTCTTAAGTATTTATCATTAATGGAACAAATTAGATAACAAAATCACATAATCATATTAACATCAAAGCCCATCAATATCTTTTATTAAGAATAGGTTTAGTACTTCATTAATTTCCATCATAGAAAGAAATAGATACATATATTTTTGATCCTTGAAGTTCTTCCCAATGTCACTCCAAAGAATGGATTAGATATTCAACCCCCTTTCAGCAAGTGAGCACTTCCAGGAGGAATCTAGTTCTTATTTAGAACCAACCATGTGTTTCCCAAGCATTCAGCTCTTTTTCAAAAAACACACACACACAAGTGCTCCAGAGCCATGTTCAACAAAACATGATGCTGGAGCATCCATGGTTCAAGAGAAATCTTGCATCAACCAAAAACATTTACATTTCAATTTGTTTCTTTTCATTTTCTAGTTCAATTCAAGCAGTCCAGTCAGAAGCAATCTCTGTATTTTGGTTGAGTAGCATTTCAGTCCTTGTGGAACTGGACTTAACACCTAGATTCATTCATCTACATCATATCTAGAATTCAGAGATCCACACATCATTACCAAAAAGATATCGCTATCAGAAGATCGACTGTTTTCTCATAACAGAGCACCCTGACAGTCTCAGATAATCAGCTAAAGGAGAAGACTTGCAGAGCATTCCTTGGCTTGTAGAGCATAATGACACATCATTCAATGATCTTTGGTTCATGGCCAACCTTCCCCAAAGATCCGCACATTATTCCATTCATTTAAGGAAGTGTTCTATGCATTTAGGTCTGACCTATCTATGTACACACGTTACAGCTCTTCATGGGAGTTTGTGACCTTCTTTGGCTGACGCGAGGAATCTTGTGGTTCAGAGATGATATATATTGATGTAATAGACCCCTAGGAAAGAAAGTGATTCACATAGTGATAATTGATATTTTAGATTTTGCACGAAGGAGCTTCAAAGCTATACCTTGTGCATATTCTGATATTTTGAAAGCAGGCCTTTGAGCCCTAATTATAAGCCCACATGATGCATGCCAGATTGTATTTGAATTCTATGATATACTAAATGACTGAATCTACATTTGATTCATTTCTTTGAGTTGTTTTTGTTGTGTTTACTCTTGCTGCATGGTCCAGATAGTTCATTCTGTGAACCCTCCCATCATGACTGCACTAAGTGGTATCAGAGTGAAAGTTCAAATATTTGGAGCGAATTAAGCAAAGTTGGCAAGGGAATTCCATAAGATCTTGTTGTGGATAGATCACCGAATTGAGGTAGGTTACTTGTCACCTTATAGCCTGATCACCGAACTTGAGGTAGTCTGCACTTGATCCTAGGTAGAATACCGCCGAGGAGAGTTGCTGCTATTGGAACAATGGCTGGTAGAATGGATGAGATGATGGAGATGATGAAAACAATGTGAATTCATTTGGATGTTGTTGAAGAAGATAGGTGAAGAGGATTGACACCTAGACCTAATGTTGAAAGCGATGATGAAGAATTTCAATTTGTTGAACAAACTAGAGAAACCCTAGGAGGTGATGAAGAAGAAGAATCAGATTAAGTAAAGATGTTGTGAGGTATTTCAAAAATTGGAAAAATACCTAGAGTTGATGTGCCAAATTATACTGGTAATTTGAACCTTGAAGAACTGATTGATTAGATAAATGACATGGAAGAATACTTTGAATATGAGGAAATTAAAGATCTAGAGAAAGTGAATTTTGCAAAGACAAAGTTGAAAGGACATGCTGCTATATGGTGGAAAGAATTTTAGTTGGAAAGAAATAGAGGAGGGAAAGAAAAGATTACAAAATGGGATAGGATGGTGACAAAGTTGAAGAATCAGTTTATACCTGTTGACTATGAGTTGGAGCTGTTGAAAAGATTGCAAAACTTGAGACAAAAAGAGAAATCTATGAAGGAATATACTAAAGAATTCCATAAAATGATCATAAGGACATGACATAGTGAAGCAAACAAGGAGAAAGTGGATAGATACATCAATGGACTGAGATTGAACATTCAAGAAGAGCTAAGATTGGTAAGGATGACATCTTTGGAAGAAGCATATCAGTTTTCCTTGAAAGTTGAAGAGAAGATGAATAAGAGACATGATTAGAGACAGAGAGGCAAAGGAGGTAAATTTTAGAGAAGTAGAACATTTTCCGAAGGAGATAGATCATATCTGGAGTAGAACAAGTTTGACAACCCATTTAAGAAGGATGACATAGATAACAATCCTTACTGGAGAGATGACAGAAATTTTTACCTGAGAGGAAACCCTAGTGCATACTGGAATGAAGGATACAGAAGAGAAGGAAGAGGATTTGATAAGAGAACATTTAGAGGTACTTGTTTCAAGTGTGGAGGTGAAAGACATAGAGCATTTGAATGTAATCAGGGTAGTACAAGTAAGAGAATAGAAAATAGTGGAAGAGCAGCATATGTGGAAGAAGAACCTATTGGATCACCCAGTTCAGTTGGCAAACCTAAGAAAGGAGAATCACTTGTGATAAGGAGAGCACTATTTCAAACAGAGGCAAGTGAGGAACCACCATAGAGGAAGAGTTTGTTCAAAACTAGATGCAAATCAAGAGGTAAGTGTTGTAAAGTTGTAATTAATAGTGGTAGTTCAGATAACTTAGTTTCAAAGGAGAGGGTGACTAAGCTGAAGTTGGAAAGATTTAAACACCCTAAGCCCTATCAGATAGCATTTTTTCAGGATGATCATAAGGTACTGGTGAGTGAACAATGTTTGGTAAATTTTCATATTGGATCTTATCATGATGAAGTCTTGTGTGATATTATGCCTATGGATGTTTTCCATATCTTGTTGGGTAGACCTTGGCAGTATGATAGAAAAGATATACATGATGAGAGAAATAATACTTATACTATAACATCAAATGGAAAGAGAATTACTTTGATTCCTTTGGAGGATGTTCCTAAGAGTGAAGTATGTGGGAATGCTAGAATCTGTTTGGTAGATGGAACAAAATTTCTAGATTGTTTGAGACATGAGAATATGTGTTATGCCTTAATTCCTAAGAAGCCTAAAGCATTGAAGAAGGAGACTGAAGAATCACAACCGAAGGAGATAAGAGAGTTGCTGACAAAATATGAAGACATCATATTAGATAATATACCTGAAGGATTGCCACCTATCAGGAGTATCAGTCATCACATGGATCTTATACTGGGAGAAAGTTTCCCTAACAAAGAAACACATAGAATGACACCGATAGAGAATGAATAATTGAATAGATAGATACAAGAGTTGTTGAGGAAAGGTTTGATTAGAGAAATCTTGAGTCCTTGTATAGTACCTGTAGTAGTTGTACTAAATAAGGATGGATAATGGAGAATGTGTATTGACTCTAGAGAAATAAACAAGATCACAATTAAATATAGATTTCCTTACCTAGGATGGATGATATCATGGATTGTTTGAGTGGAGCAAGATATTTCACAAAGATAGATTTAAAGAGTGGATACCATCAGATTAGAGTCAGAGAAGGAGATAAATGGAAGACTACTTTTAAGACAAATGAAGGATTCTATGAGTGGTTAGTGATGTTCTTTGGATTGACAAATGCACCTAGTACTTTCATGAGATTGATGAATGAAGTTCTGAAGAAATTCTTGGGTAAGTTTGTTGTTGTGTACTTGGATGATATTCTAATTTTCAGTAAAACATAAGAAGAACATTTGTGGCATATTAGATAAGTTTTGCAGAGGTTGAGAGAAGAGAAATTGTTGATAAACATCAAGAAGTGTAGTTTCATGAAAGAAGAGTTGGTATATTTGGGATTTGTGATTTTTGTGAAAGGATTAAAGATGGACCTTAAGAAAGTGAAAGCAATTGTTGAATGGCCTACAGCGGAGAGCATTGGAGAGGTTAGATCATTTGATGGATTGGCTAGTTTCTACTGGAAGTTCATTAGAAATTTCAGTTCAGTATGTAACCCTATGATAGAGACAATGAGAGGTGACAAAAAAGATTTCAAGTGGATTAGGAGCAGATAAAAGTTTTGAGTTGTTGAAGCAGAAAATGACAGAGCAACCTATTTTGGCATTACCGGATTTCAATAAGGTATTCCAAGTTAATTGTTATACAAGTGGAAATGCAATTAGAGTAGTATTAAGTCAACAAGGTAGACCGGTAGCATATTTCAATGAGAAGTTGAATGATGCAAGGAGGAGATATTTAGTTTATGATCAAGAGTTCTATGTCATAATTCAAGCCTTGAAGAAGTGGAGACACTACTTGTTGCCTAAGGAGTTTGTGTTGTATATAGATCATCAAGCTTTGCAATATTTGAATAGTCAAGATAAGTTGAATCAGAGACATATGAGATGAGTAGATTTCATGCAGAGTTATACATTTGTGTTGAAACATAGGAGTGGAAAATCAAACAAAGTTACTGATGCATTAAGTAGGAGAAGAAACTTGTTGACAGAGATGAGAGTTGAAGTGTTGGGTTTTGATGAATTGAAGAACATGTATGAGGGAGACACTGATTTTGTAAAACCTTGGAAAGCATGTAAGGCACCTATTGTGATAGATAGGAGTAAGTGGCTAGATTATTTCATTCAGGAAGACATGTTGTTTAAAGGAAATCAGTTGTGCATACCTAGAAATTCAATGAGAGATAATTTGATCAAGGAGAAGCATAGTGGTGGATTGGCAGGACATTTTGGAATTGATAAGACAGTGGATTTGGTAAGTGAAAACTACTTTTGGCCTCAGATACATAAGGATGTTCAGAGATTTGTGTAGAGTTGTAGAGTTTGTCAAGTTGCAAAAGGGAGTAGTCAGAATACTGGATTGTATAAACCTTTGACAGTACCGGAGAGACCTTGGGAAGACATAAGTATGGATTCTATGATGGGATTGCCAAAGAAATAGAGAGGACATGATTCTAAATTTATAGTGGTTGACATATTTTCAAAGATGGCTCATTTCTTACCTTGTAAGAAGACAACCGATGCAGTGCATCTAGTTGACCTATTTTTCAAAGAGATTGTGAGATTGCATGGATTACCTAAGAGTATAGTTTCAGACAGCGATACAAAGTTTGTTGGATACTTTTGGAAGACACTTTGGAAGAAGATGAAGACAGATTTGAAGTTCAGTTAAACTTTTCATCCACAGACTGATGGACAGATAGAGGTAGTGAATAGGAGTTTGGGAAACTTGTTGAGATATTTGGTTGGAGAGAAAGCTGGAAGTTGGGATTTGATTCTTTCACAAGAATAGTTTGCATACAATAATTCAGTAAACAGGAGTACTGAAAGAACACCTTTTGAGATTGTTACCAGAGTGAACCCTAGAGGAGTGGTAGAATTACCAGATATTAGCATGGAAGAAAAGAGGAGTGTAGAAGCAGAAGAATTTGCAGATCATATGAAGACAGTGCATAATCAAGTGAAGAAGCATTTGGAGAATATGAACAGTAAGTATAAGGAAAAGGTAGATGAGAAGAGAAGACATAAGGAATTTGAAGTTGGATATGAAGTGATGGTATATCTAAGAAAAGAAAGAATTCCAGTTAGGACATATAACAAGTTGAAGATGAAGAAGTTTGGACCTTGTAAGGTACTCAGGAAATTTGATTTAGGAAATGCATATGAAGTGGAATTACCAGAGACCTTGG
The DNA here is from genome assembly GCA_027924645.1 of Cunninghamia lanceolata. Classification (NCBI taxonomy): domain Eukaryota; kingdom Viridiplantae; phylum Streptophyta; class Pinopsida; order Cupressales; family Cupressaceae; genus Cunninghamia; species Cunninghamia lanceolata. The sequence continues at coordinate 7,281,108 of BSBN01000635.1, read as the reverse complement.
ATATATCACCTATTTTCAACATTACAGACCTTTATCAGTATCATGCAGCAGAGTTTAGTGACAACATGGAAGAAGACTTGAAGAAGTAGTTACCACAACAAGCACCAGAGTAGATTGAAGACATCTTGGATAGCAGAGTTGGATGCAGTACTAGAGGAATACAATACAAAGAATATCTTGTGAAGTGGAAAGGCAGACCGGAAGAAGATTCATCATGGATTTCTTAGGCTGAGGTGGACCGTCTTGGTTCTCCCCTAGCCCCAACAAAGTGAGGGACTCACTTTTTCAATAACCCTGAATGTCTGATGTAGGAGCATCCCTGGTTGAAGAGTAATCTTACATCAACCAAAAACATTTGCATTTTAGTTTGTTTCTTTTCATTTTCTAGTTTAGTTTAGGTAGTCCAGTCAGAAATAGTTTCTATATTTTTGTCCAGTTGCATTTCAGTCCTTACAGAGCTGGACTTAGCACCTAGATTCATTCATCTATGTTCATCAAGAATTCATAGATCATATCCAGAATTCAGAGATCCATACATCATTACCAGAAAGATATCGCTATCAGAAGATCGACTATTTTCTCATAATAGAGCACCTTGACAGTCTCAGATAATCAGGTAAAGGAGAAGACTTGTAGAGCATTCCTTCACTTGCGGAGCTTAATGACACATCATTCAATGATCTTTGGTTCATGGCTGACCTTCCTCGAAGATCCGCACGTTATTCCATTCATTTGAGGAAGTGTTCTATGCATTCAGGTCTAACCTATCTGTGTACACATGTTACAACTCTTCATGGGAGTTTGTGACCTTCCTTGGCTGACGCAAAGGAATCTTGTGGTTTGGAGATGATATATATTGATGTAATAGACCCCTAGGAAAGCAAGTGATTCACATAGTGATAATTGATAGTTTAGATTTTGCATGAAGGAGCTTCAAAGCTATATCTTGTGCATATTCCAATATTCTAAAAGCAAGTCTTTGAGACCTAATTTTAAGCCCGCATGATGCCAGTTAGATTGTCTTTGAATTCTATGATATACTGAATGACTGAATCTACATTTGCTTCATTTTTTTGAGTTGTTTCTATTGTGTTTACTCTTGCTACATGGTCCAGATAGTTCATTCTATGAACCCTCCCACTGTGACTACACTACATGCTCAACACAAGTGCATACACAATCCCTAGCCAAGACAATCCCGGGTGTACTCTGTACCCTGAGTTGGACACATTCTATGTGCCCCTTCTCTAATGCTCACTGCCTATCAAATCTATAATCCTTCTCCTTCATGAGTTTTTTCCTTCTTTTCCTTATCTTCCTTGAGTGTTCTCCATGCTCTTTCCAAGTCTCACACAAATGCCTTATATAACCTTTTAAGGGGTGATTTCTAATCCATCACACCCTTTCACAAAGGTTGTCATTAATAATGGTTTAATAAACATAATAACTCCTCCCTCTTAAAGGGCTTTTCGTAATTATTCTTTATTTATCTCCATTTTAACCAAAAGGATCATAATATCCTTTATTTGAAATCTCTCTTTTAATTGTAAAGGATAAATAAACTTTATCCTCTTATAATTTTAGAGGGTTATTCATAAATAGCTTTATTTCTTCCATTTTGGGTAAAAAGTCACATAACATACATAGTCCCTTTTACTCTCCTATGGGGGAGTCATATCTGCATCATCATAGTCATAAAGACATGGTTTCAAGCTTGGTGCAAAGTTATCATCTTCAAGGAGGCTTCCCAGTCCTCTTCTTTATCTTTGTCTCTATTTTTGGAGGGAAGTTTTTCCTATAGGGATTTCTTCCTTTCTCCATTTTATGAGAGAATGCATCGCATTGTACATGGGTGCCTGATCAGGCCTAGTTGTCGAGACCCATATTCATTTATCCCACCTATGGTATGCTTTAGGGGGGGTGTTTGTGTATATTAAGCTTACATAGGTGTGCACATCTATCTATGTTTAGCCTCAAGCTATACTTGACATGCCTAGATTAGTTTAACTGAGTTAAGTGGTTACTTTTCCTATACTTGGAGCACTACTATTGTTAGTGAGCTTTTCTTGTTATTGGCTTGACTATTCTTAGTCGATATGCCCTATATGTACTACCTCTTGGAAGCTAATTAATTATCCACTCATTGCGACTTATTGCATTCATTCTTGTTTGTCAAACTTTTGTAGGGCGTGCGATTGTTTATCTCTCATGGCTCAACTCGTGCCAACACTCTATCTAGTTGATAATGTATTTTTTAATTTTGGTTATTTATAAACTTGACATTGAAATCAACATTTTGAACTAAATCTTCACTTTCTGACACCTATAGCCACTAAACCGTTATGAATTTGAAGATGATGTGAACTAGTGATTTGTGAGATTTTGTCTGAAGATTCTAAAAATATTTTTTTAAAAAAATTTGGAGTTAAATTGTAATTTTTTTTGCATCTCCTTTCATAACTAGTTTTTAATAGTAAACAACATTTTTTAAAGTGATATATATTCCATAACACATAAATTTTTTTCTACAAAGGATAATATTTTGATTCTTTCAAATTTAGATTGGTAACACCGATATCTAGTGAATGCATTTAGTTTCATAATATTTTTTTGAATATTTTTTTTATTTAGTTTTGAAGTCAAACCAATTATAATTTAGACATATGCGTATTCCATAGAACATAACTTTTTCTGTATGTATCGAAATTCAATTTTTTTTTATGAAACAAGGACATCAATACCTAGTGTATACATATTTTTTTTTTAAATTCACTAATTTACTATTTTTTCATGTGTGTAGAATAGAGAACTTGATGTTTAGTGAAAAACCTATGTTTAGTAAATCTAAAAAAATATCATAATAAAATCAAAATATATCAAAACTATACTCATTGGAAAGCTCGTTTCGTGGACTACAATCCTCCAATTTGGTTTGGCAAAGGTGAATCCATTTGGACCTTCAACTGGGCTTCAAAAACCAAAATTTTGCAAAAGAAAGGGGAAGGGAAGGTAGGAAGGTGTCTATTGGGGGTCTTCGCTCGAAGACCCCTGCAAACGAAGGTGGGTGACGTCTTTCATTCGAAGTCATCCCCCCTTCAAGCGAAGGTCCAAACATGGCAGCTTAATCCACGTAACGACCACCTTCGTTCGAAGGTACCGTGCATTAAAAGAATATTTTTTTCTTTAATGTTCGACCTTTCTTCGAAGGTAGGTTGACATTTTTCTTTTTTAATGTTTTAATTATTTGTATAGCATATAAATAGGATGGCTTTTTTTTTCATTATAAATCAATTACAAACAAGATAAATTCACATTTTTCTTCTACAAGGGAGTCCAAGAAATCTTTGAGAGAAGAATTTTCAAGTCATATTTTACAAAGAATGAGATTGGAAACAAAAGGACAAGACAAAATAAGACTACATGAACATATTCCGCAGAAACTATATCAAGATTGAATGAAGAAAGATTGGAAAAATATCATAAACAAAAACAAGGTATGCATATATTTTCTTTTCTATTTTTAATCTAGCTCATTTTATTTATGCTTAAATATATACATGTATTGATGAATCATGTAGCAGGATGTCATTTAATCTAGGTCACTTGATTTATGCTTAAATATATACGCATTGATTTCATTTAGTTCTGAAGTCATTTACTTTAAGTCATTCCTCATTCTTGGCTATAATCCCCACCTCTCTACCTAGAGATAAATACCTACCTCTCTCTCTCTCTATCCACCACTCTCTCTCTCAAGTTGCCCACTCTCTTTACCTCTACCTCTCCCTCACTAGGGCCTTCATAGCTATCTCTCTCCCTCTCTAACTCTCCATATCCCTCTCCCTATCTCCAACTCAACTTCATTGTTTTTTCTAAAGTGATAACATATATTTCTATTATAATTTATTAAGAAAATCAAATTCACTTTTTCATTTTAGATTATTTATTTTCTTGATTATTTATTTTTATTTAAAAATTATTTTAAATCTAAAAACTTTATATTTAAAAAGCCACACTTCCTAATTTTAAAACAAACTCTTATAGTTGTTTTTTGTTTTCTTTCTCTAAAATATATTTTATAATAATTGTTATCTTTTTTATCCAATAAATTTTTATCATGAATGTTTTTCTAGCTTTTTTATTTGTGTTTTTATGATTTTTAATGCTAGATTAAGGAATAAAAGAAAATTTTTAAGAAAAGATTTGTTGAAATATTTTTAGAATGCTTTTTAGATTTTCTTTTTTCTAAAGAATGAAAGTATTTTTTAGAAAACATAATAATTTCTACAATAGAACTTAAGAGTATAAATAAATAAAATAAAAAGAATGTTTATTATTTAGAAAGTTTTATTTTATAAAATAAATAATTTTATTTTTATTTTAATATGTATTTCCTTCATTTGTGATACAGAAAGTGGAGCAAATGTTGTTGAAGAACACATAGTTGATGTTAGCCAAGAGGAGGCCCAAGTGCAAACAATGGATGTTGGAGAGGGTTCAGGATCGCTTCCTTTGACTGGTATGGATGAGCATATTAATCTAGCTAAAGAGGTGAAGAGAAAAATTTCTTATAGAAATTTAGATCATTTACTTAAAATGGATATTGAGAAATTGAAACATTATGTTGGACAACCTAGACGTACTGATAGGAGGTCAATGAATAAAATTGCAAAGGAAATAATTGCTCATTTTGATAATCTTGATACACTTGGCCGAACCCAATTGTTATCAATTGTACTTCTTAGTAACGAGTTACATGAGCCATTACAATTGTTGGGTGTCGATTTGTCATTGAAAAAGGGGAAAGGTTCACAGCTAGAAAAAGATATTATTAAAAATGTTAAAGAATGTTTGGCTTCCATCAGGAAACAATCTTGATCTACGGATAAGGCCATTACAAGAAGAGTGATGTTCACAGGTATTGTAAGTGAAAGAAATTCCAAAAAAAAGATAATTGTCTTCAATTTCATTTGAGCTCGGTTTCAGTAGAAAGACAGTAACAACATATGTGAAAAGGAGAAAATTATTGGATGATAGTACCTCGGAAGGCAATTGGGCAATTATGTGTAGAGCTCCTTGATTTGACAGGATTCAAGATGTTGTTAGGAACTTGATCTCAACCTTTTGGAATGATAATACTCGTGCTTCATCAAATAGTAGAGATATTATCAAACACAGAATTGGGCCCAATAGTTATGAACTACATACAAAACATTGGCTAGAGATAACACAACATGAGATGTATGTGAACTTTGGTAATTCAAATCCAAATATAAAGATTGGGAAAACAATGTTTGAAAGGTTAAGGCCATATTATGTGAAGACAAACAAGGTTTTTGAAACTTGTTGTTGTCGTTATCATATTGAATTTGATCTCTACTATCAGGTGTTTCAAAAGATTTGTGAAGACAGTGATGGTCTTGTAAATGCACCTCCTAAATGGGTAAGTCACTTCATAGCATCCATCTTATGTGATAAATCAGATGATGATAATGGAAATGGTCAAATAAACTGCATAAAAGGTCTTTGTGAAACATCTATAAATTTGGCTAAAATGCTTTTGAGAAATGAAGATATCAACCCAATGAAGTTGGTAAATTGCAAGAGGTACAAGTACATAAAGTTTCAAACAAAAAATGGGAAAGAATCCACAAGGTTAGATTATGTAGAAGAGAAGATACCTATTGGAACATTCATGGAAAATTTTTGTAAATTGATTCAACCATACATACATATGTGCTTTTTTTTCTAAGTGGAAAGCACAATAGTTTCAAACATTAAGAGATACTTTCCCACTTGGAACAATTTTATCAATGGTCGACTTTGCAGAAAATTACTCTTTTGTACATCAAAAAGAGATTCAATCATAATATTACTTTTTAGAGTAGATCACTATTATGGTGCATGTGTGTTATCGACATGCACAATTAGATTTGGATGGTGTTGAAAGTACATTTCAAGTATGAGTCATCAAGAAAGAATATCACTTTTATATTAGTGATGATAAAGAGCATGACACACTTTTGTACAACATTATTTTAAGAAGTTTTTTGGATATTTGGCAAGTAGGGGTGTAAATTTTGAAAGGCATTTTGTATGGTCAGATGGATGTGCATCACATTTCAAATCAGCAAGGCCATTTTATGCACTATGTAGATATCATTGAAATGACAATATACCACATGTTTGGAGTTTCTTTGAGAGTGGGCATGGAAAGGGTGAACATGATGGCGCAGGAGCTTGCATCAAACATGCTCTAAGGAAACATCAAATGAATTATGATGAAGACCATACAAATGATGCACATGATGTTGTAGAATGGTGTAAGTTACACTTTGCACCAAATGAGACTGACACATCTTCAAGAACAAACAAATACATTCCACATAGAGTATTTTGGGAGATATCAGGTATGTATTGTTTGAATTTATTTAATGTATATAGATGTACTTTAAATATATATATTAATGTATATGATATATGTGTACACACAAGTTTGTTTATTTTAGTTTGAATTTAATGACAGTCTCTCACTAGATGCCAGCCCCATAGGGTGACACATGCGGAAACAATCTTCCTTTTATGAAGACAACGAAGTTACTCTTGCCAACTAGTCCTTCTCATCCCATCCTTAGTCTAAACTAGCACCATAGGCATGGGAAAGGAATCCAATTATCTTGTTTACTATGAAAGATTACCCACCCCTTAGATAAATTATTATTATGTTATTACTTGTTAACCACTTCCAATGGGTTACCCTGATAGCCACTTTGGGTGCCGGCCCCGAATTGAAAGCCACCCCCCTACCTGTATCTAGATACCCTATCAACCATACAAGAATCATCAATTTGACAAGTATACTATGACAATGTAAGGTATCCCTCTTCTTGTAACAATATGATCAACAGCTCAATTATCAATGCTCAAGTCACATTACTAAACAACAAGGACCTCATATGAAATAAGAAGTATCATAAACTCATCATAATCACACATCATTGGATAAGGTCAAAATATTCTAAGCCTCTGGAGCAAAACAATAAAAGGGTAACGCAAGTGTAAACATACAATTTATTCCTAAGTAGATCCTACTAACATCCATAGGGTTACATTTCTAGACAACATAAATAGTTATCAATAATCATTATTCAAAAACAACATTTGGGACTAACTAATGACATAATCTTAAGGTCAAAACAAATTTTAAAACATAAATAAGACTTACATCAAAACAATTTGCATAGATCATTTAACAACTAAGTATTAAGACTTATTGTCTTTATTCTACTTTCTTACAACCACAATACTACTAAACTTATTTAATTACCCTAAGAGAAAAATTTGGTTAAATTAATTTGATAAGATTCCTAGATCTATTCCATTCAATAGACTTGATAACCTAACTATAGACTATATCACATCCCAACGATAATAAATCAACAAGTAAACTTATAATAAGACCTCTTACATTAAATCAACTAGGATTAAAAATAAGTATCTATATTATTTTCTTAATCTATTTTCCTTGAAAATCAAAGCTACTAACTTACCCAACTATTGGAATTAGTAAATATTATAGTAAAAATTAGTAATAGATATTCTATTCTAATAAATAGGTTTAATGACATAAAAAGGAGCAATAGGAATAATGTATTAAATTTCCAAACTATTCTAATAATAAACTCAGTTATATTCTACTATAAAGAAATTCATGAAAATGATGCAATAAATTTCTAACAGAAGAAAATGGGTTTAAAATAGATTCTTTCTAAAAACTAGTTTAACTTGTTATCTTTTAAATAAACTAATTTCTAATTTTACAGAGACTTGATTTTTCTATTCTCTAGCAGGATTTAATGAAAAATAAACCTAATAATTTCTAGGTTTTGTTGCATTTGTCTAAGAACTACTGTTATCACCCAGATTTGCACCCTTGCATACAGTTGTGAAACCTCTGCAATCTGGAGTAACATGGGAATGATCTCTAAGTGTGAGACTTTGCTAAATGAGATCAGACCTCTGGAGAAGGCCGGCTTCCTCTTTCTGAGCCTAGTGCTCAAAGAAATTCATCTAAACCGAGTGCTAATACTTGCTGGGAAAATGGTTAGAAGGAATGATGAAATGAAAATGTTGAAATGAACTAAGTGATACACCAGATTTAAAATGTGTTTGGCTACAACCGAATAGACACAGTACTAATCTCACAGCTGGAAATACTTACACAGACTCATATTAACTTTAGAGAGGTCTAGGAGAAAAGACACAGTGCTAAAACTAATAACAGAGAGGTAAAAAAACCAGTTTATATTGATTATAGAGGCCAAGTAGCCATTACAAAGAATAGCCCAGAAGAACAACCAACAACTAATACATCTATTTTACATGTATATATATCTTTTTACATTTTGACCTCAGTCAGTTACAATCGATTTGCCCATGGGCTGTCAAAAAATATATGCCTGAAGGGATGTCTACCTGCAGAAGTTATTGAAAAAAAGATCTGGAACAGGGCAGATAGAAGATATTTCTAGATCTTCAATGCAAGCTGCTGCATCATCAATTTGTAGCAATGAATCGGCACAAATATCTGCGTTTGAATATCAAATGTCGTTGCTGAAATGACACGCTGGCCCAAAAAATGCAAACCCAAATCCAAAATTGAAAGGTGAGAAAACCCTACTAAAAACCCCGCCAAATGAAAGAGGGGATCAAAATGTGCATCTTTGCCACTTGTAGCATGTCGAAACTCACTAAAATGGAGGAGATACAGGCGGTCAAAGTTTTGGTCAACCACCTATATATATCGCTTTGCATCTGTGTATATATCGCTTGCATTTGTCACCTGAATCAGCATTCAAAATCTTCTCTGCAACTCCTTTTCCATATACATGGCGCTTTGTATATCGGGCCCCACCACTTGTATGTCGCATTTTGTATCTTGCCCTTGTATATCAAAACATACAAGCAAATATACATGCAAAAGATACATCAAAATGCTTGTGCCTTGGCGGACCCCACCATCTGTATGTCGCCCCTACGCTTTTCCTTTGTATGTTTGAACATACAAGCCGTAGACTCCAAAATGACCATTAGCTGCATTTGACTGCCCTGGCGAGTCTGGCTTGTATCACCTTTCTTTGTATATTTCTCTACATGTCCAAATATACAAAACACCTATACATACAAGGCGAACTTGACACCTGAATGTGCTGAATTGGATCTTCGATTCAAATCTGCCTTGTATACACCCTTTGTATGTCGGACATGTATATCGCAACATACAATCGCCCACATACAAGATGGACCCCAAAACTTTATAAAACAAGTTAAAATTGTAATCGGGTCCAGCTTGTATGTAAACCTTTGTATATTCCGATTGTATGTGCAAACATACAATCGCATATACAAGCCACTGTAGCAACCTGCCAATATACATTACACTGTTCCTTTCCCTTTGCATCTTCGACTTTGTATACTTGTATGTTTTGATCCTTTGTATATCGGCTTTGTATGTGAAAACATACAAAGCACAAATATACAAGCCACTGTAGCAAATGTATCTTTGACTTGTATATCAGTCGTTGCATATCCACTTGTATCTTTTTTTTGTATATTGGCTTTGTATGTGCGAACATACAAAGTGCAAATATACATTCCACTATTCATGCTCACTTGTATCAACTAACATACAATCAGCCTTGTATGTGTGTAGGCCCCACCTCTTGTACATTCGGCCTTGTATATTTCTTTGTATGTTTTGCTTGTATGTGCAAACATACAAGCGAAATATACAAGCCACTTTTGTATATGCGTCGATGTACATTCCATTGTAGCACATGTATCAAAGTCGGCCTAGTATATTTCTATTGTATATTGGGTTGTATGTGCGAACATACAAACCCGATATACAATCCACTGTTCATATACATTAAAGAATATTCTGAGAATCTACCTTGTATGCAATCGTTGCATGTCCAAACATACAACACAATATGCATTTGAAACCCGATATACATTGAGGGAATATTCCTCGAATCTGCGATAGACTCCCTCAATGTATATGCACCTTCTAAGCCCGAAATGCATCTTTTCCTTGTATATTTTTGTACATTGCCGATATACAAGCAAAAAACTTGTATATAGCCTTTGCATATTCTTTGCATGTACAAAGGCGAATGTATATCTAACTTGTACATTCAAAATACATACAATTACAAGCTATAAAAAAAATGAGAAAATCCTAGCGATAGAAAGCACTTGAACACAAAAGATTTCTGGGTTTTTCTGGGTTTTGCAAGGATTCTTCAGGAAAGATTTTGGGACTTTTTGACAAGGCATGCATGAGTACTTGGAAGATTTAAGCTTTGTATGGGCATTTTCCAAAGGATTTTCAAGAAAATGCAAGGTGAACTATTTGGCTCTGGGCAGAGGAAAATAGGTCAACAACTACATCATACATTCAAACTGGTTAAATCTACTCCAAGAGGCCGTATGGCAGATGGTTACAGGAGATGCACAAAATGGTTTTTTTGGCTGAAGGTAAACAAATGATATTTTCTTGTTGAATTTCGTAGCAAGAGGATCGCTTATACATCTAATAGAAAAGATAAATTACATTCCAAGAGTTTATTAATATCAATAGGGCAGTCTGAGAAAGTGAAGTTGCTTTCCAAAATGCCTCAGATGAGGCTATATGACATTACATGTATTGACTGTAGGAATTGTATAAATAGATCTTGTGGCTGATCGACCCAACATCAGATTGTTTCTCAGCGGTTTGAAAAAGAAACGATCTTCATTTGAGATGGAGAGAACAACTACAGTAAGGAATACCATTCCATTCTTAAGCATAAGTTAAGAATTATAATTTCAGATGGTGATTAAGGTGATTTATTCCATCCATCAAAAGGTTTGCTGAAATCGGATAAGACACCCATCGGTGCCTAGGAGGAGGATCGATTACCCATGGTTTTGGAACAACTAAAAATGATCATGCAGAGATAGCTGACCCTAATCAAAGGGTGGATTGACAAAACCTTCAAATTATCTCCAAACAGTCTTTAGAGAGGGAAAACAAAATCATCTCATGTCGTTTAAATGTCCCCTGTGAAGCCCTCTGCAAGACGGTTTGAGCCAAAAACTCAGGCGAGCTTATCAAAATGCAAGATTTGAGGAGAGCTAAAGGGGTGGGCGAATAAATTACAAAAAGGATCGCTTCAATTAGTGAATATATTATGCTTTTAACAAATCGATTATGAATACATTGCTTCATTTGCCAAAATACTTTCAAGGACGTCGTTTGATGAATAGCATTGATATTAATAAAAGAGAGAATTCAACAACTTTCTAAATGGGCAACGAATAGGGAATCGATTAAGAAGACTATTGACTCCAAAGATTAGGGAATCTGATCAAAAATTCCTCGTAAAAAGAAAACTAATGTTTCTATGTTTTGGGACAATCCACTAAAGGTCCGCAACAAAGCAATATGCAGGGTTGAAGCATGAGATAGGATTGAATAGATAGTTTCATGATAAATCTAAAAATGCCTTCAGTATGAACTGATCGACCATGAGGTTTACCAAGCACCTAGAATGATCAGCTGAATGAGTAGGGATTTCAAATGAATCTGACCAAAATGATAGTGAAGTGTGCCTCATTTCCCTCAGTAGAGGGAAGTATGTATGTATATATATATATATATATATATATATATATATATATATATATATATATATATATATATATATATATATGTTGAAATTCTAAAATATAGTAGATGGGGAAAGATAAGAATTGAAGTTAATTGCATGTGAATGGCTAGGTAAATAGGAGCGCCGACTACTTGATAGAAAGTCTCAAAGAGATTTCATCTCATGGAATACATAGTTGCAGAGTTGCACCAAAAGGTATGAAAAAAGATTACAGGAATGATCAATCATGGTAAGAATAGATTGTTTACAAGAAACTCTCTCTCAACACAGATGGTGACAGAAAGATGTGTATATTTACCAGATTATAATGATGGTAGATTAAAGAAATGCACTAACCAACAAGCATATACATATGGATTTTGGACCAGCAAATAAATAGAATAGATAGAGATTCATATACAGAGACACAGACTAACTCAAGCAACAATTAATTGATTATTCAAATGAACATACCCGGAAAAGTCTCCAAATCTTCACTAGATGATTTCCTGCCTCCTTTCTCCTCCTCTGCAAAACTTTTCCCCAAATCTTTCTCCATGTCCTTTATTCTAAAAAATCCCCCTTTAAATATCCCCTCCATAAAAAAAATAGTTATTTACCATAAATTCCCCCTCCATACTCTCTCGTTACTGCCATCCCACTTCTACCAAAATTAAATGCAATAAATCTCCACCTACAGGAGATTCCCTGATCTGATAATTTTGTCACTCACGACAACTTAACATTAATTTTAAACTTATAAATACAATATAAAATAGTATCTTGTCAAACTATAAATAAAGAATATTTATTCATTTAATATGATATTAAACATGTATAACTTATTTGTTATTACAATTATGGTTATCTTTTATTAATTTAATCCCTATTCCAAACAATTATTTAATATTCTTCAATATTAACATTATTTATTTACAAAATAGATTAATAATTCTATTTAATGAAACTATAGACAACTCAAGCTACATACCGAACATATTTCGATGGCAACACACTAGAGAATGATAGAGACTTACAACCATGCACCAACCGACTAAACTGATGGGACCCAAGACTAAGAGCCCATCCTCATCAAGGATGATAACAACTAGAGAACCTCATGTTATCTCCCTTCCAAAACATCCATTGGTATGAAGGCATGCTCAGACCTACCAATTCAGGTGGAGTCGATGCCTGGTACTTGCAATCATGTAGCAAAAGTGTCGAATACAACATATATATATATATATATATATATATAATCATCAACCAAACACACTATAACAGGAAATCACAGTGTAGTAGGGTACTCATCATGAGTAATACTACATTGTCCCTTCACAAAACACATCACAAATATCCATATTAAACAAGTTCATCATTAACTAGTCAACTAAATAACACATCGTTAGATAGTCGCTTGAAACATAATAAAACTAATTTACATAATCAATTAACCCATAACTAATCATATCAAAAGCATAATGTACTAATCCTAAACATCAACCATGTCATCATAGTAATAATAATGAGTCTCATCAACTACATCAAACAGTAAATCCATCATCAAAATATGTCATAATATCTGAGTATAAAGGAACAACTATCAATCCATCAGAAAACCAAAATGAGGGGCACTACACCTGTCATGTGATGACCTCACCATGATAGCCATAGAAGAGGGTAGAGTTGCCTCTTACCATGAGGAGGATCAAAAGTTGTCTTAGTGAAGCACATGACAATGGAAGTAATTCATTCGATTACCATCAAAGTGACTAGATCTATGACTTAAAAAGTAAACTTTAAGGTATAAAATAAATTTATTATTTAAAATAGTGGTCATGATTTAGTTAGGAGAAGGAAAGCTATATATATGTAAGGTTATCTCAATTGTATGCTAGTTCTTTTTTGGGTGCTTTTCTTCTCAACACACTATGCAAAAACTAAAAACTACATAAGAAGAATTTTGTGCTTTGAAATTAAAATATAATGTTCTTAAATTGTTTTCATTAATTTTGATTTTAAGTTTACCTATCTTTTATATTATTTTTTATTTGTTGAGATTTACTTCTATTATAGTTGTTCATGCTTAATATGCTAAATATCAGAGGATCTTCTAAAGGCAATAATGTCTACTAAAAATTTTAGCTGATATCATTAATAGATTTAATGGTATAATAATCATTGTTCATTGCCATGTAATTGAAAAACATCACTAATAGTATTTGACCGCACATAGTCCCAAAAATAATTTAACAATGCAACAATTCCAAACAAATTTTAATTGCACAGTGAATACAAATTCCATTTATTCCCATTTTATTTCAAAGCAAATTTTGGAAGTTCTTCAATTTAGAGTGCCATAGTATTGCTCCTCTTCTATCATTTCACATTTGTTTCTTATCATAGGCTCAGTACCTTCCCTTCTTTTTATTCCTCATATTCATTTAGATTTAGGTAATATGTGTCGTAAATAACAACATTCATTGAATAAATGTTGTTTAGGACTATGCAATTTCAAACAAAGACATGATGATAAGTTTGTATGGGTAATGTTTTTGATAGTATAAGGCAGCAAAACTAGGGGCGGAACCCTTACAAAGTAGAACCCAAAAAGGACAAAAAGGCTCAAAAGACAAAAAGAGCAAGAACCACCATAGACAGCTTACATACAACCGATATACAGCAAAAAGAAACTATCAGTAAAAAACTAGCTAACAGAAAGCTTAGAAAGAAGACTAGGAAAGGGTGTCTTCCCAGCGTTTAAAAAGAAACTAAAACATTCTGTCGAATTCTTTAGCCCTGTCATCATCAACACCATGAGTGAGAACTTCATGTTCCTACAGTAGAGAGAGATTAGCCATAGCCAGCCTACAAAGCATGCTTGTAATGAATCTGCCAAGAGAAAAGACCCTCTTTTCTAGAAAATCTCCCCACTCCTTCAACTGAGTCAAAACATCAAAATGATTACCTTCCTCATTAGCTTCCTCCTCCATACCATCTTCAGCATTATTGCAATCCTTTTGAATAAAATCAAGATCTACAGGAACCTCAGTAGGAATAGAGTGACCATCCTTCCCATTGTTATCATCAATGTCAGTAGCCTCCACATGAGTAGTAGTAGCTCCCACATCAATACAATCACCAATGGGAGAAAAACTTTCAAACCCTTTATTACCCTCAGTATCAAAGGTCTCCGTAGGAATTTCATGCCCATCAATCTCCTCAACACCACCCGAATCTTCAACAACAACCTCCTAAACATCATCACTCTTGGACTTATCCTCCCCCTCTTTAGTAGAGGCTTCAGAATTGCTTCTAGAGTAATCAATCACCTTCAACTTAGGATCTAGTTTGCCAGCAATACGACCAGACCGCCTAACAATGGAAAAATTTACCCTCCAGTTTGACTTTTTTCAACTTTCTTAAGGGTCCCTCCCTGACTAGTTCCTGTTCAATCTGGGGCCCAAAATCCCCAATGTCCTCTTTGAAAAGGTTAGCTTCCACAGCAGAATCAGAGAGACATTTTTTAGATTTCAATTTGGATTTGGTAGGAGGCGTTTGAACATTTTTGATAGTAGAAGATTTAGGAGTACCACAAGGAGCACCTTTGAGAAACAGCTTAGGAGTAGTATGACTAGTTTTCACAGAGGCAGTATGGGTATCAACAAGAGGTTCGAGACAAAAGGGCTGAATAGAAGGAGGGAACAGAGCCAAGTGAAACTGGTATAACCTATGGATAAGCCCTTGATGGAGGGGAACAGGATTTTCATCAGGCTTTTTAAGCATAATCTTCTTAACATGTCAGAAAGAGCACTCAAGAGAAGAAAGCAGAAAGAAAGGGAAACTAATAGTAGCATTCCTTCTGAAGTGGTTTAACAAAGGAAGGTGATAGTAATAGAACCTAGCGAAATGACCCTCCAAAGTGAAGTACTTCATCACCATATAGCACATATCTGCCCATGGTTCAGGAAGTCTGGCTCTCTCAAATCCTCCCTGATAGGGCACCAACTCCTCACCTTCACCAAGGAACAATTTCTGGTTCTGGGCATCCAAAACCCTAGACTTCTTTTGCAGCTTCGTACCCTTAGCAGATAAACCCGTAGCCATAGCAATTTCATTCTCTGAAACCTTAAAACTGATATTCCCAATTTGAACCTTAGGATTTTCCCATGACTGAGAAAATTGAATGGACAAATTTTCATCATGTCCATTCAAACATTTAAGGAATAGAGTGATACCACCTTCTTTAGAATAATGCCAGACCAAGGCATTATCTTTAAATTCCCCATAGTTATTAGGTTTAGTTTTGATCTTGTCCCCTCCCATAATGAAAAAACTAGCAAACCCCAAAGAGCTCAAAGAAGGAAGTAGCAAAGGTTTGAAAATCTCTGACCCAAAGGCTCGCAACAATATTGTGAAGAATTTGAGAGACTTCGATCACAGAGCAATGTATAATAATGAAAAGGCAATAATGTAAATATGAACAAAAGTAGGGCAATCATTACACCGATAGCCCAAAGTTTTTATGCAATAATTTCACATTAACTATCTATCCTTCACACGCATGCTTAGCTATCTGAACTCACTCCAATCACTAGCAAAATGTCTAATTAGCATGAGCTAAGTTAAAAGACAAGCTACGTAGGTAAGCCAAGTGAAGTGATGCGTCATCATCGTATGGTTACTTGATCTTTTTGAATGATATCCCCAATGTGGCGTGGGATATTATGAAAATGGCCAACAACACTAGTTTTGAAACTGCTGACCAAAATTTGCTAGGCTGTCAGCAATAGTGTTCCCTTCTCTATAAATATGAGAGAAGAAAATGACAGGAATGGCCTGTATAAGATTTTGAATATCAGACACAATATCTCTAAGTTTCCATCCACACTCCAAAGCTTTGGTGACAGCATCAAGAATAATTTGAGTCACCCTAAACATGAAGTTGGCAAATTCCCAAAGAGATAGCCAATTTGAGACCCCACAAAAGAGCTAAGGCTTTAGCAAAGTTATTGGTCTGGTTCTCAATTCCTCTAGAATAAGCAGCAATTAAATCTCCTCTATCATTCCATAAAACTCCTCCTCCACTAGCCTTGCCATTTGACTTAGCAACACCATCAAAATTTAGTTTAAGACAACCTGGGTCTGGGGGAGTCCAAATAGTATTTAACCTTTTAAGGCGTTTGGAATCATCAAATGCAAGAATTTGATTCATCATCCCACAGTTTAAAGCCACAAGGACCTCATGCTGAGTAAGAGGTTTATCAGCAGTTTTGATGCTAGAATTAGAAACATTTTCCAAGAGGGCCTTAGATAAAGAGCAAGAAACCTGTGAAGGATTCCTAGCAGTTTCTCTAAAAATTCTATTATTTCTTTCTTTCCAAAGGAACCAAGCAACAAAAGGAATAGTTTGATTCCATAGTTCGACTAACCAAGGATGGGATAGAGGAGGGATCCAATTAGCAATGAGTTCTCTTATTTCCTTATTGCAAATCCATTGTAAGCCAAAATTTAAAAGGACTTTGCTCAAAATATCAGTCACAAATTTATAGTGTAAAATAAGATAAGAGACAGATTCTTCCTCTTTCAAGCACATGACACATCTATTAACCAGTTGAAGACCCCTTTGCTGAAGATTGTCCTAAGTCAATGTCTTATTATAAACAGCTGTCAACCAGAAAAAGTCAACCTTAGGAAGGAGTTTGTGATTCCAGACTTTCCTCCAAATGTCATCCATAAGATCTTTCTCAAATAGCAAATGGTAAGTTGACTTAATTGAGAAAAACCCTTTTTTATCAGCAGACCAAAAAAGTTGATCATTTCAAGGAAACAGAGGAATCCAGGTATTAAGAAGCATTTGTTGTATGGCACTAGCATGGCGATTAAGATTGGGATAATTAGTACAGCATTCCACTAGATTTTTCCATTTTCTAACACCATGGTCTTGATAAATATAATGGCTAACTTTAGTGCCAAAAAATTATTTAGCAAGAGCAACAATAGCTTCATTTCCCAACTGATTAGAGAGAGGTCCATCCCCCAACCAAGGATCTTCCCAAAAATTGATGAGAGATCCATCACCAAGCTTCCATTTCATTACCTTATTAACAAGACTTTTGGATTTAATCATTTTTTTCTAGATAACAGATCCTTGAGGAAGACCCTCCTGATTGAGAAAAAAATATTTGTCAGTCTCGTAAGTACTTAGCCTTTATAATACCTCCCCAGTCAGTATCCCTATTTATGAAGTACCAAATAATCTTAGACAAAAGAGCTTTGTTCATTTTTTGGATGGTTCTAATGTTGAGCCCACCATGAGATTTAGGAAGACAGACTTTGTCCCATTTAACCAGAGAAATTCACTTTTTTTCCTCCATACCAGTCCACAGGAAAGTTCTCTGGATTTGCTCCAATTTGTCAACCAGATATCTAGGCATTTTAAATAATGATAAAAAATAAGTAGGCATACCCTGAATAGAAGCCCTTAGAAGGTGCAATTTACCAGCACTGCTTAAAAGTTTACCTTTATAGCACAACAATTTCTTTTGACTTCTTTCGATGATGTTATGCTAAAAACTAGGAGTAACTTCCTTAGTAGTTAAAGGGAGACCAAGGTAGACAGAGGGAAGATCAGCAGCTGCACATCCAAGGATATTAATAATTTTCCTTTGAAGATCCTCTGGAGTATTAGAAAAGAAGACATTTCTTTTTTGAAAATTAATATACTGACTAGAAGCCATGGCATAATCATTAAGTAAAGATTTCCATCTTGAAGCATCTAAATCAGAGGAAATGCCAAAAAGAATGGTATCATCCACAAACCGCTAAATGGGCATTGGAGAGACAGAAGGAGCTAGTTTAATCCCAATTAATTCTTTTGAGGTGATCTTGTTGAGGACTGATCTACCAAGAGCTTGAGTAAGCATAATAAAAAGGTAGGGGGACAAGGGATCTCCCTGTCTTATTCCCCTACAAGGAGAAAAGAAACCCCTAGGAACCCCATTAACAAGGATAGAGTATTTAGCAGTAGTAACAACTTCCTTGATAAGAAGGGACACCTTATCATTAAAACCAAACTTCTGAATGATTTTAAACAAAAATTGCCATGAGACCCAATCATAAGCTTTAGAAATATCAAGTTTGAGAACCATACCTGGGATGTGACTCTTGTCCATAGAATGAATGGTTTCATGAGTAGTAATCACAACATCTAAGAGCTGTCTCCCTGGAACAAATCCCTTCTATGAGGGAGAGATAATTTTGTCAAGAAGGGGTTACAATCTAACCACCAAAAGCTTTGTGCAAATTTTATAGTTTTTGTTACAAAGGCTAATAGGCCTAAATTCAATAAGCATCTCTAGATTAGGCTTCTTAGGAACAAGGGCAATGAAGGTATTATTTAGTTGTTTCAGTAATTTCCTAGTTTTGAAAAAATCTTTGATAGCAGCAGTGACATCATATCCCACTATGTCCCAGAATTCTTGGAAGAAGAAAGGGGGAAAGCCATCTGGGCTCAGAGCTTTGAAAGGGCCCATAGAAAAGACCACAGCATGAACCTCCTTCTCAAAGATAGACTTTAAAATATCAGCATTGTCTTCTTCAGAAATCAGTGAAGGAATGTTATTCAGAAGCTGATTCACAATCTGAGAATTGTCAGCACTCGTACCCTGTTCAGATAGCAGGTTATGAAAGAAGCTGACAACATGATCTCCAACCTCCTCATCCCCAGTAATCATTCTACCATCCTCCAATCTCACTTTGGAAATAGAGTTAGATTTTCTATGCTTTAGAGTAGAAACATGAAAGAAAGTTGTATTACAATCACCTTCCTTAAGCCATTGCACTCTAGATTTTTTTTTCCAAAATAACTCTTCCCTATTCATTAAATTCTTCGAATCTCTAGTAAGATCATTCTCTAATTGCATAGAAGTATCAGAAGTATCTCCTTGAGCAATCTTATATTGAATATCTGCCAACTTCTCATACAAGATCTTTTTCTAGGAAAAGACATTACCAAAACTATATTTATTCCAACCATAAACTTCTCTCTTAACATGCATCAACCTTTTAAATAGTCTAAACATGGGAGTACCAAAAACTGGAAGTTTCCACCAATTAGAAAGAAGATTTCTGAAATCATGATGTTTAATCCACATAACCTCAAATCTAAAGGGAAATGGGCCTTTCCTCTTCTGATTAGCCTAGTCCAGAATGATGGGATTATGACTAGAAATAGTCCTAGGCAGAGCAACCAATTTAAGGGAGACAATATTTGGCCAATTATTAGAAATAAGAAATTTGTCCAACTTCTCTTGAATAATTTGGTCTCCTTTCCTCCTATTGGTCCTGGTAAAATTTTGATTCATCAAATCAATGTCAAAAAGCCCAAAGGAATTTATAAAATTAACAAAGTCCAACATACTATCAGAGTAGTCCAAAATTCCCCCAGACTTTTTAGAAGGATATAGAGGGGCATTAAAATCTCCCGCCAACATCCAATAAGAATTAGGATGAGAATCAAGTTGATTAGCCAAGTCCTCCCAAAGATTCTTCCTTAGCACCCCAGTGTTAGGGGCATAAACATTCTCCAGACTCCATCTAAAGGAAGGAAAAGAAAAATCAATCACCAAACAGTGTCTATTCAAAAAAGAAAGTTTACCTCAAATTCTAGAAGCATTCCACATAGTCACTATTCCCCCAGAGGCAACAACAGCAGGGCTTATGCAGAAGGAAGCATTAGGCCAGATCCTATCAGCAATTAATTTGAAATTCTCTTCAAGCATTTTAACTTCCTGATGTAAGAGAATATCCAGCTTGCGGTCAAAAATATAGTTTTTGACCGCAAATTGTTTTGAGGGGTTATTAAGGCCCCTCATATTCCATGAAAGAATTTTCATTTAAATAACTTTCTGGAGTTTTCCAGTGGCTTTTGCTTACCATTGGCAATCTCCCTAGTTGCTTCTCTTTGTCTACTTTCTCTCAATGTAGGTCTACCTTTCACAAGATCCAAACCCACATCAGTAGTCTTTTTTAGTTTGCGAACCTTTTTTCTTTTGAGATGTCCACTCCTCATGGTCACTTAGGGAAACACTAGCTGCTCCAGGAGAAACAAGAAGTACATCAGCAAACTATATTCTAAACAATAAGTGTAGAATATAGGTTGCCATTGTAACTCAAAATATAATGTTGCCATTGTATTTCAAAACATTTTATCCCATAATATTACTTTTCTCAATGAATAATAGTTTAATTAGATAATTAATCTCAATTTATAAGAGGTTAAATTTAAATTAAAATCAAATTTTGCAACATCTTTAGCCTACACATTTAAAGTTTCACATATTATGAGAAATAGTTTTTAGAGTGCAACACTATTGGTTATTCCAATTCATTAATTTATTGGGATTGATATTTGACATTAGTATAATTATAAATAGAAATATATTAGCACAATTCAACTAATAATTTTATAATATTTATTCTATGCTACCATTGTATTTGATGTTGTCATTGCATAATAATTGTTCATCACATGGTTTAAATAAAGTATTAGCACCACATATTAAATATGTTTAGATTCATTTATGTCATGGTAGATTTTCTCTAATGACCTCTATTTGGAGAATGGTTTTGTCTAATACAAGGCAATCATTTCTAAAGATAATTTTATTCTAAGTCTTAACTATTCATAACTAGGTTTAAGCAAAGTATTAGCACTAGAATTGTAATAAAAGACATGACATTTCCACAATCCATGATGGTGAGAGATATTGTTTGTAGATTTAATATTGTTTTGTTTCACATATCAAGACTTTTTTGTAAACTTTTGTTTTATTTGGAGACATTTATTTATATAATATTTTTTTGTTTCACATATCAAGAATTTTTTCTTTTTCACTTTTCTTTATACCCATAAATGAATCACAATTTGTAATTGTAATTGAGTATGTAAATTTATATTTTAAAACCTATATTCTACATTTACTAAATTACATAAACACCTAACTATTTTGCGTTCAAACTTGCATGTTAACATAACCATTACACCCGAGCTCAAATAACCCAATTGCTAGTTTGACATAACCACTACACCCTTTCAAATAACCCAATTGCTAGTTTGTAGAATGTGAAGGAGAAATCATCATTGTTTTGTTGTGGCTTGCCTATCCCCACATCAAATAAAAGCAATGTGAACAATTATATTTATAATCAAGTAAATTATAATAAATTTCATGTTTCCATTGTATTTGATGTTTTTTTTGTATGATAAGTGTTCATCACTTGGTTTAAGCAAAGTATTAGTACCACATAATTGTGTTTAGATTTGTTTATGTCATGGTAGATTGTAATGAACTCTTTTTGGAGAATGGTTTTGTCTAATACAAGGCAATCATTTCTAAAGATAATTTTATTCTAAGTCTTAACTATTCATAATTAGGTTTAAGAAAAGTATTAGCACTAGATTTGAATTTGGATTTGGTAGGAGGGGTTGAACATTTTTGAGAGTAGAAGATTTAGGAGTACCAGAAGGAGCACCTTCAAGAAACAACTTAGGAGTAGTATGACCAGTTTTCACAGAGGAAGTAGGGGTATCAACAAGAGGTTTGAGACCAGAGGGTTGAAGAGAATGAGGGAACAGAGCCAAGTGAAACTTGTATAACCTATGGATAATCCCTTGATGGAGGGGAATAGGCTTTTCATCAGGCTTTTTAAGCATAATCTTCTTAACATGTCAAAGAGAAGAAAGCAAAAAGAAAGGGAAACTAATAGTAGCATTCCTTCTGAAGTTGTTTAACAAAGGAAGGTGATAGTAATAGAACCTGGCAAAATGACCCTCCAGAGTGAAGTACTTCATCACCATATAGCACATATCTGCCCATGGTTCAGGAAGTCTGGCTCTCTCAAATCCTCCCTAATAGGGCACCAACTCCTCACGTTCACCAAGGAACAGTTTCTAGTTCTGGGCATCCAAAACCCTAGATTTCTTTTGCAGCTTCATACCCTTAGTAGATAAACCCATAGCCATAGAAATTTCATTCTCTGAGACCTCAAAATTGATATTACCAATTTGAACCTTACGATTTTCCCATGACTAAGCAAATTGAATGGACATATTTTCATCATGTCCATTCAATAATTCAAGGAATGGAGTGATACCACCTTCTTTACAATAATGCCAAACCAAGGCATTATCTTTAAATTCCCCGTAGTTATTAGGTTCGGTTCTGATCTTGTTCCCTCCCATAATGAAAAACCAGCAAACCCCAAAGAGCTCAAAGAAGGAAGTAGCAAAGGTTTGAAAATCTCTGACCCAAAGGCTCACAACAATATTGTGAAGAATTCGAGAGACTTCGATCACAGAGCAATGTATAATAATGAAAAAGGCAATAATGTAAATATGAGCAGAAGTAGGGCAATCATTACACTGATAGCCCAAAGTTTTTATGCAATAATTTCTCATTAACTACCCATCCTTCACATGCGTGCTTAGCTATCTAAACTCACTCCAATCACCAGCAAAGTGTCTAATCAGCATGAGCTAAGTTAAAAGACAAGCCACGTAGGTAAGCCAAGTCAAGTGATGTGTCATCATCATATGGTTACTTGCTCTTTTTGAAAGATATCCCCAATGTGGAATGGGATATTATGAAAATGGCCAATAATGCAAGTTTTGAAACTGTTGACCAAAATTTGCCAGGCTATCAGCAACAGTGTTCCCTTCTCTATAAATATGAGTGAAGGAAATGATAGGAATGGTTTGTATAAGAGTTTGAATATCAGACACAATGTCTCTAAGTTGCCATCCAGACTCCAAAGCTTTGGTGACAACATCAGGAATAATTTGAGTCACCCTGAACATGAAGTTGGCGAATTCCTAGAGATATAGCCAATTTGAGACCCCACAAAAGAGCTAAGGCTTTAGCAAATTTATTGGTCTAGTTTCCAATTCCTCCAGAATAAGAAGCAATTAAATCTTCTCTATCATTCCATAAAACACCTCCTCCACTAGCCTTGCCATTTGACTTAGGAGCGCCATCAAAATTCAGTTTAAGACACCTTGGGTTTGGGGGAGTCCAAATAGTATTTAACCTTTTAAGGCTTTTGGAATCATCAAATGCAAGAATTTGATTCATAATCCCCCAGTTTGAAGCCACAAGGACCTCATGCTGAGTAAGAGGTTTATTAGCAGTTTTGATGCTAGAATTAGAAACTTTTTCCAGGAGGGCCTTAGATAAAGACCAGGAAACCTATGAAGGATTCCTAGCAGTTTCTCTGAAAATTTTGTTATTTCTTTCTTTCTAAAGGAACCAAGCAATGAAAGGAATAGTTTGATTCTATAGTTTCACTAACCAAGGATGGGATAGAGGAGGGATCCAATTAGCAATGAGTTCTCTTATTTCCTTATTGCAAACCCATTGTAAGCCAAAATTTAAAAGGACTTTGCTCCAAATATCAGTCGCAAATTCATAGTGTAAAACAAGATAAGAGACAGATTCTTCATCTTTCAAGCACATGACACATCTATTAACCAATTGAAGACCCCTTCGCTGAAGATTGTCCTTAGTCAATATCTTGTTATGAATAGTTGTCAACCAGAAAAAGTTAAACTTAGGAAGGAGTTTGTGATTCCAGACTTTCCTCCAAATGTCATCCATAAGATCCTTCTCAAATAGAAAATGGTAAGCTGACTTAACTACAAAAAACCCTTTTTTATCAGGAGACTGAAAAAGTTGATCATTTCTAGGAAACAAAGGAATCAGGGTATTAAGAAGCATCTGTTGTATGGCACTAGACTAGTGATTAAGATTGGGATAATTAGTACAGCATTCCAGCAGATTTTTCCATTTTCTAACACCATGGTCTTGATACATATATTGGCTAACTTTAGTGTCAAAAAATTATTTAGCAAGAGAAAAAATAGCTTCATTTCCCAACAGATTAGAGAGAGGTTCATCCCCCAACCAAGGATCTTCCCAAAAATTGATGAGAAATCCATCACCAAGCTTCAATTTCATTCCCTTATTAACAAGACTTCAGGATTTAATCATTTTGTTCTAGATAACATAACCTTGAGGAAGACCCTCCTGATTGAGAAAAGAATATTTGTCAGTCTCGTAAGTACTTAGCTTTTATAATACCTCCCCAGTCAGTATCCCTATTTATGAAGTTCCAAATAATTTTAGACAAAAGAGCCTTGTTCACTTTTTGGATGGTTCTGATGTTTAGCCCACCATGAGATTTAGGAAGACAGACTTTGTCCCATTTAACTAGAGAAAATCACTTTTTTTCCTCCATACCGGTCCACATGAAAGTTCTCTGGATTTGCTCCAATTTGTCAGCCAGATATCTAGGCATTTTAAATAATGATAAAAAATAAGCAGGTATACCCTGAAGAGAAGCCCTTAGAAGCTACAATTTACCAGCACTGCTTAAAAGTTTACCTTTCTAGCCAAGCAATTTCTTCTGACTTCTTTCGATGATGTTATGCCAAAAACTAGGAGTAACTTCCTTAGTAGTTAAAGGGAGACCAATGTAGATAGAGGGAAGGTCAGCAGCTACACATCCAAGGGTATTAATAATTTTCCTTTGAAGATCATCTGGAGTATTAAAAAAGAAGACATTGCTTTTTTGAAAATCAATATGCTGACTAGAAGCCATGGCATAATCATTAAGTAAAGATTTCCATCTTGAAGCTTCTAAAATAGAGGAAATGCCAAAAAGAATGGTATCATCCACAAACTGCTAAATGGGCATCAAAGAGAGAGAAGAAGCTGGTTTAATCCCAATTAATTCTTTTGAGGTGATCTTGTTGAGGACTGATCTACCAAGAGCTTGAGTAAGCATAATAAAAAGGTAGGGGGACAAGGGATCTCCCTGTCTTATTCCCCTAGTGGGAGAAAAGAAACCCCTAGGAACCCCATTAACAAGGATAGAGTATTTAGCAGTAGTAGCAACTTCCTTGATAAGAAAGGACACCTTATCATTAAAACCAAGCTTCTGAATGCTTTTAAACAAAAATTGCCATAAGACCCGATCATAAGCTTTAGAAATATCAAATTTGAGAACCATACCTGGGATGTGACTCTTGTCCATAGAATGAATAGTTTCATGAGTAGTAATCACAACATCTAAGATCTGTCTCCCTGGAACAAATCCCTTCTGTGAGGGAGAGATAATTTTGTCAAGAAGGGATTGCAATCTAACCACCAAAAGCTTTGTGCAAATTTTATAGATTGTGTTACAAAGGCTAATAGTCCTAAAGTCAGTAAGCATCTCTAGATTAGGCTTCTTAGGAACAAGGGCAATGAAGGTATTATTTAGTTGTTTCAGTAATTTCCCAGTTTTGAAAAAATCTTTGATAGTAGCAGTGACATCATATCCCACTATGTCCCAGAATTCTTGGAAGAAGAAAGGGGGAAAGCCATCTGGGCTCAGAGATTTGAAAGAGCCCATAGAAAAGACCATAGCATGAACCTCCTTCTCAGAGATAGACTTTAAAATATCAGCATTGTCTTCTTCAGAAATCAGTGAAGGAATGTTATTCAGAAGCTGATTCACAATCTGAGAATTTTAAGCACTCGTACCCTGTTCAGATAGCAAGTTATGAAAGAATCTGACAACATGATCTCCAACCTCCTCATCCCCAGTAATCATTCTACCATCCTCCAATCTCACTTTGGAAATAGAGTTAGATTTTCTATGCTTTAGAGTAGAAACATGAAAGAAACTTGTATTATGATCACCTTCCTTAAGCCATTGCACTCTAGATTTTTTTTTCCAGAATAACTCTTCTCTGTTCATTAAATTCTTCCAATCTCTAGTAAGATCATTCTCTAATTGCATAGAAGTATCAGAAGTATGTCCTTGAGCTTGATCTTATATTGAATATCTGCCAACTTCTCAGACAAGATCTTTTTCTGGGAAAAGACATTACCAATTTACTATATTTATTCCAACCATAAACTTCTCTCTTAACATGCATCAACCTTTTAAAGAGTCTAAACATGGGAGTACCCAAAACTAGAAGTTGCCACCAATTAGAAAAAAGATTTCTGAAATCATGATGTTTAATCCACATAACCTCAAATCTAAAGGGAAATGGGCCTTTCCTCTTCTGATTAGCCCAGTTCAGAATGATGGGATTATGATCAGAAATAGTCCTAGGTAGAGCAACCAATTTAAGGGAGACAATATTTGGCCAATTATTAGAAATAAGAAATATGTCCAACTTCTCTTGAATCATTTGGTCTCCTTTCCTCCTATTGGTCCAGGTAAAATTTTGATTCATCAAATCAATGTCAAAAAGCCTAAAGGAATTTATAAAATCAACAAAGTCCAACATACTATCAGAGTAGTCCAAAATTTCCCCAAACTTTTCAGAAGGATATAGAGGGGTATTAAAATCTCCCGCCAACATCCAATAAGAATCAGGATGAGAATCAAATTGATTAGCCAAGTCATCCCAAAGATTCTTCCTTAGCACCCTAGTGTTAGGGGCATAAACATTCACCAGAATCCATCTAAAGGAAGGAAAAGAAAAATCAATCACCAAACAGTGTTTGTTCAAAAAAGAAAGTTTACCTTGAATTCTAGAAGCATTCCACATAGTCACTATTCCCCCAGAGGCACCAACAACAGGGCTTATGCAGAAGGAAGCATTAGGCCAGATCCTATCAGCAATCAATTTGAAATTCTCTTCAGGCATTTTAACTTCCTGATGTAAGAGAATATCCACCTTGCGGTCAAAAATATAGTTTTTGGCCTCAAATTGTTTTGAGGGGTTATTAAGGCCCCTCATATTCCATGAAAGAATTTTCATTTAAAAAACTTTCTGGAGTTTTCCAGTGTCTTTTTCTTACCACTATCAATCTCCCTAGTTGCTTCTCTTTGTCTACTTTCTCTCAATGTAGGTCTACCTTTCACAAGATCCAAACCCACATCAGTAGTCTTTTCTGGTTTACGAACCTTTTTTCTTTTCAGATGTCCACTCCTCATGGTCACTTAGGGAAGCACTAGCTGCTCCAAGAGAAATGAGAAGTACATCGGCAAACTATATTCTAAACAGTGATTGTAGAATATAGGTTGCCATTGTAACTCAAAATATAATGTTGTCATTATATTTCAAAATATTTTATCCCATAATA
This sequence comes from Cunninghamia lanceolata, assembly GCA_027924645.1. Lineage (NCBI taxonomy): Eukaryota > Viridiplantae > Streptophyta > Pinopsida > Cupressales > Cupressaceae > Cunninghamia > Cunninghamia lanceolata. The sequence continues at coordinate 7,253,267 of BSBN01000635.1, read as the reverse complement.
TTACTTTTCTCAATGAATAATAGTTTAATTAGATAATTAATCTCAATTAAGAAGAGGTTAAATTTAAATTAAAATCAAATTTTACAACATCTTTAGCCTACACATTTAAAGTTTCACATATTATGAGAAATAGTTTTTAAAGTGCAACACTATTGGTTATTCCAATTCATTAATTTATTGGGATTGATATTTGACAATAGTATAATTATAAATAGAAAATATATTAGCACAATTCAACTAATAATTTTATAATATTTATTTTATGCTACCATTGTATTTGATGTTGTCATTGCATAATAATTGTTCATCACTTGGTTTAAATAAAGTATTAGCACCATATATTAATTATGTTTAGATTCATTTATGTCATGGTAGATTTTCTCTAATGACCTCTGTTTGGAGAATGGTTTTGTCTAATACAAAGCAATCATTTCTAAAGATAATTTTATATTAAGTCTTAACTATTCATAACTAGGTTTAAGCAAAGTATTAGCACTAGAATTGTAATAAAAGACATGACATTTCCACAATCCATGATGGTGAGAGATATTGTTTGTAGATTTAATATTGTTTTGTTTCACATATCAAGACTTTTTTGTAAACTTTTGTTTTATTTGGAAACATTTATTTATATAATATTTTTTTGTTTCACATATCAAGAATTTTTTCTTTTTCACTTTTCTTTATACCCATAAATGAATCACAATTTGCAATTGTAATTGAGTTTGTAAATTTACATTTTAAAACCTATATTCTACATTTACTAAATTACATAAACACCTAACTATTTTGCGTTCTGTTGGTCATGATGTTACTCATAAACAAGCATAGAATAAAAGTACACATTAACCTTTATTCATCTTGAAAGATACGATGAATTCAGAGAATTCATGATCCCAAGTCTCCGTTGATTAAGTCTTAATCATCTGACGTTACTCAGAGGTTAATGTGAGTTGCTATTTCCATTTTGGGGCCTTACGTGAAAGTTCATCATCATCATGATATTCCTGCAGAAATTCTTTACAGAGAAGTCATATTATATAGTTATTTCATGAAATGATGCAGAAATACTTCAATCTTTGCATGATATTCTTAATTATGCATGCTCTGTATCCAAATATGCTAAATATTTGCAATTATCTAGGAGATGTCCACATATTTGCGTTATTTGCTTAAGATCATCAATTGTTTGCAATTATGAGGATGAAATGCTTTGAAATTTAAAAGAAATTGGAAGAAATGCTTCAAATTAAAGTTGAACCTTTAGCTTTTGAGCCACATGTATATTAGATATTGTCATGAAGAGAAGAAAACCAAACCATATTTTCACCAGGACATTCCACAGCTAGATATAGTTGATGCTAACTTCAAAGGAATTTGTATGAATACAACACATTTAAGTAAACATGCACTCCAAGGGACGCAGCAAATCACCACATATGTCCAGAATTCATACACTGATTACTCAACATTTACTATGAATTGTAATCAACACAATCTTCTCATTCATTAAGCATACAAAAATATAGATGTATACAAAAACTTTAAAATGAGCTCTGAATGTTTCAGCAGACGAATTTCAATTAAGTTTCGAATGTTTACAATAAGGCATTCCATCACCTTTTATAGAACAAGGTGAGGAATCTGTTACAAAAGATTCATGATTTTGATTTATCAATGCATATCCACTGTCACCATTCTCTTTGACTTTGTCAAACTTATCAAAAGTGGCACAAGTTGCCAACTGGCAACTATCTGGGTTATTTACGCTTATATCTTCCTTTATGATGTATCTTCATCATGCTCCTCATCCGATTCATGTGGATCATCATCATGTGCATCACTTCCCAAACTTTCACTATCCTGATAATGATGACGCCGCATATGAGACTGCATGCTGCTCCGGATCTGCTCATATGACTGCACAATTTGATCTATTCCTCCGCCATCCTGAGTCTTTGCTTTGATGATGGCATGTTTGTGTGCCTCATATTTATTTCTACTTCTATCCAGTTTGTCTTTCCTATCCTACAGTGTCTCATTGTATTTTTCCATCTTGACTTTGATTCTCATTATTTTATCTATGACTTCTTCTGTCAAGTGGACAAGTGGATCATCTGCTAATGATTGGAAGTTGTCATGTAAAGCTTTGATGGCAATTCCTCATCTTGATTTTCTATTTTCCCTTCCACTTTTCCTTCCAATGTTTCTAATATTTCTGCCTCAACAACCATTAAATCATATAGCTTCATGCTGATATCTCTTAGTTTATTATTGCATCTCCTGAGTACCCCACATTCAAATTGAATGTCCTTATACCAGATGTCAATTAACAAGGTGGTATTACTATTCAATACCTGTTTATTGATAAGCAGCTGAGGATTTATCCTCTTTATTTCTCCCAGGATGCTTAGTACCTTTTCCAATTTATAAGACCTTTTTCCTGTCTGCATTTGCAATTTGTCTACTTTGGTCCTGGAGTCACTGAGAATGCTCCACCTCTTCAAGGAGGCCTTTACCATTTCTTCAGCATCATCCAATGTGGATGACATCCATTTCCTTAATACAGATGCCTCATGTTTCATGAGGTCCAATTTATTCACCTCCTCTTGAGAAATAGCAGTCAATGGGACTGCATGTTCAGTTGAAGTTTCTTCAGTATTAGTTAGCTTCTTATGTAGGCATGCAACTGAGCAATGTGCTCTTTGTGTTGCTTATTCTTCTCTTTCTCTCTTTTCACCTTTTGAATCAAAGAATCAATAATGTCTTTGCCCTCCTGACCCTCTTGGTCTTCATTGGCAAAACCTAGATCCACTGTGCTAATTTGAAACTCATCTAAGGTAATTTTACCTTTTTCCTTCTCCACATTAGGTACTGCAATCTGTGCAGTCCTTCTTCCAGTTGTTGGATCTCTTTTGATGGTTGAAGTCATTCTGGCCTTCCTCTTGGGTTTTATTATATTCTCAGAGAATAAGATGGACACATCAAATTCTTGAATTTCAAAATCTTCTTCTGCACTTACCTCTTTTTCCAACCATGGAGGCACCTGATCATGTTTTTTTGCATCATCATGATGTTCACCTGTGTCTCCTGTTTCTATCAGCAGATATGGTGGAGATGGTGATTTTCTCAATTCTTCTTCCTGATGCTCACTTTGTTGTTGATCCTGTGGCACATCCTCTTGTTGAGGAACCTCCTTCTCTGGAGGAGCATCTTCTTGGGGTGGGGGATCATGTGTTGTATCTATATGTTGATCATGATGATCATGATCCTTTTCCATCATTACTTCATCTGTTTTCAACTCTTCCCCTTGTTGAGGTTCATTTTCACCAACGGACATTGTGGCATCCTCCTTTGGCTTTTCTATTTCTTGTTGCATATCCACCACACTAGATATTGTGGAGTCTGCCTGAGGTGTTGGCGTTTGTTCTGAAGCTATTATTTGTTCCGCACTTGTACTGTCAACCTCTTGATCTTTGGCGGTAGGATCTTCTATTATTTTCTCCTCATCAGCTACCTTCTCTTGAACTTCTATTATGACAGGCTCTGTGGATGCACCTTGTGTGATTGGTGGGCTTACTTCTGAAGTATGACTCTCTGGTTCTGCCACCTTTATTTCTTCTGCAAGGTGTCCCTTATCAGGTGATCCTGCTGGATGTTCAGGATTCACATCTTATTTCTCTGTTAGGTCTACAACTGCAGGACTTGTCACCTAGGTAAGTAATGTTTCTAGCCCTATTTCCTGAGCTATCTGCTCTGGGCTCTTGTCTTGTTCTGCCTCCACTTGCTTCATCTCCTCCAGTATAGTTTGAACTGGTGGAGGCTTGTGAGGGGTCATGCTTGTACCAGCAGCAAGTGTTTCCATCTTTTGTGCAGTCACTTCCTATACAACTTCATCATCAGACAAATTTATTGTTTCGTCTAATGAGATATGCCCTGCTTGTGTCTGAGAAGTCTCTTTCATTTGTTCCTCTGCAAGTTCAGTTTTGAACTTGACAATGGTAGGAAGTGGAACATCATGCTGAAGTTCCTTGGGCACTTCACTACCTGCCCCTTGCAATAGTGTAGGGGGTTGTCTTATTTCACCTCTCATGGAGGTTCTTTGTTTCTTGGGTGGGGTAGACACCACCACCTATGGAGCTCTTCTTTTCCTCTTTATTATCAAAGGAGCCTCTTCTTCTTCAAGCTCTTCCTCCATGAGGATATCCTCTTCACCATGTTTCCTTGAGGATTGACCCTCTTCTAGGGTCTCTGTAATTCTAGCTTCTGCTGTCTTACTCTTCTTGGACTTTTCTTTCCTTGTCCTTGGAGGAGATGTTGATTCTGATCCAGATCCTGATGTTGCTGCCTCCTCAGCTACAAATACTGCCTTTTTGATAATAACCCCTTTGGGTTCCTTATCTACCTTCTTGCCCCTTGGGGGTCTTTTGCTCTATTGTTGTGGTGGAGGGAGTCTATCTCCCTTAGTCTTCCTCTTTTCATTTAGGAAGTCATCAAACTCATCCCCGGGAATATCCTGCCCTTTCTTCTTGTTGTCCACCGTAATGGCAACACCCTTCTTCTTCAATGCCTCTATCTGTTCATCAACCCAAGCTTGGGTTAGTTGCATGGTCCTGGCAATGAAGGGGTCCAAGGATATATCCTCCTGTATAGTGAGGTTAGGTGCAGAGATGGTATCGTTATTTATCTTCTTCTACTCATACTCATCTGCAATTATCCTGCCATCATCTTTCTTTAATTGTTGGAGAATGGGGATGCAATCAAAGGTTCTGATTTGATTCAATGTTAACCTTTGATACCTTCCTCTTCTTGCTTCTGCTTCATCCTCGCAGTTTGCCTAGAAATATTCTAGATGCCTCTGATGAATAGGTTTTCCTACTATTTTATGCATCCTGCCGTAAGGATCATATGGTCTGGTCAGTGGAAAAGCCTGCAGATTCATCCTATTCAAGGTGATCATCACCTTCTTTATGTGTTTTGAATCTGGGCACATATACCAGCCAATGGTGATTGGAAACAAAATCAGTGGCAATTTCTTGGCATCCTTGTACATTTTTATCATTGTGGAGCCCTGCCTGATGAACTCCATTAGTATTAGCGCATCAGTGGGATACCTTGGCAGCATGAGAGGGTGCCCCTCAAAACCTTCAATCCTTATGTAAGAAAAGGTGGCAAACTATATGTACCAGGCTCCATGCTTGTAGATAATTTCTTGAGCTTCCATGCTCAATCTCTTTGTTCTGTCCTCCTCCATTGTCCTCACCAGATGCATGGAGAATGCATCATTGACCAGTTTGTAGTCTTGGAGGTAATTGACTCTTTGCAGCTAGGGATGATGATCCCAGATATGCATAGCATTAACTGTTCCTGTGACTTTCCCATCTGTGACCAGTGCATCAAATGTGCCTTTATAAGCACAGGAGTAGACAATGTATGAGGTCATATAGAAAGCACAATTTGAACCTCCCAGGTTCATCAGTTGCTCATGCAGAGCATCACTTATTAGCTGGCCCCACAATGGCTTGATATCTGAATATAAACACATCATTATTATTCCATATATCCAGTCCCTGAAACTACCAGCATCAGGTTGGCCTGTTACTCTGTTTAGTAGTGCAATCATATACTGATATTTATTAGCAAAATCATATTTGAATAGATGCACAGGAAGTTTGGCTGCTGCAAGATATGTATTGTTTTCAGCCCTACATTGATACATATTCTTCCTGGCTTGTTTCTTATTGTTTTCATATTCCTTCTCTAACTTCTTCAGGTCCACACTTTTGACCTTACTACCCAATGGCAATCCCAATGTCTTGGATAGACCCTTGATGGATAGGTCGGCATATATCCTCCCATGATTCATTACCTGCCTGGTTTCTGGGTTATAGTTCCAGGCACACTTGATGACCAGCTTCGGAGATTCCATAGAGTATGGAAAACTGGCAGCGTTCCACATTCTGGATATGGAAACTGCATCCAACACAGGACTCTTGTTATTCTCACCATTCAGCCTGACTGACCAGGCTTCTAAATTGGTACTCCCCTGATGGGTATCTGTGATTGCACCGTATTTAAACAGGACGCCCCTCTGAGATGAGAACATGGGCTTACTGAATTCTTCTTGACACTTAACGAACCTCTTGTCAGCCATGGGTACCTGCAATTAACAAAAATCCCGTCTTGCAATGGGTATATACATGCATGCCTATAACAATTTATCTTTAATATTCATCATGCATATTACATTCATTCAGCATAAGTCCATCATGGGGATGCGTAAATCAGACCTATAACATCATACCTGACTGTTACAAAAACAACATGATGAGGGTTTCATTTACTTACCTGGTTATGCTGATTTCTTTTTATACCAATGGAATTCTAAAAGTGCTCTTAATTCTTGCCGATGATCACGCGCTTTCTACTGCTTACAAGCTTAGCTCGTCGTAATATCATCTACAAGAGGACATGGAAGCTGTGCTCTATAAAAAAGTAATTTCTTTGCAAGGTAAACAAGAAAATGGCGTTAGATCCTTTTAATCTTATGATTAGGGTAAATTTAGGGCAATTCCTGATAGATTAGATTTTATTCATTGATTTTCTACACGGCAAGTCAGGATTTCGCCAGGTGTTCCATCAGGTTTTGATGATCGGCGGGAACCACATGCCATGTTTACGTGCATTCAATGCTAATGGCAGCAATGGGAGTGGGGTGATATTTAAATAGTAGGATGATATTTGAAAACGTCAGGTTATGTTTAGATATCAAGTGATGTTCACGCCATTAGGCTGTGCTTTAAACGTCAGGAGGATATTCGAAAATATCAGGCTGTGTTTTTGGATGATGATGATGACCAAAGTTCTTTTCTAACTCTAGGGATATCGGGGTGACGTCATCCAGATATTCATTCATTATATTGGAAAGGCATCATGACGTCATCGTCATGTTATGCAAACATGATCATGTTTAGAAAATATCCCGCCGAGAGGTAAAAGTGATGGTGATGACATCGTCATGTTTGTTTCTTCATTTATCAGACTTAGATGACGTCATCAGGATATTGGCTTAGGGTGATATTTTGCAGTAGGAGGATATTAAGAAATATCAGGTTACATTTGGAAATATGACGCTCGCTAAATGTAAGGTTGTTTGACGGGTAAGGGTCATTATCACTTAAAATTGACGTCCGGATATTTGGACCGCATGACTTATTGGGTGATGTACCAAGATCAAGATGATCTTCGATAACATGACTAAGGTTATAAAATATGATCCTCCTCTTGTGAATATCAGGTTTGACCAAAATTTTGACTGTTCACAACTCTCACATCCTGATGAATATTAGGGTGATGTAAAAGGCAAACCTGCATGGAATTTAATGCTCTTTCTAAATATGAAGTCACAGAAATGAAATACGAAGTTTGACAAACTGACCTCATAATGATGACTTACCTCATCTTGATTTTTACATGATGATGCACATGACTTACTTTTACCAAACCGCCAGAAAGCAGACAACACAAGCCAAACCAAAAGTTGGGTCCCTGTTTTGCCAAGTCAAAATGGTGCGTGTTGTGTAACCACACAAGACGTTCAAATTTGCATGTCAACATAACCATTACACCTAAGCTCAAATAACCCAATTGCTAGTTTGACATAACCACTACACCCTTCCAAATAACCCAATTGCTAGTTTGTAGAATATGAAGGAGAAATCATCATTATTTTGTTGTGGCTTGCCTATCCCCACATCAAATAAAAGCAATGTGAACAATTATATTTATAATCAAGTAAATTATAATAAATTTCATGTTTCCATTGTATTTGATGTTTTTGTTGTATGATAAGTGTTCATCACTTGGTTTAAGCAAAGTATTAGTACCACATAATTGTGTTTAGATTTGTTTATGTCATGGTAGATTGTTTCTAATGAACTCTTTTTGGAGAATGGTTTTGTCTAATACAAGGCAATCATTTCTAAAGATAATTTTATTCCAAGTCTTAACTATTCATAATGAGGTTTAAGAAAAGTATTAGCACTAGATTTCAATTTGGATTTGGTAGGAGGGGTTTGAAGATTTTTGAGAGTAGACAATTTAGGAGTACCAGAAGGAGCACCTTCAAGAAACAACTTAGGAGTAGTATGACCAGTTTTCACAGAGGAAGTAGGGGTATCAACAAGAGGTTCGAGACTAGAGGGTTGAATAGAAGGAGGGGACAGAGCCAAGTGAAACTTGTATAACCTATGGATAAGCCCTTGATGGAGGGGAATAGGATTTTCATTAGGCTTTTTAAGCATAATCTTCTTAACATGTCAAATAGAGCACTCGAGAGAAGAAAGCAAAAAGAAAGGGAAACTAATAGTAGCATTCCTTCTAAAGTGGTTTAACAAAGGAAGGTGATTGTAATAGAACCTAGCAAAATGACCCTCCAAAGTGAAGTACTTCATCACCATATAGCACATATCTGTCCATGGTTCAGGAAGTCTGGCTCTCTTAAATCCTCCCTGATAGGGCACCAACTCCTCACCTTCACCAAGGAACAGTTTTTGGTTCTGGGCATCCAAAACCCTAGACTTCTTTTGCAACTTCATACCGTTAGAAAATAAACCTGTAGCCATAGAAATTTCATTCTCTGAAACCTCAAAATTGATATTCCCAATTTGAACCTGACGATTTTCCCATGACTGAGCAAATTGAATGGACATATTTTCATCATGTCCATTCAAACATTCAAGGAATGGAGTGATACCACCTTCTTTACAATAATGCCAGACCAAGGCATTATCTTTAAATTCCCCGCAGTTATTAGGTTTGGTTCTGATCTTGTCCCCTCCCATAACGAAAAACTAGGAAACCCCAAAGAGCTCAAAGAAGGAAGTAGAAAAAGTTTCAAAATCTCTAACCAAAAGGCTCGCAACAATATTGTGAAGAATTCGAGAGATTTTGATCACAGAGCAATGTATAATAATGAAAAAGGCAATAATGTAAATATGAGCAGAAGTAGGGCAATCATTACACCGATAGCCCAAAGTTTTTATGCAATAATTTCTCATTAACTACCCATTCTTCACACGTGTGCTTAGCTGTCTGAACTCACTCCAATCACCAGCAAAGTGTCTAATCAGCATGAGCTAAGTTAAAAGACAAGCCACGTAGGTAAGCCACGTCAAGTGATGTGTCATCATCATATGGTTACTTGCTCTTTTTGAATGATATCCCCAATGTGGCACAGGATATTATGAAAATGGCCAACAATGCCAATTTTGAAACTGCTAACCAAAATTTGCCAGGCTGTCAGCAACAGTGTTCCCTTCTCTATAAATATGAGTTAAGGAAATGATAGGAATGGCATGTATAATAGTTTGAATATCAGACACAATGTCCCTAAGTTGCCATCCAGACTCCGAAGCTTTGGTGACTACATCAGGAATAATTCGAGTCACCCTGAACATGAAGTTGGCAAATTCCCAAAGATATAGTAAACTTGAGACCCCACAAAAGAGCTGAGGCTTTAGCAAAGTTATTGGTCTAGTTCCCAATTCCTCTAGAATAAGCAGCAATTAAATCTCCTCTATCATTCCATAAAACTCCTCCTCCACTAGCCTTGCCATTTGACTTAGCAGCACCATCAAAATTTAGTTTAAGACACCCTAGGTTTGGGGGAGTCCAAATAGTATTTAACCTTTTACGGCATTTGGAATCATCAAATGCAAGAATTTGATTCATAATCCCCCAGTTTGAAGCCACAAGGACCTCATGATGAGTAAGAGGTTTATCAGCAGTTTTGATGCTAGAATTAGAAACATTTTCCAGGAGGGCCATAGATAAAGACCAGGAAACCTGTGAAGGACTCCTAGCAGTTTCTCTAAAAATTCTGTTATTTCTTTCTTTCTAAAGGAACCAAGCAACAAAAGGAATAGTTTGATTCCATAGTTTCACTAACCAAGGATGGGATAGAGGAGGGATCCAATTAGCAATGAGTTCTCTTATTTCCTTATTGCAAACCTATTGTAAGCCAAAATTTAAAAGGACTTTGCTCCAAATATCAGTCGCAAATTCATAGTGTAAAACAAGATAAGAGACAGATTCTTCCTCTTTCAAGCACATGACACATCTATTAACTAGTTGAAGACCCCTTCGCTAAAGATTGTCCTAATTCAATATCTTGTTATGAACAGTTGTTAACTAGAAAAAGTTAAACTTAGGAAGGAGTTTGTGATTCCAGACTTTCCTCCAAATGTCAACCATAAGATCCTTCTCAAACAGCAAATGGTAAGGTGACTTAACTAAGAAAAACCCTTTTTTATCAAGAAACCAAAAAAGTTGATCATTTCTAGGAAACAAAGGAATCTGGGTATTAAGAAGCATTTGTTGTATGGCACTAGCTTGGTGATTAAGATTGGGATAATTAGTACAGTATTCCAGTAGATTTTTCCATTTTCTAACACCATGGTCTTGATAAATATAATGGCTAACTTTAGTGCCAAAAAATTATTTAGCAAGAGCAACAATAGCTTCATTTCCCAACAAATTAGAGAGAGGTCCATCCCCCAACCAAGGATCTTCCCAAAAATTGATGAGAGATCCATCACCAAGCTTCAATTTCATTCCCTTATTAACAAGACTTCTGGATTTAATCATTTTGTTCTAGATAACATATCCTTGAGGAAGACCCTCCTGATTGAGAAAAGAATATTTGTCAGTCTCGTAAGTACTTAGCCTTTATAATACCTCCCCAGTCAGTATCCCTATTTATGAAGTTCCAAATAATTTTAGACAAAAGAGCCTTTTTCACTTTTTGGATGGTTCTAATGTTGAGCCCACCATGAGAATTAGGAAGACAGACTTTGTCCCATTTAACTAGAGAAATTCACTTTTTTTCCTCCATACCAGTCCACATGAAAGTTCTCTGGATTTGCTCCAATTTGTCAGCCAGATATCTAGGCATTTTAAATAATGATAAAAAATAAGTAGGTATACCCTGAAGAGAAGCCCTTAGAAGCTACAATTTACCAGCACTGCTTAAAAGTTTACCTTTCTAGCCCAGCAATTTCTTTTGACTTCTTTCGGTGATGTTATGCCAAAAACTAGGAGTAACTTCCTTAGTAGTTAAAGGGAGACCAAGGTAGACAGAGGGAAGGTCAACAGTAGCACATCCAAGGGTATTAATAATTTTCCTTTGAAGATCCTCTAGAGTATTAAAAAAGAAGAAATTACTTTTTTGAAAATTAATATGTTGACCAGAAGCCATGGCATAATCATTAAGTAAAGATTTCCATCTTGAAGCTTCTAAAACAGAGGAAATGCCAAAAAGAATGGTATCATCCACAAACTGCTAAATGGGCATCGGAGAGAGAGAAGAAGCTAGTTTAATCCCAATTAATTCTTTTGAGGTGATCTTGTTGAGGACTGATCTACCAAGAGCTTGAGTAAGCATAATAAAAAGGTAGGGGGACAAGGGATCTCCCTGTCTTATTCCCTTATTGGGAGAAAAGAAACCCCTAGGAACCCCATTAACAAGGATAGAGTATTTAGCAGTAGTAACAAATTCCTTGATAAGAAGGGACACCGTATCATTCAAACCAAGCTTCTGAATGATTATAAACAAAAATTGCCATGAGACCCGATCATAAGCTTTAGAAATATCAAGTTTGAGAACCATACCTGGGATGCGACTCTTGTCCATAGAATGAATAGTTTCATGAGAAGTAATCACAACATCTAAGATCTCTCTCCCTGGAACAAATCCCTTCTGTGAGGGAGAGATAATTTTGTCAAGAAGGGGTTGCAATCTAACTACCAAAAGCTTTGTGTAAATTTTATAGATTGTGTTACAGAGGCTAACAGGCCTAAAGTCAGTAAGAATCTCTAGATTAGACTACTTAGGAACAAGGGCAATGAAGGTATTATTTAGTTGTTTCAGTAATTTCCTAGTTTTGAAAAAATCTCTGATAGCAGCAATGATATCATATCCCACTATGTCCCAGAATTCTTGGAAGAGGAAAGGGGGAAAGCCATCTGGGCTCGGAGCTTTGAAAGGGCCCATAAAAAAGACCACAGCATGATCCTCCTTCTCAGAGATAGACTTTAAAATATCAACATTGTCTTCTTGAGAAATCAGTGAAGGAATGTTATTTAGAATCTTATTCACAATCTGAGAATTGTTAGCACTCGTACCCTGTTCAAATAGTAGGTTATGAAAGAAGCTGACAACATGATCTCCAACCTCCTCATCCCCAGTAATCATTCTACCATCGTCCAATCTCACTTTGGAAATAGAGTTAGATTTTCTATGCTTTAGAGTCGAAACATGAAAGAAAGTTGTATTACGATCACCTTCCTTAAGCCATTGCACTCTAGATTTTTTTTTCCAGAATAACTCTTCTCTATTCATTAAATTCTTCCAATCTCTAGTAAGATCATTCTCTAATTGCGTAGAAGTATCAGAAGTATCTTACTCCTTTCAACTAGGTCCACCCACATCACTCATCCCACAAATCAAGAATTTTTTGTTTTTCACTTTTCTTTATACCCATAAATGAATCACAATTTGCAATTGTAATTGAGTTTGTAAATTTACATTTTAAAACCTATATTCTACATTTACTAAATTACATAAACACCTAACTATTTTGCATTCAAATTTGCATGTCAACATAACCATTACACTTGAGCTCAAATAACCCAATTGCTAGTTTGACATAACCACTACACCCTTTCAAATAACCCAATTGCTAGTTTGTAGAATGTGAAGGAGAAATCATCATTATTTTGTTGTGGCTTGCCTATCCCCACATCAAATAAAAGCAATGTGAACAATTATATTTATAATCAAGTAAATTATAATAAATTTCATGTTTCCATTGTATTTGATGTTTTTGTTGTATGATAAGTGTTCATCACTTGGTTTAAGCAAAGTATTAGTACCACATAATTGTGTTTAGATTTGTTTATGTCATGGTAGATTATTTCTAGTGAACTCTTTTTGGAGAATGGTTTTGTCTAATACAAGGCAATCATTTCTAAGGATAATTTTATTCTAAGTCTTAACTATTCATAATTAGGTTTAAGAAAAGTATTAGCACTAGAATTGTAATAAAAGACATGACATTTCCACAATCCATGATGGTGAGAGATAGTGTTTGTAGATTTAATATTGTTTTGCTTCACATGTATCAAGACCTTTTTGTAAACTTTTTGTTTTATTTGGAGACATTTATTTATATAATATTGTTTTGTTTCACATATCAAGACTTTTTTGTTTTTCACTTTTCTTTATACCCATAAATGAGTCATAATTTGCAATTGTCAATTTACATTTTAAAACCTATATTCTACAGTTACTGAATTACACAAATACCTAACTATTTTGATTTCAAATTTACATGTCAAAATTTCACATATAATTGTTGGAATTAGGGCAAACAACTAAGAGGGTGGGTGAATTAGTTGTCTCAAAACTTTTAACACTTGCTGCAATTAATTCTTCTCTACGACTTATTGACAGATCATTATTATAACCATGAAAGCATGAATCAATAACATATGAGCAGAAACACAAATAACACACTTGACACCAAGAATTTTTAATGTGGAAACCTGGTTAAGGGAAAAACCACAGTGGGGTTAACCCAAAAAGATTATACTCTATTAAAAGTATTACAAAAAGGGAAGGCACATGCCTTCGGGCTCACTGCCCAGAGCTCACTACTCAAAAGAGGCTCACTACCTACAAGAGTGATTACAAAAGGATTAGAGATTGTTTGAACTAATGAATAGTATCTCCCAATGCAAGAATTCAGTTCCGGTTAAGCACAGAATACTGATCTTACACACTTCATCTTTACTCTGCCTTGTTTACTGCTCTGCCATAATCCTGACCTTAGATCTCTTCCCTTTCACTCTTTAATCTACTTTTTTCACACTACTACATCCTCGTACACTTACTTTTTTTAATACACTCAAATCCATTGGCTATATATATCCGCCTCAAGAAATTCAATCACTTTTCTATTGGCCTTATGAAGAACTTAACAAACAATACAAGTACTCCATTCTGTCGGTTGAATCCATACACAAATATTGATGCGTAGCAGAAATAACACTTGCAAGTCACCATACATGTTGGCCACTAACATTATATCCCATATGCAACTCACCAAAACACTTCTACTAGATCCGCACAAGGATCTAACACAAGTCGCCATGTTCTTCACATAACTATTTTGTCATATTAGGACCCGATACTCAGATGCTCATAACTTTTAATCCCTTTGTCATCAGAGGCCGAAATCTTGGACTTAGATTATCTTGACATTCCTCTACACTCCCTCAGATTCGTAACACACAATTTTTAACTAGAAAGATCCGCTAACCAAAATATTGAACTCTTCCATATACCCTGTTCCTATCTATCTAGCCTTGACAAATCTTGGAACTGACTCCTGGTATGATTTGATACTGCTCTGTGGATGTGTGGAATGGATTTAGTTGCCATCAATGACAACACATGACATGCCTTATAGTGTCTCTTTCCAACAATCTCCCCCTTTGGCATTGATGGCAACACTTAGTGAAAAATGACTAAGTGTCATGACACTTATATATTCTTCCACTGCTCCCCCTTTGATGGATTCTTCATTTTCTTTCATTTTTCACTGTCTCTCACTCCCCCTTTGACATCAATGGCAAAATGTGGGGTCCGCAAACCAAAATTTACAAATGAAATTTGTATACAAGGCCACATATGTACAAATAATCCATGTATTATATTTACATGAACTTGAGAATATCTGTAAAACTATTTTTCAACTGCACAAGTTTAGAGGCCCAACTTCTTTTCATGCCATCCAAAATTGAGATATGTCCATTTAGTAGGAATGCCTATGTTTTGGCCTTCTTCAGATCTGAAGGATTACCTGTCCGGACTACAACTTGAGCTTCTGATAAAGTAGTAAACATTGGTTCTAACTTGGGGGCAATCAATCCCTGAAGCTCACACATTCTCTCAACAATATTGTTCTTTTCTTTAACAAGATTCTTTATTTCATCAGTCAAGCTGATTGCTTGACACTCCTGACTTACCAGAGAAATTGTTAGAGGATCCAAAATTTGAGATAGATTCAACAATCTTTATTCCTGCTCCTTTATCTTCTTCTCAATATCCTCAATAACTTTGGGCCAAGATAGATAAAATTTGTATACATCACTTCCGTCATTAAGAGCATTTTGAATATTCTTTATATTGATATCAAGTATCTTTCTATCATTCCCTATTAGGCCCTTTAGCTCACTAAATCTCTTATCCAAATATTCATTCCGGATTTTAATCTCTACAGACTTCTCAAAGGACTCAAAGTGTATACTTATAGAATTTACAAGGCTCTTCAAATTTCTAGAAGGGAGAATCAGATGGATTCTTCTAGAAAGTTTGCATTATTTTGTCCAATATACTAGATGCAAGGTCTAACAGCTCATTGTCCTCTATGTGAGATTTCAATATCTTTTCTCTTGCCTTGGCTTGTGTGAAAGATGTTATCTTCATCATTTGGACGGGAGAGAGAGTATCCAGGTTGATTGGTCCTTGAATCAGTTTTGGTTCATCAAGCTCTAGCATTTCTTTACTCAGGAAACTCTTCACTGCATCTGTACTGTCTCTTGCCTCAATTTCTAGACCACCTTCCTTTCCTTGAGTTTTCTTAGTGTCAGTATTAGGACTATTTTGTTGGGGTTCATCAACATTTGCACCATCTTCTTCTGCTTTATCTTCCTTACCCTTGACTTCTTCTTCTTCTTGGTTCTTAGCCTTTTCTATTTCATGCTTTTCAATCTTCAATGAATCATCTTTAATTTGATCATCTGCTTTTGTATTTATCTCTGTATCTTCTTTGTCAGAATGATCTGGAGGAGTTAGAATACCTCCTACATCATCAATTTCATCTGTCATCTTTTCATCTTCCTTGTTCATTGTTTCCTTTTCCAGAACATAGGAGTCATCTAATTCAGTTTGTTGCTCATTGATCTTCAATTCTTCAACATCTAGAATTGAGGAGTCAATTTCATCAACAGTCTCTTCCTCAACAATAGGAAGATTGTGTCTTTTCAATGCATTTAGGAGAATATCCTGTGTATCTTTGACTATATCATCTATTTCACCAAGCATGAGTTTATTCATTCTTTTCTTGCACCTGAAGTCATCCTTCACTTCCTTGAATATCATGTTCATCTGATCTAGAGTAATCTAAGGGCACAGATTTATCAACACATGCTCCCTAATTTCAATGTCTTTACCTTTTGCATTTTCTTTTCTTAACTCCAAAATATCTGCTAGACTTCTTGGAGTTTCAAAAGTTATTTCAATCAAAGCCTTATTGTAGATGTTTAGATATTTGATAGTTGATTCCTCTAGGACCCTCTGATAAGCATCACTATGATAATCAAAGAATTCAGTCATTGGCCTTAAATTCCCATCTACAATGACTAATTTGATGATGTCATTCACAGAGAGAGTAGGCTTTTCAACAAATATTTCAGTCTTTTTCCTCTTGCTTGCCCTTTTTCTTCTAGAGGGTTTTTCCTTAGTTACCTTGGCTATATTTTTACCTGAGGCCTTCAACTCTTTGATCTCAATATCAGAATCAGTTTCTTCTTCATCATTTTCCATGCTTTTATATGTCTGGGTTGCCTTAGTTTTTACTCTTTTCCCTTCTTTTCTGGATGATTTTCCTTCCAGTTTCTCAGGATTTGTAGGTTTTGGGGAAATAGGGGCAGCAATAGAGCTTCTAGTAGTCCTTGATGTGGAGGAGGATCCTATTGGAGCTCTTCCTTGTTCTTATCCTGCTTCTCCTTCTCTACCTTTTCAGTTCTTTCCCTAAATTGTCTCACAGCTTCCTTTGTGAGGCCTAGGTTCTCGGCCAACTGCTCAACTTCTTTTCTTACTTTCCTTCTGGTTTTAGGTTTTCTGAGCTCATCATGCAATTTTACACTTAGTTCCTCATATGTCCCAAATCTTTCAACTGTTGTGTCTTTTGGCTTGCTCAAAAGGTGTTAAGAATACATATTCAAGATTTTTCCATCTACCTCATACCCCATGGGCATGATCCAAATAGATCTGGGTTCTACTACTTCCATTAAGCACTGATCAGTGTCAACCATAAAGCATATTTCATTCTTGTACTTCTCAACAATCAATTTAGGGATTCTTTCCCTTGAATGCATCATACTCTGAAAGTTCTTGAAGTATCCCCAGATTGCAGTTTTCTGTGCTTTATAGTCACCAATGTTGTGTAGGTGATCTCTAATCTAAATAGCAAATGGCTCATCATTAGTCCAGTGCATACCCTTTACTCTAGGTACCTCATTCATAAAGTAGAATAACAAACATAGAACCAATGTACCATATTTAAAAGTGTTTTTCTTATCTTTCTTGATTTTGTTGAAGTTCTCAATTAGTTGGTTATGCAATAGTTCACACAAGTTATAATCTACATTTTCCTTTAACATTTTGTATGCAGCATATATGGTCATTCCAAAGATAGAGTTCTCCCTGCTGGAATGATAAATTTTGAAGCCAACTACCATTGAAGCAAACTTGACATTCAGATCAATAATATCATTGATAGTCATTGCCCTTTTATCTAATTTGGCACTAGTTGCATCAGTTATAGTCTGGTTCTTCACAGATTTTAGCATGGGTAAACCACCAGTTGAATTCAACCCATTCACAATCCTAATAGCATCCTTTGTAATTTTGAATGGTTTCAATAGCCACAAAAACTCATCATGCATTCAGCTTAGAACATACTAGACCCACTCATCTTCATCGAATGTTGGAAACCCCATAATCTGAATGAAATGTTTTTCATGTAGTGCGTTATACTCAGGTTTAAGGTCATGATTTCATCCCTGAGATGACTCTCAAACAAATCTACATACCTTGAGTCCCCAAATTCATCTATGTTCGCATGAATATAGACCCTAATATCTTCAACATGTAGCACACCATACGGAACGCTTGAAAATGCACCTAATGAGTCAACTTCTACTAATTTGTGTGGATGCTTTTAACTTTAGGTCGAGGCCTTTCAGTAATATCAACAACTAAAGGTGTAGCCATTGCAAAAGATTACAGGTTCAAAGCTAGATAAATACCTTTTTCACGAAATTAGGGTTGGCGGGCAAATTCACTGGTCGCACTTCAAATCCTTGAAATCTCTACTCAGACACTATTCTTCTTGCTCTCTTTGAAAGAAAAGTGATTCAAATGAAGAGTGAACAGCCTTTTTATACTTTGCAAAACCTAATTTGCCTTTGTAATAAATGCTCTACCCTAACACATCCGGTTACCTTGTTTCTGCATATAGTCGACCTTTAATTGCTTAGAAAATCATCATATCCACTTCTTTTCTTCCAGAAATCCTTTCAAATGATCTATAATAATCCAAATTATTTTCTCTCATCGTGTCAGATTCAGGCACCTACTTACTGGCTGGGGGAAATTTGATTTTTAATGCTTCTTGCCCTGAGCTAGAGCTCCTAATTGAATTCCTGGAGGAACTGTCAGCACCGGATTCCGGTGCAGATGCATTACTATTGTTCATAACACTTTTCTTGACCCATGTCTTTCTCATTTCATTCTGGATCTCATTCACATCAATTTTTCCCTTGCCTTTGTCTTGTCTCTGCTCATCTAATTTTCTATTTATTGGACCTCTTCTTTCATTATTCTTGCTTCTACAGAATCTTGCAAAATGACCGAATCGGTTACAATTGAAGCACACAACATTTCTTTTCCCATTTGATTGATTTCCTCTTGATCTACACTGATTAGCCATATGTCTTAATCTATTGCATGCAAAGCATTTGCTATTGAAAGAATTGGCATTTCCTTTATTGATTGAGTTATTCATTATCATTATTTTGCATTCATTGGATCTATGACCATATCTCTTACAATTGAAGCATTGATCGGAGAAGGATGGACTATTTTGATTCACTCTATTTCTAGATTGAGTAGCTCTATGACCAAATTTATTGCACTTGAAACAATTTCCATTGAAAGATGGATACCTTTGAGCATTAGGCTGTCTTACCAAAGGTCTTCTAGGTTTGTTTCTCCTATTCCTTGATTGAGAACTTCTTTGTCTGGATCTGAAGCTTTCACCTTTATCATACGCAAGACCATGTTTATCATCAGCCTTCTTCTAACTCTCAAGCAGCACTTCAAGTTTAGCTGAGCTTATCTTGAACTTCTCCTTGTATTCATTTGCAACTTCTAGGTCATGTTTGAGAATGACAATTTGTCTTTCAATCTCTTCCTCATTGTCTCTACTTTCATGTAGATTAGACTCTAGATTGTCCTAACATTCCTCTACACTCCCTCAGATTCGTAACACACAATGATTAACTGGAGAGATCTGCTGACCAAAATATTGAACTCTGCCATATACCCTGTTCCTGTCTATCCAAACTTGACAAATCTAGGAACCAACTCCTGGTATGATCTGATACTACACTGTGGATGTGTGAAATGGATTTAGTTTCCATCAATGACAAAACATGACATGCCTTGCAATGTCTCTTGCCAACAATAATAACTTCTCATGACAAAAACAATCATAATAATCATAAATAATCATGATAATTTCTTTTTAACAAATCTAGACCATATATCAATGGGTTTTATTCAATGTGATAATTGTATTTGTATACACCATTATTAGATAGTGATAGCATAAAATAAAAAGAACATAAGAATGGTTTAATAATAACATGTAGATCCATAGAAATGTTTGAAAACACATGTAGATAGAAATATCCTCATAAATGTTCGCAAACACACATACATACAAATATATCTAGATAGAAATGTCCATATCATAAACATGTACATCTATAGAAATGTCTGTTCAAACAAATATATCTAGAGAAATATCTGGAGAAACATGTCTACGAGGTGCTACCAATAGCCTGGTCATCATGTCGGCTGTGAGTTGAGTGACCTGAGTCTAACTAAGCATCTTGCTTTGATGGATGCACTGAGCCCTGGAGATAATACAACACATGTATGTATAAAAGTATACAAATTATGTTAAAATTTAAATAGAATAATGTTAAATATATATGTGTACATGCCCACGTGTACAAACTATATGAATAATTTAAATGTATGTAAGTTGTAATGATTTAAAAATTTAAAACTCACTTGTCCACTAACATTACTGCCATCTGCGCTGATAAGGGCATGGTTCGGTGGTTAAGTCACTTGGTTGTAGTGGCAGCCACTAGATTTCAAACCCCTGCTAGGCCAACGAGCTCGCAGGCTTTACACCTTCACTGTGCCAACAAGCTCACGGGTTTGAAGTGTTCTTGTTAGGGGATGAGGTCCCCCATGTTGCGGCCACATAGGTTCATTGCTCTGGGCAAAAGAATTCGTGTGGAGCCGGAGGGCATGTCGCACCAGCGTCATCGGTCACGTTAAAAAGTTTACCAGGCACATTTAAAAAAAAAAACATTACTGCCATCGGCTAAATCACGCATGCGTACACGATCCATCCCCAAACTAGCTGTAACATGAGCTAACCCATACAAAAAATATATACATATACACACACACACACAACATTAGGACTCTATCTAGAGAAAAGTAATTTAACTTACTTTAATTTAAGTTCAAGTTTAAATCATGCATGCACGTGCACCTATGCATGGACATACATGTGTATCAGGTGTTGTAGGATGATCTGTTGTAATGATTGTATCCAGTGCCTCCTTGGCTAGCTCAACTAATGAAGTCTGAAGTGGACTAACCAAGTGACTTGGCAATGAAGAGCCTGAATGAAGAAGCATATCCACAAAACTTGACATTGATCCCGTCTGCAACTACACCTCCTCAAGTGAATCTAAGGAGGGTTGGGATGTCTGATGCTCAACACGAGGCCTAATAGGTGTATCTGCCTCTGCAGTAGCTGAATGATCTGAGGGTGGATCATGATGTGGAGTACTCCCAGGCACCTAATGAGAAGGCCTCACAGCCTGACTGGATTGTGACACACTCTATGAACAACAAGCGCTACCCACATGTCCTCTAACCTCGTGTAAAGGGATACCAAGCTCTAATGCAATAAAAGCATATGACTCTAATAGGTCCTCAGAAAGATAACTCGTTGTAGTCTGAATCATATGGTCTCCTGTCAGACCATCTATGTCTACAGGTGACGGGACACCTGTGATAGCATAAGGATTAGTAGCATGATCTGATGGTCTGGATCATCCAGGATGACTCATCAATTATCTTTCCACATGATCAAAAGATATAATAGATGTGGCAGCTACAATATCACCTACACTATCGATTGCTTCCCTTTGGGAAGCAATGACAACCTAATCAGCAACAAGGGCCAGGGCTAGGGAGATAGAAGGCATCCTCTCCCCAACCAAGGCCCTATAAACTTGAGCTTGTCAATTTGATCAATGATAGGCATCTCTATCAGCAACCCTACCCCTCCCCTGACCAAAATATTCTAGAAAATCCAAGTAGTTGACCTTGAGGCCCATATGAACCTCTGCATATAATTGTTATGAAAAATATAAAGGAATTTGGTCATTATTGGGATAACGACCATGAGCAGCAAGAAAACATGGATATATCAATGGGGCCATAAGAGGGTCTACACATCTAGTCACTTGGTAGCCCCTCACATTAGGCTTACCAACATAAGATGGGAAACATTGGGATTTGATAGTCTCTTTTGAGACACTAAGCTGAATAGAAGCAAGAGAAACATCACCAGTAACCTCTTGCCACATCTGGACAAGAATAGCAACAAGAGTATTGTTGTGTGGTTACACAACACGCCCCATTTTGACTTGGCAAAACAGGGACCCAACTTTTGTTCTGGTTTGTGTTGTCTGCTTTCTGGCGGTTTGGTAAAAATAGGTTAGGTGCATCATCATCATGAAGGTCAGGATAAGGTAGGTCATCATCATGAGGTTAGTTTGTCAAATTTCATATTTTGTTTCTATGACCTCATGATTAGAAAGAGCTTAAAATTCCATGCAGGTTTGCCTTTTACATCACTTGAAAATTCGTCCATATGAGGGAGTTATGCACAGTCAAAGTTTTGGTCAAACCTGATAATTGCTGTATGATGAAGATCATCATCATGATATTTGAAAAGCCCCCGATAATATCCTGAGGTCGAAATATCCGGACGTCAAGTTTAAGTCGTAGTAATCTTTTCCCGTCGAGCGGTCTTTTGTATCGCGAAAGGTCATCATCATGATCTTACTCTATCACCTGATAAAAATCATGCAGTCCCGAAGCATCCGGACGTCAATCTTAAGTGCTAGTGTGTTTTACCCGTCAAGCGATCCTAGAAACATCGCGAGCATCATGATATTCCAACATCACCTGATATTATAATATCATGTTGATATTATAATATCACCTTGCTTAAGAAATCTGCCATCTGCATAATTTGCACGCGCACGTCAAAGTCCTGGTGATCATCATCATCATGATCTTTCAAGGCAAGATCGCATTTCGTAATATCCTCCTGATCTCCTTTTGCGTGATCATGATGATCACCTTATCTTTCAAACGGAGGGCGATATTTCACTCCTAAGTCATGTTGACAAGATCATCATGATCTTGTTTGTTTACCCGACATTTCGCAATATCCTCCTGCCGAGAAGTATAACCTTTTGCAAATATCCTGATGACGTCATCCCGACCTGATAAACGAAGAAGTAAATATCAGGATGACGTCACCATCACCTTTCTCCTTCGGCAGGATATTTTCCAAGGCATGATCCTGTTCGCCATATGATGATGACGATGACGTCATGTTCGAAGATTAACAAGGGCCCCGGATATCCTGATGACGTCATCTGGATATTCAGCAGGATCATATTTTGGATCATCCAGTGCGGATATGATGATGATGATCATCATCATCCTGATCTTCCGAGCAGGTTACCTTGGCCGAAAAGGGGTCATTTTGCATGCACCACCTGATCATCTTCCTTAGAGGTGACCCGATATTCCATTTATCCCCTGATTTTAACGAAACATGACGGTGACGTCATCCTTTGCATTTTAATGAAGCCCGAATATGACGATGACGTCACCATCATATTCCTTTCCTCAGCAGTAGGATCTTATTCCAAACCTCCTATTTGCCTTCGTCATGATGATGACGATGATGTCTTTCTTTCCCCAGTATGCAGAAGTGAAACATCTTGATGTGCTTTTCATCAGAGCATTCGGAAGGGAGGGGCATCATATTTTGTGGTATCCTGCAGCTGGATAGAAGACATAGGAGTTGGGCATCATCATGATTTTTTGACGTAGGTATAACTGTTGCCATCGGCCAAGTATAAATATTGTCAACCTGATCATATGTGGTCGCACCGATGCGAACATGATGATGATGATCCGAAGCATACAAACAGAGCATGCAAAGCCAGATATGAAGTAATTTGTTAAGGGCGGTTATTTCCTTGTATATTTTGGCATACCTGATCATATTTGAACCTGATACACATGGAAATGGGCGGGGAAATTTGAAACGATAGAAATTTAAAAGGCCCGACTGCCTGATTTTGGTCAACGAGGGTTGACCTGGTTGTTTTATGCTGTTTATGCATTTAGTGCATATTTTCCATAGGTAAAGCCTGATTGCCTGTAGCTGCACATTGGGAGGTATGTTTAATAAAATGTTTACTTCCTGTTGTTTATCCACATGATGATGAACTTAATGTTTGTCTGTTTATTTGCAAGAAGTCCTGATGCTGCTGCTGAGGCTGAGCATTGAAGTCCTGATGCTGCTGCTGAGGCCGAGCATTGAAGTCATGATGCTGTTAGAGCTGCTGCTGAAGCCGAGCATTACAAAGTTGCGCATGGAGTCAACATGAGCCAGAAATGAGGAGGATATTGTCAAATATGCTGTTCGCCAGCTGGAGACCGAATCAAGTTGAAGATGCTGGAATATTCTGTGCCAGCTGTGCATTTGCCAACTGACGAAGCATGTGCTTTCCATCTGGACCGTTGATTGTTATGAGGGGATCCTGATCCTTGGATCATTGTAACCGTTTTCTGGCTTTTGCTCTATATAAGAGCCAGAGCTTGTCATTAAAGAACGAGAATACATTAGAATACACAGACGCATCTGGCGCAAAAAGTCAATTACTATAGAATCAATTAAGAGATCGGATTACTGAGACTAATGAGGATAGAATTGTTGAAATGTCAAGGTTCTTTCTTCAGATCACTGTAAATGTACCTGTTCTTGAGCATACTGAATGGATATGAAGTTCCAGATTACATCCTAATTGTAAATTTTACGTAATCTTCTTGTTGATTTCTGGATATGTACTGGTGAATGCTGTGTTCAACTGGAAGCGCTTTCATTTCATTACATGTTGTTGTCAACTTTTCCTTTGAAGATTTGCACTAGATCATGCAGATTTGTGGAATGTCCTGGTGAAGTATGATTTCTAGTTTTCCTTCTTTTCATTGCATGTATGGGAGCTTGTATGTGGATCAGTGATCTAAGTCCAGTAGTTTTGGGAATCTCATTCTTTAACCCTTTTCCTTTTTTTCAATTTCATAAATTCATCACCATAACTGCAAATCATGATAAATAACAAGCAGAAATAGTGAAATATGCTGAAATCCCGTAGGTAACTGAAGATCATTAGCATATTTGAGTTAAATGCATGTAGTATTGGAAATATCATGCCAAGAATCATAAATAATGGTAGAAATCATGCAAATATCAGCCTGTAGGCACATTATTTGACTAAATTCACAGTGCAGAGGTAGAATTGCTGGAGATTTATGCAGAGCAAACATCCAGAGCAGGATATTTGAAGATAATGATGATGAACTATGCAGAAACACGTAAGGCCCCTGAATGGAAAACAACAACACACATCAACCACTGAGTAACGTCAGTAGATTAAGACCTAATCAACGGAGACTTGGGATCATGAATTCTCTGAATTCATCGTATCTTTCAAGATGAGTAAAGGTTGTTGTGTAACTTTTATTCTATGTTTGTGAATGACTAACATCATGACCAACAAGTATCACCCGAATAAGCACGGGTATCTCCTAGACTCTATCTAATACATTGCAAGCTAGTTAAAATTGATTGACATGTGTCCCTATAAACCCCTGTTGTGTTGGGGTCAGAAAGAAGAGCTGTCAATCTCTGAATCTCAGTATCTGTATGCATAAATATAGAAGGTCCAGGAGGTGGTAGTGCATGTGCCATGATATATATAGGCCTAAATTTTGTGCATGTAAAAATAAATTACTTATTCCAATACATACATGTGTGCTTTAGGATGGCCATGTTGAACCAATTCTATACAAGTATGACTGATATGTCACTAACAACATAACATGATAGTGTCTACTTTGGTCTGTGGAATAAATGTATCAACATACACATCCTACATCAGAGTAGATAGGGATGTTGTGTTGCACTCACCTGTATCAACATACATTTCTTCTCTGATGTACATGTGTGTACATTTGATACATTGTTCCACAACTTCCAAACTTAGACACTAGTTATCAATGGTGTTGGTGAGGCATATCAGTCATCTTGTAGAGAATTGGTTAAACATGGCTGGATCCTAATGCAATTCCAACATGTTAAATAAATAGTTGAACAAGAGGGAAGATTTCATTTCTAAAATGCATGGATGATTCTTTTCCTTTTCAACTTGCAGAGAGAGAGAGAGAGAGAGAGAGATTTTAACTTTTCCAAATCTACACATACATGTTTAACCTTTCTTTGTGTTCACACACTTACCAAGGGAGAGAGATAAAGAGATTTCTTTTGAAATCATTATAGCACATATGTTCAACAATTAAAAATATAAAATAATGAACATTACACACTAAGAACATGGATACAACCAATGACTATACATATCCAGTTACCATGGAAATATAGAATACATGACTCCCAGGTCTACTATATCTAGTTGGCACATCCCCACCACTGCCAGTTTTGCAAAAAAATAGCATAAAGTTCTAAGTATTCCAAAATCATTGAAGGAAGCTGGTTAAATATGAAGTTCATCTTATGAAATTAAAATAGTATCTATTATGTGTTCAAATACTACTACTAGAAAAAATGTTTAAGAGATAGTTAAGATAGATAATTCACATGATACTCAACTACATTGGAATCATAAATTTACAAGTCCCTTCAGGCTAAGCTAAGTAAACAAACGATTTACAAAATTTATCTCAATTTTTTCAATCCGTTGCAGAGCAAACAAACTTCACATAGTTCAATTCAGCTTCTAGGACTCTAATTGTCCTCCAAAGAATTCTAGATGAGATGGCTTCGTATTCATTCTCTTTCTTAAAAAATGGAGGTGCTTCATTTTCTGGAGAACAAGTCCACCTAACTTGAACAAATCTCTTCAGATTGCACAACCACCGTCTCGTTGGCCATTGAGGAGCTCCTTGGCTAGAATGGAGATGAGGCATCCAAACATGTGGTGATGTGCATCCATGACAACTACCTTGGCATAGACCCTTGATTCGCTCACCATTTTGTCCTCTCCTCTCCTCTACACAACATTATACTTCTAAATTTTGCATACATGACTACTTGGACATTTGCAACAATAGATCTCAAGGAGGTTCAACTTATTGTGAGGGAGCATGGCCTATCTAAGGTAGGTGTGGCCCTCTTAGTTGTAGTGTAATGGCCATTATGTTACCAAAATGCTACCAATGCCAATTAATTTTAAATAGATTTGGCTCTGTAATGGCTGCCACTATCATGCACTCAACTTGTTAATTTTTACATTATAATAAATTGTCTTCAAAGTCTTTGCTTTCCCTTACTAACTACCAAAACTACTTATGGGAAAGTAACTCCCAAAACTAACATTTAATTATTTAAATACTAACAAGTCACTAAGGTGACTTTATTTCTAATATATTTATTTATTAACTATATACTAAAGATGTAATAATTCCAACAATTTAATGAGAACATTTAGGAAATTTAGTATGAGTCTCAAATGATTTTAGTATAGATATTTTATTTTTGATTTTTTAAACTCTTGTAATGGTGAAAAGTCCATCCCTAATACTTTTCTGCAATCATTTTGGACTTATTCAAAACCTATTGTTCTTGATGTCATAACTAATGTCTAAATGACATATTTTGTGTAGAGAATTGACATCCAATTTATACCTTATTTGAATATATGTCCTTGTTCTCTAGTGGTCCAAACCTAACCCTTTGAATATATTTTGTTTCTTGTTGTAGTTTAAAATTGTAGTTATGATTTTGAACTTGGTTCAAAACCACATGTGTGGTATTTCCCCATTTTCTAAAATTAAATTTAGATATGGACCCAAGCTAACTTGCCTCCAACTAGTTGTTACTTGTGTTGATTGAAACACAAAATATTCAAATTTGTGCACTAGGTTGTTGTATTAGAGGTTGAAGCCCTAGTTAATTTTAGACATCCACATGATTAATTAGAGTATCATATCATTGTATCATTTGAACATCTAGGAGCATTGTATTATCATTTAATCATAAGGATGGACATATGCATTTACATTTCTACTTGGCATGTCTTCAAACTTGTTCTAAAAATTGTTATAACAATCCAAGAGTTTGACTAAGGTATAAGGGGGAAGTAATTTGACTTCTCATCCCCATGTTGAATATCAGAAGCACTAAGATCAAGGCCATATTTAAGGCTCAAAATTGAAGCAAAATGGTGAAAACTATAGATGCACATATTAGAACTGCAAGTGCAAATTTTGAAAATTCGGCAAGAACATGACACAATGCGTCTGTTATTTATATAAACCCTTCAAGTAGATATGATAAAATTGGAAAAAATGGTTCAAGTTATAATCAATGTGTTTGATAATATTGGTCAACAACTTATGGGTGAACTATTACTCTTCCTATTATCATGTGGGATTGTTTGTACCATTGATACACTATTTCATGTGATTCCAAGGCATTTAACATAATTTTTTGATTGAGGCATCCATGGATTCATGCAATTAATTAAATTCCATCTAATGTAAATCAAAAGCTAAAGTTTATGTATGGGAATAAGTTTTATACTGAATATGCAAATGAACATCCATTTATTCATTGTTAGATGGTTGAGGAAGAAAAAATTGTTTACATAGAAGAAGTCAACACAAGAAATGCCTAAAAATAAAAAAACATAGTCATACAAAAGAATAGAAAGAGGAAAAGAAAGAGGAAGATTCCCCACAAGATGGTATTAATGTTAATTATCGAGATGCTTTGGGTTCTTTAGATTTTGCATCTTCCTTTATGGGAGAGTATAAGATAAATGATCATGATTTTCATAATCCACCTTATACATGGATCCATCTATATATGGGCAGATGCCACAAAAGAAGAAAGATACTGCTAAAGATTCTAAAGTGGCTTGTGTATGTGATAGAAAATCAAAGACTAATACCTCTAGTGCAAATTTTTGTATCTTATCTACATCATTTGTAAAGACATATTGCCATAACCCTCCTTCCTAGACCCTTTTTTTGTTTATTTAGTTGTCTATTTTTGTCATACTTATGTTTACAATAGAAAAATGATGAAATTATACATTCATATATTTCCATGGTAACTCCATATGATTTATAGCATATCCAATACAAGAAACATCACAAAAATACATAAATTTACACATGTAAACTACAAAATTTGTGTCACTATCCAAATAATGCTTCTTGGTATATGGTGAGGGTAAGTGCAAAAAGATGGGGGGCCAAAAAGTGGCCAAAATAATTTCAAAAAAATTTAAGTCATAACGCGAGGGCGTTATAACGCGCTCGCGTTATAATGTGCTCGCGTTATGGCTTGGTAATGACAAGCCACAGGCTCGTCATTACCGAGCCATAACGTGAGCGCATTATAACGCGCTCGCGTTATGGCCAACTATAAATTAAAAAAAAAAAGCAAGTGAATTTCATTTCACTCCCATTTTCTCCTCTGCCCGCGACCTCCAAACCCTCAAAAACGCGCTCACATTCTGCAAAACGCCAATCAACACAAAAATCTTGTCAATTCATCGCCAAAATGCCGCCGCGACGTCGAGCACGCCAAAGAGGTGAGTTATCTTTGTTTTTTTGTTTGAATTTCTTTCTATATAGGTAGGTTTTTGTTGATTTTTGATGTATATTTCGTTAATTGTCAGGAAATGTTAATGCACCTCCTCCTCCTCCTCCTCAAAATCCACAAAATCTTGAGGAGGAAATACCTACAGAACAACAACCTCCTCCATTCATTCCTCGACATGCCCCTGGAACACAAGATAATATAATGGGGCAAATTGAAAACAACAAAAAACAAATTGAAGATATAATTGCAAGGTTGAAAGATCCTTCCACTTCAACCTTGCATAGGTCCATGCTTGCCGAATCTCTTGAGTCTATGTTAACAAATGTAAATTCAATTAGCAAGCAAATAACTAGTTGGACCGATAAAAAGAGAGAGTTTAGAGATTACTATGCAGATAAATTGTCATACCAAGATGTCAAAAAATTACAAATTACAAAATTAGACTTGTGTTCAATTTTTACAAACCCACAAACAAATCAACCTCCACCCATTACATGCAAGAGGTTCCCTATCCATTGGTGCAACAACCAAGCGATAAGGGACAATTTCGGGTAGAGGTGGTGGATGGTTTTTGACCATCCTCCATGCAATAATAATGAGGTCCCGCAATACTTTTTGAGGAAACTCTACTGCGAGTTTGTCCTCAATAAAGTGCCAAACTATTTTGATATGCGGGACTTCCAAGGTAGAGGTGGGGGCTCAGCACAGGATAGACCAGGGGCACGTCTTGACCCACAGCGGGTAGTGAGACGAGTAATTAGTAGACCAGCCCACGAGCATGTTTCTATCCCTTCCATTGTGAAGGAGAGTGTTGAGGTCGATACACTGAGGTCGATTAGTGCCTTGACCCAGAGCATCATAGAGCATGCCAATCCTGCAACACAGAGTGGGTTGGGAGATAGTGCGAGGAGTAGGGTCCCACCACATACTTGCCAGGCTTGCGAGTCAGCCTGTGGTTATGACCCCATGGATAGTCAGGACGCAGGTGCATAGGCTACATCTGCAGCTGAGCAGATGGTGATGACAGATACCCTCCTGAGTGAGACTTTCGGCCTTGATACTCAGGTAAATATTAGCAAGTTTATTGAATTTAATTTATTAAATTTCATTTTTGAAATACAAGATTAACTAATTTAAATTGATGATTTTAATGAAATTTCAGGGTCATAGCGTCGATGCAGTTTTCAGTGGTTCTCCACCTACATTTATCACTAGATCATCTACTGTCGAGGTATGTAACTAGTAAACAATTATAAATATTACATGTGAATAGCATCATTATATGAATGGTATTCTAATTTCTGATTTTGGATGTTGAATAGGTTAATACTGTAGATTTCATGGCAACACCTGCCAGCGGTGGTGGACTTCAAAGCTTTACGGAGGTAATAAAATAAATAGTTTAATGAATGAATTGTACTTACTAAATTTTTGTATGTGATTTGTGTGTTTTATTGTGTGTACTTCCATGTTTAGATGAACATGTGTGTATTTTAGGAGCCATGATTTGCATCACTATTATAGTTTTCGTAATTGAATAATGTTGTTTTATTTCCAGATGATGCAGGCTATGGAGACACCTTCCCATGTTCATAGGGCAATGGAGCAGGGTGTGGCCTCTGCGATTCATAGCTCTATGGCATTGACAGGGGTATGAGGCAGATTAGTAAATTTCAATTTACATCCATTGTTATAGTTGTCTATTTTTGAAAAATCAAAAGATTATTGATTTGAAGTTTAATTTCTATCTAGATGGTTTCTATAGGACATGACATCACCAGGGCCTATTCCTGCTACTGAGACAAGCGAGGAGACAGATTATATGTTAGCGGTAAGTGATTATTTTGTTAAATGTTTCATTTTTTTATAACATGTAATTTCTATATATTAATGTCTATACTTTTTTTTGTAACAGGTAAAGGTGCAGGAAGAACTAAATAGGAGGAGTAGCCCTCGGGTTCGTAGTAGACCACCCACATGCATGTGTCCATCCCCTAGAAGATCAAAGGCTGCTCGTGATTTATTCTCTTCACCAGCCAGAGGGGAATGACTTTTATTGTGTTCCTTTGTTGTATGCCTATATGGCATTTGTGGACATATATTTTGTATTGTACATAGTTGACATTATATGCCTATATGGCATTCTTGTAAGCCTATATGGCTATTTTGTATATATGTTATACTTATATCGACAGATATTTGTTATACTTATATCGACAGATATTGATGTATGCCTATATGGATATTTGGTTAATACAAATCTTTTTTATTGATGGCGTCCATACTTGCATTATAAATCCACTTTTGAATGGATATTTGTAGATGGCTACTTCAAATATTTAAAGTCCAATTGTATTACATAGGATGTTTGCATTTTCTTTGATAGGCTTGATAGGCCATGGATTACATGATGGTGTTTGATGGAAAAGTATGGTACTAGAAGACTCTAGTTCATTCTTAATAGGCTTGTGATTGATAATATCTTTGCATAATTGCACTTGATCTTGGATCATGGGCATGTTGTTAGGATTTTGATTGCATTGTGATGTTTGATGGATAGGCATGGTGTAAGATACCCAACTAGTTCTACGAAAATTTTTCCTTACTTAAATAATTTTACTTGCTGTCAATTCATTAACTACTTCAACAACACAAAGATATACATCAAAGATAACGACTTGAATGAATCAACCTTAGAGTTGGGTACTTGTCTAGTTATTTGACTCAATCAACTTGCAATGTCTTATTACATGGATAATGCTTTCAATAGCATGAAGTTACAACTTATTCAATGGATATACAAAAGAAAGGCCTTGAAGCCTTGATGTTTACAATGGCGTCTACACTTGATCAACTCAATCAAACTCAATGATGTCAACTGAATGTCAACACCTCACAATATCACAAGGGAGCATCACCTTGCTTGTTGCATGGATGAACGTCATAGTTGCAAGACTCTTAGGGTTAGGTGCCAACTAAAGGTAGTAGAGACCAGACTAGGTGCCATCCTAAGCTGGGCGCTTCCTTGAGGTGGTAGAGACATGGATGAACGTCTGGTGGGGTTTGATGACTCTATATTGACACTCAAATTCACTTAGGCGCAATATTAGTGTTCTTCTAACTAGGCGCCAGATAGGAGGATTCTCAGGGGTTTTGGCGCCTAGGTTATAACTTGTCAATTTCTCAAAGAATCTTTGAAACACTTGACTTCCAAGGATTATCATCTTACCCTCTGATGGAGCATCTTGTTCCAAAATTGGTCTTGGGGACTTGCATCTCTCTTAGGCGCATGTTTGGAGTAATGTCAACTGGTATCAGCGCCTATTATCTCAATTCACACTTGACATCAAACTTTTGAAGCTCTTTTACCCTAGCGCCTTTATCTTCTATCAAGCGCCTAACATTCTGGAGGTGAATTCCATCTTAATCTAAGTCTTCAAGGTACTTCCTGTTGTGACCAAATCACACATCACCCCATCGGACTGGGGACCCCCTCTTTTTTGAGCTTAGATGCTTTGCATTGATTTATGCAATCTCATTTCCAAGTTGTCAGGGTCTTGAATATTAATGATGCAGAGGATTAGATTGTCCATGAGTTGGTGCCTTGAAGTGACTTGAGCACCTTCAGTTGCCTTGAAGTTGGTGTTGGCGCCTAAGGAAGGTAATGAGTCTAGACGAAGCACCTTAGATTGGTTGATAAAGAAAGATGATGCGCCTTAGGAGGAATTGGCGCCTTGAAGGATGATAAAAGGGCTCTTTGAAGTGGCAGAGAGCATGAAGTAGAGCCTAAGCAAAGGTAAGTGACTCATGCCCCTTGAATGCCTTGTGTCAATCAAAATCAAACTTCAAACTTCCATCTAGCGCCAGGATGAAGATCAAGTGGAAATGTGCCTTGGAGTTGAGGTTGGTCCATTTCAGAGTAAATGAGTGCCTAGAAGCATAGGCCATCATCAGGAAAGGTTTCGTTGAGTTGAATTTGCACCTAAGAGTAGAAGCGCCTTACTAATGGAATGAGAGCGCCCTAATGATTAAAGTCTCCAGAGATGAATGCCTTAACCAATCTAGTACCTTCAAGAGGATGGCATTTAAGGAGTATTCTTGGCATGTTGAAGTGACTTGGACGCCTTGATGGGGAGAGGTCTTGATGAAGAGAGTAAGGTTGAATATCTAAGGGTAATATGCGCCACAGATGATAGAAATTGATCACCTTGGAAGGTAGAACACTTCAAATGTTTTCAAGGAATTGGATAAGTCATTTAGCGCCTATAGTGGGAGGTATTATTTTGGCGCCTTGGACAAGATTGGGCATCCAGAGAAGATTTGCTCAGAGTACTCACTTAGTGCCCTAGGGCCAACTCAAGTAGACATTGCACCATCTAGATCAAACCTTGAAATGCGCCCAGAGAAGACATGAAGAAAGATATGCGCCCTGTGTTGGAGGAATCAAGTTGGATAAGTACTTGAAGAACTTGAAGAACTTGCATTAAGTGTTTTAGCGCCTTGGATGAGGATATTAGCGCCTTGGTATGGTTTGGAGCACCTTTAGCTATGCCTTGAGGAGATTTTCTTACATCTTAAAGGAGGTTCTGACACCTTGCCCCCTTTGGTATCTAGTGCCCTAGTGGCTTTAACCTAATGCCTTTGGAGTCCAAAATGCGCCTTTGAAAGTTGAAGTGAACCTTGATAATTGGAGTCTTCATAATGAGCGCCTAGGTCTTGTTGAGTAGAATACCCCACAATTTGCGCCTAGGTCTTTAAGAAGAGTAATGATACTTGAGATAGAGCACCTTGAGGAGGTAGTTGAGTGCCCTGGATTGAATAATTGGAGTTCAAGGAAGGTTTGAGCACCCAAGGCATATGGCTAGAGAAGTTGTAGAAAAGACCACTTTTGGCGCCTTAAAAGTTTGAATGCTTGGGGAGTTTTTGCAAAGATCTAGTTTGAGCGCCCTTATGCCCTAGGATCATCTAGTTTGTGCATCTTGTAATGAGGAGTTCATGTAAGTTTGGAATGAGCGCCTTGAATAAGTGTAAACTAGCCTAGAGAAGGGTATGTGCGCCTTGAGCATTCCAGAGATAACTGTGCGCCTAGAATAATATGAGCACTCATGATGATGATTAACGCCCTGATGAGACTATGAGAGCCTTGTTCAGGAGATACCTTGTTTGATCATAAAATGCGCCTTGAGTCTTGAAGGTTTTGAGCGCCTAGGTGATTTGGATGTTGGGATGTTGGTATGCGCCCAAGATTGAGGTAAGTGAGCACTTGTAATGGAGGAGAGCAATGAGATGGAATGTCTTGTAGAGATTGGCACCCAGAGACCCATTTTTGCACCTTTGATGATGACCATTTTTGCATAAGAGTTTGGCACCTTAGATTTGTAAACTTTCTCTTTGGGTGCCCCTGAGTGAATGTTGGCACCTTGGACAACTAAATACGCCTTTGATGGAGTGGAGCCTAGAAGGGGAGTAGGAGGAAACCCAATCTTCAAGATTCATCAAGTTTCAAAGTTTAGGTCAGAGGTTATCCACTTTATCCAAGGAAGGTGTTATCATCTACACTCCAAGAAGGTAATGTCAAAGGCCATCATGAAGGATCACTTCATCAACTTCAAGTCCTTCAAGTTCAAGTCCTTTCACCTAGCAAGTCCAAGAGAGATTTCTACTCTGATTCATGAAGTAAGCTTATATCATCCTTATCTACTCTGCGAGAAGAAGAAACATTACAAAGTCAATCAAATGAGTTACAAGTACCATACATCCAATTGCAAGGAGTGAACCACCTTAAGGAAAAATAGTTCTCTTGAAGTTACTTGAAATGTCAAAAGGTTTAGCGCCTCAAAGTAAGGTCAGAGGTGAGGTTAGAGGTGAAATGCGCCTTTGGACCATTCTGGCGCCTTGGATGAAGAACCTATATCTTGAGCCTAAGAGGTAAAATTTGCACCTTAGTGGATTTGGAGAGTTACAGAGATTAGAGAAAAGCACCTTGAAGACAGAGTTGAGCGCCTTAAAAGAGGTAGCTCATCAAAGATGATCAAATTATTGAATGAAGGTAGGCACTCTTTGCCTTCAAATTGGTCTCATTGAGGTGCCTAGGACAAATGATCCTTGATTGCATAAGTTTGAGGGTATATCCTCCATATATGCAAGTTGAAGAAGAGCTTCAGGATTCGATTGATAATGCTCGAGCTATCATAAGACAAGGCACCCATTTTGTTCACCACTTGTAGCATCACTTGTTCAAGGCGCATGTGTGATTTGGTCAAAAACAGGCGCCTAGAGTGAATAGGCTTTCATCCTGACTTAATACACTGCCTCCTTCTGACGATTTTTGGGGCAGCAGAAAACCTTTCACCACGGGCAAATGCCTCAGAGCTATAAAAAATCGAGAGAGGTTATTGTAGAGGCACTCTACATGATCGCGTTGCCTTAGATGGAATGTTTCTAAGTGACACAGTTTTTGAGTAACATCTCGTCAAAGATTGCTACCTTTTTGTACTTTGGACTCTTCAAGGATATCGTCGGTACAATGTAGCTCCGACTGTTTCAACATGTTTGGGTGAAAAATAGGACCATGCCTAGCGTAAATGTACCCATTTGGACGCATTGGAATAGTCAGTTTGGTCACATCAGGAGCAGGACGAAAGTTACACCCCTTTGCAACTTTACACTGCCTCCTTCTAATGATTTTTGGGG
Source organism: Cunninghamia lanceolata (assembly GCA_027924645.1). NCBI lineage: Eukaryota > Viridiplantae > Streptophyta > Pinopsida > Cupressales > Cupressaceae > Cunninghamia > Cunninghamia lanceolata. Next base: position 7,217,409 of record BSBN01000635.1, on the reverse strand, counting down.
CAGCAGAAAACCTTTCACCACGGGCAAATGCCTCAGAGCTATAAAAAACTAAGAGAGTTTATTGTAGAGGCACTCTACGTGATCAGGTTGCCTCAGATGGAATGTTTCTAAGTGACATGGTTTTCGAGTAACATCTCGTCAAAGATTGCTGCCTTTTTGCACTTTAGACTCTTCAGGGATATCGTCGGTACAATGTAGCTCCGACTGTTTCAACATGTTTGGGTGAAAAATAGGACCATGCCTAGCGTAAATGTACCCATTTGGACGCGTTGGAACAGTCGGTTTGGTCGCATCAGGAGCAGGACGAAAGTTACACCCCTTTGCAACTTTACACTACCTCCTTCTGACGATTTTTGGGGTAGCAGAAAACCTTTCACCATGGGCAAATGCCTCAGAGCTATAAAAAACTGAGAGAGGTTATTGTAGAGGCACTCTATGTGATCCCGTTGCCTTAGATAGAATGTTTTTAAGTGACATAGTTTTCAAGTAACATCTCGTCAAAGATTGCTACCTTTTTGCACTTTGAACTCTTCAGGGATATCGTCAGTACAATGTAGCTCCGACTGTTTCAACATGTTTGGGTGAGAAATAGGACCATGCCTAACATAAATGTACCCATTCAGATGCGTTGGAATAGTCAGTTTGGTCGCATCAAGAGCAGGATGAAAGTTACACCCCTTTGCAACTTTACACTGCCTCCTTCTGACGATTTTTGGGGCAGCAGAAAACCTTTCACCACGGGCAAATGCCTCAGAGCTATAAAAAACTGAGAGAGGTTATTGTAGAGGCACTCTACGTGATAGCGTTGCCTCAGACGGAATGTTTCTAAGTGACACAATTTTTGAGTAACATCTCGTCAAAGATTGCTACCTTTTTGCACTTTGGACTCTTCAGGGATATCGTCGGTACAATGTAGCTCTGACTGTTTCAACATGTTTGGGTGAAAAATAGGACCATGCCTAGCGTAAATGTACCCATTTGGATGTGTTGGAATAGTCATTTTGGTCGCATCAGGAGAAGGATGAAAGTTACACCCCTTTGCAACTTTACACTGCCTCCTTCTGACGATTTTTGGGGCAGCAGAAAACCTTTCACCACGGGCAAATGCCTCAGAGCTATAAAAAGCTGAGAGAGGTTATTGTAGAGGCACTCTACGTGATTGTGTTTCCTCAGACGGAATGTTTCTAAGTGACATAGTTTTTGAGTAACATCTCGTCAAAGATTGCTGCCTTTTTGCACTTTGGACTCTTCAGGGATATCGTCGGTACAATGTAGCTCCGACTGTTTCGACATGTTTGGGTGAAAAATAGGACCATGCCTAGCACAAATGTACCCATTCAGACACATTGGAATAGTCAGTTTGGTCGCATCAGAAGCAGGACAAAAGTTACACCCCTTTGCAACTTTACACTGCCTCCTTCTGACGATTTTTGGGGCAGCAGAAAACCTTTCACCATGGGTAAATGCCTCAGAGCTATAAAAAATTGAGAGAGGTTATTGTAGAGGAACTCTACGTGATAGCGTTGCCTTAGACAGAATGTTTTTAAGTGACACGGTTTTTTAGTAACATCTCGTCAAAGATTGCATCCTTTTTGCACTTTGGACGCTTCAGGGATATCGTTGGTACAATGTAGCTCAGACTGTTTCGACATGTTTGGGTGAAAAATAGGACCATGCCTAGCATAAATGTACCCATCCAGATGTGTTGGAACAGTCAGTTTGGTCACATCATGAGCAGGACACCAAAAATGCAAAAGTTGCTTTGTGCAACTTGACAATATTGACACTTTTTTGCAGCATGACTCAAAGACTCAAACTGACCCCAAATGACTCAAAGTGACTTAAAATCACCTTGATTTGGTGCCCAATGTACATTATAGAGGTCAAGGCTCTCCTTATCATTCAAACATTTTAGATGAGCGCATAGGAAAGGAAAAAGCTCTAAGTTTCATCATCATGACCACCTAATATCAAGAGACTTTAATGCATTGATTTGGTGCCCTATATGTGAAGGAAGATCTAAAGGCATGAAAGTGGATGTCATATTGCAAGAGTTTGGATCATCAAAATTGAAAGAAATAAGTCTATTAAGCTTGGGCGCCTTTGGTCTTCTTTTCATTCATTATGAGCGCCTTGGGAGAATGGTATATAGGTCATCATCATGATTGGGCGCCCTGGATCCAGAGTGTTGGAGAGATCATCAAATGGTGTCTAGTAGGGTGAGTTATGAGTTTGGTCGCATCAGGAGCAGGACACCAAAAATGCATAACATGATGATGTAAAAATGTGTACATATGTGTAAAAATGCAGGAGGAAATAAAAAAAGACAAACCTTACAAATTAATGTGCATACTTACAACTCAATGTAACATAACTTTACAAAATCAATGTGAATACTTACAAATTAATCTAATGAACCATCCGGGTCTGCTCTACTCTTTATTGTGTCAAGTATTGCTTCATGGTCAGACTCACGCACCTTCCACAATATTTTGTTCAAAGGTCTACCCCGATACTTTATCAAATGAACATTGGATGCCACGACAAGGTTCAAGTAATGAAGAATCTTCCGATGCATGTCAAAAGTCCTGAAATAGCCAAATATTAACACTCATATGTGGGTACCTTCTAAGCCATGTTCCAGTAATAACCACTGATCCTGTAGGGTATTCGATGTTTTCTCCATCTGTAACAGGGGCCTCCAATTTCTTTTTGGCCTCAACACAAAGACATAAGTAATAATTTGTTCCCTCTTCATTATCTTCATCTGCAATAACTGCATATACGTGCCCTACATTGATATGTGTAGCAAATTAGATGAAATTAGTCAACATTACAAAAACACTACAAAGTAAGATGACATTACCTAGTTGAACTAGATGAAATTAGATGCATATACGTGCCCTATATTACCTGGTTGAACTAAATCTGATATGTGGTCAAAGTCAACTGACGATTCCATCTGTGTTAGTTCCAGTGCCGTCAAGGGTCGATACGTGTCAAGTGGGCTGAGATAACTTAACTGCCATTCGTCAACCCACTCCTTTGACTCGCACTCATCCCAGACTTGAATTGTACAGGAAGAACAAAAGCATGACATCTTTCATGTATGGATACTCCATGAACCTGCAATTGAGCTTCTGAAAGAGTGCATCTCATTTGATCCTGTCAGTGTACAACAATCCTCATATGGTGCAATGTTAGTATCATCTATCAACCAAAAAAATCTACGAACTAAAGACTTACCTTCATTACCTAGACCCATGGAAGCATTACACCACTCGACAATCAATTTTGCATCTGTCAACTTTGCATTGTCTTTATACTTTAACTCTTCTCGTGCTATGGCTCTTTTGATACATGCTCCTACACCATCATGCTCCCCCTTTCCATGCCCGGCCTCACAAAAGTTCCACATATGTTGAATACCTATAAAATTATGCCTCCTACTCAACCAATAGAAATTCTGCGAGTTCTTAAATTGTGATGCACAATTATCCGACCATATGATATGCTAACTGAACGATATGCCCCTTCTAGCCAAATCATTGTAGAACACCTGAAAGCAACCTTGCACGAACTCCGTAGAATGCGTGCGATCATCACTAATATAGAAATTATACTCCCTTATGATCTTTCTGTCATCCTCTGTACTATCATTTGCATGAATGAATGCAATGTGCACAAATATAGAAACCTGTGTGGAGTTGTAATATTGTGATTGTACCTCACGCTGTGGCTGTAGACTATAGTTCTCTGCAAAGTCAATGACTGAAACAATGCTACCAATCAGAAATGTGTCCTTGCATAACTTGAATTGCAAGTCCAACCATCGAGCTCTATGGGCATGTCTTGCATACTCATACACTATGCTATCATGAAATATAGGCATAAACTGATACACTGGAATCTTTTCAATAACTAATTCACACCTCTTTGCTTCTTTACCATCTTTTGTATTGTATGCCACTATTTTATACTTGCCAAACTCTACTAGTTCATTTCCAACCGCATGTGTTATTTCCATATGTTCACATATTGGCAAATGTTGCAAGCCACCGCAACGATGACATGTGCCATCCAGGCATAATTTCTTGTAGAATATTTGACCTTCCTCTCTTTCACATAAAATTCTTGATATGAAGTCTCTTGAAGATGTTGGTGGGGCACATATGGCACAACCCTGCAAATCATTGTTAGTATGCATATCTAAACATATAGACCTATAAGCATCAAAATGGTTAGAAAATTCAATATGTAATCTACAACAACAAGTAGTGCGTGTGTGATTTATCTTAACATAGAAAGGTTTTAGCATTTCAAAATATCTTTGACAAATTTTAATTTGAGGATACTTCTCTAGAAATTTACCATAAAACTATGTTTGAGTCTCATCCAAAAAATGCTTTGGATGTGGCTCGCAGTTCTGACTACCGATTCTCCTTCTTACCACATCCCTTTGATTCAGAGATACCCTTGTGTAATTCCTCCAAAAGTCTTCAATTAGTGATCTCCATGCTTCAACAATTGGTTTATCTTTTCGTGGTAGTCTCCCCGAGAACACCCATAATTCATTGGCATTAGTGTCCTTAATTCTTTGGCATCTTCCAACGGCTCTTGATAAAGTTTTCCTATTAATTCTCAATTCTTGACTTGTCTTTCTAATGAGACGAGCTTTCCTCGTTTGACTACTTACTATAGTCGATGTAATCACACACCGTGTTGCATTACTATCTTTTGTGCATGAGGTGTTACCCACACTCTCATACGCACTCATTAGATTCTTGACAATAGATTTTTCACTTGAAGCCTCTGATGTTCTCAACCCAAGAATCTTCATGATAGATCTATACTTTATACTTCGCATCATTTCAATGAATAGTTGACATCTTGCAGTCTCATGTAACTTTTCAAAGAACAATCTTCAAATCTTATTAGCATATCTTCTACAAGTGCGTTTTGGAATCTTACCTTCCATTGGCTGCAAAATATTCTCATCAATATCAATCAAATACTTTGACTTTCTATGCAAAATTCTAGGTGGTGTCAAGTTAGGTAAATTTATCTCAACATTAGGAATTTCATCAATATTTAAATGAGATGGGTTAGATGGCATACCTTCGATCAAAGATGGAATAGATGACATACCTTGAGGTTGAGGTGGGAACGATGGCATACCTCCTTCATCACATGTGAGTGATGATGTACTCTCAACTTGAGATGTGGTAGATGGTGTCCCTACATGTTGACTTGCGGTAAAGGACGTGTCTCCAACTATGGTATTCAAATCTCTCGTACCACGAAGTTTTTGCATTTGTTCTCTTTGTGCCGCCAATACCATATCTCTTTGTGATGGTTGTGGTTCCTCTTCAATTGGTATGTCTTCATTTATCGTGTCCAATTTCCTCTTCTCACGAAGTTCCCTCATAGCCATTATTTTCTTTGCATTCTTAGCTTCTATCTCTTCCTGTGTTGGTTTAATTCTTGATCGTTTCCTCGGCATGACGGAGAATTTGTCTGTAGCATGATAAAGAGACCAATATTAGTTCCTAAGAAATGAATACATGATAATAGTGGGATTGTATTATTTTTATGTTGTAAGGATTTATTCTTGTATAGTTTGACATCATGGTATGAACTAAGGTTTGTTTATTACACATAATTATTAAAGAGCCCAAGTGTAGAAAATATACATGGCATCATGTGAGATTGTAGGTTGCTTTCTTGATTGGGAATGTGTCTATTTTAAACATGTATGATAAAGCATGATAAAGTAATTCAATCCAAAATAAGGAAAATGTAAAGAACATGCATGTAAAGACTTGACATACCTAAATAACGAAGATTTGAATGGAGAGAGTACCCAATTATGTAGTGTTTTTATCTTCTTGCATCAAACTCCTCAACAATTTGAGTTTTTCACCACTTGCTTCCTTTTCAATGGTAAATTCTTAAAATTGAATCACAATTAACATTGCAACACTACAAAAATTGAAACTTGAATAGATATATATCAAACTTGGTGTGAAAACTATGTTATTTCCTCCTTCTCAAGTTGGCAAAGCAGAAAAGGTGGTGGAAAGATCATGCAAAGGTGGTACAATGTGTCAAATGTGCATGTGAACTTCCCAACAGCATGAAAGCACTTCTTTTTTGTCGGAGCATGCGCAGAATCAGTAAGAAAACAGAGCATGTGGGCCTGGATCATGGGGGTAACCACTTTTTTATCGTTTCAATAGAAATACAAAAAGCAAGCGCGTTATAACGTGAGCGCATTTTATCCTGCTATACATTCATCACATCCTTTGCATTGATCACATCTTTTTCTTGCAAGGGCTTGCCAGATGCTCCGCCATATGATAGGCATAACAATGAAGGGGCAAGCCCTCATAATCAAGTTCGTGATAGAAAATGCCCTCAACCCTCAATGTCAAACCCTAATCCCTAAACCCTCAACTCTAATCCCTCGACCCTCAACCCTCAATGTCAAATCCTAATCCCTCAACCCTATCCCTAAACCCTCAACCCTCAACGTCAAATCCTAATCCCTCAACCCTATCCCTAAACCCTCAACGTCAAATCCTAATCCCTCAACCCTCAACCCTATCCCTAAACCCTCAACATCAAATCCTAATCCCTCAACCCTCAACCCTATCCCTAAACCCTCAACGTCAAATCCTAATCCCTCAACCCTCAACCCTATCCCTAAACCCTCAATGTCAAATCCCAATCCCTCAACCCTATCCCTAAACCCTCAACATCAAATCCTAATCCCTCAACCCTAATCTGTCATCCCTCAACGTCAAATCCTAATCCCCTATCCCTAAACCCTCCAACCCTATCCCTAATCCTTACAACCCTCAACCCTAATCCCTCGACCCTTAACTCTGATCCATCAACCCTCAACACTATACCTTAAACCCTAATCCCTTCAACCTCAACCCTATCCCTAAACCCTTGACCCTTGAAACTCAACCCTCAACCCTCGACGTCAAACCCTAATCCCTCAACCCTTAACTTTGATCCCTCATCTCTCAACCCTAACCCTAAATCCTCAACGCTCAACATCAAATCCTAATCCCTCAACCCTTCACTCTAATCCCTCAACCCTAAACCCTATCCCTAAACCCTCAACACTATACCTTAAACCCTAATCCCTCAGCCCTCAACCCTAAACCTTATCCCTAAACCCTAATCCCTCAACCCTCAACCCTAATCCGTCATCCCTCAACTCTAATCCCTCATCCCTAAACCCTAAATGCTATCCCTATTCCTACACCCTCAACAGAATCGATACTATACCTTAAATCCTAATCCCTCAACCCTTAACTCTGATCCCTTGACCTTCAACCCTAATCCTAAACCCTAAACCCTCAACATCAAATTCTAATCCCTCAACCCTTCACTCTAATCCCTCAACCCTAAACCCTATCCCTAAACCCTCAACACTATACCTTAAACCCTAATCCCTTAACCCTAACCCTAAACCTTGTCCCTAAACCCTAATCCCTCAACCCTCAACCCTAATCTGTCATCCGTCATTCCTCAACTCTAATCCCTCATTCCTAAACCCTAAATGCTATCCCTATTCCTAGACCCTCAACAGGCTCAATACTATACCTTAAACCCTAATCCCTCTACCCTCGACACTCTTATTTAACCCTAATCCCTTAACCATTAACCTTATCCCTCAACCTCAACCCTCAACCTTGAACCCTCAACTCTCAACATTAAACCCTAATTCATCAACCCTAAACCCTAATCCCTCAAACCTAAACCCTATCCCTAAACCATCAACCCTCAACACTATACCTTAAACCCTAATCCCTCAACCCTCAACCCTAAACCTTATCCCTAAACCCTAATCCCTCAACCCTCAACCCTAATCCCTCATCCCTCAACTCTAATCCCTCATCCCTAAACCCTAAATGCTATCACTATTCCTAAACCCTCAACAAACTCGATACTATACCTTAAACTCTAATCCCTTATCCCTAAACCCTCCAACCCTATCCCTAATCCTTACACCCTCCACACTCAACTTTAACCCTAATTCCTCGACCCTCAACCCTATCCCTAAACCCTTGACCCTCGAACCTCAACCCTCAACCCTCAACATCAAACCCTAATCCCTCAACCCTTGACTCTGATCCCTCGACCTTCAACCCTAATCCTAAACCCTAAACCCTCAACATCAAATTCTAATCCCTCAACCCTTCACTCTAATCCCTCAACCCTAAACCCTATCCCTAAACCCTCAACACTATACCTTAAACCCTAATCCCTCACCCCTAACCCTAAACCTTGTCCCTAAACCCTAATCCCTCAACCCTCAACCCTAATCTGTCATCCGTCATCCCTCAACTCTAATCCCTCATTCCTAAACCCTAAACGCTATCCCTATTCCTAGACCCTCAACAGGCTCGATACTATACCTTAAACCCTAATCCCTCTACCCTCGACACTCTTATTTAACCCTAATCCCTTGACCATTAACCCTATCCCTCAACCTCAACCCTCAACCCTCAACCCTCAACTCTCAACATTAAACCCTAATTCATCAACCGTAAACCCTAATCCCTCAAACCTAAACCCTATCCCTAAATCATCAACCCTCAACACTATACCTTAAACCCTAATCCCTCAACCCTCAACCCTAAACCTTATCCCTAAACCCTAATCCCTCAACCCTCAACCCTAATCCATCATCCCTCAACTCTAATCCCTCATCCCTAAACCCTAAATGCTATCCCTATTCCTAAACCCTCAACAGACTCGATACTATACCTTAAACTCTAATCCCTTATCCCTAAACCCTCCAACCCTATTCCTAATCCTTATACCCTCCACACTCAACTTTAACCCTAATTCCTCGACCCTCAACCCTATCCCTAAACCCTTGACCCTCGAACCTCAACCCTCAACCCTCAACATCAAACCCTAATCCCTCAACCCTTAACTCTGATCCCTCAACCTTCAACCCTAACCCTAAACTCTAAACCCTCAACGTTAAATTCTAATCCCTCAACCCTAAACCCTATCCCTAAACCCTCAACACTATACCTTAAACCCTAATCCCTCAACCCTAACCCTAAACCTTATCCCTAAACCCTAATGCCTCAACCCTCAACCCTAATCTATCATCCGTCATCCCTCAACTCTAATCCCTCATTCCTAAATCCTAAAAGCTATCCCTATTCCTAGACCCTCAATAGGCTCGATACTATACCTTAAACCCTAATCCCTCTACCCTCGACACTCTTATTTAACCCTAATCCCTTGACCATTAACCCTATCCCTCAACCTCAACCCTCAACCTTGAACCCTCAACTCTCAACATTAAACCCTAATTCATCAACCCTAAACCCTAATCCCTCAAACCTAAACCCTATCCCTAAACCATCAACCCTCAACACTATACCTTAAACCCTAATCCCTCAACCCTCAACCCTAAACCTTATCCCTAAACCCTAATCCCTCAACCCTCAACCCTAACCCCTCATCCCTCAACTCTAATCCCTCATCCCTAAACCCTAAATGCTATCCCTATTCATAAACCCTCAACAAACTCGATACTATACCTTAAACTCTAATCCCTTATCCCTAAACCCTCCAACCCTATCCCTAATCCTTACACCCTCCACACTCTACTTTAACCCTAATCCCTTCAACCTCAACCCTATCCCTAAACCCTTGACCCTCGAACCTCAACCCTCAACCCTCGACGTCAAACCCTATTCCCTCAACCCTTAACTCTGATCCCTCATCTCTCAACCCTAACCCTAAACCCTAAACCCTCAACCCTCAACATTAAATCCTAATCCCTCAACCCTAAACCCTACCCCTAAACCCTCAACACTATACCTTAAACCCTAATCCCTCATCCCTCAACCCTAAACCTTATCCCTAAACCCTAATCCCTCAACCCTCAACCCTAATCTATCATCCCTCAACTCTAATCCCTCATCCCTAAACCCTAAATGCTATCCCTATTCCTACACCCTCAACAGAATCGATACTATACCTTAAACCCTAATCCCTTATCCCTAAACCCTCAAACCCTATCCCTAATCCTTATACCCTCCACACTCTACTTTAACCCTAATTCCTCGACCCTCAACCCTATCCCTAAACCCTTGACCCTCGAACCTCAACCCTCAAACCTCAACGTCAAACCCTAATCCCTCAACCCTTAACTCTGATCCCTCATCTCTTAACCCTAACCCTAAACCCTCAACCCTCAACGTCAAATCCTAATCCCTCAACCCTAAACCCTATCCCTAAACCCTCAACACTATACCTTAAACCCTAATCCCTCAACCCTCAACCCTAAACCTTATCCCTAAACCCTAATCCCTTAACCCTCAACCCTAATCTGTCATCCCTCAACTCTAATCCCTCATCCCTAAACCCTAAATGCTATCCCTATTCCTACACCCTCAACAGAATTGATACTATACCTTAAACCCTAATCCCTTATCCCTAAACCCTCAAACCCTATCCCTAATCCTTATACCCTCCACACTCTACTTTAACCCTAATTCCTCGACCCTTAACCCTATCCCTAAACCCTTGACCCTCAAACCTCAACCCTCAACCCTCAACGTCAAACCCTAATCCCTCAACCCTTAACTTTGATCCCTTGACCCTCAACACTATACCTTAAACCCTAATACCTATCCCTCAACCCTTAACCCTTAAAACTTAAACCCTATCCCTACACCCTCAACACTTGACACTATATCTTAAGCCTTAAACCCTCATACCTAAAGCCTCAACCCTCAATCGTTAAACCTTCAACCCTAAACCCTATCCCTAATCCCTCTACCCTCAACACTCTAACCCTAACCTCAACATTAAATGCTAATCCGTCAACCCTAAACCCTAATCCTAAACCCTCAACACTATACCTTAAACCCTAATCCCTCAACCCTCAACCCTAAACCTTATCCCTAAACCCTAATCCCTCAACCCTCAACCCTAATCCATCATCCCTTAACTATAATCCCTCATCCCTAATCCCTAAATGCTATCCCTATTCCTAAACCCTCAACAGACTTGATACTATACCTTAAACCCTAATCCCTTATCCCTAAACCCTCCAACCCTATCCCTAATCCTTACACCCTCCACACTCTACTTTAACCCTAATCCCTCGACCCTAAACCCTATCCCTAAACCCTTGACCCTTGAACCTCAACCCTCAACCCTCAATGTCAAACCCTAATCCCTCAACCCTTAACTTTGATCCCTCGACCCTCAACTCTATTCCTAAACCCTAAACCGTAATCTATCATCCCTCATCCCTAAACCTTAAACGCCATCCCTATTCCTAGACCCTCAACGGGCTTGATACTATACCTTAAACGCTAATCCCTTATCCCTAAACCCTCCAACTCTATCCCTTATCCCTTAACCCTCATGATTAATAGCCTTGAACATAAAAAAATTTGAGTGGGACATAACGCGAGCGCGTTATAACGCGCTCGCGTTATGTCAAACATGACAAAAGACAGACTTGCGGGAAAGAAAAATGCAAGGTAAAACATAACGCGAGCGCGTTATAATGCGCTCGCATTATTTCTTGCTTTGGGAATCCCAAGCCTTGGGCTTGGGATTTGCTTTGGATTTCCAACCCAAAGGCTTGGAGTGCCTTATGAACAGTCACAGACGTGTTTTTTTATATTCTTCAAAATTTCACATAATTTCGTTCGTGCTAACCCTCAGATTTGCACGTGTTTCAAGGTTGAACAAATTGAACACATGGGTAATGTTAGGCTTTCTCTTAGCTATTTGACAATGTGATTTTTTTCACATTTTAACAATGTTAAGCCTTTCATCTTTAATTTCTTTTGTTTGTGTCTGTTTTTAGGCAAAAACCACTGTTTGGTCTTTTTTTCATTGTAAAATAACTATTCATTGAAATTTCAAAAAAATTACATATTTAGAAACTAGACTCCATTCTACAAATATTAAAAAAATAAAAAAATGATTTTCAATTACTTTTCAAAATTTATAGGGGTAGCACGGCCAAAATTCTATTTTTTAGGATGTGTCCACTTTAAAAATTAGTAAAAAATTAAATATTCATCAAAAAATTATTAGAAAAATCGGGCATAAACTACATGCTATTAGCTAATTTCTCACCAAAGCGATTTTAAAAATACCAAAAAAAAGTTGACCTTTTGAGGGAGCCACAAAACATGCTATGTTATGTTTTTTTGACAGAAACAACACCAATTTCTGTGGCTCCCTCTTTTGAACCCCTTAATCTATGCCATTTTCAAAACAAAATAGTAGTTTAGAAAGTAGACTCAGAGCACTACGAACATTGTTTTGGTTGCATCTCCAAATTTTGAGTGTAACTATGCTCAATTTCTCATCCAAGGCCAGTATTTCCTGATTTCAGAAAAAAAGTGGCCACTTAAGACCCCTTTTTGGCCCCCCATCTTCTTGCACTTACCCGTGAACAAGACTAGGATCTTTACATTCATGTGACTTGTTTTTCCATGATTCATCTTATCAAGTGAGGGATTTTTGTGCTCATGAGTATGTGTGATGTTTATCTTCCATTTGTCTATAATTTCTTGAACTTTATGTATCGATGCAATGCCTCTATGCTTAGAATATCCATGTGTGTGATGAATTTAGTAGGTTTAGTATATGTATAAGCCATATGGGAAGTAGGATCTAACAAGGATCAAAAGATAAACGGTCCTAGTTTGCCAAACTAGGGTTTGACAAACCCTAGTTTAGGGTTTGTCAAATTAGGGTGAAACTAAATTCATCTTTTCACCCTAATTTGACAAACCCTAATTTCTTTTGAAACTCTAGGGTTTGGCAAACTAGGGTTTGATAGTTCTTTCATTGTCTCAAGAAAAATTTCTATTTTTTATGAAATTTTTCTCTATTTTATTAATTGTAATGACAAACCCTAGTTTACCAAACTAGGGTTTGACAAACCCTAATTTAGGGTTTGACAAATTAGGGTGAAACTAAATTCATCTTTTCACCCTAATTTGACAAACCCTAATTTCTTTTGAAACTCTAGGGTTTGTCAAACCCTAGTTTGGCAAACTAGGGTTTGATAGTTCTTTCATTGTCTCAAGAAAAATTTCTGTTTTTATGAAATTTTTCTCTATTTTATTAATTGCAATGACAAACCCTAATTTAGGGTTTGTCAAATTAGGGTGAAACTAAATTCATCTTTTTAGCCTAATTTGACAAACCCTAATTTCTTTTGAAACTCCAGGGTTTTTCAAACCCTAGTTTGGCAAACTAGGGTTTGATACTTCTTTCATTGTATCGAGAAAATTTTCTTTTTTTTATGAATTTTTTCTCTATTTTATTAATTGTAATGACAAACCCTAGTTTACCAAACTAGGGTTTGACAAATCCTAGTTTACCAAACTAAGGTTTGACAAACCCTAGTTTGGTAAACTAGGGTTTGATCTAGTTCTTTAACTAAATTCATCAAAGTTCCTGCCTTTAATTGAATTTTTCTATATTTCATTAACTAGGGTTTAATTGAATTCATCAAAGTTGTCAAACTAGGGCTTCATAGCAGAAAATTTTCATCAAAGTTGCCAAATTAGGGTTTCATAGCAAAAAATTTTCTTTATTTAATTGACTGTAATGGAGGCCCCTGTCAGCAAGAAACTGGTGTATTTAAGTGAACATGCAAGCATTGCATATATACATATAGAAATGACACGACAAATTTATGCACCTGAATATGGGAGGGAGCTCGACATGTATGGTGATGTGGCTTGTCTTCACCTGTGATATGAGCTTGACGTGTATGGTGATGGTGATGTGTGGGGTCTTCGCCTTCGTCCTGTTCCCTGTCGCCTTCGGACGCTCGTTCCCTGTCGCCTTCATTCTATTGCGAGCTGTCAAATGACAAAAAAATTGTCATTTGAGAGTCTTAACCCTTTTTATAAAATAAAATAAAATAATGCCTTCGTTCGAAGATGGTCTTCGAGCAAAGGCATTATTTTATTTTTTTATTTGGCGCTCAATGGCCTTCGTTCGTAGACCCCCTTCGAACTAAGGCTCTGTTGATTTGCTTTTTGACTTGGCCGACAAGGCCTTCGTTCAAAGATTCGACCTTTAATTTTTCTTCATCCACAAAAGTGTAACCCACTATTGTGGGATGACCCATATATGAACCAAAATTAAAAAAATACATTAATATGAATATTATATTAATATAAATATTAATTTTTTGTTATAATATTTACATAGACTTAAAGATAAAAATATTATTTGTTTAACATTAAAAAATATGATTTATTTAATATCCAAAATTTTTGCAGGAATTTAGCCACACAGAATTTAATTAAACAAATTAATCTATTAGTATTGCCACTCCTTGTAGTGTGTTTTATTTACTCAAAATAGTATTTCCACAAACTTTGTCCTTAAGAGCTCAAATTTTCAACTAATCAGAACACAATAAATGATTTTCCGAATAATTGTTGTTAAAATTTTCTCATATAAACTTAGGAAAAATTATAATTTGTTCAACATGAAAAATAATACTCTATTTTGATTGGTTTGTTCTAGATAGATTAATAACTAGATAAAAAACTCATTGCAATAGTACTAAAACAAATCTCTGATAGTATGCTTGAAATAAAAGAGAAACTTTGGAAAAATATTACTTATTTTTTGGTGTTGGTGCTACTTAAGTTTAGGAGGATGACTCCTACATTTTAGTGTTTTTGTTATACTAAAAATATTATTACCGTTTTTTCCACCCTTAACACTTCAAAGTTTTAGGCGAATCAAAATTATTCCAAACATATAAGAGCCAATTAAATTATTAATAAATATTTTTAGAAACATTTCAAATAAAAAAGTAAATAATAGCCATAAACTATACATGTAAAAAAAATTCTTACATTTAGTCGGTGCACAAAGAAAACTATTAATCACCTTATTTTGATTACAATAGTACTGTGGCTGGTACTAAAAAGCATGTTTAACGTACTTGTTATCAGGGCCTAAATTTGATAGTCAACCTTCCCTGTCAAACAATTTTTATGACAGTTATCTATTCAAGGGTGCCTTTAAAACAATATGACATATTTTAGCATAAGTAAAATTAATTATATATATATATATATATATATATATATATATATATATATATATATATATATATATAATTAATTTTACTATTAATCACCTTATTTTGATTACAATAGTACTGTGGCTGGTACTAAAAAGCATGTTTAACGTACTTGTTATCAGGGCCTAAATTTGATAGTCAACCTTCCCTGTCAAACAATTTTTATGACAGTTATCTATTCAAGGGTGCCTTTAAAACAATATGACATATTTTAGCATAAGTAAAATTAATTTTATATATATATATATATATATATATATATATATATATATATATATATATATATATATAATCTTTTATTATATTTTATGACAAAAATGTTTAAATACAACTATATGGCCATCAAATTTAGACCCCTCTTGTTATATTGCAAGCAAACTTAGAACAAACGCTTTAACATTGGCTAGAGGTTTTTAATCAATTTTTGGCATGGTTTTTTAAACGGGATGCTAGAGGAGCCTAGACTAAAGGAATGTAAATAAAGTTTATAAAATTAAATAAATGAAAAAAAGTGACGGACAACATGCAGGAGAAAGGTAATGTTTGTAAACCATTTTTAGGGCAACATGGAAGGCACAACTAAATAGATAATTCAAACACGAATGCAAAGATAATACTAAGGATGATAGCTTGTTTGTTACAATTGCAAGTATCTAGTGTTGTTTTTATATGCATTAGGGAAAAAGACCCTATAGGTGAGATAGTTCTAATGGTTGAGATAGTATATGTGCATTTCAAGGCTAATATTTTTTGAAGTTTAGTACTAGTAGTTGTGACTTTAAGGTTGTTAGTGTTACTGTAAGTACTAATAATTGAATGAAATGTGCCCTTTAGATTTAAAAAACAACCAATCATGTGATGCCAAATTAGCGCACCATCAAAGGGGGTCTTAATGCACACCTATTGGTCCACCCTTTTTTGGGGGGAACTATTTGACACCTCAACAAAAAGCATGCTGATGTGGCATCATATTTGATGATGTGGCCCTGAAACCTTAGTTATAAGCAGGGGCATTGCCAAGTAAGCTACTGTAAAAATTTTGGAGTGAAGTGATTCGAAATTGCCACGTATGCTTTTGAGGCGTGAAGTTAGGGTGCACCACTACTGGGTCCTCTCCCCTATTATTAGTACCTGAAGTAGACAAGATTACTATTGTTTTTGCTTGCACTTTGGAATATGTGCCATGCAAAAATTAATCTTTTGCCCTATAGTTTTTTATTTTTTGTGGACTTTGGAGCAGATTATTGGAGAAAGCTGGTTTTTTGATTGAGCATTTACTTTTTAGCCCATTGGTAATCTATTTTTCAAATTTCTGAAAATACAAAATTTGAAGGGAGGGAAAAATTATAAGTTTGTGTAAAGTTTGTCTTGCCGAGCACATAAAACAAAAAATACAACTTTATTATTATACAGGTGTAGGATTTAGAAGGGAATTAGTTTGCTTTTAAATCCATTTGGCAGAAGCACGAGACATGATAGATGCTCGAAGTGATGATGCTAGAAAAATAGGTGCTGTTATTCCTCTTGCAGACACAGTGGTAGAAGCTGTTGGAGACGCAGCTGGGCTTCCAAGGCATGACAGAAAAGAGGCTGTGCAATTTGGTAAATTCATGAAGTCTTATATAAAACAAAATCTCCTCCATTATTTTCTCACACGGCCCCTCTTTAGGTCCTTAGATTCCATGGGATTTAGGAATAAGATCAAAATTAGATCTCCGTATTTGTTAGTAGTAGCACAGATTCAAGTTTTTCTTATGCCACATGTTTTGAAGATTTTCTTTTTCATCTGGCAGTGCAGGCTTTTATTGTGTTTTGTAAAATTAGTAATTTAAAACTCACTTGTCTATTATAGAAGTCTGTATAAATCATGCCAGTAAAATTAATCTGAAATATATCTGCATTGAAATTCTTTTTTCTTTTTGTTTTGGGGATGGAATATGTAAATGACTTGCTCTGCAACTTGATTTTAACTTTTTTTTGGGGGAAAACACATCAACAAATTGTTCTGCAACATTTTGCAATGGAATTCTTCATTCTGACTTTTACGGGTTAAAATGGGTCATGCTGCAACACATAGGTGTTGGTGGGTCTTAAAATTATCCTAAATCCTTGCCCTTTTGATGTGCAGAAACAAGCCCGGGGCTGTCTATATGTCAGATATGGATAAACTTCCTGTTGAAATTGTTGGCAAAATTTTGTCTTGTCTTGGTTCTACCCTTGAAGTTGTAAGAGCATCCTTTGCATGCAGAAAATGGAGAGAAGCTTAAAAAAATCACCTGCATACGCTTTCATTTCCTTACGCAGATGGTTCTGGTTACAGGGAACTTGGTGCCAGCAGTCTTGAGATTCTTATAACCCAAACCATTTTTCAAACAAATAGATTGCAAAATTTGTCCATTTGCAAGAATGATTCAATTGAATTCTTAGCAGCCCTTGTGATTGCTTGGCTTATGTACACACCAGAGGGACATTCCGCAGTTTGGTATATATGATCCGTTCAAAACCTAGTTTATGTATTGTGGAGAAATGTGGGAGACAGAAGCTTGAAAATTTAGTTTTAGGGCATACTATAGTATCAGGTGTGGAGCCTAGTTGCCAGAGATTTCCTTGCCTAAAATCTCTATCCTTGCACTGTGTTAGTATTTCTGGCATAGAATTGATGCTTTTGTTGACTGTATGTCCGAAGCTTGAATCTCTCTCTATTGTGAACCCTGATCTTACAGTTCCAGATGGGGTAAGTTATTTGGAGTTGAGCAATTATAGCTTGAAGAATATGTATAAGATGGGGCAATTTATTTGTAGTTGAGCAATCCTAGCTTGAAGAATGTGTATATGGAAGAACTAAGCTTAGATAAATTGATTCTTGAAGCAAATAACTTAGAGAGTTTACATTTTAAGGAGACTACAATTGAGCTTTTTGTAGTCATTAGTAAGGGAAATCTTTTATAAGATCTTTTATCTTTCTATGTCTAAGTTTTCTAATTAAAACTAAATAATGGTAAGAAGCCCTTTTCTAATTTCTCTTGTAAGTTTTCCTTATTTAAGCTAAAATCCTATGCATTTATTGAAGCAAAGATTAAAGAACTTAAAACAAAATAATCTTTTTGTTGCATATGAAGCTAGCTAGAGATACTGTTGTTCTACGAGGCTGGAGCTGTTGGGCCTAAATTTGTCTGCCCCTGTACATGATGAATCTGAAGCTAGACAACTCAATACTTTAGGTGTGAATGTTAAAAACTACCATGTTCAAAATCACATATCAGTCATAACCGGCACTCATGCCTAACAGATTAAAATATGAGAGACATTCAATAACAAAATTAACATAAAACATTGTTTAGTTTGTTCAAAAGACTTGGAGGCACAAACAGATTAAAATATGAGAGATATTCAATATTTTATTGATGTCCCATCAACTCTAGTTTGACAAAAGTTTTTGTTCCCAGCCATATTTATTTAGTTTTTGTGGGAGCATTTTTGTTATCCATGAAGACAAATGGATGATTTTGCATGAAGACAGAAAATACTAAAATAGAAAATACAGTAGTCTTGGAACTTTCAGGCCCAAGCTAAAGCTCAAGGCTTTTTACAGCTAGGACATGTAACATATTTCTTAGCATTACTTCATTGGAAAGATTGTAGCTTATCCGCTGTTTAGTTTTCTGTTGGTTCTTTGACAGCAGAGGACATTTCTTGACGTGAATGTATAATGGATTTCAAGCAATTTTGTATTGTTCATATTTTCGTTGAGTCTTGGTAAATCCAAAATATTCCTTGGCACATTTTCTAGTGGATTTCAATGTTGTCTGTATGCAACCCCAGGATGGAAAATTAAGGTAGTTTGTGGTTAAATATATCGACCTTTGCTACCCTCCCGTACATAGAGGGCCTCTCTAATAAAATCTCTAGAATCCTACGCAAGAAGGGCCTCCATTGTACTTTCAAACCCGTCTCCACTCTTAGAAACCTTATCCCTTCTATCAAAGACCCTAGAGATAAGCTTATCAACTCTGGGGTCTATAAGATAGTTTGCTCCTGTGGGACTCCTTACATCGGAGAAACAGGTCGATCCATTAGCACTAGGGTTAAGGAACATAGTGCAGACATTAGACACGATTGCATCACCAAGTCTGCCTTAGCTGAGCATTCTTACAATACCAAACACCATATTTGTCTTGAGCATGCTCAAGTCTTGGTGAAAGAAGATTGTTTTTACAAGAGGAAACTTCAAGAAGTGATCCTAATTAAATGTCACCCATCCAACCTCAATCATGATGAGGGGTGGCAACTTAGTCCAACTTGGCAGCCCTTGCTAAACTCCCTCCCATCCCACTCCCACCGTTTGTGATTCTCCTGGCCTCGTGCCATCGTCTCCTCTAGTTGTATCCCTCCTTTCTCCCTTCCTTTTCTCCCTCTCTCCCCTCTTCCCCCACTTCTCCCCTCGTGTCTCCTTTGTGCTCTATTACTCTCCCCCCTTTGTTTTCTTATTCCTCATAGGGTGCTTTGTCCTCTCGACTCAGTGGTCCTGAATCCTGGTTTCGGTATGCATTCTTACTTCCTCTCCAACTTGCCCTCCCCCCCTCCTTTTTGACCTATTTTCTCACTTCCTTGCTTATTTTTGTTTTATATATCCTCATGTATTCTTTATGTTATAGTTTATTTGGGACAAATTTAGTTGATACTTGTATTTAGAGTGGTTTTTGCTTCTTTTAGTTTTTGTGGTTTGGCTTTGGTGTCTATTTGTCTTTGTATATGTTTTATGTTATTGGTTGATTACATATTTTTGATGTCATTAATTAATATACGTTATGATTTTGTCTTTTTGTCCATATATATATAATATTATTCTTAATGAATATTCTCTTCACATATCTTATACATCATAGTTTCATATTACATATTATATATTACATGGTTACTTTTCTAATATACATATTCCTATATTATATTTATTATCTCACTAGGTGTGTCATTTTACTATTTTATACTTATATCTGTCATTCAACAATTATATTTATCTTTATATATATTTAGTATGTTATTCTTTCATTATGTTATTCGTTACATTTTATTTTATTTGTACTATTATTACCATATTGATATTTTTATCATATATTCATATTTTCATGATTTTATTGTCTCATATCCAATAATTTTTATTATTATTCCTGAGACTTTTATCCACTTTATTATATTAAAATACATCACGGTTTTGCCCATTGAGCTTTATATGTATAACATCATTCTTAGTAATTATACTTTTACACATTATTGTATTGAAGGCATCATATTTCTTAATGGATATTCTTCATTTCTTGGTATATATGACTTTGATATATTTTACTTTTCTTCTTTGGTCTTTTGTGTCAATACATGTAGTGTATTTATATCTTATACTATTCATATCCACCCCCCCCCAACACTTTTTACACTTCTTGCTATTATATATTACTCACATACATATAAATTCTCTATATATATTTATGTCTTAATATTGTTAATTGTTCATATTTGTGCTTACATGGATTCTCATACCACAATTATGCATTAGTTGTGTTTTTATTTTATTTGCCCATCCCCTCTCCTCGTGTTACAGTCCTATCTCCCCCCCCCCCTTCCTCTCCATTCCCTTTATAAGGTCAGTTCTTGCTATCCAAACACACTTTCTCCTCTTCCTGATGATGGATCATTGTGCATGATCCGAAACGTTGAAGCAAAAAACATACACAGTTTAATCCAGAAGCTCTATCTACATTAACATAGTGTTTGTTTTAATATGGCCCAGATCCATCAAACCCAAAATGTTTTCTGCAAAGATGCGAAGGAAATATCTAATTTCATAGTAAGCTGTGTGAGGATCAAAGATGCAATAATTCTGATGTGCATGCAAGGCCCCACATACCGCCATAGATTTCATGAGAGGACACATACACATTCAATATCTGCCAAAAAAAAAATTTATCAGCTAACAGAATAAGTTCAATTTTCTACTTAATTTAATATTCTTGCACATTGATTATGAAAAATTGTTTATATCCTTGTTAATACAAAATATCTGAAACTCCTCAATTTGCTTGCATCTTTAGGCAGGGACTGCAGCTGCAGTGCAACCCTTGTATTATAGTAGCCTTAACCATAAAATTTGCGAGGACAGTAGTTCACTTGGCCTGTGCACTCTATAAGAGAGTTCAAGACATGCTACTCAATTTGAGTAGCTAGTCCTAAGGATGATGGCTCGTTTGTTATAGTTGCAGGTAGCTGGTGCTTCACCTGTTGAAGCAAAACCTTGTTTTGATTTTTGTTCAATAATGGCTTAGGGTCATGTTAAAACTTTATCCAAGCTCAAATCTTGGTAGAAGCTGATATTGAATTGGATGTCACAAAAGTCACTTGTACATAGAAAAACAGGGGCGTTCAAAGATTCCAGTACTCATAACTGATTCTCCTAGCCATACTTTAGGTCCAACAAGGACAAGTTTAGTAGTTACCAGGCGCTAATCAGAACGATATAGTCCTCACTTTCAAACACCTCTGTGGAAGTTCAGTATATGCACCCACTCCCTAATTAGAGTCACAGTTTTTGGGCGACCTATGTAATTGTAAACCCAGAACATTTGAAGCCCATGCTTTTGTGTGGGTCATCTAGAAACACTCAAACAATTAATGGATGCCCAATATAGAACCATCATAACTATGTTATGCCAAGAAACCAAAATTCCCAAAGAAGCTCCAAGTTGATACAAAGATGAGTACTACCCACGAATATGAAACCTGCACCTATTGTCATATCAAGGTTCACTCAAAACTGTGGACACAACAAACATAATTGTAGTTTAAAGAAGCGGGCATGACCCCCCAAAAAGTAAGCTCTACCATTGTAATTACAATTTTACCAAGATACATAATTGGAAATACAATTGGTTTACCAAAGTCATTTGTAGATAGAAAAGTACAGATGTTCAGAGCTTCTTCTACATAGAATATTCATTGAGAGATAACTATAATTTGACTAAGATAAGAATTGGAAATCAATCATCTAGATCAAAATATATATTCGGTATGGCTGAGTATGGCCGTTATGTATATATAAACAATAAACATTACGTGGAAAACAAACCTCTTTTTTAATGGTAGCTTATGTTGTATGGTAAAAGGATGGCGAAAAAATTTCAAAAAGAAGTAAATTGACAGCTAGTTTAAAAATAGGAAATATTTTAGGCCTATACAGAAGATGAGAATGGAAAAGGTTAGTTCTATTATGAATATATGGAAACAAAATTAAAACAATAGCTTTACCCGGGGGAGTGAAGAATACCTGGAATGCAAAGGTTTCAGAATGTAGGAAAAAAATTCTACATTAGAATGCTCACATTTATGCCAGCATCTCAGCTAGACACAAAGTGGGACACTTAGATAGTGCGTGGCAGTTCGAGATATTTAAAAAAATAATAGTTTATTTTAATTTTTCTTTTCCAATTGTGTTCACCTCTTTCAAGTGGTGAAATATTTATGTGAAAATAATAGGGCACATTAACACTTATTCTTTAGTTGATAGGTGCACTCATTTGGTATTTTTTCATTGGATAGTCCTTCATTTTTTGGTAGTTTTTCAACTTTTTTTGTTCTTCAAAATTTTAAAAAAACTAGTAGTTTAAAAATAAATATAAAAATAGTTAAAAAATAACTATTTAAAAAAATAAAATTATATATATATATATATAATTACAAATAGAATATTTTGCTAAGTGTGTTGGTAGGGGTAGCCCTAAATCACTATTGTGATGGAATGTAGGAGAAAACTAAACATAAAACAAAATAAGGAGAGAAATAGATAACCCAAATTTCAAAACAAAAAACAAACACACAATAATATATATTATATTTCTACTTCAAAAGTTTACATCCAATACTTCATGCAGAGTTGTTGCTCTCTTTCTTATCCATTCCAAACTATTTTGCTCCTTCTCTAGATTGCAAAACTACAGAGCTGCCTGTGGATACCCTATTTGTGATGCTGCACTCTTCTATTCACTATTGCAATAGTCTTATTCTCTGTTATTCTCCCTTACATTCTTCTATTGCTACAGGGTTTTCATTCTCTATATTCTCTCTATTTTCTAACTGTATATTTCTTTTCTTCCTCTTTTGTCTCATTTGCATGCCCACAAAAAATTGGCTCTCAAACATTCAAACTAACCTACCACCAGATAGAGTAGTAACTATTGCACAGGGTGGAGCTCAAATATCCCCAAAAACTGATGCGGGCGTTGGCTGCATTTATGACTATAGATTATAATTAATTATTCCAGCACTCCCCCTTAATCTGAAGTCACCTGAGTCATTCAACAATTTTCTTTCCGGAATTGATCTATAGAGTTAAACCTTTGTTGTTGTCATTCCAGAGCATATCTTCGGATCTATTTCTATCTTTTTGGACCACCTCCAGAGTACCTTTCTGCATCTCTAGAGCACTTTTTTGCATTTTCGGAGCACTTTTCCTACATCTCTGAAGCTGATTTCTTGCATCTATGGAGCTCTATTTCTACATCTCCAAAGCACCTCTAGAGTTGTTCTTAGACTGTCTTTTCGGAGATGTCTCCTTTCTAGGGCTGTACACCTCCGAAGCTATCTACAATGCCAAGCTTATCTCTTAGGCATTCAAAAAAAAAAAATTGGCAATGCCTTGTTGAAAATTTTAGTGAGCTACTGCTCAAATTTGCAATATTGTAGCTCAATCTCACCACATTCTACCAACTCCCTTATGAAGTGATAACAGATCTTAATGTGCTTTCTTCTTCCATTGAAGATTGGATTCTTTGTCAAGGCTATTGAAGAAACATTGTCACAATGAATGGTTGTACTATCTTCTTGCTGCTCATTCAAATCTACAAAGATCCTTCTCAACCAAATAGTCTGACATGTTGCATTTTCTATAATATACTCAACTTCTATTGGAGAGACGGAGACAATGGGCTAGTTTTTGGAAGCCCATGAAATTGCGCTTGAACCCATGTGAAAAACATATCCTGATGTGCTTTTTCTATCATCTACATTACCTTCCCAATCACTATCCATGTAACTAGCCAGCTTAAACTCATTAGATGTGTTGGAAATCACCTAGGTCAGGGATTGTCATTAGGGTGATAGAAAGAGGTTTATCAACAAGTAATGGGCAATTTTGGCCAACTAACAGGGTTGGGTAAACTCCTCTATTCTTTGAGCTCAACTTAAACTCTGGAGGGATATTCCAAGGGGTATACCTAAGTAGGTATTGATTTCAAATCATATGAGAAACTAAAAATAGATGAACAACCAAACCCAAATCACTTTCTTAGCCCCAAATTTGTCACTAAACTAATAACAACTATTTTTTTAAGACCCCTATATAGTTGATAAATGTAGTCCTACACAAATAAGGACACATAAAAACTACAATTGCTTCTAAAGATAAGTGTATTATTGTGTATTGAAGATTGGGTAATCATAGGCTACTCAGACTCGTGCCTATCCATTGGGTTGCAGAGACTAATGTTCAATAGAGGAAAAGACAACTACACAGAAATGCACAGTTGCCTATTTGATAAATCAAATACATGAAAATCAGTACCAAATCATTGAGAATGCTTAGTAATCCAACAACATACCATATTATTGCTTATGTAATATTGAAAAGATCATTTACAAAGCCTTGGAAATGATTTAAGAACTGCCACATTCATTCAAATCAATGCTTACATTCACACCACTAAATGTGGCAAGAGAAAACTGTAACTACGATTTAGTTTGCTAAAAAGAACACGTATAAAAATGGAGAAAAACAATGATTTGATACAAATATTTGCAATATATATTACATACATTTCAATGACTATTTATACTAAACAAAGACTCTAAAAATATCCTTTTCTCATCTGCCTTCTGGAGCACAAAACCTATTGACAAAATTGCCCAACTGACCAACCCAACCTCAATGCATCAATGACTTATGCATATATAGAAATTCAAGCTCACTCCATCATTCCAAGTGTTGCAGAGTACACCTATGCCACATTAAATTCAGCCCCACTGCAATGTCAAGAAGTATGCATGTTTGGAAGTTTTCCCATTTTCTATCAAATATAAAAATAATAGGATATTTCTTGCACACTAAGTGTACCTGGAACAATAAAGAGAGACGGTTCAAACCTTCTTCTTGACATCTGTAACCTTTGACATATCCAATTTATCCTCCAAGTGTACTTGTGCATTGAACAATTTTACTATGTCAACCACCTGCATGGCACTGTTCTGTAGAATCATAAACTCTAGGTACAAATCAGCCTGAACAAATCCTAGAATCAAGCACTAGTAGAATTTTGGCAAATAAATGATTACATGACTAAAACTTTTAGTCACGACAACTAAAAATGACTAAATTCTACTAATTTTTTGCAACACAACTATAAATGACTAAATAAATGACTAATTTGATCGTCACACAAATAAATTTAGTCACACAAATAAATGACTAAATAAATTATTTAGTCACACAAATAAAAATGACTAAATAATTAGTCACAATATGATATTAAAGTGGGTAAGTTTTGATTTTTGAAGAATTTTTCGTGGAGGGAAAATGGACAAAATGTAAGGTTTTGATTTCCCTCACATTTTTCATGGAGGGAATATGAGCTAAACCTAAATTCCTATTCTGTTGTTTTTTGTAGACAAGAATGTGTATTTTGCATGTTGGGATACATATGTGGTGAACATTTCTCTTCATGGAGGTATCAAAATAGGGTGAAACGGCTACCAGGACAAAGAAGAGGGTTTAAATAACTTATTTTCAAATGGCATTGACATTGTTTCCTACAGATTGTAGTCTATCCAAGCATCATGTCACGGATTTGAACAAGTAATGGTTTAAAATATTGTTTCATCAGTGCCTGTGCCCTTTATTCGTCACTGTATTTTTCATTGTACATTCTACATTTTGCATGTTATGTTGTTTTCTAGGGCACTTCCAATGTGTGCAAAGAACTAAACACAATTTGCATTGATAGGTTCCTATGTGCCTTGTCGATTCACAACCAGTATGACGATTTCTCCAATAATTTGCTTGTCGATTCATAGAGAAAAGTTATGTTCACAGAGCATGAAGTTGTTTAGACTTTTCTTTTTTCTCTATTGGGGTATCGTGTTTCATAAATGGAAATGCCTAAAAGATTTGAGAAGGAAGAGGTTTTGATTCCATTCATTCATTTTGCTCTATTTTTCTCTCTTCTTCTTCTTGTGAATGTGAATACTTTCATGGGAGGATTAGATGGTGATAACAGGGGTAGGTAGCTAGGTATCTAGGTTGAAGAAATCATGAGGAATGATTGGAGACTCAGGTTAGTGAATTTAATCTAAATTTCTTGGTATTGTATAATTTTTAGATGGTAATGTTTCCAATGGTTCTTTGGATATGTCATATCTCTAGTTAAGAATTTATTTATGGTATTATTCTGGGAGCTATTTTGCATAGAATCAAATCTCTCTACCATCCACTCATTAATTTGCCTTTGCATGACAATGGTTTCAAATCCATACTTTTAATTCCTCTGCATGTTAATGGTATTATACCATAATATTTTTACACCTGTTGGGCGTGGATCTTCTCTGTACACTACAACAGAAGAGGCAATTAGTGCCTAAAATAGCACCAGAATTTAGTGCATTTGAGTCCATGAATTGGACACTTCTGCCAGCGCAAAACTCGGTGCCCAATAGCATCTCACCATTGCGCCAGGTTTAGCGCCTATTATAACGTCAGGTTTTGTGTCAGGCTTAGCACTGGGTTTAGCGTTGGATTTTAGTGCCAGGATTAACACCAGATTTAGCACCAGATTTTGTTACTTCCAGTTTGGCTTCTAATTTTGCTTCTAGTTTTGCTTCTTGTGTTGCTTCCAAGTTTGCTTCTAGTTTTGCTTCTGGTTTTACTTCCAATTTTGCTTCCAATTTTGCTTCTAGTTTTGCTTCCACTGTTGCTTCTAATTTTGCTTCTAGGTTGGCTTCTAGTTTTGCTTCCAGTTTTGCTTCCAATTTTGCTTCTGGTCTTGCTTCCAATTTTGTTTCCAATTTTGCTTCCAGGTTTGCTTCCAATTTTGCTTCCAGTTTTGCTTCCAGTTTTGCTTCCAATTTTGCTTCCAGGTTTGCTTCCAGTTTTGCTTCTAGTTTTGCTTCCACATTTGCTTCCAATTTTGCTTCCCTTCAAATTTTGCTTCCAGTTTTGCTTTCAATTTTGTTTATGGTTTTGCTTCCAGTTTTACTTCCAGTTTGGCTTCCAATTTTGTGTCCGATTTTGCTTCCAATTTTGCTTCTAGTTTTGCTTCCACTGTTGCTACCAATTTTGCTTCCATTTTTGTGTCTTTTATTGCTTCTAAAAATGGTTATTGTTTTGTTTACATTTATTAATTTAATATGTTTTATTTCAATTTAATTAGTTAAATATATCATGCCTCTTAAATAACTCATATGATTATAAAGTAAGTAATTTAATTATTTAACTCATATGATTAAATAACAAGATAATTATTATAACATGATCATCATCTATAATTAAAGCAAGTGAGTCAAATATCCATAATTTAATTGAATTTGACAACATCCATCCTAAGTAGTAAATTAAAATTATCATACGTAATAAATATCCATCTAAAAATCATCGACCACTTTCAATATATATAAATTGACAAGTCAATACGGATAAGATCATCATCATATATAACTAAAATAAGTGAAAGTCAAATATGCCAGTAGATCAATATCATGTCTAAATGATACATGTATAAATGATATAAGTAAATGATAAATTACGTAACTCAAAATGATACAAGTCAAGATGATACATGTCCAAATGATATAAGTCAAAATGATACATAAATTTATTATACAACTCATTAATATGGCACTGTAGGCCATGAAAATGATACATATGATAGCTAGCGACTATGAAAAGAGGCATCATAACGATATATCAACAATGATCTATGATGCAGTCTATATGATCATGAATGTCACTGGCTACTATGAGCATTGTGATCATCATCATCATCACCATCGTGATCATCATCATCATCACCATCATGATCATCATCATCACCACCATCATCGTCGTCGTCATCATCGTCATTGGCCTCAGTGTCTTCTATATCTGTGTCATCATCATCCTCTGCCATGTGATCTGTACTAGAACCAACATAATCTGGATCTCTATCATGAGGATCATCTTGATCTTCTAGAAGACCCGTGTTCTACAAAAAAAATATTTAAAATGAAAAGTTATTATTTATTTCATGCAATAATTTACTTTTCTGTTATATATCTAATATTACAACATATGAAATGAAACCATAATCATATTACATCATATCAAAGTGCACATACCATAATAAAATTTCAAAAAAGTTACAACTAATATGTCATTCCAATGATGTAAAACATGCAACAATTCTAATAAACATTAGTAAAGATCATAAAAAAATTTGTTATAAATTTAACTATCAACTATAAATTTTATTACATAACCTTAGGTGCTACGAATTACTTGGTCGAAAGCTCCCATTTTGACACAGGCAGGGAGGATGGTGGCAAAGGTTTTTGAATTTGGCTTTACACCAGCGAATTGCATTTGCTTTAAGATTTATGAAGCCTTTTCAACAAATCCATTTTGTGCATATCCTGTAGTCATTGCAGTCCATGAGACCACATTTCTTTGAGGCATTCTGTCAAACAGTTCAGTGCCTTGTCTATGCTTCCACATTTTGCATACACATCTAACAGGGCAGCGTTGTGTGGTTACACAACACGCCCCATTTTGACTTGACAAAACAGGGACCCAACTTTTTCCTTGGCTTGTTCTGTGCTTTTTGGCGGTTTGGTAAAAGCAAGTCATGCGGATCATCATGCAAGAAAGGCTGGGTAAGTCATCATCATGAGGTCAGTTTGTCAAAGTTCATATTTTATTCCAATAACCTCATATTTGGATAGAGTATCAAATTTTATGCAGGTTTGCCTTTTGCATCACCCTCATATTCGTCAGGATGTGAAAGTTATGAATGGTCAAAGTCCTGGTCAAACCTGATATTCATAAGGGGGAGGATCATATTTCTTAATATCAGTCATCTATCAAAAGATCACCCTGATCTAATTTAACACCTGATAAATCATGCAGTCCAAATATCCGGACGTCAATTTTAGGTGATAGTGACCTTTACCCGTCAATAGCCTTGTGTTTCCCGCGAGGATCATATTTCTCAATGTAACCTGATATTTCTCAATATCCTCCTGACGTGAAATATCCCCCTAATACATTATCCTAATGACATCATTTGAGTCTGATAAACAACGAAATGAACATGACGATGACGTCACCATCACATTTACTTCTCGGCGGCATATTTCATAAACATGATCCTGCTCCTATAACATGACGATGATGTCATGATGCCTTAGCGATACATGAGCGAATATCTGGATGATGTCATCCTGATATTCTGAAAGAGAGACGTATGGTCTATCCGGTCATCATCATTTCGTAACATCACCCGATATATCGAAATATCCTCCTAATGTATAAAACATGACCTAAGGGTGCGTTTATCACCCGACTTGTCAAAGATACTTTTCCTATCAAAGAGGATGTTCACTTTGCACTCAAGATGATATTTGAATATCACCCCAATATTTGAATATCATCTTGTCATTTGAATATCATCCTGTCATACGAGTATCACCCCGCTCCCGTTGCCGCCATTAACATTTAATGCACGCAGAGGTGGTAGGTAGTTCCCGCTGACCATAAAACCCGATGAAACACCTGGCGAAATCCTGAGTTTTCGTGTGAAAGATCAACAAATAAAATCTAATCTGTCAGGGTTTGCCCTAATTTTACCCTAATTGCAAGGTTAAAAGGTAAATTCACCGCCATTTCAAACTTACCTTGCAAGAAAATCACTTTTTACAGAGCACCAGCTTCCAAACCCCATACAGGCGATACTTGTGCCAACAGAGATCACAAACATGAAGAAGCACGTGATTATCAGCAAGATTAAGAGCATTTTCTGGAAAACCACTGGTATAAAGGGATCTGCATAACCAGGTAAGTAATTGAAACCCTCATCCTGTTGCTTCTGCATAGTCAGGTATGATGATTGTAGGTTCCAGTTTATGCATCCTATGATAGGTTAAAGTTGAATGAATACAGTATGCATAATGTTAATAGAGATAATTGTTATCTGCATGCATGTGAATACCCGTTGTAAGACCAAATCTTGTTAATTGCAGAATTCCATGGCTGACAAGAGGTTAGCAAAGTGTGAGGCTAAATTCAGCAGGCCCATGTTCTCATCTCCAAGATGCATCCTGTTCAAATATGGTGCAATTACGGACACCCATCAGGGGAGTACTGATTTGGAGGCCTGGTCTGCCAAGATGAACGATGAGAAGAACAGAAGCCCCCTGTTGGATGCAGTGTTCATGTCTGGATTGTGGAATGCAACTGGCTTTCCGTACTCCATGGAGTCTCCAGAGCTAGTTATTGAATGTGCACGGAATTATAATCCAGAGACCAGACAGGTGGTGAAACATGGAAGAGTATATGCAGACCTATCCATTAAGGGTCTTTCTAGGACATTTGGACTGCCATTGGGCATGAAGGTTAATAGTGTGGACCCGAAGAAATCATAAGTTGAATATGAGAATAATAAGAAGCAGGCTAGGAAGAACATGTATTAATGGAGGGCCAAGAATAGCACATATCCAGCAGCTGCCAAACTTCTTGTGCACCTGTATAAGTATGATTTTGATGATGAGTATCAGTACATGATTGCATTGCTTAGCAGGGTGACAGGCCAGCCAGATGCTGGTAGTGTCAAGGATTGGATGTATGGTGTAATCATGATGTGCATATATGCAGACATCAAGCCACTATGGGGCCAGTTGATAAGTGATGATCTACATGAGCAACTGATGAACTTGGGAGGTTCAAATTGTTCATTCTACATGATGTCTTACATTGTCTACTCCTTTGCTTACAAAGGCACATTTGATGCACTGGTTACAGATGGAAAGTTAATAGGCACCATCAATGCTGTGCATATTTGGGATCATCATTCCCAATTACAGAGAGCTAACTACCTCCAGGATTACAAACTGGTCAATGATGCATTCTCTATGCATCTGGTGAGAACCATGGAGGAGGATAGGACAAAGAGATTGAGCATGGAGGCTTAAGAAATAATCTACAGGCATGGAGCCTAGTACATTCAATTTGCCACATTTTCCTACATGAGGATTGAGGGTTTTGAAGGACATCCCCTCATGCTGCCAAGATACCCCACTGATGCAGTGATACTAATGGAATTCATAAGGCAGAGCTCCACCATGTTGAAAACATACAAGGATGCTCATAAGCTGCCACCAATATTGTTTCCAGTCACCATTGGCTGGTATATGTGCCCAGATTCAGAAAGCATCAAGAAGGTGATGGTCACCTTGAATAAAATGCGGTTGCAGCCATTCCCACTAATAAGACCATATGATCCTTATGGGAGGATACAGAAAATAATAGGGAAGCCTATTCATCAGAGTTACCTAGAAGACTTCTGGGTGGATTGTGAAGATGAAGCAGAAGCCAGAAGAAGAAGATACCAGAGGCTAACATTGAATCAAATCAAAACCTTTGACTGTATCCCCATTCCTCAACAGTTAAAAAAGGATGATGGCAGGGTAATAGCAGATGAATATGAAGAAAAGAAAATATATAATGATACCATATCTGCACCTGACCTGACTATACAGGAGGACATATCATTGGATCCTTTCATTGCCAAGACAATACAACTAACCCAAGCTTGGGTTAATGAACAGACTGAGGCATTGAAGAAGAAAGGTGTTGACATTACTATGGACAACAAGAAGAAAGGACAGGATATTCCTGATGAGGAATATGATGATTTTATAACTGAAAAAAGAAAATCAAAAGGAGACAGACTGCCTCCACAACAACAACAAACCAAGAGACCCCCTAGGGGTAAGAAAGTTGATAATGAGCCCAAGGGGGTGATTATTGAAAGGGCAGTGTTTCCAGCTGAGGAGGCAACATCAAGATCAGGATCAGGATCAGCATCACCTCCATGGACAAGGAAACAAAAGTCCAAGAAAGATCAGCCAGCAAGGACAAAACTTACTGAGACCCAAGAGGAGGGTCAGTCCTTACGACAACCAACAGAAGAGGATATCCTTATGGAGGAAGAGCCTGAAGAAGAGGAGGCCCCCTTGTTATTCAAAAGAAAGAGAAGAGCCCCTCAGGTGGTGGTAGCTACCCCGCCTAAGAGACCAAGGACCTCCATGAGGGGAGAAATAAGGCAATCCCCTACACTAGTGAAAGGGGTAGGTAGTGAAGTTGTGCACAAAGAATTTCAGCACAATGTTCCACTTCCTACCATTGTGAAGTTCAAGACTGAACTTGCAGAAGAGCAGATGAAAGAAACCTCCAAAGCATTTGAAGGAGGTCATATCTCATTAGTTGAGACAATTAATCTATCTGATGATGAGGTTGTGAAGGAGGTATCTTCACAAAAGATGGAGACCCTTGCTGCAGGTATGCAAATGACTCCTCATAAGGCTCCATCAGTACAAACAGTACTAGAGGAAATGAAGCAAGTGGAAGCTGAAAAAGAAAAGAGTCCAGAGAAGATAGCCCAAGAAATAGGGTTGGACACACTAATTGCATAGATGACAAATCCTGTAGTGGTAGATTTGACAAGTAAACAGGATGCAAGTTCTGAACATCCAGCAGGTACACCTGACAAAGGGCAACATATAGAAGAAGTGAAGATGGTAGAACGAGAAGGCCATGGTTCAGAAATAAGCCAACAAAGCCAACAAGATGCATCAGCGAAGCCTGCTATAGTAGAGGTTCAGGACAGAAGGCTGATGAGAAGGATGTATCTGAAGATCCTGCTACCAAAGTTTAGGAAGTAAGTAGCATAGGTGCTAAACAGATAGTGTTTTCAGAACAAACACCAGCACCTAAGGAGGATTCCACAATATCCACCACTATAAATATGCCTCAATAGAAGGAAAAGTCAAAAGTGGATGAGGTGATAACGGAGAAGGATCATGATCATCATGATCATCATATGGACACATCACAAGATCCTCCACCTCAGGATGATGCTCCTAAAGAAAAAGAAGTTCCTCAGCAGGAGGATGTACCATAGGATCACCCTCAGGATGAGCATCATGAAGAAGAAATGAGGAAATCACCTTCTCCATCACATATGCTGATGGATATAGGAGATAAAGGTGAACATCATGATGATGCATAGAAACATGATCAGGTACCTCCATGGTTAGAAAAAGAGGTAAACACAGAAGTAGATTTTGTGATTCAAGAATTCGATGTATCTACCTTATTTTCTAAAAATATAATAAAACCAAAGAGGAAGGCCATAATGACTTTGGCCATTAAAAGGGATCCCACAACTGGAAGAAGGTCTGCACAAGTTGCCATCCCTACTGTGGAGAAAGAGAAAGGTAAAATTACCTTAGATGAATTTCAGATCAGCACAGTAGACCTAGGGTTTGCAAATGAAGACTAGGAGGGTCAGGAAGGTAAAGATATCATAGATTCTTTGATTCAGAAGGTTAAGAAGGAAAAAGAGAAAAATAAGCAACATAAAGAGCACATTGCTCAGTTGCATGCATACATAGGCAGGTTGACTAATCTTGAGGATAGTTCTACTAATCATGCAGTCCCATTGACTGCTATTTCACAAGAAGAGGTGAATAAGTTGGATCTCATGAAACATGAATCATCCATACTAAGAAAGTGGATGTATTCCACATTTGATACTACAGAGGAAATAGTGAAGGCCTCTTTGAAGAGGTGGGGTACTCTCAGTGACTCCAGGCAAAGGGTGGACAAGTTGTAGATGCAGGCGGGTAAAAGATCCTTCCAATTGGAGAAGACATTAGATATCCTAGGAGAAATAAGGAGGATAAATCCTTAACTACTTATCAATAAGCAGGTACTGAATAATAACATTGCGTTATTGGTTGATATATGGTATAAGGACATTCAATTTGAATGTGATGTCCTCAAAAGATGTAACAATAAACTGAGAGAGATCAGCATAAAATTACATGACATGATGTCTTTTGATGCAGAAATTTTGGAGACATTGGAAGGAAAGGTGGAAGGGAAGATAGATAATCAAGATGAAGAGTTTGCAATCCAAGCTCTACATAATAACTTCCAATTTGTTGCAGATGATCCACTAGGCCAACTGACAGAGGAGATCATGGATAAACTGGTAAGGACCAAGATGAAAATGGAACAATATAATGAGACGTTGCACAACAAGAAAAATAAGCTGGACAACATTAGGAATAAATACCAGGCACATAAACATGCCATTGTCAAGGCAAAGATCCAGGATGGCGGAGAAATAGATAAAATTGTGCAGTTGTATGAATAGTTTCGGACCATCATGTAGCCTCATATACAGGGTCATCATCATCAGGATGATGAAGATTCAGGAAGTGAAGCACCTGATGATGGAGCACATGAATCTGATGAAGTAGATGATGATGTGTCATAAAGTAAATATCAGCATCAGTTCCTTATGAAAATAAGTATTCTAGATAGTTGCCAGCTAGCAACTTGCGCCATTTTGATAAAGTTGACAAAGTCAAAGAGAAATACTGACCGTAGATATTCATAGACAAATCAAGATCTGAGATCTTTTTGTAACGGATTCCTCACCTTGTTCTATAAAAGGTGCAGGAATGCCGCATTTCAAACATTTGAAACTTAATTGAAATCCGTCTGCTGAAATATTCAGGGCTCATTTCAAAGCTTTTTGTATACATCTATATCTTTGCATACTTAATGAATGAGAAGACTTGTTTGATTACAATTCATAGTAAATCTTGAGTAATCAGTGTGTGAATTCTGGATATATGCTGTGATTTGCTGCATCCCTTGGAGTGCATGTCTTCTTGCATATGTTGTGTTCATACAATTCCTTTGAAGTTAGCATCAAATGTATCTAGCTGTGGAATGTCCTAGTGAATATATGGTTTGGTTTTCTTCTCTTCATGACTGTATCTGATGTACATGTGGTTCAATAGCTGAAGGTCCAACATTAATTTGAAGCATTTCTTTCAATTTCTTTTAGATTTCAAAGCATTTCACTATCATAATTGCAAATAATTGATAATCTCAAGCAAATAATACAAAATATGTGGACATCTCGTAGATAATTGAAAATATTTAGCATATTTGAAGTTAAAGCATGTATAATTGATGAATATCATGTAAATATTTGAATGCAACTGCATCATTTGATCAAACAACTGTATAAAATGACCTTCTGTGAAGAATCTTTGCAGAAACGGTGTCATGATGATGAACTTTACGTAAGGCCCCAAAATGGAAACAGCAACACACATCAACCTTTGAGTAACATCAGATGATTAAGACCTAATCACTAGAGACTTGGGATCATGAATTCTTTGAATTCATCGTATCTTTCAAGATGAATAAAGGTTAATGTGTACTTTTATTCTATGCTTGTTTGTGACTAACATCATGACCAACATAAATTGGTGCTAGAAGGAGGGCCAACTGGAAAGAACATATAGCTTTAGTCATCATTCATTGAGTGCATGATCCTCGCTCCTAACGCTCATCATCATTATTTTCAGGTTTGATGATGCATAGAGTAAGGTAACCTCAAATATATCTGTGAATTTCAAATATTACTTAAATATTTACTGTAGCAAGCTTGTAGATGCTCATTCTGTGTAAAGATTTCTAGATCAGTCGTAAATATTGCAAGCTTTACAGTTGATCATCATGAATTCACAAATATCAGGCAATGTTAAGTAAATTCATTAAAACCTTGAAGAGTTTTGCCTTAGAATCCTGATATCTCGTGGTAAGAGTCATAGTACCCCGTTATCACCTCGTATTTGCATTATCTTTGCAAATATTTCACAAATATCTAGTCAGATCAGTCATCCGATCATAAATATCACCTTAGCTGGTGAATTTCAACTGATATTTGCAAAGTTCCAGCCAATTTGCCTTAAAATTGAGAAATCTTGGCTCACAGGATAAATACCAAGAATTACCTGTTAGAGGTTTCAGACCTAGAACTGTGGACATCCATCACACTCCAGGGTCTAGTGCATCAGGAGCTTCACCAAAACCTCCTCCTGTAACACCTGTTGGTTTGCAAATACCTTCTAGGATATTTGTGACACCTCTTGTTCAGCCTCAACCCTAGGTTCAACCTCAGCCAACTATACCACAGGCTCAACCTCCTCCGGCTGCAATGTCTTTCTTTACAGCGGAGTCACCTTTGACCTTCAATGCATATCATGAGTTGCCAAAGAATCTGGACAAGCTTTGTCCAAAATATCACCCTTATCAAGATGCTGATGATCATATCAGAACCTTTAAAGAAGCCTGCTATAGAGCCAGAATAGAACATCAAGATGTTGTATGCAGATTATTTCCTTTTTCCTTAGGGGAAGAGGCTTATAATTGGTTTATTAGTCTTGGTCCAAGTTCTGTTGGTTCATGGGCTGTCCTAGAGAAAGCTTGTACTAATAGGTTCAAGGTTCCCATTGATCCTTTAATGAATTATCACCTATTTGCCACAATCAAGTGGTTTGAAGGAGAACCTATTGCCAATTTCAATGCTAGGTTCTAGAAGATGTTGTCTAAAGTGGTCACCCCTTATACTATGTTTGATGAGGCCTCAAGGAGCATTTATTACTCAGCTCTGGATCTATTGACTTCCATGTTCATCAAGAGAACACATCCTTAGATCACAACTTTAGCATTAGCTTTTCAAGAAGCTATCAAAGTGAATCAGCAGTTTGTCCCTGCTCCAATACCAAATGTAGCATTCCCTACATTGCCTGGCATGTATCCAACTTATCCTCCACAATATCCTGCATCATATCTGGCTCAGCAATATCCTGCACAGCAATATCCTAATGGAGCTATGATACCTCCAACAGTCATGCCTGCACCTTTGCAGGTACCTCCATTGAGTATCATGCCACCTCCTAGTGGGAATGGCCAGATGCCACAATATCTTGCACAAACTCAGACACCTCAGGGTGTTGATCTATTCAACAATAACCATGGATCCTCTTTCTTCAAGCCTCAGACTGAAAATGTAGTGGCTAAAGCTCAAGAAGAGAAGGAAGAAATCAAAGAAATCTCTGCTCAGCTAAGAAAACTCACTACAGAGGTCACACATTTGAGAAATCAAAATTTCTATTCTCAGCCTAACCAAAACAGAAGTTATTCCAATGACAGACCAAATTATCCTGACAGAGGATACAATAACAACAGTAATTTCAATAATAGTGGTGGAAATAACAATAATCCCCCCAGGCAGCCTAGAGTATGGAACTCCAGGCCAAATAATGGTTCATTACCATCACCCTTAGATAATCAGCCACCTGGTGAAGCCAAACAGACTACTAGAGTCAATCTTGCTGAGGCAGCCCTCACTAATTGGTGCAGGATGCACAACACAAATGCTCATGCAGAGCTAGACTATCCACAATTCAGAATTGCTGCTAGCATTTTCCAGACAGAAGTATCTAATACTTCTAGAAATCCACCTCAGGTAGAGGGAAATGAAATCGTCCCTTCTGGATATGACTCTGCATTTGTATTGGAGAGCTATACTGATCATCATCATCAGTAGACTGTGTCACTCACCGGCATTATACCCAGACATGTGAAGAATCTGCTTTAGCCTTTGAGTCAAATTATGTCTTCCCTTTTGAGGATGAGAATGAGCCTTCCACTAAACATGAGGAGGTGCATGCATATCAGTAGCAGTATTCTGGTAAGCATAATTATAGTTTGAGAAGTAGCTCTAACAGACCTACTGGTCCATTGACATCATCTCTACCTCTGAATAATTTTAACACACCTCCTGATCCCAAAGCTAGCAATAATCCAGGATTTCCCAAGGTGAATGCACAATATCTGTCACCATAGAATACAGTATCAAAAGTTGTTGCCTTATCTCATGAGTCTGACAAACTAGTCACATACTTGGCTGATGAGATGAAAAAGATAAAGATCAGCCTGTCTTTGTCAGAATTGTTGAAAACTCCTACAATTAAGAAAGCTTTCGTGAAATCACTTGATGATCCTGCTCCTAAAGAGGATAATCACTCTCTAGCTCATCTTAGCAATAAAGATTATGCTACTAGAGATAATAATATGAAGCCTAAGGTGCCAGCTACTATCCAAGCTACAGAAACCTCACATATGACATTATACAGAGATAAGAGTGAGTCACCACCTTTCCTCCTTACCATAAGGATGTTTAGCAAGAATTTACACAACTGTTTGGTAGATTCAGGTGCATCTACAAATGTGATGCCCTTGTCTATATGCAATGCTTTAGGACTACATCTTGCTAAATCCCTAAAGAAGGTGACACAACTGGATAAGACAGAAGTGAGTGTAATAGGAGAACTAACTCATATACATATGCAGCTAGCATCTGATCCCAGGATCCAATATTACATTGATATTTAGGTAGTTGACATACCTGATACATATGGGATGCTGCGTAGTAGGGATTGGTCAAAGACTTTGAATAGATATATGGCTACTGACTTTAGTCACATGTGGTTACCTTGGAAAGGTATACCTAACTAGATAAGAATAGATGCTGAACCCAGGATGAAGCACATGATAACTGAGTATAATAAAATGAATGAGATCATGTATGTAAATGTTGAGCCTGGAGTTTATGCCATTAGACCACAGACTATCAAGATAGAAGAAATCCTGATGCTCGACTTTCATCATCATCATGATGATGGTCATCAAGAAGACATGCTGGTTATAGAACCCGATAGTAATTTTGAGAACGATAACGAAATAGATCGCTTCAGAAATTTTGAGATGCATCTGTCCAAGTAGGTAAAACATTGTCAATTGTTAAATATACCTGCTAATGATATTTTGATTGATGGATGGTGCAGATTACACAATGAAGCACATTCAGAAAGGACTTGCGAAACATGCTTAGACATGATGATGCTGGAGCAGACATGCAGTGAGGCATCATCATCATATTCCGCGCTAAGCTCTACATCTGGTGATGATGATGATACTAATTCTTGTTTGTCTTCTGTAGGAAACACAGAAAAGGTGACGGATCATGACGAAGATCATATACAGAGAACAGAAGAAATTCTGGCGTATGACCAGATAAATGTTAAGAAGAAAGAAAAGATCACCCCTGGAAGTGATTATTTTATGGAGTCAGATTATGAATTGTCTAATGAAGACAGTGGTAGTAACTTGACCATATTTGAAGAGTTTTTATCAGGAGAAATTAAGAAGATGATAGAACAAAAGAAGCATCCACAGGATGCACTAATTGAAGGTTGGTGTAGGTTGCATGAGGCACCTCACTCAGAAACTACTTGTTCGTTGCGCCTACATATTTTAAAGAAACATATAGAGCCTAATCCCAAAGATCATCCTCCTGATGATGAAAAACAAGAAGAAAAATCAGCTTCTCAGAAGAAAGAAAAAGTGAAGTTTAA
The DNA here is from genome assembly GCA_027924645.1 of Cunninghamia lanceolata. Taxonomy (NCBI): domain Eukaryota; kingdom Viridiplantae; phylum Streptophyta; class Pinopsida; order Cupressales; family Cupressaceae; genus Cunninghamia; species Cunninghamia lanceolata. The sequence continues at coordinate 7,177,640 of BSBN01000635.1, read as the reverse complement.
GAATGCTGAAATTCCTAAGTTAAAATGGATATCAGGTGGAGCAGCTGCCAGAGCTGCAAAGAAAAGAGAAGGTTCAACTAAACCTCATGCTGAAGATAAGTCCTGGACCCTTAGATTTGATGGATCCAAATCCAAACAAGGAGCTAGAGTAGGGATTGATCTTATTGATCCATCAGGAATATCCTACTTAGCTGCATACAGATTATAGTTCTCCTGCACTAATAATGTGACAGAGTATGAAGCTCTAATTCATGGGATACTATTTGTTCTCAAGAAGAAAGTGAAAATTTTGCATGTCCTTGGAGACTCAGAATTAGTTGTCAGACAGGTAAGAGGAATCTACTCTTGCAATTATAAGAGATTGTCAAATTATAGACACAGAGTGTGGGATCTGATTGAAGACTTTGATGCATTTAATATCACCCACGTTCCTAGAGAACAGAACCACAGGGCAGATGCACTTGCCCAGGTTGCCAGTACACTGAAGCCATTATCTATATCAAGTCTAAAGAGATTTTTAGTAGAACTCATATATGTACCATCAGTGCCTGATACTGTTACTAATCTTCAGGTCTTTGATGATGATCAGCATATCCTTGATTTCATCTCTAACAGGGATATATTTGATGCTCAGATCATAGATGAGAACAGTGTGGAAGATCATGTTTGGGAAGAAGATGAACTATTAGAATTACCTAGCAACCGGATTCCCAAAGGTATGATTGAATTAGAAAGAGCCTTTGACCTGGATAATATGCTGAAATAGAAGGATCTTCCCAAAGCTAATGGAGGTCAATATTCACAAGTGAATATTGGACAAGATGAAGACACGAGGAATGTCTTGATAGGTAAGGTTTGCACACTAGAAGAGTTAGAAGGAATAACTCAGGCCCTTAAGGATTACATCCATGTAATTGTATGGACTTATGATGAGCTGAAGACATATGACACATCAATCATAACTCATACTATACCTCTCAAGCCAGATGCTAAACCTTTCAGACAGAAGCAAATGCTAGTCAATGCTTTGCTTGAACCACTAATATTTGAAGAAGTCAAGAGGCTGTTAAATGCCAGGATAATATTTCCTGTGAGGCACTCCACTTGGGTGGCAAATCTAGTGCCAGTTAGAAAGAAGAATGGAGACATCAGGCTATGTGTAGACTTCAGGAACCTAAACAGAGCATCAGAGAAGGATAATTATCCTTTACCCTCATTAGATGAAGCTCTACAGATTGTAAATGGAGCCAAAATGATGTCCTTCTTGGATGGCTTTTTAGGGTACAACCAAGTGATGGTTGATAAGATTGATAGGCTAAAGACTGCCTTCACCACCAAGTGGGGGATATTTGCATATAGACGTATGCTGTTCGGGCTGATAAATGCTGGAGCAACATTCTAGCGAGCAATGGACATAGCCTTCAGAGGCTTAATTAGAAAATGTATAGTCATCTACATGGATGACCTCACAGTGTTCTCCAAAGAGAGAACAAATCATGTAACAGATCTTAGAAATGTGCTGAAGAAATGTGAGGAATATGGGATATCCTTGAACCCCAAGAAATGTATATTTGGGGTGACAATAGGCAAATTTTTAGGCTATTTGATAATTGAAAATGAAATTATCATTGATCTTGATAGGGTGGAGTCCATCATGAAAATACAACTCCCTGGAAGCAAGAAAGAACTTAAGTCTTACTTTGGTAAGATTAACTTTGTAAGAAAATTCATCACTGGTTTTGCAGAAATAGTCAGACCATTAAATGCTATGTTGAAAAAAGATGCCAAGATTGAGTGGACAACAGAAGCTAAAGATGCTTTTGAGGACATAAAGAAAGCCATATCAGATGCTCCTGTCCTCATCAGCCCAAACTACACAAATGACTTTTACATCTATTCATTTACCTCAGAACATACTTCTGCTGCAGTATTGACTCAAAGGAATGAGGAAAAAGAAGAGAAACCAATAGATTTCATGAGCTTTCCCTTCAAGGATGCTGAATTGAGATATGTAGATGTTGAAAGACAAGCACTTGCATTGGTCAGGGCAATAAAGAAATTCAGGCATTACATACTAAGAAGCAAGGTGATTGCAGTAGTACCTGATGCAGCAGTGAAGATGGTGCTCATGCAGAGTGAGCCTGGTGAGAAAAGAGCAAGTGGATCACTGTATTACAAGAATATGACATGGAAATTACACCAATGAAATTGGTAAGAGGATAGGCTTTGAGCCAAATGATATCAGAGATTGACCCAAATATCACAAGTCAGCAATATGTTATCAATGATAAGGACAATAAAGAGTGGTATTCAGATATCAGGCACATCCTGATTACTGGAAGATGTCCTCCAAGACTGCAAGCTTCACAGAGAAGAGCCTTGAAGATAAGGTCACAAAAATATATGATGAAGGGAGGAGCCTTGTTCAAGAAGAATTATGAAGGAATATACCTAAGATGCTTAGAAAAGCCAGAAGCAAATAAGGTTTTATCAGAATTACATGACAAATTCAGAATTGCACATGGATCAGCCCTGGCCACAACACATGCAATCCTCAGAGCAGGATATTATTGGCCCATAGTTTTTAAAGATATAGTTGATCATGTTAAATGTTGTCATGTATGTTAGGTTGTTGCCAACAGAGAGAAATATGTTACACAACCCTTGTAGCCAGTGATGGAAGAGCGCCCATTTGCACAATGGGGTATGGACTTCATAGGACCAATCAACCCTCCATCATCATCAAGCCATAGGTATGTCTTAACAATTACTGATTATTGTACTAGGTGGACTAAAGCTGTCAACAGCAAGACTTGTACTACAAATGATGTCATTAGATTTTCTGGAAAGCAACATTGTTACCAGGTATGGAACTCCTTATGCTTTAGTAAGTGATAATGGTTCTGCCTTCACTTCAACCAAATTGTCAAGTTGGGCTTTTGCTCATGGGATCATACTCAAGTTTTCATCCAACTACTATCCCCAAGGGAATGGATTAGCAGAATCCACCAACAAGAATTTGTTGAATATCATAAGAAAGTTAATAGAGAAGAACCCTAGGGAATGGAACTCATTTCTGAAATATGCCTTATGGGTAGACAGAACCAGAATGAAAACTGCATTAGGAAACTCACCCTTCCAACTAGTATATGTGGTAGATCCTATCCTCCCTGTAAACTTGAAAATTCCTACTTTGCAGTTTGCCCAAGAGTGCCTAGGCATTGACAATAGACAAGAAGTCAGGTTGCTTCAGCTGATGCACCTAGAAGAGAAAAGAAGTCAAGTAATTGACCAATTTGCAAAACATTAGGCTATTGTCAAACGCTGGTTTGACAAGAGAGCCAAAGTTAAAGCCTTCAGGATATCTGATTTAGTCCTGATGTGGGATAAAGCCCATGAGAAGAAAGGAGACCATGGTAAGTTTGACAGATTATGGATAGGTCCCTTTCAAATTTTTGAGATACTAGGAGACAACACTTATAGGCTTAAGAACCTGATAGGTGAGGATGTCCCATTGCCAGTCAATGGACAATTCCTCAAACATTATTTCCAGGCCTAAGTGACTTCATGACAGTCATGTGTATCATAATGTACATTTGTATAGTTGCTTGTATAGTTGTGGCTTGTACAATTTTGTTTTTGTTTGTTGAGTTTTGTTTTGGTTAGTCAAAATGATGCACTTCATCACCACAGAAAATAACTAAATTTTTAGGATTCAAGTGATGAGATTAGATTTAGACATAGGTTATGATTCATTCTAAGAAGTATTCATGATCAAGTCTGTGATATCCTTTCATCAGGGTGCCTTTTCTTGATCAAAGTGAATCAATCACAATGACACACTTAATAGCCTTGGGTTTGTTGAACACACAAGTATAGGTGTTAATTGAAAAATCTAAAGGGACTCCCTTGCTACCAATACAATCTCCAACTTAAAGCTGCAAGTTACTATACCTTGTACAAATGAGCTGACATGATGATATCAGATACAGATTTTAAAGAGAAAATTAGAAAAGAAATAAAATTAGGCCATCTAAGTAACTCTACCGGGGCTATGAATGCCTGCTGGTAGTGGGGCTCTACTTAGGGAGATTGTATAGATAACCTTGTTGGGGCTATAGACGCCTGCTGGAAGCAAGGCACTATCTAGGTTGGCTATGAGGGATGATCTCCAACTATGTAGTTTAACACTAGTTACTTATGTTTTCAACTTGCTTTCAAAATGAGGATAATTAATCCTTTGCACACACATGATCCTTTGTTAGTATTGTTACCATGATGAAATTTCATCATTCAGAAGATCATGATGCTCATGCTTAGAAAGAATTAGAATACTATGGATGAATGTGATCACATCACTTGAATCATTGGAATTTGTTTATTTTCTTTGGTGGCAAGTTTTTGTGTAGTTACACAACATGCCCCATTTTGACTTGACAAAACAGGGACCCAACTTTTTGCTTGGCTTGTTCTGTGCTTTTTGGCGGTTTGGTAAAAGTGAGTCATGCAGATCATCATGCAAGAAAGGCTGGGTAAGTCATCATCATGAGGTTAGTTAGTCAAAGTTCATATTTTATTCCAATAACCTCAGATTTGGATAGAGTATCAAATTTCATGCAGGTTTGCCTTTTGCATCACCCTCATATTCGTCAGGATGTGAAAGTTATGAACAGTCAAAGTCCTGGTCAAACCTGATATTCATAAGGGGGAGGATCATATTTCTTAATATCAGTCATCTATCAAAATATCACCCCGATCTAATTTATCACCTGATAAATCATGTGGTCAAAATATCTAGACATCAATATTAGGTGATAGTGACCTTTACCCGTCAATAGCCTTGTGTTTCCTGCGAGGATCATATTTCTCAATGTAACTCGATATTTCTCAATATCCTCCTGACGTGAAATATCCCCCTAGTACATTATCCTGATGATGTCATTTGAGTCTGATAAACAACAAAATGAACATGACGATGACGTCACCATCACATTTACTTCTCGGTGGCATATTTCATAAACATGATCTTGCTCCTATAACATGACGATGACGTCATGATGCCTTAGCGATACATGAGCGAATATCTGGATGATGTCATCCTGATATTCTGAAAGAGAGACGTATGGTCTATCTGGTCATCATCATTTCATAACATCACCCGATATATCGAAATATCCTCCTGATGTATAAAACATGACCTAAGGGTGCGTTTATCACCTGATCTTGTCGAAGATACTTTTCCTATCGAAGAGGATGATCACTTTGCACTCAGGACGATATTTGAATATCACCCCAATATTTGAATATCATCTTGTCATTTGAATATCATCCTGTCATACGAGTATCACCCCGCTCCCGTTGCCGCCATTAACATTTAATGCACGCAAAGGTGGTAGGTAGTTCCTGCCGACCACAAAACCTGATGAAACACCTGGCGAAATCCTGAGTTTTCGTGTGAAAGATCAACAAATAAAATCTAATCTGTCAGGGTTTGCCCTAATTTTACCCTAATTGCAAGGTTAAAAGGTAAATTCACCACCATTTCAAACTTACCTTGCGAGAAAATCACTTTTTACAGAGCACCAGCTTCCAAACCCCATATAGGTGATACTTGTGCGAATAGAGCTCACAAATAGGAAGAAGCACATGATTATCAGTAGGATTAAGAGCATTTTCTGGAAAACCACTGGTATAAAGGGATTTGCATAACCAGGTAAGTAATTGAAACCCTCATCCCGTTGCTTCTGCATAGTCATGTATGATGATTGTAGGTTCCAGTTTATGCATCCTATGATAGGTTAATGCTGAATGAATACAGTATGCATAATGTTAATAGAGATAATTGTTATCTGCATGCATGTGAATACCCGTTGTAAGACCAAATCTTGTTAATTGCAGAATTCCATGGCTGACAAGAGGTTAGCAAAGTGTGGCTGAATTCAGCAGGCCCATGTTCTCATCTCCAAGAGGCATCATGTTCAAATATGGTGCAATTACGGACACCCATCAGGGGAGTACTGATTTGGAGGCTTGGTCTGCCAAGATGAACGATGAGAAGAACAGAAGCCCCATGTTGGATGCAGTGTTCGTGTCTAGATTGTGGAATGCGGCTGGCTTTCTGTACTCCATGGAGTCTCCGGAGCTGGTTATTGAATGTGCATGGAATTATAATCTAGAGACTAGACAGGTAGTGAAACATGGAAGAGTATATGCAGACCTATCCATTAAGGGTCTTTCCAGGACATTTGGACTACCATTGGGCAGGAAGGTTAATAGTGTGGACCTGAAGAAATTAGAAGTTGAATATGAGAATAATAAGAAGCAGGCCAGGAAGAACATGTATCAATGGAGGGCCAAGAATAGCACATATTCGACAGCTGCCAAACTTCCTATGCACCTGTATAAGTATGATTTTGATGATGAGTATCAGTACATGATTGCATTGCTTAGCAGGGTGACAGGCTAGCCAAATGCTAGTAGTGTCAAGGATTGGATGTATGGTGTAATCATGATGTGCATATATGCAGACATCAAGCCACTATGGGGCCAGTTGATAAGTGATGCTCTACATGAGCAGCTGATGAACCTGGGAGGTTCAAATTGTTCATTCTACATGACGTCTTACATTGTCTACTCTTGTGCTTACAAAGGCACATTTGATGCACTAATTACAGATAGAAAGTTAACAGGCACCATCAATGCTGTGCATATTTGGGATCATCATCCCCAATTACAGAGAGCTAACTACCTCTAGGATTATAAACTAGTCAATGATGCATTCTCTATGCATCTGATGAGAACCATGGAGGAGGATAGGACAAAGAGATTGAGCATGGAGGCTCAAGAAATAATCTACAGGCATGGAACCTGGTACATTCAATTTGCCACATTTTCCTACATGAGGATTGAGGGTTTTGAAGGACATCCCCTCATGCTGCCAAGATACCCCACTGATGCAGTGATACTAATGGAATTCATAAGGTAGAGCTCCACCATGCTGAAAACATACAAAGATGCTCATAAGCTACCACCAATATTGTCTCCAGTCACCATTGGCTAGTATGTGTGCCTAGATTCAAAAAGCATCAAGTAGGTGATGGTCAGCTTGAATAAAATGTGGTTGCAGCCATTCCCACTAATAAGACCATATGATCCTTATGGGAGGATACAGAAAATAATAGGGAAGCCTATTCATTAGAGGCACCTAGAAGACTTCTGGGCAGATTGTGAAGATGAAGCAGAAGCTAGAAGAAGAAGATACCAGAGGCTAACATTGAATCAAATCAAAACCCTTGACTGTATCCCCATTCCTCAACAGTTGAAAAAGGATGATGGCAGGGTAATAGCAGATGAATATGAAGAAAATAAAAGATATAATGATACCATAGCTGCAGTTGACCTGACTATACAGGAGGACATATCATTGGATCCTTTCATTGCCAGAACAATACAGCTAACCCAAGCTTGGGTTAATGAACAGATTGAGGCATTGAAGAAGAAAGGTGTTGCCATTACTATGGACAACAAGAAGAAAGGACAAGATATTCCTGATGAGGAATATGATGATTTTATAACTGAAAAAAGAAAATCAAAAGGAGACAGACTGCCTCCACAACAACAACAAACCAAGAGACCCCCTAGGGGTAAGAAAGTTGATAATGAGCCCAAGGGGGTGATTATTGAAAGGGCAGTGTTTCCAGCTGAGGAGGCAACATCAGGATCAGGATCGAGATCAGCATCACCTCCACGGACAAAGAAACAAAAGTCCAAGAAAGATCAGCCAGCAAGGACAAAACTTACTGAGACCCAAGAGGAGGGTTAGTCCTCACGACAACCAACAGAAGAGGATGTCCTTATGGAGGAAGAGCCAGAAGAAGAGGAGGCCCCCTTGTTGTTCAAAAGAAAGAGAAGAGCCCTACAGGTGGTGGTAGCTACCCCGCCTAAGAGACCAAGGACCTCCATGAGGGGAGAAATAAGGCAATCCCCTACACTAGTGAAAGGGGTAGGTAGCAAAGTTGTGCACAAAGAATTTTAGCACAATGTTCCACTTCCTACCATTGTGAAGTTCAAGACTGAACTTGCAGAAGAGCAAATGAAAGAAACCTCCAAAGCATCTGAAGGAGGTCATATCTCATTAGAGGAGACAATTAATCTATCTGATGATGAGGTTGTGAAGGGTGTATCTTCACAAAAGATGGAGACCCTTGCTGCAGGTACACAAATGACTCCTCATAAGGCTCGGTCAGTACAAAGAGTACTAGAGGAAATGAAGCAAGTGGAAGCTGAAAAAGAAAAGAGTCTAGAGAAGATAGCCCAAGAAATAGGGTTGGACACACTAATTGCATAGGTGACAAGTCCTGTAGTGGTAGATTTGACAAGTAAACAGGATGCAAGTTCTGAACATCCAGTAGGTACACCTGACAAAGGGCAACATACAGAAGAAGTGAAGATGGCAGAACCAGAAGGCCATGCTTCAGAAATAAGCCAACAAAGCCAACAAGATGCATCAGTGAAGCCTACTATAGTAGAGGTTCAGGACAAGAAGGCTGATGAGAAGGATGTATCTGAAGATCCTGCTACCAAAGTTCAGGAAGTAAGTAGCATAGGTGTAGAATAGATAGTGTTTTCAGAACAAACACTAGCACCTAAGGAGGATTCCACAATATCCACCACTATAAATATGCCTAAACAGGAGGAAAAGTCAAAAGTGGATGAGGTGATAACAGAGAAGGATCATGATTATCGTGATCATCATATGGACACATCACAAGATCCTCCACCTCAGGATGATGCTCCTCCAGAAAAAGAAGTTCCTTAGCAGGAGGATGTACCACAGGATCACCCTCAGGACAAGCATCATGAAGAAGAAACGAGGAAATCACCTTCTCCATCACATATGCTGATAGATACAAGAGATAAAGGTGAACACCATGATGATGTAGAGAAACATGATCAGGTACTTCCATGGTTAGAGAAAGAGGTAAACACAGAAGTAGATTTTGTGATTCAAGAATTCGATGTATCTACCTTATTTTCTGAAAATATAATAAAACCAAAGAGGAAGGCTAGGATGACTTCGGCCATTAAAAGGGATCCCACAACTGGAAGAAGGACTGCACAAATTGCCATCCCTACTGTGGAGAAAGAGAAAGGTAAAATTACCTTAGATGAATTTCAGATCAGCACAGTAGACTTGGGGTTTGCAAATGAAGACCAGGAGGGTCAGGAAGGTAAAGATATCATAGATTCTTTGATTCAGAAGGTTAAGAAGGAAAAAGAGAAAAATAAGCAACACAAAGAGCACATTGCTCAGTTGCATGCATACATAGGCAGGTTGACTAATCCTAAGGATAGTTCTACTGATCATGCAGTCCCATTGACTGCTATTTCACAAGAAGAGTTGAATAAGTTGGATCTCATGAAACATGAATCCTCCATACTGAGAAAGTGGATGTATTCCACATTTGATACTGCAGAGGAAATAGTGAAGGCCTCTTTGAATAGGTGGGGTACTCTTAGTGACTCCAGGCAAAAGGTGGACAAGTTGCAGATGCAAGCGGGTAAAAGATCCTTCCAATTGGAGAAGACATTAGATATCCTAGGAGAAATAAGGAGGATAAATCCTCAACTGCTTATCAACAAGCAGGTATTGAATAATAACACTGTGTTATTGGTTGATATATGGTATAAGGACATTCAATTTGAATGTGATGTCCTCAAAAGATGTAACAATAAACTGAGAGAGATCAACATAAAATTACATGACATGATGTCTTTTGAGGCAGAAATTTTGGAGACATTGGAAAGAAAGGTGGAAGGGAAGATAGATAATCAAGATGAAGAGTTTGCAATCCAAGCTCTACATAATAACTTCCAATTTGTTGCAGATGATCCACTAGGCCAACTGACAGAGGAGATCATGGATAAACTGGTAAGGACCAGGATGAAAATGGAACAATATAATGAGATACTGCACAACAGGAAAAATAAGCTGGACAACATCAGGAATAAATACCAGGCACATAAACATGCCATTGTCAAGGCAAAGACCCAGGATGCTAGAGAAATAGATAAAATCGTGCATTTGTATGAACACGTCCAGACCATCATGCAGCCTCATATACAGGGTCATCATCATCAGGATGATGAAAATTTAGGAAGTGATGCACCTGATGATGGAGCACATGAATCTAATGAAGTAGATGATGATGCGTCATAAAGTAAATATCAGCATTAGTTACTTATGAAAATAAGTATTCCAGATAGTTGCCAGCTGGCAACTTGTGCCATTTTGATAAAGTTGACAAAGTCAAAGAGAAATACTGACCGTAGATATTCATAGACAAATCAAGATCTGAGATCTTTTTGTAATGGATTCCTCATCTTGTTTTATAAAAGGTGCAGGAATGCCTCATTTCAAACATTCAAAACTTAATTGAAATCCGTCTGCTGAAATATTCAGGGCTCATTTCAAAGCTTTTTGTATACATCTATATCTTTGCATACTTAATGAATGAGAAGACTTGTTTGATTACAATTCATAGTAAATCTTGAGTAATCAGTGTGTGAATTCTGAATATATGCTGTGATTTGCTGCGTCCCTTGGAGTGCATGTCTACTTACATATGTTGTGTTCATACAATTCCTTTGAAGTTAGCATCAACTGTATCTAGCCGTGGAATGTCCTGGTGAACATACTGTTTGGTTTTCTTCTCTTCATGACTGTATCTAATGTACATGTGGTTCAATAGCTGAAGGTTCAACATTAATTTGAAGCATTTCTTTCAATTTCTTTTAAATTTCAGAGCATTTCACTATCATAATTGCAAATAATTGATAATCTCAAGCAAATAATACAAAATATGTGGACATCTCGTAGATAATTGAAAATATTTAGCATATTTGAAGTTAAAGCATGTATAATTGATGAATATCATGCAAATATTTGAATACAACTGCATCATTTGATCAAATAACTATATAAAATGACCTCTCTATGAAGAATCTTTGTAGAAATGGTGTCATGATGATGAACTTTACGTAAGGCCCCAAAATGGAAATAGCAACACACATCAACCTCTGAGTAACGTCAGATGATTAAGACCTAATCACCATAGACTTGGGATCATGAATTCTTTGAATTCATCGTATCTTTCAAGATGAATAAAGGTTAATGTGTACTTTTATTCTATGCTTGTTTGTGACTAACATCATGACCAACAGGTAGTTGCAACTACAACATCTAACAAAATTCCTCTATCCTTTATGTATTGATGGATGTCCATACCCTATTCCAAAGCTCCCATTTTGAAACAAGCAGGGAGGATGCTGGCAAAGGTTGTAGAATTTGGCTTTACACTAGCCAATTGCATTTGCTTTAAAATTTTTGAAGCCTTTTCAACAAATCCATTTTGTGCATATCCTGTAGTCATTGCAGTCCATGAGACCACATTTCTTTGAGGCATTCTGTCAAACAGTTCATGTGTCTTGTCTATGTTTCCACATTTTGCATACATGTCTAACAGGGCAGTTGCAACTACAACATATCTGACAAAATTCTTCTATCCTTTATGTATTGAGGGATGTCCATACCCTATTCCAAAGCTCCCATTTTGACACAGGTAGGGAGGATGCTGGCAAAGGTTGTGGAATTTGGCTTTACACCAGCCAATTGCATTTTCTTTAAAATTTTTGAAGCCTTTTCAACAAATCCATTTTGTGCATATCCCACAGTCATTGCAGTCCATGAGACCACATTTCTTTGAGGCATTTTGTCAAACAGTTCACGTGCCATGTCTATGTTTCCACATTTTGAATACATGTCTAACAGGGAAGTTGTAACTACAACATCTGACAAAATTCCTCTATCCTTTATGTATTGATGGATGTCCATACCCTATTCCAAAGCTCTGATTTTGACACAGGCAGGGAGGATGTTGGCAAATGTTGTGGAATTTGGCTTTACACTAGCCAATTATATTTACTTTAAAATTTTTGAAGCCTTTTCAACAAATCCATTTTGTGCATATCCTGCAGTCATTGCAGTCCATGAGACCACATTTCTTTGAGGCATTCTGTCAAACAATTCACATGCCTTGTCTATTCTTCCACATTTTGCATACATGTCTAACACAGTAGTTGCAACTACAACATATAACAAAATTCCTCTATCCTTTATGTATTGATGGATGCACATACCCTATTCCAAACCTCCCATTTTGACACAAGTATGGAGGATGGTGGCAAAGGTTGTGGAATTTGGCTTTACACCAGCTAATTGCATTTGCTTTAAAATTTCTAAATCCTTTTCAACAAATCCATTTTGTGCATATCCTGCAGTCATTACAGTCCATGAGACCACATTTCTTTGAGGCATTATGTCAAACACTTCATGTGCCTTGTCTATGCTTCCACATTTTGTATACATGTCTAACAGGGCAGTTGCAACTACAACATCTAACAAAATTCCTCTATCCTTTATGTATTGATGGATGTCCATACCCTATTCCAAAGCTCCCATTTTGACATAGGCAAGGAGGATGTTAGCAAAGGTTGTGGAATTTGGCTGTACACCAGCCAATTGCATTTTCTTTAAAATTTCTTAAGCCTTTTCAACAAATCCATTTTGTGCATATCCTGCAATCATTGCAGTCCATGAGACCACATTTCTTTGAGGCATTCTATCAAATAATTCATGTGCCTTGTCAATGCTTCCACATTTTGTATACATGTCTAACAGGGCAGTTGCAACTACAACATCTGACAAAATTCCTCTACTTTATGTATTGATGGATGTCCATACCCTATTCCAAAACTCCCATTTTAACACAGACAGGGAGGATGGTGGCAAAGGTTTTGGAATTTGGCTTTCAAACAACTCATACTTGTAGAGTCATGGTTTTAGGTCACGTATGTTATGGTAACAACAAGGGATTCCAACTATGGTTACAATAGCTAAGACCGCTCTCATTTGTGACCGTAACAAGGTTCTTGGACAACACTATCTTGCTCGTCACACTAGGTACTATATAGGCCAAGATTGGGTTGAAGAAATCACTTGATGGTTACCTATTTAGTGATACCACACCCTAATACCCCATGCATTCTAAATAGCTTGAGATTTATACAATACTCAACCAAGATGAAATTGTATCACTATACCACACTTAACTATGACAGTCCTTTCTTGACAACAATTTGTAATCTTTAGACTATTGGGACACTTGCCACAAATAAATATTAGGTCAATGACACAAGGCTTTTAAACAAAAACCATAATCCCAATTCTATATCCATCCCCTTGGTAGTCTCAAGGGCCACCTTGAGACAAAAAATGATAATATACTATTATGATAGTTATGATTGTCCTCCATCATTTCATTGTGCATTTGAAACTTGAGATGAGGATTGGGGAGGTCTCCATTTGTAAAAACATGAAAAATACTCATGGCAAGATCTTTAAAATAGGCATATTCAACTTCAAGCATTTCTGCAGACCCTAGGAAGGTGGATGTAAACTTAGTGACTTTAATTACCACCACAAAGACTATCCCCTTTGTGACTATGACAAGGTAACACTGTCATGCTCTTTATGACAATCCCTTCTCCATTGGGTGATGGACTAATAACATTTATCTCCTTTGTGATTTCAATGCCTCTCTAATGCACTATCATAGGAGTCTTGACAATCCTTATGTATTAGTAAAGAAGGCTTCCAAAAAATCAAAAAGGAGGGCTTAAGATTACATACAAAGTCCTAGTCTTCATACCCTAGTCACATATCACCCCTCTAAGAAGACTTCAAGACAATTGCCCTTTAATACAGGAAGTCAATGCAGTTTTAAAAGATAAAGTGTAAGAGGCCAAAGGAAAAGAAAACTTAAGGCTTTAAAGGGTTTAAAGGAATAAAAATATAGGCTTGTAGACTCGACTTAAAACCCTAACCTTAGGTGGGTACCACTAGATACCACCAAAACCCTTTAACTTGGCACTACAAAACCTTGTCCAATCTGATTGTGGGAAGCTGAAATCAAGCATGTACACTCACATATGATAGATAAGTATGCCTACCAAGTGGTTTGACATAAAAATGAATAGGCTTCGAATTATAGCCCTTCAAAGTAGGCCACTGAAGTATATTGTATAGGTGCATTTCTGAGTGTTGTAGTCAGATTTTTCATCATGGGAACCTACAATTTTTGCAAAAAATGGTAGGAAATTTTAGGTTCCAACAAGTCCATTAGTTGGAGGTAGGAAAACAAGGGTTTTCTGTTCATTATTAGCCCGTTAAACTTAAGCATATGAGATGGCATGGCACACACAAAATGTTGTGGATAATGACCAAAAGATTAGGTTAATTGTGACCACTTTTTCGAAGCAAGCACAAGACTAGTATACGCATTATGATCCTAATGGAACCAAGAAGGGTCCCCAAATATATAAGAGTAATCATTTGTCATCTAAGAGAAATCTTACATTTAAGGGCACTAGGGCCAACAGAGAAGCACTTTAGAACTCATCCTACGCATCAATAAACAACTCAACACAAGAAATTCAAATTGACATATTAACACAACAATATCCAACTAAGTTATTGAAAGTCAACTATTGCTACCTTGTTCTCCATCCAGATTACAAAATCGGTCCATTTTTTACTTTGTAACATTTCCTTTTCAAATTGGCTTGGATGCCGACCATATTTCTCCTCCTGTCGAAACATGGCACATGGACTAGTTAAACTAATTAATATGCAATCATTTACTTTTTCCTAGGAAATTAAAAAAAATATCATTTAACTTATTAAATATACTTACAAATGTACAGATCAAGGCCTGTAAACCTTTCTGGCCACTGTGATGCATGGTACAAAGTTTGTCAAGCCTAGCCTTGGAGGCCTTGTCCTGAAACATATACTAATTCAATTTAACTAAGCACAAATAAAATTTAAAAATCATTTAATAAATTTGATATAATCTTATGAGAAAATTCAAATACCTACGTACTCTCCTCACCAGACTTCCTTCGTGTATTAGACTTCTCATATGCTTTTACAAGCTCTTTCCATACTTTCAAACTTACATCAATTGGCCTTTTTTTGAGCCTTTGCTTGGGAGGGAGTTTTTTTATCTTCTTTGTTTGGTTGTACCAAAATCTCTTGCAGTTTTGAGACACTCATAGCTTTATCTTCTTTACAGACCAACCTATGCCAAATTTAGTCTCCATGTCTTGGATAACTATTTTTTGTAGGTGCATGGGTATCTTTGAGAATGGCAAATGTAGATGGTCTTTGAACCGTTGAAGGCATGATTCCTTCAACCTATTCACAATTTTTTTTCCAGCATCTGTCATTTAGATGTCTCCTAAAACCACATTATATTCTATCTTGGTATCGTAGGTACCAATGCAAGATGCAAAACATGGCGTGGTGGTCGAAGAAGTCTGTGTCCCAAGAGTGGGTGGGACATTGGAAGCCTCTGTTCCCTATTCCACATTTTTAGAGGTTATTGTTATTGATTTCCTCCTAGATCTTTTACTCGATTCATGACTAGTTGGGGAATCAATTGATTCCCTTTGACACTGTTGATTTGGTTGTAATGTTTCAAGAGCTTTACCAGATCATTTTTCTATGTATCTGGCAAGCATTGTCAAGTCCACACGATCCAATTTGTTCACTGCCTCTACCCCCAATATGGAAGCCAATGCCTCTTTATCTTTGTCAGTATCATGTTCCTATAAAATAAATATCTTCTTTTAAATTCACAAATAAAAAACTAAAAACTAAAAATCAAAGAAACAATGGAAACATTTACAAATCTATAAATTGATAATGAATTACCTCATTGTGGCCAGAGTCTGCTCCCTTTGCTCTCTTCCCTCTATTGCTTGACATTTTGAGGTGACCTAGGGAAAATTATTTTCATTTAGTTTGTGGAGGCAATGAAGTACACACTACCAGGTATGAAATTTTTCGTCCAATTTTTCTATATTCCTCAAGGTTTTTGACCTTTACTTTGTAGAGAAAATCATGAAGTTGTTTTCCTATGATTCAATTGGTGCCTTGGGAGGGAATCTATAGCTCCTGGCCTAATTTTAGTTTGGCCACCCTCATCTCAAAAGCCCTATCTCCTTGTATTGTCTTGACCAACCTCTATTTTAGTTTGCTCACCCTCGTCTCAAAAGCCCTAATTTTAGTTTGCTCACAATCGACTTGTCTTAAAGCACTCGACTACTTTTTTAGGAAGGAAGTGAGAAAGTTGTGTTTAGAGAAAGGTATTGATGGTAATGATAAGTGAACTTGGGCATTGGGGTTTGAAAAATGTGTTCACTGCTCTCAGATGCAGAGGAAATAATGCAATGTCTACAATTTTATCCTCCTCCTTTGCAACCACATGAGACTTGAATGATTCGCCTGTAAACAAAACAATATTTACAACCCTTTCTTCACAATCCTCTCCATTTAATCGAAACAAAAATATATTTGGGAATGAAATTTTTTTATTGTAATTGTAACCTTACCTAAGGTGTCGAAAACTAAATCAAATTTCGTATCTCTTCGCGTGGCATTTTTCTCCTCTCTTCGCGTGATGTTTTTCTCTTGTAATTATCAAATTTCTCATATATTAATTCAGGCAAGACTCCAACCCAAACGTTTGATCTCCAAACAAAAAATGAACACCAAAAATCAATAAAGTTCTTTTTTTTTTTTTGGTTTTGGGGTATGTGCAGGCAGGATTTTTTTAAATTTTTTTGAGCCAGTAGTCAGTGTTATAGTCAGAGCAGTTAACGTTGACTTTAGCACTGACTTTTAGGCCAAAAATGTAATCTATTTGGGGCACCAAAGGCAGCACAAAGTGCACCTAATTTAGTGCCAATCAGTGCAAAATGATGTATTTTGCTCGGAAGTTGATAAAAATGTAACCTCACCAAATTTGGATTGTCCTTATTATAAGTAACTATATCTTATTTCCATGATAGCATTTTGACTTCATGCTTCTCTTATGATTAGTGCAATAATGACTCACTCTTTCACGACCTTACATAGATGGTTGGTGACAATCCTTATGCAAGTGATATGGCTTTGGAAAAACCAAACAACTCTTCTCTTACTATCATGATGACATGATATTGGGACTATATTGGCAGCTTATGGAGTGTACTTATGGTATTGTGATTTTCATTTCTATGTTCTCATTAACCTATTTTAGGTTGAAGCATGGTAACTAACCCACTACCTATTATGATAGTCATACAATGACTAGACAATCCTCTCCACTTTGACTATGACAGTCCTATGCTTGGTGTTTTCTTCATGACAGTCCCCAATAATGTGAATTATTGATAGTAGCTAGTTCAAATGGAGTTTTGGATGGTGTAGTAAGTTGTTCCTATGGCTCATGATAGTGCATGCCTTGGTTATGTCCTTGTGACATTACTCTCTAGATATCTCCTCTTTATAGTGACAAGGTTTCAAGAACATGACAACTTAGGTAAGGTGTCAACTTGTCTCTTTAACCTCTAGATTGTCATTTTTCAAGAATTGATCTCATTGAAATGCAAAGACAACATGTGATAGATTAGATGAAAAGATCAAGGAGATGCATGTTATAGAGTATAAAACTCAAAAATCAAAGGTCTTTTTGGGCCTTTTTCCAACAATATGAGCAAAATTCAAACTTTAAACATGTAGCACAGGTACCATATGACTCATTCACATACATCACACATGTGGGACCACTAAGAAGGGAGGTAGGTGCTTAATATGAGCAATGACAATTGTACATAATGTTTAAGTTCACTTAAACAGATATTTGGGGTTATGATAGCTAATGGAGGGTTTTCTTTTCAAAGGAAACCATTAATTTTGGAGTGAAAGGTAATGGTGAAATATAACATAATGTCCCTATAATTAAAGAATATCCAATGGCTAGGATTAACCTAACAAAGATCTAATGATGTGATTTCAAAATTAACATCCAAATTATCCTTCCCTCCATCAAGAATTTAAAATTTTGGTGCCAAAGACTCTTTGAGACTATTTTGAGGGTTCTATGATAGTTTTGAGGGTTTTATGGCCATTTGGAGAGACATAGATTGCCTTAAAATGACCCATAAAAGAAAAAGGAGAGTCAAATATGAAATAAATGTCTTTTTAATGTGAATTTGTAGTCATCTTGTAATCATAATATTTGAGCTCTAGTTGTCAAGATTCCTCATGTAAATTTTTTCTGAAGAGCAAAATGTTGCAATGTCCTATTTTGTTTTTCATAGTGCATCTTAATGAAATGCGAGTGTATTAACAAGATAAATTCAAGAATATTCTCTTGGTGAATAGCTGTTATGTGACTATTGTCATTGTTGTGTATTGCAGGATCCAGAGGAGGCCATGGAGAGAGGACGTGGACGGCGTAGAACTACTAAATCACAGAGAGGAAAGTGGGTGGAAATAGATATGAGAACGGAATTTGCAGATACAATAGAGGTAAGAAGAGAAAGCAACCTCAACCAAAGGAGGAAGGTGTTTATGAATTGACAAATGCTACAACATAGAGGAGATAAAGTCATTTTGTTGTCCACGAGGCCTTTGAGGTCAAACTTATTGGTTGAAAATGCACAGTAATGGTGATTAAATGTGATTCTATGATCAAGGGAAAAGTTTAAAAATTAGGATGGCCAAAACATGATATCAATATGTCAAATATATGACTAAAGTGAGGTTTTGTGTTGGATAGCATATTCATTGAAATGATATAATTGGTGTACTAAACATTATTTACTATGTTGTGTATTATAGGAGCCAGACGAGGCCATGGAAATAGATCGTGTCATATCAAATGAGGACACAATGAATGAAGTGAGAAATCAGGTACTCAAATCCAATTTCCTTAGGAAAAAATGATCTGATGGCATTTTGTTATACGTCCATCTTTTTTCATAGTATTATTGAAATTTATAATGTATTATCCAATCTTGACATAAATTAATGCATGTTGTTGATTATTTTAGATGGAGATTGGAGCAAATGTAGAGCCTAAGAATTCAACTAGAAACCAAAAAATATATGTATGTGGACATGGACCTAAAACTATTAAATCATGTAGATGATAGTGGGTGGAAGAGGATATGACAATGGATCCTGCAGACACAACAAATGATTACACTGAACAAGAGATTGGTCAGGACTATAATACATGGGATGAATACTTTGAGAAAATTGTTGTTTGTGGATGTTCTGTATATATGTTCATACAACCAATATTTTTATTTGTTAAGCCATATTTGATTATATTTCTTTGAAATTGATACATTTATGATTTACCCAATTGTTGCCAAACATTAAATAATGCTTGCGTTTGTTGATATGTAGAAGATGTTGATGAAACACATACTAATACCCAAGATCCAACTGGGTTATTAAGATTTGGATGGGATGATCCAAATCATCCTTTAAACAATACCAGGGTAAAAAGAGCATTATTGAAGAGAATACTATCAGCTAAGAAATTTGAAGAGCTGATGAGATATGTATACACTGATGACATGCCACCTAGCCTTAATGATGATAATCATGATAGTGAAAATGCAGTGTATGAAGAAGGATTGAATGAAATGCTTACATATTTCTTTGGGGATGAAAACAATGATGACAATAATGATCATATGGTTGACAGTGACGATGATAGCAAGGGTAATTACCACCAACGTAATGTTGATGATAACAACCTAAAAGACTCCATCAAGCAAGCAACAAAGACACCCGTGTTCAAATCAGGTGCAAGTAGAACCTCAAAACTGGCATGCACATTAATATTATTAGAAATCAAGTCACTATTTGGTTGGTTAGACAAAGGATTCACTACCCTACTAAAGTGAGTTGAAATGTATTTCTTACTTTGCAATTGTCAATTGGTGTACATAATTCATAAACATTCATCAACTTCATTTATATTTCTTTAAGGGGATTTTAAAACCATATATTGTATATAAATAGTCCTAGTATAGATTGACATATCAAACATGTTCATCATAAGTCAAAGCATTCAATTGATTTAATCTCTGGCAATCTTACAGGGTAGTAAAAACTAAAATATTCCCTAAAGATAATATGTTGCCATCAACTTGCAGAGAGGCACGTTTGTTGTTGGTTGAGTTGGGGATTGAATATAAGCAAACTCATTCATGCAAAAATGATTGCATTTTATACAAAGATGATTATCAAAACAAGGTAGAATGCCCTATATGAAAAGAGAAGAGATATCGTACAGATGTACAAGGTCCTATAGTTCCAAAGAAGGTTTTACGTCACATGCCAATTATACCTAGACTTCAATGAATGTTTCATTGAAAGTCACTTGCACAATTGACGGACTGACATGTAAAGATGGATTCATGCAAATTCCAGCCAAATCTAAAGCAATGAAACACATAAAGGAAAAATGGCCAAGAAAATTCAAAGATGAACCCCATAGTATCAGGTTTGGTCTTGCAATTGATGAACTATGCCCATTCTCTTTCCTGAGCTCAAATTATAGTGTTTGGCCAGTCAGATTGATAGTATACAATATTCCCCCATGGATGAGTGTTAGAAAGGAACACCTTATGCTGACTCTCATTGTTCCAGGAAAACATCATGTTAAAAACATGGATGTTTATCTTGCGCCTTTTATTGATGAGATGCAACTGCTATGGAAAGGCATAAGAATGTATGACATATCACATCCCCCATCAAATAGGTCCTTCATGTTGTATGGTGTGCTATGTTGGACTATTCATGATTTCCCAGGACTTGGTGTTTGTTTTGGTAAGATAAAATATTTACGTATTTACACTCATAATTTATTTTCATCCCAACTTTCATACTTAGTTTTATACTATTTTTTGATGTTATTAACATTACTTATTGAATTGCAGGGCTTCAAACAAAGGGGATATTTGCATGTCCAAGATGTGCAGAACAATTTCAAGGGCAGTATTCTAAAGATCTACATAAATTTATTTATGCAAACAACAGGGTTTTTCTACCACTAGATCATAAGTTTAGAAATCGCCTAAAGAATCAATTTGATGGAAAAGTTGAAAATAGAGGCCCTCCCATGATTATGGGTCTAGGTGATTGGCTTAAGAAGTGTGAAGATGTTGAATTGAAAGGTTGGGAGGATTTTTTTGATCAGGGTGATTCAATTGAAGAACCAGAACAAGTTGTAGTTAATATGCCAGAAGGAATGAAAAGGAAATCCATATTTTATGAGCTCCCTTACTGGAAGGATATATTAATATCTCACCTATTAGATCCTATGCATGTCTTCAAAAATGTCCCAGATTCTATATTTTGACATTTATCTGGCAAAGAGAAGGACACCTTGTCTTCGATGAGAGATATTGCTCTTTCGTGTACCAAAATTGGTAGAAAACATTTGTGGCCAAATAGGGAAAATGAAACATATGCAGAAGCTCCATGGATTTTGAAAAAAAAGAGCTAGACCAACTAAAAAATGTCATTCATTCAATAAGGACACCTACTAGCTATGGGTCATCATTGGCTAAAGTTTTTACAATTGATGGACATATCACAAGATTTAAAACACATGATTTTCATAATTTCATGAAGGTATTATATATCATCATTTAACATTTACTGGTAACATTGATTAAGTACTAAATATAATTTGATATTGTTATGTTGTGTGAGAAAAAATTACTAATGACCTTTTCATAAATGTGTTTCATAGCATATCATGCCATTGGCAATTAGGGGGGATTCCTGTATTACAGTTGACTTAAGGAATTCCATAAGTCAATTGTTAGCATTTACAAGGTATGTGGTTAATGTGTGAGAGACATAGCTATACTATATTGCATTTTAATTTTTGACTAAAGGTTCATACTAATTTACTATTCTTATATTAGGTGGGTGACCTCCAAGGAGATCCACGAATGTGAAGTGCCAAAATGGAAGAAGGAAACTACATAAATTGTATGTGTATTTGAGAAGGAGCTCCCTACAAGTTTCATGGACCTACAAGTCCATTTACTTATACACCTAGTCAATGACATTGAATTGGTGGCTATCGTATCAATGAGGTGGATGCTTTTCTTTAAGAGGTATATTGAAACTCTAAAAAGATATGTTCGACAAAAGGCACATCTAGAGGGTTGCATGGCTGAAGGGTATGTATTGAATGAAGCATTTTTCTTCTTGTGCGATTTCCTTGGTAAGGATTTTGAAGATGGGCCATGCTTCTGGGATGAAGAACGAGCATCATATATTATTGATGGGGAAAAAGCACAATCTAATGGTGTTCAAGTAGAAATTAATAAGTAAATTCATGATCAGTGTGGTTTTTTTCTTGCAATCATTAATTTACTCTGTAATTTATTTGTCAAATTAAGAGCATGACATTTGGAGTTTGAAATAAACATGTTGACATGTAATAGGAGTAGACAAAAGTGCTATACTCGACAAGTTCATTATGTACCACATGGACTTTATGAACAAATGGATTGATCTATATGATAAAAAGAGAGAAGTGTTAGAAGAAAGGAGACAATTTAAGAGATCAAACCCAAGGAATAATCCACTTCCCACTAATTTGCTTGGGGAATGGGGCAAAGATTGCACACTAGAATGGGTTACTAAACAAATTCAAAATCAAATAGAAGATGCAGGTATAGATTCAAACATAACAGAAGATGAAATCAACATGTCTAGAGGATGTGAAAGAAAGGTACAGTTGGAATTTTACAAAATGTTGTTACTTTGACACTATTAACTATTTTAATATTTGTCATTATATTTGTTTTCACTGAAATAAATGGTCTTTCACAGGTGAGGAAATATCCAGCAATGTGGGCATATGGTCGACATTATCATGTAGAAAGTGTAGATGTAAAGAGATGATCCTTTGATTGTGGCATCATGGTTGACTTCAAGCAATCGAGTCGATCAAGCTCAAAAGATAAGAATATAATTGAAGGGAATCTACAATATGTTGGGAAAATACAAGAAATTATTGAGTTGGATTACCGCTCTTCTAAATGTTGTATTTTTAAGTGTAGATGGTATGAAGCATTTGAGAGGACACGAAGACATGATACCCATAGTGGATTATTTTCTATAGATTCCTCATGTTTCCTACCGGAGGATAAGGAGCCTTCTGTTCTACCAATTCATTGTGAGTAGGTATTTCTTTAACTGAAACAAGAAGCGATAGTGATCATTAATCTATTAATTCATAGTTTATTGCAAATATATACATGTGTTTATGAATCAATAAAATTGTTATACCATACATCTAATATATGTATGTCGTTCATGTGCAGGTATTTTTCTATGAAGATATTTTGGACCTAAAATAGATATTTGTCATACATTATGATCCAAGATTAAGGCATGTATTTGACGATGCATTAGTGGATATTGAGCAAAATAATGATGGCCAACAAAATGAGAGAGAGGGATTAGAGAACATAGAAGAAATTGACATCCATGATGATGTTGAAGATGGTTATGTTCAAGAACAAGAAGACAACAATCCAGAGTTGGATGATGTTATGGAGGACAACAATATGGATGGTATACAAAATGATGATCCAAATACATCTGGTAACAATATAGATGGTCTATAGTCAAATTTCAATGATGATGAAGATGATGGAGGTCAAGATGAGGATGATGATACTTGAAAGAACTTATGAACATTGACAATGATACACTGGATGACATTGTAGCAGACAATAAAGTTAATGACCAAGACTTCTAAATTTTTAGAATTATTTGCAATCCATGTTTAAAAAAGGATGATTAAATTGTTGGCAATAATGTTAATTAAATGGATTGTTCAATTGTTGACAAATTACCTATTGCAATATCCTTAAATTGTTCAATCTTTGGTATGAATTATTGGTAATAATATTAATTAAATGGATTGATTAATGTTCTTCATAACTTGTTAATGGATAATATGTTGTGCCTCATACACACGCCCCATTTCAAAAAATAGGGACCCCCTCTTTCAAATCTTGGTTTAGAGTGTCAAGTGGGTTTTTTCCATCTCCTAAGTAGTCAAGTGGTCAAAATGCACTTTTTTCCATGTTAGAAGTTTGATGTTGAAAGATCATCCCAAAATCTGCTAAGTCAAAGTCTTTGCATTTCATCCAGTAGGTCTAATTGTCCTTTTGCACTACAACTACTCCCAACCGACCTTTGCACTAAAAAGCCCTTTGCCTGACTTCTGTGCTAGAATGCCCTTCATCTAACATCAGCATTGTATTGCTACCTAATGGACCTTAGTGCTAAAACCAATTGTTACCGACCTTGCGCTATAATGCTTGTTTATCGACCAAGTCGAAGGGTGATGAATTCTCCGCTAGTCTGAGGAGCCTCGAACTCCTGCAAACACATAAAAATAAAATGAGCGCTTTAGAGCTGAAAATGATGCCTGCTGACTAGGTCCGTCACATCCCAAATCCCTGCCAAGTCAGATGAGATCAAAAGTCATGCAAACCCTAATATCTGCCGAATCTCACCACAGATACTACATATGCCCTACATTAATGGCGATTGATTGGGAGGAATAAAAATGGGATTCTCATGATTTTAAAGCTCATTTACATTTAACGAACACTCGAAGAGCTTTTGGTGGCATTAATCAAGTGATTTCCTTGCAAAACACACAGATTCGACCCAGAGACCTCCTATGCCCTTACAAGTTTCAACTTTATTCACCTTAGTGAACTAGGTAGGAGCTCGTCCCTCACTTTGGGTTCTTCATTTATCTAGAGTTTTGATTTTAATCAACTGCATTTCCTTTCAAAGGCACAATTAACACATAGTATGAATTAGGGCATCTAAGCTAGGGTTTTGGTTTCTGGACTGTTCATGTTTTCATAAACCCTAGTTTTAAATCCTCGGGACAAAAACATTTTTTAGAGCATCATTCATAATTCCTCTCGTAGGCAAAGCGAAATGAAAAACTTGTCAAAGCCCTAGAAAACAAATGAACTTAAAAGTATTTGAACCGATCAAAACAAGTGAAGGATAGTTCTGGCGTCAAAAAGTGTCTGAATGACCTTCAAAACTTCACAATCAATCAGGTCAGTCATCGTCTTTGAAATCCGCCCTGAGACTTAAACTAAATTTGGCACTAAAAATCCTGTTCTCTGACTTAGCGCTATTCCTCACCTTAACTCATTCAATCAGAGGAGCCGAGAAGTCCCGCACAATCATGAGTTTTACTTTGCATTGGTTTTGGATTGCTCTGACCTTGCGCTGAATGACCATCTCTCCAATGTAGGTTGGATGCATAAGAATATCCCGCAAGTTGGTAATGTCTGAGATCTCTGCCAAGTATCAGGAAAATGAGTTTGCGCCAAAATGTCTTTCATCTGACCTTGCACTGAAATGCAACACCACTGACTTAGTTGATTAACCTCTAAAATTCCACAAGGTTAGATAGTGCCTAATCTCACGCAAAAGTAGTAGAAGTTGTTCTGATCGTCTTGTGTTAACCTTTCAAACAACTAACCTGAATGACTAACGTAAGTTGGTCCATCCTAAAACCCGTACAAGTTAGTTAGCCATCAAACCCACGGAAAACCTAGTGAAGGCCTGAACATTGAAAGACTAGATGGTTGGACGGACCCGATTCCTCTGCTGAGGTCGGTTGACCTCAAAACTAGCACTTTTCCTCCTATAGGTTAGTTGACCCTAAATTTAGCACAAATTGAGTGAAATGACTATTTTTAAGAAATTTTCAAAAGGAGAAGTGTTTGATAGGATGGAATAATGACTGCAATGAATAAATGATGATATTTTGCATGCTTTAAATGGGATCTTGTAGTATTTGGGTATTTATTACATGCATTAGTATAGGATTGCTTATTATTTGATCATGTGATGAATGCAATGGTTAATGAATTTCAAACTTTTGTTCTTTTGAGCACATGTTGGTAACTTAGCGGATTCATTATAAGTTCATTAGTTATAACATGGTTAGGTAGTGTAGAAGTCAACTTGATAATCATAAACTTTAGACTTAGGAGTTAGTTAAAACAACCTAAAGGCATCAAACTTATAAGGTCCAGTCCTGCAGGTTGGATGACTGCATGAGCTCAAATCATGAGGTATGAATTCAAAGGTATTCCTCTAGAAACAAAGATTCATACCAGATGGAATGACATCGGAGATACAGACTTGGGTCACATTGACCTTGATGATTTCAGACTTAGAGTATTCGGTCTGAGTCCAACCCCTAGAGCAAATAAAGTGAAAGATAGTGGGATTGCACAAGCTGCTGCCTTCCCTACATTTGTTTAGTGTGTTGAACTCATAGTTGCTTGTGCAGATAGGTATGATGTCATGACCAAGACAATACAAACTACAAGTGGAGATGTTTTAGCTGACCTAAGCCCACCTTCCTTGGCTGAAACTTTTGATATTCCATGGCATACAGTAATGACCATGCCAGATAAGGCAGGATCAGAGGACACCTACAAGAAAGATGAAAATGGATGTAGGAAACATATGAATGAACACTGGGCAAAGAGCAGAAGGTCTGCCTTGGTTAAGTTTCCCCAAGTACTATACAAAAGTGATTTTCATGATGAAATAGGGGACTTAGTAACCTTCTTGAGTAGAATATATGGATTGTCTATAGCCTCAACCTTTGGGGGATGGATGTTTGTTATAATTGAAGAAATACTAAAGGGGAATAAGTTCCATTGGTCACAAATTTTAAGTGACAACATCCATGAAGTATTTAGTAACTTCAAAGAGAAACGGTTCTTCAGGTGTACATCATATGTTGTTTATGCCTTGGCAAGGAGGAATCATTATGTTGGATTATCCAAGGTAGGAGAAGTAGGAAATGATGGGCAAAATCAAGTGAGGGTGTATGAATGCTACACACAACTCACCTTGTCACAATCTCTTATGCATTATAAGAGGGTCAATGATGCTTTTACTATGTACATAACTAGGTTATTGCAAGGTAATACAGCTCTATGAATATCCATAGAAGCTATGAATGAAATCACCAAGTATGGGAGGTGGTTTATTCAATTTGAAAAGTTCACATATCTAAGAATACAGGGCTTCATAGGGATGGATTTCAAACTCCCTAGGTACTCTACAGATAAAGTATTACTCTTGGAATTATCTAGACAACTAATAACTTGTGCTGAAAAACTTAAGCACCTACATAGAACAAATTGTAGACACCAAAATTTGTCCATGTCTAGCGACACCTTGTTAAATCACTAATCCATTACCCAATTAATTAAATAAATTTTATTTATTTAATTAAAATCCCATTCTCATTCACTTAGCCAATTAATTAAATAAATTGTATTTATTTAATTAATTCCACATCATGTCTTATCTCATTTTATGCATTTATCATATTAATTAAATAAATTTTATTTATTTAATTAATTTCCAACTCATATCCCACTAATTCAAATACTTTATTTGAATTAAGCCTTTATCATTTATCACATTTTAACACTTGTCCATTTCCCATTTATCATGTGTTGTAAGACAACTTTCATTTAAAAATCCTTCACATGTACAACTAATTGGACCTAAATTTAGTAACTTTCAATCTTAGCCATTCACATAGCCTCTGAATCTCCACCGTTGATTGATCTTGGTTGAGTCCTATATAAACAGCCTCTCACTCCATATGAGACATCCAGAAATCATATAGTATCTAGCAATCCAGCAATCATATAGCAACTCCATTATCATCTTGAGCATTCGAGCATTTGAGCTTTTATCATCCATCAATGGCAGCTTTCAGCTTTGTAATTGCTCATTGTTGAAGAAGCAGTCCACATCTCCCTCTCAAAAAAGGAATCGCACGGTCTAGGTGATGTTATGCTTGCATTGCATTGTTCTTTTGGTTTCATTTAGATTAGATTCCTTGATGATGGTAGGGTTAGGGTTTCATGACTATGTCTGATCTTCCACACCTGACTTTCACCTATCACATTTTGGCACGCCCGGTGGGACTCACGTCCCTGATTAACTTCATTTTTTGGAGTTGTTTCTTTGAAGATCAGATTTTGCAGGTGCTCGCAGAAAATTCCAGTCGCTTTTGAACGAAAATCCGCCGCTTCGAGATTTCTGCGTCGCTTTTGAGCTGGAACAGGCCGCATATTCCTCTCTGGATCACCTTTGACCTAACAGTCGTCGCCTCAGGTAAAACGCATCGCTTTTATCTTTCAAATGATCGCCTCTAATGTATGCGACTGTGTTAAATGTATTTGCCGCTTTTGATCTAACAGCCGCCGCTTTTGCTCATAATCAGATCGCTTTTAATCTAACAGGGGCCGCCTTTGCACAAATCCGCATCGCTTTTGACCTAACAGTGCACGCTTTTATTCTGATATGATACGCTTATGAGCTAATAATATTCGCCTGTGCAGGTTAGGGTTTTGATTTTTGTTTTGCAGAGACAGGTCGCTTCCGGTGTATTACGATCGCATATGACACGAAAGACGCCACTTTTGCATTTATTTGCGTCGCTTATGGACTGATATTATTCGCCTGTTAGGCTAGGGTTTTTTATCAGCTGTGTTTTTGCAGAAACAGGTCGCATCCAGCCCTCAACCGATCACTTATGGAGAATCTGTATCGCTTATGAGCTGACAGGGGTCGCATACTGTGTTTTTGCGCATCGCATATGATCCGCAGTCTTTTGCCTCTATTAAAATAGGGGTCGCTTTTGATCAACAGTGGGTCGCATCTGGTAAAGCTCTGTTGTTTTCAAGTCTGTTTCAGTTCCAGTTTGATTTTTGGCTATTAACTGGGTATTTGCGCAACATCTTATCGATTTGTCCAAGAAAGGAGGTTATCAAACTACTGACATATCTGTTGCAGGTTCGATCGGTCCAAGATTTGTGGTTTTTTCACTAAATTAGGCATATTTGGGCTTGGTGCTTAAAATGAACTACTATTTGCTCCGTGCTTGATTTATCTTTTTGATTGCTTGCATGTGCCTGATTGTAACCCAAATTTAATGACAAAAGTATCCTCTCCCCTTGCCTATCAAATGGATCTTAGGTGCATGAGAACTTGTCATTATCTTTAGAGGGCCTGCCTTCCCGGTGTGAGAAGGGATACGACCCAAGCGGTAACGGGCTAAAGCCAAGTCCTTCCGAACCGCTATATAAGAAAAGTGTTTGTGTCGAAAGCCACAAACAACGGGTGCAGTTGTGTTATACCGACAGCCAACCTCCCCCAAAACCCTCCAAGGCGCAACCCTTGGAGGCTGGGAGACTCCATAACGGAGAGTAGCGCTGCCGCACGTATAGCCACCCGAACGGATGCCCTTATTAGCAACTTTGTGTAGTAGCCAAAAACCTTCTATCTGTTGACGCAGAGGGCAAAACCCTTGAAGCGGCCCTGATTCATGCGGTTCTTAGCCGAGGTAGTAGGGACAATCTAAAGGTTTGGAGAGGGTCAAGCCTTATAAGAATCCTGGATCTTGGTATGCGTGAGAAGTGTGTGCAAATGTAAGGAGGAGCCGGTGCTACAAGATCCTGGAGCTACCCACTTTGAATAGGCGCAGCTAGGGGATTCAACAGATACTGTCCTATCCTAGCCTAGGTTGTATCAGTTTGTGCTTGTTGTGAGTGTGAGTGACTGTTATCATTGTTTTCTTGCTGGAAAAATTGTAAAATCATACCACTATTACACAAACACAGTCGCTTTTGAACCTAAACTGCTCGCACAGACCATCGACATCGCTTCTGAACTGTAGTGATTCGCATACTGCCTGAACTGCATCACTTTTAAACAACAACTGCCTGCATATTACTTAAACAGAATCACTTTTGAACCACAGCTGATCGCCTACTACCTGAACTAAGTCGCATCTGAGTCATGACCAGTCGCATATTGTCTGAACTAGATCGCCTTTAAGCCGCAGTTATTCACCTGATTCATGAACATGCTCGCCTCTGAACAACAGACTGTCGCCTTTAGGGATATCTGAGTAGCTTATGATCAACAGAAAACCACCTTTGAACCAACAGTCATCGCCTCTGGCATAGCATTCGCTTCTGGTTAGCACTATCATTTTTCTGTCGAAACTAAAACAGGTCGCATCTGAGCTATCATTAATCGCCTTTAGCATCCTTTGAGTCGCCTTTGAGCTATCATCAGTCGCCTGTAGCTAAAATTCCTGCAAATCTCAGTGCATCAGCTAAATTAGCCTCAGGACCAGCTTGCTTGAACCTCAAACATCAGCTTTCAGACTTATCCTTGATCAATAGCAAATACCTGGACTTTGTCTCCTATTTTGAGCTTATCAATCAATCACAACTCATGAGCTTTTCCATCTTTTTGAGACCCCAACCAGCAAATCAGACATCAATCCAATCATTTCAATCAACAAACAATCTTCAGTTTTAGCTTCAGCCAACAAACATCCTTCAGCTTTAGCTTCAGCAAACAATCTCTTTTAGCTTTAGCCCCAACAAACATCAACAGCAAACAATCTTTCCCTTGAGTGATTAAGCTACCTCTAGGGACAACCAACAACAACTCAGCCAAACCAAATCAACCAAGCAACTTAGCCAAACCAGAAAAACCAAAACAGCAACCAATCAACCAACTATCATCTTTTGGGTCTCAAAACTTTGACAAGCTCAACTTCATCATCAACATCATGCCTCAAACTAGGAGTCAATATCGAGCTGAAATAGAAGCCAAATTGAAAGCTGAAATGGATGCCAAATTGCA
Organism: Cunninghamia lanceolata; assembly: GCA_027924645.1. Classification (NCBI taxonomy): domain Eukaryota; kingdom Viridiplantae; phylum Streptophyta; class Pinopsida; order Cupressales; family Cupressaceae; genus Cunninghamia; species Cunninghamia lanceolata. The sequence continues at coordinate 7,146,898 of BSBN01000635.1, read as the reverse complement.
AGCTGAGATGAAACAATTCACGACACCTCTTAAGGACGCAACTCAATTCACAACTGGTATGCCTTCTCATATGTTTATACCTCAAGGGTACACTAGGGGCGAATCATCTTCACAACAAATGCACCCTCCACCATCCTTGGAAACTTTCGAAGAACAATCTCAAGACGACTCATCAGAATTCCAAGATACCTATCTATGGGACCAAGTTGAGAAACTCATGATATCTGAGCCTGATCGCTGTTTTCTCCAACTTGCTCGCATGGGTGCTAAACTACCTAAAGACTTTGATATATCCACTATTAGAGAGCAAGATCCCAACACTACTGCTGTTGTTGCGAATAGACCATCTATTATAGTCACATCATCTTCTATTACCTCGCAAACACCATCCTCATTGCCTCTTGTTGCTTCATTTGAGTTACCACGATCAGAGCATACCTTAGAACCATTGATAGTGCCCACCAATGTGCTTCCTCTCATGTCACAAAATCTCAACATCCCACCTTTTCATGTCCCTCAACATATCTCTCCTTCTACCATGACTGTTTCCATGCCTCAAGTCACACAAGCTGTCCATGTAACACAAGCACAAACACTTCGAGCATCACAAGCAATTCCCATATCTTACGGTGTGCATACCTCTCAAACCATTCCATCAACACATGTTGTCCATGCTTCACAACCATTACACTCTACCAAATCTCATACACCAACTGCTAATTCCTCCATGTTATCCTATAATCCCAACGTTAGTCTCATTGACATGAGTGATTCCCTCATTTCTCAAGCCAATCCAAACAATAAGATCGCTTATGTAGATCAGCTTACATCCATGTTGTCCTCTTCTTCCAATCCTTCACACACCATCAATCCATCTTATGCTACCCAAGGCTTCTCTAATATCACCCAACACATGACGTATACCAATCCTCATATTGTCCAAAATACCAATCCCAATGTTCACCCTTCTGTTGTATCTACCAATCCCTCCGTCACTTACCATGTCATGAATTCAATTCCAACTTCCCAACCATCTGCTACTATCAATCCCACATCCACTTCTCATGTAATGCACACCCACTTACCACTTGTGTCTCAAGGACAGCAATCCTCTAACACGTACATGTCACATACCCCTCCTTTGACATACATTGTGGGTACACAACCTCAACAAACAGTCACAGCTTCGTACATCCCACAACCACAACAAACTGTCACAACTCCACATATACCACAACCGCAACCACAATATGTCTCATATCACACTCAACCCCCTTCGCAACAACAGCAGTTATCCTCAACTGATATCCAACAGATGATCGATGAAAGAGTAGGACAAGGCAAGAAACCTTTCTCTCTCGAAAACATATGCGCTTATCCATTTGACAAGTCTCTTAATATGATACCTTTTCCACCACACTTTGAAATCCCACAATTTGATAAGTACAAAGGGAAAGGAAATCCGGACGACCATCTTCGAGCCTTTTTCGTGGCATGTCTCGATGTTGCCTATGATGATACATATCTCTTGAGACTATTTCCTCGAAGCTTAGTAGGACAAGCTCTCGAATGGTTTTCCCATTTACCTCCAGGAATTAAGACTTTTCCCGAATTGGCAACCAAGTTTCGATCACATTTTGCCTTCAACATTGAACATGAGGTAAACATGAATGACCTTGTCAACAACAAACAACGCAATGGTGAAACCTTTTCCTCATTTACCCAATGATGGCGTAATATGGCTAGCAAATTATCATGGGAAATCCCTGAGAAACAACAGCTTGACATCTTTGTTCAAAATCTTCATCCTGAGCTGTCATTCCAACTACAATTGCAAAGTGCTAGCACCTTTGACGAACTAGTTTCCAAAGGAGTTATTATTGAACGCGCCTTAATTGCCAAAGGAACTATCAAGATCTTTCGTGATAACAAAGATTCTCCCCAAAATTCCAATGATAAGTCTCGCTTTTGGAACAAGAACAAGAATGTTGTCCATGACGGTATTGTTGATACAAAGAATATCCAAACTATGAGAGCTCCTATCAACATTCAAGCAGCCTCTCCACCAAGACAGTCCTTTCCACAATGAAGAAACCAACGCCAAACTTCTAATCCACGCCGACAATTTACACCATTAGTGGAACCCATGGAAGTTATTCTTCGAAAGCTGCTTCAAGCCGGAGATGTTATTCTACCCGATGCACCACCAAACAGCGAACCACTCTTTCGAGCTCCTTGGTACAAAGAGAATGAGTATTGTGATTACCATCGAGTTAAAGGACACAAAACAAATGGTTGTATGCGCTTAAAACATGTTATCCAAGACTGCATTGATCAAGGTCTAATCAACGTCACACCTTCAACACCTCAACCTGCTCAACAATCCACATCAAACTATGATCTAGAGACTTTCAAGAATCCACTTCCATCTCATGATCAGACAAATAACCTTCAAGCTGGAAATGCTATTCCCTATAATTATGCATCATCTACCATTGGCCGCATTGACCATGCTCGCATTTCTACCATTACCGTCCAAGGAGCACCTGATTGTGCCATAACCACGCGAAGAGGTCGAGTTACCGTTCAAGGAGCACCTCCTCATCCTCCTCGACCTCTCTCCAACTATAACCTCTTGGATCACCTTGGCAAAACACCCGCACACATATCTATCCTTGAGCTGCTCCGTATATCCCCCACACATAAAGCTATCCTTGATAAGGCCTTACAAGAGTCTTCGGTGCCTAATAATATTAATATCACACAATTCCAATCCATGGTCGCTAGCATTGCAGCCCCTTGTCATTTAACCTTTTCCGACAAAGATCTTCAACCCTCCATGCATCCGTCACACAATGAGGCCCTCCATATTGAAGTATTTGTTAACCAACGCCGTATCAAACGAGTCTTGATAGATGGGGGAGCTGGTCTAAATATATGTTCTTTGAAACTTATCAAACAATTGGGATATTCTGAGAAAAATGTAGACACCTCCAAGGTTATTACCATCAGAGCATATGATGACGCTGAACGAGATACTGAAGGGATCATTTTATTGCCTATTCAAGTTGGACCGGTCATTACAGAAACTCGCTGTCAAGTCCTTGATATTGATCTGCCTTACAACATCATCCTTGGTCGCCCTTGGATCCATACCCTTAAAGCAGTTCCATCTACATATCACCAATGCCTTAAATTTCCACATAAGGGTGTTGAAGTTACCATTCAAGCTGATCCTAATCCATTTGAGTTTTGCCGTGCCTTTCAAGCTAAATATCAGAGTCCAAACCGTATCCCTCTCAACACCGAGGCATATCTGTCATCCTCCTATGTAGACCCATCCGATCTTCTCAAGCCCTCATCTAGCAAAGCCGCTTCTAACCTCCATATCAAATATACCGAACAAGGCCCTGGTGAATACAAATTGCAGGAATCTTGTTGCGTTGGCACCCTTCCATTATCTCCTAAATCCCATGGTAAGCCCTCTACATCTAAGCCCACTTCATCCTCCGCTGTTATCAAAGTTCCCCCTACCATATTCATTAAAGGTGGTTTCTTGGATGACGAAGACATTGAGGACATCGACTCTTGGATATTCTTTGATGAAAATGACCAAGTCCAACTTGAAGTAGAGCGATACAACAACGGGTTTCGTATCATAAAGAACATGGGCTATAAAGGACATGGCGGCTTGGGATCACAGGAACAAGGACCTATTGAGCCCCTTATTATGTCTAAGAAGTTTAATAAGCAAGGCCTTGGTTACCAACCGGAGGTACCGCGGTCCAAAGACATTAAGTGTATTTCCGATATTGACGTTGGACCTTCTTCGGTAGGAGAGACTTCTAACTCGGATACCATCGACGACTCCTCCCTTCATATCACTGACCTCTTTCAAGAACATTCCATCTTCATGTTTTCCGCAACCTCTTCTAGCCATCACGATCCCTCCTTTAGCCTCTCACTCGTATATCCTGACCTCATCGATTGGGACCAACAGGGGGCACCGATATTAGATACATTTGAAAATGACGAAGCCATTGCAGAATTCATGGGTTTGAGACAAGGTATCCCATTGGGTGATCACAAAGCAGGTTTCATGATGGAACTACCTAAACTAGCATATTTTGGCGGAAGTATCAAATCCTTCAGTCGCAAAAGTGAAATAAACAAAATTCAACAAAATAGGTCACTAGGTGAAAACTGCAAGGCGCCTCCTGACCGTGAAAAAGTAAAAATAAAGGATGTATCCGAAGGGGAAAACCTCTCTGAGGCGCCTGAGGATGAGGGATTTGATCTTCCTGTCACCACTGATTACCATGAGAAATCAACTGTGCTAGTTGAAAAATCACAAGACATGAACTTGGGAACAGAACAAAATCCGAAGATCACTTTTTTGGCAGCATCATTATCAGAGCAAGAATGAAAGAACTTCACAGCATTTTTTCTGAGACGAGCTATAAATTTTGCATGGACTTATGCAGACATGCCAGGACTAGATCCTTCACTTGTGGTACATCATTTGGCAGTATTCCCTGATGCAAAGCCTGTCAAACAAAAATTGCGCAAAATGCATCCACAAGTTGCCTTATTGGTCAAAGCAGAAATTCAGAAACTGTTAGAAGCAAAGTTCATAAAGCCTATTGATTATCCAGAATGGGTTTCAAACTTGGTACCTATAGCCAAACCAGATGGACGAGTTCGCTGCTGCACAGACTTTAGAGATCTTAACAAAGCATGTCCTAAAGACGATTTTCCATTACCAAGCATAGACAACATTGTTGATCTTACAGCAGGACATGAAATGCTATCTTTGATGGATGGATTTTCAAGTTATAATCAAATCAGAATAGCAGAGGAAGACCAAGATAAAACGTCTTTTATTTGTCCATGGGGCACATATTGCTGGGTTGTAATGCCTTTTGGTCTCAAAAACGCTGGAGCTACCTATCAACGAGCCATGACAGTTATTTTTCATGACCTTTTTCATACTATCATGGAAGACTATGTTGATGACTTCCTGGGAAAATCTAAGACAAGGGAAGGACATCTACAAGTATTGGCACAAATTTTTGATCGATTAGAAAAATACCAGGTCAGACTAAACGCAAAGAAGTGTGTCTTTGGCGTAACATCAGGAAAACTATTGGGATATATTGTGTCTCGACGAGGAATAGAAGTGGACCCAGCTAAGGTAAAAGCTATCATAGAAATGCCTCCACCAACGAATCTCAAACAGCTCCGCAGTTTACAGGGTAGGCTACAATCTATCCGCAGATTTATCTCACAACTCGCAGATAAATGTCATCCTTTTCAGCATCTTCTTCACAAGGGTGAACCTTTTAAGTGGGATGAAAAGTGTCAATAGGCTTTTGATAAGATAAAGGAATACTTGGCAACACCTCCTGTGTTAATACCTCCTGTACTTGATCGTCCATTACTGCTTTATATATCATCAACAACCGCAGCATTGGGTGCACTTCTAGCTCAACATGATGATTCAGGAAAAGAACAAGCCATCTATTACATTAGCAGAACTCTTGTGGGATATGAACTCAATTACTCATTCATGGAAAAAGCTTGTTTAGCATTAGTGTTTGCTTCCCAAAAGTTGCGACATTATATGTTGAACCAAACAACAAAGCTCATCTCTAATGTGGATCCCCTCAAGTATCTCCTTTCAAAAGCACTTCTCACAGGGAGATTAGCAAAATGGGTTATGATCTTGAGTGAATTTGACATACAATATGTGAACCATAAAGCTATCAAAGGACAAGTCATTGCTGATCAATTAGCTGCAGCACCTATCACAGACATTCAGCCAATATATCCCGAATTCCCTGATGAAGGATTGTTTAATTTAAGCTCTCCAGCACGATGGCAGCTATACTTTGATGGATCATACACTCAACACAGATCTGGAGCAGGTATCTTGTTTGTCACTCCCCAAGGAGACTGCATACCTAAATCATACAGAATAGCATTCCCATGTACCAACAACATAGCAGAGTATGAAGCTTTAATAACAGGTTTGCGCATGGCAGTGCAATGGGCTATCAAACAGTTACGAGTCTTTGGTGATTCTCAGCTAGTTATTAAACAGGTCTTAGATGAATATCAAACAAAAGACGAGAAGCTTCTTCCATACAAGCTAATGGTGGATGATTTCAAGCAATATTTTGAGGACATTACCTTTGAACAAATTCCAAGACTACAAAACAGAGCAGCCGATGCCATGGCTATGATTGGATCTCTTTTAGACATGCCATCTAACACCCATAAATGTGAATTCTTGGTCGAACAGCTTTTGATCCCCGCATTTGAAGTTCCACAGTCTGAGCTCATATGTGAGATTGTTGGTCCCAACTCGTTGTGGTACAAAGATATATATGAGTATCTCCGTAATCACACCTTGCCTCTTCAACTATCCAACACCCAGCGTAAAACCTTTATCCGTCGAGCCTCTCGTTATACTATCTTAGGAGACACCCTTTATCGCCGGAGTCTTGATGGTATCCTTCTTAGATGTCTTGACTCCGAGGAAGCAAAAACGGCCTTACGTGAAGTACATGAAGGTGTCTGCGGTTCGCATTCCGCTGGCCCTGGCCTTGTTAAGAAACTTCTGCGAGCAGGATACTATTGGCCAACTATGGAAAAAGATGCCCAACAATTTGCAAAGCGATGTCTACAATGTCAGAAACATGGAGATCTAATACATGCACCAGCACATGAGCTTCAGCCTATTGTCACTCCATGGCCTTTTTCGCAATGGGGACTTGATCTTGTGGGTAAAATCCATCCTACTTCATCAAATGGTCATAAGTTTATTATCACTGCCACTGAGTATTTCACAAAGTGGGTAGAAGCCATACCAATGACCTACATCACAGGTAAACAAATAGCTAAATTCATCCTACATTACATCATCTGCCGTTATGGAGTTCCTCAAGCTATTGTCACAGATAATGGCCGGCCTTTCAAGAACCAAGAGGTTAGAGATCTTTGCAATAAGTTTCATATTCAACATAGGTTCTCTACGCCTTATTATCCTCAGAGCAATGGTCAAGCTGAAGCCTCTAATAAGACAATCATCAAGATCCTTAAAAAGACTGTTAACGAAACTGGTCGAGATTGGCATCTACAACTGCATCCTGCTTTATGGGCATATAGAACAAGTGTCAGAACTCCTACTGGCGCCACACCCTATGCTCTAGTCTATGGCACTGAAGCTATTTTGCCTATCGAGGTTGAGATCCCCTCTTTGCGTATATCCTTGCAACACACTATCTCAGATGAAGAATATCGAGTGTCCCGACTCCATGATCTAGAGCTCTTAGATGAACGCCGTCTTACAGCATTGAACCATCTTCAAGTCTATCAAAACTGGCTACGCCGCAGCTACAACAAAAAGATCAGAGAACGCCGATTTCAGGTTGGCGACCTTGTCCTTAAAGAAAACCAAAGGAATCAACAGCATCGAGAGAAACAGGGCAAGTTTGAACCAAATTGGCTTGGTCCTTTCATTATCACAGCAGTCTATGGATCTGGTGCATACACTTTGTCAACACCTGAAGGCATTCCCTTGGATGAACCCGTCAACAGCGTTCATCTCAAGAAGTTTTATCCATGAATCTCAGCTATCCCACAAAAACACAAAAAAATCAAAATATGTCGAAATAAAAAATAAAATAAAAAAAATTTAAAAAAAAAACAAAAAAAAAAAAACAAACATAAGATAAATAATCCGTCCTCTGGTGAAAACCTGGTAAACAGGCGCCTTGGATAAGTACCATAGTGAAAACCTGGCAAACAGGCGCTATGTGTAGTGACCAGCTTCCCTCATTTGTTTGGTACGTTTGATCATTTTCCCCACTGCATCTTGTATAAGCCATCTTCATAAACCCTATCGCAATCTCACACATAGCCCTTCCTCTTCATCCTTTGCCAATGCTAGCTATCATACTTGAGACATTGTCGTGATATCTATATCTTTTGGCACCTTAGCATCTTGGCCACATCTTTTCTGCATTGTCGCTTCTGCATAATAAACCTCATCCCACACTGGGGGCATTTGTTGAGTCTTATTTGGAAGTGGATCCTGTTATCTCTAGCTCATAACACATCAAACAACTCAGCTTACAACACAGCACACCTTATCAACTTCACCCATGGCACATGTCCACCGACAAATATGACCTAACGACTTGCAACCAGGACTCATACCTTCACAATCCATCCACATTCATCCAACAATCGCAACAAACATTGCTTGATCAAACATCCAATCGATTAGCTACATCAATAAGAACTACATCTAGCTCTATCGTTGATGCCTTGATCCCGTGGATACAGGGTATGTAGGCAATCTGAGATGCGAAGGAAGCACTCTGATTCAGGCTAAGACGATAGCCCCTTTCATCAGTCATCTGTCATCTTTTCTTCTAAACATTCTTCAATCTTTCAGCTCACATTCTTTTATCTTTCATCACTTACATCATCAATAAAACCCAGAACTACATATTCATCATGTCTCATCTTCATCGTAAGTGTGCTTTGATCCCGTGGATACAGGGTATGTAGGCAGTCTAGAATACGAAGGAAGTTTCCAGTACTCAAGCACCGATGATCCCCCCATCTTCTTCATCTTTTCATCATCCATCTTCTTCTCTTTGATCAGCTCAAACAGGAAGCAATCCACGTGTCTATTGCAAGCTCAAGCACTTTAACTAATCACAGGTAAGCCAGAAGTTATTTGTCCGCATGCCTTAAGCCAACATTTGCTATAACAGTTTATCAACAACTTTAGCCTTCAACAGGATGTAGCTTTCCTCTTAACAAGGCGCCAGCTTAATCTATCCAAGAGCACCCAACATTGGCAAGAGAACGTGATGACAGTATCTTTTGTTTTATCTTTTGATTTATCTTTTGTCCCTTTTCTATACATAGTCAAGACTGCCTTGATCTATTTATATCTTGGTATGTTGTGATGAAGTAAGGACTGGGGCATGGTCATATAGCTTTCGTATGCCGTGTTTGTGGGATGATCTTATTCTCTTCCTATGCATCTTGGTATCTTATACGTGTTGGGATTAGCATCTTACATATCAATATCTCTAGCATCTGAGAAGCTAAATAGTCTCTTATGCCTTGGAGACTATTCTATGTTAAGACTAACTCCATACACATAACCAGCAAGCTGTCATTATGTGTAGTGGAGATAAGATCAAACCATTGTTTGTAGCGTCAAAGTCCAACACTAGCTGTTATTCATATCTTGTGCATGTTGGCTCCACATCTTGACCACATGCATTCAGACAAGATTGTAACATGCTAGTTACGCATTGGATACCTCGACACCTTGGTCTCTTATACCCTGGTGCATAACATCCATATGCTATATCAAACATAAGGACTGCATTTCTTTTCATTTTGAGCAATTACTTGAAAGCTGCCCATCATCATCTTATCTTATCCATTCTATCTATCCATTCGTTTCGTCATCCTCAGCCAAGATCAATCATCTCCATCATCCTTTGTCCATATTCCTGCTCCTGCAAAACAAGTATTAGCCATACATACGTCCATTATACCTATATCTTTCATTACCATCTACCTATATGCATACATCCATTCATGTCATTACCTTTTACATATTCAACAATTTTCTATCCATTACCATTTGCATAAACATCTATCCATAATCCATCTATAATCCATACACATAACATGCATAGCCATCATAATATCAACATCACAACCATTATAACATCATATAGATCGCCAAAACTGCCATATATATATACATGTGTGTCAAAATACAAGTGTCTATAATACAAGCTGAGCCCTGAAAAGAATGAATGTACAACAATGGCTCTAGGCCTCATCATGATACAATGTCAACAAGGTATGCCCTAGCGACTACTGCCAGCTCCCTCGCCCTAACCACCACCACCAACAGGTCCTGTACCTGGTCCTCCATCTCTCGGTGGCCCCATCACTGAAGCTACTGATCGAGATCCACCTGACCTCCGTGAGCTCGAAGCCCCTGACCTGCTCCTGAAGCTAGGCTGTCTCTGCTCTGCCGGCACAGCTCCATAATATAGGCCTCTATAATACTCAGCCTCCCCCTGCACTCTCTGAAGCTTGGCCTGTATCGCTGTCAACTGTGTGGCTAAGTACATGGTAGCTCCATCAGTCCCCAAGGTAGTCACTGCTCTATCCCGCTCACTAGTCATAATCTGCAGCTGCTGAACTGCCCTATCTCTCTCAGCTCGCAGACCATCTCTCTCAGCTCGCAGACCATCTCTCTCTGCTCTCATAGCCTGCTCCTGCTGTACTGCAGTATCTCGCTCAAGCCTCATCATCTGCTCATGCTGCCTAGCTGTATCCCTCTCTCCTGTAACTCTCGCGAGCGCACCATCATCCTGTCCATCTCCTCTCTGAGCTCCCAACTGTAGCTGAGCCTGATAAGGCTGTGCCTGTGCTCTAGCATGCCTCAGACTGATCACGGCCTGATGCCTATCCATCTCCACTCTCCTTAGCCTCATCTGTGCCCGCTGCCTCCATCTCCTCTCCTCTCTGATCCGTCTCCGCAGCTACTGAATACCCACATCATCCCCTGCTCCGATCTGTGCCTGTGGCTGTGCTAATATAGCAGGCTGACCTGGCACCTGCCCTGGCATCTGTATCCCTGGTGCAGCTGGCACTACTGCCTGTGCTGGTGGAGCCCGTCGTCGTCGCCTCCGAACTGGTCTCTCCATCCCAATCTCCCCAATCTCTCCATCCCGTGTCAACCGAGTCGGCCTAGCTGTCGCCCAGTGTGCATCATACTCTGGCAATGTACCTGGATCTGCAGGACCCTGTCTCCACTGCCATGCTACTGGCTGCAATCCATCTCTCTCTGCCAAGGCTGTGTCCACCACAACCTCTGGACCCCAATCAAATACCTCCTGCCTCGTCCTCCCAAAAACGGCATCCCCTACAGGTACTGCCTGTGCCTCTCCGAACTGTCTCAGGGCTCTCTCTGGCAAATAGCGCTCTATAATGTACACGCCGCGTCCAAAAATGTACCTCGCCTGTCTCGCATAAGCAAGCTTGGCATCCTCCTCCTCCCACTGCTCACATCCTAGCCATGGCCTCCATACAAATCTGTCTATCTCATCCAACCTCCGCCGCCAGTATACCACCCCTCGGCGCTATCGATACGTCGAGGCTCCTCTATACATCCGTGCAAATGGCTCTCCTGCTGCTCTAGCCACCCATCCCTCTGGTCTCGTCACTGGAATGTGCTCATAAGCCCATACGTGCAAAACTGTCACTCCTGCTGACATACTGGCTCCGAACATATATGCACAATCATGCAGGTAATGATAAAGCTGTCCCAACACGCACTCTGCCCATGCATATCTCGTGCCATAGGAGAACATGCCCTCCATCACTGTCCCCCATCCTACAGGAAACCCTCTCGCTCTCCTGTCACCCACTAGCCATCTAATGATAGCCACTACCACTCACTGCAACCTGTCACAAAGCTCCTCCATCCTCCCCATCGGTATCTCCGAACCCTCTGCTCTGATGTCTGGTGTCCCAAACAATCTCCTGAATGCAGCTGGGCCCATCTCCGGATCATAATCTACACGATCCCCATCTATCGGAATCCTCAAAATCTGGAACACATCCTCTAAGGTGATTGTCACCTCTCCTGTCGGTAACAAGAATGAACTGTGCTCGCTCATCCATCGCTCCACCATCGCAGTCATCAGCCCTCGATGTGCCTGCACTGGCTCTAATCGTGACACATGCTCCAAACCCAGGATCTCTCACACCAGTAACTCCTCTGCATCCAACCGTCTCACTAGCCGCAAATCTCTCGGATGGGGCTCCCGTGATAGTAACGGCGGTAGTACATCCTGCATCATCCATTTACCCTTGTCAGTCCATCCCGTTAATCATTCATATCACAATCTGCCTATCTATCTGCTATTCTATCCTGCTATTCCCATATGCGTTCATCCTTGCTTTATCTGCGGGCTTTATCCTATGTGCGCGTCTTTTTACCCTAAACGTGAGCCCTTTTCCTATATGCGCCTATTTTCAAATCATAAGCGAGCCAAATCACACTAAGCGACCCTTTTCGCCCTATATGCGCGCTATCTACCATATGCGATCTGTTTCTAGTCCTATGCGAGCTAAATTACCCTATGCGACTTCTATCTGCTCATAAGCGACTAGTTTCCCTCCATACGCGCATTTCTGCTGCTTTTTTCCCGCCGACCGGATGCGACCACTTTTTTCCTAAGCGACCTACCCGCGCCTATAAGTGACCTTAATTACTCTAAGCGACCTCTACTCCTACATAAGCGACCTATATGTGCCATGTCCTAAACTCGTCGCTTTTGGTGACGTGTGTGAATTAATTACGCTTCTAGGCTATTAAATGCACGCTTTTGGGAAAAGTTTTGAGACATACCGGTGCGCCTGCTCCCTCTGGTCGTCCATGTGTCCTCACTCGCTCTGCACGATGATCTCTGCATGGAATCACCATCCTGCTAGCTCTGCCACTCTCACTCTCAGGAGCTCTGGATTTCTCTAGGTTTCTAAGCACAAATGAGCACAAATGAGCCTATTTGCCCTTGCAGCCCCTACTTATAGCCCTTCTCCAAACCCTAATTCTTCTATACCACAGCCTATTTTCTTCGCGTCTGCCCTCTTTTCCGCCTTTTCTTCTATCGAGAGCCAACCCAGTCCTTCCTGGTTCGCCTGGCTTACCTCTCGAGGGGGCATCACCTGCCAGTTACACTGGGGCATAACTTGTTTATCGAACGTATCTCACATCTTCTTTGACACAACGTTCTATCGAACATTGTATCAAAGAGGGGCAAAATGTAGACACCAAAATTTGTCCATGTCTAGCGACACCTTGTTAAATCACTAATCCATTACCCAATTAATTAAATAAATTTTATTTATTTAATTAAAATCCCATTCTCATTCACTTAGCCAATTAAATAAATAAATTGTATTTATTTAATTAATTCCACATCATGTCTTATCTCATTTTATGCATTTATCATATTAATTAAATAAATTTTATTTATTTAATTAATTTCCAACTCATATCCCACTAATTCAAATACTTTATTTGAATTAAGCCTTTATCATTTATCACATTTTAACACTTGTCCATTTCCCATTTATCATGTGTTGTAAGACAACTTTCATTTAAAAATCCTTCACATGTACAACTAATTGGACCTAAATTTAGTAACTTTCAATCTTAGCCATTCACATAGCCTCTGAATCTCCACCGTTGATTGATCTTGGTTGAGTCCTATATAAACAGCCTCTCACTCCATATGAGACATCCAGAAATCATATAGTATCTAGCAATCTAGCAATCATATAGCAACTCCATTATCATCTTGAGCATTCGAGCATTTGAGCTTTTATCATCCATCAATGGCAGCTTTCAGCTTTGTAATTGCTCATTGTTGAAGAAGCAGTCCACATCTCCCTCTCAAAAAAGGAATCGCACGGTCTAGGTGATGTTATGCTTGCATTGCATTGTTCTTTTGGTTTCATTTAGATTAGATTCCTTGATGATGGTAGGGTTAGGGTTTCATGACTATGTCTGATCTTCCACACCTGACTTTCACCTATCACACAAATGTCTAATTTCCCATCTGGTTAGGTAAAGGAAATTATGCATGTCCTTCATTAGGATCAACTGAACACTCTGACAAAGAACTCCAACTACTCAATCTTCATTACTACAATAGAAGAGATCATTTTGATCCTAATAAGGTGATGGAGAGGTATGTAAGTAAAAAGTTGTTCCATAAAATACATCTAGAATACTTTTGGGAAAATTGTATGGATGACTACAAGGTCATGAAGAAAGCCCATTCCAGATTATCTCTGGCATTTATAAGGAAATTCCATATCATTCTAGTCCTTGATCAATTAGAAGATGATGACAATGTAATGCACAGAGGAGCCTGGGAAGCACAATATCACTAGCCAATTCCCTTACCTAATTGGGCAAATGCTGAAGAAAGCTTCCTTGAAGTTATATTGAAAGAACCAATTAGATTAAGCAAAGCATGGCTAAGAGGTCAGATGGCTGCCTTGGAGGGACAAGGAATACAACTCACATACACTGCACTTGAATCAAAAAAGGAGTCTAAAGGAGAAGAGGATAAACCCATAGAAATCATTGATGAGGCAAAACAAGCCCAAGGACAAAAATCAGATTGTGAAGACCACACAACCTTGGAAGAAAAGGCCAAAGCATAGAAAATCAAGAAGGTCATTACAAAGACTAGAAAGAAACAAATGCCTCCTTCTACTAGAACAAGAGCTTCAAAGAAAAGAAATATGCCTAGTAGTCCTAGAGAAGGATCTAAGATGAAGAAAACTAAGGTAAAGGCTGTTAGGCAGGCTAAGGAGACTGCTGCTACTCATGATGATACTAATCTACCAACTTCTCCATCTCCTTCTACCTCAGATGTGAATTTTGATGTACTATCTCCACCAGTTTCTTCTGCTACATCTCCCTCTGTTCTTCCACTGTTGCACCTATGACCTCAGTAACCATTGTTCAGAAAGTTGTCTCTACTACCACCTCACCTTTCATTTCAACTATTTCTTGTTCATTGGAAATATCTTCTAGCACTCCTAATAGTCCTGTCTCCTCCATTGCTACCACATCATGTTCCTCTATCACTACTGTTGGGACAAGAAAATTTAAAATTTTCTTGTATTCCTACCCACCCATGTCCAACCAAATTAGAAAGAATTACGCCCAAAATGATAATGATAACTAATATATTCCATAAAAATCACATGAATTTCATCACAAATGGATATCTCACCCATCAAACTACATTTTAATGTAGGGCCCCAATTCCTTAATTTTGCCGAAACCTCACTTTCATCATACCGATCTATACTCTATGAGTAACGGGCTGAAATAACTGAGAATAAGGATCGGGGAGAATATTTCAGGAACTACCGATGAGGAAGGTAACACTAATGACCCTTCGTTGGAAAGAAAATTCTCAGTCACACCGATCGGTATAAAAAAAGACTAATGGAGAATACTCTGAAAATCCCCTGACAGTATAAATCATACCGATAGAGGAAATCTGTAAGACTCTCACCGAGCATCCCATGGA
This sequence comes from Cunninghamia lanceolata, assembly GCA_027924645.1. Lineage (NCBI taxonomy): Eukaryota > Viridiplantae > Streptophyta > Pinopsida > Cupressales > Cupressaceae > Cunninghamia > Cunninghamia lanceolata. Next base: position 7,131,722 of record BSBN01000635.1, on the reverse strand, counting down.
ATGGAGGGAATTAATGATCATCAGTAGGAGATGAACATCAAAATGAAAAATTAAAGAGTCTCCAATATTCTAATGTCTTAGTGACTAATGAAACTGTTTCAGCATAAGTCACGCCAATATGTATGGAAGATAAGAACCATCGGTGAAAGTGAACGAGTCAAAACAAAGCTTGCAAGTCTGGCCAAAACAATACTCACAATGATGTCAGTGACATGTTGTAAAGATCTCTTCGATGAAGAGTGTAAAAGAAGATATCGGGGAAACAACCATGATCGGGTAACTTGAAATAAGTTATCCTGATGACACATCTTATTCCAATGACAACGATGACCACGTTCATTGACAAGACTCTCACCGATAGTCATATCAGAGACACTTGAGATATCGGAGAAGAATGTTATTCCTACAGCGATGAAGAAAGTCAGGTTGATGATAACCATGCCCACTTCCATATCAGGTAGATCTTGAAAATATCTTGCCAATACAATCTCACATATAAAAGATGACATCGAGAAAATAGATGAAAGGTCACATCGATTGATCCATAAGCAAATGTTCGCACCATAAGAATATATTAAATCACCCTGACATTACAAAAATCATACCGATGAAGAGAGTTATGATGATGTGACATTTTACAATGATCAAGAAAATTGAAATGCAGGAATAATTAATTGCAGATGAGGAAGAGATCCTCTGAAATGCCATTTGAAACCACTGCAATCAAGTTTGAAAGAATTGTCTAAAGTGAGCACACAAGCAGAGACTTGGAGGACAAAATAGGGGAATTCGATCACCACTTTAGATAACAGGTACATAAATACAAAATTCTGTGTAATAGCCTATAGTTTGGATTTACTGTCCAAGATTATGATGGAGACTCCAGTGAAAGGAAAGGGCAGAAAACAACAGGGTGAGACTAGTAAACCTAAAAAACAAAAGACTGACAAAACTCCTCAAGAGAAAACAAAAGACAGGAAATTGAACCAGGACTTAATTGACCAATTCTTGGATCAACTCCCAAAGCCCAAAGGTCTGCACAACTTAGGGCAAAAGTGGAGAAACTAGAAGACAAGTGCAAATACCTAGGAAATGTCTGGACACCAATTAGAGGTTATGAATTATTTATGTTTCACTATAATAGAAGAGTTAGGAATTTCCCAGCGTCAAACCCATGGCACTTGCATTTGGGTAAATTGGTCATTCCTGATGTGTTTCTGAATGCAAAACTCCCCCAACTTCTGGCTAGGCCTTATAATCCAAGCCTCACGGCCATATGCAACCCGCAAGGGGAGCTTATTATACATTTGTCTAAGAATGCCATTTGTGAAATTTTTGACTTGGATGATTTATGTATTGTCCCTATAGTTTATGAAGATTTGGATAAAGAGTATTGGAGAATGTATACTACATATAATGGATGGAGATTGCCTATTCATAGGCCTAGGGCAGAGGGAGAAATGGCACCTCTCAATGAGAATGATGGACCTCCATTTCATGTGTCATTATTTGAACCATACATACAATACACTTACTACTTTGTGTGCAAGGTCCTAGGATCAGAGGTCCCTGATTTCATGACAATTCCTCTGATGGTGATAGCCACAGACGTTCGGTGCCACAATGCCAGGCAGTTTGATTATACTACCTATGTATTTGGTAGAATTGATTCTGGTCTATCAACAATAAAGAACAATGCCCCATCAGTTTCCTTTGAACATTACTCACTCCTCATGCACATGGTGCTTTATTATGGCTAGGAAGTGGGATTATGGCCAACTGAATTCAAAGTTGTTCAAGTAGACCAGAGGGGGCAAAAGTTAGCTGTGTAGATGTGGACCATAATATGGGATAGTAGGTATGGCCATTCTAGCTATGTTCAGTTTGAAGAATATTGTGTGAAAGTGTTATATAGATATTTTAGTCATCCCTATGAGTATTCATTATCAAATGAAATAAAAAGGTTTCTTAGACCTAAAGATTTTGGTGGTCCTCCTACTGTTACCCACAATTGGGGAGACTGGTATTGTTTTGAGGATGCTACCATGGTCAGAGTTTATGGTTTTGAGGACACTCTTTTTATATTTCCTAAGATTGTTCCTGACAGAGTTGCCTACTTGGAGATAGTTAGGCAAATGAATTGTTCTAATGTGATGCACTTGAGCTCCCATGACAATCTTTTATGCCTAGTACTCTATGCTTTAGAGATTTCACGGTGGTATCCAAGGAAGGTTATAGTCTCATTATGGATAAACTGATGTATTACAATATGAGATGTGCTGAGGCAAGAAAAGGATTTGATCCTGAGGGTTTCATTGAACTTGCTAAGAGAAAACAAAACCTCAGTGGATACACACATGTCCCACATGATGATATCATCAGGAATTTGGAAGAGACTGAAGTTGAATTAGTGGTTGAGAAATATAATAGAGACCTAGATGAGAAGAGGAAATAGCTTGCGGAGATTGAGTTGTTATCCTCTGGGCATGAAGAGCCTACAGAAGAAGAACCACATCAACAAGCAACTATGATATCTAAAAGAGAAATGCAATGCTATCAGTCTCCTGGTATGGAACATGATGAGGAGGGGTCTGCTGATGAAGATCCCAGACAAGTAGCATATGATTCTTTCATTTCAGATGACCAATTTATTAATTCTAGGGAATTTAAATCATTCTTGTACAAATGCAAAGGAAATTAGATTAGGGAGTCAGTGGATAATGTCACAACTGACAATGAAAAACAATTAGTTGACATGTTAAAGACAACAGTGGATAATGAAATGAGAACTATGACTCCTAGTAAAGGTAGACAACTACTCAGAGAAGCAGGTGCTATGACATTTCCTGGTCTTGATTTGAATTCTGCTTTGGTATTTGATAGTTTTCTGCATAATACAGATGACAGATCTAAGCTCACTCCAGAGGATGTCACAGAAGTGTATATGGGCACCAAATATAACAAAGATGAAAATTCACTGATGGTGTGGGCCTTGTATCCTCCCCATAAGAAGACAATCATTATAGACACTGAGAAGACTTTTAGGCATGTCATGACTTTGAAGGTAGGAGAGACTGACCCCTTGATTATTGTAGACGTTGGAATTAATGTTGCAAAGTTGAATAAAGCACAGGCTCAGATGTTAATCAAAGAATGAGATGCATATAAACTAAGCTATGAGAGATTAACAAAAGAAAATGATTATTTGAAAGATACTATTAAGAGCACCTTCGGAGGGTCAGTGAAAAGATTAACTCAGGGAGAAAGCTCACAAAACGCCCAATCACCATCTATTGACCAGATAGGCCAAATCTAGATTGATACTCTTTCCACAGTGCTCCAGAATAGGCATGCCAACATGATGCATTAGATGAACCAATTTTGGGATATTTATTTTGAAAATTATAAAGTGACCCAAGAGCATGAGAGGCTTGACAAAAGGTTGCAGGAAAAACTTTAGGAGATACAAGGCAAGGATGTTTCTGACACCACAGGCATTTCTAGTGGAAAAGATTTAATTGAGCAACATCATAAATATCATGATTAGCTTAAGAACGATGCTAAAGAATGTATTGAAGCTTCAAAAGTAGGAGTGCCCACGCTATTCAAGAGAATTGAAGAGAAAAGAGGAATGGAGTAAAGATTGTCAAATGATGTTGCATGAGGCCTTAGGAGCTCTCAAGGATAAAGACTCTGCATCTGGTGAAGCCTGTAAGCATCTGGAGAAGATGGTAACAATGGATGTGATCACAAGAAACACTATTGAATTCACTGATACACACCGTAGCCAGGAGTACTTGGATCGCATTGCTCAGCTATACCTATGGTTGAATAGAGTTTAAGAATTGTTATTTTATTGTTGTTATGTTAATCATATTGATTCCAAAAGACATTTTGAAGAGTTATGTCTCTTCATAAGTATTTCTATATAAGCTGAAACATATGATGCTGAATTATCATTAGCAGTAGAATATACAACATGAAGTCTACAATATTTTAAAAGATCATGTTGCAAGCATTGTCTGGATGAAGTAAATTGAAGTTCTTTGATTATGTGGTTTATTCTGGAATCAATTGTTTGTTAAAATTATTCAGTTATATGGTTGTCTCCAGTTTAGTGTTTCCTTGTTATTCAAATTGATATATCAATTATATATTTAGTTTGTCAATGCACATTTGTTGTATTTGTGTGATTGGATTAATTGGTTTCCATTAGAGGAAATAAAATCCTTCTGATCAATCACAGTAACATGGAAGTGTTAGTTTGGATTACTAAGAAGAACCACATAATTAGGATTGGCATTCTGTCTCCAAGTTAATATTATCTGTTATTCTTGCATAATTCATTCAATTGGTTCCTTCAAGAAAGGATTAAAATTCCTTTTGGTGATTAACAAGAAACCTTCTTGTATTAGTTGGATTATTAAGAAGAGTCTGTGATTCATTTCCCTGCACATTTATACAAGTTATAAACTAAAATATTGTGCCAAACAGTTAGAGTTACTGCCCACTATAAGCCACTAGTCTTAGTCTTCTAGTTGACTCTGTTTACCCAACAAGGCATTGGTCTTATTTCAATTCATCATTTAAAACCCCTTTGTTAGTTAGGCACAATCATAAAATTCACCTTGATAATGCTTATACAATTTATACCAACCATCCATCATATATTAGATATAGAATTAGTTAGCAAGCTTTCATCTTTTCTACACCAATTGCCACTGTAGGTAGATCCATTTACTTAGTCAAAATATTTACTTTAAATCTACTTTAATTTCCAAGGTTTACCCACCTAGGTGTAGTAGGACCTAAAGTGCAGGGAGTCAGCAAACCCAAAAGGTTCATTCTAGTGTGTTAGTTCAAAAACATTGTGAATCTAAGCATAGAGCCTGGCATCCTCTTAGGATTAGCAACCTGCATTTTTGAGACCTAACAAATTGGTAACTCTACTGGGGAATAAATAAAGGACCTTAGTAAGAAATCATTCTATAGAGTCATAAATTTTAATTTGGTAACTCTGCTGGCAAGAATCTAGAAAGATAAATTATAAACTCTTTCCTATTTACAAAATAGGTGGCGACTCTAGAACCTATCATAACAGAAAGTTAATACCAAATGGATGGTAGGAGATCCAAGATGGAAGGCAAGAAATTGCAAGCATCTCCACCAGTTAGAGCCATCCCCAAGAAAAATGGAGCATCAAATTATTCTCACCAGAAGAATGATTAGGAAGCTCAAGAGGATAATACTGGACAAACTATCACAACTCACAATAGTTTTACACCTCTGCATGAATCAAATGAAAATCTCAACGGAGTAACTGATGATATATTGGCAAAATACAAACTTGATCCTCAAGAATAGCTTGAGTGTGAAGCACGGGCCATGAGGGAAATTGATCAAAGGCAAGCTGAATATGATTTTAAAATGTCATTACATCAGGGAGCAAGGGTAAAACATGGATTCTCAACTCAAGAAATAAATGAAAGTCTAAAGAATTCAGGAGGTATGAATGAAGCACAACAGGATCTGCTTAGGCTCCAGGAAGAACTTGAAATGATCAGGATAGATGAAACTAAGAGGTTATTACAACAAGAGATTCAACAGATAAAGAATAGAACTAAGACAGCCCCCCCAAAATATGTACCTCCACATAGGGGAAACACTTTGAGGAATCCACAACCAAATTTACACCAAAAAATAGGTGGTGTTTCAAATTCACAAATATCCAGAAGTCATCAAAATGCCCTCCCTAAAGTTCCTAGACCATCTCCCATGCACAACATCTCTCAACATATGGCTAATCCTTACCCATCCCCTGGTCAATAGTATTATAGACCACAAAATCCTTATATAAATCCCCACATAAACCCACATCAACAATATGCTTATCATCAACCTCTAGGTGGATATAATTACTATCCTAACCTGTCACTCGTGAATTTCCCACCTCAAAATCTCACAAACATATGTAGCCAATTTGATCTGACTGGATATCAGTTGTATCCATATCCTATGGACAGTAATTGGAGAAATATAGTTCCCAAGTTCATTGGGAATAGTGCAATATCAGCTGAAGATCACATTAAAAGCTTCAATGCTTTCATACAAGATATTGGTATGGACTATGAAGATGTTAGAATGAGGTTATTCATGATGTCCCTAACTGAAGATGCAAGAGACTGGTTCAACAACTTAACTGATGCCTCAATCAGTTCGATAACAGATTTCCATAATCAATTTAAAGAGCAGTATGACAATTAGTATGCTTCTGAGTTTGTATTACACGAATTGATAAGCATCCAAAAATACTAAAATGAATCAGTGTATGACTTCAATATGAAAATTTCCAAATTACACTACAAAATACCACATGGATCTAAACTGACTGATCCGGTAGCATTGAACATTTATCTGAAAGCATTTGATCCCAAGACAAGGTAGGAACTTAGAAATCAGTGCCCTATGACCCTGGTTGAAGTACAAAAAGTGGCATTAACTATTGAGAACAACAGGAAAGCTGCAAGTATGGTTAGCAAAAGAGATAACCCTAGAAATCCTCAAAACCCAAACATTCAGTAGACTAAAAAAGAAGGTCAGCATAGACATGAAAGGCCCAGGTTGCATGATATGCCATATAATACAAATTGGAAAGATGGGAGACCCATTGAAAATAGTAGAAAGCAACATTATGGCAAAGATACCCCTGAACCTCTAAAGAGAAATGTGGCACATATGGTAGAAGATAAACCTTGGTGTTTGGTGTGTAATTTGCCACATTCCCCTGAATACTGTGTGCTGGCTAAAACAGTACAACAAGAAGAAACATTATACAATTATAATAGAGACAATCACACAATAAACATGATGCAAGATACACCATATTTGTTGAATGAAGACTATTCTTCTATAGAGGAAGAAGGATATGAATATGATGTGGGAAACCAGAAACATCATATCAATATGGGAAAACAAGAAGTGTTCTCAGATCAGGAGGATGGTTATGAGGAATCTACCTATTGTAACAATTTGCCATATGATCAGTTGAGAAAGCCCATTAAAAATGAAAGAGAAGCTCTTACAATAGCTGCAATAGCTCAAGCTAAAAATGCCTATAACTTAAGGAACATGACAGTGAATGTTGAACAAGGAACACCTCGAAGTATCTTTATAAAAGATCAGAATTACAAAAAGAATAATGCAAAGTCATCATTCAAAGAACCATAAAAAGCTGATAAAAATAAAATGAAAGATAAATCACAAAATCAAGAAAAAGAACATATAAAGACAAAAAAGAATGATCAGACTATGGCCCACTCATTTGAAATTGCTCATGCAATATCTCAGGTAAAGATATCAGTTCCACTTTTGCAAATGATGAAGATAGACAAATATAAGAATACAGTAGTTAAACTGATTTCAGATATACCAAATCAAAAACATAAAGGATCAGAGAATAGAACAAACAATGTTCACCAAGAAACATTCCAAATTTCTGAGGTATACCTAGGAGATACCTTGACAAAGAATCCCTCACAGGTGGACCCTTTCTACACTACCTTATTAATCAAAAATAAGATAGTAAGGAACTGTATGATTGATTCAGGTGCGGCCATGAATATCATGCCAATAATAGTCATGAAAGAACTAGGAATGTAGGTTGACACTACATTTGGTAGGTGTTATACAATGGATAATAGATCCATCCCATTCATAGGCATTATGAGGGATGTGGAAATAAAACTCGCTTCATACCCTGAAGCAACTTCTAACATTAATATCACTGTGGTTGACATTCCACCATATTATGGAATGCTTTTATCAAGACAATGGCTGCAATGGCAGGAGGGAATGTCCAATTAGATTTATCATATGCCACAATACTAGTGGGAGGCAAATAGATCAAGCTATGTAGGGAGCCAAGATATGAGAACATCAAAGAATGCTTGGATCAACATCAAATAAATTGCTTTTGTGATACATATTTGGGAGCCTTCAAGGTTGAGAAAATTAGCCAGAATTGCAGAATACTGATCCGATACATGTTGAATCTAAGAAAGAAGAAAATGATGTGTGGAAGATGTATTTTGATGGTGCATGTAGCAAAATGAGAAATGGGGCCAGAGTGTTATTTATCTCACCAGTAGGTAAAAATTTCAAATACTCCTTTGTACTGACATTCGAATGCACAAACAATGTAGCAGAATACGAAGCTTTGCTCATTGGTTTGAATATAGCCACCAAGCATAAGATAAAAAAAGTTAGCTGTATATGGTGATTCGGAATTGGTTACTTCCCAAGTGAGAGAGAAATACTTGTCAAAAAACAAGAGGTTGAAGTAGTATAGAAATGTCATCTGGGATGATATTGAGTTATTTGATGCCTTTTCAATCAATTGGATTGATAGATCAAAAAATATTATGGCAGATTTTCTAGCAAATATCACATTAAAAAGGGATGATATCACATTAGGAGGTATTACAAAAGTTGAATTCAAAACCAAACCCACTATCCCAGATAATGTCCATAACTGGCAAGTGTTTGATAATGATGCTGATATAATCAACTTCTTGCATTGTGCTGATCATTATGAAAACCAAGAGATTGATTTTAATGCATTTGTAGAACATAATGGGAAGGAAACCCTTTTTGGTCAAGAGATAGTCCAGCTAAAAACAAACAAAATACCTAAGGGACTTATAGAGTTGGAAAAGGCATTTGATGGACATGCTAGATTTAAAATGAAAGATACACTAGTAGTGCAAAATGACCTTGAAGAGATTAATTTGGGAACACAGGCAGCCCCAAACAATGTATACATTGAAAGAATCTTAACCCCAAAATCAAGAGCATGATCATCAACTTACTTAGGAAGTATAGACATGTATTTGCATGGTCATATGATGATTTAAAAGCATATAGGGAAGATCTTTTTCAGCATGAAATACCATGAAAACTAGATGCTAAACCATTGAAGCAAAAACAAAGGCCTATCAATCCTACATTAGCTCCTAAGATGCTTGAAGAACTCACAAAATTAAGAGATGGGTCCATCATTAAACCCATTAGGCATTCTTCTTGGGTTTCAAATTTGGTGCCTGTCAGAAAGAAAAATGGTGATATTAGATTATGTGTGGACTTCATGAATCTAAACAAATCTTCTCTTAAGGACAATTATCCCCTTCCCAAATATGGAACCAATATTGCAAAAGGTTACCGGATGTGAACTGTTGTCAATGATGGATGGCTTCTCAGGATATAATCAGGTGAAAGTCAAAGAATTAGAGCAATATAAGATTGTATTCACCACACCATGGGGAACATATGTATATTTAAGGATGTCATTCAGGCTCACAAATGCTGGAGAAACATTCCAAAGAGCAATGGATATGGCCTTTACTGAATTGATTAATAAAATCATGATAGTATATCAGGATGACATGCCAACATATTCCAAAAGGGCTGAGGATCATTGTGCACATTTAGAGCAAATATTTATTAAAGCCCTAGAATATGGGATTTCATTGAATCTTAAGAAGTGCCATTTCACAGTGACAGAGGGTAAGTTGCTTGGTCACAGTCTCAAAAGATGGAGTAAGAATAGATCCTGAAAGAGTAAAAGCCATTGACCAAGCTCCCATTCCTAAGAATGTAAAAGCTATACAGTCATTTTCTGGCCAAATCAACTTTGTCAGGAGGTTCATATCAAATTTTGTAGAAATTGTTAGCCCCATATCAAGAATGTTGAAGAAGAATTCAGAAGTGAAGTGGACAACAGAAACAATGGAGGTATTTGCCACCATTAAGAAGGCAATCAAAGAAGCCCCTATTCTGATATCCCCTGATTTCAGTAAACCATTCCAACTATTTTCATTTGCCTCATATCATACAGTTGCAACAATACTATTACAGAAAAATGATGAAGGACATGAACAACCCATTTCATTTTTAAGCAAATCTTTTCAGAATGCAGAATTAAAATATGACATAGTTGAGAAACAGGCATATGCATTGGTGAAGGCAGTTAAAGCTTTTAGGCCATACTTGGTGGGAGCTGAAATAATACAATATGTCCCTAATGCTGGAGTAAAAGATGTATTGGTCTAAACTAAGGTCACAGGTAGAAGATGCAGATGGATAAATAGAATTTAGGAGTTCAACATTGAAATCTAGATAACCAAAATAATGAGAGGACAAGGTCTTGCTAGATTAATGGCTGAAAATAATCTTGAGGCTTCTCAGATATGTAGTGCTAATGATGTTGATAACACAAGTTCTAGCATTGAGCATACTCCACGGTATACTGACATCATATATTATATAAAGCACATGAAATGTCATGAAGGGTATGATGATAAAAAAAAGGACACTTAAATTACAAGCATCAAAATATGTATTTATTGATGGAGACCTTTACTGGAAGAATAGGGATGGTATTCTACTACTATGCCTAGATGAACATCAGTCAAAACATATCATGAAAGAGTTACATGAAGGTATGTGTGGAGGACATTTCTTAGCAAAGACTATAGGCCACAAGATCCTAAGGGTTGGATACTATTGGCCTAGAGTCTTTAATGATTCATATCATTACACAAGAAAATGTGAAGCATGTTAGAAATTTTTAGGAAAGTTGAAATATCAGGGAGCATTACCCTTGAAACCCATGCAGGTGGAGGCTCCATTCTATTAGTGGGGCATTGACTTCATAGGAGAAATTGCAGAGAAGTCAAGTGGTGGAAACAAATAGATTTTAGTGGCGACAGATTATTTCACAAAATGGGTGGAAGTAATCCCAACTAAGCAAGCAACAAGCAAGGTAGTGATTAACTTTTTGATGGAGAATATTATATTCAGATTTGGCACTCCAGTGAGGTTGATTATAGATAATGGAATGTGTTTTAGGTCTGATGAGTTTAAAAATTTTTGTAGTACACATGGTATCATTGTGTCATATGCTGCCCCTTATCATCCACAAGCAAATGGGCAGGCAGAATCCAACAATAAAAATCTTTTAAAAAATACAAAGAGAATGTTGGAGGGAAATAAGAAAGCATGGGATTCAAAGTTAAGAATGGCTGTGTGAGCTGACAAGATTACTATGAAGAAAGCAATTGGGAGATCTCCTTTTGAACTAGTGTATGGAACACAAGCAAGAATACCATTAGAAAATCTCGTACCAGTTTATAAATTTGTTCTTCCGGAAGACATAAACATTCTTGAACCAATGGAGGAAAGATTAGAACATCTTGCAGAGCTTGATGAGACAAGGAGACTAGCTCAAAGGCAGAGTATTAAGTTGCAATCACAAGTGAAATAATTTTTTGACCAAAAGGCCAAAGATAGGAAATTTGAGATGAATGACTTGGTACTGATGTGGAATGCTAGGTGCCAGGAGAAAGGAAATCATGGAAAGTTTGAAGCTTTGTGGTTAGGTCCTTTTGTTGTAAATGGCAAAGGAGGTGATGATTCTTACTATTTGCAAAATATGTCTAGAGAAGAGCAGGAACTACCTATGCATGGGCAATATATGAAGCCTTTCTTTTCATAAAATACCAAAATCATGCACAAAGAGAATTAAGTGTTGCCAATGCATGGACAACCCTTAATAATTCTCAAAATACTTTATTCTATGCACAAATAGTCTAGGGAAATCAAAAGAGATTAGGATCTGCCAGTACATGGACAATCCTATGAATCTCTCTCAAAAAAAAATCTATATAAAATCTTCTCCATGTATAGTAGTATAGGATCATCTCTGTTCCCCATCATTATCACTTCCATCTCCCATTCTCATACAATTCTATGAAACCATCATCCCCCAAGAGATCTGAATTCTTGTTATACTCACAAGGAGTATACATCCCAGACAGAGCCACTATTGGGACAAGAAAATTTAAAATTTTCTTGTATTCCTACCCACCCATGTCTGACCAAATCAGAAAGCATTACGCCCAAAATCATAATGATAACTAATATATTCCATTAAAACCACATGACTTTCATCACAAATGGATATCTCACCCATCAAACTACATTTTAAAGTAGGGCCCCAATTCCTTAATTTCGGCGAAACCTCACTTTCGTCATACCGATCTATACTCTATGAGTAATGGGTTGAAATAACTATCGGCATGAGAATAAGGATAGGGGAGAATATTTCAAGAACCACCGATGAGGAAGGTAACACCGATGACCCTTCGTTGGAAAGAAAATTCTCTGTCACGCCGATCGGTATAAGAAAAGACTATTGGAGAATACTCTGAAAATCCCCCTGACAGTATAAATCATACCGATAGAGTAAATTGCTAGGACTCTCACCGAACATCCCATGGAACGGAGGGAATTAATGATCATCGATAGGAGATGAACATCGGAACAAAAAATTAAAGAGTCTCTAATATTCTAATGTCTCAGTGACTAACGAAACTATTTCGGCATAAGTCACACCGTTATGTATGGAAGATAAGAACCATCAGTGAAAGTGAACCAGTCGGAACAAAGCTTGCAAGTCTAGCCGAAACAATACTCACAACGATGTTGGTGACATGTTGTAAAGATCTCTCTGATGAAGAGTGTAAAATAAGATATCGAGGAAACAACCATGATCGGGTAACTTGAAATAAGTCATCCCGATGACACATCTTATTCTGATGACACCGATGACCACGTTCATCGACAAGACTCTCACTGATAGTCATATCGGAGACACTTGAGATATCGGAGAAGAATGTTATTCCTACAGTGATGAAGAAAGTCAGGCTGATGATAACCATGCCCACTTCTATATCGGGTAGATCTTGAAAATATCTTTCCGATACAATCTCACATATAAAAGATGACATTGAGCAGACAGATGAAAGGTCACAATGATTGATCCATAAGAAAATGTTCACGCCATAAAAAGATATTAAATTGCCTTGACATTACAAAAATCATACCGATGAAGAGAGTTATGATGATGTGACATTTCACAACGATCAAGAAAATTGAAACACGGGAACAATTAATTGCAGACAAGGAAGAGATCCTCTGAAATGCCATTTGAAACCACTACAATCAAGTTCGAAAGAATTGTCTGAAGCGAGCACACAAGCGGAGACTTGGAGGAGAAAATAGGGGAATTCGATCACCACTTCAAATAAAAGGTACATAAATACAAACTTTTGTGTAATAGCCTATAGTTTGGATTTACTGTCCAAGATTGTGATGGAGACTCCAGTGAAAGGAAAGGGTAGAAAACAACTGGGTGAGACTAGTAAACCTAAAAAACAAAAGATTGACAAAACTCCTAAGGAGAAAACAAAAGATAGGAAATTGAACTAGGACTTAATTGACCAATTACCTGGATCAACTCCCAAAGCCCGGAGGTCTGCACAACTTAGGGCAGAAGTGGAGAAACTAGAAGACAAGTGCAAATACCTAGGAAATGTCTGGACACCAATTAGAGGTTATGAATTGTTTAATTTCCACAACAATAGAAGAGTCAGGAATTTCCCAGTGTCAAACCCATGGCACTTGAATTTGGGTAAATTGGTGATTCCTGATGTGTTTCTGAATGCTGAACTCCTCCAACTTCTGGCTAGGCATTATAATCCAAGCCTCAAGGCCATATGCAACCTGCAGGGGGAGCCTATTATACATTTGTCTAAGAATACCATTTGTGAAGTTTTTGACTTGGATGATTTATGTACTGTCCCTATAGTTTATGAAGATTTGGATAAATAGTATTGGAGAATGGATACTACATATAAAGGATGGAGATTGCCTATTCACAAGCCTAGGGTAGAGGGAGAAATGGTGCCTCTTAATGAGAATGATGGACCTCCATTTCATGTGTCATTATTTGAACCATACATACAATACACTTACTACTCTGTGGGCCAAGTCCTAAGATCAGAGGTCCCTGATATCATGACAATTCCTCTGATGGTGATAGCCACAGACGTCCAGTACCACAATGCCAGGCAGTTTGATTATGCTGCCTATGTTTTTGGTAGAATTGATTCTGGTCTAACAACAATAAAGAACAATGCCCTATCAGTTTCCTTTGAACATTACTCACTCCTCATGCACATGGTGCTTTATTATGGCCAGGAAGTGGGATTATGGCCAACTGAATTCAAAGTTGTTCTAGTAGACTAGAGGGGGCAAAAGTCACCCATGCAGATGTGGACCAGAATATGGGATAGTAGGTATGGCCATTCTAGCTATGTTTAGTTTAAAGAATACTGTGTGAAAGTGTTATATAGATATTTCAGTCATCCCTATGAGTATTCATTATCAAATGAAATAAAAAGGTTTCTTAGACCTAAAGATTTTGGTGGTCCACCTACTGTTACCCACAATTGGGGCGACTGGTATTGTTTTGAGGATGCCACCATGGTTGGAGTTTATGGTTTTGAGGACACTCCTTTTATGTTGCCTAAGATTGTTGCTGACAGAGTTGCCTACTTGGAGATAGTTAGGAAAATGAATTGTTCTAATGTGATGCACTTGAGCTTCCATGACAAATAATCTTTTATGCCTAGTACTCTGTGCTTTGGAGATTTCATTGTGGTATCCAAGGAAGGTTATAGTCTCATTATGGATAAATTGATGCATTACAATATGAGATGTGCTGAGGCAAGAAATGGATTTGATCCTGAGGGTTTCATTGACCTTGCTCGAAGAAAACAAAACCTCAATAGATACACACATGTCCCATATCCACATGATGATATCATCAGGAATTTGGAAGGGACTAAAGTTGAATTAGTGGTTGAGAAATATAATAGAGACCTAGATGAGAAGAGGAAACAACTTACGGAGATTGAGTTGTTATCCTTTGGTGATGAAGAGCCTGTAAAAGAAGAACCACATCAACAAGCAACTATGATATCTAAAAGAAAAATGCAATGCTATTAGTCTCCTGGTATGGAACATGATGAGGAGGGGTCTGCTAATGAAGATCCCAGACAAGTAGCATATGATTCTTTCATTTCAGATGACTAATTTATTAATTCTAGGGAATTTAAATCATTCTTGTACAAATGCAAAGGAAAATAGATTAGGGAGTCAGTGGATAATGTCACAACTGACAATGAAAAATAATTAGTTGACTTGTTAAAGACAACAGTGGATAACAAAATGAGAACTATGACTCCTGGTAAAGGTAGACAACTACTCAAAGAAGTAGGTGTTATGATATTCCTTGGTCTTGATTTGAATTCTGCTTTGGTATTTGATAGTTTTTTGCATAATACAAATGATAGATCTAAGCTCACTCCAGAGGGTGTCACTAAAGTGTATATGGGCACCAAATATAACAACGATAAAAATTTATTGACGGTATGGGCCTTGTATCCTCCCCATAAGAAGACATCGATTATAGACACTGAGAAGACTTTTGGGCATGTCATGACTTTGAAGGCAGGGGAGACTGACCACTTGATTACTGTAGACATTGGCGTTAATGTTGCAAAGTTGAATAAAGCATAGGCTCAGATGTTAATCAAAGAACGAGATGCATATAAACTGATCTATGAGAGATTAACAAAAGAAAATGATTATTTGAAAGATACTGTTAAGAGCACCTTCGGAGGGTCAGTGAAAATATTAACTCAGGGAGAAAGCTCACAAAGCACCCAATCACCATCTATCGACCAGATAGCCCAAATCCATATTGATACTCTTGCCACGGTGCTCTAGAACAGGCATGGAAACATGATGCATTAGATGAACCAATTTTGGGATATTTATTCTAAAAATTATAAAGTGACCCAAGAGCATGAGAGGCTTGACAAAAGGCTGAAGGAAAAACTCCAAAAGATACAAGGCAAGGATGTTTCTGACACCATTGGCATTTCTAGTACAAAATATTTAATTGAGCAGCATCAAAAATATCATGATCAACTTAAGAATGATGCTAAAGAATGTATTGAAGCTTCAAAAGTAGGAGTGCCCATGCTATTCAAGAATGATAAAGAATTGAAGAGAAAAGAGGAATGGAGTAAAGATTGTCAAATGATGTTGCATGAGGCCTTAGGAGATCTCAAGGACAAAGACTCTGCATTTGGTGAAGCCTGTAAGCATCTAGAGAAGATGGTAACAATGGATGTGATCACAAGAAATGCTCTTGAATTCACTGATACACACCGCATCCAAGAGTACTTGGATCACATTGCTCAGCTATACCTGTGGTTGAATAGAGCTTAAGCATTGTTATTTTATTGTTGTTATGTTAATCATATTGATTCCAAAAGACATTTTGAAGAGTTATGTCTCTTCATAAGTATTTCTATATAAGCTAAAACATATGATGCTGAATTATCATCAACAGTAGAATATAATATATGAAGTTTACAATATTTTAAAAGACCATGTTGCAAGCATTATATGGATGAAGTAAATTGAAGTTCTCTGATTCTGTGGTTTATTTTGGCATCAATTGTTTGTTAAAATTATTCAGTTATATGGTTGTCTCTAGTTCAGTGTTTCCTTGTTATTCAAATTGATATATCAAGTATATATTTAGTTTGTCAATGCACATTTATTGTATTTGTGTGATTGGATTAATTGGTTTCCATTAGAGGAATTAAAATCCTTCTGATCAATCACAGTTGCCTGGAAGTGTTAGTTTGGATTAATAAGAAGAACCACATAATCAGGATTGGCATTCTGTCTCTAAGTTAATATTATCTGTTATTCTTGCATAATTCATTCAATTGGTTCCTTCAAGAAAGGATTAAAATTCCTTCTGGTGAATAATAAGAAACCTGATTGTATTAGTTGGATTATTAAGAAGAGTCTGTTAGTCATTTCCCTGTATGTTTATACAAGTTATAAACTAAAATATTGTGCCAAATAGTTAGAGTTACTACCCACTATAAGACATTAGTCTTAGTCTTCCAGTTGACTCTGTTTACCCAATAAGGCACTGATCTTATTTCAATTCATCATTTAAAACCCCTTTGTTAGTTAGGAACAATTAGAAAATTCACCTTGATATTGCTTATACAATTTATACCAACCATCCATCATATATTAGATATAGAATTAGTTAGCAAGCGTTCATATATTCTACACCAATTGCCACTGTAGGTAGATCCATTTACTTAGTCAAAATATTTACATTAAATCTACTTTAATTTACAAGGTTCACCCACCTAGGTGTAGCAGGACCTAAAGTGCAAGGAGTCATCAAACCCAAAAGGTTCATTCCGTTGCATTAGTTCAAAAACGTTACGAATCTAAGCATAGAGCCTGGCATCCTCTTAGGATTAGCAACCTATATTTTTGAGACCTAATAACTACCACACTTTTAACTCCCATATCTTCCACCCCACTATCTACCTCTCTTGCATTATCTCCTATTTCTACAATTCTTTCCCCTTCTCTTCCCTTACCTTCTTTGTCCATTTCTTCCCCCATTGTCATTTCCTCAGTCTTGCCAACTTCTTCTATCCCATCAGCTTTGGGGTCAGCCATGCTTACTAATTTGACACAAATGAACTTATCTTTAGTTGCAATGCCTATTTCCTCTGCTACTCCTATCTCTCAAATACCCATAGAATAGAATTCAACCCCTTTGGTGGTGCCATTGCTACCAAGTATTGATAAGGTATGTGCCAAAATAGGTCTCCAAGAGCAAGAACTAGAAAAAGATGCATTTGGTGAGGCAAATAATGAGGTGTTTGATGAGCCATTGGATGAGATAGTCAGTGCAGAGATAATTGAAATATTAGACAGCCCTCTAGAGAAGGACCAAACAGAGGCAAGCCTCAAGGTAGCTCAAGAAAATGTAATGATGAATTGGAGGAATCTTATAGATGAGGAAGATAAAGAAATAAATAAAGAATCAGAACAAGAGTGGAGACTGCTTGAAGGGCCATCTGATGTGGAAAAAAATGACCTTGACGGGACTAAAGAACCTTCTTCTTCTATTCCTGATTGGTTGCAGAGCAGAATATCATATCCTGAGCCCTAGGTGGAGGTAATGAAATTAGAATTGAGCACAATTTGTCACAGGCTCGAAAGCCAAAGAAGAAAAAGAAAGAAAAGGTGAAATCAAGGATCTACAAAGATGAAACTAGATCAAGGATAGCTAAAATAGCTGTCCCACAGGTGAATACAAATAGGGAACAGGTCAGATCCAAGGATTATGCCATAACGATGGTCAATTTGGGACCTACTACATGTGCACAAAGAGTTGATGAATTCAAGGGGTCCATCACCTCAATTCTGGAACAGTTGGATAAAGATGAACTTTCAAAGAAAGAATTGAAGCAACAGAATGAAGAAATCTGGGCATGCCTCCAGTTTATGATAAAACCAATAGATTCTGAAGGAGAGATAAGGACAATACCTACCTTTTTGTCAAGAGATGAAATGTCTAGACTTGGTGAGGTTCAGACTCTATCAAAAGGTGCCCAAAGTTGGATGATCAAAGTCTGCAAAAGGGGATGTGAAACAATCGATGTTACAGTTGAGTCACATAAGAGTTTAGTTCAACTTCATGAGCAGTGGAAAGACTTGCGGGAAGAATGTGATTCTTTTGAGGAATATTATTCTCATATGTTCCCTAGAGTCAAAGGTATTAGAGATTTGCCTACCCAAACATTATTGGCTAAAAATATTTTGACTGGCGATAGATTGCCCAAAGCCACTAAATGGTACCAATAGTTAAAGTTGAGGAAAGAAGTTTTTGACAGCATAAAGGGTGCCTACAAACCAGCAAATGAAAACATTTTGTCTTTAATATATGATATAAATGATACTTTGAGAGACTGTCTGGTGGAGGCATACAATGATTTTACACCATATGATGTGGAAAGATGCAAAGACAAACTGCACAAGATAATTTTTGAAAATGCTAAGTTAGATGTGGAAGCCAGGATGGATAAGGCCAGTGACCTCAGAGTTGAGTTCAATGCATTTCATAAGGCAAAGGTAGAAATAAAAAGGATATACAATCAATACAGCTGAGAACTGGAAATGTTCAGATATTGAGTCGATTATCTTAAGAATCTAGAGCCTACAAATATCGATCCGGCACTTGACGCTTGGGTCAATTACCGCAACAAGTTGGTAGAAGAAGACAAAATTGATTTGGATGGAGAGCCTTAATATGTTCTTTTTGAATATGTTGAAATATAATCCCATCACTAGTGTAAACTACTATATTTAGAGTGACATGTGATGCTATTTTGTCTTTATGATTCCTCAAAAATGAGCTTTTCTATATATATATTCAGTTGGGTAGTTAAAATGTCTAGATTCAATGTATCTGGGGACTATTTTTTGCCTTTTCGTAAAGGACAAAATGTAATCTAGGATTTGTTGTGAGCTATAAGAAATGCATTTAATGATGTAAATCTGGACCATTGGTGTTGAGTTAATCTCTGCCGTCCATTCAAAAACTTGGTATGTCACTTTCCTATATAAAGGGCTGCCATTTCCATTATTTGTGAGAGAGAATTCTTGATACCGAATTGTTGACACTTTGCCATTTGAAGTAATACAAAGCAAGTTTCTATAGTTGTTCTAAGAATTTGTATATTGTGTTGCTTATTTGGTTTTCATGGTTCGCTTCTTGCTCTCCCATAGTTAGTTAGTTGTGCTTTTGCAATGTTCATGGTTTACTGAAAGTATCTGATGAATTCTCTTAGTCCATACTTTTAGTTATTTGCTAATGGTAGATAACTATGTAAAGTTAGTCTGGGATGATCAGTTGTGCTTAAGTTTGATTGCATTTTATGAGTTAAATTGCGTCATTTATTGGGTATTTGATGAATGAATGTAATCTAAAAATATTTTGATTTCCATTGAAGATAGCATCTTTTTCTGTAGTGCTATAACATTCATTTTCAGTTTGGTAACTCAGAAAATTGGTTAAATTTTAGAGTGCTTGTCTACTTGTAGTAATCCATATATTGTGAATGCTACTTAGGATTCCTTTAAACCCTACTTCCTTTTTACATTTTCTTTGAAAATAGTTGTTAGTTTAGGAATTTTAGCAGCATTTCGCACTTTCTTATCAACTGAAATCACAAAGGGTTTGCAAAAAAAAATGTTGTTTAAACATTAAAATATGAGGATTGTATGTAAGACCCCTTGTAGGCATAGCTAGAACATTCCAACTGAGAGATTCCAAGCAAGCTAGACCTAGGTGTAAAAACCTTGGAGTAGTCTTACGTAGGGTAGGATACTTTTTAAGAGAGGTGTGAAACCAACAATCACACCTATGTTGTTGTGTGCTAAAACACCCATCAATAGAATTGGCACTAGAAGGAGGGCCAAACAAGGAATTACTCCCCTCCACAAAAATCAGCAAGTCTAGGGACTATACAGAGACATACCAGATCCAGCTCAGCTAGAGAAGAGTTGCTAACTTTGACTGAATTCAGAAGAACAAGGAGAGATCGGGGAGTACCAAGGGCACCAAGAGCTCAGTCAGCCCTAAGGAACACAACTGTAGCCCCTCTCAATCCTCCAACCATGGCCTTCCTCTTGGCAAATAATCAGTCTCCATTTCAGTTCAATGATTATCATGATATGCTCAAGAACCCTAACAAGTTTTGCTCCAAGTTTAGTGTAAATGATCCAGATAGGACTTTAGATGAACACATCAAGATTTTTGAAAGCAGCATGTTTATGTTATAGGTACAGTATGAAGATGTGCTCTGCCAATTGTTCCCTTACTCTTTGCAGGATGAGGCTTACTATTGGTTTGCAAATCTCGCATCACCTTCCATACATTCATGGTGAGCTTTAAAGATGGAGTTCTTGGATCATTTTAGAATGCCCACTACTCCAGCTAATCTGTACAAGTCTTTTGTGGAAATTTGTTGGGGAGAAGGTGAGCTGATAAGTTCTTTTAACAATAGATTTCAAAAGGCCTATAGCCATTTGTAGGCCTCTTATGCCATAGGTCAGGATACCGCACTACCGATTTATTATGTAACATTGGATAGACTTACCTCTATGTTTGTGAGAAGAGCTAATCCACCTCCAAATACTCTTGCCCAAGCCTACACTGAGGCTGTCACTGTGAATACTCAGTTAGGACAAACAACCACTGGTCCATTGAATGACATGGGCCCTGCAGCCATGCCAAATCAGATACCCATGATTAACCAAGCTTTGGCCAATCATACCCGTGTAATGAACCTGATTCCTAACCTAGCTACAACACAAGATTTGGTAGTTCACCTAGGGAACTTGGTAGTTGAAATGCCTCCTGCTCAAATGCCTTTTCTCCAATCTTTAGAAGCAGTGAGGGCAAAGAACGATAGAGATGACATTAGGGAGTTAGCTGAATAGATGAAGAAGCTCACTACAAAAGTCACTCACCTAAGGAATCAAAATGCTTATCTACAATAGAGAAGTCAAAACCAACATCAATTTCAAAATCAGAACCAATTTCAGAACCATAACCAGAATCAATATCAAAATTAGAATTTTCAGCAGTGATCCAATCAGTCTTGGAACACAAGGCCTAATAATGGTAGAGTGCCATTGCCATTGGAAAATTAGAACAATGATACCAGACCTCCAGGCCTTGTGATGTTAGCAGAAGCAACTTTGTCTACTTGGTGCAGACTAGACAATACAAATGCTCATTCTGAGCTAGACTGCCTAGAATTTTAGATAGCATCCAATATCTTCTAGATGGAGATTCAAAATGCTAAAACTTAGGAGAATCCACCAATAGGGTATGAACTTGTTCCTTCACAAAGGTATGATACTGCCCTAGTACTTGATAGTTATACATTTCCATTTCAAGATGATAATCAGCCTTAAGAAGAAGAGTTGGATGAGGTCAATGCTTATTAGCAGTCTAATAAAACTCCATATAACTTGAGAAGTAGTAAACCCAAAGGCCCTTTCACCACTTCTATTCCTCCAAACAATTACCAAATTCCCCCAGATCTGAAAGCTTCTAATAATCCTGAACATCCAAAAGCCACACCTCAGCCAGTATATCAAGGGGTTGCTGCCTAGAATTCTCAATGTTCTGATATAGTGAAAATGGGGTAGCATGTTACCGAGGAGCTTAAGAAGATGAAGGTTAGCCTTTCTATTTATGAGTTGCTAAAAATAACTAAGGTTAGAACAACCTTTTTCCAAGATATGGGTGTTGGTATCAAAATAGATTTTGCGCAAAAATAAAATCTCACAAAGGATAACATTGATAAGGGGAAAGAAAGAGTGCATGTGACTGATGTTGAGCAAAAGATGACGTTGTACAAAGATAAGAGGGAAAGCCCCCCTTTCCTCTTAACCCTCAGGATATTCAACATAAATCTTCACAACTATTTGGTAGATTCCGGTGCTTCCACTAACGTAATACCATTATCAGTTTCTAAAGCAGTGGGCCTCACTCCAGCTAAGTCTTCCAGGAAAGTAACACAACTGGATAAGACTGAGGTGAATGTAGTGGGTGAATTAAATATGATACATATGCAGCTAGCTTCTGATCCAAGAGGGAAGCAGTATATAGACATTCAAGTGGTAGATATCCCAGATCAGTATGGCATGCTCCTAAGTTAGGATTGGTCCAGAACTTTGAATGGTTACATGGCAACTGATTTTTCTCATATGTGGCTTCCATGGAAAGGATTGGGAAACCATATATGCATTGAAAGAGAACCAAAAATGAAACATATGATTAGAAAGTATAACCATCCCAACGAGATTTTGTTTTTAGAAGTTGATTTGGGGGTCTACCTTCCTCATGTGAATCAAATAGAGGAGATTCTTATGCTAAGATGCAACAGATTTCCTGATCCTCCACTTGTAGAAAAACTAGAAAGTACAGAAGCATATGTACAATTAGATTCAGGAAATTCCTCAGAAGAAGATGAACTAGGGATATTCAAAGAATTCCAAGATTTTGTAGCTAAATTTGTAAGTGATCAAACAACTATAGGAAGCAAGTTCAAATATAAGAGTTATTGCTACCAAATTGGTGCCATATGCATGATGCTTCACATTTTGAGTTCACATGTCAACTTTCCAGGAAGCAGTGGACCAAGTGCAGAGACAACTGAAAGTTCCCATTATCTCAAAGAAAACTCCAGCTGCTATGAAGAAAGAAGAACCAAAGCCTACGATTAATGGGAAAAGATCAGCAAAATAGGATGACAGTAGTAAAGATTTCCACCTCTAGACTTTGAGGTTTGATGGATCAAGATGTAGACAAGGGCCCGAGGCAAGTGTTGAATTGATTAGCCCCACTAAAATCTCATATCTAGCATCGTACAGACTACAATTTCCATGCACGAATAACGTAACTAAGTATGAAGCCTTAGTGCAGGGATTGCTAATGGCACTCCAGAAGAAAGTTAGAATTCTTCAAGTGTTCAGAGATTTAGAATTAGTGGTGAAGCAAGTAAGGAAGCAGTACTTGTGTAATGATAAGAGGTTGAATACGTATAGAAACTGAGTGTGGGATTTGATTGAATGCTTTGATGGTTTCAATAACCAGTTGATTCCTAGAAGACAGAATCATGTTGCAGATGCTTTAGCTCAAACAACAAGCACGCTAGAACCAACAACCATGGCAGGATTAAAGAAGTTTACTATTGAGTTTGTTGCAACTCTGTCTGTACCAGATAATGTTACAAATTTCTAAGTCTTTGAGGATGACAAACACATAATCAACTTACTCACTTCATCAGATGTTTTCACTGCTCAAATAATAGATGAAGAGGAAATGGAACATGCTGAGATGGATTTGGAAGGAGTTCTTAATCTGAAAACAAACACAAATCCATAGGGAATAGTAGAGCTAGAAAGACTGTTCGATTCAAACAACCTAGGAACCTAGAGGAAAGAAGGAGAATCTCCCGACGGACAGTGTGATCCTTTTAATTTGGGGACAGATGAAGAGATTAAGAATGTGTTAATTGGAAAGGCAAGTATTGAAGAAGAGAAAGCTGGCATCATTCATGCATTAAGGGACTATCATGAAGTTATAGCATGGAGCTATGAAGACCTCAAAACATATGATACATCAATCATTACTCACACCATTCTGCTAAAGCTTGGAGCAAAGCTATTCAGACAAAGGCAGTGGCTGATGAATGCCTTGTTGGAACCTCTAATCTTCAAAGAGGTACATAAATTTCTATCAACAAGAATAATATTTCCTGTCTGACATTCTGCTTGGGTAGCAAACCTAGTTCCAGTTCAAAAGAAAAATGGTGAAATTAGACTTTGTGTCGACTTTTGGAACTTAAATCGGGCCTCTAAAAAAGAAAATTACCTGCTACCATCGTTAGATGAAGTATTACAGATTGTTAATGGATCACAGATGATGTCTTTCCTAGATGGGTATTTAGGTTACAACCAGGTAATGGTCGACTATGAAGACAGATTGAAAACATCTTTTACATGTAAATGGGGCATCTATGCATATCACCAAATGCCATTTGGGTTAATAAATGTTGGTGCCACCTTCCAATGAGCAATGGACGTTTCCTTTAGGAGATTAGTTGGAAAGTGCATCATAATCTATATGGACGATCTTACAGTGTTTTCAAAAAGGTGAGAGGATTATGTGGCTAACCTAAGGAAGGTATTGCAGCGATGTAAGGATTATGGAATTTTACTCAACCCCAAGAAGTGCATCTTTGAAGTGACCGAAGGAAAGTTATTGGGACATGTAATCTTCAAAAAAGGCATATCCATTGATCTCGACCAAATACAAGCAATCCTCAAGATACCACCCTCGGCCAACAAGAAAGAGCTTAAGTCATATTTTGGGAAAATCAACTTTGTGCGCAAGTTCATCACTAGTTTCACTGAAATTGTTTGATCACTCAACACGATGTTGGAAAAGGATGCTAAAATGGATTGGACTCCAGAAGCCAAGACCACCTTTGCAAAAATTAAGTAGGCCATAGCCAATGCTCCAGTATTGGTGAGTCCAAATTACACACTACCATTCCATATTTACTCATTTGCATCTGAACACACTTGTGCAACAATGTTAACCCAGAAGAAAGCAGTCGATGATGAAAGGCCCATCATTTTCATGAGTACTCCATTAAAAGATGCAAAGTTAAGGTATCCCAATGTGGAAAACAAGGCATATGCTCTGGTGAAGGCAATCAAGAAATTATGTCAATACATCCTAAGGAGTCAAGTGATTGCTATAGTCTGAGATGCAGCTGTTAAAGCACTGTTGATGCAAAGTGAACTTGGAGAAAGAAGAGGAAAGTGGGTTACTATCCTACAAGAATTTGATATAGATATACAACCCATGAATTTGGTTAGAGGGGCAAGCATTGACCAAATCTATGGAAGATTTAGAACCAAACTTAGTCTCCCAGTAGTACATGTTAGAAGACATCTCAAAAGATGAATGGTATGGGGACATCATATTTTACCTGTTTAATCAGTGCTACTTGCCACAGTTAAATTTGGTTCAAAGAAGAGCACTTAGACTGAAAAGTAACAGCTATATGATAAAGGGATCAGTCCTTTACAATAAGAATCACAAGGGGATCTATATGAGATGTCTGGATAAGGCGGAAGTGAATCAAGTGTTAACCAGTTTTCATGAGAGGTTCAGGACAGGCCATGGATCAGCCCATTCAACAGCCAACCAAATTCTTTGGGCTGGGTATTACTGGCCTACATTGTTTAAAGATACTTAATCACATGTAAGAACCTACCACACCTATCAAACTGCTGCACACAGAGAGCAACACGCTGCCATGGCATTACAACCAGTTGTGGCTCAGGTACGACCATTCGCTCAGTGGGGCCTCGACTTTATCAGTATGGTCAATCCACCCTCCTCTATAGGCCACAGGTATATTCTGATTGCTACTAATTACTACACTCATTGGTCTGAGGTGATAGCTTGTAAACAATGCACCACAGAGGCAGTCATTGAATTTGTTGAAAAGCATATTATCACCAGGTTTGGATGCCCATTTTCTTTAGTTTGTGATAATGGCCCTGCCTTTTCATCACTGCATTTCTCTAACTAGGCATTTGATTATGGGATCATTCTAAAGTTCTCATCCACTTACTATCCACAAGGGAATGGGGTAGTTGAATCCACGAACAAAAATTTGCTTGAAGTAATTAAGAAACTGCTAGACAAAAACCCTAGGGACTGGCACACTCAACTCAAATTTGCCTTATGGACTGATAGAATTCGACACAAGGTCATATTGGGAATGTCACCCTACCATTTAGTCTATGGGACCGAGCCTGTCTTTCCTATTCACTTGAGAATTCCCATTCTACAATTCATGCAAGGCTATCTTGAGACTGATAATTAATTGTCCTCTCGATTAGCCTAGTTACTCCACCTTGAAGAGAAACATGGCGTTGTTATAGAAAACTTTGATAAACATCAGGGGGTAGTGAAATAATTGTTCGACAAGAGGTCCAAGGTAAAATCCTTTCGCATCTCTGATTTAGTTCTGTATTGGGATAAAGCCCATGAGAAGAAGGGTGAGCATGGTAAGTTTGATAAGCTTTGGTTGGGTCCATATCAGATCTATGAGATCCTTGGTGATAACACGTATCAACTTAAGTGCCTTACCGGTGAGGAGCTCCCATTTCCCATCAATGGCTAGTTCCTAAAGCACTACTTCTAGGCCTAAGAGGTAGTTTTGCCTCCCCTTAGTGTACATAGTTAGGTTACTGTTAAACTAGGTTTGCTTTTTTACTTTTGCTTTCTATAGTTTTAGATGTTCCTAATTTCATGTAGTTGGTTGTCCTTTTAATTTTGCTTTTGTTCACTATTCTTGCTTTTGCATGGGGCCTTTGTTTCTAGAATGTGGTGGTAGTTATGCAGACCTGCAAATGCTTCCTTATTGAGTAGATAATCTAAAGTATTTCTTTGAGAAATCGAAGCTCTACTTATATCTTGTTGTGGGTTCCGCTATTTTACCAGAGAGTATGATGTCTGTTCATGGGAAATAAGTCATTAGTTGGTGCACTTGAAGTGTTTTCTAACCATATATCTTTCACACTTTAAATGATCCTGAAGTAGCTAAGTGAGTCTGGGTGATCTTGTGATAAGTGAAAAGGTTTGGATTCCCATTTTACCACCCACACCAGTACTATGGATCCAGATGAAGATGGCAGGTGGTACTAAGTACTGCTAGCTTATATTGGGTAAAAATAAAAGGTGTTTTTCAATACTAGACCCATTGCAAAGTATCAACATGAAGATTGTCTATTGAAAATTTTTACATGAAGGATATTGTCTAAATATTATCAACATCAAATATCATTACATCATAAATATTGCTGAAAAATCACTATTTTCTTCTCTTAAGGCTCATTACATCTCAACATTAGAGCATTCTCTTGGTGGTAAAATGATCCCAAATTCATAGCTTATCGTGAAGGATCATGGATGAACTGAATTGTTAAAGGATGGGAATGAATGTAATTGTACACACTTAGGTTTTCAAGATACGGATGGTTGCATCGGTTAGTGGTCTTTGATTCTTTGATAGGATATCATGCTTTTTCATCTAATATGTGGGAAACATAGAGATTCTGGGTTTGAACTAAAAGTTTATCATTCAAATGCTCTAGAGCATTTCCCAGCAAAGTCACCATTTGTTGTGCCTCGCACACATGCCCCATAGTTTCTACAGTTGTTCTGAGAATTTGTGTATTGTGTTTCTTATTTGGTTTTCATAGTTCACTTCTTGCTCTCCCATAGTTAGTTAGTTGTGCTTTTGCAATGTTCATGGTTTGCTGAAAGTATCTGATGAATGCTCTTAGTCCATACTTTTAGTTATTTGCTGATGGTAGATAACTGTGTAAAGTTAGTCTGGGATGATCAGTTGTGCTTAAGTTCAATTGCATTTTATGAGTTAAATTGTGCCATTTTTTGTGTATTTGATGAATGAATGTAATCTGAAAAATCTTTCGATTTCCATTGAAGATAGCATCATTTTTTGCAATGTTGTAACATTCATTTTCAGTTTGGTAACTCAGAAAACTGGTTAAATTTTAGAGTGTTTGTCTACTTGAAATAATCCATATATTGTGAATGTCACTTAGGATTCCTTTAAACCCTACTTCCTTTTTACATTTTCTTTGAAAACAGTTGTTAGTTTAGGAATTTTAGCAGCATTTCGCATTTTCTTATTCGCTGAAATCACAAAGGGTTTGCAAAAAAAACAAATTGTTGTTCAAACCATTAAAATTTGAGGATTGTATGTAAGACCCCTTGTAGGCACAATTAGAACATTCCAACTGAGAGATTCCAAGCAAGCTAAGACCTAGTTGTAGAAACCTTGGAATAGTCTTACCTAGGGTAGGATACTTTTCAAGAGGTGTGAAACCAACAATCACACATGCGTTGTTATGTGGTAAAACACCCATCAACATAATCCTTATGTGATGGAAGTATTAAGTGATATAGGTCAAAGGATAAGCTCATCAAGTTCCTTAAATAATGGGTGTTACCTTGTTTCACCAATGACAATTTACTTTCAAGTTTGCTGGTGACTTCAGAATAGATTAAGGAGCTCATGTAATTTTGTCAATTAAATCATCCACTTCACTTAACCCAATCTAGCATATGATTTGGATTAATTTTTTCTATAAATCTTTAAACCCTGCTCCTAAAATAGAAAAACAAATTTGGATTTTGAAAATATATACAAGGGAATAATTTTCAAAAGAGAAAGACCAGTGCCTGCCACATGAGGAATTTGTTTATCTTTAATTATTTTTCATATATATCCTTAATTGTATCTATTCCATGTTATCTTGTGATAAGTACTTGAGTAAGACTATCAATGAAATATGAAGTGGACATATTATCATCTATATTAGCTAATTGATTGCACAAATATTTTAATTTATCAACGATCTCATGTTTCTATTCATTTTCAACACTTTTAAGAAAGACATCATGATCATAATATTCTTCTTAATCATTAGAATGCAACATGTGATCATCATAGGAAGTAGGAGAAAGAGGTAGTCATGTTTGCAAGGTGAGGGTTTGACCTAGTACTTTGCCTCATTCTTTGTCATTTCATTTTGTTTATTCAAACTTTCAATTTCCTTTTCAAATTTCAATCTTGTTGCATTAAATTCTTCAGTAGACATTGTGACATCACTGGCTGTTTGTGGCATAAGGGGCTGATAGGGTACAATGGCTTGACCTTGAGAAGAATTCACAACTTGCAATTGTTTCTTTAATTTCACATTTTCAAAATACAATTTGTTTACTTCATCATTCATTACTTTATGAGTTTGCTCATAATCTGTTAGCCTTTGTTCTAACCTCTTCACAATAACATGAGTAAACATAGTAGTATGAACATTGAGAGTAGCTTCTTCTATTGCTGATGTATCTTGTAAAGTCTTTACCATAGTTGTACCCCTCATTTCTTAAACAATATCAAGAAATCTTGGTTTTCTTGTATCCTTCTGAGTAGTCCAAATTGCAAGGGTCTCTATCTTTGGATTAAAACCACATCCACTTATGCCATCTTCATAATCAAATTTTGAAACAAGTTGTGGATCATCCTAACTTCTAACTTGGTGAAGCAAAAATACCTTTTTCAATTCAAGGCTAGGGATGATGAGCATTTTACTTTTCAACACCATTTGTCTTGCCTCCTCTAGACTCACATCAATTTCATCCACTTTCAATTCTTTGAAAGTTTGTGTAATGATTTGATCATGTTGTGTTTCATCAACACTCATTTTATTTATTGCAACTTTTTCATTATATTCTTTCATTTTCATTTTTAGCCAGATGTCCTTCTGTTTACCACCCAACCGCAAATGTTATGAATGACCGTCGCAGGATGACGGGGGTGAAAACTAATTACATTCTCCTCTTACCACTCTACCACAGGCCTTAGTTGAAACTGTTGTGGGGACACAGTAAGTGTTATTACCATAATGCCACCGGTTACTTTTCAAACCTCCGTGGGACCATGGGAAGAGACTAACACCGCCAAGCGTGAGATGAACACTGCCAAGCTGCAAGCCTCAGATGAACCATCCACGAGGTAGCGGTAGCTTCTTCATATCAACCGCTTCCTACCACCAAGATGCAAACTATTCTTTTATGCTCTGTGGGAATGCAGTATGTGCCATATTTTATTCCTGTTGTTCCCGCATAACTGCAAAAGATAATCAATTAACTTGCGGGACATCGGTAATAAACAATAACACTCATATAGTAAAAAATAGTCAAGATTGTTTCATAATGGATGTGATATATATGTATTTATTTAGTTATGGGGGAATGTTGGGGGTGATTGATTTAATTAAATAAATGTGGATTTATTTAATTAAGGATGAGACTTTAGAGGAAGGGTTAATATTTAATTAATGTCAGAAGAATGGTTAGATTTATTAATTAAATAGCGTGACTTATTAAACTGATATTAGGAGGAATGATCAAAGTGATTAATTACATAAATATGATTTATTTAATTAGCATTGTAAGAGGAGATGTGGAATGGATCTGGTATGATGTTAGGCCATGGTAAGATTTAGGTGTCTACATTTCTAATAGTGCTTTAGTTTTTGGGTCGATGAATAATGATCACAATTTATCTTTGGTAATTTTTTCCTTCACCATATCATGAGACAATTTTGAGGAACAAAATTGATGACAAATTTCTCTATGGGTTTCCCATGCATTTATTTTCCTTCACTATTAAGATAAATTGAATTAGGAATAGGAGAGCATCAAACAAGGATCAAATTAATGAGTGCAATCATGATTATGTTATTGGATTTCAAACTTTGTCAACAAAGATACACTATCAAATTCCTAATAATGATTTTGATACACTATCAAATTCTTAAGTCTAATGCACTTAAATATTAATCTCATCTTTCAAATTTTCAATAGGAAAAATTAGTTTTCAAAAGGGTGAAAATAAGCAAGAAAATCAACAAAATGCTCACCAATTTACAGTCAACTTCAGATGTTATTTCATCTAATTACCAAGGTGAACTAGTGAGGGACAATCCTATATTATCTATTATTGTAAATAATAAGATCATAGAATACATAAAGGAAAATAGATATGTAGACCCAAACACATTCAAATATAGAAGGGTTCTAACATATATGTCACTTCTATTCAAAATGAACAAAGGAAATATACATAGAGGTAAGATGAAAATTTGTTATATATACCTCACTTTTACTCTCCAAAATGTACAAAGTAGGCATTTGTTCAAGAATACCATCAATTATTCTACATGTAGATGTTGACAAATATCCAACATATTGTATGGTACATTTCTTATATGGATGGGATGAGAACAAATGTACTCAAACTTGTATGGTCATGCCAACTAGTAGATCATTGTGGCATATTGTGGCGTACATGGTGTTGGTTCTAAAAAACGTAGGCTTCAGGCCACAAGAGGTTGCCAATCTCTTGATACATTTTTTGTCAACAAGACAGGGTTTGTGTGATAGGACCCCCTTCTCTTTTGGCTCTGCTAGACCTAGGTGGATATACCTATGTAAATGAGGTAGACTTAAATGGTGTGTTTCCTAATCTAGCAATCTACAATGCCAATTGGAAATGGATAGATATAGTTCTAATTTGGTATAAATTGTATAAGTAGTATATAGGTAAATCCTATGTCTAATTGATAGAAAGTTTTAAGTAAAATGAAATGGGTGAGACCAGTGCCTTATTGGGTAAATGGAGTCAAATAAAAATCTGAGATGAGTGGCTTATACTTGGTAGTAGTTCTAACTATTTGGCACACTAATATTGGTTAATAACTTGTATAAACGTGCAAGGAAATAATTGATAGACTCTTCTTAATAATCCAACTGACACAACCAAGTTACATGTAATTTATCAAAAGGATTTTTAATCCCTACTTGAAGGAACCAATTGAATAAATCAAATAAGAATAATAGATGATATTAACTTGGAGAAAGAATGCCAACCCTAATTAAGTGGTTTTTCTTACTAATCCAATTAATACTCCCAGATTACTATGATTGACTAGAAGGATTTAATTCCTTTGAGGAAACCAATTAATCATATCACACAAATACAACAAATGTGCATTGATAAACTAAGTATATACTTGATATATCAATATTAATAATAAGGAAGCACTAAAATGGAGACAACCAAATAATTGAATAACTTCAACAAATAATTGATACCAATATGGCACCACAGAATCAAAGATTTTCCATTAACTTCTTCAAAATTATGCTTGCAATATGGTCTTTGAGTTTGTAAATATTATGGAAATTTTATACTATCTACCACTACTCCCTTCTTCTCCTCTCTCTCCCTTTTTTTTTTATCGGGTCTTGGTCTCTCTTTTTATGGAAGAGGAAAACAAGCTTTAGACCTGTTACAATCGAAAGGACATAACTGCTCATAACTATTAAGAAAACACTTTTAAACTAACAAGATTTAAGAAAATATTTTTAATTAGAAAGACCAATCCGTTATTCACCGAATAGAAACCCATGACCAAAGAAGGCCTGAGCAAGGCATTCTATTTTCTAATGTGGTATCTCCTCTTCACATTCAATCCTCTTTAGGACCCAAATATGTTTCCTGCCATTCACTTATTTTTAGATCACTATGCCACTTAAATTCTCGTGCAGCTATAAAGCTTACAAGATGGCTTTTCCATCTGTTGTCCAAGAGGTTTCTGATGTCCACCACAAACTTTGTGTATCCATTGTCCAACATGATAATTCCATCGAGTAGAGTATGGAACTCAGTGAGTTTACTTTCCCCATGATTCTGTACATGTGTCAAACATTTAGGAATCATCTGATCAAACTCTTCTCTCCATTCATCTACACCCTTCATTTGGTTATCATCTTTGAGGATTGATGGGCTGAAACGGCATTTGATGGAGTCAAATGTACTCCTCTTACCTTCCACTTTGTTTTTTGTATCTACCAAATATTGATACTCCTATATTATGCTTTTCACCATTTCTCGTGTAGGCTTGAGCCTTGATGGGGCATCCAGATCTCTGTGTGTGGCTTTGCATAAAGTAGTTAGTATGTGGAAGGTAGGTTGCCATCTCTTTTGAAGCTTTTCAAGAATGGAAGAATTAGTGTTTATCTATTCTAGAGTTTTGATCAGATTGCTGAATTGTTCATGTACCCGATTTATTTTGTCTTTCAATATATCAACTATGTGCTATAATATCCTACTCAGGATCTCTATGATGCAATTTTTGACATCTTCCTCATTATGCTTTTTCAACTTATCAATTTCCTCTTTCATTTGTTGGATCTGGGGATCCTCTATATGGACTGGTGGGTGATAGATAATTAATTCATCTCCCCTTACTGTGGTGGCTTGTTGCAACTACTGTTTCAACTTTCGATTCTCAATGAACAATTTGTTCACCTCATCATTAGATAGCTTTAACCTTTTCTCATATTCATTAATTTTCTTTTCCATGTTTTCTACATCTCTGGTGAACATTACAGAATGCATGGTTATGGTGGTAGCTTCAGTAGGAGTTCTATCTCTTATAGTTCTAATCATGGCTGACCCCCTTATTTCTGGTACTACATCAAGGAGCTGAGGCTTCCTTGTGTTCTTCTACTTTGTCCATAGGGCAAGTGTTTGGGTAGTAGGGTTATACCCTACTCCTGAGATACCTTCGTCTGAATCAAATTCTACAACTAACATGGTATCATCTTGTGCTCTGATTTGATCTAAAAGAAACATTTTGGACAACTCCATCCCTAGTATAATCAACATATCACTTTTCAACACCATTTCTCTTACCTCTTGGGGAGTGAGATTAATATTATCAATATTCAATTCTGCAAATGTTTGAGCCTAGATCTCAGCCTGTTTTGACTCATCAACTCCTATAAGATTAATCTTCAACTTTTCATCAAATTGTTTCATTTTCATTTTGATTTAGAAATCTCTGAACTCATTGCTGTGTATAAAATTATCATCCTCTATGAATCGCAAAGAGGGTACTACCCTCTCATCCTCTTGAATCTCATCAGTTCCCTCCTCTGACAACTTGGCCTTTGGATCATGAGGCTTTTGACTTTTTTGTTGTTTCACTGCTTCTTTCAGTTTAGTCAAGGCCAAGACTGCTTCTTGTTCTTCCTCATCACTTGAATCATATTCCACTAATGGCTCCATCTTCTATTTTTTGGCCTGTGGCTCATGAGTGGGAGATGGAGGGGATGTACATGTAGGTGATGGGGGTGATATCTGAGATGTGGATGTTTCATGTGGTGGTTGGTGGGGTGTGGGCAATGGAATGAGTCCCTCATCTTGGGCCATTTTGTATAATTCATCAAATTTACTCAAAATCATTTGCATTCTTTTTAGAAGGTTGGGTTTATCTGCAAAAAATCCTTTGAAGCTTCTATCTTTTTCCTTCTGATTTTCCCACCTCATCATTGCATTCCACCTTTTTTGGGCCTACATTACATCAACAAAATACACCAAATTCCTTATAACATCCTCTCTAGAATGAAATTCATGTGAAATAGCCTTTTTCACCAATAGGGTTCTTCGGATCATATTGATGTGACCCTCTGGGTCACATACTCTTTCTGTTCCAGGTTTGAGGGAGTAATTGACCCTTATAAACCTCTGCACTTCTTCCAGCACATCTGACCCAATGGCCAGCTCTTCAAACATAGTCAAGTCGGGCAAAAATGTGCCTTTCCTCTGATTTCTCATCAAGTCATGTTCCATCCAGAGCATCTGCCACATAAACTCTAGGAAATACACTCTTGCAGGTACAAACTTAGGTAAAACACCCATATACTCTGATAATAGTGTGTTGTGGCATAAGAAACCAATCAGCATAATTATGAGTATAGCCTTGGTCTGGTCCATACTGTACATGCCTCATTACCTTCATCAATGACTCTGGCATTCTTGGTGTTGGGTAACCAAGAGAAGCAATCAATCTGACAACAAAATCATCTTGAAACACTATAAAATCACTTTTTGTAAACCTGCTATTCCAAATGTAGCACCAGTTTTGCACAGGGAGTCTAACTCCTCTTTCTTGTGTACACAATTGCATCCTTGTAGTCCACTTCATTTCATTCTGATACATAATTAAGTGACACAATAAAAAATATTTTCTAAAAGTAATAGGGGACTTGGCTTCCCTAACTTGTAGAAAACCTTCATGTATTTGTTCTTCAATCACAGATGCAAAATCAAATTCTACATTTGACTTAGAATGTTGAATTATCATAGCCATTCTCATTAACCCTATTTGCATTTTCTCTTTTGCATCTATCCCCAAAACTTGACACAATGCATAATAGGTATTCTTGAAATAAACTTGGAATTTAGAAACTTGGAAAGGTTCCATTTTGGAAGAAGGAATAGAGAGCCTTCTGTTATCATCACCCCTCTTCATATGTAAAGGGAGCTCATCAGTTTGATATGTTCTCCTCAACCTCTTATATTCTTACTCAAATTTCACTAAGTTCACCTCTGTTATAGCTTGTTTATTGAGGTTGAAATATTTGATAATGGCATCTCTACTAATATCCGCTAAGCACTCACCATTTAGAAGCCTCACAGTTTTGGTTGGGGCATGGTAACTATGGGCAAAGGCTTTAATCAGCTCAATGTCAATGAAAATGTTGGAAACAATTAATTTAGCCAAATCTAGGGCCCATGGGTTTGATGATGGTTCCTAGTTATTCCTTTTTATATAAAAGCACCAGTAGAGATTCCATCCTGACAGAGGTATATAGGGGTCCCTA
Source organism: Cunninghamia lanceolata (assembly GCA_027924645.1). Taxonomy (NCBI): domain Eukaryota; kingdom Viridiplantae; phylum Streptophyta; class Pinopsida; order Cupressales; family Cupressaceae; genus Cunninghamia; species Cunninghamia lanceolata. Next base: position 7,095,997 of record BSBN01000635.1, on the reverse strand, counting down.
CAGCCTTGAGCTAAGTCTCTTAAAACCTTTTTAGAACCTTTGTCAATTAAGCCAGACAACAATGAAAGCAAAGGGGATTGCAATGAAGACTTACTAGTTTTGGCTTCATCCTTCTTAGTTCCTACCTCAGTCTTTTTAGGTGCCATTTTATGAAATTCACAAGAAATAATGAGCAGAGCTTACCCAAAAAAATCACCTTGAAGAATTCTCTTTACTCCCATAGTTTGAGCTCTTGTGTAATTTGTCTTCCGCTACTATGAGTGAGAAATCTTAATTTGTTTTGTGTATTTTCAAGACCAAGACGCATTTACTTCTAGCTCATAAATTTACATGATTCAAACCTTCATGTTGTCATATTTTGATGTTGATGTGATTGGTATGCTTTAAATAAACCAATAGCTTGATTACTGCACTACCGTAGGTTAGGTTTTGGCCCCCCGTGGTATAGAGGTATAGTGTGTAGTGTATAGTATTAAGTCTTCTTACCGTCATACCGTGGGCTATTTGAGAATGTTCTGTGGTAAGAATGTATGATATGGGTATTATGAAGGCTAGCCACTATGATAGTGGTATAGCAATAAAAAGTAAAGATGACTTTATGCATGGTAATAACATGATTTATTATGGAAAAATAAGAGTGGGAGTAATGGATACACAAATAAAACACTTAGAACTTTTATGAAAATTTTGGTTCCAACACGTGGACATCACGACCATGTGTCAGATGCATACAGTGTGAATTATATGATCATGTTTTGCTGTACAAATGTCATTAGGTGGCACATGTGTATGGAAGCATAACATGTGGTTGTTGATGTTCCATGTGTCTAACTAGCCACCAACATGTGTAGCAATGTGTATAGCCACACTATCTAGATCGTTGAAGATCTATAAACCTTGAATAATGCCCCTAATAACCATAAACCCTAACCCCTAAACCATAAACCCTAAATAATTCCCCTTATAAGCCCTAACCTAGCCTTGACACACCATAAACCCCAAACCCCTAAATCATAAACCACAAATCCCTAAACCCTAAATAGTACTAAACCCAAGCAACCCTAAACCTCTATCTCACTATCTCCCTATCTAGCCCTATCTCTATCATTCCTCTACCTCTCAATATCTCTCCCTATGTCTCTGGCCATCTCCCTCACTCTCTATATCTCCCTATTAGTCCCCTCTCTCTAAACACTAAACCCTAAACCTCTAAACCTTAACCCCTAAACTATAAACCCTAAAGTACCCTAAATAATGCCCTAAAACATAAACCCTAAACCCTAGTAAACTCTAAACTCTAAACTTGAGTAATGCTAAACTCATAAATGCTAAAAAATGCCCCTAAACCCTGACCGCTAACTCCAAGCAACTCTCTATCTCTGTCTCTCTCTCTCTGACCTATATATTATCTATTAGCTCCTAGCTAGTTAAATCCTTTTCCTAGCTTTCCTAGTTTTCCCTTTCCTTTCCAATTTCCCTTTAGATCCCTACACTAATTTTTCCCTATTTTACTGTTTTCCACCTCTCCTCTCACCATTCAATCTTCCCATCCAATGAACTTTAGGTTTATCAGCTTGTTTCCATTTCATCTGGTTGCCAATTTATATCCTCATGCCTCTTTTCATGTCCTAGTTTTCTTGTTTCCATTTGCTTTGTTGATAAGGGATATGGATAGAGAGAGAGACCTATAAGTTTTCCATGCTTGTTCATTAATGATATATATAGGAATGATAGAGGGCCAAGAGAGGCAAGAGATAGAGAGATAGGGAGAGATAGATAGGTAGAGAGAGATAGAGAGGAGACATATCATAGGGAGAGATAGAGGAGACAGAGGGGAGAGATAGGGAGATAGAAAGTGATCACTAGAGAGATGTCTAGAGAGATAAGGAGATAGAGAGAAAGGTAAGAGATAGGGAGAGATAGATAGGTATGTAGACTCGAGAGAGAGGAGATAGATTGGGAGAGATAGAGGAGATCACAATCAATCAAGAGATAGAGAGATAGAGAGTGAGTGAGATGTCTAGAGAGCTAGGGAGAGAGATCGAGAGGTAGAGAGATGATAGCTAGAGAGAGGGAGATAAGGGAGAGATTATAGGGGGATAGAGGTTTAGGGTTTCTCAGGTTTAGGGTTTAGGGGTTATGGGTTAGGGGTTAGGGATTAGGGGCATTATTTAGGGTTGAGGGATTTAGAGAGAGAGAGACTTCTTTTGACATGCAATCGTAAACCCTAAATAATGCCCCTAAACCTAAGAAACCCTAAACCTCCAAACCTTAAATAATGTCCCTAAACTCTAAACCCTAACCTCTAACCCCTAAAACATATATAAACCCTAAATAATGCCCCTAACCCCTAACCCATAAACCCTAAACCTGAGAAACCCTAAACCCTTAATTAATCCTAAACTCCAAACCCCTAAACCCTAAACACTAAACCCAAGCAACCCTAAACCTCTATCTCTATTGTTCCTCTACCTCTCAATCTCTCTTCCTATGTCTCTAGTCATGTCCCTCACTCTCCATATATATCCCTATAATCTCTTCTAGCTATGTCTCTGGCCATGTACCTCACTCTCTATATCTCCCAGCTATTGGTCCTCTCTCTAAACACTAAACCCTAAACCTCTAAACCCTAAATTGTAAGCCCTAAATAATGCTCCTAAACCTTAACCCCTATATATCTCCCTATCTCTAATATTGTCCCTCTACCAACTCTCAATCCTTCTCCCTATCTCTCTACAGGATATATATCTCACTCACTCTAGTAGTTTATCTCCCTATGTCTCCCCAATGTCTTGGCCTATAATCTCTCTCTCTCTCTAGCTATCTCCAAACCTGAGCAACCCTAAACCCTAAATCTAAGAAACTCTAAACCTTTATCTCCCTATGATCTATCCCCTATCTCCCTATCTCTATCATCCCTCTACCTCTCAATCTCTCTCCCTATGTCCCTGGCCATGTGCATGTGCCTCACTCTCTATCTCCCTATCTCTCTCCACAGTCTCCTCTATATCTCCATATCATTCCTCTCTCTATAAACCCTAACCCCTAAACAATAAACCCTAACCCCTAACCCCTAAACAATAAACCCTAACCCCTAACCCCTAAACCCTAAACCTATATCTCCCTATCTCTCCCCTACCTCCCTATCACCTTTGTCCCTCTACCTCTCAATCTCCTTCCCTATGCCTTTGGCCATGTCCCTCACTCTCTATCTCCCTATCTCTCCCCTTGGTCTCCTCTATATCTCCCTATTGGTCCTCTATCTGTCTCTAAACCCTAAACCCTAAACCTCTAAACCTTAACCCCTAATCCCAAAACCATAAACCCTAAACCCTAAATAATACTCCTAAACCCAAGTAACCATAAATTAGGTGCTCAATTATGTGCTAAAACAAGCGCTACATAAGGTGCTAAATTTAGGTGCTACATAAGGCACTAAATAAGGCATTAATGTGTTCGCTACAATAGGCGCTAAAATAGGTTGTAAACTAGACGTTAAATGTGGTGCTAAATTAGGCTCTACAATAGGAGCTAAAGTAGGCACTAAAGTAGGTGCTAAGTTAGGCAATAATTGAGGTGCTAATTTGCACCTAATTTAGCATTGACTTGTTCTGGTCGACACAAAAAATGCCAAAAGTAGCACCATCCCGATAAATAGCGCTGAATTTTTCAAAAAAATGGAGAAAAATACATTAAAATAGTGGGTGGAAGCAAAAAATGGAGAAAAAAAGGGAGCTAATCACAGGGATTCATTGTAGTGGTATGTTCTTAATATTTTATTCCGTAACTTTAAAATCTCTTAAAATTACAAAATTACTAAGTTAAAATCTTTTATAATTATAGAGTGTTAGTTTATAAGATTTTAACTTAGAAATTTTATAATGGTTGTTTAAGTAGATAAACATCATCACACTCCTAGACTCCTATTACCCAGAGCATGAAGTTGTTTTAGGTATCCCATTGTGTGGCTCATCACACCATTTCATAGTTCTTAAGGAGGGTACCAAGGTTATACTAAGTCATTTCACAATCCACATCAAATGACATTATGAGCATTTTCAATGATATTGAGATATGGATAGTCATATAATAGTCCTAACTAAGTCTTTTAAACCATTTTTCAAGAGTCTTTGTTATCATTTGGTGCCATAAAGTATGATAGAACTCATAAAATTATAGAGTGCTCATGGAATAAAGGGACAATCCACATGCAAAGGCATCCATGTTATGACTGTCAAAAGAATGATAGTCCTTAAAAAAAATGAAAGATCAGATAACAATAAGTGGAAGGGTAAGAGGCAGTGTAATAGTTGGGCAATTAGTAGAATAGAAGAGGGTTTGACAACACATGACATTAGTTCTCAAGACATTAATATATTCCCTATAGAAAGTCCACATATTGACACATGCAAGTTGAGGTCATGAGCTTCATTTGTGTATTGATTTTCTAAAAATAATAAGATTATATTGTCTGCAACATATCCTACAAACAAAAGATTGATTCACTTATGCTACTGTCAAGTATAACCTACATGGTGCTTGGAGCTTTTGAATTTTCACATCTTTCTTTGTGCAGTTAAGGAAATCATCTTTAGATCAATAATTTTTTTTATCATTGTTTAATTACTGGACACAACACTTGTGTAAATACTTTGGTGAGTATGATCACAGTTTTAAAATAGTATCTTTTTCATTCATTAGTTACTCCTATAGATTAATATTCTTATTCTTATTTGAAAAGTGAAATATTTCATTGGAATCACAATTTATTCTTGTCATTTGAGCTCTAAGTTTTCATGGAATCTGATTTGCAGGCTTGTCCAAGGTTGATAGAAAGGTTCAAAGAGTGAGAGGAAAATGTTAAAGCATTAATATTTTGCTTATATTTAAGTTTTAGATGAATGAGTTTTTACGCTAGACTCTACACTTGAATAAATTATCCCATCTTATCATATTGGGAACTTAAATAAATTACCTTATCAATTTTTGAACTCTCATTTTATTATTAGGCATAAGGTGTCATCTATTTTATATGGAGTTAAACCAACCAAGTATTTTGTGTCAAGAAATTATTGAGGTGAACTTTCAAAATCATGTCAAGAATATTGTTCATATTTGGATAAAATGTTACTCAAAACCTTAAAGGTTAAATCACATTCTCAGATTTTCTGTAGCATTCCCATATATAAATGTATGGAAAAATATGATTCGCTTTGATGTGTAGACAATGTTAATGCGAAGCCATTCATTTTCTGTGTTTCTAAATAGAATTGAGGTTAATGAGGGAAGGTATTGCATATTGTTTTAATTTTATCAGGACAAGAGTTCTAAGAATAAAATTGCATAGTATCTAGGTCATATTCTATTTTGATAAAGAGAGTCTCTTGTAATGTTGTCTACACAAGAGGGGGTTATATTACTAGCATAGATTGATAAAATAAGGACAAAGGCATCCATGCAAAAAATTCAATTTGTAGATTCCCAAGTGAGAGTGTTATAAACTAAAGATGTGATTTTGTTCTTGTAAAGCAAGAGAACCATGGAATTTGAAGAAACATAAATTTGATTGAGGGAATATGACCTTATGGATTTGGTTTTCTATTACCAAGTTCTACCATTGCATGTAAAATGGAAGAGATAATGGTGGATATGTTGAAAGGTCAAATCTAAAGTGGGTTTTGTTTCAAGGTTTGATCATCTAGTATTTGCTTTGATGCATTGTTATACCACACATAAGTTTGATAGTAAACTCTGTTGAGTCACATGTTAAGGTGGTTTACTCTATGTGAGGTAACTTCTTATGCTTTTGAATTTTTGATGTATTAGGATCATGACTAAATTTTTTTGACATGTTTTCAGGTATGAAAAAGGCCTTTAAACAAAAACAAGTTGGCTCGAAAGGAAGATGACATAGTTACAATTGATTCAAAGGCATGCTCATTAACTATTCATGAGACTAAGTTAAAAGTATCGTTTTCTTACTCAAAAAGGATTGTTGTAATATTATTGGAAATTGTTATTTGTCTATTTTTTTAGATATAGTTTGTATGTTAAAGTACTTTTAGGACAACATTAAAGTGAATATAGACATGATATTTCCACAATCCATGATATGTAAGAATGTGTAGAGCTCCCGGAAGAGACCGTGTGTTGCTTTTTTGGATCGATGTTTCAGATCACACTATGTGATCCATCATCAGGATGGAAAGAAGAGAATGACTCATGTGTAGAGCTCCCGGAAGAGACCGTGTGTTGCTTTTTTGGATCGATGTTTCAGATCACACTATGTGATCCATCATCAGGATGGAAAGAAGAGAATGACTCATTGTCTTCTTTCCATCCTGATGATGGATCATGGAGTGTGATCTGAAACATCGATCCAAAAAAAGCAACACACAGTCTCTTCCAGAAGCTCTACACATTCTTACATTAAAGTGAATAGTTAAACATCTCATACTAGTAGTGATCAGTGAACAATACTAACAGGGTAAAACTGACCAAAGAATCCTTGAGTTGGTATTATCTCATGCATAGCTTATGATTGGGACTTCTACATGTTTTGTGCATAAGACAATTGGTTCATTATTAATTAGATGTATTTAGAAGTGTTGTAAGGGTTTTCTTATTTCTAAGTAGTTGCTGGCAAGATTACCTGGCATTCACCATATTAGACTTTAGTTTTACTCTATGGTTAATCAGGTGTTAAGTCAATAAGCAAATTTTAGGATATGACTCTTCTCAGGAAGAAAAATAAAGAGTTTTTAAATTGACATGTTCAACAATGAGTTTTTAAATGCTTTAAATTTTGACATATAGGGGTTACCGACTATTCTTGTCTTGTAGGTGGATTTGACATCATATATGGAGAAAAGTGAATTTACATTTGAATTTGTTTAGATGAGTATGTCACCAACAAGGAGGTACATGCCTATAATGTCACAATTGATCATGTTTCCCTTTAAAATCACCTAAAATTTAAAGTTTTAAGCATTAAAGACTTACTAAAATCAAACTTTTTTGTGGAATTGATCATAACTTAGGCATGTCTTGTGAATGAGCAATCTTTTATGTTGTCTTTAAGTGATAACTTCTCACTTTTAGTGAAGAGGAGCAGTGCACGCTTTAGAAATTTCTAATTGCTTTTACCCATGTCAACTTATTGTTGGAAATGTGTATGCATTTTAATAGAAATCTGAATAATTACTATAGCCATATAGCCATGTTCTGTCAGGAATGTGAAATGTTTAATGCACAATATTTTCTGAGAAAATTCGTGCTATGGAATGTGTTTGATCACTATTTAAAATAATAGCCAAATTCAACTATTATTTCTTTTGCTTGATATAGCTAATTTCAACTATTCAAAAGCTCCCATTTTGACACAGGCAGGGAGGATGCTGGCAAAGGTTTGTGGAATTTGGCTTTACACCAGCCAATTGCATTTGCTCTAAAATTTGTAAATCCTTTTCAACAAATCCATTTTGTGCATATCCTGCAACCATTGCAGTCCATGAGACCACATTTCTTTGAGGCATTCTATCAAACAATTCACGTGCCTTGTCTATGCTTCCAAATTTTGCATACATGTCTAATAGGGTAGTTGCAACTACAACATCTGACAAAATTCCTCTATCCTTTATATTTTGATGGATGTCCATACCCTATTCCAAAACTCCCATTTTGACACAGGTAGGGAGGATGCTAGCAAAGATTGTGGAATTTGGCTTTACACTAGCCAATTGCATTTGCTTTAAAATTTCTAAAGCCTTTTCAACAAAACCATTTTGTACATATCCTGTAATCATTGCATTCTAAGAGATGACATCTCTTTGAGCCATTCCATCAAATAATTCACGTGCCTTATCTGTACTTCCACATTTTACATACATGTCTACCAGAGCATTTCCAACTATAATATTTGACAAAAATTCCCCTTCTATTATGTTATGATGGATGTCCATACCCTATTTAAAAGCTCCCATTTTCACATAGGAAGGGAGGATGACGGCAAAGGTTGTCAAATTTGGATTTACATCTGCTAATTGCATTTTCTTGAAAGTTTCTAAAGCCTTTTCAAAAAATCCATTTTGTGCATATCCTGCAATCATTGCATCTCTTTGAGGCATTCTGCCAGATAATTCACATGCCTTGTCAATGCTTCCACATTTTCCATTACCTCTCTCTCGAAGGCACTTCAAGTCATGCCTGTGGTGATGCGAGGCTTTCCCGCATCACCGTAGGCATGACTTAAAGTGCCTGTGGGAGAGCAGGTGATGCAAAATGTGGAAGCATTGACATTCCAAAGCTCCCATTTTGACATAGGCAGGGAGGATACTGGCAAAGGTTGTGGAATTTGGCTTTACACCAGTCAATTACATTTTCTTTAAAATTTCTAAAGCCTTTTCAACAAATTCATTTTGTGCATATCCTGCAATCATTGCATTCCAAGAGATGATATCTCTTTGAGCAATTCCATCAAATAGTTCACGTGCCTTATCTATACTTCCACATTTTGTATACATGTCTACCAGAGCATTTCCAACTATAATATTTGACAAAAATCCCCCTTCCATTATGTTATGATGGATGTCCATACCCTGTTCCAAAGCTCCCATTTTGGCACAAGAAGGGAGGATGCTGGCAATGGTTGTCAAATTTGGATTTACTCCTGCTAATTGCATTTGCTTGAATGTTTCTAAAGCCTTTTCAAAAAATCCTTTTTGTGCATATCCCACAATCATTGCATTCAATGAGATGACATCTCTTTGAGGCATTCTACCAAATAGTTCACATGCCTCGTCAATTCTTCCACATTTTGCATCACCTGCTCTCCCATAGGCACTTCAAGTCATGCCTGCGGTGATGCGAGAAAGCCCCGCATCACCATAGGAATGACTTGAAGTGCCTGTGGGAGAGCAAGTGATGCAAAATGTGGAAGCATTGAAATTCCAAAGCTCCCATTTTGACATAGACAAGGAGGATGCTAGAAAAGGTTGTGGAATTTGTCTTTACACCATCCAATTACATTTGCTTTAAAATTTCTAAAGCCTTTTCAAGAAATCCATTTTGTGCATATCCTGTAATCATTGCAGTCCATGAGACCACATTTCTTTGATGCATTTTGTCAAATAGTTCACGTGCCTTGTCTATGATTCCACATTTTGAAGTATGGAGGGAAAAGCTTTTTCCAGTGTTAAAGAATATTGAGGATAAGGAATACCCCATATCATCTATAGGTGAATGTGTCTAAGCTAACAACTATCAGAATATTTTGGTAAAAATATTTTATAGAGAATTTAAGGGACAATTTAAAAAATATAATTTTTTCTTGTCAAAAGAAAGGCCTCGTTTGTCTCCTTTCTGCAATATTCTCTCTAGATCCACAAGAGTCTTCATGGAGTGATAATTTAACTAATGCATTATAAAAGTGTATAAATAATTCTTATGGAAAGCATAGCAATTTATGTTCTAAGAGAAGCATAATATAAATTGAATGGTTTTGTAAGTAGGACGTTGAAGAAAAAGAGCATTTGAGGGGTCTGCTGGATACTAAATATATTAATTTAGACTAGTGTACTTGATTAAGTTGTATATTAGCTTTTGGATGCAATCTAGTTATGTGGGGGTGTTTGGATATTTTAGACTAGAGTACTATTATAGAAACAAGGAGAATGACAAATAGAAGAAATGCACAGTCAATCTTTATACTATAGTGTAGGAATAACATGAAAATTAAATTTGTAGGTTGAGCTAATTTTCTTTTGTCCACATTAACATAGATGAAGATTATTTTTGATTATATGGTGGCCAGATGCTTTAATATATCTATTGATTCTATAGCTATTTAATGTGCAATTTCATTGCTTTCATCTAGTTTCTCTTTGCATCTATAATGGATGTTTATGATACATTAAGGCTTTTCCTCTCTCATTGTATTACTAATCTGAAATAAACATAGTTTCAAAAACAACTAGATTGTCAGATCTGAAAAAAATGGTAGCTATAATATCAAGTTTATTTGTCTATTCTCTATTAGAAGCTTACAAAATTAATGTTGTAATGCAGGTGCCGACATGGATACTTCCATGTGGTGAACAATGATTACACCCACTGGGACATGTACGCCATCGGGGGGAGTGCAAACCCCACCATTAACAGCCAAGGCAACAGATTCTTTGGCCCTGACAATCAATTCAAAAAGGAGGTAAAAGGCCTATACAACTTGTCTCTTATTTATCTCTTTGGTTTACAATAGATGTAGAATAGTTATGATGAGTATGAGTAATGTGTAGGTGACAAAGCATGAAGATGCATCAGAAATTACATGGAGGAATTGGAATTGGCGATCAGAGGGAGATCTGATGTTAAATGGGCATTCTTCAGAGCATCAGGGGCTAGAGCATCCTCAAGCTATGCCAAAGCTTCAAGTATGGTGACAAGGCCTTCCTCTATTGTGGGCTCTATTACTGCAACTTTAGGTATTCTCACCTGCAGAAAAGGTTCCCATTGTTAGACCAAAATACATGTATTATGCACAAATTGTTTGGAATCCTTCAACTCTACCATTTCTATGCATTGTAACTTAGATTTTTAGTCTTATGATTAAAAATAAATATTTTAATACTCTATTTCTAAGCATTTTTGAGGCAAGATAGATATTTCAGACTTGTACAAGATGTAAGAACACCTTTCTTTTAATAAAGTTCAGTGATTTTGCCTTTTGAATGACTGTCTTATTGTGTGCAATTGATGATTGATGTGTCTTTTTGTGTTTTATGTTTAAATCCTCAAATATCAAACTAAATATACTACCAATTGAAAAAAAACAGCGAATAAAATGACTAAACATATGACTAAATATACTATGACATAAATTAGTGAACAAATATACTACCAATTGACAAAAATTTGGTCACGTTATAAATTTGGTCATGTGACAAAATAAATGACTGACAATAAACTACTAATGGACATGTGACCAAACTCAGTGAATAAATATGATTAAATATATGACTAAATCAATGACTAAATATACTGCCAAATCAATCAATCAAAACAACCAATAAATGACTAAAAATGGTTTAGTCATCAATTTGGTTGCATTATAAATGACTGGTAATAAACTACTAATGGTTATGTGACCATGTTTGGTCATTTATAAGCAGTTTTTTTAGTAATATATTGCTCTTTTTGTACTAGTGATGGCATGCTTTCAGAAAATTAACCCTTCAAAGCCTTTTCAACACTTCAAAAATGTTGTCCGATTTTCCTTTTGGGCTGTCTAAATTTTGACTGTACCTTTCTGCATTGGACAAATCTTCCTATCTTTATCAACCTTTTTTCCTTCTCACGAACTTCTCTTTCAGTCGGCAAAATTTGACTTTTGCGAACTAGACCTATTTTGCCCTTTGTTGGCAATTTTCATCTTTTTTGAACTCTTTCTTTCTTCTTTCTTCTTTGGTTAGTGAAATATCACTTTCATGAACCACATTACTTTTTCACTTTCTATGCCAGCTATTGGTCTCCTTTATTTTAGCCTTATTAACAAAAATGCTCCATGACAAACCAAGTTGGCGAACCCATTAGTTTGTGAACTACCCATTCAGCTGACCAAGGCTTGCCTCATTGAATTCTTTCCACTTTTTTGCCTTATCGATGAATCTTTCCTTTTTTGAACCAAGTCCTTTGCCATCTTCTTTTGTCTTTTGTCACCTTTGCCCTTTATAAACAAATTTCTCTTTTTTATGAACCTCACCCGTGGCATCTTTTTCTTTAAAATTTTCCGTTCATTTTTTGACAACTTTCACTTTTGTAAACCATGAAATAAAATCCTCTTTCTCTCTACTCTATCAGCTAATTGCCTTATTGGTGAATGATGGAAAACTTGAACTATTTGGCAAGTTTGATTTTCCATAGGTTCTCTAACAAAGCCCTTCCTTGGTCATTTTGCCTTAGCCATTTTCTAATTCTCTATTTTCCTTATCAACAAATCTAGTCATTCACAAACTTGGCCTTTCTCTTTCTTTTTCCTTTTCTCTTCTTGTATTGGCCCATTTTCTATTTTGTGAACTTCTTTCTTACTTCCATCATTTGCTCTATTGGCAAACCACATGGTTCATGAATCATCACCACTGCCAATAAAAGACTTTTCCCTTTCCATTTTCTTCATGCCTTAGAAACTTTCACTTCTAAGGCCTTTGTTTTTCTTTAGTTGGTGAAAACATAAGTCGACGAGCTCATTGGTTTGAGAACCAACAATTTCTCCGACTAGAGACTTTGGATGCCCTTTTGCCATGAAGAAAGCATTTTTTCCTTCACCTTTTTGCAGCCTTATAGGTAAATGGGAGAATCAGGAAAAGACAAACTTCTGAACTAGTTCGCTAGTTCAAACTTTTTCTGATTTGCCAAAAAGGACTTAAAATGTTTATTTTTTCAAAGAGAAAAAGCAAAGACATTAAACTTAGAATATTTTGAACTAAAAAAACCTATAAAAGATCTCCATGATCAGGTATATATGAGGGATTTTTGTAGAGGAAAACTAATGCATTGTAGACTTAAACAAAATCCATGGTTAAACCTAATTGAACAATCCACTCTATCATTGCATTCCTACATTGAATTGTCGACCAAGGAGCGTAAGCTTATGATGATGCTCACACTATATATGCCTTCAAGACTCATTTCTATCCTAAACTAACTCATACAAACTTATTAAAATCAACTTAATTTAATGAAGTTCACAGAAATGAAAGAACAACAAAAACAGTTAAAAACCTAGTTGCTACAGGTACCCTCAGCATAAGTTGAAGATAGCTATATTCAACAGAGAATTACAAAAGTAACTTGAAATACACAGAATGATAAATGAATTCACACTAACCTCCAGAGGAATTCAATTATGTATTCTATTCATGAATCACTACTATTAGAAATAGCAATCATAATTTCTTACTTATTTCACAATGCAATATATAAGATAACATGAAACAATTTAACTAGAAATGCATGAATAAATAAGCAAATTGTATGAAGTGAGAGTTAGTACCTTGAGTGGCCAGCTTAAGAACTATCTCACTTCTTCTGGAAACTAAATCTACTTTAGATCTTCACACATTTCCCATGACACGCAGTTGAATTCAATTCATATCAAAGACAGAATCTTCTTCAGATTTTATTCAAAATCAAAACATGTCTAGAATAACTGATAACTATAAAAATAGAACAACGACTATATAGATAGAAAGTAAAATAATAGCTAACTAATCAACGATCTCATCCCCTAACTTATACAAAAGTGGGAGAGTTTTATGTGATCTTCCAACTAATTGTAATCATCAATTCATCCCTAGATATCAGGATATAGTTTTGAGATCAACTTATTAATTATCTAGAACAAAGGAAGCAGAGTCCTATTCAAACAGAAATCCCACACAATGGATCATGAATGAAAACACATAAGCTACAGTTAGACTTCTAGAATAAGTCTTCTTCTTCTCTTGCATTTATTTTTCCATGATGACCACGTTCATCTCCATCGATCTTCACTTCTGGTACTTGGACTGCACTTTAATTAATTCCCCTATTTTGCACTCTATTGCAATTACTCCTTCCTAGATGCTATGTCTCTGTTGCACAAGGTTAATTATCCAACATATATACACAAAATAACCTTTCATATTAAACTTATGAAATTCTATCTATATTACATGCATATTGATAATTTAAATCATCCACTTGATAATATAACCACCATATTCCATTTATCAGCATAGGTTTAATGTCTCTGAGAAGTAAATGTGAAACAACATATAATAAAGGTAATGTCTATAAGGTTCTTGCAAGATCATGTGAAAAGGTCTTAAAAACATATAAAAAAATTATAAAAGGAAGTCAATATTTCAACCCAACATTCCCTCTAACTTAGACTTTTGCTTGTCCCTAAGCAAAACCAACAAACTAACATCTAGGGTAGAAGATTATAATGCAAAGTGATTTTTCTAAGGTCCATGCTTTCTTTGACTCCTCCTTGTTTGAGATAAAATTCATTGTAATATGCAAGTCTCTCCATCCTGTTTAGCTCAGCACGCCTACACTTATCACCTCTCCCTCCTATCCAATGTGGCATTGGGTAGAGAAAGATAGGAGGATGGTAAGTAAGAGGCAACCATGCTACTCCCTTTTGCTCTGAGATCTAGATGTACCTGTGTAACCTCTCAAACATATTCATGAAGTTGTGGAAAGAGTGGGGTTCCTTCTTTTGCATTTCTAGAGTTAGGCTATCCCACCTGTTCTGCACATACCTTTGACAATTCTGAATGATAGACACTGCTAATCTCTGTATCCTTCTGTGATCCCTGAGTTTTAAATCCATGATTACCTTACCTGGACCCTTATGAGAAAGTAATGTTAGCCATTGGGTCAGGATCACTTCAGGGTCTAAGGCTTCTTTCCTAATTGGCTGTGGCTCCTTCTTTTCCTGCTCCTCATACTGATCCATCAGTTCTCCCCTAAGTTGTTCATTTTTAAAGTATGACATTAGTGCTCTGATCTGTAGGTCTCCAACATAGATGTAGGGGTTCCATTATGTGTCCTCATCCATCAAGTAATTATGCAGATAGTATTCACACAACTGGTCCTGTTCTTCTAAACTAACCTCTTTGAAATATGTGCAAAAAATGTGCCTTGAATGCAAGTTAGGTTGATTATTAATAAATCTATTAAACTGAAAACTAAGGAATTTCTCTTTTAGAAATAATGCATAAACCCTTGGTGGAGGTCTACATCTAATGATTTGCTTGGCTCTATCAATAACCTCTACCTGACGATCCTCCAACCTTTTGATTATCAAATCCTTTTCTGCAACTGATGCATTGAGACTATGTTTCTCTTTTTCCCAATTCTCTTTTTCTTGCTTAGTCTTATCAGTCAATTTCATTAGTTCAAAGCCCAATGATAGGGTAGTATGGTACTCTGGGGTCTTTGTCACGGGAGGTTGGAGAGTAAGTACTTCTTCTTCCTCAAATTTTGTTTTATTTGTAGCCAATTGTGCCAACAAATCTAAGTTAGAAGCATGGCCATAAATCTGGATCTTCTCCTCCAAATCCTAAATCCTTTTCTCTTTTTATTTATCTTTCTCTTCATACCCCTTTAGCTATTCTTCCATCTTTCTTATAATATCCAAGGCTTCTTGAAGTTCCTTCCTAATATCTTTGTCCTTTAATAATTCCTTTTCTTTTTCAACATTTTCATCATTTCTTTCTCTAGGAACGTCAAAAACTTCTTTAACAGAATCATTAGGCACATGTTTTCCCATTTTTTTTGTAGTAAACAAATCTTCTGACTCAGAATCAGAAGAAGAAATATACTTTCTTTTCCTTGCAGGCATATTATCATTTTCATAGGCATCTGCAGAGACATCCTCAAGAGGGTTTTCTCCTCTATCTGAATCTAGATTCAGTGGAGTTGGATCATTGTCCCGCTGGCCTATATTTTTGTCCTCTCCTCTCTATTTCTCAACAACTTTTTATTTCACACCTTACCTCCTTAACCTACCTAAGCATCTAGGAGTGATTGTCTCCTCCTTATCTACCTTTATCCTCCTTTTATTGTCCCCCTTCTTCCTCTTTTCCCCTGTACTTTCTTCTTTTGTTGCACTCTTGTGCTTCCTCACTCCCTTCCTACTCTTCTTTTCCTTACCAGATGTTGAAGGAGTGGTTCTTTTAGTTTTAGGGGTGGATGTTGAGGATTCTTCAGATGATACAGACCTAAACTTTGGAGGGTTCTCATGTTGTGGCTCTTCCTAATCAGTTTCAAAAGGAGGCTCAGGCTCATATGGAATCTCATCTTCTAGTTCTAGTGCCTCCAAAAGTGTTGAAATGTCTACACATTGTTTAAAAGCTTCCCACTCAATCTGTGGGTATTGAATCCTTAAACTCCTCTTTATTAGTAGAGCTATTAAATAATGGTGGGAAAGAGTGGTGTTTGCCTATTGTATCTAATATTCTGAAGACATCCTTTTCAACATACTATACAGATAATTTGGAACATTGACAAGTTTTTTATGTCGTAAATGATTGAGAAATTTAAGATGTACAGTATATAACATATTGTATCTACCATCATAGGTAATATACTTGATAGTATATAAGTCACATTTCCCCCAAAAGAAGGGAAGAGATAGTTGTTTGGTACCTTGTGTGGTAGAATCCAAGTGTTCACCTCTTTCATAGAACTCCTCCCTAGTCGCAGTTGCATTAGCTCTAGCTGGGTACTCGGACCCTATTCATGGCAACCCTGTGACCTGAGCAATAGCTAACTGGAAAGCATCTATAGTCAACCCCTTCACCATTGCTTCATCATACTATAGAGTAAATGCAAATTATTTCACCATTATCATCATCATACTCTGTCAATTTTAGGAAGTAATCTAACCAACTTACTCTCATAAAGAGTAGGAGAACCATCACATCCTCCAGTATTTCCTTATGTGTCAAAGGTTCTCTTCTGATTACGTCCCCTCCCATTACTATTGTGAATTACAAACTCTACAATGTCAATTTTATACACAATGTCAATTTCTGTTGTTTCAGCTCACCACCCCAAAAGAACCAATCTTACAATCTACCTCTTCTTTCCTTTTCACTATAACTTCCTTAGGGTACTACTTCACTTGTTGGCAGAATAAGGTAAGTACATGGTGTATAATATTTATCTAGTTTTCTTGAAAGGCAAGGTTTTCAAAGGTAAACGATGTTCAAATGGCAAATATAAAAAAAAAAACCCTCCCCTCGACTTAATTGTGAAGTGATTGCACTTCATGTGGTAGGTATTATAGAATGAGGAGTAGTGATTAAAAGAAATGGTGGTAATATTTGTCATATGCATGAAATAAGCTATGACTAATCATGAATATAAAAATAAATCTAGTTGTAATAATTGAAAGTTATTGAATGTACATATGAAGTGGAAATGAATAATTAACATACCTTGGAAATTGTGAACAACTCTGATGATTTGATATGATATGCATGCAACGAACAAGAAGGTGGCAAGTACAGCTGCAGAGGTATAATGTGATAGCTCAAGATGGTGGAGAAAAGTACCAACTCATAAATGTGAATTGATACGTGGAGCATTAGAATGAAGTAGTTGAAAATTGATATGGGCATGTGGAATGAGTGGGAGAATTTAGGTATTGTTCACCAAGTGATGGAAGAGAGTTGCATACAAATGTTGCTATGGGTGCCTCCAGCATAGGTCCCGACTGTCTAATTGTAAATATAATATATTAGGTCCTAGCTGAGTCAGGTCCCAAGTGAATGAATGAAAAATAGTTCCCAGTGGAAATAACTTGTTGTAACCATGGAAATTGTGTTGTGTGTGCATGTGATTTTTAAAACAAAGAAATTTAATTTTTAGCAACAGGGGTTGAGTATTGTAACTCAACCTCCACATCACTAGACAATGTTAGTGGATCAATATCTGAAGGTGTATCAGTTGCTGTCATAGCATCATCATCAAGAGTGTCAGGAGGATCATACTAAGTAGCCAAAGAAACAAGAAAGTCATCCTTCTGAAGTGGCTTTTTATACAATTTTAGCCTGTGCCCATTGACTAGCAGCGAAAACCTAACTGCATCAATAGTCTGCAATTGAACTATACCATTAGGAAAGACTTTCTTGATCTCATATGGGCCTAACCAATGTGACTGAAACTTGCCCTTGAAGTCCTTATACCTTGAATCATAAAGGAGTGCCCAATCACCTGTAGTGAATTCCTTTGTCTTGATGTACTTGTCATGTCATTTTGCTCTTTGTTTCTGTATGACCTCAGTGTGATGAATAGTCTCCAATCAGATTTCATCCAAAGCATTCAAATGTTGTATCCTTTTTTGTTGTGCTATGGTCAAATCCATTCCTAGGTCCACTACTGTCCTCAGGGTTTTGTGTTCAAATTCAATAGGCAGGACTATTGTCTTGCCATAGACCAACTCATAAGGTGTAAACCCTGTAGTTGTCTTCCAGGTTGTTCTGTATGCCCAAATAGCTTTAGGGAGCCTAGAAACCCAATTCTTATGTGAATTTTCACTATCATTGTCAAGATGTTCTCAATCTCCCTATTTGTGACTTCCACCTAACCATTATCCTGAGGATGGTATGGAGTGGATTTCTTATGCCTGATTTGATATTCTGCAACCAATTTGGTTATTAAATCAGATGTAAATTGTGGTCCTTGGTTAGTTACTATTTCTCTTGGCACTCCATACCCAATGAAGATATCTTCATACAAGAATTTTTTGACATTGTCATCTCGTGCAAACTGTAATGCCTTAACTTCAACCCATTTTGTCAAGTAATCAGTACATACTAGGATATATTCTTTGTTGTTTGATGTAGGAGATATAGGACCCACAAAATCCAAACCCCACTTGTCAAAAGGAGCTAATGAGATTTGTGGTTGCAAATGCATCTCATCACTTCTAGTAGGCCTCCCCATTCTCTGGCATCTATCATAGCTCCTAGTGTACTTGGAAACATCTTTATGAAGTGTTGGCCAGTAATATCTTGTTGTTAGTATCTTGAAGGCTATCCTCTTAGCTGAAAAATGTCCCCCACAAAGCTCATCATGACAAGCCTTCATTATATCAAATACTTCATTGTCCCTGATACATCTTCGCATAATATTATCTGGCCCAGTGTAAAATAGAAATCCAGAAATCTAAGAGTAAGAGAAATATTTATGAACTAGTTGCCTCTTCTCCCTTGGAGAGAAGTATCCTGGAATCTTCCCTGTAACCAAATAATTGGCTATATCTGCATACCATGGATTGTGTATAGTGAGAGCAAATAGATACTCATTAAGAAAAGAATTATCAACCACTCCATCTGAAGACTGTGTAGGTAGTCTGGACAGAAAATCAACAACAACATTAGCCTTGCCTGGCTTGTCAACAATTGTAATAACCACCTTACAAGTCTACCACCCACTATGGGTTTATTCATCAAATATCTAATGGATGCATGATCTATATGGATGAAAACCTTGTAACCAGTTATGTAGTGCTTGAATTTATTAATTGCATAAACAACTGCCAACATCTCTTTCTCTGTCACAGTATAGTTTAACTCAGCTCCTTGCAGATTCTTACTTACATAGTATATGGCATACTCCGTGTTTCCTTCTTGTTGATCTAGGACTGCCCCAATGGTAAATTTGGATGCATCTGTATGGATGTGAAAAGGAAATGACCAATTCAGACCTCTAAGAACATGGGCTTGTGTCAAGGATTTTTTTAGATTGTCAAAAGAGCTCTGACAATCTAATGTCCATTCAAATTCACTATCCTTGGTCAGTAGGGTAAACAGAGGGGCAACAATCTTCTTAAAATCTTGAATGAACCTCCTATAATATCCTGCATGGCTTAGGAAGCTCCTTACATCCTTCTATTTTTGTGGAATAGGCAGGGTAGATATGATCTCAATCTTCTTTGGGTCAACTTGGATGCCTACACTTGAGATGAAATGTCCAAAGACTATTCCCTGTGTCATCATAAAAAAACACTTTTCATTACTCAAAGAGAAGTTGTGCTCTATACATCTCTTCAATACCTTCTCCAAGTTATGTAACACTTCATCATATGTGTCACCATATGTGGTGAAGTCATCCATATATATCTCCATACTATCATGTGCAAAATTAGAGAAAATATTGAGGACTGTGTTGGGACCTGAATTTTTTTTATTTTTGCAAAAAATTTAGGGTTCCCATAATGTGCAATCTGACTACATTACTCAGAAATGCCCTTGAAAAATATGTAGTTGTGTTATAGAGAAGTTTGATGAGCAATCACCGAGAGAAAATAAACTCGAAGACTCCATTCCTATTGAGATAGGAGGGCATATATAGCATCAACAAATCTCTTCATCCGTTCTTTTACAGTACCGATTTTGATTTCTCAATTAAAAGCTACTAGCAGATTAACACTGATGAGGCTAGAGATAAAGAAGATTACGCAGAGGATGAAATAGATCATTGGTCCACAAATGATTGATGAGGCAAAGCAGTGCATGAAGATTTTGTGCAAAAGATATAATGTTACTCCTTTCACACTATTGAAAGGATTGCTCATTAAAGCCCCTAATTTCATAAGTTTTCATCTAGTTATTACTAATATAGTAGAAAAGGTTTCTTCATTTAAACGAGGGATGGCATGCCGAGTACTCCAAATGGTCTATATGTTCTTCCTGCATTGACAACATTGAGTTTCCTGATAATTGTGAAGTTAAATATGCAAGAAGGTCTTGAAGGCAGTCCTATAACAAATGAATTAAAAGAGTTTTTCTTGATCCATAGCCTTGATGACAGTGTCTATTACTATGAATTTTCCAAAGGCAAATTTTATGTAAATGGCTTATGCTAAACCTGTCCTCACTTATATATGGTGCAATTATGAAGCAAGCCATTAAAGACATGGATTCCTATTTTCTCCACAAACAATGTTGATTCTGCATAGTGCCTCAACGAACACGCCAAAATCCAGAAGAATTATCATCCCCTTGTTTTATGAGCCAGCACATGTAAGAGACACATTCAGGAACAGTAACGCCAGGAAAATGTTGCTTCAGGCTAAATTTTTGTTGCAATAGATAATTCTGGTGATGCTCAAATAAAGACGAAGCTTCTGATGAGACTATTACACAAAATTTTGAGGAGACAACAATAAGATTTAAATATTTGAACAACCGCAAAACGAACTTGTAAAGCTTGAAAAGTGGGCCCTAAGAATATAACTAATGAACATTGCACAAAATAGGTATCGGGCAGACTATGGCCATCGGTGAGGAATATTGGAGTTACTACGATGTCCTAAGTCACTCCGATAAACCCTATTGATGACTTGGATATTTGAGGATACCCAATTGTTTCTTGAGAGCTTTGTTTTGAATTATTGGAGTGGAGGGTATACGGAGAAAGACTGAGAAGAGCAGCAGCATGGGTCAGCATGTAGCTAGGTTCAGTTATTCAGATGACAGTTAGCTGAGATATAAAACAATATTGCCTCTCACAGTCATAATTTCTAGATAGAGGTTCGAATTATATGATTCATCTCCAAGAATGAAAATTTTTTAAAGAAGATGTTCATACAGGATTCTGCAAGCAAATTGCAACGGTTGAGGGTAATTTGATCACTGATTCATTCTTGATCAGTTTGTAGATTGGCATATTTCCATCTATATCAAAATAGTCTCTAAAGAGTACATTGAGCTTCCCCTTGGTCAGTCCTTGGATAATGAAGTTGGAAACAATCTAGAGGAGGTTTCGATGCTATTGTGGTTAAGTGGCCAGCTACAAATAAAAATGCAGATAAAACAAGCAAAAAATAAAATGCTTGTCGTGGAACCCAATGGAGTTTGGATTTTATTATGATTTACCTCTAGAGTTTGAAAGAAATATTATATCATAGTGTACACTAGAAGAATCTTACATGATGCCACAGATGGTATGGCGAATACCCCCTCGGCTTGTTATCAATCGTTCATGGAAAATAGCTACTGGAGATGACAGTGAAGAAATCAAAACACAGTGTGAGCGTGAAGCACAATTTTTGGAAGTCATATATCTCTGATCGTCTGCTATTCCATAAAGCCCCGTGGAGCTAACTGAACCTTATGGAGAATATGATGATTCTGAAACTACTCTCATCCCATCGAAATCCGTAGACGAAGAGGACGAAAGAGATCTTGAAGATTTCAATTAAATGTTTAGCTCACATAAAAGTTTGCAGTTATCAGGGAATAATTTAAGTGGAGCATCCCAAATTTGAGGCAATAATAAACATGGGCCATTATTAAATTCCATTGCAATGCAATCATTTAGTGACGACTCGAACATGAGAGTTGAAAAGCCAAAAAACATACCCACAGTCCCATCTGACCCTACCAGATGTTGCTACAACAGCTAAAGCTACTCTCTTTACGATAATGTGATCTAATGAGGAAGGAAGTATGATTGATCTAGATTTGTTGACTAAAACACTGAAAAATCCACAAATAATTCAAACTATGAGTGCTTAGCCTTCTACACTTGGTGTACTTCTGCATTCTTAGTTGGTAAAATGATTAGAAGGTCTTATGTAGAGTCCAAATTGAGGGGTTATCTGCAATTCCAAGATATTGTTGTAGAAACTCGAAGATAAGGGTTTAAGATTGTTTTGCTTCTGCGGCTTGTCCCGTTACTCCCATTCAACATTCTAAATTATCTTCTCTCTGTGATACATGTTGGTTTAGGGCAATACATTCTGGCTTCCTGGATTAGTATAACGCCAATCACCTCTGCGCTGGTGTATGTCGGAACTACCATCAAGAATCTTTCTGATGTCACTCATGGTTGGCGTGAAGTTTCTACAGTGCGATGGATATTGCCGATTGCAAGCTTACTGGCATCAGTAGTTCTTATCATTCTGGTAACTAAAATAGCAAATAAATCAATAGCCAAGGCACCAGAAGAGGATGGTGGTGAGCTGGATGCTATTGTTCCAATAGGTAATGTTATTAGAAGTGAAGATGGCACAGATGTTCATCAACCTCTTTTAAACAAAGTTGGGCTTATAATTGAGGACGCACATTTTAAACATGAATGTATTTGGTATGGTGCAAATTCAAGACAATTTGTCATTAAAATCTGAGAAGAGAGCCCAGAACTTTCCCGCAGACAAGCAAGAAACCCTAGAAACTCATCGGCAACAAAATAGCTATCGGAGTTAAATTTTTTAAATGTGCCGATCTTATGCTTCTGGCCGATGGACACCTTTTCGGGGAGACAGTTACTATCGGCAGAGACTATTTAGATCACACCGATCTTATACCTCTTGCCGATGGAGCCCCGTAAGGTACTATTAAAGAAAAAGTAAATATTTTCAAAAGGTACCAGCAAAAATGATAATATGTGGTAAAAGGGAATTTCACGTTATTTCAAGGGCAGAATATTTTCCAGAAAAGTTAGGAGGGTGATTATTTTAAAATACATATAACGTATTTTCAGCTAAGAAATTAGAGAATGGTCAATTATTTTCACTCGGATGGAATTTTTGTCAAACAAAAGTGAAAAGCACAAACAAATAAAATCCGAAGCAAATTATTTGCAAACCAAACCTTAAAGGAATATTTTGCCATGGAATATTTTTCACTGAGAAAGTAAAGACACGGATGATGATTTTTACTTAAATAAATATCCTTGTGAGATAACAGTGGAAAACATGCTGGGAAATATAATGAAGAAATAAATAGAGATTAAACTATTATGTGAAAATCAAAAGGCCAGATTAAATATTTAATTATTGCCAAATGCAATTAAATAAACGAAAGGTATACCAAAGGTTACAATGGAAAAAATAAAGGGTTGTAACCCTAGAGTCCAAAGGATATTTATCAGAGAAGACGAATCGAGCAGGAGAGATCAAGAGTAGATTAGGATCAAGAGTAGATTAGGAAAAACATCAGTTAGATAACTGGATGGATTGACCAGTTGCCAAAATAAAATATTATGTTGTACATTGTAAAATCTTTCGAAACTGTATAGTGGAGAAAATATATATATAAATGATTTAATATTGGTGTCTATTGTTTGTTGAGCTGAGCAATTATTTGGTTGTCTCCATACTGTTATTTCTTTGTTATTTGAACCTGAGTTTCCAAGTTGATATTTCAGTTTCATCGAAACACACTTGTTGTTTTCGTGTAATCAAATTAATTGGTTTCCATTACAGATATAAAATCCTTTTGATTGATTACAGTAACCTGGAGGTAGCATTTGGATAGGTAAGAGTAGCCCTATAATTGTCAAGATTGCCATACTGTCTCCAACTCGATATTGTCTTGTTATTCAAATTGAGCATCAACTCCATTTGTCAATACACATTTGCTGTCATTGTGTGATTCTTTTGATCGGTTCCTTCAAGCAAGGATTAAAAAATCCTTTCAATAAGTCACAGTAACCTGGTAAGATTCGAGTGGATCACTAAGCAGAGTTTGTCAGTCACATTCTTGCACGTTTATACAAGCTATAAACAAACACAAGTGCCAAACAATTAGGATTGTAACCTATAAGTAAATCATATGTCATATACACCTTGACTCCATTAGCCCAACAGAAATAGGCACTGGTCATACCAATTCCATTTTAGAATTTCATAAAATCTCATTCAAACAATTACACCTCAGATCTTAGTATTAGGAGTAGGAGTAGTTTAGAAGCTTGCATCTATTACATTTTATGCCATTGTGATAGATTTACTAATCCAATCAAGTTATATAGTGTTAAGTCTGCTTTAGTTACAAAGGTACACCCGCCTAGGTTTGCAGGACCTGAAGTGTAGGGAGCTAATAGCTCTGTCAATTGGTCCAAAAACGTTGCAAATCCAAACATAGAGTCCGGCATCCTCTTAGGGTTAGCAACTTGCATTTTTGGGAACCAACAGACTGCTCTTTGAAATGTAGTTGGATCATTGCACAGACCAGAGGGTAAGATAGAGTATGCATATGTCCCCCAAGGGCAAGTAAACGTTGTCTTATCTTGATCCTTTGGAGCAATCTTAATCTAGTTATAACCACTAAAACCATCAAGAAAGGAAAAATATTTCTTGTCTACTAAAGAGTCAAGAACTTAGTCAATAAAAGGCAATGGAAAGCGATCCTTCCTAGTAGCAGTATTCAATTCTCTGTAATCAACACAGACCCTCCATTTGCCACCTTTCTTGGGGACTGTAACCAATGGTGAAACCCATTCACTATCTAAAATGGGGTATATAAAGCTTGCATCCAAAAGCTTCTAAAGCTCATCTTTAACAATTTCTCTGAGGGTTGGATTCATGCACCTCTGTTGCTGCCTAATTGGTCTATATCCATCATCTATGTATATCTTGTGCATGCACAAGGCAGGATCAATGCCTTTCATATCATTGTAATCCCAAGAAAATGCTGCTAAGTGTGTATATAATATTTCATGCAGGGATTGTTGTTGTTCATCAATCAATGTATTGTTAATGTTCAACATCTTACCTGGCTTGACTTCTACTTGTTTGGATAGTTCTTGAACGGAAGACAAATCAAGGCTGGGTAATACAGGTAAACATTGCTAAGGTAATAATGCATGGAAGATTTGGGAGACTTCTTTTGATGAACTGCTAGGTATTATGCTGCTCAAAGGGTCTTGTAAGCAAGATATGCAGTCTTGCTATTGTGGGTGTCTCCCACAATTGTTTTGTATAACATGAGAAATTAATTCATCTTCATCTGGAATATTCAATAAAGGGCTGCGTTCTATAGTCATCAGGGTTTTCAAGGAATAGGTTTCCTCATCCTCCAAGCTAGGCCAAATGGTCTGCTCAAGCTCATGGTATGGCTGGGCTGGTGGATATAAAACTAATTTCTTGGTCACTGTCCCATTAGATATGATCATGTTGCCAATCCTGCAACCTATAAATGCATTAGCAGTGTCAAGCCATGGTCTACCTAGTATAAGAGGATATATGGCAAGATTAACCTTAGGATGCAAAACTATGTAATTAGTAGGGTATTCCCAAGAATCTAATGCAATGACCAAATCTTCTATGACTCCTTCAGGTTTGACTGTAGACCTATCAGCTAATTGCAAGACTATCTAAGTAGGCCTAAGGTTGTTTGATTGGAGTGTTTGCATTGTCTCCTTGGTCATAACATCAATTACAGCTCCTAGATCTATCAAAGTATTCTTAATTAGAGTCCCATTGATCTTTACATCCACCACTAGGCAACCTGGATCTATGTATTTGGGAGCAGTTATATTACCCAACATGATGTCAGCAAGATTACCTAAAACATGCACTGTCTAAGGGTCTATTCTCTTCCTACCTAGCTTCTTTATGCAAAGATTCCTAATAGTTTTGGTATAGATAGGAATATCCCTGATGGCTTGGATTAAGGGAATCTTGATGCTTATATCTTTTAGCTAGTTGAGAAGGACAGTATTAGTTTGGGCTATTTTCTTTTGCATGGCCAAGCGCTCAGGGAAAGGAGGAGACTTCTGTTGTAAGGTAGTTTGGACATCTTTGGTTGATTCAAGTTCTAAGGGTGGCTTATCTGAGGCTTCTTCAATGGGTTCTTCATCTTCAAGTTCTGTAATTGGGGGAGATGAAGGCCCTGCAAGTTACTTCCTTCATCTAAGATGAACATTACTCACTTCCACCCCATAGGTGGGATATTGCATTACCTCATTAGTATAAGCCTACTAGACAGGCTTGTTGTTAGGGTTAGGTGCAGGTTGGGCAAGGATTTGGGTAGGTCTAGGAGGTGGATCTTGAGGTGGTGGCATTATGGCTAGCTATTGTGGCTGAGATGGAATCATAGGTTGCTAAAATTGTGCATTTTGCTGCCATTATTGGCCCTTGTACTACTAAGGCTGCCATTGTTGCTGCTGAGTAGGCCACTGGGGTTATAGTTGGGACCTTAGAAATTTTGTTGTGGCCATGAGTTATGTTGTTGTTGGTTCCAACTAGCTTGTGGAGTAGGCCATTGGAGAGTATGCCATTGGGGGTTTTTCCATGCATTTGGGTTACCAGACCATTGTTGAGCATTCCAAGCAGAGAAGTTTTGATTTGCACTAGGAAAGGGAGAATTAAAACTTAATGGATTAGAGGGCATACCTTGCCTTTGCTGCCAAGGTCTCCTCTGAGCTATAAAGAATAGTTTCCCATCTTCTCCTTCAAATGGTTGCAATTCTGGCCTCTCAATCTTTTCTTGCTGGATGCTGGCCACTATTTTGCATTTATAGTTGGCCTTCCTCTATCTACAGTTGGGCAATACTCAGTAAGCATTGCATCTGCCTCTTCTTGTTTCTTCTTGATATGGAGAGTGTCTAGATGTGTAGCCATATGGCTAATAATGTCCTCCTTCATGTTGGTCAGCAAGTTACTAATCTCCACCCTTGAAACTCCATTAGTTGCCTTGCCTGTGATGGCTACTCTTTCTCCCCTTGGTTTTCTAGAAAATGTTCTAGAATAATTTTTGCAGGCTGTATATATATATTCAAAGGGAAGTTGACATATATCCCCTATTCTAATGAGATTTAGGGCATCCATGCAATCATCATTAACTCCTCTCAAAAAGATCAGCTTCAGTGATTCTTCAGACAATCTATTCTGAGGGTTTTTCTTCAAGGAAAACTAGAATCTTTCCACATAGTCTTCTAGTGGTTCATCCTTTTTCTGTGATATCCTAAAAATGTTATCTCTTCTCCTATCATGTCCTTTGCAGTAGTCTTTATATTTTGCTAGAAACTTTGTCTGCATGGTATCCCAGTCTGGAATGACATCTTTCCCCAACCCCATAAACCACCTTAAAGCAACATCTTTTAGTGTGGTACAAAACAACTTGAGTCTGTAAGGATCAGTGGTGTAGTCATAACTCCTACACAAGACATCAAACTCGAATAGGAAAGTGTCAGGATCTAATGCAGGGACTTCCAGAGGTCATAAACTTTGACTCGGATGTGGGTTTTCTATGAAATTTTACAGGTGGATGCATCTTGGCACTTTTTTGGGGCTTGAAACTTTCATCTTGGCCCTCAAAATGGTAATTTAGTATTTTTTTCTAGATTTTAAAAAAGTTGCTTTTGTAATAACTTGAAACTCATGTATTGAATTTAGAATATTAGTTGGCATTTCGTCCTACCTTAGTTTTAGGAAGCTTTTGGGAAAAAATTGGATTCTCAAGATATGATTGTAAAATTACCTAAAATGGCAAAATCTGACAATTGTCGAAATCTGCCAAAAAAGGTAATTTTTTTTTCTTGGATATAAGAAAGTTTTCTCTCATTGTAGCAGCAGAGTTGATGAATATAATTTTTTTTTTATGTTTCAGCTTCCAAATCTTTGGCTCTTGATGTTTAATGGCACAATTCTATTGAGTGTATGTTGTGTTCTACATCAGGATCTTTGGTCACCAAGCCGTAGAAAATAGGCAATGCAAAAGGTGGTATATTTTTCAGAGTAGCAGCCTGTGCTTGGTCTAGGATAGGGAATTCAAACATCGCTTGTCCTGGAGGATCATCTACTGTAGCATCTCCCATGGTTCTTAAAGTCCCTTATGTGGCAGTGGAGGAAGCTGATGGAGATGTAGGAGGTGTTGATGAAGATGTAAAAGGAAACTCTCCTTCATCACTTTCTACTGTATAGTTGATAAAATCAGCTATGCCCTCATTATTATGAGAATTCAAAGGGAGGAATCTACCTCAGTTATCTCTCTGCCTCCACATACAGTGGTTTTAGCCTGATATTTTCACAGTCCTACACAATGTTAGTATAATATCTAGTGTTTCCTGAAAAATTGAATTCATTAACTCTAATGCTGGAATTAAAATTTAATCTATGAAAGCACATAAAACTAATGAGACTATGAATATAGCACCATCCCTGGCAATGGTGCCAAAAATGAAGAGGAAAACTAATGCATTGTAGACTTAAACAAAATCCAGGGTTGAACCTAACTGAACACTCCACTCTATCATTGCATTCCTACATTGAATTATCGATCAAGGAGCATAAGATTATGATGATGCTCACACTATATATGCCTTCAAGACTCATTTCTATCCTAAACTAACTCATACAAACTTATTCTAATCAACTTAATTTAATGAAGTTCACAGAAATGAAGAACAACAAATACAGTTAAAAACCTAGTTGCTACAGGTACCCTCAGCATAAGCTAAAAATAGCTATATTCCTGAATAGAGAATTACAGAAGTAACTTGAAAGACACAGAATGATAAAGGATTGACACTAACCTCTGGAGGACTTCAATTATGTATTCTATTCATGAATCACTACTATTAGAAATAGCAATCACGGTTTCTTACTTATTTCACAATGCAACATATAAGATAACATGAAATAGTTTAACTAGAAATGCATGAATAAATAAGTGAATTGTATGAAGTGAGAGTTAGTACCTTGAGTGGCTAGCTCAGCAATTATCTCACTTCTTCTGGAAACTAAATCTACTTCAGATCTTCACGCATTTCCCATGACATTCAGTTGAATTGAATTCATATCAAAGACAAAATCTTTTTCATATTTTATTCAAAATCAAAACATGTCTGGAATAACTGATAACTGTAAAAATAGAGTAATGGCTATACAGATAGAAAGTAAAATAACAACTAAATAATCAAGGAACTCATCCCCTAACTTATACAAAACTGGGAGAGTTTTATGCTATCTTCCAACTAACTGTGATCATCAATTCATCCCTGGATATCAGGATATAGTTTTGAGATCAACTTATTAATTATGTAGAACAAAGGAAGCAGAGTCCTATTCAAATAGAAATCCCACAAAATGGCTCATGAATGAAAACACATAAGTTGCAGTTAGACTTCTAGAATAAGTCTTATTCTTCTCTTGCATTTATTTTTCCATGAT
This sequence comes from Cunninghamia lanceolata, assembly GCA_027924645.1. Taxonomy (NCBI): domain Eukaryota; kingdom Viridiplantae; phylum Streptophyta; class Pinopsida; order Cupressales; family Cupressaceae; genus Cunninghamia; species Cunninghamia lanceolata. The sequence goes on along the minus strand of BSBN01000635.1, from coordinate 7,066,542 downwards.
GACCACATTCATCTCCATCGATCGTCACTTCTGGCACTTGGACTGCACTTTAATTAATTCCCCTGTTTTGCACTTTGTTGCAATTACTCCTTCCTAGATGCTATGTCTTTGCTACACAAGGTTAATTATCCAAGATATATACACAAAATAACCTTTCACATTAAACTTACGATATCCTATCTATATTACATGCATATCGATAATTTAAATCATCCACTTGATAATATAACCACCATATTCCATTTATCAGCATAGGTTTAAAGTCTCTAAGAAGTATATGTGAAACATCATATAATAAAGGTAATGTCTATAAGGTTCTTGCAAGATCGTGTGAAAAGGTCTTAAAAACATATAAAAACATTATAAAAGGAAGTTAATATTTCAACCCAACAATTTTAATTGTAAAGGCATAAATTGGGAATTTTGGATTTTGGGGCAAAAATAATGTATGTTTGGGAGTAAAATTTTACAAGTCCCAATAGTGGCTCTAGTTGGGGATGTGTGACAAACAATGTCACAGTGAGAATCCAGATCTCTGGGAAGATCAAAAAAGGCACAAAACACACAAAATGGAAAAAACACAAATGTATTTACAATGAAGGATTATATACATGACAAAATATAATCATAAATATTAGAGCACAAAAGATTATTGATTGTATTCAAAATTCAGGGGAAGCATTACCTATGAAAAGAATTTCTTTAGATAATGTCCATGAATGGGTAGCTCCAAGATCACTCCTTCTAAAGTCATCAAATGGTAAACATTGAGCTCCAATTTCTCAGCTGCTTCATATGGCCCAAGCCATAATGGATCAAATTTGCCATGTTTCCCCTTATCTTCAAATTTTTCATCCCAAAGAAGCACCAAGTCACCAACCTAGAAATCTCTTCATACTGTATTCTTATCAAATAAGAGCTTCATTTTATGCTTATGATTCAACATTTAATCACGTGTAGATATTCTCTATTCTTCTAATTCAATTGGTTGCAATATCCTCTAGGACATTGCATCATATTGATCCTCTTCTATATCATGCATCAGTTGGTAGACTGGTAGTTCCATGTTGATTGGCATCTTCACCTTTTCTCCATACACAAGCTCAAATGGGCTCCTTCCAATGGATCTTCTAAAGGTTATCCTATTAGCCCATAGATCATATTTCAATTTATCATCCCATCTTTTCTTATTTTGATCGAATGTCCTTTTTATGATCTTCATTAGGCTTTTATTACTAGATTCAACCTGTCCATTAATTTGGGAGTAGTAAGGGGATGAATGCACAAGATTTATACCAAACTTAGAACACATGTCCATTTCTTGAGACCTGAAACACGTGGCATTTTCTACCAAAATCTGGGTTGACACTCCAAATCTAATGATTATATTGTTGACTATGAAATCAATAACTACTTTCGATGTTGTATTATGAGTGAGAATTGCTTCTACCCACTTGGTGAAGTAATTAGTACCCACAAGAATCTACTTAAATACATTGCTAGACTTCTCCTATATCTCCCTAATAAAATCAATTCCCCACTGCTGAAAAGGTACATCAACAATAAGAAGCAAAAGGGGTAATGCTCCATCAAATCTTATCTCGCCAAAAAATCATTGGAAAGTATCAAATTTCCTTATCCTCTATGCCACATGTTTGAATAAAGTAGGCCACTAGTACCCAACCCTAAGGATTTTATGATCAATGGTTTTAGCTTTGAAGTGTCCCCCACAAACACCACGGTGACACTCATTCATCACAGCTTCAACTTGCTCTTAATTCAAACATTTGAGCAATAATCCTTTATGGTTTCTCCACATGAGCTCATTTTGGAATAGGACATACCTTTGAGATTTCAGCTTGAGATTCCTTTTCTAATTCTCATCCATATAGGGCAGACAATTCATGTTTTCAAGATAGAATAAAACATCCTTGTACCATGCATTGTCAACCAATGAGCAATGAGGAGCTGTATCATCTCCCTCTATTTCATTTACTTATGTTGCTTCAATATTTTGGATATCCATTAGCTTGGCTAAACCTTGGCCTCTAACCAACTTTGTGACCTATATATCCATGTGCACCTTTTACTTAAATATTTTTGTTGTATGAATATGTCTTGTCCTTTACGGTTGTGTGTGGTACATATGCTATGATCTTGGCACCTATGAAATAAGATCTAAAATTTTTTGTGGCCTTTACCAATGCATAGGTGTGCTTCTCCATTATGGAATAATTCAATTCAAAAGCATGTAAGGACTTGCTAAAGAATCCTATTGGTTTCTAAAATCCATCCTTATTCTTTTGCAATAGCACAACATGAATAGTATAGAATCAAGCAAAAGAGAAAAGCTAGAAGGGATTTGCATAATCTGGGCTTACCAGTACTTGTGCATTCTTGAGAGCCTCCTTTATGTCAAGAAAAGCATTAGCTAGTCCCTTTTCCCATATGATGGACTATCCCTTCTTGATCATCTTGGAAATTGCTTTGGTTTTCTCAAAAAAGATAGGAACAAATCTCCTCACAAAGTTAATCTGCCCAAAGAAGGACTGGACAACCTTGACTGTTTTGGGCTGAGGGATAAGGTCAATGGCCTTAACTCTTTTGGGATCAATTATAACCCCATCTTTTGACACAATATGTCCCAACAACTTTCCTTCTTCTAATCCAAATTGGTATTTCTTGGGATTCAAAGAGATCCCATACTCCAAACATATATCAAAAATCATTTGTAAATGCTTGCAATAGTCTTTCTTGTCCTTAGAAAATGTAGTAAGATCATCTTGGTATACAACAATGATCTCATCAATGAGGCCAGCAAAGGCCACATCCATTGCCCTTTAAGACATTGATCCTGCATTTTTCAATTCAAATGACATTCTTAGATAAACATATGTTCTCGAAGGAGTGGTGAATGTTGTTTTGTACTGTTTTGACTCCTTGACCAACACTTGATTGTATCCTGAGAACACATCCATCATAGGCATTAGATTTGGACCAACAACCCTCTGCAAAAGATGATCCATGATTGGAAGAGGATAACTATCCTTAAGGGATTTGATATTCAAATTTTTGAAATCTACATACAGTCTAATCTCCCCATTTTTCTTCCTCACTGGGACAAGATTAGACACCCACTCAAAATGTCTGATTAGTTTAATAATACATCCCTCTTTCATTTTTAACAACTCTTTCTTCATCTTGAGAGCTATAGTGGGGTTTATAGGCCTCTACTTTTCCCTGAAAGTTTTTGCATCAGGTTAGAGGGGAATAGTATTATGAAATAAGTTCTCCCTATAAGCTTTTAGCTCATCATATGACCATGCAAAACATTTTCTAAATTTTCTCAATAAAGCAATCAGCATTTGTTTCTCATGAGGCTTCAACTTCTTGCCTATATAAACCATTTTAGGTGCCTCCTTAGTTTCAAGGTTAAGACCTTCAACATTATCCTCTTCAATAGGTTTACCTTTACTCTTCCAGTGGTCTGCATTGTCAAACATTCTTTCCAACACCACCAATCCCTTAGGAATGGTATTTGTCTTCAACTACACTACCTTGCTACCAAAAAGCATTTCCTTTCCGTTTTCCATCTCTACCATAGGTTGCCAATCAACCACTTGACTGTCAAACTTATCCATGCAATTGAGGAAACTAAAAATCTCATTACTATCATTGAACACTTGCCAAATGTATATGTTATCAGGGATTGTTGGCCTTGTAAGAACTTCTACAACATGATGGCCATGAGGAAATTCAATTTAGGATAATATTTTGATGCAACTACGGCTAGGGAATATGCCTCCTCATTTTTAGTTCTATCAATCCATTCGATGCCAATGACATCAAATAGCTCCACGGTATCCCATACAACATTCCTATATGCCATTAACCTTTTATCCTTGGTAGCAAACTTATTTCTAATTTGTTGCACCACTAATTTTGAGTCACAATAAATCTTAAAGCACTTGACTTTATGCTTGTGAGAAACATTTAAACCTAACAACAATGCTTCATAGTCATCTATGTTGTTAGTGCACTGAAAATCAAGTCTAAAAGACATACCAAATTATTCACCATATAGGGATATCATAACAATTCCAACACTTTAGTCTTCTCTTGAGCACGCACCATCAAAATACAGTGTCCATAAATCAGATGCACCACGAATAAAAGTGATAGGATCAAAGGGTAAAATATCCTAGCTAGGAATATCATCACTGCAATATCCCATAAAATGGTCTATATCGGTGTCAATGAAGTTGGCATGATGTTCGTCTATTTTGTATGTGTTCTCTATATTTTTGTCTTTAACCATATTTTCCCTATATAGCTTCACTTCCACTCCCTGAACTAGAATAGTGTCATATGAAAAATCCATTTGAATGCTTCCACCCATAAAAGCTTCCCATTTTCTTGATAACAACATACCCCACTTGGCAGGGTAGTCCACAACAATTATATCCATCAGGAAGGATTTATTTGGGTAAGCAACAAGTTTGATTTCAACATATTTAACCAGACCTATAACATTAACCTCCCTGGAATCAATGGCAAAGAATTTGCCAAAACACTTCAACACCTTCAACCCCAAATCATTCATGATTTCAAGTAGCATGACATTGCTAGTTGCCCCTGAATCAAGCATACAATTATGTAACAACCAACCATTTATGATCAAAGTGGTTTAAAAAGGGTCTACTCCCATCCTTCTTTTAACCATAGATGACCCTAAATAAACCTGAACTATTTCATCATGACCTACGCCCTCATCATTACCACTGGGAACAATAATGTGTTGTTTTTGTGCATCTACAACAATGATAAATGACTTTGCCCTATCTCTATGTTTAGGGATTCTAAGGAGTTCTACTATTGGAATAGAAATTATGATTTTGATAAAGACTTGAGCCATATCAATAGGGTTATAATTGGGAAAAGGAGTATCACATGAAATAGTTACATCATTTGCACAAGGAATGTAGGGTATTACTTGATTAGATGAAATATCCTTACCCTTTTCCTTTGTCTTCTCCTTTTCTAGTTCTTTTTGTGCCTAAGGCTGATCATGCTTCTCACCACCTTTTGAATAATGAACCCCTAGAATGGGTGTAGTCACTAGCTACACTATTGGTGCTAGATTCTTCTTCACATATTTCTTTTTTCCTACTGGAGACTGTGTTGGAACTTTCTTCTTTTCTGGCATATTCCTCTTTGGAGGGCTACTACTTTTTTGCTCCATTTCCTACTACATTTTTCCCTATCCCCATTCAATCTTTGTTGTTTTGATTCCTTGGTAGGGGCATTATTCATATGGCCAGTCCTATTTCTTAGTTGATAACCTCCTTAGACTTAGAAAATGACTACATCAATCAATGCTTTGATATCCTCTTTTTATGGCTTGGATTGCTGATATTTCTTCTACATAAGGTCCCTCCGATGCCCAAAATCATGAGTTGGAAATTGATACTTCTTTGGACCTTCATCATAATCATATTGGAAAATATGATCATCTTCTTCATAGCTATTGCAATCAACATCCTGACCCATTTGCTCATAATCTTCTGCATCAAACTGATTTATTTCCTCTTTATAATACTTAGCTGCACCCTCTTCATTTGGAAATTCTTCTTCTCTGCTCAATGAATGAGCCACCACATAGTTTTTTTGGATCATGAGGGAGGAAGCAATCTTGGCACCATAAAGCCTCATCTTGAAAATTAACTTGATCCTTTCTCAATGGATCAGGGGTGTCCCTTTTAGGTTGTTTAAAGCTAACATCCATGGGGGCACCTTGTCTGTCATTTTTCTATGGACTCTTAGACCAATCAGTATTATAAGCCCTATTATGATATCTCTAAGCTTCATTAAAATGTGTTACAGAGCCTTAAGGTGGCAACCCTTTGTCATTTCTAGCAACTTTATAGGACAAAATCCCCATGAGTTTTTCAAATTTGTCACTGCCAGTGAGAGGTTTATTGAAAGATGGTTTAACTGGCTAAGACAATTTGATATCATACCTTTTGATATGCTTCCCTGAAGCTCTCATATTACTTTCTATGTTTATGGTTGTAGCATATGCCTCTATTAACGTTTGTGGACTCTTGTCCCTCAAACAATAACTAATTTCTGAATCAAAGCCATTGCAATATAACACTAAGCACATATATTCATTAGGTCTCATATGAGGATGTACCTTTCTCATTGTCATGATGAAGTGGCTATTGAAGTCAGCTACTATTTCATTTATTGCTTTCTTGATGGTTGTAAGTTCATGGATAGTAAAATTGGGATCAATCTTGTCCCCATATTGCAATTTGGCTACTCTCATGAACTCCTCCCAAGAATCAATTCTATTATCAAGGAGGGGTTTATACCATTCTTTAGCATTGTCTTCTAATGAATGTACAAATAATTTCATCATAACATCTTCATCCTTAATTTCATATTCATCAGTGACATTAATGAAATGCCTAAGATGTTCCTCACTTGTGACAGCATTATTACCTTGAAACCTAGGAGTCTTCCCCCTAATATCAGTTGGAATTGGATTAGGAAAGTTAGGTATGCCAAAGAAATCGAGTTGTTTATACCTTTTAGCTCCCAGTGGCTACCTCTATGGAAGAAACCTCTATGATTGTCTTCATTGTGCATGCCCAATGTTCTGAATGTTTCCATGATGTTGATTAGATTGATTCTGCTATGTTGGAATGTTGATATTTTGAGCATGGGCCTGATTTACACCCTACTATCCCATTTGATGTTCCTATTGTTGTATCTAATTATTTTGTTGATTGTAGTGCTTTGGGGGTACATGTTGTTGATTTGCATTTTTATTTAGGCCCTGTTGTTGTGCACTTTGGTTTTGTTGGGCCTATTGGGCATGTTAAGATTGTTGTTGATCAAGCAAGGCATGCACTTCCGTTTGTCTATTTCTGATATGATTGTTATCAACAAAGTATGCACCCCAAATGATAAACTATCAACTTAGCTACCTATTGACAGATGGGAACACTCCTAGGCCTGTGGGTTGCCTAAAACATGGAGTGAACATCCAGAGCGGGCTAGTTCCCCTAGTAGATCACCTAATCTAAAAGACTTTCTGAGGAAAGGGTTTAGAAAGTTAACTAAAAATGAAATCTTAAACTCTAATAGGTGATACACCAGTACTTTACTTATTTCAACAATTTCACTCAAAAATAGCTTCACAAAAGTCTTTAATCCTCACAATTTCTCTAAAATTAATGCAATACATAAGTGATTTGTATGAAATTTTGAAATCTAGAGATTTGCATGAAGGACAAATGGATGTTTTATCACAACTTCAACTCAACTAACCAGTTTAAACATAACATAAAACCTACATCACATGAGACTTTTGCACTCAATCTTGCAATAATGAGACATATGAAAATGATGCAAAGGTTGAATCACAATTGAACATCAGATCACTAATTACAAAATGAATTATAAAGTATGAAAAGAAGAACTCTGCTGCTCTATTGAACTAAAAGGAGTAGAAACTAAGTACCAAAATGTTTACAAAACTCTCTGCAGGTGAACAAGAGAGGAGGAAACAATATTCTAAACTCAGAAAAAAAACTAAGTTTTTCTCCTACTTATAACTCTAAAAATTTCCCCAAGCAAAAAGCTAAGAAATATCTCCAAAATAGCCATCTTGATCTATTTTCGAGCCCCACTAAAAAGCCTCCAAAAAAGTAGCCAAAACTAGTCCAAATTCAGCGTAAAAGCTGACAAAACTCTCTCCAAATTGATCCCACTAAAAACACCTAAAAATCAGGCTTTACCTAATTGTAAACTGCAATAAAAGCTCCATCTTTTGCCCAGTTTTTTCAATTTTGCCCAAAGGAAATCAAACTCAGAAAAGAAAGATTTTCTCTATTTTTACTTTGCTTTAACTACATACAAATAACAATTATTAAAGCAATTTATAAAAGCATTGTTTTAATAATGTTTTACAATGATTTGCAGTTTTAACTCTATAAGGTTTGATTTGATTTTTTTGCAAAAATAATACAATGATTATAAGTTGGGTTTTACAAAATATAATACATTTCCATTTGGGCATTTGATTTTCTATAAAAATCATAAAGAGTTTGAAGGCATACTAAATGTTTTGGAAAAAATGAAAGTCCCCTAGGGTTTGTTCTCCATTTGGTTCAAAATATTCTAAAGCATATTAGACATTGACTTACCTTTCAAATGTGGCAAAGGAACCCTAAGGCATAAACCCAAGGTATCAAACATGCAAAGGGGAACACATAATATCCTGAGGGTATTAGTTGAGGCAATGATTTTTTAAAATAATGTGATAAAATCACTTATCGACTTAGGGCTACAAGGAACCCTAAAACAAATCCATTTGAAGCCCTAAACTCTCAGGCTCATTTTGCATTTTGACTTTTGATGAAAATGGTTCTATTGAGCTGCCATCATGAAGCTAGGGTTTGGACCTGTAAATCCTCCATTTCAACTATTTCTTGAGTAATTTTTGAAGACTCTTCATAGAAAGTGCAAGGTAAGATCTTCTGTTTCAATACTGAACCAAATTTTAATGTTAAACACAAATTTCTTGGCCTTAAGCCACATCCATGACTTAGTTTCTGATGAATTTCATTCTGTTTTCTCTACTATTTCTACCTTCTTTGATGTCGAGGTAGCCATGGCTGACTGGTTCGAGCTCATTTGAGACCATATGAGGTGAAACCCATGGACCCCATGTGTATATCTTCACTCAGAAACAAAAGCAAGGTAAGCTTTACCTTTCGAACTCTGTATGACTCCTCATTTCTCATTTGATATGTTCTCAATACAAGTTCAGGAAACCTAAAATGAATGCATTTTTCCTCTTTACATTCTGTTAGAAGCATTATAAAAGCCATTGTATATCTATAGGCTGCGGCTATACTTTGCATTTCATCATTTCTGAGTATTGGTTAAACTCCCATGAGCTCAAAACTCTTCCTGTCTTGCTTTGTATCTAGGTTCTCCTTATGCAAATACATATGGGGTTTTGAAAATTGTAAAGAAAATACTGTCATGGTGCGACCATGAGAACCCAATATATATGACATTACTTGTATTTTGTCTTTTCTGTCTTTTGAAAGAAGCTTGATTTGATCTCGAGCCATTATAGGATGATGCAAATCTTGATGTAAATATAGTTGCTACTCTTTGGGTTGTGAAACCCTTCATCTTTCAAAACATTGCTTGTATTGGCTGTAGTGACAACCATATGGGAGAAAGGCCATGGCTTTATTACTCCTCTACTATTCCAAATGTATTATGTGATATTAACATACATAATGTAACTCTATGCATTTGGCTTATGAAAGCTATAAAATGAGTTAAATATATATATGTTTTTCCTTTTGATTCCTCTTGTAGATGTATATGACATTGAAACTCCACTACAAAACTCTTCTCTTTCTATCTCTGAACTAATATAATGCTTTCTTTCTTGAGGTCTTATGCTTATATCATTTTGTATGTATTTGATATGTTCTCCATTTGATCTCTGTGACATGGCTTATTTACATGTTCTCAAGCTCACTGTACCTTCCACATGTTGTATCTACCTTTTCATGACTCCTGTAGCAACACTTGTAGCTTATGACTCTCTTTTTACATGAGAAAGTTATCATGGCACTTATACTATATTGTGGCTGATGAGATACATTATGACTAATAGATCATGACTGATTTTGGGTCTTTTATGGTTGTTTCATGCATTGAATAATAACTTCACACTTCATTAAGAACAAATGATAAATACCTATTTCATTGTTGTCCAACTATTGCTCCATAATGCATCCTTGGAACTGATAATCATGAATGGGCAATGAGCTTGAGGCTCATGCACTCAATGTGGCACTCCTTCAGCTAAATATGCTCTATTTAAGCAATATGAATATGAATTTCTATTTCATCCCCTCTTGAGATTCAGGGGTAGCATGCTGGGCTCAACCCTTGTCGGATCCCACTTTGTACCACATGCTATGATGTCTTCAGCAACATGATTTCTCCTATACCTGCACAATAAACAAAGATGTTAAATTAAAACTAGTGAATCTCAATGCTCTTGTGATGTTTTATTTTTCAAGCTCTCTTAGATATGGATGATTTGATTATTTGATTCAATACATCATAAACAATGTATTATGTCTTTGTTTGATGAAGCACATTAGGAAAAAACATATTTGGAGCTCTAATCATCTCTCTCTACATCACTGTAGGTTCATTTGGAGATTGGGAGCAAAAACTAGTTGCAATGAAGATCAACTCAAGGCTTCAATGAATAGGCAATGATAGATATGCTTTGTCCTGTCTGCTTCATTTTTTTATTTTCTTTTTCAGATGAATAGTATATTCTTTCTAATGTATTGGTTCAGGTACTCCCATGGCTTGTGTGGGACATTTGATCTCTCTTTCTTTCATTTAATGCAATGCTTATTCAGTTTGGCATATCTCATTTGTAAAATGAATGAACATTGTAGTGTGAAATGAAATAACTCTTATCATTGATGAATCTTCTACAAAGCATTAAATGATACATTGGTTGTCTATCTTCTGGCATAACAAAAGCATGATAAAATTGAACCTTTTCTTTTCAAGCACTCTAAACTATGCAAACTATCATAGCAAACAAATGTTAAAACTTTTCATCTTAAAACAAACTTAATGAACCAGCTCTGGCAATTTGAGATGTAGGTGAAAAATTGGTAACATTTTTGGCAATTTCTGCTAAATGCTTGCCTGCTAAGCATCAAGACCAGTTGCCTTAACTGTCCATTGGGCATGGAGTCAAACTCTACTCATCTCAAACTTAGAAAACATGAAACTACACTGCAAACTACTCTAAATAGCTATAGAAAACCAAACAAAACCAATCTGAAAGCAAACTAGAAGGCCCTGGTGGCTAGAAAATAGGTGCAGTAGCACTTAGGGAGAAGAAAACCAAACTAAAATGAAAGTGCATGAAGCACTTATTAATAGAAAATACTAAATCTAACCTACTCTAACTAGCTAAAGAAGTAGGTCAAACAAACCTATTCAATGGTTGGGTGAAGTAGCTGCCTTTTCTATAGAATATACGATGCCTTACATAATTTTGGACAGCTACATGGAAAAGAACAATGGACGAAAGGCCATGAAACAACTGCACCACATCTTGAAGAACATATACAAGACCACTAACACTGCTACCCTTAGGTGGCAAAGTTACTTGAATCTGTTCTTCTTCAACTACACTTTCATGCTTGGGCTCAATCATGATAGGATTCTTCTTGTTGGCCTCCATTTTAGAAATATATTTAATTAGACATCCTGTTGACAAGGCAAAATTGTAACCGCTCTAGTTGATTTCACTCTTGTCAACTTCCTCCTCAACCATAACTATTTTTTTCTTTAGTTGAATCATTCCTTCAACCTCATGATCCTCCACAACCAAGCTATTCTCATTTATATGCTCATGGATCAATATTCTAACAATGTCACTTTCACGCTCTGGCTGATCACAACTTGTCAAGTTTGTTAGCTCACAAACATTTTCTTCATCTTTACTAATAAACAAAGGAAGTTATTCAAATGAATCAATCAAATCTTGAGTTTGGATACATCCTTTTGCCTCTTCGAGCTATTGTTCCATACTTCCTCCTTCATAAGATGATTGTTTAACGTCCAAGTTTGAAACAAAGATCTCAAGGTGATCCCATAACATGTCTTCTTCATTCTCATTTCCATTTTCTTGTGAAGATAGACTATTTATTGCCTTGCTACAACCCTCTTGAGGTATCAAAACATCAAAATTTTGAACCTCTTCTTGCGGTTCTGGAACTAGTATGGGTGTGATCTGAGATATGCTTGCTTCATCATCCACAAAAAAATGGTAATTCATTAAATAGATCATTCAAAACTTGAGAACTATCAGCTATTCCTTGATCTAGAATTTGTCTTTCCTCAACTACAGCCTCCTCTATCTCTTGTAGCAATTGCTCTTGATTTTCTAGATCTTCTTCGTCACTGTGCCATCTAGATACTTCGAAATAGTCGTCAATATTCTATTGTTCCAATGAACTAAACCTCTTTGCACATGCCACATTCTTGTGTTCAATTGATAAAATGGTACAATCAGTAGCAGCCTCTTTCTTTATATCCTATTGTGCTAGTTGATCTTCTAAAAAATTTTCATCATCTTCCACAAAACAAGGAAGCTCATTAGTGAAATCATTGAAAGATTCATCAAGAGAAGTCTTTTCTTGTCCAATCTTCTGCTGCTGCAGAGGGTAAACTTCCAAAGCTAAATGCAGTGGATTTACCTTTCTAAGCTCCTCGATGAAGAGTAACGTATTCTTATCAAAATTTTCACCCTTGGATTCGTCAGGTAGGGAAACTTGGGGAACTTCTTGGATTTCTTGTAGGGAAAATGTTGCTCAAGGGGCTGATCTGCAACTATACTAGGATGAATATGATTATTTTCCTCAACTTTCAAGGGATGAAGGCTTCTAAAACTTGGTATTTCAAGATTAGGATGTTGGCTTGAGGAATTAAGGACTTTATTCTGCCTAAAATTCAGGATCTCAACTTTAGGAACACTAAGAGGCTCATTCTTTCTAAAACTTGGAAACTTATACTTACAAACCTCCTCTTGTGTAGGTTGTTCTAGAACGATAGGAGTTGCTTGGGCTTCATGCCTTTGTGTTTCTGCCCCTTTCTCATAGGGATAGGCCTGATAAGACATCTCTTCTTGTTGCTAATTATACTCATGCTGTCTCTTAATCTCCTCTACCTATTTTGTGAAGTCATGCATGAAGTCAAACAACATACCCTTTATGCTTGCAATCTCCTCCTTTTCACACTCTTAGAGTTGATTTTGAGTACATGAAAGTTGATATGTAGTCTGAGCAGGGGTGGGTGGGAGGCAAGCATGCTGAGCATGATTCTCCTCAAATTGCCTCTTTTGAGCTACCAACTCTTTTGTAAATTGCCTACATTGTGCCTTTAACTATGAATTTGGGCTTGATGAGCCAAACATTCTTGCCCATGGGGATAAGCCTGATAAGAACATTTTTCCAGCTTAAAATTGATCTCATTCCCCCTCTTAATGTTATCCATCTACTTGTTGAAGTCTAACAGAATGTCTCTAAGCTCCATAAGTTTAGGATTTTGAGACTGATTGGAAGATTGGACAAGGGTGGATGGGTGGTAAACATCTTGAGTAAGCTAATAGCTTGTTGTAATAGGATTATTTGGACTAAAACTAGTATTGTGGCTTCTTGGATATGGTTGGTAAGAAGGTTCGTTAATAGTATTTTCATAGTATGGGGCTGGGTATACATATTGACTATGAAAATTTGACATTTCTACTCATATGAAGAGTTGGAAATAAGGATAAAAGATTATTTTTTGAAACATACGAGCACATGATCTATTAAAACTAGTAGATCTTGATTTGGAGTCACTATATGTGTTTGAAGAAATTGTCTCCAAAGGCTGAGATTTGTATTGTTTTGACTCCGTGACCAACACTTTACTATATCCTGAGAACCCATCCATCATAGGCATCAGCTCTGAACCAATAACCTTCTGCAAAAGATGATCCATGCTTGGAAGAGGATAATTATCCTTAAGGGATTTGATATTCATATTTATGAAATCTACACACAGACTAATCTCCCAATTCTTCTTCCTTAATGGGACAAGATTAGACACCCACTCAAAATGTCTGATTGGTTTAATAATGCCTCCATCTTTCATTTTTAACAACTCTTTCTTCATCTTGAGAGCTATAGTGGGGTTTATAGGCCTCTTCTTTTGCCTAAAAGGTTTTGCATCAAGTTGGAGGGGAATAGTATTCTATAATAAGTTCTCCCTATAAGCTTTTAGCTAATCATATGACCATGCAAAACATTTTCTAAATTTTCTCAATAAAGCAATCAACATTTGTTTCTCATGAGGCTTCAACTTCTTGCCTATGTAAACCATTTTAGGTGCCTCCTTAGTTCCAAGGTTAAGACCTTCACCATTATCCTCTTCAATAGGTTTACCTTTACTCTTCCAATGGTTTGCATTGTCAAACATTCTTTCAAATGCCACCAATCCCTTGCAAATGGTATTTGTCTTCAACTGCACTACCTTGCTACCAAAAAGCATTTCCTTTCCATTTTCCATCTCTACCATAGGTTGCCAATCAACCAATTGATTGTCAAACTTATCCATGCAATTGAGGAAACTAAAAATCTGATTACTATCATTGAACACTTGTCAACTGTATATGTTATTAGAGATTCTTGGCCTTGTAATCACTTCTACAACATGATGGCCATGAGAAAATTCAATTTAGGATCATATTTTGATGTAGCTACTACTAGGGAATCTACCTCCTCATTTTTAGTTCTGTCAATCCATTCAATGCCAATGGCATCAAATAGCTCCATAGTATCCCATAAAACATTCCTATATGCCATTAACCTTTTATCCTTGGTAGCAAACTTATTTTCTAATTTGTTGCACCACTAATTCTTAGTCACAATTTAAATCTTAAAGCACTTGAGTTTATGCTTGTGAGCAGCATTTAAACCTAACAACAATGCTTCATACTCATCTATGTTGTTAGTGCACTGAAAATCAAGTCTAAAAGACATACCAAATTATTCACCATATAGGGATATCATAACAATTCCAACGCTTTAGTCTTCTCTTGAGCACGCACCATCAAAATATAGCGTCCATAAATTAGATGCACAAAAAAAAAAGTGATAGGATCAGAGGGTAAAATATCCTGGATAGGAATATCATCACTGCAATATCCCATAAAATGGTCTATATCGGTGTCAAAGAAATTGGCATGATCTTCCTCTATTTTGTATTCGTTCTCTATATTTTGGTCTTTAACCTTATTTTCCCTATATAGCTTCACTTCCACTCCCTAAACTAGAATAGTGGCATATGATAGATCCATCTGAATGCTTCCACCCATAGAAGCTTCCCATTTTCTTGATAACAACATACCCCACTTGGCAGGGTAGTCCACAATAATTATATCCATCAGGAAGGATTTGTCTAGGTAAGAAACAAGTTTGATTTCAACATATTTAACTAGACCTATAACATTAACCTCCCTAGAATCAATGGCAAAGAATTTTCCAAAACACTTGGACACCTTCAACTCCAAATCATTCATGATTTCAAGCAGCATGACATTGCTAGATGCCCCTGAATCAAGCATACAATTATGTAACAACCAACCATTTATGATCAAAATGGTGTAAAAACTCCCATCCTATTGTTAACCATAGATGACCCTAAATAAACATCAACTGTTTCATCATGACCTACACCCTCATCATTACCAATGGGAACAATAATGTGTTGTTTTTGTGCATCTACAATAGTGATAAATGACTCTGCCCTATCTCTATGTTCAGAGATTCTAAGGAGTTCCACTATTGGCATAGAAATTCTGATTTGGATAAAGACTTGAGCCATATCAATAGGGTTATAATTGGGCAAAGGAGTATCACATGAAATAGTTACATCATTTGCACAAGGAATGTAAGGTATTACTTGATTAGATGAAATATCCTTACCCTTTTCCATTGTCTTCTCCTTTTCTAGTTCTTTTTGTGCTTGAGGCTAATCGTGCTTCTCACCACCTTTTGAATAATGAACCCCTAGAATGGGTGTAGTCACTAGCTGCACTGTTGGTGCTGGATTCTTCTGCATATATTTCTTTTTTGCTGCTGGAGACTATGTTGGAACTTTCTTCTTTTCTA
The DNA here is from genome assembly GCA_027924645.1 of Cunninghamia lanceolata. Taxonomy (NCBI): domain Eukaryota; kingdom Viridiplantae; phylum Streptophyta; class Pinopsida; order Cupressales; family Cupressaceae; genus Cunninghamia; species Cunninghamia lanceolata. The sequence continues at coordinate 7,050,748 of BSBN01000635.1, read as the reverse complement.
GCATATTCCTCTTTGGAGGGCTACTACTTTTTTGCTTCATGTTCCCACTGCATTTTTTCCCTATCCCCATTCAATCTTTGCTATTTTGATTCCTTGGTAGGGGCATTATGCATAGCGACAATCCTATTTCTCAATTGATAACCTCCTTGGACTTGGAAAATGACTGCATCAGTCAATGTTTTGATGTCCTCTTTTTAAGGCTTGGACTACTAATATTTCTTCTGCATAAGGTCCCTCTGATGCCCAAAATCATGAGTTGGAAATTGATACTTCTTTGGACCTTCATCATAATCATATTGGAAAATATGATCATCTTCTTCATAGCTATCGTAATCAGCATCCTGATCCATTTTCTCATTATCTTCTGCATCAAACTGATTTATTTCCTCTTTATAATACTTAGCTGCACCCTCTTCATTTGGAAATTCTTCTTCTCTGCTCAATGAATGAGCCACCACATAGTTTGTTAGATCACGAGGGAGCAAGCAAGCCTAGCACCGTAAAGCCTCATCTTGAAAATTAACTTGATCCTTTGTCAATGGATCGGGGTTGTCCCTTTCAGGTTGTTTGAAGCTAACATGTTTGGGGGCACCTTGTCTGTCATTTTGCTATGGTCTCTTAGATAGATCAGTATCATAAGCCTTATTATGCAATCTCTGACCTTCATTAAAATACATTACAGTGCCCTGCAGTGGCAAGACTTTGTGATTTCTATCAACTTTATAGGACAAATCTTTCACAACCCCCATGAGTTTGTCAAATTTGTCACTGGTAGTTAGAGGTTTATTGAAAGCTAGTTTATCTGGCTGAGACATTTTGATATCATACCTTTTGATATGCTTCCCTGAAGCTCTCATATTACTTTCTATGTTTATGCTTGTAGTATATGCCTCTAATAATGTTTGTGGACTCTTGTCCCTCAAACAATAACTAATTTCTGAATCAAATCCACTGCAATATAAAACTAAGCACATAGATTCATTGCATCTCATATGAGGAGGTACGTTTCTCATTATCATGATCAAGCAGCTATTGAAGTCAGCTACTATTTCATTTATTACTTTCTTGATGGCTGTAATTTCATGGATAGTAAACTTGGGATCAATCCTGTCCCCATATTGCAATTTGGATACTCTCATGAACTCCTCCCAAGAATCAATTCTATTATCAGGGAGGGCTTTATACCATTCTTTAGCATTGTCTTCCAGTGAATGTACAAATATTTCAATCATAACATCTTCATCCTCAATTTCATATTCATTAGTGACATTAATGAAATGCCTAAGATGTTCCTCACTTGTGACAACATTATTACCTTGAAACCTAGGAGTCTTCCCCCTAATATCAGTTGGAATTGGATTAGGAAAGTTAGGTATGCCAAAGAAATCGAGTTGTTTATACCTTTCAACTCCCAGTGGCTATCTCTATGGAAGAAACCTCTGTGTTTGTCTTCATTGTGCATGCCCAACGTTCTGAATGTTTCCATGATGCTGTTGATTAGCTTGATTCTGCTATGGTGGAATGTTGATATTTTGAGCATGGGCTTGATTTACGCACTACTATCCCATTTGATTTTCCTATTGTTGTCTCTGATTATTTTATTAATTGTAGTGCTTTGGGGGTGCACGTTGTTGATTTACATTTTCATTTAGGCCCTGTTGTTGTGCATTCTGGTTTTGTTGGGCTTATTGGGAAAATTGAGATTGTTGTTGATCAAGCAAGGCATGCACTTCCCTTTGTCTGTTTCTGATAAGGTTGTTATCAATAAAGTATCACCCCAAATGCTAAGCTATCAACTTAGCTACCTATTGACACATGGGAACAATCCTAGGACTGTGGGTTGCCTAAAAGTTGGAGTGAACCTCCAGAGTGGGCTGGTTCCCCTAGCAGATCACTTAATCTAAAAGACTTCCTAAGGAAAGGGTTTAGAAAGTTAACTGAAAATGAAATCTTAAACTCTAATGGGTGATACACCAGTACTTTACTTATTTCAACAATTTCACTCACAAACAACTTCACAGAACTCTTTAATCCTCACAATTTCACTGAAATTAATGCAATACTTAAGTGATTTGTATGAAAGTTTGAAATCTAGAGGTTTGCATGAAGGACAAATAGATGTTTTTTCACAACTTCAACTCAACTAACCAGTTTAAACATAACATACAACCTGCATCACATGAGACTTTCACACTCGATCTTGCAACAATGAGACATATGAAAAGGACTCAAAGGTTGAATCACAATTGAACATCAGATCACTGATTACAAAATGAATTAGAAAGTATGAAAAGAACTATGTTGCTCTATTGAACTGAAAGGAGTAGAAACTGAGTACAAAAATGTTTACAATACTCTCTGTAGGTGAACAAGAGAGGAAGAAACAATATTCTGAACTAAAAATCTCCTACTTATAACTCCAAAAATCTCCCCAAGGAAAAAGCTGAGAAATCTCTCCAAAATAGCCATCTTGATCTATTTTCGAGCCCCAATGAAAAGCCTCAAATAAAGTAGCCAAAACTAGTCCAAATTGAGTGTAAAAGCTGAAAAAACTCTCTCCAAAGTGGTCAGACTAAACACAATGAAAAATTAGGCTTTACTTGATTGCAAACTACAATAAAAGCTCCATCTTTTGACTAGTTTTTTCAATTTCTCCCAAAGGAAATCAAACTCAGAAAAGAAAGAGTTTGTCTATTTTTACTTTGCTTTAATTGCATATAAATAACAATTATTAAAGAAATTTATAAAAGCATTTCTTTAATAACATTTTATAATGATTTGTAGTTTTAACTCTAGGTTTAAAGCAAGAAGTTGAGTATACATTTCATGGAAGTCTCCCACAGATGAAAAATGCCACTTAAAATGGTACCCATTTAGGATCAGGCTCTCAAAGCAAAACTGGTACCCATTATGAAATAGTTACCCGTTTTCAAAAAGTATTTTTTTTTACATGCATATGGCTAAATTTTTTATTTTGTAGAAATAGGTACCCATTATTTTTAAAATGGGTACTCATTTATAACGAGCACCCGTTATGAATGGGCACCCATTTATAACAGGTACCCATTTCTAAAATTTTGAAATTTCAAATCCACCAATTTGCATTGGTTTTAGGCTTGGAAACCCAAGCCTTAGCTTTGGACCTACAACTAAGAGACCATGAAAACAATAAGAGAAAAAACTAGTTTCATCACTATGGATGACAACTTTTTTTTCACAATATTTTAACGAAATTAAAACCCATTATAGATATGAAAGTCTAGTTTTCAAATATGTAATTTTTTGTACTATTGAACATAATTTTCTATTTATTATTTATTTTCTAAACAAACTAACTCATAAACTTGAAATAACATAGGTTACTAATTTTTTAATAACTTTTGATTTTGAAAGTTTCTTGAAAAAAAAATGTCTGACCAAACTAGACATCATTCTCTACATGATGAAAATAAAAATTTAATGAATTGATTATTTTAGCTCAAATTATGTTGGTCATACACGAGGGGTTTTAAAAAACACTAATTAGGGCCATTAAAAGTTAATTAAAAAAATATTTATCAAAAAATTACAAAAAATAATCCTGACCAAAATTCAACATCCTGAAAATCTTTCCACAAAAGAAATTAGAAAAATACATTAATTTAGGTCAAATTTTGCTGGCCGTACACATGCATGCTTTTGCAAAAAACATGGGACTTTAAAAGCCACTTTTTGTACATCCATTAAAAACCAACTTACATCATCTAGGTATTTATAAAAATTACATATTTGAAAACAAAAAACAAAATCCTAGATCTTATTTTTACATCATCTTAATATTTTATGTGCAAGTGCTTCAAATTGTCACTCTAAGTATGACAAAATTTGCAAAATAAGAAAAACACTTCCACTTTTTGCCCAAAAAGTGAACCCATCTTCTTGCACTTACCCTCTATAAGGTTTGATTTGATTTTTTGCAAAAACAATACAAGGATTATATGTTGGATTTCGCCAAGTATAATACATTTCCATTTGGGCATTTGATTTTCTATAAAAATCATAAAAAGTTTGAAGGCATACTAAATGTTTTGGAAAAAATGAAAGGCCCCTAGGGTCTATTCTCCATTTGGTTCAAAATATTCTAAAGCATATTAGACTTTGACTTACCTTTCAAATGTGGCAAAGGAACCCTACGGTATAAAGCCTAGGTTTCAAACATGCAAAGGGGAACAAATAATACCCTGAGGGTATTAGTTGAGGCAATGATTTTTTAAAAGAATGTGATAAAATCACTTATCGACTTAGGGATACAAGGAACCCTAAAACAAATCAACTCGAAGCCCTAAACTCTCATGCTCATTTTGCATTTTGACTTTTGATGAAAAAGGCTTTATTGAGCTGTTGTCATGATGCCAAGGTTTGGACCTGTAAATCCTCCATTTCTACTATTTCTTGAGCAATTTTTGAAGACTCTTCATAGAAAGTGCAAGGTAAGATCTTTTGTTTCAATACTGAACCAAATTTTAATTTTAAACACAAATTTTTTGGCTTTAAGCTGCAGCCATGACTTAGTTTCTGATGAATTTCATTTTGTTTTCCCTACTATTTCTACCTTCTTTGATGTCGAGGCCACCATGCCTGACTGGTTCAAACTCATTTGAGACCATATGAGGTGAAACTTGTGGCCCCCATGTGTATATCTTCACTCAGAAACAAAAGCAAGGTAAGCTTTACCTTTTGAACTCTGTATGACTCCTCATTTCTCATTTGATATGTGCTCAATACAAGCTCAAGAAACCTAAAATGAATGCGTTTTTCCTCTTTATATTTTGTTAGAAGCATTATAAAAGCCATTGTATATCTATAGGATGCGACTACACTTTGCTTTTCATCATTTCTAAGTATTGCTTATACTCCCATGAGCTCGAATCTCTTCCTATATTGCTCTGTATCTAGGTTTTCCTTATGCAAATACATATGGGGTTTTAAAAATTGTAAAGAAAATACTATGTCACGTTGCGGCCATGAGAACCCAATATATATGATATTACCTTTATTTTGTCTTTTCTATCTTATGAAAGAAGCTTGATTCGAGCTTGAGCCATTATAGGATGATGCAAATCTAGTTGCTACTCTTTGGGTTGTGAAACCCTTCATCTTTAAAAACATTGCTTATATTGGTTGTAGTGACAACCATCATGGGAGAAAGGCCATGGCTTTATTACTCCCCTGCTGTTCCAAATGTATTCTGTGATATTAACATACATAATGTAACTCTCTGCATTTGGCTTATGAAATCTATAAAATGAGTTATATATATATATATATGTTCTTCCTTTTGATTCCTCCTATATATGTATATGACATTGAAACTCCACTATAAAACTCTTCTCTTGCTCTCTAAATTGATATAATGCTTTCTTTCTTGAGGTCTTATGCTTATATCATTGGTATGCATTTGATATGTTCTCCATTTGGTCTCTGTGACATGGCTTATTTACATGTTCTCAAGCTCACTGTACCTTCCAAATGTTGTATCTACCTTTTCATGACTCCTATAGCAGCACTTGTAGTTTATGACTCTCTTTTTACACCAGAAAGTTATCATGGCACTTATACTGTATTATGGCTGATGAGATACATTATGATTGATAGACCATGACTAATTTTGGGTCTTTTATGGTTATTTCATGCATTGAGTAATAACTTCACACTTCATTAACAACAAATGATAAATACCTATTTCATTGTTGTCCCAATGTTGCTCCATAATGCATCCTTGGAACTGATAATCATGAATGGGCAATGCGCTTGATGCTCATGCACTCACTTAATGTGGCACTCATTCAGTTGAATATGTTCTATTTAAGCAATATGAATATGAATTTCTATTCCATCGCCTCTTGTCTTCATCAACATGCTTTGATGTGTTCAGGGGTAGCATTCTAGGCTCAACCCTTGTGGGAGCCCACTTTGCACTACATGCTATGATGTCTTCAGCAACATGATTTCTCCTATACCTCCACAATAAACAAACATGTTAAATTAAAAATAGTGAAGCTCAATGCTCCTGTGATGTTTTATTTTTTAGGCTCTCTTGCATATGGATGACTTGATTATTTGATTCAATACATCATAAACAATGTATTCTATCTCTGTTTGTTGAAGCGCATAGGAAAAATCATATCTGGAGCTCTAATCATCTCTCTCTACATCATTGCAGGTTCATCTAGAGATTGGTAGCAAAGACTAGCTGCAATGAAGATCAACACAAGGCTTCAATAAACAGGGAATGATAGATATACTTTGTCCTGTCTAGTTCATTTCTTTACTTTCTTTTCAGATGCATAGTGTATTCTTTCTGATGTATTGGTTCAGCTACTCCCACAGCTTGTGTGGGACATTTGATCTCTCTTGCTTTCATTTAATGGAATGCTTATTTAGTTTGGCATATCTCATTTGTAAAATGAATGAACATTGTAATGTGAAATGAAATAACTCCTATCACTAATGAATCTTCTACAAAGCATTAAATGATACACTGGTTGTCTCTCTTCTGGCATAACAAAAGCATGATAAAACAAAACTTTTTCTTTTCAAGCACTCTAAACTATGCAAACTATCATAGCAAACAAATGTTAAAACTTTTCATCTTAAAATGAACTTAATGAACCAACTCTACCAATTTGAGCTGTAGGTGAAAAATTGGTAACAATGATCAAGCAAGTCCAATTCATCTTGGATTCTTCTTTCTCTTTCCTCATCATTAGGTTGCTATTTTTGATCACCCTCATTAGAGATACTATCATGTTGACCTCTGAATGATCCAGTGGGGGAATTAGGATGTCTTGTACCCAAGCTAATACATCTCTTCATTCTCATTAGCATTTCCAAATGTCCTCAAATATAGATCATGAAATCTATCTCTACTTTCTCTACCAATAATATTCTCATTTCTTCTAACATCATACTCATTTCTATTTATTCTCCTATTTGTTCTGAGCATGTAATCTACAAAATCCTTAGAATTATAATTGTGTTGGGTCCTAATGTCGACAAATATGTTATCTTGGGTATTTTTCAGAGGTACCACATTGGGTCTTCTTACCCTATATCTACTCCTAATTCTTGCATTGCTAGAGGATTCCTCACATCCAGGATGCTCCTAGTTTCTTCCTCTATTCATTTTGAAACTTTTTTCAAATAAAAATTAATTTTTGGGATTAAAACAAAGTCTCGACTTCTCCTGCTAGAAAGAAAAAATTGAACAAACACTGCACTTCAATATTTTAGTAAATAGAAATAAAATTTAGTGGCTCCTCGATAATGATGCCAATCTGTTGGGTCCCAAAATGAAAGCAACACAAAAATCTAAAACATTTCTAAATCACCTAGGCTAGGGATTGTCATCAGGGTGATAGAAAGAGGTTTATCAACAAGTAATGGGTGATTTTGGCCAACTAACAGGAGTGGGTAGACTTCTCTACTCTTTGAGCTCAACTTAAACTCTGGATGGATATTCCAAGGGGTATACCTAAGCAGGTATTGATTTCAAACCAGATGAACAACTAAAATTAGATGAACAACCAAACTCAAATCACTTTATTAGCCCCAAATTTGTCACTAAACTAAGAACACCTGGTTGTTACAAGACCCCTATATAGCTCATAAATGCAGTCCTACACAAATAAGGATGCATAAAAACTACAATTGCTTCTAAAGATAAGTGTATTATTTTGTATTGAAGATTGGGTGATCATAATCTACTTAGACTAGTGCCTATCCATTGGGTTGTAGAGTCTAATGTTTAATAGAGGCAAAAACAACTACAAAGAAATGTACAATTACATATTTGATAAATCAAATACATGAAAATTAGTACCAAATCAATGAGAATGCTTAATAATACAACACCATACCATATTCTTCCTTATGTAATATTGAAAAGATCATTCACAAATCCTTGGAAATGATTTAAGAACTATCTTATTCATTAAAATCAATGCTTACATTCACACCACTAAATGTGGCAAGAGAAATTTGTAATTGCGATTCAGTTTGCTAAAAAGAACACCTACAACAATGGAAAAAACATTGATTTGATACAAAGATTTGCAACATATATTACATACATTTCAATTAGTGTTTCATGCTAAACAAAGACTATAAAAATAACATTTTCTAATCTGCCTTCTGGAGCTCAAAACTTGCTAAGAAAATTGCCCAGCTGACCAACCCAACCTCAATGCATCAATGACTTATGCATTTATAGCAATTCAAGCTCACTCCATCATTCCAAGCACTACACTTAGTCAATTAGTAAACCTATGCCACATTAAATTCATCCCTACTTCAATGTCAAGAAGTATGCATGTTGGAAGCTTGCCCATTTTCTATCAACTCTGAAAATGTCAGAAGGAGATTGCTTGCACACTTAGTGTACCTACAACAATAAAGAGGGAAGGTTCAAACCTTCTTCCTGACATCTACAACCTCTAACATATCCAATTTGTACCCCAAGTGTACATGTACATTGAAGAATTTTACTATGTCAACCACCAACATGGCATTGTTCTGTAGAATCCTAAATTTTGGGTACAAATTAGCCTACACAAATCTTTCAATCATGGAACGCTTTCAAGAAATTGCCCCTTCAAATTTTTTTCAACAATTCAAAAATGTTGTCCAATTTTCCTTTTTTGGCTATCTAAATTTTGATTGTACCTTTCTGCATTGGGCACATCTTCCTATCTCTATTAGCCTTTTTCCCTTCTCACCAACTTCTCTTTCAGTTGGCAAAACTTGACTTTTACGAACTAGACCTATTTTTCCTTCTGTCAAACATTTTCATCTTTTTCAAACTCTTTCAGATTTCTTCTTTCTTCTTTGGTTAGTGAAATATCACTTTCATGAACCACTTTATTTTTTCACTTTCTACGCCAGTTGTTGCTCTCCTTTACTTTAGCCTTATCAGCAAAAAAGCTCTACGGTGAACCAAGTCAGTGAACCCATTACTTCATGAACTACCCATTCACTCGACCAAGGCTTGCCTCATTAAACTCTTTCCACTTTTTTACCTTATCAACAAATATTTATTTTTTTGAACCAAGTCCTTTGCCATCTTTTGTCTTTTGTCACCTTTGCCCTTTATCGACAAATTTCTCTTTTCACAAACCTCACCCTTGGCACCTTTTTCTTTAAACTTTTCCCTTCATTTGTTGGCAACTTTGACCTCCGCAAACCATACAAGAAAATCTTGTTTTTCTCTGCTCTATCAACCAATCACCTTATTGGCAAACCATGAAAAACTTGAACTATTTGGAAAGTTCAATTTTCCCTAGATTCCCCAACAAAGCCCTTCCTTGGTCATTTTACCCTAGCCATTTTCCAATTTTCTATTTTCCTTATCAGAAAATATGGCCATTCGCAAACTTGGCCTTTCTCTTTCTTTTCCCTTTTGTCTTCTTTTATCAGCCCATTTTCCATTTTGTGAACTTCTTTCTTGCTTCAATCATTCGCTCTATCGGTAAATGCCCTGTGGAAAACCAAATTATCGGTGAATTGCATGGTTCGTGAACCATCACCATTTCTGATAAAAGACTTTGTCCTTTCCCTTTTCTTCATGCCTTAGAAACTGTCACTTCCGTGGCCTTTGTTTTTCATTAGTCGGTGAATACATAAGTTAGTGAACTCGTTGGTTCGAGAACCAACAATTTCACTGACTAGAGACTCTGGATGCCCTTTTTCTAATGAAGAAAGTGATTTTTCCTTCGCCTTTTTGCCACCTTATAGGTAAATAGGTGAATCAAGAAAAAGGTGAACTTCCGAACTAGTTTGCCAATTCAAACTTTTTTCAATTTGCTGATAAAGGCTTAAAATGTTCATTTTTTCAAAGGGAAAAAGTAAAGACATTACACTTGGAATATTTTGAACTAAAAACTCCTATAAAAGTTCTCTCTAATTAGGTATATATGAGGGATTTTAATTGTAAAGGCATAAATTGGGAATTTTGGATTTTGGGGCAAAAATAATGCATGTTTGGGAGCAAAATTTTATAGGCCCCAACAAGATGCACCATACGAGATGCCATAACCTAATGTGCCATTCAAATATCTTAGGATCCTCTTTCCTACCTTTTAGTGTGTGTCATTAGGTTTCTCCATGAAGCTAGAAATTAGGCTTACTACATACATCAAATCAGACCTAGTAGTTGTCAAGTACATCAAACTTTCAACCATGATCTTGTAGAGGGTTGGGTTTAACTCATTGCTGATATCCTCTTTACTCAATTTCAGACGTGTAACTATTGGTGTTGGGATAGGCTTGCTATTTTGCATTTTAAATCTCTTCAAAATTTGTTTGGCAGAGTTAGTTTGTGAGATAAATATACCATGCTCTGTTTGTTAGACCTCAATCCCAAAAAAGGACTTTAGTAGACTTAAGTCTGTCATCTCAAACTCATTCTTCATTACCACTTTGAAATCAACAATGAAGAGGTCACTATTTCTAGTAAAAATTAGATTGTCTACATACAAAACAATAATTAAAATCTCACCTTGAGCTGCTTTGATGTAAAGAGTGCGCTCACTACTTTTGCTAAAGCCATTTCTCACTAGATATGAGTCTATTCTATTGTATCATGTCCTAGGTGCTTATTTCAAGTTGTAGAGGGGTTTTTAGAGCCTATATACTTTATCTTCTTGCCTTGGGACTTCATAGCCTGGTGGCTGCTCCACATACACCTCTTCTTTTAGCACTCCATTCAAGAAGGTTGACTTCACATCCATTTCATACACCTTCTATTTGTCTTGGGGTGCTATTACTATGACTTCCTAGACTATTTCCATCCTTGCAATTGGTGCATATGTCTCATCATAATCTCTTCCAAGCTATTTTTTGTATCCCTTAACAACTAGCCTTACTTTGTGTCATTTAATCTTACCCTCAGCAGTACACTTGGTCTTATAGACCAACTTAACTCTAATCACTTGTTTACCCTTGGGTAAATCAATTAGCTATCATGTGTCATTCCTCTCTATAACATCCAACTCTTCATCCATGGCCTTACACCATTTATCTTCTTTCACAACTTCCACAAAATGTGTTGGAGCACTATAAGAGAATAATACAAAATCTAGATTCTCATCAAAGTCAACATACCTTGTGCTATCAAAAATCTCCCTTATACTCCTCATTTTTTTTGGCATCAATGAGGTGAGCATAAGGTCTAAATTACCTCTAGAGATGTTACTTTATTGACCTCTGAAGCTATTGTATTGTTGACCTCTAGAGCTACTGCTCTGCTGAACTCTGGAGTTGCTGATCTCTGAAGCTGTTGCACTATTGTCCACCTCTGGAGCTGATGTTCTGCTGAGCACCTCTAAAGATGCTATTTTCCAAAGCTCTATGGTAGTTTCTCCTTGAACTACTAACCTCTGGAGCTCCTTCAAAGTTCCTATCCTCCGGAGCTTCTTCATCTTCAAGGGGTATTGTGACTAAAATACCTGTGGTGCTGTCCACCATTCCATCCCACGCTTCATTCTCAATGAACTCAACATCCTTGCTAATCACAACCTTTTTGGTGATGGGACTATACATTTTTTAATCTTTTGACTCTTTACTATAGCCTATGAAGATACATTTTTGACCTCTATCATCAAATTTCTACCTCTTCTCTTTTGGCATGAATGCATATGCCACACACCTAAAGATTCTTATGTGTTCAATGCTCCATTTGTTGTTTGTTCATGCCTCTTGTGGAATTCTATCATGAACAACCTTTGTAGGGAACCTATTCAATAGGTAGACTCATGTTGCTACAACTTCACCCCAAAAATCATGTGACAGTCCTTTTCCTTTTAGCATGTTTGTTGCCATCTCTTGGATAGTTTTGTTTTTCCTTTCAGCCACTTCATTTTTCTATGGAGTATACCTAATTGTAAACTACTTTTCTATGCCTTCATTCCTACAAAAAATTAGAAATTGTTTGGAGATATACTCTCCCTCTCTATCTGTTCTTAGGAATTTGATATAGTGGACACTTTATTTTTCAGGTAAGGCCTTAAACCATTTGAATTTCTCAAAGGCTTCTAATTTGTTTTTCAAAAAATAAACCTAGATGTTTTTGCTATAATCATCTATGAAATTCATAAAATAAGTATTTCCAGCCAAGGTGTGGGTTTTCATGGGCCCACACAAATCTGAGTGCACCAACTCTAACGGTGCTTTTTCTCTTCTAGGATACCCTAATTGAAAGGGCTGCCTATGTTTCTTTCCTAAAATGTAGGCTTCACATTTCCCATCAAGCTCTATATTAGATGGTAGCCCTTTAACTATGGCTTTCTTGGACAATAAACTTAAACTAGAAAAACTTAAGTGCCCATACCTTAAATGCTAAAGTTAGGATGGGTCTTTGATGACTGTCCTGAAGGCAGATTGTTGTCCCATTGCTGTGAGTACCGAAGACAATGCTAGGAACTACACCATAGATAGCATCGGAGACTCAATATGCATCCTAAGAGGAAACATTTTCTTTCTTGTCAACTACACTACTGCAATCACTTTCTTGTTGCCTTCTTTGTCAAATATCATGCACTCTCCATTCTCCATCAAGATTTTATAGCCATTTTGGATCATGTTTCCAATGCTCAATAGGTTATATTTTATGCCTGGGGCATAGTAGACATCTTGGATCTTCTTCCTTTCACCATGCTTGGTTTGGGTATTGATTATACCTTTTCCCACGACATGAACTTTCTCATTATTTCCCATTTTTATTTTAGTTTTTATACTTCTATCTATGTAGGAAAATAAATTCTTATTACCACTCATGTGGTTATTGCAAGCATTGTCTAAATACCATACTTCATCACTACTCGGCTTAGCAAGGTTGCAAACAATAAATGCATTTGACTTTTTTTCATTTTCAGTCCTGTTCTCATTTGCTACATTAGAATTTTGGCCTCCATTGTCACATTGTTTCTTCTTGCATTCACTTGCATAGTGACCAAACTTATGACAATAATAACATTGAACATTTATTTTGTCATACCTTTGATTAGAACTATTATTCTTCTTCTTGTCTTGGTAGGTTGGCTGTGAAGTATGTGCCGCATCTTGACTATTTGAAACTCATCTTCTAGAGTTGCTTCTTTGTCTGCCTCTTTGACCTTTGCCTATGTTGTTTCTTCCTCTTCCCCTACCTCTTGTATTGGCCTGAGCCTTGAAGGCTTGCTCTAGGAAGGAGTGGATCTACTCAACTGTTGCTCATGGGTTTGTAGTGAACCCAACAATTCATCCACCATCATCTTGGATAGGCCCTTGGCCTCTTCTATGGCAATGACTATAAGGTCAAACCTAGAGGGCTAACTCCTAGGTATCTTTTCAATAATCCTTTGATCTTCTATTGTTTCTCCATTTGTCCTAAGTTGATTTTGTGGAAGTCTGAAATAGGCTCACCATCCTTCATTTGCAAGGTCTCAAAATCTCTCCTTAACAACTGGAGCTTTACCAATATCACCTTGCCAGTCCCCTTATAACTATTTTGGAGTATTTGCCATGCTTTTTTGAGTAGTTTGATGTTGCAATGCGAGGCAAATTAACATCTGTCAAGGCTACCTTAATCAAATTGAGGGATTTTGCATCCTTCATCCTTGTTTCTTTCAACTAGTTCCTTTGGGTATTTGAAAGGGCTGTAAAAGCATTTGGGTCAGTCACATCTATGAACCCATTGATGACCAGCTCCCATAGGTCATTTTCCACTAAGATTGTCTTCATTTTTTTAGCCCAATTATCATAGTTTTGTCATCAAAGTTTGATGGTTGTTGCCAACCTTTGTTGTCCCCTCCTACCATTTCATTGAATTTAGGCAAGACTGTCAAACCCCCCAAAAAATTAGCTAGAAAGCTAGGGGTTTTCTCAATACCCACAAAAAATTTCTAACTACCCAGAAAAATAGGGCTCTAATACCACTTGTTGGCAGGGGGAAGCCCTAAATCACTATTGTGATGGAATGAAGGAGAAAACAAAACATAAAAAATAATAGAGAGAGAGAGAGAGAGAGAGATAATCCAAATTTTAGAAACAAAACAAACACATAACAATATATTATATTTCTGCTTAAAAAATTTACATCCAATACTTAATGCATAGATGTTGCTCTATTTCTTGTCCATTCCAAACTGATTTGATCCTTCTCTAGAGCTGTTGTACATTCCTCTCACAATATTCTTCTTCTCTGTTATTCTCACTTACATTCTTCTGCTACTGTAGGGTTTTCATTCTCTATATTCTCTCTATTTTCTAACTGTATATTTCTTTTCTTCCTCTTTTGTCTCATTTGCATGCCCACAAAAAACTTGTGCTCAAACATTCAAATTAACCTACCACAATAAATTTATACCAGATAGAGTAGTAACTGCTAGACAGGGTGGAGGTGGAAGATCCCCAAAAACTGATGTGGGAGTTGGCTGCATTTATGATTGCAAATTATAATTAATTCCAATAGAGTGGTGGTGGCATCTCGTTTCATTGCAATATCTATTATTAGCTTCTAATTTGGTAGGTCATTATATATTAATGAAAAAAGTTAGAAGAGATAAAATGAAAGAAAATATGAAATATTCCTCTAAAATAGAGATGACGGTTCCAAAATCTTTATGAGCCTATCTCATGGTGGCTACCATTTACACAATGTATTGGGAGTTATTAATGTCACCCACGTTTCTATATAATTGTCTTATGGAGGCTACCATTTACATGTATTCCCCTAATGCATTTTTAAACATTGTAACACCAGAGATAGTGGAAGATTTATTACCTACGCCCTTCTATTAGATTGCTTCGTCTACCTTCAACTATAAGTTGAGAGGACGATGCAACATGCATTGTCTATATGGAGTTTCGTCACAATGATGTTCTTTTATGATCATCACATAATAAAGGATGTTGCCCTTATATGTGAACTAGCTACAGACATTCCAATTGCCTTGACCAGTTGAGGAAGGTGCATATTCAAAATCTTCTTCAACAAATACTCTAGAGAATCCCCCGAAAACCTCTGCTTTTAGATTGGAGCCAATGACACATACACATTTAGAGAATGACACCTCATATAATATTACTCCATAATTTCAAGGGGTTGGACCCCCAAGATCAATTTCAGACATTGAAGATGCATCTGTACAAGAGGATTTATCTCCAACTATGGATTCAACTTTAAACAGGCCATGAGAAAAATGGGAAGCACCAGAGCTAGCTTGCGCTCTCTGTAGGGGTCAAGTTTGTTAATGCGTTAATTTTTGGGTTACACATTATTGTATTGTAATTAGTTATTTAGTTGGTTTTTTAGTTTTCTTTTCCATTCTGATAGTTCAACCATATTGTCTACCTTTTTATATGTTGTAATCTTTCCTTTTTAGATATACAATTTAGCCATTTTGCCTCTTTTCCCAATCCTGGCCTGATAGTGGTATCAGAGCACAGGAGAGAAATAGTTATGGTTGATATGTACCGACTAATGATTGATGTTTTGAAAATGTTGTGAGATTTAAAATAGTGCTAAATTGCAGAAGGAAGAACTGTGCTAAGTAGTATGGTGATTTGAGTCAAACTGCTTGTAGTCTACGAACATCTAATCAAAGAAGCCCCGCCACGCTTCACTCCAATACGAAGGAGATAAATCTCAATGGATTTGTCATAGCTGCTAATCAAACCCTCAGATAGCATAGGAAGAGCAAGGAATGACTTAACGATAATAAAAAGAATGCTAACTAGTCTCCGAAGGGATTCGAAGCTGTGATATTAGAATTTCAATGGTGGTCCCCAAATCATGTTAACCAAATATTTTAATTTGATCGATGTGAGCAGAGTTGCAAATTCATATAGTTGTTATACAAGGTGAATAATTAGAAATCTAAAACACTTTGTTAAACTGGTGGTAATGAGTAGGGTCCCTATAGTTGCTGGAATGTACCTGCTGGGATACGATGTACATGTATATTCGACATTTAAAGAAATGGTGAAGTTGTAGAGCTGCGTTTAGAAGAGGAAGATATTTTTCCAGGTGTAATCTATTTTTTATACATCTAATGTTTATTTATCTATTGTCACAGAGATATTTTTCTGTTGCTCTTTTAATACAAATTTAAGCAAGAAAAAGTTAAGAAATAAATTTGAATATGCAAATTGTATGCAATTTTACAATTCACAATGCAATATGTTGTATCAACGATTAGGGAAACATTAACTAGAAAAGAGACATGGGTAGAATGGTACAGTAAAATAGAAAACAATCTCATTTTCAATGATTTGTAGTTTAATATTTGTGATCGAGATGTCCAACTTACAACACCTACTGATGTTAAAGAAAAATAAATTTGGCAATATAAAAACTCTAAAGCCTTGGCCTTGATATGGGCTTCTATAAATGGAGAAGTGTTTAGACACATACAAGGCTCTAAATTTTCTTGGGATGCCCTTAAAAAATTGAGAGATCTATATGATTCTCATTTTGAATTGGAATTTATTTGGTTACAATTGAAACTATTTAATCTAGAATTGAGAAATGGTGATGTTATGAGTTTGGCTTATGAAATTAGAACCATAAAACATGATATTGATGTTGCTGGTAAAAAAGTTGATATATATCTCATAGCCTTAATAAAGACACTTCAACCAACACATTATACTTATTTAGAATCTCTTCAAGCAAGTAATCATTCGAAAACAATCACTTTTGATGCATTGGTTGCAAAGTTGGCAAAATGTGAGAAGGCCTTTGGAAGAAAAATTGATAACATTGGTGAAAATGTTTTTCTTGCTCAACAAAAAGATAAGCCTCCTAATAAAAACTCTTCTAGAGGTGGTCATAGTGACAGAGGCAAAGGTAGAGGTCAATGGATAAATAGAGGTAGAGGATGTACCAATGGCAAAGGGCCCTTCCAATATGACAACCAAAATGCTAGACAACACTTGTATTGTAAAAGATGTGATCATAAGGGGAGTCATGAATGCGATGAATGCAAGATTCCATGGGATAAGATATAAAATTATTTCAAACCAAAAGATAAATCACACTACGATGACAAAGCATCAGGAACAACCCAATTTGCATGTGGTAGTGATAATGATGAATATATGCTTTCTGTTTCATATTTTACTTATTACAATTCAATTAATACTTCATGGCGTGATGTTTGGGTCTTAGATATTGGAGCCACACAACATATGACATTTAGGAATGATTCTTTTGAAGAATTTAATGAATGTGCATGTGGTCTAAACTATTTGGCAAATAAATCAAGTCTTGAGCCTCTTTGCAAAGGCACTATTCAGCTTAAGTTGTCTAGTCTTCAAGATTTTGTACTTTATGATGTTTTGTATCTTCCTTAATTTTGCAACGTAACTTGTTGTCACTAGTCTTGATTAGGCAATAAGGCCACTCCATTTTGTATGAAGATGGACAAGTAGTTGTTAAAAAGAAATCAAATAATCAAGTTGTATTTACTGGTTGTGAAGAAGGCAAGTTATTAAAACTTCATGGTGAATCAACTCTTTGTAGGAGTTTTACATATCTCACTAAAGAAGGTACTCTTTCTCCTAGTATTTTGTGGTATGCTAGATTTGGGAATGTTAACTATGACAGCATTCGTATCATGCAAAAGAATGGTGTTGTTCATTTGCCCACTTTGTCTAAGAAAGTTGAAAAATGTAAAGCTTGTATTCTTGCAAAATAGCATAGAGATTCTTTCCCTCGCTCCACTTAGCAAGCACATAGAAAATTGCAACTTATTCATTGTAATTTTTGTGGGCCTTTACCGGTCACCTCTACTAGGCGATGTAAATACTTTATGTTGTTTATTGATGATTATAACTGCATGACTTGGATCTATTTCTTGAAGCAAATGTCTGAAGCTTTTGAAACTTTTAAGAAGATTCGTATTATGATTGAAAAGAAAGAACAATATCAAATTGGCACTCTTAGAACAAACAATGGTGGAGAGTTTACCGCCATAGTTTTTGAGGATAATCTTCACCAAAATGGGATTCAACATCATCTCACTGTTCTAGGTACTCTTCAACAAAATGGTGTTGTTGAAAGAATGAACATGACTATTATGAATATGGTTCATGCCATGTTATACTTCAAAGGGATCCAATTGTAGTTTTGGGCAAAAGAAGCAAGAACAACAGTTTATCTTGGCAATAGATCTCTTTCATCTGCTCTTCACCAAGGGATTCCGTATGAAGTTTGCCATGGCTACCCTCTATTTGTTTGGCATCTTCAAATTTTTTGCTCCACTTGCTATGCTTTGATTCGAAAGGAGAAAAGAAGTAAGTTGCATTACCACAGTTATAAATGAATTTTTCTTAGCTATTCCAAATCTTCCAAAGCATATAGATTATATGATGAAGCTAACAAGAAAGTTATTCTTGCAAGAGATGTTATATTTTGTGAAACTTTGAAATATGATGCCAATATTGATTGTTAGTTAAAACAACTTGATAAATTTTCTATTTAGTTTATTACTTGGAAAGAACGTCCATGTGACATTCCACAAGATGGGGGGATAAGTCATTTAGAACCACCTTTGTTGGATCCATCTCTAGAATCTTTAACCCAAGATGTTCCACCTCAAAATCTCCAAGAAGAAACTTCCTCTAATAATGACCATCACCTTGTAGATGAGTCTAATATTTTAGAACCATTAGACATTGATGGAGCTTCTGGTCAAGAAATGGAAGTACCTTTGGTCCAGTCAAAATCTTCACAAAAATGGGCAAAACAAGTCCAACAAATGTTGAAATATTTGAGACCTGACAAAATTGGTAAAATGGGAACAAGAAGTTCTTATAAAGCTAGACAACAAGCTCAATCTAGTAATGAAGGAACCTCAAAGTCTATTGATAAACTTAATATCACAATGGACTCAAAACCATCTTCCTACAAAGAAGCCCAAAATCTAGCAATGTGGAGGCAAGCTACGTAAAATCAGTATGATGCTCTTCTCAAAAATGGTACTTGGTAGTTGGTTGATCCTCCATTAGGTTGTAAACCTATTGGCTACAAGTGGATCTTTCGAAACAAGTATAAAGTAGACGGTTCACTTGACAAACATAAGGGCCACCTTGTTGCAAAAGGTTATGCTCAAAAAGAGGGCATAGATTATGATGAAACTTTTGTACCTATTGCAAAATGGACTACCATTCATGCTTTGTTGGCTCTTTCAACACAAAATGGGCTGTAATTTCATCAAATGAATGCCAAAACTACATTCTTGAATGGTGAATATCAAAGAAATAATATATACGATTCAACTAGAAGGATATGCAATTAATAGTTAAGAACACTAGGTATACAAGCTCATAAAATCATTGTATGGATTAAAGCAAGCACCCTGAGCCTGGTATGAAAAACTCACTGAGTGTCTCTTGAAGTTGAATTTGAAGCACTTTTAATTGGATGATGCAACACTTTTTGTCAAAAAGGTTGATAGCACAGTTGTATATCTAATTGTTTATGTGGATGATTTATTTCTCACTGGTAATAATGAGGATTATAATAAAACTATGAAAGACACATTGAAGCAAGGATTTGAAATGACTAGCTTGGGACATATTCATTACTATTTGGGTATTAAGGTGATTTGAAAACCCAAGTATTTCTTCATCAATAAAAAAAATACATTGGTGAACTTCTAAGAAAATTTGGCATGTCTGATAGCAAACCACGTAGTACTCCTATGGAGCAAAATTTGAAGCTCACATCAAATGACTTTACAACATTTTGTTGATGCAACTCAATATAGACAACTTGTTGGAAGTTTGATTTATGCAACAACTACCTGTCCAAATATTTCTTTTGTTGTGAGAGTTTTCTCTAGATTCATGCAACAACCTAGAGAACATCATTGGTTTGTTGGCAAGAGACACTATATGGATTCATGATTGTTGTCATTGATGGCAACAAAGTTCATCCCACACATCCACAGGACATGGTGTATCTCTGTTGGAAGTCAGAATGAAGATTGTTGAGGTCCGGTAAATAAGAACAGAGCTTGTGGCAAGGTCTGACAGACAGGTCCGGATCTCTCAGAGGAAGTATCTTGGTGAAGTGTGGATTTGGGAGAGTTAAGAGGACTACCTTGAGTAATAGATTCCAAGGATTTAGCCTCTGGTGATGGACAAGGAAAAAGATATGAATAGTTGAGTACCGGATTCCTAAGTGACAGTGTGAATAGAGGAAGAACTGACTAACAGAACATCAGATTACTTTCCGGATGTGTTACTGATGGTGGTAAAGGTTATGAAGGCATGAATCATGTTTGGTCGACATGATTAATGATTTCTACAAGCATATACTTGATCCATATTACTTGCTGTGCAAGGATTCAACTGGCAGAACAGAGTTTGTGAGAAGATTGACTGTTCCGAGTGTCGACTAGAAAGATAATGAAATCACTTATGCGGATATATATAGGATGGATTTAGTTGTGAGAAGGTGTGTGGTGATATGTGATATACGAATAAAAGCAGAGCAGAGCAGAAATAGTAAGGAAGGTCTGGTATGTGAAAGGAAAGCAGCATAAGAGAAGAGGAAAGATGAAGTGCAGCAGATCAGTGTATAGAGCCTAACCGGAACTGAACTCCAGCATATGTGGATGCTACCAATCAGTTCAAGTATTGTATAACACTCTTTTGTAGACAGTGAGTCTCTTGTAGGCAATGTGCCTCTTGTGAGTAGTGTGCTCGAGCAGTGAGCCCTAATTGGCAAACGCCACTTTTGTAATTCCTTATTCTTCTAATAGAGAATAATCTTTGGGTTAATCACCCCGTGGTTTTTCCCTTAACAGGGTTTCCACGTCAAAAATATTGTGTCATGTGTATCTCCTTTCATGGTTATGTTTGCTTGTTTGAATTAATGCTACATTGATAAATAAGAAAGTTCAAAAAGAAGAAATAATTAGGATAACTAATTCACCCCCCTCTCAGTTATCAACAATTGGTATCAGAGCTAAGTTCCTCCTAACAGAGCCTAACAACTTGAGGAAGATCTGGGAGTTCAAATGGATGCATATGGTTTAAGAGAGCAACTCAAGACTGCCCTTGATGATCTTGAATAGTCAAACTCTGAAGTCAATGAATTAAAGGAAAGACTCAAACAGGCTGATGATTTCATGAGAGAACTAAAAGATAAATTAAGTCTCTCTATGAAAAAGAGAAAGGAGTTGCTTCAGCAATTGGCAAGACAAGGTGAAGAAAATAATGCAAATGAAGAGCTGACTAAGAAAACCAAGTTATGTGAAAAGTTATCAAAAGAAATCATTATGGTAAGACATGAAATGGAATTAGGAGTTATAAAGTTTACCCAAGAAGTTGAAGAGAAAAGAAAAACTGAAGATAATCTAAGACAATCTCTCAAGGAGAAATCAGAAGATTGCCACTAGATGGATAGAATTATCAGACATCTTGAATCTGATCTTGAAGATGCTAATGATAATGAAGAAAAACTTGAGGATCAAATTGTCTCTCTAAAAAGGGATCTTCAAACATCAAATGAGTATAAAGAGAAATTTAAGATAAGTTCGGCTCAACTTGAAGTTCTTCTTGGAAGTCAAAAGAAGGTAGATGACAAATGTGGTTTGGCATATGAGATAGGAGAAAGCTCTAGATCCGGTCAGAAGAATTTTGGATTAGAAAATCCAAGGAACAGGCCTAGAAGACCTCCGGTAAGACAGCCTAATGCTCAAAGATATCCATCCTTCAATGGATACTGCCACAACTGCAATCACTTTGGTCACAAAGCTAATCAGTGCAGAAAGAGAATGAATCAGACTAATTCATCCTTCTCTGGACAGTGTTTTAACTGCAAAAGGTATGGTCACAAATCTCATGAATGCAGAATTATGCAAATGAACAAATCATTCAATGGTAGATGCTTTGCATGCAATAGAATAGGTCATATGGCTAATCAATGCAGATCAAGAGGACATTAGTCAAATATGCAAAGAAATGTTGTTTTCCAAATCTGTAATAGGTCCGGTCATAATGCAAAGGTTTGTAGAAGCAAGAATCAGGACAAAAGAGGTCTGGTATATCATAATCAGAATCAAGATAAGGGTAAACAAAAGATGAATGCGGATGACATTAAAAATGAGATGAGCAAGATTTGGGTGAAGAAAAGTACTAAGAGTGTAGAGGTTGGATCCGCACCAGACTCTAGTGCTAATATTCCTTCCGGAAACTGAAAAGTGAGCTCTAGCTCAGGGGGAGACACAAAGAAAACCTTGTTCCCCCAGCCAGTCAATTGGTGCCGGAACTGGTACAAGAAGAGTTGCGGATTGAAGGAGTCATAAGGGATATATTCAAACAAACTGTGGTAAAGATTTGAGAGATCTGCAAGAAAATTTAAAAAGTTCAATTCCTTCAGAATTGGTCTGGTTAAGCAAGTCTTCTGGTAAAATAGGTTTCTCAAAAGATTGGCCCAGTATGAATCCAAATTGATACAGCTTGATATACGGATACATAAGATGATCAGAAGGACAAGTGGATATGATGACTCATCACTAACATCAATCACAAGAGAATCATAATGATCTAGATGAGCTTCTTCCTCCTTGAACAAGGAAAACAAGGCAAACCAGAATAATGTAGGTTGAGCATTTATTGCAATCTGATATTAGGGCTTGCGGAGCAATATAAGGGTTTTTCATTAATCACTCATTCATTCTGCACTTAAGAAGAAATGAAAAGCAGAGCTTTGCAACAAAATTCCTCAAGTTCATCGAAGATCACTTGCAGAAGTCATTACTTCTAGAGATCAATCCAACCAACTCCGTGAAACCGATAGGCGCAAAAAGTATTTTCCTTTTCAAATATCTCACTGTAAATCTCTTGATAATGGGTACTCTGAATATTGTAAATATTTCTGATAGACCTCGCCCTACATTTAAGAAACATCCATACAAATCCTTGGAGGTAGACCCCCTAGGTGCATTTTCTAGTGTTCCGCATGGTGTTTTGCACAGTGAAGATATTAGGGTTTATATACATGCAAATGTTGAAGAGTTTGGGGAATTCAAACTAAGAGATATCTATCACAAACAACTGTTAGATGATTCATTTGAGCTCAAACCCCAATACATAGGCCTCTACAACAAGCACTTTACACAATACATACATTTCCCTTGTTTTATGGAGGATGAATGGGTTAGGTACATTTTGAGCAAACTACATGACAATTTCATGTGGTTAAATGGACCATTCAAGATCACTAAAGATGTTATCAGGGCAGTTACCGGACTACACTCATCTGGTGGGATTCCTGTTCTTAAATTTGTAAAGAACCAAACTATGAGTGAGGCTACTGGATCTAAGTTTGACAAAAGGGCAATGACAGTAGATGACATCACTGATCCAGATATCAAGTTTGCTTCTATGATCATTGGATATAAGATATATCATTCTAGCAGAGAAAATTCTGTACCTGGAACTACCATCTACACAACTTATGAAATGTTAAGAAAGGATGCAGACTATGATCTTTGTCAGCTTCTCTTGAACCAACTCTTGGAGAATCTACAGAAAATCAAGAAAGACAAAAAGAATTCATTCAAGTATGGTGGATTAATATTGTGCTTATTCTTCTACTTTATGAATGAGCTTCCTAGATCTAGTGGCTGGGTGTGGGAGAGTGATAGACCAGTAGCTATCCAAATCAGAGATTATTTGCATGGACTTGGTAACAACAAAGCACAAAATACAACTCTGTGGGGATACTTCAAGAACTTTCAGAGCATGATGCAAGCAAGAGAAAGAATTCCTCAGTCTCTTGTTGAAAAATACAAAGACACAGTATGCTTTATGGTAGAGACAGATCAATGCCTAATGGAGGCAGTAGAACTAAGGACAGTTTGGATCATGCCCATGGGGTATGAAGTTGATGAACAGATTGTGGAGCTGCATGTTCAACACATGCTAAGCTAGCCTAAAGATCCAAAAGCAGAAAGGTTTGGAACCTTTGAGGAGCTGAGTATAAAAATCCATGTTGAACTTAGAGAACCAGAGATCAAGAGGAAGGTGAGAAAAGAAGTAGAAAATATTACTCAAGGCCTTGGCATCTCAAAGGAGGCACTTGATGCCCACAAGAAAAGGATGGAAAGGGCTGAGGAAGAGAAGAAAGAGGCAGAAAAGCAAAGCAAGGAAAGTGCTCCGATAGAAACCTCCACCTAGACCAGATCATCAAAGAGATCTGCACCTGTCACAGCCAAAAGCTCAAGAACATCAAAACCAGAAGTCCAGGCATCCGGCAAAAGAGAGAAAAGATCAAAGACAAAAGCCACAAGGGCTTATGCAAGTCAAAGGGATGAAGAGGAAACTAAATCAGATGAGGAGATCAGGAAACTAAAGAAGAAGAAGAAATCATCCGGTCAAGGAGAAGAAGAGAAGGAAGAGGAATTTGTTGAAAAACCTACTCTCTCCTTAGATGATGTAGTAAAAGCAGTCACTATGGATGGCAACCTACAACCCTTAACAGAATTCTATGATGACTATAATGAAGCAGATAAAAAGATTCTGGAGGAAGCCACAGTTAAGTTTTTGAACATTTACAATAAAGCTTTTATTGTAATTATCTCTCTAATTCCTAAGAGTCTAGAGAAGGACTTGGAAATGAGAAAGACCAATGCCATGGCAAAAGACCTTGAGATCCAGGAACAGATAGCTATTCAGCTATATCCTTCAATTGATCCCAAGACAATGAACATGATATTCAAAGACTGCAAGGATGAATTTAGGAGCAAAGCAAGGATGAATCAGCTTATGCTTGGTGAGACCGACAAGGTAGCCAAGGACACTGAAGAGATTCTCCAGAAAACCTTCAAAAGATTTAATCTTCCTATCATAGAGGACTTGGGTACTAATCCCTCCACCACAAATGTTGCAGAAGAAACTCCTGAGAAAATGTCAGAAGAGGTGGGCCCCGAATAGACTAACATTTCCCCTCCAGTTTCCCCTACAATCTCCAGATCTAAAGGAGAAGAAAAATCACAGGAGAAAGAAGCAGAGGTAAAAGAAAAAGAAAATGACAGTGTGAAGACCTCAATAGAAAAGACCACAACTGCTATTGGTGAGAATGTAGGAGGAAAGAAAACTCCAAAGGATAGCTTCGAGGTTGCAGAAGAGAAGAAACATATATCTCCAGCAAGAGACACTGCACAAACTGTTCAAGAATTCTTAAGAAAAGCCACTATAGAAATTGATGAACCGGACCTACTAAAAGGACCATTAGATTTTGACTCCTTGTCACCGGTGCAAACAATGAAAATAGCCTCATTTGCAAATGAGAAAGTCAAAGAGAAACTACTGAAATCTCACATGGAAGACTGTGAGCTTATGGAGGTAGCATCCAGAGTGCTGAAAAAGATCATGCCATCTTTTCAGAAGGATCCCACAGCCTCCTCTTCCGATAATCTCAAAACCTTAGTCAGCAGTGTTAGTACACATTTTGATTCTCTAGAAAAATCAGCTGAAGAAAAGGTCGGGAAGGAGTTTTTGGATTAAAGATTCTCTAAGGTACAGGGTTTGATTACTAATGATAGAAGAAACATGAATATTGGAATAAAGAGCCTATAAAATGCTCTTAAAGATGGAGGAGAAATGTATAAATTTTGTTTATCATGGTCCAAAGTAACACTGGACATTGAGAAGAAAATAAAAGAATAGGAGGATAAACTATCAAACCTATCAAAGAATTTTGATCCTCTCTCTTCCTCTATAACAAATCAAGAATGTCAGACTATCGCAGTCTTGAGTGAAATCAAGAAATTGGAGAAGGAAAGGAAAAATAGAATAAGCAGGTTGAGTGAGCTCAGGGGGTTAATTGTCCCTAAGCTAGAGGCCATGCATGAGGCCATAACAGAAGCCCAAATTACAACCTAGACCAATGATCCAATAGATCTAAAAAGGGCAGATGTGTTTGCATTCCTGTTGAGTGGGCATATCTCAATTTTGGATAGGATGAAGCAGAGTTGGGCGACAGAAGTTGTACAGTTGAAGAACACTTTTGTAGACATACTTAAGTATATGTAAGTACAACTTGTATATATATACTTATGCGGCTAAATATAGTTAAATTTTTGAAAATTTTGGTATGCGGACCCTACCCTTTGCCATTGATGTCAAAGGGGGAGTGAGGAGCAGTGAAAAATGAGGAATCCAACTAAGGGGGAGCTCTGGAAAATGTATATAAAGACAAAGCATCAGCCAAGGGGAGCATAGTGTAAACACTTAGTCATTTTTCACTAAGTGTTGCCATCAATGCCAAAGGGGGAGATTGTTGGCAAGAGACACTATATGGATTCATGATTGTTGTCATTGATGGCAACAAAGTTCATCCCACACATCCGCAGGACATGGTGTGTCTCTACTGGAAGTCAAAATAAAGATTGTTGAGGTCCGGTAAACAAGAACAGAGCTTGTGGCAAGGTCCGACAGACAGGTCCAGATCTCTCAGAGGAAGTATCTTGGTGAAGTGTAGATTTGGGAAAGTCAAAAGGACTACCTTGAGTAATAGATTCCAAGGATTTAGCCTCCAGTGATGAACAAGGAAAAAGATATGAATAGTTGAGTACCAGATTCCTGAGTGACAGTGTGAACAGAGGAAGAACTGACTAACAGAACATCAGATTACTTTCTGGGTGTGTTACTGATGGTGGTAAAGGTTATGAAGGCATGAATCATTTTTAGCCGACATGATTAATGATTTATACAAGCATATACTTGATCTGCATTACTTGATGTGCAAGGATTCAGCTGACAGAACAGAGTTTGTGAGAAGATTGACTATTCCGGGTGCCGACTAGAAAGATAATGAAATCACTTGTGCAGATATATATAGGATGGATTTAGTTGTGAGAAGGTGTGTGGTGATATGTGATATGCGAATAAAAGTAGAGCAGAGTAGAAATAGTAAGGAAGGTCTGATATGTGAAAGGAAAGCAGCATAAGAGAAGAGGAAAGATGAAGTACAGTAGATTAGTGTACAGAGCCTAACCGGAACTGAACTCCAGCATATGTGGATGCTACCAATCAGTTCAAGTATTGTATAACACTCTTTTGTAGACAGTGAGTCTCTTGTAGGCAGTGTGCCTCTTGTGAGCAGTGTGCTTGGGCAGTGAGCCCTAATTGGCAAGTGCCACTTTTGTAATTCCTTATTCTTCTAACAGAGAATAATCTTTGGGTTAATCACCTCATGGTTTTTCCCTTAACAAGGTTTCCACATCAAAAATATTGTGTCATGTGTATCTCCTTTCATGGTTATGTTTGCTTGTTTGAATTAATGCTGCATTGATTAATAAGAAAGTTCAAAAAGAAGAAATAATTAGGATAACTGATTCATCCCCCCCCCTCAGTTATCAACATGGTTAGCCACCAAAGGAGTTCTTCAGTATTTGAAAGGTACTCAAAATTATGGGCTCAAATACTCCAAGGGATCACATTTCTCTTTTGTTGGATATTCAAATTTTGATTATACAGGTGACTTGGAAGATGGAAAATCTACTTCAGTTTCCTCATGCATCTTGAATCAACAACCATTTCTTGGAAATCTAAAAAGCAGCTAGTGCTAGCTCTATCCTCTGTAGAAGCTGAATATGTGGTCACTTCTGAGGCAACCATGGAAATCTTATGGCTTTGTTGAATTCTTGAAGATTTGAAAGAACGATAGGTTTCATCCACACCTCTCCTTGTTGAAAATAAATCTACAATCAAAATGGCAAAAAATCCAGTCTTTCATGATCAAACCAAACACATCAACACCAAGTTCCATCTGATTCGACACCAAGTGAAAGATGGTAGTGTACACCTCAAATATTGTTTCATTGCATGTCAACCCACCAATATTCTTACCAAAGCATTTGAAAGAGAGAAGTTTGAGCAATTCTAAGGCATGCTTGGTTTAACTCCTTCAAATTAAATAGGGATGTTAATGTGTTAATCTTTGGGTTACACATTATTGTATTGTAATTAGCTATTTAGTTGGTTATTTAGTTTTTTTTTTTTCCATTCTGGCAGATCAACCATATTGTCTGCCTTTTTTATATGTTGTAATCTTTCCTTTTCAGATATACAATTTAGCCATTTTTCCTCTTTTCCCAATCCTGACTTGACAAAGTTAAAATAGTTGTGGACGTAGCTCATAAATAGTTAAATGACAAGACAAGGAGTTGTTCACAAGATTCATGTTTGCTTGTGGGAACTTAGGAAGCATGCAAGGCATGAACCTCAGCCACAAGATATAGACCCTGATTGTCAAAGAAACTAGTGAAGACTGGAGCGACAACATGACCACGATGATGTAGTAGGCGACTATGTGATGAGGGTGGTGATATTGGCGATGAAGGAGATGATCTAGATTTCCTAGGTGATGAGTGGAATTGGCTAAATGTCTTCCATTTATTTCAGGCATTTGGTTCATCTGCCAACATTAAAACTAACATAAACATTCGGTCAAGACTGAAGGGCCTAGCAAGAGGCTATGATAGTTAGGAATGCCTCCGATTGCTAGCCAAGTGCCATGGGGAGAATTTTCATGGAAGTCCTCTGTCTGGAGGTAATTTGTTTGTGAGTAGTGATTCCAGAGAAGGGACCACAAGCCCTACCAGGAGGAGGCGTAGGAGTCGGTGGAGGTCTAGTGATTTGATATGATTGTTTGTTAGAAATGCTCCAGTTTCTAGCTGGTTATAGAATTGGTATTTCTTGGAAGGGATCCATTCTAGTTGCATCTAAGTGTATTATTTTGCAATTTTAGCCATTGGAAACTTGGAAGGACTTTCTTTATCTAAAAGTTCTTTTTATTGCTCTGTAGTAGCACAAATTGATTAGGTAACATGGGATTGGATTACTGCTAGTCAAATTTATTTAATAAATTGTTCTTAGTGTTTGTGCATCAATGAAAATTTGTACAATTCCTTCTTGAACTTTAGTGGTCCAAATTGGGCTAGTTAGATATTTGATGTTACATATCTAGTTTTTAAGACTGATCACACACTAATATATGGGTAATCCCATTTCCCCTTATCTTTTTATTTTGATGTCAGGATCTCTTACTTGGGTAGTCAGAAATGCTTATAGGATGGGTGATTGGATAGGCATCAAACCTCAAGGTTGTCAAAACTCTTTCACGCATGCACTTTTCGTGGATGATACTATTCTTTTTGGGTCAGCCATGGTGGTAGAAGCTCAGGCAATTAGACTTGTCCTGGATAGGTATTGTATGAGTTCTGGTCAACTGATCAACTGTAGCAAATCTATGGTCTACTTCTTTAATGTTGATTCAAGGGCACAATCTGTTATTGCTAATTTGTTCCTCTTGAAAACAGCATCCCTCCCTGGTAAATATTTAGGTATCCCCCTCTTCAGTGGAAGATATAAGAATAATTTGTGGAAGAGTGTATTAAATAATTTACATGCTAAAATCTCTTCATGGAAATGACATTGGTTATCACTTGATGGTAGGATTACAATGATTAAAGCAGTCTTGACAGTTCCAACTTTCATGATGTCCATCCTCCAAATGCCTAAAGGGATATCTGTGGAGTTTGAGAAAATTTGCAAGAAGTTTCTTTGGCAAGGCTCATCTAAAGGAAAGAAAATACATCTCATGGCCTGGGATAGAGTGTGTAAGCCTAAATAAATGGGAGGATCCAGTGTGCTTGATTTAAATATCCATAATCAAGCATTGGGAGCCAAGCTTGTATGGGGAATGTACACAAAACTGGAAGCTAAATGGGTCAGATTGATGAGAGCTAAATACTTGGATTCAACTGAAAAAGAGAGAATCTTTACTATTAAAAACCCCCCAAGGGGATTTGCAATCTAGAACTTCATTTTGAGGAGTAGAGACTTTATCTTACCCAAATTGTCTTGGCTTATTCATAATGGGGAAAAGGCTGACTTTTGGGAAGACTCGTGGTGTGGTCAGCCAAAGCTCTCAGATTGGGTCAAGTTGAGAGAAGCCAAGTCCTACCTAAAAGAGCATTGGGGATGTAAGGTAAAGGATTACTGGTGCCAGATAGAGAGATTCAATTCCCTCCTTTTGTCATGGTGAAGTACTAAGGACTGTGACATCCCTTAGGTTCAGAAAATTCTTTTGAAAAAACTCCTTGCTAGGAGAATGGTTGTCTACTCTAATCAGGAGGATGAAATTATCTAGATGGGCTCAAAGTCTGGTAGATATATAGCTAAGGAAGGCTATGATGCTGTATTTCAAAAGAGGAAGACAGTAGGGCCGTCTATCTTATGTTGGAGTGATGCGGTTCTCCCTAAAGCAGGAGCCTTCTCTTGGCTAGCGCTACATAGAAAAATCTTAATGGGGGATAGATTGAGAAGATTGGGTCTGGAAGCGAATGCCTCTTGTGTCCTTTGTAGTGAGAGTGAAGAATCTGTGGATCACCTCCTCCTTCATTGTAATTTTAGCAGAAATTGTTGGATGTGGTTCATGTAAAAAGTAAATTGGTTCTCTCCTTTGCCTAAAACACTATTGTCCATGTTTATCAGCTGGCCTATTCTTTTTCCAGACTCCTACTTTGCTTGTCTTTGGGAGATTGGACCCTCACTAATAGTCTGGCATTTATGGAGAGAGAGGAATTTTAGAATTTTTAAGAAGTAGGCTCTTTCTTGGAGTGAAGTGTGTGTCAAATTAGAGGAAGCCTTTGTAGAAGTTGCCAAGGCCAAGATTTCTAAGAAATCTAATAAGATGGACGATTGGTCTAAGTGGGATGATGTGGTTACAAGGAATTAGAGCTCCCTCAATTTGATCAGAGATAGAGTTAAAGGTTCCATAAAGGATAGACCTCCAGATAGAAACCTCATCAAATGGATCCCCCCTACCCGCCACTCCTTTAAGTTAAATTTTGATGGGGCAAGTAGAGGCAACCCAGGCCCCTCTGGGACAGGCTGTGTCATCAGACGGGTGGATGGCTCCCTAGTGGCAGCAAAGGCTTCAAAATTAATCGAAGGAACAAACAATGAAGCTGAAGTCTGGGCCCTTGTTCACGGTATTCAGCTAGCCATTGCTTTAGATGTTAAAGACGTCTAGATCAAGGGGGACTCGCTTATTATTATCAATGCTTTGAAGTCCAAAGGTTCAGATAATTGGAAGGTTAATTACATTCTGCAGTAGGCTGTCTCTTCCTTACCATTTTTTGATAACTACCTTATTTCACATACTTACAGAGAGGGAAATCAGGTGGCATACACATTAGTAAATCTAGCTATTGATCAATTATTAGACACGGAGGTCTTTTTTCCAGGTCAACGTGATCTGCCTTGTCAGCTAGTGAACACCTTAAAATATGATATGGAAGGAGTGCCACGACAACCCAGAGCTGGTTTCTCTTGCTTACCAGATTAGTACCGACACCTTTGAGAAGATGCAGCCACTAAGGGTAACATTGCTCAGTACAATAGTGGATAAGTTTGAGAAAATAGAAGATCCAAAACTCCCTGTGTTCTTTTTGACGGAGCAGTATCAGGCACAACTTGTTTCTGCTATTCGAATAGCTATAGATGCATCTGCTGGCCCAATTCTCTTTGATGTAAGTCTTCAGCTGGCCACAAAGATTTTGTCACTGTCAAGATATATGCATATTACTGCATTAAAAATGGTCTTAGTAATACAGAATATTCATCCTTCATTCCTTTACCTGGTGCCAGCAGTTAGGTTTCACTGGTCTGAGTTGTATGTTCTTTGGGGTTGAGGCCCTTGCCTCCCCTCTATCTTGTAATTGGTTTTATTTAATATAATCCATGGTATGGGTGGTTTACCACCTTTTTCTTTTTAAATATATATATATATATATATGGGTAATCTTAGTTTGGAAGTATTTATGTTTTTAATTCCTATACCATTCATTCTTGTTGTTTCTTTTTTGGTTATTTAAAATTATGAGCTTGTCTTTAGTCAGTGTAGATGCAAGGATTTGTGATTTCATTATGTAGTTCTACACATTGCACATGTTTAAAGGTCGTAAGTTTGATTTGTATGTCAGTTTTTAGATCTTTCCTGTCTGACTGTGATAATATTGTTTGTTATTTTACCTCTCTACTGTATTTGGTTTATTGTAAAATTGTCCAATTTATCTCCCAAAAGTTTACTGATAAGCTCAAACACAAGTATTCATATATTTAAATAAATTATGATTGATTATATTATATAATATCTTCTCTACGATAAATTTCAAACACAAAATTTTGTGGTTAAAGAAATGCTTCCTACACTAACCTACACTAACCTTGAGAGGAGTGTTATGCAAATTTCAAATCAGCTATTATAGAGATTTCAAGAAACACATGAAATAACATAAAAAAAAATAATAGTAAACCATAACTCAGTGATTTACATGGGGAAAACCCTTTCAGGAAAAAAAACCCCACACTCCAAAACTTGCACAATGTATTATCAAATCTTGAAACATATTACAACATACTTACGATGCAAGTTCTTACATGAATCTTTATCTCAACTCAATCTAGCAGAATTTGGTAGCATACAAACTTGCAAACTGAACTCTCACCAAAATGACTCTCTCAAAACACCAATTGTATATATAATATTACATTGCATATGAGAACCTTCTAGAGATAAAGCATTCCATTTTAGAAACATCTAATAAAATAGATAATAACACCCGTCATAAATCTAATAGCCAACTTATCTCTATCTCCATGCAAAAGATACCTCTCAAAATAGTTGCTTTGCACCTATTACAAAATCTTCTTTTTTTAGCTTGCTCTGCTTTTATTTCCATGCATGGTTGAGACACTTTTTTTTTAAAGCGCTTTATTTCTAACATTCTCCCACTTGTCGAACACCTTGCAAGAGCCTATAGAAAATGGGTAATTAATTGCTGGGGGCCGAAAGGTCCATTAATTTGAAACACCATCTGAACTTCTGTATGCACATGGGCTTTGTTAATGCATCTACAACATTCATTAAAGTTTCTACCTTCTCTAGTTTTACTCTGCCTCCTCGACCATATCTCTCATGAAATGATATTGTACATCAATGTGCTTGGTCCTTTGCTAAGGATATTGCACTTTGACTATCACAATACACTATCATTGTACCATGTTTGAACTCTATATCTAAACATAATCTTGTAAGCCAAATGGCTTCCTTGCACGCATGAGTAGCTACCATATACTCTACCTCCATAGTGGACAAAGTGACCACAACCTATCGCTTGCTCATCCAACTGATTGCGCCATGAAATAATATAAACACATATGCACTGGTGGATCTTCTGCTATCAACATCACTAGCCTAGTCTGAATCCACATAGCTTCTAATATCCAAGGAATGTTGGTCTCCTGTTCCATGAAAACATATAGAGTACTTTGAGGTACCCTGCAAGTATCTGAAGAATCTCTTTACTGCACCCCAATGTGCTCTTCCTAGATTAGACATGTATCAGGAAAAAAATCCTAGTGCTTGTGCAATGTCTAGTCTTGTATAGACCACAACATACATTAAGCTTTCAACTACACTCTGGTATGGTGCTCAGTTCATGTCTTCCATCTCCAATGGGGTTGTTGGACAATGTGAGAAAAACAACTTCATTCCCATCATAACGGGAACACATAATGGTCTAGAATCCTACTTATTAAATCTTCTTAGAATAGTATCCACATACTTACTCTGTGCAAACCAAAGCTTTTTGTTTTGACTATCGCTTCTAATCTCCATCACTCAAATGTTTCTTGCTGTACAAAGGTCCTTCATTTAAAACTTTGCTAAGAGTTGAGATTTTAATTCTGCAATCAAACCCTTTCCTTTGCCAATAAACATGTCATCAACATACAAGGAAATAACAAAGAAATGATCACCATTAGATTTGAAATACACACATTGATTGTAACATACTAACTCATATAACATGGAATTACTCAGAAAATTTACTAAGAAAGTAAATGAACATGTTCAACCATAGGTGAATTTATTTTCAACATTTGCATAATCACATAAAATTAAATGCATATCTTTTTTGACTATTTTTCAACCTTGAAAAATCACAATATATTCAAAGATAAAAATCATAGTGAAATCATTTCACTTTAAATTTATAAATAATTGACACTTTGCAATTTGAATAATTTTATATAAGTTTGAAAAATCATAAGTCATAACATGAAGCATATTGCATCTAGAATACGGTATCTATCTCACAAGTCTCGGGGAGTCTTCTACTATAGAGGGAGAGCATCATCCAAGTGCTTTTCCTCAAATCACAGACTAATGGTTCCCCACTCATCTTCCATCTAGAAGTGGCCATACCCTTCACGAATAGTATAGACATAAGGAACCAACTGGTTGCCATCTAAATTCTAGTGTTGTTTCCTATGCAAATCAATTGACCATACTATTAGTTTTAGAACATACAACTGAGAGGGGGGGTGAATCAGTTGTCACCAAAATCATGTTCCTTATTCACTTTAAAACCTTCTTATATTTCAACAGCATATTAATGATTCAATCATAAAAGCATAATGCAATAATTCAAGAGCAAAAACAAATTCAACACATATAACACCAATATTTTAATGTGGAAAACTTGGTTAAGGGAAAAAACATGGGGTGACTAACCCAAGATTTTATTCTCTATTAAAAGAATATGAAGAGTGAAATGGCACTTGCTAGTTTACGGCTCACTGCCCAAACACACTACTCACAAGAGGCCCACTGCCTACAAGTGACACACTATTTACAAAAGAATATGAGTGTTACGTACTTGAACTGAAGATTAGCATCTTTACTATGCTTGAGTTAGTTCCATTTAAGCTCAACACCTCTACTCTTCTTTTCATTCCTCTTCACTACCACCTTCTCATCATGACCACAAGGATACATTTGAATGACTTTGCAACTCTTATTTATACATGACATCAACTTTGGAATAATCATCAAAGTTGGCACAACAACACTTATTTTATTATAGAGCAATTAAAAAAATACAACTTGACTTATTAGAAAAACTTCATGCGCATCACTACATTGTGGGTCACACATAGCTGGGAGTTCAATCTTCTTCAAGGAACACGCCATGCTTCACAAAACATCTTCAAGATCATCCACAACATGCGTAAATCTTCTGGTCAGCCAAGACTAGGTAGAACACCATCACCCAAAGGTAAATCTTCAATCACGAAATCTTCAAAGCGGACTACCAACACAAATTGGACACAATCTAGAGACCCCCACAAGCTTGCTTGAATCACCAAGAACATCTGCACCACTTCTGCTTACTATAATCATTCGCATCTTCATCTAGAACCTCAAGAACACTGTCAGTCATCACTGTCACATTAGAAGGATTTCTTGTGGACCTCCAAACCATGAACCAATTGAGTTGTCAATTCAAATTAGCCTCCCAAACATGCCACCAGATCCGTAGAACATGATATTGTATTTTTGGATCTCACTGGACCTATTTGTGTCACTCTGTCACCTCTGAACAGTTACCAGAACCAGTTTTACTCTCATGGCCATAACTCCTCCACATTTTCATACAGGCCTCTCAAATCTTGACTGGATCATCTTCAAACACATATCTACAAACCCTTTGATTTTTAATCTCTGATCTTCATCTAGCTGGGATCTTCACTTCATAGAGTTTCACTGTCTTTACTATTATTCTCTATTTCTGATAGGACTAATTTTCTCAATATCCTCAGTACACAACTCATCCAACCCTTGACATCAATACAATAGGAGTATGTTGACATCAATGACAACACTGGTTAGGCCAATACTTGCAACAATCTCCCCCTTTATCATTGATGGCAACATATAATGTGAAAAACTATTTTGACCATCAAGACAAGAACTTCTCCTCACTGATTGACATAGCTCCCCCTATCAACAACAACCATTCACATGTCTTCTCTTCCTTTATTGCTCCCCCTTTGATCAGCATCCACTTTTTGTTTTCCATATGTCTTCTCTCCCCCTTTGACATCAATGGCAAAGGGCACATACTTGCAACCACTTCTCATATTTCAGAATCATACTAACTGTTCCCCCTGACTAGAAGCTTCCTAACATCAATCCCAGATCACAAGATATGACTGTGGGATCCACTGGACTGATGCACATCAGTGCACCTTAATTCAGAACCGGAGGGGTAATAACCCCTAACTTCTCCCTAAGATACTCAAAAGTGTCCTTAGGTAGAGGTTTGGTAAAAATGTCTGTAATCTGATCCTTTGAGGGCACAAACTCCAATTTGACTTCATTCTTGTTCACCTGCTCTCTCAAAAAGTGAAACTTGATGGATATATGGTTTGTCTTTGAATGCAACACTGGATTTTTTGATATGTTTATTGCACTTGAATTATCACAGAAGATTGTGATAGGTTATTCATACTCCACTCTGATATCTCTTAGCATTTGCTTTATCCACAATCCTTGAGTGCAACTACCTGTTGCTGCAATATACTCTACTTCTGTAGTGGATAGAGATATTGCCTCTTATTTCTTGCTTAGCCAAGAAACCAGTCTTTTTCCCATAAAGAATGCACCACCATTGGTGCTCTTTCAGTCATCCACATCTCCTACCCAATCAGCATTTGTATATGCATGAAGAGAGAAATCATGCTCCTTAGGATACCATAATCCATACTTAACTGTTCCATTCAAATATCTAAAAATTCTCTTGATTGCCATGACATGAGACTCTCTAGGATCAACTTGGAATCTGGCAACAAGACCAACAACATTCACAATATTAGGTCTAGTTTGAGTAAGGTAGAGCAGTCCTCCAATCATTGACCTATACTTTTTCTGATTAGCCTTAAGGAATTCATCATCTTTACTCAGCTTACATCTGGTTTCCATGGGAGTATTCATTGCCTTTGAATCTTCCATCCCAAATTTCTTCAACAATTCTTTCACATATTTGGTCTGTGATATGAAGATTCCTTTTTTTGTTTGAGTGATTTACAAACCCAAGAAGATATTCATTTCCCCAAACATAGACATCTCAAATTCACTTTGCATCTGATTTGCAAAAGTCTTGCACATACTATCTTTCCCTCCAAAAATGATATCATCAACAAATACTTCAGCAATCAAGATATTTTCATGATCAATCTTAAAATATAGATTACTATCAGCATTACCTTTGTTGAAACCAATCTTCAAAAGATATTTGTCCAATCTTTCATACCAGGCTCTTGGGGCTTGTTTGAGTCCATACAATGCCTTCTTCAACTTGCAGACCATATCTCCATTATTAGACAATTGAAATCCATCCAGTTGCTCAATGTATACCTCTTCTTCCAAATCACCATTCAGGAAAGTAGACTTGACATCCATTTGATATACCTTGAAATATCTGAAGGCATCAAAGGCAAGAAATAATCTGACTACTTCAATTCTTTCCACTGGAGCAAAAGTTTCTTCAAAGTCAACTCCTTCTACTTGAGAATAACCCTTATAGACAAATCTGGCTTTGTTTCTTACTACTTCATCATCTTTATTTAGTTTATTCCAGAAGACCCACTTAGTCCCAATCACATTTTTATTCTTAGGTCTAGGAACAAGATCCCAAGTGTGATTCTTTTCAATTTGCTTTAATTCTTCCTCCATTGCTTTAACCCAACTTTCATCATTGCATGCTTCACTTACTATTTTTGGTTCAATCTTTGAAATCAAACAATACTTTACTGAATCTTGAGCAATTTTTCTTCTTGTTTGAACACCTTTGCTTCTATCTTCTATGATCTAATCTTTAGAATGATTCAGTCTTACATACCTAGGAGTTTTGGGATTCTCTTGCACTTCTAATTCTTGGACAGGTTCATCCAAACTTGTCTCTTCTTCTTGTATTTCTAGATTCTTCAGATCAGCCTAAATCTGAACTAGAGTTGGGACTTGTTCTCCTTGAGATGAGATATCATTTTGATCATCTGCTTCATACTATAATACCTTGAGGGACTTTCCATCCCTTCATCAACCTTCACATTTGTACTTTCTACAATCTTTCTCAATCTCTTGTTATAACACTGGTATGCTTTGCTTTGAGTAAAATATCCCAAGAATATTCTTTCATCACTTCTAGTATCAAACTTGCCAAGGTCTTCATCTCTTTTGATATAGCATTTACTACCAAAGACTCTAAAATAATTCACAGTAGGAGTGATGCCAAACCAAAGTTCATAAGGGGTCTTACTAGTATTGCCTCTGATTTGTACCAGATTAAGAGTATAGATAGTAGTGCTTACAACTTCTCTCTAATAGATCTGAGGAACATTTGCTTCCATCATCATGGTCCTAGATGCTTCCTGGATGGTTCGGTTCTTTCTCTCCACTACTCTATTCTACCGTGGAGTCCTTGGAGAAAATAACTATCTCTTTATCCCATGTTTCTCATAGAATGTTATGAACTCTTTGGATGTGAATTCTCCACCTCTATCAGACCTGAGGCATTTTATGTTTATGCCAATTTCATTTTCTACCATATTCTTGAATATTTTGAACTTCTCAAGTGCTTCAGATTTCTCTTTCAAGAAAGTCACCCACATCATCTGGGAGTGGTCATCAATTAGCAACATGAAATACCTATCTCCTTGTAGACTCCCGATTCTAGCTGGACCACAGAGATCAGTGTGCATCAAGTCTAACAATTCAATTAAAGATTGTTCTTTACTTTTGAATGTGACTCTGCTCTGCTTACCCAACTGACATTCTTTGCACAAACTGTTAGCAGGTTTCACCAGTCTTAGAAGATCTCTTACAACCTGAGTGTTGCTTATCTTGATGATATTATCAAAATTCACATGACACATTCTCCTATGCCACAACCAACTCTGATCAATTTGAATAAATAAGCAACTTTTGCCAGTAGCAACCAAGTGAAAGATGTTACCTTTTGTTTGTGTACCAGATGCAATCTCAGTTCCAGAGCTTTCAAAGATCTTGCATTTTCCATTTTTGAATTGGAGATCAAAGCCTTTGTCCACCAATTGTCCAACACTAAGAAGATTATGCTTCAGACCTTCAACATACATAACATCACTAGTTTTGTTCTTTCCATCAAAAGAAACGGTTCATCTACCTCTAATTCTGCTAGCAGAATTATCTCCAAACTTTACAACTCCACCTTCATATCTTTCCAAGCTTAAGAACTTACTCTTGTCACCAGTCATATGGTGAGAGCATCCACTGTCAATAACCCATTCATCCTTTTCTTCAACCTGAGTAGCCAAAACACTTTCTATCATCATACTATTGGCAGATTCAATAGGCATTGGATCTTCTTCTTTGATGGCAATAAACACCCAGTCACTTCTAGGTTTGTTTCCTATCTCAGATTCATCATCTGTTACTCCATCATCATCTTCTTAAACATAGTAACACTTCTTATTGAGGCAAAATGACCAATCTTATTGCAGGCAAAGCATTTGAAAGGTAATTTTCCTTCATACTTACTAGATCCTCTTGGCAATCTCTTTGCAATAAGAGCTTCAAGTTGTTCATCTTCTAACTCATCTTCTTCCAGATCTTTCCTTCTTTATCATACCATGTTGATTTCCTTAAGGAACTTTCTCTAGGATCATATCTCTATTTGCCTTTTGTATAGACACTAGCTTTGAATGCAGATTCAGTCTTGGGAAGTGCATCACCAAACTGAACCAACTCAAATGTAGATATCTTACCAACCAATTGATCCCTTGTAATAGTTGTTAAAGATCTGATTCCCTCAATAGCAGCAGCTTTATGTTTGTAAGTAGGAGGTAGAGATATGAGAAATTTGGCAACAATCTCATCTTCATCCAATATTCCACCAGCACATCTAATGCCACATACAAGCTCATTTACTTTTGACATATATGAAGTGATATTCTCATCTTCACTCATCTTCAAGTTTTTAAACGTTCCTTTTAGACTTTGCAGCTTGGCACACTTAACATATTTGTCTCCTTCATAAAGATTTTCCAGCTTTGTCCAAATTTCATAAGCAATTTTCAAATCCATAACATTTATCAGCTCTGAATCAGTCAAGGCACTCAGTAGGGCTTCTTTAGCTCAAAGATTATTGTCTGCATCTCTAACTTCATCCATAGCTGTTGGACCATTCTTTAGGGGAACATATTTAGTTGTAGTTATGTTCCAATACTGATTTCCCATGCATTGTAAGTGACATTCCATGCGGCTCTTCCAAAGAGTGTAGTTTGTTTCATCAAACCTTGGACTATCCTTCTTGTAGGATGACATCCCGGATCTCCTCAAGTAGTTAAGCTTCTTCTAGAGGAACTTAGCTCTGATACCAATTGTTGGCTTTAGGATAGACAATTGAGAGAGGGGGTGAATCAGTTGTCACCAAAATCTTGTTCCTTATTCACTTTAAAACCTTCTTATATTTCAACAACATATTAATGATTCAATCATGAAAGCATAATGCAATAATTCAAGAGCAGAAACAAATTCAACAAATATAACACCAAGATTTTAATGTGGAAAACCCAGTTAAGGGAAAAACCACGGGGTGACTAACCTAAGATTGTATTCTCTGTTATAAGAATAAGAAGAGTAAAATGGCACTTACCAGTTTAGGGCTCAATGCCCAATCACACTACTCACAAGAGGCCCAATGCCTATAGGAGACACACTATCTACAAAAGAATATGAGTATTACATACTTGAACTAGAGATTAGCATCTTTACTATGCTTGAGTCAGTTCCATTTAAGCTCAACACCTCTGCTCTTCTTTTCGCTCCTCTTCACTACCACCTTCTCATCCTAACCACAAGGATACGTTTGAATGACTTTGCAACTCTTATTTATATATGACATCAACTTTGGAATGATCATCAAA
Organism: Cunninghamia lanceolata; assembly: GCA_027924645.1. Lineage (NCBI taxonomy): Eukaryota > Viridiplantae > Streptophyta > Pinopsida > Cupressales > Cupressaceae > Cunninghamia > Cunninghamia lanceolata. The sequence continues at coordinate 7,009,894 of BSBN01000635.1, read as the reverse complement.
GTTGGCACAACATACACTTATTTTATTACAGAGCAATTATAAAAATAGAACTTGACTTATTACAAAAACTTCATGCACATCACTACACTGTTGGCCACACATAGATGGGACTTCAATCTTCTTCAAGGAACACACCATGCTTCGCAAAACATCTTCAAGATCATCCGCAGCATGCGCAAATCATCTGGTCGAACAAGACTAGGAAGAACACCATCACCCAAGGTAAATCTTCAATCACAAGCTCAATCTTCAAAGTGGACTACCAACACAAACTGGACATAATCTAGAGACCCCCACAAGCTTTCTTAAATGACCAAGAACATCTGCACCACTTCTACTTACTGTAATCATTCACATCTTCATCCAGAACCTCAAGAACATAGTCGATCATCACTGTCACATTAGAAGGATTGCTTGTGGACCTCTAAACCATGAACCAATTGAGTTGTTAATTCAAATTAGCCTCCCAAACATGTCACCAGATCTGCAGAATATGATATTGTATTTTTAGATCTCACCAGACCTATTTGTGTCACTCTCTCACCTCTAAACAGTTGCCAGAACTGGTTTTTCTCTCATGGCCATAACTCCTCCACATTTTCATGCAAACCTATCAAATCTTGATTGGATCATCTTAAGACACATATCTACAAACCCTTTGATGCGTAATCTCTGATCTTCATCTAGCTAGGATCTTCACTTCATAGAGCTTCACTATCTTTACTGTTCTTCTCTATTTCTGATAGGACTAATTTTCTCAATATCCTTAGTACACAACTCATCCAACCCTTGACATCAATGCAATAGGAGTATGTTGACATCAATGACAACACCGGTTAGGCCCATATGTGCAACACATACAACTCTAGACAATCTTCTAGCTAAGTATGATCATTCTGATAGGTTACACAATCTAGACATGGTGAACTGACTAATGCATGTAGAGACAGATGCATCACTTTGGGCAAAGTTTCTTTATAAATAGACATTTGTAATAAACGTAGTCATGTGTTCACACACCTCTAACTCCACTTGGAAACTACTGTTGGAAAAGGTTCCACTAACCTTGTAAATTCCAATATTGTATTTATCCCATTTATTATTTGTTATTTTGTAATTACCCACAAGGCAATGAGGTTGTCTCTTTGACAGTGGTTATTTTGGAGTTATTGACAGGAGTTATGGAGCAATATTTACTAATTGACAAATGTAAAAATCATGAGCAAATGAGGGTAGGCATTCCCCTTGGAGAATTTGCTATTTTTAGCTTGTATGACAACTTGTCATAATGTGGTGTAAGTGGATTTATGGCAGCTACAAGTTGTCAAAAGATTCCATGCATGTATGATGCATGTAACACCCATTATTAGTTGTGGTTGCTATTAGTAGCCTCAGGCTTCCATATTGGGAAGATTCTTTGTTAGTGGTATCTATGACTATTATGACACGTCATAAGATGCTTTTGCATGCTATTCTTGGACCTGGGAGCCCAACCTTACATGGGCAAGTTATTGCCACTTGGTGGTTTCATGTAGACACCATTTAATGCTTGCATGTGGGGTTGTTGGAGGAGAGAGAAAGTAGACACCCAAATTGGAGGGAAACTTCTCTATAAATATTTGTCATTGTATTTGTTATTGTGTGTGAGATTTTTGGTACTTAGGTGCTGCTGGGATACTATCAGATTGAAGACTGGTGGAGAGGGTTAGATAGTGATTGTATTGTATGAATCTTTTACAGATTAATACAAGCTTGTGCCTCTTTCCTGGTGGAGTATTTTACCTGCAAAGTTTTTCTCCACGTAAACACTGTGCTGTGTTCAATTTTCTATTTTGCATGTTTCTGGGTTTGCATATTTTCTTTTGCATGTTGAAATCTCCATTGGTAAAACACAGTTAAGATTGTAGAAATTACATTTAAATCAGATTTCCATTTGTGTAGTTGTGCCTTTCATTTGTATCAACTACCACATGCTACAATTTAACTTGCTTGACTAGTATCTCTAGACATAAATTATCTTGACTAGACTCAAATCCTACTTAGTTTGACTTAGAATTTAATACTTAATCTAGGATATACATAATATATGGGTTTAGGTGACTTTAAACTTTCAGAGAGTCCCTCTTTGCATACTTGCGAATACTAGGCTCTATGACTTCCTGTTATTCTACTCAATGACCCAAAGATTGAGCATTCTTGTCTAACATATCAAGTTTTTGACTCTATTATGAAATCATTTAATTTATCATAAGTGCTTCATAGACTCTTCCTAAATTATACTTGTCTTGATCTCTAGTTTCTTGACCATTCACTATCGACCATAATAATCAATAGACTAATTCAATGCTATAACCAATTTAAGAGTTTACAAGCTTTCTTAACCCTTCTAGGTCAAATCTAGGGATTTAACTTCTCTATCCCAACACATTGGAATATCAATACTCTTGTCCAAAACTAAGAATTTATAATAATATAACATGGAAACAATAACCTCTATTCTTCTCTTGACCACTTGGGCATTGTTTGAATTCAAATTTCTCAAAATGTGAATAAAACTAGTACACAAGGTATATCCTCATTCATAAAAGATCTTAATGAATACTATCATTATCATAACTAATCTTTGACTAAGTTCAATCTTTCAACCTAAATAGGTTTGAGTCCAAAATAATAGTATAATATTTTCAACCTCTTGGTAGATTCTTAAGTCCATCGACTTCCGATATAGGATAGGTTATGAACTCATATTTAACATCCTTTGTATATCATGATAATGCTTATCATTATTGTATAATACATATGTGATATTATATCACTATACTCAGGTGTTTTCAATAATATCAATATCATTTATAAATATTCTATATAAGTGAAACTCTATCACCATAACTTTTGATTATAACATAAAAAATTATACATATAAATCATTATAAAAAGTGAATCAATCATTGTCAAAACTTTCTATAATATTCCTCATCTTGACTCCTAGGGTTATATCTATGTCTTCAAAAAGTTCAGTCTCTGCACTTTATATATAACTTAAACTAGTTATAACACTGTGACTTTAATAGAATATGGCCACTATACCTGGTATTCAAAAGTGAAAAAAAATAATAATCTTGTCTCTACATTTTATATACTAGTTGTCTACTCAGATTCAATGTTTTGACAACTAACAATAACCTATGTTTGCTCAGGTAAATAAGGTTAAAAGACAAGTTACTATAGACCGAAAGTCTCTGAAATAATCAATGTTATTCATAACATTTTCCATAATCCAATGTCTATCAAAGAAACAAAGTTTATAACATATACTCTCTAAGGATTTGATGATACAAATGATGGCAAGAGAAAAGTTATCTTCCATAGTATTCCTGAAGTAAACTATAATATCTATTTATTTATCCTCTATGGTTTTATACTGCTATGCAAAGATATTAAATTGTATCTCTCAAAAACATTTGTACTTTTTTATGACATGCATCTGTGTGTGGTTTCATCACATCTTTATATGTTCATACAGAATTGGAATAATGCAGTTTAAATAATGCAATTATTATCTTATAATAGATATCCTTACTTTCAAGTGTTGACTACTTCCCACGAAGCTCTCGGTGCTCACAAATCTCTCTATACTCATGAAGCTCTCTATGCTCGCAAAGCTTTTTGTGCTCACGAAGCTCTCTGTGCTTACGAAGATTTCTATTCTCATGAAGGTTTCACTCCTTTGCACTTCGAGTGGCATACTCCCACAGACCAAACCCAATGCATCCAATTTCCCTCGATACTATAGCCTATTAAGAGGCTTACTCTTCATATCCGTGGTTATCCTTCCTACATCAATGCCTATTATCACTCTCAAATGGCATGCAAAAACGATGATAGTGTAATTGGTCATTAAGACCACTCCCAAATTGTTTGAAAAGATCCTCCTTTCTCTCCATAACCAAGATGGAGGAAGGAGTTGAGTTCCCACACAATAATATGAAGTGGTTTTGCATTAAGTTTGTAACACACTACGTTATTTAAAATGCTCAATGGCTACAAAAGAATTATTGTAAACTTATAAATCATATTAAATAGATATTTAATAACAAAATATCAGTGTATACAATGTATACTTAAATTGTCTCTAACACATGATATGATATGAGAATGGGGTCGAGGTATTCTTCCCCTCTCAAAATTGCTTAAACGTCAAAATAGATAATCAACATAATAGAATTCCAATCGAGAATTATTGATAATAGAGTAGTTTAACTACTAGTAATTAATTGTTCTAGTAATATAATATATATTCATATCACAAAAATAAATAATGATTGTCAACCATTTCCTTGGTGATGGTCATGTTCTAACCTAAATTGGTTTTTGACAATAACCTCATCATAATGAATCTAGTTGACAATCAATGATTTGTCAAGTCAGAACCAAACTTAGACCAATTGGTCAAACATAACTTACCATACTTAATGAAGGTTCACTAAACTATGAAATCATGAGAATTATATGGCAAACAATCCATTCTTATCCATATGTTTATTCTGTTCTCTTTCTCGAAGGGTGGAAAGCCTATTTCCTAGTTACAACTTACAATCACCAAACTTGGATTAATGCATCGTTAGTCAATCCATAAACCTTATGAATAAATAATCATGGCATCTTATAATCATATGTCTAATTTCTAATCATATAAACATAAACTCATGATATCATTGATTTATCCTGACATTTTCACATAACATCAAATAATTAATTCATGCATAATTAACTATGAATTACATTCAAGTAAAAAGTAAAATATATTCAAAATTTGGGGGGTGACATAACTCCTCCCATAAGATTCACCATCCTCGATGATCTAGTGTATCAAAAATGAAAAGATAATGTTTTTGTTCAACTTTAAAAAGCATAAAACAAACAAGGAAATCTTTGATAAAAATCATGGTAATCTTCCCATGTGGCACTACCCTCTACATACTAGTCATATTGGATCTTGTACTGTGTAAACTCTCTATTATGCAAGTGGAGCTTACAAAATTTGAGCTCCTTGAGAGGCTCAATCATGACCACTCCTAGGTCATGTACCTATAAAGAATTCCAATCAAGAATATGATTATCACCTATTATATACTTTTTCAAATATGAAACATGAGAAACATTGTGCATCCTGGCAAGAGTTGGTGGTAGAGCAATTTTGTAGGCAACCGAATTTATCACTTCAAGAACTTTGAAGGGTCCTACATATTGAGGAGCTAGTTTGGAAAACTTCCCAAACTTAATGGAACTATTCTGAGGTTTAACCCTCAAAAGAACTTTTCCTCCAACTGAGAATTGCCTTGGTGTATGCTTGGCATGAATGTAACTTTTATGTCTATCATTTGCTTCTGCAAATTTATTTCTAATTAGCTTAATCTATTCTTCCATTTCTGATAACATTTCTAGACTAATGCTAATCCTATCCTGTAGCTTGTCCCAACTTATAGGAGTTGGGCATCTTCTTCTATACAATGCTTCAAATGGAGCCATCTTAATAGTAGAATGATAGGAGTTGTTATATGCAAGCTCCACAAGTAGTAAATATTCTTCCCACTTGTATTTCTGATCCATGCATTACATCTACAACAAATCTTCTAGAACTTGATTTACCCTCTCAGTCTAACCATATGTCTCAGGGTGATAAGCTGAGCTTATATTGAGTTGAGTTCCTAGCACTGAGAATAAAGTTTTCCAAAATCATGACGTCATGCATGCATCTTTATCTGAGATAATTTTATGAACTCCATGCAATCTAAACACTTCTTTCCCAAACTTGCGAGCTAAAACTGGTGCTCCATCTATTAGATTCTTAGGTATAAAATGAGTTACCTTGGTGAGCTTGACCACCACCACTAAAATAGCATCATGTCTGTTTCATGACATTGGGAGACCTTGAACAAAGTCCATACTAATGATCTACCACTTCCACTTTGGAATATCATGTGGATACAGACGTACTATTCACTACAACAAATCCCTGTGATTAGCTCCTTTTTTTGCTCCATTTTTTGCTTCCACCCACTATTTTAATGTATTTTTCTCTAATTTTTTGAAAATGTTGGCGCCATTTATTGGGATGGCACTATTTTTAGCATTTTTGGCACTGATTAGATCAAGTAGGCACTAATTCAGGCACTAATTAGCACCTACTTTAGTGCCCAATTTAGTTCCTACTTGAGCACCCAATTTAGCACCTAATTTAGTGCCTACATTAGGCCTGATTTACAACCTGATTTAGTGCCTGATATAGCATCTGATTTAGCGCCTAACTTAGCACATAGTTTAGCACCTAATGTAGCACCTAATTTATGGTTACTTGGGTTTAGGAGTATTATTTAGGGTTTAAGGTTTATGGTTTTAGGGTTAGGGGTTAAGGTTTAGAGGTTTAGGGTTTAGGGTTTAGAGAGAGATAGAGGACCAATAGGGAGATATAGAGGAGATCGAGGGGAGAGATAGGGAGATAGAGAGTGAGGGATATGGCCAGAGAGATAGGGAGAGAGATTGAGAGGTAGAGGGACAAAGGCGATAGGGAGAGAGGGGAGAGATAGGGAGATAGAGGTTTATGGTTACTTGGGTTTAGGGTGTAGGGGTTTAGGGTTTCTCGGGTTTAGGGGTTAGGATTTAGGGGCATTATAATTTAGGGTTTAGGGTTTATTGTTTAGGGGTGAGGGGTTCAGGTTTAGAGGTTTCGGGTTTAGGGTTTATAGAGAGAGAGGAATGATAGGGAGATATAGAGGAGATTGTGGAGAGAGATAGGGAGATAGGGAATGAGGCACATGGCTAGGGGCATAGGGAGAAAGATTATTGAAAGGTAGAGGGATGATAGAGATAGGGAGATAGGGGAGAGATTAGGAGATAGAGGTTTAGAGTTGCATGGATTTAGGGTTTAGGGTTGCTTGGGTTTGGAGATAGTTAGATAAAGAGAGAGAGGAGACAAATAGGTAGAGAAAGAGGAGACATAGAGGGGAGAGATAGGGAGATAGAGAGTGAGAGAGATATCTGGAGAGATAGGGAGAAGGATTGAGAGGTAGAGGGATGATAGAGATAGGGAGATAGGGGTTTAGGGTTTCTCAGGTTTAGGGTTTAGGGGTTAAGGGTTAAGGTTTAGCAACATTATTTAGGGTTTATGGTTAATTAGTGTTTAGAGGTTTGGGGTTTAGTGTCTAGAGAGAGGACCAATAGGGAGATATAGAGAATGAGGTACATGGCTAGAGACATAGCCATAAGAGATAGGGATATGGAGAGTGAGGGACATGGCCAGAGACATAGGGAGAGAGATTGAGAGGTAGAGGAATGATAGAGATAGGGAGATATCAAGATAGAGGTTTAGGGTTGCTTGGATTTAGTGTTTAGGGTTTAGGGGTTTGTCAGGGTTTAGGATTTAGGGGTTAGGGCTCAGGGCTTAGGGGCATTATTTAAGGTTTAGAGGTTTAAGGTTGCTCAGGTTTAGGGTTTAGGGGCATTATTCAGGGTTTACAGTTGCATGTCAAAAGAAGTCTCTCTATCTCTCTCTAAATCCCTCAACCTTAAATAATGCCCCTAATCCCTAACCCATAACCCCTAACCGTAAACCCTAAACGGCCTGAGCAACCCTAAACCTCTATCTCCCTATCTCTCCCTTATCTTCCTCGACTCTCTATCATCCCTCTACCTCTCAATCTCTCTCCCTATCTCTCTAGACATCTCACTCACTCTCTATCTCCCTATCTCTAGTCCCTTTGTCTCCTATATCTCTCCCAATCTATCTCCTCTCTAGTCTTTCTACCTATCTATCTCTCCCTATCTCTTTCCTCTCTCTCCCCTATCATTCCTCTATCTCCCTAACTCTCTAGATATCTCTCTAGTCACTGTCTATCTCCATATCACTCCCCTCTGTCTCCTCTATCTCTCCCTATCTATCTCCTCTCCATCTTTCTCTGCATAGCTAGCTTTGCCTATCTCTCTATCTCTTGCCTCTCTCCCCCTATCATTTGACCTATATATATCTTCCTATCTCTCCCTTAATATATTAATTCTCCCTCTCCCTTATCGATGAAGGAAATGAACAAGACAACTAGGACTCTCTCTCTCTAGTCTCTTCCTCTTTGCCTCTATCCATCTCCCTTATCAACAAAGCAAATGGAAACAAGAAAACTAGGACATGAAATTAAAAGAGGGATGAGGATATAAATTGGCAAGATGAAATGGAAAAAAGATAAAACTAAAGTTCATTGGATGGGAAGAATGATGAGAGGAGAGGTGGAAAATACTAAAATAGGGAAAAATTGGTGGGATCTAAAGGGAAATTGGAAAGGAAAAGGAAAACTAGCTAGGAAAGCTAGGAAAAGGATTTAACTAGGAGAGAGAGAGAGAGAGAGAGAGAGAGAGAGAGAGAGAGAGAGAGAGAGAGAGAGAGAGAGAGAGAGAGAGAGAGAGAGAGAGAGAGAGAGAGAGAGAGAGAGAGAGAGGTTTTCTCATAATGCATTAGTTAATCACACACTTCACATTTGACATCATGCTAAAAGGATCAAATAAGTTTTGTATTTCTTCTCAACTATTTCATTTCTCTATCTTAAAATTACTTAATATCTCAATTTTTTATTGTACTCTCAGCTCCTTGTACTTTAAAGTTTAATTAAATCTAGGATTGGACTTAAATCTTCTATTATAGGGTATGATTTATTTCCCTACATTTTTTTGTACTTGTAATTTTCATACCTATGTTTAGGATAAAAAAAGATTGATTTTTTATTTTGAGATTTTTGTGGTTTGTATTTGTTGGAAACAACCCAATGCCTTTAATTTTGCATTCCTAAGAAACATCTAGAATCCTTATTCTTGTATATATTTCCAAAATCCAATTTTGTTTTTCTGTTTTAGGAGTAGGGTTTAACGATTTATAGAAAAAATTAATCCATTGTCATGTTCTTGTGTTGACAGTTTGTTGTTGGTTGTCGATCCTTTAAGTCACAACCTTAAGTCTTGATGTCCATGGGTTGACCGGGCCCTTAGCCTAGTCATTACCTATTCCCACTGGTAATTCCTAAAGTCTTATAAAATGAAAATCACACCATCATGGAGCATGTCAAGATGACATCATACCCAGCCAGAACACTGTAACAAGCCACCACCTATCCATGTAACCTTTTCCTGCAAAGTATCTGCCTTATCCAACGGTTGTACGCCAGTGCAGGGGAATCTTTTCATAAGGAATATTCACCACGAGATGGTGAGGTAGAGACACATGGCATCCACCGATTAAAAAGTAAGTGTCATAAAGGAACATGGGTGCTATGTCTCACCATCGTGTGGTAGGTATATGGTGGGCCCTCCTCAACTGTAACACTGCGAAGAAGTGACACGCATCCAGTCTATGCTGAAGACTTGGCTCATTCCCATTGAATGATGACTTGTCAACCAAGATGACTAAGATTGTCAAATCTAGTCAGTGAATCAAAGCCATATATTTTAGGAAAGATAACGAAAGATCAATGGTCCAAATTCAAAAATACAAACAATGAATATTTTCAAATGACTGTGGCACAAGTAGAGCTATGGTTGCCATGACCTCCATTAATATACAGAGTGGTACAGGAATTCAATGTTATAACAACATAATTCAAGTTATTTCATGTCATTCTTCAAGAAGCAATTGTATTCAGAGTTGGAGAATCATCAGAACAAGCAAAGAGAAGCAATTCAAAGCCTCTGTGATGTCCAAAAATAGTAATTTATTGTCTCTCCCCTACACTTAGTTTTCTATCTGCAAGAATTCTCTGAAACATTTAGGGCAGCCATTAATTACATAAACCCTAGGTTGCCTGCATAAAACACAAAATGAGTTAGTCTAGTGAAGCTTTGACCTCCAAATGCAACCTTGATGAAGACATCATGATTCAGTGTCCTGGCTCATCTAAAAGACCTTTGACAAATTTAGGAGAGGTTGGTAGAAATGATAAAATATATGACCTTTGTGTAGATTGTAGAGATGCTAGGCTCCCTATGCCTGCTTGGAGTCTGTTTGAGCATTGGCACAAACAAAGTGACTATAGAGCCCCGATCTACCACACTTGGACATTAGACTTGGCCAAATTGATATGCCCTAATGTCTTCATAAACATAGACTTAGTGAGAGTTGTAGCAACTAGGTATGACCCTAAGACCATGTCTGTCTTGTCTAGAAATGGTAGTGTTATCATTAGATTCACAAAGGCCTACATTGCTATTGTCTTCAATCTTAATTCTACTGCTGGTATACATATAGACTTGAATGCTTTTAGAGAAAAATACAGAGGTCTTAGGTATGCATATAGATCTTACAACTTGGGAAAGCATAGATTAAAGGGGGTTGATGGAGCTCTGATCAAAATCCCTGTCACAGAAGAGGAACCTCTCCAATGTAGCCTATTCATGGAATATTTTGTTAAAACTTATCATAGCTTGTGTCATGTGCTTAGGAGAGATTCATCAGATAGAATTTTGGTGCCTCTAGTGATGATGGAAGTATATATCCAAGATTATGAAGCTGATAAGCCATATGATTATGCAGGGTACTTGTTAAATAAGATGCATGAACAAATGATGGCCATTAAGAACAATATGTATACTCCACACCCCCATGTAAGGTTCACTTGGTATTCATTAATGTACCACATGATTCTGTTTTCTCTGTCTAGCTATTGGGGTAAGGAATTGCATTTGAGAATGACTGATGCAGAAGGCAATGCCATACCAGTTCAAATGTGGAACTGCATGCTAGACATGCACTTCAAATATGTTAGTCATGTCACCTTTGAGGAGTATTTTGTGAGGAAAGTATTGGGATTCCTAGAGCCTGTTGTAGAAAGGATACCAAAGGAAATTAAGGAATTTCTAAGACCAATGAAGAGAACCCACCATTTGAATATCAATCACAATTGGGGAGATTAGTTTTTACATGAAAATACAACCTGTATCAGAATCTATGGGTGTGAGGCTCCACCCTATTCCTTACCAAAATTTGTGCCTAGAAGAATAAGATTTATGGAGATCATCAGACAGCTGAATGCAGCAGATAAGGAACATTTTAGAAAGCATAAGAAGGGATCTCTTATCCCAGCATCTCTGAAGCTTCATGATTTTATTACAATTAACAAGAATGGTTTAGACCAGATCTATTTCATGCTGCAATGTTATAGGATGAATATGGAGGCAATAAGGCTCTTTGATCCTGAAGGCTTTATTCATGACATAAGGCATAAAATAGGCAGGCTTGAATATCCATATCATGTCCTACTTGATAAGGATACTATCAGAAATTGTGAATTAATGCAGCAAGTGTTTTTCTTGAGAAATAAATGGAAATTGATAATGGATGCAGAGAAAAGGAAGAAAAATGCTAACTCTGCATATCAAGGGGCATTCATTGAAATTCAAGACCCCATTAAAAGAATCAAAATGTTCTTTGAAAAGGGAGATGAATTGATTGCTGAGGCACCTGCTAGAGAGGAAAGGCCCACTTATCAACCGAGCAGTTCAAAGGGCAAATATATTAGGAAAAGTTCCCCTGACTCCCCTGATGCCCCTGCACCAAAAAAAGGAAAGATAATTGATCTTGAGATAGAAGAAAAAATGGAAGTTGTGAATTTGGAGGAAGAGGTGGTAGAGGAACAAGATCCACAGCCCCCACATCAATTGCATTCTCCCCCAAGGATAGAACCATATGCCTCCCTAGAGAATAGGTTGATAAGGTCCACAGTCAACAATGAGGTGGACACAAAAGATGTGAGGGAAGTGGCATGCAATCAATTTACCTCTGATGATGCATTCATTGCCACCTAGAATTCAAATCCTTTGTGTTGAGAACAAGGAGTGAAGAGTTCCATAGAAGGATAGAAGAAGAAAAAAGTGGTGCAAACCCTTTAGAATATGATACTATCACAAGGAGGGTTTTGGGTGAGGTGAATAAGGATATCAGTGCCATGATTCCTGAAGAAGGGAGAGCACTTGTGAAGAAAACAAAAATATTACTATTGCCACACTAGACATTATCAGATGCTATCACATTTGATACCATTACCAGGGATGATGCAGATGTAAGTGGAGAACAAGCCAAGAGAGCATTGGAGGGTGCTATCTTTGACCCTAAATTTGATACCTTGGCTATCTGGGCATTGGCCCCAAATGATAAGAAACCAAAGGTAGGATTGGAGGAATTAATTGGTAATGTGATCATCAAGAAGGTGTTAGACACCCCTGCTCCTTAGGCAGCCAACTTGAATGTACAAACAACACATTTTGCATAGGCAACAACACTTAAACTGTAGAAAGATTACAATGAATTATTGGGGAAATACACAGAGGGAATGGCTAGGCTTAGTGTCTATGAAAGTCAACCTCAATTAGAAGCTGGGCCATCCCAAACTCCCCCAATCATACAGATTGCAGAATCATTGCCAATGGACACACACCCTGCTTAAAGAGATAAAGGAATTGAAAGAAGAGAATAAGAAGTTGAATGAAGGAATGGAAGGTAAAATGAAGGATATGGCCACAAATTTAGTTACGTATAGAGTTAAGAAGATATTGGCTAGGTTGGAGGAGACCCATAAGTCTTACTCCCTGTTAAGGATAGCACTTGAAAAACATGAGTCAGACAAACATAGGCTATCAGCTATGAAGACCAAGTTGCTGCCAAGGACTGGGAAAATCAATGAATTTCTTAGGTGTTCTAGATATGATTCAGAGGCTCCTCCTGAGATGTAGTTGGTAGCAGGAATGCTGGAAAAATTTGAGGAGGTGGCTACTTATCAACTAAAATTGGATACAATATTAAAGGATAAAGTGCAGGTAGTTGAAAAGTTGGACACAAAATGGTTGCCTCATATTTTAGAAGCTGATGGGAGTACAAAAGACTTGAATAAGTGGAGGAAGAAAATCATTGATAATAGTAATCAGTTAATTCCAGCTTGTTATAATAAAGGAGACCCATCTCAGCATGTGTTAGGTTGGACACTTGAAAGACTGCACATGGTAGACATTACATTTGACTTATTTGGTAAAAGTGTCAAAGGTATCCTAGATGCACATTATGTCAGCCATAATGGTAAGATAGAAGAAATCATCTCATTTCCTTGGCTAGCTAAAAGAACATATGATGGATGGGAGGATAGATATGGATCTAAATAATGATAACTTAGCTATCATCTTCCAACCACAACAATGTAGATCCCTAGGCAGCTCCTCATGTTTCTCAAGGCCAACCACTCCTTCCTTTCTGTTTCCTTCAGCGCAATTAATGTTTCTCCAATGCCTTTAGGCACTTCTCTATATTCATTGAATTTGAAAGACAATGTATTAATTGTCGAGGGTACATGTTTCTGCTATATAATGGAACTGTATCACTCATTTCTTGTTGTTGAAGACTTGGAAAATTTTGAAGAATTAAGGAAAATGCAAAGCTTTCTTTGTTATTCTATTCTCTTTGTTGTGAGTTTATGAGTTGTATGTTCATTTCTCTATTAATTACTTAATATCTCAATATTTTATTCTAATGATGAAGAAGAATATTATGATCATGATGTCTTTATTAAAAGTATTGAAAATGAATATAAACATGAGATCGTTGATAAATTAAATATTTGTGCAATCAATTAGCTAATATAGATGATAATATGTCCACTTCATTTTTCATTGATTGTCTTACTCAAGTACTTATCACAATTAGATAACATAGCATAGATACAATTAAGGATATATATGAAAAATAATTAAAGATAAACAAACTCCTCATGTGGTAGGCATCGGTCATTCTCTTTTGAAAATCATTCCCTTGTACATATTTTCAAAATCCAATTTTGTTTTTCTATTGTAGGAGTAGAGTTTAAAGATTTATAGAAAACATTAATCCAAATCATATGCCAGATTGGGTTAAGTGAAGTGGATGATTTAATTGACAAAATTACATAAGCTCCTTAATCTATTCTGAAGTCACCAGCAAACTTGATAGTAAATTGTCATTGGTGAAACAATTGCAAGCTAGAAATGCATAAGAAATAACTCAAATGAAAGTGGATTATGCTTGATTTCTCCTATGATATGCTTTGATTACTAGGGGTAATGCATCAACTTTACTTTGCATCTCATCAATTCTTTTAAGGATGACATCTATGTTGGAAGGATGAATATTAGGAGTTATGATTAAAATGGGAGTGGAAGTGGCAACATGAGATAATACGTGGAGTGTATTTGTGTAGTAACATTATTGCTCAAATTCGTAAAGGTTTGATATAAGTATTTGTGTAGTAAGATTCATGTCTTGCCTATCCATATGTGCAACATGTGCATCATGATGAAAAACATCTTCCCCATTAAAATATGTAGTAGTAATCAAATCATCAGTCATAACTTCCAAGCAAAATGAGGATTAGGTTGAGACCTTGACATTTAGGCAAAATATAAAGCAATGAAAAGGAAATTACATCCAAGTAATCCTAATTTTTTTTGCCAACAATTCATACCAAAGATTGAACAATTTAAGGATATTGCAATAGGTAATTTGTATCAACACAAATAATATTACTGAAGCATTCAAAGTTTAGGCCATAAGAATCATCCTTTTTTAAACTTGGATTGCAAATAATTCTAAAAATTTAGAAGTCTTGGTCATTAACATTATTGTCTGCTACAATGTCATCCAGTGTATCATTGTCAATGTTCATATGTTCTTTCAAGTATTTAATATTATCATCATCCTCATCTTGACCTGCATCATCTTCATCATCACTAAAATCTGACTGTAGACCATCTATATTGTTACCAAATGTATTTGGATCATCATTTTGTATACCATCCATATTGTTGTCTTCCATAACATCATCCAACTCTGGATTGTTGTCTTCTTGTGCTTCAACATAACCATCTTCAACATCATCGTGGATGTCAATTTCTTCAATGTTCTGTAATCCCTCTCTCTCATTTTGTTGGCCATCATTGTTTTGCTCAGTATCCACTAATGCATCATCAAATACATGCCTTAATCTTGGATCATAATGTATGACAAATATCCATTTCAGGTCCAAAATATCTTCATAGAAAAATACCTGCACATGAATGGCATACATATATTAGATGTATGGTATAACAATTTTATTGATTAATAAACACATGTATATATTCACAATAAACTATAAATTAATAGATTAATGATCACTACCACTACTTGTTTAAGTTAAAGAAATACTTGCTCACAATGAATTGGTAGAACATAAGGCTCCTTATCCTCTGGTAGGAAACATGAGGAATCTATAGAAAACAATCCACTATGGGTATCAGTCTTCATGTCCTCTCAAATGCTTCATACCATCTACACTTAAAAATACAACATTTAAAAGAGTGGTAATCCAACTCAATAATTTCTTGTATTTTCCCAACATATTGTAGATTCCCTTCAATTATATTCTTATCTTTTGAGCTTGATCAACTGGATTGCTTGAAGTCAACCATGATGCCACAATCGAAGGATTGTCTCTTTACATCTACACTTTCTACATGATAATGTCAACCATATCATGCCTACATTGCTGGATATTACCTAGCCTATGAAAGACCATTTATTTCAGTGAAAACAAATAAAATGACGAATATTAAAATAGTTAATAGTGTCAAAACTATAAGGAAACAACATTTTGTAAAATTCCAACTGTACCTTTCTTTCACATCCTCTAGACATGTTGATTTCATCTTTTGTTATGTTTGAATCTATACCTGCATCTTCTATTTGATTTTAAATTTGTTCAGTAACCCATTCTAGTGTGCAATATTTGCCCCATTCCCCAAGAAGATCAGTGGGAAGTGGAGTATTCCTTGGGTTCAATCTCTTAAATTGTCTCCTTGCTTCTAACACTTCTTCTCTCTTTTCATCATACAGATCAATCCATTTATTCATAAAGTCCATGTGGTAGAGAATGAACTTGTCGAGTATAGCACTTTCATCTACACCTATTACATATCAACATGTTTATTTCAAACTCCAAATGTCATGCTGTAAATTTGACAAATAAATTATAGAGTAAATTAATGATTTCAAGAAAAAGACCACACTGATCATAAATTTACTTATTAATTTCTACTTGAACACCATTAGATTGTGGTTTTTCTCCATCAATAATATTTGATACTCGTTCTTCATCCCAAAAGTGTGGCCCATCCTCAAAATCCTTACCAAGGAATTCACATAGGAAGAAAAATGCTTCATTCAATACATACCCTTTAGCCATACAACCCTCTAGATGTGCCTTTTGTCAGGCATATCTTTTTAGAGTTTTCATATACCTCTCAAAGAAAAACATCCACCTCGTTGATACAACACCCGCCAATTCAATGTCATCAACTAGGTGTATAAGTAAATGGACTTGTAGGTCCATGAAACTTGTAGGGAGCTCCTTCTCAAATACACATATAATTTATGCAGTTTCCTTCTTCCATTTTGGCACTTCACATTCGTGGATCTCCTTGGAGGTCACCCACCTAATATAAGAATAGTAAATTAGTATGAACCTTTATTCAAAAATCAAAATGCAATATAATATCTCTATGTCTCTCACACATGAACATTTCATATAACCACATACCTTGTAAATGCTGACAATCGACTTATGGCATTCCTTAAGTCAACTGTAAGACAGGAATCCCCCCTAATTGCCAATGGCATGATATGCTATCAAACACATTTATGAAAAGGTCATTAGTAATTTTTTCTCACACAACAAAATATCAAAATATATTTAGTAATTAATGATTGTTACTAGTAAATGTTAAATGATGATATGTAATACCTTCATAAAAATATGAAAATCATGTGTTTTAAATCTTGTGATATGTCCATCAACTATAAAAGCTTTAGCCAATGATGACCCATAGCTAGTAGGTGTCCTTATTGAACGGATGACATTTTTTTGTTGGTCTATCTCTTTTTTTTTTCAAAATCCATGGAGCTTCTGCATATGTTTCATTTTCCCTGTTTGGCCACAAATGTTTTCTATCAATTTTAGTACGCAAAAGAGCAATATCTCTCCTCGAAGACAAGGTGTCCTTCTCTTTGCCTGATATATGTTGAAATATAGAATCTGGGACATTTTTGAAGATGTGCATAGGATCTACTAAGTGAGATATTACTATATCCTTCTAGTAAGGGAGCTCATAAAATATGGATTTCCTTTTCATTCCTTCTGGCATATTAACTACAACTTGTTCTAGTTCTTCAATTAATCACCCTGATCAAAAAAATTCTCCCAACCTTTCAATTCAGCATGTTCATACTTCTTAAGCCAATCACCTAGACCCATAATCATGGGAGGGCCTCTATTTTCAACTTTTCCATCAAATTGATTCTTCAAGCGATTTCTAAACTTATGATTTAGTGGTAGAAAAACCCTGTTGTTTGCGTAAATAAATTTATGTAGATCTTTAGAATACCACCCTTGAAATTGTTTTGCACATCTTAGACATGCAAATATCCCCTTTGTTTGAAGCCCTGCAATTCAATAAGTAATGTTAATAACATCAAAAAAATAGTATAAAACTAAGTATGAAAGTTGGGAAGAAAATAAATTATGAGTGTAAATACGTAAATATTTTATCTTACCAGAACAAATACCAAGTCTTGGGAAATAATGAATAGTCCAACATAGTACACCGTACAACATGAAGGACCTATTTGATGGGGGATGTGATATGTCATACATTCTTATGCCTTTCCATAGTAGTTGCATCTCATCAATAAAAGGCGCGAGATAAATATCCATGTTTTTAACTTGATATTTTCCTGGAACAATGAGAGTCAACATAAGGTGTTCCTTTCTAACACTCATCCATGGAGGAATATTATATACTATCAATCCGATTGGCTAAACACTATAATTTGAGCTCAGGAAAGAGAATGGGCACACTCCATCAATTGCAATATCAAACCTGATACTATGGGGTTCATCTTTGAATTTTCTTGGCCATTTTTGCTCTATGTGTTTCATTGCTTTGGAGTTGGTTGGAATTCACATGAATCCATCTTTACTCATGTTCTTTGCATGCTAGTCCATCAATTGTGCAAGTGACTTGCAACGAAACATTCATTGAAGTCTAGGTATAATTGGCATGTGACGTAAAACCTTCTTTGAAACTGTAGAACCTTGTACATCTATATGATATCTCTTCTCTTTGCATATAGGGCATTCTACCTTGTTTTGATATTCATCTCTGTATAAAATGCAATCATTTTTACATGAATGAATTTGCTTATACTCAATCCCCAACTCAACCAACAACAGATGCGCCTCTCTGCAAGTTGATGGCAACACATTCTCTTCAGGAAATATTTTAGTTTTGAGTTCCCTGTAAGATTGCCAAAGATTAAATCAATTGAATGTTTGACTTATGATGAACATGTTTGATATGTCAATCTATGCTAGGACTGTTTATATACAATATATGGTTTTAAAATCCCCTTAAAGAAATATAAATGAAGTTGATGAAAGTTTATGAATTATGTACACCAATTGACAATTGCAAAGTAAGAAATAGATTTCAACTCACTTCAGTAGGGTAGTGAATCCTTTGTCTGACCAACCAAATAGTGACTTGATTTCTAATAATATTAATGTGCATGCTAGTTTTGAGGTTCTACTTGCACCCAATTTGAACACGAGTGTCTTCGCTGCTTGCTTGATGGAGTCTTTCAGGTTGTTATCATCAACATTACGTTGGTGTTAATTACCTCTGCTATCATCGTTACTGTCAACCATATGATCATTATTGTCATCATTGTTTTCATCCCCAAAGAAATCTATAATCATTTCATTCAATCCTTGTTCATGCACTGCATTTTCACTATCATGATCATCATCATTAAGTCTAGGTGGCATGTCATTAGTGTATGCGGATCTCATCAGCTCTTCAAATCTCTCAGTTGGTAGTATTCTCTTTAATAATACTCTTTTCACCTTGGTATTGTTTAAAGGATGGTTTAGATCATCTCGTCCAAATCTCAATAACCCAGTTGGATCTGGGGTATTAGTATGTGTTTCATCAACATATTCTACCTATCAACAAACACAAGCATTATTTAATGTTTGGCAATAATTGGATAAATCATAAATGTATCAATTTCAAAGAAATATAATCAAATATGGCTTAAAAAATAAAAATATAAATTGTATGAACATATATACATCAATTGAATAATGGAACATTATTTTATAGACTACCTTTTTAATACAATAATTTAAATAAAATACAATTTTGACAACATAGTTTATAAAACATCAGTCCACACTCATTGGTTATTCTTTGGTTTTCTGCCCTTAAGAACATCCTTAGGGAGACCTTGTTCCTCCCTCTTCTTTCACGTAGGAGTACATTTTAAGAAGGGGTAATCAATCAATAACTCATCCCCAATGGTAAGGTCCATAGTAGCCTCAATCATTATCAATCTATCAACATCTCTTTCCATTTCTCCATCTTTATCATTTATAACCTCAACAAATTGACAATTTGGTCTTACAGTAGGGTCCTTTCCCTTACTACTATTTATAAACCCTGTAATATTTTTGTGTGTGTATGCATGTCCATCTATATACATAAGATGACCTCTATTCATTTCTTTTCCACTTTCCAATTGGAGAGGATGTGTGTACATATTCAAATTTAGACCATATGCTGACATGCTAGGCTTATATTCTACTAGCCTTCTCCATTCACCACTTTAATAGGGTGGACCATAATATGACATTAATTTCCTAGTGGTTTGTTCTGAATTATTTCTATGTTTAGATCCCACATGTACATTTTGGACAATAAAGAGGCCTAGATTTGCTCCATGAATATTGGAGGGTCATATCATGTAGCTATATCCCCAAAATTGAAACACCTCGTACACTCTAGGTAGTTGTTGATCACTAGGCCAAACACAATATAGTCGACAATCAAATGTCTCTTTGTAAATTGATCTCAAACTTAGGGGCAAGTCATCATCTCCATCACAATCATTCTCATAGGGTATGTAGTCCACCTTCCCCTTGTCTTTAAGAAAATTATGCATCTTTAACTAGTTCTTATTCTATTGCTTGTTTTCATCAATTCCTCATCTTCTGAGCTGGTATATTAGCACATATTTTTGTTAGATGTATCCTCTTATAAATGATCATTGCCCTCTAGGCTAGAAGTCGGTGATCTAGGAAACTTTAAACCAAGAAATTTATCTTGCAAGTATCCATTAAGAAAAAAATTAGTTATTTAAATAATATAAAACAATGTTTAAACGAAGTATACATGTTATTTATATCAATTTGGAAAATTCCTTACCACAATTCCTATTGGATTTGAATCGATTGTAGGAGGCATACTACCGACTAGAAGCTCATCATATATGTAATGTCTTTGTACAATCACTTTTTTGAATTATTTCTTTCCACGACATACAGAATATCCACAAACAATAATTTTCTCAAAGTATTCATCCCATGTACTATAGTCCTGACCAACCTCTTGTTCAGTGCAATCATTTGTTGTATCTATAGGATCCATTGTCATATCCTCTTCCACCCACTATCGTCTATGTGATTTAACAATTTTAGGTCCACGTCCACATACATAGCTTTTTTGTTTGCTAGTTGAAGGCTCAGGTTCTACATTTGCTCCAATCTCCATCTAAAATAATCAACAACATGCATTAATTTATGTCAAGATTGGATAATACATTATAAATTTCAATAATACTATGAAGAAAGATGGATGTATCACAAATTGCCATCACATCATTTTTTCCTAAGGAAATTGGATTTGAGTACCTGATTTCCTGCTTCATCCATTGTGTCCTCATTTGATATGACATGATTTGTTGCCATGGCCTTGTCTGGCCCCTATAATACACAACATAGTAAATAATGTTTAGTACACCAATTATATCATTTCAATGAATATGCTATCCAACACAAAACCTCACTTTAGTCATATATTTGACATATTGATATCATGTTTTGGCCATCCTAATTTTCAAACTTTTCCCTTAATCATAGAATCACTTTTAATCACCATTCCTGTGCATTTTCAACCAATAAGTTTGACCTTAGAGGCCTCACGGATAGAAAAATGACTTTATCTCCTCTATGTTGTAGGATTTGTGAATTCATAAACACCTTCCTCCTTTGGTTGAGGTTGCTTTCTCTTCTTACCTCTATTGTATCTATAGATTTTGTTGTCATATCTATTTCCACCCACTTTCCTCTCTATGATTTAGTAGTTCTACACCATCCACATCCTCTCTCCATGGTCTCCTCTAGATCCTATAATACACTTGAATTTATCTTGTTAATACACTTGCTTTTCATTAAGACGCACTATGAAAAACAAAATAGTACATTGCAACATTTTACTCTTCAGAAAAAGTTTACACGCGGAATCTTGACAACTAGAGCTCAAATCTTATGATTACAAGATGACTACAAATTCACATCAAAAAGATATTTATTTCATATTTGACTATCCGTTTTTCTTTTATGGGTCATTTTAAGGCAATCTATATCTCTCCAAGTGGCCATAAAACCCTCAAAACTATTATAGAACCCTCAAAATAGTCTGAAAGAGTCTTTGGCACCAAAATTTTAAGTTCTTGATGGAGGGAAGGATAATTTGGATGTTAATTTTGAAATCATGTCATTAGATCTTTGTTAGGTTAATCCTAGCCATTGGATATTCTTTAATTATAGGGACTTTATGTTATATTTCACCATTACCTTTCACCCCAAAATTAATGGTTTCCTTTGAAAAGAAAACCCTCCATTAGCTATCATAACCCCAACCGTCTGTATTTAGGGATGTTGTCATCATGCCTTAATGATTGATAAGATCTAAGGAATAACTAGATGTATAAATAGGACTATCATAGGTATGTGAGGAAGTGGAAGGTTGTCAAATAGTGAAGGAGATAGTTCATGGCCTCTTAAATCGGGCCTCAAGATTATAGTGAAGTCACATAATATAAACAAAGATTGTCATGACTTAGCTAAAATGTTGTCAATCTCCTATCACATATCTTAAGGTTGTCCTTAATCTCAAATCCAACTCTCAAATGTTAGATGGAAGGTCATGGCTCCAACTAAAATAATTGGTGTCAAAATGATAAGTAAAGGAACCATCATAGTGTTGATCTACTATTGTAGTGGGATCATGAGGATTAACATTGTAGAGGTTGTCATACCATGAGGCAAAGGTAACAACCATAGGAGGTTTAAAAGCAACACTAGCAACATTAAATTATTGTCATAGTACACCTAGGATAGCTAGGTATGCATCCATAGAGTTATTACTATAAAATTGTCTCATTAATCTTGTGACTAGGTTAAGTCACTATAATAGTAACAATGTAGTTAGTCATCAATAAACATGTTGTCTTTGCATTTCAATGAGATCAATTCTTGAAAAATGACAATCCAGAGGTTAAAGAGACAAGTTGATACCTTACCTAAGTTGTCATGTTCTTGAAACCTTGTCACTATAAAGAGGAGATATCTATGGAGTAATGTCACAAGGACATAAACAAGGCATGCACTATCATGATCCATAGGGACAACTTACTACACCATCCAAAACTCCATTTGAACTAGCTACTATCAATAATTCACATTATTGGTAATTCTCATGAAGAAAACACCATGCATAGGACTGTCATAGTCAAAGTGGAGAGGATTGTCTAGTCATTGTATGACTGTCATAATAGCTAGTGGGTTAGTTACTATGCTTCAACCTAAAATAGGTTAATGAGAACATAGAAATGAAAATCACAATACCATAAGCACACTCCATAAGCTGCCAATATAGTCCCAATATCCTATCATAATGATAGTAAGAGAAGAGTTGTTTGGTTTTTCCAAAGCTATATCACTTGCATAACGATTGTCACCAACCATCTGTGTAAGGTTGTGAAAGAGTGAGTCATTATTGAGCTAACCATAAGAGAAGCATGAAGTCAAAATGCTATCATGGAAACAAGATATAGTTACTTATTCTAAGGACAATCCAAATTTGGTGAGGTTACTTTTTTATCAACTTCCAAGCAAAATACATCATTTTGCATTGATTGGCGCTAAATTAGGCACACTTTGCACCGCCTTTTGTGTCTCAAAAAGATTACATTTAGGCCCAAAAGTTGGCACTAAAGTCAACAGTAATTGCTTCGACTATAGCGCTGACTACTGGATCACAAAAAAATTAAAAAAATTCCTACCTGCACTTACCCCAAAACAAAACAAAAATTTATTGACTTTTGGTGTTCATTTTTTGTTTGGAGATCGAGTGTTTGGTGTGCAGAGATCGAGTGTTTGGGTTCTTTGTGTTTTCCCTTATTTTGGCAATGGCAGGACCTGTAAAGGAAAAACAAAAGATAAAAACTTCCCGCCTGAATTATATGAGAAATTTGATAATTACAGGAGAAAAATGCTGCGTGAATTAGAGGAGAAAAAAGTAGAAAAATGCCATGTGAAGAGAGGAGAAAAAAGGGAAAAAACAAGCAAGGAGATGAGAAATTCGATTTAGTTTGTGACACCATAGGTAAGGTTACAATTACAATGAAAAAAATTTCATTCGGAAAAATATTTTTGTTTCGATTAAATGGAGAGGATTGTGAAGAAAGGGTTGTGAATATTGTTTTGTTTACAGGCGAATCGTTCAAGTCTCATGTGGTTGCAAAGGAGGAGGGTAAAATTGTAGACATTGCATTATTTCCTATGCATCTATGAATAGTGAACACATTTTTCAAACCCCAATGCCTAGGTTTGCTTATCATTCCCATCAATACCTTTCTCAGAAGACAACTTTCTCACTTCATTCTTAAAAAGTAGTTGAGTGCTTTAAGACAAGTCGATTGTGAGCAAACTAAAATTAGAACTTTTGAGATGAGGGTGAGCAAACTAAAACAGAGTTTAGTCAAGACAATACGAGGAGATAGGGATTTTGAGATGAGGGTGATAAAACTAAAATTAGGTCCAGAACTATAGATTCCCTCCCAAGGCACCAGTTGATTCATAGGAAAATAGCTTCATGATTTTCTCTACAAAGTAAAAGTCAAAAACCTTGAGGAATACAAAAAAACTGGACGAAAACTTTCATACCTGGTAGTGTGTAATTCATTTGCCTCCACAGACTAAATGAAAATAATTTGCCCTAGGTCGCCTCAAAATATCAAGTAATAGAGGGAAGAGAGCAAAGGGAGCATACTCTGGCCACAATGAGGTAATTCATTGTCAATTTATAGATTTGTAAATGTTTCCATTGTTTCTTTGATTTTTAGTTTTTAGTTTTTTATTTGTAAATTTAAAAGAAGAAATTATATATATATATATATATATAGGAACATGAGACTGACAAAGATAAAGAGGCATTAGCTTCCATATTGGGGGTAGAGGCAGTGAACAAATTGGATGGTGTGGAATTGACAATTCTTGCCAGATACATAGAAAAATGATCTGGTAAAGCCCCTGAAACATTACAACCAAATCAATAGTGTCAAAGGGAATCAATTGATTCCCCAACCAGTCCTAGATCAAGCAAAAGATCTAGGAGGAAATCAATAACAATAACTTCTAATAATGTGGAACAGGGAATAGAGGCTTCCAATGTGCCACCCACTCCTAGGACACAGACTTCTTTGACCACCACATCATGTTTTGCATCTTGCATTAGTACCTACGATACCAAGATAGAATACGATGTGGTTTTAGGGGAAGTCCCAATGATAGATGCTAGAAAAACATTTGTGAATAGGTTGAAGGAATCATGCCTTCGACAGTTCAAAGACCATCTACATTTGCTATTCTCAAAGATACCCATGCACCTGCAAAAAGTAGTTATCCAGGACATGGAGACTGAATTTGGCAAAGGTTGGTCTATAAATAAGATAAGCTATGAATGTCTCAAAACTGCAAGACATTTTGGTGCAACCAAATAAAGAAGATAAAAAAACTCACTCCTGAGCTAAGGCTCAAAAAAAGGCCAATTGATGTAAGTGTGAAAGTATGGAAAGAGCTTGTAAAAGCATATGAGAAGTCCGATGCATGGAGGAAGTCTGGTGAGGAGAATATACAAGTATTTGAATTTGGTCATAAGATTATATCAAATTTATTAAATGATTTTTAAATTTAATTTGTGCATAGTTAAATTGAATTAGTATATGTTTTAGGACAAGGCCTCCAAGGCTAGGCTTGACAAACTTCATGCCACGTATCACAGCGGCCAGAAAGGTTTACAAGCCTTGATCTTTACATTTGTAAGTATATTTAATATGTTAAATGATATATATTTTTATTTCCTAAGAAAAAGTAAATAATTGCATATTAATTACTTTAACTAATCCATGTGCCATGTTTTGACAGGAGGAGAAATATGGCTAGTATCCAAGACAATTTGAAAAGGATATGTTACAAAGCAAAAAGTGGACTGATTTTGTAATCTAGATGGAGAACAAGGTATCAATAGTCGACTTTCAATAACTTAGTTGGGTATTGTTGTGCTAATATGTCAATTTGCATTTCTTGTGTTGAGTTGTTTATTGATGCATAGGATGAGTTCTAAAGTGCTTCTCTATTGGCCCTAGCACCCTTAAATGTAAGATTTCTCTTAGGTGACAAATGATTACTCTTATATCTTTGGGAACCCTTCTTGGTGCCATTAGGATCATAATGAGTATACTAGTCTTGTGCTTGCTTACACAAAGTGGTTGCAATTAACATAATCTTGTGGTCATTATCCACAACATTTTGTGTGTGCTATGCTATCTCATATACTTAAGTTCAACGGGATAATAATGAATAGAAAACCCTTGTTTGCCTACCTCCAACTAATGGGCTTGTTCAAACCTAAAATTTTCTACCATTTTTTGCAAAAATTTTAGATCCCCATGTTGAAAAATCCAAATTCCACAACCTTGCCACCATCCTCCCTACCTGTGCTAGAACAGGAGCTTTGGAATAGGGTATGGACATCCATCAATACATAAAGGATACATGAATTTTTGTCAAATGTTGTAGTTGCAGCTGCCCTGTTAGACAAGTATGCAAAATGTGGAAGCATAGACAAGGCACGTGAATTGTTTGATAGAATGCCTCAAACAAATGTGGTCTCATAGACTGCAATGACTACAGGATATGTACAAAATGGATTTGTTGAAAAGGCTTCAGAAATTTTAAAGCAAATGCAATTAGCTAGTGTAAAACCAAATTCCACAACCTTTGCCACCATCCTCCCTGCCTGTGACAAAATAGGAGCTTTGGAATAGGGTATGGACATCCATCAATACATAAAGGACAGAGGAATTTTGTCAGATGTTGTAGTTGCAACTATCCTATTAGACATGTATGCAAAATGTGGAAGCATAGACAAGGCATGTGAACTATTTGATAGAATGTCTCAAAGAAATGTGGTCTCATGGACTGTAATGACTGCAGGATATGAACAAAATGGATTTGTTGAAAAGGCTTCAGAAATTTTAAAGCAAATGCAATTAGCTAGTGTAAAGCCAAATTCCACAACCTTTGCCACCATCCTCCTTGCCTGTGTCAGAATGGGAGCTGTGGAATAGGGTATGGACATACATTAATACATAAAGAATAGAGGAATTTTGTTAGATGTTGTAGTTGTAACTACCATGTTAGACATGTATGCAAAATGTGGAAGCATAGACAAGGCACGTGAACTGTTTCATATAATGCCTCAAAGAAATGTTGTTTCATGGATTGCAATGACTGCAAGATATGCACAAAATGGATTTGTTGAAAAGGCTTCAAAAATTTTAAAGCAAATGTAATTAGCTGGTGTAAAGACAAATTCCACAACCTTTGCCACCATCCTCCCTACCTGTGTCAGAATGGGAGCTTTGGAATAGGGTATGGACATCCATCAATACATAAATGATAGAGGAATTTTGTCAGATGTTGTACTTGCAACTACCCTGTTAGATATGTATGCAAAATGTGGAAGCACAGATAAGGCACATTAACTATTTCACAGAATTCCTCAAAGAAATGTTGTCTCATTGACTACAATGACTACAGGATATACACAAAATGGATTTGTTGAAATGGCTTCAGAAATTTTCAAGAAAATACAATTGGCTGGTGTAAAGCCAAATTCCACAACCTTTGCCACCATCCTCCCTACCCATGTTAGAATGGGAGCTTTGGAATAGGGTATGGACATCCATTAATACATAAAGGATAGAGGAATTTTATCAGATGTTGTAGTTGCAACTACCCTATTAGACATGTATACAAAATGTGGAAGCATAGACAAGGCACGTGATCTCTTTGATAGAATGCCTCAAAGATGTGGTCTCATGGACTGTAATGACTGCAGGATATGCACAAAATGGATTTGTTGAAAAGGATTCAAAAATTTTAAAGCAAATGCAATTGGCTAGTGTAAAGCCAAATTCGATAACCTTTGCCACCATCCTCCCTACCTGTGTCAGAATGGGAGCTTTGGAATAGTGTATGGACATCCATCAATACATAAAGGATAGAGGAATTTTGTCACATATTGTAGTTGCAACTGCACTATTAGACATGTATGCAAAATGTGGAAGTATAGACAAGGCACGTGAACTATTTAACATAATGCCTCAAAGAAATCTTGTCTCATGGACTGTAATGACTGTAGGATATGCACAAAATGGATTTGTTGAAAAGGCTTCAGAAATTTTAAAGCAAATGCAATTGGTTGGTGTAAAGCTAGATTCCATAACCTTTGCCACCATCGTCCCTGCCTGTGTCAAAATGGGAGCTTTGGAATACAGTATGGACATCCATTAATACATAAAGGATAGAGAAATTTTGTTAGATGTTGTAGTTGCAATTGCCCTTTTGGACATGTATGCAAAATGTGGAAGCATAGAGAAGGCACGTGAACTGTTTGATAGAGTGCCTCAAAGAAATATGGTCTCATGGACTTCAAAGACTGCAAGCTATGTACAAAATGGATTTGTTGAAAAGGTTTCAAAAATTTTAAAGCAAATGCAACTAGCTGGTGTAAAGCTAAATTACATAACCTTTGCCACCATCCTCCCTACCTGTGTCAAAATGGGAGCTTTGGAATAGGGTATGGACATCCATCAATACATAAGGGATAGAGGAATTTTGTTAGATGTTGTATGTGTAACTACCCTATTAGACATGTATACGAAATTTGGAAGCATAGACAAGGCACGTGAACTGTTTCACAGAATGCCTCAAAGAAATGTGGTCTCATGGACTGCAAAGACTACAGGATATGCACAAAATGAATTTGTTGAAAAGGCTTCAGGAATTTTAAAGAAAATGCAATTGGCTAGTGTAAAGCCAAATTCCACAAACATTGCCACCATCCTCCCTACCTGTATCAGAATGGTAGCTTTGGAATAGGGTATGGACATCCATTAATACATAAAAGATAGAGGAATTTTGTCAGATGTTGTAGATGCAACTGCCCTATTAGACATTTATACAAAATGTGGAAGTATAGACACGGCACGTGAACTGTTTGATAGAATTTCTCAAAGAAATGTTGTCTCATGGACTGCAATGGTTGTAGGATAGGCACAAGATGGATTTGTTGAAAAGGCTTTAGAAATTTTAAAGAAAATGCAATTAGCTGGTGTAAAGCCAAATTCCATAACCTCTGCCACCATCCTCCTTACCTGTGTCAAAATGGGAGCTTTGGAATAGGGTATGGACATCCATCAATACATAAAGGATAGATGAATTTTGCTAAATGTTGCAGTTGCAACTACCCTGTTAGACATGTATACAAAATGTGGAAGCATAGACAAGGCACATGAACTATTTGATTGAATCCCTCAAAGAAATGTGGTCTCATGGACTGCAATGACTGCAGGATATGCACAAAATGGATTTGTTGAAAAGGCTTCAGAAATTTTAAAGCAAATGCAATTGGCTAGTGTAAAGCCAAATTCCACAACCTTTACTTCCATCCTCCCTACCTATGTCAAAATGAGAGCATTGGAAAAGGGTATCGACATCCATCAATACATAAAGGATAAAGGAATTTTGTTAGATGTTGTAGTTGCAACTATCCTGTTAGACATGTATGCAAAATGTGGAAGCATAGACAAGGCACACGAATTGTTTGATATAATGCCTCAATGAAATGTGGTCTCATGGAATGCAATGACTGTAGGATATGCACAAAATGGATTTGTTGAAAAGGCTTTAGAAATTTTGAAGTAAATGCAATTGGCTGGTGTAAAGCCAAATTCCACAACCTTTGCTACCATCCTCCCTACCTGTGTTAGAATGTGAGCTTTGGAATAGGGTATCAACATCCATCAATACATAAAGGATAGAGGAATTTTGTTAGATGTTGTAGTTATAACTACCCTTTTAGACATGTATGGAAAATGTGGAAGCATAGACAATGCACGTGAACTGTTTGATAGAATACCTCAAAGAAAGGTGGTCTCATGGACTACAATGACTACAAGATATGCACAAAATGGATTTGTTGAAAAGGCTTAAATTTTTTTAAAGAAAATGTAATTAGTTGGTGTAAAGCCAAATTCCACAACCTTTGCCACCATCCTCCTTGCCCGTGTTAGAATGGGAGCTTTGGAATAGGGTATGGACATCCATAATGACATAAAGGATAGAGGAATTTTGTTAACTACCCTATTAGACATGTATGGAAAATGTGGCAGCATAGACAAGGCACATGAACTGTTTGATAGAATGCCTCAAAGAAATGTTGTCTCATGGACTGCAATGATTTCAGGATATGCACAAAATGGATTTGTTGGAAAGGATTCAAAATTTTTAAAGAAAATGTAATTAGCTAGTGTAAAGCCAAATTCCACAACCCTTGCCACCATCCTCCCTGCCTATGTCAAAATGGGAGCTTTGGAATAGGGTATGGACATCCATCAATACATAAAGGATAGAGGATTTTTTTCAGATGTTGTAGTTGCAATTGCCCTATTAGACATGTATGCAAAATGTGGAAGCATATACAAGGCATGTGAACTATTTGACATAATATCTAT
The DNA here is from genome assembly GCA_027924645.1 of Cunninghamia lanceolata. Lineage (NCBI taxonomy): Eukaryota > Viridiplantae > Streptophyta > Pinopsida > Cupressales > Cupressaceae > Cunninghamia > Cunninghamia lanceolata. The sequence goes on along the minus strand of BSBN01000635.1, from coordinate 6,979,824 downwards.
TAGTTCCTAATGAAAGTGTTTGAAGTTTGAAAATTATGAATAGGATTGTGAAATGATATTTTTGATTGCTAGTGCTTTCATCTATTGGGAAATAGAGTCAAAAGTTAATGGTATATGGATCCCTATAATTGGTTTAACTCATATTACTAGGCACTTAGGTGAATCTACAACTTGTGTAGATGTGCAAAGATGTTGAGTTGTAAGGTTCTTCTTACTGATCCCAATGATATTTTATTAAATCGTTGTGATCATAGGAAAGGATTTTTATTGAAGTGGAAAGGAAACCTATCAAGATGACGAGTCATTTTTAACTCTTAGGTAGAGACCAATAAACACAGGTAGCTTTAGTAGGAATTAAATCAACTTTCCACATAAAACAATCAAATTGATCACGCAGAAACAACAATTGTGCTCTGACAAATTAAACATACCCTTGATATATTAATTTGAACTGATTTAAGAAATCATTCTGGAGACAACCACATAGCTCATAAACATGAAATTCCACACAGCAATTAAACACCAAAAATATAATCCACCAGTTAACTTCTACTCCTTTGCATTAAATTATAAGTTCACAGCACATGAGAATATAACATAACATAAGTATTGTAGGTTTTAGATTTGCATATAAATTAAAGAGTCTTGTAATTATTCTCATAATTTGTAATGGCCTTGGTATCCCTTATTTATGGGATGTGAAACAAGGTTTAGGCCGAAAGGACATGCCTCTTCATAAACATACTCCTAACTAATGCAATGATTAAGGAAACAAGAAAATAATTTGCAAATATGCAAGGCGATCAATACTTTGCTCAGTTATTCATCGGAGGTAGACTTGTGACCCATAGGTCTGGCAAGGTCATCTCTTCAGGATTAGTTTTGACATGTCCAAGGTATCTGCTCAAAAATGTATCTCTGTACTCCTATATATTCACTATGTCTTGGATATAAATATGTTTAGTCTAGCCAAGTGATCAATGTACTCTTGTTCAACACATGTATCTGAAGCAATTATATCACTTATAGAAAATTCTAGGGTGAACAGCTTCTCAAGGCACTCATAGGTATTATCCAATACTTTTTCTTCATCATTCACCTTATCTAGGAGTGGTTGCAGTAGCTAGCTCATTTCCCTTACCTAGTCATCCTTATCTCAAAGATCACTTCCATAAAAGAAGTTTGGAAATGTTAACTCAAGGTTTTGATCAAAATCATTTAGGTCATCAGTCAATGTAGTGTTATACTTTTCATGCTGGAGAATTAAGTTGTTATATTCCTTAAGTACTTGACCCTGGAGACTGAACTTAGCGCTCAATTCTTCTTTAGTTTCTAATAGCTAAAAATGAAGCTTTTTATGCTCTTGATGTGCAAGATATGTCCTTTTATGCATACTCCAAGTTTGGTCACTAAACTTCATTATTTTATCAAATCTTCTTTTGATCAATGTTGAGGCCATGTGGCATTTGATTGATTTTATCTTGACCTCAAGCTGTTCACTCTTCTTTTGAAACTTTTTTGCTTTGGTCTTCCAGTAATTTGAATTGGTTTTTGCTTCAAAGATCTTTTGATCTTTTTCCAGGTAGGGTGAATAAGAACTTGAAGGCAATCTATCCTTGTAAGTGGCCACCTCTTGTCTTAGTTTTGCATTCTCAGCCATATAAGCGTTGTTTTTCTTTAGAAACTACTCAATCTGAGCCTTAGTAAATCTTGCCACATTGATATTGAGGTCAGCAGTTTTAAGAGGGTCTGTGTCCTCAACTCTCTAGATCAATAAATGGCCAAATGTTTCATCAAGATTATTTATAACCTGAGGTTTCTTATGTGAAGGATAGAGGGACCATATTAGCAATATCTTTTTATCAGGGTCATAGCCTGATCCATTCTTAATCTTATCCAATGCCTCAATACTAAGATGCATTTTCTTTTCTTCATTCTTTCTGAAGGTATCAAAAACAACAGCTGAAGTCATGTCCCAACCAAGGACCAATACCACTCTTGCTTCTTTGAACAATTATCTACCTTTATCTGGTGTCATGTCATCCATGGCATTGTCTATTTCTGACTAAAGTTCTTGTAGAACTTTCTCTTGAACTTCAGGAGTAATGTCCTTCATCCTTTCCCTAGCATGTTTTCCTTTGTACTCATAAAGGAAGGCTTTGAATTTTGGGGTTTTAATGAAATCAACATCTGCAATGAATTTCTGACTGGCCAAATATCTCACATCATTTGTTAATTCATCATAAGTTTCTATTCTGACTTCCTCTCTATCCACAGGGGGCTCATATTCCTCAATAAGTGAAGAGGATGCTTGCAAGTCTTTATTTTTCCCCTCTTCACTTTCTTCTTCAAAAGAAATTTTTGGAGTTTGTTGAGGAGATAATTGGCAAATAGGAATCTCATCTTCTACTTGAGTTCCTTTAATAGCTTTTCCTTTTCTTTCAAAAACATAGGAAGGGACATTTTGAATCAAATCTGCAGCATTTATTATCAATGTATCTAGCCTTTCAATAGGATCATTCACATCCATGAAGGTGTTGCAAGTATAAGCCTAACCAGTGTTGTCATTGATGTCAACATACTCCTATTGCATTGATGTCAAGGATTGGATGAGTTGTGTGCTGAGGATATTGAGAAAATCAGTCCTATCAAAAATAGAGAAGAAAAGTGAAGACAGTGAAGCTCTATGAAGTGAAGATCCTAGCTAAGATGAAGATCAGAGGATGCACATTAAAGGGTTTGTAGATATGTGTATAAAGGTGATCCAGTAAAGATTTGAGAGGTCCACATGAAGATTTGAAGAAGTAATGGCCATATGAGTAAAATTGGTTCTGGCAGATGTTCAGAGGTGACAAAGTGACACAAATAGATCCAGTGAGATTCAAAAATGCAATATCTTGTTCTATGGATTTGGTGGAGTGTTTAGGAATTCAATGTGAATTGACAACTCAATTGGTTCATGATCTAGAGGTCCGCAAGCATCTATTCCAATATGACAGTGATGACAGACTGTGTTCTTGAGGTTTCAAATGAAGAAGAGAAGGATTTTAGTAATCAAAAGTGGCGTGGATATTCTTGGTGATTCAGGAAAGCTTGTGGGGGTCTCTAGATTGTGTCCAATTTGTGTTGATGGTCTGCATTGAAGATCGAGCTCGTAATTGAAGAATTACTTCTGGATGATGATGTTCTTCCTAAGCTTTGCTGACCAGATGATTTACACATCTTGCAGATGATCTTGAAGATGTTCTGTGAAGCATGGTGTGTTCCTCAAAGAAGAGTTAAGTCCCAGATCTGTGTGGCCAATAGTGTGGTGATTCACATGAAGTCTTTTGTAATAAGTCAAGTTGTATTTGTGTATTTTCTCTATAAAGTATGCCGACTTTGATGATTAGCCCAAAGTCAATGTCTTATATAAATAAGAGTTGTGAAGTCATTTCAACAATATCGGGGAGAAGATGAAAGTGTGCTAGAAAGGAGAAAAGCGAAAGGTAGAGAAGAAGTATTGAGCTTAAATGGAGCTGACTAAAGCATGGTGAAGATGCTAATCTTCAGTTCAAGTATGTAATATTTATTATTCTGTAGATAGTGTGTCTCCTATAGGCAGTGGGCCTCCTATGAGCAGTGTGCTTAGGTAGTGAGCCCTAATTAGCATGTGCCATTTTGTTCTTCTTATTCTTTTAACAAAGAATACAATCTTGGGTTAGTCACCCCATGGTTTTTCCCTTAACCAAGTTTTCCATGTTAAAATCTTGGTGTCATATGTGTTAATGTGTTTCTACTCTTGATTTATTGCATTGTGTTTCCATGATTGATTTATTATTATGCTACTGAATTACAAGAAGGATTTAAGTGGTTAATAAAAGGAAAGTTTTGGGACAATTGATTCACCCCTCCTCTCAGTTGTCTGTCTTGAAACTAACAATTGGTATCAGAGCCAAGTTCCTCTAAAAAAGCTTAACCACTTGAGGAGATCTAAGATGTCTCCCTACAAGAAGGATAGTCTGAGGTTTGATGGAACCAATTACACTCTTTGGAAAAGTCACATGGAATGTCACTTGCAATGTATGGGAATGCAATATTGGACAATAACTTCAAAGAAGTATGTTCCTCCAAAGAATGGTCCAACAAATGTAGATGAAATAAAAGATGCTGAAGACAATCTTCAGGCCAAAGAATCTTTATTAAGTGCCTTATCTGATTCAAAGCTGACAAATGTTATAGATTTAAAAACTGCATATGAGATTTGGGAAAAACTACAACTTCTGCATGAAGGAGACAAATATATTAAATGTGCCAAGCTATAGAGTCTGAAAGAAAAATTGGAAAACCTGAAGATGAATGAAGATGAGAATATCACTACATTTATGCCAAAAGTAAATGAGCTTGTTTGTGGAATTAGGTGTGCTGGTGGAATCTTGGATGAAGATGAGATTATTGCCAAAGTTCTCAGATCCCTACCTCCTGCTTACAAACACAAGGTTGCTTCTATTGAAGAATTCAGATCTTTTTCAAATATCACAAAAGATTAATTGGTTGAAAAATTAGCTGCATTTGAATTGGCTGAGTTTGGAGATGCATCCCCCAAGACTGAATCTACATTCAAAGCTAGTGCCTCTGTAAAAGGAAAACAAAAGTCTGATCCAGGAGAGAACTCCTCAAAGAAACTATCATGGTATGAAAAAGAAAGAAAAGATCTAGAAGAAGATGAAGCAAAAGCTGCTCAACTTGAAGCCCTTATTGCAAAAAGACTGCCAAGAGGATCTGGTAAGTATGAAGGAAAATTACTCTTCAAATGTTTCAACTGCAACAAGATTGGTCATTTTGCCTCAAGGTGTCCAGAAATATTTTCAAGGGCAAATCCAAATAAATCAAGATTCTAAAATAAATGTTACTATGTTCATGAAGATGATGATGATGAAGGAGTAACAGATGATGAGTCAGAGATAGGAAACAAATCCAAAAGTGACTGTGTGTTTATTTCCATCAAGGAAGAAGATCCAATGCCCTCTAAATCTTCCAATCATAAAATGATAGAAAGAGCTATGGCTAACCAAGTTGAAGAAAAGGATGATTGGGTCATTGATAGTGGATGCTCCCACCATACGACAAGTGACAAAAATAAGTTCATAGATTTGGAAAGATATGAAGGAGGAGTTGTAAAATTTGGTGATAATTCTGCTGGCAAAATTAGAGGTAGAGAAACTATTTATTTTGATGGAAAGAACAAAACCAGTGATGTACTGTATGTTGAAGGTCTGAAGCACAATCTTCTCAGTGTTGGACAGTTGGTGGACAAAGGCTATGATCTCTGATTCAAAAATAGAAAATGTAAGATCTTTGAAAGTTTTGGAACAGAGATTGCATCCGGTACTCAAATAAAAGGTAACATCTTCCACTTGGTTGTACTGGCAAAAGTTGTTTATTTGTTCAAATTGATCAGAGTTGGTTGTGGCATAGGAGAATGTGTCATGTGAATTTTGATAATATCATCAAGATAAGCAACACTCAGGCTGTAAGAGATCTTCCAAGATTGGTGAAACCTACTAATAGTTTGTGCAAAGAATGTCAGTTGGGTAAGTAGAGTAGAGTCACTTTCAAAAGTAAGGAACAATCTTCTACTGGATTGTTGGACTTAGTACATACTAATCTATGTGGACCAGCAAGAATCAGGAGTTTACAAGGTGATAAATACTTCATGTTATTAATTGATGACCACTCCTAGATGATGTGGGTGACTTTTCTGAAAGAAAAATCTGAGGCTCTTGAGAAATTCAAAATATTCAAAGATATGGTAGAGAATGAAACCAGATTAAACATAAAATGTCTCAGGTCTGATAGAGGTGGATAATTCACATCCAGAGAGTTCATAGAATTTTGTGAGAAACATCAGATAAAAAGATAGTTATCTACTCCAAGGACTTCACAGCAGAATGGAGTAGTTGAGAGAAAGAACCGGACCATCCAGGAAGAATATAGAACCATGATGATGGAAGCAAATGTTCCTCAGATCTACTGGAGAGAAGTTGTAAGCACTGCTGTCTATACTCTTAATCGAGTACAAATTAGAAGCAATACTGGTAAGACCCCTTATAAACTCTGGTTTGACATCACTCCCACTGTGAAATATTTTAGAGTCTTTGGTAGGAAATGTTACATTAAAAGAGATGAAGACCTTGGAAAATTTGATGCTAGAAGTGGTGAAGGAATACTCTTGGGTTATTCTACTCAAAGCAAAGCATACCAGTGTTATAAAAAGAGATTGAGAAAGATTATAGGAAGTACAAATGTGAAGGTTGATGAAGGTATTGAAAAACCCTCAAGGTTTTATGAATATGAAGAAGATGATTAGAATGATGTTTTGGTCCAAGAAGTTCAAGTCCCTTCTGAAATTTAGATCCAAACTGATCTGGAGAATCAGGAAGAAGAGATAAGTTTGAATGAACCTATCCAAGAAATAGAAGTGCAAGAAATTCCCAAAACTCCTAGGTATGTAAGACTGAATCACTCTGAAGATCAAATCATAGGTGATAAAAGCAAAGGTGTTCAAACAAGAAGAAAGATTTCTCAAGAATTAGAAAAGTATTGTTTGATTTCAAAAATTGAACCAAAAATAGTAAGTGAAGCATGCAGTGATGAAAGCTAGACTAAAGCAATGAAGGAAGAGTTGATGTAGATTGAGAAAAATCACACTTGGGATCTTGTTCCCAGACCTAGAAACAAAATGTGATTGGAACCAAATGGGTCTTCCAGAATAAACTGAATGAAGATGGTGAAGTAGTCAGAAACAAAGCCAGGTTGGTCTGCAAGTGTTATTCCCAAGTAGAAGGAGTTGATTTTGAAGAAAATTTTTCTCTGGTGGCAAGAATTGAAGCAGTCAGATTATTTCTTTCCTTTGCTGCCTTCAAGGATTTCAAAGTATATCAAATGGATGTCAAGTCTATCTTCCTGAATAGTGACTTGGAAGAAGAAGTATACATTGAGCAACTAGATGGATTTCAATTGTCTGATCATGGTGATATGGTCTGCAAGTTGAAGAAAGCACTGTATGGACTCAAACAAGCCCCAAGAGCCTGGTATGAAAGACTAGATAAACATCTTTTGAAGATTGGTTTCAACAAAGGTACTATTGATAGTAACTTGTACTTCAAAATTGATCATGAAAATATCTTGATTGTTGAAGTATTTGTTGATGATATCATTTTTGGAAGAAGAGATAGTATGTGTAAAAATTTTGCAAATCAAATGAAAAGTGAATTTGAGATGTCCATGTTTTGGGAAATGAATTTCTTCTTAGGTCTGCAAATCGCTCAAACAAAGAAAGGAATCTTCATTTCACAGACCAAATATGTAAAAGAACTATTGTAGAAATTTGGGATGGAAGACTCAAAACCAATGAATACTCCCATGGCAACTGGATGTAAACTGAGCAAAGATGATGACTCTCCTAAGGTTGATTAGAAAAGTATAGGTCAATGATTGGAGGACTATTGTATCTTACTCAAACTAGACCTAACATTATGAATGTTGTTGGACTTATTGCTAGATTCCAAGATGATCCTAGGGAATCTCATGTCATGACAATCAAGAGGATTCTCAGATATCTAAAAGGAATAGTTGAGTATGGTTTATGGTATCCTAGAGATCATGATTTCTCTCTTGAAGCATATACAGATGCAGATTGGGTAGGAGATGTGGATGACTGGAAGAGTACCAATGGTGGAGCATTCTTTTTAGGGAAAAGATTGGTTTCTTGGCTGAGCAAGAAATAAGAGGCAATATCTCTATCCACTGCAGAAGAAGAATGTATTGTAGTAGCAGGTAGTTACACTCAAGTATTGTGGATGAAGCAAATGCTAAGAGACATCAGAGTGGAGTATGAGGAACCTATCACAATCTTTTGTGATATTTCAAGTGCAATAAATATATCAAAAAATCCAGTGTTGCATTCATAGACAAAACATATATCCATCAAGTTTCACTTTTTGAGAGAGTAGGTGAATAAGAATGAAGTTAGATTGGAGTTTGTGCCCTCCAAGGATCAGATTGTAGACATTTTTACTAAACCTCTACCTAAGGACTCTTTTTAGTATCTCAGGAGAAGTTTGGGTTATTACCCCTCTAGTTCTGAATTAAGGTGCACTGATGTGCATCAGTTCGGTGGATCTCACAATCATATCTTATGGTATGGATTGATGATGGGAAGATTCTACTCAGGGGGAGTAGTCTGTATGATTCTAAGTGATGTAAGTATGTTCCCTTTGCCATTGATGTCAAAGGGGGAGAGAAGACATGTGAAAAACAAAAAGTGGTTACTGATCAAAGGGGGAGCAGTAAAGGAAGAGAAGACATGTGAATGATTGTTGTTGATAGGAGGAGTTATGTCAGTCAATAAGGAGAAGTACTTGTCTTGATGTTTAAAATAGTTTTTCACATCATATGTTGCCATCAATGACAAAGGGGGAGATTGTTGTAAGTATGGGCCTAACCGGTGTTGTTATTGATGTCAACATACTCTTATTCCATTGATGTCGAGGATTGGATGAGTTGTGTGCTGAGGATATTGAGAAAATTAGTCCTATCAGAAACAAAGAAGAACAATGAAGACAGTGAAGCTCTATGAAGTGAAGATCCTAGCTAATATGAAGATCAGAGGATGTGCATCAAAGGGTTTGTAGACATGTGTATAAAGGTGATCCAGTAAATATTTGAGAGGTCTATGTGAAGATTTGAAGAAGTTATGGCCATATGAGTAAAACCGGTTCTGGCAGATGTTCAAAGGTGACAGAGTGACACAAATAGGTCTGATGAGATCTAGAAATGCAATATCTTGTTCTACGGATTTGGTGGAGTGTTTAGGGAGTCAATGTGAATTGACAACTCAATTGGTTCATGGTTTGGAGGTCCACAAGCATCTATTCCAATATGATAGTGATGACAGATTGTGTTCTTGAGGTTCCAGATGAAGAAGAGAAGGATTTCAGTAATCAGAAGTGGTGTGGATATTCTTGGTGATTTAGGCAAGCTTGTGGGGGTCTCTAGATTTTGTCCAATTTGTGTTGATGGTCTGCATTGAAGATTAAGCTCATTATTGAAGAATTACTTTCAGATGATGATGTTCTTCCTAAACTTGGCTGACCGGATGATTTACACATCTTACAGATGATCTTGAAGATGTTCTGCAAAGCATGGCATGTTACTCAAAGAAGATTTAAGTCCCAGATCTATGTGGCTGATAGTGTGGTGATTCACATGAAGTCTTTTGAAATAAGTTAAGTTGTATTTGTGTATTTTCTCTGTAAAGTATGCCAACTTTGATGATTATCCCAAAGTCGATGTCTTGTATAAATAAGAGTTGTGAAGTCATTTCAAAAGTATCGGGGAGAAGATGAAAGTGTGGTAGAAAGGAGAAAAACGAAAGGCAGAGCAAAAGTATTGAGCTTAAATGGAATTGACTCAAGCATGGTGAAGATGCTAATCTTTAGTTCAAGTATGTGATGTTTATTATTTTGTAGGCAATGTGTCTCCTGTAGGTAGTGGGCCTCCTATGAGCAGTGTGCTCAGGTAGTGAGCCCTAATTGGCATGCACCATTTTGTTCTTCTTATTCTTTTAACAGAGAATACAATCTTGGGTTAGTCACCCCATGGTTTTTTCCTTAACCAGGTTTTCTACATTAAAATCTTGGTGTCATATGTGTTAATGTGTTTCTGCTCTTGATTTATTGCATTGTGTTTCCATGATTAATTTATTATTATGCTGTTGAATTACAAGATGGATTTAAGTGGTAAATAAAAGGAAAGTTTTGGGATAACAGATTCACTCCCCCTCTCAGTTGTCTGTCTTGAAACTAACAGAAGGCTCCACTATAAGTGGGGTTTTTGGCTACCCTCCAAGCCTCAGTAAGTGTTATCGTATAATACAAATATCTTCTTTCAATTGCAGCTTGCTCATCATAGTTTCTAACCAGGTCATCATCGACAAATAAAACATGGTCATATCCTCTAAGGTTTTGTTTTGTCTTGATACTATTTATGAAACCTTCTGGATCAAAGCTTTCTCTGCAACTCCCTAATGGTAGCCTATAATGTTCCATTTTTTTATCAATTAATTGGTACCCCTTGTCAGACATAACTGTGAAATCACCAAAATATAGAGTGCCTGGCATAAAAGACTACTTATTATGTCTTTTTAAGTGCATAAAATCAGAAAGAGCAAGCTGTCTTACAATCTCCAGATAAGCCACCCTATCAGGAGAAGTTTTTGGTAGTAGCAGAAGAGACCCTTCAAACCCAAACACTCTTATTTTTGTATAGTCAGTGTAAGAATACCAATCTCCCCAATTATGAGCAAATTTTCCAGTCTCATACTTGTCCTTTGGTCTCAAAAACTTCTGAATTTCTAGTAATAGGTTGTAATTATAAGGATGCCCTAGGAGTTTATACACTGGTTTCATGAAGTACTCTTCAAAATATATAATGGGATTTGTCACACCTGCTATCCCATATAGCAGTCCATCTTTGGACGGGCTTCACATCTCCATTTATATCCAAGTCCCTTACTCCTAGGCATTTGTCCCATAATCCCTAGTTTTGGCCTTCATACAAAACCAGATGCATTAATAGGGAGTAATGCCTGAATTTACTACCTCCCCTGTTGATGGAAACCAATTCATTGTGAATGGTACTAGCTAAGAACTCAGCATAATCAAAATGTAGGGCTTGTTGGCATTGGATATTAGCTGTTAAAACCATGGGAGCTACTTCCATAAATATTTTGGCCTCCACTTCTAACAATTGGCATACAAAGAAATAAGTATACTAAAAGTATTCTTCAACTAGCTCAATGGAAAATGGGGGATCCTCTGCAACTAAAAAAACCCTTAATTTGTTGTTTCCATCATGAGGTCGGTGCATAGGCAACCTCCGTCTTTTGTAATTGTTACTCAAGTTATAATATTCACCAATTAAATCCCTAATTTTAAGTTTCACATCAAAGATACTATCTAGTTGGAACACCATTGAAATGTAGTCCTGGGTGACAAGGAAAAATCCCGTACCATCCTTCAATTCAATCATGCAGTTCTATGGGTTGTAGCTTTCAGCTAACATTTTTAGGGATTCCACATTCACAAAAACATTTGGCACTACCAACTTTCCTAAATTCATCCACCATGGGTTTGACACAGGGGAATGCCTATGCATTTTCTTGTAGTGGTAGATGAAAAGATAATACCCCCTTACGGGATTCCACACTTCTTCTACTTGTTTGTATTTATCCTCTAATTTCTCTGTGTTTGGATTTAATTGGGCATTCCTTCAAGATTTTTGCCCTGATTTTGGACATTGGTCTATTAAGTCCTTGTTTAGGTGTCTTTTGTTTAACTTTTACCTTTTAGCCTTAGGGTTATCAGATGTTTCTTCCATGATGGAATGCAAGAGATTTTTCTTAGATACAATTCTGAATCAGAAAGCTTAAGCTTTAGAATACTTACTTGGAAATTGAATTGTATCAGTTGTAGCTACTTTCCCCAGCTCCCATGCTTGCGTACTAAATCAAATATTTCAAGATTTCCCCTTTTACTCTAATCTAATCATTAATGGCAGCTTTCAAATCATTGGGGAAATATTAAATTTTCACAACATATCACCTCCTGTCACCTCGCCAAAATAATCATTTCGTTTGAAGGATTTATTATTTCTTTATTTATTAAGACCTCATTATAGCTCAAATGGTGGTCTTGCCGAAATCCCCTCCTTTTGATATATGTGCGTTTCCTTAATGTTTTCTTAATTATCATCATGCTCATTTTTTTCGAGAGACTAAATATGGACTCCCTTCGACACTTCAAAATATCGATCATTTGGTAGAACATATCTCTAAGTCACCCCGTCATGCCGAAATGGAATGTTACTTCTATATTTTGAAATCTCATCGATTCATTCCTTTCAGGCTAGAATGTCAAAGAGACCTTAGAAAGATTCATCCCGACACTCCGATATCTTTGTCTCTTCAAACTTGAAATGTTAGCTCGAAATACTTGTCAAGTGTTCATGTATGCAGATATTGATTTAATTGCTTTATCTGTGTGACACATTAAAGGTGTCACACTGACCTCTTGATCACCTTTTAACATTTTTTGTGGTGTCGATGTGATTTTTGAAGAAGTCCTACCGATATGTCTCGAAGGTTCTTCCATAAAGACTAAGGCTTTGACACACCGTATATGAATTTTTCGTGGGTCGAAAGCAGATATGGTGGGGATGCTAATTAAATAAATGAAAAGTACATAGCGAGAAATGGATCTTATGGGTGAATTCTTTAGGGTTTGAATTTTTGTCCCAACACATCCATCAATACATAAAGGATAGAGGAATTTTGTCAGATGTTGTAGTTGCAACTACCCTGTTAGACATGTATGCAAAATGTGGAAGCATAGACAAGGCACATGAACTGTTTCATAGAATCCCTCAAAGAAATGTGGTCTCATGGACTGCAATGATTGCAGGATATGCACAAAATGGATTTGTTGAAAAGGCTTTAGAAATTTTAAATCAAATGCAATTGGATGGTGTAAAGCCAAATTCTACATCCTTTGCCACCATCCTCCCTGCCTATGTCAAAATGGGAGCTTTGGAATAGGGTTATGGACATCCATCAATACATAAAGAATAGAGGAATTTTGTCAGATGTTGTAGTTTCAACTGCCCTGTTAGACATGTATGCAAAATGTGGAAGCATAGACAAGGCACATGAACTGTTTGACAGAATGACTCAAAGAAATGTGGTCTCATGGACTGCAATGACTGTAGGATATGCACAAAATGGATTTGTTGAAAAGGCTTCAGAAATTTTAAAACAAATGCAATTGGCTGGTGTAAAGCCAAATTCCACAACCTTTGCCACCATCCTCCCTACCTGTGTGAAAATGGGAGCTTTGGAATAGGGTATGGTCATCCATCAATACATAAAGGATAGAGGAATTTTTTCAGATGTTGTAGTTGCAACTGCCCTATTAGACATGTATGCAAAATATGGAAGCATAGACAAGGCATGTGAACTGTTTGACAGAATGCCTCAAAGAAATGTTTTTTTTTGGTAAACACTACCAAATATGGGGGTAGCTCCCTATATTAAAATATCAAAAAAAAAGTTACATAGAAAGCTAAGGCATTACATCTAGTGATATATATAACCTATGCCTGCAACAATATCCACCATACTATCTATTACATTTTCATCAATCAAACCCGAGTTGGCTTCCAAGAATTTCAAAAACTCTCCTATGTTATTTTCTTTCTCCATGCCCTTTTTGTAGAGGGCCCAGGCTTTGTGAAGCTTCACCTTCTCCTCATTCAAGCTGAGAGTGGCAAGAGCAAATCCCTGTTCGAGCTCCATTGCCACACCATCCATGGCAGTCTTGACCATGTCCATCAGATCTTACCTCACTAATGTCATCACAGCTCTTAGCCCCCAGAGCCTTGCTCCCACAACCTGTACATAGTTCTAGAGAAAACATTCCAGCACTTGTCCATCATGCGTGTGCCCTCCTAACCAGAAACTAGCCCCGATCACTATCAAGATGGCCACTTTTTCTTCATCAGAGCCTGTATTAAATAGGTATGCAATCTCTTTCCCTCTGGTTTCATCCTCCTTACAGCGACACTCCACTTCAAAATGGTGAGGCATCACTTTGTTTGGACCATTCCCAAGAACAAACAGCATAATCTACTTCAATCTTGCCTTAGCTTAAAAAGAAGCATGTGGGCAAGTTCTCCCCTAACCTCCAATATCAAGGATCACCATTCCATGTGCAGGATTTTGCCACCTATGGGAAGGTGGTACACTCACATCATTTGGACTACCTCCATTTGCAGGTTCGTTCTTAGAGTCTGCCATCGTATCCTACTTGAGGATTCTCCTGCTTCTCCTATGGTAGCCTCTTGTTTTATAGAAGCCTTGAGAGGCTTCATCAAAGCCTACAGATCCCAATTCTAGCAACTGATTTGCACTTTAGTAGTACTTCTGCACTCATTCTGCCCACCTCCATTTGGACTCACTTCCATCCTTGCCTTCAAGAGATTGATGTGTGACAAACCTTGCACTAGTAATTGATAGGAACATCCTTTCACTTTTGCAGTAGTGGACAATTTCATGAGTCTCATGACATATGGTACAATTAGGTATCTGTTGAGCAAGAGGGAAGCATATGGCATTAATATCTTGAGCTCCCGCCACTAGATAGTTTGTAGTTGTATGCCACTTAGTGTGGCACTTTATTCATCATAAACAGAAAAAGGATAGAGGAATGTTGTAGTTGCAACTGCCATGTTAGACATGTATGCAAAATGTGGAAGTATAGACAAGGCACATGAACTATTTGACAGAATGCCTCAAAGAAATGTGGTCTCATGGACTGCAATGATTGCAGGATATTCACAAAATATGGAATCATAGACAAAAAATGTGAACTGTTTGACAGAATTCCTCAAAGAGATGTCATCTCATGGAATGCAATGATTGTAGGATATGCACAAAATGGATTTTGCAATGACGCTCTCAAAATATTTGAATTAATTAAGCACTCTGGAACATATCCTAACATTGTAAGCTTTGCTTGTATTCTAGGTGCATGCAACCATGTAGGTTTAATGGATGAGAGATGTACATACTTCAATCACATTTGTAACCCTTATTGCATTACACCTACAATTGATCATTATGTGTGCATGGTTGACCTCCTTACCTATGATGGCTATCTTGAAGACACCCTAAACTTTATCTTTCTTTCTAAATCCCCAAATTTGCCCTATTCCCGCTCACATTGAAGACCTGTGAGTGGGAATAGGGCTAACATTTTTTCTTTCTAAAATCGGCTGGATAAAGCCATATTGCTAACTTCATTTTTTTTTCAAACAAAATAGACCTTTATCTTAAGGTTACTCATGAACCTTAAGATAAATAATTATTGGAAAAAAACTATGCATTCCTTAATGACATGTAAGAGAATTTAATCAACTGCTACTTAAAAACTCTTTAATGTTTCTGTCTAATGCAAGTTATTAGATTAATAGTGAAAAAGAACATACATAGACCAAGCAATTTGTGGCACTTAAGGTTATGTAATAGAATTTACAGTTGAGAGTTAAATTTATAACAAATTTTTTATGATCTTTACTAATGTTTATTAGAATTGTTGCATGTTTTACATCTATGGAATGCCATATTAGCTATAACTTTTTTGAAATTTTATTATGGTATGTGCACTTTGATATGATGTAATATGATTATGGTTTCATTTCATATGTTGTAATATTAGATATATAATAGAAAAATAAATTATTGCATGAAATAAATAATAACTTATCATTTTAAAAAAATTTTTGCAGAACACGGGTCTTCTAGAAGATCAAGATGATCCTCATGATAGAGATCCAAATTATGTTGGTTCTAGTACAGATCACATGGCAGAGGATGATGATGACGTAGATACAAAAGACACCGAGTTTGATGGCGATGATGATGACGACAACGATGATGATGACGATGACGACAATGATGATCATGATGATGATGATGATGGTGATGATGATGATGAGGTAGTTGCTGGTAGTAGCCAATGACATTCATGATCATATAGACTGCATCATGGATCATTGTTGATATATCGTTATGATGCCTCTTTTCATGGTCCCTATCATATGTATCATTTTCACGGCTTGCAGTACCATATTAATGAGTTGTATCATAAATTTATGTATCATTCTGACTTATATCATTTGGACATGTATCATCTTGACTTGTATCATTTTGAGTTAGATAATTTATCATTTTTACTTATATCATTTGTACATGTATCATTTCGACATGTTATTGATCTACTGACATATTTGACTTTCACTTGTTTTAGTTATATATGATGATGATCTTACCAGTATTGACTTATCAATTTATATATATTGAAAGTGGTCGATGATTTTTGGATGGATATTTATTACGTATGATGATTTTAATTTACTGCTCAGGATGGATGTTGTCAAATTCAATTAAATTATAGACATTTGACTCACTTGTTTTAATTATAGATGATGATCATGTTATAATAATTATCTTGTTATTTAATCATATGAGTTAAATAATTAAATTACTTACTCTATAATCATATGAGTTATTTAAGAGGCATGATATTTAACTAATTAAATTGAAATAAAACATATTAAATTAATAAAGGTAAGCAAAACAAGAAGCATTTTTAGAATTAAAAAAAAGGAAGCAATAATGGAAGCCAAACTAGAAGCAATTTTAGAAGAAACAAAAGACACAAAAATGGAAGCAACAAGCGACGTTATATCGGAAGCAAAATTGGAAGCAACAATGGAAGCAAAACTGGAAGCAAAATTGGAAGCAAAACCGGAAGCAAAATTGGACGCAAAACTGGAAGCCAAACTAGAAGTAAAACCGGAAGCAAAACCAGAAGCAAAATTGGAAGCAAAACTAGAAGCAAAATTTGAAGCAAAACTGGAAGCAAAATTGGAACAAAAAGTAGAAGCAAAATTGGAAGCAAAATCAGAAGCAAACCTAGAAGCAAAATTGGAAGCAAAACTAGAAGCAAAACTGGAAGCAAAATTGGAAGAAAAAGTGGAAGCAAAATCAAAAGCAAAACTGGAAGCAAAACCATAAACAAAACTGGAAGAAAAACTGGAAGCAAAACTAGAAGCAAAATTGGAAGCAAAACTGGAAGCAAAATCAGAAGCCAACCTGGAAGAAAAACTGAAAGCAAAATTGGAAGCAACAGTGGAACCAAATTGGAAGCAAAATCAGAAGCAAAACTAGAAGCAAAACCAGAAGCAAAATTGGAAGCAAAACTGGAAGAAAAACTGGAAGCAAACTTGGAAGCAACACAAGAAGAAAAACCAGAAGTAAAATTGGAAGCCAAAGTGGAAGCAACAAAATCTGATGCTAAACCTAGCACTAAAATCTGGTGCTAAACCCTGCACAAAACTTGGTGCTAAACCTGGCATTATAATTGGTGCTAAACCCAACGTTAAATCCAACGCAAAAGTGAAATGTAATTGGGCACCAAGTTTGGCACCAGTAGAAGTGTCCAATTCATGGACTCAAATGCACTAAATTTTGGTGCTATTTTAGGCGCTAATTGCCTATTTTGTTGTAGTGATTGGATACTGATGCTCAGCCTTGACTCTCTAATAGTCTAGACAACTTGCTACAAAACTTGCAGCATCATTCTTCATTCCTTTCTATAAATAAAGAGGCTTCACATCAGCTAGGAGTTTGGTTACTCTAGGGTGACCTGAATAGCGTGCAGAATTAACTTCCTTCCACACAAGGTTTTCTAATTCTATAGAGTTTGGAACATACATCCTTCCTTTGTATCTTAAAAGTCCATCTGGTTCAAAATAGAACCCATCATACCTTGAGTCTTGAGGATTTATTGTTAGAGCCTTCTTAAATTACTCACAGTACTCATCGCCTATAGAATTTTGTAACCCTAAATCCTTGAAGTTTAAGTGTTTAGAGACGATCGATGAGATATACCTCTATCGACTCAGAGCATCTACTACTTAGTTCTTTTTACCTTTGATATTACTTATCTCAAAGTCATATTTGGATATTAATTCCAACCATCTTCTATGTCAAGCATTCAGATGAGGTTGGGAAAATAGATACTTAAGACCTTGATGGTCTGACTTCAAGTCAAAAGGCTTTCCTAGCAAATAGTATCACCACACTTGCAAAGCATGCACAACTAATGCTAATTCTAAGTCATGAGGAGCATAATTCTACTCATATGCTCTCAACTTTTTGGATTAATAGGCTACCACTTGCCCATTTTGTATAAGCACGCCACCTAAACCTTCACCTGAGGCATTAGCGATTATAATAAATTGACTTTTCGGATCAAGAACTTTCAATATTGGTGTAGTTGTCAACCTCTCTTTTAACTAATTAAATGTCTCTTGACATTTTTCTGACCAGTAAAAACACTTTCCTTTTCTCTAAAGCGATGTGATTGGGTTTGCAATATTAAAAGAGTTTAAAACAAACTTCCTATAATATCTAGCTAACCCCATGAAATTGCACACTTCATGCACATTCTTTGGCATAGGCCACTCAAGTATAGATTTGATCTTCACAGGATCTATTGAAATTCCTTTACTTGATATTATATGTCCTAGATATTATATCACTTTCTAAAAGAAAGTACACTTAGAAAGATTCCCATACAACTTATGTTCCCTTAGCCGCTACACAACTAACTATAGATGTTGCAAATGCTCTTCCTCATTCTTAGAATATATATAAGAATGTCATCTAGAAACACTAGAACAAATTTATCCAAGCAATCTAAAAAAATGCTATTCATTAGATTCATGAATGCTACATGGGCATTCGTAAGTCCAAAAGGTAAAATTGTGAACTCATAATGTCCATAGTTTTGAAAGCTATTTTATGAATGTCTTCATCTTTTATTCTTAGTTGATCATATCCAGATTGTAGATCAATCTTTGAGAATATTGTTGTGCCCCACATCTAATCAAAAATATCATCAATATGTGGTAGAGGATACTTATTCTTTATCATTGCTTTGTTAAGCACACAATAGTTTATACACAGATGCAACATTCCATGCTTCTTTTTGACAAAGATCATATGTGCTCCCCAAGGTGAAACACTGGGTCTAATCAACCCTTTAGCCAACAGCTCCTGAAGCTAGGATTTCAATTCCATCAAATCTCTAGTAGTCATATGGTATGGTCATGCCTTTGATATTAGCTTAAATCCAAGTATTATATCAATAGAGAAATCAAAATCTCTCTTTGGAGGTAACCCTGAAAGTTCATCTGGGAAGACATCCCAAAAATCTTGAAGGAAAGGATAGTTCTCCAAGGTTATTTTGTTTTCTAGGATCCTCTTCTACTTTTTCCATTTTGACTACAAAAGGTTGACATCCTTTTTTCATAACCCTCTTAAATTGCATAGTAGAGATTGGTCTAATCTTGACTTCTCTTTGTGTGCCTTGCAGAAAGACTTTATTTCCTATATTGTCTAGACACCCAACTATTTTTTCAAAATAGTCAACATTGGCCTTATGTCTCCATAACCAATTTATTCCTAAGATAACATCATAGGAAACTAGGAGGGCTACAAACAAATTCACCTAATTTGAAAAACTAGGAAGATCATTTTTGGCTTCAAACAAGCATTGCTCTACCTGAGCTTTAGTCTAGTTAGCATATTCAATTGACCAAGGTTTAGCCATATATCCATCTCTTCTAGGAAATTTATTCAATACTCTTGGAGGAGTAAAACTTTTAGTTGCTCCAGTATCAATTAAAATAGAAATAGGAACTCCAAAAAAGTACCTGTCATCTCTATGGGGATAATCTGGTACTCTGCTTGGCGATTATCTAATGCCGCATGTATCCTCTATTGAAAAGTTTCTTGCTAGGTTGGTAATGCATTACTATGTTATTGAACTCCTTGGTTCTTGGTTGGGCATTGATTTGCGTAATGATCTCCACCACAAGATAAACATCCCCCAAGAGGTCCTCACTTTTCAACAGGTTTGCTTGTATCATTCTTCTAGAAATTGTTATTGTTTTTCTTCTCATTCCTGGGTCCATTCCTATTATTTCTAAATCCCTTGTCACTTTTCTTATTCACATCCTATTTATAATTCCTTTTCTTGAAAGGTTGAGAAGCTTGTGACATATTAAACCTCTTATGATATGCAAAAATTGTCTTCAATTTTGGCTCTTATTTGATTGCCTTCTCAAAAACTTGGTCCATAGTGGTAGGACCATGTACATCTACTTCTCCACCTATCTGAGCATTCAAACTCATGATGAATTTTCTGATTTGAAACCTTTCATCCTTCTGATATTGTGCACATACTTCAGGAGATAGGTGAACTTTTCCAAATATTCAACCACTGACATTTCTCCTTGTCACAGATTTTGAAAATATTTTATCTTTTGGTCGAAGAAAAGTTGTGGCAACCACCTTTTTCAAAATATGACCACAAAATGATTCTAGGTTAAGCTCAGAGAACTTAGTCCCAGTTCCATTTTCTTGTTCATCCACCATGTGGATGCTTCACCTACCAACTGATAGGCACCCATACTGCGTTGGTTATCTCAGAGTAGTTTCTGGTCTCAAAATACTTTTCCATCTCTGTCATCCAAGCTTCTGTAGCATCAGCATGTACTATTCTATCAAACTTGGGTGGTGACACTTTCTTCATATCTCTTGATAGCTCTAACACAAGTCTATTTCTCCTTTCTTCTTAAGACTTAGTCTTATCAACATCCTCCCTTCATTCACTATGAGAACTAGGTTCATGGACATACTCATCCTTCCCTACATGTGAGTCCTCTTTTTCTCTTTTAGCTCCACTTTGGCTCCTCACTTCCTGTTCTAGGTTTCCAAGCCTTTCCATGGTTTTATTCAATATGGTCAATATTTGATCTACCTTAGTCATTGGGTTTTTGAAAGGATTCGACTCTCCCTAACTATCTCCAAGATTTGTTTGAGTTCAAACCATGATGACACTCTATATCACATCTGATATTTGTATTATGTTATAGATTATAATTCAAAAATGATGCATCTCATTAATTCAAAATTCCTCATTAAATCTATACATAATACTTAGATTTGTGCAAAACAATCTCATCTTTATTATAGTTTAATCTGGGTATAAATACATCCTTATTTAGATAGATAACACAACAAGACTACATGTCACTGTTGATTAAAAGACATTCCTAAGGTTCCTCTTCCCCATCAAAATCTAGTAAAACAAACTTAGAGGGTGGATGTACATGCAGGTACTCCTCAACACCTCTTTTCTTAAAGCAGGGGCATCACGACCATACCCAAATGGCATATTGTGACTAGCAGACGGTTTACTAAGTTTAAGTTCATGAGTAGGAACAATGTGTTTCTTAGCTAGTTTGTTGCATTGTTTCTTTTCTAGTCAAATAAGATTAAGAGCATTAGTCAAAGTTTTAGAGTCTTCCAGCCATGCGCCCTTAGCATAGTTAATATGTTCTTAGAGTTTTACCTCCTCAGTTGGTTCTTTCTTAACCACTATCTTGGGTAAGTTCTAGGGAATAGACTTCTTGGTAGTTCTCTTGGTTATTCTCCATACCATTCTAGTATAAAACCAATTTTCAAACATTATCCAAGCTACTAAATGTTGACAAGTTTTCTCGTAGTAAGCTCCAAGGTCCACGTGTTGAACCCAGTTAGCACTGATACCATATGTAACATATCAACTCATACAACTTGGAATTAGTCATAAAATTTACTAAGAAAGTAAATGAACATGTTCAACCATGAGTGAAATTTTTTTAACATTTGCATAATCACATAAAATTAAATGCATATCTTTTTTGAGTATTTTACAACCTTGAAAAATTACAATATATTCAAAGATAAAAATCATAGTGAAATCATTTCACTTTACATTTACAAATTATTGGCACTTGGCAATATGAATAATTTTACATAAGTTTGAAAAATCATAAGTCATAACATGAAGTATACTGCATTTGGAATCTGGTATCTGTCTCACAAGTCTCAGCGAGTCTTTTGCTGCAGAGGGAGAGCATCATCCGAGTGCTTTTCCTCAAACCATAGGTCAGCGGTCCCCTGCTCATATTTCATCTGGAAGTGGCACTACTCTTCATGAAGGGTATAGACATAAGGATCCAACTGGTTTCCATCTAAGTTTAGTGTTGTGTCCTATGTAACTCAATCCACCATACAACTCTAGACAATCTTCTAGTTAAGTATGACCATTCTAACAAGTTAAACAATCTAGACATGGTGAACTGACTAATACATGTAGAGACAAATGCATCACTTTAGCTAAAGTTTCTCTATAAATAAATATTTGTAATAAACATAGTCGTGTGTTCACACACCTCTAACTCGAACTGGAAACTACCACATCCTACAGTTTAACTTGTTTGACTAGTATCTTTAGACATAAATTGTCTTGACTAAACTCAAATCCTAGTCAATTTGAGTTAGAATTTAATCCTTAATCTAGGATATACATAATATATGGTTTTAGGTGACTTTAACCTTTCAAAGAGTACCTCTTTGCATACTTGCAAATACTAGGGTCTATGACTTTCTATCATTCTACTTAATGACCCAAAGATTGAGCATTCTTGTGTAATATATATCAAGTTTCTAACTCTATTGAGAAATCATTTAATTTATCATAACTGCTTCATAGACTCTTCTTAAATTATACTTGTCTTGATCTATGGTTTCTTGACCATTCACTGTCAACCATAATAAACAATAGACTAATTGAATGCTATAACTAATCCAAGAGTTTTCTAGTTTTCTTAACCATTATGGGTCAAATCTAGGTATTTAACTTCTCTATCCCAGTGTGAGGCCTACTTTTTCTTTCCCTTATATTTGACTATTTATTTTACTATTGGTGATACATTTAGAATTATGGGACTGTTGATCTCAAATTTCTGGATTATTAGACTTTATGTTGTATGTGGATTGGTTATGCTTAGTATGATTACGATGTGTTTAGACCCGGATTTTGATTTACTGATGATGTTAGACATATGGATTATATTATTATGTTATTGGAAAACTAATCATGTGATGTTAGTTAGAAATTTGTTTTGTGATTCAATCTTGGGAATGGATGTTTGAAATGCAGAATTTAGAATCTAATTGTAATGTGACTTCCTTGATACTTATATGGATATGTGATGTTGTATGCGAGTGTATGTTTCAATTTTCTTTGGCTATTATATATATGTGGAATTAACTTTTTATTTGAGTGCGCAGGTATTTCTAACAAAGCCATAGAAATTTGGAGATCATCCCACACACGATGTTGTTTTCCCTTGTGAAGTCGATCTAGTTCCAAGAGGAACCAAGATCAACTTTGTGCATGATGAGTTTCTATAATGTTGATTGCATGTTGTTAGTCAGGATAAGTCTACCCCTCTTTTATTTGGAATTCTAATTGGTGTTGTAAGAATATTGTCTTTTGAATTTTATTTTGAAGTTATAAATTTTTGAGACCCCTGTGTATGAGGAAAATTGACTATGATAAACTTAAACAAATCAAAAACCAATAACATAAAGAGAACTGATCTAAATAAAAGCCATTACTAATAAATCAATAAAACATGAAAGCTTTTATCGAGATTTGTATTGTTCCCTTTGGATGAATGTGGATTGCTCAATAGTATTGCAAAACCATGGTTGCAACAAGCAAGTAGTGTGTTCAAAGATCAATGTCAAAAGATCATAAAGGTGTTCAGTCGATGCGATGTATGCTCAAAGCGCTGTTAAGTATGCCTAAGAATAAGTGATCGAAGAGAGAGGTAATGAAGGAGATGAGGGGGGTTTATATAGGTTTCAACAAAGATTGATCAATGGTCCAAATAATTTAGAAGAATCAATGTTGAGGAACGTGCAACGAATAAGAAGAAGACAAGTGTCACACAAAAGCTATTTTATTTGAGTTAAACACTTTCTTTTCTAAAGATAAGACATGCTTTTCATAAATTAGAATGTTTTTTTCTAATTTAAGAGAAATTGATAAAAACAAGGTTGAGTGAATAGATAACTCAACTTAAGATTTGCTTTTGCATGATTTGAGAGAAATTAAATAATAAATTATTTAATTTTGTGTGCATGGAGAAGAAGACTTATTTTTAGAAGATTTGAAAGATATTTGTAGATAAGAAAACAAATTAAATAAATAAATTTATTTAATTGTTGTGCATGATTTGGAAGAATAAATAAAATATTTGATTTATCTTATTTTTGGAGATTGAGAGAATTTAAATAAATTTGATTTGATTTATTTAAATTTGGAAGAATAAATTTGATTTAATTAAATAATTGGGAATTATTTAATTGTAGATAAGAGGGAATTTGTGATGAATTAATTAAATAATGGGATTTATTTAATTAATGGAGACTTGAGTTTTAGAAGAGGATAATTATCTAATTAAATAATTAAAATTATTTAATTGTGGAAGAACAATAGAGGAATTTAATTTAATTAACTAAATAAAGAGAATTTATTCAATTAATGTTGAATTTTGGAATTTAGAAGAAATTGATGAAATTAATTAAATAATTAGATTATTTAATTAACGTTGAAATGCAGGTGATGCTCTAGATTAGATGAAATGCAAGTAGTATGACGACTTGGTCATTTTAGGGTGTCTACATTTTACCCCTCTTTGGTGCAATGTAGTTTACAGCGTTGCGTCAAAGAAAATGATTGTTGAAGACATGATACAATTTTTTGATGCCCTAGTGTAGCTAGTTGTCCCAACGTATGCCCCCTCGAGTGGGAAGATGGGGAAGCGACAAAAGAACTATGTTGACGCTCGACTAGAAGATTTGTTAGAGATAGGCAAGGTTGAATAGAAGAAAGTGGAGATAGAAAAAAACATAAGAGAAAGATTGTTGATTGATCTTTGTTGGAAAACTATATAAGGCCATGGAAAAATGGATGGTGTAAATGGATGAGCTTGTTGCAATGGTTTCACATTTGTTTATAAAGAGCAATCCTTATTTTTGATATAGCACGTGGATAGTTTGCCACCAAGGTATAAAAGACCAAGGTGCAGTAATATCCGAGTGTGTGGACATTGACTCTACAAGCAAGCGGTTTGATCTTAGATCCCTTAGACATAATATGACCTTGTTGGTACATGTGAATGAGCCATAATCTTAAACATAAAATAAATGTCAATACATGTAAATGCAAGAAGAATATTAATATGTAAGATGCTAGGTCGTAACACACACAAGATAAATATGCTGCTAAGAAAGATACTAAAGATCATTCCTCAAACATGGCACACAAAAAGTAATGACTATGCCCCCAATCCATACTGCATCACAACATACCAAGATTATAGATAAACCAAGGTAGCCTTGAGTAGGTATTGGAAAAGGAACAAAAGATAAACCATAAAACAAATTGACTGACTTACAAAGTAAACATACAACCAATATATTCTCTTGCCAAAGAGGTTGCTCATGATAGATTGGATAGGAAAGATAATAGCCTTATCGTAGGAAATCTGTGTCCGTTAAAGGGTGCTATCTACCTAAAAAAGACAATATCTTGCTGTCGGAAATGCTACATGTCGCAGGAGACGCGTGTGTTGGTCTCGATAATGGAACACTGCGTAGAAGACAAGCTTGTTGATCTAGTGCTTTGGTTTAAGTAGTACTTAGCTGATGTTGGCAATCTGTATGCAAGACAGTAGATGACTCTGGAAGGAAGATGCTTTTCTTTAGGTTTGTTAAGAACTTTTTCTTTAAAAGGATGCGCTAGCTTGTTGTTTGAGTTAGTCAAGTCAAGGCGAATGGATTTTGAAAAACGGAAGACTAGAAAGGTGACAGTGTTAATGGATTAGGGTGGGTGGAGAATGATGGATCATGTGTGCCTGAGTACTGGATACATCCTTCATATTCCAGACTACCTACATACCCTATATCAACGGGATCAAGGCACATTTACAAGGAAAGAAGAAAGAAGATAAATATGTAGTTCTGGACAGAGTGATGAGTGGGCCAAGGTGAAAGGAGCTTGGGAAGAGGAAAAGATGAGATCTTATGTACTTGAGTACTAGATACTTCATATTTTAGACTGCCTACATACCCATATCCATGGGATCAAGGTACCTTAAGATTGAGATGAGATAATATGTAGTTCTGGTGGTGTGATGAAATGGATCGCGGTGAAAGAGGGGGATCTTATGTACCTGAGTACTAGATACTTCCTTCATATTCTAGACTACCTACATGCCCATATCCATGGGATCAAGGTACCTTAAGATTGAGAAGAGATAATATGTAGTTTTGGTGGTGTGATAAAATGGATCAAGGTGAAAGGGGGGGATCTTATGTACCTGAGTACAGGATACTTCCTTCACATTCCAGACTGCCTACATACCCATATCCATGGGATCAAGGTACCTTAAGATTGAGAAGAGATAATATGTAGTTCTGGTTGTTATGATGATGTAGGAAAAGTGTTGAGAAGATAACAGCCTATTGTAGGAGCGATGTGTCCGTTAAAGAGTGTTATCTACAGAAAGGAGAAAAGATTGAAGAGCGCGTCGCGAACTATGAACAAGGAACCAATCCTAGGCCTAAGTTAAGGAAAGAGTTGCCCCCATTTTTGGTAGAGGAAACTGCATGGGTTATTGCCGAAGAAGACACAGAAAGACTTGACCTAGGACAAGACAGTGTTAATTGTAGACATAGATCAAGACGTGGGGTGACGATGATGGACATTGACAAATTTCCAAGCTATACTAGATAGGGTGATGGAAATGCAAACAAGGTCAATGGTTTTATTATGGAGGGGTGGATGAAGTGCGTTGTGAACTAGACATGGAGTGAACAGGACTTGATAGATGATGGGTGCTGACTCTACACATAGCACTTGTTTACCAGGTTTTCACTATGGTACTTATCCAAGGCGCCTATTTGCTAGGTTTTTACCAGAGGACAGTTTTTTTTTTTTGAATACTCTAAGGATCAGGCATAGAACTTCTTGAGATGGGCACTGTTAAGTGGCTTATCCAAAGGAATGCTGTCAGGTGTAGCTAAAGTATAAGCTCCTGATCCATATGTTGCTATGACAATAAAGGGACCTAACTAGTTAGGCTCAAACTTGCCCTTCTTTTCTCGATCTGCTTGATTTCTCTGATTCTCTTTAAGTACAAGATCACCAACCTGAAACCATCTTTCTTTGATCTTTTTGTTGTAATTACGCCGGAGGCAGTTTTGATAGACATGGAGATGATTAAGTGTGGCAAGGCACCTCTCATCTAGTAGTTCAAGCTCAGCTAATCTAGAAGTGCGATACTCGTCTCCGCCGATCAGGTCCTGCATGGATACTCTGAGGGATGGGATCTCGACTTCTATAGGTAGGATGGCTTCAGAGCCATAGACCAAGGCATAGGGTGTGGCACCAGTTGGTGTTCTGATACTAATGTGGTAGGCCTATAGGGCAGGATTGAGTTGCAGGTGCCAATCACGACTAGCTTCATTGACCATTTTCTTGAGGATTTTGAGAATGGTTTTATTGGAAGCCTCAGCTTGGCAGTTACTATGCGGATAGTAGGGAGTTGAAAAGTGATGTTGGATATTGTATTGTGTGCATAAGGCATGGACATCTTGATTCTTGAAGGGTCTCCCATTATCAGTGACAATGGCTTGGGGAATGCCATACCGGCAAATGAGGTAGTTAAGGATAAACTTGGCTATTTGCTTACCGGTGATATAGGTCATAGGAATGGCTTCCACCCACTTTGTAAAATACTCAGTGGCAGTAATGATAAACTTGTGGCCATTGGAGGAGGAAGGGTGGATTTGTCCTACGAGGTCGAGACCCCATTGAGAAAAAGGCCATGGAGTTGTCATAGGTTGTAATTCATGAGCTGGTGCATGAATCAAATCTCCATGCTGCTAGCATTGTAGACACTTCTTAGCAAACTATGTAGCATCTTGCTCTATTGTAGGCCAATAATAACCTATTCTGAGTATCTTCTTAGTGAGATTAGGACCGGTAGAATGTGCGCCACAGAAACCTTTGTGTATGTCTCATAAGATAGCTTCGGCTTCTTTGGCATTAAGACATCGTAAGAGGATACCATCGAGACTCCGGCGATATAGTGTATCACCTAGAATGATGTAACGAGAGGAACGACGGATAAAGGTTTTACGTTGGGTGGATGATAGGTTAGGGGGAAAGGTATTGTGTTTAAGGTATTCATAGATATCTTCATACCAAGGGGAATTGGGACCAACAAGTTCGCAGATGATTTCAGTAACGGGAACATCGACGGCTAGTATCAACAACTGCTCAATCAAGAATTCACACTTCTGTGTATTTGCAGGCATGTCAATCAATGACCCTATAGAAGCTATAGAATCTACAGCTTTGTTATGCTCTCTTGGAATTTGCTCAAATGTGATGCTAGAAAAATGTGGTTTATAGGCATCCACTAGTTGCTTGTAGGGGACCAACTTTTCATCTTTTGTTTGGTACTCATCTGTGACTTGGTGAATGACTAGCTGTAAGTCTCCATATACTTGTAATTTTGTGATGTCCCATTGAACTACTGTATTGAGACCTATGAGGAGTGCTTCATACTCGGCTATGTTGTTGGTGCAAGGGAATGCAAGCTGATATGACTTTGGAATGTAGTCATTTTGAGGTGTGAGGAACAAGATGCCGGCCCCTGATCCATGTTGTGTGTAGGAACCATCGAAGTACAACTTCCACATTATTGAGTTGGAAAGAGTGAAGAGATTCTCATCCAAAAAGTTTGCTACCATAGGGTGTGTATCTTGCATGGGTACCTCTGCTAGTTGATCTGCTAGGGCTTGTCCTTTGATTGCTTTACAATCCATGTACTCAATGTCAAACTCACTAAGGATCATGACCCATTTAGCTAATCGGCCTGTCAGAGCTACTTTTGCTAGTAGATACTTTAAGGGGTCAATTTTAGCTATAAGATTAGTGTGTTGGTTCAACATGTAATGCCACAATTTTTGGGAGGCAAACACTACTGCTAAACAAGCTCTTTCCATTGGTGAATAATTGAGTTCATATCCCACCAAGGTTCTACTGATATAGTAAATTGCATGCTCTTTTCCTGATTCATCATTTTGTGCTAGGAGAGCCCCGAGGGCTGAAGTTGTAGTTGAGATGTATAATATCAAAGGTTTATCAGCAACTAGTGGAACCAAGACAGGAGGTATAGCCAGATACTCTTTAAGATGATCAAATACTGCTTGACACTTATAATCCCATCAGAATGAGACATCCTATCAGAGTAAGTGTTGAAATGGTTGACATTTATCTACTAGCTATGAGATGAAACGCCTGATGGATTGTTGATAACTGAGAGGGGGGTGAATCAGTTATCCTAATTATTTCTCTTTTTGAACTTTATTAATAATCAATGTAACATTAATTCAAATGAGCAAACATAACCATGAAATGGAAATACACATGACACAATATTTTTGACGTGGAAACCTTGTTAAGGGAAAAAACCACGGGGTGATTAACCCAAGATTGTATTCTCTGTTAGAAGAATGGAAATACAAAATGACACTTGCCAATTAGGGCTCACTGCCCGAGCACACTGCTCACAAGGAGGCACACTGCCTACAAGAGACACACTGTCTACAAAAAAGTGTTATACAATACTTGAACTGATTGGAGGCATCCACATATGTTGGAGTTCAGTTCCGATTAGGCTCAGTACACTGATCTGCTGCACTTCATCTTTCCTCTTCTCTTATGCTGCTTTCTTTTCACATACCGGACCTTCCTTACTACTTCTACTCTGCTCTGCTTTTATTCGCATATCATATATCACCACAACACCTCTCACAACTAAATCCATCCTATATATATCTGCACAAGTGATTTCATTATCTTTCTAGTTAGCACTCGGAACAGTCAATCTTTTCACAAACTCTGTTCTGTCGGCTGAATCCTTGCACATCAAGTAATGCGGATCAAGCATATACTTGTAGAAATCATTAATCATGTTGGCCAAACATAATTCATGTCTTCATAACTTTTACCACCATCAGAAACACATCCAAAAAATAGTCTGATGTTCTGTCAGTTAGTTCTTCCTCTGTTCACACTGTCACTCAGGAACCCGGTACTCAAGTATTCATATCTTTTACCTCATCTATCACCGAAGGCTAAAACCTTGGAATCTATCACTCAAGGTAGTCCTCTTGACTTCCCCAAATCCATACTTCACCAAGAGACTTCCTCTGAGAGATCCAGACCTGTCTGTCAGACCTTGCCACAAGCTCTGTTCTTATTTACCGGACCACCACATTCTTCATTCTGACTTCCAGTAGAGACACACCATGTCCTGCAGATGTGTGGGATGAACTTTGTTGCCATCAATGACAAGAATCATGAATCCATATAGTGTCTCTTGCCAACAATCTCCCCCTTTGGCATTGATGGCAACACTTAGTGAAAAATGACTAAGTGTTTACACTATGCTCCCCCTTGGCTGATGCTCTATTTTTATATACATTTTCCGGAGCTCCCCCTTAGTTGGATTCCTCATTTTTCACTGCTCTTCACTCCCCCTTTGACATCAATGGCAAAGGGCAGGGTCTGTATATCAAAATTTTCAAAAATTTAACTATACTTAGCCGCATAAGTATATACATATGGCATACTTACATATACTTAAGTATGTCTGCAAAAGTTGTCTTCAATTGAATAAATTCTATAGCCCAACTTTGCTTCATTCTGTCCAAAATTGAGATATGACCACTCAATGAGAATGCAAACGCATCTGCCCTTTTTAGATCTGTTGGATCATTTGTCTGGGCTATGATTTGAGCTTCACTTATGGCCTCATGCATGGCCTCTAACTTAGGGACAATGATCCTCCTAAGTTCACCCATCCGACTGATCATGTTCTTCCTTTCCTTCTCAAAATTCTTTATTGCATTTGTGATTGCAATAGTCTGACACTCTTGATTGACTATGGAGGAAGAGAGAGGATCAAAACTTTGAGACAAACTTAGTAGTTTATCCTCTTGCTCTTTTATTTTCTTCTCAATCTTTACTGTTGCTTTGGACCATGAAATACAAATTTTGTATACTTCTCTGCCATCTTTAAGAGCATTTTCTAAGCTCTTAATCCCAATATTCATAGTCCTCCTATCATTAATGATCAATCCTTGTACCTTTGAGAATCTCTTATTCAAAAACTCCTTCCGAACCTTTTCTTCAGCTAACTTCTCTAGAGAATCAAAATGTGTACTAACACTGCTGACTAGAGTTTTAAGATTACCAGAAGAGGATGCTGTGGGATCCTTCTAAAAAGTTGGCATGATCTTTTCCAAAACTCCAGATGCTACCTCTATAAGCTCATAGTCTTCCATGTGAGATTTCAGTAGTTTCTCTTTAGCCTTCGCATTGGCAAATGAAGCTATCTTCATTGTCTGTATCGGAGAGAGTGAATCAAAATTAAATGGTCCTTGTAGAAGCTCCAGTTCATCAATCTCCATTGTTTCTTTGTTCAGGAATTCTTGGACAGTTTTTGTAGTGTCTCTTGCCAGAGACAGATGTTTCTTCTCTTTTGCATTCTTAGGACTGTCCCTTGGAGCTTTCTCTCCTACATTCTTACCACTATCAGTTGTGGTTTTCTCTGTTGGGGTCTTCTCTTCCTCTGCAACCTTGGTACTGTCAACTTCTTTTGCTTCTTTCTCCAGTATATTGTCATCTCCTTTAGATCTGGAGGCTGTAGGGGAAATTGGAGGAGAGATAGGTGTTTGTTCATGAGCCACCTCTTCCAGAATAGGGGATTCTGAGCCCTTGTCTTTACTAGAGTCCTCTGTGATGGGAATGTTGAACCTTTTAAGAGCATTTCGAAGGATCTCTTTAGTCTCTTTTGCCACCTTGTCAGTTTCACCAAGCATGAGCTGATTCATCCTTGCTTTGCTCTTGAATTCATCCTTGCAATCTTTGAATATCATATTCATTGTTTTGGGATCGATTGAAGGATATAGATGAATAGCTATATGTTCCTGGATCTCAATGTCTTTTGCCATGGTATTGTTCTTTCTTATTTCTAATTCCTTTTTTAGGCTCTTAAAAATTAGAGATATAATTTTAATGAAAGCCTTATTGTATATGTTCAGATACCTAATTGTAGCTTCCTATAGGATCTTTTGGTCAGCCTCATTGTAATCATCATAGAATTCAGCCATTGGTTGAAGGTTTCCATCCACAGTGACTGATTTGATTACACTTTTTAGAGACAGGGTGGGCTTTTCAACAAATTCCTCTGCCATTTCTTCCTTGTCTTGGCCTATGGAGGGTTTACTGGATTCTTTCTTCTTCTGCTTCTTTATTTCCTTTACCCCCTCATCTAATTCGGTTTTCTCTTCATCCCTTTGACTTGCATAAGCCCTTGTGGCTTTTTTCTTGGATCTTTTCTCTCTTTTGCCGGATGCCTAGACTTCCGGTTTTGATGTTCTTGAGCTTTTGGCTGTGACAGGTGCAGATCTCTTTGATGATCTGGTCCAGGTTGAGGTTTCTACCGAAGCACTTTCCTTGCTTCCCTTTTCTGCCTCTTTCTTCTCTTCCTTAGCTTTTTGCCTCTTTTCCCTATTGGTATCAAGTGCCTCCTTTGAAATGCCAAGGCCTTGGGCAATACTTTCTACTTCTTTTCTCACCTTCCTCTTGATCTCTGGTTCTCTGAGCTCCACAT
Organism: Cunninghamia lanceolata; assembly: GCA_027924645.1. Classification (NCBI taxonomy): domain Eukaryota; kingdom Viridiplantae; phylum Streptophyta; class Pinopsida; order Cupressales; family Cupressaceae; genus Cunninghamia; species Cunninghamia lanceolata. The sequence continues at coordinate 6,947,502 of BSBN01000635.1, read as the reverse complement.
GAATCTTTACACTTAGCTCCTCAAAGGTTCCAAACCTTTCTGCCTTTGGATCCTTTGGCTGACTTAGCATGTGTTGAACATGCAACTCCACAATTTGTTCATCAACCTCATACCCCATGGGCATGATCCATACAGTTCTTGGTTCTACTGCCTCCATTAGGCACTGATCAGTCTCTACCATAAAGCAAATTGTGTCTTTGTATTTCTCAACAAGAGACTGGGGAATCCTTTCTCTTGCTTGCATCATGTTCTGAAAGTTCTTGAAATATCCCCACAGAGCTGTATTTTGTGCTTTGTTGTCACCAAGTCCATGTAAATAATCTCTGATTTGGATAGCTACTGGTCTATCATTCTCCCATACCCAGCCACTAGATCTGGGAAGCTCATTCATAAAGTAGAAGAATAAGCACAGTATCAATCCACCATACTTGAATGAATTCTTTTTATCTTTATTTATTTTCTACAGATTCTCCATGAGTTGGTTCAAGAGAAGCTGGCAAAGATCATAGTCAGCATCCTTTGTTAGCATTTCATATGCAGTGTAGATGGCAGTTCTAGGTATAGAATTTTCCCTACTAGAATGATATATTTTATACCCAATGATCATGGAGGCAAACTTGATATCTGGATCAGAGATGTCATCTACTATCATTGCTCTTTTGTCAAACTTGGATTCAGTAGCCTCACTCACAGTTTGATTCTTCACAGATTTAAGAACAGGAATCCCACTGGATGAGTGTAATCTGGTAACTGCCCTAATGGCATCTTTTGTGATTTTGAATGGTCCATTTAACCATATGAAGTTGTCATGTATTCTGCTCAAAACGTACCTGCCCCATTCATTCTCAGTAAAACATGGGAAATGTATGAATTGTACAAAGTGCTTAATCCAGAGGCCCTTGTATTGGGGTTTGAGCTCAAATGAATCATCTAACAGTTGTTTGTGATAGATATCTCTTAGTTTGAATTCCCCAAACTCTTCAATATTTGCGTGTATGTAAACCCTAATGTCTTCTGTATGCAAAATGCCATGCGGAACACTGGAAAATGCTCCTAGGGGATCTACCTCCAAGGATTTATATGGATGTTTCTTAAATGTGGGCCGAGGTCTATCAAAGATCTTTAGTATATTCAGAGTAGCCATCATCAAACAATCTTACTGAAGGATATCAAGAATGATAAATACCTTTTACACAGGTTAGGGCACACGAAGAAATCCAAATAGAGCTGTATGAAGAGTTGCCTTGATCTTTTGGGAGAAGTTGTTTGCAAAGCTCCTTTTCTTTCTTCTTCGCATGTAAGTGTACAAATGTGTAAATGACAGACAAATGAACTCTTTTATTCCAAGAAGCCCTAATTTTCACCCTGCAATAAATGCACAACCTAATTCATTCTAGTTTGTCTGGTTTTCCTTGTTCAAGGAGGAAGAAACTCATCTGGATCATTATGATGCCTTTGTGATCGATGTTAGTGATGAATCACAATGTCCACTTCTTCTCCTAATCATCTCATATATCCGCAGATTAGGCTATTTCAATTTGGATCCATACCGGGCCAACCTTGTGAGAAACCTATTTTCCTGGAAGACTTGTTTAACCGGACCAATTCTGAAGGAATTAAACTTTTTAAATTTTCTTGCAAATCTCTCAAATCTTTACCTGACCTTCTTTACATGTTTCTCTAGATACCATTTGATCCGCAGCTTCACATGTTCCAATTTCAGGCACCAATTGACTGGCTGGGGGAACAAGTTTTTCTTTGTGTCTCCCCCTGAGCCAGAGCTCATCTCTTAATTTCCAGAAGGAATATCAGCACCAGAGTCTGGTGCGGATCCATCCTCTACATTCTCTGTACTCTTCTTTACCCAAATCTTGTTCATCTCACTTTTAACTTCATCCACATTCACCTTTTGTTTCCCCTTATCTTGATTCTGTCTATGATATACTAGACCTCTTTTGTCCTGATTCTTGCTTCTACAGAATTTTGCAATATGACCGGATCTATTGCAAATTTGACAAACAACATTTCTTTGCATATTGGATCGATATCCTCTTGATCTGCATTGATTAGCCATATGACCTATTCTATTGCATGCAAAGCATCTACCATTGAATGATTTGTTTATTTGCATAATTCTGCATTCATTAGATTTGTGACCATACCTTTTGCAGTTAAAACACTGTCCAGAGAAGGATGAATTAGTCTGATTCATTCTCTTTCTGCACTGATTAGCTTTGTGACCAAAGTGATTGCAGTTGTGGTAGTATCCATTGAAGGATGGATATCTTTGAGCATTAGGTTGTCTTACTGGTGGTCTTCTAGGCCTGATCCTTGGATTTTTTGATCCAAAATTCTTCTGACCGGATCCGAAGCTTTCTCCTTTCTCATATCCCAAACCACACTTGTCATCTGCCTTCTTTTGACTTCCAAGAAGAACTTCAAGTTGAGCAGAACTTATCTTGAATTTCACTTTATACTCTGTTTGAAGATCCCTTTTTAGAGAGACAATTTGATCCTCAAGTTTTTCTTCATTATCTTTAGCATCTTCAAGATCAGATTCAATATGTCTGATAATTCTATCCATCTAGTGGCAATCTTCTGATTTCTCCTTGAGAGATTGTCTTAGATTATCTTCAATTTTTCTTCTCTTCAACTTCTTGGGTAAACTTCATGACTCCTGATTCCATTTCATGTCTTACTATAATGATTTCTTTTGATAACTTTTCACACAACTTAGTTTTTTCCTTTAGCTCTTCATTTGCATTATTTGCTTCACCTTGTCTTGCCAATTGCTGAAGTAGCTCCTTTCTCTTTTTCATAGAGAGACTTAATTTGTTTTTTAGTTCTCTCATGAAATCATCAGCTTGTTTGAGTCTTTCCTTTAATTCATTGACTTCAGAGTTTGACTGTTCAAGATCATCAAGGGCAGTCTTGAGTTGCTCCCTTAAACCATATGCATCTATTTGAACTCCCAGATCTTCCTCAAGCTATTAGGCTCTGTTAGGAGGAACTTAGCTCTGATACCAATTGTTGATAACTAAGAGGGGGGGTGAATCAGTTATCCTAATTATTTCTCTTTTTGAACTTTATTAATAATCAATGTAACATTAATTCAAATGAGCAAACATAACCATGAAATGGAAATACACATGACACAATATTTTTGACGTGGAAACCCTGTTAAGGGAAAAAACCATGGGGTGATTAACCTAAGATTGTATTCTCTGTTAGAAGAATGGAAATACAAAATGGCACTTGCCAATTAGGGCTCACTGCCCAAGCACACTGCTAACAAGGAGGCACACTGCCTATAAGAGACACACTATCTACAAAAGAGTGTTATACAATACTTGAACTGATTGGAGGCATCCACATATGCTGGAGTTAAGTTCTGATTAGGCTCAGTACACTAATCTGCTGCACTTCATCTTTCCTCTTCTCTTATGCTGCTTTCCTTTCACATACCGGACCTTCCTTACTACTTCTGCTCTGCTCTGCTTTTATTCACATATCACATATCACCACAACACCTCTCACAACTAAATCCATCCTATATATATCCACACAAGTGATTTCATTATCTTTCTAGTCAGCACCCAGAACAATCAATCTTTTCACAAACTCTGTTCTGTCAGCTGAATCCTTGCACATCAAGTAATGCGGATCAAGCATATACTTGTAGAAATCATTAATCATGTCGGCCAAACATAATTCATGTCTTCATAACGTTTACAACCATCAGAAACACATTCAAAAAATAGTTTGATGTTTTGTCAGTTAGTTCTTCCTCTGTTCACACTGTCACTCAGGAACCCGGTACTCAAGTATTCATATCTTTTACCTCATCTATCACCGAAGGCTAAAACCTTGGAATCTATCACTCAAGGTAGTCCTCTTGACTTCCCCAAATCAACACTTCACCAAGATATTTCCTCTGAGAGATCCAGACCTGTCTATCGGACCTTGCCACATGCTCTGTTCTTGTTTACCAGACCACCACATTCTTCATTCTGACTTCCGGTAGAGACACACCATGTCCTGCGGATGTGTGGGATGAACTTTGTTGCCATCAATGACAACAATCATGAATCCATATAGTGTCTCTTGCCAACATGGATTGCAACCTTCCTTGAAGGCTCCTTAATGCTTTGAGGTTCTTTGGTGGAGGCATCTCCATTATAGCCTTTACTTTTGCGGGATCTACTTCGATGCCTCTATGAGATACAATGTATCCCAACAGCTTCCCTGATGTGACACTGAAGACACACTTATTTGGATTGAGTCTTACTTGATATTTCTCAAGCCCATCAAAGATCTATCCTAGAACCTGTTTGTGATCTGCCCTAGAAGATTTGGCTAATATGTCATCCACATAGTCCTCCATGATATGATGCAAGAGGTCATGGAATATCACTGTCATTGCTCTCTGATAGGTTGCCCCTGTATTCTTTAGACCAAACGGCATGACGCACCAACAATATTTGCCCCAGGGACAAGTAAAAGTTGTTTTGTGTTGATCTTCTTCTGTAATCCTTATTTGATTGTAGCTAGAGAATCCATCCATGAGAGAAAGCATTTCATGACCCGCAGTCAAATCGACTATAATATCAATGTTCGGTAATGGAAAGTCATCTTTGGGACATGCCTTATTAAGGTCTCTGAAATCATTACACATGCAAATGTGCCCATTGGGTTTAGATACAGGTACAATGTTGGAGACCCAATCTGAATAGTCAATAGGTCGTATGAACTTTGCATCTAACAACTTCTGTATTTCCACTTTCACCAAGAGAGCTATCTGTGGGTGCATCTTTCTCAGCTTTTGCTTGACTGGTTTAACTTTTGGATCAATAGTGAGATAGTGAACAACTAGCTTAGGGTCTAACCCTGGCATATCAGGATAGGTCCATGCAAAATTGATGGTTCTCTGTAAGAAGAACGTGTTAAGATTCCTGTGCTCTGTTTCTGATAATGATGCTGCTAGGAATGTGGTCTTTGGATTTTGCTCTGTGCCAAGGTTTATCTTGGTAGAATCTTCTACTAGGAGAGATGACTTCTCTTGATACTTAGATGGTAGGGGAAGGTCAAATCCTCCATCCTCAAGTGCCACAGTTGGGTTTTCACCTTTGGATACGTCCTTTGTTTTTACTATTTTGTGATCAGGAGGTGCCACATTGTGGTTTTCACCTAGAGATCTTTCTTTATTTTTACTTTTGTGACTGGAGGATTTGGCATTCTCACCAAAATAATCTGTTGGCTCTAGTTCCATTACAAAACTTGCTTTATGATCACCAAGAGGGATACCTTCCTGAAGTCCCATGAACTCGGCTAGAGCTTCGTCATTCTAAAATACATCTATTACGGGGAAACCTTGTTGGTCCCAATAGATAAGTTCAGGGTAGACAAGTGTTACATTCTGGGTGTTAGTGGCGGAGGTTAAGGATATGGAGGAGAGCATAAAAATGGAGGATTCTGCAAATAGGTTGGTCATATGGAGGGAAGAGTCATTGATGATATCCTCATTAGACATCAAATCGGTGGGAAAAGTTTCAGCTACTTCGTCGAGGATATACTCAATGTCCAAGGCGTGTGGTACCTTCTTACCAAATCCTAATCCCTTCTTGTCTAGCTTCTTTGTCACAACAATGGTTTCCATAGTTCCTTGATTCTATTTCCCAAGGCCACCCTTGCCTTTATAGCCCATGTTTTTTACTATCCTTAAGCCATTGCCATATTGCTTGACTAGTATTGTGACTGGTTCTTTCTCCCTATAGAGCCAAGAAGAAATATCCTCAATAGTTTCCTCTTCCAATAACCATCCCTGTTGGAATTGGGTTAGGAATGTTGGGGGAGGAATAGCTACTTTTTTGGTTACTTTGGCAATGGGTGGTTGGCCATAGGATTTAGGGGATAAAGGCATCTGCCCTGCACAACAAGATTTTGAGATATCATAAGATCCAAAGCCTATATCACAGATGTGAGCCTTGATCTCAGGTAGAGGATTTGGGTTACTTGTAGAGGCTTGTGTTAGAGTTTTAGGATCAACATATAGTGGGGATTCAAGGGCTTTTTCATTGTTAGGCACCTGGTTGTAATTCTTATAATTGCCTTGTAAGACATGACAAAATTCAAAAGGATTGGGGTCTCCTGGGATAGTTATCTCCGTACCATTGTATGGGAACTTTAGAGATTGATGATACGTGGAGGGAACAGCTTTCATTGCATGGATCCATGGGCGGCTGAGGATAATGTTGTAAGGCAGCTCAATATCAAGGACTTGATATCTGGTTTCAAGCATGACAGGGCCCAGTTGTATAGGCAAGTGGATAACACCTTCTGAACGGTGTTCTGCATCATCATATCCCTTGATTGTAATACTTTGATCAGTGTTGACATGATCCTCAGAGTATCCCAATTGCTTAAGTAACTTTAAAGAATAGATGTTGAGACCAGCACCACCATCTATGAGTATACATTTGATTTTGCGCTTATGGATGAGAACTTCAATATGAAGGGCATCATTGTGACACAGATCATGGGAAGGGAGGTCTTTCTCAGAGAAGACCACATTGTAGGGTGAAGCAATGTTACCTACTATAGCTTGGAAATCTGTGAACGCTATGTTGTTAGGAACCGAAGACTCTTGGAGGGCTTTTTCTAGCACTACTCTATGTGTAGGTGATGACCGTAGAAGGTCCAAGATAGAGATTTGTGCGGGCATTTTCCCTAGATGTTCCACAAGATTATAATCAGATTAAGCTGGAAGACTGGGTGTTGGACCATGAATGGTGACACGACCACGGTGAGTTGTAACAGTGCAATCCGTAGATTTGCCTTTGATTGTGAGGGTAGACACTCGACTCTCTTCAAAACGACCTACAATGGAATCAAAGGAAGTGGAAGCATGATTGATACCTTTACCTCTATCCTGAGGAGGAGATGGACCATGATGAGGGAATGGTTCCTTGTACATATTGAGGTCTTTGTTCATGTGCTGAGCTGGTGGATCATCTTGTAGAGATATTTGATTGCCTTCAATGAGATTTTGGATTAGGTGCTTGAGTTTCATGCACGATGTGATTTTATGCCCTTTGCTCCTATGGAATTCACAGTATTCATTTTCTCTGTACGACGCAGTTTTGTAAACAGGTTCACTATATGGGGGAGCATCAGGTAGGGTGATAAGGCCTTTCTGTAAATTCTTTTGTAAGACTATCTCTATTGGCTCTCCCAAAGGAGTGAATTGATGCCGTGGAGGGTAATCTTGTTGAGGCCACTCTTGTTGTCATTGTTGTTGGTTTTGATAAGGTTGCCTTTGTTGTTGCTGCTATTGAGGTGGAGCTTGACTTGGTTTGGAAAGATGCAGTGGTGTTTGCAAAGTTTGGACATGCTTAGAATCGACCACACCATCGTTGACCACGTTTTTGTTTTTGTTCCAATATTTGGGTTTATCGTTCATCTGTTGATGAGGAGCATTGTCTTTCGTTTCTTTGAAGATTTTGACTACACCCTTAGCAATGAGGGCCTTTTCGATGTTAATTCCCTTGTATGTGATTTCATCAAAGGTTGTAGCACTAAGGATTTGCAAATGAAAACCTAACTCTTGGTTGAGGTTTTGCACAAATATGCTAACAAGCTGTTTCTCTGGAATCTTGAAAGGGAATTTGCTATCCATTTGTCTCCATCATTGAAGGAAAGAAATGAAAGTTTCACCATTTTTCTGTTTATTGTTGCATAGATCAGTCATGGAAATCTCATGCTCTGTGTTGTAGTAAAAATGGGTGGCAAATTTCTCTGCTAGCTCGTTAAAAGACTTGATACCTGTAGGCAAGTTTGAGAACCATTCTATAGCTTGACCTCCAAGACTACGAGGAAAGAGACGCATAAGATATATGTCATTGTGCGAGACCTCGAAGCAAGCAAGATAGAATTCCCTAAGATGGTCTTTTGGGTCGCCTTTTCCTTTGTATTTATCAAATTTAGGAATAGTAAAATTTTGAGGAAAAGGGATCATGGGTAATGACCGATCAAAAGGATAAGGACACACTTCCTCTAAAGAGAAGGTCTTCTTGGTGTGGCCAAACGTAAGATCAGATAGCTATTGTTGAACTTCTACAATTTTTAGCTCCATCACTGTGGGAGGGGTCAGAAACATCTCCTGTTGTCCTAGAAGTGGTGGTTGCTACCCATATGGAAGATTGTAGGGTAAGCCATGAGCATTGGTGTTATAAGGGTCGTACGATTGGTTGGGTTCGTATGTGTTGTACGTTGGGTTGAGATTGGGTTGGAATTGGATGCTTTGATGAGGAGGAGGTGGGGGTGGTGCTAGGTAAGAATGTTGGCTTTGTGATGGTTGGATAAAAGAATTGGGTGGAGGAAAGCTAAAGTGCATTGGATTCGGTTGTGATGATGGCACATAGCTTTGGGAAACTTGATGTTGGGAATGTTGAGGGTGGCTAGGCAATGTGTGAAAGAAATTTAGCGCTGATGAACGTAGCAGAGGAGGGACATAGGTAGAAGTGATTTGCGATGGTTGATTGGGAATGAGTGTAGAAGAATTTTGTGAGGGGGGTTGCATGACTCTAATTGGTTGAGAGACATGAAGGTTTGATGATATGGGAGGTGGTATGTGTTGAGACCCTTGTTGCATGGCTACATAGTTGTTCCCCGGATTGTAATTTGGTGGGAAACCTATTCATGAAGGAGTAACCAAAATTCCACTTGCGGTTGGTGTGGACACTTTAGGAGGGTTTTACGTGATTGATTTAGCTAGAGCGGCTTGTCTTGCTAACTCTGCTTGATGATGTAGAGTCTCCTATTGGTTTTTGTAGATCTCCATAGGAGTCAGAAGCAGTGAAATGGCCTTCTTTCTTGTTGGGTTTTGAAAAAGGGGATTCTTATACTGCAAGCTTGGTTCAGGCAAAGGCATGGTCACTGTTGACATGGTTTGCACCACTTGTATGGTGTCTTGGTTGTTGTTAGGCTCACTAAGCATGGATAGATCAAAACCTTTGGGTGATTTGGCTCCTTGTTCTGCTAGCAAGTGAAAGAAATCATCTTGGTTCTTGCTAAGGATTTTGTGAAAGGCGGCTACAGCTCTAGGATCTTGTATGAATTCATCAAGATCTTGCTCATCTTCTTGAGAGGATTGACCTATTTCAAAGTGTCACTCTTCTTGAGATGGGGCTAGATCTGTAGTATAACCTTGTGGGACAAAATCTGGAGGCAAGCTGGTGGTACTCTGGCAGGAAGCTGCTTTGCTTCAGGTTTGTTAAAGACTTTTGCTTTGGAAGGATGTGCTAGCTTGCTACTTGAGTTAGTAAAGTTGAGGCGGAATGGATTTTGACACACGGAAGACCAGAAAGGTGACAGTGCCAATGGATTGAACAGGTGGAGAATGATGAATCGTATGTGCCTGAGTACTAGATACATCCTCCGTATTCTAGACTACCTACATACCCTGTATCCACGGGATCAAGGCACATGTACAATGGAAGATGAAAGATGATAATATGTAGTTCTGGATAGAGTGATGAGATGGGTCAAGGTGAAATGATGAGATCTTATCTACCTGAGTACTGGGTACTTCCTTTGTATTCCAAACTGCCTACATACCCATATCCATGGGATCAAGGTACCTTAAGATTGAGAAGAGATAATATGTAGTTCTGGTGGTGTGATGAAATGGATCGAGGTGAAAGGGGGGATCTTATGTACTTGAGTATTGGATACTTCCTTCGTATTCCAGACTGCCTACATACCCATATCCATGGGATCAAAAGATAAACCATAAAACAAATTGACTGATTTACAAAGTAAACATATAGCCAACATATTCTCTTGCCAAAGAGGTTGCTCAGGATAGATTGGATAGGGAAGATAACAGCCATATCGTAGGAAATCTGTGTCCCATTGGGCATGCCAGAATGTGTATGAGGAAAAATTGATTAAATCAAAACTAATAAAACCAAAAACCAATCACATAAAGCGAACCAATCTAAGTAAAAGCCAATATCATCAAATCAAAGAAAAATGAAAGCTCTTACCAAAATTTGTATTGTTCCCTTTGGAGAAGTGTAGATTGCTCAATGAAGTTGCGAAACCATAGCTGCAACAAGCAAGTAGTGTGCTCAAGAGATCAATGTTAAGAGATTGTGAGGTTGCTCAATCGATGCATTTGTATGCTCAAAGCATTGTTAAGTATGCCTGAGAATAAGATCGAAGAGAGAGGCTCAATGAAGGAGATGAGGGGGCTTTATATAGGTTTCAACAGAGATCAATCAACGGTCCAGATAATTCAGAAGAATCAACGAAAGAGAACAGTTGAGGAACATGCAACGAATAAGAAGAAGACAAGTGTCACACAAAAGTTGTTTTATTTGAGTTAATCACTTTCTTTTCTAAAGATAAGACATGCTTTTCATAAATTAGAAAGTTTTTTTCTAATTTAAGAGAAATTGATAAAAACAAGGTTGAGTGAATAGATAACTCAACTTTAGATTTGCTTTTGCATGATTTGAGAGAAATTAAATAATAAATTATTTAATTGTGTGTGCATGGAGAAGAAGACTTATTTTTAGAAGATTTGAAAGATATTTGTAGATAAGAAAGTAAATTAAATAAATAAATTTATTTAATTGTTGTGCATGATTTGGAAGAATAAATAAAATATTTGATTTATCTTATTTTTGGAGAATGAGAGAATTTAAATAAATTTGATTTGATTTATTCAAATTTGGAAGAATGAATTTGATTTAATTAAATAATTGGGAATTATTTAATTGTTTGGATAAGAGGGAATTTGTGATGAATTAATTAAACAATGAGATTTAATTAATTAATGTGGACTTGAGGTTTGGAAAGAAGATAATTATCTAATTAAATAATTAAAATTATTTAATTGTGGAAGAATAATAGAGGAATTTGATTTAATTAATTAAATAAAAAGGATTTATTTAATTAATGTTGAAAGTATGTGATTTAAAAGAATTAGCTGAAATTAATTAAATAATTAGATTATTTAATTAATGTTGAATGCAGGTGATTAGAAGAATTAGACGAAATGCAAGTAGTGCGACGACATGGTCATTTTAGGGTGTCTACATAAATCATTGTGAAAAGTGAATCAATCACTGTCAAAACTTTCTATAATCTTCCTCATCTTAACTCCTATCATAGAATATGGCCACTATACCTAGTGTTCAAATGTGAAAATAAAAATTAATCTTGTCTCTACATTTTATATACTAGTTGTCTACTTAGATTTGGTGTATTGACAACTAACAATAACCTATTTTTACTTAGGTAAACAAGGTTAAAAGTCAATTTACTATAGACCAAAAGTCTCTGAAATAATCAATGTTATTCATAACATTTACTATAATCCTATGTCTATCAAAGAAACAAGGTTTATAACATATACTCTCTATGGGTTCAATGATACAAAAAATGGAAAGAGAAAAGTTATCTTTCATAGTATTCTTGAAGTAAACCATAACATCTACTTGTTTATCCTCTGTGATTTTATACTGTTATGCAAAGATATTATACTATCTCTCTCTCAAAAAATTGTACTCTATTATCACATGGATCTATGTGCAGTTTCATCACTTCTCTGTATGTTCATATAGAATGGAAATAATGTAGTTTAAATAATGGAATTATTAGCTTATGATAGATATCCTTACTTTTAAGTGTGTATTGTTTCCCACGAAGCTCACTGTTGATGATTTTTCTTGTAACCCCCAATCCTAAGAAAAATCACTATACCTAAACTAGGGAACAATAGGTTAAGGAAAGGATCCTGCACTATCATTAGATTGAGGATAAGAAAGGACAATGAAAAAGGATAAACATAGCCTTATACTCTTTGAGCTCTATAGGACTTAGGTGGGTGTACCTATGTAGGCCTGAATATATGATAAAACTTACACTAGACAACTCACTAAAGGCCTTCAACATGTGGATGGTTCTTAGATAAATGAATAAAGGGTGTTATATGTTTACTCATCTCTAAATATGATCCCTTTGCATCTTGAAGAACACTAAGAACTAATTAAATAGAAATATCTTCCTCTCAAATATAAGAAGGGATTAAAACTACATCATTCCAGAGAATGACCTCTGTATCCATTAATCTCCATGAAGATATAGAAAACTAGACAATAAATAAACATGAAATGAAAGATTCTTCAGATTTAATTGTTGGTGATTCCTTCCAGGGTTTGCACAAAAGAAGCATACTAGACTAGATCCTTATCCATAACAAAGTCAAGATACAAACAACCCATCAGATAACAACATGAAATGCAAAATCAATGACCCTTAAACCATTATTGCCTTACAATAATGAGTCCTCTCATGGACATACAAATAACATTCATAATAATCTTGAATATAACACATTATCCCCAATGTTTGATTAAAAGAAAAATTAACTTGCTCCTTGAACAACAGCCATCAACCAAACATCTATTGCAGAAAATCTACAACAAAAATCATTGTAATACTTATTTACTTTGATTTAAGAAACAAAGCATAAATTCTAGGAGACATTACTGCATGACATAGTTAAATTATGGTTGCAAACTAAAATGCTTTCCATTACCTAAATAGCTGATTACAATATCTGAACTCTGAAATCTAAAGGACTCCCAAAGCCTAAGCAGAGACCCTATACAAAATTACAAACTCTGAGACCTATAGAAATTGGAACCCCTCCTCACAAAAGAGCACTTCCCTTTTATATCACCAAGGGGTTTCTTACAGCATGGGAAACATGCAGAAGACAAGGAAAACTATATTAAGTTGAGATAGGCACACCACTTGGAGAATCAAATCATTGCTCATAGTGGGAAGGTAAAACCACTTTTGTCTAACCTGTAACAACTCCGAGCATGAAGAATGAACAATCATGTCTCTTGATTTCTCTCCTTGGTGGTTAGAAATCTGTCACAGGTCACGCTGGAGTTGTTTGGAAGGCACAGTGAAGCACATAGCTTCAATGAAGGTCACCACATCAGCATTTGAAATGCCACATGGAGTACTATGCGAGCACTTTAACTGTTGATCCTCCAATGAGTTGGATCAATGGATAGGTCAGATGAAACCATGTGGTAGGCACCCACTAACCCAAAAGATATCAGCATCTATAGATAGTTTACCCACGAGATGGTGGGGAATGGTTAGGATTTAATCCTCATAATTGATCTAGATGGTTAGATCCTGGACCTGCCATCAACACCACCTTAGAAAACACCAAGGCCCATACAAAGATATGCCACGTGATGCCTGCCCTCTTTCTCACGTAACTTTTTTATTGAATGTTTTAATGGTGTGGGTTGGCAGGCAACTAATAGGATACAAGCTGTGGGACCATGTCGTACCAAATTTAAAGTAAATGAAGCATGTGCCCTAAGTTGCAACTTAAAAGGGGGACATCCTAGGTATTTTGATAATATATTTTGACCCTACCTAAAGTGCACACATAAAATATTAAAACATTCACTTGCTTAGACTAAGGACACTAGGTAAAAATTCAAAAGCGCACGTGACCAAATATTTTAGTAGGAACAAGGGGCTAACTTACCAATGATGCCAATGATTTAAGTTATAACTTAAGAGACTAAGAAAAAGTGAACATAAGTGAATGAAGAATTAAAAAAAGTTAGGTCTTTTGCATAAATAGGATTTTAGGAAGGTTTTATTCCTAAGATTGACCCCTAGCAAATGGTAAATGAAACCCTAACACTTAGGGGACCAACAGATGACCAAAATTTTGAAATGTGACCATAGAACCATTAGAAATTTTCAAAGTCCTATCAGTGGCTCTAGTTGGGGATGTCTGTTCAGCATGAACAGAGTGAGATCTCAAAATTTCCTGGGATGTAGAGTAGGTGCCACATCCATTGGGCGGCTCTAAAAACAACTCCAACCTGGAAAGCCTTAACCCACATGATGGGTGCTAGGTAGTACCCATAATAATACACCTTTTTACCTCTCTTTTCCACCCTTCTTATTCCATTATCCTGATAATTGCACCAAAGTAGGCTGATAAGATTTGTTCTAATTATATTAATGAGAGATGAATTACCAAAAGTCATGATTTTTTATTGAAGGACTAATGTATAGCAATTTAATGGAAATATGCAGAAATTCCCTCTTTTTGAATCTACAAGTGCAGATGTTCAGGCAAAGGCAATTTTGAGGATCTCTAGAGATGGTACTAACAGTCTCTAAAGCTGACATAAAGGATACCACACCAGTCTCAGATGTTTTCCAATACAATTGGAGAGATTTTGAAATAAGAGGACCGAGGGTGAATCATCTCTGGAGCTGGATAGAAGTCATAAGTACATCTCTAGAACTGAAAATAGAAGTACACACCTTCGGAGCCTCCTTAATATAATGTAGAGTTCTAGTACCGCTATTAGTCAACACTTCCGATCAGCCAACGACTGAGTAATCAAATGAAGACTCTAGTTAACTGTTAGAAGTTTAATTCCTCTTTTTATTGATTTTGCATGAGTTCTCGACAAACTGATTAAGCCCCTATATTTTAGGGCCTCATTACCCAGTTGTTATTTGAAACTAAGACTCTAGATTTAGTGGGACTATTGTTCCACTAAAATCTATTTGAATTGCATGATTTTACTCTACAGTTAAACAGTTGATAGAATAAGAAATTGATGCTATCTCATAGATAAACTGATAGTTAGAGTAAGTGATATCTCATCGCTAGATTTGATATAATTGATATAAATATATAAAGTAAAAGTAGAAGAAAGAAGTAGATTATTATTATTGTAATCTTATTTGGATATAGATACTTTTCTAAATACAAAAGGGTACTAATGGGATTAGAATGAAGAAGGATTGTGATATTATATTCTTGTGTTGATTCATTGCCTAAGTCTTCAGTCCTAAGGGTGAGGAGCAAGGGCCCACTCCTGCCATCAAGATAGGAGGCTAGTATTTGTTTGTTCATTATTTTGTTTTAGATTCTACTTAGGAAGATAGTTATTGTTTTCACATAGATAAATGTATGCTTCAATTGTATGGATTAGAATAGGTCAATATTAGCAATTTACTATTTTAGATTTGTTTCCAGTATTCTTAGAATTTACTTTCATAGAAAATAAGATTAACATAATTAGTTAAATCGAATGGTAACTATAGGATTCCTAATTGCAGATAGCCAAGGACACAGTCGTGGATTTGACACATGAAAACATGATTAAATAAAGAGGAGCAACAACCCTTGTCACCACAGTTTTTAAACATTAGTTGGAGGCCCTAAGCCCCCAAAAAGGAAGAACCAAAACCTTCCTCTATCAAATACTTTACTCTTAGATGACTGCCCTAAACCCAATCTATTTATACCACTAAAATCTACTTGATTACAAACACCGTCACTAACATATCTCACAATTCCTCTAAGCATACCAATGTTAATGTAACCTCTGTCATTCTGCATTGTATAACCTAGCATAAACTAAAATTTTTTATCACATGACATGTATGTATTATATTCATAACATGAAGCATATTCATATTGAAATTAACATTCCTCACTCTTCTTCTTATTGTCATGCTCCATCAAAATACTTCCGAACTAAACTAAAAATTGAAAGTGTTCATACTCTACCCAAAAGTTGGCATCATAAACATTAGCATCATCATCCGATTGCACATCAAGCACAAAGTTGTCATAGGAACACTACTACAAACTATGCAAACAATTTTGAAGAATATGAAAAGAGAAACATTCATACATAGGTGTCTCATGAAACCAAAATCCATTATATTGGCAGGGACATTCATCTAAGCATATTGACTCAGCCATATCACCACTTGCTTTAGCATCTTGCATATGTAACCTATATGAATCATCATCATCCCATAATTACACAAATGCACACATTTCTGGTTCAGTGACATAATCTAATTCAACATTAAAATCATCACTCATATCCATGTACACAACTTCATAAGAAGGTACAAAAAAGTTTGAAAATACCCCACCCTAAGGATGAGCATGAAGCTCTAAGTTTTCATCAGCATCAAAACTTCCTGATTCATCATTATCCATTTTAGGAACACAATCAGAATCAACCAAAAAGAAATGATAATCAATATCACTTTTCACTTCATCCTCTAATTGTTCAACACACATATCTTAAATTTCTTCCATATCCTCATAATCTGAGATATCTCGGTCAAAAGGCTTATCAAGATCCATAATACTATTAACCAACAATGGTGATATTCTATGATTTTCATGCCTAACCTGATCATCTAAGAGTGAACCCATGTCATCAACATCCTGCATGCCAATGCTATCTTCATCTAGAATAAAACTCTCCAACTCTACTTCATATAAGCCACTGTGACCATCAGAATAACAATCAAGATGATCGATTTCATGAGTTGGATATGTATGAACAAGATGACTAATCTCATGATCATTATTGACAAATCTCTCAATACTGGTAAGATTATGATTAGGCCTACATGGTTCTTACACACCCAATGATGAATACATTATCTCATTATCACTCATACTAGATTGAACATTTCACTAGAATTATATGAATCACAAGACTACAATTGAACCTCCTATGTGATCTCATCACTAGAGCGGCTAGTAGTTCCATTACATGGTGTAGTATGCCAATATTTGAAAATGCTTCCATCTCTTTATCTCTTGTGTCATGTAATGCATTTGAATCTTCATGAATGCAATCCTCACGTGCACACACCACATTATTTGGATGCTCAAAAACATTTTCTCCACTAACATTAGGAATAATCTCAGTTTGGAACAAGCCCTCTCCACTCACACATCTAGCATCATTATTTGAATTATAGCCCATAACAGGGCTAGCGTGATTAGCATTATGGATTGATGTAGATGATGGGACAACAAAGATGTAAATGCTTTGACATTCCTTTTTAATTTCTGATTTACATCCTACATCAGCATTGGTTGCTCTAGGGTAGAAAACACTTATAGATAAATGACCCTTGTACATTCCATACTTCCAGTTGTTTTCAATGTCCATGGCTATCTCATAAGCCTGATGCAAGGTCAAAGGGTCTTTATCTCTAAACTGGCAGCTCATTTTCTGATCAAAATCTCCCAAGTAAACAATTAAACTTGCTACATCTTTTGGTCTAATAGCTTCAGGAATATTTCTAAATACTTTTGCAAATCTCAGGTTAAAGTCTAGAACTTGCTCATCTTCTTCCTTTTGAATGTTCATGAACTTACTGATCATTGAACTTGCATTTATTCTATCACCAAACTGCTCCACAAAACCTACCTTGACCTCATTCCAAGAATAGATAGAGCACACTGGTAAATAAGAGAACCAATCTCATGCATCTCCCTTTAGAGATAATTGAACAAATAATCTCATGACAACATCTTGAAAATCTAACTCATAATCATCTATTACATCAATGAAATCTTGCATATGCTTACTTGCCGATTCAAATTTAATACCACTAAACTTTGGTATATGCTCTCTAACCCCATCAAGAATAGATTTTGGATAGTTTTGGATACACTAAAATCTAGTGCTCTACATATTTCAATAGAGAAGACCCTTCTCTAAAGGTATGATTGTTGTTGTGATGCACAATACATTTTCATGCTAACTTTACAGTCACACATTTATTCTCAATCTTCTTTTACAACAGGATCTTAACCTTGTACAATGCATAATCTTATCTAAGCTTACTCGAGATCCTCCAAATGAGGTTTCTTAGTAATATACATACTTCACTTCAAAATACATGCCACAATCTTAATAATGCAGTATGCAAGCCCATCACTACTTTTCCTCTTCTCTTAGTGCTTAATCTTCACTTAATAAGGAACCAAATTATTATCAAGGCATTCTACAAACAACATTATCGTACTTTTACCTCTTGACAAAACCCTCAACTCACCATTATAGACCTTCTTTCAAGAATGGGAACAACACTCTACACAAAGCATTCACAAATAACATATACCCATCTAATTTATTTTGTTTTGGAGATGAAACTAGAGTTAAGGACCAAATACCTGGAAATTATTGCATACCTCATAATCTTCTCCTTGTCACTGGAAACGTTTTAGATCTTTGCAATCAACTTGCACAAATGAAAACAATTCTTCAACAATTGATCAAATTCGTTTGTAGAGTTGCCAGCTCTTCAAAGAGGACAAGATCTTGAAGCAACTGAAAGCTCCTCAAAGATCAAAAAATATTCTAAGTCCACTCCACCAGCAAAGTACCATTATTTTCACAAAATAACCAAACATGTTGTAATAATTCCCTAAGAAACTAGGTTTTCTAGTCTTCAAATCATTTGACTCTTTCCAAATAGATATGCAAGACATAATTCTAGGTCTATCCCCAATAGAGTCGCCATTTTGTTGGTGATTTTTCTTGCAACCCCCAATCCTATGAAAAATCACAATACCTAAACCAGGGAACAATAGGCTAAGGCAAGGATCCTACACTATCATCAGATTGAGGACAAGAAAGGCCAACGAACAAGGATAAACATAACCTTCTACTCTTTGGGCTCTATAGGACTCAGGTGGGTGTACCTATTTTAGGCCTGAATATACAATAAAACTTGCACAAGACAACTCACTAAAGGCCTTTAACATGTTGATGCCTCTCAGATAAATGAATAAAGGGTGTTATACGTTTAGTCATCTCTAGGTATGATCCCTTTGCATCTTGAAGAACACTAAGAACTAATTAAATAGAAATATCTTCATCTCAAATTTAAGAAGGGGTTAAAACTACATCATTCCAGACCCCTGTATCCACTAATCTTCATGAAGATACAAAAAACTAGACAATAAATAAACATGAAATGTTCAAAGATTCTTTAGATTTTATAGTTGGTGATTCCATCTAGGGTTTGCACAAAAGAGGCATACTAGACGAGAGCCTTATCCATAACAGAGTCAAGATACAAACAACCCATCAGATAACATCATGAAATACAAAATTAGTGACCCTTAAACCATTTGTACCTTACAATAATGAGGCCTCTCATGGGCATGTAGATAACAATCTTAATAATCTTAAGTATAACACATTATCCCCAATATTTGATTAAAATAAAAATTAACTTGCTCCTTGAACAAGAGCCATCAACCAAAAATCTATTGCAGCAAATGTATAATAAAAATCATTGTAGTCCTTAATTACTCTGATTGAAGAAATGAAGCATATATTCTAGGAAGCATTATTGCATGACATAGCTAAATTATGGCTGCAAACTAAAATGCTTGCTATTACCTAAACATTTGACTACAATATTTGAACTTTGAAAACTAAAGGACCCCAAAAACCTAAGTAGAGACCCTGTACAAAATTACAAACTTTGAGACCTATAGAAATTGGAACCCCTCCTCACAAAAGAGCACTTACCTTTTATATCACCAAGCAGTTTCTTACAGCATGGGAAACATACAGAAGACAAGGAAAATTATATTCAGTTGAGATAGGCACAGCACTTAGAGAATCAAATCATTGCTCGTAGTGGGAAGGAAAAACCTCTTTTGCCTGATCTACAACAACACTAAGCATGAAGAATGAATAATCATGTCACTTGATTTCCCTCCTTGGTGGTTAGACACTTGTCATAGGTCCCGTTGGAGTCGTTTGGAAGGCCGAGTGAAGTACATAGCTTCCTCGAAGGCCGCCACATTAGCATTTGAAATGCTACATGGAGTACTAGATGATCACTTTAGTCATTGATCATCTATTGAGTTGGATCGACAGATAGCTCAGATGAAACCACACGGCAGTTGCCTACTACCTCGCAAGGTTTCGACATCTGCAGATAGTTTCTTTGCAGGCTGGTGGGGAACGGTTAGGATTTAACCCTCATAATCGATTTAGACCCTAGATCCTAGGCCCACCATCAACACTGCATTATAAAATTCCAAGGGCCATACAAAGATACACCTCATGACACATGCCCGCTATCGCACACAACTTTTTATTGAATATTTTAATGATGCGGGTTGGCGGGCAATCAATAGGATATGAGCTACGAGACCATGTTGCGCCAAACTTAAGGTAAATGAAGCATGTGCCCTAAGTTGCAACTTAAAAGTGTGACATCCTAGGTATTTTGATAAAATATTTTGACCTCGCCTAAAGTGTACACATAAAATATTAAAACATTCACTTGCTTAGACTTAGGACACCAGGCAAAAATTAAAAAGCACATGCAACCAAATATTTTACTAGGAACAAGGGGCCAACTTACCAATGATGCCAATGACTTAAGTTATAACTTAAGTGACTAAGCAAAAGTGAACACAAGTCAATGATGAATTAAAAGAAATTTAGGGCTTTTGTATAAATAGGGTTTTAGGAAGGTCTTAGTCCTAAGACTAAACCCTAGTAGATGAAAAATGAAACCCTAACCCTCAGGCGACCAATGGATGATCAAAATTTTGAAATGTGACCACAGAACCATTACAAATTTTCATAGTCCTATTAGTGGCTCTAGTTGGGGATGTCTATTCAATGCGAACAGAGCGAGATCTCAGAATTTCCTGGGACATAGACCAGGTGCCACATCCATTGGGTGGCTCTGAAAATGGCTCCAACCTACAAAGATTTAACCCACAGTTTCTAAACATTAGTTGGAAGCCTTGGGCCCCCAAAGAGGAGGAACTAAAATCTTCCTCTATCAAATACCTTACTCTCAGATGATTGCCCCAAATCCAATCTATTTATACCACTAAAATATGCCTAATTACAAGCACTGTCACTAACATTTCTCACAATTCCTTTGAGCATACGGTTACCATTTTTCACTTACAGCTCAAACTAGTAGAGCTAGTGCAACAAATTCACTTTTTTTAGAGTGAAGGTTAACATTCTTCTATTATAAGTTATTTGCATAGTTGATTGTGTTTCAGTGATATTGTAGTTCAATTGTTCAAGAAAAGAAAAGATTTTCAGATCATTCATTGCATTATAGAACATTCATAGGAGAGACAAGTATTTCATTCACTACAATGATTATTCATTTACAAATGAGATACATAAAAGGATAAACATTGCATTAAAATAAATAATGATAGATCAAATTTCCCACACAAGCTGTGGGAATAGCTAAACAATTACAAATATAGGAAAAATGCTATGCATCTAAGGATAAGGGAGAGAAAGTCATAGCCATCATTGCCTTGTAAAGTCTTCAATCTCCAAGGTTGTCATCATGTTCCTACTGCTGATCTTTGATAAGAACCTACAAGAATTTGGAAAAGGTCCTATTACAACTCCAGTTATGAGTTCTCTATGTCCTATCAGAAGAGGTATGGGTAAGTGCAAAAAGATGGGGGGCCAAAAAGTGGCCACATTGTTTTGAAAAAAAAATAATACGTAACGCGAGTGCGTTATAAATAATTGAAAAAAAGCACTTCACTTCATTTCATTTCTTTTTCCTCCTATATACCCGTGGCCTACAAACCCTAGGAAGTGTGCTCGTGTTTTGGAGATCTTAATTCAACACAAAAATCTTTGCAATTCATCGCCAAAATGCCTCCACGACGTCGAGCACGCCAAAGGAGTGAGTTTTATTTTTTTTTTTGTTTGAATTTGTTTCTAAATAGGTAGGTTTGAGTTGATTTTTGATATAAATTTCATTCATTGTCAGGGAATGTTAATGCTCATCCTCCTCCTCCTCCTCCACAAAATCTTGCAGAACAATAACCTCCTCCATCCATTCCTCGACATGCCCCTGGAACACAAGAAAATATAATGGGGCAAATTGAAAACAACAAAAAAGAAATTGAAGATATAATTGCAAGGTTGAAAGATCCTTCCACTTTAACCTTGCATAGGTCCATGCTTTCTAAATCTCTTGAATCTATGTTATCAAATGTAGATTCAATTAGCAAGCAAATAACTAGTTGCATGGATAAGAGGAGAGAGTTTAGAGATTATTATGCAGACAAGCTGTCATACCAAGATGTGAAAAAATTACAAATCACAAAATTAGACTTGTGTTTGATTTTCACAAACCCACAAACAAATCAACCTCCACCCATTACATGCAAGAGGCTCCCTAGCCATTAGTGCAACAACCAAGCGATAAGGGACAATTTTGGGCAGAGGTGGTGGATGGTTTTTGACCATCCTCCATGCAATAATAATGAGGTCCCGCAATACTTTTTAAGGAAACTCTACTGCGAGTTTGTCCTCAATAAAGTGCTAAACTATTTTGATATGCGGGACTTCTAGGGTAGAGGTGGGGGGTCAGCACAAGATAGACCAGGGGCACGTCTTGACCCACAGTGGGTAGTGAGACAAGTAATCAGCAGACCAGCCCATGAGCATGTTTCTATCCCTTCCATTGTGAAGGAGAGTGTTGAGGTCGATACACTTCAGTCCATTAGTGCCTTAACCTAGAGCATCATAGAGCATGACGGTCCTATAGCATAGAGTGGGTTGGGAGATAGTGTGAGGAGTAGGGTCCCACCCCATGCTTGTCAGGCTTGTGGATTAGCCTGTGGTTATGACCCCATGGATAGTCAGGACGCAGGTGCATAGGCCACATCTGCAGCTAAGCAAATGGTGATGACAGATATCCTCCTGAGTGAGACTTTCGGCCTTGATACTCAGGTAAATATTAGCAAGTTTATTGAATTTAATTTATTAAATTTCATTTTTGAAATGCAAGATTAACTAATTTAAATCGATGATTTTAATGAAATTTCAGGGTCATAGCGTTGATGCATTTTTCAATGGTTCTCCACCTGCATTTTACACTAGATCATCTATTGTCAGGGTATGTAACTAGTAAACAATTATAAATATTACATGTGAATAGAATTGTTATATGAATGGTATTCTAATATCTAATTTTGGATGTTGAATAGGTTAATATTGTAGATTTCACGGCAACACCTGCCAGCGGTGGTGGACTTCAAAGCTTTACGGAGGTAATAAAATAAATAGTTTAATGAATGAATTGTACTTACTAGATTTTTGTATGTGACTTGTGTGCTTTATTGTGTGTACTTCCATGTTTAGATGAACATGTGTGTATGTTAGGAGCCATGATTTGCATCACTATTATAGTTTTTGTAATTGAATAATGTTATTTTATTTTCAAATGATGCAGGCTATGGAGACACCTCCCCATGTTCATAGGGTAATGGAGCATGGTGTGGCCTCTACGATTCATAGCTCCATGGCATTGACAGGGGTATGAGGCAGATTAATAAATTTTAATTTACATTCATTGTTATAGTTGTCTATTTTTGAAAAATCAAAAGATTATTGATTTGAAGTTTAATTTCTATCTGGATGGTTTCTATAGGACATGACATCACCACGGCCTATCCCTGCTACTGAGGCAAGTGAGGAGATAGATTATATGGTAGCGGTAAGTGATTATTTTGTTAAATGTTTCATTTTTTATGACATGTAATTTCTATATATTAATGTCTATACTTTTTATTGTAATAGCTAAAGATGCAGGAAGAACTAAATAGGAGGAGCAGCCCTCAGGTTTGTAGTAGACCACCCACATGTGTGTCTCCACCCCTTAGAAGATCAAAGGCTGCTCGTGATCTATTCTCTTCACCAGCTAGAGGGGAATGACTTTTTATTGTGTTCCTTTGTTGTATGCCTATATGGCATTTGTGGACATATATTTTGTATTGTATATAGTTGACATTGTATGCCTATATGGCATTCTTGTAAGCCTATATGGCTATTTTGTATATATGTTATACTTATATTGACAGATATTGATGTATGCCTATATGGATGTTTGGTTAATACAAATCTTTTTTATTGATGGTGTCCATACTTGCATTATAAATCCATGTTTGAATGGATATTTGTAGATGGCTACTTCAAATATTTAAAGTCCAATTGTATTACATAGGATGTTTGTTGATCCAATAAGCTATCTATTGTTATTCAAGTATCACCTAAACCTCTTTTTGGAACTAAAAGATAAAATTTGTATTAAAAAAAAAATGAATCATCTTGTTGAACAAAAAATATTAATATTCTTTATGAGTAGCATACAATGTCAACTATATGCAATACAAAAAAATGAATCATCATGTTATTCTTTATGTTTGAGATCCTGAAAATGACTAAGTCTGGTAGCTTGATATCCTAAAACACTAGGATGAATATCCAAGTCATTAGGATGATTGCGCCTTGAGAAAAAGTCATTAAGTTGAGCACCTAAAGGAGACTTTCTTAAACATTCAAACATTGAGCAACAAGCATGAAGGGTTAAGGTGCAATTTGTAACTCATAAAGCCTCAAAAGGGTGTCCAAGTTGGAGAGAGCATTCATTTAAAACAAGGTGCCCATTGACACCTATTCCACCATAAAAGTGCACCTAAGGTGGAAGGAGAACAAGCCTCTAGTAAGTGAAGCGCACCTATTGTCTAAACCACTTCATTATGGCACCCTAGCATGAGGAGGAGTATATAAGTCAATAGGAAATGGTGCCTATAATTCAAATGAAGGACTAAGTGGCATTTTCAATAAGCATCAATTCACCTTGAGCTTTCAATAAATACATCAAATTAAGCCCCATAAGCCTAGGCGCCCTTTGCCTTCAAAAGAACCTTGTATTGGCACCTTAGAGGAAATCAACTTACAATGACAAGTCTTGGAGGTTTCTCATTTCAGATGATGTCTTTTGAGATTAACTACAATGATTGAAAGTTAAGATGAGTGGAAATAACCTATCTTGAACCTTAGGTGCCCTTCATGTAATTTCCCACCATCATGAGCGCCTAGATCTAAGAAGGAGTGAATGAAGGATCTTAATATCAAGAAGCATGTTATCAATCAACTTGGAGAAGTCTTTGACAATAATTATGATGAATTGAGTACATGGAAGTAAAGGAAGTACATATCAACTCCAAAGTGTGCCTAATTATCAATAAGAAATTCTTCCAAAGCAAAGGCACTCATTGTGAATTTTCCTACTAGTTTTGGTGCCTTGAAGTCTAAGTGCATGAAAATCATGAGGATGAGTGCTTAGGGATGAGATAGTCTTCATAAGAGTTTAAATAAGAACATCATCAAAATGCACCTTGGTAGAGAGACTTGAGACCATCATCAAATAAGAAAAAATATCTATCTCCAATCTAGGCGCAAATTCTAGCTCCTCCCAACTCAAATGAGTGCCCAAGTTGAAGTCAACTTTCATCTATACAACCCTCAGATTGTGCCTTGATTGAGGAAGGGATTTGAACCTCAAAATTTAATCATCTCAAGACAAAATCTTCCTTAGACACTTGGCATTTGATTGAAATCATTAAGAATTAGAAAGAACCACCTAAGGATGTAAGGCACACTTTTCACCCATACAAGCCTAAAATTGCACCTAAGGGAAATAACTTGATTTCATATCAATAGGTGAGTGCCTTGAGAGAAAGGATCACTCTAGGTCATTTTCAATTGTTGAAAGCAAAAAAATGATAAAGATAAAGGCAATTGAGTTAGGCACACTTTAGCCTCTGAGGACACCTTAATGAGCTCCTTGGGTGAAATTGCATGAGATGACCTTTTGGAGTGAGCGCTTGAAAGATAGAATTCATTCTAAGACATGTCTCATCATTTAGAATTTCAAAATTGCAAGTATAAAGACATTTAAATCTAGGCACACTCTCCATCAGTACAAACCCATTCTAGCACCTAAGGGAGAAATTGTGTTGAAAGACACCTTTTGAATGAATCTCTTAAGGGAGATTGACCTCTTTAAGCCATTACAATTGTTTGAAATCATTTAAAGTGATAAATACGGACCAACTTGTGTTAGATGCCCTTTGCTCTTCTTTTTACCTATATATGCACCTAGATTTGTAGTAAGATTATTCCATGTTTAAAGAGGATTCCTTTGTGTTATAAAATGTTTATCATGAGGATTGATGTGTTTCTTGGTTTGTATTATAGGAAGATTGAAGGAAAAGGTAGGAGCAAGAGCTTGGAGTCACCTAGAGTCATCATGTAGCTGCTCCAAAGGAGCCTTTCACATTCATTCATGCCAGAGAGTTAAGATGGAAGTAATCATTGCCAAGGAAACACCACTTCAAGAGGTAGCTGCTCCAAGAGGTCATAGTAAGATATATTTCAAGTCTTCTTCATCAATGACATCACTAGTTACATCATGTTCGAAGACTTCCATCTATCACTTCAAGTTCCATTCATCTTCAAGTATCAACTAGATTCTTCATCAATCATTGCTTCAAGATCAGTATGTAGCCACTCCAAAGGAACTTCTCATCATCATCAAGCATTCCAAAGACATCCATTCAATTTCAAGTCCCTCTGATACATTCAAGCCTCCTTGAGAAGTCATCTACTTCACATATAAGGGAAAGTGTTATCATCAATATCTACACTTCAAAGGACCTTTCAAGTTGGAACACTTCTTTATCAAACATTCGAAGACATCCATCCAAGCTTCAAGTTCTTTCACAATCTTCAAGTCCAGGAGAAATTACATCTAGTGAACTCATTAATTGGTGCCTAGGAGGAAAAGACCTTAAACTTACATTATTGAGTCAGCACTTTAGAAATTGAGCCATTCCTAGTCAATTGGAGTCATAAAATATCAAATACAAAGTCAAATTGGACTTAGGTGCCCCTTCATGTAATTTCCCACCATCATGAGCACCTAGATCTAAGAAGATCATCCAATTGCACCTAGGAATAAGATACAAGTCCAAGACCTCAAATTTGAGTGCCTAGAAGTGTGATGGATTGAAGAAGCTACATTGGTGCCTAAGGGTAAGTTGTATCTAATGACATCACCTAATTGAGTGCCTAGGAGGTATAAAGCTTAAAATTGACATGAGGACAAGCACTTAGTAAAGGAGAGTTTCTCGAACATTTAAACATGTGAATGAAGTCATAGAAATGCACTAAGTCATCTAGGTGCCATTTTTCCCTTGTGTACCCTTATATTTGCACCTAAGAAGAAGTTGCTTCAGTTCATTGGAGTGTTTGAGTATAGAGGATTTCTTAGCAATGCTTTGCAACTTTACACTACCTCCTAACGATTTTTGGGGCAGCAGAAAACCTTTCACCATGGGCAAACACCTTAGAGATATAAAAAACTGAGAGAGGTTATTGTAGAGACACTCTACGTGATCACATTGCCTTAGACGGAATGTTTCTAAGTGACACAGTTTTCAAGTAACATCTCATCAAAGATTGCTACCTTTTTGCACTTTGGACTCTCCAGGGATATCGTCGGTACAATGTAGCTCCGACTGTTTTGACATGTTTGGGTGAAAAATAGGACCATGCCTAGTGTAAATGTACCCATCCGGACGCGTTGGAATAGTCAGTTTGGTTGCATCAGGAGCAGGAAGAAAGTTACACCCCTTTGCAACTTTACACTGCCTCCTTCTGACGATTTTTAAGGCAGCAGAAAACCTTTCACCATGGGCAAATGTCTCAGAGATATAAAAAAATGAGAGAGGTTATTTTAGAGGTACTCTACATGATCGCATTGCCTTAGATGAAATGTTTCTAAGTGACACAACTTTTGAGTAACATCTCGTCAAAAATTGCTGCCTTTTTGCACTTTGGACTCTTCAGGGATATCGTCGGTACAATGTAGCTCGAACTATTTCGACATGTTTGGGTGAAAATAGGACCATACCTAGTGTAAATGTACCCATCCGGATGCATTGGAATATTCAGTTTGGTCGCATCAGGAGTAGGATGAAAGTTACAACCCTTTGCAACTTTACATTGCCTCCTTCTAATCGTTTTTAGGGAAGCAGAAAACCTTTCACCACGGGCAAATGTCTCAGAGATATAAAAAATTGAGAGAGGTTATTGTAGAAGCACTCTACGTGATCATGTTACCTTAGACAAAATATTTCTAAGTGACATGATTTTTGAAACATCTCGCCAAAGATTGCTACCTTTTTGCACTTTGGACTCTTCAGGGATATCGTCGGTACAATGTAGCTCGGACTGTTTCGACATGTTTGGGTGAAAAATAGGACCATGCCTAGCGTAAATGTACCCATCCGGACAAGTTGGAATAGTCAGTTTGGTCACATCAGGAGCAGGATGAAAGTTACACCCCTTTGCAACTTTACACTACCTCCTTCTGAAGATTTTTAAGGCAGTAGAAAACCTTTCACCACGGGCAAATGTCTAAGAGATATAAAAAACCGAGAGAGGTTATTGTAGAGGCACTCTATATGATCGTGTTTCCTTAGATGGAATGTTTCTAAGTGACACAATTTTTGAGTAACATCCCTTCAAAGATTGCTGTCTTTTTGCACTTTGGACTCTTCAGGGATATCGTCCGTACAATGTAGCTCAGACTGTTTCAACATGTTTGGGTGAAAAACAGGACCATGCCTAGTGTAAATGTACCCATCCAGACATGTTGGAATAGTCAGTTTGGTCACATCAAAAGCAGGATGAAAGTTACACCCTTTGCAACTTTACACTACCTCCTTTTGACAATTTTTGGGGCAGCAGAAAACCTTTCACCACGGGAAAATGCCTCAAAGATATAAAAAACTAAGAGAGGTTATTGTAGAGGCACTCTACATGATCGTGTTGTCTTAGACAAAATGTTTCTACATGACAAGGTTTTTGAGTAACATCTCATCAAAGATTGCTATCTTTTTGCACTTTAGACTCTTCAGGGATATCGTCGGTACAATGTAGCTTAGACTGGTTCGACATGTTTGGGTGAAAAACAAAACAATGCCTAGCCTAAACATACCCATCCAGATGCATTGAAACTATCAGTTTGGTCACATTCAGGACAACAAAAATGCATAACATGATGATGTAAAAATGTGTATATGTGTAAAAATGCAACAGGAAATTAAAAAAAAATTGTGATAGGTGAAAGTCAGGTGTGGAAGATCAGACATAGTCATGAAACCCTAACCCTACCATCATCAAGGAATCTAACCTAAATGAAATCAAAGGATAATGCAATTCAAGCATAACATCACCTAGACCGTGCGATTCCTTGTTTGAGAGAGAGATGTGGACTGCTTCTTCAACAATAAGCAATTACAAAGCTGAAAGCTGCCATTGATGGATGATAAAAGCTCAAATGCTCAAATGCTCAAGATGATAATGTAGGTACTATATGATTGCTGGATTACTAGATTACTGGATTGCTGGATTGCTGGCCCTCTCATATGGAATGAAAGGGTGTTTATATAGAACTCAACCAAGATCAATCAACGGTGGAGATTCAGAGGCTATGTGAATGGCTAAGATTGAAAGTTACTAAATTTAGGTCCAATTAGTTGTACATGTGAAAGATTTTAAATGAAAGTTGTCTTACAACACATGATGAATGGGAAATGGACAAGTGTTGAAATGTGATAAATGAAGAGGGCTTAATTCAAATAAAGTATTTGAATTAGTTGGGATATGAGTTGGATATTAATTAAATAAATAAAATTTATTTAATTAATAGGATAAATGCATAAAATGAGATAAGACATGATGTGGAATTAATTAAATAAATACAATTTATTTAATTAATTAGCTAAGTGGATGAGAATGGGATTTTAATTAAATAAATAAAATTTATTTAATTAATTGGCTAATGGATTAGTGATTTAACAAGGTGTCGCTAGACATGGACAAATTTGGGTGTCTACATTTTGCCCCTCTTTGATACAATGTTCGATAGAACGTTGTGTCAAAGAAGATGTGAGATGCGTTCGATAAACAAGTTATGCCCTAGTGTAACTGGCAGGTGATGCCCCCTCGAGAGGTAAGCCAGGCGAACCAGGAAGGGCTGGGTTGGCTCTCGATAGAAGAAAAGGCGGAAAAGAGGGCAGACGCGAAGAAAATGGAAATGAGTGATCTTGGCTGAGTATGATGGAATGAATAGATAGGATGATGATGTGCAGCTTTCAAGTAATTGCTCAAAATGACAAGAAATGCAGTCCTTATGTTTGATATAGCATATGGATGTTATGCACCAGGGTATAAGAGACCAAGGTGTCGAGGTATCCAATGCGTAACTAGCATGTTACAATCTTGTCTGAACGCATGTGGTCAAGATGTGGAGCCACCATGCACAAGATATGAATAACAGCTAGTGTTAGACTTTGACGCTACAAACAATGGTTTGAGCTTATCTCCACTACACATAATGATAGCTTGCTGGTTATATGTATGGAGTTAGTCTTAACATAGAATAGTCTCCAACGCATAAGAGACTGTTTAGCTTCTCAGATGCTAGAGATATTGATATGTAAGATACTAATCCCAACACGTACAAGATACCAATATGCATAGGAAGAGAATAAGATCATCCCGCAAACACGGCATACGAAAGCTATATGACCATGCCCCAGTCCTTACTTCATCACAACATACCAAGATATAAAGAGATCAAGGCAGTCTTGACTAGGTATAGAAAAGGGACAAAAGATAAATCAAAAGATAAAACAAAAGATACTGTCATCATGTTCTCTTGCCAATTTTGGGTGCTCTTGGATAGATTAAGCTGGCGCCTTGTTAAGAGGAAAGCTACATCCTGTTGAAGGCTAAAGTTGTTGATAAACTGCTATAGCAACTGTTGGCTTAAGGCATGCAGACAAATAGCTTCTGGCTTACCTTTGATTGGTTAAAGTGCTTGAGCTTGCAATATACACATGGATTGCTTCTTATTTGAGCTGATCAAAGAGGAGAAGATGGATGATGCATGAAGATGAAGAAGATGAGGAGGATCATCTGTGCTTGAGTACTGGAAACTTCCTTCGTATTCCAGACTACCTACATACCCTGTATCCATGGGATCAAAGCACATTTACGATGAAGATGAGCCATGATGAATATGTAGTTCTGGGTTTTATTGATGATGTAAGTGATGAAAGATAGAAGAATGTGAGTTGAGAGATTGAAGGATGTTTAGAAGAAAAGATGACAGATAACTAATGAAAGGGGCTATCGTCTTAGCCTGAATCAGAGTGCTTCCTTCGCATCTCAGATTGCCTACATACCCTGTATCCACGGGATCAAGGCGTCAATGATAGAGCTAGATGTAGTTCTTTACTGATGTGGCTAATTGATTGGATGATTGATCAAGCGATGTTTGTTGCGATTGTTGGATGGACGTGGATGGATTGTGAAGGTATGAGTCCTGGTTGCAAGCTGTTAAGTCATGTTCGTCGGTGGACATTTGCCATGGCTGAAGTTGATAAGGTGTGTTGTGCTGTAAGCTGAGTTGTTTGATGTGTTATGAGCTAGAGATAACAGGATCCACTTCCAAATAAGACTCAACAAATGCCCCCAGTGCGGGATGAGGTTTATTATGCAGAAGCGACAATGCAGAAAAGATGTAGCCAAGATGCTAAGGTGCCAAAAGATATAGATATCATGACAATGTCTCAAGTATGATAGTTAGCATTGACAAAGGATGAAGATGAAAGGTTATGTGTGAGATTGCGATAGGGCTTATGAGTATGGCTTATACAAGATGCAGTGGGGAAAATGATCAAACGAACCAAACAAATGAGGGAAGCTGGTCACTACACATAGCGCCTGTTTGCCAGGTTTTCACTATGGTACTTATCCAAGGTGCCTGTTTACCAGGTTTTCACCAGAGGACGGATTATTTATTGGTTGTTTTTATTTTTTTATTATTATTTTTTTTTTTTTGGATTTTTTTTCAATTTTTTTTTTTTTTTTTTTTTTGGGGGGGATAGCTGAGATTCATGGATAAAACTTCTTGAGATGAACGCTGTTGATGGGTTCATCCAAGGGAATGCCTTCAGGTGTTGACAAAGTGTATGCGCCGGATCCATAGACTGTTGTGATAATGAAAGGACCAAGCCAATTTGGTTCAAACTTGCCCTGTTTCTCTCGATGCTGTTGATTCCTTTGGTTTTCTTTAAGGACAAGGTCGCCAACCTGAAATCTGCGTTCTCTGATCTTTTTGTTGTAGCTGCGGCGTAGATGGTTTTGATAGACTTGAAGATGGTTCAATGCTGTAAGGCGACGTTCATCTAAGAGCTCAAGATCATGGAGTCGGGACACTCGATATTCTTCATCTGAGATAGTATGTTGCAAGGATACGCGCAAAGAGGGGATCTCAACCTCGATAGGCAAAATAGCTTCAGTGCCATAGACGAGAGCATAGGGTGTGGCGCCAGTAGGAGTTCTGACACTTGTTCTATATGCCCATAAAGCAGGATGTAGTTGTAGATGCCAATCTCAACCAGCTTCATTAACAGTCTTTTTGAGGATCTTGATGATTGTCTTATTAGAGGCTTCAGCTTGACCATTGCTCTAAGGATAATAAGGCGTAGAGAACCTATGTTGAATATGGAACTTATTGCAAAGATCTCTAACCTCTTGGTTCTTGAAAGGCCGACCATTGTCTGTGACAATAGCTTGAGGAACTCCATAACGGCAGATGATGTAGTGTAAGATGAATTTAGCTATTTGTTTACCTGTGATGTAGGTCATTGGTATGGCTTCTACCCACTTTGTGAAATACTCAGTGGCAGTGATAATAAACTTATGACCATTTGATGAAGTAGGATGGATTTTACCCACAAGATCAAGTCCCCATTGCAAAAAAGGCCATGGAGTGACAATAGGCTGAAGCTCATGTGCTGGTGCATGTATTAGATCTCCATGTTTCTAACATTGTAAACATCGCTTTGCAAATTGTTGGGCATCTTTTTCCATAGTTGGCCAATAGTATCCTGCTCGCAGAAGTTTCTTAACAAGGCCAGGGCCAGCGGAATACGAACCGCAGACACCTTCATGTACTTCACGTAAGGTCGTTTTTGCTTCCTCAGAATCAAGACATCTAAGAATGATACCATCAAGACTCCGGCGATAAAGGGTGTCTCCTAAGATAGTGTAACGAGAGGCTCGACGGATAAAAGTTTTACGCTGGGTGTTGGATAGTTGAAGAGGCAAGGTGTGATTACGGAGATACTCGTATATATCTTTGTACCACAACGAGTTGGGACCAACAATCTCACATATGAGCTCAGACTGTGGAACTTCAAATGCTGGAATCAAAAGCTGTTCGACCAAGAATTCACATTTATGGGTGTTAGATGGCATGTCTAAAAGAGATCCAATCATAGCCATGGCATCTGCTGCTCTATTTTGTAGTCTTGGAATTTGCTCGAAGGTAATGTCCTCAAAATATTGCTTGAAATTGTCCACCATTAGCTTGTATGGAAGAAGCTTCTCGTCTTTTGTTTGATATTCATCTAAGACCTGTTTGATAACCAGCTGAGAATCGCCAAAGACTTGTAACTGTTTGATAGCCCATTGTACTGCCATGCGCAAACCTGTTATTAAAGATTCATACTCTGCTATGTTGTTGGTACATGGGAATGCTATTCTGTATGATTTAGGTATGTAGTCTCCTTGGGGAGTGATAAACAAGATACCTGCTCCAGATCCATGTTGAGTGTATGATCCATCAAAGTATAGCTGCCATCATGCTAGAGATCTTAAATTAAACAATCCTTCATCAGGGAATTCTGGGTATATTGGCTGAATGTCTATGATAGGTGCTGCAGCTAATTGATCAGCAATGACTTGTCCTTTGATAGCTTTACGGTTCACATATTGTATGTCAAATTCACTCAAGATCATAACCCATTTTGCTAATCTCCCTGTTAGAAGTGCTTTTGAAAGGAGATACTTGAGGGGATCCACATTAGAGATGAGCTTTGTTGTTTGGTTCAACATATAGTGTCACAACTTTTGGGAAGCAAACACTAATGCTAAACAAGCTTTTTCCATGAATGAGTAATTGAGTTCATATCCCACAAGAGTTCTGCTAATGTAGTAGATGGCTTGTTCTTTTCCTGAGTCATCATGTTGAGCTAGAAGGGCACCCAATGCTGCGGTTGTTGATGATATATAGAGCAGTAATGGACGATCAAGTACAGGAGGTATTAACACAGGAGGTGTTGCCAAGTATTCCTTTATCTTATCAAAAGCCTGTTGACACTTTTCATCCCACTTAAAAGGTTCACCCTTACAAAGAAGATGCTGAAAAGGATGACATTTATCTGCGAGTTGTGAGATAAATCGGCGGATAGATTGTAGCCTACCCTGTAAACTGCAGAGCTGTTTGAGATTCGTTGGTGGAGGCATTTCTATGATAGCTTTTACCTTAGCTGGGTCCACTTCTATCCCTCGTCGAGACACAATATATCCCAATAATTTTCCTGATGTTACGCCAAATACACACTTCTTTGGGTTTAGTCTGACTTGATATTTTTCTAATCGATCAAAAATTTGTGCCAACACTTGTAGATGTCCTTCCCTTGTCTTAGATTTTCCCAGGATGTCATCAACATAGTCTTCCATGATAGTATGAAAAAGGTCATGAAAAATAACTGTCATGGCTCGTTGATATGTAGCTCCAGCGTTTTTGAGACCAAAAGCCATTACAACCCAGCAATATGTGCCCCATGGACAAATAAAAGACGTTTTATCTTGGTCTTCCTCCGCTATTCTGATTTGATTATAACCAGAAAATCCATCCATCAAAGATAGCATTTCATGTCCTGCTGTAAGATCAACAATGTTGTCTATGCTTGGTAATGGAAAATCGTCTTTAGGACATGCTTTGTTAAGATCTCTAAAGTCTGTGCAGCAGCGAACTCGTCCATCTGGTTTGGCTACAGGTACTAAGTTTGAAACCCATTTTGGATAATCAATAGGCTTTATGAACTTTGCTTCTAACAGTTTCTGAATTTCTGCTTTGACCAATAAGGCAACTTGTGGATGCATTTTGCGCAATTTTTGTTTGACAGGCTTTGCATCAGGGAATACTGCTAAATGATGTACCACAAGTGAAGGATCTAGTCCTGGCATGTCTGCATAAGTCCATGCAAAATTTATAGCTCTTCTCAGAAAAAATGCTGTGAAGTTCTTTCGTTCTTGCTCTGATAGTGATGCTGCCAAAAAAGTGATCTTCAGATTCTGTTCTGTTCCCAAGTTCATGTCTTGTGATTTTTCAACTAGCACAGTTGATTTCTCATGGTAATCAGTGGCAACAGGAAGATCAAATCCCTCATCCTCGGACGCCTCAGAGAGGTTTTCACCTTCAGATACGTCCTTTATTTTTACTTTTTCACGGTCAAGAGGCGCCTTTCAGTTTTCACCTAGTGACTTATTTTGTTGAATTTTGTTTATTTCACTTTTGCGACTGAAGGATTTGATACTTCCGCCAAAATATGCTGGTTTAGGTAATTCCATCATGAAACCTGCTTTGTGATCACCCAATGGGATACCTTGTCTCAAACCCATGAATTCTGCAATGGCTTCGTCATTTTCAAATGTATCTAATATCGGTGCCCCCTGTTGGTCCCAATCGATGAGGTTAGGATATACGAGTGAGAGGCTAAAGGAGGGATTGTGATGGCTAGAAGAGGTTGCGGAAAACATGAAGATGGAATGTTCTTGAAAAAGGTCAGTGATATGAAGGGAGGAGTCGTCGATGATATCCGAGTTAGAGGTCTCTCCTACCGAGGAAGGTCCAACGTCAATATCGGAAATACACTTAATGTCTTTGGGTCGCGGTACCTCCGGTTGGTAACCAAGGCCTTGCTTATTAAACTTCGTAGACACAATAAGGGGCTCAATAGGTCCTTGTTCTTGTGATCCCAAGCCACCATGTCCTTTATAGCCCATGTTCTTTATGATACGAAACCCGTTGTTGTATCGCTCTACTTCAAGTTGGACTTGGTCATTTTCATCAAAGAATATCCAAGAGTCGATGTCCTCAATGTCTTCGTCATCCAAGAAACCACCTTTAATGAATACGGTAGGGGGAGCTTTGATAACAACGGAGGATGAAGTGGGCTTAGATGTAGAGGGCTTACCGTGGGATTTAGGAGATAATGGAAGGGTACCAACGCAACAGGATTCCTGCAATTTGTATTCACCAGGGCCATGTTCGGTATATTTGATATGGAGGTTGGAAGCGGCTTTGCTAGATGAAGGTTTGAGGAGATCGGATGGGTCTACATAGGAGGAAGACGGATATGCCTCGGTGTTGATAGGGATATGGTTTGGACTCTGATATTTAGCTTGAAAGGCACGGCAAAACTCAAATGGATTGGGATCAGCTTGAATGGTAACTTCAACACCCTTATGTGGAAATTTAAGGCATTGGTGATATGTAGATGGAACCGCTTTAAGGGTATGGATCCAAGGGCGTCCAAGGATGATGTTGTAAGGAAGATCAATATCAAGGACTTGACAGCGAGTTTCTGTAATGACCGGACCAACTTGAATAGGCAATAAGATGAACCCTTCAGTATCTCTTTCAGCGTCATCATATGCTCTGATGGTAATAACCTTGGAGGTGTCAACATCTTTCTCAGAATATCCCAATTGCTTGATAAGTTTCAAAGAACATATATTTAGACCAGCTCCCCCATCTATCAAGACTCGTTTGATACGGCGTTGGTTAACAAACACTTCAATATGGAGGGCCTCATTATGTGACGGATGAATGGAGGGTTGAAGATCTTTATCGGAAAAGGTCAAATGACAAGGGGCTGCAATGCTAGCGACCATAGATTGAAATTGTGTGATATTAATATTATTAGGCACCGAAGACTCTTGTAAGGCCTTATCAAGGATAGCTTTATGTGCGGGGGATATGCAGAGCAGCTCAAGGATAGATATGTGTGCGGGTGTTTTACCAAGGTGATCCAAGAGGTTATAGTCAGAGAGAGGTCGAGGAGGATGAGGAGGTGCTCCTTGAATGGTAACTCGACCTCTGCGCGTGGTTACGGCACAATCAGGTGCTCCTTGGACGGTAATGGTAGAAATGCGAGCATGGTCAATGCGGCCAATAGTAGATGATGCATAGCTATAGGGAATAGCATGTCCAGCTTGAAGATTATTTGTCTGATCATGAGATGGAAGTGGATTCTTGAAAGTCTCTAGATCATAGTTTGATGTGGATTGTTGAGCAGGTTGAGCTGTTGAAGGTGTGACGTTGATTAGACCTTGATCAATGCAGTCTTGGATAACATGTTTTAAGCGCATACAACCATTTGTTTTGTGTCCTTTAACTCGATGGTAATCACAATACTCATTCTCTTTGTACCAAGGAGCTCGAAAGAGTGGTTCGCCATTTGGTGGTGCATCGGGTAGGATAACGTCTCCGGCTTGAAGCAGCTTTCGAAGAATAACTTCCATGGGTTCCACTAATGGTGTAAATTGTCGGCGTGGATTAGAAGTTTGGCGTTGGTTTCTTCGTTGTGGAAAAGACTGTCTTGGTGGAGAGGCTGCTTGAATGTTGATGGGAGCTCTCATAGTTTGGATATTCTTTGTATCAACAATACCGTCATTGACAACATTCTTGTTCTTGTTCCAAAAGCGAGACTTATCATTGGAATTTTGGGGAGAATCTTTGTTATCACGAAAGATCTTGATAGTTCCTTTGGCAATTAAGGCTCGTTCAATAATAACTCCTTTGGAAACTAGTTCGTCAAAGGTGCTAGCACTTTGCAATTGTAGTTGGAATGACAGCTCAGGATGAAGATTTTGAACAAAGATGTCAAGCTGTTGTTTCTCAGGGATTTCCCATGATAATTTGCTAGCCATATTACGCCATCATTGGGTAAATGAAGAAAAGGTTTCACCATTGCGTTGTTTGTTGTTGACAAGGTCATTCATGTTTACCTCATGTTCAATGTTGAAGGCAAAGTGTGATCAAAACTTGTTTGCCAATTCTGAAAAAGTCTTAATTCCTGGAGGTAAATGAGAAAACCATTCGAGAGCTTGTCCTGCTAAGCTTCGAGGAAATAGTCTCAAAAGATATGTATCATCATAGGCAACATCGAGACATGCCACGAAAAAGGCTCGAAGATGGTCGTCCGGATTTCCTTTCCCTTTGTACTTATCAAATTGTGGGATTTCAAAGTGTGGTGGAAAAGGTATCATATTAAGAGACTTGTCAAATGGATAGGCGCATATGTTTTCGAGAGAGAAAGGTTTCTTGCCTTGTCCTACCCTTTCATCGATCATCTGTTGGATATCGGCTGAAGATAACTGCTGTTGTTGCGAAGGGGGTGGAGTATGATATGAGACATATTGTGGTTGCGGTTGTGGTATATGTGGAGTTGTGACTGTTTGTTGTGGTTGTGGAATATATGAAGCTGTGACTGTTTGTTGGGGTTGTGTGCCCACAATGTATGTCAAAGGAGTGGTATGTGACATGTATGTGTTAGAGGATTGCTGTCCTTGAGACACAAGTGGCAAGTGGGTGTGCATCACATGAGAAGTGGATGTTGGATTGATAGTAGCAGATGGTTGGGAAGTTGGGATTGAATTCATGACATGGTAAGTAACGGAGGGATTGGTAGATACGACAGAAGGATG
Organism: Cunninghamia lanceolata; assembly: GCA_027924645.1. NCBI lineage: Eukaryota > Viridiplantae > Streptophyta > Pinopsida > Cupressales > Cupressaceae > Cunninghamia > Cunninghamia lanceolata. The sequence continues at coordinate 6,909,091 of BSBN01000635.1, read as the reverse complement.
AACATTTGGATTTGTATTTTGGATAATATGAGGATTGGTATATGTCATGTGTTGGGTGATATTAGAGAAGCCTTGGGTAGCATAAGATGGATTGATGGTGTGTGAAGGATTGGAAGAAGAGGACAACATGGATGTAAGCTGATCAACATAAGCGATCTTATTGTTTGGATTGGCTTGAGAACTGAGGGGATCACTCATATCAATGAGACTAACGTTGGGATTATAGGATAACATGGAGGAATTAGCAGTTGGTATATGAGATGTGGTAGATTGCAATGGGTGTGAAGCATGGACAACATGTGTTGTTGGAATGGTTTGAGAGGTATGTGCACTATAAGACATGGGAATTGCTTGTGATGCTCGAAGTGTTTGCGCTTGTGTTACATGGACAGCTTGAGTTACTTGAGGCATGGAAACAGTCATGGTAGAAGGAGAGATATGTTGAGGGACATGAAAGGGTGGAATATTGAGATTTTGTGACATGAGAGGGAGCACATTGGTGGGCACTATCAATGGTTCTAAAGTATGCTCTGATCATGGTAACTCAAATGAAGCAACAATAGGCAATGAGGATGATGTTTGCGAGGTAATAGGAGATGATGTGATTATAGTAGATGGTCTATTTGCAACAACAGCAGTAGTATTGGGATCTTGCTCTCTAATAGTGGATATATCAAAGTCTTTAGGTAGTTTAGCACCCATGCGAGCAAGTTGGAGAAAACAGCGATCAGGCTCAGATATCATGAGTTTCTCAACTTGGTCCCATAGATAGGTATCTTGGAATTCTGATGAGTCGTCTTGAGATTGTTCTTCGAAAGTTTCCAAGGATGGTGGAGGTTGCATTTGTTGTGAAGATGATTCGCCCCTAGTGTACCCTTGAGGTATAAACATATGAGAAGGCATACCAGTTGTGAATTGAGTTGCGTCCTTAAGAGGTGTCGTGAATTGTTTCATCTCAGCTTGCAATTTGGCATCCATTTCAGCTTTCAATTTGGCTTCTATTTCAGCTCGATATTGACTCCTAGTTTGAGGCATGATGTTGATGATGAAGTTAAGCTTGTCAAAGTTTTGAGACCCAAAAGATGATAGTTGGTTGATTGGTTGTTGTTTTGGTTTGCTGGTTTGGCTAAGTTGCTTGGTTGATTTGGTTTGGTTGAGTTGTTGTTGGTCGTCCCTAGAGGTAGCTTAATCACTCAAGGGAAAGATTGTTTGCTGTTGATGTTTGCTGGAGCTAAAGCTAAAAGAGATTGTTTGCTGAAGCTAAAGCTGAAGGATGTTTGTTGGCTGAAGCTAAAACTGAAGGTTGTTTGCTGATTGAAATGATTGGATTGATGTCTGATTTGCTGGTTGGGGTCTCAAAAGATGGAAAAGCTCATGAGTTGTGATTGATTGATAAGCTCAAAATAGGAGACAAAGTCCAGGTATTTGCTGTTGATCAAAGAGAAGTCTGAAAGCTGATGTTTGAGACCTAAGCAAGCTGGTCTTGTGGCTAATTCAGCTGATGCACTGAGATTTGCAGGGATTTTAGCTACAGGCGACTGATGATAACTCAAAGGCGACTCAAAGGATGCTAAAGGTGACTAATGATAGCTCAGATGCGACCTGGTTTAGTTTTGACAGAAAAATGACAGTGCTAACCAGAAGCGAATGCTATGCCAGAGGCGATGACTGTTGGTTCAAAGGCAATTTTCTATTGATCAGAGGCGACTCAGATATCCCTAAAGGTGACAGTCTGTTGTTCAGAGGCGAGCTTGTTCAGGAATCAGGCGAATAACTGCGACTTAAAGGTGATTTGGCTCAGACAATATGCGATGGGTTATGACTCAGATGCGACTTGGTTCAGGAACTAGGCGATCAGCTGTGGTTTAAAAGTGATTCTGTTCAATCAAAAGGTGATCAACTGCGGTTTAAAAGCGACTCTGTTTAGGCAATATGTGGGCAGTTGTTGTTTAAAAGCGACGCAGTTCAGGCAATATGCGAGTCACTATAGTTCAGAAGCGATGTCAGTGGTCTGTGCGAGCAGTTTAGGTTCAAAAGCGACTGTGTTTGTGGAACAGTGGTCTGATTTTGCAGTTTTTCAGCAAGAAAACAATGATAACAGTCACTCACACTCACAACAAGCACAAACTGATACAACCTAGGCTAGGATAGGACAGTATCTATTGAATCCCCTAGCTGCGCCTATTCAAAGCGGGTAGCTCCAGGATCTTGGTAGCACCGGCTCCTCCTTACATTTGCACACACTTCTCACGCATACCAAGATCTGGGATTCTTATAAGGCTTGACCCTCTCCAAACCTTTAGATTGTCCCTGCTACCTCGGCTAAGAACCGCATGAATCAGGGCCGCTTCAAGGGTTTTGCCCTCTGCGTCAACAGATAGAAGGTTTTTGGCTACTACACAAAGTTGCTAATAAGGGCATCCGTTCGGGTGGCTATACGTGCGGCAGCGCTACTCTCCGTTATGGAGTCTCCCAGCCTCCAAGGGTTGTGCCTTGGAGGGTTTTGGGGGAGGTTGGCTGTCGGTATAACACAACTGCACCCGTTGTTTGTGGCTTTCGACACAAACACTTTTCTTATATAGCGGTTCGGAAGGACTTGGCTTTAGCCCGTTACCGCTTGGGTCGTATCCCTTCTCACACCGGGAAGGCAGGCCTTCTAAAGATAATGACAAGTTCTCATACACCCAAGATCCGTTTGATAGGCAAGGGGAGAGGATACTTTTGTCATTAAATTTGGGTTACAATCTAGCACATGCAAGCAATCAAAAAGATAAATCAAGCACGGAGCAAACAGTAGTTCATTTTAAGCACCAAGCCCAAATATGCCTAATTTAGTGAAAAAAAACCACAAATCTTGGACCGATCGAACCTGCAACAGATATGTCAATAGTTTGATAACCTCCTTTCTTGGACAAATCGATAAGATGCTGCGTAAATACCCAGTTAATAGCCAAAAATCAAACTAGAACTGAAACAGACTTGAAAACAACAGAACTTACCAGATGCGATTCACTGCTGATCAAAAGCGACCTCATATGCGATCATATGCAACGCGTAAAAACACAGGATGCGATGCCTGTTAGCTCATAAGCGATGCAGATTGGCCATAAGCGATCGAATGAGGGTTAAATGCGAACAGTATCTGCAAAAACACAGCCGACAAAGAAAACCCTAATCTAACAGGCAAGTATTATCAGTCCATAAGCGATATGAATGAAGTCAAATGCGGCCTCTGTCGACTCATGTGCGATCAAGATCTACCCAGAAGCGACCTGTTGCAGGACGAAAGCGACCTGTATCTGCAAGCAAAAGCTAAAACCCTAACCTGCACAGGCGATCACTATTAGCTCATAAGCGACATGGATCAGTGTAAAGGCGAGTGATGTTGGATCAAAAGCGACGCTAATATATGCAAAGGCGGCCGCTGTTATGTCAAAAGCGACCTGATTATGTGTAAAAGCGGCGGCTGTTAGGTCAAAAGTGATGAATACTGTCAGAGCAGTCGCAAAAATAACAAGCGAGCATTTTAAAATCAAAAGTGATACTTTTCACCTCAAGCGACGATTGTTCATTTGAAAGCGATCCAGAGAGGAAAATGCAGCCTGTTCCAGCTTAAAAGTGACGCAGAAATTCGGAAGCGGCAGATTTTCGTTCAAAAGCGACCGGAATTCTCTGCGAGCACCTGCAAAATCTGATCTTCAAAGAAACAACTCCAAAAAACAAAGTTAATCAGGGACATGAGTCCCACCGGGCGTGCCAAAATGTGATAGGTGAAAGTCAGGTGTGGAAGATCAGACATAGTCATGAAACCCTAACCCTACCATCATCAAGGAATCTAACCTAAATGAAATCAAAGGATAATGCAATTCAAGCATAACATCACCTAGACCGTGCGATTCCTTGTTTGAGAGAGAGATGTGGACTGCTTCTTCAACAATAAGCAATTACAAAGCTGAAATCTGCCATTGATGGATGATAAAAGCTCAAATGCTCAAATGCTCAAGATGATAATGTAGGTACTATATGATTGCTGGATTACTAGATTGCTGGATTGCTGGATTGCTGGATTGCTGGCCCTCTCATATGGAATGAAAGGGTGTTTATATAGAACTCAACCAAGATCAATCAACGGTGGAGATTCAGAGGCTATGTGAATGGCTAAGATTGAAAGTTACTAAATTTAGGTCCAATTAGTTGTACATGTGAAAGATTTTAAATGAAAGTTGTCTTACAACACATGATGAATGGGAAATGGACAAGTGTTGAAATGTGATAAATGAAGAGGGCTTAATTCAAATAAAGTATTTGAATTAGTTGGGATATGAGTTGGATATTAATTAAATAAATAAAATTTATTTAATTAATAGATAAATGCATAAAATGAGATAAGACATGATGTGGAATTAATTAAATAAATACAATTTATTTAATTAATTGGCTAAGTGGATGAGAATGGGATTTTAATTAAATAAATAAAATTTATTTAATTAATTGGCTAATGGATTAGTGATTTAACAAGGTGTCGCTAGACATGGACAAATTTGGGTGTCTACAAAAACCTTACAAATTAATGTGCATATTTACAACTCAATGTAACATGACTTTACAAAATCAATTTGAATACTTACACATTAATCCATCGAACCATCTAGGTCTGCTCTACTCTTTATTGTGTCAAGTATTGCTTCATGGTCAGACTCACGCACCTTCCACAAGATTTTGTTCAAAGGTCTACCCCGATACTTTATCAAATGAACATTGGATGCCACAACAAGGTTCGAGCAATGAAGAATCTTTCAATGCATGTCAAAGTCCTGAAACAGCTAAACATTAACACTCTTATGTGGGTACCTTCTAAGCCATGTTCCAGTAATAACCATTGAGCTTGTAGCATATTTGATGTTTTCCCCCATCTATAATAGGGGCCTCCAATTTCTTTTTGGCCTCAACATAATGACATAAGTAATAATATGTTCCCTCTTCATTATTTTCATCTGCAATAACTGCATATACGTGCCCTACATTGATATGTATAGAAAATTAGATGAAATTAGTCAACATTACAAAAACACTACAAAGTAAGATGACATTACCTGGTTGAACTAGATGAAATTAGATGCATATACGTGCCCTATATTACCTAGTTGAACTCAATCTGATATGTGGTCAAAGTCAACTAATGATTCCATCTGTGTTAATTCAGTGCCATCAGGGGTTGATACGTGTCAAGTGGGCTAAGATAACTTAACTGCAATTCATCAACCCACTCCTTTGACTCGCACTCATCCCAGACTTGAATTGAATAGGAAGAACAAAAGCATGACATCTTTCATATATGGATACTCCATGAACCTGCAATTGAGCTTCTGAAAGAGTGCATCTCATTTGATCCTGTTAGTGTACAACAGTCCATATATGGTGCAATGTTAGTATCATCTATCAACCAAAAAAATCTACGAACTAAAGACTTACCTTCATTACCTAGACCCATGGAAGCATTACACCACTCAACAATCGATTTTGCATCTGTCAACTTTGCATTGTCTTTATACTTTAACTCTTCTTGTGCTATGGCTCTTTTGATACATGCTCCTGCACCATCATGCTCCCCCTTTCCATGCCTGGCCTCACAAAAGTTCCACATATGTTGAATACCTGTAAAATTATGCCTCCTACTTAGCCGATAGAAATTCTGTGAGTTCTTGAATTGTGACGCACAGTTATCCAACCATATGATATGCTGACTAAATGATATGCCCCTTCTAGCCAAATCATTGTAGAACACCTGAAAGCAACCTTGCATGAACTCCGTAGAATGCATGTGATCATCACTAATATAGAAATTATACTCCCTTATGATCTTTCTATTATCCTCTGTACTATCATTCGCATGAATGAATGTGATGTGCACAAATATAGAAAGCTATGTGGAGTTGTAATATTGTGATTGCACCTCACACTATGGCTGTAGACTGTAGTTCTCTGTAAAGTCGATGAATGAAACAATGCTACCAACCGAAAATGTGTCCTTGCATAACTTGAATTACAAGTCCAACCATCGAGCTCTATGGGCATGTCTTGCATACTCATACACTATGCTGTCACGAAATATAGACATAAACTGATACACTAGAATCTTTTCAATAACCAATTCACACCTCTTTGCTTCTTTACCATCTTTTGTATTGTATGCCACTATTTTATACTTGCCAAACTCTACTAGTTCATTTCCAACTGCATGTGTTCTTTCCATATGTTCACATATTGGCAAATGTTGTAAGCCACCGCAATGACGACATGTGCCATCCAAGTATAATTTCTTGTAGAATATTTGACCTTCCTCTCTTTCACATAAAATTCCTGATATGAAGTCTCTTGAAGATGTTGGTGGGGCACATATGGCACAACCCTGCAAAACATTGTTAGTATGCATATCTAAACATATAGACCTATAAACATCAAAATGGTTAGAAAATTCAATATGTAATCTACAACAACAAGTAGTGCGTGTGTGATTTATCTTGACATAGAAAGGTTTCAGCATTTCAAAATATCTTTGACAGATTTTAATTTGAGGATACTTCTTTAGAAATTTACCATAAAACTGTGTTTGAGTCTCATCCAAAAAATGCTTTGGATGTGGCTCACAGTTCTGACTACCGATTCTCCTTCTTACCACGTCCCTTTGATTCAGAGATACCCTTATGTAATTCTTCCAAAAGTCTTCAATTAGTGATCTCAATGCTTCAACAATTGGTTTATCTTTTCATGGTATTCTCCCTGAGAATGCCCATAATTCATTGGCATTAGTGTCCTCAATTCTTTGGCATCTTCCAATGGCTCTTGATAAAGTTTTCCTATTAATTCTCAATTCTTGACTCGTCTTTCTAATGAGATGAGCTTTCCTCGTTTGACTACTTACTATAGTCGATGTAATCACACGCCGTGTTACATTACTATCTTTTGTGCGTGAGGTGTTATCCACACTCTTATATGCACTCATTAGATTCTTGGCAATAGATTTTTCACTTGAAGCCTTTGATGTTCTCAACCCAAGAATCTTCATGATGGACCTATACTTTATACTTCACATCATTTCAATGAGTAGTTGACATCTTGCAATCTCATTTAACTTTTCAAAGAACAATCTCCAAATATTATGAGCATATCTTCTACAAGTGCGTTTTGGAATCTTACCTTCCATTAGCTGTAAAATATTCTCATCGAATTCCATCAAATACTTTGGCTTTCTATGCAAAATTCTAGGTGGTGTTAAGTTAGGTAAATTCATCTCACCATTAGGAATTTCATCAATATTTAAATGAGATGGGATAGATGGCATACCTTCAATCGAAGATGGAATAGATGACATACCTTGAGGTTGAGGTAGGACTGATGGTGTACCTCCTTCATCACATGTGAGTGATGATGTACTCTCAACTTGAGATGTGGTAGATGGTGGCCCTTGCGGTAGAGGACGTGTCTCCAACTATGGTATTCAAATCTCTCGTAGCACGAAGTTTTTGCATTTGTTCTCTTTGTGCCACCAATACCATATCTCTTTGTGATGGTTGTGGTTCCTTTTCAATTGGTATATCTTCATTTATCATGTCCAATTTCCTCTTCTCATGAAGTTCCCTCATAGCCACTACTTTCTTTGCATTCTTAGCTTCTATCTCTTCCTATGTTGGTTTAATTCTTGATCGTTTCCTCGGCATGACAGAGAATTTGTCTATAGCATGATAAAGAGACCAATATTACTTCCTAAGAAATGAATACAAGATAATAGTGGGAATGTATTTTTATTATGTTGTAAGGATTTATTCTTGCATAGTTTGACATCATGGTATGTTAAGGTCTATTTATTACACATAATTATTAAAGAACCCAAGTGTAGAAAATATACATGGCATCATTTGAGATTGTAGGCTGCTTTCTTGATTGGGAATGTGTCTATTTTAAACATGTATGATAAAGCATGATAAAGTAATTCAATCCGAATTAAGGAAAATGTAAAGAACATGCATGTAAAGACTTGACATACCTAAAAAATGAAGATTCGAATGGAGAGAGTACCCAATTATGTAGTGTTTTTTTCTTCTTGCATCAAACTCCTCAACAATTTAAGTTTTTCACCACTTGCTTCCTTTTCAATGTTAAATTGAATAACACTCAAATATAATTACTAACAACAATACTATTAACCAATCTATAATGTTAAATTCCTAAAATTGAATCACAATTAACATTACAACACTACAAAAATTGAAACTTGAATAGATATATATCAAACTTGGTGTGAAAACTATGTTATTTCCTCCTTCTCACGTTGGCAAAGTAGAAAAGGTGGTGGAAAGATCATGCAAAGGTGGTACAATGTGTCAAATGTAGATGTGAACTTCCCAACAACATGAAAGCATTTCTTTTTTGTCAGAGCACGCACAAAATCAGTATGAAAATAGAGCATGTGGGCCTGGATCACGGGGGTCAACACTTTTTTACCATTTCTATAGTAGGACAAAACATGCTCGCGTTATAATGCACTTGTGTTTTGTCCTGCTATAGATTGATCACATCCTGTGCATTATCTTCTTTGGTGATCCATTTCTTTCCAAACCTTCCCCTTCAGACTTGAATGACCACAAGGTTTTTGAGGGAGAACTTTTCATGTTTCCTGCAAGAGCTTGCTAGATGCTCCGCCATATGATAGGCATAACAATGAAGGGGAAAGCCCTCATAATCAAGTTCTTGATAGAAAATGCCTGTCGAGGAAGAAAGATAGATCTTCTTTGGAAGCAGAAGTTCTAGTTTGTCACAAATCCTTATCCAAGCATAAATAGCAGGGGTTTTGTCAAGCGATTGCCAATCCACTTCCACAAAGTCTTCTGAAGACTTCCTAATTGATTCCAAAACATCCACACCCCAAAACTGGAGAGGCAATCAATATAATCAAACCCATAAATCTGCATTTGATGATAGAAACTCTCTTCAGGCTAGATTAAGAGTCTAACATTTCAGCTCAAGTCTAAACCCATCAACATCTAAATAACCTAAATGCAAAATCTATGTTTGCCTATCTTTAGAACTCAACCCTCAACATCAAACCCTAATCCCTCAACCCTTAACTTTGATCCCTCGACCCTAAACCCTAAAGCCTCAACCCTCAACCCTCAACGTCAAATCCTAATCCCTTGACCCTTCACTCTAATCCCTCAACCCTAAACCCTATCTCTAAACCCTCAACACTATACCTTAAACCCTAATCCCTCAACCCTCAACCCTAAACCTTATCCCTAAACCCTAACCCCTCAACCCTCAACCCTAATATGTTATCCCTCAACTCTAATCCCTCATCCTTGAACCCTAAATGCTATCCCTATTCCTAAACCCTCAACAGACTCGATACTATACCTTAAACCCTAATCCCTTATCCCTAAACCCTCCAACCCTATCCCTAATCCTTATACCCTCCACACTCTACTTTAACCCTAATCCCTTGACCCTCAACCATATCCCTAAACCCTTGACCCTTGAACCTCAACCCTCAATGTCAAGCCCTAATCCCTCAACCCTTAACTCTGATCCCTTGACCCTTAACCCTATCCCTAAAATGTAAACCCTAAAGCCTCAACCCTCAATGTCAAATCCTAATCCCTCAACCCTTCACTCTAATCCCTCAACCCTAAACCCTATCCCTAAACCCTCAACACTATACCTTAAACCCTAATCCCTCAATCCTCAACCCTAAACCTTATCCCTAAACCCTAATCCCTCAACCCTCAGCCTTAATCTGTCATCCCTCAACTCTAATCCCTTATCCCTAAACCCTAAATGCTATCCCTATTCCTAAACCCTCAACAGACTCGATACTATACCTTAAACCCTAATCCCTTATCCCTAAACCCTCCAACCCTATCCCTAATCCTTATACCCTCCACACTCTACTTTAACCCTAATCCCTCAACCCTCAACCCTATCCCTAAACCCTTGACCCTCAAACCTCAACCCTCAACCCTCAATGTTAAACCCTAATCTCTCAACCCTTAACTCTGATCCCTCAACCCTCAACCCTAATCCGTCATCCCTCAACTCTAATCCCTCATCCCTAAACCCTAAATGCTATCCCTATTCCTAAACCCTCAACAGACTGGATACTATACCATAAACCTTAATGCCTTATCCCTAAACCCTCCAACCCTATCCCTAATCCTTATACCCTCCACACTCTACGTTAACCCTAATCCCTCAACCCTCAACCCTATCCCTAATCCCTTGACCCTTGAACCTCAACCCTCAACCTCAAAGTCAAACCCTAATCCCTCAACCCTTAACTTTGATCCCTTGACCCTCAACCCTATCCCTAAACCCTAAAGCCTCAACCCTCAACCCTCAACATCAAATCCTAATCCCTCGACCCTTCACTCTAATCCCTCAACCTAAACCCTATCCCTAAACCCTCAACACTATACCTTAAACCCTAATCCCTCAACCCTTAACCCTAAACCCTAATCCCTCAACCCTCAACCCTAATCTGTCATCCCTCAACTCTAATCCCTCATCTCTAAACCCTAAATGCTATCCCTATTCCTAAACCCTCAACAAACTTGATACTATACCTTAAACCCTAATCCCTTATCCCTAAACCCTTCAACTCTATCCCTAATCCTTATACCCTCCACACTCTACTTTAACCCTAATCCCTCAACCCTCAACCCTATCCCTAAACCCTTGACCCTCGAACCTCAACCCTCAACCCTCAAAGTCAAACCCTAATCCCTCAACCCTTAACTCTGATCCCTTGACCTTCAACCCTATCCCTAAACGCTAAAACCTCAACCCTCAACCCTCAACGTCAAATCCTAATCCCTTGATCCTTCCCTCTAATTCCTCAAACCTAAACCCTCAACACTATACCTTAAACCCTAATCCCTCAACCCTCAACCCTAAACCTTATCCCTAAACCCTAATCCCTTAACCCTCAACCCTAATCTGTCATCCCTCAACTCTAATCCCTCATCCCTAAACCCTAAATGCTATCCCTATTCCTAGACCCTCAACAGGCTTGATACTATACCTTAAACCCTAATCCCTTATCCCTAAACCCTCCAACCCTAACCCTAATCCTTATACCCTCAACACTCTACTTTAACCCTAATCCCTCGACCCTCAACCCTATCCCTAAAACCTTGACCCTCAAACGTCAACCCTAATTCATCAACCCTAAACCCTAATCCCTCAAACCTAAACCCTATCCCTAAACCATCAACCCTCAACACTATACCTTAAATCCTAATCCCTATCCCTCAACCCTTAACCCTTAAAACTTAAACCCTATCCCTACACCCTCAACACTTGACACTATATCTTAAGCCTTAAACCCTCATCCCTAAAGCCTCAACCCTCAATCCTTAAACCTTCAACCCTAAACCCTATCTCTAAATCCTCAACCCTCAACACTATACCTTAAACCCTAATCCATCAACCCTAAAACCTAATCCCTCAACCCTCAACCCTAAACACTATCAATACACCCTCAACCCTTGACACTATACCTTAAACCCTAATCCCTCAACTCTCAACCCTAATCCCTCAACCCTTAACCCTAATCCCTCATCCCTAAACCCTAAACGCTATCCCTATTCCTAAACCCTCAACCCTCGACACTATACCTTAAACCCTAATCCCTTATCCCTAAACCCTATCCCTCAACCCTTAACCCTTAAAAATTAAACCCTAAAACCTATCCATACCCTCGACGCTCAACACTATATTTTAAACCCCAATCCCTTAACCCTTAGCCCTAAAGCCTCAACCCTCAATCGTTAAACCTTCAACCCTAAACCCTATCCCTAATCCCTCTACCCTCAACACTCTACTTTAACCCTAATCCCTTGACCATCAACCCTATACCTCAACCCTCAACTCTCAACATTAAACCCTAATCCGTTAACCCTAAATCCTAATTCGTCAACCCTAAACCCTAATCCCTCAACCCTAAACCCTATCCCTAAACCCTCAACCCTCAACACTATACCTTAAACCATAATCCCTCAACCCTAAACCCTAAACCCTATCCCTAAACCCAAAAAAATTGCTTTGCCTTATGTTAGGTTGTTAAACCCATCATTTTTGACACTCTTCTCTTAAAGACATTAGAATTGCAAGAATATTTCAGAAAAATGGCTATAAACTTTTTTAATGTTAGTGATGTTATATGGCATGTTTTTCTGGCCCATCTGGGGTTCATTATGCCAATAGGTGTACACACTATGAGAAAAGCTTTACGTATGGTACATCCACAGTGAGTAATTAACAGTTGAAATCAGAAGGATGATCATTATGAGAAAAGATTTGCATTGGGGTACATCTATGTTTCTTGTTGTCTACCCCGCACTTAGGGGAGGTATATTGTTATGAAACAGGCAAATAATCTCCCATTGTTTACTGGCTCTATCCACAAGAACTACTAAACTATACCTTAAACCCTAATCCCTCAACCCTAAACCCTATCCCTAATCCCTCTACCCTCAAAACTCTACCTTAACCCTAATCCCTCGACTGTTAACCCTAAATGCTATCCCTAAAGCCTCAACCCTAAAGCCTAATCCCTCAAGGTCCTAAACTCTAATCCCTTATCCCTAAACTCTAAATCCTATCCCTAAATGCTCAACCCTCAACCTTAGACCTTAATCACTCAATCCTTACCACCTCTCTCCTCCCCTATCTGGCTCACTCCCATCTTTACCCTCCTCTACCCTCGACACTATACATACATACATATAGGCATACATAGATACATACATACATATATACATATAGGCATACATAGATACATACATACATATAGGCATACATACATACATACATACATATAGGCATACATACATACATACATGATTAATAGCCTTGAACATAAAAAATTTAAGGGGAACATAATCTGCTCGCATTATTTCAAACATGGCAAACAACACAAACTTTTGCGGGAAAGGAGAAATGCAAAGCAAAACATAACGCGAGCATGTTATGTTTTGCTTTGGGAATCCCAAGCCTTGGTCTTGGGATTTGCTTTGGATTTCCAACCCAAAGGCTTGGAGCTCGCGTTATGTTTTGCTTTGGGAATCCCAAGCCTTGGTCTTGGGATTTGCTTTGGATTTCTAACCCAAAGGCTTGGAGTGCCTTTTGAATAGCCACAAACGTGTTTTTCCATATTCTTCAAGATTTCACATAATTTCGTTTGTGCTAAGCCTCAGATTTGCACATGTTTCAAGGTTGAACAAATCAAACACCTGGGTAATGTTAAGCTTTCTCTTCTATTTGATGATGTGATTTTTTTCACATTTTAACAACGTTAAGCCTTTCATCTTTAATTTCTTTTGTTTGTGTGTCCGTTTTTGGGCAAAAACCACTATTTGGTCTTTTTTTCATTGTAAATTAACCATTCATTGAAATTTTAAAAAAATTATATATTTAGAAACTAGACTCCATTCTACAAATTTTAAAAAAAGAAAAAAATGATTTTCAATTAGTTTTCAAAATTTATAGGGGTAGCACGGCCAAAATTCTATTTTTTAGGATGTGTCCACTTTGAAAATTAGTAAAAAATCAAATATTCATCAAAAAATTATTAGAAAAATTGGGCATAAACTACATGCTATTAGCTAATTTCTCACTAAAGAGATTTTAAAAATACCAAAAAAAAGTTGACCTTTTGAGGGAGCCACAAAACATGCTATGTTATGTTTTTTTGACAGAAACAACACCAATTTCTATGGCTCCATCTTTTGAACCCCTTAATCTATGCCATTTTCAAAAAAAAATAGTAGTTTAGAAAGTAGACTCAGAGCACTACGAACATTGTTTTGGTTGCATCTCCAAATTTTGAGTGTAACTATGCTCAATTTCTCATCCAAGGCTAGTATTTCTTGATTTCAGAAAAAAAAAAAAGTGGGCACTTAAGACCCCTTTTTGGCCCCCCATCTTCTTGCACTTACCCGCATAACACATTGCCTATAATGCACTGATCAAATGAACATCATTCACATGTAAGAGGAACTAAAAGGAAACAATCATTGAACTTCATTGTTTTTATCTAATCTGTTTGTTTCATGTGCAGGTATACGATAAGTCAAGTAGCTAATTGAAGACATATTAGCATGTGGTGTAAAATGAGGCTCCCACAAGGGTTGAGCCTAGCATGCTTCCCTTAATCTCAAAAGGGATGGAATGAGAAGGAAAGATCATTATTCACATTGCCTAAATTGGATAACTAAACTCAAGGAGTATCAAAGGAATTAAATGCGTTGGTTTCTAGTTCCGAACACACTCATGATTGCAGTTCAAGAAATGAAATGAAACCATTAGGATGAACTGAACTCATCTAGGACAACATTTAATGCATAAGAAAAGCTATCATTATTGCTTCAACTGCCATTGAGGAAGTAGAATTCACAGGTATTTTCATCTATATATCTTTCATGACGTTTGTATGTAGCAAAGACGTTAAAAACATCAGGTACATTTCCAACATTTGTATGACAAATGGTTGCCAATAGATAACATCTTTCAGGGATTTATGATTGCTCTAGCCACATGATAGCATTAGAAGTAAATATCAGATATATGCATGATAGAACAGTTGAAGGATCATAAACTACAAATGTATATAGTGTCACTTCATCATTAAGGAGAAGTTAAATGAATGAAGAAGCAACATTCATGATCATTTATACATTTGTAGCAGAAAGAAGAATCTTAGTATAGCTACAGGAATTAGCTCATCAAGTGCATACATGTGTAATATAGAATACAAGTGACTATAGTAAGAATGCCCATCATACACAGTATGGTAGGCTGCAAGTGACATATGTCATGTTACAATTAAAAAAAGATCAGTACGAAATATCATAGCTGTCAAAAGAGCACAGATGTATGACTGTATGATATACACCTTATCATTGCAAAAGTATGAAGTTAAAATAAATGTGTTTCATCTACAAGAGGAGTGGCATATTGTGCAATTCAGAACAAGTGGCAAGTAGAAAAGCATATGTAGTAGATAAAATGGATGAACAACATATATAGTTCATTTGTATATAGGCTTCCACAAAGATCATGTCATCATGAAGATACAGTCAAAGCATAATGTTCATAAAATAATTACAAAAGGATGCAATATTGGAATAAGAAAATGACATGTCACATGTTACAGTGCATAAAGATCCATACATAATTATAATAATCAGGCTAGTGCCATGAAAGCATAGTGAACTAGACAACAAGTATGCCAAAACATCATAATTGTATGAGCAATAAGATACAATTCACCATTGCAAGAGATAGTATCTCAATGCCCATATTTATCTACGAGAAATGTGAAAGGGATTAAATATGGTCGTATCAAGTAAAGGCAACACCTACAGTGCATACAGAAGAAGTAAGGTATCACAGCCATTAGGTGGAGTATTGCAGAGATAAGGATAAATAGCTATCACAAGAGCAATTCAATAACATGAACAGGAATGATAGATGTTGAGGAGAAATGCAAAGCTTTTGAAGCTTATCTAAGTACAAGGAGGTGCTCAGAATTATGAGAGAGGCTTCAGACATAAAAGAAAGTGAACACTTTTGACTCTCAGGAATGCATTTTCCAGTCACAGATAGAAATAGAGAAGAAAGGCTTAGAAGACTATTGTTTTGCCACTATAGTCACAGCCCTCAATGGGAATCAAACAATAGAAATATCTTGTATAAAGAGGGTCATCTTTCATTCTGAGTTCTTATGTTTCTACAAAGACAGATTCAAGCATTATACCGAAAAGAGAGCTTTGTTTTTGCATTTTCAATTGATAGACAAACAAGGGTGCTGCTACTGGTCTCAATGTTGGCCATCAATGGTACTTCATCATAACGCATAAAGGGAACTCACTATGATAATTGAAATGAACCACAAGTTGTTATAGTTTCAAACAAAGGTTTCCAGTAAGTGAAAAAAACAAGCATTATTATCATACAAGTTGAAGCCATGGACAAAATGCCATGCAGGGAATAGATGTCAACAACCATCATTAAGAAGCCATTTCGAGAAAGTCTAGTGTACATAGAAGAAAGGAGGGTTGTCAATCATATTGATCAAGCAAAGAAATGAAATAATGTGCTTAACATGGTCGTGGCCCTGTATGGTAAAGGATAAATTTGTTTCATGCTAAAATGAAAAGCTTTTGAATTTTGAGCTCTTTCTCAGCAGTATGGAGAAATGGTAAGAAGTATGGCCATAAACAACAAAAAGAAAAAAAGTATTTTCTTCTTCATAAACCCATTTGGGGTTTTCAAGCTACAGGTGCAAAATGCACAGAGATACCATTATGCTGGTCATGACCTCATAGAAACGAACCTGTGGGAAAGTAAATGTTTCATACATTTTCTTCTATTGGTAAATAGAAAGAAAGCTTCAGATCTAAAACAAAAATGTGTTTTTCTCAAAATCACACAAAGATGCATAGAATTACCATGGTGTCCACAGCCTCCAAATGCCACATTTTATGGAATGTTGAGATAAAGAGTGACTAGGGTTTGAGAATCAAAACTCACCAAGACTGGTATGCATAGAGAGCTAAGGGATTCTTTTCCTCCCTTTAATTTAATTTTTTCTTTCAAATGATATCTCATCATGGTCTCGAAGCCACAAAGATAAGAAGAGATCACAAAAGAAACAAACAAATTCATCAGAGAAACTTTATCAGATGCAGCTCGAGAAGCCTGTTTATCTCAGAAATCAAAAGGAAAATCAATCAACTGGTCTAATTTGTAACACAGATGGTCTTACCTTCTACTATATGATGGATCCTCCACCAGAAATGTGTTTAGGAGAAGTGAGAAATCCAAGATTAAGCTTCCAAACCCTAGGTTCATGTTAGTAGTGCACATAGCCTCTCTTTTTCCATAACTTGTAAATGTGAAATGGGCCAAGAAATTAGGGCTGGGACTTTTTGTGTGTTAGGGTTTTCTCATTGAAGCCCTAATTTGAGTTGTGATTTTAATCACATTTCATTCATTTTTAGGGCACAAGTTAATACCCTTCGTGGTATTAAGTGTTTTTGCATTTTACCTAAGTCTCAAAGACTCAAGAGGAAGGGTCGAAAGCATAGCAGACTATAGGTTTTCCTTGCACTTTGTGAAGGTTTGATACATTATAAAACATTTTAGTTCTTTTCAAAGATGATACACATGGCAGGACTTTTAAGCCTTTTAATTTTACTGCCTAGGTCATATGCCTTAAGTACAATCTGCAAACCATCTAAAAGGTGAGTCATAGGTCTTATACCCTCATTTACTTGCCTAGGCATTTTACTTGCCTTAGTGCCATATTTGTGAAGGCTTAAATGCCTAAGGGGTTAGGATAAAATTTGGAAGGCAAATTATGCCTTATAATATTCTTGCAAAATCTCAAGAGGGGCAGATTGGCAAGTTCATTCCTTAGATATATATTTTTGAAATCCAAGAGTGGTGGAGGGTTCCACAGGTTATTTTTTATCCTTTCATAGATATGTAATTATTCTATATTTTTTTATGATTTTTCATGACAAAAATCAAATCATTGTAAAGCAAATAAAATTGCAAATATCATGTAAAATAATGTTTTTAAGCAATATCCATAAATTGCTTTTAAAATATTATTATTCTTATGTAGTTAGAGCAGATTTAGGAGTTTTTCTTGATTTTCTTTCTTCTGGGTGAAGTTAGGCAGATGAGGACAAAAAATAGGTTTTTCTGAGCAGTTAGCATATTTTAAAGTAGATCTTGGTGGGGGCCACTTGATAGAAGATTTTGGTAGTTTGTTTTCATGGTTTTAAAGCAGTTTGGTGGACTTTTTATCAGCTTTTCTGAGGAGCTTGAAAAATGGATTTCTACATCTATTTTTAGGAGCATTTTGGAGAGATCTCTTGGAGGCATTTATAGGAGAAAAACTTAGTTTTTTTAGAGTCAGTTGATATCCTTGTTTCTTCTCTCTTAAGCACAAGTAGAGAGAGTTTGTAAACTAATCTTGACTCATATTTTCAGAGTTAGATGTATCCCTTTCATTTCAATATAGAAAAGCATTCTTGTTTCACATTTGTTGCCTCCTTTATAAATTTGATTTGATGTTTTCACTGTGATTATGATGTCTAATCCTCTGATTATGTCTTGATGTTATTGAAATCTATGTAGCTATTGCCCATCTAATCCAGGTCTTGTGTTGTGTTTAAGTTAAACCTCCATACGAAGTACTTTTGGATTGTTGGACTTAGGTGAAACTGAGAAGGTTATAGGCTTGAGAGTTGTTTGTGGGTAAATTATTAGATTTTAAGATCATCTTTAGATAAAAAATAGAATTTCATTTCAGCTATTCCTCTTCCCTTTTCTCAGACAAGTCAATAGTTTAGAAAAATCATAAGGAGAACTAACTCACTCTGGAGATTCATTCTCACTATAGGTCACCAACAACTTGAGAGTGTTTTCATGTGTCAATAGATAGCTAAGTCTTTTGTAAGCTTAGCGTAGGGTGCATATTTGATTGGTAACACATACTAATGTTAATTTAACCTTTGTCATTCTAGATTGTATAACCAAGCATAAACTAAAATTTTTTTTCATCACATTACATGTATGTATTATATTCATCACATGAAACATATTCATATTGAAAGTAACATTCCTCACTCTTCATCTTATTGACATGCTCCATCAAAATACTTCCCACCTGAACTAAAAATTGAAAGTATTCATAACCTACCAAACAACTTGCATCATAAACATTAGCCTCATCATCCAGTTGCACATCAAGCACAAAGTTGTCATAGGAACACTTCTGCAAACTATGCAAACAATTTTCAGCAATATGAAAGGTGAAGCATTCATACACAGGTGTCTCATGCAACCATAATACATTATATTGGTAGGGACATTCATCTAAGCATATTGACTCAGCCATATCACCACTTGCTTCAACATCTTACAAATACAACTTATTTGCATCATCAACTTCCCATAATTGCACGAATGGACACATTTTTGGTTTAGTGACAATCTAATTCAACATTAAAATCATCACTCATATCCATGTACAGGGCTTCATAAGAAGGTTCAGACAAGTCTAAAAATATCCCAACTTGAAGATGAGCATGAAGCTCTGAGTTTACATCAGCATCAACACTTCCAGATTCATCATTATCCCTTTTAGGAACACAATCACAAACAACCCAAAACCAATGATAACCCATATCACTTTTCACTTTATCCTCTGATTTTTTAGCAAACATATCTAAAATTTTTGCCATATCCACATAATCTGAGATATCTTGGTTAGAAGGCTCATCAAGTTTCATAATATTATTCACCAACAATGGTGATATTCTATTATTTGAATGCCTAACTTGATCATCTAAGAGTGAACCCATGTCATCAACATCCTGCATGCCAATGTTATCTTCATCTAGAATAAAACTCTCCAACTCTACTTCATATAGGCCACTGTGACCAGCAGAATAACAATCAACATGATCAATTTCATGAGTTGGATATGTATGAACATGCCTAATGATATCATGATCATTATTGATAAAGCTCTCAATACTGGTAAGGTTATGATTAGGACTACATGGTTCTTGCACACCCAATGATGAATACATTGTCTCATTATCACTTGAATACCATTGAACAATTCACCAGAATCATATGAATCACAAGACTCCAACTGAGCCACCTCAGTGATCTCATCACTGGAGCAACTAGTAGTTCCATTACATGGTGTAGTATGTTAAATATCTAAAAATGCTTCCATCTCTTTATCTATAGTGTCATGTAATGCATTTGAATCTTCATTAATTCAATCCTCAGGTGCACACACCACATTATTTGGATGCTGACAAACATTTTCTCCACTAACATGAGAAATAATCTCAGTTTGGAACAAGCCCTCTTCACTCACACATCTTGTATCATTGTTTGAATCATAGCCCATAGCATGGCTAGTGTGATCGGCATTATGGACTAATCTAAAAGCTAGGACAACAGGGATGTAAATGATTTGAAATTCCCTTTTAATTTCTAACTTACATCCTACATCAACATTGGGTGCTCTAGGGTAGCAAACACTTCCATACTTCCAGTTGTTTTCAATCTCCATGGCTATCTCATAAGCATAGTGCAAGGTCGTAGGGTCTTTATCTCTCAACCGGTAGCTCATTTTCCTATCAAAACTCCCAAGTCAACAATTAAACTTGTTGCATCATTTGGTCTAATAGCTTTAGGAATATCCCTCAATGCTTTTACAAATCTCAGGTTAAAAGATGGAACTAGTTCATCTTCTTCTTCTGAATGTTCATGAACTCGTTGATCACTGAACTTGCATTGATTCTCTCACCATACTACTCCATGAAAACTATCTTGAACTCATTCAAAGAATAGATAGAGCACACTGGTAAATAAGATAACCAATCTCTTGCATCTCCTTTCAAAGATTGAACACATAATCTCATGACAAAATCTTCAAAATCTACCTCATAATCATCTATTACATCAATGAAATCTTATAGATGCTTATTTGTTGATTCATATTTACTACCACTGATCTTTGGTATATACTCTCTAACCCCATCAAGAATAGAATTTTGATAGTTTTGGATACCACTAAAATCCAGTTCTCTACATCTTTCAATCGAGAAGACCCTTCTCTAAGGGCATGATTGTTGTTGTGCAGTCACACATTTATTCTCAATCTTCTTTTACAATAGGATCTTAAGCTTGTACAATGCATAATCTTATCTAAGATTACCCAAGATCCTCCAAATAAGTTTCCTCAACAACATACATACTTCACTTCAAAATACATGCTACAATCTTAATAATGCAGAAGTATGCAAGCCCATCACTGCTTTTCCTTTTCTCTTAGTGCTTAATCTTCACTTAATAAGGAACCAAATTATTCTCAAGGCCTTCTACAAGAAACCTTATCATAGTTTTACCTCTTGACAAAACCCTTAACTCACCAATATAGACCTTCTTTCAAGCATGGGAACAACACTCTATACAAAGCATTCACAAATAACATCTACCCATTTGATTTATTTTGCTTTGGAGATGAAACCAGAGTTAAGGACCAAATACCTGGAAATTATTGTAGACCTCATAATCTTCCCCTTCTAATTAGAAAAGTTTTAGATCTATGCAATCAACTTGCACAAACATAAATAATTCTTCAACAATTGATCAAATCCATTTGCAGAGTTGCCATCTCTTCAAAGAGGAAAAGATCTGCAAGCAATCGAAAGCTCCTCAAAGATCAAAAACTTTTTTGAGTCCACTCCACCAGCAGAGTACCATTATTTTCACAAAATAACCAAACATGCTACAATAATTCCCTTAGAAACTAGGTTTTCCAGTCTTCAAATTATTTGACTCTTTCCAAATAGATATGCAAGACATAATTATGGGTTTGTCCCTAGTAGAGTCACCATTTTGTTGATAATTTTTCTTACAACCCCCAATCCTAAGGAAAATCACAATACCTAATCTAGGGACCAATAGGCCAAGGCAAGGATCCTAGACTATCATCAGATTGAGGACAAGAAAGGCCAACGAACAAGGCTAAGCATAGCCTTCTACTCTTTGAGCTCCATAGGACTCAGGTGGGTGTACCTATTTTAGGCTTGAATATATGATAAAACTTGCATTAGACAACTCACTAAAGGCCTTTAACATGTGGATGGTTCATAGATAAATGAATAAAGGGTGGTATACATTTCCTCATCTCTAGGTATGATCCATTTGCATCTTGGAGAACATTGAGAACTGATTAAATAGAAAAATCTTCATCTCAAATATAAGAAGGGGTTAAAATGACATCATTCTAGAGCATGATCCCTGCATCCATTAATGTCCATGAAGATATAGAAAACTAGACAATAAATCAACATGAAATGAAAGATTATTTAGATTTTATAGTTGTTGATTCCTTCCAGGGTTTGCACAAAAGAAGCATACTAGACCAGAGCCTTATCCATAACAGAGTCAAGATACAAACAACCCATCAGATAACAACATGAAATACAAAATCAGTAACCCTTAAACTATTATTACCTTACAATAATGAGGCCTCTCATGGACATGCATATAACATTCTTAATAATCCTGAATATAACACATTATCCCCAATATTTGATTAAAAGAAAAATTAACTTGCTCCTTGAACAAGAGCCATCAACCAAACATCTATTGCAACAAATATCCAACAAAAATCATTTCAATCCTTAATTACTTTGATTGAAGAAATAAAGTATACATTCTAGGAGACATTACTACATGACATATTTAAATTATGGCTAAAAACTTAAATGCTTGCCATTACCTAAATAGTTAATTATGATATTTAAACTCTGAAATCTAAAGGACCCCCAAATCCTAAGTAGAGACCCTATACAAAATTACAAACTCTAAGACCTACAAAAATTGGAACCCCTCCTCACAAAAGATCACTTCCCTTTTATATCACCAAGGGGTTTCTTACAACATCAGAAACTTACTGAAGACAAGGAAAATTATATTCAGTTGAGATAGGCACACCACTTGGAGAATCAAATCATTGCTTGTAGTGGGAAGGAAAAACCTCTTCTGTGTGATCTGCAACAGCTCTAAGTGTGAAGAATGAACAATCATGTTGCTTGATTTCCCTCCTTGGTGGTTAGAAACCTATCACAATTCCCGTTGGAGTTGTTTGGAAAGCCCGACAAAGTACATAGCTTCCGCAAAGGCCACCACATCAGTATTTAAAATTCCACATGGAGTACTACGTGAGAACTTTAGTCATTGATCCTCCAGTGAATTGGATCAAAAAATAGCTCAGGTGAATCCATGTGGTAGCCGCCCACTACCCTGCAAGGTATCAACGTCTACAGATAGTTTCCATGCAGGCTGGTGGGGAACGATTAGGATTTAATTCTCATAATGTATCTAGACCCTTAGATCATCAGCACACCATCAATGCCACCTTAGAAAATGCCAATGCCCATACAAAGATATGCCACATGGTGCATGTCCACTATCCTGCAAAGATTTTTTATTGAATATTTTAATGGCACGAGCTGGTGGGCAACCAATAAGATATGAGTTGTGGGACCATACCATGCCAAACTTAAGGTAAATGAAGGATGTTCCCTAATTTGCAACTTAAAAGAGGGACATCCAATGCATTTTGATAAAATATTTTGACCCCACCTAAAGTGCACACATAAAATATTAAAACATTCACTTGCTCAGACTTTGGACACTAGGCAAAAATTAAAAAGTGCATGCGACCAAATATTTTGCTAGGAATAAGGGGCCAACTTACTAACGGTGCCAATGACTTAAGTTATAACTTAAGCGACTAGGCAAAAGTGAACACAAGTCAATGACGAATTAAAAGAAAGTTAGGGTTTTTGCATAAATAGGGTTTTAGGAAGGTTTTAGTCCTAAGACTATACCCTAGCAAATGGAAAATGAAACCCTAACCCTCAAGGGACTAATGGATGAACAAAATTTTGAAATGTAACCACAGAACCATTACAAATTTTCAATGTCCTATCACTCACTAAGCTCTCTATGCTCATAAAGTTCTTTGTGCTCATGATTCTTTATGTGCTTGGAAGTTTTCACCTTCTTTGTACTTGGAGTGGCATAATCCCACAGACCAAACCCAATGCATCCAATTTCCCTTAATACTATAGCCTTTTAAGAGGCTTACTATCTATATCCATAGTTATCCTTCCCGTATCAATGCCTATTATCACTCTCAAATGACATGCAAAAAAGATGATGGAGTAACTAGTGACTAAGACCACTCCCAAACTATTCAAAAAGCTCCTCCTTTCTCTCCATTAGCATCATGGAGGAAGGAGTTGAATGTCCACACGATAACATGATGTGGTTTTGCATTAAGTTTGAAACACATCACATTCTTTAAAATGTTTAACTACTACAAAACAATTGTCTTAAACTTATAGATCATATTAAATAGATATTTAATAACAAAATATCAGTGTATACAATGTATACTTACTTTGTCTTTGATACACGATATGATATGAGAATGGGGTTGAGGTATTCTCCCCCTCTCAAAATTTCTTAAACATCAAAATAGATAATTAACATAATAGAATTCCAATTGGGAATTACCAATAATAGTGTAGTTTAACTGCTAGTAATTAATTGTTCTAGTAATGTAATCTATATTCATATCATACAAAGGAATAATGACTATCAATGAT
This sequence comes from Cunninghamia lanceolata, assembly GCA_027924645.1. NCBI lineage: Eukaryota > Viridiplantae > Streptophyta > Pinopsida > Cupressales > Cupressaceae > Cunninghamia > Cunninghamia lanceolata. The sequence goes on along the minus strand of BSBN01000635.1, from coordinate 6,884,813 downwards.
TTCCTTGTCGATGGTCATGTTCTAACCTGACTTGGTTTTGACAATAACCTCAACTTAATGAATCTAGTTGGTAATCGATGATTTGTCAAGTTACAACCAAACATAAACTAATTGGTCAAACATAGCTTACCATACTTAACAAAGGTTCACTAAATTGTTAAAGCATGAGACATAGATGGAAAACAACTCATTCTTATCCATACGTCTATTCTCTTCTCTATGATGATGCTCCCTCTTTGTCTTGGAGGGTGTCCAAAACTTGTTTCCTGGTTAAAACTTGTAATCACCAAACTAGGATTAGTGCATCATTAGTCAATCCATAGACCTTATGAATAAGTAATTATGACATCTTATAATCACATGTCTAATTTCTAATCATATAAAAATAAACTCATGATATCAATGATTTATCATAGCATTTTCACATAACGTCAAATCATTAATTCATGCATAATTAACAACTAATTACATGCAAGTAAAAAGTAAAACATAGTCAAAATTTGGGGTGTGATAGTGATCATATTTAGACTGCACAAATTCCAAACTCAACACATATGTATCAAACTTCTGGTACCACATCCTAGGACTTTATTTTAAACCATATAGGGATTTTTTAACTTATAGACCATGATATGACTTTTACCTTTCACCACATAGTGCTCTGGCTGTGTCATATAAATTTCTTCCTCTAAATCACCATAAAGAAATGTTATTTTCACATCCATTTGTTCGATCTCTAAATCATATACTATTGTAATAGAAAGTAAAAAATGAATGGATGTTATTTTATCTACAGGAGAAAATATCTCACCATAATCAATTCCCTGAACTTGGGAGTAACCCTTCACAACCAATTGTACTTTATACTTCCCAATGCTATCGTCTGAACCCATTTTCTTTTTGAACACCCATTTGCAAACAACAGGCTTATGTCCTTTAGGCAATGGTGATTTCAAACTATATTATATCAATGGCCACTAGGAAAAAAATGTGGGTAATAAATTTAATGGGTTGATTATTTATTATGCTAAAGATTTTATAATATCTACTCCTTCAGTCCTAGTTGCTTCAATGCCAGAAAGGGAGCATATGACTAATAAGATAAATCATGGAGTTTCTAAAGGAATCTAATCCTCTTACTCATGCCTTTAGAGACCACTTTCCTTAGCTACCAACTTTCATAAACAATGAATAAGATAAGAGGTGGACATGAGGCTATCTAGAGAAAAAAAAGTAATTGGTGCAACAAATATGATTATTTTGAGCCCTTAGACACAAGTCGCTTAACACTTTACAAGTTCCTTTGTCTTTGGAGTGAGCTTCCATCATTTTAAAGGCAATTTAAGGGTTTGTTTTGGTACCAGTAGCAGAAACAAGGGTTATGAATGTTTTGAAAATCATTCACATCACATTCCCACCTTCATTTTCCATTCTTAAGTGATCTGAAACTATTTGTGCAAAATTGTATGAAAATTCAAACATTATTAGCAATTTTGGGGTGTCTGTACAACAATAATAATTTTTCTGTAGTTATAAGAATAGTATATAGTCAACAAACTAATATTTATAGAGTTGTATAGCATATAGAGGAAGACTTGAGCCTCTTCTTATACAACTTGGTGTGAATAGCAAGCTATGTCATTATTCTTTTGATCTACATTGTGTAGTGCCCACCCATGTGCATCTCTTATCGTGTCCTATTATTTCTATGATTAGATTAAATGATATATTGAGCTGATTATTATATGATGCAATTTCAAGATGAATATGTGCCTCACTAGATTATGCGTCCTCATTGGTCATTATATGTTGTGTCGGCTATGATCTCCATTGTTGGATTTGATGCTTTGCCTTGAGTGTGTAGGATATATTTTTACAGGTGCTTGACCAATGAGTGGGATGTGGAGAAGTTGACATGGGACGCTTAGTCATCTCTCCTTACCTAGTCCTAGTGGTCAAGTTGTTGACCTTGTGTTTCTTGTGGTAGGTTGGTTTCTTATCCCATCCTATTCAATTGTGAGTTGAAGGATGTTTTCTGTGTCTATGCAGTTTGCCTCTCATTTGAATCTTTTATGATTCTGGACCTTTGTGTTGTGATTAAACCTATAAAATGTGAATGAGTCCTTTGCATGTGTTTCCTCTAGCTTTTCACATTATATTTTAATTTATTTCAAAAAATGTGTTTTCCAAGTTTTTGAAATATTTAAATGGTTAGAAACAAGAAAAGAGATTATCTAATTTGAGTTACTAGTTTTAATTTTGGAATAGCAATTATATGTAATTATTGTGTGCCTTAGGGAAGGCTTTGTATTTTATTTATTTATGTTTTATAAATTATGCTTTTAAGTGAAATGCATTAAATTATTAGAGTTATTTTCCATAAGTTAGAAATATTGAAATTGTGGAAAATGCATTATATTTCATTATTATGTGCTTGAGAAATAGATTAATTTCTATTTATTAGAATTATCTATTTCTAGACTTTTGTCTTACATAGAATTGTTTTATAAAGGAAATTTAATTTAATTATGTGAGTGTTTCAATTTTATGGAATGCGGTTAAATTATATTATAATTACCTTATAAAAATAATTGCATTAATTTAATTAGTTACTTTCCTAGTATTTCAAATGTATTTTGGAATAGATATTTGGGAATGGGAAATTTAAAAAAAACACATACTAGTTTAATGCATTAAGTTGATTTGTAAACTAAAGCAATATTTCTAGATTCATATTCTCATTCCATGCCAAATCAAAAAGAGGTTAGAGTTAATTTAATTTAATTTTTGAATATTTGAATGTTGTTATCAGCAGTTTGTATGACAATTGCTTGTCAAAATGTCTGAATTCCTCAATGAATACAAAGTGTTTGTGTAAATTTTCCTGTGATAAATTAAGATAGTTGCAATTGTTCCTCACCATACAATTTAGAAATACTATTTGGGTTTTGTGTTCCACCAACTCTGTGATGAAATGCCTGTGATCTAACAATTGAAGAATTTTCAAGTGTGTGGGAAAATCTTGGTTGGAACATTAGAGCATGCATGTTTATTGAATAAATTTACCAAAAATAGTAAAATATTCCATAGGGGATATTCCTAGTCGTATTAGAGCTGATTTTCTTGCTAGCCTACTAGGTAGTTGGGATTTATTACATTCAAATGTTGTATATAAGCTTCAATAGTTTCATGTTTTGAGTTTCAATAGTGATTATCTTTTAAAATCTTCTACTACAGTGGTTTTTAGCCTTGAATGTTAGTGATCAACACTTGCATGTAAGTGTTTGGTAATTGTGTATCTGATTCAACAGAAGCATTTTAGTTGAATATATTTGTTCAGTGGGTTATGAATCATGGCATCATTCAATGAAAAAGATTTGGGCAACAAAATGTAGGTAAGAAACTTGAACACCTATCTCAACCAAAAGAAGTTCTTCTTAGCAATTTCGAGGAAGTAGAGAATTGTTTATATATGGTTGATCAGTCACCCCCTAAGGTAATGTAACTTTCTATGACACCTTCAGTGACTTCTTTGGGTAAACTAGAGTTGTTGAGACATAAAGGCAATGATTTGAGGCTTACAGTTACTTCTTGCCACAGTGAAATAATGAGAATTATAGTTCCTAAAATTCCATACAATGATGACATAATGAAATAGGCACTCCAGCTGATTGTGGAAAGTTTCCAAGGTTTGGATGGTATTATAAATCCTTATTTTGCTAAGAGGGTAACAATACTAGAAACATTTGCAAAAATGACATTTGGTAACATCATGTTATCTATTGGTTGTGAAGAGATTATTTTTGTAATGTTTCAAATATTTTGGACTATTTTTGATAATATAAGGCCGCTAAAATGAGGGGTCGAACCCTTACAAAATAGCAAAAAGAAACCCCAGAGGCATCAGTACAAAAGTGCCTCAAAATAGTTACAGCATAATCTGCTTACCCAGCATAAATAGCATATACAACAACACTAGACTAAAGACAGTATATATGAAGTAACAGAGTATCACCAGCATAAAAGAAACTAGAACTAAGGAGAAAGATTCTCTCCTTGTTTAACCATGGATTCAATGAAATCATCCAACTTTTTAGAGTTCTCATCAGTGTCAACAGCAACGGTAGCCCCAAGATCCTACAACACAGAAATATTAAGTAAAACAGTATGCCTGAGCATAGTGGAAAAAGTCTGTTCTAGCTTCTCAACACGGCCCCTCAGAACAGTAATGTTAGTCCCATAACCAGCATCGGTCTTTATTTCATCATCAGCTTCCTCCACAAACATCTTTCTTGCTTCACCAGCATTACTCGCAAAATCACCAGCATCCCCACCAGTAGCCTCCACCACTTTATTCCCATGCTTACCATCAGCATCCTCAGAAATCTCCTACACATCCATAACCTTAGCCTCATCACCCTGGGTGGATTCGTCATACGCGCTCTCAGAATAATCAATAAGTTTGGCCTTGGGTACAGGTTTGCCAGCAATCCTCCCTGACCACCTAACCCCTGAGGAAAAGCCCTCCTTACTATTCTTCGTAGATGGATGAGATTTGCTGCCCTGCCCCACAAGGGTACTGCAAAGATTTTTAGGGGTCCCCATGGTAGCCCCCACAGTATCAACTTCCACATCTTCTATCTTCCTCTTTTTGTTCTTCGTACTAACTTTAGAAATTGGGGTGTTGGTAGTGGTTACCTTGGGAATCTCCTCAGTAGCAGAAAAAGAAACCCCTTTCATCTTAGGAGAAACAAGGGAAGGGCATGGCTCTTCAAAAATAGTAGTATCATCAGTGTTTGAAGACATTTCCCCACTATTAGTCTGAATAGGATTAGAAGGCTCCAGGGCAAGGTGGAAGTTGTGAAGGCAGAGGATGAGACCTTGATGTAGGGGGATGGGTTTCTTGGAAGGTTTCTTGGCCAACTTAGTTCTAACCCTAAGAACCAAATGCTCAAGGGAAGACAATAAATAAAACGGAAAACTAATATCTGCATTGCGTCTAAAGTGATTCAGAAGGGGAAGATGATAATTGTAGAACCTAGTGAAACGCCCCTCCAAAGTGAAGTACTTCATAAGGAGAAAACACACCCCGTCCCATGGCTCAGGTAGCTTAGCTCATTCGAATCCTCCCTGATAAGGAACGAGTTCTTCACTGTCCCCAAGGAAAAGCTTTTGGTTTGAATGGTCCACCACTTTGGCTTTCCTCTGCAATTTGATCCCCTGTGTTGACATGCTGAATGCCATAGCAATAACACTCTCAGAAATCTTGAAACCAATTCCCCCCACAATGACATGCCAGTTTTGCCAAGACCTAGCGAACTATTTAGACAGGTTTTCATCATACCCATTAAGCCATTCCAAATAAGGACTGATACCACCCTCCTTACAATAATACCAGACCATAGGGTTATCTTTAAACTTGCAACAGGAAATGGGTTCCATTCAGATTCTATCGCCACCCATGTTAGCCTTACAGAGCAAAGCACAAAAACCCCAAAGCTTCACAGAGTTCGTATACAGGGTAACATTAACCGCTTGACCGAGGATAATGATAATGGTAATAAAACTGCACGCATTATCATTAATGAGAGCTGCCTTACGAAGATGACACCTACTCTTCCCATGCTTGATCATGATTTCTTGGCAAATGCTATAATTAGCAAGTAAGCAACTCGCCTTACCAGAAGGGCGTAATAAGGCAGAAGTGACAATAAGCAAGTAAGTACAAAAAATCACGTACTTCAAGATGCACATTAGCATCTTCCAACAAGGCTGACAAAGAGAGTTGTCTTTCCAAAAATTCTGATTCATCCTCAACACGTCACCTCTTTTTGAATTAGGTCCCTTATGTTTAAAGGGATGTGATTAATTTGGTGCCAATAATGCCAATTTGAAAATTGTTGGCCAAGTTCGGCATAGACATCCGCAACCCCATTACCCTCTCTATAAATATGAGAGATATCCACTCTGGGAATCTTTTGTAGAAGAATCTAAATATCCACAATAATATCTTTCAGCTTAAAACCACAAGTTGACACATTGTTAACCACATCAATAACCAGTTTGGAATCCCCCTAAATATTCAATTGCCTAATACTAAGGGAGATAGCCAACTTTACCCCCCATAGAAGAGTGGTGGCTTCAGCATAATTATTGCTTTGACAGCCTAACCCATCAGCATAGACAGCAACCATCCACCCTTTGTCATCCCTTATAATCCCTCCATCACTAGCCTTGCCATCCGCCTTAGAAGCCCCATCAAAATTGAGTTTGAGCCAATTAGGCCTCGGGGGAATCCATCTAGTGTTTAGCCTCTGCAACTTTTTGGAATTATTATGAGTAGGGATTTGATTTAATATCTTCCAATTAGCCACAATTTGTTCCTCCTCATGAGAAAGAGGTTTCTCTGCAATTCTGATGTGGGCATTGGTGACACTTTCTATGAGGGTCTTAACAAGAGAATGAAGAACCTGAGAGGCACCCCTAGTAGTATCCCTAAAAATTTAGTGATTACGTTCTTTCCATAAAGTCCAACTAAGACAGGGCAGAGTTTGGTTCCATAGCTCAATAAGATAGGGATGAGAGAAGGTAGGACACCAACTAGCAATGACTTCCTTAATATTAGAATTACAAACCCACTGAATGCCAAAATTCCTTAAGATTATGTTCCAAAGTTCTCTGGCAAAATCACAATGGATAATTAAATGAGAGATAGTTTGCTCCTTATCAAGGTGCAAACAACACCTATTGACCAGAGTAAAAGCCCTCTTCTATAAGTTATCTTGGGTTAGAATTTTGTTATGAACAGCAGCCCACCAAAACATATTGATTTTTGGTAAAAGTTTATGATTCCAAACTTTCTTCCAGATCTCATTTCTATGCACCTCAGGAACCAACAAATGGTAAGCAGACTTGACAGAGAAATGACCATGCTTTTCTGGCCACCAATACTGCTCATCTTCTCAAGGGAAAAGAGGAATTCTGACCCCCTGCACCAAATTTTGGACTGTTATTAATGAATCTCAAAAAAAGAATGTCATAACTTCCATACAATTTATTATGTCTTTGATTTTAGATGATGATGATGATATCTCTAAGCTATTGTCAGCTAACTTGTTAGCTATTTGGACGAAGGTGCAAGAAGTTTCACCCACAACACATGAGTTGCCAAAGAGATTGGTTAAGCAACATATTAAAAATTTGAAAAATTATTTGATGAAAGATGAATTGCTTTCTTGTGGTCTAGATATGATAGGTCTTCCTAAAATGAGAAAGAATCAAATGAGAAGAGAACAATGTTGTTTCACATGTTAGGACGTCTAGAAAACTAGTCATACATCATGTGGAAACAATAAAGAAGATGAATCAGTGACTTCCATCACATGTTTATTCCAGTAGAGTGATGAAGAAAACAAAGGAGAAACTGAGATATTAGATCTTGAGGAAGAAGAAAGGACAACATCATAAAACTTTGAAGTTATGACATAACTTGAGATGGAGTTCCAGAGTGATTCAGATGAGATGTATACAGATGATAAAAATTTTGAAGTCACTAATGATGATATTGGGTTTGTGGAAATTTCTAGATTAATAGATAATGATGAGCATGTAGATCATTCTAGTGAAGCTTATTCAGAAATCGAAGGAGAGGCACATGAGTCCTATGATGACACCATTGAAAGGTGTTATAGGTGAAAAAGGGGTTGAATGTATGCATATAGAAACGAGATAAAAAACCCTCTTCCACAATAACATTCAAGGACAAGATTGAGCTAAATCACAACCAAGGAGAAGGCAGCCTCAACTACAGATCTTGTGGTCCTGATTTGCTATGGAAAGGTATGACTTAAACAAGCCTTTTATCAAACCCTAGGTCAAATATGTATAAAACCCTAGTTCTATTATGATTAGAGCATAAATTTCAAACCATGATAGATACGGACAATCCGAAAGAAGAACTAAGATTAGTGAACATAGGAGAACCTAATTCCAGAAGCAGTAGTATCAAAGGACAAATTCAGTGGGTGCCCAAGTCCTAAAGTGAGAATTTGTTGGAGGTCAAAACTAAGAAAATGTTGTAATTGATGCTTAGATGCCAGATCCAAAGGCTGAAATCCTAGAAGACTAGGGAAGAAACCACCCAAGTCTTTTCAGACTAATATTCTAGAACTTCTTTCAGATCCTAAAGCCTTGATTCCTGTACAATCTTCTTATAAATTCACTTTCCCTGAAACTTGTATCTATAACTTACACACAAGATGACAAGAGAGGGTTTGGGGGTTGTGGTGTTTAGGGATTTGCCTCAGTCAAATCCTCAGATTGCATTCAAGTTTCCCAACACTGTTGTTAGAGAGAGCGTGCCCTTGTAGGGCAGAGGCTTAAAGATAATCCAAATGATGAAATGATTCAAATAGCAATGTTATCACCTTGGAGGTGAAGTCCTTAGGAGGATGAAGATTCTTCAACTCATAAGGAGATAGAAGATGATTCCAAATCTGCAACAACACTCACAATACAAACACAAATCTACAACAATAACATAATGAATGCCTTGAATTCTCTTTGCTCCAATATCATAAGTTCGCAATATCCATCTAGGTTTATAATGAATTCAAAAATACACTTATATATGCTTTCCTACTAACATTCGTGGAATTAAATCACAAAATTTGACAAAGAGGAACATTTTTAAAGGTTCTAGGCTGACATAACATTAATTTACCTTGACTAATTAGGGAGGACTTGGGCAGTTGGTGCCCAAGTCTAGGGCCCATTTTGAGTCTAGGATAAGGTTAATGAAGGGCCCAAGGTCCCAAATTCATATGGGTGTCAGGCTATTTTCCTCAAGGTGATCAATGATAATGCATAATGTCATATATGTGACCTATAAGCTAAACTAGGAGGTAAAAAGGCACGTTTCCACTTTTTAATCCATAAAATTTAGCCCCCACTTTAATGTGTATGATCTTACGATCCATATATGCATTAAAGTATAGTTGAAGCACATCAAACATAAGAGTGAAGACACAACCTAAGTTTGAAGACTATTTCTAGCCCCCACACTTAGGCAAACATAAGAAAACACTTAACAGTCACATAAGACACAATTAAAATAGTAAGGAAGCACACAATACATAGAAAAGATAGTGAAGCACACAATACACAGAGAAGACATGAAAACAATCATGCAATACAAAAAGTATACATGAAGAGAAGACATGATTGAGCAATTACATATCTATATATAACTCTAACTAAGTAATGGGGGAGCTCATCACTATGCACTACCATCAGAAGACATGCAAAACACACATAAAACACAATAAAATTCTAGATACACAGGGAAAACACATAGAAGACACATAGAATACACGAGCGCCGTAGAGTATGTCATAGACATACTATATGTCTTATACACAACAAACACGAACAATAGGGAGGATCTCATCGCTACACTCCACTATCTAAGACACGCCAAATACAGCTGATAATTGAGCTACGCTACCAAAATTGCCAAAGACACGTTTAAGGGTGAATGAATCAAGATCCTACCCCACCTCATGATAAGGACTTTGTTTAAAAGGATGTGTACTAGCTCAAGAGATACACCTTCCGTAGAAGGGATTTCAAAATGCAACCCCACCCGCATCACAAAGATGCCTTACAGTGAAAAGAAAGCATGTGCTCAAGGTATACAACCCCACCCGCATCATGGAGATGCCTTATAGTGAAAAGGAAATATATGTAACAAGATAAAGTACACAACCCCACCCTCATCATAGAGATGCCTTACAGTGAAAAGGAAGTGTACGCAAACATGTTTTATCAATGTAAAAAGTAACTTGCAGTTACCATGATATATGCCCCCACCTTAAAGTGGTTGATATCGCTTGCTGGTATCAAGCACATTTAATGTAAAGTGAAAACACACAAGGGAGACAAGAGCTTTCACAAAGCCCATGCCCCAAAGTGACATGTTCTTGCAATCTCTGAATGTTCCCACAAACACATTGATATAATTTGCTAACATAATCAACAACGTATAAGATTTAGTTAGAAAATCTATTCTAAGATAACAACCAAATCAATTCATGAAAGCTATACAAAAATATATCACATAATAGACCAAGGGTACACTTGTGGGTTTCAAACCGAGTATAGCCATGAGGTTATACTTTAGGTATCTCAGACCTGAGTGTGGCTACAAGGTGAGATACAAAACAATCCGAAGTGCATAGAAGCATATTTAGAGTATTACAAAGGTTTGTCATAATAAATTTCACAATACAAATCACATGGAGTGATTCTACTAGTCAAGCATTAGTAATAGATATCAACCCCATCTTCATATATGGACTAGGTCTAGTTTTTCTTTCTTACTAAAGGGACGCATGGTTCTTATCAGTATTTATTTGTTTTCGTAATCCACCAACTAGTAGAGTCATTGAATAATGGAAATAGTAAAATGAGAGAGGAGAGAAAAGTGACTTGGGTTTACAACATGGGGAGGTGCCCCCAAGAAATCCTCCACAATGTTATGCCCCCAAGGCACAACATACAACAATAAAATAGAGGAGAGGAATAGAAGAATAGAGAAACAAATAGAAGAATGGACACAACAGAGGCAGTCTCCTTGTATCCTTGACCTTACAAGAGTATCAAGGGTCATCCAAAGAGACATAAACAACATTTAACACAATACAAGGGGAACACATCACAATACTAACAACATATATATCTAGGAGGAGGCCTCCCTTGAGAGCAACTAGAATAGGTGCTACATCGAGTGTGGAAAAATGAGGGAGAAATACTTACCTGTTTCAATGGGATATTTCTAGGCAGACAATCTATGTCTATCATATCAAGATATATCATATTTATTCTTGAACTTGTTGATATTGCATTAATATTAAGAGTAGGATGATGGTAGGCTTTGGTGGGCTTCAAAGAATGGTATCAAATACCAGCAGAAGAGTTATGTGCAATAGCTTCTAAGGGTACTTTAATTCCTTGTTGGTCTACACCACAACCATTGCTAACGTAGTTGTAACTTTTGTAAAGGATTTTAAATCCATGACCAAAGATTTAATGTTACTAATATTCTGTAGTGTAAGTGAAAGTATTGTCTTTGTTTTCTACTAAAGAAACCTTAGGTTTCTTAGGTAGTTCCAAAGATTGCTTGGATGAGATCAAGGCAACTTTTGATGCATCAGGATTAGGGTTACTAATTTTATATTCCCCCACAAAGGAAGGAGTAAAATCTAATGAGCCCCAATCATCACCAAAAAATGCATTCAATGTTGATTTGTAATCTTGCACAGTATTATCTACGACAACAGCTATTGATTAATCAACTTTTAAATTATTGAGAAGTTTGCGATTGATTACTTGTTTTCACATTTCAATTTGTAAACAACTTTCTGACTCCAGATCGGATTTGATGGTGTAAAGTTAACCTTCGTAAATAAACTTTACCGATCGATGAAGGGTAGACAGAACTACCCCCATGGCATGAATCCATGTCTATTAAGAATCATATTATAGGAAAGTATACTAGGTATTACATGGAAAAGGGTAGATAATGTCACGGGTCCAACCTTTACGGGTAAAGTTATGGTTCCCGAGGATTGTCTACCAACATTATCAAAGCCACAGATGTTATGTTTATCCAGTTTAATTGAAGATGTATCAACCTTGATTTTTTGTAACAAATCAATACCTCAAACATTAAGAGCCAATCCATTATCAATCATAACTCATTTTATCAACTTTTTATTTATTGTGATAAAGACTATAAGAGGATCATGTTGATTTTGAACTTCCATTGATGGTAACTCATGTTGTTGAAACAAAATATCCATTTTTGTCACATGCATACACTCTAATAGAGCTCGTACATCATTAGGCTTAACAACAAGTGGTACAATCACCTTTTGTAAAGCTTCCTCAAACATTCCATGGTATGTAGGCGATGTTTGTATGAGTTCCCAAAGAGATATATTAGCAAGAGTAGCACAAAGCTTGTTAACAAGATCATAATCTTGACCACCTTTATGAGTAAGATGGGGTGGTTGAGGAAGCATAGGTTGAGAAGTTGGTAAAGTGATCAGAATGTTTGACTGCTATTTACTTTGTTTATTATTTCATGTATTGTATGTGTGAGCAACCACATTATGATAGGGATGTTGCGACACATTTTGATACGCTTGATTTCCTTGAGTAACTTTTTTTTTAAATTGAGAATGTAACCTAGGGGTCTAGGTGGTGTTGGAGAACCTTGAACCATGATCACCGGTTTGAAGCGAGGAGGCCCATTATGTTCCCCATTCACAATAAGTTTAGGAACATTAGTGCACTTATCCACTATCCCCTTAGTGGATGGAATAATTTTATTCATGATGATTGAATTAACATTGTTTTTGCTTTGATTAAGCTCAACATCCGTCCCTAAAGGATTTAATGTGAGGGGCATTTCTTCATCCACCAATGCTTCATCTCTTAAAGGAGGAGCATTGGAACAAAGGGAAGGTACAGTGTTGTTAAGATAATTGTCGATGATTTTATCTTTAGTGATATCCAAGGGGTTAGAACATGCAACCAAAGGAGAACTATTCATGGTTTTCACATCCTTAGTTATGTCAAAATTACTTGAACATTCAGCCAAAGGAAGAAGATCTAGGGTCTTCACTTCCTTAGTGATATCCAAGGTGCTTGAACATTCAACTAAAGGAGGAATATGATGACTCAGAATCATCATCATCATATACTTTAATTATTAGATCCAATGCATAATCATGATTTATAGAAGAACTTTCACAATCATCTTTCTCATGAGTGTTCATGGATATGAATTCAGTTAGATTTTCTAATATTGAAGGATGCTCACCCATGAGGGTTATGAATCTATGAAAATCAAGATCTTTGATATATGCATGCAAAGATACGAAAGAGAAATGACATGAAGATGCCATAATAAAATGTCTTGGAACAACAATGTACAATAAGATCTATTCATTTATCAAATTTACAACCAATATGAGAGAATTTTGTACACCACAACACTAGTTTGAGGATTTAACTAGGATTTTGAATCTTTTATAAAGATAAAAATACACTAGTGTCACTACAATCCAAGTGAATTTAATGTTATAAGTGCTACACAAAAGGTGATATTGATAATTTTTTGATTTATTGCAAAATATGTGAAAAAGATGCTTATTTGATTATGTTAAAATACACATTATGTAATTGCAAAAGTATGATAATTATGCTCTTTTTCCCAAATTATGAAATTTTTTTGAATGAATATGCAAAGAAATTAGTGGAAGATCTGATTTGAAATGTGTATGATGGTAGTAAAATCTGAAACAAGATTTTGACTACAAACCCTAGCTTTTGAGATTGACTAGGTTTTAGGAAAATGCAACTTTTTCAACAAAACCCTAGCACATGAGATCTTCAAATGCAAGGTACAATATCATGAAATGATTGTATACTGTAATATCAATCAGATATGATGTAAAAGTCAGAAACTCAAATCTTTCTATCATATGAAGTGGGGAAAATGCAAAACTATGCCTTTATGCAAACCTGAAATGCTTATTTTTTCCACTTTTTTAAAATTTATGCAAGATTTTTCAATGAATAATGATAAGTATGATATGAATTAATGCAATATATGATTTCAACACTCATCAAGATGTAAATTTTTGATGTTATGGGTTCACCAAAATGTTATAGTTGAAAAAAGGGTTGAATGTATGCATATACAAACAAGATCAAAAACCCTCTTCCATAATAACATTCAAGGACAAGATTGAGCTAGGAGCTAAACTAGGAGGTAAAAATGCATGTGTCCACTTTTTACTCCATAACAAAAGGTGATGCAGAGGGATCTCACACAACTCTCACACAATTTTTTTCAATAAAAACAACAGTAAACAAGATGCACAAATGAGCAGCAATAGAATTTATCTTCTTTATTTTCACTATTCAACTTGCAACACTATTTGGCAATTTCAGATAAATCTGATTACAAAAGTTTGTGCAGCCATATAGGCTGAAGAAAATCATTAAAAAATAGATATAATCTGTTGCGTGACACAAAGTAACAACAAAAACAAACCATAGGTGTTTCCCCTTCATATCATCCTCCCATACTGTAAAATTTGCTCTCCAATCTGCAATATTCAACAATCAAATTTATTGATCTTTAAACATGGATTCTATCATCCATTTGCTGCTGTAGAACACCTTTAAAACCTGCAATAAAATGTCTTCTCACCTCCTCCTGGGAAAAGCAACACCTTATTTTTCCTTCCTCCAAAAATCTGCAAAAAAACCTCCCTCAAAATTTGCCAAAAATCATTTTTATAATGATTCCACAACCACCATTTTCTCTCTCCTCCAACTCCCACACCCAAATTGGGAGAATCCTTTTTTTTTTTTTTAAATCATGGAAAAATAATATTAATTTCTCAATAAAATCCACTCCCACAATTTGCTAAAAATAAGTGACAACTCAAATTCCCACTCCTAGAAAATAGCTCCAAACTTGGAAAAAAAACAAAAGCCACACAACTTGGGCATCCAAATTAACCATGCTATAATTGAGGGAATTTAATGAGTTGTCTCCACTTACAACTCCCCAAAAATCCACTCCCAAGATTTTTTGATTTTCCACTCCAAATTGCCTTTATTAATTTTACTCTCCAAAATTGTCTCCTAAACTATCTCCCACTCCTAGATTTTTGCAATATTATTAGTTTTGCAATATTGTAATAAGGCCAATTTATTTAATATATTATTTAGGCCTAATATTGCATTTATTTTCCAACTTCCAAATTACCAAACTATAGGAAATTAAAATATTTTCTTTTTTTTAGTTGATGAGGATCTTCCTGCATCATTCTCCTCTCTCCTCTGGTTGAAAATAACGCAGCTCCTGCAAGTGATTGTCTTTGAACTACTGCCACTTGACTTGATCCAACCTGTTGATGGTGGTTTTAGCACGCAGCAATGCAGGTGTGATTGCTGGTTTCACACCTCTCTTGAAAAGTATCTCACCCTAGGTAAGACTACTCCAAGGATAATACAGCTAGGTCTTAGCTTGCTTGGAATTTCCCAATGGTTATGTTCTAGCTGTACCTACAAGGGGTCTTACGTGCAGTCTGCAAATCTTCAAGGTTGAGACAACAAGTACACATAAACCCTACTATGATTTTCAGCTGATATACAAAGCGAGATGCTGCTGAAACTTTCTATTCTAACAACTAAACAGTGGTTTTAAAGAAAATGCAAAAGATTTAGGGTTTAGAAGGAATCCTAAGTGACATTCACAATGCAAGGGTTATCTTTAGTAGACAAATATTCCAGACTTTCAACCAGTTTTCTGAGTTACCAAACTAAAATGGGTGTTACAGTGCTGCAGAAAATGGTGCTATCTTCAATGGAAGTCGAAAGATTTTCAGACCACATTCATTCGTTAAATACCCAATAAATGGCGCAACTTAACTCATAAAATGAAGTTGAACTTCAGCACAAATAATGAGCCCAGGCTAACTTTACACAGTTATTTACCATCAGCAAATAACTAAAAGTATGGACTTGGAACATTCATCAAATACTGCAATAAACCATTAACATCATAAAAGCACAACTAATCTAACTATAGGAGAGCAAGAAGCAAACCATGAAGACCACAATGAATCGAAACAAGATGCAAATTCTCAGAAATACTGCAGAAACTTGCTTTGTATTTAATTCAAATGGTACAGAGTCAACAATTTGGCATCAAAATCTCTCTCTTCAAAAGTGGAAATGGCAGCCCTTTATATAGAAAGCAGCATACCCTAGCTCTTCAAATGAACGGTGGAGATTAACTCAACACTGACGGCTCAGATTACATTAAGAAAGGCCCACATTAATTCCTGGATTACATTTTGTCTTTTATGAAAAAGACGAAAAAAACAGCTCCAGATACATTGAATCTAGTCATTTTGACTAGCCAACTCAATACATTAGTGAAAAGACTCATTTAGGAGGTAAGAAGAAGACAAAATGAATTACATACTGTCTAGATATATCAAATTTACAACAATGATAGGATTTGAATCAATAAAATATTCAAATAATACTAAGATTCTTTATCCAGGTCGATACTATCTCCACCGGACAGCTTATTCCGATAGGCCAGCCATGCCTCAAGTGCTGGATTGATATCAGATGGGGCTGGATCTTTCAGATGATGTATTCTATAATCGAATACCTCTAGCTCCTGATTGAATCTGGTGTATATCTTTTCAAAATCTGCCTCTGCTCTGCGGAATGCTTTGAATTCTGCTCTGAGGTCACTTGCCTTATCTAGCCGTTCTTCTGTACTTAGCACAGTGTCCTCAAATAATATAACATGCAGTTTCCCTTTGCATTTTTTGACCTCGAAAGGAGCATAATCATCAAAAGATTCGTCTCTACAGCTTCTCAAAGCATCGCTGATATCGTATACGATAGACCTTAGCTCCTCGTCAGCGGGTTTATATGCTTCCTTTACTTGCTCAAAGGTCTCCTTCCTCAGAAGTAACTGCTGATACCACTCAATAGCCTTCGGGAGCCTATCTCCAGTCAAAATATTTTCTATGACCAAGGTTTGAGCTGGCAACTCTCGGATACCCTTGATTCGCGGATACATGTGAGAATAGTATTCGTCGAATAAGTCACATTCATCACGCAAATCTTTCCACTTCTTAATCAATTCCACTGTACGTTGGTGGATTTGAGCAGAGGCACTTATGGCATCGCATCCCGCTTCAAACACACTCATCAACCAGTTCTCAACGCCTTGGGATTTTGATCTTACCTCGCTCAGCTTTGCCATTTCGTCGGTAGATAGGAAGGTAGGCACGGTCCTTATATCACCTCCTGCATCTACTGGTTTTACCAAAAATTGCAGACATGCTCTGAGCTCCTCGTTTTGGCGCTTTAATTCTTTCTTGGACATCTTGTCCTTATCCAACTGCTTCAAAATTGACGTAACTGATCCTTTAAAATCATCCACCCTTTGAGCACGGGTGGTTGGGCCTAAGTCGACTGTGGATATCACATAATCCTCCGCCCTGACTTGATCTCTTGTTACGTCAGCAGGAGGGACAGCTACCTCCGCAATCCTTGAGCCTGATTCGCTCTGGTAGATGCTTGATTGCACCTTCGCCTTCTTTTGTTTCTGAGGTTTCTGAGCCTGCGATAGGATGGTGCTCAAATCAATTTTCATTACTTCGATCTGGGGTTCTGGATATACCATCCTATCCTGCAGCCATTCTGGAGCGGAAGATTTGTTCAATTCAGCGTTTCCACCTTTATCTGATATAGTCAATTCTTTGGAAGGCTCCCGTTTGGGCTCAGGGCTCTTCTCCTTTTCTCCTTGGGCCAATTCCTTTAGGCTCTCAAGCACATTTTCCCGTGCTATTTCCAAAACTTCCCCTGTTGGGTCCCTGCTCAGCGGACTATCAGATATGTCAATTATTTCTATACCAACAGACGAGTCGAGGGGGTTCTTATCATTTTTACTGGTCAGCGCTCCCTCGCTCTTTTCAGTCATTTCCCCGGGCTCTGGTAATCCTAACTCCGCGCATACTTTCTCAATACCCTCCAACAAAGGTACTTCCAATGACATCGCAGGCATTTGTGAAAGGGGGACAGCAGAAGAAATTGTGAAGGAAGGGGTACTAATTTGAGTCAAATTAGCGAAGGCAGGCAATGGTAAGGGAGAAGAAGGGGTAGGGTACATAATGGCGAGAGGGGGAGAAACAGGACTGCTGGAATCACCGGAGGAGATTGCTAGTGGGCAGGAAGTGGTAGTAATGCCAGAGGAAGGAGGAGCGGAAGGGGATGATTCCTGCACAATGATGGCTAAGGTGGTGGGAGAAGTAGATGAAACAGAAGAAGAAGGAGGGATAGAAGCAGAGAAGGTGGAAGCCAAAACAGCTGTTCCTGTATCGGGCATGGGGGTTTGGGAGATCGAAGGAGTTGAATCATCTTTAGTAGTAACATTCTCCTTGCTTGCTGCTTCTATTTTTACCTTCTTGGCCTTGGAGGCCTCCCCAGTGCTGCCTGGCATGTCCTTCCTCTTAGTAACTCTGGGCCTAGGAGGTGGATCCTTCTTCCGAGGGGATCTCACAGGAGGTTTTTTCACTTTTCGAGCCCTTGCTGCCAAAGGGGCATGTTCATCAATATCTAAATCTTTTTCCTTGATAGGCTCTGTATCATCTGTCCCCAGTACGGGCTCATCTTCTTCTCCGTCGGAGTCCTTATCTGATTCAACTGCCGTATAGGTCAGTTGGACTCCTTGCCCCCTTAGGACACCCAATTGTGCTCTGACCCAAGCTTTACTCAATCTAATTGGCTCCTTCATGATCACATCCAAGGAGCTCTCTTCAGCGTTCGCCCAATTGGGTAATGGGATGGGCAGGTGGTATTGTGCCTCCCATGGGCCTCTAACCATAACATTATCATCATCCTGCAATTGATCTGGTACTGCCATTACATGAAATTTCTTGATAAAATCCAAGGATAGCCTTGAGTGCACCCTCTTCATGACCTCGTAGTCGTCAGTACAGTTGGCCCAGAAATCTTCAATATGATCTTTATGAAACAACTTCCTGCTCACGAACTTCTCCATCACCTGATTTGGGTCAAAATGAGCCCTGGCATTGTAATAGTGCAAGTTCAGAAGCTGGAGCTCTTTATCTGAATACTCAGCTGAGGCGAGGGAAGGGCATGCGTAGAGTCCTCTGCCAAACTTGATGGGAAATTGGACATTTGTTCGGTGCAGGTGCTTGAGTTTTTCGGCACATGGCACTAGTTGCCTGGACAGTTCTAGGAGCACTGTCTTATCATCAGGATATCTTGGCAACCTATATGCCATTCCAGTGAAGCCTTGTACTCTGATGTATGTGAACTTCTCAAATTGTATATACCACCGGCCATATTGGATTATTTCGTTCATAGCCTCGGCTGAAATCCTCAAGGCTGTGTTACCTTGCAACTTCCTTGCTATGTACATGGTAAATGCATCGTTAACCCGCTTGAAGTGTATCAATGATTGTGACGAAGTTAACTGAGGATAGCCTTCATATACCTTGACCTGTGTCTTTTCATCATTCCCAATTTCTCCGATCTTAGACAATCCGTCGTAATGATTCATTCTTGCCAATGCATAGACGACGTAGGATGTCCATCTGAAATATTTCTTCTCATTGAAGTGGCTGAAAGCTTCATGCATATTGTCGCTAAGGATCTGCGACCAATGGAACTTGGTTCCCTTCAATACTTCCGAGATTATGATAAACATCCAATCTTCAAAAGTGGAAGCAGTAGGTAACCCATACACTCTGCTCAAAAGGTTACTATATCTCCAATTTCATCGTGGAAATCACTTCTATATAGCACTATGGGGAGCTTGACGAGAGCGGATTTCTTGCTCTTGACCCAATGATCATTTATATGTTTTCTGCATCCCTCCACATCTTTGTTATATGCCTCCTTGGATGCTTGCCTGTCGGGCATAGTCATGGTTTTATGCCACGGGATATCCAACATTTCTGCCAAAGCAGGCGGGGACAAATCAGCTAGGACTTCTCCACTAGCTGTCTGAATTTGCCTAGATACGATGTCGTACCTATCTGCACAACTTGCTATTAACTCTACACACTGAACAGAGGTCGGGAAGGCAGCTGCTTGTCCTAGTCCGCTGTCCTTAAGTCTCTTGGCCCGAGGAGTCAGAGTGGGTCCGAAGATTCTGAGTCTGAAATCATCTAGGTCAATATGACCTAGGTCGGTGTCTCCTATGTTACTCCATCCAGAGTGGATCTTGGTCTTTGGGGGGATTCCTTTGAACTCGTACTTCATGGCTTGAGCTCGCGCAGACATCTAACCTGCAAAACCAGACCTTATAAGCTTGATACCAAGTAAGCTCCTTGATATACTCCTAGGATTGGATAAATCAATCATAAGTCTACCATTCATTAGAAGCATGCATTTTGAAAGAAGACTAAGTTAACATTCACAGCGTATTGCATGCAAGGAGATATCAAATGTTGTAAGAAGATTTACCTAAACATCATCATTATAGCATTACAACCTTAATAACCTTACCTTGAACCATCTTCCCTAAAGAAATTTCAGCAAATTCGGCCATTTAGGGAGATTTGCGCTAAAATTGAGGTTGTCCGACCTTGGGCAGAAAAAGCGCTAAAATTGAGGCTGTCCGACCTTGGCGGGAAAATGAGGCAGGTCCAACCTCAAATGAGGGTTTGTCCTGTGCGTTCCAAAATTTGCGCTATTTTCAAGGGTGTCCGACTTGCACGAGATTTGGAGGTCTCCGACCTCCAATGGTTTACAAGTCGGTCGGTGGATAAACTAGCGCAAAAACGATTGCTGGCATAACAGTGGTTCTCTTGCGCGGAATTCAGGTGAGTCCGACTTGCGCGGATTTCTACGGGGTTCGACTAAGTCAGACACAAGGTGTCTTAGCGCATGGTCGGATGAGGGAAATTGTAGCGCAAAATAGTCTAGTAAGTCTTTTCAGTGGGCCTTTCGGGCAGCACCGACTTCGCGGGGTTATGGATGTCATCCGACTTGGTCGGACACGAGGTATTGTAGCGCAAAGTCAAACAAAGAAGATTTTAGCGCAAAAAGTGATTTTCAGGGTTGCGGGTATTTTTGAACCATCCGACCCGATTTGTAAACGATATGTGAGTTGTGAAGGTCGGATGAGGTCGTTTTTAGCGCAATCGGGCGCTAGATTTTGGCGCTAGATCTCAGGGTGTCTGACCATATCGAATGGTTTAGTTGTTTGGGGTCGGTTGAAAGTCAATTCAGCGCCGACTTCAGGCGCGAGTTTTGCAGAGTTTTGACCCGAAAGGGTCTAAATTCGCCCAATGCCTCCTAATTTATGGTTTTCTAAATCTAGGGTTTGAGAAAATGCAAGGGTCAATTCCCCAAACCCTAACCCGGAACCATTACATTCAACTCACAGATTCAACGGTCACTATGTAAACGATGAAAACCCTAACGGTTTCTCCTGAATTTGCTTCAAAAACCCTAAAGAAACTCAGAAATGCAAAGGTTCAGAACCCTACCTGTAAATGGCGGCGCAGACCTAGATTGTCGAGGGGTCGCAGGTTCGAGCTCGGGCAATATCGGCAGCGAAAACTGGAGCTTAAGATGCGCAACTTCGAAAACGCGGTGAGAAATGAGTTCATCTCACTTAATTTCCTTATTTATGGCATGCAAATCTGCCATTAATACTCGGGGTACGGACTGTCAGCGGGGATTTGCAGCGGTTCCGACTGGAGGAATCAGCGCGAAATCTGAAGGTTTCCGACCTATCCTATTTGGCGGGGTTTTCGGACTCATTCGACCTGCGGGGTTTGTTTGGGGGTCCAACCAAGTTGGTTTTAATGCAAAGTCACTTGGAACGAATTTTAGCGCTAGGTCAGACGGAGGGGATTTTAGCGCTAGGTCTGATAGACTAAAAATCGGCGCAGAGGTCGGTTGATGCCAGATTCAGCGCAAAGGTCGGTGGAATTCAGTTTTAGCGCAAAGGTTAGTTGAAGCCAGTTCTAGCGCAAAGGTCAGTTGAAGCCAGTTCTAGCGCAAAGGTCAGTTGAAGCCAGTTTTAGCGTAAAGTACTAAAATCAAGGACTCTAGAGGAAAATAACAACCCACCTTAGCAAGTTTGAAGTGATTTTTTCAAGGTAATCACTCTATCCAGGGCACATATACTTTAGACCATACAACCACTTCTGAGAGAGAGATCAAAAACCAAAACAAAAGAGAACAAGGGGGGGGCCCATGTTTAGAATGGGGCGTGTGTGCAAGGCACAACAAATGGCGACTCTGCTGGGGAAATGCTCCAGAGCATTTCTAAGATAAACGTTAGTTCGAACCCAGACTCTCTGTGTTCCCCGCTCATTAGACGAGAAAGCATGGTGCCTTACCAAAAGAATCAAGGACCGCTAACCAGTGTATCCCTCCATATCCTGAAAACCTGAGTGTGTGCAATTGTATTCATTCCCATCCCTTGGCAACTAAGTGCATCCAAGATTCTTCGTGCTAAGCTATGAGGTTGGGATTATTTTACCACCAAGAGAATGTTTCTGATGTTGAAACGTAATGAGCCTTGATAGAGATGATGATCCTTCCAATAGCAATTTCTTTTGGCAATGATATTCTTTTTTGATATTGCCTTTGATGATTTCTGATGCTAATAATCTTTGATAACAGTCTTTATGTGAGCGTATTTAAAGGATAATCTTTATGCTGACACTTTGTGGTGGGTCTGGTGTTGAGAAACACCTTTTTTTTTTACCCAGTAGGCTAGCAGTACTTAGCACCGCCTGCCACTCTCATCTGGATCTGCAGAATTAGTGTTGGTGGTAAAATGTGGGACCCAAACTTTTTGCTTACACAAGATCACCTGGACTTACTTAGCTACTTCAGGAGCACTTTAAGTATGAGAGGTATATGGTTAGAAAATACTTTGGGAGCACCAGCTAACGACTCGTTCCAGTGAAAAGACATCATATCTCCTGGTAAAACAGTGGATCCCACAGCAAAGCCTAAGAGAAACTTTGGCTTCTCAAAGAAAGGCTACAGATTATTCGCCCAACAAGAAAGCATTCGCAGGTCCACACAACTGCCACCACGTCAAAAACAAGGACCCCGCGACAACGCAGACGCAGCAAACGAAAGCACAAGAACAACCGGATGAGACAAAATGCCCGGCCCGAAGGAGAGCAAAAAGCAAGACAGCAAAAACAGGAAAGCAAACTAAACTAGCAACAACCTAAACTAACCTAAACTAACAACACCCTTAACTATATACACTAGAACGAGACACAAATGTCTCTCAGGCCTGGAAGTAGTGCTTCAGGAACTGGCCATTGACAGGCAATGGCAGCTCCTCACCAATAAGGCTCTTGAGTCGATACGTATTGTCCCCCAGGATCTCATAAATCTGGTAGGGTCCTAACCAAAGCTTGTCAAACTTGCCATGTTCTCCCTTTCTCTCATGGGCTTTATCCCAATATAGGACCAGATCAGAAATACGGAAAGCTTTAATTTTAGCCCTCTTATCGAACCATCGTTTTACTACATCCTGGTGTTTAGCAAAGTTTTCTAGGGCTGCATCGCGTTTCTCTTCAAGGTGCAATAGCTGGGGCAGTCGTGAAGATAAGTGGTTGTCGGCCTCGAGGTACTCTTGCATGAATTGAAGTACCGGGATTCTCAAGTGGATGGGAAAGATAGGTTTAATCCCATAAACCAGGTGATATGGGGAGGTGTTTAAGGTAGCTTTGTGTCGGATTCTATCAGCCCATAAGGCGAACCTGAGTTGAATGTGCCAATCCCTAGGGTTTTTGTCCAAAAGTCTCTTGATAACTTCAAGCAGGTTCTTGTTTGTTGATTTAGCTACCCCATTTCCTTGTGGATAGTAGTTAGAGGAGAACTTGAGAGTGATCCCATAGTCGAATGCCCAGTTAGAAAAATGTAATGATGAAAAGGCAGGGCCATTATCACAAACTAAAGCAAATGGACAACCAAATCTAGTGATAATATGCTTTTCAATAAATTCGATAACTACCTCCGTGGTGCATTGCTTACAAGCTATTGCCTCAGACCAGCGAGTGCAGTAGTCAGTAGCAGTCAGAATATACCTGTGGCCCGCAAAAGAAGGTGGGTTGATTATACCGATGAAGTCAAGCCCCCACTGAGCAAATGGTCGTACCTCCACTACCGGTTGCAATGGCATGGCTGCGTGGCGCTCTCGATGTGCGGCGGTTTGACATATATGACAGGTCCTTACATGTGAATGTGCATCCTTAAACAATTTTGGCCACTAATACCCAGCCCGAAGAATCTGATAGCTGTCGAATGCGCCGACCCATGTCCTGTCCTGAACCTCTCGTGAAAACTGATCAACACCTGATCAACTTCTGACTTGTCCAAACACCTTAGATAAATGCCCTCGTGATTCTTCTTGTAGAGGACGGATCCTTTTATCATGTAACTGCTACTTTTGAGCTTGAGAGCTCTCCTTTGTACTGCATTTAGATGCGGCGGACAACATTGATTAAGCAAATAAAATATTACATCTCCGTACCATTCATCCTTTGAAACATCCTCCAATAAATATTGCTGAGAAACCAAGTCGGGTCCAACCTCGGCCATGGTTTTAGTCAAGGCTTGGCCTCTTACCAACTTCATGGGTTGAATTTCTATGTCGAATTCCTGTAATATGGTAACCCAATTCCCTCTTCTTTCTCCTAATTCACTCTGCATCAGCAGTGCTTTGACTGCTGCATCTGGAACTATGGCGGTAACTTGACTTCTTAGGATATAGTGGCGGAATTTCTTGACTGCTTTGACAAGAGCATACGCCTATTTTTCCACGTTTGGATACCTCAGTTCTGCGTCTTTTAATGGAGTACTCATGAAAGCAATGGGCCTTTCATCGTCAACTGACCTCTTCTGGGTCAGCATCGCTGCGCAAGTATGTTTTGAAGCAAATGAGTATATATAAAATGGCAACGCATAATCCGGGCTAACCAACACAGGTGCGTTGGATATAGCTTGCTTGATTTCTGTGAAGGCAGCCTTAGCTTCTGGGGTCCAGTCTATTTTAGCATCCTTTTTTAGCATGGCGTTAAGAGGTCAAACTATCTCAGCAAATCCTGTGATGAATTTGCGCACAAAGTTGATCTTACCGAAATATGATTTAAGTTCCTTTTTACTGGCCAGAGGGGCAATCTTGAGTATTGCTTGGATTCTATCCAGATCAATGGATATTCCCTGGTCAGATATCACATGCCCCAATAGCTTTCCTTCAGTTACCCCAAACATGCATTTCTTGGGGTTAAGCGATATGCCGTAATCCTTACATCGCTGCAACACCTTCCTCAGATCAGCTACATGGTCTTCGCATCTTTTTGAGAACACCGTCAAATCATCCATGTAAATGATTATGCATTTTCCAACTAATCCTTTGAAGGCGATATCCATCGTGCGCTGAAAAGTTGCGCCAGCATTTATCAAACCAAATGGCATTCGCCGGTACGCATAGATGCCCCATTTGCAGGTGAAAGATGTTTTTAACCTATCTTCGTATTCCACCATTACCTGGTTATAACCAGAGTATCCATCTAGAAAGGACATCATCTGGGATCCATTGACAATCTGCAATACTTCGTCCAATGATGGCAGCGGGTAATTGTCCTTTTCAGAGGCTCTATTTAAATTACGGAAATCAACGCAGAGCCTGATTTCCCCATTTTTCTTTCGAACAGGAACTAAGTTCGCCACCCACGTAGAGTGTCGGACTGGGAATATTATCTTAGCTGCTAACAGCTTCTGAACTTCTTTGAAAATGAGTGGCTCCAAAAGTGCATTAACTGGCCTCTGCCTTTGCCTGAAAGGCTTTGCCCCTGGCTTCAGCGGGATCGTGTGTGTGATAATCGAGGTGTCGTAAGTTTTTAGATCCTCATAACTCCAAGCTATTACCTCGTGGTATTCTCTTAGTGCATGTATGATTCCAGTCCTTTCATCCTCTATGCTAGCCTTTCTAATAAACACATTCTTCACATCCGCCTCTGTCCCCAAGTTAAAAGGGTCGCACTTTCCTCCTGGAGATTCTCCTTCTTTCTTCTGAGTTCCCAGATTATCTGCATCAAAAAGTCTTTCCAATTCTACCATTCCTCTGGGGATTGTATTTGTTTTCAAATTCAGTACTCCTTCCAAATCGATTTCAGCAGGCTCTACCTCTTCTTCATCTATTATCTGAGCAGTGAACACGTCTGATGAGGAAAGGAAATTGAGTATGTGTTGATCATCCTCAAAAACTTGAAAATTGGTAATGTTGTCGGGCACAGAGGGAGTAGCCACGAACTCAACAGAAAACTTTTTCAATCCCGCCATGGACGTGGGTTCCAATGTGCTTGCGGTCTGGGCCAAAGTATTTGCAACATGATTTTGCCTTCTAGGAATGACCTGGATGTTAAAACCGTCAAAGCATTCAATCAAATCCCATACCCTATTCCTGTACCTATTCAATCTCTTGTCATTACACGAATACTATTTTCGTACTTGTTTCACCACTAACTCAGAATCACCAAACACCTGGACAACCCTGACCTTTTTCTGCAATGCTAGCAGCAATCCTTGCACCAACGCCTCATATTCAGCGACGTTGTTTGTACATGGAAATTGCAGTCTTTGTGATGTCAGAAATGAACTCCCAGTAGGACTAATCAGCTCGACTCCTACACCAGACCCCTGCCTACACCTTGAACCGTCAAATCTTAAGGTCCATACACGAAAATCCTGGTTGTCATCCCTCTGTCTTCTTGGTTTCTCTTCCTTCCCTGATTTCTCTTGCTCAAGCAGAGGTTCAGACTCTTCCTTCTTTTCAGCCAACGGTTCATCCTTTGGAATTAGGGGAACCTTTAGTTGCTTTTGCACTTGCTTAATTGCCTCTTGACATAGTTGGTAGGTAAATTTGGAATGAGATGTATCGTGTATGCGACACCAGTTGGGCAATAATAATTCCTCCATTTGGCCCTGCCTCCCAACAGCAGTTTGATCTTGCACAAATCTGGCTACAAAACTACGAAACCCCTCAAAGACCCTGGGTTCGTCTTCCTCTGAAGATTCTCCGTCATCGGATTGAACGTATGCTGCTGTACCTTCTGGTCTTTCTATCAGAGGTTTAGGAGGTCTTAAGCAACTCAGCATAAGGATTTCTTCTGGCGGATTGATGTGGGGAAGGTAGACGCCCAAATCAACCTCTGAAAACAAAATTTCGTTGGGCTGATTAAATTTAGTGATCATGTGCTTCATCTTAGGTTCCCTTTCAATACGGATTTGATTAGCTAGTCCCTTCCATGGCAGCCACATATGAGAGAAATCTGTCGCCATATATCCATTCAGAGTTCTGGACCAGTCTCTACTTAAAAGCATACCGTATTGATCTAGAATATCCACCACTTGAATATCGATATACTGCTGCACCCTGGCATCAGAAGCCAGTTGCATGTGTATCCGGTTTAGTTCACTAATCACATTCACCTCGGTTTTATCTAATTGCGTCACTTTTCTGGAGGACTTGGCTGGAGTGAGCCCAAGTGCTTTACAAACGGACAATGGCATTACATTTGTGGAAGCACCTGAATCTACTAAACAATTGTGAAGGTTTTTGTTGAAAATCCTGAGGGTTAAAAGGAAAGGCGGACTTTCCTTCCTGTCTTTATACAGAGTTACCTTTTGTTCCATGTCAGTCACATGTATCCTCTCCTTTCCTTTATCGATATTATCTTTAGCGATGTTTTCTCTCGGCGTATGATCAGTCCTGGTTCCAGCGCCTATGTCTTGAAAGAAAGATGTTCTAACCTCAGGTATCTTAAACAGCTCACACACAGAGAGACTGACCTTCATCTTTTTAAGCTCATCAGCCACATACTATCCCATTTTTACCATATCAGCACGCAGGGATTTTTCTGGATCAACGATGGTACTATGAGGTGCGGCTTGAAGAGGGGCTTTGGGGGGCTCAGGATTATTGGTAGCATGAGGATCAGGCGGGACTTGATAACTATTTGGGGGAATGGAAGTGGTGAAAGGACCTTTTGGCTTGCTACTCCTCAAATTGTAAGGAGTCTTGTTGTACTGCTGATAAGCATTGACCTCCTCAGACTCTTCTTCTTCAGGTTGGTTGTCATCCTGGAATGGGAATGTATAACTATCAAGAACGAGAGCAACATCATACCTCTGGGAGGGGACAATCTCATACCCAGTTGGTGGAGTCTCCTGATTTTCGGCGTTCTGAATTTCCATTTGAAAGATACTGGAAGCAATCTGGAATTCCAGGCAATCCAACTCAGAATGGGCATTGGTGTTGTGCAATCTGCACCAGGTAGATAAGGCAGCTTCGGCCAGCATTACACGACCTGGGGGTCTGGTGTCATTATTCTGATTTTCCAACGGTGAAGGCACTCCCCCATTGTTAGGCCTGGTATTCCAGGATCGATTTGACCGCTGCTGAAAGCTCTGATTTTGATACTGATTTTGATTTGGAAATTGGTTCGAGCCTTGATGATTTTGTGAATGCTGCTAGCTCTGGAGATGTTGCTGATTCTGCCCCTTCTGCTGTAAATAAGCATTCTGGTTTTTGAGGTGAGTAACTTCAGCAGTGAGCTTTTTCATCTGTTCAACTAGCTCCTTGATATCGTCCCTGTCTTCCTTGGTCTTGGAT
Source organism: Cunninghamia lanceolata (assembly GCA_027924645.1). NCBI lineage: Eukaryota > Viridiplantae > Streptophyta > Pinopsida > Cupressales > Cupressaceae > Cunninghamia > Cunninghamia lanceolata. The sequence continues at coordinate 6,856,513 of BSBN01000635.1, read as the reverse complement.
GCCTCTGAGGACTACATGAAAGGCATTTGTGCTGGAGGCATTTCAGCCACTGGGTTGCCTGGATGGATTACTAGAGCTTGCGTGGCAGCTGGGCTCGGGACTGGGTTCATCACAGGGGTTCGATTGGCCAATGCATGATTTATCATGGGAATTTGGTTTGGCATGGCCATGGGACCCATATGATTCAACGGGCCAGAGGCTGTTTGCCCAAGCTGGGTACTCACTTCGATAGCAGCAGCATAGGCTGCGGCTAAACTGGCTGGTACCAGGTTGGCCCTCCTTGCAAACATGGAGGTGAGCTTATCTAGGGCAGCATAGTAAATAGGTAGGGCAGCAGCCTGGTCTATAGCATAGGGGGCCTGCAGACGACTGTAAGCTTTCTGGAACCTATTATTGAAGGTGTTGATCATCTCACCTTCCTCTCGTCGAATCTCCACAAAAGAATGGTAAAGATCAGACGGGGAAGTGGGCATACGAAACCTATTCAGAAAAGCTATCTTCAAATTTGGCCAGGAATTTATAGATGCTGCCGGGAGATTGGCAAACTAGTAGTAGGCTTCATCCTGCAACAAGTAGGGGAACAGTCGGCATATCACATCTTCATGCTGCACCTGTAACATGAACATATTAGCTTCAAAGATCTTAATGTGTTCATCCGCGGTCCTATCTGGGTCATGTACCCTGAACTTTGAGCAGAACTTGTCTGGGTTTTTGGGCATGTCATGGTAGTCATTGAACAGCAGAGGGGACTGTTATTTCCAGCAAAATAAGCCATGATAGGGGGATTATTGGAACCTACAGCAGTATATCTGGGGGCTGACTAATCTCGAGGATCCCTGGGTATTCCTTGATCCCTTCTCGTTCTTCTAAATTCTGTCAGAGATAGCAGTTCTTCTCCAGCTGAACTGGATCGAGTGTGTCTCTGTCTGGTCCCCAGACTTGCTGATTTTTAATTTTTAGTTTTACCCTCCTTCTAGCGCCAATTCTGTTGATGGTGGTTTTAGCACGTAGCAACGCAGGTGTGATTGCTGGTTTCACACCTCTCTTGAAAAGTATCTCACCCTAGGTAAGACTACTCCAAGGATAATATAGCTAGGTCTTAGCTTGCTTGGAATTTCCCAATGGTTATGTTCTAGCTGTACCTACAAGGGGTCTTACGTGCAGTCTGCAAATCTTCAAGGTTGAGACAACAAGTACACATAAACCCTACTATGATTTTCAGCTGATATACAAAGCGAGATGCTGCTGAAACTTTCTATTCTAACTACTAAACAGTGGTTTTAAAGAAAATGCAAAAGATAAAGGGTTTAGAAGGAATCCTAAGTGACATTCACAATGCAAGGGTTATCTTTAGTAGACAAATATTCTAGACTTTCAACCAGTTTTCTGAGTTACCAAACTGAAATGGGTGTTACAGTGCTGCAGAAAACGGTGCTATCTTCAATGGAAGTCGAAAGATTTTCAGACCACATTCATTCGTTAAATACCCAATAAATGGCGCAACTTAACTCATAAAATGAAGTTGAACTTCAGCACAAATAATGAGCCCAGGCTAACTTTACACAGTTATTTACCATCAGCAAATAACTAAAAGTATGGACTTGGAACATTCATCAAATACTGCAATAAACCATTAACATCATAAAAGCACAACTAATCTAACTATAGGAGAGCAAGAAGCAAACCATGAAGACCACAATGAATCAAAACAAGATGCAAATTCTTAGAAATACTGCAGAAACTTGCTTTGTATTTAATTCAAATGGTACAGAGTCAACAATTTGGCATCAAAATCTCTCTCTTCAAAAGTGGAAATGGCAGCCCTTTATATAGAAAGCAGCATACCCTAGCTCTTCAAATGAATGGTGGAGATTAACTCAACACCGACGGCTCAGATTACATTAAGAAAGGCCCACATTAATTCCTGGATTACATTTTGTCTTTTATGAAAAAGACGAAAAAAATTGCTCCAGATACATTGAATCTAGTCATTTTGACTAGCCAACTCAATACATTAGTGAAAAGACTCATTTAGGAGGTAAGAAGAAGACAAAATGAATTACATACTGTCCAGATATATCAAATTTACAACAACGATAGGATTTGAATCAATAAAATATTCAAATAATACTAAGATTCTTTATCCAGGTCGATACTATCTCCACCGGACAGCTTATTCCGATAGGCCAGCCATGCCTCAAGTGCTGGATTGATATCAGATGGGGTTGGATCTTTCAGATGATGTATTCTGTAATCGAATACCTCTAGCTCCTGACTGAATCTGGTGTATATCTTTTCAAAATCTGCCTCTGCTCTGCGGAATGCTTTGAATTCTGCTCTGAGGTCACTTGCCTTATCTAGCCATTCTTCTGTACTTAGCATAGTGTCCTCAAATAATATAACATGCAGTTTCCCTTTGCATTTTCCGACCTCGAAAGGAGCATAATCATCAAAAGATTCGTCTCTACAGCTTCTCAAAGCATCGCTGATATCGTATACGATAGACCTTAGCTCCTCGTCAGCGGGTTTATATGCTTCCTTTACTTGCTCAAAGGTCTCCTTCCTCAGAAGTAACTGCTGATACCACTCAATAGCCTTTGGGAGCCTATCTCCAGTAAAAATATTTTCTGTGACCAAGGTTTGAGCTGGCAACTCCCAGATACCCTTGATTCGCGGATACATGTGAGAATAGTATTCGTCGAATAAGTCACATTCATCACGCAAATCTTTCCAGTTCTTAATCAATTCCACTGTACGTTGGTGGATTTGAGCAGAGGTACTTATGGCATCGCATCCCGCTTCAAACACACTCATCAACCAGTTCTCGACGCCTTGGGATTTTGATCTTACCTCGCTCAGCTTTACCATTTCGTCGGTAGATAGGAAGGTAGGCACGGTCCTTATATCACCTCCTGCATCTACTGGTTTTACCAAAAATTGCAGACATGCACTGAGCTCCTCGTTTTGGCGCTTTAATTCTTTCTTGGACATCTCGTCCTTATCCAACTGCTTCAAAATTGACGTAACTGATCCTTTAAAATCATCCACCCTTTGAGCACGGGTGGTTGGGCCTAAGTCGACTGTGGATATCACATAATCCTCCGCCCTGACTTGATCTCTTGTTACGTCAGCAGGAGGGACAGCTACCTCCGCAATCCTTGAGCCTGATTCGCTCTGGTAGATGCTTGATTGCACCTTCGCCTTCTTTTGTTTCTGAGGTTTCTGAGCCTGCGATAGGATGGTGCTCAAATCAATTTTCATTACTTCGATCTGGGGTTCTGGATATACCATCCTATCCTGCAGCCATTCTGGAGCGGAAGATTTGTTCAATTCAGCGTTTCCACCTTTATCTGATATAGTCAATTCTTTGGAAGGCTCCCGTTTGGGCTCAGGGCTCTTCTCCTTTTCTCCTTGGGCCAATTCCTTTAGGCTCTTGAGCACATTTTCCCGTGCTATTTCCAAAACTTCCCCTGTTGGGTCCCTGCTCAGCGGACTATCAGATATGTCAATTATTTCTATACCAACAGACGAGTCGAGGGGGTTCTTATCATTTTTACTGGTCAGCGCTCCCTCGCTCTTTTCAGTCATTTCCCCGGGCTCTGGTAATCCTAACTCCGTGCATACTTTCTCAATACCCTCCAACAAAGGTACTTCCAATGACATCGCAGGCATTTGTGAAAGGGGGACAACAGAAGAAATTGTGAAGGAAGGGGTACTAATTTGAGTCAAATTAGTGAAGGCAGGCAATGGTAAGGGAGAAGAAGGGGTAGGGTACATAATGGCGAGAGGGGGAGAAACAAGACTGCTGGAATCACCGGAGGAGATTGCTAGTGGGCAGGAAGTGGTAGTAATGCCAGAGGAAGGAGGAGCGGAAGGGGATGATTCCTGCACAATGATGGCTGAGGTGGTGGGAGAAGTAGATGAAACGGAAGAAGAAGGAGGGATAGAAGCAGAGAAGGTGGAAGCCAAAATAGCTGTTCCTGTATCGGGCATGGGGGTTTGGGAGATCAAAGGAGTTGAATCATCTTTAGTAGTAACATTCTCCTTGCTCGCTGCTTCTGTTTTTACCTTCTTGGCCTTGGAGGCCTCCCCAGTGCTGCCTGGCATGTCCTTCCTCTTAGTAACTCTGGGCCTAGGAGGTGGATCCTTCTTCCGAGGGGATCTCACAGGAGGTTTTTTCACTTTTCGAGCCCTTGCTGCCAAAGGGGCATGTTCATCAATATCTGAATCTTTTTCCTTGATAGGCTCTGTATCATCTGTCCCCAATACGGGCTCATCTTCTTCTCCGTCGGAGTCCTTATCTGATTCAACTGCCGTATAGGTCAGTTGGACTCCTTGCCCCCTTAGGACACCCAATTGTGCTCTGACCCAAGCTTTACTCAATCTAATTGGCTCCTTCATGATCACATCCAAGGAGCTCTCTTCAGCGTTCGCCCAATTGGGTAATGGGATGGGCAGGTGGTATTGTGCCTCCCATGGGCCTCTAACCATAACATTATCATCATCCTGCAATTGATCTGGTACTGCCATTACATGAAATTTCTTGATAAAATCCAAGGATAGCCTTGAGTGCGCCCTCTTCATGACCTCGTAGTCGTCAGTGCAGTTGGCCCAGAAATCTTCAATATGATCTTTATGAAACAACTTCCTGCTCACGAACTTCTCCATCACCTGATTTGGGTCAAAATGAGCCCTGGCATTGTAATAGTGCAAGTTCAGAAGCTGGAGCTCTTTATCTGAATACTCAGCTAAGGCGAGGGAAGGGCATGCGTAGAGTCCTCTGCCAAACTTGATGGGAAATTGGACATTTGTTCGGTGCAGGTGCTTGAGTTTTTCGGCACATGGCACTAGTTGCCTGGACAGTTCTAGGAGCACTGTCTTATCATCAGGATATCTTGGCAACCTATATGCCATTCCAGTGAAGCCTTGTACTCTGATGTATGTGAACTTCTCAAATTGTATATACCACCGGCCATATTGGATTATTTCGTTCATAGCCTCGGCTGAAATCCTCAAGGCTGTGTTACCTTGCAACTTCCTTGCTATGTACATGGTAAATGCATCGTTAACCCGCTTGAAGTGTATCAATGATTGTGACGAAGTTAACTGAGGACAGCCTTCATATACCTTGACCTGTGTCTTTTCATCTTTCCCAATTTCTCTGATCTTAGACAATCCGTCGTAATGATTCATTCTTGCTAATGCATAGACGACGTAGGATGTCCATCTGAAATATTTCTTCTCATTGAAGTGGCTGAAAGCTTCATGCATATTGTCGCTAAGGATCTGCGACCAATGGAACTTGGTTCCCTTCAATACTTCCGAGATTATGATAAACATCCAATCTTCAAAAGTGGAAGCAGTAGGTAACCCATACACTCTGCTCAAAAGGTTACTATATCTCCAATTTCATCGTGGAAATCACTTCTATATAGCACTATGGGGAGCTTGACGAGAGCGGATTTCTTGCTCTTGACCCAATGATCGTTTATATATTTTCTGCATCCCTCCACATCTTTGTTATATGCCTCCTTGGATGCTTGCCTGTCGGGCATAGTCATGGTTTTATGCCACGGGATATCCAGCATTTCTGCCAAAGCAGGCGGGGACAAATCAGCTAGGACTTCTCCACTAGCTGTCTGAATTTGCCTAGATACGATGTCGTACCTATCTACACAACTTGCTATTAACTCTGCACACTGAATAGAGGTCGGGAAGGCAGCTGCTTGTCCTAGTCTGTTGTCCTTAAGTCTCTTGGCCCAAGGAGTCAGAGTGGGTCCGAAGATTCTGAGTCTGAAATCATCTAGGTCAATATGACCTAGGTCGGTGTCTCCTACGTTACTCCATCCAGAGTGGATTTTGGTCTCTGGGGGGATTCCTTTGAACTCGTACTTCATGGCTTGAGCTCGTGCAGACATCTAACCTGCAAAACCAGACCTTATAAGCTTGATACCAAGTAAGCTCCTTGATATACTCCTAGGATTAGATAAATCAATCATAAGTCTACCATTCATTAGAAGCATGCATTTTGAAAGAAGACTAAGTTAACATTCACAGCATATTGCATGCAAGGAGATATCAAATGTTGTAAGAAGATTCACCTAAACATCATCATTATAGCATTACAACCTTAATAACCTTACCTTGAACCATCTTCCCTAAAGAAATTTCAGCAAATTCGGCCATTTAGGGAGATTTGCGCTAAAATTGAGGTTGTCCGACCTTGGGTAGAAAAAGCGCTAAAATTGAGGCTGTCCGACCTTGGCGGGAAAATGAGGCAGGTCCGACCTCAAATGAGGGTTTGTCCTGTGCGTTCTAAAATTTGCGCTATTTTCAAGGGTGTCCGACTTGCGCGAGATTTGGAGGTCTCCGACCTCCAATGGTTTACAAGTCGGTCGGTGGATAAACTAGCGCAAAAATGATTGCTGGCATAATAGTGGTTCTCTTGCGCGGAATTCAGGTGAGTCCGACTTGCGCGGATTTCTACGGGGTTCGACTAAGTCAGACACAAGGTGTCTTAGCGCATGGTCGGATGAGGGAAATTGTAGCGCAAAATAGTCTGGTAAGTCTTTTCAGCGGGCCTTTCGGGCAGCACCGACTTCGCGGGGTTATGGATGTCATCCGACTTGGTCGGACACGAGGTATTGTAGCGCAAAGTCAAACAAAGAAGATTTTAGCGCAAAAAGCGATTTTCAGGGTTGCGGGTATTTTTGAACCATCCGACCCAATTTGTAAACGATATGTGAGTTGCGAAGGTCGGATGAGGTCATTTTTAGCGCAATTGGGCGCTAGATTTTGGCGCTAGATCTCAGGGTGTCTGACCATATCGAATGGTTTAGTTGTTTGGGATCGGTTGAAAGTCAATTCAGCGCCGACTTCGGGCGCGAGTTTTGCAGAGTTTCGACCCGAAAGGGTCTAAATTCGCCCAATGCCTCCTAATTTGTGGTTTTCTAAATCTAGGGTTTGAGAAAATGCAAGGGTCAATTCCCCAAACCCTAACCCGGAACCATTACATTCAACTCACAGATTCAACGGTCACTATGTAAACGATGAAAACCCTAACGGTTTCTCCTGAATTTGCTTCAAAAACCCTAAAGAAACTCGGAAATGCAAAGGTTCAGAACCCTACCTGTAAATGGCGGCGTAGACCTAGATTGTCGAGGGGTCGCGGGTTCGAGCTCGGGCGATATCGGTAGCGAAAACTGGAGCTTAAGATGCGCAACTTTGAAAACGCGGTGAGAAATGAGTTAATCTCACTTAATTTCCTTATTTATGGCATGCAAATCTGCCATTAATACTCGGGGTACGGACTGTCAGCGGGGATTTGCAGCGGTTCCGACTGGAGGAATCAGCGTGAAATCTGAAGGTTTCCGACCTATCCTGTTTGGCGGGGTTTTCGGACTCATTCGACCTGCGGGGTTTGTTTGGGGGTCCGACCAAGTCGGTTTTAATGCAAAGTCACTTGGAACGAATTTTAGCGCTAGGTCAGACGGAGGGGATTTTAGCGCTAGGTCTGATAGACTGAAAATCGGCGCAGAGGTCGGTTGAGGCCAGATTCAGCGCAAAGGTCGGTGGAATTCAGTTTTAGCGCAAAGGTCAGTTGAAGCCAGCTCTAGCGCAAAGGTCAGTTGAAGCCAGTTTTAGTGCAAAGGTCAGTTGAAGCTAGTTTTAGCGCAAAGTACTAAAATCAAAGACTCTAGAGGAAAATAACAACCCACCTTAGCAAGTTTGAAGTGATTTTTTCAAGGTAATCACTCTATCCAGGGCACATATACTTTAGACCATACAACCACTTCCGAGAGAGAGATCAAAAACCAAAACAAAAGAGAACAAGGGGGGGGGGGGCATGTTTAGAATGGGGCGTATGTGCAAGGCACAACACAACCATTACACTTCATTCTTCTCTCCTCTCATAGATTTTCATCCACCAAATATTATCTTCCTCTACCAGATTATTTCAAAAAAATTCACTCATAACTATCCTCTACCCAACAAAAGACTCTGGAAGATGTATCTCTCCAAGACCTCTTCTACCCACTTTCTCTCAATGGAAGAAGTCTCTACACCTTCTACCCAGCTTTATCTCTGATGGAGGACAACCAACATATCTCACACAAAGTTAACTCTCCTCTACCCAACAAAGACTCTAGAAGATGCACCTCTTCATGACCTCTTCTACCCTCTTTCTCTTAGTGGAAGAAGTCTGTACATCTTCTACCCAAATTTTATCTCTGTTGGAGGATAGCAAACATATATCTCACAAAATCAATTTTCTCTGCAATTACAAAAATTTCTCATACTTCAACACATAGGAAAATAATTTACTTCACAAATGCCTCTCAGTCCTGGTGCATACTCTCCACACTCAAGATCAACCTGCTCTGATACCAAATGATGCAGAGGGATCTCACACAACTCTCACACAATTTTTTTCAACAAAAACAACAGTAAACAAGATGCACAAATGAGCAGCAATAGAATTTATCTTCTTTATTTTCACTATGCAACTTGCAACACTATTTGGCAATTTCAGATAAATCTGATTACAAAAGTTTGTGCAGCCAGATAGGCTAAAGAAAATCATTACAAAATAGATATAAATCTGTTGTGTGATAGAAAGTAACAGAAAAAACAAACCACAGGTGTTTCCCCTTCATGTCATCCTCCCATACTGTAAAATTTACTCTCCAATATGCAATATTCAACAATCAAATTTATTGATCTTCAAACATGGTTTCTATCATCCATTTTCCGCTGTAACACACCTTTAAAACCTGCAATAAAATGTCTTCTCACCTCCTCCTAGGAAAAGCAACACCTTTTTCCTTCCTCCAAAAATCTGCAAAAAAACCTCCCTCAAAATTTGCCAAAAATCATTTTTATAATGACTCCACAACCACCATTTTCTCTCTCCTCCAACTCCCACACCCAATTGGGAGAATCCTTTTTTTAAAAAAAAAAAATCATGGAAAAATAATATTAATTTCTCAATAAAATCCACTCCCACAATTTGCTAAAAATAAGTGACAACTCAAATTCCCACTCCTAGAAAATAGCTCCAAACTTGGAAAAAAAACAAAAGCCACACAACTTGGGCATCCAAATTCACCATGCTATAATTGAGGGAATTTTATGAGTTGTCTTCACTTACAACTCCCCAAAAATCCACTCCCAAGATTGCCGTTTGATTTTCCACTCCAAATTGCCTTTATTAATTTTACACTCCAAAATTGTCTCCTAAACTATCTCCCACTCCTAGATTTTTGCAATATTATTCTTTTTGCAATATTGTAATAAGGACAATTTATTTAATATATTATTTAGGCCTACTATTGCATTTATTTTCCAACTTCCAGATTAGCAAAGTATAGGAAATTAAAATATTTTCTTTTTTTTAGTTGATGACGATTGCTCCTGCATCAGAAGGTATGAAGAAAATATTGATTTTTTTATGCTTACTAATAGCAGTTCATTATCTTTACATGATTTTGGCATTCATAAAGAAGATTGGAAGAAATAGATATTGGTGACAAAGGAGAGTAAGCTACAAGCTATATCAAGATTGGATAATTTACAAAAAGAGTCATTGAAGAATTGATGCAAAAGGCGTAGAGAAAATAATTTGAACAAATTGTCACCTTTGTAAATTTACAAACGATTAAGAATACAATGGAAGAAATGAAATAAACATATCTACATATGATCAAAGATAGAGATGTGGCCACCAAATTTGTAGATAAGGCCTTAACTACATCTAAGGAAATGAAGGTTAAAGTTGGTAAGCTCAACTTTGAGCTTGAATCAAAAAATGACTCATTAGAAAGTACCCAAGTGGCACTATTGGACATAGAAAATGAGTTTGCTTCTACAAAACAATTTAGGGAGTGAGAGAATGAAGAAAGGGATAAGGAAATCAAATAGGTAATTGATGAGCTTGATAGTCTTCAAGAGGAATTTTATGTAGAGCATTTTCTAAAGAAATTAGAAGTTGCATGTACAAGTTTGGGTCAACAAAAAGATGGGTTTGAGAAAGAGAAAATAAATAAATTTTATTTTTTTATAACTCTCTCTTTGAAATGGATACAGAGTCAACTTTCGATAATCCATTTTTTGAGTTGAATGATGAGGCAATTAAAAATTCTAGCTCCATAATATGTGATGATATCAAAGTGGCACAACAAAAGCCATCTCTATCATAAGAGGAATCAAGTATTGGGAATGGAAAACTCCCAATTTTGGTATGGGATCTAGGTGAAGTGCTTAGTCATGAAACAAATGATTTGTCAATCAATAAACTTGGGTTCCAACTTGTTGAAATTTTCAATTCAGTAACTCATCATGAAGAAACATCTAGTATACTCAGGAGATCTCTAAATAGGGATTATTGGTAAGTGTTTACAAGTATGAAATGGAGAAAATTTTAGTTGGAGATTAAAGGGGAAGAAATTTTAGATTTTACAGATATCATTCCAACATAGTGCTTTCCTTCTCTAATTTCGGAAGCAAATTTCAATATTGCAGCTACTATCTTATTTTTAGATTGTTGATTTTGAAAAAATCAAATTGTGAGTTATGGTTTTTAGTTTTGAACAACTATAGTTGTGCTCAGTTTGACATCATAGAATTAGAAGAAAATGTTGGTAAGTTGTTGTTGATGAAAAGGATGATTATGTCAGCCAACATTGATCACATTTGTGAGGCAATGCAGGTAATTCATCGCTATCATTAGTTGATTTTAGCCTATATCCAAGCTTGTTTACATTTTTTGCTGAAGAAGACAATGGATAACTTCAGCAATAAATTTTGTTTTGAGAAGGTACGTGTGATCAATTATACAAAATTGATGAGCATCATTCAAATCCATGACCAAGAGAAACAATTCAGATGTTTTCCAACAATATTAACTTTGAGGTGGATAACTTGTGATGATGACTTGGAAAGATATATTTATCCTTTCAACTCCAGTTCATATGATGATACAAAAATTTGGGATCTAGGAATTTGCATGATTGGTGGATTGCTTCACAATGTAATTAAGAATGACAGATCTGCAATTTTTAGTTGTAACAGACATGATATTTCCACAGTCCATGATTAGTAATATGTAGCTTTTGGAAGAGACTGTGTGTAGCTTTTTAAGATCGACGTTTCGGATCACACTCCATGATCCATCACTAATTCTCTTCTCTTCATCCTGATGATGGATCATGGAGTGTGATCCGAAACGTCGATCTTAAAAAGCTACACACAGTCTCTTCCAAAAGCTACATATTTTTAGTTGTATCAGAGTGGTGCAGTGGAAATGTGATTGAGTATTCTTCAAGTTTATTTGAGATCCTAGTATTGGCATACAGATTCAATATTGCTTCGAGACAAGCAATTTTTGGGAGGGAGGATTTGTAATGTCCCTTTTTGTGCCATTCCAACATCCTTGGAAAAACTCTAACTTTCTTGGAGGGCATTAGGATTATCAAGAAAAGATTTTAATAGTGGCAATAAGTTTTGGAGACCAAGATGAGTCTAAAGGCACTTTCCAGATGCAATTTTGGCTTTCTGAGAGCACTCCACACTTCTTGGAGAAGATTACTGTTTTTGGAAAGCATCAAGTTTCATAAAGTCTATTATCTGGAGGGCTTAAAGTTATTTTGGCATGGTCAAAATTCATATTTGGATCATTTTTATATTTTTCTTAACTTTGGGTGGATGTGCGGAAAATAATAAAATAAATAAATAGTTAAATGTTAAGTTGTTGAAAAGTAAAAATTAAAAGACAAGTTATATTTAATTATTTATTAAAAGGATTTAAGGTCACTTTTTGGAGGGAAAATAAGGGGACACAAATAATAATATTTTATTATTCCAAAAAGTACTTATAAAAGGGGATTTTTAGGAGAGAAGGCTCATTTTGAACATTTTATGAAACCCTTGTTTATTTGGGAGATTGAATTAGGTTCATTCTTCAGCCAAAGGATGAAAACCCTTTTGGCCATTATTTTTGTGGATGAAAACCTACTAGTTGATCAAGTGGATTCATATAGAGTTCACCGTTGTGCTGAACAAATTGTGCCTGATATTATTTGTTGGAAGTTTGTAGGATTTTTGGGTATTTTGGAGATTTGGTTGTTCACAAATAATTTTCAATTTTGAGTTGTAGCAGAAGATACTCAAGGAAATATATCTATATGTTTGAAGGTTGTTTTCTATTCAAACCCCAGCCACTATTTGTTGAAATAGTTGTTTGAATACAAATTAAAGGGAGGTGCTAAAGATATATAAAGGAAATTGTAAGAGAATATAGGAGGAATTAATTGGCTATTTGGTTTCCTTACCACATGAAGAATCATGGGACCATCATGAGTGCAAGGGTTAAAGAGGAGTTATGGTAAATGAATAAGGATCAATTCATCTTTTTAGTTTGGTGATTTCAAACTATATTATATCATTGGCTACGAGGAAAGAAGATGTGGGTAATAAAGTGAATGGGTTGATTCTTTATTATGTTGAAGATTTTATAATATCTAATCCTTAAGTCCTAGTTGCACCATCGGAAAGGGAGCATATGACTATTAAGAGAAATTGTGGACTTTCTAAAGGAATCTAATCCTCTTACTCATGCCTTTAGAGGTAACTTTCCTTAGCCACCAACATTCATAACAATGAATAAGGTAAAAGGTGGACATGAGGATGTCTAGAGAAAATGAAAGTAACCACTACAGTAAATATGATTATTTTGAACCCTTAGACACAAGCTTTTTAGCACTTTGCAAGTTCCTTTATCTTTGGAGTGATTTGTCATTATTTTTTTTGGAATTTTAGGGTTTGTTTTGGTACAAATAGGTGAAAAAAGGATTATGAATGTTTTGAAAATTACTCACACCACATTCTCACCTTCATTTTCCATTCTCAAGTGGGCTAAAACTATTTGCATAGAATTGTATAAAAATTTAGACTTTATCAGCAATTTTGGGGTATCTATACAGCAACAACAATAATTTATATTTAGTTATGAGAATAGTATATAGTCAGCAAACTAATATTTATAGAGTTGTACAAGATATAGAGCCAGAATTTAGCCCCTTCTTGTACTAACTTGGTGTGAACAACAAGCTATGTCATTAAATTCTTCTGATTTACATTGGCATAGTTTAATTCATTAGGATGATTTGTAAACTAAAGCAATATTTCTAGATTCTTATTCTCATTCCATGCCAAATCAATAAGAGGTTAGAGTTATTTAATTTCAGTTTTGTATACTTGAATGTTGTTATCAATAGTTTGTATGACAATTGCTTATCAAAATGTCTATAAATTCCTAAATGAATGCAAAGTGTTTGTGTAACTGTCTATGATAAATTAAGATAGTTGCAGTTGTTGCCAAAGGTGGGTGCCAAAGGAGTGATGATCAGAAGAATTGTGATGATGAAATACATGAGCATGCTATTAGAGCAGTATCATCTATACACAGTTACATACCTTCTCTTCTGAAGTTCATGAATAGGTGAAGGTTGTCAAAGTGTTTTGATTGATGTTATGCATTGATATTATGAAGTCATATCTATTGCATTCAAGTGTTGTGGATGAAGAAAACATTGTAGGATATCAAGGTAATGTATGATGAACCCATTCCCATCATATGTGACAATACAAGTGCCATCAATATTTCAAAGAATCTAGTGATGCAGTCTAGAACCAAGCACATAACCATCAAGTATCACTTCCTAAGAGAAAAGGTTTCTGGCCAAGAGGTAAAGTTGGAGTATGTACCTAGGTACAAAGGATCAGATTGCAAACATCTTTACAAAACCTCTTCCTAAGGACACTTTTGAAATCCTTCAGCTGCAGTTAGGGGTCATTGTCCCTCCTCCTAATTAGATGCACAGATGATGCATCTGTCTAGAGGGAGTAGTTCAAGGTATATTTTTACTCTTGGACTGATGGTGGCTACCTCTCAGGGGGAGTGGGTAGATAAGAAACTATAGAATATGACAAGGATTCTATAGATAGGGGGAGCTTGTATGTTTTTTTCAGTACAAAGGAAGATGACTGACCCTTTACCCTTGATGTCAAATGGGGAGAATATTGCATATCAAGATTAGTGTTGCCATCAATGACAAAGGGGGATATTGTTGCACATGTTGTCATTGATGTCAAAGGTGGATGTCAAAGGAGTGATGATCAAAAGAATTGCGATGATGAAAGACATCAACATTCTATTGGATCAGTATTTGAAAGGAAGCAAGGTATGCGGAAACACTTCCTACACTGATCTACTGAGGAAAAATTTATGCAAATTTTAACTTTTACAGCTACAGAATAAGATGCACATTAACAGAAAGGTAATAACAATATCCAAATGCAAATACAAAACTCACAACATAAGATATACATAGGGAAAACTCTATTGGGTAAAAAACCCCACACTCCAAAGCTGCTCAATATATTATTTAGGAATCAAGAAGATTACAATATACTTGCAGAGCAAGATTTCATAGGAGTATAACCAACTAGAGATCTAAAGGTAACTAAACATATATAAGACTCTTACACACAACCTCCATCTCAAGCTCCTGATATATAGGAGATATAATAGAGTAAACCATCAATGGTAATTACAAAACCATGAGCCAAAACCACCCAAAAGTGATGCCCAAATTATCTCCTATCAAAGATGCCTTGGGATGTACCAAATCACATGCCAACACATGTAATTCTCCCCTTCACATCTCTTTTAAGTGTCCAACACGTTTTCACATTTCCCAAAAATAGGAGGTCCAACTTCTGGAGGCCATAACTTTTGATCTAGGTGTTCGAATGATGAACTGTTTGATGTGTTAGAAATATAGTGAAGAGATCTATCAAGATATAACCTACTTTTCTAGTTATGAAAACTTTTAGGGCATTTAGGGACCTCTAAGTGCCTCAAAATAAAGTTCAAAACTTTTTCTGACAGTTTCAAAAAAATAGAAACTTTAATATCTCGCAATCTATGTATGATCTTGGGTCAAAACTCACCTGAGATGTTTACTTGGAAGTTCTACACCTTTTGGGAAAATTTCAGGTCCATCCGAGCTCAAATGTAGGGTTCCTAAAAATAGTAAGTCCTACCATTTTTAGTCCTTTTAGAAACTCTGAAAGTTCTAAACCATTCTTTGAAATAAAGGGTATTTGAAAAGACTAAAACTGGGAAGAATAGTAACCTTCTATAGTTGCAAGGTTGATACACCTTCCTAACAGTATCATCTATACATAGTTGTACCTTATCTTTTGAAGTTCATGAATAGGTGAAGGTTGTCAAAGTGTTTTGATTGATGTTATGCATTGATATTATGAAGTCATGTATGTTACACTATTATATATATTGGCTCTTGTTAAAAAGCATTATTTGAGATATGAAGGAAAGTGTATAAGTTATAAAACTATCAAAGACACAAGGAATTGTACTGTAGAAGCTCAGGAGATTGTACTGCATTCTACCACAGATGAAGATATAGCCCTGAGGTTTGGAGGATAGATAGAGATAGCTATGAGGTATGTATGATCCAAGTTTCAAAGAATAAGAGTTACGACAAGGACATCTAGAGTCAGTAGACTGGAAATAGGGCTATCATAGTGTAAGGTGATCAGGTATGAAACTCAAAGCTACTGCATTTCACTGCATATGCATGTATGACTTGGTGGTTTGGAGATTATGTAAAGCAAAGATACAGCAATGACATATTTAGTTTTCAAAGGATATAAAGTACAACAAATTTTTCTAGAGTTAGCAAAGTGAGAACAAATCATGTTGTTATGTAAGGTTATTAGAGATAAAATAGAAAGCCACCACATTTCACTGTAATTTGATGTTTGGCTTTTCTATTTGAAAGACAAGTTCAAAAGGTTAGTATATATGCTTAGTTTAGGTCTCAAGTGTTTTGGATCATTGCAAGTGTGTTTTTCAATGTTTGATGTTAAGACACTGTAACCAGATTGTGTAAGGGATACTAGCATGAGTCTTTGATTGCTTGCTCTAGTAAGAAGAAGCATAAACTTGAAAGAGGAGTGTATGAGAAGGCTATACAGGTCATATAATTTTCATTGCATGAACTACATGAGGATATCTCTCTTCTTTGGTACTGCATAGGGTCTTGAGCTAAAGTAATGAAAGGATAAGTGTTGCGGAGCTAACATGGTATAATTGAGTGACTGTGCCATGTGTATGGAAGCATGCGCCAACAAGAAAGGTTGGGAGAAGGTAATTTGGGTCTAGTAGATCTCTTGATATGAACCACATTTTTGGGATTTCAATCCTACATTATTGCAGATGATTTGGGAGTTAATAAGAAAGGTCATTACACGTTTCAGGATACATGCTATATGAAGGTTGACAAAGTTGTTGTTTAGAAGCCTTATAGAGGATATATATGAAGGATAGAAGATTGTTTCAAGGTGTGTGAGCATGCGTGAAAAAGGTGAATGATCTAGAAATTGAGAAGTAACTCTAGAGGCTATGATGCATGATTCATAACAGAGTTAGTAGTGTGTTGCAGAAGTGCTTTTGAGTTTAGAAGATAGCAAAGATGATAGAGAAGAGGTGTTGAGGTTATCTAGATAAGTCAATATCATAGAGTTAAAGGAGATGATACTGTGTTGGTGATTAAACCATCAGAACTAGTCAAGTGTTTTGGTACAGAGGTTGTGCCTCATCTTGTAAGTGTTGTAAGTGTTGTAGCACTTTAGGGAGTTGGTGCTTCCTTTGGGTTGGTGCCCATAAAATTCATTGTAAACTTCATTTCTATTTGTGAGGTTGGATTTGGATAGTAGATCCAAGCAACTGGCTCACCATGGTTTTTCCCATCTCGGGTTTCCATGTAAATCTAGTGTTATGTGTGTATGTGCTCATTTGCTTTATGTGGTTTAAATGTTTAGTTTGGACTGAATGCATTTAAAAAGAAAGAATTTGAATAAGTATTGATTCACCCCCACTCTAAGTACCTCTGTGTGTTTAACAACAGTTGTTCCTCATCATCAAATTTAGAAATATTATTTCCAAGTTTTGTGTTCCACCAATTGTTAGATGAAATACCAGTGATCTAACAATTCAAGAATTTGCAAGTTTATGGGAAAATCTTGGTTGGAACATTAGAGCATGCATGTTTATTGAAGATATTTACCAAAATATTAAAATATTCCATAGGGGGTATTCAAAATAAAATAAAATAATTCTAAAGTAAAATAAAATAATTCTAAAGTAAAATAAAATAACTCTTATGTAAATAGAAATAACTCTTTAAATAGGTGGAAATGACGCTGATGCAGAGGAAGAGATGGGTCACTGGGGAAGAAGTTAATGTTAATTGTATGTCTTTCATTGACAACAAAATCAAGAATCCAGTGTTAAGGCAGTGGATGCTTCCTATGTGAGAATCATCCAAGAAGATGAATGGGTCGTTGGGGCTAGGTATACGCTCTGCAATGGCCAAGCTATTGTTGGACCCTAGCTATTCGAGAGGGAGGTGGAACACTTTTGATGTTGCATAGTCTTTGACCTGTGTAGCCATGCTCTCAACTGCTCCATGTTCATATCTTTTACATGATGATGTAGGGGATGTAAATCATCAAGTTGAGACCCATTTTGATTATATGTTGGAGCATTTTCATGCAATAAAAAGAAAGAAGATATGTTTAGAGCTTGTCGTGGAGGTGATTGACAAGAATGTACAAGTGGAGCTCCCAGAGGAGGCTATTCCTTTATTTTTTGAATGTTGCAACTCTGGAGAAGATGAAGATGATGGGAAGGAATCACCAGTAGTGAAGGAGAAAGTGGTATGCAAAAAATGTAACTGTGTGTGTGTGTTGTGGTGTCAGGGTTTGTGCAATTTGCCCTGACCCCTATTTGTTGGTTTATTTTTATACTATGAAATTTAGACTGTGATTGGGGGAAGAGTAGAATGGCGATGGCCAATTTTTGATAGTATGATAGCTCGGGTAGTATAATATATTGAATTTCTATTGATACCTTATCAACATTAATGACTATATGGACACATTATGATATATGGGTTTTGTCCCATTTTTTTTGACAGTTTTTGGACCTAAACCAGGTTATATAAACAAAAATAAAATAAAATAATTAAATAAGTGTAAAGTAAAATAAAAAACCCTTAAGTAACTAAAATAACCCATAAGTAAAGAAAAATAGTTCTTAGTATAAATATAATACAATAATTCTTAAATAATTTTAAAATAAATAAAATACTTCTTAATTAATTATTAACTAAATAATGTAAATAAAGTAATTCTTAAATAGTTCTAAAGTAAAATAAAATAATGTTAAGAAAATAAAATAATTCTTAACTAAATAAAATTGCTCTTATATAAATACAATAATTCAAGTGACTTTTTAGATAGATGTATTTAAGATATCTATACTAGTAAATATTACTTGACTTTTATTAAATTATTTGATATCATTTGATTTTAACTTTTCTTGTACATATTTTGATTTGATTTTAGATATAAGTGGTACAGATTTTGATTTGATTTTGGATATGAGTGATATTAACTTTACTATTTAGCCAATCACTCTTTTTTTTCAACATTACAAATTATGGTGATGAGAAAAATAAACCAAAATGACTAATTAATACTTGGACAAGATTATTTTAAAAGAATAATACAAAATACTGTAGTATCTAGATAAAGCCAGGTGCTAATAAAATAAAATAAAAATCTTAAAATATTTCTTACTTTTCATAATTTAAGGATATAGTGGAAAACCACCTATATGTCGAATCAAGTATGACTCATATCCATTATTCCACCCACTCCACCAAAAACAACTTTCAGTTATCTAACATAAAAATGAATTTGGCCACGTCCCTTCACCCTAATGTTTTTTATGCACGCCAGGGATCTTTGTAGTTAATATGCTCCACTTTCAGAAATTGAGGTTATCTTTGGCATTAAAAAAAAGGTGCTTTCTTTTCATTGAAGCCACTAGACATGCACTTTATTTAATAATGGAGTGTATGATTACCACCTTTAACTGACATCACCTTTAACTGACATTCATAAATCATAAGGTGTTTCTGTTCAAATATTTATTACAGCCTTCTTTATGAAATAAATCTTTTTGTAAGATCATAAACTTACAAGAAATCTTTTCTGAGCATGGATTTCTTTCTGTGTTAGTAATGGTTAGAAGTTTAGCTGCGTCTTATACAATGGGATTTAAAAGAACCAGTTGTTCCTTGGCCCTTCAAAAATCAAAGCCATACATGGCAATGATACTTACACAATTTGGGCATGCTGGGACAAATATTGTTATTAAAGTTGCTCTTAATGGAGGAATGAATCCCTTTGTTTTTGGGGTGTACAGGCATGCTGTTGCTACACTGTTAATGGCTCCCTTTGCATTTATTTTTGAAAGGTAATTCTTTTGATTGATCTTACAACAGCAAGCAATCATAAATTAAAGACTATTTTTTAAAGCCCTGAGGTTTCCTTTGAATGCTTGTTTTGAGACTATTTTTGATAACAGCCTCTTGAATTGCACTGCAGGAAGAAGCAACCCAAGGTGACCCTTTCTTTTGTATGTCAAATTTTAATGATAGGAATGGTGGGGTTAGTATAATCTTCTTTACAAAAGGATTTTTCTTTCTCATTGCTATCATCATGTTTAGGGACAATGTTAAATCTGAAATTGTGTTAATGTGTATTTTGCAGGCCTGTAATTGGACAAAATTTATACTATCTGGGCTTGAAATATACTACATCAACTTATGCCACAGCAATGCTGACCTTGGTGCCTGTTGTCACTTTTGTAATGGCTGCCATCTTAAGGTAATCCTTAATTCCAAGCCAAATTCAAATATATTTTAGATTCTATTTGCATTCCGTTTAATATTATATAAATTGGACTCCCTGTGTCTTAAGTTTTATCTTTGATGAAAAAATTATATAATTAATTTAGACTTAAAAATCAGTTGTTGGAGTTGATGATTGTACTAAAATACTTAAAATTAAATAAGAAGGATATGTGTACTTAGTTCTTAATTTGAGGATGAAATATAGAGTTGCATATGCACAAAATCAATTTTGTTGGTGTTTAAAAAATGATGTCTTTCATATGCTTATTGTCTTGGAATCATAATAGACATGGAGTTCCTTATGGATTAATCCTATGTGGTGCGAGGTCTTTGATATGCTCAATGTCTAGCAGATATCAAACTTCTACAACCTGATTTACTATAACCTCTAATATCTACATATAAATAAGGTCAAGTTCTCATAGGTCACCCCCCTTGATGGATTAGATTTACAGCCTTGGAAAAATACTCAAAGACAACATACAAAAGCATGTAGATAGCCTGTTTGCACATTCTGATGCAACAGATTCCTTTTAAACTCCAAATTGAAATGTTCCTAGAATGATTTTCTCCTTGAATGACCTTGCAAATCAATTGCACATTGAATGTCTTTATATACCAAAACATAACATGCCACACAAACTTGTACAATGTTAGCCCACAATAGCTAATAGAAAAGGGCAAGAACTTGGAAATTTCAATTTGAAAATCTAAACATTGAGGTCAATCGCAAGCCCCTTAGGATTGGACCCAAGCATTGCACAATTTACCCAATACAAGGGCAAATGCAAATCTTGGGATCAAGAATAGGTGCATGGAACTTTGGTTTGATAATAAGGAAAATATGTAGAAATAGGTGCAAATGAGATGGAGATAAGATCAAACATATGGGAATATGTATAAGTAGGAGTAAATGGGGATGGAAAAGGATTGGGGAAAGAGCCTAACTTAGCCCAAAAGTGTGTCACTTGTTGATATGTAATTGTATAAATTCATTGCATCAAAATAGGCCCAAAACTAAATGGGAATTCTGGCATGTATGCATATTTCACCCTTACCTTTTTTCCCCACTTTGAGATGCATATGTTCTAACATAAATAGCATTTTGAAGTATACACAAGACATTCTCAACCAACATACAAAGTAAATATTCATGTATGGGTGGATGCAAAAAGATGAGGGTCAAAAAAGAGGAAATGCTTTTGTGTTAAAAATGTTTGACACCCAAGAGTGGACACCCAAGGAAGACATATTTGGTCAAGTTTGATACCAATGCCTTATCAAAAATATGGTAGCCGTATATATCCAAACAAACATGAAACCCAATCTCAACAGACTAGATATCTAGTTATAATGGATTAGATATATGGTTGGTACCAAAAAACTTCATTTTGGTCAATATGGCTTTAAACAACTTTATATTTCTACTTTTATAACAAAATTGATGGATTTTGTAGAGGAGAATGTCTTCTTTCAAATATATATAAAAATAATAATTTCTAAACCTAAATTATGATTTTTCAAACATAATTTCTAAAAAAATAAAAAAGTATACTTGTCCTTTTTTAATAACTTTTGACTTTAATTTTTTAAATTTTTTTAATTATATGAGCCCAAACTAGACATTATTCTATACACATTATAAAATCATGTTACAATTATTTTAGGTCAAATTAAGGGGGTCGTACATGAGGGGTTTGGAATTTATACCTTAATCCTACTAATTTATTAATTTAAAAAATATATTTGATAAATAATTATAAAATATTTCTCCCAATCCTCAATATCAATTCCATTTGTTTACAAAAAAGATTTTGAAAGATACTTTCATTTACCACTTTTTGGGCAGGTCGTACAAGTGTATGCTTTTGCTTTTGTCAAAGTTGAACAAAATGTTACTTTTTACATTTTTTATTTAACCAAATTTTATCATCTAGGTATTATAGTAAATTACATATTTGAAAACTAGAAACAAAATCTTATATTTCATATTTTACACCATGTTAATATACTATCTAGAAGTTCTTCAAATTTTTACCCCAAGTATGATGTAGCACACAACATACACTCAATACATTTTTGCCATTAATCATGTGAGATCCAAATATCTGAAGACTAGAACATAAAAAACTTCTATTCATCAACTCTGCCGCTACAATGAGAGAAAACTCTCTTATATCCAAGAAAACAAAAAAAACAAAAAATTACCTTTTTTGGCAGATTTCGACAATTGTCAGATTTTGCCATTTTAGGTAATTTTACAATCATATCTTGAGAATCTAGTTTTTTCCTAAAAAACTCATAAAGCTAAGGTAGGACGAAAAAACAACTAACATCCTAAATTCGAAACATGAGTTTCGAGTTATTAAAAAAAGCAACTTTTAAAAAACTAGAAAAAAACACTAATTTGTCATTTTGAGGGCCAAGATGAAAGTTTCAAGCCCCAAAAAAGTGCCAAGACGAGGTCCAACCACTAGGGTGGGTTGGGAAACCACTGGCCACCTCATAACACATCCACCTGTAAAATTTCATAGAAAACCCACATCCGAGTCAAAAGTTATGACCTCAAGAAGTCCCTGCATCATTATAGCTAAGTTTAAGTTTTAGGCAAAAAATTTGGTCATTTTAGACCCTTATTACATTGTACTCACTCATATAAAATGATATGTGATCTATGTAAAGTAATGGGCTAATCTTGAATTCTTCATGTGTTCCTTTTCTAAGAATGAGTGCTTTGTAAGAACTTGTAAAATAGATAAAAGATATGCAATGAGTAGCTTATATTCCACAAGAAAAGATAGGCACAAGGTGCTAGTTAATTTAACTATCTATGGAAAATGAGAAGGTGAGAGAGAAGGGTTAGAAAATTTTCCTTTACAAAAAGTGATATTGTAATGATGTGGATCCCCTTAGGGGTGATAAATGTAGTTTTATCAATGGAAGTAATGTGGTATGCTCGATGACAATGATGTGATTTTCTCAATGATAGTGATATGGTCTTCTCGATGAAAATGATGTGATCTACTCTATAGAAATAATGATCAATAAAACTTTACTCATGTGCAGGTGTATAAGTGCAATCAAGATCCATCTAGGTATAGTGATAAGTCTTTGTGTAGGCATAGTGATGCAGAGCCGTAGTGGAAGCACTTAAAATAGCACAGAATATCGAACCACTGTAGTGGTTGAACCATTGAACTAATGCTTGCTATCATACCGAAGTACTAAACACCAAACTTCACCATTGGCTAGACTGGCTTCTTCGGCCAAACTTTAATCTAGACTCCCGATACACCAATGGATTGAACTCTTCGCTGAGACTTATGACCGTCGGCCTAACATTAGTTCAATCTTTCGATATCTTATCTCATGCTGACAGGTTCAACATAAGGGTTTGACTTCAGTGGGACTTTAAACATTGACAGGACTTTATTTCTCTTTGTTGATATGCTGATAGGTTCAACTTGTATAAACATAACATGACTTTCAATTGCCGGTTCCCTTACCACTATTACCAGTCACTATTTGGATCTTACGAAATGCACATTCTCTCATACAACCTCTGATATACAATTGCAGGATACACACAAATTGATACTCGCATACAAATGCGATATATACACAAATTGCATATTCAGTGACTAAACATGAATCTTAAGCCGATAACCTTCTCAGCAACATTTTTAACCAAATAACACACAGAAACAACTAACATACAGAACAGAAAACAAACACTACGGAGGTCATTCCACTGATTTCGAAGAAATCTCAACCAGTGGAATGATTCCAATCTACATTCCTCTAATTAGACCAAGAACAAAACTTCTTTTTTATTTCTTCCTCAGAATATACATACAATCTTCTTTTCTCTCTGTATGTTCTGCGAATATAGACCCAACTATTTAAAGACTTATTCGGTAGTTACACAAGTGGAAAGCGAACCACCTCTACCATTCAGTTACATTCCTACAGTTCAGTTACAATTCTTTTAATGACATGCTATACAATCTTTCAATATTATGCTATTAGTCGGCCAACAAGGTGCTAAGGCCCTTACAATATGACATTTGGACAAAACATAAAATGCATAGAATCCTCCAGATTCTCAATGTCTCAGGGTGCTCCTGCACCATACAACCAACCAACAAAGATTTCCAAGTCTCTTGGAAATGTACCTGCAAACAAAACTACCTTTTTCCTGCATCTCTGTCTGGATTCATCTTCTTCAGCTTTAGGTTTCCAATCTGTAGATCAATGGAACAGTGACCAACCAACCAACAAAATCAAACTACCATCATTTTAGAGTATCTTCAGGCTCCTTCTACTCCCATCAGTGGAGTACTCTTCAGGATTCAACCTCAAGTGCTTCTTCAATTAGGTATCCATCTTTCTCACTACCTTACCACACAACTCACCAACTCAACAAACCATCCATATTACCCAATAGCAGATCTTGGTGATGCACTACCACTCTCTCCTCAGTGGCCTCTCTCTGAATCCTCTTCTAGCCAAATCTCTATTGGAGAATGGTCATGACAGACCTCCTCTTGTCTGCCCACACATAACCTCAGAAACCTCCTTGTAGCTAGATGGAACAAGCACCTGCAACCAAACAACTTAGCAACACACAATCCAAAACTTTTAGCAAGGTCCTGGTGTGGATTGCCTCCTTCGGTGGTCTATCTACACACTCAAGATCTTATAGCTCTTCACCTACCTTCTCAATGACAGGAAACAAATACACAACTCCTTCAGATACCAAATCTTTTGCCAGATCTTTCACTAGCTCTTATACCAATTTGAAGCAAAGCCACAGTGGAAGTACTTAAAACAACACAAAATATTGAACCACTATAGTGGTTGAACCATTGAACTAACGCTTGCTGTCATACCGAAATACTAAACACCAAACTTCACCGTCGGCCAGACTTGCTTCTTCGGCCAAACTTTAATCTAGACTCCCGATACATCAATGGATTGAACTCTTCGCTGAGACTTATTACTGTCAGCCTAACATTAGTTTGATCTTCTGATATCTTATCTCATGCCGACAGGTTCAACATAAGGCTTTGACTTCAGTGGGACTTTAAACATCGACAAGACTTTATTTCTCTTTGCCGATATGCTGATAGGTTCAACTTGTATAAACATAACATGACTTTCAATTGCCGGTTCCCCTACCACTATTACGATCAGTCACTATTTGCATCTTACGAAATGCACATTCGCTCATACAATCTCTGATATACAATTGCAGGATACACATAAACTGATACTCGCATACAAATGTGATATACACACAAATTGCATATTCAGTGACAGAACATGAATCTTAAGCTGATAACCTTCTCAGCAACATTTGTAACCGAATAACACACAAAAACAACTAACATACAAACTAACACTACAGAGGTCATTCCACTAATTTTGAAGAAACCTCAACCAGTGGAATGACTCCAATCTACATTCCTCTAATTAGACTAAGAACAAAACTTCTTTTTTATTTCTTCCTCAGAATATACATACAATCTTCTTTTCTCTCTGTCTATTCCTCTTTGTCTGTTCTGCGAATATAGACCCAACTATTTAAATACTCATTTGACAGTTACACAAGGTAGAAAGTGAACCACCTCTGTCATTCAGTTACATTCCTACATTTCGGTTACAATTCTTTTAATGACATGTTATACAATCTTTCAATATTATGCCGTTACTCGGCCAACATGGTGCTAAGGCCCTTACAATATGACATTTGGACAAAACAAAAAATGCATAGAATCCTCCAGATTCTCAATGTCTCGAGGTGCTCCTGCACCACATAGGTTGTCTAAAATTTCAACATAGGAATTAACTAGTGATAATATATGCCCCTTCAATTGGTTGCATCCATCAATTGCAAGGAATTGGGGGAGAGGAAAAATGATAAGTTAAAATGAAGGTAATAAATAAGATGTAAACATGTAAGCACATATAACATCATGTAACATCTACCAAATTTCATAAGTAACATAGTGTGGCAATCAAGTAGAAGAATATCATATGATAGGCATAAAAGGAACATATAATGGAGATAAACATTAAGGTACATAAGAAAAGGTTGCCCCCAATATAGAAAAAAGATAAGGATATAGAAGTAAGCACATAAGAAATTAGTATCAAGACACATGATAAAATTGCACCCCTCGTATAGGAAAATAAAAGGGTAAGAATAGCCCTAAAGGTGGGATAAGGAATCATGTAAGTACATATATAGCATTGGGAAGGCATGGTTATCCCAATGTAATAGGATAGCTCTAGGAATATGATACGACATGTGAACACAAAATAGCATACAAAAGACACGTTGTACCCAAAATAAGATATTTTTAGAAGCATGATAAGGAAATGACAACACAACATGGCAACATGAGATATAAGCAATGAGCATAGGGAGTGAGTGCATGATCATGATGGGCCAAACAATACCTCAAAGTGGCAATGAAAATGCTAAAAAATAGACTTCAGCAACTTCACGTGAAAAATCAAATGGGTTACCTACATAATTTGAAAAATAAGTAGAAATAAAATTTGTAGGAAATTGAATGTAGTTTATGGGCTACTATTTTTTTTGAAAAAAAAAATATTTGGTGAAAATTGTATATTTCAATGAGGCACTACTAAATTTTTTGAAAAAAAGTAAAAAGTAGGTGTCATTCCGGCCAACCTAACTATGAGAAAAAAAAATTGAATCTTTAGATACAAGTAGAGGACACATGCCCGGATGTGAGGCATATTTTTATTAATTTTTTTGGTAAGTAAATAGTTAGTTATGAATTTTTTACTACAACTTTTTAAAAATATTAAAAAGTAATTTTCCAGCCAACCTAACTTGGTCAAAAAAATATGAAATTCAAATTTTTTTTTATACATATAGCTAACAAAGTGTAGAGTATGATGCAACTTTTGGATTTGAAAAAGGTCAAATGGTTTGAAAGTTATGGATGTTTTTCAATCAGTGTGTCTCTCAGGAATTTAAACATAGTGTAGGTAGAAAATTATTAATAATTACCTATTAAAATTATAATCAAACATATATTATATTTTTAGAATCCTGACAATGTCCCGAATATACCCTTTTGATTTTATCAAATTTGGATAAAAAAAGTTCGTCAGCATCAAGGATGAAGTCAAGGAAAATCTGTAAAAACATATCAATTCTTCATTCATGTGGAAAAGGCAGGTTTATATTCCCAAGCCTAAATTTTGGGGGGAAACTTTTTTAAATCAAAATGGAGGAAACAAATATCTATTTTCCCAAAACAAATATCCATTTCCAAAATAGATATCAGTTTTGGAAACGGATATCTATTTTGAAAACACCTACCAACCTTATATCCGAGCCTAAAAAAGTGTTTCATGATTTTGGCTAACACATTCACGTGATTTTTTCCTCTATTGCCACTATTTGGCCCATCATGATCTTGCACTCACCCTAGGAGAATAAGATTAAAAATAGGATAAGCTCATAATATAGTGGCATGATAAGGGTCATAATTAGTAATAACTTTAATAATAGACTCATATACTTATAAAATTTTGGTGAATCATATCCAATTGCATTAATTTTTATGGTGAATCAATGCTTAGTTTGGGGGAAAAATCTCCATGGAAAATTTATGCACATTGGAAAACAATCTTGTTTTTACTTGGTGAATTATAGACTGATTTATAAAAGAAAAATAATTTATTAGATGAATTATCAACTAATACAAAAATAAAATAATTTTTGGATGAAGAATTGACTAGTTTTAAAAAATTACATAATTTAGATGGAAAACATATTATGATGCAAATGGATATAATTTAATTTATTTGGTGAATTATCAACTTGAATTATCTTATATTTTGTATTGTTTGATGAACAATTATTAATGACTTAAGTTGTATTCTGTAAGAAAATTCTAACAAACCCACATTTAGGGATACAATTTTTAGAATAGGCCTCCATTTGTTAGATTTGTTGACATTAAAGGCTCCCATCACAAAATCCAATATTAGAACATGTCCTATGTTACACTCTAACTCAACTCCTAGGTCTAAGAGTAATTAATTCAAGGTGATAGGCCAAGTAATTATATTTTTTGTGGGTTCCATGTTGGTAGTTCCAAATGTAAAGTGAAGGGAGAAGTGTCAATCAACCATTAGGTGAGCATTGTCCCACTCACTATTAATAGAAACATCTCCTCTTGAATCCTAGTCTTTTGTCTTCAGGTCTTTTTTTATTTTAGTATTTTGGTAACCAAGAGTAATATCCTTGTATTTTTATTTTTTCTTCTAATATAAATGTGCTTTTTCCAAATTTTCATTGTTTGAGTTTCTTGATTGGTGAATAAATAATTCAATTACATTTTAGATTTTTCTAATGAACTTAAAAATTTTGAAAAGAAAAAGTTGAATATAAATATCAAAACTATAGTAAATCACATTATAAAAAAGATCATTTGAGAATCAAAATAATTGTAATGCCCCACCATGGAATCCCTAGAGAGTTAATTTTAACCAAGCAATCAAAAGGTGATTTTTTTTATTAAAATAGAAGTAATGATAGCAAAGCATAACATGCTCTAATAGCAACAAGTTAAACTAACATCTCTAGGGAATACATAGCTGCATTATTGAAATCATACATAGCTCTTTCAAATAAATTAAATAAGTCAAACTAACATCTTTAATTCCATCATCAGATAAATACATCAACATTTTGCAATAAAGATTACAAGTGCAAATAGTTTATCCTACAAGAGGAATTACATAACTTCATTGATACAAAAGCTCTTTTCCTAAATACATCAAATTACCTAATGAATTCCACTGATACAAAAGATCTAGATACAAATAATACAATATCTGTCTTCAATTTATAGGTGCAAAACTGGAATCATGAGAGATACATCCATGAGCCACGGCACCAAAAAACCAATGGAAGAATGCACATCCACCCGACCATGTGGAACCCTAAGGTCCACCCTCTGTGCTAAAAGATAACATAAGGTCCCACTACAACAAACAGTCAGGTAGACAATAGACTATAAGGAACAAGGACACCACATGACACCAACAACACAAGTCAATATAACAAGCATCTCAATAGCACTTCCAGAGGTAACCACACTAGGGAATGCTAGGCTGCAGTAGGGGTGAGTGTCATCGCATGGTCCTAACATGGGTTACCCTGACAGTCTCTAGCTAGACATCAACCCGCATCCATGGGTTACCCTAACAGTCTCTCGCTAGGCACCGACCCCCATCTATGGTTACCCTGACAGTCTCTCACTAGACATCAGCCCCATAGGGTGACACATGCGAAACCAACATTCCTTTCATAAGGACAAGGAAGTTGATCTTGCCAACTAGGCCTTCTCATCCCATCTTGACCCTAAACAAGCACCTAAGCCATGAGTGAGGCATACTTTATCTAGATTAATGTGATTAACTACCCAACCCCTTAATTCATTAATTATATTATCACTTGATTACCAACTTCCAATGGGTTATCATGGGTAGCCACTTTGGGCCACGACCCCACATTGAAAGACACTACCATACCTGCATCTAGAAAACCCTATCCATCAAGCAAGACATTGACCATCTTTACAATAAATGCTCAAATACAATGCAAGGCAATTACCCTCTTGCATAGTCAATATAATCACATGTATAGGTACACTGAGCAAGGCACAACCATCTTGAACATGTATCATTCCAAGATGAATAAGAAACCATATTTTAAGAATGCATTTCATTCAACTCACAAGATGCACACATAGCCAACCCCCACACAAACATACTCTCCTAGGCCTCTGGAATCAACCTATTAAACTCATCTCCCCAAGTCACAAAAATCTTACATAAGATGTATCCAGATGACATTCAACTTTAACAAATCCATAAGCTCATAATCTAGAAATCAAGACATATGGCCTAATATAGACAAAAACTCTTTGCTTAACAACCATGAAGACATTCCTTGGTTAAGACATTATTTACAACAATATTCATAATTAAGAAATCATCATCTCCAGTAAGCTAGTTTCTATGATTTTCTAGTATTAAATTGCAACCTTAAGTAACAAAATGCTAAATATTTGATTTATCTAGCAAAATATTGAAATTACCACTTAGTCAATATTAAGAGATAAAAAGTCATCTTAAATCGAAATCATGTTTCTAATGAAGGGGTTATCTAACAACATACTATTCTAACCTTTAGCTCAACCCCATTCAATCCCTCAATCCAAACTAGGCATACTACTATGCATTCCATATCCTAGCATGGCTTAACTTTAGGTTATTAATGACTTTTAATATTTATTAGATTATATGGAAATTCCAAGAGTATCTAGACTATCACAAATTTATTCAGTTCCTAATTAAATCATTCTAATCCAACAATAAGTCAATCTATCTCATCAACTTTTCATAAATATAATAATTATTAACTATACAATAATTAAATATTCTAATTATTAACAATACACTAGCATAATGACCATTAAGCCATAACATAGATCAAATAATTTAATTTGAATTTAAGAAATTATTCCTATATTATTCACTAACAATAAAACTATACCACTATTCAATTAGCTTAATTTGATAAAAGATTTAAAGACAATTGTGGATATTACTTCTTTGCCTAACAAACTCTACCAAGCTCATAATACTTAGGGCATCAAAAGAGATGTCATTTAGTGAAACGAGAAGATCATAGGATATGCACAAAAAGGATCTGTTGAACAACATTAAAAAATTTCAAGCAAATACAATTAGCAGGTGCGAATGGATTCGCTATAACAGATTTAGAAACTATTAGACAAATGTAATTAACAGGTATAGAACCAGCAGCAGTTAACAAGGATGAGCATTGTACCTACTTCAATCACAGTTGAAACCCTTGTTGTATTATACCTCTAGTTGATTATTATGTATGCATGGTTGACCCTCTGGCCTGTGCAGCTATTTTGTGGATCTCCTAAACTTGTTACGATGCCAGTTAAACCTTTAGTGGCTGAGTGGGCGAACATTTGATAGTTTTGCAATGCCAAAATCTACAACCAACTTCCTATCTACATACACGAGTATATGAATTTGGAAACATAATATGAACATCTAGACTAGGTACAGAATTGTTAGATAGAAAAGTTGGCAAAGTTCTATATGTCCAATAAGAAAGAAAAGTGGACTCACAGACAACTTCCAGCAGAATCTCTATACGTATCTAGACCTCATTGTCATTATCATGCAAATGATGCAAAGAATACCGAACACTTGCACCCAAAAGACTTATAGTGATTATGCTAATAGGAATTGCAACAAATTTAGAAGGTTTTCTAGTGAGAATGATTTACGGTGTGAGACAATACTAAGAACTACAATGCTCACAAGCACTGATAGAAATAGCTGACGAGTTCAAAAAAATTTCTAACATAAATGTCTTAGGGCATAAGACAAAGCATGCAGGTTTGATTTTAAGCAAAATGTGAACTAATTAATGGAATGCCTCAAATAGAGGTTATCTTAAGGAATGCAATGATTGTAGAATCACACAAAAATGGGTCCATTGAAACAATATCAAAAACCTTCAAACCTTTGACATTCAGTCAGATATAACAGTTAGAAATCTCTCCATTAGGGATGCATGCAAAAGAATAGACAAGGCACAAGAATTATTTAGCTAAATGACATAGGGAGATATCATTTCATGGAATGAAAAGGTCAACGAAAGATATTATTTAGCATCTTGAAGCATACCCACAGGTCAACGAAAGAAGGTTTAGGCTGAACTATATAACTCATAAAAGTTTAAAGAATGCATGCCTGAAACAGGAGATATGATTCAAAGGCGGTGACTTGATAAGAGAAGACAAAAGAGTATAGATATACTTGGTTAGAGTTGATCAACTCAACCATAGCAGTAAGATCCTTTTCAGATTTCAATAAAAATAAAATGAAGTTTTCATTTCAAATACTATTTTAACTCATACCTATTGGTTCAGTGAGCAATACTATGTGGTTTCTGTGTTCAATCCTGTAGCATCCTTCATAGAATATCCCCATGAGAAAATGGTGTCCTACCTCTCAAAACTATCCTCCTTCCCCCAAAATCTAAAGAGTCCCCCTTCAAAAATATCCACCCCCTCACAAAAATAGCCAATTACAATAAATTCCCATTCCATATTCTCTCATTACAGAACCCCACTCTCTTCCAAAATAAAATTCATTCAATTTCCATGTCTAGACAGATTCTACAAATCTGATTATTTATCATTCACTCACGACAACTCACCAAACAAATTAATTCATGAATATAAAAATAATGTATTAAATAATTACACAAATAAATCTCTTCAATCAAGAAGATAATAAATGTTTATAATTTATTTATTATTATTAATTATTATTATTAGCTATTAAAATTATTAATTTAATTTCTATTTGAGAATAAATATTTAATATTTCTTAAAACTAGTTTTATTTATTTAACAACATAGATTAATAATATCTATTTATTGAAACAATAAACCAACAATAAACAATTCAAAAACAACATACCAAACATTTCTGCCCACAACACACTATAGAACAATAGAGACTCACAACCATGCTCCACACCAACCAAACTGATGGAACACAAGACTGAGAACTCATATTCATCAAGAATGATAACAAATGAGGGACCTCATGTTATCTCCATTCCACAACTTCCATTGGTATGAAGGCATGCTCAAACCTGCCAATTCAAGTGGAGTCGATGCCTGGTACATGTAATCCTGCAGCAAATGGAAGAGTCGAATACAATATATATATATAGACACACTATGATAGGGAATCGTAGCGTAGCAGGGTACTCAACATGAGTAATGCTACATTGTCCCTTCACAAAACACATCACAAAGATCTACATCAAGCAAGTTCATCAATAACTAATCAACAATGTCATCATAGTAAACATCAATGATAACATCACAACAATGATCAAATAACACAGAAAGCATAAAATTAATCCACAACATCTAATATGTCCATAAGGCTGTCATAGCATAGACATAATCACCAGTAGCCAAATGTCATCAAAGCAGTAGGTCTAATCAGCAACTAGATAACATCAACTAACATCATAACAGTAAGCCTACCATCAACATGTCTAACATACCCTAAGTATTATGAGTATTTTACCTTCATCTTCATGCTCCTTAGCCCGACCACCTACACATCCAAGGTGAGAATGGAGGGGCACTACATTCCCCCCACTAAAACTTGACTTACTCCTGGAAGTCACAGACTAGAGTGGAAGCATAACATATTAGTATTGTAATTTTCTATTTCCAACATACACATCCATATTAAGCAATTGTTCATAAGATAGGCACAATTGTTCAATAAAGACAATAAGAACATCAATTCTTTACCTTTAGGACATATCATGTGATCTACTTATATCTAATCACATATTTGGAGAATTTCATATGATTTAGAGAATTGCATTCACATATAATCAAGGAAAAATACATCTCATAACTTATTTCTACTATGCTTCCAACTAATCACCAACCATGCAAAGTGCAATTCTCCCCAGAGTCCTCCCTTGAACATACTATCAGTGGTTCGAAATGAACATGATAGAAACAACACTTAACACGAATCGGGGCCAACAAAAACAAACATTCAGAATAGACACCATAGAAATTTTACAAATAAATGCAAAGCCAAGTGGCAAAATAATTAAATCCAACCTTAAGTCACAAAGTGCCAGCAATTTCCAACAATAAGTCAAGTATAAAGAAAGAGTTTTGGTGACCACTCCTATCATAAGAAAGTTCAAAGAATGAAAATTCATTGTTAACCCCCAACAACACATGAAACAACTGTAAAAAATTGCAAAACATCCAAACTACAAAACAAATTCACATCACGATGTGACTAATTTTAGCCTCAAAAAGGGAGTATCCGCTACACAACACTCAAGGACACAAGTTCTAGAATGCGTTAAAGAATGTACACCATACACATAGATAATTAAGTTATCTACATTCTCATATCTAAGCACCATTTATACAAAGATTCAAAGCAACATAGTCGCTTCTTATTTACAAACAACTTATATTCTTAATACGGTACAATTCCCTTTTACTAAGCTATGAAAATAGGCAATTACGTCCTTATGCAAGATGATATTTACATAGGACACGTGTGATGTCACACACAAGAATAATTGATAACTATAATTGACTTATAATATCACATTTATGATCTCAGGGGTCCAATGCAAGCTCCAATTTGATCTCCTACACACGATTCTCACACAGGCATACAAAATGATAACTTTCATAAATCACAACAATTCTTCCATATGAGGTCATGACCAACTAGGAAATAGATATAGATTATCAAGAAACCAAGTAATGATACCCCAAACATGACAACATCGCATAACCACATGACTCGTGATACATGATAACACCAAATGATTAAATCATTCCATTACTAGTATATATATAAAAACAATGCAATTAACATAAAGGTGGTATGGTGCTTGCATACACATAGCTAAACATAACTCTCAAGTATGATTACTTCACCAAACTCAGGAACCCGAAACACCACTTTCTTTACACAACACCCCATGTAGAACGGGTACAGGATATTCACATCACTAGAGGGAAAATACCACACTTCTAATTGCTTGCACTAACCGTAACCATGCTTCTTTCTTCTAAAGCACTAGAGATCACAAGAGGAACTCAAGGCCTCAACAAATCAGCAAACACTAACATTCAGGAAACTCATATTGTCAAATATATCAACACATTATCATAAAAGAGGGAGAGAGAGAACACATAGACACATAAGTAAAACAAGGCATAAAGAATTTATTTCCTCCAGAATCAAAGAGCAAGTCCGTAAACTTATCAACTTTTAATATCATACTAATACACACAGGTGGAAGGTACTATTACCAACTCACCACAAAGAGAAAATCGCTTAACCTAGAGAAACAACAACAATCCAAAGGTCTCAATGTTGCAACCTGGCTCTGATACCAAATGTAATGCCCCGCCATGGAATCCCTAGAGAGTTAAGTTTAACCAAGCAATCAAAAGGCAATTTTTTTTATATTAAAATAGAAGTAATGATAACAAAGCATAACATGCTCTAATAGCAACAAGTTAAACTAACATCTCTAGGGAATACATAGCTACATTATTGAAATCATACATAGCTCATTCAAATAAATCAAATAAGTCAAACTAACATCTTTCATTCCATCATCAGATAAATACATCAACATTTTGCAATAAAGATTACAAGTGCAAATGGTTTATCCTACAAAAGGAATTACATAACTTCATTTATACAAAATCTCTTTTCCTGAATACATAAAATTACATAATGAATTCCACTGATACAAAAGATCTCGATACAAATAGTACAATATATGTCTTCAATTTACAGGTGCAAAACTGGAATCATGAGAGATACATCCATGAGCCACGGCACAAGAAAACCAATGGAAGAATGCACATCCACCCAACCATGTGGAACCCTGAGGTCCACCCCCTAGCTAGGAGATAACATAAGGTCCCACTACAACAAACAGTCAGGTAGACAATAGACTATAAGGAACAAGGACAACACATGACACCAACAACACAGCTCAATATCGCAAGCATCTCAACAATACTTCCAGAGGAAACCATACTAGGGAATTATAGGATGCAGTAGGGGTGAGTGTCATTGTATGGTCCTAACATGGGTTACCCTAATAGTCTCTAGCTAGACATCGGCCCGCATCCATGGGTTGCCCTTACAGTCTCTTGCTAGGCGCCATCCCCCATCTATGGTTACCTTGACAGTCTCTCACTAGACACCGACCCCATAGGGTGACACATGTTGAACGAACATTCCTTTCGTGAGGACAAGGAAGTTGATCTTGCCAACCAAGCCTTCTCATCCCATCTCAAGCCTAAATGAGCACTTGAGCCATGAGTGAGGCATAATTTATCTAGATTAATGTAACTAACTACCCAACCCCTTAATTCATTAATTATATTATCACTTGATTACCAACTTTCAATGGGTTATTCTGGGTAGCCACTTTGGGCCCCTGCCCCACATTGAAAGCCACTCCCCTACCTGCATTGAGAAAACCCTATCCATCAAGCAAGACATTGACCATCTTAACAACAAATGATTAAATACAATGCAAGGTATTTACCTTCTTGCATAGTCAATATAATCACATGTATAGGTACACTGAGCAAGGCACAACCAACTTGCACATGTATCATTCCAAGATGAATAAGAAACCATATTTCAAGAATGCATTTCATTCAACTCACAAGATGCACACATAGCCAACCCCCACACAAACATACTCTCCTAGGCCTTTGGAATCAACCTATTAAACTCATCTCCCCAAGTCACAAAAATCTTACATAAGTTGTATGCATATGACATTCATCTTTAACAAATCCATAAGCTCATAATCCATAAATCAAGGCATATGGCCTAATACAGACAAAAACTCATTGCTTAACAACCATGAAGACATTCCTTGGTTAAGACATTATTTACAACAATATTCATAATTAAGAAATCATCATCTCTAGTAAGCTAGTTTCTATGAATTTCTAGTATTAAATTGCAACCTTAAGTAACAAAATGCTAAATATTTGATTTATCTGGCAAAATATTGAAATTACCACTTAGTTAATATTAAGAGATAAGAAGTCATCTTAAATCAAAATCTTGTTTCTAATGAAGGGGTTATCTAACAACTATACTATTCTAACCTTTAGCTCAACCCCATTCAATCCCTCAATCTAAACTAGGCATACTACTATGCATTCCATATCCTAGCATGGCTAAACTTTAGGTTATTAATGACATTTAATATTTATTAGATTATATGGAAATTCCAAGAGTATCTCGACTATCATAAATTTATTTAGTTCCTAATCAAATCATCTTAATGCAACATTAAGTGAATCTATCTCATCAACTTTGTACAAATATACTAATTATTAACTATACAATAATTAAATATACTAATTATTAACAATACATTAAAATAACAACCATTAAGCCATAACACATATCAAATAATTTAATTTGTATTTAAGAAATTATTCCTATATTATTCAGTAACAATAACACTATACCACTATTCAATTAGCTTAATTTGATAAAAGATTTAAAGACAATTGTGGATATTACTTCTTTGACTAATAAACTCTACCAAGCTCATAATACTTAGGGCATCAAAAGAGATGTCATTCAATGAAATGAGAAGATCACGGGATATGCACAAAAAGGATCTATTGAATGGCATTAAAAACTTTCAAGAAAATGCAATTACCAAGTGCGAATGGATTCGCTATAACGGATTTATAAACTATCAGACAAATGCAATTAATTGGTATAGAACCTAGGGTGGTTAACAAGGATGAGCATTGTGCCTACTTCAATCACGGTTGAAACCCTTACTGCATTATACCTATAGTTGAGTATTATGTGTGCATGGTTAACCCTTTAGCCCATGCAGCTATTTTGAGGACGCCCTAAACTTGTTACGGTGCTAGTTAAACCTTCGATGGCTGAGTGGGTGAACACTTGATAGATTTTCAACGCCAAAATCTACAACCAACTTCCTATCTACATACGCGAGTATATGAATTTGGAAACATAATATGAACATCTAGACTAGGTGTAGAATTGTCATATAGAAAAGTTGGCAAAGTTCTATATGACCAATAAGAAAGAAAAGTGGACTCACAGACAACTTCCAACAGAATCTCTATATGTATCTAGACCTCATTCGATTAGCTTCAACAAAAGTAAGAGGATCATAGCCTATTGCTATTATCATGCAAATGATGCAAAGAATACCGAGCACTTGCACCCAAAAGACTTACAATGATTACATTGATAGGAACTACAATGAATTTAGAAGGTTTTCTAGTGAGAATGATTTACGACATGAGACAATACTGAGAACTACAATGCTCACAAGCACCGATAGAAATAGCTGACGAGTTCAAAACATTTTCTAACTTAAATGTTTTAGGGCATAAGACAGAGCACGCAGGTTCAATTTTAAGCATAATGTGAACTATTTAATGGAATACCTCAAAGGGAGGTTATCTTAAGGAATGCAATGATTGCAGAATCACACAAAATGGGTTCATTGAAACAATATCAAAAACCTTCAAACCTTTAACATTCAATCAGATATAATAGTTAGAAATCTCTCCATTAGGGATGCATGGAGAAGAACACAAAAGGCACAAGAATTATTTAGCTAAATGACATAGGGAGATATCATTTCATGGAATGAAAAGGTCAACGAAAGATATTATTTAGCATCTTGAAGCATGCCCATAGGTCAATGAAAGAAGGTTTAGGCCGAAGTGTATAACTCATAGAAGTTTAAAGAATGCACGCCTAAAACAAGAGATATGATTTGAAGGCGGTGACTTGATAAGAGAAGACAATAGAGTATAGATATACTTGGTTAGAGCTGATCAACTCGACCATAGCAACAAGATCCTTTTCAGATTTCAATAAAAATAAAATGAATTTTTCATTTCAAATAATATTTTAACTCGTACCTATTGGTTCAGTGAGCAATACTTAGTAGTTTCTATGTTGAATCCTGTAGAATCCTTTATAGAATATCCCCCATGAGAAAATGGTGTCCTACCTCTCAAAACTATCCTCCTTCCCCCAAAATCTAGAGAGTCCCCCTTCAAAAATATCCACCCCCTCACAAAAATAACCAATTACAATAAATTCCCATTCCATATTCTCTCGTTACAGAACCCCACTCTCTTCCAAAATAAAATTCATTCAATATCGACCTCCAGGTAGATTCTACAAATCTGATTATTTATCATTCACTCATGACAACTCACCAAACAAATTAATTCATGATTATAAAAATAATGTCTTAAATAATTACACATAAATAAATCTCTTCAATCAAGAAGATAATAAATGTTTATAATTTATTTATTATTATTATTGTTATTATTAGGTATTAAAATTATAAATTTAATTTCTATTTGAGAACAAATATTTAATATTCCTCGAAACTAGTTTTATTTATTTAACAAAATAGATTAATAATTTCTATTTATTGAAACAATAAACCAACAATAAACAATTCAAAAACTACATACCAAACATTTCCGACCACAACACACTACAGAACAACAGAGACTCAGAACCGTGCTCCACACCGACCAAAAAGATGGAACCCAATACTCAGAACTCATCCTCATCAAGAATAATAACAACTGAGGGACCTCATGTTATCTCCATTCCACAACTTCCATTGGTATGAAGGCATGCACAGACTTGCCAATTTAGGTGGAGTCAATGCCTGGTACCTACAATCCTGTAGCAAATGAAAGAGTCGAATACAATAAAGATATAGACACACTGTGACAGGGAATCACAGCATAGCAAGGTACTCAACATGAGTAATGCTACACTATCCCTTCACAAAACACATCACAAAGATCCACATCAAGCAAGTTCATCAATAACTAATCAACATTGTCATCATAGTAAACATCATTGATAACATCACAACCATGATCAAATAACACATAAAACATAAAATTAATCCACAACATCTAATATGTCCATAAGGTTGTCATAGCATAAGCATAATCACCAGTAGCCAAATGTCATCAAAGCAGTAGGTCTAATCAACAACTAGATAACATCAACTAACATCATAATAGTAAGCCTACCATCAACATGTCTAACATACCCTACGTATTCTGAGTATTTTACCTTCATCTTCATGCTCCTTAGCCCAACCACCTGCACATCCAAGGTGAGAATGGAGGGGCACTACAATAATTATTTTATTTATATATTGGGTTCATATGTGTACTATAGACACATTGCTACAAGCACTTCAGTTTTCTTTTCATAATATTATTTGTCAAAGAACTATCTAATTTCTTTAATCCTTGATAGGAACTATTTTTCAGAAATGTTTCACTATAATCCAAAACTACCTTATTTACCAACAATGTAATGGAGATTTCTTCCAACATATAGTCAAGCATAGTGTTAATAAATCTATAGATAGAAAGTTTTGCCTCATATGTATGACAAAGGTCAATATGTGGATAGCACCAAGGCTAGTAAAGGAAGATTAGGTAAACTAATTTTTCAAAATTGAATGCACTAAAATTACAATCCATGCTTCAATTTTGATACTTAATTTTGTAATTTTTTGTCTACTCAACTTAACTATCTATCCATAATACCATCCATTTTTGTTCAAAGCCAACAACATTAACTCTTAGTAGATGACACTTGACTAAAAAGATTTTTTTTATACCTACATATTGCAAATAAAAATTATGATACATAGTGCACACCATTTCCAACATTTGCAAAAGAATAAGTTTAGTATTGATTTTTAAAGTTTAAAGAGAACATAAACTAGTGACAACATTTGAAAAAAGGTATTGACTATATATCTTTTAAGTTAAGAGAACTTAAATTGACAACTACCTTGAATCAAGATAATGGATTTACTTCAATGATTAGCTTCAATAATGAAGGTTTCACTTTTAATTTTCTTCTATCTCTATAAACTCTTCCTATAAATTTGTTAAAATGAATAAAAAATTTATAAATAATTCTCCAAACCTCATTTAGAATGTATGGAATTTGATAGGATAGGTTCCCAAGAATTAGTATGAGCACATTAATTGTCACCATCATCTTAAAACTCCATTTCATTAACTTATATTATTTTCTGTGTTCACTTTACTAGTTGGTGGCTGAAGGTTGATAGTAAGATTAATAAATTTGAACTTGGATATGTCAATTTTCTTTATTCTCCAATCTATGCCATCCAATGAACAAAGATCAATTACTAAATGTATATTCTAGCGCATAAGTTTAACAAGGAAATATTAGTGGAACAAATCTCAGAATAAGCCATCATTTATTTAATTTTTTTAGATCAACAATTGAGATGTTTTGAGATATATTTGGATATCTTTCCCATCAACATCATTCACTTTTACATTTAATATGAAGTTATGAACATTAAATAGTTTCAAAGTTTGATTTTAAAAGTCATCATGAATCATGATTATCCTTTCCTTATATTAATGTAATTGTACTTGAACCTATGAGTGTCCACTTGGCATCACTAGATAAATGAAGATTGACAACATCAATTCAATTTGAAAACACAAATCTAATAGGACAAGTATTAGAAAAATAACTTTTGAAATAATCCAGGAGCCCTTAGATTTATTTAGATCAACAAATGAGATTTGTTGAGATTAATTTTGGAAGTCTCATCATTCTAAGAACATTATTTCATTGTCCAAATCTGCAAAATCTGACAATTGTCAAAATCTGCCAAAAAAGGTATGTTTTTTTATTTTTTCGTTTTCTTGGATATAAGAGAGTTTTCTCTCATTGTAGTGGCAGAGTTGATGAATAGAAGTTTTTTTATGTTCTAGTCTTCAAATATTTGGCTCTCACATGATTAATGGCAAAAATGTATTGAGTGTATGTTGTGTGCTACATCAATGATTCATCATGTCATATAGTCAACATGGGCGAAAAAAGGAATCTTCCAATCTAATAACATAGAAAAAGTTAAAAAAAGAAATGAAGGCTATAAAGGAGCCTCATTAATTAAGCCTTAAATAGTTTCATTAAGTAGGGAGTCCAATTTTTCCCATTATAAAAACCTTAAACCAACAACACCAATCCTATCTATTCTACCACCCACCATATTACCTTCTCTAAATATGTGACAAATATTTGCTTCCATGAAATTCTTAAGGTCCTCCAAAGCATCATTCACTATATTTTTTATATTCCAAGAGGGGGGTGAATCTCATTTAAGACATTTGATTATATTAAGAGAATTCCTCTCCATTATAATATGAGAGAGCTTGAGCTCCTTAGCATATTAAATATCTTATAAGGCATACATGGCTTCCATAACATGGTTGGTTTGTACTCCCATACCTCTCGCATAAGAAATCACAAGACCTCTTTTGTTGTCTTTGATCACACCTCCAC
This sequence comes from Cunninghamia lanceolata, assembly GCA_027924645.1. Lineage (NCBI taxonomy): Eukaryota > Viridiplantae > Streptophyta > Pinopsida > Cupressales > Cupressaceae > Cunninghamia > Cunninghamia lanceolata. Next base: position 6,814,547 of record BSBN01000635.1, on the reverse strand, counting down.
CTCTAGCCAAACCCAGGTTCCCCTTCAAAGCCCCGTTTTAAATTTAGTTTCAACAAATTGTGATCAGGGTTAACCCATTTGGTGTTGTTCCTCTCATCTTTCTTGTTGTTTATTGACTCTCTAGGAGTACCCCTGATTGACAACAATTCTTTGTTCCAAGTAAAACAGGTCTAAGCTTGACATGTTTTAATCACCAAAAAGTTATGATATTATTTTATATTACTATGTATTTCTCAAATAAAAATAAAGTTTGTATGTATTTATTTTTGGCACAAGATGTTAAAATATAATATAAATACAAAGTCCAATCATCTATAATAGTTTAACCTCATAAGAAAACAAAAGAATATTAACCCAAAGATTAGAAAATTAGAACACACTACATAATTTCAAGAAGAAATAAAACCCATTTTATTTTCAAATCTTTGATAATGGGGTATTAATTACTGATTAAATATTAACAATTAAAAATCAAGTTTCTTGTGTTGGTGATCTAAATGTATTCTACAATCCTAGATAATAAACTCAAGAAAATTACAAGCCATCCCATGAAGGCCTTTATCATCATGGCAATAAATTCCTTCACCTTCTTGAATCCACTTATAGATAAAAAAAATATCTCTTGGTAAAACCATATTCCTATTGCTTTCTATCTAAAAACCCATAGTTGCTTAAATTGGATTAATGTCTTTGAATTTTTGCCCTAAATCAATGGCTGACATTGATCAATAAACAATCAACAATTAGACGCTCAATGCTAAGAGAAAAGTTGTTTGTGGGTTCCTTTAGCTATTTTATCATTGTCAATAATAACCAAACACATCACTCATATTAAACGTTGCTAGGAATATTCTAAACATGTAGTCAAGCTTTACCAAATAGACTAGGTGGAACCACCAAATAGGCCACCACATATACCACCTAAGGCCATGTGGTGTTGCTTGAAACAACACAAGTTGATCATCAAAGATCAACAACCATGGATGAAATGTTTTTGCTAAACATGCAAGCATTTTCCTTTGGTCATTTCATCATAGGTCAATGAGAATTGAACACATACCCATTTTGAATTGTCTTTACAAATCAATTATGTTGAGTAAGATTAGGTCCACAAAACATAAATTACTAGGTCACTTAAAAAATTGTGATTTGTCCTTCATGATGTGGGTCCATTTCAACATCCATGTACCCACTTCCCAACCAATAAGAATGAGACAAATAAGCATAATTTCACATTAAATATATATAGACCTCACTAACCATTTCACCTCACCTTCTTGGACATCCATTTACTTCTAACATAGACTATCTAGGACCACTAGGTGGCAACATTATTACCAACCAAACCCATTGTCAATATCCCTATAGCTAATACTTGGTCACCATGCAAACATGAAGAATCCACTTAAGTTACATGTAATGGTGCACGCCTACCTATTGCAATTTAGGAATCAATTAGACATAAAGTGCATGGACCAAAATTGAAAAACTTAACCTTTTTAAAACTAGGCCACCATGACTACAAAACATAAAGCTTGGCAAATACACAAAGATGAAAGTGATCCTCTTTATTATGGGTTTCATGGGTCCACAAAATAAATAAATATTTTTGATGGCCTTCACTTTGGTGGCCCTTGCACAAACACTAGACTATCTATTGCTAAAATTAATTATTCTTTTATTAATTTATGTTACCATGTATATCTCAAATAAAAATAAAGCTTCTATGTATTTATATCCAGCATGAGATATTAAAATATAATAGAAATGCAAAGTTTATTCATAAATAATAGTTTAACCTAATTAGAAAATAAAAAAATGATAATCTAGAGATTGGAGAAGTGGAACATACTACATATTTTAAAGAAAAAAATGGACCCTATTTTTTATTTTCAAAACTCTAATAGTGGGGGTTATAATTATTGATTCACAAATCAAAATCAAGGTCCTTCTCTAATATGATTCTATATAACCTGTAAAATATAGCTAGCCACTATGGTCTATGGGATTCATATGTGCATTAGATCAAGATGAAACATGCTTATTAGATGTCATTTATAGATCCATGAGAAAAAGAGATCCTCTCTATGATGGATTTAGGGAACTATAACAAGTTGTATTACAATTTCAACCTAAGTGATGAGTTAAGGAAGCTCTTTGTGGGATAAGTTCCATGAATAACCATTGGAGAAGTCCATCATGGAAATACAACCTCTCAGGTTTCCTAATTTTTGTAGGTCCAACAAAGGAAAAGATTCTCTCTGATGACCTTCAAAATTCCACCAGAGAAAAAGATTCTCTTTGTGATGACTTTTCAAGGTCCACTAGAGAAAGAGATCTTTTCTCTGGTGGCCCTACCAAAAACACTAGACTACCCATTGTGAAATCAACATAGGTGTAATCCACAAAAAAAATAGAAGATAGATAACATCACATTATTTCTAATTTGGCCTATTCTATCTTTCATGACCATCTTGTATAATCCTCTTCCTCTTCAACTTCCATATGTTTAAGTAAATAAAAATATCTTATATCCATATATCCATTGATTACATGAAATATCTTAGTTAGTGATTGAGATTGCCTATGTAAATTCTAGTGGGATATATAAACTAATGTACATAATAAAATTTATAGAGTTTGATCCTTAATACTTATGGTTTATTTATTTGCAACAAATCTAGGGTAACTAGGGTTTCAAATTTATCTTGCTTAGGGCTTCAACCAATTTCTAGAAAATAGCCTAAAAGGATCCCCTTTGGATCCTAATCACTAAGTTAAATCCAAACTTGATTTCTCTAACAAAATTTGACATCATTCTTTGACATATGGTAACTTACTAATCAAGAATAATTTTCATTTTACTTAGTTTCTCACATTTAGTAGACTAGTACTAACGAGTAATGATTTTAAAATTATCATGTGAATGTCAAGCACTAACATTCTCAAACTACTCTATATATAATTACTACAAGTACAAGTACAATCAAATTTGAAAATAATGTTTAAATTTTACATTCTAAAATAAAACATTATCTAAATAATAATATGTTGTTTTTAAATAGACATTGAAAATGTGTATTTATAAATTTCTTCTTTTATTCATGCATTATATCAATATATCTAACTACTAGATAAATAAAATTTTAATCAAGGACAATTTGGATTCTAGAATGCACTATGAATACCTATTACATTAGGAACATCAAAGGAGTTAGGAGATGTCAAAAGATAGTGGTGGTGTCATAGAAAATAATTGAGCCTTGAATTGACATTCAAAAATATATAATTTAAATATCTTCCCCTTACTAAATGCTTTTCTCACTTTGAGAGCCATCTTGGTTTTTATTTTCTTCTATCTACATACTTTCATTAGTTGTAATTCATTATAGCCACTAGATGCTGATGTTCATTATGTTGTATGTGCTAATATTATTCAAATTATTACACAACTCTCTTCTTTCACATGTGGACCTTGAGATTCCCAATGCCCTTTCAAAAGGATAACTCTGGATATCATATCTTATTGTATACATCTTCAAGAAATTTTCCAAATTCTTGTCAAGTGTGTTTCTTATATTTAATTTCAAGAATCCTAATGCACTAAGAACTCTCTCATCCTCCCCCAACCCTAATATCATGGTTTGGCATGGATCAACAATTTTTAAATATTATGATATTGAATCGTATGATACTTAAGGTTGTCTAATGTTTTGCTAGCTATCAATCCATATTCCATTATTATTTAAAATTGGTAGATTTCTCTATAATATTAGATTGATCTATAATTCATTCCAAATGTTGTCCATTAAATTCTAAACTTTTAGAGAATCATTGGGCAAAGATCTTCATCTTGTTATGAAAATTAGGTAATTGACAATTGTTCCAATATTTGGCATACACAACAAACATGTTGTGATGCCTCATCATGCAACCCTAGAGTGTTAGACTAACAAGAGACAATATTACAGAATTGTTTTTTCTTTTGAAACAAGGAAATGCATTATACATTAAATATAACTGAACTAATAACAACATTAAATGAAATGAACAGCTAACACTTCTAGGGAACATAACTGTATCAGATAAATTATAACCATAAAAGTGATACGCATCACAATAGAAGAATATTACATTAAACATTTGCTGAGATAAATGATTACAAGGTTCCATACAAGGTTACAAGGCCGATTACATCAGTTTACAAATTAATACAATTATGAATGTATACAACTCTAAAAGTGTAGGACAAAACTGAAACTAGAACACTTCGGCACAGATCTCGAACCATGACATCTAAGAAGACCAATGGATAGCTCTGCCACCCAACCATCTGGAACCCTGAGGTCAACCCCTCTGAGCTAGGAGATAACAATGAGGATTCCACTAAGTCAAAGGATGCAACAACAAGTATAACCAAACAGATACAGACTTGTCACAAACCAACCTTATTAACAAGACTGCACAAGACAAGGCAGCACTCCAGAGGCAACAATGAAAGATAGAGAGGGAAGTAGCTAAGCTGCAACGAGGAGAGTGTCATCGCATGGTCTTAACATGGGTTATCCAGGCTATCTCTCACTAGAAGCCGGCCCCCATCTATGGTTATCCTAGTGACCCCTCTCTAGCATCAGCCCCATAGAGTGACACATGCAGAGCCAACACATCCTCTCATGGGGATGAGGAGGTCGACCTTGCCAACTAGGCCTTCTCATCCCATCCTTAGTCTATAAGAGAACTCAAGGCATGGGTGAGGCATCTTGCTTATCTTGTTATGTGAATTACTACCTGACCCACCTAGATATATTATTAAATTATCTCTTGATTACAACTTCCATGGGGTTATCTAGGCAGTCACTTTGGGCACCGGCCCCACCATGGAAGCCACTCTCCTTCCTACAACTAACATCCCTTAGCCAACATATGGAAACAATGACATGTGTGGACAAGGAACTACTAGGCATCTATCGTTTCTCAATCCAACACGTTACATAGATAGTTTTAAGTTCAAATCCACAAAACGTTTCCCCCATCCATAACAAAACTCAATTCAATTAATCCCATTTACAAAGACATGTCACAATATTGAACTGGAAACCAAGAAGCCTAACCTCTAGATTCAGGTAGGTTTAAATGCAATACCATTGTTAAAACAACCATTTCTCGACATGGACAATGTTTACGCGACTTGACGCATAGCAATCATGACATCTCCCTAGATACTTCACTTTACACTTAGCCAAAGTATAACTATAAGACTCAAACCCAAATAGATACAATGACCCAATTTAATCATATCGATATGAAAAGACAAGGAAAACAATCAAGTATTTTGAGATTCAATATACTCTTAACTTTAAACATGAAAATAAATATGAGGTTTTAACTTTCTTTCAAAGAAATTCTAGCTTACTAAAGTAATAATTTCTATACAACTCCAAGTATAAATTTCCTATCTAATATTTTAATAACTACCATTTTCTATTAAAAACAAACTATTATTATATATTTTTGCTATAAGCATAAACTTCCCATTTAACATTCTAATAACTACAATTTCTAATAAAAACAAATTACAAATATATATTTTTTGCTATAAGCATAAACTTCCCATTTAACATTCTAATAACTACAATTTCTAATAAAAACTAATTACAAATATATATGAGATAAAGTATAATATAGAATATTAATACCAAAACTATCTTAAAAAGTGGCAAAAAATTTAATTATGAAATCTGACAACGTATCTAACACAACCTAAGATTTCCTTATGCAAGTCTTACTATCAGTTATACATGAGTCCCATTATAAGCTTCCTAAATCGGTGAATGCACCATCCTAAACTCACTAGATTCTCGACTTACTCAAGTTGAATGAAGAAAAATCATAAAATTTGCATGCCTTGGCATTAACACAGGAAGAGAAAATTTTGGTAGACACAATTCAAAGAAGTCCCAACGTTGAAAGCGTATGGCTAGGGAGAGGATAAAAGCAAAGTAGATATCAGAGGGTTGGGGAAGCTTAGAATGCCACTCCTCATTTAGCTCCAGTAACGTGCGAGAGCAATGTCTGGCTAGATTCAATGAAATAACATCATATCCCAAATCTGACGTGGGAAATCAAGTAAGCAGAGAGCTGAAACCAATGAGGAAGCATTACAAAGGCCGTGATGACAGTGAATCTGGGAGAAGTATACTCATAAAGTTTTCAGAGAGCTCCCAATACTCCAACGACATTTGGCCTGAAGGGTGGGGAAGATTTGAATTAAGAACTTCAATAGAAAAAGAGGAGGATTACTAAAAGAAGATTAAACCATGTATTCTGGCAGGCAGTCTCCATTAAATTGACTTAGGTAAAATCACAAATAAAATTGCATTTGGTTGAAATCAATTTCAGATTCAAAGCAAGAGAGATTTATTACAAGTCACCAATCTGAAAGTTAAAGTTGGGTGAGGCCATACTACGGCATAGAGGACAGCCAAGAATGAATGGGTCAAGAAATTGGTAATTGGTTTATATGGGTCATTTTTCTTTTAATTGAGATCACTTGAATGATTACAATTGATTGGAATCTAAAATTTGAGGGAGGATTTTGACATAGAATAAACCAGAAGAGAAATGAACTTGGAAATAATTACAGAGGTTATAACATTAACAACCCTCAAGGTGCAATTCCCAAGATGGGAGCGTGGTCAGGGCAACTACACTCAAACACAGAGCACAGAACAATCATGCCAAAAGAAATAAGATTTAAATTCCAAGCTATAGAAATGCAAATTTTCACACACAAAACACAGGATGATCGTGCTAAAATAAGATTTAAATTCTAAGCTATAGAAATGCAAAATTTCACAGAGAGACAACATCACATACTCAAATTTTAGTCCCACTTCAGATCTTCTCCATTTCCCATAACCAATTCTTTGTTTTCCCCCAATTTATGTCCTTTTTTTCCTCTCCAACACAACCCCCTCCTCAAATATGGCTACTCTCATAAATTACCACAATCATGCATCCATTACCCAGAATCCCCACTCCCCGAGAAATTTTAAAATTTTACTAATAATAGAGATTTCCCCAAATCTTAGAAATTCACATTCGACAACTCATATCATTAATTTATTACCTAATATTATTCTTTACCAGCTATATATATTTATTAACCATGAAAGACTTCAGATGCTTAAAAATAATAATTAATTTATTCAATAATGAATTTTACTTAAACAATATTCCAAACTATATGACTACTCAGAATACTATTAGATTTAACATATAGATAGCATTATCATTATAATAATAGTTCATTAAGGTATTACCAAAAGAACACATAGACATAACTTAAACAATCTCAATAATGCTCCACAACACGTGACAAGCAACAACATGAAGTGAGGATCAAACATCACATCATGACACATGAGCACAACAGAAGACTGGACTAACCTAGAGGAATAAACCTTGTGTTATCTCCCATCACCAATACCCATTGGTGTAAGAGTCCGCTCAAACCTGCTATATTAGGTATAGTCGAGGCTTAGTACCTGTAGCCTACATCAGAACAATAGGTTGTATATGATCAAATGCATATATGTCAACACACACAGAGTCAGAGAATCACGGCGTAGTAGGGTGCTCGAAGTGAGTAGTACTACACCATCCCTGCTCTTGAGACAAGACTATAACCACTTTTATTTGAATTTAGATATCAACAGATTGAATAAAACATGACAATATTAAACCATTACTAATCATGTCAAACTCATCATAAATGGAATAATAATAATGTCCTCATAAACTCATAACACATGTCAAAACTATATCAGTCGAATCATAGTCCATCATGATCAAAATAAACATAAACCATAAGCCTACTAACCCAAATGTGTCAAAACTATCTAAAAGCAATGGAAGAACTAACAACTATCTCAGACTAAAAAAGATCAATGCAAAACTACTATCACAAGCCAAAAAGAGGGGGCATTACATCCTCCCCCCTAGAGTCATGCTTACTCCTGGAAGCCTGCAAATAAGTAAGGGTATAACTCTCTCATCCATGAAGCATCCTCCCAGGTAGCATAAGTCTTGTCATTAGGATCCCACTGGACCCTGACCTACTCCACATCTCTACCCCTAAGAGAAAGTCTCCTGTATTGTAGAATGCCTATAGGCTCCAAAGCCAGATGTCTATCCTCTACCTGTAGAGAAGTCCAATCAAGAACATGAGAAACATCTGGATAGTAAGGTCTAAGTATAGAAACATGAAACACATCATGGATGTGTGAAAGGCTAGGCAGCAAAGCAAGACAATAAGCAACTGGACCGATCCTCTCCAACACCTCAAAAGGTCCAACAAAGCATGGTGCTAGCTTAGAGCCCTTTCTGTAATGGATCAGACTCTTTCACGGTCACACATGCAAGAACACCTGATCCCCAACTGAAAACTATCGATCGATCATATGAGCATCTGCATACTTCTTTTGTCTATCCTGTGCTACCACCAAATGCTCTCTAATCCTCTCAACTTGCTGCTCCATATCTCTAAACATATCTAGTCCTAGAAGGACTCTATCCTCTAGATGATCCCAAATCAGAGGGGTCCTACAAGGATGACCATACAAGGCCTGGAATGGAGACATGCCGATAGAACTGTGATATCCATTATTATAAGAAAACTCCACCAGGTACAGGTAGTCCTCCCAATAGCTTTGCCGATCCATCACATACATCCTAAGAATATCCTCGAGAACCTGATTAACCCTCTCGGTCTATCCATCAGTCTCAGGATGGTAAGCTGAACTAAAGTTCAATCGTGTCCCCAAGGCATGCTGTAGAGAAGTCAAAAGGGTGGAAGTGAACACTAGATCCCTATCAGAGATGATCCTACGAGGAATCCCATGAAGTCTGACTATGTCCTCCATAAACACTCTGGCCACCGTAGAGGCATTAGAAGAAGAATAGATAGGAGAGAAGTGAGCTACCTTCGTTAGCCTATCCACAGTGACCATAATAGCATCATGTCGACGAGAGGATACCAGCAAACCCACAATGAAGTCTATCGAAATGATGTCCCATTTCCATTCTGGAATCAAATGAGGCTGTAAAAGACCTGTAGGGTGCTGATGCTCTACCTTCACCCTCTGACACTCAAGACATCTCAACACAAAATCAACAATATCCCACTTCATGCCACTCCAAAAGTGTAGCTGACATAGATCTGCATGCATCTCCTTGACACCCGGGTGAGCAAAATAAAGTGCCCGATGGGCCTCTGACAACACTAGGGTTCGAAGACCTTAGAACCAGGAACATAGATACAGCCCAAAAATTGCAAAATACCATTTGGCTCAAGAGAGTAACCAGAAAATATACCCTCTAAAGGTCTACCTGACTCAATCTCAGACTTCACCTCTTGGCACCAACTATCGGTAGGAAGTGTTGCGAGAATCTAACCTCTCAAATCAACTGAAAGAGAGACCGCTGAGATCTCATGCCTCCGATGACTAAGAGCATCTGCTACCACATTTTCCTTGCCCTTAATATACTTGACCTCAAAGTCATACTTGCACAACAACTCCATCCAATGCCTTTGCCTCGCATTCGAGTTTGGCTGCATGAAAATGTACTGCAAGCTACGATGATCACTATGTAGCTCAAACTGATGCCCTAAGAGAAAATACCCCCATCTCACCAAGGCATGCATAAATGAAACCAACTCTAGATCATGAGTGGGATAGTTTAATTTGTGATCCTTGAGTTTATGAGACTCATAGGCAATCACGCGACCATCCTGCATCAGAACTGCTCCTAAACCCTCCAAAGAAGCATCTGTACATACAACAAAGTCCCTGGTAGAATCAGAAACTGCTAATATATGTGCACTGGTCAACTGCTCCTTAAGGGTTTGAAAAGTTGCCTGATACTGCTCAGACCAAGCAAACTTCTTCCCTTTCCTCTGAAGAGAAGTAATACGATGAGCAATCCTCGAAAACCCCATAACAAAATGGTGATAGTAGCCTGCCAAACCCATAAAACTGTGGACCTCAGAAACATTAGTAGGTGTAGGCCGATCCATAATAGCTTGGATCTTCAAAGGATCCACTGCAATACCCTCTCCAGAGATAACATGACCCAAATACTTCACATCTGTCTGAAAGAATTCACACTTCGACAAATTAGCATAGAGCTAATTTTCTCTCAGACACTGCAACACTTGACGCAAATGCTCCTCATGCTCCTCCATAGTCCTCAAATAGATCAATATATCATCTAGAAAAACAAGGACAAATTTATCGAGATAAGTGCAGAAAACACCATTCATCAAGCTCATGAATACTGAAGGTGCATTCGTCAACCTGAATGGTACCACTCTGAACGCATAATGTCCATAATGGGTGCAAAATATAGTTTTATGAATATTTGCCTCAAATATTCACAACTGGTGATATCCTGACTTAAGATCCATTTTAGAAAACACCTTTGCTCCCTTAATCTGGTCAAACAAATCATCGATTCAAGCCAAGGGATAGCTATTCTTCAGTGTCACCTTGTTGAGCTGTCGATAGTCGATACACAGCCGGAGAGATCCATCCTTCTTTTTCACAAAGATCACAGGTACTCCCCAAGAAGAGACACTAGGTCAGATGAATCCCTTAGCTAATAAATCATCCAACTATAGTCGGAGCTCCTTAAGCTCCTGGGTGGTCATCCTGTATGGAGCTCGTGAGATAGGCTCTGCGCTGGGGACAAGATCAATCCTGAAGTCAATGTCACGCTTAGGTGGCATCCTTAGAATCTCAGAAGGAAAAACATTAGCATACTCCCTCAAAAGTGGTTGTTCATCAAGAGATGCCTCTCAACTCTCCTCCATCTCCAATTCATTAACTGACACTACAAAAAGTTGACATCCCTGACACATGCATCTCTTAAGCTGCATAGTAGAGATCATACGTAGGGAAATAGGTCTCTGAACTCCTACCACGTCCACCTCTAAACCAGAGTCATCCACACATCTAATAGACTTATGTCGATAATCGATCACTGCCTGATGGGCCTCTAGCCAATCCATCCCCAAAACTATATCATATGAACCAAGGGGTAGGATGCGAAGGTCTATTATAGTAGATAGAGAGCCAATCCTCAACTCACAACCAAGCACTAGAGACTCAACTACGACCTTAGCCTCGGAAGCTAACTCAACCTGCCACCTATCATCCTACTTTGTTGCCACTAAGCCACAATGCTCCACAAGAGAAGGAGATATGAACAAATCAGAAGCATCAGAATCAAAGAGAATAGAATAACCAATACCTCACATGAAACTAGAAGTCTCCACCACAGTGCCCTAATGCTCTGCCTGATAGTTATCAATTACTGCAAAGACTCTATGTGATCTGACTGCATCACCAACCGTTGGCTCTGAAGCCACTAGTCAATGACCAAACCCTGAAGCACTCCTCTAAGGACACTAGCAATATGGCCCTATTGGTTGTAAGAGAAGTACCCAGTGCCTCTACCAAAATCACCGCCACCCTGAAAAGCACTAGACTACTGGAAACTACCCTTTCTCACTGTGGACTGAGTGCTTTGAGCGGGTCGATCAACACGATCCTATCTAGCACGCTGCCAATTCTAGTTCTTCTTATTTTGAAATCTGTTACACTGTTGTGGCTGCGAATTCTTTAGCTTGGACTGAGAGTACTATTGCTGCTGTCCACCCTTTGAGGGTACATGAGATCCTGATGTCTGAGTATGTCCACCATGAGAACCATATCCTACAGATGGTGCACTACCAATATGCACACCTGTATGCCCACTGAGTGCCATAGCCAAATTCTCCTCCACTAACCAGGCTTTCTCCATGACAAACTCCATAGACTTAGGTTCAAATACACGAACCCCTCCACTAATCTGGGCATTCAAGCCCCTGATAAAATGCTACACCAACATTGACTCGTCATCTCTGATACCTGCATACTGCTTGAGCTCATAAAATCTATGCTTATACTACTCAACTGACATGGCCATCTGGCATAGCTCATGGAACTCATCTGCACGACGCTGCCTCCAATGATCTGATAGGAAACAGGCTCTGAATCTCTCTAAGAACAACTCCCAAGAAACAGTGCTAATGTCCAAATGCAGCTTCTGCTCTTCTAACCACCACCAAGTCAAAGCAAACCCTCAGAGATGCAAAATAGCACATCTAGCTTTGGTGTTGCTGCCATAAGGATGCATGGTGAAACACCTGCCTATATCCAATAGCCAAGTCTCTTCCTCTAGACCACTACCAGCTCCATCAAAGGTGGGAGGGTGTGCCCTCAGAAGATCTCTCATATGGCTAGCTAGTGTGGCCTCCTGCTCAGTTGTCAACTCTCTCCACCTAGGTGATCTCTCTTTCACCCTAGGCTCTGGCTGATCTACCTCCTAACCTCCTCTAGGTTGTTCAACCTTCTATTTCAGGCCTAAACAGGCAAGGGCTTCCTCAAGTAATTATCTCAGTTGGGCTCCTTCAGGCTGACCTTGACCTTCCATATTCTAACCCCGCCTTCATGGGCACTCTCATGAGGAGAGATGGGAGGAGGTGTGCAGCCACCACCTCTCCCATGACCCCTACCTCTTCCATGACCTCGACCCCTACCTCTAGACATCTACCTACAACACCAAAAGATGATTTACTACATTCAGAAAGGGATACAATAGGGATGAAGTTAATCTACAAAGTTTAAGCACTATGTCACATAATGGGCTCAATTGCAACTAGAGTACCCAGTGTTTAAACTTGGCTCTGATACCAAATGTGATGCTCCGTCATGCAACCTTAGAGTGTTAGACTAACAAGAGACAATATTGCAGAAATATTTTTTTTTTGAAATAAGAAAATGCATTATACATTAAATATAACTGCACTAATAACAACATTAAATGAAATGAACAGCTAACACTTCTAGGGAACATAACTACATCAGATAAAATTATAACCATACAAGTGATATGCATCACAATAGAAGAATATTACATTAAACATTTGCTGAGATAAATGAATAAATGATTACAAGGTTCCATACAAGGTTACAAGGCCGATTACATCGATTTACAAATTAATACAATTGTGAATGTATACAACAACTCTAAAAGTGTAGGACAAAACTGAAACTGGAACACTTCGGCATAGATCTCGAACCATGACATCCAAGAAGACCAATGGATAGCTCTGCCACCCAATCATGTGGAACCCTGAGGTCCACCCCTCTGAGCTAGGAGATAACAATGAGGATTCCACTAAGTCAAAGGATGCAACAACAAGTATAACTAAATAGATACAAACTTGTCACAAACCAACCTTATTAACAAAACTGCACAAGACAAGGCAACACTCTAAAGGCAACAACGAAAGATAGAGAGGGAAGTAGCTAAGATGTAGCGAGGAGAGTGTCATTGCATGGTCCTAACATGGGTTATCCAGGCTATCTCTCACTAGAAGCCAACCCCCATCTATGGTTATCCTGGTGAGCCCTCTCCGGCACCGGCCCCATAGGGTGACACATGCAGATCCGACACATCCTCTCATGGGGACGAGGAGGTCGACCTTGCCAACTAGGCCTTCTCATCCCATCCTTAGCCTATAAGAGCACTCAAGGCATGGGTGAGGCATCATGCTTATCTTGTTATGTGAATTACTACCCGACCCACCTAGACATATTATTAAATTATCACTTGAGTACAACTTCCATGGGGTTATCCAGGCAGCCACTTTGGGCACCGGCCCCACCATGGAAGCCACTCTCCTTCCTACAACTAACATCCCTTAGCCAACATCTAGAAATAATGACATGCATGGACAAGGAACTACTAGGCATCTATCTTTTCTCAATCCAACATGTTACATAGACAGTTTTAAGTTCAAATCCACAAAAATTTTCCCCCATCCATAACAAAACTCAATTCAATTAATCCCATTTACAAAGACATGTCACAATATTGAACTGGAAACCAAGAAGCCTAACCTCTAGAGTTAGGTAGGTTTAAATGCAATAACATTGTTAAAACAATCATTTCTTGACATGGACAATGTTTACACGACTTGACAAATAACAATCATGACATCTCCCTAGACACTTCACTTTACACTTAGCCAAAGTATAACTATAAGACTCAAACCCAAATAGATACAATGACCCAATTTAATCATATCGATACAAAAAGACAAGGAAATCAATCAAGTATTTTGAGATTCAATAGACTCTTAACTTTAAACATGAAAATAAATATGAGGTTTTAACTTTCTTTCAAAGAAATTCTAGCTTACTAAAGTAATAATTTCTAGACAACTCCAAGTATAAATTTCATATCTAATATTTTAATAACTACCATTTTCTAATAAAAACAAACTATAATTATATATTTTTGCTATAAGCACAAACTTCCCATTTAACATTCTAATAACTACAATTTCTAATAAAAACAAATTACAAATGTATATATTTTTCTATAAGCATAAACTTCCCATTTAACATTCTAATAACTACAATTTCTAATAAAAACTAATTACAAATATATATGAGATAAAGTATAATACAAAATATTAATACCAAACCTATCTTAAAAGGTGGCAAAAAATTTAATTATGAAATCTGACAATGTATCTAACACAACCTAAGATTTCCTTATGCAAGTCTTACTATCAATTATACGTGAGTCCCATTAGAAGTTTCCTAAATCAGTGAATGCATCATTATAAACTCACTAGATTCTCAACTTACTCAAGTTGAATGAAGGGAAATCATAAAATCTGCAAGCCTTGGCATTAACAAGGGAAGAGAAAACTTTGGTAGACACAATTCAAAGAAGTCCCAACACTGAAAACGTACAGCTAGGGAGAGGATAAAAGAAAAGTAGATCTCAGAGGGTTGGGGAAGCTCAGAACGCCACTCCTCATTTAGCTCCAGTGACATGAGAGAGCATAGGCACAAAACATCTAGCTAGATTCAATGAAATAACAACATCATATCCTAGATCTTAAGTGGGAAATCAAGTAAGTAGAGAGCTAAAACCAATGAGGAAGCATTACAAAGGCCGTTATGACAGGGAATCTGGCAGAACTATACTCATAAAGTTTTCAGAGCACTCCCAATACTCCAACAGTGTTCGGCCTGAAGGGTGGGGAAGATTTGAATTAAGAACTTCAATAGAGAAAGAGGAGGATTACTAAAAGAAGATCGAACCACGTATTCTGGCAGGGGCAAAGAATACGGTAGTCTCCATTAAATTGATTGAGGTAAAATTACAAATAAAATTGCATTTGGTTGAAATCAATTTTAGATTCAAAGCAAGAGAGCTTTATTACAAGTCACCAATCTGAAAGTTAAAGCTGGGTGAGGCCGTACTATAGCATAGAGGACAACCAAGAACGAATGGGTCAAGAAATTGGTAATTAGTTTATATGGGTCATTTTTATTTTAATTAAGATCACTTGAATGATTACAATTGATTAGACTCTAAAATTTGAGGGAGGATTTTGACACAGAATAAACTAGAAGAGAAATGAACTTGGAAATAATTACAGAGGTTATAACATTAACAACCCTCAAGGTGCAATTCCCAAGATGGGAGCATGGTCAGGGCAACTACACTTGAACACAGAGCACAGAACGATCATGCCAAAAGAAATAAGATTTAAATTCCAAGCTACAGAAATGCAAATTTTCACACACAAAACACAAGATGATCATGCTAAAATAAGATTTAAATTCTAAGCTACAAAAATGCAAAATTTCATAGAGAGACAACATCACATACCTAAATTTCAGTCCCACTTCAGATCTTCTCCATTTCCCATGACCAATTCTTTTTTGTTCCCCAATTTATGTCCTTTTTTTCTCTCCAACACAACCCCCTCCTCAAATATGGCTACTCTCATAAATTACCACAATCATGCATCCGTTACCCAGAATCCCCACTCCTCGAGAAATTTTAAAATTTTACTAATAATAGAGATTTCCCCAAATCTTAGAAATTCACATTCGACAACTCATAACATTAATTTATTACCTGATATTATTCTTTACTAGCTATATGTATTTATTAACCATGAAAAACTTCAGATGTTTAAAAAAAATAATTAATTTATTCAATAATGAATTTTACTTAAGCAATATTCCAATCGATATGACTACTCAGAATACTATTAGATTTAACATATAGATAGCATTATCATTATAATAATAGTTTGTTAAGGTATTAACAAAAGAACACATAGACATAACTTAAACAAACTCAACAATGCTCCACAACACGTGATGACCAACAACATTAAGCGAGGATCAAACGTCACATCATTACACATGACCACAACAAAAGACTGGGACTGACCTAACGGAAAACCTCATGTTATCTCCCATCACCGATACCCATTAGTGTAAGAGCCCACTCAAACCTACTATATCAGGTGGAGTCGAGGCTTGGTACTTGCATCCTGCATCAAAACAATAGGTTGTATACGATCAAATGCATATATGTCAACACACATAGAGTCAGAGAATCACGACGTAGTAGGGTGCTCGAAGTAAGTAGTACTACACTATCCCTGCTCTTGACACAAGACTATAACCACTTTTATTTGAATTCAGATATCAACAGATTGAATAAAACATGATAATATTAAACCATTACTAATCATGTCAAACTCATCATAACTGGAATAATAATAATGTCCTCATAAACTCATAACACATGTCAAAACTATATTAGTCGAATCATAGTCCATCATGATCAAAATAAACATAAACCATAAGCCTACTAACCCAAATGTCTTAGAACTATCTAAAAGCAATGGAAGAACTAACAACTGTCTTAGACTGACAAAAAGCAATGCAAAACTACTAACTATCACAAGCCAAAAAGAGGGGACATTACAAATGTGGTTTGAAGTAGTTCATCTTGAGGAAATAAGTCCTATTGATGATGATTTTACTCACAATCAAACATAGATAGAAATTCTACACTCGAACACATATCCCTCTTGAAAGATATGATAAGTTTAGGATGAATTTATAATCTCAAGGCTCTGTTAGTTAGGTCTTTACGTCACATGTATTCACTCAAGGTTCGTTGTAGGTTATTTTACTTTGGGACTTACAAATATTTCATTTAATCTTCAAGATCTAGGAAACTTCCTATAAATAGCACTATTATCTTGTATGTTTTACACATATCCTTCATAATTCTTGTCAAATTTGTCAATTAACAACTAAGCTTTGAGAAAATTCTTCTATATTCGACATAACTTTGATCAATTCTTCTGAACTAGCCCCTATTAATAGACCTTCACTCAATTTCTATGTATTTACTTAAATCTTCCTTAAGGTATCAAATTAGCTAATATTTTTGGTTATTTCTCCAATATTTTTTCATTATTTGCATTTATTTAGGACAATTCTAGAAATAAAATACAAAAGATAAGATTTGAGAGGGATAAGTCTTAAGAAATTTAAATTTCCAGCGATTTCACGCCTATATTCTAATAGATTCATGAATTGAAGTTAAAATCTAGTTATACTTCACCAAGTGTTCCACAACTATGCATAACAAATGCAAATCTTCAAAGGATAATTGATGAAAGTAAGAAATGATTCAAATACACTCCAAGGGATGCAACAATTCAATATTTCATTACCACAAACTAATATGAAGATCAACTATGATTTACAATGAGGCAGTAATCCATATCCTTCAATCCATTCGCATGTATAGAAAATACAAATGATCTCACTGAATGTGAGATTAAACCATGAGGTAAGTCAAAAATTTACAAGTGTGCTTTAACTTATCGCTTAGCAAATTTCAACAATTTCATCCCCCTATTTTTACAATGGTTTGGATACCTTTTATAAGATAAAGATCTAGAATTAGTTATTACAACCAATGGTCTAGATTTCACTTTTCAAAATCAATGGTCAAGAAATGAGGCACATGAATGCCAGTTGGCATTCAATGTGGATGATAACTGGCTCTAAATAATAGTCTTTCTACTACATCAAGATCTAATAATATATCAGAATATCCCCTTCAAACACTCTACCTCTCAGCTAGACTTCACTTTTTGGCAGCCCCTCTCTAATTGCCATCTAGATGTCCATAAGATTTGCACTTTGTCAAAAGGTGTACCCCAATTATATATTCGTTGTCCTTGGTGTTGTCACACTATCCTTATGTATATCCAGTTAACCATTTGGAAACCCCACTAATTAGAGTATCCATCATCCATATCCGGTCATCTCAAAATACTTAATGCTCGAGAGCTCCACTATTCTGTATCAAAACCTATGTCATCTTCAACAAACATTTGCCCAGACTCCTTAGCCTTGTACACATCATAAGATGTAATCATCTTCATGATGCCATCTCTATCAAAAGCCTGAGCTTTAACCTTAGCATATTCTTGCATTTGGATTGTATTGCTCAAGGTTCTCCATTTATTTGTATGGGCATCCAGCTTGCCCTTATATCCTTTTATCTTTGTATACAGGTCCATTACCTCATTGATCACATCCTCTGAGAAATGGCCTATTGGATCTTCCAAAACTAGGCCATACTTGGCCTTGAAGCTCACAACTAAGGCTTGTTCCTCATATATCTATTTCTCGTCTACTATTTGGCCTATTATCTCCTCCAAAACTTCCATTTCATTAGTGAGGAGTTCATGGGCTCTACTACTGATCTCTATGGCTTTGTGTCGGCATCCTTTCAATATCTCTTCCTCAAAATTCAAGTCTTTCATCCATGTTGACATATGTGACATGGTCTGGATTGTCATATTTATGCTGAATTATTAGTAACTTGTCAGAAAATGTATGGATAGCCTTTATGTTGGTGAGATCCCGATCATTTTGATCCAATCATGTTGCATATTTTTCCTTCAAGACATTAGCCTTATTCTTGATGAAGGTCAAGGTGTCCCAATTTGACAAGGAGGTCTGGATAACATCCTCACCTTCCTCCAAGAACTTCTAGTAGCACCCTTCCATTAACCAAGCCTAATGCTGCTTTGTGTCTAGCTCCATGATCTTTTCCTGAGTCACCAATGTTAAATTAGTTGGGACCTCAGTTATTGTTGTTCCAGGGGTAAATAACCCCTTAATGAATGACTCTAATTGAGAAATGTGCCCTTTCAACTCATGCTTCAATTTATCCTTTCTTATTCTGGTTGCAGTAGCCTCTACACTACCTATGAGGTCATCTATTTCTTGCTTAGTCATGGCATGCCCTAAATCCAAGGTAGTTATCTGGTACTCACCCATGCTTATCTCTCATTTGACTTTATTGACTATTGGCACAACCAATTGGGTTGTCCTATGTCATATTGCATCTCGCCTGATGGAGGATACTACCCTCACTTTTCTCTTGGGATTTATTTCTTCTGCAAAAAATAATGTCTTGAAATAAAAAGGAATTAAATGACTAGGAGGATCATTTACTTCTATTGCTAGCCATGCTGGAATATCCTATGCAGGTCCTTCTTGACTAGATTGTTCAATTCAAACATCTTTCATTTGCAGTTCATCTTCTTCAAATTGTTCATCATCACGCTAGGGAGCTTCACCTTGACCTTATTCCCCCTCTTAGTTTTGTCCACCCTTGTCTAACCGAGGATCTTGTTTAGTATGCACAATCTCAATGCTCTTATCTTTCTTAGTATCAGGTTGATCTTCTTCATAGGTTAGGGCTCTAGGTTTTCTTCTTTATGAGGCACCACTCCTAAATCCTAGTCCTTTTGACCTTCGTCAGATCTGAACTTTTGTTGTATCTCTATATCTTGATCCCCTATTGGGTGCTCTTCACCTTGATACACATCATCGTGTTTTGAGATATCTTCAAGAGTATCCTCTTTGTTAGGGTTAGATGACAGAAGATATCAATTACATGCAAATAAAGATTAAATAGAGGAATAAAAATACACAGAAATAATAATAGTGAGAAACAAGTTTTAATGTGGTTCACCTAAACTTAGGCTACATCCACCAATAGAGTGTCCAATATTATTATCTAGTAAATCAAACTGATTACAACCACCAATCCTTGCAACTCAATACTACTGCAAAATGCTACAATACATCAATGAAAACCCTAACCCTTAGCCTCTTTTATCAAGCCTTATGTCAGTTACAAAATAGGGTTTTCTTTATGTCAGCCAGTAGAAAAATAACTCCTGACACCTTTATAAAATAATAAAATATCATTTGTTGCCCTTAGACCCCGCAAGGGGTGCTACCCCTTGACCTCATCTTGGGACACTGCCCCCAAACCCCTGCAAGGGGCGTTACCCCTTGACCCCGTTAAATAGTTTGGTGGGAAACCACAATAATAAAAGTAGGGAAAATTTAACCTCCGAGTCTGATTAGCCTCCATATAACAACAATCTTCCACTTGGAGACTGATCATAACACTGCTGAACCTATAGCTCCCACTGCAAATAAGCACCCTAGACTATGTTGTTCTTTTTTTGTTGTTTTCAGTCTTGAAGACCAACCAAAGATGAAGAGGAGCTCATCTTATCCCTTGTCACTACCTTTGTAAACATATCCATTGGATTTTCATCTATATGTATCTTTTCTAGTCATAATTGTCCATCATCCAACACTGACCGAATGAAGTGATACCTCAATTGTATGTGTTTGGTCTTTGAATGCAAGGCATAATTCTTTACAAGATGTATGGTACTCTGGCTATCCATAAACAAATAACCGTTAACCTATTGTTTGTCCAATTCCTCCATGAAAGATTGCAACCATATCATCTCCTTGCTTGCCTCTGGTGTAGCTACATACTTTGCCTCTATGGTGGATAAAGCAACCACCTTTTGCAACCATGAGATCCAACTCACCGTTGTCCCACCTATAGTAAAGACATAACCTATAGTACTCTACCTGGTATCAATATCCCCTACCAAATCTTAGTCTACATAACCTGCTAAATCAGTATTAGAGCCCCCAAAACATAGATGTTTATTGGATGTACCTCTCAAATATCTGAGAATCCATTTTACCACATTCTAATGCTCCAATCCAGGATTAATTATATACCTGCTTACGACTCCTACAACATGTATAATATCTAGTCTCATGCATACCATGGCATACATTAAACTTCCTACAACTGAAGCATATGGTACCTTAGACATTTTTTCTTCCTCTTATGTCTTAGGACACATCTCCTTAGTCAATTTCAAATGATTAGGCAAAGGTGTGCTGATAGCTTTTGCATTCTCCATATGAAATCTCTACAACACCTTTTCAATATAATCAACTTGAGATAGTGTCAATTTCTTGTTCTTCTTATCTCTGCAAATTTTCATACCAAGGATTTTCTTTGCTGCCCCCAAATCCTTCATAGCAAATGATTGTGCTAACTATTGTTTTAACTCTCTTATGTGATCCATGTTAGACCCTGTTACAAGCATGTCATCAACATATAAACATAAAATAATGTAACTGTCATTATCTAACCTCTTAAAATAAACACAATGGTCAGAATTACACTGGTTGTAGCCTTGCTCAGTCATAAAACTATCAAATTTCAAATACCATTGTCGAGGTGCTTGTTTTAGGCCATACAAACTCTTCTTCAATCTGCACACCAGTTTCTCCTTACATGTGACCTCAAATCCTTGGGGTTGTTCCATATATATCTTCTCCTCCAAATCACCATGGAGAAAGGTAGTTTTCACATCTAGTTGTTCCAAATGTAAATCTTCAGTAGCCACAATACTTAAAATAGTACGAATAGAAGTCATCTTAACAACTGGAGAAAAAATCTCATCAAAATTAATGTCCTTTTTCTGTGCAAATCCTTTTACAACTAACCTAGCTTTAAATCTTTTCTTGCCTCTAGCTTCCTCTTTCAGTGTATAAACCCATTTGTTTGGTAAAGCCTTTTTACCTACAGGCAACTTACATAATTCCCAAGCCTAATTTTTTAGCAAGGAGTCCATTTCTTCTTTCATTGCATGCTCCCACTGAACCTTTGTATCCACCTGCAAAGCTTCATCATACCCTTCTGGTTCACCAGTAAATGTTAACAAAATAGAATACAAAAAGGGAGAAAACCTGTCATGAGGTCTACTTAGCCTTGTTGACCATCTAACATTCACTAGAATTTGTGGTATTTCTTGTTGTTGTTGCGGAGCATGAGGAACCACTGGAACATCACTATTTGGAGTATCATCCAGCACCACATAATCATTTTCTTTCTTCTCATGCTGCTACAACTTATCTTTGTACAACACCTTCTCATTGAATTTAACATCCCTGCTTCTCACAATTTTTTGATTTTCAAAATCCCAAAGCCTATAACCAAATTCATCAATGCCATATCCAATGCAAGTACATTTTTTTGATTTTGCATCCAGCTTGGTTCTATTTTCATAATCTACATGTGCAAATGCTTCACATTTGAAGGTTTTGAGAAAATAATAACTCACCTTCTTACCTGTCCATGCTTCCTCTAGAATACCACAGCCCAAAAGAACTGAAGGACCTCTATTAATTAAATATATAGTAGTGTTGACAACTTCTGCCCACATGTTTAAAGGCAGCCCAACATGCAATCTCTTGGTCCTTGCATGCTCCATTATTGTCATATTCATGCGCTCAGCCACTTCATTCTCTTGTGGAGTCCTTGGAACCATTTTCTTCCTATGGATTCCATTAAAGGAATAATAATCCTTAAATTCTTTGCTGCAATACTCACCACCATTATCAAATCTGAGACATTTTAATCTTTTACCCGTCTTATTCTCAACCAAGCTTCTCCATTTCTTAAATATTTCAAATACATTAGATTTCTGCTTGAGGAAATAAATCTAAACCTTCCTAGTTGCATCATCTATGAATGTAACATAATACCGAGAGCCACTAAGAGAAGATACATGAGCTGGTCCCCATACATCTGTATGCACAAGCTCCAACTTTTCATCTTTCTTTTGCTTCCCATCCTTGAGAAAACTAACTCTCTTTTGTTTTCCATACACACAACTTTCACAAAAATCCATATTAATACATTTTAGACCTGGTAAAACTTTCTTAGAATGATGTACCTTCATACCTTTTTCACTCATATGCCCAAGTCTGTTATGCCACACTGTTGTCTCAGAACCTACAGCAACTGTTTGAGTCTCTTCCTATGAACCTATAGCAACTGTTCCTGAACCTATTTAGTTTTTCTTTGGAACAACTAAAGTAAAAGAAATAATATGACTTGTACAAAGATATAAGTTGCCTACTTTCACACCTTTTGCTACTATTAAGGCACCTCTTGTAACCTTCCAATTTTTATCAGCAAATGTAACAATGCAACCTTCATCAGTTAGCTGCCTTGTTGAAATTAAATTCCTACTCAGCCTTGGAACGTGCCTTACCTCTTGTAGTAGCCAATGGTTCCCATTCTACAACTTAATCTTGATTCTTCCCTTTCCAACAATCTGACAAGGTTCGTTATCTCCCAAATAAACCAACCTAAAATCCACTTGGACATAATCAAGAAAATAACTTCTATGGGATGTAGCATGAAATGAGGCCCCTAAATGTAAAACCCATGAAGAATCAACATTATCTAGGGAAAGAATCAAAGCATCATCTTTAGATTTATTACTTACCACATTTGCCTCCTTATTGCCTTCTTGTTTGTCTCCTTTTTTATTCTTCTGAGACCATCAATCTTTTTTCAGATGACCTGGTTTCCCACAGTACTAGTAATCCTTCTATCCTTTGGATTGGGACCTCTTGTCCTTTGATTTCCCTCATGACTTCCCATGACCTCCAAAACCTTTTCCTCTCTCCTTTGGTCTACCCTTGCTTTCTACATTCAAAACACTACCTGATGTGGACCCTCCTGAGCTTTTCCATCACATTTCTTCGCTAAGGATAACATGAACAACATCATCAAATTTTAAAGTGTTTGAACCATAGACAGAGTTACTTATAGCCATTACCAAGCTATTCTAGCTTTCTGGCAAAGAACATAAAACCAAAAGAGCCCTCACCTCTTCATCAAATTTCACTTTTACAGAAGTTAGCTAATTGATAATCGTATTACTCTCATTTAAATGATCTATCACAAATCCACCTTCAATCATTTTTAGATTAAATAAATGCTTCATGAGAAATACCTTATTTGAGGCTGAGGGTTTTTCATATAATTTAGCCAAATCTTTCATCAGTTCACTTGTTGTCTTCGCTTTTGTTATATTGAATGCCACAGATGGTGCCAGGCAAAACCGGATGGTTCCCAATGCGTTTCTATCCAAAAGTTCCCAATCCTCATTCATCATTCCTACCAGTTTCTTGTATATTCCTTCCAACAGCCTCCATAAATCCTTTTGATAGAGATAATTCTCCATCTGCATCTTCCATAATTGATATATTTGCCCATTGAATTTATCTACCTTGAATTTACCCTCGTCTGCCATTGCTCCCACTTAACTGTGAGACTCCCACTCAACCATGAGACCTTCTTGCAGATGATAGTCAAACACAACCTGCTCTAATACCATTTGTTAGGGTTAGATGGTAGAAGATATCAATTACATGCAAATAAAGATTAAACAGAGGAATGAAAATACATAGAAATAATAATAGTGAGAGACAAGTTTTAACGTGGTTCACCCAAACTTGAGCTACATCCACCAATAGAGAGTCCAATATTATTATCCAGTAAATCAAACTGATTGCAACCAACAATTCTTTGCAATTCAATACCACTGCAAAATGCTACAATACATCAATGAAAACCCTAACCCTTAGTTGCTTTTATCAAGCCTTATGTCGATTACAAAATAAGGTTTTTTTTTATGTTGGCCAATCACTAGTAGAAAAACAAAAATAAATGACTAAATAAACTACCAAAAATTGGTCATGTGATCATTAGTTTGGTCACGCGACCATTGGTAGTTTATTGTTGGTCATTTATCTCACGACCAAATTTATGACCAAACAAATTTTAATCATTAATTTAGTCATAAATTTTAGTCATTAATTTGGTAGTATATTTAGTCATCAATTTGGTAGTATAATTAATCATTAATTTAGTCATTTATTTAGTCATTGTAATCATTAATTGCCATCAATTGGTATTATATTTAGACATTTATTTATTTAGTCATTTATTTATTCATGGTAGTCATTTATTTAGTCACTGTAGTCATTTATTTAGTCATTGTAGTTGTTTATTTTAGTCATTGTAGTCATTTATTTTAGATATTGTAGTTGTTTATTTAGTAATTTGTAATGGAGAAGTTATCCATATGCTAAGAAATTCTTAATGTGTTTTAGTTTCAAGGTGAGTGAACTGTTTGACAGATTTAATAAAAAAAAAGAACTTCAATAAACAAAAAATTCAAAATTCAATGTTACCTTTAAAATACTATGACATACCTTAGTATAAGTAGATTATATGAAACCAAATATATATATCAACATAATCCTATGTAAATTTTCACAGTTTGTCCAAAATCTCTCCTTTCATATGATACAGTCTTTTTAAAATTTTGATTGTATTTTATAGCTAAAATGGCTAAATACAGCTATACAACTGTCAAATTTAAGCCCTGATTCCGAGCATTATAATGCTAATATGCACAAGTACGACCATACAACCATCAAATTTAGCCCCGTATCTGATTCCCCGGTATGGCAGAGAAGATCCTAGGGTTTCAACACTATAATGCTCACATATAAAAGCCTATCAGCTAATAAACACAAAAATTAGATTAATGAAAAACTTAATAAAACTTAATATATATAATTTGGTGGCTATATTTCCCTTTTTCGTGTGATATATGTAATTTATCTGTATTCCTAAACTTCCCCTTTTCATGTGATATATGTAGTCTATCTGTACTTTTCCTAATTACATTTTAGGTTAAAATACAGAAATACGGCCATTCGGCCATCATCAAATTCCCAAATCGTACATACATTTCTAGGTTTACCTGAATCAGAATTATTTAAGGTTTTTGTCAACACAGACAAGAAAAGATCCGGATCTAATCCATATACAAGCAATCACATTAATGGGATTCAAATCCACTTTAGTGATCAAATTCAAAATACTGCAGCTTAAATCATAGGTATTTGCCTTTAAAATTCCCCAAAGAAAAAAGACCACCAAATTCACGAAACCCCATCATGGCTGGCGAGTAGCTACTGTGCCCTAGCATCAAGCCACTCCCTCATATCATTAAGCACAATATTATAATAAATCACATTTTCCCTGTACAAAATGAGTTTGTTAAGGAGGCTTTAAAGCATGTAACCAAATGAAATTCTCAGGTATCTGAATACCTATCCCGTTTCATCGAAGCAAGGCCGAGCGCCATGCCTATATTGTGTAGTGGGGGTAAGAAAAAAAGAATACTTTTCTCTTTTTTCTCATCTAGATTGTCATGGGTTATCAACAAATTGAGAGATTAAGCTCGCCCACCTCTTGTACTACCGTGAAATTTTAAGCGCCCTACTCTGTTCTAGCACAGCAAAAAAAGAGAAGCCAGAAGTAGGAAAATAAAAAGAAGATGAAACAAACTAGGTTAGGGTTTTGAGCCTTTCCAAGTTAGGGTTTACCTTTACGTGTTCACCATCATTGTAGCTGCCCATCTGAATCAAGCGACCATCTTTGTCCATTCCGTCTGTAGAACACCATGTATCCGTTTCATTTGGATCTGCCCTGCATTTTCTGTCGGGTAGAGAAATGTTGGACGGGCCATCATCATAGTTGTAGAAACAAAATAGGTTAGAGTTTTTTGCGAGGAAGAGCAAAGCTTTGAGCTTTAGATTGAAACCCTAAGATGATTGTTTTGAGAAGCCGAGTTAGGGTTTACCTACACTAATAGGAATTTATTAGTTGTATCAAAAATTATGGCGCCCATATTATTAAATTTCAATATTGGCACTCATATTATGGGGCCCATTTCAATTTTGCGCCCATTTTTTTTTTTTAGAAAATGCTTAATATCTATATATTAATTAAAGATAATCAATCATATTATAATATTATATTATATTATATATATAATATTATAATATTAAATATATTATAATATTATGATATTATATTATATAATATTATTTAATAATATAATATAAATATGATATTATATTATATTATTATATAATATAATATAATATTATATTATAATATTATATAATATTATAATATTATATAATTATATATTATATAATAATATCTATCCATGGCTTAAATTTGACAGTCGACCTTGCTTGTCAAGCAATTTTTTTTATGACAGTTATCTATTCAATGGCGCCCTTCAAATACTATGACATGCCTTAAATATTAAGTAAATCATATAAAAATCAAATATATATATCATCATAATCCCATATAAATTTTGACAGTTTGTCCAAAATCTCTCCTTTCATATGAAATAGTTTATTTAAAAAATTGATTGTATTTTACAGCAAAAATGCCTAAATACAATTATACAAATATCAAATTTAAGCCTTGTATCTATCCAGTTTGTCTGACCAATTATTTAGTTGTGTTTTTTTCCCGGTGACCACATTAATCATTTATTTATTCATTTATTTATTCATTTATTTAGTCATTTCAATTGATGACCAAATTAGTCATTTATAGCTATGTTACAAAAAATTTTGGTCACGTGACTAAAAGTTTTAGTCACCTAGTCATTTATTTGCCATATTTCTACTAGTGAATAGAAAAATAACTCCCAATGCCTTTATAAAACAATAAAAAACCATTTACTACCCCTGGACCCCACAAGGGGCGCTACTCCAAACCCCCACAAGGGGCACTGCCCCTTGACCCCATTAAATAGTTTGGGGCGAAACCGTACCAATAAAAGTAGGGAAAATTTAACCTCCAAGTCTGATTAAGCTCCATATAACAACACTCCTTGTATTCTCGAGGAGTGAGGTCTACATTTACTTGTGATATCTCCATCTGCTATGGTGGACTTACTTCCTCATGTGCCACCATCCCCATGTCTTTGACCTACTCAGGTTGGTCCTCTGGAACATCCTAAGGTCTCAACATCTCTATGTCAGATATGACCTTGACTTCCAGACCTTTTATTCCCTCTACCTCTACATGTGTTTTTTCTAACTCATTGATTAGTGATGTTTGAGGAGTAAAGAGAAAAGAGACTGGATTATTCACCACGTCTATAGTGACTTCATCGTCTGTCAAGTCGACGAATTGATCTAAGGGCAATTGCATACCCTTCACTCTTGCTTTCTTTTGGCTCTCCTGATCCTTCTTCATCTCCTTAGCCATTTTTCTTTTCACCTGGATGATATACTATATCTTCTGGGCTTGAGGTGAGTTTGCTACTAGCTAGCTACCTTGAACTTCTTGAATTACCACCTATTGAGCTAGAGGTGCTTGTGTTTGAGGCAATTGAAGTTCGGGTCAGGGAGGAGTAGAAGTGAATAATGTCTCCATGGCAGTGGGAGGTCTAGATGTCTCCACTTCTATATCTTTGTCTTTAGTGAGGATCCTCCTCATATGTGTTATTGGTGGGGACATCCTCCTCTTCTACTTAGGGATTTTTAATCCTCCCAGGATGTCCATTATTGAGTGCTCCGGTGTAGATGCATATGATAATGGGATATTACCAAATGGTTGTTCCCTTTTATGGTGAAGGCACTGTGGCCATACTAACAATGGATGAGGTTAGAGGTGCCCCAGAGGTGGATGTACCTTCCTAGGCCAATGCGGCCTCCATAACTCTCCTCTTAACTATGAGGAAGTCATCATAGTCTACCTCTATCTAGTATTTCCTCTTCCTTTTCTTGCTATAGGTTATGTCCACTCCTTTGGGTATTAGTTCATTTAATTGTTTATCTACCCATTTTTAGGTAGCAACTAGGACATTCTTGGACACTACATCAATTGATGTTTATTTTGGCTGTGTCCATTCTAGGAGAGGCATCATCTCCTTGTATATCTATTGCCTATCATAATCCAAATCCAGAGTTAAACCATCATCAGATCTAATTTGAGGGTCACTTCTAGAATCCCCAAAGTTCTCATTTGGTTTAGAGTCAGGCACTAACATCCTCTTTTCTTGATATTGTATTCACCATTACATTCTGCCTATAAAATATTCCAAATGGGGCACATGCTGCAACTTCTTATCAACGAAGTTCTCCATCTTGTGATAAGGATCAAACATCTAAGTTGAAGTGGGAATGGTTGTAGTCTCAACATTTCTAACTCTGCTTTTGATAGTTTGGAGTCTTTGAAATCTACACACCTGAACCACTTGATATCGAATGGAAACTTTATTGTTCCCTAGCCTTGCTTCCTCACATATTCTTCATAGGAGGGAATGATCTACCTGGTTATCTCTATAAGAAAGAATTTTTTAGTGGGATACCTAGGCAACATGTAGGGGAGATCATCAAACACTTCCATTTAGATATACGTGAAGGTCAAAAATTGTATAAACCAAGATCCATGGGGGTGAGCCTCTCAAGATATCCTCTTCATTCTATCACCCTCCATTAATTAGACCAGCTACATCAGGAAATAGTCATTTACCCTCCAAAAATGGGTGATGGATTGGTTCCTCTCAAGTTGATGATAATGCTACTAGACCAACTATTCTCCATCTTTATTTCCCAACTTGCCTAATGTATGTAGGCCATCAAACTGTGACCTAAGGGCGCAGAAATACACCACATAGGAGGAGATGAAGAACCTCCTCTTATTCTTCTTCCAACCTACTAACACATTGTGCATGGTATCACTAATTAATTGTACCTAGTACACAATACCTCCATCATCTTTCACTGACCTGATATCTCCATACATCCATAGGTCAAGGGATTTGACATTCTCATTCCCAACCATCCTATTGAGCAAGATGATCATGTACTAGACTTCATCAATGAAGTCAAACCAATATAGAGTTTCTGCCATCTTAGAAACTGCCTTTGTCCTAGTTCTAGTGTCTAGCCATGAAATGTGAATCACCTTCTTGCACTTAGAAATATTTGAATTATATTGTGTTGTTAATGTACTTATGTCCATCTTGTATAAATCCCTACTCCTCAAGAGATTGAAGGTCTTTACAATGCCCTTAGGTGAGAAATATACATAGGTCTAGCCTTGGTGTTCTACATGCTGCTTGACTGGATTATACTTTTGTGAATACTAGATAATGAATTCCAAGGCATCCATGGAAACTAGAAATCCTACCGCATTGTACATGTCACTACTAGTAACATTCTTCAATACTTCGCTTGCATTGTGGGCATGGATCTTTGCCTTGAATGACTATATGTCTACATTTCTAAAATGACTGTCTGAGGAAAGACCAAATTTGCACTAGACCCCTCTAGGGGTTTTACTTAGTAGGTCCTTGAACTCATCATCCCTTTGTTTCATCTTTTCATAATTGTGTTGTACATGATGTGCACACACAAAAATTACCTGCCTATGTGGGGGCTAGGGCTACAGATCAATTCTTCTAGTACCTTAGTTAAAACTAAATTCTACAATAGATATGGCTATGGATTAAAATCTATTGAGAATAACAAGATTTACTAACTACTTGGATTTACCCTAAGTAAATGAAATTACCTTGTGTAAAAAGAAAACTATCTGCTGAAATAAAAAATTAGGGGGTTTTGTCTTATACCTATGCGAGTGGAAATTCACCTTTTTAATGATTCTACAACAGATGTCTATTTACCATTGGTGCATTCTGTTCCACAAGCTCGCTCTATAATCTTTACCTTAATTCACCTTAGGATATCTGTAAATTACTCTTAAAAACTCTGTGAATTCACTTTAGATGCTTGAATACTTTGTGATTAACAAATTAATATAATTATGTTTTTATCTCTTGTGAAATTCACTAAGTGTGGATGCATTCAATACCTTGGCATAGTTGGTGAGCAATTACTCCCTAGGCATGGGGAAACATGACAACTAGATTAGTTCTTTAAATTTGAATTTCAATGGCAAAAATCAATCCACTTTATGGGGTTTAATATGGATATGACCAGATGGACACCCAAACTTCATACATGATATCCAATTGAAATGTCTTGTGAAAATGTCTGGTGGACATGTCTAGTTAAGACTTTGGCCAATATTAGGTAAAAGGATATCATGATGACCTATCTAGATGATTTCTTCATGTTCATGGTCAAACTTACATTGACCGGATGTTTGGGCAAGTGGATCTTCACATCTTATTTAGAAGATCTAGACATGAGAATGCGCAGTTAGAATATGACATTTTGAAAATGTCCTATTGAAAAGTCAACGGTCGACAAGACAACAGAGACCACTTATAATGCTTGGACATGATCTAGATGTAGAAAATGACATAACAAGTGTCTAGTTGAAATGTCTGGTCAAAAAATCTGGTCCAGTAGGATCAAACACTCTTTTCTTATGCTTTGGGTCCAGAACTATAAGGATACATTTGACGGCTTCTACAGGATCTAGACATAGATTTACTAAGTGCACTAATATCCTGATTAGGTTGAGGAATTAATTAATTGCATTTGAATTTGGCTTCAAGTCTAGGAATTTTTATAAAACATTTGCAACCCGATATGGACATTGAACATGACCTAGACATCTTGTAAAGGTCCATGTCTAGTTGACTAGAATATCTGGTTGGCATAACTTGCTCATTTTATGATTTTTTGAAAACTTCAAAAGGTAAACCTAGCTAAAATTTCATCCTCTATCTATTCACGACTATTTCAGGGAACACTTCATAACTTGAAATTCACCCTTAGTATATTGGCATTTTACCTATACCACCCAAGAAAACAACAAAAGACCAACAAAGCCAAAAAAGGGGGTTGGGTCCTTATTTTTCTAGAGAAGAATGGGGCGTGTTGTGAGAACACACAACTTGCAACCAAATAAAACAATTAAATTTTGAGTAATTTAGGAGAGGAGAAAAAATTTAAGCATAAGATTTCCAAACTCCATTAGACATGACTGTGTAGTTCAATTAGAGGAAATTGAATTCACTAATATAACTAAACTTCAAAAGAAATTCAAGTGTGTGCAATTGATTCATTTTCGTTCCTTTTGAATAGGAGTTAGTAGATATTTGCATTAAACTACATAGTTTGGTTTAGCCTTTTAAGCCAAACCTAGATAGAGCTTTGCTTCCAATCAAGTATCCATAGCCTAGACAAGGTTATCTATATAATTCTCCTAAATATTGCTCTACTACCAGTCAAGCATCTATAGCCCTGGTAGATTTACTTGGATGACCTTTAGAGACTAAAATCACTTTTAATTTTTCAATGTATTCACTTTTTTGATTATCTTTTCAGTTCATTTGCAATTTTATAACCCCTATTGTTAGGTTGAGAATTACAGTCGTAGCAAAGGAAAACCATTAGATTTTTCACTTAATGCAAACAACTACCACTCCTAGTCAATTCAAAGAATTTTAAGTGTTTGTTTGTGTGATTCCTTGAATGATCAATGCTATTGTTGGTGAATATAATTTCTAGAAACAAACCAGCCAAACTATACTTATTGAAAGTCACAATTTATGTAGGAATTTAAACATCTTCCATAAATTCAAGAAATTCTAGTGTTTCCTAAGGTTGCACTCTACTCCTTATTGCACCTAACAAAATAAAAAAACTCAACAAAACAGGAGGAAAACAAACAAGACACGAACAAACAAAGCAACTCTACAAGAACATTTACAATAAAGTACATATATATAGGTATTCAATTTTCCTCCTCTCTGGATGGCCACTAGGCTTGGAAGTAATGCTTCAAGAACTGTCCATTGATAGGTATTGGGATATCATCACCTACCAAGGTTTTCAATCTGTAAGTACTATCACCCAAAATTTTAGTAATTTGGAAAGGACATGTCCAAAGTTTATCAAATTTCCCTTGGTTTTCTTTCATGTCATGAGCTTTTTCCCGTGACAAGACGAGGTCTGATATCTAAATTTTTTGATCTTGGGTCTTTTGTCAAACTAGCATTTGACCATAGCTTGATGTTTAGAGAAATGGTCTATATCTCTGTTTCTCTTTTCTTCTAGGCATAGAAGCTGTAGTAACCTAACTTCCATCTTGTCTTCTAAACCTAGATATTCTTGGGCAAATTGCCAAGTATGGATTTTTAAATTTTTGGGAAGGATAGGATCAACTCCATAGACTAACTGATAAGGCGATCCCTAGAGCTAGCTTTACTCTTGTCTAGTCTACCCATAAAGTGTATTTCAACAATGAGTTCCATTCCTTAGGATTTTTCTCTACCAATTTCATAATGATATCCAATAGATTTTGATTAGTGGATTCATCTAAGCCAATACCTTGGGGACAATAGTTACATGAAAATTTTAAATTGATACCATATTCAAATGCCTAGTTAGAAAATTTTAATGAAGAAAAAGCAGGTCCATTGTCACATACCAAAGCATAAGGAATGCCAAATTTGGTCATGATGTTCTCTTCCAGGAACTTGATTACAACATTAGTGGTGCACAACTTTCTACACATTGCTTTAGTCCATCTATTACAATAATTAGTAATGGTTAGAACATACCTATGTCCAGCTAATTATCGAGGATTGATCATCTTGATGAAGTTCAAAACCCACTATGTGAATAGATGCATCTCTATCACATGTTGTAATGATTGGGTTGTGTATCACTCTTTGTTTTTTGCAATTTGAAATGTATGACAATGCTTTATATGTTGTGTTGCATCTTTCAATATGATTGGCCAATAATATTCAGCTCTTAGGATTTGGTATGTAGTGGCCAGATGTGACCCATGGGCTGTTATGAATTTATCATGTAGTTCTTGCAAAACTTTATCTGCTTCTCCTTAGTTTAAGCACCTCAAATATATGCCTTCATGGTTTTTCTTGAAAAGGACTCCCCTTTTTATTATATATCCTTGAGATTTGAATCTCAATGCTCTTCTTTGGGATGCCTTCAGATGTGATAGACATCTTCTTGTAATCAAGTAATGGGCAATATCTGCATACTAGTCATGTTGTTCAAACGTATTGACTGCATACTATTGACTTATCAAGCCAAGCTCTTTCTCTGTGATCATCTACATTAAAGCCTATCCTTGTATCGATTTCATTGGAGTGATATCCAAATCATACTCTTGTAGGATAGTTATCCACTTAGCTTGACACTCTTTTGGTTCATTTTGCATCAACGGTATCTTAACTATTGAGTTAGGTACTACCGCAATCACATTACTTCTTAGTATGTAATGTCTAAACTTCTTGACCACCCTAACCAATGCTAGGGCATGTTGTTCAACATCTAAGTACTTCAATTATGCATCCTTAAATGGACTACTCATGAATGTAATAGGATTTTCCTCTTTTGTGATGTTTCTTTGTGTCAACACTGCAGCAAAGGTATGATCAGATGCAAATGAGTAGATGTAAAGTGATCTAGTATAATTTGAACTAATCAAAATACATGCATTAGAAATGGATTTCTTGATATCTTTTAATGCATCCTTAGCTTTAGGTGTCCACTCTATCTTTACATCTTTCTTCAACATTGCATTTAGTGGTCTTACTATCTCAGCGAATCGGGTTATGAACTTCCTAACAAAGTTGATCTTACCAAAGTATGACTTTAATTCTTTCTTACTCCCTGGAAATTGGAGTCTCATGATGGTGCTGACTCAGTCAGGATCAATGGATATGTTATTTTTAGATATGATATGTCCTAGTAACTTTCCAATTGTGACTCTGAAGATACACTTCTTTAGGTTTAGAGAAATTCCATATTGCTCACATCTCTGCAATACTTTCCTCAAATCTACAACATGATGTTCTCTGTTTTTAGAAAAAATAGTGATGATACATTTACCAACTAGTCCTCTAAAAGTGTTGCTAGGGCACGTTGAAACATTGCATCAGTGTTAATTAAGCTAAATGACATCCTTCTATAGGCATAAATCCACCATTTGGTGGTGAAAGTTGTTTTTAATCTATCTATTTTGTCCACCATGACTTGGTTATATCTACAAAATCTATCCAAAAATGACATCATTTGAGCTCCATTTACCATTTGTAGTACTTGATCCAATGAAGGAAGAGGATAATTGTCTTTCTCAGATGCCTTATTCAAATTGCAGAAATCCATGCATAGCTGGATATCTCTATTCTTCTTTCTTATGGGTACTAAATTTGTGACCCATGTTGAATGTCTAATAGGGAAGATTATGCAAGCAACTATTAACTTCTTGACTTCTTAAAAAATCAGAGGTTCCAGCAACACATTAACTATTCTTTATTTCTTCTTGAATTGTTGCACATCTGGTTTCAATGAGATGGTATGCATGATGATTGATATTTTGTATGTCTTTAGTTCATCATACGACTAGGCTATTACATGCAAGTAATCTTTCAAGTTTTGAGTAATACCTTCTCATTCTTCCAGGGTACATACCTTTCCTATCAGCACCTTCCTAGGTTCTAGACCTTTGTTTAGATTGATGGGCTTGTAAGCACCTCCATCCTTCTTGGGGATGTCTTTCATCTTTATCATTTTGTCCAGATCAAACAATATTTCTAGCTTGATCATCCCTTGGGAATTTTATTGTCTTTTAGATTAATAATGGACTCGTCATCCCATTCGGGATCCTCCCTATATTGTTCATCAATCACTTGAGCTTCAAAAACATCATGATTAGTGATGAAATCAAGGATATGCTTGTCATCATCAAAAACTTTAAAGTTAGTGACATTACCTGGTATGGATGGAGTAGACACTAATTCCACAAAGAACCTCTTCAATCTTGATAGGGTTAGTGGCTCCAATGTGGTAGTAGTTGTAGCTAACGCATTTGCTCAATGATTAAACTTCCTCAACATGTGGGTGCTGCCACAATAATGGGTTACACTTTCTGGGACATCCTGATTTTTGCTAAAATCACATATTTTTAGAAAATATAATGATTTAAGCCTTGAAAGGTTCCATTTCAAAGATTTTAATTGAAAAGGGTTTGATCAAACCCCCTTAGATTCAAACCCCCTTGGATAGAACCCCGCTAGTTTTAAAACATACCTATAATGGAGTCTCCTCTACACCTATCAAAATGCTGATAAAAAACCACTTTTGATTTACCTTTTGGGGGATCAAATAAATTAATTTAAAATTTATGTTTTGTAAGTATGTAGTCCTTATTATAAGCTTCCCAAAAAGTATAATTTTAAATATATTTAATTTGATTATTATATTTATTTTTATTTCTTGTGAATGTAGGTTTTTCACTGAACATCAAGTTCTCTATTCTACACACATGGAAAATTAGTAAATTAGTGAATTTTTTTTTGAAAAATATCTATGCCCTAGGAATTGATATCCTTGTTTCAACAAAAAAAATTGAATTTTGATAGATAAAGAAAAATTTATTTTTTACGGAATACGCCTATGTCTAAATTATAATTAGTTTGACTTCAAAACTTAATTAAAAAAAATATTCAACAAAACATTATAAAACCAAATGCATGCCCTATATATCGGTGTTACCAATCTAAATTCAAAAGAATCAGAATTTTATCCTTTGTAGAAAAAAAAGTTATGTGCTACAGAATACACATCACTTTAAAAAATGTTGTTTACTATTAAAAACTAGTTATCAAAGGAGACGCAAAAAAATTTACAATTTAAGTCCAAATTTTTTTAAAAATATATATTTAGAATCTACAAACAAAATCTCACAAATCACTAGTTTGCATCATCTTCAAATTCCTAATGGTTTAGTGGCTATAGGTGTCAAAAACTAAAGATTTAGTTCAAAATGTTAATTTCAATGTCAAGTTTGGCCAAAAAGTGTAACCCATTATTGTGGGATGACCCCGTGCGTGATATTGAAGGCGTCAAAACCTTTGATTAGGTTCCATACCCGATATTTGTATCTTGACCATCTTTTGTAATTTCATGTGTACTATTTTTGAACCTGTTTAACAATTACTTCTAAATCTTCAAACACATGAAATATCTTTACCTTCTTCTTCAATGCTAGGAGAAATCAATGGATTAAAGCTTCATACTCTACAACATTATTAAAGTGCAGTGAAATTGTAGTCTATATGCCACTAGGAATGACTCCAGCTCCCTGTTTGCACTTAGATCCATCAAATTTCAATATCCATGGATGATCATTTCTTATGTCCTTTTTAAAATCCCTCTTCCTTTTAATAGGCTCTTGAGGACCATGTCTAGTAATAGCATCTGGTTCTAAGTTGCTTGGTCTCTCCTCTTCTATTCCATCTAGAACAATAATTGTATCTGGACTTTCGTCTGGTTGATTATTTGATTTGATGCAGATGTCTGATCGCACTTCTATGTCTTGTCCATTTGTCAAAGGCTTACCACCTAATTGTTGGATGACATCTGATCAGATCAATTTTGGCATATCTATCTCTTTTCCAACTATGTCCAGATCTTTATCTAATTTGATATCAATTTAGCTTAACACATCTAGTCCCTTTTCACTAGAACATTGAATTTGTAATGTTTCTATCACATTTTGACTTTTTCTCTTGTCATGATTCTCTCGCAGGAATGTGCATTCTTTCTTATCAACCATGATCAAGCATAACACACATATAGTTTCAGAATGTGAAGCATGGTGTAGCCTACAACATCCTTCCACTAGTACTACTTTCAAGGGAATTCCTAGTTGTTTGAACTTTTATGCTTCTTTAGACATATTTTTCAAAATCATGTAAATGATTGTTCTCCTCATCTAATGAGTTATAATCGGATTCAATCAAAACATCAGTACCTAGTGTAATTTGATTTCTCATATTGTTTTGTACTTGATTGCACATCAGTATTTCTTCGACTCAAACATCTTGAGCTGTGATGTGGTAGACCCCCTACTCTACTTCTGTATAGAGCACTTCGTTATTTTGATGATACTCTGTAATCATATGTTTCCTTTTGGGTTCAGCTTCTATGCGGATTTGATTAGGAATTCCTCTCCATGGTAACCACATGTGAGAAAAATCAGTTGCCATGTATCCATTCAAAGACTTTGACCAGTCTTTGCTCAATAACATGTTGTATGTATCTGGTATACCGATCACCTGGATATCAATGAAATGTTGTACTCTACGATCAGAAGCTAATTGCATGTGGATATGGGTTAACTTGCCTATGACATTGACCTTAGAATTATCTAGTTGACTAAATTTCTTCAAGGACATGGTAGGAGAAAGGCTTAAAATTTTGCAAATTGACAAGGGCATGATATTAGTGGGCTCTTTGGAGTCTACTAGTCAATTATGTAAGTTCTTCCCAAAAAACCTCGAGGTTAGGATAAATGAAGGGGACTCTATTTTTTCTTTATAAACTTCAATTTGTGCATCAACAATATGCACTTGTCCTTTATCTTTTAGCCTTGGAGGGATGTCCTTATTCTGAGGTTCTTTACCTTAGACATTACTTGGAACACCTTTCTTTGGTGTGGGTTCTTGTAAGGATTTGAGGAAGGCTTTCTTGATGACAGGGGTCTTAAAAAATTTAGATAAGGACAAGCTTATTTTCATCTTCTTAATCTCCTCTACTAAATACTTGACTAATTTATTTGATTCAGAGAACTCAGACGTACCTCGAGTAGTAGCTAAAAATTGTTGGGTGAATATTTTGTCTTTAACTCACTAAAGGAAAAATGGTTATGTCAACCATAGTATGATGAGATGTTATCTCTCCTCTCAGCAAGGGGAGGCTCCCTTTTATTGCCAAATACAAACTAATAACTATTACAAACTTATTTACACTAAGGCTCTCTTTTTTTAGAAATGATGTTTACAATTCTCAATATAAAATTCAACACAAAAGGATAATTGAAACAATACCAGTATATTTAAACCACGAAGAAACCCACGAAAACACAAAGTTTCTCGTTGCTTCTTATGCCAATTGAAAATGAAATATTTCAGAATAGAGTGCAGCCCCAAGTCTTCACTATATGCTGAGATAAGATAATGTGATCACGAACAATAATTGTAGCTCAAAGTCTTTGAGTTAATTCTCATTCACAAACTTAAATGCAAATTCCAAATATGATATAGCAACAAAAAGTCTACAATATCATATTTGAATCACCTTTCAAACACTTGTTTCCCATGCTCACAATTCAAACATTCATACAAGATAATGTAATAGAAAGGACATAAGAACAATTCTATAACATTACAAACTTGCTCCAAGACAAAGATTGGATGCCAACTTGCTTCTTGATATTGCTTGAAAACTGATTTGCAAAATAAGCTCAAAGTCTCAAATTGCTCTTCAAAATGATAGCGCTTTTCTTTAACAGACAAAATATCAAAATTACAATAGAGGCCCTCTTTATTTATAGTAAGAGGCCATGAGATAATCTAGGAAAATCTAACTACTTTGACTTATTCAACAAAGGGTTCCTTATTGATTTGGGACTTCCTATGTTTTTACATGTAATTACATATGGAAAAAGTACATGTAAAAGTGTCCAAAACTACAAACAAAGTACATATGAAAATACAAAAAATAAACTAAGGCATGAAAACTTGCATCAACTTGCACCCTCATTCTTCTTCAAATAATCCTCGTACATAGTGAATACTACTTGCATCTCTAAGATGTCAGGACCAACAGTATTTTTGGAGATCACTCAAGCTCTGATTATTGCATCTTTCACTGTTGTAGCTACCTTGTCATGCTTATCCAAAACTACCTTGAGAATGTCCAAGGTCAAATGTATATCCGACAACTTATCCATAGAAGCCACTGAGAAAGCTTGATCTTTGAACTCCTTTGGATCATGTTATTGAATGCCTATATCATTTCATCCACAGAAAGAAACTTTTGGTCTCTTTGACTAGAAATTGCAGTAGCAAGGGAGAACTCAAAAGTTGCATGGGCTTTGAGGGGCTAAAGTGCGATGAAAGTGAGAAATGGAGTGAAAGTGGGCAATGGTTAACAAATGCAAAAAATTCCCTACAGTTAGAGAATTTTTGGAGGATAATGCACGAGCGGCAAAAATCAACACCCTTACATGTAAAGGAAATTGCATTTGTGCACGGGCAGCAAAAATTGCCACCCTTACATGTGACAAAGGGACCAGCATGCATGGGTGGCAAAAATTGCCATCCATGCATGTGACAAAGCAACCAACATGTACATGTAGCAAAAATTGCCGCCCTTGCATGTGACAAAGGGACTAACATGCACAGGTGGCAAAAATTGCCGCCCTTGCATGTGACAAAGGGACTGACATGCATGGGCGGCAAAAATTGTCTCCCTTGCATGTGACAAAGGGACTAACATGCACGGGTGGCAAAAATTGCCACCCTTGCATATAAAGATGCATGATACAAAAAAACCCTGCCACTGCATGTAAAGATACATAGGCAGCAAAGATCCCTGATACTACATGTAAAGATGCACGGGCGGCAAAACTCCCTGCCACTGCATGTACATAAAAATTTACTAACTCCCAAAAAGTGAAATTTGCAATTAGACTTGTTTTGCAAAATTCAAGAAATCAACACAAGTTGACACTCGAAAGGACATTCTGGGGCTAGAAGACCACGCATGAGGGAAAATGCAATTTACCTTTTTTTGCATGCTTAGAGTTGTAGGCTACAAAATGGACTAGTTTCATAGGGGTCATCCTACAAATTGAGCGCAACTAATTTTGAGCATAACATCTGGCTCTAACTTGGGAGCTTCCTTTGATCGTTCTTTGAAATGATCGAAGAGAGAAGAAATCCAATATATAAGTGCCTTCATCCATCCATTGGGCTATAGAGTCAGGCGACATAACAAAAAGACACAAAAAGACAAAAGAAAAATACTCAAAACTATAAAAATATTTACAAACTTATATGTTGCTTGACTGTGATAAAAGCTTCATATGTTGTCCACTGTGGGGCAGCAAAAAAGGTGTTCCATCCTTCTTCTTTTTTTTACTATTGAAAGAGTAACATTTCCCAGTATTTTCCATTCTGGGATCTTCTTCTACATCTAGATTGAATTGCCCCACTTTTGCTGATGAATTTGGTTCCAATTGTCATCACTATTTGACAAAGTGATTAGGCTTATCAAAAAGTTTCTCTAGAGAAACCAATCCTTTGGAAATCCTATTTCCTTTTAGCTGCAAAATCTCTTCACTTGAAGAGGATGATTCATATGTTTCTTGACCCTCATTCGAAGCATTATCCAATGACTCAAGATCTTCATTAGTGACCAAGGAATAAGTACCCATTCTAGAAAACTCAAAAAGAAGCTGAGCTTTTGAATCCTCAGATTTTGTCACTATGTACTTGGCCTCCCTTTTAGGATGAAGTTTCTATATAATACCCTTAACAGGTATTCTTACCTCCAACACTTGAATCTTTGTCTCCTCAACATGATCTATGATATCAAAAAGTTGATATGGACTAGCTACAGAAGACAGAGAACTCTCATCTTGAGGTTTTACATTGGGGGCACTGGTCTTAGGAACAAGGGATGAAGTAAGAAGATCTGATGTACTTACTTGGTTGTCACCAACCACATATTGATGATCAGATTGATTCTGTGACTATGTGAGAATAGCATAAGATTCACCAAAAGTAACTTCTTCTTGCCCCATCTCATCTTCCAAGTTCATGAACCAGATGGTAGAGTCGCCAGCTAATTGCTCTTCATCTTCCATGAAAAGATTAGCATCATCTTCTCCTTGATCATATTCTGATTGAAGAAGATCATCTTGCTCCAATTCATAATAGAAGATTGTTGAATTCATAGGTGGTGCCTCCAAAGAAAGTCTTCCTTGTGATGAAGGAAGCTTGTTTTGATTTTGATTCCTTCAAGCATTACCTTGGTATTTTGGAGCATTAGGGAAAGTTCCCCTTGGTATGTCCTTGTAGAGGGGAATGGACAAACTCTGCGACATCTATTTTTTCAGAGCTAACACTTCATTAGCAAACTTTTGCACCATAAAATACGTGGTGCTAGTAGAAGGTAAAGCCAAAGGGGGCTTCCCACTTGGCCTAGTAGAATCCTTCTTCAACTTCCCCACCAAAATCAAATCGTTCTCCACTTCAATTGCCAAACTTTGATCAATTACAAGATCAATTGGTGCTACTCTTTGTAAAAGAAAACTTACTTCTGGCAATTGTGAATTGGTGAAGAAGCATTTTAGGTTCTCAGTTGTAGGTTGAGCAACAATTGGAATCCTATTCTTTAGCTTATTGAACTTTTCCATGAATTGATGCATGGGCTCATGTGGTTCCTTTTTCATTTGAGTAAGTTGGGGCAACAAGGTGTAAGCATCTTTTGCTAGTTTGAATCTAGCTTTAAACTGAGTTCGAAGTGTATTCCATCTAGTGACATTTCTAGGTGCAAGGTGAAAGAACCAATCAGCTCCAACACCTTGGAGTGTTTCTACAAACAGTCTCATAGAAACATCTTCATACTCAACTCCCAGAACACTGCATGCAATGTAGAATGCTACAATGTGCTCATCTGGATGTTGTTTGTTATCTCTGTAGAACTTGGGAAAGTTCTTATGTGAACCCCGAGGTAGTTCATGTAGAGGTTGAGCTAAATTCAAAGGACCAAAATCATTTCCCCATGGACCTGAGACAACCATACTCTTAACAAACAATAGAGTAGATATAAAAAATATATATTACAAAAGATGAGGCAGGTATACTTCAATCAAAAGCATGAGGCTCTTGGTTGTGTGTTCGATCCCCAGTAGAATCACCAAAAACTATTGGGTGAATATTTTGTCTTTAACTCACTAAAGGAAAAATGGTTATATCAACCACAGTATGATGAGATATTATCTCTCCTCTTAGTAAGGGGAGGCTCACTTTTATTGCCAAATATAAACTAATAACTATTAAAAACTTATTTACACTAAATACTAACTTTGGGGTGATTCTATATCATTCATTTCTCTTTTTTGGAAATGATGTTTACAATTCTCAATATAAAATTCAACACAAAAGGATAATTGAAACAATACCAGTATATTTAAACCACGAAGAAACCCATGAAAATACAAAGTTTCTCATTGCTTCTTATGCCAATTGAAAATGAAATATTTTAGAATAGAGTGCAGCCCAAAGTCTTTACTATATGCCGAGATAAGATAACGTGATCACGAACAATAACTTGCATCTCAAAGTCTTCAAGTTACTTCTCATTCACAAACTTAAATGCAAATTCCAAATATGATATAGTAGCACAAAGTCTACAAAATCATATTTGAATCACCTTTCAAATACTTGTTTTCCACGCTCACAATTCAAACATTCATACAAGATAATGTAATAGAAAGGACATAAGAACAATTCTATCACATTACAAACTTGCTCCAAGAAAAGATTGGATGCCAACTTGTTTCTTGATATTTCTTGAAAACTGATTTACAAGATAAGATCAAAGTCTCAAATTGCTCTTCAAAATAACACTTCGCTTCAATAGACAAAAGATCAAAATTACAATAGAGGCCCTTTTTATTTATAGTGATAGGCCATGAGATAATCTAGGAAAATCTAACTACTTTGACTTATTCAACAAAGAAGTCCCTATTGATTTGGGACTTCCTATGTTTTTACATATAATTACATATGGAAAAAGTACATGTAAAAGTGTCCAAAACTATAAACAAAATACATATGAAAATACAAAAAATAAACTAAGGCATGAAAACTTGCATCAACTTGCACCCCCAATCTTCTTCAGATAATCCTCATACATAGTGAATATTGCTTGCATCTCTAAGCTGTTAGGACCAACAATATTTTTGGATATCATTCCAGCTCTGATTACTACATCTTTCACTAATGTAGTTGCCTTTTCATGCTTATCCAAAACTACCTTGAGAATGTCCAAGGTCAACTGTATAGCCGACAACTTATCCATAGAAGCCACTAAGAAAGCTTGATCTTCGAACTCCTTTGGATCATGTTATTGACTGTCTATATCATTTCATCTGTGAAAAGAAACTTTTGGTCTCTTTGACTAGAAATTGCAGTCGCGAGGGAGAAATGAGAAGTTGCATGGGCTTTGAGGGGCTAAAATGTGATGAAAGCGAGAAATGGAGTGAAAGCAAGCAATGGTTAACAAATGCGAAAAATTCCCCAGAGTTAGAGAATTTTTGGAGGATAATGCACAGATCGCAAAAATCACTGCCCCTACATGTAATGAAAATTACATTTGTGTACGGGTTGCAAAAATTTCTGCTCTTGCATGTGACAAAGGAACCAACATGCATGGGTAGCAAAAATTGCCACCCTTGCATGTGACAAAGGGACCAACATGCACGGGTGGCAAAAATTACCGCCCTTGCATGTGATAAAGGGACTGACATGCACAGGCGGAAAAAATTGTCACCCTTGCATGTGACAAAGGGACTAACAAGCATGGGCATCAAAAATTGCTGCCCTTGCATGTGACAAAGGGCTTAACATGCACAGGTGGCAAAAATTGCCGCCCTTGCATGTGACAAAGGGACCAGCATGCATGGGTGGCAAAAATTGCCGCCCTTGCATGTGACAAAGGGACCAACATGCATGGGTGGCAAAAATTACCACCCTTGCATGTGACAAAGGGACTAACATGCATGGTCAACAAATATTTCCACCCTTACATATAAAGATGCACGGGCAGAAAAAAATCCCCGCCACTGCATGTAAAGATGCACGGGTGGAAAAATTCCCCACCACTGCATGTAAAGATG
Source organism: Cunninghamia lanceolata (assembly GCA_027924645.1). Lineage (NCBI taxonomy): Eukaryota > Viridiplantae > Streptophyta > Pinopsida > Cupressales > Cupressaceae > Cunninghamia > Cunninghamia lanceolata. Next base: position 6,769,796 of record BSBN01000635.1, on the reverse strand, counting down.
CATGGGCAGAAAAAATCCCCACCAGTGCATGTAAAGATGGATGGGTGATGAAAATCCCCACCAGTGCATGTACATAAAAATTTACTAACTCCCAAAAAGTGAAATTTGCAATTAGACTTGTTTTGCAAAATTCAAGAAACCGACACAAGTTGACACTTGAAAGGACATTTCGAGCCTAGGAGACCACACACAAGGGCAAATGTGATTTGCCTCATTTTGGATGCTTAGAGTTGTAGGATACAAAATGGACTAGTTTTGTAGGGGTCATCCTACAAATTAAGCGCAGCTAATTTTGAGGATAACAAAAATAAACATGTATGTTGTTGATTTACCTTCAGGAGTGGAGAATTGTTATTCGATAACACATCCAGAGGTGTATTGAAGTTGTTCCACAAGTTATAATTGTGACCTCCTTGAAATTGTTGAAAGGTGTGAATCTTATCTACTTCCTATTCTAGCTCATTATCCTCCTCAAAAGGGAAAGTATAGGTCTCTATTGCTAGAGCTGACTTTTCACACACAAGGCTGTAACTATCATGTTCATTCTCTCTTCTAGGAACATGAAGCTTTTGAGCATCATAGCTGATTCATATCCAAAAGGAACGATCTCATTTCCTTATGGAACATTTTATTCTCTTTCGGTATTATGCACTTCTACCTGGAAGATACTTGCAGCAATTCTAAAATGTGGACAATCTAGTTTGACATGTACACTTGTGTTATGTATCTTGCACCAATTATTCAATGTAGCTTCAGCTAGGTTAACCTTGGTTGTCTATTTTGGCTCTATAGGAACATGATTTTCCAAAGGTGATGGAATACTTCCATTGTTTGGCCTTGTGTTCCAAACTCTTGGAGGCCTAGGTGTATTGTAACCTCTATTTTATTGATTTTGGTTATTATTCTTAGCGTAGAAGTTCTGATTTCTTAGTTGTGCTACTTTAGTTGTCAGTCTTTTTAATTGAGTTGTGATCTCTCTAAGATCTTCCTTTTTTTCCTAGACTTTAGCTTCTACATTATCTTGAGCATGAAGGAAGAATGAACTATCATTTCTATTTGGTCATACCTCAGTAAAAGCAGGTCTAGGATGTAGCACTAGTTGATTGTTCCCTTGAGGTTGGAACATATTGATTGGTGGCACGGGTAGATGATTCACCAAAGGAGTATGATTCATCAGAGCTCCATTAATATGTTGCATTTGGTTGGAAACAATAAGATTTCCCATGCTTTGCAATGAACCATATCCTACTTGCTTCATCTCACTACTTACCTTCACTGCTTTAGCATAAGCACCAGACAAACTTGTTATGGGAGGATTCATCCTCCTTATGAACATTGCAGTCAAAGGATCCAAAACTAAATAGTACACTAGCAAGGTTGCAAGTTTGATGATGTTATAAGGATCCATTAGCCTTGAATAAGCCTTTTGAAATTTGTTATGAATTCACCTTTAGCTCTCTTAATTTAAGAAAACTAATGATACATCATTGTTGCATCAATAGGGACTCTGAATATAGCTAGGAAAGGTTGTTCCATTAGTAATCAGGTTGTTATTGAATTTTGTGGTAAATTGACATACCATCCATAAGCTTCTTCTCTAAGCGTATATGAGAACAACCAGCATATGACATCCTCATGTTGAATCATTTCTCTAAAGCAAGCCTCCTTAGAGGTTCTAAGGTGATCTTCAACATCTTGATGGAAATGATACTTAGGACATAGTTTGTCTGAATTCTTTGGCATGCCATTATATGCAGCAAAATTGATAGGAGATTCAATGTTAATTAAGGCCATCTCGACTTGTAATGGTGCTACCAGAATGCCTCGTGTTAGGAAATTAACCTAAGGGACCACTGGATTTAGACCTTGTGGCCGGTCGATGAGCTAACTTATGAAATTGAGTAGATCTTTAATTTTCATGATAGGATCTTTGCACAATCATGACCAAATAGTGCAATGAAGAGGATATTTGATGTAAACTACTTAAACAGATCCTCAAAGGAAGATCAACTTTAAATACAAAGCGTGGGGCCCTCCTTCTAGCACCACTTTTTTTTATGATGATTTTACTCACAATCAGACACAGATAGAAATTCTACACTCGAACACCTATCTCTCTTGAAAGATATGATAAATTTAGGATGAATTTATAATCCCATGGTTCCATTAGTCAAGCCTTGACTTTGTATGTATTCACTCAGGGTTTGTTGTAGGTTGTTTTACTTGGGGACTTACAAATATTGCATTTTACCTTCTGGATCTACGAATCTTCCTACAAATATCACTATTATCCTACATGCTTTGCACATATCCTACACAATTCTTGTAAAATTTGTCAATTAACAACTAAGCTTTGAGAAGTTTCTTGTATATTCAACATAACTTTGATCAATTCTTTTGAACTAGCCCTGATTAACTAAACTTTTCTCAATTTCTATGTATTTACTTAAAGATCTTCCTTAAGGCATCAAATTCACTGGTATTGTTGGTTCTTTCTCCAAGATTTATCATTATTTGCAATTAGTTAGGACAATTTTTTAAATAAAATACAAAAGATAAGGTTTGAAAGGGACAAGTCCTAAGAAATTTAAATTTCCAGTGACTTCAAACATATATTCTAACAGATTCATGAATTGAAGTTAAAATCTAGTTATACTTCACCAAGTGTTCCAAAGCTATGCATAACTATGCAAATCTTCAAAGGATAATTGATGACAATAAAAAATGATTAAAATCCACTCTAAGGGACACAACAATTTGATATTTCATTACCAAAGACCACTATGAAGATCACTTATGATTTACAATGAGGTAGTAATCCATATCCTTCAATCCATTTCCATGTACAAAATATACAAATGATCTCATTGAATGTGAGATAAAACCATGATGTAAGTCAAAAAGTTACAAGTGTAGATAACTTATTACTTTAGTACATTTCATCAATTGCATCCCTCCTTTGTTTACAATGATTCAGATGCCTTTTATAAGACAACGATCTAGAATCAGTTATTACAACCAATGGTCTAGATTTCACTTTTCAAAATCAATGGTCAAGAAAAGAGGCACATGAATTCTAGTTGGCATTCAATGTGGATGATAGCTGGCTCCAAAAAATATTTTCTACTGCATCAAAATTCAAGAATATTCTATAAAATCCCCTTCAAATGCTCTACCTCTCATCTATTCTTCACTTTCCAGTAGTCCCTCTACAATTTCTATCCGAATGTCGATCACACTGCACTTTGTCAAATGGTGTAACCCAATTGGATAGTCATTGTCCCTGGCACTATCACACTATCCTTTTGTATATCTAGTTAACCATCTAGACATCCCACTAATTAGAGTATCCATCATCCATATCTGGTCATCTCAAAATACTTAATGCTAGAGACCTCCACTATTCTATATTATAACCTACATCATCTTCAACAAACATCTTCCAGGACTCCTTAGCCCTGTACACATCAATGTTGAACACACCAAGATACTGAGAGGGGGAGTGAATCCCTATCTAAACAATCTTCAATTTTAACAACATTAACTTATTCAGAGCAGATTTAAAACTTAAGCATCACAACATTAACATGAACATGTAAGATTAACACAATGCACATCAACACATAACACCAGATATATGTGGAAAACCTTAGAAGGGAAAAACCACAGTGAGGATTAACTCACAATATATGAAGCTCAAATAATAACTTTGTTTTAGGGCTACAACCCAAGGAAGCTACTACTCCCTAAGTAACTTTGATTTAGGGTCACTCCCAAGGAAGATTCTACTCCATGAAGAATTTATTTTAGGGTCACACCCAAGAAAGCTACTACTCCCTGAAATGAGAACAAATGTACATAAGATTACAGTATGACAGTCTTTCTACTATCTGAAAACTAACAATGAAGCTCACACTTTTGATGATTACACTTCTGCCTCTACACTCTTATGAGGATTTGATCAATTAGCCACACCCTATACTTGATCATTGTCACAAATATGTCTTCAAGATGAATCCGGTTAGCATCAACAACATCTTCTCTCTCTCCTTCAGTCAAATATCAACAATGCATTTATTCTTCCTTTCATCTGTTTATGAACTTTTCAATCACATTGCAATCACACCTCACCTCACTCACTTTGATTCAATATTTATACATGATATTACATTGAATACATTTCTTGCCAGCCAAATACAACATGAAAAATACATTTCAAGTCAGCCAAGAAGATAGGTCCTAAGTGAAACCACACATTACACCAGCAAAAGACCCAAGCCTTGTAGACCCCAAAACTTTCTTAACCAGGTCCAAAACATCCTTCACAGCTTCAAACACCAAGGAATTACATCTGCACACTCTGCTCATTTGAAAATAAGACAAATTTAAGGAAAACACATGAAGACTTGAAGTATAATGACCACATCAACTTGAAAACCTTGTGCGGTACTGGAAACATGAAATATCTTCATGAAACTTTTCTAGATGAGTCCACATGACCCATACAACATCCCAAAACACTCCTTTACCACCGCACATCAAAGAATTATGTCGCACAGCTTCAATCATTAACACTCAAAACAATCTGTTATCTGGAACACACTTCAACATGCTGTCATTTGAAAAATTGAGTTGCGGACCACGAAGAACCTTGAAACTAAAAGGAAGCATATAATACACATCCATAAACATGTCCTCAAAACCACAAGGCCAATCATTCATTTCCAGAGGAATGTAGAGCATTCCAACAGGCCTTCAACACTAGCATACTCTACCAGAACACATGCTAGTACTCTATCATTCATAACTTTCACAGTGGAAGGACAAATGATCTGAAAACTTGGAATTATCACCTTCACTACATCTTGAAAACAAGTCCATCACTACATTGCCATATCTACAAATGTGGAGGAATGCAGCGCATTCTATTGTCCTGTACAGAACATCTTCACAAAGGTGACACTGTCTTCAACCAATCAACATCAAAGCACTCTTCCAGTAATGCAATCATCATGAAACTTGGATCATACATACTATAGGCCATCAATACAATCAACAACACATTTGATCATCTTTATGATTCTAATTCCCATCTTAATATGGACTATATCTTCTCTCTTCTCTTGTTGGATGGGATCTGACATCCAACCATGAACTGTATCTTCTTCTCTTGCTCTTCTTCTCACTGTCTCTTCTTCTCTTGCTCTTCTTCTCACTAATCTTATTCTCTCATTGGATGGGACATGACATCCAACTATGAACACCATCACACCACCATGATAGTGTTGACATCAATAACAACTAGTGACAATGTTGACATCAATGACTACCCTAGGAACCATATGTGTAACAATCATAAGATGCCATTGTCTTTGTGATGACATCTCTATCAAAATCCTAAGCTTTAATGTTAGGATATTCTTGCATTTGGATTTGCTCACTCAAGGTTATCCATTTATTTGTATGGGCATCCAACTTTCCCTTATATCCCTTTATCTTTGTGTACAGTTCAATTACCTCATTGATCACATCCTCTGATAAATGGTCTACTGGATCCTCCAAAACTAGGCCATACTTGGCCTTGAAGCTTGCAACTTAGGATTGTTCCTCATATATATATTTCATCTACCATTTGGCCTATTACCTCCTACAAAACATTCATTTCATCAGTGAGGAGTTCATGGGCTCTACTACTGATCTCTATGGCTTTGTGCTGGCATCCTTTCAATGTTTCTTCCTCAAACTTCAAGTCTTTCATCCATGCTGACTTATTCATAACTTGTCAGATATTGTCTCGATATCCTTTATCTTGGTGAGATCCTGATAATTTTGATCCAATCCTATTGCACATTCTGCCTTTAGGACATCAACCTTATTCTTGATAAAGGTCAGGGTGTACCAATTTTACAGAGAGGTCTGGATAAAATCCTCACCTTCCTCTAGGAACTTCTTGTACCACCATTCCATTACCTAGGCTTGATTCTTCTTTGCATCTACCTCCGTGATCTATTCCTAAGTCACCAATGTTAAATTGGTTGGGACCTCAGTTATTGTTGTTCTAGGAGTGAATAACCCCTTAATTAATGACTCTAGTTGAGTAATGTGCCCTTTCAACTCCTGCTTCTTCAATTTATCCTTTCTTATTCTAGCTACACTAGCCTCTACATAGCCTATGAGCTCATCTATTTCCTACTCAGACATGGCATGTCCTAATTTCAAGGTAGTTATCTGGTACTCACCCATGCTTATCCCTCCTTTGGCCTTATCGACTATAGGCACAACCAATTGGGATGTCCTACATCCCATTGCATATCGCCTGATGGAAGATATTTCCCTCTTTTTTCCTTCGCTTTGTTTCTTATACAGAAAATAACCTCTTGAAATCAAAAGGAATTAAATGAATAGGAGGATCTTGTACCTTCAATGCCATCCATCCTAAAATATCCTATGCAGGTCCTTCCTAATTAGATCATTCAATTCAAACATCTTTTGTTCACAATTCATCTTCTTCAGACTATTCATCACCATGTTGGGGAGCTTCACCTTGATCTTGTTCCCCCTCTTTGTGTTGATCACCCTTGTCTAGTCTAGGATATTGTTCATTATGCACAACCTCAATGCTCTTTTCACTCTCAGTATTAGGTTGATCTTCTTCCATGGGTTGGGGCTCTGAATTTTCTTCTTCATGGGGCACCTCTCCTATATCTTGGTCCTTTTGACCTTCGTTAGATTCCATATTTGTTGCATCTTTTTATCTTGATCCCCTATTAGGTGCTCTTCATCTTGATGCACATCATCTTCTTTCGAGATATCTTCAGGAGTATCCTTTTGTCTTCTAGAGGAGTGAGGTTCAAATTTACTTGTGCTATCTCCATTTGTTATGGTGGACATACTTCCTCATGTGCCACCATACCCATGTGTTTGACCTGCTCAAGTTGCTCCTCTAGCACATCCTAAGGTCCCAAAATCTCTATGTCAGATATGACCTTGACTCCCAGACCTTTTACTCCATCTGCCTCAACGTGTGTTTGTTGTGACTCATCAAGTTGTGATGCTTAAGGAGTAAAGATAGAAGAGATCAAGTTATTCACCATGTTTGTAGTGACCTCATCATCTATCAGGTCTATGACCTGATCTAAAGGTGATTGTATACCCTCTACTCTTGCTTACTTTTGTCTCTCCTAGTCCTTCTTCATCTCCTTAGCCATTTCTCTTTTCACCTAGATGATATCTTATATCTTCTAGGCTTGAGGTGAGTCTGCTACTATCTAGATACCATAAACTTATTGAATTGCCACCTGTCAACCCAGAGGCTCTTGTGTTTGGAGCAATTGAAGTTTGGGTTGGGGAGGAGCAGAAGAAAATAATGTCTCCATGGTAGTGGGAGGTCTAGATGTCTCCACTTCTCTATATCTTTGCCTTCAGTGAGGGCCCCCTCATATGTTCTATTGGTTGGGGTATACTCCTCTTCTACTTATTAATTTGTAATCCTCCAGGATGTCCACTACTGAGTGCTCTGGTGGAGGCGTATATGATAATGGGATAGCATCTATTGGTTGTTCCCTTTCTAGTGAAGGCATTATGGCCGCACTAACACCAGTCAAGGTTAGAGGTGCCTCGAAGCTAGATGCACCTTCCTAGGCCAATGTGGCCTCCATAACTCCCATCTTAACTATGAGGAAGTTGTCATAGTCTACCTCTATCTAGTCTTTCCTCTTTCTTTTCTTTCTGTAGGTTATGTCCACTCCTTTAGACTTCAGTTCATTTACTTGTTTATCTACCCATTTTTGGGTACTAGCCAAGAAATTCTTGGTCATGACATCAATTCATTTCTCCTCTAGATTTGTTTAGTTAGGGAGAGGCAATGTGATGAAGGGGGTAAATCTCAGAACACACAATAATAGAAATTAGACACAGAAAATAGAAATTTTCTTTTATTGATTTTGGACAACTCATTACATTACAGAAACTCATACAATTAGAGGATGAATCCTCCAGACTCTAAAATCTTCTACCTTATGTAACCCTAAATCTGCTAGGGTTTCTATTTTCCTACCTATTATTGACTCTGAACTTTCCCTCTTATCTCTAATACTACCAAGGGTTCCCAAAAATGGTTATAAATAACTCTTTTTGGTGGCCTCTAGCCAAATTTTGAATTTTGCATCTCCCTCCAAAAATAGGTCAACTTCTAGGAGCCATAAATTTTGATTCGAGTGTCCAATTGACGAACTGTTTGAAGTGCTAGAAATCTCTGGGAATTGTCTATGCGCTAAGATTCCACTCTACCAATTCTTCCCATTTTCAGGGCCGTACGAGGCTGTTTAGTGTCTCAAAACCTAATTTAAATAATTTTCAAGGGTTTTTTAGGAAACAAAATCTTTAATATCTTTCAGCCCACAAATGATCTTTGCTTGATTCCTTTACCAAAGGTCTTATTTTTCATTTATGAAGCTTCCTGTAAATTTTCACTTCCATACATGCCCAAATGCAAGCTTTCTAAAAATAGCAATTTTCTAGTTTTAGCAGATTGGAAAAACTGAAGGTTCTACATCATTATTCAAGTGATTATGGAACCAAAAATACTAAGTTTTAAAAATAAATGAAAAGAACATCAATGATTTTGAATCATCATATTTTTTCTGGGTGATGCAAGATTGCCCTTACACCACTAGATGCTCCTACATTAGACACCCAAGGTAATTTTGAGAAGTGACCTTGTTACATCTTAGGTATTTGAGGAAAACCCCATATAGTCCACTTCTACCATAGATAACCAGGAAGAATCTTTAATAGGCCTTCCTTTCCACTTCACCAGATATTCTTCATATTGCCTATTCTTAGTACTCCTTCCCACATGGCTATCCAAGATCTCTTTTATCTCCACATTTTAAGTAGATGCCAGAATACTCCACTATTCTTCCATCGGTCCATCCTTTGTGCCACCTTCATGATATTTTGTTAAATCAACAATGTTGAACACAGGGGAAATGTTCATCCCATTTGGCAACTCTACCTCATATGCATTTCCTAAATCATGCTTCTTCATAATCCTACATGGTCAAATTTCTTCATTTGTAACTTATTAGATGTTCCAACTAGAAACCTCTCATTTCTCAATTGAACCATGAATTCATCTCCTTCCTGAAATTCCTTATATCTCCTCTTTTGATCAACCTTAGCCTTGTACTGAATATTCATCTTATTAATGTACTTTCTCACCTCTTCATGCAAATTATTCAGGTGTTCTGAAAAGTCTTCAGCTTCAGTACTTGTCTTTTCTCCCTTGTTCATCTTCCTTAACTCTGGTGCATTTCTTGGACTACTCCCATATACAATCTAGAATAGTGATTTACTTGTACTCCTATTGACCAAATTGTTGTAAGCAAATTCTGCCTATGGTAAAATTGAATCCCATTCCTTGGGCTTATCTTCTACTAAACATTGTAGTAGGTTACCCAAACTCCTATTCATCACTTCCATCTATCCATCAGTCTGTGGATGGTGTGCAGAACTGAACTTCAAATTTGTCTTCAACTTCTTCCACAATGTCCACCAAAAATAACCAACAAACTTGGTATCTCAATCTGAAACTTGTTGATATGCACCAGACAACTGAGAGGGGGTGTGAATCAGTTGTCACAAAAACTTAAACACTTTCTTCAATTTAAACATTCATCACTTATCCATAATTATTATGATTTAACAATGAGTGCATGAAATTAGAAACTTAACCACAAAGACAACATCAATCACAAGAGACACCAGATTTATGTGGAAAAACCCAAGGTGGGGAAAAACCATGGAGAGGATTAACTCTTAATATATATTGCAATCTTGGAATAATGATGTTCAGGCTTGGTCACTCCACAAGCCTAAACATACTGGCTTACTGCCATGAAGAACAACTAGGTCTAGCAGGCTTACTGCCTCAACCCTAAACCTAGCAAGAGTACAATAAGGGTTGTTAAACCCTACTGGTGGCTTACTGCTAGACTCACTGCCATGATCAACACCTTTCTATATTTTCAACTGAAGCACAATGATTCCCCTGCTATGCTCTTCCTCTACTCTGATCTTCCTCTTCTTTCCTCTACCTCTTATATGCTCTGCCTTTTGGACCTTTCTTAATATCTTTTCATTTTCTCTCAAGGACACCTATTCCATGACTCAACTTGAAGTATTTATACACTATATCAACCTTGGTATGATCATCAAGGTTAGCATCATAATCATCAACCATTGGAACAATCTCTAAGGTCGGTATTACAAACATTTACAAAATAGGTCCTAACCTATTGCAACATTATGCAAAGGGAATAAAATGTGGATCATGCCATGCCATAGCTGGGACTCAAACACAATCTTCCATGCCACAACATGCTTCCACAATCATCTCACCAAAACACATGAACTTCACTGTCTTCAACTATCATAAAAGAAAGATATCTTGTGGACCAACAAACCATGAACCATTGCAACTGTAGGCACTTATCATCATCCTAGATTTCCCTCTAGAACCAAAAAGAAAAATACTTTATTGTAGAGGAATACGGAGCTGAATACTATCTTCTTGTCCCAACTAAACTTACAAAAAAAGCAGGTTTCACTTTGGTGAACACAACTCACTCAGATCTTCATGCGGATGGCTCAAACCTAGAATGTAGAATCCTTAGACATACCTCTAACTTACTTCCAATCCAGAGATCACGATCTTCAAGTATAAATAAATGTGGAGTAGTTTATTGGATTGTTCTTCAGCATACAACTCACTGTTTGTACTACACTTCTCTATAACTCACTTGTTTCTTTTGGAGAGGCTAATTTTCTCAATATCCTCAACATACAAGTCTTCTAAACAAGTAATAGAATAAGATATAGTTGACACTAATGACAAGAAGGATATGTTGACATCAATGACAACACCAATTAGGCACATACTTGCAACAATCTCCTCCTTTGTCATTGATGGAAAAATATTATGTGAAAAACTGCAACATCCATCAAGACAAGATTCTCCTCCTTTCTCTTACACATCTGCACTCTAAGTTTTTTACATGACTTCTCTCCCCCTTTGATATCAATGGCAAAGGGCACATACTTTCACTCTTTGGCTCTAATCTAATCTCTCTTCTGAACTCTCTAACTACGCCCCCTTAGAAGTAGCCCTAAAAGGCATCAATCTGGACGTCTGAACACCTCTAGACTAATGCACTACTATGCATCTTAGTTTAGAGTAGGAGGGGTGATGACCCCTAACATTTCTCTAAGATACTCAAAAGTATCCTTAGGCAAAGGCTTGGCAAAAATGTCTACAATCTGATCCTTGGTAGAAACATACTCCAACTTGACTTCATTCTCTATCTCCTTTTCTCTCAGAAAATGATACCTAATGGATATGTGCTTTTTCCTTGAATGCATCACTGGATTCTTTGATATGTTAATGGCACTTGTGTTATCACAAAATATTGCAATGGGATCTTCATACACAACTTTGATGTCTTTCAAAGTCTGCTTCATCCATAACACTTGAGTGCAACTGCATGCTGCTACAATGTATTCGGCCTCTACAGTAGACAGGGATATTGAATCCTATTTCTTGCTCAACCAAGATACTAATCTTTTTCCCAAGAAGAATGCACCTCCAATTGTACTTTTTTTGTCATCCACATCTCTGGCCCAATCTGCATCAGTATATGCACTAAGAGTAAATTCACAGTCCTTAGGGTACCACAAACCATAATCTATTGTGCCTTTTAAATATCTCAGAATTCTTTTGACTGCCATCACATGTGATTCCTTGGGTTCTACCTGGAATCTTTCCACAAGACACACTACATGCATTATGTTAGGTCTAGTTTCAGTTAGATAAATTAATCCTCCAATCATGGATCTATACCTTTTCTGATCTGTCATGGGTGAGTTATCATCTTTGCTCAACTTACAACTAGTTCTCGTAGGTGTGCATACTAGTTTAGAGTCTTCCATCCCAAATTTCTTTAACAACTCTTTCACATACTTAGACTGAGAAATGAAGATACCCTTATTTGATGGACTTATTTACAGACCTAAAAAGAAGGTCATCTCTCCAAACATGGACATTTCAAATTCACTTTGCATTTCTCTAGAAAAAACTAAGCACATATCTTTGTCATCAACAAAAACTGCAACAATCAGGGTTTGCTCATCATTGATCTTAAAGTAGAGATTACTATTTGTAGTACCTTTACTGAAGCTTATCTATATCAGGTACTTATCCAAGGAGCTTGTTTTAATCCATACAATGCTTTCTTCAATTTGCATACCATGTCCCCTTATTCTGATGACTAACATCCTTCTGGTTGTTCAATATAGACTTCCTCTTCCAACTCTCCATTTAAGAAGGCAGACTTCACATCCATTTGATAAACCTTGAAATCTTTGTATGCTGCTATTACCATTTTTCACTTACAGCTCAAAATTGGTAGAGCTAGTACAGCAAGTTCATTTTTTTAAAGTAAAGGTTTTAACATTTTTCCGCTATGTTTTATTTTGCATAATCTAAGGGACATTTTGAGTTTAGTTTTCATTGACATGACAGAGAAAAGAATTTCAGATCAACATTCATTTGTAGAAGGTGTATAAGAGATAAGTTATTTCATTTCACTACAATGATTATTCATTTTACAAATGAAATATGTAAAAGAAATAAACATTGCATTGGATGAAAGATTGATAGATCAAATGTCCCAAACAAGCTGTGGGAATAGTTGAACAAGTGCAAATATAAGAAATATATTGTGCATCTAAGGATAGAAGAGAGAAGGTTCATAGCCATCATTACCTTTAGTGTCTTCAGTTTCTGAGGTTGCTTTCTGTCCTAGATCCTAATCTCAAACAAGAGCCTGCAAGAAATTGGAAAAGACCTATTAGAGCTTTGGCTATGAGTTCCCTATGTGCCTATCAGAAGAGGCATAATACATTGCCTATAATGCACTAGATTAGAAATACATCATTCACATACAGCAGAGGAACTAAAATTGAAATAATCATTGTACTTCAATGATTTTATCTAACATGTTTGTTTTCAAGTGTAAGTATAGGATAAGTCATGTAGTTGTTTGAAGACAAATTAGCATGTGGTGTCAAGTGGGCTCCAACAAGGGTTGAGCCCAGCATGCTGCCCCTGAATCTCAAAGGGGATGAAAAGGAATAGAGATCATTATTCATATGAATTAAATTGAATAACCGAACTAAAGGAGTATCAAATCAATCAGGTGCATTGGTTTTGAGAACATGACACACTCATGACTGTAGTTCAAGGAATGAAGTGAAACCATAAGGGTGAACTGAACTCACATAGGATAGTATCCAATGCATGAGAGCATTTGGCAATGTTTTCTATAGTAGCAATTGAAGGAGTGAGAGTTATAAATGAGCATTGAGAGAACTCAATGATGTCTAGAACTAAGTACAGAACAACAATGATCAAAACAGGATAATCAAGTAGATCATGTGTACAGATGGAGCTCAACTCTCATCAAATTCTTTTGTCATTATAAAGAAGGATTTTTGTTTGCTCCTATCTCAAGAGTGATAGGAAGTAGGTTATACTCACCTCTATTTATCATAAACATTATAGATCCATGTATGGGATAGCCAGAACATCAAGTACAATCTCAACATTTGTATGCTAAATAATTGCCAATGGACAACATCATTCAGTAATGTATGAATTTTTTAGTCTTATAATAGCATGAGAATAGTATTGGGTATATGCATGATTGAACAATAGAAGAGTGTAGATGGACAGCCAAGAATCCATAATTGCAAGATATACATAGAACATATCACCTTTGATTGTCAAGATGGTAGTTACATTTTGTATTCAAGAGATTCCATGATACATTATGATCATAATATGAGTGCATTCAATATATTACAATGACATGGATTGTAGATAAGATCACATATTATATATTGAAAAGAGCATTACCAAGTATATGAAGAGATCAAAATGCACCTTACCAAAAATGGTGGTAATATTGAAGCTTCGACATCCATAATCATCTACAGGAGGTGAATACATTATCATCGTAGTTGCAGCAAATCAAGTAAGTGAACATCATATGATTATAGATTGAATATAGCTGCATCAATCAAATGCATTGCCTCAAATATATCATTGTATAAGTCTCAAGGAGAAATTACCAACATGATAGAATCAGCTAAGATAGCAGCTTTGATTGATATATTTCAAGAAAGAGGAATCTCAGTGTCTATATAATGGTACAACAAGGAGCAATGAAACATTTATATGCTATCTAGAAGTAGATTTCTTAACATCGTATGCTACCATGTTATAGGAAAAAGAGCATCTGCAAGAGAAAACAAATAAGTCTAGACTAGCTTTACATATACAGAAAAAGGAAAAACCACATTTAGAAAATAATGGAGGATGCCATAGAAGCCACAACTTTAACACAAAATAAGGAGCCTATGGTAGATACAGAATGATAGAAAGATTATAAACTCATATAAGAAAAGAATACTCATAGATTCAAAGAAGGTCGCGACCTGTAAGTCGATAGATATTCTTTTCTTATGGCAAAATAAAACCCATATGAAATTTTTTTTCACAGGTTCCAAATACTAGCAATGTTTATATAGCCGCTGCCTTATAGGGAGAGGACCACTTAGGAAATAAAGAAATGGGTATATGAAAATTTGTGGCCACACAGAAGCGAACCCACACGAAAAATAAATGTTTTAATGCATCTTCTTGTACACAAATACCAAAACTCTATTAGGAAGCTTCAGATTTGAAAGGAAAATGAGTTTCTTTTTAGTCCATTCAAGCACAGCCACGACTAAGGAATGATAGAAAATGTAATATATATTGCTGCCAGTGAAAGCATTAGAACTTGAGTCACATAGGGGTTTTGGATACTGAACATGGAGATTCCAAAGATGTACAGTAGAGCCATAGCCTTCAATAAAAGAAGTGTACAAGTTTTGATGCATTTCCATATCAAAACACTTGTCAGTTTAAACTAAGAAAGTTCCAAGAAAATGAAAGCTTTTGAATACAGAAATAATGAATAGGGTCATGGCATAGGAGGTTACCTTCTTCTTCTTTTTGTGAGTGGATATAGCTATGAAAGCTGTGAGTTTTATCCCTTTTCTGTCACCTTAATGGGTTCAAAAGGTGTCATTCATGGTGGTTAGAACACAAGAAATGGGTGACAAACAGAGAGCAATGAATGCATCAGAGAATGTAACACAGTGGCAGTTTTAAAACTAGAGTATCCCCTGAATGAAGAAATGTAACACATATTGAACAGAGAGGCCTTACCTTTTGTTTCCTATCAAAATTTGTGCAAGATCCAACAAAATCAACTTAGGAAATCAAAGATTCTCAAGTTCAAACCCTAGGGTTTCATGGCAGCGACAGAGAGCTCTCTGAAAAATGCAAAAGTAAAATAAGGCTGAAAGAATAGGGTTTTGAATGTGTTTTGTGATTTAGGGTTTCCTTTTACCCTAATTTGAATGGTGATTTTAATCACAATTTTATTCATTTTGAAGGCACAAACTAATGCCCTTCATGGTATCATGTTGTCATAGTGCCTAAGTCTTAAGACTTAGAGTGATTTTGAAACCTTAGGACCTTGTGTATGTTATGTTAAGGTTTGATATATTAAAACCATTTTAGTCACCTTTGGAGTAAATCACATGCCCTTAGAGTTTTGTAGAGCTAGAAGGAGGGGCAGGCTATAAAGGCCTTTCATTATATATATTTTTATGATTTTTTATAGAAAAATCAATTGCCATGTAAATGAATATGCTTGGAGAAATGCCACATATGATCATCTCATTTTTTTTGTAAAAATCAAATCAAACAAGCATGTAAAATAAATCTACAATCTATTGTAAGACAAATATTAAAGCAATGTCCTTTCTAAATTGTTTTTAATATTTTGTCAATTTATGCAATTTAAAATAGATAGAGCAAACAAATCTTGTTTTCTTTATTTTGATTTCTTTTAGAGTAGATATGGATAGGGATTGAGTTTTTCTAGACAGACAAAGCAAATTTTTGGTGTGGCCACATGGGAGGACCTTTTTGGTAGTTTATTTTCACGGTTTGGAAACAATTTTTGGAAATGACTTGGTGGCCCATTTTTTGGCTTTTCTGAGGAGCTCGAAAATGGATTGGCATGTCTATTATTAGGAGCTTTTTCAGCCTTTCCTTTTGGAGAGATCATTCTACAGCATATATGGTAGAGAGTTATTTTTTTCTTAGCAATTCTAGTCAGAGTTAGAGATTTTAGAGATCAGAGTTTAGATTTTCAGAGTCTTCCTCTCACACTAAGAGAGTTGTACTTTTCAAATTTTGTACTCATTACTCCTTCTAGTTTATAGAGCAATAGTTTTCCTTCCCATTTGTGGATTCATTTACAAAGTTGATTTGATACTGCATTGTGATAGCTTTTTATCCTTTGTTTTGTCTTGAATTTTGTGATGGGTATGCAAGTTTATTCTTTAATTCAAGTTGAATGTTGTGTTTTGATGAACCTTCATGTGAAATATTAATGAATTAAGTACAATAAATGGGTTGTGAGAGTTAGGTTCTGTCAATTGATTGTGGGTAAGATCTGGTAGGGAATTAAGTATTGGTGCATCACCTTAGGAGTTAGTTTTGGTTACATGTTTTCATTTCAGTTATCCTTCTATTCCTTTTTCCTCTGCAAGTCATTTAGATTAGAAAAATCATAAGGAGAACCAGCTCACTCTGGAGATTCACTCTCAACATAGATTACCCACAATCTGAGAGTGTTTCCATGTTGCAATATGATAGTAAAGTTTATCTTTGCTAAGGGTGTAATCCAACAATTTTTGGCACACCAGGTGGGACTCTAAAAGTGTTTTTAGAGAAGTTTTAATCTTCAAGTTGTTGTCCTGGTATATGCAGTAGTGTTCCAGCCTTTGGAGGCTTTTACAATATACCTGGCAACTCATTCTCTCTGGTCTTGCATGCAGATTAGTGTTTGCAGCTTATGAAAACTAGATCTAGTTTAGATTCATTAGACTATCTATAGATGTCTCTGCCAAGAAGAAGGGGTAGGACAACAAATAGAGCAGCTGATTTAGTGAGGAGATCAAAATCAACACCTTCAAGACTTAGTCCTCTAACTCCAATACAAAGAAGCAGAATTCCGGTGCTGGTAGTTCAAATACCCATAATGGCTAGGCAATTTACATTTGTGCCTTTAACAGAGGCAACCCATTACAACTTGCCCAATATGATGACATTCCAGTTGCAACCCTCAAAGGACTGCCATATTTCACTAGAGAAGATCACACTATAGCTTCTGAACGTATTCAGGATGTGGCAACTCTGTGTTTAGTACATAATGTTACCTAAGAAGATGTAACAATCAGATTATTGGTTGCATCATTAAAGGGTAAAACCTTGCAATGGTTTAGAAGTCTTGCAGAGAACTCAATAACATCATGGGATGACCTGGCAGATGGATTGCATAAACATTTTGAGGACAAGTCCAATCATCTCTCATTGCTAGAGCAGTTGAGCACCATTAAAAGAGCCCCCCATGAAGACATGGCAGAGTTCATTTACCGATTTTAGAGCACTTGGGATAGAATCCCCGCAATGGTAAAACCTCTTTGAAGGCATGCATTTTATTTTATCTTAAATCTTTAAATAGTAAATTTTCTATAATGATCCAATCCATGGGAGGATACACCCTTCCTGATTCTTTTGAAGTTGCTGTTAGAGTAGAAAATTGCCTTATCCAAGTAGGGAAGATAGCCTCAAGGCCTCCTTTACCCATTTTTCTAGAAATCCAACCACCTGTGCCCATGGAGGTTCCCCCTTTGGCTACTATCCTAGCATTTCCAGCAATAGGACACCAAGCTACAGCCCAAGAAACCCCTGCCCCAGCTCAGTCCCAAGAAATCCAAGAGTTAAAAGGCATGATTTAGTCCTTCGGCAAGACTTTTAGCAATGAAATTGTTAATATCAAGAAGCAATTTAGTCAAGAACATAAACCTTACCAAGCCCCGTACCAGCCCAATTAGTAGAATAGGCCACCTTTCCAAGCTAATCCTCGAGGTCAAAGAAGAAATTATAACCTGCGACCTTTCCAATCCTATAATCCTAATGCTGCTAGTACTTCAAAAGAATTTGTACCCACTTAGAACAACTTGGCACAAGATAGTGACTGGTGTTATCCATGTCACCAACCCCACAATCAAGCTGCATGTACAAATGGTGTAAGAAATTAGGCTCTTATGGTGCAAAATAGTTATGCAAGTTCAGAATCTATCTCTGGTGAAGTTTCAGCTCACCAAAATAATGCTGATATGGCCTTGATGAACTGGCAAGACACCAATTTTTGTGGTGTAAATTACCTCCAAAGCCAAAATCAGCAAAATACACCTATTTCAACTAACACAAGGTCAAAGTAGAGGGCTGCAAATCTTAATTAGCAAGCTGTAGTTGTATAACAACAACGTGCGAGAGATATAAATTTTAGAATTTTCCATCACAAGCTGCCCCTATAGCAGAACTAAAAGTGCAAATTTTGCAAAGAGATCAAACTGTACTAGGGAAAGATTAGTCCAAAGTACAATCATAGCCTTCACAAAGGCAGAATGATGTTGGTGTTGTTAAAGGACAGTAAAAGATAAATCTTGTTTCTTTCAATATAGTAGATCATCTTAAGAAAGCTATAGTGAGTATGTCAGTAATGGATGCATTGTGTATTCCTAGGAAAAGGAATCTACTACAAAAGGCATTAGCTGAACTATCAATTTTTGATTGTGCTAATCAAGAAAAGGCCAAATTTGTACTTGCGAACAACTCAAAAATTAAGAGTGCACAACTAGCAAATGAGGTAAAACATCCTCCTTTTTACCTAAGTCTGATTATTGGTGACAAGCTTGATCATAATTACATGATAGATTCTAGAGCAAGTAGTTTTGTCATGCCCAAGAGTCTAGCTGACTCATTAGAATTGGCCTATGAGCCCCTTTCAAAAGGAGTGGTCCAACTAGATGGGTCTACTGTTAATACTGCAGGGATAATTAGAAATCTGCCACTTACATTGCATGGTTGTCTTAATTTTGCTATCCATCAGGACATTTATATCATTGATCTGCCACTGAGCTTTGCTATATGCCTTTCTAGAGAGTTTACTGCCAAATTTGGTGGGTCTTTTATGTTCTGATTGGTCACACTTATTTTTTAGAACAAGATATGGTATGAAAGTAACCATACTATCTGAACCACTTGCAAAGGATCATGTTGAGCCCTATGTCCCTAGCCTAATAAATGCTACCCTCTACATCACCCATGGGTAGTAGGATCAATCCATGAGCCCATATCCTAGTGCACCTATAGAAGATATAAATTTAGATGATTGGGCAGCTGAAGATCATGAAGAATACCCTTTCCGTCACACTGATGAGGTAGGATTAGGCATTTATATGATATAGGAACCTGATGCAGTGATTCCTAATCTGATTAAGGACCAAAGTCAATCTGAACAACAAGGAAATCAACTTTGAAAGTTGTACTTTGATGGATCAAGGAACATAACAGGAGTTAGTGGAGGGACTATGTTAGTTTCACCTGAAGGAGACAAGTACTATGTAGCATTGAGGTTTACTTTTAGCTACATGAACAATGTGGCTGAGTATGAGGCACTGATTCATCGCTTAGAATGGGCCTAGAAAAAGAGGTATAAAATGTTTACAAGTTTATGGTCATTCTAAGTTGATTGTAAACCAAGTTAGGAATCTAAATTTTACTAAAAATGATCTGCTCAAAAAGTACAAGTATCAAGTTTGGGATTCAATTGAATTTTTTGATGTATTTAATTTATTTTCAATTCCCAGAAACTAGAATAAGTATGCAAATAAGATTGCTACTTTGGGATCTCAGTTTGAGATTCTAGATCAGATTAATAACATAGAGGTACAACCATATGTTAAAGTGGTTGTTAGACCATCTGTGCCTAACAATAGTATTTCTTGGCAAGTCTTTGATAGCGATGAACAAATATTGAGTTTTTTTAGTGTAGAAGTTGAATTTGCAATTGATAATCAGCACAAGTACCAGCAGTAATTTGATAATCAGATTATGCATCTGAGATCTAACAAGAAAACCAAGGGACTAGTGACACTAGAATTAGTGTTTAATTCAGATAATCAGTTTAGAAAAGACAAGTGCAGTATGACTGTGAAGTAGGATCACTATGAGGCAGTGGAGATATTCAAAGAAAAACTGCTGAAGTTGGGAAAGGTATGTGCTAAAGATGAACAACAGTCCTTTGTTTAGTTATGTCAAGAGTTTTATGATGTTTTTGCATGGGAGTATAAGGATTTAAGGGGATTCAATCCTGGTTTGGACCAACATACCATTGAATTAGAGCCTAATGCCAAGCCTGTCAGGCAGAAGCAAAGACCCCTAAACCCAAAATTTGAGCATCTAATGAAAGTTGAACTAAACAGGTTGATTGAGAGCAACATAATTTTCTCAATAAAACATACATCTTGGGACTCCAATTTGGTACTAGTCAGAAAGAAGAATGGAGAAATTTGACTTTGTGTCAATTTTCGTGATCTAAATTAGGCTTCATTAAAAGATCACTACCCCGTTCCTTCAATGGAACAAATATTGCAAATTGTTTTTGGTTCTGACAGATTTTCCTTGTTAGATGGTTGTTTAGGCTATAACTAGATCTTGGTGAAGAAAGAAGACCAATATAAAACTACATTTATGACTAAGTGGGGTACCGTGGCCTATAGGAAGATGCCATTCGATTTGTCCAATGCAGGGGCAACCTTTCTGAGGGTAATGAATATGGCCTTCCATGGCCTTATGAACATAATAGTATTGGTATATTTAGAGGACATAATAGTTTTTTCAAAGGACTCTAATGATCATTTTGACCACTTGAAGTAGATTTTTCAGAGATGCAAAGAGTTTGGAGTTTCCTTAAACCCAAAAAAATGCATATTTTTAGTTCATGAAGGTAAACTCCTAGGCCATATTGTTTCAAAGCATGGTATTTCTATTGACCCTGAAAGAGTTTCAGTTGTCCTAGTTTTACTATTGCCTGCACATAAGAAAGGCTTGTAGAGCTTTCTTGACAAAATTAATTTTGTGAGAAGATTTATTCCAAACATTGCTGCTTTATTACATCCTCTCACTGCCATGCTAAAGAAGAACATACCTTTTACTTGGACTAAGGAAGGACAAGGAAGCTTTAAGTGGATCAAAGAAACTCTCGTAGCTACTCCTACTCTCATTAATCCTAATCTCTCGTAGGGATTTTATTTTATATGCTTTTGGAGGTACAGATACCATTTCAGCAATGTTGTGCCAACAAAATGATGAAGGCTTGGAGTAGCCAGTGGCATTTTTCAGCCAAGTATTACATGATTATGAGGTTAAGTATTCTTTTGCTGAAAAGCATGCTTTTGTTGTTGTTAGAAGCCTCAAGAAGTTTAGACATATGCTATCCAATAACAGAATTCATTTGATGGTTGCCCACCCAACTGTTAAGAGCTTTTTACTTAACATAGACATAAATGATAAGAGGGCTGGTTGGATAACCAAGGGTATGGAATTTGATGTTGATATTAAGGTAACTAAGTTGATTAGGGGCAAGGGCTTATGTGAGTAGCTTGCTGAAAGTGAAGAGTACGGCCAAGAACATGAAGAGAATGCAGAAATAGTGTTGAATAATAGTGAACCAGCTATTGTACTAGCTCCTACAAATAGCTGGGTTCAACAGATGATGCACTATCTGTAGACTGGTCAATACCCTGAAGGTTTGGATAGCCCAGGAAGAAGGTATTTCAGGTTACAAGCTACTCCTTATGCTATCATTGATGGTATTTTGTATAGGAAAGACCTTAATGGTGTGTTTCTAAGATGCATTGATCCATATCAAGTTATAGACTATTAAAAGAGTTTCACAATGGACCTTCAGGAGGTCACTTTGTAGCTAGGACAACTGCCTTGAAGATTATGCAGGCTGGTTATTACTGGCCTAATTTTTTTAAAGATGCATTTGCTTAGGTAAGAAGATGTGAAAAATACTCATTATTTGCAAGTAAGCAAAGGCTTGCAGCCTTACCTCTACATCCTATCAAAGTTGAACAACCATTTGCAAAATGGGTCTTGATTTCATAGGACCAATAAACTCGCCTTCAAGTGTAGACCACAAGTGGATTTTGACTACTATAGACTATTTTACCAAGTGGACTAAGGCTGTTGCTTTGAAGGAAGCAAATGAATCTGCTATTTTAATTTTCTATCAAGATTTGGTATCAATGTTTGGTACAACAGATTCAATTATCTCTGACAATGGTTTGGCTTTTATTGGTTTAAGGATTTTAGATTGGTCTGTTAAAAATAACATCTTTTTGAATACACCTTCTAACTATTACCCACAGGGTAATGGGCAAGCAGAATCCACCAATAAGAATCTGATAAGGATCATCAAAAAGACTATTGAAGACAACCAAAGAACATGGCACATGAAGTTGAAGTTAGCTCTTTGGGCTGACCAGATCACTCCCAAGAGGGCTACTGGTTGTTCTCCATATGTACTTACTTATGGTAAGGAGGCTAGATTGCCCATTTCAGTAGAGTTACCAACTTTGACTTTGATTAAAGAACTTGAGCTACTAGAGGAACAACCTTTAGTAGTAAGGCTAGCTCAGCTTATGGAATTAGAAGAGACCAGAAAGGAAGCCTTAAGGAAGTTTGAAATCCATCAAGCTCAGATGAAGAATTATTTTGATAAGAGAGAAAGACTAAGAAGCTTCACTATTGGTGATTTAGTTTTCAAATGGAATGAACTGAGAAGCAAACCTGGAAAGCATTCCAAGTTTGATGTAATTTGGGATGGGCTTTATGTAATCATAGAGTGCAAAGAAAACAATGCATTTCAATTATCCAAGTTGAGTGGAGAGGTGCTGCCTATCCCAGTTAATGGGATCCACCTCAAACACTGCCTCTAAAGATAAGTACTACCTTGTATCATAGTAAAGTAGTACTATAGTTAATAAGTGCTCATGCACATTTACTTTCAATATCTTTGTTTCCCTAAGTGCTACTACATAGGTTTTCTAGCCTCTAGGGCCTTCTAGTTTGTTTTTTCAGTTTGGTTTGTTTTTTGTTTCCTATTGCTGTTTGGACTAGTTAAAGTGCCAAGTTTCAATGTTTACTAAGTTTGAGAAGAGCAGAGTATGACTCAATGCCCAATGGACAGTTTAAGGCAACAGGTCCTAATGCTTAGCAGGCAATCATATAGTAGAAGTCACCAGAAATGTTACCATTTTTCACTTATAGCTCAAAATTGGTAGAGTTGGTATAGCAAGTTCATTTTTTTAAAGTGAAGGTTTTAACATTTTTCTTCTATGTTTTATTTTGCATAATCTAAAGTACATTTGGAGTTTAGTTTTCATTAACATGACAGAGAAAAGAATTTTAGATCATCATTCATTTGTAGAAGGTGTATACGAGATAAGTTATTTCATTTCACTACAATGATCATTCATTTTACAAATGAAATACATAAAAGAAATAAACATTGCATTGAATGAAAGATTGATAGATCAAATGTGCCACACAAGCCGTGGGAATAGCTAAACAACTGCAAGTATAAGAAATATATTATGCATCTAAGGATAGAAGAGAAGGTTCATAGCCATCATTGCCTTTAGTGTCTTCAGTTTCTGAGGTTTCTTTCTATCCTAGATCTTGATCTCCAACAAGAGCCTGCAAAAAATTGGAAAAGACCTTTTAGAGCTCTGGTTATGAGTTCCCTATGTGCCTATCAGAAGAGGTATAATACATTGCCTATAATGTACTGGATCAAAAATACATCATTCACATATAGAAGAGGAATTGAAAATAAAACAATCATTGTACTTCACTAATTTTATCTAACATGTTTGTTTTCATGTGTAGGTATAGGATAAGTCATGTAGCTATTTGAAGACAAATTAGCATGTGGTGTCAAGTGGGCTCCCACAAGGGTTGATCCCAACATGCTACCCTTGAATCTCAAAGGGGATGGAATGGAATAGAGGTCATTATTCATATGACTTAAATTGAATAACTAAACTGAAGGAGTATCAAATCAATCAAGTGCATTGGTTTTGAGAACATGACACACTCATGATGCAGTTCAAAGAATGAAGTGAAACCATAAGGGTGAACTGAACTCACATAAGATAGTATCCAATGCATGAGAGCATCTGGCATTATTGATATAGTAGCAATTGAAGGAGTGAGAGTTATAAATGAGCATTGAGACAGTTCAATGATGTCTAGAACTGAGTACAGAACAACAATGATCAAAGTAGCATAATCAAGTAGATCATGTGTACAGATGGAGCTCAACTCTCATCAAATTCTTTTGCCACTATATAGAAGGATTTTTGTTTGCTCCTATCTCAGGAGTGATAGGAAGTAGGTTATACTTACCTCTATTTATCATAAACATTATAGATGCATGTATGGGACAACTAGAACATCAGGTACAATCTCAACATTTGTATGCTAAATAATTGCCAATGGACAACATCATTCAGTAATGTATGACTTTTTTAGTCATATGATAGCATGAGAATAGTATTGAGTATGTGCATGATTGAACAATAGAAGAGTGCAGATGGACAACCATGATGCCATAATTGCAAGATATACATAGAACATATCGCCTTTGATTGTCAAGATGGTAGTTGCAGTTTGTATTCAGGAGATTCCATCATACATTATGATCAGAATATGAGTGCATTCAATATGTTACAATGACATGGATTGCATATTAAATCACATATTATAGATTGAAAAGAGCATTGCCAAGTATATGAAGAGATCAAAATGCACCTCACCAAATATGGTGGCAATACTGAAGCTTTGACATCCATAGTCATCTATAGGAGGTGAATACATTATCATCACAATTGCAACAAATCAAGTAAGCAAACATCATATGATTGCAGATTGAATATAGCCACATCAATCAAATGCATTGCCTCAGATATATCATTGCATAAGTCTCAAGGAGCAATTACCAACATGATAGAATTAGCTAAGATAGTAGCTTTGATTTATATATTTCAAGAAAGAGGAATCTCAATGTCTATATAATGCTATAGCAAGGAGCAATGAAACATTTATATGCTATCTAGAAGTAGATTTCTTAACACCGTATGCTACCATGTTACAGGAAAAAGAGCATCTACAGGAGAAAACAAATAAGTCTGGACTAGCTTTGCATATACAGAAAAAGGAAAACCCACTTTTAGAAAATAATGGAGGATGCCATAGAAGCCATGGCTTTCACACAAAATAAGGAGCCTGTGATAGATACAGAATGATAGAAAGTTTCTAAACTCATATAAGCAAAGAATACTTAGATATACAAAGAAGGTCACGACCTGTAAGTCGACATATATTCTTTTCTTATGGCAAAATAAAACCCATATGAAATTTTTATTCAAAGGTTCCAAATACAAGAAATATTTATATAGCCACTGCCTTACAGGAAGAGGAACACTCAGGAAATAAAGAAATGGGTATATGCAAAGTTGCGGCCACACAGAAGTGAACCCACATGAAAAATAAATTTTTCAATGCATCTTCTTGTACACAAATACCAAAAATCTATTGAGAGCTTCAGATTTGAAAGAAAAATGAGTTTCTTTTCAGTCCATTCAAGCACGACCATGACTCAAGAATGATAGAAAATTTAATATATATTGTGACCAGTGAGAGCATTAGAACTTGAGTCATATAGGGGTTTTGGATACTGAACATGGAGATTCCAAAGATGTACAGTAGAGCTACGACCTTCAATAAAATAAGTGTACAAGTTTTGATGCATTTCCATATCAAAACCCTTGTCAGATTAAACTAAGAAAGTTCCAAGAAAATGAAAACTTTTGAATACAAAAATAATGAGCAAGGTTGCGACATAGGATGTTACCTTCTTCTTTTTGTGAGTGGATATAGCTATGAAAGCCGCAAGTTTTATCCCTTTTGTGTCACCTTAGTGGGTTCAAAAGGTGTCATTCATGGCACCCAAAACACAAGAAAAAGGTAACAGATAGAGAGCAATGAATGCATCAGAGAATGTAACACAGTGGTAGTTTTAAAACTAGAGTATCCCCTAAATGAAGAAATGGAATACATATTGAATAGAGAGGCCTTACCTTTTGTTCCCTGTCAAAATTTGTGCAAGATCTGACAAAATTGACTCAAGAAATAAAAAATTCTCAAGTTCAAACCCTAGGGTTTCATGGCGACTATAGATAGCTCTCTCAAAAATGCAAAAGTAAAATGAGATTGAAAGAATAGGGTTTCGAATGTGTTTTGTGCTTTAGGGTTTCCTTTTACCCTAATCTGAATGGTGATTTTAATCACATTTTTATTCATTTTGAAGGCACAAACTAATGCCCTTCACGGTATCATGTTGTCATAGTGCGTAAGTCTTAAGACTTAGAGTGATTTTGAAACATTAGGCCCTTATTTATGTTATGTTAAGGTTTGATACCTTAAAATGATTTTAGTCACCTTTGGAGTAAATCAGATGCCCTTAGAGTTTTGCAGAGCTAGAAGGAGGGGTAGGCCATAAAGGCCTTTCATTTTTTTTTAAACTCCCATATGTTGATATATATTTTTATGCTTTTTAATAGAAAAATCAATTGCCATGTAAATGAATATGCTTGGCAAAATGCCACATATGATCATCTCATTTTTTCGCAAAAATCAAATCAAACAAAGATGTAAAATAAAACTACAATCTATTGTAAGACAAATATTAAAGTAATGTCCTTTATAAATTATTTTTAATATTTTGTCATTTTATGCAGTTTAAAGTAGATAAAGCAAAAAAAATCTTGTTTTCTTTATTTTTCTTTCTTTTAGAGAAAATATGGATAGGGATTGAGTTTTCCTAGACAAAGTAAAGTTTTGGTGGGGCCACATGGGAGGACCTTTTCAGCAGTTTGTTTTCACAGTTTTGAGGTGATTTGGTGGCCCATTTTTTGGCTTTTCTGAGGAGCTTGAAATTGGATTGGCATGTCTATTATTAGGAGCTTTTTCAGCTTTTCCTTTTGGAAGATCATTCTACAACATATATGGCAGAGAGTTAGTGTTTTCTTAGCAATTCCAGTCATAGTTAGAGATTTTAGAGATCAGAGTTTAGATTTTTAGAGTCTTCCTCTCACACTTAGAGAGTTGTACTTTTCATATTTTGTACTTATTACTCCTTCCAATTTATAGAGTAGTAGTTTTCCTTCCCATTTGTGGATTCATTTGCAAAGTTGATTTGATATTGCATTGTGATAGTTTTTTATCCTTTGTTTTGTCTTGAATTTTGTGATGGTTATGCAAGTTTATTCTTTAATTTAGGTTGCATGTTGTGTTCTGATGAACCTTCATGTGGAATATTAATGAATTAAGTATAATAAAGGGGTTGTGAGAGTTACATTATGTGAACTAATTGTGGGTAAGATCTAGTAGGAAATTAAGTATTGGTGCATCACCTTATGAGTTAGTTTGAGTTACCTGTTTTCATTTCAGTTATCCTTCTATCCCTTTTCCCTCTGCAAGTCATTTAGATTAGAAAAATCATAAGGAGAACCAGCTCACTCTGGATATTCACTCTCAACATAGATTACCCACAATATGAGAGTGTTTCCATGTTGCAACAGGATAGTAAAGTTTATCTTTGCTAAGGGTGTAATCCTGATTGCCAACATCTACAAAAGCCAGAAACATCCTTATTGCTTCAATGCTTGCTACTAGAGCAAAAGTTTCTTCAAAGTCTATTCCTTCAACTTGAGCATATCCTTTGCATACCAACCTTGCTTTGTTTCTTACCACTTCACCATTCTCATTCATTTTGTTTCTGAAGACCTACTTTGTACCAATTACATTCTTGTCTGCTGGTCTTGGAACAAGATCCCAAGTTTGATTCTTCTCTATCTGCATCAATTCCTCTTCTATAGCCTTTATCCAATTCTCTGTAGGAGTTAAGGACAACATTGAGAGGGGGGGTGAATCAGTGTTGTGTGAATTTTTGAATCTTTTTACAAACTTTAACTTGGAGAGCACAAAGAGAGAAAGTTATCATTGAATTGTCAAACACATATGCACATAACTAAGAATGAAAAACAAAAACTCATGAGTAAAACATACAACCACAAAGAGAAGATCAATATGAATCAAGACACAAGAATTGTACGAGTGGAAAACCCTCCAGGGGTAGAAAAACCACTCCAAAACTGCCTCATTGGCTTAACTGATAAAACATGCCTCACTAGCTACAATATGTGTCTCACTGACAATTGTTAAGGTCTTACTGACCGATAAACCTCACTGGCATACTGTGCCTCATGGCATAAACAATTACCATCATAAAACTCTGTGTGCAAGAATTGATTGCTATTCAATCTGATTTGCACCATTCAAATCAACTCATCATACACCTTATTTGATTTTCAAGTCAAGACCATATAGATAATTCCTTTTACACATCTCTCTGAAAAAAAACTCCTGTGAATAAATTTTCAACACTCTTATCTCTACAATTCAATTTCAATATCTTCCTTTACATATCATTTTGAAATCACCTGATCCTATTGCAAATTAGCTCATGCATACATTCTTCTGTGTTTTCTTTTTAAAAGAATATTCATAAAGTTATCTTCATAATTGTATGATGCTATGCACTTCAACCCATTTTACCAAAGCACCTGTAAGCCTAATAAATATCAGATGACCATTCATCTTCCTCTTGCTCTACAATAAACTAATCTTGTAGTCCATTCACCTTCATCTTCTTCAAAAAACTTTAATCTACATCAAAAGACTTTTCATATTCTTCAAGAAATCCTAAACCAAACAAATTACATCTCTACAAAATAAAATCAATTCTTTTCAAGGCCATTCTCTAAAACATCTGTATAAGACTTTTCACATTTTGAGTCTTCAATTTTCCCAAATTCTCTTTTATAAAAATTTTATCTCAAAAAAAATAAACCTTGACCTTTCATTTCAATTCTCTTCAATTTCCTGATCATTTGCCATTTTTAAGATCTCACACAAAAAATATTATCTTCATCTGCATATTCATTTTGCATTTATTATTTTCCACCTGAAAAAAAATACTTTAAACTTCTCATATTATCTTTAAAAACTAAATCCAATCTGTCCTGTCCATCTTCTCTTGCATAAACAATCAATAAATCCTTCAACTTCTTTCAAAACAATTAATCTGATCCACTTCAAAAATCTTCCAAGTTTTTACATCCAAATCCATTGCCTTAATGGAAAAAACAAAAAGAAAAAATCTGCCTTCTAAAAGGAACCAACAAAAACTCCTTATCAAAAATGGAAATTAAATAAAGTTTCCAAAATTTAAAAAAGCCATAAATATGACTAAAGAAGTGAGCTTCCTCCTTTGACAACGAATCTTCAACAAGTTTCCATAGAAGACTTAATCGGGCTCTACATATATTCATGCCCTTGTTAAAAACTTGAATAGTCTTAAAAAATGACCGATGCAAGAAAAAGCATGAAGCATCTTTATGAAAATCGGGCTCCTTATCATATATACTATGCTCCCAATCATATATACTATGCTCCCAAAATAATTCGATGCCTTTTCTCAAATGAAAGAAGATCTATATTTTTAAAACTTTATTTTGGTTTCCTTAAAAACATGGTTTATGAAACATGCTCATATAATCCTCACCACCAGTATTGCTAGGAGAAAGGGGCAGATCCCCTATGAGTTTAATACACATAAAAAAGGACTGATTTTTATGTCATAAATGGCCCATTTTAAATACTTTCTATCAGCCTTTTTAAATAAAACAGATTCTCCACTAAAAGTCTTGAATTATAAATAAATGGAGATCTTTTTATAAGAGCATTCAATGCCTTTATTTAAATTCATTACCTTGACCACTGGTGACAATACATATGAACTATTATAACTCCTAAGATCACCTATAATGAAACCAATTCTTGATCCAACCTTATTGCAGAGAATGCCAAACAAAAAAAATGCAATCATACACCTAGATATCAAATCATGATGAAGACTACTTTGTTTCACTGCATATCATGTCATCTGTACCAACCATACTGAACAAGATGTGATGGAAAGAACACACAAGATGATGTACTCCTGTTCCTCCTATTCAACAACAATTCATAAACACTTTGAATTATGAGATCAACACAAGTTATCAAGATAATGAACTCCATCACCTGATAAACCACACACCACATGAACTCCTGATTGATGTTCCTAATAGAGTGAAAGATCCTGCAAAACCTATGTAACCTCTTTGGATGAAATTATGACAAATTAATGTCCTGATATCTTCTTTGAACATCCTGGATCAACAATGCTTGAACTTCTTGAAATGACTAACACAAACAAATATGAACCTCCTGAAACACTCTGCATCCCTCAAACATTCTCAAAACCATCTCTAAACAAGAAACAACTCAATGAAGACACATTGTCCTCTTGAGAACATATTATCAATATGAACACACTAAAGCAACACACATCCTATCATGAAGCAACAACTCCAACCCATCAATACCTTTTTGACATCAATGACAACCTGACTCCATCAATCTCCCCCTTTGTCATTGATGGAAAAACTCCATGAAGCAATTTTTCTTTCTCCCCCTTTTTGACATCTGATGATAAAGACTATTATCTCCCGCTGAGAACAACTCCACTGAAAGATGTTATAGCATGATCATAACAATTGAATTATGAACACTTTGAAGGCATAAACTCTTGTCATCTTGTTATCTTCAACCAAAAATAAAAATGAGAACCACTTACCAAAATCTTTGATACCACTTATCTTTCAAAAGATTGAAGGTACTGAATGCAAATTTGATAAACTTTTCCTGAACATCAACAATTTAAACTTGAGAGAAAAAAGATACCATGAAACTTGCACAATACCACTCTGAAGATGAAGACTAACACACTCCTAATGACATCACATGTGATTGAAAGACAAACTTTCAAAACAACAATCCTTCTTCAATCAACAACACTTTTTGACCCATATGACAAATCTCTAATGAATCTATTTGCTTCCCATGTGATAAAGTTCACAAACAAATCACTGCTCATAAATATCACTGATAATCATTTACAAGGACAAACATCACTGTTACACCATCTACACAAGGAAGCACTATCCTGCTGGAAAGAAACATGTATGTCAACCTCAACATAATACCATTTCTTGACATACAATCAACATGAGGATGAAAAGACATATCTTTGCAACTGAATACCAACTTCTTGAACACTTTGCAAAGAAATCATAAACACACTAATACTCTTTGATGAACAATGAAGACTCCTTATCACACAGTTTGAACAAACCTTTCTGAACCATATTAATGAGGATGATCATCAATGGAACATGTGAAATTATCACATCAGAAAACTCCTCAATAACTCTAGTTTATCATCTTCTTTTGACACTATTTTGAAATCACCTGAAAGCTCCAAGATACATGTCATAAAACATAACTCAACAAAGTAATAGATATAATCATCAAATTGGCTCCTTGATATGAACTATCATCCTATTTTTGCACACCTTTTCTGACATGACAAAGAATGAAGACCATTTGAATAAATGAAGACTATCCTGTTGTTTCTGCACATCTATTTACAACACACTGTCAAAACTTATATAAACATAACCACATCTGAAACATACTACAATCAACAAGAATTAATGCCTCTTGACTCAACCAATATCTTCTTGCAACAACATCATGTCAATACAACCTTTGTAATCATCAACATGATCAAGAACAATTTGTGCATTTGAACTTCTGAAACACCTTTTCAATATCTTGAAAGCATAATGAGCCAAGGAACACCTAAAACATTGTCACATACTAAACATCAACATTGTTAGCAACATCATCATCAACTATGATAGATAGACAAGATCATCATATCAAATGATCTCCTTCCTGAAACTTCTTGGGGTTAACTGATAGAACATTTGATACGTCCCCCTTACTTCATGCTATCTATTATGCAACAGATGTAGTGACTTGTGCAAGATGCACAAGCTTAGATTTTGTCTTCTTTTCACTTTGTTTTTGCTTCAGTTGCCAAACCATTACAGGTTCTTTCTTCTTCCAGACTTTTTCAGCTTCTTTTCTTTTCCACTTTTTCAAATCAGGTGAAACTTTCCTGCAACTGTGTGCTTTATGGCCAAGAGTATTGCAATTATAACAAACTATATTACAATCATAATCAAATAACTGATAGTGCCTTTGATCATTCATGTTAAGCTTCCATGCAGGATCATACCTTCTATGTACTTTACAATTTCTTTGTATGTGTCCAACATTATTGCACTTGTAACATACAAGGTTAGTATTCCTTCTACAATCAACTGCTTTATGCCCAAAATGATTACAAGTATAATAGTAACCATTAAATGAATAGTTATACTTGTACATGTAAGCTTGTCTTATAGGTGCAATACTTCTTTGATTGTTCACTTTTCTTTCAGGAGCATCAGGCTGATCAATTTTTCTTCTAGGAGTATCTCTAGCTTTAGAAGACTCTCCTTTTTCATAACCAAGTCCAAAAGTATCCCCATGATGTTTTTATTTTCCCAACATCTCATTTAACCTGCTTGTGCTCTCTTCAAATTTTAGATTCTTTTCTAATTGCTTCTTAACATCCTCAAGATTTTTTCTCAAAGAAACTATTTCTCTTTCAAGTTTTTGACATTCAACTGATTTAGATTCTAACTCTAACTTTGTTACATTAGCTATTCTCTTAGCTTCCTCAACCTCTGTTTTCAAACTGGTGATTAATTTATTTGATTCTCCTACTTGATTCCTCAAATCCATAATCAGACTTCTAGTATCTTCAAGGTCAGATAGTGCTTTGTCTTTTAAATCTTTTTCTTGCTGCAACTATAACATTAATTTCTTGTTCTCCTTATAATTCTTGAGCTCACTCAGAGCATATATGAGCTCTCCTTCCAAATCAATCTCACAATCTTGTTCATCATAATCATGATCATGATCTTCTTCTGAATCTGATTGGGTCTTAACTTCTTCATGTGATTGCCTTTCATTGCCACTTTCTTCACACACCAGAGTGTCCTCTTCTTTATCATTATCTTGATAAATTGTTTTCAATTCTTTCCAGATATCCTGAGCTGTTTCACGCTGCACAACCTTACAAGAAATATCATTAGATAAACCAGATAAAATAACCTTCTTGGCTATATGATTGTTTTTAAGAGCCTCTTTGTTATTTGCAAAATTACCATTCTCAACTGACATTAAAACATCATATCCTAAAGAGGATAAATACACTTGCATTCTAACATACCAAACTGAAAATTTTGAACCATCAAACTGAGGAACATCTGAAACTTTTTCTTCTAAGACAATATTGGTTTCAACATGAAGAACATCTTTATCAACTAACTTTATATCAACATCTAGATTTGATATGGATGATGTCTTTTGTGTCTTTTGACACAAAATGAATCTTAACATTTCTCATGTTCTTATTTCTCCTGCACTTACCCATTGAACTCCACACACAGGACCTACCCAAGCTGATTAAGCTGTAAAAGGGAAACTTGCTCTGATACCAATTGTAGGAGTTAAGGACAACACTGAGAGGGGGGGTGAATCAGTGTTGTGTGAATTTTTGAATCTTTTTACAAAATTTAACTTGGAGAGCACAAAGAGAGAAAGTCATCATTGAATTGTCAAACACATATGCACACATATGCACATAACTGAGAATGAAAAACAAAAACTCATGAGTAAAACATACAACCACAAAGAGAAGATCAATATGAATCAAGATACAAGAATTGCATGAGTGGAAAACCCTCCAGGGGTAGAAAAACCACTCCAAAACTACCTCACTAGCTTAACTAATAAAACATGCCTCACTGGCTACAAAGAAGCCTCACTGGCTACAATATGTCTCACTGACTGATAAGCCACTGACTGATAAGCCTCACTGGCATACTGTGCCTCATGGCATAAACAATTGCCATCATAAAACTCTGTGTGCAAGAATTGATTGCTATTCAATCTGATTTGCACCATTCAAATCAACTCATCATACACCTTGTTTGATTTTCAAGTCAAGACCATACAGATAATTCCTTTTACACATCTCTTTGAAAACAAACTCCTGTGAACAAATTTTCAACACTCTTATCTCTACAATTCAATTTCAATATCTTCCTTTGCATATCATTTTGAAATCACCTGATCCTACTACAAATTAGCTCATGCATACATTCTTCTGTGTTTTCTTTTTAAAAGAATATTCATAAAGTTATCTTCATAATTGTATGATGCTATGCACTTGAACCCATTTTACCAAAGCACCTGTAAGCCCAATAAATATCAGATGACCATTCATCTTCCTCTTGCTCTGCAATAAACCGATCTTGTAGTCCATTCACCTTCATCTTCTTCAAAAAACTTTAATCTACATCAAAAGACTTTTCATATTCTTCAAGAAATCCTAAACCAAACAAATTACATCTCTGCAAAATAAAATCAATTCTTTTCAAGGCCATTCTCTGAAACATCTGTATAAGACTTTTCACATTTTGAGTCTTCAATTTTCCCAAATTCTCTTTTATAAAAATGTTATCTCAAAAAAAATAAACCTTGACCTTTCATTTCAGTTCTCTTCAATTTCCTGATCATTTGCCATTTTTAAGATCTCACACAAAAAATATTTTCTTCATCTGCATATTCATTTTGCATTTATTATTTTCCACCTGAAAAAATACTTTAAACTTCTCATATTATCTTTAAAAACTAAATCCAATCTATCCTGTCCATCTTCTCTTGCATAAACAATCAATAAATCCTTCAACTTCTTTCAAAACAATTAATCTGATCCACTTCAAAAATCTTCCAAGTTTTTACATCCAAATCCATTGCCTTAATGGAAAAAACAAAAAGAAAAAATCTGCCTTCTAAAAGGAACCAAAAAAAACTCCTTATCAAAAATGG
Organism: Cunninghamia lanceolata; assembly: GCA_027924645.1. Taxonomy (NCBI): domain Eukaryota; kingdom Viridiplantae; phylum Streptophyta; class Pinopsida; order Cupressales; family Cupressaceae; genus Cunninghamia; species Cunninghamia lanceolata. The sequence continues at coordinate 6,734,677 of BSBN01000635.1, read as the reverse complement.
AAATTAAATAAAGTTTCCAAAATTTAAAAAAGCCATAAATATGACTAAAGAAGTGGGCTTCCTCCTTTGACAATGAATCTTCAACAAGTTTCCATAGAAGACTTAATCGGGCTCCACATATATTCATTCCCTTGTTAAAAACTTTGAATAGTCTTAAAAAATGACCGATGCAAGAAAACGCATAAAGCATCTTTATGAAAATTGGGCTCCTTATCATATATACTATGCTCCCAAAATAATTCAATGCCTTTTCTCAAATGAAAGAAGATCTATATTTTTAAAACTTTATTTTGGTTTCCTTAAAAACATGGTTTATGAAACATGCTCATATAATCCTCACCACCAGTATTGCTAGGAGAAAGGGGCCGATCCCCTATGAGTTTAATACACATACACAAGGACTGATTTTTATGTCATAAATGGCCCATTTTAAATACTTTCTATCAGCCTTTTTAAATAAAATGAATTCTCCACTAAAAGTCTTGAATTATAAATAAATGGAGATCTTTTTATAAGAGCATTCAATGCCTTTATTTAAATTCATTACCTTGACCACTAGTGACAATACATATAAACTATTATAACTCCTAAGATCACCTATAATGAAACCAATTCTTGATCCAACCTTATTGTAGAGAATTCCAAACAAAAAAAATGCAATCATACACCTAGATATCAAATCATGATGAAGACTACTTTGTTTCACTGCATATCATGTCATCTGTACCAACCATATAGAACAAGATGTGATGGAAAGAACACACAAGATGATGTACTCCTGTTCCTCCTGTTCAACAACAATTCATAAACACTTTGAATTATGAGATCAACACAAGTTATCAAGATAATGAACTCCTGATTGATGTTCCTGATTGATGTTCCTGATTGATAAACCACACACCACATGAACTCCTGATTGATGTTCCTGATAGAGTGAAAGATCCTGCAAAACCTATGTAACCTCTTTGGATGAAATTATGATAAATTAATGTCCTGATATCTTCTTTGAACATCCTGGATCAACAATGCTTGAACTTCTTGAAATGACTAACACAAACAAATATGAACCTCCTGAAACACTCTGCATCCCTCAAACATTCTCGAAACCATCTCTAAACAAGAAACAACTCAGTGAAGACACATTGTGCTCTTGAGAACATATTATCAATATGAACACACTAAAGCAACACACATCCTATCATGAAGCAACAACTCCAACCCATCAATACCTTTTTGACATCAATGACAACCTGACTCCATCATTCTCATCTTTGCAAGCCTCATCCATAGTTGTAGGTTCAATCTTGGAAATCAGACAGAAATTTACTTGTTCCTCTATAGCTTTCCTTCTGGTAAAGATCCCTTTGCTCTTATCTCCTATGATTTGATTTTCAGAATGACTGATTCTTACATATCTTGGAGTTTTGGTAGCACTTACCGGAGCTTGTTCTTCTTCATCTATGTTGTCTTCATGTTGCACCACTTCTGAAACATCTAGATCATCTGACTCATATCCACTTGATTTTGAAGAACTTAACTTACATTCATCAACTTTAACATTTGCACTTTCAATGATCTTATTCAACTTCTTATTATAGCACTGGTAGGCCTTACTCTTGGTGGAGTAACCAAGGAAGATTCCTTCATCACATCTAACATCAAACTTGCCTAAATCTTCTTCTCTTTTGATGTAACATCTGCTACCAAAAAAATTGAAATATTTCACAGTAGGAACTCTACCATGCCACAATTCATAGGGAGTTTTTGAACTGTTACCTTTTACTTGAACTTTGTTTAGGATATATACTATGGTATGAATTGCCTCTCTCCAATATGCTTCTGAAAGATGAGCTTCCTTCATCATGGTTCTAGCAGCTTCTTGAGTTGTTCTATTTTTCCTTTCAACAACTCCATTTTGTTGTGGAGTTATGGGTGCAAATAGCTATCTCTTTATTCCATGTTCTTCACAAAAGAAATTGAATTCATTTGATGTCAAATCTCCTCCTCTATCAAACCTCAAGAATTTAATTTTCAAATCCATCTCATTTTCAACCATTACCTTAAATGCCTTGAATTTATCTAGAGCTTCAACTTTCTCTTTCAAAAAGGTGACCCAAGTCATTCTAGAATAATCATCAATGAGCATCATGAAATACCTATCTCCTTGCAAACTTCTTACTCTAGTAGGTCCACACAAATCTGTATGTACTAGCTCAAGTAGTCCTCTAGCTGATTGGTCCTTGCTTTTGAAACTTGTTCTTGTTTGTTTCCCAAATTGACACTCCTTGTAAATAGGATTAGTAGGCTTCACAAGCTTAGGCAAATCTCTAATAATATGTGCAGTACTTATCTTCATAATATTATCAAAATTTATGTGACACAACCTTCTATGCCATAACCAACTCTCATCAATCTGAGTCAACAAGTAGAAGTTCTTGATTCCTTTCAAGTGATAGATATTACCTCTGGTGTTCTTACCAGTTGCAATGACTATTCCGGAGCTTTCCCTGATCTTGCATCCATTGTCCTTGAAGCTTAAGTCATAGCCCTTATCACACATCTAACCTACACTCAGAAGATTGTGCTATAATCCTTTCACATACAAGACATCTTCAGTATTATACTTGCCATAAAAAAAATAGATCCTTTACCACAAATCCTTCAAGCTGTATCATCTCCAAACCTAACCAATCCACCATCATATCTTTCCAAACTTACAAACTTACCTTTGTCACCATTCATGTGGTGAGAGCAACCACTATCAATAACCCATTCATCCTTGTCCTTAATGCCCTGAGTAGCCAAAGCACTTTCCACTAGTTTTTCTTCCTTCACATAGCTAGAAGAATTAGTAGACATGAGATCTTCCTTAATAGCAATCAACAAGCATTCATTTATAGAGGAACTAGCATTATCTGGTTCACCATTATCTAATAATCCTTCATCATCATCAAAATCTTCAACATAATTACACTTCTTTTGGGTCCTAGGCCTGTTCTCATATCTTCTTCTATTTCTTTCAATTATTTTAGGACATTTGGAAGCAAAATGACCTACTTTACCATAGGAAAAACATTTGAAAGGTAATTTTCCTTTATACTTACTAGATCCTCTTTGTAGTCTATCCACAAAGTTGGATTCAACTTCATCTAACTCATCATTAGGTTCTACCTTGTACTTTTTTGACTTGGAAGTACTTCTAGGAGTATTGGCTTTGAAGGCCATCTCAACTTTTGGCAGAGCATCATCTAACTCCCTCATTTCAAAAGCAGTAAGCTTACCAAGCAACTGATCCCTGTTAACGGTTTTCACTTGCATGAATTCTTCAATCGCGGCTACCTTGTGGTAGTAGGACTTGGGCAGAGATCTGATAATTTTCATAACAACTTTCTTTTCTTCAAGAGTTTCACCTATGGATTTTATCCCTGTAACAAGTTCATCAACTCTTTGCATAAAAGATGATATGTTTTCATCATTGTTCATCTTCAAGCTTTCATATTTCACTTTTAGACTTTGTAACTTGGCTTCCTTCATAGAATCATCTCCTTCATATATATTTTTCAACTTTTCCCATACCTTATTTGTAATTTCAAGATCCACCACTTTCGTCAATATTGAGTCGGTTAATGAGCTTAGCAGAGCATCCTTTTCCTTGATACCTGTCTCATATTCTTTGATTTCGTCTTCAGTGGTCAGACCATTTTGAGGTATGGTGTATTTTGTTTCTATAGCTTTCCAAACTTTGTAACTAAGAGAAAGAAGATGGCTTTTCATCCGATCCTTCCAGAGAACATAATTCATTCCATCAAAATGTAGCGCTTCCTTCTTGTAAGACATTTTGGATCTTCCTCAAGCTGTTAAACTTTCTTTAGAGGAACTTGGCTCTGATACCAATTGTTGATATGCACTGGACAACTGAGAGGGGGGTGAATCAGTTGTCACAAAAACTTAAAAACTTTCTACAATTTAAACATTCATCACTTATCCACAATTATTATGATTTACCAATGCGTGCATGAAATTAGAAACTTAACCAAAGATACAACATCAATCAAAAGAGACACCAGATTTATGTGGAAAACCCCAAGATGGGGAAAAACCACAGAGAGGATTAACTCTCAATATATATTGCAATCTTGGAATAATGATGTTTAGGCTTGGTCACTCCACGGGCCTAAACATACTGGCTTACTACCATGAAGAACAACTAGGTCTAGTAGGCTTACCGCCTCAACCCTAAACCTATCAAGATTACAATAAGGGTTGTTAAACCCCGAGACTGTTAAACCCTACTGGTGGCTTACTTCCAGACTCACTACCATGATCAACACCTTTCTATATTTTCAACTGAAGCACAATGATTCCCCTGCTCCACTCTTCCTCTACTCTGCTCTTCCTCTTCTTTCCTCTGCCTCTTATATGCTCTACCTTTTGGACCTTTCTTAATATATTTTTATTTTTTCTCAAGGACACCTTTTCCATGACTCAACTACAAGTATTTATACACTACATCAACCTTGGTATGATCATCAAGGTCGGCATCACAATCATCAACCATTGGAACAATCTCCAAGGTCGGTATTACTTACATTTACAAAAAAGGTCTTGACCTATTGAAAAATTATGCAAAGGGAATAAAATGAAGATCACACCATGCCTTAGCTAGGTCTTAAACATGATCTTCCATGCACAACATGCTTCCACAATCTTCCAGAGATTTCTGCAATCACTAGGATCAACCAGGTTGGCCAAGGCTGGTTACACGCTACATTTTTTGGGAACAATCTTCATACACCATCTCAATTTCTTAATGCGGACCAAAGTCCAGATAGGAACATGATTAGGAGACATCCAAAAGCATGCTATAATCATTAGGAGAAACCACACAAACCTTAACCACTTTATCCATAGGAATCTTCTCATCGGAACACATGAACTTCACTGTCTTCAACTATCATAAAAGAGAGATAGCTTGCAGACCACCAAACCACAAACCATTGCAACTATAGGCAGTTATCATCATCCCAGACTTCCCTCTAGAACCATAGAGCAAAATACTTTATTGCAGAGGAATGCAGAGCTGAATACTATCTACCTGTCCCAACTGAACTTACAGAAAAAGCAGGTTTCACTCTAGTGAACACAACTCACTCAGATCTTCATGTGGATGGCTCAAACCTAGAATGTAGCATCCTTAGACATACCTCTAACTTACTTCCAATCACAGATCATGATCTTCAAGAAGAAATAAATGCAGAGTAGTTTACTTGACTATTCTTCAGCATACAACTCACTATCTATACTGCACTTCTCTATAACTCACTTGTTTCTTCCAGAGATGCTAATTTTCTCAATATCCTCAACAAATAAGTCTTCTAAACAAGTAATAGAATAAGATATAATTGAAATTAATGAAAATAAGGATATGTTGACATCAATGACAACACCAATTAGGCACATACTTGCAACAAAACTATGCTCTTAGGTAGACCATGTCGTCTCACCACCTCCTTGAAAATTAACTCTGCAATATGAACATCATCATTGGTCTTCTTACAAGGAATAAAATGTGCCATATTTGAGAATCTTTCCACCACTATGAAAATGGAATCATGTCCTCTCTATGTCCTTGGTAAACCAAGAACAAAATCTATACTAATATCATCCCATGCCTTCTCTAGTATAGGTAATGGCTGATATAGCCCTATATTCTGACTTGTTTCTTTCACCATCCAATACACTCTACAAAAATTTACTCACATCCTACTGTAACTATGTCCAATAATAATGCTCACTAACAATAGCAATGGTCTTATCTTGATGAAAGTGGCTAGCTAATCCCCCACTATGCTTCTCCTTAATCGGGTTCTCTCTCATGGAACTCCTCAGAATGCACAACTGGTTTCTCTTAAACAACATGCCATCTTGGATTATGAAATCCAACCATTTTGTCATGTCCAAAGTAACAGGTTCCAAACAAGCTTTCCAAGCCTCTACAAAATCTAGATCTTCAGGATACAAACTTTTGAGCTCATCAAACCCAACAACCTCTATCTTCATTTTTGTCAACAAATTTTGCCTTCTACTCAAGGCATTTTCAACTTTGTTGGACTTCCCACTCATGTTCTTTAAAACAAAAGTATAACTCTACAAAAACTCAACCCATTTTAAGTGCCTTTGGTTCAACTTCCCTTGACTATTAAGATATTATAAAGCCTAATAATCAGTATATAAAACAAATTCTTTTGGCAACAAATAATGTCTCCATTTCTTCAAAGCCTGAACTATACCATAAAACTCCTGATCATAAACAAAATACTTTTTCTTGACATCATTAAGCTTATCACTAAAATAGACAATGGACTTACATTCTTGACTCAAAACAACTCCTATAGCACTGCCACTAGCATCACAATCTACCTAAAATACCTTATTGAAATTTGGAAGTGCCAAAACAGGTTGCTCTGTGACTTTCTACTTCAATGTATCAAAACTCTTGATTGCTTGTGTAGTCCATTTAAACTCTTTTCTATCCCTTCTCATTGTCTTAGTTAGGGGTGCACAAATGCTACTAAAATTCTTGATAAAATTTCTATAAAAACTTGCCAAACCATGAAAAGATCTTACCTCTATAGCACTTCTTGGTGTAGGCCATTCAATGATAGCCTCACCTTCTTTGGGTCCATCTTAAGACCTTCCTCTGAGACAACAAATCCTAGGTATACTACCGCCTTCTTTGCAAAACTACATTTCTTCAGATTAATCAACAACTTCTCCTCCCTCATCTTTTCTAAAACTCTTCTGATATGCAATAGATGCTCATCCAAAGTCTTACTAAAAATCAAAATGCCATCTAAATAAACAATAACAAAACTTCCCAAAAACTCTTTCAATACCTCATTTATGAGTTGCATGAATGTGCTCGGTGCATTGGCTAGCCCAAATGGCATGACTAACCATTCATACAAAATTTCCTTTGTCTTGAAGGCTATCTTCCATTCATCTCCTTCTCTGATTCATATCTAATGATACCCACTCTTCAAGTCAATCTTCATGAAGTGCTGGGCTCCACTCAAATAATCCATTATGTCATCCATTCTAGGCAATGGAAATCTATACTTGATCGTGATCTTATTGATAGCTCAAGAATCTGTACACATTCTAAACTCTCCATCTTTCTTTGGTGCTAGTGCTACAGGTACCACACATGGACTTAGGCTCTCTCTTATCAGTCCCTTAACAACTTGTAAACTTGTCTGTTTAGCTCTTCATTCTCTGCAGGAATCATTTTGTGGGCTGCCTTATTCGGCAAACTAGCTCCTAGTATCAAATCCATTTGGTGACTTATCTTCCTCACGGGTGGTAAACCTTCTAGTACATTATCAAAGACAATGTCTTGAAATTCTTCCAATAGATTTGAGACTTCTACTGGTACATCTTCACATTTCCCTTGACTGATCTTAGGAATCAATGCAAAGTAATGATGCTCATGCTTCATACCCTCCAAAATTTCCTACCATCTACCAAGCAAATTTTGGCAGTACTACATACCTTTTCTTCCACCTCCTTCAAGGGCTTCATGTTATGATGAACTCCATCCTTTGTCAGAGAATAGGTATTTTCATGGCCATCATTGATAGCACACCTATCATACTACCACGGTCTCCACAATAGCATATGACATGCATCCATCGATATGATATCACACAACACTTCATCATGGTAGTCCCCAATCTTGAACTTGACTAAACACTACTCATGGACCAAAGCTCTATGGTCCTTCTACAACCATGCAATTTGATATGGATGTGGATACTTTCTTCTTGGCAACTTGAACTTGTTAACCATCTCCTCTGAAACAAGATTATCAGTGCTTCCACTATCAATAATAATATCACAACACTTACCTTCACACTTGCACCTTGTGCAGAATAAACCCTTCATCTGATTTGGTTTTTTCTCCTCATTCATCAAGGTTCTTCTAACAACTAGGGTTTCTCCCCTTTTAGCATCTTCAGAATGCTCAGATTGTGCATCTTCATCTACATGTGCAACTTGTGCATTACCTTTAGGTCTTCTATTTGTCCTTCCTTGATGTTGCGGACACTCGTATGCTTGATGTCCTTCTTCTTAACATTGGAAATAGGTTCCTCTGAAACCTCCTCTTCCAGGTCCTTGCCTAGGTCAGCCTCTTCCTCTTCCTCTTTGCTCACCATTGTTTTGGTCATGAGGGCAGTAGGTATTATCTCCTCTCTAATTTTGACTGGTGCCAGTTTCTTCACTTTTCTTTTGATCTTCATTTCAGCTTCCATAGGAGTGGTAAATCAAGCAAGGACTATGGCGGATCTTGAGAATTCACTGTTAGAGGCAGCTGGTTGAACTAACATCCATGATGGAAAGCATAAGAATTGAGCTCCAACCAAGAGGAATCAATCTGATTCCTTTTCATATGATGGCAGCAATTCCAATTTTGATAATGGGGATGATTCTGATGATAGAAAGACATCTGGGACAAGGATGCCTTTGAAGAAGAGATTTGATTCTAGTGAAAAAAGAAAATGATGATGTGAGCTAGAGAGATGATTCAGACAGTGATGGATTATCGTTTAAGAGTGATTTGTACAAAGATGATGAAAATAGGGAATGGCTTTGAAAGTTGTCTGAACTAGACAGGGAGATTATTTTTGTAGAAAGAACAGAGGTGATGGATAATTTTTGGTGCATAAAATGGCTAAAGCTCAACAAAATGAGACTAGGAATTAGAGGGGAAAGATGTAGGGCCACCATCTTCACGAATGCGCTCTTTTGTGAAATCTACCATGACAGTGAAAGAAAATTCCTTAAATGAATTAGTTGCAAAGAGATAGAAGGTACATATTTTAGATGTGCAGAGAGTGCAAAGGGACACTGTTGGGGCATCTAGAAGATGGGATTCTTCACTTGTCAGATGAAAGTCTCATGCTAGTCCCAATGTTAGTCAATCATCCTCTAGTAACAGGGATCAAAGTTCAAGTAGTCATGGAGATCCAGATGACAGTGGTGGAGAAGGTATAAATTCTAATATTCCCTCCTTTGAAGATAGTAGGAGTATAACAATTCAAGGATCAAAACTCTCCAAGTGGTTCATCAGGCCATTCTTTGAATATATCATTGTGGGTTGTTTTGTGAGAATTGGGACTGGTATGTCAAGGTCAGGACATCATATTTACTATCTTTGCATGGTCAAAAAATTAGATGCAACCAAGGCTGACAAGCTTTACAAATTTGAGAATAGGACTATCCACAAGTACCTGGATTGTGTTTGAGGCAGTGATGATAGTGTAGCTAGATGGCAGATGGAGAGGGTGTCTGATTAGCCACCCCTTAAGAAAGAGTTTAAGAAATAAGAACGGGAAGTAGAGCAAGGGCCAAATTTTAGGTAGAGCTAATGTGGAAGAGAAGAAAAAGGCACAAAAGAAAATAATTAATTTTATCTATTTTGTAGAAACTGTAAAGCAGATGCTGCAGGAGAAAAAGATGGCTTTTGCAAGGCCATCAAATCTAGCTGCTGAGAAGGATAGGATGAGGAAGGAGATGGAGCTTGTAGAAAGACAACACAATTATTTACAAGAAGGCAGGATCAAAACAAGATCACAAAATTATTATAGTGCAAAGAGTGATGCTACAGAAGCAAACATAGAGGCAATTTAGGCAAAACTGAAATGGATGGGTCTCATGAGTATCAAACTGAGGATGTAGAAGATAGGGAACAGTTAAGGAGCCCTCATCAGAACAAAACATAGAACAACAAGAAAATATGGACATAAATCCTCTGGAATGAAGTCGAGAAGAATTATCTGAGAGAGCAAGAGACACTGCATATGTCTTAGTTGGCGCTTGAAGGGAACAAGATGTAGATGAGTCTGAACTTCTTTGAGGACCTAGCTAAACTAGGACAAGGTCCATAACTATCCAAGACTATGGAAGATGATTAGAGACCATTGAGTTTGAACTTGCAAGGGTAGTAATACTGCCAGATGAAGCTGGTGCTGAACCTGAAGGGGCGAGTAAATCAAAAGTAGTAGTTGCTGAAGAAAAGGGTAGATACCAAAGGAGATTAAAGGAAAGGTTCTAGGAAAAAAGATCCCAAAACTTGTAAGGGAAATGTAGAAAAGGTTAGTTCAAGATTGAAAGAAGAGAGGGAGAAAAGGAACCCTCAAAGGAAGAAGGCAGAGGGAAAATCATCAACTAACGAGCAAAAGGAAGAAGCTTACAGATTGACTTTAAATGAGAAAAGTAGTTCATTGCCCAAGTAGGGGTTTCATCTGATGTTTCAAGGGAGAAACAAATTGCTTCAAAAAACTAAAATATGAAACAAAGAAGAATAAGTGTGGACCTACTTGTGGCTTCTTAGCAAGCTATGCTAATAGAAGACCATGACATCCAAAGATAAAACTCATAGGCATATATATGATAGTAAAGTAAAGGAAGAGGTCAATGCAATGTAAATTGAACCTATTGATAGTAAGGCTCAGATGAATATGGAAACTAAAAAGGAGGAGAAAGATGATAAGGGAAGCCAATAGAAGAAAATTTGCAAATAGAGTCATGTTTGAAGCTTTAAAGACAAAATATGTTACTCCAGAAGTGATAGCATGCGAAGGTTCTAGATATAGTCTAATGTCCACTCCTAGGAGAAGCAATTGCAACAAGATCCTAAAGTAAGAATTGACAAACCAAGAAGAAGAGAACTTCACATGAAGAACCAAAGTTGCAGTCAGGAAAGTATCAAGGGGAGCAGTCAGTTGAAGAAAGTTCAGAAGAGAGATTAGATCAGAGTAGATGAGTGCAAGTATGTGCCCTTTGCCATTGATGTCAAAGGGGGATAGAAGTCATGTGAAAAACTTAGAGTGCAGATGTGTAAGAGAAAGGGGGAGGATTTTGGAGAAATAAAGAATGCAAGTGTGTAAAGAGAAAGGGGGATAATCCTATCTTGATGGTTGTTGTAGTTTGTCACATCATATGTTGCCATCAATGACAAAGGGGGAGATTGTTGCAAGTATGTGCCTAATTAGTGTTGTCATTGATGTCAACATATTCTTGTTGTCAGTGGTGTCAACTGTATCTTATTCTATTACTTGTTTAGATGACTTGTATGTTGAGGATATTGAGAAAATTAGCCCCTCTAGAAGAAACGAGTTATAGTGAAGTGCAGTACAGACATTGAGTGGTATGTTGAAGAACAGTCTGGTAGACTACTTCGCATCTCCTTCTAAATAATGATCTAGTAATGCAGTTTTGGTATGATGTTCTCAGTTGTTTGATAGTGTTATGCCTTAGAGATTAAGTCCTGATCCTCTTCAGAAGTCATCTTGAAGAAATGTCCAAGTCTGAGTAAGCAAAGGCACAACAGGATCAATGAACAGGGTCTAGTGTAGTGGTCTGCATTCCTCCATAGATAAGTATTTCATTATGTGGTTTTGAGGTGTTGTAAACACTTATATGAAGTGTCTTATTCTAGAGTTAGGAGATCTAAAGTTTACTAGAAGGATAGCTACAAGCTACTAAGTACCGACATAGTGTTTGATAGAGACATAGTCTAACTTCTAATGGTCTGCATCTCTCCACAAGATGATATGATGCCTTGTGGTTCTAAGGGTAAGATTGGGAATGTGTAAAGAGTCCTTGACATGATTTTGGAAGTGTTTTGTGATCAACAGTAGAAGTTGTAAGATAGCAGATGAAGTTGTTAAGCATGTTCTTGAGGAATAGGCCAACTGGTGAGATAAATCTTTATGCGGTGAAGAGTTAATGATTGGAGGATTCATGTAAGCAATTGAAAGATTAGAGCTGACCTATATGAACACACTTGGGAGAAGATTTGGGTCCATGCAACATATAGTGCATTGGATTAAGCAACAAGGTACATCTTTTTATGTACACGTTTCACTTCTTGGATGCCGACATGATTATGAAATAAATCATGATGCAGATATATAAAGGTGATGAAATTTGGTTAAGTTATGCGTGAAGTATGTGTGTGTGTGATGGGAAGATGTGAATAGTGGAGCAGAGTTAGAGGATCAACAGCAATGAAGACTTGGGATTCGAAATACAATTGTTGAATGACTACACCCTGGCATAGTGGCAGATGTTGAAGTAGTATTCAAATGTCACGTGTGATCTATTTGGAAACACTTTTTTGTTATCAAGGTAGTAAGCCTGTAGTGAGCCTCCAGTAGGGTTTAACAGTCCTCAAGGTTTAACAAACCTTATTGTAATCTTGCTAGGTTTAGGGTTGAGGTAGTGAGCCTGCTAAACTTAGTTGTACTTCATGGCTGTAAGCTAGCATGTTCTAGGCTCATGGAGTGACCAAGCCTGAACATCAATTTTGTAAAGATTGCAATATATCTATGAGAGCTAATCCTCTTTGTGTTTTTTCCCTTTTTGGGTTTTCCACGTAAAATCTTGGTGTTATGTGTCATGCTTTTGTGGATGCTATTTAGTTGTGTATTTTTCTTCTATATGATTATTCTCTTGAAATAGTTGAAATTAAAAGTTCAAGAAAAGATTTATAGAACACTGATTGACCCCCCCTCTTAGTGTTCCTGACAATCAACATAAGAGATCAAGGGTTGACATTTTATTTGATAGATCAATGGACAATATTACCTTAGGTTAACTATTGACTTCCCAAGTTATAATAGAAGGAAGACTTCATGGAGGTAGAAGGAAAAAATAGTCATGTGCATACTCCAAATAAAATTATTCCCTTGAAGGGATTTCTAAGGATTATAAGGATTACTCAGGACTACCATCTTTTGATTCACTTAATCTAGACATTACAATTTGAGATAAGGCAATTGATTCCTACAAATTCTATAGAAAAATGACAAAATTTCTAGACATCTAGAGATTTATTCTAGGACTCCTCAGAATCTATCCTAATTTTCCACTAGAAAGGAATGAATTTTCTCATGAAGAGTCTACAAGACATCAATATTTATAGGATTGGATTTTCAAATAAAATTCACTTACATTTGAGGTCTTAGAATACTAATTTATAGACTGAAGGGACTTTAAGAATGAGTTACATATGTGCCAAACCAGTTTACTCATGCAAGGGAAAATTGAATGGATAATAGCATTAAATTTTATTTTGTATTAGAATCACTTGCTATTTTTCATGCATTCATTTTAGATAAATAATGCCATATAAATAATTTTTCTATACAAGAATTACAATTCCACAAACAATGTAAAATTTGTCTTTACCAGCACAATTAAATTTCCCACAAAGATTATAGAAAAACATATTTATAGTTACTATCCTTACTCATATGTTATAGACTAACTCAAGGGTTTGTCACTTATTCATATACAAACAATATGAGAACATGAATTCATTATAAATTATGAGGTTAAAAATTCTTAGACATTCACTCTTAACTAACTGGCCTAATCCTTCCAAAAGCCCCTTATGATTTCATCCTATGTTTTGAACAAGAATCTAAATATTTTCCATCCCTCTTTCGAGTATGAGTCATCCTTGTGGAGGTTATGAATAAATGTTAGGTTTCATATATATTTGATTCCTATAAATATACTAATACAAGGTCAATCTATAATTCTTCTATATATTATGTCCTACTTACTATAGCTTAATTGCATTTTAAACCTTTGATGCCCCGCCATGCAAGAGGCACAATTGCTCGGTGAGAAAATAGTAGGTAAATGAGGTTTTTGAAGGAAAAATAACAAGAACCCACCTACTCAAATGAACTGCAGGATGAAGATTATAGTTAAATCCATCTAAGGAAGAGGTTTAGAGTTGCAAAGATGGTTGCAAGGTAAAAGTTTTGCCAAGTCTTTCCATAAGAGCAACCAACAAGAAGCAAGAAGTTTACAAAGGTGACAAGGGTGAAAAATAGATTGATTCCATTTAAGAACAACTAGACAACAAGGAAATCTAATTCCTCAGAGCATAACAGAAACAAGAATATAGAAATTCACAAAACATACCTGTACTATTCACGCTCCAAAGATCAAATTCTCTTTCAACCCTAGAGTGCTAGACTAACAAGTGACAAAATTACAGATATATTTTTTTTGAAGCAAGGAAATGCATTATACATTAAATATAACAACAATTATAACAACATTAAATGAAATGAATAGCTAACACTTCTAAGGAACATAATTGCATCAGATAGAATTATAACCATACAAGTGATATACATCACTATACAATAGAAGAATAATAATTTATACATTTACAGAGATGAATAATTACAAGTTCCAAAACAAGATTACAAGACCGATTACATTGGTTTACAAATAATACAATTATGAATGTAAATAACCACATGAAGGTGTAGAGCAAAACTGGAACTGGAACACTTCTGCTCTGATCTTGAACCAAATGTCCAAGAAGACCAATGGATAGCTCTACCTCCCAACCATGTGGAACCTTGAGGTCCACCCCTCCGAGCTAGGAGATAACAATGAGGTTCCACTAGGTCAAGGTTACAACCATGAATACAACAACAAGATACAGACTCCATGCAAACAAAACAGGATAATAAGGCTGCACAAACAAGATAGTACTTGCCAAAACAAGACAAATCAAATCATCAAGATAAGATCAACCATCAATACATGTCTGCACTCCAGAGGTAACAACAAAAGATAAAGAGGAAGTAACTAGATTGCGATAACGAGAGTGTCATCGCATGGTCCTAGCATGGGTTACCTAGGCTATCTCTCACTAGAAGTCAGCCCCCATCTATGGTTACCCTGGAAGCCTCTCTCTAGGCACCGGCCCCATAGGGTGACACATGCGGAGCTGACATGTCCTCTCATGGAGACAAGGAGGTCAGCCTTGCCAACCAGGCCTTCTCATCCCTCCTTAGCCTGTGAGAGTACTCAAGGCATGGGTGAGGTATCTTACTTATCTTGTTTTGTGATTTACTACCCCAACCCTCCTAAATAAGTTATTAAGTTATCACTTTCTTACAACTTCCATGGGGTTACCCAGGCGGCCTCTCTAGTACCGACCCCACCATGAAAGCCACTCTCCTAGCAATCTATGACCAATCATCCAAAGCCAAAAGTATGCAAGAACAAGGATTACAATAGATTCTAATCCATTACATATGCCATTCACTTGACCACAACAATATAAGTCCCCTTGTCCCCCTCAAAACTCAAACAATACATCATGAGATAGTATGACACAAGTATCAAATTGAATACCAACGGTTAAGCCTCTGGTGTAGGTAATTGAATTCTTTACTAAGTTATCACAGTACCTTTCCCTATATGGAAACGAGGTTTCAACAACTGAGATAATAATATAAGGTCAACAAGGGATAAAGAGAAAGAAAATAATTCAATACCATCCTTAAAATAAGTTGATAAAATAACAATTTGTGCCAAGGACGACTTCATACAATTCTGGACAAGGTTTGCAAAATTAACTCATTTCAATAAAAAGGTAAAACAACATTACAACATATACCCAAAATATTCTTACTTCCTTGCATTAATGACAAAAATAACTCCAAACCTTACAAGACACACACCCACTCCAGAAGAAAACTAGTTACACATTATTAGATTAAAACGATGACAATTCTCGTTTAAAAGACGACAATTTAAGGAATTACCTACATTTAACTTAATTCCAATTATTATGAACAAAGCGTAATTTATCTAATCAACAACTTCTTCCTACGGACCTTAGTGTAATCCAACTACCAATTCCACACGTAAGACTTAAAAGCTCCAATACTATCTGTAGACACCCAAATTTGTCCATGTCTAGCAACACCTTGTTAAATCATTATCCTTTAAGCCAATTAATTAAATAAATTTTATTTATTTAATTAAAATCCCATTCTCATCCTACTTAGCAAATTAATTAAATAAATTTTATTTATTTAATTAATTTCACATGCATAATCCCATTTATCCTATCCTTATCCTAATTAATTAAATAAATTTTATTTATTTAATTAATTTCCACATCATATCTTATCCCATTTTATTCATTTATCCTATTAATTAAATAAATTTTATTTATTTAATTAATATCCAACTCATTTCCCAACTAATTCAAATATTTTATTTGAAATAAACACTCATCTTTTATCACATTCCAATAATTGTCCAGTCAATCATGTGTTGTAAGACAACTATCATTCATAT
The DNA here is from genome assembly GCA_027924645.1 of Cunninghamia lanceolata. Classification (NCBI taxonomy): domain Eukaryota; kingdom Viridiplantae; phylum Streptophyta; class Pinopsida; order Cupressales; family Cupressaceae; genus Cunninghamia; species Cunninghamia lanceolata. Next base: position 6,718,489 of record BSBN01000635.1, on the reverse strand, counting down.
CCCTCACATGCACAACTAATGGAACCTAAATTTAGTATCTTTCAATCCTAGCCATTCACATAGCCTCTGAATCTCCATCATTGATTGACCTTGGTTGAGCCCTATATAAACACCCTCTCATTCCATATGAGACATCCAACAATCATATAGCACCTACATTATCATCTTGAGCATCTTGAGCATCTGAGCATTCATTTGAGCTTTTATCATCCATCATGGCAGCTTTTAGCTTTGCAATTGTTCATTGTTGAAGAAGCAGTCCACATCTCTTAAACAAGGAATCGCACGGTCTAAGTGATGTTATGCTTGAATTGCATTGTTCTTTGATTTCATTTAGATTAGATTCCTTGATGATGGTAGGGTTAGGGTTTCATGACTATGTCTGATCTGCTAAATCTAACTTTTCACCTGTCACATTTTGGCACGCCTGGTGGGACTCATGTCCTTGATTGACTTCATTTTTCAAAGTTGTTTCTTTGAAGATCAGATTTTGCAGGTGCTTATAGTAAATTCTGGTCGCTTCTGAGCAAAAATCTGCCACTTTCTGTATCTCCGTGTCGCTTTTACGTTGAAACCGGCCGCATTTACCTCTCTGGATCACCTTTAAACCGACAGTGATCACCTCAGGTATGATTTGCATTGCCTTTGTATTAACAGAACTCGCCTATGTGTTATCGCTGTTAAGCTGCCGTTTTAAACTGTAGTTATCGCTTATGGCGCAACAGTGATCGCTTCTACAATAATTCGCATCGCTTTTGAAATAACAGTCATCGCTTTATATTTTATGTGCATCGCTTATAAATACACAGTGGTCGCTTTTAATACTAAGCGCATCGCTTATGAACTTACAGAAGCCGCTTTTAAACAGATATGAATCGCGTCTGAACTGACAGTGATCGCTTGTGCAGACTAGGGTTTTTGTGTTTTGACTGTTATTTTGCAGATATAGATCACGTCTAGGCTAAAATTGATCGCTTCTGGGTTTATCAGTATCGCTTATAAGCTGACAGGTGCCGCATATTGTATTTTTCGTGTCGCATATGATCTGCAGGATCTTGTCTATTGCAAAATACAAGTTGCCTCTTAATAGTAGTGAATCACATCTGGCAAAATTCTGTTGCTTTTAAATCTATTTCATTGGCAATTTGATTTCTTGGCTATTAATTGGGTATTTGCGCAGCATCTTATCGATTTGTCCAAGAAAAGGAGGTTATCAAACTACTAACATATCTGTTGCAGGTTCGATCGGTCCAAGATTTGTGGTTTTTCACTAAATTAGGCACATTTGGGCTTGGTGCTTAAAATGAATCATTGTTTGCTCCATGTTTGATTTATCTTTTTTGACTGCTTGCATGTGCTTGATTGTAACCCAAATTTAATGACAAAAGTATCCTCTCCCCTTGCCTATCAAATGGATCTTGGGTGTATGAGAACTTGTCATTATCTTTAGAGGGCCTGCCTTCCCGGTGTGAGAAGGGATACGACCCAAGCGGTAACAAGCTAAAGCCAAGTCCTTCCGAACTGCTATATAAGAAAAGTGTTTGTATCGAAAGCCACAAACAACAGGTGTTGTTGCGTTATACCGACAGCCAACCTCCCCCAAAACCCTCCAAGGCGCAACCCTTGCAGGCTGGGAGACTCCATAACGGAGAGTAGCGCTGCCGCATGTATAGCCACCCGAACGGATGCCCTTATTAGCAACTTTGTGTAGTAGCCAAAAACCTTCTATCTGTTGATGCAAAAGGTGGGACCTTTGAAGCGGCCCTGATTCACGTGGTTCTTAGTAGAGATAGCAGGGACAATCCTAAGGTTTGGTGTGGGGACAAGCCTTACAGGAAGCCTGGAACTTGGTATGTGTGAGAAGTGAGTGCCATGGAGGGGAGCTGGTGCTACCAAGATCTTGAAGCTATCCGCTTTGAATAAGCACGGCCAAGGGATTCAATGGATACAGTCCTTTCCTAGCCTAGGTTGTATCAGTTTGTGCTTGTTGTGAGTGTGAGTGACTGTAATCACTATTTTCTTGCTGAAAATTTGAAAAATCAGACATCCTTTTGACAAACACAATCACATTTGAACTTAAACTACCCACACAAATAACAGACATCGCTTTCAAACTGTAGACAGCCGCTTTTAGCCTAAACTATGTCACCTTTAAACAACAACTGATCGCATATAGCCTGAACTGCATCACTTTTAAATAACAGCTGATCGCCTATTGACTAAGCAAAATCACATCTAAACCACAACTGATTGCCTATTGTCTGAGCAAAATCGCATCTAAACCATAACCGATCACCTATTGTCTGAACAAAATCGCATCTAAACCACAACCGATCACCTATTGTCTGAACAAAATCGCATCTAAACCACAACTAATTGCATGTTGTCTGAACCAGATCACCTTTAATCTGTAGTTAGTCACCTGCTCTCTGAACGAGCTCACCTTTGAACAATAGATTGTCGCCTTTAGGTAAACTGTGTCGCTTTTGATCAACAGAAAATCACTTTTAAACCAACAGTCGTCGCCTTTGAAAAAGCATTCGCTTTTGGTTAGTACTGTGATTTACTATCTAAACTAAACCAGATCACATCTGAGCTATCATTGATCGCCTTTGGAATCCTTTGAATCACATTTGAGCTATCATCAGTTGCCTGTAGCCAAAATACCTACAAATCTCAATGCCTCAGTTGCATTAGCCACAAATCCAGCTTGCTTAAGTTTTAAACATCAGCTTTTAGACTTCTCTTTGATCGACAGCAAATACCTGGACTTTGTCTCCTATTTTTGAGCTTATCAATCAATCACAACTCATGAGCTTTCCATCTTTTTGAGATCCCAACCAGCAAATCAAACATCAACCCAATATTTCAATCAGCAAACATCATCCTTCAGCTTTAGCTTCAGTAAACATCATCCTTTAGCTTTAGCTTGAACAAACATCATTCTTCAGCTTTAGCTCCAACAAACATCACCAGCAAACTATCTTTCCCTTGAGTGTTTGAGCTATCCTCTAGGGAAAACCAACAACAACCCAACAACAACAACTCAGCCAAAACAAACCAACCAAGCGAATTAGCAAAACCAGCAAACCAAAACAGCAACCAATCAACTAACTAGCCAACTATCATCTTTTGGGTCTCAAAACTTTGACAAGCTTAACTTCATCATCAACATCATGCCTCAAACTAGGAGTCAATATCAAGCTGAAATAGAAGCCAAATTGAGAGCTGAAATGGAAGCCAAATTGCAAGCTGAGATGCAACAATTCAAATCAACACCTCTTAAGGACGCAACTCAATTCACAACTGGTATGCCTCCTCATATGTTCATGCCTCAAGGATACACTATTGGCGAGTCATCTACACAACAAATGCAACCCACACCATCCTTGGAAACTTTCGAAGAACAATTTCAAGACGACTCATCAGAATTTCAAGATACCTATGTATGGGACCAAGTTGAGAAACTCATGATATCTGAGCCTAATCATTGCTTTCTCCAACTTGCTCGCATGGGTGCTAAACTACCAAAGGACTTTGACATATCCGCTATTAGAGAGCAAGATCCCGACACTACCGCTGTTGTTGCGAAGGGACCATCTACTATAGTCACATCATCTCCTATTATATCGCAAACATTGTCCTCATTGCCTATTGTTGCTTCATTTGAGCCACCACGATCGAAGCATACTTTAGAACCATTGATAGTGCCAACCAATGTGCTCCCTCTCATGTCACAAAATCTCAACATTCCACCTTTCCATGTTCCTCAACATATCTCTCCTTCTACCAGGACTGTTTCCACGCCTCAAGTAACACAAGCTGTCCATGTAACACAAGTACAAATACTTCAAGCATCACAAGCTATTCCCATGTCTTATAGTGTGCAAACCTCTCAAACTACTCCAACAACACCTGTTATCCATGCTTCACACCCATTGCAATCTACTACATCTCATACGAATACCATATCCCATATACCAACCGCCAATTCCTCCATGCTATCATATAATCCCAACGTTAGTCTCATTGACATGAGTGATCCACCTGTTTCTCAAGCCAATCCGAACAATAAGATCGCTTATGTTGATCAACTTACATCCATGCCATCATATTCTTCCAATTCTTCACACACCATCAATCCATCTTATGCTACCCAAGGCTTCCCTATTATCACCCAACACATGACACATACCAATCCTCATGTTGTCCACAATACAAATCCAAACGTTTATCCTTCTGTCATATCTACCAATCCCTCCGTCACTTACCATGTCATGAATTCAATCCCAACTTCCCAATCATTCACTACTATCAATCTGCTATCCACTTCCCCTGTGATGCACACCCAATTGCCGCTTGTGTCTCAAGGACAACAATCCTCCAACACATACGTGTCACATACCAATCCTTCGACATACATTGTGGGTACACAACCACAACAAATAGTCACAACTCCATATATCCCACAACCACAACCACAATATATCTCATACCATACTCCACCCCCTTCGCAACAACGGCAATTATCTTCAGCAGATGTTCAACAAATGATCAATGATGCAAACTTCCAATCCACGCTGACAATTTACACCATTAGTGGAACCTATGGAAGTTATTTTTCGAAAGCTACTTCAAGCAGGAGATATTATTCTACCTAATGCACCACCAAATGGCGAACCACTCTTTCGAGCTCCTTGGTACAAGGAAAATGAGTATTGTGATTACCATCGAGTTAAAGGACACAAAACAAATGGTTGTATGTGCTTAAAACATGTTATCCAAGACTGCATTGATCAAGGTTTAACAATGTCACACCTTCAACGGCTCAACCTGCCCAACAATCAACATCAAACTATGATCTAGAGACTTTCAAGAATCCACTTCCATCTCATGATTAGGCAAATAACCTTCATGCTGGAAATGCTATTCAGTATAACTATGAATCGTCTACCATTGGCCGCATTGACCATGCTCGCATTTCTACCATTACCGTCCAAGGGAGAGCACCTGATTGTGCCATAACCACGTGAAGAGGTCGAGTTACTATTCAAGGAGCACCTCCACATCCTCCCCGATCTCTCTCTGACTATAACCTCTTAGATCACCTTGGCAAAACACCCGCCCACATATCTATTCTTGAGCTGCTTCGCATAGCCCCCGCACATAAAGCTATCCTTGATAAAGCCTTACAAGAGTCTTCGATGCCTAATAATATTAATATCACACAATTCCAATCTATGGTCGCTAGCATTGCAGCTCCTTGTCACTTAACCTTTTCTGACAAAGATCTTCAACCCTCCATTCATCCTTCACACAATGAAGCCCTCCATATTGAAGTATTTGTTAAACAACATCGTATCAAATGAGTCTTGATAGATGGGGGAGCTGGTCTTAATATATGTTCTTTGAAACTTATCAAGCAATTGGGATATTCTGAGAAAGATGTTGACGCCTCCAAGGTTATTACCATCAAAGCATATGATGATGCTGAAAGAGATACCGAATGGATTATCTTATTGCCTATTCAAGTTGGGCCAGTCATTACAGAAACCCGCTGTCAAGTCCTTGATATTGATCTTCCTTACAACATCATCCTTGGTCGCCCTTGGATCCATACCCTTAAAGCAGTTCCCTCTACATACCACCAATGCCTTAAATTTCCACATAAGGGTGTTGAGGTTATCATTCAAGCTGATCCCAATCCATTTGAGTTCTGTCGTGCCTTTCAAGCTAAATATCAGAGTCCAAATCGCATTCCTATCAACACCGAAGCATATCCGTCTTCATCCTATATAAACCCATCCAACCTTCTTAAGCCCTCATCTAGCAAAGCTGCTTCCAACCTCCATATCAAATATACCGAACATGGCCCTGGTGAATACAAATTACAAGAATCCTGTTGCGTTGGTACCCTTCCATTATCTCCTAAATCCCACGGTAAGCCCTCTACATCCAAACCAACTTCATCCTCCGCTGTTATCAAAGCTCCCCCTACAATATTCATAAAAGGTGGATTCTTGGATGATGAAGACATTGAGGATATAAACTCTTGGATATTCTTTGATGAAAATGACCAAGTACAACTTGAAGTAGAGCGATACAACAATGGGTTTCGTATCATAAAGAATATGGGCTATAAAGGACATGGCGGCTTGGGATCACAGGAACAAGGACCTACTGAGCCCATTATTGTGTCTAAGAAGTTTAATAAGCAAGGCCTTGGTTACCAACCAGAGGTACCGTGACCTAAAGACATTAAATGTATTTCTGATACTGATGTTGGACCTTCTTCGGTAGGGGAGACTTCTAATTCAGATCCTATCGATGACTCCTCCCTTCATATCACCGACCTCTTTCAAGAACATTCCATCTTCATGTTCTCCGCAGCCTCTTCTAGCCATCACGATTCCTCCATTCGCCTTTCACTCGTATATCCTGACCTCATCGATTGGGACCAACAAGGGGCACCGATATTAGATACATTTGAAAATGACGAAGCCATTGCAGAATTCATGGGTTTGAGACAAGGTATTCCACTGGGTGATCATAAAGCAGGTTTCATGAAGGAGTTACCTAAACTAGCATATTTTGGCGGAAGTATCAAATCCTTCAGTCGCAAAAGTGAAATAAACAAAATTCAACAAAATAGGTCACTAGGTGAAAACCGAAAGGTGCCTCTTGACCATGAAAAAGTAAAAATAAAGGACATATCCGAAGGTGAAAACCTCTTTGAGGCACCTGAGGATGGGGGATTTGATCTTCCTGTTGCCACTGATTACCATGAAAAATCAACTGTGCTAGTTGAAAAATCACAAGACATGAACTTGGGAACAGAGCAGAATCCGAAGATCACTTTTTTGGCAGCATCACTATCAAAGCAAGAACGAAGAAACTTCATAGCATTTTTTATGAGAAGAGCTATAAATTTTTTCATGGACTTATGTAGACATGCCAGGTCTAGATCCTTCACTTGTGGTACATCATTTAGCAGTCTTTCCTGATGCAAAGCCTGTCAAACAAAATTGCGCAAAATGCATCTACAAGTTGCCTTATTGGTCAAAGTAGAAATTTAGAAACTGTTAGAAGAAAAATTTATAAAGCCTATTGATTATCCAGAATGGGTTTCAAATTTAGTACCTGTAGCAAAACCAGATGGACGAGTTCGCTGTTGCACAGACTTTAGAGATCTTAACAAAGCATGTCCTAAGGACGATTTCCCACTACCAAGCATAGACAACATTATAGATCTTACAGCAGGACATGAAATGCTATCTTTGATGGATGGATTTTTAGGTTATAATCAAATCAGAATAGTAGAGGAAGATCAAGATAAAACATCCTTTATCTGTCCATGGGGTACCTATTGCTGGGTTGTAATGCCTTTTGGTCTCAAAAATGCTGGAGCCACCTATCAACGAGCCATGACAGTTATTTTTCATGACCTTTTCCATACCATCATGGAAGACTATGTTGATGACATCCTGGGAAAATCTAAGACAAGAGAAGGACATCTAAAATTATTGGCACAAATCTTTGATCAATTAGAAAAATACCAAGTTAGACTAAATCCAAAGAAATGTGTATTTGGTGTAACATCAGGAAACTGTTGGGATATGTTGTGTCTCGACGAGGAATAGAAGTGGACCCAACTAAGGTAAAAGCCATCATAGAAATGCCTCCACCAACGAATCTTAAACAGCTTCGCAGTTTGCAAGGTAGGCTACAATCTATCCGCAGATTTATCTCACAACTAGCAGATAAATGTCATCCTTTTCAGCATCTTCTTCATAAGGGTGAACCTTTTAAGTGGGATGAAAAGTGTCAACAGGCTTTTGACAAGATAAAGGAATACTTGGCAACACCTCCTGTGTTAGTACCTCCGATACCTGATCGTCCATTATTGCTCTATATATCATCAACAACCGCAACATTGGGGGCACTCCTAGCTCAACATGATGATTTAGGAAAAGAACAAGCCATTTACTACATTAGCAGAACCCTTGTGGGATATGAACTCAATTACTCATTCATGGAAAAAGCTTGTTTAGCATTAGTGTTTGCTTCCCAAAAGTTGCGACATTATATGTTGAACCAAACAACAAAGCTCATCTCTAATGTGGATCCTCTCAAGTATCTCCTTTCAAAAGCACTTCTCACAGGGAGATTAGCAAAATGGGTTATAATCTTAAGTGAATTTGACATACAATATGTGAACCGCAAAGCTATCAAAGGACAAGTTATTGCTGATCAATTAGCTAAAGCACCCATCACAGACATTCAGCCAATATATCCAGAATTTCCTGATGAAGGATTGTTTAATTTGAATTCTCCAGCACAATGGCAACTATACTTTGATGGATCATACACACAACATGGATTTGGAGTAGGCATCTTGTTTGTTACCCCTCAAGGAGATTGTATACCTAAATCATACAGAATAGCATTCCCATGTACCAACAACATAGCAGAGTATGAAGCTTTAATCACAGGCTTGCGCATGGCAGTACAATGGGCTATCAAATAGTTACGAGTCTTTGGTGATTCTCAGCTGGTTATCAAACAGGTCTTAGATGAATATCAAACAAAAGATGAAAAGCTTCTTCCATACAAGCTAATGGTGGATGATTTCAAGAAATATTTTGAGGATATTACCTTTGAACAAATTCCAAGACTACAAAATAGAGCAGCAGATGCCATGGCTATGATTAGATCTCTTTTAGACATGCCATCTAACACCCATAAATGTGAATTCTTGGTCGAACAGCTTTTGATCCCAGCATTTGAAGTTCCACAGTCTGAGCTCATATGTGAAATTTTTGGTCCCAACTCGTCGTGGTACAAGGATATATACAAGTATCTCCGTAATCAAACATTTCCATTTCAACTATCCAACACCCAGCGCAAAACCTTTATCCGTCGAGCCTCTCGTTACACTATCTTAGGAGACACCCTTTATCGCCGGAGTCTTGATGGTATCCTTCTTAGATGTCTTGATTCCGAGGAAGCAAAACAGCCTTACGTGAAGTACATGAAGGTGTCTGCGGTTCGCATTCCGCTAGCCCTGGCCTTGTTAAGAAACTTCTATGAGCAGGATACTATTGGCCAACTATGGAAAAAGATGCACAACAATTTGCAAGGAGATGTCTACAATGTCAGAAACATGGAGATCTAATACATGCACCAGCACATGAGCTTCAGCCTATTGTCACTCCATGGCCTTTTTCGCAATGGGGACTTGATCTCATAGGTAAAATCCATCCTACTTCATCCAACGGTCATAAGTTCATTATTACTGCCACTGAGTATTTCACGAAGTGGGTAGAAGCCATACAAATGACCTATATCACAGGTAAACAAATAGCCAAATTCATCTTACATTATATTATCTGCCGTTATGGAGTTCCTCAAGCTATTGTCACAGACAATGGTTGCCCTTTCAAGAACCAAGAGGTTAGAGATCTTTGCAACAAGTTCCATATTCAACATAGATTCTCTACGCCTTATTATCCTCAAAGCAATGGTCAAGCTGAAGCCTCTAATAAAACAATCATCAAGATCCTTAAAAAGACTATTAATGAAGCTGGTCGAGATTGGCATCTACAACTACATCCTGCATTATGGGCATATAGAACAAGCATCAGAACTCCCACTGGAGGCACACCCTATGCTCTCGTCTATGGCACTGAAGCTATTTTGCCTATGGAGGTTGAGATCCCCTCTTTGCGCATATCCCTGCAACATACTATCTCAGACGAAGAATATCAAGTATCCAGACTCCATGATCTTGAGCTATTAGATGAACGCTACCTTACAGCATTGAACCATCTTCAAGTCTACCAAAATTGGCTACGCTGCAGTTATAACAAAAAGATCAGAGAACGCAGATTTCAAGTTGGCGACCTTGTCCTTAAAGAAAACCAAAGGAATCAACAACATTGAGAGAAACAGGGCAAGTTTGAACCAAACTGGCTTGGTCCTTTCATTATCACAGCAGTTTATGGATTGGGAGCCTACACTTTGTCAACACCTGAAGGCATTCCTTTAGATGAACCAGTCAACAGCGTTCATCTCAAGAAGTTTTATCCATGAATCTCAGCTATCCCCGAAAAAAAAAAAAAAAACAAACAAACAAACAAACAAAAAAAGCAAAAAAAACATACGATAAATAATCCGTCCTCTGGTGAAAACCTAGTAAACAGGTGCCTTGGATAAGTACCATAGTGAAAACCTGGCAAACAAGCGCTATGTGTAATGACCAGCTTCCCTCATCTGCTTGGTTCATTTGATCACATTTCCCCATTTCATCTTGTATAGTCCATAATCACGATCCACATCGCAATACCATACATAGCCTTTCATCTTCATCTTCGTCCTTACCAATGCTAGCTATCATATTTGAGACATTGTCGCGATACCTATATCTTTTGGCACCTTAGCATCTTGGCCACAGCCTTTCCGCATTGTCGCTTCTGCATAATAAACCTCATCCCGCACTGGGGGCATTTGTTGAGTCTTATTTGGAAGTGGATACTGCTATCTCTAGCTCATAACACATCAAACAACTCAGCTTACAACATAACAAACCTTATCAACTGCAGCCATGGCATATATCCAACAACAAATGTGACCTAACAACTTGCAACCAGGACCCATATCTTCGCAATCTATCCACATTCATCCAACAATCGCAACAAACATCGCTTGATCAAACATCCAACCAATTGGCAACACCAATAAGAACTACATCCAGCTCTATCGTTGACACCTTGATCCCATGGATACAATGTATGTAGGCAATCTGAGATGCGAAGGAAGCACTCTGATTCAGGCTAAGACGATAGCCCTTTTCATCATTCATCATTCATCTTTCTTCTAAACATCCTTCAATCTTTCAGCTCACATTCTTCTATCTTTCATCACTTACATCATCACTAAAACCCAGAACTACATATTCATCATGTCTCATCCTCATCGTAAATGTGCTTTGATCCCGTGGATACAGGGTATGTAGGCAGTCTGGAATACGAAGGAAGTTTCCAGTACTCAAGCACAGATGACCCACCCCATCTTCTTCATCTTCTTTCCTCATCCGTCTTCTTCTTCTTTGATTAGCTCAAACAAGAAGTAAACCATGTGTATATTGAAAGCTCAAGCACTTTAACCAATCAAAGGTATTCCAGAAGTTATTTGTCCGTATGCCTTAAGCCAACATTTGCTATAGTAGTTTATCAACAACTTTAGCCTTCAACAGGATGTAGCTTTCCTCTTAACAAGGTGCCAGCTTGATCTATCCAAGAGCACCCAAAATTTGGCAAGAGAACGTGATGACAGTATCTTTTGTTTTATCTTTTGTCCCTTTCCTATGCCTAATCAAGACTGCCTTGATCTATTTATATCTTGGTATGTTGTGATGAAGTAAGGACTGGGGCATGGTCATATAGCTTTCGTATGCCGTGTTTACGGGATGATCTTATCCTCTTCCTATGCGTATTGGTATCTTGTACGTGTTGGGATTAGCATCTTACATATTAATATCTCTAGCATCTGAGAAGCTAAATAGTCTCTTATGCATTTGAGACTATTCTATGTTAAGACTAACTCCATACATATAACCAGCAAGCTATCATTATGTGTAGTGGAGATAAGCTCAAACCATTGCTTGTAGCATCAAAGTCCAACACTAGCTGTTATTCATATCTTGTGCATGTTGGCTCAACATCTTGACCTCATGTGTTCAGACAATATTGTAACACGCTAGTTACGCATTGGATATCTCAACACCTTGGTCTCTTATACCTTGGTGCATAACATCCATATGCTATATCAAATATAAGGACTGCATTTCTTTTCATTCTGAGCAATTACTTGAAAGCTGCCCATCATCATCCTATCTATTCATTCTATCTATTCATTCCATCATACTTAGCCAAGATCAATTATTTCCATTATCTTTTGTCCATATTCCCGCTCTTGCAAAACAAGCATGTTAGACATACCTAAGTCCATCATATATCCTTTCATTACCATCTATCTATATGCATAAGTCTATCTATATCATTACCATTTACATATTCACATATTTTCCATCCATTAACATTTGCATAAACATCTATATATCATCCATAACAGTATACACACCATATGCATAGCCATCATCATATCAACATAATAACCATTACAACATCCTATTGATCGCCAAAACCACCATATATATATATATACATATGTGTCAAAATACAAGTGTCTACAATACAAGCTGAGCCCTGAAGGACTAAATGTACAAAATCGGCTCTAGGCCTCATCATAATACAATGTAAACAAGGTAGCCCTAGTGACTACTGGCAGCTCCCTCACCCTGACCACTACCACCACTGGGTCCTATCCTTGGTCCTCTGTCTCTCGATGGCCCCACCACTAAGGCTACTGATCGAGATCCACCTATCCTCTGTGAACCTGAACCCCCTGACCTGCTCTTGAAACTACGCTGCCTCTGCTCTGCTGGCACAGCTCCATAGTACAAGCCTCTGTAATACTCAGCCTCACCCTGCACTCTCCAAAGCTCTGCCTGTACCTCTATCAACTGTGTAGCTAAGTACATCGTAGCTCCATTAGTCCCCAATGCAGCCACTGCTCTGTCTCTCTCACTGGTCATCCCCTGCAGCTGCTGCACCGCCCTATCTCTCTCAGCCCGCATACTATCTCTCTCAACTCACAGACCATCCCTCTCTGCTCTCATAACCTGTACCTATTGTACCGCAATGTCTCACTCTAGTCTCATCATCTACTCATGCTATCTAGCTGCATCTCTCTCTCCAGTCACTCTAGCTAGAGCATCGTCATCCTGTCCATCTCCTCCCTGTGCTCTCAACTGTAGCTGAGCTTGATATGTCTGTGCCTGTGCTCTCGCATGCCGCAGACTAATCACTACCTGATGCCTATCCATCTCCACCCTCCTTAGCCTCATCTGTGCTCGCTGCCTCCATCTCCTCTCCTCTCTGATCCGTCTCCGCAGCTGCTGAATACCAACATCATCACCTGCTACAATCTGTGCTTGAGGCTGTGCTAATATAGCAGGCTGACCTGGCACCTGCTCTGGTATCTATATCCCTAGTGCAGCTGGCACAACAGCCTGTGCTGGTGGAGCCTGTCGTCGTCTCCTCTGAACTGGTCTCTCCATCCCAATCTCTCTAATCTCCCCATCTCGTGTTAACTGAGTTGGCCTAGCTGTCGCCCAGTATACATCATACTCTGGCAATGTGCCTGGATCTGTAGGACCCTGTCCCCACTGCCATGCTACTGGCTGTAATCCATCTCTCTCTGCCAAAGCCATCTCAACCACAACCTCTAGACCCCAATCAAATACCTCTTGTCTCGTCCTCCCAAAAATGGCATCACCTACTGGTACTGCCTGTGCCTCCCCAAACTGTCTCAAAGCTCTCTCTGGCAAATAGTGCTCTATAATATACACGCCGCGTCCAAAAATGTATCTTGCCTGTCTAGCATAGACAAGCTTTGCATCCTCCTCATCCTAGTGCTCACATCCTAGCCATCGCCTCCATACAAATCTATCCACCTCATCCAATCTCCTCCGCCAGTATACCACACCTCGGCGCTATCGATATGTCAAAGCCCCTCTATACATCTACGCAAATGGCTCTCCTGCTACCCTAGCCACCCATCCCTCTGGTCTCATAACCAGAATGTGCTCATATGCCCATACATGTAACACTGTCACTCCTGCTGACATACTCGCTCCAAACATATAAGCGCAATCATGCAGATAATGATAGAGTTGTCCCAACACACACTCTGCCCATGCATATCTCGTGCCATATGAAAACATGCCCTCCATCACTATCCCCCATCCTACTGGAAAACCTCTGGCTCTCCTATCACCCACTAGCCATCTAATGATAGCCACTACTACCCATTGTAACCTATCGCAGAGCTCCTCCATCCTCACCATAGGGATCTCTGAACCCTCTGCTCTGATGTTTGGTGTCCCAAATAATCTCCTGAATGCCGCTGGGCCCATATCGGGATCATAGTCCACATGCTCCCCATCTATCAGAATCCTCAAAATCTGGAACACATCCTCTAAGGTGATGGTCGCCTCTCCTGTCGGTAACAAGAATGAACTGTGCTCACTCATCCATCGCTCCACCATCGCTGTCATCAGCCCCCGATGTGCCTGCACTGGCTCTAATCGGGATACATGCTCCAAGCCCAAGATCTCTAACACCAGTAGCTCCTCTGCATCCAACCGCCTCACCAATCACAAATCTCTCAGATGTGGCTCTCATGATAGCAATGGCGGTAGTACATCCTGCATCATCCATTTATCCTTGTTAGTCCATTCCGTTAGTTATCCATATCAAAATCTATTTATATACTTGCTATTCTACCTTCAATCTACCATAAGCATCCCATTTTACCACATGCGCTAATTTCCTGCTCAATAGCGACTCGCTTTATCTTATGCGCTTCTGTTTTGACTAGATGCGAGCTCTTTTGCATATGTGCTTACTATTTAACTAAAAGCGAGCTCTACTTCCTTCAGCGCTAATATTTACTTTATATGCGCGTTATATTCTATATGCCCTCATGTTTGTCCTACAAGCGAGCTGCATTCTATATGCACCTAGTTTTATTCTATAAGCGAGCCATATAACATTTGTGATCCTCTTCTCCCTATAGGCGAGCTCTTTACCTAATGCGAGCTGCTTTCCTTCATATGCGCGCTGTATTACCCTATGCGACTGCTGTCTACCTATAAGCAACACATTTTGCTTCCTATGCGCATTTTAGCCGCTATTTTCCTGCCGATAGGATGCAACCTCTTTTTTCATATGCGATTACTCCGTGCCCATAAGCGAGCTGCATTACTCTAAGTGCTTTCTTTTCCTACATAAGCGACCTCAAACCGCTATTTCCTAACCTAGTCGCTTTTGGTGACGTGTGTGCATTAATTACACTTTTAGGCTATTAATTACATGCTTTTGGGAAAAGTTTTGAAACATATCGGTGTGCCTGCTCCCTCTAGTCGCCCATGTGTCCTCACTCGCTCTGCATGATGATCCCTGCGTGGAATAACCATCCTGATAGCTCTGCAACCCTCACTCTCAGGAGCTCTAGATTTCTCTAGTTTCTGAGCACAAATGAGCCTATTTGCCATTGTAGAACCTACTTATAGCCCTTCTCACAACCCTAATTCTTCTATGCCATAGCCTGTTTTCTTCCACCCAACCCCCATTTTCTTCGTGTTTGCCTTCTTTTTAGCCTTTTCTTCTATCAAGAGCCAACCCAGCCCTTCCTAGTTAGCCTGGCTTACCTCTCAAGGGGGCATCACCTACCAGTTACACTGGGGCATAACTTGTTTACCAAACGCATATCATATCTTCTTTGACACAACGCTCTATCGAACATTGTATCAAAGAGGGGCAAAATGTAGACACCCAATTTGTCCATGTCTAGCAACACCTTGTTAAATCATTATCCTTTAAGCCAATTAATTAAATAAATTTTATTTATTTAATTAATTTCACATGCATAATCCCATTTATCCTATCCTTATCCTAATTAATTAAATAAATTTTATTTATTTAATTAATTTCCACATCATATCTTATCCCATTTTATTCATTTATCCTATTAATTAAATAACTTTTATTTATTTAATTAATATCCAACTCATTTCCCAACTAATTCAAATATTTTATTTGAGTTAAACACTCATCTTTTGTCACATTCCAATAATTGTCCAGTCAATCATGTGTTGTAAGACAACTATCATTCATATCCTTCACATGCACAACTAATGGAACCTAAATTTAGTATCTTTCAATCCTAGCCATTCACATAGCCTCTAAATCTCCACCATTGATTGACCTTGGTTGAGCCCTATATAAACACCCTCTCATTCCATATGAGACATCCAGCAATCATATAGCACCTACATTATCATCTTGAGCATCTTAAGCATCTGAGCATTCATTTGAGCTTTTATCATCCATCATGGCAGCTTTCAGCTTTGCAATTGTTCATTGTTGAAGAAGCAGTCCACATCTCTTAAACAAGGAATCACACGGTCTAGGTGATGTTATGCTTGAATTGCATTGTTCTTTGATTTCATTTAGATTAGATTCCTTGATGATGGTAGGGTTAGGGTTTCATGACTATGTCTGATATGCTAAACCTGACTTTTCACCTATCACACTATCCTACGCTACAATTTACTTAACACACTCAAGACAATTTGATCATTTAAAGCACCGTAATCATATCTATCTAGTCTGTTATTTAAATAAAACTAAGAATCTACTTCCACAAATGATAAGACGTCAAAAGAACAAGGATAAAATTTTATTGAATTAAATCCTATTCTAATAACTTTTTACCTCCCATAATTAACTTTCTTACAAGGGCTTATAAAATGAACATTATACTAAACACAAGGCACTAAAAGACATAACGTTTGGGTTAAATAAAATGGATTGCTATATGCTAATAGATAGTGTTACCCATGACCACACTCCTTAACGTCTTGAAGAACTTCTCTTAAAACAAAACTACAAGCCTATCTTATTAAAGCAATCTCTAAATTCATTCTCTAACTAACATTTAAAAATATCCTAAACTTAAAACTCGCAAAGAGATCTTCGCCTCAACAATAGAAGTAATAATCTATACAAGAAGATTTATTTAAACTACAAACATCAACTGGCTATACTCGATGCGATGAAGCTAGCATTCATCATAAAGTAAGCATTAGAAAATTTGATAGGGAAATGACTAAAGTCGACAGGAGGCATCAAAAGATTACATGGGTTTGCAATGGTGAGGAAGTTGGCCACGCTACTATCTAAATGGAATATGGCATGCTAAGAGTCGACTAGACAGCCAATGATGCTGAGGATAGCGAAGTGACACCCACGCGACCACCTAAGTGTTAGGTTTGATGGACAGTGAGAAGGTGTGTAGCTACTGCCTAAAGGGCTCAAGTGTGACCGACACTGGTGGATATAAAACCTTGGCAGCATAAACGACGACTTCCAAAATAGTATCTGTCACCTTAACTACATAGACTCCTCCATTCACACATAAACAAAACCGTTGGATTAAGCATAGCAAGGGAAAGTTTCTAAAGACATAAACTACCAACATCTGATGATAATTATATATATACATCCCTCCACTGGTAGCGATAGTTAGCGAGATTTTATCAACAGAAATGATAAGTAGAAATCCTGAGGCATGATAGGATGAGGGTTCGAAGGATACCACCGCCATGAGCAATGAAGGGAATAGGTTTAGCTTGTCATCCTTAGCCGATGGATAGTATGGGCCACAGAGGGAGAGAGAAACACATCGAAACTAGGGTGAACTTGGTAGCAAACAACAGAGAGATCACAATGAAATTTGCAGTGACCCAAGCACAACGAAACAACTGTCGACAGTCTTTGAGGTCTATGATGAGGGCGACTAGCCAAGAGGTTTCTATTGGAGCTGCAGAGAGAGCCAAAAGGGTTATATAGAAGCTACAGATTCTTCTTTTGAGAGTTTTAAATGGATCACCAAGAAATTGAACACAACCTTTGATGAGAATAGCAGGGTTGCCCAAGACCAAGGTTCAACAAGATGCACATTCAGAAAAAATGACATGCAAGAGGCACAATTGTTCGGTGAGAAAATAGTAGGTAAATGAGGTTTTTGAAGGCAAAATAACAAGAACCCACCTGCTCAAATGAACTGCAGGATGAAGATTACAGTTAAATCCATCTGAGGAAGAGGTTTAGAGTTGTAGAGATGGTTGTAGGCTAAATGTTTTGCCAAGTCTTTCCATAAGAGAAACCAACAAGAAGCAAGAAGTTTACAAAGGTGACAAGGGTGAAAAATAGATCGATTCCATTTAAGAACAACTAGACAACAAGGAAATCTAATTCCTCACAGAATAACAAAAACAAGAATACAAAAATTCATAAGACATACCCATACTATTCATGCTCCAAAGATCGAATCCTCTTTCAAAACTTCTCTTCCTTCCTCTGAATCAATCCTCTGAATCATGCCTTCCCCATTCTTCCCTTTCCTCTCAAGAGAAGTAATAGGATGAGCATTCCTCAAAAACCCCATAACAAAACGGCGATAGTAGCCTACCAAACCCATAAAACTGCAGACCTCAGAAACATTAGTAGGTGTAGGCCAATCCATAATAGCTTGGATCTTTGAAGGATCCATCGCAATACCCTCTCCAGAGATAACATGACCCAAATACTTCACCTTTGTCTGAAAGAATTCACATTTCAACAAATTAGCATAAAGCTGATTTTCTCTCAGACACCGCAATACCTGACACAAATGCTCCTCATGCTCCTCCATAGTCCTCGAATAGATCAATATATCTTCTAGAAATACAAGGACAAACCTATCAAGATAAGTGCGAAAAACACCATTCATCAGGCTCATGAAAACTAATGGTGCATTCGTCAACCTGAATGGTACTACTATGAACTCATAATGCCCATAATGGGTATGAAATGCCATTTTGTGAATATCTACCTCAAATATCCGCAACTGATGATATCCTGACTTAAGGTCAATTTTAGAGAACACCTTGGCTCCCTTAATCTGATCAAACAAATCATCAATCCGAGGCAAGGGGTATCTATTTCTCACTGTCACCTTATTAAGCTATCAATAATCGATACATAGCCGCAGAGATCCATCCTTCTTTTTCACAAAGATCACAGGTGTTCCCTAAGGAGAGACACTAGGTCAAATAAATCCCTTGGCTAACAACTCCTCCAACTACAGTCAGAGCTCCTTAAACTCCTGAGTGGTCATCCTATATGGAGCTCATGAGATGGGCTCTGCGCCAGGAACAAGATCAATCCTGAAGTCGATGTCTCTCTTACGTGGCATCCCCAGAATCTCAAAAGGAAAAACATTAGCATACTCTCTCAAAAGTGGGTGATCATCAAAAGATTCCTCTTGACTCTCCTCCATCTCCAAGTCACTAACAGAAACTAGAAAAAGCTAACATCCCTGACGCATGCATCTCTTAAGCTACATAGCAGAAATCATACGTAGGGAAATAGGTCTCTGAACTCCAACAACCTCCACCTCTACACTAGAATCATCCACACATCTAACAAACTTATTTCAAAAATCGATCACAGCCCGATGGGCCTCTAGCCAATCCATCCCCAAAACTATATCATAAGAACTAAGGGGTAGGATGCGAAGGTCTAGTGTAGTAGATAGAGAGCCAATCCCCAATTCACACCTGAGAACTAGAGACTCAACTGCAATCTTAGCCTCGGAAGCTAACTCAACATGCCACCTATCATCCTATTTTGTTGCCACTAAGCCACAAGGCTCCACAAGAGAAGGAGATATGAACGAATCAGATGCACCAGAATAAAAAAGAACAGAAAAACCAATACCTCACATGAAACCAGAAGTCTCCACCACGGTGCCCTGATGCTCTACCTGATGGTTATCCAGCGTTGCAAAGATTCTATATGATCTTCCTACATCACCAACTGTTGGCTCTAAATCCACCAATCGATGTCCAAACCCATTGTCTAGCAATATGGCCCTGTTGGCCACAAGAGAAGCACCCTGTGCCTCTACCAAAACCACCACCACCTTAGAAAGCACTAGACTACTGGAAACTACCTCTACTCACTGTGGACTATGTACTCTAAGCTGGTTGATCAAAGCGATTGTGCTTATTATGCTGCCAAGATCGGTCTTTCTTAGACTGAAATCTATTACCCTGCTGAGGCTGATAGTTCTTTAGTTTGTCCTGAGAGTGTTGTTGCCATCCACCCTTTGAGGGTGCATGAGATCCTAATGCCTGAGTATGTCCACCTCGTGAACCAAACCTGAAGAAGGTGCACTACCAATGTGCACACCTATATGCCCACCAAGTGCCACAGTCAAATTCTCCTCCACTAACTGAGCTTTCTCCACGGCTACCTCCATAGACTTAGGTTCGAATACACGAACCCCTCGGCTAATCCGGGCATTCAGGACCCTGATAAAACCAACATAGACTCGTCATCCCCGATACCCGCATACTGCTTGAGCTCATAGAACCTGCACTCATACTGCTCAACTGACATGGCCATCTGCCTTAGGTCATGGAACTCATCTGTGCAACGCTGCCTCCAATGATCAGATAAAAAATGGGCTCTGAATCTTTCTAAGAACAACTCCCAAGACATAGTGCTAATGTCCAAGTGCAGCTTTTGCTCCTCTAACCACCACCAAGTTGAAGTAAACCCTTGGAGATGCAAAATAGCACATCTGGCTTTGGTGTTTCTGCCATAAGCGCAATCATGTAGATAATGATAGAGCTGTCCCAACACACACTCTGCCCATGCATATCTCGTGCCATATGAAAACATGCCCTCCATCACTATCCCCCATCCTACTGGAAAACCTCTGGCTCTCCTATCACCCACTAGCCATCTAATGATAGACACTACTACCCACTGTAACCTATCGCAGAGCTCCTCCATCCTCACCATAGGGATCTCTGAACCCTCTGCTCTGATGTTTGGTGTCCCAAATAATCTCTTGAATGCTACTGGGCCCATATCAGGATCATAGTCCACACGCTCCCCATCTATCAGAATCCTCAAAATCTGGAACACATCCTCTAAGGTGATGGTTGCCTCTCCTGTCGGTAACAAGAATGAACTGTGCTCACTCATCCATCGCTCCACCATCGCTGTCATCAGCCCCCGATGTGCCTGCACTGGCTCTAATTGGGATACATGCTCCAAGCCCAGGATCTCTAACACCAGTAGCTCCTCTGCATCCAACCGCCTCACCAATTGCAAATCTCTCAGATGTGGCTCTCATGATAGCAACGGCGGTAGTACATCCTGCATCATCCATTTATCCTTGTCAGTCCATTCCATTAGTTATCCATATCAAAATTTGTTTATATACTTGCTATTCTACCTTTAATCTGCCATAAGCATCCCATTTTACCACATGCGTTAATTTCCTGCTCAATAGCGACTCGCTTTACCTTATGCGCTTTTGTTTTGACTAGATGCGAGCTCTTTTGCATATGCGCTTACTGTTTAACTAAAAGCGAGCTCTACTTCCTTAAGCGCTAATATTTACTTTATATGCGCGTTATATTCTATATGCCCTCATGTTTGTCCTACAAGCGAGCTGCATTCTATATGCACCTAGTTTTATTCTATAAGCGAGCCATATAACATTTGCGATCCTCTTCTCCCTATAGGCGAGCTCTTTACCTAATGCGAGCTGCTTTCCTTCATATGCGCGCTGTATTACCCTATGCGACTGCTGTCTGCCTATAAGTGACACATTTTGCTTCCTATGCACATTTTAGCCGCTATTTTCCTATCGATAGGATGCAACCTCTTTTTTCATATGTGATTACCCCATGCCCATAAGCAAGCTGCATTACTCTAAGCGCTTTCTTTTCCTACATAAGCGACCTCAAACCGCTATTTCCTAACCTAGTCGCTTTTGGTGACGTGTGTGCATTCATTACGCTTTTAGGCTATTAATTACATGATTTTGGGAAAAGTTTTGAAACATACCAGTGCGCCTGCTCCCTCTGGTCGCCCATGTGTCCTCACTCGCTCTGCACGATGATCCTTGCGTGGAATAACCATCCTAATAGCTCTGCAACCCTCACTCTCAGGAGCTCTAGATTTCTCTAGTTTCTGAGCACAAATGAGCCTATTTGCCATTGTAGAACCTACTTATAGCCCTTCTCACAACCCTAATTCTTCTATGCCATAGCCTGTTTTCTTCCACCCAACCCCCATTTTCTTCATGTCTGCCTTCTTTTTAGCCTTTTCTTCTATCAAGAGCCAACCCAGCCCTTCCTAGTTAGCCTGGCTTACCTCTCGAGGGGGCATCACCTGCCAGTTACATTGGGGCATAACTTGTTTACCAAATGCATATCGTATCTTCTTTGACACAACGCTCTATCAAACATTGTATCAAAGAGGGGCAAAATGTAGACACCCCAATTTGTCCATGTCTAGCAACACCTTGTTAAATCATTATCCATTAAGCCAATTAATTAAATAAATTTTATTTATTTATTTAAAATCTCATTCTCATCCTACTTAGCCAATTAATTAAATAAATTTTATTTATTTAATTAATTTCACATGCATAATCCCATTTATCCTATCCTTATCCTAATTAATTAAATAAATTTTATTTATTTAATTAATTTCCACATCATATCTTATCCCATTTTATTCATTTATCCTATTAATTAAATAAATTTTATTTATTTAATTAATATCCAACTCATTTCCCAACTAATTCAAATATTTTATTTGAGTTAAACACTCATCTTTTGTCACATTCCAACAATTGTCCAGTCAATCATGTGTTGTAAGACAACTATCATTCATATCCTTCACATGCACAACTAATGGAACCTAAATTTAGTATCTTTCAATCCTAGCCATTCACATAGCCTCTAAATCTCCACCATTGATTGACCTTGGTTGAGCCCTATATAAACACCCTCTCATTCCATATGAGACATCCAGCAATCATATAGCACCTACATTATCATCTTGAGCATCTTAAGCATCTGAGCATTCATTTGAGCTTTTATCATCCATCATGGCAGCTTTCAGCTTTGCAATTGTTCATTGTTGAAGAAGCAGTCCACATCTCTTAAACAAGGAATCGCACGGTCTAGGTGATGTTATGCTTGAATTGCATTGTTCTTTGATTTCATTTAGATTAGATTCCTTGATGATGGTAGGGTTAGGGTTTCATGACTATGTCTGATATGCTAAACCTGACTTTTCACCTATCACATTATCCTACGCTACAATTTACTTAACACACTCAAGACAATTTGATCATTTAAAGCACCATAATCATATCTATCTAGTCTGTTATTTAAATACAACTAAGAATCTACTTCCACAAATGATAAGACGTCAAAAGAACAAGGATAAAATTTTATTGAATTAAATCCTATTCTAATAACTTTTTACCTCCCATAATTAACTTTCTTACAAGGGCTTATAAAATGAACATTATACTAAACACAAGGCACTAAAAGACATAAAGTTTGGGTTAAATAAAATGGATTGCTATATGCTAACAGATAGTGTTACCCATGACCACACTCCTTAACATCTTGAAGAACTTCTCTTAAAACAAAACTACAAGCCTATCTTATTAAAGCAATCTCTAAATTCATTCTCTATCTAACATTTAAAAATATCCTAAACTTAAAACTCGCAAAGAGATCTTCGCCTCAACAATAGAGGTAATAATCTATACAAGAAGATTTATTTAAACTACAAACATCAACTAGCTATACTCGATGCGATGAAGGTAGCATTCATCATAAAGTAAGCATTAGAAAATTTGATAGGGAAATGACCAAAGTCGACAGGAGGCATCAAAGATTACATGGGTTTGCAATGGTGAGGAAGTTGGCCACGCTACTATCTAAACGGAATATGGCATGCTAAGAGTCGACTAGACAGCCAATGACGCTGAGGATAGCGAAGTGACACCCACGCGACCACCTAAGTGTTAGGTTTGATGGACAGTGAGAAGGTGTGTAGCTACTGTCTAAAGGGCTCAAGTGTGACCGACACTGGTGGATATAAAACCTTGGCAGCATAAATGACGACTTCCAAAATAGTATCTGTCACCTTAACTACATAGACTCCTCCATTCACATATAAACAAAACCGTTGGATTAAGCATAGCAAGGGAAAGTTTCTAAAGACATAAACTGCCAACATCCGATGATAATTATATATATACATCCCTCCACTGGTAGCGACAGTTAGCGAGATTTTATCAACAGAAATGATAAGTAGAAATCCTGAGGCATGACAGGATGAGGGTTCGAAGGATACCACTGCCATGAGCAATGAAGGGAACAGGTTTAGCTTGTCATCCTTAGCCGATGGATAGTATGGGCCACAGAGGGAGAGAGAAACACATCGAAACTAGGGTGAACTTGGTAGCAAACAACAGAGAGATCACAATGAAATTTGCAGTGACCCAAGCACAACGAAACAACTGTCGACAGTCTTTGAGGTCTATGATGAGGGAGACTAGCCAAGAGGTTTCTATTGGAGCTGCAGAGAGAGCCAAAAGGGTTATATAGAAGCTGCAGATTCTTCTTTTGAGAGTTTTAAATGGATCACCAAGAAATTGAACACAACCTTTGATGAGAATAGCAGGGTTGCCCAAGACCAAGGTTCAACAAGATGCACATTCAGAAAAAATGGCATGCAAGAGGCACAATTGTTCGGTGAGAAAATAGTAGGTAAATGAGGTTTTTGAAGGCAAAATAACAAGAACCCACTTGCTCAAATGAACTGCAGGATGAAGATTACAGTTAAATCCATCTGAGGAAGAGGTTTAGAGTTATAGAGATGGTTGTAGGCTAAATGTTTTGCCAATTCTTTCCATAAGAGAAACCAACAAGAAGCAAGAAGTTTACAAAGGTGACAAGGGTGAAAAATAGATCGATTCCATTTAAGAACAACTAGACAACAAGGAAATCTAATTCCTCACAGAATAACAAAAACAAGAATACAAAAATTCATAAGACATACCCATACTATTCATGCTCCAAAGATCGAATCCTCTTTCAAAACTTCTCTTCCTTCCTCTGAATCAATCCTCTGAATCATGCCTTCCCCATTCTTCCCTTTCCTCTCAAGAGAAGTAATAGGATGAGCATTCCTCAAAAACCCCATAACAAAACTGTGATAGTAGCCTACCAAACCCATAAAACTGCGGACCTTAGAAACATTAGTAGGTGTAGGCCAATCCATAATAGCTTGGATCTTTGAAGGATCCATCGCAATACCCTCTCCAGAGATAACATGACCCAAATACTTCACCTTTGTCTGAAAGAATTCACATTTCAACAAATTAGCATAAAGCTGATTTTCTCTCAGACACCGCAATACCTGACACAAATGCTCCTCATGCTCCTCCATAGTCCTCGAATAGATCAATATATCATCTAGAAATACAAGGACAAACCTATCAAGATAAGTGCGAAAAACACCATTCATCAGGCTCATGAAAACTAATGGTGCATTCGTCAACCTGAATGGTACTACTATGAACTCATAATGCCCATAATGGGTACGAAATGCCATTTTGTGAATATCTACCTCAAATATCCGCAATTGATGATATCCTGACTTAAGGTCAATTTTAGAGAACACCTTGGCTCCCTTAATCTGATCAAACAAATCATCAATCCGAGGCAAGGGGTATCTATTTCTCACTGTCACCTTATTAAGCTATCAATAATCGATACATAGCCGCAGAGATCCATGCTTCTTTTTCACAAAGATCACAGGTGTTCCCCAAGGAGAGACACTAGGTCAAATAAATCCCTTGGCTAACAACTCCTCCAACTACAGTCAGAGCTCCTTAAACTCCTGAGTGGTCATCCTATATGGAGCTCATGAGATGGGCTCTGCGCCAGGAACAAGATCAATCCTGAAGTTGATGTCTCTCTTACATTGCATCCCTAGAATCTCAAAAGGAAAAACATTAGCATACTCTCTCAAAAGTGGGTGATCATCAAAAGATTCCTCTTGACTCTCCTCCATCTCCAAGTCACTAACAGAAACTAGAAAAAGCTAACATCCCTGACGCATGCATCTCTTAAGCTACATAGCAGAAATCATACGTAGGGAAATAGGTCTCTGAACTCCAACAACCTCCACCTCTACACTAGAATCATCCACACATCTAACAAACTTATTTCGACAATCGATCACAGCCCGATGGGCCTCTAGCCAATCCATCCCCAAAACTATATCATAAGAACTAAGGGGTAGGATGCGAAGGTCTAGTGTAGTAGATAGAGAGCCAATCCCCAACTCACACCTGAGAACTAGAGACTCAACTGCAATCTTAGCCTCGGAAGCTAACTCAACATGCCACCTATCATCCTATTTTGTTGCCACTAAGCCACAACACTCCACAAGAGAAGGAGATATGAACGAATCAGATGCACCAGAATCAAAAAGAACAGAAAAACCAATACCTCGCATGAAACCAGAAGTCTCCACCACGGTGCCCTGATGCTCTACCTGATGGTTATCCAGCGTTGCAAAGATTCTGTATGATCTTCCTACATCACCAACTGTTGGCTCTAAATCCACCAATCGATGTCCAAACCCATTGTCTAGCAATATGGCCCTGTTGGCCACAAGAGAAGCACCCTGTGCCTCTACCAAAACCACCGCCACCTTAGAAAGCACTAGACTACTGGAAACTACCTCTGCTCACTGTGGACTATGTACTCTAAGCTGGTTGATCAAAGCAATTGTGCTTATTATGCTGCCAAGATCGATCTTTCTTAGACTGAAATCTATTACCCTGCTGAGGCTGATAGTTCTTTGGTTTGTCCTGAGAGTGTTGTTGCCATCCACCCTTTGAGGGTGCATGAGATCCTAATGCCTGAGTATGTCCACCTCATGAACCAAAACCTGAAGAAGGTGCACTACCAATATGCACACCTATATGCCCACCAAGTGCCACAGTCAAATTCTCCTCCACTAACTGAGCTTTCTCCACGGCTACCTCCATAGACTTAGGTTCGAATACACGAACCCCTCCGCTGATCCGGGCATTCAGGACCCTGATAAAACCAACATGGACTCGTCATCCTCGATACCCGCATACTGCTTGAGCTCATAGAACATACACTCATACTGCTCAACTGACATGGCCATCTGCCTTAGCTCATGGAACTCATCTGCGCAACGTTGCCTCCAATGATCAGATAAAAAATGGGCTCTGAATCTTTCTAAGAACAACTCCCAAGACATAGTGCTAATGTCCAAGTGTAGCTTCTACTCCTCTAACCACCACCAAGTTGAAGCAAACCCTTGGAGATTGAAAATAGCACATCTGGCTTTGGTGTTTCTGCCATAAGGATGCATGGCAAAACACCTACCTAAATCCAATAATCAAGTCTTCGCCTCTAGAGCTCTACCAGCTCCATCAAAGGATGCATGGCGAAACACCTACCTAAATCCAATAATCAGGTCTTCGCCTCTAGACCTCTACCAGCTCCATCAAAGGTGGGAGGGCATGCCCTTAGTAGATCTCTCATATGGCTGGCTAGTGTGGCCTCCTGTTCAGCTGTCAACTCTCTCCACTTGGGTGATCTCTCTCTTTCCCTAGGCTCTAGTTGGTCTACCTCCTAACCCCCTCTAGGCTGGTCCTAACCTTCCATATTCTGACCCCTACCTTCATGGGCACTCTCATGAGGAGAACTGGGAGGAGATGTATCACCACCACCTCTCCCACGACCCCTACCTCTGCCACGACCTCGACCCCTACCTCTAGGCATTTACCTACAACACCAAAAGATGATTTATTACACACAGAAAGGAAAACAACAGGGATGAAGTTAATCTACAATGTTTAAGCACTAGATCACATAATGGGCTTAGTTATAACCAGAGTACCCAGTGTTAAAACTTGGCTCTTATACCAAATGTGATGCCTTGCCATGCAAGAGGCACAATTGCTCGGTGAGAAAATAGTAGGTAAATGAGGTTTTTGAAGGCAAAATAACAAGAACCCACCTGCTCAAATGAACTGCAGAATGAAGATTATAGTTAAATCCATCTGAGGAAGAGGTTTAGAGTTGCAGAGATGGTTGGAGGCTAAAATTTTTGCCAAGTCTTTCCATAAGAGCAACCAACAAGAAGCAAGAAGTTTACAAAGGTGACAAAGGTGAAAAATAGATTCATTCCATTTAAGAAGAACTAGACAACAAGGAAATCTAATTCCTCAGAGCATAACAGAAATAAGAATATAGAAATTCACAAGACATACCCATACTATTCACACTCCAAAGATCAAATCCTCTTTCAAAACTTCTCTTCCTTCCTCTGAATCAATCCTTTGAATCATGCCTTCCCCATTCTTCCCCCTAGAACAAAATAACCTCCGTCATAAATACCCACTCACACCAAATCCTCTCCCGTGAATCCTCTTCACCAGAATTTTAAATTTTTACTAATCATGGAGATTTCCCACTCTGGATTCATAAATGACAACTAACTGCCTTAACATTAATCCCCAGAAAAAAATCAATACATAACTATAAATAATAATGAATTAAAATAAAACTTTGACCCACCTATAAAACTTACAAACATAAGAATTGTTACTTGATTTTGCATTACCATTTATTTAAATAGCTTCCTCCAAGAATATTCAAATTTTATGACACAACAAAATATTATAATATTTGACAATAAAATGTTATAATATCATAATCATTTATGTATACAAGAATACACATAGGTTGACCTGACGAGGACCCAACAAATAACATACAAACCACATGACGACCATCAAATAGAAGGTTGAACTAACCTAGGGAATGAACCTCATGTTATCTCCATCAACATTATCCATTGGTGTAGGGCCCGCTCAGACCTGCTAAGTCAGGTGGAGTCGAGGCCCGGTACCTACAACCTACATAAGAACAATAGGTTGTATACGATCAACTGCATAAATATCCAACACACACAGAGTCAGAGAATCATGACGTAGTAGGGTGCTCGAACCGAGTAGTACTACGCCATCCCTGCTCTGAAACAAAACTATAACCATTTATATTTAAAATTAGATATCAATAACTCGCATAAAACATGATAACATTAAACCATCACTAAACATGTCCATCTCATCATAATAGGAATAACAATAATGTCATCATAACTCATAACACATGTCAAAACTATATCAGTCGAACATAGTCTATCTCGATCATAAAAAGCATAAACCATAGGCCTAATAACCCAAATGTCTCAGAACTATCTAAATGCCATGGAAGAACTAACAACTGTCTTAGAACTGACAAAAAAGTAATGTGAATCTAGCAACTATCACAAGCCAAAAATGAGGGGGCATTACAAAACCCCAACCAATATCATGGTTATAACTAGTCCTAAATGCATAAAACTACATATTTATAACTAAAGGAAAGGGATCATATATCACTAGTTTTTATCACCAAAATGCAATTGCTCACTCATACAGCAATCCAAGTATTAGGCCTACTTTTCCACCCAACCACCCTCACAACAAGGTATACAACTTCATAAGGGTGATGCTAAGGTGCATTACCACTCAAAGCTCTCAACAATCTAATCATTGTAGAATTTTATCCATAAAATCAATTATATGGCCATATAGTCTAATCCTTCTTATGGTCTATGCCTTATAGACTTTACACATTATTCATAAGACTTAACCATTCTAACATCTAGACCCACCTATAACACAAGCATATGCATCCCTATAAGACATGACATCTAGACTTAACTAGAATTAGTTATATTAATTGGGAGGGTTGTAGCTACTCCATTGGGATCGAGTATAAGTGGATCACAAGGGAACACCTTGATAGAACACGGCAATAGTATCTAGCTACCAACTAAGATAGTTGTTATCCCACTTCCATGAGAATGATCATCATCTATCTTCCAATACTATTGAGACAACCATCGTCTAACATAGGGATTACCATTGAGATTCATTCTCTACATAATGGTGGCTATATAGCTCCACCAAGGCCTCAACGATAATCAACACTTTCAAATTTCCCCCTACCATCTACAACCTAGGGTACTTGATTCATGGATTCATCCTTGCAACTAGATCGCATTCATACTGAACTTACATAAACTGTGCTAAACCATATAGGGATTAATTTAACAAACTCAACATCACAAGACACATAAATACACATATATGGAACAAACTTTCATAATCCCACAACACCAGGCTTCAAACTAGGCATATACCTTATCACAATCTTCTTTAGCTCCCATACTCTTTGATACACTTCACAAGAATGCTCAAAAGTTCATAGACTTAGTAGCCTTCATCCTTCATTCTATCCAAATATTTATACAGTCTCTAAGCTTCCTTCTTGTTGGATTTTAATATCTATTTTGGGAAACGTATTAATTTCTTTGAATATTTGTATGATATATTTTCCTATAATCATGAAATCATTTCATTCCTTGGGTTTTCCAATTCATGCAAGTCTTACCTTTGCTTAATTGGTCTATCCTCCAATGGTGTGTTTGGGTGGGTAAATTCATCTCTTCCTAGGCACATAAAAATCTTTTTCAATATAGGCTTATTTACTTTGGGTATACTATCCTAGGACTCTATCTTGTCATTTACATCTTTCAATTGGATTGCTCATGTTTTCCTTCCTATTGACATCTAACCTCTTTATGGTTTCTTTTCTAGATTGCTCATGCACTACCACTACTTACCAATAAATTCTTGTGAAGCTATATAACCCTTTCTACTTGGTTAGTCTAGCCCATATCAATATTTGATATATACACTTAAATAAAATTGTCAAGACATCCTACCTTATAACATAATTTGAAAGGTCATAATTCTAGTTAAATTAAATGATTAATTCTTAAATATTAAATTTGAAATCAATAATTTGGAAAGATTAGTCCAATTCATTGTTATGATTTATAATAAATCTAAAATCATTAGTCAAAAGAAACATTAATCTACACAATGTTAGTTCAAAATTATTACTTGAAACATTCATCAATATTATTTGTAAATGCATCATGTATATATCATGCTCAACTATATTTTATTAGTCTACAAGACAATAGAAAACATAGAAAATCAAGGCTATAATTCATTAGTTAATGATTATCATTAAATTACTAATTTATAAGGCTCCATCATAAAGTTCTTATGATTTTTATCCCATTACTAGCCATTACAAATTAGAGAAATGATGGGGTATTACAAGAAACTCTAAATGAACTGAATAAATCTATGGGGATGAGGTGAGAGTTCATATAGATCAAAAAAATCAATTACATATCACATCTAAAAATTAAATCCTAAAGGTTACAACAAGGGTGGGGGGGGGAAGTAAAGTCACACTAAGAACCACAAATCATAGAGAATAATAAAGCTATGAAGCATAAATATGAAAGGTAAATAAAACCCTAATCAAATCTAAAAATAGGATAAAGTACCAAAAAAATAACATAGATCTAAAACCATATTTGAAAGGATGGATAAACCCTAAGGTAAAACCCTAGGGAGTATAGGAGCAAACGAATTCACCAAAATGTAAATTAATAAAATCCTCTTTACATAAATCTAGGATATATTAAATAAATATAAACAATAAGCCTATGATTAACCTTGATTTAAATAAGTTTCTAGGATTTGATCATTGTAATAAATATTCACAAATTAAATGAGAATGATGGGTGCATTTAGCTCTTAATTTGATGGAGTTTGGAAGTGGAAGATGTGTAGAATCAATTCACTATTGTTTAGAAAATGTCCTTAATATTTTCCCTATCTCAAAATTAGAATAGACTCAAAATTACCTATAGATCAATCCTAAGTGGCTCAAGGTCAATCTTGAGCAATAAAAATCTATCCTTTGATGTATAAATTTATCCTAGAAAATAATAGACTTATTCAACTTTATTCATTAGAACATCTAATATTTGAATGTGCATGAGGACAATGGAATTTTAAATTACCTTTGGGGAATTTTCTCGATAACTAGGGTTAAGTTATCCTAGGTCAAGCCTCTTGATGGACCAACTTTATGATGTTGGTAAAATATTCAAAATCAACATACACAAGTATATAGATGGTCTATATGTGGATTATGATGCAATGGATACGTTTTAAGATCCAATTCGAAATGTTACTAGAATGATTCTCTTCTTGATTGACACTTGAATTAATTGTAAATTTAATGTCTTTAAATATTAAAACATAACAACATTTCACACAAGCATGTACAAAGCCCACAATAGCTAATAAAAAGGGAAAGCACTTAGGATTTTCGATTTTGGGGTTAATCCCAAGCCTTTATAGATCAAACTTGAGTGGTTCAAGGTTGATCTCCAAGATAGGGAAATAGATATATTAAGATCAGGAAGATGTGCATAGAAGTCTGGGCTAATAATAGGGCAAATGTGTGGAAATAAGTGCAAATGGAGCTAGGATAAAATTCACTATATAAGAATGCACGTAAGTAGGAGTAAATGGAGATGTATAAGCATTAGGGAGAGCCCAACTTAGCACAAAAGTGTGCTACTTTTTAAATTGTAATTATATTAATGCATTGCATTAAAATGAACCCAATACTAAAAGTGAATTGGCATGGGTATGCAAACTTCACCATTAAATATTAAATATTTTTATTTTACAAAGTATTATGTAATTTTATTTAATCTTGTTGTCATGACTATATTAAGTAATTTTATAATATTTATGTTAATATAAATATATTTTTAAGAAATATTTGTATTTTATTTTGTTGGTACAACATAACTTGTTAATAACCTTACTTTGCAAGTTTAATTTTACTTTTTTCAAAAGCTAATTAATAAAATATTATAAATAGGAAATGAATGAGATAAAATTATATATCCTATAAATTAATAACTCAACTTTCTATAATATGTTTCAGGATGTTTGTTTATAGGTACCATAATACTCTTCACTAAGAAAAGAATAATATAATGATATAAGAAGTAGTAGAATAGTTCAAATAAAATCAACAACTATGTTTTTAGGATTGTGGCCTAATGATAAATTGGTAGAAGTATAAATGAGTTGATCAAGTTTTATATTTATTTTCCAAAAGGAAGGTTCACCTTAAAAATTAATAAAATATTAATATTTGAAAAATTATGGAAACAATTTTATGATATCGTAATTAAAAATAACGAAAATTTTATAAATAATTATGACTAAACACTTAAATTAATTCCAAAATAAATTATATAAGAATATTTATATGTATATTATTTCTTATTCTAAACTTTTATGGAATTTGCAGAATGGAGGAAGTAAGGCTTAAAGATGTTCGCAGCCAAGCAAAGATAGTGGGAACACTAGTTAGTGTTGGTGGGGCTATGCTCCTCATCTTCTATAAGGGCCCTATTCTTCACATGTTGTGGACTCCACATAATAATTCTAAGGATCTTACATCTATAAAAGTTGAGGAAAAGGACTGGATTAAGGGTTCACTTATGTTACTTGCTACATGCCTATGTTATACAATATTCTATATTCTTCAGGTGATATATATTAGATTTAATAAGAGATGTCATAGTAGAAAAATGTGTAGAAAAATGTAGATATTAAATAATTGGCTAATTGTTGTGCAGACAAGAATTGTGAAGAGATGTCAAGCTCAACTTTCAGTTACCACCTTAATTTGTTTGGTGGGAACAATAGAGTTAATTGCAACAACTTTCATATTTGAGAGGGATCTTTCAACATGGACTTTGGCATGGAACGTCAACCTTGTAGCTATTCTCTACACTGTAAGATCATTTGTCAAATTTTATGCTTATTTTATTTTAAGTTAAAAATTTCATATTCATACGTGCTTTCATTAGTATTTATTCCTATAAATATTAGATTCCAAAATGTTTACTTATAGCTAAGATAGTTTGAACATTAAAAATATAATTACATTCTTTTTATTTTAGTTTGAGGGAAACCATTTCATTGAATCAATGGAACAAAATAAATAGTTTACCACTAAACTTATATAAATGTTTCTATAGCTTTATAAGTCTACAATACCATCCATATGTATTGGATTGACTTGTCAACAAATTCTATAAGCTATATGAAGTTATAAACCATTGAAATCTTCATGTTTAACGAACGATTATTCCTTCTTAGTTGGATACTGCAAATTCATGACTTCAATCTTCTATTCTCCTTTATTAGGAACTAAAAATGGATGTTTTCTTTATTTATGTTTTTCTCTCTCTATTTTAATTCTCATTTGTGAGATATTAAATCCAAAAACTTAACTGAACATTTGTCCTTTATGTCTAAATATAATTAATTAATAAATGTTCATTTTGTCATAGATTAAACCAAACTTTTTTTATTGTAATAAATATACTTTATTTAAGCTTAATTTATTCTAATCCAATAAAATGCCTATGCATAAGTATAAGTTAACCTAGATTAATCACTTGGTACTTGTGGGTGTGATAATTGAAATATTAAATTCCATATTAGGAAAGTAAATGCCAAGCATAGATGTACTTCTCTCTAGGAACAAAGATGGATGATTATATGATGTTGATCTAGAACATAATTGCCTCAAAATTGGGAATATATCCTCTCTACCTATATTCCATCTCAAATTTTGTATAGGGATTATAACATTTTCTAGGTCAAATCCATGGGTTTGCATCATTTCTACAAGTGTGGATTTGCTCTAACATGTGGATTTGATTCTGCATGTACTCGTATGCTCTCTAATTTATCATGTATGCTCTACTATGAGGACTGGTAGTATTTAATAATACCGTTAGAGGGTTTTCAAGTACCTAAAGGACACATTCTCCGAGGTCAACCCCAAAAAGACTAGAATTATGGTTGTGAAAAGGACCGACAAGAACAATAAATTATGTAAATGCACTGATTATGTATATTTTAACTCATTTTAGTGCATGAAATTGAAGTTTTCTTAGCTTGATTCTTCCCAATTATTCCTTTAATACAAATGGTAATCAATGATTTTCTAGATGTGACAGGATGATTAAATGAATACAATTAAATCCATTTAAATACAAGTACATAAAAATGAATCATGTAAACATGTGTTTATTGAACTCATAATGGATAGTGAACTGGGAGATATTTACTTGATTTTGAATTTCAATTTTTAAATTTTAGAGGCCAAACTCATAGATAGAAAATTCCTACCACACGTATGAGATTAACCTAGGACAAGAGAATGGTAATTTGTGTACAAGGAATGAATATCTAGATATGAATGGTGAAACAATGTTAATTGCATGAGAAGATGTGTAGGAATAGATGAGGTATGGTTGGATATGTGGGAATGTGTGTAAATGGGAATAGGTGAAGGATAAGGGAATAATCTTAACTTAACACAAGATTCAACCATTTGTCAATATGTAAAATTGTATTAAGATATTATCTCAAAATGGGCACTAAATGGGAATTGATATGGGAAAGAAAATTTTACCATTATATTTTATTCCCGCTTTGAGGTACATGTGAATCCTAGAATGGTTGTGTATCATAAAGTATGTAACATTCATAAACAAGCATCTAAAGTAAATATTTAGAGAAAAAGGATACTAGAAGTCCATATAAAGTAATAGACCCAATTGAATATCATAGTGTGTGTTCATCCTTTAGAATGTACATTCCATAGAACCTACTAAATAAATGAAAAAATTTGCAACATGAGTAGCTTTTGTCTTGCAAGTGAAAACTAGGCACAAAATACAAGATTGATTAACTAACTAGGAAATTGAAAATCATGGAAGTAAAAAAGATAGAGTTAGGAAATTATACCTATATAGAAAGTGATACAATAATGTCATGTGGCATACTGAACAATGCAATGCTATGTGGTAAAACTCCATTTGGACATGGTGATGAGTCTCTATGGAGGATATATCACTACTTGAAAGCTTCTTCATAGGAATGATAGTAACAATATATGGCCCCTTCAATTGGTTGCATTCATAGATGTAAGGAATTGGAGGAGAGGGAAAATAAGTATATGAAATTTAAATGTGCACTAAGAATGTAGATATGTAACTCATGTAAAGTAGTAACTATAATAAATGTGTCATTTAATAAGCAAGTAAAACATCTATAACATGATAATCATATGTGATTAAGATGAATCTAAAAGTAGTAAGGTTACCCCCAACATGGGTAAATGAAAATGGTGATGTGGTCCTCAATGGCCAAAAATGCTCATGTAGGTACAAAAGGTAGTTGGTTGGGTATATGCCCCCAATGTGGCATCCAAGAGCATGAGCATGCAATAGTATAGGTAACCCAAGAGTGCCCTAGTTGTAATATAGGTCTAGGAATGTGATCTCAAGGTCATTGTGAGGGACGGTGTTATCCTTCCCAATGTAAAATGGATAAGCAATGATAACATAGGAAAAGAGTGGGGAGATAAAGAACCCCCACTCAAAGTAGCTACCTATATAAGGTATAACAATGTAGGTACAAATAATATTGGGGAAGGCATGATGCCTTTGATGTAATGATGTAGCAATATGAGCTCAAATTGGGGAAGACATGATGATGCCCCCAAATTTGAGGATATGGTAATGAATGGTTAATGTGAAGAAAGGAAGACATGATTCCCCTAATGTAAAGGTAACTCTGAGAGTGATATAGCAATATAGGACCATAGACAAAGCATAGGTATCATAGGTATGTGTATAGATATGGGAAATGCCATAAATATAGGAATGATATCATATGTAGATAAACATGTTAATTCTAATCAAAGAATCATAGTAAGCATAAGCATACATAACAGGCATAGAAAGGAGTAAGGAAACATGACAAAACAAAGTAGTAAAGTAAGGACCATAAGATCATGAATAAATAAACATAAAAGATAAATAAGTGTATGGATGCATAATGTGAAGTAGAAAGACAATAGGTAAGTGATGAAGTATCATGGAAAACATATGCAAGTTCAAAAGTAAAACAAGCATGCTAAGAATAAGAAGATAAGAGGAAAAGGAGATTAAAATGTCAATAAGGAAATAGAAAAGCAAATGACCCCCCAAGTGAGGTAAGGTAAGTATGACATAAAATATAGAAGGTGAAATGATGATGTGACACAAAAAAACAAGGCATAAGGAAAAGAAAAAAAAAAGTAAAAGAAAATAAAGGAAAAAAAAGGATAAGAAATAAGTATAAGATATAGGTATATATGTTTTAGTGGTGCTCACGTATCATTGAACAAACTTAGGAGGCAAAAACTTTTCCTCCAAAAGATCATGATTATTCTCATTTAACAAATCGGCATCATTCTAATAGAATGCATTAAATTTATCTTCATAGATTCTTTCTTCTTCTTCTTTTCTTACTTTTCTATTACACGTGTCTCTTCTTTATATTATTTTGTGCTAAACATAAACACATGATTTACTAGTGTTGACCACTTTTCACCTTCCTTTGAACAATGACCCTTTTAGTCAAGTTTTTAAATACTAAGCATTGACTCAAGCCATTGGCAATAACACAAAAAGGTTGTCTCACCAAAGGTGTATTTATTTGAGACCCAATACTTGGTCTTCCATGGAAGTACCTACAAATGTGAACATGCACACATACAAAAAACATGCAACACAAAATCTAAACAATGTCACATCCCCTTTTAATCAATATTAGTTAGAGAACCTAATAGCCCATTCCCATATTTCTCATGGCTTAAGGTAATAATTAAGGGAAGTATCTATTTTAGTATTTAATTTCAATCCTGTAAAAATTTATATCTTTTAGCTAGGCCAATTAAATATTAAATATTATATTTATTTCTCCAATTGGGTTGTGGGTCTTCAAAGGGGTTAATTTCAACTTCCAAGATGACATGTTCTATGACAAGAGGGGAGTTATTATAGGAGGGATCATTATTGAGCTATTACAAACTAGTTTTAGTTGACAATTATGCTTTGAAAAGATATGATATTTAATAATATTGCTAGTGTACCATCTTTTGTGCCTTCATCTTCTAACTTTTTTAGTATATGCTCTTATAGTCTACAGTTATTTTAGGCTCATCTCCACATAATACTACCTCACTATAGTGTACTTGTCCCTTACCAAGGCACCTGTGACCCAGTTCCCATGGTTTCTTGCAAGAGAAACAAAGTTTTCTTGGTGCAGTTAGGTTAGGAGGGTCCAAAGGTCAATTGTCCAAGTCGTACAGCTTGAGTAAACACAACGGAAACTACTCAAAGATATAAAGCAAATGTAGATTCAGATAGTCAGTATACCATTGAATTCAAATACAAATTGGCTAGAAACATGCAGGCTTACAATTAGAGCTCATAGGCCTAATTTTAAAGTAACAGAATATGCACAAGATATGGCTTTGAAGCTCCTTCGCAAGAAATTCAGACTATCAACTATCTCTATGTAATTCATTGCTTTCCTAGGCATCTATTACATCAATTTATATCATCTCTGAAACATAATATTCCTCCGCATCAGCCAATGAGGATCACAAACTCCCATGAAGAGCTGTAACATGTGTACACGGATAGGTCAAACCTAATTGAATAGAACTCCTCTACAAATGAATGGAATTACGTGTGGATCTTAGGGAAGGTCAACCACAACCCAAAAAGCATTGAATGATGTGTTATTTAGTTTTACAAGTTGTGAAATGCCTTGCACATCTTCTCCTTTAGCTGATTGTCTGAGATTGTCAGGATGCTCTATTCTAAGAAAACAACCGATCTTCTCATAGTGATATCTTTCCGGTACCTGATCCAAATGATCTGAATTTTGGATATGATGTGCATGAATGTGTCTAGATGCTAAGTCCAGCTCTGTAAGGTCTAAAATGCAACTGTGGTAGAATGCAGACCAAAATATAGAAACTACTACTGACTGAACTAACTAAACTAAACTAATAAATGAAAAGAAACAACTAAAATGCAAATGTTTTTGGTTGATGCAAGATTGGTCTTGAACCAAGGATGCTCCTGCATCATTTCTTCTCCTTAGTTCATTCCTAGTTGTATCATCCACTTTCTTGCTATTTTGTGGGAAAGATTGTGCATGTGACTCCTCCTTCTAAGAATGCCCATAAGATTTCTTTGGGTTGATTAGAAAATTTACTCTTCATTATATATGCCTCAAGGGTAAGATATCTTTTAATTGCCTCCTATAAAGATGATTGAGAAAAATCCTTAACTAGGCCCTTTATAGGTTCAAAGAGACCTTCAACAAAGAGATAGATGATTCTCTTCTCAGATATTTCTATCACTATAAAAAAAATTAAAAATTAGACAACATAAACACTTACAGAAGTTTGTTGTTTGATTTTTACAAGCTCTCTAAAATATGCCTCCTCATCCTTCAACTCAAATATATCAATGACCCTTTTGTTGAATTCTTCAAATATCTATACCCTATCATGATCCTGTGTGACTAAGTCATGATACCACAAATCATAAGAAAATCCCTCTAAATGAAGTGTGGAAAATTGAATGGCTTCCTTTTCCTTAATCAAACTAAAGGAAGGTTTGTAACTTTTTCAACCAAGCTTGTGCTGAAATCTTGTCACTACCATCAAAGGTAGGTGTTGATAGTTTTCTCAATTTTTATTTCAATTCATTACCACTATTATTATGATTGTTTCCTAGGCCTTTCTTAGATGCAAACTTCCTAGTTATTTCAATGAAATTTTCAAAAGGTAGGGCTACCTTGAAATCTTCAGAGTGATTTTGGTATTTTGCATACCATC
This sequence comes from Cunninghamia lanceolata, assembly GCA_027924645.1. Lineage (NCBI taxonomy): Eukaryota > Viridiplantae > Streptophyta > Pinopsida > Cupressales > Cupressaceae > Cunninghamia > Cunninghamia lanceolata. The sequence continues at coordinate 6,679,110 of BSBN01000635.1, read as the reverse complement.
TACTAGTTTCCTCAACAACATCACCTTCATGCTAGTTAGTTACATTTACAACCTCTTCATATTCAAGTAGAAATATTAATTTGGAATATTTAACAATGGTATTACTTGCATGTCTACTACTTGTGGATGAGATTTCACCTCCTTGGGAATCCTTCACACTCAATTTCTCTACCAATCTCCTTATCAACTCATTTGACTCCCATTGTCCTTGGTTAATATTTGCTAAGTGTCTTGAAATTCTTTTCTTTCTCTTCATCAGTCATCTTATTTTTCCCTTTAACTTCTTCTACCATCTCTTCTTTTTCTAAATCTAAACTTCCTTTGTCTAAACCTTCAATTTGTCTCCTCCTTTGCTCCATCCTCTGATATCCTGATTCTCTGTCACTTGTAAACATAAAAAATTAAATCTCCTACATGCTACAAAGATAAAATTCTATGATACCATTACAATAACCCCAACAAAATAATATATATCAAATCTAAAATTTCACTTCCCAAACATATAATTCCTCTCTCAAATTTAACTCAGAAAATTAAATCTTGATCAAGGTTATTTTGCTCCAAAAGGTTTGGATTTTTTAAGAATGTTGGAATTAATATTTTCTGATATTTTCACTATTAAATGTATAAAATCATCTTGAATAACTTTTAACCACAACAACAAAGAGATCTTTTCAAAACCCACAAAATAATTCATTAAGATAATGCATAAATTGACAATTTTTGTAAATAGATCAAGAGATCTTCACACCAAACTTGGAGTATTTCTTCATATGATCTATATAATAGAATAAAAATGTCCTTACATAAATAATGAATATAAAACTAGAAGCTATAGAAAAATATAATCAAACCCACAAAACTACTACAAATGGGGTGTTTCCAAAGCCCTGAAATTGATAGTTTTGGCACCATATTACACACAAATAAACCACAAACTAAAAGAGGTGTCTTGAAAACACTCATGTACAAGTAAGTACTATTTTAAATCACTTATAATAGAAAATAAACAGCACCAAAATCTGGAAAACCAATCCACACAAAGAAAACCCGAAATCCTACAAACAACACCAAAATCTGCATAAACAATTCCATTAAGCTCAAACGCAATCTTTGGATGAGATTACCCTCCTGAAAAAAAATGGTTTCATCCTCTAATTATAGAAACCAATTATTTTTCATCTACTAATCAAAATCTCTTATGGGATTTTATCCACAGAAGAAATTGCATGAACATAAGTGCTCAAACAAGTTTGATAAAGTTGATTGATTGAAAGATGAAATGAAACCCGACAATGAATTTTTAAACCCTACAAGAATGATGTATATTCAAACTTAGAAGCCAAAATCCAACACCCTATTCTAGGGGGAATAAAATATTATTAAATGCCATATCTTTTCAAAGTACAACTACTAACTAAAATAGTTCATAACAACTCAATAATGATCCCTCCTACAATAACTCCCCTCTTGTCATAGAACCGATCAGCTTGGAAGTTAAAATTGACCCCTTTGAAAACCCACACCCCAATTGGAGAAATAAAAAATAATATTTAGTATTTAATTGTCTCAGCTAAAGGATATAATTTTTATGGGACTAAAATTAGATATTAAAATAAATACTTTCCATACTTATTTCTTTAGCCCATAGGAAATATGGAAATGGGCTATTAGGTGCTCCAACTGAAATAGGACATGACAAGTATGCTCTCCTCAAGATTTAATTTCCTCAAGAAATGTAAATTTAGATGCTCCAAAATCTCAAGTCCTTCCCATGCAGCATCTTCTATAGAAAGATTCTTCCATTGGAGAAGGTATTCCATTATACATCTTTTCCTTAAGATCTTCACCTTGGTATTAATCACAACTTCAAGAATCAAAATCAGTCTTCCTTCATCATATAATGGAAGTTAATCAATTGATGGAATAACATGTAACCAATTTCTTTCTTCAAATAGTAAACATGAAAGACATTATGAATTTTACTATTCTCAAGTAGTTCCAATTCATATGCCACTTCATCCACTTTCCTTGAAATCTTGTAAAAACCATAAAACTTGGGTTTAAGCTTTTTTGGCCTACTTTTCTATTACACATATGGTTCCTAAGGTTGTCATTGATGTCAACACTATCATGGATGTGTGATGGTGTTCATGGTTGGATGCCATGTCCTATCCAACAGAGAAGATACAATTCTTGGTTGGATGTGTTGAATATAATGAGGTTACTAAAGTTCATGGTTGGATTTCATGCATTGATCAATGTAGATTTGAGTATAAAGTTATATTAAGATGGGAATTAGAAGAATTAAGAAGATACATTAGTATGGGAATTAGAAGCACTACGATGATTAGATTACCGGAAGGGTGTTTTGCAGTTGACATTTTGAAGATAGTGTTGGTTCTAAAGAAGACATTTTCTATACAGCAATGGAATGCTCCACATTACTCCACATTTGTGTTTATGGCTATGTGGTTCTGGAACTATGTTGAGGGTACTTTGAAGGTGATAATTCCAATGTTTCAGATCATTTGTCCTTCCTCTATGAAAGGTATTCATGATAGAGTGCCGACATGTGTTCTAACAGAGTATGGTAGTATTGAAGGCCTGTTGGAATTCTCTATGTTCCTCTAGATGTGAATGTTTTCCTTTGTGGGTATTGGGGCATGTTTATGGATGTGCTTTACATGCGTTCTTACAGTTTCAAGTTTCTTGGTGATCTGCAAGCTCAGTTTTCCAATGAATGTATGTTACAGTGTGTTCTAGATGATTTGTTGTTCTTAGAGTTCATGGTTGAAGATGTGTGGCATAAAATACTTGATTTGCAGAGGTAAAGGAGTGTTTGGAGATGGTGTATGAGTCCTATAGACTCATCTAGAATAGTTTCATGAAAATCTTTCTTGTTCACAGTACCGCACAATGTTTTCAAGTTGTTGTGGCCATTATGCTTCAAGTTTCATATGTCTTTGCTTAAGGTTGTCCTATTTTCAAATGAGTGGAGTGTGAAGATTAATTCCTTGTTGTTTTATGCTATGAAGGATGTTTTGGACTTGGATAAGTAAGTTTTGATGTCTGCAAGGCATGGGTCTTCTGCTGGTGTAGCATGTAGTCTTGTTTAAGACTTGTCCTCTACACGTTTCATGTTGTGTGTAGTTTAACTAACTTGTAAATGTATTTTTCATGTTGTATCTAGCTGACAAATAATGTAATCAATGTAATATCATGTATAAATTGTAAATCAAATTGAGCTATGTGAGGTGTGATTGCAATGTGATAGATAAGGTTCGCAAGCAAAAGAAAGAATAGAATTAATGCATTATGATGTGTGACTGAAGGAGAAAGAGTAGAAGTTGTATAAGTTGTCTTGATTCATCTTGAAGACATTTTTGTGATAGGAAGGAAGTGAAGAGTGTGCCTACTTGATTTAATTATCAGAAGAAGTAGAATAACAATCATCAAAGGTGTGAGCTTCATTGTCAATTTTTTAGGTAGTAGAGAGACTGTCATACTGTAATTTGTTCTAAGTGCGTTCTCAATTGAGGGAGTAGTTTCTTCCTTTGGAGTGAACCTATTGTGACCACTTTACAACATCAACCCCAATTACTAATTGGGTCCCCCTTTTTTTGACTTGCCTGGATCCTTGAGGCTTATCCCATACTTTTATCCGGTGATGTCTTCACAGTTCGGATAGTGTTAGGAGCTTAGACTGGCCCACCAGGAAGAAAGAGAAGTAAAACACATAGGTTTCCTCCGGCAGTGCCCGAACCCTAATTGACTGTTCCAGACTATCCTTAGGCGAGAGTTTCATTTTTTCCATCCTTAGGGAAGGGTTTTGTCTTTTCACACTTGGGTAATGAACCCACTCCGCTCCCGGCATGAAACCCAATTCCAGTCCTAGTCCAAGACCCCGTGTATGGCTTAGAAATTCATTCCTGGACTCCGATCCAGGAGTCCAACCCAGAGGTCCAAACCGGAGTCATGTCCGGAAGTACCTCTCCCAGAGTCTCGTTCAAGGAATTCCAGCCTGGAATCCCGTTTCAAAGTTTATCTAGATTCTTCTTCCAACCAAGATTGCGGAGTTTAACAGAGACTGTCACTCCTTGGCGTGATCATCCCTCAGTCATGGAACTTAGTCTCAGCCTGACAACTCTAGTCCGGAAGGTCAAAACCAGGGGATGTCTCTCTAAATCTCAGTTTGACACTCAACCTCATTTCATAGCTTGGAAGATTCGCAGATCGAAGACTTAAGGCAATTTTAGGAGACAATCAGCATTTACTAAATATCCCTCTGGTAGGCTGGAATTGCGACAGGAGACTTTTGTCCTGGTCGCAAAATCCCTTACCTACTGGATTTTGCGCTCAAGGACACTTTTTGTCCTGGTCGCAAAATCTAGTACCTACTGGATTTTGCGCTCAAGGACACTTTTTGTCCTAGTCGCAAAATCCAATACCTACTGGATTTTGCGCTCAAGGACAATCTTTGCCATTTTTCAGCGTCTTTAGGGTAAAGGTATATTAAAAAATATATTTAAGTATAAGTTGAGATAGGTCTCAAATCTGCCAGATTTAACCTGCAGAATCTAGAATTTGGAAGATCCACCAGATTTCAAACTTAGTCATTTTTCCAGGATTTCAGGATTTCAGGCTACCAGACTTAGCCAATTCCAAATAGGAAGAAATGAAGGATGAAACAAACGAACTTTGTCTCTCACCACCGAATTTCTGGAGGATGGAACAAACGAACTTCGTGTCATGTCATCGAAAACAAACTCTCGGAAGACATTCCACCACAATGAAATCCTGCTGCAGGAACTGATAATGACTTCAGGGCAAAGGAATTCCAGACACCAAAGGAAAATGAAAGTACTCTCAGGAAATTCCCTGTCGCACATTCCAGGACCTTCTGGAATATGCGCCTAGGACAACTTTTTGTCCTGAGCGCATAATCCAGTACCTACTGGATTATGCGCCCAGGACAATATTTTGTCCTGGGCGCAAAATCCAGTACCTACTGGATTATGCGCCCAGGACAATATTTTGTCCTGGGCGCAAAATCCAGTACCTACTGGATTATGCGCCCAGGACAATATTTTGTCCTGGGCGCAAAATCCAGTACCTACTAGATTTTGCGCCCAAGGACTGGGATGTCCAGTTTCTCCCTCCTGCTTTGACCAGTCACTCCTGGCTTGGATTTTTTTTCTCTGACCCCCTTTGTGGATACCTGACTCCTAGAATTCACAGTTAGGATGGAACAAATGAACGTCCATCTTTCCGTCATAGAGATATCAGATTCCCGGAGGATGGAAGGAACGAGGATGGAAGAAACGAACCTTGTGTGTCGCCATCAGATTCCCGGAGGATGGAAGAAATGAACCTTGTGTCTCGCCATCAGATTCCCGGAGGATGGAAGGAACGAAGATGGAAGAAATGAACCTCATGTCTCGCCATCGAAAAGACTCTCGGAGGATGGAACAAATGAGGATGGAAGAAACGAACCCCTCATCCTGCCTTGGAAGTAACAGACTCTCAGAAGATGGAACAAACGAGGATGGAAGAAATGAAGGATGGAACGAATGAACCTCTCATCCCGCATTGGAAGTAACAGATTTCGCGAGGATGGAAGGAACGAGGATGGAAGAAATAAACTCCGTTTTCTGATCCTGTATCAGCATCTAAACCTCCATGGAGTAGCTAGGAGAATGAACCTACTGCAAAACCAGAATCCCACTTCGAAACTCAGGAAAATGCAAATCCTTGACCTAGATTCCCTGAAACTAAACTCAAAAGGCAAGTGGCGCAAATTCGAGCACCTGTAGGATTCTGCGCTCCAGGACAAATTTTGTCCTGGGCGCAAATTCCTTAACCTTCTGGATTCTGCGCTCCAGGACAAATTTTGTCCTGGGCGCAAAATCCTTGACCTTCTGGATTCTGTGCCCTTGGACATTCCTGATCCAGTCTAGAATGGGAGACCTGTGGGCTGAAATTCTGGAACCCAGTTTGCCAGCTTTTGCATGGAAGAATTCCTCGCCTGTTATACCTCGAAGTTCGGAATCCCTAAACACGATGGACGGTACTTCTGGTTTTAAAATGGAGTCTCTAATCCCAGCATAAGAAAATCTATCCCTACCAAAACAGAGTGATGAAGCCCTTAGCAAATATCCAAAAGATTGAACATAGAAGTCCAAGGACACATCCTGCCATATTCCTCTGCAGAAAGCAAAGTGTAACCTTCCATCTGAGTAAGATTCCATAGGATAATGTTCCAAGACTTAGCTGGATTTTAGCGGAAGTTCAAAGATTATGCTGGGGAAGAAAAATCCTAGACCTCAGGAATTCCCCGACATGCCAAATTCCCCAACATTCCGAATTCCCCGACATTCCAAATTCCCCGACATCCCAAATTCCCCAACATGCCAAATTCCCTGACGTTCACAGATCCCCGACCACCGACAAAACAGAAACAGACAAAAAACTAAGTTGGCTAAGGGAAAAGTTTGGCGGTTAAGGAATTTCTTTTCCTTAACCTAGGTCGGCCAAGTCTAAAGGAGGCTAAGTTGCCTATATAAAGGGGGCGCCCAAGGCATTCCTAAAGCATTCCAATTCAAATTCAAATCTGAAATATTCATTTTAGGAGCAGAAATTCAATCCAAGGGCAGATTTCAACAAGAGGAGAACAACTTCATCCAAGGAAATTGCAGATTTTATCATTTTCAAAAGACAAATTCGTCATTAGGGCAGAAATTTCTGAAGGTTTAGGGCAGATTTTTGAACCTTCCAAGAGCAGAAGTTCATCCTTTAAGAGCAGAAATTCCTTCTTCAAGACAAAACTCCTCCATTACAAGGTAAGTTCTTCACTAAAACTCCATTTTTGAATATTCCTAAGGCAGATTTCTTGTTGGAGCATCCATTAAAACTTAGAAATTTCTGCAAAAAAATCAGAAATTCATAGAAGGTCAAAAGTTCCTCGTGCATGGAGAGGTATGTCACTACATGAAAAAAATTCCTTCTACTTAGAAAAATTGTTATTTTTGCCTTCCATGTGTGCTTGAAAATTCCTAATTTTTTAGTCCCACATGCTTAAGATGTCACACCAACTTCCCATGTGTGGGAATAAAAGTTCCCGTCTTACCTCTATCCTTGCCCCTTTGGAAAACTCATACTGTGCTTTTCTCTTCTTGATTTCACAGGTAAATGGCAAGTGCCAAGGTGGGTCCCTCAAGGCAAACCCAAGTGAAGGCCGCCTTCGAAGGAATGATCCCACAGTCCAAGATCAAATCAAAATGGGCAAACATTGGAGACAACAACATCTATCCTTCAGTCATGGAAGAAATTAGGAATCGAACGTATGGAACGGCTGGACATCCTCCATCTCTGCTCGCAACCAAGATCGTCCGGAACGGAGTTGCCGCCGCTGCATGCTTCCCACCTGCCATTCCTTGTCCCGAGCTGATCGTGGAATGTTTCATGCACTATGATCCGAAGCGAAGGATGGTCATCGATCATAACAACACAGTGGTGGCCTATTTCACCAAAGAGAAGATTGCAGAGGCTTTCAATATCCCAGTCTATAATCCTGTCGAGTTCATGAGCAAGGAGGATTTCGCCGAAATGACCAAAGCCGATCCGGCAACCTGTTTTGGAGTCATCAAGAGGACATGGATGCAAAAGAAAAGGACTCACCGTTCCAAGTTGCCAAGGACACTCCTCAAGTCTGACTTCAAGCAGGAGCATGGAGACCTCGTCGTCATGCTGAACAGGATTATGGGAAGTCAACAGTCCTCTACCTTCGAGCCATGGATGTTCTACTACATCGAAGAGGTCCTCGTTGGAACAAAGATGATTGATTGGGCTCGACTCCTCAGTGATAGCATTGATGCACAATTCCAAAACCTGGAGGAATCGAAGACCTTTTACATGAGTTCCTATGTGATCTACATGCTGGCTAGGAACAACAAATATCGAGGACTGTCGTGGAAAGGTCGTATCGGCAATCAGGAAGGACAAGTCATGGTCTACAATTGCTATCCCCAACTTCATCTTCAGAACATAAACCACTTCTGGAGATTCAATGATGCATTCACCATGCATATCACCAGGACCCTCCAAGGAGGCATTCACCAGAGACTATCACCCGAGGCCAAGAGGTTGGTCAGGACATATGGCTTGTGGTTCATCCAGTTCCTGAAGTTCACATACATCAGGGTGCAGGGATTCTCTGGCTATCCATACAGACTACCAAGGTATCCGTCAGACAAAATGGTCCTGTTGGAGTTAACAAGGCAACTCTCGACGTATGACAAAGTCCAGAAGAAGAAGAAGAAGGCTGGGGTGACTTATCCAATCCAAACAGAAGATGAAGTTGAGTCATGCCCATCTCTCCTAGCCACCGAAAAGTCTGAGGAAGAGCTGCAGTTCTACAACTTGGTAACTCATTCCTTACGGGAGAACTTTGACCCGTTTAACACCACCAGGATAGCATGCGGAAGGAAACATAGACACAAGATACACCTGGAGGACCATTGGGCAAATGCCGAGGATGACTTCAAGGTGCGAAGGAGGATGTGTTCCCGGTTTTTAGTTGACATGATCAGAGCCATCGGGATCTTTCCAGTCCCTGACCAGGTCAAGGAGGATGGTAAGCTAGTCCAGCCATTCTTTGAGCAGGAAAAGAATAAGCCTCTTCCACCCATAGTTTGGTCTGATCCAGAGGTCACCCACTTGGATGACCTAATGGCACCTATGCTAATAGTGACACAGAAGTGGATAAGTCAGTAGACGGAGAAAATGCACAGGATAGGTATCCGTCCAACTTACGACCTGATGGGAGACTTGGACTCTCAGTCTTCCGAAGAAGATATGGCTGAAGACACTCCTGTGAAAGCACAAGAGGCAGGAATACAGGAAGAAGGGAACCAAGATGCAGAAGATCCACCAGCAAAGAGGGTAAAGGCTCGGAAGGAATTTATCAGCAGACCCAACCAGGAGGAGCGGAATGCATCCAGACCTCACTCTGCCAGCACTTCTTCCATCCAAGAGGTGGATCTTTTTGGAGATGCACAGACCGTTAAAGGCAAGGAACCCATGCAAGAGGAAGTGGTCCCAAATGAACCAGATGATCAGGGAGATGAGTCCATGGATTCCACTCGGGAACGGACTCCCAGCCTCATAGTGGGAAATCAGCCTAACCCTCTGCCTCGGAATCTAGGGGAGGCCCAGCTTGAAGACATGCTTCGTCATCCTGATTTGGAATTCCTCAATGAGGAGTTCAATTACGGAGAAATACCGGCCTCCACGCCACAAGTTGGTCAAGGACCTCAGGAAGCACAGGAAGAAGCCATTCCATCCACGAAGCCCGATTGGTTGCAAGACAGGTTGCGGAAGAAGACAATCAAGAAGAATAATCCTTCCACCGCACTTGGTGATTTTCTTGCCAGGATAGGAAAGTCTGCAGTTCCAAAGAAGGTGAAGAAGTTTTCCAAGATTACCAGAGATGAGTCAAGATCCCACCAAGTAGAAGTGGCAATTCCTAGGATAACCAAGGCAAAGGAAGGTATCAGTCCTGATGACTTTGACATCTTGAAGGTCGACCTTGGACCAACTACGAAGGATCAAGAAATGGCAGAACTGGAGGATTCCGTCGCCGTCATCAGAGAGAGGTTAAGGAAGGAAGAAGAAAAGAAGGACCAGTTGAAACAGGAGAATGAGCAGCTGCGGCAGCACATCCAGCAACTCATGGGCCCATTACAGTCCGCCCAAGGAGTAACATCCCAACCTCTGAGCATAACTAAGGATTCCTTAGCTGAGGTTGAAGTTCTGAGGACAGTCGGCCACACAATGAAGGGCTGGATAGGGAAAGTCTTGGATAGAGCACATGGATTCATAGAAGACCTCATCCAGGTGAATGGCAGAGTTACAGCACTTTTGGATAGGATTCATGCAATTCTGGATACATGTCAGCAGTTCATGGTTGTCCGGGAGGAAACTATCCCTAGACTAAAGGAACTAATGAACACTCCGCAGCCAGACTTGATCAGGAACAAGGTAATACAGGTAGGTTCAGTATATGATTTCCTCAGCTGGTATTCCGCCTTGCTCATGAAGAGGGATAACTTGGAAAAGATTGAAGGTGACACTTCCCGGGCCCACGCCATGTTGAAGGAAATCTAGGACAAAATCCTTGTATCATTGGAGACCTGGTTTGATCTAGATGTAGCACCAGACGGAATCATTGACTTGGAGGAATTGAAAGGCAAGATGCGGAGCATATACTTCAAAGCAGCTTATCCCACTGAGGAATCCCATCTTGAGGATGCATCCTTGTTTCTAATCCTCATTAACAGTATCGAGGAGCTGAGGGCGGATTGGGAAAATATCCTTGTCGCCTACACCACCACCGCATCCGTCATGGAATTTCGGATCGAGAACCTGCCCAGTATCCCCATGGAAGAGTTGGAAGTTGTCCTGACTAGGTTCCTGGAAGCAGAGACAAAAGAACAGGAGGAAGTTTCGCACAAACAGGATAGTCCTATCCAAGAGTCCTAGACAGGTGGCGACCAGGACAGCTGGAAAGTTTCCTTAGACATTCTAACGACCTAGACAGGTGGCAGTCTCCTGCATGGATATTCTAAAGACCCCATCTACTTTTTCTAGGATTTGTAACCTAGGGCACATGTTTCAAGGAAATCTGATTTCCTTTTGCCCTAGGATATTTTTGAGAGCCTATATAAAGGCTGAGGGATGCCTCATTGTAATCTCTGTCTCCTTTTCTGATATTTACCATTCTAAAGCTCCTAGAGCTCCTTAGAAGTTAGTTTTCATTTCTGCATAGTTTCTTATGAGTTGGAACTGCAAAATCAGTTGGATTGTTGTGATATAAACTTCTGAAGTAATTATATATGCATTGAGAATGGTGTTCATATATTCCTTTGGATTTTCGGCATGGTCTTATTGATTTCTTGGAGCAAATCTAAAAATATTGAAGTTCTTTCTTGTATTTTCATATTTTTATTAGTTAGAAAGATGGAGATTATTACTGTTGTATGATTGAATCTATTTGTTCATACCATTGGTGATCTGTGGCTTGCAAATCATCGTGCATGGTTAGTCTGAACTTAATCCAAACCTAACTTCGACTGTTCCGTATGACCAAATCCGTGTCTCTTACTGAAGCAGTCTGAAAATCCTTATTCCCCCTTAGAAGATAGCACCGCCCCTGCCTAGCTGTTGTCTCGTGATGAAGCAGAGGACTGGTTCCAGTTTCTATCTCTAGCAGCAGTCTTCTTCCATCAATTAGTTAAACTCCTGAACCCTTATCTTATCTTTTTCACTTTCTTTTAGATCTTCATTAGGATTAGTTTTCCAAAGCTTCATCATCTAAATCATCTGCCTCTGTAGGAATGGAACTTTAAAATTCCAGTTGTCAATCTGTGAAAGAATTCCATTCACCCGCAAATCCCAGCCCGAATCCCAGAAATGAATTCCATGACTCTGAAAGAGCAATCTTACGTAAGTCCCCTTCGTGATTACCAGCAAATCGCATCATTCTACTGAGTCTATCCCTATGCACGTCAAGACCTGACATAAAAGGAACCTTGGAGCAGTCTCATTCGATCACATAGTTCAGCGTCTGAGAAGCTTTATTCAAGAGAGGATAGGATACCCAGTATTTTATTCTAATGTTGTTGTAGTCACAAAAACCCCATCAACATAAATTGGCGCTAGAAGGAGGGCAATAACAAAGGCATTGGCCGATTGCTGCCGACAGAGTACTTCATTTTCAAGGAGGGTCAGCAAAAGACCACGCTAGATCGAATCAGTTCTTTCTCACCAGAGAGGCATCAACGAATCCTAAGGTCCACTCCAGGAGCCTCCCAGGGTCACGTGGAACTAGACCTCCTCTCAAAGACTAGGCGAGGAAAGAAGACAGCATCCTCTAGTCAGGGATCTCCTTGTGAAGGAGGCCTTTCAAACCTCTTTCAAACCCCACCATCTGGAAATTCTGTTCCAGGAGTTGTACAGCCGAGCAATCTGCAAGGACCCGCTCAAGCAGTTCTGCTTCAACCAGCAAACACCCCGATGGCGTGGCTTCCTGCGAATGCTTCCCCTCTCGCAAACTTCACCAACTACAATGATATGCCGAAGAGCCCCGAACACTTTTGCTCCAAATTCCACATCAACGATGTGAATCAGACGGCGGAAGAGCATATCAAGGTTTTCGAGGACGTACTGCATAATAGACAAATTGGGCATGAGGACGTAGCCTGCAGACTATTTCCATACTCTTTGGATGGAGACGCGTTTTATTGGTATATCAACCTGCCGGCTAATTCAATCACCAGTTGGCCGAACTTGAAGGATGCCTTCCTAGCCAAATTCAGATGTCCCATCAGTCCGACGGAGTTGTACAAACAATTTGTCGATGTACAGAGGCAGGAGCATGAATCCATCAGCACCTTCAACCATAGGTTCCACAAGGCCTACTCAAGGATCCAGGCCCCGTATACCATAAATGATGGCTCCGCCCAAGCGATGTACTACGCAGCGCTGGATCGTCTCACTTCCATGTTCGTGCAAAGGAAGACCGTTCCTCCGACCACCCTGCTGGAAGCATATGCTAAAGTTGTTCAAGTGAACAAGGAGTTAGTAATGAATACCCATGGTCCACTTAACCATTTGGGGTATGCTGCTATGCCAAATCAGATCCAAGGGATTAATCAGGCATTGGCACATCACACCCCAGCGGTGAATCCCATTCCAGCTCCCAGCAACCAGTTGGTACTTCACCCCGGAGTACCCATCTCCCAAGCTATGCCTACACAACCAGTGTACCTTCAAGGCGCGTCCTCGGCAAGAACTCCAGAGGAGAAAGATGAGATGAAGGAGTTGATTGACCAAGTAAGAAAGATGTCTACAGAAGTCACTCACCTCAGGAACCAGAACAATCACCTACAAAATACACAGAGGAATTCCCAAGGAAATCAAGGGTATCAAGGGAATCAGCCAGGTAATAATCAAGGAAATAATCCAGGATTCCGGACGAACCCTCAAGGATACCAGAGGTAGAACCGGACGTGGAACACAACTCCAAACAATGGAAATGTCCCTTCTCCTTTGGATAATCCTCCCAGTTCCGCGGACAGGCCGGCGGAAAAAGTTTTCCTAGCAGAAGCAGCATTGTCCAGTTGGTGTAGATTGCACAACACCAACCAACATTCAGAGTTACAATGCACTGAATTCAAGATTGCTGCGGACATCTTTCATAAGGAAATGTTGAGCTCACAAGATCCAGATACCCCTCCACCTATGTTGGAATATGAAATTGTTCCTTCAACGAGGTATGATCAAGCCCTTATCTTAGAAGATTTCACATTCCCCCCTGCACCAGAGTATGACTCCATGGGATATGACGGAAGATTTCCTCCTGCATCAGCAAATGGTCCCGTCGTTGATCCATACTATTGCCCTCCATATAACAATGATTTCCAAACGGAGGAAGTGGACGAAGTACAAGCATTCCAGCAATCAGTTGGGAATGCAGGTCCAAGGGTCTACCAAAGGAATTATCATCCCCAAGAGCCGCTGACCACCTCAACCCCTCCGAACAACTATCGGACTCCACCGGATCCAAATGCCAATAACAATCCTAGCTGCCCGAGGGATTCACCGGAGTACTGACAAAGGGATGTTCCTCAAAGAGATGACTTATCCGGAGGTGCCGCTCCTAGAGTCTCTATTCCCAGGGATAGTAATCCCAAGGATGGACTGAAAAGATTAAGCCAGTGTGTGATGGAGGAGTTCAAGAAGATAAGAGTAAGCCTCCCCATGACTGAGTTAATGAGAGTGCCCGAAATCAGGGCGACCTTTTTGGAGAGTCTGAACGACACCAACGCAGGGAACGTCCCCTCAGGCACGCAGGGCATCTCCAACCCGTCTAAACCATCCGCTCCACCTAATGCATCTCAGGCAAATGGAACTCCAAATACCAACATAGCCCAATCTTTCCCCTATGATCCTCAGGTTCAGCAAGATGCTATATATGTAGCCCAAAACGCCGCTGATACCACCGGAGAAGCACCAGGAGGAAACTTGCAGAGGCACAAGGAGCCTGCAAGGGTTAACAACATAGCAAAAGGTCAAAATCCTGAGCTAGGAAAGGATGCCAATTTCACTGCTCCCAAGAAGAAGTCGGTAGTTTTCTACCAAGGAAAAGATGAGCCTCCGCTGTTTCTCCTTTCAGTAAGGTTGTTCGGCAAGCTCCTGCACAACTGTCTGATGGATTCCGGAGCATCCAGCAATGTCATGCCCTTGGGCGTGTGCAAGAGGTTGGGTCTAGTTCTGAAACTGACCTCCAGGAAGGTCACTCAGCTCGACAAGACGGAAGTCCCAGTTGTGGGAGAGCTCCATAACATCCATATGCAATTAGCGGCTGATCCAAGGATCCAGTCTTATATCGATGTATCCATGGTGGACATTCCAGAAGGATATGCCATGCTGCTGAGTCGAGATTGGCTGAGGAAGCTAAATGGGTACGTATCAACTGACTTCTCCCACATGTGGTTGCCATGGAGGGGACTTCCGAATCAAATCAAGATAGATAGTACTCCTCGTCTGAAGCTAATGATCACCGAATACAGTGAAAAGAATGAGATATTCTTTGTGGAAACTAGTCTCGGCCTCTACAGACCAAAGGTCGATGAAGTTCTCATGATGAAAAGCTCCGCAAAAGTATTGAGTGATTATGATGTCAACTCTGAAGAAGGAAGTCCCGTTGCTCTGGAGCAAGTTCACCCGTGGATTCCAGAAGCTTCCCGCTTGGAAATTCCGGTAGTGCCCAACCCTGAAAGGACAGCTCCTAAAGAAGCAATAGCAAGTGATGATATCTCACCTCAGGAAGGAGTCCTCCGAAAGGAACAGAGAAAGGACGACAACGAGAATCCAAGTCCAGCATCAGAGGAAGACCAAGCCTAGACATTGAGATTCGATGGATCCAAATCCAAAAGAGGAGCTGGAGTTGACTTTGAACTGATAAGCCCAACTGGAGAAGCCTACCTGGCCGCCCATAGATTACAGTTTCCCTACACCAATAATGTTACTGAATATGAGGCACTTGTCCACGGATTGTTGATCACCATTGAAAAGAGTGCCAGAATCTTGCATGTGTTTAGAGACTCCGAAGTGGTCATAAGACAGATAAGGAAGAAGTATGTCTGTCATGACAAGAGACTGACCAGATACCGCAATAGAGTATGGGATCTCATCGAGAGCTTCGATGCCTTCAATATTCGGTCTGTCTATAGATCCAAAAATCAGGTTGCAAATGCTCTAGCCCAGGCAGTGAGTTCATTAGAACCACTCGCAATGGAAGGATTGAAGAAGTTCACTGTAGAGCTGACTTCTGTCCCCTCAGTTCTGGATAATATCACCAACTTCCAAGTGTTCGATGACGATAAGCATATATTGGACTTCTTGACCAACTCTGGGATATTCACTGCCCAGGTCATTGATGAAGGGGAAAGAGAGGGAGCAGAGTTAGAGCCTAATGGAACAATGAATCTAAAAAACAATACTATCCCCAGAGGACTGATAGAGTTAAAAAGACTCTTCGATTCCGACAGAATGAGTGCACTCCCAAATCCCAGTGAGGAAGGAAGCAAGTATGACCTAGTGAACCTTGGGACTGAAGAAGTAGTGAAAAATGTATTCATCAGGAAGGCTTCCACCCCAAAGGAACGAGAAGGTATCCTCAGAAATTTGAAAGAATACATGGACGTGATAGCATGGGGATATGAGGACTTGAAGACTTACGATACTTCCATCATTACGCATACTATTCCTCTTAGGCCCGGAAGTAGACCTTTCCGACAGTGTCAAAGGCTAGTTAATCCACTACTAGAGCCTTTGATATATCAAGAAGTCAAGAAGTTACTGGAAGCCAGAATCATCTTCCCAGTAAGACACTCGACGTGGGTCGCCAACCTTGTCCCAGTCAGAAAGAAGAATGGCAAGATAAGATTGTGTGTGGACTTCTGCAATCTCAACCAGGCTTCAGAAAAGGACAACTACCCTCTCCCTCCATTAGATGAAGTACTTCAGATCGTAAACGGATCTCAAATGATGTCCTTCTTGGACGGATACTCGGGGTACAACCAGGTAATGGTTGATGAAGTAGACCAACTGAAGATAGCATTCACCACCAAGTGGGGAATCTACGCATACAGAAGAATGCCTTTTGGCCTGATAAATGCCGGAGCTACCTTCCAATGGGCCATGGACATCACTTTCAGAGAGATAGTTGGCAAATGCATTATCATATACATGGACGATCTCACAGTGTTTTCAAAGAGAAGGGAGGATCATGTAGAAGATTTAAGGAAGGTCCTCGAAAGATGCAGAAGGTATGGAATTTCCCTCAATCCGAAGAAGTGCATTTTCGGCGTGACGGAAGGAAAGCTCCTAGGCCATGTAATATCAGAACAGGGGATATTCATTGATCCTGACTGTGTGATAGCTATTTCCAAAGTAAGCATGCCAGCTAGCAAGAAAGAACTGAGATCTTTCTTCGGAAAGATTAATTTCGTAAGGAAGTTCATTACGGGGTTTGCTGAGATAGTGAAACCCCTGAATGAAATGTTAAAGAAAGATGCCAAGTTAGAGTGGACTCCACCAGCCAGAAGAGCATTCGAAGAGATCAAACAAGCCATTGCTAGGGCTCCGGTCTTGAGCAGTCCAGACTATACCAAGCCGTTCTATCTATACTCTTTCACATCAGAACACACTTGTGGCGGCATTCTCACTCAGAGGATGGAGCAAAATGACGAGCATCCGATTGCATTTATGAGCACTCCTTTCAAAGATGCAGAACTGAGATATCCATGCATGGAAAAGCATGCCTATGCCTTGGTAAAGGCCATCAAGAAGTTTAGGCATTATGTCCTGAGAAGTAAAGTTTATGCCATAGTTCCAGATGTTGCTGTTAAAACACTGTTGATGTAGAATGAACTCGGAGAAAGAAGAGGCAAGTGGGTCGCCACTATCCAAGAATATGATATCGAGATCCAGCCCATGAAGATAGTGTGAGGTCAAGCACTTGCCCAGATAATTGCCATCGAAGGACCTAGACTAGTACAACAAACCTATGTGTTGGAAGACGTATCTCCGGATGAGTGGTACCATGACATCGTATATTACTTGCTAAACCAAAGATGTCCTGCCCACCTAAAGTCGACTCAAAAGAGGGCTCTAAGATTCCGAAGTCAATGTTTCATGCTCCAAGGAGCAATCTTATTCTGGCAGAACCATGAAGGAATTTACTTGAGGTGCGTGGGAAAGAATGAGGCCGGCCAGATCATGGAACAGTTTCACGACAAATTTGGAACCTGTCATGGAGGAGGATTAGCCACGGCTCACCAAATCTTGAGGGCAGGATATTATTGGCCGACGCTGTTCCACGACACCTATCGGCATGTCAAGACCTACCACACCTGCCAAGTAGCTTCCGCGAGGGAAAGGAATGCTGCCATGCCTCTTCAGCCTGTATTCGAAGTAAGACCTTTCGCCAAATGGGGACATGACTTTATCGGTATGATCAATCCACCTTCCTCTGCACAGCACAGGTATATTCTGACCACTACTAATTATTGCACTAGATGGTCTGAAGCACATGCTCTAAAACATTGCACTACTGATATCGTGATCAAGTTTTTAGAAGAAAATATCATTACCAGGTTTGGATGTCCTCATGCTTTAGTCTGTGATAATGGTTCTGCATTTTCATCTTTAAAGTTTTCAAATTGGGCTTTTGATCATGGAATAACGTTAAAATTCTCATCAAATTACTACCCACAAGGGAATGGGTTAGCTGAGTCCACTAACAAAAATCTACTCAATGCAATCAAGAAACTGTTGGATAAAAATCCCCAAGACTGGCACACGCAGCTGAGATTCGCTCTTTGGGCAGACCGAACCCGTATCAAGGCCTCCCTAGGAACGTCTCCTTACCATCTAGTCTATGGCCAGGATCTCATTTTCCCTATCCAACTGAGAATCCCAACCTACCAATTTATGCTAGAGTACTTGGTAGAAGACGAGAGAATCCAAACTAGGCTTTCATAGCTATTACACCTGGAAGATAAGTGAGACACAGCCTTAGATAAATTCATCAAACACCAAGGGGTTGTGAAGCGTTGGTTTGATAGACAGGCAAAGATCAAGGCATTCAGAATTTCTGATCTGGTCTTGTATTGGGATAAGGCACATGCAAGGAAAGGTGAACACGACAAGTTTGACCACCTTTGGAAGGGTCCTTATCAAATTGCAGAGATATTGGGGGAAAATGCCTTCAAACTTAAGACCCTTACCGGAGAAGACATCCCATTGCCCGTTAACGGGCAATTTTTGAAACACTACTTCCTACCATGAGTTCATTCGCGAACTCACCCTGTATATAGTTAGAGTAGTTCTTTCCATTTCCATTGTAGTTTAGTTTGATGCTTTCCATAGAGTAGGTGTCTTTTAAAAACAGGTTAGCTATTGCCCATTTTTTGTGTCCAGTTTCTTTTTGTGGGACCTTGGTCTGCAAGGAGGTGTTGAACTTTTGAACACATTTTGGCACTCCCATCTAGGGGCTCATTCCTTGGATAACATGCTCATGTTACTATTTGAATTGTCAGGATAACTCCTCTTTAGCTTATCTTCTGTTAAAATTCGTACTTGACTCAGAATTGGAATCATATGTTACATCTTGATATGAATATCTTTGATTATATGGTTTAAAATGTTTAAATCTTTAAAATGAACACTTCCTAGTTTTCCTTTGAGAAACTCCTGTCAAATGGATGCATTCGTTGTGGGCTCCATTATTAGTGTTTTCATAACATGCTGCTTGCTCTTGGAATATAAATTGACTGTTTAGAATGACTTGAAGTATGTTGAGATCTCATACCTTACACATTAATGAAATTTGGAAGTCACTGGAAGAGACTTTGTGATCTTACATTAAGTGAAAAATCCATGGTCCACCTTTGCCGCCATCGGAATTCCACACCCACCTGGCTGAGTTATCAATGTAACCTATGCCGTCAAAAGCATGTGTTGCAAGGGTAGCAGTACTGCATTGTACTCTGCCGGATTTCTGATCATTAAAAAAAGAAAAAAAGAAAGAAAAGAAAAAGAAAAGACACTCAATCACACACTATAACTCAGTTAGATGGACAATCGAGCAATCCTTACCGGGGCTATGGACGCTCGCTGGCAGTAGGGTTCTACTCGAGTGGAATTACGAGACAAACCCGTCGGGGCTATAGACGCTCGCTGGCAGCGGGGCAATGTCCGGGTAGTTCAGGAGGTGCGTACTAATCACGTAGCTTAATGTAAAGGAACATTGTTGACCCTAGTTGCTTACAAAAGAGAACGAATACAATTGCACACACTGGATCTCCAAGATATGAATGCTTGTACTAACCCTTTGATTTTGAAGCCTTGATTAAGAGTGCATGCTTATCTGACCTAACGTATGGGTGTACGTAGGGATGTCTGAAGTTATGACTTTTGTTTATCAGTAGAACATTTCAAGCGCTTTAAAAGAAAATGTTTCTTTAATGCAACAGCAAAGATGGATGTCTTGATATAACCTATGACTCTCTTCTCCTTTTAAGTATATTTCTTAACTGATGGATGACTTTCTCAGGATTATACTTTTAATCTCAGATTTTTGAATGGACCTGATATCCTAGGAATGTTCAGAGGACATTCCTCCCAGTGGAGTCGCCAGATGTTGTGACCACTTTACAACATCAACCCCAATTACTAATTGGGTCCCCCTTTTTTGACTTGCCTGGATCCTTGAGGCTTATCCCATACTTTTATCCGGTGATGTCTTCACAGTTCGGATAGTGTTAGGAGCTTAGACTGGCCCACTGGGAAGAAAGAGAAGTAAAACACATAGGTTTCCTCTGGCAGTGCCCGAACCCTAATTGACTGTTCCAGACTATCCTTAGGCGAGAGTTTCATTTTTTCCATCCTTAGGGAAGGGTTTTGTCTTTTCACACTTGGGTAATGAACCCACTCCGCTCCCGGCATGAAACCCAATTCCAGTCCTAGTCCAAGACCCCATGTATGGCTTAGAAATTCATTCCTGGACTCCGGTCCAGGAGTCCAACCCGGAGGTCCAAACCGGAGTCGTGTCCGGAAGTACCTCTCCCAGAGTCTCGTTCAAGGAATTCCGGCCTGGAATCTCGTTTCAAAGTTTATCTAGATTCTTCTTCCAACCAAGATTACAGAGTTTAACAGAGACTGTCACTCCTTGGCGTGATCATCCCTCAGTCATGGAACTTAGTCTCGGCCTGACAACTCTAGTCCGGAAGGTCAAAACCAGGGGATGTCTCTCTAAATCTCATTCTGACACTCAACCTCATTTCATAGCTCGGAAGACTCACAGATCGAAGACTTAAGGCAATTTCAAGAGACAATCAGCATTTACTGAATATCCCTCTAGTAGGCTGGAATTGCGAAGATCCACCGGATTTAACATGCAGAATCTAGAATTTGGAAGATCCACCAGATTTCAGACTTAGTCATTTTTCCAGGATTTCAGGATTTCAGGCTACCAGACTTAGCCAATTCCAAACAGGAAGAAATGAAGGATGAAACAAACAAACTTTGTCTCTCGCCACCAAATTTCTGGAGGATGGAACAAATGAACTTCGTGTCATGTCATCGAAAACAAACTCTCGGAAGACATTCCACCACAATGAAATCCTGCTGCAGGAACTGATAATGACTTCAGGGCAAAGGAATTCCAGACACCAGAGGAAAATGAAAGTACTCTAAGGAAATTCCCTGTCGCACATTCCAGGACCTTCTGGAATATGTGCCTAGGACAACTTTTTGTCTTGAGCGCATAATCCAGTAGGTACTGGATTATGCGCCCAGGACAATATTTTGTCCTGGGCGCAAAATCCAGTACCTACTGGATTTTGCGCCCAAGGACTGGGATGACTAGTTTCTCCCTCCTGCTTTGACCAGTCACTCCTGGCTTGGATTTTTTTTTCTCTGACCCCCTTTGTGGATACCTGACTCCAAGAATTCACAGTCAGGATGGAACAAATGAACGTCCATCTTTCTGTCATAGAGATATCAGATTCCCAGAGGATGGAAGGAACAGGGATGGAAGAAACGAACCTTGTGTCTCGCCATCAGATTCCTAGAGGATGGAAGAAATGAACCCTGTGTCTCACCATCAGATTCCCGGAGGATGGAAGGAACGAAGATGGAAGAAATGAACCTCATGTCTCGCCATCGAAAAGACTCACAGAGGATGGAACAAATGAGGATGGAAGAAATGAACCCCTCATCCTGCCTTGGAAGTAACGGACTCTCGGAAGATGGAACAAACAAGGATGGAAGAAACGAAGGATGGAATGAATGAACCTCTCATCCCGCCTTGGAAGTAACAGATTCCGCGAGGATGGAAGGAACGAGGATGGAAGAAATAAACTTCATTTTCTGATCCTGTATCAGCATTTGAACCTCCATGGAGTAGCTAGGAGAATGAACCTACTGCAAAACCAGAATCCCACTTCGAAACTCAGGAAAATGCAAATCCTTGACCTAGATTCCTTGAAACTGAACTCAAAAGGCAAGTGGCGCAAATTCCAGCACCTGTAGGATTCTGCACTCCAAGACAAATTTTGTCCTGGGCACAAATTCCTTAACCTTCTAGATTCTGCGCTCCAGGACAAATTTTGTCCTGGCGCAAAATCCTTGACCTTCTGGATTCTGCGCCCTTGGACATTCCTGATCCAGTCTAGAATGGGAGACCTGCAAGGTGAAATTTCAGAACCCAGTTTGCCAGCTCTTGCATGGAAGAATTCCTCGCCTGTTATACCTCGAAGTCCAGAATCCCTAAACACGATGGAGGGTACTTTTGGTTTTAAAATGGAGTCTCTGATCCCAGCATAAGAAAATCTATCCCTGCCAAAACAGAGTGATGAAGCCCTTAGCAAATATCCAAAAGATTGAACATAGAAGTCCAAGGACACATCCCGCCATGTTCCTCTGCAGAAAGCAAAGTGTAACCTTCCATCTGAGTAAGATTCCATAGGATAATGTTCCAAGACTTAGCTGGATTTTAGCGGAAGTTCAAAGATTATGCTGGGGAAGAAAAATCCTAGACCTCAGGAATTCCCCGACATGCCAAATTCCCCAACATTCCGAATTCCCCAACATGTCGAATTCCCCGACATGCCGAATTCCCCGACATCCCAAATTCCCCGACATGCCAAATTCCCCGACGTTCACAGATCCCTGACCACCGACAAAATAGAAAAAGACAAAAAACTAAGTCGGCTAAGGGAAAAGTTTGGCGGTTAAGGAATTTCTTTTCCTTAACCTAGGTCGGCCAAGTCTAAAGGAGGCTAAGTTGCCTATATAAAGGGGGCGCCCAAGGCATTCCTAAAGCATTCCAATTCAAATTCAAATCTGAAATATTCATTTTAGGAGCAGAAAGTCAATCCAAGGGCAGATTTCAACAAGAGGAGAACAACTTCATCCAAGGAAATTGCAGATTTTATCATTTTCAAAGGACAAATTCGTCATTAGGGCAGAAATTTCTGAAGGTTTAGGGCAGATTTTTGAACCTTCCAAGAGCAGAAGTTCATCCTTTAAGAGCAGAAATTCCTTCTTCAAGACAAAACTCCTCCATTCCAAGGTAAGTTCTTCACTAAAACTCCATTTCTGAATATTCCTAAGGCAGATTTCTTGTTGGAGCATCCATTAAAACTCAGAAATTTCTGCAAAAAAATCAGAAATTCATAGAAGGTCAAAAGTTCCTCGTGCAAGGAGAGGTATGTCACTACATGAAAAAAATTCCTTCTACTTAGAAAAATTGTTATTTTTGCCTTCCATGTGTGCTTGAAAATTCCTAATTTTTTAGTCCCACATGCTTAAGATGTCACACCAACTTCCCATGTGTGGGAATAAAAGTTCCCGTCTTACCTCTATCCTTGCCCCTTTGGAAAACTCATACTGTGCTTTTCTCTTCTTGATTTCACAGGTAAATGGCAAGTGCCAAGGTGGGTCCCTCAAGGCAAACCCAAGTGAAGGCCGCCTTCAAAGGAATGATCCCACAGTCCAAGATCAAATCGAAATGGGCAAACGTCGGAGACACCAACATTTATCCTTCAGTCATGGAAGAAATTGGGAATCGAACGTATGGAATGGCTGGACATCCTCCATCTCTGCTCGCAGCCAAGATCATCCGGAACGGAGTTGCCACCGCTGCATGCTTCCCACCTGCCATTCCTTGTCCCGAGCTGATCGTGGAATGTTTCATGCACTATGATTCGGAGCGAAGGATGGTCGTCGATCGTAACAACACAGTGGTGGCCTATTTCACCAAAGAGAAGATTGTGGAGGCTTTCAATATCCCAGTCTATAATCCCGTCAAGTTCATGAGCAAGGAGGATTCCGCCAAAATGACCGAAGCCGATCCGGCAACCTGTTTTGGAGTCATCAAGAGGACATGGATGCAAAAGAAAAGGACTCACCGTTCCAAGTTGCCAAGGACACTCCTCAAGTCTGACTTCAAGCAGGAGCATGGAGACCTTGTCGTCATGCTGAACAGGATTATGGGAAGTCAACAGTCCTCTACCTTCAGGCCATGGATGTTCTACTACATCGAAGAGGTCCTCACTGGAACAAAGATGATTGATTGGGCTCGACTCCTCAATGATAGCATTGATGCACAATTCCAAAACCTAGAGGAATCGAAGACCTTTTACATGAGTTCCTATGTGATCTACATGCTGGCTAGGAACAACAAATATTGAGGACTGTCATGGAAAGGTCGTATCGGCAATCAGGAAGGACAAGTCATGGTCTACAATTGCTATCCCCAACTTCATCTTCAGAACATAAACCACTTCCGGAGATTCAATGATGCATTCGCCATGCATATCACCAGGACCCTCCAAGGAGGCATTCACCAGAGACTATCACCCGAGGCCAAGAGGTTGGTCAGGACATATGGCTCGTGGTTCATCCAGTTCCCGAAGTTCACATACATCAAGGTGCAAGGAATCTCCGGCTATCCATACAGACTACCAAGGTATCCGTCAGACAAAATGGTCCTGTTGGAGTTAACAAGGCAACTCTCGGTGTATGACAAAGTCCAAAAGAAGAAGAAGAAGGCTGGGGTGACTTATCCAATCCAAACAGAAGATGAAGTTGAGTCATGCCCATCTCTCCTAGCCGCCGAAAAGTCCGAGGAAGAGCTGCAGTTCTACAACTTGGTAACTCATTCCTTAGGGGAGAACTTTGACCCGTTTAACACCACCAGGATAGCATGTGGAAGGAAACATAGACACAAGATACACCTGGAGGACCATTGGGCAAATGCCGAGGATGACTTCGAGGTGCGAAGGAGGATGTGTTCTCGGCTATCAGTTGACATGATCAGAGCCACCAGGATCTTTCCAGTCCCTGACCAGGTCAAGGAGGACGGTAAGCTAGTCCAGCCATTCCTTGAGCAGGAAAAGAATAAGCCTCTTCCACCCATAGTTTGGTCTGATCCAGAGGTCACCCACTTGGATGACCTAATGGCACTTGTGCTAAAAGTGACACAGAAGTGGATAAGTCAGCAGACGGAGAAAATGCACAGGATAGGTATCCGTCCAACTTACGACCTGATGGGAGACTTGGACTCTCAGTCTTCCGAAGAAGATATGGCTGAAGACACTCCTGTGAAAGCACAAGAGGTGGGAATACAGGAAGAAGGGAACTGGGATGTGGAAGATCCACCAGCAAAGAGGGTAAAGGCTCCGAAGGAATTTATCAGCAGACCCAACCAGGAGGAGCGGAATGCATCCAGACCTCACTCTGCCAGCACTTCTTCCATCCAAGAGGTGGATCTTTTTGGAGATGCAAAGACCGTTAAAGGCAAGGAACCCATGCAAGAGGAAGTGGTCCCAAATGAACCAGATGATCAGGGAGATGAGTCCATGGATTCCACCCGGGAACGGACTCCCAGCCTCATAGTGGGAAATCAGCCTAACCCTCTGCCTCGGAATCTAGGGGAGGCCCAGCTTGAAGACATGCTTCGTCATCCTGATTTGGAATTCCTCAATGAGGAGTTCAATTACGGAGAAATACCGGCCTCCACGCCACAAGTTGGTCAAGGACCTCAGGAAGCACAGGAAGAAGCCATTCCATCCACAAAGCCCGATTGGTTGCAGGACAGGTTGCGGAAGAAGACAATCAAGAAGAATAATCCTTCCACCGCACTTGGTGATTTTCTTGCGAGGATAGAAAAGTCTGCAGTTCCAAAGAAGGTGAAGAAGTTTTCCAAGATTACCAGAGATGAGTCAGGATCCCGCCAAGTAGAAGTGGCAATTCCTAGGATAACCAAGGCAAAGGAAGGTATCAGTCTTGATGACTTTGACATCTTGAAGGTCGACCTTGGACCAACTACGAAGGATCAAGAAATGGTAGAACTGGAGGATTCCGTCACCGTCATCCGAGAGAGGTTAAGGAAGGAAGAAGAAAAGAAGGACTAGTTGAAACAGGAGAATGAGCAGCTGTGGCAGCACATCCAGCAACTCATGGGCCCATTACAGTCTGTCCAAGGAGTAACATCCCAACCTCTGAGCATAACTAAGGATTCCTTAGCTGAGGTTGAAGTTCTGAGGACAGTCGGCCACACAACGAAGGGCTGGATAGGGAAAGTCTTGGATAGAGCACATGGATTCATAGAAGACCTCGTCCAAGTGAATGGCAGAGTTGCAGCACTTCTGGACAGGATTCATGCAATTCTGGGTACATATCAGCAGTTCATGGTTGTCCGGGAGGAAACTATCCCTAGACTAAAGGCACTAATGAACACTCTGCAGCCAGACCTGATCAGGAACAAGGTAATACAGGTAGGTTTAGTATATGATTTCCTCAACTGGTATTCCGCCTTGCTCATGAAGAGGGATAACTTGGAAAAGATTGAAGGTGACACTTCCCGGGCCCACGCCATGTTGAAGGAAATCCAGGACAAAATCCTTGTATCATTGGAGACCTGGTTTGATCTAGATTTAGCACCAGACAGAATCATTGACTTGGAGGAATTGAAAGGCAAGATGAGGAGCATATACTTCAAAGCAGCTTATCCCACTCAGGAATCCCATCTTGAGGATGCATCCTCATTTCTAATCCTCATTAACAGTATCTAGGACCTGAGGGCGGATTGGGAAAATGTCCATGTCGCCTACACCACCACCGCATCCGTCATGGAATTTCGGATCGAGAACCTACCCAGTATCCCCATGGAAGAGTTGGAAGTTGTCCTGACTAGGTTCCTGGAAGTAGAGACAAAAGAACAGGAGGAAGTTCCGCACAGACAGGACAGTCCTATCCAGGAGTCTTAGACAGGTGGCGACCAGGACAGCTGGAAAGTTTCCTTACACATTCTGACGACCTAGACAGGTGGCAGTCTCCTGCATGGATATTCTGGTGACCCCATCTGCTTTTTCTAGGAGTTGTAACCTAGGGCACATGTTTCAAGGAAATCTGATTTCCTTTTGCCCTAGGATATTTTTGAGAGCCTATATAAAGGCTAAGGGATGCCTCATTGTAATCTCTTTCTCCTTTTCTGATATTTACCATTCTAAAGCTCCTAGAGCTCCTTAGTAGTTAGTTTTCATTTTTGCATAGTTTCTTATGAGCTGGAACTCCAAAATCAGTTGGATTGTTGTGATATAAACTTCTGAAGTAATTATATATGCATTGAAGAATGGTGTTCATATATTCCTTTGGATTTTCGGCATGGTCTTATTGATTTCTTGGAGCAAATCTAAAAATATTGAAGTTCTTTCTTGTATTTTCATATTTTTATTAGTTAGAAAGATGGAGATTATTACTGTTGTATGATTGAATCTATTTGTTCATACCATTGGTGATCTGTGGCTTGCAAATCATCGTGCATGGTTAGTCTAAACTTAATCCAAACCTAACTTCGACTATTCCGTATGACCAAATCCACGTCTCTTACTGAAGCAGTCTGAAAATCCTTATTCCCCCTTAGAAGATAGCACCGCCCCTGCCTAGCTGTTGTCTCGTGATGAAGCAGAGGACTGGTTCCAGTTTCTATCTCCAGCAGCAGTCTTCTTCCATCAATTAGTTAAACTCTTGAACCCTTATCTTATCTTTTTCACTTTCTTTTAGATCTTCATTAGGATTAGTTTTCCAGAGCTTCATCGTCTAAATCATTCGCCTCTGTAGGAATGGAACTTTAAAATTCCAGTTGTCAATCTATGAAAGAATTCCATTCACCCGCAAATCCCAGTCCGAATCCCAGAAATGAATTCCATGACTCTGAAAGAGCAATCTTACGTAAGTCCCCTTCGTGATTACCAGCAAATCACATCATTCTACTGAGTCTATCCCTATGCACGTCAAGACCTGACATAAAAGGAACCTTGGAGTAGTCTCATTCGATCACATAGTTCAGTGTCTGAGAAGCTTTATTCAAGAGAGGATAGGATACCCAGTATTTTATTCTAATGTTGTTGTAGTCACCAAAACCCCATCAATAGAACCCAAAGCAAATTTTTTAAGGAGTAGTAGCTTCCTTGGGCTGTAGCCCTAAAACAAAGTCAGCATGGAGTAGTAGCTTCCTTGGGTTGTATCCCTAAAACAAAGTTGTTATTTTGAGCTTCATATATTTTGGGTTAATCCTCACTGTGGTTTTTACCTTATAGGGTTTTCCACATATATCTGGTGTTATTTTTTGATGTACATTGTGTTGATCTCTCATGTTAATGTTTATATTATAATTCTTAAGTTTTTAATTTAATCTAGAGAATTTAAAGTTTATTTAGATATTGATTCACCCTATTGGTTGTTTTAAATTTCCAACCTAATCTCAAGAAAACAAATCTATAAAATAGGCACTTCTAATAATGGATCTGTCTTGAGGGATTGGCCAATGAACAGGAAATGGGGTTTCAATCCTTTTCTTCTGCACTTTAGGCTATGCAAAACCAAGGAGGGTGTTCCCTTTTAATCATTGTTTATTGAATGGGGGGGTCTAAATACTTGCTCAAAACATTGTTCTAAAAAGATATGTTCTTCTTATATTGCTTAAAGAACTACTAAAATAGGAAAGTAATGGGCTAGATTCTTAAGCTTTATCACAATTCTTTACAGAAGAACATGAGATTAAACTAACACTAACTACTTATAACTGAAATAGAAATTTGTTCTGATATTGTAAAATGAGGATGGCCAAAGGGGTTCTGTACAATATAACACTTCTGATAGGATCAATGCCTAATTCAAGGGTCATAGAGTCAAAACTAGATATAAATGAAAAAACCCTTCTATGATTAGTCTCAGTTTACTGTGACGATAAAATAATGCCTTACATTATAATATTTCACTAGAGTTTTAGAATTAACCAGACTTAGTTATCCTTGTAAGCCAATGTTACATTCAATATCCTCTTACAACTATTATTTTACTACTTGAGTAAATGCCATAAAAAAAATATGCAAACACAAGAAAGATTGTAATGATGAATAAATCAATCATTAACTAGATTGTATTCATAAATGTAATAGTGTATACACGAGTAGGAGACAGTAGACTTTGAAACTCAACAGTAATTTGTAAGATAAATTGATACTAATTTTCAGATAGTCTAACCAAATACATCAAAATATGAAATCAAAATAAAGCTTAAATTTGGACAACTAATTCTGTATTCAAATATTATATATATGTAACTCCTCCATGATCAGATTGATCCCATACTTCATACTAGGTCTAGAAAATATGACCTCGAACCAATGTTTATCAATAAGCCCTAGATTCCCTTTTATAGAACAAGGAAGCAGACAAGATACAAGCTTAAAGACAAAAGATAACACAGAATGACAAAAATGAAGTCATAATAGGATGCAAATGTAACCGTCTCTTAATTGAAAAGAGATGCCTCTATAACAAAAATACCCCCATCATGTTGAGATACATGTTTCTAAACTGTATGCTCCTTCACTTTGGTGGGGAGTGGGGCCAGTTTATTGTTGATGGTTGATAGAATGTTAGATGCCATTGGAGCGAGGCACTCCTCAAATGTTGTCAAATGCCCAATAGGAGGATTATTGCTCTACCAATCCAAGTCGCGTGCCAAACAAGTAACAAAACCTACAAGCAACAATATTAGAAGAAAACCCCACTAACTGGAGTTCTTTTCTTTATGCCTAGTGTCCTTTGCAAGGATGTGATTCCTCCTTTCTAGTTGAGAAGTTTCTAGCAACTTCAACTAGGCAAAAATTTGAGGAATCCACATATAGCTGACTCAGACAATGCTAGAAGTCAAACTAGAAGAGCAGTAGCAACAACAACATATTTTATCTTTTCCTCCTCATGTTTCATCTGGGTGGGCAACCCCTTACACCTAGAGTTAAATCATCGTTAGGAAAATTAGATGTAAGGAAGGGGGAGAGGGGGCAATGATGCCTCTCTACCTAAGAAGAAAATCTGCCACCTCTAGGGAAGTAAGAAACTACTGGAGATAGGGGATTCTAACTTAGAGCCCACATCAGGATGAGAAGAGAGAAGGGAGAACAAATCACAGAGGCTCAATGGATGCTGCTACTATACAGGTTTCTTTCTAATTCCCCCCATTCTATAGAAAAGAATTCTCTAACCTTCTTAAATCTGTAAGAACAGATTGCTAACCATGAGAACAGAGAAGAGAATCCAATAGAACAGGGGAGCAAAAAGAACACACAAAACTCAAGAGTACCCTTACTATCAACATGAGCAAGTAGTATATGAGGAAACAACTGAAGGTATCTATTTATAAAAATTTTGTAATATCTCGCACACTCTGCTATATCAATGGTCAATAAATTCTAGTCATTTCAAGTTATCTTAGCCATAAATGGAAATCTTTTGAAGATTATCAGAAATGAACAGATAGATATTATTTAATCATTTTGCATAACTGAAAACATCACTTCCTACATTTAAGGTTCCAGATTGGTTGTCTCAATTTCATCATTTAGCCTAGTCATCTTGCCACAAATCGTCATGAAGCAGACAAAAAGTCATTTCTAGTAGAAACACAGATCCCCAAGGGTCGATTTTGCATAATGCTAACCTTTTAGTTAGTTAATTCCCTCGTAGTGGTGGTGATAGAGACCTTGTACACACCTGAGAAATGAATTTTGCATTGTTATATCTCAGATTATGCACCAACACATCACTTCATCAAATTTTTGAATATGAGTCGTCAATCAGTTCATGAGCTGGCCCAAATCAACAGCATCAGTTCAGTCCATCATGTAGAAAAAGCTTGTCATTAATGTCAAATGAGCACCAACCAATAATATTCATCCACCTGGATGGCCACCTTAACCATGATCCCAAGAAGACCTTTCAAATGGTATAGCTAGGACACTCTCCGCGGTTCCACCCCAAGAAGATCTAGTAGGGGATTTCATTCCTACAGAATGGCAAAAAATTGTAGGATTGACCACATACAATGGGACAAATCCCAAAACACCATCAACTTCAGAGAGATCCTACCATCTTGCATATCCATCCACCCAAACATAACCTCACACTCCAAAAGCCACCTATCACTTTTTCACCTTTCCACGGACATTTGGTGGGTCCACTTGGTGAAGCTCAGTGGAATGGTGGAGGCCACTGAGAAGTCTCCACATAGTAGTTAGGACTCACCACTTCTTCTTGTTGTAGTTAATGAGAAGTCTCTTGCCAGATGGTGCCCTTCCACAGTTTTGTGGGCGATCCTTTTATCAATATCTTAACATTGGCAGAATGGTGGAGATGAGTCAGCATGTGCCACCTGTCAAAAGAGTTAGAGGGAGCCCGACCCTTAGCATACATCTTTTAAAACAACCTTCATCTACTAGGAAAGAAGGGGCCATAGGATCACTAAAGAGTTAATATGCAAATCACTTTGACATAGATGAAAAATAGGAGGCACGGGCCAGAGGCAGTAAACTGAAAGAAGGGGCCAGTAAACATTGTATCTCAGGACATAAAAAGGAAACTTAAGAATTGAGCAATGGGGTATAGATGGTCAACTTACAAATATAACAAAAGTGATTTTCATCGCCCATACTAAAATGACACTAGGGTTTAGGGTTTAAGCTGTATTACTTAGAGTATTTTCATTATGCAAAACCCTAGGCTAGAGACCTCTCTAACATGATGACACAAGATTTGGGCCAAATACCAAAACTAGGGAGAAACATTTATAGGGTCCCATCAGTGGCTCTAGTTGGGGATGTATGTTCAACCTAAACAAACCAAGATCATAGAAGAACTCTGGAGGAGCAGACCAAAACACACCTAAAAAGAAACACACATAACAGCCCCAGGCCATTACGTAAGGGAGAAACAAAACTTGCCTCTATCAAATATCCTATTTTCCAGTGACCTCATCAGGCTATACCTAAAATTTTCACCAAAATCCATCCTATTTCCAACATGGTCATTTAGATAGCTCGCAGGATAATCAAATCTGCCTTCTCCAAAATCTCTCCATCTCCTCTGATCAAATGATGACTGAAATGTATTTTCATTAAACAAAGTGCTAACATATGGTTCCATCATATCTAGCCACCTGGAAAAATTATCATTTCCAAATTGCTAGTTTTATTTATCACATAGATCTAAAAATGAAAACATTCATACTCCACCTGATAGCTTTTATCCTCATTACTTATTGAAGTAGTGTCAAATTTGAAACATTCATACTCAACCTTTTCTTGAAACTCTGATATTTTGAAGCAATTTTATAACATAGTACCTAACAATTCAGTCTAATAAGAGGTAGAGAACTGAGAAGTACTTATAGAGCTCAAACATCTGAATTTTGCTCCATAAATGAAGAACCTATGTCTTCAAATATCTTTTCATCTTGAGCTAACATCAATTTATGCTCTCCCTTCTCCAATGGGTTATTTTCTTTATCTAAGAGACGACTGCTAACCTTGCTTTCTTGCTTGTTAATTTTTAAGGATTCCTCTTCAAAAATTAGATTATCTCTGTATCCATAAGGTTCAGTACTTCTTTCCTCTGACAAATCTAAAGGATCATCATAAAGTGGATTATGCCTTATATGCATTGTTTTGATACATTCTTCAATATCATTGTCTTGATAGCTTATATCATCATTTGACTCAGAGTTTCCACAACTTTGAAATGAACATTTTGACAACTACTCATCACATTCTATACTATTGGTAGAAACCAAGTTCACCTAATATTCAGGTTTAAAACTAGATGACTCCCTAGGAGATGAAACCCTAATATCTGATAATAGGTATATCTCCTAACAATCAAGAGAATCATCTTCAAACTTTGCCATTCATTCATAAGACAAATAAAATTCTTCATCACCTATACATCTTTCAATAAAATCATCTTCTACAAGGATGTGATCTATTTCCTCATTTATTGTTTGCCTACATTCCCCATGTGTGTGAATATTATTTGCTTCATGAGATATCTTTCTAGGATAGGAATCTGGACATATCCATCCATCCTAACTAGGGGAAGCAAACCCTGAATTACTCAAATGTTGATTTCCCTGTATTGACTGATCAAATAAGGGTTTATTCAAATTCTCTTGTTTTTTGCCCTTTTGGCAAATGAAAACACAATTAGATTCATTCTTCACAACAGAACCTCTAGCAGTAGATTCACAATCCCTTATCCTCATATGTTTTAGATTGTTCTTAATATTTATAGCCATAGAATATGATTGTCTCATAGTGGTAGGGTTTTTATCTATTAAGAGATAACTATCTTCTTCACTAAATGCCCCTAAATATATGACCAAACACATAGCCTCATTTGGTCTAGTATTTTTAGGGATATCCCTTATTGTTTTGACAAATCTTAAGTTGAAAGTTGGGATTGATTCTTCCTCTTCCTTTTCAATCTGAATAAGCCTTTTAATTAGCAAACTAACATCTATTCTTTCACCAAACTGCTCCATAAAAGCTATATCTATATCTTGCCATGAAGAAACAAAATGAGTGGGCAAATAGGCAAACCAATCCCTAGCTTCTTCTTTTAGGGTTTGAACAAACAATTTTATGATAGCATCTTCAAGATCTACTCATAATCTCCCATTAAGTCACAAAAATCATGTAAATGTCTGCTAGCTATTTTGGACTTGTCATTATTGAACTTTGGTATCTAACTTCTGATTTTATCTAGAATATGGTTTGGAAAACCACACATATTACTAAAATTTATAGCTCTATATCTTTCCATGATAAACCCCCTTTGATAACACAAATGTGGTTGAATAGTACACATTTTTAAACCACTAGATTCTTATAGAAAATACACTTTCCTTATGCATATGTAAACCCTTTTCTTTTATCCATTTTGCACATGTATTAAAATATTTTAGAAAGTCCTTCAAATTTTGTAAAGTACAAAAAGATGTTATTACTATTGTAAACTTTGTCTTGATCATGAAAACCAAGAAAGCTCGAATGCTTTTACCAAGTTCCTTATTCATAGAGCCTCCACCTTTGCATATAGAGGAGTGAATTTTGAAAGCAAAATGCTCCTTTAAAATCAACTTTTGTTTTGAATCCTCTTCCATAGTAGAGTCATGAAACATCCCTACACATAAATCTTATGTAGTATGCTTATCTCTATTTTAACCATGAATGAAAATATTAGAGTCACCACCCTTTTGTAGGGAATATAACAATTTGACCTATGACTCTTAGCAACACATACTACTGGTATTATTGAGCTAATACCTCATGATAAGACATAATATGAGTCCCCAATAGAGTCGCCAATCTACTAGTTTTTTAAAATCCCAACCTGATCTCAAGAAAATAGATCTATAAAATAGCCACTTCTAATAATGGATCTATGTCGAGGGATTGGCCAACAAACATGAAATGGGGTTTCAATCCTTTTCCACTACACTTTAGGCTCTACAAGACCAAGGAGGGTGTTCCCTTTTAAATAGTGTTTATTAAATGGGGGGTCTAAATACATGCTCAAAACACTGTTCTAAATAGATATGTTCTTCTTATATTACTTAAAGAACTACTAAAATAGTAAAGTAATGGGATAGATTCTTAAGCTTTATCACAATTATTTACAGAAGAACATGAGATTAAACTAACACTAACTATCTATAACTAAAATGGAAATTCGTTCTGATATTTTAAAATGAGGATGACCAAAAGGGGTTTCGTACAGTATAACACTTCTGATAGGATCAGTGCCTAATTCAAGGGTCATAGAGTCAAAACTAGATATAAATGAAAAAACCATTCTGTGATTAGTCTTAGTTTATTGTGACAATAAAATAATGCCTTACATTATAATATTTCACTAGTCTTAGAATTAACCATACTTAGTTATCCTTGTAAGCCAATGTTACATTCAATATCCCCTTACAGCTATTATTTTACTACTTGAGTAAATGCCATAAGAAAAATGTGCAAACACAGTAAAGACTGTGATGATGAATAAATCGATCATTAACCATATTGTATTCATAAATGTAATAGTGTATACATGAGTAGGAGATAGTAGACTTTGAAACTCAACAGTAATTTGTAAAATAAATTGATACTAACTTTTAGATAGTCAAACCAAATACAACAAAATATGAAGTCAAAATAACTAATTCTGTATTCAAATGCTATATATATACAACACCTCCATGATCAGATTGATCCCATACTTCAGACTGGGTCTGGAAAATATGGCCTTGAACCAATGTTTATCAATAAGCCATGGATTCCCTTTTATAGAACAAGGGAGGAGACAAGCTATAGGCTTAAAGACAAATGATGTCACATAATGAAAAAAATGAAATCATAACAGGATGCAAATGTAACCATCTCTTAACTGAAAAGAGATGCCTCTGTAACAAAAATACCACCATCATATTGAGGTACAGTTTCTGAACTGTATGCTCCTTCACTTTGGCAGGGAGTGGGACCAGTTTATTGTTGACGGTTGACACACTATCGGATGTCGTTGGAGCCAAGCACTCCTCAAATGTTGTCAAACTGCCCAATAGGAGGATTAACTACTCTGCCAATCCAAGTCGTACCCCAAAAAGTGAGAAAACCCACAAGGAACAATATCAGAAGAAAACCCCACTAACTAGAGTTCTTCGCTTTATGCCTAGTGTCCTTTGCAAGGTTGTGATTACTCCTTTCTGGTTGAGAAGTTTCTAGCAACTTCAACCATGTAGAAACTTGAGGAATCAACATATAGCTGACTCAGATAGTGCTGGAAGTCAAACTAAGAGACCTTTCAGTTAGTTAATTCCTTCATAATGGTGGAAATGGAGACCCTACACACACCTGATAAATAAATTCTACACTGTTGTATCTCAGGTTACATGCCAACACATCACTTCATCAATTTTTTGAATATGAGCCATCGATTAGTTCACGAGTTGGCCCAAGTCAATGGCACCAGTTCAGTCCATCATGTAGAAAAAGCCCGTTGTTAATGCCAAATGAGCACCAACCAATAATATTCAGCCACCTGGATGGCCACCTTAACCATGATCCCAAGAAGACTTTGCAAACGATACAACTAAGACACTCTCCGTGGTTCTGCCCCAAAAACATCTAGTAGGGGATTTCATTCCTAAGGAATGGTGGAAAACTGTATGATTAGCCACATACAATGGGACAAATCCCAAAACACCATCAACTTCAAAGAGATCCTGCCACGTTGCACATTCATCTACCTAGACATAACCCCACACTCCAAAAGACACCTATCACTTTTCTACCTTTCCGTTGATGTTTGGTGGGTCTGCTTGGTGATGCTCAATGGAATGGCAGAATGGCGAAGGCCATTGAGAAGTCTTCATGTAGCAGTCAAGACCCACCACTTCTTGTTGCAGCTGATGATAAGTCTCTTGCCAAATGGCGCCCTTCCATAGTTCTGTGGGTGATCCTTTTATCAATATATTAACATCGATGGAATGACAGAGACAAGTCAGCATGTGCCACCTGTCAAAAGAGTTAGCAAGAGCCTGACCCTTAGCATACATCTTTTAAATCAACCTTCATCTACTAGGAAAGAAGGGGCCAAAGACCACTAAAGGGTTAATATGCAAATCACTTTGACATATATGAAAATATCATGCATAGGCCAGAGGCAGTAAACTGAAAGAATGGGCCAGTAAACAATGTATCTCAAGACATAATAAGGAAACTTAAGAATTGAGTAGCAGGTGATAGGTGGTCAACTTACAAATATAACAAAAGTGATTTTCATTTCCCATGCTAAAATGACACTAGGGTTTAGGGTTTAAGGGGTATTACTCAGAGTATTTTGATTATGCAAAACCCTAGGCCAGAGACCTATCTAACATGATGACACAAGATTTGGGCCAAATACTAGAACCAGGGAGAAAATTTTATAGGATCCCATCACACCCCTCGTCCCTTGCAGTATCCTGGTGTGTTTAACAATTGATTTTGTTGTGCCTTTCACACACACCCCATTTCATTAAATGGAGGCCCCCCTCTTTCAAATTTTGACTTAGATTGTGAGCCTTGTCCTAGTTGGTTCCTAAGGTGTTCAAGGATGTAAAATCAAATGAGCCATCTGAAGTCAAAGTCACATTTCTCGTAGATGTATAAGTTGCTTAGGTCTCCAAAATAACTGAGTCAGAATAGCCTTCATCATCAAAAAATTAAGTCCTAAGGAGTCTTAGCACTGAAAAGATGATCCATTGCCTTAGCACTAAAATCATAAGTCATTAACTTAGTGCTAAAAATGTACTGTGCGGCATCAGTACTAGAATCAGAAGTCACAAACTTTGGCGCTAAATTGCTCTTCACTACCTAAGCACTGAATTCGCTTGACCTGCGCCAATATTCCTTATCCCCGACTTGCACTAAAATGATACTGCACTGACTTAAGTCAGAGAATACTTGAACCCATGCAAAAGTTGGATAACTTTAAAAGTGGCACAAAGTTAGATATAGCCAAATCTCATGCAAAAACCTAAAATCATTATCCTCCATATTGCGCACTGGATTGACAGAAGGTACGCTAGACATTAATGGCAGATTAGATGGGGAAATATAATATTTTGAATTCATTTTGAGAGCTCATTCTATGAAAAAACAAACTCTTTCAAGAGATCTGCAAATTACTTAAATGATGAGAAAATTTGGTGGCGGCAAGAATCAATCGAAGGCACATCCAAAAGAATTTTCTCTACCTCTACAACTCTCTTGAAACTAGGTTAGGGCATCTTTTCTTTTGTCTTATTCTTTCAAACCTAGGGTTTCATGTATGATTTAGGCCTTGATTTCAAATGGTTTTTGAGTTCGTCTGTTGATGCAAGGGTCCAGTTAAAAGAGGGTTTTTCTATGGTTGCTTTAATTTGTAATGCTTAGTTGAAAATCTCCCATTTAATTAGTAGATAGACCCTAGGGTGCGGCATTTGTATTACTTAATTTTAAGCCTGTTATGACCCAAACTTAGAGCCTAGTAAACCCTAGCAATAGAATTCCAAACCAATCATTTCGCGCCAAAACACATCTCACAATAACCTACGAATTTGTGGTAAAATCTGTTGAAATCTTTGAAAATTTGTGTTGGTTATAACTTATTCACTTCAATGCTTAAAATGGTGCTGACTAACGTCTTGAATTGACTCCTTAAACATAAGTCAGTTGGCACTATGTAATTTTCGTGCCCTCTTCAAGTTAACGACTTAGCGCTAGATTCAGTCCTCATGAACTTTGGGCTGAAAACCCCTCCCACCGACCTTGTCTAGGTTTAAAATTAGTGATATTCAGAATCTCTGCCGACTTAAACTAATGAATTTAGTACTAAAATCTAGGATGGCCGACTTGCACTAGAAACACCCACGCTGACTTTATTCAGTTACCTTTGAAAGCCACACTAAGTCAGATAAGTCTCAAATTCCTACTATCATATAAAGAACATTCAATGCTAAATTGCACCATGACTGACTTGCACAGAAATCCATCCTCACTAACTTTAGTCAGTCACACCCAAAACCTGCGCTGGTCAGAGGTAGTCAAAAATCATGCCAAACTCAACATTCAATTGTCTTCATTTCTTGCATTGAAAATCAACTTCCCTGACCCTGTGCTGAAAAGTGCCTTCACTGACTTTGGTCAGCAAACTCCAAAACTTGCGCTAAGTCTGTCAGGACCAAAATCAGCTCTTTAACATAAAGAAGTCCAAGACCCCCAAATTCAATGCAAATTATGCAAAACGATGATTTTCTTGAAAATTTTTAAGGTAGTTAGATATGTTGTGTCAAGATAGATACTATAGAGGTAAAAATACGATGTTTTGCATGATTTTATTTCAATTTTAAAAGAAAATAACAAATATTTCATTATTTAAATAGGCTTTTAATGTTATTTTACATTGTTAAATCATGTAATGAATATTATATAGTGATATGATCTGTAAATCATTAACTTGTGCATTTGTAACTTAGAAAAGGACTTGGCGTTTGTTTCATAAGGTAGAACTTGACTTACGAATATGATATTAGTAACTTATAGCTAAATCACTAAGACTTAGGAATCAAAGACCTTCAAGATAGCCTTGACTTATTAGGTCTAGTCATGTAGGTTAAATGTCTGCCCGAGCTCAAAACATGAAGTATGAATTCAAGGGCATTCCTCCTGAAACTAAGATCACCTCTACCTGGAAGAACATTGGAGATACTGACCTAGGTCATATAGACCTAGAAGACTTCAGACTTGGGGTATTTGGGCCAAACCTTACTCCCTAGCTAGAAAAGTCAGAGATAATGGTATTATTGAGGTAGCTGCATTCCCCACTTTCGTATAGTGTCCAAAATTGATAGTAGCATGTGTAGAAAGATATGATCTATTAACAAGAACAATTTAGACTACAAGTGGACAAATTTTGGTAGACTTGAGCTCCACATCACTTGGAGAGATTTTTGGAATACCAGTCTATCATGTATTATCTATTGAAATTAGGGCAAACAACTAAGAGGGGGGTGAATTAGTTGTCTCAAAACTTTTTCTTTTGTTGCAATTTATCTTCTTTATCACTTATTAACAGATTAATGATATAACCATGAAAGCATGAATCAACAACACATGAGAAGAAACATAATCAACACACATAACACCAAAATTTTTACGTGAAAACTCAGTTAATGGAAAACCATGGTGGGGGTTAACCCACAAGATTTATTCTCTATTAAAAGAATAGAAAATAGGAAGGCACTTGCCTTCAGGCACATTGCTTAGAGCTCACTACTCAAAAGAGGCTCACTGCCTACAAGATAAATGTATGATTAACATAGAAAGATTAAACTGAGAAACATCATCTACTTCATGTCAAGATTTAGTTCCTTTGAAGCTCACAATATTTTTGCTTTACCTCCAAAAACTTCTCTACTACCTCCTCATCTTTACTACTCTTCCTCCTCTACTCTTCCTCTTCTCTGCTCTGCCTTTTTCCTTTCTTAGGATCTTATCATTTTCACATAAGGACGCCTTTTCCACAACTCAGCTACAAGTATTTATATGCTTTATCAACCTTGGAATGAACATCAAGATTGGCTTGACTTAATGGAATCACTATACTATTGGCCAAACATATCTGGGACTTGAATCTTCTTCAAAAAACACATCACTCTTCATAGAACCTCTTTTAGATCATCTGCAACATGCACAAAGCATCCAGTCGGCCAAGACTAGAAAGAACAACAACACTCAAAGAGAAATCTTCAACTATGAGCTCAATTCTCAATGCAGACCACCAACACAATAGGCACATGATCCAGAGATCCACACAAGATCAATGAAAGCACCAAGAACAACTGTACCACCTCAAATCATCATAATCACTTGCATCTTCATACCAGAACTCAAGAACAATAACTGCCATGACTATCACATTAGAAAGATTACTTGTGGACCTCCAAACCATGAACCACTTGAGTTGAGGATACACACCAACATCCCAAACATGCCTCTAGAACTACAGACCATAATATTCCAGTGCGGAGCAATCCGGACCAAGTGTTTATCACTCTATTTCTTGTGAACAACTATAAAACCTAGTTCTACTTAGATGGCTATAGCTTCATCCATACTTCATACAGACCTCTCAAATCTCAACTAGAGCAACTTTAGACAATCCTCTACAAACCCTTTAGTCTGCAGACTTTGATCTTTATCTTCTTGAGAATGCAGAGCAATCTATTTCACTGAACTACACTGTCTTCACTATTTCTGACAAAGAGATATGTAACTCACTTGTTTCTTCTAGATAAGTTAATTTTCTCAATATCCTCAACATACAGGTCTTCTAAATAGGTAATAGAATAGGATGCAATTGACACCAATGACAACAAGGATACGTTGACATCAATGACAACACTGATTAGATACATATTTGCAACAATCTCCCCCTTTGTCATTGATGGAAACATATGATGTGAAAAACTAATTCAACCATCAAGACAAGGACTTCTCCCCCTTTCTCTTATCACATCTACAACCATTTTCTTCATAGCTCCCCCTTTCACTAGCAACTACTTATTTCAAAGTTTTTCACATGACTTCTCTCCCCCTCTAACATCAATGGCAAAGGGCACATATTTGCAATCATCTCTCCCTCTTCTTGTTTCTTAGATAAAACCAAACTAAACTTCAGAATCATTTTGACTACTCCCCTTGAGTAGCATCCCCCTTAACATCAATATGGACTACAAGATATGACTATAAGTTTCACCGAACTGATGCACACTAGTGCACTTTAGTTTTGAATAGGAGGGGTAATCACCCCTAGCTTCCCTCTGAGGTACTCAAAAGTGTCCTTGGGTAGAGGCTTAGTGAAGATATGTGCAATCTAATCTTTTGATGAAACAAACTCCAATCTGACTTCATTCTCATTCACTTTCTCTCTAAAAAAGTGCAACTTGATGGATATGTGCTTTGTCTTTGAATGCAACACCAGATTCTTTGAGATGTTTATTACACATGAATTATCATAGAAGATTGCAACAGGCTCTTCAAACACAACTCTGATATCCTTCAACATTTATTTTATCCACAAAACTTAAGTACAATTACTTGTTGCTATATACTTTTCCTTTACAGTAGATAGATATATTGCCTCCTACTTTTTCCTCAACCAAGAAACCAATCTTTTTCCCAGGAAAAATGCACCTCCACTAGTACTCTTCCTATCATCCACATCTCCTGCCCAATCAGCATCTATATATGCATGAAGAGTGAAATCATACCCTTAGGATACCATAAGCCATAATCAAATGTTCCCTTTAGATACCTGAAGATTCTTTTGACTGCTACAACATGAGATTCTCTAGGATCAGCTTGAAATCTAGCAACGAGACCAACTGCATTCATAATATTAGGTCTGGTATGAGTCAGATAAAGCAGTGCTCCAATCATTGATCTACACCTTTTCTGATCTACCTTAGGAGAATCATCTTCTTTACTCAACTTGCATCCAGTTATCATAGGAGTACTCACTAGTTTTGAATCTTCCATTCCAAACTTTTTCAACAACTCTTTCACATACTTAGACTAAGATATGAAGATGCCTTTTTCTGATTGAATGATTTACAGACCTAAGAAGAAATTTAGTTCACCAAGCATGGACATCTCAAATTCACTTTGCATCTGATCAGTAAATTTTTTACACATGCTCTCATTTCCACCAAAAATGATATCATGAACAAATATCTCAACAATCAGGATGTGTTCATGATCAATTTTGAAATAAAGATTACTTTTAGCAGTGCCTTTGCTAAAGCCTAACTTTAGCAGATACTTATCTAATCTTGCATACCAGGCTCTTGGGGCTTGTTTAAGTCCATACAATGCTTTCTTCAATATGTAGACCATATCTACTTGATCAGACAACTGGAATCCTTCTAATTACTCAATGAAGACTTCCTCCAATTCTCCATTTAGGAATGCTGACGTGACATCCATCTGGTAAACTTTGAAATCTTTGCAAGCAACAAAGGCAAGAAATAATCAGACTACTTTGATTCTTGCCACCGGAGCAAAAGTTTCTTCAAAATTAATTCCCTCTACCTGAGAATATCCTTTGCACACCAATCTTGCTTTGTTTCTCACAACTTCACCATCTTCATTTAATTTATTCCAGAAGACCCATTTAGTTCCAATTACATTTTTGTCTTTAGGTCTAGGAATAAGATCCCAAGTATGATTCTTTTCAATTTGCATTAATTCTTCTTCCATTTCTTTTACCCAACTTTCATCATTACATGCTTCATTCACTAATTTTGGTTCAATCTTTGAAATTAAACAGTATTCCACTTGTTCTTCAACAATTTTTCTTCTAGTTTGAACACCTTTATTTCTATCTCCTATGATCTGATTTTTAGAATGATTTAACCTTACATACTTGGGAGTTTTGGAATTTTCTTGAACTTGTTCCTCAGCATTTTCATTAGCTTCTTGAGTCACTGGATTTTCTGGAGCAATTTGAATCTGAATCTAACCTTGAACTTGCTTTTCATTTTCATCATCTGATTCATATCCACAGAACTTGGAAGGTTTCTCCATGCTTTCATCTACCTTGACATTAGCATTTTCAACAATCCTTTTCAATCTCTTGTTGAAGCATTGGTATGCCTTGCTTTGGTTAGAATAACCCAAAAATATTCCTTCATCACACCTTGCATCAAACTTGCCTAGATCTTCATCTCTTTTGATATAGCATTTACTTCCAAAAACTCTGAAGTATTTCATAGTAGGAGCATGACCAAACCAAAGTTCATAAGGTGTTTTACCAGTATTACCTTTGATCTACACCCAGTTAAGAGTGTAGATAGCAGTACTCATAGCCTCTCTCCAATAGACATGTGGAACATTTGCCTCCATCATCATGGTTCTAGAAGCCTCTTGAATAGTCTAGTTCTTCCTTTCCACAACTCCATTCTGCTGAGGAGTCCTAGGAGCAGATAACTGTCTTCTTATTCCATGTTTTTCATGAACTCACCAAAGGTAAACTCTCCCCCTCTGTCAGATCTCAGACATTTTACCTTCACACCAATTTCATTCTCCACTCTAGCCTTGAACACCTTGAATTTGTCAAGAGCCTCTAATTTCTCTTTCAAGAAAGTGACCCATATCATCTGGGAGTAATCATCAATCAGAAACATAAAGTATCTATCTCCTTCCAAACTCCTAACTTTGGTAGGACCACACAAATCAGTGCGTACAAGTTCTAGAAATCCACTTAAAGATTGTTCTTTACTTTTGAATATTGTGTCTACTCTGTTAGCCTGACTGACATTTCTTACACATGCTATTAGTAGGTTTTACAAGCTTTGGAAGATCTCTCACAGCCTGAGTAGTACTTATCTTGACAATGTTATCAAAGTTTACATGACACATTCTCCTATGCCATAACCAACTTTGATCAATCTGAGAAATCAAACAACTTTTTCTAGTACTACTTAAATGAAAGATATTACCTCTAGTCTAGGTACCAGATGCAATTTAAGTTTTGGAGCATTCCAAAATTCTACATTTGCCATCCTTGAATCGAAGGTCATACCCTTTGTCAACCAACTGTCCAACACTGAGAAGATTATGCCTCAAACCTTCTACATACAAAACATCATTAGTGTTATGCTTACCATCAAAAGAGATGGACCCTTTGCCACAGATTCTACCAACTGAATTGTCTCCAAATCTCACAATTCCACCTTCATATCTTTCCATACTTACGAACTTACTTTTATCACCTGTCATATGATGAGAACTTCCACTATCAATCACCCATTCATCCTTTTCTTCAATCTAAGCAGCCAAGGCACTTTCCACATTCACATAGCTAGTAGATTCAATAAGCATCGGATTTTCTTCTTTGATAGCAATGAACACCCATTAATTTGTAGATGTACTTCCCTTATCAAATTCATCATCTATAACTCCTTCATTAGCAGCTTCTTAGACATAGTAGCATTTCTTCTAGAACCTTGGTCTGTTAGGGTTTGGCTTTGAAACCCTTTTCGAACATCTTGAGGAAAAATGACCAATCTTATTGCAAGTAAAACATTTGAAAGGCAATTTTCCTTCATACTTACCAGATCCTCTTGGTAGTCTTTTAGCAATAAGGGCTTCAAGTTCTTCAAGCTCTATTTCATCTTCTTCAAGTTCCTTCCTTTTCTTCTCATATCTAGTTAGTTT
The DNA here is from genome assembly GCA_027924645.1 of Cunninghamia lanceolata. NCBI lineage: Eukaryota > Viridiplantae > Streptophyta > Pinopsida > Cupressales > Cupressaceae > Cunninghamia > Cunninghamia lanceolata. The sequence continues at coordinate 6,634,843 of BSBN01000635.1, read as the reverse complement.
TCTTGAAGAGCTTTCACCTGGATCAAATCTTTGCTTCCTGGAAACATTGGCCTTAAAAGTAGATTCTAATTTAGGAAGGGAATCACCAAACTCACTCATTTCAAATGCTGAAAGCTTGCCAACCAACTGATCCCTTGTAACAGTTGTCACAGTCCTAATCTCTTCAATAGCAACAACTCTATGCTTGTATGAAGTAGGTAAGGATCTAAGCACCTTGCCAATAATCTCTAATTCTTCCAATTTTCCACTAGCATAGCTAGTACTACACACAAGTTCATTCACCTTCTGCATTTATGAAGTGATGTTTTCATCTTCACTCATCCTTAAACTTTCATATCTACCCTTCAAACTCTGTAACTTAGCACATTTGACATATTAATCACTTTCATATAGAGTTTCCAACTTCTTCCAGATTTCATGAGCAGTTTTCAATTCTAGGACATTTGTCATTTCTATATCAATCAAGGCACTTAACAATGCTTCTTTAGCCCGAATATTGTTTTCAGCATCTTTGAGTTCATCTAGAGTTGAAGGACCTTTCTCCGGAGGCTTATACTCATCCTTTTTTATTAACCAATAAGTAGCACCCATGCATTGCAAATGGCACTTCATGCAACTCTTCCAAAGAGAGTAACTTGTTCCATCAAATCTCAGACTATCCTTCTTATAAGTTGACATCCTAGATCTCCTCAAGTGATCAAGCTTCTTTTAGAGGAATTAGCTCTGATACCAATTGTTGAAATTAGGGCAGACAACTGAGAGGGGGGGTGAATCAGTTATTTCAAAACTTTTTCTTTTTACGTAATTTATCTTCTTTATCACTTATTAACAGATTAATGATATAACCATGAAAGCATGAATCAACAACACATGAGAAGAAACATAATCAACACATATAACACCAAGATTTTTACGTGGAAACCTAGTTAAGGGAAAACCACGGTGGGGGTTAACCCACAAGATTTATTCTCTGTTAAAAGAATAGAAAATGGGAAGGCACTTGCCCTCGAGTGCACTGCCCAGAGCTCACTGCTCAAAAGAGGCTCACTGCCTACAAGATAAATGTATGATTAACACAGAAAGATTCAACTGAGAAACATCTACTTTATGCCAAGATTCAATTCCTTTGAAGCTCACAATATTTCTACTTTGCCTCCAAACACTTCTCTGCTACCTCCTCATCTTTACTGCTCTTCCTCTTCTCTGATCTGCCTTTTTCCTTTCTTAGGATCTTATTATTTTCACACAAGGATGCCTTTTCCACAACTCAACTACAAGTATTTATATGCTTCATCAACCTTGGAATGAACATCAGGGTTGGCTTGACTTAATGTGAATCACTATACTATCAACCAAACATATCTGGGACTTCAAACAACATGCCTCTCTTCATATAACCTCTTTTAGATCATCCGCAACATGCATAAAGCATCCGGTCGACCAAGACTAAAAAGAACAACACTCAAAGATAAATATTCAACTACGAGCTCAATTCTCAATGAGGACCACCAACAAAATAGGCACATGATCCAGAGATCCCCACAAGCTCAATGAAATCACCAGGGACAACTGTACCACCTCAAATCATCAGAATCACTTGCATCTTCATACCGGAACTCAGGAACACTAACTGCCATGACTGTCACATTAGAAAGATTGCTTGCAGACCTCCAAACCATGAACCACTTGAGTTGAGGATACACACCAACATCCCAAACATTTCTCTAGAACCACAGACCATAATATTCCTCTGTGGAGCAATCCGGACCAAGTCTCTATCACTCTGTTTCCTCAGAACAATTGTAAAACCCAGTTCTACTCAGATGGCTATAACTTCATCCATACTTCATGTGGACCTCTCAAATCTTAAATGGAGCAACTTCAAACAATCCTCTACAAACCCTTTAGTCCAAAGCTTTTGATCTTCATCCTCCTGAGAATGCAGAGCAATCTATTTCATTGAACTGCACTGTCTTCACTATTTTTGACAAAGAGATATGTAAATCACTTGTTTCTTTTGGAGAGGATAATTTTCTCAATATCCTCAACATACAAGTCTTCTAAATAGGTAATAGAATAAGATACAATTGACACCAATGACAAAAAGGATATGTTGACATCAATGACAACACCGATTAGACACATATTTGTAACATTATCAATCTCAGACAAGTAGGATGTTGAGGACACATTCAAGAAAGATGTGAAGAAATGTAAGAAACAAATCAATGAAGGTTGGATGAAGCACAAGAGGTCAACTTTAACCAAACTTCCTTACACACTATATAGGAGTGATTTTCATGATGAGATTGGGGATTTGGTAACACTGTTGAGTAGAATCTATGGACTTCCCGCTACTTCTACCTTTGAGGAATGGATGTTTGCCCTTATTGAGGAGATAATACATGGAGATAAAAAAATTCCCTGGGCTCAAATCCTAAGCGACAACATGCATGAGGCCTTTGTGAATTTCAAAGGGAAAAAGACATTCAAATGGATTTCCTACGTTATTTATGCCTTGGCAAGGAGAAATGAATATCCAAGATTGTCCAAGATGGGAGAGGTTGGAAATGGGGACCAACAATTGAAAGTTAATGAATGCTATACCCAGCTAACTATCTCTTAATCATTAATTCATTACAAGAGAGTGAAGGATGCCTTCACTATACATATCTCCAGGATACTTCAAAATAGTGCTACACTAAGAATATCTCTTGAAGCCATGAATGTTATACAACAATATGGGAGATGGTACCTGCAGTTTTAGAAGTTTACCTATGTAAGGATTTAGGGTTTTACAGGTACACCATATAGGTAGCCTCGGTACCAAAAAGATAAGGTAGTGCTCCTTGAGCTGACTACGCAACTCCTCACCTATGCAGAGAGGCTGAAATATCTACATAGGGTCAATATTAAATTTCCAATTTTATTGGGTAAGGGTCACTATTCTTGTACCACCTTGGGAGTAGTAGAGCATTCAGACAAAGAACTACAATTGTTGAATGTTCATCTATATATAAGAAGGAAGCATTTTGATCCCATGGGACTATGGAAAGGTATGTTAGTAAGAAATTGTTTCATCGAGATCACCTAGAAGACTTCTGGGTAGATTGTGAAGAGATTAATGTCTCATATTATTGTTTGGAACCTCATATATTCATTCGTTCACACTATCAGCAGGAGTGTTTGGGCAATGATACAAGGTTTCATCGATATGGATATATCAGTGTGAGAACTATTGTCGGCGAAGCACTCTGATGTTACTCCGATGTTATCCATCATACCGATGATGTTTGGCATCGATGTGAGAACTGCTATCGGCGGGAGTTTGAAGTCCTTGGCCAATGTATGATGTCTCACCGATGGAGTTTGGTGAAGCTTTGGGCGTTGGCAAGAGGATGTTCATTGACAAAACTTAAAGTTCTCAGGCCGATGAACAGTGGTCACTCCGATGAAGGCTTTCTATAGGTGTCGATGAGACAAGGTTCATCAGAATAAGTGTTGATTGCTTTGCCGATAGTGATGGTTACCCCGATGAGCCTTTAACTTGTTATCATCGGCAACAAAATTACCGATGATGGTCTTATAGTTGGTTGGCGGTTATAAACTGAATTGTCCTCTACGACTTGATACATGTGGGACTAAAGGTCTCACTGGAATGTGAACAGTTGTGACGGTTGGCAGGTAACTACGATGAATCAGTTGGTTCGATTGGTTAGGGCAGAAGTTGAGAAACAGTTTTTCTGCTCTTGGAATCACATATAGAAATCTGATGATGTAGTCTATAAGAGGATTGATGATGACATTCGAATACATAGTTCATTCTGGAAATGTATAGTGAGGTAATGAACAGTGTATGTTTTTAAGAATTGATACCTGAGCCAAAGAACTGTGATCTTTATTGTATATTCAGTTTTACTGTAATAAAGATTGTTCTACTATGATTGTGGGTTTTTTACCCGAAAGGGTTTTCCCACGTAATACTGGAGTTTGTGTTGTCTATGTTGTCTATTTTGTTTCTCTAGTGTATTTATCTGATTATGTGTGTATTGAAAAGTTACCTGTCTACATTATCCCCTTAGAATTAACATTAGGGAAGCTATTTTTTGCACCTTTGCTTTCCTTACAAGTGGTATCAGAGCCTGGCCCGTTGTGTTATCCTTGTTGGTAGGTTGCATTTTTTGTGTTAGTTCAGTGAGTGGGAGTTCTGTAGAGGTCTATTCTGTTAAATAAGATGGCAACTACATCAGGAAAATAGACATTGAAAAGTTCAATGGCACAAACTTTGAGTTGTGGAAGATTAAGGCTGAAGATTTGCTGGTCGATAGAGATCTTTGGATTGCTATGTCTGGGGTTAAACCTACAAGCATGAAACAAGAAGATTGGGACCTAGCTGACAGAAAAGCCAGAGGACTGATAAGATTAAGTCTTGTGGATTCTATTCTATTGAACGTCCATGAAGAGAAGTCAGCCAAAGATTTGTGGAAGAAGTTGGGAGATATTTACCAGGGCAAGTCCTTGGTGAATAAACTGTTCCTCAGAAAGAAGTTGTATTCTCTGAAGATGGATGAAGGTGCATCTGTAGCAGACCATCTGAACACATTTAATCTGATTGTTGCACAGTTGACATTTGTAGGTGTAAAAATAGAAGAGGAAGACCGCTGTATGCTTCTATTGTGTTCTTTACCTGATTCATGGGATCAACTTGTGATGGCTATTGGAAGTACAACAACCATGTTTACAACTGAAGTGGTTGTTACCTCATTGTTATATGAAGAGATGCAGAGGAAATCTTCTGAGACAGCCAAAGAGGCCCTGTCTGTTCGAGGTAGATCAAAGGAAAGAGGCAAGAAGAAGGACAAGAAGTCTAAGTCCAAATCAGAGGGGAAATTAAAATCTCCTGGCAAAAAGTCCAAGGTGAAGTGCTGGAATTGTGGGCAAAAAGGACACATCAAGAAAGACTGCAAAGAGGACAAAAGAAGAAGAAGAACTTCTCTGACTCTGAGTCTTCATAGAGTGATGCTGATGCCTTCATTGCTGCTTTGGCAACGCCTGCATCTGAAGATGTTTGGCTGGTGGATTCAGGAGGATCTTTTCATATGACTTCTCACAGAGAGTGGTTCACAAAGTATGAACTATATGCTGGTGGAAAGGTGTTTCTAGCAAGTGATTCAACATTGGAAATTGTTGGCCAAGGTCGAGTCAGAATCTAGTTCTTGGATGGCAGAATAAAGGGAATGAATGGAGTACTACACATACCAGGTCTGGCTTGAAATTTACTTTCTGTTAGTAAGCTTAATGATGTTGGAGTGCAAGTTACTTTTGTGAATGGTGGCTGTAAGATGACTAGAGGTTCTATTATTCTGTCAAAGGGTGAATGCATTGGAACCTTGTATAGGTTAAATGCTAAACCAGTATGCTGTAATAGTGTCTCTGTAAAATTTGGAAAAGCTACTATTGTAACACATGATGTAAATTCTATGGAAGTTAAACTTCTTGCAGAGAAAACAATGCTCTAGCATCATAGACTTGGTGACATAAGTGAAAAAGGTTTAAAAACCTTGAAGAACAAAAACCTAGTAGATGGGCTGATTGATTGTAATCTGGAGTTCGATTTCTACGAACATTGTATATATGGAAAACAAAACCGTGTTTCTTTTTATTCTGGTTATTATAAATCTTTTGTTGTTTTGGATTATGTACATTTTGATGTTTTTGGTCCAGTTGATGTTCCTTCTTTATCTAAGTCAAGATACTACATATCATTTATTGATGATTATTCTCGAAGGGAATTTGTATATTTTTTGAAAAATAAATCAAAAGTGTTCAGTAGATTTAAAGAATTTAAAACTCTTGTGGAAAATCAGACTGGTAGAAAACTAAAATGCTTGAGAACAGATAACGATGGTGAATATTGTAATGCGGATTTTGATAAGTATTGTGTAGACCATGGAATTAAAAGGCATAAAACTACACCTTATACTCCACAACAGAATGGACTTGCTAAAAGGTTAAATCGATCATTGATGGAGAAAGCAAGAAGTATGTTGAGTTACGCTGGCCTTGAATAGAGGTTCTGGGCTGAGGCAATTGCTACAGCTTGTTACTTGCTGAATTGTTCTCCTACTTCAGCATTGATTGATAAAACACCTATGGAAGCATGGTCTGGTAAGAAGCCCTCTCTAAGACATATTCAAGTCTTTGGCTGTGAGGCATATGCTCATATTCCTGAGGTAAAGAGATCTAAGTTGGATAACAAGGCAATAAAATGTATCTTTATTGGCTATGGAGTCAGTGTTAAAGGGTATAAGCTTTGGAATCCTGAAACTGAAAAAGTAATTTACAGTAGGAATGTAATTTTTAGAGAGCTGAAACCTTTGGTTAGTATTTCTCAGTTGGAAAAGATAGAAGAGAAGAAAGAAAAGAGTGTTGTGAATATTCCTCTGACCCCTGTAAAAGAGGAACAACAACAAACACCAAGTGTAGATGTTTCAGATGTGAGTCCAAGTAGCTCTGAAGATTCAGATCCAGAGCAAGAACCTGAACTTGCACCTCAGCCTGTGAGGAGATCTACACGTGAAAGAAGATAACCAGATAGGTATGGTTTTTCAGTACTTGATTCAAGTTGTGCCTATGCTTTACTTACTGATACTAATGAGCCTAGGACTGTGAAAGAAGCTATTAGTTTACCTGATTTAGATTCTTGGTTGGAAGCCATGGATAGTGAAATGACATCATTGGAGAAGAATGGAACCTGGGATCTGGCACCCTTGCCTGAAGGAAGAAAACTTGTAGGCTGTATGTGGGTATTTAAGAAGAAATATGGTCCAAATGGTAGTGTTGATAAATACAAGGCAAGACTGGTTGCTAAGGGGTATTCCCAAAAGGAAGGTATTGATTATGGAGAAATGTTTTCTCCTATAGCTAAGCTGACATCCATTAGATTTCTGTTGTCACTTGCAGCAGCATATGATTTTGAAATTGAGTAGATGGATGTGACAACAACATTTCTTCATGGACACCTTGAAGAAGAAATTTATATTCCTAGCCAAAGCATTTTGTGGAAAAAGGTAAAGAACATCTGGCATATAAACTTAAAAAGTCTCTTTATGGTTTGAAGCAATCTCCCAGAATGTGGTATCAAAAAATTGATATGTATGTTTTATCCTTGGGATATGTGAGATCTAAATCTGATCATTGTGTCTATTATAAAACTGAAGGTGATCAGATTCTTATAATTGCACTGTATGTGGATGACATGTTATTCATTGGCAATGGTAAGGGGATGATCTCAGAATTAAAATCTCAGTTGTCCTTGAAATTTGAAATGAAGAATCTGGGGGCAGTGAAGTACATTCTGGGAATGGAAATCAAAAGGGACAGGTCTAAGAGAAAGATTTGGCTCAGCCAGAGCAAGTATATTACCAATGTTCTTGATAAGTTTCATATGTCTGATTCTAAATAGTTAGTTGTTGTAGTTTTGTAGGGAACGAAATTATCTGTTGAAGATTGTCCAGAATCTTCAAATGAATCTGACGACATGAAAAGAGTGCCTTACGCAAGTGCTGTTGGCAGTTTAATGTATGCAATGGTCTGTACCAGACCAGACATTGCCCAAGTAGTGGGAGTTTTGAGCCGGTTTATGGTGAATCCAGGCATATCACATTGGGATGCTGTGAAAAGAGTTATGAGATATTTGAAGGGAACTTCTGACTATGCTATTTGTTATCATGGAAACTCAAATGGATCTAAAAGATCTATCAGCATTCAGGGTTATGTTGATTCTGATTGGGTAGGGGACATTGACAATAGAAGATCTACCAGTGGATATGTATTCATGTTAAATGGTGGTGCTATCAGTTGGATGAGCAAGCGACAGGCTATAGTTGCTTTGTCCACAACAGAGGCAGAGTACATGGCAACTACTCGTGCATGCCAAGAAGCCATTTGGTTGAAGAGGTTGTGTTCTGATGATGGTTTTAATGCAGGGTAGATACAAATACATTGTGATAGTCAAAGTGTTATATGTTTGGCGAAAAATCCTACTTTTCATGCTAGGACAAAACATATTGATGTCCAATATCACTTTGTTTGTGATATGGTGGAAGACAGGAAGGTGAAGTTGGAAAAGGTTGACACTTTGGAAAATGTCGCTGATGGCTTAACTAAACCTGTGAGCAGAACCAAGTTCAAATGGTGTTCAGATGAAATGGGTCTTGGGGCCCATAATTCACAGTAATCGAATGACACCAAAAAGGTAGTAATAATATCTTCAATAAGTGGGAGATTGAAGAGATTAATGTCTCATATTATTGTTTGGAACCTCATATATTCATTCGTTCAAACTATCGGTGAGAGTGTTTGGGCAATGATACAAGGTTTCACCGATATGGATATATCGGTGTGAGAACTATTGTCGGTGAAGCACTCTGATGTTACTCTGATGTTATCTGTCATACCGATGATGTTTGGCATCGATGTGAGAACTGCTATCAGCGGGAGTTCGAAGTCCTTGGCCGATGTATGATGTCTCACCGATGGAGTTTGGCGAAGCTTTGGGCGTCGGCAAGAGGATGTTCATTGGTGAAACTTAAAGTTCTCAGGCCGATGAATGGTGGTCACTCTAAAGAAGGCTTTCTGTAGGTGTCGGTGAGACAAGGTTCATCAGAATAAGTGTTGATTGCTTCACCGATAGTGATGGTTACCTTGATGAGCCTTTAACTTGTTATCGTCAGCAACAAAATTGCCAACGATAGTCTTATAGTTGGTTGGCGGTTATAAACTGAAGTGTCCTCTGTGACTTGACACATGTGGGACTAAAGGTCTTGCTGGAATGTGAACAGTTGTGACGGTTGACAGGTAACTACGATGAATCAGTTGGTTTGATTGGTTAGGGCAGAAGTTGAGAAACAGTTTTTTTGCTCTTGGAATCACATATAGAAATCTGATGATGTAGTCTGTAAGAGGATTGATGATGAGATTCGAATACATAGTTCATTCTAGAAATGAACGGTGTATGTTTTTAAGAATCAATACTTGAGCCAAAGAATTGTGATCTTTATTGTATATTCAGTTTTACTGTAATAAAGATTGTTCTACTGTGGTGGTGGGTTTTTTACCCAAAAGGGTTTTCCCATGTAATACTGGAGTCTGTGTTGTCTATGTTGTCTATTTTGTTTCTCTGGTGTATTTATCTGATTATGTGTGTATTGAAAAGTTACTTGTCTGTGTTATCCCCTTAGAATTAACATTAGGGAAGCTATTTTCTGCACCTTTGCTTTCCTTACAGATTGTGTAGATGACTATGATGTAATAGGAATAAATTAATCCCAGTTGTCCTTAGAACGAATAAGGAGATTCTGTATCATACAAGTTCCAGACTAGGTGATAGAGGATGAAAATGTAGTTCAGAGAGGCCAATGGGAAGCATTTCTCAGTCAGCCTATCCCTCCTCCAAATTGGGCCAATGCAAAGGAAAGTTCATTAGATGAAGCAATGAGGAAGCCAATCAAACTCATTAAAATCTAGGTTAGAATCTAGATTGTAGTGTTGGCACAAATGGGAGTGGCACTTACTTACATAGAGGAAGATTCAGAAAAGGAATCAAGAGATGAAGAAGATCAATGTCTGGAAGAAATTAATGTAGAAGAATAGGAGGTAGTAAAAGACACTGATAGTGAAGAGCACATGCCTTTGGTAGAGAAAGGGAAAGCTAAGAAGACTATCCCCAAGGCACAGAAGAAAGACCCACCTCCTTCCATGAGGATAAGAGTAGCGAAGAGGAAGGATATACCTAGTGATAAAGGGGAGAGCTCAAAGGCTAAATGGCCAAAGGTACTAGCAACAGATGTCTCGACTACAACCCCTGCTGACTCCTCAACTGCTCCTATAGTTTTTCCTTCTCCATCTAGTACAACTATTTCCTCCTCTTCCCCACAAGTCTCCTCATCTATTCCCTCTACTCCAGACACAACATCCACATTACCTTCAATAACAACAAATGTGAGGATACCTAGCTCTTCTTCTTTAGTTACTTCCTCCACCATCATCCCTCCAATTTCCTCATCACTTCTTATCTCTACCATATCCTTACCACCTATTTCATCCATTTATGCCCCCACTTAGATGTCATTACCACCCATTTCCACAATCTTGGTACCTTCCTTTCCTCTACCATCACTTATCCTTTCTTCACCCATTGCTATCTCTTCCATGTCCTCTCTCCCTCCCATACCACCTTCACTAGGTTTTGCCTCATTTGCCAATTTATCCCATACTTACCTACCTTCCTTAGTTTCTCATTCTTTGTTAGCCACAAGTGATTATTTAACACATTCAATTATTTCCTCTTCAGAGTCTACCCCTTTAGTCATCCCACAACTACCCGGGATCGAAAAGGTATGTGCAGAATTAGAGTCCCAAGAAAAAAAGATAGTTGCTGAAATAACCACAACCATTGAGATACTTGAGGTGATTGACAGCCTGGTAGATAAAGGCACAACAGATGCAGTGTTGGGGATTGCTCAACAAGCCATATTGGAAAATTTACAAAATATTGAGCAATCAGATGATGAAAGAAATACTGGAGATAGGGCTGAATTGGAAATTCATGATGAATCACCTAATAAAGGAAATAGTCACATTGACTCTCCTAAAGATTCCTCCTCCTCAGCACCAAATTGGTTGTAGCAAAGGTTAGCAAATAAAGAACCATAGGTGGAAGTAATGAAATTGGATTTGGATACACTCTTGGCTAGAGTGGAAAAATTGAAGAAACAAAAGAAAGCAAAAATCTAATCTAGAATATATAAGGATGACACAGGATCTAGGATTGCAGAGGTAGTTGTCCCACCTACATATGATAAAAATGAAGTTAGAGCAGAAGACTATACTATTACAACTGTGAATCTAGGACCTGCTACAAGAGGACAAAAAATAGATGAATTCAAGGGGATAGTGTTCACAATTTTGGACCAAGTGAATAAAGATGAAATGACAAAGCAGTAGTTGAAACAATAGAATGAAGAGCTTGGAGCATGTATACAGTTCCTGATGAAGCCATTGAATTCTGATGGAGAACCAAGAGCAACTCCTATCCTACTTTCTAAAGAAGAATTGTCTAAATTTGATGATATCAAGACCACTGTTACAGGCACACATGAATGGTTCACAAAAGTGTTCAATGAAGGGTGCAAGGTAATATCTTTTGCATCCTTACTGCATAAGGATTTTCATCTATTGAGAGAAGAATGGGAAGATTTGCATGATGAATGTGAACCTTATGATGAATATTATTCCCATATGTTTTCAAGAGTACAAACTATGAGGAGATTATCCAAGGAGGTCCTTTTGACAGAGAATATTTTGACAAAGGATAGGTTAAAGAAACCTGAGGAATGTTATGAACATATGAAATTAATAAAAGGTGTTTTTGATAAAGTGAAAGATTCTTTCGGTACAACAAAGACCAAAATAATGGAGGTAATATATGAAATAAATGATACATTGAGGGATTGTATAAATATTGGTCTGAATGATTTGACCCTAATAGATGAGTAGTAGTGTACAGACAAGTTATATTAGGTTATTCATCACCATTGAACATGGTTGGCAAACTTGAAAATGTCAATGATCTCTGTGCTGCCTTTTTGGCGTTTAAGAGGGGAAGAAAATCAAGAGAAGTTATGTACTACAAATTTTTTACAAATATCGAGAGCCTAAGGTTTGGAGCAGATTACATCAAGGACCCAGACCCAGCAGACATCAACCCAGCTCTATCAGCACTAGTTGCATATAGTAATTAAAGGGTAGAAGAATAAAAAATTGATTTAGATGAAGATGAATAGTAGAATCACATGTGAATCTCGTCATTTGTAATTAATGCTATATTTGGAGTGTTGTGTGACCTTATTTTGTCTTTATTATGTCTTGGAAATTGACTTAGATTCCCTATGTACAACTTAATGGGTATTCAAAATGTCTAGATTCAATGTATTTGGGAGTTGTATTTTGTCTTTTTCCCACAAGACAAATGTTAATCCGAAAATACAATTTAGTTGTTGTAGTGCATTAAATGCCATGTAATCTGGACTGTCAATGTTGAGTTAATCTCCACCGTTCTTTTAAAAACTCACTATGGAGCCTCCTCTATATAAAGGGCTGCCATCTCTTTTATTGTAAGTCCTAATGGTGAATTGTTGACACTCTGCTGAATTTCTAATCAATACAAAAGCAATTTGCTATAGTTTCTTTTAAGAATTTGTCTCTTTGTGTTATCATTTTGGTTTCATGGTTCACATCTTGATCTACTAATTAGTTTACTGTGTTTTGCAATGTTAATGATTTATTGAAGGTATTTGATGAATGTTCTAAGTCCATGCTATTAGTTGCTTGCTGACTGTAAGTGGTTGTGCATAGTTAGCCTGGAGTGTTATTTTGTGCTAAGTTCACTTGTATTACATTAGTTAAATCATTCTAGCAGTCAAGTATTTAATAAATGTAATTTGAAAATCTTAAGGCTCCATAGAAGATAACATCATTTTGCTGCATTGTTGTAGCAATCTATTAGCTTGGCAACACAGAAAGTGGTTTAATTTTAGAATGTTTGTCTACCATCCATAAGCTTTGCATTGTGAATATCACTTAGGACTTCTTTCTAACCCTTACTCTTTTGCACTTTCTTTTACAAAAAATCATTAGATTTAGGTTTTCAAGTAGCACCTATATTCTAAATTTGTTGAAAGAATCATAGGGTTTCTGCATTTCCATTGACATTACCTTTACAAACCCTATCATTTCATGTAAGACCCCTTGTTGGCACAACTAAACATACCAACTAAGTCATTCCTACAAGCTAAGACCTAGTTGTATTATCCTTGGGGTAGACCTATCTTGGATAGGATACCTATTTCAAGAGAGGTGATATACTTGTATTTCATCTACGTTGTTGTGTGCTAAAAACACCATCAACAAGTATCAGATCCAAGTTCCTTTAAAGGAAGGTTAACCGCTTGAGGAAGGTTTTGGATGGCACTTAATGGATCTAGGAAGATACCTAGGTTTGATGGAACAAATTATGCTTTTTGGAAGCTAAGGATGGAAGCCTATATCAATTCTCTAGGGTGTGGTGTTTGGGAATTTGTCAAGACTAGTTACACTATTCCTTCTACTACTCCTATAGACTCAAATGAAGTTAAGAAGTGTGATAACAATGCCAAGGCAAAGTTTTCTATCATGAGTGGGTTATCTAATTCAAAACTTTCAAAGGTAATGAGTTGTGGTTCTGCTAAAGAAGTTTGCATTAAACTTGAAACCATTTATGAAGGAGATAAGAAAGTAAAGAAAGAAAAGATGCAAATATTCAAAAGCAAATTTGAGACCCTAAAACTAACAGAGGATGAAGACATTGTTGGATATATGCTTTGGGTGAATGAAGTGGTCAATGGGATCACAGGTCTTGGTGGCAAAGAGGAAGATGATGAAATTGTGAAGAAGGTTCCGAGATCTCTTCCCAAATCTTATAATCATAAGGTATCTACTATTGAGGAGAATACAAACTTGGATACATACACTATAAACAAATTGTTTGGTACCCTTATTTATTTTGAAATGAGAGAGTTTGGCAGTGATGCTCCAAAGAAAGAAGTTGATTTCAAAGTCAATATGAAGGCAAACAATGAAATTGTTGATGAATATGAAAGCCCTGATGAAGTTGAAGCAAATTTTGTGAGAAGACTAAAGAAAGGCACTGGAAAATAGAATGGTAAGTAACCTTTCAAATGTTTCAATTGTGAAAAGGTTGGTCACTTTCCTTCTAAATGTCCTTTTAAAGAATCAAGCGATAGTAACAAGAGAGACAAGTTCAAAAGAAGTTTGTATTCCATAGAGAGTAGTTGTTCCTCACAAGATGAGGCTCATGATGATTCAAATGATGAAACATTTTTCAGGGCCTTGAGTGTTGGTGAAAAAAGGATGATGTTGGAAAATGTGAGAAGACTGATGTCTTGCAAATAGACCAAAACAATGATAGATCAATGGTTGTATGGATTGCCTTTCATGCAAGAGAAGAAGCCAAGACTTGGGTAATTGACAATGGTTTCTTAAATCGTATTACTAGTGATGAGGAGAAGTTTATCAGCCTTGAGAAGTGGGATGGTGGAGTTATCAAGTTTGGTGGTGATGAGTCAACACAAATCTATGGAAAGGGTTCTATAACTATTTATGGGAAGAATAGGATTGAGGGTGTCCTCAATGTTAAAGGACTAAATCACAATATTCTCAATGTCATTCAGATGTACAGAAAAGGTTACAATCTCACCTTTCATGCCAAAGGCTATGAAATCAAGAAGGCAGGGTCTGGAAAACTAGTTGCAGAAGGTATCAAGTCATATGGTGATAGCTATCATCTGAGGAAGGTAAATGGAAGAACATGTTTGTTGGCTCAATCCAGTAAGTGTTGGCTATGCCACAAAAGAATGGGACACAACAATTTTTATAATATGGTAAGGATTAGCTCTACTCATGTAGTGAGAGACATGCCCAATATAATCAAGCGTGCAAACACAATATGCAAGGAATGTCAAATGTGAAAGAAGACAAAGAAAAGTTTAAAAAGAAAGGAGTATTCTTCTTCAATGCCATTGGAGCTGATTCACACTAATCTATGTGGCCCTATAAGAGTAAAAAGTTGACAAGGTGAGGGTTATTTTATGTTGCTCATTTATGATTATTCTAGAATGACTTGGGCTACTTTCTTAAGAGAAAAATCAAATGCCCTTGATAAATTTAAGGTATTCAAAGATATGGTTGAAAATGAAATGGATGCTAAGATCAAATGTTTAAGGACTGATAGAGGAGGTGAGTTTACTTCAAATGAATTTGAAAAGTTTTGTGAAGATCATGGTATTAGGAGATATCTGTTAGCTCCTATGACACCTTAGAAAAATGGGGTGGTTGAAAGGAAGAATAGGACTATGCAAGAGATGTCAAGGGCAATGTTGAAAGATGTAGATTTGCTTGATATGTACTGGAAGGAAGTAGTTCACACTATTGTCTATCTAATTAACAGGGTTCAACTGAGGGTCAATAGCACTAAGACCCCTTATGATCTATGGTATGGAAGACCTTCCACTATTAGATACTCCAAGATCTTTGGCAGCAAATGCTATATTAGAAGAGATCAAGAAGACCTAGGAAAGTTTGATTCAACAAGTGATGAAGGAATCTTTCTTGGTTACTCAACTAGAAGCAAGTTCTATAGATGCTACCACAAAATATTAGGGAATATGATCGAACGAAAAAATGTCAAAGTATATGAAGACTTGTATCAGATCTCACAAGATTTAGAGGACTCTCTATCTGATATATTTCCATGCATTGAAGAAGAAGAAGAAGTGAAATAAGAAAAGGAACAAGAACCAGAGCAGATGCCTAATTGATGCAATACAAACATCACCAACTCTCCATTATGGGGCTTAGTTCACAACAATGGGTTCAATTAAGCAATTTCAATCAGTTTCACCTATCCTCTTCACAAGGCAAACTCCCTTCTACAAGGCTCAATTTGTGTTTTTGGACTTTCCAAGCCCAACAAGGCTTCCAATGGCTTTACCTCACCTCAATTTCTCAAACCAAACCAGACCAAACCCTCAACCAAGCTCTCAAGCTCCAACTATTGTCTGTTCCTTCACAAGTCATCCAATTCCTTCTAGCCCTTTTTCAAAGGCTTTTTCAACATAACTCCCACAATACTACACCAAACTAGAAACCAAAAGGTGTTTTAGATACCCATTATGCATGTACTTAACATATCTTGAAACTAGCCATGGTTATTTTATAAAGTATCATCCAAAAAATGATTGTCCCGCTACTCAAAAGAGGCAATTAGCCATGTTTTCCAAAGGAAGTACCCTTGAAACTCCTCACCAGCCCTAAATTTTCATAAAAATTCCTTTGTCATCCTTCAAAACTACTAAATCAATAGGTTTTATGGCTTGGAACCTTCATTATAACCCTATCTTGCAAAATCCCTGTGTTTAGGCCTTTTTAGGCTTGTTCAAGGAGGGTTTAGTGAAAATCCATACTCTAGGCCTTCAACACCTTGACCAATTCTTCAAACACATTCAAATACACCTACACATGCTCAAAACACCATCATCCAACCTTTCCCATCCCTATTTCACCAAACCCTAGCAAAAAACCACCATTATCACTTGAAAAAACACACAAATTTGCCCTAGGCATCACTCCAACACCTAACCATTTATCTCCTCTACCTTCTAGACCATGAGAGCACCTAGACTACCATGGAAGGATTCATTCTATCAATTTACAGGCCTTGACAGTAGGTGGAATGACTTAGAACATCATTTTACCCCAATCAAACCCTTACTCTGCCCCTATACAAGTTGTCTCAGAAAAATACCTCTAAAATCTGTAAATCTTGATGAAATTTCACAAAACCTAATGCAAATGAAAGATAACTCCATGCTCTACCTTCTCAAATTGATTTCATAGTACAAAGATGTTGTACAGGCCTATACAAAATGTAGGAACAACAAGTTTTTCAGGAAATTACAGAAAACAGAGCTTTTTATTCGAATTTGTTCTTCAACAACATCTCCTTGAGGTATGGGAGGATATTTAAACATTTTTTACAACTATTCTCAATAGTTTACAACTACCCATGATCATTTGATCCCCTTCCCAATACATTACTTGTTAAGTTGCAATGCAACTCTTACATTGTTTAACATTATTTGACAAAGTAAGACTTAAAAACCCAAGAATTGGTCCATATTGACCTTATTACATTGTGAATGGTCTAATTATACCTTATTGAAGACAACAATGACTCAAAAGCACCCTAGACTCAACATAAGACCTAAGTTGCATAAGATGGCTTGGTGCTCCTGCACCATACACCCGGTGAAAAGAAATTCCAAAGTCCCCTTTGAGGACTGTATGCCATCAAACCATGTTGCCCTTGATCATACCATGTCCACCAATTTTCTTATCTACCTAGTGACTCCTTCAAACTTCCATCATTTCTGCCATTGAACTGATTCCTTTCTTGAGTGTACTATCCTCCTCCTAATGGTTGTTGTTTGTGTGTTCTTCCTTTAGGAAATGTTGCTAAATTTGCTTGAATGTCTATCATTAGATCTGTACCAACTGTCATCTACCTTGTTCCTGTAACATATCTATCTTCATACCATTGTCCTTGCCTTTCTACTTGACTTGCTTCATCCTTTCCTCTGGTATTATGCATCAGATTCACTGTCCTCAAAACCTTTTCATTTTTAGACCTATATACCACTAGGTTGTCAATCTTGGTAGCATCTTCCCTAATAGGAATTGACTACCCCTCAGCCTCTATAGCAACTATAGGACATAATACTATCCCTACCAGAATTTCATCAACTTTCTTTTCCAACCTTGAAGCATTCTTCCAATTTAGTACCTTAACATTTTCAAGCCTTGAAGTGGCTGCAACTACTATCCCGCTTTCTTCCTCTTTGTTTACAAACTCCTTCTTGCCAAATACAATCACCTTTGCTGCCTTAGATTGATCATCAACACTTCCTTGCAATGGAATTAGTGTAAAACTATTCCCTTCATGGCTAATGTGATAATAATTGCTTCTACAATCATACATTACTTGTTTGTCATATTTCCATGGTCTTCCAAGTAAGACATGACAACAATTCATAGGTACAACATCACAAACCATTTTGTCCTTGTAACCACCAATACTAAACTCAATCACTGCTTGCTCACAAACTAAGATGGATTGGTTATCATTCAACGAAGATACCATATATGGTGCTTCATGAGGTATTCTATCTAGTTTCAATTTTTCTACCATTTCTTGAGACACCATATTATCAATTGAACCTGAATCTATGACTACTTGGCATACCTTACCCTTGGATTTACATGTAGTCCTGAATAGAGCTCTCCTTTGTAGTGGTACCTTCTATTTAGATACCTTCAACATTTGTCTTCTCAACATCAATGTTTCTCCTACCTCTGGAGCAACAACATAGCTAGAGGAATTTGAACTTTCACATTCTTCTTCTTGGACTATTTGAGCCCTCCTTTCACTTCTCCTCTCTCCACCACTTGATGTAGATCCTTGTTTCTCATGACACTTGAATGATGGATGTCCAAACTCATTGCAATTGTAGCACCTTCCTGAAAATGTATTTAAACTTTTGCCTCCACCAAATCTACATCTTGGACCTCTGAAACCTCCTCTTTGATCTGCCACTTGTTCCTTGTTTTTGTTTGTGTCTTCTTGTCCTTCAAAGGATTGCCTTGAAGTAGGGAATGCTCCTCTCCCTCTTACATTGCTGCCTCTGCATCTCATAGACTTATCTTGTTTCCTTTTCAACTTCTCTTCCACTCTAATGGCCATTTGAAAACATTCTTCAACCGTCTTTGGATTTGCCACAACCAATTCATCTTGAATATTGAATCTTAAACCACCAAGGTATCTAGCAACCTTTTCAACCTCATCTTCCATTCTACCTTCTCTTATGGTTAGCTTATAGAATTCATCAGTATATGTCTTAACATCTAACTCTTTTTTCTTCAACCCTTGAAGTTTTTTATATAATTGAATAGCATAATCCTTAGGAAGAAATTTACCTTTTATCCTTGCTACCATCCTATCCCATGAAACTATTCTTGCCTTTCCTTTCTTCCTCCTCTTTGATTGCTCATAGTCCCACCATAAAAGTGCATGTCCTTTAAGCTTGGTCCTTGCTATTTTCTCCCTCTGATCTTCTGGAACATTTTCACATTCAAAGTAGTTATCCAAAGATGCAATCCAATCTAGAAGCTCCTCATCATCCAAACTCCCTCCATACATGGGTAACTCAATCTTCACCTTATGTTTATCATCCATCACTACTCTTATCAGCTTGGTTATCCTCTGTTCCTAAGGGTCTATTTCTTCCTCACCCCCTGCTTCTAGGAACTCTTCCTCTTCCTCTTCATCACTTGTATCTTCTACCATAATTCCTCTTTTCTGATTGGTTTCAAGGGCTTCAAGTCTAGCCAACATAGAATTATAAGACTCCTACAATCTATCATTTCTCTCTTTCACTTCTTGTAACTCCCTAGCAGTGGCATTGCTCTTTGGAGGCATCTTGTCCTCTCAAATTCCAACAAACTTCAACCAATCACCTTCAACCTGTAACAAGTTTCAACTTCTTCCCAAACAAATTAGAACCTAAGCTCTGATACCACTTTGATGCAATACAAACATCACCAACTCTCCTTTATGGGGCTTATTTCACAACAATGGCTTCAGTTAAGCAATTTCACTCAGTTTCACCTATCCTCTTCATAAGGCAAACTCCCTTCTACAAGGCTCAATTTGTGTTTTTGGACTTCCCAAGCCCAAAAACACTTCCAATGGCTTTACCTCACCTCAATGTCTCAAAATAAACTAGACCAAACCCTCAACCAAGTTCTCAAGCTCCAACTGCTGTCTGTTCCTTCACAAGTCATCCAAATACTTGTAGCCCTATTTCAAAGGCTTTTTCAACATAACTCCCACAATACTACACCAACCTAGAAACCAAAAGGTGTTTTAGATACCCATTATACCTCTATTTAACATATATTAAAATTAGTGATGGTCATTTTGGAAAGTATCATCCAAAAAATGACTATCCCGCTGCTCAAAAGGGGCAATTAGCCCTATTTTCCAAAGGAAGTACCCTTGAAATTCCTCACCAGCCCTAAATTTTCATAAAGAGTCCCTAGTCATCCTTCAAAACTACTAAATCAATAGGTTTTATGGCTTGGAACCTTCATTATAACCCTATCTTGCAAAACCCTTGTGTTTAGGCCTTTTTAAGCTTGTTCAAGGAGGGTTTAGTGAAAATCCATACTCCAGGCCTTCACCACTTTGACCAATGCTTCAAAAACATTCAAATACACCTAAACATGCTCAAAACACCATCATCCAACCTTCTCCATCCCTATTTCACAAAACCCTAGCATAAAACCACCATTGTCACTTGAAAAAATACACAAATTTGCCCTAGGCATCGCTCCAACACCTAACCATTTATCTCCTCTGCCTTGTAGACCATGAGAACACCTAAACTACCATGGAAGGAGTCATTCCACCAAGTTACAGGCCTTGATAGTAGGTGGAATGACTTAGAACATCATTTTACCCCAATCAAACCCTTACTCTGCCTCTATACAGGCTGTCTCAAAAAAATACCACTAAAATCTGCAAATCTTGATGAAATTTCACAAAACCTAATGCAAATGAAAGCTAACTCTATGCTCTACCTTCTTAAATTGATTTCATAGTACAAATATGTCATACAGGCTTGTACAAAATGCAAGATCAATGAGTTTTGCAAGAAATAACAAAAAATAAAGCTTTTTATTCAAATTTGTTCTTCAAAACTTATTCAACAACCTCTCCTTGAGGTATGGGAGGCTATTTCAACATGTTTTCCAACTATTCTCAATGGTTTACAACTACCCATGACTGTTTGATCCCTTTTTGAATACATTACTTGTTAAGTTGCAATGCAACTCTTACATTGTTTAACATTATTTGACAAAGCAAGACTCAAAAACCCAAGAATTGGTCCATATTGACCTTATTACATTGTGAATGGTCTAATTAGACCTTATTGAAGATAAAAATGACTCAAAAATACCCTAGACTCAACATAAGACCTAAGTTGCATAAGATGGCTTGGTGCTCCTGTACCACTAATACTCCTGCAAATTATGTTAAGAAGAACCACTCAGTAGATAAGATCATTGTAGATAAGAATGAAGGTGTGTAGACAAGGAGAAGGTTTTCTAAGACACATGAGCAAGTAAACTTGTGTTTGTTATCAAAAGTAGAACCCAAAACCTTTGGTGATGCTAGCAAAGATGATGGATGAATAAAAGAAATGGAAGAAGAACTGGACCAGATAGAAAAGAATGAGACATAGGAATTAGTTTCTAGACTAGCCAACAAAAATGTCATAGGAACAAAGTGGGTGTTCCAGAACAAGATGAATGAAGAAGGTGAAGTTGTGAGGAACAAAGCAAGACTAGTGTGTAAAGGATACTCACAAGTTGAAGGCATTGATTTTGAGGAGACTTTTGCTCTCGTAGCCAGGATGGAGACAATCAGAATGTTTCTTGCCCTTGCTGCTCATAATAACTTTAAGGTATATCAGATGGATGTTAAGTCAACATTCTTGAATGGTGATCTAGAGGAAGCGGTTTATATTGAGCAACGAGATGGTTTTCTGATATCTAAAGATCTGGGCATGCTGTGCAGACTCAAAAAGGATTTTTATGGTCTCAAGCAAGCACCTAGGGCTTGGTATGCTAGATTGGACAAGTACTTACTTCAATAGGGCTTCAAGAAAGGTACTACAAATAGTAATTTTTACATCAAGGAAGAAGGAGATATGATATTGATAGTTGCAGTATATGTTGATGATATCATATTTGGTGGAGATGATGATATGTGTAAGAGGTTTGCAAAGGAGATGTAAAAGGAGTTTGAGATGTCTATGATTGGTGAGATGTCTTTCTTCCTTGGACTTCAAATTACTTAGCTAGATGATGGTATTTTATTTCTCAAGCTAAGTATGTAAAAGAGTTGTTGAAGAAGTTTGGTATGGAGGATTCAAAACTAGTGAGTACTCCCATGGTCACTGGATGTCACTTGAGTAAGGATGATGAGTCTCCAGAGATGTATTAGACTTCCTATAGATCTATGATTGGAGGATTGTTGTACCTAACTACTTCTAGACCTAATATTATGCATGTAGTATGTGTGGTTTCTAGATATCAATACAATCCCAAGAAAATACATAAGAAGGCAATGAAAAGAATATTCAGATACTTGAAAGGAACTCTAGATTATGGCTTATGGTATCCAAGATGTAATGACTTTGATTTGAGTGCCTATACTGATGCTGATTGGGCTAGTTGTGTTAATGATAGAAGAAGTACAAGTGGTGATGCTTTCTTTTTAGGAAGCATATTGGTTTCATGGTAGAGAAAGAAGCAAGATTGAGTGTCCTTAACAACTGCAAAGGTAGAGTATATTGCAGCAACATCTTGTTGTACACAAGTGTTGTGGATGAAGCGAACCCTAAAGGACATCAAGGTATTTTATGATGAGCCTATTCCTATTTTGTGCAAAAATACAAGTGCTATCAATATTTCAAAGAATCTAGTGATGCATTCTAGAACCAAGCATATAGCAATCAGGTATCACTTTTTGAGAGAGAAGGTTGTAGAAAAGGAAGTAAAGTTGGAATATGTTCCAATAAAGTATCAGATTGTAGATATTTTCACAAAGGCTCTTGCAAAGGATACTCTTGAGGATCTCTGGCAAAGGTTAGGGGTAATTCCCCCTCCTTATTTTTGCTAAGATGCATAGTGGTGCATTTATCCAAGGGGAGTGGTTCATGTTATATCTTTTTTCCTGGATTGATGGTTGCTACCTCTCAGGGGGAGTAGGTAGTGGTTGCTAATGGTAGAGGGACTCTGTTTATTGCAAGAAGTTATGCCCTAAGGGTGAATAAGTTTCCCTTTGTCCTTGATGTCAAAGGGGGAGAGTGTGCAGGTATTTGTTGCCATCAATACTAAAGGTGGATATTGTTACACATATGGTTCCTAAGGTTGTCATTGATATCAACACTGTCACAAGTTTGTCATTGATGTCAGCACTATCATGGTTGTGTGATGGTGTTCATGGTTGGATGTCATGTCCTATCCAACAGAGAAGATACATTTCTTTGTCGGATGTCATGTTGAATATAATGAGGTTACTGAAGTTCATGGTTGGATTTTATGCCTTGATCAATGCAGAGTTGAGTATGAAGTTATATTAATATGGGAATTAGAACCATCAAGAAGACATATTAAGATGGGAATTAGAAGCATCAAGAAGATACATTAATATGGTAATTACAAGCACTAAGATGATCAGATTACCAGAAGGGTGTTTTGCGATTGACTTTTTGAAGACAGTGTTGGATCTAAAGAAGACATTTTCTATATAGTAATGGAATGCTCCACATTAATCCACAATTGTAGTTATGGCTATGTGGTTCTTGAAATATGTTTAGGGTGTTGTGAAGGTGATAATTCCAAAGTTTCAGATCATTTGTCCTTCCTCTGTGAAAGTTATGCATGATAGAGTACCGACATGTGTTCTGACAAAGTAAGGTAGTGTTGAAGGCCTGTTGGAATGCTCTACATTTCTCTGAATGCGAATGTTTGCCTTTATAATTTTATGGACATGTTTATTGATGTGATTTACATGCTTTCTTACAGTTTCAAGTTTCTTGGTGATCCACAAGCTTAGTTTTTCAATGACAGTATGTTGCAGTGTGTTCCCGATGACTTATTGTTCTCAGAGTTCATGGTTGAAGATGTGTGGCACAAAAAAATTGATGTGTGGAGGTAAAGGAGTGCTTGGAGATGTTGTATGAGGACCCTATAGACTCATCTAGAAGATTTTCATGAAGATCTTTCTTGTTTCTAGTACCGCACAAGATTTTCAAGTTGTTGTGGCCATTATGCTTCAAGTTTCATATGTCTTTGCTTAAGGCTATTGTATTTTCAAATGAGCAGAGTTTGTAGTTGTAATTACTTGTTGTTTGATGCTATGAAGGATGTTTTGTACTCAGTTATGTAAGTGTTGATGTCTGCAAGGCATGGGTCTTCTACTGGTGTAGCATGTAGTCTTGTTTAGGACTTGTCCTCTACACGTTTCAGGTTGTGTGTAGTTTAGCCAACTTGTAAATGTAATTTTCATGTTGTCTCTATCCAAGAAACAATGTAATTAATGTAATATTAAGTATAAATTGTAAATCAAATCGAGTTAGATGAGGTGCAATTGCAATGTGATTGATAAGGTTCACAAGCAAAGGAAAAAACACAATTAATGCATTATGATGTGCGACTGAAGGAGAAAGAGCAGAAGTTGTAGAATTTGTCCTGATTGATCTTGAAGACATTTTTGTAATAGGAAAGAAGTGAAGAGTGTGCCTACTTAATTCAATTATTGGAAGAAGTAGAATAGCAATCATCAAAGGTGTGAGCTTCATTGTCAGTTTCTTAGGTAGTAGAGAGACTGTCATACTGTAATTTTTTCTAAGTGTGTTCTCAATTTAGGGAGTAGTTGCTTCCTTGGGAGTGACTCTAAAGCAAAGATTTTAGGGAGTAGTAGCTTCCTTGGGTTGTATCCCTAAAACAAAGTTGTTATTTTGAGCTTCATATATTGTGAGTTAATCCTCAATGTGGTTTTTCCCTTCTAGGCTTTCCATGTATATCTGGTGTTATGTGTTGATGTAGCCTCAATCCATTTATTCACTATTTTTGTTTGACTACCAGTTTGTGGATGGTATCTCATACCTAAAGTGAGCTCTGTACCTATTAGATGAAATAATTCTTGGGTCATCCCACAATAATGGGTTACACTTTTTGGCCAAACTTGACATTGAAATCAACATTTTGAACTAAATCTTCACTTTCTGACACCTATAGCCACTAAACCGTTAGGAATTTGAAGATGATGCGAACTAGTGATTTGTGAGATTTTGTTTGTAGATTCTAAATATATTTTTTTTAAAAAATTAGAGTTAAATTGTAAAAAATTTTGCATCTCCTTTGATAACTAGTTTTTAATAGTAAACAATATTTTTTACAGTGATGTGTATTTTGTAGCACATAAGTTTTTTTTACAAAGGATAAAATTCTAATTATTTTGAATTTAAATTGGTAACACTGATATATAGGGCATGCATTTGGTTTCATAATGTTTTGTTGAATATATTTTTTTAATTAAGTTTTGAAGTCAAACCAATTATAATTTAGACATAGGCGTATTCCGTAAAACATAAATTTTTCTATATGTATCAAAATTTAATTTTTCTTTTTTTGTTGAAACAAGGACATCAATACCTAGTGCATCAATATTTTTTAGAACTTTTTTTTCACTAATTTACTAATTTTCCATGTGTGTAGAATAGAGAACTTGATGTTCGGTGAAAAACCTACATTCACAAGAAATAAAAAATAAATATAGTAATCAAGTTAAATATATTTAAAATTATACTTTTTGGGAAGCTTATAATAAGGACTACATACTTACAAAACATAAATTTTAAATGAATTCATTTGATCCCCCAAAAGGTAAATCAAAAGTGGTTTTTTATCAGCATTTTGATAGGTGTAGAGGAGACTCCATTATAGGTATGGTTTAAAACTAGTGGGGTTCTATCCAAGGGGGTTTGAATCTAAGAGGGTTTGATTAAACCCTCTTCAATTAAAATCATTTAAATGGAACTTTTCAAGTCTTAAATCATTATATTTTCTAAAAATATGTGATTTTAGAAAAAAAAATCAGGATGTCCTAGAAAGTGTAACCCATTATTGTGGCAGCACCCTCTTGCCAAAAGGAATTAAGAAATTTACTCTCTATGTCACTAACAATGTTATTGGGTAAACCATGCAATCTAAATATTCCTTTGAAAAACAAATCTACCACTTGGGCTACCTTAAATTCTGAGGAGATAGAAAAAAGTGTGCATAGTTAGTCAATCTATCAACCACAACATCAATTTAATATTTACCTTGTACCTTGGGAAGTCTTGTGATGAACTCCATAGATATATTCTCCCATTTATTTTCAAGAATTGGTAGTGCTTGAAATAGTCTTGCTGGAAAGATTTGTTCCCCTTTGCTCTATTGGAAATTCATGCATTCTCTAATATACTTATGAACATCCTCTTTCAGCCCTTTTCATGAAAATATTTCATGGGTATTGTAAGACTTGTAGTACCCTTAGTGTCCTATTAAGGGTGTATCATGAAAAGCCCTCAATATCTCCTTTATTTTGGATTCAGGCACTAAAAAAGATTATACTTTTGTAAAGGATAAGCCCTTCCACCACTATCTACCTATCATATTTCGCCATCTCATAAAGTATTGTTACCAATTTTTCACCTACAGCTCAAATTGGTAGAGCTGAAATAGTTTCATTGTATTTAAGGTGAAACATTCTTAACATATCTCTGCTATGTCTAACCATTCCATAACAGAAAATAACACATTCAACTTGTCATTTAATGCTTGTAGCATAAAGGAGATTTCATGGATGATAGGAAGCTATTTCATTTTATATGGTAATATTTTCATTCATTTTACAAAAGGGATCAGTACAAAACTGCATAAGTGTTGTAATTATATTCATTGGAAAGAAAGAAGTGATCAAATGTCCCACACAAGCCATGGGAATAGCTGAACCAATACAACATAAGAAATATACTATGCATCTAAAGATAAAGAAAGGAAAAGAGCATATAAGAAGAGGTATATCCATCATTGCCTGATTAAGGTCTTGACTTGGTCTTCATGGCAGCTTGCTCCTCCTTGCTCCCAATCTTTGAGTGAACCTATATCATGATGAGAGGAGTTGTTATAGCTCTAGACATGAGTCTTCCTATGTGCCTATCAACAAAAGTATAATACATTGCCCATGTTGCACTGAATCAGTTGATAAACATCAAAAATATGCAAAAGAGCTTGGAAAAAGAAACATCACAAGAGCATTCAGCTTTACTATTTTTTATCTAATGTGTTCGTTCATTGTACAGGCATAGGAGAAATCATGTTTCTGATCCATTTATAAAGACATCATAGCATGTGGTACAAAAATGGGCTCCCACAAGGGTTGAGACCAACATGCTGCCCTTAAGCCTTAAGAAGGGTATGATATATGCAAGAAACTTATAGATTTTTCAAGTAAAACCATTTCCTGATTGAAGATCAATTCACAAGGTAACACTATTCATTTGTGATCTTTATGCAAAGGAACCATCAAAATGTATAAGGTTGCAAAGTTAATGCTATGCTGTCATTCATTGAACTGTACTAGTTGTCCCTCATTTCATCAAAAAAGTATAAGAAGTGAATGTAATACAAATGAAGGAAATGGAACTAAATATAGCTTTCAGATTAAAGGTGCTTACAATCACAGTCAGCATTCCATTTTCTTTCATCTGGTGAATACAAATGGAGTAGTAGTTTCAAAAACTTCTATACATAAACCATGCTCAGATGGTATCAAATACACTTATAATGCCAAATACATTATGATCATATGCCATTGTAATAAAGCAACAATAAGATTTTTGTCGGAATCCTTTTTTCTTCTTAACCCATAGAATGACAAGTGAGTCATAAAGTGCAGTCATAATACAGCAAAAACAATCACATTAAGAGTATGACAGCCATAAAAAGGCTTTGAAAGAGGAATACAAGTGAAGAGGTAAATACATAATGAGGTGAAATGTCTTTTATTTCCGTTGAAAAGATAAACAATATGTATTTCTTTCTACTATACAATGAAGCCACATGTGCACTTTTGAAGGCAAATGAACAGAATGCAATGGTGAGCCAAGGGTTTTGAGCCATATTGATGAAAATATAGAAAATAAGTGAAACCCAATTTATGTCTTCATAATTTGTGGCGTGGGAGTCTTCTTGACTCACAAATGACCAAACCCACATAGATTTGCATAAAGAAACCACAAGTGCAGAAAATATAGGGGTATTCGAGTTTATTCCAACATGGGAAACACTCAGAAATATAGTCGAAGCCATGGCCTTACATACATGAGAAGCATCTATCTCTTTTCCACGTTTAGGAAAATGAGAGGAGTTTGAAGTCGTTCAAGCATTAAAACAAAATCAGAAATATATATCAAGCTGCAACTATAGAATACATAAGGGTTTCAGAAGTAGTTGTATGAAAAAACAAAATACTTTGTAATTTTTAAGCTCGAATCAAGCTTGTTCATACAGAAAATAAAAGAAGGATACAGAGTTTAAATAATGAAATCTTACCCACTATTTGTTGTAGAAGATGCATTCAATACCATAATGTTGAAGCTTCAGAAATGCTTCAATAGCGGCCTCATATGCAGAGTAGAAATCAACAAGTGAAACCAGAGATAAAATGCATCATAAATGCATTATGGCCATGACTTAAAAGCCATAAAATTGTGTTTGTAATGGAGAATATGGTTCAGTTTTGTGCCAAAAAGACTTACCCTGCAATCTCCTATAAAAGTCTTCAAGAAAATACTTTGAAATAGCAAGAAATGGAAAGTTTCAAGCTTCAAACCCTAACTCAATGGTGGCCAACAGCATAGCTATTTCCTCTAAAAGATAAAGTGTGAAATGAGGCCGAAAAGTTAGGGATCAAAGTTTTTTTCAGGGCTTTCATAAGTTACCCTAATTTGAATATGGGATTTTTATCACATATTTTCAAAAATCAAATGCCCACTAATACCTTCGTGGTATTGTATTCACCTTTGCATATATGCCTAGGCTTTATGCCCTAGATTTGTTTTACAACCTTGGGAATAAATTCAACCTTAGGATATTTTATGATTTTTATAGAAAATCAAAATGCTCAAATAGAGAGGTATTTAATACTTGGCAAAAATTTCATCAAAACCATACTTGTGTTGTATTTCTTGTGAAAAAAAACAAATCAAACCCAATCGGCCTTTCTTTCTATTTTTAAAAAGTTAAAACTACAAAAAATCATTCTAAAACATTATTAAAAGCAATTTCCTTATAAATTGCTTTAATAATTGTTGTTTAAATGCAGTAAAGAAAAGCAAATATAGAAAAATCTTTCCTTTCTGAGTTTGATCTCTTTTGGGTGAAATAGGATAAAACTTGGCAAACTGGAGTTTCTATTTCAATTTCTAGCCAAGTAAAGCTGATTTTTAGTATCCTTTTGGTGGGTCCACTTGATAGGGAATCTTGATAGCTTTTCCACTCAATTTGGAGGTAGTTTGGCCATTATATTGGAGGCTTTTCTTTAGAGCTCAAAAATGGCTTAGGAAGTTCCCTTTTGGGGATATTTTTTGCTCACTTTTTTCCATTCTCAATATTGGAAACATTTTGGAGATATAAGTGGGAGAAAGACTTAGTTTTTCAGGAGTTCATATTGCTTCTTACTTTCTAGTCCACCTGCAGAAGGCTTTGTAAGACAATAATTTGTACTCAGAGTTTCACTTTCTACATACTCCTTCTAGCTTAAAAAAACAAACAATGTTCTCCTCTTTTGTGTTTCTGCCTCATTTTCTAGTTAATGATTTGATGTTTAATTGTGATTCAACTTTTGAATCCTTTTCTATGTCTCATTGTTGCAAGCTTGAATGCGGAAGTCTCATGTAATGCATGCCGTGTGTTATGTTTAACCTGGTTAGTGGGTTGAAGTTGTGATAAAACTTCTATTTGTCCTTCATGCAAACCTCTAGCTTTCAAACTTTCATGCAAATTACTTATGTATTGCATCATTTCAGTGAAATTGTGAGGATATAAGACTTTGTGAAGCTGATTGTGAGTCGAATTAGTGAATAGATCTATGAAGTTTTAGTGCATCACCCTTTAGGTTTTAGGATTCCATTTCATGTTATCTTTCTATCCTTTTGCTCAAATAAATCATTTTAGTCTAGGTGATCTAACAGGGGAACCAACCCTCTCTAGAGATTTGTTCTCATCATAAGTTACCCATAGCTTGAGAACGTTTCCATGTTTCAAAAGGAGAGTTAAGTCTAACTTAGCTAGGGTGCAATCCTGATTAACAACAGTTTTTGGCATGCCCAGTGGGACAATTTGAACTCTCATTGTTCAAATCTCATCATTTCATTATTGGTTCTTGGTGTGTGCACCAGCAATCTCAGCCTTTGGAGGCAAGTTCTTCAAACACATGTGGCAACTCTAAATCAAGTGCTGGTATGTTTCAAAAAATTACGCTTTTATTCTTATTTCTAGCTCTTCATATTAGTAGAAATGTCAAATTTTCATGGTCAATATGTATACCCACCCCCATACTATGAAAATACTATCAACGAACCTTCTTATCAACCATACCCAAGTAGTCACAACATTGGTTTTAGTCCAAATAACCCTATTACAACAAGCTACTGTTGTGATGCTCACAACACGCCCCAGTTTACTTCTTAGCAAAATGAGGACCCCTACTGTGGCTGTGGCTTTTTGCTTGTGTGTGGGTCTGCTTGGTGGTAAAGGGAAAAGGAGGTAAAGGTTACAATCTTTGTTGAAAATTGGAAAAAATAGCATTAAGTACCAGAGTAGAATACGAGTGAATTCTTTGTCAAAAATGAATAAGGGTTGCTTTTTGAACCATTTCAAATTTCCTAATGTTCTACAAGATATGTGTGCTTTGGTAAAATGCATTATAGGAAGGTTTGTATGTTGCATGTACAAGGTCATTTGTATGTGGAGTCATTGTATTAATCGCATAGGGTTGTCGGGTTTATGAATCATTGTACTTGTATGCATATTGTTAATGTTTTATTCTTTACATACAAGTTGGACCTGATAGGATTCGGAAGTAAAATGGATAGTTGGTTAAGTCCACGGGTTGTATCTCGGGTTGTATGTTTGACGAAAAGAAAGATACAAGGTAATATACAACGCAATATACATATCACAGACCCGAGGAGAATATGAAATTCGGTTTTAATAAAGTATGTTTCACGATTTGTATGTTGCATGCTTCAGGTTATACCTCTCGATATACATACAAGGCAGATGTCAAAGAGAATTAAAATCTGATATAAGTGATGCATCATACCTTAATGTATATTGAAAGATGCATTCACTTTATATACATGTATGGAGCTGAAAGGTTATGCAATATCGTTTATAAAAGATGAGGAGTCCAGGATGATTATACAAGGTAGTTTGCATGTATTGAGGCTTGTATCTAATAATAGATACAAGTATTGTTGTTCTGTTAATAATACAAGTGGGAAAGTAAAGTGGGTCCCACAGCTTGTATCTCAAGATTGTATATTGTACCAACAAACAATTATACAAGCCGACATACAAGCAAAGATACAAACAAAAGATGCAAGACGGATTTCAAAAGGGAATTAAATAAGGGAAAGGATTTGTATGTTTGGGGCGATTGTATGTTAACAATGTACATCTCCGATATACAAAGGAAAAAAAAGACATTGTCGGACAGAAAGATAAAAGATAAAAAGGGGCTTGTATGGGTTGTTTGTATATGTGCTTGTATCTATGTCATATACATTGCAATATACAAACCAAAGATACAAGCATGGATATAAAACAAAAAGGGAATAATATGGTTTATAACTCATGGCATAAATGTTTGTATATTGAAAAGATGCAAAAGAAACATACAAAGAACAATATACAAAGAAAGATACAAGAAAATGTGATGTATGCAAAAATTAAACTAACGGATAGAGGGTTTAAAATAAAACGTTGAAACAAGAAACCGAAGCCATAGGTGCATTAATTGTTGTAATTAAGGCTGATCTAACACTAAAAAGAGTAAAATTCAACAA
Organism: Cunninghamia lanceolata; assembly: GCA_027924645.1. Taxonomy (NCBI): domain Eukaryota; kingdom Viridiplantae; phylum Streptophyta; class Pinopsida; order Cupressales; family Cupressaceae; genus Cunninghamia; species Cunninghamia lanceolata. The sequence goes on along the minus strand of BSBN01000635.1, from coordinate 6,603,416 downwards.
GTTAGGGTAAATTAAAAGCTATTTTTCTTTCAGATTTACATTGTCAAAAATTAAAATTGCAGAAAGAAGAATTGCTACAGAAATTGAACAAAATTCATCATGCAACAGAATTCTATAAGCTAGACAGAGTAAAAAATGGTAAAGTAAGTCAACAAAGGAAGGTTGAGTTGTTGAGAGATACAAGTATTTATCTTAAACACCGGTACAGTTCAGTTGGTAAAAATGTAAAGTAATTTTTAGTAATTTCATTTTGAAATGTAAGCATTCATTAAATTACTGTGTTTAATTGTTAATTAGTTGGGTTGGGTTAAACAATGTGAAAGTCAAAACAATGTTTAAGGTAGGATTTGAGTAAAGCTGGCTCATAATAGTGGTAGAGTGACCAGGTCTAGATCTGGTTCAGAGGATATATTTGTGCAATTACCTGATAAAAGGCAGAGTAAGGGTCCTTTGATTTGGAATCCTAGAATATCACACGTAGGAGGCTCATCTGGAACACCTCCTGGATCACCTTTTAACATCCATAACATAGTAGGTCTAGACAGTTCTTCATTTAAATCTTTGAATCTTGGTCCTAGTCCCCCTAGAGGTCCAAGTCCTCCTAGAGGTCCAGGGCCTGCACAAGGACCTGCAATGGCTTATTTCAATATCAATTCTCCTATAACATTCAATGATTAGCTACACAGGGATTTTGGAGTATAGCTTGCACTTGTAATTTGTTTGAACATTTGATTAGAGACGTATTTTAGTTTAGAGGAGGAGGTCGCTTGTGTCCACACTAAGGAATGCGTGGAGTGTCTAGCTTCCTTATTGTATCTATAAGATGTTTGTAAGTTTTCTATTGATTTGATTAATGAAGCAAAAGGTCATTCATACATAGTAAACCATATATGATTGTGTACTTTAAATACAAGTAAATCTAGGATTCTATGTCTATTTTTAGAGTGTTTTTTTACTCTTACTTGTATATAAAGTATTATCTCTTTAAAAGCTTACAATCTTCGATGTGTGTTCATGAAAATACTCAGGACTTCACATTTGGAGATTTAGTCTGTCGATTTGATCAAAGTTTGATGTATTTCTTACAACGTGAATAATAGAGCATTTAGATCCTGTAGTAAAATGATATTCAATTTGAATTTCTCTAAATTTTCCCCCAAACATTTGAAATAATTAGCTCAAACACAGAGATTTTAAGGAAATTGTCTTACATTTGAAAGGAGCATGCAAAATTGTGTTAATATTTGACAATTTTCATATCAATTTGAAAAGAGAAGCTTGATTCATTATAAATCATACAAAGCTTTGTGATGTAGTAGTAAATTTATGCAAAGGAGTGAATAATTTGTTTGTCTTTACAACAATTTGCATAATTTGAGTCCAGTGAGTCATAGATCATCTTAAATCAAGTAAGGCCCCTTGAATATTACAGTTTCACATCAACCTGCTGAATTGTCCACAAGGTCAAGACCTGACCATACAAAAACTTGGGATTAAGAACTCTTAAGTGATCTCTTCATATCTTTCAAGACAGTTTAGGTTCATTTTGTGAATTTTAACTTTTGTTATGAATGTGTAAAAACAATCATCAACAGCTACCAGCTTACTCAAGATGCTTACCACCCATCCACCCTTGTCCAATCTTCCAATCAACCTCAAAATTCTAAAATTATGGAGCTTAGAGACATTTTGTTAGACTTCAACAAGTAGATGCATGACATTAAGAGGGAGCAAGAGATCAATTTTTAGCTGGAAGAATGTTCTTATCAGGTTTATCTCCACGAGCAAGAAGAACTGGCTTATCCAGCCTATCTTAATGAGTAGGAGTTGGAGGCACAAAGGTTACAATTTGAAGAAAGGTTTGATAGGGAGATGCTTGCAAAAGAGGAATAGATGAAGCTTTTGTTTTCTCAAACACAAAGGTATGAGGTCCAGACAGCTGCATTCATTCTAGATCAGCCTGAGGTTAGTAGGTATGAATTTCCAAGTTTCAATCAAAGTGAGTCTCCTAACCCTTCTAAGGTCAAGATTCCTAGTTTTAGAGATCTTTCACCATTGTAGGAGCCTAAGTTAGCACAATATGAATTTGTTATGCTTCAAAACCAGCCACTTGAAGAGCCTTTTTTCCTCTAACAAACTCAAGAAACTTCCCAAAGTCTCCAAATTCCAAGTTCCAAAAGTTTTGATTTTTCTCAGGAGCCTGTTTGCATTCAAAACCAGTCCACTAAACCCCAGTTTTAGTCATATCAAGAACCTGAACCAAGTCATCAAAGTTTTGAATGACCATGGCAGCCTTCTTAGACTAAGTATCCCGGTTATAAAATACTAAACCTTATTAAGGCTACCCCTCCCATACCAATCCCAAAATCAAGAAGAGGAAAAGATAGTAAAATCAAAACCAACCAAGATTCCAAATTGGTGTGGTGGGAAGAAGCAAAGGGTTGTAGAGCCCAAGCCAATCAAAATCACAGGCTTTAGGGGGTTCTTCCAGTCCAACAACCAATTCATAGACAAGAGTAGTCCATAACACCTCATAATGAGCATATTTATCCTACTTCAGTAGCTGAAGGTTCTTGTAGTCCCTTTTGTGCCACCAAATCAGAAAAATCAGATGTGGAGCAAAAGGTTGCTGTTGTTTGTACTATGTCTTTAGCTGAATATGAGCATAACACATGTGTAGAAGAGGTTGGTTCAAGCTTGACATTGAATCCTTTGCACTTTGATTCATTTGAGAAGTTTTCTAACACTATTTTCAAGATGAACAAAAGTAAGATACATAGATTAGAAAGCAAAAGTCTTCAATTGCAAAGGCAAATTGCCTAGGTTCTGATGGAGAATAAACTAGATAAAGAAGAGGATTCGGTTTCTTTGTTTAATCAACTGCCTATTTTTGTTGGTGATGAGGAAGACAACATTCAGGTACCCAACTTACCAGCTGATTTGGGACAGCCAAAAGATATTGTATAAAATGATGTACTATTGGTTCATAAAGGCAAGGATGAGATTGAGGCCTCAATTCAGCTAGAAGAGCAAAGAGACAGTTTTATTTTGGAATCTAGCAAGATTGTTTTGCATGAAGATAGGACTAACTACCAAGCTGAACATGAAACTAAATCAAATCAGATTCTCCATGAAGATGAAGCATCTAATTTGTTTTTAGAGCTCCCTTTGTACTACAATGAAGAGGCTAACATGAATAAAATTAAGGTGGCTTGCCTTGAAGAGCAATCAAGTGGACTAGTTGAAGGTGATCAGCCTTTTCTAGACAACTCTATGCTTGATTGTCAAGATCATGAATGTTCATCTTGTAGAGAGCTTTCCACTCTACTAAATTCTTGTAGCAACCAAAAGCCCAAGCCATTAAATGATGAGGACAACAAGGTAAAGCAGATTTCTAAACTTTTGCCTTTTGAATTTCAACAATATAAGGCTAATCAATTTGAGGACAACAAGGAAAATATACAGATAGAGCTTTTGGAAGATGATAAATGCTTGATTGAACTAGCATCAATGCCCTATTTCAAGCAGTAGGATGAAGGGAATTAGTTAGGCAAAGTGTAGATTCAGGAGGAATCAAGTGAGGACAATCATGTTTTGGAAGGTCAAGAGGTTGATTCACAAGAAAAGGTTGTTCAAGTAGAGAGAGCAAAAGTAGCAAATCATAGATGTTGAAGGTATGATATTTGAAAGCCATCATGAGGATAAGTTAGAGCATACATTGCATGACGAAATTTCTCATCAAGAGGATTTATTCTCAACTATCATTGAAAATTTTTGCTCTAACATTGTTGATAACTTAGCATATTTCAACACAAAGGTTTGTGATCAACATAATCAAGCGATCAAAGAGGTTGTGGTTGAAAAATGATTCTTAAAGGAGAAGCTAGCAAAAAGAATTATTAGTTTATCATCTCAAAAGGATGCCCAATCAGCCATCTTTCCAGGATTGAGATTCCAAGCATACTTGATGAGGTTTCGGTAAAGGGACAACAGATCCAACTTATCCATTCGCTCCAAACTAGTAGCATGGTTGGTCATATTCAAAGGATGGGTGAGTTAGTCTACATTCTTTATAAAGTATTGCAACAGTTTATTGAGTATCTTCTTAAGCTTCATCTAGTTTCAACTATTCATAAGCATGTAAATTAGTGTTCTTTGTTGAAAAAGGGTAGCTACATTAACCAAACAGTAAATGGATTCATTTGAGGCTTTCACAATTGTTTGGTTAGGGTAGCGTAGTTTTCAATTTAATAAGTGCTCAATGCACATTTATTTCTAGTTCTGTTTTGTTTTCCAATAAGTGCAGATGCACATGTTTGCTGGCCATGTCCTAAATAAGGGCCTTTTAGTTTGCTTTCAGTTTGGTTTTCTATTGCTATTTGGAGTAATTTGCAGTTTAGTTTTGTAGTTTTCTAAGTATAAGAAGAGGCAAATTTGCCTCTGCACCCAATGGATGGTTAAGCCAATTGGTCTAGATACTTAGTAGGCAACCATTTAGCAGAAATTACTAGAAATGTTACCAATTTTTTACCTACAGCTCAAATTGGTAGAGCCGAAATAGTTTCATTGTATTTAAGGTGAAAATTTATTAACATATCTTTGCTATGTTTGACCATTGCATAGTTTAAAGTGCTTGGAAAGGAAAGAGTACAGTTTTATAATACCATGTGTTATAATAGAAAATAACATATTTAGCTTGTCATTTAATGCTTGCAGCAAAGGAGATTTCATGGATGATAGGAAGTTGTTTCATTTCATACTGTAATGATTTCATTCATTTTACAAAAGGGATCAGTACAAAATTGCATAAGTGTTGTAATTATATTCATTAGATAGAAAGAAGTGATCAAATGTCCCACACAAGCTATGGGAATAGCTGAACCAATACAACATCATAAATATACTATGCATCTAAAGATAAAGAAAGGAAAAGAGCATATAAGAAGAGGCATATCCATCATTGCCTGATTAAGGTCTTGATTTGATCTTCATAGTAGCTTGCTCCTCCTCGCTCCTGATCTTTGGGTGAACCTATATCACGATGAGATGAGTTGTTAGAGCTCTGGACATGAGTGTTCCTATGTGCCTATCAACAAAAGTATAATGCATTGCCTGTGTTGCACTGAATCAGTTGATAAACATCAAATATATGCAAAAGAGCTTGGAAAATGAAACATCACAGGAGCATTGAGCTTCACTATTTTTTATCTAACATGTTTGTTCACTGTGCAGGTATAGGAGAAATCATGTTGTTGATCCATTTCTAAAGACATCATAGCATGTGGTGCAAAAATGGGCTCCCACAAGGGTTGAGCCCAACATGCTACCCTTAAGCCTTAAGAAGGGTATGATATATGCAAGAAACTTATAGATTTTTCAAGTAAAACCATTTCCTGATTGAAGATCAATTCACAAGGTAACATTGTTCATTTATGATCTTTATGCAAAGGAACCATCAAAATGTATAAGGTTGCAAAGTTACTTCTATGCTGTCATTCATTAAACTATACTAGTTGTCCCTCATTTCATAAAAAAAGTACAAGAAGTGAATGCAATACAAATGAAGGCAATGGGACTAAATATAGCTTTTAGTTTAAAGGTGCTTACAGTCACAGTCAACATTCATTTTCTTTCATCTGGTGAATACAAATGGGGTAGCAGTTTCAAAAACTTCTATACATAAACCATGCTCAGAGGGTATCAAATACACTTATCATGCCAAATACATTATGATCAGATGCCATTGTAATAAAGCAGCAATAAGATTTCTATTAGAATCATTTTTTCTTCTCATCCCATAGAATAACAAGTGAGTCATAAAGTGCAATCACAACAGAGTAAAAATAATCACATTAGGAGTATGACAGCCATAGAAAGGCTTTGAAAGAGGAATACAAGTGAAGAGGTAAATACATAATGAGGTGAAATGTCTTTTATTTCCATTGAAAATATAAACAATATGTATTTCTTTCTTCTATACAATGAAGCAAAGTGTGCACTTTTGAAGGAAAATGAACATAATACAATGGTGAGCCAAGGGTTTTGAGCCATATTGATGAAAATATAGAAAATAAGTGAAACCTAGTTTACATCTTCATAATCCATGGTGTGGAAGTCTTCTTGAATCACAAATGACCAAACCCAAATAGACTTGCATAAGGAAACCACAAGTGCAGAAAATATAGGGGTATTCAAGTTTATTCTAGCATGGGAAACACTCAGAAATATAGTCGAAGCCACAGCTTTACATATAGGAGAAACATCTATTTGTTTGCCACATTCAGGAAAATGAGAGGAGATTGAAGTCATTCAGGCATTAAAACAAAACTTAGAAATATGTATCAAGCTGCAGCTATAGAATACATAAGGGTTTTAGAAGCAGTTGTATGAAAAAACATACTTTTTTTAATTTTTGAGCTCGAATCAAGCTTGTTCATACAGAAAACAAAAGAAGGATATAGAGTTTGAATGATGAAATCTTACCCACTATTTGCTGGAGAAGATGCATTCAATACCATAATGCTGAAGTTTCAGAAATGCTTCAATAGCGACCTCATATGCAGACGAGAAATCAACAAGAGAAACTAGAGATAAAATGCATCAGAAATATGTTATAGCCGCGGCTTAAAAGCCAGAAATTTGTGCTTGAAATGGAGAATATGGTTCAATTTTGTGCTAGAAAGACTTACCCTACAATCTCCTATAAAAGTCTTTAATAAAATTCTTTGAAACAAAAAGAATGGAGACTTTTGACCTACAAGCTCTAGCTCAATGGCGGCTAGTAGCAGAGCTATTTCCTCCAAAAGATGAAGTGTGAAATGAGGCCAAAACGTTAGGGCTCAAAGTTTTGTTTTAGGGCTTTCATAAGTTGCCCTAATTCAAATATGGGATTTTTATCACACATTTTCAAAAATCAAATGCCCACTAGTACCTTCATGGTATTTTATTCACCTTTGCATATATGCCTAGGCTTTATGCCTTAGATTTATTTTACAATGTTGGGAAAAAATTCAACCTTAGAATATTTTATGATTTTTATAGAAAATCAAAATGCTCAAATAGGGAGGTATTTAATACTTGGCAAAAATTTCATCAAAACCATACTTGCCTTGTATTTCTTGTGAAAGAAAACAAATCAAAACCAATCGACCTATCTTTCTATTTTTGGAAAAGTTAAAACTATAAAAAATCATTGTAAAACATTATTAAAAGAAATGTCCTTATAAATTGCTTTAATAATTGTTATTTGAATTCAGTAAAGCAAAGCAAATATAGAAAAATCTTTCCTTTCTGAGTTTGATCTCTTTTGGGTGAAATAGGGAAAAGCTTGGCAAACTAAAGTTTCTATTTGAGTTTCTAGCCAAGTAAAGCCTGATTTTTAGTATCCTTTGGGTGGGTCCACTTGGTAGGGAATCTTGATAGATTTTCCACTCAATTTGGAGGCAGTTTGGGTACTATTTTGGATGCTTTTCTTTGGAGCTCAAAAATGGCTTAGTAAGTTGCCTTTTGGGGAGATTTTTTGCTCAGTTTTTCTCCATTCTCAATATTGGAAACATTTGAGAGATATAAGTGTGAGAAAGACTTCAATTTTCAGGAGTTCAGATTGCTTCTTACTTTCTAGTCCACCTATAGAAAGCTTTGTAAGCCAATAATTTGTACTGAGAGTTTCATTTTATTCATATTCCTTTCATCTTAAAAAAAATAGCAGTGTTCTCTTTTGTATTTCTGCATCATTTTGCTGTTAATGATTTGATGTTTAATTGTGATTCAACTTTAGAATCCTTTTCTATGTCTTGATATTGCAAGATTGAATGGAAGTATCATGTAATGCAGGTTGTGTGTTATGTTTAACCTGGTTAGTGGTTTGAAGTTTTGATAAAACTTATGTTTGTCCTTCATGCAAACCTCTAGCTTTCAAACTTTCATGTAAATTACTTATGTATTGCATTGCTTCAGTGAAATTGTGAGGATAAAAGACTTTGTGAAGCTGATTGTGAGTCGAGTTAGCGAATAGATCGATGAAGTTTTGGTGCATCACCCTTTAGATTTTAGGATTCCATTTCATGTTATCTTTCTATCTTTTTGCTTAGATAAATCATTTTAGTCTAGGTGATCTTCCATGGGAACCACAGCTTGAGAACTTCTCCATGTTTCAATAGGAGAGTTAAGTCTAACTTAGCTAGGGTGCAATCCTGATTAACAACAAGTATATTAGAATCAAATGCATTCTTAGCATACTCTATTATGATGGAGACTTTCCAATCAACAAAAATAGTGGAAAGAGAACATAGAGTAGGCTTTCTAGAAAGAGCATCAGCCACAACACTTTTCTTTCCTTTCATGTACTCCATGTCAAAATAATATTCTTGCAACATACTTACCCATTTCTATTGGTGGTCATTCAAACCTCTTTGACTCAAGAATAATTTCAAACTATCATGATTAGTTTTAATAACAAATCTACCATAAACTAGATATTGTCTAAACTTTTTCAATGCATGCATAATAGCCAACATTTCCTTATCATAAATGGAATAGCCTCTTTCCAATATATTCAAGATTCTACTTTCAAATTCTATGTGATGTCAATTTTGAGTTAGAATAGCCCTAATACCTTCTTCAAATGCATCACATTCTACAACAAATGGTAATGAAAATTTAGGAATTTCAAGTACAGGGCATGAGCTTATTACCTCCTTAAATTTTTCAAAGGTTACTTGAGTTGATTCACACCACTCAAAGTCTCCTTTCTTTGTCAAATTTGTCAAAGGAGTAGCCAACAAAGAAAATCCTTTCACAATCCTCCTATAATAATTGCATAACCCAAAGAACCCTCTCAACTATGCCAATGTAGTAGGATGTGGCCAATCTAGGATAGCTTGGATATTTTCTTAGTCCACTTTTACATCATTGGAACTTGTGATATGTCCCAAATACAAAATATCAAACTCACATTTGGACATATTTGCAAAGAAATATTACTATTCTAAAATACCCAAAACTATATCCATGTGCTTCAAATGCTCTTCCTATGTTTTACGATAAATTAAAATATCATCAAAGAAACTAGTATAGATTTTCTTAAATGCTTGCCAAATACCTATTCATGCATGAATGAAAGGCGTCTAGAGAATTATTAAGCTCAAAAGACATGACCAAAAACTCAAAGCATCTGCAATGACACCTAAACACTATCTTCTACACATCATATGTCATATAGATCTGGTGATATCCTAATCTCAAATCAATATTTGAGAAGCACACAATTCCATGCAATTCATCTATCAGTTCATATATCCTAGGAATAGGATATTTATTCTTGATGGTCCTCTTATTTTGTTGGGATAAGGTGCCATTAACCTTATAAATCCCAATATTGTATTTATTCCATTTATTATATGTAATTTGTAATTATCCATGAGGAGATGTACTAGTTTCACTAGCAGGGGTAATTTCAGAGTAACTGGAGGTAATTACTAAGTGACTTTTACTATTGGAAAATGGTAAAAATCTAAGTAAATAAGGGCTGGCATTCTCCCTTGGAGATTATACTATTTTTGGCATGTATGACAACTGTCATAATGTTTGGTAAGTGAATCTATGACCGCTGCAAGTTGTCATAAGATTCTGAGATTCTATGACGCATATGATGGATATGTTAGTTGTATATTTGCTATATTTAGCCCAAGGTTCCTATCTTGGAAAGATGCTCTTTTGTGGAATCTATGATGGTTATGATGTGTCATAAGATGTTGTAAGAGGCCAGATTTAGTCTTGGGCCCCCAACCTTTGCATGGTTGTTTTTGGACACATGTAAGATGATTGTAAGATGGTAATTAATGTTTACGGGTTGGAAAATCTTATGAGAGAGAAGGTGAACACCTAGCAGGAGTTGGAAAACACTTCTATAAGTATTTTCCATGTATTTTGTTACTGTAATATAAATTTTAGGTACTTAGGTGTTGTCGGAATGTTGTCGGATTGAAGACTTGTAGAGAGAGTTGTGTAGTTGATGTATTGTACAATCTTGTTGAGATTAATACAAACTCAAGGGTTTTCTCCCACATAAACACTATGTCATTGTGTTGAGTTCTTCATGTTTGACATCTTTTTTGCAGTGGGTTTTATGTTTTGTTACAATCTCCATTGTTAATGTAGACTTAAGATTGCTGAAATTTATCTTGAATTAGATTTCCATTGAAGTAGTGTTGCTTTCACTTCTAACATATTTAATACTTTTATATCAATACAAATCCACATATTTCCATCCTTTTTACAAGAACCATTGAAGATGCAAATGGAATGGAACTAGGCCTTATGTAACCCATCTAAAGAAGTTCTTTTATAGCATTTCCAATCTCTTCTTTATAACCTCTCAAGTGGTGGTATGGAGTGGTCATGACTAGTTTTGCATTAGGTTCCAATTCTATTATGTGTTGGAAGCCTCTATTTGGTGGTAGTCTTGGTGGTAAATTACTAAACACCATACTATTCTTATCTAGAATTTTTTGAATATCGACATGATGAGTGTGTTTCTTATCCATGAAAGAATTCATTGGAATTATCAAACTTGCTACCTATGCAACTTGGCCCCTATAGGAAGTCCTCTCCATTCTTTTTTCTATAACCACCTATGGTGCTCCATTGGAGATCATAAGTTATGTGATGATTTTTATGATGTTGGTATAGGAGAAACTGATATGTTTTTGGGTGTAAAATGGTTGCATTCTCTAAGAGATTTCTCAGAAAATTACCAGACTATGGAGCTCAAGTTTAAATCAAATGGAAAGAATGTTGTACTCAGAGGGATCTCCAATGGAACACCACAAATGGTTATAGCAAAAAGAATGGAGATGAAGTTTTCTGTAGGGGCCAAGTTGCATGGCAGCAAGTTATTTGATAATTCCCATGAATTTTTCCATGGATAATAAAGACACTCATCATGTTGATATTTAGAAAATTTTGGATAAGCATAATATGGTGTTTAGTGATGATGAAGAAGTCTAATAGGATATAGTTGAAGAGGTCATAGTAGTTGTAGCACTACAAGAGGCTAAGCTATAATAACCACTCAAATAACACTTTGGTATGAGCTTAAGGTAATCTTGGTTACTACCAAACTTGACTATGAGGACCTAGAGAAAGACATCACCAATCTACACAAAGTTTTGGACCTAATCCTTAAAACACACACTTGGAACAATTAGAGCATAAAATTAAATTACTCAGTGATCTATAAAATGACTTTTTTCATGATGGCATCACTCTTAATGAAATTGCCACAATCTCCAACAAGTATTGATTCTACAAAAGCATGAATAATATGAGGGCCAACATTATAGTTGGTATAATCTATTTAAGGAGAATTACAACATAGTATTCATTAATTGACTAATGTGCACTAGATATATTCAGACTCTTTTTATCAACATAGTGTTGTTGTAGATGTTGATGTGTAAGGTATCAAGTAGTGTTGAATAACAGGGTAAATGACATAATGAGAATATTTACAAAATAGTTATTCAACCTAATTAAGTATGTGGTTAAATTAATAATATTAATGTAACAATGGAGAAGAAAGCATAAAAACATAAACCATATGAACACTACATACATGTGGAAAAAAGCTCCACCTCTAAAGAGACCCAAGATTGTTTTAATCACAATAAAATGTGTACACCAATACAATCACTTTTCCCTTTAACAATAATCTAGTAGTATAAGATTACTCATAAACAAATCTTACAAACCTCTATCCCATGACTCCAATATATAAAACTTATAAAGAAGAAACCACCAAGGGGTATCCAAAAACTATGAGTCAAAACCACAAGCCATAGTAAAATCCAATGTCCACATTGTCATATTCAATCATCCAATAATAGTAACACCTCTTACACATCATAGGTTCTATTATAATGGAAAATTTACCACTTTCTTAAACCAAGGCACTCCATTAAATGGTAATCAATACATTTGGAACAACCTTCAAATTGGGAAGATGCTCTATAACTCCCAATTTTGACCTTCCCAATGTAACCTCCATATTCAATGCCCTCTTACACAATATCCCCAAGTATATTTGAGAATAAATAATAAATAAATAATGTCTCCACCCTCACATGGGCATTCCATTTTCCCACTATATGATGTTTATAGATCTACATTATTTGTTGTCTACATAATTTAATGCAATCACATGGTTGGAGGGTCTAATGAAGGATTATCCAACCATGCAACCAAGTGAACAAACACAAAAACAAACTCACTAAAATAATAGAATAATCATGTGTTGTTTATTCATTCACATCACAATAGTATTACAAACCTATTGCAATTGGCTTCCAACATTCTAGGCCTAAATCATTTGATTACAAAAGAATAAAATCACAACATTCAAAAGATTTTACAATACAAAACCATGCCAAGCTCTCTTCTACTATATTTTTATAACTTATAATGATCTTCAAGGATGTTTTTATATTATCTACTAGCCTTGAGAGTGATTTTAGTTGGCTGCAAGGTTGTGCCAAGCTTGATTCCAAATTAAATGTGTAGTTAGCCAAACATGTAGATAAATCTTCCAAATTGAATGTGGTGAAGATGGATTGATGAATCTTGATGAAATTTATACCATAATCACTCCTAGGTATATTGTACCTTGATACATGTTCCTCTATTTTCAAAAACTTTTGGAAGTTACCATGAGCTAAAAATAATGAAATTGAGTGCAAGCTTGTTAAGTCTAGTAATAGTTTAGAGATCAAATTATTCCTTTACAGTAATCCTACTATCACTTTCTAAGATATACTATCACTTCTTCTCCAACCGCAAACTCCTTGTGTCTTTTTTTTCATTAGATTTTTCCTTCTAACTACCATTCGTACTATCCAAATTTCCTTCTTTTGCATTTACCTCCTTCATATGTTCTACAAATTCTTCTACTTCTGCACTCCTCTTCTCTTTATTTATGATATCTCTCAATTTTAAAACATTTATTGGAGTACTACCATATGCAAATGGTGTCTTTCTTGCACTCTAATTTATTGAATTATTATATTCAAACTCTACTTGTAGTAGAATAATATACAAACTTCATGACTTAGCTCCCCTCATTGTCTTAGTTAGTGGTGAACAAATTCCATTAAATTATTTATTAACTTCATATAGAAATTTACCAATCCATGGAAAGATCTTAACTCTCTAATATTTTCTAGCATAGGCACTCCACAATTTCTCTAACTTTCATTAGATCCATCTTGAATTCTTAAGATGAAATACAAATCCCAAGTATACCAATTCCTTCATGAAACTACACTTATTTACATTAATCAACAACTTCTCATCTTGTATCCTTTGCAATACTAGTGCAGGGGCACCCAGGTTGTCATGCCTCCAAGAGGGATTAAAAAGTGAATTTTTGTTTTGATTGAGTCAATTGTATGTAATAAGGTCTTCTAAGACCATTCTTGTGTGTTGGAGTCTAATTTGAGTCATTAGGTGTAAGTTGGACTCTAGAGGAATATGAAAAGTCTCAATGTTGCACAAAGAAGGAATATGAAAAGTGTCAAGAATATGAACCAATGTAACTAAAAATTGGTCTTGAACCATTGGAACATGTTTGATAAATGTTTGAAAGACCTTGTGTAGTCAAAGGAAGGAGGAGGATTGAAGTTTTAGAGATTAAAAAGAAATAAAACTCTATGTTTTCTGCATTCCAAACATTTTTCTGTTATTCCTCGCTGTAGCAAAGATCTGTACAATCCTATCATGAATCCAAACCAATTATGGAAGATTGTGTGGTGAATCTACTTTCTATTCTAGTTGGTTCCACATGATTTCATTATATTTTGAGAAAGTTATAGGGTTTTTGCTGAAAATTGTCAAAATTGTCAAAGCCTTAGACTAGGATAAACAATAGACAAATAAAATGTAAAGCAGAGGCCTTCCATGGGTGGATTTTGATTAAACCTTGTGGAATGGCCTATGATTATATATATTTTGTTTTATTCAAGCATCCAGGTATAGAGGTATAGTTTGACACATGTGGTGAAGGCATAAAAGTCTAATATCTTCATGTATCAGGCTAAAACAATGAGCAAAGAGAGGATTTTGAATGGTTTGATGTTGAATCCAGACCCCTTTCAGGTTAGAGGTGCTTGAGAAGGATGTTAAGAGTCTAGAAAGAATATACCAAATCATAGTGTGAACATTTGTTAAGGTTTGTATCCTTTTTAGCAAACTGTCATGTCTTGATAGAGTTGGACAATGCTAGATAAGGTTGGGTGCAGTCCAAGTTTAAGTCTTCTATGTTGGAACAAGTACAAAATCCCTCAAGATGTATTAAATGGAGGATCATGAATTCCTTTTCCCTTAGTTTGAAGTCCATAGCCTCTAGTTTTTCTTTGGTGTCATAGTGGTAAGAGGGGAACAAGCCTAATTAGGCCTAATTACACAGAAGACAGTCAAATTTTGGCACAGACCGTATAAAACAACCCCACCCCATTTCTTAGTATGCAATGTAAGGCCCAAAAGGGTATCTGAAATAGTTCATACTTTTTCAAATTCAGGTCTAGAATAGAGATTATGTCCAAAAATGCCTTTTTTAAATGCTACAAGGGAAAGGGGTCAGTTGTGAAGGAACACCCTATGGATAGAAGTCTAGGGTTTTGGTAAATGTGTTTTTGGTGTTTTTTCACATTCCTTGCCCCTAATCTACATCATATTGAAATAAGAGCTTAGGATTGATCTAAAAAGGAAAAGTTCAAGGGAAGAAGAAACAAAGATGCCTCCAAAAGGGAATCCAATAGCCAGAAATTTGAATGAGTTAAAGGAGAAGCATGCAAAAGAGATAAGGGATATGAAAGAGTTGACAGGAGCCCTTCAAGCTAGGTTTGCTGCAGTTGAGACAAGTTAGAAGAGAAGTGTGGTCACAAGAGATTTGAGTGACCAAGAAGAAGAAGCAGAAGAGGGGGTGGAGGAAAACTCCCAAGAAGTGTCCCAAGAAGAGTTGGATCCTAATGACTTGAGATTTGTAAAGCTATTGAAGGCAATCAAAGGAGAAGGTCCCAAGATAAAGATGGATTTACCAATGTATGGAGGAATCTTGGACAGTGAGGAACTCCTAGATTGGATAGAAGCACTAGATAACTACTTTGAATATGAAGATGTATTAGAAGGACAAAGAATGAAGTTGGCCAAGACAAAATTGAAGGGCCATGCCTTACTTTTGTGGGACCATGTGCAAGATGAGAGGATGAAAAAGGGAAAACTCAAGATTACCTCTTGCAATAAGATGGTTGCCAAACTCAAAGGCCAATTCCTGCTCAGTGACTATGCCATTCAATTACACAAAAGACTTCAAAACCTAAAGTAAAAAAGACATGGATGTTAAGACCTATACATAGGAGTTCTACAAACTAAGCATTAGATTAGGGTACATGGAGAATGATGTGGACAAGATTGCAATATACATCAATGGTCTCGAATACAGTATACAAGATGAAATGAGTCTCACATGTCCTAGGACGTTGGAGGAATGCTATCAATTTGCCATGAAGGCTGAAGATAAGTTGAAGAGGAGACAAGAAAAGAAAAGCAGGGGTAGAGGAAGGACAAACTTCAGAGGAAGAGGGACATTTGCTAGTAGAGGATAGTCCCAAAGAGCACAAGGTGAAACAAGTAGTAGCCAAGAACAAAATTAAGATTCAGGGGTCAGTTTCATAGGAAGGAGACCCAACAATAGAGGTAGATTTGGAGGCCAAGGAAGAGGATCAAGTGGATTTACTGGCAAATGTTATAAGTGCAATAAATTTGTAGGCCATCAAGCATGGTAATGCACTAAAAATCGGTCTACTACATCATTTGGAGGAGAAAGAAGAAATCAGTTTGTGCAAGGGGATGACAATGAGAGTGTTAACTCTCCATTGCATAATGCTGATCCAGAAGTTGGTGAGTCTCTCATGGTGAGAAGGACCTTGATAAAAGTGCCAATGGACAAGGAACCTCCACAAAGAAAGTCTCTTTTCAGAACCACATGTAAGTGTTTGGGTAAGTGTTGCGAAGTAGTGATTGATTCAGGGAGAACTAATAATTTGGTCTCTGTAGAAATGGTTGAAAAGATTAAGTTGAAAAGAATTCCCTATACTACTCCTTATACTGTTTCTTGACTAACAAAGGTCAGCAAGTAGTTGTAAATGAACAAAGTTGGGTTGAGTTTCATATAGGGGGATACAAAGATAAAGTTTTGTGTGACATTATACCAATGGATGTGTGTTATTTGGTTTTGGGGAGACCTTGACAGTATG
Source organism: Cunninghamia lanceolata (assembly GCA_027924645.1). Lineage (NCBI taxonomy): Eukaryota > Viridiplantae > Streptophyta > Pinopsida > Cupressales > Cupressaceae > Cunninghamia > Cunninghamia lanceolata. The sequence continues at coordinate 6,587,109 of BSBN01000635.1, read as the reverse complement.
ATAGGAATGCTAAGCATGATGGTAGGAAAAATATATATGTCATAGAGAAAGATGGAGTTTCCTACACCCTTACACCATTGAAAGAGGAAAATCAAGAATCACAAATAGGTCTTAGTTCTATGGTGGTGAGTGAGGAGGAGTTTGTACAAATCATGGAGAAGGAAGACAAAGATCTAAAAGTGGGGTTCAAGGTGATGTTGATGAGTCAAAAAGAGTTCCCACAATTCGTGAAGGAGGACAAGGTGCATTTTGAGATCATGATCAGACCCCAGACTGCCATGACATCAGTTGACATTTATGATTTGCCATGGGAGATCTAAAGCATATTGAAGGATAATATAGACATAGTTGTAAATGAGTTTTCACTTTCTTTATTCCCAATGCAAAGTATTAGCCATTTACAGTTGTTTGAAGAGAGTGAATTGGAGTTTAATGTGCAAGGTGAGCAAGGTGGGTTGCTGGTAAACAAAGTTTAGGGTTCAGATTTCTAGTTGTTAAGCTACAAGAATAGAGTTTTTTATTCAGTTCACCACAATAGATATCTACCCTTTGAGTTTGAGAATGTAAGGGGATTAATGTCTGCCAGTAGGATAGTAGAGGGGTTGTACATGGGGAAAATAAAGTTGTCATTGTGAATTTGCAGACCAAGATGATTCAGGTAGATGTTGCCAAGTGGAAAGGGTCACCAAAAGAGTGTGAGAAGTAGGGAAAAGAAGACATAGCCAATGATGGTGTTCACCAAGTAGTTACAGAGGATCATGTTGACATTGCTCTCTTCCAAGTGCAGGAGGAAGAGTGTCATCAATGTTATGGGAAGACTGATCAATTCTAACTGTCATTGCATAAGGTATCTCTAGAAGGTAAATTGTAATATAGTTTATCCAACTGTTATCTGTTTTGTCAGGGGTTATCAGTAGTTACAAGTAGACTTCAGCCCCTTCAAGTCCAAGACATCAAGCAACTTGAGTTTGTTTCTTCTCCTACATAGTATGGAGTTCCTATTTTTCTTGTTTTTGATATAATAAGGTAGTAAAAACTAGGGGCTGAACCCTTACAACAGAAGCCCAAAAAGGAATAGCAAAGGCTCATTAACAAAAGGAGCCACCAACAACAACTACAACATTAACAGCAAAAAAGTAAAAAGTAGCAGTCAAACAACAGATAAACAGAAAGAAAATAAACAAAGCTAGGGAGAAACATCCTCCCAGCCTTTGGACAAAAAATCATATATTTTATCAAACTCTTTGATTTTCTCTTCATCCGCGCCATGGGCAACGGTCCTGCTTCTGCAGCAGAGTCAAATTAAGCATAGCCAAGTGGCAAAGCATACTATTTATGAAACATCCAATGGAGCAAAACTTCTGCTCCAGGGATTCCACATGGACTCTGAGAATAGTAATTTCATCCTCCTGAATGTTGCCTTCCTCCTTAGCATCCTCTTCAGCCTCCTCAATAGTCATCCCCTCCCCCTCTTGAGCATGATCATTAGGTCCAAAATGCCCTCCATCAGTATCTTCAACTTGCATCTCCTTTTCCTCCACCCCTTCAGTTTCCTCCAAGATCTCCTATACCTCAATGTCTTCACCTTTAGACTACTCACCCTCCTGAGTAAATGACTCAGAGTCACTTTCAAAGTAATCAATCAATTTAGCTTGAGCGGCAGGTTTGCCTACAATTTTTCCAGACCTTCTAACACCTAAAGAGTGACCCTCATTCTTAGCTTTGGCTGTCGTTTTAGTTTTGGTCTTTCTCAATGGTCCCTCACTATCACTATTTTGATTCTTATGGGCCCCCATTTTCTCCTCTAATTTGGTGATCTCCACAGTAGACACCACCTCCTTAAATTTTCATTTCTTCACTTTCATACTACCTTTGGAAGTAGGAGTATGAATGTCCTTCGTTGTATTCTCCTCTAGGGTTAGGTACTGGAGAAAAAAAAACTAAACCACTGTCCCAATCAGAATATGACTTGTTCATCAAGATTGCTGCATCCTATACTACATTATGCTATTGACAAAACTTGTCACAACATCAAAGAAAATTCCCTTCTAGGTAACCAAAAATGAAAAGAGACAACCAATCTGAAGTCAATGTAGTATAATCCCTAAAGATACCATTATGTACTATCGATAAGGGTAAGATCTTATCAACATACAATCTCTTTGTCTATGGGGTTTGATTTATACTGCAATGATCATCTCCCCCTACCTTTATGCTACTTTTCAAGCAATTGGTGATGTGTCTTGTACAACATGCACAAGTTTAGGATCCTTCTTGTCCTAATTTTGTTTTCTTCTCTAGATTTTCATAGGCTCTTTATTTTCCTTGCTCAATATATTCTCTTTCTTTTGCTTGAACATGTAGTCTCTAAATGGTTTCATCAATCTTCTTCTACACCACTATACTTTGTACCCAAACATATTGCACATCTATAACATAAAATATTGTAGTCTAGACCAAAGGAAAGATAGTTTCTTCTAGACATTCTATGAGAACTTTTATTGGCATTCCTTACATGACCATGTCTTTCATACATCCAACAATTTCTTTCTAGGTGACCAATATTATTACAATTATAACATACATTATTATAATCCTGAGTTGACAAGTTATAAGAACTATTATCCTTATTCCATCCAAAATAATTTCTTGAGTGAGTTCTACAATCTCTAGTTCTATGACCATAAACATGGCAAGAATAGCAATAACCATGAAACTAAGAGTAGTTGTACCTTATTGAATTGTATTTCCTAACAGGAGGAGGTCTTGAGAACCTGTTTGTTCTTCTTCTTCCAACATCAACAACTTTATTTTATGTTTTCTCTTCAAGAGTAGTAGCATGGTGACCCAAATCTATCTTCTTCCTTGGTGTATTTCTGATTTTAGAAGCCTACCCTTCTTCATATCCTAGACCTGTAGTATCCTTATGACATTTTTGTTTGTTTAACATGTCATTTAAGCATTTAGTACTCTTTTCAAATTGTAGGTTCTTGTGCAATTTGGAAGATGCCTTTTCCAATTCCTTTCTCAAAGAGACTATTTCTAACTCTAGTTTTAGGCATTCATTAGTTTTCACTTCAAGATCAGATTTTGTAAAATCAACTACCCTTTTGGCTTCTTCTATTTCTATCTTTAGGCTAATAATAAGTTTGTTAGACTCTTCAAGATCTAAAGAAACTTTTGCAAGATCTGAAAGTACCTTGTCCTTGGATTCTTTTTCTTGTTGAAGTTGGTCTTCTAATATCTGGTTCTCTTTTTGGAGTTGCTTGATTGTATCTAGAGCACACAAGAGTTCACCTTCAATATCAATCTCACACTCCTATTCATCATACTCTTGTTCATAGTCATCTTCACCCACAAAGAAGTCTCCTTCTTCGTCATCAATCTCATCAACAAATCATCTTCTCTTTCATCATGTTCTTGTTTACCTTCACTCATAATGAAGTCATCTGTTTTATTAAAACTTTCAACTGCAAGACCATTCTCTTTATCACACTTTGTATTAACATTCAGGGGTGACTCATGCAACAACTCTTTACTTGACTTTATTGGGACTTGTTTTACATCATTTTGCTTGACATATCTCCTACCTCTATTTCTTCTACACTTTCCCATAGTACTACACTATCAGGATCTCCTAAGTTGATTAGACTTTGAACAAGGAACCTAAGGCTTTGATACCACTTGTTGGAGTACAGGACCACTGAGAGTCGGGGGGGTGAATCAATGGTCTATAATCTTTCAAACTTTTTATAGATTTAATTGCACTAGATAGAAAGATTAAAGAGAACTTAAGAATCCTTCAAACACATGCACTCAAATATAATGATATGAATGAGTATCAAAGTGCAAATATAGAGATAATCAAAGAAGAATCATGACACATTGTTTATGAGTGGAAAACCCTTAAAAAGGGATAAAAAACCACTCTTGAATCTGCACTTTATTATGCCTCACTGGAAAAACAAAACCTCACTGGTTACAATTTTATGCCTCACTGGCAAGATGTTGTTTCACTGACATGATATTGTCTCACTGACATGATGTTGTCTCACTGACATGACATGATTGCATCAATGGTTTGAATACAAAAAGGACTTCAGAGGGTTAGTCTGATTCACTATAATGCACTTGTTCACAAAAAACCCTTCATGCAACACCAACATAAAGACCATAAGATACTTATCTCCTCTGCTGACAAAAATATATATGCAATATATTACACAATGCACATCACCTAGTCTAAAGCCCCTCACCTATTCTAAAGCCCCTTTCATACACACAAATAATCAGAAACCTTTTTCATGCATTCAAAACATATCATAACTTCAAGATCCCCAAATACATAGTTTTAGTTCATCAAATTTCACAATTCACACATGAATATGTAGATATGTCTGTGTGAAACACAAAACACCCATTCAACCTATCTAAAACATCTCTAAGTCCTTTTTATAAATTTCCCTAGCCATTTGATATGATTGGAATCTGTTGTAAAATAGTTGGCAACTGTCTTCAAAGAACCACCCATTAAATTTGATCATCGAAGATGGACCATTGGCATTTGAAAGAAATTTAAATCTACATCATCCTATCATAAGATGGTTCCCTTATGATGTCCATCAATCTCTAATTCCTAGTCAAACTCATAACATTTACCAAAGTGTTTGGTATCACCTAGTGGAAGGGGCAGGTAATCCCATGAAGCAAGATACACCAAGTTGTCACTTAAGTTAAAAGTGACTGCCTCTCCCGGTCACTAGTGTGCTATAACAAAAAAAGGTTATACGGGTGGATACATAGTGTGATTTAGGTATTGTGTTTAGGGTTTTGTTCCCTAAGAATCATAAAATAATAAAACCTAACCTTGAAAATGAAGACCTAAAATAGAACTTGCCACCTTTAGAATATTGTGAAAACATTAGGGTATATAGGTGTTGTGGGAAGAACAAGGCAGATATAGGCCATTAGATCAAAGAATTTGAGTGGCAAGAAAAGGCTCAAAAATTGAAATGACTACTAACAAAATGGAACTTCTAAGACTTAGTTTGTAGGTATAATAGGACAAACCTTCAAGATTTCCAGGACTCTACAGAGGATTTAGTTGCTTTAGGACATTAAGGCAAGAACCTTTTTGAGTTGACTTAAAAATGTTTGAGTGATTATGAACAACAAGATAAGACACGAGGCTATTATTAACACTCTAGATGATGTCTCTACTTTCCATGATGAGCATCTTGCCAAGCAAAACACCTTGATCATCTATACCAATGACATCACACACTTAGCATCAAACACCTAGAACACCTCTTCCATGAAGATTAACATAGCATTGGCATCAAGCACCTTAACCTCTTCATAGCATCAATGACTCATCACAAACTCTTTGCTACTTTTGACATCAATGACAAACATCATGCCACAGTCAACAATAACATGGCATAAGACTTGTATTTCTTTAGGTCCAAATGTAAGTAGTAAGATGACACAACCCAAAGTGTTAATCAATATTCTTTTTATCATGTTTAAGGAAATCCCTAAACGAGAATAATATTTTTGTTTGGTAAATGTATTGATTAGAAAATATTCAATGCATACATTACATTGATTTGTAGGATCAACAACATCATGAAAATCAAGATCACACATCCTTGCTATGATGTATAATGGTCCATAATGGTTATTTTGTAGCATTTCTACATCATAGTGTTGACACCCAATATAAGAAATATAAATTATGGCCCTATGTATTTCCTTTTTATCCTTTGTACCTCTACCTATGGTGATTTTATTCCTTTACTTATACTCTTTGTCTCTATTCACTAGCATTGGTCATATAATTTTTCCAGGAATGATTCAAATAATCCTTGTATTCAATCTTATAGCCTTGATGTGAAATATCCATTCTTAATCCCTTTTCAAGCTCCTAGTTGGTGTTGGTGTCAATGGTGGTTTGATTCATTTGGTCTTATGTGTGAAAGCCTAGGTTTTTAAGCCTAAATATTTGTCATTACCCATAATTTTTTTCTCTAATTGATTACTGGCCAATTATTGGCCATAATGTATCACTTTAGTGGGGATGTCTTTATAAATAAGTGACTGAGCACTGATACTTATATTTTATACATCAACCAAATGTGGTTGTATATATGTTTTCCTTTCCTATAAATAATCCAAGTCATTAATGAAATTAGAATCTAGTGTGAAGGTTTTATTTTGAATACAAGATGAGTGGTGGTCTCTAATTGTTGTTAAAACAACTAGAATTCCATGGAGGCAAACATGGATCAAACTAATATCACATGTCATGAGCCAGTGGATTTAGCTTGAGAAAACACATAATTATTCTCTAAAATCTCAGGAACCATCAATTTATAATGGACCATTCAAATCCTATGCACATCAATAAAATAAAATAAATGTAAAAAGACAAACCTTGAATCTTGGTATTTTCCCCTTGACTATTGATTGTGTTTCAATCAATGCACACTATTGGATTGTGTCACTACTTAAAAACTGAAGTGGTAGGCCCATAAAATTTTTAATAGACCTAATGCACCACATGGATTATATGTCTTATCTTATTGGTTAGAAGGAAAGTACATGGATTCCAATGTGGGCCTATGTCATGAAGAACAAATAGAGGTTTTCCAAGTAAGCTAGTAATAGATCTATAATGGGTACATTTCACATATTCAATGGATGTTCAAGCAAAGTCTTCATCATAGATTTAGCGTTACATGTTCACTTCCTATTAAAATAGGTTAAATGTCAAAAGGTATTTTTTGGATGCTTCAAGTTATATTATTTCACCTCTAGCCATTGATCTCTGATTGATCAACATGGGTTATTAGGTTTACTAGTTATTTATTGAATCAAGTGGTGGAAACAAAAAGGTGAATATACAACTTTCAAAGGATGCTTGGATTAATATATCTTGACCCCATTGGCTACAAGATGAGTACATGGATTACTCATGTGGGCCCATGCCATGAAGAACTAATGAAAAAGTGTAGAGATAAGAGTTCAAAGGGATGAAAAGTAAAATGCAAGTGAAGTGTTCACATGAATGAAAAGTAGCACATGAAATTATGAATTGATTCTTATTTATCAAATAATAATATGCAAATTATTTATGGGATCTATCTCTATAGGAGAAAATTTAATGTTTTCATGTGTTATCAAACAATAAATTATGGTGGGTCCACTCAATCTACTCAACATAGGATTGGTTATATTTTAATCCACTTAATGGTGTTAAAACTACTGGTGTCCTCATTTCTTATACACATATGTAAAATGGTAAAAGGTAGAGGAATACACATTTATTTTCCCCATTCTACACCTAACCATTGATAATTTATCAATCAATGCAAGCCATTAATCATGTTCAAATTTTAACAAGCTAGGGTGATGGATCTAGGGAAATTTGGTGAGCACATGGTACTGTAGGTCAAGTCCTATTAGTTGAAACACCAATGTGCAAATTCTCTAATGGGTCTATCTCTATGAGAATAAATTGTTGTTAAGACAAGGTAAACTACTACAAATGTTATCCCATCAAAGAGTATGAAAATATGATTTTTATTAATGCAACATTAGATTACCCATTAAGAGATTATGTGGAAGTTAAAATCAATGAATAGAAATAAAAAACCATGATAAATAAACATGACACCAGAGTATGTGGAGAAACTATTGTGGTAAAAAATGCACCATCAAAGAGAGGCACAAGTGTGTATTAATATTCAACACAAGAGTACATATGCAACACAATTTCTCCCTTCAATCTAATAGAATTTTGGTATATCCTATGTACCTATTAAATCTCTATACAACTCACTACTACAAACCCCTCATGCATGTGTGAATATTAATATGCATATAAAAAAGGTAGTTTTACATACCATGGGCCATGAAATTATGCAAAAACACCAGAAAGCGATGAAAAAAATGGCCAAATTTTTTTCAAGGGAAAACCGCCCTCTATAGCCTTCGACTTTATTTGTTGGATCCCTCATATCCAATAGTGGGGAGGCTATGGTCCAACTTGTCGCAATATAATATATATTATACATAAGATTAAAATTAAATATCATGTTATCCAAACATAAATGGAGGGCTATGTGGTCTTAAGTGGCAAGTATTGTGGGCTCATTTTACATATTTCAAAAATTGTCAATGTAAGGTCTATAATGTGGTTTATGGTGACATCTTCAATTTCTATTTGCATAGGTGGAATAAAGAAAGGTAGTGCCTTTTAGTTACTATTAAAATGCATCAGACAACTAAGAGGGGGGGGGTGAATTAGTTGTCCCAAAATCTCAAACACTTTTGCACTTAAACATTGATCACTTGTCTAGAGTTATTTTGATTAAATAATGAATGCATGAAATCAAAAACTTAAACACAAATGCAACATTAAACAGAAGAGACATCAAATTTTTAAGTGGAAAACCCCAAGGTGGGGAAAACCATGGAGAGGATTAGCTCTCAAAATATATTGTAATCTTTGAAAAATGATGTTCAGGCTTGGTCACTCCATGGGCCTAGAACATGTTGGCTCACTGCCATGAAGTACAACTAGGTCTAGCAGGCTTACTGCCTCAACCCTAAACTTAGAAAGATTACAATGAGGGCTATTAAACCGTGAGGGCTATTAAGTCCTACTGGCAGCTTACTACCAAGATCAACATTTTCTTCATGTCTAGGATTAATACATTGAAGTCCAATAGTTCCTCTACTATGCTCTACCTTTCCACCTCTTTCCTTATCTACACATTGTCACACAAGGACATCTTTTCCATGACACAATTACAAGTATTTATACACTTCATCAACCTTGGAATGATCATCAAGGTCGGCACTACAATCATCAACCATTGGAACAATCTCCAAGGTCAGGATTACAAACATTTACAAAATAGGTCTTGACCTAATATAAAATTATGCTAAGGATTTGTAGTATAGATGTATACAAATCACACCATGCCTTAGTTGGGACCCAAAAATGATCTTCCACACCACAACATGCTTCCATAATCTTCAAGGGATCTTTGCAATCATTGGAATTAACCAAGTCGACTAAGACTAGTTACACACTACATTATCTTGGAATAATCTTCAAACACAATCTCAATTCCTTAATGTAGACCAATGTAAAGGTAAGAACATGATTAGGAGGTATCCAATAGCACATTGAAATCACCAGGAGAAACCGCACAAAATCAAACCACTTCATCCATGAGATTCTTCACATCGGAGCACATGAACTTCATTGTCTTCAACTGTCATAAAAGAAAGATAGCTTGCGGACCACCAAAACATGAACCATTACAATTATAGGCACTTATCATTATCCTAGACTCCCCTCTAGAACTATAGAGTAAAACACTTTAATGCAAAGGAATGTGGAGCAAAATACTTTCTCTCAGGCACCAGTGAATAATCAAAAAAAGCAAGTTTTACTTTGGTGAATGTAACTCACTCAAATCTTCATACAGGAGGCTCAAACTCAAGATTTAGCATCTTTAGTCATGCTTATAAATAAATTCCAATCTACAGACCAAGATCTTCATTCAACAAGGAATGCGGAGCAATCTTCTAGACTATTCTTCAGTATGCAACTCACTGTTTTTATTGTGATTCACTATTTACTTTCTAATTCTTTTGGAGGGGCTAATTTTCTCAATATCCTCAACATATAAAGCTTATAAACAAATAATAAAATAGGATATCATTGACACCAATGACAACAAAGATATGTTGACATCATGGACAACAACGATTGGGCACACACTTACAACAATCTCTGCCTTTGTCATTAATGGTAACATATGATGTGAAAAACTGCAACAGCCATCAAGACAAGATTCTCCCCTATCTCTTTACACATCTACACTGAGTTTTTCACATGACTTCTCTCCCCTTTGACATCAATGGAAAAGGGATCATACTTGCACTCTTCTACTCTAATCCAATCTCTCTTTTGAACTCTCTGACTACTCCCCCTGAGAAGTAGCCCTAAAAGCATCAATCTAGATCCGGAGAAGGGACTCTAATCACCATCGGATTGATGCACTCTTGTGTATCTTAGTTTATAGTAGGAGGGGTAATAACCCCTAACTTTTCTCTGAGATACTTAAAAGTATCCTTAGGCAGAGGTTTGGTGAAAATGTCTGCAATCTGGTCTTTTGTAGATACATATTCCAACTTGACTTCATTCTCTGTCACTTTTTCCCTCAGAAAGTGATATCTTATGGATATGTGCTTTGTCCTTGAATGCATTACTAGATTTTTTGATATGTTTATGGCACTTGTATTGTCACAAAAGATTGCAATTGGATCTCCATACACAACTTTGATGTCCTTCAATGTCTGCTTCATCCATAACACTTAAGTACAACTACATGCTGCTGCAATATATTATGCTTCTATAGTGGACAAAGATATTGAATCTTATTTCTTGCTTATCCAAGATACCAGCCTTTTTCCCAAGAAGAATGCACCTCCACTTGTAGTTTTTCTGTCATCCACATCTTCGGCCCAATTTGCATCAGTGTATGCACTGAGAGTGAAATAATTATCCTTTAGATACCACAAACCATAATCCATTGTACGTTTCAAATATCTTAGAATTCTCTTGACTGCCATCACATGTGACTCCTTAGGTTCTACTTAAAATCTTGCCACAAGACAAACTGCATGCATTATGTCAGGTTTGGTTTGAGTCAGATAAAGTAATCCTCCAATCATAGATCTGTACCTTTTCTAATCTACCATAGGTGAATCATCATTTTTTTCTCAACTTACAACTAGTTATCATGGGAGTATTTACCAGTTTAGAGTCTTCCATCCCAAACTTCTTTAAAAGCTCTTTCACATACTTAGACTAAGAAATGAAGATACTTTTATCTGATTGATTTATTTGCAAACCTAAAAAGAAATTCATCTCACCAAACATGGACATTTCAAATTCATTTTGCATTTCTCCAGTAAAAACTGTGCACATACCTTTATTCCCTCAAAAGATAATGTCATCAACAAAGACATCAACAATTAGGATTTGTTCATTATTGATCTTGAAATAGAGATTATTGTTGGTAGTACCCTTACTAAATCCTAACTGTATCATATACTTATCTAACCTAGCATACCAGGCCTTGGGGGCTTGTTTTAATCCATATAGTGCCTTCTTCAATCTGCATACCATGTCACCTCGATGTGATGACTGGAATCCTTCCAGTTGTTCAATATAGACTTCTTCTTCCAATTCTCCATTCAAGAATGCAGACTTTGCATCCATCTGATATACCTTAAAATCTTTGAAGGTTGCAAATGCCAAAAACATTCTTATAGCTTCAATCCTTGCCACTGGTGCAAATGTTTCCTCAAAATCTATTCCTTCAACTTGAGAGTATCCTTTGCATACCAACCTTGCTTTGTTTCTTACCACTTCACCATTCTCATTCATCTTGTTTCTGAAAACCCACTTGGTGCAATTACATTTTTATCTACTGGTTTGGGAACAAGATCCCGAGTCTGATTCTTCTCTATCTGCATCAATTCTTCTTTCATATCCTTTACCCAATTCTCATCATTGCAAGCTTCATTCACAGTCTTAGGATCAATCTTGGAAATTAGATAGAAATTTACTTGTTCTTTCGCAGCTCTTCTTCTAGTTAGAATTCATTTTCTCTTATCTCCTATAATTTGATCTTTACAATGATTAAGTTTTACATACCTTGGTGTCTTGGTAGCACTTTCTGAAGCTTGTTCCTCTTCATCTAAGTTGTCTTCATGCTGCACCACTTCTGAAGCATCTAGTTTATCTGATTCATATCCACTTGATTCTGGAGACCTTTCCTTTCTTTCATCAACTTTAACATTTGCACTCTCAATGATCTTATTCAACCTCTTATTATAGCACCAATAGGCCTTTCTCTTGGTGGAGTAACCAAGGAAGATTCCTTCATCACACCTAGCATCAAACTTGCCTAGATCTTCTTCTCTTTTGTTATAACATTTGCTACCCCAAAAACTTTGAGATATTTCACAGTAGGAACTTTACCATACCACAATTCATAAGGAGTCTTAGAACTGTTACCTCTGACTTGGACTCTATTTAGGATATATACAGCAGTGTGAATTGCCTCTCTCCAATATACTTCCAGAAGATCAACTTTCTTCATCATGGTTCTAGCAGCTTCTTGAACTATTTTGTTTTTCCTTTCAACAACTCCATTTTGTTGTGGAGTTCTAGGTGCAGATAATTGTCTCTTTATCCCATGTTCTTTGCAAAAGAAATTGAATTCATTTGATGTAAACTCTCCTCCTCTATTAGACCTTAAACATTTGATCTTCAAATCCACCTCATTTTCAACCATTGCCTTAAATACCTTGAACTTATCTAGAGATTTTGCTTTTTATTTCAAAAAGGTAACCCAAGTCATTCTAGAATAATCATCAATAAGTGAAGTGAAATACCTATCTCCTTGCAAACTTCTTACTCTGGCAGGTCCACACAAATTTGTATGCACTAGTTCTAGTAGTCCATCAATTGATCGATCCTTGCTTTTGAAACTTGTTCTTGTTTGTTTCCCAAATTAACACTCCTTGCAAATAGGATTATCAGGCTTCACAAGCTTAGGCAAATCTCTAACAACCTATGTAGTACTTATCTTCATAATGTTATCAAAATTGATGTGACATAGCCTTCTATACCATAGCCAACTTTCAACAGTCTAAGCGAACAAACAATAGTTATCAGTTCCTTTCAAGTGATAGATATTACCTCTAGTCTTCTTCCCAGTTGCAATGACTGTTTTAGAACTTTCCTTGATCTTGCATCCATTTTCCTTGAAGCTTAAATCATAACCTTTGTCACACATCTCATCCACACTCAAAAGATTGTGATTTAATCCATAGAAGACATCTTCAGTATTATGCTTGCCATCAAAAGAAATAGATCCTTTTCCATAAATATTACTAGTTGTATCATCTCCAAACCTAAATAGTCCACCATCACATCTTTCCAAATTCGCAAACTTACTTTTGTCACCAATCATGTGGTGAGAGGAGCCACAATCAATAACCCATTCATCTTTGTCTTCAACAACCCAAGCAGCCAAAGCACTTTCCACTAGTTTTTCTTCCTTCACATAGCTAGTAGGATTAGTAGACACAAGTTCTTCTTTAATAGCAATAAACAAGCATTCATTACCAGAAGTAATAGCATTATCTAGTTCACCATTATCTAATACACCTTCATCATCATCAAAATCTTCAACATAATAACATTTCTTTTGGATCCTAGGCCTGTTCTCATATCTTTTTCTATTTGTTTCAATTCTTTTAGGACATCTGGAAGCAAAGTGATGTACTTTACCACAGGAAAAACATTTAAAAGGTAATTTACCTTTAAACTTACCTGATCCTCTTTGCAGTCTATCCACAAAGTTGGCTTCAATTTCATTAATCTCGTCATCAGATTCTACCTTGCACTTTTCTGATATGAAGGTTTTCCCAGAAGTACTAACTTTGAAGGCAGTCTTGACTTTTGGCAGGGCATCAACAAACTCTCTCATTTCAAAGATAGTAAGCTTACCAAGTAACTGATCTCTGTCAATAGCTTTTACTTGCATAAATTCTTTAGTTGCAACTACCTTGTGACTGTAGGACTTTGGTAGTGATCTGAGAATTTTCATCACAACTTCCTTATCACCGAGAGTCCCCCCCATACCTTTTATCACGGTGACAAGTTCATCAACTCTTTACATAAAGGTTGTTATGTTTTCATCTTCATTCATCTTCAAACTCTCATTTTCACTTTCAGACTTTGTAGCTTGGCCTCCTTCATAGAATCATCTCCCTCATATAGATTTTTCAACTTCTCCCATAACTCATTTGTAGTTTCAAGATTCACAACTTTTGTCAATACTGAGTCATTTAATGAACTTAACAGAGCATCTTTTGCTTTGACATCCACCTCATATTCTTTGATTTCATCTTTAGTCTTCAAACCATTGTGAGGCATGGTGTATTTTGCTTCTGTAGCTTTCCATACTTTGTAACCAAGACAAAGAAGATGGCTTTTCATTCGTGCCTTCCAAACAGCATAATTCATCCCATTAAAATGTGGCGCTTCTTTCTTATAAGAAATTTTAGATCTTCCTCAATCTGTTAGACTTTCTTTAGAGGAACTTGGCTCTGATACCAATTGTTGACATATGTCATATAATTGAGAGGGGGGGTGAATTAGTTATCCCAAAAACTCAAACACTTATGTACTTAAACATTGATCACTTGTCCACAATTATTATGATTAAACAATGAATGCATGAAATCAGAAACTTAAACATAGATGCAACATTAAACACAAGAGACACCAGATTTTTACATGGAAAACCCCAAGGTAGGTAAAAACCATGGAGAGGATTAGCTCTCAAAATATATTGTAATCTTTGAAAAATGATGTTCAGGCTTGGTCACTCCATGGGCCTAGAACATTCTGGCTCACTGCCATGAAGTACAACTAGGTCTAGTAGGCTCACTACCTTAACCCTAAACCTAGAAAGATTACAATGAGGGTTGTTAAACCCTACTGGCAGCTCATTGCCAAGATCAACATCTTCTTCATGTTTGAGATTAATACATTGAAGTATAATAATTACTCTGCTCTGCTCTACCTTTCCACCTCTTTCCTTATCTGCCCATCTTCACACAAGGACATCTTTTCCATGATATAATTACAATTATTTATACACTTCATAAACCTTGGAATGATCATCAAGGTCAGCATTACATTCATCAACCATTGGAACAATCTCCAAGGTTGGCATTACAAACATTTACAAAATAGGTCTTGACCTAATACAAAATTATGCTAAGGATTTGTAGTATAGATGTATGTGGATCATGTCATGCCTTAGCTAGGACCCAAACACGATCTTCCATGCCACAACATGCTTCCATAATCTTCAAGGGATCTCAGTAATCAATGGAATTAACCAAGTTGGCTAAGACTGGTTACACGCTACGTTATTTGGGAATAATCTTCAAACACAATCTCAATTCCTTAACATGGACCAATGTAAAGGTAGGAACATGATTAGGAGGTATCCACAAGCACATTGAAATCATTAGGAGCAACTGCACAAACTCAAACCATGAGATTCTTCACACCGGAGCACATGAACTTCACTATCTTCAACTATCATAAAAGAAAGATAGCTTGCGGACCACCAAAACATGAACCATTGTAATTGTAGGCACTTATCATAATCCTAGACTCCCCTCTAGAACCGTAGAGAAAAACACTTTAATGTAGAGGAATGTGGAGCAAAATACTTTCTCAGGCACCAGTGAATAATTAGAAAAAGTAGGTTTTACTCTAGTGAATGTAATTCACTCAAATCTTTATACTGGAGGCTCAAACTCTAGATTTAGCATCTTCAACCATGCTTCTAAATAACTTCTAATCAGTAGACCAAGATCTTCATTCAGCAAGGAATGTGGAGCAATCTTCTAGACTGTTCTTCAGTATGTAACTCACTATTTTCACTATGATTCACTATTTACTTTCTGATTCTTCTGGAGGAGCTAAGTTTCTCAATATCCTCAACATATAAAGCTTCTAAACAAATAACAAAATAGGATACAGATGACACCAATGACAACAAAGATATGTTGACATCAATGACAACACTGATTAGGTACATACTTGCAACAGTTACCTTTTCTCTATTTCACCTTCAATCATTGATCTTGTAATGATAAATCCAGGCCATTGATGGTTGGTGACACTTAGTAGTAAAAATAAAATACAAGAAGTATCTATTGGCAAGACACTATATGGATTCATGATTGTTGTCATTGATGGCAACAAAGTTCATCCCACACATCCGCAAGACATGGTATGTCTATACTGGAAGTCAAAGTGAAGAATGTTGTGGTCCGGTAAATAAGAATAAAGCATGTGGCGAGGTCCGACAGTTAGGTCCGGATCTCTCAGATGAAGTATCTTGGTGAAGTGCGGATTTGGGAAAGTCAAGAGGACTACGCTTACTCACCCACTTTTGTTGTATGTCATTTAAGTCCTTTTGGTTGAGAAAAAACTTCAAACTGTTGGAGTGATAGATTCCAAGGATTTAGCCTCCGGTGATAGATGAGGAAAAAGATATGAATACTTGAGTATCAGGTTCCTGATTGGCAGTGTGCATAGAGGAAGAACTGACTGGCAGAACATCAGACATTATTCTAGATATGTTACTAATGATGGTAAAAGTTATTAAGGCATAAGTTATGATTGGCTGACATGATTGATGACTTCTACAATTATATCCTTGATTTGCATTACTTGGTATGCAAGGATTCAGCTGACAGATCAGAGTTTGTGGAAAATATTGACTATTCCAGGTGCCAACTAGAAAGGTGATGAAATCACTTATGCTTATATATATAAGATGGATTCAGTTGTGAGTAGTGTTGTGTGTTGTTAAAGTGTGCGAAGAAAAGAAGGAAAGCTAAATAAAAGCAGAAAGGAAGGTCCAGTATGTGAAAGAAGAGCAGTACAAAAGAAGAGGAAAAATGAAGTGCAGCATATCAGTATACAGAGCCTAACCAGAACTAAACTACAGCATATGTTGATGCTCCTTATCAGTTCAAGTATTGTATTACACTCTTTATAATTTGTAGATAGTGTGCCTCTTGTGAGCAGTGTGCTCGGGCAGTGAGCCCTAATTGGCAAGTGCCATTTTGTAATCCTATTCTTCTAACAAAGAATACAATCTTGGGTTAATCACCCCGTGGTTTTCTCCCTTAACAGGGTTTCCACGTCAAAAATATTATGTCATGTGTATTTCCATTTCATGGTTATGTTTGCTTGTTTGATGCAACACTAATTATTAAGAAAGTTTAGAAAGTAGAAATATTTAAGATAATTGATTCACCCCCCCTCTCAGTTATCAACAATTGGTATCAGAGCCAAGTTCCTCCTAACAAAAGTCTAACAGCTTGAGGAAGATCTGGGAATTCAAATGGATGCATATGGTTTAAGAGAGTAACTCAAGATTGCCCTTGATGATCTTGAACAGTCAAACTCTGAAGTCAATGAATTAAAGGAAAGACTCAAACAGGCTGATGATTTCATGAGAGAACTAAAAGACAAATTAAGTCTCTCTATGAAAAAGAGAAAGGAGCTACTTCATCAATTAGCAAATCAAAGTGAAGCCAATGATACAAATGAAGATCTGAAGGAGAAAACTAAGTTATGTGAAAAGTTATCAAAAGAAATCATTATGGTAAGACATGAAATGGAATCAAGAGTTATAAAGTTTACCCAAGAGATTAAAGAGAAAAGAAAAACTGAAGATAATCTAAGACAATCTCTCAAGGAGAAATCAGAAGATTGCCACAAGATGGATAGAATTATCAAACATCTTGAATCTGATCTTGAAGATGCTAAAGATTATGAAGAAAAAATTGAGGATCAAATTGTCTCTCTCAAAAGGGATCTTCAAACAGCAAATGAATATAAAGAGAAATTCAAGATAAGTTCTACCCAACTTGAAGTTCTTCTTGAAAGCCAAAAGAGGGTAGATGACAATTGTGGTTTGGGATATGAGAAAGGAGAAAGCTCCGGATCTGGTCAGAAGAATTTTAGATCAGAAAATCCAAGGAATAGGCCTAGCAGTCCTCTGGTAAGGCAACCTAATGCTCAAAGATATCCATCCTTCAATGGATACTGCCACAACTGCAATAACTTTGGTCATAAATCTAATCAGTGTAGAAGGAGAATGAATCAGACTAATACATCCTTCTCTGAATAGTGCTTCAACTGCAAAAGGTATGGTCACAAATCTCATGAATGCAGAAATATGCAAATGAACAAGTCATTCAATGGTAGATGCTTTGCATGCAATAGAATGGGTCATATGGCTAATCAATGCAGATCAAGAGGATATCAATCAAATATGCAAAGAAATGTTATTTGCCAAATTTGCAATAGATCCAGTCATATAGCAAAATTTTGTAGAAGAAAGAATCAGGATAAAAGAGGTCTGGTATATTATAATCAGAATCAAGATAAGGGAAAACAAAAAGTAAATGCGGATGAAGTTCAAAGTGAGATGAACAAGATTTGGGTGAAGAAAAGTACAGAGAATGTAGGGGATGGATCTGCACCAGACTCTAGTGCTGATATTCCTTCTGGAAATTAAAAAGTGAGCTCTGGCTCAGGGGGAGACACAAAGAAAACCTTGTTCCCCCAGCCAGTCAATTAGTGCCAGAACTAGCACAAGGAGAGCTGCGGATTAAAAGGGGTCATACAAGAAACATCTAAAAGGGGTATGGTAAAGATTTGAGAGATCTGCAAGAAGATTTGAAGAATCTAATCCTTCCAGAATTGATCCAGTAAAATAGTCTTCCAGTAAAAATAGATTCCTTACAAGTTTGGTCTGGTATGATTCAAACTATGGTGTCTTGATCTGCAAATAGATCAAATGACTAATGAAAGGAAGATAGATTATCACTACTCTCCTAGAATAATTTTGAAATCTGTCTCAGTGATCCAGAAAGGTTTTGTCTCTAAATAAGACAAACAAAGCAAACTGGAATGAATTAGGTTGCACATTTATTGCCGAATGAAAATTAGGGCTTCTCAAAAATAAAAGAGTTCATTCGCTCATCATTTGTACACTCAAATGTGAAGAAGAGAGAAAAGGAGCTCTGCAACAACTTCTCCCAAAGATCAAGATGATTCCTCATACAACTCAATCTAGACCTCATCGTGTGCCCTAAATAGCGTAAAAGGTATTCTTCGTTCTTGATATCCCTCAGTAAGATTCTTTGATGATGGATACTCTGAATATAGTAAAGATTTCTGATAGACCTCACCCCAAATTTAAGAAACATCCATACAAACCCTTGGAGGTAGATCCCCTAGGAGCCTTCTCTAGTGTTCCACATGGTGTTTTGCACACAAAAGATATTAGGGTTTACATACATGCAAATATTGAAGAGTTTGGGGAATTCAAACTAAGAGATATCTATCACAAACAACTGTTAGATGATTCATTTGAGCTTAAACTCCAATACAAGGGCCTCCGGAAGAAGCACTTTGCACAATGCATACATTTCCCCTATTTTACTAAGGATGAATGGGTCAGGTATATTTTGAGTAGAATACATGACAACTTCATGTGGTTAAATGGACCATTCAAAATCACAAAAGATGCCATCAGGGCAGTTACCGAATTACACTCATCCGGTGGGATTCCTGTTCTTAAATCTGTGAAGAATCAAACTGTGAGTGAGGCTACTGGATCCAAGTTTGACAAAAGAGCAATGACAGTAGATGACATCTCTGATCCGGATGTCAAGTTTGCCTCCATGATCATTGGATATAAAATATATCATTCTAGCAGGGAAAATTTAGTACCTGGAACGGCCATCTACACCACTTATGAAATGCTAAGAAAGGATGCAGACTATGATCTTTGTCAACTCCTTTTGAACCAACTCTTAGAGAATCTATAGAAAATAAAGAAAGATAAAAAGAATTCATTCAAGTATGGTGGATTAATATTGTGCTTATTCTTCTACTTTATGAATGAGCTTCCCAGATCTAGTGGCTGGGTGTGGGAGAATGATAGACCAGTAGCTATCCAAATCTGAGATTATTTGCATGGACTTGGTGATGACAAAGCACAAAATATAGCTCTATGGGGTTACTTCAAGCACTTTCAAAATACAATGCAAATCAGAGAAAGAATCCCCAAATCAGTAGTTGAGAAATACAAGGATATAGTGTGCTTCATGATAAACACTGATCAATGCCTAATGGAGGCAGTAGAGCCAAGGACAGTCTGGATCATGCCTATGGGGTATGAAGTTGATGAACAAATTGTAGAACTGCATGTTCAACACATGCTTAGTCAGCCAAAGGACCCAAAGGTAGAAAGATTTGGAACCTTTGAAGAACTAAGTGTGAAAATTCATACAGAGCTAAGGCAGCCAGAGATTAAGAGGAAAGTGAGAAAAGAAGTAGAAGATGTTGCCAAAGGCTTTAGCATCTCTAAGGAGGCACTTGATGCCAACAAGAAAAAGATGGAAAGGGCTAAGGAAGAGAAGAAGAAGGTAGAAAAGAAAAATGAGGAAAGTGTTCCGAAAAAACCTTCCACTCGGACCAGATCATCAAAGAGTTCTGCACCTACCACCGCCAAAGGCTCAAGGACTTCAGAACCGGAAGCACAATCATTCGGCAAAGGAGAGAAAAGAACAAAGACAAAAGCCACAAGAGCTTATGTCAATCAAAGGGATGAAGAGGAGACTGAATCTGATGAAGAAATCAGGAAAATGAAGAAAAAGAAGAAAACATCCAGTGAACCCTCTACTGGACAAAAGGAAGAAGAAAAGACAGAGGAATATATTGAAAAACCCACTCTACACATTGATGACATAATCAAATCAGTCATAGTGGATGGAAATCTTCAGCCAATGGTTGAGTTCTATGATGATTATGGTGAAGCAGATCAAAAAATATTGCAAGATGCCATAGTCAGGTACCTAAATATCTACAACAAAGCTTTTATTGAAATTATATCTCTGATCCCTAAAAGCTTGGAGAAGGAACTAGAAACAAGAAAGAACAATGCCCAAGAAAAAGACCTAGAAATCTAGGAACAAATAGCAATTCAGCTATATCCTTCAATCGATCCCAAGACAATGAATATGGTGTTCAAAGATTGCAAGGATGAGTTCAGGAGCAAAGAAAGGATGAATCAACTTATGCTTGGTGAGACTGACAAGGTAGCCAAGGACACAGAAGAGATCCTCCGGAAAGCCTTCAAAAGATTTAATCTTCCTATTATAGAGGACTTGGGTACTGATCCATCAACCACAAGTGTTGTAGAAGAGTCTACTAAGAAAATGACAGAAGAGGTAATGAATACTGGTGCAGAAATAGCTAAAGACTTGGAATCCTCTGCTCCGAAAGAGGTGGCCCATGAATAGACTAATATCTCTCCTCCGGTTTCCCCTGCTGACTCTAGATCCAAAGAAGAAGGAATAAAGGAGAAAGAAGCAGAGGTGAAGGAAAAAGAAGATAACAGTCCAAAGGTTGTGGAAGGAGAGAAAGCTCCAAAAGATAGTTCTTTGACCGCAAAAGAAAAGAAAAATATGTCTCCGGCAAGAGACACTACAAAAACTGTCCAAGATTTCCTGAACAAAGAAACAATGGAGATTGATGAACCAGAGCTTCTACAAGGACTATTTAATTTTGATTCTCTTTCTCCGGTACAAACAATGAAGATAGCTTCATTTTCTAATGCAAAGGCTAAAGAAAAACTCCTAAAGTCTCACATGGAAGACTGTGAGTTGATAGAAGCTGCTTCCAGAGTGCTAGAAAAGATTATGCCATTGTTTCAGAAGGATCACAGAGCCTCCTCATCTGGTAATCTCAAAACTCTAGTCACTAGTGTTAGCACACATTTTGATTCCCTAGAGAAGTCAGCAGAAGATAAGGTCTGGAAGGAATTTCTTGCAAAAAGATTATCAGATGTACAAGGGTTGATAATTAATGATAGGAGAAATATGAATATTAGGATAAAGAGCTTAGAAAATGCTCTTAAAGATGGTGGAGAAATATACAAATTTTGTTTATCATGGTCCATAGCAACATTGGACATTGAGAAGAAAGTAAAAGAACAGGAGGACAAACTGACAAATCTATCAAAGAACTTTGATCCTCTCTCATCCTCCATAATAAATCAAGAATGTTAGACTATTGCAGTCTTGAATGAAATCAAGAAGCTGGAGAAGGAAAAGAAAAATAGAATCAGTAGGTTGAGTGAGCTCAGAGGGATAATTGTCCCTAAGTTAGAGGCCATGCATGAGGCCATAAAAGAAGCTCAAATTACAGCCCAGACAAATGATCCAACAGATCTAAAAAGGGTAGATGCATTTGCATTCCTATTGAGCGGTCATATATCAATTTTGGATAGAATGAAGCAAAGTTGGGCTACAGAATTCATTCAATTGAAAACAACTTTTGCAAACATACTTCAGTATATGTAAGTATTCCATATGTATATACTTATGCGGACAAGATTTTGAAAATTTTGGTATACGGACCCTACCCTTTGCCATTGATGTCAAAGGGGGAGTGAGGAGCAGTGAAAAATGAGGAATCCAACTAAGGGGGAGCTCCGGAAAATGTATATAAAAATAGAGCATTAGCCAAGGGGGAGCATAGTGTAAACACTTAGTCATTTTTCACTAAGTGTTGCTATCAATGCCAAAGGGGGAGATTGTTGGCAAGAGACACTATATGGATTCATGATTGTTGTCATTAATGGCAACAAAGTTCATCCCACACATCTGTAGGACATGGTATGTCTATACCGGAAGTCAGAGTGAAGAATGTTGTGGTCCAGTAAACAAGAACAAAGCATGTGGCAAGGTTCGACAGTCAGGTCTGGATCTCTCAGAGGAAGTATCTTGGTGAAGTGCAGATTTGAGAAAGTCAAGAGCACTACCTTGAGTGATAGATTCCAAGGATTTAGCCTCCAGTGATAGATGAGGAAAAAGATATGAATACTTGAGTATCAGGTCCCTGATTGGCAATGTGGACAGAGGAAGAACTGACTAGTAGAACATCAGACATTATTCTGGATGTGTTACTAATGATGGTAAAAGTTATTAAGGCATAAGTTATGATTGGCCGACATGATTGATGACTTGTACAAGTATATCCTTGATCTGCATTACTTGGTATGCAAGGATTCAACCGATAGATTAGAGTTTGTGGAAAATATTAACTATTCCAGGTGCCGACTAGAAAGGTGATGAAATCACTTATGCGTATATATATATAAGATGGATTCAGTTGTGAGTAGTGTTGTGTGTTGTTAAAGTGTGCAAAGAAAAGAAGGAAAGCCAAATAAAAGCAGAAAGGAAGGTCCAGTATGTGAAAGAAGAGCAGTATAAAAGAAGAGGAAAAATGAAGTGCAACAGATCAGTATACAGAGCCTAACCAGAACTGAACTACAGCATATGTTAATGCTCCTTATCAGTTCAAGTATTGTATTACACTCTTTATAATTTGTAGACAGTGTGTCTCTTGCAGGCAATGTGCCTCTTGTGAGCAGTGTGCTCGGGCAGTGAGCCCTAATTGGCAAGTGCCATTTTGTAATCCTATTCTTCTAACAGAGAATACAATCTTGGGTTAATCACCCCGTGGTTTTCTCCCTTAACAGGGTTTCCATGTCAAAAATATTGTGTCATGTGTATTTCTATTTCATGGTTATGTTTGCTTGTTTGATGCAGCACTAATTATTAAGAAAGTTCATAAAGTAGAAATATTTAAGATAACTAATTCACCCCCCCTCTCAGTTATCAACAGTATCCTTAGGGGAATGAAAAAAAAGACACTTGGTAGGTTTTTATTGATAACGGTGTGTCAACTAAATATAAATCCAACATTTTAGAATCTCACCATTTGCCCATGAGGGTGCTACCACAATAATGGGTTACACTTTCTAGGACATCCTATTTTTTGCTGAAATCACATATTTTTAGAAAATATAATGATTTGAGCCTTGAAAGGTTCCATTTAAAGGATTTTAATTGAAGAGGGTTTGATCAAACCCCCTTGGATAGAACCCTGCTAGTTTTAAACCATACCTATAATGGAGTCTCCTCTACACCTATCAAAATGCTGATAAAAAACCACTTTTGATTTACCTTTTGGGGGATCAAATGAATTCATTTAAATTTTATGTTTTGTAAGTATGTACTTCCCTATTATAAGCTTCCCAAAAAGTATAATTTTAAATATATTTAATTTGATTATCATATTCATTTTTTTATTTCTTGTGAATGTAGGTTTTTCAATGAACATCAGGGTCTTTGTTTCATATATATAGAAAAATAGGAAAATATAGAAAAATAATTCTAAAAAATACATGTCCTCTAGTACACCTATGTCTAAATTGTAATTGGTTTGACTTAAAAAATTAATTAAAAAAAATATTCAATAAAAAATTATGAAACCAAATGCATCCTCTAGATATTGTAGTTACAAATCTAAATTCAAAAAATTAGAATTTTATCCTTCATAGAAAAAAAGTTATGCTTTACATAGTACACATCACTCTGTAAAAATGGTGTTTACTGTTAAAAACTAGTTATTGAAGGAGATGGAAAAAGAAATGCAATTTGATTCCAAAAAAATTTTAAAAATATATTTAGAATCTACAAACAAAATGTCACAAATCACTAGTTTGCATCATCTTCAAATTCCTCACAGTTTAGTAGCCATAGGTGTTTGAAAATGAAGATTTAGTTCAAAATTTTCATTTCAATGTCAAGTTTAGCCAAAAAGTGTAACCCAGTATTGTGGGATCACCCATCATTGTTGATTCAAAAGGGAAAATAAATTTGTGTCTTTGATTTGAATACAAGTTCAAAACCTTTAGGCTAGCTAACTTTCCTCCCAATCTTCAAATCAAGTGCAATTATGTCTAGAACCTATCAAAGAGAAATTTAGTTATGAATTGAATTAAAAGGATGAGAGAATTAAATACCAAGTTGGTGATTAAATCTACAAGGTGGTCAAAGACATTATGGCAACTTGTGGACTAATTTTAAAGGGTGTTGTGATTTTGGCACCATGTTCTTGATTGAATAAAATGTAGATAAGGAGTTATTGAATATTAGACATCGCCCATGTTAATTATGGAAACCAAGGGAATGAAGACTTGGTTGAGTATGGGCTACACTGCAATAATTAATTAGCACCTAAAAAATTAAGGAGATCATATCTCTATATAGACACCATTCTTCCAGTTTATGAGGAATATTTTTGTCCCTATCTATCTAGAAGATTTGATTTGAAGAAATATTTGGTAGTTTATGAAGCATGGTCCTTTCACAATTAGGCCCCAATGCATTAAATTTTTTCTTGATAGATAGATAGAGTGTATTATTCAACATGTGATGAATTGAATGCCCAATTGCCACAAGTGTAGAAAGGAACTTGTTTAGGAAAGGTTGTTGCGATACATTTATTGAAGGAAAGGTGTATTTTGTTGGGATAAGGTGCCATTAACCTTGTAAATCCCAATATTGTATTTATTCTATTTATTATTTGTAATTTGTAATTACTTATAAGGGATGTACAAGTTTCACTAGAAGTGGTAAAAATTAATTACCGAGGGTAGTAATTATGGAGTTACTGCAATGGTAAGTCTTGAAGTTACCGGTAGTAGTTATGGAGCAACATTTTACGGTTGGTAGTTGTAAATATCAAGAGTAATTAAGGGTAGGTGCCACCTTGGAGGAATCAACTATGTTTGGCATGTATGACACGTCATAAAGTTGTTGAGTTCATGTAAGAGAATCTATGATAGCTGTAAGTTGTCATAAGATTCTATGACAATATGACAACTTATGACAAATAATTATTAGTTGTAGGTTGCTATTCTTGGCTCTAGGCACCCATATTGGGAAGATACCTTTTGGGGGGTGTTATGATGGAATATATGATGGCTATGATAGCATTTACTACCCCGTAAGAGTCTATTCTTGTCCTTAGATGCCCAAGGATGCATGGTTGACTCTTGACAAGTATTATGAACTTGTAAGAAGTCACTGAATGTTGCATGATGAAGATTCCTAGGTGAGAGAAAATGGATGCCTTGTTTGAGGAGTGAAATACTTCTATAAGTACAATATCATGTATGTGTTGCATATCTCAGTTTACAGATAGACATGTTGTTATATGGAGCCTAATCAGACTCGAAGGTTAAATTTACCCCACTTTTATCGGCGCAGTTTCCCCTCAA
Organism: Cunninghamia lanceolata; assembly: GCA_027924645.1. Classification (NCBI taxonomy): domain Eukaryota; kingdom Viridiplantae; phylum Streptophyta; class Pinopsida; order Cupressales; family Cupressaceae; genus Cunninghamia; species Cunninghamia lanceolata. Next base: position 6,561,265 of record BSBN01000635.1, on the reverse strand, counting down.
ATTCCTACGGGGTCAAGGGAGTACCTTTCAATGGCTTTTGATATTTTGGAACCATGGCAATTAGGATCTCAAGATGCGGCAACACCTGTGATGCAAGGAATCATTGACTCACACCCGTCAGATAAAGGGCTCACTTATTTCGCAAATATAGTAGCTCGTTGTTCCATAGGCTTTCTAATCTTCAGTCAGAGGAGTTCGGGTAATACTTCCAAAGTAGCATTTCAGGATAGAATCAGAGCTTTGAATAGCTATTGGCAGTGCCCCTGTGGGGGCTCAGGGGTAATGCCCCCAAAACCTCACATGGTTTTTTATTATTTTATTAAGGCATCGGGAGTTAGTTTTTCATTGGCCGACATAAAAAAACCCTATTTTGTAACTGACAAAAGTCATGATAAAAATAGCTAAGGGTTAGGGTTTCCATTGATATTGTATTGTAGTATTTTGTAGTGGTATTGAGTTGTAGGGATTGCTGGTTGTAATCGGTTTAATTTACTAGATAATAATATTGGACTCTCTGTTGGTGGATGTAGCCTGAGTTTGGGTGAACCACGTTAAAAGATTATCTCTCATTGTTATTATTTTTATATATTTTTCATTCCTATGTTTAATCTTTATTTGCATGTAATTGATATCTTCTACTAGCTAACTCTAACAAGTGGTATCAGAACGGGTTGTGTTCAATTATCATTTGCAGGAAGGTCTCACGGTTGAGTGGGAGTCTCACAGTTGAGTGGGAGCAATGGCAGACGAGGGTAAATTGAAGGTCGATAAATTTAATGGGCAGAACTATCAGTTATGGAAGATGCAAATGGAGGATTACCTCTATCAGAAGGATTTATGGAGGCCGTTGGAAGGAGTATCCAAGAAACCACCAAGAATGACAGATGAGGATTGGGAACTTTTGGATAGAAAGGCACTGGGAACCATTCAGTTGTGCTTGACACCATCTATGGCATTCAATATAACAGAAGTGAAGACAACAAGTGAATTGATGAAAGCTTTGGCTAAATTGTATGAAAAACGCTCAGACTCAAATAAGGTATTTCTCATGAAGCATTTGTTTAATCTAAAAATGATTGAAGGTGAATCTATGACAGATCATTTAAATGAGTTTAATACGATTGTCAATCAGTTAACTTCTGTAAAAGTGAAATTTGATGAAGAGGTGAGGGCTCTCTTGGTTTTATGTTCTTTGCCAGAAAGTTGGAATAGCTTGGTAATGGCTATAAGTAACTCTGTCTCTGGTTCAAACACTTTAAAATTTGATGATGTTGTTGGTGTTATCATTAGCGAGGAAATGTGACAGAAAAGCTCAGGAGGGTCCACATTAGGTAGTGTTTTGAATACAACAAGTAGGGGTAGATCAAATGAGAGAGGAAAGGTTCTGGATGTTATGGGAAGTCATGAGGAAAATCAAAGGACAAGAGATCCCAATCTAGAGGACAGAAGGATTGCTGGTACTGTGGGAAACTAGGTCATATGAAGAAAGATTGTTGGTCTCAGAAGAATAAAGGAGACAAACAAGAAGGAAATAAGGAGGCAAATGTGGTAAGTAATAAATCTAAAGATGATGTTTTGATTATTTCCCTAGATAATGCTGATGATTCATGCATCTTAGATTCAGGGGCCTCATTTCATGCTACGTCCCATAGAAGTTATTTTCTTGATTATGTCCAAGGTGATTTTGGGATGGTTTATTTGGGAGATAATGAACCCTGTCAGATTGTTGGAAAGGGAAGAATTAAGATTAAGTTGTAGAATGGGAATCATTGGCTACTACAAGAGGTAAGGCACCTTCCAAGGCTCGGTAGGATTTTAATTTTAGCAGGGCAGCTAACTGAAGAAGGTTGCATTGTTACATTTACTGATAAAAATTGGAAAGTTTCAAAAGGTGCCTTAATAGTAGCAAAAGGTGTGAAAGTAGGCACCTTATATCTTTGTACAGGTCATACTGTTCCTTCTACTTTAGCTATTGTAGAGAAAAGACAAACAGGTTCAGGAACAATTGTTGCAAGTTCACAAGAAGAGACTGAAATAGTTGCTGCAGGTTCCGAGACAACATTGTGGCATAACAGACTTGGGCATATGAGTGAAAAAGGTATGAAGGTACTTCATTCTAAGAAAGTTTTACTAGGTATGAAATGTATTAATATGGATTTATGTGAAATTTGTGTGTATGGTAAACATAAGAGAGTCAGTTTTCTTAAGGATGAGAAGCAAAAGAAAGATGAAAAGTTGGAGCTTGTGCATACAGATGTATGGGGAACAACTCAAGTATCTTCTCTCGGTGGCTCTCGGTATTATGTTACATTCATAGATGATGCAACTAGGAAGGTTTAGATTTATTTCCTCAGGTAGAGATCTAATGTAATTGAAACATTTATGAAATGGAGAAGCTTGGTTGAGAATGAGACGGGTAAAAGATTAAAATATCTCAGATCTGATAATGGTGGTGAGTATTGCAGCAAAGAATTTGAGGATTATTGTTCCTTTAATGGAATCCGTAGGCAGAAAATGGTTCTAGGGACTACATAGGAGAATGGACTGGCTGAATGCATGAATAGGACAATAATGGAGCATGCAAGGACCATGAGATTGCATGTTGGGCTGTCTTTAAACATGTGGGTAGAGGCTGTCAATATTGTTGTATATTTAATTAATAGAGGTCCTTCAGTTCCTTTGGGTTGTGGTATTCCAGAGGAAGCATAGACATGTAAGAAGGTGAGTTATTCTTTTCTCAAAACCTTCAGATGTGAAGCATTTGCACATGTAGATTCTAAAAATAGAACCAAGCTAGATGCAAAATCAAAAAAATGTACCTTCGTTGGATATGGCATTGATGAATTTGGTTATAGGCTTTGGGATTTTAAAAATCAGAAAATTGTGAGAAGCAAGGATGTTGTATTCAATGAGAAAGTGTTGTACAAAGATCAGTTGCAGTAGCATGAGAAGAAAGAAAAGGATTATGTGGTGCTAGATGATACTCCAAATAGTGATGTTCCAGTGGTTCTTCATGCTCTGCAACAACAACAAGAAATGCCACAAACTCCAGTGAATGTTAGATGGTCAATAAGGTTAAGTAGAACTCCTAAAAGGTTTTCTTCCTCTTTGTATTCTATTTTGTTAATAGATGCTGGTGAACCTAAAGGGTATGATGAAGCTATGCAGGTGGATACAAAGGTTCAGTGGGAGCTTGCAATGAAAGAAGAAATGGACTCCTTGTTGAAAAATCAGACTTGGGAATTATGTAAGTTGCCTACAGGTAAAAAGGCTTTACCAAACAAATGGGTTTATAGGTTGAAAGAGGAAGATGGAGGTAAGAAAATATTTAAAGCCAGGTTAGTTGTAAAAGGATTTGCACATAAAAAGGGCATTGATTTTGATGTGATTTTTTCTCCAGTTGTTAAGATGACTTCTATTCATACTATTTTAAGTATTGTGGTTGCTAAAGATTTGCATTTGGAACAGCTAGATGTGAAAATTGCCTTTCTCCATGGTGATTTGGAGGACTTATATGGAACAGTCCCAAGGATTTGAGGTCAAAGGTAAGGAGAAATTGGTGTGTAAATTGAAAAAGAGTTTGTATGGCCTGAAACAAGCACCTCAGCAATGGTATTTGAAATTTGATAGTTTTATGGCTGAGGAAGGCTACAGCCGGTGTAATTCTGACTGTTGTGTTTATTTTAAGAGGTTGGATAATGAAAGCTACATTATTTTATGTTTATATGTTGATGACATGCTTGTAGCTGGCTCTAACATGGATCACATAATAGAGTTAAAATAGAAGTTAGCACAATCATTTGCTATGAAGGATTTGGGGGTAGCAAAACAAATCGTTGGTATGAAAATTTGGAAAGATAGGAAGAACAGAAAATTGACTCTATCTTAGGCTGATTATGTTAAAAAGGTGTTGTAGAGATTCCATATGGAGAATGCAAAAGCTGTCAGCACACCTTTGCCCAATCATTTAAAATTAACTAAGGAGATGTGTCCTAAGACACAAGAGGAGGAAGACAAAATGTCCAAGGTACCATATGCTTTAGCTATAGAAATTTTAATGTATGCCATGGTATGCACGAGACCATATATTGCACATGATGTAGGAGTCATAAGCAGGTATATGAGTCATCCCAGATTGGAGCATTGGAATGCGGTAAAACAGATTCTCAGATATTTGAGAGGTACATCCAATAAACATTTATGTTTTGGAGGCTCTAATACTGATTTAGTAGGCTATGTAGACTCAGATTTGGCAGGGGATATTGATACCAGGTGGAGTACTACAGGTTATGTGTTTACTATAGGTGGGATAGCAGTGTGTTGGATTTCCAGGTTACAAAAGGTGGTTGCTTTATCCACCACAGAGGCAGAATATGTAGCTGCAACAGAGGCAAGCAAGGAGATGATATGGCTGCAATCTTTCATGAAATAATTAGGCAAACAATAGGCTAACAATTATTTGTTTATAGATAGCTAGAGTGCCATACATCTTGCAAAGAATTCTGCCTTGCATTCAAAGACCAAACACATATAGTTGAGGTATCACTTTATTCGATCGGTGTTGGATGGTGGACAATTGTGGCTGGAAAAGATACATACAGATGAAAATCCAGCAGATATGTTTACAAAGGTAGTGACAAGGGAGAAGCTGAGCTCCTCTTTAGCTTTGGTTGGTCTTCAAGACTGAAAACAACAAAAATAGAACAACAGAGTCCAGGGTACTTATTTCTCATGGGAGCTACAGGGTCAGCGGTGTTATGATCAATCTCCAAGTGGGAGATTGTTGTTATATGGAGCCTAATCAGACTCAGAGGTTAAATTTACCCCACTTTTATCAGTGTGTTTTGAGATCTTGCATTCTTATGTTGCTGATTTGTGCCTCTTTGTAGTTGCTATTGTGGTGATGTTATTGTTGTTACAACTTCATCTAAGGTGGTTTTATCGAGCATGTTAGAGTGGCCGATTTTAGCATCATAAAGAAGTTGAATCTCTTTGTGGTATTTCAAGGATTAAGCAAACTTAATTTTTAGATTTGCATGCAATTTTCATATTTTTATTTGGTAGTAGTCAAAGCCTTGTATCTCACCAATTGGTATCATATCTTGGTGATTTAATGATTAACAACTAGATTAGAGATTGTTCATTTATTCCAACAATTGGTATCAGAGCTTAAGGTTGTTCCATGGATTGCATGTACTTGTATGTGCTTGCATGTTCTTGCATGTGAGTTGCATGTACTTGCAAGTTGCTTGCATGTGGTTGCATGTGCTTGTATGTGAGTTGCATGTACTTGCATGGACTTGCATGTTGCTTGCATGTGATGGATTCATGGTAATTTGGTTCTAGATATTTCTCGATTTTTAAATTTAGCTTGTAAATCTTGTGAATCTTTTGGGAGGAATTGTAGTATGTTGGAGGTTTTTGGCCTATAGTGGATGTTTTGTATGTTGTCATTGTTTTTCAAATTTGTGAGATTGGAAACCATGGTATCTAACTCTCGGATGGATATTGTCAATGGGATCAATGGTGGGCATTGGAAACTCATGGTTGAGGATCTTATTTTTCATGGAGTTGGTGTTAGACTTAGGGCACACAACTGAGAGGGGGGGTGAATCAGTTGTGCAAAAAATTTCTCCCAATTACACACTTAAATCCTCTTTAGTGATTAGCAGTATATTAATCATGAAACATAATGTACTTAAATCAAAAATTAGAAACACATCAATACATAAGACACCAAGATTTTGACATGGAAAACCTGGTTAAGGGAAAAATCACAGGGTGATTAACCCAAGATTGTATTCTCTGTTAGAAGAATAGAAAGAACAAAATGGCACATGCCAATTAGGGCTCACTGCCCGAGCACACTACTCACAAGAGGCTCACTGCCTACAAGAGACACACTGTCTACAAACAAAATAAGTATCACATACATGAACTGGAGAATGGCATCTTCACCATGCTTGAATTAGTTCTGTTTAAGCTCAATACTTATGCTCTGCCTTTCGCTCTTCTCCTTGCTACCACACACTCATCTTGACAAGGACAACTTTGAAATGACTTTGCAACCCCTTATTTATACAAGACATTAACTTAGGAATAATCATCTAAGTCAGCAAACATCTACTAGAACATCCACAAGATGTGTAACTTATCCGGTCAGCCAGTCTTAGGAAGAACACCATCATCCGGAGGTTTTTCTTCAATAGCGAGCTTCAACTCTACTGCAAACCACTAATGTATGCTGGACACAATCCAAACTCCTTCACAAGGTTTCTTGAATCACTAAGAACATCCGCACTTCATCTGCATACTAAAATCCTTCTCTCTTTCATCCAGAGCCTCAAGAACATAGTCTATCACCATTGTCACCAAAGAATGGATACTTCCAGACCTTCAATTCATGAAATAATAGAGTTGACACATCACAAGGACTTTCTAAACACTGTCTCAAATCTGCAGAGTAGGAAACTGTACTTCTGAATCTCACCGGACCTGTCTATGTTACTCTGTTACCTCTAAACACCTACCGGAACCGATTTTACTTGAGTGGCCACAACTTCTTCATATCTTCATATGGACCTCTAAAATCTCTACTAGATCACCTCAAGACACATATCTACAAACCCTTTAATCTGCATCCTCTGATCCTCTTCCTATCTTGGACTTTTGCCTTATTGTCATCACTGATCTTCACTGTTCCTTCACTGTTCCTAATTGAGACTAATTTTCTCAATATCCTCAGCACACAGCTCATCCAATCCTTATCATTAATGCAAAAAGAGTATGTTGACATCAATGACAACACAGGTTAGGCCCATACTTGCAAAAATCTCCCCCTTTGTCATTGATAGCAACATATGATGTGAAAAACTATTTTGACCATCAAGACAAGAACTTCTCCTTACTGTCACAACTCCCCCTATCAGCAACAACCATTCACATGTCTTCTCTCCTTTTACTGCTCCCCCTTTGATCAACAACCACTTGTTTTTCACATGTCTTCTCTCCCCCTTTGACATCAATGGCAAAGGGCACATACTTGTAATTCCAACACTTCAGAATCATACCTGCTGCTCCCCCTGAGTGGCAGCTCCCTATCAATCTGGATCACAAGATATGACTATGATATGTATCAGACTGATGCACCTTAGTTCATCACCAGAGGGGCAATAACCCCTAACTTCTCCTTGAGATACTCAAAAGAGTCCTTAGGTAGAGGTTTAGTAAAGATGTCTGCAATCTGATTCTTGGAAGGTACAAACTCTAATCTGACTTCATTCTTGTTCACTTGCTCTCTCAAAAAGTGAAACTTGATGGATATGTGTTTAGTCTTTAAATGCAACACTGGATTCTTAGATATATTTATAGCACTTGAATTATCACAGAAGATTGTGATAGGTTCTTCATACTCCACTTTGATATCTCTTAGCATTTGCTTCATCTATAAAACTTGAGTGCAACTACCTGCTGCTGCAATATATTCTGCTTTAGTTGTAGATAGAGATATTGCCTCTTATTTCTTGCTTAGCCAAGAAACCAATCTCTTCCCCAAAAAGAATGCTCCACCACTGGTACTCTTCCAGTCATCCACATCTACTACCCAATCTGCATCAATATATGCATGAAGAGAGAAATCATGATCTATAGGATACCACAGACCATACTCAACTGTCCCTTTTAGATATCTAAAAATCCTCTTGATTGCCATGACATGAGATTCTCTAGGATCAACCTGAAATCTAACAACAAGACCAACAGCCTGCATAATGTCTGGTCTAGTTTGAGTAAGATACAATAGTCCTCTAATCATTGACCTGTACTTTGTCTGATCAACCTTAGGAGAATCATCATCTTTGCTCAATTTACATCTAGTTGCCATGGGAGTATTCATTGGTTTTGAGTCTTCCATCCCAAATTTCTTCAACAATTCTTTCACATATTTGGTTTGAGAAATGAAGATTCCTTTCTTTGTTTGAGTGATTTGTAGATCCAAGAAGAAATTCATTTCACCAAGCATGGACATCTTAAATTCACTTTTCATTTGATTTGCAAAAGTTTTACACACACTATCTCTTCCTCCAAAAATGATATCATCAACAAACACTTCAACAATCAGGATGTTTTCATGATCAATTTTGAAATACAAATTACTGTCAGTAGTACCTTTGTTGAAACCAATCTTCAAAAGGTGCTTATCCAGTCTTTCATACTAGGCTCTTGGGGCTTGCTTCAGTCCATACAGTGCTTTCTTCAACTTGTAGACCATATCATCATGATCAGACAACTGAAATCCATCCAGTTGCTCAATGTATACTTCTTCCAAGTCACCATTTAGGAAGGCAGACTTAACATCCATCTGATATACCTTTAAATCTTTGAAAGAAGAAAAAATAAGAAATAATCTGACTGCTTCAATTCTTGCCACTGGAGCAAAAGTTTCTTCAAAATCAACTCCTTCTATTTGAGAGTAACCCTTGCAGACCAATCTGGCTTTATTTCTAATTACTTCACCAACTTCATTTAGTTTGTTCCGGAAGACCCATTTGGTTCCAATCACATTTTTGTTTCTAGGTCTGGCAACAAGATCCCAAGTGTGATTTTTCTCAATTTGCATCAACTCTTCCTCCATTGCTTTGGTCTAGTTTTCATCATTGCAAGCTTCATTCACTATCTTAGGTTCAATTTTTGAAATCAGACAATACTCATCGGAGTTTTGAGCAATTTTCCTTCTTGTTTGTACACCTTTTCTTTTATCACCTATGATCTGATCTTCAGAGTGATTCAATCTTACATACCTAGGTACTTTGGGAGTTACTTACATTTCTGCTTTTTGATCAGGCTCATTCAAACTTATCTCTTCTTTCTGATTTACCGGATCAATCTGGATCTAAATCTCAGAAGAGGCTTAGGCTCCTTGAGTCAGAACACCATTCTGATCATCTTCATCATATTCATAGAATCTTGAGGGTTTTTCAATTCCTTCATCAACCTTCACATTTGTACTTTCTATCATCTTTCTCAGTCTCTTGTTATAACACTGGTAAGCTTTGCTTTGAGTAGAGTAACCCAAGAATATTCTTTCATCACTTCTAGCATCAAAATTTCCTAGATCTTCATCTCTTTTAATGTAACATTTGCTACCAAAAACTCTAAAATACCTTACAGTAGGAGTGATACCAAACCAAAATTCATAAGGAGTTTTACGGGTACTGCTTCTGATTTGAACTCGATTGAGAGTATAGACTGTAGTGCTGATAGCTTCTCTCCAATAGATCTGAGGAAAATTTGCTTCCATCATCATGGTCCTAGATGCTTCCTAGATGGTTTGGTTCTTTCTCTCCACTACTCCATTCTGCTGTGGAGTCCTAGGAGCAAACAATTGTCTCTTTATTCCATGTTTCTCACAGAACTCTATGAACTCACCAGATGTGAATTCTCTACCTCTATCAGACCTCAGACACTTCAATTTTAATCCAGTTTCATTCTCTACCATAGCCTTGAATATTTTGAATTTTTCAAGAGCTTCTAATTTCTCTTTTAGAAAGGTTACCCACATCATCCAGGAATAGTCATCAATTAGTAGCATGAAGTATCTATCACCTTGAATACTCCTGATTCTTGCCGGACCACAAAGATCAGTATGAACTAAGTCCAATAATCCGGTAGAAGATAGTTCCTTACTTTTGAATGTGACTCTGCTTAGCTTGCCCAACTGACATTCTTTGCACAAGCTGTTAGTAGGTTTCACCAATTTTGGAAGATCTCTTACAGCCTGAGTATTGCTTATTTTGATGATATTATCAAAATTCACATGACACATCCTCCTATGCCACAACCAACTTTGATCAATTTGAACAAGCAAGCAACTTTTTCTAGTACCAACCAAGTGAAAGATATTACCTTTAGTATGAGTACCGGATGCAATCTCTATTTCAGAACTTTCAAAGATCTTGCATTTTCCATTCTTGAACTAGAGATCATAGCCTTTGTCCACCAACTGTCCAACACTAAGAAGATTGTGCTTCAAACCTTCAACATATAGTACATTACCAGTTTTGTTCCTTCCATCAAGAGAAATAGTTCCTCTACCTTTGATTCTACCAGCAGAATTATCACCAAACTTTATTTCTCCTCCTTCATACCTCTCCAAATCTAAGAACTTGTTTTTGTCACTTGTCATATGGTGAGAGCATCCACTATCAATGACCCAATCATCCTTCTCTTCAACTTGGGCAGCCAAAGCTCTTTCCATAGTCTTATGATTGACAGATACAGAGGACATTGGATCTTCTTCCTTTATGGCAATGAACACCCATTTATTTCCAGATTTGTTTACTATCTCAGATTCATCATTTGTTACTCCTTCATTATCATCATCTTCATGTACATAGTAGCAGTACTTTTGGAACCTTGGCTTGTTAGGAATTTGTCTTGAAGACCTTTCCAGACACCTTGAGGCAAAATGACCAATCTTATTGTAGTTAAAACACTTAAAAGGTAATTTTCCTTCATACTTACCGGATCCTCTTGGCAGCCTCTTTGCAATAAGGGCTTCAAGTTGAGAAGTTTCTACTTCTTCTTCTTCCAGATCTTTTCTTGCTTTTTCATACCATGACAGCTTCCTTGATGAATTCTCTCTTGGATCAAACCTTTGTTTACCTTTAACAGAGGCACTGGCTTTGAATGCAGATTCAATCTTGGGGGGGTCATCTCCAAACTCTGTCATTTCAAATGCAGCTAATTTTCCAGCCAATTGATCTCTTGTGATAGTTGTATGGGCTCTGAATTCTTCAATGGCAGCAGCCTTGATTTTGTAAGTAGCAAGAAGGGATCTAAGAATTTTGCCAACAATCTCATCTTCATCCAAGACTCCACCAACATTTCTAATTCCACAAACAAGCTCATATACTCTTGGCATAAAAGTAGTGATATTTTCATCTTCTCTCATCTTCAGATTTTCAAATTTTCCTTTCCAACTTTGTAACCTTGCACTTTTGACATACTTGTCTCCTTCATGTAGAAGTTCCAATTTTTGCCAAATCTCAAAAGCAGTTGGTAGGTCAATAAAATTTGAGAGCTTTGAGTCAGATAATGCGCTTAGAAGAGCCTCTATAGTCCGCAGATTGTTTTCAGCGCCTGTGATTTCATTTTGGGTTTTCGGACCACCCTGTGGAGGTACATACTGTGTTGTAACCATGGTCTAGTATGCCATTCCCATACATCTCAAGTGACATTTCATGCGACCTTTCCAGAGATTAAAATTGGTTCCATCAAACTTCAGACTATCCTTCTTGTAAGATGACATCCTAGATCTCCGCAAGTGGTTAAGCTCTTTTAGAGGAACTTAGCTCTGATACCAATTGTTAGACTTAGGGCACACAACTAAGAGGGGGGGTTGAATCAATTGTGCAAAAACTTTCTCCCAATTACACACTTAAATCCTCTTGAGTGATTAGCAGTATATTAATCATGAAACATAATGTACTTAAATCAAAAAGCAGAAACACATCAATACATAAGACACCAAGATTTTGACGTGGAAAACCCCGTTAAGGGAAAAACCATGGGTTGATTAACCCAAGATTGTATTCTCTATTAGAAGAATAGAAAGAACAAAATGGCACATGCCAATTAGGGCTCACTGCCCGAGCACAATGCTCACAAGAAGCTCACTGCCTATAAGAGACACACTATCTACAAAGAAATAATTATCACATACATGAACTGGAGAATAGCATCTTCACCATGCTTGAATCAGTTCCATTTAAGCTCAATACTTCTGCTCTGCCTTTCACTCTCCTCCTTGCTAACACACACTCATCTCGACAAGGACAACTTTGAAATGACTTCGCAACCCCTTATTTATACAAGACATTAACTTAGGAATAATCATCTAAGTCAGCAAACATCTATCAGAACATCCACAAGATGTGTAACTTATCCGGTCGGCCAGTCTCAAGAAGAACACCATCATCTGGAGGTTTTTCTTTAATAGTGAGCTCCAACTCCAATGCGGACCACTAACACATGCTAGACACAATCCAAAGTCCTTCACAAGGTTTCCTAAATCACTAAGAACATCTGCACTTCATATGCATACTGAAATCCTTCTCTCTTTCATCTGGAGCCTCAAGAACATAGTCTGTCACCATTGTCACCAAAGAATGGATACTTCCAGACCTTTAATTCATGAAACAATAGAGTTGACACATCACAAGGACTTCCTAACACTGTCTCAAATTCGCAGAGCAGGAAATAGTACTTCTGGATCTCACCGGACCTGTTTGTGTTACTCTATTACCTCTTAACACCTACCAGAACCGATTTTACTTAAGTGGCCACAACTTCTTCATATCTTCATACGGACGTCTGAAATCTCTACTGGATCACCTCAAGACACATATCTACAAACCCTTTAATTTGCATCCTCTGATCCTCTTCCTATCTTGGACTTTTGCCTTATTGTAATCATTGATCTTCACTGTTCCTAATTGAGACTAATTTTCTCAATATCCTAAGCACACAACTCATCCAATCCTTATCATTAATGCAACAGGAGTATGTTGACATCAATGACAACACAAGTTAGGCTCATACTTGCAATAGTTGGTCATGTGTTTGTTCTTTACAGGATGGTGACCTGGAGCTCCAGTTTGGCAATGTGAGTATCCTCTTGCATGGTGGTTATGCTCCTTTACCTTGTGGTCATGTGAAGTGAATGGGTATTCATGTTGGATGGTTGCTTTTGGTGCCCTAGTCGCATGGAAGAACATTTATTTTTTGGACTATAGTATGGAGTGCTTATGTTGGATTCATGGTTTTAGCCCTTGGTTACATGAAAGCACTAGATGATTTTCCACCGGTTGCATGTGGGTTGTGGAGTTGGTATTTTTGTGATATGGAAACTCCTAGACAACCTAGTTCCTTTTCTTTCATATTCATGTTATTTTTGATATGTAGGTTTTATAATTTTCCTATTTCAAAAAGCTGTAGATTCATAGATCTGTGAAATTTCATTATTTCAGATGACATATATATGGTATGAATGTCTAGATGTTTAAGTGCTTTCAAATTTATAGAGGTGGTTTTGCAAGTTTTACATGTTAACTAAAATATGTGGTTTGTAGATCTGTGGAAAGATTGTATTCAAACTCTTAGAGCATTTTGGATGGAAACAATTACATATTTGCAGGGCTGCTTGTTGGGTTCTTATGATCTATGGTTACTCTTGTGTGGATTTGTTTGGCAAATCAGGTCTAGCATTGATCCTAGTGTTTGAGTCTTGGAAATCTACATGTTATTCCTAGTTATCTTTGTTTTGCATGTTACTGATGTGGGGTAGAATATGTTTTTTAGTTATTTGAGATTGGACCACTGACCATGTTTTTCTCCTTTGAGATGTTGCATGAGTGCAGATCTTGTAAATTATTTGATGACGATTCTATTTGGTTGGCCTCTACTTGGTCACCTAGATTACATTGGTATGTTTAAATTGCAGTGAGACAAAGGGATGGTTTGAAGTACCTAATATAGTTGTTCATTAGAATCTATAGCAGTAAGTTATGGTGCATGAAAAGATTTGTTCACTTTAAGTGGAGTTTTGGTAATGATGTAGGTCATGATACCATGTATACAAATTAGTATCACTTTCAGTGGGAGTTTTGTGTAGTTAAATAGTGTGTTATATCTTCTTGGTTTGGAGATTATGGTTTACTTGACCTTTTGGGAGTTGTTGTCTTTACAGTGGGATTCTTTGATTGTGTTGAGGCCATGAATGATCTTCATTTAGGAGATAGTTATCACGATGTCATGGATAGCTTGGTTACATGTTTTAGTGGGAGCTTTTGACAGTGATGGTTTGATGTTTAGCTTGTTGCCATCTATAGCTCAGTATCATGGTTCAGTGGGAGCTTTGGCATGATATGCTTAATCTTCATGTTATTTGAAGAGGTTTTAGCATCTTGTTTCATGGAGGACTCTTAGTGTCTTTGGTAAAGGTGTTGTTTTTCTTCCTTGGAAATGATGTAGTTCTCTTTGGTTTTGAGTATTAATCATTTTCTTGGAGCTTCATGATTTTGCAAGTTGCATTTGAAGTTGGCATAGATTGATTGGTGAGTGCTCATGGATACTAGAGAGACTTGGGTTAGGCTGGAAATCTCTTGTACTTAGAGATATGTGTTGGAGTGGTTACTTGTTATGAAATTTTTTTAACATTAAAGACCTGTTGGTTGTTTTAAATTCCCAACCTGATTCTCATAGCAAACCTATAAAATCAACCACTCATTAATGATGGATCTACCTTGAGGGATTGGCCAACGAATTAGAGATTTAAGGGGAGGAGGCCTTTTCTCAGTCCCCTTGTTCTTTCTCTGCACTTTAGGCTCTGTGAAACCAAGGAGGGTATTTCCTTCGTAGAATGGCCTTATCTCTAATTCTCTAGCTATTTCTTTTTAACTGATGTCTTCCTTTCTTGGAGATAACAACGTTCTATTCAAAAGTGATGGGATTTTCTAGAGATATTAGATTGTCAGCTTTGCTTATATCACAGATATGTTCCTTATAGGCTGCTTGAAAGAATGTATGATAAAGTAATGATTGGCTAGATTCTTTAAGCTTCTATCTTATTCTTTATAGAGGAACATGCAAGACATAACTTAATCAAAATAAATATCCTAAAAGCCTATTACTGGAAAGGAAAATATTTGGATTGAAAATACTTTGAGGATAACTAGAGGGGCATAAGTTCAGTATAGTATCCATGAAATAGATCAGTGCCTCTCCAAGGGCCAAGGAGTCAAAGAGGTCAAAATGATGAAACTTAAATAGACAGTGATGTAAGAAACTTTAGTTTACTGTAAAGGTACAACAATGCCATACATTAGAAATACTTTTACTAGCTTTGAAATCAAACATACTTAATTATCCTTGTATACCTGAATCACATCTGATATTTTCTAATAGTAATTTTACATTACTCTTTGACTAAAGGCCATAAGAGAAATATGCCAACACAGGAAAGACTGTGTCAATGAATAAAGATGATTTTTCAACCAAATATATATTCATAATGTGAAACTGTATACATGAAGTAGGAGACAGTGTATTCCAAAACTCAACAAAATATGTAAAATAAATTGTTCAATAACTTGCATCATAGCTTTCAAATATTCAATCAAGAAACCAGAAGAGACTCAAATTGGAAACCTGAAAATAGACTACTAATTCTATAGTAGAAAATAAACTTATTTACAACTCCTCCCTGACTAGATTGATCCCTATCTTAGACTAAGTCTAGAAAATAAGATCCTCGAACCAATATCTTCTCATAAGCTCTGAATTCCCTTTTATAGATGCAAGGGAGCAACAAGCTTCAGGCTTATGAAAAAAGAAGTTACAATATTTTTCTAACCAACAGATGCAGCTACAGAGGCTGGTGTAACCATTCCACAACTATATGCTTTGCTTTCATGGCACATACTAAAGTGTGCGCTTCCCACAAACATGTCCTCTCAATTTTAGAGGGAAATGGGCAGTGATGGTTGATGGGGATTCATATAATTTGATGTTGTGGAGGCCATTATCCCCATCCTATGCCTCTTATTTATCAGATAAGGGCATTCATTGTCCAGTTTATCTTCCTCAATTAAGAACGACTGCAAGTGTCAATATCAGAAGAAAACCCCATTAACTGGAGTTCTTCGCTTTATGCCCATTGTCACTTGTAGGGATGTGATTCCTCTTTCATAATTGAGTGGTTACCAACCAGCTCAACCAAACAGAGACCATACAAAATCACATCAAACCGAGTATGGACATACCATCCACCCGGTGAGAGCAGCAACAACAATGACAAAATAGGAGCATTCTATCCTTATATGCTATGTCTAAAGAGGAAACATCCCTACAACTAGAGATAATGCTTTGTTAGGAAAATTAGAAGCGGGATGAAGGTAGAAGGAAAAATGAGTTTCCTCCACATCTGATACTAATCTACCAAATCACAGTCATAAGGAATGGCTGGAGTATGGAGATTAAAATCAAGGATCCCAGTCTAGATGACGAAGGAAGAAGAAATGCCCATAGAAGTTTGCATAGTGTTGTTGTTGCCCCCTAATCTTTCTTATACCACCGATTCTTGAGGAGATAATTCCAAGTCTTTCTAACTCTGTACCAACGGATCGAGAGCCATGAGAACAAGAAAATAAAATCCTAAAGAACAGGGGAGCAAAAAGAACACATAAGAGTAGGGGGAAGCCATACTGTCATAATATCTTTCGATAGTATGAATTGCAACATCAGCACTTGCCCTTTTATATAAATTTAGGGATGTAAGCATACATCTGCCCATCTATGGTGTATTAATTTTCAGTCACTTTGGTACATTTCTGCCATAAATGGAAATCTATCAAAGATTGCCATAATTGAACAAAAAGATAAGACTTCATAATTCTATATAACTTGAAAACATCACTTCTTGTATTGAATTTGGCTAGATCAGGTGTCTTGGTTTTCCCACTTAAGCATTGTCATCATAACTGATTTCATCACACAGTGGATGAAATGTCACTCTTGGTAAAGGCACAGATTTCCAAGGGTCAAGCTTGCATAAGCCAAATCATTCTGTTACTAAATTCTTCAAAAGCGGTGGTGATGAAGACCCTGCACATGCCTGAGCAGTTAATGCTTTGATATGCAACTTAGCTAATTTTAGTGCTAATGAATCCTTCTAACATAATTTTGAATTTAGGCCATTGATCTAGATCCCAGCTGGTGCATTTTGACGGTGTTTATTTGACCCCTTTTCTAGGTCAGACCTTACTGCTTGCTTGATTCAATAGTAACATGCAACTTGGACATCCCTTTCCAACCGCGATCTTGAGAAAAATTCCCTTTACAATGCAGTTAAGACGGCACCTGCCATTCCACATATGAAGGATGTGGTCACAGATATGATCTTGGTGGAATGACAGATAACCATTAGATCATTGTACTTCGAGCAGAGCATCTCTTGAAATGGTCATATTTGATGCCACGTTTGAGATATGCATTTAATATAAGAGTCCCATCACTTGAAGAAAGCCACGCGTCTCAATTCCATGATTCTGCGGTCACTCAGAAAACCTTTTGATGGAGTATAGCGGAACATCAGAATTGAGACAAAACTGATATGCAACGCCTGGGACCCACCTTTTTGCCATCTGAGATTGTTCATAGCCAACTGTCACCCTTTCCACGTTTCTGCCAAGGCTAATTCCCTTTTCAATTCATCATGGGCGGAATGGTGGAAATGAATCTGCATGCACCACCTGCAAAAAAATAGTTAGTAGGACTAGTATCTGACGTGTATATAACCTTTTGCCATCTAGACGAAGGGTGACCAATTAGATAGATTTTCTCTTTAATACTAGGTTTCTTTTTGGTGCGGGGTATAGAGGGTATTTGCTTGGCGGGGGGTCGGTAAACAATGTTAAGGGATGACACGAAAAGGGAACTTAAAAGGATAGTGATGGGAATAGGAAGTCACCGAAGAATTATATCAAGTGCAGCTATTGACTTCAGTCTAAAAGGGTTTAAGGTTTTTGATAGAGTTGGATTACTCAAAACATTTTTTAGCAGAAGAACCCTTATCATGGAAATCTTGTAACCAGGTGACATAAAGCAGGGAACAAAACAACTAGAAACAAGGAAAAATTTTCATGGTTCCATTAGTGGCTCTAGTTGGGGATACTTGTTCTATTATGAATAGAGTGAGATCACAAAAGAACTCTGGAGGAGTAGACCAATCACATAATGACCTCGGGCCATTATGTAGAAAAAATAAAAATCCAACCTACCTATATCAAACATTTTGTTTTCCAATGACTTTGTTAAATTGCTTTGGAAAACCTCATTGAAATTCAATCTGTTCCTTACATGTATATTCAGATAACCTTTGGGACAATTATTTTCATCTTCTCCATGGCTCCTTCCATCATTCTAAATCATAGATATTTGAGACATACTGCCATAAGAAGGAGATTCAGCATTCAGTTCAATTGTTTCTGACCATGTAAAAATATCATTACCTCTAGATTTTTGTCCTTCGCATATATCTAAAAAACAAAAACAATCATAATCTACATTATAATTGGTAGCAGGGGAGCTTTTACATTCTCCCACATCAATGCCAAACTTGAAACAATCATACTGTGTTTCCCTTTTGAAATCTAACATTCTATTCTTACTTTCTTCTTTCTGAATTGGCACTTCATTCAGATGTTGAATACAGGATTGGGAAACACTATTAGGCTAGAGATTTAGGCCCTGATTATTTAATATAGTGTTTGTATCCCCATATACCTCTGGATATAGAACTAATATTGCCTCATTAGTTCCCTTAGGAATCTCTTCAAAGAGTGGATTTTCTATGCATTCATAAAGCTCCATATCATCTCCTATTGACAAATCTATAGGCTCATCATATAATGATTTGTCTCTGATATGCATTTCATTGGCACAATCTTCATTATCACTATCCATATAGCAAGTATCATCATTTGTTTCAGGACTCCCATCATTTTGATATGAGCATTCTGATAATTGCTCACTGTTTTCTGTATGATTGACAAGGATCAATCCCTCCTGAGACTCAAACTCAAAGCAGGCTAGTTCCCTAGGAGATTTTGATGTAAAGTATATTTCCTCATAGTCTGGGGAAATGTCTTCAATTTGTTCATAATTCATAGGGACTTCCTTGACTGATATATCCTTATGTATCATGGTGTCCATTATTTCATAAGCTGATTTGCAAGGTTCTGGGGATTTCCTTTTATTTTGATATTGAAGGGAGAAAAGAGTAGCAGGTGTATAAGAATTTAGGATTCCTCTTGTCTGAACATAGTCCTTATCCCCTTCATTATACCAAACTCTGTAATTTGATTTTTTTGGCATGGGTTTATAAGAATAGTCCATTTCATTTTTGCTTTGATAGATGGGAAGATAAATGGATTCATTATTCCTTTTACACCCATTTTTTACAGACTCACAACCCTTTATCTTTGTATTTTTCAAATTATTTTCTATACTTATGGCAAAGGAATATGCTTGCCTCATAGTAGTAGGGTTTTTGTCTCTCAGTCTATAACTATCCTTTCTATTGAAGGCACCCAAATATATGATCAAACACATAGCCTCATTGGGTTTGATATTTTTAGGAATTTTCCTCACTATTCTGGCAAATCTTAAATTGAAAGCTGGGACTGATTCCTTATTTTCCTTTTCAATCTGCATGAGTTCCTTAATCAATATACCCATATCTATTCTCTCCCTAAATCACTCCATGAAAGTAAACTTTAAATCTTGCCAAGAGAAGTAGATTGACTGGGTAAATATGCAAACCAATCTCTAACTTCTCCCTTAAAAGTTTGAACAAACAATTTTATGACTACATCTTCATGATCTATTTCATAATCTCCCATCAAGTCACAAAAATCTTGTAAATGGCTACTAGTTGCTTCGGATCTGTTATTGTTGAACTAAGTTATCTGATTTCTAACTTCCTTGGGTATATGGTTTGGAAACCCCCAAATACCATTGAAAGTAATTGCCCCATATCTTTCCATGACAAACCCACTTTGACAAAAGAAATGTGATTGTTGCTTATACATTTCTAAACTTCTAGGAATGTTTTCTGAAGCTTGGTAAAATACCTGAAAAGAGCCTTTTGCTTCCAATGTAGATTTTGTCTTGATTTTTATGCAAAATCAATAATACTAGACTACATCATGAGATCCTTTCTCATAGAGTCACCACCTCTGTTTTATAGAGGAATATATTATTTCCTTCTCAGGACCAACTTTTGAATCCTGTTTCACATTAGGGTTACATAGAATACTCTGACATATAAGACTTTATGTAATCGTAATGCATCTATCATTATTGTGAATAGAAAATTTATGGTAGAGTCGCCATCCTTTCCTTTGAAAGGAATATGATCCAATAGACTTTTGTCCTTCTAACACATTTATCAATGACCTCTTAGATTGAGAATATAACTCTATAAAGTCAAAAAACATGAGGAAACTTTGAATGGATAGAAACTCCTTTTAGATCTCATAAATTATTGGCATCTTTCGCAAGGGATTTATGTTCTTTGGATAAGACACAACCTCTTCTTCCTAAAAGGAGTCCCCAGTAGAGTCACCAATCTGTAGGTTGTTTTAAATTCCCAACTTGATTCTCGCAGCAAACCTATAAAATCAACCGCTAATTAATGATGGATCTGCCTTGAGGGATTGGCAAACGAATAGGAGATTTAAGGGGAGGAGGCCTTTTCTCAGTCCCCTTGTTTTTTCTCTGCACTTTAGGCTCTGTGAAACCAAGGAGGGTATTTCTTATGTAGAATGGACTTATCTCTAATTCTCTGGCTATTTCTTTTTAACTGATGTCTTCCTTTCTCGGGGATAATAGTATTCTATTCAAAAGGGATGGGGTTTTCTAGAGATATTAGATTGTTAGCTTTTCTTATATCACAGATATGTTCCTTGTAGGCTACTTGAAAGAATGTATGATAAAGTAATGATTGGCTAGATTCTTTAAGCTTCTATCTTATTCTTTGCAGAGGAACATGCAAGACATAACTTAATCAAAATAAATATCCTAAAAGCCTATTGCTAGAAAGGAAAATATTTGGATTGAAAATACTTTGAGGATAACCATAGGGGCGTAAGTTTAGTATAGTATCCATGAAACAGATCAGTGCCTATCCAAGGGCCAAGGAGTCAAAAAGGTCAATATGATAAAAACCTAAATAGACAGTGATGTAAGAAACTTTAGTTTATTGTAAAGGTAAAACAATGCCATACATTAGAAATACTTTTACTAGCTTTGAAATCAACCATAATTAATTATCCCTATATACCCAAATCACATATGATATTTTCTAATAGCAATTTTCACATTACTCCTTGAGTAAATGCCATAAGAGAAATATGCCAGCACAGGGAAGACTGTGTCAATAAATAAAGATGATTTTTCAACCAAATATATATTCATAATGTGAAACTGTATACATGAAGTAGGAGATAATGTATTCCAAAACTCAACAAAATTTGTAAAATAAATTGTTTAGTAACTTGCATCATAGCTTTCAAATATTCAATCAAGAAACCAAAAGAGACTCAAATTGGAAACCTGAAAATAGACTACTAATTCTATAGTAGAAAACAAACTTATTTACAACTCCTCCCTAACTAGATTGATCCCTATCTCAGACTAAGTCTAGAAAATATGACCTCGAACCAATATCTTCTCATAAGCCCTAAATTCCTATTTATAGATGCAAGGGAGCAACAAGCTTTAGGCTTATGACAAAATAAGTAACAATATTTTTCTAACCAATAGATGCAGCTAAAGAGGCCGGTGTAACCACTCCACAACTGTATGCTTTGTTTCATGGCACATGCTGAAGTGCGTGCTTCCCACAAACGTGTCCTCTCAATTTTGGAGGGAAACGGGTGGTGATAGTTGATGGAGATTCATCTGATTTGTTGTTGTGGAAGCCCTTATCTCCATCCTATGCCTCTTATTTATCAGATAAGGGCATTCATTGTCCATTTTATCTTCCTTGTTGTGTGGTTACACAACACGCCCCATTTTACCTTAGCAAAAAAGGGACCCAACTTTTTGCTTCTACTTACTTGCTTTCTTGCTTTGGGCGGTTTGGTAAAAGTGCAATCATGTATGTCACCCTTGCTTATGCATGTGCATCACAAAAAAGGGTTAGTTCCCAAAGTTAGAATTTGCTAGCACAAACCTCATGATTGGAAAGGGTACAAAATTCTAAGTAGGTTTGCCTTTTGAATCACCCTGATATTGTTTAAGGATAGAAAGTTATGCTAAGTCAAAGTTCGGTCAACTTAGATATTTCCCATAGGGTCATATTTCTAAATATTAGTCATATTTGTTTAGATGACCCTGGCTTAAGAAGATCACCCGATGTCTATTTGTTCCCCGATATGTGAACATCAAACTTAAATGAGGATGAATAGCTACCCGTCAAGGATTTAATGCATTCTTGGAGGGTCATATTTTCAAATATCTCTCATCTTGCAAAATATCACCCTTTTGCGAATATCACCCTTCACAAAGATGACCATGACATCATTCAGCTTCAACAAATAGAAGAGATCACCCTGATGATGATGCAATCATTGCACTTGACCCACAGAGGGTCATATTTCTAAACATCCATCATATTTCTCAATATGACGATGACATCACCATAACTTGATAACAAGGGAAAATAGATGGCATGATGATGTCATCATGATCTAACCCTAAGGATATCACCTTTCAAAATATCTTGACTTTAACAAAAATGATCATGATGTCATTTTGTGTAAATAATTGTTGAAGTCTATATGATGATGACGTTACCTCTGCATTCTTTAATGAGGAGGATATTCCTAAGTCTCAAAGGTTCAGATATTGTTGATATCCCTCATTTTGAACTTTATGACCCGATCTTGCTTAGAAGTCAAAGTTTGACCGTATCACCCTAATCTTTAATGAATGATTATGCTGCGGGAGTGTCATATTTTCAAATAGGGTCATTTTTTCAAATATCCCCAATCTTCTAAAAGATCACCCTCCAGCATTAAATGTTAAGTCCATTGGTAGGTCACACCCTATCGATTTCAAATGAAAACCTGACACTTGGTAGCATCTACAAACTTCATGTGAATGATCAATGGATTTATTTGTCGTATTGGTTGGCTTAAAAGTGAATTTTAGGGTATTTACCTTTATCCTGTGATAATTGAAACTTACAGAGCTCTGAAAGTCAACACCTCACAGTCATATACAAACAGAATGTGACACTAGATGGAATGGAATGGATGATATAGTACATTCACGTTTATCTTGTTATTAGTCATATAGTTAAAAGAGGTTGATTATCAGGTAAGTAAAGTAAAACCCTCTCTTTTGTCGTTTACTACAAATTTCTAGGTAAAATGGTTCTTTATTAGGTAAATCTGTATGGCGATGCATGAACTGAATTGAAACGTTGAATTATTGCCATGAAATGCATGATATCCTTGAACCCTCCCCATACATACACCCTAGGGTGAGAAATGCATGTCTTCATCACAGGATCTAATGGATATCAGAAAGAACAGATCTGACTTCGAGTTCTTGAAACTCATGTTCGTACAACCTAAGGGAGTAGGATTCAGATATGGGGTGATAGATGACACACATCAAGGGAAGACAGATTTGGATGCATGGACAAGGAGGTTGGACAATGAAAATGATAATCTCATACTGGATAGGATATTCACAACTAGTATGTGGCATGCTACGGGATTTCCATATGCGATGGAGGCTATTGAGCTAGTGGTGGAATGTGTGAGAAATTATAACCCTAAGAATAGAAGAGTGGAAAAACATGGCAGAGTGTAT
This sequence comes from Cunninghamia lanceolata, assembly GCA_027924645.1. Lineage (NCBI taxonomy): Eukaryota > Viridiplantae > Streptophyta > Pinopsida > Cupressales > Cupressaceae > Cunninghamia > Cunninghamia lanceolata. The sequence continues at coordinate 6,537,820 of BSBN01000635.1, read as the reverse complement.
GTCGACTTCTCAATCAAGGGCATCACTGCTACGTTCAATATGCCTATAGGGGATAAAGTGGTTAGTGTGAGTCTAAGTAGGCTGGAGAAAGAATACTGTAGTAATGAAAGGCAAGCCAGGAAAATCATGTATCCATGGAGGCGTAGGGGTAGCTCTTACAAAGGTGCTGCTAGATTGCCTAAGTACTTGTACAAATTTGATTTTGATGAGTATCAGTATATGATATTGCCTTGTTGAACAAGATGACTGGCAGACAACATGTTGGGAACTTTGAAAATTGGATGTATGGGATCATCCAAATGGTATTGTATTCAGAAAACAAGCTGCTCTAGGCTAAGATCATCAGTGATAGCTTAGATGAAGGAATGAGAAAGCTAGGTGGCAAAACTTGTATATTTCATATGACTTCTTATGTAGTATATGTTTGTGCTTTCTGGGGCACATTTAATGCCTTACAAATAGTGGGTAGGATTGGAAACAATACTGGTGATGTAGACATATGGGACCATTATCCACAATTATAGAGGAGAGCATACATCCAAGACTATAAACAGGGAAATGACTCATTTTCAATGCATTTAGTCAGAACCACGGAAGAGGACAAAACCAAGAGATTGAGCATGGAGGCTCAAGCTATTATCTATAAGCATGGGGCTTGGTTTATCCAATTCCCCACCTTTTCATACATAAGAATAGAAGGATTTGAGGGGCAACCTCTCATGTTACCAAGATACCCCACTGATAGGGTCATCTTAATGGAGTTTGTTAGACAAGTATCAATCTTAGTTGAGGCTCACTTGGAAAAGAAGAAGATCCCTCCTATGTTGTTCTTGGTATACATGGGCTAGTATATATGCCCTGACAGATAGAGTATTAAAGATGCCATTGGAGGGTTGAGGCTCATGTACCTATAGCCATTTTCTATAGCTAGGTCATATGACCCATATGGCAGAATGCAGAAGTTATTAGGGAAACAAATACATCAAAAACATCTTGAAGATTATTGGACTGATTGTGATGATGAAGTAGAGGTTAGGAGAAGAAATTATCAAAGGTGCACTCTCAATCAGATCCAGACTTTTGACTCCATTCCAGTGCCTGTACAACTACATGATGATGACAGAAGGATGATGTCTAATGAATATGAGGATAAAAAGGTGTATAATGACACCATCTCAGCTCCTGATCTGACACAGCCAAAGGAGACCTCATTGGATCAAATAATGCAAAAGGTTAACCAACTAACCCAGAGCTGGGTAAAGGCTAAATCCATTGAGTTGCAAAAGAAGGGTGTGGCCCTTACTATTGAAAATAAGAAGAAGAAACAAATATCTGAAGAAGAATATGATGATTTTCTCATTGAAAAGAGGAAATCTAATGGAGAAAGATTACCTGCTAAGGAACAAAAGCCACCAAGCAAGGGAAAGAAGGTTGATCTTGTACAACAGGGGGTGATTATTAAAAGACCTCCATCAAAAGGTGATGGGGCATCCACCTCTGCACCTACATCTACATCGCAACAATCCCCTGCTATGAAGAAAGGCAAGAGGGTAGTGAAGCCTGCTCCTAAAGTGATAGAGGAACAAATGGAGGATGAACCATTATAGGATGAGCCATTGTAAGATAAACCACTAGAAGAAAATCCCTTGGAAGATGAGTAGTTGGATAAGGGACCTAAAGATGATGATCTACTAATAACAAAGAAGAAAAGAAAGAAAGTACAGCAAATGCCACCTCAAAAGAAGCAGAAGACAACAATGAGGGGAAATGTTAACACTGATCCTATCATATTAAGAGGTACAGGTGGTTTAACTTTTATGAAAGAGTTGCATCATGATGTCCCCATTCCTGAAATTATTCAATTTAAAACTGAGAAGGCAGAGGAGCAGGCAAAAGAGATGCACATGGCTAGTAAAGAGTCCCCCTTTCCACTTGATAACACTATTGAATTGTCAGATGATGAGGTAGTTCAATATGTGGCCGCTCAACCTATGGAGACCTTAGTAGCTAATACTAGGATGACCCCTCATGGGACCCCATTGGCCCAGAAGGTGACTAGTCAAGTAGAAGATGAAATGGAGCAAGATAACCCTGAAGAAGTAGCCCAATAGATAGGGCTGACTAATTTGGTAGAGAAGGTTACTCATCCTGCAGTGATAGATTTAACTTACCAGGGTGATATGAACCTGAATAAAGATAATGATCAGCCTTTGGAGCCTGAAAAGGTTAAAAATACAAGGCATATAGAAGCTAAGGATATGACACCCAATCAAAATAGAGACCAGGACAAGGCGCCTGTAGAACAAGAAAAGTTAGGGGTACAACTTCAGAGTAAGGGTGATTACGAGATACCTGATAAAGATGTTGATCAAGATCAAAGTTTTTCATCACCATATGTTGAAAGAAGTAATCAAGGTAATCCAGGATTAGATGAGAAATCAAGTGAGAAAGAATTGATCTTGGGAGAAGCTAGTACATATAAAGATGAAGAACAGAGTTTGGCACAAGATGAAGGTCAACAAAAAGAAATAGAAAAAGTGGCCAAGGGTGATTTGAGTGATTCCCAAGGCTTAGATACACAATCTTCTCAAGAAATGCAAGTGCCACACAATGAAAAAAAGGAAAAGGTTCAAGAAACTTCTAAGGAAACTTTACAAGAGGAGGGACAAGATCAAGGTGTGCATACTTTACAAGAACCTCCACCTTAGAAAGAAATCCCTCAGCAAGAGGTACCTCAACAGGAGTCTCCTCATAAGAATGTGCATGAGGAAGAAATACCAAAAGAAAATTCACCATTGAGGGCAAGGCCAGATACACAGCCCCAGGATACTCAAAATAAAGGGGGTGATTGTTAAGACCCCAAGGGTGATGTCCCTTAATGGTTGCAACAAGAAATAAATCTGCAACAAATAGATGAGGTACATGATTTTGATGTTTCTACATTGTTTACTGAAAGTATGATGAAACCTAAAAGGAAGGAAAGGCTTACATCTGAAATAAGAAGAGACCCTACTATAGGTAGGAGAACAACTCAAGTAGCCTTGCCAATGGTTGAAAAGGAGAAAGGCAAAATAGGCTTTGATGAATTTCAGATAACTGATATTGATTTAGGTTTTGCAAATGAGGACCAGGAAGGTCAAGAGGGTAAGGATATTATTGATTCTTTGACACAAAGGGTGAAAAGAGAAAAGGATAAGAATAGGAAACATAAAGAGCACATTGCTCAATTGCATTCTTTTATTAAAGGATTAGTTGATCCTAAGCACACGCCTATTAGTACAACCACTCCATTAACAATTATATCCCAAGAAGAGATTACAGGGTTGGATCTGATGAAGCATAAGGCACAATTAATGGATAAGTGGTTCATTTCTTCTATTTTTGAAGCTGAAAATGTGGTGAAAACCTCCTTGGAAAATTGGAATTCTCTTAGTGCTTTGAAGAGTAAAGTGGATAAGTTGCAAAATGAAGTAGGCAGGAGATCTTTCAAACTGGAAAAGAACCTAGATGCTTTGGGAGAAATGAAAAGAATTGATATGAAGATACTTATGGATAACAAAATACTAGATAGTAATACTTATCAGTTTCTCGGTATTTGGTATGAGGACACTGGATTTGAATGTGACATCTTGAAAAGATGCAATGGCAGGCTCAGGGACATAAGTGTCAAACTATATGATCTTATTGGCAAAAGAAGCAGAAACCCTAGAGACTCTAGAAGGAAAGGTAGAAGGGAAAATAGAAAATCAAGATACTGATTTTGCTATTCAGGCTTTTCATGATAATTTTAAGCAAGTTGCAGAAGATCCCCTGCATAATTTGATAGAAGAGGTAATAAACAAAGTCATGAGGATAAAGGTTAGGGTGGAGACATAAAATGAAATGTTGAACAACAAGAAGAATAAGATGGATGTCCTTCAAGAAAAGTTTCATTCCCACAAGCATGCTACAACAAGGGCCAAGATCCAGGATGGAGGTGAAGTTGATAGAATAGTGTAGTTATATGAATCCATCAGGGCAACCATAAAGGTACACATAAGAGGCGATTTGCATCAGAGTGATAGTGATGATGAAAATGATGATAATGTAGAAAATGATGGAGAAGATGAAAGTGAAGAAGAAGAAGGAAGTGAAGAGTAAATAAGGATGCATGATGATGGAATCATATGCCTAATCAGCATGAGAGATGCTCAAGTTTGACAGATGGTTGCCAGCTAGCAACCTATCCTCTCATTTATAAGTGTTGACTTAGTCAATCATATGATATTGACTATTGATCTAAATAGACAAATCTTGACCGTTGGTCACTTTTAACAACCTCCTCTCCTTATTCTATAAAAGGAGATGGAGTGCACTCTTTATGGCATTAGAAACTTAATTGAAATTGGATTGCTGAAGCATTCGGGACTAATTTCAAGGCTTTTGTGAATATACATGTCTTTTGAGTACTTAATGAAAGAGAAGTTGTTTTGATTACATATAATTGTAAATCTTGAGTAGTCAGTGGATGGAATCTGGATATATGCATTGATTAGCTGCATCCCTTGGAGTGCTTGTCAGTTTGCATGTGTTGTTTTCATTCCTTGTTCCTTTGAAGTTAGCATCAACCATACCTAGCTGTGGAACAACCTGGTGAAATTATGGTTTGATTCCTTCTCTTCATGAATGTATCTAGAATGTATGTGACTCAATAGCTAAAGGTTCACCAAATTTAGAAGTATTTCTTTAAATTTCTTAAATTTCATTACAAATCACCTTCATTATTGCAAATAACATACAATATAAAGCAAATAAACATTAAATATGCCTATAACTTGTAAATAATTGAATATATAGAGCATATTTTGAGTGAAAGCATGTCAAAATGACAAATATCATGTAAATATAGATGAATATGAATTATATACATGTAAATATCTGCTTATAGGCACATTATTTGACTAAATATATAGTGTAGAAGCATAAAACAAGTTCATGACAATAAATGCTCAAAAGAATTGAACAAACTTAGAAATATAATCATTATCTATGGAGCATGGTAGAAATAACCTTGTTTGTGAAGTTAGTTTACAGGAAACAGGTGCAGAACTAGATATACATGCAATGATTTATAATACAGACAGTGTAAGACCCCTTGAAATAGAAAATGGCATGTCACATCAACCTCTGAGTAACGTCAGAAGATCATGACTTGATCAACAGAGACTTGGAGTCATCAATTTGTTCCAATTGATTGTACTCTTCAAGATAATAAAGGTTTGTTGTGTAAATTTTTATGCATGTTGTTATGACTAACAATCATCATCAACATTCCTCAATTGATAACAACTGTAAGTGTCAATATCAGAAGAAAACCCCATTAACTGGAGTTCTTTGCTTTATGCCCATTGTCGCTTGCAGGGATGTGATTCCTCTTTCATAATTGAGTGGTTACCAACTAGCTCAACCAGACAAAGACCAGACAAAATCACATCAGAATGGGTATGGATATACCATCCACCTAGTGAGAGCAGCAACAACAATGACAAAATAGGAGCATTCTATCCTTATATGCTACATGCAGAGAGGAAACATCCCTACGACTAGAGATAATGTTTTGTTAGGAAAAGTAGAAGAGGGATGAAGGTAGAAGGAAAAATGAGTTTCCTCCACATCTAATACTAATCTTCCAAATCACAGTCATAAGGAATGGCTGGAGTATGGAGATTAAAATCAAGGATCCTAGTCTGGATGAAGAAGAAGGAAGAAGAAATGCCTGTAGAAGTTTGCACAGTGTTGTTGTTGCCCCCTAATCTTTCCTCTACCACCGATTCCTAAGGAGATAATTCCAAGTCTTTCTAATTCTGTAGGGATAGATCAAGAGCAATGAGAATAAGGAAGAAAATCCTAAAGAACAGGGGAGCAGGCAAGACAATACATAAGAGCAGGGAAAAGCCATACTATCAAAATATCTTTAGATAGTATGAATTGCAACATCAACACTTGCCTTTTTATAGAAATTCAGGGATGTAAGCATACATCTGCCCATCTGTGGTGTATTAAGTTTTAGTCACTTCGGTACATTTCTACCATAAATAGAAATCTATCAAAGATTGCCATAATTGAATAGAAAGATAAGACTTCATAATTCTGCATAACTTGAAAACATCACTTCTTCTATTGAATTTGGCCAGATCAAGTGTCTTGGTTTTCCCACTTAAGCACTGTCATCATATCTGATTTCATCACACAACAGATGAAATGTCATTCCTGGTAAAGGCACAGATTTCCAAGCGTCAAGCTTGCATAAGCCAAATCATTCTGTTACTAAATTCTTCAGAAGCAGTGGTGATGAAGACCCTACACACGCCTGAGCAGTTAATTCTTTGATATGCAACTTAGCCAGTTTCAGCACCAACGAATCCTTCTAACATAAATTTAAATTTGGTCCGTTGATCTAGATCCCAGTTGGTGCATTTTGACAGTGCTAATTTGATCCCTTTTCTAGGTCGGACCTTATTGCTTCCTTGATTCAATAGTAACATGCCACTTGGACATCCCTTTCCAACAGTGATCCTGAGAAAAAATTCCCTTTGCAGTGCAGTTAAGATGACACCCACCGTTCCGCATATGAAGGATGTGGTCAGAGATATGATCTTGGCGGAATGGCGGATAACTGTCAGATCATTGTACTTTGAACAGAGCATCTCTTGAAATGGTCATGTTTGATGCCATGTCTAAGATATGCTTTTAATATAAGAGTCCCATCACTTTAAGAAAGCAACACGTCTCAATTCCGTGATTCTACGGTCACTCAAAAAACCTTTTGATGGAGTATAGCAGAACATCAAAATTGAAACAAAACTGATATGCAGCGCCTAGGACCCACCTTTTTGCCATCCAGGATTGTCCGTAGCCAGCTGTCACCCTTTCTGCATTTCCGTTGAGGCTAATTCCCTTTTCAATTCATCGTGGGCAAAATGGCAGAAATGAATTCACATGCGCCACCTATACAAAACTAGTTAGTAGGACTGGTCTCTGACATGTATATAATCTTTTGCCATCTAGACGAAGGGTGACCAATCAGGTAGATTTTCTCTTTAATATTAGGTTTCTTTTTTATGCGGGGTATAGATGGTATTTGCTTGGCGAGGGGCCAGTAAACAACGTTGAGGGATGACACGAAAAGGGAACTTAAAAGGATAGTGATGGGAACAGGCAGTCATCGAAGAATTATATCGAGTGCAGCTATTGACTTCATTCTAGAAGGGTTTAGGGTTTTTAACAGAGTTGGATTACTTGAAACATTTTTTAGCAAAAGAACCCTTATCATGGAAATCTTGTAACTAGGTGACATAAAGTAGGGAACAAAACAACCAAAAACAAGGACAAATTTTCATGGTTCCATCAAGACCAAGGAGCCTACACCTAGAAATGTATGTGAGTCCATCATAGACCTGATGAGAAGGTTGTCTTTATTGAAAGCCTTTATTAATTAGTGTTGTATGCATAGGACAATCTTGTATCCCACTCTTGGTCTACTCGGCAGGTAAATGATCTAAGAGGTGTTGTCCACCATATTATTAGATGTGTTCTTTATATGTATCTTGTCTTCTCTTGTGCATTAGTATTGAAAGTTAAGTTTTGAGGGCTTGTTGAGAAGTACATGCATGATTTTTATTGTTCACCTTGTAATCTTAAACTTGGGTTACTTCTGAGGATTTGGTAGGAGAGGTACAGGAGATGGTTAGTGTCTTTGGGCATATTCCCTTATGTTGTGGGAATTTTTGGATAGTTTGATCTACTTTTTGTGAGAGGTTTACATCTATTTCTGCCATGTTTCATTATAAGTTGAATAGTTAGATGTTGATATCCTTTTAGTTTGGGAGTGTTGAAGGAGATCTTACTTTACATAGTTTGGCACATGTTAGTGTGGTATAATGACATGGTGTGATTTGCAAGGTCTCTCTTTCATAGTATATTGTCTTCTTCTTGAAGGTTCTTATGTTTATGGAGTTGAGGTTTATGAATGGAGTCATGTTTTGTTATTTGTACTTCATTATTTTTTGACAACAATTGGTAGCTCCTTGATCTCTTTCTTCATTGGTTGGAGGACTTGGGAGAGTTATTTGGATTGGCAATGAGAGATGTATTTTGCATATCATTGTATGCTTCTTTGACACTATGATAGAGGAGTTAGCCACATCCTCTATGTGAAGTTCTATAGGAGGGCTTGTTAATGATGTGATCTTTTTTCCAGATTTGACATTACCTATGTAGTGGGAGTTCCAGAAGGTATGTGTGTTATGTATGAGAGGAGTACCTCTCTTGGACTAGTTACACTTTACTACAATGAGTTACTTCATAGGTTTTTTAACACATGTCTATGTGTGTTGTTACCTTGGAGTCTTCTTTTGTAGGATGGTGGATATACAGGAACTAGTTTACAGATTTGGTTTGTTATGTTGACAACATGAAGTTCTACCTATGATAGTTTGTTTACCCTGCTTTGAGGTATGGATAGTTTGGATGAGCTAGCAACTTGTTGTGGTTACTATTCCAAATTGGTATGAGTGTGACAGTCACTCAGAGTCATTTTTTATCATTTGAATTTGATGCTTGTGTTCATGTATAAATTGGTGCAGGTTTCAATGACAGTTGATATGTTTCACCTTGGCATGTTCCTTGTTCCATCATGGGTAATATGATATGAGGATAATTTATTGCTTGAGATGATGGTTATTATGGTTTCTTTTACAGGTATCTTATTGGAGTACAAAAGCATGTTGAAGAATCAATGGTACATGGTTGGCTAAGGGATGTTTTTCCCTTGTTGAGATTTCCTATGGGTTGATTTACAATGTATAATGTCAAGTTGGAGAATATTGGGATAAGGTGCCATTAACCTTGTAAATCCCAATATTTTATTTATTCCATTTATTATTTGTAATTTGTAATTACCCATAAGGGATGTACAAGTTTCACTAGCAATGGTAAAAATTAATTACCGGGGGTAGTAATTACGAAGTTACAACATTGATAAGTTCCAGAGTTACCGACAGTAGTTATGGAGCAACATTTTACGATTGGTAGTTGTAAATATCAAGAGTAATTGAGGGTAGTTGCCACCTTAGAGGAATCAACTATTTTTGGCATGTATGACACACATCATAAAGTTGTTGAGTGCATGTAAGAGAATCTATGGCAGTTGCAAGTTGTCATAAGAATCTATGACAATATGGCAACTTATGACAGATAATTATTAGTTGTAAGTTGCCATTCTTGGCTCTAGGTGCCCATATTGGGAAGATGCCTTTTGGGGGGTGTTATGACAGAATATATGACGGCTATGACAACATTTACTACCCCGTAAGAGTCTATTCTTGTCCTTGGACGCCCAAGGTTGCATGGTTGACTGTTGACAAGTGTTATGAGCTTGCAAGAAGTCATTGAATGTTGCATGATGAAGATTCCTAGGTGAGAGAAAATGGACTCCTTATTTGAGGAGTGAAATACTTCTATAAGTACAATGCCATGTATGTGTTGCATATCTCAGTTTACAGGTACACAGGTGCTACTGGATTGAAGAGTGAAGAGGAGATTGGAAGTGGATGTATTGTAATCTTGTTTTAAAGATAATACAACTTTGGCCTCTTATCTTCTTGGTGGAGTTTTTTCCCGCAAGGGTTTCTCCACGTAAATACAGTGTTATGTGTTTATTCTTCTACTCCATTGTTACCTTGTGTTTTGAGATCTTGCATTCTTATGTTGCTGATTTGTGCCTCTTTGTTGTTTCTAACTTATGGTGATGTTATTGATGTTATAAGTTCATCTAAGGTGGTTTTATCAAGCATGTTAGAGTGGCTAATTTTAGCATCATAAAGAAGTTGAATCTCTTCATGGTATTTAAGGATTAAGCAAACTTAATTTTCAGATTTTCATACAATTTTTAGATTTCTATTTTGTAGTAGTCAAAGCCTTGTATCTCACCAATTGGTATCATATCTTGGTGATTTGATGATTAACAATTAGATTAGAGATTGTTCATTTATTCCAACATATTTAATGATTCTTTATGTAGGAGGACTAGGACAAAGATCAAATATGTAATATATCAAGGGAAAATTTAGTGGGTTATAAATATGATGTCTCTTTATGAAGGGTTGGATCTTTTTATATTAAAAATGGTTGTGTTTTTTGTAGTCTTGTATGTTCTTGGGTGTCAATATTTAGTTCAAGTCTAATTTCTTGTCTCTCATATCTATAAAATATAGAGAAGGCACTTTCATGTAAATATCCTCTCTATGATCTAAATGTCTCCATAGTTGGCTAAGATTTTAGGGGATAAGATTATATCTCTAGGGATACATTTTCTAGTTTGTTGCTATCTTTGATCAATTGACTATTGTAGTAGTTGTATAATTTATTCAAAGTCTTTTAAGACTCTTTTCATAATAAAATATGAGGTTTCTTTTATCAACTATGCATTGTTAAAGTAGATTTAGTCATGTGAAGTTTCTAGTTGTTTATGAAGTGCATTTAGATGAAATTATAGCTAGATTGATGGGATTTTGAAGTATATTTCTTATTTTATATTTTATGTTAATTCACATCTTTCTAATAATCTCAAACTTACATATGTGTTTGCATTTGATTTCAAATATTGAATCTATCACCAATGGATTATGACACTAGTATTTTAACTTAGATGATCCTTACATATTTGAAATGCATTAGATATTCTTTGTTAGTTGGTTTAGTTAGTGTCCTACTAGTCTACATAACCTATTTATTAGCCTTTGCAATATATTTTAAGAGATTTCACGTATTAGTCACCATTAGAGGGTTATGCATCTTTGCGTTTTTTCAAGGGCTATATGTGAAGTATGATTCTATGAGTGATATCACATTTGGGGATATAAATCTTATTTGTATCTTTAATTGAATTTGTAACTTGTTATTAATCTATTTTGGTAAGACATATATAGGTCTACACTACCAATAAGATAGTATAAGGGGTATTTACTAACAAATATTTAGGACATCCTTATGCAAAGGGTGTGGTGAAGCTGTGTGATCTAGTTTATTTTTCATTTTTGTTTAGTCACTTTGTATAAGATATCTTGGAATATCATTGGCCTTGTAGAGCCAAAAGTATAGAAGAGTTAGTTCCACTCTTGTCATTTGACCCACAGTTATTTGCAATTTGTTCATGAGTCATGCCTTATCAATCTAAGTTGACATAAGTACCTAGGTTTAGGTCTTGAGTGTATTCTCTAGGATTGTGGGATCCAATTTAGTCACAAACACATAGAATTTTATGGGTAGAACGAGGTCAAGAGTAGAAGAAGATGTAGAATTAGTTGCAATAGCCCACACAAAATCAGGTTCGTGTGATAAATCCTCGGTTTCAACATCATTATCCTAATGATGTACTTAAACATTGTTTTTGTAATGAAAAAAGGATTCATGTATATTTGCAATCAACTATTTGGAGGTACCACCAAAATATTTCCATTATCATTGATACCTTCAACTTTGATCATGTCATTAAATCAATAAGGTCTCGTAGCTTATGTTTAAAACCAATACGTGACTAAGTATAATGACCCTTAACTCTATGAAAGTTGTAATATTATTGGTCATTATATGTTCTATGAAGTGGTTCATTGGGATCCAATGGTTGAATCAAAGAGTGTGTAATCAATTTATCACTCAACAAGATTTAGAGAACATCATCCATGTATTCTTGAAGATTAATAAAATTCCTAGGTGTCATTGGTCTAAATAAAGGAAAGGTAGAAGTAGTAGAAACTTGATCCACGTTTTCCTTCATATCATTACCCTTCAAAAAATATTTAAAGATTTTGAATCTTATACTTGGGTAAGACAATTGAGATGAAGATCCATTTTTTAATGTGTTAGATACTAAATCTTGACCTAATGGTTCTTAAATGTTTGCACATATATCTAAAAGATTGAAAGCTACTTGGTGCAGATTATTCTTTATGATTGGAAGTATTCCCTCAAGAAACATGATTTATAACACATCATATTCAAATTGGTGTTTGAGTTTTACACATAAAAATTAAAATTGAATTACATAATCATTGATAGGTTCATTGCTTCTTTGAGTGCATCTAATAAGATCATTTGTTGTTATCTTTAAACCCATGTTTATGTGAAATTGTTGTAAGAAAGTTGTAACAAGATCATTAAAGAATTTTATGGAACTTGGGGTAGTGAATAAAACCATTTAAAATCATACATCTTTAGGGTTCATGGAAAAAACTTAGCTAAGATCTTGTCAAAATAAGCAAAGTGAATGCATGCAACCATTAAAAATTGTATGTGGATGCTTAGATATCCTTTTCCATTACATAATTTAAACCTAGGTGCCATGAATCCCATGGAAAATGGATATGTAACAACCTCAAAAGACAAAGGTGTATGATGTGGAGGGTTGTATCAATAAAATCCTTTTTATTAACCTTAATTTCATTCTTAAGATTTGTTAATTCTTGTATTAGTGTATCCAAAGTATAGGTACAAAAAAGGTTGGTATTAGGGGTATGTGAAATAATGGAAGAAGTATAATGGGGTGGGGAGGTGAGGGTACCTAGAGTCATGGCTATGGATGGGTTGGTCAATATGGGAAGTGTTAATCATGGGGTGAGAGAGAAAGATAGTATGGGTCATAGATTGAGAAGGACCTAAATATTATGGGACATATGAATGGAGGGTGTAATGCTACTAGCTATGTGGGTAGAAGGATGAGATATATAGTTAGAATGATAGAAGGGATTAGAGCATAGATTAGAAAAATAAAAAAGATAGAAATATATTAGATTTAGATCCAATATAAAATGCAAACCCTAAATCCAATGCTAGTTTGGGTAGGGTGGGTGAATGATAGGATATGTAAATAACCATAACAAACCCTAAAATAACAATGTATCGATAAAACACAAAGATAAAAGGGGGATCAAATATGGAAATAATATGTAAAATTAACAAAATGAAATGCTAGAAACCATAATATTGATGAAAAATCTAGGGGAAAACTAGGTCATATAAGAGCACACAAGTTCACGAATATGTAAAGGAAAATAAACTTTCCCTAAGCTTAATCTAGGTTAATCCAATAAAACAAATGCACATAATCAACCTAGATTAATTAATTGACAATTGTGGTGTGATAATTGAAATATTAAATGCTATGGTAGGAAAATAAATGTGGAGGATAGATGTACTTAGCTATAGAAATGAAAATGGATGAATCTAATGTAGCTCTAGAACCTGAATGTCTTAGGATTAGGAATAGATCCTCTTTGTTTGTGTTTCATCTTAGTGTCTATATAGAGACTATAATATTTTTAGGTCGTTTGTGAGTTTGCATTGTTTTCATAGGTACGGATCTACTCTTTGACATGTGAATCTTATCCTGTGGGTTGTACACTTCTCTTTGATTCATTGAATTTGCTAATGCCTAATGTGCTATGAGGGATGACAGAATTTAAAATTACCTTTAGAGGCTTGCAAGATCACTAAGGGACACATTATCCTAGGTCAACCCCTAGAAAAGACTAGATTCATATTCATGCAAAGGATCCACATGAAGCAAGCAATTGTACAAATGCACTAGAATGATTATAGAAATTTTGATTCATTTTGGTGCACCAAGTCAAAGCTTTCCTAGCTTGATTCTTTCTTTAATGCAAATGATAATTAATGATTTTTTAGATGTGAGAGGATGATTAAATGAATGTAATTGAATGTCTTTAAATATAAGAAAATAGCAATGAATTATGCAAGCATGTGTTTAGTTGGCTTATAATAGCTAGCGAATGGTACAGAGTCGATCAATTTTGAATTTGAATTTTGGAATTTTAGAGGTTGGATCCATGGACATGGGATCACTCCCACATCTATGGGATTCATCGAGGATAAGAGAATGGTAATTTATGTGCAAGGAATGAATCTCTAGATATGGATGGTGTAATAAATGTCAATTGTGTGAGAAAATACATACAAGAATAGATAAGGTATAGTTGGATATGTGGGAATGCCTGTAAATGGGAATAGGTGAAGGATAAGGGAATGAGTCCAACTTCACACAAGATTACACCATTTGTTGATATGTAATTGCATTAATACATTCTCTCAAAATGGGCACATAACTAAATGGGAATTGCCATGGGTATGAGAATTTCACCATTACAACACAATACACACACAACTAAGTTACATAGACATCAACATCCTTGCCCTTAAGTTGATTACAACATGTTGAGTAAATGCACACCTATACCAGAAGTCTCCTTCAAACCTAGCCCTCACTATATTTCTAAGGATTTGTACCTTGGTGGATGGTGTGGCACAACATCATCCTCACTAATTGGGCTACAACAGCGTCAGTTTTATATTTTCAATAACATAATCATAGGAAAATTGATATCTTCAATAGCATCTTACTATAAGGGATTTGTATTTTTACTCCTATTTTTTCACTTTGATAGATGGTGTGACACACTATCATCCTTATCAATTGAACTACTAATCCCTTGAGATGCATATTTTCAATAGCATCATCATAATACGATTAATATTCTAAAAAACATTTCAGAATAAAGGATTTGTATTTTTACTCTAATTCTTCTCTAACTTTCTTAGAAAGATTATTCTTTAAGAGGCATTGCTCCAAACAGTACAAATGTACAACACTATTATACCTTGGGGAAGATGATTTTTTCCTTCAAAATTCCTCACTTAAAAAACATTTAAAAAAAGATGTCTCCTTCATTGCAGGGGGTAGTATCATCAGGAATGGTATACTATTTGCAAGGTTTTACGATGCGGTTAAAAGGGCCTGTATTTGCCACTGCATTTTCTCCGTTGAGGCTCATTATTGTGGTATTTATGGGATCCATTATACTTGCTGAGACTATTCATTTGGGAAGGTATGTTAATATTTCTTATGAACTATTACTTTTACCCTCGAATAAAATATCGCTTAGAACTCATATGATTTTGCTATGTAAATGCAGTGTTGTGGGAGGAGTAGTGATTGTTGTGGGTCTGTATGCTGTTCTATGGGGCAAATTAAAGGATAATAGGATTTCAAGAGAAACAGAAACACAATTTCCTGATTCTCAGTTGCATGATCCCAAAGGAAACAATGAAGATTTGGAAGGTTTACAGTTTGGTCTTGAGAATGAACGATCTTCCAGCAAAAAACCAGAGAAGATCAAGCCCTTGTGCTCAACCAAGGAAATCAAGGCCCAACAGCCTTGACAGAGTGGATATTTCCAATATTAGAAGTTTAAACAAATTGTAAAACTGAAACACAATTTTATTTGTAATCAAATTGTATCATGAGAACAATGTTATAATAAGTTGGCGACAATGTTAAAAGTACAGCAGATTAGTCAAAATAAGAAGCATCACTAATTGAAAGACATCAGTTCAAAATGGTCGCAATATGTCCTAGGCTTACAGATCACTGATTTTTCTTGTTATTGAGAATATCATGACAGTGAGTTTTGCAATGTATTTTATAAGAAACATGAAGGCTTTGACAAATTAAATGTGAAATATTTTACCTCACTTATAGTTCGTTAAGATTGTAATTCTAATACCATGGATTTAATTCTTTTTCCCAAGCATTTCATATCCAGTGTTGAAGAAAATTTATAAATTGTTTAGTATAGCAAGATTATATTTAATCTCTTGAGATTAGGTACTTAAGACTGACAGGGATTTTAGAATAAAAATATTGTTTGGATTCCTCTTTTTTAGCCAAAGTGTTGGAATGTGAAGTCCAACGGCCGACTCTTGAACTTCTTATTCTTCTTTGGCTGTTGGTTTTCCTTCTCTAAAATGTGTATAATGTAATATGGAGAATGTATATGCTGTTGTTGATGTAACCAGAAAACAGAGATAAGTAAAAGAGATTCCCCTGCTTCAAAGTGGATATAGCCAAATTGGTGAACCATTATAATTTCTGTGTCTTCGTATTTGCAATTTGTCTTTATCTTTGAATTTGATTTTCTGCATTCTTGTTTCATTTTATCTGTTATCAATTCTCCAACAGTTGGTATCAGAGCTTGGCAAAGAAGCTGATCAAGAAATTGTGATAATTTCTGAAGAAAATGGAGGAAGCAAATAAATGGAAAATTGAGAAATTTTCTGGGCAAAATTTTGGATTATGGAAGGTGCAGATGGAGTCATTACTGATTAGAGGAGATCTCTCACTCACACTGGAAGGAAAGGCCAAGAAGCCAGCTAAGATGGATGATGAAGAGTGGGAGAGATTAGACAAGAAAGCAAGAGCAACTATTATCCTATCACTATCCAGAAACATACTTTTCAATTTTACAGCGGAAAAGACTTCAAAGGATTTAGGGACAAACTCACCGATATGTATGAGATGGCCTCAACATTGAATAAAGTTTACCTTATGAAGAAGATGTACAATTTGAAGATGAAAGAAAGAGGTATTGTGTCCAATCATTTGAACGAATTCAACACTCTACTAAGCAATTGATTTCGGTAAGCATTAATTTGGATGATGAAATCAAAGCTATTTTATTATTGTGCTCTCTTCCGAATAGTTGGGAAGGAGTAGTTGTATCCAGGAAAACCAAACTCAAATTTGATGATGTCACTGGAACTCTTCTTAGCAAAGATATGAGAAGGAAAAATTAAGGAACCGCATCCGTTGATGCCTTGATTTTTGGCAATAGAGGTAGACAATAAGAAAGAGGCAGAAATAACAATAGGAGGAGATCAAAATCTGCAAGAAGATCAATGTGTAGAGGGAGAAATGGAGGTTGCTAGTTTTGTAGAAAAGGACATACCAAAAAGAATTCATGGTCATATAAAAAGGTGTAGAAATCAAAGGAAACAAAATTAACACCACATATGAATCAAATCAAGATGTTCTAGTCTTGTCAATGAGTGAAACTACAATAGATTCATGGGTGTTGAATTCTGGTGCATCATTCCACGCAACCTCATGTCAGGAAGCCTTCCAAAACTATCAAGAAGGCAAATTTGGCAAAGTTTATCTTGGTGATAACAAAGCATGTGATATCATTGGCAAAGATGACATGATGTTGAAGTTGAAGAATGAAAATAAATGGCTATTATGTGATGTAAGGCATGTTCTTGAATTGAAAAAGAATCTGATTTCTGCTGGGCAACTTGATGCTCAAGGATGTAGCATCACTTTTTCTTCAAAATCTTGGAAGGTGACGAAAGGGGCATTAGTGGTTGCAAGAGGGAGAAAATTGGGCACTCTATATGTGCTAGATAGTCTCGTTGAAGTGGAAGCAACGATGGTGGTTGTGGATAGTGAGGTGGAACTATGTCATAGAAGGCTCAGGTATATAAGCAAGAAGGGACTCGAAATCTTGCTCAAAAGAGATCATCTTCTAGGGTTAAAATCTGTTGATTTGGACCTATGTGAGCATTGTCTCTATGGAAAATAGAGGCCGATTAGTTTTTCAAAGACCAGACATGACAAAAAGACAAGGCCTTTGGAGCTCGTGCACTCAGACATGTTCATTCCTACCGAGGTAACCTTTTATGGAGGAGCAAATTATTTTATCACTTTTCTTGATGATTGCACTCGAAAGGTGTGAGTTTATATGCTCAATAGGAAGTCAAATTTTTTGACCAAATTCAAAATTTTTAAAGCTATTGTTGAGAATCAAACAAGGAACAAAATTAAATATTTTAAAATAGATAATGGGGGGAATTTTATTCTTTGGATTTTGACAGATATTGTGTAGATAATGGCATTCAATGCCTTAAGGTTGTACCATTCACACCACAAGAAAATGGTGCAATTGAGAGGTTGAATCGAATGATTCTAGAGAGGGCTCGGAGTGTGCTCTCAAATGTAGGTTTGGGCAAGGAATTCTAGGCAGAAGTGGTTAACACAGTAGTGTATTTGATCAATCGAATCCCTTCATCTCCATTACATTTTGATACTCTGGAGAAGAGATGGCTAGGAAGATGAATTTCCTACAATCACCTAAGAGTTTTTGGTTGTGAAGCTTTCATTCACATTCCCAAGGAGAAGCAAATGAAATTGGATTTCAAATTTGAATAGTGTATCTTTATTGGGTATGGAGAAGAATAATATGGCTTTAGATTGTGGAATCTGATTACAAACAAATTAGTTCATAGCAGAGATGTTGTCTTTAATGAAAACGTGTTCCTAGGTTTGCAAAAATAGGGGACACAACCTAAAGAGTATGTTCCAGTTCACATTGGAAGTAGTAGTGATATGTTTCCTCTGCCTCAGAATTCATCTTCCACTTAGTCAAATGGTTTAAATTTGTCCCTAGTCTCAGGTATACAAAAAAATCAAATTTCATTGCAATCACCTCTAAATGTTGAAACTATTTTTTCAACGCCCTCTAGTTCTATTTCAGTGTTGCCTTGTCAAATTTCATCACATGAAACTGTAGGTGCACCTTGCTTCTCCCTTTATCCCCCACAATCTACAGAAGTTTCATTTCCATGGCCATTATTGTCACCTGCCTCTAATACAACACAACCTCTTGAAAATGCCAGACATCCTCTTGAAAATTCAATGCATCCACTCTATGATTCTCCCACGTAGCCTATAAAAACTCTCACTGCATTCTTTAACCTTTATGCAACCATTAAGAGACTCCACACATGTTTGGAAAATTCATCTCAGCTGCTAAAGAATTCAATGCAGCCTCTCTACCTTTGAACACAATCTTTGGAATTGCCTATGCAGCTACCTATTGACTCTTCTTCAACACAACCAATGATAAACTTGAGGAGTGTGCCAAGTTTGGCACCAGGGAACTTGAGAAATGTTGAACAGGGTAATTTGCAGGAACAAGGTAGTTTACAGGTACAAAGAAAATAGAGTACTCTATAGAATCAAACCCCTCAACTATGGAGGTCTACTCGGGAGCGCTAACCTCTGGCAAAATTTGATGATTATCAGTTGGTGATATCTAATCACTCTGAGCCAGCCACTTTCCATGATGCCTGCAAAGATATAAACAATGAGAAATGGATAAATGCAATGAGGGAGGAGATGGATTCACTCATGGCCAATCATACATGGGATTTGGTCAAGTTTCCACCCAATCGAAGAGCCTTGAAGAATCGATGGGTGTATAGATTGAAAGAGAAAGGAGGAGGTAGAAAACATTATCGGGCTAGATTGGTGGTGAAGGGATACGATCAGCAAAAAGGAATAGATTTCAATGAAATCTTCTCACCGATTGTGAAGATGATCACCATTAGAGCAGTTTTGGGATTGGCAGCGGTGTATGATCTTGAGTTGGAATAACTTGATGTGAAGACTACATTTTTTCATGGCAACATAGCAAAGGAGTTGTATATGCATCAGCCTAAAGGTTTTGAGCAACAAGGTCAAGAAGATTTTTATTGCAGGTTGAGGAGAAGTTTGTATGGGCTCAAACAAGCCCCACAGTAGTGTTATCTTAAGTTTGACTCTTTCATGGATGAGCAACATTTCACATGCTTTGAATCTGATCCATGTGTCTACTACAAGGTGCTAGACAATGGTGAGTTTGTTTTATTGCTACTTTATGTTGATGATATGCTAGTTACCGACACTAGCATGAGAGTTGTTCATGATTTGAAGCAACAGTTAGCTCAAAACTTTGCAATGAAGGACTTAGGGGCAGAAAAGAGGATACTTAGTGTGACCATAATCCAGGACAGACGTAAGAGGGAAATTAGATTGTCACAAGAAAAGTATGTTGACAAAGTCTTGGACAGTTTCAACATGAAGGATACTAAGCCTGTGAGCACTCCACTTGCTAATCATTTTCATTTGTCATCTAAAATGTGTCCAAAAACACCTCAAGATCAAGAAAACATGAAGAGTATTCCTTATTCATCAGCTATTGGTATTCTCATGTATGCCATGGTTTGTACTCAACCGAACATTTCCCATCCAGTGGGAGTAATAAGCAGATTCATGAGTAATCCAGGTAAAACTCATTGGGAAGTAATGAAGTGGATATTAAGGTATTTAAAAGGCACTTAAGATTATGTTTTGTGTTCTGGAGGGAGAGATGCACAGTTGTGAGGTTATGTTGATTCTGATATGGTCAAAGATTTTGGACAAACGAAGGTCAACAACATGTTATGTTCTCACATTCACCGAGGCAGTGATCAGTTGGGTTTCAAGGTTGCAATAGGTGGTTGCACTCTCTACTACTGAGGCTGAATATATTTCTCTCACTAAACGTGTGAAGGAGATGATTTGGTTTCAATGACTATTGAGTGAGTTGGGATTTAAACAACATGTTTTTACTCTTTTTTGTGATAGGAACAACACTATTCATTTGGCAAAGAAATCGGCTTTTCATAATTAGACCAAACATATTGAGTTGCGATACTACTTCATCTAGACTGTACTTGAAGAGGGAAAACTAAAAGTGGAGAAAATTGATACAAAGGTAAATCGAGATGATGCATTGACGAAGATAGTACCAAGGGAGAAGTTTGAGTTTTGTAGGAATTCTCTTGGCATTATCAAGATGTGACAATAAGCCTAAAGTAGGGGAATATCTTTGAGCAGCATTCTTGCAGAAGTGATTGGACTTCAAGTGGGAGATTGTTGGAATGTGAAGTCCAACGGCTGAATCTTGAACTTCTTATTCTTCCACCAATACTCTTGGCTTTTGGTATTTGAACTCTAAAACGTGTATAATGTAATATGGAGAATGTATATGTAGTTGTTGTTGTAGCTAGAAAATAGAGATACATAAAAGAGATTCCCCTGCTTCAAAGTGGATGTAGCCAAATTTATGTGTCTTTGTGTTTGCAATTTGTCTTTATTTCTAAGTTTTATTTTCTACATTCTTGTTTCATTTTACCTCCTATCAATTCTCCAACACAAAGTACTTACCAAGATTTCTTAATGGAAATCAATATCCTCTCATTGTTATTTTCACTTTGATTCTTTGTGCGCTAGAAACTAGTTTTTCTCTTGCAATTAATTGAGCTAATTCTTCCTCATACTTGTTTTTCCTTGCATACACATTCTATTTTGCTTTGATAAATGTGGCCCCTTTCTTTTATTTTTCCTTTTTCCTAGGGTCTCAAGTTTTGGTTTCATAGCAAAACAAGTGATTTCCCACATACCTTGAATGCCTATTTTCATGATTTTATGGTTTTGGATCGGTTGGATAAGTTTTTTTCCTCTCTACCTCAGGTATGGAAATGTGTTTTCCACCTTTTGGATATTTGCAAAGTTTATTTAGGGATATAGATGTGGACATTCTGCTTAGATCCGAATATCCCTACTATGGAGTGTTTTGGTCCTTCTAGACCTCATTTTTCTGCAAGACAATTTTAAGATCTTTTATCAGAAATGTGGAGTTTCTTGACATCATAGCACATGTGGAACTTTGAATCACATCTGGACCTATGCTAATGTCCCAACAGGGTATGTGCATGGAAATAGGGGACCAAAAGGGGGTCATAAGTGACCACTTTTGTTTTCTTCTAAAATCAATAAAAACTGATCTTAGATGAGAAATTCAAGACAACCACGCTCAAAATTAGAAGATGTGATAAGAACAAGATTTGTAGTGCTCGGAATCTAGTTTCTAAACTACCATTTATTTTTTTAAAATGGTGGAGATTAAGATGTTCAAATAGGGGCAGCACACAAATGGCTCATGTTTTTGTCAAAAAATAGAACATAGCGCCTAGTGTGCTCCCCTTAAAATGTTGAGTTTTTAAAAGTATTTCACAAATCGCTTCAATGGAAAATTAGCTAACATCATGTAGATAATGTCTAATTTTTTGTTGAGTTTTTATGAATTTTCAAAGTGGACACATCTTGAAAAATGAAAATTTGAGCATGCCCCCCTTAATTTTTTTGAAAACTAATCAAAAATTATTTTTTAAAATGTGTATAGAATAGAGTCTAGAATCTAAAAATGTATTTTTTGTGAAATTTTGATAAACATGTAAAAAAATAACACCAGAAATACTACATGTAGGTATTCTTTAAAAAAAGAACACATTAGCAAAAGAAATTGAAGATGGAAACCATAATATTATTAGATTTTAGAAAAAATACATTGTTAGAAATCTAATAAAAAACTTGAAGTCATCCTGGCATTTTTTCATATTAACATTTAAAAAAATGTAAACTTGATGGAGACTACACTCAGGATTTTGTATGTTTTGTTAAGAACAGATCTTTGGTGTCCAAAAGGTAGGTCCAACCCTTTGGGTTGGATGCCCAAAGTGAATCCAACCCTTAGGGCTGGAATTTCCCAAAGCAAGCAAAAACATGTTTGCATTATAGAGTGAGTGTGTTCTATATCTGTTGAAATCCTTTGGATGTTTAGTTAATATTGTTTAAAAAACTAATGTCACCCCTCCATCTTCTTTTCCTCTATAGTAGCCTCATGTCTAAGAAGATATAACTATTATATTATTAGGTGATGATGAGGAGGAATATATCTCTATCTCCCTCTCTTTATATCTCTCAATCTCCCCATCTCCCCCTCTCTCCCTATCTCTCTCTTGTCTTTTTCCCCCTCTCTATCTCTCCCTTTTATCCCTATCTCTCCATCTCTCATCTCCCCATCTCTCCCTCTCTCTCTAATGTTCACTCTCTATCCATATCTTTCTATATCCCTCTCCCCCATCTCTTCCTCTCTCCTCACATCTCTCTATTTCTTCCTCTCTATTCCTATCTCTCTATCTCTCCTCTCCTCCATCTCTCTCCTCTCTCTTTATCTCTCGCTCTCTATTCGTATCTCTCTATCTCCCCTCTCTATCTCTCCTCTCCCCCACCTCTCACACTCTCTCCTCCTCTCTCTAACTCTCCCTCTCTATCCTTGTCTCTCTATCTCCCTTCTCCCCAATCTCTCCCCTATCTCTCTCTTTTTCTCTCCATTTCTCTCTATCTATCAATCTTCCCCCCTCTCTATCTCTTCCTATCTCTCTCCCACTATCTCTTCCCCCCTCTCTATCTTTCCCTCTCTATCCAAGTATCTCTCTATCTCCCCTCTCCCCCATCTCACCCATATATCTCTCTATACCTCTTCCTCTCTCTATATCTCTCTTGGTCTATCCCTCTCTCCCCATATCTCTATCCCCCTCTTTATCTCTCCCTCTCTATCAGTATCTCTCTATCTCCCATCTCCCCATCTCTCTATCTATTTATCTCCCCTCTCTATTTCTCTCTCCTCTCTCTCCCCTCCCCTCTCTCCCTCTCTCTATCTCTATCTATTTCTCCCTATCTATATCTCACATCTCTCTCCCCTCCATCTCTCCCTCTCTCTATATCTCTCAATCTCCCCCATCTCTCTGTCTTTCTCCCCTTGTCTCTTTCCCCCTCTCTACCTCTCCCTCTCTATCCCTATATCTCTATCTTGTTGCAAGGTGTGCACCCTTGGTCCCCTTGTGTTGTGCAGTGTAGTGCTTGGTTCATGACAAGGCTTAACCACCTCCCTTGGATTCATTAACTCTGGCAGTTGTATCAGGCATTAATAGGCTGATCTTTTGGTGCAACGACAACTATCTTGCTAACAATTGGTATTAGAGCCTTGGTCACAGGTTCAAACCCCACGCTTATGCTATGGGGATTGTTGCAAGGTGTGCACCCTTGGTCTCTTTGTGTCGTGTAGTGTAACACTTGGGTTCGTGACAAGGCTTAACCACCTCCTGTGGATTCATTAACTCTGGCAGTTCTTTCGGGCATTAACAGGTTGATCTTTTGGTGCAATGACAACCATCTTGCTAACATATCTCCCCTCTCTCCCCTCTCTCCCTCTCTATATCTATCCCTCACTCTATATCTCTCTATCCCCCCCTCTCTCTTTCCCTATTCGTCTCCCCTATCTCTTCCCCCTCTCTAACCCTATCTCTGATCACCCCTCTCCCTATCTCTTCCTCTGTCTATCTCCCCTCTCCCCCATCTCTCTGCTATATATCTATATATGTCCCTGTCTCTATATATCTTAATAGATCACCCCCTCTTCCTCTCTCATTGTCTCTCCCCCTATCTCTTTCCTCCTCTCTATCTCTCACTCTCTATCCCTAAGTCTCTATCTCCCCTCTCCCCCATCTCTCTATCTCTCTATCTCTCTCTTCCCTCTCTCTATCCCACTCTCCCCCTCTCTCTATCTCTATCCATCTCTCCCTCTCTAAATCCCCACCTCTCTCCTGTCTATATCTCTATATCCCTCTCTCTCTATATCTCTCAATCTCCCCCTATTTCTTTCTCCCTATCTCTCTCCTCTATCTCTTTCCCCTCTCTATCTCCTCTCTCTCCATCTCTCCCTCTCTCTCCCCCTCTCTCTATCTCTCCCTCTCTATTCCTATCTCCTTATCTCCCCTCTCTCGCATCTCTCCCTCTCTCTATATCTCTCAATCTCCCCCTCTCTCCATGTCTCTCCCCTATCTCTTTCCCCTTCTCTATATCCCCCCTCTTCCCCATCTCTCCCTCTGTCTCTCCCCATCTCTCTCCTCCTATCTCTTTCCTTAAAGAGATGCCATCGCATGGAATTCTATGGTTGCAGGATATGCCCAAAATGGATTTGTTGAAAAGGATTTAGAGACTTTCAAGAAAATGCAATTAGTAGGTGTAAAGCCAAATTCCAAAACCTTTTCTAGAATCCTCCTTGCTAGAATCCTCCTTGCCTATGCCAAAATGGGATATTTGGAACAGGGTATGGACATCCATCAAAGCATAAAGGATATGGGAATTTTGTCAGATGTTGTAGTTGCAACTTCCCTAGGAGACATGACTGCAAAATGTGGAAGCATAGACAAGACACATGACATAATGCCTTAAAGAAATTTGGTCTCATGGAAATGCCATGGTTATATAGAATGCACAAAATTGATTTGTTAAAAAGGCTTTAGAAACTTTCAAAGAAATGCAATTGGCTATTGTAAAGCCAAATTCCTCAATCTTTTCCAACATCCTCCCTGCCTGTGCCAAAATGAGATCTTTGGAATAGGGTATGGGCATCCATCAAAACACCAAGGATATGGGAATTTTGTTAGATGTTATAGTTGCAACTATCCTATGAGACATGCATGCAAAATGTGGAATCATAGACAAGGAACATGAACTATTTGATATAACACCTCAAAGAAATGTGGTCTCATGGAATACCATGATTGTAGGATATGCACAAAATGGATTTGTTGAAAAGGCTTTAGAGAGGGAGAGAGGAAGAGAGAGATAGAGAGAGGATAGAGAGATAAATAAGTAGAGGGAAAAATAGATAGATATATAGATCTAGGGAGAAAACGAGAGATAGAGTTGGGGCAAGAGAGCAATAGAGATAGAGAGAAAAGGGGATAGAGATAGATAGAGATAGAGAGATAGAAAGATAGAGAGAGAGAGAGATACATAGAGTTAGAGAGGGAGACATAGAAAGAGTTAGGGGAGAGGGATAAAAGAGAGAGGTAGACACAAAGATATAGAGAGGGAGAGGGAGAGGGAGAGGGAAAAGGAAAGGGAGATAGGGGGAGAGATAGAAATATATATAGGTAGAGATGGATAGATAGAGTTAGAAAATCTATACAAAAAGTGCTTCAGACATTGAAAATCTATACATACTTAAAGCATTTTAACTGAAAATAAAGGCATTTGAAGGCTAGGTCACCATATTTGTAGAGAAATCCATTGAAGATGAAGATACATAGGTAGAAGCAACTAAATAACAACTCTTATAGGTTAAAACAAAATTGACTAAAGAAAGAATAGAGTTGGCAATAGGGAAAAACTAGATGGTAACTAAGACAACCACCAAGAATGCATTGTCAAACCAAGTGGAAAACTTTGAGGTATAACTGAGCCATGAAAAGGATAAAACTAGTGCGTAGTCTATTGAAATAGGATGACTATAGGAAAAGGACTCTAGAAAATATTATGAGCTAACAAAGCTAAGTAATCAAGTGGACACCTCAGCCTAGACAGTAAAGGAACTAAGAGAAAAAGAGGCTAACCTAAATAATATAATAGAAGAATCAAAGGAGGAGGTCAAGAGGTTAAATAACCAAATTAAAGAGCTCAAATAGTTAGTGGCTTCCCTTGACCACATCAAGTTCTTGTGAAGATCATACTGCAAGGCCAAAATGCAGGCCACATAATCTAAGCCTTGTGAATGAGAAGGCCCAAAATTATACAGCTAGTGAATGAGAAGAGCAAAGAAGAAACTATATTAAACATGTGGTCCATAGCTCCTTTTATCATAAAGGTTGAATTGTTTTTCAAGAGATTAATAGAGCTAGAGGCTCTTTAAAAACATCCGTGGCTCAAGCATAGGAGGTATCTTATGAATGCACCATTGAACTAGAGTGCCACTTTAGACTCTTATAGAAGATCAATTTGCCCTTGGACAAAGAGTGGGAGAAGCTTATGGATTCTGCTTAGGTTGACCTACTTCCATTTATGAGCATGGACTATCATTGTTACAACCTACAAGCATCGGCTAAAAGTAAATTGAATACACATGATTTGTACCCTTGTTCTTAATTTGATTGTGTTGTATATGCACCATGAAATCTTCTCTCCTATTAATATACCTATTCATTGATCATAGGTAGAATTCATATTCTTGCAAGTGCAATGTTTCTCTATAATTATGTGTCAATCAAGATATGTGTTTAATGCTAATCTATTGTGCTTGGTCAAGAAGTATGTGGCATGATTTGACTGATGACCTATGCCCTTATTACTATATGAATTGAATTGAGACACAAAGGTCTATATATCATGTACAAATGTAATTTATGTCATTGTGGTTTGTCTTTCCTGGCCAATTTCATACACCTATAGCCAAATGATGTAGAGAGGAAAGTACAAAGAGATAGAGAGAGGGAGAGTGAGAGTAAGAGTGAGGGAGAGATAAAGATAAAGAGAGGGAGAGATAGAGTGATAGGGAGAGGGAGAGGGAGAGGTGGGATGAGATAGAGAAAGGGATAGATAGAGGGAGAGAGATAGATAGAGAAGGAGATATAGATAGAGAGAGAGAGAGAGAGAGTGGAGAGATACAGAGATAGAGAGTGAGGGAGACATAGAGAGATAGGGATCTAGGGAGAGATGGAGAGATGGAAAAAGATGGATATATGGAGAGAGATGTGGAGAGAGAGATTTAGATGTAGAGATAAAGAGAGGGAGTGAGAGAGAGATAGAGGAGAGATAAATAGAGGGAGATAGAGATAAAGAAAAAGAAGGGGAGAGATAAAATAGATAGCTAGATATAGGGAGGATAGAGAGATAGAGGGAAGATAAGGAGATACATATATATGGAGGATGGAGTTAGATAGATAGAGAATAGGTAGAAAGAGACCTCTCTCTCTCTATCTCTCTCTCTCTCCCTCTCTTTATCTCTTCCTCTCTATCTCCCTCTCTCTCTCCCTCGTTCTCTCTAGATATCTCTATCTACTCTCCCTCTATCTCTCTATATCTTTTTATCCTCCCTATCTCCCTATCTCTCCCTCTTTATATCTATCTCTCCATCTATCCCTCCATCTCTCTCTATCACTCTCCACATCTCTCCTTCTCCCTCTCTCCCCCTCTCTATCTCTATTTATTTCTACATATATATATTCCCACCTCTCTCCCCCCTCTATCTCTCTATCTCTCCCTCCCTCTATATATCTGAATATCCCCCTCTCTATATCTCTATCTACTCTATCTCTCTCTCCTTGTCTCTTTCCCCCTCTCTATATCTCCCTCTCTATCCCTATCTCCCCTCTCCCCCCTCTATCTCCCTCTATCCCCCCTCTCTCTCTATTTATCTCTCCCTCTCCCTCTCTCTTGTTAGGAATTTGTGGGTTGATCAAACCAATTCCACATAACCCAAAAGGAGAAAATGATGCATGCAAGTAACATATTTACCATAATGAAATGATTAAGTATACAAAGTAAAATTTAACACAAGATATACTCTAGGTAAATCCTCAATAGGGAAA
Organism: Cunninghamia lanceolata; assembly: GCA_027924645.1. NCBI lineage: Eukaryota > Viridiplantae > Streptophyta > Pinopsida > Cupressales > Cupressaceae > Cunninghamia > Cunninghamia lanceolata. The sequence goes on along the minus strand of BSBN01000635.1, from coordinate 6,509,854 downwards.
AACTTAGCCTCCAAAAACATCCACACTCAAATGTATTATTTAGTAATAAGATATTACAATACACTCACATGAGTCTCCATGAACACATTTGAAACATCAGGCTCCTTCAATGCATCCTCCATGGACCCAAGCATGTGACCACACATCCCATGCCATGATTCACAAAATGTACTCACAAGAGAAACTAAATGTAATGATAGCCTCTCACATAACCTACAGCCGAAACCAATAGCCAACAAAGCCAACTACTAACCATGTGCTGGCTTTTATAGAATCAAGCTCAAACAAGATAGAGATAGATAGAGAATAGGTAGAAAGAGACTCTCCATATATCTCTCTATCCTCCCTTTCTCTATCTCTCTATCTCTCCCTCTCCCTCTCTATCCCCCTCTATATCTCTATCTCTATCTCCATCTCTCTCTCTCTCCCTCTCTCTATCTCTCCCTCTCTCTATCTATCCCTCTCTATCTCTCTCTCTCTCATCCTCTCTAGATATCTCTATATACTCTCCCTCTATCTCTCTATATCTCTTTATCCTCCCTATCTCTCTATCCCCCCCTCTTTATATCTATCTCTCCATCTTTCCCTCCATCCCTCTCTCCCCCTCTCTATATCCCCACCTCTCTCCCCCTCTATCTCTCTATCTCCCCCTCCCTCTATATATCTCAATCTCCCCCTCTCTATATCTCTATCTACTCTCTCTCCTTGTCTCTTCCCCCCTCTCTATATCTCCCTCTCTATCCCTATCTCCCCTCTCTCCCCTCTATCTTCCTCTCTCTCTCTCTTCCCCTCCCTCTATATATCTATCTCTCCCTCTCCCTCTCCCTCTGTCTTCTTAGGAATTTACATGTAGATCAAACCAATTCCACATAACCCAAAAGGAGAAAATGATGCATGCAAGTAAACAAATTTACCATAATGAAAAGATTAAGTAGACAAACCACAAGTTAACACAAGATATACCCTGGGGAAATCCTCAAGAGGGAAAAATCCAGCCTCAAAAAACATCCACACTCAAATGTATTATTTAGTAATAAGATATTACAATACACTCACATGAGTCTTCATGAACACATCTGAAACATTAAGCTACTCCAATGCGTCCTCCATGCACCCAAGCATGTAACCACACATCCCATGCCATGCTTCACAAAATGCACTCACAAGAGAAACTTAATACAATGACAGTCTCTCCCACAACCTATAGCCAAAACCAACAGCCAACTAGCCAACATGCCAACTACTAACCATGTGCTTACTTTTATAGAATCAAGCTCACACACATACAAGATGTAGAATGGAGAAAACCACGTGTCTCAAAACCATGGGAACATAAAACCATTAACCTCAAAATTAAGTATTTGTCTTATGTCTCCCACACATAAAATTTATCTAACCCAATTTTACATACAAAATTTTCAAGTGGCACCCAAATAAATATCTAATGTGGCTGACAACATCAATTAAGATGCACCACAAATAAATATTTATTTTACATAAATAAAATAATCAATGTTATGCAAGGTTACAACACACTTATTCAAACATTCTCCCACTTGTATACATTGCATAAGGGTCAGTTAATGAAATACATCATCATAGGAAAACATGAAACCACATGAATCTCCAACATGCTCTCATGCTCCATCAAGGTACTTGCAATAAAATCAAAGTAACCACTATCCCAAGTAGGAACTCCTCTCATCCTCCAGCTTGCCACCTATGGAAGAAAAGGAACATGCCAAGGTGAAGATGCACCAATTCAAAGAACACAAGCATCAAATCCAAGTGATAACAAACGCTCCAAGCTATTGTCAAATTTAAAAAACCCACATGACTAGAAATAGCACCACAACATATGCTAATACATCCAACCATCCATACCTCATAGGTATCAACAACATTAGTAAACTCATGCCAACAACATATCCAACCCATATACCACAATCACAAGCTCCATATATAAAAATTATATATAAAGAACACAAACATCCAAGAACTCCCACTACATGGGTATTGTCAAATCTGAAAAAAGACCTAGGGATACAAAGTCTACCAATCAACACTCAAACCAAGGTGTGGCTAATCAATAAGCCAATATAATATTAAGAACAATGACAATGATCCATACATGCAACATAAAATGCTGCATACTCTTTCACAACATGTCACCATAACTTTTCCAAGTCTAACCATAACAACATAAACCTCTAGGAAGTAGCCATAAAACAAAAGGAGAAAACCTATAAATCATAATGTCCTACCAACACCTCAAAGTGCTAAGTTGTGTCAAGTATGATCTCCTTACAACCCAAAATGAAAATCCTTAACAACACCCAAACATTCAATCCCATAGATCAAATGAAACATATCTATCATGTAACCAACATGGATGTAAGCCTCTCTAACCAAGCTAGATCAAACTCATAACCATTGCATAACTAGGAATAAGACCAATCACATCTCGTAAACTCCTCATAATGGACATCATAAATCAAACCATATGAACAAGGAGATAACCATGCTAACAGCCCTCTTGAACGAACCCTCCAAAACCAATAACCATAGCTCAAGATCCATATCCATGAGAATATAAAACATAAAGCAAAAAGAATCTAAAAGGACTAATAATACCTCATAGATGATAATCTGCTAAGTAGACCAAGAGTGGGGAATGAGAATGCTCCTCTAGGATACACCAAGCCACAATGACTCTCTAAGAACAATCTCCTCTAGGTCCATAATGAACTCACATACATATCTAGGTGTAGGCATCTAGGCCTTCATATTAAAACCTCAAATGAGTAATCGTATCAACAATTTTCTCTAATCCCAAGATAAATCTAGCCTTACCCAAGTCTCCAACTATCCATGAGTACCTCCATGATCAATCCATGCTAAAATCCAAATGCAACACTGCACTATCATGAACCTCTCAATAAAATGACCAATGTACTCAATACTAAGAGAACCAACAAGATCAATGTCAATGATCCCACTACACATCTAGATAATCAAGGAACCCATTATGACATCATAATCTAATATCTAACATCAAAATACAAGAGATCACATGCACCAATGCACACATCTTGGTCTCAAGAGAACCTATATCATGTCAATACCCTAACCTAGAATCAAGAGTCCATCAAGACATGATACCAACACCTCTAAACCAAGGATCAACATCTCCAATCACATGAAGATAGTCATCTCCTAAATGAAGATTATCCATGGACCTAACACAATCAAGGAATCCCACTATAATGAGAACAACTCCCAAAAGGTAGAGTAAAACCATGATCTCCAAACCAAGAAGATAAATCCATCACTGTCAAAAGCTCACATAAAACCATTGATCCAACTTATCCATTGCATCATGATAAAAATGCTACAAGTCCCAATAACTAACTATTCATGCACTCTAATCATCCATCATCTCATCCCAATGCAACATACCAATGTACAAATGACCACAAACAAGGCCAACTAATAAAGTCTACATAAACACTGAATCAATCTCATGGATAAAGACACACTACATCTAAGTCATCCTACTGTAGTCAAGGGGTAGCTAATCCACAAAACTACATAACTCGAATATCCAAAACCAATGAAACATGCAAACTCATCATCACATTAGTAACATGCAAATTGAGATATCAAAAAAGACATGTAGACTTCAAGATTCCAACACCAAATCAATGCCAGATTTGATTTACAAAACAAGTCCAAAAATAAGTATCCATAGTCAAGGAACTAATCAAGCATCCAAGAGATAAGAATAACCTCCTAATACTACACAACATAACCACCTATAATATTGAATCAAACATCATAGCCCATGCCTATCAACCACATACATGGTCATGTCGTGCCAATGCAAAAGTGTACTTGCATATCTATGACACCATAATCATCATCATCCCTATACCTGTATTCAACAACCACTGAAATGAGACTCCTAGTCTCACACATGTAACAACCATGTCATCAAACCAAAAGACAACTTGTGTACCTATCTCCATCAAAGTCCAAACTCTGAAAACACTTGTAAACTTGTATTTAGAAGCACCAAATATGAAAACATGTTATACCATGATGATGGTCACATAAAAACATGCATTCCCACAAGTTTGTACCCAAAAAAACCATCTGAATGCTCTCATAATCACACCTTGAATCTCAGGCTCCCATAAGTGATCAAACAAGTACTAATATCTCTCTGCACACTAAACTAAAAATCTACAAGATCCAATCTATAGTACATAGCAATATCTCTCTAATGCCTATCTGAAATAAAAAATCTTATTCAGTATGCAAAAGTTATGAGCATAAAACTATCCCAAAGCAATGCCTAGCTTTAGGCACCAAATTCTGATACAAAAAATTTGATAACCAAAGATGTACCACTATGTAGTTCATGGAGAGACCTTTTTGACACCTATAAGAAGTTGAAAATCCAATACCGTGGGTGAAAGTTATGCCTATAAAAAAAAAGACCCTCTAAGGGCTAAAAGGGCACCCCTAGTGGGACCTTGTCCATACAATGATATCATTGTTGATGTAGGTAGGAGATAATGAGGTGTTGTTAATGTAGCATGTCTGGCTAGTATGACTGATTTCAAATAACATTAAACCTATTTCAATTTTCCATTTCCCAAGCTTGTCTTTGGACCCAAAATGCATTTAAATATGGTTTTAATTTTTGTTCAAATCTTGGATGGATCAGACCCAACAGGGAAAAAGTTTCAATAAATTTAAAAGGTCCATAGACCTATCCACCTAGGAAAGCAGTTGTCATCTCACCAACTAACCTTACCACACCAGCATCAGACTAACAGCCTAAGGGCTTACACAGTCTGGTAGTGTCACATTCCATCATCTCTCTATCTATCTCTTCCTCTCCCTCTCCCTCTCTCAATCTATATCTCTCAATATCCCTTCCCCCTTTCTCTTCCCTACCCTCTCTATCTCTCTCTATATGTCCCTCTTTCTATATATTTATATATCTCTCTCCCTCTCTCTATCTTTATCTCTCCCTCCCTCTATCTCTTCTCTCTCCCTCTATCCATCCCTCTCTCTATCTCTTTGTCTCTATATCTCTTTGTGTCCCTCTCCCTCTCTCCCTCTCTATATCTCTCTCACTCTCCCCCTCTATCTCTCTATTTTGTTAGAGTTGGCTATGATTGGAGCCACCCAGGATCTAGGACTTCATGAAAGCACAAGAGATGTCAGTTGAGAGAATAATGCTATTATATCAATGAATACAAAAGAGATTACAAGATTGTTATTACAATGTACATGTCATGCCTTGCTTATAAAGACAAGGATGAGAGACAAGATTTTGTAGTCATGTGACAAGTGTCATTATCCTTTGACATATGACAACTATAGTATAAGATGACAACTATCAACAACTAGACAGAACTAGAAACATCTGGTAGACTCACTAAGTCAACTTAACATGTGTGAATTATGTGTGATGTGTGAATATCATTTAACTAATAAATAGTTCAATAATATGAATTACCCACACAAGGGTAAACTGGTTAGGTAATAACCTTGTTCACACCAACACCCCTCTTAAGTGCAACTTAGGGAGTAGCTGACTTTAAAGAAAGATGCAATGATGGATGAATGTGATGATGATGATGGGTCCTGGCTACTAGGCCATGTTAGGTACCCATGTGGAGAAAACCTCATGGGAAAAAACTCCTCTCGAAAAGTGAGAATGAAAGAAACAAATGAAATATGTGATGGAAGGAGGACTCAAGACCCCCCTAGCACTACATCCAACACATATTTACAATAAATTACCTCCCATAGGAGAGCAAGTGTGAGACTATAGGTCCCCCCACAATGAAGTAGCTCCTGTGCCGATGGTGAATTCCTGAAGAAGAATGTTGAAGAGAATCCAAAGCCTGCAAACAACATTCTTCCCCTTAAAAAGAAACAGGTCCAAAGGTTGATGTAGAAGAAACTCCATCTCCAAGAAGAGATATGAGGGAAGAAGTCTCATGATGGGTGTCTCTAAAAACTGCTAAAGTGTCCACATGTTAGAATCAAAGAATAGCACTATGCAATGAGGTGTAACCAATCCAAAATCCTAGATAGACTCATGAAGAACAACCTCCAAAGATGAAATAGATGGGATAACAGTTGTGTTGTAACTGTCATCAAAGAGGAGAGATATCCCCTCAAGTGTGTGCTCCAAATTTGCAATATGAGACTCATAAAACAAGTCTAATATACCTACAAAGAAAGTATCCCACAAAGATGTGTTTGAAAGACTGGAATGGTCCTACTCTACTAAAGTAGATGAAACCATGTCGATGTTGATCTCTAAAGAAGTAGGAGGTTGAGGTGATGGAAGCTCAGCAAGTTAGTCTCATGAACCAAAGTGGGTGAGAGAACACTAAGGTTCAAGTGACCAAACTTCTCCTTGAAAACCTAATTCACACTTGATACATGAGTGTGAATATCAATCAAAGGATCTACATCATCAAAAGAAGAAAAATGAGAGAATGTATACAAGAGAGATGCATGATCAGCCATCCCAACATCAATGATATCTCTACTCTCCAAGTCTCTTATGATCATTGAATTAGGAGTGAACTCAACTGTCTTGCCTACACCACAATGAGTAATATGGTAGATGGAAAGGAGATTGGTTGTTAAGGAAGGTACACACAACACATTGTTGAATGTACTCTCACCAACATCAATAGTTCCTTTACTAGTAGCATGCATGTATGTATTGTTACCCATCAAAATAGCTGGTGAAGTACATGACTCAAATGAAGAGAAAATCCCTTGTGAAGATGTCATATGATGAGAAGCTCCAAAATCAAGAAGCCATCTATTTGACTGTAGACTTGTTGAAGCAAAGAGTGCTTGGCCTTTGCCTTTGTCTGGCCCATTTGCAAATTTTGTTAAATCTTTGGCTATATAGATGATGATGTCGAAGAAGAGGATGTACTAGGTGACATGGATGATGGCAAGTTGTTATTGTACTTTTGAATAATGTGAGTCAACTCATCAATTTTCTTCTCATAACACTTATGCTTATCATGTCCTAGTTTCTTGCAATATGCACACTTTGGTCTCTTCTTCTTAGATAATTCCTCCTTGGGAGAGGAGGAGGACTTAGATGATTTGGTTGACTCTTTCGCTTGCTCATTGTTCTTGAAATCTTTATTTTTCTATTTCTTGCCTTTGTTAGTTTAAGTCTTTTGATCCTTTGTACCTTGACTAGCAAGAAGTGCTTGAGGTCTAGAAGACTTCAATGTGCCCATGTGTACTAACTTAGCTTGCTCCCTTGTGAGTGACGTTGCAAACTCATCAAGTGAAGGCATTGTGAAAGCTTTTCCAAGTGCATCCATCGTAGCATAAAAGGTAGAAACAAAGACTGAATAGTCAGGACCAAGCTTGGCAAGGATTGAAAGAATCAATTGAGTGTCCTCTTTCTCAATTCCACATTGTTTGAGAAATCTAAGTGGCTTTAACTTTGTGAAGAACTTTTAGATTCTTACAAAGTTGGTTAGATTCAATCCAATTAGTTCATTCTCCAATTTGAAACCTCTCATGGTATCTTTCTTACCAAAGAGATTCTCTAAGGTAGTCCACACTTGATTAGGTGTAGTACAAGATTCAATATGAAAAAGGAGATTAGGAGAAATATACAAGCATAGTGTTCCATAGGCTTGATCATGTATCTATTGTACCACTTTCTCTTTTCTGCAGCTGTTGTTGGTTTGATTTCTGTACCCATTATTTATGAATTTTCAAACTTCTTAAATAAATCTCCATTTTAGTTTTCTACTCATAATAGTTATATGGTGTAAGTAGAGGAAGTTTGTTTGGATCCATGATACAAGAGTACAAAAAAGAACACAAGGACAACCCCTGTTACTCAATCAATGAGGTCACCCCCTCAAAAAAACAATGATTGTGACACTTTATACTTGGTGTGATTTACAATTGTCCATAAGGGACCAAAAATGGGAAAGCATCAACATATCTTAGAATAGAGATCCAAGGGAGATTACAATCACTCACAGTGATTGATCAAGGAAAACAAATCCCTCCAAAACAAATTTCACTTCCTCAAGTGTCAAAATGCCCAAGTTATCACTCAAAAGCCAAAATACTGACAAATTAAATAAAATGAACCTGGTGTTGAATCTAAAAAAAGTGCATGGATGGATTTGAAGAGCCCCTAAATACCTTTTTGATGCTGCAAGAATCACAAATATCTGATCTTCTTGGCAGAAAATTGTGAGCTCGGAAGCTAAAAACGAAGATCTATCTTCAAACTGTTGTATCTGTCACCTGCAAAAAGATATCAAAAAACTACTAACACCATTATGAAGTTATCTCTGTTAGGTTTCCAATGATATCTCATTTTCCCAATTTTGCCTCCGTGGGCAAAAGTTATGAAAAAAAGAAAAAAAGCCCTGTTTTAGGGCTTTGAGGGGCAAAGAGGTCCCCTGGCTGACGTCACCTAGTAGAATATTCTCTTTTTCACTAGAATATTCTCAGCTAGAAAACCATGAATTGAGAAAACCACCTCTACGATGCAAAACTACTTTCACTAGAGGTAAACCGCTTTTAGTTGACAAAAAATACCTGATCTTTTCCTGAAACAGTGGTGTTTTTAGAAAATAGCCTTCTTTTGTCATGAAACCACCTTTTTTCGATGGAAACCACTATGTTATTTAGAAAAAACTACGTAAGAGTTTATGTAGGGTGGTTTTGATGGGTTTGGCGGTTAAGAGCTACCGTGGGGAGTGGAATGCGGGTGGGTTTGTTTATAATTGTTGTCAAAGTTTTAATTTTGTTGGTTTAAAGTTGCGGGGGTTGTTTGATATTACCGCCAATGAGCTGGGAATGCAGGTTAGGTTTTTAGAACTCCTTACTAGGTATTTGTGGATTTGATTGCTGACTAGATGTTGAAACCTACGTATGACTGTCGAGGTTTATATGTATGGTTGCCGAAGAATGTTAAAACCTACTGGACTGAAGGATGGTAACTGCTATTGTATGAAGATTGGCTGCTCAAAGGGATCTAACCACCAGGAATTTTTTTGATCGGAAGGGAAGTTTTAAAAGTCATCAAGGGATTTGAAATTGCCAGCAATTTGTTTAGGTACCGAGTGGTTTAATACTGCTATTGCTTCTATGATATTTGCCAACATTTTTTAATAGTAGCCGGACACTAGTTAAAAACTATCAATATTTTTTTATGGTTGTCGATGAAGATCTCTATGGGTAAAATGGCCAGTACCGAAAGAATTAAAATTGTTGATGTCGATGTTGAAACCATCGAGCTTTGGGTATGACTATCAAGGTTTGAATGGGCTGCAGATGGTTTAAGAAAACACCAGAAAAATTATCATGCCAGTGATATAAATAGTAGTTGTCGATCGGGAATTTTAAAGCTGGGGAATTTATAAACATTGGTCTATGAAGAAGGGTGCGGGGGGCCAGCACCATGTGGTGCTCCTACATTGCTTGCTGGTACCTGCAAATCTTGAGTACACTGCAATAAGGTACAGTTCGCAGAAAAAAATTATTAACTTAGCAAAATATAAAAAAATCAGTGTATAATACCTTTACCTAATGGATAAAAAAACCTGCGACCTGTTATGATGACGTCAGCAATTGCGCAACTCTTATTTCGAAGAATATTTTGTTAATGCAAAGAATGTTCTCTACTACGCTGCAACATTGCCTGATTTTTATGAATTGACAGTTGATCTTGGGGTTTTTGGGCCTCCTGAGCGTGATGGGAAGGTCGGATTTGAGCCAAACTACTCCGAAAGATCAAGTACCTACTGGATCTAGCATGCACATCCCAACTTTAAACCCTCATAGATTCAGGCTTCGATGTCTTATTTGAATGAAACAAAAGGCGATCTTAACTATCTTGGACCTCCTGAACACATTGGTGTTCTCAAATTTGCAGCAACATGCTCTAAAATAAACCTGCAATACAAGGCCACAAAGGGCAAACCCTCACAAATCTGGTATTCTATCATATTTTTCTGATTCTCCAAGTCATCATTCGATGCAAGAGAAGAGCATACTCAACTATCAAGATCCACCATGAATTGCATTCAAGATCCCTCAAAAATGACAAACACAAAGTGATTCTTCCTAGAGTTTTGATACCATGTTAGAGTTGGTTATGATTGAAGCCACCTATGATCTAGGACTTCATGAAAGCACAAGAGAGATCAAATGAGAGAATAATGCTATTCTATCAATGAATGCAAAAGAGATTACAAGATTGTTATTACAATGTACATGACATGCCTTGCTTATAAAGATAAGGATGAGAGACAAGATGTTGTAGTCATGTGACAAGTGTCATTATTCTATGACATATGACAACTATAGGATAAGATGACAACTATCAACAACTATCAACAACTAGACATAACTAGAAACATCTAGTAGACTCACTAAGTCAACTTAACATGTGTGAATTATGTGTGATGTGTGAATTATGTGTGATGTGTGAATATTATTTAACTAATAAATCGTTAAATAAATATGAATTATCCACACAAGGGTAAACTGGTTAGGTAATAACCCTATTCACACCAACATATTTCTCCATCTCTCTATCTCTATCGTTCCTTGTCCCTCTCCCCCTCTCTATCTCTCTATCTATTTCTCTCTCCATATATCTATCTATTGTTTTTTCTTCCAATATTGACTATAGTACTGGTGTATGTCTAACATTGACTTAAATCCCCCACTATCTTGTTGCTTGACCATATTAATACCTTAAAAACCTTCTTATTGGTTTGCCAATTATCTTTTATCGTAAAAATCATATGTAGATTTGAAATAAAGGAGAAAGATTTTATGGTTTTTATATCTATCAAGAAATAACATGAGCATGTTATATCTTGTCTCAACCAAAAAGTGGTTTTGGCCACTTTTTTGTCCCCCATGTTTCTACACATGCCCACACATTAATTATCACCATCATTTCACAACTTTATTCCATTAAATTATATTATTTTATGTGTTCACTTTACTAGTTGGTGGCTAAAGGTTAATAGTAAAATTAATAAATTTGTTTGAATAGGTTAATTTTTTTACTCTCCAATCTATTCTATCCAATGAACAAAGATCAATGACTATTAAAGTTATATTCTACTAGGCATAAAACTAAGAGGGGAATATTGGTGGAAGAAGTCTTAGAATAAACCATCATTCATTTGATTTTTTAGATCAACAATTGAGATGTTTTGAGATATATTTGGATATCTTTCCCATGAACATCATTCACTTTAGAATTTTATATTAAGTTATGACAATTAAATAAAGTCAAAGTTTAATTTTGAAAGTCATCATCAATCATGAGTGTCCTTTCCTTGTATTAATTTAATTATCCTTGTACCTATGAGTTTCCATTTGGCATCATTAGATAAATTAAGACTGACAACATCAATTCAATTCAAGAACACAAATCTAACACATCAACTATTAGAAAATTAACTTTTGAAACAATCAAGGAGCCATTAGATTTTTTTAGATCAATAGTTGAAATTTGTTGATATCAATTTTGGAAGTCCCATCATTCTAAGAACATAATTTCATTTCTCATTTTTTATGAACATTGTATTTTGAATAATTTCACCTTCTAATGTCCATGTACATGAAACCTTTTAATTAAAAATAATGAATTAAATGAAGACATCATTATTTCATTGTTTCATAATTTTAGGTTTTAGGTTCTAGTCCTCTAGATTATGAAACGTATAAAAGAATGAATGCAACCATTGTTACTTTGCTATAACTCACTTTTGACTATTGCAAGTCACAATATCCATTTGAAGAGAGATTGTACACTCATATCACTTGTGGGCCATGGTATATTAATCATTTTTTGAGGTAATAAAAATCCTATATTCCTTTCTCTAAGCCTTGAATTTTAAATTTTAAATCTCAATACTATGTGTTATTGGATATAATCATGTCTATGGCTACACCTAGTAGTAGTTTGATGGGTAAGGGAGCAAAAGAGTTAATAGCCAAAGATCAAAGGAATGTCACTACTAAAACCCATATCTCATATGCGAAACTATTTAAAACTAATGGATTTACTAATGAATACCATGATATTTATGATCTCCTACTCAGTCATAGAACTACTTGAGAGCTTAAATACATCTCTCATGGTAAGACACTAATATTTAGATTATGAAAAGTTATGGTGCACCATGGGTGGTTGGATTGGGATGGATGATGTTACATGAGGTTTTCCTTCACCCCTAATTTTTTATGAATGATGTTTGCCTAAAGAATTAGAAACTATCTCCATTAACACCATAAAACTATTAATGATTATGAGGATGCCCTAAAAATTTATGTACAATTGTTTTTGAAACAAATAATAGAGGGTGGGAACATATCCAATCATAATTTTCCTTATGTAAAAGTAATTTTTAAATTATGGGTTTAGGACTCCATTTCTATGTTAACATTTTTCCTTGGATTAGATAGTGATAAGTAATTGGATGAAAACCTCCTTGAAATGAGATACAACATCCATATGCAAGGGAACTTGTTCTATATAGATTTGTTGGGATTGTTGAAAAATCTATGCATAAACAATTACTATTAATTAAAGGGAGTTGTAACTTTAAGACCTTTAGGTTTTCTCATACTTGTGTTATTTATTTCTATGGTAGTATTATAAATGGTTTATGGATAACAAGCTTTAGATTTAGCTCTATTCTACCATTGAATCATATTTGCTTCCATTGATAACTAAATGGACCCATAAGATGAGGATGTGTGGTAGAGGAAGCAATTACAATAATTTTTTGGACTACTTATTAGCCTTAATTTATAAACTAATTACAAATAATCCAATGCCTGGATTGTTTATTACTTGCATAGATTACATTCAACTTGGGCCAAAACTAAAATTGGCTAACTAGTACTTCATAAAAGAATATATTTTCCTAAGATTTTATAGATCAAGAGTAAATCCTCATAGACTTCCAAAGCATGTGACAAAGAGGGGTTTTTCCTTCATTTCCTTTTTCTCATGGAGGATACACCTTCAATAGAAGAGTATTCAATGTTATACATAAGATTTTAGAAATTTTTAATGTTAATGTCGACTCTCATTGGCAACATGACCCATGTAGGGTGATTAGAATAAAGGTAGTGACAAATAAGAAATCTACAAGTAAAATTCAATATGAAAACAAACCTCTACTAGAAAGATTTAAAAACGAGGACTTTTGCGATGAGGTCCTAAAAGTAATGAAAGAAATTGATATTGAGAAAGACATTATTGTTGAATAGTTTTTTGTAGAAATTTTAGGTCTAGAGATGAAAATTAAGAGATACAACAAAATTGTTATACACAATCTACTTAGAGTACACACCTTTTAAAAAAAATATTAGTGGATCTAGATAAGGAATATATATTTTTTGTTTGGAAAAGTTAAAATAAATATATTTTGAACTATGAGGAAGGAGCTAGGTTCTCCAAAAAGTAATAGATATTTTGAGTATATCCCAAAAGATAAAGAAGTTAGCAAATTATGGAATGAAGAACATCCCTTCGAGATACACAATTCTCAATTTAATCTTTGTGTGGGGAAGAATTTAATCTCCCACAAGATGTCATGGGAGAATACTCATTCAAACCTTCTCTCTCTAAAACCAAAAAATAAATAAATAGTTAAAGGGGTAATCATATAGCCCAAAAAGTGCAGTACATAGGTGGGGGTTTGGGTTTAACAAAATAAGGCATTTGGCATGCACCATAGGTAGAATATAAAAGCCATCTAGTTGTGTGAAGCATTGGAGATTATCATCTACTACAAGTAGTAGTAGTAGTAGTAGTGGTAGTAGTGGTAGTAGTAGTAGTAGCAGTAGTAGTCTAGTGGGAGTAGCAGTAGTAGTGGTAGTAGTGGTAGTGGTAGTAGTGGTAGTAGTGGTAGTAGTAGTAGTAGCAGTAGCAGTCTAGTAGCAGTAGCAATAACAGTAGTAGTAGTAGAGTAGCAGTAGTAGTAGTATAGTAGCAGTAGTAGCAGTAGTAGTAGCAGCAGCAGCAGCAGCAGTAGTAGTAGTAGTAGTTTGGGCTTCAAACCCTTAGTATCAAATAAAATCACATCTCCAAGGGTCTTTAGATCCTTAGTCTTAGTTATAGGTAAAATATTTAAGTGGTAAAAGTGGTGGTAGAGATAGTGGTAAACAAGTGGCACAACAAAAAAATTCAAAAGAGGTCAATATAGGTAGGTATAAACCATAAACTCCATGAGAAGAGGCACAAGACTCTAATAAATACAATTAATATTGTGCACAGTATCTCCACATCAAGAGAAATAATCATTACTACTTCTATTATTAGTAAGGCAACAAAGGCTTAGCCTTAGCCTCAAACTTAGGCCCCCACAACTCCAAGTACTCATGTTCTCTAGTCAAGTATTGGATTGTGGATCCAAATTTTAATTACAAAGTTGAGTTTTCCAAAAGATCTCAATGACATAAGAAATACAAAAATTATTGCTAGGATTTGTGGTAACTTTAAAGCCTACAACACCTAGAGTATTACCTTTATATGGCATGGAGAAATATACCATGGAGTACATATATGTTGTGCTTGAGGTTAGAAAACCTAAGGATCAAAGGTACCTCAATGACTATAAAATAACCACCATTTCAATGGCTTTTGGAGGAAGAAAAAGTGGTGATAAGATAAATTATCTAAGAGGAACAAGGATGTTGTATACACATCACTACTAATAGAAGATAAAAAGAAATAGGTAGAGTAAACAAATATAAAAGTTAAGGGTAGACCTAAAACATGAGCAAACAAAGAGGAAAGTAGTAGATAATAGGAGCACTGATTTGGAGAAGAGGATAAAATCATTCACCACTAAGTCTATGGTGATTGAACTTGTAGTAGTGGATGAACTAAAGTAAAAATTAAAGGGGAGTACAAATAAAATTAATAGTGAAAAATAATTATATATTGTAGACAAAATGAAAGTTCTGAAAGATTAGAACAAAAACTAGAGGAAGTGAACCTTAGCAAATACATTGAATGAAAACCAAAGGAAGAGAAAATAAACATAGAAAATTAGCAATATAATCTAGAGGAAGAGAATAAATTTAAAAAGTTTGAAACTTAAGTTAGAGGAAGTAGAGAAAGAAATAATTTATAATTAGAGAATGATTAATATAAACCATACCATTTGAGGGGAAATAATCAAGAAAGCTAATGAATTTAATATAATGTATGAATTCATGGATACTCTACATGTATAATTTGACAAGGTCAAGAAAGATGTTATTGAGGGTAGAAAACTGATGAAGTTAAGAGAGACAACGACAAAGAAAATTTTGGAAATGATTTACAAAATCACTAACAAAAATTTAGCATAAAAAAGAATTAAAAATAGGAGGGATGCCTCAGTAAAGGCATTATCTATCATTTGAAAGTGTTCAAAGCTAGGTGAAACATAGAATGTGCTAAATCAATGTGAAAAATGTTAAAGGAGCTACATGGAAAGATGCAATAGCTCACAACCTAGGTTTGCCAATGCCTTGGGATGAAAACAATATATTCATTACAAAAGATGCTTTCTATAGGAAGATGGAGGATATGAAATAGGATAAAAACCAATTTTCTAAGAAGCTAGATGAGGTAACACATTTTGATTTGGTGAAACCATTGATAACCTTGAAACTCAAGTTTTATGACACTAAGGAAATATCCACTCTCAATTATGAATTGTCAACAAATTTGCATGTCACTTACTTCAAGTTACAGAAAATTATAGTTCTTGTAGATGAAGAATAGAACATGCTACTCCAAATGATACCTACCACTATAATTTAGAGTAGAATTCAACTAACTATAATTTAATTTTGAAAATTATTGCATTTGAACATTATAGTTTTCATCTTTTTCTACATGCAATGTTACAAATAATTTACAAAGTTAATAATCAGATTTGAGATTTATACTTCCATTGTATATTTTTTTATTTTGTATATGTTTTTGGACAATTCCTCAATGTATGTATGAATTTGTATTACCTAATTTAATTTAAAACAACTATTTCTCTCATTTGTATGTTATATGTTTTAAGTGTTTGTACGATTTGTAAAAGCATCCATAGGCTATTGTTTGCTACAATTGGGACTATGTGGCTATGAGCAACTGTATTTTATGATTTTGTTATTCTTCTATTTTTTATGGGTTTAATGATATAATCTATCTATCTTAAGACTTAATCCAATATAAAAGTTCAATTGTATTTTTTGCTACCCTCATGATGTGTTATTCTTCCTTCTAGAATGTAATTTTTCTCTTATATATATGATTATTATGTAAAAGAGGGTTTTTAAAGGGCCCAATTCCTTTTACAAAAACTAAAAGATAAACATTAAAGGATTACATATATTATATGAAAACAACATTTCACTAATTTAGTCAAGAAGGGATAGTATTGAAAGCCAATAACAAAAAAAGTAGATAACAACAAACTGACAACATAATAACATCACCACTAAACTCAAAGCTAAGATGAAGAGAGATCCTTCAAGGAGTTCATTTCATTCCATTCCTTCCTCATAAATTCTTGGTGGTCCTCCACCACCTCACTATTTAGGTCAATAGCAATTGTCCTTTTACTTGGTCCCTCTTAAGGATCTAGTTTCTTCCTTTCCATTCATTCGCCATAAATTCTAGGTGGTCCTCCATCACCTCACTAATTAGGTCAATCGCAGTTGTCCTTTTACTTGGGCCCTCTTAAGGATCTTGTTTCTTCCTTTTTAACATATTTTCTTATAGCATTGCTTTACTATCTATATAGTTTTTAGTGGTGATCTGACAAAAAAGGATAATCTTATTCAAATACACCTTCAAATCCTAAAACCCCTAAATATATAAAATAACCATTTAGTAAATATATCTATCTAGACATTGCTTAACATATTTTCTTATAGTATTGCTTTACTATCTATATAGTTTTTAGTGGTGATCTGACAAAAAAGGATAATCTTATTCAAATACACCTTCAAATCCTAAAACTCCTAAATATATAAAATAACCATTTAGTAAATATATCTATCTAGACATTGCTTATTAATAAGGGAAAAGACGACCCAATAGGTGAGATAGTTCCAATGGCTAAGACAGTATATGTTCATTTAAGGCCTAATATTTTTTAAGTTTAATACTAGTATATGTGCATTTAAGACTCAATATTTTTAAAGTTTAGTATTAGTAGTTGTGATTTTAAGATTGTTAGTGTTACTATAAGTACTAATAATTGAATGAAATGTGCCCTTTAAATTTTAAAAGCAACCAATCATGTGATGCCACATCAGCCCACCAACAAAACATGACTTAATGCACACCTATTGGTCCAACCTTTTTTTTGGGAACTATTTGACACCTCAACAAAAAGCATGCTGATGTGGCATCGTATTTGATGATGTGGCCCTGAAACCTTAGTTATAAGTAAGGGCATTGCCAAGTAAACTACTGTAAAAATTTTGGAGTGATTCGAAATTTCATTGCAATTTGCTTCCTCCATTTTCATGCAACGGACCTTGCTCCTCACCTTCAAACGAACTTCGCAGCTCCTGATGCTGATTTAGACACTGAGGAGAATTCAGAGCCGATTGAAGTGGATGAGCCGATGACAGAGGCAAGTGCAGTGGCTGGTGTTGGGTGGGGTTTAGGTGTAGTGTTCTAATTTTTCCTCTGTTTTAATGCCTCTGGTTTTTTTGGAACAACGTTTATGTTTTGGTGAAGCCGGGAGTTCTTACCGGCTCTTTAAACATTTTTTATTCGGGACTTCTCATCCCTTTTTGTATATGACTTTTAATCGTTTAATACATTGTCTTAGGGCCCTCCCTCTTTTCCAAAAAAATAAAAAGAAAAATAAAAATAAATATTATTCTTATGTATGAGAGTTATATCTCTATATATCGTTCTCTCTCACACAAACACAAAAGAGTAATATGATTACATGAAAATAATTAGGACAAGAGGAATTATACAATCACAATGGGGTGGAAGAAAAGAGCCTTAAGATTCCAGATTTTATGTAAAGAAAAACTTAAAAATAGATTGGAATATTCAAAAATTCAAAAATTGTGTGAATGATTACACGTTACTATTAGCATTCTAATTATTTTGTAATACCATATTAATTTGGATGGGGTAACACAGAATTAGAATTCATTTAATTGCCATAGATATTTCCTCTTCATTATTCGCCTAGTAATGGCCCTTTGCTCTGCTTTAGAAGGGCCATGCACTCCCATTCCATTTTAAGAGTTATAATACATTCTTCTTACATAAGAACTGCTTAAATTCCAAGTTTAGTTTTAGTTTTTATTGGTGGGGAAATATTTCAGAATGGTTTGTTTCAGCAACAACATCATCAGATTACTTAATTTTGTGACATTTGTGTGATCTTGGGCGGAGGAATATGGCTGGCAACAAAAGCATACAGTGACTCTGAGAAGTTTCTTCAATGGCTTGTGATTGCCATCGGAGCCTTTCTTATGCTCATATCTCTCATTGGCTTGGTGGGAGCTTGGTACAGAGTCACAAGGCTATTGTGGCCCTACTTGGCCATCATGTTCATTCTCATTCTACTCTTGTTCTACTTCAATGTCTTTTCCTTCATCGTCATCAACAAGGGCACTGAGAAACAACTAGAAAAAAATTAGAAGTTTCCCTCAAGATATCAAAGTGTGTAAAAAATTGGCCAATAATTTGGTCAACGAAGTTGCAGAGCAGTTCTACAATTTTTTTTTTTTCCCAATTCAGGTAACTCACTTGACCTGCCATGCCTAAAATCTTCTTTTTATCTTATTTTTATAACTATTGTATCTGTGGAATATTTGAGTTCTGTCTTGCCTTTTTCATCTTATATATACTACGATTTTGATATCTTTTTGTATTAATAACATGTGAAAATTGAATTGAATTTTGTACTCTGGTTGCTGCAAGCCTTCAAGCTTGTGTATATTTGTGTATTTGAATGCCACTTTTTGGACTTCCACGGTAAGAAACTCAATGAATGTGGACTGTAGTAGATGGAATAATGAGCAAGATCAACTGTGCTATAACTGTAATTCCTACAAAGCGGGTGAGCTGGCAAACTTAAAGCACGATTGTCGTAAGATTGCTATTATCAATATTGTGGTGTTCATAATTGGAAAGGTATCACTAACCCCAGATTGTCATTTTCTATTACCCATGTTTTATTTGCAGATGATACTCTTTTGTTTGGTTATCCTTCAGTTTCAAAGGCTAATATTATTTTTAAAAAAACATGTTTCTTTACTGCAAAGTTTTAGGTCAAGCTATAAATCCCCTCCATACAACGACGAATTGTCTCAATACTGGGTTTCAAATCAGATGTAATCCCATGTTAGTATTTGGAGATTGACATAAAAATGATTTCTGGAGGAAAATTGCATTAAATAATCAAAATAGAGTATGATCTTGGAAGCATTGTTGGCTGACTTTAGCAGGAAGAATAACTTTAAAATTAAACCAATTTTGATAGCTATACCTATCTAGGTGATGTTGGTTTTAAAAATACCCAAAGGGATAGTGCATGACATTGAGAAGAGGCTCAAGAACTTTCTTTGGAAAGGAAATGCAGAAAAAGAGAATTAAATTGCTTTGATTGCCTGGGATAAACTTTGTACTTCAAAAAACAAAGGAGGCATAGGAATACATAATATTGAGGCCTATAATATGGCTCTTGGGGATAAACTAGCTTGGAATATATATTCCAAACCTCATACTAAGTGGTGTCAGATAATGCAAAATAAATACTTGGACACATCAACACCAGAGAGAATATTTACAGTCTCAAATCCTCAAACAGGGTCAAAGATGTGGAATTTAATTATAAATTGTAGGATGTATACTTCCACATTTTACATGGGTTATACATAATGGTGGAAAAACATCATTATGGGGAGATTCTTGGAATGGACATGCCCCTAGATCAAAATCAGTCGTTATTACAGGCTAAATCAGTTCTCCAACAAACTTGGGTGTTAAATTCAGGGACTACTTCACTATTTCAAATGAGTCTCTCCTAAGTAGAATTAAATGGAAGGACTTTCATGATTGTCCTTTTCCTTAGGAGTAGACAGTACTATTGTAGTCCTTGGTGGATAAAAGGAAATTTTCATTCTCTCATAAAGAAGATGAATTAGTGTGGGCCCCTTCCAAATCTAGTAACTATACTTTTAGTAAAGGTTACAAGTCTTTAATTCTATCAGGTAATAATGTGAGAGAAAATTGGCCTTATCAATTATCTTGGAACAATGCTTGCTTGCCAAAGGCAAGTGCCTTTTCTTGGTTAGCTCTGAATATTTTTTTTAACCAGTAACAGGTTAGTGAAATTAGGTATCTCAGAACCCTTCAATTGTCCTCTTTGTGATGAGGGAGGGGAAAATTTAGATCACCTTCTGTTGTCTTGTTCTTTTTCCTCCAAATACTAGAATTGGTTGTGCTTAAAGCTGAATTGGTTTGCTCCTCTGCCAATTTCTTTGTTTAATCTCTTTTGTAGCTAGCCTCTTCTTTTCAAGGACTCAACTTTTTCCTCAATCTAGGTGGTTTCTCCTTCTATTGTAATCCAGAGTCTATGGCTTGAGAGAAACAAGAGAGTCTTTAGAAAACAGAAAATAGCCCTAAGGAAGTAATCAACCAAATGGAGAAGTCCATTTCAAAAGTTGTAATGTCTCACCTTTTGAAAGCAGGAGTTTCAAATCTTAATTTCACTTCATGGGATTCTCATATTATATCAAGTTGGAAACTTTTGAGCTTACCTCCTCCTATTTTTTTTCAAAATGTTAAGAAGACTGATAGGAAAAAGGTTTCTTGGATTCCCCCTAAAGATCCCTTAGTCAAATTGAACTTTGATGATGCCTCAAAGGGTAACCCAAGTCTCTCGAGAGCAAGATGTGTTATTAGAGATTGTAAAGGGGAAGTATTATCTGCATGATCAATGAATTTTTCAATTGGAAGCAACGATCAAGTAGAAGCACATTCACTTGCTGCAGGCCTAACGCTAGAAAAAAAATTAAATTTCACAAGGATTTGTATCAAAGGAGATTCTCTAAATATTATCAATGCAATCAAAAACAAATTTACGAGTAGTTGGAAGATTCATTACATCCTATAGGATGTATGGCAGATCCTCGATCAACTAGGATTTTTTGAAGTTCATCATTGCTATAGAGAAGGGAATGGCCTAGCAGGCAGTTTGGAAAACCTAGCATGTGATCATGTCAACAATATATTGAAATGGATGGCTCCTCTATTAAGCATGTTCCACATATTCAAGCCATCATGGAAAAGGAAATTAAACAATGAGCCTCAAATAGTTGTATGTTTTTTATGCTAACGTTGGTGGTTTGATTGCAGGTATCTTTTTATGTCGTGACTTTCATACGTGTAATTATTCCTATAATTACATCTACTTTCATCATCATTCCTCACTCACACTTGGCATACCCTGTTCTTTCATTTTGAGCCATCGAAGTGTGCAAGCATTATGTAGTGTACAATATATCTTTTCAAGCAACTACGGATCTATTGTTTCATGTTTTCACCCATTTGGAGATGACAGGGTCATTAGTCCTTTGTATCGCATAAGATATTCAGGTTATTTTCCTTCTCATTTTTTCTCAACCTTGTTCAGAAAAATGGAGTCACAAATCAACAAAAGACTACATTTTCCAGTGCAAAAACAGGAAATACCGATAATGGGAGGATTTGATGTTGATACTATGCAGAAAATTTTCATAATAGACTGCGTGTAAGTTGAGGAGGGCATCCATGAAGTTACAGGTAGAGAGCTCTTGCAGTCCTGAGCACGGTCCCTCTACCCTTCCCAAATTTTGTTGGCATTTGTCTCAAACACAATGGGTTCACTTCAAGATGGTAATGTTGTAAAGCAATTGGTTTTTCAATATGTGAATGATTTCATGTTTACTGAAGATTATCTTAATGAAACTCTGAGAATGTATGATCTCTTCAATACTCGAGCACTGGTAGGGGGTCTTTTCAAACATTGTGAGATACAACACTCACCAGCCTTTAACTGTATCTATAATGCTTTGAAGCATGGGTTGCAAAATGCTTGTGAAATCACTGTTACTAATCTTCTTCGTTCCCATAGCAATAAAATTGGTGCAGAAAGAGTGGATAGAATTGAGGACATGTTCTAGTCTTTGTTGTTTCTCATTCACCATCAACCTGAATTGCCACCACCCCTACAGATGATGAAGACAACAATGAGAATGTAGCCGTGCAGTTTGTCCCTTTGAATAATATGAATGAAAGACCACATTAGTGCTATGTAATGGTGTTTTGAGGTTTTCTGATGTATTTATTTTCAGCATGATATTTCCTATTGTCATATATCTCTTTTTGGTCCTTCATTATTGCCCTTCTCTGTCTTGAGGGATCTCACATGCTCCGATTTACTGTAAGGGAGTTTTTTGTATTGCAGGTATCTATACGGGAGACATTTTGTAGTGTTATGCTCCTCTTTGCTCTGCTATCACTAGAGAGCCTTTTTTTGTAACTACATTATACTATATTAATATTTATTTCAGGTGCTTAGCAACTTTTGCGCCAAAAACAATATATTGTGGTGCTCATTGCTCTAGTTGTGGTTTATTCTATGGGTTGTTGTGCCTTAGAAATAATAGGCATTATGAGAGAACTGGGTATGGATATAAGGGTATCCTTGAGCTTGAGCTTCGGTCAGGGAAGGGGAAATGTTGTACTATAAATGATTACTTTTTAATTAAGTAGAGTACAATATGGAGAAAAATAAATATGATTGAAAGATAATAATAACAAAAGCAATGATAGATTCATTCTCTATTATTAAATTTGAGTTATCTATATTTCTAAATTAATTAGGAAAAATATATACACTGCTCCTCTTAATCAAACTTAAGAAAGATTACACTTAACATAAATATTTCTAAAGATAGATATGCTAACCCTAATTTAACATTAGAGTTATAAATATGGTTAGGGTTACTTATATAACTTATATAAATAATATATAGTAATATAATTTTTATTAGTAATATAGATAATCTATATCATAATTAGGGTTAGGGTTAGGATTAGGATTATCTTTAGGGTTAGAATTAGGGTTAGGTTTAGGGTTAGGATTAGATTTAGAATTAGTATTGAGATGAGCATTAGGGTTAGAATTATAGGTACAACTAGGGTTAGGGTTTAAAATATGGTTAGGGTTGGGGATAGAATTAGGGTTACATTTAGAATTAATGTTAGGGTTACAATTAGGGTTAAGGTTAGGGTTAGGCATAGAATTAAGGCTAGGACCTTACTTATATAACCTATAGAAATAATGTATATATAGTAATATTACTTTTATTAGTATATATATATATATATATATATATATATATATATATATATAACTTATATTAGTAATTAGGGTTAGGGTTAGACCTAGCATATTTATATTTTAAAAAACATATATAAAATAAGTTCAAAGATATCCTTCTGGAGGAACCTACTTTTTAATCAGTTTAACACATTTAAGTAGAATAAGCCCCTTGAGAAGGATATATTTCTAGGTGTATTTTAGATATATATTTTTAAAGTATAAATATACCAGTATAACTCTAAGAGTAATTATGTCAAGAGGCGTTACACAGTTGGAGCGAGAGTGGAGATAAAGAGCCTCAAGATTATAAATTTTGTGTAAAGAAAAACCTAAAAATAGATTGGAATATTAAAAAGTTAAAATAATATAAATGATTGTAACACTAATTGTTGCATTAATTTTATGCTATCTTAATTTGGCCGCTGCTGAGGGAGAACCTCATCATTTTGTAGCACCACTACTAAGAGAATCTCTATTATGCCAAGCTCTTTATAGAAAAGTCCAGTGCTAGTTTTGATTTAAAACCGTGTGTAATTCAGATTGTGCATGACAATGGCTCGAGAAAAATGAATTATGATATGTTTGGAGGTGCACTGAAGCTAAACAATCCATCAATGATTTACCAATGACAATGATTTATCAATTTATGACAATCCGTTGCAACTCTTTTTGAACCAAATATGGCCACTTCAAGGCTTGCATGGGTGTTTTCTATAATTATCGTTGTAGTGAGGAACCTTTTCTCATGGTGGTATCCATAATAGAGAGAGTAATAATATAATACTAACAATAACAATAGTAATATCAAAAGATAGTTGAAAGACAATTAAAACTCAAATCTTTTTAGTGAGTAAGAAATGAGCCTCTCTAACTTTTGGAATAAGCACCTAGAGAAGGATATCTCTAGGCATATTTTAGATATATTTTTTAAAATATAAATATGCTAGTTATACCGAGAGGCATCCTACACTCACAGTAAGATGGAAGAAAGGAGCCTCGAGATTCTAGATTTTGTATAAAGAAAAATGGAATATTCAAAATTTCAAAAATTGTATGAATGATTGTAACATTGATTGTTAGCATTCTAATTATTTTGTAATGCCATCTTAATTTGGTTGGGTTAACATTATAATCATAATTGATTCAATTGCCTTCAACATTTCCTCTTCATTATTCACCTAGTAACGACTATTTTCTCTTCTTTATGAGGTCTCTACACTCTCATTCCATTTTAAGGATTATAATACATTCTTCTTACATAGGCACTACTTTAATTCCAAGTTTAGTTTTAGTTTTTATTGGTGGGGAAATATTTTAGAATGGTTTGTTTCACCAATAACATCATCATATTACTTAATTTTGTGACATTTGTGCTGTCCATCCTGATCTTAGGTGGAGGAATATATCTGGCAACAAAGGGGAACAATGATTGCCACAAGTTTCTTCAATGGCATGTGATTGCCATCAGATCCTTTCTTATGCTTGTCTGTCTTGCGGGCTTGGTAGGAGCCTGCTACAAAGTCACATGGCTGTTGTGGCTCTACTTGGCCATAATGGTTATTCTCAATCTGGCTCTACTTCATTGTCTTTCCCTTCTGGTACTGGGTAGGCCATTTTGGGGAGAGTGTACAAAAAATACCGGCTAGGGGACTACACAAACTAGCTGCAAAAGAGAGTGGGGAAGAGTAGAAACAGGAAAAAAATCAAAATTTCCCTTAAGTATGCCAAAGTGTACAAAACACAGGTCGATAATTCGGTCAACAAAATTGTAAAGTAGTTCTACAAAAAGAATTTATCCCTAATTCAGGTAACTCACTTGAACTTCCATGCCTAAAATCTTCTTTTTATGTTATTTTCTAAATATTGTAGCTGTGGAATATTTGAGCTCTATCCTCACTTTTTCATGTGATGAATACTATCATTTTGATATATTTTTGTATTAATAACATGTGAAATTTGAATTAAATTTTATTGTTTGGTTGTTGCAAGCCTCTAAGTTCATGCAACTTTGTGTATTTGAATGCCACCTTTTGGACTTCCATGGCAAGAAATTTAACGGACGTGGATTGTAGCAGATGGAGTAATGAACAAGATAAACTATTCTTAACTATAATTCCTGCGAGACGGGTGTGCTGGTAAACTTGAAGCACGACTGACATAAGATTGTTATTATCAATATTGTTGTAACATCCCACCCTACGACCCTGAAGTGTAAGGACCAAAGAGGACAAGATAATTTTTTTTGAAGATAAATTGATAACATACAAATCATATAGTTGTCGTCTCGATAGAAGGACAACATTCATGGCCAAGTATGGCCAAATGCACAACCCAGACGAGAGGACTAATTCACCCTCTAGAGGAAACATTAATAAAACTACATTCATTTTAAACACCAATTTAAATGTTCCTATGTCCCATTCCAGATTATAAACATGAATCCAAAAGCATCATAGTACAAGCAGATTAGATACCCATGCTAGAATCCATAAACCAAATAGGAAACATCTCATTTCTTCTCATTAATTTGCATGATTACATCTTCTCTCTCAAGAGAGTACAATTACATAAAAGAATATATAAATACAATAACTGAAAGAGTACAATGATTGATAAAGCAATAGAAAGAAAGAGAACATCTCCAATCTGGTGTTCCAATAACCTATTCTCTGATCCCTAATGGTGGTGGTAACACCTCCCAACCATGTGGACTCATAAGAGACCACCCCACCATGCTTGGAGATAGTCACAAGGCCCAAACAGAAGTAACAAGGTAAGGGTATACATGATGGCCAACACTCACATCAATCATAGAGAAAACACAGAAAACAATGCATAAAGCCAAAGTTATAACATAAAGATGCTCATCAAATGAATGTGGGGTGAGCTACTCACGACTTCAAAGGTACAACACACTAGAGTGCAGATCGGATGGGGAGTCATCATGCCTGCCCAAAGGGATGGCACCACACGGAATCAAGTACACTACTCATTCTGACAAGGAGACTTAAACATGCCCAAATCAATGCCCTGCAGACAGATAGGCCTTCTTGTGTGCATCCTTAGCCTTTACAAGAACTCAAGGCCATGCATGGGGACTCATTATCCTAGACCTAAGCTCGTCTCGTTTAACCAACGACGTATACATAACCAAATCAAAAAAATATGATAACCACTCATGATCCAAGATAATCATGAATTAAATCTATCAAGTAAAAAAATCACTATTTAAGTATTCACATTAGCTAAGCAAATCATGCACAAGCTATAGCTATAGGGAGAATTACTTGGACTTGACTACTTTTCTCTAGTTTACGAAGAGGCAAGCCAACATTAATGTCCTTATCGATAAAGATGTATTGTTTTCAAACTAATTATTATATAATCGAAGACACTAGTGAAAGTATTCCTTAAAAGGGGATAGAACTTAATAGTGAGATATATTTACATGTTTTTAGGCCCAGTCAAAAAGGGCTATGTTTACAATGTGAGTATTTAATATTGTTAATTATAAAATTTTCATGACAGGAATGGTTCTTGTGCCTTTTGTAGAATGCATGAGCTATAATATCAAGAAGTATCCTTGATGTCACAAAGGCCAATCTTTTTGCCTTAAATATGTCTATCTATGATGAATTACCCGACAGGATTAGGATACAGTCTGATGACAGTGAAATGTGTTGATAACTGAGAGGGGGGGGGGGGTGAATCAGTTATCCTAATTATTTCTTCTTTTAGAACTTTCTTCTTAATTGATGGAGCATTAAATCAAACAAGCAAACATAACCATGAAAATAGAGATACACATGACACAATATTTTTGATGTGGAAACCCTGTTGAGGGAGAAAGCCACGGGGTGATTAACCCAAAGATTATTCTCTGTTAGAAGAATAAAAAAATACAAAATGGCACTTGCCAATTAGGGCTCACTGCCCGAGCACACTGCTCACAAGGAGGCACATTGCCTACAAAGAGACACATTGTCTACAAAAGAGTGTTATACAATACTTGAACTGATTGGTAGCATCTGCAAATGCTGGAGTCCAGTTCCGGTTAGGCTCAGTATACTGATCTGCTGCACTTCATCTTTCCTTTTCTTTTAAGCTTCTTTCCTTTCACATACCGGACCTTCCTTACTGCTTCTACTCTGTATTTCTGCTTTTATTTGCACAACACAACACAACCACGCTTCTCACAACTAAATCCATCATGTATATATATCCACACAAGTGATTTCATCACCTTTCAAGTCAGCACCCAGAATAATCAATTCTTTTCACAAACTCTGATCTGTCGGCTGAATCCTTCCACACCAAGTAATGTGGATCAAGACTATGCTTGTAGAAATAATTAATCATGTCGGCCAAACATGATTCATGCCTTCATAACCTTTACCACCATCAGTAACACATCCGAAAAGTAGTCTGGTGTTCTATCAGTCAGTTTTTCCTCTGTTCACACTGTCACTCAGGAACCCGGTACTCAAGTATTCATATCTTTTACCTCATCTATCACCGGAGGCTACAACCTTGGAATCTATCACTCAAGGTAGTCCTCTTGACTTCCCCAAATCTTCACTTCACCAAGATACTTCCTCTGAGAGATCCGGACCAGTCTATCAGACCTTGCCACATGCTCTGTTCTTGTTTACCGGACCATAACAATCTTCATTCTGACTTCTGGTAGAGACACACCATGTCCTGCAAATGTGTGGGTTGACCTTTGTTGCCATCAATGACAACAAACATGAATCCATATAGTGTCTCTTGCCAACAAAATGCTCCTCCAATTCAAATAAGAACAAAATTTAAACTTATATATAAAGTTAATGAAACTAATAGCCATATCTTTGATTCATTCATCAGGGAGATCAAAACACTTGTTGTCACTGTAATAGTATCCAAGGGTGTAATAATTCCTAACATTGTTTCTAAATGCAATGATTGTTGGATGCACACAAAATGGACTTATTGAACAGGTTGTGGAAACTTTTAAACAAATGTAATTGGCGGGTGTAAAGACAATTCTTACAACCCTTGCCAAAATCCCCCCAGCTCGTCTCAAAATGAGAGCTATGAAACAGGGTATAGGCCCCCATCAAAGTCTCGCGGAAGGGGAATTTTTGATAGCTAATATAGTTTCAAGTGCGCTGGTAGACATGTATACAAACTATGGCAACATGGACAAGGCACATAAACTACCTAACAGAATGCCTTAAAGCGATGTCGTATCATGGAATGTAATGGTAGTAGGATACACACAAAGTGGATTAGTTAAAAAGGTTTTAGAAACTTTTAAGCAAGTGCCATTGGTGGGTATACATCTAGGCTCCACAACTGTAGACAACATCTTCGCTACCCATGCCAAAATGGGTGCTTTGGAATAGGGTATGGTCATCCAATAAACTATAATGACAGGGAAAATTATCAGATGTTGTAGTTGCCAGTGCACTAGTATACATGTATGCAAAAAGTGGAAGCATAGACAAGGCACGATCTATTTGATAGAATGCCTCAAAGAATACAGTCTCATGGACTACAAAAATTGCAGGATAATAATAAGTAGCTAATGAACTCACAACAACAAGAATAATTTACACAGAAAATCACATCTGATTGCTGCATCATAACTAGGGTATTTGTCTATGGCCAATCCAATGGAGATTCTCACAGACAAGCATATGAAACCATAAGAAAAAAATCATTGTGCCATATAACAGGTATACGAACTTCAACAGAATGAAAAGCATTGGGAGGAATTAGTTGGGAGAGAAAATGAAAGTAGAACTTACTCAGTGCCCTTTTGTCTCAAAATGTGAAATTTCTCTGGAGAGAGAATCGCGTGCCACTCATCCTCTGACTTTTGTATAGCCATTAAACTCGAATCAGTTGAGGAAAACATCAACCCAATCCTACTATTTCCTATCCCTTTACTAGCATCCTCGCTGCCATGGAAGCATAGACAAGGCATGTGCACTATTTGACAGAGTGCCTCAAAGAGTGTAGTCTCATGGACTACAACGATAGCATGATATGCACTTAAATGGATTTGTTGAAATAGCTAAGGTCGTTGGCAAGCGTGAAGCCAAATTCCTCATCCTTTGCCAAAATCATTTATCTTCTACCAAGCTGCTAAGATGAATATGGAAGAGAATAGCACCCAACCGGAAAACGAAATGAAACCCATCAGAAAATAATCCTATGGGCTCAAATCTGTCACTGAAAAAAATTAGAAGAAAGCTCAAAACATGCAGAAATACAAAATCTCTCGTGATCTGAGAAAACCCCCGATCAAATTACCTTCCAATAGGGTAGGTAGCGAGCAGAGCCCTAACTACCCAGCATGGGCTTAGGGTTATCGCATAGGCCATTATGCCTCCTCGCATTTAGAGGAAGTCCGTCCTTCCATTCACCCCCATTTTTTGTTTCTCCCTCCAAAGAACATAAATTCCATCACCTACTACCAAAGATATTTCTTCCTGCCTTCAATAATCTCATACACCCCATTTAGAGAGGCATCGTATCGGTAAAGGGAGGGTTGTTACATCCTACCCCCTTAGAACTAGGCTTACTCCTAGAAGCCTACAAATGCTAAGATGTAGCCAAAGTACACACTAGTCCATGAAACTCGATACAATTATAAAAATCAAGTTATCACATGTACAATTACAGGCAATCAGTCCTGGAACATGGGTAAGGAATAGGTAAGGCACTCATTTTTACAAAATATACATTAGCATAAAACAATTTTATTCAATCAAATAAAGAATGATGCTAAGGAAACCACATTGAATAATCAATGGAAATAAAGGAGAAAATCCTCAACCACTGCACTGGAAAACTACACATGACCATAAGGGGCAATCTAGACATTATCGTTAGGTAACTGGATGATAAGACAATAACACATAAATACTGCACTAGTAGGGTATAGTGGCTAGGGTAGGGAATAGGGCCTGTGACTATCTCTAGTAACCACCATTAGGGAATACGAGTATGCTCGAGCCTGTGAATCCAAGCGGAGTCTATACTCAGTACCTGCCACACTCCAAGCACACGTCAAAACACATGTGCATATATCATATAATAGCCGAAGCACCAATGGTCATTAGGAAGAGGGTCATGATATTGTAAGCCTCTCGGATACGAGTGTTACGACATCATCCCTTTCCTATCCATGATCATCCAAAAGTACTGATAATAGATATAAACATATAAGCATGTTTTTCCAGCATAAACCACACAATTTTCTCATAATTTACAGCAAAATGCACTTTCAAGACATAAAATTTTCAATTCTCTAACTTTTATATGTAGCTATCTATAAAATGGAGCACACAAACACACATATACATAATTTCAACCTCTGATTTCATAGCATGCATGACATCTCTTTACATATAATGCAATAGTTTGTCACTTTTCAAGGCATAATGATGCAAATTTTGTTCTCTTCTATATTTTAATATGCAACTACATACTTGACAATTGTACCATCTACATATACATACATACCCATTCACATCACAAGGCTACACTAGGGGTTCACGTGGATGTCAAAGTACCATCCAAATCCAATTATAACCATGAGTCCATAACCAATGACCATGTCCAACATCCATATCCATGTGTCTTGATGGCATTGACCCACCTAGTGAGCCCTTCCATTCAAGCCACAATGGCATATCTCTTTTTTGTGTAAGGGTTTTAACCTCCAAGAGATAGTCAAACAATAGGAAGGTAGTGAATTAGAGCTTAGAATAGCTCACACATACCCCCATCCTCAAGGGTTTCCCTGCGTCCACTTCCTCGTAGACTCTCAAACAGGTGGATCTCACCATACCCAATGAGGAATCACATCACAAAACAAGACTAGCATTCAAAAACAAAAAAGTCAATGAGTTTAGCCACCAAAATATAAATAAGGAAGAGTAAATCTCAATTCCAGCAATAAAGTAAGAAAAATGTGCATAGTTTCAACAATAAATCAAATGTAACCACAAGAGTTACATGCCAAGAAAATCATCCATGGCCAAACCATTACAAGCATGTTTACCAAGGTGCCGGTCCACATAAACAAATTAAAAGTCATCAATAATTGAAAAGAAGATTCACAATCTTCGAAATATAGACATCACAACACTATGTGACTATCGCTAGTCACCACACGAGGAAGGAGGAAAACAAACGTGACTGTCCCAATAGTCCTTCATGTGAGTGTGGCCAACTCACACAACCCTCACATGGAAAGGTATTGTGTTGGAACTCCCAGGTCACATGTACCTCATGCGGCACGACCACACATGGTATACACCAAGCGGAGAAAGCATGCAATGGACGAATACTACATGGCAATGTCCTACTCATAGGAACATCCCACATAGTGCATACTCACAAAGAAAGCACATGCGGCTACACACCAAGCCAGAGGTGCACATGGCTAGGTTCCACTCACATGCCAACTAATCAGAATCGAGGCCCTCTTGAGCGAACCCTCTACTTTGTGCAAGCAACCACTCCTCTAAGCACAAGTAGGAACACAACATATATACTACACAGTCACATATCTAGGTAAATGGCATCATGTCCTCAAGCTTAGCTCGCTACCATTAGCAACATGACATCCTCACCAGCACTGTGTCAGAACACCAGTGGGAGGGTGGCATCATATCTAAAATATTCACATCAAGGTAAGATCATAGCTATCATAGGTGCTCATACCATAAACTAATGTCATCCTCAAGAACTGAGGGGATTAGGCTAATACTGTATGAACCAAGTATTTGGTCCATTAATAAGGGGAAGTAGTGAGTACTTTCCTAGGAGGTTGAAATGATCACTGTCATTTCGTGTTGCCATTATACATATGCCGTATAATTCCCTCCCAAGGAAATTTGTTGCTACTACTACCCTCCACATATTGACCTATCAACAACCCTCAGGTTGGCAGTCAATAGGGTGACAACAAAAAACATATAGATGGTATGGTTTTCTCCCATACACATAACCCATACATACCATCCATGGATGGGTATGCAGTACCACCATCCCATGGGCACACATCTCAAGCACTAGTTAATCACAACAATCAATAAGAATACATCAATAGATGTTCACAACACGGGGAATACAATCACAATTCTTCTTACCCAGGAAATACCATAGTTCACCTATGACTATGCAACATAATGCAAGATACACAACTGTACCAAACAATAGGTATTCCAAAATAGCCATACCAATTTTCCTCTTTTCACAAGGGCAACTCATTACCCATAACATCATAAATTTAGTTTGCAATTCTATCAACATAACACCACAGTGTATGAACATGTATAGCATCATCACTATCACTTTTACATCAATGCATAAACATAAGTAACTTTTTCACAATCATTATTACAATCACTTCTATAATCACATAATGATATACATCTCATAATAACACATAATGTGACATTGTGTCACAAGTCACAATAATACCATTCATTTGCAAGAAAATGAGGAACTAGCAACACAATCAAATGAGTTTGGTTAAGGAACCCTAGTCATTTTTCAACATTCACATCCATACATATAAGCATAAGTAACCTTGGCTAAGTCAATGGCATTCAATTGCTTACTCAAAGCAAGATATGCAACATTCTTATTGCCCTACATTAAGTATTTTCAGTTGCATTAAAATACAAACATTTAGCTACAAGGTCTCATTGAAATCCACAATGCAATTGAGAAGATCAAATTTCATCAATAAGATATATCCACTAAGCAATTGCCATTCTCATTCAAGCTCATTAAACAAGGAGGCACTAATTAACATATAATCACTTTCATCACATAACCATAACAATCATAAGTTATTCTTCACTAATTCTTTTACTTATTGCAATTTTAACATACTAATTAAATCCATAAGACATTATTATAACATCTTGTCAACTATTGACAACTAAGAGGAGAGAAAGATAGATTTCATCTCAAGTCAAGACATTACATGCCATACAATATTCATTATACAAACATCCAAATTCTACTAAGGGAAATTTTAAGGCACCATTAGTATTCTAATGACTTCAATATGTTACCAAAGATGATACATTGTACCAACTCTAGCACATTAAGAGGTTATAAGAAAAAATAGCAATCATCCAACACTTGCAAGAGAGCATGGAGCAATCAAACTAATATGTCCACATCTGCAACAGCTACATCCTAGCATCCTTTACATCTATAAAACAAGAAGGAATTACAAGAGAAATTCATGACCAATTAGGGTCATTTTAATCACTAGCAACATAAAGGAAGACACAAGAAAAGCATATCCAAGTAAGGGTAATTAGGCAAACCAAGTTACCTTCAACCCGCAAGCACACAAGGTAGAATGTTCCTACCCTCGTCTTAAAACATGGGAGAGTGATCACTCTTAACCATGGGAGACTCTCAACCAAGGTCAACACTCTAGTCCCAATGAATACGGTAAGACCAAGGAGGTTATTTCCTCCATGATTCCTAAGAATTAGGTTGTAACTTAACCCACTAATGTCATGCTAAGGCATCAAAGCAATCAAGACTATAAAAACAATATAACAAGCTCACACCACATGCCAAACATAGCAAAACATAGAAGGCTCAAGTACGCTAGAGCTCCCAATGTGTGAACCTAGCTCTAACACTAGATGTAACATTCCACCCCATGGCCCCGAAGGGTAAGGGCCAAAGAGGACAAGATAATTTTTTTTTAACATAAGTGATAACATACACATAATACAGTTGACATCTTGATAGAACGACAACATTCATGGCCAAGTATGGCCGAATGTGCAACCTGAAGGAGAGGACTAATTCACCCTCCAGAGGAAACATTAATAAAACTACATTCATTTTAAACACCAATTTAAATGTTCCTATGTCCCATTCCAAATTATAAACATGAATCCAAAAGCATCATAGTACAAGCAGATCCAATACCCACACCAGAATTCATAAACCAAATAGGAAACATCTCATTGCTTCTCATTAATTTGCATGATTACATCTTCTCTCTCAAGAGAGTACAATTACATAAAAGAATATACAAGTACAATGACTAATAAAGTAATGGAAAGAGAGAGAACACCTCCAATCTGGTGCTCCAATAACCTGTTCTCTGGTCCCCAATGGCGATGGCAATGCCTCCCAACCATGTGGATTCATAAGAGACCACCCCACCGTGCTCGGAGATAGTCACAAGGCCCAGACATAAGTAACAAGGTAAGGGTATATATGATGGCCAACACTCACATCAATCATGGAGCAGACACAGAAAACAATGCATAAGGCCAAAGTTATAACATAGAGATGCTCATCGAATGAATATCAGGTGCTACTCACGACTACAAAGGTACAAGACACCAGAGTGTAGATCGGATGGCAAGTCATCATGCATGCTCGAAGGGATGGCACCACACATAATCAAGTACACTACTCATACCAATGAGCAGACTTAAACATGCCCAAATCAACACCCCGTAGATGGATAGGCCTTCTCATGTGCATTCTTAGCCTTTACAAGCACTCAAGGCCATGCACAGGGACTCATTATCCTAGACCTAAGCTTGTCTCATTTAACAAACGAGGTATACATAACCAAATCAAAACAATATGATAACCACTCATGATCCAAGATAATCATCAATTAAAGCTGTCAAGTACAAAAAATTGCTATTTAAGTATTCACATCAACTAAGCAAATCCTGCACAAGCTATAGGGAGAATTACTTAGACTTGACTACTTTTCTCCATTTTGCAAAGAGGCAAGCCAACATTAATGTCCTTATCGACAAAGAAGTATTGTTTTCAAACTAATTATTATATAATCAAAGACACTACTGAAAGTATTCCTTAAAAGGGGATAGAACTTAATAGTGAGATATATTTACATGTTTTCAGGCCCAGTCAAAAAGGGCTATGTTTGCAATGTGATTATTTAATATTGTTAATTATAAAATTTTCATGACAGGAATGGTTCTTGTGCCTTTTGTAGAATGCACGAGCTATAATCTCAAGAAGTATCCTTGATGTCACAAAGGCCACTCTTTCTACCTTAAATATGTCTAGCTATGATGAATTATCCAATAGGATTAGGATATAGTTTGATGATAGTGCAATGCTCCTCCAATTCAAATAAGAACAAAATTTAAGCTTATCTATAAAGTTAATGAAACTAATAACCATATCTTTGATTCATCCATTAGGGAGATCAAAACACTTGTTGTCACTGTAATAGTATCCAAGGGTGTAATAATTCTGAATATTGTTTCTGAATGCAATGACTACTGGACGCACACAAAATGGACCTATTGAATAGCTTGTGGAAACTTTTAAACAAATGTAATTGGTGGGTGTAAAGCTGATTCTTACGACCCTTGCCAACATCCCCTTGGCTCGTCTCAAAATGAGAGCTATGAAATAGGGTATAGGCCCCCATCAAAGCCTCGCGGAAGGGGAATTTTTGATAGCTAATATAGTTTCAAGTGTGATGGTAGACATGTATACGAACTATGGCAACATGGACAAGGCACGTAAACTGCCTAACAAAATGCCTCAAAGCGATGTCATATCATGGAAAGTAATGGTAGCAAGATACATACAAAGTCGATTAGTTAAAAAGGTTTTAGAAACTTTTAAGCAAGTGTCATTGGCAGGTATACAGCCAGACTCCACAACCATAGACAACATCTTCGCTGCTTGTGCCAAAATGGGCACTTTGGAATAGGCTATGGTCATCCAACAAAGTATAACGACAGGGAATACTGTCAGATGTTGTAGCTACCAGTGCACTAGTATACATGTATGCAAAAATTGGAAGCATAGACAAGGCACAATCTGTTTAATAGAATGCCTCAAAGAATGCAGTCTCATGGACTACAAAAATTGTAGTATAATAATAAGAAGCTAATGAACTCACAACAACACGCATAATTTGCATAGAAAATCGCATCTGATTGCTGCATCATAACTAGGGTATCTGTCTATGGCCAATCCAATGGAGATTCTCACAGACAAGCATACAAAACCAAAACAAAAAAAACCATTGTGCCATATAATAGGTATATGAACTTCAACATAATGAAAAGCATTGGGAGGAATTAGTTGGGAGAGAAAATGAAAGTAGAACTTACTCGGTGCCCTTTTGTCTCAAAATGTGATATTTCTATGGACAGAGAATCGCATGCCACTCGGCCTCTAACGTCTATATAGCCATTGAACTCGAATCAGTTGAGGAAAACACCAACCCAATCCTACTATTTCGTATCCCTTTGTCAGCATCCTCACTATTGTGGAAGCATAGACAAGGCGCATGCACTGTTTGACAGAGTGCCTCAAAGAGTGGAGTCTCATGGATTGCAACAATAGCAGGATATGCACTAAAATGGATTTGTTGAAACTTAGTGGATTTTTTGAAACAACCAAGGCCGTTTGCAGGCGTGAAGCCAAATTCCTCATCCTTTGCCAAAATCATTTATCTTCTACCAAGATGCTAAGATGAATATGGAAGAGAACAACACCCAGTTGGTAAAAGAATGAAACCCATCAGAAAATAAGCCTACGAGCTCAAATCAACCACCAAAAAAAAATTAGAAGAAAGTTCGAAACACACAGAAATACAAAATCTCTAGTGATCTGAGAAAAGCCCCAATCAAATTACCTTCCAATAGGGTAGGTAGCGAGCAAAGCCCTGACTACCAAGCATGGGCTTACAGCTATTGTGTAGGCCATTCTGCCTCCCCGCATTCAGAGGAAGTTCATCCTTCCATTCACCCCCATTTTCTATTTCTCCCTCCAAAAAACATAATTTCCATCACCTACTACCAAAGATATTTCTTCCTACCTTTAATAATCTCACCCACCCCATTTAGAGAGCAATCGTATTGACAAAGGGAGGGTTGTTACAATTGTGGTGCTCATTGTGGTTTATTATGTGGGTTCTTGTGCCTTCAGAAAAAATAGGTGTGATGAGTGAAATGGGTATGGATATAAGTGGTATCCTTGAGCTTGAGATTCGGCTAGGGAAGGGAAGGGGAAATTTTGTACTATAAATGGTTATTTTTAAATTATAGTAAGTACAATATAGGGAAAAATAAATACGATTGAAAGATAATAATGAGAAAAGTAATGACAGTGTTATCTTATTAAATTTGAGTTATATCTATTTCTAAATTAATTAGGAAAAATATATACAATACTCCTCTTAATTAAACTTAAGAAAGATTACACTTAACATAGATTTTTCTAAAGATATATATGCTAACCCTAATTTAACATTAGGGTTAGAAATATGGTTAAGGTTACTTATATAGCCTATATAAATAATATATATAGTAATATTACTTTTATTAGTAATATATATATATATATATATAACCTATATTAGTAATTAAGGTTAGGGTCAGGGTTAGAATTAGGGTTAGGTTTAGGGTTAGGATTAGAATTACAGTTCGTATTGAGATGAGAATTAGGGTTAGAATTATGGTTATGGTGAGAGATACAATTAGGGTTAGAATTACAGTTATAATTAGGGTTGAGGTTTAAAATAGGGTTAGGGTTAGAGATAGAATTAGGATTACATTTAACACTAATGTTAGGGTTACAATTAGGGTTATGGTTAGGGTTAGGCATATAATTAAGGTAAGGGTTACTTATCTAACCTATAAATAATGTATATATAGTAATATTACTTTATTAGTAATATATATATATATATATATAACCTATATTAGTAATTAGGGTTAGACCTAGCATATTTATATTTTAAAAAATATACCTAAATGCTAAAACATATCTTTTTGGAGGCACCTATTTTTTAATCGGTTTAATACGTTTAAGTAGAATAGGCACCTTGAGAAGGATATCTTTGGGCGTATTTTAGATATATTTTTTAAATAGAAATATTCTAGTATTACTCTAAGAGTAAGTATGTCGAGATGTGTTATTACAATGAGATGAATTATATAGTTTCAGCGAGGGTGGAGATGAGGAGCCTCAAGGTTCTAAATTTTGTGTAAAGAAAACCTAAAAATAGATTGTAATATTAAAAAATTAAAAATAGTATAAATGATTATTTTATGCTATCATAACTTGGTCACTCCTAAGGGAGAATCTCATCATTTTGTAACACCATTGCTTAGAGAGAATCTCTATCATGTCAAGATCTTCATAGAAAAGTCTAGTGCTAATTTTGATATAAAATAGTGTGTAATTCAGATTGTACATGGAAACAACCTAAGAAAAATGAATTTTTATATGTTTGGAGGTGCACTGAAGCTGAGAAGTCCATAATAATTTACCAATGACAATGATTTATCAATTTATGCCAATTTGTTGTAACTCTACTTGAACTAGATATGGCCACTTCAAGTCTTGCATGGGTGCTTTTCTATAGTTAATTGTTGTAGTGAGGAACCTTTCCTCATAGTGGTATCCATAATAAACAGAGTAATAATATAATAATAACAATAATAGTAGTAATATCAAAAGAGAGTTGAAAGACAGTTAATTAAAACTCAAACCTTTGTAGTGAATAAGAAATGACCCTCTCTAACCTTTCGTCACAACACCCTTCTTTCAGATTTTCCCTCCAACAATAGCAGTAAGAAATTAGCCTCTCTTTTACTACGGATGAATTAAACTAGCATATTTATATTTTAAAAAAGATATCTAAATATGTTGAGAGATATCCTTTAAGAGGCACACATTTTAATCAATTTATCACATATAAGTGGAATTAGAACCTCGAAAAGGATTTCTCTCAGTGTATTTTACATATATTTTTTAAAATATAAATATGCTAGTTATAGCAGGGTAGAAGAGAGGAGCTTCTCTAGATTCCATGTAAAGAAAAACCTAAAAATTGATTAAAAAATTTAAAAATTGTGTAAATGATTGTAACGTTGACTATTGGCATTCTAATTATTTTGTTTAATTCCATCTTAATTTGGCTGAGATAACACAAAATCAGAATTCATTCAATTGGTATCCATGTTTCCTCTTCATTATTCACCTAGTAACGACTCGTTGCTCTACTTTATAAGGGCCCTGCACTCCCATTCCATTTTAAGAAGTATAATAAATTCTTCTTACACATGAATTGCTTCAATTCCAAGTTTAGTTTTAGTTTTTATTGGTGGGGAAATATTTCAAAATGGTTTTTTCAGTAAAAACATCATCAAATTACTTAATTTTGTGACATTTGTGTTGTCCATCCTGATCTTGGGTGGAGTAATATGGCTGGCAATAAAGGTGCAGATAGTGACTACGAGAAGTTTATCCAATGTCCTATGATTTCCATCAGAAACTTTCTTATACTTGTCTCTCTCACTGGCTTGGTGGGAATCTGCTACAAAGTCACATGGCTATTGTGGTTCTATTTGGCCATCATGTTTATTCTCATTCTACTCTTGTTCTAATTCACCGTCTTTTCCTTCATTTTCAACAACAAGGGTGCCAGTCAGGTCATTTCGGGAAGAGGGTACAAATAATACTAGTTGGGGGACTACTCAAAATGGATAAAGAAGAGAGTGGTGAAGAGCAGCAACTGGAACATTTAAATCAAAAGCTACCTTCAGGATGCCAAAGTGTGCAAAAAACTGGCTAATAATTCGGTCCACGAAGTTGCAGAGCAATTCTACGAAAAGAATTTATCCCCCACTTCAAGTAACTCACTTGACCTTCCATGGCTAAAATCTTCTTTTTATCTTATTTTCTAAATATTGTAGATGTGGAATATTTGAGCTCTATCCTACCTTTTTCATCTTATGAATACTATGATTTTGATATCTTTTTTTATTAATAACATGTGAAGTTTGAATAAATTTTGTACTTTAGTTGTTGCAATCCTCCAAGTTCATGCAACTTTGTGTATTTGAACACCCCCTTTTGGACTTCCATGGAAAGCAACTCAATAGACATGGACTGTAGCAGATGGAGTAATGAGCAAGATCAATTGTGCTATAACTATAATTCCTGGAAGGCAGGTGTGCTGGAAAACTTGAAGCATGACTGGTGTAAGATTGTTATTATCAATATTGTGGTGCTTATTGCTCTGGTTGTGGTTTATTCTATGGGTTATTGTGCGTTCAGATTCAATACACATGATGAGAGAAATGGGTATGGATATAAGCGGTATCCTCAAGCTTGAGCTTCGACCAGGGAAGGGGAAATTTTTGTTGGGTATATGAAGTCCAATAGACTTCTTGTCCGTTACTCTCATGTGCCTCTTCACATTCCTTCTTGAAGGAATGTTATTATTAGAACTAATCTATGTAAAGATTTTCATGATAAAAAGAGGTTGTATGCTGTAGAATATGTATGATGTAAGAAACAAAGATTAACAAAAGACTTTCCCTTGCTTTGCTTTCGATAGTGGACGTAGCCAATTTGGTGAACCACTTTAAAATTTAATTGTTCATCTTTTTATGTGATTGTATCTTTAAACTTGTTTTTACTTTCTACTATCTTCCTTTATTTATTCTGCATCTTTTTTATCAACAATCGGTATCAGAGCCTGGTAAAGAAGCTCGGAGCTGAAACGGTGTTTTAGAAATTAGTGAAGAATTTTCAAAAGCATGGATGAAGCAGACAAATGGAAGATAGAGAAGTTCATAGGGTAGAACTTCAGATTGTGGAAAGTTTAGATGGAATCATTTCTGATTAAGCAGGATCTCTCACTCGCATTGCTTTGAAAAACCAAAGGAAAAGGTTCAATGTCAGATGAAGATTGGGAGAAAATGGGTGACACCTTAACTGTTGTAAGCACTGGAAATAGGGGAAGAAGTCAAGAAAGAGGTAGAAAAATTAATAGAAGAAGGTCCAAATCTACACCAAGATTGAAGTCCAAAGGAATAAATGGTGCTTGTTGGTTTTGTGGCAAATCGGGTCACACAAAGAAAAATTGTTGGAATTATAAAAAGGCACAAGACAAGGTAAGCAAGAATGAAGTAAATGTTGTAGATTATGGTGTTTTAGTTTTGTCTGCAAGTGACATGACTGCAGAATCATGGGTGCTTGATTCTGATGCCTCCTTCCATGCTACTCCATGTCGGGGTGCTTTCACAAATTACCAAGAAGGTAAGTTCGGTAGAGTTTTTCTTGGCAATAATAAAGAATGTGAAATTGTAGGAAGAGGTGATGTAATGTTATCTTTGACAAATGGAAATAAATGGATCTTCAAAGATGTGAGGCATATTCCTACTTTAAAACAAAATTTAATATCAGTGAGCCAACTTTATGCTCAAGGGTGTGATGTCAAATTTTCTTTAGATACTTGGAAAGTAACCAAGGGTGTATTGGTTCTTACAAGAGGTTGCAAATTGGGTAATCTTTATGTGTTAGAATGCCATGGTGAAGTGGGAGCTTCCATGCCCGTTATGGATAGCGGTCT
The DNA here is from genome assembly GCA_027924645.1 of Cunninghamia lanceolata. Taxonomy (NCBI): domain Eukaryota; kingdom Viridiplantae; phylum Streptophyta; class Pinopsida; order Cupressales; family Cupressaceae; genus Cunninghamia; species Cunninghamia lanceolata. The sequence continues at coordinate 6,467,965 of BSBN01000635.1, read as the reverse complement.
AGAAATTTGGCATAAGAGTCTCTGACATATGAACAAAAGAGGACTTAAAGTCATGCTTCAAAGGGATCAACTTCCTAGCCTAAAATCAGTCGATTTGGAGTTATGTGAGCATTGCCTTTATGGAAAATAGAGTTAGACTAGCTTCTTGAAGATTGGTCAAGAGGGAAAATCTACACCTTTGGAGCTCAGGCACTCTGATGTTTTTGGTCTGACAGAGGTAACCTCCTTTGGAGGTGTTGCACTCACAAAGTTTGGATTTATATGTTAAATAGAAAATCAGAGGTGTTTTCAAAATTTAAAACCTTTAAGGCTATGGTTGAAAATCAAATTGGGCACAAAATTAAATGCCTCCAAACAGATAATGGTGGAGAGTTTTGTTCTTCAGATTTTGACACTTTTTGTGTAGATAATGGCATTCATAGAATTAAGGTAGTTGCTTTCATCCCTCAGGAAAATGGTGCAGCTAAGTAGTTGAATCGAATGATTCTTGAGAGAGCTCGGTGTATGCTCTCAAATGACAGATTGGGGAAAGAGTTTTGGGCAGAGGCTTGTAATACTATAATGTATTTGATCAATCAAATTCCTTCATCTTGATTTGATTTCAATATCCCAGAGGAGAGATGGCTCGGGAAAAGAATTTCTTATCATCATTTGTGTGTGTTTGTTATGAAGCCTTTTGCATATTCCTAAGGAGCAGCGAACAAAACTCTATCTCAAATCAAAGAGATGTATTTTTCTTGGCTATGGTGAGGATCAATTTAGTTTAAGGCTTTGGGATCGCATTTCCAAAAAGATTATTTGCAGTCAGGATGTCGTATTTGTTGGTTAACAGATTTGTCCTTATTTAAAAATATTCTATTCTGACTCTATACCCTTCCTGTTTCAAGAACAAATGAATTAATCAACAAATGGGTGAACTATCAAGAATAGTTCCCCTCTGAATTTAGGTACAGCTCCCTTTAAGATCTTCAATGAATTCGATCTATTTTAAATATTCAAATACACTTTTAACCAGAAAGTGCCTAAAGGCAAACTAACATCCATACATCATCATGCTATGAATGTGATATCTCCTTTATAACATCATTTGGTGATAGAATACATAGATTCTATTTTCAATAATGATCATATACATAAGCATATATATATTGCTGAACCAATAAATGATAAAACACATACAATGAGTTCTCCAAAAAGATCCATACATCATCATGCTATGAATGTGATATCTCTTTTAGAACATCATTTGGTGATAGAATACATAGATTCTATTTTCAATAATGATCATATACATAAGCATATATATATTGCTGAACCAATAAATGATAAAACACATACAATGAGTTGTCCAAAAAGAGCAATTACCATATGAAAGAAGATTTCGCACAGAAAACCCAATTTCAAATACTCAAATGCACAGATCTAAGCATGCAGTAATTGTTTCTCCTTTTCATTCACAGATAAAAAGTTTCAGACAGACATCATATATATTGTCAAGCAACAATAGTTCAGCTTCAAAAATTTCCTATTTTTCTCTTCTTCCTATCCTTTCTATATCAGTTATAGCAACCGAAAACATATATATACGATAGCCCTAATTATTCGAATATGTAAACCAAACCCAGAGTTAAAGTAACTCTGACCCATACGGGATTTAGTTTTTACAAACTGATTTAAAGATTAAGTTTTAAAAATAACATTAACTAAAAAATTGAATAAAAGAAACTGAGTGAATAAGATCACGGCTAAGGCAATGGATTTGAATCTCCAGAGTTGTTGTGGGCGGTTGAGGAGGCACGTTGAGTTTTCCATTCCTGAAACACTGTAACAAACTCCTAAATTTTTGGAAAATTGGGGATGCCGATGTGTTTTACCCTTGTCTTCCAGACATCCTTTTCCCTCCATATTTTCCCCACCTTCTCCTTGTGTTCTAGGAGTGCGTTAATGCAGAGATAAAGAAGTGACTCTACTTTTGAAATTTGAGAGAAATCTTCAGTTAATATGTTGTCACTTTCTTTAACGAAGCTGATTTTCTCCTTAAAAGATTGAATCACCGTATCAATGTCTTTCTCTGGTTCCCCATCATCATCTATGTATTTTACATTGGTACATTGTAGATAACGTTGTAATGATTGGGTAAATTTAGTTATCTCCTTGATCATTTTTGTGAGCTCAAACCGCCCTTGCCGAGATACTAAATTCCTCCATTCAATGTTCTTCTTATTCACATATAGTAAATCTTCATCCAAACCTGTTAAATTCTTTTCTGACAGAAATTTGGCTATCCCATATTTTTGTACTTCATCAATTTGATTCATTACATTCACCCACTTGCCTTCATCTTTTACCCAGGAAGCGTTCTGTGCCTTAAGGTCCTTGATGGTGGCTATAGTTTGATCATATATATTCTTCAGTTCCTAAATATATCTGGTACCTTTCTGCATAATATAGTCCAACCAATCATCAAATACCTTAGCTATCATTTTGTTCCTGTTTACCTGGTCCAACATCTTTTGGTTAGCTGGAGACTTAGGATCAAAAGTCAGAAAAAGTTGTGAAACTGGCTATGGACTGGGTTATGAATGGCATCAATGTACTCTGCCATAGAGCGCACAATCTTCTTCAACTCTCTTTTGTCTTTCTCATCTTTCCAGGTTTGACTAACTATCTTTTTGGTGGATTCCTCTAGATGATGCACATCCGCAGCTCTCGAAGCAGCCCCAAGATCTACTTTTTCAATTGTGAAATCTTGCACTGTGGGGTCTTGAACTTCTTCATCAGTTGCCAGCCTAGCTATTTCTGCACTCCAGTTCCCAGTATTAGGGTCAATACTTACCCTGGATATTGTTTTCAGTTTCTTGGATTTAGGAGTTTTTCCCAAACATTTACTCACCATATCCTCCAACAACAAAGAAAATGGAATTTATTTTCTTTTGTCACTGATTGAACTCTCCAACCATTTGCGTGCAGGGGCCGAGACTTCTTTTCCAGGGTTCAATTGTTCAGAGGACACATCTAAATTCATCATCAGTTCAGGGTTCTCTAAAACAACTTCTGACTGTTGCTTTGTACTAACCTCCTCTGTTCTCAGTGAACTAGATTCTTTATCACCCATTGCTTCCCCTGAATCCTCAGAATTCAAATCTACAATTATTCTCTCAGAAACCTACTTTTTCCTCCTGCTTCTAGTTCTCAATCTAGTAGCACGAGGGGGTAGAATAGTTGTGAGGGCTCTTTTGGATTCTTTGATGACAGGACTCCTTCCAGTTATTGACTTAGAAGTACCTGCACCACAAATAGCAATAGGCTGGTTAGAGGAGCATATTGGGACTGGTGATTCAACTATTGATGTGCATTGCTGGGAATCCTGATTTTGGAATCCTTTCTATTTTTGTTCCCTCAACCATTTCTCAGTTCTTCTTATCACCTGGAGGATCTTCACCTCAATCCTATCTTCTTCCTTTTACTCAAGTCAATTTTTAGAATAGGTGATTGTTTTATCTATTCAAATTGTAGGTCAATCACCTATTTTTCATTATCAAAAACTCTAGAAATGTCCATATTTAGATTGAGGGTAAATATTTGTCCTAGAGAGAACCTGCACCACAGACTCCTTCTGACCTCAAATTCATCTGAACAATTCTCCCAATAATCCTCCAATTTAGGAATATGTGAAAACCCTGTTCCAAAATCCAAATTATCCCTGACAAATCCTTTGCTGTCAAAGTGTGATCTGGCAGTGAAGAACTAAAAATTGAACTTTTTAAGGTTCACTTCTAAATTCAAAGCATTAGATTTTGACTAGCATGAGTAATGTCCAAGTTCAATGGGAAAAGAAATACCAGATCCCTTCTTTGTTGAGAACTTTTTATCTACATGTGCTAACTGCTTGTAGACCTCTATCAGCACAAAATAGTCAAACACATACCTAGGTAACTTAACAGATTCACCGTCAAATCCCCCAACTTTGATATAAGTGAACTTGGAAAATTGAATAAAGAAACTACCATATATGCTGACCAACTGCATTGCTTCATTAGACATTCTCTTATCCAAATTACCTGCTAGTTCATAAGTCATTCTCCCAGTAAAAACATCATTAACCCTCTTGTAATTCTCACAACAATTATGCATCTGCAAATGTGAATAATATTAATAAATTTTACTATCCTTAGCCAAGGGTGCATGATGTAGTCCCAACCATTGTCTTGTAGACGCCAGGCAATAGAAGAGGTACAAAGACATATAAAAATCTTTATTACCCAAATAATTACTCAAATCCTGATGCAAACATTCATCTGCAATTTCCACCCAGTCCAAATATTACTCTCCTTGGAGGATAACCTGTACGAAAAAGTACATCCAATCTTCCCAAAAATATGCCTGTGTGCTGCCCTCCAGTCTGTGTAGTAATACCACAATATCCCTCACTTCCTAAATCATGTGATCTCTGGTAAGCGATCTAGGTAGCCTTTAACCTCCCTTCTAGAATTTTAGCAACCAGTTTTTGGCTATCACACTTCTGTAGTTTGTTTTCTTAAGTCAGAAATGTCCATAAGAAGAAGTAATATTAAGGCTAGAATATGCTTCCTTAGGCGGTATTCTCATCATAGATATTAGGGTTTGTCTGTTGACATGAAACAACACACAACCATCGGCACTTCTGATGCATCTGTTTTGGGGTTCATACCTATTCATGCACTCCAGAACTAATTCGGGGCATTGTACAACCATGGGAAAGGCCGCAACTTCAACCAAACCACTTTCTATTATTTTCTTCATCATGGGAGTTGGTACAAGATTTTTAGACCTTTCTCTAAATTCTTCTAAATCATATTGAACCAGTGAAGTATCTCCAAATTCAAGGTGAGAACAAGTGAGACTAGGACCATGCTCATAACCAAGACAAGTATATTTCATAGCCATAATTGGAGGATATAACAAAAATGCTTCAAATTTTGAAAATAATGCCAGAAACATAAAAGATTCTTCTTTCCAGCTAAGAAATGGAAACAGTATATAGGAAGAATAGAACTCACCTTCAAGATATCTGAAATTACTGTGAAATTTGGGCAACAAGAACCTTATACCTCCTACGCTATTCTCCTCTGCGTCGTACAGTATGTTCACTTGCTAAATTTGGCTTGTTCTCTCTTAATAATGGCATTAACCAGATTGAATAATTATTACTCGAAACAATACGTGCCAAAAATATTTGAAAAGATATGAATTCTGACATCTTCATTAATGGCAAGCATTATTCACACGCGACCATGATGTATAATAATTATCCGTAACCTTTCAAAAATTAAAGCTTTCTATTTCATAATGAGTTTCAGACATATTTTCCTCCAACTTTCCCACTAAATTCTGACTTAGAGAGCCTCAAGGAGAGACGAGATTATAATCACCAAACCTTTGAACCATTGAACTGTTAGGATGTGGTTCAATGTGAAGGTTCAAAGACGCAAGGACTACACAGACCAACCAACAATAACGTGGCTTTGTAGAAGGATTTCAACTATGAAACAATGAACCATTGAACTTTGAACTATTGAACCATCGAATCGCTATAGAGTTCAAGCGGATGGTTCAATGACACATTAAATTACACAAGAGAACTGAGTGACACGACTTATTACAAGGCATCGAGTGTTGAACTTTGAACCGTGGAACTTTTGAACTATGAAAAAGGGTTCAAGTTCAACCGAAAGACTCAAAGACATCTAAATTACACAAGGGGCAAAACAACTCGCTTTGAGAAACATTGAACATATCAAACCATTGAAGTATGATAAAGGTTCAGGTTCAAAGGTTCAAATCTTTGGTAATTTCACACACAAAGATGATAGGCGGGGGAACTTTGGAGAATAAAGAGCCAATTTAAGAAACAAATGTATGACCAATAAGACAAAACAGCAAATCGACTCTTGATAAGGAAATTCACGAATAAATAAATAAGGGTGACTCAAAAGGTAACAGTATTTAACGAGAAAACTTTCCCAAGTTTGGAAAAATAGAACACATCTTCAAATGATTATATACAGGTTGATTTGTTTGATAATGGCAATAATATACAAAAGACAAAGGGAATTACTCCTAGTGTTAGTTTTCAGCCTCAAACTATTTGTGCACACCCTTCATATGTTAATATGCAACCTCAAATTGCTTGCTCATAGCCTTCTATTGGTACTACACAACCCTCACTAGGATATGCCACCTACTTCTATTCCATTGTCTCTGTTTGATTTAAATCGCACAAATAATGCACAACAAGTTAGTAATAATGCACAGTCCTGATATGTTTATTCACAACCTTCTATAACTTTACTGCCTAGTTGCTTAATGTTTGTGACCCTTCTTCAAGTTTTGGTGCCCCTCCTTACACTCTTGTGCAGTCCCATACTCGTGCGCAGTCTTCATATGAAAGTTTGTAGTCTTCTACTGCTCACACGCTACCTATCTCTATAGAGACACATGATATGGGAACTTCATTTCCCTCACAATCTGTCACTTCTCACACGCAATCCTGTGGAGTGCCTGAGCAGAGTATTGGGAGTAATATACAGAAAAGGGGAAATATGTAGTCTACTATTGATGATGTCCAAAATTAATTACAAAGATTGAGTTTGGACACAAATTTATAGTAGTAGGCTCCTCAATTAATGAGGTCTACTCAAGAGAAAAAGCGTCCAACAAAATTTGATAACTATGATCTTTTGCTTCCTGATTAGTCAGAGCGTACAACATTTAAACAGGCTTGTCAAGATGAAAACTCAGTGAAATGGAGTCATTGTGTGCAAATGATACATGGGATTTGGTTACCCTTCTGCCAAATCGAAAACCACTCAAGAATAAAAGGATGTATCAACTGAAAGAAGAAGATGGAGGTAGTAAACGCTACAGGGCTAGATTGGTTGCGAAGGGTTTTTATCAACAAAAGGGGATTGATTTTAATAAAAAAATTACCAGTTGCAAGGATGACAACAATTCGAGTAGTTTTGGGCCTAGCAGTCGTTTGGGATCTTGAGCTTGAGCAAATTGACGTCAAAACAACATTTCTTCATGGCAATATTGATGAAGAGTTGTATATGGAGCAACCTAAAGGCTTTGCTAAATAGGATCAGGAGCATCTATATTGCAGATTGAAGTGGAGCTTATATGGGCTGAAGTAAGCCCCAAGGTAGTGGTACCTTAAATTCAATCACTTCATGATTGATCACAAATTCAATTGCTATGAATCAAACCCATGTGTTTACTATAAGAAGCTTCCTAATGGTGAGTTTGTTATTCCTTTGCTCTATGTTGATGATATGTTGATTAGTGGTACTAGTGTGAGGATAGTTAGTGAGTTGAAGCAACATTTGGCTCAACATTTTGCCATGAAAGACTTACGGTCAGCAATGAGGATTCTTGGGATGCAAATAATTAGGGATAAACACAAGAGAGAAATTAGATTATCTCAAGAAAAATATATTGCCAAAGTCTTGGATAGATTCAACATGAGCAATGCCAAGTTAGTTACTACTCCATTGGCTAATCACTTTTGTTTATCTTCAGCTATGTGTCCTCACACTCCAAAAGATCAAGAACAAATGAAAGGTGTTATGTATTCATCAACAATTAGGAGTCTAATGTATGCTATGGTTTGTACTCGTCCCGATATTGCTCATGTAGTGGGAGTTGTGAGCAATTTTATGAGTAATCCTGTTAAGTCTCATTGACAGGCAGTACATTGGATTTTATGGTACTTAAAAGGTACCTCAAATCATGTTTTACATTTTGGAGGCAAGGACACTCAACTATGTGGTTATCTTGATTCGTATATGGCTAGAGATTTAGACAAACGAGGGTCTACTATAGGTTATGCGTTTACCTTTGTCGAGGCAGTGATCAGTTGGGTTTCATGGTTGCAACAGGTGGTTGTACTCTCATATATAGAGGAAGAATACATTGCTCTCACTGAAGGAGAAAAGGAGATGGTATGGTTACAATGCCTATTAGGGGAATTGTGGTGTAAGCCATTAGTTTTGACCTTATTTTGTGATAGTAACAGTGCTATACACTTGGCAAAAATTCTATTTTTCATAATAGAACGAAGCATATAGAACTAAGGTATCATTTAGTTCATCATGTTCTTGATGAGGGTAAGCTGCAGGTACAAAAAATTGACACAAAAGTTACTCTGGTGGATGCATTGACGAAGGTAGTAGTAAGGGAGAAGTTCAACTTTTGTAGAGCTTCTCTCGACATTCTGAAGAAGTGACAATAAGAAACAAGTAGGGGGATGTCTGGTATGTTACATCCGTCATTGAACTTCAAGTGGGAGATTGTTGGGTTTATGAAGTCCAACGGACTACTTGTCCATTACTCTCTCGTGCCTCTTCACATTCCTTCTTGAAGGAATGTTATTGTTCAAACTAATGTATGTAAAGAACTACTTGATAAAAAGAGGTTGTATGTTGTAGCATATGTATGTTTTAAGAAATAAAGATTAATAAAAGACTTTCTCCTACTTTCGATAGTGGATGTAGCCAATTTGGTGAATCACTTTAAAATTTTTGTGTTCTTCTTTTTATGTGATTTTATCTTTGAATCTATTTTTACTTTCTGCTATCTTCATTTATTTGTTCTACATCTTTTTGATCAACAATTTTGGACTATAAAATATGATTAAAAGATGATAATGAGAAAAGTAATGACAAATTCATTCTATCCTATTAAATTTGAGTTATATCCATGTCTAAATCAATTAGGAAAAATATATACAATGCTCCTCTTAATCAAACATAACAAAGATTACACTTAACATAGATATTTCTAAAGATAGATATGCTAAAATTAGGGTTAGATTTATACGGTTAGGGTTACTTATATAACATATATATAGTAATATTACTTTTATTAGTAATATATATAACCTATATTAGTAATTAAGGTTAGGGTTAGGGTTAGCTTTATGGATAGAATTAGGGTTAGGTTTAGGGTTAGGATTAAAATTAGGGCTAGTATTGACAGGAGCATTAGGGTTAGAATTATGGTTATGGTGAGGGATACAATTTGTAAAGTCCAATAAAACCACTTACTAAAAATACCAATGAAAAGCAAATCTCAATCTATAAATGGAAAATGAATCTTTCTATTATCAGAGATATCCATAAATGTATAATATTTACAATTTGTCAAGTGCATTCAATAGGACATCAAAGAGGAGTACAATTACATCCTTTGGCTAAACCAGCCATACAAATATTCAATACAACATTGATATATCTATTTTTAAATTACATAAAGAGAATCAAATCTAGAATCCATCTTTAGCTGCCATAACCCACTAGTCTTCCGCAAGATGAAGGTCAAGAGCATGGTTAAGGTGTTTTTTCCACCCAACCACGAAGAACTACACTTCCCTAGAAATCTTCCTATCTCAAAGAACACCTGACGCTGCACGAGGTGCCTAGCAACATGGAACAAATGGGTAGGAGGGAAACTCTTGATGCATGCCTAATGCATATATGCACTCTAATCTAGAATGAACATATTTCTTGCAAACAAGATGTGGTAGAGGACAATATTAACAACTAGGCATTTATTATCCATCTATTTCAATGGTACAATATAGCTTTAGCCAAATCATAAACAAATTGATAAATCTTGAAAAAGAAGATTAGCTTCTCTATAAGCCCACATTCAACATCCTATCCTGGAAAGTAGCTTAATCCAATGCATAGAAAATTAAACTATTACTATTTTGAAACAATCATGGTAATACATGCATCTACCAATTTCTTTCCTTATGGTATGTTTTCACATGAACTTTGCATCGAGTTTTAATTCTTTTCCAATTGAGACCTTTCTGTGTATACCTATTTGCAATAAAAAATTCTAGCATGGTAGAAATAATTTACAACTAGTTCTTAGAAAGAATAATGTACATGTTTAGTCTTATTCTTTTAAAGGAAGAGATCAATAATGTCATTAATATGGTAACCATACATTCCATGGAAGTACAATCTATTGCCTTTTACTTAAGTAAACCTTTGGCAACCCTGTTAATAACTAATTTACATTTAACATAAACTACACTATCCAATTTCGCATGTATGTAAACATATACTACAAAGTATGGTACAAGTTGATAAAAATATTTCCACTTAAAATTGAATATGTGAAAATTAGTTATGTCATATATGATCCAAGCTTAATTTTCAAAGTGGCCGATAACTGGAGACAAGAGGCTAAATGAAGAAGTTAAAAACCATGAAAACCTACTTTACAATTTTTTGGGTTACGAGGAATAGGTGGCAGCTACATAAGTTGATCTGAGTCAAGGAGGGCTGCAGGAACTTAGTAAACAATTTCAATTCAATTAAAGAGGGTTACCTCATGGATGGCCGACATCAGTAAAAGAAGTTATATTGTTGCGGATCAGCTTGCGCAATCATGAAACAACTTGAACTGTCATTCACATAGGTCACTTTAGTCAAACTTGTTTAGTTGATTCACTTCAAACAATAATCAATTGATAAGGAAGTTTATAACAATGATCCTAGTATAAGAAGAAGGAAAAAAAATACTAGGTGGCTTAGAATCATTTAAGAACATAATATATATCAAATAGGCTCACGGGCCTCTATTATGTCTTACGTAGTTAGCATAAGCTTAGATAAAAAATAGTTTAATATAAGAAGTGCCAAACTTAAATTGAAGGTTTAGAGGAATGGCCACATTAGAGATATCTCATTATGACCTAGTGACATCCCACGACTCTCCTAAAGTGGTTTAGCAATGTTTTATTTATTGTGTATTCATTATTTTTTAGGAGACCGTGACCTATAACATGATTACTCAGTCATTATTTCGTAAACATCACCACGCCTATAATTGGTCTCTTGTAGAACATACTGAGTGTATAGATATTATTGTTATATATTGTCATTGATAGAGGAAGATTAATGTTAGACAAACAAAGTAGTATTTATTTCTATTGCATGAACTATCCTATTGTTATTTTAGTGGATGAATGATAATCACTATAGAAAGTGGTTTGATAATGGTTTCTCAATATTTTCTGGTGGTAATCATTAATCTAAAAGAAGAATAGTGCTTGTGGAATAATTATGGTGGTGAAAAGATGTCATTAAACACAAGAACATCCGTTCACTGGAAACAAAGACGATTGGGAAAAGAGAGGAGATCAGTCCTATAATAAGATAGTCGTTGAAGTTGGGAAAACTAATACAGAGCTAATACACATCAAATGTGGTCAAGAGTAGATCTAAAATATGCAATAAAGGCTAGCAATCTGGTTAATGGTTACTAGAAAAACCTACATCCGAATGATATATCAGGGAGGCCACTTTTTCAAGTGAAGTTGATTTCCCAGCACAAGAGAAATGTATGTATTGATGGTTAGCTAAAATCTAAGGAGATTAGAGTGGAGAGACCACCATGACCTAAGTAAGATAACTATTCAAACAACAATTAAGCATAGTCAAGCTGGCCGATCTGGTCTATGAAAAAATAATCAGCCAAATTATATACCAAAGAAAAATACCAAAAAAAAGTAAAGGATGCAAACAGGGTCGACATGCATATCAGCTTAGATTTACTTAGCAATCATGTGGAAAAGAGATCAATAGATGTACCCAGATGCTCAGAGTTGTTTGTTGGAGATAATTTTCTCTTCGTCTGCATTCCTCTATCCTTTTTGTTGAAAGTTTTTCCTCTTCTTTCTGCTATCTTTTTTTTTTTTCAAATGGCACCCGACCCTCTTTTAAAGATTTTTCTCTTCCTCTTTCTAATTTCACTAGTTTCTATATTTTTCTTACTTTTTGGTTTTTATGTTTTTTTTTTTAATTTTTGTTTTCTTTCTATTATATCTTTTAAATCTTGTAATTATCTAAAGAAATTTAGAAAGAGAAACTCCAATTATATTGACATTTCTATATATGTATATTAATGATAAAATAAAATTTTATTTTATATAATTTTTAAAGTAACACTAGATTATCCTATTTACTTTCTTTATTAAATAAAAAATATTCTATGTTCCCAAAGAAGATAAGTAAATAAATTTAAAGAAAAACCATTATTTAGATTTATACCATTTAAATAAAAGAGAGTATGAACTTTTAAACTTATTCTTTTTCAAATAAGAAGGCATTGGATTTAATGAGCAAATCATTTAGTTGCGCATCTAAGAAATCATAATGGAGATATTTTCTAACATGAGTAATAAATTAATTCCATCATTTACACAAAGACCATTCCATGAACGATGAAAATGCAATGCAATATGAGCTAAGTGTTTGTGTGTGCTACATCTAGGTTTTCTCCATCTCATTCCTTACCAGGCAGCTAGGTCACCTCTACCTTAACCAAACCCTTGCCTTCAACACATACCTGCATTCATTCAACTCAACTTTCTGATTAATAGGTTAGTGACCAAAAATCTATAGCCGAAGCATCACATAATATCCAATTTCATCATTTTCTAATTATATACTTGAAAAGGAAAGGTAACATTCACTTTTATTCATAAACAATTATCCATTTATAACATAATCAAAACTAAACATCTAACACTTCTAATTATAGTTGAGTTCAAGAAGTCTAGAAGTTTGAGACATGACATCCTTCCCCACTTGGAAGAGACATCGTCCCGATGTCTTATTACACAAATATCAATCATAACTGTCTTACACAACTTAATATCAATGTATCAACCAAGTCATAATTATGCAAAATTAAATGAGTTTATGCTAATTTTTCAAATGAGGAAAAGCTCTATCTATATAATCAACATTCTCCCAAGTGGCATTATCCACAAAATATTGGTTCCACTAGACCTTATACTGCACAACAACCATGTTGCGCAACTTAGTGTTGAGCCTCTCCAAAAGTCAAGTGGGCTCCACCAGCACCACCCCTGGATCCTAAACATACAAAGCACACCAATCAAGTATGTGTGAAGCATTTGGATGATATGGCTTAAGTGAGATACATGGAAGACATTATGTATTTGGGCTAGAGCAGGAAGTAGAGCAACTCTGTATGCAATGGGATTAATTACTTCAAGCATGTCAAATGGCCCTACATATTTAGGAGAAAGTTTGGATGCTTTGCCAAATGAAATGGAACTTTTTTGAGGTCTGACTCTCAAGAAGACCTTGTCCCTGACTGAGAACTATCTAAACATTCTATTTTTATCCTCATAACTCTTTTGGTGATATGAAGCTTGTTTCAATTTCTCCTTAATCAACTTCATCTGATCTTCCATTTCCTTAAGCATATTGGGTCCAATTACTATCCTATCTTTATAAAACCAAATCCTTCAAATGGAACCGATATATAGGGCATGCATTTGGTTGAATATTATAAGCTTTCCAAAAAGTATAATTTTAAATATATTTAATTTGATTATTATATTTAATTTTTATTTCTTGTGAATGTAGGTTTTTAATCAAGCATCAAGTTCTTTGTTCTACACACATGAAAAATCAATAAATTAGAAAAAAAAAATTTGAAAAATATCTATGCCCTAGGTATTGATGTCCTTGATTAAAAAAAAATGAATTTCAATACATACAGAAAAAGTTATGTTTTAGGGAATATGCCTATGTCTAAATTATAATTGGTTTGACTTCAAAACTTAATTAAAAAAAAATATTCAACAAAACATTATAAAACCAAATGCATGCCCTATATATCGGTGTTACCAATCTAAATTCAAAAGAATCAGAATTTTATCCTTTGTAGAAAATAAGTTATGTGCTACAAAATACACATCACTTTAAAAAAATGTTGTTTACTATTAAAAACTATTTATCAAAGGAGACACAAAAAAATATATTTAGAATCTACAAACAAAATCTCACAAATCACTAGTTCGCATCATCTGCAAATTCCTAATGGTTTAGTGGATATAGGTGTCAAAAAGTGAAGATTTAGTTCAAAATGTTGATTTCAATGTCAAGTTTTGTCAAAAAGTGTAACTCATTATTGTGGGATGACCCCCCTAGAATAAAGAAAGCCACTTTTGTCAACTTATCTATGAAAACCAAGATGACATCATGTTAATTCTTGGTCATTGATAGCCCCTAAATAAATTCCATATCGATTACTTGCCACTTATACTATGGCACACTGTGTGGGTATAAAAGTCCTGCCAGATGCACATGCTCAACCTTTACTCACTAGCATTCCAAGCATCGGGCCACAAATTATGTAACATCCTTCTTGAGTCATGGCCGGAAGTACAAGGGCCTCAATCCTTCTATCATTTTTATCATTCTGGGGTGCCCTGAGTACGGTGCATTGTGAAATTCCTTGAGAACTAGCTTCCTTAACTCCCCCAAGTCAGGAACCTACATATGTCCTTGATACCTCAAAATTCTGGATCTGTCTCAATCATATATCCATCAAACCTGTGATTAGAGGAATCCTTCTCTAAGGCTTGTTTTACTCTAGTATAATGTTCATCTTCTAGTAGAGCCTGAATTACCTCTTGCCTGAAATTTATTCTTACAATGAGCATAGCTGCAAGATGTCTCCTCCTGCTAAGGACATCTTCCACTTTGTTTTCTTTCCCCTTAATATCTTTGATTCCAAACTTATACTCACTCAAAAACTCCAACCATCTTCTTTGTCAAGCATCTAGATTGGGTGGAGTGAAGATGTACTTAAGCCCCAAATGGTCTATTTTCAACTTGAAGGGCTTTCCTAGTGTTGGTGTGAACATGAGTTTTTTTTCATATTATTTAACTATTCATTAGTTAAATAATATTCACATATCACACATAATTCACATGTTAAGTTGACTTAGTGAGTCTTCTAGATATCTCCAGTTGTTTCTAGTTATTGATAGTGTTGGCAAGAGACACTACTTGGATGAAGAATTTCATGTTGTCATTGATGGCAACAAGGAAAAGGGATTTCATTGGCATGGCAAAGAGATATTACTCTAGAAGACCAACTTGGTTTGACAACAAGGCACAAAAGTATTCCGGTTTGGAAGGCTAAAATGACTAAGTATGGACTGTATACAGAGTAAGTGATAGAGATTGGGTCAGTATGCCTCCGCAGTAGAAGATCATTACATGCAGTTCAAATATGTTTTTTATAGCTATTTGATGATGATATTCTCCAATAATCAAGACCTGACTTCCTCCGGAAGTCATACTATGAAATGCCTAAGTCTAGGTGAACATAACTAAGATAGGAACAATGCACAATGCCTAAGAAAAAGGGTCCGCATTTCTCCGCAGTTACATATGTTGTCTTGCAATTCTGGAGGTATGCTTAGAGGTCAAGAATGAATGTTAGTTATGAATCCTTGAGTCTCCTATGGTCCGCGGTGAGAGTTTTGATGTGACAGATGAACTGGGTCAAACATGTTCTTAAGAGACAAGCTGACAGACAGTTAGATCTTTATGCGGAGAATGTATATTTCTTGAATAATAAATCTAGGTGGTTGTATGCTTGGTTCTGACTTGTATGAATATTATACAATGATTGGATCCACATTTATGTTTGTACACTTGATCAAGCCGACAAGGTAGAATACATGCTTCATGTCTGGCTTGTCGACCTGATTATGAGATGAATCTTGTTGCTAATATAAATACTTGATGGATTAAGGTATTGAGTGATGTGTGGTATGTGTGGTGTATGCAAATTTGAAGTATGAAGGATTATAAGTAGAGTGCAGAGATAAAAAAGTGAACAAGGGCAGAAAATAGAGTATATGTAGTTAAGTTGAGAAGCATGGAAGAATAAATGAAGACCTTTGAATCTATGTATTGAACCTTCAATGGAACTGTGATCTAGTATATATGGTAGATACATTTATAGTAGTTCATCTTCTGGCAGTGAGCCAATCCTTCTTCTATCTTCTTCTCTCTTAGCAGTGAGCCTTTGTGCACTGAGCCTTCTTGTAATTCGGTATTGTGCTATCATAACATATTGCGAGCTAACACTCACCATGGTTTTTCTCTTTTTGGGTTTTCCACGTAAAAAACTTGGTATCCATGTGTTATGTCTTTATGGTTTCTATTCTTCTGCTTATTCTTCTTTCATGTTATTAATTTTGGAAATTGGATTAATGAACATGTTAAGAAGTGGTTTTGTGGAATACTTATTTACCCCATTAGTATTCCTTTCTTTCAATAATTGGTATCAGATCCAAGTTGTTTGGAAGAAGCCTAACAACTTGAGGAGGATCTAGGAGAGTTCACTCATGGCAGCTAGAAAGTATGGAAACTTTTCATATGAAAACAATGTTGAACTGGAAGCAGCTCTTATTGATCTTGAAAAGTCTAAAGCAGAAATCAGGGATCTGAAGGATAACATACAAGAATCTGATGAATGCATTCTAAAGTTGAAAGAACATGTCAAGAATTTCAAAGAAAAAAATAGAGATGTTAGTGAACAATTGATATTAGCAGATGAAACCCTGGATGATTTGAAAGTGGAAGTTATAGAAAGAGCTAAAGTAGAAGAAGATCTAAATCTGATGGTAAAAAGCAAGATAGAAGAATGTACCAAACTAGAAAAAGAATTTGTGAGCCTAAAAATAGACATGGAAAAAGCTAAGAGCTATGAAGAAAAGTTCAAGATAAGTTCTGCAAAACTTTATGAGATGATTGATAGTCAAAAGAGTTTCAATGACAAGTAAGATTTGGGATTTGAGAAAGGAGAAAGTTCACATTTAGATCGAGAAAACACTATTTTAAACAAAACAAAGGGAACCAATTCAGAAATCAAAGAAGAAGACCTAGAAGACCTTTGGTCAGACAGCCAAATGCTCAAAGATATCCATCTTTCAATGGCCATTGTTTTAATTGCAATAAGTTTGGCCATAAGGCTACTCAATGTAGGAGTAGAATAAATCATAAGGTTCCATCATTTTCTAGTCAATGTTTCAATTGCAAGAAAATTGGTCATAGATCAAATGAATGCGGAAGTCTAGTAAGGAATGGTTTTTACAATGCAAGGAATACTCAATCATTCAATGGAAAGTGTTTTGCATACAATAGATTTGGACATATGGCTAATGAATGTAGATCAAACCTAATCAATAGAAGGAATCAAGGACAAAGGAATATGGTATGCTACAATTGCAACAAGTTTGGACATGTTGCAAGATTTTGCAGAAGCAAGAATGTGAAAAGAAACTACTATGTTGAAGAAAGGAAACCATAGTAGAGGAATGATAAGTGAAAGGAAAAAGTTGATCCGATCGAAACTAAGAAAGAAATGGGCAAGATCTGGATCAAGAAAGATATGATTGAAGTCAAGGATGGATCTGCACCAGTGTCTGGTGCATATACTTCCTCCGAGAAGTGAATTTGTGAGCTCTAGCTCAAGAGGAGTTGCAATGAAAATCTTAATCCCCTAGCCAAATGGTTAGTGCTGAGATCCAGCCTGAAGATATGTTGAAAGGATTCATATGACAAATCTTTTGAAATAAATTTTGGTGAAAAAGGTTCAAGTGCGAAACATTGCAGAGCAATCCCAATAGACTACATTCTACAGAAATGTGTTTGATAGATTTTTAATAGGAGCATTTATGGTGATGAAGTCAAGAATTAAAAAGGGGCTCATTCAATGGAAAATTCATTCTACATTCAAACTATCAAAGTGCCTAAGGAAAATTGAAGCAAAATTCCAAGTGAATCAGTGATTTCCAAAGCAAATTAAGACAAGACCAAAGAAAACCCTAATTTGGTGAAAAAAGGTATTTTTTAGATTCAAAACCCTACTGTGAATTTGTTTGAACTTTTTGCAAAATGGCAACACCACATGTGATTGATATAACTGAAAGACCGAGGCCAAAATTCAAGAAACATCCTTTCAAATCAATGGAAGTAGATCCAATATGTGTATTTTCTAATATACCATATGGAGATATGCATGCGGAGGATGTTAAGGCTTATATTCATGTTGCCCTAGAAGAACATGGAAACAACAAACTCCTAAATTTATTCATAAATCACTTGTACGGTGATGATTATGATTTAAAGAATGAATATAAGGCATTGGCAACAAAGAAATTCATTCAATACATTGATTTCCCAACATTTGCTGAGGACGAATGGATCCAATATATTTTGAGTAGAGTGCATGATGAATTCATATGGCTAGAGAAACTATTCATGATCACTAAGGATTCCATAAGGGCAATTACTGGATTAAATTCCACTAGTGTAGTTCGTGTATTGAAGGCAATAAAGAATGATACTATAATGAAAGCCACTAGAGCTAAGTTTGATAAAAGGGCACTAACAATCAATGACATTGAAGACCATGCAGTAATATTTTCTTCCATGGTTATTAGATACAAAGTTTATTTCTCAAATTGGGAAAATTTAGTCTTTGATACTACAATCTACAAAGCATTTGAGATGGTTAAAGAAGATGTAGAGTATGATCTTTGTGAATTGCTCTATCAACAGTTGATGGAAAATTTAAGGAAGACCAAAGAGCAAAAATATTTATTCAAGTATCGTACGTTAATTATCTATTTGTTCTTCTACTTCATGCAAGAGTTGCCAGGTATGAAGAATCTACGATGGACAAGTGATAAACCAGTTGTAGTTCAAATCAAAAATCATCTTAATAGCATAGGTAGCCATGATGCCCAGAACTCAGCCCTATGGGGTTATCTCAAAAACTTCCAAAAGTTAATGGAAACTAGAGAAAGGATCCCTAGATTAGTTGTTGAAAAGTATAAGGACACTATCTGCTTTATTGTGATAAAAGACCAATGCTTGATGGAGGCTGTTGAGCCTAGAACATTATGGGTTATGCCAATGGGCTATGAAGTAGATGGAGGAATATTAGAAAATTATGCCCAACATATACTAAGCAAACCTAGAGATCCCAATGAAGAAAGATTTGGGACTTATGAGGAACTGTCTACAGAAATACATGTTGAGGTGAGAAAAACTAAAATTTCAAGAAAGGCACAGAAGATGGCAAAAGATTATGCTCTAAAAAGGGGTTTCACCAAAACACAAATCAAAGAGACAAGAGAAAAGGCACAAGCAGAGAGAGAAGCAAAAGAGAGGAAGGAAAGTGAACCGGTTAAGGCTCCAGAAGAGTTTAAGAGGCAACCAGAAAACCCAATAGTAACAAAAAAAAGAACTAGAAGTTATGTTTCTGTAGGAACTGTATCTATGTCCTTCAGTCCCACACCCTCTGCAAGTGTGGAAATATGTGTAACTAGCCACAAGAGATAGAAAACCAAAGGTCGTAGAATGTATGTCAGTATAGGAGCAGATGAGGAAGAGACCGAGTCAGATGAGGAAGTAAAGAAAATGAAAATTAAGGCCACCAAAGCCTCTAGGAGCAGCAAGAAGAAATCCTCCGGTAAGGGTAAAGCTGAGAAAAGGCCGAGGCAAGATGTGTCTCAGATAGAAGAAGCCACTATAAATCTTGAGGATGTCCTAAAAGCTATAACTGTTAATGGAAATTTAAAGCCCATAGCCCAACTATATGATGAGTATAATGATCCAAATAAAAGAATTATTGAGACTATTGTTGTCAGATATCTGGACATCTACAACAAAGTCCTTATTGAGATCATTATTGATCTTCCAAACACCTTGGGCAGTATTATGTCTACAAGAAAAGAAACAGCTATGGAAAAAGACATTGAACTCTGTGAGCATACACAGATAAAATTATGTCTAGAGATTTCCCTTGAAGACAAAATAGAAATCTCCAAAGCACTTAGAAAGGAGTTCAAAACAAAGAAAATGATGAATACTCTCATGTCAGATGACATTGAGAAAGTAGTGAAGGATACTGAGGAAATCACTTTAAGAGTGTTAAAGGAATTTCATCTCCCAACAATATATGACAATGATGAAACAAATTTTGGAGATGATACATCTTTTTTGGAAGTTGATTTGGACCAAGGGTTAGATGACAAAGTGGCTAAAGAAAAGAAAGTCCCTGCTACAGCTATTGAAACTAGTTCTCCTCCAGAACAACAAATAGGTAGATAGGAATGGGGAGGACTAGGAAGATAGATAAGGCCAATGATCAAGAAGAGAAACAAGATAAGGAAATCCTTGCACCAGAACAAAAGGATGGTGCAAATGAAGCTAAGGATTTAGATGCTTAGGAACTAAACTGAGAAGTATCTGGTGCAGCAAGAGACACTGCGGAGTCAGTCAAAGAATTTTTGGAAAAAGAGAAACAGGTCCTTGATGAGCCTAGGATTTTTCAAGGTCTAATAAACTTGGACTTAGTGTCCCCTATACAAAAATTTAAACTGGTATCAATTGTGTAGGCAAAGGTACAAGAAGAAACTTTGAAGTCTCGCATACATGACAGTGAAGTGATTGGTGAGGGATCTAGCATTTTGGAGAAGCTAATTCCATCATATCAGAAGGACACCTCTTTGTCTTCAATAACTAAATTAAAAGGACTCATAAATTTTGTAAGTGAGAATTTTGAATCTTTTGAGAAATTTCTAAGACAAAAGTAAGACAAGAATTTGATGAGAATAAATGAGTTAAAGACTATGATAGTAAATGACAAAGCTCTGCTAGACAATAAAATGAAAGGCATACATAATGCTATCAAAGAAGCAAGTGACCTGTACAAATTTTTGTTATCTTGGCTAGAAGCCACAAAAGAGCTAGAAGAAAAGATAAAGGATTTGAAACTACGGCTGATAAATATTTCTAAATCGTTTGATTTGGCAACTGAGTTCATGAGCAACAAAGAAATACAAGTAATTAATATTCATAATGAGTTAAGTGATCTTGTAAATAAGAGGGATCAGATGAAAAATAAAATGTGTCAGTTGAGAAAACTAATTAGTCCCAAGTTAGATTCAATGATCAGTATTGCAGCAGAAGCACAAGTAGCGTCACAAATTAACACACATTTTGATGTGCAAAAGGAAGAAGAATTAGTCTTTTTGATAAATGGTCACATTCAAATTTTGGAAAGAGCTCAGAAATGATAGAATGAAGAGATTACACAATTAAAGATTGTGTATAGGGATATCCTCTCACCTACAACTAATTAAGTTGAAGATTGTGTGTACATATACGACAAAGTATGACAGATTTGTAGTTTTGACACAATTTTGATTTTTTGAACATACACCTTTGCCATTGATGTCAAAGGGGGAGAAGAAGACTAGTGAGAAATGGGCAAACATCTAAAGGAGAGAAGAAATACAGAGTAAGGGGGAGCAGACACAAGCATTTTTCACTAAATGTTGCCATCAATGCCAAAGGAGGAGATTGTTGGCAAGAGACATTGCTCAGATAAAGAATTGCATGTTGTCATTGATGGAAACAAGGCAAAGGGACTTCACTAGCATGACAAAGAGATATTACTCTAGAAGACCAACTTGGTTTGACAACAAGGCACAAAAGTATTCTGGTCTAGAAGGCTAAAATGACTAAGTATGGTATGTATACAGAGTAAGTGATAGAGATTGGGTCAGTATGCCTCCGTAGTAGAAGATCATTACATGCAGTTTAGGTATGTTGTTTATAACTATTTGATGATGATATGCTCCAATGATCAAGACTAGACTTCCTCTGAAAGTCATACTATGAAATGCCTAAGTCCAGGTGAACAAAACTAAGACAGGAATAGTGCATAGTGCCTGAGAAAAAGGGTTTGCATTTCTCCGCAGTTGCATATTATGTCTTGCAGTTCTGGAGGTATACTTAGAGGTCAAGAATGAATGTTGGTTATGGATCCTTGAGTCTCTTGTGGTCTGTAATGAGAGTTTTGATGTGACATATGAACTGGGTCAAACACGTTCTTAAGAGACAAGCCGACAGGCAGTTAGATCTTTATGCAGAGAAGGTATATTTCTTGAATAATAAATCTAAGTGGTTGTATGCTTGGTGCCAACTTGTATGAATATTATACCATGATTGTTTGGATCTGCATTACTATTTGTACACTTGATTATGTCAACAAGGTAGAATACATTGTATACACACTTCATGTTTGGCTTGCCGACCTAATTATGAGATGAATCTTGTTGCAGATATAATACTTGATGGATTAAGGTATTAAGTAATGTGTGGTGTGTGTGGTGTATGTGAATTTGAAGTATGAAGGATTATAAGCAGAGTGCAGAGCTGAAAAAGTGAACAAGGGCAGAAAATAAAGTATATGTAGTTAAATTGAGAAGTAGGGTAGAATAAATGAAGACCTTTGAACTTGTGTATTGAACCTTGAATGGAACTGTGATCTAGCATATGGTAGATGCATTTACGGTAGTTCATCTTCTGGTAGTGAGCCAATCCTTCTTCTATCTTCTTTTCTCTTGGCAGTGAGCCTTTTGTGTAATGAACACTTCTTCATAGGGCAATGAACCCTGGGCAGTGAGCCCTAAGGTAGTGAGCCTTCTTGTAATTCAGTATTGTGCTATCATAATATGTTGTGAACTAATACTTACTATGTTTTTTCCCTTTTTGGGTTTTCCACGTAAAAATCCTGGTGTCCATGTGTTATGTTTTTATGGTTTCTATTCTTATGCTTATTCTGCTTTCATGTTATTAATTTTAGAAATTGGATTAATGAACATGTTAAGAAGTGGTTTTATGGAATACTGATTCACCCCCCCTCTCAGTATTCCTTACTTTCAACAGATAGTTGTAGTGAGTCGTCTTATCCTACACATGTTCCCTAGTTGGCATCCTATCCTCTAGTTGTCACATGTGATAGGAATGTGACACTTGTCACATGACTACAACTCCTTGGTTGTCATCCTTGCCTTTATAAGAAAGGCTCTCTCATTGTATTTCATGACAATTGTATAGAATCTTTGCTCCATTATTTTAGCATCTTCTCTGTTATCTTTGTGTGGAAGGTTGTCTTGATTGCCAGGATCTTGGCTTGCTGAGTCACATTGACTCTTACATGGCATCAAAGCTAGATTTGCAATTTCCTTCCCTTATTGGAAAGGTTTTATTGGGAGATGTGTTTTAGGAGCGTCCTAGAGAAAAATGGACATCATTGTTGTGATTAGGAGGCCCAAATATATATAGATTGGATTTTCATATGCCAAAATCAGAGGTTGAAAAAACTTTTGGCAAATTTTTTGCCCCTGGTTGGGGCTTGGCAAGAAATATGTATCGTACGGCTTGCATCAGACCTGTGCTAGTACCTACACTAGAGTCATTATCAAATCTACATCATCGGTCACTGTCGGGTAAAAAAAAGAAATAAATTTGTCGACCAATTTTGTTTTTAATTTCTTGCAGGTATATATATTGTTTGCATTTTTTTAAAAATCATTTGAAAAAAAAAAGCAAAAAATATATATTCAAGGTACAGGGTATAGATCCACAAACCTGCCTCCATACCCTACTGATAGCGTGGCCACATCAGATTGGTGGCACCAAATCTTTTCCCCACTGGTAGCTTCTGTTTTTAAAATCTCGACAGTTTTTTTTGGCCGATAGATTGCTTAACCCTGGCCGATAGTCTATAACCGTCAGTAGAAGGCAAGATTGCTATCCCGCCCAGGTTTAATAGCCCCCGGCCAATGGCGTTTGAAAAATCCTTCAAGATTTTAAAAAAATCTCTATTTTTTTAATATTTATAGATATTTAAAACTTTTCTGGTGGTGATCAGCATCGGCTAATAGTTTTTCAGCAGCCAGCTTTTACTTCCCTCCTGGTGGAAGTCTCAAGGGGTCAACACTTTCTATTGGTAGTCAATAAAATAGAATGCAAGTTTATATACTGCTAGTCGATCCTTACCACTCAACAGTGTCTTCGATTCTCCATTGGGCACTTCGATTGTCCATTGGTCACATCAATCCGCTAGTGGAAACTTTCAACGGTTTGCATTTCAATCCTCCAGTGGGACATTTTAGCAATCACCTTCTTTGGCGTCAAATATTTACCAGCAATTTTGGTTATATTCCAGGGTTTTCTGCCTTTTGTCCTAGTTTAGGCAGGGTAGACCATCAAATTTAAGCCCGCAGTAGACTTTCAATACCACCCGATAAGCTATTTCCTGCATTCTACCAAGTGGTTTTCTCTATCAAGGTGGTTTTTGTGCACAAAGGTGTTTTTGTACATAGGTCAGTGGTTTTGACTTTTTTCTATAGGCGGTTTTATGCCTCTAACAGTGGTTTCACAAACTAGAAGGGTGGTTTCAGGCATTTTTTCACCCAAGGTGATTTTCCACAACAAACTGGTGGTTTTTCCAGCATCCAGAGAATAAAAGAATGTATGAGTTTCTGGTAGAGACTGTGTGTTACTTTTTTGGATCGACGTTTTTAATCACACTCCATGATCCATCATTAGGATGAAAAAAAGAGAAAGAGTAAGTTATAATTGCAGATAAAGTTCCTTAAAAAGAGAGAGAAGGGGTTGTGGGCATGTAGTTCAACCTGAGGAAGAGAAATCAATAGAGGGATAAGAAAAATAACTAAAACAAAAGAGATAGAAGGACATCCTAAGAGTAGAAAGAAAGAAGCAAGGGAAGGAAGATCTAGGATAATAGAGAGAGGAAAATAAAATAAAAACATAACACAACTATTTGAGAAAATAAAAAAGGGGAGAGAATTAAATAAAAGAAAACCCCAAATAAGACAAATAAAGAGAATGCATATATGAAAAAGACATAAATATGTCTATGTAATAAATGTCAAAACAGGTACATAAATACAAGATATATATATATATATATCTTGTATTTATGTACCTGTTTTGACATTTATTACATAGACATATTTATGTCTTTTTCATATATGCATTCTCTTTATTTGTCTTATTTGGGGTTTACAACCCCTTCTCTCTCTTTTTAAGGAACTTTATCTGTAATTACAACTTACTCTTTATCTTCTTTTCATCCAGATGATGGATCACGGAGTGTGATTCGAAACGTCGATCAAAAAAAGTAACACAGTCTCTAACAGAAGCTCATACATTCTTATATCATGGACTGTGGAAATATCATGTTTATAATACAGAGAATATTCTGGCCCAGAAGGGAATATTCCGTCAACATGGGGCCTGTTTTGCCCCTCAAAGCCTTAAAGTATGGCTTTTTTTGCCTTTTGCATAACTTTTGCCCAGGGTGTCAAAATTAGGAAAACGAGATATCGTTGGAAAGTTGACAGAGAGAACTTCATAGTGGTATAAGTCATTTTACCATATTTTTCTTTTTGAGAGCATTTATTGTAGGTTGAAGATAGATATTCATTTTTGGCTTCTGAGCTCATAACTTTCTACCGCAATCTCTAATTTTTACGATTCTTACAGCATCGAAAAGGTATTCAGGATCTCTTCAAAGCCATCCATGCACTTTTCTCATATTTGTAAGGAAAGTAGAGGTGCGGAAATAGCCTCCCTAATGTCAATTCAAAGGGGATAATGTAGACAAATGACTTTTAATTTTAATTATAACTCATTAAGATGCACATAGAAGGAATTACAGAATAAACATAACAATTTGAACACAGAGAGAAGACACCAGATGTACGTGGGAAAACCCTTTCAGGTAAAAAACCCACCACCACAAGAAGACAATTTTATTCATAGTAAACACAAGAGGATTACAACAAATTACTTAGCATCCTTGTTCAAGCATCAAATCTTAGAACATTCATGACGGTTCACTTTCACTGTACTGTTACAGAATGAACGCACTATTCTTCGATCACCAACTGAACTCTCTCTCACTTCTGATCTCCCATTCCTTTTGCAATCAAATCAAATTCACTTGTAACTGACCGAACAATCAATCGATTCAGTTGTTGTTTAGTTCAACTATCAAAACTACCATTTCTGACTGTTCACATATCCATGAGAACCCATTAGTCCCACATGCACAAGTTGTCGGTCACTATCCCAATTCATATACATGACCACGAGATAGATAACCGTCAGCACTTTTGCTGACAAGACCAAACAGTCTACCATTCACCAACCATTGAGAAGATCTTGGCTGACGTCGCATCAGAGTGATGGAAAGATATTTCAAAACTGCACTAATAGTTATAGTCATGCTGATCCAAACCTCCATCAAAATGACTCAAACCATCAGAGCCAGACTTCCATAACACACCGATAGTGATTCTCACGCCAACACCAACTTCCATCAGAGTGACCCAAACATCGGAGAGACTTCTCAAAGCTGGGCTGATAGGGCTTTTCATGTTGATGTCCTTTCTTTGTTGGGATGACTCTCACCAATGTCGAAGCACTGTCAGAGAAACATACACCATCGGTGACAGTCCCTCAGATCACACTGACAGTTCATGTCTTGCCGATACAAGAAACAAACCACTGTGAACCATGCTTTCATGTGATCACTGAGACTCTTGCCGATCGCTAAGACAAAGAATAACTCTTGCCAACATAGACATAGATCAACATTATAGAGGTTCAAACAATAAATTGAGACACATGATCTCATCAATCTCCCACATGATGAAGATTTTATTGTTATCTCCAGATTAGTCTAAATTCACTAAGAGTCTCGGGTATGAAGACCCATTGCATTTGAACACCATTTGAACTTGGTCGTGCTCACATGTTTAGTCAAGGCATTTGCAACATTTTTTAAAGTACCAACCTTTTCGATCTTTACCTTTTTATCTTCTACCATATCACGAACAAAGTGATATTGGACATCAATGTGTTTTGTCCTAGCGTGAAATGTAGGATTTTTTTCCAAATAGATAGCACTCTGACTGTCACAATTAATCTAAATTTGGCCTGCATTAAAACCCACATTAGAACACAACCTCTTTAAGCAAACAGCTTCCTGGCATGCATGAGTAGCTGCCATGTACTCTGCCTCTGTTGTGGATAAAGTGATACAACCTGTCGCTTACTTATCCAACTGATAGCACCACCATTTAATGTGAACACATATCCACTGGTGGATCGTCTACTATCAATGTCCCCTACCCAATCAGAATCAACATACCTAAATGTTGATAGACCTATGAGACTCAACTGAGTTTCCATGATAGCAAATAGCATAATCAGAAGTTCCCTTCAAATACCTCAAAACTCTTTTCTCAGCATCCCAACATGATCTACCTAGATTTTCCATAAACCAGCTCAAAACTCCCACTGCTTGGGCAATGCCAGGTCTGGTACAGACCATTGCATACATCAAACTACCAATAGCACTCGCATAAGGTACTTGCTTCATATCCTCAATTTTATTTGAAGACTCTAGACAATCTTCAATAGATAATTTTGTTCCCTACAAAACTGGAACAATTAACTATTTATAATCAGACATATTAAATTTATCAATAACATTGTTAACATACTTGCTCTGGCTGAGCCAAAGCTTTCTACTCGATCTGTCCCTCTTAATCTACATTCCCAGAATGTACTTTGCTGCCCCCAGATCCTCCATTTCAAACTTCAAGGACATCTGATTATTTAATTTTGAGATCATACCCTTACCATTGCTAATAAATAGCATATCATCGACATATAATGCAATTATAAGAATCCAGTCACCCTCAATTTTATAATAAACACAATGATCATATTTAGATCTCACAAATCCCAGAGATAAAAAATATGTATCAAATTTGTGATACCACATTCTGGGAGATTGCTTTAAACCATAAAGAGACTTCTTGAGTTTACATACCAGATGTTCTTTACCTTTTTCAACAAAATGCTTCAGCTGGGACATATAAATTTCTTCTTCAAGATCCCCATCAAGAAATGTTGTTGTCACATCCATTTGCTCAATTTCTAAGTCATACTCTGCTGCAAGTGACAAAAGAAATCTAATGGACATCAACTTAGCTACATGAGAAAATACTTCACCATAATCTATTCCTTCCTTTTGAGAATACCCCTTTGCAACCAGTCTTGCCTTATACTTATCAATACCATCTGGACCATATTTCTTTTTAAACACCCACTTACAGCCCATTGGTTTTCTACCTTCAGGCAAGGGCACCAGATCCCAAGTTCCATTTTTCTCCAATGATGACATTTCACCATTCATGGCTTCCAACCAAGAATCTAAATCAGGCATATTAATAGCCTCTTTCACAGTCCTAGGTTCATCAGTATCGGTTATCAAAGCATAGGCACAACTTGTATCAAGTACTAAAAATCCATACCTCTAAAAATCCATACCTATCTAGTTATCTTCTTTCACGTGTAGATCTCCTCAACGGATGAGACTAAGGTGCAAGTTCTTGCTCTTGATTAGAGCCTTCAAATTTGCTTGAACTCTCTTCTATTTCATCTACACTTGGAGCTCATTTTTTCTCTTTTTAGGGGTCAGAGGAATACTCACTTCACTTTTTTCTTTCTTCTCTTCTGTCTTTCCCAGCTAAGGATCAATGACCAAAGGTTTCAGCTCTCTAAAAATTACATTCCTGCTATAAAACACCTTTTCTATTTCTAGATTCCAAAGCTTCTATCCTTTAACATTGACTCCATAACCAATAAAAATACATTTGACAACCTTGTTGTCCAATTTAGATCTCTTTACCTCAGGAATATGAGTATATGACTCACATCCAAAAACACGAAGATGTCTCAAAGAGGGCTTCTTACCATAGGCGTCTTATCAACCAATGCTAAAGTATGAGAAAAATTCAGCAAGTAACAAGTTGTAGCAACTTCCTTAGCCTAGAAATTTTGTTCTAGACTAGATAACTGAACATACTTCTTGCTTTCTCCATCAACGATCGATTGAGCCTTTCAACAACTCCATTTTTCTATGGAGTATAGGGCATAGTCTTGTGCCTTTTAATTCCATGGTCTACACAATACTTATCAAAATCTGCATTGCAATATTCACCACCGTTATCTATTCTCAAACATTTAATTTTCCTACCAGTCTGATTTTCAACAAGATTTTTAAATTATTTAAATTGACTGAACACTTCTGATTTGCTCTTCAAAAAGTAAACAAATGCCCTTCTCGAATAATCATCAATAAACGATACATAATATCTTGATTTAGACACAGAAGGAACATCAACTAGACCAAAAATATTAGAGTGTACATAGTCCAACACACCAGAAGATTTATGAAAATTGAGTAAAATGAAACACGGTTTTATTTTCCATATATGCAATGTGACTAGAAATCAAACTCAAGATTACAATCAATCAGCCCATCTACCAGGTTTTTATTCTTCAAAGTTTTTAAACCTTTTTCATCTATATGGCCAAGCCTATGATGCCAGAGCATTGTTTTCTTTGCAGGAAGTTTGACTTGCATAGAATTTACATCATGTGTTACAACAATGACTTTTTCAGACTTTTCAGAGACTATATTACAGCACACAGGTTTAGCATCTAACTTATATAGTGTTCCAATGCATTCACCCTTTGTCAGCATAATAGAACCTCTAGTCATCTTACAACCACCATTCACAAATGTTACTTGAACTCTAGTATCATTAAGCTTACTTACAGAGAGTAAATTATGAGCCAAACCTGGTATGTGTAGTACTCCATCGATTCCCTTTATTCTCCATCCGGGAACTAGATTATGAGTCTTCCTCAGCCAACAATGTCTAGTGTTGAATCACTTGTTAGGAATACCTTCCCTCTAGCATATATTTCATACTTTGTAAACCACTCTCTATGAGACATCATGTGGAATGATGCCCCTGAATCCACTAACCATACATCTTCAGATGCAGGTGTTGCCAAGGCTACTACAAAGGCATCTACATCGCTCTAAGAAGATTCATCATCAAAAGACTTATTCTTCTTCTTCTTTTTCTCCTCTTTGCAGTCTTTCCAGATATGTCCTTTCTGCCCACAGTTCTAGCACTTCACCTTGGACTTCTTTCTAGGAGATTTTGATCTCTCCTTTGACTTTGATTTTGATTTAGACTTCTTGTCCTTCAGATTGCCTTTTTCCTTTGATCTGCCTCGAACAGAAAGGGCCTCTTTAGCCATCTCAAAAGATTTCCTTCGCATTTCTTCTGACAAAAGTGAAGCAACCACCTCGTCCATCTTGAACTTGGTTGTAGTACTTCCAATAGCCATCACCAAATGATCCTATGTGTCAGGCAAGGAACACAACAATAGCATACAACATTCTTCTTCACCTATTGTTACACCAACAGATGTCAATTGTGCAATCACCATGTTAAAATAATTTAGATGATCAGCCACATATGCACCTTTGTCCATCTTTAGGGAGTATAACTTCTTTCTCAAGAAAATTTTATTCACCAAGGACTTGCCCTGATAAATATCTCCTAACTTCTTCCACAGAGAATCGGCAGTCTTCTCCTCATGGATGTTCAATAAAATAGAATCTACAAGACTTAATCTTATTAGTCCTCTGGCTTTCCTATTTGCTAAGTCCCAATCTTCTTGCTTCATTCCTGAGAGTTTAGTCACAAACACAACAACCCACAAATCTCTATTGACCAGCATATCTTCAACTTTAAGTTTCCACAACTCAAAGTTTGTGCCATTGAACTTCTCAATGTCTATATTTCTTGATGTGCTTTCTATCTTTCCTAGACTTCTACAAAACTCCCACTTGCAAGATTGACACAAAAAACCCAACCTACCCACAAGGATAACACAACTGGCCAGGCTCTGATACCACTTGTAAGGAAAGAAGAGGTGCGGAAATAGCCTCCCTAATGTCAATTCAAAGGGGATAATGTAGACAGATGACTTTTAATTTTAATTATAACTCATTAAGATGCACATAGAAGGAATTACAGAATAAACATAACAAATTTGAACACAGAGAGAAGAAACCAAATGTACGTGGGAAAACCCTTTTGGGTAAAAAACCCACCACCACAAGATAATTTTATTCACAGTAAACACAAGAGGATTACAACAAGTTACTCAGCCTCCTTGTTCAGGCATCAAATCTTAGAACATTCGTGACTGTTCACTTTCACTATACTGTTATAGAGTGAACACACTGTTCTTCGATCACCAACTAAACTCTCTCACTTCTGATCTCCCATTTGCAATCAAATCGAATTCACTTGCAACTGACTGAACAACCAATCAATTCAATTGTTGTTCAGTTCAACTGTTGAAACTGTCATTTCTGATTTTTCACATATCCGTGAGAACCTATTAGTCCCACATGCAAAAGTTGTCAGTCACTGTCCCAGTTCATATAGATGACCATGAGATAGATAACCATCAGCACTTTTTCTGACAAGACCAAACGGTCTACCGTTCACCAACCATCGGGAAGACCTTGGCTGACATCACATTAGAGTCAAAGACATTTCGAAACTACACTAATAGTTATAGTCATGCCGATCCAAATCTCCATTGGAATGAATCAAATCATCAGAGCCAAACTTCCACAACATGACAATAGTGATTCTCACGCCGACGCCAACTTCCATTAGAGTGACCTAAACATTGGAGAGACTTCTCAAAGCTACGCTGATAGGGCTTTTCATGCTGATGTCCTTTCTCTATCAGGATGACTCTCACCAATGTTGAATCATCGTCGAAGCAACATACACCATCGGTGATAGTCCCTCATATCACACCGATAGTTCATGTCTCGCTAATACAAGAAACAAACCACTGTGAACCATACTTTCATGTGATCGCTGAGACTCTTGCCGATCGCTGAGATAAAGAACAACTCTTGCCGACATAGACATAGATCAACATTATAGAGGTTCAAACAATAAATTAAGACACGTGATCTCATCAATATTCGGTTCCAGGTTCATTTTATTCAAATTGTCAATTTTTTGGCTTTTGATTGATAACTTGGGCATTTTGAAACTTGAGGAGGTGAAATTTGTTTTGAGAGGAATTGTTTGTTGTAATACATCATTGTGAGTCATTGTAATCTCACTTGGATCTCTTTTTTAAGAGATTTTGATTGTTTTCCCAATTTGGTCCCTTGAGGACAATTGTAAATCGCACTAAGTATAAAGTGCCACAACAAATAGAGGGGGCTCTCTTACATAGTAAAGGGGTGTTGTTGTCTTGTTGTCTCTCTTTTTCA
Source organism: Cunninghamia lanceolata (assembly GCA_027924645.1). Lineage (NCBI taxonomy): Eukaryota > Viridiplantae > Streptophyta > Pinopsida > Cupressales > Cupressaceae > Cunninghamia > Cunninghamia lanceolata. Next base: position 6,435,994 of record BSBN01000635.1, on the reverse strand, counting down.
TCATGGATGTGCCTCAAATTCTAATTTTAAATCCATATAATTATTATGAATGGAAGAAAAACATGGAGTTTGTATTGTATAAACAAAAGTTACATAGAATAACTTTAGGCATAGATCCTGAACCCATAGGTACTGCTGAGAGAAGAAAATGGTTAAATAGAAGAGATGAGGCTTATGGCACACTTTGTCTTGTTATTTCTCCAGACCTTAGATTTCATGTTGAGTCTTGTACTACACCAAATGAGATATAGACAACATTAGACAATCTCTTTGGTAAGCAAGATAAAATAAGAAGGTTCAAATTGGAGAATGAGCTAATTGCACTTAATCCTCAAGATTTTGATCAAATCAAAGATTTCTTCATCAAGTTTAAGTCTCTCAAGTTGCAACTCAAACAGTGTGGTCTTGAGAAAGAAGATGAACAATTGCTTCTATCTATTCTTGCAAAATTGGATCCTTCTTATTCAGTTTATGTTTCTACCTTTTATGCTACAATGAATGCTTTTGGTAGTAAGTTTACTATGCCTTCACTTGAGGAGTTTACTGCATAACTCACAAGAGAACAAGCCAAGCTACTACACATGGGCACAATGAAGTCTCCTAGAAAATAGGCTCTAGTTGCAACACAAAGCACAAAAGATCCTAATGCTTCAAATAATAAGGGAAAGAAACAAAAGGATTCAAAGTCTAATGAGTAAGAGAAAGAATCAAATAAAACCCCCAACTCTTCTCCCAAAGAGGAGTCCAATAAGAAGAAGAAGCCAAAGTGTTCTTATTGGAGTAAATTGGGTCATGATGAGACTAAATGTTATGAGAATTTTTTTTATGAGATGTCACAACTCTTCAAAAACATAACATTGAGTATTCTTCATCAACATTAGTTTTACCCAATTCTTCTTCTTCGGCACCATCATCATCTACATAGATAGGGACAAGTATTGCTAATGGAATAGACAAAGGAAAAGTATAGGCACTCTTTGCTTCAACAAGTCTACAGTCAGATAGATGGGTTCTTGATTCAGGAGCTTCTCATCATATGGCATCTTCACAAGGGATGTTCTCTTCATTTCAGTCATGTACATTCCCACCTATTTTGATGGGTAACAATACATACATGCATACAAATGGTAAAGGAACTATTGATTTTGGTGAGTGTACATTCAACAATGTGTTGTGTGTACCTTCCTTGACAACCAATCTCCTTTCCATCTACTAGATTACTCATTGTGGTACAAGGAAGACAGTTGAGTTTACTCCTGATTATGTGATCATACGGGACTTGGAGAGTAGAGATATCATTGCTATTGGGATGGATGATCATGCATCTCACTTGTATACATTCTCCCATTTTGTTTCTGATGATTATGTAGACCCATTGATTGCTCACTAGTAGAATTTTGGCAAATAAATGACTAGGTGACTAAAACTTTTAGTCACGACAACTAAAAATGATTAAATTCTAGTCATGTTTTGCAACACAGCTATAAATGACTAATTTGATGGTGGGTAAAAAACATGGCTACAAATGACTAAATAATTAGTCACACAAGTAAAAATTAGAAAGAGAGGGAAATCAAAAAAATATTTCGAATTGGAAAGAGGGAAATTCATAGAGGGAATTTTTTTCATGAAAAATAATTCAAACAAAAGAAACTTGACCACCTCTACACTCAAGACATTGTTCATGTATTGGATGAGCTATACAGAGGTTGAATTCATGCTCAAAAATAGGTAAGTCTTAATGATGTCCCTCTTTTTTCATTGATGAATTGCAACACAATCACTTGAAGATGTTAATTTTATTGTATTTTGTTAAATTCTATATTGGGAAGACCCATTTTAGGGGGTTTCTCGGAAGTGATAGAAGAGTTTTTAGAGAAGGGCATGGCTAGATGAATTGCATTCAATTGTTGAGGAACCTTACTATCAGGTCTGGTATTCATGCATTTTTTAAACTATAAACTTTTGTTGTGCTTGGTACTCTGTTTCAGTTATGCCCATTTGCTAGATGCTATAAATACAAACACCGAAATCTAATTCAATCTGTTGACTGTTAATATTCAAATAATACCCTTCTTTTTAGGGATTAGGGTTTCAAAGCTCAGTTGTGAAGGATTAGGGTTTCACCTAATTGTAGAAAAACTGTCTCAACCTTACAAACTTTTTTAAAAGAAAACAACAAATAATCTTATATTGCTTAATATCCATTTCAGTTTCTGCCAACCCTATTGCAGTTTAGTCCATTGAATAGTCATTATTGCGTTGAAGTATTGGTTATTAATACTAGTGTTGTTGTGTTATGAAGAGTATTCAATATGCTTCGTTGTTAAAATGGGGTTTGGTGTTTCTTAATTGGGGTCATTTTAGGTGGTTCAGCTTGGGTTAAAATGCCCAAGTGATGAGCTTGCAGATCAATATAGGGTTTCTATCTTTTTCTGTGATATGGAAGTCACCCTTTTAGATGTTTCTCTCCCTAATGATCATCTAACTAAAATATCCTTTTAGCATGATGATTATTACTTTTTTTTTAAATAGAAAGTTCATAGTTTATAATAGTAAGAAATCATCAATCTTTTTGTCATTTCTAAGATCTGAAAGTAAATAACAAGCACTCAAGAAAGAATCAAAAATAACAAAATCAATTAATATGGCATCCTAAAATAAGCCTCAAACAATACAAGGAAACAAGGATTACAACCTAGTTTGAAGTCTTTCCCAAAATTTTGAATCAAGAGTAAACCACTAATGATAAGAAACAATAATAGGAAACATGGTTTACAACATGGTCCCCATAAATTGTTGACACAAAGCAACCTAAAGAAAAAAGAAACTAAAAGATGACATTTTTAAATAATCAGAGCTCTATAATTGTTTAATTATGATTAAGTACGTGTACATGCTAAGTCTTCTCTATACAACGCATAGTATTGCCATGCCCAATGTGTTGATGATTACCACCACCATGAGGATGCTCAATAGGATTCATTGCCACACCATGAACCTTGGGCCAATGGTTTCTTTTGACCCTATATTTGTGATATGCATTGCCATATTTGAGCATTGGCTTTTCTGTCTGCTATGCCCTTAATCCTATAGTGTGTATAGGGTTATGAATAGTCGGCTTGTGGCTATCTTAACTCTTAATTAAGTCATATTATCATTATTTTATTGTTATTTAGTTGTTTAGGTCAGCCTAAGGCTTATATAGGCCCATCTAAGTTGGCCTAGGTGATATCCTAGGCATAAATAGGTATATATATAGGAGGTAGTGAGTCTTATTTCATCATATTCAGTATTGTGTTCTCATTGAAGACTATTGGAGGTATCCCCCTCGAAGTGGTTTTGGAGGTTGCCCCCTCGAAGTGGAATATTATTATCAAGTGTTTGCAGCATATTTACTATTATATTTAGATATTGTGCAAGTTGTTTCATTACAAGTGGTATTAGAGCATGATCTTAGCACCGTGAAGACAAAAACTAGGCGATTTTTTTCTAATTTGGAGGTCATTTTTAAAAAGCGCATAACTTTCAAATTTTAGTGATTTTTTTTTTATTTTAAAATTATTTATGCAGAACATATTGAAGCTGCTACAGTCCAGAATTTAGAGCATTTGGAGCAAAATTAAGCAAGTTATAGCAGAATTACGGTTTCTGCCCTTATTTTTTGAAAAATGTATATCTCTCTTATTTTGTTGAATCTATGAAAAAATTTTTGTGGGTTTTTCAATATAATAGTGAAGCTACTACAGTCTAGATTTGAGAACAATTGGAGAAGAATAAAGGGAGTTATTTATAAATTAGGGTTTCCACCAATTTCTCTCTCCAAGCTGCACAATTTTGAATTTCTTCACAATTTTTTCAGGGAAGTGAGATCTTGGCCCTGGTAAGTTACAGTAAAAATTTCAGATTGATTTGATTTGCTTTGTGTGATTTATTACAAAATTATTTTTTCCAATCATGATGGGTCCTTCAACAAGGGGTAAAAAGAATGTTACCACACCGAGAAAAACTCCAGGCAAGGAGGAGGTGGAAAATGAGGATGTTGATCAAAAAGAATATGAAAATATACTTGAACTTATTCATAAAGAAAATACCAAGATGAAAGGTGAAATCTTGTCCATTATGGGTGAACAAATGAAAGGGTTGGCTAAGTCATGTGATATTGAGAAAATTCTGGAGATGCTTTCCAAACATAAGCAATCACAACACCAAGATGTGGAGGAAGAGGATTCTATGAAAGGAAAGGGTGTTTTTGGGTTTGAATCAAATCTCAAGATGGATCATCACACCACTCATTTTATGGCAAGGAATTTCACACCAAAGTTGGATATGTGAAAGTTTGATGGTCAAGATCCTACCAATTGGCTCTGTCAAATGGAGCAATTCTTTGATATCCACCATGTTCCATGTCAACAAAAGGTGGCCATGGCTTCCTTATACTTGGAACCTGATCAATTCATTTGGTACCATTGGCTATGTGAAGAAAAGGAAGTAAAAGGATGCATTGTCACTTGGTCGATTTTCCAAGAAGAACTCATTACTCATTATGGTGAAAATCTTATGGATAGCTACTTCAGCCAAATTACCAAATTAAGGCAAACAAGTATGGTCAAGGATTACATTCATCAATTTCATACTTTGTCTTTAAGAGTGGAAAATGTGTCTACAGAAAATTTGTTGGAGCTATTCATTGGTGGCCTAAAGGATCACATTAAATATGAGGTACGCATGTTCCATCCAAATTCCATCTCGGATGCAATGATTATGGCAAGGCAAGTAGAGGAAAAATTTATGGTTAATAAAAGGGAAGGTTTTATAAACATAAGAGATAAAAGCACTCCTACACAGTCACTTCCACAACCTACTAGGCTAACACCACAACAAATTGAAGAGAAGAGAGCAAAAGGATTATGTTTTAATTGTGATAGCAAATATAGTAGAGGACACAAATGCACTAAAAAGAAATTGTTCTATATTAAAGGGCCAAGTGAGGAAGAAGAAGAGGTACCAATAGTAGAGAGTGACAATGAGATAGAGGAGGAGTCAAGAGATACTCAACCAATCATTTCTTGCCATGCACTTTCAGGTTTTAGTACCCCACAAACTCTCAAGGTAGTGGGTTTCTTAAAGAAAGAAAAAGTAACAGTGTTGATAGACTCAGGTAGCACTCATAACTTCATCAACAAAAAGTTGGCCACTCGTCTAAATTGTTTTATATATCTAGCTCCAGAATTTTAGGTCTTCATTGCAGATGGCGGTATTGTTAGTTGTTCAAGAAAATGCCATAGCATTAAATTATCCATGGGAGATTATCATCTTAATTGTCCAATGTATGCTATCTCAATGGGTGCAGCAGATATTGTTTTGGGAGTATAGTGGCTCACCACTTTGGGAACAATTGAATTGAACTTCCAAGAACTATTCATGTGCTTTCAATCAGAGGGAAGAACAATAGAATTACGAGGGATGTGTGCAAAGTCACCACATATAGTTCTTACCAAATGCAAAAGATGTTGAAGAAGGGGGTAGATGGGATGGTAGCCCAATTATTTTCATTAGAAGCATATCACTCAAAGGCTTCTACACCATTGGATCTACAAGCAATTATAGATAAGCACTCTTTAGTTTTTGGGGAGATGCCAAAAGGATTGCCTCCTAGGAGAGATCATGATCATGTCATTCAACTAGTACCAGGGAGCCAACCACCCAACATCAGGCCCTACAGATATCCATATGCTCAGAAAAGTGAGATTGAGAAGATAGTTCAAGAGATGCTAGAAGCAGGCATTATCAGGCATAGTCAAAGTGCTTACTCATCTCCTGTGGTAATGGTGCATAAGAAGGATGAAACTTGGAGGATGTGTCCAGATTATAGGAAGCTTAACAAGTTCACCATAAAAGATAAGTTTCCTATTCCAGTAATTGATGATTTGTTAGATGAGCTTAATGGTGCTATTTATTTTATAAAACTTGATCTCTGTTCTGGTTATCATCAAATTAGAATTAGAGATGAGGATGTACATAAGACAGCTTTTAGAACCCATGAGGGCAACTATGAATTTTTGGTAATGCCTTTTGGTCTCACTAATGCACTGTCGACATTTCAAAGTTTGATGAACTCTATCTTCAGGCTATTTTTGAGGAAATTTGTTTTGGTATTTTTTGATGACATCTTAATATATAGTAAAACATGGGAGGAACACTTGCAACATGTAAATCAAGTGTTGGACATTTTGAAGTAGAATCAGTTGTATGCTAAACCATCCAAGTGTATCTTTGGTGTTAAAGAAGTGGAGTACCTTGGTCACATTGCGTCACATGAGGGAGTCAAGGTGGACCCTCATAAGATCCAAGCAATTGTAGAGTGGAAAATTCCTAAGACCCTTAAGAACTTATGAGGTTTTTTAGGGCTTACAGGGTATTATCACTGATTTGTAAAGAATTATGGTAGCATAGCATCTCCTCTCACATCCTTGTTAAAGAAGGATGCTTTCCAATGGAATGAAGTAGCGACAAGGGCATTTGAGAAACTAAAGGAAGCCATGTGCATAACTCCAGTCCTAGCTACCCTAGATTTTTCTAAAACATTTGTTATTGAATGTGATGCTTTAGGACATTGAATAGGAGCAATACTTATGCAAGAAGAAAAACCCATAGCATTTGAAAGTCACCAACTCAAAGGTAAGAATTTGTTGAAGCCAGTTTATGAGAAGGAAATGTTGGCTATCTTGCATGCAGTCAAACAATGGAGACCTTATCTAATGGGATGACACTTTAAGGTCAAGACATATCATGATAGTCTCAAATATTTCTTGGAACAAAGGTTATCATCTGAAGAACAACAAAAATGGGTCACAAAGAAGTTGGGATATGACTTTGAGATCATATATAAGAAAGGCAAGGAGAATGTTGTGGCTGATGCTCTATCAAGGTGTGATGAACCCATAGAGTCATTTTTATTTGCCATTTCCATGTTACAAGCAGACTGGGTAAATGAGGCAAGAGAAGAGTGGGAGAAGGACATAGATACTCTAAGGCTCATTGAGAAACTCCAACAGGAATCAAGTGTGTCTGACAAATTTTCATGGAAAGGAAATATTTTATGGTACAAGGAGAGGTTATACCTTTGCAAGAATTCAACTCTTAAGCTTAAGGTGTTGGGAGAACTACATGCTTCTCCAATAGGTGGGCACTCAGGATTCCTCAAAACTTATCATAGAATCAAGCAAGATTTCTTTTGGGAAGGGCTGAAAGGGGATGTTCAAAAATTTGTAGCTGAATGCATGGTATGTCAACAACATAAAGGGGAGACAGTTTAGACTCCGGGTCTTCTACAACCCTTATGTATTCCAAATGAAAGGTGGGAGGAGGTATCTATGGATTTCATCACAGGTTTGCCTAGATCTGAAGGAAAAAATGTCATCATGGTTGTTGTGGATCGTCTCACCAATTATGGTCACTTTTGTGCTTTGGCACAACCATTGGCAGCAAGCACTGTAGCAATAGCTTTTATGAATACTATTTAGAAACTGCATGGGACTCCGAAAGTTATAGTCAGTGATCATGACCCTATTTTTCTAGTAATTTTTGGACTGACTTGTTTTCATGCTTGGGCACTCAGCTTGCTCGTAGTTCATCATATCACCCCTAGTCAGATGGACAGACAGAAGTGGTCAACAAATGCTTGGAAGGCTATCTCCGTTGTTTTTCTTCAGATAAACAAGAGAGATGGGTGCAATGGCTACCACAAGCAGAATGGTGGTACAACACTTCTTTCCATACTTCTTCCAAGATGTCTCCATTTTTAGTACTATATGGTTACCACCCACCATCAATCATCTCTTCATTGCGAGCACAACCAAAGGTTCACACAGTTGAAGAACACATCCATCATTAGCAAGAGGTATTGGCTAGTCTTCGAGAGAACTTGGCAATGGCACAAAACAGAATGAAGCAACAAGCTGATCAACACCGTAGTGAAAGAACTTTTGAAGTGGGAGATTGGGTCTTTGTGTGACTACAACCATATAAGCAAATGTCTCTAAAACAACAACATAAAGCTAACAAGATGGCACCCAAGTACTATGGTCCTTATAAGGTGTTGCAGAAGATTGGCAATGTAGCATATAAATTGGAGCTTCCCATATCAACAAAAATTCATCTAGTTTTTCATGTTTCCTGCTTGAAGAAGGTTATTGGGAATAAAGTGGTAGCACAAACTAAGTTACCTGAGCTTGATGAGGAGGGAAGAATAGTTGTGGATCCTGAGAGAATTATTCAAACACGCACCAAGAAGCTGAGGACAAGGGAAATCATAGAATATCTAATTAAATGGAAGAACTCTCCAGTTGAGGAAGCTACATGGGAGAATGAGGAATTCATGCAAAAGCATCCACAGTTGGTTAGCATTGAGGACAATGCTTCTTTGAAGAGGGGGGGCATGCTACGCCCTTAATCCTATAATGTGTATAGGGCTATGAATAGTCAGCTTGTGGCTATCTTAACTCTTAATTAAGTCATATTATGATTATTTTATTGTTATTTAGTTGTTTAGGTCGGCCTAAGGCTTATATAGGCTCATCTAAGTCGGCCTAGGTGTTATCCTAGGCATAAATAGGTATATATATAGGAGGTAGTGAGTCTTATTTCATCATATTCAGTATTGTGTTCTCATTGAAGACTATTGGAGGTATCCCCCTCGAAGTGGTTTTGGAGGTTTCCCCCTCGAAGTGGCATATTATTATCAAGTGTTTGCAGCATATTTACTATTATATTCAAATATTGTGCAAGTTGTTTCATTACAATGTCCTTCCACCACTAGTAACCTAACCAATCATGGCTCTGCAACTACTTGGCACAATCTTCTTAGCTCCAGATGGAAGCTTTACCTTGTAAATTGAAATGAATTTCCAAGACTCGTCAAACAAGGCTATTAAAAACTTTCAAAATCAAAAATTACACAAATATGAACATTAAGAGAGAACTTAGATAATTGTTCCAAAATTATTTTGACTACCTTTGGAATAATTTCATTTATCAGCTCACTGTAACCTTGGAAAAAAAAATAAGCATAGAAATATGCCATAAGTCTCCACAAGGTGTACACCTAGAACTTAAAATAGTTTGAAAATAATTTGGAAAAAGACACCATCCATAGGACATCACAATAGATGCATCACATGTTTGTTGCTAGCTAAAAAGTAAGATGATAAACAAAAATGATAATGAGTCAAGGGGAACATCAAGAAGTACATTCAAATTAAATTTCAACTTGTTGCTAAATGAGCACAACCCACTTTGACTTGTCATAAGTTCAAAATATTAGAATAGGTACATTTTTATGTCTATAAAGGTGACAATAGTCCAATAATGGATCAAATATTTCAGATTGAAATGCAATAGAAATGTATTGCAAATGACAGCAATCAAATTTCAAATTACTCATCTCATAAAAGAATAGTGGAGAAAAGGCAAAAAAAGTGTTCTTTGATTTGATTGGGCCAATGAGAAATATTGTCTCAAAAATTCAACTATATCACCATGTCTTTGGCAACTTCATTACCAATACCTTGGCCAACATTATTACTCAAATGACAAACATTATGGGAAAAAATAAAAACTGATTTGAGGCTTCCCTAAGATAGCTTGACAAAGAGAAATGATATATCTTACTAAGACGGGCATATGACCCCGAAGATGGGATAATACCAAAAGCTAAAATAGATCATACATCTAGACAAAATCCATAAAATGCTATTAATGGTGATATCATCTAGGATACCAATAGGCATTGTAAAAATGAGATTAGCAGTGATTGTCTAATGTTTAGACTTATTTTAACAAATGAGTTTCCAATGTGAAGTGTCAACCAAGGATTTTATTACCATTCTATTGACTATCATTTTCTAAGTCATGACTATCAATTTTGAACCAAATGAGGCCTTCCAATGCTTTGGATTTAGGGACTCATGATTTTATCGATTTCATGTAATGGAGTTGCCTATCATGTCTACTTTTATGACTCCGAGGAACACACAAAATCAAAAATAGAAAAAAGATAGGATGGCAACTATTGGAGCCAATGGGCCATAGATGCAAAATTAAAGTGAATATCTAAGCACAGTTAATGATCTTTTATTTTGTTTCTTCTAATTATATTTGTTCAACTGTCAAGCGGGTGTAAGTCATGGCATATCTCTGTATCTCTTTATTGCCTTAAGGTAGATCCTCACATGATTCTTATCTTGGTAACAAGGGTATCTCAACACCAAAAATTATTTAGAATCCCACTCCTTCATGAAATGTAATGACTGCAAACTACTATCCCTTGACTTATCTCTACCATAAAGACAAATCTATGGAACATGTAGAGGGTGTAAGTCATGTCTTGGTTGTGTCTAAGAAAGTTCATAGTCTGTTCTATCTCCATTTCAAAAATATTGTCTCAAAAATTCAACTATATCACCATGACTTGTTCCCTACCACAGTAATGCAAATTGTTTCTTTGACCATCGCAGGACTGTAGTATACTAAGCATCACTTGAAGCCTTTCACTGCACTACCACACTCCTTCATTGAAACCATCTCATGGCCACGGTATTCAAAACTTACATAACTTAAACTCCTTATACTACCATACCGCAAGCCTCACTTGAGGCCGCCGTGGGGGTGTTGTGTACTATTTTCCTTTGCTCCTTCTTACCACCATACTGTAAGCCTCACTTGAGACCGCTGCAAGGGCACGGTGTACTATTTTCCTCTACTCCTTACTTCCATACCGCAAGCCTCACTTGAGGCCACCACAAGGGAACTATGTACTCTTTTCCTCTGCTCATTCTTACTACATTACCGTCAGTTATTCTCTTGACTATCATGGGACCGCAATGAAGTATCATATGCCACTTAAATTTATATCACCAGCCTGCCACTTCATTTTGAGACTGCTGCAGGGCTACGGTAATCGATCTCTACATAGCACAATGCCGCAAGTGCAATCTCTTCATGCTACAGGATAGCGATAACTTCTCCCTTATTATCCTTGGTTCCCACACACCCACCAAGACCTTTTGAGTGACCTACAGGACTACGGTGAGAGATAAAAACACATCAATGGTCAAAAATATGAATGACTCATGGAATAATTTTAAAAGAAGTATGGATCTGTAAGATGGATTTATGGGAAGGAAATTTGCATGGATTTATGGATTTATCAAATGTTCTTTTATCGTATGTATGAAGGTATCTTTATTGTAGGTTCTTTCCCTATATTGTTTATTCTTGGTTTGAACTTCTTGATTTTGTGGTTTTTTGTTAGGACCCAGAGATTTCATATGCAAGACCACCTACAAGGCTCCAAAGGACTCATCTAGATCATGACTTAGGAGATGGTTATTAGTCATTGAGTGGTATAATGGTGGTTGAACTGTCCTAGTCTATACAAATAAGAGATGTACTTGTGCACTTTGTAGTTTGTTTGCTTAATTTTTTGATGCTTAGAAAAACATCATAAATAGATAGGATGATATTTTTTATAATTTATTCCTTCAATCACTTGTCATAAGTTCAATTGGAGGTAGAAGAGCTAGTGGAATGGAGGCGGTACCTTGTCCACCTATTTATTCAAGTAGAAATGTTGCAAGTTCCACTTTGGATCACCAAAGCCTTCACAAAAACATCTCCACAAAATTTAATAATAAATAATTTATGCACAAAGCCTCCACCACAACACCGCACTATTTATGGGCCTTACAGTGATACGGGTGATTCCTGCATCACCACAAGGCCCAACAACACACTGTGTGGTGTTGTGGTGGAGGCTTTGTGCATCATTCAAAAGAGAATTTGTGCATAAATTCTTTATTATTGAATTTCATGCAGAAATGTTTGTGAAGGCTTTGGTGATCTAGAGTGGAACTTGCAACTACAATATCTAATAAAAATCTACTTCCAAATATGCTTTTGATGGATGTTCATATCCTCGTCTAAAGCTCCAATTAACACACAGGCAGGAAGGATGCTTTCAAAGGTTGAGGAGTTGGGCTTTACACCCACCGCTTGCATTTACTTAAAATTTTCTAAGGACTTTTCAACAAAACCCCATTTTAAACATATCCTTTAATCACGGCATTCCATGATATCACATTTCTTTGAGGCATTTTTTGAAATAGTTTACTTCACTTGTCTATGCTTCCACATTTTCATGTATGTCTAGCAGGGCACTTGTAACTACAACATATGACAAAAAAATCCCTGTTGTTATGCTTTGATGGATGTCCCTTTGTTATTAATGGATATCTGATGTAGTGCACATTATTATAGTGCAAGCCTAATTTTCAGATTGCTTCATTTAGCATCACCAATATTCTCCACAAGAACATTGTCCCTATTTAAAATTATGGAAATGGTTCACATCTCTCAGAACAATTTCTCTTGCAACAATCTTTGAGATGAATTTAGATGTAGTGTGAAAATTAGAACATACTCGAATGTTCTTAACAACTCTAATGGTTGTACTAGGGGCCATGTTTAACAAACCAAATGTAATTTCTAACTTTTCACTATGGTGGCAGATAAATGATTCTTTTTTCTTCTATTCCACATCATTAAGTAAAAGTCGTGAATCTAGAAATACCCTACTGCCTTCATTTGCCAAGCCAATTTCTCCAATTTTGCATAGCTCTCCCATGTTTGTGGATGTGATCTATCTCCTACACAAAAAAGCATATACCATTGTATGCCCTTCAATCCAACTACATGCAAGTATCTTTTTAATTCCTCTATCTTTCATCAATCTTTTTACTATTTTAACCTCACCACAACTTCCTGCTTGTGCACATTTGTTTTAGAGAAGAACATAAGTTGCAGCATTTTTAGGATCCAACTAAAAAAGTAGTGTTGTCAGAATACTCAGCCTACATTCAAATTTTGAATTCTGGGAAATTATATACATTAAATAGATTGATGGTTGTTTGGATAGTGAAATTATTAGCTCTCTTATAAATTAACTGAAATATCTTTTCTTGAAATATCTAGAAGGATTATTTTAATTAAAGAGGATTTTGTGGTTATTTTTGTAACAATGACTTTACAGTGCAACTAGCTTGCTATTTTCATTCAAGATACAAGTCATCAAAGTCAAGCACATACCAAGAAGATGGTACTCTACTTCAAACCCTCAACCTCACTTAGTTTAGTATGCTTACATGGGGATATTAAGGAAGTTGCTAAACAATTAATATATATAATTTGTTGTTTGTGAAGGAGAATCCTATGAGATCCAATATGGCAGTGGATCAATATCCAATTTCTTAAGTAAAGATGATGTCACCGTTGGGAAACTTGTTGTGAAACATCAGGTTAGTAATTTTTGGATGTTAAGGCTTCCAATTTGGATATCAAAGATCTTTTCTCATCAACTTAATTTGGAATTTATGTATAATTAACGGATTCTTTTATGGTGTAGGTATTTACTGAGACAACACATGAACTAGGGTTGACATTTTTTTTGGATCGGTAAGGATTCTTAGAGCATCATAATATATTAGTATTAATAAAAACATTTTTATAGATTACAAAAAAGGTCCTTCCTGGACAAAAAGATAACATAACAGATCATTTTAACTAAGAGCCTTGAACAGAGCTACAGATCTAAAAGGTCCTTTCTAGCCAAATAGGAAACCAAAGTTATAGCGAAGCCAAAAACTTAAAATAGAAAGAGTGGTGTAGACACTAAAAATTGTCTAGGTCTTGTTTACACATGACCTTGTATGTCTTTGCCCTGGGTCCTAGTTACACAACACATTGTCAACATGACCTTGTATATGTCCCCTAGGTCCTAGTTCATCCTAGTTAATCTAACTTCATCCCACTCACAAATCCCATTTATCCCTAGGTCCTAGTTTATCCCATCTTAATCATCTTCCTGATTAATTAAATAAACCCACTTTATTTGATTAATCCCACTTGATCACATTCCAATTAACTAAATAAATCCTGTTTGTTTAGTTAATAATCTCCCTTCACATGTCTCACATAATTCAAATTGAAAATTTGAATTATTCCCTCACCTCTCATCACATTGTGACACATGCCGCATGTCTCTATCTTCCACTTAATATGCCTTCACATGTCAATCTAATTCAAATATTTTGAATTAGATTCCCTTTTATTCTCCATCACACACTTGTCATGTGACTACAATCCCTCTTTGAGTGGGAAGCCCTAACCCAACCCTAATTGATCTTGACCATCCATATCCTCCAACATAACTCTCAATCACAACCATTCAATCCAGTCAGCCATATCCTATAAACCTAGCCTCCTCTAAGCCATTTGCATCGAATCTTCTTTTAGTATCCTTGCTCTGCTGAAATTTCTATACAATCTTCTATCTTCCATCTTTTCATCCATCATCTATCATCTTCATCTTTGTGTTATGCTGCTGAATCGAGCAATCAACATTCATCTCTTTGGGTAAAGCTTGAATGTTCATGGGTGCGGCATTCTTCACCTTATCAATGGATCATGAGTCGATATGAGGTTTGCATTTTCTTAGTTTGCATCTGTTATCATTTTCTTCATATCAATTTTCCATGATTTCATTTGGCACATCCGGTGGGACTCCCAAGTCCTGATTCTACTAACTTTTGATGGTTTTTGCATGAGTTTTCCATGAAAATCATTTGTTACAGGTATCAGCACCTTTTTTCTCTGTATTAGCACCATTCTCCTCTATATTGGTGCCATTTTCCTTTGTATTGGCACTATTTTCCTTTGTAGTGGCACCATTTCTCTCTGTATTGGTGCTATTTTTGCAAAAACTTCAAACTGGCATAACTTCCTCATATGGTGGAAAAATTTTACAAACAAACACTCGTTGGAAAGATGAGAGGATGAACTTCACAATGGAATTGTTTTTATCAGGTGATTGTATCATTTTACCATCTTTTTTTATCATTCAAAGTCAAACTAGCTTTTAAACTTCAATCAAGCATATCTAGAGCATTTCTTATCATATTTCAAAAAAAAAAATTTAAAAGTGCATAGAATTTCATATAGAATTTGTTCATGCAACTTATTTTTCTGTATCAGTCCAGTTTCATCAATTTTTATCATATTTTATCTTTTTCGCGTAACGGTCCTCTTGGCTAGTTTACTTGCTTCTTTCTTGCTTTGGTGGCTTGTAGGTGACCTCAAGGAGCTGGAGCAGTGTTCACATCAGAATCTACAGTAGCTTGGATAGAAAAATAATTAGGTGCATTCCCTCTAATCTTTCACATATCTTAATCATTGTTTATCTCATATTTGGACTTTGGGCTTAAAATGAATATTGCTTTAGCAATCACACATCTTGACTTTGGGTTAAACAAGAACAAGTGTCTTTATTGCTTGGTGAAGTTGCATGTGATTAGTGGTGTGTATGTTCTTCTCATGCACTTCGTACGATCTTGAGAATCAAAAACACCTCTTATCCATTCATATTCACACCTCACATTTCATTTTCTAAGGGTTAATTTACAAGTGCGGGTGTGAATCAAGTGTGCGTGTGTATGCTCTCTCCTCACACCACAAGGTGATCTTGGAGATCAAAAACACCTCACTTGATTTTATTTTGTTTACCCTTTCCTAGGAGGCCTACTAGGGGATTTCATCACCCCTAGGGATGACCTCATTCAAGGCTAAATCAAAAGACACCCTCATTGAGAGTGGGAATCTTCTAACTCTTGGCTAAGGCCCAAAGAACTTTATACCTTTGGGAAGTGAAGGTGAAGGGTGGATTACCCCTTTCTCCTAGCTATGTGGAAGGATTTCACTTTTAATTCCATAGTCAACCTTGTGCAATAGATAGCCTAAGACCTAATTGGCCATACCCCACTTGACTAGTCATAGGGCTTGTTGATGTGTCTTCCACGTGTGCTTGTTTAATCATCATTACATTTCATTTTTAAAATCCAAAATTCCTTGTGTCTTGCGTGAGTGAATCATGTTTGTACATGTGTGATCATTTGATTGAAACATTGCTGAATCAAGCTAAACACCAAGCACATAAAGATAAGTCATTCAACTCATTCTTCCAACACATTCAAATCTAATCACATTCATCCTAATCACTCAATTTTAGTCATTTCATCCCTAATCATATCGACGTCATCATCCCAACAAATCAACATCATCCTAATCATCCCTAATCATTCCATATCAAACCCTAATCATATCCAAGTCATCATCCCATCACATCAACATCATCCTAGTTATTACACATCATCTAATCATTCCAAGACAAATCACATCCCAACTACTTTCATCCCAATCCAAATCCAAATCAACCCAATCAAAAATCAAGACCTTAGTTGATCATCATCACCTGTTATCCAAACTTGCTTGAGATCATTAGTCTATCTTAAGTAAGTCAACCAATCAAATTAATCCAATCAACCCTCTATTACTTAAGTGTCATTAGTCTACCTTAAATATAGAGAATCAATCCAATCAACCCTCTTACTTGAGATCATTAGTCTATCTCAAGCATAGAGATCCATCCATAAAAAAAAAAACAAATCAAATCATCCTAAGAATTTACACATCATCCACATCATTAAATCTTCATCCAAATCAGTCCACATATACCACTTGTAATCATGGATAGGGCATTTCTAAGCAACACCTATGAGAATGATCCTTATGGTACCAAAAGAATGCTTAATCAAATTCATCAACTTAGCTAACTATATACAAAAGAAGAAGACCCTATGTCATCACAACATCAACAATTCCCACAACATCAAGTCCTAGGTCAATATCAAACTAATCCACCCACTTATCACATTCCTTCCACATCACCTTATCCAACATCTTTCCATAACAATGCCACATCCATACCACAAATCACCCTCACTATTCCTAGCAACACCCCAAACGCAAGTACTTCCATAAGTCTACCATCCAATGATTCTAACTCCATTGCCATCATATCCCAACTACTTTCTCAACAAACTTCCAACATCACCCAATGTCCACAACAATCCACCTCACACAACCTTTCACCTACAAATCCTATCATGCCACCTCATCACCAAACCTATCCACATGGCAATCAAACGTCCTTACAAGAACCTAGGTCCATGTGTTGAACCCAGTAGCTCTGATACCATATGTAACATACCATCTCATATTACTTGGAATTACATAAACAATTTATGAAGAAAGTAATTGACCATGGTAAACATGAAAGAATTTGTTTTTAACATTTACATAATTACATTAAAATGCATATCTTTTCTGAATTTTTTTTCAACCTTGAAAATATAATATATTCAAAGATAAAAACATATTGAAAACACTTCACTTTACATTTTTAAATAATTTACACTTGGTGATATAAATAAGTTTACGTAAGTTTGACAATCATATGTCATAACATAAAGAGTACTACATCTAGAATCTTGATATATGTCACTCAAGTCTTGGTGAGTCTTCTGCTATAGACCTGGAGAGCATCATCCAAGTGCTTTACCTCCAACCAAAGACTGGTGGTCCCCCGCACACCTTCCTTCCTGGAAGTGGTCGTACCCTTCATGAAGAGTATAGACATAAAGAACCAATAGGTTTCCATCTGAGTTCTAGTGATGTGTCCTATGTAACTCAATTAAGCATACAACTCTAGACAATCTTCTAGCTAAGTATGATCATTATGACAGGTCACGCCATCTAGACATGGTGAACTGACTAATTTGCATGCAGAGACAAATGCATCACTTTGTCCAAAGTTTCTATATAATAGATGTTTGCAATAAACGTATGCATGTGTTCACACACCTCTAACTCGACTTGAAAACTATCTCATCCTACAATTTGATTTGTTTGACTAGCAACTCCAGACATGAATTATCTTGACTAAACTCAATTCCTAGTCAATCTAACTTACAATTTAATCCTCAATCTAGGATATATATGCAATATGTAAGTTTAATGATTTTAACTTTTCAAAGAGTCCCTAGTTGCATTCTTGCAAATATTAGGGTCTATGACTTCGTGTCATAGTACTCAAAGACTCAAAAATTAAGCACTCTTGTGCTATGTGTCAAATTTGACTCTATTAAGAAATCATAAAATTTATCAAAGTACTACATAGATTCTTTTCTAATTTATATTTTCCTATACTATGGTTTCTTGACCATTTACTGCCAACCATAACATACAATAGACTAAAACAAAATCATAACTAGCTTAAGAGTTTTTAGGTTTTCTAAATCCTTTTGGGTTGATTCTAGGGTTTTAACTTCTCTAATCCAATATATTATAATAAAAAGCTCTTGTTATCCAAAGAAAAGAATGTATAATACTATAACATGAATATAATATCCTCTAGTCTTCTCTACTTGAGCGTTGTTTGCACTCACATTTATTATATCATATAAAAACATATAACACGAGGTTTATCCTCTTCCAAAAAGATCTTAATGAGTACTGGCATTATTATATCTAATCTTTGAACTAAGTCTTTCAGCCTAGATAGATTTGAGTCTACAATAATAATATGATGTTTTAACCTCTTGGACTTCTCAAGTCCACTGACTTTTGATATTGAAAAGGTTAAGAACTAATGTTTAAAATCCAATGTTTATCATGATAATGCTTATCATTGTTGTTGAATGCGTAAGTGATATTATATCACTATACAAAGATGGTCTTAATGATTTTAATATCATTTATTTATAATCTAAAATAAATAAATATCAATTCCAAAATCTTTTGATTTCAAACAATAGAACATACCATTATCTCACTATGAAGCATAAACCTATCTCTATCTTGAACTTTCTACAACCTTTACTCCTCACAGATCCTAGGTTTACAACAAAGTTCTCATGAAGTTTAGACTCAACGCCTTATAAATATAACTTTGACTAGTTTCAACACTATGTCTATGAAAGAATATGTGTCCACAAAATCATGTTCTCAAAAGAGAAAACATAACTTAGTCTCTTCTTTGTATTCACATAGCAGCTATCTACTCATAACAATGTTTGACAGTTGTTGGAAAACTAAATTCACCCAAATAAATAAACTTGGAAGGCAATTTACTAGTAAACTGAAGTCTCTAAATAACCAAAGCTAAATATATCATTTACATATTTCCTATTCCTATCAAACAACTCAGTTATCTATGGGTTCGATGATACAACACTAAAGCATAAAAAAAGATATTACACAATATTCTCATTGATAGAAAAATCATTCGAAGGTTTACAAACTGTGGTTTCAACTATTATTCGAAGACTACATAGTATTTCCATTGATGACAATAACATTATAATTTTTACAAAGTGTGGTTTCAACTAAACAAGTTTATTTCTCTTCTTCCTATGAAGCTATGTCTACATGGTTATTATGATGATCTAAGAAATTTGTTCTGTATAACATTAAATACTCTCTGCTATACATAAATATATGTGCATTTGAAAGATTCTACTGAATTCAAATATTGCATTATAAGAATTAAATAATTAAATAGATGAGATAACCTTACCTCCACTACCCGAGTTGTCTTAATCTTTTACTATGTTCTCTTTCTTCTCCATAGATACTCAATAACCACAAATCTCTATGTTTTCAAATCAAAATTGATAAATTCACATATATCTTCATGTTCCTTCGCATAGCATCATAAAAGACTTAATTCCACTCTATCCCCTATGGTTAACTTGCTAGTAACAAGCCTATAAAATCTCTCTATGGTGGCATGTAGATAATGAAGAGGTTAATGGTCATTAAAGACCACTACACAAACAGTTCAAATGCTCTTCCATGCTCTCCAAGCCATCATGGAGTGAACGAAATAAGTGTCTATAAGTTCACGTAGGTAATTGGCATTAAATATGCATCTTGACCATGTACCTTCTAAAATTCAACGTCTACCAAGTATAAATTATACTTATTGTTGTGTGGTTACACAACACACCCCATTTTGACTTGGCAAAACAGGGACCCAACTTTCCTGGCTTGTTTTGTGCTTTCTGGCGGTCTGGTAAAAGTAAATCATGCAAATCATCATGCATGGAAAGGCTAGGTAAGTCATCATCATGAGGTTAGTTTGTCAAGATTTATATTTTGTTCCAGTGACCTCATATTCAGAAAGAGCATCAAATTTCATGCAGGTTTGCCTTTTGTATCACCCTGATATTCGTTAAGGTGTGAAAGTTATGAGCGGTCAAAGTTTGAGTCAAACCTGATATTGCTAGGGGAGGATCATATTTCATAACATCCGTCATATTACAGAAGGTCACCCTGATCTAATTTATCACCCGATAAATCATGTGGTCCAAATATCTGAACGTCAAATTTAGGTGATAGTAACCTTTACTCGTCGATAGCCTTATGCATTTCACGAGGATCATATTTTTCAATGTAACCCGATATTTCGTAATATCATCCTACTGCAAAATATCCCCCTAATCCAATGTCCTGATGACGTCATTCAGGTCTGATAGACAAAGGAATGAACATGACGATGACGTCATGATACCTTGCTGATACACTGAGCGAATATCAGGATGATGTCATCCCGATATTCTGAAAGAGAGACATGTAAGTTTGTCTAGTCATCATCATCTTTGAAACATCACCCAATATATCAAGATATCCTCCTGATGTACTAAACATAACCAAAGGGTGTGCTCGTCACCCCGATCTTGTCGACGATAGTTATTCCTCTCAAGGAGGATGATCACATTAAACTTAGAACGATATTTGTGAATATCCTCCTATCATTTGAATATCATCCTGTTTTGCGAATATCACCCTGCTCCGATTGCCGCCATTATCATTTAATGCACGCAGACATGGTAGGTAGTTCCCGCCGATCACAAGACCCAATGGAACAGCTAGCGAAATCTTGACTTTCCGTGCGGAAAATTAGTGAATAAGATCCAATCTGTTAGGGTTTTCCCTAAATTCACCTTAAGTGCATGGTTAAAAGGTGAATTCACCGTCATTTCATTTTTACCTTGTGATAAATTTGTTTTACAAAGCACCAGCTTCCATATCCTCATACAGGCGATCGTTGTACGAATTGAGCTTACAGACAGAAGAAAGTGTGTGATCATCAGCAGAATTAAGTGCATTTTTAGAAGTACACTGGTATAAAAGGAAATTTGCATATCCAGGTAAGTAAATGAAACCCTCATCCTGTTGTTTCTGTAATAGTCAAGTATGGGTTGTTAATCTGAAGTTCTGGTTTATGCATCCACATGATTAAGTAATGTTGAATAGATACAGTAGGCATGATGATTAGTAAAGTTAATTGTAATTTGCATGCATGTGTAAACCCATTGTAAGACAAGATTTTGTCAATTGCAGGCACCCATGGCTGATAAGAGGTTGGCTAAGTGTGAGGCTAAATTCAGTAAGCCTATGTTCTCCTCTCAGAGGGGCGTCCTGTTTAAATATGGTGCAATTACAGATACCCATCAAGGGAGTACCAATTTGGAGGCCTGGTCAGCTAGGCTGAATGATGAGAAGAACAAGAGTTCTGTGCTGGATGTCGTATTCGTGTCCGGGATGTGGAATGCCACCGGTTTCCCGTACTCTATGGAGTCTCCGAAGCTGGTCATCGAGTGTACCAAGAACTATAATCCAGAGACCAGGCAGGTCATGAAACATGGAAGGATATATGTAGACCTGTCCATCAAGGGTCTCTCCCAGACGTTTGGACTACCATTGGGCAGGAAGGTCAAAAGTATAGACCTGAAGAAATCAGAGAAAGAGTATGAAAACAACAAGAAATAGGCTAGGAAGAATATGTATCAATGGAGGGCTGAGAACAGTACATATCCTGCAGCCGCCAAACTTCCTGTGCACCTATTCAAATATGATTTTGCTGATGAGTATCAATACATGATTGCACTACTGAGCAGAGTGACAGGCCAGCCTGATGCTGCTAGTTTTAGAGACTGGATGTATGGTGTAATTACAATGTGTTTGTATTCAGATATCAAGCCACTATGGGGCCAGCTAATAAGTGATGCTCTGCATGAGCAGCTGATAAACCTAGGAGGTTCAAATTGTGCTTTCTATATGACATCATACATCGTCTACTCCTGTGCTTATAAAGGCACATTTGATGCACTGGTTACAGATGGGAAAGTCACAGGAACAGTCAATGCTGTGCATATCTGGGATCATCATCCCCAGTTACAAAGAGCCAACTACCTCCAAGACTACAAACTAGTAAATGATGCATTCTCTATGCATCTGGTGAGGACCATGGAGGAGGATAGAACAAAGAGATTGAGCATGGAAGCTCAAGAGATAATTTATAGGCATGGAGCCTGGTATCTACAATTTGAAACATTTTCTTACATGAGGATTGAGGGTTTTGAAGGAAATCCCCTCATGCTGCCAAGGTATCCCACTGATGCAGTGATACTGATGGAATTCATCAGGCAGAGCTCTACAATGATAAAAACATATAAAAATGCAAAGAAGATGCCACCAATTTTGTTTCCACTCACCATTGGCTGGTACATGTGCCTAGATTAAGAGCACATAAAGAAAGTGATGGTCACCCTGAATAAAATGAAACTGCGGCCTTTTCCACTGACAAGACCATATGATCCTTATGGCAGGATGCAGAAAATAATAGGAAAGCCTATTCATCAGAGGCACCTAGAAGACTTCTGGGCTGATTGTGAAGATGAAGTAGAAGCAAGAAGAAGAAGGTATCAAAGGCTAACTTTGAATCAAATCAGAACCTTTGATTGCATCCCCATCCCCCAACAATTGAAGAAAGATGATGGCAGGACAATTGCAGATGAGTATGAGCAGAAGAAAATATATAATGATACCATCTCTGCACCTGACCTCACCATACAGGAGGATATATCCGTGGACCCCTTCATTGCCAGGACCATACAGCTAACCCAAGCATGGGTTGATGAACAGATAGAGGCCATGAAGAAGAAAGGTGTTGCCATTACGGTGGACAACAAAAAGAAAGGACAGGATATTCCTGGGGAGGAGTATGATGACTTCATAAATGAGAAGAGGAAGTCTAAGGGAGATAGGCTCCCTCCACAACAACAACAGAGCACAAGACCCTCAAAGGGCAAGAAAGTAGATAATGAACCCAAAGGGGTTATTATTGAAAGGGCAGTATTTGTAGCTGAGGAGGCAGCAGCATCAGGATCAGGATCTAGATCAGGATCTGCATCACCTCCAAGGACAAGAAAAGGAAAATCCAAGAAGAGTAAGATAGCAGAGGCTAGAATTACTGAGACCCTAGAAGAGGGTCAATCCTCAAGGAAACCAGATGAAGAGGATATCCTCATGGAGGAAGAGCATGAGGAAGAAGAGGCCCCTTTATTATTCAAGAGGAAGAGGAGAGCTCCACAGGTGGTGGTATCTACCCCAATTAAGAAACAAAGAACCTCCATGAGAGGTGAAATAAGACAATCCCCTACATTGTTGCAAGGGGCAGGTAGTGAAGTGCATAGGGAACTTCAGCACAATGTTCCACTTCCTACCATCGTCAAGTTCAAGACTGAGCTTGCAGAAGAACAGATGAAAGATACCTCCCAGACACATGGAGAAGGTCACATCTAACTAGACAAGACAATAAATTTGTCTGATGATGAGGTTGTGAAGGAAGTGGCTTCACAAAAGATGGAAACCCTTGCTGCAGGGACTCACATGACCCCTCACAAGACTCCACCAGTTCAAACTATACTGGAGGAGATAAAGCAAGTGGAAACTGAGAAAGAAAAGAGCCTAGAGTAGATAGCCCAAGAAATGGGGTTAGATACACTGATTGCAGAGGTGACAAATCCTGCAGTGATAGACTTAATAGAGAAACAGAATGTGAATCCTAAACATCCAGCAGGATTGAACCTGACAAAGGGCAACCTGCAGAAGAAGTGAAGATGGCAGAACCAGAAGGCCATACTTTTGAGATGAGCCAAAAGGATGCATCAGCAGAACCTATTATAGTAGAGGTTCAAGAAAAGAAGGTTGATGAGAAAGATATGGTAGAGGATCCTGCTGCTAAGGTTCAAGAAGTAAACGGTATAGGTGCAGAACAAATCGTGGTTACAGAACCAACATCAGCACTTAAGGAGACTTCCCAAGTATCCACAATTGAGAATGTTCCTCAACAGGAGGAAAAGTTGAAAGTGGATGAGGTGATAACAGAAAAGGATCATGATCATCATGATCAACAGATAGATACATCACAAGATCCTCCACCTCAGGAAGATGCTCCTCCAGAGAAAGAAGTTCCTCTACAGGAGGATGTGCCACAGGATCAACAACAAAGTGAGCATCATGAAGAAGAACTAAGGAAATCACCTTCTCCATCACATCTGCTGACAGAAACGGGAGATATAGGTGAACATCATGATGATGCGGGAAAACATGATCAGGTACCTCCGTGGTTGGAGAAAGAGGTAAATGCAGAGGAAGAATTTGATGTCTCCACCTTATTCTTTGAGAATATAATAAAACCTAAGAGGAAAGCCAGAATGACTTCAGCCATCAAAAGAGATCCAACGACTGGGAGGAGGACTGCACAAATTGTAGTACCTACTGTAGAGAAAGAAAAAGGTAAAATTACCTTCGACGAGTTTCAAATCAGCACAGTGGACTTAGGGTTTGCCAATGAAGACCAAGAAGTTCAAGAAGGCAAAGATATTATTGATTCTTTAATTCAGAAAGTGAAAAGAGAGAAAGAGAAAAATAAGCAACATAAAGAGCACATTGCTCAGTTACATGCCTACATAGGGAGGCTAATTAATCCTGATGATACTTCAACTGAACATGCAGTCCCATTGACTGCTATTTCTCAAGAGGAGGTGAATAAATTAGATCTCATGAAGCATGAGGCAGCTGTATTGAAGAAATGGATGTTATCCATATTGGATACTGCAGAGGAAATAGTAAAGGCCTCTTTGAAGAGGTGGAACACTCTCATCAACTCTAGGACTAAGGTAGACAAATTGCAGATGCATACAGGAAAGAGGTCTTACAAATTGGAAAAAGTATTAGATATCTTGGGAGAGATAAGGAGGATAAATCCTCAGCTTCTCATCAATAAATAGGTACTAAACAGTAATACTACCTTATTGGTTGACATATGGTATAAGGACATTCAATTCGAATGTGGAGTGCTAAAGAGATGAAATAATAAACTGAGAGATATCAGCATGAAGTTGCATGATCTAATGTCTGTTGAGGCAGAAATGCTGGAGACACTAGAAGGAAAGATAGAAGGAAAAATAGAAAATCAGGATGAAGAGTTTGCCATCAAAGCTTTACATGGCAACTTCCAATCAGTAGCAGATGATCCACTTGTTCACTTGACAGAAGAAGTCATAGATAAAATAATGAGAATTAAAGTTAAGATGGAAAACTACAATGAGACACTGAGTAATAGGAAGAACAAGCTGGATAGTAGCAGACATAAATATGAGGCAAACAAGCATGCCATCATCAAAGCAAAGACTTAGGATGGCAGAGAAATAGAGAAAATTGTGCAGCTATATGAGCAGATCCGGAGCAGCATGCAACCTCATATGCGAGGTCATCATCATCATCATGATGAAAGTTCAGGAAGTGATGCACTTGGTGAAGAAGCACATGACTCTGATAAAGTAGATGATGATGCATCATAAAGTGAATATCAGCATCGGATACTTAATGAAAATAAGTTTTTTAGATAGTTGCCAGCTGGCAACTTGTGCCATTTTGTAAAGGTTGACATAGTCAAAGGAAATATTGACCGTAGATATGCATAGATGAATCAAGATTGCTGATCTTTTTGTAATGGATTCCTCACCTTATTCTATAAAAGGTGTAGGAATGCCTCATTTTGAACATTTGAAACTTAATTGAAATCTTACTGCTGAAATATTCAGGGCTTATTTCAAAGCTTTTTGTATACATCTATATCTTTGCATACCTAATGAATGAGAAGACTGTTGTGATTACAATTCATAGTAAATCTTGAGTAATCAGTGTGTGAATATTGGATATATGTGGTGATTTACTGCATCCTTTGGAGTGCATGTCTACTTCCATATGTTGTTTTCATACAATTCCTTTGAAGTTAACATCAATTGTATCTAGCTTTGGAATGTCCTGGTGAACATATGGTTTGGTTTTCTTCTCTTCATGACTGTATCTGATGTACATGTGGTTCAATAGCTGAAGGTTCAACATTAATTTGAAATATTTCTTTCAATTTCTTTAAATTTTAGAGCATTTCACCATCATAGTTGCAAATAACTGATAATCTTAAGCAAATAATGCAAATATGTGGACATCTTGTAGATAATTGAAAACATTTAGCATATTTGAAACTAAAGCATGCATTATTGATGAATCTCAAGAAAATATTTGAGTATTACTGTATCATTTGATCAAACAACTGTGTAAAATGAACTCTCTATGAAGAATCTTTGCAGATAATGATGTCATGATGATGAACTCAACGTAAGGCCCCAAAATGGAAACAGCAACACACATCAACCTTTGAGTAACGTCAGACGATTAAGACCTAATCACCGGAGACTTGGGATCATGAATTCTCTGAATTCATCGTATCTTTCAAGATGAATAAAGGTTAATGTGTACTTTTATTCTATGCTTGTTTATGACTAACATCATGACCAACACTTATACATCACATTAAATACATGAATATATATATCAACATAATATTTGAATATACAACATATTCTAATGTTATTTTTATCACTCGACAAGATATGTGAATGGGGTCGAGGTATTATCCCCCTCTTAGTATTGTATAAACACCAAAATAAATAGGTTATCATAATGGAATTTCAATCAGAAATTATCAATAATGAAATAGTTTAACCACTAATAAATATATTCTCTTGAATATAATCTATATTCATACCATAAGAGAACTAACAACTATCCACCATTCCTTGCTGATGGTCAAAATTTCCTGACTAAGTTCTTGATAGAACCTATGCTAATGGATCTTGATGACAAATCAACGACTGTTGAGTTGAAACCAAACTTAGACCAAATGGGTCGAACATGACTTACCGAAATTGACAAGGGTTCACTAAATTGTGAAAGCTTGATACTTCGATGGAAACATCCTACTCTTATCCATATGTCTATTCTCTTCTCTTTGATGATGCTCTCCCTCTCTTTTCTCAGAGGATGGAAAGCTCATTTCTTGATTACAACTTGCATTCACCAAACTAGGATTAGTGTATTGTTAGTCAATTCATAAACCTTATGAAATCATAAGAGCTTATAATCACATCCCTAAATTATATTCATATGACATAAACTCATGATATCATTGATTTATCCTGACATTTCCACTTAATTTCAAATCATTAAATCATGCTAAATCAACTACTAATTACATGCAAGTAAAAAGTAAAACATAGTTAAAATTTGGGGTGTGACACATAGTCTCTTCCCTGTTGGGCTTCAACCAAAGATGTAGCCTACTTTGATAGCATATTGATGGTGCCACAGGCCACCTACAGTGCCAAGATGATCCTAACCTCACCATCCATAGTCATTGGAAGCAATTAGTAGTTGCAAATAGCACACTATTCAACCCACATATGTTGCTATAGGTAATCAACAAGCATGTCTTCCATTTTAAGTTTCCACAACTCAAAATTGGTGTCGTTAAACTTCTCCACCTCTACTATTCTGGATGTGCCTGCCATCTCCTTCCTGTAACAAGGTTACATAATACTCTGCACAGGCTCCCACTCAATCTAAGATCAGCTCAAAAAACTCCTACCCAACAACTAGGACCAAAGGTGATCAAGCTCTGATACCAACTGAAAGGAAGCAAGGTGTGTGGAAAACACTTCCTACACTAATCTAATGAGGGGTGATGTATGTAAATTCTTTGTAAACCTTTACAATTACAATGATGTTAACAAAACATCAGAGATATTACAACAATACACACACAGAGAGAATGTAGACAGAGAGAGAGAGAGAGAGAGAGGATATAATATGGGGAAAACCCTTTCAAGTGAAAAACCCCACTCCAAAACTTACACAATGTATTATCAAAATAAAGAATGTTTACAACACACTTGCAATGAAAGTCTTCCAGGAGTCTTTGACACTCGTATCTGGAGATAATCTGATAGCATAATACTACCTATCAATAACACTATGCATCTCCCATCTAAGCACCTGTTTTTATAGAGTTTACAAGGCAAAATAGGAACCTTCTAGAGATGGGCATCCATCTTGGCCTCATGGCCCAAAACCCATGCCTAAGGACACTTGTCCAACATAACAACATGGGTTTTACACTTGTCACAACACCACATCCTAATGTGGGCACCTAGTCCTAAGATAGGCTATGACAGATGCTCTTACGCACCTTACAACTATCACAGAATCTGTCATACATGACAGCTCTTACACTTGTAAGAGAATCTATCATAACTGCCTAAAAATAGCATATTCCTCTTACAACATGTCATAACCCACCTTGGGTGCCCAAAGATGCCTTCCTCAAATATGCTCTTCAACACATGTCTTCACCTATCATAGAATCTTCTATTCTTGACTCTTACGCGTCATAGAATCTGTCAAAGGAATCCATCATAACACTTACGCGTCATAACTCCTTACACACTACACAAGATGTCAACACATGGTAGAAAACCTCTACCACAATATGGGATGCCTATATCCACATTGGATGAGTTGACCATACTAGTCACATTCCAAGTGGAGTGACAACACATCATGCCACTTCACACTAAATGACAAAATAGGGTGTGCAACATAAATTACAACATAGGCAATTAAATAAATAAATAATCAAATAACCAATGCTAGAAATTACCAAGGTTGAGACACCTTAATTCCCAACATTCTCCCACTTTTCAAACACCTTGTAAGAGCCAATAGAAATAACAAGATTTAATTACTATAGGCCAAGAGGCCCATAGACTCCGAACACCATCTGAACTTGTCTGTGCCCACTGGTTTCATAAATGCATCTGTAACATTCTTCAAAGTGTCTATCTTCTCCAATATTACCTTCCCATCCTCTACCATATCTCACACAAAATGAAACTGTACATCAATATGCTTTGTTCTGGCATGAAAAGTTGGATTCTTTGCTAAACAAATCGCACTCTGACTGTCACAACAAATAGTAATATGTCCTGCATCAACACCAATATTTGAACATAATCTCTTAATCCAAATGGCTTCCTTACAAGCATGAGTAGCTGCCATATACTCTGCTTCTGTCGTGGACAAAGTAACCATAGGTTATAGCTTACTTATCCAACTAATTGCACCACCCAACATAAAAAAACACAAGCACTGGTGGATCTCCTGCTGTCAATGTCACCCCCCAATCAAAATCCACATATCCACGGATACTCACAGAATGCAAAGGTCCTGTAGGATGACCATGATAACATAGGGAATACTCAGAAGTAACCCACAAATATCTAAACACTCTCTTCACTGCATCCCAATATACCCATCCAAGATTAGCCATAAATTGACTAAGGACTCCCACTACTTGGGCAATGTCTAGTCTAGTACAGACCATAGCATACATCAAGCTACCAACAGCACTAGCATAAGGTCTTCTACTCATGTCCTCCACCTCAGAAGGAAATTTTGCACAATAATTACTAGATAACTTGGTCCCCAAAGAAACAAGAACACACAATGGTCTGCAAGCTGCCATGTTGAATCTCTCCAACACGGCCTTCACATACTCACTTTAGCTTAACCAAAGTTTTTTGTTAGCTCTGTTTCTTCTGATTTCTATTCCCATAATGTACCTGGCTTCCCCTAAGTTTTTCATCTCAAATTGTGCTGAAAACTAAGACTTCAAATCAGAAATCATATTTTTACCATTCCTAATTAACAACATATCGTCAACATACAATACAATAATGAGAATACAATCATTGTCAAATTTGTAATACACACAATGATCTGATTTTGATCTCGATAATCCAATTGACAACACAAAGGCATCAAATTTCATATACCACATCCTAGGAGATTGCTTCAAACCATACAAAGACTTCTTTAACTTGCAAACCAAATTTTCTTTACCTTTCTCTATGTAATGCTCTAGCTGTGACATGTAAATCTCTTCCTCCAAGTCACCATGAAGGAATGTTGTCTTCAAATCCATTTGCTCCACTTCTAAGTCATAAGCTGCTGCATGAGATAACAGGAACTGAATGGATGTCATCTTTGCAACGAGATAGAAAATTTCACCATAATCAATTCCCTCCACTTGTGAATACCCCTTCGCAACCAATCTAGCCTTGTACTTCTCAACACTGCCATCTGCACCAAATTTCTTCTTGAACACCCATTTACAGCTAATAGATTTCAGTCCTTCAGAAAAAGGTACCAAGTCCCAAGTTTTGTTTTTCTCTAAAGAAGCCATCTCATCTTCCATGGCCTCCTTCTAGGAACTTGCATCTTTCATGCCCATAGCCTCTGTCACAATTCTAGGCTCATTAGTGTTAGTAATCAAGGCAAAAGCACAACTAGAATCTAGCAATGAATAACCAAACCTATCAGGTTGCTTCCTTGTTTGTGTAGACCTCCTCAAAGGCTAAGGTTGAGGTTCTACTTCTTCTGAGCTTTCAGAGCTACTAGAGCTCTCCTCATCTTTAGGTCTCACAAGGTCTTTCAGTTTAGTCTTCTCAGGGGTAGGAGGAAACTGAACCACATCCTCTTTCTTTTCTTTCTCTTCTAGTTGTAGAACAACATGAGAAGGTGTTAGCTCTCTGAAAATAACACTTCTGCTATACAACACTTTCTCAGCCATGGGATCCCAAAGCTTGTATTCTTTCACACCAACACCATAGCCAATGAAGATACACTTAATAGCCTTGTTCTCTAATTTTGACTTCTTCGCCCTAGGCACATGAGCATATGCCTCACAACCAAAAACACGAAGATGTCTTAACAAGGGATTCTTACCAAACCACACCTCCATAGGTGTCTTATCAACAAGAGCTGATGTAGGAGACCTGTTTACCAGGTAGCAAGCAATGGCTATAGCTTCAGCCCAAAACTTTTGTTTAAGGCTAGCATCACTAAGCATACTCCTAGCCCTCTCCATCAACATTTTGTTCATCCTCTATGCAACTCCATTTTGTTGAGGGGTGTATGGAGTTGTCTTATGTCTTTCAATACCATGTTCTTTACAGAACTTATCAAACTTTGTGAAACAAAACTCACCACTGTTATCAGTTCTCAAACACTTAATCTTTTTACCATCTAATTCTCAACAAAAGCTTTAAACTCTTTGAACTAACTAAAGACTTCATATTTTCTTCTGAGAAAATAAACCCATGTCCTTCTACTATAGTCATTAATGAATGAAACAAAATATACAGATTTAGAGATCAAAGGAACATTCACAGGACGGAACACATCAGAATGAATAAGATCCAACACACTAGAAGACTTATGAGAACTAGAGTAAAAATGAACACGGTTTTGCTTTCCATATATACAATGTTTGCAAAAGTTGAACTCGATATTACAATCATTTAACCCCTGGATGAGGTTTTTATTTTTCAAGGCTCTAAGACCTTTCTCACCAATGTGGCCAAGTCTCTTATGCCATAACATTGTCTTCTCAGCTGGAAGTTTCATTTCCAAAGCATGAGCACCCTTATGTACCCAAAATGCACTACCATCAAAAGTGGAAGCAATACATCTTTTAGCTATTGGTTCTGATTGTGAAGATGAAGTGACTAAAGCTCTTTTATTTGAAATAGAAGCACTATTGCACTATGTAGTACATGAATCCAACTGAAATAGAGTACCTCTCTGAGTACCCTTCGCAAGCATGATAACACCTCTAGTCATCTTGCATCCTCCACTAGAGAAGACAACATGCACACTTGCATCATCCAATTTACTTATAGAGAGTAGGTTTTGTGCTAATCCTGGGATGTGCTAAACCCCAGAGATCCCCTTTACTCATCCATTAGGGAATTGGATTGAGACTCTTCCACAGCCAACAATCTTCATATGAGAATCGTCACCAAGGTACACTCTTCCACCATTGAACTCTCCATACTTTGTAAACTAG
This sequence comes from Cunninghamia lanceolata, assembly GCA_027924645.1. Taxonomy (NCBI): domain Eukaryota; kingdom Viridiplantae; phylum Streptophyta; class Pinopsida; order Cupressales; family Cupressaceae; genus Cunninghamia; species Cunninghamia lanceolata. Next base: position 6,403,881 of record BSBN01000635.1, on the reverse strand, counting down.
TCTCAATGCAAGGTTATGTGAAAAGAGGCACCATAATCAATTAGTCACACATCATCAGATGCATGGGTGGCCAAGGCTGCAATGAAAGCATCACCATCATCTTGTGACTTGTCAGAATCTAAATCTGAGACATTCTTTTTCTTTTTCTTTTTCTCCTCTTTGCATTCCTTTCAGAAATGGCTAGATTTACCATAGTTCCAACAAAGGGCCTTGGACTTTCTAGGAGATTTAGATCTCCCACAGGATTTGGATCTGCCATTATCATATTTATTGTCCTTCTTTTTCTTCCCTTTCTCCTTGGGTCTTCCACGAACCACAAGAGCCTCTTTGGCTGACTCGGATGATTTTCTCCACATCTCTTCAGATAACAACAAAGACACCACTTCATCCATTTTGAAGGTGGATGTGGTACTCTCGATGGCCATTACGAGATGATCCCATGAGTCTAAAAAAGAACAATTCAAGGTCATACATCGATCCTCCTCCTCCATCTTCACACCAACGGATGTCAACTATGCAACTAGTATGTTAAAGGCATTCAGGTGATCTACAATGGACCCTCCATCCTCCATCCTCAAAGAATATAGCTTCTTCCTCAGGAATAGCTTGTTCACTAAGGACTTGGCCTAATAAACATCTTCCAGCTTCTTCCAAAGTTCTTTTGCAATCTTCTCATCATGGACATTTAACAAGACAAAGTCAGCTAGACAGAGTCTCACAAGACCCTTAGCCTTCTGGTCCTTGAGATCCCAATCATCTTGAGACATTGCCACTAGTTTTACACCTGAAATCGTTTCCCATAGGTCTCTATCAACAAGCATGTCTTCCATTTTAAGTTGCCACAACTCAAAATTGGTGTTGTTAAACTTCTCCACCTCTGCTCTTCTGGATATGCTTGCCATCTCCTTCCTGCAACAAGATTACAAAATACTCTGCATAGACTCCCACTCAATCTTTGATCAGCTCAAAAAACCCCTACCCAATAACTAGGACCAAAGGTGATCAAGCTCTGATACCAACTGAAAGGAAGCAAGGTGTGTGGAAAATGCTTCCTACACTAATCTAATGAGGGGTGATGTATGCAAATTCTTTTTAAACCTTTACATTTACAGTGATGTTAACACAACAACAAAGATATTGCAGTAATACACACACACAGAATGTAGACAGAAGAGAGAGAGAGAGAGAGAGGATATCACATGGGGAAAACCCTTTCAGGAGAAAAACCCCACACTCCAAAACATGCACAATGTATTATCAAAACAAAGAATGTTTACAACACACTTGCAATGCAAGTCTTCTAGGAGTCTTTGACACTCATATCTAGAGATAATCTAGTAGCATAATAGTACCTGTTAATAACAATATGCATCTCCCATCCAAGCACCATTTTTTATAGAGTTTACAAGGCAAAATAGGAACCTTCTAGAGATGGGCGCCCATCTTGGCCTCATGGCCCAAAACCCATGCCTAAGGACACTTGTCCAACATTACATGATGAATTTTATACTTGTCACATTACCCCATCCCAATGTGGATGCCTAGTCTCAAGATAGGCTATGATAGATGCTCTTATGTACCTTACAGCTGTTATAGAATCTGTCATACATGACAGCTTTTATAGTTGTAAGAGAATATGTCATAACTGCCTAAAAATAGCATATTCCTCTTACATGTCATAACCCACCTTGGACGCCCAAAGATGCCTTCCTCAAAGATGCTCTTTGACACATGTCTTCACCTATCATAGAATCTTCTATTCTCGACTCTTACACATCATAGAATCTGTCATAGGAATCCATCATAACACTTATGCATCATAACTCCTTACACAATGCACAAGATGCCAACACATGGCAGAAAACCTCTACCACAATATGGGATGCCTATATCCACATGGGATGAGTTGACCATCCTAGTCACATTCCAAGTGGAGTGACAACACATCATGCCACTTCACACTAAATGACAAAATAGGATGTGCAACATAAATTACAACATAGGCAATTAAATAAATAAATAATCAAATAAGCAATGCTAGGAATTACCAAGGTTGAGACACCTTAATTCCCAACATATATCACCCAGAAACACCTTACAACATTAGATAAATTAGCAGGGTGACACAAAAATAAAGGGCTCATGCCCACAAGCACACATCAACTATAATCACATGAACAAGGCTATAGTAAATTGGAATTTTCTATTTCCTTTTCAAAATAGTGATACATTCTTTTTATGAGACATCAATACACTAAATGCCCTATTTTTCCTTTGTTGCAGACAACCCTATAGAAACTCAACACCACTTCTGGCACCGGCACCCAATACAATATTGGTTTTAAATAACTTAGAACTCTACCTTTATATTTTAGGTTAGTAAACACACACATATATGTATATGAAGACAACAAAGGACTTCTAAAAATCATGGTCTACTCCTTTACCTATCAATGATGCCTCACTGACTACCATCATGTACTCATTCTATCTTTGGACCCATATTCAATCACACCTCCACTAATGTTCTGTTGAATGTCAAGAACACTGAGAGGGGGGTGAATCAATGTTCTAAAAGTCTTTTAATATACTTTAACTTTCAACCATTTTCCAAACTTAATTAAACAAAGGCGTAACATGCATATGAATAGCACCCATAAAAACATGACACATAGACACCAAGATTTTTACGTGGAAAACCCAAATTGGGAAAAACCATGAAGAGGATTAGCTCTCAAATACATATTGCAATCTTTTACGAATAATGATGTTCAGGCTTGGTCACTCCACAGACCTAGAACATGTTGGCTCACTACCATGAAGAACAACTAGGTCTAGCAGGCTCACTGCCTCAACCCTAAACCTAGCAAGATTACAATAAGGGTTGTTAAATCCCGAGGGTTGTTAAACCCTAATGGAGGCTCACTACCTTGATGAAGAAAGCTCACTGTAAAGCAAATTGTACATGAAAACTAAATACTACAAAAGCATCTGTCACTACGCCAAGGTGCAGTCATTTAGCAATCGAATTCTGAATCCCAAGTCTTCATCACTGCTGATCTTCTAACTTTGCTCTGCTATTCACATGCCCACATGAATCACTCTCGCTTAACACCCTTCACAACTAAAACTCATCACCTTTATATATCCACATCATGATTTAATCCACAATCAGGTCAGTATCCATGAGATAAAGCATGTACGTAGAAAGATGTGGCTTGTCGGCTTAATCCAATGCACTATATATTATGTGGATCCAAAACTTTTCCCAAACATGTTCATATAGGTTGGCTCTAATCATTTAATTACTTAGATGGATCCTTCAAACATTATCTCTTCTTCACACAATGATTTATCATACTAATCAGCCTATTCTTCAAGAGTATGCTTAACAGGTTTGTTGGAAAGAGACACTATATGGATTCATTATTGTTGTCATTGATGGCAACAAAGTTCATCCCACACATCCGTAGGACATGGTATGTCTATACCAGAAGTCAGAGTGAAGAATGTTGTGACTCGGTAAGCAAGAACAGAGCCTGTGGCGAGGTCTGACAGTCAGGTCCGGATCTCTCAGAGGAAGTATCTTGGTGAAGTGCAGATTTGGGAAAGTCAAGAGGACTACCTTGACTAATAAATTTCAAGGATTTAGCCTTCGATGATAGATGAAGAAAAAGATATGAATACATGAGTATCGGGTTCCTGATGGGCAGTGTGGACAGAGGAAGAACTGACTGGCAGAACATCAGACATTATTCCGGATGTGTTACTAATGATGGTAAAGGTTATTAAGGCATAAGTTATGTTTGGCCGACATGATTGATGACTTCTACACGTATATCCTTGATCCGCATTACTTGGTAAGCAAGGATTCAGCCGACAGATCAGAGTTTGTGGAAAAGATTGACTATTCAGGATGCCGACTAGAAAGGTGATGAAATCACTTGCACAGATATATATACAAGATGGATTTAGTTGTGAGAGGTGTCGTGGTTTTTAGAAATGTGTGAAGAAAAGCAGTAGATCAGAGTAAAAGCAGTAAGGAAGGTCCAGTATGTGAAAGGAGAGCAGCACAAAAGAAGAGGAAAGATGAAGTGCAGCAGATCAGTGTACTGAGCCTAATTGGAAATGAACTCTAGCATATGTAGATGCTCCTTATCAGTTCAAGTATTGTATTATACTCTTTATAAATTGTAGACAGTGTGTCTCTTGTAGGCAGTGTGCCTCTTGTGAGCAGTGTGCTCGGGCAGTGAGCCCTAATTGGCAAGTGCCATTTTGTATTTCCATTCTTCTAACAGAGAATACAATCTTGGGTTAATCACCCCGTGGTTTTCTCCCTTATTAGGGTTTCCACGTCAAAAATACTGTGTCATGTGTATTTCCATTTCATGGTTATGTTTACTTATTTGAATTAATGCTGCATTGATTAATAAGAAAGTTCAGAAAGCATAAATAATTAGAATAACTGATTCACCCCCCCTCTCAGTTATCAACAAGGTTCATCTGTTGACTTACAAATTTTACTGTAGATCTCAAAACACCTCCAAAATCATATCAAGAACTCTTCATACATTCCCAAACTTACCTTCAGAACTACAAGGCATTATATCATCTTGCGAAGAAATGCAGACCATCAGAACTCAGACTCTATCTCTATCAGGCTCTGTCAAACACTATGCCAATACTTAGCAGCTTGTAACTATCCTTCCAATGGACTTTAGATCTCCCAACTCTAGAATTAGACACTTCACATAAGTGTTTACAACATCTCAAAACCTCATAACAAAATGCTCACCTGCAAAGGAATGCAGACCATTGCACTATGCCCTATTCACTATTCTTGCTATATCTTCGCTTACTCGGACTTAGACATTTCTTCAAGGTGACTTCTGAAGGAAGTCAAGACTTAATCTTTGGAGTATGACACCACCGAACAATTACTAACATTATACCTAAACCGCATTACCAGATCATCATCTGCGGAAGCATACTATCCAACTTATTGTCCTCTACTTAGTCCATGTCCATACTTAGCCATTTTTTCCATCCAAACCTGTGATCTTCTAGAGTTCTGTCTCCCTGTCATGCTGAAGAGATCTCTGGGCCTTTTTGCCATCAATGACAACATACAAGTCCATACCGGAGCAGTGTCTCTTGCCAACATGTTCATCTATAACTTGTAGGAAAAACTTCACATCTTCCTCAATACAATCTCCTTTGTCATTCCAAAATTTTAGATCAAACACCCATGTGTCCTTGCTACTTATCCTACAACTTCAATATGATCTTTAGCTTCAAATGGAAAGTTTGGTTTTCCCCTAAACCTCCTTTTCCTTCTATTTATGCATCTGATATCCCCTCTAACTTCATCCTCAACAATTTCCTCTCAAATCGCTACTACACGCATTATGTTCTTCTCTATACCTCTCACTCTTGCTATCTCAATTTACTCCTTCACATCCTTCCTCCCTCTATCTTTCCCCTCTTTGATATTCTCTCTTCTACACGTACTTCTCTTCTATTCTCTACACTTGCAACAAGAAGAGAAAATCAAACCTAGTCGTTATGGAGTGGTGGCTTCCCTCTTTTCAAAGTATTAATTTCTCTCTTTCGACTTTGTACTCCCACACACCCTCCTTTTAGTTTTGATTCTACATCTCACACCCCCTTCTCTTCTTCATGCCACACTCTTCTAGAAACTTCCCCAAAAAATCCCACTCAAATTTCTCATGAGCACCAAAATAGATGCATTACTTGCCATAATAGCTAACCACCAATTTGATTTCAAATTAGGCACCCAAATCTTCAATTTGAGTGCTAAAATAGTTCTCTCTACCTAATGAAGAGAGAAGCTCAACAAAGTTTAAATGCACCAATATTCGTGTACTTACCTAGCTAGATGATAAATGCATTGAATGAATGAATAACTTTTAACATCCACAAGGCTAGAAATAGCCTATGGGACCACTAGCCTTGATGTTTTTATCTCCTGCATTTCAATCCTTTTCATGTTCAATGTGATGATGAGCTCCCCCAACTTCTCAATAGTTCCCTCACTGAATAAATTGTACCAAGAGGCAGCTATCAAGCTATTGGCATATTTGTCCCTGATGTCTCTAAAAGCCTCACACTCCATAATAAAGTGTTTTTCTAATTCCACTACCCCATTAGTACAAAAAAATACACAACCATTCTTCCCATGCTTCTTTAGGTATTTTCCACTACCTTGTTTCACATCAAAGTTGATGAGAGTTAGTTCTTAATTGAGTAATAAGAATCTTTTCTCTCCATGATTTACTAGCCCCTATGTACACTTTTTGTTGATGATCACATGTGAGGTTGAATTGATCAAGATAATATTTCTTCTTTCTCCCTAGCACTTCCCCCATATACGCTTGCAGAACTTATCCATAACAAAAACCTTTACCTTTTTGTTATTTGTGGGGCAAGCATTCAAGTAGATATTCCATTTGTTCATCCATTTGATGTTTTGTTTCATTCATGTCTTCTTTCTTTCGATTACGATGTTATTGAAAATAACTTTAGGCCATCTACATATTTCCATTTGATCAATTCATTTTAAATACGTTATGAGACGCACCATAGCAATTGTTTCAATAGGCACTGCCTCTATTTCACTTAGCAGTATATCATAAGGAACCAAACCTTTTATTTTAAACTTGCTTATGATCAAACACTTTTAGATTTTATCAATTTGTTTCCGCTTTGAATCTAAGGTGCTACAGCCCATAATTCGCACCCATAATGTACCACCAAAATCGCCAAGAGCCCAAAAAGAACCTAATTCATTTTCCAATCCCATAATCCTGCCTCTCTACATCTATTTTGAAGAGCATATAATGCTTTCCATCCTCCCGAAGTTCTCTTCTTTTTGTAACCCTCCCAACTAAGCTTGTTGTTGAAGTCAATCCTGAGGTATTTGTACTCAGTTACTTGTTCAAGAGTATTGCCTTCAAAGTAGAATTTATGTTGGCTTTGCTTCCTTTTGTTAGAGAAAATCATTTTGGTCTTGCTGGTATTGACTTGCATCCCCATTGCTCTGTAAAAATGTTCAAGGGCATACAACTACTCTTGCAACCCGTGAGCTGATTTAGCAATCAAAATAAAGTCGTCAACATATAAAAGAATCTTTATCACAAACTCTCCCAAATGGACACCATCCCCTCCTCGCATGTTTAGCCACTCTTCAAGTTTGTCAATATAATCCAAAAAGAGTAGGGTATAGTGGGAAGCCTTGCTTGACCTCAATGTCACTCTTGAAACTTTCTGAAATGCATACTAAAGTTTTAATTTTGACTCTGACCTCTTCATAGAACCTATCGACAGCCACTCTAAAATGTATAGGAATCCCAAGTTCTTCTATTCTACACCATAGTTTATCCCTGGGGACTGTGTCAAAAGCCTTTTTGAAGTCAACAAAACAACAAAATGCTTCTTCCCTTTCCCCCCCATACTTTTTCAATAGTGTGCCTCAAAGTGATTCCATGATCAACCATAGAGTGCTTAGGTCTAAAACTTTCTTTTCCTTTTGCTCTCTTTTCTTTTTCTTCCATTCACTTGTTGATTCTATTTTTGACCATGCTACAAAATAGTTTTTCCAACAAATGATTGATCATTATGGTCATGTAGTTGGAAGGATTTGTTAGCAAGAAATATAGAGGGATACTAGTCTAGAGATTCAGTCCTCAGTCAAGTCTTTGTAGTTAGTTTATACCTCAGTCAGGTAGCTAGAGATTGATAGTAAAACATAAAGAATAACAAAATAGAACATCACATATACATCATAATAAGATAACACACATCATCACCCAATACTGACAGACTCCATATATATCTATATATATCAACAGCAATCAAATGTATACATCCATTGTTCATCCTCTGACATAATTACATAAATGACTTCTATTTCATTGATTACATCAAAATATATCCTTATTCTTCTATCATGCTTACTTACTTACATTCTACTATATATATATACTATGTCTATTTCATCAAGGAATGTGTCTTCTGTCAGCTTCCAACCTTCGCATCATGTGCAATCTGCTCCAGTCGGCTCTATTCTCTATCAAGGAACCTACTAACATGATTATTAACATCACCACTCTTAAAAAGAGGTATCACTAGGTCGGTTGTCCAATCTCTTGGGAACCCTTGCTAGATGATGTTGTTGAAAATTCTCATAATGTGTGGTGCGAGAGTTCTCACTCCCCATTTTAGATACTCTGCTTGAAGCTCTCTCAAGTCCTTAATTTTTCCTACACCCAATTTCTTCATACCAGTCTCCACCTCTTGCAAGGTGAAAAGCTTTGTTGTGGTGTTGATCAAGGGAGGGATCTCAGCCTCTAATTCCTACTCATAAATTTGCCTTGCATAATCAAACCATTGATTAGCTGTAATGTTATTTTTAATTTGTTTCTTTCTTGATTGAAGTTTCTTCCAAAATCTAACTTTGGGTTATTCTTTCCTAGATAGATTAGCTCTTCTTGCCTTGTGTTCATGAACTCATCTTTTTTTCTTTTTTAAGACTTGCTTGTACAACTTTATATCCATCTTCTTCTTGCCTGGCTCTTTCAAAGTTTTCCTTTCCATTTTGCATTCCTCATCAAACCAAACATTTACCAGAAAATAATTTGTTTTTAATTTCTTGTTTTTTGCTCTTTTGCACTTCCCAAGTGCTCCTTGAATTACTTTTGTTAACTCATGATTGTTGAGGCTTTGAAAGCGAGTTTCCTCTTTCTTAATTAACCTCTCTGGCATTGCCTTGAAGATAATACAGTTTTCTTGTGTCAAAAGGATTCTTCCCTTTGAAGGTGATTGCCAAAGACATTGAGTTTTCCTCCCATGTTTCTTCTCTAGCCAAGATAACCTTAAGTAAATTGGGTTATGGTCTAAATTTAAGTCTCAAATATGCTCCCCAATCATAACTTCCTCTATCTAAATTCAATTAAAATTTGCGAGCAAAGTGCATAGTCAACAACACTTGCTCCATTGTAGGTATTGCAAGTGAAATTTCTAGATTTCTTCTATTTATCCAAACCATTGCAAATAATCAAATTGAAAGCACCACACAAAGTAAGCAATTCCTCCCCAAAATGGTTACCATCCTTGTTGTCTTCTGAACTTCTTGACCACTGGTGATTTCTTTCTTCCCTAAGACAAATAGGATTGTGATCCTCTTTGCAACATAAAATGCTAACTTGATCATTTGTTGTCCTAGCATTAAAATCTCCCACTAAAGGAACTTCTTTATGTTGAGAATACATTGCAATATCCTTTTTTAGAGCTACACATGAGTCCTCGCTATCTAACCCATTGTTTTTGTAAGTTTTTGAAACTTGTGGAGCAAAATACCATGCTATGATTCTTATGTGATTTTCTCTTTCTGATATTTTGAACCAAATATATTGCTTATTTGTATCTTCCCTTTCCAGTTGAATGTTACGCTAGAGCTCCCAAAACTAGTAACTAAATTCAAATTTAAACCATCGGTTGGAAGTTTTAAATTATGCAGGCAGATCGTACACATGATGCCCCTGCATCAATGCTCTGCCTCTATATGAATCAACTGTTACTTATCCCGAATAGTGTTGAAAGGTGACAATAGATGGCTATCCTCGGAGAGGCTTTATCTGATCTTTCGACTGCAATAATCCCTCCTAGTGAACATGAGACAAGCACTTGTTCAACGGTTGTCTACAGTGTGTATCCACATCTTGTCTGTTATGGGGACAAGTGTCACTAAATTCGCATATTTGCTACAGGGATAGTTTGCCAAAAATCCTTGATCAACCTAACTGAATAGTAAACCCTAAATCGGCGAGCTTTCTCTATCTTTGGAGATTGTGTCCACTTTATTTTCTACCAGTGTAAAGCTGACAAAACTAAATTTAAACTATGTAGACTTAACAATTTACCAACTTTATTAATTAGACTTTAAACAGTAACTTGACAATTTGATCTTAATTGACAAGAACATCAAAATTTAATTACTTGTTAACATCAGACCCTCCCCTATAGTTCCATGGCAGGAATTAATAAAGTAGAAATAAAATCTGAAAATATTTCTTACTTTTCATCATTAAAGGATAATGGAGAAAGATATATGTCAAATCATGGACAACTCATATTCATAAATAAATAGAAAGTGCGTTGTAAGACCATTTTTCCACCCACTCCAAAAACAAATGAAAACATGCCACAGATTTGACTTAGCTGTCTATGACTTAAAAATAAATTTGGCCATGTCCCTTTACCTTAATTTTTTTCTGCACGCCAGGGATCTCTGTAGTTAATAAGTCCCACTTCCAGAAATTGAGGTATCTTTGATATTAAAAAATAAGGCGTTTTCTTTTCATTGAAGACACTAGATATGCACTTTATTTAATAATGGAGTGTATGATAGTCCTTGAGTCATAATTTTTTTAAATGTAGTACTGATCTGTAGTAAGATAACCACCTTTACTGACATTGATAGATCATAAGGTGTTTCTGTTCAAATATTTCTTACAACTTTGTTTAAGAAATCTTTGTTTAAGATCATAAACTTAACATGAAATCCTTTCTGAGGATGGAATTCTGTCTATATTAGTAATGGTTAGAAGTTTAGCTGTGTCTTATATAATGGGATTTACAAGAACCAGTTGTTCCTTGGCCCTTGAAAAATCAAAGCCATACATAGCAATGATACTTCTCCAATTTGGGCATGTTGGGACAAATATTATTATTAAAGTTACTGTTAATGGAGGAATGAATCCATTTGTTTTAGAGGTGTACAGACATGCTGTTGCTACAGTGCTAATGGCTCCCTTTGCATTTATTTTTGAAAGGTAAGCCTTTTAACTTATCTTACAACAGCAAGCAATTATAAAATAATGACTGTATTTCAGAAATACTATTTCTTAAAGGTTTGAAGTTTCCCCACGTTAATGTTTCTGTGTGAGAGTTTGAATTCTTTTTATATTATTTTTTATGACAGCCTCTTGAATTGCACTGCAGGAAGAAGCAACCCAAGCTGACCCTTTCTTTTGTATGTCAATTTTTAATGTAGGAATGGTGGGGTTAGTATAATCTTTCTTGCACAAAGATTTTTTTTTCTTATTGCTATCAATATGTTTAAGGATGACGTTCAATCCGAAATAGTGTTCATGTGTATTTTGCAAGCCTGTATTTGGACAATATTCATACTATCTGGGCTTGAAATATACTTCTCCAACTTATACTGCAGCAATGATGACCTTGGTGCCTGTTATCACTTTTGTAATGGCTCCCATCTTAAGGTAATCATTAATTCCAAGCTAAATTCAAATATCTTTTAGATTACATTTGCATTTCGTTTAACTTAATCTCATATAGGTTGGCTGTGTATGTCAAGTTTATCTTTTGATGAAAAGATTATATGGTTAATTAGACTTAAATAAGTAGTTGGAGCTCGATGATTCTAATAAATATTTAGAAATTAAATAAGAATGATATGTGCACTTCGTTCTTAATTTGATGATGGAATATGGAGTTGAAAATAATCCTTAGTATTTAAAAAATAATGTTTTTATATGCTCATTGTCTTAGAATCATAATAGACTCAGAATTTCCTATGGATTAATTCTAAGTGACTTGGGGTCAGTCCCAAGCAATGTAGATATATTTGGTCAACATTGACACCAAAACCTTGTCAAAAATATGGTAGCACCGGATATCCAAACAAACTCCAAATCCAGTCTCAAAATACTAGATATCTATTTATAAAGAGTTAGATATATGGTTGGTACTAAAAAACTTAAGTTTGGTCAATATGGCTAACAATTTTATAGTGCTATTTTTTATCTAAATTGATGGATTTTGTAGAAGTCTTCTTTCAAATATAAAAAAATTCAAATTTTAAACTTAACTTCTTGTGATTTTTTTACTAATATTTATACCTTCATATCAAACACATTTTTTAAATTAATAATTTAGTGGGATTAAGGTATAAATCTCAAACCCCTCATATATGATGTATGACCCCCTTAATTTGTAGAGAGGAGAATTTCTAGAGGAGAATGTTTGATGAACAATGATCAATGACTTAAGTTGTGTTTTGCAAGGAAATTCTAACATACTCATATTTGGAGAAAAATTAGACCAGGCCTCAATTTGTTAGATTTGTTGACATCAATGGCTCATGTTGCACAATCCAACATTGGAGCATATCCTATGGTACACTCTAACTCAACTCCTAGGTCTAAGAGTAACTAATTTAGGGTGGTAGGCCAAGGAATGGCATTTTTTGTGGGTTCCATGGTGGTAGTTGCAAATATAAAGTGAAGGGGCAAGTGTCAATCAACCATTAGGTGAGCACTATCCCACTCACTATTAATAGGAACATTTTCCCTTGAGGCCTAGTCTTTTATCTTCTAGTCTTTTTTTATTTCAATATTTTGGTATCGAAGAGTAATGTCCTTTGTATTTTAGTTTCTTCTTCTAATATGAATATGCTTTTTCCAAATATTGATTATTTGAGTTTCTTGATTGGTTAATAAATAATTCAATTACTTTGATTGGTTTATTGATTTTTTTCTTTTATGTTGCTTGAGCAGTGGCATGGGAGGGTTGTTGCTAATACACAGGGTGGTTCTGCCATAAGGGGTTCTGGTTGTGTTCGGCGGGGGTTTAAAGCAGTTGTGTGGGTTTTTGTTGTAGTGTTGGAGGCTGGATCTCTATTCAGGATTCGATAGATAGTTTTTGTTTGGGGGTTGCGCCTTGGGCTCCCTCGGTGCTTTTTCCTCAGTGGGGCTTTGCATGGCCCTATCTGGAGGTTCTTTCTCGATGAAGGGTTTTTCCTTTAAAGCAGCGGTGGCTGGGGGAGTCTCCTCTTCTCTCATGCATGATCCTTTTGCCATTGGTTTGAACAGCACTGGTAAAGAAGAAAGCTCTTCATAATTTGGAGGCTTTAGGCCTTCAAAGGTTAATGGATGTCTTGCAAGGAGTGAGCACATGCATGTGCTTGTGATTCAACCTGATTCAGTGGAGGAAGACATCAATTATTTGAACAACCATGCTTTGATCTACAAGTTCATGGAGATTCAAGTCTCCCTCCCCTTTTTGGAATCGTGGGCTCATTGCACTTGGAACCCAAAGGGCAAAATGGAGGTGATGCTGGAAACCAATAGCTATTTTATGGTTGTTTTCTCAAGCATTTCAGAAAGGAACAAGGCTTTTGAAGGTGGGCCTTACTTCTATAATCAATTGGTTTGTTCATTAAACCATGGCATGTAGGGTTCAACCCTATGGAGGAGCTTCCTTCTAAGGTTCTTGTTTGGGTGCGTCTTCTATGGTTCCCACTAGAGTTTTGGATAAATGACATTTTCCACTCAGTTGCGATGTTGTTGGGCAAGCCAGTGGGCCCGTCATAGCAAACTATGGACAAAAAGGTAATCACTTTTGCCCGTGTTTGTATTGAAATTGATCTAAGAAAACCCTTACCAAATTCTATGGAAATTCAACTAGGATCTTCTTCTTGAATCCAATTGATTGATTATGAAACTCATCCATTATGTTGCTGGCTATGTCATGAATATGGCCATCTATAGCGGATGTGTCCTAAATCTAATCATATGGGATCTACAAGCAATGGGCCGACTTGTCCTACCCCTAATCAAGATAAAGGAAAAGCACCTATGATTGACAATAAAGAGGGGTTTATCTTGGTCAAAGCTCAAAACAAGGGAATAGAACAAAAGTGAACATTAAAGGATAGGCAAATGGATGAGGTGTTTAATAGATTTGATGTGTTGGAAGACTTGGATCTCTCTGAAGAGATCCCTGTAGGGATGCATCTTGGATAGGATCCTATGGGGATAGAACAATTAGTTGTGGTGCCAGATGGTAGTATTCCTGTTGGTATACAAGATGGAGACCCAGGTGCTTGAATGGACATGAATGGTCCCTTGATGAAATTCAGAGAGCTAGAGACTACTGGGTGCAAAGAAGTGACAAATTGCTCAAGTTTGGCCATCTTTGTAGCTTCTTTAGAAAAGGTGGTTTAGGATGAGGGTAAGAGTAAGGGAACCATGCATGCTTTAGGGATACAACAGAAGGTTCTCAAAAATGGTACTCATGAGAAGCTCCCCAAGGTGGGTAGAAAGAAAGATCAGGAAAAAGTGAGAATAACTAGACAAATGTTGGTTGAGGCCGGTTTGGTGAAAACCATTGATTCTCATTTCTCTCCTTCTCAGAAATAATAGTTCTCTCATGGAATGTCAGGGGTATGAATAGCATCCCTAGACAAAAGGCTATTCATGATTTGATCTGGTCTCACTCTCTAGATATCATCTTCATCCAAGAGACTAAGATGTTTGTGGAAGGTATGATGAGTTTGGCTTCTAGGCTTTGGGTGAGAGGTCAGTGTCAATGTGTTGGGGCACAAGGAATCTCTAAAGGAGTAGCTTGTCTCTGGGACCCTCGCAAAGTTGTTCCAATGTGGTGTATTTCTAGTAGATCTTCTTTGTCTATGGTTGCTTCTAGTTTCGAATCAGGTGAAGTTAATCTTCTTTCCAATATTTATGCTCTGACTAATCTCTCAGGAAAATCATTGCTTTGGTCACACATCAGGTTGGTTAGGTCTCTTTCTCCTTATCTTCCTTAGATCCTTGCTCTCTTTCTCCTTATCTTCCTTGGATCCTTGCTGGGGATTTCAATGTTGTTTCCTATTTAGAGGAGAAGGGGGGAGGTGTTGGCAGGTTAGAGGATTCTTCTAGGCTCCTAAGGAATAATATTAATATTTTGAACTTGGTGGACATAAAGCCTTATAATGTTCTATTTACTTGGAATAATAGGAGTTGGGGTGCTGATGCTATCTCTGAGAGGTTGGAAAGGTTCCTTGTGTCCATCTTTTGGGTGGGCGATAGTTGGACCACCAACTCTAAAATTCTTGATTGGAAAGGCTCGGATCATTAGTCAATTAAACTTTCAACATCTTTTTTCACAACTTCTAAAAATCACTCGTTCAAGTTCCAACTTATGTGGCTATGTGACTCCTCCCTACAGGAGTTGGTTTCAGATTGGTGGTGCAAAGGGAAGCCTAAGTATGGTATAGCCATGTATATCTTTGCTAAGAGGCTTCAATATGTTACTTGTACATGCTAAAAATATGGATCAGGTAGTGTTATGACAATGTGTTTATGGCTAAAGTGGCTACCCAATCTCACCTGGATGACATTAAACCTGTCAGATCAGGGATCACAAATTAACAGAGGAAACCTTTAGTTTAGAATCAATAGCTGTGAAGGATTTGGAGGAATAGGAGTTGTGTGAAGAAATTTTCTGGAAGCAAAAATCTTGTATTGCTTGGTTACGGAAAGGAGATAGAAATACTACCTTTTTTCATAACTATGTCAAGGATAGGAGGCAAGGGAATCTCATTACTTCTCTCAGGTCCTCTGAAGAGAATCAACTCTCCTCTTTCAGGTTGATTTTGAGGTAGATCACTCATTACTACTCCACTTAATTTTCAAAAGATACCCCCTGGCAAGGGAGGAGGAGGATCTTATTTTGCAGTGCATCCCCTCATTGGTAACTAATGATATGAATGCTATGTTAATCAAACCTATCACTTTGGAGGAGTTAGAGAGGATTATGTTTCAGATGAAGAAAGGGAAAGCCCCGAGTCCTAATGGATTCTCTATAGAATTTTATCAAGAGTTTTGGGATATTCTCAACTATGACCTTCTAGAGGTGGTATTGGAATCTCAAAGGAGTAAACAAATGCTAAAGGCCATGAATGCCACGTTCCTTTCTCTTATTCCAAAAAGGGAAGGAGATAACTCTTTGGACCTCTTTAGACCTATAGCCTTGTGTAATGTTGTCTACAAAATTATTACTAAGTTGATCGCTAAAATATGTGGCTTAGTGCTTTAATATCGGAGGAGCAAGGGGGTTTTGTTGCAGGTCAACAAATTTTGGATGGGGTTGTTGTTGCCATGGAGGCTATTCATTCCATGGTTACCTCTAAATAAAAGGCTATGTTTATCAAGCTTGACATGGCCAAAGCCTATGACTGAGTTAAATGGACTTTTCTACAGAAGGTTTTGGAGGCTTTTGGGTTTGACACTGAGTGGATCAAGTGGGTCATGAGTTGTGTCTCTTCCTCCTCTTTTTATGTGCTCATTAATAGTGACCCTTCTAAGCTTTTTAGAGCTTCTCTAGGCCTTCACCAAGGGGATCCTCTTTCACTTATCTCTTTATTCTAATGGCTGAATGATTAGAGAGATTTATCAAGTCTTATGTGAGGGAAGTGATGATTCAGGGGTGGAACTAGGGTAATAGACTACCTCCTCATTCTCATTTATAGTTTGTGGATGATACCTCGTTGATGGGCTTAGCAAGAGTTAATGAGACTGTCAATCTCAGAAGGGCTTTGGATATATATTTGGCAGTTTCTAAGCAAAGGATTAACGAATATAAGTCCTCCATTTTTTCTTCAATACTCCTATGCTTATATAGGCCAGGATTGCTCATATTCTTAGATTCCAAATTCGTACTCTTCCTTTTGTGTACCTTGGTATCCCAGTTGCTATAGGCGCTCTACCTAGTAGGTTTTGGTAGGATGTCCTTGATAAGTTTAGAAGAAGAGTTTCTCATTGGACCTGCAGGTGTCTTTCGTCTTCTGAGAGAATGACCCTCCTAAAGTCAATTATACAGGCTCTCCCTATTTATAGATGTTTTGTTCAAGTGGCTCCTTCAAGAGTTATTCATGAGTTTGATGCCCTCTCCAAAAAATTCTTATGGGTTGGTAATTTGATCTCAAAGAAATGGAGTTTGGTTAAGTGGGACTCTGTGTGTAGGATGAAAAAGGAAGGAGGCCTTGGTCTTTGTCAAACAAATCTTATTGGTCAGGTTTTGATAGCTAAGCTCTATTGGAGATGGTGCAATCTTCAAGATCGGGAGTGGGCTATAATCCTTACCTTGAAGTATCTGGGAGGAGTGGAGAGTAAAGATGTTCCTTGATTCACCCTGGTGGGAAAAGGTTCTATGATTTGGAGTACTCTTAAAAGAGGTGCTAATTTAATCAAACAAGGGTTATTTTGGATTTGCAATAGAGGTTCAGAGGCTTTATTTTGGTCTGATTCCTGGGATGGGACCCCTCCTTTCATTTCAATGTATCTGCATTTGCAATCTTTGTGTAACATTTTTCTAGAGGCAGGTTGGAGTAAGGTGGAAGACTATAAAACTTCTCAAGTTTTGGGTCAAGCTAAAGTTTTTAGATGGAAAGAGCCTAGTGAGTTTCCTCCTGGGGGCTCAGAGGAGTACTGCTAGGAGCTTCAGATACTTTTGACTGGTAGGGCTTGTAGTTCCTTAGAGGAGAGAGATACCCTTGCTTGGAGCCATGATCCGAAAGGAAAATTCTCGGTTGCTTCAGGTTTTCAAGTGTTGGACAGGTAATTGTTTGGGAAAGATAGGGTTCCTTGGTGGAAACAGGTGTGGAGTAAGTTTTCTTGGCCTAAATGCAATTTTTTATGTGGCTGGTTGTTCAAAATAGATGCCTCACTTGGGAGAATTTGAGAAAGAGAGGATTTCAAGGTCCTTCTATGTGTGTGCTGTGTAATAACAATGAGGAATGTTCTTCCCACATTTTCTTCATGTGTCCTTTCTCTAGAGAACTTTGGCATTGCTGTTGGGGAGCTTGGAATACGGCTTGTGTCCATGCTTCCTCCTTGGCTGAGTTCTGGGACCTTTCAGGGAGTCCCCCAGTTAAGACTTATTTTCTAAATGTTGCTTGGAACATATGCCCCTCTTTTGTTCTGTGGAAAATCTGGTTGGAACAAAACTAAAGAATTTTTAGGGTAATAAAATTTTGAGTCATCGATTATGGATGACAATTATTAGTGCTCTTCAGGAGACTTTATCAGCAAAATGTGGCTTGTCTATCCCTATAGATCTGGGTGATGTGGTTATCTTTCAAAGGTTGGGTTTGGTTGGTTGCGATGGGAGGGCCCCCTCTTCCGGAGTGGGCCAAAGAAAAGTCTGGCAGGATGGTTGTTGGATGCCTCCTCCTCATGAGGTGTTGAAGATTAATACAGATGGTTCTTCCAGAGGTAATCCTGGGCATGCTGGGATTGGGGGAGTTGGTAGAGATAATTTGGGGGTTGTCCAATTTTTCTTTTCTTTGTATAAAGGACAACATACTAATAATTTTATGGAGGCTCTTGCTATCCTTTATACTTTGGAGAGGAGTTGCGCCCTTGGTTGGAGAAAGATTATTTGTGAATCTGACTCACAGCTAGTGATAGATATGCTGAATAAGGGACAAATGGAGGGGATGAACTAGCAATTGGCCATGGTGGTCAAACAGATTGTGAGGCCTTGCAGATCTTTGGACTCTATTACTTCATGTCATATTCCTAGAGAATGGAACAGGGTTGTTGATTGTTTGGCAAAGTGGGCCTCTAAGCAGATGGAGATGTCGAATGTCAAGGACTGAGGACAAATGAATTTTTCCTCATATTGTCATTTCTTCTAGCCTTGGTTCTACAATCAATAGTCTTATGTCCAAATTTATTGCAAGAATAGAAGGATTGAGAGAACCTAAGATTAGTAGCTAGTCTAGGTGGAGATATCTTGAGATCTTTCTTCTATATGAAGTTATCATCATCCAACTCCTACCCCTCATCTTTATTTTCCTCAGAGTCTTTAGTGCTAGGCTTTTCCTTTTTCATTTCAAACATGCCTTTAGGTATATCTATTTTAGGACTCTAACATTTCTCAAATCTAATACCACCTTTATTTTTTGGAGGTTTTTGACTACTAATTATCTCATCAATAATATTGGTATTTTTCTTCATTTTAGTCCTTTGTCTATCAAATCCTTTGCTTTTTCCAATTCTTTCTTTAGAGAGACAATTTCTTCTTCAATTTTGGAGCATTCAATTGACTTGTAATTCAGCTTAATATTTAGACAATCTGCAACCTTCTTACCTTCCTCAATTTGAGCTTTTCACTTGGCAATTGCTTCTCTTGATTTTATGAGCTTGATCTTATATTCTTCATTTTCACTTCTTGCTGTATCCAAATATTCTAGGGTAGAAATGAGTTCTCCTTCGTAATCAACTACACAGTCTTCTAGATTAAAGGTTGTCATGTCTATATCATCTTCTGGAGGGTTCTTTCCTTTAAACAATACTTCAGTTCCCATGTGTTCCTTTCCAAGATCTACCTCAGTTGTTAGGCTACATTCAAGGAACTTGGCTCTAATACTAGTTGTTGGACACACAAAAGTAATAAGAGGGGGGGTGAATCAGTACTTATTTAAATTCTTTTCACCCAGTAGTATTCAAACTAACATAAGTACTTAAAACATGAAAGGCACAAGAACATAGAAGCACACAAACACCAGAATTATGTGGAAAACCCTAGAAGGGAAAACCATGGTGAGCAAGTTGCTTGGATCTATTGTCCAAATCCAGCCTGACAAATAAAACAAGATTACAATATTATTTATGGGTTACAACCCAAATGAAGCTGCAACTCCTTGAACAATTACAACATTTACAAAACTTATCTGACTCAATTTTCTTCATACAAAACTAACTATTTTTCATTGAACAGCATCTTCACAACTATCTCACTTCTACACACTTTCAATATCAACCTCTACCACAATAAGATAGCTTCAGAAGCTCTTCTAAACCATCACATCACCAACAACTACCTCCAGAACAATATCATATTACATAAACTAGTCCTTTCCACATTGCATCATGATGTCTACTTCTGCGGAATATTCTGTTCACTCAATATCAAAGTATATCTCACTATGTGTATATATTTTTTTATTTAAAACTTTTGATTTTACATTTATATCCTTCGCAAGAATCAAGATCTTTCTTCTTGGTCAACCAAGATAAAACAAGTAACATGAAACATGTAGTGGCGACAACAGTCGACTCTAGAACATTTACGGTAAGTGGAAATCAAGTGTGGTTCAAGAACAAAGCATAATCAAGTCCTAAATTACCTTAGCACACTCTTCCAGGATGGTGCACACTCCATACACACAAAAAAATCTTCATTATACACCAAGTTGACTCCATAAACACTTATCCTTCCTTGTATTTGGCTCCATACCTAAAGCAGTACCGGAGGAGACAAAATTACATCATGTGGACCACATACTGAATATTAAATGACTTGTAAAACATTCATGTACACTTCTCTTATCATCTCAATATATTTCATGCTGGTGCAAACACTTGATTTCTGATGTTGGTGTCCTTAACAACCCCTGCTTACAGTCTTGAGATAAAACAATGAAAACCATAGTTGTGGTGAATACAATCATTTGAAACTTAAATAACACATACCAACTAGCCTGATGAGCTTATCACTTAATCATGAAGGTCAATTACCATTGTGTGGTGAACTGCCATGGCCTCAACTATCTTCCTCTGCTTACTTCAATTAGCACCAAGGTATGTCTTCACACTGCTGACTCCAGAGAAGCAGTTGCGGTACATATTATCACTTGAAACTTGAAGCGCACATACCTTTGACTCATATATTTGTCCTCCAAGCAGTAACATCATATCTTCATTTGTGAAGAGGTGCAGAGCATTCTCCTGTCTCCTTGTGACTGCACTTACCCTGTTTCAACGGTGTCTTCACACTTCTATCTCCAAAACATCTTGTGGTAGGCTTCATGACCTAAAACCTAAAACTTAGGTACCTGAGTGTGATATCCAGCCCTTAGTTCAATCCATAGACCTTTACCATCAACTACGATAAAATGTGGTACCTTCTTGTAAGTCTGTGACTGCTTCCTTGACATGTGCTATACTTAGAAAATTTCCTTCAATCTTTTACAACTTTCTTGATCATGTAGTAAGTATCATGAGTTCATAGCATTATCATTTAGCAAGACCCCAACTCTGTTCAACACAGACTTCAAGCATAAATATATCAAGGATTGTGAACTTACACATGAACTTCAGAAGATATGGTATGATCATGTAAAGATGATACTGATCCATCTCCTTTTACCTTCTTTCTTGATCTTCTCCTTTGGTTGTCAAGCATATATTCATCCCTTTGTTCTTTGCTTTACAATACATCTAATCACTTATTCTATAATATCTTCATTGATCACCATACTGCTTCAATCTCCCTTTGACATCATTTACATTTTTCCATACTGCAACCCTCCTTACCACTATTGACATCAATGACAACCCATATGCAACACAATCTTGAGTGGCTTGAGGTAGATCCTGGGCAACATAGATCTATCTTTTGATTCACAAATTTGACCTAGCAAATAATAGAACTATGCAACTTTATTCATTATAACATCTAAGATCTAAATGTGTGTAAGGATGATGGAATTTTAAAATACCTTTGGGAAATTTGTTTAATCACTAAGGTTAAGTTCTCCTAGGTCAACCTGTTGCAAATATGGGCTTAACTGGTATTGTCATTGATGTCAACATACTCCTGTTGCATTAATGATAAGGTTTGGATGAGCCGTGAGCTGAGGATATTGAGAAAATTAGTCTCAATCAGGAACAATGAAGAACAGTGATGACTATATGGCAAAAGTCCAAGATAGGATGATGATCAGAGGATGCAGATTAAAGGGTTTGTAGATATGTGTCTGTAGGTGATCCAGTAGAGATTTCAGAGGTCCACATGAAGTTATAAAGAATTTGTGGTCGCTCAAGTAAAACTGGTTCTGGTAGGTGTTCAGAGGTGACAGAGTGTAACAAGAAAGGTCCGGTGAGATCCAGAAATGAAGTTTCTTGTTCTACGGATTTAAGGGTGTGTTGAGGAAGTCTTTTTCATGTATCAACTCTATTGGTTCATGGTTTGAAGGTTCGCAAGCATCTATTCCTTTGTGACAGTTATGACAGACTATGTTCTTGAGGTTTCGGATGAAGGAGATAAGGATTTTAGTAATCAGAAGAAGTGTGGATGTTCTTGATGTTTCAGGCAAGCTTATGGAGGTCTTTGGATCGTGTCCAATTCATGTTGGTGGTCCGCATTGAAGTTGGAGCTCGCAATTGACGAGTAACTTCTGTATGATGGTGTTCTTCTTGAGACAGGCCGACCGGATGAATTATGCATCTGTTGGATGATCTTATGAATGTTTACCGAATTAGATGATCATTCCTAAATTGATGCCTTGTATAAATAAGGGATTACAAAGTTAGTTTGAACTCACCTTTTTGTGTGAAGATGAGGGTGTGGTAGCAAAGAGGAGAGGGAAAGGCAGAGCAAAAGTATTGAGCTTAATGGAACTGATTCAAGCATGGTGAAGATGCTATTCTCCTGTTCATGTATGTGATACTTATTTCTTTGTAGAAAGTGTGTCTCTTGTAGGCAGTGAGCCTCTTATGAGCAGTGTGCTCAGGTAGTGAGCCCTAATTGGCATGTGCCATTTTGTTCTTTCTATTCTTCTAATACAGAATACAATCTTGGGTTAATCACCCCATGGTTTTTCCCTTAACCGGGTTTTCCTCATCAAAATCTTGGTGTCTTATGTGTTGATATGTTTCTGCTCTTGATTTGAATGCATTATGGTTTATGATTAATGTACAGCTAATCACGAAGAAGACTTAAGTGTTTAAATTGGAGAAATTTTTGAACAACTAATCACCCCACCCCCTCTCAGTTGTGTGCCCTAAGTCTACCAATTGGTATCAAAGCTAAGTTCCTCTAAAAGAGCTTAACTGCTTGAGGAGATCCAGGATGTCGTCCTACAAGAAGGATAGTTCGAAGTTTGATGGAATAAATTTTACTCTTTGGAAAGGTCGCATGAAGTGTCACTTGCAATGCATGGGAAAGGCATACTGGACCATGGTTACAGTACAATATGTATGTCCACAGGGTGGTCCAAAAGCTCCAAATGAAATCACAGATGCTAAAAACAATCTGCAGACTAGAGAAGCTCTTCTAAGCATATTATCTAATTCAGAGCTCTCGAATGTTATTAACCTTCCAACTACTTTTGATATTTGGAAAAAAATTGAACTTTTGCATGAAGGAGACCAATACGTTAAATGTGCAAGGTTACAAAGTCTGAAAGGGAAATTTGAAAAACTGAAGATGAGAGATGATGAAAATATTACTTCTTTTATGCCAAGAGTAAATGAGCTTGTTTGTGGAATTAGAAATGCTGGTAGAGTCTTGGATGAAAATGAGATTGTTGGAAAAATTCTCAGATCCCTTCCTACCTCTTACAAAATCAAGGTTGTTGCCATTGATGAATTCAGAGCCCATACAACTGTCACAAGAGACCAATTGGCTGGTAAATTGGCTGCATTTGAAATGACCGAGTTTGGAGATGATCCCCCCAAGACTGAATCTGCATTCAAAGCCAGCGCCTCTGTAAAATGGTAAAAAAAGGTTTGATCTGGGAGAGAACTCATCAAGGAAACTGTTATGGTATGAAAAAGCAAGAAAAGACCTAGAAGAAGAAGAAGCTGAAACTACTCAACTTGAAGCCCTCATAGCAAAGAGACTACCAAGAGGATCTGGTAAGTATGAAGGAAAATTGCCTTTTAAGTGTTTTAACTGCAATAAGATTGGCCATTTTGCCTCAAGATGTCCGAAAAGATTTTCAAGGCCAAATCCTAACAGACCAAGGTTCCAAAAGAATTGCTACTATGCTCATGAAGAAGATGATAATGAAGGAGTAACAGATGATGAATCAGAGACTAGAAACAAATCAAGAAATGAATAGGTGTTTATTACCATGAAGGAAGAACCAATATCCTCTATATCTGTTAATCATAAAGTTGTAGAAAGAGCCCTGGCTGCCCAAGTTGAAGAAAAGGATGATTGGGTCATTGACAGTGGTTGCTCTCACCATATGACAAAAATAAGTTCATAGATTTGGAAAGGTATGAAGGAGGAGTGGTGAAGTTTGGTGATAATTCTGCTGGTAGAATTAGAGGAAGAGGAACTATTTCTTTTGATGGAAGGAACAAAACTGGTAATGTTCTATATATTGAATGCTTGAAGCACAATCTTTTCAGTATTGGACAGTTGGTGGACAAAGGCTATGATCTCCGGTTCAAGAATGGAAAATGCAAGATCTTTGAAAGCTCCAGAACAGAGATTGCATCCGGTACCCAAACTAAAGGTAATATCTTCCACTTGGTTGGCACTGGTAAAAGTTGCTTATTTGTTCAAGTTGATCAGAGTTGGTTACGGCATAGGAGAATGTGTCATGTGAATTTTGATAATATCATCAAGATATGCAATACTCAGGTTGTAAGAGATCTTCCAAAATTGGTGAAACCTACAAATAGCTTGTGCAAAGAATGTCAATTGGGTAAGCTCAGCAGAATCACATTCAAAAGTAAGGAACTGACTTCTACCAGATTATTGGACTTAGTTCATACTAACCTTTGTGGCCCGTCAAGAATCAGGAGTATGCAAGGTGATAGATACTTCATGTTACTAATTGATGACTATTCCCGGATGATGTGGGTAACTTTTCTGAAAGAGAAATTAGAAGCCTTTGAGAATTTCAAAATATTCAAGGCTATGGTAGAGAATGAAACCAGATTGAATTTGAAATGTCTGAGGTCTGATAGAGGTGGAGAATTCACATCCGGTGAGTTCATAGAGTTCTGTGAGAAACATGGAATAAAGAGACAGTTGTCTGCTCCTAGGACTCCACAGTAGAACGGAGTAGTGGAAAGAAAGAACCGGACCATATAGGAAGCTTCTAGGACCATGATGATGGAAGCTAATGTTCGTAATATCTATTGGAGAGAAGCTGTCAGCACTGTAGTCTATACTCTCAATCGAGTTCAAATCAGAAGCAATACTAGTAAGACTCCTTATGAACTTTGGTTTGGCATCACTCCTACTATAAGGTATTTCAGAGTTTTTGGTAGCAAATGTTACATTAAAAGAGATGAAGATATAGGAAAGTTTGATGCTAGAAGTGATGAAGGAATATTCTTGGGTTACTCTACTCAAAACAAAGCAAACCAGTGTTATAACAAAAGACTGAGAAAAATGATAGAAAGTGTAAATGCGAAGGTTGATGAGGGAATTGAGAAACCTTCAAGGTTTTATGAATATAATGAAGATGATCAGAATGGTGTTCTGACTCAAGGAGCCCAAGCCTCTTTTATTAGTCAGATTCAAGCTAATCCAGTAAACCAAGAAGAAGAAATGAGTCTCGATGAGCTTGATCAAGAATTAGAAGTACAAGAAATTCCTAAAGTTCCCAGGTATGTAAGACTAAACCACTCTGAAGATCAGATCATAGGTGATGAAAGCAAAAGAGTACTAACAAGAAGGAGAATTGCTCAAGATTCAGAAGAGTATTGTTTGATTTCAAAGATTGAACCTAAGACAATGAATGAAGCTTGCAATGATGAAAACTGGACTAAAGCAATGGAGGAAGAGCTAGTGCAAATACAAAAAAATCACACTTGGGATCTTGTTCCTAGACCTAGAAACAAGAACATGATTGGAACCAAATGGGCCTTCCAAAACAAACTAAATGAAGTTGGTGAAGTAATCAGAAATAAAGCTAGATTGGTCTGCAAGGGCTACTCTCAAATAAAAGGAATTGATTTTGAAAAAACTTTTGCTTCGGTGGCAAGAATTGAAGCAGTTAGATTATTTCTTGCCTTTGCTTCCTTCAATCATTTCAAAGTATATCAGATGGATGTCAAGTCTGCCTTTCTAAATGGCAACTTGGAAGAAGAAGTGTATATAGAGCAACTGGATGGATTTCAATTGTCTGATCATGGTGATATGGTCTACAAGTTGAAGAAGGCACTATATGGATTAAAGCAAGCCCCAAGAGTCTGGTATGAAAGATTGGATAAGCATCTTTTAAAGATTGGTGTTAACAAAGGTACTGCTGACAGCAACTTATATTTCAAAATTGATCATGAAAACGTCTTGATTGTTGAAGTATTTGTTGATGATATCATCTTTGGAGGAAGAGATAGTATGTATAAAACTTTTGCAAATCAAATGAAAAGTGAGTTTGAGATGTCTATGCTTGGTGAAATGAATTTCTTCTTGGGTCTGCAAATTACTCAAACAAAGAAAGGAATCTTCATTTCTCGGACCAAATATGTGAAAGAATTGTTGAAGAAATTTGGGATGGAAGATTCAAAGCCAATGAATACTCCCATGGCAACCGGATGTAAGTTGAGCAAAGATGATGACTCTCCTAAGGTAGACCAGACAAAGTACAGATCAATGATTGGAGGATTGTTGTATCTCACTCAAACTAGACCAGATATTATGCAAGTTGTTGGTCTTTTTGCTAGATTCCAAGCTGATCCTAGAGAATCCCATGTCATGGCAATCAAGAGGATTTTTAGATATCTAAAAGGGATGGTTGAGTATGGTCTATGGTATCCTAGAGATCATGATTTCTCTCTTCATGCATATACAGATGCTGATTGGGCAGGAGATGTGGATGACTGGAAGAGTACCAGTGGTGGAGCATTCTTTTTGGGGAAGAGATTGGTTTCTTGGCTAAGCAAGAAACAAGAGGCAATATCTCTATCTACAACTGAAGTAGAATATATTGCAGCAGTAGGTAGTTGCACTCAAGTTTTGTGGATGAAGTAGATGCTAAGAGATATCAAAGTAGAGTATGAGGAACCTATCACAATCTTCTGTGATAATTCAAGTGCTATAAGTATATCTAAGAATTCGGTGTTGCAATCAAATACTAAACACATATCCATCAATTTTCACTTTTTGAGAGAGCAAGTGAACAAGAATGAAGTTGGATTGGAGTTTGTACCCTCCAAGGATCAGATTGCAGACATCTTTACTAAACCTCTACCTAAGGACTCTTTTGAGTATCTCAAGGAGAAGTTAGGGGTTATTACCCCTCCGGTGATGACCTAAGGTGCACTGAGGTGCATTAGTCTGGTGGATATCACAGTCATATCTTATGATCCAGATTGATGGGAGCTGCTACTCAAGGGGAGCAGCAGGTATGATTCTAAAGTGTTGGAATTGCAAGTATGTGCCCTTTGCCATTGATGTCAAAGGGGGAGAGAAGACATGTGAAAAATAAGTGGTTGATGATCAAAGGGGGAGCAGTAAAGGAAGAGAAGACATGTGAATGGTTGATGCTGATAGGGGGAGCTGTGACAGTAAGAAGAAGTTCTTGACTTGATGGTTAAAATAGTTTTTTACATCTTATGTTGCCATCAATGACAAAGGGGGAGATGGTTGCAAGTATGGGCTTAACTGGTATTTTCATTGATGTCAACATACTCCTGTTGCATTAATGATAAGGTTTGGATGAGCCGTGAGCTGAGTATATTGAGAAAATTAGTCTCAATCAGGAACAGTGAAGAACAATGCTGATTGTAAGGCAAAAGTCCAAGATAGGATGATGATCAGAGGATGCGGATTAAAGGGTTTGTAGATATGTGTCTGTAGGTGATCCAGTAGAGATTTTAGAGGTCCACATGAAGATATAAAGAAGCTGTGGTCGCTCAAGTAAAACCAGTTCTAGTAGGTGTTCAGAGGTGACAATGTAATAAGAAAGGTCTGGTGAGATCCGGAAATGAAGTTTCCTATTCTACGGATTTAAGGGAGTGTTGAGGAAGTCTTTGTGGTGTATCAACTCTATTGGTTCATGGTTTGAAGGTCCACAAGCATCTATTACTTTGTGAAAGTTATAACAGACTGTGTTCTTGAGGTTCCGGATGAAGGAGAGAATGATTTCAGTAATCAGAAGAAGTGTGGATGTTCTTGATGTTTCAGGCAAGCTTGTCGAGGTCTTTGGATCATGTCCAGTTCGTGTTGGTGGTCTGCATTAAAGTTGGAGCTTGCAATTGAAGAGTAACTTCTATATGATGGTGTTCTTCTTGAGATAGGCCGATCAGATGAATTATGCATCTGTTGGATGATCTTATGAATGTTTGCCGACTTAGATGATCATTCCTAAGTTGATGCCTTGTATAAATAAGGGATTACAAAGTCAGTTTGAACTCACCTTTTTGTGTGGAGATGAGGGTGTGGTAGCGAAGAGAAGAGCGGAAGGCAGAGCAGAAGTATTG
Source organism: Cunninghamia lanceolata (assembly GCA_027924645.1). Classification (NCBI taxonomy): domain Eukaryota; kingdom Viridiplantae; phylum Streptophyta; class Pinopsida; order Cupressales; family Cupressaceae; genus Cunninghamia; species Cunninghamia lanceolata. The sequence continues at coordinate 6,375,823 of BSBN01000635.1, read as the reverse complement.
AGCTTAATGGAACTGATTCAAGCATGGTGAAGATGCTATTCTTCAGTTCATGTATGTGATACTTATTTCTTTGTAGACAGTGTGTCTCTTGTAGGTAGTGAGCCTCTTGTGAGCAGTGTGCTTGGGCAGTGAGCCCTAATTGGCATGTGCCATTTTGTTCTTTCTATTCTTCTAATAGAGAATACAATCTTGGGTTAGTCACCCCATAGTTTTTCCTTTAATCGGGTTTTCCACATCAAAATCTTGGTGTCTTATGTGTTGATATGTTTCTGCTCTTGATTTGAATGCATTATGGTTTATGATTAATGTACAGCTAATTACTAAGAAGACTTAAGTGTTTAAATTGGAGAAAGTTTTGAACAACTGATTCACCCCCCCTCTCAGTTGTGTGCCCTAAGTCTAACATGACCCCCTTGATGGACCAACTTTATGGCCTTGGAAAATATTCAAAGACAATATACACAAGTGTGGAGATGGCATGTATGTGGCTTCCAATGCAATGGATATCTTTTAAGCTCCAAATAAAAATATTCCTAGAATGATTTTCTCTTTGATCAACCCTGTGAATTAGTTGTACATTGAATGTCTCTAAATATCAAAACATAACAATTTGCATAAGTCTGTACAAAGTTAGCCCACAATGACTAATAGAAAAGGGCGGGAATTTAGAAATTTGGATTTTGAGGTCTGGATCAAACTTAAGTGTTCCAAGGTTGATCCAAGATAGGTAAATACAAATCTCAAGATCAAGAACATGTGCATGGAAGTCCAAGCTAATAATAGGTCAAATATGTGGAAATAGGTATAATTGGAGCTAGGATAAAATTGAATGTATGCAAATATGTTTAAGTAGGAGTGAATGGGGATGTATAAGGATCGGGGAATGGGCCTAACTTATCCAAAAAGTGTGCCACTTGTCAATATGTAATTATATTAAGTCATTCCATAAAAATAAACACAATACTAAATAGGAATTGGCATGAGTGTGCAAACTTCACTGTTAGAATACTATATATTTTTTATTTTGCTACTTGTAGTATATGTAATAATATTCTTAGTCTTATTGTAATGAATTTCTTAAGTAATTTTAAAATATTTCTATTAAGATTAATATATTTTTAAGAAATATTTATATTTTATTTTGTTCTTCCAACATAATTTATCAATGAGTTTACTTTGAAACTTTAATTTTAGTATTTCAAAATCTAATGAATCAAATATTATTAATTGGAAATGAAATAGATAAAACTATAAATCCTATAAATTAACAATCTCATCTTTGTACATTATATTTAAGGATGTTCTTTTAATAGGTACCATACCAGCCTTCACTACAAAAAGAAGAATATAATGATTTAAGAAATAGTAGAATAGTTCAAATAGAATCAACATTTTTTTTGCGAGGATTGTGGCCTAATGATAACAAGTTCAAATGAGTTGATCAAGTTTTATATTTCTTGTCCAAAAGGAAAGCTCACCTTAAAAATCAATAAAATATTAATATTTGAAAAAATATGGAAACAAATTTTATTATATCATAATTAAAAATAATGAAAATCATATAAACAATTATAATAAAACAAATCACATCAAAATTAAATTAATTCTAAAATAAATTATATAACAATATCTATATGTATATTAATTCTCATTCTAAAATTTTATGGAACTTGCAGAATGGAGGAAATGAGGTTTAAAGATGTTCGTAGCCAAGCAAAGATAGTAGGCACACTAGTTAGTGTTGGTGGGGCTATGCTCCTCATATTCTATAAGGGCCCTATTCTTCATATGTTGTGGACTCCGCATAATAATTCTAAGGGTCGTACATCTACAAAAGTTGAGGATAAAGACTAGATTAAGGGTTCACTTATATTACTTGCTTCATGTCTATGTTTTACTATATTCTATATTCTTCAGGTGATATATATTAGAATTAATAAGAGATTTCATAGCAGAAAAATCTACATGTAATAAATAATTGGCTAATTGATGTGCAGGCAAGAATTGTAAAGAGATACCAAGCTCAACTTTCAATTACAACCTTAATTTGTTTGGTGGGAATAATAGAGCTAATTGCAACGACTTTCATATTTGAGAGGGGTCTTTCAATATGGACTTTGGCATGGAACATGGACCTTGTAACTATTATCTACACTATAAGATCATTCATCAAATTTAATGCTTCTATTGTTTTAAGATAAAAATATCATATTCATATGTTCTTTCATTAGTATCTATTCCTATAAATATTGGATTCCAAAATGTTTACTTATAGCTAATATAGGTTTTTCATTAAAAATATAATTACATTATTATTTTTTAATAAGAAACCTACTACCATGGGGTAGCTCCCTTTTGCATTCAAAACTAGAGAAAAAAAAGATACATATAAGATTAAGAAGCTTGGAGGATGAGCAGACCATGCTTCAGCTCCTCCATCCTATTCAGTTATAGACCCAAAAGCAGGTTTAGGTGACCCACTACAAACTTCTGAAACTTATCAAACTTTTTAAAAACAACTCCTTCGATGAACAACTTAAGGCACTTGTGCGTGTTCCCATTGTTCTTCAATGCTGCCCTGTCGAAGACACCACCGCAAGCTCTTGTATTGTTTTTGTGATCATAGTTTGAAATGGATGCCTACCCACATTTTACCCAAACCTCCTTCAGAAAGTAGTTGGCCGCGATCTTTGCAAACATTTTCCTACCAGTTAAATCGGTGTATATGCCCAGGAAATCTCCGACCAGTACATGGTTGTGGATGTGGTTTCCTACCAGTCTTTGAATCTCGATTACCTCCATGATCGCCACCTCCATGTTTGCTCTACTATAAAGACTCATAGTATTTAAGAATAACCTCAGAGGTTTTTTAGATAACTAGAGGACATGTTCTCTAAAGTCAACTCTAGAAAAGACCAGATTTGTGATCAAGCAAAGGATCGACAAGAAGCAAGACAAGAAGCAAGAAATTATGTAAATGCACTAGAATGATTATATAGATTCTAATTCATTGTAGTGCACCAAATTGAAGTGTTCCTAACTTGATTCTCACTTTAATAGAAAGATAATCAATGATTTGTTGGATGTGAGAGGATGATTAAATGAATGCAATTTAATGCTTTTAAATACAAGTACATAGCAACAAATAATGAAAACATGTGTTTATTTATCTCATAATGGGTAGTGAAATGGGAGAGATTTAGTCAATTCTGAATTTTAGATGTTAGATCCATAGACACAAAATTAATCCCACACCTATGAGATTAACCTAAGATAAGATAATGGTAATTTATGTGCAAGGAATGAATGTCTAGATATGGATGGTGCAATAAACGTTAATTGCATGTGAAGATGTGTATAAATTTATAAGGTATAGTGGATATGTGGGAATATGTGTACATGGGAATAGGTGAAGTCTAAGGAAATGAGCTCAACTTCACACAAGATTGTACCATTTATCAATATGTAATTTCATTAAGACATTCTCTCAAAATGGGAACAAAACTAAATGAGAATTGGCATGGGCAAGAAAATTTCACCATTAAATTTTACCCCCACTTTGAGGTGCATTTGGATCATAAAATGATCATGTATCTGAAAGTATGTAGCACTCACAAACATGCATGTAAATTAAATATTTAGACATAAATGGATGTCCATGTCCATATAAAGTAGTGGACCCCACTAAATATTAGTGTGTGTTTGTCCTTTAGCATGCACACTCCATAGGAACCTACAAAATAAATGAAAATTATGCATTTAGTAGCTTTTGTCTTGCAAGTGAAAAATAGGCACAAAATATAAGCTTAGTTAGCTATCTAGCAAATTGAAAACCATGGAAATGAAAAAGGATAGAGTTAGGAAATTCTACCCATATAGAAAATGATACAACATGCTTCCATATGGCATATTGAACAATGCAATGCTATGTGGTAAGGCTTCATTTGGACATGGCGATGAGTCTCTATGTAGGATATGTCACTACCTAAAAGCTTCATTATAGGAATTCTAGTGACAATATGTGCCCCTTCAATTGGTTGCATCTATAGGATGCAAGAAATTGGAGGAGAGGCAAAATAATATATGAAATGCAAATTTGAGTTAAGCATGTAAGTATGTAAGTCATGTAAAATAGTAATTATAATAAATGCAGCATGTAATTAGGAAGTAAAACATCTAGAATGATAAGGCATGGAAATCATATGTGGTGAATATGAATCTCAAAATAGTAAGGTTGCCCCTAGCATGGGTAAATGAAAATAATGATGTGACCCTGAATGGCCAAAAACACTCGTGTAGGTGAAAAAGGCACTAGGATGGGCATATGCTCCCAATGTGGCATCCAAGAGTATAAGAATATGTAATATCCAACTTAGGATAATTTCTACAATTCTAATTTTTAAATGAGCTCTGATACCAATGTAATATCCCACGTAGGATAATTGCTACAATTATGATTTTTAAATGAGCTCTGATACCACTATAAGAGCCCTGTCTTATCTAACTGAATTTTTTCCTTTTGCTATCCTGAATTTCTGATTAGGGTTTCTTGTTTGTTTTGAGTAGTTTTATCACTTTTCAATGTAATGATGCATTTTCAATATAACAATAACAATATAGAACTGATTGGAAATGAAATGATAACAAACTAATGACTAAAAATTATAAATCAGAGGTCTGATTTCACTCAAAACAACAAGATATATGATTTCAAATTAAAGATTTGAAATGTTTACATCGTCCAAATGTTGTACAAACATACCTGATTGATTCCTCTTCACTTTGGAACAATTTAAATGACAAGATCATGAAGTGTTGAGGTCTAATTTTAACCCAGATTTGATTGTACCTTGCTGATATGAAATTTTGAGTGGTTGATATGAAATTTCAAAGTGGAAACAATGACGACATGTGCCAACAAACACCTCCAGAGGTGTAAGGGCAATCTTTCATCACCCAAAAACAATGTTGATTTAAAATTGATGACTTTGTTTTCATTTATTTTCAAAATTTGTGTTTTCGGATACCCATTTGCATGAATAATGATTCAAAACCTTAAAAGTTTCCAACAAGGATAAGAATACTAGAATTTACTATTTTTAGTAAGTCTATATCAGAGAAGCGGTTGACCCCAAAATTTTCCCCAAAGCTTCAAAATAGTCAAATAAGCATTCTTGGTAAATTTTAGCTCAAGATCATGTCTGGATTTCAAGATATTCAAGTTTCAATTTTGTGAGGTTCCTGAAAAAGTTTTGAAATCAGATATGAGGTACTTAAACATCTCATAACACCCTGAAGAGTTTACAAAAATCTATTTATAGATTTTCAGCATCATATTTCACTTCACGAGCTTTTGGACGCTTCAAACGGTTCGTTAATCGGACACTTAGATCAAAAGTTATGCTTCTCAGAAGTTGACCTATTTTTGGAGGGAGTTGCAAATTTTGAAATTTTGACTGGAGGCTGCCAAAAGGGCTATTTATGACCATTTTTGGGAACCCTTGGTAGTAGTAGAGATAAGGGGGAAAGTGTAGAGCTAAGAAAAGGAAGGAAAATAGAAACCCTAGCAGATTTGGGGCTACAGAGGGACGAAGGTTCTAGAGTCTTGAGATAGGAAGTTGTAATGTGTTGCAATCTGTGGAGGATTCATCCTCTCATTGTATTTGAGCTTTTGTAATGTAATGTGTTGTCCAAATCAATAAAATAACTTTCATATTTTTAGTGTGCAATTTTTGTTGTTGTGTGTTTTATGATTTACCCCCTTCATCAAGTGGTATTAGAGCAAGGGTTCCTGAGTGTGTGGACAGATCACTGACCGTGAGGCAGTTTGCACCAAGACCTAAGATTATGGATTTGTTGCAAAGATCAAAATGCCTCCACAAAAAAACCATGGTGGGAGAAATGCTTTGACAAAAGAGGGTTTTAGAGCCTTGAAAAGGCAAATCGATGCATTGCAAGAGGAGCTGGGAAGAGGGTTTGAACTGAGAACAAGAGAAGAAAGTGAAGATGAAGATAAAGAAGAGCTATCTGAGGAAGAATAAGAAGCTATAGGAGATCCTGCAGAAGTTAGGTTGTTGAGAGCCATTTTCGAGATCAGAAAGAGGTCCACGATTGAAGTTTCTACCTATTCTAGAGATTTGGATCTAGAACAGCTTATTGATTGAATCAATGATATGGAAAAATATTTCAAGTATGAAGATGTGGAGGATCCAGAATAGGTCAAGTTTGCAAAAACAAAGTTGAAGGGCCATGCCAGTATTTGGTGGAAGGAGGTCCAGTTGGAAAGAAATAGAAGAGGAGGAGGAAAGATTACCAGATGGGATCAGATGGTGGACAAACTAAAAAAGTAGTTCATTCTTGTGGACTATGAGTTGAAGTTGTTGAAGAAGCTGCAAGGATTGAAGCAAGGTTGTGAAAGCGAAGATGAAGTTGAAGAAGAGCTATCTGAGGAAAACAAGAAGTTGTAGGAGATCCTATAGAAGTTAGGTTTTTGAGGGTCATTTTGAATATTAGAAAAAGGCCCAGGATTGAAGTTTCTACCAATTCTAGAGATTTGGATCCAGAACAACTTATTGATTAGATAAATGATATGGAGGAATATTTTGAGTATGAAGATGTGGAGGATCCTGAACCGGTCAAGTTTGTTAAAACAAAGTTGAAGGGCCATGCCACTATCTGGTGGAAGGATGTCCAGTTATAGAGAAATAAAAGAGGAAAAGGAAAGATTACCAGATGGGATTGGATGGTGGACAAACCAAAGAAGCAGTTCATTCCTGTGGACTATGAGTTGGAGTTGTTGAAGAAGCTGCAAGGATTGAAGTAAGGTAACAAGTCTGTCAAGGAGTATACAGAAGAGTTTAATAAGATTACTATTAGGATAGGCCATCCAGAGGCTAACAAGGAGAAGGTAGCCCATTACATTAATGAGTTGAGGCCAAGCATTCAAGAGGAGCTAAGCCTAATCAAAATGACCACCATAGAAGATGCATACCAATTTTCCTTGAAGGTGGAAGAGAAGATGAATAAAAGATTTGAAAGCAAGCAAAGGGGAAGAGGTCAAAGTGGAAGGACTGGTGGAAGATCCTATGGAGGACAAAATGAAGATCCAAATAAAAGTGAAGAAGTTGGCACCAATAGAAACTAGAGAGGAGATAATGCCTACCGCTCTCATAACCAAAATAATGGTGAGAAAAGAGCAAAAGGAAGAGGCTGACCTGGGCAAGGACCTGGAAGAGGAGGTTTTAGAGGAACCTGTTTCTAATGTGGAGAAGAAGGGCATCGAGCATATGAGTGTCCACAGCATCAAGGAAGTACAAATAGAAGACTTAAAGGTAATGCATGAGTTGCACATGTAGATAAAGATGCACAGTCTGAGAATTCTAAAGATGCTAAAAGGGGAGAAACCCTAGTTGTCAGAAGAACCTTGTTGAATGAAGAGAAAGAACCAGATCAGAGGAAGAGTTTATTCCGCACAAGGTACAAGTGTGAAGGTAAGTTTTGTAATATTATTATTGACAGTGGAAGCACTGACAATCTTGTCTCAGAGGAGATGGTTAACAAGTTAAAGTTGACAAGAAGAAAGCATCCACATCCATATCAGATTGCATGGTTGTAGAAGGACCATAGAGCTTTGGTCAATGAGCAGTGTTTAGTCAAGTTCAAGATTGGTGATTACCATGATGAGGTGTTGTGTGACATCATACCAATGGATGCATGTCATATGCTATTGGGAAGGCCATGGTAGTATGATAGGTGTGTTGTCCATGATGGTTGTGCAAACACCTATTCCCTAATGAAGGATGGATTTCGTCATAAGTTGAAGCCCTTGAAGGAGGTGGAAGAAAAGGTATGTAGTACTACCAGAATTTGCTTGGTAGATGGTAGGAAATTTTTGGAGGGTATGAAGCACGACCATCATTGCTTTGCATTGATTCCTAAGGTTAGCCAGGAGAAATGTGAAGTGTCAATAGAAGTCTCAGATCTGTTGGAAGAATTTTAGGACATTGTCTCTAATAATGTACCAAAAGGTTTACCACCAGTGAGGAAGATAAGAATCCAAATAGATTTGTTACCAAGAGCCGGTTCGTTGAATAAGGCAGCCCATAGAATGACTCCAACAAAGAATGAAGAGATTAACAAACAAGTTCATGAGGAAGGGACTGATAAGGGAGAGCCTAAGTCCATGTGCAGTACCTGTAGTACTAGAACTAAAGAAATATGGAGAGTGGAGAATGTGTACAGATTCCTGAGCCATCAACAAGATCATAATCAAGTACAGATTTCGATTGCCCAAAATGGATGACATAATGGATTGTTTGAGTAGAGCCAAGAACTTTACAAAGATTGATCTCAAGAGTGGGTATCACCAGATCTGAATTAGAGAAGGAGATGAATGGAAGACAGCTATCAAGAAGAAGGAAGATTTGTATGAGTGGTTAGTCATGCCATTTGGGCTAACCAATGCACTGAGCACATTCATGCGATTCATGATAGAGGTATTGAAAGAGTTTTTGGGAAGTTTTGTTATTGTTTATTTAGATGACATTTTGATTTTTAGTAAGGATTGGGAGGAGCATCTAATGCATATTAGAAGAGTTTTAGAGAAGATGAGGGAGTAGAAGTTGTTGATTAATTTGAAGATATGTAGTTTTACAAAGGCGTTGGTATACCTGGGATTTGTTGTCTCAGAGGAGGGTCTTAAGATGGACCCAGAAAAAGTAAGGGCTATTGTTGAATGGCCTATTCCAAGGAGTGCTACCGAGGTACGATCTTTTTATGGTTTGGCAAGTTTTTACAAAAAATTTATCAAGAATTTCAGTAGCATTTATGTACCCCTAACTAAGACAATGAGAGGGGATAGAAAAGAGTTTAAATGGACTACAGGAGCAGCCAAGAGTTTTGATACATTGAAGCAGAAAGTCACAGAGCAACCTGTTAAATGGCACTTCCATATTTCAATAAGGTATTTTAGGTAGATTGTGATGCTAGTGGCAGTGCTATAGGAGTTGTTTGAGTCAAGAAGGTAAGGCTACTACCTATTTCAATGAGAAGCTTAATGATGCCAAGAAAAAGTATTATGATTATGATCAGGAGTTTTATGCAATAGTTCAGGCTTTGAAGAAATGGAGACATTATTTGTTGCCAAAAGAGTTTGTTTTATATATTGATCACCAGGCTTTGTAGTATCTTAATAGTCAAGGAAAGTTAAATCAAAGGCACTTAAAATGGGTTGAGTTTTTGCAGAATTATACTTTTTTTAAGCATGGGAGTGGGAAGTCCAACAGAGTTGTAGCTGCCTTGAGCAGAAGGTAAATTTGTTGACAGAAATGAAGATAGAGATTGTTGGGTTCAATGAGCTCAAAAGTTTGTATCTTGAAGATCCAAATTTTGCAGAGGCTTGGAAAGCTTGTTTGGAACTTATTACTTTAGACAGGACAAAATGGTTGGATTTCGTAATCTAAGATGGCATGTTGTTTAGAGGAAGGCAGTTGTGCATTCTAAGGAGTTCCATGAGAGAGAACCTGGTTAAGGAGAAGCATAGTGGGGGTTTAGCTAGAAACTTTGGATGACATAAGACCATTGCTATTGTTGGTAACCATTATTATTAGCCACAGTTACAGCAAGATGTGAGGAAATTTGTGCAAAGTTCTAAAGTGTGTCAGATAGAAAAAGGAACAAGTCAGAATATAGGGCTATACAGGCCATTACTTATACCAGAGAGGCCATGGGATGATATTAGTATGGATTTTATTCTTGGTTTACCGAGGACACAGAGAGGACATGATTCCATTTTTGTGATGGTGGACAGATTCTTAAGGATGACACATTTTATTCCTTGTAAGAAGACTAATGATGTTGTTCATATTGTAGAGTTATTTTTTAGAGAGGTGGTGAGACTACATGGTCTACCTAAGAGAATAGTTTCAGATTGAGATACCAAGTTTGTTAATTATTTCTAGAGGACATTATGGCAGAAGTTGAACATAGATTTGAAGTTCAGTTCTACACACCATCCACAGACTGATGGACAAACAAAAGTGGTGAATAGGAGATTGGGTAACCTATTATGATGCTTAGTAGGAGATAAGCCCAAGGGATGGGATTTGATTTTATCATAGGCAGAATTTGCTTACAACAATTTTGTCAATAGGAGTACAAGTAAATCACCATTTTAGATTATATATGGGAGTAGTCCAAGAAACGCTTTATAGTTAAGGAATATGGACAAGTGAAAAAAGATAAGTGTTGAAGCCAAAGATTTTGTAGAACACCTAAAGAATTTACATGAAGAGGTGAGAAAGAATATTAATAAGATGAATATTTAGTACAAGGCTAAAGAAGATCAAAAGAGGAGATATAAGGAATTTCAAGTAGCAGATGAAGTCATAGTTCACTTGAGAAAATAGAGGTTTCTAGTTGGAACATATAATAAGTTGAAAATGAAGAAATTTGGACCATGTAGAATCTTAAAGAAGCATGATTCAGGAAATGCATATGAGGTAGAGCTACTGAGTGAGATCAACATTTCCCCTATGTTCAACATTGCTGATTTAATAGAATATCATGAAGGTGGGACATAGAATGGACCAATAAAAGAACAATGGAGTGTTCTGGCATCTACTTCAAAGGAGGAGATAGAAGATATCTTGGATAGTCATGTGGGAAGAAGTACTCGGAACAAGCAATATGAAGAATACTTGATGAAGTGGAAAGGAAGGCATGTTGAAGATTCTTCCTAGTTGTCAAGGACAGAGGTTGACCATTTGGGGTTTTTCTCAAACACCTGAGATGTGATAAGGTCACTTCTCAAAATTACCTTAGGTGTCTGATACAGGAGCATCCAGAGGTGTAAGGGCAATCTTGCATCACCCAAAAACAATGTTGATTCAAAATTGATGACATTGTTTTCATTTCTTTTCAAAATTTATCTTTTCAGATACCCATTTGCTTGAATAATGATTCAGAACCTTCAAAGTTTCCAACAGGGCTAAGAATACCAAAATTTACTATTTTCAGTAAGTCTATATCAGAGAAGCAGTTGAGCCCAAAATTTTCCCCAAATCTTTGGAATGGTCAAATAAGCATTCTTGGTAAATTTTAGCCCAAGATCATGTCTAGATTTTAAGATATTCAAGTTTCAATTTTGTGACGTTCCTGGAAAAGTTTCAAAATCAAATATGAGGTACTTAAACATCCAATAATGCTCCAAAAAGTTTATGGCAATCCGTTGATGGATTTTTGCTGTTGTAGTTCACTTCATGAGCTTTTTGGTGCTTCAAATGGTTCGTTAATCAGACACCCAGATCAAAAGTTATGCTTCTAGAAAGTTGACGTATTTTTGGAGGGAGTTGCAAATTTCAAAATTTTGGCTGGAGGCCGCCAAAAGGGCTATTTATGACCATTTTTGGGAACCCTTGGAAATAGTAGAGATAAGGGGGAAAGTGTAGAGCTAAGAAAAGGTGGGAAAATAGAAACCCTAGAAAATTTGGGGCTACAGAAGGCAAAAGGTTCCAGAGTAAGGACACAGAGAGGACATGATTCCACTTTTGTGGTGGTGGACAGATTCTCAAAGATGACACATTTTATTCCTTGTAAGAAGACTAATGATGTTGTTCATATTGTAGAGTTATTTTTTAGAGAGGTGGTGAGACTACATGGCCTACCTAAGAGCATAGTTTCATATTGAGATACCAAGTTTGTTAGTTATTTCTAGAGGACACAGTGGAAGAAGTTGAAGACAGATTTGAAGTTCAATTCTACACACCATCCACAAACTGATGGACAGGCAAAAGTGGTGAATAGGAGTTTGGGTAACCTGTTATGATGCTTAGTAGGAGATAAGCCCAAGGCATGGGATTTGATTTTATCATAGGCAGAATTTGCTTACAACAATTCTATCAATAGGAGTACAAGTAAATCACCATTTCAGATGTATATGGGAGTAGTCCAAGAAATGCTTTATAGTTAAGAAATATGGATAAGGGAGAGAAGATAAGCATTCAAGCCAAAAATTTTGTAGAACACCTGAAGAATTTACATGAAGAGGTGAGAAAGAACATTAATAAGATGAATATTTAGTACAAGGCTAAGGTAGATCAAAAGAGGAGATATAAGGAATTTCAAGTAGGAGATGAAGTCATAGTTCACTTGAGAAAATAGAGGTTTCCAGTTGAAACATATAAGTAGTTGAAAATGAAGAAATTTAGACCATGTAGAATCTTAAAGAAGCATGATTCAGGAAATGCAGATGAGGTAGAGCTACTGAGTGAGATCAACATTTCCCTTGTGTTCAACATTGCTGATTTAATAGAATATCATGAAGGTGGGACATAGGATGGACCAATAGAAGAACAATGGAGTATTCTGGCATCTACTTCAAAGGACAAGATAGAAGATATCTTGGATAGTCATGTGGGAAGAAGTACTCGGAACAAGCAATATGAAGAATACTTGGTGAAGTGGAAAGGAAGGCCTGTTGAAGATTATTCCTAGTTGTCTAAGATAGAGGTTGACCGATTGGGGTTTTCCTCAAACACCTAAGATGTGACAAGGTCACTTCTCAAAATTACCTTGGGTGTCTGATGCAGGAGCATCCAAAGGTGTAAGGGCAATCTTGGATCACCCAAAAATAATGTTGATTCAAAATTGATGACTTTATTTTTATTTCTTTTCAAAATTTATGTTTTCAGATACCCATTTGCTTGAATAATGATTCAGAACCTTCAAAGTTTCCAACAGGGCTAAGAATACCAAAATTTACTATTTTTAGTAAGTCTATATCAGAGAAGCGATTGAGCACGAAATTTTCCCCAAATCTTTGGAAAGGTCAAATAAGCATACTTGGTAAATTTCAGCCCAAGATCATGTCTGGATTTCAAGATATTAAAGTTTCAATTTTGTGAGGTTCCTGGAAAAGTTTCAAAATCAAATATGAGGTACTTAAACATCCCATAATGCTCTAAAAAGTTTACAAAAATTTGTTTATGGATTTTTGGTGTTGTAGTTCACGTCACGAGCTTTTTGGTGCTTAAAATGGTTCATTAATCAAACACCCAGATCAAAAGTTATGCTTCTCAAAAGTTGACATATTTTTGGAGGGCATTGCAAACTTCAAAATTTTGGTTGGAGGCTGCCAAAAGGGCAATTTATGACCATTTTTGGGAACCCTTGGCAGTAGTAGAGATAAGGGGGAAAGTGTAGAGCCAAGAAAAGGTGGGAAAATAGAAACCCTAGAAAATTTGGGGCTACATAAGGAAAAAGGTTCCAGAGTAAGGACACAGAGAGGACATGATTCCATTTTTGTGGTGGTGGACAGATTCTCAAAGATGACACATTTTATTCCTTGTAAGAAGACTAATGATTTTGTTCATATTGTAGAGTTTTTTTTAGAGAGGTGGTGAGACTACATGGTCTACCTAAGAGCATAGTTTCATATTGAGATACCAAGTTTGTTAGTTATTTCTAGAGGACACTGTGGAAGAAGTTGAAGACAAATTTGAAGTTTAGTTCTACGCACCATGCATAGACTGATGGATAGACAAAAGTGGTGAATAGGAGTTTGGGTAACCTGTTATGATGCTTAGTAGGAGATAAGCCCAAGGGATGGGATTTGATTTTATCATAGGGAGAATTTGCTTACAACAAGTCAGTCAATAGAAGTACAAGTAAATCACCATTTCAGATTGTATATGGGAGTAGTCCAAGAAATGCTTTACAGTTAAGGAATATGGACAAGGGAGAAAAGATAAGTGTTGAAACCAAAGATTTTGTAGAACACCTATAGAATTTACATGAAGAGGTGAGAAAGGACATTAATAAGATGAATATTTAGTACAAGGCTAAGGCAGATCAAAAGAGGAGATATAAGGAATTTCAAGTAGGAGATGAAGTCATGGTTCACTTGAGAAAATAGAGGTTTCCAGTTGGAACATGAAATAAGTTGAAAATGAAAAAATTTGGATCATGTAGAATCTTAAAGAAACATGATTTAGGAAATGCATATGAGGTAGAGCTACTGAGTGAGATCAACATTTCCCCTATGTTCAACATTGTTGATTTAACAGAATATCATGAAGGTGGGACATAGGATGGACCAATAGAAGAACAATGGAGTATTCTGGCATCTACTTTGAAGGAGGAGATAGAAGATATCTTGGATAGTCATGTGGGAAGAAGTACTCAGAACAAGCAATATGAAGAATACTTGGTGAAGTGGAAAGGAAGGCTTGTTGAGGATTTTTCCTAGTTGTCTAAGATAGAGGTTGACCGTTTGGAGTCTTCCTCAAACACCTGAGATGTGACAAGATCACTTCTCAAAATTACCTTGGGTGTCTAATGCAAGAGCATCCAGAGGTGTAAGGGCAATCTTGCATCACCCAAAAACAATGTTGATTCAAATTTGATGATTTTATTTTCATTTCCTTTCAAAATTTATGTTTTTGGATACCCATTTCCTTGAATAGTGATTCAGAACCTTCAAAGTTTCCAACAGGGCTAAGAATACCAAAATTTACTATTTTTAGTATGTCTATATCAGAGAAGCAATTGAGCCCAAAATTTTCCCCAAATCTTTGGAATGGTCAAATAAGCATTCTTGGTACATTTCAGCCCAAGATCATGTCTGGATTTCAAGATATTAAAGTTTCAATTTTGTGAGGTTCCTGGAAAAGTTTTAAAATCAAATATAAGGTACTTAAACATCCCATAATGCTCTAAAAAGTTTACGGAAATCTGTTTATGGATTTTTGGTTTTGTAGTTCACTTCATGAGCTTTTTGGTGATTCAAATGGTTCGTTACTCAAACACCCAGATCAAAAGTTATGCTTCTCGAAAGTTGACGTAATTTTGGAGAGAGTTGTAAACTTCAAAAGTTTGGCTGGAGGCCGCTAAAAGGGCTATTTATGACCATTTTTGGGAACCCTTGGTAGTAGTAGAGATAAGGGGGAAAGTGTAGAGCCAAGAAAAGGTGGGTAAATAAAAACCCTAGCAAATTTGGGGCTACATAAGGAAAAAGGTTCCAGAGTAAGGACACAGAGAGGACATGATTCCATTTTTGTGGTGGTGGATAGATTCTCAAAGATGACACATTTTATTCCTTGTAAGAAGACTTATGATGTTGTTCATATTGTAGAATTTTTTGTAGAGAGGTGGTGAGACTACGTGGTCTACCTAAGAGCATAGTTTTAGATTGAGATACCAAGTTTGTTAGTTATTTCTAGAGGACACTGTGGAAGAAGTTGAAGACAGATTTAAAGTTCAGTTCTGCACACCATCCACAGATTGATGGACAAATAAAAGTGGTGAATAGGAGTTTGGGTAACTTGTTATGATGCTTAGTAGGAGATAAGCCCAAGGGATGGGATTTAATTTTATCATAGGCAGAAATTGCTTACAACAATTCTATCAATAGGAGTACAAGTAAATCACCATTTCAGATTGTATATGGGAGTAGTCCAAGAAATGCTTTATAGTTAAGGAATATGGAAAAGGGAGAAAAGATAAGTGTTGAAGCCAAAGATTTTGTAGAACACCTGAAGAATTTACATGAAGAGGTGAGAAAAAATATTAATAAGATGAATATTTAGTACAAGGCTAAGGCAGATCAAAAGAGGAGATATAAGGAATTTCCAATACGAGATGAAATCACGGTTCACTTGAGAAAATAGAGGTTTTCAGTTGGAACGTATAATAAGTTGAAAATGAAGAAACTTGGACCATGTAGAATCTTAAAGAAGCATGATTCAGGAAATGTATATGAGGTAGAGCTACTGAGTGAGATCAACATTTCCCCTATGTTCAACATTGTTGATTTAATAAAATATCATGAAGGTGGGACATAGGATAGACCAATAGAAGAACAATGGAGTATTCTAGCATCTACTTCAAAGGAGGAGATAGAAGATATCTTGGATAGTCATGTGGGAAGAAGTACTCGAAACAAGCAGTATAAAGAATACTTGGTGAAGTGGAAAGGAATGTCTGTTGAAGATTCTTCCTAGTTGTCTAAGACAGAGGTTGACCGTTTGGGGTTTTCCTCAAACACCTGAGATGTGACAAGGTCACTTCTTAAAATTACCTTGGGTGTCTGATGCAGAAGCATCCAGAGGTGTAAGGGCAATCTTGCATCACCCAAAAATAATGTTGATTCAAAATTGATGACTTTGTTTTCATTTCTTTTCAGAATTTATGTTTTCGAATACCTATTTGCTTGAATAATGATTCAGAACGTTCAAAGTTTCCAATAGGGCTAAGAATACCAAAATTTACTATTTTTAGTAAGTCTATATCAGAGAAGCGGTTGAGCCCAAAATTTTTCCCAAATCTTTGGAATGGTCAAATAAGCATTCTTGGTAAATTTCAACCCAAGATCATGTCTGGATTTCAAGATATTAAAGTTTTAATTTTGTGAGGTTCTTCGAAAAGTTTTGAAATCAAATATCAGGTACTTAAACATCCCATAATGCTCTAAAAAGTTTACAAAAATCCATTTATGGATTTTCAGTGTTGTAGTTCACTTCACGAGTTTTTTGATGCTTCAAATGGTACGTTAATCAGACACCCAAATCAAAAGTTACGCTTCTCGAAAGTTGATGTATTTTTGGAGGGAGTTGCAAATTTTAAAATTTTGGCTAGAGGTCGCCAAAAGGGCTATTTATGACCATTTTTGGGAAACCTTGGCAGTAGTAGAGATAAGGGGGAAAGTGTAGAGCCAAGAAAAGGTGGGAAAATAGAAACTCTAGCAAATTTGGGGCTACAGAAGGGTAAAGGTTCCAGAGTAAAGACACAGAGAGGACATGATTCCATTTTTGTGGTGGTGGACAGATTCTCAAAGATGGCACATTTTATTCCTTGTAAGAAGACTAATGATGTTGTTCATATTGTAGAGTTATTTTTTAGAGAGGTGGTGAGACTACATGGTCTACCTAAGAGCATAGTTTCAGATTGAGATACCAAGTTTGTTAGTTATTTCTAGAGGACAATGTGGAAGAAGTTGAAGATAGATTTGAAGTTCAGTTCTACAGACCATCCACAGACTGATGGATAAACAAAAGTGGTGAATAGGAGTTTGGGTAACCTGTTATGATGCTTAGTAGGAGATAAGTCCAAGGGATGGGATTTGATTTTATCATAGGCAGAATTTACTTACAACAATTATGTCAATAGGAGTACAAGTAAATCACCATTTCAGATTGTATATGGGAGTAGTCCAAGAAATGCTTTATAGTTAAGGAATATGGACAAGGGAGAAAAGATAAGTGTTGAAGCCAAAGATTTTGTAGAACACCTGAAGAATTTATATGAAGAGGTGAGAAAGAACATTAATAAGATGAATATTTAGTACAAGGCTAAGGCAGATCAAAAGAGGAGATATAAGGAATTTCAAGTAGGAGATGAAGTCATGGTTCACTTTAGAAAATAGAGGTTTCCAATTGGATCATATAATAAGTTGAAAATGAAGAAATTTGGACCATGTAGAATCTTAAAGAAACATGATTCAGGAAATGCATATGAGGTAGAGCTACTGAGTGAGATCAACATTTCCCCTATGTTCAACATTGCTGATTTAACAGAATATCATGAAGTTGGGACATAGGATGGACCAATAGAAGAACAATGGAGTATTCTGGCATCTGCTTTGAAGGAGGAGATAGAAGATATCTTGGATAGTCATGTGGGAAGAAGTACTCAGAACAAGCAATATGAAGAATACTTGGTGAAGTGGAAAGGAAGGCTTGTTGAAGATTCTTCCTAGTTGTCTAAGACAGAGGTTGACCGTTTGGGGTTTTCCTCAAACACCTGAGATGTGACAAGGTCACTTCTCAAAATTACCTTGGGTGTCTGATGCAGGAGCATCGAGAGGTGTAAGGGCAATCTTGCATCACCCAAAAACAATGTTGATTCAAAATTGATGACTTTGTTTTCATTTCCTTTCAAAATTTATGTTTTTGGATACCCATTTCCTTGAATAGTGATTCAGAACCTTCAAAGTTTCCAACAGGGCTAAGAATACCAAAATTTACTATTTTTAGTATGTCTATATCAGAGAAGCGGTTGAGCCTAAAATTTTCCCCAAATCTTTAGAATGGTCAAATAAGCATTCTTGGTAAATTTTAGCCCAAGATCATTTCTGGATTTCAAGATATTAAAGTTTCAATTTTGTGAGGTTCCTGGAAAAGTTTCAAAATCAAATATGAGGTACTTAAACATCCCATCATGCTTTGAAAAGTTTACAGAAATCCATTTATGGAATTTTGGTGTTGTAGTTCACTTCACGAGCTTTTTGGTGCTTCAAATGGTTTGTTAATCAGACACCCAGATCAAAAGTTATTCTTCTTGAAAGTTGACGTATTTTTGGAGGGAGTTGCAAATTTCAAAATTTTGGCTAGAGGCCACCAAAAGGGCTATTTATGACCATTTTTGGGAACCCTTGGTAGTAGTAGAGATAAGGGGGAAAGTTTAGAGCCAAGAAAAGGCGGGAGAATAAAAACCCTAGCAAATTTGGGGCTACAGAAGGCAAAAGGTTGCAGAGTCTGGAGATAGGAAGCTGTAATGTGTTACAACCTGTGGAGGATTCATCCTCTGATTGTCTTTGAGCTTCTGTAATGTAATGTGTTGTCCAAATCAATAAAAAAACATTCCTATTTTCTATGTGCAACTTTTGTTGTTGTGTGTTTTATGATTTACCCCTTCATCAAAACCTCAATGTAGATGCCAAAAGCTCCTTAGATCTGTAGCTAATATCAAATTACAGACTGCTGTTATAAATTTCAGACCATGCATGAATGATGGGAATCACCAAAAACTCCTTCCTTTGCCAAGCAATCCAAACATAAACCCTCTCCAAGTAATTTATTGATGAAAACAAGCCAAAATGAATACCAAATCTGAATATCAACCTCTAATGCTAGCTGAAAACAAATATCCATGTCAAACCCTAGCTGATTGAAGCAATAACACCATCAAAATTCATTGGTTAAGCACAATGATGAACTCCATAGGAATTCACCTCTCATGGTGGATTGAGATCATCTCCAAACCACAATAATTCAAGGGAACGCCGCCTTGAACAAACTAAAAATCAATTTCAACCAAGAGCAAATACTCAAAATGTAAAGTTTACCAAATGATCAAGATGTCAAAAATGATGCCAAAGAACTTTTATAATTTTTCCTTTGGGCAACCCAATTAGGCAAAATATAAACAATTTTCAAGTCCACTATCAATATCAAATCTTCAATTTGATATTTATTAAATATTTTTCACTTATCCACCTTGGACGCCAATCCATAAATAATAAAATAATATTATTTTATTATTTTTTTGCCTTTTCTCTCTAGGCACTGATTTTGTCCAATAAAATAATATTTTAATATTATTTTATATTTTCTCTTTCCTTGGCATCGATTTCCATTGGGAAAAATAAATATAATAAAAATTACATTTTATTTATTTTCCCACTTTTCATTTTCTAAGCCCTTGATTTTTGCCTTGGCTCAAATATCATTATTTTTGGCTTTATAAAATATTATAAAATATTGCTAGCCAAAAATACAAATAAAATAGAGTGTTGAACCAACTTTCTAGTTTCTAAGCCTTCAAGGTCCTAGCTCATCCACAAATCATTCCCTTAAAATGTGATTTAGCCCATGGGAATGGTGAAAAGGCTAAATACCCAAATCAAATGTGACCATTATGAAAATGGGGACATTACAGAATACAATAATAGAGGTAAGACAATAGGTCCCTAGTGGTAACATTGGTCTAGGAATGTGATCTCAAGGTCATTGTGAGGCAAGGTGTTATCCTCCCCAATGTAAAATGGATAAGCAATGATAGCATAGGAAAAGAGTGGGGAGGGAAAGAGGCCCCCACTCAAAGGAGCTAGCTATAAAAGAAGGTATAAAAATGTATGTATAAATAATATGGGGGAAGGCATGATTCCACCCAATGTGAGGATGTGGTGATGAATGTTCAATGTAAATTGGGGAACACATGATGCCCCAATGCAAAGGTAACTCTAAGAGTTATATAGAAATATAGAACCATATACAAAGCATAGGTATCATAGGTATGTGATATAGATATGGTAAATATCATAAGTATAGGCATGATATGTATGTACACAAACATGTTGATTTAAAACAAAGAATCATAGTAAGAATAAGCATACATGACAAGGATAGAAAGGAGTAAGGCAACATGGAAAACCAAAGTGGTAAAGTAAGGACCATAAGATCATAACATAAAAGAAAAATAAGCATATAGATATGCATAAGGTGAATTAGAAAGACAATAGGTAAATGATTGAAATAATGGAAAATGTATACAAGGTCAAAAGTAAAACAATTATGTAAAGATAAAGAAGATGAGAGCAATAATAGGAGATGAAAATTTTAATAAGGAAATGGAAAAAGAAAATGCCCTCCTGAGTGGGGGAAGGTAAGTATGAGATCAAATATAAAAGGTGAGATGAACATATGACACATAACAAATAAGGCATAAGCAAAAGGCTAAAATGTAAAAGAAAATAAAGGACAAGAATGAAATATAAGCTATAGGTAATATATAACATCTATATATGCTATAGTGCTGCTCATGTATCTTTGAATAAACTTAGGAGGAACAACCTTTTCCTCCAAAAGATCATGATTATTATCATTAAACATACCATCATCATCCCAACAAATCTCATTAAATTTGTCTTCATGGATTGAGTCTTCTTATTATTTTCTTACTTTTCTATTACATGTGTCTCTTCTTGATATTATTTTGTGCTAGGCATAAACACATAATTTACCAGTGTTCAATACTTTTCACCCTCCTTTTTACAAAGTCTTTCCTAGTCAAGAATTTAAACACTAATCATTGACTTGCCATTATAAAAAATCCAAAGGGTAGCCTCACCTAAGTGAATCAATCTGAGACCAAATACTTGGTCTTCCATGGAAATACCTACAAATATGAACATACACACATGCAATAAACATGTAACACAAAAGCTAAACAATAAATCATGGATGCACAAACATAGAAGCTTCTAATTAACATAATAATGAAAAAACCACATGCAATGACCTTCATTGCCCAAATTATACACATAAGTTTTATCTATATATCTTCATTTTTATAACCATATCCATATCTAGAATGTACTCTCCATAGCCTCCATTTAGTTAGGAAAGAAATTTTAACTATACATGGGTATCTTTTCCCCCAAGAAACAAGATATGGGAACCAAATAGTGTCACTACCAACTTAGGTAGATTAACTAGATGTTATGGTCCATACATTGGTTCACCCTACCCCCACTGATGAATAAGATGGGGTCGATATTAAAACTAAGGCAGCACCAAATGATACCATCACCATTGATGATGATGAAGTCCAACAAGTTATAGTTAAAGAGGTCCTAATATTTGAAGCACTACAGAAGGATAAGCTAGTAGAACCACCCTCTAGTCACACTTTGGTAGGAGCTTAAAGTAGCCTTGATTACTATAAAGCTTAACTATGAGGACCTAGAGAAAAACACCACCAATATGTGTAAAGTTTTGGGCCTAGTCCTTAAACTACACACCTAGATTGATGCACATTTAAAGGATGAAATTGAATTACTCAATGATTTGTAGAATGAATTTTTGCATGATGAAAACACTCTTAAGGAAATTGCCACATTCTCCAACAAGTATTGACTAAACAAAAGTATGAATAATATGTGGACTAGTTTTATAGTTACTATAAACTATTCATGGCACATTACAACATAGTATTTGAATCAATTGGTTGATGTGGACTAGATATATTAGGATTTTGTTAATTGACATAGTGTTGATGTAGATAATGATGTGTGAATTATTAAATAATGTTGAATAACAAGGTAAATGACACAATGAGAATATTTCCAAAATAGTGATTTGACCTAATTAAGCATGTGATTAAACTAATAATATTAATGTAACAATGGAGAATCAAACATAAAAATACAAACTATAGACACTTAAAATTTAACATCATCTAACAACACTTTTAACACTACATCCTAACACAATTCTAACTCCATGTTGACATTATCACCATATAATTTATCAATTTTGACACGTTCAACACCATCCTAGTTAAATATAACCGCATGCTCACATTATCTTGTTAACTAAATTAATCTTTATTATTCAATAAATTAGTCATCTATAATTAATTAATCATTCCTTCATTTATCCTAAATTAATTAATTGATTAAATTTCCATCTCACCACTTCAAATAAATCCATTTCCCTCCATTTATTTAAATAAATAATCTCCATTAACCATAAATTTTAAATACCATCCCTCCATTTAAAACCATTTAATCATAACCCTCTACTTTCTAGCAAGATATTTAATATTGTCCCATATGGTTGCAACAAAATATTTAATTTCCATATTAATTCATATTGTTACAACAAAATATTTAATGACCATAATCATTTCAAAACAAATTGTATCCTCACCATTCATCATGCCTCCTACATTCTAGGAAATCCTCTCAATCAATCTCAGTGGTAGATCCATCAATTAAATCTCAATCGTCCATCTTTTCATCAACACATCTATAAACAAACCCTCATCCTCCTCAATCAAATGATGGAGCTATGATTTACAAGTACATGCTATTGAAATTCCAAAGGATCTTCATCAAACTTCCATCAAATCAACATTAATATACATGGATATCACTTGGGATCTTGTACAACACATGAGCAACCACATCCAAGAGCACATTCATACCAACAATGGAGTTTTCATTGCTAAATGCTAGTTTTGCTTAAATTTTCTTTTACTTAGCTTGAGGTTTGCACTTAACTTGAAATAGGAAGCTTTAATTCATTTATATTTTTTTCTTTTGATTTTAGTTTGAATATTGTTACTTACATTCTAGATCATGCCTAGTGGCACATAGATCCATTCTCTAATCTCGTTTGTAGGATTTTAATAAGCTTGATCTTGTAGTTTTTCTTATAGGGTTTGATTTTAGTTTTATTAGGTTACACATATTTGGGATCACTTTGGTACAAAATAAAACTTTCAGTTACTTTCAAAAGGTGTCAAAACATATCAATTTGTTAAATTTGGTGCAAGTCCAATCGAGGCAATTTTTTAGCCTCTAGAACACAACTTGAGGCCATATAGATGCCTATGTAGTCTAACTAACATAGGTGCAAGTAAAAATAATAATTTTTTGTTACTTAAAAATATTAAAACAAATAACATTTATAAATAAAACAAATAAAAATCAAATAAAAAATTAAGGCCTTATGGCCTACGTAGGGGGGTATGTACTATGTGTCATATCCTACCCCCTAGCCATTGGTAGAGATGGTAGGGAGAGGACCCATTCTGATGGTTGCCTTACTAGTCACAAAACTCAACACAACAAAATTCAATAATAGTGCCAGAAGCTTAATAATCAAAATGAAGAAAATGACAGGAAGAAGTTAATTCAGAATTCTATTAACAATGAAAGATTACAGACAATATGAAAAATCACACTTCCCACTGTTCTATTCCATTACCAAAACATTTACAAAACATATTTATGTCCTTATACAATCGACCTTTAACTATATGTAGAAAAAATAAACAATGCAAGTTCCAGTTTTTTCTTCGACCCTCTCAGTTTCTTCTGGCTCGCTATCCTTTTCACTAGCACCACGACCTCCTATTCTATTGTCGGCCTCCTATCTCTATTCCTTTTTCTCTATTTTTATCTCAACAAATGGGGTTGATTCAACTTCCTCTTTCCTCCTTCACTACGAACAAAAGACTTCATTTTCCTATGAGGATGTCACTTCACTTCCTCTGCTGTTGTCTGCCACGTCAATGTCTTGTTGTTTGTCAAAATATTCCCTGCTTTTTCTGACATGTAACCGACGCTAAAGGATTTCTTTTGTCTTTTCCAATAGTCATCTACACTGTCGATGCAAGACTCTTCAACTCCCCTTGAATTCTACCAACTGTCGATGTAAATGACTATAGATTTGGTTGGAGAATATGGTCAACAGAGTGAAGAAAGACTCCCTTTGAATCCATTTCATGCCACTTGGATGACAGGAAGTTTATCTCTTGCAGTGACAGGAGCTTCATTTCCATTCGAAGGCAAGAGGAATTTATTCTTATTGACAAAACAAACAAAAAATCAAAACATCAAAAACAAAATAAAACCAAAATTGCATAGGAGTAAGATGCCCTTGCATCAGACTCCCCAGGCAGAACGAAATCATGAGCTCCTACTCATGAGGTCTGCTACTGAATGACCCCTCTTAATTATCTCATCTTCAGTGAGCCAAGAAGCATCTTCAATGGGATGATTGCTCCATTTGACGAGATACTTGAAATATTCATGTCTACGGGTCTTCTTCAACAACTGCTTATCCAGAATGCATGCAATCTCTTGTAGAGTAGTGATTGTCCCAGATTGTTCTTCCAGAGATGAAATTTCTACTTCAGTGTCTTCTACTTCTATAGCTCCTTTGTATGGATATAAATCTTCCACATTGAAAATAGGAGATATATTCAAGTCTACAAGAAAAGAAATCTCATATGCATTGGCAGAAAACTTCCTAAGGATTTGGCAAGGACCAATCTTATTCATTTGAAGTTTATTGTATGTTCCTGTAAGAAATCTCTCCTTTCAAAGATGTGCCAATACAAGTTCTCCAATTTGAAACTATATCTCTCTCCTCTTTTGATCAACATACTTTTTGTATTGTTGATTGATGCCTTCTATGTTATGCTTCACCTTTTATTGTATGTCATGAATGACTTGTACATACTCCTCTCCATCTACACTCCTCTTTTCTATTCCAACAAGATCACGAAGTTCTAATACACGTCTTGTATGCATTCCATACACCACATAGAAAGGACTAAAACCTATGCTTCTATTTAGGGAATCATTATATGCAAATTCAGCTTGTGCTAACATAAGATCCCAACTTCTAGATGAACTACCAACAAGACATCTCAACAAATTACCAAGGCTTCTATTGACAACTTCATTTTGACCATTTGTTTGTGGATGATATGTTAAACTAAAATTCAGATTTGTACCCAATTTCCTTCATAGAGTCCTCCAAAAATGACCCACAAACTTAGTATCCTTGTCAGAAATTATACTTCTTGGAATACCATACAACCTTACAACTTCTTTAAAGAACAAATTGGCTATGTTAGTGGCGTCACTAGTCTTCTTACATGGTATAAAATGCACCATTTTTGAAAATCTATCTACAACAACAAAGATTGAATCATTGCCCCTTTGTGTATGAGGCAAACCCAAAACAAAATCCATACTCACCGAATCCCAAGGCCTAGTTGGAAATGGTAATGGCTGATAAAGCCCAGCATTTTAACTTTTTCCTTTAGTATGTTGACAAATTTTGCACCTTTCCAGATATCTTTTCACATCGGCCTTCATCTTTGGCTAATAGTAATGGGTGTTCAACTGCTGAAAAGTTTTATCCTGTCCAAAGTGACCAGCAAGACTACCACTATGTTTTTCCTTCAACAAATTATCTCTCATGGAGCCTCTAGGAATACATTACTTGTTTTCCTTAAACAAAAAACCTTCTTGAATCATGTAATTAGTCCATGGCTCTTTATTTCTGCAAATAGGATCATTGCAAGTTGCAAATGCTTCTCCAAAATCTACATCCTCCGTATACAATTCCTTCAAACTTTCAAACCCCACACTGTTAGTTTGTATTTCACACAACAATAAAATCTTCCTACTTAAAGCATCATCAACTTTATTCATTTGACCACTCTTATATTTCAAAACAAAATTAAAACTCTGAATATACTCAACCCGTTTAGCATACCTTTGATTCAATTTGTGTTGGTTGTTAATAAATTGCAAAGCATGGTTATCCATATACATAATGAACTCCTTAGGCAATAGATAATGTCTCCATTTCCTGAGGGATTGAACCAAAGCATAAAACTCCAAATCATAAGAAGAATACTTTCTTTTTGCCTCGTTTAATTTCTCACTAAAATATGCAACCAATTTTCCCTCCTAACTTAGGATTACGCCAATAGCCAAACCACTAGCATCACACTCAAATTGAAATACTTTATCAAAATTAGGCAAAGCAAGTATGGGTTGTTCACTCGCCTTCTTCTTGAGAAATCTAAAATTTTCTTAGCCTTTTTGGTCCAAACAAATGATCTTTTGGTGCTATTGTTTCTGGAAAAATTGTGTTTGCTTTTTTGTCTCAACGTTTCGGATCATACTCCATGATCCATCATTAGGAGGAAAGGAAGAGAATGCATATGAGTTTCGGATCATATTCCGTGTCTTCAGGAAATCCACTCATACTGACCTCTATCTCCTTGCCTCTGTTAGATTTCTACCCAAGCATGCAAGTGATTGAGAGAAAGCAAAATAGAAATCAGATATGAGCTAAATAAACTATATTCAACTCAAGAGAATGCAAAGCATTACAATAGAATGGTGTGCTCATATGAGAGCAAGAGGTGGGTATATATATGATATTCCACCCAAGAGACTCAATACACAACCAATGTGGGATAAAGTGAAAAAGTCCCTAAGTAAGCTTAACCTAGTGTGAAAAGAGGTAAGGTGGAGAACAAGCTTAGAAAGAGCTAGATAGCAAAGTAACCCTGTTCACACTAACACCCCCCCTTAACTGCAACTTAGGGGGAAATGTTGACAAAAAACAAAGATGGGTCCCGGCAACAAGGTCTGATGAGGTACCCATGTACAAAGCATCCCCTCAAACAAAAAGGAAGGAGAAAACCCAGTGGGAAAAAACTCCCCCATGAGAGGATAAAGCACGAACTAAGAAGCCCCCTAAAAGGAGGACACCTGCCACACCCCAAGCAAAGCTCGCAAATGAATGAACTTGCTCTTAGTGAAGGATTTGGTGAAGATGTCAGCTGTCTGATCTAATGTCGAACAATACTGAAGATCAAGAACCTGCTGATGAATCAGCTCTCGAATGTAGTGCATGTGAATCTCAATGTGTTTGGTCCGCTGATGATGGACTGGATTGCGAGAGATCTGAATAGCACTCTGGTTGTCACAAAAGATGACCGTAGGCTTCCTGAAGGAAATACCAAACTCAGTGAGAATGTGTTGAAGCCAAATGGCTTCAGTAGCAGCATTAACTACTCCTCGATACTTAGCCTTTGTAGATGAAAGAGCAATAGTAGACTGCTTCTTGCTCGACCAAGAAATCGGACCAGAACCAAGAGAGAAGCAATACCCTAAAGTAGACTTGCGATCCTCAGAATCACCTACCCAATCTGAATCTATGTATCCCACCAAGTCAATATCCATGCCTGCTGAATAATGAATCCCATAACTGTGAGAACCCTGAATGTAGTGAAGGATCCACTTGGCTGCTTTCCAGTGCAGCTCATGTGGCTCCTGCATGAACCTGGAGACCAGGCCCACGACATATGAAATATCAGGCCTCATGTGAGTTAAGTATATGAGACTCCCAACTAATTGGCGATACAAGGTAGCATCTACCAAAGGTGAAGAACAAGAAGCCTCAAGTTTGACTCCTGACAGAAAGGGAGTTGGCGCAGGCTTACAGTCAGCCATGCGAAATCTGGAGAGCATATCAAGAGCATACTTGGGCTGAGAAAGAAAGATACCAGCTGAAGACTGTGTAATCTCAATGCCCAAGAAATAATGAAGAAGACCCAAATCAGACATCAGAAAATGATCATGAAGGGCAATTTTCACTGCCTTGATGGTGGATGAGGAACTCCCTGTAATCAACAAGTCATCAACATAGAGAACAAGGAAAGTGAGAGTATCATCCTGCTGCAAAATGTAGATGTTCGGATCATAATGGCATCGAGTGAACCCAACTGATAGAAGGAAGGAGTCCATCTTGGCATACCAGGCTCGAGGGGCATGTTTAAGGCCATAGAGAGACTTCCGAAGTCAACAGACAAGTGAAGGATCCTGGACGAACCCCTATGGCTGCTCCATATATATCTCCTCCTGAAGGTCACCGTGAAGAAAAGCACTCTTCACATCCATTTGATGAACTTCCCAGCGATGGGCTGCAGCAATGGAAAGAACAAGTCGGATTGAATTCATCTTGGCAACCGGTGCAAAAGTCTTAGAGTAGTCAATCCCAGGAACTTGGGAGAATCCTTTTGCGACCAAGAGCCTTATGTTTATTGATCGACCCATCTATAGCAAATTTTGTTCGATAGACCCACTTACATCGAACAAGCTTTCTTCCCTTAGGAAGTGCAACTAGATCCCATGTATGGTTCCTTTCCAAGGAACTAAACTCTTCCTACATAGCAGCATCCCACTCAGGGACACCAAAAGCTTCCCTGAAGGACTGTGGATCAGAAGTTGAAGCAAAGAAGAGATGAGGAGTTTGCTCAAACTATGACCTTGCTCTTCTCACATCTGAAGGATCACCAACCCAATCACCTGCTGACTCCAAAGTCTGACGAGCCCAAAGAGGCCCAGTGGCAAGAGAATCTAGAGGAGAATCAGCATCCTCTGAATGAGGACTAAGAGAGGAGGAAGATGAATCCTCATCATCGCCATCTAAAGTGGAGGAAGAAGACTCCTCAGGAGGATTAAGGTCCTCAGAAGAACTATCAGCATGAAGCCGCAGTGTCTCCATGGGAATGAAAGATGGAGAAGTGGTAGAAGAAGTATCCTCCTCAAACCGAACACTCCTCTCAATAAAGAGCTCATGTGTGGTAGGGTGGAGTAGCCTAGAGCCTTTGACACCATCTGGATAGCCAACAAATATGCAAGGCCTACTCTGTGGATCCATAGCCTTGCGTTTCTCTACTGGAATGTGGGCCCATGCAGGAGACCCAAATACATGGAAGTGCTTGACTATGGGTTTCTGACCGGTCCAAGCTTGAAAAGGAGTTACCCCCTTCACAGCTCGATGAGGAACCCAGTTCTGGATATAACAAGCATAGTTGATGGCCTCTGCCCAATGCTGAGTTGCTAATGATTTGGAGTGAATCATGCAATTTGCCATTTCCTTCAATGACCGATTCTTTCATTCTGCAACTCCATTTTGCTGTGGACTGTAGGGAACTGTGTGTCAAAGATCAATGCCTTCTGAGGCACAAAACTGCTCAAACCTTTGGTTGACATATTCCCCGCCATTATCGATGCGGAGGATCTTGACAGCCTTCCCAGATTGTTTCTCTACAAAAGCTTTAAAGTCCTAAAAAGACTCAAAGACTTCAAACTTTTGTTTGAAAAAGTATACAAAGGTGTATCGGGAAAGATCATTAATGAAGATCAATACATATCTAGCTCTGCTGAATGAAGGATGTTGAAATGGACCAACCAAATCACTGTGTATTAACTCCAAGAGCTGTGTGGCTCTCCATGCTTTGCCTTTGTCAAATTTTTCTTCAGGATGCTTGCCAAGAATGCAACCTTGACAAACTCTGCAAGAGAATCAAATAGAAGGCAACCTTGTAACCATGTCATGCTGACTGAGCTGCTGCAAGTAGCGATAGTTCAAGTGGCCAAACCGCTGATGCCACAAACGTCTCACCTCATTTGAGTGAGTGAGCAATGCAAGTGAAGGAGAATTAGGAACAAAATGAGAAAAGTGATAGAGCCGAGAATGGTTATCAACTTTTCCTATAGCTACTGTAGACCCACTATGCAGATCACTGATAACCACTGAGTCAGGTGTAAATTTAACTCTCTTGCTGGAACCTGTATGGGTGATCTGGTAGATAGATAGGAGATTAGTTGACAAAGAAGGCACACAAAGAACATCATGGAATGTCCCATCACCAATGTCAACAGACCCTCTCCCAAGAACTTCCTCTGGTGTATCATTACCCATAAGAATATCAGGCACAGAACATGACTCTAAGGATGAGAAACTTTCCTTTGTATTGGCCATATGGTGAGAAGCACCTGAGTCTATTACCCAACTATCTGGTAGTGTAGCAACTGCAACAAGGGCCTTGCCCTTCCCCTTACTATTTTTTGTGTCCTTTGAAGATTGTGAAGAATCTTCCTTACTGAATCTGACACTTTGATATTATTCTTCTCAAGAAGATAAGTGAGATGAGCTATTTGCTTTTTCAAACACTTATGCTCATCATGACTAGATTTCTTACAAAAGGCACACTTTGTCTTCTCCTTTTTAGACATGTTGTCTTTAGAGGAAGAATCTGGAGCTGCATTGTTTGCAGCTTGTTTTGGACCTTGTTTCTTCTCTCCTTGATCCTTTTATTTCTTATGTTGCTTTCCATTGCCTTTCTGATCTTTAGTGCCCTGATTTGCAGCCAAGGCATGAGACTTAGAAGGCTTAATAGTGCCCATGTGAACTAATTTATCCTGTTCTTTAGTGAGTTTAGCAGCAAATTCATCTAAAGAAGGCATTTTGTAGGTAGTCCCAAGAGCACTTTTGGTGGCATAAAATGTAGAAACAAACACTGAGCAGTTAGGACCAAGCTTAGAAAGAATACTTAAGATCAATTGTGGGTCTTTCTTGTCAATCCCACATTGCTTCAACTGTAATCTAATGGCCTTAGCTTTGTGAAGAAGTCTTGTATTGTATCAAAATTACATGGATTTAACCCTATTAGCTCATTCTCCAATTGATGTCTCCTTAATTCATCTTGTTTACCAAAGAGATTTTCTAAAGTAGTCCATACATCATTTGGTGCTGTAGTAGATTCAACATGAAAAAGAAGATCAGGAGATATAGACATGCATAGAGTTCCAAAAGCTTCATCTAGCCTATTATGAAATTTAGGCTTTTCTGCAATTAAGGTTGGTTCAGTTTCTAGACCCATTGTTACTCTATATAGTTCTAACTTCTTAAGTTGGATAGTCATCTTGGACTTCCACTCATAGTAGTTGTAGGGTGTTAGAATAGGCACTGTTAATTGATCCATCTTAATGCAGAATTAGATTGTTGTTGTTGTTGTTGTTGTTGTGAGGAAAGAAAAGATGCAAGAATACACAAGACACCCCCCCTTTTCCACTCAATGAAAGAACCCCCTCAAGAAAATTTGATTTGGCACTTTATATTTAATGCATTTACAGCTGCCACTAGCAAAAAATACTAAGTGGTCTTGATTTCAATGCATTGCAAAACCCTCACAAAGAGCATATGCTAAAAATACAACTTTGGCACAATACTCAGATAAATAAACAGTACCACTGCGATCTACTCGAAAAATCATGCACTTTCAAAAAAAGAATCGCCTCGATACGAGGTCGTATGTGAAAGTTATGATCCTCTGAAGTTCCTAAAAACGAGAACTGTGCAATGTCACGACTGAGAATCTACAATTTCTAAAAAATATGTACACTAAAATTAAAAAATGATTGTACCAACATGTACAGCACAAAAAATAAGCCAAAATCAAAAAAAGAAGTTCGCAAATCCAAGGTCGGGAGCCCGAGTTACGGCCGTTGGAAGTTGAACTACAATTTCCAAAACGCCAATGGAGAGGGGTTTTGCTATAGCTTTTTGATGTCGTTTCTACAAAATATATAAGCTGTATGCAAAAACTAATAGATACCCAGAAAGTTTGTCGACCCTGCGAACAAAACCCAGAAGGCGTTTTTCTCTATGATCTACAGAAAATGTGACTCTAATTGAAAAAAAATGTGTTTTGCACCAAAAAATGGCATGCAAAGATTGAATCAGCTACCTAAGACAAACAAAGGCATGCTACAACTTACAAGATTGATCAGAATAAATAAAATGCAAGCTGATTGTTAGATTTTAGCTCAACGAGTCTTGAGGAAGCTATGAAAAAAACTTGCAACTGGCAAGTTAAAATATGAACCCCCCCAGAAACTAGAGTTTTTCTCCACACTTTTCTGTTTCTCTAGATCATCCAAAGATGCAAGAGAAGATCATACTCGTGCTTCGAAACCCACAACTCACAAACTAGAGTTTTCTCCACACTTTTTTGTTTCTCCAGATCATCTGAAGATGCAAGAGAAGAGCATACTCATGTGCTTTGAAAAACAACTCTATACTCTCAGATTTCTAAAAAAAATGCTAACCCACAACTCACAACCGCTCTGATACCATGTTAGATTTCTACCCAAGCATGCAAGTGATTGAGAGAAAGCAAAATAGAAATCAAATATGAGCTAAATAAACTATATTCAACTCAAGAGAATGCAAAGCATTACAATAGAATGGTGTGCTCATATGAGAGCAAGAGGTGGGTATATATATGATATTCCACGCAAGAGACTCAATACACAACCAATGTGGGATAAAGTGAAAAAGTCCCTAAGTAAGCTTAACCTAGTGTGAAAAGAGCTAAGGTGGAGAACAAGCTTAGAAAGAGCTAGATAGCAAAGTAACCCTGTTCACACTAATAGCCTCCTCCCACCACCACCCCAACCACAAGACTAGTGTCCTCAACACCTTAGCAACTAGAGCCTTCCGCATCTATGACAATGATCACATTAACCAAGAACTTTCCCACCTTACCAAAGTTTTCAAACTTAACGAATACCGCAACAAATGCATCAAGAGAGCATTTAAGCAATCCTAGACCCGCCTTAATTCCAAACCTCCCATCCACGACTCTGACTGTGGATTCAGTACCACCTTACCTTTCATCGAAGGTATTTCTAATAAAATTGCCAAAATCCTTCACAAGAAAGGTCTCCATTGTGCCTTCAAACCTTCTTTTACCATTCGTAACCTTATCCCCTCTACTAAAGACCCCACTGATAGCCTCTTAAGTTCAGGTGTCTACAAAATAGATTGCTCTTGTGGTACCCCATACATTGGTGAGACAGGGAGATCCATTTGTACGAGAATCAAAGAACATAACGCAGACATTAGACACGAAAGGGTCACAAAATCAGCCCTCGCAGATCACGCTTCTAGCACCAAGCATCACATTCGCTTAGAAGACACCCTAGTCCTTGCCAAAGAAGACAATTTTTTCAAGAGAAAACTCAAAGAGGCTATCTTCATCAGAAACCACCCTACCAACCTCAATAGGGATGAGGGGTGGAACCTAAGCCAATCGTGGAACGCTCTTCTCAACTCCCTCAAACATCTCCATCCTCCCTCCTGATCAACTGTGACCTCCTCCTACCTCCCCCTTGGACCTTGCCATGGCCTTTCTTCTTTTCTTTCTCTTCCCCCTTTTCTACCCACCCTCAGTGTTCTCATTCCCCCTCTCCTTTTGACCACCCTTGCAACCTCTCTCTTTTTCTCGTCCTTCCTTCTCCTGCATACCTCACCCTCACCTTTCACACTTATCCCTACCTTTCCCTTGTCCCTCTTTTCTCACCCTTCCTCTTCTCTTCCTCCTTATCTTTTTTTACTGTCTCGTCTTCCCACCCTGAGGTCTTGTTCTTGGTGTTCTCCTCGTGACACTATCCTGCCTCTCTCTCTCTTTACTTGGATTACCTTGTTCTTTCTCTTCTTCCATTAGGTCTCTCTTTCGATAGTATTTACTTTTATACTCTCCCTCTTGTGAATCTTCTTATGTTTTTTAAGCTTGTACCTTTTCTTGCTTTTTCTTGGTTATAGTGTTTACACATGCATCTTACTCTCTTTGCACATTCACTTAGGCCTCCCTCTTTTTGTTCTTTTTCTTCTTCTTCTTTTCACTTTTATGTTTTTCTTATTTTTTGTTTTATTCTTATGATTATTTTTTCTTTTGTATTACTATAAGAATAGATATGTAAGAATAATGTTTCTTCCATAATTATTCTTATAGTTTCTTTTAATTTTCATTATTTTTCCTTATTCCTAATTTGTTTTTAGTCCAATTTTGTTTCATTCTTATTCTTTGATTTTTTCTTTACTTTCTCATTTTTTCTTATTTTTGTTTAATTTTTCTCGATCTTCTATTTTCTTAGTTATAATTGTTTCGCATTCATACCTTCATTGTTTTTATCTTCATATTGAAATCTCCTCCTTATTTTTGCTTATTTTTATTTTTATTTTTAGGAGTTTATTTATTGTCTCTTCCTCATTCTTATTTTATTATCATGCCACGGTTTTTGTTTCCTCTTTCTTTTATTTATAATTATCTACTCCTTGCTCTTCTTGCCTCATCCCTACACCTTTCCTTTCTCTTTTCTCTTTTACCCCTATCTCTCTCTTGCCTTCCCCTTCTTTCTCATTTATTTCTCTCGTTTTCACTATTCCCTCTTGAGCATTTACAATTCATCTTTCTTTGCTTTCTTCTCTCTCAGGTTTTATATACTTATTTACATATTCTTCTTCTTTCTTCTCTTTTTTCTCCTCCTTTTCCCTTTTTCATCTTCTCACTTTTGCATTCCCCCCTGCTTGGTTTTACTTCTTTTCTCTATTTTACTTCCACCCCCTTACATTTTCTCTCATTGCAACTCCCATTCCCCCCTCACTCTAATCTCTCAATTGAACCCACCTCTCGTTTCCTCTCTTGCTTACTTTTCTTACTTGTCTACTATTAGGGATTTAATTACACAATTTCTTGTTTTGATAGTCTTTATTATTCATGGACTTACCTTTTTACATTTTTAGTGCTACATAACACTTAGATTTATTTTCTTTTTCTTGTTTTTACTTTTATATATATAGTCTTTTTTGTTATATCTTCTTGCCTTGCAATTAGTTTTATCTTGTTTTGTTTTTTACTCCTTGTGGATCTCTCTTTTTTCTTCCTTTTATTATTTAATTTTAATCTATTTACTTGGTATCTTATCTTCTCTTTTCTTCTCCTCCATGGGTCCACTCTAGCTTTTCTCGTCTTCCGTGCCCACCTCTGTGCTCTCTTTTTAAGAAGCCTCTCTGCTAGTCAAACTCATATGCATTCTCTTCCTTTCCTCCTGATGATGGATCATGGAGTATGATCCGAAACGTTGAGACAAAAAAGCAAACACAGTTTTTCCAGAAACAATAGCACTATCATCATGGACTGTGGAAATATCATGTCTACAAATGATCTTTTATTCCCCTTGATAGTCTCCAATAGAGGTGCTACAACATGACTGAAATTTCTTATAAACTTTCTATAAAAACTAGAAAGACCATGAAAAATTCTTACCTCCATGACACTTCTTGGTGATGGCCAATCAAGTATGGCCTAAACCTTTTCCTTATCCATTTTCAGCCCTTCTTTTGAGACCACGAAACCCAAGTAAACCAGCTCGATCTGCATAAACACACACTTCTTTAAATTGATCTATAACTTTTCTTCATGTAACCTCCTCATAACTTGCCTCAAATGCTCTATATGCTCCTCTTTGGACCTGTTAAACACCAAAATGGCATCCAAATATACAAGCACAAATTTACCAATAAATGGTTTCAAAACCTTATTCATTAATTGCATAAAAGTACTAGCAGAATTAGACAATCCAAAAGGCATAACCAGACACTCATACAACCCTTCACTAGTTTTAAAGGTTGTTTTCCATTCATCCCCCAGTCTAATTCTTATTTGGTGATAGCCACTTTTCAAATCTATCTTAGAAAAATACATAGAACCACTCAAACAATCCATTAAATCTTCAATTTGAGGTATGGGAAACCTATATCTTATAGTAATTTTATTTATTGCCCTTGAATCAGTGCACATACACCATTCCCCTCCTTTCTTTGGAACCAACACTGTAGGAATAGCACAAGGGATTAGACTTTCCCTTATCAATCCCCTCTTCAAAAGGTCCTCCACTTGCTTCCTTATCTCCTCATTTTCCATAGGTGTTAATCTATAAGCAGCCTTATTTGGAAGGATAGCACCTGGAATCAAATCCATATGATGGATAATGGTTCTCATAGGAGGCAATTCATTAGGCAAATCATTTGAAATAATGTCCATATTCTCATTCAAAATGTCTTGTATTTCAATAGGCAAATCCTCCAACTGTGTAAAAGTCATTACACATCTAGGGTTAGGAACCAAAGAATAACTAATTTCTTCATTTTTCAAATCATTCAAGAACTCTTTAGCACTTACCAACATTACCTTGCTACTATTGCTTCTGTTGTCCTCTTCTTTCTCCTTTATGGGCAGCAAGGTATGCTTCTCTCCATCCTTCTCAATGGTATATGTATTCTCCTTTCCATCATGCACCAATTTCCTATCAAATTGCCACAGTCTTCCAAGCAAAACATGGCACACATCCATAGGCATTATATCACACAAAACACAATCCTTATAACTGCCAATCTAAAAATCAACATAGGCCTGCTCACTAACCAATATTTGATGGCCTTTTTGTAACCAAGTCACTTTATATGGAGTAGGGTGTTTGATCCTTTTAAGATTCAACTTTTCTACCATCTCAGTTTTAACAATATTATTAGTGCTACCACTATCTGTAATCAGCTTACAACATTTGCCTTGTGACTTACACTTGGTTTTGAACAATGCTCTCCTTTGAACTGGCTCTTGACTCTCTTTTTGTGGCTTCAACAACACCCTCTTAAGCATTAAAGACTCACCTGATTCTGGTTCATCCTTGTGAGGTACTGGTGACCCCACACTCTCTTGATCAACTTGTACAACTTGATTACTCCTCTTAAATTTTGAGTGTCCTCCTTGTGATGATTTAGGGCATTCCCAACTCTTGTGCCCATATTGATTACACTTAAAACATTTTCCATCAAATCCTCTGCCTCTACCTTGTGAACCACCTCTTCCATAAGATCTTTCTCCTCGGTTTTGATAACCACCGTGATCATTATAGGCTGTCCCACTAGAACTTCTAGCCTCTTTTCCTTGATGGTGTTGTTATCCCCTACTGGTTTGTTGTCCCCTTCCTCTAAAACCTTTTCCTCTCTTCTTCTCTTGCTGACATTGCTTCCTTTGCAGCTTCTTTTCTACCTTTAGCTCAAGTTGATAAGCCTCTTTTAGGCTCCTTGGAGACAAAAGACTCATTTCATCTTGCAGATTGTATTTGAGACCATTCGCATATCAGGCTATCTTCTCCACATCTTCTTCAGCATGCCCAGGTCTGATTATCAACTTGTAAAATCCTCAATATAATTTTTCATAGACATCTCCCTCTACTTCAAATTCTGCAACCTCTTAAAGAGATTGGTCTAGTAATCACTGGGAAGAAACTTAGCCTTCAACTTGGCCACTATCTGATCCCATGAATTGATCTTTTCCTTATTTCTTATTCTCCTCTCAGTTTGGACAAAGTCCCACCACATGGCAGCATGACCCTTCAATTTGGTGCAAGCAAACTTAACTCTTCTTTCCTTTGCTACACCCTCATATTCAAAATATTTATCCAAGTCATTGATCCAGTCGATCAAGTCTTCACCATTTAGGCTTCCGGCATAAGTTGGCACCTCTGTCTTGGGTTTAGAACCTAGACTCATGAGTGTCCTTAGCATTCTTTCATCAAACTCTTCTTCTTGATCCACTTGTCCTCCCTCATTTTCTTCTTTATGTTCTTCCTCTTCGTCACTTACATCCTCAACATCAGGGGTTCCTCTTCTCTACGCCTCTTCCAAGGCTTCCATCCTTGCAATCAAATTCTACAACAACTCAAGTTTAGCATGGTCTCTTCAGCCTCTGCCTCATCCTCCTCCTCTACCCATTCTTCTTGGAGGCATCTTGACCACTTACCAATGCCCAATCTCTTCAGTCTTTGATACTACTTGATGGGTGCCTTACTAGTCACAGAACTCAACACAACGAAATTCAATAACAGTGCCAAGAGCTTAACAATCAAAATGAAGAAAATGATAGGAAGAAGTTAATTCATAATTCTATTAACAATGAAAGCTCAGAGACAGTATGAAAAATCAGACTTCCCACTGATCTATTCCATTACCAAAACATTTACAAAACATATATATGGCCTTATACAATCAGCATTTAACTATATGCTGAAAAAATAAACAATGCAAGTTCTAGTCTTTTATTCAACCCTCTCGGTTTCTTCTAGCTCGCTATCCTTTTCACTGGCACCATGACCTCCTATTCTATTTTCGGCCTCCTATTTCTATTCCTTTGTCTTTGTTTTTATCTCAACGAATGGGGTCGATTTGGCTTCCTCTTTCCTCCTTCACTACAAACAAAAGACCTCATTTTCCTCTGAGGATGTCACTTCACTTCCTCTCCTATTGTCTGCCACATTGATGTCTTGCTATTTGTCAAGATATTCCCTTCTTTTTTTGACATGCAACCGACGTTGAAGGATTTCTCTTATCTTTTCCAACTGTCATCTACACCGCCAATGCAAGACTCTTCAACTCCCATCAAATTCTGCCAACTGTTGATGTAAATGACTATAGATTTGGTTGGAGAATATGGTCAACAGAGTGAAGAAAGACTCCCTTCGAATCCAGTTCCCTCCACTCGGGTGATAGGAATTTTATCACTTGCAATGACAGGAGCTTCATTTCCATTCGAAGGTGAGAGGAATTTCTGCTTATTAACAAAACATCAAGAAAAAAAATAAAACCAAAATTGCATAGGAGTAAGATGCCCCTGCATCACACACCCAACCCCTACTTGGGTTTCAAAACCCAGCTAGCACCCTAACTTCTATTGCCAATGGTAAATCTTTGGACACCTCTCTTTGCCATCCACCACTCCTCTAGCAACCCATCGCCATATTAAAATTAGTTGTTTACCAAGTACAATAGATTTCTTGGATGAAAGTTTATCTTTTCTCCTTTAATGGTAGTTTATATTGTCTTAGTCCTTCTATCACACTATGAACAACTAAATTCTTTTTTACTATGATTAATATAACTTTCATTTTCCTCCCAATGCTCTCAAATGATGACATTTTTAAATAAGAAAGAAATGCATTGTTAACATACTCAGTTCTATTGAAAATTTGTCTCTTCATTTGGCTTATGTGTTAGGGATTCCAAGTGCATACTAAATTTCACAACTATTGCTATGTGGATTCTTTGGAAGAATCTCTCTACAACTAGCACCAATGTTGCCACTTCCTTCTCTACTTACTGACAAGATGTCGTTGAACCTTGTACTTTAACTTAATTTATCATTTTTTTAACCAAGGTAGCGTCCAAAGGCTATTTGCAAAAGGAGGATAGATATCTCAACATAGTAGTATTTGTTTAGGCCTTTTAATGAAAATACAAATAGATTTCTAAACTAGAAAGCATTAAAAATTAATCTAGGAAAGATTTTGAAAACTAAATTAATAAGCATAATAAATCTAACTATAAAATCATGAGCAATTTTAAACTGGAAAAGAATGTAAAATCTATCTATAAAAGCATGTAGAATTCTAACTATGATAATGAACAGTAAACTACAAATTTGATTTTTCAACACAAATTCACAGAACTTCAGAACTTTGAAACTTTCCTTAACATGGAATGGAAATTGCAGAGCTTGCTTAAATAACAAAATCACAATGCTACGGAACCTACACGCTAACACATTCTACTTTACACATCTTAAAGATAGAGAATTCATGACAACACTGATAGAATTTATCATAGACATACACAAAACATAAAAGACAAATACTTATCTATGTTAATCCTTTGAGTCGTCGGCTCTCTAGAATGTGTAGGAAAACATGTAGAACTCCAAAAAATTCTTTAGAACAATAATTTCATCACATGGTACTTAGGAAATCATATTACTTAGAATTTTTACAAACTATTTCAGAATTGAGAATAGTCTATTATATTTGTATATCCTTTTGAATAATAGAACAATGTTATATATATGCTACTCTAAATTCATGCTTAAATCTAGAAATTGGTGGTTTCATACATTTGTTGGCCATAAAGTTTTTAACTAAAAACAATAAATTTTGAAGAAGTATTATTTAATCAAACAACTAAAGAAATAAAGGCTCCGAGGGGAAGCTCTCATATACAAATGTCTTTGATAAAACATAAGAAATGAGCATGTTAAATGCGAGGAATAATTAATATAACTGAGACTCTACTAGTGCTTCTTAGGACTCCTTCTGGAGTCTCTAACCTACAGAGCTATATTTTAGGAGCACTCCTTCCTCCATAAATTCTTTTTTCTCCTCGTTGTGAAACCTTGTTTAAGAATAATATATCCTTTGCAACCACTCTTATTAGCTTAAGAGCTCAATTTAGTCAAAATAGAAAGTAAAGTATTTATACATTATTTTCAAATAAATAAATAACAATCTATTATATAAATCAAATATTATTGGCATGGTATCAGGCTATGGAAAAGGATAATTTGGGCTAGTTATGATGAGGGTAATTTTTACCTCATCACTTACTATGTGCTACCTAGGTGGCAGCTAATGTTTTTAATAATGTGTTCCTTTGTCTCGATTTTAGATTTGGTGATCATTATGGTATTTGTGTGGAGGTAACCATAAAGGAGTTAGCTCTCAAGAAGAATGAAAAAGATCTCAATGGGATTGGGATCTAGTTTCTCTTTCAAAGATGTCCTCTTAGGGAATCTTTTTGAGGAGGGGAAAAAAACCTTGTAGAAACATATTATTTCTAAAGGAGTGGCTAATATGAAATTGATCAAAGAGAAAGGAGATCTCAAAATAGTTAAAATATGGGATGAGGTTCCTACTATGGAGATTCCTAAATCTCAAATGGAATACTAGATTATATACCCAATATAACTATCATTGGTCGGTAAGTCCACTAGTTCTTGACCCTCCACTAAAACTCTTGCAAACTAGATTGAAAAAGAATGGTGTAAAAAGGTGCAAGGAAACATGGATATTATTCTTTGTGGGAGAGGTTTCTTTGTTGCAAAATTTTACTTAAAAGAATAAAATGACTTAATTTTTAGGAGTGAACCCTTGTTCTTTGGCCCCTATGGTTTGTATCTAAACCACTAGCCTCCAAACTTTAACCCTATTGATGAAACCCCATCAAAAATCCTTGCTTGGGTCAAGCTTTCCTTCTTAACTCCCCACACTTGGCATGAAGAAGCCTCCAAATCCTTCAAGACTTGGGCTAAACCAAAAGAAAATTTTCTCTATAGCCTACATCTATGTTGAACTAGATCTCATCAAAGAACTCCTTGAAGCCATCAATCTCAAAATAGATGATCTAATCTTCACCCAAAAAATAGACTATGAGAAAAATTTGTTCAACTACATAACCATTGTCATTAGCATGGACTCTTCATGAGAGACTACCTAAAAAATCCCATACTCACCAATGAGAAGGAAGACAAAAAAGAAAGTTTTCAAGAAGTTCATTGAAGGAATAACAAAAATAGCCCAAAAGGTCCTACTCCACCAAAATTCCCTTCTTCAAACTCGTCCAATATACTCAATGAGGATATTAAAAATGTGGCTGCTAAGATTGAAGAAGAGGAATAACAAATGCTAGAAGAAACACATGCAAATGAACATAGACAAGAGGAAGTCAAAAAATTATATCTTTAGATAGGAGGAAAATCCATATCCTAGAAGAAAAGAAGGAAAATGAAGATTAAGAAGTCCTAGCCTCTCCAAATAATCATCAAAAATTAAAAGGGAGGAAGAAGAATATGAAGTCCGCTCAAGAAAAACAATAGAGAGTATTGCAGCAAGAAAACAAGCCACTTTAGACTTGGCACTCAAAGTCAAATGCAAGCAAGGTAAGTAATAAAGTTAATCTATTGGAATCTTAGAAGTTTTAGGGACAAAAGTTTAAAAGATGATTTAAAATGTTTCTTATCCTTTGAAAACATAGATATTTTATTTTTACAAATAATAAAAATGGGTAGCATAGAAGCAATTAGAATCATTAATAATCTTTGGAGCAATGGCATTAGCATTGAAATATCCTCTTCAAGTTCTTTTAGAGGT
Organism: Cunninghamia lanceolata; assembly: GCA_027924645.1. Classification (NCBI taxonomy): domain Eukaryota; kingdom Viridiplantae; phylum Streptophyta; class Pinopsida; order Cupressales; family Cupressaceae; genus Cunninghamia; species Cunninghamia lanceolata. The sequence goes on along the minus strand of BSBN01000635.1, from coordinate 6,334,056 downwards.
CTTATTATGGCTTGGAAACTAGGTTTTCCCTTATGACTTACATCCTCAACACCAATTGGATCATAATTAATCTACGTGAAAACTCTAATGTTTTAGTCAATATCACTAATGCCTACTCCCCAACTCACTTTATATTTAAAAAAGATTAATGTAAATCTATTGTTGAGGATGTGACTCAATAATCTAGCTAATTGGATTATTGGTGGAGATTTTAATATTAGTATTGATTAGAAAGAGAAAAAAGGTGGCCTTCATGTCTACAATAGAGAGAAATAGTAAAATATCTTATAGTTTCTCAAGATTTTAAAGATCATAAACCTAGAAAAAGAAAATAAACGTGACCTAGCAAATGTCTTGGTGCAGCTTACATCACTGCTAAACTTGATAGATTTTTTATTTCAAGGAATTTGCTAGAGATTTTTCCTATTTCCTTTACTAAGAACTTAATCATGTCTAGTTTGCTAATGATACTATATTATTTGATGTAGTTTCTCCTCAAATTGATAGGAGGCTTGATTCAATTGTTAAAGAAATCATAGAGACCACTAAAAGTAAGATAAACACAAATAAATTTGATATATATTTCTCTCACTCTCATAATCTTGATAATTTTGATATCTCTCAAGTTTTTGGGTACAAAGTAAGTGATGAGAAGACTTTCACTTATCTAGGCATTCCAAATTCTTTTAGTAGACCCAAATCCTTTCATTGGGGTAAGCTAATAACCAAAAATTAAAGCTAAAATTTGTATCTATTTTGGCTACCCTTCTGATCTACCAACTCAAAATTATCAGTGCCCCTTCAAGAGTCATTCCAAAAATGGAATAGCCTATGCACAAATTTCTTTGGGAAGGAGGAAAATGAGATAAAATGAAGGAATGTTCCACTAATTAAATGTGAGAAAATTATAATAACCAATCAAGAGGGTGGTCTCTATCTTTGAATCCCCAAAGATCACTAAAAATTCCCTAGTTGCCAAAATTGTCTGGAGAGTGGTATGTAAACCTCATAGATGGTAGGTTGAATTCTACGCCAAAAATACCAATTCCAACCCAGCAAATGAGTCACTCTTCCATTTGCTTCCAATAAGTCTCACGTTTATAAAATATTGAAGTCTCTTCTTAGTTCATCTCTCAATGTCTCTCTTGGATTACCAAAAATTGAGCTAACATTCACTTTCATAAGGATACAATTATGTGCTACTATAACCTAAGAATATCTCATTAATTCAAATAATAGTTGAAGAGAAAAAACTTTACCACTTTATTCCATGTCATGAATTTCAATGGTGTCCCTAAGGTAAAAAACTACTTGGAAATGTATCTTCTTCTACAATTGAAAGGAGATTGCCAAAACTTTACTCTTTGGAAGGGTATATCCCATTTGACCCTTCAACTGAAGATAAAATCAACTAGGGGAGTTTCAAGGGCATGGATTTTTATAATAATATAAACTTGATACTCTACAAATCTCTTTCTTGTATTCTGCACTCATTTAGGCTTATGTGTGAACTTTATGCCTTTTGACCCTTGTTTTAACCCTAGTTCTTGTCTTCATATGCCTAGTATTAGTTTTTATTTGTCATCGTAACCCCTTCCCTATGTGTTTTTCTTTAATTTAGTGTGTTATCCCTTTGATTATCCTTCCCCTATATGGTTTTCCCCTTTCCATGTTCCCCTTACCCCTTCCTTGTAACTGCCTTTTGACCTTTTGTCAAACTAACCAACTAGATCCTCTCTCCTAAGTCTACTACAAAATCACCTCTTTTTTCATTTAAAACATGTGTCTTGAATATGATCTTGATTAGTGACTACTACCTTTAAATGGACCTCTTTACCCTTGATCTCTCTATTGAGCACAAGGAATACTAAGAGGGGGGGTGAATCAGTATTCTATAAAACCATTCTTTCACATGTTCCTTAATCCATTTACCAAATATAATAACATGAAAGAAAAATAAACATAGGAAGAGCAGCCACAAAGTCATAACACATAAACACCAAGATTTTTACATGGAAAACCCAAGATGGGAAAAGCCATGGTGAGTTTTAGCTCACAATATATTATAATATCAAAACTAAATTATAGAAAATCTCACTACCTTAGGGCTCACTGCCCAAGGACTCACTGTCCAAAGAAATGCCCACTACAATAGGCTCACTGTCCAAAGAAATGCTCACTACAATAGGCTCACTACCATAAAGAAAAGAAGATAGAGAAAAGATGTCTCACTGCTAAGAAAGAACTATTACGAATGCATCTTTTCAATGTTGGAATACAATTCCAATGATAGCTCAAAATACAGATTCAAAGGTCTTCATCATGCCCTCTCTGTTTCTCTGCCCTACTTACATATACTTTGTTCTTTAGTCCTCTGCACTCTTTACGACAGTTTTCACATCACAAAAACCATCTTAGATCGCACATTCATTAACTTCACATCACATACCTACCTCAAACATCAAAATCCATCAAGCATTTATATCCACAATAAGATTTAACTCAAAATTAGGTCAGCTTGCTAGAGATGAAACGTGTACACAAAAAGCTATACTATGTCGGCTTGAATTCTTTACATACGAAGTTATGGGGACCAATGCAATCCTTTAGGAATCTTCATATATAGGTGTGTAACTATTTTAGAACCACTTAGAATGATGATCCAAACAATATATCTTTATTGCACATCAATCCAACTTGCATGTCAGCTTCATCCCTAAGCATACACTTAACCAATTCTATTGTCATATCACAACTTCTAATGTAGACCACATGGGACTCTAAAATTCATATCAGACATTCATTACACATCACCCAACTTACCTTCAAAACCGTGATTCATAATATTCTTATGGGGCAAAATGCAGAACTCTGAACTACTAACTCTGTCACTGTGAAACACTGTCAAATTGAGTGCTGATACTTAAGAGCTTGTAGATGATTGTTCGGTGAACCTTAGACTCTACAAATCTAGAATTAGATACTCCTAATATGTGTTTACAACACCTTCAAACCACAAATTGAAGTAACTAATAGCAGAGGAATGCAAACTTAGATATTTAGGTATTCTACATTATTCCTGACTGAACTCTGATAATCTGGACTTAAGCAATTCAAAGTGTACCTTCTAGAGAATATTATAACATGAGGCTTAGAATAGAACATCATCAAACAAATATGTGCAACATACCAGAACCGCATATGAAGGTCTGCATCTGTGATGCAGGAGCATCCAATAGTGTAAGGGCAATCTTGCATCACCCGAAAAGAAGTTAATTCAAAATCATTGTAGTTGTTTTAATTTCTTTCCATAATTAGTGTTTCTAGTTCTATAATATCTAGAATAATGATGTAGGACTTTCAGTTTTTCCAAAACTACTAAAAATAGCAGCCTGCCTATTTTGGAAAGTGTACCTGCCATTTTAGGAAAGTTTGCATTTGGGCACAGATTGAAGTGGAAACTTACAGAAAGTTACATAACAGAAATATAAGACCTTTGGCGAAGGAATTAGGCAAAGATCATTTGTGAGCTGAAAGATATTAAAGTTTTTGTTTTTTGAAAAGCCCCTAAAAATTTATAGAATGAGATATGAGGCACTAAAACATCCCATAATGTCCCAAAAAGTTGATAGAAATCTATTTATGAATTTTTAGCATGATAGTTCACATCACGAGCTTTCTGGTGCTTAAAACGGTTCGTCAATCCGACACCTGGATCAAAAGTTATGCTTCCCAGAAGTTGACCTACTTTTGGAGGGAGTTGCAAATTTTGAAATTTAGTTGGAGGTCTCCAAAAAGTGCTATTTATGACTATTTTGGGAACCCTGGATAGTAGTAGAGTTAAGGGGGCAAGTGTGGAGTCAAGAATAGGTAGGAAAACAGAAACCCTATCTAATTTGGGGTTACAGAAGGCTAAAGATTCTAGAGTCTGGAGGTTGGGAAAGCTGTAATGTGTTGCAGCCAGTAGAGGATTCATCCTCTGATTGTAATGGAGCTTCTGTAATGTAATGAGTTGCCCAGATCAATAAAAGAAAGTTCTATTTTCTGTGTTCAATTTCTGTTGTTGTGTGTTTTTGTGATTTACCCCCTTCATCAAGTGGTATCAGAGCAAGGGTTCCTGAGTGTGTAGATAGATCACCGATCGTGAGGCAGTTTGCACCAGGACCTGAGGTTGTGGGTTTATTGCAGAGATCAAGATGCCTCCACGAAGAAATCATGTTGGGATAAATGCTTTGATGGAAGAGGGTTTTAGATCCCTACAAAGGCAAATTGATGCATTGCAAGAGGAGCTGCAAAGAGGTTTTGATCCAAGAACAAGAGAAGAAAGCGAAGATGAAGCTTAAGAGGAGCTATCTGAGGAAGAACAAGAAGCTATAGGAGATCCTGTAGAAGTTAGGTTGTTGAGGGCCATTTCTAAGATCGGAAAGAGGCCCAGGATCAAATTTTCTACATATTTTGGAGATTTGAATCTGGAACATCTTATTGATTGGATCAATGACATGGAGGAGTATTTCGAGTATGAAGATGTGGAAGACCCAGATCGGGTCAAGTTTGCAAAAATAAAGTTGAAGGGCCACGCCAATATTTGGTGGAAGAAGGTCTAGTTAGAGAGGAACAGAAGAGGAAAGGGAAAGATCACTAGATGGGATCGAATGGTGGAGAAACTGAAGAAGTAGTTGATTCCTGTGGACAATGAGATGGAGTTGTTGAAGAAGCTGCAAGGACTAAAGCAAGGTAACAAGTCTGTTAAAGAGTATATAGAAGAGTTGTATAAGATTACTATCAGAACTGGTCATGCAGAGACTAATAAGGAGAAGGTAGCCTGTTACATTAATGGGTTGAGGCCAAGTATCCAAGAAGAGTTGAGCCTGGTCAGAATGACCACCATAGAAGATACGTATTAGTTTTCCCTAAAGGTGTAAGAGAAGTTGAATAAAATATTTGATAGCAAGCAAAGGGGAAGAGGTCAAGGTGGAAGGACTAGTGGAAGACCCTATGGAGGCTAAAATGAAGATCCAAGGAAGAGTGAAGAAGTTGGCACTAGTCAAAATCAAAGAGGAGATAATACCTACCGCCCTCGTGACCAAAACAATGGTGAGAAAAAAGGAAGAGGAAGAGGCAAACCTGGGCAAGGACCTAGAAGAGGAGGTTTCAGAGGAACCTATTTCCAATGTGGAGAAGAAGGGCATCGAGCATACGAGTGTCCACAACATCAAGGAAGGACAAATAGAATACCTAAAGGTAATGCACGAGTTGCACATGTAGATGAAGATGCACATTCTGAGCATTCTGAAGATGCTGAAAGGGGAAAAACCCTAGTTGTTAGAAGAACCTTGCTGAATGAGGAGAAATAACCAAATCAGAGGAAGAGTTTATTCCACACAAGGTGCAAATGTGAAGGTAAGTGTTGTGATATTATTATTGATAGTGGAAGCACTAAAAATCTTGTTTCAGAGGAGATGGTTGACAAGTTGAAGTTGACAGGAAGAAAGCATCCGTATCCATATCAGATTGCATGGTTGTAGAAGGACCATAGAGCTTTGGTCAATGAGCAGTGTTTAGTAAAGTTCAAGATTAGGGACTACCATGATGAGGTGTTGTGTGATATCATACCAATGGATGCATGTCATATGTTGTTGGGGAGGATGTGGCAGTATGATAGGAGCACTATCCATGATGGTCGTGCAAACACATATTCCCTAACAAAAGATGGAGTTCATCATAAATTGAAGCCCTTGAAAGAGGTGGAAGAAAAGGTATGTAGTACTGCCAAAATTTGCTTGGTAGATGGTAGAAAATTTTTGGAGGGAATGAATGATGAGCGTCATTGCTTTGCATTGATTCCTAAGATTAGTCAAGAAAAATGTGAAGATGTACCAACAGAAGTTTCTAGTATGTTGGAAGAATTTTATGATATTATCTCTAATAGTGTACCAAAAGGTTTACCACCAGTGAGGAAGATAAGTCATCAAATGGATTTGATACTAGGAGCCAATTTTCCAAATAAGGCAACCCATAGAATGACTCCAGCCGAGTGAAGAGTTGAATAAACAAGTTCAGGAGTTGTTGAGGAAGGGACTGATAAAAGAGAGCCTAAGTCCATGTGCAGTACCTGCAGTACTAGCACCAAAGAAAGATGGAGAGTGGAGAATGTGTATAGACTCTCGAGCCATCAATAAGATCATAATCAAGTATAGATTTCCATTGCCCAGAATGGATGACATAATGGAATGTTTGAGTGGAGCCAAGTACTTCACAAAGATTGATCTAAAGAGTGGGTATCACCAGATCTGAATCAGAGAAGGAAACGAATGGAAGACAACCTTCAAGACCAAGGAGGGTTTGTATGAGTGGTTATTCATGCCGTTTGGGCTAACCACTGCACTGAGCACATTCATGCGGCTCATGAATGAGGTACTGAAAGAATTTTTGGGAAGTTTTGATATTATCTATTTAGATGATATTTTGATTTTTAATAAGACTTGGGATGAGCATCTGATGCATATCAGAAGAGTTTTAGAGAAGTTGAGGGAGGAGGAGTTGTTGATTAATCTGAAGAAATGTAGTTTTGCAAAGAAGGAGTTGGTATACCTGGGATTTGTTGTCTCAAAGGAAGGTCTTAAGATGGACCCAGAGAAGGTGAGGGCTATCATTATATGGCCTACACCGAGGACTGCCACAGAGGTAAGATCTTTTCATGGTTTGGCAAGTTTTTATAGAAAGTTTATCAGGAATTTTAGTAGCATTTGTGCACCCCTAACTGAGACAATGAGAGGGGATAGAAAAGAGTTTAGATGGACTAAATGAGCAGACAAGAGATTTGATACATTGAAGCAAAAAGTCGTAGAACAATCTGTTTTGGCACTTCCAGATTTCAATAAGGTATTTCAGGTAGATTTTGATGCTAGTGGCAGTGGTATAGGAGTTGTTTTGAGTCAAGAAGGTAATCCCATTGCCTATTTTAGTGAGAAGATTAATGATGCCAAGAAAAAGTATTATGTTTATGATCAGGAGTTTTATGCAATAGTTCAGGCTTTGAAGAAATGGAGACATTATTTGTTACCAAAGGAGTTTGTTTTATATATTGATCATTAGGCTTTGCAGTATCTTAATAGTCAAGGAAAGTTGAACCAAAGGCACTTAAAATGGGTTGAGTTTTTGCAGAACTATACTTTTGTTTTGAAGCACAGGAGTGAAAAGTCCAACAGAGTTGCAGATGCCTTGAGCAAAAGGCAAAATTTGTTGACAGAAATGAAGATAGAGGTTGTTGGGTTCGATGAGCTCAAAAGTTTGTATCCTGAAGATCCAGATTTTGTAGAGGCCTGGAAAGCTTGTTTGGAACCTATTACTTTGGACAGGACAAAATGGTTGGATTTCATAATCCAAGATGGCATGTTGTTTAAAGGAAGCAAGTTGTGCATTCCAAGGAGTTCCATGAGAGAGAACCTAATTAAGGAGAAGCATAGTGGAGGATTGGCTAGACACTTTGGTCAAGATAAGACCATTTCTATTGTTGGTGAAAATTATTATTGGCCATAGTTGCAGCAGGATGTGAGGAAATTTGTGCAGAGTTGCATATTATGTCAGATGGCGAAAGGAGCAAGTCTGAATACAGGTCTATATTAGCCACTACCTATACCAGAGAAGCCATGGGATGATATTAGTATGGATTTTATTCTTGGTTTACCAAGGACATAGAGAGGACATGATTCCATTTTTGTGGTGGTGGACAAATTCTCAAAAATGGCACATTTTATTCCTTGCAAGAAGACTAATGATGCTGTTCATATTGCAGAGTTATTTTTTAGGGAGGTGGTGAGATTACACGGTCTATCAAAGAGCATAGTTTCAAATCGAGTACCAAGTTTGTTGGTTATTCCTGGAGGACATTATGGAAGAAGTTGAAGATAGATTTGAATTTCAATTCTTCACACCATCCACAAACTGATGGACAAATGGAAGTGGTGAATAGGAGTTTGGGTAACCTGTTGTGATGCTTAGTAGGAGATAAGCCCAAGGGATGGGATTTGATTTTACCATAGGCAGAATTTGTTTACAACAATTCTATCAATATGAGTACTAGTAAATCACCATTCTAGATTGTATATGGCAATAGCCCAAGAAATGCTTCTGAGTTAAGGAAGCTAGACAAAGGAGAAAAGACAAGTGTTGAAGCTGAAGACTTTGCAGAACATCTGAAGAATTTACATGAAGAGGTGAGAAAGCACATTAATAAGATGAATATTCAATACAAGGCTAAGGCAGATCAGAAGAGGAGGTATAAGGAGTTCCAGGTAGGAGATGAAGTCATGGTTCATTTGAGAAAAGAAAGGTTCCGAATTGGAACATACAATAAGTTGAAAATGAAGAAATTTGGACCATGCAGAATCCTAAAGAAGCATGATTCAGGAAATGCATATGAGGTAGAGCTGCCAAGTGGGATCAATATTTGCCCTATTTTCAACATTGCTAATTTATCAGAATATCATGAAGGTGGAACAAAAGATGGATGAACAGAAGCGCATTAGAGTATTCCGGCATCTACTTCAATGGATGAGATAGAAGAGATCTTGGATAGCCGTGTGGGAAGAAGTACTCGAAACAGGCAATATGAAGAATATCTAGTAAAATGGAAAGGAAGGCCTTTTGAAGATTCTTCTTGGTTGTCTAAGGCAAAGGTTGACCATTTGGGTTTTCCTCACACAAACATCTGAGATGTGACAGGGTCACTTCTCAAATTACCCTAGGTGTCTGATGCAGGAGCATCTAGTGGTGTAAGGGCAATCTTGCATCACCCAAAAAGAAGTTAATTCAAATTCATTGTATTTGTTTTCATTTCTTTCCATAATTAGTGTTTCTAGTTCCATAATATCCAAAATAATCATTTAGGACTTTCAGTTTTTCTAAAACTACTAAAAATAGTAGCCTGCCTATTTTAGAAAGTGTACCTGCCATTTTAGAAAAGTTTGCATTTGGGTACGGATTGAAACGAAAACTTACAGAAAGTTACATATTGGAAATATAATACCTTTGGTGAAGGAATTAGGAAACAATCATTTGTGAGATGAAAGATATTAAAGTTTTTGTTTTCTGAAAAGCCCCTGAAAATATTTGGAATGAGATATGAAGCACTAAAACATCCCATAATGTCCCAAAAAGTTGATGGAAATCCATTTATAGATTACCAGCATGATAGTTCACATCGCAAGCTTTTTGGCACTTCAAACGGTTCGTCAATCGGACACCCGGATCAAAATTTATGCTTCCCAGAAGTTGACCTACTTTTGGAGGGAGTTGCAAATTTTTTAATTTAGCTAGAGGCCACCAAAAAGTGCTATTTATGACTATTTTGGGAACCCTGGGTAGTAGTAGAGTTAAGGGGGCAAGTGTGGAGTCAAGAATAGGTGGGAAAACAGAAACCCTAGCTGATTTGGGGTTACAGAAGGCTAAAGATTCTAGAGTTTGGAAGTTGGGAAAGTTGTAATGTGTTGCAGTCAGTAGAGGATTCATCCTCTGATTGTAATGGAGCTTCTGTAATGTAATGAGTTTCCCAGATCAATAAAAGAAAGTTCTATTTTCTATGTTCAATTTCTGTTGTTGTGTGTTTTTGTGATTTACCCCCTTCATCAATTTGTGGAGGAGTACCAATCAATTATCTATCACTTAACTCAGTAAGGTGCCAATACTTAGTCAATTTGACTAAGTCATTCTTTCTAGACCAAAAGTGTTATACATAATTTGTCTCAAGACAAGTCTATTTCCAATCATATCTAACTATTGCCATCAATGACAACATCATATCTCAATCAAATCAGTAGTGTCTCTTGATCATGTTTCCAACAATCTCCCCCTTTGGCATTGATGGCAACACTTGGTGAAAAATGCTCATACTGCTCCCCCTTACTATGTACACTTTGTTTTTCTTCTTCCTTTTAGGTATTTAGCCATTTTTCACTAGTTTTTCTTCTCCCCTTTGACATCAATGGTAAAGGTGTGTGATACAAATGTATACACAAGTTGCCAAAACTTCAAAATTGTTTATCTATTATCTGCATATATACAAGAGAATCTAAATTACCTTATGGTTTTGCTTGGAGGATGTTAGAGTAAAGTTGCCTAAGCTAAGCTACATCTTTATCTCATCATTGATATCACTCAAAACTAAGATGTGTCCATTGATCTGAAACACCACATCTTTTGCCTTATTTGGAGTAGCAAGGACTTTAGTGATTTGCTTTGTTTTCTCTGCAGTAGCTACTAGTCTGGGTAATGATGCAATTTTGAAGCTGACTATCTTCCTGAACTATCCCATTCTATGTTTGATAGTCTCTTTTTTATTTTTTAGTTTATGAATAGCAGAGTGAACTGCTTCTATTTCAGCTCGTTGAGTCCCAAAGGCATCTTTTACCAGGTCATAGCTCCTAGATATCCTAATGATCTTATCTTCCATCTCATTTATTTTCTCCTTTATGTCCTTTGTTGTATCCGGCCAAGAAAGACAATGTCAGTATATTTCACTTGCTTCTTTGATTGTTGTTTGTGCATACTCTATACTTTTGTCTAACAAAATTTTATCTTGAGAGGCTTTAATATTGTTTAACTCTACTAGCATTCTTTTCCCTTACTTTCTTTTCTGCAGCCTTTTCAAAGGATTCAAAATGTGAACTTACAAAGTTTAATAGCATTTTGAATTGCTCAATGGGGGCTAGAGATGTGTCTTTCTATAGTCCAAGCATCAACTTTTCTAAAACACTAGATGCCTCACCAATAAGCTCAATGTCCTGAATATGAGACCTCAAGATTTCTTCTTGAGCCTTGGCTTGAACAATTGACACTAATTTAAATTTTTGTAGAAGTGACATGGAGGCTAAGTTGATTGGCCCTTGTAGCAACTCAGGTGAATCCAAAATTTGAGCGGCTTGTTGTCTCTCTAAAAATTCTCTGACTGAATCAACAAGATCTTGTGTGACTTCAATACTGTCTCTTTCCATATCATGAGACAATTCTTCTTCTTGGGTCTATTCCAAAGGTGTTTGGTCCATAGGTTCTTGCTCACTAGTTTTATGTTTAGAAGAAGGACTAACCTTTGCTTGTTCAGCATCTTGACTCCCTTGATCAACAGTTTCATTTTGCTCTAGAGGGAATTCAATAATCTTAGGAGCTTTGTCCTCTTCATCTCTTCATTTTTCCTTGGGCTTACCAGAGGAGTTGTGTTTGTTTACTACCTAAGCTATCAGGTACATCAATGATTACCTTAAGGAGGTCTTTGTTAAACATCTCCAAAAATCTGACTACTACAGTTTCAATGATGTTTTGTCTACATCATTATAATCATCATATAGTTGTGCTATTGGCTTAAGATTTCCATGAGCTGCCATAGCATTCAAGGTATCCTCCAAGGTTATTGTGGCCTCTGCTTCCTTGGACTCTATTTGCCTTGGCCTTTTCTTGCTTTTGCCCTTATCGAAGGGCTTCTCCTATTTATTCTCAGAGACTTCACTGGCCTTAGTCTTCATTTTCTTTACTTCATCTGTTTTAGTCTCTTCTTCATCTATTCCAACACTCACATACATTCTTTGCCTTTGATTTTCATTCTTTTGTGCTCCTTTTGAGTGGGTTTCTTTGCAGGTGCTTCCACACTCACTGAAGGAGTGGGACCGGAGGATTTGGATGTAGTTTTAGTGGAGGTTGAGCCTCTTGTTCTTCTCTTTGGTGCAACAGACTCCTCTTCTTTCTTTTCAGGCTCTTTTGGAGCCTTTTCTGATTTATCTTGCTTCTTCTCTCCAATTGCCCTTGATGCTTCTACCTTTTCTCTTGTTTCTACAATCTGTTCTTTAGTGAATCCCTTGCTTTGGGCATATTCCTCTACCATTTTCCTAGCCTTCTTTATAGATTTAGGCTTTCTCAATTCAACATGCACCTTGACAGAGATTTCCTCATAAGTGCCAAATCTTTCCTCAGTATGATCTCTGGGTTTTCTCAACATGAGGTCAGTTGAGCCAATTAACACTTCCTCAATTACTTCATACCCCAAAGGAGGAACCCACACTGTTCTTGGCTCTACAACTACCATTATACACTGATCTTTATTCACAATAAAGCATATGTTATCTTTATATTTCTCAACTACTGATCTTGGTATCCTTTCCCTAGATTGCATGGCCTTTTGAAAGTTTTTGAAATAGCCCCACAGGGCTTCATTTTGTGCATCATGACTGCCTAAAGTGTTCAAATGATTTCTAATTTGTGTGGCCATAGGTTTGCTATCATACCATACCAAATTCTTCATTTTGGGTAGTTCTTTCATAAAGTAGAAGAAAAGGTAAATGATTAACGTACCATATTTGAAGGGATATTTAGACTCCTTGGTCTTCTTTAGATTTTCCATCAACTGTTGTCGGAGCAACTCACAGAGGTCGTAGTCTACATTTTTCTTGACCATCTCATATGCAATGTGGATGACGGTACCAGAGACAGAGTTCTTCCAGTTGGTAAAATATATTTTATATCCAACCACCATAGATGTAAGTCTCACTACATGGTCTTCAATAAAGTTTATTATCAATGCCCTTTTGTTAAATTGAGCACCGATTTCCTCAATTACAGTGCTATTCTTCATGGCCTTCAGTACGGGCACACTTCTAGTGGAGTTCAATCCTGTTATAGCCCTTATTGCTTCCTTTGTGATCATAAAGGGTTCTTCAAGCCATATAAATTCATCATGAATTCTACTGAGCACATATCGAACCCATTTGTCCTCTGCAAAAATTAAGAAGTCTACATATTGTATGAATTTCTTCTCTACCAACACCTTGTATTCTTCTTTCAATTTAAAATCATCATCGGTCAAATGTTTTAGGCACATATCTATAAGTTGGCTACCACCAAGTTCTTCTAGGGCAACATGTATGTATGCCCTAATGTCTTCCTCATGCATTACACCATACGGTACTTCTAAAAATGCACCATTAGGGTCGACTTCTATTGATTTGAAAGGGTGTTTCTTGAATTAAATTGGTTGGGTCCTTTCTTTGATATCTATCACTTGGGGGGTTGACATGATTTCACAAAAATTCAAACAAATTCATAGAGAAGTTCCAACTGTAAATACCTCTTTTCACCGAATTAGGGTTTTGAAAATGTAGTGCTTTTGGAAAAACTGTGTATTGCTTTTTTGCCTCAACGTTTCGGATCATACTCCATGATCCATCATCAGGAAGAAAAGAAGAGAAAACATATGAGTAAATTGTACAGAAAGTCTTCTTAAAAAGAGAGAGGATGTTAGGGGTGCAGATTACAAGAGGGGTCATAAGTGAGGAGATAGGAAATAAAAATTAGAAAGAACATAACAAGAAGAAGAAACCAAAGATGAAAATAAACAAGGACAAGAACCATAAACAAAAGTAAAGTGAACATCAATTAAAGAAGTGAAATAAAGGAGGCAAAGAAGTCATAAGGAATTAGGGTTTTGTCACTTTGAATCACTGAAAATGGCTAGAGTTGTTTAGGGTTTTGCTTCTGATCTCCTTGGATGCTTGAAAACTTGAATGCAAAGTGATTATTCCTCCTAATGCAAGCCTTTTATTCTTCAATTACCAAAACCTAATGGCCATAAATGCCAATTTCCAAAAGGCTGCCAAACACTTCACTGTCAACCACATTGATTAAGATTGCTCCACAATGCATCACATTAGATCTTTTTCTGTTGATAACTTCTTCAAAAGATTCATCAAATAGCTCATTAACTCATATCCTCGTGCTGGATCTCAGAACCAACAATCTGGCTAGGTGATCAATATTTTCAATAAAAGCTCCCCCTGAGCCAGAGCTCCCAATTTACTTCCCGGAGGAAGTATCTGCACCAGAGACTGGTGCAGATTCATCCTTGAACTCATTTACATCTTTCTTAATCTAGATTTTTCTCATTTCCTTCTTGGTTTTTACCAGATCAACCTTAGTCTTTCCTTTATCTTCCCTCTACTCTATTTTCCTCTTTTCTGTAGGATTATTTCTTTTCACATTCTTGTTTCTACAAAATTTTACAATGTGTCCAGGTTTATTGCAATTGTAGCAAACAACATTCCTCTGTCCTTGGTTCCTTCCATTGATTGGATTAATTCTTGATCTACATTAGTTAGCCATATGCCCAAATCTATTGCATGTAAAGCATTTACCATTGAAAGATTGAGTATTCCTTCCATTATTAAAACCATTCCTTATTAGACTCCTACATTCATTTGCTTTATCACCAATTCTCTTGCAATTGAAACACTGACCAGAGAATGATGGAATATTTTGATTTATTCTACTCCTATAGTGAGAAGCCTTATGACCAAACTTATTGCAATTAAAACAATAGTCATTGAAAGATGGGTAGCTTTGAGCATTTGGTTGCCTGACCAGAGGTCTTCTAGGTCTGTTTCTTTGATTCCAGACTGGTTGCCTTTGACTCTCTTCATCTTAGTGTTAACTTGTCATGATTTAGAACTTTCTCCTCTTTCAAAACCCAAACCTTGCTTGTCATCTGGACTTTTCTAATTGTCAATCAACTCATCAAGCTTTGCAAAGCTCATTTTGAACTTTTATCTGTAATTGTTAGCTATTTCCAGATCATGTTTTAGAAGCACAACATCTTTTGCCAACTTTTCACATTCCTCAGATTTGCCTTTCACAACTTGATTTAATTGCTCCTCAGCCTTTTCTTTTTCTTCAATTAGCATCGATAAACTATTAAGAGTTTCATTTGCTTCTTTCAATTGTTCACTTAGCTCTTTTCTCCTTTCCTTGGATTTCTTTACTTGCTCTCTTAGCTTTAGGATGCATTCATCAGCTTCCTTGACATTCTCCTTCAAATCCTAGATATCTGCTTCATACTTATCAAGATCTTCAAGAGCAATTTTCAGTTCTTAATTGCTGACATATGTGCAATTATCAATTATAACACTACCTAGATGAATTGCTTCTGGAGGAGTAGGATATCTTCTAGCTACCATATGTTCACTTGCCTAGATATTCCTCAAGTTGTTAGACTTCTTTCAAGGAACTTTGCTCTAATACCAATTGTTGAACACAAGGAATACTAAGAGGAGGGGTGAATCAATATTCTATAAAACCATTCTTTCACATGTTCTTTAATCCATTTACAAATTCAATAACATGAAAGAAAAATAAACATAGGAAGAGCAACCACAAAGTCATAACATATAGACACCAAAATTTTTACGTGGAAAACCCAAAAAAGGATAAACCACGGTGAGTGTTAGCTCACAATAAATTATAATAGTAAAACCAAATTACAGAAAGGCTCACCGCCTTAAAGCTCATTGCCCAAGGACTCACTGTCCAAAGAAATGCTCACTGCAATAGGCTCACTGCCATAAAGAAAAGAAGATAGAGAAAAGGTGGCTCACTACCAAGAAAGAACTGTTACGAATGCATCTATTGAATGTTGGAATACAGTTCCAATGATAGTTCAAAATATAGATTCAAAGGTCTTCATCATGCCTGCTCTATTTCTCTGCCCTGCTTACATATACTATGTTCTTTAGTCCTCTGTGCTCTTTACTACTGTTTTCGCATCACAAAATCGTCTTAGATTGCACATTCATTAACTTCGCATCGTATACCTACCTCAAACATCAAAATCCATCAAGTATTTATATCCGCAAAAAGATTTAACTCAAAATTGGGTCGGCTTGCCAGAGATGAAACATGTACACAAAAAGCTATACTCTGTCAGCTTGAATTGTTTACATAGGAAGTTATGTGGACCAATGCAATCCTTCAAGAATCTTCATATAGCTATGCACCTATTTTAGAACCACTTAGAATGATGATCCAAACAATATATCTTTATCACACATCAATCCAACTTGCATGTCAGCTTCATCCTTAAGCATACACTTAACCAATTCTACTGTCATATCACAACTTCTAATGCAAACCACATGGGACTCTAAAATTCATATCAGACATTCATTACACATCACCCAACTTACCTTCAGGACCGCAAGTCATAATATTTGTATGGGGAAAAATGTGGAACTCTGAACTACTAACTCTGTCAATGTGAAACACTGTCAAACTAAGTGTCAATACTTAAGAGCTTGTAGATGATTATCAGGTGAACCTTAGACTCTACAAATCTAGAATTAGATACTCCCAATATGTGTTTACAACACCTTCAAACCGCAAATTGAAGTAACTAATAGTGGAGGAATGTGGACTAAGATATTCAAGTGTTCAGCACTGTTCCTGACTGAACTCTGATAATCCAGAATTAAGCAATTCAAAGTGTACCTTCTAGAGAATATTAGAACATGAGACTTGGAATATAACATCATCAAACAAATATGTGCAACATACCAGAACAGCATACCAAGGTCTGCATTTGTGGAGGAGTACCAATCAATTCTCTATCACTTAACTCAGTAAAGTGTCAATACTTAGTCAATTTGACTAAATCATTCTTTCGAGACCAAAAGTGTTATACATAATTTGTCTCAAGACCTATTTCCAGTCATATCTGATTGTTGCCATCAATGACAACATCATATCTCAATCAAATCAGCAGTGTCTCTTGACCATGTTGCCAACACTCTCATTAAAAATTGGACCTCCTTAGGCTCAGGGACTATTCCTGAGTGGCCAGTGATTACTAGTCAACCTAGTCTTTTTCTCCAATCATTAAGCTCAATTTTTGATAAGATGTGTATAATTAGGTTACCTCAAGATGAGATAGTTTCCCTCCCCAAATTGCCTCCAAAAATTTGATAAAATGGGCTTCATATGCCTCATTTTTATATAGTAGCTACTAAGTTTCACTTGAGCGCTTTAATTGAGCAATATTTTCTACAAGAGTGAGCCCATGTTAGTTTTTACAATATTTATACAATGAATTAAATTTCACATATAGGTCTGCAATATTTTCCAGGAGGTTTACATCAAAAGTTACAAGAGATCTCTTCATTTTGTCATAGCATTCTCATGATTTTTACACTAGATTGGAGTAGTTTTTATTTGGTTTTACTAGCAAACCCCCT
Organism: Cunninghamia lanceolata; assembly: GCA_027924645.1. Lineage (NCBI taxonomy): Eukaryota > Viridiplantae > Streptophyta > Pinopsida > Cupressales > Cupressaceae > Cunninghamia > Cunninghamia lanceolata. The sequence continues at coordinate 6,317,014 of BSBN01000635.1, read as the reverse complement.
CCATTTTTCCTACAATATAACTAAACCCTTCATAACCCTCCCCTTATGAGTCTCCATCCATTTTCCATCATTTCCCTTTACACTTTTTTGTCCTTCTCACTACTATAAGGGGTTTGTATTTTTACTCCTAGTTCTTCACCTTGATAGATGGTGTGACACATCATTGTCCTCATCAATTGAACTACAACCCTTTGAAATACATATTTTCAATAGCATCATCATAATAAAATTAATATATTTATATTTTCACTATAATTCTTCTCTCAAACTTTTTTTCACTCCTAATTCTTCTCACAAGTTTCTTACAAAGATTATATTTAAGAGGCATGGCTACAAACAATACAAATGTACAACACTATTATATCTTAGGGAAGATTGTTTTTTTCCTTCAAAATTCCTCACTTAAGTTTCTTTCCTTCAAAATTCCTCACTTAAAAACATTTTAAAAAAGATGTTTTCTGCATTGCAGGGGGTGGTATCATCAGGAATGGTATACTATTTGCAAGGTTTTGCCATGCGGTTAAAAGGGCTTGTATTTGCCACCACATATTCTCCATTGAAGCTCATTATTGTGGTATTTATGGGATCCATTATATTTGCTGAGACTATCCATTTGGCAAGGTATGTTAATATTCCTTCCAATGACACAACCTTATGAACTATTATTTTTACCCTCGAATAAAATATCCCTTAGAACTCTGAAGATTTGCTATGTAAATGCAGTGTTGTGGGAGGAGCAGTGATTGTTGTGGGTCTGTATGCTGTTCTCTGGGGCAAATTAAAGGATAAAAAGATTTCAAAAGAAACAGAAACACAATTTCCTGATTCTCAGTTGCATGATCCCAAAGGAAACAATGAAGATTTGGAAGGTTTACAGTTTGGTATTGAGAATGAATTGTCTTCCAGCCAAAAACCAGAGAAGATCAAGCCCTTGTGCTCAACCAAGGAAATCAAGGCCCAACAGCCTTGACAGAGTGGATATTTCTAAAACAAATTGTAAAACTGAAACACAATTTTATTTGTAATCAAACTGTATCATGAGAAGTGTTGGTGAAAATGTTAAAAGTACAGCAGATTAGTCAAAATAAGCAGCATCAGTAAAAAATGTTTTCGATATGTCCTAACATTACAGATCACTGATTTTTCTTGCTATGAAGAATATATTGATAGTGAGTTAAATTGCAAGATATTTTATATGAAACATGAAGGCTTTGACAAATTAAATCTGAAATATATTACCTCACTTATAGTTGTTAAAATTGTAAATCTGATACCATGGATTTAATTCTTTTTCCCAAGCATTTCTTATCCCGTGGTGAAGAAAATTTAAAAATTGTTTTGAATAGTAAAGATTATATTTAATCTCTCGGAGATTAGATACTTGGAGGGAATTTAAAAATGCATATATTTCAGACTGATAAAGATTTGAAAGAGTGTTGGAATAAAAATAATGTTTAGATTCCTCTTTTTAGCCAAAGTAGTTACCAAGATCTCTTAATGGAAATCAATCATCCTCTCACTGTTATTTTCACTCTGATTCTTTGTGCACTGGAAACTAGTTTTTCTCTTACAATTAACTGAACTCCTAATTCTTCCTCACATACTCTTTCTTCATAGAAGTCATATTTCTTCAAGATATCATACATAACAAGTGTCCTTTCATACATTAAACAACTTCGAACAGCGAAAGAACTTGAAAGGTCATTCTTTCCATAGTTACTTTCATTGGCATCAAAATGAAACCTCCACACCCTAATGAAACCACCTTGGCACTAATAGAATTTCCATCACATGACACAAAAAAAATCTTTCTTATTTGATGAAATCATTTTGTTTCTAAATCCTTGTGAATCATGTCACTAATCCTAGTGGTTTAGGAGATGTGGAAAGATCCCTTCTACTTTTTTCTTTAATGTCATTTTCGTGATGTTGATCTTTTAAGACTCTAGTGGTCCTCTTTAATTTCTAAGACTCTTGTAGTCCTTTTTAATTTCTATGAACATCTGATGAAACACCACATTGCAATTTCTAAGTTTCGAATAAAGGGCATGATTTGTGCAAATTCATCTTCTTTATCCAACATAAATGGCTCATATAGATGCAAGTATTCACACTTGGATACTAAATGCATCCTCATGAATCAAGGTGTTTCAAGTTTAGAAGTATTTTTTCTTTCTATGAACATCTGATGAAACACCACATTGCAATTTCTAAGTCTTGAATAAAGGGTATGATTTGTGCAAGTTCATCTTCTTTATCCAACATAAATGGCTCATATAGATGCAAGTATTCACAATTGGATACTAAATGCATCCTCATGAATCAAGGTGTTTTAAGTTTAGAAGTATTTTTTCTTTCTATGAACATCTGATGAAACACCACATTGCAATTTCCAAGTCTTGAATAAAGGGTATGATTTGTGCAAGTTCATCTTCTTTATCCAACATAAATGGTTCATATAGATGCAAGTATTCACAATTGGATACTAAATGCATCCTCATGAATCAAGGTGTTTCAAGTTTAGAAGTATTTTTTCTAATCTCTAATCTTGAATGTATGTTTTGATAGTGTGTCACGCTTAACCATCTATTTGGATTGAGGCATCTATGATTGTTCTTACATTTTGAGATAGGATTTTTTTCTAAATAAATTTTGTTACCCTTGTCTTTTTTGAGTCTACTTCTCCTACTCTTTCTTGTCTCAATATAACAATAATATAAAAATATATAAACATGCTTGAAAAAGTGACATATTAATGTATGTAATCTAAACTATTCTATCATAAGAATGTTGTATGTAATGTTAAAGAATCATCACTTATAGCTATAGTTCATTGTCTACTAAACTAAGATATTATATACAGCTTCTATCCACCCATTCGATTGAGGATAGAAATTTGTTCTTCTTCATGTGTTACACAAAGTTGTGTCACACTTTAGGTTAGTAGGTAAAAGCTGCACATAACATATTTAAGAGTATATTTGTGAAAATAATTTTTATTTTACATGATCTTGTAAAAAAAATTATGCTATACAAGATGGGTATTTTACAATATAGTTATAAGTAAAGAATTTCACACAAGAATTCATATTCTTACCCTATAAACCCTCTCAAGAGAAAAAAGTCAAATACCATGCTACCTATATGTAAAACTTTAGCATTTTACCAAGTACAATAGATTTTTGCATTCAATCTACCCCTTGCTCCTTTAATGATAGTTTCTATTGTCTCATCTGTCACACCCCATTTTTAAAAACTAATGTATTTATTTTCTTTATTTTCAAAGAGATAAATAGTTAGTTAGAGAAAATATTATGATCATAGTAATGATGAGAAATACATTTGTTTTGTATTAATTTATATGCAAGAAAATTGTTTATGGCATCATTATTTAACATATGGTTAAAATGATGAAATAGACTAACTACAGTCATGTAACTGAGGTGGATGCAGGAATAGTGTTGTTTTCCCTCTAATAAGAGGAGAGAAAGTATCACCATGGAGAGGATGCTAGATCGTGAGAATACAATAAACTTTATGCCATCTAGAAACACACACACAAATACTTAGTAGAGAGATTATGTTAGTTCTTGTCCAATATGTCATGATTGCGATGAAGGTTAAATCCCTTTTAGTCATCTGATAGAAGCCTGATGTATGTCTTTGGATGACAAGTCGACATGTGTAAATCAACTAAACATGATTAGTTTTATTGTCAAGATCTTAGCTATCGGATGAGGATTCTTAGTCGATAATTGTGCTTCAGATGAACACATTTAGTGTTCAAAAGTATGTAATATCGACACCCAATAGATATGTATGTTATGTCCTTTTATAAGGTTATTATTATTATTATTATTATTATTGTTGTTGTTATTTATACTATTATTATTATAGTTAATAATTTTGTTAGTCAAGGAAGTCTCCTTGTTCTTTCAGCGAACTCCCTAGATGCTTGGGAGTGGAGGAGGGGAGCAATAGCCCCATACTCCCCACTATCTTCTGCATGTAGAGAGTGGGAAAAAACTGTGGGGGTAAGGAGAGTATGGTTTAATGATGCTTTTATTGATGTGCCATAAATGTGGAGTGGCAGCCCCTTTAGAAAGGGAAGTGAGTGTTTTGGAAGAGAACACAAAACACTTGGAAAAGTGGTGAAGAAAAAGAAAAGAGAGTAGGGAAAAGGAAGGAAGAGTGCAAAGGATTGTGTTAGTGTGATGCCTGCAGCAAAGAACATGCAAGTTTATAATTACATTATTGAAAGTGATAATATGTATGTTTGTATAACCTTATGTTCGTTGAAATTGTAAGTAGACTTATGTAGAAAACCTATTGTTGATTGTTTTCATCTGTGGTTTACCTCATATGTAAGTATCTTCTCTCGTTAGAAAATGTTATGAGATCAATACCTAGTTTAAGAGAGAATTGCATATCTCTAATATATCATAGTACATTCTTTATAGATTGTTGTATACATGTGTTAAAAAGGATAGTATCAGTCATATGATTGTATGAGTAAACTAAGTAGTCATATGGCCGAGGCCATGTAATAAGATGGTCGGTCGAGTATAAAATGAGGCCATGCAATATGAAGGTCGGACGAGGATATAACAGGATTATACATTTTGATGGTTGGCTGAGTATATAACAAGGCCATGCATTATGCATATGGCCGGTTGTATTATGATATATATATATAGTGTTTGATACATCTTAGACCAATAGTAAAACAATATTGAGGTGGAGTGTTTGATACATCTCAGGCCAACAGTAAAACAATATTGAAGCCAAGTGTTTAATACATCTTAGGCCAATAGCAAAACCAAATTGAGACCGACTATGATCATAAATCTCAGACCAACTATGAACAAATATCAAAGGTCAACTGTGTGGCTGACTGTGATTATATATCTCAGATCGACTGTGATCTTGATATCAGAGGCCGACTATGAACAAATTTCAGAGACCGACTATGAACCAGTAACAGAGGTTGACTGTGAGGCTGACTGGGATCATATTATAGGAGATCGATTGTAATGACAAAGTAATTGGTCGACTATGATATTATATAAAGGTTGACTAAGTAAATAAAGTCAATTCAACTATGTTTTCATCTAAGCCAAATGTGTTGTACAACATGAAGGCTATGGGTGGAAAGTTTAACCCATATCTTTAAGAGATTGATTGATATTGAAAACTAAGTTTAGATTTATTAACCAAAAAGGATCGATAGCAAGTCTATAGAAGGATCTAAGAGAAGATCATTCGTGAAGTATATTTCCCTTACCGGTTGTGGTTTAAGAGGATTGAAGATGTGATTTTGAAATCTTGAAGAGTTAGTATAAAAGATAAAGTCATAGTGTAGATACACTTGACAATAGATCTACTCTATTATTTATCTTAGACCTAATATAGTCATAAGAATGTCTTAAGGAACATTCTTTATGCCAACAATAAGTCAAGATTAAGAATAATGTGATAATTGGAGTTCTCCCTTTGATATACATAAAGAGGAGTATTTAATTGTATGATAGCTTTATATCGACAGATTTTGAGTCGAATATTTGTTAAGATAGATAGAGTCTTTATTAGATAATTTATATGACTTGAATGTAAACCTTGTATGTGTAGATGACTATGAAATAGCCGAGGAGCAGGCAAATAAGTAACATAGACCAATGATTGCAAGGATGTAAAGAGGGACTCAATATATGTTTACACCAGTCATCTAAGCTCTCACCCTAGACTTGTCAAGAATGACTAGTAGATAAGGGTTTATGTCTTTATGACTAATGTGGTATAAGTAAGACCAAGAGAGAGTGGTTATGTATAAAGAAAATAAATGTATAATAAGAATGTTGTCTCCAAGTCGAGAAAAGAGTGAGTGAACATATGACTTTTATATATATGAAAATTTGGCCAAAGTAATGCAAAAGTCACTGCTTGCATTGTCAGTTCACGATGTACCAAATAGTTGAACAATCAAAATGGGTCATACATAGCTAGAGATAGAGTAGAGTTGTAAACTTGATTGTCTTTAGCTAGGACACATCACTAGTTCTCAGATTGCATATGGAATTAGTTGATTCTCATTATCTATTACCCTCATAAAGGGTAGGGCCACTTCTAGGAAGGAAGGTGAGCAGGGGACCATTGGGGTTTGTGGTTGGAGGAAAAGAACTAGGGTGATGCTCTCTCTCTTGCAGTTGACTACCGAAGACTTGCGAATAAAGAATACATTGCATATTTTGTAGATGATATTGATAAGATTGAAAGTAGTAAGAATATGACCATTGTAATTTGTATAATTGTTAGTCGCATGTGAAGCGACCTCCTTTTGAAATATGTATACTATATTTGGATATTGTGAATATATTGTTTATGGGTATATTTTTCTCTTCTCTTAAAAAAAAGGGTGAATTTTTGCTTAATTTTGTTCGAGTTTTTTTTTATATTCCAGTTGGGATGTTACATCATCCCTCTATCATACTTTGAACAATTGAATCCTCTTTTCCTTTGATCAATACAACTTTATTTTTCCTCTTTATGCTCTAAAATTAGTGCAGGAGCACTAAGGAGACCAAAAGACTTATGTCTTGTTTTGATGATTCACTTTGTTTGTTGATTTCATAAGGTCTTGAAGACCATTCTCATTCATGTAATAAGGACTATGTCCAAATATTTATCGTTGTCTTGTAGGAGGTAGTCATTTTTGTAAACCTTCTAAGGCATGTAAAAGACAGTCATATGTTTCCCTCATATTGTAAGCCTTTCTAAGGCAAATAGGAGGATGTCATTGAGTTCTATGCCTTGTTCAAGGCCTAATTGCATTGTAAAACTATTTGAAGGCACTTGTTAAGCCTAAACAGTCATCAACATGTAAAGACAAAAATGGTAAGTAGTTGTAGTTTTCAAAACTGTCAAGGAAGTTCAATGGGAAGAAGTGGTTGTAAACCTTCCCATCGAACCAAACTACCTTCAAGGAGTTAGTCAGGGTGTGAACCAGTTTAAAACACCTTGATCATGATCATTGTATGAGTGTGAAGAAGTTCAAGACAATACAAATCAATTCTCTATTGTTTTTGTGTCTTTTTCTATATTTGCTGCAATAACAGATCGTACTATTCATCTGTACGGAATTGTCAAGAGTCCCAAATATGTGGGATGGATAGAGGGTTGGATTGACTCTCAAACAAGTCCTATTTGGTGCCTTAAGATTCACTAAGGAGTCTTCTACAATCATAGTTCTGAGACTACCCTTTAACAGAATTATGTTTCTTGAAGAAATCGCTCCTACAGGCTGTACTATGGGAAGGTACTGAGTTATCTTCATTCCTTCATGTTTTGATTGATTATAAAATTGATTTGTCTATTATTTGGATTGGATTTGGTACTTTGAAAGTTACATAGTAGGGAGTTATAAGGTTTTATTCTAAACTTGGTTGTAAAACCCTCCTATAGGGTTTTAGGTGCAATTCATGTATTTCCTTCCATTCCACTGATGTAGAAGGGCATAGATCAGTGGGATGGATTATTGCAAGGTAGTTTCAGTGTATTCTACAAAGGGTTTGGACAAAGAAGTTGATTTGTTTCTATTTTTGTGAAATACCTAACAAAACCATGTGTTAGGTGATGATTAGAGACCAATTGAACGAACCATAGAGACATTTCTTGGAACAGTAGTTTATAGAAGTACAAAACCCACAAAATCCTTTGTTTTGGAAGGTATTCTAAATTTTCAAACCCTTGGTGGAGTTCTGTGCATGAGTTTTAGGGTATTCCCTTTGTATTTTTGGCCTAATTGGGGCTCTAGGTTATTGAGAGGGGTTATTGGTTGAGGTAATCCGTCCAAAACAAGACATACCCAATTTAGGATGTGTGATAGGGGGCCATAATGAGTATCTACTGATTGTCTAAGATTTTCATTTGAAGACCTGTAGCAAAAGTTATTAGGACTGTTCTCCTTTTGAAGGGCTACAAGCCATTTCTTGGGTTTGTGAAGGAAGTACCATTTCAGAGTTTGACCTACCTTTTCCAATGGATGGGATGGGTCCCTATACATGCCTAAACACCATTTCCATGAAGAAATGAAAGCCCCTAATTGTTGTTCCTACTTTTGTAAACTGGCCTTTGATTTTGGGCTTTTGGGTGTGGAAAGAACCTTGTCTAGTTTTATATCCTTCTCCTATCAAAGTGCCTCTACATCCGAAATGCTCGCTTCTAACTCCTTGTATATATTTGGAAAACAAGAAGGTTCTCACAGGTCCTAGAAGTTTGTATACACTCATTGAAAGGTGAAATGATGCCCACCCAAATCACATTTCAAATTTCATGGTTGTGCATTCAAGGGAAACTATCGTAGTTGTAGTCTTGTCGTAGACACTACTATGGTCATGGTTCTATCCTAGACATTTTTAACTCATTTTTCTACCAACATTGTTCTATCTTTTGTCTAGGTTATGGATCCATTTTACTATTCACAAAATTACAAATCTTCATATATTTTTATTACAATTTTTATGTTCTGTATGGATCACACCTCCCTAATTAGAGAGGTTTTTAGTTGGAAAAAATCTTAGTGAGACTTTGAGTGAGGAGAAAATCCCCCACATCCTCCTCCTCTATGGAGGGTGGTATCTTTTCTTCACTTTCCACATATTAAGCTTAGACACGTGCTTTATCCAAGTCATGTGGATTGGCAATGACTACTCTCCTTTTGATGTGAGAGTGGAGTCTTCCAAGGTACTTGAAGAATAAATCCTCTTCTTCCAAATCTAACAACTATCATGGATTTTCTTCATAAATGTATGTTGTAATCTTGTTTAGTTTTCCCATCTTCTTATTTAAAAAATATATGCTTAATTATTTGATCATATTTATGGTCTATGGGATAGAAATATTTTTGGATCAATTTCTTGAATTTTTCCCGAGTTCCTACAATTTCCTTTTTTTGTGTAGTTAATTACATAACTTTCCCACCATACAAGAGCATTCCTATTCATTTTGAGTCATATAAAGTCATTTCTTTATGCCTCATTAACTTTGTGTAAAATAAACTTCTTATTGCTTAATCCAAGAATCCAATTTTTTGCATTAGTTTATCCACAAAAAGTTTTAATTTCCACTTTAGTTTCTACTTTAAATACAATTGGTTATTTTCTTTGAATGACTATTTCAAGAATTCCGCACTTGTCACACCTTCTCCTTCCTCCATGTTAAATTTATTGGCTTGAGCTTTTAACAAATTACCTGTTGAAGGTTTATCTTACATCAACTTCATTTACTCTTCTTATTTTATCTTATTGTTATCTCAACCATTGTTGGTTTTTTGTTATTCCCATCATGTGGTTTTCTAATTCTATTACCAATACATTCATCTCCTCCATTTAGGCTTGTCATGCTCTTGTAATTGTCATGCACACACTTCCCACAAATCCCACAAGTATCAAAACTACTTTGAAACCAAAATGATCCATAAGCTCTCAAAATTAAGTAGAATTTATAGATCACAAGTTTATACCAACATAATAGTGTTAGAGAGAGCCAAGATTGTTGAACAAAGTAAGAATAAAACATGTTACAAGTAAATAATTCCACACAAGAACTCAAATGTTTATGTTGGAAACCCTCTAAAGAGAGAAAACCTAGTTATAATAGTAGTGTCAAATACCATACTACTTATATTAAAATTAGTTGTTTACCAAGTACAATAGATTTCTTGGATGCAATTTTCCCTTTTCTCCTTTAATGGAAGTTTATATTGTCTTAGTCCTTCTATCACACTATGAACAACTAAATCCTTTTCTACTTTGATTAATATAACTTTAATTTTCCTCCCAATGGTCTCAAATGATGACATTTTTAAATAAGAAAGAAATGCATTGTTAACAATTTAATTCTATTGAAAATGTGTATCTTCATATGGCTTATGTGTTAGGGATTCCAAGTGCTTACTAAATTGCACAAATATTTCTATGTGGATTCTTTGGAAGCATCTCTCTACAACTAGCACCAATGTTGCGACTTCCTTCTCTACTTACTGTGTGCTACCTAGGTGGCAACTAATGTTTTAAAATCATGTGTTCCTTTGCCTCAATTTTGGATTTGGAGTTGATTGTTGTATTTGTGTGGAGGTGACCATAAAGGAGGTAGCTTTCAAGAAGGATGACAAATCTCTCAATGGGATTGGGGATCTAGTTTCTCTGTTAAATATATCCTTTCAGGGAATCTTTTTGAGGAGGGGAAAAAAACCTTGTAGAAACATATTATTTCTAAAGTAGTGGCTAATATGAAATTGATCAAAGATCAAGAAGATCTCATAATAGTGAAAATATGGGATGAGGTCCCTACTATGGAGATTCCTAAATCTCAAATGGAATACTAGCTTATAAACCTAATAGAACTAGCATTGGTGGGTAAATCCACTAGCTCTTGAGCCTCCCCTAAAACTCTTGCAAACTAGGTTTAAAAAGAATGGAGTACAAAGGTGCAAGGAATCGTGGATATTATTCTTTGTGGGAGAGGTTTCTTTGTTTCAATATTTACCTCAGAAGAATAAAAAGACTTAATGTTTAGGAGTTAACCCTTATTCTTTGGCCCCTGTGGTTTGTATCTAAGCCACTAGTCTCCAAACTTTAACTCTATTGATGAAACCCCATCAAAAATCTTAGATTGGGTCAATCTTCCCTTCTTACCTCTCCATATGTGGCACATGAAGAAGCCTCAAAATCCTTCAAGACTTGGGCTAAACCAAAAGAAAAAATTCTCTATAGCCTACAGCTATGTTGAACTAGATCTCATCAAAGAACTCCTTGAAGCCATCAATCTCAAAATAGATGACCTAATCCTCACCCAAAAAATAGACTATGAGAAATTTTTTTTCAAATACATAACCATTGTCATTAGCATGGACCCTTCATGAGAGACTACCTAAAAATCCCATACTCACCAATGAGAAGGAAGACAAAAAGAAGGTTTCCAAGAAGTTCAATGAAGGAATAACAAAAATAGCCCAAAAGGTCCTACTCCACCAAAATTCCCTTCTTCAAATTCATCCAATATACTCTATGAGGATATTAAAAATGTGGTTGCTAAGATTGAAGAAGAGGAATAACAAATGCTAGAAGAAACACATGCAAACGAACATAGGCAAGAGGAAGTCAAAAAATTATATCTTTAGATAGGAGGAAAATCCATATCCTAGAAGAAAAGAAGGAAAATGAAGATTAAGAAGTCCTAGCATCTCTAGATAATCATCAAAAATCAAAAGGGAGGAAGAATAATATGAAGTCCACTCAAGAAAAGCAATAGAGAGAATTGCAGCAAGCAAACAAGCCACTTTAGGCTTGACCCTCAAATTCAAATGCAAGCAAGGTAAGTAATAAAGTTAATCTATTGGAATCTTAGAAGTCTAGGGGAATAAATAAAAAACATGATTTAAAATGTTTCTTATCCTCTAAAAACATAGATATTTTATTTTTACAAATAATAAAAATGGGTAGCATAGAAGCAATTGGAATCATTAATAATCTTTGGAGCACCAACATTAGCTTTGAAATGTCCTCTTCAAATGCTTTTAGAGGTCTTTTCATGGCTTGGAAACTAGGTTTTCCCTTGTCACTTCTATCCTCAACACCAAATGGATCATAATTAATCTATGTGAAAACTCTAATGTTTTAGTCAATATCATTAATGCCTACTCCCCAACTCACTTTATAGATAAAAAAGAATGATGGAAATCTATTGTTGAGGATGTGACTCTCAATAATCTAGCTAATTGGATTATTGGTGGAGATTTTAATATTGTCATTGATGAGAAAGAGAAAAAAGGTGGCCTTCATGTCTACAATAGAGAGAAATAGTGAAAGATCTTATAGTTTCTCAAGATCTTAAAGTTCCTAAACCTAGAAAAGGAAAATACATGTGGCCTAACAAGTGTGTTGGTGTGGCTTACATCACTGCTAGACTTGATATATTTTTTTATTTCAAGAAATTTGTTGGAGATCTTTCCTCTTTCCTTTACTAAAATCCTTTCTAACCCCATCTCAAATCAAAAACCCATTTACCTAAACTTTAAAAATAGATTGAATTTGGGTTCTATCCCTTTCAAATATTCCCCCATTTGGCTCAAGAAAAAGAAGTATTTTCTCAACTTGTCTCAAAATATTTACTTACATCCCTTGCCCACATCTTCCTAGGCCAAATTAGGTGAATAAAATTAAACACACCAAATTTGATATCAAAAATTGGCTCTAAGCAACATAAGAAAAAGTTCAAAAGTTCTTTGAGAGAAATTTGAGACTACCCAAAGCAAGAAGAATATGGCCCACAAGAAGAGCTAATTATCATGAAATAAGAATGCAAAAACATAAATTATCACAGCCTTACACAAAGAATAATCCACTTGGAGAATTGGATCAAGAATTCTATGGCTATTTTAGGGTGACCATAACACCAAATACTTCTTTAGAAAAATGCAATAATGCAGAAACTTCAATGCAATAACCAAGTTATATAACTCGATAGGCTAGTGGATAGACTTTGTTCAAGGTGTCAAAGATCATATCTTTCATCATTTTGAATATCTCTACAAAGTTGAGAATGTCAATAGTGTTGAAATGAACCAGACAACTGAGAGGGGAGTGAATCAGTTGTCTTAAAACTTAAACAATTTTGCACCATAAAACATTAAACACTTGTCCATTGTTTGTTATGATTAAGTCATGAAAGCATAAACTCAGAACATAAACACAATTGCAAGATCATACACAAGTGACACCAGATTTTTTACGTGGAAAACCTTGTTAAGGGAAAAACCACAATGGATGTTAGTCCACAAGATATATAAGTTATAACAATACCAAAAATTAGAGGCTCACTGCCAATAGGGCTCATTGCCCAGAAAAAGGTTCATTGCCACGGGGTGCCTCACTACCAAGGGTTTTGAATTGAGATGGTAGCATCTACTCCATGCTTGAATTCAGTTCCATTAAAGTGCAATACTCTTCCTCTGCTCTACTCTGCCTTCTACACCTCTTCACTTAACTTTTCATTTTTTCACACAAGGATATATTTTCCATGACCAAATTACAAGTATATATATATCAATCATCAACCTTGGAATCTGCATCAATGTTAGCATTACATTCATCAACCATTGGAACAATCTCCAAGGTCGGCATTACAAACATTTACAAAATAGGTCTTGACCTAATACATGATCATGCTAAGGAAATGTAGTAAAGATGCATGCAGATCACTCCACGCCTTAGCTGGGACTCAAACACGATCTTCCATGTCACGAAATGCTTCTACAATCTTCAATGTATCTCTGCAATCACTAGAATTAACCAAGTCGGCTAAGACTGGTTACATGCTACATTATCTGGGAACAAACTTCAAAGATGATCTCAATTCATTAACGCAGACCAATGTAAATGTAGGAAAATGGTTAGGAGGCATCCACAAGCACATTGTAATCACCAGGAGCAACCGCACAAAATCTAACCACTTTATCCATGAGATTCTTCACACTGCGGCACATAAACTTCACTGTCTTCAACTGTCACAAAAGAAAGATAGCTTGCGGACCACCAAATCATCAACTATTTTAGTTGTAGGCACTTATCATCATCCCATACTTCCCTCTAGAACCGTAGAGAAAAATACTTCAATGCGGAGGAATGCGGAGCAAAATACTGTCTCCCTGTCACTAGTGAATAATCAGAAAAAGTAGGTTTTACTCTGGTGAATGTAACTCACTCAATTCTTCATATCAGAGGCTCAAACTTAGGATTTAGTATCTTTAGACATGCCTCTAAGTAAATTCCAATCCACAGACCAAGATCTTCAATCTACAAGAAATGCATAGCAGTCTTCTAGACTGTTCTTTAGTATGCAACTCACTATCTTCACTGTGATTCACTGTTTCCTTTCTGATTCTTTTAGAGTGGCTATTTTTCTCAATATCCTCAACATATAAGGCTTCTAAACAAATAACAAAATAGGATACAGTTGACACCAATGACAACAGAGATATGTTGACATCAATGACATCATCAATTAAGCACATACTTGCAACAATCTCCCCCTTTGTCATTGATGGCAACATATGATGTGAAAAACCACAACAGACATCATGACAAGATTCTCCCCTTTCTCTTTACATATCTACACTCTTTCTCTCTAAGTGTTTCACATGATTTCTCTCTCCCTTTGACATCAATGGCAAAGGGCACATACTTGCACTCTATTGTTCTGATACAACTTTCCTCTGAATTCTCTGACTACTCCCCCTGAGAAGTAGCCCTTAATGCATCAATCCAGATCTAAAGGTGGGACTCTAAACACCACTGGACTGATGCACTCTTGTGCATCTTAGTCTAGAGAAGGAGGGGTGATAACCCCTAACGTTTCTCTGAGATACCCAAAAGTATCCTTAGGCAAAGGCTTGGTGAAGATGTCTGCAATCTAATCTTTTGTAGACACATACTCCAACTTGACTTCATTCTCTGTCACCTTTTCTCTTAGAAAGTGATATCTTATGGATATATGCTTTTCCCTCAAATGCATTACTGGATTTCTTAAATGTTTATGGCACTTGTATTGTCACAAAAGATTGCAATTAGATCTTCATACACAACTCTGATATCCTTCAATCTCTATTTCATCCATAACACTTGAGTGCAGTTGCATGCTACTATAATGTATTTTGCTTCTGCAGTAGACAGAGATATTGAGTCTTGTTTCTTACTTAAGCAGGATACCAGCCTTTTTCCTAAGAAGAATGTACAACCAGTTGTACTTTTCCTATCATCCACATCTCCGGCCCAATCTGCATCAGTGTATGCACTAAGAGTGAAATCATTGTCTTTTGGATACCACAAACCATAATCCATTGTGCCTTTCAAATATTTCAGTATTCTCTTGACTACCATCACATGTGACTCTTTAGGTTCTTCTTGAAATTTTGCCACAAGACAAACTGCATGCATTATGTCAGGTCTAGTTTGGGTCATATAAACTAATCCTCCAATCATAGATCTATACCTTTTCTGATCTTCCATAGGTGAGTCATCATTTTTTCTCAACTTACAACTAGTTACCATGGGAGTGCTTACTAGTTTAGAGTCTTCCATCCTTCTTTAACAACTCTTTCACATACATGGACTGAGAAATGAAGATACCTTTATCTGATTGATTAATTTGCAAACCTAAGAAGAAATTCATCTCACCAAACATGGACATTTCAAATTCATTTTGCATTTCCCCAACAAAAACCATGCAAATACCTTCATTGCCTCCAAAGATAATGGCATCAACAAAGACTACAACAATTAGGATTTGTTCATCATTGATCTTGAAATAGAGATTATTGTCGGTAGTACCCTTACTAAACCCTAATTGTATCAGATATTTATCCAATCTTGCATACCAGGCCCTGGGGGATTGTTTTAGTCCATACAATGCTTTCTTCAATCTACACAGCATGTCACCCCAATCTGATGACTAGAATCCTTCTGGTTGTTCAATATAGACTTTTTCTTCCAATTCTCCATTCAAGAATGTAGACTTCACATCCATTTGATATACCTTGAAATCCTTGTAGGCTACAAATGCTAAAAATATTCTTATTGATTCAATCCTTGCTACTGGTACAAATGTTTCCTCAAAATCTATTCCTTCAACTTGAGAGTATCCTTTGCATACCAACCTTTCTTTGTTTCTTACCACTTCACCATTCTCATTCATTTTGTCCCTAAAGACCCATTTGGTACCAATCACATTCTTGTCTGCTAGTCTAGGGACTAGATCCCAAGTTTGACTCTTTTCTATCTACATCAATTCTTCTTTCATAGCATTTACCCAGTTTTCATCACTACATGCTTCATTTACATTTTTAGGTTCCACTTAAGAAATTAAACAATAGTTAACCTGTTCATCAGCAGGTCTTCTTTTGGTCTAAACTCCTTTACTCTTATCTCCTATGATTTGATCTTTCGAGTGATTTAACTTCACATACCTGGGTGTCTTGGTAATGATTTCCAGAGCTTGTTCTTCTTCTTCCTCTAAGATTTCTTCTTGGTGCACTACTACTTTGCTTGTAGGGATATTTGGTACATCAAATTTATATCCTCTTGACACCTTTTCCTTGCTTTCATCAACTTTGACATTTGTACTCTCAATAATCTTCTTCAACATGTTATTGTAACACTGGTAGGCCTTGCTCTTGGTAGAGTATCCAAGGAAGATACCTTCATCACATCTTGCATCAAACTTACCTAGATCTTCATCTCTTTTGATATAACACTTACTTCCAAAAACTTTGAAATATTTCACAGTGGGAACTTTACCATACCACAATTCATAAGGATTCTTAGAATTGTTACCTTTGACTTGGACTCTGTTTAAGATGTATACAGTAGTGTGAATTGCCTCTCTCTAATATACTTCTAGTAGGTTAGCCTCCTTCATCATTGTTCTAGTAGCCTCTTGAATAGTCTTGTTTTTCCTTTCAACTACTCCATTTTGTTGTGGAGTCCTAGGTGTAGATAATTGTCTCTTTATCCCTTGTTCCTCACAAAGAAGTTAAACTCATTTGATGTAAACTCTCCACCTCTATCAGACCTTAAGCACTTTATCTTCAAATCTAGCTCATTCTCAACCATTCCATTGAATGCTTTGAACTTTTCTAGGGCTTCTACTTTTTCCTTTAAGAAGGTAACCCAAGTCATTCTAGACTAATCATCAATCAACAACATGAAATACCTGTCTCCTTGTAGACTTCTTACTCTGGTAGGTCCACATAGATCTGTATGCACTAACTTCAGTAGTCCATCAACAGATTGGTCCTTGCTCTTGAAACTTGTTTTTGTCTATTTTCCAAATTGGTACTCCTTGAACAAAGTATCAACAAGCTTCACAAGCTTGGGAAAATCTCTTATAGCCTGCGTGGAACTTATCTTCACAATGTTGTCAAAATTGATATGACACAACCTTCTATGCCACAACCAACTTTCATCATTTTGGGCCAACAAGAAATATTCATTAGTTCCTTTCAAATTATAAATGTTACCTCTTGTCTTCTTACCAGTTGCAATCACTGTTCTGGAGCTTTCCAAAATCTTGTATCCATTGTCCTTGAATCTAAGATCATAACCTTTCCCACAAATCTGACCAACACTTAAGAGATTGTGCTTTAATCCCTTCACATATAAGACATCATTAGTGTTATGATTTCCATCAAAAGAAATGGATCCTTTTCCACAAATCTTACTAGTTGTAGCATCACCGAACCTAACTAGTCCTCCATCATATTTTTCCAAACTTATGAACTTAATTTTTTCACCAGTCATGTGATGAGAGCATCCACTGTCAATAACCCATTCATATTTATCTTCAACAACCTGAGCAGCCAAGGCACTTTCCACTGGTTTTTCTTCCTTCACACAGCTAGTAGGATTAGTAGTCACAAGTTCTTCTTTAATAGCAATAAACAAGCATTCATTTCCATATGTACTAGCATTATCTGGTTCACCATCTAATACTCCTTCATCATCATCAAGATCTTCAATATAATAACATTTCTTTGGGATTCTAGGTCTATCAAGTCTTGGCTTAGGAACTCTTGTGGGGCACCTAGAATCATAATGACCAACTTTACCACAACTGAAACACTTAAAAGGTAGTTTGCCTTTAAACTTACCAGTACCTCTGGGTAAACCGTTAACAAAGCTGGCTTCAAGTTCTTCAAGCTCATAATCTAGTTCTACCTTATACTTGTCAGATTTGGGGGTTCTTTCTAAAATGCTAGCCTTGAAAGCAATCTCTATCTTCAGAAGTGAATCATGAAGTTCTCTCATCTCAAAGGTTACTAGCTTCCCTAACAATTGATCTTTTGTAATCTGTCACTATCATTATTTCTTCAATTGCGGCCACTTATGACTATATGATTTAGGCAGTGAACTGAGAATTTTGTTCACAACTTCAGTATCCTCAATTTTTCCTCCCTCAATTCTAATTCTACTCACAAGTTCATCCATCTTTTGCATGAAGGATGTTATGTTGTTATCTTTGCTCATCTTCAAACATTCATATTTTGCCTTCAAACTCTGCAACTTCACGCTCTTCACAGATTCATCTTCTTCATTTAGATTCTTTAGCTTTTCCTAGATTTCATAAGCAGTTTCCAGTTCCATGATCTTTGTTACTTCGATGTCAGATAAGGTGCTTACCAAGGCATCTTTGGCTTTTATGTTCAACTCAAATTCCTTGATCTCATCTTCAGTTTGCAGACCATTCTTCAGTCTTTCATACTTATTTTCAGTTATTTTGCAAACACTATAACCCAAGCAGAGGAGATGGGTTTTCATTTGAATCTTCCAGACAAAGTAGTTCATTCCATTGAACCATGGACTTTCCTTCTTATACGACATCCTAGATTAGCCTCAAGTGGTTAAGCTTTCTTCTAAGGAATGTAGCTCTGATACCAATTGTTGAAATGAACCAAACAACTGAGAGGGGGGGTGAATCAGTTGTCTCAAAACTTAAACAATTATGCACCTTAAAACATTAAACACTTGTCCACTGTTTATTATGATTAAGTCATGAAAGCATAAACTCATAACATAAACACAATTGCGAGATCATACACAAGTGATACCAGATTTTTTACGTGGAAAACCTTGTTAAGGGAAAAACCACGGTGGATGTTAGTCCATAAGATATATAAGTTATAACAATACTAGAAATCAGAGGCTCACTACCAATAGGGCTCATTTCCCAAAAAAAGGCTCACTACCAAGGGGTGGCTCACTGCCAAGGGTTTTGAACTGAGATGGTAGCATCTACTCCATGCCTTAATTAAGTTCCATTGAAGCACAATACTCTTCCTCTGCTCTGCTCTACCTTCTACACCTCTTCACTTAACTTTTCATTTTTCCACACAAGGATATCTTTTCCACGACCAAATTACAAGTATATATATAAATTACAAGTATATATCAATCATCAACCTTGTAATGTACATCAATGTTAGCATTACATTCATCAACCATTGGAACAATCTCCAAGGTTAGCATCACAAACATTTACAAAATAGGTCTTGACCTAATACAAGAACATGCTAAGGAAATGTAGTAAATATGTGTGCGGATCAGTCCACACCTTAGCTGGGACTCAAACATGATCTTCCACGTCATGACATGCTTCTACAATCTTCAATGTATCTCCACAATCACTGGAATTAGCCAAGTCGGCTAAGACTGGTTACACGCTACGTTATCTGGAACAAACTTCAAACACGATCTCAATTCCTTAACAGGGACCAATGTAAATGTAGGAACACAATTAGGAGACATCCACAAGCATGTTGTAATCACTAGGAGCAACCGCACAAACTCTAACCACTTTATCCATGAGATTATTCACACTGAGGCACATGAACTTCACTGCCTTCAACTGTCATAAAAGAAAGATAACTTGCAAACCACCAAATCATGAACCATTGTAGTTGTAGGCACTTATCATCATCCCAGACATCCCTTTAGAATTGCAGAGCAAAATACTTCAATGCAGAGGAATGCAGAGTAAAATATTGTCTCCCTGTCACTAGTGAATAATCAGAAAAAGCAGGTTTTACTCTGGTGAATGTAACTCACTCAATTATTCATACCAAAGGCTCAAACTTAGGATTTAGCATCTTTAGACATGCCTCAAAAAATTTCCAATCTGCAGGCCAAGATCTTCAATCTACAAGAAATGTGGAGCAGTCTTCTAGACTATTCTTCAATGTGCAACTCACTATCTTCACTGTGATTCACTGTTTCCTTTCTGATTCTTCTAGAGGGGCTAATTTTCTCAATATCTTCAACATATAAGGCTTCTAAACAAATAACAAAATAGGATATAATTGACACCAATGACAACAGAGATATGTTAACATCAATGACAGCATTGATTAGGCACATACTTGCAACAAATAGAAATTAGCTCTAAACTCATCTAGAATATTCCTTCTATTTATTCTTAGGCCCAAAATAAGGACTATAACAAAGATGTAAATATGGAAGAATTAAATAAAAAATTGGCATGAAATGCGATAAGGTTGTTAGACCCAAGGATCCAGTGCTTAATTTTCTCTAGACTTTTGGTATCTCACCAAAATTGATCTTCTGGAAATGATGTAAGATTCTCACAAGACCTTTGAGATCTATGGAGTCAACTCTGGCTTCTTGGATCTCATACAAAAGGAATCCTAGGCTACTATCATTGATAGGTTTAGGCTCATTTCACTTTGCTCCTACAAATTAATTTCTAAAATTATTTTAAAAAGGCTTGAAATCTTCTCCTCAGCTTGAAAACTAAAGAACAAATGGGATTTGTTCCTATTAAGCACATCTCTGAAGGTATTCTATCTCAAAAAGCAATTCACCCTTACAAAGTGGGAAATAAAAGCATTATGGCCATCAAGTTGGACATTGCAAAAAAATTTACAAAGTGAGTCATGAAGCCATAGCCCAAACTTTGTTGAAGTTTTGATTTGATGACAAATTATTAGATGGAGAAGAACTTTTATGGATAGTCCTTGGATTGCCATCTTGTTAATGGAAATCCTACCAAATTCCTTAGGATATCAAAGGGGCTTAAGTAAGGCAAGGCAATCCACTCTTTCCCTTAATGTGTATTATTTTTCTAAGATTCTGGTAGAATAATTGAAGAAAAATGAAAACAAAAACTTCTATTGGGTATTCATACCTCCCAAGAAGGGAAGAGTTCAATCATGTCTAGTTTTCTAATGATACTATATTATTTGATGCAGTTTCTCCTCAAATTGATAGGAAGCTTGATTCAATTGTTAAATAAATCACAAAGGCCACTAAAAGTAAGATCAACACAAATAAATTTTTTATCTATTTCTCTCACTCTCATAATCTTGAGAATTTTGAAATCTCTCAAATTTTTGGGTACAAAGTAAGCAATGAGAAAACTTTCACATATCTAGGAATTCCAATTTCTTTTAGTAGACCCAAGTCCTTTCATTGGGATAAGCTAATAACCAAAATGAAAGCTAAAATTTGTATCTATTTTGGCTACCCTTCTGATCTACCAACTCAAAATTATTAGTGTTCCTTTAAGAGTCATTAAAAAATGGAATAGCCTATGCACAAATTTCTTTGGGAAGGAGGAAAACAAGATAAAAAGAAGGAATGTTACCCTAATTAAAAGTGATAAAATTACAATAACCAATAAAGAAGATGGTCTCTATCTTTGAAACCCCAAAGATCACTAAAAATTCCTCAGTTGCCAAAATTGTCTGGAGAATGGTATGTCAACCTCACAGATGGTAGGTTGAATTCCTATGTCAAAAATACCAATTCCAACCCAACAAAGAAGTCACTCTTCCATATTCTTCCAATAAGTCTCAAGTCTAGAAAATATTGAAGTCTCTTCTTAGTTCATCTCTCAACATCTCTCTTGGCTTCCCAGAAGCTAAGCTAACATTCACTTTCTTAAGGATACAATTATGTGCTACTGTAACCTAAGAATATCTCATTAATTCAGATAATAGTTGAAGAAAACAAACTTTACCACTTTATTCCATGTCATGAATTCCAATGGTGTCCCTAAGGTAAAAATCTACTTGGAAATGTATCTCCCTCTACAACTACAAGGAGATTGTGAAAACTTTACTCTTTAGAAGGGTGTATCCCACTTGACATTTCAACTAAAGATAAAATCATCTAGGGGAGTTTCAAGGGCATAGATTCTTACAATATTAGAAATTGCATACTCTATAAATCTCTTTCTTGTATTCTACACTCATTTAGGCTTGTGTGTGTTTTATGCCTTTTGACCCTTGTTTTAACCCTTGTTATTGTCTTCCTATGCCTAGTCTTAGTTTTTCTTTGTCATCCTAACCCATTCCCTATGTGTTTTTCTTTAATTTAATGTTTTATCCCATTAATTATCCTTCCCCTACATGATTTTCCCCGTTTCATGTTCCCCTTACCCCTTCCTTGTAACTACCTTTTAATCTTTTGTCAAACTAACCAACTAGATCTTCTCTCCTAAGTCTACTACAAAATCACCTCTTTTTGGATTTTAAGACATGTATCTTGAATATTGACTACTACCTTTAGATGAACCTCTTTACCTTTGATCTCTCATAAAAAAATGGGCCTCCTTGAGCCCAGGGACTATTCCTCAATGGCAAGTGATTACTAGTCAACCTAGTCTTTTTCTCTAATCATTAAGCTCAATTTTTAATAAGATGTGTATAATTAGGGTACCTCAAGATGAGATAGTTTCACTCCTTGAATTACCTCCAAAAATTTGATAAAATAAGCTTCCTATGCCTCATTTTTATATAGTAGCTACTAAGTTTCACTTGAGAGCTTTAATTGAGCAATATTTTTTACAAAAGTGAGCCCGTGTTAGTTTTAGAAATATTTATACAATAAATTAAATTTCACATATAGGCCTACAATAGTTTCTAGGAGGTCTATGCCAAAAGTTACAAGAGATCTCTTCATTTTGGTATAGCATTTTCATGATTTTTGCACTAGATTGGAGTAGTTTTTATTTGGTTTTACTAGAAAACCCCCTCCATTTTTCCTACAATATAACTAAACCCTTCATAACCCTCCCCTTCTGAGTCTCCATCTATTTTTCATCATTTCCCTTTACACTTTGTTGTCCTTCTCACTACTATGCTTTGAACACCCATTTGTAGCAAGCATTATAGCAACAACCTTTATGAATACTATTCAAAAACTACAAGTGACTTCAAAAGTTATAGTAAGTGATTGTGATCCTATATTTACAAGTAATTTTGGACTAGATTATTTTCATGCTTAGGCACTCAACTTGCTCATAGCTTGCTAAATCATCCGCAATTAGATGGATGGACTATGGTGGTCAAAAAATGCTTGGAAGGTTATATCTAATGTTTTGCTTCAGATAAATAAGAGAGATGGCTACCACTAGCAAAATGGTGGTATAATACATTCTTCCATACTTCTTCCAAGATGTCTGCATTTTTGGCACTATATGGGTATCAACCACCATCAATAACCTCTTCATTATGTGCACACTCAAAGGTTCAAACAATTGAAGAACACATTCAACATTAGTAAGAGGTACTTGATAGTCTTAGAGACAACCTGGCAATGGCACAAAATAGAATGAAGAAATAGGTTGATCAACACTACAGTGAAAGGACTTTCGAAGTGGGAGATTGGATCTTTGTGTGATTACATCCATATAATAAAATGTCATTAAAATAATATCAAAAGCATAACAAACTTGCACCCAAGTAATATGGTCCTTATAAGGTGTTGCATAGGATTGGTAATGTAGCATATAAATTGTCCAGTTACCTATGTCAACAAAAATACATCTAGGTTTCCATGTTTCATGCTTGAAGAAGGTTATTGGGATAAGAGTTGTAACACCAAATGAGTTACTAGATCTTGATGAGGAGGGAAAAATAGTTTTGGATCCTAATGGAATTCTCCAAACACACACTAAGAGGTTTTAGATAAGGCCAATCACAATGTATTTAATCAATTGGAAGAACTCTCTAGTGAAGATGCTACATGGGAAAATGAGAATTTTGTGTAAAAGCATCCACAATTGATCAACGCTAAGGACAATGCTTCTTTTAAGAGGGGGCATGCTACACCCTTAATCCTATAATGTGCATAGGTTTGTTCAACTTCTATCCTATCACTTCTGTCTCCAAGACAATTACACTCATGTGACCTAAAAATTGGATAACCTAGGCTAATTATGCTCATGAGTAACCCAAAAGTATGGTGTACATTCTATGACATGAAAACTAGATAACCCAAACTGATTGTTCCCATGTTAACCCATAAAATTGACCATGTCCTCGTAACCCTTCGACATCCCCTAAACATTCATCTTGCAACTTATTGACCCTTAATCCCTTTCCCATATTAATTAAATAAATTATATTTATTTAATTAATCCATTCCCTCCATCACCTAAATTAAATAAATAAATTATATTTATTTAATTTATCCATTTAAAACTCTTTTAGCCAAAATTAATTGAATAAATCTTATTTATTTAATTAATTTATCCTCCCATCATCCCCTCTCCAATAATTAATTAAATAATTTTATTATTTAATTTAATTATTGAGAGTCACATGACTATCTTGTATTCATCCTCATCCACTTGCCACAATCAATACATGAGTGTCCCAAAAGTCGAACTAAGTTTTCATCCTAGCCACTCATTTCATACTACATTTTTTAATCTCAACTGTTCACACAAGGATAAACCCTAGAAGCTTCCTTTGTTGCCCTAGATATCCTTATCCTTGCCCTAATGTTCTCTCAACCAATTCTCGCCATTGATTTAACCTTTTAATCCTAGCCCTTCATTCATCATATCCAACCTCTATAAATCAAGCCTCAACCAAGCCATTGTTAAACCACATCTTATGCCATAAGCTTAAGATGTCAAAATCACCATAGAACTCCCATTATCATTTATCCATCATCTTTATCTAATGTTATGTTGCTAGTTTGAGAATCCAACATATACAAATCTCTATTAAAATATCATTGGAATATCAAAGGCAACAAGGACTATTTAGTGATATTGTTTATGTTACCTAATTTTCACTACAGCTCGTTCAAGTAGAGCTTTGATTCAAAGTTTAAAAGGTAAATTTTATCTAATCCTTATTACATTACATTCAAGTGCATAAATGAAATAATTTAAAATATTATGATTATCAAATTACTGCATTTATCCAAGTGCATGTAACATAAGAAAGATTTATACAAATCCTTTCTGAAAAATAAATAATCTTTATTGAATGTAAAATGTACATTATCTCACACAAGCCATGAGATTAACTTTCTTATTTGATGAAATTGAAGGAAAATCTATACATGAATAAGTGAAAGTAAAAGAATGTGCATGTAAGGGTAGAGGCTAGTCATTGCCTGAGAATGACTAGTTTTGGTTCTGGTCTGTAGTCCTATCGCCCAGAGTTGTCTTTGTCTTTCCAAATCCATGTCATCTCCATTTCCTGCATCTGACAAAAGAATGGTGTTAGAGTAATACTCTAAGCACTCTAAGCAATGAGTGGTCCCTAACCTAACATGAACAAGTACCTATGCATGTATAAACTGATCCTTAAATGTATTAAACAAGAAATGTATACTTTGGGTGTCCTAGAAAACAAGCAAGTCATCAAACACATCCAGAGTATGCATTTATTTTCTAACAAGTTTGCTTCATGTGCAGATACAGGTGAAATTGTGTTTTTGAGTTATTCATCAATTTATATTATGAGTGGAGAAAATGTGGCTCCCACAAGGGTTGAGCCCAGCTCATAGTGTTACAGAAGCATTTCATATGTATTCATCAGATGCAGAGTACAGACTGTGTGAAAAGAAAAGTAAGCATCATGTAATGAGGTCCATACAAGGGACTGTCAAAGAAAAAGAAATGACGTTAAAGAAGTTAACAATGATGACTATCAACAAACAGATAGGACAGTCAAACAAATAGCCATATATAAGAGACAAGAAAGCCAATGCTACAGATTGAAGAGAGCAACAATCATCCTAAAGGACAATTACAATCATGTTGACAATCATATAGAAGACAAAGTCATGAGAGAGGTATAAAAACAAAGGTTTGAAAGAGCAATAAACAAAGATAACATGTTGGTACACTATCAACAAAAGACTTGTCATCTATAAAGCCTTGACAGAGACCAAAAAGATCCATCAGAAAACAGTCATAGTTTAGAATAATTTTTACTATTGAAAGTACAGAGGTAACTATGTTTGATTGTTATATCATGAGGAGGGAGCTACAAACTAACAATATCCCTTTTCAGTAGAGAGGCTTACAATGCCATCAAAAAGGATCTCAAAGTGACTGTCAACATGGACAGAGAAAACTAAAGAAGAAATGGATTGTGATACATTGTTGACTCATGAAGAGATAAGACTCTTACTGTCTTAAAAAAGGTTTTACAAAGGTATAGCTGATAGCCACGTCAATGAAAGGAATAGTCATTGCTAAAGAAGGTAACAGTCATATGAGGACATCAGAGAGATATAGTTTTTTTCAACACTGAAAATGTCATGACTCTGTTAGTTGTTTCCAAACCTAGAAGTTTGCATGGTCAATTTAGATCATAGAGTTTACCAACAATTTGAAGGAGAGACAATGATATTATGATTTGAAGGGATAGTATGCAAAGATATGTTAGCATTATATCATAGGACAAAGGCATCTTGATTTCTGACAAAGGAAATCACACAAAACCTGCTAGTAAAATTGTTAGTCAATCATGCATTTCAAGAGAATGATAGACTCTTTATAGACTTGTTAGACGATGAATATAAAAATACTATGAAGGAGTCTACAGAGATATGGACACAATGCCAGATAGTGGTGGTGCATAGTTTGAGGATGTCTATGTGCCATAGAGTTTTTGAAGTCTTACAAATGCAAACCCAATGAGAAGGATAGAGCACATTATTACAAAAGAGCATGCATAGTGAATCTCATCAGAAACAGCTACAGGATCATTTTAGCATCCACCAGAGTATATTCCAAAAGTGGATAGTGTGTAACAGGTATCGTAATACAGTCTAAGTTACAGAATAAGAAAACCTCATTTTTCATTCAAAATGCCTTCTTGTGTCAGCTAAAGATAGAGATATAGTATACAAGGATTTAATGATCTACAGTGTGGGAGCAAGAAACATGGCAAGGGTTTAAAATACAAAAACTGTAGCAGCATCACTTTATCATGCAAACAATTTAAAAGAATAGTCTCATAAGAAGATCTCAGAAGTAGTAAGAGGAGCATCAAATACAGCTGAAGAATAGCATTTTTAAAAGGTTCTATGCATAAACCGTGCTCAGAGTGCAGCATATACATTTTTCATTCCAGATCATCGACTATAGAAGCATATATGTATTGTACCGGGAGAATGACATTCAACAATCATGATAAAATTGAGATATGGATTATTTTACACTCTATAAGATCTACAAAAAGATAAAGAGAGTATTACCTGCTATTGCCCGAATATTGGTAGTCATATGAGATATAGAAAATATATGCAAACTCCATGAAAATCCTCTACAAAAACCCCAGTATCAAACCCTTGTCGGCAATGATGAAGAATGTAGAGCAAGTTTTGCAAAGGTGCAAAATGTAAAGTGAATGTGAAAGTTTTTTTTTTGTCCTTAGGGTTTCAAAACCCTAAGATGCCCGATGAGCCTTTTTCTTTTACATTTTTGTATTTCTTTTGCATAAGTTTTAAAGCTGCCCGTGGTGAAGACTTGATAATATGTGATGCCTAGGAGGTATGCCAAGAGGTGGCCATCAGTTTTATTAAGACTTTATTAAGTCTTTTGGTTTCTTTTGCACTTCGGTGCTTTCTTGCTTCATATTTATTTTTCCTTGCATATATTATATAATGTAAAACAAGAGTCTCAAAATGATGACCTTATAAATCTTTTGAGAGTTATTGTTATTTTTTATTGCAAGGGAGAAGGTTAGGGAGTGTGTTGAGAGATTTTATTGTCTTTGAGGATATATAGTTGGAATTGTGGAGATTTGGCAAACACATGCCATTGATATGGCTATTTGTGAGGGAGGAGTTTGACTAAGTCATGTTGGTAGTTAGTAGTTGTCTTGACTACTTGGAGAGTATCTAGGAGGGTTTTTTGCCTTTTAGAGTCCTTTTTAGATTTGTTTTCATGAGCCATTATGTTTGGCTAGGTCCTAATGGACTTTTTCTTGTAGTTTGGGCATTTTTGGAGAGGATTTAGGCACTATATTTTAGGCTTTTAGAGGGCATCCGACCCAAGGTGGTTTGAGGAACCTTTTTTGGTGGAACCACTTGGAGTTGTGGATATAGTCACTTTTGTGACTCTTTTGTACTCAGTTCTTATTATGCAAAATATTTCTCTGGAGATTGTGACTGATACAGTCCTTTGTTACAGTATTGAGCATCTTTTGTAATTCATTATTTTAGAGTATGGAATACAGATTTTACCTTAGAGATTATTAAAGAATCTTGTTACCTTCTTGTTCTTGCAAGCATTGTACATTACCAGGTGATTGACTAAGCTATTTGTGAGATTACTTGCCTCATTTTATGCCTTTTTTGCAAAAGTAGGAATTTGCAGGTTATAAATTGTGTCTTAGGATTGCATAGAAACCTCTAGTTTGTGAAAGTTTTTGTCTTTCCTTCTTGAAAGTATATACAGGACATACCTGATTATGAAACACTCATGCAGAAACTTACAGTAACATGTGTATTTTTAGTGTTCATCATAAATAACCAAGTGTATGTCAGTCTTAGTATCTCATAGTTCTTATTAGTTTGGTGTATCACCCATTTTCACTTCATTTTTCACCATTTTTGTTTAAGATAAGCATATTCTTACCTTTTTCCTCATCAAAGTAGTAGTTTAGGTGATATCCATAGGAAGCCGGCCTTCTCTGGAGGTTGACCTCTATTCATAAAGTAACCCACAACTTTAGAGGTCCTCCCATGTTTCTTCAAATAGACTAATTTCTGCAAATTAGTCTGGGTGCATATTTAGGTGATAATAGTTTCATTTCCATTTTTATAGTTACTTGCTCTTGATATGATGTTGAATTTGGAATAGGTATTTGCATGCATTTGTTCCTTATTTGATTTCCATATTTCTGCATACACAATAATTATTGATGTTGTTACTAATTTATAATTGATCTATGGATTTAATCATTATACTTGACTTACAATGGAAGTTTATTGTATTATAATTCATGGAAATGATCTTTATATTACATTGTACTTGTTATGGACTCATTAGATTACTTAATCTTGTTTAAGTGTGAAAATTTATGCAATTTACATTTTGGGTTTTGTTATAGTAGTTTTCTATATGAGAGGTAACAAATACCATGAAATCAAGGATGGTAGAAACTTAATGTTTTATGGTTATCATGGAAATAAATAGTATTCTAGAGATCCTAGACCCTCATGCGTAGATATATGGTATCACTTGTATCCTTCCTTTGGAGAAAATCAATGTTGTAATGTTGCTCCTTATTTAAGCAATTTTCCTTTGTATCATTAAAAATGTTGGAGGTAGAAGAGCACTAAATTTGGTTATCATTTATATTTTCATGCAAGTTGAAATGGCATACATGTTACTTGTTGAGGGTTTCTTCCACCCTCATCTATTGAGTCCTTAGTGCAAGTTGAAGTGGCATACATGTCACTTGTTGAGGATTTCTTCCACCCTCATCTATTGAGGCCTTAGCTTTTGGGGACCAAAAGCTCCTTAAGTGGGGAACATGTGATCTAAAAATGGATCTAGTTTTGTATTTAATGGCATATTTCTAGATAGTGGCCTACTTGTTTGGTGCTTTAGAAGGTTTGGAATGGTATGGTACATCTTGCAACATTCTTTGGCAAAGGAGATATTGCTCCAAGATTTGTTCTACTCACCATGGCCTTGTAAATGCAATCATGTTGTAGGAGATAATTCAACACTTAGTTGGAATCAAAACATGAATATTGTAGACACCCAAAAATGTCCATGTCTTACAACACCTAGTTAAAAACATTATTAAAGACATCATGTAGCATTTTGTCCTAATCCCATCCTTATCCCACTTAGCCAATTAATTAAATAATTTTTATTTATATAATTAATTTCTCATCTTAATCCCGTCCCATCCTAATCACCTAGCCAATTAATTAAATAAATCTCATTTATTTAATTAATTTCCCTCACATATCCCAACTAATTCAAATAAAGTATTTGAATTTTCCTCACCTTTCACCATATTCCAACACTTGTCCACTTCTCAATTGAATCATGTGTGGTAGTACAATTTTCATCTAATATCCTTCACATGTACAACTAATAAGACCTAATTTTATTAAATAAAAGTTTTTTGTGTACACGATCACACATGAACTTTATTCTCCTCCTTACACTTGTCACATGACTACAACTCCCTCAAGGACTGGAAAACCTATCCAATCCTAGCCATCCACATCGTTCAATTAGCCTTTCAATCTCAATCATCCATTCAAATCAACCCTTGCCTATAAATCAACCCTTTCACAAGCCATTTGCATTAACATCTATTCCTCAAGTATCCTCATGCTGTCGAATTTTTTAATACATCCACATTTCAAGTATCCTTATGCTATCAAAATCTCTCCACAATCTTTCATCCATTGTCTTTTCATCTATCATCTTCCATCTATCATTTTTGTCCTAATGTTATGCTGTTGAATTGAGCAATCAACATATCAAATTACTCAATCAATTTATCTTGCATGCATCTATCATTCTATCTATCTGAGATATTGAATATTTGGATTAGGTAATGCATTGTATTTTTTTGTCACTTTAATCTATCCAAACTTTTCATATACATTTCTAGTGAACTCGACGTGAACATGCTCCAAGGATCTAATCAATAGTTTTTGCAGGTTTTTGTTGCAAAAATTTACATGCTTCTAAACCTAGTTTGTCAATTTTTGGAAGTGAATTGTTGCAGGTGACCTCCTGAGATGAAATCGACCTCACCATTGCATTCAGGAGGTCGTTTCCATGAATTTTGACTATAAACTTCATAAGGTTTGATCACAGGAAAATGTTTGAATTTTTTTGAAATTTTTTTAGTCACAGATCCATACTGTATGGATTCGTACTATACGGATCCTTTGTATGGCTTGTGAAATATTTGAACTTATCATTTTATGCTTGTGTTGGTTCAAAGTTGTTGATTTATGACAGGTTTAAAATTGATGCATTATAAGAGGTGTCGACCATCATTGTCTCTTTTGATGTTTTGTTGCAGTCATTGACTTTGTTATAGTGTCTCTGTAGACTGCCTCACTCACACAGTTGTCACCATTCATTAAAACTTCAACCACCTCTGCTTAAAAAAACTCACGACCACAACGTTATCCATCTTTGTAGCTTCTTCAACCTCCTATCCGCTAACCCTAGATCTCCTTTCCAGATCTTGTTGACAGTCTTTTAAGATCCCTTGATCTCGTAGAAAATCAGTCGACGCTGGCAGCTTAAACCTTAACCTAGATTCTAATAGCCCATCAAAAGCTTAAAATCTTGTAACTTAAATCTTAATCGTAAGTCTCCCATCTGTCATAGGCATTATTCTCCTATCGTTGGTCATTGGATACCTTTCGACCACTTATTGGTCATTAGATCCTTGTCGACTAGGTGTTTGTAGTCCATTGCCACCCACTGAGCATATCAACCTCTGTCTTCGTTATATCATATAGATCACTACCTTCACCATCACTAAATGGCTTGTCGCCACCTGCCATGGGTCAGATCTTATAAGCCCTATGTCGATGGTTTTCTCAAGCTCAAAGCCTAGTCGCTAGTCGACTGTGAATAGGGCTTTATGCCCTTGTTTGGGGTTCTTTTATATTTTTTTCATTTGGTTCGACCCTGGTCACATGGGTGACTAGGGGGATAGTTAAGTCCTAACTGCCAGTTTAAAACATTAACCACCAGACATAACTACTCCATGTGACCACTATTACTAAACTGTCAGCAGTTAATGCCAACTGTTAGGTGACCTAGTTCCTTCTACATGCCCTAGAAGGACATTTTTTGTTTTGATCATAACTTCATCATACGGGCTTGAAATCATGCAAACAAGGACTCGTTGGAAATCTAGCTCGACAAACTTTGCAGTGGAGAAGGTTTTATCAGGT
Source organism: Cunninghamia lanceolata (assembly GCA_027924645.1). Lineage (NCBI taxonomy): Eukaryota > Viridiplantae > Streptophyta > Pinopsida > Cupressales > Cupressaceae > Cunninghamia > Cunninghamia lanceolata. Next base: position 6,285,239 of record BSBN01000635.1, on the reverse strand, counting down.
GGCTATGTCATTTTATAGGATTTTTATCAATCAAAGTCAAACTTGATTTTAAACTTCAAACGAGCATATCTTGAGCAAAATTGATCTAATTTCGACAAAATGTTTTTAAAAGTGCATGAAATCTTCTGAATTTTTTGATTATGCTATCTATTTTGCTATAGCTCATCATTTTCATCAGAATTTTTTAGATTTCATCTTTTTCACATAGCTTTCTTCTTTGCAAGTTTACTTGTTTCTTCTTGGGATTTGTGGCTTGTAGGTCAATCAAAGGAGTTGTAGCATCATTTGAATCAATCATAATAGCAACTTAAAAAGTGAAAATAATTAGGTGCATTCATTCTAATCTTTCATCTTTTCATTTCAATCAATCTTGTTTGCAAACACACTTCAATTTGGGCATCTTAAAACAAACATTGCTTGCTTTCACATCAAAAAATTGGGCATAAAATGAACAAATGTCTTCAATCACACATCTTGACTTGGGGTTAAAAGGAACAAGTGCTTGAACTGTTTACACACATCTCATTTTTCTAAGGGGGATTAACAACTGCGAGTGTGAATCAAGTGTATGTGTGTATGCTCTCTCCTTGCACCACAAGGTGATCATGGAGATCAAAAAAACCCACTTGGTTTTCTTTTGTTGTACCCTTCTTAGGAGGCCTACTTGTAGACACACCACTCCAAGGGAACACCTCAACTAAGGTGTGAATCGAAAGACGCCCTCTTTGGAAGTGGAAATCTTGTCACTCTTGGCTAAGCCCCAAAGAATTTTATACCTTTGGGAAGTGAAGGTGAAGGGTGGGTTACCCCTTTCTCCCGATTGTGTGGCAAGATTTCATTTTCATTGCATCATTAGTCAACCTTGTGCAACCTAGAGTAAGACCTAATTGGTCATACCCACTTGACTAGTTTTAGGGCTTGTTGATGTATCTTCAAGTGTGTGCTTAATCATCACATTTAATATTGAAAGACAAATTTATCATTGTGTTTGGTGTGTGTGTTCATGAATTTACATGTGAGATCTTGTGTTTGATATTGCCCAAGTTAAACTTCCAATAAACACTTGCCACATCATCCTCAACCTACTTGTCATAACACACACCCTAAGCCACATCATCCAATCATTCCAAGCTAAATCATCCTAGTCACCTTCATCCTAATCATTTCATCTTAGTCATCCAAGCAAGCACATCCACATCATCATCATAATCCTAGTCAAGCACTTGCCAAAAGGGTCTTAATCCTTAAACACATGTGTGACACAATGCCAACATTAGAAGACCTAGCACAAGACCTCATTCACCTACTTCACCAAGCACCACAACCTCTATACCAACAAACCATTCAAACGATCCATATTATCATCCAAAAACTTCAAACAAGCCAATCAACTCAAATGTAACACCTTCTAGCACAAGCCCAACACCTCATGGCCACTTGTCAAATCCAACAAGCACATCATCCTCTATCCATTCACTATCAACAACCTCCACATCAACTCCATGTGTCACCTATATCATCATATCAACCTCATCCATCCACATGTCACATCAATCCTTCATCAACCTATCACACCTTGTCCAATGTCAACCCTTATCCATATCAATCCATATCTCAACATCTATTATCCTATGCAACCCCTCCATCATCATCACATCAACACATTCAACCACAACAACATTAACCAATTCAACAATTTCAACCACAATATCAACACATTCACCAACAACAACAAGTCCAAACACCATCCCAACCTCAACAAATTCCACCTCAATCCTATGTGTCACCCCCCTCCACTTCACACCAACCTAATCCATTCAGCTATCATGTCAATTCCGCATCAACCTATGCCACATCAACCTATCAACGTTCACCCCAAGATTATCCAATTTCTCATTCCAACACACCACCAAACCCATCCACAAGGCAACCAATTGTCCTCATAAGAAGCACATGTAAGTCCAATTTGTCTTTCATATATAGATCAATATCCTTCACAAGAAGCACAGGCAAGTCCAAGTGGCCCCTTGTACATAAAGCAAGTGTCCTTAAGTCCACATTTGGAGAAAGACCTAATATCCTTTAACAAGGGAGATACCAATCTAGCGAATGCATCCTATGAGTCACCTCCACCATCCAATCACATGCCAACACATGAGAAAACTATTCCTATCCCAACACCTTCATGTGATCCCAACCCTAGTCTATTGGTCCATCAACCTTCATCACCTTAATCCCCATGTTCCACTAACCCTTCATTAAAATATTCCATGGAGATACTTTTGGACAGATTGGTCCAAGCAAATTTGATTTAGCTATTACCACTAAGATCATAGTCTCCACCTCTTTTTAAACCTAATTTGGTATAAATATGACAAATATTGTGCATACCATAGGTGTAAGGGCCATCCCATATCCACTTGTACATAGTTTAAAAGATTGGTCAAGAACCTAGAAGATGGTGGTAAGATTGTGTTAGATAAAACCAATCTATCTAATTCTATTATTCTTCCATCTAGCCCAAGTCCAAATCCATCTAATCCCATTATCCATCCAACAAGTTTTAATCCTAAGCCTAAAACACCATCTACCCTTATCATCCATCCATTATATTGTCCATCCACTCATACACTCATGAAGGATGTGATCCAATGGCTACTAGCAAGGAATAAAACATCTCCATGTCAAACACCTATCCTTGAGTCTATCGAAGAGCCTTCAAACACCTTGCCTAATCCTCCAAATCCATCATGTAATCCACAACCCATTGAGCCTATTGAAGAGTCTCCCACCATGAGTCCAATTTAAGATCCATTAGACTCTCATGTTGTTGACCATCTAAAACCCATCAAGTCCATCCAAGAGTCTCCCACTTTCACTTCCATCCAAAGTCAAGAGTTATGTCGAGAGTATAGTCCTAAGCATGTGGAGACATCAAGTCCTCATCCAAATCAAGGTCAAAGCATCTCTAAGTTCAACTCATCCATGACCTATATATTTTCTATGATCAAGATATTATCTATGATCATCACCCTATTCATGAGAAAATTTATCCCATTCATAGTACACTTAATCCTATTTATGCTCACTTTTATGATCAAGGTTCTATCTATGATCATGAAAACCACGATGATCCTCTTAGCCAAACTTTATGCATTCCATGATCAAGATGATACCTATGATGAAACTATCCATGAGCAACTTGATCCTATACCTATCCATGAGCAAGAAATCCAAATCCAACCCATCCGTAACATATATCTCTTCCATGATCAAGATATTATTCATGATGAAGAACCTATCCATGAGAACCTTGATCTTATCCATAATCCTATACCTATCCATGAGCAAGATATCCAAATTGCTCCAATCCATCCTCCATCTAGCCCTATTCATAACTCCACAACATCCACTTGTCATGATGAAACACATGTCTCCCAAGTAAGCATAGAAGATCACACAAATAGCTTGGATCTAAATGAACATAATCAAGAACCTAATGGTCCTTTCACATCCACCATCGACCCCATTTTAAGTCCACAAATATATCCTATTGGTCTATCTACTTTCATACATGAATGTTCTTCCTTAGGACAACAACCTTTGTCCTCCACTTCACCTTCTCCATCTAATAATGAACTCAAGTCTAGTGTCCAAAGTACACCTAGACCCCTTTTCCACCACATACTTCAAAACATAAACTACCAAGGTAATGGCTTAGGCCTTTATGAACAAGGTATTTTAGAGACCATCCATGTCAAGGTCCCTCCATACTCAAATGGCCTTGGATACACACTCCAAGGTAGACAATCTCAAGATGTTGGTACTTCATCCCTACCTCTTAAGTCCACCACTTCCCATCTCAAATCCTATCATATTCCTAAAACATATTTTGCCATTCCACCTCCACCATCCTACAAATCCAAAAATCATGTGACCATACACCTTCCACCATCCAATTTACCTCCACTCCTTCCAACTCCTACTATTCCTCCATCCCACAAGAATTACAAGATTCATAAAAATCCTAAGTCTATGTGGGTACCTAAATCACTCAATCACCCATCCCTTAAGCAAACATCCCCATTATTTCCTACACCTCCCTCCCATCAAAAGATTCAATGTTTATCATGGTGTGTGCAACTGTTGGTCTTGGTTCCCTTCCATTCCACAACATTCCCACATACCTCCATCTCCCCATATTTCATCCATTATCCTACATATTTCACCCATCACCTTCCTACCATGCTTTTGCATAAGCCTTTTATCCATGCTTTTCCATAACCTTACATAATCCACATCAAAATCCATTAGCCTACCCTACCATAAACCTCATAATTCATTATCCTTCCATATATAATCCACATAATAATCCACTATCCCCCATCCATCCTTGCATAAACCTTTCATAATCCACCATCTACCTAATCCATCTACCTCTCACTTTCATGCAATCCCTTACCAACATCAATGAGCATAATGATATTTGACATGGTCCATGCGATGACATTCATCTAGTTGGAACTAAATGCTTGAGTCCCTCCTATCCATATTCCTCCCCTCCTATCAAAAATAAATAAATAAAAGTAAAGAGAAATTCCTTTGTCCAATGGTAAAAACCACCCTTGGTGGCACCTTGGATAAGTACCATGATGAAAACCTAGCAAACAAGCATCATGTGTAGGTCAATCCTCTATGTCACTTACACTTGGGGGCACATTGTCTCATCCAAACTTTCCATCCTATCATACCATTTCCTTCCTATCTTACCATCTTTAGCCATTTACATATTCCATACATATATCTATCCTATTGAGTCCATTCATCCTCCTTTCCTCGTTTTGATCTTGATAAAGATATGGGGGCAAAATGTTGAAACATGTTTTGGATATCTCTTGATATACCTCATCTTTTCCAAACAATCACATCATTATCCTATTGTCATAATTTTTGTCATAAAAAATCCTAAGCATTCTACTTAGAATGGGGCATGTCATTCCTAGCCGACATAGTCTTTAGAGATCACATCCTAGCTCCATTATGAGGCATACATCCATCCACTATAGCCTATCCTTTTATCTATCCATTTATCATGAGTTTTCCATTCCATGGCCTATCCTCTTATCTACCCATCTATCATGAGTCTTTTATCCTATCCATCTATCATGAGCCTATCATCACATTTACTAATTGCTCATTCTTTTATCCATGATCCATCCTACCTTAATCCTTGCATCTAGACTTGGTTTTCCCTTTTCATTGGTATCTAGCATAAAGGCTATCAAAATTGTCATCCAATGCCATCAAAACATTCAAAAATCCAAAAAAATTAAAACATTTCAAAAATCCAAAAAAAATCAAATACCTTTTCAAAAATACAAAACAAATCAAATATCCAACAAAAAAAAATCCAAGCAATAAGATCAAACATCAACAAACAATCCATCACATCAAATCCATCAAAACATATCCAATCAAATCATCAAATCAAGACAATCTATCAATCAATCAAAATCACATCAATCCAATCCATATCATCTCATCAATAACATCATACATCATCAAACATCCAATTAATCCCAATCAATCCATAACCTGATCAATCTATCCAACTTCATCATCACCATCAATAACACATTATAAGAACTACATCTCATCTCTATTGTTGACTGCCTTGATCCTATGGATATAGGGTATGTAGGCAATCTGGGATACGAAGGAAGTACCCAAAATCAGGCATGGACGATACACCATTTCACATCTTTCATCCTTCATTCAATCTTCACCAATCGTCTTCATATATCTCTCATTTATTCTATCATCTATCTCCCACATCATCAATAAACACCTAAAATGTAATCAATCATCTTCACCCAATCACTTCTTCCATTCAACAAAATCAAATCTACCTAGTCAATCAATCCATCATCATCAAAATCAAATCAAATTAATCAATCAATAAAAATCATATCAAATCACTTCTTCCAGTCAATCCAATTCAATAATTTAATCATCACTCAATTCCATCAATTCATCAAATCAAACCAATTCCTCAAAATCAAATCCATCAAATCAATCAGTCATTTCCTCAATCATCCAATTCTTCAAGTTAATCCAAGCAATAATCCAAATGCAAGTCATCCTTTATCCATACCAATCAAGTTAATCAATCTTGTCAAATTATCCAATTGCAATCAATGGTATTAATCCTAATCTTGTTGTAAACCAAATCAATCAATTAATCAATCATCATCATCAATGGGATATATCGTTCCTGCATCCTTGTGTTGATCTAGGGATATATCATTCCCCGCAATGACAACACTATCATCATTATCAATCAAATCAATCAATTGATCATTGGCTTATAGCTTTACATGGGCAATACCATGTTTGTTTTTGTATCATTTGTGCATGCTTGTTTGATTGCTTGTGTGTGTTATCATTTTATCTTGCATTTGTATCAAATATGTATCTTTCTAGTTAATATTCATATCTTGTGTATGTTGGAATGACTTTTTGCATTATCCTTTGCATCTAAGGTCATACATACCTTTTGTGCATTAGGACTTTAATGCTCTAAGTTTACTTCCTCATACATTAGACAAGGTTGTATTATGCTAGGGCACGAGACACATTGTCACTCTAGTCCTTATACCTTGGTGCATAATGTCTAGTGCTATATCAAACATCATGGTTGCTCACTTTCATTGTAACATAACTCATCCTTCATTTCTTCTACCCATTCCCTTAGCTATCTTCCTTAATCAATCCTTTTCATTTCGAGAGCCTACCCATGTTTATCCAACTTGCCTATCCTCTCGAGGGGGCATCATCATCCTATCTTTTCATCATCCTTTTCCTCTATCCATACCTTAGCTTCTTTGAAATGATGTTACTCGAAACAAATCTTATCATCTCGAACATCATCTCAAAGAGGGGCAAACTGTAGACACCCAAAAATGTCCATGTCTTACAACACCTAGTTAAAAATATTATTAAAGACATCATGTAGCATTTTGTCCTAATCCCATCCTTATTCCACTTTACTAATTAATTAAATAATTTTTATTTATTTAATTAATTTCTCATCTTAATCCCATCCCATCCTAATCACCTAGCCAATTAATTAAATAAATTCCATTTATTTAATTAATTTTCCTCACATATCCCAACTAATTCAAATAAAGTATTTGAATTTTACTCACCTTTTACCACATTCCAACACTTGTCCACCTCTCAATTGAATCATATGTGGTAGTACAATTTTCATCTAATATCCTTCACATGTATAACTAATAAGACCTAATTTTATTAAATAAAAGTTTTTGTGTACACGATCACACATGAACTTTATTCTCCTCCTTACACTTGTCACGTGACTACAACTCCCTCAAGGAGTGGAAAACATATTCGATCCTAGCCATCCACATCGTTCAATTAGCCTTTCAATCTCAACCATCTATTCAAATCAACCCTTGCTTATAAATCAACCCTTTCACAAGCCATTTGCAATAACATATATTCCTCAAGTATCCTCATGCTGTCAAATTTTCTAATACATCCACATTTCAAGTATCCTTATGCTATCAAAATCTCTCCACAATCTTTCATCTATTATCTTCCATCTATCATTTTCATCCTAATTTTATGCTTCTAAATTGAGGAATCAACATATCAAATTACTCAATCAATTTATTTTGCATGCATCTATCATTCTATCTATCTGAGGTATTAAAGATTTGGATTAGGTAAAGCATTGTATTATTTTAGCACTTTGATCTATCCAAAATTTTCAATCCACAAATATGATTGCGCGTTTGTATTCCTCTCAAAAATTTGTGTAATTTTAAAAACAATGGGACTTGTTTCGAGTTTGTATGCAAAGGTTATGACTTCTAGAAGAATTAGGTCAATGAAGCTTGATAAAGTGGTGAATTTATCATGAGAAGTGGAAAATTCTTAAATCCCCAATGAGTTTGTCATGGAAAGTGGTGAATTCTAAAAAGCCCTAGTGAATTCATACTTGTGAAAGTGGCAAATTCATTTTGTACAATCGTGAGGATCTTTTCAAGTTCCAAAATTCAAAACTTTTAGTTTCCTCTTCTTTTTGGATAGTCGATGTAGCTTCTAGCAAGCTTGGGCATCTATATATACCATTTTTTAGTCAAAGGAGAGAATAGAGTAAATTAATTCTTGTAACTCAAGTTTTGAGAGCCAATTGTGAGATTTTGTTCTCATAGTCATGACTATTGTGTAGTAGAGGGCTGGGAAATTGTAGTGCATAGTTGTAATTGATCTTCAGAGAGTGTTTGCATGATTTTAAGCAAGTATACAAATTAAAGATCAATCATAACATCCATTTGGAATATTTAAACATCCATTTGGAATACTTAAGTGATTGTGACTCACATTTTGATAGAGTTTTTACCCATAAGGGGTTTTTCCACATTATTTCTTATCTCTTCTTTTCCATATTGTTTATCTCTCTAATTTATATTTCTTGTTATAGTTTCAATTCTTGATTGCAAAAGTTAATTAATTAACTACTCTCAAATTATAATTTTATTTAATTCCATAAGCTGGTGACTAACCTAAGGAATATCCTTGTTAGTTTATAGATCAAATGTAACTCCCTCCATGAAGAAGAATCTCATCCACCAACTAAAAATAGCCAGGTGGAATTTTCTCCAACATGCAGTTCAAAATGCATTAACATACATCCTCGTGCAAATGGAGCACTCAAAAATCTAAGGTTGGTTTGAACTAGTCAAAGATTCCTACTATAAGCAACTCCTCATTAATGAAGCATCATAGATGCTCTTAGAGGTAGCAATGGTTGTCATAAGTGACCCCCTAATTAAAGAGGTGTCATAAACATGCCATTAACCTACAAACAAATGTAATGAGGGACAAGATTCCCACAAAGTGGGATGCCCAAATTGAGAGGGAAAACAATTTGAATTTACAAAATTTGAAGTCTAGAGATTTCACCCATGCCTAGGAACTCAAGGTTAATACACACAAACCAAAATTAGAACACAAATTATTTTTTGGTGATGTTGATTGATCTAACACTATGATGCTCCTACATAAGAATAAGGATGTATCATGATAATGTACATGCAAAAATGAAAGTTGAAGACATGTCTAATAAATCCACTTCAACTTTATGAATAAGTTCTAGCCAAATATCTTGGAGCTCAAGTGTTATTCTAGTACAAATCAGCAATCATAAGGCTGTTGCAAAAGAGGTGTGGCACTTTATTTTAGTGGACATGTATGAGAAACATAGAACATTCAATAAGAAAAGAGGGGAAATGGAAAGGTTGGCCACTCTTGATTCATTAAAGATTGTAAGGGGAAATGTTATTACATAAAAGGATATAAGTAAATCTCAAGCTCAAAGGGTTAATCAACAAGAGCTATGAATTTTCCTTGAAAAAAGCTAGTTATCATGGCCATGCCAAATATTTAGACTTTGTATTTGGAAGAAGAGAATGAATCTCCAATGAAAAGGGTGTGAAAAAGGCTCCAAAATAAGGAACATATTGATGACGACATCTTAAAGGAGTTATTTCTAAAAGATGTTGGACTATGATTTTTATTGTCACTTAAGCTTGTCTTTCATACCTCTATTATCTTGCATGCATGCTCCTTTTATTTATTTAGGAATCTAGTGGAACTAATGGTTCTTGATTTTTATTACTCTTCTAAACATAGTCAAATTTAAATATTTAGCATGTAAAAAAATATTGAGCATTCAATGTTGGGCTAGATTGCCATTTTAACGACAAGCCTAGCATTTAAATGAACATATTATAAATCGGCTCTTTCTCCCAAGTAAATAGATTTATATTTCTAAGAATGATCATTTAAGATATATTGATTAGATAGAAACAATTTTGGCACAACTCAAATAAAAGTGGTGTGAATGATTTGTAATTGACTTGGATATTTCAAGATGAACTCACCAATACAATTTTTATATTTACTTATATGTTGATTCAATGTTGTAGGCTATTAGAATCAACATAGAAAATGCCAAAAATTAATGCTTTCTATAGTTGTAGTTCAGTCTATGTCATTTTTCTATATGTATTTGTATACATGCTCATATGCATACCTACAATGCTTACAAACCAAATCTTGCACCCATTAATATAGAACATGAAGAATGAAAGTATTACATAAATTTCTCTTGATATGGTGGGAGTCATAGATTTTATTTATACACCATACAAGATACATTCTATGGTTAAGATGACCTTTTAGGGATCTAACCCCAAAATATGTACAAGTTAGATATGCAAGTTATACCTATAAGATATGAATTTATATGTGTAAGTTACCCCTGAAAGGCACACATAACCCAATTGTATACAAGTATTGGTATCTCAAAGGGACCCATCAAAGTGGAGTTTTCACTCTAACATCCCTCTCTAAAACACAACTTGGTTAAGCTAAAGGAAGGTGTAAATAAATATGTTCATATAGTGCCTCTTTGTACTTTCTAAATTGTTTCCTTCTTGTGATCACATGCACATTTAACATGCATCACTACTACTTTTTAGTTTTTAATTCTTCTTCTACCTCAAGAACTCAAATTAAAAATCTAGAATGACTCTAAAATAGTTTACATAATCTTAGGGGCATATTTATATATTTTATAAGTATGCATTTGAGTTGTATAGAGGATTTTGAACATCTCTCACATGCAGAGAGAAGATAAATCAATTTAATTTTTCTTTGGTTAATATTTTATTTTATTTTGTCTCATATAGAGATATTTTATACCAAGATGAACTCAATCAAGTATGCCCATATCTCACAGTGTACATGACTTCCTCAATGTAAACATGCAAATTTTGAAAATAATCCTCAAGATTAACCTACTTAATTATTTCAAAATCATAAATAATCAAAACTAATAATATGAAAATGTTCATAATAATACAACAATAGTCCTATAATGCTGAACTAAAAAAGACAATTCAAAATAAAAAGTTAAACTAAATTGTAAAGGTGTATATGCTTTTAAAAAAAAAAAACTTTTTTTCCTCCAATACCACATTCCAACTTTATTGTTTCCGACCACCTTTTAGTTTTTCCAATACCACTAAACTTTTTTTTTCCCAATAAAAGGCATTCACATTTTAGTATTGTTTGATATTTATTTATTTTCAATGAAATCTTTATTGCTTACAATACTACAAACAAAAGTCACTTATTAGGCCAAGAGTGGGCCACCTCACTTTTCTTTAATACAAACAATATGACTTCGTCAAATTTCTTTAACATTATTCATACCATAAATAACCTACTTTTCTTACTTGGTCAACCTTGTGAATATGAATATTGATTGCGTCTTTTATGGTGGCAAGAAAAAGCAATGCCGCATCAACCTACTTATCCTGGAATTAGCTCTCATAAACTTTTAGATTTTATGGCCCTACCATTCAAATTCAACAAGTCAAAGGGAAGATTAGTTAGAAACATGTGGTAGTTGGATGTTTATGGCTAACGAAAAGATTATTAACGTTATATGGAACTTTGGTAGGAATGTCAACACGGCACAATTTCTAGTTGGAGGTCATGGATCTATCACCATGAATTATTATGAGTCTCTCCTATCATCCTCAATGTTCCAATTAGAAGTATGTAGAATAAAGAAAAGGTTTGTTATTTTAAGAGATTCAAACCACAAAAATCTTACTCTATAATCCACAAAGAACACCAATAATTAAAAACCAAGGAAGCCAATAAGGTGAAGAAAAGTCCCAACAAAAGCTCAAAAGCTGAAATGCACTCACACATCTTAGCAATATGCATTTTAATTTACTTCGCCACCAATAAATAATATTAATGCAGATTGAATGCCTTTAAATACCAAGACATAGCAGTTAATCATGTAAATGTGTGCCATGTTGGTTTATAATAATTAATGATTTAGGCAACAATCAACAAATTTGGAATTTGGAATTTTGAACTTCAGGTGTCAAATCCACGTGGTGTGGAATCGAATACAAATACCATGGGATTAACCCAGAATGAGGAAGTGTAAATCTCAAGATTGCAAGTGAATTTATAAGAAAGAATACAAATATAGGTGTAATAAATAAACCATAATAGAGAATGTATAAGAGTTCATACAAACAAGGATAGAAAAAGGTCAAATTTAGAGATTTTATATAAATAAGAACAAGTGAAGAGTCAAAGAATAAACCTAACCTTATAAAAAATGTGTCATTTATCTATCATATAATTATATTAAGACATTCCATCAAAATAAGTTCAAAACTAAATGGGAATTAATATGGGTATGTAGAATTTAAAATTACAAATACATTAAAGCAACTTCCTCTTCCCCCAATCTCAATTTTATAAAAAGCCCAAAAAAAAAATAAAAAATTGATGGGACACAATCATCCCCACATTTATCTCTTGATGGACACAATCGTCCCCACATTTATCTCCAAGATGAATGGACTTCTTGATATTTCTAAGCTTGTTTAAGATATTTTTTTATGTTCTAGTGAGGATGTACATGTTCTAGACATGTTAGTGGCCCAACATTTGTCACATGTTAAAGAATGGCTATGGAAGTGTTAAGTTTGGTTAGGTATGTTACCTTTTACTTAGTGTTCAATACTTGCACAACCAAATTGAGGAGGTGTAATATTATGTCGATAAGGAAATTAAAAAAAAAATTGGTAGAAAAAATTGCAATTAATTTTGTTGAGTAGGGTAATAAGTTCTATTATTATTTGTGGGTATTTGAAAACGTGATGGATAAAAGGTTGAAAAAGCAAAATGAGATGGCGACACTAGAGAGAGAGGTAAGATAATTTCAAGGGAGGGAGCAATTATATAGAAGCATGTGTGATAAAGGGCATAATAATGACAAACGTATTGAAAATGGTGCAAACAAGGGTGAAATGGATGTGAATAAGAATTCCACCACAAGCCAAACTTAACACAAGAGTATGTCACTTGTAGAGATGTTATTGCATTAAGATATTCCCATCAAAGTGGACATGTGAAATTGAAAAATGATATGGGTATATACTAATTTGACCATTACAATAACAAACTAAACCCCTAAACATTAAAATAAAAAAAGGAAAAATATTTTTAAAAATTTGTATAAAGCTTCCTGCAATGTCTCCCACGGATGGCGGGCTTTCATCTTTTTGGGGAATTCTTCTTGCACCATGATGGATTCCGAGGGCTTTACACAATTTTAAGGCTTCTTTTGACCAACTGCCCAAAACGTTCTGGGATGCCCTTTTTGGTCAGAATGCTTCTACGGATGGCAGATTTCTCAGAGGCAATGACATGCGCAGTGATAATCTTTCGGATCTCAACCTTTACTACTTTAGATTGGCACTGGCAAGGGTTTAAATCTCAAATATGGAAGGGAGACTCAATTGCAAAAAAGCCAGATCATGTCCTGAAAGTAAGTTTTGACCAAGATTATGAAGTGGATATGCCTTAATTGGTAGATTCAACGGCTTCTGGCCTCATCTTAGCAGTTTATTTGATTGGATTTCAGATTTCTGGAAACCTCTGGTGAAGGACTAGATTGATATCTTCCCTGCGCCCAGGGTTTCTTGTGGAATTTATGTCTTCAGAAGACAGGAATGTTATTCTCAGCTCTGGGCCTTGGTTTTGGGAGGACTACACCCTAAGGCTGAATCCCTGGCATCCCTCCTTTGATCCTCTTAAAGACTCTTTCTCCTCTACTGCCCAAATTTGTGTGGAAATGGATTTGGATAAGGAACAGAAACGGATTTGGAGAAATGGTGGAAATGGATTTGGATAAGGAACAGAAATGGATTTGGATAACAGGATTCCTGAAGAAACCATTCTGAGAAAAGGTGGAAATGGATTCAAGTCCCTTCTCAGTCTGATGATAGATCCTTCTATTGATAGAGTAGTTAATGCAAAGGCACATATTATTACAGAGGCTTCAAAGGGATGATCTTTCTATGGAGTCTTGTTTGGATGATGAGTTGTGAGTTGTACACTCCTTTAAGCATGATGGGATATAGGTGAAAAAACAAAAGGTTCATTCATAAGGGAAGATCAAACATCTAATGATGTTAGGATATTCTTATAATTATAGAAAGGATTGTTAAATGGTTCTTCTTGGAATACAATTCTATAAAGGATTGAAGAATATTCCATAATTATGAGAAATATATATGTACTTTGATTGATCTTGTGTTTAATTGCTCTTTAGGTGCCTAACGTAAGTTAATTTAGTAAAAAAAATATTGTACAACACATTGTAATCTAGATTGAAAAATTAAAAAATTAAAAAGATTTAACTGCTTCAATCAATCCTTGACATTTAGATTATATAGAAATATCCAACACCAAAAATTTAAGATGAAAGATAAAAAGTCTAAAAGACCAAATCACTTTGTTTAGATCACTTTTCTAATAACCTATCAACTACTAATCAAGTCACAATAACTTGCATTTTATTCAAACAAGACTTATTTACTACTAAGTAAAAATAATCTTGGACAAATGCATTAAAATATTTTTAAAAATATAAAAATAAGTAAACATATAGTAAACATATTTTATAAAACTTTTATTTAATTCATGGGATTCAAATAAAATCAATCCTTTCAACAAAGAAAAAAAAATCTCATCTTAATTAGTATTATTGGTAGCAAAATATGTTAAGTAATATCATATCCAAATATCTATTTACATTGAATAAGTCACTTTCAAAAACACCCTCAAAACTAGACTCGCATTTTGAAAATTAGTTTCCAATTAAGATTATGAGGCAAATCTTAAGCCCTTGGAAGCTATTTATATGTTTAGATAGCTAAAAGATTAATGCAATCCATGTGACCAAGGGCTAAACACAAGCACCTTGCCAAGGCACCCTTCACACCATATGACCACCCACTGAACTTAAAAGGGGCTCAACTTCAAAAAAGGCAAAACTTAATGAAAATCATTAAAAGTGAATCTGATGTGGGAACAACAGCTTAAAGATTTGATGTTTCAAAGTTCTTTAAACAAGAACTTTTATGATTTTCAAAGGAGTACATATCATTTTTGTTTTCTTTCACGGGCTTTTTTCAACACGAATTTTTTTTGCAGCATGAGACAAATTTTAGGGACTAAATTCCAAGCATGAATGCCTGCATAAGAAGCCTATTGGCTAATAAAAGAAAGAAATAATGTTCTTTTTAATATATTATCTTTAAGTATTCTTTAATCTAAAATATGATAGAATTATAAAGCATAATAAAATATACAAAATATTTTTATTATTTAAAATTAAAGAAGAGAAGAGGTTGTTCGTAAAAAGAAGAATAGAAGAATAGAGTTACAAAAGTTTAGTTTTTTCAACTATTGATGTCGTTCTATTTTAATTTTTCTTTTGAACTTTGTTGGATTAGAAACTCAGTATTAGAAAATTACATCATCTTCTCTACTCCTTTGTTTATGGTCTTTGTGTTAGGAGGACGCTATTGTTGTATTTTTGTTCCTGTTAGCATAGTTGTGTTTATAATATATGTAACGAACATCTATTCGTATTCAAAAATTTCAATTAAAAACTCCTAAATATTTTTATATTAATCTAAGGAATTTTACAAACTAGTTCCAAATGAAAAGAATTATAATCCATCACATCAATATTCTTAAACCAAAGATTAAATGATAATTCAACTGCACTATAAGTACATAAAATGAATTTTACATTCATGAATAGAAATAGGAAAGAATACTTTAAATTAAACTTAACAATTTTCCATACATCCTTCTCATAATACAATTAGACAATTTAACCACTTGTAGAAGGATAATGCCAATAAACTAGCTTACAAATAGTATCATACAACTTTACAACTTTCAAAACATAATCATAAGTATAACAATGTGTCTCTATGATCAAGCTTTTAACGTTCTTTATAGCTGAGTAGAGGGAGAGCATCATCCAGGTGCTTTTTCTCCATCCACAGACCGGCGGTCCCTCACACACCTTCCAATTGGAAGTGGCCCTACCCTTCACGAGAGTAGTAGATAAAGGAATCTACAACCGTACCATGCCATCTAAGAATTAGTGTAGTGCACTGACTCTGCTACATTCAATCTGCCATACAACTCCAAAAATTCCTCTAGCTAAATATGACAATTCCGACTGACATGCAACCTTGGACACTGTGAACCAACAATGCAAGCAGCTTATGCATCACTTTGGCCAAAGATTTCATAAATAAAATCACATTCCAATGCGGAGATGTGGGTCGGTGTTCACACACTTCTATCTCAGTCTTGTCAACAACAGACAACTTATTCACAAACTACACAACATATAGTAACATTGCTCAAGTCATTTCACAACTCAGCTCTATGTGATTTAGTCTCCCTATCACAGACTTGGCTAGACTGTTAAATTTCTTCTAACCTACTATTAAATCTAGTCAAGTAGGTGATAGTAAGACTCAACTACTAATATAGATAAATATAGATAGGTGACTTAACCCAACAGCATCATGCTGCCACATAATCACAATAATAAATCAAAACATAGAAATTCAACCATTAGTGTAGCTGTTAACAACCATAAACTTTATATCAATGCAAAATATCTTCCTAGAGCATGATATCAATTTCTAGGTGATTATTTCCCCCCCCCAAAATCAAGGTAATCATTAGTTTACCCTATATGTATTGAATACAACTTTTCTATAGTTTTTCGACCTGATTGAATCCATACAAGTACAAGGATAATCTAAATTGACTCATGAAAAAGAATCCACAATCAAAATTGAATTTCACAATCCCTCTGAAAACTGGTTTCACATAAATCTGGAACAACAATAAATATTATTTTGCTTTCATCATATGATCACAATCCAAGGATGGTAGACACAAAACCTCCATATATCTAAGTGCAACAAGGTTAGCACCTCAAAATGAAATCATGTAAAGCTAAACTTAATAACTCAATAACCGGTATACAATGTAGTATGGAATAATATATGTTCCAAAAGAATGTAGTAGCTGTCTATTGCTTTTTCCACGCATATACTCTTAAACAGAAATGTATATATGTATGTATACATAATTTTGCTTATAAATCATCTTTTAATAGACGGACCTAGTAGGTTCTCATAACCAAAGATCACCAGAAATCTTTGATAACTAATTAAAATAATAATACCTTCAATCATGCTTTGGTTTGTAACCTTTCGAAGACATGATAATGACTATCACTGCCCTATACGAGTTGAGACTACTCACAGTCTCCTTGTGATTCAAGTGAATAAAACAATCTCAACATAAACTAAAAACTTAAAAATATATCACAACTTCAACTCTATAATTCTGTATAGACAAATTGAATGCTAATTCAAGTGACAATTTCCCATAGCAAGAGAATGGTTCTGAGTTAAAAACGTTCGAATGGCCTGAATAGAATCAGGCCAACATATCTACTAACATAATCCCATTATAAAATACATATAGCTTTATTTCTATTTTACTATTCAAAAACCCCATGGCCTGAATGTGTTCGGCCTGAATAATATGTATAAAAACCCATATATTTTTGTATGTAAAAGAAAACATAGTTTGTTATGTTAAATTTCCCCATGGTCTGTATAGAGTCGACAGGTTCCTTTAAACACAACATTCATAGAATATACACATGTTACAATATACATATACAAATATTTGTACATTAATTTACTTACATTAATCAAATAATAGTTCCTCATACAACCACTCGACCAAGAAAAACACAGAGTCTTCCTTTCCATAACCTCAGCTCTGCTTAAACACAGTCCTTTCAAATATAAAACAGAGCATTTCATTGCTCTAAGAATACTTCAAGATAATAATAAAATAGGGTTAATTAGTTTGGGCATAGTGTTTGAACGCCTTAAACCCAAAAGAAAATCCTTCACAACGGCCATGATTATGGCACAAAAACACTCTAAAACAGAACACTTATATTGTACTAACAATAATTGTTTTCCAATCAACAGAGGGTTTTGAGAATGTTATTATTTTCTTGTACAAAGTAATTCATATCGACACACTAAATCCATACACTCTCACTCAACTCAGTTAACAAACAATAGAATATCAAAAAGTAGTATGCATACCCAGTTAGAGCTTAAACCCACAATTTTTTTCTTGTTTTCTCCTTCTTTCACCGTTCTTTGTTTCTCTCCAACGCATTCTCTCTCTCCTTTACTCCTTTCTTTTTCTTTTTATTATTCAAACTCCCTTATTTTCCCTAATATCTTGACGATGAAAATTCCCTTTCATTATCTTATTCTACCAGCACCCCTGTGGAGTAAAAGACCACTCCCAATCTGTTGCAAATTCATCAAATGCAATCAAAAATGGCTCCGCAGTGGTGGCGAGAACAATGAAAGCTCTAAACACTGCATTAAATTCACAATAAATTCACATGCTTCCGCTACATGGAGTTCCAATCAAACAATTTGAATTTTAAAACAAACACCAAAAACATGTTTTTTATTTGTGGCCTTCACTTAAAAATAATTTCGACTAGAAAAATTAAACTCCTATCACTAGGATAGTGACAACATGGTTGACATCTTTGACATTAGGTATCGATAAAATAGTAGTATACCAACCCAGTGAAACTTATGGCAATCAAAACAACTATGATGACCGAAACACTCAACAATGGCAAAAATGTAGACTTCTGCAATAAAAGACACCGATGAGAATGTAGTCAACAATGCACGTCTAAACATGAAAAGACAAACAATGACTTATGATAGGAATAACATCACCAAAAGCTCAGAAAAACCTAGTGACGTGTGTGAGTACTCCCAAATACATGGTATGAGTTGCCAATTCAACTCGATCAGCAATCCTCTCTCCAATGATGCTCTCCCTCCTCAACCAGGAGGGGGAACTAAACCTATCTTGCATCCACCTCATTCACCGACAAGGAAGTTAGTCCATCAAAATTATAATCACATTTGTATTTAAATTTACATAATTCTAATCGATAATAAATTCATAAGAATTAACGATGTGAAAAGATCAAATTCATTTCATTCATCATTCAAAAATTGATATTTAAATTCCACATTCACATGGATGCATACCAAAATAATCATTTCACGGAAACCATATCTATTCTAAATTTTATAAGAAAATGAGATCTTTAAATGCATCATCCAATATCAGAAATTAAATAATTAAAATATGACATAATTAATTGTTCCAAAAATGAGGTGTAACATCTCCCCCCTTAGAAAAAGGTCATTGTCCCTGATGACTTAGTTCAAACAAGTATAAAATATTCATGAAAAACCATTAAGTCTAATTCTACTTAAACAAACAAATAAGGAAAAGCTTAGTGGAATTCTTCATAATCTTCCTAGGTGGCACTGTCGTCTGAATATTGGTCCCACTAGACCTTGCACTAAGTGACTTCCCTATTATGCAAGCATAGCTTGCAAATTTGAAGCAGTCTGAGAGGCTCAATCATAACTACTCCTGGTTCTAGAACCTGAAGAGCATTCCAATCAAGCACATGAGAAAATTAGACACATATTTCTTCAAATATGAAACACAAACAACATTATGCAAATGAGCAAGAGCAGGCAGTAAAGCAAGTCTGTATTCAACTAGGTTGACTACTTCTAGGACCTCAAATGGGCCCACATATCTAGGATCAAGTTTAGATGACTTCATACACTTTATTGAACTCTTATGGGGTTTGACTCTCAAAAGAACTTTGTCCCTGACAGTAAACTATCATGTAGTTCTCTTTGCATCCACATAATTCTTTTGCCTATCGTTGGCTTCTTCCAACCTCTGTTTAATCAACTTAACTTGCTCTTCCATCTCTATCAGCATCTCTAGTCCTATGCACACTCTATCCTCTAGTAAGTCCCAACTGATAGGTGTTCTACATTTCTAACCATACAATGCCTCAAAGGGAGCCATTCTGATAGTAGATTGGTAAGAGTTGTTATATGCAAATTCCACCAAAGATAGATACTCTTCCCAATTATACTATTGATCCATGCAATACATATGCAACAAATCCTCTAAAACCCGATTCACTCTCTCAGTTTGACCATCAGTCTCGAGATGATAGGTAGAATTGATATTCAATTGAGTTCCCAACATTGAAAACAAGGTTTGCCAAAACCTTGAGTTCATCTGCGCATCTCCGTCTAAGATGATCTTTTCAGGAACTCCATGCATATGAGAGATTTCTTGAACAAATCTCTAAGCCAACATATGAGCTCCATCGATTAGGTTCCCTGGAATGAAATGAGCCACCTTAGTGAACTTATCCACTACTACTAATATCATATCATGACAATTTCTTGACTCTGGAAGCCCTTGGATGAAATCCATGCTAACAACCTGCCATTTCCACTCAAAAACATCATGAGGCTACAATAACCCTATCAGATGCCGATGTTTAGCCTTGACTCGTTGACACTCTAAACATCTCGAAATAAAATTTGTAACATCCTACCTCATACACTTCCAAAAATACAGTGGTTTCAGGTTAGCTAAGAACTTGGTTACTCCATGGTGTCCCGAGTAAGGAGCACAATGAGCTTCTTTAAGAACAAAATTTTTTAAATCACCTTGATTTGGTACGTACATTCGGTCTTCATATCTAAGCAACCCATTGGACTCAAATTAGTATCCATCATACCTGAGATCTTGGGAATTTTTTGAGAGTGCATTTTGACTTGATCATAAAACTTATCGATGTGAGAACTCTTCAAGACTTGTTCTCTAAAAGTTGTCTGAACAGTGGCTATTGTTGCAATATGCCTCCTGCGACTAAGAGCATCGGCTACTCGGTTCTCTTTTCCTTTTATATAACTAATGTCGAAGTCATAATTAGATAGTATCTCTATCCAACACCTCTGGCATGCGTTCAAGTTAAGATGAGTGAAGATATACCCAAGTCCCTGATTGTTCGACTTAAGTTCAAAATGCTTCCCTAATTAATAGGTAATTCCTCCAAGCCTGTAAGGCATGTACAATTGTAGCCCCCTCCAATTCGTGTAGAGCATAATTCATTTCATACTTCTTGAGTTTCTTAGATTCATAGGCTACAACCTGATTGTCCTGCATGAGCACACACCCCAATCCATCCCCTGACGCATCAGTAATGACCACAAAATGGCCTTCCGAATCAAGAACTCTAAGAATTGGAGTTGAAGTTAGTTTTTCCTTCAGAATTCAAAAGGATTCTTCATATTTCCTAGTCCACTCAAACCGTTTACCTTTCCTTTGAAGTGAGGTAATGCGGTTTGCAATTCTAGAGAAATTCAAGACAAATTTCCTATAATACCTAGCTAAACCCATAAAACTACGTACCTCATGTACGTTCTTGGGAGCCGACCAATCCATAATAGCTTAGATCTTTGTGAGGTCAACCATAATTCCTTCCATGGAAATTATATGCCCTAGGTATTGCACTTCTTTCTAGAAAAAGGTACACTTAGATAACGTGCCATACAATTTGTGCTCTCTTAAACATTGCAGAACCAGTCTTACATGTTGAACATGTTCCTTCTCATCCTTGGAATAAATCAGAATATCATCTAATAAAATGAGGACAAACTTGTCCAAGCAATCTTGAAAAATGTTATTCATCAAATTCATGAACGTTGCTAGAGCATTGATCAAGCCAAAAGGTAAGACAATGAACTCATAATGTTCATACCTTGTTCTAAATGTTGTCTTATGGATAGGGATAACTTTAAGGAACCCCCCCTAAAAAAAACCTATAAAATCTTGGTGAATCCTAGGCATAGGTAGTATTTTTTGTGGTGAATTTATCCGTATTTTGCAGAAAAAAATAATAATTTTGTTGGCAAATTTTTTTAGATTTCTGCACTTTGGTGATTTTTGCTAGCGAATTATAGATAGATTTGAAAAAAAAAATTGTTGGCAAATTATACTTGTATTAAAAAAAATAAAATAAGTTCATTGGCGAATTATATAAATATTCAAAAATATAAAATAAATTATTTGGCGAATGTGCTGGCAAGTTTTTGAAAAATCATAATGTGGTTGGCGAAAATATCAAATGCTAAATTATAATGATTAGTTTACTCGACAAATTTATAGCTTAAAAAATATTTACATTTAGATCGACAAATAATTAGTATCACAGATCAACGACATTAGTTCTATTTTGGGCCGCAGTTCTGACACACCCATATTTGTACATAAAGTCTCTGGAAATAGAGACAAGTGTCAACAAAGGAATGATTTAGATTAAACAAAAATTAATAGATAATAATTTAATAAAGAAAAATTTAAAAGGATGACTAGACTTACAATTTACATCGATGTACTTATAATATTCTAATATTTTTTTATCGTCAGATGATCGCAGATCGACAACATAAGTCCTATTTCAGGCCAAACTTCTAACACACTCAAATTTCTACATAAAGTCTCATAAATAGAGACAAGTGTCAACAACTGAACGACAAACGCTTCAAGTTCAAATTAATGAAAAATAATGCATAATAAAACAAAAATTCAGAAGGATTACTACTATTAGAATTTACATCGATGTAATTATAATATTATAATAAATTTCATTCGTCAGATGTTTCTTAAATCAATAACATAAGTTCTATTTCGGGCCGCAGTTCTAAACCACCCAAATTTGTAAATAAAGTCTCTGGAATAGAGTCAAGTGTCAACGAAGGAAAGATTTAGATTAAACTTATTTTTTACATATATTCTGAATTATAATACTTCTAGAATCAACCAATGGCTTTACCCATAAATAATAAAAGTTCTAAAATTATTTTATTAACGAAAAATAATAGATAATAAGACAAATTTAAAAGGATGACAACAATTGTAATCTACATCAATAACCCATATTATATTATTATATTAAACAAAAGAGTTTACAGTGTATAGAGGATTTTTTATGTAGCCCTAAGCCAAGGTGCCCTAACACGAACCTTGGATAAAGGCATACGCAGAAAAGGGAAAATTCAAAATAGTTTAAATTTTTGAAAACTAAAAACAAAGTTGTTAGTGGCCACCGTTGATGTGTCCCCTAACAACTGCCACCTAAAGAAGAAAATTTGTAGCATAGACAACAAACCTTACCCTTCTTTAATGATAACCATATAGATCATTATGTATAATAAGGGCCATGTTAAAGCGCTCCAATGAGCCTCTAACAATTGTCCTCCTTGCCTCCTTAAGAATGTGATTAGCTGTAGCCGAGCACTCTAAGAAATGTAAAGGGAAAATTTTAGCCTTATCCCATGGTTCGGCATCACAATCGTAATCATTTAAAGATAAATCAAGCTTATCCATAGGGATAAGCGATTCTTGAATCATTGCCTTCCTAATCATCTTCACCAGACCTGAAATGAACAGACAATGTCGCTCAATAGATTTTTTTGAGGATATTCTAAAAGAATATCATGATCAATAATGTCCTGGACATCATCGTCAACCAGGGGGGTCAATCAGAAACACTTTCCCTAGTTTTTGCTCATCAAATTTATCCAAATTGGCCATTTCCCACTCGCAAGGCAAGAGAGAAACACGACGAGAGATCAAATGACTCATCTTGATCAATGATCACAATTTGCCAGGAATGAAAATAGGAACAACCAAAAAAGAAGGAAGATGCCTAATAAAGTTATAGAAGAGGCTATATTTATTATGTTGCATGTGAGAATGTATAAAAACCATGCCACCTGGTGCCAGCATTTATTGCCATCATACAATGAATTAATCATGATCTCAATTGGGACAATGGGATCGATTCGAAATAGTGTCGCATGATTGATAGGTCTAACTGCACTTGTTGAGTACCTTTATCATTAATTAGTTGTCCTCTGCAATCAAATCCATCGTATAAAATTGTGATACTTTGAAGTCCAAGTGACAAACCGGCTAGATTAGCCAATGCCAATTTAGTTCATTAACGACAAGTGACAAACCACCTAGATTAGCCAATGCGAATTCAATTTATTAATGATTACATTCTAGGTGACAATAGAGTCAATTAAATGGAATTTCTTGTTATTAGCCATTTTTCTCGACAGTACATGTGTCATGTACACATCTTTATTAGCGTTTATTATTTCAACCTTAAATTACATTACTAAGTATCAGATAGTAGAAGAATCGATAAACTATAAAAGTTAAAAGTAATGGCTTTCATTTAGCAACTATGCGAAGAAAGTAAGTTACCAAGTACTTTTTTGTGTTCATTTGTGATTTTGAATTTAACTGTGTGATACTGATGATTTTTGGCATCATCTACTTTTTCATTTTCTCTTGTCGTTCTAAGCTTCAGCTCTCTACCCGTTTCGAATTAGGAATTTATATAACTATTAAAAATAGAGTTCACAGATGTAGAACAGAATGATAGACAATTTTATTTGTGCGTGGCTATGCAAGATGTTATTGCTTTGCAATTCTCAGAATGAAGAAATAGAAGCCTTCATCAAGTGGAACAAATCGTGTCAAGAATCAACACTTTTAACATTTGCAAATGACACATTCTATTATGGGTGGTGGGCTGAATCTCCCACACATGCATGCACGTATGAGAAACTAGAAATTCAAATGGACGCATGGAATTGGTATTGCAACTCATTTGACAGTGACCTGGAGAACATCAATTTAATTCTCCTTTAATCGCCTTATTGTTACCCATATCTAGTGGTTTCTTGTACATATAATGCAAGGTTCCATGGAAAATCATTTACTGACATTGTGAATGACTACATAATTGAATTTGTAACGCAAACATTGCCTATTAATAGGATGGTTATGGACTACAATGAAATATTCATTAAGCATCATCGAAAAGAGGAACCAAAAGGATTTTGGAGGAATCAAGGTCGAAAGATAAAAGTTTTATATGTAACTAGATAGTAGAGTATGATGTTAATTGAATGTCTTGACTCTTGATCTCCAATCTCTTCTCCATGTTTAGTGTTGTTTGGAACTTTGAGTTTGGTTAGATGTTCATGTATGATGTGATTCCCTAATTTTTTTGACGGTGATGTTAATAAAAAATATAGAAGTAATTATGGTTTGACATGAGTTCAATATTAAATAACAATCATCGCATGGCAAAGATAAATAATGGTTTGACAAGAGTTTAATTAACATATGTGGTGGGTGGAAGTCTTCAAGCACCCAATTTTGTACATAAAGTCTTCAAAATAGAGACAAGTGTCAATGACTCAATGAGTGAACGATTATTAATTAACATATTATTATTATCATATTATTATTACCATATTATTATTAATTTCCATTTATTAATTAACATATATTATTAATTTTGTGTCATTGGTTGAATGGTGCTGACTCATATGTGGTGGACCCTTTATGAATCATTTTGATTGTCAAATGTGTTAGGTCAATTCAAAATTTTAGGGTTTTAATGTTATCACTGCAAAATCCCCAAGTTAAAACCCTACGGTTGGTGGTCTAAGGGGTTTAGGGTTTATCCTTCTAATTGATCGTTGACCTGTGTAGCCAATTTCCCAAGCTTAAGTCATCCTTTTATCCCCTTGATGGTCATCGAGTTACCGACCCCTTTGTTCTAAGTTATCGGCCCTGAGCCCCTTTATTCCATTCACACGACTAATACATTGATGTTTATTTTTGAATATTTTATAAACAATGTTAGTTGGTCAGATGTTGTTTTCTAATTTCGTCGTGGGCGTTGCAGCGTCCATTTAAGCCTATTTGTCTGAAGTTGCGATAGTGCGCAAAGACACCACGTGTCCCCTGTGGGTCCTTGTTTTTAATCGCCTTGATCTATTTTAATATTATTTTCATATATGTTTGTCAGACGTATCCCCTCCTGACATGTGGCGGTCATCTATTGTTTTGTCGTGAGGATTTGCCTCATCACAGCCTTACTTTAAGCCAAAAACTTAAAGTTGCAACGGTGCGATAAGGCACCATGTGTCCCTTTGGCCATAGTAGCCCCAATCTATTTAAATATTATTTTCATATATGTTTGTCGAGCATATCCCCTCTTGACATGTGGCCATCATCTATTGTATTGTCACGAGGATTTGCCTCATTGCAACCTTGCTTTAAGTCGAAAACTTAAAGCTGCAATGGTGCAATAAGGCGCCATGTGTCCCTTTGGCCATAGTAGACCCGATCTATTTTAATATTATTTTTATATATGTTTGTTGGGCATATCCCCTTCTGACATGTGGCAGTCATCTATTGTCTTGTCGCAAGGATTTGCCTCATAACAACCTTGCTTTAAGCTGAAAACTTAAAGCTATGACGATGTGATAAAGCTTGTAAACTCTTAACATTAAGATCGAAAATCAAGTATTTACCTAATCTAAATCATTTGGGAAATATCACTACTTAAAAGGTAATGTTAATTAAATCTTTTTTTAGGATGTTTATTAAATAAAATTTGAATAATTATTTTAATTTCATTGTCCGTATCCTTATTGTATTCACTTGCATTTTCCACTCATAAACTTGAATCATTATATTAAGAACTAAAGAAGGTTAGCAAAATCTTATTTTATAATTTTTTTAACCATAACTTGTGTATGTAAGTATTAACTTTTTAAAAAAGAGAATGTTTTTTTAATGCAATTGTGGTGGGGATGGCACAACCCTACCCCCTAATTCCAGGGCTATGACAGTGTGATGTGGTGACATCTGTCTGATTGAAGAAGGTGATGTTTTAATTTAGTTGGTCAAAGGAGATCCAACAATGTATCACATCATGCAACCTCAAAAAGTTTTATGTTGGGAAAAGCCTGTAATGGAGTCTCAGCATGCGATATCTATTGATCTAAAGCCATGAGTTGATTGACAGTCAGCATTCAAAGGAAGTGATAGTTCATAGCAATTACTGTGCTCGGCGGTGGCACGTTTGAATAATTAATGAGGAGTTGAGAAAGGATTAAATGGAATTTTCTACTACAAGCAAAGATCATTCTGCATTTTCAAGAGAAGAGCTCATGTTTTCGAGAGAAGAGCTCGTGATGATGAGGCACGCAGTGAGAGTACACTTGGTAAATTCACTGCCCCATTTTCAACTTGTAATTTGTTGCGGCTTGGGTATGTAATAATTTGCCCTCTTTGTAATGTTATGAATTCTTAGGATTTCTAGGACTAGGAGTGTTAGCATGTATCCCCTGACTGAGATAAACCTATTTGGTGACCAGTTAAACCCTAGTTTTGTGTGAATTGCCCTCATGTCTACAAACATGAGTCATAGGTCATCCTGTGGTGGTAAAATTAAGCAAAATTTGTCTCAAGACATCATTAATCAGCTCTCGGGTTCATCTAAAAAATATAAGCATGCCCAGGGCACAGAGGAATTGACTAATAGGCTTTATGATTTCCATGGGTACATCAGGGATGCAATTTTTCTAGTAGGGGGTGGGAATTGTTTGAATTTGGTTATTACTGACACTTCCAAGATAGGCCTATTTCAAATATCTGGTGGTTGGATTTAGGCAAGCTGGTCGTCCCCAATGTTTTTGTCAATGTTGACCTAGTCCAAGTGGTATGTAGAAATTATGACCCCAACACTCAAATCTTGTCAAACCATGAGGGGAAAAAACTCTTTTACTTGTGCAAAGCATTGATTATAGAGGTATTTAATCTGGATCCCTTAGAAAATATTGAAATTAACTTTGAAGAATTGAAGAAAGAATACGACAGAAACATGCAGGGATACAAGACATATCTTTTGCCCCTTCACAAGCCAAGGAACTTGGGGAAACATGTGAATCTTGGTGACCATGAGATAGAACCTTATAGAGCTGACATGTTTGAGGATTATTTTGTAAAGACATATTATGCCCTATGTCAGGTGTTTGGGTTGGATTTTATCCCACTTATTTGGCTAAGGAAATTCATAAGAATATAATGGAATACAGAGAATCCAGTGAAACCCCTACATTTAAGAGATATTCCCTGTTGTGCCACATATTGTTACATTGTGGTAGGAAGTATTGGGGTGGAGAATTGCAAATTCAACGTCAAACAAAGGATAATGATCCCATGCCTATTCATAGAAGAGATCAGCTATGGGACTCATATTTTAACAATGCAAATTATTTCATTTTTGAAGAATATTTTGTACAAAGGGTCTTGGGAATGCTAGGGCATGAGAAGCCAAGAATTTCAAAGGAAATCATGGATTTCCTAAGGCCGCTTGAGAGAAGGCTTGATGGTATTATTGATCACAAATGGGGTGATTGATTTTTATATCTAGAGGGGACTTTGATCATGGTATATGGAGAAAATGTTAAGCCTTATCTCTTGCCCAAGAAAGTGCCTAACAAAATTGCATTTCTAGAAACTATGTGGCAAATGAATGAGTCAGACAAAACTCATTTGAGGCTAAGTAAGAAGATATCTTTCCTTGCTACAAAGATTTCATTTCCTAGTTCTCTGGTTATTGCCAAGGAAGGCTTAGAGGTATGTTTGCCAAAGCTACAAGAATACAGACTGAAAGTTGCTAACCAAAGTTCAAGGAATTATGACCCCGAGCATTTCATTGATAGAATAAGGAAGGAAAGGCAGAGGTCAGGGTTTGAACATTACTTTTATGATAAAGACGATTTGATTAGAAATTGTCTTTTTGACAATGAAGTGAAGTAGAGAAGAGATGATTGGCTTCGTATTGTCTTGGGAGAAAGACAAAGGAAGCTTTAAAACTTTGAGTACCCTAGATATTTTAGAGAAATATATGATCCTATCCTTAGGATGCAAAAAATGCTTGAGCATGCAGAAGAGCTCAATCTTGTAGTCAAGAAGAAATCTACCAAACCATAGTCACCTAAGAAACAACAACCACAGGAGGAGGAAGTTGAAGAGTTACCTTGTCCACAAGTCAAGGAAGTGGCAGAAGAAGCATGGAGGGAGTTTCCTGCCCCTGAACAACTTATTGCAAATCAACCTTTGGTTGATTACTCTTTAATTGAAGAGGTTGGGGAGAACCAGATTGATCTTGATGATGTTCAGCATATTTTCAAGTTCCCCCACATAAACAAAATCCAAATGCCTCCTCCAACAAGGATTTTGTTAAGTCTAGCAGAGAGTAATGCAATGGTGCAGGATGTTAGAGCTTTGGCTTGCAGAGAATTCTTGTCTGATGATGGATTTGTTAAATCAAAGGAATTCAAAGATCTATTGATGAAGAGGAAGTCAGAGATGTATTTAAAAATTTTAAATGAAGAGTAGGGCAAGGTTGGGGAGGAAGAAAAGATGGAACTAGCCCAGACAGTCTTGAAGGAGATAGACATGGATGTCAGTGCTATCAACCCTGAAGAAGGAAGGAGATTGGTAAAAGAAAGTGGATTTCTGCTTCTATTGAAGGATGGGACATTTCATCATAAATTGCTATGAATACCATTAGAAGGCAAGACCACATTGAAGATGAGGTGATGACAAAGGAGCAAGATGAAAAACTATTTGGGTCAGGTTTCAATGCCAATCATGAAGCCTTAGCAATTTGGGCAATGGCTCCAAATGACAATAAGCCTCAGGTGGAAAAGGATTTAAGTGAGTTCACTGGGCAATTAATTGTGATAAGATTGTCTAATACTTCTGCCCCCCAAGCTGTAATGTCCCCATTTCTGGCATGATCACCTATCATATGTCGGCTAGCCTATTTTGTTCTCATAGGCTAAGTTGAAGAGGCAAGGGAATATCTTGGATAGTTAAATTATATATTTAACTATTTTTTCTTGGCAAAATGGAGATGGATTATGACTTGGAGTATTTTTGTGATAATTATAGTGAAGTCAAAAATAATAAAATAATTTGCCTTGGACTAAAGCGACCCACTTGGAGGATGGAAAGTGGGAAAATAAGGAGAAAATGGGAATTAAGCAAATGACAAATTAAAAATAATATTTTATTTATTAAAATATTATATTATTTGTGCAAAAGGTGACCGCACAAGTTAAGTGGGAAAATAATAAAATATTATTATTTTATTTTTCCAAGTTGGCCGCCCAAGTGGTGGAAAAATAAAGAAAACTAAAATAAAATAATATAATGTTTTGGAGGTGGACTTAAAAGAAAAATAAATCGTATTGGAATTGGGCACCCAAGTTGAGGATTATAAAAAAGGTGTTTGGGAGTCATTTGGATCATATTGTGAATTTGTCATTTGATACTTGGAGAATTTCTCTTTGGCTGTAACTTTGTTTCAACAAGCTTCTAAGGATGAAAACCCTTAGAATTTGGTGGTTTGGACAAAACCCACTCCACTTTGTGAGGTGGATCCATCTAGGGTTCATCATTGGATTTATTTGTAGGTTTTTGGCATGGATTGAAGCTAGGATTTGAAGGGAAATTGATCATATCAGCTAGGTCTTCATATTGGTGCTAGAGTTTTGAAGTTTTATGCAGATTGAAGGGCTTTCTATGATATATTTGCATCAACATTTGATCAGCTAGGGTTTTGAAAAGTGGCGCTTCAATTTGATTGTTATTGTGATCCTCCATCATCAACAAATTTGAAATCAGAAGTTGTATCAGTTTTCTGAATTCATATCAAACATGAATATCATAAATTTGAAGGCATTTGGAGCATGAAAAGTGCAGGTCTGAGGTATTTATGAAGGATTATCAGGCCTAAGGTTAATTGCCTCATGTTGAGAAGGCTAGCGCTTCATTTTGGAGGGTTTGTGAGCATTATTTTGCAATCAGATTTCATACCAGTTTCTACAGTCATAACTGATTGAAAATCAGAGGTTGGAATAGCATTCTCATCATCCAATTGGTATTTGTCTTCAACCCAACATCAGCAGCTACCATTGGTGTGATCGATTCACTTTTGTGAGAGGTTCGTGGACATTAAAGACATCATTTGAAGTCATTCTCATATCTGAATTTGTAATCAAACTTTATCCTACATCTGAGATATGTATCAGCTCTCATATGTTGTATGATTCGCATCATAACATCCTATTATCATCCGGGTATGTTCTTGTAATGAAATACTCTTCAAATCTTCAATTTGAAACAATCTCATTGTTGTTCCTATCTATATCAGTGGTCTGATTTATATTTTTAGTCATCTATTTATTTTGGTTTCATGCAAGAATGATTCTATATTGTTATCATATCATGGAAAAAACATTCATGCTTTGAGACACACAAAAAACCTTCAAAAACAAACAAGAAACATAATCAAAAAATTCAGATCAAAACTGGAAAAGTGGGTCAGATTCTACAAGGGATCTTATAGTGGTATCAAAGCTAAACATCCTGCCATCCCAGAGGGTTATATAGTTTATATGCAGCTACACGAAGTTGGTCCACACAGGTATTACTTCCATAGAAGAGAAAGACAACCAAAAATTTAAGAAGAAGACACTCCTTTTGTAGGTACACAACAGGCTGAGATGGCAAGAGCTAGAGGTGGTAATGGAAAGAAAGTCCTAGGAGACTTGAGCAGCTAAACATAGAAAACTTATTGAATACCATTGGTCAACAACATCAACAAATGATGTAAACTTTTTAACAACAACTACTTGCAGCTATTGGTCAATTGAGGGTAAATCAGCCTACTCTAGGAGAGGACAACTATATAGGGAATAACAATGCAGGTAGAATAACTACTAGTGTTTTATATAAGCCACTTCATCCTACATTTGTGCAAAGAGGAGGAGAAGAATCATCTGAAGAGGAAGAAGATACTCACATAACCAATGATGTGATGATTGCCTATGATGAGTACCATACACTTCCACAAGAGGTTAGGAATGCAATCACTTTGAATCAATACATGAATCGGAAAAAAGATAAGAAGAAAGTCAAACAGGAAAGAAGACCAAAGAAACAACACAAAGAGTACAAACAAGCTTTGAATAAGATTCCTCTTCCTAATTTTGGTGGTAGTGGTAAGAGTACAACCCGTGCTTGGATACACAAATTGGATACATTTTTTAGACTTAAACCCATGCCAGAAGAAGATGCAATTCAATTTGCAAGTATGCATCTAGAGGGAGTAGCATATGATTGGTGGCATCATGGCCTTGTGACACAAAACCATGCAATGATTCATTCTTATGAGGAGTTTACAAATAAACTCATTGCTAGGTTTGAAAAGAAAGATGTAGAAGTCTACTATAGGGATTTGGCACAAATGAGACAAATTGGGCATGTGGATTCCTACATCAATGAGTTCCAAAAGCTTGTTGTTATGGTTCTTGATATGACAGAAAAAAGAGTAACAATGTTGTTTGTAAAAGGTTTGAATGATAAATTGAAGGGTTTGGTCAAGGCTCATAAGCCTAACACTCTACAAGATGCAATTAAGCTATCACTTGATCTTGAGACTACACCTCCTTCATTTTAGCTACAAAAGAAAAGATTTAGAGGCTCTAAATCAAATAAGAAAAATTTTAATCAACCTAGGTACACACCTCCTAACTTGGACAATGAGGCGAAGAATGAGTTAAGGAGGAAGAAACTTTGCTTTTCTTGCAAAGAACCATGGGGACCAGGACACGCCTTGGGAAAGGTAAGGCTCATCTTAAAGAGGTCACATCTAATGTGGAGAGTGAGACTATACAGGATACTAGTTTGGATAGTGATGATGATCATACAGAGCAGCCACCACAACTAGAGATTGAGCCTAATGCTACTGATGATACAACACATGTTACCATTGCTTCCATTTCAGGAGTGCCTAGATATCATCTCTTTCAGTTGAAGGGAGTCCTTAATGGACAACATGTCAATTGTTTGATTGATAGTGGAGCTACTCACAACTTTATTGATGAAGGTTTTGTTGGTTTTAGGACAGACAACTAAGAGGGGGGGGGTGAATCAGTTATCACCAAAAATTTCCTTTCTGTAAACACTTAAATCCTTCTTATATTTCTATAGCATAATAATGATTTAATCATGGAAGCACAAAACAATATCTCAAGAGCAAAAACACATTAACACATATGACACCAAGATTTTAACGTGGAAAACCCAGTTAAGGGAAAAACCACGGGGTGACTAACCCAAGATTGTATTCTCTGTTAAAAGAATAAGAAGAACAAAATGGCACTTGCCAATTAGGGCTCACTGCCCGAGCACACTGCTCACAAGAGGCCCACTGCCTATAGGAGACACACTGTCTACAGAATAATAATATAAATATTACATACTTGAACTGGAGATTAGCATCTTCACCATGCTTGAGACAGTTCCATTTAAGCTCAACACTCCTGCTTTGCTTTTTGCTCTTCTCTCTACCACTCTCTCATCTTCACAAAGGATACTTTGAAATGACTTCACAAATCTTATTTATACAAGACATCGACTTTGGGATAATCATCCAAGTCGGCACAATACATACTTTGTTTTATTACAGAGCAATTATACAAATACAACTTGACTTCGGGACTTCAATCTTCTTTGAGGAACATGCCATGCTTTGCAAAACATCTTCAAGATCATCCGCAAGATGTGTAAAACATCCAGTCGGCCATGATTAGGAAGAACACCATCACCTGAGAGTAAATCTTCAATTACGAGCTCAATCTTCAATGCGGACCGCCAACACAAACTAGACACAATCTAGAGACCTCCACAAGCTTGTCTGAATCACCAAGAACATCCACACCACTTCTGCGTACTAAAATCATTCGCATCTTCATCCAGAACCTCAAGAACACAGTCTGTCATCACTGTCACATTAGAATAAATGCTTGCAGACCTCCAGACCATGAACCAATTGAGTTGTCAATTCACATTAGCTTCCTAAACATTCCACCAAATCCGCAGAACAAGATATTGCATTTTTGGATCTCACCGGACCTATTTGTGTCACTCTGTCACCTCTGAACAGCTGCCAAAACTAGTTTTACTCATATGGCCATAACTTCTCCAAATCTTCATGCGGACCTCTCAAATCTTGACTGGATCATCTTTAGACACATATCTACAAACCCTTTGATGCACAATCTCTGATCTTCATCTAGCTGGGATCTTCACTTCATAGAGCTTCATTGTCTTCACTATTTCTTATAGGACTAATTTTCTCAATATCCTTAGCACACAGCTCATCCAATCCTTGACATCAATGCAACAAGAGTATGTTGACATCAATGGCAACACCGGTTAGGCCCATACTTGCAACAATCTCCCCCTTTATCATTGATGGCAACATATGATGTGAAAAACTATTTTAACCATCAAGACAAGAACTTCTCACTAACTAACATAGCTCCCCCTATCAACAGCAATCATTCATATGTCTTCTCTTTGTTTACTGCCCCCCCTTTGATCAGTAACCACTTTTGTTTTTCACATGTCTTCCCTCCCCCTTTGACATCAATGGCAAAGGGCACATACTTGCATCAATCAGAATCATACAGACTGCTCCCCATGAGTAGCAGCTTCCTATCATCAATCCAGACCACAAGATATGACTGTGAGATCCACCGGACTGATGCACATCAGTGCACCTTAATTCAGAACCGGAGGGGTAATAACCCCTAACTTCTCCCTGAGATACTCAAAAGCATCCTTAGGTAGAGGTTTAGTAAAAATGTCTGCAATCTAATCCTTTGAGGGCACAAACTCAAATCTAACTTCATTCTTGTTCACCTGCTCTCTCAAAAAGTGAAACTTGATGGATATATGTTTTGTCTTTGAATGTAACACTAAATTTTTTGATAGATTTATTGCACTTGAGTTATCACAGAAGATTGTGATAGGTTCCTCATACTCCACTCTAATGTCTCTTAGCATTTGCTTCATCCACAATACTTGAGTGCAACTACTTGCTACTGTAATATATTCTACTTCTGCAGTGGACAGAGATATTGCCTCTTATTTCTTGCTCAGCCAAGAAACCAATTTTTTTCCCAAAAAGAATGCACCACCACTGGTACTCTTCCAGTCATCCACATCTCCTGCCCAATCCACGTCTATATATGCATTAAGAGAGAAATCATGATCCCTAGGATACCATAAACCATACTCAACTGTTCCCTTTAGATATCTGATAATTCTCTTGATTGCCATGACATGAGATTCTCTAGGATCAGATTGGAATCTAGCAACAAAACCAACAACATTCATAATGTCAGGTCTAGTTTGAGTAAGATACAGTAGTCCTCCAATCATTGACCTATACTTTTTCTGATCAACCTTAGGAGATTCATCATCTTTGCTTAGTTTACATCCGGTTGCCATGGGAGTATTCATTGGTTTTGAATCCTCCATTCCAAAAATTTTCAACAATTCTTTCACATATTTGGTCTGTGATATGAAGATTCCTTTCTTTGTTTGATGATTTGTAGACCCAAGAAGAAATTCATTTCCCCAAACATAGACATCTCAAATTCACTTTTCATTTGATTTGCAGAAGTCTTGCACATACTATCTCTTCCTCCAAAAATGATATCATCAACAAATACTTCAACAATCAAGATATTTTCATGATCAATCTTGAAGTACAAGTTACTGTTAGTAGTACCTTTGTTGAAACCAATCTTCAAAAGATGTTTGTCCAATCTTTCATACTAGGCCCTTGGGGCTTGTTTGAGTCCATACAGTGCTTTCTTCAACTTGTAGACCATATCACCATGATCAGAAAATTGAAATCCATCAGGTTCAATGTATGCTTCTTCTTCCAAGTCACCATTCAGGAAGGCAGACTTGACATCCATCTGATATACTTTGAAATCCTTGAAGGCAGCAAAAGCAAGAAATAATCTAACTGCTTCAATTCTTGCCACCGGAGCAAAAGTTTTTTCAAAGTCAACTCCTTCTACTTGAGAATAACCCTTACAGACCAATCTGGCTTTGTTTCTGACTACATCACCATCTTCATTCAGTTTATTCCAGAAGATCCACTTAGTCCCAATCACATTTTTGTGTTTAGGTCTAGGAACAAGATACCAAGTGTGATTTTTCTCAATCTGCATCAACTCTTCCTCCATTGCTTTAGTCCAGCTTTCATCAATGCATGCTTCACTTACTGTTTTTGGTTCAATCTTTGAAATCAGACAATACATTTCTGAGTCTTGAGCAATCTTTCTTCTTGTTTGAACACCCTTGCTTCTATCACCTATGATCTGGTCTTCAGAATGATTCAATCTTACATACCTGGGAGTTTTGGGAATTTCTTGCACTTCTATTTCTTGGACAGGTTCATTCAAACTTATCTCTTCTTCTTGTACAGGATTCTCCGGATTAGTCTGGATCTGAACTACAGAAGGGACTAGATCTTCTTGGACCAAAACATCATTTTGATCATCTGCTTCATACTCATAAAACCTTGAGGTATTTTCAATGCCTTCATCAACCTTCACATTTGTACTTTCTACAATCTTTCTTAGTCTCTTGTTATAACACTGGTATGCTTTGCTTTGAGTAGAGTAACCCAAGAATATTCCTTCATCACTTCTAGCATCAAATTTTCCAAGGTCTTCATCTCTTTTAATGTAACATTTACTACCAAAGACTCTGAATACTTCACAGTAGGAGTGATGCCAAACCAGAGTTCATAAGGGGTCTTACCAGTATTGCTTCTAATTTGTACTCAATTAAGAGTATAGACAACAGTGCTTACAGCTTCTCTCTAGTAGATCTGAGGGACATTTGCTTCCATCATCATGGCTCTAGATGCTTCCTGGATGGTTCAGTTCTTTCTCTCCACTACTCTATTCTGCTATGGAGTCCTTGGAGCAGATAATTGTCTCTTTATCCCATGTTTCTCATAGAATTCTATGAACTCTCCGGATGTGAATTATCCACCTCTATCAGACCTAAGACATTTTATGTTTAACCCGGTTTCATTCTCTACCATAGCCTTGAATATTTTGAACTTCTCAAGAGCTTCATATTTCTCTTTCAGGAAAGTCACTCACATCATCTAGGAGTGGTCATCAATCAGTAACATGAAATATCTATCACCTTGCAGACTCCTAATTCTTGCTAGTCCACATAGATCAGTGTGTACTAAGTCCAACAATCTGGTAGAAGATTGTTCCTTTCTTTTAAATGTGACTCTGCTCTGCTTACCTAACTGACATTCTTTGCACATACTGTTAGTGGGTTTCACCTATCTTGGAAGATCTCTTACAACCTGAGTGTTGCTTATCTTGATGATATTATCAAAATTTACATGACACATTCTCCTATGCCACAACCAACTCTGATCAATTTGAACAAATAAACAACTTTTGCCAGTACCAACCAAGTGGAAGATGTTACCTTTTGTTTAAGTACCGGATGCAATCTCAATTCTAGAGCTTTCAAAGATTCTACATTTTCCATTTTTGAATCAGAGATCATAGCCTTCGTCCACCAACTGCCCAACACTGAGAAGATTGTGCTTCACACCTTCAACATATAGTACATCACTGGTTTTGTTCTTTCCATCGAAAGAAATAGTTCCTCTGCCTCTAATTCTACTAGCAGAATTATCACCAAATTTTACAACTTCTCCTTCATATCTTTCCAGATCTATGAACTTATTTTTGTCACCAGTCATATGGTGGGAGCATCCACTGTCAATGACCCATTCATCCTTTTCATCAACTTGAGCAGCCAGAGCTCTTTCTACCTGTTTATGATTGACAGATTCAGTGGGCATTGGATCTTCTTCCTTGATGGCAATAAACACCCAGTCACTTCTAGATTTGTATCTTGTCTCTGATTCATCATCTGTTACTCCTTCATCATCATCATCTTCATGAATATAGTAACATTTCTTTTGGAATCTTGATCCATTTGGATTTGTCTTTGAAAATCTTTCCAGACACCTTGAGGCAAAATGACCAATCTTGTTGCAGTTGAAACATTTGAAGGGCAATTTTCCTTCATACTTACCAGATCCTCTTAGCAGTCTTTTTGCAATAAGGGCTTCAAGTTGAGCAGCTTCTGTCTCATCTTCTTCCAGATCTTTTCTTGCTTTTTCATACCATGATAGTTTCTTTGAGGAGTTCTCTCCTGGATCATACCTTTGTTTGCCTTTTACAAAGGCACTAGCTTTGAATGCAGATTCAGTCTTGGGGGTGCATCTCCAAACTTAGCCAATTCAAATGCAGCTAATTTTCCAACCAATTGATCTCTTGTGATATTTGATAAAGATCTGAATTCTTCAATAGCAACAACCTTGTGTTTGTAAGAAGGAGGTAGGGATCTAAGAACTTTGGCAACAATCTCATCTTCATCCAAGGTTCCACCAACACACCTAATGCCACAAACAAGCTCATTTACTTTTGGCATAAATGTAGTGATATTCTCATCTTCATTCATCTTCAGGTTTTTAAATTTTCCTTTCAGACTCTATAGCTTGGCACATTTAACATATTTGTCTCCTTCATGCAGAAGTTCTAGCTTTGACCAAATCTCATATGCAGTTTTTAAATCCATAACATTTGTTAGCTCTGAATCAGATAAGGCACTTAGTAAGGCTTCTTTAGCTCAAAGATTATCGTCAGCATCTATGATTTCATCTACAGTTGTCAGACCATTCTTTGGAGGAACATACTTCTTTGTAGTCATGGTCCAATATTTCATTCCCATACATTGCAAGTGACATTCCATGTGGCTTTTCCAAAGAATGTAATTAGTTCCATCAAACCTCAGACTATCCTTCTTGTAGGAAGACATCCTAGATCTCCTCAAGTGATTAATCTCTTTTAGAAGAACTTAGCTCTGATACCAATTGTTGGTTTAGGGACAGACAACTGAGAGGGGGGGGTGAATTAGTTGTCACCAAAACTTTCCTTTCTGTAAACACTTAAATCCTTCTTATATTTCTATAACATAATAATGATTTAATCACAGAAGCATAATGCAATATCTCAAGAGCAAAAACACATTAACACATATGACACCGAGATTTTAACGTGGAAAACCTGGTTAAGGGAAAAACCATGGGGTGACTAACCCAAGATTGTATTCTCTATTAAAAGAATAAGAAGAACAAAATGGCACTTACCAAATAGGGCTCACTGCCTGAGCACATTGCTCACAAGAGGCCCATTGCCTACAGGAGACACACTGTCTATAGAATAATAATATAAATATTACATACTTGAACTGGAGATTAGCATCTTCACCATTCTTGAGACAGTTCCATTTAAGCTCAACACTTTTTCTCTACTTTTCGCTCTTCTCCTCTCTACCACTCTCTCATCTTCACCAAGGATACTTTGAAATGACTTCACAAATCTTATTTATACAAGACATCAACTTTGGGATAATCATCCAAGTCGGCACAATACATACTTTATTTTATTACAGAGCAATTACACAAATACAACTTGACTTATTACAAAACTTCATGCGTATCACCACATTGTCGGCCACACATATCTGGGACTTCAATCTTCTTTGAGGAACACGCCATGCTTCGTAGAACATCTTCAAGATCATCCACAAGATGTGTAAAACATTCAGTCAGCCATGATTAGGAAGAACACCATCACCTAAGAGTAAATCTTCAATTATGAGCTCAATCTTCAATGCGGACCGCCAACATGAACTGGACACAATCTAGAGACCTCCACAAGCTTGCCTGAATCACCAAGAACATCCACACCACTTCTGCTTACTGAAATCATTTGCATCTTCATCCAGAACCTCAAGAACACAGTCTGTCATCACTGTCACACTAGAATAAATGCTTGTGGACCTCCAGACCATGAACCAATTGAGTTGTCAATTCACATTGGCTTCCTAAACATTCCACCAAATCTGTAGAACAAGATATTGCATTTCCGGATCTCACCGGACCTATTTGTGTCACTCTGTCACCTCTGAATAGCTATCAGAACTAGTTTTACTCATATGGCCATAACTTCTCCAAATCTTCATGCGGACCTCTCAAATCTTGACTGGATCATCTTTAGACACATATCTACAAACCCTTTGATGCGCAATCTCTGATCTTCATCTAGCTGGGATCTTCACTTCATAGAGCTTCATTGTCTTCACTATTTCTAATAGGACTAATTTTCTCAATATCTTCAGCACACGGCTCATCCAATCCTTGACATCAATGCAACAGGAGTATGTTGACATCAATGACAACATCGGTTAGGCCCATACCTGCAATAGGTTTAGTTGTGAAAAGGGGATTACAGGCTGAGGACTTTGCAGGGTTTAGTGTAACAGTTGCAGATGGTTTTACTATGAGTTGCACTAAGAAGGTTTCCCAGCTCAACATTCAGATGAGTGATTATACAGACTGGTGACTTCTATGTGGTAGGACTTGGAGAGATTGACATTGTTTTGGGGTCCAGTGGTTATAGTCACTTGGTAGATATATCCAGGGTTTCCAAAATATGGAGTTTGAGTTCATTTCTGATGGGAAGAAGATTGTATTGAGAGCTCCTTTAGATGGAGGACCTAGGGTTGTATCAACGAGGTGGATGGAGACCTTATTTAGACATGGTGATGTTGCATGGGCAGCCCAATGTTTTGTATCTTCCAAATCTTCTTCCAGTGATCAGCAGTATCATGTAGACATTCAGTGAGTGCTTGATAAGCACAGTGGGGTGTTTGGAGATATTCCTCCTGGTAGACCACCAGATCGTGGATTTGAGCATGTCATTGAGCTAGAGGAGGACTCCAAGCCCATCATTACTACACATTATCATCATCTGCCGCACTTCAAGGAGGAGAATGAGAAGAAGATAAAGGAGTTGCTTGATATGGGACACATTCGGCCTAGTTCCAATCCTTTTACTTTTTTAGTTGTTTTGGTGAAGAAGGATGGCACCATGAGGATGTGCATTGACTATAAAGCCTTGAATAAGAAGACAATCAAGAGTAGGTATCCTATACCTAGGATCGATGAGTTGCTTGATGAGTTACATGGAGAAGTGTACTTATCCAAGATTTATCTTCATTCAAGGTATCATTAGATCTGTGTCTGTGATGAGGATATTCATAAGAAAACATTCTGATGTCATTATGGGCATTATGAGTTTTTGGTTATGCCATTTGGCCTTACTAACACTCCTACTACATTTCAATCATGCATGAATCACACTTTTAACAAGCAGTTACGTAAGTTTGTCTTAGTATTCTTTGATGACATCTTGATATACAATAGGACATGGGAGGATCATCTTTGACATCTTGATGAGGTATTGGGCATCATGGAAGCATAGTCATTATATGCTAAGGCTTCCGAATGTGAGTTTGGGATGACCAAGATTCTCTATTTGGGTCATGTGATTAGTGCCGATGGAGTCAGAGTTCACCAGCAGAAGATTCAAGCTATTTTGGATTGGCCACCACCAAAGAACATTTCAGATTTGAGAGGTTTCTTTGGGCTATCCAGTTATTACAGGAGGTTTGTTAAGGGGTTTTCACAGTTTTGAGCACCACTTAAAGATCTCACTAAGGGGCATTTAGATGGTTGGATGAGGCACAGGCTACATTTGAGAAACTTAAGGAGATGATGAGTTCTTGTCTCGTGTTGGCATTACTAGATTTCATGTAGCCCTTTGTGTTAGAGTGTGATGCTTCAGGTTAGGGCATTGAAGTTGTGTTGATACAAAATAGACATCCCTTTGCATTTGAGAGGAGGAAATTGAGGGATACGGAGAGATTATATTCCACCTGCAACAAGGAGATGCTTGACATCATGCATGTGTTGGCAAAGTTTAGACAATACTTAGTGGGTGCGAAATTTGTGGTGAGGATGGACCACAATAGTCTGAAATATTTTCTAGAGCAAAAGGATTTGAATGAATGACAACAAAAATAGGTGAGTAAAATTCAGGCCTATGACTTTAATATTGAGAATGTGAAGGGTAAGAAGAATATTATTGTTGATGCACTTTTTAGGAGACCTACTCTTTGCTCTATGTTAGAGATTTCAGCTGATTGGAAAGCTCATCTTTTAGTTGAGTATTTCAAAAACACATTTGCATGTGAGCTCATGGATGGTAAGATTCAAGATGAGAGGTACAAGGTGATTGATGATGTGATATATTATAAGCACAGGATTTATTTGGTACCTAATATAAGATGAAGAGTAAGATTATGAGAGCTATCCATGATACTCCTTCAATAGGGCATCCAGTGTTCTTCAAGATCTACAAGCAGATTAGAGAGAGATTCTAATGGAAGGGTCTCAAGGATGATGTCTTGTGATATGTTAGGGAGTGTATGACTTGTCAGTAGAACAAGTCAGTGTTGCACATATGTTACCTAAGGTTGTTATTGTTGTGGTTGTCATTGATGTCAACACTCAGTTTGGGTTGTTTGATGTCAACACTCAGTTTGGATAGTCATTGATACTTATGTTGATGATGTGCTAACAGTAATGTTGCTGATGTTCATGGTTGGATGTCATGCATTGTTAAGTTGTATTGAGTATGTTTGTTGTTAGCATGATGATATATTAAGATGGGAATTAGAAGCACTAAGATGAATGATGATATATTAAGATGGGAATTAGAAGCAATGTTGATGTTGAGAAGATGTTTCTGATGACCTGTAGCTTGTTTTATGCTCTTTCCTAATGATCCTAAGGAAGTATGTGTTGCTATAAGAAGGTTTTGGTCTCCGGATGTTGGTAAAGGTTGTCATTGTAGGAAGTTTCTTGGAAGACTAGTTAGCAAAACACTCTGCATTCCTCCACATTTGAAGATATGGTCGTGCAGTTTAGAAGTTAAGTTTAGTATGTTGTAAAGATTCTAAATCCAAAGTCTCATATCATTTTCTCCTCTGCAATGAAAGTTATAAGTAATAGAGTTTTGGTATGTGCTCTAACAGAGTAAAGTGATGATGAAGGATGTTTGGAATGCTCCACATTCCTCTGGAAGTGAAGATTTGTCCATGTAGTTTTGTGGACATGTCTAGGGATGTTCAATACATGCTACTTTGCAGTATCAGGTGATTTGGTGGTTCACAAGTTTAGTTTTCAAATGACAGTGTGCTACTGATAGTTCTGGATGCCCAATTCTTCTATAGAAGATATGTTTGAGTACTTGTGCTAGTTGGAGAATGTACAGATCAGTTATATGAGTTTATGTGGACATTCTACATGTCTCTATGTTTCTCAAGTTTGAAGCACATGTAGATCTTTCATGTTTTCAGTATCGCACAAGGTTTTCAAGTCAGTTTGTGAAGAGTTATTGTTGTTGAGGCCAACTTGGGAATGTTGGTGATGTGTGCCACAAAGTTGTTGCTATGCGGAGTTCAAGAAGTGGTTGGAGATGTTGTATGGGTCATGCCATCTCATTTGGGAGAAGTGCAAGCAATGTTTAATCTTCCAAGAGTACCGCCAAATTGTAATGACCGATGTGCTACAAGCTTCTTGTTTTCTTGCTTAAGGGGGACCTAATTCAATTGTGTGAAGCATGTGGATGTTATTCTATGAAGGATGATGATGTGAAGGATGTTTAGGACCAAGTTAAGCATGTGTTGGGATCTACAAGGCGTGTTCCTCTTCCTAGTGTTGCATGTCATTCATGATAGGGTTTGCCCTCTACAAGTTTCATGTTGTTTGATCTTTGGCTGACTTGTAATTGTAATATTCTTGTTGTCTCTGGCTAACTTGTAATGAAATCAATGTAATATCATGAATATATTATAAACCTAGTTGATCTACGTGAGGTATGATTGCGAATGTGAATGTAAGGAGCAGAGTGTGGATGTGTAATGCATTATCATGTGCCACTGAAGGAGAAAGAGTAGAAGTGATAGATCCTATCTGGATTCATCTTGAAGATATTTTTGTGACAGAAGGGAAGTGAAGAGTGTTCCTATTGATTCAATCATCAAAAGAGGAGTGAAGAGGTAGAAGTGCAATCATCAAAAGGAGTGAGCTTCAATGTCAGTTTTCAGACAGTAGAAGGACTGTCATGCTGTAATCTTTTCTGAGTTTGTTCTTAGTTTAGGGAGTAGTTTCTTCCTTGGTTTGTAGCCCTAAAACAAAGTCTACAGGGAGTTGTAGCTTCCTTGGGAGTGACCCTAAAACTTTTTTTTAGGGATTAGTAGTTTCCTTGGGTTGTAGCCCTAAAACAAAGTTAGTGGGGAGTAGTAGCTTCCTTGGGTTATAGCCCTAAAACAAAGTTGTAATCTTTTTGCAGTGAGATTCATATATTGTGAGTTAATCCTCACCGTGGTTTTTCTCCTTTTGGGGTTTTCCACTTATAGCTGGTGTTATGTGGTGTAATGC
Source organism: Cunninghamia lanceolata (assembly GCA_027924645.1). Lineage (NCBI taxonomy): Eukaryota > Viridiplantae > Streptophyta > Pinopsida > Cupressales > Cupressaceae > Cunninghamia > Cunninghamia lanceolata. The sequence continues at coordinate 6,241,054 of BSBN01000635.1, read as the reverse complement.
ATTGTGTTGATCTTTTATGTTTCTGTTAATGTTGTAAAGTTTAAGTTTTAATCTGCTCCAGAGGATTTGAGATTTGTTTGGATACTGATTCACCCCCCCTCTCAGTATCCAGGTGTGTTCAACAATTGGTATTAGAGCCAAGTTACTTAGAAGAAGATTAACCACTTGAGGAAGGTTTGGGATGGCTCATAATGGATCTCACAAGGCACCTATGTTTGATGGAACAAATTACTCCTTTTGGAAGCTAAGGATGGAAAACTATCTATCTTCTCTAAGGTTTGGTGTTTGGTAATCTATCAAGAATGGTTACACTACTCCTGCTAGTGATCCTATAGATGTAGATGAGATTAAGTTGTATGAGAACAAGCCAAGGCAAAGAGTGCTATCATGAGTGCGCTAGCTGATTCAGAACTTCTGAAGGTAATGAGTTGCAGTTCTGCCAAGGACGTCTGGGTAAAACTTAGCAACATTTATGAAGGAGATAGTAAAGTGAAGCAAGCTAAGATGCAAATCTTCAAAAGCAAATTTGAGACCCTAAGGATGATAGAAGATGAAAACATTGCTAGTTATATGCTCTGAGTGGATGAAATAGTGAATGGCATTAGAGGTCTTGATGGAACAGTGAAAGAAGATGAGATTGTGAAGAAGGTTCTAAGATCTCTTCCTAAATCTTACAGTCATAAGGTGTCTTCTTTTGAGGAGACTCAGAATTTAGATCAATATATAGTAGATCAATTGTTTGGCTCTGTCACAGCGTTTGAAATGAGAGAATTTGACAAAGGGGCTCCAAATAAGGAAGCAACGTTCAAAGTTAGTAAGAAGGCAGAAGATGAAACAACTGATCAAGATGATGACCTTGATGAGATAGAGGCAAAATTTGTGTGAAGATTGAAAAAGGGCACTGACAAATACAAAGGTAAGTTATCCTTCAAATGCTTTAATTGTGGGAAGGTTGGTCATTTTGCTTTTGAATGTCCTTTTAAAGAATCAAGGGGTAGTAACAAGAGAGATAAGTTCAAAAAGGGGCTTTATTCCATGGAGAACAACTGCTCTTCAAAAGATGACGATCATGATCTAATTCAAATGATGAAACACTTTTCATGGCCTTGAATGTTGGTAACAAAAGAGGTGATATTGGTGAATGTAAAAAGTATGATACCTTGCAGGGTGACCAAGATAATGAAAAATCAATGGTTGTATGGACTACCTTTCATGCAAGAGAAGAAGCCAATGCTTGGTTAATTGATAGTGGTTTCTCTACCCACATGACTGGTGACAGGGAGAAGTTTATCATCCTTAAGAACTGAAATGGTGGAGCTGTTAAGTTTGGTGGTGATGAGTCAGCACAAATTTGTGGAAAAGGAGCTACAACTATTGATGGAAAGAAAATGACTGAGGATGTCCTTTATGTCAAAGGGCTGAAGTACAATCTCCTTCGTGTTAGTCAGATGTGCAGTAAAGGATACAATCTTACATTTCATACCAATGGGTGTGAGATCAGGAAGGCACGGTCTAGAAAATTAGTTGCATAAGGTATTAAGACATATGGAGATATCTATCATCTATAGGAGGTAAATGGAAGAACCTGTTTATTGGCTCAATCTGGTGATTGTTGGCTATGGCACAAGAGAATGGGACACATCAACTTTGATAATATGGTAAAGATCATCTCTATTAATGCAGTGAAAGATATGCCTAAGATAACCAAACCTGCAAACACATTATGCAAGGAATGTCAAATGGGAAATTAGACAAAGACATGTTTCAAGAGCAAGGAGTATTCTTCTACAATGCCATTGGAGCTGATTCACACTAACCTATGCAAACCTACAAGAACAAAGAGTTAACAAGGTGAAAGGTATTTCATGTTGCTTATTGATGATTACTCTAGAATGACTTGGGTTACTTTCTTAAGAGAAAAATCAGAAGCCTTTGATAAGTTTAAAATTTCAAAGCAATTGTTGAGAATGAAATGGATGCTAAGATCAAATGCTTAAGATCTAATAGAGGAGGTGAGTTTACTTCAAATGAATTTGAATTTTTTTGTGAAGACCATGGCATTAGGAGACATATGTCTGCTCCTAGGACCCCTTAGCAAAATGGGGTAGTGGAAATGAAGAATAGGACTATGCAAGAGATGGATAGAGCAATGTTGAAAGATGTTGATCTGCCTAATATGCATTGGAAGGAAGCAGTTCACACTATTGTCTATCTGCTTAATAGAGTACAATTGAGGGTAAATAGCACTAAGAACCCTTATGAGCTATGGTATGGAAGACCTCCACTGTCAGATACTTCAGGATCTTTGGCAGCAAATATTACATCATGAGAGATGAAGAAGACCTTGGAAAGTTTGATTCAAGATGTCATAAAGGGATCTTTCTTGGTTACTCAACCAGAAGCAAAGCCTATAGATGCTACAAAAATACATTGGGAAAGATGATTGAAACCACAAATGTTAAGGTAGATGAAGATTTGTATCAAATCTCACAAGAACTAGAGGAGTGGGGATCTGATACACTTCCCTACATTGAAGAAGAAGAAGAGGAGGAGAAAGAAGAGAAGGGACAAGAATCAGATAAAATTCCTAAGACTCCAGCAAAGTATGTTTAGAGGAATCATTCAACAGATCAGATAATTGGGGATAAGAATGAAGGTGTGCAGACCAGGAGAAGGCTTGCAAAAGAAAGTGAGTAAGTGAATTTGTGTTTACTATCAAAGATAGAGCCCAAAACCTTTGTTGATGCTAGCAAAGATGATGGATGGATGAAGGCAATGGAAGAAGAATTGAATCAGATAGAGAAGAATCAGACATGGGAATTGGTTCTCAAACCAGCTGATAAGAATGTTATAGGAACAAAGTGGGTGTTCTGAAACAAACTAAATGAAGATGGTGAAGTTTTAAGGAACAAAGCAAGATTGGTGTGTAAAGGCTATTCACAAGTTGAAGGTATTGATTTTGAGGAGACTTTTGCTTCGAGAGCCAAAATGGAGGCAATTAAGATGTTTCTTACCGTTACTGCTCACAAGAACTTCAAGGTCTATCAGATCAATGTCAAGTCAACATTCTTGAATGATGATTTAGAGGAAGAGGTCTACATTGAGAAACTGGATGCTTTCCAGCTATCAGAAGATATGGATATGGTGTGCAGACTCAAGAAAGCTCCTAGAGCTTGGTATGCTAGGTTGGATAAGTACTTAATTCAGCAAGGTTTCAAGAAAGGTACCACAGATAGTAATCTTTACATTAAGGAAGAGGAAGACAAGATTTTAATAGTTGTAGTATATGTTGATGGAGATGATGATATGTGTAAGAGGTTTGCAGAAGAGACACAGAAAGAGTTTGAGATGTGTATGATTGGTGAGATGTCTTTCTTCCTTGGGCTTCAAATTGTTCAACTAGATGATGGTCTCTTTGTTTCTCATGCTAAGTATGTTAGAGAGATGTTGAAGAAATTTGGTATGGAGGATTCGAATCCAGTAAGTACTCCTATGGTTACTGGTTGTTATTTGAGCAAGGCTGATGAATCACCTGAGGTTGATTAGACTCTTTATAGATCTATGATTGGAGGATTACTGTACTTGACTGCTTCTAGACTTGATATAATGCATGCAGTATGTTTGGTTGCTAGATTTCAAGCTAATCCTAAGAAAACTCATGAGAAGGCAGTAAAAAGAATATTCAGATATTTGAAGGGAACTCCAAATTATTGCTTATGGTATCCAAGAGGTAATGAATTTGATTTGAGTGCTTACACTGATGCTGATTAGGTTGGTTGTGTTGATGATAGAAGAAGTAAAAGTGGTGGTGCTTTCTTTTTAGGAAGAAGATTGGTGTCATGGCATAGTAAGAAACAAGATTCAGTATCTTTATCAACTGTAGAGGTAGAGTATATTGCAGCAGCATCCTGTTGTACACAAGTGTTGTGGATGAAGCAAACATTGAAGAATATCAGGATACAGTATGATGAGCCTATTCTTATTTTTGTGTGATAATACTAGTGCTATTAACATTTCCAAGAATCTAGTGATGCATTCTAGAACCAAGCATATATCAATCAAGTATCACTTTTTGAGAGAGAAGATTGTACATAAAGAAGTGAAGTTGGAATATGTTCCAATAAAGGATCATATTGCAGATATTTTCACAAAGGCTCTTGCAAAAGATACTTTTGAATATCTCTAGCAGAATTTAGGGGTAATTGCCCCTCCTTCTTTCTAGATGCATAGTCGGTGCATCTATCCAGGGGGAGTAATTCATGCTATATCTTTTTCCTGGACTGATGGTGGCTACCTCTCAGGGGGAGCAGGTACTAGTTGTTGTTGACAGGGGGAGAAGGCTGAAAAGGAGAGTTTGTGCCCTAAGGTAGAGAAGTAGTTGCCCTTTGTCCTTGATTTCAAAGGGGGAGAATGATCAGGTGTGTGTTGCCATCAATTCCAAAGGGGGACATTGTTGCACATATGTTACCTAAGGTTGTTACTGTTGTGGTTGTCATTGATGTCAACACTCAGTTTGGTTTGTTTGATGTCAACACTTAGTTTGGATAGTCATTGATGCTTATGTTGATGATGTGCTAACATTGATGTTGCTGATGTTCATGGTTGGATGTCATGCATTGTTAAGTTGTATTGAATATGTTGTCAGTAGAGATGATATCATGATGATAAATTAAGATGGGAATTAGAAGCATTAAGATGAATGATGATATATTAAGATGGGAATTAGAAGCAATGCTGATGTTGAGAAGATGTTTATGATGATATGTAACTTGTTTTATGCTCTTTCTTGATGATCATAAGGAAGTATGTGTTGCTATAAGAAAGTTCTGGTCTCTGGATGTTGGTAAAGGTTGTTGTTATAGAAAGCTGCCTAGAAAACTACTTAGCAAAATTCTCTGTATTCCTCTGTATTTGAAGATATGGTCATGTGGTTTAGAAGTTAAGTTTAGTATGCTGTAAAGGTGCTAAATCCAAAGTCTCATATCATTTTCTCCTCCACAATGAAAGTTATAAGTAACAGAGTTCCGGTCTATGCTCTGACAAAATAAAGTGATGGTGAAGGTCGTTTGGAATGCTCCTCATTCCTCTAAAAGTGAAGATTTGTCCATGCAGTTTTGTGGACATGTTCAAGGATGTTCAATACATGCTACTTTGCAATATCATCTGATTTGGTGGTCTGCAAGTTTAGTTTTCAAATGACAGTGTGCTACAGATAGTTTCGGATGCCCAATTGTTCTACATAACATATGTTTGAGTACTTGTGCCAGTTGGAGAATGTACAGATCAATTATATGAGTTTATGTGGACATTCTACATGTCTCTATGTTTCTTAAGTTTGAAGCACATGCAAATCTTTCATGTTTCCAGTACTGCACAAAGTTTTCAAGTCAGCTTATGAAGAGTTATTGTTGTTGAGGCCAACTTGGGAATGTTAGTGATGTGCGCCACAAAGTTGTTGATGTGCAGAGTTCAAGAAGTGGTTGGAGATGTTGTATGGGTCATTCCAACTCATATGGGAGAAGTGCAAGTAATGTTTAATCTTCTAAGAGTACCACCAAGTTGTAATGACCGATGTGCTACAAGCTTCATGTTTTTTTCTTAAGGGCGACCTAATTCAATTGTGTGAAGCGTGTGGATGTTATTCTATGAAGGATGATGTTGTGAAGGATGTTTAGGACTAGGTTAAGCATGTGTTGGGATCCACAAGGCGTGTTCCTCTTCCTGGTGTTGCGTGTGGTTCATGATAGGGCTTGCCCTCTACAAGTTTCATGTTGTTTGATCTTTGGCTGACTTGTAATTGTAATATTCTTGTTGTCTTTGGTCAACTTGTAATTAAATCAATGTAATATCATGTATATATTGTAAACCTAGTTGATCTAGGTGAGGTATGATTATGAATGTGAATGTAAGGATTAGAGTGTGGATGTGTAATGCATTATGATGTGCGACTGAATGAGAAAGAGCAGAAGTGATAGATCATGTCCAAATTCATCTTAAAGATATTTTGTGACATAAGGGAAGTGAAGAGTGTGCCTAACTAATTCAATCATCAAAGAGAAGTGAAAAAGCAAAAGTGCAATCATCAAAAGGAATGAGCTTCATTGTCTATTTTCAGACAGTAGAAGGATTGTCATGCTATAATCTTTTCTAAGTTTGTTCTTAGTTCAGGGAGTAGTTGCTTCCTTGCGTTGTAGCCCTAAAACAAAGTTTGTAGGGAGTTGTATCTTCCTTGGGAGTGACCCTAAAACCTTTCTTTAGGGAGTAGTAGCTTCCTTGGATTGTAGCCCTAAAACAAAGTCAGCAGGGAGTAGTAGCTTCCTTGGGTTGTAGCCCTAAAACAAAGTTGTAATCTTTTTGCAATGAGCTTCATATATTGTGAGTTAATCCTCACCGTGGTCTTTCCCCTTTTGGGGTTTTCCACATATATCTGGTGTTATACATTGTGTTGATCTTTTTTATTTCTGTTAATGCTGTAAAGTTTAAATTTTAATTTGCTCCAGAGGATTTGAAATTTGTTTGGATACTGATTCACCCCCTCTCAGTATCCAGGCGTGTTCAATAGTCAGAGAATACTTTCCCCATAGGTTTGCTTCAGCCATTGCCGATTCCAGTGCAGAAGTGGGAGAGTATTTCTATGGATTTTATCACAGGTCTTCCATGAGTCCAAGGTAGGGATTGCATATTTGTGGTAGTTGACAGGTTGACAAAATATGCACACTTCTTTGTGATACCATCAGATTACTCAGCACTTCAGGTTGCAGAGTTATTCTTTAGAGAGGTGTTTAGATTGCATGGACTCCCTAAGACTATTGTTAATGATTAGAATATAAGATTTCTCAATGTTTTTAGTAGGAGCTATTCAAATTAGCTGGTATAGAGTTGACACCGAGCACTAGCTACCACCCTCAGATAGATGGACAAACTAAGATTATGAATAAGTGGATGGAAGGATATCTTCGCAATCATGTTGCAGCACAGAAACATGCTTGGATTAGGTGGTTGTATTTGGGTGAGTATTGTTATAATACCACCTATCACATGTCAATTGGAATGTCACCATTTAAGGCTTTGTATGGTTATGATGCTTTATCTTTCATAGACTTGGCCTTTGATGCCAGTAGAGCTCCCAAAGCTAAGGATTTGATGCAGGATAGTCAAGACATCCTTAAGGCACTTAAGGATAACATTCAATAGGCTCAAAATCAACAGAAGATGTATGCTAATAGACACAGGGTAGAGAGGACTTTTGAGGTTGGTGATTTGGTATTTTTGCGCCTTCATCCATATAGATAGTCTACATTAAAGAAGAGTGGTGCAGAAAAACTAAAGCCCTAGTTCTATGGTCCCTACAGGATTTTGAGGAGAGTTGGAGAGGTAGCATATGAGCTTGAGTTGCCTACAGATAGTAGGATTCATAATGTTTTTCATGTGTCTTGCCTCAAGAAGGCACTTGGACAACATATTGTTTCTTCTCCAGATCTTCCACCTCTTGATGAAGAGGGTAGTTTGATTTTGGTTCCTGACACTATTTTGGAGATGAGGGAGCAGAAGTTGAACAATAGGGTGATCCATGAGGACTTGGTGTAATGGCAAGATTTTCCATTGGAGGATGCTACTTGGGAAGGAGAGCAGATTTTACAGCATCTAGGTTTGCAATTGCTTGAGGGCAAGCAATCCCAGGAAAGGAGGACTGTAATGTCCCTATTTCTAGCATGATCACCTATCATATGTCAGCTAGCCTGTTTTGTTCTCATAGGCTAAGTCAAAGAGGCAAGGGAATACCTTGGATAGTTAAATTATATATTCAACTATTTTTTTCTTGGCAAAATGGACATGGATTATGACTTGGAGTATTTTTGTGATAATTATAGCGAAGTCAAAAATAATAAAATAATTTGCCTTGGACTAGAGCGACCCGCTTGGAGGATGGAAAGTGGGAAAATAAGCAGAAAATGGGAATTAAGCAAATGACAAATTAAAAATAATATTTTATTTATTAAAATATTATATTATTTGCCCAAAAGGTGACCGCACAAGTTAAGTGGGAAAATAATAAAATATTATTATTTTATTTCTCCAAGTTGGCCGCCCAAGTGGAGGAAAAATAAAGAAAACTAAAATAAAATAATATTATGTTTTGGAGGTGGACTTAAAAGCAAAATAAATCATATTGGAATTGGGCGCCCAAGTTGAGGATTATAAAAAAGGTGTTTGGGAGTCATTTGGATCATATTGTGAATTTGTCATTTGATACTTGGAGAATTTCTCTTTGGCTGTAACTTTGTTTCAGCAAGCTTCTAAGGACGAAAAATCCTTAGAATTTGGTGGTTTGGACAAAAACCCACTCCACTTTGTGAGGTGGATCCATCTAGGGTTCATCATTGAATTTATTTGCAAGTTTTTGGCATGGATTGAAGCTAGGATTTGAAGGGAAATCGATCATATCAGCTAGGGCTTCATATTGGCACTAGGGTTTTGAATTTTTATGTAGATTGAAGGGTTTTCTATGATATATTTGCATCAACATTTGATTAGCTAGGGTTTTGAAGAGTGGCACTTCAATTTGGGTGTTATTGTGATCCTCCATCATCAACAAATTTACAATCAGAAGTTGTATCCATTTTTTGAATTCATATCAGACTTGAATAACAGAAATTTGAAGGCATTTGGAGCATGAAAAGTGCAGGTCTAAGGTCTTTATGAAGGATTATCAGGCCTAGGGTTAATCACCTCATGTTGAGAAGGTTAGCACTTCATTTTGGAGGGTTTGTGAGCATTATTTTGCAATCAGATTTCATACCAATTTCTGCAGTCATAACAAATTGAAAATCAAAGATTAGAATAACATTCTCATCATCCAATTGGTATTTGTCTTCGATGCAACATCAGTGGCTACCATTGGTGTGATCGCTTCACTTTTGTGGGAGGTTCGTGGACATTGAAGACATCATTTGAAGTCATTCTTATATTTGAATTTGTAATCAGACTTTATCCTACATCTGAGTTATGTATCATCTCTCATATGTTGTATGATTGGCATCATAACATCCTATTATCATCCGGGTAAGTTCTTGTAATGAAATACTCTTCAAATCTTCAATTTGAAACAATCTAATTGTTGTTCCTATCAATATTAGTGGTCTAATTTATATTTTCAATCATCTATTTATTTTGGTTTTATGCAAGAATGATTCTATATTGTTATCATATCATGGAAAAAACATTCATGCTTTGAAACAGACAAAAACCCTTCAAAAACAAACAAGAAAGATAATCAGAAAATTTAGATCAGAATTGGAAAAGAGGGTTAGATTCTGCAAGGGATCTTACACAGGCTGCATCTTTGGTGGTAAATACAACTAAATTCAGTGAGGTTGCAACAAGAAAACTACAAGAATATTTTGATAAGAAGGAAGACTATATGAGGTTGCTGCATGAATACAATAAACTCAAGGCACTCATTCCTCTTGTAGGAATTGAAATGGGACCGCTAACCTCTGCATCTAGTCCTGTGAGCTCATTTGGACATGAAGGAGATTCTATTGTTGTTGCTGAATTACAAGAGAAATTAAGGAGAAACAACAGTTTGATTGACAAACTTAAGGAAGACAATAGAAATGAGAAAATTATTTTGATAAGCAATTTCTTGAGCAACCAAATGAGTAAAGTATTACACAGAGTTGAAGATGCTTAGATTTGATAGAACAATTAAAAAGGGGCTCTTGATAGCCACATCAAAAACAAGTCAACTCTAGAGGAAATCTTAAGTATGTGGACTCCTAAGATACTAGTGGTCAATCACGTATACAACAGTGCCATCTTGGATCCTAATGTGATAAATGGAGTGAGAGGTACGTATGAAGTCACCGGTTTGCTAAATGAGATATCTTCTTTTCAAAGTAAACTCGATGTGGTATTAAGGGATAAATTGAATACTTTCAAATCCCTTGAGAAATGTTCCATGTTGCCAGTACTTGCAAGTGATGGCATCGAAAAGTCACTATCTGTCTGGAAAGCAAAATTTAACAATATTATTCCTTCTTCAGTCAAATCAATCACTACTACAGGTAAGATTGATCATGTATGTTGCAATGTTGAGATGGACAGATTGCTTGAATTGGAATCTAGCCTCAATAGTTTCATAAAGGAAACAAAAGTGATATTAGATGCTAGGTATTCAGCCCACTCAGTAGAGTAGAAAAGGTTTTAAAGTACAACTGGCCATCAAAAGCAGAGTATGTTGCATGGGTGCAGAGGTACATTGTGTGATTAGGGGTCTGTGGCCTATTTTCTTAGAGACAAATAGGGTATAAGCATGTGTTAGTCATCAATGGATTGTAGGAAGCTCCCTTGTTTTATAAAAAGGATGTGCTTTTTTTGAAAGAGGGGCTAGAAAATCTTTGGGATGTGTTTAACAAAATGCAAGTTTTGTGTATCTCATCTCCAGTTCATTTTGTAAATTGCATTTGAGAATTAATAATCAAGAATTCCTTATTTCTCTCATGGCACATTTGTTGTTATGTACTATTGTTGTGTATTAGTTTTTGATCAAGGAATAGAATAATTCTTTTACATAGACTAGTAATGTTACTTACAAATGAATGGATAACTAAGTACCAGATGCATATTATTTGTCATTATTAGGTCAATGTTAATGTTGAGACATTAATATATTTTAAAGGTAAATTGATTATCAATTTCTAGTGAAATATCATTATAGATTAATTAACTTATTATTATTAATTTTGCACCATTACTATTATTATATGAGTCGTGAAAGTGGGCCCAAATTCATATAAAGGGAGCTTCTATGTGAAGTTTCATCATTTGATGAACGTTCGATGCATGACTATAGTTGAATTCTAGAATGAAATGTCTGGAGCGCTAGACTTGCGAACTCAAACCTCTGAAATCAACCTAGAGCCATTAGATTTACAAAGATCAATAGTTGAGATTTTATAATATGTTTTCAATGCCACCGCTCGATGTACGTTTTGAATTAATTGAGGTTGCAGACTTGCAGGCCATCCTTAAATTTCATTTGAAGTTGGAGTACAAAATTGTACTAAAGAATAGAATAGAATAGAATAACTTTTAACGTCCATGAGAATATAATAGATTTTATAAGAATAGAATGTAACATGTTTCACTCGCTTTATTATTACTTGGCACTTGGCACTTGTTTGAGAATAAGAAGAAAATTAAGAATTTAAAAACTTAAATCGTAGTATTGCACAAAGGCAATTGAAGTTACAACTGCTAAGTGAGATTCTGGAAGCGAGAGGGTCAGGGAGATTGCAGTGCACTAGGGAGAGTCATCTTTTCAAATTTTGAGTATGTGTCATGTGAAATACAAAAATCCTACATTCCTTCAAATTAATTTATAAGCCTTCAGTTCAAAAATTTTCAATCTTGGGGTTTAGACTTGAGGGTTTACAAGAATGTCTACCGCCACTACCACACCACTGATTGGGAAATGTAAAGCAATACACAAAATAAACTATGTTGGACTCTTAAAACTCCAGGTTTCACTGATAAATACCATGATATTTATGAGCCTGTAATCTTTGGTAGGCTTACCTCAGAACTTAGATTTTCATGTGAGAATAAGGCCCAAATGCAAATGCAAGCTAACCTAGGAAAGCCATTACCAATTAATAATTACACTGCACCGTGGGTGGTTGGATTGGGATGCCTGATGCTCCCTGAGGTTTTCCCTTGCCCAGAATTTATCATGGTCTGTGCCTAGAATTATGATGAAAATAGAAAAGCAATTATTAACAAACATAGCCAGAATGAAATTTTAACCATTACTACAACATAAATTAGTAGACTATTGGGGTTTGCAGCTGGAGATTTTGGAAATGTCCACATTGACCTAGAAAAGTTAGCTAGTGATTATGAAGCCGCCACTCTAAATTCTAAAGTTTCTTTTCTTAGAAAAATAACAATGGATGGTTCCATACCCAAAGAGAATCAGAAGCCTCCTTATAAAATTGAAAATTTTAAACCATGGGTTCAGGATACTATTTTCATGCTAGCATTTTACCTTGGATTGGATAGTAATAGGCAAGTGGATGCAATCCTCCTTGAAATGGTAGACAATATCTATTTTGTTATTCCTCTATTAAATACGGATTTGTAGAGCACATTGTAGAATCCATGCATAAATATTTTTTAATGATTAAAGGAGGTTCCACTTCTAGTTACAACACTAAGACTTTTATGTTCACAACCAACTTGTGTAATTTATTTCTAGTGCAGTTTAGTGGAACATTTGTGGCCAACAAGCTTCAGATTCAACCCTTCGTAAATGATGAGGCAAAAAGAGTGCTTCCACTACATGATTGGACCCATAAGATAAGGATGCATGATGCTCGAAGGAAATACAATCATTTTGTGGACTACTTTTTGGCTCCATTGTATAATGCAATTACAAATACTCCAATGACTAGATTGCCCAAGTCTTGTAGAGATTCCATTCAACTAGGAACATAAATACAATTGGTTGACTAGTATGTCATGGAAGAATATATTGTGCTAAGATTTTATGGATCAAGATTAGAGCCCCACAAACTTCCAATACATGTGACATAGATGGTTTTTGCATTGGAATACAAACATTAGATTGACAATACAGATCAACTGTACTTTGTTAATCAACAAAAGAAGGGCATATTTCCTTCCTTACCTTTTTCATGTGGAGGGTTCATATTCAAGAGAAAAGAATTCACTATGGCACACCAAATTTTACGAATTTTTAAATTTGATGTTGACTCTCACTGGCAATATGACCCATGTGACGCGATTAAAGCAAGCCTTCTGGCCAATAAGAATGATGGAAGTAGAATTCAACATCAAAGTAAACCCCTGCTAGAAATATTGAAAAACAAGAATTATTGGGATGAGATGAAAAAAGTAATGGAGGAAATTGCTATTGAGAAAGGTATTTCTTTTGAACAATTATTAATAGAAATAATGGCATTACAGCCACAGAGAGTAGTAGAGTTGCCAATCAAGAGTTACAACAATTTTTATAAAAGAACTGATCAACCATCTAGTTTTAAAAAATACCAGAGTCTCTCAGAATAGCTTGTACAGAGGAATATGGACACAAACAAAAATAAATGTCTTTTGGTCTATGAGGAAGGATCTAGGTGATTCAAAAACTACAACAAAATTCGAGGAGATCCCAAAAGATGAAGGGTTTAGCAAATTGTGGAGTATAACATCCCTCTGAAGCACCTAATCATGAATCTAATGATGATACTAATAGGAAAAATCAACCCTTGGATCCCACTAAAGACTATGCATACAAACTTAGTTTGATTGATACCACAAAACAAACATATACTTTAGGGCAACCATAGTCAAAAAATTGGGTTATGAAGGTGTTGGTTTGGGGCCTGAAGGACAACGCAGCACTTGGGTGGTAACACAGGTAGACTCTAGAAGACCTGGTGAATTTTGAGGCATTGGAGATTCAACTGATAAGAAATCCCTGAGGCATACAAAAACAACTAGTACAGTTGAATTTGTTTTAGCTTCAAATGAAAATCATGACAGTCAGATACAATCACAAGTACAACTAGTACCACAAGGGGTTTCAAATCTTCACGATACTCATTCGATTGGTAGAGGAGATGGTTGTGATAGTGCTACTGGTGGTGATGGTAGGGCTAGTAGTGGTCAACAAGTGCTACAACAACAAAATACTTAGAAGTGGCCACTACTAGAAGATACTATACAAGGCATTGTGAAGAGGCAAAAGATTATGACAGAACCAAGTCCAACTTCCTCCATTTCTACCTCAATGAAATTATTTCTAGAAGGCACCCCTCCCATTGTTAGTGTGACTTGGATAGGAATGGCTAATCCTCAGTCTCAAACAATTACTCCTTCACCATTCAAGCATTCGATTGTGTCAGTAGTCCTAGGTTTTGATTACAAAGATAAGTTTAACAAGAAAGTAGAAAAATCTAGAAGACACAAGAAGCAAGTGCTAGAGAGTTTATCTAGTGTAACTTCTGAGCCTACAAGAACCAGGGTATTGCCTACATATGATCCAGATACAGAAACCATGGAGTACATGTTTGTTGTTCCCAAAGTTCAAAATAAACCAGAGAATTAGATGCAATGCTCTAACTATGAGGTGAGCAATGTCCAAATGGATTTTTTTGGAATGACAAATGCTGACAAAATTAATGTATCAAAAAGGAACAATGATGTGGTGTACACATCATTGCTAAAGCAAGAGAGAGATAGAAATAGGTTACAGAATCAAATAGAATAGTTACAGGCAAACCTAACAAATGAGAAAGCAAAGAGGAAAGCAACAAATACCAAGAGCAATGAATTAGAGAAAAGGATAAAAAAATCTACCTCTATATCTACAAGCAAAGAGAATGAACAGACAAAGATGGAACTAAATGAATTGAAGCAAAGGTTAGATGAAAGCATAAAGAATTATGATAATGGAAGAGTCAATTCAAAAAAAATACAACAAAAGTTGATGGAAGCCAAGGCCTTAGCAAAGACATTACAAGACAAACTGGACAAACAGACACAAAAAGAAAATTGGCGGGAAAAATGAAGGAAGAGAGGAAAATTGCTGATAAACTACAGCTACATCTGAAGAATACAAAAAATGAAATAAAGTCTTCCCAATAGAGTATCTAAATTTTATAGAAAAATAGTGAGGCATATAAAACAAAACATTTGGGAGGAAATAATGCAAAGGATTGATGATTTGTATGAATTGTTTGAATTGATTGATGGTCTGATAGTACAAAATGTGAAGTTCAAACAATACATTCAAGACAACAAAAATGTGACTTCAAGTCAAAAAACTGCAAAGAAAAGTTTGCAAACAATCTACAAAATCAGTGACAATGAATTGGCATCCAAAGGAATTCACAACCGGATTGATGTCTCAATAAAGACATCATCTATCATTCAAAAGTGTACAAAGCTAGGTGTAGCACAAGAATTTTTGGATCAGGTTGCAATTTTTTTGCAGAACCTGCATAAAAAGTTAGAATACTTGAAAGAGCTTGGTTTGTCGTTAGATTTTGACAATACAGATCTTGGTTTGCCGTTGGAAAGGGTGCTCTCAAAAAGAAGATGGAGGATACAATGAAGTTGGATCAGGTTGCAAAATTTTTGTGGAACCTGCAGAAAAAGGTAGAATACTTGAAAGAGCTTGGTTTGCCATTGGCTTTTGACAATACAGAGCTTGGTTTGTCATTGGAAGGGGTGCTCTAAAAAATAAGATGGAGGATACAATGAAGTTGGATTTGGACTAGTTTCCTCAAAAGCTAGATGAGGTAAAAAATTTAGATTCCATCAAACCAGTGATAAGCTTGAATGCAACTTTGATTAATACATTAAAGTTACCAGTCAATCATGAATTGTTAACAAATTTACAAGTTAGATACTATGAGTTAGAATAGATTGCACTTCCATCAGATGAACAGTGGAGCATGCAACAAAATCTGATAGAATGATTTGATAATTTGATAATACTTCTATGTACATTGTATTCCTTCATTTGAAAATCAATATAAGACTGTTTTCCATTTTTGTGTTCAAATTATCTATATTATTTAATTGCTTAATTCAGGAAAACTCTAGTTTCTAGATACACATTAAACATTTGCTAATGATGTATATGCTACTGTTAGTGTTGTTAGTGTGCATTTAGTTGAATACATGTAACACTTATCAGTATCACACAATAATAATATGAAATTACTAAAAAAAATATGTTAATTAATAAATGGAAATTGAAAAATGTGTAAAATTTAGATGCTAAAATAAATCAAATTTGGAAACAATGTTTAAAATTTAGATTCCAAAATGAAACATTGGAAAATAGTAATATGTTAATCTATTAATTTTAAATGGAAAATGAAAAATGTATATCAAGATTCACTGTTCAATGATAGAAAAATTTAATATCATCAATAACAGTTTGGAGTTTGGAATATGAAATACATCATAATTACCTATTAAGTGCTAAATCTCTTCTATTTTCCAAATCATCTCCTCACTCTGACCATGAGATTGAGAGTCATCCTGATCCTGGTCTTCATTTTCTTCACTTTGCATACATCCTCTTAAGTGTACCTCCTCACTACCACTACATGTGTTATTCATTGTGTCACTATCATGTGTGCTAGTATGGTCTGAAGTGTTGCAAAACCCTCTTCTTTCACATATGGACCTCCAAATTGTGAGTGCCCTTTCAAAAGGAAAACTTTGGATATCATACCTAGTTGTATATATCCTCAAGCAATTTTCTAAATTCTTGTCAAGTTGTTTCTTATATTTGATTTCAAGAACCCCAATGCACTAAAAACTCTCTCATCCTCTACCAACCCCATTATCATGGTTTGACATAAATCAACAAGTTTGAAATATTCCAATATTGAATCATAGAATATTTCGCTCTGACTTAAGGTTGCCCAAAGCTTTGTTATCGATCCATCTAGGAAGGGACTCTTCATGATTTTAAATTGTCCCATCATTGATGTTGCAAAACAGGTTGATTTCTCTGTAAGCTTAGATTTATTCATAATTCCTTCTATTTGTTGTCCATTGAATTTTGTACTTTTGGAAAAATGATTGACCGAGTCTTTATCTTGTTATGAAAATTAGCTAGTTGACAGTTGACCCAATATTGAGGATACACAATAGACATGGCTTCGAGAAATTCATCATGAGGGAATCAATCTCTAATCTCTAAGGAAAGAGATCTCACGATATCCTTTAAAGTAGTATTTACAGAATTAACAATGTTGTCAAAATCTTCCCTTGTAACAGGTACTTCTTTGATAGTGCACCTGACCCTGGTAAAATGGTGCATTGGTATCTCATATCCCTGTACAGAGACACATAACTCCCTGCTTGCATTAAACTGTAAAAAATTAGCAGGATTGTTCGCATTTGTCATCAAGTGTCAGCTACTAAACTTTAAACTTATAAATGACTGCTCTGATAGATATAGATTATCAAGGGTCATGCATATCATTTTATGTAGTTTAGTATATTCTGAAATATACATAGTTCTTTCTTGGGCTTTTTTCACAAGAATGTTTATTTCCTCTAGCATGGGAAGAATACCAGATAAAGTTAGGTGTGTCTCTATGTCACTTAACCTATGTAACAGGTCAAAAGCTCTGTCTACTATGAGGTGATGTTCCTACATTACTCCAATCAAGGATTGATATTCTAAAAAAACTCGTTCCACTGATGCATGCAAGTAGATCCATCTGGTATCAACATCCTTAAGAAGCTTGTTTCCTATAGTTATTCCATCAGAAAATTGTTGAAATTCCATAAACCGTTTGGGAATTCGGTAGAAGTATGAGTAGATCTCGCGGATTAGATCTTCAACTTTTGATATTGTAGAAAACTTGCTCACAATTTTAAATGCTAAATTCATTCTGTGGGCCATGTAGTGAATGGAAATCATGTATGTTGAAATAGAAGTTGTAGCTTTATGTAAAGACCGTTCCTATGACCTTGCATTACTGAAGATCATCAGCCCCTACACACACCAACTTTATGGTAATTATGTAGTCATCCATACCTCCAATTTCATTCAAAGTTTGCTTAACTAGTTCAAATAGATTTTGCGATGTCAGATTCTCCTTCATTTTATAAAAAGAGAGTAGATGAGGTTGGTGAACATGTTTGTCTATAGTATACACATGCATACATACCCAAGAAGTATTATCTACTATTGTAACTTCATCTAAAGATAATGCAATAAAGGTTGATTGTTTTATTTTCCTATAAATCTTATTTTTCCACCTCAGCAAGACAACTTTCCCATTCCTATCCACTATTTGTTGACCAATGTGTGTTAGGAAAGTTAGGTGATTTGGATTTTATTTTCCCCTTGTGTGTAGGATCTATATCTTCCTTATCACTTGTTGAGGTTGATTTATTCATATTATCATTCTCGCCACCCTGGGTACCACCTGGAACATCATTTGTGGCATTTGCATCCAAGTCAATGAACTCATTTAAGCTACCCTAGGTACCATCTAGAACATCATCTGCAACATTGGCATCCAAGTCAATGAACCCATTTAGGCTACCTTAGGTATCCCCTGGAACATCATCTGTGGTATTGTCATCCTGATCTGCGTGATTATAAATGTTGGGTGAATCAGACCTTGATCAAACACATACATTGCAATTTTCAAGGAGATTATGGCCCTTAGATTAGCATGGAGTTATAATGGTGTTGGCGAAATGGGTCCTCATACATGGTGAACTTTGTAATGCTATTGGTGAATATGTGGGCAAATTAAAACATGCCTCCGAAATTTCAAGCGAATCACCGTTAGAAACGCGTAGGTTACTGTGGTGAAAATATTAGTTATGAATGCTTAATAAAATAAATTGGTGGCAAATTGAAATGTATTTGACTAATAATTCATAAAATTCAGGTGATTTCACCCCTCACCGGTTGCAATATATTCACCAAATTCAAATTTGCAAATATGAACTATTCTCCAATTGGCGAAGATTCACCACTAAAAAATCCCTGCTTATGGATATCTTCATCCTTAATCCTTAATTGATGGTAGCCAACCCTAAAATCAATCTTCAAGAAGACCGTTGCTCCACACATTTGACCAAAAAGATCATCGATGTGGGACAAAGGGTATTTGTTCTTAATTGTGGCCTTATTCAACATATGGTAATCAATGCATAAGTGTAGTGTCCCATCTTTCTTCTTGACTAAGATCACTAGTGCTCCTCACGGTGATACACTAGGATAGATCAACCCTTTGGATAACAAATCCTACAATTGATCTTTTAACTCAACCAGCTCTGTGGTTGTCATGTGATATGGAGCCTTTGACACCAGTTTAAAACTAGGTACTATATCTATAGAGAATTCAAATTCTCTCTTGGGAGGTAGACCTAGAAATTCTTCTAGAAACACATCTTGAAATTCATTAAGGAATAATCTTAGATTGATGGTTCCTTGGGTTCCTTGACCTGATCTATCTTCACAATGAAAAGTTGAAAACCTTTTCTTCTAGCTCTTTTGAGTTGCATCGCTGACACTTGTCTAACCTTGACATCTCGTTTGACTCCCTGAATTTGAACTTGATTCCCTAAGTCATCTAGACACTCAATTATTTTTGTAAAACAATCTACTTTTTCCCTATGATGACACAACCAATTCATTCCTAGAATGATGTCATAAGACCCCAACAATTCTACATATAGATTGACCTTAGACAAAAAGGAGGGTAGCTTCACCTCTTCTTCAAATAGACACTGCTCCACTTGAGCTCTTTATTGGTTCACATATTCTACTGACCATGAGTTGGCCATATAGCCAAGTCTCCTAGGAATCTTACTTAATAGGCTAGGTGTTACAAAACTTTCTATGACACCAATATCTATAAGAATTGAAATTAAAATACCAAATAAAGTACTTATAGTCTCGATAGGAATAATTTGGTATTCAACTTGACAGTTATCCACAACTACATGAATCCTCTGTTGGAAGGTTGTCTGCTGCGAAGGTAAGGGAGGATTCTTGAGCTGATTCCCTTGATTTTTAGTTGGGCATTGGTTGGCATAGTGGTCACCTCCACATGTGAAGCAACCACCTAGAGGTCTTTTCCCTTTAGTTACTTGGTAACTTTTGTTACCATTTCTTTTCTTGAAGTCATTGTTCTTTTTTCCATTTTGGTACAACTATTGTTATTATTCTTCTTGGACCCTTTTCCATTGGATTTATGATTGGTACCCTAGTTCTAATTCTTCTTTTTTAAAGAGGGTGTAGACTTTGACCATCCAAACTTCATTTGGGACTTGTCCCTGTATGCAAATATATATTTAAGCTTCTTCTCTTGTTTGATAGATTTTTCAAACACCAGGTCCATTGTTGACAAACCATGGATGTCTAACTCACCTCCAATATGAGGATTCAATCTTATTATGAACTTCTAAATACGAAATTGTTCATCTTGCTAGTACTGGGGTACATATTTCAAAAGCCTTGTAAATTTTTCCCAGTACTCGGTTACAGTCATTCCCCTTGTATCAAATTCTAGAAATCAGCCAACTTTTGGTCAAAATATAACCGAGGCAGCCATCTCTACCTGAAAATAACTATGAACTTATCCCATGTCACATTCACAGGAGTTAACCCCAACTCCATCTTTTTGTTCATCCACTAGGTAGAGGCTTCTTCAGAGAGTTGATATGCTCCCTAGACTGCCATGATTATCTCAGAATAGTTTCAGATTTCAAAATACTTTTCCATATCATTTAGCGATGCTTCAACTCCATCTCCTATAATAGTTCTATCAAATTGAGGTGGATTAGTCTTTTTCATATCCTGGGCAAGCTCATTAGCTATTCGATTCTTCGCCTTCGCTTACCTTATTGCTTCATCTTGATTCTCTTGGTTTCCCTAGGACTCACTATGCCCCTCATGATTACTCTACTCTTAATTATGCTCCTCATCTCCTTCCTGATCATGAGAACCTCTAACTTCTTGTTCCAAGGCTCCCAGCCTCTCCTTAGTCTCATTCAGGGTTGTAATAATTTGGTCCAACTTTGTTGAGGCATCACCCATAGCTTGTCCCGACCCATCCTGACTACCACCAAGGTTGGTTCTAGTTCACACCATGATTGGTCCTAGTTAGTCAGAATGTGAAATCGTTAGTCTATGGCTTGGTGCAAAATTTGCTAAATTTGAGAAAGACAACATAGTTTATAAAATATAATCAATACATCTTTAATTTTTTGAACACAAGGTCCTGAATTATAAATTTTATATCATAAAAGATCATTGCACATTTGAGGATTATAAAAGAAAGCTAGTTTTTATTCATATAATAGTGGACATATACATCCTTATTTAGATAAGGTTTCTCTAGGTTACATATATTTTAAGCATTAACCAGATAATGGAACCACCTTGGGTTCTTATTCTCCATTGGATTCCATTAATACCCAACTCAAGTTAGGATGTACACGTAGGCACTCCTCTATCACCTCATTATTCATAATTGGTGCATCACATCCACAACCAAAGGGCATGTCATAGACCATCGAGGGTTTTTTGGTTTGGTCATGATGGGGGTAGTAAGCTTCCTACGCTTCTCCCTTTCTAACTTAATTCAATCCAAGGCTACTGCCAAGGTTTCAGTATCAGAGAGACAAACAACTTCATTGGAAGTTGAGGATGCTACGGTTTTTCCTTTTCTTTTTGTCCATTTGGATTTATTTTTCTTTCTATGTTGTTTCTTCGACTTGGACCCTCCCATCTCTATGTTCAAAGGATAGATTTACTAGGGTTAGATAAGCAAATACAAAGTTACTAATGTTATTATCTTCTTGCAAAGTAGGCTCATAGGTCTGAGTGTTTGAACTTGGCTCTGATACCACGTGTAACAAACATTTGTTTGTATTCAAAAATTTCAACTAAAAACTCCTAAATATTTTTATATTAATCTAAGGAATCTTACAAACTAATTCCAAACGAAAAGAATTATAATCGATCACATCAATATTCTTAAACCAAAGATTAAATGATAATTTAGCTGCACTATAAGTACACAAAATGAATTTTACATTCATGAATAAATTAGGAAAGAATACTTTAAATTGAACTTAACAATTTTCCATACATTCTTCTCATAATACAATGAAATAATTTAACCACTTGTAGAAGGATAATGCCAATAAACTGGTTTACAAATAGTATCATACAACTTTATAACTTTCAAAACATAATCATAAGTATAACAATGTGTCTCTATGATCAAGCCTTCAATGTTCGTTGCAACTGCGTAGAGAGAGAGCATCGTCTAGGTACTTTTTCTCCATCCATAGACCAACAATCCCCCACACACCTTCCAACTGGAAGTGGCCCTACCCTTCACGAGGGAAGCAGATAAAAGAATCTGCAATCATACCATGCCATTTTAGAATTAGTGTAGTGGACTGACTCTGCTATATTCAATCTGCCATACAACTTCAGAAATTCCTCTAGCTAAGTATGACAATTGCGACTAACATGCAACCTATCAGACACTGTGAATCGACAATGCAAGCATCTTATGCATGACTTTGTCCAAAACTTTCATAAATAAATTCACATTCCAGTGTGGAGATGTGGGTCATTGTTCACACATCTCTATCTCAGTCTTGTCAACAGAAGACAACTTATTCACAAAATACACAACATATAGTAACATTGCTCAAGTCATTTCACAACTTAGCTCTACGTGATTTAGACTCCCTATCACAGACTTGGCTAGATGGTTAAATTTCCTCTAACCTACTATTAAATCTAATCAAGTAGGTGATAGTAAGACTCATCTACTAATATAGATAGGTGACTTAACCCAACAACATCATGCTACCACATAATCACAATAATAAATCAAAACATAGAAATTCAACCATCAGTGTAGTTGTTAACAGCCATAAAATTTATATCAATGCAAAATATCTTCCTAGAGTGTGATACCAATTTCTGGGTGATTATTTCCCCCTCAAAATTTAGGTAATCATTAGTTTACCATATCTAAATTGAATACAACTTTTCTATAGTTTTCTAACCTAATTGAATCCATACAAGTACAAGGATAATTTAAATTGACTCATATGAAAAAGAATCCACAGTCAAAACTGAATTTCACAATCCCTCTAAAAATTGGTTTCACATAATTCTAGAACAAAAATAAATATTATTTTGCTTTCATCATATGATCACAATCCGAGGATGGTAGACACAAAACCTCTATATATCTAAGTGCAACAAGGTTATCACCTTAAAATGAAATCATGTAAGCTAAACTTAAGAACTCAATAACTGGTATACAATGCAATACAGAGTAATATATTCCAAAAGAATGTAGCAGTTGTGTGTTGCTTTTTCCAAACATACTCTTAAACAAAAATTAATATACATACAAATATATATATATATACATAATTTTGTTTATAAATGTTTAGGGTAAAATTTGATGGCTTGTTTACTCTAGGTCAAGTACCTCAATTTACCACTAAACATTAGGGAGGGACAAGGATCGAGATTGGAACAAGCTTCTAGTCACTTTGCCTCCCTTAGATGCTCACGTGGTTATGAAACCTAAGGCCCTAATCAAGATCTTGCCAAGTGTTGTACTTTCAACCAAGTAAAACCCTAATTATGCCTCAATATAACAATATACAGAAACTGATGAAGTATCTGGTAAAATTGATCATGGAAATACAGAGAAGGGGTTTCAGAGATAGTGTATCCAGAATTTGAGGGCCACCTGGACTAGGGCGCCCGCCCCAATGTCCTGTAAATTCTTGAATAGGAAAACCTTCTGCACAGGGTGTCTGAGACTGTCAAAAGGCTCCCAGATCCTAGATAAAACACCTGGTTGGACTAGGGCACCCGCTCCAATGTCCCGCAAGTCTCAGAATCTAAAAATTTGAAAGTCTGTCACGACTGTATCTGCAATATCCTTCTTCCTGTAGCTTCTTTTTGCCAGAACCTACGAAACATGATCTGCACATACAAAAGAAGGAAATTATTGCGGCTATATAGGAGCTTGCCTCAGTCAAGCCCCGTCTTCGGTATTTCTACCTCAACAATAGCTAGAGATAAAGATTTACATAAGTGTGTGTTAACCTAACAATATGTGTATGCATAAAATCAAACCCTAGATGTCTCAATCAAGGGAGGATCAACAACTTGCTTTGCATCAATAAACACATACAACATCACCTCAAGGAGATGAAACAAATGAAGACTTGCATGAACAAGTAGGTGAATCAGCAATGTCCATGGAGGATCTCCAAGCTTGTTGTTGGAGGCTTTAACCCTTCTCCCGATCATGCAAAGGGTGTACAAACCCTAGGAAGAGCAAGATAGACTCAAGATCTTGATTCCTAACCTTCATCCATTTTCTCCAAGATAGCAAATAAAGAATACTTCGAATAGCTTCAACAAGTCATTGATCTTCAATGGCAATTGCGGCAGAGTTTTGGCATCAAGCTTGCATAAGAATTGTGTGTGATAAAATGATTTGCTAATGTCTTTTTATATCAAGCTTTAGGGAATTCAAATTTTGAAATAATGTCTCGATATCATGCGAAAACTGAGAATTTGAAAATGGAATCCCGAGGCACTCAACGGGAATCGACACCCCACCAAAATTCAAAATCTCGTGAAATCGGGGAGGACTAGGGCACAGGCGTCCAAGTCCAAGCCCCCGATTTCAGCTCAGATCTACATTTTTGGGGGTCCTGGGGACCCTATTCTCAAATCTCTTTCCGAGTTCTATCAATCAGCTAACTCAAAAAGTGAATAGATTGCTCCTAGACTAAGTCAATCAAGGTTTCCAGAAGGCCGAAAAAGAAAAGGTTTAGAGACCACCAAGAGTGAGGAGCTAAACCAAGGGAAATTGTACCATTCCATACAGGAGGACAATTTCTAATGTTACAATAAATAAGCTTTTAATAGACGGTCCTGGCAAGTTCTCATAACCAAAGATCACCAGACAACTTTGATAACTAATTAAATATGAATACCTTCAATCATGCTTTGGTTTGTAACCATTTGAAGACAGGATAATGGCTATCACTACCCTATACGGGTTGAGACTACTCATAGTCTCCTTGTGATTCAAGTGAATAAAACAATCTCAACATAAACTGAAAACTTAAAAATATATCACAACTTCAACTCTATATTTCTATATAGACAAATTGAATGCTAATTTAAGTGACAGTTTCTTAGTTTCCCAAAGCAAGAGAATGGTTCTGAGTTAAAGGTGTTCCAACGGCCTGAATAGAATTGGCCAACATATCTACTAACATAATCCCATTATAAAATACATATAACTTTATTTCTATTTTTCTATTCAAAACCCCCATGGCCTGAATGTGTTCGGCCTGAATAATATGTATTAAAACCCATACATTTTTGTATGTAAGAAAAACATAGTTTACTATGTTAAATTTCCCCACAGTCTATATAGAGTCGACCAATTCCTTTAAACACAACATTCACAGAATATACACATATTTGTATATGTATATTTACAATATACATATACAAATATCTATATTAATTTACTTATAATATTAATCAAATAACAGTTTCTCATACAACCACTTGACCAAGAAAAACTCAGAGTCTTCCTTTCCATAACCTCGGGTTTGGTTAAACATAATCCTTTCAAATTTAAAACAGAGCATTTCATTGCTCTAAGAATACTTCAAGATAATAATAAAATAGGGTAATTAGTTTGGGCGTAATGTTTAAATGCCTTAAACCCAAAAGAAAATCCTTCACAGGGGCCATGATTATGGCACAAAAACACTCTAAAACTAAATGCCTATATTGTCTACTAACAATAATTGTTTTCCAGTCAACAGAGGGTTTTGAGAATGTTATTATTTTCTTATATAGAGTAATGCATAGAAAAACACTAAATCCATGCACTGTCACTCAAGTTAGTTAACTAACAATAGAATATCAAAAAGCACTATGCATACCTAGTTAGAGCTTAAACCCATAATTATTTTTCTTGTTTTCTCCTCCTTTCACCATTCTCTATTTCTCTCCAGCACATTATCTCTCTCCTCTGCTCCTTTCTTTTTATTTTCGTTATTCGAACTCCCTTATTTTCCCTAAATTCTTGGCAATGAAAATGCCCTTTCATTTTCTTAATCTTCCAGCACTCCTGTGGAGTAAAAGACCATCCCAATCCGTTCCAATTTTTTATCAAATGAAATCAAAAAAAGGTTTGTAATGGTGGTGAGTACAATGAAATCTCTAAACATTGCATTAAATTCGTAATAAATTTACATGCTTCCACTACGTGGAGCTCTAATCAAACAATTTGAATTTTAAAACAAACACCAAAAACTTGTTTTTACTTGAGACATTCACTTAAAATTAATTTCGATTAGAAAAATTAAACTCCTATCACTAATATAGAGATAACATGGTTGACGTCTTTGACGTCAAGTATTGATAAAACAATAGGATACCAAATTGGTAAAACTTATGGCAATCAAAACAACTATGATGAGCAAAACACTCAACAATGGCCAAAATCTAGACTTCTACAATAAAAGACACTGATGAGAATACAGTTGACAATGCATGTCTAAACATGAAAAGACAAACAATGACTTACAACAGGAATGACATCACCAAAAGCTCAGAAAAACCTAGTGACGTGTGTCAGTACTCCCGAATATATGGTATGAGTTGTCATGCCCACATTTCCCATGCGGTCACAACACGCAAACACGCGTGTCATGTCCACATGCGACATGTGGTCATGATACGAACCATCAAAAATTTTCCCTTACTACTTGAAATCTCCCCCTCGCACGCGTAAGCGTGCTCGGTTGCATATGTTTAAGTCGTCAATGATACTGTTGTTAACGAAATATACTACACACGTGTGCATTCTTTATTTTGATGTCGATCACTACGTTTACATCGGTTTTATTTTCAGCGTTTAGGATTTCCTTGGTAGGTGGTTGACCTTTAATTGGTTTTCTCAATTTAATTCAATATTGGCTCGCATTTCTCCTTTTATTATATTCCATCGTTTATTTATTTAATTATCTATTTATTTCAATAAATTGTCTCATTTTCATAGTCTTCCATTTGGTAATAATTTAACTTTGAAATCGCAATTCCATTTACAGACTGAACTGTCGAATTTTAAATATTTAATGTCAAAATTAATTGTCCCATCATTTCTTTTGATATAAATAAAAAATATATATTTCTTTATATATATATATATATATATATATATATATATATTAAATCTCCCTCTCACAATTTGTTTATATAAAAGAAATTGTGCAAACGATTAATTATATGTTTTCATATTTTAACACAATACTTATATATATATATATATACAAGTATTCTCCTCTAAGCGTATGTATACAAACAATACATACATTTATGTCTATATATATATACATATATCTATATATAGATATACATATATATATTTAAATACGGTTAATTAAATAAATTTTCTTATTTAATTGAAGCCCCACATTTATATAACAAATAACATATATAAATGTATATATATATATATATGCACTCACACATATATAAATATATATACATTTATATTTATTTAATAAACATCTTAAATCATGCTCCACTCAGAGTGTAATACCATTTATTAAGCCACATGATATTGAGGAACAACAACCCTAAAATTCTTATTGCTTGTGTTGCATTGCAGGTTAGGGTGGAGCGGCGGCAGAATAGACGTAGGTGTGGTGATGGCGCAGGGGAGGCCGAAGGAGGTGGAGGGATGTGGGAGGCCGCAGAGGGCGGCGGATGATGGTCGTGGTAGACTGGCCACGCAGGAAGCGGCGGCGGCCGGAGGACGCAGGCGGCAGGTGGTAGTCGCAGGTGGCAGGAAGGGTACATGTGCACAGGCCACAGGGTTTCAACAGGGCGGGGGTGTGGGGAGGGGCGGAGCCCCACCCACAACCCACTTCGTGGGGTGTGGGTGGGGCTCCGCCCCTCCCCACACCCTCATAGTATATAGTTCGGTGGGGGTTTAAACCCCCACCATTTTCACATATGTTTTCGGCTGTGTAACAATGTAAACAGCAAATCTCCTTCCTTCAATATGTTTGCTATTTCGTAAATTTTTAAAAAATAAAATAAAATAAATATATATATATATGTCCATTTTAGCATAAGTTCATACTTTTAAATAAAAATAAATAAATTTAAAATATATATATATATATATTTCTAGCATATGATCATCACAATGTGTCATTTTCAGTTTATATATATATATATATATATATATATATATATATATATATATATATATATGTCTTTAGGCACTTTACAAGTTCATATCCTCTTCAGCTTTTCAGTTTATATAATAAACAAATTCTTGTATAAAACAGAAAATAAAAACAGATTTAAATATATATATTTGTCAATTATAACTTATCTTTTCCATTGTTCTTTCCAATGCAAAATAAAATTTTAAGTCTAGGATTGAGAGTAAATACAAGTTAATTATTAAAACTTCCACTTCAATACTCAATATAACAAACATGTAAATCCTTTTGATGAAATTCCATTGCATAGTTAAATCAAACCTTAATTCTTTCCCAAAGACAATTTTACTTCTTATAAAATTATTAAATGTATCATTTCCTCTAACAATACAATGGATAAATTTTACAACTTGTCTAAAATAACAACTAACTTCACAACTTTACAATTTTGCTAACAAGAATAAAACAACTGTAAAAATTCACAACTAACATCACTTTAAGGGAGGAATTACTCTCTTCTCCCAAATATTTTCTTTTTACAATTTCAGAGGGAGTAAACCTCTCCTCAAAGGAAAACTTATCTAGGATGAAACTTAATGAACCAAACTCTCCTTGCCAGTAAGGATGAGTTACATTTTCCCCAAATGATAAAACTTTCCCATTTCTCTTCCATAAGCTCCAAGAGAAACCTACATGACGACAAGGAAGAATACACCAACCAACTAGCTCTCCTCCCTACCATTGACCCGCAAAAGGGTCACCCCCGAGCTAGGGAGATCATCCACACACCCAGGGTAGAATAGACCAAAAACACTTCACAACTTTAGAACAAACAACACACAACACCCATGGTTTTACTCACTACACAAAAACTCAGCTGAGGTGAGTTTAAAGAGGGTAGCGAAGTAGACTCACTCAACTCCAAGGTGTCATTCTTCTCAACATTTTATCACAGCTTTTCTCATGGCCTCAAGCCAACAAAATTAACTTTTCTCATGGCCTCAAGCCAACCAAATAACCAAAATCCCAAGGATATCACAAATAGGCTCTCAAGCCTTAGCCCTCTTGGCTCAAAATTACCAACATGCCCTCAAGGCTTCCATATACCAAGAACAAGAATGCACCCGAGGAGGTTCACACCTTCCCTTCCCCATACATGATGAGCATTGTCTTCCAACTGGAAGAAGCTCTTTCAAACACCCAACACAACCCCAAAATAACAGAAATAACACATAGACAACCTTTGTAAATCCACATTCATCAAACAAGAACAGAACATACATGGGTGAGTAAACTGGCTCACTAACCTTTACAAGCCCTATTATGGATGTAGTTGAAGAAGAGCTCCACCCTTAGTCTCCTCCTCCAAGTTCTCCTTCTTTGCACAATAATCCAACCCCCTTACCCTCTCCCTCCTCTCTTCTTTAAAATAAATTCCTTCCATTTTCCCTTATTCCCAAGTGGCATTAAAAAACTAAACCCACTCCTTATCCATTATCCCTAGTGGACTTAAAACAATTAACCCCACTCAAGAGGTCCCCCACTATAGCCCTTTTCCAACACACGGAGGAATAAAATATAATAAGTAAAATAGAAATAAAAAGGGAGTGGATGACACACCACCCTTTTTATGGGAAACTCCTACCAAAAGAGAGGCACAAAGAGACAAAGCACTCCATTATTTGGGGAATCATGGAGTCATTCATGACTTGGAAGTGGGTCTGAGTGTGGATTCCACTCATCCCATTATCCCCATGCTCCCAAATTCGTCACTTAACTTCACTGTGAAATTAAAGTGACCATATGGAGGTTATCCCAAGGTTATCCTAGTCAAAAGGGTCCCCAGACCCATGGGGTATAACCCAGGGTTGATTTTTACCTAGTTAGGACTCCCAGAGTCAAGTAAAAACACAAGAAGAGGGTCTAAAAGAAATAAACTTAAACAGGACTCATAACAACATTTCTTACAACACATATCACAATACAAGTAATTCAGAGGGTAGACCTAATTCCCTTGACCCCATGCAACATTACAACATTACAACATTTCCACCATACACGGAGTTGATCTTAGTTCCTCATGGAACTAGATTGGCTCATAAGGGATACAACATAGGGTGTGGAATGATCTCCTGTATTTGTGGTTTCGTTAGCAATACCTGCACACTCAATCTCAAAGTTAATAACATATAAAGATATCATAGCCAAAGCAATTTAAATACAAGCATACCTAAATATTCTACCATATAATCATACTAAAATCACATTAAAGTTCCATTTCTAATATTAGCCATTCATCATTCTCTTAAAAGCAACATCTAACTATCATTGCATGATTTGTTTTCATAAAATTCAATTAGGTTTAATAAACAAAAATTCCAGGATCAATAGTCCTTCAACATAAAAGTAATAGTAATAGCACTGCAAATAGTCTCATGAACAGAAGTGAAAAAGGTAGGCCTCACATGAGTTGTCGATTCAACTTGATCTGTAGTCCTCTCCCTGATGATGCTCTCTCCTCGACCGGGAGGGGGAACTAAACCTATCCTACATCCACCTCATTCATTGGCAAGGTAGTTAGTCCATCAAAATTATAATCACATTTGTATTTAGATTTACATAATTCTAATTGATAATCAATTCATAAGAATTAACAACATGAAAAGATCAAATTCATTTCATTCATCATTCAAAAACTGATATTTAAATTCCACATTCACATGGATGCATACCAAAATAATCATTTCATGGAAACCATATCTATTCCAAATTTCATAAGAAAATGAAATCTTTAAATGCATCATCCAATATCAAAAATTAAATAATTAAAATATGACGTAATTAATTGTTCCAAAAACAAGGTGTAACAATATAGCCACATGTGTGTCCTTTGGCTGCAATGGTGTACTATATGGTTGTAATTGTATCTTTTGCAATTCTAAGACTTTTGTCACCTATAATGAATGTTAGATATTTGGACTAGGTGGTGTCATAGGCACCTTTGGGGCCTTATCCTAAGGAGGTTAAATTTTGAGATTTCCTCGATGATGATCAAGCCCCACAAAACATTTGAAAGAGTTTGATAAGGAATCCTTCAGAAATGTGAAGAATTTTTATGTGGTTGTGTGTAGATACAAGTGTTGTGCCCAGTGTTGCTCACTATATTATTCTATTATTTTCATGTGTGTATCTCTCACATTTCTAGTTATCATCTTTATGTAATAATCTTCCCTTTAATAACTAGTTTATGTGACCATTTATGGTTGTTTGCATGTAGAAAAGGATAGGGATGCAAACTAGAGTCAAAAGGCAAGAGTTGGAATTAGAAAAATTAACTTTTAAACATTGTGGACATGATCATGTGCGGTCCTATCTAAAGGGTAGAACTACAAGTACAATGATGTCTATGGTACTCAAATGATTTAGGTTGTGTAGACCCCTAAAATTATCTCATGCAATTTCTATTGTTACCTGTCTCATCACCTAACTATTCCTCTAAAATTAATTAAATAAATCCTATCTATTTAATTAATTATTCTAATGTGTCTACCAACATTAATTAATTTTTAATTATTTAATTAATAAATTAACTATTCTTTCAACATTAATTAAATAAATCAATACAATTTAATTAATTAATCAATCAATCCTCTATATTCCAACCTTAATTAAATAAATCCATTTATTTAATTAAGTTAATTACTCCTAGTCCAAAAAATAAATAAATAAGACTTATTTATTTATTTAATTCCTATTTTTCCTTCCAATCATTAGTTGACTCTCAATCAAAATTAGTTAACTAATTAATTAATTTAGTTGAGGGAGATAGAGATAAAGAGAAATAGAGAGCTAGAGAGAGAGAGAGAGAGAGAGATCTCAAAGAAAGGAAGTGTGTGATAAATAGAAGGGGGGAAGGAGACAAAGACAGAGAAATAAAGAGAAATAGAGAGCTAGAGAGGGAGATAGAGATATATATAGAGAGGTAGAGACCTAGAGAGATAAAGAGGGAGAGAGGTACAAAGAGAGCAAAAGAGAGTTAGAGAGACAGAGATAGGAAGAGAGGAAGAGAGAAAGAGATAGAGCAAAAGAGAGAGGTAGAGAGACAAAGAAAAAGAGAAGAGAGAGAAATATAGGGGGAGAGAGAGAGAGAGAGAGAGAGAGAGAGAGAGAGAGAGAGAGAGAGAGAGAGAGAGAGAGAGAGAGAGAGAGAGAGAGAGAGAGAGAGAGAGAGAGAGAGAGAGAGAGAGAGAGAGAGAGAGAGAGAGAGAGAGAGAGAGAGAGAGAGGTGAAACTTTGAGTTGTGGAAATTTAAAACCTAAAGATCTTTTAGTTGAGAGAGAGAGAGATGAATGGATCATAATAATTGTTGCACTTAATTTTCTACCATCAGCAATGGATCAAGATGAATGGGACAAGTTGGATAAAAGAGATAGATCTACTATTAGGTTGTTTCTTTGTAATTCAGTCTTGATGAATCTTTTAGTTAAAAATATTGCTAAGAGTTTATGAGATAAAATTATTGCATTATATCAAACTAAGTGTGTAAATAAGTTGTTTTTGAAAAGAAATTTATATTCTTTAAAGATGCATGAAGGAGACTTTGTAACCAAACATTTAAATGCTTTTCATGTAGTAGTGAGTCAACTGGCTTCTATAGATGTAAAAATGGAAGAAAAGGGAAAATGTATCACTTTGATTTGTTCATTATAGGATACCATCTTTCTATTTTGAAGCCTATTTATCTAAAGAGGATCAATATCCTTTCTTTGTTCTTTAGAACTAGGGGTGCAAAAGTTTCTTTGCATTGTTTGGGTATAACACTCAATTATGTTGTATCTGCAAAAATTTGTAAACAAAACAAGCTTATTCTCAAAAGATGGGTGGAAAAAACACATCAAAAAGGTAAATTGATTGAGATAGAGAATGTGTAAAATTTAACAAAAGAAAGACTTGATGAAATGATTAATTCAATTGGAGGTTTTGATCTGATAATAGGTGGAAGGCCCTATAATAATCTGACAAGCAACAATAGGAACACAAGGAATTGGCTAGAGGGGAAGCATTCCTCTATTTTCTATGAATTTTCACAGATTGTGAATTATGTAAGACATGCAATGCATTCAAGTGTAACTTGACAGAATAATGTAATTTTCATTTTGTATTAGTTTGGACTTCAACATATTATAAATTCATTATTTTTCATAGACAAGTTCTTGTCCAGATTGAAGAGGCTACCAAAAACAAGTATTGAAAATTGTGGACATTGTTATTATTTTGAATCTATGTAGCAAATTCGTTTGCACAATCAACATGGGACTAATTGCACGTATGTATGTTACCAATTGTAGACCCATATGGTATTCTGGTAATGAATTCTTTATTTTGTATTTGTTTGCACTTAAATAGATTAGTAATTTCTTATTTTCCAGTCATGTTCCCCCAAATTGAAGAGGTTCGAAAAAACAAGTATTGAAAATTATGGACATTATTTTAATTATGTGGAGCAAATTTGTTTTCACAATTACCATGGGACTAATTGTAGGATTGGATGTTTCTAATTACAATCCTATGGTTATTAGTTTGATTAGTCGTGCTAACCAAGGTTTCCTTTGGCAAGGATTGAATTAAAGCCTAGAGGATGTGCAGAAAATCAAATTTCATAAAAGAAAGCACTTAGATTTAGAAAGAGTTTACTATGAAACCCATTAGAAGAAACCGTTTCAGAAGATAAAGCTCAAAAAAAGTATGTCTTCCAAAGGTTTGTCTATACAAAATAAAGATATAATTTTTTTATTACCACACCATGTTAAAGGATTGGTTGGATTTGGAGTTCTAGATCACCTTATGGGTCAGTAGTGGAAGACTAAAAAGTTTGACCAAGGTCCACCATACTTTTACTTTGAATATGTCTATAGTATGCCAAAGGGTGCATGGGCAAATCATATCCTTATTTATGTATGATATTGAACTAAAATTTGTGGATTCAAAGTACATTTCAATTTCAAGTAGAAAACATGGCTACGTGTATAACCTTCCTATGAATAATTATTTTCATGTATTTAACCTTTACCACCCATGACAATTGAAGAAACATTTCCTAAAACACAAAATCATTGGCCATCATGGGCTTACAAAACTAATCTTAATTGCATAGACATAGTGGAAAAAAGCGTTCCATTGTGTGATAGACTTGGGGCTATAGTCAAGCATTCCAATGGAAAACCCTAGATTAAAGATCAAGCTATAGTACTTTTACAATGTAAAAATTGGAGCTAGGTATGGGTTAGTCCAAATCATCTACCTTCACTGGAGCCTCATGAAATGGTACTTTTACAAAATAAAGAAAGAGGAATATAAAAAGAGAGATAGAGTGGGACAAAGAGATATAGATAAGAGATGTAAAGGGAAAGAGAGATAAAGAAAAGAGAGAGTGACTTTTAATTAGTTATTTCATGTCAATGATCCAAACATGACGTGTCCATTAGGAACTACACTTAGGGAAACACGTCATTTGCTTAAGGACCTAATAATTCACCTCTAAGACCTCTTTAGTATACCCATTGCACACTAAAGTGTAGCTATCTCTAACAATAGCAACATCCCGTCTCTAAGCTTCATTGAGTCATAAATGGCATGACCAATACAATTGGAAACTAATAGGTTGTCGTTAAGACCTAACACTTTAGTTGAAAATGTATCGGTTTTGTCGACCGGGTAGTGTCCAAGGTTGTATGCAATAGGAGATTGGTTTGGACATCTCAACTTAGTAATGATTTTCTAGATTTTTAGGAAAGCTTTGACAACATAAACTTAAACTATAAAGCATAAAAACTTAGTCTACAAAGCATTTGAACTTAACCTACAAAGCATATGAACTTAATCTACAAAGCACATGAACTTTAAACTATGAATTTGAAAGATATGTTCTAATCTAAGAAAGCATGAAACTTTTCAAATCCAAATTTGCACTATCAATTAATATTGAACTTCTAAACTAAACAGAAGCTCCAGAATTCCTCTTTATAGAAAGCAGCTCCAGAACTCTGAAAATTACAAGACAACACATAGAACTCCAAAAATTATAACTGAAGATTTCATTATGCTAAAAACAATTGAACACAATACCCTGCAGGTTAACATTAACATCATTCTACCATATCACCATGAAACAGATAGTTATAATACTCACAACAATCACATAATAGAACATAAACAACCCATTCATAAAACATCAAAATACTTATCTATCCCTAGTTCCTTCGAGTGGCCAGCTCTTCGAAGATCTTTTATTGATTCAAATCACATTCACCATTAACAACTCAAATTCCAGTTCACATACCATTACACATTACTCAATAACACTATTTTGACGCAGAGCAAAATCTGATTCTATTCATTCATAGCATGATTATTTGAAAAGTAACAAGATAATCTATATCACTACCAAAATCCTAGATATTAGGACGACTCATCAATGCCACTGAAAAAGTCTTCAACAAGATAAAACAAAATTTAACTGAACTAGTTGTTTTTAAATACAATATAACAAAGGCTCTGAGTGGAGCTAATAAATGTCTTGAGTGCTTTTAAAATAACAGAAAGGATGGATAACTGCTAAGTGGTCGGATGGTAGTGAAAGACTAAAGTCCTTAATCATGTATCTCCTAAAATTCTGGCGCCCTAGACTTACGGCGCTGCTGATTCTAGTCTGCATTCATGTCTATTCCTCCCACTTCGTCATACTCAAAAACCTGTAAAAAACACACTGATCTTTCCACAAAATCATATCAACATTAGTGACGAAATCTAGTCAATTCAAGAACAAAGATTTGTACAACATTCTCTCAAAATAAACAATTATTACATATAAGATTAATATATTGGCATGGTTCAAGGTAGTTTGGTGGCACAAAAGGGTCATGAGGTTGATGATAAAAATGAGGTTATTTTTACCTCATCACTCTCCCCCCTTTAAGGTTGACCAGGTCCTCCTGCTCTTTGTTGTGAGTGGCTCCTCTATCTCTCTGCTTCTCTTTTTTTGTTGAGTTCATCAAATAGTGCACTAAGGTCATATATGTCCCCTGCTTCAGGATCTTGATGATCAAGATACTTAAGAAAAACCTTATGCAATTTCACTCTCATTTTCCATTCCTAAAGATCTCTAGGGGCTTGTTCTGAAGTAACCAAGACAACAGGTGGAGGCTGAATAATCAAAGGAGGTTTGTACCTCATGTATATCCATTTAGTCTTAATCTGCTATAATATTTTTGTCAAGGCTTCTGCCCTCCTATATGACCACCTGAGGTTAGTTGGAGAGATCATTTCTCTTCTTTTTAGGTACATTGGCAGTGGGGTATACCGTTCTTCACATGCACTCTATGCCCTGTCTATTAAGTTTGGCCCATTTATTTTGAAATCTTCAAAACAAATTCATAAACTTTCATTATATTTTTCTTGCATGGCCTCATACTTCTTAATTCTTCTAAAATGGGTTTTGAAAGCAAAGGTTTTGTGATATGGGTGCCTCATGAGGAGTTTTATTGTCCTCTCTGCTTGTAGATACTCCCTGGTTCTATCCTGCCAATTAAGCTGATT
The DNA here is from genome assembly GCA_027924645.1 of Cunninghamia lanceolata. NCBI lineage: Eukaryota > Viridiplantae > Streptophyta > Pinopsida > Cupressales > Cupressaceae > Cunninghamia > Cunninghamia lanceolata. Next base: position 6,204,616 of record BSBN01000635.1, on the reverse strand, counting down.
CTGCAAGTTAGACAAAAAGGCTTTGAGCTTGACCTCTCCTACAAAGAGGTTGATAAAGAAATCATTATGTTTTTCCAAAAGGAGATTATGCACAAAGAATTCACATAGCAGATTTTGTTGAGTAGGGGGTGACATTTTAAATGTTTCTAAGAATTGCTTGTCATCCGGGTCATAAGGTAGATTACAAGAGATTTTGAGGAGCTTCCATCTTAAAACTTGCTCATTGAGGAACATTGAATATAGTCTGGATGGTTTCCTACAAGCCAATAATAACTCTCCTATTTTGCATGCTTCTATTTTTGCTTGGTACAACCTATCATAGGATTCTTTCAACAATACTAACTCCTTCTTAAGCCTAGCATTCTCTATTCTAGCCTATCTCAAAAAGTTAACACCTTTCCATCCACTTCCTTAGTAGGGGAGGAATGTGCACCTAGAACCATTTCATTTTTGTTGGTTCAGTTTGTATATCCTTAGATTCCATGACTGGTTTGGTATTCATTTCTTGCAATTCTTATTCTAGTTCCATTGCTTGGCTAAGGGCTCCATTAAGCTCTTGTTTATGTTTTGCTTGTCTTTCCACAAAAGCTTGAAGAAACACTACAAAATTATCAGTCAATTTCTTTATTTATACATCCTTATTAGATATGACTGCTAAGTGTTATTGGTTCTTCTCCCTAGACTGTTTTAATTGGGACTGCAAGTTTTCAATAAGTTCATCTTTCTGTTTTAGTTAAATAGCTTCCAAATCTCTTACCTTTTGATCCCTTTGTTGTATCAGTTCTTTCTTTTCATCAATGTTCTGCTTCTATACACAAATTTGCTCATCATTATGTTGTACCTTATCCTTTAACTGTATAACCTCTTCTCTCAACCTAGTTAACTCAATTTCCATCTGACTGTGTTTTTCATTTTCTACATTTGTTGAAAGAGGTGGCTCAAAAATCTCTATACTCTAGTCAAATATATTCTCTTCATTAACTTCCCTTTCATGGCTTTGCTCTGTTTCATCTAGATTATTTGCTGGAGGTGGCTATTCATCTAGCAAAACTGTTTCAGGCTCATTTTCATCTATATTTCCTGTTGGAGATTGTTGTTCAATCATTAAGATTATTTCCACCGGATCTTGTTTTTGTTCCCTTGTTCCTTCTACATTTGCATCAGCTAGGTTCTATTTCTTGGCTTCCTCCTGTTCTTTTTCAGCTGGGTCAGTTTCTTTTTTAGATTCTTGACTATCATTTTTCCTCAGGGTTTCATTTATATTTGGTTGTCTGTCCTACCTCTTTCTTTTCGGAATAGGTGGATGCTCAAATGTAGTAGAACAACTTATGTCCGCAACTAGCTTTTTACTTCTCCTTGGAGGAGGGGGTATCTAATTTTTCTTTAGGCTGTTGTTTCCTTGCCCTAGGTAGGCTAGTTTCCTGTTCATTTCTAGAATTAATAAATTCTACATCTTCTCATTTTTTCGGAGTCTTTGAAACATTGTATGTCCTAGGAGGATCATTAGTTTCTGAAGGGTTTGGCGCATATTCTGGCACCTCACCTTCGAGAGTCTCTCTTTTTTGCCAGGGTTAAGGATAAGGCTCCCTAGGGTTTTCTATGGCCATACCCAAATATTCCCCCCTCTCAAAGTGTTCTGCAGATGCCTGTATTTCAACTTTCCCAAGGAATTTATGCCACCTCTTGTCTATTTTTCTTTTCTTTAGCAGTTGATGTTTGCAAATTAATGTGATTAGGCCATGGTGCTTCAAAGGTCCCGACCCAACCTTATACCTTTCTATCATATGAATGATGGAATTATACAAGAAAGCAGGGAGGTTGATTCTAAGTTCAGGTTTCTTAGCGTTGTGGTGCAAATGAATAAGCAGGCAAAAGGGAGGCCCTACAATGGTGGCACATTGGCTGTCACCTGTAAAATATTTGATAATCCATGTGACTACAGTTTTCCAAGGCTCTGCAATAGACATCCTCTGAATACCCTTGTTTTGATCCCTAGGACCTGTGACTAGCTGGGGTTGAGGTTCCCGTTCTCTTAAAAAGAGTTCTAGCATTTTCTGATAAGGAATATTTGTTGATTCCGCTAAGTTTATCCCTTCATTTTTAATACCAGAAAGATCAAAAATTATTTGGGCACTCACCTTGAATTTTCATCCTCACACTATGGAATGCCCGTCTAAAAAATTCTTGACAAATTCCTTGACCAACTCCAAATTGTACCCCTCAAATTTCTTAACAAACTCCAACCACCCTGCCTTTTGAAATAGTTCTGAAATGTTCTGTAGGGCCAAAAGATTCTCTAGAGAATTAGGTTCTGATTTCTGCCTCCATGTTAATTCCTCTGATAATTCTTACTAAATTCCTCACTAAACTGTTATGACTACCAGGGTGACCAACTGTTTAAGCTTACTAAATTGAATGACCAAGTGTAATGAAAACCAAACTCACAGCTAATTGTAATTGCGTTAAAAATAATAGAGTGAGATGAAGGTGATATGACATCTTTCAACTTAGCATGCCAACCTAGACCTTTTACTCATTATTACCTTGTATGATGTGGAGTTAGTGTGTTGTGATTTCCTCCAGTCGAAGTACAGTTCCCACAGATTTCTAATTTTGGGAAAAGGGGTAAAAGTGTGTCAATTTATTAAATCATATTTATAATCTATTTCTTAATTAAGAAAGAACTTGTATGTACCTTAGTCCCTAAATTGATTTGAATTCGCTTCACCTTTGCTGACGTAATGGTCACATTATGATTTTTCAAATCATTAATGTGAAGCTTTTGATGGGATGGCAATTGTTTTTTGGCGGATTTATTAATGAGGTTGATGGCGTGGCTAGAGTGTTTAATTATTATGACTTTTAAGTGGTCATAATAATTATTACTTATTATGGTAGAAGGTGGTAGCATAAGGAATTCATTTTAATGAATGCTTTGGTACATAAGAGTTGGATGGCAAAAATGATATGAATAGGTATGTTTTGAAAATTTCAAAGTATTTGCAAAGGGCTAACAAGTTTTGGAGCATCGGAATGGAATGCTATCGAAACAAACATAACAGAAACAAGGAGATGAAGTTCCAGAGTACTGGAGAGAGATACTACCAGAATAAGGGCATAAAGTTCCGGAGCATCGCTGGGAGGTGCCGCCAGAATGCACGAACAAAGTTCCGGAGCATCATTGGAAGATGCCGCCGGAATGTAGGAACAAAGTTCTAGAGCATCGTTGAAAGATATTACTAGAACGTAGGAACAAAGTTTCGGAGCATCGCTAGAAGATGCTGCCGGAATGCACAAACAAAGCTCTAGAGCATCGCTGAAAGATGCCGCCAAAATGCAGGAACAAAGTTTCAGAGCATCGTTGGAAGATGCCTCCTGAATGTAGTAACAAAGTTTTGGAGCATTGTTGGAAGATGTCGCCAGAACGCAGGAACAAAGTTCTAGAGCATCATTGGAAGATGCCGCTGGAACGCAAGAACAAAGTTCCAGAGCATCGTTGGAAGATGCCACCGGAACGCAGGAACAAAGTTTCAGAGCATCACTGAAAGATGTCATCAGAACGCAAGAACAAAGTTTCAGAGCATCACTGGAAGATGCCACCAGAACACAGGAACAAGAATGAAGTTCTAGAGCATCAGTGAAGATGCTACCGAAACTTAGCATGAACAAAAATGAAGTTCTGGAGCATTGGTGGAGGATGCTACTGAAACTTAGCACGAATAGGAACAAAGTTTCGGAGCATCGGTGGTGGATAGAAACTTAGCACGAATAGGGACAAAGTTCTGGAACATCGGTAGAGGATGCTACCGAAACTTAGCATGATCTTGAGGTAAAATTCCTGCAAAACAATACTAAAATTTAGACAATTAACATAGATAAGTACACAACAATTTAGACAAATACTCAAGAATTTTTACAACACACTTTTTCATTCATCATTTTTTTAATATTATTATTTATTTATTATTTTATGTATATTTTGCCAAGGCAGAGTTGATACATTAGTTCTCTCCTTGCATCTCTACCATCTTTGTAAATTCCTCTTTGTTTATAGGTTTGTGGTAAATCCACAATCTATGACCGTTGATTAGAAGTGTTCGAGTGTCACCATCTATGGGTTTAAGTTGCACTGCTCCATTTGGAAACACTTCAAAAATTTCATATGGTCCCAACCAATGAGTCTGAAGTTTACCTTTTTGATCTTTATATCTAGAGTCAAATAGCAATACCCAATCACTGTTGTGGAATTCCCTTTCCTTTATATGCTTGTCATTCCAAGCCTTTAACTAATGTTGAACTAGCTCGGTCCGGTGAATGGCTTTCAAGCAAAGTTTACCCAGTTCACTAAGTTGTAAGACTCGTTCAACCTAGGCTCGATCAAGGTCTAAACCTACTTCCATTGTTGTCCTCAGTGTTTGTAATTCAAATTCAATGGGTAGAAGAGGTTTCTTTCCGAAAACTAATTCATAGGGAGTAAGACCGGTGGTCGATTTCCACATGGTATTATAAGGCCAAACTGCCTCATGCAGTTTCTGAGCCCAATCTTTCCTTCCTAATGAAATTATTTTTATCAGGATGTTCTCAAGTTCTCTATTAGTCACTTCCACCTGACCATCTGCTTGTGGGTGGTAAGGAGTTTATTTCTTATGACTTACTTGGAAATGGTCAGTGAATGCTAACAGGACTTTAGACATAAATTGTGGTCCTTGATCTGTGACAATGGATATGGGAGCTCCAAATTTGAGGAAGATTTTATTATAAAGGAAATCTGCTACTTGTTCTTCCCTAGCAACTTTCTGTGCTTGAACTTTTGCCCATTTGGTTAGGTACTTCTATGAGCCCTATGAAGTCTAGTCCCCATTTTTCAAAAGACTCAAAAATTGTTTGTGGTTGAAGAGGCATCTTGCTGGATGTTGTAGGTCTGCCTACTCATTGACATTCATCACAATGGTGAACATATTTTTTTTACGTCTTTGTGCATGGAGGGCCAATAGTATCCTGCACCAAGGATTTTATGGGAGGTCATTTTCACCAAATAATGACCTCCAAAGGGGTCATCATGGCAGGCTCTTAGTATACTATATGTTTCATTTGATCTGACACAACCGAGTAAAACCAGATTAGGTCCACTTTTGAACAGCATCCCATTGATCCATTTGAACCAGACACTTTTTCTGATGAGACGTTTCTTCTATTTTGATGTAAAATTTGGTGGAAACTTAGAGGTGGCTAAGTAGTTGGCTATGTTTGCAAACTAGGGTGTTTTATTGGAGATGGCGAATAGGTTTTCATCTAGAAATTCATCTTGAACAAGGGCACAGTCTCCATTGTCCTGTCTGATTCAGGATAAAAAGCCTGCTACTACTTTAAACTTCCCGGGCTTATCAATGATGGTTATATTGAATTCTTGGAGAAGTAATAACCATCTAATTATCCTTCAATTCACTGCAAGTTTGTTCATTAGGTACTTAATGGTTGAATGGTCTGTAAAAATGGTTACCTTGTAGCCTATAATGTAATGTCAAAATTTGTTGATTGCATGAACCACAGCGAAGAATTCTTTCTCCATAGTGGTGTAGTTCCTTTTAGTGGGAGTTAGATTCTTACTTATGAAATAGATAGCATACTTCCCTCCATTATCATCTTCCTGCCCTAGAACTGCCCCAATTGCATCATTAGAAGCATCTGCGTAAATATGGAAAGGAAGGTTCCAGTTAGGTCCTCGTAATACTGGAGCGGAAGTGAGTTTTTCTTTAATGATGTCAAATGATGTTTGACATTCCATTGTCCAAGCGAATTCTACATCCTTCTAAAGAAGGGTGAACTTAGGAGATGCAATTTTACTAAAGTTTCCTATGAACCTTCGGTAGTATCCAGCATGGCCTAAGAAACTTCTGACATCAGTTTGGTTTTTCGGGGTCTCTAGCTATTGTATCACTTCAATTTTTTTAGGAACTACCTTTATCCCCTCAGCTGAGATGTGGTGTCCTAGCACTATCCTTTGTTCTACCATTATTAAACACTTCTCATGGCTCAGGGATAACTGATGGTCTTCAGATCATTGCAATACGTTGTCTAAGTTTTTAAGTGCTTCATCAAAAGTGGAGCCATATACAGTGAAGTCATCCATGTAGACTTCTACACAATCATTTACAATTTTAGCAAAGATTGCCAAAACAACCCTCTGAAATGTTGCAGGGGCATTACATAATCCAAAGGAAAGGACTCGATATGTGAATATTCCCAAGGATAGGTAAAAGTTGTTTTGTCCTGGTCTTCTGTTGTTGCTCGTATTTGATTATATCCATTGAACCCATCCAGAAATGAGAAATACTTTCTTCCTGCTAAGTTATCCAAGACTTGGTCTATGAAGGGTAATGGAAAAGAGTCTCTATAGGTTGCTTTATTGAGTTTTCTATAATCTACACACACTCTCCATTTCCCATTTTTCTTTGGAACAACCACCAAAGGTGAGACCCGCTTACTGTTAGAGATAGGATAGATTAATCCCACTTGTAGGAGTTTTTCAATTTCTGTTTTGACAATATCTCTGAGAGCAGGTTTAAGTCTACATTGTGGATGAGGAACTGGTCTAACACCTTCAGTATAGATGTGATGAGTATAGACACTAGTATGTATTCCTCTCATATCTATGTAGTCCCAAGCAAAACCTTTGGATCTATTCACCAATACATCAAATAGCTTGAGCTCATCTATTTTGTTAACCGACTATTGATGTTCAGAGCTTTTCTTGGTAATAACATGATAGTTTTGGTTCTTGGGTGGTTGGAGATGACAGTGTGAACTTCTCTCATTAATGTGTTGAGCAGACAGCTATGCGGTATGATTTTCTGGTTGATGTCGTAGGATGTATGGTTGATGTCGTAGGTGTGCTCGATAACATTAGTTTGGGTCCTGTGTCCTAATATTTCCTCAACTTCCAAGAGTTCTTCATCATTCAAATCTTGGTGATACTTCGCATGTCATTTTTGAGTTCATTTTCTAGTTCTTCCCCATGTTATTTAATGACTACCATCGCGAGTAAGGCCAAATTTTCCTGTATGCCAGGGCAATTTGATTCATCAATCCAAACTTGCTTGTTGACAGCAAGTTGAGCAGGAGAATACATGGACAAATGTTTGTTGTTAAGGCCATTTGAAATTGTCATTCCTCCTGCCCTGTAGTCAATTTTGGTAGCAACAATTGCCAACTAAGGTCTTCCTAATATCAAGGGATAACTATCCTTGGGGGTGTGTGACTGAATCACCTGGAAGTCCACTAGATATTCCCAATTGTCAACTCTGATAGGGACATTCTCTAGGATATTTTTGGGAACAAATATAGACCGGTTTGCCATCTGTAATATGGTTGTTGTGGGGCGTAAATATGTGAGCCCCAGTTTTTCCATGACGTCCACAGTCATGGCGTTAATTGTTGCCCCTAAGTCTACTAGTGCATCGGGTATTTCTACGTCATTGATTATTACCGTTATGACTGGGCTGCTTGGGTCACCATATTTTGGGAGAGAGATTTCTCCAGCTAGGAGGTCAGCCAAGTATCCATTGATTTGCACTGTGTTGATTTTCTTCTTCTCCCTCCCTGGTGTTTTTATGCACAACTGTTTAACCAACTGGTTGAGTTTAGGGATCTCTTTGATTTCTTGTAATAATGGTATCTCAATGTGAAGTCATTTAATTTCCTTTATTAAAGTGGTTTCAGTTGGCAAGGTTATTTTCAGAGGCCTTTTCGAGGAGGTCTCCTTAAGGTGCTTTAGAAAAGGTGCTTGAGTTCTCTTCTTTGAGTTGGGGTTGTTCTCTGGAAGACCTGGTGAATGTTTATTGACAGTTTTTTCTAGTGGTAAATTCAAAGATTTATATAGAGGTCATTGAGAAGATGACAAGGGCACTTCATAGGAATATTCCTGGGATTTATCAAGCGTATCTTTGTTACTTCCTGCAGTTTTCTTTGAAGGTATAGGAGTCATTTTTGTTCCCTTAGTGGCCTTCTCATTTTGGTCGTCTAGGATTTCAACAATGGTAGGCTGTTGGAGCATTTTTCCTGACCTTAACTGTAAGTTCCCACAATAAATAACATTAACCCCAGCCATGTTTTCTTGCTCAATGGAGTGCACTGGTGCAGTTTAATGGTTATTCTTTGGATTAGCAATAGGTTGTGCTGGTAGATGGGGTTGATTGACTTGCTCATTTTGTTGAGTATTTTAGGGAGCTGGTAGGAGATTCTGTTGTGGGTTTGGCATTCGCCGTGGACCATGATAGAATTGGTTTTAAGGTTGATTCCATTGTGGGGCAGGATTTTGAGGGTACCATTGTAGTTGAGTTTAATTTGCCCATTGAGGATTTTCCTAGGATTAGTTTTCCCACTTAGGGTGTCCCCAAGGATAAGGTCCCCAATTAGGCGGTGCTGGAGGCTAAGGTGCCGCCCACTGATTGTTATTCCAATTAGTTTGAGGGCGCCAAGATGAGTTTGAGTTTTGAACATAGGAGAAATTCCCTCCTAGTCTCTGGCCCACATAATTGACTTCTTCCTTTGTGTGAGATGATTTCTTCTTTTAGTTTTTAATTCCATTGAGTATCTCACATTGGTCGGTGGCATGATTTTTCTCGCAAATTTGACAACTATCAGCTTTATCTAGAGGACACTCCCTAAGCAAATGTTTATTTTGACATCTGGGACAGTAGATGGATAAGGTTTCAGGATTGTGTGTCTTGGCCTGTATTCCATCCAGGGTGGTGTTCAACTAAAAAAGGATATTAGTTTTTAGATTTACTATTTCCTCTCGCAATTTGCCAATTTCATTTGATCCTCTCAATAGGCTAGACTTACGAATTCCTCCATGAGTTTGAAAGAAATTTATGTACAACTCAGAGATGTCTCCCAGGTCAAGTTGGGACATGTCTCCTTTCCCCATCAAGTCTAAGCTTCTCTGGGCATCCTCATCAAGACCCTTGAGGAATATAGTCTTCAGGATTCTAGGGCTCATTGTCTCTTCTCCACATCGCTTTACTAGAAAGATGAACCTATCCATGAAGTCTTCTAGGATTTCATCCTCTTTTTGTCTTAGTTTGAACAATTCTTCCTTCTTATTGCTGATCCTACAGTAGCTCTGATATTTGTCCAAAAAGACGGTTTCCATATCATCCCAAGTGGTGATTGACCCTGAAACCAACCCCATAAACCATCTCATTGCAGAGTCTCTCAAGGTAGAGGGAAACAATTTTAGTTTCTGGTTATCTGTTATGTAGTCATATGTCTGACACAAAACTTTGAATTTGAAAAGGAACTGGTATGGGTCCTCAGAAGACAAACCTCTAAAGGTTGGTAGGATAGAAGGTGAAATATTTTTCATTGGTGAGTCTTCCTCTGGATTGAGAGCAATAGGATAGGTAAATGTTTGGGCTACTCTCTTGGGATTGGGGTTATCATCTTGATTGTTTCCATGTATCCTTTTATTGTGGTGATTGAAAGGGTCATTTTCGTTATCAGCCATTGTATTGAAAGGAATGTCTTCTTCCCTAAACGTTTGTTGTGGTGACTGAGTATCTGAGGTATGTTGGGAAGTCTCAGGTTGATCCTTATTGATCAATTAGTATTGAAAAAGTTCTTCAGCTAAGACTTCTACCTCTCTAGATTCAGTTGGGACTACTTTTTGGGGTTTTTTTGCTATGAATCTTCCGTGTGGACCTCGTTTCCTGACCATGCAGAAAAAGAAGTTTGATGACTATTTTTGTTTTTACTAACAAGAGGTATCCAAATGTACTCCTAATAAAACTATAAAGGGTCCTCGGCAGCAGTGCCAAAAAGTGACAGGTTGTCATTAAGACCTAATACTTTAGTTGAAAATGCATCAGTTTTGTCGACCGGTAGTGTCCAAGGCTATATGCAATAGGAGATTGGTTTGGACATCTCAATTTAGTAATGATTTTCTAGATTTTTAGGAAAGCTTTGACAACATAAACTTAAACTATAAATCATTAAAACTTAGTCTACAAAGCATTTGAACTTAACCTACAAAGCATATGAACTTAATCTAAAAAGCACATGAACTTTAAACTATGAATTTGAAAGAAACGTTCTAATCTAAGAAAGTAGGAAACTTTTCAAATCCAAATTTGCACTATCAATTAATATTGAACTTCTAAACTAAACGAAAGCTCTAGAATTCCTCTTTATAGAAAATAGCTCTAGAACTCTGGAAATTACAAGACAACACACATAACTCTAGAAATTATAACTGAAGGTTTCACTATGCTGAAAACAATTGAACACAATACCCTGCAGGTTAACATTAATATCATTCTACCATATCACCATGAAACAGAAAGTTATAATAGACTCACAAAAATCACATAATAGAACATAAACAACACATTCGCAAAACATCAAAATACTTATCTATCACTAGTTCCTTCAAGTGTCCAGCTCTCCAGAGATCTTTTATTAATTCAAATCACATTCACCATTAATAGCTCAAATTTCAGTTTGCATACCATTACACATTACTCAATAACACTATTTTGACGCAGAGCAAAATCTGATTCTATTCATTCATAGCATGATTGCTTGAAAAGTAACAAGATAATCTATATCACTACCAAAATCCTAGATACTAGGGCAGCTCATCAATGCCATTGAAAAAGTCTTCAACAAGATAAAATAAATTTTAACTGAACTAGTTGTTTTTAAATACAATATAACAAAGGCTTTGAATGGAGCTATTGAATGTCTTGAGTGCTTTTAAAATAATAGTAAGGATGGATAACTGCTAAGTGGTCAGATGATAGTGAAAGACTGAAGTCCTTAATCATGTATCTCCTAAAATTTTGGCGCCCTAGTCTTACAACGCTGCTGACTCTAGTCTACATTCATGTTTATTCCTCTCACTTCATCATACTCAAAAACCTATAGCAAACACACATATCTTTCCATAAAATCATGTCAACATTAGTGACGAAATCTAGTCAATTCAAAAACAAAGATTTGTACAACATTCTCTCAAAATAAACAATTATTGCATATAAAATTAATAAATTGGCATGGTTCAAGGTAGTTTGGTGGCACAAAAAGGGTCATGAGGTTGATGATAAAAATGAGGTTATTTTTACCTCATCAGAAACAATGTCACTTATTGAAGTGGCTCAAATTTGGACATTTGCAGCATCTTGAAAGTCCAACAACTAGAAAGAATGCTTAACACTAGCTATTGATCAAGTCTCTCATCGTTTCACCACCATCCCAACAGTGGATGATCAATGTTTTTAAGCATTCTGTTGGAGTGAACTGCTACTATACCAACCATTCAGAAACATTCACAATGATATTGGTTCATTAGAGCAAGATATTACAGCCCATTGGGGAAGAATTTCAAACAACTACCATCCATGGAATTTGCACTGTACATCTCTAGATCCATTGACAAACACTAGTGATGAAACTCCTTCTGACTAGGGACATGTAATGCAAGAAGATAGTCCTAATGAATGGCAAGTCTTGTCAAGTCTATACCTAGGCCTACCATTTCAATTAAATGGGCTCAACATGCTTGGGAAATAAAAAGAGGACCGATTAAGGGCACTATCACTTGCAAATAATTGACCAAACCCATTACTATTCAAAAACAACTTTACTTGCATGCATGTCAACATATTTAATTTATTCCATTTCTTTTCTGATGTAGGACAACAACACATATCACTACATTCTTTCAATGTTCAAATGATGGATGGACAACCATTCACCAACAACAAAACTGTATGCTCTCTTCTCAAGAAATTTCAATGTTCAATGTGCAATTATAAAGTTACTTTTATTTACATTCTATCTGGGCATACCCATTGCACACTAAGATGCGATTGCTAGATTAATTTTTGTATTATACATATAATAAAAAAGTTGCCACAAAATAAATAAAAATTAAAAAAACCAAGCAAGTTGTGGCTGCATATTAAAAAAAAAAAAATTCACAACAACATTTGCTACCACTTCTTTAATTTTTTTATTGTCTATTGTTGCTAATATAAATGATACTATTGCATATAAAAATATAAAAAATAAAAAGTTGCAATTACTCTTTTAATTTTTTATATTAATATATATACACAAATACATTAATATATATTTATTCATTTATTTTATTTTATAATAACATATATAAAAATTAAAAAGTGGCAATTACTATTTATTTAATTTTTTATATTAATATATATACATACATATTATTTATTCATTTATTTTATTTTATATATTTATTTTTATAATAAACATAAATTAAAATTAAAAATTACTATTTTTAAATCTTTTATATTAATATATATACACATACATTAATATATAAATAGATTATTTATTTATCTTATTTTATAATAAACTAAAGTTGGAGAATACTTTAGTTTTTTTATTTTATTTTTACTTTTTACTTTTTGTTTCTATTATAATTATTATAAATAAATTAATTAAAAAATAAATTAAAGAATAAAATTTTAAATATTTTAATATTATTTAACTCACATTAAGTAAACTTGCAACATTGTTAAAACATATTATTTTTTAGAAAGTAAAAGAAAGCCTCTTTTGACAAAATAAAGAATCTTTTATTTTTTAAAAAGTGATTAAATATTTAATCATTAGAAAGTTGTCTTTATTATATTGCTTAATATTATAAGTTTTTATCAATAATAAATATATATATATATATATATATATATATATTTGAGTAAGCATTGCCGAGGGAGCAGCTCCCGTTAAAATAAAGATCCAAAATTGATTAAATGCAAGCCCTTTCCACAAGGGGTGCAACAAAGAACAACACAAAGATGTGCTGTTAGACAAACCCTATTCTAAAAGACACAAACTTTGCATCCAAAAGGACATCTGCTATGATCTAGAAGGCCCCAAAACAGAGATGTGTCCCATTTGACCACTATTTTTCTTTTCACAAAAGAGCATGCCTGGAGGAACCATTTCCCATTTTTGGATGATCTTAAAACCATTTGAAGCTTTGGTTTTGATGGTGAAGATTTCCTCTGTTTCACTTCTGTCCATTCCTATTCTTCTCTAGATGGGGATTCCAGCTCATGGTTGTTTTCTGAGATTGCTTCACTATGTATGACCTCTGGATCTTCAAAGGACACCGAAGAGATCCAAAGGCTTTTAGGCTGGGTTGTTGGATTCTTCATTGAGATCAAAGAGCCCTCAAAAATACCTATATTTGCATAGCATTTATGTAGGATCCCGTGAGAAAGATCTAGTGAAGATGGTGCACAAGACTTAGAATCAACTTCATGAAGTGCTTGTGTGGGAGCCAAACTATTTTCAGTTTTGGGAGGAATGACATAATGTTGTGATTCTGCCCCCACCCACCAGGTGGGTTGATTGATAGAAGACTTAGCTCTCTCATGAGTGAACTTCTTACTACATTGGGAGGTTGAATGGTCTGTAGAAAAACATTTCCTGCATATGAAATCAATTTTTTCATAATCCACAATTTGTCTCCAATTTCTATTACCTACCTTCAAAGAAACCTCTGTAGGAAGCCCTTTGGAGAGATCCATTTCGATGCATAGGCGGGTGCATGTGGAGCTTTCGTAGTTGATTGTTTCTTTTGAAATGCTGTGGTATTTTCCCAAGCCATTGGAAATGGCCTTCAAGCAATCAATCTCCCAGAACTACCGGGGGAGATAAGGTAATCGCACCCATAGAAATGCTGATGAGAAGGTCTCAGATTGTGGGTCGAAGGAAGGGAACCAAGGCTTGGTGCAAAGGAAGTCTTCTTGAAAAAAAAATAGGGGCCAGTGTTGAGAACAAATTCCTTGTCATCCAAAGACTCAAACTCCAGAATGAAAAACCCTTTGGCACAAGGGTAGATGCTAATTTCCTCCTCCAAATATTCTTTCCATTTATCACTTATCCAGGTGTGTAGAGATCGCAGATTCGGCCAAGTTCACAAAAACCTGTAGATTAGGGCATGATCTTGAAGGTATTCCTCTCTATTATTTACAAAATTGTCCATACAGATTTCCAGAATAGAAGCCACCTGGAGAACAGGAAAGGGAGGCCTCTAGCATTTGAACTTGCAAGGAGAGTGCTCGCAATGAGAGTCATTAAAGCCTAATGCCACTTTGAAATTCAACTACTAATTTCTTGCAGGTTTCAAGGACAGATCCAGAGTGCTCCGCGCGCTAGGGTTCGAGGGCATCATTGACTCCTTCACCTCGCTGTGAACACCTGATACAACACAGGGCAGGGAAGGTGCATTTGCAGAAGCGTGAGACATACCAGCCTGCCCATTCCTAAGTTCTGGCGATATTAAATTTGCTTGTGCATGAAGTTTTTTGGTTGAAATACTCGGATGCGAAGCAAGATTTGGTGCACCCTACGCAGAAAAGCCAGGAGGAGCAGAAGGCATCACAGTGGTAGATATTTTTAATAGACCATAACATCTTATTTCTATTATTATATTAATTCTACTAATTTTGCTCGCATAAAACTACACTTCTATTATCTTCCCTCTTTCAATTTATTACCTATTATTAAGTTATTTAGTTTCACTTACCAATGCCTATAGTTTTTTTTTAACATAATTTTTATATTATAATATTTTTTTTTGCTGGTTGAATATGGTGTAAGGGTGCCAAAACCCATAAATAGAATAAAAAAATTTCAAATTAACTGAAGGCTACTCATAACTGAGGGCCAAATAACAAAAGTCTAAACTTATATTAATATATCTGCTTCATACATCCGATGTCAAAATAGTGTATAAAAACAAAATTATTATCCCTACATGTATCTTGCTTGCCCATCTTTACATGGCAGTGCAGAGTCATTTTGATATTCTCATTTTCTACTGATTTCTTTTTCTGATTAACTATTGTCCATTGATTGTCATCATCTCCATATGAATCTCTTGATGGTGCCCTATTGCTTGAAACCTCTACATTTGGAGTTGGAGAGGTCTCATTGAAATCTGATCCTATTTTATCTGTCATTAGAGCTAGTGAAAGCTCTAGGCGGAGGTGTTGTGTATTTGATTTCTGTCACTGAGAAGGCAGATGACGAGTTACTCATGCCATCTAGTTGCGAGGAGGAATAGGATTCCTGTAGTGTGTGGGCAGACGATGATGAGGTCTGTCAAGACCATTCGCCAATAGAGGTTTGGTTGGAAGAGGGTGCAGAGTGAGGAGATTGCAAGAGAGAGTGGTAGTGCATCTCTAGGATCTGCTGTTGGATGAGAGGAATGGGTCTGTGAAGCAATGTGTAGGATGGATAGCTGATTGAGCATTGTGTTGTAGTCAAATTGAGGATTTGCAGGAGTGTTGGCGTTTGGGTGTTGTCTGTGAATGTTTATGTCAGACAGAGAAAGTGAAGGAAAGGCTAGCGATATGCCTCCAAAGGGGATGACCACCGAAGTGGTCAAAAAATTTCAAGAGATGGAAGAGATGAACAAAACTAGAGTCAAGGAAGCACTCCAAGCAGAATTGAAGGCAATGAAGATAGGCAAAAGGATAGAGGAAGATTCAGATGAAGAAGAAGAGAAAGAGGAAGAAGCAGAGGAACAAGAAGAGGCAAAGATACTAGCTGAACAAAAGCAATTTCTGGAAGCCATCAAGGCAATTGGCAAGGACTCTTCAGAGGCTCGGATAGATATCCACATGTTCAGTGGAAAGATGAATGCTGATGAAGTCATGGAGTGGATTGAGGCTCTAAACAACTACTTCAAATACAAGGAAGTTCCTGACAGTAAGAAAGTTAAGTTTGCAAAAACTAAACTCAAAGGTGCTGCCCTTACATGGTGGAATTACACCCAAGGAGAAAGGGTAAAGAATGAGAAGAGTATGATATCTTCGTGTAGCAGAATGCTGGAGAAGATCAAGTCCCAATTCCTTCCATCTGACTACGAGGTGTAGATTTACAGGCAGATGCAAAACCTTAAGCAAAAAGATATGGATGTGGCTACTTACACTAAGGAGTTTCACATATACACTCTTCGTTGTGGGTACATGGAGGATGAAAAAACCAAAGTAGCAAGGTATTTAAATGGTCTGAGGTTCAATATTCAAGATGAGATAAGTTTATTTACCCCTGAAACTGTGGAAAAATGCTTTCAAGTAGCATTAAGAGCTGAAGAGAAGCTAAAGAGGAAAGGTGAGCAGTAGAGTAGAGGAAGAGGTGACAGAAATTTTAGAGGCAGTTTTGGAGGCAGAAGTCCTAACCAGAGACCTAGTGGTGAGTCTAACCAAGAAGAGAAAGTTGGGGACTCAAGTAGCAGAGGAGGCTACCGAGGAAGAAGGCCAAATGAAAGAGGTGGGACAAATGGATCAAACAGAGGATCCAAGTTCTCCAACATGAGATGCTATAATTGTAATCAGATAGGGCACCCGACTTATAAGTGTCCAGAGAAGGCCTCAACTTCTCATGGTAATGAGAGGAGAATGACATTGACTCAAGAGGATGCAGGGAGTGTGACATCTCCTGAAGTAAATTTGGCATCAGAAGTGGGAGAAAGTCTGATGATCAAGAGGATGTTGCTCAAACCACCAGTGAAGACTGAACCATCACAGAGGAGAGCTCTTTTCAGGATCAATTGCAAAAGAAAAGGTAAAATATGCAAGGTAGTCATAGATTCTGGTTCAACAGATATTATGGTGTCTAGGAAAATGGTGGATAAATTGAACATAGAAAGGATTCCTCATCAAACTCCTTATAGGGCATCTTGGGTAAGTGACAGTCAATCACTTTTGGTAAGTGAACAAGCATATGTTGATTTTCAGATTGGAGAATATAAGGAGAAAATTTTATGTGACATTTTGCCCATGGAGTGTTGTCACCTACTTTTAGGTAGGCCATGGCAATTTGACAGGCAAGCCTTGTATGATGGATATGCTAACACATACACCATCAAGAAGGATGGAAAGATTTTTGTGATGACACCATTGCAGGAGGATACTGAAGCAAAGAAGGCAGCCAATATCATTTTGGTGGGTAAGAAAGAGTTTGTGAAGATGCATGAAGAAGAGTCAACGACAGTTGAGGATACCTCAAGGAGTGGGGTTGCCAAAGGTCAAAGTTTGAAGATGATTTCAGTTTTGAATGATAGAGATCAGATGGTAATGTCTGAGATGGATCAGAAGAAGGTCAAAGAGCAGGCCTGTAAGCAGCCACAAGTTGATTGGAAAGAAGAGGATGCTATCATAGTAGGGGCTATTGTTTGTCCTCTAGAGCTAACAAGAGTTGGAAGGCAAACATATTCTACCATAGCAGCTGTACATGAAGCATCAAACAAGGTTTTGAATGCAGATGTTCAGTTAGAGATGACAGTAAGGAAGAATGGCGAACAAAGTATGGGTTTGGTTGCAAGCACTCATTCATGGCCAGATGTGAGTAGAGCCTACAATGCTAGGCATGAATTTTTGATTCTGTTGGTTTTCTTTCTGAATCTGCAGAGGGTTTGCCAATTCCAATGCACAGGCAGATTCAGCCAACTAATATAGGAGGTTGCGTGAGCTGCCTCCCCTTCACTTCTGGTTCTGCCACACCAAGGGGGGGTCCCTATAGCTAAAGATTTGACATTTGACTCACCCAATGACAGAAAGATTTAGCTTTACAACTACAGGCATAATACTCTCACATATGGACCAAGGTTTGAATGATAAATCACAAGGTTGGCAACTTTCTTGGACATACCTGATTGGTTATGGATGAGAGTATGCAGGGGTCCTAATCCTACTCCTACAAACTAACAGGTTGGAAATATGAAAGGATTTAAATTGATGTGTTGGATGCAAGACAAGGGGTTTTGGATCATAACTACTACACAGGAGTAGACCGGTGCCTATCTCAGGGCAGGGAGTCAACTAGACATATACAAGAGAATGGCTTGCAACTGGCATTCGAGTTTCAAGGGGTTAGGATTGGTATTTGCCTTACAAACACCACCCAAGGATAAGTATTTAACTGTCTCTACTTACAAATATCCCAGCTGACATACAACCTTCTCCATACTTAACCTAAAACAATTTAATCCACTCCTTGAATGGAAGTTAGAAGATCAAGCATGCAATACAGGAAATCTGTATCCTAGAATCTTAGAAACCCTTGGCAACCAGATTCAAAAGAAGAAAATGCATACAAAAAATGGAGACAGACAGATAAACACATGCAATGAAGCATTCTTCATACAAACATGACATGAAACTGAACATGTGTGCAATGTGCACTCAGATGCAACTCATAAACTCCAAAAGAGATAAAATAGACAGGAAATGCCTTGTCCTTCATTATTTTTCCCCCAAAAATGCCCAAGTCTTCAACAACCCAAATGAGTAACATAGTTTTCCATTTATAGCAAGACTGTGTACTCAGCAATAATTACATGGCACTTTCAAAATTTCGGCCAGATACATCGCACCAAAAATGGTGCCCAAATCACTCAATGCATCGAAGAGACAAGGAGGGAAGAGCAGGTGAACTTAGGAAGTGAGCCGCTGACTGGAGATTTTCTTCACAAATTTGGTAGTTGGTCAGTCAATCAAACTCATACCTCTGCAAATTGCCATAAATGGCAAACCTACCCACGGGATGCAGCAATGGTTCGTGCTATGAAGTTTTTCGCTTGGAATGATGCAGAAACACAGAAAACCCTTCCTTCCTCAGGCATTCAAAACAGGGCCATCGATCTCCTTCCTATCGCTAAGATCCATGGCCACAAAATGCTTTGAAAAGTCAACAAACAATTAAATCGTGCCACATAGGTGTCTCCTTGCCATCGCTGACCTTTCCCTTTCTATTTTGCCTTTTTTGCCCAATGTATATGCAAAAGCTTATACATACAATCACAAATGTACAAGGCGGACCCCAAATATTTATAAAACAAATCACAATCTCACTCAGGTCTGGCTTGTATCTCCCTTTTGCATATATCGCTATGTATATTGCATATACAAACGCAATATACAACCTGCAGATCTCAAATGACTATGAAGTACTTTGAAATTCAAATCGAGTCCGACTTGTATCTCTTTACTTGTATATTTCCTTGCATATCGCATTATACAAATGCAATATACATACTGCGGACCTCAGCCATTTATTAATCGGATTGGAGAAATTTGAAATCCGGGCCTTGTATCTTTATTCTTTTGTATATCGGCATATACAATGCCATATACATGCAAGCTGCAGACCCCACCGTTGAATGTGCCAAATTTTATTTTTAAGTCGAGTCCGGCTTGTATATCGTTCCTTTGTATGTTTGCCTTGTATATCGGCTTGCATATCGCATTATACAAAATGCAATATACAAGCAAAAACATACATTCAATCGGACCCCTGCCTTCATCAACTACATTGCATACCTGTTCGGGTTCGGCTAATGCATATTAGGAATGCATGTTCCCTTGTATGTGTGAACATACAATCACACTTGTATATGCAAACGGTGGGCCCCGTTGATTGTATCTTTTTCCCTTGCACATTTTCCTTGCATGTGCCTGATGTACATTCTGCCTTGTATATCTGCGGGCCCCACCCAATGTATCTCCCCCTTTGTATGTTGACTTTGCATGTGCATCGGCCATCGGGGAGACATTGGAGTTGGCTGCCGATGATTGTTGTTTCACCGATGAACCCTTTGTTACTGTAGCGAATGCATGTCGGCCCTCTTGTATGTTGATTTTGCACATTTCTAATGTATGTCAAACATACATTCACCTTTGTATCTATGTGGTATGCATTGCCCCTTGCATATTTCACTTGTATGCCACCAATGTATCTTTTCTTTGCATGTTTCCATTGTATCTAGCCGTTGTATATTGAATATACAACACAAAACATATATGCAACCCTACATACAAGCAGGGAATATTTTGAGAATCTGCGACATACAAACAACCATTTTTTGCACCTTTTGAAGCCGATTGAACATACAAACTGCCCTGTATGCCCGAATGTACATTTGAACTTGCATGTATATACAAATGGCCTTGTATATACAAAGACACATGCATACAACTATTTTTTGTACTTTTCAACTGCAAAGGCCGAAAGACTTAGAATTTTTTGGATTTTTTAAAGAGTGCCTGCAAATGAATGTTTGAAACCTGAACCAGCAGCAGGCACCATCATTGGTTCTGTCTGGGAATGCATGCCTCCTGCAGGCATGGTGAGAACCGTAGATCTCTGGGATGCAGACCAGTCCCTATCCATTGGGCACAGAGTCAAACACTGCACCAACCTACATCACAAATCACACTTTTTTAAAAAATTTAGTTGGCGGCCTAGGGCCACCAAAAAGGAAAAACCAGAATTTTCCTTTGTCAAACACCTGATTTTCTTTTGATTTCTTCAAATGAAGCCTGAAAACACTTAACCATCTGCAGCACTTAACTTTGCAATTGGTTGTGCTGCTGCCCATTTTTCTTTCTTCAAATCTACAGCAAGCTTCATTATCATGCATTGTCATCAGATGTAGAATGTCATCATCATATGAGTCACTGATGTTGCTTGGAAAACTAACAGACTCACATGAAACAAATGAATCCACATCAGAATTTTGCCCTTGCTCAAAAAATAAGAGCTCTTCTATATTAAACAAACAATATTTAGGCACAAGCAACATCTCATAATCATATTCATCTTTATACATATTCAGATATCCATCATCATTGGGCTCAACAACTTTATCACTAATGTCCACGTGGAATGTCTCAAAAGAAGGCATGAATAGCTTAGAATGCAGCCCTACACTAAAAACTCCATAGTCACCCCTGCAACCAACACTATCCCCATTTGTATCAGCACACACATCTGCAACATGTCCATTCACATCTGAATAGTGACCCTGATTTTCCTCTTCACCAATGCACTGATAATCAAAAGCAAAAGTTTCAACCTCTGCATCATAGAGGTGGTCATAATTTTCAAGGAATCATTCATATTCAGCATCCATATATATTTCATCATCTGAAAGGCTCCCGTATGCATCTGAATGCTGACAGTCACTAACATATTCACTGCTATCCCTTGAATTTGCATCTTCTATATTCAGAGTGAAGCTATGCATATCCACCTCATATAAATAATCATGAATAACTAGGATATGCCTATTGCTGCAAGACACAACCTCATGTATATCTTTCATTTGATCATTTGAAGGGCATTTTGTGTCTGTGTATCTTTCTTCTAGAGGCTGACAACAATCTTTGTTTCATCATTATAAGATGTGCCTACATTTTCTACAACATTTTCTTCATGTTTATGCATCACTTCATGACTGCACCCATTGTTTTGAAATATATTTCCCTCTACAAAATCATCTTTTAATGAACACACTGGGAAAGATGAAATATATTCACTTTGATAATTATTTTGAAAACTTGCAGCCATGAAACCTACTGGCATTCCATACTTCTGATTATTTTCAATATCGATAGCAAATTTGTAAGCCTGGTGAAGTGTAGTTGGTTCTTTATCTCTCAATAAATAACTCATTTTCTTATCAAATGCAACCAAATAAATTGTCAAGCACAATGCATTATTGGGTCTCATATATTCAGGGATCTGCTTGAGCAACTTAATAAACCTAAGATTAAAGGTTGGAACCAGTTCCTCATCTTCCTTTTGAATATTCATGAAGTGTATGATCAATGAGGCTAGATCAAATCTTTCACCAAACTGTTCTAGGAATGCAATTTCAAAATCTACCCATGAAGAAACTGAACACACAGGCAGGTCTGAAAACCAGACCCTAGCATCATCCTCTAATGACTGAACAAAAAGTCTCATTACTACATCTTCAACCTCTACCTCATAATCTTCTATCAAATTATAGATATTTTGCAGATGTTTGTTTGCAGATTCAGAATTTGATCCACTATATTTTGGCAAACATTTTCTAATTTTATTGGGAATAACATTTGGGTAACCATATATTCCTTTGAAATTCAGGGCTTTATACCTTTCAATAAAAAATGGTCTTCTTTGAGAACACAACCAGGGCTGTTGCTCTATATTCATCATTTTTTGAATCAAAAGATGAATACCTGGAAATATGTTGTAGCTTTGATAGGTTCAATCAACAGAGTCGCCACCTCTCACAGAGAGGACAGAATATCAACAAGGCACTTTTGTTTTCTGGATTCATCACGCCAGTAGAGCACCATATGGTTTTTTCTTTGGTATTGCTGCAACAACATCACTATAATCTTCATCTTCCAGCCTTGATTCCTTGACTCTTCCCCAACAGAGTCACCATTTTGTTGGTTTTCTTTCCAAATCCGTAGAGGGTTTTCCAGTTCCCATGCACAGGCAGATTCAGCCAACTAATACAGGAGGTTGCGTGAGCTACCTCCCCTTCACTTCTGGTTCTGTTGCACCAAGGGGGGGTCCCTATAGCTAAAGATTTGACATTTGACTCGCCCAATGACAGAAAGATTTAGCTTTACAACTATAGGCAGAATACTCTCACGTATGGACCAAGGTTTGAATGATAAATCACAAGGTTGGCAACTTTCTTGGACATACGTGACTGGTTATGGATGAGAGGATGCATGGGTCCTAATCCTACTTCTACAAACTAACAGGTTGGAAATATGAAAGGATTTAAATTGATGTTTTGGATCATAACTGCTACATAGGAGCAGACCGGTGCCTATCTCAGGGCAGGGAGTCAACCAGATGTATACAAGAGAATGGCTTGCAACTGGCATTCGAGTTTCAAGGGGTTAGGATTGGTATTTGCCTTACAAACACCACCCAAGGATAAGTATTTAACTGTCTATACTTACAAATATCCCAGCTGACATACAACCTTCTCCATACTTAACCTAAAACAATTTAATCCACTCCTTGAATGGAAGTTAGAAGATCAAGCATGCAATACAAGAAATCTATATCCTAGAATCTTAGAAACCCTTGGCAACCAGATTCAAAATAAGAAAATGCATACAACAAATGGAGATAGATAGATAAACACATGTAATGAATCATTTTTCATACAAACATGACATGAAACTGAACATGTGTGCAAGGTGCACTTAGATGCAACTCATAAACTCCAAAAGAGATAAAACAAACAGGAAATTCCCTGTCCTTTGTTATTTTTCCCCCAAAAATGTCCAAGTCTTCAACAACCCAAATGAGTAACATAGTTTGCCATTTATAGCAAGACTGTGTACTCAGCAATAATTACATGGCACTTTCAAAATTTCGGCCAGATACATTGCACCAAAAATGGCGCCCAAATCACTCAATGCAGCGGAGAGACAAGGAGGGAAGAGCAGGTGAACTTGGGAAATGAGTCACCGACTGGAGATTTTCTTCACAAATTTGGTAGTTGGCCGGTCAATCAGACTCATACCTCTACAAATCACCATAAATGGCCACCTACTCGCGGGATGCAGCAATGGTTTGTGCTATGAAGTTTCCCACTCGAAATGATGCAGAAACATAGAAAACCCTTCCTTCCTCAGGCGTTCAAAACAGGGCCGTCGATCTCCCTCCTATCGCTGAGATCCACAACCACAAAATGCTTTGAAAAGTCAACAACTAATTAAATCGTGCCACATAGGTGTCTCCTTGCCATCGCTGACCTTTCCCTTTCTATTTTTCCTTTTTCGCCCAATGTATATGCAAAAGCATATACATACAATCACAAATATACACGGTGGACGCCAAATATTTATAAAGCAAACCATAATCTCACTCGGGTCTGGCTTGTATCTCCCTTTTGCATATATCGCTATGTATATTGCATATACAAACACAATATACAACCTGTGGATCTCAAATGACTATGAAGCACTTTGAAATTCAAATTGAGTCCGACTTGTATCTCTTTACTTGTATATTTCCTTGCATATCGCATTATACAAATGCAATATACATACTGCGGACCTCAGCCATTTATCAATCGGATTGGAGAAATTTGAAATCTGAGCCTTGTATCTTCATTCTTTTGTATATCGGCATATACAATGCCATATACATGCAAGCTGCGAACCCCACCATTGAATGTGCCAAATTTTATTTTTAAGTCGGGTCCGGCTTATATATCGTTCCTTTGTATGTTCGCCTTGTATATCGGCTTGCATATCACATTATACAAAATGCAATATACAAGCAAAAACATACATTCAATCGGATCCCTGCCTTGATCAACTACATTGCATACCTATTCGGGTCCGGCCAATGCATATTAGGAATGCATGTTCCCTTGTATGTGCGAACATACAATCACACTTGTATATGCAAACGGTGGGCCCCACTGATTATATCTTTTTCCCTTGCACATTTTCCTTGCATGCACCTAATGTACATTCTGCCTTGTATATCTGCGGGCCCCACCCAATGTATCTCCCCCTTTGTATGTTGACTTTGCATGTGCATCAGCCATCGGGGAGACATTGGAGTTAGCTGCCGATGATTGTTGTTTCACCGATGAACCCTTTGTCATTGTAGCGAATGCATGTTGGCCCTCTTGTATGTTGATTTTGCACATTTCTAATGTATGTCAGACATACATTCACCTTTGCATCTGTGCGGTATGCATTGCCCCTTGCATATTTCACTTGTATGCCGCCAATGTATCTTTTCTTTGCATGTTTCTATTGTATCTAGCCGTTGTATATTGAATATACAACACAAAACATATGTGCAACCCTACATACAAGCAAGGAATATTCTGAGAATCTGCGACATACAAACAACCATTTTTTGCACCTTTGGAAGCCGATTGAACATACAAACTGCCCTGTATGCCCGAATGTACATTTGAACCTGCATGTATATACAAATGGCCTTGTATATACAAAGACACATTCATACAACTATTTTTTGTACTTTTCAACTGCAAAGGCCGAAAGACTTAGAATTTTTTGGATTTTTTAAAGAGTGCCTGCAGATGAATCTTTGAAACTTGAACCAGCAGCAGGCACCATCAGATTCCATGGAAGCAAGTTACAGTCTAGAGATCGTGGGGAAGGCATGAAGCAACAATGGATACAGGTGGTACAAGACAAGGACTCAACTCATGAGACATGAGTTCTTTTCAAGGTGGGGTGTATGGTGTAGGAGCACCTAACACAAGGTGGCCTCCGTGAGGCATTTAAGTTTATGTTTGTTTAGAAAATCATGTTTGCGTTGTAATAAGGTCTATTTGACCAATGCATTTTCATTTTAGTTTGTATCTAGGTTCATTTTGTAAGTCCCAAGTGACTTAGGGGACATTTGTCAAATTGTAACCGCATCATGCCAAAAATAGGCAGTTGGGCAGTTGGAGGCTATTTAAAACGGTTGTCTCCCAGCCGCTTGGAGTCAGTTTGGTACTACTTTGGGTGAATTTATAAACCCAGGGAATTGAACAAAGTCAGAGAGATGATATTGTAATTGAATGCAATTGTGTGAATGTAATCGAGCATTGTGAAGGAGAAATCAAACTATTCTGTGTCGTCAATCTGTTTTCCATTATCTGTAAATACAAATTGCATAGCTGTAGATTTCTTTTCCTTTCTGTAATTTCGTTGTTGAAAAATGTCGATGTGAAGCATTCCACTGGTGAGATTTCTATCGAAATCAGTGGAATGGCTTCATTGTATCATATTCGTTTGTTTTCTGTTTTGTTTTCCTATTCGACGGTGTAGAGGACCAAATTTGGTTGTGCACAGTAGATCGCCTAGCATCTCCATGTGCTAGGGTTTGGATTGGAGGAGTTGGAGTTGTTTCGGTGAGACAGAGGCCATCGACGAAGCATTTCTCGCTCAGACTGACGCGGATAGTCTAGCCGAAGAGAGGTTCGAGCCATTGAAAGGAAGTCGTGGTCTGAGATGCATATCGGAGTGACGAAGTATATCGGCGTAGTGAACCCTAGTGTGGCCGATAGTATTTGTCATGCCGATGAGTGTGGTCCAGAGGTAACATCGATGAGATCGGTGTGTCAGCGGAAGAGTTTTCGAGTGTGTTGACAGTATTAAGTCCTGCCGATAGTGAGTTTGAAGGTTCAACAGGTTTGATAGGTTCAAAAGTTGATAAGTGTTCGCTTCCACTGTGTGCTCCCCATCATATTGGTATCAGAGCTAGCGAAAGCTCTGGGCGAAGGTGTTGTGTATTTGATTTCTGTCACTGAGAAAGGTAGATGATGAGTTGTTCGTGCCATCCAGTTGCGAGGAGGAACAAGATTCCTATAGTGTGTGGGCAGACAATGATGAGGTCTGTCAAGACCATTCGCCAATAGAGGTTTGGCTGGAAAAGGGTGCAGAGTGAGGCCATTGCGAGAGAGAGTGGTAGTGCATCTCCAGGATCTGTTGTTGGATGAGAGGAATGGGTCTGTGAAGTAGCATGTAGGATGTACAGCTGATTGAGCATTGTGTTGTAGTCAAATTGAGGATTTGCAGGAGTGTTGGCATTTGGGTGTTGTCTGTGAATGTTTATGTCAGATAGAGAAAGCGAATGAGAGGCTAGTGATATGCCTCCAAAGGGGATGACCACCGAAGTGGTCAAGAAATTTCAAGAGATGGAAGAGATGATCAAAACTGGGGTCAAGGAAGCACTCCAAGCAGAATTGAAGGCAATGAAGATAGACAAAAGGATAGAGGAAGATTCAGATGAAGAAGAAGAGAAAGAGGAAGAAGCAGAGGAACAAGAAGAGGCAAAGATACTAGCTGAACAAAAGCAATTTCTGGAAGCCATCAAGGCAATTGGCAAGGACTCTTCAGAGGCTCAGATAGATATCCCCATGTTCAGTGGAAAGATGAATGCTGATGAAGTCATGGAGTGGATTGAGGCTCTGAACAACTACTTCGAATACAAGGAAGTTCCTGACAGCAAGAAAGTTAAGTTTGCAAAAACTAAACTCAAAGGTGCTGCCCTTACATGGTGGAATTACACCCAAGGAGAAAGGGTAAAGAATGGGAAGAGTATGATATCTTCGTGGAGTAGAATGCTGGAGAAGATCAAGTCCCAGTTCCTTCCATTTGACTATGAGGTGCAGATTTACAGGCAGATGCAGAACCTTAAGCAAAAAGATATGGATGTGGCTACTTACACTGAGGAATTTCACAAATACACTCTTCACTGTGGGTACATGGAGGATGAAAAAGCTAAGGTAGCAAGGTATCTAAATGGTCTGAGGATCAATATTCAAGATGGGATAAGTTTGTTTACCCTTGAAACTGTGGAAAAATGCTTTCAAGTAGCATTAAGAGCTGAAGAGAAGCTGAAGAGGAAAGGTGAGCAGTAGAGTAGAGGAAGAGCTGACAGAAATTTTAGAGGCAGTTTTGGAGGAAGAAGTCCTAACCAAGGGCCTAGTGGTGAGTCTAACCAAGAAAAGCAAGTTGGGGACTCAAGTAGCAGAGGAGGCTACCGAGAAAGAAGGCCAAATGAAAGAGGTGGGACAAATGGATCAGACAGAGGATCCAAGTTCTCAAACATGAGATGTTATAATTGTAATCAGATAGGGCACCTAGCCTATAAGTGTACAGAGAAGGCCTCAACTTCTCATGGTAATGAGAGAAGAACCACATTGACTCAAGAGGATGGAGGGAGTGTGACATCTGCTGAAGTAAATTTGGCATCAGAAGTGGGAGAAAGTTTGATGATCAAGAGGACGTTGCTCAAAGCGTCCAGGGACCTTGTCACATGAGCCTGAGCATAACTCATAGCATTGTCGTCCGACACCACTAGCCATCGCCATAGAGGAGACACCACCGCTCGTCTTCCGAAACCTCTTCCCAACAACAGTGACTCCATTTGCACCAACCTTGCCCTTCGCTCTGCTGCGAGTCTTCGCCTCATCACCCGTGCCTTTACACATGGTCACCAATAAAATATATTGCCCTTGACAACATTGTGTTTATAGCAATAATTATGTCTTTATTATCTTTCTATAATAATTGTTTTCATTTTTATTAATTTATAACAATACTATATCAATTTAATCTATAATATTATAATTTAGTCTTTAATATTATTATATAAAAATTAGATTATTTTTATAATTTTTATTTTAATATTGATAACTATATTTCTTAGAATCTTATTTTAATAATTTCTAATTAACCTTATCTTTTTTATATCATAATATGTGTTAATATTATAATATAGACTAAATTACAATATTGTTATAATATAATAATGAATATTAATTCTTAGATCCATTTGTAACATTATAATTCATTTGAGCTTACTTTATTTATATGGTAATATTGGGTTCCATTATTTGTATTTCTAATTCTATGAATCTGGTATTCTTTGATTATTAATATCAGTATAAATAATAATTCTTTATAATTATATTCTTTAGTTCCAATCATGTCTTAATTAATCATTAAATTAAATCTTAATTGCTAATCTCATTTTTATTATTAGTGCATAATCATAATCATTATATATATATATATATATATATATATATATATATATATATATATATATATATATATATATATATATATATATATATCATCTTTAATTTTTTAATTATTTGTAGTTCAACCATGTGAGGTTTTTATTTCTTGTCTATAGCAAGTTTTGCAATCTATTGTTTTTGGTTGGAATTTAGTAGACAATTCAAAACAACTACTTGTTTTAAATTTTGTTTTGGTTGGAACTCAGTAAACAACTTATTGTTTGGGGTGAATGAATGCTCAAATTTCTTTGACTAAGTGTCAAGAATTGGAGGGCCTACACACTACCACATTTACCTCTTATCCTTTATTATGTTGGGTTGTACACTCAACAAGACTTGATCCCTAATAGATTCTTTATGAACCATTTAATTTCACTAATAAACCAAGGGACACTTGACAAAAATGTCTTTTCAATATTAAAGTCAATAGGCTTGTCCTTGTGAGCATCCAAAGCAGAAAAAAATACTAAAAAAATTGTCTATGCCAAAAAGTATTAATTAGTCACCTAAATCATCTTATTTTATGAGAAAAACTATTCTTATTAATACAACAAAACACATTCAATTGACATGTGTCCTACTCCTAATCAACAAATCCATTGCACCTCTTGACAATACATTTGCTAGTTAGAATCTTTTCTCCCAATTAAATAGGAAGTAGCCACTTGTATGGCCCTTGTATGACGCACACAACCTAAACTTTTATTAATTAAAAAACTAAAAAAAATCAACCTTGAAAACTTAACCCTAAAAGATAAATATAAATTTCTATAAATAAATTTGTATATTACACCTTAGAATCCCATAAGTTGCTTGAATCTAAACTTTTATTAATTAAAAAAACTAAAAAAATCAACCTTGAAAATTTAACCCTAAAAAAAATATAAATTTCTATAAATGAACTTGTATATTACACCTTAAAATCCCATAAGCTACTTGATCTCTTGAACGTTATTGAATGAATGAAAAAATGATTTTTAATGACGTCCACAGACCAATCAGCCTAACTCACCAATACTTAAATTTAGTTTCAAAACTCCCATTTAATTTCAAAGGATATTTTTCTCCGGCGAATACAGTCCACTTTGCCTGCAAAGTACATACCGGCCGTTAACAAACTGCTTTAAAACATTTGTGGCTGCGATGGAGTCCTCGCCCACCTATGAAAATCCGACGGTCGAAATGCTGCCACACAATCTTCCAAAAAGATATTTTCACAATGTTTGTTTGTACGCCAATTGGAAAAGTCGACACATAAACAATCATAAAGCAAAGCAATTCGGATAAGCCACGCCACGCGTCAAGCAAGCCTCGGTTGGGTAGTAGCCTTTTCTGCCCATAACGCCACCGGGAACAGCCGGTCATAAGGCTACAAAATATCTTTGGAACTGGCTCGCCACGTCAGCGCCACTGTGGCATCACCCGGTTTCCACTCGGGGCGGCCGGTTTAATCTCCGCCTCATAATTGATTTGCCGCGCTACGTGTCAACTCTCGTTGCCCTTCTCTTGATCTTGGAATATCTCCTTACGTGGCACAAGGGAAAAAGGACTCCTTGAGGTCGCCGGTTCGAAACCCCGTCTTGATATTTTCCTGTGTGTGCAGATTTTTCGACAGCAGATGTTAATAGGCGGATAATACTTCGGAATGAATGAATGATTGGGAGGGGAAGAGTATGTTTCGGCTGAAATTAGCATAGAGTGAAAGACACACAGTAATGGATTGCTTTACTTATGTTCACATTTGCGGACAGAATATGTCTGCTTTGCTGTTAACATAGTGAGGCTTGGTTATAGTTGTTTGTTTGGCCGACAAGTATGTCTGCAGTCATGTAGGAAACTAGACTAGCGGTTGATTTTTGATTCTATGGCTGCGGTTTTTTAAGAAAGTAAACTTTCAGAAGCAGAGGAATTTATAAGCAAAATTGTCCGTCCACCAGAAAGAAGCTGCAGTGCTGGAATTTTGTTCTGGTTGATCTTGATTCTATTCCTTGTGGTTGATTTTTGATTCTACGCCTGCAGGCTTTGAAGAAACCAGACTTTCAGAATCTGAGGAATTTATAATCAAAATTGTCCGTCCACCAGAAAGAAGCTGCAGTGCGGGAATTTTGTTCTGGTTGATCTTGATTCTATTCCTTGTGGCATGGAGTCTAAGGCTGTTTTGGTGTAACGGTGCCGATCTAGTTGCTCCTAGCCATCAATTTCATAAACATGCCCAAGCTTAAGTTTGGCTGGTTTAGAGATTAAATCCGTTTACTATCCTTTGATCTCGTACATATTAATGGTTAAATGATAGATATGTTTGGTATTTTAAGCTCTAGAGGTTAAACCTTGTTTCTTTCTTTCAAAGGAGATATTCGGCCTCGAAGTTTTGATTGAGGTGAATGATTCTTTTGTTTCTGATGCACGTAAGGGTAATTGCTAATACTGGAAGTGTTTCGCGCGAGGCTCTGTGGATTGTCATGACAAAGGTTAGAGGAATTCTTGAATGTTCTTGTTTTTTTTTAATAAAAATCTCTTTTTATTAAGTTGGAACAGGGCCGTTGTTGTAATGGAGCCTTTTAGTGTTGTTTATCTTTTCTCTGATGTTTATGAAATTGTAATGGCTGCTAAATCTTTGTGCAAATGAGAGCAAAATGTTGCTTGTACTTCTGTTTTACGGCCGCTAAGGTTTTCGAAAAGATCCGGTTGTAGAAATCCTCTGTTGTGTTTTGTGCTTGGTTGTGAGAGAATTCTGTTAACTGATGTCATTTGCAAAATGATTATATTGCTGTGATATTCCAAAATTTCTGACTTTCATGCTCCTGCAATTTCAAAAGAATTAACGTTCCTAATGATAACAAGGGCAAATTTATAGATATTCGCAATAACCTAGTACATGATGATGAATGTTAAATTAACACCATCAACAAAGCTTGCAGACTTTAGGCTCAATTTAGATGATGGGCTATGATTAAGGGAAGGTTAAGGTTCTTTAGGATATCCAGGAGCTTTTAGGTTTTCACTGTTTGGTCTACAAAATGATGGTAGCAACTGGACTTGGTGGCGCTTAAGCCTAAACTTAGCTTCTTTTGCAGGTATGAGGGTTTGTTTGAGGTTTGATTTCAGACTTTCAGCAGTTGAGTTCACATCTTGTGTCTGTTTATTATGCAACGCTTGTAGAATTGCAATGGCATACAGATCTGTGATAGCGGATCTGTTTTGCCTTGAAGTAAGAGACTTTCTCTATAAAAATAAATTCAAAACAGAGGAAAAAGCAAATTTTCTACACAACCAGTTGAGTGATATTCTGGTTCCACCAAGAACCATACACTACCACTTTCCATTAGAAGGGTGTAGAATATAACAAATTATGGTTCTTTCAAGGCCCAGAAATTGAGGCATCTGCTTGTTGATTTGTTGGTACCCCTAGGAAACTTTGTCTTCAGTCAAGTTTGTAGTCATTAATCATGTCATCCTTGTCGTGTTATCAATGTCAACCAAGTTTTACTCTAGTCAAGTTACAAAGTCATCCGGTCATGGTTTAGTTTTTCAACTAACAATGCTTGCAAATTGCTCATGGATGGATTACGTTGAATGAAAGATGAAGAAGCCTCCCTGATTGATGGCGGCTCCAGCAGTAGAAAGAAGAGACAAAAA
Organism: Cunninghamia lanceolata; assembly: GCA_027924645.1. Classification (NCBI taxonomy): domain Eukaryota; kingdom Viridiplantae; phylum Streptophyta; class Pinopsida; order Cupressales; family Cupressaceae; genus Cunninghamia; species Cunninghamia lanceolata. The sequence continues at coordinate 6,172,566 of BSBN01000635.1, read as the reverse complement.
TGTCAAAGATTTGAGTCTGTGTGCAAGTTTGTCAAAGGTCTAAGTAAACTCCTCCAGCACTCTGAAGATTTGAGTCTGTCTACAAGTTTGGCAAAGGTCCAAGTAAACTCCTCCAATACTCCGTTTGAGGGGCAATGTCAGCACAAACTCGCACCAAGGCAAAATCCAAAGACAAGTTATAGAAGAAGCGCACTTTTCCAGTGGCAAAACCACCTCAAAGTTCCACCTGAGCATAAAGAAAGGTGGCGAAGTGATGAAGGAAACGTGCCCTAGGCTTCAGTGTATGAATTGACAAGAACTTGGTGCACCAAACTTGATGGCTAGTCCATTGCGAAACTGTGCCCAGAAAAGTAGCAATGTTAGTCACAAATCGCACCTAATAAAGAAAAGGTAGAAATTAGTAAAGATGCACTATTTGAAGGAGGCAAAGCCAAGTCAAAACTCTGGCAATGTTCTAGCTGTGGCAAACTCATTAGGAATCTCCACCAAGTAGGAAATTATGTTAAAGAATCGGTGCGCCTTTGGCTTGTGAAAGCCAGATGAAATTAGCGCTCAAAGTGGCCATTGCTGTAGTGAGCTGTGCTCAAGCTAAAACATTTGAAGATGAATAAAGAAAGCCACAGCCCACACATTATGTGTGGCAATGCCACCTCCACGTTCCACCAAAGTTTCAAAAAATGGCAACTCCATTATGAAATTGCGCCAACGACAAAAAGTTCTTGAAAACATAAAGCAGACATGCTTTTGTTTGGTCTTTACCACCTCTTAATTCCTTAGGCACGATTTAGCGGTGACATTGCCATCATGAAAAGGCACTTAAGTTAAAATCAAGTTAAAAACATGAAAGTGGCACACTTTTCCATTGGCACAGCCACCACAAAACTCTGCCTTACCTTATGTTAGTCACCAGCATTCAAAAATCACACCTATGTTTTAGAATGTAAAGCAGAAATCAGAAAAAACATGGTGCCAGCTTATCCCAATCAGCCTATGTTTAGAATAAAGCAAAGGATTGAAGCAGAAACTGCATATATATTCATGCTTACAGTCCTTCAAAGCACAAACAAGTTTTCTTCTGCTGTTCATCTCAGAAAACAGTCATTTTCCTCTAATTCTTGCATGTCTAAAGACTGATCTGTGGCACCATAGTGAAGAATTCTTCAAAGTTGCTGTTGTAGGTGAATGATTTTAGCGTCAACATCATCTTATCATTGTCGAGATGAGCGGGAACGTGACATTTTTGAACCTTGCGCAGGGTGGGAATGGGAGTGGGCTGAGTGGGGAGGAGGAGACCGAAGATGATGACAATGGAAACGATCTGGAGAATTGGGATTATGAAGGTTATGAGGACGAAGATGAGAGCCTTTTGGAGCTTTGGTTGCAAGTCCAGTGATTTTGTAATGTCCTTTTTTTAAAGACCTTGAAAATAATTAAAAATTTAAAAATTAAGTTGTCGAAAAAATAACTTTAAGTTATAAATTAAAAAACAACATATTTTTAATTATTTAAAAGGTCATAAAAAATGATTTTAAAAGGGCAACTTAAGTTGTTTTCTGAAGTGTCACTAGGTGCGGGGGTACAAAAGTGATTATATAAAAATGACACTTTTAGGGTTCGAGTGGGAAAATAGGAGAGAGAAAATAAATTAAAATATTTTCCCTTGGAAAGTTATAAAAGGAGTTGTGCATTGGAACAAGTTACGAATTGGATAAACCAAAATCCTTGATATTAAGATTGAACTATGTTCATCTTTTCTTTGTCATAGAATGAAAACCCTATTGGCAAGAATGATTTCGAGAACAAAAACCCTCCTAGTCATTTGAGAAATTCTAGCTAGGGATTTCCTTTGAGCTGAATGATTTGTTTCAGATGTGGGTTTTAGTATTTTGGGTTTGTAGAGATTTTCCGGGTTTGCAGTGTGTTTCAGATTTACAGTGTGGGTTTGTGATTTACTTGATTCAAGTTTGTTAAGTGGTGCAATTTATTCTAGAAAATACAAAAAAATTAGTGTGTTATTTCCAGTTTAGTGTATGTGTGATTTTGTAGCTTTGGTGTAAGTGCAGATTTTAATATTAATTTTTTATGCTAATGGCAAGCAAATCTGTTTACTTCCTTTGTGAAGGAGTTTTCCCAAAAGCAGGCCGTACAACTTAATGCAGGTTGTACCTATTGATTATTCCAGTTGCTGCTGCTTAAAGATTTAATATTTCAAATTGTAGGCCGTACCACATATTCCATGTTTGCTGCTCAAATTAGATTTCATTCAAGTCTAAAAAGTAGGCGTGAGGATTATCTTTGAAAGTTAAATGACATTGGAAGGATTTAGAAGATGTCGTACCATTTAGGGAGACTTCCGTACAAGTTTCAAAGTCTCCAAAAAGTCTAAACTATAGTACAATTTGGGTTGCCTTTTTATGAAAGTCGTACCTTTTGAGAAAGTACTGCCATACAATGTGAAGGAGGTGCAATTGAGGTTGTAGTTGTTTTCTTTATATTTTGGAGAGTCGTACCTCTATTGGGGAAGCCATACCAACCTTGGGAGAGCAGATTTCTCATTGTAAAATGTTGTTAGTTTGTTTAGAAACAACAGTTTGGGTTGGATTCATCAGCAGTTTATCAGATTATTGGTCTAGCTGCAATACTTGTTCATCGTTCAATTATATCAGCTCAATCGGGGTAATTATTTAATATGATTTTAATCTGCTTGCCAAATGTTTAATGAAATTTCTGCTTTCAGCATGTTGGATAAATGCTTGTTATAATTACTGCATTTGGAAATAATTGCTTATCTTTATCATTGTAATCTCTGGACAATTTGCTTCCTGTATTTGATTTCAAGCACATCATTGTAAGATCTTGCTCGGTTCATCCGCCGGGTCCTATCTTTACTTTCTATACTCTCTGTCATCTTGGCGTGTCTCATAATTGAGTGAATTAGTTCGCCAATTTGGCGTTGACGCAATTTTGCTTGCATTTAGCCAATTTGGCTTGATCAGAATTTGCATTCACTATCAACCAGTTTGACTTGATCGATTCTATGTCTTTGCTTATTTAGTAAGTTGGTCGGCTTGCTGCCAACATCTTTCATTTAATTCCACTGTCCTTGTTTTAATCTCCATATGCTCTCACCTTGCCCACATCGGGAACTTGGTGATCAGAAAGAGTTAGAATTTGAGTTGATTGCAAAATTTTTAGAGGTTTTGAGCTAACGCTCTACGGGGGTCATTAAAGATCTGTCACTCACTCTTGGAAGTTTTTGTCTGGATTACAGTCGGATGAGGAAGATTTGGGTTTCTTGCGAGCTTTGCAAAGGGGTTCCTTTCGCCCTCCCCTATCAGTGGTTCGGGCTATGATGTGAAGGCATTGGTCCAAGATGTGGCGCAGGAGGTGTCCCCTCTCGTGCTTGGATTAGTTGAGGGGTTTCCTCCCCCCTGCTTCTAGAAGATGGTCACCTGTCCGCTCCAACCAGGCATGTCCACCTCGCAAGCTATGACTACCTCGAATGTTGGTCCCTCAGAAGCCTTTGTGGTGCATGTTGCGACCCCTTGCCTTTGCAGGGATAATGAGGTGGATCATTCTAATGTGGTTTGGAGTATGGGTTTGAAGGTCATTTCCTTTAAGGTTGCTTTTGTTGGTGCGGTGTCAGATGGCCCTTCCTTGGGCATAGCCTCTTTTGTTGCTACAGGATCAAGTGAGTAGAGTTTTCAGTATATGTAAACTATCGCGACTGTTATGAGAGTTGTTCCATTGGAAGCCATTGTGGCACTTGTAGTGACCCCTTGCCTTTGTAGGGATAATGGGGAGGATTGTTCTGATTTGGCTTGGCGTGTGGGTTTGAAGGTTGATTCCTTTAAGGTAGCTTCTATTGGTCCGAGATCAGATGGCCCTACCTTGGGTCCAACTTTTCTGTTGCTACAAGAATGAGTGTGCAACATGATCTTTAGTCTGTGCAAACGGTTGGGAACCAGGTTATGGTTCCATATTCGGTGGGAGACAAAGCTATCCTATGATACAAGAACTCTTTCACTGGGAGGTTCCTAGGAGCCAAGCCTAACATTGACATTGCCAGGGGTTGGGCAAGTAGAAAATGGACGTGTTGTGGCCACGTGGAGATTGTGGCCATGGAAAATGTCTTCCTTTTGTTCACCTTTTCAAACACTGAGGATTGTGTGAAAACTTAGTTGGGAGGCCCTTGGTTTATGGGAAGATAAGGGCTTGTCTTGCAAAAATGGGTTCCGAGATTTGACCCAAGGAAGGAAAGTTTCAACAAAGTCCCTGTGTGGGTTAAAGGAAAGTTTCAACAAAGTCCCTGTGTGGGTTAAACTTCCAAGCTTGCCCCTAGAATACTGGGAGGAGGAGATTTTAAGAGGTATTGCTTCTGCTTGTGGTCAGTTCATTGCTTTTGATTCGGTTACCATTTCTAGAAAAATACAATGCTAGGGTTAATGAATTTGTAAAAATGTGAGCAAGCCGATGATTTAGTGGCCAAGTATTTTTATGCCCATGCCATCTCATTTCATTTGGCAAGGTCTCCTTATTCCAAAGGTATGTTGAGAGATGGAATGGCAGCTGGACCCTCTTATATTCCCCCTGGAGAACATAGATTGTGTACCTCCCTCCTTGACAAACAATAATCAAAGGCGAACATATTGATGGAGGAGATGAGACAAACATGGATTAGGAATGGTTGTTCCATTGTCATATATGGGTGGATTGATATTCAACATTGGCCACTCATTAATATTATTGTTACATGTCCTACTGGTACATACTTTCTTAGAGCTATTGATTGCTTTGGGAAACATAAGGATGTTGATTACCAGTTTGGCCTTTTGAAGGAGGCCATAGAGGAGGTTGGGTCTTCTATTGTTGTGCAAGTTGTGACAAATTCAACTCGTGTTTGTAAGTTAGTTGGTTTGATGGTTGGGAGTGCTTACAAACATATTTTTTGGACTCCATGTTGTGTACATGCTTTGAAAGACATTGACAAAATTGTCATGTCCCCATTTTCGGAGTGATCACCTAGTGGAGTTGGCTAGCCTATTCTATTCCCGTAAGCTAAGTTGGAGGGCTCAGGGAATGACCTAATTGGCGAGTTTTCACACAACCAATTTTATAGGGAAAAATGAGCATGGAAGATGACTTAGCATATTTTTGTGGTATTTTTGATGAAGTCATCACTAATAAATTAATTTGCCTTAATATGGTGTGACCCAATTGGAGAATGAAAAATGAAGGAAAATATGGAAAATGCATTGGAAGAAAATAAGAATAATTTATAATGATTTTTCCTTGTGGAGGACGAATTCATGTGAGGTCAAAAATATTTTATATCCTATGCCTAAGTGGTTCGCCCTTGGAGGATGGAAAGATGGAAAAATAATATAAAAACAAAATAAGGTTATTTTCCTATGTTTGGACGCCCAAAAGGAGGTCGGCCTAGGAGAAAGGAAATAAAAGAAAATAAAAAAAGAATATATCCCTTGAGGTCAGCCAGCTTGAGGAGAAAAGGAAATCATGTATAAATATAAGTTGATTGGAGCTCATTTGGGCATCATTCATTCATATTCCTTTCATTTGAGATTTATCTCTCTTGGCTGCAATCTTTGATTCAGAACCTTCCTAGGACGAAAACCCTAAGGAAGATAAGTGGATTGGACGAAAAACCAATCACGCTTTGGAGGTGGATTCATACGGAGTTCACAATTGCACTTCATTGGAGATTTGTGGAGGAGAAGAGCCTAATTGCATATTTAGATTTTGGATCAGCATTGGAGGAGATTTCCGTGTGGCCTTTAACCCTAGACTTGTGCGCCAAATTTGGAGGATCATCTTCGTAGCATTTTGTATCTACATTGCATTAGGGCTTGCTCTAATTTGGAGTGCCACACCTTGAGGAGGGCGACTTGGCCTTTGGAGGCGGTTTCTTCATCATTGAGGGTTTCTAATCCCTGATTCCGAGCAGCAGCCCAAGCGCCACAATTGTAGAGGGTTTTGGAGCATCATTCTATATCATTTTGTATGTACAAACCTATTGATAGGTCTGATTTGTAATGGCAGATTTCTAAGTTGTATTTGGGCATGTTTGGCCTATGTATTGTGATGTAATTGCATATTCAGAAGTTCTGATTTGTAGCAGCAGACTGAATAAACGAGAAATCAGATTTGTTCCATGTATATGTTTGCATTTTGATGTTATGTATGGTTGGATGAGTTCATGATTGAAGATATAATCATAAAGGTTCACGATTGCTATATTATTTGAGCATTTGGTTGCATATATGTTCACTATCCATGTTTATTTGAACTCAGAAATAATCAATCAGAATTCTAGGGTTTGAGCAGAATTCTAAAAGTGCAGAAATTTAGGGCAGAAATCAGAAAACTAAAATCTGAATTTTAGGACAGATCCCATTGGAGATATTACAAAAATAGATTGGGTGAAGATAGCAATGGCCGAAGCTAGAGACATACAAATGTTTGTATGTAGCCATCACACTTCACTTGCATTATTCCGATCTTATTCAAAGAAAGAATTCCTCAAACTAGTTGAGACTAGATATGCTAGCTATTTTATTTTATTATAGAGGATGTTGGAGGTGCAGGATGCTCTACAATCGATGGTGGTTTGTGGAGAGTGGAAAAAGTGGGCTCAGTCAAAGACAGAAGAAGGGTAGAAGGTGAGAGAAAGGGTGCTTGATGATGCTTGGTGGTCCAATATCAAGTATGAAATTTTTATTTAATATGTTTCTACTTTGTTTTTATTTTTAATTTAAAATTTAAATTATTAATAGTGTCAATGTCTTATAATTTTTAAATGTTGCTTGTAGATATATTTGCTCTATCATATCACCTGTTGTGGGGGTAATCAGGTATGCAGATATAGACTCTCCTAGCCTTGGAGAGATTTATGAGACTTTTGATAACATGCTTGATTAAATGAGGCAAGCAATTTGTGACAAGGACCCTGGATTACAATTCTATGAGGAGCATATCATGCTTATTGTCACAAAGAGGTGGAACACAATGAACAACCCTCTTCGTATCGCTGCCTATGCTCTTAATCCCAAGTGATACACACCTAGACCTCGCCGAATTCTTCCTTTTGAGGATGATGAGGTAATGGAAGGGTTTATGAAGGCCCTTTGTAAGATGTATAATGTTGAGGAAGCAACCATACTTCGAGAGCAGTGGCTTTAGTTTTCCAATCTTTAGGATCCTACATTCAACAAACCAGAGGCTAGGATGGATAGAGCCACTATTGCACCAGAAAACCCCATTGTATGGTGGTTTTCATGGGAAGGACACATTGGAATTGAAGCAACTTGCTATTCGTCTACTATCACAGATTGCTAGTTCCTTTGCTGTGGAGAGGAATTGGTCTACCTATGGCTTCATCCACTCAATCAAGAGGAATAGGCTTACCTCTAAATGAGCAAAAAAGCTAGTTGTAGTTCATAGTGCCTTGAGACTTCAGGATTGGCAAACTACCAAGTATCGATAGACTCCAACAACATTTTGGGATGTTGATCTTGAAGATGTTAGGCAGATTGACAAGGATGAGGTGCAACCAGGGTTGGTGGGGCTTCCATTGGACGAACCACATATAGCTCTTTTGATATTGATAGCTTAGATGAGGCATAGTTGTATTTTGATGTTTGAGACTAAACTTTAAAATTTGAACAATGAAATTGAAATCAGAAAATTTATTGTTGTTATACTACTGTCATGATTAATTTTATTGTTGTTATACTACTGTTAACAGTTATACTCATACTGCTGTCATGATATATTTAAATATTTTAAATTTATTGCTGCTGTTATAATGATGTCATGTTATATAATTAAATTGGCATGTTGTTGCTGTTATACTGCTTTCCATTAACTTGTAGAAATTTGAGTCTCTCTCTCTCTCTCTCTCTCTATATATATATATATATATATATATAGAAAAATTCATATATATTGCCATCCCCCCGCTGTCCCAAAAAAATGGCCCTCGGACTGCTGTCCCCGAAATGCGTCCACTGCCTTCCTGCCATCCCCATGCTCGAAACGCTGTGGAACATAGTAAATAATTTATTGAATTTCCATTTTGTATCCTTTCCTATTATCATTCTAAAGGCTTTATTGAATATCCATTGTAAAATACTCATCTTGGAAAGCATACATGCAAATTTTTTAAATAATATATAAAAGTTGTTGAGCTAGTAACAGTTACTTTGCATTTATTTTAACTCCAAGTAGTGAATTTGAGATGTGACATTGCTTTTAATATGTATGCAATGTACAGTAGCCCAAACTCTTCATTTGAAGCTACGGAACCAATCCATAAATTTTTGTTTGTAGAGTGGTATTTTCAGCTTTATGATGTGTAGCACAATCCATAAATTTTGGCTTTTCAGGGCATTTTTGCCTTTATGAAGTGTATCATGCCTGCTGGTGCTTTTTCTTCTGTTATTCTTCACAGTGGTCTCTTGCACATTCCTTGGTTATGATGGCATTGCTTTCTTATTTCAGGTGAGACACTGGTATTTGTTGGCAAGTTTTGGCAAAGAGTTGCATGATTTTTTCTCCTAACCTCTTCTATCAAAGAATTATTCAGCATTTGTAAAAGTTTAATTTATGAGTTTCAAATCACACTCACCTTTTCTCTAGTGAAAAGGGAGATGGTTGAAAAGTTCTGATTGAAAAGGAATTTTTCCGAGAGTATCAAAATTCTTACTGGAAAAAACAAGATGCTTTCTGTGAAATAGAGGCACAGAGGATATTCATACAGGTCACATGAGATAAAATACTTGTAAAGAATATTTGATTGGTTTGGAGAAATGGAAATCATAAACTTGAATACACAAGACTTCTATAAGGTATGGCACAATGCAGCAGCAGGTTAGGTGAAGCAATTCATACTGCTTGGTAGATATCAAAAGTACAAAAAAGGACAATATTTTCAATTGATTGGGAAAATAAGAAAGGGTGCTCCCCTTGAACTGAAACTATGCAGATTAGACTGGGAGTTGAGCAAGGCCAGTGCAAGGTGGAGCTCAATAGAAAAAATGAAGGCAACAAAAAGTACAAACAACAATCGTCTGAGAAAAACAAATTACAGCAAATGATTGTATTTCAAGATATTATTGGGGGAGATGGTCATCGACCAGAGGTGGATTTAGTTTTGGGAGGACAACTCCAACGAAAGGAACAACATCAACGTCTGAGAATCTGCTGGGAGAAGATTCTTCCACAGCGTTGTCTGAGGGTGCTGTTAGTGGAGGATGATGATTCAACTCGGCAAGTAGTAAGTGCGCTACTGCGTCATTGTGGTTATGAAGGTTATTATCAACCATAACTCTTCATCTTCTCTTTTGAAAAATTTCTATGCTACTTAATGTCAGAAAAAATGATATTAATTTTTTTTCCCAGAGTCTAGGTGCAAAGTTTTCAGTATTAATGTGGTTACTTGTCAAATATATACTGTTGTGACTAAATTCAAGTTGGGATTATTAACCATGGAATTTTTTTTTTTTTCCATTTTTAGACAATAATTGTGGGATGTTTGAGATCATTTCATGGGATTCCTGCAAAATGAGACAAGACAACCACCCTTAGGCTTTAAAAAAACCTGCACATACACCACTGAGTTGGTAATATTAAAAAAACCTGTCATGTCTAGGTCAGAGGAAGATTGTCACCGAACCAAATCTGAAGATGACAATCCCTTGATTTTCATTGCCATAAGGCATTACTATTTTAGGAGTCCACACAGCTCTGTATAGTCATCTACTCCTAAACAAAACTAAGGATTCTAATCTCAAAGCAATTCAGTAATTCAATAGGTATCTCATACAAGGAGTTTGAATACTAGAGTTTGGTCCATCTCAGATAAGGAGTATAAACCAGACCTAGTCCCCCATCTTAGGATGAGGAGGCCCATTTCGGACAAGTAATTCTGGATATTAGAGTTGGGGTTGATCTAGGGCAAGGAAAACTGAACCAGGCCACGAACAGAAATGAGGCCCCCTCTTTGGATGTGGAATTTAACACAACCAGGTCCCATTTAAGGACAAAGAAGGATACTAGAATTGGATCCTCTTAAGATACGAGACAAGGACATAAACTAGGTTTGGGTTCCCTCCTAGGACAACAATTATAACAATTCACTTATGACATATACAACAGCATTTGTTTCTCATAACTCATTCATAGCAGTCTAATTCATCATCATTTTGCAAGCACAACAGTAAAAAATCACCAATAAATTAATTGAAGTCAATTGTCAAAAATGGTTAATGTACCTGAATAAAGGCTACCTTGATAAATTTTTGGTTAACAATAATATGATATGGTCAACAGCTTTACATTCTAGCGAATACAACATACTCTTAAGTCAAAATGGTCTAAACCAACTGGTATTACAATTGACGGTGTCAAATCAACAATCCTCTTTGGTGATGTCATCAAACAACAGTCTTTTTGGTTAACTCAACATAACAGGTAGTCTAAGGAAGGTCAATGCCACTGGTCGATTATTGTTAGTGCATCAGCTGTATGTACTACACGAAATTCCTTTTTCTGCCTCACAGATCAACACTGGTTAAAAGAGAGAATATATTGAAGAGTGCACTAGTCACTGTCATTTAATGATATTTATATCTGTTAATTGTGAACCTAATATTGGCAATTGGCCCAGTCATCATTTCACCTCATTTAAGGCTGATTTTAAATGCCAGCCCATACCTATCAGTAGGGATGATAAATAATATAGAATAGGTTTGATTTTTGAATTGTAAGTGGGATTAAGTTATCTAAAGTGTGATGTATTGTGTAATGAAATTGTTGATAATGCAATTATAGGTTCTAAGAGTTCCTTGTTTCTAATTGTCTATAAAATTTCTTTAATGAGTTTGAGACAATGTATGAGATATAACAGCCAATCCCTTGAAAGCAAAGTTGCATGGACACGGATACGGAGACTATTTTCAACACCCCTAATATGGATACAACTAGATACGACATATATATATAATTAGCAATAAATAATATTAAATAATTTAAATTTAATAATAATATAATTTAATATAAATAATATATATTTAACAAATATATTATATATTAATAAATTAAACTTAATAAACAATAAACTTAATTAAAAAAATTGCAATCTAATAATAAGCAATATTAAATTTAAATTAAAAGTTAAATGTATTAAACTTAATAAATAAATAAAAGTTTACAATGTAAAGTAAAACAAAAAAGTCAAAAATTAAAAAAAGTTATCACCAATTAAAAAATTTGCCTCTTCCTCCATTGTTTGTTGACACTATATCTCCAACTTTAGAATGAATGCGATTATTTGAGTAAATACGATCGTGTAGAAAGACATATTTCCGATCGTGTGCATGCTGGTCCAGAGTAGTTCCCCGCAACAAGAAATCAGCATGCCAGGTCATGGAGCAGTTGCTTGTGGCAATTTTTAACATTCTAAGGTTAATATTTTTGGGATATCGCACAAATATCATGAGAATACCATATCTACGCGTATCTGGCACAGAAAAAAATAGGGTTTTTTTGGTACAGCCGGACACGGTATGCAAGACATATACGAGCTGTATCCTATGAGTATCCGTATCCGATACGCGATATGCGTACCAAGGAGAGGGGGTGGTGTATCTTGTAACTGTGCTTGAAAGGCTAGTTGCCCTTGGTGTGCCTTCTTTTAGAATTTTGCGAAGGATTACAATTCCTTTGAATACCATTTATCTATTTTTAATGTTTTCTTATCCGTTTGTGGGTGTTAGCTACAATTGAAGTGTAATCAGTCTTCTAGTTGTTGAAACATATCTTCTCTAATGCTTTGTATATTCAGGGTGCTTATTTCTCACTATAGGCCTTGTCTTTTTCTAATCAGTGAAGTGATGGGTAACAACCCTCTCTCAATTTATATATAATTTCCAAAAAGAATTTTACATTCTGTTTCTATATCCTAATAATAGGGGAATGTAGCTTCTTCTCAGCATATAACTTGAGAAATTTACAAAAAGTTGAGAGAGCAGCCCAAGTCTACTATACAATAGTTACATTGTGTATATTGATATATTTTCTATACATTATGGCTTGTTGCTAATCATCATCTTCACGCTTGATTACCTTGGAGCCGAATGAGCCATCGAGGCATTTGATCAGACCAGCATGTAGCAACAGGAATTTGATAGCCTTCTTTGCCCTTGACACATTGAAGTGCTTCAGATTTGGAGACTTTTTGTAGGGGGCACATAGCTCCATTGCATTCTATTTTTGGGTCATAGATTCCATCCTTCCTTGATAGGAACTCTTGTATGATTGCTACCTCTTGGACCAAAGCTTGTAGACTCTCCACTTCTTGGACAATGCTAATGGAAGCCAGGCCACAAATTTCCTTTCCATTTGTAGGCAGAGAACCCCTAGAAACAAACACCGCATTATTTACTGCAAAATCCAAATCTCCACGGTGCTTCTCCCTTATGTAATACTGCCCTAGAGCCTTCATCATTTCTTTGTCCTTTGTGATTCTGAAGATGTTGGACACAAACATTGATGAAATATTAGAATTCACATGGTAGCATTCTACTCATTCGATGAAATCCCATCCCAAAATTTCTTTAGTGGCATCACAAATATCTCCACCCTAAAAGAAAAATACTTTCTCCATCCTCATGTCTGTTATATCCTCCAAAAAAGCCATATCTTCCAAAAAAGCCATATCTTGAATCTCCTCAGTCAAGTGGATGTGAGGCTCCATCTGTCTTGAAGAGCAAAGGAAGAGTTACCAAACAGATTGGTTTGTGTGAGGGCACAATAGCAAGAAGAGATGATGGGAACGAATCCCACATATTGTATATTATAATCATTCAACAATCATGCTGCCGCTTGTGTGTGCCCAAGATCCAACTCAATGTCATTAATGACGGGAGAGCTTTTGAATTATTATTGGTATGTGGGTATTTCATCCCATATGGTGGCAAGGTCATGCCAACTATTAACATCATTGCCAATTATTACATCTTTCCCGCTATTGATCCCTTGATCTGATAGGAAGTCTACCACCTTGTTGCCTTAACGGTAGCAATGTTGGATTGAATAAGTTTTAAGTGAATCCAGGATTGCCCAAGATTCACAAAGGATGTTGTTTATCTTCCAATTTGTCAAATGTCTTTTCTTGATGCATGGATAATTGCCATTGAGTCCCCCTTGATGATAACTGCTACAATAATGCATGATTGTACCAATTGGAGGCCTAGGATGAATGTTGAGGCTTTTGTTTCATTGTTGGTGGCAGGAGTTTCTTGGATGCTACCTTATCAAAATTCCATTGGAGTGCCTTATTATGCAACTTGCTTCCAAGGGCCCTAGGTTACCCCATGAAGCACCATTGAAATTCAGCTGGAACATGCTAGCTTGTGGAGGTATCCATCTAATGAGATCCCTCTTAAGAGGATGGTTGAACTTGGTAGTCCCATTAATAGGGTCTCACAATAAGATTTGGTAATCCATATTTAAAGAATATTTTTCTATTTTACTATTTGTAAGGGATCAAAGATTCAAAAGCATTATGAATCATTCGACTATCAAAAGATACTCATTTTGTAAGTTTGACAATTGATTGCTATACCATGATTTGTTTATTATGTTTGGAGGTTTTGGGCTATAAGTGAATGACTTAGTCTTAGGGCAATAAATTTCCTATTGACCTTATTTCAACTTTTGTTTACTTGATGGTTATTTCAAATATCATATATGCCTTTCCTCATCTTCCTCCAATACACATACATTTTGATAGCACCATAGGTTTTAGTCCTACATGACTTGTGCTTGGAACTCATGGGATTCTATATTTAAGGGGATCATTGTTGGGTACTTGTTATGCCACTTTTTGGAAAATAGAGATAATGCCTGGGATTGCACCCTCTCAAAGCAATTGGATGCCATTTTAACTTTAGGGTCTACATTTTTCATCTTGGACATGCACCAACTTGAGTACTTCGTTGCATCACCATGTATGAACTTGCCGGTGGAACCTATTCTTATGTCTCAACATGGTTAGAGTTGTCCTTTGTTCCACAGGAAGACGTGAGATGCATGAGTGATCATAGTTTGTGCAATCAATTTGGGTGGTGATGGAACTTTTGTGTTACATAATTGTTATCAACTTTGATGCCCAATAGATAAGGTTCTTTGGCTTGGTATTTTGGTTCAATGATTTGTTGGTCTATGATTGTTTATTATCTAAATTACTAATCCTAGTATTGGTTTGGGTTCAGATTTAGGGTTTGGTTCGTGGATTCACTCAAACTTTTTGGGGCTTGAGTTCATCCATCCAAAAGCATATAAAAATAATAAACATGTACGTATTTGCAGCAGTAATTAAGTTCAGAATAGCACATAGCTTCATGTAATAAACAAAACCACCATAAATATTAAAAACATTACAATGTCAGTTAGTCAAACTTGAATGTCATGATATATATTCATTGTTCAAACTTCAATATTAAAATTAAAAATAATAATGTCAACAATCAGCCCTCAGGGTTCAATGTCACATAAGTTTTCAAAAACATCATCTCCTACAATGTCCCGAACTAGATTTTTTTGGCTTTTTGCAAATTTATGATGAAGATGCATAAACCCTCACACTTTCGGATCACCAAGATCTTGATGTGGGCAAGGTGAGAGCATACGGTGATTGAGACACTAACTCACTAGTGGCAAGCCGAATGGTTCTACAATGTATGCAATAGCTAGAAATGAAATAAACTAATGTCTTGGTTGCATAGCTTTCTAGACTTACAACATGAAATCTATTATAAGACTTTATTATTTCTGGTGGTAAACCACATAGAAGTTTACAAATAACACACAAGCTAATAGTGCTGGAAATGATAAATTAGAAATAACTCAGCAACTATTATATGCAAATACCCTTTAATACTAGTAGTAAGATGGACTGAAAATATCAACTGCATCAACAACATAGAATAGTCTGAAAATAAACAAGTATAACATCTTATTCTGTTATATCAGAAATGTAATGCTAAAGTCTGTTATAAACTCCAAAACAATGATTGAATGGCATACCCAGGATTGTACAGTTGAAAGAAAACATTATACAACCACTGTGATAAAGAACACCATCTGAAAACTGAGTTGCAACTATAATAAATTCTGTTATACCCCAAATCTGTTGTGTAGTCACATTAGGCAAGGTACGACCAACAATGAGAAGAGTACGGCTGCCCAAAAGTACACACAACAGGTTGTGATTCCACCTTGGACAAGTACGACTGGGTTAGAGTGGTTCAACACTCTCAAATATGTGTCAATTCACCCTTAAAAATTGGTATGACTTATATGTAGGATTGTACGACTCTCTTCAAGAGCCTTCACAATGTCACGACTAGTATATAGAATAGTACGGCCCTTCCACAAGGCTCGACCAGCATAGAAACTCCTCCAAATGGTGATATGATTTGCTGAAGCAAATGATGATAATTCCTAAATCTGAATACCACACTGGAAACTTCAAATAAACTCAAATCTGAAAGCAACTATCAAATTTGAAACACACCAAACAATTGGAAATATTTTTGCATCCATTAAGCACAATGGTAATTTCGAAGTGGAATTATTCAAATGAATAGGAGGGTTTTCGTCCTCAAATGCATTTTTTCAATAGGGTTTTTCGTCCTAGGGCAAAAAGATGAACAATGTTCAATCTCAAGAAATTAGGGTTTGATTGTAAACTGGTATGCTCTCTTTTGTGCATAAACCTCCTTATATAAGCTCTTGAGGGAATGTAATTGAATATTATATTCTTTTTTCTTTTTCCTCCAAAACTTCATTTTATTTAAAGTCTCTAGATAGTACATTACGTTTGGACCCCAGTCCTAGCAACACTTTTTGAAATTCTTTTTAAAAACAATTTTATAATAATAAAACACAAGTTGCCTTTTTATAATATAACCTAAAGTTACTTTTTAGGATAAGTTAAATTATTAAAATATTTCCCTTGCACCACCCCCAATAGCCTAGGAGAAATAGAAAAATAAGCTAGGGGTCTTCTAACAACTTACACTTGGAAATGGGACATGACAGTCCTCCCTTCCCAAAATTGTTTGCCCACAAGCAATTGCAAATTCGGATGCTCCAAAATTTGCTCTCATTCCCACATGGCATCCTCTTTTGGGAGATCCTTCCAATGGATCAAATACTCCTTTATGCTTTTGTTTCTTAGTTTTCATTCCTTGGTGTCAATGATCTCTTCGAGAGCCAATATCAACTTCCCTTTATCATCCAAGGGAGGTAGCTCAACTGATGGAGTAATATGCTGCCCAAGTGCCTTTTTGAGGCAGGAAAGATAAAACACATTGTGAATTCTACTATGTTCTGGCAGTTCTAACTCATATGCAACTTCCATTGAGATACTCTCCCATTGGTAGGTCTGTCAACCACAACAAAAATACAATCCTTACCCTACACCTTTGGGAGCCCCATGATGAATCTATTGAGATACTCTCCCATTTTTTATCAGGAATAGGTAGAGGCTGTAATAGACATGCTAGAAAAGATTGCTCAATTTTATTTTGCTAACAAGTCATGCATTCCCTGATGTGCTTAAGGACATCATCTTTGAGTCATTTCTAAGAAAACCTTTCCTTGATTTGTTTGTATGTCTTGAAGTACCTCTGATGTCCAGCTAAGGGGCTATCATGGATTGCCCTCAAAATTCTGTCTTTCATCTTTGTCTTTCATCCTTGTAGAGTATAAGCTCATTTGCTACCCAGTATCTATCATCTTTCACCTTGCCTTCCATGATGTCAATAGCAAAGGCATTCTTAGAATATTCTACTAAAATATTAGCCCTCCAATCAGCTGAAATATTAGACGTAGAACATAGAGTGGGCTTCCTAGACAATGCATCTGCTACTATGTTCTTTCCTTTAACATATTCAATGTCAAAGTCATAGGCTTGGAGTTTACTCACCAATTTCTATTGTCTCTCATTCAGGTCCTTTTGGCTAAGAAAGTACTTCAAGTTGTTGGGGTTTGTTTTAACCACAAATTTGCTACCCATTAGATATTGCTTGAATTTTGCTAATGCATGCATGATGCCCAACATTTCTTTGTTGTAGTTTGAGAATCTTCTTTCTGCCTCTTTGAGTTTGCAGCTCTCAATTGCTATTGGATGCTTGTTCTACATTAGCATTGCTCTGATCCCTAGATGCATCACACTCTAGCACAGAGGGGAGTGAAAAATCAGGGACAACCAACATTGGGCATGAACTCATAACCTCTTTGAGCTTGTCAAAAGCTTGCCATGCTGATTCAGACCTTGCAAAGGCTCCTTTCTTGGTCAAATGGGTTAAGGGTGCTACCAACTGTGAGAAACGTTATCAAACATTTGGTAATAACTACAAAGACCAAATAATCCTCTCAGCTATGTCAATGTCTTCGGTGGAGGCCAACCCAAAATTGCTTGTATCTGTTCTTGATCAACCTTAAACTCCACGAGCATTGGTGACATGCCCATCATACAAGATTTCGGTCATCCCAAACTCACATTTGGACTCCTTGGCAAACAAAGCTTGTGCTTCCAAGATGCCCAACACTTCATCTAAATGCCTCGAATGGTCCTCCCACGTCTTGTTGTAAATGAGGATATCATCAAAGAAGCCCAGAACAAATCTCCTCAACTGTTTGTTGAACACTTGGTTTATGCAAGATTGAAAGGTGGCTAGTGCATCAGTCAAGCCAAATGGCATGACTAGAACTCATAGTGTCCATAGTGACACCTGAAAGTTGTCTAATGAATATCCTCTTCTTGAACCTTGATCTGATGATAACTCGATCTGAGGTCTGTTTTTGAGAAATAGACTGCAGTCACTGCACCATGTAGCTCATCAATCAATTTGTCGATCTTGGGAATTGGGTATCTATTTTTGATGGTCTTTTTATTCAGAGTTCTGTAGTCTACGCACATCCTCATAGTTCCATCTTTTTTCTTAACCAAGACTATAGATGAAGCAAACGGGCTTGAACTAGGTCTAATGTGACCCATATCAAGAAGCTCCTTAATGGCCTTCTTTATTTCTTCCTTATGCCTTCTAGGATGACGATAAGGAGTGGTAATGATAGGTTTGACACCCTCCTCCAATTCAATGACATGCTCAAAACCTTTGTCAGGTGGCCTTCCTGGAGGTATGTCACTAAAAACTTTGTTATGCTTATCTAGAAGAGACTGGATATCAACATGATAAGACTTCTTGTTATCTAGAGAAGTTGTGGGAGTTATCAAACATTGGGCTGCCTAAGCAACTCAGCCATGGCAAAAAGTTCTCTCTATTCTTTTCGTGTAAATAACTCCAGGGGCTCCATTTGATATTCCATAGAGCACTACCTTCTTCCTGAAGTTCCATGGTCTGAAAATTTTGAGTGAATTTCCCAAGGGAATGTAACCACTAAACTCCCAAAACTACATTAGTGTCTCCTATGCTAACAACATAGAAGTCATCTGTCACTTTGTGGTTGCCCAAGGAGATGCTCAACTGTGAAATCTTCTTCATGCAAGGCATGGTGAAACCATAAACAACCATCACGTAAAACCCTTTGAAGTCTTCAGTTTTGAGACCTCTCTTAGCCACAAGTCCGTCAATGAAATTGTGGGTTGCCCCACTGTCAATTAGCAATGTGACCCTTTGTTATGGAGGACTCCCCAAACTCTAAAAGGATTATCCTTTGGAGTACCAGATAGAGTAGCAAAGGTACCCTTAGAAACTACCTCTTCATCTTGCTTCTTGGACTTAGGCTCAGGCTCATCTTCCTCTTTCTCTGACTCAGGTTCCTCAGCTCCAAATTCTTCATCTGAAACTACTTCAATATAATGCACTTGACCTTGGCCAAGGCATCTATGTCTTGGTGCCCATGGTTCCTTGCAAGAGAAGCAAAGCTTCTTCTTTCTTAATTCATTCTTAGCTTCTTCCTCTTTCTTAGAAGGAATATTCTTTGGCTGATTAAACCCTTTCTGAAAAGGTTTCTTTGGAGGAAGAGTCTTGGTTTGAAATTTGCTCTTAGGGAATTGAATACCATAGACCTTTTGATTGCCTCATGCAATGATGATGGGTCAAAAGCCTTAACCAAACCCTTGAGAGGTTCGGATAGACCTTCTATGAACAACATAGTTAGCCTCCTTTCAAAGACATCAGGAACCATTACAAACAAATTTTGGAATTCAGCCACATAATTATCCACAGTGTTGTACCATCTAAGTTGAGCCAACTCCCTGAAATGGACTTCAGGGTCTTTCCTATCAAACTGCTCAGTCAATCTTGTGCTGAATCTTCAAAGTATTGATAAGATTGTGTCCTTGAGTCACCAACCCATGCTACCACCACTCATGAGCTATGCCCTCAAGGTGAAGAGTGGCAAACTTGATGGCTTCATCTTCCAACATAGGCTTGAGGGATAGGTATGTGTCTAGCTTTTGTATCTAGGCACGAGCTGTACACTGGTTAGACCCATCAAAAGTTGAAAGGGTCAACTTTCCCAACTTATGCCAGAAGGTCTCTCTGTTGTTGATTTGCTTGGGGCCTTGGTTCAGGTCTTGGTCCACTCCTTATCTTTTTCAAAGTAATAAAATTCGTGGGAGACATTTCCAACCGAATCTCTGCTAGAAAAGCTCTATACTCAGTATAACAAGTAGTAATATCTGACAACAAATTCAACACTTCAACTATTGGTGGTTCTTCATCCCTATGTAGGAAAGCAGGTAGGATGGGTCTAGTAATGGAATCGATAACAGTTCAATTGTTGTTGTTGTTGTTATTATTGAATGTTGAAGAAGTCCTTTCACCATTTTGATTTTGGGAAGGCTTGGAAACATTCATGTTGTTCTGCATTGTTTGGACCAATTGGGTCACCAAATTTGTCAAATGTTGCTGCCCTTGAACAAGAGTTTTATACCGTGCTTTAGCTGAATCTTTATCTAACGTGTTTCTCTTATCCCTTCCTTCCATATTTAGCCCTTCTATTTCAATCTTTGGATTCTGATGTTCTAGCCTTGCATTCTGTGGCTCTGGAGACTGGCTTTTTTCTTTTTCTCTCTAATAGTATTTGAACTCTCTGTCACTTCCTTGCATGTGGTATAATCTGCATAAAATGTTAGCTTCTTCTACATGCTAGCAAGATCACCAGCTTTGATACCCCTATAATGTCCCGAACTAGACTTTTTTGGATTTTTGCAAATTTATGATGAACCCTCATACTTTTTGATCACTAAGATCCCGATCTGAGCAAGTGAGAGCATACGGTGTTGAGACACTAACTCACTAGCGGCAAGCTGCACAGTTCTACAATGTATGCAGTAGCTAGAAATGAAATAAACTAATGTCTTGGCAGCATAGCCTTCCAAACTTACAAGATGAAATCTCCTATAATACTTTATTATTTTTGGCAGTAAATCGCACAGAAGTTTACAAATAACACATAAGCTAATAGTGTTGGAAATGATAAATTAGAAATAACTTAACAACTATTATATGCAAATATCCTTTAATAACAATAGCAAGATGGATAGAAAATATCAACTGTATCAGCAACATAGAATAGTCTGAAAATAAACAAGTATATCTTCTTATTCTATCATATCACAAATGCAATGCTAAAGTCAATTATAAACTCCAGAACAATGATTGAATGGCATACACAGGATTGAACAGCTGAAAGAAAACATTATACAACTGTCGTGATAAAGAGCACCATCTAAAAACTGAGTTGCAACTGTAATAAATACTGTTATACCCCAAATCTGTTGTGCAGTCACATCAGGCAAGCTACGACCGGCAATGAGAAGAGTATGGCTGCCCAAAGTACACACAACAGATTGTGATTCCACCTTGGACAAGTACGGCTGGGTTAGAGTGGTTCAACACTCTCAAATATGCATCGATCCACCCTCAAAAATTGGTACGATTGATATGCAAGATTGTACGACTCTCTTCAAGAGCCTTCACAATGTCACAACCAATATATAGAATAGTACAACCCTTTCACAAGGCTTGACCAGCATAGTAACTCCTCCAAATGGCAATATAATTTGCTGAAGCAAATGATGATAATTCCTAAATTTGAATAGCACATTGAAAACTTCAAATAAACCCAAATCTAAAAGCAACTATGAAAATTGAACCACACCAAACAACTAAAATCTTTCTGCATCTATTAAGCACAATGGTAATCCTTGAGTGGAATTACTCAAATGAATAGGAGGGTTTTCGTCTTCAAATCCATTTTTGCCAATAGGGTTTTTGTCCTAGGGTAAAAAGATGAACAATGTTCAATCTCAAGAAATTGGGGTTTGATTATAAATTGGAATGTTTTCTTCTGTGCACAAACCTCCTTATATAGGCTCTTTAGGGAATGTAATTGAATATTATATTCCTTTTTCCTTTTCCCTCAAAACTTTATTTTTTAAAGTGTCTAGAAAGTACATTACTTTTGGATCCTAGTCCTAGCGACATTTTTTGCCCCTCTTTTTAAAAACAACTTTATAATGATAAAGCATAAGTTACCTTTTTATAATATAATGTAAAGTTACTTTTTAGGATAACTTAAATTAAATTATAAAAATATTTCCCTTGCACCACCCCTAGTAGCCTACAAGAAATAGAAAAATAGGCTAGGGGACTTTTGTTGACAACTTACCCTTGGAAAGGGGACATGACATCTCCACCATCAATATTAGATGATATAGGTATCGGTATATTAGAACCACAAGTAATGCCACTAACACTCTCCAGATGTTTGATTTGTTGTTCGCCCTGTGATAGATGTTTGACCCAAGGAATGCCTGGAACAAGGTTGTGATGCAACTCCTATTCTTTTCGTCCTGGCCTTTCAATGAAGATTTGTTAATGAGGGGCCAATATCTCCCCACCCACCTGGGCCCCGATACTTGGTGACTCAAATGCCGTTGACAGATCTTGTCACATGCTAGCTAGTTGGTTTGTCCTCCACTTCAAGTGCAGCAAGTTGGGAAGTGGGAGCATCCAAGTCCAGTATACGTTGGCTTGATATCCCACTTCCTCGTGTCCCCTTCTTTGTAGCCAATTTGTTTGTGGAGGCATAAGTTGGAATGCATATACACTAAGTCCTTTGCCTTTCTTAAGTGTAGTCGATTGCACTTTACTGGATGGATGAAGGAGCAAGTGTTCCAATTCCTCTCAGATGCAAATGAACTAGCAACCTATTAAGACAAAGTTAGAGATAAAATATTATAAGTGAAACTTAAAAGATTAAAAAAATAAAATTTATAGAACTCGTGATAAAAATTGGTTGCAAGTGGGTTGTAGATGTTGGATTTTTTTGCCATGGAAGTACCACCAACTATGAGCATTTTTCTTGAACTTGTCATGAAGAGATTCAATACTTTGACCCATAGTTGAAAATCTCGGACTTGACAATTACTCGGCTGACCCAAAATTTAAAAAAAATTGAGACTTAGCAAAAAATTAGGAAAAAACTTGGCAAATTTATCAAACATTTAAAAATACATAATTTAAAAAATATTTTTCAAAAACACACATATTATTGAATTTGTAGAACATATTACTGATTTCCTTCATATATAAATCAAAATTAGAGTTCAATACATATCATAGACCAAAAAATGAGTTCAACCTCTCAATACATATGAACTTCAAGTTTCAATATCAATAAAAATATATATATCATAAATTTCTTCTACAACTAAATCTCAGAAAATTCTGCTAGGGTGTCATGGAACTGGATGGTACAGTTGTAGTATCCTCAATAGGAGCCTTAGGCATAGGATCAAGTTGTGTATGCAGTGAACCCGCCTCTAATGGCTCGCCAACCTCACCTTTTGCCTCATCATATACTGGCACATTTGCTTCCCATTTTGCTGCATCCCTCTTCAAATTAGCTATGTCATCATCAATAAACAGTGGATCCACATTGACATCCTTAGCAATCGATTTTGAATATGGATCAATATCATTGAAGTCAAGCGCATGATGTGTATTTAGCGCTTATACTCTATTTTAATGCAATTGAAGGTTGTACCGCATAAAGATAAGGTAATTCAAGTGTTGTTGAGTCAACCTATTGCATTTCTTTGTGTGAATGGCCTAACAAGCACTCTAGTTGTGTTCAAAACCAGAAGCACTATAGGGCTGGGATGGAATGAGGATGACAGCTTTTGAAGATTAGGTGTTGCGGCACTAAAATCTTCCCACCACAAATCTACAAGGACAAGATTTACAACTTTGCAAGGATTTTAGTAAACTTAAAAAGTTAAAATAAATAGTGAACTAAAATCAAACATATATGTTTTTTCCCTGGTTGTAGAGTGGCTCTTCTATGAATGCATAAAGTTGAAGAAAATAATGCCTTCTCCACTCTCTTATAACTCTGTAAGGGACCAACCTCTCAATACACGTGTTGAGGCCAAGCATAACCTTCGTATTTGCTTTGAATGAAAGGGTGAAGAAAAACTTGGGGTTCAAATAATAGTTAGCAGCATGAATATGTTGGTGGAGTTGTCAATTCCACCTCTGATCAATAATGTGCCATATGGGTTGTTCAACCCATACAAATGTTGAATTGCCTTTTTGGCCCTATCCATGGCCTCATATAGATAGCCCATGGGGTCCTTATCCCCATCCACCAATCGTAGAACCCTAACCAATAATTTTGACATCTAAATCAATAGAGTGGATGAAAATGAAATTATATAACTATACTAAATCAGAAATTAAAAAATAAAATAATATCAACAAATAAAAATATCGAAATTTTACAAAATTAACAAATTGTAACATTATAAAACACAAAAATAAATGAAAATTTTTGATCGAAAACTTTCTTTGATGATCTACTCCATGACCTTGGCAAGTCTATTATAAAAAATTGCTTCAACCTTTTTGCAGTAAGGACTCTCCAACCATATTTCACTCACAAACATATGTTGGGCAATGTAGCTGGCAGCTGCTATACTTTGCAAGATGAGGAAATTAGTGGCAAAGCATGCGACTCTTGACCGCATGAGCTCCTTGCCATTAGTGTGCTCTCTCATGAGATTCAGGACCCATGTGTGGTTGTCGATGTACTTTGTGGTATTCCTTGCATCTTTATCCACGTTCCTCACCCAACTTAGTTTCCCTATGTCCTCAAGGAGTAGGTCAAGGTAGTGGGTGGCACAAGGGCTCCAAAACAACGTAGAATGCCTCGCCTTTAGAAGTCTACCGGCTACCACATATGTAGCATCATTGTCAGTCACTATCTGGATGACATTTTCCACTCCCACCTCTATAACCACCTCACCCAACACACTTCACAAGATCTCCGCATTTTTTATTTCATTAGAAGCATCAACTAACTTCAAAAAGACTAACTATCTCCCAAAAGCCACAAAAATTTAATGTGTGTCCTATTCCTTTCTTCCGTCCACTCGTTAGATAAAATGGTGTAGCCTTTTCTTTTTCCAAATTTGTTTTTGATCATCTACTAGCAAATATGTGTTTTGGACTCATCTTGCAATAATGGGCCACTCAACTCATGACGGCTCGAGGCCTTGAATCCCTTTCCTGCCATGGTCAATGCATTGACCAACTGCTTCCAATAAGGACTTGAAGTAATATTAAACGGAATATTGTTGTATTACCAAAATTCTATACATGCCATCTTCACCTCATGTTGTAATTCTTTATCTCATGCAGTACCTTCCAATGAAGGTTGCATACCATGAGAGTTATGAAGAACAAAAAAGCTAGAACTACGGCTACGTACACTGCCTAATCCTCTTATCCATGGCCTAATGGAAGAAGAATAACCTCCTATATCTCCCTCTAACCTTGTAGAAGTGAAAACTGGGGTTGGGGCTGCCATTGCCTTTGTTGTCCTCTTTTTCTAGATACTTTTGTTTGCTCAAATGCTTCCAAGA
This sequence comes from Cunninghamia lanceolata, assembly GCA_027924645.1. Classification (NCBI taxonomy): domain Eukaryota; kingdom Viridiplantae; phylum Streptophyta; class Pinopsida; order Cupressales; family Cupressaceae; genus Cunninghamia; species Cunninghamia lanceolata. Next base: position 6,147,578 of record BSBN01000635.1, on the reverse strand, counting down.
GAGCTGTCACCTCCTTTTGAATTTTTGGAGTAACTTTTGTATATGGCGTAACATCGCAGCAAGGGACTTGTGCAAGGTATTATTTTAGGCAATTTATGCCTCCTCTCATATCCTTAGTGCAATGGTTACAAATAACCACTCATGGCGTTGGACCTTCTATCCCATGTTTCCAACAAGGGTCCTTAGGTTTGCCACTAGATCTCCTACTTGTAGAAGCCATATTCTTTTTTGGAAAAATGAAAATATACCCTAGCAAAAGGGAGAGTTAATAGCCTAATTTAAATTTAAAAAAAATTTAGTGCTTCATGAATAGTTTACACTTTACACTTGACTTTCTAATAGTCATACAACTAGCAAATAATAGCTAAAAATCAAATTAAAAAAATAAAATTAGTGCTTCACTAAATACAAACAACAAATAACAACTACACAGTCATAGACATTTGCCATGGAAGACTAACCCAAGAAACATTTCTCACTATTCTTATTAGCAAACAAAGACATTTGATCACTTGTGTCTTTTTGAATTTTTGCCATCTGTTTGCTATGCAACTGCAACTTGTGACTTGAAATCGTGCCAAAACAAGCCCTAGAAATCGTGAAATACTTAACCTGCATCGTTTTAACTCATCTCTGGCCCAATGTTTGTTGTGCAACTGTAACCTGTGACTCCAAATCATGCCAAAACAAGCTCTAGAAATCATGAAAAACTTAATCCATACTGTTTTAACTCATTCTAGAAATTGTTAAGCAGCAAAAATTGTCAGTTTTATGTCATTGGATGTGTTTTAATTCTATTGTGAGTTTTTGATGGGTTTTTACTAATTTCAGGCAAGTTTTGAAAAACTCAATGTTGAGTTTTTCTGCAAGTAACTCACAGGTGACATTGGCTTGCAATTACTTGTGAGTTCTGCCAGTAATCACAGTACTTTTCATCATTGCTTTGACCACTGGGGTGTATAAAATCAATGAACTCACTTGTGACTACATCTTGCAAATCAAGATTAGGATGACTATGAAATGCTACCTTGTACTCTTTAACAACTTAGAAATCTCTATATGGGGCAATCCTTGTTGGCATAGAAAGTATCTCAGGACTATAGTATTTTGGACTCAATGCAATGGCAAAAACATGTAGTGGAGTGGTCATTGTGTTCCATCTCTCTTTCAAGCCTTAGGCATAGTTTCACCATGATTTTGCCATTTTTTTGTTGACTGTTTGGTAGAACTTTTGAATGGTTTTGCCCCAAAGAAAGTGGGTTTGAACATATTTTTCTCCTCTAAAGTTTTGAGAATAGATTTATCAAGTATTTGCCAAATTTCCTTACTGTTGTATTCCAACCTTTACTCCATAATTGCCTTTGCTTGTATGGTGGAGAAACTTTTGAAGCAGCAACATTAAATGGAAAAATAGAACTTTAAGTAAAGTTGGATCAAAATGTTGGTTGGGTAAATGTTCGGAAGTAAGAGTGGTAGTTATGAATGATGTGGATCATCCTCATGGGGGTGGTGAAGGAAGAGATCCAATTGGCAGAAAAAGACCCTCACCCCTTGGGGCTATAGTGCACTTGGGATGAAAGAGTTGGAAGAGAAATAAATATAGTGATGTTCAATCCTTCATTGACTAAGTAGGAATAGTCATAAATCCATTTTGTCTTTTCTATCAATAAAAAGAAATGTAATTGACCATGGCATGTTCATTGAGAAAAAATACTTTTGTAGCTAATTATTTGTTGAATAAAATAGATAATCTAAACACGAATAAAGAGAAGATAATAGTGACCTGGTCCTAAGAATTTGCCATTGTACCTGCAATGATTGGTCATACAATTGCTGTTCATAACAGAAAGGAACATATACCCATTTTTATAACAAATGGTATGATAAACCACAAATTAGGGGAATTTGTACCTACTTCCATTTTCTAGGTACATGTGAAAAAGGATTAAAAATAAAAAATGATAAAAAAAAAGAAAAAATAAAAGCAACAAAAGAAAAATAAGAGAGAAACGCTAAATAAAAAACAATAAAAAATATCGTTGTAAATAGTACACATTAATTCGTTGTGGAGGATATGAAGATGATAATTATAAATAGGAGTCCAAGTAGAGAAATATGAGTTGTACCTAAACATATACATGTCTTCTGATAAAACACATAGGATACTTCATCAACTTCGTGGCTGTGATGCACTTGCAATACTCAATTGGATGCCTTATAGAACATCTTATCCCACAGTAATAATTAAAAGTAATTTGTTTTGCAGCCACAAATGCTGATCATAATATGGGTATAGACAAAGAAAATTCATTTGTCACTATAGCTGAAGTGAATGAAGGTGCTATTTTCAAAAGATTTCGACCTAGAGCTTGGGGACGTGGTTATCCAATATAGAGACCCATTTGTCATATAACTATTGCATTGGAAGATATAAATGACTTCTAAATTATTGCATTGGAAGAAAAAATAGAAACAAAATAGCGAAATAGATGGAATCATAATCTATTTATGTTGCGAGTATACTACCTACAAAAAAGTACTTAAAAAAAATGTATGGGGAACAAAATAAATCCGCTTGGTTTTACTCAAAACCATTGTTCCCTTTGGTTTGAAGAAAGGGATTATTCCGAAGATCACGAGAAGATGAGAAAATATATAATTGCATTGAAAATTATGTACAACATATCAAAGCTTCCATAAATTCTAGTTATGGAGGAATTACACATATAGAGATAATGAAATAGAATGAATTGATTTTGGTAAACATATATATTGCATTTGTAAACTTGTTTATTAAAAAATAGGGCCAAAAAGAAGAAAGAAAAAGATATTGAGCAATTAAGAGAGGAAGTACAAAATATGCTTGATTCTGTAAACATAAAACTTCTCAATTCAATAGAAAAAGTGGAGAAACCTTATAGAGAACCCAAAATTCTTGCAGAATATATTGCTTTACAACTAGAGAGTTGAAATAAGAAAAATAATGAAGAAGCTATTGAACTGGCTGAAAAGGCAGATGTAGAAGGTATTAAAATAAAAATTAAAGGACACCTTAATGGAATTGAGAGAGCCCGTAAAGAATCAGCTATGTAGGGTAGAGTGCCCCTATAGACTCTTGAAACTAAAAGTGATTATTGTTATTATGCACTTCAAACCATCTATGGAGTATTGGGGATCAAAATTTGGATCTTTGTTCAAGATGAGAAATATCTTTCTATAATCTAACCAATTATAAATCTTAAATTCTATAACATCAAATAAAAATAATTAACCATCTTGGAGCAATGCTATGCTTAGTGTGCGACTTGTTGAAATCAAGCTTTTGCTTCTTTTCTAAAATGATAAAGAACTCAAAATAAAAACAAATTGATCTCTAGTATATTTGTTTCATATTAATTACTAAGATCCAATAAGCTAGTTAGTAAATATAGATAGTGTTGTCAAATGAACAAAAGACTTTCTTCCACGAAGAGACAAATCTAATCTCTCATAAAGTGAAAAAAGAGTCTTTGGTAATGCAAGAAAAGAAAAAGGGGAGGAAGGAGAAAAAAAAAATGAAATCTTCTTTCTTACACTATTGTATGGTTCATAAATCACCCCCAAACAGTAGTGTGATAAAGCATAAGAATTATCTTGATTATTTATCAGTTTATGAACAAAAACCTAAGCAGCCATTTGAAAGCTATGGAAATGATGGAATCTGTGATTGCATAAGATCATATAGAAATCTTAATCATTCATTGGATAGGATGGTGAAGTAAACCAATAAAGAATTAATTTCATTGGAGTCCTTAAGTCGACCCCATGAGGCAAATACCAAAAGACTTAATATTCGCTTGTAAGATACTTATTGGGCAGTATTGATATATAATAAAAGAGCTATTTGTACCATCATATTATGTGTGTGTGTGTGTGTGTGTGTGTGTGTGTGTGTGTGTATTATGTATATGATATGTGTAATGGGTAAATACAGATTTATTCCTATATAACACATGATCTCAATATTTATCATCCAAATTTGCCATAGATTCTTCACAAGGAGTCAGATGAGAAGAAACTCTCGTATCTAGTTCTGAAATAGAAATGGGATTCAAATAGTATTATACAACCATCGACTAGAACCCAAAAAGAATGAAATTTTGTCACCAACATAGGGGAAGAATCAAGTGTAACATCCTTAACCATAAATTTATGCAAATATTTTCGGATCTGAAGTATTTTCAATAGATTTTAATTCAAAATATATATAGAAACACCTACGAAAAACTCCACACAAATTTATGGAAAAAATATTGAAACATATAATGCTGATTTTTCATAAACTATGTTGTAGAAGCATTCAAAGTTTGCACATATAGAACATAACTTCACCAAAATACTAGAGCTGATTTGTATTAGTCAAATGTGTAGCAAATAACTCATATATATCAGAAATTACAGGAATACATATAATATTAAGATTTGAAAATATACAGAGAATGTTGTAGCTCCCAACTTCAAAATCTTGCAATAACGAAATATTGGAACTATGCTGGAATCCATTCAATAAAATCCACACCAACTCTAAAGTACAAATACAATCACTATATGAGATTGCCCTCAAGAAATCAAAGGGGTTTTGTCCTCTGATCTTCAAGAATCCAAAGGGTTTCATCCTCAAATCTTGCAAATGAATGCAAATGCTCAAGCTGTGAAGAAAATTGATAAACTAGCATAAGATGCAAATTGGAGAGGTTGTTTGACTTATATAAAAGTTGGGGCACAAATTCGCACATCGCAATATGCCAAAAAATATAAAAAATATTAAATATCTCCTCTCCACTTAAGTCCAGTCTACGAGTTGTCATAACCTCCCTTGATTCTCAACTATTTTTAGGCAGTAAAGATGCTCCTTTACACCCACTTACAATTGTCATAAATGATTATGAATATGCTCCTCTACAACCAATTTGTAACTCCCCCACTAACTTCTTGTCATAAAATATTCTTTCCACGAAAATAGCTTCCACTTTGTCATAAAATCCAACTTGTAACTCCCCAATAAAGAAGATGCCAAAAGATTTGGGAGTTACATTATCCCTTGTCTATGAAGTCTCACGCCCCTCCTTGGGCAATTACTCAATAATAATATTTTATTAATTATTTGGCCCCTTTTATCGAAATTGAGAAATAATAATTAATTTTGAGACCAAGAATTAATGAGTACTTCCCTAGGAATTGCCTCTTAGCCCATGGGAAATATGGAAATGGGCCTAAGGTCCACAAATTAAATTAATTAGAAAGGGAACATTACATCAAGGGAGTATCTTCTCGGGGCAATTGCATTTGTTTTGGTAGATTTGCTCTTCATGCATTGGAACCTATTTGCATCACATCTGGGTAGCTAGAAGTAGGACAATGAGCAATTACTCGTTATGCCCATCGTGGCATAAAAATATGGATACATATATTTCCCAACAAACCTATTAGAGTGAGACTTGTAGAAATACGTATGGGTTTGGGGAAGCCAAAAGACCTCTAGAATATTGGGTATTTGTCATCAAACCAGGTTGAACACTTTATGAAATAAGCGGAGTATTAGAGACTCTAGCTAGAGCAACTTTTCAAATTATTGCATACAAGTGCTTATACATACTAAACTTATTACTAGTTCACATATATCATGCCGAACCAAAGAGATATTTCTAGCGGAAAAAGATTATTTAATTATCATAATACTTTTTTCTGTTGAAGTAACAAATCTTTTGAAGGGAAAATGATTTAGTCTCAAACTTACTTGAATGTAGCAAACAACAATGGAGCCTGAAAATTAATGTGTATTCGAGTGCTAGGAGCAGGTAAGTAATGCCACTAATATTGGTGGTGTTATCATTGCTATAATTAAAGTAGTAGCACCTAATATGCCTTTGGAAGAATCAATAGTTAGAACAGTAGCGTACGTGTAAAGAACTTAAATGTAGTGGTGTACGATCTAATGACAATGCAGTAGTTGTCATTGATTAGAAAGGAAATCCAAGAGGAACTTGAGTTTTTGGTTCAGTTACTAAGGAATTAAGAGAATTGAATTTCACCAAAATAATCTCATTGGCTCTTGAAGTATTGTAAATACTGATAAATTATGTAGAAGCAATGTTAGGCATATTCCTAAAAACAGATAAACATGCCTTTATATTGAGATTGTAAATTCCTAAGAATTAGTTTGTCATGGGTAATGACACTATTGCTAATCTAATGACATATAAGAAATGCTGACATGGTAAAAAAAATAGTTCGAGTAGCAGCTACTGTTATTACCGAGAACATCGCAAGGATTCTTCTACATGAAGGTTTTGTAGAGGATGTTAGGGAACATCGAGAAGGTAAAAAATCTTATTTTGTTTTAAATTCAACATCTAGAGGAAGGATGCAAAAGAGATATATAACCGCTTCAATGCGTATTAGCAAGCCTAGTGCAAGAATCTATTCTAATTCTTGAGAGATCCCTAAAGTTTTAGGTGGAACGGGGATTGTAATCATATCCTTGTTCTGCTCCTTTGCTCTTTCTTCTCCAAGCTACCCAATCGTCTTCATCATTTGCTGCTTCTTTGTTCTTGAACAACAACTTCATTGTTTACTACTTATCAAACTTGAGGCAATCATCCTTACCTTGCAAAAAGCGTGAGTAGAAAAAGACTAGGGCATTTGTAGATTGATGTGAGAACACTATCATTGACTTTGACTTGACGCACAAATGATGATAAATTGATGACAGAAAATGGACACCAAGTAGTACAAACATTGAGTTTCGTATGGGTACCAACAACTTTCATGTATGTATGTATGTAAATGTCCACTGTTTTCATTTACCTTTTTTGAAATATTTTGCATTTGGAAGTCTTATTTTTGACTATGTATGTGTGTATTGTCTCGACCAATTTTATGGAATTCCTTATTTATATTTTAATTAGTGTGCAAATTCTACTAGGATTCACAGTTTCTTTTATTTGTGATCAATGACGGTGAGACCCTGTGAATGAATGGTTAAATTTAGTAAATATTCATTTACTTACAAAAGTAACCAAGAATTCACTCAATAGGTTTCCAGCCAAGGCGCAACTGTTTTAAGCAATGAATATGGAAGATAAAACTAAGCATAAAGATTAATCTTAAGAACCAGGAGTTCTGATCATAACAAAGTTGTCTATGCAATAGGTTAAAAAATCTAAAAAATATCAGATTTGATTCGTGAAGGGTTGAAAGACTGGCCGCAACAACTTGCATCCTTTTATAGAACACATAAGGTCCCAAGCCGTAGGCATGCTTCCATAATTTTCTCAATGGTCATGTCATTATGGAAGCATGCCTAAAGAGAGAAGAAGAAATTAGTAAAGTTTGGGTGCTATTTAGTGATGGCCATGTCAAGATAAAACTCTGCCTAAGTTCCAAAAAGTGGCAACAGCGTTGTGAAACTCCGCCTAAGGGTAAAGAAGGTTTAAAACTGACATTGGCGTGTTTTTAGCAGGACATTGACACTCCTCATCTCCTCTAGACGTGACTTTGAAGTGGCATAAACATCATGGAATTGTGCTTAGTTTGAAGACAGCTTGAGTCATGACAAAGTGGCACACTTTTTCTTTAATGCAGCTAGCACAAAACTCTGCCCTTTTTCTTAGTCAGCCAGCAGCATGTTTTTCAAATGCCTATGTTAAGTGTTTTGGGGAAAAGTCCAAGTTTAAAGCATACAAGGAGGACTAAATGCCCATCATTCAAGGTTCACAAAGATACTTTGCTCTGCTATTTGCAGCAGAAACAAGGCAGATTTCCTCTATTTTTACAGGTTTGAGATTCTGGTTTCCACCATGGTTGAGTGTTTTCAAGGTAGCAGCCTTTAGTGAGGAGTTTTCAGCATCATCATCCTCCTATCTTTCATATTCTCATTGTCTTATACAGCTGTTGCATCCAAATTCTTTCACTTCAAAGCAGCTGTTTCCTTTTCCAAGTAGGTTGAATTGACCCAAATTTGCATAAGCACCGGGACAGTGAAAAGGAGGTTATCTTTCAGACATCTAGTTATCATCGCAGAAGAAGTAACCGACTTCTTGCTGAAGAAGGGTTTCAAATTCAGAGAATGGGCATATCATCATGTTAGGGTTTCAAAGATTTTCCGAAGGCTCCAAAAGAGTTCATCATATTTTAGAGGTCCTAGATGATTCAACAATTTCAAGTCAAAAGTTGCTTCAGATTTTTGAAAGGTCACTTATGCGCCAAATTTCTAATTTTTGCAGCGGTTGCATCTGGCAGTTGCCATCATCAGCAGTGGCTATTTCTGGGTGATGGAAAAAAGCCTATTACTAGGCCTTTTATTTTATTAACTATTTTAGGATTAGATGGATTTAAATTAGTTTTCTTTCTGCTTTTTCTGCAGATAGGGATATAATAGCTTTAAAACAATACTTTTTGGGATATTTAATCAACATTCTTAAATCCCTACAAGCTACTTTTGTGAGATTATAAATAAGTTCTGAGCACATAATTTTTAGTGATAGTTGAAGTCGGACTTATGTTGTAGAGATTGTCATTCAGCTAAAGTTATTGTTATTCAATGATTGCATGTTTGTAATTTCATTAAGTAAATTGAAAGGAGATTACGTTTAGTCAAGCTTTGTATTGACGAGTTCGGTCTTTCTAAATTGTAGCTTTGAATGTAGTTTATTTGTTTGCTTTATGAAAATGTGTGATGTTCAACTCGTTCAATTATTTCTTGCTTTATGAAAATGTGTGATGTCCAAATTGTTTAATTATTTCTTGTTAATGCTAACATATTGATCTGTGCTTTAGACAGTGGTAAGCATCCTTTTGTTTTCCATCTAATCATATATTTGTTGCAATGGAATACTGGTCTCTTCTTTAGCCAGTATGAATTTTTATCTGTTTATGCTGGAGTAATTCACCCTCTTTTATATCTATAAATCTTTATGTGCAAGGTTTGAAATTGTTGTAATGTACTACAGCTGTATGAATAGACAGCCATCATATGAAACAGTGAATACATATATTCACTGTCACACATCATACCTGTCCTTATAGAGCTGTAATGAACTACAGCAGTTTGCAAAGGAGGTGTTCCTGTTGGTTATCCCCTTCTAACTCATCAAGTAGATGCATATCATCAGTAACAGGGATTTTTATTCACCGTTACCAACCATACCCATGCACTTGATGGTTTAGAAGAGATGGCAGTTAGAGGTCAGTTGCAGAAAGAAAGGAAGTTTTCTCAAAGTTTTGTTAAGTATGTATGACTATGCCCAATGGTTAAGCTTCAGGCCACTGGTCTGATGTTTAGCAGGCAAACATATAGCAAATGTCGCCAAAGATGTTACCTAAATTTCACTACGGTTCATTCAGGTGGAGTTTTTCTTCAAAACTTGTAAGGTGCATCTCATCTGGTCCTTCATACATTACATTCAGGTGCATAAATGAAAATAATTCAGGAGATTATGTTTATTAGTTTACTGCATTTACCCAAGTGCATGTAACATAAGAAGGGTTTATCCAAAATCCTTTCTAAAAAATAAACAATCTTTATTGAATGTAAAATGTTCATCATCTCACACAAGCCGTGAGGTTAGTTGCCTTATTCAATGCAATAGAAGAATAATCTATACATGAATAAGTAAATAAAGTAATGTGCATGTAGGGTCAGAGGCCAGTCATTGCCTGAGAATGACTGGTTTTAGCTTTGGTGTGTTGTCCTTTCGCCACGAGTCATCTTTGTCCTTCCTAGCTTCATGTCGTCCCTGGTTCCTGCATCTGGCAAAAGAAATGGTGTTAGAGCAATGCTTTAAGCAATGAATGGCCACAAATCATACATGAACAAGATACCATACATGTATAAACTATTCCTCAATTTGCATTAAACAAGAAATGTATACCTTGGATGTCCTAGAGGACAATCAGTAATCAAACACATCCAAAACATGCATTTATTTTCTAACAAAGTTTGCTTCATGTGCAGATACAGATGTAATTATGTTTCTATTTAATTCATCAGTTACATTATGAGTGGAGGAAATGTGGCTCCCACAAGGGTTGAGCCCAGCTCATAATCCATATAGAACATCTCGTATGCAATATACAAATGCGAAGACACGGCTCAAGGAACATTTTCAGAAGGCTGATCACAACTTTCAAGAGGTTTCAGTCATGGTAGGACAACAAACAATCAGGAAAATCCAAGCACTTTAGGACAGCAAGGCACAATGGAGTAGCAAAGATCATATGGAACAGTAGATTGTCATAATAAATGGACAATCAATGTTAGAAGGGCAGGCCTAATTCATCGACAGCAATAGGATACTATACAACAAATTCCCGTACAAGATGTGATACCTCTTCACACCAATTGTTTTATCCTCAGAAAACTTTGTTTAAGCATATGTCTTCTAATTGTCTCAAGAAGGTGGAACTCTGTGATGGTCAAGGTGCTATTGTGGTTGTCAATATTCATTATGGGTATAACCAAGAAGACTCTCTAGTTTTAAACCATGCCTCAATAGATCGAGGGTTGTTTCGAACCATGCTTTTTCATACATTCACATAAGAGATTGAGTCATGTAAGACAGTGATACATTGGCATGCTAGACTGTAAGTGATAAGTTTATATTTGCACCAAGGTGCAGGGCTACACAGTTACATATGCAGAAGTTATGATGATATAAGAGGGAGAAAAAGAGTTGTGTAGCCCTGTTAGTAGGCTTTCTAGGTTAATAGAGAAGTATGACCAGAGGATCATTGTCAGTAGATTGAATGCATATATCCACTGTTGGACTCCTTTAGGACTGATTACGCAAGAGTATTATAGAGAACTATAACAGTCAATTATGGACAGTGCTGGGAGTAAGTGATCACAGTTTCATTTTATACCATACAAACCAGATGTTCCCACTATGTCAAAAAGAACATAGATCAAAGTTCTATGTTAAAATCAGGAAGTCACAAATATCGAAAATGAAGGGACTATCATATGGAAGTACCAGAGATGCTGCTGCAGAGTTGAATCAAATGATAGGGGAGTAATATATACAGCTTCATTCGAAAGAATATTACATGCTTATATATTATACAGAAGTCTTCGTGAAAAGCTACAGATATAACTAGTGCAGCTGATGTATAATAGCAAGACAAAGAAGTAATCAGCAGTCATTTGTGAGTATGGAGCAACAGTCTTATCAGGAGACATGTGAAATATGAAGGCATCGTCAAGTAAGATAACATGACAGTCGAGATTATGCAAAAAGACTGAAAGCAAAGTAAATAGAGTTAGAAACAGTCTCTATGATTGTTTTAAGGGCACACCACCATACAAGATAACGGTCATATTGGCAAAATGAAGAAAACAGAACATACAAAAGGTGAAGAGAGTCCTAATGACTGTAACAAACTGAATGAAAGAACAATCACTATAAAGTGGAACAGCACTAGTCATGAGACAACATGGAACAAAAATGGATTGTTATTGTGCTTTTCAAGGTGCTCGTATATGCCACTGAATCAGTACCCATACATTACTGTTGTGCTGAACTTCTGCCAGATGTGTGCATTGTTTTGTCTAAGTACAGTTTTATATTGTTACTCATGATGAACTTCAAGCAATCAGACCATTGGCAAAGTTCATTAGTTTCAAAGCAATTGTTTTTGCAACCTGGCGGCAGGGTGTAGCCATTGCAATCATCTGCTCACCAAGTGTTTTGGGAGTTTCATTACCAGGTGGACAAAGGATTTTAGTGTATTTTGCAGGATTTCCTCATTTGTATTGAAATGGCTTTTTGCTGCAATGGCCCATATTTTTGTCTTTCCTGTAGTGCCATACCGTCACACAGATGAGGACAACCACAGAAGTTGAACGCTTCAATCCACCTCAATGACTGTGAAAACTCGGGAAGACTCTGATAAAACCAGTGATAAGGAAGGGCGTGATGTTGTAAAAGTGTCACAAACTGATGTTGAGGGTCATGGAACAAGTTTGAAAGAAAGTGTGCAAGATATTATTTTTTGAGGTGGTGAACATGTGGTGCATAATGTATTAATAACAGTATCATAAGTTGTAGAACCCATGTAAAAGGGTGTTACCAAAATTAATGAGACCTTGCATCATCTTTCTCATGGTAGAAAGCTCGAAGATAATGAACCAAAGCTAGAGATTGATGGACAAATATCAGAATACACAGAACTCGCCAATGCCCAGAAAATGAAGTTTTTTCGGGCTCAAATCATACAGCCATGCAATAGAAAAATGTGGATTTTCTTGAAACAAAATGCCTAGAATGCTTGGAATCTCACAGCCAACAAAGAAAGTGCGGATTTTATACAGCGAATCAACAACAGAATGCACGAGGGTGTCTTTTATGAGTTTTTGTCAGAGAAACAACAGAAAATGATACAAATGCCAGTTTCAAGTTTTGCAATGTCTTACCTGAACATTTCTGTCGGAGTCTTTAAGGAAACATGCATTAAAGCGACAGAGAATGGAGGGATTCGTGCTTCAAGAACGGTCTCAACACAGCCAGCAACCAATAATGCGAGACAGAGGGTCGGCCACAGAAGAACAACAAAAATTGCATCAAGATATAGTCAAAACGCGGCCAGAGGAGCAGAAAAAAAGACTCAAAATCAACAAAAGGGAGTCAAAAACCTCAAAAGATGCAACTTACCTTACATTTAGCCTCAGAATTGACCCAGAATGGATGAAAATCGTCCATATGTTCCTCCAAACCCTCATGGCGGCGTAGCGTCAAAGCGTGAAAGGAAGGAATGAGAAGTGAAATGAAAATGATGCTTAGGGTTTTCGAAAATCCCTCCTTTTGCTGTAGCTCGAATGAGCTTTTCATTCTTTTGCCTTTTTTGACTTTGTTTTTTTTTTTTTGGCAAAGAACTCATTTCTATCCCTTGGTGGCTCGTGGTAAAGACTTGGAAGTCTTTAGAACCTACCAAATACAAGAGGGGGTCATGGCATATAATTCTGCCTTACATCTTTTCCAAAGTCAAATTTGCATTATGAGAACACAAGGCCGAATAGTATATTTTGCTAAGGCATGTTGGCTAGGAGTTACAAGGTGGGTGAAGTGGAAGCTAAGGCATTGTAATGTTTCAGGGAGGCATAAGGGTCATTTTTCAAATGTGTTGCATTGAACCTCGAGATATGATGATGGATATGTGTGAATGCATGAATGGCTAGGGATTTTGAGGGGTGTTGATGCTATGAGATGCAGGTGGATATGCCATGGATGTGTGTCATGTTATTTTGCTTAGGAGATATGGACGCCCTTTTTATGTCATAAATGTCATTATTTTTCTGCATAGGTTTGATTGTAAAACATTTACTAAGGTGGTGTAATTATAAGCCTCTTAGTTAAATGTTAATTAAATGCAGAAAAAGTGTATTTATGTCATTTATTTGGAAAATATCAGATATTTATGATGTTGTAGGGGAGTTATTACACAGATCTGACGTATGTCAGTGGCCTTAAAGATCATTTAAAGGCATTCAATGACATTTTCAGGTGCCTTTATGATAGTTGATGGCATGCCTTGACCATTTATGCATTGGGAACCCTTTTTGGAGGACTTTAGAGAGATATTTTGGGGGCATTTATGAGATGCACGGGAATAGAGGTAGTTCATGTTTATCTGTTTACAACTATTTAGGAAGTATATAGTCTTCTTCCTTGTTCATTTTTCAGTAGTTCTTGCTATTCACTACTCTGTATATTGTAATTTTATGAGTTCTTTTGAAGAAGTGAACAATCTTGTAACCCATTTTCAGAGATATACAGCATTGTAACACCTTTTTAGAAGTAATAAGCAGTTCATACCTTCCCATTTCTTCTGATATTGTGTGTCCTTAGTGTTAGTGCAGATTTTTGTAATGTTCTTTGTCCTTGGAGCTATATTTCATGTTGGTGCCTTTATGCAGGGATACATATTTTTGCAGGTTGTGAGATGTGCAAGGAATAACAATCAGTTTTGAGCTGTGAGAGAACATCTTTCTCCTTTGCAGGACTGTTGTTATTTAGCCTCCTTACAAAGTAATGATGCAAGGATTATGATTTGGTGGGTTGTGTAAGGGTTTCTTATTATTACTGGTTCTGTAGTGTGTCATTTCTGTGTATTTTCTGATGATCTTTTGGTGCATCACCTTAGACAATAGGTTTCATTTTTATGTAATCCTTCTTACCCTTTTCTCTGCAAAGTCTTTAGTATAAGTAGTTTAGGTGGAGTATCGACAGGAAGCCGGCCTTCTCTGGAGGTTCTTTCCATCACAGGTGACCCACAGACCTGGAAAGATCCCATGTTTCTCTAGATTGCCAAGTTTTACAACTCAGCAAGGGTGCAAATCTGAGACAACAAGTGCAAAATTCGATCAGGCATATACCTGTCTATAATTTGCTTTGTGTGCCCCATTAGATATTGGGGTTGTCGCACATACACAAGCTACATTGCATCACCTGACCACCTCTCACACACTATCCATGGTCTCCATATCACTGACTATACGTCATCAATCACCCTCCTCCAATAGCTCATATCCCCCAATCTGTGGTGATGTAGCACTACTCCATAGTTACTCACATATGGTTGTCTCCACTCACATGTCCTGAGTGTAATCGATCGAGTAATGGTGATGTGCTCCCACACCCAAATGTGCAAAAGTGTCACACCGCATCCCAAACTCCCTCCATACTGATACACCACTACATCCATATCGTTATATAGGTGGGCTAGCACATAGGGGACTATTAACAATTTGGCACTTGCATCCAGGGAAAAAACACAGTCAATTAGTAATTTACATTTATGCAAAATGCCCCATTGAAGTCTTGTACAATGTGCATACTTGTAAAATCTGTCTATAGTTTTAGTCTAGGGTTAGTTTTAGGTTTAGTTAGGGCTCAAGGAGCTTCCCTTACAATTTGAAGAACAGTTCTACCATATGTGCTGTTCTGTTTTGTGTTGTCTTGCAAGAGACAAATTAAAATGCTAACAAAAGTTACACATACACACATCTTAAATTTTTGGAAACTTTGTGATACAGATTTCTTCTCTCTATTGAATATTTAAATTTACATAGCAAATGTTATGATTGCATACTCAACAAATATTAAAATTTGGCTTCCTAGATTCGGTTTTGTATGTGCCTCTTAGGCCTTCTTTTTATTTTAATTAGATGAATAGGATCACATTGTGATTGATATTTAAAACATTGCACCAAAACTGATTCTTTCTGATGTTTTGTTTCAATTTTCTAGTTACTGCTGTTGTAAATGATTTGGAAGCATGGGACCTGCTAGAAGACCCAAGTAACCATTTCAATCTGGTCTTGGCGGAGGTGATGATTCCTTGTCTCTCAGGCATTGACCTTTTGAGAAAGATCATGAGCCACCACATTTATAGGAACATCCCTGTAATTAGTAAGTTTCTATTTTTAACAGTTGCGCTCTTGGTTTTGCTGAAGGATTCTGACAATTAGGTTATATAGTTGTTTAATGTTTTAGTGTACTTTGTTTGCACTGTACAGTGATGTCCTCTCGTGATTCTATGAGTGTAATTTTCAAATGCTTGACTATGGGTGCGGTGGACTTTCTCATCAAGCCTGTTAGGAAGAATGAATTAAAGAATATCTGGAAGCATATCTGGAAGAGACGCCAGAATGTAACTTTACTCTCGCCTTTACTTAATGAAGTTTGTGGACCACTGTTGGTCATGTTTTATATCATTTGTAGAAGATATATGTTGACAAAATATACCTGGTTTTTAATCCTGAAACATAAAATTCAGATGGATGAAATATCCTGTTTATTTCTATAGTATGTTCTTATTTTTAGTGATAACAAAGTTTATATTTGTCTATCATTGTTTGTATACTTTGATTTTTTTTTTGGACTTAATGGTTGGAACTCACTAGTTTTCTGTTTCAGTCAAATATCAATGTTTGTAGCAGTGGCAGGAATAATGAAGATAAAAAATCTATGCGGATGGAACGAGCGTCTGGCTCTGGTAACAACACTGACAGTAATGAGGAAAGTAATAATGTGGTTGGTGCAAGAAAACTCCAAAAGGATATGAGACTTGAGGGGAGAATCAATGCTGGTAATACATGTACTGACAAAAGTGAGAATGCTGGCAGTGACAAGGGAAGTGGTACACAAGTGCGCATCTAACTTAGCACTCAAATCCGATATTTTCCATTTTCTAAATTAAATGTCCATTTTTACTGGTAGATAAATATTGTTTTTTGAAATGAGTCCAACACAATTTTGATTCTCTTACTGCACTGAATACTTGAATATGTCTCGATGCTGTTTTGTGCAAGCTTGTAATTAATCTGGGTGCATCTGAGTAGATTGTGGTATGTCTACCTGCTTGATTATTGTGCATGTGTTCTTAAGTTCCACAGAAGTTTTATTTAGATTTAATAACTTACATGTTATGTAGAATCTGGTGGTATTTGGGATCATCCAGGCAGTAAGTATGCATTTTATATTTCAGGTCAAGCTATGTATAGAAAGGGGAAAATAAAACAGCATGAGATGCATTGGTTCAGAAGACCTTTTTCAGAAACATATTCACAAAGGATCAAGGGATACTATCTGCAAGCAAGGCTGCTATGTGCTTAAACACAGGCTGCCATGCCCTTATAAATTTACTACAAGCTTATTATTTAATCATGTAAGAATTAAACCTGAGAGATAAATCCTTAAATTGATCTTAATGATGAAGGACAGCCTCACCAACAATCATATGCTGCACGGCTAGCCACAAACCCCCTTTTGGCTTGACAGGTTCATGCCAACTCATTGGTTGTGAATTCAGCTGGGAGTCAACACTGGACGGACAAGCAACACAATTTATGTCCGACTACTTTAATCTGCCAAGAACTATAGGTGTTTTTAAAGTGGCATTGCATTATCTTTTATCAACACTTGTTTTTAAACTATTCTATGAATAATGGATCACTTGGTTGCATCATCCAAAGGCTGCACAATATAGATAAGGGGCAACTGACAGCAAAGGCAGATATCCCTAATGTTCAACAGAGATTTTTTTAATGCTTCTCACTACATCCATGTCTATTGCTGCCATCAGCTCATAAATCTGCAACACCACTGAGCAAAACTCCGTTGAACTCTAATACTCATCTACTTCTCCAAAGGAATGCCTTTTAGGTCTTACACTTCACCTTTCTATCATTTATGTGACCCCTGAAGTGTAAATTGCACCCAGAAGTAAAAGGAGGTATAATATTTATTACTAGGTTAAACTTACATCCAACTCCTTTAGAACCCTGCCCAATGCTTCTTCATAGAATTGACTACTGTTCACATTTCAGTTGATCCAAAATATTTGTTAAGCGTCTTGGTTAGTCCACATCTGTGTTTATTTTCTCTCATTTAGCTTCTTCCTGACAAAACAGGCAAGGAATGAAGATCTTGAACAGGGTAATGATTATGAACTTGATCAGAATCATATTAATACCAGCTCTTTCAACACTATCAAGCCAAAGAAAGATCAGTTTCAGAAAGAGTTTGTGTGCCTTGTTGAAACTTCTGGGGATTGTAGTGATCAAAAGATAGAGGGTAACTATCTCAAGTTATTGTTCTCTTTTAACCCATTTTTCATATTGAATTTTCTGTTATTGTTCTCTTTTAACCCATTTTTCATATTGAATTTTCTGAAGTCCCTGTAGCCAGGGTTAATATATTGATAATATGAGACACTTTAACTGACTAAGATATTCTTTCTTTTTATTGCAGATTGTGAAATGGGCCAGAACATGGAATTTTCCTTCCCAAGAGAAACATCTGCAGGTCCTCAACATTTCAGGGACAAGAAGATGGTTTGTGATCAGATATGTGTCAAAAAGAAAAATGTACCCTCGCATGACCATGTGGATTTTCAAAAAGCAAATGCAATTTTGACAACTTGTGGCAGTGAATGTGCTGAGCCTTGCAGAGAAGCTATTGACTTAATAGGTTCCATAGCTAGAAAAAATGAAGGGAGAAGTGCAGAAGAGGAAACTTGCAGGACAAAGGAAGAAAATGACATTCATGGGAAAGATGAAACCATATCTGATTCCAATTTTCCACCATTACTGGAGCTCACACTAAAGAGACCAATTCCTATTTCCGAAGGTAGTGTACCTGAAAATTGTTGTGTCTTGAAACCTTCGGTTGCTTCAGCATTCTCAAGGTAAAAATATTGATCTTACCTTTTTCTTTTGTTTAACTGACACCCATATTTCTAGCTTGCTTAAAGGAAATGGGTGTTTCTGAGTGAATAATTTTTAAAAATGAATAATAAAACTTATAATTTCGGTTCGTAATTCCGTAGCAGGTTGTTTTTTCTAGTCAATAAATAAATGGTATTTCATTCACTTAAAAGGCTTTTTTCACTCTCTAACTCCAGCAATAGCATTATTATTTAATTTTGAATTGATTGGTGCAGGTACAACACAAAATGTAGTCACATTGAACATCCATCAGGTGGCTCCTTTCCACTTAATACTCATTCATTGCCGAAAGAGCATGAACATAGTCGCACTCTTAGTATTCTGGGAAGTCAACAGACAATCTCACCACATCTTGTGCTTCCATTTGAGAGAGTGAACAGTTCAAAACGAAATGTCATTGACGTGTCAATACCTTCTGCTAAGCAACCACAAATTTTATGTAGGAGTAACAATCAAGAAGATACAAATTTGGCTGCTGGTTTTTCAGGCCAAGATAATGTTCCATTTATATTGCCAATAAAAAATGAGATGATGCCAGCCTTGTATGCATCCTCTCATATGGAAATGCTGGTGCCTGTTCCTATAGTCTACAGTGCGATTCCTGCTTATTATGGTGCTGCATTTCACCCTATGATCTATTCTCAACCCAGTGCACTGTCCAAAATTCCAACAAAGGATAATGGGACACAGAGACAAGATGATTATGACAGTTCCTTCTGTAATGAGAAACAGGCTATGCCTTCTAGTTCTGAGACTCCTCAACCATCTCAACATGGCAATCATCATTATCATTATCACATTGAACATCACCATCATTGCTGTAAATTTAACAAAAATCAGTGTCCACATCAACATGCGAAACAAGATGAACTGAGTATGAATAACTCAACAATGATGAAAGCTCCCATAAATGGTTTGTCTAGCATTGTTGATTATACTCTTGATGGCCCTCATGGGGAAGTGGGGAGCAGTGGCACTGG
The DNA here is from genome assembly GCA_027924645.1 of Cunninghamia lanceolata. NCBI lineage: Eukaryota > Viridiplantae > Streptophyta > Pinopsida > Cupressales > Cupressaceae > Cunninghamia > Cunninghamia lanceolata. Next base: position 6,128,333 of record BSBN01000635.1, on the reverse strand, counting down.
AAGTGTCAATAAAACTTCGTCCATTACTAAAAATCAGACAAATGGGCAAAATGAAACTTATCACCATTATAACCTTGTACTTCAGCACCAGTCTCAGGAACATCAGCATCCTAAAGTGGATAAGCAGATTGTGAACGAATCTAGAATGACAGCTCTTGTCTGTAGTTCCTGCAACAATGTACAAAGTGGAAGTAGCAATGACAATGAAAACCTGAATGCAATTGAGCATGGAAATAACAATAGGATCAATGAGAAAACTGACCATGGTAATGGACAAAGTATTGCTACTGTCATCCCTGTGACAAATGGAGAAAGCAGGGTTGTTAATGGGGTTACAAGTGGAGGTGGAGTGGACCAGAACCGATCTGCTCAACGTGAGGCAGCACTGACAAAATTTCGCCTGAAGAGAAAAGAAAGATGCTTTGAAAAGAAGGTATTTTAGTAATAGAACAATCTTTAAAATGGAAGCCATTGAACTGTTTATTTTTTGGATATAAATAAAAGAAATGGTGCTATTTTGGTTTTCTAATACTACATTTTTGTTTTTAAGGTTCGATACCAAAGTAGGAAAAAGCTTGCTGAACAACGCCCAAGGATCAAAGGTCAATTCGTGCGTCATTTAATACAAGAATCTGCAATTGGTATTGTAGATTGAGAGATATCCTTTGAAGTTAAATTGTGCTTTTCCAATCATAAACACATATTCAAAGGAACCAGACTCAGGTTGAGTGTATCCATCTTTGATTTGTTATTGCAAAGTAGTATTTTCATGGCATTGGTCCCATTTTGTCTCTGCAAATGATGCAAATCTTTGGAGATCTTATCTAAAGATCAATGCATGGGGCACTGAAGGAATAAAATTCTGTTTGTTAATAAGTTAAGGTATCAGCACAATACCCTTCTTTGTTTTGAGTTGGATTCATTAATTGGGCTCCATATTAAGATTGCAACAATTTCCTTTAATATGTCTATTTTTAGAGCTTGATCTACATTATCAAAATTATTTTCCTAGACCATCTTTGAAAGTGGCTGAGAAGTATTAAACTAACTTGATTAGTGTTTGTCTGTAGCAACCTGCATTGTTGCATTTCATCCTGCTGGGAGATCATCTTTAATTTATGTTATCCTTAATTTGCACCATTTTCCTAATGAGAAATAACGTTGTTACAATGCCATGGGATCTAAAGAGATCTAATAGTTTTTGGTACTGCATCAACAAGTAATTATTTCTTGCTCTCAAACATCTGATTATGCAAGTTTCTTTTCAAAGGTCTCTTAATGATCAGATTTAATGACAACAGTTGGCTTGTCCAAGGTTTCTCAAGTCTTTTTGTAGCTATCACTACCTAATTTGTCTTTCACTGCCTTATGAATTCATCCACCCTTGACAAACATTTTCTTGCATGCAAACATTGGCCATTACCTTTTCACACATGCCTTTGTAGACTTGCCACCTCCCTGTTATCTCATGGAAGCTTCCTGTTTGGAACAACCACTTATTTTCCTAGGCAACATACGCATTTGCATTTCTTGTCATTATAATTCACAACATGGCAGGGCCTCTATGGCTAACAAACTTTACCACAGCCCTGCACCCGTGCAAACTTCTATCTTTGCACATTTGCAACAAGCAATCCTACCTAGCAGCCCTTGCTTGCACATTTTTGGTTAATCATGACACACAACACCACAAAGGCCTCCACAGCTTGCTCTACATCTCTATGACTATTGAGGCCATTCCTTTCCAATCCTACCTAGCAGCCCTTGCTTGCATATTTTTGGTTAATCATGACACACAGCACCACAAAGGCCTCCACAGATTGCTCTACATCTCTATGACTATCGAGGTCATTCCTTTCCAACATAGTTCCACAGGGACGCGTCCCCCCCTAGAAAACAGCCGTCCCCGAGGCGGGAACGTTTTTCGGGATGGGGAGACGTCAGGGAAACGTCCCCCGCCGTCCCCCCGTTTCGCCGCCACATTTCTTTGAGGCATTCTGTCAAACAGTTCACGTGCCTTGTCTATGCTTTCACATTTTGCATACATGTCTAACAGGGCAGTTGCAATTACAACATCTGACAAAATTCCTCTATCCTTTATGTTTTGATGGATGTCCATACCCTATTCCAAAGCTCCCATTTTGACACAGGTAGGGAGGATGCTGGCAAAGGTTGTGGAATTTGGCTTTACACCAGCCAATTGCATTTGCTTTAAAATTTTAAAGCCTTTTCAACAAATCCATTTTGTGTATATCCTGCAATCATTGCAGTCCATGAGACCACATTTCTTTGAGGCATTCTGTGAAACAGTTCACGTGCCTTGTCTATGCTTCCATATTTTGCATACATGTCTAACAGGGTAGTTGCAACTACAACATCTGACAAAATTCCTCTATCCTTTATGTTTTGATGGATGTCCATACCAGTGTAACAAAACTTGCCAAAACTCGGCGAGTCCGAGGCGAGTAAGATACCCAACTAATTCTACCAAAATTTTTCCTTCCTTAGACAATTTTACTTGCTATCAACTTATCAACTATTTCATCAACACAAAGATATACATCAAAGATAACTATTTGAATGAATCAACCTTAAGCTGGGTACTTGTTTTATTACTTGATTCAATCAACTCACAATGTCTTATTACATGAGTAATGCTTTCAATGGCATGTAGTTACACTTTATTCAAATGGAATTACAAAAGCAGGCCTTGGAGCCTTGATGATTACAATGGGCGCCTATACTTGATCGACTCGATTGAACTCAACGATGTCAACTGAATGTCAACACCTCACAATACAACAAGGGAGCATCACCTTGTCAGTTGAGGGAGCATCACCCCAACACTTGAAACTCGCAGGCCTCAAGATTACAAGCTCAACAGCTTTGCAGAGAGAATTTTGTCAAAATGCCTAGATGCCAAATGAATGAGAGAGCTCCTCCTTTTATAGGCCTTCCAAAGGCAATGAAGGCACGTTTTTCAATGCACAAAGAGGAACCAAGGCACGTTTCCCAAGAAGCATATCCAAGGGAATATTCCAACTGATGAGTCATTCTGAGTTGGCAAGCTCATCTAGAGACCTTGACACAGATCCCCAAAACATCCTGTCGACCAATGAGAGCTCAGCGAGATATAACTACCTTATCTTTTGACTAGGCGCCCATTTGAAGCAGTGAGATCATGGAATGGCGCCCAAAGTGGATCTAGGCACTCAACTGGGGTAGCAGAAAACATGAATAGGCGCCTTTTAGGCTAGGCGCTTCCTTGATGTGGCAGAGGCATGAATAAGCGCCTGGTGGAGATTGGAGACTCCAAATGTCCTCAAAACACTTAACATTACTGAGTGAAGACCTCTTAATCTCTAGGCGCCATCTGGAGATTGAAAAGAGGAGAATTTGACATCCAACTTACTTAGGCGCAATTCTAGTGTTCCCATAACTTGGGCGCTAGACTTGGAAGTTCTGTAGTGGTTTTGGCGCCTGGAAAAGGATTAGACATTTTCCAACAAACAGATGAAACTTCTGAGTAGGAATTGATTCCTTGAAGATAGCGCCCATTTCCAGAGTGTTTAAAACTTGTTTTTTAGTCTTCATCTTCATTAAGGCGCATTTCTGGGTAGGAAAGAGTGCAAATTGGCGCCTTAGGAAGGATGGGGGCCTTTCCTTGCAAAAATCTTCATCTCAAGCCATATCTAAGTCAAAAATACCAACTTCTGCCAAGCGCCCTGGCTTCTTGAGGAGTTTGAGGATCATTCGCCCACTGGAGTCTTGTTTAAGCGCCTTGATATGCCTAGGCGCTCAGTCAATGTGGTTTGATCACAACTTGGCGCCTAAGGAGATTTTACTTTCTTCATTACCCAATCTTGTTTCCTTTAGTCAAAATCTCAACTCTGCTTTCATAAACACCTCTTCTCAAGTGGATTGGAAGCATCTTCCAAGGTAGGCGCACTTTTAGGTTTGCAAAAGAAGGAATTGGCGCCTATACTTGAAATGATCACCTTCCCTGCAAATACTCACATTTGAAGTCATCAAAGTGAGTTAGGATATCATTCATCATCAGCGCCTTGACTGGGTGAGGAGATCGGAGGCTATTTTCTTGACTAGGCGCATGTTTGAGTAGATGTCAATTAGGTGCACTTGAATGGTTGATGGAACATGAAATAGCGCCTAGTCTTCAAGGTTCAAAGCATCTCAGGCACTTTTGCTTCCTCCTTCATACTTGGGCGCCAGTCCCAAGTCCAAAAATCATGATTTAGCGCCTAGTTGCCTTTAGGCGCCCACTCTAGATTGTGCATCTGGTGATTGGCGCCTTAACCATCAAGGCAACTTGATCTTCCTACCAGAGCGCCTTGCCTCAAGTTGCGAGCTTTCAATACCCTAGGCGCATGTTGGAGTCAGTTTGGATGAAAAGGTGCGCCTAGTGTCTACTGAATCATGTTCTTGAAGATTTTGCAGAGTTGGAGTTGTTTTGAAAATATGATGTTACTATGCTAGGTGCTCATCCAGGAAGTATGATTTGAAATGGGCGCCCAGACAACTTCTTATTTGGCTTCCAGACTTAGCCAAATTTTGGGTTTCTGACTTATTCCTGCAAAACAACAAATTAAGTTAGTCAAAAACCAGTTCATTCCCTCATTATTTAGAATTAGCCTCCGGGAATGAGAAATAGGCTAATTCATTCTTCATTTGATGATCAGGCCGGGAACGGGGACATGACATCCGAGGCGAGGCACCTTGGCTGAGTCTGGGGGACTCGGACTTGGATTCGCCGAATTTTTCCAAAAAAATCGCCAGACTCGGATTCGCCGAATTTTTCCAAAACAATTGCCACTCGCCGGATTCATGGACTCACCAGACTCTCTGGACTCGCCGATTCCTGTTAGGAAGACTCGGCCGCTCAGAAAAACGTCAAAAAATTAAAAAAAAAACATAAAAAGACTTGCTTCAATTTGTTCTTTTTTTCACTTATAGCTCCTCCTCCACCCTAAAAGCAACATCATTTCATTTTGAAGCCAAAGGGGAAGGAGAAAAGAGAGTTGTGAGCAAAATTTGGAGTGCATTGTAGGGAAACCGGCAAGGAGGTAGAGTAAAAATCGATTGTTCAATTGCATTGGGGCAGCTTTGTAGTTACTTTTGGTGCATCTAGAAGTGTCTACAAAGGATTGGAAGGAGCTCTTTATTAATTTCAAGCTAGATTTAGAGGTAAGTTTGTATTTTGAAGGGTTTTCTGTGTTTTTTTTTTTACCAAAATTTGCATTTTTCTTTACATTTCATTTCTTCTTTCTATTTTCTTTTAGTAGATCAAAGAAAGAACCCTAGGTGTTTAGATTTTTTTTTTAGTAAACCCTAGGTGTTTTTGTAAGCAAACCCTACATTAATCACAAATGTTAATTTTTTTTGTATTTATAAATTTTATATGTTATTGCAGCAGTGTTGAGATTTTCAAATCATCTTTATCACAATGTCCAAAGACCCAGTTAGAAGGGACTCTTGTTGGAAACATGCTGAAATTATGCCTGGCCAAAAGAAAGGAGAAGTAAAATGTTTTTATTGCAAAACAATTTTTCGTGGAGGAGGCATTAATAGATTGAAATACCATCTTGCACAAATACCAATCCATGATGCTAACCCATGCGGAAAAGCGCCTCTTGAGGTTATACGAGAGGTAAAAGTGCAACTAGAAACATTTGAGCAAAAAAAAGAATTGAAAAGGAAGCAAATAGAGGAGATGGCAAGTGTTGGTGGTAGTGGAGAGTCTTCTTCCATGCCTCCATTTCGTCCTCCAGGTGTTGGAAGTGGAACACCTGCTACTGCTACTGCTAGTGCCACTGCCAGTGGCAGTGTTCTTGGGCCTAGAGTTCGTAAATCTAGGAATCTCGATTCATATATTTTGCCACGCACCACTCCAGGTTCCCAACCGTCGCTTGAGAGCATGGGTTGGAACAAGGACGTACATGATGCAGCTAAACGTGCAATCGGAGACTTTTGGTACTATTGCACCATTCCATTCCATGCACCCAGGTAATTCTTTTTTGTTTGATTGTTTTAAAATTTATAGCTTGATTCTTTCTCCTGAATTTTTATATTTAGAGATATGTCGAATTCAAATTTAAACTCTCCATTTTACAATACCTATTTAATTTAATTTATTTGTGACATGTGTTAGGTCTCCTTATTGGCAAAACATGGTTGATGCCATTACTGTTTGTGGGGCGGGGTTCAAAGCCCCTAGTGAAGATGACATAAAGGGCCCAATTTTGACAGAAAAGGTGGCCGATGTAAAAGCCACAATAGAGGAGCAACGGTTGATATGGAGGACGAAAGGTTGCACCATCATGACCGATGGTTGGACTGATAGGAGAAATAGGACATTGCTAAATTTTCTTGTTTTTTCCTCAAGTGATTCTACTTCCTACAATGCATTGATTTAGTGATTAATATTTTTAATTTATGCTTTATTGAATCATTGATTTTGTTTCTTTTTCAAGTGGCACTGTATTCATCAAATCTATTGATACTTCAGAACATGTTAAAAATGCCACATTCCTTTGTGAAGCTATAGAGGAAATCATAGCTGAGGTGGGTGAGGAGAATGTGGTGCAAGTGGTGACGAATAATGCAGCAAATTATGTTGCTACGGGTAGACTATTGATGGAGAGGCACCCATCATTATTTTGGACTCCATGTGCTGCCCATTGCCTTGACCTCACATTGGAGGATATTGGCAAGATTCCATGGATCAAAACATGTGTGGAGATGGCAAGAAATATTTGTAAATTCATATACAATCACACATGGGTCCTCAACCTAATGAGGCAATTCATGCAGCAAAAGGAGTTGGCTCGTCCTGGCATAAACCGATTTGCAACAAATTCATCACATTACAATCCTTGCTTCAGTCAAAAAAAGCTTTGAGGCGCATGTTTGTTGATGAGGAGTGGACTTACTCATCCTATGCTCATACCAATGTAGGGGCTGAAGTAACAAATTGGATCTTTGATGAGGCAAGATTTTGGACACTTGTTGAGGAGATTGTAAAGGTAAATGAAAATCTAATTATATATTATGTTTTAATTTTTATTCATAATTTTCTTTTATTTGCCTATTTTTGTTCATACTTAAGTTAATGTTTCACTTTCACAATAATTGCAGGTCACTGAGCCTCTAGTAGTTCTCCTACGAGTTGCTGATGGGGAGAAGCCTGCAATGGGCTACATATATGAGGGCATGGATAGGGCCAAGGAGGCCATTAGATCCATCTATGGGGGAGTTGAGGGTAAGTATCGTCCCATTTGGGAGATCATTGATAGCAGATGGCACCACCAGCTTCACAAGCCCCTACACGCAACCGCTTATTACCTCAATCCGGCATTTCAATTCCGCCCTGAATTCAAGGTGGATGAGGAGGTTTTGAGTGGGCTCTACACAGTGTTAGAGCGGATGTCGGCTAATTCAATGCAGATAGTCCATGAGCTTGAGACCTTTAGACTTGCACAAGGAGATCTCTTTTCTCATGAGATTTGCAAAAAGAATCGGTCAACATTGCAGCCAGGTAAAATCATATTAAGAGCATAATTTAAGTTTTAAAATCTAATAAACTTTTCCTCTTTTTATATTATTATGAAATGTTGAAACTTAAAGTTGGATAATGAGATTGATTTTTTTCTTTTTCTCATCTCAGATGCATGGTGGGATATGTTTAGTGCCAAGGTACCAAATCTTTAGAAGATTGCAATTCGAATATTGAGCCAACCATGCAGTGCTTCGGGTTGTGAGCGCAATTGGAGTATGTTTGAGCACATACACTCTAAGAAGCGCAATAGACTGTCTATGTAGAAGTTGAATGATCTAGTCTTTGTTCATTACAACCTTTGTTTTCGCCATAGACAAATTTTGGGCACTGACACCACCCCCATCACGCTAGAGGAGGTCGATCCACAATTTGATTGGATCACTGAGGCTGAGGATCCTATCTTTAGTGATGAGGACCTTGATTGGGTTGACTAGGCAGATAGAGAGGTTGAGGCTGTAGCCATGGCAGAGGAGGAGGTTAGAGCACGAGAAGAGTCAGCAGACACATTACATGTTGGTGTGGGTGGCATAGAGACAGAGGCAGATATTATAGCTGTATCATCATCCAGGACCTATCTTAGACGCCTTTGTAAGAAGGGTGCACTTGCAGGCTCCTCTGAGCCATAGTGGCATAGACTTCTAGTTTTTGTTTTGATATTTGTTTGGAACTTTTGATGCCATGGATTTCATATTCCATGAGTTTTGTATACATTTGACAATATTTATATATCTAAGTGTGTTATTTCCTTCAGCTACAATTTGCGTTTATACTTATGTGATCGATGTATACTTGTGTATGTGATCAAATTAGCTTCTATTTGATGATGTTATTGTGTCTTTAAGGTTTATTTATTAAAGGGTGCATGAAACAAGTTTTAAATCCTTAAAAATCTCTGAATTTCTTGGGTTTTTCAATTTGCCGAGTCTTTGCCGAGTCTAGGCGCCGAGTCCGAGTCCGAGTCCAAAATCAGCGTGCCGAGTCCGATGCGAGTCCGAGTCTCGTAACTATGGTCCATACCCTATTCCAAAGCTCCCATTTTGACGCAGGCAGGGAGGATGCTGGCAAAGGTTGTATTTCAGCCCAATATGTTTAAACTCTAAACTTTACTTATTAAGTTATTCCTTAGGCTTCTACAATTATACATCTTTTCATAACTAATTTTTCAAGTACTATATGTATTTCAGCATGCCGTCCCCCCGCCACCCCCAAACTTAAACCCCCCGCCCCCCTCGTCCCCGAAACACGTCCCCTGCCGTCCCCCCCGTCCCCATCCCCGAAACCCCGTGGAACTATGCTTTCCAATGTAGCAAGGTAGCTTCATAAATGTGCCAACCAGTTATCTAAACTCTCAAATTCTGAACACATGCAAGCATACCTAGTGCTTTTTGCTTTCATGCCTGCAATCTTCCTCTAAGCAAAATAGCTAAGAGATACGCTTTATAAACAGATTGATGTTATAATGGTCATTTAGCATTTTAAAATATAAATTGAGGTCAAAACTAATAATACATCTCTATTCTACAATGCTCTTCCCATTAATAGTATTAAGTCCCCTTACTAATTCAAAGTGTATTATGTTTATAAGCTCTCTGATTTGTCAATTGTACATTCTGAGATTGTGGATATTCAATTTCACAAATAATGCACACTCTCACTATTCTTCAATCCTCCTCAAGGTAACTTTGTCTTCCAAATGATCCACCACTAGCTGCAAACCTGAAGACTCAGTTTGATATCAAAGTTTCAACATTTATTGACGTATTCTTTATTGCCTCCGTTGTGCTTGAACCCAATGATGAGGAAGACTCAATATTGTGCAAATCCTTGTGGACAAGGCTCTACAAAGATATGACTTATGAACAATTTTCTCAATTGATTTTTGGACTCAATACAACAACGACCCCTTTGGACAGCTTACCAAGTATTTGGTTGTTCCTACCCTTTTGGACAACTTACCAAGTATTTGGTTGTTGCAACTTATTCAAAATTCATGCTACTCATGAGATTGTGCAGTGATTAAGTGCTTTGTGAGGTAGTGAATAAGTGAAGTCGTTAAACTTTACAAGGCAACCATATAGTAGGTCCTTGAGTTCCATGAGTTATCCAGGTATTTTAATCAGCTAATATTTGGAGACTATTGAACACATAAGAAAACAGATGATGTATGATACTATATGGGGGACAAGAGAAAATTTGGTGGAACTCCACCTTTAGTAAAACATCAACAATCAGGTATATTGCAGGATTTTACATAAATCCCAAATAAAAAAAACATCATAACAAGTTCTATCTGGATCCTTTAAGATGAGAAAATCCAAATAATATCAATCCTAAAAACAAGAATAATCACTAACCAACTAGAACATATAGAAAACATCAAATAACAAAGCAAGATGCACCAATCACAAAATACTTTGCACATAGGATAGCACTTGTTAAGTAACCAAGACCAAAACAAATCTAAAGTGTGCAAGTAAGCCTCAAAATTTGTAAATTTTCTATAAAAGAAAGTTGTTAATGGCATAGAAAATGAGTGGACGTAGGCAATATCCGCATTTTCATAAAACTCAAGCATCTTAAACCATAGTGTTGAGACTTGGACTCGGCAAAAACTCAGCAAACTGATTTTTGACTTGAAGTCAGACTCATTGCCAAAGCTTCCAAATTTAAATAATCATTGAAAGATAAGCAAATTTTAAGGAAAAAACTTATTATATTGCATGTCCTATAAAAATAACTTAAGTATCATAGTGTTGATGATTGTTTTTAGACAAGTCAACAATAGAGTAAAATATTGAGTATCCAACTCTCTTGAATAAAGCTCTTCAAAGGCTAAGCTGAGTATCCAATCTCTCTTGAATAAAGCTCTTCAAAGGCTAAGCTGTGTGATCCAATGAAGCAACTTCAAGGTTCCTTTTTTATAACTTATGGTGGATAAACTCAGTGATTACATGTGATCTTGCTGATAATCACAAAGGGACTTACGTTAGACTTTTTCTTCATTCATTCAACTTATTTCTCCTAGTGTGGATGAAGTATACACGATGCATAAATGAAAAAAAAAAAAAAAAAAGGTAAGGTTTAGAAACTAATCTAAGGTCAATGAAGTAATGATGATGCATGAACAGACAAACTCTTGAATTAACCTAACTCCACTTCGCCAAGGATGTCTACAACTACATGGAGTTGGTGCAATCTCCTATGGATAGCGAAAGGTTTTCAAATCATGAAGGCTTATATAAGCACCTATCGGGTGGCACAGGTCAAACAAGCATCCACAATCGAACTTAAGCAAATGATAAGGCTCAGACTAGCTTTACACAATACTTCACCAGTGATGAATGTTAAAAGCATGAGCTAGGAGTCGATCAAATATTCAACACAAACATACGTTACATCAAAGAGCTTCTAATCTACTTCTAATCTATTTGAAACATCTCTCCACTTCATTAAGATACAAGAAACCATGTTATTCCACAAGACAACACTTAAACACCAAATGAATTCCAATGCCCTTGCATTAATCTTGAGAAATATATACAACAACTCCAAGTCCTCTCAGAGAATTTCGAGAGTCTCTCTACTCTACTCTACTCTACTAGTCTACAAATTAATAATCTATATCTAATCCTTTACAAATGAGGCAACAAGGCCTTTATATAGAGCTCCAGAGTTACAATGAAAGGCTTAGATCAAACCAGATAGCCAAGGGCTCAGATCATGCCACCTCAGTAGGTAGTTACAACAACTTGCTATTTTTAGTACATAGGAGAGGCAATGAAGGCATGTTTTCCAAGAAGATAAGATAAAATTGAATCTTTCAGAGCATCTTGCACATAGGTGTCCCTTTGGCTTCCTTCTTGTTGAATGACGTGGCAAACTGTAATTGGCTTGATGATGAGGGTTTGCCACGTAGATGCCACCTTAGCTTATTCCCAAATTGTATCATCTTGTGATGTCTTCGAATGTGATTGCTTGAATGAACTTGGATGTTTGGGAATGTATCTTGTTGATCTTGCCTTGTTCATTGTAAATAGAATGTATAAGATACTTGTTGCTTTATTTGACTAACTCCTTCTTGCAAGTAAGATACATGTTGATCTTTTTTGGATACATCTTCTTGAAGAGTAATGTAGTAGGAGATATGATAATGATTCTTCTTTCATAGCTTGAAGTAAGAGACTTCTTCTGGAGACTTGAAGATTGAGGAGGAACTTGAAGTTGATTGGATGAACGCCTTGGAATGTTTGATGATAAAGTGTTCCAACTTGATGATCTTAACACGATGCCATTGATAAGGATGAAGATGTGTTGGACTTGAAGTGATCACTTGGAGCAGCTACATGATGTCTCCTCCCTGTGGACCTCTTGACTTCCCTTCCTACATGAAAGTGATTCCAGCCCTTAGGTTCTGCAACACAAACAAAGAAGCAATATCAATCCTTTGATGATACTTAATTTCATAACACATAAGAAGCATTTCATGCATATAAGAAGCATGCTTAAGCATTCAACAACCCTTATCATCAAATTGACACTTTTGATATTTCAATGACTTCAAGCAATAGGAGATGACATAAAATGATCATATTTCTTAAGGAACCCACTCAAAAGGACTATCTTATGCAAGCACTTTCTAGGCGTTCATCTAAGTGGTCATGAATCATGCTTCTATGAGTTAAACCATGGTGCATAAGATCAAAATTTTATCTTTCACATAGAAATTGCCTTCTAACAACCAAAATTGATTCCTTCTAACATGGGCGCACTGGTTGGCAATTTTGGATCCTCTTGGTGTTGGTGCACTGGTTGTGGTGCACTAGATGGCCATTTTGAATCCTCTAGATGCTTGTTATAATCGCTCCCTTTCATTCAACGTAGATCCCTCATTGTGGCACGCTAGATAGATGTTTAGGAATCATCTTAACACACTTGTAAACTTGCACTTCATCATCACCATTCAACTATGGCGCAAGGGATGTGGAACAGCGGTTAAGGATTTTGAATCCTCATCTAATGATATTCAAAACTTGGCTTTCCCTTATCAACATTGGTGCAGCGGTTGAGGCGCAAGGGATAAGGATTTTAAGATCAGAATTTTATACTTCCCTTAAGATCACACTTGAGACTTGAACTACACCTCCCTAGAAGTGGTGCATCACAACAACCTTTTGAATCCTCTTCCTTCTCAATGGCACAGCAGATCAGCCTTACTGGATCAGCATTGTAAATCCTTTGGAAGCCTTAATAAATCTTCAACTTAACCTCACATCAGGGTGGCGCATTAGATCAGCTTCTTGGATCCTCCTGAAACTTGTTTAAAAAAAGCTTCATTGTTCATTCTTTGATTGGGCTGGCGCATTGGTTCAGGCGCAGCAGTTCATGATCTTGTATCCTCTTGAAGGTGTGTCAAAAACTTGAACTTAGACCACCTTAACATGTGGCGCAGCAGTTCAGAATTTCATCCTCCTCTTGAATGATCTCCTTTTAGGCGCATTGGTTAAGGAATTTAACCTCCGGTTGAAAGAGTTCTTTTAAAACTTGAACTTGACTCCCTTAACATCAGGCACAGCAGATAGGGATTTTGGATCCTCATTGAAATCTCATAAAAGTTACATATTGCTACTTCAAACACTCTCTCCACCTTGGCGCATTGGATCTTGATTTTGGACTCTTGTTGAATGATCACCACAAAGTTGAATTAGACTCTCCTAGTAATGGCGCATCACATCCACATTTTGATCTTACCTTCTCAATGGTGCATTAGATGGGGTGCATCAATTCCATGTTTTGGATCCTCTTCTTTGGGAGTTTTATAACACTTACAATCTTCTCTTGTGAAGGGCGCTTTGGTTAAGCATTTTGGACTTTGGTTAAAATATCACCTTAATAGGGGCGCATTAGATCTGTCGCATTGGATGAGGATTCTGTGCTCCGGTTGAAAGTGGCGCAATGGACCAAGATTTTGCGCTCCCCTCTTCCTTGGCGCACTGGATGGGAATCCTCTAGAGTACTTAGCCATTTTTTCAACTTTCTCAGGATAAGGTCTATTGAATTTCTTATACTTTAAATATTTTTCAATATACCTTTCAAGATGTTTGAGATAGGTCTCAAATCCACTGGATTTAACATGTAGATTATAGAATTTGGAGGATCCACTAGATTTCAGACTTAGTCAAATTTTCAGGATTTTCAGGATATCAGGATACTAGACTTAGTCATTTTCAAGATCTCAAACATACATCAGGATTGGTCTCAGAATGAAAGCACATGACTCTTGAATTAGAAACTAGACAGAGAACTCAAAAAAACCACTGACTTCATCATGCAACCAACCAAAGACATTATCAAAACTTAATGCAAAGCATCAGAGCTCAAAAAAGGGGGTCACCATTTGCAATAGGGTGATGTGTGATTAGGTCACAACACAGTAGCATTACTCAGAATTGAGATTGATTGGGCAAACCAAAAGTATAAATGGAATTCAATTACTTGGGAAAATATGCCGCGTTTGCATTTAGTGCAGCACAAAACAATTTTTATTTTTTGTTTTTTTAAACTAGAGCGGCTATCTAGGGGCAGCAGCCTGTAGCGAGGTCGAGGGATAGCGCCCCTAGCACATTCCTTATCACAATATAGGGAATAGTGCCTGCCACCACAATCAAATTAAAGCCTTTGCGGCTAGAGGGACCTTAACTAAAACAATAAAAACCAATATATGTATATATAAATTTTTTTTTTTAACAATAATGTCTTGTATTGTTAGATGTATAAATAATTGAATATATGGATATTTTATAATTATCAAATCTAGTCATATTTGTATTAGAGATATTGAAAACTTTTTGTATCCATATCTAATATTATATTTGTTTCCATGCAACTTTGGTGAAAATAGTTTGAAAGCAAATGGGCAAGTGAACATAAGCTCAAAATGGGTTAGTGTTTTAAAGCATTAGTTTCTTTTAGGGTTGAGAATGATGTTTTCTTAAAGTGTGTTTTTTTATCAAAAAATGTTTTTTTTTACTAATTGGTGGCTTTGCAAACTTGCTAAGTCCAAGCTTGAGACCTGCAAGCTTAAACTTAGAAGGCCTATGACTCTAATCCATAGACTTGCCAAGGATGCCTTGGTTTTGAACTCATGAGACTCAATGCTATGCCGTAAACCAAAGAAATGCATTGGTACAATTCAAGTTCAATGATTACCTATAGGCTATATATTAGAATACTACTATAATAATATGAGTGTATGTTTACACTCGTATGTAATAAATTAGTTGCTAGTGGTAGTTAAGAGTCTTTGTTGTAAGTAGTCCTTTGTAACTGATGTCTATTTTTAGATTGCAACTCCTGTCTATTTTTAGTATAGGTTCAATAATATAATGCGATACTCTCTTCATGAGAGATACACCAGTTTTTCTCAATCTCATTCTTCAATTTTTACAATATTGGGATCAAAGCCAAGTTTTGATCCTAGGACCTGTGATTTTGTTTCACTTGGTGACGACAAGTCACACACAGTGAAAGGGATAGGTGATGTTACAATTGCACTCAATGATGGCATCAAAATTTTAGTATGGAATGTTAGATATGTTCTAGGTTTCAACAAAAAATTACTCTCTATTAGCCAGATTATAAAAATCCTAACATTATAGTTCAATTTTGTAGGAAAAAGTTTATCGTTGTGATGTAAACCAAGATAAAGTAATTTCTCGAGGCACTAGACCAAGTGACGTGTACAAAGGCTTGTACAAATTTGTTGATCCTATTTTGCATGTTACGTTGGAGGAACTATGGTTTAGTCATAAATCCAAGCATGTTGAGACAAAAGCTAATATTGTGGCACCATTGATAGATGTACCTTCCACTTCATGGGGTGTTCCAACGCATCAGCCTTTGGGTGGTTATTCTCCACCTATATATGAACCATAGTTGAAAAACTCAGAATCAACAATTACTTGGTTGACTCAAAAATTTTAACAACTTGGAATTCGGCAAAAACTTAGGGAAAAACTTGGCAATAACTCGGAAAATTTATTGAACATAAAAATATATTTAAAAAAAAAATTATTCTTAAAAAACAAATATTATTGAATGTGGAACATATTATTGATTTCCTTCATATATAAATCAAAATTTAAGTTCAATACACATCATAGACAACTATTTCATCTAAACTAAAACTAGTGTTCCAGAGGGATGCACCCCCCTCCCCCCCAACCAAATGTTTTTGGGATGGGGACGTTCCCAAGATGCGGGGACTTGGGGGAAACATCCCCCCGCTATTCCACCACTGCCACCATTTACTTGGGGACGTTCCCCTATTGTGGAGATGCCACAAAGACTTTGGGACTTCCTCAGGACCATTAGGGGACCCCTTTGCATCTCTCGACTGCACCCGAGACACCTAGGCATCCCCCACGTCAACTCAGCCAAAAAGTTCATTTAAAAAAAATGTTTTTGGATCTTCGTGCTAGTAAACCTAACCCTAATGGTCTATGGACCCCACCTAGACCCTAAGTAGTCACAACAAAGTTATAAATAGACATCTAAGCCCGACTCCAAATCACTCCCAAGTTTCAACAACAAAGTTGGAAGTTGCAACAAGTTGCGAGTCTGCAAGAGAGAGCATTTGCCAAGTCTTCATTGGTTGAGTGAGAGCATTAGGAAGAGTGAGAGTAAGAGTAAGTGCGAAGTCTTCATCACTCAACCATTGAGTCAATGCATTCTTTAAGCCTCAAGGTAAGTTTTGGTCCTTCATGACAGTTTTTAAATTTTTTTGTTTGTTTTCAATTTAGTAATTTCAATCTACTAATTTAGGGGTTTACAATTTAGTTTTACAAATGAATTTTTAAAAAAAAATTTATAATAGCAATATTTAAGTGCTTAAATTTACTTATTAAATTATTTTTAATTTTTTTTGCAAATTTACAAAAATATTTGATTAAAATATAAAATTTACAAGTCAAATTAGGATTTTGTTGTGAAGTGTTGAAAATTTGTATCTAACTAAACTACTACTAATTAGAACAAACTTCAATCACACACATTAGAATTGCTGTCCAAATAGGAAGAGCAAGATTATCCGGGTTGGGTTCTTTTGTTGCAATTGAAATGGAAATTAACTATCTTAAACTAACGAAACTAACTAAATATGACTGAAAACAGAGGAATAAGCATAGACAGAGAACTGAATTCATAGAAAATGATCTAGAAGCAGAAATGACAAATAACAGGGAACCTGGCACCAAAATTGGCACCAAAATTTGGAGTCCATTGCCAGGGACACCAACGCTTGGCGCGGACGTCTGCGCTGGGCACTGTAGTCCATACGACATTGAATGCTGCAATCCGCACGCATATGGGTTCGCACGAATTTTGGTGAGTCCTATCAGCAGCAGAAACAAAGGTTAATGTATAGAAGTCGAATGTTAACGAAAATAAACCAGAAATGAAACAAGGACAGGGAAAGGGAAAAAATGCACAAACACTCTTGCGTTTGCTATCCTTCTTCGCTCAATCTTCGACTTGCAAGAAAAGAGGAAAAAGGTTGGGCTATATGGAGGTTTGCCTCAGTCAAACCCCGTTTTTGGTATTTCTACCTCAACGATAGCCAAATGAATATGGATGATAAAAAGTGTGTGTTCTTGTATCCTATGTGTGTCTAGAATAGCAACGAGCAGTGACGAAGTAGTAATATATTCAAGATAAACAATAAATACTTCAAATCATAAAGACTAACATTAATCTAAACGAGATGAAAGCAATGTGCAAGAGATGGTTACAAGAGTTTCGCCGGAAGGCTATCACGTTGGAGAACAAGAGAGTTCTATCCTTTGAGGATGGCGATCACGTGCGAGTGTGCAACGAGAATCAGAGCAATCACATCAAATCAATAACCTACAATAGATAGCTAACATGTAGATGCAATGGCGCAAGTAATATGACAGTGAGTAATCAGTTTGAGAGAGCTTCGCTATGAAAATTCATGATCCTTTGAATGGCAAAGTGAAAGGGTTTTTATAGAATGGTAAGGAGAGCAAAAAGTTAGGCAAAGAGCCGTTTGGACGCGGATAGGCATGCAGAAAAACTCGGAGTGCTGCGCAAGCAAAAACACATTCTAAAATGAGTTGACAGACTGGAAGACGCTATCGGGACGTCAATGCTTGGCGTAGACGCCCATGCCTAGTGCTCCAGTCCAGGCAACTTCAAGTCTTAAAAGGTCAAGATCACTTGGGACATTGTTAGGATTAAAGGCACTTTTGCAGATTTGGGTTTCGGCAAGTAGAAAGAGGTCAACACGGAGGTCAAAAGGAAGGGAACACTAAAGTGAGTACCAAGTAGATTGTGAAATTGTGTGCGAGCACAATTTACGACGCTACATTTGTCTTTTGTGTATCCTTTGTTTTTGCAGTATTTCAAAGTTTCATATATTATTCTAATACATTTTTTTATAACTATTTTTTTAAGTGCTATATATATCTGCATTGTCGTCCCACCGTCATCCCACTGCCATCCCCAAATCTAGGCCCTTGACCCCCCCGTCCTCAAGACCCGTGGAACATTGACTAAAACTAAACACAGATATAGAAAATGGGAGGTTGTAAAACTAAACATAGATATAGAGTGGGAGGTTGTAAAATAGTAAACTAACATAGCTATAGAATGTAGTTGCAAACCTGCGAGTTTTTTTGAATCAAATTCCTCAATGCTAAAATCTAAGGAAAAACTTGTAATTAAGTTTGAAGAATATACATAGAAATTTTTTATTATTTTTATTATGATATTAAAATATTTATTAATATATCACATTATTATTTAATAAAATTAAAATGTTTAAATCTTTTTGTAAACATCTAATTTATTATATTATATTAGAAATTAAAATAAATTTTTATAAAAAATTTATAACCATAAATTAAAACCTAAAATATAAAGTATATTTATTTGGGAAAATATAAATTTAATAACTTCTATAAAACCAAAAATTATATTAATTATAATGTTATACAAGCTTAAAATATATAAAAGTCTACCATATAAATTTAAATCCTATCAATGTCATGTTTCTTATAATATTTCATAGGCTTGAAAGGATGTACAAAGGATTCCTCGGCCGCCACGAATCTGCAATGATTTACCAAAATAGTCCACCAAAATAGTAAACTAAAATCGTACAAATCCAAACATAACCCTAAAATCCAATCGCAACAATCTCAAATCATGCCCCAACCATTTCGTCGAATAGTACATTCACGAAGTCTAGAAAAAAATGATTTTTGTGTCAACTTTTTTCACTTTAACCCATCTGAGTTTTCTACAAATGCAAGTCAGGGCGATTTTTCTACAATTTTGGTGATTTTTTATGAACTGTGGCGAGTATTGTAGAAAACTCAGGGCCAAGTTTTCCCCGCGATTACTCATTTAGGGTTTCAACCTACTAGTACTCGTAGGTTTTTTCAATTATGGTATTAGCAACACAGAACTAAAGGTATCTCCATTCCAGCTAGGGTTCAACCCATATGAAGTTCATCTCCAATCAAGACTTCATCTCCACAACATTCGCTTATTATGCCTCAAAGGCCCTTGTGGTACTATGGAGGTGAGCCCAATGATGACTTCACCAAATCAGATGCATCACCTCGGAAGACAAGCAAACCAATTGATAACTCCACAAAAAAGCATGTTCATTATGTTCTTTTTGCATATCTTTCTTATATGTCTATTATTATGAAGGTTGGTCATGTAGATATTTCTTCTCATTTCTACACCTTATAATTTAATGACAACCTCTAGATCCTTCCGGATTAGTCAATAAGGGGGTATTAGAATATACGTATAATAATATAATAAAGTGTACATTTACACTTGTATGTAAAAAGTTAGTTGTTAGTGGTAGTTAGGAGTCTTTAATAAAGTTGTTGTAACAACAATCCTTTGTAACTGCGGTCTATTTTTAGACTATAACTACATTCTATTTTTGGTATAGTTCAATAATATAATGCGGTACTCCCTTAATGGGAGATACATCATTTTCTCTCAATCTCATTCTTTAGTTTTTACCAACACCATATGTCGATAAGATGACTAATATAATAAAATTTGATGATTGAGTACAATATAATTGAATTCGGAATAGGTACTATAGGATGGTCAATTTTTAAGATGGCAAAGATAACATCCATTCACCTTAGTATATTTCACTTGTAAAACTAACTAAATAACACAAGCATTACTACGAGAACTTTCAAAAAGGGACCAAAATTCAAACACTTTGGCAATCAATACAATGTTGCCTTTCCAACGAACTACCTCTTAGGAGACGCTGTTCATCAAATGAACTTGGAATCAAATCATAACCTATGCAAATCAATATTGCCAAAAGATGCAAACTAGAAAAATGGGGTGTAGACTACCTAATTTTGTAAATCTCCTTTTGGGTGGATAAATTCCTTGGGAACAGTATGCTACAAGTATGTTTATATGTTATCCTTGAACAAGTTTTATGGAATTGAAACACATTTTTTGAAATGCTTCCTTCTCATTGTTGCTAGATCAACAAGAGAGGATCTTTAGGTGCTCACCTAGCATAAGAGGTTGAAGACCCAGACGGAGGTCATTGGTCACTCAACCATCAAGTAGTAGGCACCCCTTGACCAATAGGAGAGCACCTTTAGGCTTTTGATCCATAGGGAAAGGAAATCTTGATAATAAGGGAGAGGAGATAGAGGGACTTAGAGCATCAATCCTATATTTCTATTAGACTTCAACCAATTCATTTTTCCATAGGCACTTTCAATGTTGAAACAAATTTCACTAAGAACTAATTAAATCCAGAAAATTAAAGTTGTGGACATGATTCTTAATATGTGTTGGTATTTACATTTGTTTGGCACATTTTAATTTGTCTGTTGCCAGACAGCACAAAATGGAACAACATGTACGGTTAAACTGTTCTTCAAATTGTAAAGGAAGCTCTCTGATGTTTAATTAAAGTTCAAATCTAAAACTAATAGAATTTACAAGTATGCAAATCATACAAGATTTCATGGGAGGTTTTGCATTAAGTGTAAATTACTGACTATGTTTTTGCCCTGGATGCAAGCACTAAATTGTCGATAGTCAAGACCTATAGTGAGATTTTCAAATTATGAAGGAGAAACAATTCAAGCACGAATGAGCAAACTTTCTACTGGTTAAAATAGAGGCCAGTATTTGGTTGCAATATAAATATTTGAATGGAAAATAAATGGATGCTGACTGCTGGCTAAATTAGAGACCAGTAAATCTACATTGACAGGAAAGAATCAAACAAGTAAACACCTCATGATTTCATGAAATAAATAGCTAAAGTGCATACAAAGCTGTAATTTGGAAAGATAAATTTGGTCAATACTAAGCTTGAATAAATATGATAATCTGTCAATTTAATTCATGAAATCACAAACATTCAATCACAGTTACTTGATCACTTCTGTCGAACAATGGCTTCTACAACAGAAGTGTGATTTCCACCAATATTCATTAACTTTCACAATAACAGTTTCACTGATAATTTCTGCAGCATAGAATTAGCATCAACTATACTTTTTACAATTATGTGCTCAAAGCATTTATTTATAAGCTCTTCAACAGGGAACTTTAAGGGGTGAAATTATAATATAGTATTCCCAAAAACCTCTACTTTAAAGCAACCCTATCCCTATTTACAGTAAAGAGGAATAAACATTCAAATAGCCTATTCCATGCTTTAAATCTGCTTTTTTCTCAAAACAAGCCACCTTTGACAAGGTATGGCCATGATTTGACACTTTTTGCTTTAGAACATGTTAAGATGGCATTGAATCTGATCTTGGACGATTTGTCTTTAAATGGGTAGAGTTTTTGGGCGGCTTTGCCACCAAGAAAGTGCAATTTTCTTTAAGTTTTAATCTATCTTTGAGTGGGCACATTTTCATAACATGTTTGCCACTTATGGCGGAATTTTCCAATGGCATTGCCACTTGGAAAGTGTGATTCCTTTTTGTTGCAATTTCATAATGACCTTGCCACCTTTGGTGCCTTTTCTCCTTGACTTGGCCATTGAAAGAAGAATGGTCATAATGACCTTGCCACCTTTGGTGCCTTTTCTCCTTGACTTGGCCATTGAAAAAAGTGTGCCATTCTTCTTAGTGTCTTTGTTTCTCACTTCAGTGTGCTTTTGTCTTGTCATTGCCAACCATTGCCATATTTCCTTTGTCTTTGCCACTTAAAAAGTGTGGTCTTGTAATGTCCCTTTTTGGGTCCATTCCAACATTCATGGAAAGTTCCAAGATTCTTGGAGAAGTCCATCATCCTTGGGGAGTGCCAATTTTCTATGGAAGGGAAACATATGCACTTAAAGGTTTGGCAAAGTTGTCAGGAAAATATAATGGCCTATTTTAATAATTTTTGTAGGCTTTGGATGATGTGCGGAAAATAATAAAATAAAGTTGTCAAAAAATGATTCTGAGTTGTATCTAAAAGGCAACTTATATTTAATTATTTAAAAGGTTGTTTTAAGTTGTGTAGATAAAGTGTCGCTAGCTCCAAGGTGCAAAAAGGTGGTCATCATGACACTTTATTGTATTTTTATAATTTTGAGGAGATAAGTGAGCAAAAAGAAATAATATAATTTTATTCCCTCAAAAAGTTATAAAAGGAGGTTTTTGTCTTCAGGAAAGGGTTACTTCTTATTCATTTTATTTACTTTGGAGAATGAACGTGAGTTCTATTTGCCTGAGGATGAAAACCCTTTGGTGAATTTAGTTTCGAAGATAAAAACCCTCCTAGCTGATTGAGTGGTTTCATTCAGAAATCAATTGTGTGCTGAAAGAGTGTAGTTTTTTCTAGTTTCAATGATGATGGAGATGTTTGATGTATTTTGAGTGTTGTTTGATCTTGAGTTTATATTTTATTGATTTATATATTCCAGTTGCAACCTTTTGATGGTGTCAAGGTGGGTCGTACCAATCTGAAAATAAGGTCGTACCATTTGTTCGGTTGGCGTATTGATGTTCACATGTTGAATGTATACTTTCTTGGCCGTAACACATTCCCTTTGTTGGTCGTACTGCTTTTTATGATTGATTTGAGACTATTGGCAGGGCATACTACATGCTAGAGGGACATGTGAATGTTGGAAGGGAGTTGCGTCAGTTTTCAGTGCCAACATCAGTGTTTTGAAGTGTTGTACCAGTCTAAATAGGTAGTTGTACACTTTCGAGGTGACTTGTACCTGTTGTGTGCAGGTCGCACCACTTTAGGGAGTTATTGCAGTCTTTTGGAGGGTTGTTGACAAGCCATACTATTTTGATTTGGTCTGCAGCAAAATATGATTGCTTCCAATAGTCCGTACATACCTTCAAATGGGTCGTACTGTTGCATATTGAGGTCATGCAATTTTGTTTTAGCTTGCAGCAGCCTATGACATCATCTAGCAGGTCGTACCACTCCATTATTGGGCCGTACAGTTTCAGTTTAGACCAATTTCCAAAGTTCAGTTCAGTCTGATTTTCAGTATTGTGTTTTAGTTGCTTTAGTTGCTCAATCCATGTGAGCTTATTATCACCTATTTCCTGATTATTATGGACTAATCTCTGTGTTGCAGCAGTGATGTTTTGTTCTGATTTTAGTATTGTGTTGTAGATGCTTTCTAAATCAATATATCAATAGTTCATTTGTCATACTTATTGTAATTTTGGATGGTAATACTGCTAGAAAGTGTTTGCATTTCATGTGATCATATTGTAAAACTGGATGGTATACCATTAGTTGTGTGCATTTCATATTTGTAAGAGGTCCTGGTCGGTCCACTGCTAGACCCAATTGCATTCTCATAGCCCATTGTGGCATTGATCAAGTCTGCTTAGCAATCAACCAATTTGGCTTGATCAGACTTGTAGGAATCTGTCAGTGGCTTTGCATTTCAAGCATACTTGTCTGACGAAGAGGTGTAGATTTGGGTCGGCCTTGCTGCCTGTATGCTTTTAGTCGGCTATGCTGCCTTTTCCTTTCCAACAATGTGTTCATGCAGTTACATAGTTGTCCAAAAAGCTATATGTTCTCACCTTGCCCACTCCGGGATTTGGGTGATCAGAAAGTGCGAGGATTCAATTTGCATCTTAAATACTTGCAAAAATTTCAAAAAAATTAGTGTGGGTCTTTATAGGTCTCCTCGTTTCCTTTCACTTTACATGCCGATGGCGTTTTGTTAAGTCATTGCCACCTCTTTGTTGCATTTTTCTGTTGGCTATGCCACTAAAATAGTGCACCAAAGTCTTCATTTCATGCTCTTTAAGTGATGGTGGAGTTTTATGTGGCAACTGCCACTTAAAAGTGTGACTTTATGACTTAAAAACCCCCTCCTTGTTGCTGGCGAATGTTTGGACGGGCATTAACATCTCAAAAGTGCAAAATTCTTATGTCTTTCACGCAGTTCCCTCACGGCACAGTTTTATGACCTCTCTACCACCTTTTGTTGTGGTTTTAGACTGATTTTGCCACCTTAAAATAATGCTTGGATTTTGTGATTTCCCATCCTCTCTTTGGCGCACTTTTGCAACACCTTTGCCACCTTTGGTGGAAATTTTTAGTAGCCTTGCTACTTAGAAAGTGCACCATGACTTCTCACTTAATAGTTCTTTCTTTTGCTTGGCGGGGTTTCCAGAAGTGTGACTTTATGACTTAAAAACCCCCTACTTGCTGCTGGCAAATTTTTGGACTGGCATTACTATCTCAAAAGTGCAAAATTCTTATGTCTTTCAGGCAGTTCCCTCATGGCACAGTTTTATGACCTCTATACCACCCTTTTGTTGTGGTTTTAGATTGATTTTGCCACGTTAAAACAACACTTGGACTTGTGATTTCCCATCCTCTCTTTGGCTCATTTTTGCAACACCTTTGCCACCTTTGGTGGAAATTGTTAGTAGCCTTGCTACTTAGAAAGTGCACCATGACTTGTCACTTAATAGTTATTTCTTTGCTTGGTGGGGTTTCCACTTGATTTTGCCACATTTGAGCACACCTTCATGCCGGTTTGGTTACCTCAAATGTGCACTTAGTTTCTTGACAACTCAAAACACTTTTCTCTTTGCTTGCTCTGATCCTCTAAGGTGTGCATTGTACAGAGTTTTGCTACTTTATTTGCTAACGTAGTCTTTCTTTTCTTCTTCCCCTTATTTTGACACTGCCATGAGACTTCGGGTTGGTGCATTCTTCCTTGACAATGCTGGTTCAACAAGGCTTCAACCTTGCATCCTTTTCCACTTTATGCTGATAGCATTCAACTGTCAAGAATTTGATCATCTTCATTCATCATCTCGCCTCCATGAGTAATCTGCAAATCATTTAGTAGACAAACTAGACCTCAGACAAGATAACTTAATGAATTTTGACTAGACCATTGACTAACTTGTCCCTAATGTGTTACCAATGATCTACTGACAACTAACTAACAAAAGGATGCCTAAAAACAGAGTTTCACAGGAGTACTGACAATATGCTCTCAAGGCCCTTCTAGAATCCATGGTCTTCCACCCACTAAATCAGGTCATTTAAGCCATCAAGAGTAGTCAATTTCTTACCGAAATAGATAACAATTGATTGGATCAAGTGCTTGCCCCCTAAAGGAGGCCATGGCTACCTCCCAAAGTAATATCCTTCAAAATCCAAACTTCAATTTCAGATTTTCTGTTTCTCAAGAAGCAACATAAATCTGCAAGGAATTTCTATAATGATTTATATAATACCATCCCAAAAGAACAATCAGGAGGCCAACTTCTCCATAAAAAAGGAAATTGGGTTCCATCTTAAAATGGAAACCCTGATAAAGATCTCTTTCTCCACAGATGAAACAGAACAAAGAATTTGGATGCTAAAGAAAGAGCACTCGTGCAGATTCTTAGGTGCCTTCCCTAGACTAAAAACACTATGGATCTGGGTCCGGCAAAACTAGAAGCCATCAAGCTCTGTACAAATACTAATGATGCCCAAGGATATTTCATGAGAGTTTTTTCAACAAAACAAGAGAAGGTACAAGGAATGCCATGGTTCATGAAGAAATCAGCCCTATTTATGAAATTCTGGATTCTAGCTTTCAAGCCAATGGAGAATCTACCAAGTACTGTCCCAAAACAGGTAAGGTTGTTTTTACTTCCAAGCTAGGAAACCTCTCTGAAAAAGATTGGGAATGCAATTAGTGAGTACACGTTGCATCAAAATTCACAAGAGATTTACAGTCCAAAATTAGCTCAAGAACCTCGTAAACAATAGTTCTTGGCAACTTGAATCTAACTAAACATTCTTAAAGAATAGTTTGGTAACTTCTTGACTACTCACTGTCTTCTTTGGAGGGACTGGAACTGTCTTTTTGCTAAACCTGTTGACCACCACAAATAACTTAATAAGTAATCATCTCTATGCCGTGTCTTTGGCAAATTGCCTGAGTAAACCATTGAAATATCCCATGTACAACTTGGCTCTGTTAATGGAGTGTACATGTGTAGATTCTTGTTTGTTGACTTACTTGTGCTACACAAGAAGCACCTTCTATTGACCTCTGCACATCACTCTTTTAGGAAGAAAATATATCTTTGAGGATAAGTTGAAGTCTTGTCAATGCCTAAGTCTCTTGCTAGTTTGTATGAATGGACATTTTGCATCAATTTCACCTGCATGTGACCAGATAGGATGCAAATCTCATCTCCTTTAAATAACAAACTTTGATCAATTTGGTAATCAGCATGTTCTTGTTGGAAACAAGGTGGATAACTGAGAGGGGGGGTGAATCAGTTATCTTATTTATTTAACTTTCATTTCTTCTTTAACAATTAGTGCAGTATCAAAACATATAAGCATACATGATCATGAGAGTAGAAAAGAAATCAACAAACATAACACAAGGATTTTTACGTGGAAAGCCCTGTTAAGGAAAAAACCACGGGATGACTAACCCAAGATTGTACTCTTTGTTAAAAGAATAGAAGTACAAAATGACACTTGCCAATTAGGGCTCACTGCCTGAGCATACTGCTCACAAGAGGCACACTGCCTACAAGAGACTCACTGTCTACAATGTTTATGGAAGGTAACCAAGTGTTTGAACCGAGAAGAAGCATCCACATATGCTGAGGTTCAGTTCCGGTTAGGCTCAATATACTGATCTACTGCACTTCATTCTTCCTCTGCTTTAGTGCTGCTGTTCTGTCACATACCGGACTTGTATTCCTACTTCCACTCTACTCTCTGCCTTTCTTCGCACACTGCACCATCACACACACTTCTTCATACCAAAATCCATTTGGTATATATATCCGCACCAAGGATTTCAATATCTTTCTATTCGGCAACCGGAATACTCAAGATATTTACTAAACACTGATCTGTCGGCTTGATCCATGCTCAATATGTGATGCGTATCAAAAACATAGATATAGAAGTCATCAATCATGTCGGCCAACCATGTATGATTCCTTAAATAGCTTGACCATCATCAATTTCTCATCCGGATTAAGGTCTGATGCTCTGCCGGTCAGTTCTTCCTTAGTCTACTCTCCCTGTCAGGAACCCAACACTTAGATACTCATATCTTTTCACTCTTTCATCACTGGAGGCTCAATCTCTGGAATGTAGTAGTAATGGTATTCCTCTTGACTTCCCCAAATCCGCACTTCACTGAGATACATCCTCTGAGAGATCCGGACCTGATTGTTGGACCTTGCTGCATGCTCTGTTCTTGTTTACTGGACCAAAATACTCTTCAAACTAACTTCCGGTAAAGACATACTATGTGCTGCGGATGTATGGGAGGAACTTTGTTGCCATCAATGACAACAATCATGAAGCCATATAGTGTCTCTTGCCAACAATCTCCCCCTTTGGCATTGATGGCAACACTTGGTGAAAAATGACTAAGTGTCGTAGCAAGTTGCCCCTTGGCTGATGCTCTGTCTTATGTACACTTTTACCGGAGCTCCCTCTTAGCTGGATTCCACATTTTTCACTACTCCTCACCACCCCTTTGACATCATTGGCAAAGGGTGAAATCCGCACATCAAAATTTGTAAAAAAAATCAACCTATACATAGCCGCATAAGTATATACATGTTATACTTACATATACTTAAGTATATTCGCAAAAGTGGTTTTCAACTGGACAAATTCTGTTGCCCAACTCTGCTTCATCCTGTCCAAAATTGAGATGTGACCACTTAATAAAAATGCAAAAGCTTCTGCCCTCTATAGGTCTGTCGGATCACTAGTTCGGGCTGTGGTCTGAGCATCAGTTAGGGCCTCATACATTGCCTCTAACTTAGGGATAATTATCCCTCCTAGTTCACTCATTCTGCTTATTCTATTCTTCTTCTCCTTCTCAAGCCTCTTTATCTCATTTATAGTGGCAATACCCTGGCACTCTTGATTCATTATGGATGAGGTGAGAGGATCAAAACTTTGAGATAAACTTGATAGTTTACCCTCTTGTTCTTCCACCTTCTTTGCAATGTCTGCTGTCACTGTGGACCAAGATAAACAAAATTTGTATAGTTTTCCGCCATCTTTAAGAGCATTTTCTAGGCTCTTTATTCCAATATTCAGATTTCTCCTATCATTTAATATGAGCCCCTGTACTTCAGAGAATCTCTTACCCAAAAACTCTTTCCGGACTTTCTCTTCTGCTGATTTCTCCAAAGAATCAAAATGTGTGCTAACAGAATTAACAAGAGATTTCAGATTACCGGATGAGGAGGCCGAAAGATCCTTTTGAAAGGATGGCATGATTTTCTCTAGCACATCAGATGCAATCTCTATTAGCTCACAGTCTTCCATGTGAGACTTCAGAAGCTTTTCTTTTGCTTTAGCTTGAGCAAAAGATGCTACCTTCATTGTCTGGACCAGAGAGAGGGAGTCAAAATTGAGTGGTCCATAAAACAGTTTTGGTTCATCTATCTCCATTAATTCCTTGGTCAAGAAATTCTTCACTGCTTCTGCAGTGTCTCTTGCCGGAGACTTCTTTCCTTTTGCAGCTTCAGAGCTGTCATCAGAGATCTTCTCTGTTTGTTCTTCTTCTCTTCCCTTTTTCTCCTCTTCTTGACTTGCTTTCTCCTCTTTTCTTGCTTCTCCTTCAGTTCCGAAGTCTGCTAGGGGATCCGGAAGAGAGATGTTTACTTCTTCAAGGACTTCCTCTTCCGGAATAGAGGAATCCAAGTCCTTAGTCTTCTCCTCAACTATCTCCTTTGACTCTTCTGCAATTTTCTCAGTAGAATCTTCCTTTGATGCACTTAATCCTTCGACATCCATGGCAGAAGGTTCATCACTTATGTCCTCTATAATATGAAGATTGAATCTTTTATATGCATTCCGGAGGATGTCTTCAATCTCTTTTGCCACCTGATCAGTTTCTCCGAGCATAAGCTTGTTCATCCTGGCTTTGCTCCGGAACTCATCCTTGCAATCCTTGAAGATCATGTTCATTTGTTTTGGAGTGATGGAAGGATAGAGCTGAATAGCTATCTGTTCCCGGATCTCCAAATCCTTTTCCTTGGCATTGTCTTTTCTAAGTTCAAGTACTTTCTCTAAACTCTTGGGGATTAGAGAGATGATTTCAATGAATGCTTTATTATATATGTTTAAGTACTTAACTGTAGCTTCTTCCAAGATCCTTTTGTCTGTGTCACTGTACTCATCATAGAATTCTGTCATTAATTGCAGATTCCCATCCACAGTAACTGCCTTGATGACATCATCAATGGAGAGAGTAGGCCTTTCAACAAATTCTTCTGTCTCTTCTTCCTTGTTTTGACCGGTAGAGGATTCCCTGGATGTTTTCTTCTTCTTCCTCATTTTCTTAACTTCTTCATTAGATTCTGTTTCTTTATCATCCTTTTGGCTTATGTATGACCTTGTGGCCTTTGTCTTCGTTCTCTTCTCTCCCTTTCCGGATGTCTTGGCTTTCGGTTTTGAGGCTTTTGGGCTCTTGGAGGTGGCAGGTGCAGAGCTCTTGGAGGATCTGGTCCGGGAGGGGGCTTGTACCAAATTACTTTCTTTTTCTGCTTCTTGTCTCTCCTTCTCAGCTCTTTTTAATTTTTCTCTGTTTGCATCAATTGCCTCTTTTGAGATGCCATATCTTTGGTGACTTCCTCTACTTCCCTTCTCACTTTTCTCTTCATCTCTGGTTGTCTTTGTTCAACATGAATTTTCACACTCAATTCTTGAAAGGTTCCAAACCTTTCTGCCTCAGGGTCCTTAAGTTGACTCAGCAGGTGTTGGATATGTAGCTCCAAGATTTTCTCATCTACTTCATAGCCCATTGGCATAATCCAGACTGTCCTGGGCTCCACTGTCTTCATTAGGTATTGATCAGTGTCTACCATGAAACACACTGTATCTTTGTATTTTTCAACTAATGTTTGTGGAATTCTTTCTCTGGCCTGCATCATACTTTGGAAGTTTTTGAAGTAACCCCAGAGTGTTGTACTTTGAGCCTTGGCATCACCAAGCCCATACATATAATCTCTGATTTGTATGGCAACCGGTTTGTCATTTTGCGATACCCAACCATTGGATCTGGGTAGCTCATTCATATAGTAAAAGAAGAAACATAGTATTAAGCCACCGTACTTAAATGAATTCTTCTTATCCTTCTTTATTTTCTGCAAATTCTCTAAAAGTTGGTTTAGGAGAAGCTCACAAAGATCATAATCAGCATTTTCCCTTAGCATTTGATAAGTAGTGTATATTGTTGTTCTGGATACAGAATTCTCCCTGCTGGAGTGATATATTTTATAACCAATTATCATAGAAGCAAATTTGATATCCGGATCTGTGATATCCTCTATTGTCATTGCTCTTTTGTCAAATTTTGATCTGGTAGCTTCACTACAATTTGGTTCTTGACTAATTTGAGCACACGCAACCCATCGGATGAGTGCAAGCCAGTTACTGCCCTAATTGCATCTTTTGTTATTTTGAAGGGCTTCAACAACCACATGAAGTTATCATGTATTCTACTGAGAACATACCGGACCCATTCATCTTCTGCAAAACAGGGGAAGTGGATGTAATGTCCAAAATACTTATCCCGGATGGCCTTGAATTGGGGTTTAAGTTCAAATGTTTCATCTATTAATTGCTTGTGATAGATATCCATCAGCTTGGATTCCCCAAATTCCTCAATGTTGGCGTGAATGTATACCCTAACATCTTCTACGTTCAGAATCCCATGCGGAATGCTAGAGAATGCGCCTAGGGGATCAACTTCTAGGGATTTGTAAGGATGTTTCTTGAATTTAGGGCGCGGCCTATCAGTGATCTTAACAACACTTGGAGTAGCCATCTTTCAAAAGATTCAGAGAGATATTCAAGAGCAGAAATAACTTTTTACGCTTCTAGGGTTTACGATAAGAGGCGAAAAGATTGCTAGTTGAATCGAATTCTGCAGTTGGATCTTTGAGAGGGTTGAAGCAATCTTGTTGCAGAGCTCTTTCTTTCTTTTTCTTGAATGCAAATGTGCAAATGATGAACAAAAGAACCCTTATATTTCTGCGCAAACCCTAAATTCATATTGCAATAAATGCACACCTTAAGTCATTCCGGTTCCCTTGTTCTAATCTTGTTTTGAGAGAGATCCTTCCGAATCACTGAGATGCACTTAGAATTCTTCTTGGTGATAATTGACAATCTATCTTCCTTTCTCCAATCATTCCATTTATCCGCAGATCAAGATATTTCAATTTTGAATCATACCGGATCTAACTGCTAAAATCCTGCTTTTACCAGATGACTGTTAAATCGGACCAATCTTTTGGATGATTAACCTCTTAAAAACTCCTTGCGGATCTTTTATACTTTTACCAATGGTTATTTAGATATCTCTTTGAGAACTCTTCAATCCGCAACCCTCCATGTGCCAATTTTAGGTTCCAATTGATTGGCTGGGGGAAATTGTTTTCTTTTGTGACTCCCCCTGAGCCAGAGCTCATCTAATTTAGTTTCCGGAAGGAATATCAGCACCAGATTTTGGTGCGGATCCATCCCCAACATTTTCTGTGTTTCTTTTCACCCAAATCTTGTTCATCTCCCTTTGAACTTCATCCGCATTCACTTTTTCTTTTCCTTTGTCTTGATTTTGGTTAAGATGCACCGGACCCTTTTTACCCTGATTCTTACTTCTGCAAAATTTGGCAATATGACCAGATCTATTGCAATTGTAGCAAACAACATTTCTTTGCATATTTGACTGATATCCTCTTGATCTGCATTGATTAGCCATATGTCCCATTCTATTGCATGCAAAGCATTTACCATTGAATGAATTGTTTATTTGCATATTTCTACGTTCATGAGATTTGTGACCATACCTTTTGCAGTTAAAACACTGTCCGGAGAAGGATGAATTACTCTGATTCATTCTTTTTCTGCACTGATTTGCTTTATGACCGAAATTATTGCAATTGTGGCAGTATCCATTGAAGGATGGATATCTTTGAGCATTTGGTTGCCTTACTGGAGATCTTCTAGCCCTATTCCTTTGATTTCCTGATCCAGAGTTCTTATGACCGGATCTGAAGCTTTCACTTTTCTCATACCCCAAGCCATGCTTGTCATCTACCCTCTTTTGGCTTTCAAGAAGAACTTCAAGTTGAGCAGAGCTTATCTTGAACTTCTCTTTGTATTCATTTGCTGTTTGAAGATCCCTTTTAAGGGTGTCTATTTGATTCTCAAGTTGTTCTTCATTATCTCTAGCTTCTTCAAGATCAGATTTCAGAGGCCTGATTATTCTATCCATTTTGTGGCAGTCTTCTGACTTCTCTTTGAGAGATTGTTTTAGATTATCTTCAATTTTTCTTTTCTCTTCAATTTCTTCGGTGAATTTCATAACCCCTGATTCCATTTCATGTCTTACTATAATGACCTCTTTTGATAGCTTCTCACATAACTTGTTTTTCTCATTCAGATCTTCATTAGTATAATTGGCTTCACTTTGACTTGCTAATTGTTGAAGTAGTTCCTTTCTCTTTTTCACAAAGATACTTAGTTTTTCTGAGTTCATTTATGAAATCATCAGCTTGTTTAAGTCTTTCCCTCAGGTTATTGACTTCAGAGTGAGATTGCTCAAGATCATTTAGGGCAGACTGAAGTTCTCTCATACCATACATATCCATTGAGATTACCAGATCTTCCTCAAGCTGTTAGGCTCTGTTTGGAGGAACTTAGCTCTGATACCAATTGTTGGAAACAAGGTGGATAACTGAGAGGGGGGGGGGGTGAAACAATTATCTTATTTATTTAACTTTTTTTTCTTCTTTAACAATTAGTGCAGTATCAAAACATATAAGCATACATGATCATGAGAGTAGAAAAGAAATCAACACACATAACACAAGGATTTTTATGTGGAAACCCTGTTAAGGGAAAAACCACGAGGTGAATAACCCAAGATTGTATTCTCTGTTAAAAGAATAGAAGTACAAAATGACACTTGCCAATTAGGGCTCACTGCCCGAGCACACTGCTCACAAAATGCACACTGCCTACAAGAGACTCACTGTCTACAATGTTTATGGAAGGTAACCAAGTGTTTGAATTGAGAAGAAGCATCCACATATGCTGAGGTTCAGTTCCGGTTAGGCTCAATATACTGATCTACTGCACTTCATTCTTCCTTTGCTTTAGTGCTGTTGTTCTGTCACATACCGGACTTGTATTCCTACTTCCACTCTGCTCTCTGCCTTTCTTCGCACACTACACCATCACACACACTTCTTCATACCGAAATCCATCTGGTATATATATCCGCACCAAGGATTTCAACATCTTTCTAGTCGGCAACCGGAATACTCAAGATATTTATTAAACATTGATCTTTCGGCTGGATCCATGCTCAATATGTGATGCGTATCAAAAACATAGATATAGAAGTCATCAATCATGTCGGCCAACCATGTATGATTCTTTAAATAGCTTGACCATCATCAATTTCTCATCCAGATTAAGGTCTGATGCTCTGCCGGTCAGTTTTTCCTTAGCCTGCTCTGCCTGTCAGGAACCCAACACTTAGATGCTCATATCTTTTCACTTTTTCATCACCGGAGGCTCAATCTCTGGAATGTAGTAGTAATGGTATTCCTCTTGACTTCCCCAAATCCGCACTTTGCTGAGATACATCCTTTGAGAGATCCGGACCTGATTGTTGGACCTTGCTGCATGCTCTGTTCTTGTTTACCGGACCAAAATACTCTTCAAACTGACTTCCGGTAAAGACATACTATGTGCTGTGGATGTATGGGATAAACTTTGTTGCCATCAATGACAACAATCATGAAGCCATACAGTGTCTCTTGCCAACAGTTCTAGCTTGGTCCTGACTTTTTGCTATAGATCTTCCTGGCTGCAACTTCTTGTCTGCATCACCAAGTTCCTTGTCTTCAATATATCATTCCTTTTAATCTCACACAGAAGCCATACTAGTTGCATAATCAGTCCTAATGCTGAAGTCTTTGACAGGCATGACAACATGTTTGCCATTTTGTAGTTAACCCTTTCTTTGTACTTATCACTAAGTTAAAATGCTGCAAGATTGCCATGCACTTGAAATAGAAATTCTAACTCAATTTAATGTGTTTATAAGAACTCTAGTGGTGTATGCTTTGTAGGTGCTACAGTCTCCTTTCCCAGCAAGGAATGATGCCAATGTTGACTTACTTGCATCATTACGTGCAATTCTTTATCACATGTAGGATGGTTTGACACTGCTCTTGTGATGATCTCTTATTGATATACAGTAAGACAACTCTAGACTACGAAAACTGCTCCCAATGCTTGCCACAAAACATCTGCATCAATTTTAAAAGAAATTTGTAGATTTGGCATTCCCATTGTAGACACTTCACAAATATTTTGCATCAAAGTATGGAAAGTTGTCTTGTGATGTTTTTGCCAGCAGAACTTACTTCTTACCTTGAATATTGCATTTGGTGTTGTTGTAATCATCATAATGCCTTCATGACAATGCAAACTCGCTTCCTTAGTCGGCTAATGAACTCCATAGCGGCTTTGTGTTATTGCAAATTCATGTCTTTTTAGTCTTGCAGCAAACAAGCCTAGTACCCTTGCTGACACACTTATGCCTGCTTGGGAGTCAAGAAACACAACCATTGAACAACTTCTTGACCAATCATATTTGCTTGAGACCATTCAGTTTATTTCCTGTGTACAGGGGGTTAGCCCCCTTAAACATTCATGTAAATTATTTCTTCCATCACTAAAACCCTATACACCAGCAAGCTTACCTTGTGGCCTTCACTTGCATGTGCCAACCATCCCTTAAGTGGGATAATATGAGTCTTGCATCAGAAGCAAAATTGAACTAGAACTTGATAGAAGAATTGAAATGAATGTATTGGTCATTGCATAGTTTACAAACTCGGACTCGACAAACCAAAAATTTCTGACTTGGCGAAAACTCGGCAACTAAAAAAATACAAAAAAAAAAACATAAATTTTATGCAAAATACAGCTACAAAATGTATAAAATGAGTTTGGAGGGTGTCTGGGGAAACCCCCCTTATGGGGTCTGGGGGCAATGCTCTTTGAGTGTTCCCTATTGCGGTACAGGGTGGGGTTGAGGGGCGGAGCCCCCTCTACCAAGCCCTAATGTAGACCTTCAAAACCACACAAACCTTCATGGCACACACCATTTTCATAATTTTTTAAAAGGCAAAAAACCATGCTTTTTTCAGTGTTTGACCCCCGTCCAAACTGCATCTTGTGAGTTTTCCAGATGGACTTGCCGAAAACTCATCCATCTCAGATAAACTCAGCCATCTCAGATGGCGAGTTTATCTTTACTCGTTTGGAAAAAAAACTTGCGACTCACCAAGTATGGTGAGTTTGCTAACTATGGGTCATTGTATCAGTCATTTAGCATTGTAAGCATAAATTCCAATTAAAGCTACATTGTAACATACTTTTTGGCACTGTGAGAGTAGGAGAGTAAATATATTTCCATTCCAAAAAGTTATTCTTTCTGTTGTACAAAGTTACTTTTCCTATATCAAGTGTATTTTATTTCTGAGCTCCCCAATGGTCACTCATGTAGTATGTGATAGCAGAGTTTCATTTTACAATAAACAACATATACAAATCTACACTAACATAATGTTGTCCTATAAATTGCACTTAGATTATATCACTTAGGTAGGTATAAAGGCACGTCATAGGAATTTTGAATTTTTCCTGACTGCAATGTTGACTCTGCTGAAAGGTGCTTTGAATGAAATGCATCTTTGTGTTTTTCAAGGATAGTAGTTCCCCATGGATGAGTTTAGCACAGTACATCTGAGATATGGATATGTGGCACACACCCAAAGATATTGTACCCCTCCCATAGCAAACTGAGGTTTTTTTCTAGGAGCTCTTTGTGAAATGTAAAGATATAATAGGGAAGCAATACAACTAATTTTCATTTTCCTATTTCCATCTATCATCCATGCCCTTTTTGAGTTTGTCCCAGGTGGATTTTTTGACTTGAGCACTGGCTTGTTATATTAAATATTTATATTTTGCATATTTTAAATTTTCTACTTTTAGAGTTTCTCACACTTAAAATAACACTCAGAATCTCAACAATTCTTATTTACAACTGTTAAAATGTTATTTCAGGGAGAGTTGATTTGGACGAGAGATTCTGAGAAATTATATTTTGGAGGGTATATGTTCAAAATAGGCACTGTAACCATCCTAGTTTCAGAAATAGGTTGAACTAATACGGCGATCTGTAGAATCTAATTTTTTTCCATCTATTTCACGAGAAAACAATTAGTGAAGATTTTCATTTGAAAGGAAGAGTATTGTGAGCACTTGTCTGACAGGCAGAAGCATACCTGGGTACAAGTTTTCAAATTTGACAACTGCTGTAGATGATATCTATAGATGATCTCGTATCAAGGAAGTTTTATGATGTATTCCATGCACAAAAAGTTAACCTTTTATCTTTCTAGAAGTTGGATTCGAAGAGCAATTCCCATGGTTGATGTCATAGCATCCTCCTTTGATCTGGTACTAACATCACGTGGCAGAGCCTATATTTCTTTATGGATTCCTTTGTCTGCTATTGTTATTATTCCGATGCTTTCTTAATTACAAGTTGTTGGTTTACGTCTGGCATGTTATGATGGTGGGATTTCATCCTATATTAATTCCTTCTCTCTCTTTCCTTCGATACTCCTTAGGCTTTTACATGGTACCTAATTTCAACATTCTGAGACCTGTATCTATTTGAGTTGTACTTGGTGTCAAGAAGTTCCCCATTTTAGTTCAGTGGTTTCCAATGGCCAAGGATCAAAACTTAAAGAGATCAAATATTTCAGTTTGAAGTGTCATCTTTCTAATATAAGTGGCTAATATTGCATCTGAGCTTTATGAGTTTTGTCCGTGTAATATTGTCTAAGGAATAGAAATTGAATATTTAATCCATGGACTATATTTTTACCAGTGTGAAAAGAAAGAACAAGATTTATAGCACTTCTCAAATTTTTTAGTAATACTTTTCAACTCTCTGCATTCTTTTGTGTTGTGAAGACAAAAGGGTGAAGATTGGATAAGATGACTTTGAAGTAGTTTTCATTACTCTGAGAAAGGGGGTGTTTTGTTGCTGTTCTGTGGTTCTTTTTCTTTTGTGAGTGAATGGAGGAATGGGATTGAATGAATGTAGTTTGGAAGTAGTTTTAACTCTTGATAACTTGGGGGGGGGGGGGGGTGGGGGGTTCAATTGAAATTCCAGTGGTATCATATCTGCGAACCTAGCATAAGGGGTTGCTCTGCTGGGTTGTAGACTTAAAGCATAAAGTTGGTAAGGTAATATTCTTCATTTAAAAGTAGATGAGTTTTTAGCTTATAATCTCCATTAGCAACTGCAGCTTGTGATAAAAAATAAATTGGTATGGCAATTGCTCAAGCTAAACATTGAAAAGTTTAAAGTTGATGATTTGTCACAGAAACTAACAGGCAAGTTACAATAAGATGCTTGATTTCTACAAATTAGAGAGATAGGGAGGGAATATTCAAGACATGGATGTTTCAGCTCGCTTCAAATTTGACTTAGTTACACATTTGAAGACATCTTGTCTAATGGGCGACATACTAGTGAATTTTTTTCCAATACTTGATCATAGGTTGTAATATTGGATAGAACTTGCAACATGCAAAGACTTCATGGCTGTAATTGGGTAATTCGTGTGTTGACTTAATTCTTAAGATGGAAATTTAATCCTAAAACTGTACATGGATGCCCACATTGTGCTAAACAAATCCCATTTTCCATCATATTGGAGACCCTCATGCATTGGCTCAATCTTCTCTCAATCCGACTCCAAACAAGAAGCAACAGATTCCTCTAAACTCTAGCAGCTGAAACACCTGCAAATATTCCTTCACCATCCATACATTTAAATTTCACACTCAATCAACACAGGACCATTACTAGAGGATTGTTTGAAATTTGGCCCAAAAGCTTTGCCAATCTAAAAGCATGACTTTGAGGTGCATCCCTCTTTGAGCATGGGTTTCCATCCCCTCCTCTTGTAACATCACTTTGAGGTGTTTGGCTACTTTTAGCCCTCGTAATTATTACCAATGTACATCAGCAAAATGTTATATAGGAAATGATTATCAAAGTGATCTATTATTGGTCATTTCTTCTCTAACCTTTTGCCAATGTACATTGGTAATAATTACAAGCACGAGGGGCTACACAAACACCTCAAAGTGATGTTACAAGAGGAGGATGGATGTGTGTGTACCCTTTTGAAATGATCCTAAGGTAAATAAATAAGCGATAATCAGATCTACCTTAGAATTCTATGAGCAAAGACAATAAATTGAAAAAAACAAGCACATTTTTCGAAATGACAAAAACGTATCGGGTTACTTAACTCTTATGTGTGCCTTGATGCTATTGGACTAAAAATTGTCCCTTTGTGATCCAAAATGATGTTCATATAAATCTAGCTTTGTGATGCCCTGGAAGACCAAAAAAATTGACTCTACTTTGATTTGGGGTGAAATTGCAGTGCAAAATAGGCCTCTATGCATGGAATCAATTTGCATTATGTGAAATGGCTTAGTAGGGTCTATGATCTTAAAATTGGTTCGCCTTGCCTTATGATATTTGAATCTGCAAGGTGATTGGTGCCTACACACTATTTGGGAGTTTGCTAGGAATGGTGGAGTCTCCTTTGGTCAAACCCCTTGGTGAGCTGATTTAATGATTTGTAAACAAAGATCAAAGACAACAAGCAACCATGCAATACGCACATCTGTTGCAAAATATGTAAATGTTGATGTGGCAGTGAATGTGCATACATACTTTTTGAATAATGCACAAGTAATGAGTGAGAGCTCTAGATTTTATAGCACTTGTCACCAATTGGGGAGCATGAATTTGGGGTGATTTCCAAGGATTTATTAAGATACTATAGCATCGTGAAAAAATATTAAAAATAAAATACCCAAGAAAAATATTTTGCACACTTGATAACTAAGGCTTATATTGATCATCTTTGTTTGCAAGTGTGGGACTTACGGAAGTCCTTTGTAAGTCCTAGAAGACCATTCTGATTCCAAGTAACTATTTTTGGATTTTCTTTAAAACTTTAATTTTACTAAATCATTTTTTTTATAGGGACTTTCATCTAAAATATGTTTTAAATTAATTATAATTGGTAGGGCTTGTGGATAGAAAAAAAGTAAGTGCGCATAGGAAAATAAGGTATCCCAAGGTGGGTGAGGAAATCAGTTAAGAACTTTTCAAGTTATTTATTTCACCTATTCTTATGAAGATAAGTTGTTTGCTAAATTATTTGCAACAAGCTTGAGCGGTCATGCATTGACATGGTTGTATTCATTGTCCCATGCTTCTATTATCCTTTAAAGAGTTGGCAAATGCTTTCATGAAACATTTTCATTATAATATTGAGCCTAAAACATCTATTACACAATTAATTCAATGCAAGCAAGAAGAACATGGGCCAATAAAGGATTATATTTTCAGATTTTATGCTTTGATTATTAATATGAATTCTACATTATGGGATGGTGAGCTTCAATGCATATTTAATGATGGTCTACTTCCACTCTTTGAAGGGTGTGTGTTTTGCAAGTTTTATCATTCATTTTCAGATTTATGTGCTTGTGTATATAAATGTGAGTGCTTTATTGGAAGTTCCTCTTTTATATTATTGTATTTCTAACACTTCCACTTATGTTCATGAGTTAATGTCACAGTCACATTTGGATAATGAGGGCAATGAGGTTGCACCTAATGATGATTATTATTGCACATATCAAACCCAAAAGATTTAGAGAATTCACTACATTGGAGAAGCCTTGTGTTGGGGCAACTTTTGGAGCACAATCCTATTACTTTGCCTCTAGTTAAGCCAATGAATATGTCTATGCTTGCACATAGAAGGCTAAATATTTTTGTACTTATTGTTGCTTGCATGAACATTCTATCAATAGATGCAACAAATTCAAACATAAGGTTCAAGACCTTATAGATATAGAGATGATACAAGTTGAGGATAATCATATGGACTCATATAAGGAGGATACTTCTAATGCTAATCAATCAATTAGTTTTGTTGAGCATAGCACACCATATGTTGAGGTTATAGATTAGACAAAAGAAAAAACAACATAATATAATATCTAAGCTAATTCTTTCCAAGCCTGCTTCACACCTAGCATCTTTACTTCACACTATTGGTCATAAGGGCACACTTTATCATGACATAGATAGTCCCATGGGGGGTAATGATTTTAGTGATGCATTTTTAGAGCATATTATGGACACACCCAATGAGGATGACCCAATTGATTAGATATCACCTATCTTTGTTACTACTTGTCACACTTTGTGTTTTTCTATTTATGTTATCGTTGTTTCCATGTTCTTAGTTAGCATATGGATGATGCAAAGACACTTTTCATGATACATGTTAACATGAGTGGCTTTGAACAAGTGTTGTGTTGTTCATTACAATTATTCCTTGCATGTCCATACACTTTGTTCTTTTGCTTATGCATGTATGTTGTGATCCTTTTGCTTATTCTTCCATATACCTTTTGTGTCCTTACATATTGGCCTTTTGTCCATGCATCATTTGTTGTGCACCCCATATTCTCATTTCACCTTCTATATTATGTTTCATGCTTTGTTTTTTGCACTTTGGGGCACCTTTCCTTTTACTATGTTTAGCTACTATGCTTTCCTATGTTACGTGTTTAGCTCCTACATTTTCTGATATGTCATGTTCGACTCCTATGACCCTTTATGTTCTATGTTTAGCACTTATGTTGTCTCCTGTTCCTTGTTAGATCATATGTTCCTAAGTTACATGATTCATGGTGTCCTTATGCATCATATGTAAATGTGTAACAAATGCTACTAATTGTATGCCTTTTCTATTTTGTAGGTTTTTAATGGAGCACTCATCCTAGGAGAATTCGAGAATGATATGCATACTTTACACAAATCCGTATCCTTTTGAGTATGAAAAAGATTTAATTTTCATGTTGATTACTTGTTTTACATTGACATGCATACACCTAGTAGTTTGCATGCACTTTAAAGTGAGGGAAAAATATAATGGTGAAAATTGCAAACCCATGCCCTTATCCCTTATGTTTGCGACTATCTGATTAGAGTGTCCTTAATGCAATTGCTAGTTGGCAAGTGGCAAACCCTTGTGTGAATTAGGCTCATGAAATCACCAATTATAAAAAAGATTGAGGCGATTTTCATATTTCTGCGAGTTCGTTTTCATAGGTGCAAGTTTAAGTTTGCACATTAGTTTAGCTCCATAGGTGTGAAGATTCAGTCCATAGATGTAGATATGGGCCATAGTAGTGCACACTCAATTTACAAGTTCTGATACTTGTTTGACTAGGGCCCAAAATTCTAGCACCTTGGTGAATCAATTTATGGCATATTTGGCATCATTTTCCCATCTTTGAAATCCAACTAAATAACACACTTAAGCTTATTTAACGTTTATAGTTTTTAGTTCCAACTCATTTGTCTAGGTTAACTGTTTAGATCATTGTTTTATGTAATTAGCCTAAATAATTTTACGTAAATGGTGGATAAGGTTGTTAGGTATTAGAAAAATTAAGTGTACATATGAGAATAAGGTAAACAAAGAGGGGTGAAGAAATCACTTGTACCATATGAGAAGCATCTCAAAGATCAGTGACATGGTACTTTTCATTAAACATGTAATTTTGAGTGGAGTTTTAATATTATTTAATATTTTAAATAGAACTTTGATATTATTTAATATTTGGAATCCAAGTGATCATTTTTGAGTTTTTTATTTGACTTTTTTAAAGGTAAATTGTGGGCCCTCTAGCCCACTTCCTTTGAATAAATAGTTTGAAAATAAAAATTAGGTTTGTGCATCGACGCTATAAATAAGGATGCAAAAGAGTAACAACAAAACTCTACCCATTTAAGGTAGGGAGAACCTACATCCTAAACAAACTTGTTGAGAAAACCAAGGAAAACATCCAAAAGTATATTGCCAAAGGGGGGTGTGTGCAAAAAGTTGAGTCCACTTTTTGGCTAAAGAGTGGAAGTGTTTTATCTGATTTTTAAAATTTGTCACATTTGACATTAAAATTTGAAGCACTTAGAGATGAAATCTTGAAAAAAGTCACTAATCATAAAATATAGTATTCGGAGTCTAGTTTCCAAATATGTAATTTATTTGAATACTCAGATGATATAAATTGATTTTCAATAAGCCTTTCTAAAAACCACTGTTTAAAAGTCACTTTTTTTTACTATACCATACACGTACGTTATCCAAATTTTGACCTAAATAATCATATTTTTTTAAATTCTTTTGGGAAAATATTTGTAACTCACTGAAGCACGTTTTTCATATTTTTTTGTAATTTTTTATTGAATATTTTTTTTGTTAATTTTTTATTGGCCATATTTAGTGTTTTAAAAAATCGTCATTTACGTCATGCATAAGATGACCTAGACTTATCATTTTTTTATTTTTTTTTCAAATTGAAAAGAATTGTCTGAAGTACATTTTCATACAATTTATTTTTCAAAAAATTATTTTTATAAAAAGTTATTAAAATACTAAAAAACCTTAATAATTCAAGTTTATGGATCTGTTTCATCAAAAATTAATTGAAAAATAGAAAAAAAAATTAATTGTAAAAAAATTACATATTTGGAATCTACACTGTCTCATCTATAATGGGTTTTAATTTCGTCAAAAAATTCTGCAAAAAAGGTCTTCAGACATATGCCCAAAGTCACTATTTTATTGTGACATTGACATGACCTTCAACTTGCCAGTCAAACCAGGTCCAAAGCCTAGGTTCAGGTCCCCAACCCTTTTCCCAAACTAGTTAACAAAGCAAAAAATGGGCCTAAAATTCAAATTTTGTAAAATGGGATCCCATAGCAAATGGGATCCCATTTACTAAACGAGATCCCGTTTAGGTTTTAACCT
Source organism: Cunninghamia lanceolata (assembly GCA_027924645.1). NCBI lineage: Eukaryota > Viridiplantae > Streptophyta > Pinopsida > Cupressales > Cupressaceae > Cunninghamia > Cunninghamia lanceolata. The sequence continues at coordinate 6,085,208 of BSBN01000635.1, read as the reverse complement.
TTTTTTAATTGTTATTGTCACTGTTGGCCCTGCAACTTGTTATGTATGGCCGACAACGACATACTCAGTATTTTCTATCAACTTTTGTCTTTTACAAGTTCTTCAACTTGGGATTTTATTTGAATTTTGAAAGGAGGCATCATTGGGACAGTGTTTGAGTGGAACTTTGTTCAATTGCTACTTGTTTGAAGGAGGAACAAAAAATGAAGGCTTTCAAGTTTTTGACATTCATTTGTACATACTTCAGAATTTTTCAATCATGGGATCACAAGCTCGTAATAAGAGGAAAGATAGGAAGGTATCGATCCCTAAAGAAATGGAAGCAAAGAGAGAGGAGACAAGAAAATAAAGAGATAGAAGAATAAAGATTCAATCAATGAATGACACTGAAGCATCCAATTCCACAACTATTGAAGATAAAAACATTGAGGAGACCATGGATGTAGACGATGCAAATTTGCAAGAGGTGAATGTGGAAACTAATACAATTATACAAACTACTCCTTGTATGTCTTCAAATCCCCCTTTCAATGCTATGGTGAATGTTTCAATAGACACAAATCCAGGTACCTCTTCAAATCCACCTTTAAATGAAATGGAAACAGTGTTTATAGAAGATTTAAAAGAAGCTGGATATAACAATGTTGAGGTCGATAATATTCGTAGAGATCAAGATTTGAGTCAAATTGTTGTTGAAAATGAAAATGAAAATCTTTTTGTTGTTGAAAATGAAGATAAAAATAGTTTTGTTGTTGAAAATGAAAATGAAAATATTTTTGTTGAAAATAAAAATATTTCTATTGAAAATGAAAATAAAAACTGTTTTGTTGTTGAAAATGAAAATGAAAATCTTTTTATTAAAAATGAAAATGAAAACCGTTATGTTGATGAAAATGAAAATCATTTTGAAGTTGAAAATGAAAATGAAAATCCAAGATGTGATGTTGAAAATGAGAATATTTTTTTAAAAATTGAAAATGATGTTTTGGATAATCTTTCTGGTAAGATTTCTTGGAAACAAATAAGAACACATGCCAATAGATTATACAAAGAACTTTTTTATCGTAAAAAACTATCATTTCAATGTCAACTAATGATGCAATTAATGAGAATGCGGAAAATGATAAAAGTAATGAAAAAGTTAGGTATTTTTGTTAAACCAAGAAGAAAAGATCAATCACTAAAACATGTTATGTCTATTGTTGCTAGTGCCATTGAGTCTATTGGAAAGAATATTCAATCTAAAGATAAGGATGCAATAAGACGAGCTATAACAACTGCTATAGTTAATAAAACAACTTTGAATAAAAGAATGGTAAGAAATATTAGTAAAATTTTAAAAATACATCCTAAAACATTGGTAAGAGCGGCAAAAAGAAGAGAAAGTATAGAAAATGATCCAATCAACCAATGTTGGAATTTTAGTGGTCGACTCCCGAGATCTGGCATGAAACTGAATGTTGAAATCAAATCTTTGATTGAAAAATATTGGCATGATAATACTAGGGTATCATCTAATACTAGAGATGTTTTAAAATTAAGAGTGGGGTCCAAAGTTCGCGATCCTCATCCAAAACACCTATTAGATATAGCACAAACTAAATTTTACCAAAAAAATTGTGGTGATTTAGTGTTACCTGGTGATATTAAAATAAGTCAAAGATCTTTTGAAAAATGTAAACCTTGGTATGTAAAGATTAATAAACATTGAATATCTTGTTGTTGTAAAACACATGTTCAATTTCGTTATTATTATGACGTGTTTTGATATATACATTGTACTTTACATACTAACATGATTATGCAGTAATGTGGTATTAATATGCCACCTGAAATAATAAAGGAGTTTATATCAAGTTTGTTTTGTGAAACATCTAATGGAAAATTATTTTATTTAAGTTCATGTATTTCTAGACAATGCACTAGTTGTGGCAATCTTTCTTTCTTAAGAGTTTGTATGCATGAAAGTGTTAAAAATAATTTTGGACAACAATTAGTGGATGTTAAAAGATTTAAGAATGTTGACTATTCTTTAAAATATGGAAAATTGGAAAGCGTTGTGATTTAATTACAAAAAAAGTTAGTGTACATGCATTCATATCAAAATTTAAGAGTAATATTGTACCAAAATATGTTAAGCACTCTCAACATGTGATGGGGAGCGCACAGCGGAAACAACAGATCGGCCCTAATTACCTTACAATCGGTAAGACTTTACACATGAGCTGTCGATACATCTCCATCGGCCGAATAGCCACCGTCGGAATGACTTTCCAAAGTCTCTCCGTCGTCCGACTTACGCCGATAACCGTCTTCCTTTGGCGAGACTTGCTCTATCAGGGAACACTTGCAACCTTTGGCTGATGCGCCAATGAACCAACACAACGATATGCCGTTAGGGTTTTCAACTCACATAGTTTGATCTACATTCTACGCCTAGCACATAGAGATGCTAGGGCATGCTACTGTGCACACTCAGTCTGGAATGCCTGCACTGTCGACACAAAACAAAACAAGGAACAAAATGAATACTGATACATCGAAGCCATTCCACTGATTTTGACATAAATCTCACCAGTGGAATGCTTCACGACGACATACGACAACAAAATAGAAAACATAGAAAGAATGGAAATCTACTGTTACATGATTTGCAGTTATAAGAAACAAAAATCAAATGGATAGAACATAATTGCTTTATTTCTCTTGAGCACAATACAATCACATTCACAACCTTCTTCGATCTGATTACATTCGATCATCATTTGGTTCATCCCTTTGGGCATTTATCAACTCACCCTGAGTAGTACCAAACTGACTCCAAGCAACTGGGAGATCAATCCAAGCGGCTGGGAGACAACCGTCTAAAACAACCTCCAACTACCCTACTACCCTATTTTGGCATTATGCAGTTACAATTTGACAAATGTCCCCTAAGTCACTTGGGACTTACAAAATGAACCTAGACACAAACTAAAATGAAAATGCATTGGTCAAATAGACCTTATTACAAAAGAAAACCTAATTTTGTAGGTGCGCCTGCACCATACTCCCCGAGTGAAAGTTGTCTCAAGTCCTCTTAGAGACTAAGTGCTGTAAATCACCACACTGCCTTTTGATGTCTGCTTTCAGCATCCATGTGGCCTCTAAGTCTGGAAATCCTTGCCATTTGACTAAGTGCTCAAAATAGGTCTGATTTCTGGTCTTCTTGGCTATCCTGCTATCCAAGATACACTCCATCTGCGGTGGTTCCTTAGGTGGTAAATGCTGCACCCACTCTGCATTGTCTTGGACAGAATCTTGGACAGAATCTGCTGTACCTTCCCCTGTATCAAGACTCCTATATAATGTTAGATCAGCAACATTGAATATAGGTGAAATAGCAATATCATCATGGAGTTCAATTTTGCAAGCATTAGGACCATATTTCTCCATAATCCAACAAGGTCCAATTTTCCTCATCATCAACTTGCCGTGTTTTCCTGTGGGCAGTCTGTTCTTGTTGAGATGAACCATGACCATATCTCCTATTTGGTACTGCACATCCCTTCTTCTTTGATCCACTCTAGCCTTGATCGTCTAACTGTTCTTGTGTAGAGTATCTCTGACTTGTTGATGGATCTCTTTCATAGCTTCTGCAAATGTATCAACATGTCCACTCCTTTTGTCTTAATGCTTGAACATCTCGCAATTCAAAAATTCCTCTAGGATGACTACCATAAACAACTTCAAAAGGACTTAGACCTGTACTTCTGTTTGTAAAATCATTATAGGCATATTCTACTTGTGGGAGTACCACATCCCAACTATTGCCATGTTCTCTTGTCAAACATCTCAGCAAATTGCCTAATGACCTATTCACAACCTCAGTTTGGCCATCAGTCTGAGGATGATAGGCTGAACTAAAAGACAAATTTGTACCCAATCTTTTCCACAAGGTTCTCCAAAAATGTCCCACAAATTTGTTGTCTCTATCAGATACAATACTCAAAGGCAATCCATGAATCCTAACAATTTCTTTAAAGAACAAACCTGCAATGTAACTAGCATCATTGGTGGTCTTACAAGGAATAAAGTGCACCATTTTGCTGAATCTATCTACCACAACAAACACACTGTCATAACCTGTCCTTGTCTTGGGCAATCCCATCACAAAATCCATACTCAAACTTTCCCAAGGTTTGTTTGGTATGGGCAAAGGTTGGTACAATCCTGCATTGGTTGAGACTCCCTTTGCTCTTTGGCAAATCATACAACTCTCAACAAACCTTCTGATATCAGATTGCATCCTTGGCCAAAAGTAAAACCTTCTTACAAGATCTAAGGTCTTATTGAGGCCAAAATGTCCTCCTAAACCACCACAATGTTTCTCTTGCACTATATTATCCCTCACTGAACACTTAGGAATACATAGTTGATTACCTTTAAACAAAAGTCCATCCTGCAATGTATAATCTGAAAATTCACTGTGGAAAGCATTGGCAAACTCACTACATACCCTGTAAATCTCCTTAAAATCTTGGTCCTCTTCATACAACCCTTTGAGTGACTCAACACCCATACTTTGTAGCTGCACTTCTTGCACTGTCAACACCCTTTTGCTTAGAGCATTAGCAACCTTATTGGTTATTCCTTTCTTATGCTTGATGATGAAGGTGTATGCTTGAAGACTTTCCACCCATTTCATGTGTCTATGACTGAGCTTTTCCTATCCATTCAAAAAACTGAGAGCATGATTGTCAGTATATACAATAAATTCTTTAGGAAGCAAATAGTGCCTCCATTTTTTTCAGAGCTTGTACCATAGCATACAACTCTAAATCATAAGAGGAGTACTTCCTCTTGGCTTCATTTAACTTTTCACTAAAGAAGGCTACTGGTCTGCCTTCTTGACTCAACACTGCTCCTATGGCCAGTCCACTTGCATCACATTCAATTGTGAAAACCTTATTGAAGTCAGGTAACACTAAAACAGGGAATTTAGCAACTTTCTGTTTCAGACTCTCAAAGCTCCTATCTGCTTCTCTCATCCACACAAACTTCATCTTACCTCCACCCTTGATGGTCTCCAACATAGGTGCACAGATGTCACTGTAGTTCTTAATGAATTTCCTGTAAAATGTGGCCAAACCATGGAAACTTCTAACCTCTCCTGCTATCCTAGGTGTAGGCCAATTCAAAATAGCTTCTACCTTTGAAGGATCCATTTTCAAATCATCCTTAGAGATGACAAAACCTAGGTACACCAATTCTTGTTTTATGAAGTCACACTTTTCCAAGTTTATCAGTAGCTTCTGATATTGCAGCCTCTTCAAGACTATCTCCAAATGTTCCAAGTGCTCTTCCTTGCTCTTACTGAACACCAAGATATCATCAAGGTAGACTACCACAAATTTTCCTATGAATTCTTGCAACAGCTCATTCATCAACCTCATAAAGGTGCTAGGGGCGTTTGAAAGACCAAACGGCATCACAAGCCACTCATACAACCCTTTATTGGTTTTGAAAGTTGTCTTCCACTCATCCCCTTCTCTTATCTTTATTTGATGGTACCCACTCTTCAAGTCTATCTTAGAAAAATAGGTAGCACCTCCCAAACAATCCATTAGATCTTCTATTCTAGGAATAGGAAACCTATACCTGATGGTTATCCTATGTATTGCCCTAGAATCAGTACACAGTCTCCATTTCCCATCCTTCTTTGGGGCTAAAACAATAGTTACTGCACATGGGCTAAGGCTCTTCCTTATCAGCTCTTTGTTTAGGAGTTCTTGAACCTGATTTGCTATCTCTTCATTCTGCTGAAGGGTCATCTTATATGCTGCCTTATTAGGAAGTACTGCTCCTGGTATGAGGTCTATTTGATGGCTAATGTCTCTAATTGGTGGTAGGGAATCAGGTATATCCTTTGCAATTACTCCTTTATAACTCTCAAGCAAATCTCTGACCTCCTTAGGCCCTACTTCTCTCACACTTTTCTTCTTTTCCCCCTTAGGCTTCACAATCAAAGCAAAACCTACTCCATCACCTTCCTTTAGTGTATCCATGAATTATTTTCTCCTACCAGCATTACACTAGACCATGTTGTGGATCCTCTTCTACCAATGATTGTATCCCATAAGTCATACCATCCTTTTGGAATGAATAAGCATTCTTTTCTCCATCATGATGAGCCTTCCTGTCAAACTACCATGGTCTGCCTAACAAAAGATGGCAAGCATCCATTGGAAGGATGTCACACAAAATCTTGTCTCTATACCCCCCAATACTAAATTCTACCCATGCTTGTTCATTGATGAGTACGTGCTGCCCCTTGTTCAACCAACTGACTTTATATGGACTGCTATGGGGTATCTTTTCTAACTTCAACTTATTCACTGCTTCCAAAGAGATAATGTTATCAGTAGAACTAGAGTCAATAATAACTTTATAAACCTTACCTTGGATCTTGCAGTTGATTCTAAACAAAGCCCTTCTTTGAGATGATTCAGTCTGCACTGGTTGCTTGAGTAGCGTCCTCTTGATCATTAGATTCTCTCCCATTTCTGATGCTAGATTCACTTCAGGATATGTCACACTCCTTACATCTTCTTGAATCAAAGTGGTTCTCTTCTCACCACCATAAGAAGTTGAGGCCTTCTCTGGACACTTGTATGCCAGGTGCCCTATCTGATTGCAGTTATAACATCTCATATTGGAGAATTTGGATCCTCTACCTGATCCACTTGTCCCACCTCTTCCATTAGACCTTCTTCCTCAGTAGCCTCCTCTGCTACTGGAGTCCCCAACTTGCTCTTCTTGGCTAGACTCACCACTAGGCCTCTGGTTAGGACTTCTTCCTCCAAAACTGCCTCTGCCTCTGAAATTCCTTCCACCTCTACCTCTATTATTCTGCTCACTCTTTCTCTTTATCTTCTCTTCAGCCCTTAAGGCCATTTGGAAACACTTGTTCACTGTTTCTGGTGCTAAGATGCTAATCTCATCTTGGATGTTCATCCTTAGGCCATTCAAGTACCTGGCCACCTTCTCTGACTCTTCTTCTTGTCTCTTTGATATGAGACTAAGTTTATGAAACTCTTGTGTGTATGCATTCACATCAAGGTCTCTCTGTCTGAGATTTTGCAACTTCTTATACATCTGCACATTATAATCCAGGGGTAAGAATTGTGCCTTGATTTTGGTCTTCATCCTTTCCTAGGAGGTTATCATATTCTTCCCCTCCTTGACTCTCTCTCCTTGTTCATAATTCCACCATGCAAGAGCAGATCCCTTCAATCTTGCCTTTGCCAACTTAACCCTCTTATCATCAGGGACTTCTTTGTATTCGAAATGATTGTTCAATGCCTTAATCCAATCAATCATCTCTTCAACTTCCATACTTCCACTATACATAGGTAACCCATCTATGGTGTCCCTATTGACTGGCTTTAAAGCATTTACGAATGCCCTCTGGTCTGCTGGTATCTCCTCTGTCTTTTTATTGGTTTCCTCAATTTATGTATCGCCTTCATCGTTGTCACTTTCATCTTCTCTATATTTGTTTTTGGACTGCTTGAACTCTCCCAACTTGGATTCAAGCATCTCCTCGATCAACTTCTTAACGGCGTCCTGCGACATACTTTTGGGAGGCATACTCTCCGCCTCTGTCTTGCTTTCTTTGTCTGACATAAACATTCACAGTCAGCACCCAAATGCCAACACTCTTGCAAATCCTCAATTTGACTTGCCACGCAAATCTTTTCCCCGCTTTGATACCAATATGATGGGGAGTGCACAGCGGAAACAATAGATCGGCCCTAATTACCTTACAATCGGCAAGAACTTACACATGAGCCGCCGATACATCTCCATCGGACGAACATCCACCATCAGAACAACTTTCTAAAGTCTCTCCATCGTCTGACTTATGTCGATAACTATCTTCCTTCGGTGGGACTTGCTCTGTCGGCGAACACTTGCAACCTTTGGCCGATGCGCCGATGAACCAATATAGTGATACGCCGTTAGGGTTTTCAACTCTCACACAGTCTGATCTACACTCTACGCCTAGCACATAGAGATGCTAGGGCATGCTACTGTGCACACTCCTCAGTCTGGAATGCCTGCACTGTCGACACAAAACAAAATAAGGAACAAAATGAATACTAGTACATCGAAGCCATTCCACTGATTTCGACAAAAATCTCACCAGTGGAATGCTTCTCGACGACATACGGCAACAAAATGGAAAACGTAGAAAGAATGAAAATCTACAGTTACACGATTTGCAGTTATAAGAAACAGAAATCAAATGGACAGAACATAATTGCTTTATTTCTCCTGAGCACAATACAATCACATTCACAACCTTCTTCGATCTGATTACATTCGATCATCATTTGGTTCATTCCTCTAGGCATTTATCAACTTGCCCTGAGTAGTACCAAACTGACTTCAAGCGGCTGAGAGACAACCGTCTAAAACAGCCTCCAACTACCCTACTGCCCTATTTTGGCATTATGCGGTTAATATTTGACAAATGTCCCCTAAGTCACTTGGGACTTACAAAATGAACCTAGACACAAACTAAAATGAAAATGCATTGGTCAAATAGACCTTATTATAAAAGAAAGCATGATTTTGTAGGTGCGCCTGCACCAACATGTTCGATGGCTTGATGGATAATTTCGTACATGTAGAAACACATTTCTAGTTGGTACTATACTATCAGTGGTTGATTTTGCGGAAAACTATACTCTAGCTCCGCAAGAGGAAATCCAATCACAATATTACAATTCAGTGTAGGTGGCTATGTTTGTTCATATTGTTTATAGACATGCAGATGATAATACAGAGGATGATAGAAAAGTTTTGAGGGAATATCATTTCTATTTGAGTGACAACTAGTTACACTCGTTAGAATTTGTTCAATAGTGTTTCAATATATTTTATACAAATTTAAGAGAAAGAGGAATCCAGATGACATAACATCTCATATAGTCAGATAATTGTATGGGACAATTCAAGAATGCTCGAATGTTCTATTAGTTAAGTAGGGTTCACAAGGAACATAATGTCCAATATATGTGGAGTTTTTTTGAAGCTAGACATGGTAAAGGAGAACATGATGGAGCTGGTGCGTGTGTTAAAAGAATTTTTGCTAGACAACAATTGAAATTTGAGGATGCAGTAAAATTTAAAGATGCATGTGATATTGTGGATTGGTGCAATACAAGATTATCTACACCTGGATCAAGCAAATACTCTACAGTTCGTTAATTCTTTTGGTTGGTTGAAGAAGAGAACATTCTACCTAGACTTGATTGTGAGACAATTAATAAATCTACTAAATGGCATTCATTTAAGAGTTCGAATGCAAGCACATGGACTATCTGGACAAGGGAGCTTGCATGTTTTTGTCACTTGTATTTCAGGAGATTGGGAAGCATGTGAGAATATAGAATGGGTTGAAGAGTGGAAGCAAAGATCGTTGACACCTGCACAAGCACACAATCAATATGAAACAACAATTGAAGACAATGATCAAGTGTTTGCATCAGACGATTATGATCGTGTTTCAGAGCTTGTACAAGAAGGTAATTTAATTCAATTTATTTCACTTTATTACTATTTTTTAGTGCTTTTATTTATTTATATACATATGAATGCATGTATGTAAATTGGTCAAATTATATAGACATGTGCAAGTTATTGAATCAAATTTTGTTTGTAGGACATGTGTATGCTGTTGTTGCACCTAAGGGGAATGAAGAGGAAACATAATATTGGCTGGCTCGTTGTGTGGAGACTAAACATAAGTTAATAGCACCTCGAAAAGATGATGATGGCTATCATTATCTAACAAGTTCGGTGATCCCCTTAAGACATCCCCTTAAGCAAATGTTGATAACAAGTCTTTGATAATCCCCTTAAGCAAATTTTGAGAACTTCTTTGATCCCCTTAAGAAAATTTTGAGAACTTATTTGATGATGGCTATCATTATCCAATAGGTTCGGTGGTGGTTGTTGGCACTTGGCTACGAAAATACCTAATAAGGAAGAATGGTTTGCCTGCATTCGAAGATTATGAAACACATAAGAATATTTTACACTACTCACATTTGGTGGTGGAAACAAATATAAAACTAGTGAGGTATCGTAGAAGACCTGCAAATAAAGAGCTATGGACAATTTCTATGGAAGAGCATGAGACAATCATAGATGCATTGCAAAAAAGAGAGGATGCAGATGGTACAATGGAATAAGTAACACTACAACAAAATAGGCAATTAGCGCCTAAAATAGCACCAGAATTTAGTGCATTTGAGTTCATAAATTGGACACTTCTGCCGGCGCAAAACTCGGCACCAAACTGCATTTCACTTTGGCACCATATTTAGTGTTGGGTTTTAGTGCTGGGTTTAGCGCCATATTTCCGAATTTTGTTGCTTCTAGTTTGGCTTCCGATTTTGCTTTTGTTTTTGCTTTTTGTGTTGCTTCTAGGTTTGCTTCCGGTTTTGCTTCCGATTTTGCTTCCAATTTTGCTTCCGGTTTTGCTTTTAGGTTTGCTTTCGGTTTTGCTTTTAGGTTTGCTTCCGGTTTTGCTTCCAGGTTTGCTTCAAATTTTGCTTCCAGTTTTGCTTCCAATTTTACTTCTGATTTTGCTTCTAGTTTTGCTTCTGGTTTTGCTTCTGGTTTTACTTCCAGTTTTGCTTCCAATTTTGCTTCCAGTTTTGCTTCTGATTTTGCTTCCAATTTTTCTTCCAGTTTTGCTTCCAGTTTTGCTTCCGATTTTGCTTCTGATATAATGTCGCTTGTTGCTTCCATTTTTGCATCTTTTGTTGCTTCTAATATGGCTTCTATTATTGCATCTTTTGTTGCTTTTAAAATTACTTCCATTATTACTTCTTTGTTTGCTACCTAAATTGCTTCTATTTTTGCTTCCTAGATAATGCCAAGTTTTGCTTCCAAAATTGCTTCTGGTTTGCTGCTAGTTTGGCTTCCATTGTTGCTTCCTTTTTTGCTTCTAAAAATGCTTCTTTTTTTGCTTACATTTCTTAATTTAATATGTTTTATTTCAATTTAATTAGTTAAATATATCATGCCTCTTAAATAACTCATGATTATAAAGTAAGTAATTTAATTATTTAACTCATGATTAAATAACAAGATAATTATTATAACATGATCATCATCTATAATTAAAACAAGTGAGTCAAATATCTATAATTTAATTGAATTTGATAACATCTATCCTGAGTAGTAAATTAAAATCATCATATGTAATAAATATCCATCCAAAAATCATCGACCACTTTCAATATATATAAATTGACAAGTCAATACTAATAAGACCATCATCATATATAACTAAAACAAGTGAAAATCAAAGATGCCAGTAAATCAATAACATGTCAAAATGGTACATGTCCAACAATCGACATAAGTCAAAATGATACATGTACAAATGATATAAGTAAAAATGGTAAATTATGTAAGTCAAGATGATACATGTCCAAATGATATAAGTCAAAATGATACATAAATTTATGATACAACTTATTAATATGGTACTGCAGGCCGTGAAAATGATACATATGATAGTAACCATGAAAAGAGGCATCATAATGATATATCAACAATGATCCATGATGCAGTCCATATGATCATGAATGTCACTCGCTACTACCAGCCACTGCCTCATCATCATGATCATCATCGTCATCATCATCATCATCGTCGACCTCGGTGTCTTTTGTATCTGTGTCATCATCATCCTCTACCATGTGATATGTACCAGAGCCAACATAATCTGGATCTCTATCATGAAGATCATTTTGATCTTTTGGAAGACCCATGTTCTGCAAAAAAAAAATTTAAAATAAAAAGTTATTATTTATTTCATGCAATAATTTATTTTTCTGTTATATATTTAATATTACAACATATGAAATGAAACCATAATCATATTACATCATATCAAAGTGCACATACCATAATAAAATTTTAAAAAAGTTATAGCTAATATGTCATTCCAATGATATAAAACATGCAACAATTCTAATAAACGTTAGTAAAGATTATAAAAAAATTTGTTATACAATTTAACTATCAACTGTAAATTCTATTACATAACCTTAAGTGCCACAAATTGCTTGGTCCATGTATGTTCTTTTTCACTATTAATCTAATAACCTGCATTAGACAGAAACATTAAATAGTTTTTAAGTAGCAATTGATTAAATTCTCTTACACGTCATTAAGGAATGCATAATTTTTTTTCAATAATTATTTATCTTAAGGTTCATGAGTAACCTTAAGATAAAGGTCTATTTTGTTTAAAAAAAAAATGAAGTTAGCAATATGGCTTTATCCGGCTAAGTTTAAAAAGAAAAAAAAGTTAGCCCTATTCCCACTCACAGGTCTTCAATGTGAGCGGGAATAGGGCAAATTTGGGGATTTAGAAAGAAAGATAAAGTTTAGGGTGTCTTCAAGATAGCCAGCACAGGCAAGGAGGTCAACCATGCACACATAATGATCAACTATAGGTGTAATGCAATAAGGGTTACAAATGTTATTGAAGTATGTACAACTCTCATCCACTAAACTTGCATGGCTGCATGCACCTAGAATACAAGCAAAGCTTACAATGTTAGGATATGTTCCATAGTACTTAATTAATTCAAAGATTTTGAGAGCATCCTTGCAAAATCCATTTTGTGCATATCCTGCAATCATTGCATTCCATGAGATGACATCTCTTTGAGGAATTCTATCAAACAGTTCACATTTTTTGTCTATGATTCCATATTTTGTGCATATCCTGCAATCATTGCAATCCATGAGACCATATTTCTTTGAGGCATTCTGTCAAATAGTTCATGTTCCTTGTCTATGCTTCCACATTTTTCATACATGTCTAACATGGCAGTTGCAACTACAACATTTGACAAAATTCCTCTATCCTTTATGTTTATGATGAACAAAGTGCCACACTAAGGGGGATACAGCTACAAACTACCTAGTGGTGAGAGCTCAAGCTATTAATGCCACATAGTTCCCTCTTGATCAACACATACCTAATTGCACCATATGTCATAAGACTCATGAAATTGTCCACTACTGCAAAAGTGAAAGGATGTTCCTATCAATTACTATTGCAAGGTTTGTCACACATCAATCTCTTGAAGGCAAAAGGAAGTCAGAAAATCTTTACTTGGGAGTTGGTGTAAGGAGGGCAAGGACGGAAGTGAGTCCAAATGGAGTCAGACGGAATGAGTGCAAAAGTACTGCTAAAGTGCAAATCAGTTGCAGGCTCGACATAGTCCGTCCGCTGATTTGCTAGCCTTGGGATCTACAGGCTTTGATGAAGCCTCTCAAGGCTTCTATAAAACAAGAGGCTGTCATAGGAGAAGCAGGAGAATCCTCAAGTAGGATATGATGGTAGACTCTAAGAACGAACCTGCAAATGGAGGCGGTCCGACAAGATGCGAATGTACCACCTTCCCATAGGTAGAAAAATCTTGCACATGGAATGGTGATCCTCGGGATTGGAGGTCAGGGGAGAACTTGCCCACATGCTTCTTTTTAAGCTAAGGAGAGATTGAAGCAGATTATGTTATTTGTTCTTAGGAATGGTCCAAACAAAGAGATGCCTCAGCATTTCAGAGTGGAGTGCTGCTGTGAGGAGGATGAAACCAGAGGGCAACAGATTGCGTACTTGTTCAACAAAGCCTCCGATGAAGAAAAAGTGGTCATCTTGAAAGTGATCGGGGCTAGTTTTTGGTCAGGAGGGCACATGCATGAGGGACAAGTGTTGGAACATTTTTTCCAGAAGTATGTACAGGTTGTGGGAGCAAGGGTCTGGGGGCTAAGAGCTATGATGAGATTGGTGAGGGAAGATTTGATGGACATGGTCAGGACTACCATGGATGGTGTGGTAGTGGATCCAGAATAGGGATTTTCTCTTGCCACCCTCAGCCTAAATAAGGAGAAGAAGAAGGTGAAGCTACACAAATCCTGGGCCCTCTACAAAAAGGGCATGGAGAAAGAAAATAACATAGGAGAGTTCTTGAAATTCTTGGAAGCCAACCTGCGTTTGATTGATGAAAATGTAATAGCTAGGATGGTGGATATTGCTGAAGGCATAGGTTATATATATCACTAGATGTAATGCCTCAACTTTCTATGTAACTTTTTTTCTAATATTTTAATATAGGGAGCTACCCCCATATCTGGTAGTGCTTACAAAAAAAAAAACATTTCTTTGAGGCATTCTGTCAAACAGTTCACTTGCCTTGTCTATGCTTCCACATTTTGCATACATGTCTAACAGGGTAGTTGCAACTACAACATCTGACAAAATTCCTCTATCCTTTATTTATTGATGGATGTCCATACCCTATTCCAAAGCTCCCATTTTGACACAGGCAGGGAGGATGCTGGCAAAGGTTGTGGAATTTGGCTTTACACCAGCTAATTGCATTTGCTTTAAAATTTCTGAAGCCTTTTCAACAAATCCATTTTGTGCATATCCTGTAGTCATTGTAGTCCATGAGACCACATTTCTTTGAGGCATTTTGTCAAATAGTTCACGTGCCTTGTCTATGCTTCCACATTTTGCATACATGTCTAACAGGGCAGTTGTAACTACAACATTTGACAAAGGAGGACTTAAGCATTCAAAAACCTGACCATGCCACCTTGTGTGGATTTGATAAATGGCTTGTAGCGATCAAATCCAATGAACTCTTAAATCATGTCTTCCTTAATCTGGACCAGCAATGTAGAGACAGTCCTCTAAAATAGAAGAATATAAAGTGGTCTTATTTTGTGTCTGCATTTGTATCATCATTACTATCTCCTTTGGGACATTATTTTTTACCATCGAGGGAGGGATGATTGAGACTAGTCAACATAGACCTTATGGTTACCATCAATTCCATATTTTTCGTATTGAAAACTATAGTTGCATTAATTCTATGATGGCAATGAGAGGATACAATGACTGCCCTAGATTTTTTGCAATGACAACAATCCTATTGAACACTGAATTATGATTCATTCCCAGAGTGGGATCTTCTCAGAGGAGTTTCAAACAACTCATACTCATAGAGTCATGGTTTTAGGTCACATATGTTATGGTAACAACAAGGGATTCCAACTACGGTTACAATAGCTAAGACTGCCCTCATTTGTGACCGTAACAAGGTTCTTAGACAACACTATCTTGCTCTTCACACTGGGTACTATATAGGTCAAGATTGGGTTGAAGAAATCACTTGATGGTTACCTATATAGTGATACCACACCTAATACCCCCATGCATTCTAAATAGATTGATATTTCCTTACCAATTTCAATTGCCCTAAGATGTTGCATCGTAATATTGTGGCATTAAAGGAAATAAGGCAACAATTGGGAGAGATTGTGTGTAGGTATGATCAACACTCTAAGGAATTGGTGTTAAAGATTGACCCAACTATAAAATGTTGAAATTTAGAAGGAATGATTTATTGGTAGGCTAATTGCACATATCCAACATGAACTAGTTTAGCTCAGTCTCCCTAATTAAAAAGTTGCCTTAAAAGTTGTGTTGAGATTATAAGAATTAGGGGTGTAACGCCCGCCTTGTACACCTCAAAGAAATACACATTTATGCTACATGAAACAGGAACATTTTTTTTTTTTTTAAATGATTAAGATATCAAAGAAATGTTAACATAACTAACTACGACATATTCTCTAAGGATACAAGGCTGCATTACTTTACAAACCAGCTAACATAATTTAACATTCATCAGTAACTGATCTAAATCAAATGCATAATTGAATAACTGATTCATATTCATTACATATCGCCAAATGATACAATCTACATGATCAAATACATAACTGAAATGTTTTCCTTACTCATAAGTACATCATGACATCATTACATTGCCATTTTCATACTACATCAGGATGACTTACATTAGGAATGATCTGTTACACAAGTCCGGTATAAGGTTATACACATACATCTTCTTCAACTGGTACAAGTACAATCATCTGGAATAAATCCTTTTCTGCATATGAACTTGATGAAGAATAACCAATGGATAAAATAGCTCTTCCACCCGACCATGTGGAACCCTAAGGTCCACCCCCCAAGCTAGGAGTTAACATGAGGTCCCAAACAATAACAGTCAGGCAGACAAAAGACAACCAAGAACAAAGGACAACCAAACGCCAATACAACACATGGCAATAACAATACAACACAACACAACTTAACTTGACTTAACTTGTCTTCCAGAGGCAACACATAACGAATGGGGAGAGTACAACTAGGGAATGCTAGGCTGCAGTAGGGAGAAGTGTCATCACATGGCTTGTCATGGGTTATCCTGGCAAGCCTTCCTAGGCCCCGGCCCCCATCTTGGGTTGTCCTGGTAGACTCTCCCGACTCCCGGCCCCCATACAACGCTCATGCAGAAATCAACATACCTTTCATGAGGACAAGGTAGTTGATCTTGCCATTCCAGGCCTTCTCATCTCATCTCAAGCCTAAACAAGCACTTGAGCCATGAGTGAGGCATCCACTTATCTTGTTTAGTGTGCCTAACTACCCAACCCCCAAATTCATTATTTAAGTTATCACTTGATTAATCTACTTCCAACGGGTTATCCTGACTGCCACTTTGGGCGCTGGCCCCACGTTGAAAGCCACTCCCCTACCTACATCTAGAAGACCCTACTCAACAAACATAGCAAACATCATCATGACGACGATGATTAAAAAAACATGCAAGGCATAATCCATCTTGCATAACCATTATTCCGATATGAACATATACATGTAATAATGCAAGGCATTTACCTTCTTGCATATCATCTTAATTACAAAGACATACTCTTAATACATTTTCCATGGCTTCCAATGAAGTAACTCATAAGAAAAATACTTTTTCATGAATACCGACATCTCCCCATTGTCTAATCCAACACAACATCCCAACCAAACAAGTAAATAAATCACAACATTCATGAAGAACTTTTCTACACATCATGATGCATATAGAATATTTACATTCTTTCACAATACCAACCAAATTCCTTATACATGACAAAAGGCGACATGACTTCAATAACTTAGGACACTTATCAACACATTACATGAAGTCGTAACACAACAACCTTGGCCTCTGGAAATGAACACTTGACAACTTACACCTTGACCATTTCCTACAATTTCAATTCACACTAACTAATTATCTGATACCTTTAAATCAAATTTCCAATACAATAATTATATACCTAATCCTTAATCCATTATCTTAACAAAATGAAGAAACCATATTAAAACCGATGTCAATCTAAATTAAATTTCATTAACCATAATATATATAATCCCAACGATTTTCTTTTAATCACATACATAATGACAACATTATTCTAAATTCCCAATTTATTTGGCTTTTAAAACAATCAACTATACTTTTGAAATAATAATATTAGTATTAATAATGATAATAATAGTAATAGTAATAATAATCATCATTATTATCATAATACTAACAATGATAATAATAATAATAATAATATATAATAGTAATAATAATAACATTCCTTAGGGTTAATCTAAGCCAATCAAAGAAATGCATACAAGAAAGCACAACTACCCTAGAATACAATGACGGGTTTTAAACATCTCCATCAATGCATAAATGGCTGGCTTAATAGAATAAAATATAGGGTACACCATTTGACATATAACTATTAAAAAATCAATTGAGCAAGAAATATTCAAAATTTGGAGCATAGACAGATCTCAAAACCAAACCATTTACTGGAATGACCTGCATGGAGAATTGACCATAATGAAGTGGATGGAGAGTTGAATGTGAAGGGACTCTTCCCTAGAGCTACCACATCGATAGAACTTACAGAAGAAATTAGGCAAGTATCAACACAAGGACTTGAGTGACATCGATCTGGACATCTATGAACAGAACATCGCAGCATCTTCTCACATGTTGAACCGCAGGTTGACACCACAGCATCACAAGGAATCCCATTATACTCCACTTTCATGTTGTTCCTTAGCTAAAGATACAGATGGCAGAGTTCTTTGAATCCTATTGTCAAGGTTAGGTTTGGTATCTTTGAAATACCAATCGAATTCATGACCAGCTAATCTTGAAAATGCAGCATGTTGAACTGTCTGGGTACAAATTGGCTATTCTATTTGTGTATCACACAAATTTTCAGAGCACTCATTTTTAAATTTCCCATAGATGATTGCAAATGCATTTCTGTTGGAGTTTTCTCCTGAAGTGAATCCTCGTCGTCACTGCTCAGGTCAATCACACTGGAATCTACATTACTCACACTTGTGGACATGTCTTCTATGCCAAATAATCCCAACAAATAACTCCTGCGCTTCACAGGTATTCTTTTAATCTACTTATTTCATCTAACGTGTTATTTCCACAGCATCAAATGCCTACATGCTACCAGAACATTTTCAATTATAATATCTGAAAACAATATTGTTTATGTTGTATTATTCGGAGATAGATTGTATGCTGATGAAGGAAAATGGGATCAAGTTTTTTTAAAAAAGGGTCATTTGTATACCTTAACAGCTTTCTAGAAACTTTTCAATGAAACAGCTTTATGCGGATCTTTTTCAATGAATCCATTCTCTTTCTAAGATTAAACTAGGGTTTGATTGTCTTGTTTGCTGCATTCTCCCTGAAAGTTCATGTTTCCATAGATATTGATGTTTCAAAAGCTCTGAATCAACCACGTAGCCCTCCACATAGTCGGTGTCATGCTCATCCCATTCGCGGGTATGGCGATTGGGCTGAGAAGAGCTCCTACAGAGTAGAATCTCCCTCTGCCTCTGCGGGAATTGAACTTGGAACCTGTCGCCCCTGAATGAAGAGCGCTTCTTCATCCAAGGAAAGGAATTGTTGGGAGTCCTGCCATTCCCACACAGAGATACAGATAGACACTTGGTAGTCGTCCATGCCGAATTACGGAGCATGGTTTTACGCTGACCTCTCACACAGAGCTACCTAGACACAACCCAGGATAAATTGGTATGCCGAGTGACACTCTACCCCGGAGTGGGGCGCAATTTGGTACTCCATTGGTATGACAAGTTCTGGCTTGAGTGACACCAAAATGCCGAAAACAAGAGGAGGCCTCATCTAGCAGATTTTGCATTCGAACAATTCCGTAAGATGCTACGACACCATTTTCTCTACTGCTATTATCTTGCCAAAGCTTCCAAAAGGGCATAGAATTCCATCTGGAAGTTGAGGCAGGGTGACACTCTTTGAAGATTGCTGAGAATTAAAAGCAATGTACAAGTCCCACGAAGTAGATCTCAATTCACTTTCTATCTCTTCAGGTTTGATACTGAGGGCAATAAAAGAACTCTCCTTAAACATCGCGTATGGGCCCCTTTTTTTTTAACAGTCCGCGGAGGCCAACGGAACCGTAATTTTTTTTTTTTAAGTAAACAAGGAAATGGCGACTTTTAAAGTGCCACATTGGACGCGATTGGAGGATAAATCGTATTTTTTGACAGTTTTTACGCATTTTGATAGAAGTGACTCCACCAGATGCCATGCCATAGTTACAGGATATATACAAAATGGGTTTGTTGAGGAGGCTTTAAAAGCATGTAACCAAAAGAATTTCACAGGTTTAAACCCTGCCAACAATGCCAAAATGGAGTCTACAAGACAACAACTAGCGTTGATGTGCGCCTTGGCATGGGTTCTGTTGCCACTCAGATACTTCGTACCACCCAGCTCTCATTGAACATGGCCAACCCATCCAACCCATCCATCCCAACACTATGTCATAGGATCTCTTGTTATCTTGTTACTTCATTATGGACCTAATCAGTATAGTAATGATTGTTGATGTTGGATTCTGTTATTTTATGCTTTAGAACTTGATAAATAAACTAGATGTTATAGATGTTTGATGTTAATTGCGATATTGGTTTGTAAGAGGATTAAATATTTTATGTTGTTGACTATTAATCAGAATCTTGCTCAATCTAGTTACATGTTTATACATAAACGTGAATATTACTCGCTCTCGAGTACCCTACACCACTGCGATTTCCATTCACTATAGGACTGTATGTGGATATATATCTTGAATGCTTAACCGTGCATTGTTGCAGGAATGCAGGTACTAGGCATCGACTCCACCTGATTACAGGTCTGAGTGTGTCTTCGCCAATGGATTAGTTGTTTGGAGTTAACGTGAGGTCCCATGACAGTGTGGTCTGGTTGTCAGTTTATCCTTTGGGTCTTTGTCTATCATTCGATCATGATTTGCAGACAGGTAATATTGCACCTTGGAGTCTAACTAGGTTAGAAAGTGTCTAAGTGTGCAAGGGGTCGTTGTGCATTAAATAGAATTATATTACGGAAAGTATAATGTTGATAATTAAATGTATTGATAAAAGATAATATTGGGTATAATGTCGATAATTGTTGATTATTGTTGCAAATAAATTATTATTTTAATAGAAGTATTATTGTTAAATAAAGATTGTAAGAAGTTTCGTATTATTTAATATAATATTATTTACAATAAATATTTAAATAAATAAAATAGTCGTAAGTTATGTTGTAATTAGTGATTTGCAACTAAATTAATAAAATAAATTAATATATAGTTGTACTATTATAGATTGTTGTAATGTTATAACTTTATTAAATGACATATGCTTGGTCGGCTATAAAATAATTAAATGTTGTCAGAATTGTGTGTTAATATTTAAAAAAAGAATAACCTCTTGGGATTATTAAATTAAATAAAAGTCTATCTCGAGGAGGGAGATGCACAGGATCACGTGCCGAGTTCCTTGGTAGATGAGAGAGACTGTGTTATAAAAGAAAAGCTTGTAGAGGCAAAGGGGACAACATTTTGTAGGTAGAAGCAGAAAGAGGAAGACTGGAATAAGAAGCTTGGAACTGTAGCAACTGAAGCAGACTCGTCGATTTGACGCCGCAGCCAGGTTCCTTTAAATGCATAATTCCTTTCCTCTGAATTTTGAATCTGCGGGTGTTGATTGTTTCCTTGATTCTGAATGGATTGTCTTGGACGAATTTATGCTTCTAGAGATATTTCAATTTGCAATTAAGCTGTTTTCTGTGGTTAGAATTTCACTATTTATGCCATTTTCTGTATACTAGTGGCTATTATTATATCTGTTGCACTGGGGTCATCTTCGGGTAGCAGCATCACTTTATCAGATGGACCTTATCTCCTAGTTTACTTTCACAGAGATTATCGTTGCAAATGCCTTTTCTTGGATGGAACCCTATCAATGCATGCCACTTAAAATGGAAGAGTTCTGCTGCTCTGTGAAAGTCAGTCTATAGTGGAGAAACTCATTTTGAACTAACTTTCTTCTCCCTTTTCCTTGTTTAGTTGTGGATTGTCCATTATGGTATATGAATCTTAACCGTGTTCAATGAGAGCTAGGTGGTACGAAGTATCTGAGTGGCAACAGAACCCATGCCAAGGCGCACATCAATGCTAGTTGTTGTCTTGTAGACTCCATTTTGGCATTGTTGGCAGGGTTTAAACCTGCGAAATTCTTTTGGTTACATGCTTTTAAAGCCTCCTCAACAAACCCATTTTGTATATATCTTGTAACTATGGCATGGCATCTGGTGGAATCACTTCTATCAAAATGCGTAAAAACTGTCAGAAAATACGATTTATCCTCCAATCGCGTCCAATGTGGCACTTTAAAAGTCGCCATTTCCCTGTTTACTTTAAAAAAAAAAATTACGGTTCCGTTGGCCTCTGCGGACTGTTAAAAAAAAAAGGGGCCCATACGCGATGTTTAAGGAGAGTTCTTTTATTGCCCTCAGTATCAAACCTGAAGAGATAGAAAGTGAATTGAGATCTACTTCGTGGGACTTGTACATTGCTTTTAATTCTCAGCAATCTTCAGAGAGTGTCACCCTGCCTCAACTTCCAGATGGAATTCTATGCCCTTTTGGAAGGTTTGGCAAGATAATAGCAGTAGAGAAAATGGTGTCGTAGCATCTTACGGAATTGTTCGAATGCAAAATCTGCTAGATGAGACCTCCTCTTGTTTTCGGCATTTTGGTGTCACTCAAGCCAGAACTTGTCATACCAATGGAGTACCAAATTGCGCCCCACTCTGGGGTAGAGTATCGCTCAGCATACCAATTTATCCTGGGTTGTGTCTAGGTAGCTCTGTGTGACAGGTCAGCGTAAAACCATGCTCCGTAATTCGGCATGGACGACTACCAAGTGTCTATCTGTATCTCTGTGTGGGAATGGCAGGACTCCCAACAATTCCTTTCCTTGGATGAAGAAGCGCTCTTCATTCAGGGGCGACAGGTTCCAAGTTCAATTCCCACAGAGGCAGAGGGAGATTCTACTCTGTAGGAGCTCTTCTCAGCCCAATCACCATACCCGCGAATGGGATGAGCACGACGCCGACTATGTGGAGGGCTACGTGGTTGATTCAGAGCTTTTGAAACATCAATATCTATGGAAACATGAACTTTCAGGGAGAATGCAGCAAACAAGACAATCAAACCCTAGTTTAATCTTAGAAAGAGAATGGATTCATTGAAAAAGATCCGCATAAAGCTGTTTCATTGAAAAGTTTCTAGAAAGCTGTTAAGGTATACAAATGACCTTTTTTTAAAAAAACTTGATCCCATTTTCCTTCATCAGCATACAATCTATCTCCGAATAATACAACATAAACAATATTGTTTTCAGATATTATAATTGAAAATGTTCTGGTAGCATGTAGGCATTTGATGCTGTGGAAATAACACGTTAGATGAAATAAGTAGATTAAAAGAATACCTGTGAAGCGCAGGAGTTATCTGCTGGGATTATTTGGCATAGAAGACATGTCCACAAGTGTGAGTAATGTAGATTCCAGTGTGATTGACCTAAGCAGTGACGACGAGGATTCACTTCAGGAGAAAACTCCAACAGAAATGCATTTGCAATCGTCTATGGGAAATTTAAAAATGAGTGCTCTGAAAATTTGTGTAATACACAAATAGAACAACCAATTTGTACCCAGACAGTTCAACATGCTGCATTTTCAAGATCAGCTGGTCATGAATTCGACTGGTATTTCAAAGATACCAAACCTAACCTTGACAATAGGATTCAAAGAACTCTGCCATCTGTATCTTTAGCTAAGGAACAACATGAAAGTGGAGTATAATGGGATTCCTTGTGATGCTGTGGTGCCAACCTGCGGTTCAACATGTGAGAAGATGCTGCGATGTTCTGTTCATAGATGTCCAGATCGATGTCACTCAGGTCCTTGTGTTGATACTTGCCTAATTTCTTCTGTAAGTTCTATCGATGTGGTAGCTCTAGGAAAGAGTCCCTTCACATTCAACTCTCCATCCACTTCATTACGGTCAATTCTCCATGCAGGTCATTCCAGTAAATGGTTTGGTTTTGAGATCTGTCTATGCTCCAAATTTTGAATATTTCTTGCTCAATTGATTTTTTAATAGTTATATGTCAAATGGTGTACCCTATATTTTATTCTATTAAGCCAGCCATTTATGCATTGATGGAGATGTTTAAAACCCGTCATTGTATTCTAGGGTAGTTGTGCTTTCTTGTATGCATTTCTTTGATTGGCTTAGATTAACCCTAAGGAATGTTATTATTATTACTATTATATATTATTATTATTATTATTATCATTGTTAGTATTATGATAATAATGATGATTATTATTACTATTACTATTATTATCATTATTAATACTAATATTATTATTTCAAAAGTATAGTTGATTGTTTTAAAAGCCAAATAAATTGGGAATTTAGAATAATGTTGTCATTATGTATGTGATTAAAAGAAAATCGTTGGGATTATATATATTATGGTTAATGAAATTTAATTTAGATTGACATCGGTTTTAATATGGTTTCTTCATTTTGTTAAGATAATGGATTAAGGATTAGGTATATAATTATTGTATTGGAAATTTGATTTAAAGGTATCAGATAATTAGTTAGTGTGAATTGAAATTGTAGGAAATGGTCAAGGTGTAAGTTGTCAAGTGTTCATTTCCAGAGGCCAAGGTTGTTGTGTTACGACTTCATGTAATGTGTTGATAAGTGTCCTAAGTTATTGAAGTCATGTCGCCTTTTGTCATGTATAAGGAATTTGGTTGGTATTGTGAAAGAATGTAAATATTCTATATGCATCATGATGTGTAGAAAAGTTCTTCATGAATGTTGTGATTTATTTACTTGTTTGGTTGGGATGTTGTGTTGGATTAGACAATGGGGAGATGTCGGTATTCATGAAAAAGTATTTTTCTTATGAGTTACTTCATTGGAAGCCATGGAAAATGTATTAAGAGTATGTCTTTGTAATTAAGATGATATGCAAGAAGGTAAATGCCTTGCATTATTACATGTATATGTTCATATCAGAATAATGGTTATGCAAGATGGATTATGCCTTACATGTTTTTTTTATCATCATCGTCATGATGATGTTTGCTATGTTTGTTGAGTAGGGTCTTCTAGATGCAGGTAGGGGAGTGGCTTTCAACGTGGGGCCGGCGCCCAAAGTGGCAGTCAGGATAACCCGTTGGAAGTAGATTAATCAAGTGATAACTTAAATAATGAATTTGGGGGTTGGGTAGTTAGGCACACTAAACAAGATAAGTGGATGCCTCACTCATGGCTCAAGTGCTTGTTTAGGCTTGAGATGAGATGAGAAGGCCTGGAATGGCAAGATCAACTACCTTGTCCTCATGAAAGGTATGTTGATTTCTGCATGAGCGTTGTATGGGGGCCGGGAGTCGGGAGAGGCTACCAGGACAACCCAAGATGGGGGCCGGGGCCTAGGAAGGCTTGCCAGGACAACCCATGACAAGCCATGTGATGACACTTCTCCCTACTGCAGCCTAGCATTCCCTAGTTGTACTCTCCCCATTCGTTATGTGTTGCCTCTGGAAGACAAGTTAAGTCAAGTTAAGTTGTGTTGTGTTGTATTGTTATTGCCATGTGTTGTATTGGCGTTTGGTTGTCCTTTGTTCTTGGTTGTCTTTTGTCTGCCTGACTGTTATTGTTTGGGACCTCATGTTAACTCCTAGCTTGGGGGGTGGACCTTAGGGTTCCACATGGTCGGGTGGAAGAGCTATTTTATCCATTGGTTATTCTTCATCAAGTTCATATGCAGAAAAGGATTTATTCCAGATGATTGTACTTGTACCAGTTGAAGAAGATGTATGTGTATAACCTTATACCAGACTTGTGTAACAGATCATTCCTAATGTAAGTCATCCTGATGTAGTATGAAAATGGCAATGTAATGATGTCATGATGTACTTATGAGTAAGGAAAACATTTCAGTTATGTATTTGATCATGTAGATTGTATCATTTGGCGATATGTAATGAATATGAATCAGTTATTCAATTATGCATTTGATTTAGATCAGTTACTGATGAATGTTAAATTATGTTAGCTGGTTTGTAAAGTAATGCAACCTTGTATCCTTAGAGAATATGTCGTAGTTAGTTATGTTAACATTTCTTTGATATCTTAATCATTTAAAAAAAAAAAAATGTTCCTGTTTCATGTAGCATAAATGTGTATTTCTTTGAGGTGTACAAGGCGGGCGTTACAAGGGGAGCCCTAACATATGATTCTACTACATGCCTAAAAAGAACAAATGGAAAAATGGTCACGCAAATAGCACAACTTGCAAGTGAAATTCTTAATCAATGTGGTTTATGATGAACAAAGTGCCACACTAAGGGGCATAC
Organism: Cunninghamia lanceolata; assembly: GCA_027924645.1. NCBI lineage: Eukaryota > Viridiplantae > Streptophyta > Pinopsida > Cupressales > Cupressaceae > Cunninghamia > Cunninghamia lanceolata. Next base: position 6,059,398 of record BSBN01000635.1, on the reverse strand, counting down.
AACTACAAACTATCTAGTGGTGGGAGCTCAAGCTATTAATGCCACATAGTTCCCTCTTGCTCAACACATACCTAATTGCACCATATGTCATGAGACTCATGAAATTGTCCACTACTACAAAAGTGAAAGGATGTTCCTATCAATTACTAGTGCAAGGTTTGTCACACATCCACCCATGACACTACCACCTACAAAGTAGTACAAGTCCTCCACAAGGCAAGAGGAAAATAAAATTAAACACAACCACGCAACCCCAGTCACAACCACAATAGATGGTGTTGTGCTATTAGGAGCCATAATAAATGGAGCATGGATGAAATCAAGGAGGCCATGGTAGAGTATGCAATAGAGGAATCTATTGCTACTAGTGTGGAGAACCTGGGCATACCTCGCGTAGTTGCACAAAGTTTCCAATGTATACTTATTATGATGTTGATCACAAGATAGAGGATTGCCCTACATTGTTGCAACTGTTGGAATATTCAATGATGTTCCTTTGATAAAGATATCAATGATGTACCTTTGATAAGGGACTCATCATTTTCATAAGTTCTATCACCACCTAATGATTCAATAAAGGACCTATTGTCTATACATTAATTCAATATAAACAAATGTGTGGATGATTCAGTGGCCTATTCACATAACTCACGTCTGTATATAAGTGATTGCCCTTACAGTTGTCAAGCTTTGTGGATTAAAATTATTGTGAAAAATGTCCAAGGATTGTTCTGTAAAGGTAAAAAGGTGCATTCATAATGAGTGACTGAAGTTCAAATCTCAACACTGCAATAATGTAACTAGGAGGACATGTGCACATGTCCAGGACTGCAAATAATGGGACAATTGAGTGGGATCTAGGGCCAATAGAGAAGCACTTTAGAACTCATCCTACGCATCAATAAACAACTCAACACAAGAAATGCAAATTGACATATTAACACAACAATATCCAACTAAGTTATTGAAAGCCAACTATTGGTGCCTCATTCTCCATCCAAATTACAAAATCGGTCCACTTTTTGCTTTGTAACATATCCTTTTCAAATTGCGTTGGATGTTGGCCATATTTCTCCTCCTGTCAAAACATGGCACATGGACTAGTTAAACTAATTAATATGCAATCATTTACTTTTTCATAGGAAATAAAAAATATCATTTAACATATTAAATATACTTACAAATGTACAGATCAAGGCTTGTAAACCTTTCTAGCCACTATGATGCGTGGCACGAAGTTTGTTAAGCCTAGCTTTGGAGGCCTTGTCCTGAAACATATACTAATTCAATTTAACTATGCACAAATAAAATTTAAAAATCGTTTAATAAATTTGATATAATATTATGAGCAAATTCAAATACCCGCGTACTCTCATCATCAAACTTCCTCCATGCATCAGACTTCTCATATGCTTTTACAAGCTCTTTCCATACTTTCACACTTACATCAATTGGCCTATTTTTGATGCTTAGCTCGGGAGGGAGTTTTTTTATCTTCTTTGTTTGGTTGCACCGAAATCTGTTGCAGTTTTGAGACATTCGTAGCTTTATCTTCTTTACAGACCAACCTGTGCCAAATTCAGCCTTCATGTCATGGATAACTACTTTTTGCAGGTGCATGGGTATATTTAAGAATGACAAATGTAGATGGTCTTTAAACTGTTGAAGGCATGATTCCTTCAACCTATTCACAAACATTTTTCCAGCATCTGTCATTCGGACTTCCCCTGAAACCACATCGTATTCTATCTTGGTATCGTAGGTACCAATGCAAGATGCAAAACATGGTGTGGTGGTTGAAGAAGTCTGTGTCCCAGGAGTGGCTAGGACATTGGAAGCCTCTACTCCCTGTTCCACATTCTTAGAGGTTACTGTTATTGATTTCCCCCTGGATCTTTTGCCCAATCCAAGACTGGTTGGGGAATCAATTGATTCCCTTTGACACTGTTGATTTGGTTGCAATGTTTTAGGGGCTTTACCAGATCAGTTTTCTATGTATCTGGCAAGCATTGTCAAGTCCACAGCATCCAATTTGTTCACTGCCTCTAACCCTAATATGGAAGCCAATGCCTCTTTATCTTTGTTAGTCTCATGTCCCTATATATATAATATAAATTTCTTATTTTAAATTTAGAAATAAAAAACTAAAAACTAAAAATCAAAAAAACAATGGAAACATTTACAAATCTATAAATTGATAATGAATTACCTCATTATGGCCAGAGTCTGCTCCCTTTGCTCTCTTCCCTCTATTGCTTGACATTTTGAGGCGACCTAGGTGGTGCAGGGGCACCATGTCAACTTTTGTAAATATAGTCTTATGCTAGTTGTTTTGAGTCTTGTGAGTCCAATAAGGTCATGATAGACCATTTTATCATGTAATTAGTCTTCATATTGTCATATTTTGTAATATTTGTTCAAAAGTTATCATATTGTAAAGTTACAAAAGTGGGAAGGTGAAGAGTCAAAATTGCAAGAGTTAGGAATGTGAAGAGTCAAGTAACTAGAAAGTTAGTTTGAGTCGTTGGTTTTGGTTTGAAAAAAACATAAAGAAGCCTCACAAACTTGGAGGCAAGGTGGAAATCTTGTATTGAAGTTTAAACAATAATAAAACTTTGTTTCTCTACAATTTTCTATAAAATCTACTGCTCCCAGGGGACTGTATGACTCTGTATAGTTGGTTTTGATCCAAATTGCATTGTATTTAATGGTTACATGAAGTAGAATCCTTTTGGTTCTTGTTTGATTGAATTTCATAAAGGTTTAAGAGTTTTATTGGCATTCTTCTGGAAACGGATCTGTGATACCTTGTTTAAGGATTGATAGTGTAAAATGGAGGTTAAGAGTAGTAGTTCAATGAAATAGCATGGAAGGAGTGTGGCAGTTGATTGATTAAGCATGTGTAGGCCCAATAGGACGTGTCTGAGCCATGGGTAAGATGAAACAAGGTTAGGAGGTCACATTTTCAATAAACCCTCTTATATGCAAGCCTAAATGGGCCAAAGGTGAGGTTTTGGAGTTGGGTGAATTTGTAAAGGTTTATATTAATAAAAGTTGTGGATTTAATCTATTTGAGATCTGCCTAGACCATTGGAGTAGAGTTTTTGGATTGGGAGAGTGTTTGGTTGGTACTTGCTTTGTAAAAGTGACCTAATTGCCCCTTTAGGATAGTGAGACAATCAGTTTTGGGGTTTGTGTTGCAAAGTAACTTATACTACATTTCTGATATGTTTTAAAACTCCTTAATGGGTATCCAAAAAGCTTTTCATAGTCTTGAGTTGAGGTCTATAACAAAAGATATGAGTGACAGTCTATATTGGGATGGCTACTAGAGTTGAGACAACTTAGTAGGGAAAAACATCCAATTGAAGACCCTGGCTCTTGGAGTGGGTAAATTGTGTTGGATTGACCATAATAACCTGGTTGAAGGTTGATTTAGGTGTGGGTTAAGTACTTTGGACCTTGAGTGCAAGAGTTACTATTTTGAACCATGTTGCCAACGTTGTATGGCCGAGACAACCATTAATGAAAGGACTTGATTTTTGGGAACTTGTTTTCACTTTGTGTGATGAAAATGATGTCAAGAACATAAATTTGTACCCTTGAAGAAGGAAGTTTCCTTGAGAAGGTTGCTTGTGAAACTTGTAGAAGTTGCTTATCTAAGCCCATTGTTGTGAAATATGCCTCCATTAGATTGAGTTTGAACACTTGCTTTGCATCAATTGGTATCAGAGCTTAGAAGGTCTGGGCAAGAGAGTTTGGTGTTTGTGCACACGAAAGAGAGAACCTGGTTGCCAAAAGACTAGGTAGAGGAAAAGAGAAGAGACCTAGGTGAGGCAAAGACAAGGAGACACAAGGAGAGACTTGCTTGAGGAAAGATGGATTTGTTTAGAAGGTACTTGTAGGTTGGGGGTTCACAAAAGAAGAAGCAAGAGGAAAAAGGGAGGAAGAGAAAAGAGGAAAAGATGAGGCAAATGGAGTTTGACCAAGAAATAAAAGAACTAAGGCAGGCTATGGAACAACTGAAAGAGATGAGAGAAAGGATGAAAGATGAGATGGATTAGTTATTCAAAAGAGCACTCAGTTGGCACTTGATAATGAAGAAGAAGGTTGCATGGCCTATTCAAAGGCTGATGCAAAAGAGAATACAAATGAAATCATTAGAACTAGATGTGAAGACAAAAGAACCTTTGATGGAAAAAGGTAATGAACAAGCAAATGAAGATGAAGAAGGAGATATGGACATTGTAGCCATTCCTAAACAAGAGGATGATATCACAGAAGAGTGGAAGGATGAATCCCTTATGAAGACTCAAGATGTGTTGAAGGTTCATGATGGTATGGTGGTTGAGACAATGCTTTGTCTATTGGTTTCAAGAAAGAATAGAGGGCAGTTATACTCTGCTATTTCATAGGTTTGCAGACCTGATAAGACAGTGGTATTTGGGGTAGAGAATCTGGTGGAAGAAATGAAGGCAAGAGATGGAATGAATCAAGGTAAATGGCAAAGGCAAATGAGTGAGTTTGAGTATTCAACAAGAGTTAAGAAGAGAACAATCCAAGACAATGATATAAAAGATATGTTTGTAGGTATGAAGACAAGTTCAACATCAATCTCAGATGAGGGAAAGATAAGTAAACATTCATCAAGTCAGTTTGTGGAAATGAAGCAGTTTCTAGGTGGCAAAGGGTCTATCAATGCAAAGAACAATGCAAAGCTTCAATACCTAACACATTGGAAAGGAAAACTAGATGAAAAGGCTTTTGGGAGATCAAAGAGATGCTGTGGACAAGCTGTAATACAATTCTCAAAGGGACTTGAGAACTTTTTCAAGCCGGGTGTATGGTGCAGGGGCACCATGTCAACTTTTGTAAATATAGTCTTATGATAGGTGTTTTGAGTCTTGTGAGTCCAATAAGGTCATGATAGACAATTTTATCATGTAATTATTCTTCATATTGTCATATTTTGTAATATTTGTTCAAAAGTTATCATATTGTAAAGTTACAAAAGTGGGAAGGTGAAGAGTCAAAATTGCAAGAGTTAGGAATGTGAAGAGTCAAGTAGCTATAAAGTCAATTTGAGTCATTGGTTTTGGTTTGAAAAAAAGCATAAAGAAGCCTCACAAACTTGGAGGCAAGGTGGGAGTCCTATATTGAAGTTCAAACAATAATAAAACTTTATTTCTCTGTAATTTTCTGTAAAATCTGCTGCTCCCAGGGGACTATACGACTTTGTATAGTTGGTTTTGATCCAAATTGCCTTGTATTTAATGGATACATGAAGTAGCATCCTTCTGGTTCTTGTTTGATTGAATTTCACAAAGGTTTAAGAGTTTTATTGGCATTCTTCTAGAAATGGGTCTGTGATACCTTGTTTAAGGGTTGAAAGTGTAAAATGGAGGTTAACAGTAGTAGTTCAATGAAATAGCATGGAAGGAGTGTGGGAGTTGATTGATTAAGAATGTGCAGGCCCAATAGGATGTGTCTGACCCATGGGTAAGATGAAACAAGGTTAGGAGGTCACATTTTCAATAAACCCTCTTATATGTAAGCCTAAATAGGCCAAAGGTGAGGTTTTGGAGTTGGGTGAATTTGTAAAGGTTTCTATTAATAAAAGTTGTGGATTTAATCTATTTGAGATCTGCCTAGACCATTGGAGTAGAGTTTTTGGATTGGGAGAGTGTTTGATTGGTACTTGCTTTGTAAAAGTGACCTAATTACCCCTTTAGGACAGTGAGACAGTCAGTTTTTGGGGTTTGTGTTGCAAAGTAACCTATACTACATTTCTGATATGTTTTAAAACTCCTTAATGGGTATCCAAAAATCCTTTCACAGTCTTGAGTTGAGGTCTGTAACAAAAGATATGAGTGACAATCTATATTGGGATGGCTAGAAGAGTTGAGACAACTTAGTAGGGAAAAACATCCAATTGAAGACCCCTGGCTCTTGGAGTGGGTAAATTGTGTTGGATTGACCATAATAACCTGGTTGAAGATTGATATAGGTGTGGGTTAAGTACTTTGGACCTTGAGTACAAGAGTTACTATTTTGAACCATGTTGCCAACGTTGTATGGCCGAGACAACCATTAATGAAAGGACTTGATTTTTGGGAACTTATTTTCACTTTGTGTGATGAAGATGATGTCATGAACATAAAGTTGTGCCCTTGAAGAAGGAAGTTGCATTGAGAAGGTTGCTTGTGAAACTTGTAGAAGTTGCTTATTTGAGCCCATTGTTGTGAAATATGCCTCCAATAGATTGAGTTTGAACCCCTACTCTACATCACTAGGGTAAATAATTTTCATCCAGTCTGTGGAGGCAAACGAAGTACACACTGCCAGGTATGAAGTTTTTGTCCAGTTTTTCTCTATTCCTCAAGGTTTTTGACCTTTACTTTGTAGAGAAACCTCTATAAGTTTGCTGCAAGAAAGTAAGCTTATACATCAATTGAAATAAAGCCAGAGAGAAATTTTATCAACTAGTGGCAAAATGTGATTTCATCCATATGAAGATAGACAACAATTTCCTTTAAGAAAAGGCTGAGATATCTGATTCACACAGTTTAATCTTGAAGCACACATTTATAATATTATGGAATGTGGAAATTTGTTGTCTATTATGAAAAGCCTTGCTTGGAATTATCTTCAATAGATGCCCTATGAATATTACAAGACTCGCATTTGTCCAAATGAATCTGACATCTGACGGGAAAAAAAGAGTAGATGAAAGAGAGGCGATGCCCTTACTTGGCATGAATAGAAGAAGAGCAACATGAATTGAAAGGATAAGATATCTGGAAGCAAATGTTGTTGTGGCTCAAACCCGGGACTTTTGATATGTAAGAAAGTGAGTATGCGCTTTAGGAATGGAAAGGAAATTGGGGTTGGAATACAGGTCTCGCCATTGCCAAGGATCTGCCCAAAATAAGGGTGAACACAAAAAACCCAAACGCTCAATCTCAACACGCCAAACGCTCGACCTCCAAACACAAAATGAATGCCAAAAATCAATAAAGTTTTGTTTTGTGTTTTTTGTTTTGTGGTATGTGTAGGCGGGAATTTTTTTTTTGGATTCATTAGTCGGCTCTATAGTCGGCATAGTTATCGCCGAATTTAGCACCGACTTTTAGGCCTAAATGTAATCTTTTTGGGGTGCAAAAGGCGGTGCAAAGTGCGCTTAATTTAGCGCCTATCAATGCAAAATGATTTATTTTTCTTGGAAGTTGATATCATTATCTAATGGAATGCCAAATTTGGTTTCTTGTAGCAACCTCACCAAATTTGGATTGTCCTTATAATAAGTAACTATATCTTGTTTCCATGATAGCATTTTGACTTCATGCTTCTCTTATGATTAGCTCAATAATGACTCACTTGTTCACGACCTTACATAGATGGTTGGTGACAATCCTTATGCAAGTGATATGGCTTTGGAAAAACCAAAGAACTCTTCTCTTACTATCATGACATGATATTGGGACTATATTGACAGCTTATGGCAATGCTTATGGTATTGTGATTTTCATTTCTATGTTCTCATTAACCTATTTTAGGTTGAAGCATGGTAACTAACCCACTAGCTATTATGACAGTCATAAAATGACTAGACAATCCTCTCCACTTTGACTATGACAGTCCTATGCATGGTGTTTTCTTCATGACAATCCCCAATAATGTGAATTATTGATAGTAGCTAGTTCAAATGGAGTTTTGGATGGTGTAGTAAGTTGTCCCTATGGCACATGATAGTGCATGCCTTGGTTATGTCCTTGTGACATTACTCTCTAGATATCTCCTCTTTATAGTGACAAGGTTTCAAGAACATGACAACTTGGGTAAGGTATCAATTTGTCTCTTTAACCTCTGGATTGTCATTTTTCAAGAATTGATCTCATTGAAATACAAAGACATGTTGATTGATGACTAACTACATTGTTACTATGATAGTGACTTAACCTGGTCACAAGATTAATGAGACAATTTTATAGTAATAACTCTATGGATGCATACCTAGCTATCCTAGGTGTACTATGACAATAATTTAATGTTTCTAGTGTTGCTTTTAAACCTCCTATGGTTGTTACCTATGCCTCATGGTATGCCAACCTCTACAATGTTAATTATGATATTCATATGATGGTGAATATTGGAGCTATGGTTTGGATGACCTAATAACATTTGTGATAGTCCTTTGGCGTTGTGATAGACCTTTTGGGTTGTAACAATACTTAAGACGATTGTCCATCAACTATAACAAGGCATAATGATGGTCCTTGATATCATCCCCCTATAATGATAGTAATCCACCATATACCAACAATTATATAAGTTATAACAATCCTAATGGTTGAAAGATGATCTTTGATACCCCTATTAATAGTCAAGGCAAAATTTTAAGGTGGTTTCTATAATAGAATTTTTTAATAATAAATGATTACCTAACTTATAATGTTAGCAATGCCTTTGCTTATTTTTGTCAGTCACAGTCCTATATCATATGGTGACTGCCCTTTATTCCCATATCAGTCCATTGACTTGCTAATAAAGATTCTAAATCATTGTTAGTACAACATTAAGTGGTATTTGGACGATAGCAATGATATGACAACCTTTGATCCTCATGATCCCACTACAATAGTAGATCAACACTATGATGGTCCCCTAACTTATCATTTTGACACCAATTATTTTAGTTGGAGCCATGACCTTCCATCTAACATTTCAGAGTTGGATTTGGGATTAAGGACAACCTTAAGAAATGTGATAGGAGATTGACAACATTTTAGCTAAGTCATGACAATCTTAAGAGGTTGATTTCAAAATTAACATCCAAATCATCCTTCCCTCCATCAAGAATTAAAAATTTTGGTGCCAAAGACTCTTTGAGACTATTTTGAGGGTTCTATGATAGTTTTGAGGGTTTTATGGCCACTTGGAGAGATATAGATAGCCTTAAAATGACCCATAAAAGAAAAAGGAGAGTCAAATATGAAATAAATGTCTTTTTGATGTGAATTCGTAGTCATCTTATAATCATAAGATTTGAGCTCTAGTTGTCAAGATTCCACGTGTAAACTTTTTGTGAAGAGCAAAATATTGCAATGTCCTATTTTGTTTTTCATAGTGCGTCTTAATGAAAAGCGGGTGTATTAACAAGATAAATTCAACAATATTCTCCTGGTGCACAGCTGTTATGTGACTATTGTCATTGTTGTGTATTACAGGATCCAGAGGAGGCCATGGAGAGAGGACGTGGACGACATAGAACTACTAAATCGTGAAATGAAGCTAGGTGTATGAAAATCACTTCCTACACTAATCTAATGAGGGGAGAAGAGTGCAAATTCAATTTATCCTTACTATTACAGCAATGTTAAACCCACTAACAAAGATAACATAGATATTGCAACAAACACATAAACAAGAAAGTGAGATAGAAGAAGAGAGACACAAGATATACGTGGGGAAAACCTGTATCAGGTGAAAAACCCCACTCCAAAACTCGCACAATGTATTAACAAAACTGAAATGGTTTACAATACATTTTCAATGCAAGCTCTCAAGAGTCTTCGACACTTGTATCTGGAGACAAACTGACAGCATAACAGTACCTATCAAACCTGTAATACATCTCCTCCTCAAAGCACCTGTTTATATATCAAATATAAGGCAAATATGGCTCCACATAGGGATGGACATCCAACATGGCCTCATGGCCCAAAACCCACGCCTATGGACACTTGTCCAACTCTGTAGGATGCTCCTGACACTTGTCAAGTCACCCCATCTCAAGGAGGTCGGCTATTTCCAAAATGGTCTATGACAGATGCTCTTACGACTCTTACAACCGTCATAGAATCTGTCATAGCTGTCATAACTTATAGTTGTAAGAGAATATGTCATACACATGCTATAAATAGCATATTCTCTTACAACATGTCACAGTCCACCTTGGGGTGCCCAAAGATGCCTTTTTCAAAGATGCTCTTTGACACATGTCTTCACCTATCATAGAATCTCCTATTTCTGACTCTTACATCTCATAACTTTATCATAGGAATCTGTCATGATCGTTACGGTCAATATTCCTTTACACAACATCCAAGATGCCGACACATAGAAAAATATTTCTACCACTAAGTGGGACGCCTACCTCCTCATGTGAGGAAAAAATTACATGTGGTCATATGCCATGTAGGATGACACTTCATCGTTCCAACTCCCACAATATGACAACATAGGATTTGCATCCAATTAATACAACATGCAATTAATAAATAAATACAATGCAAAAATATAAGGAATTACCAAGGTTGAGACACCTTAATTCCCAACAAATCATAGAGAGGAAAGTGGGTGGAAATAGATATGATAACAGAATCTGCAGATACAATAGAGGTAAGAAGAGAAATCAACCTCAACCAAAGGAGGAAGGTGTTAATGAATTCACAAATGCTACAACATAGAGGAGATAAAGTCATTTTCTATCCATGAGGCCTCTAAGGTCAAACTTATTGGTTGAAAATGCACAGGAATGGTGATTAAATGTGATTCTATGATCAAGGGAAAAGTTTGAAAATTAGGATGACCAAAACATGATATTGATATGTCAATTATATGATTAAAGTGAGGTTTTGTGTTGGATAGCATATTCATTGAAATGATATAATTGGTATACTAAACATTATTTACTATGTTGTGTATTATAGGGGCCAGACGAGGCCATGGCAACAGATCGTGTCATATCAAATGAGGACACAATGGATGAAGCGAGACATTAGGTACTCAAATTTTGACTTAGGAAAAAATGATCTGATGGCATTTTGTGATACGTCCATCTTTTTTCACAGTATTATTGAAATTTATAATGTATTATCCAATCTTGACATAAATTAATGCATGTTGTTGATTATTTTAGATGGAGATTGGAGAAAATGCAGAGATTTATCATTCAACTAGAAAAAGAAAAAGATATGTACATGGATGTGGACCTAAAACTATTAAATCACATAGAGGACAATGGGTGGAAGAGGATATGACAATGGATCTTGCAGACACAACAAATGATTGCACTGAACAAGAGGTTGGTTAGGACTATAGTACATGGGATGAATACTTTGAGAAAATTGTTGTTTATGGATGTTCTGTATGTCATGGAAAGAAACAATTCAAACGAGCGATTGTACATAGACATTACATATATGATGAGCTTCCAGTCGGTAGTATGCCTCCTTCAATCGATTCAAATCCAATAGGAATTGTGGTAAGGAATTTTCCAATTTGATATAAATAACATGTATACTTCGTTTAAACATTATTTTATATTATTTAAATAACTAATTTTTTTTCTTAATGGATACTTGCAGGATAAAGTTTTTGGTTTAAAGTTTCCTTGATCACCGACTTCCAGCCTAGAGGGCAATGATCATTTATCAGATGATACATCTAACAAAAATATGTGCCAATATACCATCTCGGAAGATGAGGAATTGATGAAACAAGAAACATAACAAGAACCAGTTTAAAGATGCATAATTTGATTAAAGACAAGGGGAAGGTGGACTACATACCCTATGAGAATGAATGTGATGGAGATGATGACTTGCCCCTGAGTTTGAGATTAATTTACAAAGAGACATTTGATCATCGACTATATTGCGCTTGGCCTAGTGATCAACAACTACCAAGAGTGTACGAGGTGTTTCAATTTTGGGGATACAACTACATGATACGACCCTCCAATATTCATGGAGAGAATCTAGGCCTCTTTATTGTCTGAAATGTACATGTGGGATTTAAACATAGAAACAATTCAGAGCAAACCACTAGGAGATTAATGCCATATTATGGTCCATCATATTATAGTGGTGAATGGAGAAGGCTACCAGAATATAAGCCTAGCATGTCAGCATATGGTCTAAATTCGAATATGTATACACATCGTCTCCAAGTGGAAAACAAATGAATAGAGGTCATCTTATGTATATAGATGGACGTGCATACACACAAAAATATTGCATGATTTATAAATAGTAGTAAGGGAAGGGACCCTACTGTAAGACTGAATTGTTAATTTGTTGAGGTTATAAATGATAAAGATGGAGATATGGAAAGAGAGATTGATAGATTGATAATGGTTGAGGCTATTATGGACCATTGGGGATGAGTTATTGATTGATTACCCCTTGTTAAAACGCACTCCTGCGCGAAAGAAGGGGAAGAACAAGGTCCCCCTAAGGATGTTTTTAAGGGCATAAAACCAAAGAATAATAAATGAGTGTGGATTGATGTTTTATAAACTGTTTTCAAAATTGTGTTTTATTTAAAATATTGTATAAAAAAGGTAGTCTATAAAATAATGTTCCATTATTCAATTGATATATATATGTTCATACAATTTATATTTTTATTTTTTAAGCCATATTTGATTATTTCTTTGAAATTGATACATTTATGATTTATCCAATTGTTACCAAACATTAAATAATGCTTGCGTTTGTTGATAGGTAGATGTTGATGAAACACATAGTAATACCTAAGATCCAACTAGGTTATTAAGATTTGGATGGGATGATCCAAACCATCCTTTAAACAATACCAGGGCGAAAAGAGAATTATTGAAGAGAATACTACCAGCTGAGAAATTTGAAGAGCTGATGAGATCCGCATAGACTGATGACATGCCACCTAGCCTTAATGATGATGATCATGATAGTGAAAATGCAGTGCATGAAGAAGGATTGAATGAAATTCTGATAGGTTTCTTTGGGGATGGAAACAATGATGACAATAATGATCATATGGTTGACAGTAAGGATGATAGCAGGGGTAATTACCACCAACGTAATGTTGATGATAACAACCTAAAAGACTCCATCAAGCAAGCAATGAATACACCCGTGTTCAAATTGGGTGCAAGTAGAACCTCAAAACTAGCATGCACATTAATATTATTAGAAATCAAGTCACTATTTAGTTGGTCAGACAAAGGATTCACTACCCTACTGAAGTGAGTTGAAATCTATTTCTTACTTTTTATTGTCAATTAATGTACATAATTCTAAACATTCATCAATTTCATTTATATTTCTTTAAGGGGATTTTAAAACCATATATTGTATATAAATAGTCCTAGTATAGATTGACCTATCAAACATGTTCATCATAAGTCAAACATTCAATTAATTTAATCTCTAGCAATCTTACAGGGCACTAAAAACTAAAATATTCCTTGAAGAGAATGTCTTTCCATCAACTTGCAGAGAGACACGTCTGTTGTTGGTTGAGTTGGGGATTGAATATAAACAAATTCATTCATGTAAAAATGATTGCATTTTATACAGAGATGAATATCAAAACAAGGTAGAATGCCCTATATGCTAAGAGAAGAGATATCGTACAGATGTACAAGGTCTTACAGTTCCAAAGAAGGTTTTACGTCACATGCCAATTACATCGAGACTTCAACGAATGTTTCATTGCAAGGCACTTGCACAATTGATGGACTGGCATGCAAAGAACATGAGTAAAAATGGATTCATGTGAATTCTGGCCGACTCCAAAGAAATGAAACACAGAGGAAAAATAGACATAAAATTCAAAGATGAACCCTGTAGTATCAAGTTTGTTCTTGCAATTGATGGAGTGTGCCCATTATCTTTCCTGAGCTCAAATTATAGTGTTTGGACAGTCGGATTGATAGTTACAATATTCCCCCATGGATGAGTGTTAGAAAGGAGCACCTTATGCTGACTCTCATTGTTCCAGGAAAACATCAAGTTAAAAACATGGATGTTTATCTTGCGCCTTTTATTGATGAGATGCAACTGCTATGGAAAGGCATAAGAATGTATGACATATCACGCCCCCCATCAAATAGGTCCTTCATGTTGTATGGTGTGCTATGTTGGACTATTCATGATTTCCCAGGACTTGGTGTTTGTTTTGGTAAGATAGAATATTTACGTATTTACACTGATAATTTATTTTCATCCCAACTTTCATACTTAGTTTTATACTATTTTTTTGATGTTATTAACATTACTTATTGAATTGCAGGGCTTCAAACAAAGGGGACATTTGCATGTCCAAGATGTGCAAAATAATTTCAAGGGTGGTATTCTAAAGATCTACATAAATTTTCTTTTGTGAGGCCTATTATTTCACTCCATTATTTTGATCATTTTATATTACTGTTAGAGACACATTTTAGACTATTGGGGACTGTTGATCCTGATTTGCAGATTACTAGACTATATGCTTTGGCTTTGGTTAGTGTTGTTCAGTATGTTGTGATTAGACTAGATCCTGATTTCGATTCACTAATGAGGATATTGACATGTGATTTGCATTATGATATTATTGAAATACTAGTTATGTGATTATGTTATGGATTTATTATGCAAATTTTAGCTTGTGATGGATTATACAAATGCAAAATTATGAATCTAATTATGATGTGATTTTATGAATGTTGTATATGATTATGTGATGGTGTGAGTATGTTTCCCTTGCTTCGGCTATGATATACATGTTGGATTAATCTTTTGTTTAAGTGCGCAAGTGTTCTAACCAAGCCACAGATAATCAGAGATTATCCCACACATTTTGTGAATTCCCGTGTTAAGTCGATCTAGTTCTAAGAGGAACCAAGATCAACTGTGTTATGCATGATAAAATTTTGTAATGTTTATGTGTGGTGTCATTTGGGATAAGTCTACCCTTTTTCAATTGATTGTATTTTGGTGTTGTAAAGGTGTATGGTTTAATTGATTTTATTTTTGAGTTTTTATTTTTGTGACCCCTTTTCATGTGATTTTACTCACCCTATGGTGCTCAAAATGGGTTAAAAGTGACACTGGGTTGTACCCCTAGGGTCTAGGGACCATTTGAGCTTGTCTAACCTTATGTAAACTCCCATTTGGTCACTTAAACTTCACCCTGAAGTAAAGTGACGAAAATTAAAGTTTGGGAAGGAGTGGAAGGTTGGGTCAAACACTCAACCTTACCCACACCTCTTTCCAAGGCTTGGGGAGTCTTCAAGACCCCTAAATTGTGGAGGACTCAACTCCAACGCTCTCTCACATTGGTGAGGGTACCTTGGGGTTTTGTGGACTTTCATGGGAGGATAGGATTGGGGCACTTGTGTACCCATATCCTTCTTTAGCTCCACCTTTCTCTCCCACATGTGTGAGAGAGCACAAGTGGAGGGAGCAAGACTTGGTGGAATGGGAGGGTGACATGTGTCACCCCCACATTCCATGAAGCTTACAAGTGGTTGTGAGGAGGAAGGAGAAGGTGACATGTGTCACCTTCTCATTGCTCAAGGCTCATGAGGAGAGCCTATTTTAATCCCTCTTGAAGAGAGGGAGAGGGTTGTTGATTTGTTTTCAATTTTTATTTTTATTTGAATTTGGGGAGAGAGTTAGAGGAAATTTTTGGAGTCTCATTTGGAGAAGGACTTGGAGGTGGAGTTGGAAGGGCTCTTCTTCAACTATCTTCCTTGTGGGCTATTTAAGGTAGGATTCAAGGCTTGATGCCTTTCCTTATGTATTTTACATTTCTAGTGTGATGGTTTTGTGTGTATGTATATTTTGGATTTTGTTGTTGTGGAGATTTTATGGGTGTTGTAAGAGCCTCTCCACTTGAAGAAAATGCTCAACATGTGTGGAGTGGGGGAGGAGTGAACCTCCTCGAGGTCACCTCCTAGTTTTGGTATTTTGGCCTTGAGGGCAAGTTGTGTTTATGAACAATTTGAATGGATTGAGAGCCATGGAGAAATATGTGAGTTTTGGTATAAATGTGTTAGCTTGGGGCCTTGTTAAATTTGAGTTTTGAGGCATTTGGAGTGGCACTCTTGAGTTGAGTGATGTCCACTCCCCTACCCCTTTAAACTCATTTCTATGAGTTTTATTTTGTGCAAGCCATGGGTGTTCTTCATGTTTATTAGTCTTGTGTGTTTTGTTGTGATGTGGAGTGAAAGTTCCTTGTGTGTGGATGACCTCCAAACTCGGGGGTGACTCATGAGTGAGTCTATGGTAGGGAGGAGAGTGGTATTTCGTGGCTTTTTTTCCCTTCCCATATTTGTTATTTGCAGGTTATTGAAGCCTTGGAGTTTGGAAGAAAGAGGCTATAAATCTTTGAGTTTTGTCATTTGGCCTTTGAGTGTCTTGGCCAAGTTTGGCCTTTGTGTATTTGTTTTCAAGATAAGAGAGAAAATCTTTTCTCTTGATATGTAAAGTTACATGTTCATAATTTTTGAGTTGTATTTAGCTTCTTTTGAAGTTGGAAATAAAAATTTAATTGCTGGTTTTATTTTCATGTGATTGAGAAAATGTACAATGAAAGAAAAATGTATGCTCATGTTGTCTTATTCTTAAATAGTTGTTTCAAATATATATATATATATATATATATATATATATATATATATATATATATATATATATATATATATATATATATATATATATATATATATATATATATATATATACCTTGTTGTTTTCAATTAGTGGTATAAAAAAAATAGAGTATGGTTATTGTTTTGCATCAAGGATTTACAAAAAAAAAAGATTTAATAGTGCTGTTTATTTTTAAAAAATAGATATGTGCTTATGTGACTTGCTGTTTTAAAAAAAAAAAAATAGAAGAAATATACATTGTTCATGTTCTTACTGTTTTAAAAATAAAAATAAAAATTTAGTTGTCCTATTTATTTATTATTGTCAAATTTAGTTCTTTATTGATTTATTTGACATGTATTTTTGTTTCAAATATATGTATATATATACATAAATGGGTGTGTATATATATATATTTTATGCTAGTTGAATCTTGTTTTGATGTATATACATTATATATATAATATCAGATAAAAACATCATTTAAAAATAATCGAACTGCATAGTAGTGAGAAGACCATTGGAATTTTTTTATCAGAGATAAGTGAAAATGAAATGGTTTAAGGCAGGGACGGAACCCTTTCATATTTTAGGGTTTGTTTTTTTAATAAAAAAAATGGAATTTGGGGGGGGGGGGGGGGACGGCAGGATGGCCGCCGCCGCCGTTTTGTGTTCTGTGGGAAGGATGGGGGGGCAGACACCCCCCGCCTTCCCACCATTTGGTGGAAAGGTGGGGGGGTGTCCGCACCCCCATCCCCCTTCACTATTTTTTTAAATCCTGCACCTTGTACCTGTTAGCGTCCCCTTTAACTCACCGGTTGTCACCTTCCCTTTGGCCATTCGGCCCCCTTCAGATCTGCAGTCTTCATTATTTTTTTAATTATATATATACATATAGTATGTGTATATCTCTCTAGCTTGCATTTCATAAAAAAAAGATATCTCTAGTTTTTATAACCAGTATATCTATATACTAAAACAAGAAAAATGGGCATCCATATGTATATACAAAATGAGTATACCTCTGTGGCAAGGAGAAATCCATGGCTGCCTCTCTTTTCAACCTGCAACAACAAAGAGAGAGAATGACAGAATATGGAGAACATAAAGCAAATGAGAGTTTTTAGGGTTAGGGATTTCCTTATCTCATAAGGAAATTAATTTTTGATTGTGGAGCTTTTAGGGTTTTACTTTAAATTTTATTTTGTTGACTTCAGAGGAATTAGATTTTAAATTGGCTCTTATTTTGAGTTAGGGATTTGATTTTTATTTAAGTTTTAATGTGTTTTACTTCATTAGAATTATTTTGTTAAAACTATTAGTGGGGAAAATGAGATGCATATTTTTGGGAGCACTTTATTAGCTTAGGCAAACTAATTGATTGTATTTTGGAGTGTAGTATTTTAATGATATAACTTTATTTGTTTAAGGTTAGGAATTTATACTCCCTTATTTAATTGTATCGGGCCTATGGAGATTAATTTATTAACTAGAGGAAATTATTGATTTGATTTAATTATTTAGATGTGGGGTTTTATTATTCTTATAAGTATCCTTCGAATTTAACTATTGTAACCTTATTTAATTTTAAATCGATTTATTTTAATTAATTGTATGTGGGAATTAATCAAAGGAGGTTATTTTAATTTATTCAATTTAGTTTTCTTTAATTAATTAATTAACTCAGTTGATCTATTTTAGGGAGCTTAGGGAACCTTTGGTTAAATTTAATTATTAGAATAATTCCTATACCCGCCCGAGAGGCGTTATGCTGTCAGATTTTTCCTTGATTTAGGGTTAAAATTTCTTGGTGATTTAAACCTAGTGTAGAATAAAATTTTTAATGTTTCCACAACATGATGATTGTAATTAAGTGGTTATTTATTTCTGTTATGCTAGAGAATTAGGTTTTTGGACTTCGACTCGTATCGAAATCCGTCACTCACCTAGGACAACTTAGGGTTTTGATCATTCGATCCTAACCATAATGGTGACACTTCTTACATCACATTGACCCCCTTAGTCAGCTTTCATCATGCAGGGGATTGCGCATGTGATCACTTTACCCCGAATTTGATTGAAATGTTTACGCCTTATGCATATTGCCACTGAGCACGCTAACGCGTGTGGAGGGGTTTCTAGGGATTGGTGGAAATTTTAGATATTTTGTGTCATGACCACATGACAAATGTGGACATGACACATGTGTTGCATGTCGTGACCACATGGGAAATATGGGCATGACATATTTATGCAAACAACAGGGTTTTTCTACCACTAGATCATAAGTTTAGAAATCGCCTGAAGAATCAATTTGATGGAAAAGTTGAAAATAGAGGCCCTCCCATGATTATGGGTCCAAGTGATTGGCTTAAGAAATATGAAGATGTTGAATTGAAAGATTGGGAGGATTTTTTTGATCGGGGTGATTCAATTGGAGAACTAGAACAAGTTGTAGTTAATATGCTAGAAGGAATGAAAAGGAAATCCATATTTTATATATTAGATCCTATGCACATCTTCAAAAATGTCCTAGATTCTATATTTTGACATATATCATGCAAAGAGAAGGACACCTTGTCTTCGAGGAGAGATATTGCTCTTTTGCATACCAAAATTGATAGAAAACATCTGTGGCCAAACAGGGGAAATGAAACATATGTAGAAGCTCCATGGATTTTGAAAAAAAAAAGAGCTAGACCAACTAAAAAATGTCATCCGTTCAATAAGGACACCTACTGGCTATGGGTCATCATTGGCTAAAGCTTTTACAATTGATGGACATATCACAGGATTTAAAACACATGATTTTCATAATTTTATGAAGGTATTATATATCATCATTTAACATTTATTGGTAACATTGATTAAGTACTAAATATATTTTGATATTTTGTTGTGTGAAAAAATTTTTACTAATGACCTTTCCATAAATGCGTTTGATAGCATATCATGCCATTGGCAATTAGGGGGGATTCCTGTCTTAGAGTTGACTTAAGGAATGCCATAAGTCGATTGTCAGCATTTACAAGGTATGTGGTTATATGAAATGTTCATGTGCGAGAGACATAGAGATATTATATTGTGTTTTAATTTTTGACTAAAGGTTCATACTAATTTACTATTCTTATATTAGGTGGGTGACCTCCAAGGAGATCCACGAATGTGAAGTGCCAAAATGGAAGAAGGAAATTGCAAAAATTGTATGTGTATTTGAGAAGGAGCTCCCTACAAGTTTCATGGACCTACAAGTCCATTTACTTATACACCTAGTCGATGACATTGAATTGGCGGGTGTCGTATCAACGAGGTGGATGTTTTTCTTTGAGAGGTATATGAAAACTCTAAAAAGATATGTCTGGCAAAAGGCACATCCAGAGGGTTGCATGGCTGAAGGGTATGTATTGAATGAAGCATTTTTTTTCTTGTGTGAATTCCTTGGTAACGATTTTAAAGATGGGCCATGCTTCTAGGATGAAGAACAAGCATCAGATATTATTGTTGGAGAAAAACCACAATCTAATGGTGTTCAAGTAGAAATTAGTAAGTAAATTCATGATCAATGTGGTTGTTTTTCTTGCAATCATTAATTTACTCTATAATTTATTTGTCAAATTAACAGCATGACATTTGGAGTTTGAAATAAACATGTTGACATGTAATAGGTGTAGACAAAAGTGCTATACTCGACAAGTTCATTCTATACCACATGGACTTTATGAACAAATGGATTGATCTGTATGATAAAAAGAGAGAAGTGTTAGAAGCAAGGAGACAATTTAAGAGATCAAACCCAAGGAATACTCCACTTCCCACTGATCTGCTTGGAGAATGAGGCAAAGATTGCACACTAGAATGGGTTACTGAACAAATTCAAGATCAAATAGAAGATACAAGTATAGATTCAAACATAATAGAAGATGAAATCAACATGTCTAGAGGATGTGAAAGAAAGGTACAGTTGGAATTTTACAAAATGTTGTTTCCTTACAGTTTTGACACTATTAACTATTTTAATATTCGTCATTATATTTATTTTCACTAAAATAAATGGTCTTTCACAGGCGAGGAAATATCCAGCAATGTGGGCATATGGTTGACATTATCATGTAGAAAGTGTAGATGTAAAGAGATGATCCTTCGATTGTGGGATCATGGTTGACTTCAAGCAATCCAGTCGATCAAGCTCAAAAGATAAGAATATAATTGAAGGGAATCTACAATATGTTGGGAAAATACAAGAAATTATTGAGTTAGATTACCACTCTTTTAAATGTTATATTTTTAAGTGTAGATGGTATGAAGCATTTGAGAGGACACGAAGACATGATACCCATAGTGGATTGTTTTCTATAGATTCCTCATGTTTCCTACCGGAGGATAAGGAGCCTTATGTTCTACCAATTCATTGTGAGCAGGTATTTCTTTAACTCAAACAAGAAGTGGTAGTGATCATTAATCTATTAATTCATAGTTTATTGCGAATATATACATGTGTTTATTAATCAATAAAATTGTTATACCATACGTCTCATATATGTTGTCGTTCATGTGCAGGTCTTTTTCTATGAAGATATTTTAGACCCAAAATGGATATTTGTCATACATTATGATCCAAGATTAAGGCATGTATTTGACAATGCATTAGTGGATACTGAGAAAAACAATGATGGCCAACAAAATGAGAGAGAGGGATTAGAGAACATCAAATAAATTGACATCCATGATGATGTTGAAGATGATTATGTTCAAGCATAAGAAGACAACAATCTAGAGTTAGATGATGTTATGGAAGACAACAATATGGATGGTATAGAAAATGATGATCCAAATACATCTGGTAACAATATAGATGGTCTATAGTCAAATTTCAATGATGATGAAGATGGTGTAGTTCAAGATGAGGATGATGATAATATTAAATACTTGAAAGAACATATGAACATTGACAATGATACACTAGATGACATTGTAGCAGATAATAATGTTAATGACCAAGACTTCTAAATTTTTAGAAGAATTTGCAATCCATGCTTAAAAAAGGATGATTCTTATGGCCTAAACTTTGAAATGCCTCTATAATATTATTTGTGTCAATACAAATTACCTATTGCAATATCCTTAAATTGTTCAATCTTTGGTATGAATTGTTGGCAATAATGTTAATTAAATGGATTGATTGATGTTCTTCATACCTTTTTAATGGATAATCCTTATGGGATGGAAGTATTAAGTGATATAGGTCAAAGGATAAGCTCATCAATGGATTGATTGATGTTCTTCATAACTTATTAATGGATAATCCTTATGTTATGGAAGTATTAAGTGATATAGGTCAAAGGATAAGCTCATCAAGTTCCTTAAATAGTGTGTCTCCTCCCCTTCCTTCACAAGCCTCTTAGTCTAGTGTGCCTCCTTCCACATCTTCTCCTATATTAGCCATGCCACATATTTCTTCTCTTCTCTATATTGCTTATCAATTTTTCATAGCTCCTATCATTGATCCTCTCATTGTACCTACTCTCATATTGTACCTTCCACTCATTCCCTGATTGTGTTTACTTCTCACCCACTATTCATGTTCCCACTTCTAGTGCTGTCATTCCAACTTTATTGTTTGTCCCCCAATCAACCTACACTCCACGTATTATCTCATGTTGCCACATCTGCTCCCATTTTAATCATAACTCCTAATGTTCATCCTTCCAACATAGATGACATCCTTAAAAGAATTGATGAGATGCAAAGTAAAATTGATGAATTACCCCTAGTAATCAAAGGATATCATAGGATAAATCAAGCATAATCCACTTTCATTTGAGTTATTTCTTATCCATTTCTAGTTTGTTTGGTGGCCCCTAGTTTTGTAATGTATAGTGGCAAAGGGGACCTTATGACACAATTGGGAGTTTATTTTGATTATGTTTATGATGATAAACTTTTTACAAATCTCTTCCCTAGAAACTAAAAAGATTATGCAATTGAATGGCTTTATTCTCTTTCTCATAGTTCTATTCATTCCTCAATGATTTGGCCAATGCTTTTGTACATCACTTTAATGTCAATATTGGTTTTGTTGGTACTCAAATTTGCAAATTATCAAACCCTAAAGATATGCCTGTTATCAGAAATTGTGGTTAACAACGTAAAACCATTAATAAACCAATGAACATCAATAGAAATAGTGAATAACAAGATTGAACAAATAAAGCACAAAACCTCACACAAAACCTTGTTATCCTGCGGCTTCCATTGTTCACCTAGTCTGGATCGATCTTTTGTGATGAATGTTGCCCTCAAGAAGCGCACTTCCTTGCTTCATTCTTCAAGATGGCGATGGAGAAATGGCTATGATACTTTATTTCTATGAAGATGAGCTTCAAAGCAATGGTGGTGATCTCAAGCAAATGTATGATAGTGGGGGTGCCAAAGGCGCGCTGATAATTTAACAGAGTAATTTTACTAAAAGATTGGATGATAGAAATGGAAGAATAAGGTTCAATTTATAGACTCGGTAGAGAAGAGATCAACGGTTGAGAATAAATAAGAAGATCAACGGTTGAGAATGGTTGAGGAATGTGCGCGAATAGAAAGAGGACAAGTGTCCAAGCTCCTTCATACAACAGGGGAATTAACATAATAGATTGAAGAGTTAACAGAATAGACCAATCAGTTAAGTGAATTGATTGGAGAGTTGACTGAATTGACTAATCAGTTAAGTGAATTGATTGATTAGTGAACTCAAATGACTAATTAGTTAACTAATTTGATTGATGAATTAACTAATTTTGATTGGAGGATAAATAGGACATGTGGGTGAGGGAATATTAGCTAATTAAATATTAAAATATTTAATTACATGTGCAACATGGTGAGGTGGAAAAGGTGAGGTGGAAAGGTGAGGTGGATTTATGGAATTAGGACTTAGGATAGAGGAATTTAGGATTAATTAAATAATTTAGGATTATTTAATTATGTGAGACATTAGAAGAATTTAGGGATTTTAATTAAATAAATTAATTTTTATTTAATTATGGGATAATGAACCAATCAAATAAACTTAGAATATTTATTTAATTGATAGAAGAAATAAGAATTAAGATAAATATTAAAATATTTACTTAATTTGACATGAGCCAATTTTAGGTGTATACATTTTGCCCCTCTTTGAAGCAATGTGTTTTATCATGTTGTTTCAAAGAATAAGAATTTTCTGATAATGACACATGCCCTAGTTTGCCCCTGGTACAATTTTAATGATAAGATGCTGTTAGACTTAGGGCATACAATTGAGAGGGTGGGGGTGAATCAGTTGTACAAAACTTTCTCCAATTTACACACTTAAATCTTTTGAGTAGTTAGCAGTATATTAAACATGAAACATAATGCATTCAAATCAAAAGCAGAAACTCATCAACACATAAGACACCAATATTTTGACGTGGAAAACCCGGTTAAGGGAAAAACCATGGGGTGATTAACCCAAGAATGTATTCTCTGTTAGAAGAATAGAAAGAACAAAATGGCACATGCCAATTAGGGCTCACTGCCCAAGCACACTGCTCACAAGAGGCTCACTGCCTACAAGAGACACACTGTCTACAAAGAAATAAGTATCACATACATGAACTAGAGAATAGCATCTTCACCATGCTTGAATCAGTTCCGTTAAGCTCAATACTTCTGCTCTGCCTTTCGCTCTCCTCTTCGCTACCACACACGCATCTCCACACAAAAAGGCAAGTTCAAACTGATTTCACAATCCCTTATTTATACAAGGCATCAACTTAGGAATGATCATCTAAGTCAACAAACATTCATAAGATCATCTGATAGATGCATAACTCATCCGGTCGGCCTGTCTCAAGAAGAACACCATCATACAAAAGTTACTCTTCATTGCGAGCTCCAACTTCAATGCAGACCACCAACATGAACTGGACATGATCTAAAGACCTCCACAAGCTTGTCTGAATACCAAGAACATCCACACTTCTTCTGCTTACTGAAATCCTTCTCTCCTTCATCTGGAACCTTAAGAACACAGTCTATCATAACTGTCGCAAAGGAATAGATTCTTGCGGATGTTCAAACCATACACCAATAGAGTTGATACACCACAAAGACTTCCTCAGCACTCCCTTAAATCTACAGAACAGGAAACTTCATTTATGGATCTCACCGGACCTTTCTTGTTACACACTGTCACCTCTGAACACCTATCAGAACCGGTTTTACTTGAGTGGCCACAACTTCTTCATATCTTCATGCGGACCTCTAAAATCTCTATTTTATCATCTACAGACACATATCTACAAACCCTTTAATCTGCATCCTCTGATCATCATCCTATCTTGGACTTTTGTCTTACAGTCATCACTATTCTTCACTGTTCCTAATTGAGACTAATTTTCTCAATATCCTCAGCTCACGGCTTATCCAAACCTTATCATTAATGCAATAGGAGTATGTTGACATCAATGACAACATCAGTTAGGCCCATACTTGCAACAATCTCCCCCTTTGTCATTGATGGCAACATATGATGTGAAAAACCATCAAGACAAGAACTTCTCCTTACTTTCACAACTCCCTCTATCAACAACAACCATTCACATGTCTTCTGTCCGTTTACTACTCCCCCTTTGATCAGCAACCACTTGTTTTTCACATGTCTTCTCTCCCCCTTTGACATCAATGGCAAAGGGCACATACTTGCAATTTCACCACTTTAGAATCATACCTGCTGCTCCCCCTGAGTAGCAGCTCCCATCAATCTGGATCACAAGATATGACTGTGATATCCACTGGACTGATGCACCTCAGTGCACCTTAGTTCATCACCGGAAGGGCAATAACCCCTAACTTCTCCCTGAGATACTCAAAAGAGTCCTTAGGTAGAGGTTTAGTAAAGATATCTGCAATCTGATCCTTGGAGGGCACAAACTCCAATTTGACTTCATTCTTGTTCACTTGCTCTCTCAAAAAGTGAAACTTGATAGATATATGCTTAGTCTTAGAATGCAACACTGGATTCTTAGATATATTTATTGCACTTGAATTATCACAGAAGATTGTGATAGGCTCCTCATACTCTACTTTAATATCTCTTAGCATTTGCTTCATCCACAAAACTTGAGTGCAACTACCTGTTGCTGCTATGTATTCTGCTTCAGTTGTTGATAGGGATATTGCCTCTTATTTCTTGCTTAGCCAAGAAACTAATCTTTTTCCCAAAAAGAATGCTCCACCACTGGTACTCTTCTGATCATCCACATCTCTTGCCCAATCAGCATCTGTATATGCATGAAGAGAGAAATCATGATCTCTAGGATACCACAGACCATACTCAACCGTCCCTTTTAGATAACTAAAAATCCTCTTGATTGCCATGACATGGGATTCTCTAGGATCAGCTTGGAATCTAGCAACAAGACCAACAGCTTGCATAATATCTGGTCTAGTTTGAGTGAGATACAATGATCCTCCAATCATTGATCTATACTTTGTCTGGTCTACCTTAGGAGAGTCATCATCTTTGCTCAACTTACATCCGGTTGCCATGGGAGTATTCATTGGCTTTGAATCTTCCATCCCAAATTTCTTCAACAGTTCTTTCACATATTTAGTTTGAGAAATGAAGATTCCTTTCTTTGTTTGAGTAATTTGCAAACCCAAGAAGAAATTCATTTCACCAAGCATAGACATCTCAAACGCACTTTTCATTTGATTTGCAAAAGTTTTACACATACTATCTCTTCCTCCAAAGATGATATCATCAACAAATACTTCAACAATCAAGATGTTTTCATGATCAATTTTGAAATATAAGTTACTGTCAGCAGTACCTTTGTTGAAACCAATCTTCAAAAGATGCTTGTCCAATCTTTCATACCAGGCTCTTGGGGCTTGCTTTAATCCATACAGTGCCTTCTTCAACTTGCAGACCATATCACCATGATTAGACAACTAAAATCCATCCGGTTGCTCTATATACACTTCTTTTTCCAAGTCACCGTTTAGAAAGGCAGACTTGACATCCATCTAATATACCTTGAAATCCTTGAAGGCAACAAAGACAAGAAATAATCTGATTGCTTCAATTCTTGCCACCGGAGCAAAAGTTTCTTCAAAATCAATTCCTTCTATTTGAGAGTAGCCCTTGCAGACCAATCTAGCTTTATTTCTGATTACTTCACCAACTTCATTTAGTTTGTTCCGAAAGACCCATTTGGTTCCAATCACATTCTTGTTTCTAGGTCTGGGAACAAGATCCCAAGTGTGATTTTTCTCAATTTGCATCAACTCTTCCTCCATTGCTTTGGTCCAATTTTCATCATTGCAGGCTTCATTTATTGTCTTAGGTTCAATCTTTGAAATCAGACAATATTCATCTAAATTTTGAGCAATTTTCCTTCTAGTTTGCACACCTTTGCTTTTGTCACCTATGATCTGATCTTCAGAGTGTTTCAGTCTTACATACCTTGAAACTTTGGGAGTTTCTTGCACTTCTGCTTCTTGATCAGGCTCATTCAGACCTATCTCTTCTTCCTGATTTATCGAATCAGTTTGTATCTAACTTTCAGAAGAGGATTGAACTCCTTGAACTAGAACACCATTCTGATCATCTTCATCATATACATAAAACCTTGAGGGTTTCTCTATTCCCTCATCAACCTTCACATTTGTACTTTCTATCATCTTTCTTAGTCTCTTGTTATAACACTGATATACTTTACTTTGAGTAGAGTAACCCAAGAATATTCCTTCATCACTTCTAGCATCAAACTTGCCTAGATCTTCATCTCTTTTGATGTAACATTTGCTACCAAAGACTCTGAAATATCTTACAGTAGGAGTAATGCCAAACCAAAGTTCATAAGGGGTCTTACCGGTATTGCTTCTGATTTGAACTTGATTGAGAGTATAGACTGCAGTGCTGACAGCTTCTCTCCAATAGATCTGAGGAACATTTGCTTCCATCATCATGGTCCTAGATGCTTCCTGGATGGTCCGGTTCTTTCTCTCCACTATTCCATTCTGCTGTGGAGTCCTAGGAGTAGGCAACTGTCTCTTAATTCCATGTTTCTCACAGAACTCTATGAACTCATCAGATGTGAATTCTCCACCTCTATCAGACCTCAGACATTTCAACTTTAATCCTGTTTCATTCTCTACCATAGCCTTGAATATTTTGAATTTCTTAAGAGCTTCTAATTTCTCCTTTAGAAAGGTTACCCACATCATCCAGGAATAGTCATCAATTAGTAGCATGAAGTATCTATCACCTTGAATACTCCTAGTTCTTGCCAGACCACAAAGATCAGTGTGAACTAAGTCCAATAATCTGGTAGAGGACAGTTCCTTGCTTTTGAATGTGGCTCTACTTAGCTTACCCAATTGACATTCCTTGCACAAGTTGTTAGTAGGTTTCACCAATTTTGGAAGATCTCTTACAACCTGAATATTGCTTATCTTGATGATATTATCAAAGTTCACATGACACATCCTTCTATGCCATAACCAACTCTGATCAACTTGAACAAATAAGCAGTTTCTACCAGTACCAACCAAGTGGAAGATATTACCTTTAGTTTGAGTACCGGATGCAATCTTTATTCTGAAACTTTCAAAGATTTTGCATTTTCCATCCTTGAATCAGAGATCATAGCCTTTGTCCACCAATTGTCCAACACTAAGAAGATTGTGCTTCAAACCTTCAACATACAGTACATTACCAGTTTTATTTCTTCCATCAAAAGAAATAGTTCCTCTTCCTCTGATTCTACCAGCAGAATTGTCACCAAACTTTACCACTCCTCCTTCATACCTTTCCAAATCTACAAACTTATTTTTGTCACCTGTCATATGGTGAGAGCATCCACTGTCAATGACCCAATCATAATTCTCTTCAATTTGGGCAGCCAGAGCTCTTTCCACAGTCTTAAGATTGACAGATACAGAGGACATTGGATCTTCTTCCTTGATGGCAATGAACACCCATTCATTTCTGGATTTGTTTCGTATCTCTGATTCATCATATGTTACTCCTTCATTATCATCATCTTCATGTACATAGTAGTAGTCCTTTTGGAACCTTGGCTTGTTAGGATTTTGCGTTGAAAATCTTTCCAGACATCTTGAGGCAAAATGACTAATCTTATTGCAGTTAAAACACTTAAAAGGTAATTTTCCTTCATACTTACCGGATCCTCTTGGCAGCCTCTTTGTAATAAGGGCTTGAAGTTGAGCAGTTTCTACTTCTTCTTCCATATCTTTTCTTGCTTTTTCATACCATGACAATTTCCTTGAAGAATTCTCTCCCGGATCAAACCTTTGTTTACCTTTAACAAAGGCACTGGCTTTGAATGCAGATTCCGTTTTGGGGGGGTTGTCTCCAAACTTTGTCATTTCAAATGTAGCCAATTTCCCAGCCAATTGATCTCTTGTGATAGTTGTATGGGCTCTGAATTCTTCAATGGCAGCAGCCTTGATTTTGTAAGAAGCAGGAAGGGATCTGAGAATTTTACCAACAATCTCATTTTCATCCAAGACTCCACCAACATTTCTAATTCCACAAACCAGCTCATTCACTCTTGGCATAAAAGTGGTAATATTTTCATCATCTCTCATCTTCAGTTTTTCAAATTTCCCTTTTAGACTCTGTAACCTTGCACATTTAACATACTGGTCTCCTTCATGTAAAAGTTCCAGTTTATTCCAAATCTCAAAGGCAGTTGGTAGGTCAATAACATTTGAGAGCTTTAAGTTAGATAATGTGCTTAGAAGAGCCTCTTTGGTCTGTAGATTGTTTTCAGCATTTGTGATTTCATTTAGGGTTGTTGGACCACCCTGTGGAGGGACATACACTTTTGTAACCATGGACCAGTACGCCATTCCCATACACTGCAAGTGACATTTCATGCGACCTTTCCAAAGAGCAAAGTTGGTTCCATCAAAATTTAGACTATCCTTCTTGTAAGATGACATCCTGGATCTCCTCTAGCAGTTAAGCTCCTTTTAGAGGAACTTAGCTTTGATACCAATTGTTAGACTTAGGGCATACAACTGAGAGGGGGGGGTGAATCAGTTGTAAAAAACTTTCTCCAATTTACACACTTAAATCTTCTGAGTAATTAGCAGTATATTAAACATGAAACATAATGCATTCAAATCAAAAGCAGAAACTCATCAACACATAAGACACCAAGATTTTGACATGGAAAACCCAGTTAAGGGAAAAACCATGGGGTGATTAACCCAAGAATGTATTCTCTATTAGAAGAATAGAAAGAACAAAATGGCACATGCCAATTAGGGCTCACTACCCGAGCACACTACTCACAAGAGGCTTACTGCCTACAAGAGACACACTGTCTATAACACATACATGAACTAGAGAATAGCATCTTCACCATGCTTGAATCAATTCCGTTAAGCTCAATACTTCTGCTCTGCCTTTCGCTCTCCTCTTCACTACCGCACACTCATCTCCACACAAAAAGGCAAGTTCAAACTAATTTTGCAATCCCTTATTTATACAAGGCATCAACTTAGGAATGATCATCTAAGTCGGCAAACATTCATAAGATCATCCGACAGATGCATAACTCATTCGATCGGCCTGTCTCAAGAAGAACACCATCATACATAAGTTACTCTTCAATTGCGAGCTCCAACTTCAATGCAGACCACCAACATGAACTGGACATGATCCAAAGACCTCCACAAGCTTGCCTAAATCACCAAGAACATCCACACTTCTTCTTCTTACTAAAATCCTTCACTCCTTCATCCAGAACCTTAAGAACATAGTCTGTCATAATTGTCACAAAGGAATAGATGCTTGTGGACCTTCAAACCATGCACCAATAGAGTTGATACACCACAAAGACTTCCTCAGCACTCCCTTAAATCCACAGAACAGGAAACTTCATTTCCGGATCTCACCGGACCTTTCTTGTTACACACTGTCACCTCTGAACACCTACCAGAACCAGTTTTACTTGAGCAGCCACAACTTCTTCATATCTTCATGCAGAACTCTGAAATCTCTACTGGATCATCTATAGACACATATATACAAACCCTTTAATCTGCATCCTCTGATCATCATCCTATCTTGGACTTTTGTCTTACAGTCATCACTGTTCTTCACTGTTCCTGATTGAGACTAATTTTCTCAATATCCTCAGCTCGTGGCTCATCCAAACCTTATCATTAATGCAACAGGAGTATGTTGACATCAATGACAACACCGGTTAGGCCCATACTTGTAACAGATGCCCCCTCAGGAGATTAGATAGGAAGAAGGCAGAAGGCATGAGACGGACAATCTCATGATAAAGAAGGTGAAAAATAGGTTAGGTTGAAGAAAATGGGTTATGGTTCGGAGGACCTGGAGAAAACGGGCTTGGGAAGTAGTCACAATTGTCACACAGTTAGGTATGGTTCACTTGCTATATATAGGAGTTGGGTCCATGAGTCCTATTCATTTGCACGCTTGTCCTTTGGTGATTTGCTTTTGAGAGCTTAGGAGAGCAGAGGAGCTAGAGCAACTGACATAGATATGGATATTCCATGCGAGGACCACCGCTTTGAGAGAGTCTGATAGTTTAGGCAGTTAGCAGAGGTAGGACCACCGATATGTAGCTCAAAAAATTTCACCTAGGGTCATTTATTAGCGCAATAAATGCTAGGGAAAGTTTACTTAGATAGATGCACCAATTCGTAGTTCAGCGCATATGCGCTCCGAAACCGTGCATATACCCAGAAATTGCGCATATGAGAAATCTAGCGGTGCATATGATAAAACTACGCATATAGGATAGGAATCAGCACATGCATGGGGAGACTGCGCATATGACACGAGAAGCTACGCATATGTGCCAAGTACCGGTGCATGATGGTGAAGCTGTGCATTTGTTATGAGTTGGCGCATTTACGACCTAGTTCAGTGCATTTGCACTAGGATAGTTAGCTAACATAATGAAATTGACTCAATTGGCATTTTGATCAATGCGTCAATTGATAAGCGATCTCTGAGATTTCTGGAATCTAGTCAAGAGATGATATGCTGTTTGGATCAATTTGATATGTTAAGTTAGTGATAGGATAGTTTGATTACTTGGAGTAGGTTTTCTTAGATATGGAATTTGTTTGACGCTATGCTTGGTGTGGTTGCAGGAGGATATACGTGATGTACTCATGTCACGAGAGCAGTTCCCGCTATCGCTGTTGTAGTGGTACATGCTTACTAAGATGGATCGAGAGGATCTTGGCGCGATGGGCCTGGACTATGTATGTTTCATGCCTGAGGTTCATGCAAACCTTGGTTTGTTGACTGCAGTAGTGGAGCAATTCCACAACGAGGATGGGACCTTCCATCTACCGATCGGGGAGATGGCTACCACCTCGGAGGATGTATACATGATTCTACATCTTCCTATTCAGGGAGAGTTGGTAGAGTATGATCCATAGTGCAATGCAAGATTGGCAGAGTGCAGACGCGTGTTTGATGACCTGAAGCTTGATGAGCAGGTGATTTCATGGCAGGACATACACGACTGTTATGACTACTTCCCAGGGATAGTGGCAGGATTGATCAGGGGCGTGGTATGCCCCGATAGGAAATCACATGGGTTTTCGATTGGCTGGGGGAGGGTTATGGAGAGGATGATTACAGATGGGACTCGATACTCATGGGGTGTGTGCATGCTTGCACACCTATATAGGGATATGCACTAGGTTGTGTATCACAGAGGGGCTAGCTTGTCGATAGGTGTTTCTCTTATGCAGTTTTGGTTGTGGGAGCATATAGTGATCACATGACTAATATGCATTTTTCATAGGTAGAGAGGCGAGCCTTATAGCTATGGCTATGCAAGCGTGATTTCCCAGCATAAGCTGGAAAATCTTGAGTACTGGCGACATGCATTGGATAATGTAGATACAGTGATCTAGTGCCCCTACATAGATTGTGAGCCTTGGGATGACGAGGATTCTGATCTCCCATACTATTTCCAGACATGGTGGCTCATTGGGAGGACACAATAGATACTTGAGTGTTAGATTATTAGTAGGGTGCAGAGGCAGTTTCCCAGAGTACAGAGCAGGCCACAGGGGCAGGTTACATTTGCGAGGACTCATACAGAGAGGCTGAGGTGGGGTCCAGTGGCATCCTATGAGGAGACACTAGCAGACTTTTAGCAGATCCCTTATGTAGCTTGGCCGATGAGGAGAGAGATAGTAGATGCGGGGATGACCCCAGATTATGAGGAGTGGTTTTTCGCTCATCCATTTCCTAGATATTCAGGACCTGGAGAGTTGGTTCCTCGCATAGACAAGGAGGATGTAGATGATGAGGATGGGGTTGGCAGGAGGAGGAGGAGATGGAGGAAGGGTAGAGGAGGTCAGGGAGAGGGATATGATGGAGGTGATGGAGATGGAGGCTGACAGAGGTAGAGGAGGAGAGATGGGGAGGGGCCTTCTGGTCAATAGTAGGCTGCGCAGCCGTAGGTGGCAGAGCAGGTGCAGGTGCAGGCATAGTAGGTGGTACAATAGAGACAGATGCCGCCACCATAGCAAGTGGCCCAACAATAGGTGTAGGGATAGGGACAGGGGCAGCGGGCTCCACAGCTTGACTTACAGTAGCAGGCTATTAATGCGCTACAGGGTTAGGTGAGGTAGCTGAGGGCACACCTTAGAGCAACAGAGTCTTGGAGAGAGGCAGACGTAGGACATGTACCGGAGCTCACTAGAGAGTGAGACTCAGCCTTGGCGAGGGTGCAGGCCATCAGAGTAGAGAGACATGGTAGTGGCAGTCTTGGGCACATATAGTACTACCAGCATTTTAGTCACATAGGTACAGCAGGCACAAGCACAACATGCACAGGTATAGGCACAGCTAGCACAAGTACAGGAGTAGCTAACACAGGTGCAGGGTGAGTTTGCCAGAGCACAGGCTCAGACGTGGTATTACCAGGGGCTGTACCATGGTGTCGTACCAGCAGAGCAGAGGGTACCTAGCTACAAGAGCCAGTTTGTGATAGGTGCACCACAAAGAGTCGAGGGGTCACGATCAAGAGCCTCTATGATGGGCCCACAGTAGTCTGGGCCCAGTAGAGGAGGGGGCAGAGAGGGCAGTGCTAGGAGTAGTGGCCCATGGTAGTAGGGCTAGCCTACAGTTGGACTCGTACTAGATATTTATGCATACACATTTTGATGGCTTAGATAGTCTGATATGTATATACTTGCGTTATTTTGTACTGAGACATGTATCATTATTTTTGAGATGTATACACCTTTTGACTTTGACTTAGAGATGGACTGTGATATTGTATATTTGGACATGTTCTATGTTATATTGATATGATGATGCAACTTATGTGTTCTATATGCAGTTGTTTTATGTTATATGTTATGGATGCATTCTATTTTATAACGTTTCACATGCGATGCATACTTTTTTGATGTTTTATATGATGCTATGCGATGTTATCTAATACAGACTTAGATGTTTATATGATTCTATGTGATGTTATCTAATGTAGACTTAGATGTTTATATGATGCTATGTGATGTTATCTAATGCAAACTTAGATGTTTTTTGATGATCTAATATGCAACTATGGATATTATCTATATGATTATGCAGTGTAATGCGATGATATTAATGTACCTGTCTATGTTTTTGATTTTTTTTGTTGACACTATATTATGATGCAAATGTATATGGGTGATCTAATGCACTTATTATGTATGCAAATGATTTAATCATGTTAATGACTATTTCATGTGATATGATATGCAATTTACGCTATGTTTTTGTTATGTCCAAATGTACTCAATCGACACAGAAATGACATGATGATAGATAGAAGATGGGCCTGATAGAATAAATGACTTGACAGAAGGACTGGCAAGCTTCTATTTGTAGTTATATTTTGGATAGGAATTTTTATTGCATGGGATATGGATACGATATGGATGTGAAATAGTTTTTCCATCTTGATATTTGTAAGTATTTTGAAGTGCTTATTTCATCATTGGGCAATTTTTTTGGTACTTTTTCTAAATGTTGTAAGTGAATACAAGCATCTAGGTATAATTAAACCGAGATGACCTGAGTAATACTTACATGGATTTTGATATAGCAAGCTAATACAAGCATCTAGTCAAAATTGAATCTAGATGACTTGAGTATTTCTTGCATTTCAACAGACAAGGATTGCCCCTTTTCATGTTTAGACCTCTGAAGTCCTCAATGATCTTTTGTTGATCATGTCATTAGACAAAAGTTGTGACATTACTAGAGATTAATCCACAAACAGCAGACAAAGAAAATTGTTTATGTCCCCATCATAGCATCTCTAGATTTTGGCATCCTCGAGTAGCATAGAAAGACATAATAATGAAAAATCAAGACTCTCCAACATAACCCTTTTCACAAAACATTCTTGGATTAGATGTGCTTTCTTGCTATAGTATAGATAAAATCATTACGATATGTTGGCGGTCCTTGTTTTGTTTTGCTTTGGATAAGTTGATGTTTTTGCGTCAAGATTTTGGCTTGGAAGCATGCTTTGTTATGCGCGTGCTTGTCTTAGTAAAAGGTGTCCTCTTAGAATACGTGGCATTCAAGAATCCAATTCCACAACTAGGTCAAGGACTTGCCACCAGTCAGACAAAGGATCAACTTATTATGGATGAACTGACAAACAGAGACGAAGAGACGGGCCCTAAAGGAATAATCTAGTGCCTTGGAGGCTCATTGCTAAATGGCCTTGCCTATGTGACGACGCAGAGGCAACGTAGTTCAGGGTGAACTTGGTGGACCTAAGACCTAGGCAATGGACAAAGATTTGGATGCAAATGGACCAATAGGATGGAGCGGAGCGGTAGCCTTGGGGGTGCATCAGTACAAGATGGCCTTGCCTACGTGATAGCTCAGAGGCGACGTAGTTTGACAATGGTTCAATGGATTGGCTGAGGATGGATGATGGACGCAAGTCTGGATGGGTAGAAAGTGAATAAGGACGAGCGAACAACAAACCATGGTAGGTGCACTGAAGTGATTGGATGGACACTTGCTTTTTGGAGGTATGAATTAGGAACAAGGCTAAAAAAGATGGAGAAGGCAATTTATCACAAGGAGCGCCCGTTTACCAAATTTTCATCACTTGCTTTTATTTGCACAAAAGCTAAAAAGTACACATGACACCTGTTTGCCAGGTTTTCACCATGGTACCTATCCAAGGCACCTGTTTGCCAGATTTTCACCATGGTACCTATCCAAGGCGCCTGTTTTCTAGGTTTTCACCATAAGACAATTTTTTTTGTTGTTTTTCCAAATTTTTTGATTTTTCGTTATTTTTGCCATTTTTTTGATTTTTTTGTTATTTTTGCCATTTTTTTGATTTTTTTGTTATTTTCAGACTCCCTTGCATTGGGGTTTAAGTGTAGAACTTGCGAAGATGCATGTTGTTGATGGGATCAACAAATAGTTCACCTTCTAATGTGGCCAATTGATAAGCACCCGACCCATAGGTAGCAACGATGACATAGGGACCCAACCAATTGGGTTCAAACTTGCCTTTCTTTTCTCGATCCTGCTAATTTTTTGGGATTTTCTTTAAGCACTAGATCACCAAGATTGAATACCCTAGGATGGACTCTATAGTTATAACTTTGGGACATCCTTTGTTGATAAGCCTTGAGATGGTTAAAGGCCTGTTGCCTTCTCTCTTCTAGCAGCTCCAACTCTTGAAGTTTGGATACTTGGTATTCTTCATCTGTTATGAGGCCTTTTAACGATACTCGTAAAGATGGGATCTCGACTTCAATGGGCAAGATGGCTTCAAATCTGTAGACCACGGAGTATGGTGTTGCACCTGTGGGTGTATAGATACTTGTGTAGTAGGCCCACAACATGGGATTCAATTGGACCTGCCAGTCATGACCGGCATCATTGATAGTCTTTTTTAGGATTTTTAAGATGGTTTTATTTGATGCCTCTGCTTGGCCGTTTCCTTGGGGGTAATACGGGGTGGAAAAGTGGTGTTGGATATGGAATTTGTCGCATAGTTCTTTAACATCTTGGTTTTTGAATGGTCATCCATTATTGATGATAATGGATATAGGGATACCATAGTGACAAATGATATAGTTTAGGATAAAGGAGGCAATCTATTTTCCTGTGATATTGGTGAGGGGCACTGCTTCAATCCACTTTGTAAAGTACTCAGTGGCAGTGATTATGAATTTATGGCCACTAGAAGATGGAGGGTGTATCTTGCCCACTAAGTCGAGTCCCCACTGATAGAAAGGCCAAGGAGTCGATAAAGGCTGTAACTCTTGTGCTGGTGCATGTATCAAGTTCCCGTGGAGTTGGAATTTTGTGCACTTCTTTACAAAATGATAGGAATCCTTTTCCATTGTTGGCCAGTAGTATCCCATGTGTATGAGTTTCTTGGCTAGGGTAGGACCACTAGAGTGGGTCCCGCATAGACCATCGTGCATTTTGCTCAGGACAATTTGATATTCCTCGCTATCGAGACACCTAAGGAGAGTACCATCGAGACCACGTCGGTATAAGGTATTGGTGATAATAGCATAACGAGATGCGTGATGAATGAAGGTTCTTTTTTGGTTACTTGAGAGATCTGGGGGTAGGGTATTATCTTTGAGATAGGCAAATACTTTTCCGTATAGGGGAGAATCAGATCCTACAATGTGGCAAATGATATGGGATTTAGGAGAGTCGTATACAGGATGAGAGACTGGCTCTACGAAGAACTTATAACATGATTGGTTGTTTGAGATGTCGAGGAGAGAGACGATCATTGCCATGACATCAACTGCTTTGTTCTCTATCCTTGGTATTTATTCAAAAGAGATCTCAATAAAGTATTCCTTGAAGTCATCTACCATTCGTTTGTAGGGTATTAACTTCTCATCCTTTGTTTGGTAGTCATCGTTCACTTGGTTGGTAACTAACTGTGAGTCGCCATATACTTGAAACTCTGTGATGTTCCATTCAACTGCCTGCTTGATGTCGATGACCAAGGCTTCATACTCTACCACATTATTGGTACAAGGGAAAAGCAGTCTGTATGACTTTAGGATGTTGTTACCATGAGGTGTGACCAACAAGATACCTGCCCCTGATCCATGTTGAGTATAGGAGCCATCAAAGTATAGTTTCTAGGTTGTTGTTGTTATATGAAAAATGGAGTCATCTAGAAATTTGAAATTCAAATGAATCTTATCTGTTAAATGTGCCTCTGCTAGTTGATCTGCAAGTACTTGACCCTTTATGGTACACCTGTCTACATATTCAATTTCAAACTCACTGAGGAGCATAACCCATTTGGACAATCTACCTGTAAGAGCAGCCTTGTTGAGCAAATATTTGAGTGGATCAATTTTTACTAATAGCTCGATGGAATGTGATAGCATGTAATGTCTCCATTTTTGTGAAGCAAAGACTACCGTGAGGCATGCTCTTTTAATTGGTGTGTATTGCAACTCATAGCCAACTAATGTTCTGCTGATGTAATATATTGCTTGTTCTTTCCCGTCAAGATTTTGCTATGCAAGGAGAGCTCCCAGTGCTATTGGTGTGGTGGAGATATAAAGTAATAGAGGTTTACCCTAGATGGGTGGCATCAATACTGGTGGGTTCATGAGATACTCTTTCAACTATTGAAATGGCTGTTCGCATGATTTGGTCCATTTGAAAGAAATATTCTTATGTAGGAGGTGCGTGAATGGGTGGCAAATTGAGAAATAAACCTTCTGATAGATTGTAGTTTACCCTATAAAGACCTTAGTTGACTGATATTTTTGGGTGGTGGCATTTCCATGATAGCCTTCACCTTAGATGGGTCTACTTCGATTTCATTTCCTGATACAATGTACCCTAGAAGCTTGCTGGATGTGACTCCAAATATGCATTTCTTTGGATTGAGGCGCATATTGAATTGTTCCAATCTTGTGAAGATTTTATCTAACACTACTAGGTGTCCTTCTCTTGTGAGTGATTTGGCCAATATGTCATCCACATAATCTTCCATGATGGTGTGCATCATGTCGTGAAAGATTGTGGTCATAGCTCTCTGATATGTTGCCCCTACATTTTTTAGTCTAAATGGCATGACACACCAACAATAGGTGCCCCATGGACATGTGAATGTGGTCTTGTGTTGGTCCTCAGGTGCAATTTTTATCTGATTATATCCTAAGAACCTGTCCATTAGTGACAACATAGAGTGTCCTACCGTGAGATCCACAATGACGTCTATGTTTAGTAGTGGGAAATCATCTTTTGGGCAAGCTTTATTGAGGTCTCTGAAGTCGTTACACAACTAAACTCTCCCATCTAGTTTGGCGACAGGCATGATGTTGAAGATCCACTCAAGATAGTCTATTGGTCTGATGAACCCAACATCTAGCAACTTTTTTAGTTCTTCTTTTAACATGAGGGCGACTTGTGGGTGCATCTTTCTGAGTTTCTGCTTGACTAGTTTAGCTCTTGGAGCTAAGGATATGTGATGCATTATGAGATTCAGATCTAACCCCGACATATCCACATATGACCAAGCAAAGTTTATTTGTTTCCTTTTGAAGAATTTCGTGAACTCTAGTTTCTCTTGTGTAGTTAAAGATATCATAGCCATCCCTGTGATCCCCTACGGGTATATGTTCTCTAAGCTCTAGAAAGTCTATGATGGCTTCATCATTTTAGAAGGTATCTAGCTTGGGGGTAGTATCTTGGAGGTCCCAATCTATGAGTTCCAGATATACCAGTGGTAGAGGGTCATTTGGTTCCTTTGGTTCTAGGACATTGATGGTCAGGATTAAGGAGTTAAGATGGTCGTTATAAGCATTGACAATGCCTGTGATGGTACTTTCCACCAATTGATCTATCAAGTTTGATATCATTCCTTCCTCTCAAATTTCACTTTCATTATTGTGCGGGTCAAACTCTAACGGTCTAGCCCTTGGACTTTGTCCATCATTAGTTACATGGGTAGGGACTTACTCATGGACCACATCAATATCTTTTTCATCACAAGATAGTTCAGAGAGACTATCCCATTCATATTCATTGGAGTATGTCTCACTCCATCCTTGTAGTTGGTGAATTTGATCTGCTATGTTAGTAGCAGATGTTTCCGGTTGTTTGTTTTTATGCTTGTCTGATCCCTTGGTCTTTGCTTTGCCAGTGTAGCCTAGCCCTGTAGTGTCACGAGCTATTAATGTAAGAGGTTGGATAGGTTTAGTGATACCCTCCTTTCTCAATCCAATTGGTCCATGACCTTCATATCCCATTCTTTGTAGTATTGAGAATCCTTGACCATACTATGTAGCTTGCACTATGGAGTGATAGTCTTGTTGCTGGGATAGATGGTCTTCATCTTTATATAACCATTGCATAATGTCTTTTTCATCACTCTCATCTTTGAGGCTTCCCTATTTGATAAATGGACCTTTTGTACTTTCTATTTCTTTAGGCTTGCTCATGGAAGGCTTTCCATAGGATCTGGGGGAGATAGGTGTTGATAACTGAGAGGGGGGGTGAATCAGTTATCTTGATTATTTTAACTTTCTGTTCTTCTTTAACAACTAGTGCAACATCAAAACATATAAGCATACACAACCATGGAAGCATAAATAAACTCAACACACATAACACAATGTTTTTGACGTGGAAAACCCTATTAAGGGAAAAACCATGGGGCGATTAACCCAAGATTGTATTCTCTGTTAGAAGAATAAAAAGTACAATATGGTACTTGCCAATTAGGGCTCACTGCTCGAGCACACTGCTCATAAGAGGCTCACTGCCTACAATAGTTTATAGAAAGAAACCAGGTACTTGAACTAATGAGAAGCATCCACACATGTTGAGGTTTAGTTCCGGTTAGGCTCAATATACTGATCTACTGCACTTCATTCTTCCTCTGCTTTAGAGTTGTTGTTCTATCACATACCAGACCTGTTATTGCTACTTCCACACTGCTCTCTGCTTTTCTTTGCACTTCACAACATACCACACACACCTTCACATTGAAATCCATCTGGTATATATATTTGCACAAAGGATTTCAACAACTTTCTAGTTGGCATCCGGAATACTCAAGATTTTCCCAAAATCTGGTTTGTCGGCTGAATCCATGCATACTAAGTGATGCGTATCAAAAAGATAGTTATAGGAGTCATCAAACATGTCAGCCAACCATAAATGATCTCTCAAGAAACTTGATCACCATCAATTTCTTATTCGGATGAAGGTCTGATGCTCTGCTGGTCAGTCTATTTTGCTAAACAAGTACCCAACATTTAGGTGCTCATATCTTTTCACTCTTTCATCACCGGAGGCTCAATCTCTGGAATGTAGCAGTCATGGTACTCCTCTTGACTTCCCTAAGTCCACACTTTGCTGAGATACTTCCTTTGAGAGATCTGGACTTGACTGTTAGACCTTGCTACATGATTTGTTCTTGCTTACCGGACCAAAATACTCTTCAATC
Source organism: Cunninghamia lanceolata (assembly GCA_027924645.1). Lineage (NCBI taxonomy): Eukaryota > Viridiplantae > Streptophyta > Pinopsida > Cupressales > Cupressaceae > Cunninghamia > Cunninghamia lanceolata. Next base: position 6,018,456 of record BSBN01000635.1, on the reverse strand, counting down.
TGACTTCTGGTATAGACATACAATGTGCTGTGGATGTGTGGGATGGACTTTGTTGCCATCAATGACAAAACTCATGAAGCCACATAGTGTCTCTTGCCAACAATCTCCCCCTTTGGCATTGATGGCAACACTTAGTGAAAAATGACTAAGTGTTAAAACAAACTCCCCCTTTGCTGATGCTCTATCTTATGTATACTTGTACCAGAGCTCCCCCTTAGCTGGATTCCATATTTTTCACTACTTCTCACTCCCCCTTTGACATCAATGGCAAAGGGTAGAATCCACACACCAAAATTTCAAAAAAATAGCCTATTCATAGCTGCATAAGTATATATACAAGTTTATACTTACATATACTTAAGTATGTCTGCAAAAGTTGTCTTCAATTGGACACATTCTATTGCCCAACTCTGCTTCATCCTGTCCAAAATTGAGATGTGACCACTCAACAGGAATGCAAAAGCTTCTGCCCTCTTTAGATCTATCGGATCACTGGTCCGGGCTGTGGTCTGAGCATCAGTTAGGGCCTCATGCATGGCCTCTAACTTAGGGATAATTATCCCTCTAATTTCACCCATCCTACTTATTATGTTCTTCCTTTCCTTTTCAAGTTTCTTTAGTTCATTTAGAATGGCAATAGTCTGACATTCTTGGTTTATTATGGATGTGGTGAGAGGATCAAAATTCTAAGATAAACTTGACAGTGTACCCTCTTCTTTCACTTTCTTCTCAATATCCTTTGTCACTTTAGACTAGGATAGACAAAATTTATATATTTCTCTGCCATCTTTAAGAGAATTTTCTAAGCTCTTTATCCCAATATCCATATTTCTCTTGTCATTTGTTATTAGCCCTTGTACTTCAGAGAATCTCTTTCCCAAAAACTCCTTCCAGACCTTTTCTTCTGCTGACTTCTCTAAGGAATCAAAATGTGTGCTAATAGTATTAACAAGAGATTTGAGATTACCGGATGAAGAGGTTGAAAGATCCTTCTAGAAGGATGGCATGATCTTCTCCAACACATCGGATGCAATCTCTATCAGTTCACAGTCTTCCATGTGAGACTTCAAAAGTTTTTCTTTTGCCTTTGCTTGGGCCAAGGATGCTATCTTCATTGTCTGAACCGAGGAGAGGGAATCAAAATTGAATGGTCCTTGAAGCAGTTCTGGTTCATCAATCTCCATTATTTCCTTGGTCAAGAAATTCTTTACTACTTCTATAGTGTCTCTTTCTGGAGATAGAGTTTTCTTTCCTTCTGTGGCCTCGAAACTGTCATCTGGGGTTTTTTCTGTTTGATCTTTTTCTCTTCCCTTGACCTCTTCTTCTTGACTAATTTTCTCATCTATTCTTTCTTCTCCTTTAGATCTGGAGTCTGATGGGGAATCTGGATGAGAGATATTTACTTCCTCATGGACTTCCTCTTCTGGAACAGAGGAATCTAGGTCCTTGGTTTTCTCCTCACCTATCTCCTTTGATTCTTCTACAATTTTCTCTGTAGGATCTTCCTTTGATATGCTTAGTCCTTCGACATCAGAAGGTTCATCACTTATGTCCTCTATAATAGGAATATTGAATCTTTTGTATGCATTCCGGAGGATGTCTTCAGTCTCTTTTTCCACTCAATCAGTCTCTCTGAGCATAAGCTTGTTCATTCTGGCTTTGCTCCGGAACTCATCCTTGCAATCCTTGAAGACCATGTTCATTTGTTTTGGAGTGATGGAAGGATAGAGCTGAATAGCTATTTGTTCCCAGATCTCCATATCCTTTTCCTTGGCATTGTTTTTCCTCATCTCAAGTTCCTTTTCTAGACTTTTGGGGATTAGAGAGATGATTTCAATGAATGCTTTGTTGTAGATGTTTAGATACTTGACTGTGGCATCTTGCATGATCTTCTAATCAGCTTCATTATATTCATCATAAAATTCAGTCATTGGTTGCAGATTCCCATCCACAGTGACTGATTTGATGACATCATCAATGGAAAGAGTAGGCTTTTCAACAAATTCTTCTGCCTTCTCTTCTTCCTTGTTCTTGCCGGAAGATGATTCCACATAAGTTTTCTTTTTCTTTTTCTTTTTCTTGATCTCCTCATCTGATTCTGTCTCTTCATCATCCTTCTGACTGGTGTAAGACCTTGTGGCCTTTGTCTTAGTTCTCTTCTCTCCCTTTCCAGATGTCTTGACTTCCAGTTTTGATGCTTTTTGACTCTTAGAGGTGGCTAGTGTAGAGATTTTGGAGGGTTTGGTCCAGGAGGGGGCTTGCACTGGAGCACTTTCTTTTTCTGTTTCTTACATTTCTTTCTCTACCCTTTCCACCTTCTCTCTATTGGCATCAACTGCCTCCTTTGATATTCCATATCTCTTGGTGACTTCTTCTACTTCCCTTCTCACTTTTCTCTTGATCTCAGGCTATCTAAGTTCAACATGAACTTTTACACTCAACTCTTGGAAGGTTCCAAACCTTTCTTCCTTAGGGTCCTTAGGTTGACTTAGTAGGTGTTGGATATGCAGTTCCAAAATTTTCTCATCCACCTCATAGCCCATTGGCATGATCCATACTATTCTCAGTTCTACTGCCTCCATTAGGCATTGATCAGTGTCTACCATGAAGCACACTGTATCCTTGTATTTTTCAACTAGAGATTGGGGGATTCTATCTCTGGCCTGCATCATGCCTTGGAAGTTTTTGAAGTAACCCCAGAGAGCTGTGCTTTGTGCCTTGGCATCACCAAGCCCAAACATATAGTCTCTAATTTGTATGGCAATCGGTCTGTCATTTTTCCATATCCAACCACTGGATCCAGGTAGCTCATTCATGTAATAGAAGAATAGACATAATATTAAGCCACCATACTTGAATGAATTCTTCTTATCCTTCTTTATTTTCTGCAGGTTCTCTAACAGTTGGTTCAGGAGAAGCTCGCATAGATCATAGTTTGCATTTTTCCTTAGCATTTCATATGCAGTATATATAGCAGTTCTGGATACCGAATTCTCCTTGTTGGAGTGATAGATTTTGTAACCAATTATCATAGAGGCAAATTTGATATCTAGATCTATGATGTCTTCTATTGTCATTGCCCTCTTATCAAATTTTGATTCGGTAGCCTCACTCACAGTTTGGTTTTTGACTGATTTGAGAGTAGGCAACTCACCAGATGAGTGCAATCCGGTTACCGCCCTAATGGCATCTTTTGTGATCTTAAATGGCGTCAACAACCACATGAAATTGTCATGCATTCGGCTCAAAACATATCGGACCCATTCATCTTCAGCAAAATAGGGGAAATAGATGCAATGTCCAAAATGCTTATCCTAGATGGCCTTGAATTGGGGTTTAAGTTCAAATAATTCATCTATCAATTCCTTGTGGTAGATATCCATCAGCTTGGATTCCCCAAATTCTTCAATGTTTGCGTGAATGTAGACCCTAACATCTTCTACATGCAGAACCCCATGCGGAATGCTAGAGAATGTGCCTAGGGGATCAACTTCCAGGGATTTGTAGGGATGTTTCTTGAACTTAGGGCATGGTCTATTAGTGATTTTAACAACATTTGGAGTAGCCATCTTTCAAAGGATTCAGAGAGAGATTCAAGAGTGGAAAATACCTTTTACACTTCTAGGGTTCATGATAAGAGCTGAAAAGATCGCTGGTTGAGTCAAATTCTGCGGTTGATCCTTGAGAGAAAGTTGAAGCAATCTTGTTGCAGAGCTCTTTCTTCCTTCTTCTCAAATGCAATTGTGCAAATGATGAACAAAAGAACCCTTTTATTTCTACGCAAACCCTAATTCCATTTTGTAATAAATGCACAACTTAAGTTATTCTGGTTGCCTTGTTCTCCTTGTCCTGAGAGATCTTTCTAGATCACTGAGATGCATTTAGAGTTATTCTCAGTGAATATTAACAATCTATCTACCTTTCTCCAATCATTCCATTTATCCGCAGATCAAGATACCTTAATTTTTGAATCATACTAGATCTAATTGTGAAAATCCTGCTCTTACCGGATGACTGTTAAACCAAATCAATCTTGGATGATTAACCTCTTCAAAACCTCTTGCGGATCTTTTACCAAGGGTTATTTAGATATCTCTTGAGGACACTTCAATCCACAACACTCCATGTGCCAATTTCAGGCACCAATTGACTGGCTGGGGGAACTTATTTTCCTTTTTGACTCCCCCTGAGCCAGAGCTCATCTATTTAGATTCTAGAAGGAATATCAGCACCAGATTCTGGTGCGGATCCATCCCCAACATTTTATGTACTTCTCTTTACCCAAATCTTGTTCATCTCCCTTTGAACTTCATCCGCATTCACTTTTCCTTTTCCTTTGTCTTGATTTTGATTTTGATGCACCGGACCCCTTTTATCCTGATTCTTACTTCTGCAAAATTTGGCAATATGACCGGATCTATTGCAATTATAGAAAACAACATTTCTTTGCAGATTTGACTGGTATCCTCTTGATCTGCATTGATTAGCCATATGTCCCATTCTATTGCATGCAAAGCATCTACCATTGAATGAATTGTTCATTTACATATTTCTACATTCATGAGATTTGTGACCATACCTTTTGCAGTTGAAACACTGTCCAGAGAAGGATGAATTAGTCTGATTCATTTTTCTTCTACATTGATTTGCTTTATGACCAAAGTTATTACAATTGTGGCAATATCCATTGAAGGATGGATATCTTTGAGCATTTGGTTGCCTTACCGGAGGTCTTCGAGGCCTATTCCTTGGATTTCTTGATCCAGAGTTCTTCTGACCAGATCTGGAGCTTTCCCCTTTCTCATATCCCAATCCTTACTTATCATCTACCCTCTTTTGGTTTTCAAGAAGAACTTCAAGTTGAGTAGAGATTATCTTGAATTTCTCTTTCTATTCATTTGCTGTTTGAAGATCCCTTTTAAGAGTGTCTATCTGATTCTCAAGTTGTTCTTCATTGTCTCTAGCATCTTCAAGATCAGATTCTAGATGCCTGATTGTTCTATCCATTTTGTGTCAGTCTTCTGACTTCTCCTTGAGAGATTGTTTTAGATTATCTTCACTTTTTCTTTTCTCTTCAATTTCTTGGGTGAATTTCATAACTCCTGATTCCATTTCATTTCTTACCATAATGACCTCTTTTGATAACTTTTCACATAACTTGGTTTTCTCATTCAGATCTTCATTAGTATCATTAGCTTCACTTTGACTTGCTAATTGCTGAAGTAGTTCCTTTCTTTTCTTCATTGAGATACTTAGTTTTTCTTTGAGTTCATTTATGAAATCATCAGCTTGTTTGAGTCTTTCCCTCAGGTTATTGACTTCAGAGTGAGATTGCTCAAGATCATCTAGGGCAGACTGAAGTTGTTCCCTCATACCATACATATCCATTGAGATTCCCAGATCTTCCTCAAGCTGTTAGGCTCTGTTAGGAGGAACTTAGGTCTGATACCAATTGTTGATAACTAAGAGGGGGGGTGAATCAGTTATCTTGATCATTTTAACTTTTTGTTCTTCTTTAACAATTAGTGCAACATCAAAACATATAAGCATACACAACCATGGAAGCAGAAATAAAATCACAACACATAACACAATGTTTTTGACGTGGAAAACCCTATTAAGGGAAAAACCACAGGGTGATTAACCCAAGATTGTATTCTTTGTTAGAAGAATAAAAAGTACAAAATGGCACTTGCCAATTAGGGCTTACTACCTGAGCACACTGCTCACAAGAGGCTCACTACCTACAATAGTTTATAGAAAGAAACTAGGTACTTGAACTGATGAGAAGCATCCACACATGCTGAGGTTCAGTTCCGATTAGGCTCAATATACTTATCTACTGCACTTCATTCTTCCTCTACTTTAGAGCTGCTGTTTTGTCACATACCGGACCTGTTATTGCTACTTCCACACTGCTCTCTACTTTTCTTTGCTCTTCACAACATACCACACACACCTTCACATTGAAATCCATCTGGTATATATATCCGCATAAAGGATTTCGACAACTTTCTAGTCGGCATCTGGAATACTCAAGATTTTCCCAAAATTTGGTTTGTCGGCTGAATCCATGCATACTAAGTGATGCATATCAAAAAGATAGTTATAGGAGTCATCAAACATGTCGGCCAACCATAAATGATCTCTCAAGAAACTTGATCACCATCAATTTCTTATCCGGATGAAGGTCTGATGCTTTGCTGGTCAGTCTATTTTGCTAAACAGGAACCCAACACTTAGGTGCTCATATCTTTTCACTCTTTCATCACCGAAGGCTCAATCTCTAGAATGTAGCAGTCATGGTACTCCTCTTGACTTCCCCAAGTCCACACTTTGCTGAGATACTTCCTCTGAGAGATCCAGACTTGACTATCAGACCTTGCTGCATGCTCTGTTCTTGCTTACCGGACCAAAATGCTCTTCAATTTGACTTCTGGTATAGACATACTATGTGCTGTGGATGTGTGGGATGGACTTTGTTGCCATCAATGAAAACATTCATGAAGCCACATAGTGTCTCTTGCCAACAATAGGGAGCTATGACAAACAAAAGGATTATGCAATTGTGTATTCACCTAGGCCTTTATCTTTGACCTTGAATTTGGTTTGGAGCACCTTCGATGTGGAAGGGAGTGAAGTTGGGTCGACATGGGATGAAGATGAGGTAGAGATATGGTTATGGGGAATCACAACTTCAGGTCTAGAGTGCATGGTGTTACAGTACTGAAACGGATTAGAGTCACCTTGGATGGTGATTTCCTAGCCTTCAAAGGGGAACTTTATACACTGGTGGTAGGTTGAAGGTACTGCCTTCATAGCATGTATCCAAGGTCTCCCAAGGAAAATGTTATACGCAAGCTCTATATCAAGGACTTGACACACTACATCTTTTACTATAGGTCCCACTCTGATAGGTAAAATAACCACTCCTTTTGAAGTTCTTTCCTCTTCATCATAAGCTTTGATGGTGATTTTCCTTTTTGGATTGATAGCTTTCTCTGAAAACCCCAATGCAAGGATTAGCTTTAAAGTGCAAATATTTAAACCAACCCCTCCATCACTTATAACCTCTTGATTTTGTGTTTGTGGATGAAGGCTTCAATGTGTAGAGAGGCATTATGAGGTTGAGTGGGAGACATATCATCCTTTTTAGTGAATGATAGGGAGTGAGGTGTGGTAATGTTACCTACCATGGTCTGGAATTTCTCTTCAGCGAGGATTGTTGGCATGGTGGCTTCAGAAAGAGCTTGGTCCAGTATGGCTCTGTGAGACAGGGACAAACACAAAAGTTCCAAGATGGAGATATGTGCAAGAGTTTTGTGAAGTTGATCCAGGACACTATACTAATTAGACGAAGAGGATGGCTTGGATGGGGCCCCCTTAAGAGTAACCTTTCCACTACGAGTGGTCACTTTACAATCAGGGGTATTATTTAGGGTATTGATGTGTGACTCACCTTCTAAAATATTGTTAATCACATAGTCAAATCCTACATTCATATAATTGGCGTTATTATTGCCACTGTTGTTTGGTCTGGAACCCCCGCCTTGCTCATAATTAGGAAGTGTATCTTTGAATGCCAAGTGATCATCTTTAGAGGCATGTCCATGGAGGGACACCTTTTTTTGGTCCAACAAGTCTTGAATGGTATGCTTGAGTGCTATACAATCATTGGTTTTGTGTCCCTTGTTCCGGTGAAACTTGCAGAAGTTGTCATTCCATCAAGGAGGTTTGACCTTTGGTTCATAATCCCGCGTGACCGGAAGTGTTATGAGTTGACCTGCTAGAAGCTTGCATAGGTTTTTTTTCTAATGATTCTCCTAGAGGTGTGAATTTTCTCCTAGGTTGATAGTTTGTAAACCATGATTCAGTGTTTCACGGTTTGTTTTGTTGGGGATTATTTTGTGGGCTCGTTAAAGTGAAAATTGTTTTTTTTTGCGCCACAATCTTGGCATCTACCACCCCATCATTTACAACATTTTTGTTCTTGGTCCATAAGCATGGTTTCTTTGAGTTGGTATTTGTACTTGGAGTGTCTTTGTACAGTTTGATTTGTCCTTTCGCTACCAATATCTTCTCAATGATCAAACCCATCTCAATGACTTACTAAAGAAAGAAGGACATTGTATCTGGATTTGGTAGTTGAGGTTAGCGTGGATGTTATGAATGAAGATTTCCAGCATTTGTTTTTCAGGTATTTGATGTGGACATTTACTCGCCAATTGTCTCCATCTTTGTAAGAATGCGGCGAATGATTCTCCACCTTTTTGTTTGGTGTTACAAAGATCTAAAATTGAGATGTCATGCTCAATATTTTAGGTGAAGTGTAGGATGAACTTGTCCACGAGTTCGTTGAAAGTTTGGATGCTAGGGGGTAGTCTAGAGAACCACTCCAATGCTTGTCCACCCAAGCTTCTAGGAAATAGTCGCATTAGGTACGTGTCATTGTGGGCGACTTCTATGCATGTTGCACTAAACTCTCTAATGTGGTCTCTAGGATCACCTTTTCCTTGATATTTGTCAAATTTGGGCACCTCAAATTTAGAGGGAAAAGGTATCATGACCAATGATTTATCAAAAGGATATGGTGAAATATCCTCTAGAGAGTAATGTTTCGTTGATGTTCTAGTTTGCATGTATATGAACTGTTGTTGTAAGGCTTGTATTTGTTGCGTTATTAAGCCTAAAGCATTGGTAGAGTCAATGGTTGCTTTCCCTTTGTCTGTAGTTCTTTCTTCTCATGTACTATCCTCAGGGATTCTTTCTTCTTCAGTTTCTCTTAATGCGTTGACATCAAAATCCTTGGGTAGTTTTTCTCCTTGGCTAGCTAGGTAAAGAAAGAATCTAGAAGGGTCTTGGGTGAGCACCTTATCCATTAGTCATTGGAATTTTTGATCTTGTTGAGTTTGTAGTAGCTCTTCCTGAGTAATCTCCTCATCACTATTGTGAGGGGTGGAGACAAATTTTTTTAGAGGTGCCTGCCATTTCTAATTGTTTTTGATGTTGAGATCTTGTTAGGACCATGTAAATGCGAGTTTTGGATTGGGGTGATGTTAAAGTGAAAACTTGTAGTGAGGAGTTTTGAATAAGGGAAAATCTAGACCAAATATGTCAAACGAGATGGTAGATACAAAATGATAGTCGAAGTAAGGATGTTGATATTTGATTACTTGATATTGACTAGTCTTGTACAAGCCCCTAGAGAAGTTCTGAAGGATGAGAGACCCTTGATTGTGTAGATCTTCTAAGTTCGTTTGAGATTGAAGTGATCTAGAATTTGCTTTGCCCTAACTTGGTTTCGTTACCTGGTATGCTTGTTGATTTTGGGAACTTTTGGGAAATGTTATGGAAGTGGACAGAAAAAGTGCTTGCACAGCAAAAACTGATCTCAGAAATTGGAAAACAGTTGAAATGGTTTCTCAGAAGTGGTGAAAGTTTGTTCTCAAAAGGTGTGGAGATGCTCTCTGTTTTGCATGCGCAAGAATCAAATGCGCATGAACAGATGGCAAAAGCGCATCAAGTCAGAACAAATGCGCAGAACTAGCAAATTTCAAAAGCACAGTAACAAATCTTAGATGCACTAGAAGTCAGTTCAAAAGCATAGAAAGTCTAAGCATATACACAGGTTCAGAAGTTAAATGCACAGTTCTAGTTTTTTGAACACTTTTCGCTAAGTTTTTCGACATGTTTTTTAATTTTTTTTTTGGTTGCAGGTTGGTCTTTTGATTTTGATTTTATCAATTATAGCAAGAAGACACAACAAACACATAATGATTTCATGTATTTTTAAATTTTTTTAACTTTTTTTTTTGAAAATTTTTAGACTCTTTTTGACTAATAAATAATTACAATCCTAGGCTGGTAAAGACAGTATTTGTCAGATCCCCTAGCTGTGCATATTCAAAGCAAATAGATTTAGGATCTTGGTAGCACCGACTCCTCTCCATGACACACACTTCTCACACATACCAAGAACTGGGTTTCCTAAGGCTCATACCCCCACTGAACCTTAAGATTGTCCCTGCTATCTCTACTAAGAACCACTTGAATTGGGGTGGCTTCAAAGGTCCCACCTTTTGCACCAACAAATAGAAGGATTTTGGTGTATTAAAACAAAAGGATATTTAATGAGGACAGCCGTTTGAGTGGTTACCCATGTAGCAACACTACTCTTCGTTTTGGAGTCTTCCAGCCTCCAAGGGTTACGCCTTAGAGGGTTTTGGGGGAGGTTGGCTGTCGGTGCAATAAAATTTCACTCGTTGTTTAAAGCTTTTGCTCCAAACACAATTTATTTTGAGTGGCTTGGCTGGGTTTGGCTTTAGCCTGTTACCACTTAGGGTCATTCCTACTTGGACGAACGGGTATCTAAGAGCAGGCCCCTCTAAAGGTTAACATGTGTGAAATGACATGTCTAGCATTTTGATCACCCAAGATAGGGGAGAGCATATGCCTAATGTCATTCCAAGGACACAGAAGATAGTGGTTCTTTCAATCCTAATTAAAATGAAAAAAACTAGACGCGTTACACTACTTAGACACACGATTTGTTAACTTTGAAGTGATTAAAAGATAGCAATGGTTCATTCTTAGCAAGATAGCAATGTAGCAAAGATTCAATGATATGTAAGACAGCAATGATTCAGTTACACCCCTCTTAGTTAAAAACTACATGAGATTTGTATGCACATCATTTTTACTTCTTCCTCTAATTAAATCCATGATGATCTAAGAAGTGCAACTATATGATCTAAACTAGCTCTTATCCCTACAAGTAGATGAGAAAGGAATCCTACAAACAAGTGTTAGCGTTAGTGAAAAATACTAGCAAAACTCTAAAATCTCTATTTTAAGACAGATGCGTAGGTTCAGAGTCTAGATGCATAGAAAGAGAACTCAGAAGCATGGAAATTTAAAAGCACAGAAATAGAAGTTATATTCGCAAGAATAGGTATCATATGTGCAACTATTTCAAAAGTATCGAGACAAAGGTCATAAGCGCAGAAACAAAGGACATATGTGCAGTATTATCAGATGCACCGTAAAATCATATGTTCTATAACAAAGGTTGTATGCACAGCTTCTAATGATGGATGTGCCGAAAGATTGTATACACGGAAAGATTGATCAGATGCGCGTTAGGATTGATCAGATGCACAGAAATAACCTGTACAGAACCTATCACTCAAAAACTTAGTTTTGGATTAGATTAGGGGCAAGGGCCCCATGGTGGGCACCAAAAATGTTATCAGAAATTGTGGTTAATAGCATAAAACCATTAATAAACCAATGAACATCAATAGAAATAGTGAATAACAAGATTGAACAAATAAAGCACAAAACCTCACACAAAACCTTATTATCCTGCGGGTTCCATTGTTCGCCTAGTCTCGATCGATCTTTTGTGATGAATGTTGCCCTCAGGAAGCACACTTCCTTGCTTCGTTCTTCAAGATGGCGATGGAGAAATGGCTATGATACTTTATTTCTATGAAGATGAGCTTCAAAGCAATGGTGGTGATCTCAAGCAAATGTATGATAGTGGGGGTGCCAAAGTTGTGCTGGTAATTCAACAGAGTAATTTTACTAAAAGCTTGGATGATAGAAATGGAAGAATAAGGTTCAATTTATAGACTTAGAAGAGAAGAGATCAACGGTTGAGACGAAATAAGAAGATCAACAATTGAGAATGGTTGAGGAATGTGCACTAATAGAAAGAGGACAAGTGTCCAAGCTCCTTCATGCAACATGGGAGTTAACATAATAGATTGAAGAGTTAACAGAATAGACCAATCAGTTAAGTGAATTGATTGCCCAGGGGGTTGACCGAATTGACTAATCAATTAAGTGAATTGATTGATTAGTGAACTCAAATGACTAATTAGTTAACTAATTTGATTGATGAGTTAACTAATTTTGATTGGAGAATAAATAGGACATGTGGGTGAGGGAATATTAGCTAATTAAATATTAAAATATTTAATTACATGTGCAACATGGTGAGGTGGAAAAGGTGAGGTGGAAAGGTGAGGTGGATTTATGGAATTAGGACTTAGGATAGAGGAATTTAGAATTAATTAAATAATTTAGGATTATTTAATTATGTGAGACATTAGAAGAATTTAGGGATTTTAATTAAATAAATTAATTTTTATTTAATTATGGGATAATGAACCAATCAAATAAACTTAGAATATTTATTTAATTGATAGAAGAAATAAGAATTAATATAAATATTAAAATATTTACTTAATTTGACATGAGCCAATTTTAGGTGTATACAATGCCAAATCTTATGATTAGGTTTTATATGTGAATTTGGCCAACTAATAGAACTGATCAGATTAATCAAAATTCTCTGCACTTTAGGCTTTGTTCAAGCCTAGGTGGGTGTTACCTTGTTTCACCAATGACAATTTACTTTCAAGTTTGCTGGTGACTTCAGAATAGATTAAGGAGCTTATGTAATTTTGTTAATTAAATCATCCACTTCACTTAACCCAATTTGACATATGATTTGGATTAATGTTTTCTATAAATGTTTAAACCCTACTCCTAAAACAAAAAAACAAAATTGGATTTTGAAAATATATACAAGGGAATGCTTTTCAAAAGAGAATGACCGATGCCTGCCACATGAGGAGTTTATTTATCTTTAATGATTTTCATATATATCCTTAATTGTATCTATGCCATGTTATCTTGTGATAAGTACTTGAGTAAGACCATCAATGAAAAATGAAGTGGACATATTATCATCTATATTAGCTAATTGATTGCACAAATATTTCAATTTATCAATGATCTCATGTTTCTATTCATTTTCAACACTTTTAATAAAGACATCATGATCATAATATTCTTCTTCATCATTGGAATGCAACATGTGATCATCATAGGAAGTAGGAGAAAGAGGTAGTCATGTTTGCAAGGTGAGGGTTTGACCTAGTACTTTGTTGAAGGGAACATAAGGATCCTAGATGTTTCTTAGGAATGCAAAATTAAAGGCATTGGGTTGTTTCCAACAAATGCAAACCACAAAAATCTCAAAATAAAAAATCAATCTTTTTTTATCCTAAACATAGGCATGGAAATTGCGAGTTCAAAAAAATGTAGGGAAATAAATCATACCTTATAATAGAAGATTTAAGTCCAATCCTAGATTTAATTAAACTTTTAAGTACAATGAGTTGAGAGTAGAATAAAATATTAAGATATTAAGTAATTAAGATAGAGAAATGAAATAGTTGAGAAGAAATACAAAACTTATTTGATCTTTTTAGCGTGATGTCAAATGTGAAGTATGTGATTAACTAATGCATTATGAAAAAAGAATGAAAACTAGGATTTTCTACTAGAATAATGATCATGAGATTGTTGCAGTGATTAACTAATTTTTTGCATTCCTTCTTCAGTTGTCCTCTTTTTCCATATTTCCAAAACTTTACTCTTATCTTCCTAGGGATTCTAGATTTTCCTCTTGACTTGGATTGATATTTATACCATTCCCCTTTAGATCCACTTTTGTCCTTGGGCATTTGCGGAACATGCAAGGCATCCTTAGAACCTTCATCATTGAGCTTTCTCCTCATATCTCCATTGAGTATTGTAACAATAAAGGATTCCATAGTCACCTTTGTAACACTACCATTTATAACAAGCATTATGTTCTCCTAATTTTTGGGTAAAGAAAAAATTAAGAAGAGACATTTGTCTTCCTCATCAATTTTAACACTTATTGAACCTATTAGACTCAAAATCATATTAAAGGTGTCAAAATGTTCTACAGTAGAATCACCTTCCTTCATTTTTAAATAATATAAACATCTTTTGAGATATAACTTATTGCTTTATAATTTTAGTTTGATAAATTTCACCTAACCTCTTTTGTAATGTGAATGCAGGGGTCTCTTTTGATTTGAATAACAAAGAAAAAATAAATTGGAGACAACCAGATAAATTATTAGCAATCCAATTCAACAAACAAATGAGAACCAAAAGTTGACCACCAGAGAATAGCAGCTTTTATATTGATTTGCTTCAAAGTATAGGCAGTATAATGTCTCTTTCAAAAAATCAAAATCCCAGATAGATTCTGAACCATAAGGTCTTGGTTTCCTTTTATAAAGGAAGCAACAAGCTTCAGACCTTTCACATTCAAAATGGATCTTTGCATTCCTAACCCTTGATATTACAATATTTGCCTTTTATAAGTCCAATTTAGATTTTCATATATATTTGAATACATTTTGAAAACATGAAGAAAACATAAAGAGACAAAAGGAGAGCGTTCAAGATGTGGTAGTGCTTTCAAGATGGCTCATTGCTCCTCTACACCTAAACTTGTGCTGCTAATGATTCATCTCTAAGATATTTCTGCTCCCATTTATATATTGTAAAATCACCAGGCCATTGGTAAGCCTGAATCTGAAGCAAGTTCTCCTGGTGATCTTTCCATCTTTTATCAAGCAAAGCTCTGACATCCATCACAAATTTTACAAACCCAGCATCCAAGGTAATTACTCGGTCCAATATCATGTTGAAACCTAGAATGTTGACATCTCCATCCTTCTTAAAAAAATCCATAACTTGGAATATTGTTTGGCCGAATTCCATCTTCCATGTGTCAAGACTTTTGATTTTCTCTTGTTCTATCAGTATGAAAGGAATAGATTTATACTTGAACATAGTAAAAGATTCAACCTTTGCTTGCATCTTCTAGCTTTCCCCATTCACATACTAGTATTCATCAATGATCATTTTAACCATTAGTTCAGTGGGCTTCAAAGCTGTAGGGGCATCAGGATTCCTTTGCACTACTAAACACATCGTAACCAAAGTGTGATGATAGGGTTGCCATTTTTTATACAACAAATCCAAAACATAAAAGTTTATGTTCAATTATTCAATGACTTGAGATAAAGAAGAGTAGCAATCATGCACACTTCCAAGCTTATCCACAACCAATTTTACTTTATGCTCCAAAATTTTCTCAAAAATTTTAAAAACTTTCATCTTTGCCTCATTCTCTGTCATTTCATTTTGTTTATTCAAACTTTCAATTTCCTTTTCAAATTTCAATTGTAATGCATTAAATTCCTCAGTAGACACTGTGACATCACTGGCTATTTGAGGCACAGGGGGCTAATAGGGTACAATGGCTTGACCTTGAGAAGAATTTACATCTTGCAATTGTTTCTTTAATTTCACATTTTCAAAATACAATTTGTTTACTTCATCATTCATTACTTTCTGAGTTTACTCATAATCTTGCAGCCTTTGTTCTAACTTCTTCACAACAACATGAGTCAACATAGCAATATGAACATTGAGAGCAGTTGTTTCTATTGTTGATGTATCTTGAAGAGTCTTTGCCACAAATGTACCGCTCATTTCTTGAACAATATCAAGCAATCTTGGTTTGCTTGTATTCTTCTGAGTAGTCCAGATTGCAAGGGTCTCTATCTTTGGATTAAAACCACATCCACTTATGCCATCTTCATAATCAAATTCTGAAACAAGTTGTGGATCATCTTGACTTCTAACTTGGTCAAGCAAAAATACCTTTTTCAATTCAAGGCTAGGGATGATGAGCATATTACTTTTCAAGACCATTTGTCTTGCCTCCTCTAGACTCACATCAATTTCATCTACTTTAAAATCTTTGAAAGTTTGTGTAATAATTTGATCATGTTGTGCTTCATCAACACCCATTTTATTTATTGCCACTTTTTCATTATATTCTTTCATTTTCATTTTCAGCCAAAAATCCTTAAACTCTGGAGTTTTGATGAATTCATCATCTTCTATGAACCTCATTGATGCTATAATCCTTTCATCCTCCTCCAACTTTGGTTCAACTTGGGTTTGCTCACCCTTCCTAGCCTCAGGCTTATGTGCATCAATGGGTTGACCAACCAATGGCTGATCAACCTCTTGCTCAGCTCTCATGTGCCTCAAGATGTTAGCCACCTCATCAGTATCCCCCACCTCTTCAGTCATTTCATAGGAGACAAGTGGAGATACCTCTTCTATCCTTTGCTTCTTTACTAGTGGTGATTCTAGGACCTGTGGATCTTGCACTGACAAAACATCAGGAGAAGACTCATGAATCTCAATCCCTGCAGACCTTTTCACTGGAAGTTTAGTGGCCTTAGGAGACTGCTTCTTAGATTTACCATAAATACTTTCAAAATTATCAATAATTACATCAATTCTCTTCAGAGGGTCTTTTTCTTCAACAAAGAATCCAAGAAATAGGGGATTCTACTTTTTCTTTTCATCTTCAATCTTTTTCAAGATATCCCATTTTCTCTTCCTACTGTATACCTCATCAAAAGTGACAAGATTTCTTATCACATCCTCATCAAACAAGACCTAATGGGATACTCCCATTTTAGTCAGAATTGATTGTCTCACAAGATTCATATGACCCTCAGGGTCACAATTCCTCTCGATGCACAATTTCAAAGAATATTTCACCTTTAAAAAGGCTTGCAAATTTTCAAGAGTGTTAGAGCCAATAGACCAATCACCAAAAATTGTAGCATTAGGTAGAAATGTACCTTTCTTTTGTCTTTTCATTACCTCCTTTTCCATCCACATCATTTGCCACATAAAATCCATGATTACAATTATGTCTGATACAAATTTTGGCAATATGTGAGGTGGCTGGGGGCAACCATACACTCTAATTATAGTATGATCTGGCATAAAAAACCAATCAACAAAATTATGTTTGTGGCCCTACTCTAGTTTGTGTACAAGTGGCCTCAGCATTACCCTGACTTCCTTAGTCAACCTAGGAAACCCGATACTAAGAGAATTTAATATCTTGACAACAAAAAAATCATGAAATACAATGTAGTTACTATTCTGGCAACAGGAATCCCACATATAACACCAATACTGAGTCGGCAATCTTTGTCCTTTCTCATCAATGATACTCAGATTCATTTTGCTTGACCATCTCCCTCTGTTCTGATACAGAATCAAGTGACACAATAAAGAATAGTATTTGAAATCTAAGGGTTGCTTGTTCTCCTTCACACAAAAGAATCCTTCATGCAATTTTTTCTCAATATGAGATGCAAAGTCGTATTCACTGTTCAACTATGGATGTTGTATTTTCATAGCCATCATCATTAAGCTAGTTGGTATTCTTCCTTGTGCATCAATTCCCAAGACCTGGCATAGTGCAAAATAGGTTCTCTTGAAATATACAACAAATTCTTCCACAGGGAAAGGCTCAATAGCATTTGATGGAATCTCCATTTTTCTATTGTTGGCCCCCCTTCTCATATATATTGGAAATTCATCCCTCCTAAGTGTTTTCCTCAGGCTTGTGTAATCTCATTGACTTCTCTACAAATCCACTTGAGTGAGAGCTTTCTTGTTCAACATAAAACAATCAACAATTGCATTCCTGTCTATTGTCACCAATGGCAATCCATTTGGCATTCTGACTATTTTAGTGGCAGGATGGTAATATTGTGCTAGTGCCCTAATCAATTCCACATCCACAAATACAACAGGCACCACCAACTTTGCCAAATCTAATTTCCATGGATTTCTCGCTGATCCCTTGCCATCCCTTTTTACATAAAAATACCAAAACAAATCCCACCCGGAGATAGGGATTGTAGCATCCCAACACCCTTCTGCTACGTCTTTGAACATCTTCTTTTGACACTTGTCTATGGACTGAGGCAATACTTCTAGCATAGATTGTTGAAGTGGTCTTTTCTTGGGAACTACAGGCTCATTACCTTTACTGGCAAACTTAAACCTCTTCGGTGCCATGTTTAAAGAATTGAACAAGCTAGGGTTTTTCAAAATTCAACTTATTGTACCAGTAACTGAAAAATAGAGCCAAAGAGCAAATGAAGTTGACATGGCCAATTAATGTAGGTAGACATAGGAATAAAAGAATAGTATTTAAAATTAAAAATAAACCCATTCAAGAATGGATAAGAACATAATTTGTATCTTTGGTCAACATCATAGTCAAATTGGGGAACTTTGCAAGTAGTAGAGATAGAACAAACTGCAGCCCCCCTACTGTATAACACAAAAGCTTAGACCCAACCTTTTTTTAAAAGAGAAATTTTATATTAACAAAAAATGTAATTACAATAACCCCTAGTACTAGCAACTAAAAAACAAAGAGAAATATATGCCATCTTCTAATCAAAGAGTGCAGGAATGAACTTACCTAATCAATTGTAGTTTGCAAGAAACACACTGAGCTAATTACACCTTCTCCAAGTTACGTCTAAATTCTCTGAAATAAGCAAATGCAGAGAAATCTTCAAATCTTATTCAGCCAAGGAGTTCATCACATCACCATTACTCTAGTTCATGCCATGAGATCATGAAATCTCAGCATTTAATTCCTTTCTCAAGATTTGACAGTAATTCTCGATAACCGTGACCCCGCATTGAATGTGCTTGCCATTTATTTCTTTTACCGCATCACCGCAAGGCTCATCCAGACTGACTGCGGGATAGCGGGGGCTTACATCCACTACACTTCTATTTCATCCTTTACTACCAGACCATAAATGATTAGATTGACCCCTGCAACACCGCACAAAATTATTACCTGATGTCCTTCTGTTTACCGACCACCCACAAATGTTATGAATGACCGTCGCGGGACGACAGGGTGAAAACATTCTCCTCTTACTGCTCTACCGTAGGCCTTAGTTGAAACCCTTGTGGGGAAACGGTAAGTGATACCTCCTGATATTATTACCGCAATACCGCCAGTTAATTTTCAAACCTCCACGGGACCGCGGGAAGAGACTATCTGCACCCGAACATCACCAAGCTGCAAGCGTGAGATGAACAGTCCATAGGATAGTAGTAGCTTCTTCATATCAACTACTTCCTACTGCCAAGCCGCAACTTGTTCTTTTATGCTCTGCAGAAATGCGGTATGTGCCATATTTCATTCCTCTTGTTCTCGCATAACTGCAAAAGATATTCAATTAACCTGTGGGACGATGATAATAAACAAAAACACTCATATAGTAAAAAATAGTCAAGATTGTTTCACAATGGCCATGATATATATTCCAGAGACCGGATGTTAGAGCATTTTGGAAAAAAGTATAGGTTCCAAAGATAGATTGAAGGAAAAGGAGAACATCAAACCAAATAGGATCAAGCAAATTTAGGGAGGTAGTAACAGGTTTAAGGTTACAATTTTAGATTTAGTAGGATGTAAACAAGGATCAAATGAGTGCAATCAAGATTATGTTATTGGATTTCAAACTTTGTCAACAAATATACACTATCAAATTCCTAATGATGAATTAATTGTACAAAGAATATTTGTTAAGGGCTTATTACCTACTATCCAAGCTGAGACAATGTACCTAAACAACTATTATTCTTCCATGGATTTGTGTGCAAATGTAAGAAACATTGAATTGAAACTTCTTAAGTCTAATGCACTTAAATATGGATCTCATCCTTCAAATTTTCATTAGGAAAATTTAGTTTTCAAAAGGGTGAAAATTATAAGCAAGAAAATCAACAAAATGCTCACCATGTTGTTAATTTACAATCAACTTCAGATGTTATTTAATCTAATTAATTCCCAAGGTGAACTGGGGGACAATCCTATATTATCTATTAATGTTATAAGATCATAGAATACATAAAGGAAAATAGATATGTAAACTAAAACACATTCTAGACACTAAACCCTAAACCTCTAAACCTTAATCCCTTAACCATAAACCCTAAACCCTAAATAATGCCCCTAAACCTTAACCCCTAAACCCTAAACCCGAGAAACCCTAAACCCCTATCTCCCTTATCTCCCTATCTCTATTCTCCTTCTACCTCTCAATCCTTCTCCCTATTTCTCTAGATATCTCGCTCACTATCTATCTCCCTATCTCTCCCCCCTGTCTCCTTTATCTCTCCTGATCTGTCTCCTCTCTCTCTCTATTTAGCTATCTCTGAATCGACTGAGCAACTGTAAACCCCTAAACTCTAAATCCAATCAACTCTAGAGAGATAGGGAGATAGAGGAATGATAGGGGTGAGAGAGGCAAGAGATAGGGAGAGATATATAGGTAGCTAGAGAGAGAGAGGAGATAGATTGGGAGAGATAGAGGAGACAGAGGGAGAGATAGGGAGATAGAGAGTGAGTGAGATGTCTAGAGAGATAGGGAGAGAGATTGAGAGGTATAGGAATGATAGAGAGTCGAGGGAGATAAGGGAGAGATAGGGAGATAAAGGTTTAGGGTTGCTCAGGTTTAGGGTTTAGGGGTTATGGGTTAGGGGTTAGGGGTTAGGGGTTAGGGATTAGGGGCATTATTTAGGGTTGAGGGATTTAGAGAGAGAGAGACTTCTTTTGACATGCAATCGTAAACCCTAAATAATGCCTAAACCCTAAACCTTAAATAATGCCCCTAAACCCTAAACCCTAACCCCTAAACCCTAAAACATATATAAACCATAAATAATGCCCCTAAGCCCTGAGCCCTAACCCCTAAACCCTAAACCTGAGAAACCCTAAACCCCTAAATCCTAAAACCCAAACCCCTAAACCCTAAACACTAAACCCAAGCAACCCTAAACCTCTATCTCCCTATCTCCCTATCTCTGTCATCGTCTACCTCTCAATTTCTCTCCCTATGTCTTTGGCCATGTCCCTCACTCTCCATATCCCTATCTCTTCCGGCTATGTCTCTGGCCATGTACCTCACTCTCTATATCTCCCTATTGGTCCTCTCTCTAAACCCTAAACCCTAAACCTCTAAACCCTAAACTGTAAACCCTAAATAATGCTTCTAAACCTTAATCCCTAACCCCTAAACCCTAAACCCAAGAAACCCTAAACCCCTATCTCCCTATCTCTATCATCCCTCTACCTCTCAATCCTTCTCCCTATCTCTTTGGATATCTCACTCACTCTCTATCTCCCTATCTCTCCCCTCTGTCTCCTCTATCTCTAGCTCTCTCTCTCTCTCTCTCTCTCTCTCTCTCTCTCTCTCTCTCTCTCTCTCTCTCTCTCTCTCTCTCTCTCTCTCTCTCTCTCTCTCTCTCTCTCTCTCTCTCTCTCTCTCTCTCTCTCTCTCTCTCTCTCTCTCTCTCTCTCTCTCTCTCTCTCTCTTTATCTAGCTATCTCCAAACCCAAGCAACCCTAAACCACAAACCCCTAAACCCTAAATCCAAGCAACTCTAAACCTCTATCTCCCTATCTCTCCCTTATCTCCCTATCTCTATCATGCATCCCTCTACCTCTCAATCTCTCTCCCTATGTCCCTGGCCATGTACCTCACTCTCTATCTCCCTATCTCTCTCCACAGTCTCCTCTATATATCCCTATCATTCCTCTCTCTCTATAAACCCTAAACCCTAAACCTCTAAATCTAAACCCCTAACCCCTAAACAATAAACCCTAAACCCTAAATAATGCCCCTAAACCCTAATGCCTAACCCCTAAACTTGAGAAACCCTAAACCCCTAAACCCTAAACCCCTAACCCCTAAATCCTAAACCCTAAACCCAAGTAACCCTAAACCTCTATCTCCCTATCTCTCCCCTCGGGCTCCTCTATATCTCCCTATTGGTCCTCTATCTCTCTCTAAACCCTAAACCCTACACCTCTAAACCTTAACCCCTAACCCCAAAACCATAAACCCTAAACCCTAAATAATACTCCTAAATCCATGTAACCATAAATTAGGCGCTAAATTATGCTCTAAATTAGGCACTGAATTAGGCGCTAAATCAAGTGCTATTTCAGTCGATAAGTTAGGCACTAAATGAGGTGCCAAAGTAGGTGCTAAATTGGGTGCAAAATTAGGCGCTAATTAGCGCCTAAATTAACACCTACTTGTTCTGATCGGCACAAAAAATGCCAAAAATAGCACCATCCTGATAAATAGCGCCAACTTTTCAAAAAATTAAAGAAAAATAGATTAAAACAGTGGGTGGAAGCAAAAAATGGAGCAAAAAAGGGAGCTAATCATAGGGATTTGTTGTAGTGTAAATACAAGTAAATATAGTTTTAGTTTGATATTTTCCTTTTAAATACATTAAATACATGTTTTGATATTGCTTGTGCGTTATTAGTTGAAATTGATTTAAATTGTCCTTTTATATCCTTAGGCCATCAATAAATTCATCACATACTTTGAGACAAAAAGGAGAGTCCAGGTATCGATTCAACCTAGACAACATGGAATACTTGGTAAAAACAGGTAATTATTAATTAAAATATATTTAAATACATGTTTTGATTATATATTGATATTGCTTGGACATTAATAGTTAAAATTGATTTATTATCCTTTTTTGTATCCTTAAGCCATCATCGCATTGATCTCATACTTTGAAACAAAAAGGAGAGGATGTAGATTAAACCTATACACATGTGCACAAGGTACTTCTAAATACAGGTACAAGTTGTGTATATAGATAGTTTTATAAAAATTAAAATACATGTTTTGATGATATATTGATATTGCTTGTATCATTTTGATATTAGGTGGCATGAAGACCTGCTACATTCCCCACAAGTTTTAGATTTTCTTGTGATGGCATAGCCACATTTTGTAAACATTGTTTTGAGTTGGCATATATGTACATACACAATTATACTCTACACTTTTATATATCAAAATAAATATTCTATATACTTTGTTTGTTAAATGTGCATGTTTTTCTACTTTGAATTTACTTTAAATTTGATTGTATTATTGTTAAATTTGGTTGCCTTGGGCAACTTCACCAAATTTTGAGAACTTCTTTGATCCCCTTAAGACATCCTATTAGGACCCCTTAAGATATCCTATTATGACATAAATTAAATTAACATTGACACTATTTTTGTATAGAATGTGATTGTTATGATGACTCATCATAAATTACATCAATTGTGATTAAATATGACACATGTACTTTGAAGTATTTGATGATCCCCTTAAGATGTCCTATTAGGACATATCCTAAATATTTATACTTAATTATATTAATTGTGATCCAACATGATACATGTAGTTTGAATTCTTTGATCCCCTTAAGAATTCCTATTAGGACCCCTTAAGACATCCTTTTACAACATAAATTATATTAACATTAACATTATTTTTGTATAACTTTAAATTATTGTTAAATGATGAGTCATCCTAATTTCTACTACTTAATTATATCATTTGTTATATGATGAGTCTCCCTAAAGTCTAATAGTTAATTATATCAATTGCGATTAAATATGAGACATGTACTTTGAAGTATTTGATCCCCTTAAGTAATTTTTGAGAACTTCTTTGACCCCCTTAAGCAGTTGTAGCGATTAAATATGAGACATGTACTTTGAAGTAAATATGATCCCCTTAAGTAATTTTTTTAGAACTTCTTTGATAAGTTAATGCCTTGACTATGAATCACTAAATTTGTAAAGTACAAATATTTAAATGTCATATTAATTTCAACTTTAATTTCATATTTGTATTTAATTTCACATTAATGTCCTATTAATGTATGATTTTTTTGTAAAGTACAAATATGATTCCCCTATGGTCAGTGTCATCTTAAGGGGATAAAATTTAATTATTAATGTGATACAATATTAATTAATAGATCCATCTGACCAAAAAATATCCATCCAACCAAAAAATATCCATCCAAGGTCAAAATCTTTATAAAAATAAATGAACTAATTGAATACAAATGAAAAATGTGTAAGGCTCATTTATGTCTAAGGCATGTAAATGAAAAACAAATAATTATTAATGTGATATGTGAAATCTCATTAATTGTCTAAAGCATGGCTTAAGGGGATCTATGAATTAAGGTCCTAGGACAAAATGATGGCTTAAGGAAATAAATCTTGGTGAAGTTGCCCAAGGCAACCAAATTTAATTAAGGTCCTAGGACTTGAAATGATGGTTTTAGGGTTTAGGGTTTAGGGTTTAGAGTTTAGGGTTTAGGGTGTAGGGTAATAGAATGGCTTAAGGGGATCTATGAATTAAGGTCCTAGGACAAAATGATGGCTTTAGGGTTTAGGGTTTAGGGTAATAGGATGTATTAAGGGGATCTATGAAGTAAGCTCCTAGGACAAAATATTTGATGGATTAAGGCGATGAGATTTGGTGAAGTGCAAGATAGTGCTTCTAGCTTTAACTAATTATTTTTACATCAATGTCAAACTAAATACATGGTAAATCACATGAAGCACTATCTTTCTCAACTCTATGTATTTACTATAACTTAACATTTTAAAGGGTTATCAAAAGGTTTAGGGTAATAGGATGCCTTAAGGGGATCTATGAATTAAGGTCCTAGGAAAAAATGATGGCTTTAGGGTTTAGGGTTTAGGGTAGTAGGATGGCTTAAGAGGATCTATGAATTAAGGTCCTAGGACAAAATGATGGCTTTAGGGTTTAGGGTAATAGGATGGCTTAAGGGGATCTATGAAGCAAGTTAGAACATAACAAGCTTTGCAATAACCACAATTTGAACTTATCATTATGTTCTATGTAATGTATATTGGTAATTTAGGATAGTATCTATGGTCTACCCTTGAATTTATAGAAATGCCTATATTTAGAGAAAATCATTTATTGAATTGTTTTAAACAACATTGGGGTTTTTCATTTTGAGCATGATGACTACATGATGTTTAGAAATGCTATCGAATGTTTTGACTACATGAATCAAATTTGTAAAGTAAAAATATTTGAAATGTATATGTTTTTGCTAACTTGTGAATATTTTATTATTGTTATCAATAAGTTACAAGTAATTAAATTACATAAATCTAACTATATGTGTAAATGTACAACAATAGTCCATAAAATACTAAAATTAATAAAGTCCATGAAAATACTGAAACATATATATAGATCTAGTCCACATGTGATCTACTAAAATACGTAAACATGTACATATATAGTTCATGAAATACTGAAACATATATAGATCTAGTCCATGAAATACTAAACTACTAAAACATGTATAAATAGTATGTATGCAACATGTACTGAAACATATATAGAGTCCATGAAATGTACTAAAACATATATATGTCTAATTGGGCCTATCATCCCTATAATCAAGAGACCTCTTCACTCCATACTGAGTAGGATGATTTGAATCAGTTTAAACAAGACAAAGATTTACTTGAAATCAGATTTAAAATGTTTAGAAATGATAATTTAATTCATTTTAATTTATAAAATTATAAAAAACACTGTTTCAGGTTGCTCATCTACTATGATGACCTGCTCTGCATGCTCTGCTACATGACCTGTCTCATGCTATAGAAGAAAAAGAATTTTTAACACGTGTCAACATATATTCTATTGAAATTTACTTTAAGTTCACAATGTATATTATAATTGACTTTAAATTATCTAACCTAAATTTTAAATTATACCGTATGAGGCTGGTCATCTCCCCTATCGTCCTGCTTTGCATGTGTTGTTGTAGGTGGTATGACATCAACATGATGAAACGTATCACTGACAATGTCCTACAAGGTCATTTTTAAAGCACATGTGTACAAATTAGGTTAAAACATGTATATATTCACTTTTGTACCAAGTTTTTGTTTTAATCTAGATTTAAAAGACCTACATAAATTACACGTACACATAGATAATTTTTTCAACAACTTGAAATGCAGACATCTCCTAAAACTGACTTTGATCATCTAGGTGTGCTGCAATACCATCCTCATCATTGTGTTAACCTACATAGACATATTATATTTTTTAATATATATAAGTACATGCACGTTTGATATAGTGAATTTAAAATACAAAAATCTAACTTGTATAGATTTTTAAAACAATATACATACAAATGGCTCATGTGAGACACCCAACAATGGAGGAGCGCTCGAGACACCCTCTAGGGGATATAATGTGGAAGTCGGATTAGTTCCCTAAACCAGTATAAATTTTTAATGTACATGTTCAAGACTGAATTATAAATTAAAATCAACTTAAATTTAAATTATTTCATATATATTTAAAAAATCAATCAAAATACCCCAAATGGGTGGCCGAGATGAACAGGTGTCGATTGAAAACAAAAATGATCAAAATAACTCATTGTGCCTATTGCCATCATCTACACCAAACAATTTGATTGTTAAAATATTACAATTTAATTGATCTATATGTTCATTCAAAACACATACTTAAAATTGTTATAAATTCAACATGTGTACCTATATATATACCTATGTCATATGATCAGTGGGGTGATCCTCAGCAATAAGAAAATCAACAAATGAACCCATATCATCAGATGCTGCACGTGCAGCTAAAGTGGGTGTTGCTTGAGGAGGTCCATAACACAACTGATTGCAAATTGTACACATATGAGGCATCGACACATGTGGAGAGGTACTAGGACCAGCTCAACCATCTGCTCTTCCATGGTCTCAAACCCCAGCGACCATCACAGAAGTCTGCTCATCAAGGCTAGCTGAGAGCGCACTCAATGCTCCTAATGTAGATACCACCGCACGATGCTAGATGGGTGCACGAATGGCAGTAGAATAAGGGTCAACAAGAGGTTGAGCAGGCACGGGTCATTGGGGATCAACCTGTGCCCCTAACCTCTATTGTGGCATGCCACCACCAATACCCTGGAATGATCTAAAGTCAAAATAATTAGGTTTTCTATTCAAAACAAACTCTGCATATAATTTTCTAAAAAAAAAAAGAGGAACCTCACAATTAGCATGAGGTGGATAATCAAATACCATCAACCACCTATCCCAAAAATTGGTAGACATCCCTACATGTCTACACCACCTAATTGATATTCTTTTCTTGTTTGTTGGAATTGGTTCATTGCGTTAGGAATTGCATGTAGAAAATATCAATTAAATGTAAATAAAGATTAAATAGAGGAATGGAAATACATAGAAATAATAATAGTGAGAGATAAGTTTAATGTGGTTCACCCAAACTCGGGCTACATCCAACAACAAAGAGTCCAATGTTATTATCCAGTAAATCAAACCGATTACAACCAGCAATCCTTGCAACTCAATACTGCTGCAAATGCTACAATACAATATCAACAGAAACTCTAACCCTTAGCCACTTTTATCAAGCCTTATGTCGGTTACAAAATAGGGTTTTTTTATGTCAGCCAATAGAAAAATAACTCCCGATACCTTTATAAAATAATAAAATTTGTTTGAGGCTTCGGGGGCACTACTCCCGAGCCCCCGCCCTATATCGTGACAGGGAGCACCTAGGTGCACTACCCCTTGAACCCATCTTGGGGGCGCTGCCCCCAAACCCTTGTTAAATAATTTGGGGGAAACCATGCTAATAAAAGTGGGGAAAATTTAACCTCTGAGTCTGATTAGGCTCCATATAACAACAATCTCCCACTTGGAGACTGATCAGGCTCCACAACATATCATCTCCCACTTGGAGACTGATCATAACACCGCTGACCCTGTAGCTCCCACTGGAAATAAACACCTTGGACCTTGTTGTTTTGATTTTATTGTTTTCAGTCTTGAAGACCAACCGAAGCTAAAGAGGAGCTCAGCTTCTCCCTTGTCACTGCCTTCATAAACATATCCACTGGATTTTCATCTGTATGTATCTTTTCTAGCCATAATTGTCCATCATCCAACACCGACCAGATGAAGTGGTACCTCAACTATATGTGTTTGGTCTTTGAATGCAAGGCAAAATTCTTTGCAAGATGGATGGCACTCTGACTGTCTGTACACAAATAACTATTAGCCTGTTGTTTTCCCAATTCTTCCATGAAAGATTGCAGCCATATCATCTCCTTGTTTGCCTCTGTTGTAGCTACATACTCTGCCTCCGTGGTAAATAAAGTAACCACCTTTTGCAACTGGGAGATCCAACTCACCGCTGTCCCCCCTACAGTAAAGACATAACATGTAGTACTTCACCTGGTATTAATATCCCCTGCCAAATCTGAGTCCACATAGCTTGCTAAATTTGTATTAGAGCTCCCAAAACATAAATGTTTATTGGATGTACCTCTCAAATATCTGAGAATCTATTTTACCGCATTCCAATGCTCCAATCCAGGATTACTCATATACCTGCTTATGACTCCTACAGCATGTGCAATATCTGGTCTCGTGCATACCATGGCATACATTAAACTTCCTACAGCTGAAGCATATGGTACCTTAGACATTTTTCCTTCCTCCTCTTGTGTCTTAAGACACATCTCCTTAGTCGGTTTCAAATGACTAGGCAAAGGTGTGCTAACAGCTTTTGCATTCTCCATATGAAATCTCTGCAACACCTTTCCAACATAATCAGCTTTAGATAGAGTCAATTTTCTATTCTTCCTATCTCTACAAATTTTCATACTAAGGATTTGTTTTTCTGCCCCCAAATCCTTCATAGCAAATGATTGTGCTAACTATTATTTTAACTCTCTTATGTGATCCATGTTAGACCCTGTTACAAGCATGTCATCAACATATAAACATAAAATAATGTAGCTCTCATAATCCAACCTCTTAAAATAAACACAATGGTCAGAATTACATTGGTTGTAGCCTTGCTCAACCATAAAACTATCAAATTTCAAATACCATTGTCGAGGTGCCTGTTTCAAGCCATATAAGCTCTTCTTCAATCTGCACACTAGTTTCTCCTTACCTTTGACCTCAAAATCTTGGGGTTGTTCCATACATATCTCCTCCTCCAAATCACCATGGAGAAAGGCAGTTTTCACATCTAGCTATTCCAAATGCAAATCTTCAATAGCCATAATACTTAAAATAATACGAATAGAAGTCATCTTAACAATCGGAGAAAAAATCTCATCAAAATCAATACCTTTTTCCTGTGCAAATCCTTTTACAACTATCCTGACTTTAAATCTTTTCTTACCTCCATTTTCCTCTTTTAGCCTATAAACCCATTTGTTTGGTAAAGCCTTTTTACCTACATGCAACTTACATAGTTCCCAAGTCTAATTTTTCAGCAAGGAGTCCATTTCTTCTTTCATTGCAAGCTCCCACTAAACCTTTGTATCCACCTATATAGATTCATCATACCCTTCTGGTTCACCAGCATCTATTAACAAAATAGAATACAAATAGGGAGAAAACCTTTTAGGAGGTCTACTTAGACTTGTTCACTGTCTAACATTCACTGGAGTTTGTGGTATTTCTTGTTGCTGTTACGGAGCATGAGAAACCACTGGAACATCATTATCTGAAGTATCATCCAACACCACATAATCCTTTTCTTTCTTCTCATGCTATTGCAACTGATCTTTGTACAACACCTTCTCATTGAATACAACATCTCTGCTTCTCACAATTTTTAGATTTTCGACATCCCAAAGCCTATAACCAAATTCATCAATGCCATATCCAACGAAGATACACTTTTTTGATTTTGCATCTAGCTTGGTTCTATTTTTAGAATCTACATGTGTAAATGCTTCACATCCGAAGGTTTTGAGAAAAAAATAACTCACCTTCTTATGTATCCATGGTTCCTCTGGAATACCACAACCCAAAGGAACTGAAGGACCTCTATTAATTAAATATATAATGGTATTGACAGCCTCTGCCCACATGTTTAAAGGCAACCCAACATGCAATCTCATGCTCCTTGGATACTCAATAATTGTCCTATTCATGCGTTTAGCCACTCCATTTTCTTGTGGAGTCCCTGGAACTATTTTCTGCCTACAAATTCTATTAAAGGAACAATAATCCTTAAATTCTTTGCTGCAATACTCACCACCATTATCAGATCTGAGACATTTTAATCTTTTACCCGTCTCATTCTCAACCAAGCTTCTCCATTTCTTAAATGTTTCAAATACATCAGATTTCTGCCTAAGGAAATAAATCCAAACCTTCCTAGTTGCATCATCTATGAATGTAACATAATATTGAGAGCCACCAAGAGAAGATACCTGAGCCGGTCCCCATACATCTGTATGCACAATCTCCAACTTTTCATCTTTCTTTTGCTTCCCATCTTTGAGAAAACTAACTCTCTTTTGTTTGGCATACACACAAATTTCACATAAATCTATATTAATACATTTCAGATCTGGTAAAACTTTCTTAGAATGAAGCACCTTGATACCTTTTTCTCTCATATGCCCAAGTCTATTATGCCACAATGTTGTCTTAGAACCTGCAACAACTGTTTCAGTCTCTTCTTGTGAACTTGCAATAACTGTTCTTGAACTTGTTTGGTTTTTCTCTGCAACAACTAAAGTAGAAGGAACAATATGACCTGTACAAAGATATAAGGTGCCTACTTTCACACCTTTTACTACTATTAAGGCACCTCTTGAAACCTTTCAATTTTTATCACTGAAAGTAACTATGCAACCTTCATCAGCTAGCTTTCTTACTGAAATTAAATTCTTACTTAGCCTTGGAATGTGCCTTACCTCTTGTAGTAGCCAATGATTCCCATTCTACAACTTAATCTTAATTCTTCTCTTTCCAACAATCTGACAAGGTTTGTTATTTCCCAAATAAACCATCCCAAAATCCCCTTGGACATAATAAAAAAAATAACTTCTATGGGGCGTAGCATGAAATGAGGCCCCTGAATCTAAAACCCATGTGTTAGTGTGAATAGTGTTATCTAGCTCTTTCTTAGCTTATTCTCTGCTTTAGCTCTTTTCACACTAGGTTAAGTTTACTTAGGGACTTTTTCACTTTATCCCACATTGGTTGTGAATTGAGTCTCTTGGGTGGAATATCCTATATATATCCACCTCTTGCTCTCATATGAACAACCCCATTCTATTATATTGCTTTGCATTCTCTTGAGTTGAATATAATTTATTTATGTCATATGTGATTTCTATTTTACTTTCTCTCAATCACTTGCATTCTTGGGTAGAAATCTAACATGGTATGAGAGCAGTTGTGAGTTGTGGGTTAATATTTTTTTAGAAATCTGAGAGTGTAGAGTTATTTTTCGAAGAACATGAGTATGCTCTTCTCTTGCATCTTCTGATGATCTAGAGAAACAAAAAAGTGTGGAGAAAAGTCTAGTTTCTGGGAGGGTTCATATTTTGACTTGCCAGTTGCAGGTTTTTTCGGAGCTTCCTCGAGACTCTTTGAGCTAAAATATAACAATCGGCTTGCATTTTATTTATTTTAATCAATCTTGTAGGTTACAGCATGCCTTTGTTTATCTTAGGTAGCTGATTTAGTCTTTGCATGCCGTTTTTTGGTTGCTGGGGTCATTTTTTGGTTCTAAAAACATTTTTTTCATTAGAGTCACATCTTCTATAGATCACAAAGAAAAATGCCTTCTGGGTTTTGTTTGTAGCACCAAAAAATCATCTGGGTATTTGTTAGTTTTTGCATGCAGCTAATATATTTTGCAGAAACAAAATTAGAAAGCTACAGCAGACCTCTCTCTATTGGCATTTTGGAAATTGCAGTTCAACTTCCAAAGGCTGTAACTCAGGCTCTCGACCTCTGATTTGCGAGCTTCTTTTTTTGGTTTTGGCTAATTTTTCGTGCTCTATGTGTTGGTGTAGACGGTTTTTGATTTCAATGTATGAATTTTCTAAAAATCTCATATTCTCACACGTGACTCTGCGTAGTTCCCGTTTTGGGACTTTCAAAAGTGCATAACTTTTGCATACGGCCTTGGATCGAGGCGATTCTTTTTTTGAAAGTGCATGTTTTTTCATGTACTTCGCAGTGGTACTTCTAATTTCATTTAGGTTTGTCCCAAAATTGTAATTTCAGTATATGTTCATTTTGTGAGGATTTGTAAAAGTATTGAAGTCAAGTCCACTAAGCATTCACTTACTAGTGGCCATTGTAACCGCACTACTTATAAAGTGCCAAATCATTTTTCTTGGGGGGGCTTCTTCATTGAGTAATTCGGGGGGGTATCTTAGTGTTCTTACTTTTGTTGGATTTAGTCTCTCAATTGGTCTTATGTGTGACTAAATTTAAGGAGTAATCATGGGTATGACAAAGCATCCAACTATAATTGAACTAAAAAGGGGTAACTATAAGTCTTGGCAAGATGGTATGCTGAAACATTTCAGATGGCTTAATCTTCTGCCCTATCTCTACGAACTTGTTCCTCAACCAGTATCATTTCAGAAAAGCATTGTATGGCATCAAAAGAATGGTTATGTAGCAGCATTTCTTGGTTCAAATGTCAACTTTGACACAATGAGTACATTAACATGGGTTTCTTTCCCTCGTGCTCGTTGGACCAAACTTTGGGAGATGTATGGTGACTTGGATGAGTCTCCATTTCCTAAGGATTCTATTGTAGATTGTTTAAAACCACTTGATGTTTTTCTACCATATGATTTTAAAACAGCTATGAAGCTTGATGAATGGAAAGCACTTGAATGTCTAGATGACATAGAGACTTTTCCTAATACTCCTCCTTCAGAGACTTCATGCGATCCAGCATTAGCAGATATTTCACATGTTCATACTAAGCCATCTTGTGTGGACATATCATTTGGGGATGAACAATGTAGTCCTATGACATGCATTGAGATCTCATCTCCTTCATTACTTGTTGCTCTATCTGAGTTCAGTGTAGCTCCTTTCATGGCTTCTAGTGATTTTGTGCAGCAGGCTCATATCGGTCTTCCAGAAGCAGTTTTTTGGGACATATTCCTACCAGACATCTCATCCTTGTTTATGGAGTCCCAAATTACAGATTTGGGGGACACTATTGATTTCATTCATCTTCTCTTTGATGGAGTTGATCCTTCTTTAGATGTTTTGAGGGCACATTTAGACCCTCTTGTTCCTTCTTTGCCTACATTTGCTTCTACAGTGACAATTTTTGAAGATACTCATGAGTCCACACATCTGACTCAGTCATCATTCATGTTGACATCCTCTACAGAAGTACCATATTCTCATTGGTCCAGTTGTCTTACCGATGGTGAACACCATACATCCATGGTTACTGTACCTGAATCTTCTATGGTACCTGATCCACATGAGTATTTGTCATAGTTTGGCATTGGCTTAGAGATAATTGGGCAACATTTGGAGAAGGCTCCCTTGTCTTCAGAGAAGATATCATCTTCTGAGATTGTTCTTCATCCTCCTATTCAATCACAGTTTGGTAGTGGATTGGAGACATTTGAGAAGTTTTTAGGAGCATCATTGTTATCTTTGGATCATGTGTAAAGTTTAGAGACATTTATGCTACTTCCTTCATATTCTTTTCAGGAATGGGAAGACATCCTACATACAATATTGGTCTTATTTCTTCCTAAGGGGAGGAACGTTGTTCAACGATCATGGATCATCTTCAACATTCATTGTCGGGCGTTTACCATCAGTATAGGAGACTCTACATTGAGGGGCGGGCTACTTGGTCTCTCTTCTTTTCCTCTCTTTAGGGGGGATTATTCATTGTATTTGTGTTGGAATTGGTAGCATATGATTCATGTTGACCCTACCTTTCCACACTTCTTGCATTCTCACTTTTGGGGAGGAGTTTTTTCCCATGAGGTTTTCTCCTTTACTCTAATTGAGATTTGTTGTACATGGGTACCTCATCAGGCCTTGTTGCTGGGACCCATCTTTATATTTTGCCTACATTTCCTCCTAAGTTGCACTTAAGGGGGGGTGCTAGTGTGAATAGTGCTATTTAGCTCTTTCTTAGCTTGTCCTCTGCTTTAGCTCTTTTCACACTAGGTTAAGTTTACTTAGGGACTTTTTCACTTTATCCCACATTGGTTCTGAATTGAGTCTCTTGGGTGGAATATCCTATATATATCCACCTCTTGCTCTCATATGAGCAACCCCATTCTATTGTATTGCTTTGCATTCTCTTGAGTTGAATACAATTTATTTAGCTCATATGTGATTTCTATTTTGCTTTCTCTCAATCACTTGCATTCTTGGGTAGAAATCTAACACCATGAATCATCAACATTATCTAGGGAAAGAATCAAAGCATCATCTTCAGATTTATTACTTACCACATTTGCCTCCTTATTGCCTTCTTGTTTGTCTCCTTTATTCTTCCAAGACCAGCAATCTTTCTTCAGATGACCTAGTTTCCCATAGTACCAGCAATCCTTCTGTACTCTGGATTGGGACCTCTTGTCCTTTGATTTTCCTCATGACTTCCCATGACCTCCAAAACCTTTTCCTCTCTCCTTTGATCTGCCCTTGCTGTCTGCATTCAAAACACTACCTGATGTGGACCCTCCTGAGGTTTTCCATCGCATTACCTCACTAAGGATAACACCAACAACATCATCAAATTTTAAAGTATTTGAGCTAA
The DNA here is from genome assembly GCA_027924645.1 of Cunninghamia lanceolata. NCBI lineage: Eukaryota > Viridiplantae > Streptophyta > Pinopsida > Cupressales > Cupressaceae > Cunninghamia > Cunninghamia lanceolata. The sequence continues at coordinate 5,984,182 of BSBN01000635.1, read as the reverse complement.
AGACAAAGTTACTTACAACCATTACCAAGTTATTCCAATTTTCTGGCAAATAACATAAAACCAAGAGAGCCCTCACCTCTTCATCAAATTTCACTTTTACAAAAGTTAACTGACTGGTAATCGTATTAAACTCATTTAAATGATCTATCATAGATCCACCTTTAATCATTTTCAGATTAAATAAACTCTTTATGAGACATACCTTATTTGAGGCTGAGGATTTTTCATACAATTTAGCTAAAGATTTCATCAGTTCATCTATTGTCTTCGCTTTTGTTATATTGAACGCCACAGATGGTGCTAGGCACAATCGAATGGTTCACAATACCTCTCTATCTAGAAGATTCTAATCCTCATCAGTCATTGCTGCTAGTTTCTTGGCTATTCCTTCCAACGACCTCCATAAATCCTTATGATAGAGATAATCCTCCATCTGCATCTTCCATAACTAATAGTTCTACCCATTGAATTTATCTACCTTCAATTTTCCCTCATCCACCATTGCTCCCACTTAACCATGAGACTCCCACTCAACCATGAGACCTTCCTACAAATGATAATCAAACACAACCTGCTCTGATACCACTTGTTAGGAATTGCATGCAGAAGATATCAATTAAATGCAAATAAAGATTAAATAGAGGAATGAAAATACACAAAAATAATAATAGTGAGAGACAAGTTTTAACGTGGTTCACCCAAACTCGGGCTACATCCACCAATAGAGAGTCCAATATTATTATCCAATAAATCAAACCGATTACAACTAGTAATCCTTGCAACTCAATACCACTGCAAATGCTACAATACCATATCAACAGAAACCCTATTCCTTAGCCTCTTTTATCAAGCCTTATGTCGGTTACAAAATAGGGTTTTTTTAATGTCAGCCAATAGAAAAATAACTCCCAACGCCTTTATAAAATAATAAAATTTGTTTGAGGTTTTGGGGACGCTACCCCCGAGTCCTTGCCCTGTATCGTGATAGGGAGCGCACCAGGTGTGCTACCCCTGGACCCCGTCTTGGGGGCGCTGCCACTAAACCCCTATTAAATAATTTGGGGGGAAACTGTGCTAATAAAAGCGGGGAAAATTTAACCTCTGAGTCTGATTAGGCTCCATATAACAACACATTGGTGATGGGGTGCCTAAAATATTGAGCTAAATCAACTTTTGTGATTTTTAAATCCAAAATCTTCCTATAAGAGAGGCCATCAGCATAAAACTAATGCCTCTCCTCTCTCCATAATCTAAAAGTGTCCAAGTCCACATTAATGGACCTAACCGAATCTACAATGTTTTGCATCAAAGATGCAAAACACATGAAGTGACGTGGCATGAATTGTTCACTTCGAATGGCATTTATTTTTTCTTAGATGGATGTGATATTTTTGTTAATTCTGGCTTGCAAGCGAGCCTCATCTGATCCAGGTGGGGGTGGGGGTGGAGGTGGAGGATTTTGAGGTGGAGATGGAGGTGGATCATGGTGTTTGGGTGATGGGGACCGTAGAGGTGGTGCATTGAGGAAATCCTCAACATCAAAGTCAACATCATGATCCATGATATAAAAACTAGATGAACCTGCATTATATACATAAATATACAAACAAGTACAAAATTAACTTTCAAGAATGTATATATATAAATTATAAATAAACATATATCATTTAAACTAGATATTATACATGTTGAGAAATTACAAGAAATATTTAAATTAAACGTACATGACTACATTTAAAAGAAAAATTAGGATCTACATACACATATATGCATACATCATTCAACTTGAGCATACATACAAATTTCAAAATTTAAGAGTTTCTAGTTCTATGTAATTTTAATACATGTGTACATATACTAAAAAATAAACTGAAAACATGTACATAAAAAAAGGCAAATTTTGTGGCTTTCAATTTACATACTTTAAAACTTGTTTACAAGGAATAGTGAAGTTTCCCCTTAAATCCTAATTTATTAAATCCCCTTAATCCATATGTCATCTTTTCTAGGTCCATAAACCATGCTAATGGAATGATTTTGGCCATAGTTGACCAAGTTTAATATATATCTTAAACAAGTTTGTAAAAAATTTAAGCTCATCTAACATTATACAAATCAAGATCAAATGTGAATGATAAATTTTCAACTATTATTAGTGGCTTAAGGGGATTAATGTGTAGATTTCAAGGGTCCATTAGTGCTATTATTAATGGCTTAAGGGGATTTTATGATCATCCCTTGACAATGACATGTGGTTTGTCTACCTTTGAAAAACAAATAATTATTAATGTGATGTGAAATCTAGTTTTGTAGGGCCACATTTTGATGAACTATTTTTGTAGGTTAATTATTCGTTGTTTCAACCCCCTACCTATAATTAATTGATAGTACACTTTTCATTTTACCTTAAACCCTTTTAACCCTTAACCCTTAACCCTATACCCTTAACCGTAAACCCTAAACCCTAAACCCTAAACCCTTAACCCTAAACCCTAAACCCTTAACCCTAAACCCTTAACCCTTAACCCTAAACTGTTAGCCCTAAGTTCCCTAAACCCTAAACCCTAAACCCTAAATCCTTAACCATCTACATCCTCTTAGGATAAGCCTTAAGCAATTTTCTTAAATCCCCTTAATATATGTCATCTTTCCTAGGTCCATAAACCATGCTAATGGAATGATTTTGTCTTAAGTTGACCAATTTTAATATAAATTTATCTTTTTAAACAAGTTTGTAAAAACTTCAAGCATCCAACATTATACAAATTGATGAAATGTGAATGATCAATTTTCAACTATTATTAATGGCTTAAGGGGATTAATGAGTAGATTTCAAGTTGTAGGTCATCTACATCCTCTCAGGTCATCTATATCCTATTTTTGAAAATGTATTTACGACATAATTAAACCCTAAACTCTTAACCCTAAACCCTAAACCCTTAACCCTAAACCCTTAACCCTTAACCCTCAAACCTAAACCATTAACCCTAAGTTCCCTAAACCCTAAACCCTAAACCATAAATCCTTAACCATCTGCATCCTTTTAGGACAAGCCTTAAGCAATTTTCTTAAATCCCCTTAATCTATGTCATCTTTTTGAGGTCCATGAACCATGCTAATGAAATGATTTTGTCTTAAGTTGACCAAGTTTCATATAAATTTATCTTTTTAAACAAGTTTGTAAAAAATTCAAGTATATAACATTATACAAATTGATGAAATGTGAATGATCAATTTTCAACTATTATTAGTGGCTTAAGGGGATTAATGAGTAGATTTCAAGTTGTAGGTCATCTACATCCTCTTAGATCATCCCTTGACAATGAGTAGATTTCAAGGGGATTAGTGCTATTATTAGTGGCTTAAGGGGATTTTATGATCATCCCTTAACAATGATATACAGAACTTGTCTACCTTTGACCCTTAACCCTAAACCCTTAACCCTTAACTGTAAACCCTAAACCCTTAACACTTAACCCTAAACCCTAAACATTTAACCCTAAACCCTTACCCCTTACCCCTAAACCCTTACCCCTAAACCCTTAACCTTAAACCCTTTTAACCCTAAACCCTAAACCCTTAACCCTTAACCCTATACCCTTAACTCTTAACCCTAAACCCTTAACCATTAACTGTAAACCCTAAACCCTTAATCTTAAACTCTTTTAACCCTAAACCCTAAACCCTAAACCCTAAACCCTAAACCCTTAACTATAAACCCTAAACCCTAAACCATATGCATCCTCTTAGGACAAGTCTTAAGCAATTTTCTTAAATCCCCTTAATCCATGTCATCTAAATCCTAGGTCCATAAACCATGCTAATGGAATGATTTTGTCTTAATTTGACCAAGATTAATATATTTATCTTTTTAAACAAGTTTGTAAAAACTTCAAGAATCTAACATTATACAAATTGATGAAATGTGAATGATCAATTTTTAACTATTATTAGTGGATTAAGGGGATTAATGAGTAGATTTCAAGTTGTAGGTTATCTACATCCTCTTATGTCATCTATATCCTATTTTTGAAAATGTATTTACGATATAATTAAACCCTAAACTCTTAACCCTAAACCCTAAACCCTAAACCCTTAACCCTTAACCATAAATCCTTAACCATATGCATCCTCTTAGGACGGGTCTTAAGCAATTTTCTTAAATCCCCTTAATCCATGTCATATCTAAGCTTTACATATATCCTCTCATCCTCAGCACATTAACTTAAATCTTTCATTTAGTGCTATATTAACTTATCAATTAATTGAAGTTATATAACATCCCAATACATTACCTCATTTTAACCAATTATTTAATTCAATGTTTGTAATTTACAATGAAACTATCTCTATTCTCAAGTGACTCACCCAAGGAGGATTGTTCTTTGATAAAATATATTTTAGATACTAGTTGTCAAACTTAAGGGATGTTACCAAATTTTATTCCCCATTTACATAGAAAAATGTGGAGTTTATAAAGATTCCAAATATGGATGGACAACTTATTAAAATATATCCTTTTAGAGAAATGGTATTTCAAATTTAAGACTATTGGTGAAATAGGAATTGTTAGAGAGATCATATTAGATATAGTTGTTTAGATGAGTGTGGAAAAAAAACTAATAAAAATCTATAATAAAATTAATGCATAAATAATCTAAAACGAATAAAAACCAAAATACATAGTATGTACTATTTCACTTGAGAAAACCATTTCATGCAACAAATCTAGCACATTAACCGTCCTTCCTATTACATAAAAACTCAACCATACACAATTTAATAATAAATCCCTAACTTAATCTTTATGCATATGTGGATATTAATAGACCCATCAAAAATTAGATTTACAATTAGTATGAATGCTTTAAAACCATGGATGAAAATAGATTTAACCAATGCATACACTCAAAAAAATTAATCTTGCTAGCCAAAAGAATACTTAACATTTTTTCAATCACTAGTCTCCATAGCCTTAAATGAGTATACAACATTATTTCAACACTAATGGGCATGAGAACAACAACAACTACAACTTGACACCAAATTTATCTAGAAAATTATGATCTGGATGGTAACCAACACTATGGCCAACCAATATAACCTAAATAGGCTATACCTACAAATTAGTTAGCATCCATGGTATTGACCAACATAGGCTCTTTACATAGACACTCTCTACCACAAGTTTGTAAAAACTTCAACCATCTAACATTATACAAATTGATCAAATGTGAATGATCAATTTTCAACTATTATTAGTGGCTTAAGGGGATTAATGAGTAGATTTCAAGTTTTAGGGTTTTGTTTCAAATTGATCAAATGTGAACTACTGAGACTTTAGGGTTTTGTTTCAATTTAGTTTAGGGTTTTCTTTTTCTATGTAGGGTAATTGTTTTTATGTTTCAATTTAGTTTAGGGTTTTATTGTGTGTGTAGGATAATTATTTTTAGTTTTCTTTCATATGAGGGTTTTTACAATTTTGAAAGATTGAAACCAAATTTAAAACTTAATACATAGAAAAATACAGAAAAAGAACTTCAAATAAAAACTACAAATCACAAAAAATAAACAAATGAGGAAAAATCCACTCACCTTGACTTTTGATGGCCAGAAATGGTGCATTTATACTTGGGATCCCATTCTATAATTCTCACTGTCGTTGGGAGAAAATGAGCATGTAGGTGATTTTAAAAAAAAATAATACTTTTCATAAACAGGATCCCGTTTCACAAAATGAGATCCCGTTTCTTGGTGCTAGGTTCGGGATCCCACTACATAACTAAATCCCATCTTGGATTTTAGGCTCAGGATCCTGATCCATAATGGGATCCTATTTTTTAAAAATGGGATCCCGTTTTGGTTTGCCTGATTTTAGGTTTTTGCCTAAGTCTGAAACTTCCACCTTAAGGACTCAACTTTCTGCATTTATCCAGGGCCCATCTTTCCCATCTTAATATAGGATAGCAGAGTCATCTTACACTATTCATTTCCACCTTCACTTAATTCCTTATTATTATTCTTTACAATAGTCCACTAGTTTGTGTTTGCTTCAGGAGAATCATTGATTCCATATTGATGGTGTGAAGAAATTGCATCCAACAAAGACTCCTTGATTTGATCATTTCCATTCGAAGTCTAGGGGAAAGAGACACAACCCTTTCTAGAATTACCACTAAGAGGAGAGTCAAGAGACTTTGGTGTATCTAATTTCAAAGGAATTGTCCATAGCTCCTTCCCTTTTAACATGGAAAATATGTTGATGACTCTGATTTGCTCCTTTCCACTAGGTTACTTGTTTTAGGGGTTTTACCATTTTTGTTGAAGGAGAAAATTTGGATAATCATTTGCCTTATGTCCTAGGGTGAAACATCATCTACACTTGAATGCTATCCTCTCATAGTCCACCAAATGGTTCCAAATTTTGGTAATCCTTGATTATAATTTCTACTAGTAAAGATTTTGAAAGGTCCATTTCCACCATAATTCTAAAAGAAGATTTAAGAGTGAAAGAAGATTAATGTTTAGACATAACTAACCTTGATATGAATATCTTGATGGAACTTCCAATCGAGTAGAGAGGGAGCCCCAAAAATGCAATGACTGGTTGGGTAGTGTCACCTAGATTGGAATAGTAGTAAGGATCTCTATGATGGGGTTGCATTTTGGGTACCATATTTTCATGCATAGGTAGGAATTGTCTCAAATCTAAGGCCCCCTTTGAAGAAGCAAATCCCTATCCTTAGGGACTTCACATATCACAAAGAAAAATCCTCTAGCATAGGGGCTAATGTAGATTTCACCTTCAAAGAGATGTTGCTAGTTTTTAAGATCCACTTATTCAACTCTGCCAAGCTTGGACATAAGTTGTGAAAGTGACAAATTAGAGTGTGGCTCCTATATGTCGCTTCATCTCCCAAGGCATCATCACCAAGATCAACAATGGGAGGAGGTACAACCTACTTAAAACTAGAGGAAATTTTTGATGTTTTAACACATTTCCCAACATCCTTGCCATGAGTAGAATAATTTTCATTTGTTGTGCTTAATCCATTCAAACCAAAGAGATCCTTTGTTGTGTAGTTAGAGTCTTTCTTATATGAGCCATCATGTGAGGAAATTGACCCCAAAGAGGAAGAACACTAGTGAGTAGAATCTCCATGAGGGTTGACCTTTCATGTCTCTATAAAGGAAGATGACTTAGACTTCATAGGTGATGCCCTAGTGAAGCCAACATCCCTAGGATGTTGTGAAGAATTGTCAAATCCAACATCTAGGCCTTGAATCTACTCAAAAACATGATTTAAGAGATGCAAACTAGTAGTGAACCACACCACCTCGTGGGAAGAATGGGAGGAGCCCCATGACCATTCTGAACTTCTATATTTGGAAGGATATTCAAAAGCCAAGGACGAGTTTAGGAATAACATCTCAAAACCTAGAAGAAGCCTTAGGAAGGAAGAAACTATTTCCATTCAATTTTTGTGAGACTTTTTATGTGAAATATGATTTAAGTTAATTATATTTGATAATGCTATTGGGTAGTAAAAAATTACTTGTACTATATGAGAAGCATCTCAAAGATAAGAGTTATTAGATAATCTTCAATTAAAATATAATTTTTAGTGGATTTTTGACATTATTTACATGTATTTTATCTTAATTACTATTGCATGTTTACATTTAATTATCTAAAATAATAAAATTTTAAAAATTTGTGTTGTATGATTATTTTCAAATTACATTTTGTAATTTATGTTGAGATCGAAAAATGATAAAAAAAACTTTATTTTCATATATTATGAAAACTTCATATTCATTATACAATTATCTTAGTTTTTAATGCATGGCTCAATCATAAGATTAATATAATTATTATATACATAATCACATATATTATGAGAATTTTATGTAAAGGAGGTGGAAAAGAATATGGAGAATTTTTAAATAAGATTATCAAGATTGTAATGGTGAAAATCACATAACCATACCCATTACTTTTAGATTTTGGGCCCACTTTGATTAGTGTTCTTAATAACAAGTTTAAGTGGCATATTCTTGTGTGAAATTTGGTTCATGATATTATCTCACCTTGATCCACCATCACTCATTCTTAAGAATTGATTATGTTCCCTAGATCTCCTACTTGCTACCTTGGATAAGATCTATAGGTGCGGAACTCAAGTCATTTTTGCAACCATAGATCTTAACCTCAAACTTTTAAAATCCTATGTTTAAATTTAAACCCTGCCAACCTCTTTCACTAGCCATTGTGAGCTAACCTTGTGTATGTTCATGTGGATTTATGTGTTGTGTTGTATTTAAGACACCCCTTATCCATTTGAAATTATGCATTTAATATAAGATCTAAATAGCATAAAGAATGCCTTATAATTTGTCTATGATAAAAGTTTAATGCTCATAGTATGGATGCTCATCATACTAATCCTTACTCCATACATTTCATTCCATATAATCCAAGTGTGGCATAAAACCAACAATAATTTTAAGTAAAGTTCAAGTCTTCATAGCATTTTTATACACTAATCTAATGTATATGAAAACAAGTCATGGTATTTGTATGCAAAAAAATGATTCAAGGTAAATAGTGGAAGATAATGCAATATACCTCAATACCTTCACCTTCAATCACACCTTGACACTTAATAGAATGGAGTAGAGTGCACCCTAGCTCTACTAGCTTTGTTCTTTTGATATATTATGCATTGTAGACTATTCACAAAACCAACATAACCTAGGTATGAAAATGGCTATAATGAAGGCAAATGATAATGATATGGAATTTGATAGCATATACTTGCATATGAAAGATGTGTTGTGATAATGATGTGAAGCTCAATTTACAGAGGTTGGATATGATGGATGGATGGTTATGATTAAAAGATTAAAGGAATGGCTAAGATTAGATGAGAGGATTATAGGTCATGGATAAGGATCTTCTAGAGAATTCTTTTATGTGAATGGCGAAGATTAAAAGATGTGATATGATAATGGATGGTGGAGATAACAATTGAATTTAATTTTGGATCAATCATTTAATAATTGTGACCAATTATTTAATAATTGTGGTAAGTGGTTGAGGATGAGGATGTGTGAGGGTAAATTAATTAAATAATAAAATTATTTAATTAATTTATGGAGAGGAAGTTGTTAGAAATGATAAATTAATTAAATAAATAGAATTTATTAATTAATTTAAGAGGAAATGAGAAATTAAATAAATAAATAAATAAAATTTATTCATTTAATAAGAGAAAAACTGATTAATGAAAGAGGGATAAATTAGTTAAATAATAAAATTATTTAATTAATTTAGAAGACATGTTAGGATGTGTTGGTTTTTCTTCTGAATCAGCATTAGGGTTTGCCACTTCTAATGCACAGGCAGATTCAGCCAACTGAATACAGGAGGTTGCGTGAGCTCCTCCCCTTCACTTCTGGTTCTGCTGCACCAAGGGGGGTGTCCCTATTTGATAAAAGTATAACCTTGACTAGCTCAATGACAGAAGGATTTAACTTGACAGCAACAAGCAGAATACTCTCATGTATGGACCAAGATTTGTGTAACAAATCACAAGGTTGGCAACATTCTTGGACATGATGTCTGGTTGGGTATGAGAGCATGCAGGGATCCTAATCCTACTCCTACAACTAACAGGTGGAAGGATGAAATGGTTTGATTTGATTTTTGGATGCAAAGCTGGACATGGTATATAACCTCAACACAGAGCTAGATTGGTGCCTATCTAGGGCTTGGAGTCAGTAGACATACACCTGTGAATGATCAGCATGAACAACTAAAACTGGATTTCAGGGGGATATACATGATATCTGCCTTACAGATATCTCCCAATACAGAGTGTTAAGCTGTCTATACTTATGGCATCCCTATTGCAGTATACCCTTCCCAATATTCAATCTAAAAACAGTTTAATCTACCCCTTGAGCAGAAGTTAAAAGATTAAACATTCAACACAGGAATTCTATGTTCTAGAATCTCAGACATTCCTTGAATGCCTGGACTCAGAAGAAAGATACATGCAAAACTGGAGACAGAATCAGCATAACACATGCAAACATAGCATTATTCATATAAAATTGACCATGAAATCAGTGGATTCATGCACAAACGTACAACAGGAGATACATAAACTCACAAGTTTTGCTGTACAGAGCAACCAAAACCAGTTGTATCTTATTACAGAGCTAAAATGTCCAGTTTTCAACAACCAAAACAATGGTAACACAGTCTGCCTATATCAGCCATAAAGTGTACCCACAGCAATTAATTACATGATTTTTACAAAAAACTGCCAGATATAGCCCATGAGAGATGGCGCCCATAAGTTATCAATGCAATAGGCAGGAGAGTTGACAAGGGTGGCCTCGAGCCCTGTGCCACCATCTGGAAGTCTTCATGCTAAAAATCAGGTAGTTTAATCACTTGTACTATCGCCCACACCCCTGCTACAATCGCCATTGATGGCTCAACCACCTGCGGCCTACTTGGAAACTGTCACACTGTTCAAAATGGAGCTTCCCACCAAGAAGCGCTTCCTCGCAGGTTCAAAATAATGTAGGGAGATTAATCCCACATGCATAGTGAGAAGACCACTTCAACGTTTTATAAACATGACCACAAACATACTAAGTGTCGAGCACTTTTGCCGCGCTTGACACACAAGCCCTCGCCCAAAGCTAAGCCATCGGCTTGCCCCAAAAAACTCTCGCCGATCTATCAAGTCTCTCCGATGGCAAACAAAACACAACCTCCGTTGCCGTGATTCCCTCCATTGGAGCATCCAAAAATCCTCTGGCCGACCTCATGTGTTACACCGATGAAGCCCATCGCAATCCCCTGTCGGCCAGACCAATCCCATCGGCCAACCTGAAACTCCTCTGACCGACCTCAATAGTCTCGCCGATGCCATCGCAAAATCCATATTTCCCATCATCAGCCAGAGATAGACCATCGGGCCAACTTCCATCGACTAGGCCGATAAAACAAGTCTCATCGATGGCCAAGCAAAAAACACCCGTCGCCAAGACAAAAACCATCGGCCAACCCAAAAGCAATGCTCGCTGACAACAAAAGTCATGCCGATGGCAACTTGGCTTCCCATCTCCGTCGGTGTGACTTAGACCGTCGGAGCAAGACCACAAACCTACGCTGATAGCTGCCATCACACCGATGAAACCAAAAACATAAAGCTTTGAACCATTGAACCAGTTCAAACAAATGGTTCAATGGCGAGGTTCAACACTGAGGTTCGCCGGCGAGGTTCAAACCGAAAGTTCAAAGACACAATCGTAGCACTCAAAAAAATAAAACTTTCACTGATGGACAAAACATGATGACCCCTTCCTCAGGAAAGATGAAGGGGTGCCAAAACTCATAACCTTTTGGATTTTTTGGGAAGGTGCCTGCATGAAAAATTGCTCAGAAACTGACAATCAATTCAGGCACCAACAGGATGAAAGGTGGTGTTAGGAATGTGTCGAAAATGAAGGTGAATACATGGTCATTTTTAGGTGTCTACATTTTGCCCCTCTTTAATATGACGTCCCGTTATGGTGGCATCGTGTCAAAGAATAAAAAGATGCTCCAGTAGGTGATGGATAAGGGAATAATGTATAATGGATGCCCCCTTGAGAGTTTAGTTGAAAATAAAAAAAATTCAGGTAAAATCTCAAAGGAAGGGTGACAGTGAAAATGGGATACTAGGATGATAATAGGTGGATAGGATGAAATAGAAACAAAAATGGAGGTTTGGGGGTGAAAAGGGGAGGCCAAGGATAAATAATCAAGGCCAGGGATGAAAATTAGGGCTTGGGGGGCTACAAATAATGGAAGGGGGACCCATCTCTCCTCCATTGAACACACAAGCTTTAGAAAAATAAAGAGAGAAGAAGAGACAAAGCTATGGCAAATGTGGTGGCTATTCCTTGACACAGGCATCATGATGAGAGGATCAGGACCTTCCAACGACCTGTAGGAGCTAGTAGACCGGTATGTGACTAAACCTAAGGCCTTTTGGGTAGGTTAGGGGGTGGGTTAGGTGTCATAAATGGTAGGAAAAGGTTAAAAAAGTGTGAGCATGGCTTTATGAAAGTGAGCCCATGTGATTAGGTGGCACATCAGTGTGAAAATGTGATGTACCTATGCAAAATCTACACCCATATGAGGAAAAGTGCGCTCGCATAGTTGCGATAAGCACCTATGTGGAAAATCGATGCACCTATGCTAAAAGTGCACTTATGTGGAATAATAGAATAATGGTGTACCTTCGCATGGGAAGAGCAATTGGGCTAGGAAATGGCGTGCCTTTGTGTAAAAGGGTGCCTAAGAAGAAAAATAACGCACCTGTGCAAGAAAGAGTGCCTATGCAAGAAAGGGATGTGCTTTTGCGATTAAGCAAAAGGGGTTGGGATTTTGACTTAGAAAATGACCTGAATTGGTGGTTTGGATGAATGCAGGAGTGACCTTTGGCTATTCAATCATGGGTTAGGTGACCTAGGATGATGAGTTTGTTTCTAGGATTCATTGAGGAGGAGAGGGAGTTCTTGGTTTCCATAGGGATGTATCACAATTCACACATGCCAGAGATTAGGGCACATACAATGATGATTCAATAGTGCTAATAGAGAGATGGCACAACCAGAGGACCACATTCCTCCTTCCCACTGTTGAGATGATGGTGATATTAGAGAACATATGGAGGATACTGAGGATTTTGATTCATGGATCCTTAGTACGATATGATTTAGTCACATGTATAGCTGCTTTGGAAAGGATATTCATTGATGACAACCTACCTTTGGATGGGACATAGTTAGACCTGACATAGATTTGGGTGGATGACCCACTACCACTATTTATAGTCGGGTTGATCCTATATGTTCTAGTACCTGGGAGATGAGCTAGGTATTTTGCTACTGGATGTGGAGATCTGTTGGAACTTGCATGTTGGAGGGAGAGGTTTTTCATGAGGTCCTTGTGTTCTGGCACACCTATATAGAGATTTGCATAGCTATGTCTACAACAAGAGTCAGCACATCGGATGTGGAGTGACTCTACTTCACATATGGACATGGGAGAATATCATTGTCATGAATCCATTATGTGATAGATTGAGGGGTGAGAGTCAAACCTATTATTGACTCTATGTAGGGGTATTACATTATCAGTGAGTTGGTGACATGGACTATTGGAGGAGGGTCTTGGATGACTTAGATATAGTGACATGGAGACCATGGCAAGAGTGTGAGGCATGGGAGGATGATGATGACCATCTATCATATGTATGACAAAATTGATATATACTCAGGAGGACAACACAGATTATGGAGAGATATATGATTGGACAGGTGCTACGACAATTCAGAGAGGCATACATCACCAATTCATGAGGCTATTTTTCTCAGGGTGACTAGGGATGTGGGATCATGGGGACTGGCACTGGATCCACAGATTCCATTAGCAGAGTTTTAGGAACTAGTACCCGTGAGATGGGTACCACTAGGGATGGAGATTGAGGATGTAGGGACTAGCCCTGACTACGATGCATTGTGGGCTACACATAGGCCTGTGTGAATTATAGTTCTAGGTATGTAGGTTGGATAGGTTGTTGCGCCTCCATTCTAGGGATGGTGGGTGAGGTGATGCGTGGAGGGAGAACACAATGGTGGACATGACGGAGGAGGTGATGGAGGTGGAGATGGAGATGGAGGTGGACAAGGTGATGTGCAAATACCCCATGTAGTGGGTCAGGTACCATAGTTAGCTGGACAAGAGGACGTAGAGACACTACAGACTTCTCGTGACAACCTACAAATGGAGATTGAGCGGGTCCAGGTTGTTTTGACTCATATGAAGATGGAGAGGGATAGTGCCTTGCTACAGATTGAGACACTATAGGCACATGTACAGGCATTAGAGGTGCATGTGCAGGCTCAGGGATAGGCGAGAGGTGGAGATGGGGATGGAGTGTTGCAATAGGTTATTACAGAGAGAGATGCCCTAAGGACAGAGGGGGATACAAAAGTAGCACATAGAGTGCCTGTAGAGGCTTCAGCTGCACGTTTCCAACATGAGCGTGACATAAAACAAGGTAGACTCATTGGAGGGGGTATGAGTCAGATGTGGACTGACATGATGAGAGTACAGGGGGATCTTATGCATATGTAGGGAGACCTGACTCTTGCTACCCAGAGAGCAGAGTACTATCACACTCTATACCACATTGTGATACTTGAGGCATAGAGAGCATCGAGCTTTAGTACATGGAGTAGATCAAGAGCACGTAGTTGAGTGACTAGGTCACATCCATCAATCATGGGGCCACCTAGAGATCATGGGGCACAAGGTCCACCACCTACATGACAGACAACAAGGGCTCAGGGACCACCTCCTCCTCCACCTTTGACAACAGGGCCACAACTTGCGCCATCGGCACAATTAGAGGGTGGTATCTCAACATAGGCCATGTATAGATGTATTGATATGGATGGATTGTATTAATATGGCCTACGGGATCGATGTATTTTGATTTCTCTATAGAACTTATTTGTACAGACAATGTATCATGAACATTTTTTGTTGTTTATATATGAGATGCCACATGTTTTTGGTGGCATATATGATGGGATTATGGCTCATTATGATGATGTGATTGTTTTATTTTATACATGAGGATGTTATGGTATACATGATGATGTATGGATGATTATGTGTAAATGGACTATGATTGTATGGATTATGATTGTATATGCATATGATGTTATTGTCATGGATATGATATTATGGATAGGATGTTTATATGATTTGATGATGTGATTGACATAGATATGATGTTATGGATAGGATGTTATGGATTATGATGATTATGTATTTTGATGTTATGATAGAGTGATGACTATATGATGGATGTATGGATAAGTGATTATAAGTATATGGATATGAAACATGGATATGTAAATGTATATTGTTTTGTTTTATTTATGATGATGTATATGCATATGGATGTAATGAGATGGATATTTTTTTATGATGATATGGATGCAATATGGATAGTGGATAATTATAATATGGATATGATTATGGAATGTTAATGGTTAATGATAATATGGTTTTTGTAAATTAAATGATTATGGTTAATGGCGAACATTTGTGATTGACAGGATGATGGAGTGACATGTTTTGTCTGGTCATGATACGAGATAGAATGAAATGTTAGAATAAATATTAGGATGGATATTAGAGTGAAATATTAAGATGGATGATAGGATAAATTGTTAGGATGGAATGTGTAGATGAACATGAATTGATATGGATAGGACAAGTGTGTGAAAAACAATGCTCTAGAATAAGGAAATAGATAGGTTATGGGTGTAGGTAATGGATAAGAAGGGAATGGTTATGCTAGTAAAATATGTAGAGCAGTCCTAATTTGATATAGCAAAAGGATATTATGCACCAAGGTATAAGGAACCAAGGTGACTATATCCTTTGCATAGACTTGACACATCAAGAAAAAGGGTGTTCTTATACATGCCCAACATAATATAATCTTGTCTAAACGTGTGAGGAAGTAAACTTAGAGTATTAAGTCCAAATGCATAAAAGGTATAAAAGGACCTTAGATGCAAAGGACAATTGGTATGAAAAAAGCTATTCCACTACACAAGATATGCATATTAGCTAGAGTAATAAGAACATCCAACAAAAATGCAAAATGCTATGTCTCATTCTTTGCTAGTTATAACACACCAAGATATGAATGGATCTAGGCGGTCTTGATAAAGCATGAGAAGGAGATAGAAAAGATAAAATTAAGAAAAAAAAAACCAAATGACGACAGACATCACACAACCATTATATCTCTTGCTAAGGGTTTGGATGATGTTTGGATAGGCACCTGATGATGGAAATGATATATCCCTAGATGAGGCTTGATGATGATGTTTGATATTGAATGATGTGAAAATTGATAAAATGACTGGTTATTGTTTCAAAATGTGGACTAATGCTTGTGATTTTTGTTAAGGCACGATGTATTGCATGGTTGTTATTTTGTTTGAATGTCAAGTGTATTATTGTGGGATGGATGAAATGTGACAGTGTGGAACTTATTATGGATATGAATGAAATATTTTATTGTGGGTTATGGAATGGATTAATGGTGACATGGATGAAATTTATTGCTTGGATTTTTGGGATATTTGATTTTTTGTGTTTTTAGAATTTTTTGAGATGAGATGCATGAGACTTTTAAAGCTAAAGACTTACTTTCCAACATCTTATGGAAACTGGGAGAACAATCCAAACCACAACTAAGTGTCTGTAATGTGCCCCCAAGTGATAAGGTTTTATTATGGTATGATGGGAAATGACACTAAGTGAAAACTTCAAGCCATGATAGGATGACAATAAGGTAAATAGGTGATGACATGGTAGATGGATGAAAATTAGGATGAATTAGTGGAAAGTGGAAGTCAAAGTGGTTATCTATTAGATGGTAAATGCAAGGCTACTACACATGGCACCTATAAACAAGTTTTCACCATGGTACTTATCCAAGGTGCCACCAAAGTGGTTTTCTCCATAGGAAGGATTATTTCTCTTTACTATTTTTCATTTTTTTTCTTTTTCATTTTTTTGTACAATTGGGATACCCTATGTGTTAGACATAGAACCTCTTGAGGTGAATGATGTTGATAGGTTCCTCAAGGGGTTGTCCCTCAAGTGTAGAAAGATGATAGGCCCCAGAACCATAATGACTAGTAATGAAGGGTCCCAACCTATTTGGCTCAAATTTCCCTTTTCTATCTTGGTCTTGAAGATTCTTTTGATTTTATTTAAGTACAAGGTCACTAACTTCAAATTTGTGTTCTTTGAGTTTCTTGTTGTAGGTACAACGAAGATGATTTTTATAGGCCATGAGATGATTAAGAGCATTGAGATGTCTTTCATCTAGTAATTCCAATTCTTGTAACCGGGATACTCTATAGTCTTCCTCACCAATGAGATGCTTCAATGATACCCTTAAAGAGGGAGCTCAACCTCAATTGGTAAAATAGCTTCAGATCCAAAGACAAGGGAATATGGAGTGGCTCCTATAGGAGTACAGATGCTAGTGCAATATGCCCACAAAGCAGGATTGAGTTGTAAGTGCCAATCACGACCAACTTCATTGACAATTTTCTTCAAAATATTGAGGATATTTTGTTTGAATCCTTAGCTTGACCATTTCTTTGGGGATAATATGGAGTGGAAAAGTGGTGTTGGATATAGAATTAATGGCAAAGGTGGCAAACTTCTTAATTTTTGAAGGGCTTACTGTTGTCATATTTTAGTCCAGGTCAAAATAGCCCAAAGATCCCCTTAAATCCTACCTTTCTTCCATCAAAAATATCTGATCTGAGAAAGCCTAAATGGAAGAAAGTTCCCCTCTAAAAAATCATAAATCTTCTAACTATTTTGCCTTAGCCTGTTTTGCAGTTGTCGGCAAAGTTGAGGGTTCACAAACCTCTTGGTTCACTGATCGCCAAGTTCACTGACTGGATGGTTTACCAACAAAGCAAAAGGGAAAATTTCACCAAGGAAAAGCATTCTTCTAAGGAAAAAAGAGCCCAAGTGTTCTATCAGAAAAATGTTTGATTCACAAACCTCTTGGTTTGCTGACAACTTAGTTCACCGATTGGGCAACAGAAGGAAAAGTTGCTGATGAGGGAAAGATAAAGGAAAGAAGCCAAGGCAAAGAAATAAAGAAAGAGTCACGCTATCAGCAAACTTAGTGGTTTATGAACCACAAGGTTTGCCGACCAAGAAGTTCGCCGACCAGCGAATTGGATGACAAAGCAGAAAGAGAATTGGTTAAGGGAGATGGTTCGCCAAAAGGCAATTTCACCAATAAAGTAGAAGAAAGGTAAAAAAGTGCCAAGGAAAAAAGGGCATGGTGCGCAAAGGAGATGAATCGATGATAAGACAAAAATAGGAAGAGGGAAAAGGGAGGAAATCGAAGTGAGGTTAGCGAAATGGACGGTTCGCGAATTGCCAGGTTTATCAACTAAAGAGTTCACCGATGGGCGAATGGGACAATAAGAAGAAGCAACAAAGAGACCAGTGGCTATGTTGAAAAGTAAAGAAAAGACAAGTCATCGACAGAGAAGTGGTTTGCCAAAGGATAAAATCATTGACAAAAGGAAAGATAAAGCAAAGAAGAAAAGAAAAAAGAAGAAAGGGGGAAATCAGTGGATCAGTGAAATCACAAACTCATTGATTAGTTCATGATTTCTCAAGTTTTTCGATAGGGCAATTCTCCAACAAAGAAGACCAAGGAAAAATGAGTAGGTTTATGCCAAGGCAAGTTCATCAATGGCTAGAGTTGGTGATAGAAGGGGAAATTCAAAGGGTGCCGATGTAAAGTGAAAATCAAAATATTAAAAGGTGCCAAAATAAAGTAAACACAAACACTTTTAAAGTGTTGTAAAAGCTTCATAAAGGGCGTGATTTTCTCGGTGCCCTAAAATTACGCTTCCACAAGTGATGCCATTATTGCAGGTTAATGTCACGTAAGTAGTTGGAACAATGTAATCCTTCAATGCACAGGTACCCAAATTTAATGAGGAGGATGAAGTGTTTCAGTGGTCCATACTTTTGCAGGTCCTTCTAAAGTCAAAATTAGTGCATAGGGTATGGACAAAACTCAAAATCTATAGGTTCTAATAGGGCCTCTGGTCTGAATTCAATGCATCATGGGAAAAACATGTTGATTGAGTTTCAACACTCAGGGATGCACAGTGAATGGAAAAGGCTATATAAGCATGTAATAATGCATTTTTGGAGGTTGTTGGGTCCTTAATCATGTTGAAGCACTAGATATTTGATCATGGCCTCATGATATTTCCTAGAATTGAATGAATTCGATGGACTATGTCCTCTTCTAGACCTCTCTTATCTTCATTTCTAGTTCAACTATGAGGGGAAGGTTATCATTCTATGTCTTGTCTAATATGTATTTAGCTTTTCTCTCTTTGTAATGGCTATTTAGCCTCTATGATTAATATAAGAAATGAATTTTTCCTCTCATATTCTTTTTCACTATGTCTGCTTGAATGATGCTCACTATCTTGTGGATAAAATGGTCCCATTATAGGTTTCAATATTCTATTTTGACCTCTGTCAAAGACTGGGTGAGTCTGTGTTGGTTTATTCAGCCTTTAAAATCATTACTATGTTATGTCAGCTCTAGCTAAGTACTCTAAATCTTCATGTATCACCTTTTAATTTTAGCTTCTCCTTCTTCTCCTTTTCCCTGTTGATTGTAGCATTAGATTTAGTTTTTTCTCTAAACCTTAAGCTCAGAAAGAGGAACCAACCTTCTCTAGAGGTCTGATCTCATCTGCAAGATCCCACACCTTGAGATTAGTCCCATTGTGTCATTGAAATTCTAAAACAAGCTTCAAGTAGAGTGCAATTCCAAGTGATAATAGTTTCTGGCACGCTCGGTGGGACTTCTGCTCTGAGTAAGAGTTGAACTGAGAAGATTTGGTGTTGTTCTTAGTTCATGTGTAGCTGTAAAAGCATTCAACAAGCACCATGGTGACTCTGCTAAACATCTACTAGTGAAAGCAGCCCAAGTGCTTAAGGCTCCATCAAAGATCAAAGTTCGGTGATGCTTTTGGTCTTTTCCAACCTTCAAGGTTCTCAAATCACCTGGCAACTCTCTTTTGATATGTTTGAAGTCTTTAAAAGTAGGCCTGTTAACCCTTATTTACAAAGAACATTTTGATGTATCTCTTCTTTTCAATGCTCTAGTATGTCAAGCTATTATGGAAGTCATGGTCTTTTCCCTCCATCAAGAATAAGCTTCCATATACCCATCATAACTTTCACACCATTGTCATGGCTCTGCTAAGAAACAAAACCTTTGTGGCCTTCAATGGTGGAAGTCCTCTAGACCTTGCAAAATATGATGACATACTAGTTTCAGATCTAAAGGCTATTCCCCTTTTCACTGGTGAAAATTCCAATACCCCTACTGAGCACATCCAAGACATTACTAACGTATGCTCTGTTCACAATGTTACCCAAAACAATAAAGCTCTCCAATAGTACAAGGGGTTACTTAAAAATTCAATTCATGAATGGGATGAGTTAGGAGATAGGCTCTGTCAGCGTTTTAAAGATAACGGTGATCATTTGTCCTTGATAGAGAAACTATCCACTATAAAAAGGGCTCCTTATGAATTCATGGTGGATTTCAATTTTAGGTTTCAAAAGACTTGGTATAGAATCCCACCATTGGTGAGACCTTCCCCTAATGCTACCTTCTTGTATTATTTGAGATTCCTGAATAGTGATATCACTGTCATGATTCAGTCTCTAGGAGGGGATGTGCTACTTAATGCCTATGAGATAGCTATTAGGGTAGAGAATCATTTGATTTTGGCCAGAAAGATTGCTCCTAGGCCTCTAATGCTATTTTTTGTAGAAGCCCTAGTCATTTAGCCAATTATGGCACCAATTCCTACAACTAATGTGCCATACCAAGCTCCCAATCATCCCTATCAGCCTAGCGGGCAACCTTGTCAAGGGAATAGTCCAAGACAAAATCAGCTAAGCTATGTTAGGCCCCTAAACTCCATAAAATCAGCTGCTATAGGTACATTAGGCATACTTGTTCAAATTTAGAACAACCTAGCTCACGGTTATGAGTGGCACCATCCATGCAATCAACCTTGTAGCCAAAACACATGCCACAATGGAGAATTTAATCAAGCCTTGATGGTCCATAATCCGTCAGCAATTCCAAAACAAGAACTTGGACCTAGTTAGTAGGCTATGGGAGGACAAAGGCAAATGCAAGCTAAATTCATGTTTTTGAATTGGCAAGAGCATGAGGGCGATCCTATCTTGGGGGAGGAAGCATCTGAAGCAAAGCATTTGCAGTAGCATGAGGGCAATGAGAATGATGACAAGTTGTTACAAGTTGAGGCCAAAAATGATAGGGAGGTTCCAGCTCATGAAGATGAGCATATAAGTAGCCCCATACTGAAGAGTGCAGAGGACTTGGAGGAGGCTCATTTCTGGGATGAACTTGTTGTTTTTTCTCAAATCCAGATAGTAAATCAACTCCTCTTAGTGAGGTAGATCATGAGCAATTTGAGCAGATTAAGTCCATGCAGTCATTCCTCCAATTGATATATAAGAGTTAGAACATTCTGACCAGAAGGAGGAGAAGGAAATAGAGCAGAGGCATGAGATCAACTTTGTTGATTTGCATGTCATCTCAAAGGGATGCCCTATAAGGTATTTGGCTAAGCTAGAAACATATGAGAAAGAGTCCTCACTTATCATGCTTACTTCAAACCATGAGGTTGAGCGTTAAGAAGGGCTAGATCAGCCCATTTATCCACTTCAAGGTAGCTATATTTCCAATCAGTGCAGGTGGATAGGTGATTTTTTCTTTGTCTTTGGGGAAGCATTTCACCACTTTGTTGTATGCCCATCCCTTCCCCACCTCCTTTTAACTATCCACAAACATGAGAAGCATTAGAAATTGTTAAAAAAGGGCAGCTATTATGAAAAACTAGTTAATGGCTTTGTTTAAGTCAGTTTCTTGGTTGGTTAGTTTAGGTTTAGGATAGGTTTGTTTTGAGTAGTTTTCCTTTCCTCCAAGTGCTCTTGCATAGGCTGCATTCTCATTAGGATGTTGTTTTCCTTGTTTGTTTTGTGTGTTTTGTGTTCTTTTGTTTTCTGGAGGCATGTTCATTGTGTTGGTTCGACCCATCTTAGCTTTAGGTATTATTGTAGTTCCCTTTGGACTCTATGCCTGATGGATTGATAAGACCACTGGATCCTTGTGTTTAGTAGGCAAACACAGTTGCATAGTCACCAAAATATTGTCATATTTTAGCTCAAGCCAAAATAGCCCAAAGATCCCCTTAAATCTTACGTTTCTTCCATCAAAAATATCCGATCTGAGAAAGCCTAAATGGAAGAAAGTTCCCCTCTAAAAAATACTAAATCTTTTAACTATTTTGCCTTAGCCTATTTTGCATTTGTCAACAAACTTGAGGGTTCACAAACCTCTTGGTTCGCCGATCTCTAGGTTCACCGACTGGTCAGTTTGCCAACAAGGTGAAAGGGAAAATTTCACTAAGGAAAAGCATTATTTGAAGGCAAAAAGAGGCCAATTGTTCTATCAGCAAAATGTTTGGTTCGCGAACCTCTCAGTTTGCTGATTGGGCGAAGAAAGGAAAAGTTGCCGATAAGATAAAGATAAGGGAAAGAAGCCAAGGCAAAGAAAGAAAGAAAGATTCATGCTATCGACAAACTTAGTGGTTCACCGACCAAGAAGTTCACTGACCGATGAATTGGCTGACAAAGCATAAAGTGAATCAGCTAAGGGAGATGGTTCACCAAAAGATGATTTCACTGATAAAGTAGAAGAAAGGTAAAAAAGTGCCAAGGAAAAAAGGGCATGGTTTGCGAAGGAGAAGAATCACTGATAAGACAGAAAGGGGAAGAGGGAAAAATTGATGCAGGAGCATCCAAGGTTGCAAAGCAATCTTGCATCAACCAAAAATATTTGCATTCTTTTCTTTTCTTCATTCCAATTATTGTTTAGTAACTTACAGTTCAAAATTCTCTACCGCATTTTACTACATCTTCATATCAGAGCTCACAGAGTTGGAATTATCTTCTATGCCATGTTAGATACATCATACTTAGATTTTAGGAGATTTGGATTTGTCTACAAAAAGTCATTGTTATCAGAAGACCATCAGCTTTCACAGAGCAGAGCATTCAGGCAGTCAATGGAGAAGGGAAGATTTGCAGAGCACTTTCATGACTTGTGAAGCCTAATGGAACATCATACACAACACATAAGGACCAGATAGACCTCCCTTGAGGTCCACACCAAATTTTATTCATTTGCGGAGCAATACCTAATGTTTTAGGCTGACCTATATGTTTCTACACGCTACATCATTCATGGGAGTTGTAACCTCTTGTGGCTGACGCGAAGGATTCTATGAGCTTGAAGATGATATATATAGATCTCTTAGATGCATTAGGAAGTTAGTTAGCAATTATGATAGTTTAGACATAGAATTTCATTCTAGGAGGCGCTTCAAGGCCCTATCTTTCATATTTGTTATAACCCAGAAAGTAGACATGTGAGCCCTTTGATTATAGCCTACATGTTGCTAACATATAAACATTTTGATTATCTGATAAATTGAGCATTTGAATCTTCCATTGCATTCTATATTTGTGTTGTTTCTATTGTGTTTACTCTAGATGCATGGTTTGGATAGTTCATTCTTTGGACCCTCCATCCATGACTGCACCAAGTGGTATCAAAGCGAAGTTTTGAATCCTTTGGGAAGTAAAGGCATTCTGGAAGATCTTGTGGTGAATAGAGCGCTGACTTGAGACAGTCTACTTGTGTTTGTCAACAGAGCATTGATTGTGCAATTTCTACCTTGTAGTCGGATCACCGAATTGAAGCAGTTGCATTAGATCCTAGGAAGAGATGCCGCCAAGGAGGATGCCTATTATGGCCAATGTTGCTGGAAGAAAGGAAGAAATGATAGAGATGATGAGGATAATGAAGGTTAGATTGGATGTTGTAGAAGAAGATAGAAGAAGATGACTAAACCCTAGACCTGAAGATGAAAGTGATGATGATAAATTTCAAGTTGCTGACCAAAATGAAGAAGCCCTTGAAGAAGAAGAATTAGATTGTAGAGGAAAACTAATGTGTTGTAGACTTAAACAAAATCTAGGGTTAAACCTAACTGAACAATCTGCTCTATCATTACATTCCTACATTGAATTATCAACCAGAGAGTGTAAGCTTATGATGATGCTCACACTATATATGCCTTCAAGACTCATTTCTATCCTAAACTATCTCATACAAACTTATTCTAGCCAACTTAATTGACTGCAGTTTACAGAAATGAAAGAACAACAAAAATAGTTAAAAACCTAGTTGCTACAGGTACCCCCAGCATAAGCTGAAGATAGCTATATTCAATAAAGAATCACATAATTAACTTCAAATACACAGAATGAGAAAATACTTAACACTAACCTCCAGAGGACTTCAATGATGTATTCTATTCTAAATCACGACAATCAGAAATAGCAATCACGATTTCTTACTTACTTCACAATGCAATGTAAAAGATAGCATGAAACAGTCAAACTAGAAATGCATAAATAAATAAATGAATGTATGAAGCGAGAGTTAGTACCTTGAGTGGCCAGCTCAGGGAACTATCTCACTTCTTCTAGAAACTAAATCTACTTTAGATCTTCACACAATTTCATGACATACAGTTGAATTCAATTCATATCAAAGATAGAATCTTCTTCAGATTTTATTCAAAATCAAAACATGTCTGGAATAAAAGATAATAGATAACTGTAAAACAAAGTAATGACTATGTATATGGAAAGTAAAAATAATAGCTAACCAATCAACAAACTCATCTCCTAACTTATACAAAAATGGGAGAATTGTATGCAAACTTCTAACTAACTGTGATCATCAATTCATCCCTGGATATCAGGATATAGTTTTGAGATCAACTTATTCATTATCTAGAACAAAGGAAACAGAGTCCTATTCAAATAGAAATCCCATGCAATGGCTCATGAATGAAAACACATAACCGACAATTAGACTTCTAGAACAAGTCTTCTTCTTCCTTGCATTTATCCTTCCATGATGACCACGTTCATCTCCATCGATCTTCATTTCTGGCACTTGATCTGCACTTTAATTATTTCCCCTATTCTGTACTCTGCTACAATTACTCCTTCTCGGATGCTATGTCTTTGCTACACAAGGTTAATTATTCCAACATATATACACAAAATAACCTTTCATATTTAACTTATGAAATCCTATCTATATTACATGCATATCAATAATTTAAAACATCCACTTGAGAATATAATCACCATATCCATTTATCAACATAGGTTCAAAGTCTTTGGGAAGTATATGTGAAACAACATATAATAAAGGTAATGATTGTAAGGTTCTTGTAGAATCATGTAAAAAGGTCTTTAAAACATATAGAAACATTATAAAAGAAAGTCAATATTGCAACCCAATATTTCCCCCCAACTTAAACTTTTGCTTGTCCCTAAGCAAAACTAGGGAACTAACATCTAGGGCAGAAAGTCATAATGCAAAGTAGTTTTTCTAAGGTCCATGTTTTCTTTGACTCCTTGTTTGAGATAGAATCCATTGTAACATGCAAGTCTCTCCATCTTGTTTAGCTCAACCTACCTACACTTATCACCTCTCCCTCCTGTCTAGTGTGGCACTGGGTAGAGAAGGATAGGAGGCTGATAAGTAAGAGGCAACCATGCTACTCCCTTCTACTCTAAGATCTGGATGTACCTGTATAACCTCTCAAACATATTCATGAAGTTGTGGAAAGAGTGGGGTTCCTTCTTTTGCAATTCTGGAGTTAGGCTATTCCACCTACTCTACACATACCTTTGACAATTTTGAATGATGGACACTACTAATCTCTATATTCTTCCATGATTCCTTAGTCTTAAATCCATGATCACCTTACTTGAACCCCTATGAGAAAGTAAAGTTAGCCATTGGGTCAGTATCACTTCAGGTTCTAAAGCTGCTTTTCTAATTAGCAGTGGCTCCTTTTCTTGCTCCTCATATTGATCCATCAGTACTCCCCTGAGTTGTTCATTTTTAAAGTATGACATTAATGCTCTGATCTGTAGGTATCCAACATAGATACAGGGGTTCCATTCTATGTCCTTATCAATTAGGTAATTATGCAAATAGTATTCACACAACTGGTCCTATTCTTCTAAACTGACCTCTTTGAAATGATTGCAAAAAATGTGCCTTGAATGTAATTCAGGTTGATTATTGATAAATCTATTAAACTGAAAACTAAGGAATTTGTCTTTCAGAAATAATGCATAAACCCTGGGTGGAGTCCTACATCTAATGATTTGCTTGGCTCTGTCAATAACTTCTATCAAATGATCCTCCAACCTCTTGATTATCAAATCTTTTTCTGCAATTGATGCATTGAGACTATGTTTTTCTTTTTCCCAATTCTCTTTTTCTTGCTTATTCTTGTCAGTCAACTTCATTGGCTCAAAGCCCAAAGATAGGATAGTATGGTACTCTGGGCTCTTTGTTACAGGAGGTTGGAGAGTAAGTACTTCTTTCTCAAATTTTGTTTTATTTTCAGCCATTTGTGCCAACAAGTCTAAGTTAGAACCATGGCCATAAGTTTGGACCTTCTCCTCCAACTCCTAAATTATTTTCTCTTTCTCTTTATCTTTTTCTTCATAACCCCTTACCTATTCCTCCAACTATCTTATTATGTCCAAGGCTTCTTGAAGTTCCTTCTTGATATCTCTGTCCTCTAATAATTCCTTTTCTTTTTCAACATTTTCATCATTCCTTTTAGGAATATCAAAGACTTCTTTAACAGAATCATCTGGCATAAGTTTACCCATCTTTCTTGTAGTAAACAAGTCTTCTGGCTTAGAATCAGAAGAAGAAATGTATTTTCTTTTCTTTATAGGCATATCAACATTTTCACAGGCATCTGCAGAGACATCCTCAAGGGGGTTTTCTTCTCTGTCTAAATCTAGATTCAGAGGAGTTGAATCATTGTCATGCTAGCCTATATTTTTGTCCTCTCCTCTCTACTTCTTAACAACTTGTTCTTTGGCACCTTACCTCCTTAACCTCCCTGAGCGTCTAGGTGTGACTATTTCTTTCTTATCTTCCTTTTTCCCCTTTTTATTGTCTCCATTCTTCCTCTTCTCCCTTGCACTTCCTTCTTTTGTTGCACTCTTGTGCTTACTCACTCCTTTCCTACTCTTCTTTTCCTTTACATATGTTGATGGAGTGGTTCTTTTAGTTTGAGGGGCGGATGTTGAGGGTTCCTTAGCTGATACAAACCTAAACTCTAGAGGGTTCTTATGTTGGGTCTCTTCTTGCTCAGTTTCAAAAGGAGGCTCAGGCTCATGGAATTTCATCTTCTGGTTCTAGTGCCTCTAAAAGTGTTGAAATGTCAACATAGTATACAAATAGTTTGGAACATTGACAAGTTTTTCATGTCACAAATGGTTGAGCAATTTAAGTTGTGCAGTATATAACATATTGTATCTACCATCATAGGTAATATACTTGATAATATAATAGGCGCATTTCCCCCAAAAGAAGGGAAGAGATAGTCATTTGGTATCTTGTGTAGTAGAATTTAGGTGTTCACCTCTTTCACAGAACTCTTCCCTAGTCGTGGCTGCATCAACTCTAGCTGGGTACTCAGACCCTATCCATCGCAACCCTATAACTTGAGCAATAGCTAACTCAGAAGCATCTATAGTTAACCCCTTCACCATTGCTTTGTCATACTATAGAGTAAATGCAAATTCTCTCATCATATCATCATCAAACTCTATCAATTTTATGAAGTAGTCTAACCAACCTACTCTCGTGAAGAGCGGGAGAATCATCACATCCTCTAAATGTTCCTTATGTGCTGAAGGTTCCCTTCTGATCATGTCTCCTCCCATTACCATTGTGAATTGTAAACTCTTACAGTATCAATTTTCTGCATAATATCCATTTCTGTTGCTCAATTCCTACTACTTCAGCTCGCCACCCCAAAGAACCAATTTGCCTCTTCTTTCCTTTGCACTATAACTTCCTTAGGGTACTAATTCACTTGCTAGAAAAATAACGTAAGTTCATGGTGTAGAATATTTGTCTAGTTTTCTTGAATGGTAAGGTTTTCAAAGGAAAATGTTTTTCCAATGGCAAAAATTGAAAATAACCCTCCCCCCAAGTTAATTGTGAAGTGACCTCACTTCATGTGGCAGGTATTACGGAATGAGGAGGAGTGATTAAAAGAAATGGTGATAACATTTGTCACATGCATGAAATAAACTATGACTGATCATGAATATAAAACGAAATCTAGTTGTAATAATTGAAATTTATCGAATGTAGATATGAACTGGAAATGAATAATTAACATACCTTGGAAATTGTGAGAAATTCAGATGATTGGAAAGGATATGCATGCGGCGAATGAGATATAGGGTGATAAAAGGTGGTGGGTACAGCTGCAGAGATGTAATGGGATGACAAGTGATGATGGAGAAAAGTACCAATTCATTAATGTGAAGTGATACATGGAGCAATATAATGAAGCATTTGAAAATGGATACAAGCATGTGGAATGGGCGGGAGAATTGAGGTATTGTTCACCAAGTGATGGAATAGAGCGGCATGCAGATAGTGTTGCGGGTGCCTTCAGCACAGGTCCCGACTGTGTAATTGGAATTATACATATCAAGTCCCAACTGAGTCAGGTCCCAATTTGAATGAGTGAAAAATAGGTTCTGGTGGAAATAACTTGTTGTAAGCATGGAAAGTGTGCAGTGTGTGCATGTGAAAAAAATAAAGAAATTTAATTTTCAGCAACAGGGGTTGAGTATTGCAACTCAACCTCCACATCATTGGACAGTGTTGGTATATCAGCATCTGAATGTGTGTCATTTGGTGTCACAGCATCATCATTAGGAGTATCAGGAGAAGCATACTGAGTAGCTAAGGAAACAAGAAAGTCATCCTTCTGAAGTGGCTTTTTATACAATTTGAGCCTGTACCCATTTGCCAGTAGTGAAAACTAAACTTCATCAGTAGTCTGCAATGGAACTGTACTGTTAGGAAAGACTTGCTTGATCTCATATAGGCCTAACCAACGTGACTAAAGCTTTCCCTTGAAGTCCTTATACCTTAAATCATAAAGGAGTGCCCAGTCACCTATTGGAATTAGGATAGACAACTGAGAGGGGGGGTGAATCAGTTGTCCCACAATCTTAACTTTATCTTCCTTTTAATCTTCTTTCACAACTTATAAATAGATTACTGATGCAAACATTAAAGCATGGAACAATAACACATGAGAAGAAACACAATTGACACCAAGATTTTTGATGTGGAAACTTGGTTAAGGGAAAAACCATGGTGGGGGTTAACCCACAAGATTCATACCCTGTTAAAAGTACTTAAAAAAAGGAAGGCACTTGCCTTCGGGCTTGTTGCCCAGAGCTCATTGCTCAAAGAGAGGCTCACTACCTACAGAATTTATGTTTAATATAGGAAGAATTAACTGAGAAATAGCATCTTCTTCATGCCTGGTTCAGTCTCATTGAGTGCTCATAAAACTTTTGCTCTTCTCCCAAATACTTCTTTACTATCACTTCATCCTTTACTATTCTTGCTTCTCTGCTCCTCCTCTTCTTTGCTCCATCTCTGATCCCTTTTTGGGATTTGATCATTTCACACAAGGATGATTTTTAACAACTCAACTACATGCCTTTATATGCTTCATCAACCTTGGAATAAACATCAAGGTCGACACTACAAGCATTTGACTTAATGTGAGTCACTAAATTGTCGGCTAAACATAATTGGGACTCAAATCTTCCTTGATCAACATGCCATGCTCCATCAAAATTGCTCTTAGATCATCCGTAACACTCATGAATCATCTGGTTGGCCAAGACTGGGAAGAACAACACCAAGAAGGAAATCTTCACTAACGAGCTCAAACTTCAATGCGGACCTCCAACATAGCGGTCACATGATCCAGAGACCTCCACAAGCACATTAAATTCAACAAAAACATCTGCACTCCTCCAAATCATCAGAATCACTTGCATCTTCATCCAAAACCTTAAGGACACCATCTGTCATGGATGTCATACAAGAAAGATTGCTTGCGGACCTCCAAACCACTAACCACTTGAGTTGATGATACACACTGACTTCACAAACATGCCTCTAGATCTGCAGATCATAATATTTCAATGCGGAGCAATCCAGACCAGTTTACTATCACTTTATCTCTTCTGAACATAGCAAAACCCAGTTCTGCCCAGATGGCCATAGCTTCTTCAAATCGTCATGCGAACCTCTCAAATCTTGACTAGAGCTACTTCAAACAATCCTCTACATAGCCATATGGTCCACATTCATTGAGCTTCATTAATTTTCTCAATATCCTCAACATTCCAGTCTTCTTACATAATAGGATACAGTTGACACCAATGGCAACAAGAATATGTTGACATCAATGACAACACCGAATAAGCACATATTTGCAACAATCTCCCCCTTTGTCATTGATGGAAACATATAATGTGAAAAAATGATTCAACCATCAAGACAAGAACTTCTCCTCCTTTCTCTTATCACTTCTGCAACCACTATCTTCACTGCTCCCTCTTTTATCAGCAACTAGTTTTTCACATTACTTCTCTCCCCCTTTGACATCAATGGCAAAGGGCACATATTTGCAATCTTTTCTCCTTCTTTTTGTTTCAGATCAATCTCAAAACTTGCATGCTAACTACTCCCCCTGAGTAGTACCTCCTTAACATCAATCCGGATCACAAGATATGACTGTGAATTCCACCAGACTGATGCACTACAGTGCATCTTAATTTTGATTAGGAGGGGTAATAACCCCTAGCTTCTCTCTGAGATACTCAAAGTATCCTTGGGAAGAGGCTTAGTGAAGATATCCACAATTTGATCCTTTGAAGAAACAAACTCCATTTTGACTTCATTCTCACTTACTTTTTCTCTCAAGAAATGAAACTTGATGGATATGTGTTTTGTTTTTGAATGCAACACCAGATTCTTGGAGATGTTTATTGCACTTGAATTATCATAGAAGATTGTAACAGGGTCCTCAAATACCACTCTGGTATCCTTTAACATTTTCTTCATCCACAAAACTTGAGTGTAATTGCTTGCTGTTGCTATGTGCTCTGCCTCTGTAGTAGACAGAGATATTGCCTCTTGCTTTTTTCTCAACCAAGAAACTAATCTTCTTCCCAAGAAGAATGTACCACCACTAGTACTTTTCATGTGATCCACATCTCCTGCCCAACTCAGCATCGGTATATGCATGAAGAGTGAAGTCATTGTCCTTTGGATACCACAAGCCATAGTCAAGTGTCCCTTTAAGATATCTAAAAATTTTCTTGACTGCTACTACATGGGATTCTCTAGGATCAGCTTGAAATCTAGTAACAAGTCCAACTGCATTCATGATATCAGGTCTGGTCTGAGTCAGATAGAGTAGTCCCCCAATCATTGATCTATACCTTTTCTGATTTGCCTTAGGTGAATTATCATCTTTACTCAACTTGCATCTGGTTACCATAGGAGTACTTACTGGTTTTGAGTCCTCCATTCCAAACTTTTTCAACAATTCTCTCACATATTTAGACTGAGATATGAAGATACCTTTATCTGACTGAGTGATTTGCAGACCTAAGAATAAATTCATCTCACCAAACATGGACATTTCGAATTCACTTTGCATATGATCACCAAATTTCTTACACATGCTTCCATTTCCACCAAAAATGATATCATCAACAAATACCTCAACAATTAATATGTGCTCATGATTAATCTTGAAATAAAGATTGCTGTCAGTAGTGCCTTTGCTAAATCCTATCTTTAGCAGATACTTATCCAATCTTGCATACCAGGCTCTTGGGGCTTGTTTAAGTCCATACAAAGCTTTTCTCAATCTGCAAACCATATCTTCTTGATCAGACAACTGAAATCCTTCTGGTTTCTTAATGTAGACTTCTTCTTCTAGCTCTCCATTCAAGAATGCTAACTTGACATCCATCTGGTATACCTTGAAATCTTTGAAAGCAACAAATGCAAGAAATAATCTAACTGCTTCTATTCTTTCTACCAGAGCAAAAGTTTCTTCAAAATCAATTCCTTCCACTTGAGAATATCCTTTGCATACCAACCTTGCTTTGTTTCATTCAACTTCACCATCTTCGTTTAGTTTATTTTGGAAGACCCATTTAGTTCCAATCACATTTTAGTCCTTTGGTCTAGAAACGAGATCCCAAGTGTGATTCTTTTCAATTTGCATTAATTCTTCTTCCATTTCTTTTATCCAGTTTTCATCATTGCAGGATTCACTTACTGATTTTGGCTCAATCTTTGAAATCAAACAAATCTCTTCTTGATCTTCAGCAATTCTTCTCCTAGTTCAAACACCTTTATTTCTATTCCCTATGATCTAATTTTTAGGATGATTCATCCTTACATACCTGGGAGTTTTTGGATTTTCTTGAACTTCTATTTCTTGAGCTTGTTCCTCATCTTTTGCGCTATCCTCTTGAGTCACTGGATTTTTCGGATCATTCTAGATCTGAATATAGGTTTGAACTTGTCTTCCTTGACTTTGATTTTCATCTTGATCATCTCAATCATATCCGCAAGACCTAGAATGACCTTCTTTGCTCTCATCAACTCTAACATTTGCACTTTCAACAATCTTTTTCAATATTTTGTTAAAGCACCTGTATGCCTTGCTTTGAGTAGAGTAACCTAGAAATATTCCTTCATCACTTCTTGCTTCAAACTTGCCTAGATCCTCATCTCTTTTGATATAACATTTACTACCAAAAACTCTGAAATATCTCACAGTAGGAGGATGACCAAACCATAGTTCATAAGGTGTCTTACCAGAATTGCCTTTGATCTGCATCCGGTTAAGAGTGTAGACAACAGTACTCACAGCTTCTCTCTAATAAACTTGAGGAATATTTGTTTCCATCATCATGGTCCTGGTAGCTTCTTGAATGGTCTGATTCTTTCTTTCCACAACTCCATTTTGCTGAGGAGTCCTAAGAGCAGATAACTGTCTTTTTATTCCATGCTTTTCACAAAATGAATCAAACTCACTAGAGGTAAATTCT
Organism: Cunninghamia lanceolata; assembly: GCA_027924645.1. Taxonomy (NCBI): domain Eukaryota; kingdom Viridiplantae; phylum Streptophyta; class Pinopsida; order Cupressales; family Cupressaceae; genus Cunninghamia; species Cunninghamia lanceolata. The sequence continues at coordinate 5,951,319 of BSBN01000635.1, read as the reverse complement.
CCACCTCTATCAAATCTCAGACACTTTATATTCACACCAGTCTCATTTTCCACCATAACTTTGAACACCTTGAATTTGTCAAGAGCTTCTGATTTTTCTTTTAAGAAAGTTACCCACATCATCTGGGAGTAATCATCAATCAGTAACATGAAATATCTATCTCCTTGCACACTCCTGATTCTAGCAGGACCACACAGATCAGTATGCACAAGTTCCAACCGTCCACTTGAAATTTGTTCTTTACTTTTGAATGAAGTTTTTCTCTGCTTACCCAATTGACATTCTCTACACATGCTATCAGGTTTCACAAGTTTTGGAAGATCTCTCACAGGCTAAGTAGAACTTATCTTGACAATGTTATCAAAATTCACATGACACATTATCCTATGCCACAACCAAATTTGATCTGTCTGAGCAATCAAACAACTTTTTCCAGAACTACTTAAAAGAAAGATGTTACCTCTAGTTTGAGTACCAGATGTAATTTTAGTTCCAGAGCTTTCCAAGATTCTATATTTTCCATCCTTGAATTGGAGATCATAACCCTTGTCAACCAATTGTCCAACACTGAGAAGATTATGCTTCAGTCCTTCCACATACAAAACATCATTAGTGTTATTCTTACCATCAAAAGAGATGGATCCTCTGCCACAGATTCTACCATTTGAGTTGTCTCCAAATTTCACAATTCCACCTTCATATTTTTCAAAGCTTACAAACTTACTTTTATCACCAGTCATATGATGAGAACATCCACTATCAATCACCCATTCATCCTTTTCAACAACCCAAGTAGCCAAGGCACTTTCCACATTTGTACAACTAGGAGATTCAATAGACACCAAACCTTCTTCTTTGATAGCAATGAACACCCAATCACCTTTAGTGGAATCTCCATGATCAGATTCATCATTTGTGACTCCTTCTTCTCCAACTTCTTAGACATAGTAGCATTTCTTCTGACCTTTATATCTGTTAGGGTTTGGTTTTGAAACCCTCTTCGAACATCTTGAGGCAAAATGACCAATCTTATTACAAGAAGAACATTTGAATGACAACTTTCCTTCATACTTATTGGATCCTCTTGAAATTCTTTTGGCAATAAGAGCTTCAAGTTTAGCAGACTCAATTTCATCATGTTCAAGATCCTTCCTTGCCTTAGCAAATCTATTTGATCTTCATGAAGAGCTTTCATCGGGATCATATCTTTGTTTTCCATATACACTGGCCTTAAATGCAGATTTAGACTTAGGAAGAGAATCACCAAACTCACTCATTTAAAATGCTGAGAGCTTACCAACTAACTGATCCCTTGTAACAGTTGTCACTATCCTAATTTCTTCAATGACAACAACTTTATGCTTGTATGCTGCAGGTAAGGATCTGACACTTTGGCAATAATCTCTAGTTCTTCCAATACTCCACCAACATTTCTGATACCGGTCACAAGTTCATTCACTTTCTGCATGTAGGAAGTAATGTTTTCATCTTCACTCATTACCAACCTTTCATATTTACCTTTCAGGCTCTATAGCTTAGCACATTTGACATATTTTTCACCTTCATACAAATTTTCCAACTTTTTCTAGATTTCATGGGTAGTGTTAGTACTCATTTATGTTTGGGGTTTTAAGTCCATACATTTGTAAATTTTCCCATTCAAACCTTGAAATTTCTGAGTCTTGGGGTCTTGCATTGTCTTTTCTATTCTGATGAGGACCTTCTGTGGTGAGTCCCTGGTTATTAGGCTAGCCCCCATGTAATATTTTTCTGCCTTTTCCCATCGCACATGAGAAAATGTTAAGTTTTTGTATATGCAAGTGCACATGTATGTTGGGTTGCTTGCAAAATCTCAATCGGTTTCCAAAAATGCAAAAAAATTTGAGTTATATGCATTTTTTGTGCATATCAGGTCGTATATACAAAAGGGAAATCTATCACAGATTCCCCAGGAATATTATGTGGTTGTATGCATTTCCTAATGCATATCGGGTTCAAAAGGATGCATGTACATTGGGGGAATCTTTCGCAAGATTCCAGGAATATGCCACTGTTGTATATTGGGTTTGCTTGTATGTGTTTTGTTGTACATCCTAGTATACATCGGCTGCATGCATTTGAAAGATACAAGGAAAAATATGCAATGGTGGAATATACATTGAAGATTCCTTGAAGATGCCACTGTTGTATCAAGCAAGTGGGATGTATGTTTGTTTTGTTTTGTTGTATGTTCGACATACAACACCAAGTATACATTGCGGATTTCAAAAGGAGTTCAAAATAGGGTTAAAGGTAGGTCGGGTCCGCAAGTATATGCAGGAGGGAATGAATGTATGTCTGACACACATTGGGTTTATACAAAGGCAGAAGATGCAATTGGTGGGGCCCGTCGTAGTTTATACAAATAGGTTTGTACATGTTCAATATACAAGGGAAGAATGTATATGGAATATTCTGAAAAGATTCCCTGCTTGTATGTTTGTGTTTATATATTCAACATACAAACAAAATATACATTCGAAAATGCAAAGGATAAAGTGCAAGCTGGACCCGATAGCTTTTCAATTTTGTTCTATAGGTCCCAGAGGTCCGCAGCTTGCATATATGTATGCTTGTATGTCACGGATATACAATGAAGAAATATGCATTCTGGACCCGAAGGAGAAGTCAGATGCGACGGATAAATTTTTGAGATCTGCCTTGTATGTATGAGGCATCTGTATATGCAATTATACATTGTTGCAAGTATGAGGTTAACTAGTGTTGTCATTGATGTCAACATACTCATATTGCATTGTTAAGAAGGATTGGATGAGCTGTGTGCTGAGGATATTGAGAAAACTAGTCTCAATCAGGAACAGTGAAGAACAGTGATAAGAAGAAGGCAAAAGTACTCAATGGGTTGAGAATAAGAGGATGCAGATTAAAGGGTTTGTAGATATGAGTCTTGAGATGTTCCAGTTAAGATTTCAGAGGTCCGCATAAAGATCTGAAGAAGTTATGGTTGTTTGGGTAGAACCAGTTCCGGCAGGCGTTTAGTGGTGACAGAGTGTCACAGATTGGTCCGGTAAGTTCTAAAATTACATTCTCTCATTCTGCGGATTGGAGGAAGTGTTGAAGAAGTTAGTGTGAAGTGACAACTTGATTTGTGCATTGTTTGGACGTCCGGAAGAACCTTTTGCATTATGACAGTGATGACAGACTGTGTTCTTGAAGTTCCGGATGAAGGAGAGAAGGATTCCAGTAAGCAGATGAAGTGTGGATGTTCTTGGTGATTCAGGAGAGCTTGTGGTGATCTGTGGATCATGTCCAGTTCATGTTGGTGGTCTGCATTGAAGTTAGAGTTTGTATTTGAAGAATAACCACAGATGTTGGTGTTCTTCTTAAGACTGGCCAACCGGATGTATTACACGTCTTGCGAATGATCTTGTGGATGTTTGCCGACTTAGATGATTGTTCCTAAGTCGATGCCTTGTATAAATAAGGGTTTGTGAATTCATTTTGAAGTGCGTCTTGTGGTGATGAGTGTGACATAGTGAAGAGAAGTGCGAAAGGCAGAGCAGGAGTTTTTGGGCTTAAATGGAACTGATCCAGGCATGGTAAAGATGTCAATCTCTAGTTCAAGTTTGTGATTCTTATCACTTTGTAGACAGTGTGTCTCTTGTAGGCAGTGTGCCTCTTTGTGAGTAGTGTGCTCAGGCAGTGAGCCCTAATTGGCATGTGCCATCCATTTTTCTTATTCTTCTAACAGAGAATAATCCTTGGGTTAATCACCCCATTGTTTTTCCCTTAATGGGGTTTTCCACGTCAAAATCTTGGTGTTTCACGTGTTGATGTGTATCTGCTCTGGTGTTTATGTCTTATACTTCCATGAATGATTAGTTGCTATGCTATTAATTAACAAAGTGGATTTAAGTGTTTGAATTGAAAGTGAATTAAGGATAACTGATTCACCCCCCCTCTCAGTTATCAACAATTGGTATCAGAGCCAAGTTCCTCTAAAAAGAGCTTAACTGCTTGAGGAGATCTAGGATGTCATCATACAAGGAGAGTCTGAAGTTTGACGGAACCAACTTCACTCTTTGGAAAGGCTGCATGAAATGTCACTTGGAGTGTATGGGAAAAGCATTCCTGTCCATGGTCACAAAACCATATGTACCTCCATAGGGTGGTCTGACAACTCTAAATGAAATTATAGATGCTAAAAACAATCTGCAGACCAAAGAAGCTCTTCTAAGCGCATTAACTAACTCAGAGCTCTCAAATGTTATTGACCTACCAACTGCCTATGAAATCTGGATTAAACTGGAACTTCTGCATGAAGGAGATGAGTTTGTTAAGAGTGCAAGGTTGCAGAGTCTCAAAGGGAAATTTGAAAGATTGAAGATGAGAGATGATGAAAATATCACTACCTTTATGCCAAGAGTAAATGATCCGGTATGTGGAATTAGGAATGCTGGTGGAGTTTTGGATGAAAATGAGATTGTTTGCAAAATTCTCAGATCCCTTCCTGCTGCCTACAAAATCAAGGTTGCTGCCATTGATGAATTCAGAGTCCATACAACTGTCACAAGAGAGCAATTGGCTGGCAAACTGGCTGCATTTGAAATGACCAAGTTTGGAGATGATCCCCCTAAGACTGAATCTACATTCAAAGCCAGTGCCTATGTGAAAGGCAAACAAAGATTTGATCCAGGAGAAAACTCTTCAAGGAAGCTGTCTTGGTATGATCAAGCAAGAAAAGACATGGAAGAGGAAGAAGCAAAAATAGCTCAACTTGAAGCCCTCCTTGCAAGAAGACTACCAAGAGGATCCAGTAAGTATGAAGGAAAATTACCTTTTAAATGCTTCAACTGCAATAAGATTGGTCACTTTGCATCAAGATTTCCGGAAAGATCTACAAGGTCAAGCTCTAACAGACAAAGGTTCCAAAAGAATTGTTATTATGTTCATGAAGAAGCTGATAATGAAGGAGTAACAAATGATGAATCAGAGATAGGAGACAAATCCAGAAATGAATGGGTGTTTATTGCCATCAAGGAAGAAGATCCAATATCTATCAATCGTAAGGTGGTAGAAAGAGCTTTGGCTGCCCAAGTTGAAGAAAAGGATGATTGGGTTATTGACAGTGGATGCTCTCACCATATGACAGGTGACAAGAACAAGTTCTTAGATTTGGAAAGGTATGAAGGAGGAATGGTAAAGTTTGGTGACAATTCTGCTGGTAGAATCAGAGGTAGAGGAACTATTTCTTTTGATGGAAAGAGAAAAACTAGTAATGTACTGTATGTTGAAGGATTGAAGCACAACCTTCTCAGTGTTGGATAGTTGGTAGACAAAGGTTATGATCTCTAGTTCAAAAATGGAAGATGCAGGATCTTTGAAAGCTCCGAAACTGAGATTGCATCCGGTACTCAAACAAAAGGTAATATCTTCCATCTAGTTGGTTCTAATAAAAGTTGTCTATTTGTTCAAATTGATCAGAGTTGGTTATGGCATAGAAGGATGTGTCATGTAAATTTTGATAACATCATCAAGATAAGTAATACTCAGGATGTAAGAGATCTTCCAAAGTTGGTAAAACCTACAAATAGTTTGTGCAAAGAATGTCAGCTAGGTAAACAGAGCAGAATCTCATTCAAAAGCAAGGATCAGTCCTCTACCGGACTATTGGAATTAGTTCATACTGATCTATGTGGTTCGACAAGAATCAAGAGTATGCAAGGTGATAGATATTTCATGTTACTGATTGATGACCATTCCTGGATGATGTGGGTTACCTTTCTAAGAGAGAAATCAGAAGCCTTTGAGAAGTTCAAAATCTTCAAGGCTATGGTAGAGAATCAAACCGGATTGAAACTGAAATGTCTGAGGTCTGATAGAGGTGGTGAATTCACAACCGGTGAATTCATAGACTTTTGTGAGAAGCATGGTATAAAGAGATAGCTATCTGCTCCTAGGACTCCACAGTAAAATGGAGTAGTTGAGAGAAAGAATCGGACCATCCAGGAAGCATCCAGGACAATGATGATGGAATGCAATGTTCCCCAGATGTTTTGGAAGGAAGCTATCAGTACTGTAGTCTACACTCTCAATCGAGTTCAAATCAGAAACAATACCGGTAAGACTCCTTATGAACTTTGGTTTGGCATCACTCCTACTGTGAGATATTTCAGAGTATTTGGTAGCAAGTGTTACATTAAAAGAGATGAAGATCTTGGAAAGTTTGATGCTAGAAGTGATGAAAGAATTTTCTTGGGATACTCCACTCAAAGTAAAGCATACCGGTGTTACAATAAGAGACTGAGAAAGATGATAGAAAGTACAAATGTGAAGGTTGATGAAGGTATTGAGAAGCCCTCAAGATTTTATGAGTATGATGAAGATGATTAGAATGATGTTCTGGTTCAAGGAGCTCCATCCTCTTTTGAAGGTCAGATTCAGACTGATTCGGTAAATCAAGAAGAAGGGATAGGTCTGGATGAGCCTGATCAAGAAGCAGAAGTGCAAGAAACTCCCAAAGTTCCAAGGTATGTAATACTGAACCACTCTGATGATCAGATCATAGGTGACAAAAGCAAAGGTGTGCAAACTAGAAGAAATGTTGCTCAAAATTTAGATGAATGTTGTCTGATTTCAAAGATTGAACCTAAGACAATAAATGAAGCATGCAATGATGAAAATTGGACAAAAGAAATGGAGGAAGGGTTGATGCAAATTGAGAAAAATCACACTTGGGATCTTGTTTCTAGACCTAGTAACAAGAATGTGATTGGAACCAAATGTGTCTTCCAGAACAAACTAAATGAAGTTGGTGAAGTAATCAGAAATAAGGCCAGATTAGTCTGCAAAGGATACTCTCAAATAGAAGGGATTGATTTTGAGGAAACTTTTGCTCCTGTGGCAAGAATTGAAGTAGTCAGACTATTTCTTGCATTTGCTGCCTTCAAATATTTCAAAGTGTATCAGATGGATGTCAAATCTGCTTTCCTAAATGGTGACCTAGAAGAAGAGGTGTACATTGAACAACCGGATGGATTTCAGTTATCAGAGCATGGTGATATGGTCTACAAATTAAAGAAGGCACTGTATGGTCTAAAGCAAGCCCCAAGAGCATGGTATGAGAGGCTAGATAAACATCTTTTGAAGATTGGTTTCAACAAAGGTACTGCTGATAATAACCTATATTTTCAAATTAATCATGAAAACATCTTGATTGTTGAAGTATTTGTTGATGATATCATCTTTAGAGGAAGAGACAGTATGTGTAAAACCTTTACAAACCAAATGAAAAGTGAGTTTGAAATGTCAATGCTCGGTGAAATGAATTTCTTTTTGGGTTTGTAAATTACTCAGATAGAGAAAGGAATCTTTATCTCTCAAACCAAATATGTAAAAGAACTATTGAAGAAATTTGGAATGGAAGATTCAAAGCCAATGAACACTCCCATGGCTACCGGATGTAAGTTGAGCAAAGATGATGACTCTCCTAAGATAGATCAGACAAAGTATAGATCAATGATTGGTGGATTACTGTATCTCACTCAGACTAGACCAGATATAATGCAAGCTGTTGGTCTTGTGGCGAGATTCCAAGCTGATCCCAGAGAATCTCAAGTCATGGCAATCAAAAGAATTTTTAGGTACTTGAAAGGAACAGTTGAGTATGGCCTATGGTATCCCAGAGATCATGACTTTTCTCTTCACGCATATACAGATGCAGATTGGGTAGGAGATGTGGATGATAGGAAGAGTACAAGTGGAGGAGCATTCTTTTTGGGAAAAATGTTGGTTTCTTGGCTAAGCAAGAAACAAGAAGCAATATCCCTGTCTACAACAGAAGCAGAATACAGTGCAGCAGCAGGTAGTTGCACTCAACCTTTGTGGATGAAGCAAATGCTAAGAGATATTCAAGTAGAATATGAGGAGCCTATTACAATTTTCTGTGACAACTCAAGTGCAATAAATATTTCTAAGAATCCAGTGTTGCATTCTAAGACCAGACATATATCTATCAAATTTCACTTTTTGAGAGAACAAGTGAACAAAGGTGAAGTCAGATTGGAGTATGTGCCCTCCAAGGATCAGCTTGCAGATATTTTTACTAAACCTCTTCCCAAGGACTCTTTTGAGTATCTCAGGGAGAAGTTAGGAGTCATGGCCCCTCCGATGATGAACTAGGATGCACTGATGTGCATCAGTCCAGTGGATATCACAGTCATATCTTGTGATCTGGATTGATGATGGGGAGCTGCTACTAAGGGGGAGCAGCTGGTATGATTCTGATGAGTTAGAATTGCAAGTATGAGCCCTTTGCCATTGATGTCAAAGGGGGAGAGAAGACATGTGAAAAATAAGTGGTTGATGATCAAAGGGGGAGCAGTAAAGGAAGAGAAGACATGTGAAGAGTTGTTGCTGATAGGGGGAGCTGTGACAGAAAGGAGAAGTTCTTGTCTTGATGGTTTTTCACATCATATGTTGCCATCAATGACAAAGGGGGAGATTGTTGCAAGTATGAGGTTAACCAATGTTGTCATTGATGTCAACATACTCATATTGCATTGTTAAGAAGGTTTGGATGAGCTGTGTGCTGAGGATATTGAGAAAACTAGTCTCAATCAGGAACAGTGAAGAATAGTGATAAGAAGGCAAAAGTACTCAATGGGTTGAGAATTAGAGGATGCAGATTAAAGGGTTTGTAGATATGAGTCTTGAGATGTTCCAGTTAAGATTTCAGAGGTCTACATAAAGATCTGAAGAAGTTATGGCTGTTTGGGTAGAATCAGTTCCGGCAGGCGTTCAGTGGTGACAGAGTGTCACAGATTGGTTCGGTAAGTTCTGGAATTACATTCTCTCATTCTACAGATTGGAGGAAGTGTTGAAGAAGTCAGTGTGAAGTGACAACTTGATTTGTGCATTGTTTGGACATTCGGAAGAACCTTTTGCATTATGACAGTGATGACAGACTGTGTTCTTGAAGTTCCGGATGAAGGAGAGAAGGATTCCAGTAAGCAGATGAAGTGCGGATGTTCAGGGTGATTCAGGAGAGCTTGTGGTGATCTATGGATCGTGTCTAGTTCATGTTGGTGGTCCACATTGAAGTTAGAGTTTGTATTTGAAGAATAACCACAGATTTTGGTGTTCTTCTTAAGACTGGCCAACCGGATGTATTACATGTCTTGCGAATGATCTTGTGGATGTTTGCTGACTTAGATGATTGTTCCTAAGTCGATGCATTGTATAAATAAGGGTTTGTGAATTCATTTTGAAGTGTGTCTTGCGATGATGAGTGTGACATAGCGAAGAGAAGTGCAAAAGGTAGAGCAAGAGTTTTTGGGCTTAAATGGAACTAATCTAGGCATGGTAAAGATGTCAATCTCTAGTTCAAGTTTGTGATTCTTATCACTTTGTAGACAGTGTGTCTCTTGTAGGCAGTGTGCCTCTTTGTGAGTAGTGTGCTCGGGCAGTGAGCCCTAATTGGCATGTGCCATCCATTTTTCTTATTCTTCTAATAGAGAATAATCCTTGGGTTAATCACCCTATGGTTTTTCCCTTAACCAGGTTTTCCACGTCAAAATCTTGGTGTTTCATGTGTTGATGTGTATCTACTCTGGTGTTTATGTCTTATGCTTCCATGAATGATTAATTGCTATGCTATTGATTAACAAAGTGGATTTAAGTGTTTGAATTGAAAGCGAATTAAGGATAACTGATTCACCCCCCCTCTTAGTTATCAACATACATTAGGATATGCAAGCAAGAGGACATACAACCCGGATGTGATGGAGGAATAAAATGCAACAAATAATAATTTGAGGTCTGACTTGTATATAAAGTGCTTGTATATGCTTTTGCATGTGCAAGGTGATAGGTGCAAAATGGTGAAAGTGAAAAGTCAGTGGTAGGAGTATGTAGTGCCTACGTGGCACGATATTATAGGTGGGTGACTTTTCAGCATTTTTTGGAGCCGTTTGTTTCAGCGATGGAATCAAAATTGACGGCTATGTTTCATGTTCACAGCAGCGATAGTTTTTTGTATCTGTGGCTGCGTTTGAGTGGGAAACATTCTAGAGGATTGCTTCTGCTGCGTCCTCAAGGGGCTACGAGTAGATGAAGCATTGATGGTGGATTTGCAGAGGATGGATGATGGAAAGGATAGGTCAGCCACCCGATTGAAGATGAAAGTCCTTGAGCGGCGATGCAGATCTTGATTCCACTTGCTCATTCCTCTTTGTCTCTCCGTAGCATTGAATATTTCTGAGCGCCATTCCTCATGCATTGAATCTGGTGGATTTTTGATTTGCCTTGTAATTAATTTTTGTTGGGTTCACAGTCTTGGTATAAAGGCCAAATTGTGTTACTCATTGGGTGGTTGAAAATTGGACAATATTTGGGTGTTGTGATAAGATACAACTTTGTTGGTGGCCCTGTTTTGGATGTTTTTGTGAGTTTATGAATCTCATGTTGTATGTTTAATGCATAAATCTACTGGTTTCATGTTGATTTAAATGAGTAATGCTTCATTGCATGTGTTCTATTACTTGTCTCCAAATTGAATGTTTTCTTCTTTTGAATCTAAACAGCTAAGGGGTGTCTAAGATTCTTGAATATGGATTTGCCATATTGAATGCTTGGTCTTTTACTTCTACTCAAGGAGTAGATTAAATGTTTTAGGTTAAGTGTTAAGAAGAATATATTGCAATGAGGATCTTCTAAGAAGAGGTAACCGAACACTCAATTTTGGGAAGTATCTGTAAGGTAGATATTAAACAATCCCCTTGAAACCTAGTCATTAATATAAGTTTATGTGTACATTCACATGTGTATGTCTATTGACTCCGAGCCCTAAAATAGGCATCGATCCAGTCTTGTATTGAGGTCAAAACCAAGGTCCTAGTTTTGCATCCAAATATAAATCAAACTCAAACTTTAAATACAAACCTTTAGGATATTAGGAGTAGTTTTAGGACCAAAATGCTCTGTCTACAACTAAATATAGGCCCAAAGCTAGCCCCTTTGCACTTATCTTGTAGTTTTGGTCTGCATAAGAGAGGATTTATCTTCTTTGTGTCAACATCCCAGCTAGTACATAGATATATTTCATAGATGTTGAATAGGGAATACCCCCCTTGGTTCTACAGAGCCTAAAGAAGAAGAGATATTTATAGAGTCTATCTCCTATACTATTGGCCCCTGGCCCGAGAATCTTGTTGATCAATGATGGCTATTTTGTAGGGATTACTAGGAATAAGCATCCAATCTGGGAAAATAACCAATAGGTAGTTTTCAAATCTAGGACATTTGCTAATTCTGTATCAGTCAGGGCACTCAATAATGCTTCTTTGGCTTGAATATTGCATTCAGCTTCCCTGAGTTTATCTAGAGTAGTAGGGCCATTCTTTGGAATCTTATACTCATTCTTTGTTATTGTCCAAAAGTCATTACCAATACATTCCAAATGACATTGCATGCATTCTACCTTCCAAAGGGAGTAATTTGTTCCATCAAATCTTGGACTTTCCTTCTTATAAGTCGACATCTTGGATCTCCTCAAGAAATCAAGCTTCTTTTAGAGGAACTAGCTCTGATACCAATTGTTGGAATTAGGATAGATAAGTGAGAGGGGGGGTGAATCAGTTGTCCCACAATATTAACTTTATCTTCCTTTTAATCTTCTTTCACAACTTATAAATAGATTAATGATGCAAACATTAAAGCATGAACAATAACACATGAGTAGAAACACAATTAACACACTTGACACCAAGATTTTTGACATGGAAACCTGGTTAAGGGAAAAACCATGGTGGGGGTTAACCCACTAGATTCATACCCTGTTAAAAGTACTTAAAAAAGGGAAGGCACTTGCCTTCGAGCTCACTGGCCAGAGCTCATTGCTCAAAGAGATGCTCATTGCCTATAGAATTTATGTTTAATACATGAAGAATTAACTGAGAAATAACATCTTCTTCATGCTTGGTTCTGTCTCATTGAGTGCTCATAAAACTTCTACTCTTCTCCCAAATGCTTCTTTACTATCACTTCATCCTTTACTATTCTTGCTCCTCTTCTCCTCCTCCTCTCTACTCTGTCTCTAATCCTTTCTTGGGATTTAATTATTTCGCACAAGGATGATTTTTAACAACTCAACTATATGCCTTTATATGCTTCATCAACCTTGGAATAAACATCAAGGTCAGCACTACAAGCATTTGACTTAATACAAGTCACTAAGCTATCGACCAAACATAACTGGGACTCAAATCTTCCTTGATCAACATGCCACGCTCCATCAAAATTGCTCTTAGATCATCCACAACACTCTTGAATCATCTGGTCGGCCAAGACTGGGAAGAACAACAACACTAAGAAGGAAATCTTCACTAACAAGCTCAAACTTCAATGCGGATCTCCAACATAGCGGTCACACGATCCAGAGACCTCCACAAGCACATTGAATTCAACAAAAACATCCGCGCTCCTCTAAATAATCAAAATCACTTGCATCTTCATCCAGAACCTCAAGGACAATGTCTGTCATGACTGTCATACAAGAAAGATTACTTGTGGACCTCCAAACCACTAACCACTTGAGTTGATAATACACACTGACTTCCCAAACATGCCTCTAGATCCATAGATCATAATCTTCTGAACATAGAAAAATTTAGTTCTACCTAGATGGCCATAGCTTCTTCAAATCATCATGCGGACCTGTCAAATCTTGACTAGAGCTACTTCAGACAATCCTCTACATAGCCATATTGTCCGCATAGATTGAGCTTCATTAATTTTCTCAATATTCTCAACATTCCAGTCTTCTAACAGAATAGGATACAGTTGACACCAATGGCAACAGGAATATGTTGACATCAATGACAACACCAATTAAGCACATTTTTGCAACATCACTTACAGTAAATTCCTTTGATTTGATGTACTTGTCATGCCATTTTATCCTTTGTTTCTGTATGACTTTTGTATGATGAATGGCCTCCAATCTAATTTCATCCAAGGCATTGAAATGTTGTAGCCTTTCCTGTTGTGCAGTGGTCAAATCCATTCCTAGGTCCATTGTTGTCCATAGGGTTTTGTGTTCAAACTCAATAGGCAAGACTGTTGTCTTGCCATAGACTAGCTCATAAGGTATAAACCTTGTAGTCATCTTCCAAGTTATTCTATATGCCCAAATAGCTTGAGGGAGCCTAGAAACCCAATCTCTTCTGTGAAGCTGCATTGTCTTGGTCAAGATGTTCTCAATTTCTCTATTAGTGACTTCCACCTAACCATTAGCCTGAGGATGGTATGGAGTGGATTTCTTATGCCTGATCTGATATTCATCAACCAATTTGGTGATATAATCAGATGTAAACTGTGGTCCCTGGTTAGTTACTATTTCTCTTGGAACACCATACTTAGTGAAGATGTCTTCATACAAGAATTTGACCACATTTCCATCTCTAGAAAACTGTAATGCCTTCACTTCAACCCATTTAGTTAAGTAGTCTGTACACACCAGGATATACTCTTTTTTGTTTGATGTAGAAGATATAGGACCTACAAAATCCAAACCCCACTTGTCAAAAGGAGCCAATGAGATTTGTTGCTGCAAAGGCATCTCATCACTTCTAGTAGGCCTCCCCATTCTCTGGCATCTATCACAGCTCCTAGTGTACTTGTCAGCATCTTTATGAAGCGTTGGCCAGTAATATCCTGTTGTTAGGATATTGAAGGTTGTCTTCTTAGCTGCAAAATGTCCTCCACAAGGCTCATCATGACAAGCCTTCATTATATCAAATACTTCATCCTCCCTAATACATCTGTGCATAATATTGTTTGGTCCAGTGCAAAATAGAAATCCAAAAATCCAGGAGTAAGAGAAACATTTATGAACTAGCTGCCTCTTCTCCCTTGGGGAGAAGTATCCTATAATCTACCCTGTAACCAAATAATTGGCGATATCTACATACCATGGAGTGTGTATAGTGAGAGGAAACAGATGCTCATCAGGAAAAGAATCATCAACCACTCCATCTGAAGACTGTGTAGGTAGTCTAGACAGAAAATCAGCAACAACATTGGCCTTACCTGGTTTGTCAACAATTGTAATATCAAACTCTTGTAACAACAATAACCACCTTACAAGTTTGTCACCTACTATAGGTTTATTCATCAAGTATCTGATGACTGCATGATTTGTATGGATGAAACCTTGTAACTAGTTATGTAGTGCCTGAATTTATTAATTGCATAAACAACTGCTAACATCTCTTTCTTTGTCACAGTATAGTTTAACTCATCTCCTTGCAAAATCTTACTGACATAGTATATGGCATACTCCTTGTTTCCTTCTTGTTGACCCATGACTACTCTAATAGAAAAATCAGATGCATCTATATGGATGTGAAAAGGTAGTGACCAATTCAGACCTCTAAGGATAGGGGCTTGTGTCAAGGATTGTTTTAGCTTTTCAAAAGAGATATGACAATCTAATGCCCATTCAAATTCATTGTCCTTGGTCAGTAAGGTGAACAGAGGGGCAACAATCTTGCTAAAATCTTGAATGAACCTCATGTAATATCTTGCATGGCCTAGGAAGCTCCTTACATCTTTCTATTTTTGAGGAATAGGTAGGGTAGATATAATCTCAATCTTCTCTGGGTCAACTTGAATGCCTACACTTGAGATAAAATGTCCCAAGACTATTCCCTATGTCATCATCAAAAAACACTTTTCATTACTCAAAGAGAGGTTATGCTCTGTACACCTCTTCAATACCTTCTCCAAGTTATGTAAGGCTTCATCATATGTGTCACCATATGTGGTGAAGTCACCCATATAAATCTTCATACTGTCATGGGAAAAATTAGAGAAAATGCTTAAGACTGCTCTTTGAAATGTAGCTGGAGCATTGCACAAGCCAAAGGGTAAGACATAGTATGCATATGTCCCCCAAGGGCAAGTAAACATGGTCTTATCCTAATCTTCTAGAACAATCTTAATCTAGTTATAACCACTAAAACCATCAAGAAAGGAAAAATATTTCTTGCCTGCTAAAGAGTCAAGAACTTGGTCAATAAAAGGCAATGGAAAGTGATCCTTCCTGGTAGTAGTATTCAATTCTCTGTAATCAACATAGACCCTCCATTTGCCACCTTTCTTGGGGACTATAACCAATGGTGAAACCCATTCACTATCTGAAATGGGGTATATAAAGCCTGCGTCCAAAAGCTTCTAAAGCTCATCTTTAACAATTTCTCTGAGGGCTGGATTCATGCGCCTCTACTGCTGCCTAATTGGTCTGTATCCATCATCTATGTATATCTTGTGCATGCAAAGGATAGGATCAATGCCTTTCATATCATTGTAATCCCAAGCAAATGTTGTTGAGTGTGTATGTAATATTGCATGTAGGGATTGCTGTTGTTCATCAGTCAGTGTATTGTTAATGTTCAACATCTTACCTAGCTTGACTTCTGCTTGTTTGGACAATTATTGAACGAAAGACAAATCAAGGCTAGGTAATATAGGTAGGTATTGCTAAGGTAACACCGCATGGAAGATTTGGGAGACTTCTTCTGATGAACTGCTAGGTATTATGCTACTCAAAGGGTCTTGTAAGCAAGATAGGCAGTCTTGTTGCTATAGATGTCTCCCACAATTGTTTTGTATAACATGAGCAATTAATTCATCTTCATCTAGAATAGTCAATAAAGGGCTACGTTCTATAGTCATCAGGGTTTACAGGGAATAGGCGTCCTCATCCTCCTGGCTAGGCCAAATGGTCTGCTCAAGCTCATGGTATGGCTGGGCTGGTGGATATAAAACCAACTGCTTGGTCACTGTCCCATTAGATATGATCATGTTGCCAGACCTACGACCTATAAATGCATCAGCAGTGGCAAGCCATGGTCTACCTAGTATAAGAGGATATCTAGCAAGATTAACCTTAGGCTGTAAAACAGGGTATTCCCAAGAATCTAATGCAATGACCAAATCTTCTATGACCCCTTCAGGTTTGACTCTAGACCTATCAGCGAATTGCAAGACTGTCTGAGTAGGCCTAAGGTTGTTTAATTGGAGTGTTTGTATTGTTTCCTTGGTCATGACATTAATTGTAGCTCTTAGATCTATCAAGGTGCTTTTAATCAGAGTCCCATTGATCTTTACATCCACCACTAGGCTACCTAGATCTATGTATTTGGGAACAGTTATATTACCCAACATGATGTTAGTAAGATTACCTAAAACATGTACTATCTAAGGATCTATTCTCTTCCTTCTTGGCTTCTTTATGCAAAGATCCCTAATAGTTTTGGTATAGATAGGAATATCCTTGATGGCTTGGATTAAGGGAATCTTGATTCTTATGTCTTTTAGATAGTTTAGAAGGACAATATCAGCTTGGGATGTTTGCTTTTGCATGGCCAAGCGCTCAGGGAAAGGAGGAGACTTTTGTTGCATAGTAGTTTGGGCATCTTGGGTTGATTCAGGTTCCAAGGGTTGCTTATCTGAGGCTTCTTCAGTGGGTTCTTCATCTTCAAGCTTGGTAATTTGGGGAGATGAAGGTCCTGCAAGTTTCTTCCTTGATCTAAGATGAACATTACTCACATCCACCCCATAGGTGGGATATTGCATTACCTCGTTAGTATAAGCCTGCTGGACAGGCTTGTTATTAGTGTTAGGTACAGGTTGGGCAGAGATTTGGGTAGGTCTAGGAGGTGTATTTTGAGGTGGTGGCATTATGGCTAGCTATTGTGGCTGAGATGGAATCATATGTTGCTGAAATTGTGCATTTTACTGCCATTGTTGGCCCTTGTTCCACTAAGGCTGCCATTGTTGCTGCTAAGGAGGTCACTGAGGGTTATAGTTTGGACCTTGGAAATTTTTCTATGGCCATGAGTTAGGTTGTTGTTGGTTTCAACTAGCTTGTGGAGTAGGCCATTGGGAGTTTTGCCATGCATTTGTGTTACCAGGCCATTGTTGAGTATTCTAAGCAAAGAAGTCTTGATTTGTACTAGGAAAGGGAGAATTAAAACTAAGTGGATCAGAGGGCATACCTTGCCTTTGCTGCCAAGGTCTCTTTTGAGCAATGAAGAACAATTGCCCATCTTCTCCTTCAAATTGCTGCAACTCAGGTCTCTCAATCTTTTCTTGCTATATGTTGGCCACCCTTTTGCATTTACAACTGGCCTTCCTCTATCTACAACTGGGGCAATACTCAGTGATCATTGCATCTGCCTCCTCTTGTTTCTTCTTGATATGGAGAGTGTCCAGCTATGTAGCCATATGGCTAATAATGTCCTCCTTCATGTTGGTCATTAGGTTACTAATCTCCACCCTTGAAACTCCATTAGTTGCCTTGTCTGTGATAGCTGCTCTTTCTCCCCTTGGCTTTCTAGAGAATGTTCTAGAATAATTTATGTAGGCTATACAGATATCATCAAAGAGAAGTTGAGATATATCCCCTGTTCCAATGAGGTTGAGGGTATCCATGCAGTCATCATTAACTCCTCGCAGAAAGACCAGCTTCAGTGATTCTTCAGACAATCTATTATGAGGGTTTTTCTTCAAGGCAAACTGGAATCTTTCCACATAGTCTTCTAGTAGTTCATCCTCTTTCTGTGACATCCTAAAAATGTCATCTCTTCTCCTATCATGTCCTTTGCAGTAGTCTTTATATTTTTCCAAGAACTTTGTCTTCATAGTATCCCAGTCTGGGATGACATCTTTCCCCAACCCCATAAACCACTGTAAAGCACCATCTTTGAGTGTGGTAGGGAATAGCTTGAGTATGTAAGGATTAGTGGTGTAGTCATAACTCCTACACAAGACATCAAACTCGAATAGGAAAGTGTCAGGATCTTTGGTCACCAAGCCATAGAAAATAGGCAATGCAGAAGGTGGTATATTTTTTAGAGTAGCAGTCCGTGCTTGGTCTGGGATAGGGAATTCAAATGTTGCTTGTCCTGGAGGATCCTCTACTACGGCTTCTACCATGGTTCTAAATGTCCCTTCTGTAGCTGTGGAGGAAGCTGATGGAGATGTAGGGGGTGTTGATGGAGATGTAAAAGGAAACTCTCCTTCAGCACTTCCTATTGTGTAGTTTTTGAAATTAGTTGTGCCCTCATTATTCTGAGAAGTTAAAGGGAGGAATCTACCTCGGTTATCTCTCTGCCTCCGCATACAGTAATTTGAGCTTTATGTTTCAGCGGTCCTGCACAGTGTTAGTAGAATGCCTGGTGTTTCTTGAAAAATGAACTTATTAAATCTAATACTGAAACCAAGATTTAACTATGAAGACATATAAAACTAATGAGACTATGAAGATAGCACCATCCCCAGAAATGGTGCCAAAAATGTAGAGGAAAACTAATGCGTTGTAGACTTAAACAAAATCCAGGGTTAAACCTAACTGAATAGTCCACTCTATCAATGCATTCCTACATTGAATTATCGACCAAAGAGCATAAGCTTATGATGATGCTCGCACTATATATGCCTTCAAGACTCATTTCTATCCTAAACTATCTCATACAAACTTAGTCTAGCTAACTTAATTGACTACAATTTATAGAAATGAAAGAACAACAAAAATAGTTAAAAACCTAGTTCCTACAGGTACCCCTAATATAAGCTGAAGATAGCTATATTCAATAGAGAATCACATAATTAACTTGAAATACACAGAATGAGAAAAGACTTAACACTAACCTTCGGAGGACTTCAATGATGTATTCTATTCATAAATCATGACTATCAGAAATAGCAATCACAATTTCTTACTTACTTCACAATGTAATATAAAAGATAACATGAAACAATCTAACTAGAAATGCATAAATAAATAAATGAATGCATGAAGCGAGAGTTAGTACCTTGAGTGGCTAGCTCAGGGAACTATCTCACTTCTTTTGGAAACTAAATCTACTTCAGATCTTCACACAATTTCATGACATACAGTTGAATTTAATTCATATCAAAGACATAATCTTCTTCAGATTTTATTCAAAATCAAAACATGTTTGGAATAACAAATAACTGTAAATTAGAGTAACAACTATGTAGATGGAAAGTAAAAATAACAGCTAACCAATCAACAAATTCATCCCCTAACTTATACAAAAGTGGGAGAGTTGTATGCAAACTTCTAACTAACTATGATCATCAATTCATCCCTGAATATCAGGATATAGTTTTGAGATCGACTTATTAATTATCTTGAACAAAGGAAATAGAGTCCTATTTGAATAGAAATCCCATGCAACGGCTCATGAATGAAAACACATAAGTGGCAGTTAGACTTCTAGAACAAGTCTTCTTCTTCCTTGCATTTATCCTTCCATGATGACCATGTTCATCTCCATTGATCTTTATTTCTGGCACTTGGTCTGCACTTTAATTTATTCCCCTATTCTGTACTTGGCTACAATTACTCCTTCTCGGATGCTATGTCTTTGGTGCACAAGGTTAATTATTCCAACATATATACACAAAATAACCTTTCATATTAAAATTATGAAATCTTATCTATATTACATGCATATCAATAATTTAAAACATCCACTTGAGAATATAATCACCATATTCCATTTATCAGCATAGGTTCAAAGTCTCTGGGAAGTATATGTGAAACAACATATAATAAAGGTAATGTTTGTAAGGTTCTTGCAGAATCATGTAAAAACTTCTTTAAAATATATAGAAACATTATAAAAGAAAGTCAATATTTCAACCCAACACGGATCAGGTGAAGATGTTGAAAGCTATTTCTAAGATTGGTAAGAGACCTAGAGTGGAAGTACTGAACTATACCAGAAATTTGAATCCCAAGGAATTGATTGATTGGATAAATGACTTGGAAGAATACTTTGAATATGAAGAAATTGAAGATTCGGAGAGAGTAAGATTTGCAAAAACTAATTTGAAAGGACATGCTATTATTTGGTGGAAAGAAGTTCAATTGGATAGAAATAGGAGAAGAAAAGAGAAGATCATAAAATGGGATAGGATGGTGACAAAGTTGAAGAATCAGTTCATACCTGCTAACTATGAGTTGAAATTGTTGAAGACATTGCAAGACCTAAGACAAAAGGAGAAATCTGTGAACGAGTACACTGAAGAATTTCATAAAATGATCATAAGGACTGGACATAGTGAAGCAAGCAAGGAGAAAGTGGCAAGATACATAAATGGATTGAGGATGAACATTCACGAAGAAATAAGTTTGGTGAGGATGACAACAGTAGAAGAAGCATATTAGTTTGCATTGAAAGTTGAAGACAAGTTGTTCATAAGAGGCATGAGAAAAGGTAGAGAGGTAGAGGAGGTAAATTTCAAAGAGGTAGAACATATTCTAGAGGAGAAAGACCTTGTGCAGAGCAAAACAAGGAAAGTAGCCCATAGAAGAAGGAAGATAGAGGTAACAATTCATACCGAAGAGATGATAGAAATTTCTACCACAACAGCAGAGGGAATCATAATTCTTACCGCAATGAAGGATACATGAGAGATGAAAGAGGGTTTGATAAAAGAGCATTTAGAGGAACTTGTTTCAAGTGTAGAGGTGAAGGACACAGAGCATTTGAATGTCATCAAGGAAGTACAAGCAAGAGGACAGAGAACAATGCAAGAGCAACTTATGCGGAGGAAGAACATGCTGGATCACCTAGTTCAGTTGGAAAACTAGAGAAAGGAGAATCATTAGTCATGAGGAGAGAATTATTTCAAGTAGAGACAACTGAGGAACCACCGCAAAGGAAAAGTTTGTTCCAGACAAGATGCAAATCAAGAGGTAAATGTTGTAAGGTTATCATTGATAGTGGTAGTACTGATAATTTGGTTTCAGAGGAGATGGTGACTAAGCTAAATCTGGAGAGATTGAAACACCCTAATCCCTACAAGATAACATGGATTCAAGATGAACACAAGGTACTGGTGAGTGAACAATGTTTGGTGAAATTTCATCTAGGATCTTATAATGATGAGGTATTGTATAATATTATGCCGATGGATGTATGCCATATATTGTTGGGGAGACCATGGAAGTATGATAGAAAGGCTATACATGATGGGTGAAAGAATACTTATACTATAATATCAAATGGGAAGAAACATATCTTGATACCTTTGGAAGATGAGTCTAAGAGTGAAGTATGTGGAAATGCTAGAATCTATTTGATTTATGGAAGGAAAATTCTGGATGGATTGAGACATGAGAATATGTGTTTTTCTTTGATTCCTAAGAAGTATGAGGGCCTAAGTGCAAAGAACACCACAATAGAAGAAGAAGAACCATCACCAGAGGAGATAACAAAATTGTTGATAGAGTACCAAGATATCATATTAGATAATGTGCCTGAAGGATTGCCACCAATCCAAAGTATCAGTCATCATATGGACCTTATACTTGGAGCTAGTTTGCCTAACAAAGTAGCACACTGGATGACACTAGCAAAGAATGCGGAGATGAATAGATAAATACAAGAGCTGTTGAGGAAAGGATTGATCAGAGAAAGTTTAAGCTCATGTGTGGTACCTGCAGTACTAGCACCGAAGAAAGATGGAGAATGGAGGATGTGTACAGACTCTAGAGCAGTCAACAAGATCACAGTTAAGTATAGATTTCCATTACCAAGGATGGATGACATCATGGACTATTTGAGTGGAGAAAAATATTTCACAAAGATAGACTTGAAGAGTGGATACCATCAGATCGGGATCAGAGGAGGAGATGAGTGGAAGACTGCATTTAAGACAAATGAGGGATTGTATGAGTGGTTAGTGATTCCTTTTGGATTGAACAATACACTGAGTACTTTCATGAGAATGATGAATGAGGGTTTGAAGAAATTCTTGGATAAGTTTGTTATTGTATACTTAGATGATATTTTGATTTTCAATAAGACAAAAGAAGAACATTTGTGGCATATTAGACAAGTATTGCAGAGGTTGAGAGAAGAGAAATTGTTGATAAACATCAAGAAATGTAGTTTCATGAAGGAAGAATTGGTATATTTGGGATTTGTGATTTCTATGGAAGGATTGAAGATGAACCTTGAGAAAGTTAGAGCAATTGTTGAGTGGCCAACACCTGTGAACATTGGAGAGGTAAGATCATTTCAAGGATTAGCAAGTTTCTATTGAAAGTTCATAAAAAATTTCAGTACAATATGCACACCAATGATATAGACAATGAGAGGTGATAGAAAGGATTTCAAGTGGACATCATGAGCATATAAGAGTTTTGAATTATCAATCAAAAAGTGACAGAGCAACCAATGTTAGCATTACCAAATTTTGACAAAGTATTTCAAGTTGATTATGATGCCAGTGGAAGTACAGTGTTAAGTTAAGAAGGAAGACCTGAAGCATATTTTAGTGAGAAGTTGAATACTACAAGGAGAATATATTTAGTTTATGATCATGAGTTCTATGCCATAATTGAAGCTTTGAAGAAGTGGAGACATTACTTGTTGCCTAATAAATTTATGTTGTACACTGATCATCAAGCTTTACAATATTTGAACAGTCAAGGAAAGTTGAATTAGAGACATATGAGATGGGTAGAGTTGATGCAAAGTTACAAATTTGTATTGAAGCATAGGAGTGGAAAGTCAAACAAAGTTGTAGATGCATTGAGTAGAAGAAGGAATTTGTTGACAAATATGAGGGTAGAAGTATTAGGGTTTGAAGAACTAAAGCATATATATGAAGAAGACTTTGATTTTGTAGAAGCATGGGAAGCATGAAAGGAACCTGTTGTGACAAATAGAAGTAAGTGGTTAGATTATTTCATTCAAGAGGATATGTTCAAAGGAAATCAGTTGTGTATACCTAGGATTTCAATGAGAGACAATTTGATCAAGGAGAAACATAGTGGTGGATTGGTAGGACATTTTGGGATTGATAAGACAATAGCTTTGGTAAGTGAACATTATTTTTGGCCTCAAATATATAAGGATGTAAGGAAGTTTGTTCAGAGTTGTAGAGTTTGTCAAGTTGCAAAAGGGAGTAGTCAAAATATTGGATTGTACAAATCTTTGATAGTACTAGAGAGACCTTGGGAAGATATAAGCATGAATTTCATATTGGAATTGTTGAGAACACAGAGGGGATTGTTGGCAAGAGACACTAAATGGATTCATGATTGTTGTCATTGATGGCAACAAAGTTCATCCCACACATCCACAGGACATGGTATGTCTATACCAGAAGTCAGAGTGAAGAATGTTGTGGTCTAGTAAACAAGAACAGAGCATGTGGCGAGGTCCAACAAACAGGTCTGGATCTCTCAGAGGAAGTATCTTGGTGAAGTGCAGATTTGGGAAAGTCAAGAGGACTACCTTGAGTGATAGATTCCAAGGATTTAGCCTCCGATGATAGATGAGGAAAAAGATATGAATACTTGAGTATCAGGTTCCTGATTGACAGTGTGGATAGAGGAAGAACTGACTGGCAGAACATCAGACTTTATTCCGGATGTGTTACTGATGATGGTAAATATTCTTAAAGCATAAGTTATGATTGGCCGACATGATTGATGACTTCTACAAGTATATCCTTGATCTGCATCACGGTTGTATGTTAGGGTAAAATTGCAAATCAGGGCAAATGAATAAACAGCAATGATAAAACCCTAGCAATGCACAATGAAGCACGAGACAACATGAAAATCAAAATAACAAGTGTAAATACAAACCGATCTCCATGCTATGCTTGATTTATCTCCATTGCTCTTCTCCACCTCGCATGAGCATGTAAGATTTTGAAGGATTATTGTTGGAGGAATGTTGGGTGCTCACTTCTGCAGCATAACATTAAGATAAAGATGATATGAGGATGATAGTTGAAGGATGCAAAGGTTCTAATGATATTTTGATAGAATAATGGTACTTGAAGCTCAATGCATGCTAATAGCTTATGAGGGGTTTGATTTATAGGAAAGGCTTGGTTAAAATGGACGGCTGAGATTAAAAAGCTAATTGATTGATGTGGATGGCTAGGATTGATTTGGTTATCCCACTCTTCAAGGGAGTTGTAGTCATTTGACAAGTGGAGGGAGGATAGGGCTCATGTGTGCTTGTGTACATAAAAAGTACTACATATAAAAGATATTAAATAAAAGGCTGTAGTACCACTTATCTTTTTTAAATGAAAGAGGCACACATGTCGGCTAAATGATAAGATAAATTAATTAAATAAATAAAATTTATTTAATTAATTGGATAGTGGGGAACTTAATTCAAATAAAATATTTGAATTAGTTGGGATATGAGTTGGATATTAATTAAATAAATAAAATTTATTTAATTAATTGGATAGTGGGATTAGGATATGATTGGGAAATTAATTAAATAAATAAAATTTATTTAATTAATTGGCTAATGGATAAATGGGATTAAGAGTGGGATTTAGGACAAAATGCTACATGATGTCTTAATAATGTTTTAACAAGGTGTTGCTAGACATGGACAAAGTTGGGACAAATTTGGGTGTCTACGTAAGCAAGGATTCAGTCGACAGATTAGAGTTTGTGGAAAATATTGACTATTCCGAATGCCGACTAGAAAGGTGATGAAATCACTTGTGCGCATATATATACAAGATGTATTTATTTGTAAGAGGCAACATGGTTTTTGGTGATGTGTGAATAAAAGCAATAGAGCCGAATAAAAGCAGAAAGGAAGGTCTAGTATGTGAAAGGAGAGTAGCATGAAAGAAGAGGAAAGATGAAATGCAGCAGATCAGTGTACAGAGCCTAACCGGAACTGAACTCCAGCATATGTTGATGCTCCTTATCAGTTCAAGTATTGTATCACAATCTTTATAAATTGTAGACAGTGTGTCTCTTGTAGGCAGTGTGCCTCTTGTGAGCAGTGTGCTCGGGCAGTGAGCCCTAATTGGCAAGTGCCATTTTGTAATCCTATTCTTGTAACAGAGAATACAATCTTGGGTTAATCACCCCATGGTTTTCTCCCTTAACAAGGTTTCCACGTCAAAAATATTGTGTCATGTGTATTTCCATTTCATGATTATGTTTGCTTGTTTGAATTGATGCTGTACTAATTATTAAGAAAGCTCATAAAGTTGAAATAATTAAGATAACTGATTCATCCCCCCTCTCAGTTATCAATAGGGATATGATTTTATATTTGTAGTAGTGGACAGATTTTCAAAGATGGCTCATTTCATTCCTTGTAAGAAGACAAATGATGTAGTGCATGTTGCTGACCTATTTTTCAAGGATATTGTGAGAATACATGGATTACCTAAGAGTATAGTTTCAGATAGGGATACAAGATTCATTGGGTATTTTTGGAGGACATTGTGGAAGAAGATGAAGACAGACCTAAAGTTCAATTCAACATTTCACCCACAGACAGATGGACAAATAGAAGTGGTAAATAGGAGTTTGGGTAACTTGTTGAGATGTTTAGTAGGAACCAATGTAGGAAATTGGGATCAAATTCTACCACAAGCAGAGTTTCCATAAAATAATTCAGTGAACAAAAGCATAGGGAAGACACCATTTGAGATTGTGACAATAGATAAACCTAGAGGAGTTGTAGAGCTAAGAGACATTAGTATGGAGAACAAGAGAAGTATAGAAGCAGAAGAATTTGTAGGATACATGGTGGTGCAGGAGCACCTGAGGGGTCATCAAACCCCCATAAGGCACATTTTGAAGTTTTTGTGTTCTAAGAGACCATTGTTGTTAATAAGGTCTTGAAAGACCATTTCTCATGTTTTTTAATAAGGACCATGTCCATTAATATCATGTTGAGGACATTATTTATGTTTTGAGATCATTAGGGTTATGGTGTGTCAAAGATTCAAAAGGTTACAAAACTATTTCAAAGTTATTAATGTAAAAAGAGTGCAAAACATGTTGTAATGTGGAAGTTGCAAAGGCCAACCAACCCAAAAGTGGTTATGGATGGTTATGGCCGTTCAATATCATTGTAATCTATTGAAATATGCTCTAAAACGTTGAGAAAAATAGGTTGGATGAATAAAAATCACGTTTTTTCCTCTTTTCCTTGTTTTTCTGTACTTTTTGACTGCAAATTTACTGTTTCCAGCGTTGGTACGGTTCTGTACGGATAGATACAAAGGCAAGACATATATGGTTGGAAAGAGGATTGAATAACCTTTCAAATGCATCTGGTTTGAGGTCCTAACTCCAATCCTAGAGGAAATTATCGCTATTTTTCTGAAACTGCCTGTTTATAGTCTGTTAAGGGTTTTGAGGGAGTAAAACATGGTATTTTAGCCATTCCACTTGCTGTCCAGACCTGTAACTCGGTGGAATGACTTGATTTATGATAGGTTAGATGTTCCAATGGTTTTGGGAGGCAGCAAAGATATGTCGTGTGAGTTTGTGGTGATGCCCTTGAGTTGTTGGTAGTATTTTTCATGTTGATAAGAGGAACCCAAGAGGGTATTTGACAAAATGTTAATTGCAAAGTTTGTTTGAGTGTTTTGTGAGTATGTGCAGGTGTATATAAAAGTGTTTGATGCAGTAGCTAAGGTGGTGGAGGCCCAGAATATAGACTTTCAATAAAACCCTAGGTTTTTGGCCTAAAAGTGAAGGTTTTTGAGTTTGCCAACCAAATGATCAAGTCACTTGAATTTGATTGTGGATTTGGACGTTTTGGGACCTATTGAAAGACTGTTTTTTGGTTTTGGGGTTTAACTTGACATTTTGAGAGTAGTTTCTTTGTAAATGTGGCCTAATAGGCCTAGTTCAAGATAGGTCCGTCATAAGATTTGAAGCCTTCTGTCCAAAACAACCTATATCCATCTTTTGATATGTTGACAAACAAGATAATGGGTGCCCAAAAGTGTCTTTTTTTTATTGATATCATGCTGCAAATGAAAACTACGGTCTGACAGATCCTAAAACAGGGCTACAAGGGTTTTAGGTGCCTAAAGAAGGAAGTACCAAAAAAGAGTTTGTTCTGCCTATGCCAATGGTTGGGATGGGTCCCATAGCATGTAAAATCAACCTTTCCATGATGGTTTCAAATATGCTAACTGCTGTTCCCACTTTTACAAGTTGATCCTTGAATTTGGGTTTTAGAGTGTGAAGAAAACCTTGTCAATTTGTGGAATCCTCCATCCATCCTAGTGCCTCTACATCATAGTGGTATCAGAGCAAGGGAGTAGATTCTTGAAGGTTGAGAGAAGAAAGTTTGGATAGTTGAAGGCAAGATGCCTCCAAAAGGTGGATCAGCAATTGCTAGGGAATTGAAGGCCCTTAGAGAGCAAGTTGCAGCATTGGAAGCCAGAGATAGGAGGAGGAGAGTTGATGAAGGTGAGAGTGAGTCAGAGGAAGATGGTGGCGAAGAAGTTCCACAAGAGGAAGAATTGGATCCAGAAGATGCAAGGATGGCAAAACTTCTTAAGGCAGTTAGAGTGAGTGACCACAAAGCCAAGGCAGATTTACCAATGTATGGAGGGAAATTAGATGGTGAAGAACTTATAGATTGGATTGGGGCTTTGGAAAACTACTTTGAGTGTGAAGAAGTGGAAGAAAATCAGAAGGTTAAGGTGGCCAAATCAAGATTGAAAGGTCATGCTTTGTTATGGTGGGATTGTGTGCAGGCTGATAGGTGGAAGAAAGACAAGCCAAAGATCACTTCTTGGAGCAAGATGGTGGAGAGGTTGAAGGCAAAGTTTCTGCCCAATGACTACTATGTCCAGTTGTACAAAAGGCTGCAAAATCTGAGACAAAAGGAGAAGGATGTGCAAGCATATACAGAAGAGTTTCATAAGTTGGATATCAGGACAGCACATGAGGAAGATGATGAAGAAAAGGTAGCACGGTATCTCAATGGGTTGAGGTACAATATCCAAGATGAACTCAGTCTCACAACACCAAGAACAGTTGAAGAATGCTACAAGCTGGCTATGAAGGCTGAAGAAAAGTTGCAAAGAAGGCAAGAGAGACAAGGAAGAGGTAGAGGAAATACCAATAGAGGAAGAGGAACAAGATCAATCCAAGAAGACCAAGGAGACACAAGCAAAGGTAAGGACCAAGTTTCTGATTTTAGAGGGGGATTTAGAGGCACAAGAGGTGGAGGTAGAGGTTCTAATGTTTTCACTGGGAGATGTTATCATTGTAATGAGATTGGTCATACAGCATACAAGTGTCCAATGAAACAAAGTTCTACATCCGGTGGTAGTGAAAGAAGGAATGAAAAGAGGATTCAATATGTGCAAGAAGAGGAGGTAGATGAAAGTATTAACTCTCCAATTGGGAGTGCAGCCCCAGTTCAAGATGGAGAGATATTGATGATGAGAAGAACACCATTGCAAGCATCCAAAAATCCATTGAATAGGAGAGCTCTTTTCAAAACCACATGTAAGTGCAAGGACAAGGTATGTAAGATTATAGTTGATTCAGGATCTACTACAAATATGGTTTCAAATGAAATGGTTAATAAGCTGAATTTACAAAGGATTCCTCATGAGTTGCCATATAGGGTGTCATGGTTGAGTGATGATCAAACTCTCTTGGTTAATGAACAAGCTATTGTTGAGTTTTCTATTGGAGGATATAGGGATAAGGTACTTTGTGATGTAGTACCCATGAATTGTTGTCATTTACTTCTTGGTAGACCCTGGCAATATGATAGGGAAGTGTGGTATAGTGGCAAGAATAATACATATACCATACATAGTCAAGGCAAGACATTTACTTTGTTGCCACTCCTTGAGGATGATGAGGATGCAGGTCTAATGAATACAGTGATCATGTGTGGGAAGAAAGAACCCATACTAGTTGACAGAAAGGTTCAAGGTGCTGTCATAAACAAGTTCAAACCAAAGTCTGATGTAAAAGATGAGTTAGTAATTGATTGGAAGGCTAACATTTTGATTGGAATGGTAGTGTGTCCTTTGGTGCAGGATAAGGTTGTTGTACAAGTTAAAAGTACAGGCACAATGGTGCACGGTGCTGATATAACCGTGGATGTAGTGGTCAATTTGCAAGAGCATGATATGCTACACAAGGAAGAACCCAAAGAGTCTGTAGTTGCAGCAGCGAGAGAGGCAAGTATATGGGCTTCTCATCACGATGAAAGTATTTGTACGTGCAGGAAGGAAGGATGGATGCCATTTCCAAGTCCAAGGATAGAAAACAAGTCCTATTCAGATGTGATCCCCAAAGTGCAGACCAACTTGCAAGATGACAATGTCATGATTCCAATTTGGCAGCCCATGTTGCAGTATTTGAGTCCATGGAGTAGACCTCAGGATGATCATGCTTTTGGCCAATGTTGTGGAGTTGATTTCAGTCCTTCCTCATGGGACATGAGTTCTTTTGTAGAGGGGGAGTATGGTGCAGGAGCACCTGAGGGGTCATCAAACCCCCATAAGGCACATTTTGAAGTTTTTGTGTTCTAAGAGACCATTGTTGTTAATAAGGTCTTGAAAGACCATTTCTCATGTTTTTTAATAAGGACCATGTCCATTAATATCATGTTGAGGACATTATTTATGTTTTGAGATCATTAGGGTTATGGTGTGTCAAAGATTCAAAAGGTTACAAAACTATTTCAAAGTTATTAATGTAAAAAGAGTGCAAAACATGTTGTAATGTGGAAGTTGCAAAGGCCAACCAACCCAAAAGTGGTTATGGATGGTTATGGCCGTTCAATATCATTGTAATCTATTGAAATATGCTCTAAAACGTTGAGAAAAATAGGTTGGATGAATAAAAATCACGTTTTTGCCTCTTTTCCTTGTTTTTCTGTACTTTTTGACTGCAAATTTACTGTTTCCAGCGTTGGTACGGTTCTGTACGGATAGATACAAAGGCAAGACATATATGGTTGGAAAGAGGATTGAATAACCTTTCAAATGCATCTAGTTTGAGGTCCTAACTCCAATCCTAGAGGAAATTATCGCTATTTTTCTAAAACTGCCTGTTTATAGTCTGTTAAGGGTTTTGAGGGAGTAAAACATGGTATTTTAGCCATTCCACTTGCTGTCCAGACCTGTAACTCGGTGGAATGAATTGATTTATGATAGGTTAGATGTTCCAATGGTTTTGGGAGGCAGCAAAGATATGTCGTGTGAGTTTGTGGTGATGCCCTTGAGTTGTTGGTAGTATTTTTCATGTTGATAAGAGGAACCCAAGAGGGTATTTGACAAAATGTTAATTGCAAAGTTTGTTTGAGTGTTTTGTGAGTATGTACAGGTGTATATGAAAGTGTTTGATGTAGTGGCTAAGGTGGTGGAGGCCCAGAATATAGACTTTCAATAAAACCCTAGGTTTTTGGCCTAAAAGTGAAGGTTTTTGAGTTTGCCAACCAAATGATCAAGTCACTTGAATTTGATTGTGGATTTGGACGTTTTGGGACCTATTGAAAGACTGTTTTTTGGTTTTGGGGTTTAACTTGACATTTTGAGAGTAGTTTCTTTGTAAATGTGGCCTAATAGGCCTAGTTCAAGATAGGTCCGTCATAGGATTTGAAGCCTTCTGTCCAAAACAACCTATATCCATCTTTTGATATGTTGACAAACAAGATAATGGGTGCCCAAAAGTGTCTTTTTTTTATTGATATCATGCCGCAAATGAAAACTACGGTCTGACAGATCCTAAAACAGGGCTACAAGGGTTTTAGGTGCCTAAAGAAGGAAGTACCAAAAAAGAGTTTGTTCTGCCTATGCCAATGGTTGGGATGGGTCCCATAGCATGTAAAATCAACCTTTCCATGATGGTTTCAAATATTCTAACTGCTGTTCCCACTTTTACAAGTTGATCCTTGAATTTGGGTTTTAGAGTGTGAAGAAAACCTTGTCAATTTGTGGAATCCTCCATCCATCCTAGTGCCTCTACATCACATGGAGACACTACATAATCAAGTCAAGAAGCATTTGGAGGAGATGAATAGTAAGTTTAAGGAGAAAGCAGATGAGAAGAGAAGACAAAGAAATTTTAGTTGGAGATGAAGTAATGGTATATCTAAGAAAAGAGAGATTTCTAGTAGGCACATACAACAAGCTGAAGATGAAGAAGTTTGGACCATGTAAGATTCTTAAGAAATTTGATTTAGGGAATGCATATGAAGTGGAGTTACCAGAGACATTTGGTATATCACCTATATTCAATATTACAGATCTATATCAGTATCAGGAGGGAGAGTCAAGTGAAAATATTAAGGATGGTTTGAAAAATTAGTTACCACAACAACAAACAGAGAAGATAGAAGATATCTTGGATAGAAGAGTTGGACGCAGTACCAGAGGCAAGCAGTACAAAGAATATTTGGTCAAGTGGAAGGGAAGATTGGAAGAAGATTCATCATGGATTTCTTAGGCTGAGGTAGACCGCCTTGGTTTTCCTCTAGCCCCAACAAAGTGAGGGACTCACTCTTTTTTAACAACCCTAGGTGTCTGATGCAGGAGCATCCCAGGTTGCAGAGCAATCTTGCATCAACCAAAAATATTTGCATTCTTTTCTTTTCTTTCATTCCAATTATTGTTTAGTAATTTACAGTTCAGAATTCTCTACCGCATTTTATCGCATCTTCATATCATAGCTCATGGACTAGGAATTATCTTGTATGCCATGTCAGCTACATCATACTTAGATTTTAGGAGATTTGGACTTGTCTACAGAAAGTTATTGCTATCAGAAGACCATTAGATTTCACAAAGCAGAGCATTCAGGCAATCAGTGGAGAGGGGAAGATTTGCAGAGCACTTTCATGACTTGTGGAGCCTAATGGAACATCATACATGGAACAAAAAGACTAGATAGACCTCTGTTGAGGTCCGCACCAAATTTTATCCATTTATAGAGCAATACCCTATGTTTTAGGTTGACCTATATGTTTCTACACGCTACATCATTCATGGGAGTTGTAACCTCTTGTGGCCAACGTGGAGGATTCTATGTGCTTGAAGATGATATATATAGGACGGGTGCAAAAAGATGGGGGATCAAAAAGTGGCCACAATTCTAAAAAAAATTAAAAAGACATAACGCGAGCGTGTTATAACGCACTCACGTT
Source organism: Cunninghamia lanceolata (assembly GCA_027924645.1). Classification (NCBI taxonomy): domain Eukaryota; kingdom Viridiplantae; phylum Streptophyta; class Pinopsida; order Cupressales; family Cupressaceae; genus Cunninghamia; species Cunninghamia lanceolata. The sequence continues at coordinate 5,919,292 of BSBN01000635.1, read as the reverse complement.
ATAGCTACCCTTTTAAAAAAAACAACATTTTTTCTCATTCTTTCATCTACGTTTTCTTGCAAACTTGTGGCCTGCAAACCCTTAAGAGCACACTTGCATTATTGGAGGCCAAATTCTTCACCAAATTATCTCTGATTCTTTTGTTATCATTGGGAATTGCACCCATATGCAAGGCTGGAAAAGCACTGCAATTCCATGTAACATGGGACTAATTTCAAGTTGTGGGTGCCCTATAATGAAATTAGACCTCCAGATTGTGGGCTGGTTCCCTTAAAATATTCTATTAGAATGTATGATTTTCTATTTTGGAAAAGGGTAATAATGAAACTATAAGGAAATGAAAACTATGAAAATTTGGTGATGCACCTAAAAATGGGTAAAAAATATGCAATTTGGTTCACAATACAACTCAAAAATCTGACTCACACAATCCAATCTTGGCATAAATATCACAAAAATGTTTCTATGGAAGGTTTGAAAATAGGCTTTCTATGAAGGAAATGGATTTTTCACAACACAAAAGGATTATTTTCATTAACACAACCTAAGACCTACAATAACACTACACTGCAAGAAAAAAGTGAGACAATAATTTTAAAGGTTTAATGGTTAAACATAGTAAAACTTCATCAAAGCACTTCAAACAATTAGCATTAAATAGAAAGGTAAGTATTTGATCCCAAAGAACAAAGGAAATATTGCAAAAAGAGACAAAAATGGAACCTGTAACCTGTTGATCTCTCTATAAAACTATAAAAATTGAGCTACAAAACCTTCTTCTCTCAAAGTGTATAAGAACAAAAAGGCAAGAACTAGCAAAAACAAGTTTTTGTTTTACAATATATAGGCTTTGCTCTCACAAGAGGCATGCAAAAAATATGAACTACAGCTAACTGCCTCTAAAAATAATCTCCCACGAGCAACTTCAAAAATCCTCAAAAATAGGGGCTCAATCTACCACAAATTGAGCAAAAATAGCTCCAATTTGGTCCTCTCCATATGCTTGAACAAAAAGTTGACCAAAAACCCTAAAAATACTCCCCAAATCATGCAAAAACCTCCTAGGTGGCCTAGATAACTCAACTAATCAATTTGCATGATTTTACTTTAGCAAAATTGATTGTGAGTAAATAATAAAGTAATTAGAATAATTAGTATTGGTTACAAGTTGTACTCATTTGACTTTACAATTTGTGAAAAATAATAAAGTAATTTGGAAAATATTACTTTATTATTTATTTACAATTAATAAATTTGTAAAATCATGCATGAAAATATAACTCCTTATCACTCCAAATACATATGCCTAATTTGCATGATTTTAGCAAAAAATAGGACTTAGAGACAAATACCATCTCCTTATTATTCCTTGTGAGAAAAAACATCATCTTGCATGACAATATGCTCTAGGGGAAAAATACACCCTTATTTTCTCCAAATACTTATGAATAAGGCACTTTATACTACACTTATACCTCCATATTTGATTCAAAAGAAAACAAATATTCTTCTTTGCCTTGTAACTCCAATCATCATATGCAAAAAAAATAGCCCTCTGCCACATACACCCATCATGCAAATATAATTCTAATTCTCCTTCTAAGTCTTCTTCCTTCACTTGGGCTCATGAGATGAAACTGAGGCTTGATGAAAATGAGGGTTTCTTCAAAATGCATACAAACCCATCTTTCTGGTCACGGCTTGGATAGAACTTTCACTATATGCATCATTTGACTATATGTGGGAGAGCTATGGCTAGGGTTTCAAAACACCTTTTAACAATTTACATATATTTGAACTTTATTGTAATATTGTGGTATCTTCTTTTCTTCTAGGCATGAATATTTTCATTTCTGTACTCCTCTATCTTCCAATTCTGGTAAATGCTTTTTATCACTATATTGACCAGAAATGAAGAAAACTTGTATTTCTCTCAGCAATCATACTGTAGAAAATACATGGCATATAATGAATCTTTATTGTTTTACCTCATGTCTATGTATTCCTTCTTCTATAGCATGTTTAGTATGTTATTTATCTTCTTTTTTTTAACATGACATATACATGTCATCACTGTATCATTTAGACACATGATGTATGATCAATGAACACCTAACACAGAAATGTGAATGATAATACTTGACTATCACCAGTCAGGGCATTATGTCTTACTATCTTGATCACCTAGTTTGTTGTTTCTAGATTTCATTTATCCTTCTGTCAAAAGTAGTAATACTTGTACATCATTTTTTTGACTGTTGTGTAGATTAGATAATGCAAAATGAGAGAAAACACTAAATCAAATGCAATAACACAAGAGATTATACCTCACATACACAACCTAATCCCATCAAGGGAAAGAAGGAGCCTTTGCACCCAAAAGAAGCTCCTAAGACTAAGATGATCCCTAGACTATTGATCCAAATGTGAAATGCTCTTCAATTGTGCAACTCACTATTAACTCAAAGGTGATTTTGGCATGGTAACTTTGCATGAAAATGGATGATGAAAATGACTTGTGAGAGGTTGTATTTATAGACTTTTGGAGAGGATTTTGATCCAAGGGTGTGTTGATAACTGAGAGGGGGGGGTGAATTAGTTATCCTAATTATTTCCCTTATTGAACTTTTCTTTTAATTGATGTAGCATAAAATCAAACACAAAAACATTAACCATGAAGTAAGAAACACATGACACAGTATTTTTGACGTGGAAACCCTGTTAAGGGAGAAAACCACGGGGTGATTAACCCAAGAATTATTCTCTGTTAGAAGAATAGGAAATTACAAAAATGGCACTTGCCAATTAGGGCTCACTGCCCGAGCACACTGCTCACAAGAGGCCCACTGCCTACAAAAAGACACACTGTCTACAAAGTGATGAGAATCACAGTCTTGAACTGATTGGAAGCATCTGCATATGCTGGAGTTCAGTTCCGGTTAGGCTCAGTAAACTGATCTGCTGCACTTCATCTTTCCTCTGTTCTTTATTCTGCTATCTTTCACATACCGGATCCTTTTTGCTACCTCTGCTCTTTCTCTGGACTTATTCGCATATCTCTCTACACACACTCCACACTTCACAACTAAATCCATCCTCTATATATATCCGCACAAGTAATTTCATCACCTTTCTAGTCGGCATCCGGAACAGTCTAGTTTCTTATAAACTTTCATTCTGTCGGCTGAATCCTTCCTCACCAAGCAATGCGGATCAAGCATATACTTGTAGATATCATTAATCATGTCGGCCAAACATGATTCATGCCTTCACAACCTCTGTCATCAATAGTAACTCATCCGGAAAGCAGTCTGATACTCTGCCAGTCAGTTCTTCCTCTGTTTTCACTGTCTCTCAGGAATCCGGTACTCAACCATTCATATCTTTTTCCTTGTCCATCACCGGAGGCTAAATCCTTGGAATATACCACTCAAGGTAGTCCTCTTGACTTCCCCAAATCCGCACTACACCAAGACACTTCCACTGAGAGGTCCGGACCAATCTGTCGGACCTTGCCACATGCTCTGTTCTTCTTCACCGGACCACAACATTCTTTATTCTGACTTCCGGTAGAGACACATCATGACTTGCGGATATGTGGGATGACCTTTGTTGCCATCAATGACAACAACCATGAATCCATATAGTGTCTCTTGCCAACAATCTCCCCCTTTGGCATTGATGGCAACACTTAGTGAAAAATGACTAAGTGTTTTCACTATGCTCCCCCTTTGCTGATGCTCTGTCTTTATATACAATTTCCGGAACTCCCCCTTAGTTGGATCCCTCATTTTTCACTGCTCCTCACTCCCCCTTTGACATCAATGGCAAAGGGTAGGGTCCGCATATCAAAATTTTCAAAAATTTCTTATACTTAGCCGCATATTTACATACTCACATATATTGAAGAATGTCTGCAAAGGATGTCTGTAATTGAATCATTTCGGTAGCCCAACTTTGCTTCATTCTGTCCAAAATTGAAATGTGACCACTTAACAAAAATGCAAATGCTTCTGCCCGCTTGAGATCTGTCGGATCTTTTGTTTGGGCGGTGGTCCTAGCATCACTGATGGCCTCATGCATGGTTTCCAACTTAGGGATTATAATCCTTCTAAGTTCTCCCATCCGGTTGGTGATGTTCTTCCTTTCCTTCTCAAGATTCTTTATTTCGTTCAATACTGCAATAGTCTGACATTCTTGATTTATTATAGAGGAAGAGAGAGGATCAAAACTTTGAGATAAGCTTTGTAGCTTATCCTGTTCCTCTTTTATTTTCTTGTCAAATGCTGCTGTTGCCTTTGACCAGGATATACAAAATTTATAGATATCACCGCCATCCTTAAGAGCATTCTCTAAGCTCTTTATTCCAATGCTTACAATCTTCCTATCTTTAGAAATTAATTCTAATATCTCTGAAAATCTCTTATCCAAAAATTCCTTCCGGACCTTTTCTTCAGCTGATTTTTCTAGAGAATCAAAATGTGTATCAACACTGCTGACTAAGGTTTTTAGATTACCGGAAGTGGAGGCTGTCGGATCTATTTGGATTGATGGCATGATCTTCACAAGTACTCCGGAGGCAGCCTCTATCAACTCACAGTTTTCCATATGAGACTTCAGGAGCTTTTCATTTGCCTTGGCATTTGCAAATGAAGCTATCTTCATTGTTTGTACCGGAGAGAGAGAGTCAAAATCAAATGGGCCTTTTAGAAGCTCCGGTTCATCAATCTCTAAAGTTTCTTTACTCAAAAATTGTTGAACAGTTTGTGCAGTGTCTCTTGCCGGAGACAGATGTTTCTTTTCTTCTGCAGTCTTAGAACTGTCAACCTCTTTGTCTTTCACCACTGCTTCCTTCTCCTGTAATTGCTCTTCTTCTTTGGATCCGGAGACTGTAGGGGAAACCGGAGGAGAGATGCTAACTTGTTCATGGGCCCCTTCTTCTGGAGCAGAGGGTCCCAAGTCCTCACTTGTCTGTTCAGGGCTCACTTCTTCCGGAACAGAAGATTCCAAATCAGCAGCTGTTTCTGCACCTAAGTCCTCTACAACAGGAAGATTGAACCTTTTGAAGGCCTTCCGGAGGATCTCTTCTGTTTCTTGGGCCACTTTGTCAGTCTCACCAAGCATGAGTTGATTCATCCTGGCTTTGCTTCTGAACTCATCTTTGCAGTCTTTGAAGATAATGTTCATTGTCTTGGGATCAATTTGAGGATATAGCTGAATAGCTATCTGCTCCCGGATCTCAAGATCTTTGGCATGAGCATTATTCTTTCTTACTTCCATTTCCTTCTCTAGGCTTTTAGGAATGAGAGATATGATCTCAATGAAAGCCTTATTGTATATGTTCAGATATTTAACTGTGGCTTCCTGCAGAGTCTTTTGGTCTGCCTCACTGAAGTCATCATAGGATTCAGTCATTGGTTGAAGGTTTCCATCCACCGTGACCGACTTGATTATGCTCTCTAGTGACAGAGTGGGCTTTTCAACAGTTACCTCTGCCATTTCATCCTTGTCTTGGCCTGTGGAGGGCTTACCGGATCCTTTCTTCTTCTGTTTCTTTACTTCTCTTACTCCCTCATCTGATTCTGTTTCCTCTTCATCCTTTTGGCTTCCATAAGCCCTTGTGGCTTTTGTCTTGGATCTCTTACCGGATGCCTGGACTTCCGGTTTTGAACTTTTGGTTGAGGGAGGTGCAGATCTCTTTGTTGATCTGGTCCGGGTGGGAGCTCCAACCGGAGCACTTTCTTTGCTTTTCTCTTCTTCCTCGGCCTTCCTCCTCTTTTCCCGGCTGGCATCAAGTGTCTCCTTTGAGATACCTAGGCCTTGAGCAATGTGCTCTACTTCTTTTCTTACCTTTCTTTTAATCTCAGGTTCCCTGAGTTCTACATGTATTTTTACACTCAGCTCCTCAAAGGTTCCAAACCTTTCTGCCTTAGGATCTTTGGGCTGACTTAGCATGTGTTGAACATGCAGCTCCACTATCTGTTCATCAACTTCATACCCCATGGGCATGATCCAGACAGTCTTTGGCTCCACTACCTCCATTAGGCACTGATCAGTGTCAACCATAAAGCACACTGAGTCCTTGTATTTCTCAATGAGAGACTGAGGAATTCTCTCTCTTGCTTGCATCATGCTTTGAAAGTTTTTGAAGTATCCCCATAGAGCTGAATTTCTTGCTTTTGCATCCCCAAGTCCATGCAAGTAGTCTCTTATCTGGACTGCAACAGGTTTGTCATTCTGCCATACCCATCCACTTGTTCCGGGTAGCTCATTCATGAAGTAGAAGAATAGACATACAATAAGAGTACCATACTTGAAGGAATTCTTCTTATCCTTCTTGATTTTCTGTATATTTTCCATTAATTGGCTTAGCAGTAGTTCGCAGAGGTCATATTCTGCATTTTTCCTTAGCATTTCAAAAGCAGTGTATACTGCAGTTCCGGATACAGAATTCTCCCTGCTGGAGTGATAGATCTTGTATCCTATTATCATTGATGCATATTTGATATCCGGATCCGAAATATCTTCAATGGTCATTGCCCTCTTGTCAAATTTTGATCCGGTGGCCTCTGTTACAATGTTGTTCTTGACAGATTTGAGGATAGGTACCCCTCCGGAAGAGTATAGGCCAGTTACTGCTCTAATTGCCTCTTTTGTGATCTTACAGGGTCTATCTAGCCATAGAAAGTTGTCATGCATCCTGCTCAGTACATACCGGACCCATTCATCTTCTTCAAAGCAGGGGAAATGAATAAATTGCTCAAATTGTTTCTTCTGAATATCCTTATACTCTGGTTTAAGCTCAAAAGCATTGTCAATCAGCTGCTTGTGATAGAGGTCTCTTAATTTGAATTCCCCAAATTCCTCAATGTTTGCATGTATGTAAACCCTAATGTCTTCGGTGTGTAAAACTCCGTGAGGAACACTAGAGAAGGCTCCTAGTGGGTCTACCTCCAATGATTGGTAGGGATGTTTCTTGAATGAGGGGCGAGGTCTATCGGAGATCTTAACTATGTTTGGAGTAGCCATTCTTCAAAGATTTGCAGTGAGGTAATGAAAAACGGAGAATACCTTATGCGCCTTCGGTTTGCACGGAGTGGTTGGATTGATTTCTTTATCCAATAGCTTCGGCAGGAGATCCTTGGTGTGCTTGAAGAACCTTGTTGCAGAGCTCCACTTTTCGCTTCTTCTCGAGTGCAGAATGAGCAAATGACCTTTGAGAAATCCCTTAAATTGCTCCGCGAACCCTAATATCTGTCTGCAATAAATGCTTCACCTACATCATTCCGGTTTGCCTTGTCTGGATAGCTTGGAGTATCCCGGATTAGTCTTGATCTGTGGATATCATCCGGATCTTTCAATCATGAATAAATCGAGGCAACATACTACAAGAACATCCCAAACACTCTGTCCAATCCGCAGAACAAGATAGTGCATTTCCGGATCTTTCCGGACCTTTTTGTAATTCTTTATCATACCGGAGCATCTCCCTGAACAGATCTTATTTGATCGATCACAGCTTCTTCATAACTCCATGCGGACCTCTGAAAACTTGACTGAAGTATCTCAAGACTCATATCTACAAACCCTTTGATCCGCATCTTGTGCCACATCCGGCACCACTTGTTTGGCTGGGGGAACAAGATTTTCTTTGAGTCTCCCCCTGAGCCTGAGCTCACTTTTTAATTTCTGGAAGAAATATCAGCACCAGAGTCTGGTGCGGATCCAACCTCTACATTCTCTGAACTTTTCTTCACCCAAATCTTGCTCATCTGATTCCTAACCTCATCCGCATTCATCTTTTGTTTACCCTTGTCTTGATTCTGATTATACACCGGACCTCTTTTGTCCTGATTCTTGTTTCTGCAAACTTTAGCATTATGACCGGACCTATTGCAGATTTGGCAAATAACATTTCTTTGCATATTTGACTGATATCCTCTTGATCTGCATTGATTAGCCATATGACCTACTCTATTGCATGTGAAGCATCTACCTTTGAATGATTTGTTTACTTGCATACTTCTGCATTCATGGGATTTGTGTCCATACCTTTTGCAGTTGAAGCATTGTCCGGAGAAGGATGAATTAATCTGATTCATTCTCATTCTGCACTGATTAGCTTTGTGACCAAAGTGGTTGCAGCTGTGGCAGTATCCATTGAAGGATGGATACCTTTGAGCATTTGGCTGTCTTACCGGAGGTCTTCTAGGCCTGCTTCTTGGATTTTCTGATCCAAGATTCTTCTGACCGGATCCGGAGCTTTCTCCTTTCTCATATCCCAAACCATACTTGTCATCTGTCCTCTTTTGACTTCCAAGAAGAACTTCAAGTTGAGCAGAACTTATCTTGAATTTTTCTTTATATTCATTTGCTGTTTGAAGGTCTCTTTTGAGAGAGGCAATTTGATCCTCAAGTTTTCCTTCATTATCTTTGGCATCTTCAAGATCAGATTCAAGGTGTCTGATAATCCTGTCCATCTGGTGGCATTCTTCTGATTTTTCTTTAAGAGATTGTCTTAGATTGTCTTCAGCCTTTCTTTTTTCTTCAATCTCTTGAGTAAACTTTATAGTTCCTGATTCCATTTCATGTCTTAACATAATGACTTCTTTTGATAACTTTTCACATAACTTGGTTTGCTCAGTCAATTCCTCATTTGTATTGCTTTCTTCACTTTGTCTTGCCAACTGTTGAAGCAGCTCCTTTCTCTTTTTCATAGAGAGACTTAATTTGTCTTTTAATTCTCTCATGAATTCATCAGCGTGTTTGAGTCTTTCCTTTAATTCACTGACTTCAGAATTTGACTGTTCAAGATCCTCAAGGGCAGTCTTGAGTTGCTCCCTTAAACCATATGCATCCATTTGAAATCCCAGATCTTCCTCAAGCTGTTAGGCTCTATTAGGAGGAACTTAGCTCTGATACCAATTGTTGATAACTGAGAGGGGGGGTGAATCAGTTATCCTAATTATTTCCCTTATTAAACTTTTCTTTTAATTGATGTAGCATAAAATCAAACACAAAAACATTAACCATGAAGTAAGAAACACATGACACAGTATTTTTGACGTGGAAACCCTGTTAAGGGAGAAAACCACGGGGTGATTAACCCAAGAATTATTCTCTGTTAGAAGAATAGGAAATTACAAAAATGGCACTTGCCAATTAGGGCTCACTGCCCGAGCACACTGCTCACAAGAGGCCCACTGCCTACAAAAAGACACACTGTCTACAAAGTGATGAGAATCACAGTCTTGAACTGATTGGAAGCATCTGCATATGCTGGAGTTCAGTTCCGGTTAGGCTCAGTAAACTGATCTGCTGCACTTCATCTTTCCTCTGTTCTTTATTCTGCTATCTTTCACATACCGGATCCTTTTTGCTACCTCTGCTCTTTCTCTGGACTTATTCGCATATCTCTCTACACACACTCCACACTTCACAACTAAATCCATCCTCTATATATATCCGCACAAGTAATTTCATCACCTTTCTAGTCGGCATCCGGAACAGTCTAGTTTCTTATAAACTTTCATTCTGTCGGCTGAATCCTTCCTCACCAAGCAATGCGGATCAAGCATATACTTGTAGATATCATTAATCATGTCGGCCAAACATGATTCATGCCTTCACAACCTCTGTCATCAATAGTAACTCATCCGGAAAGCAGTCTGATACTCTGCCAGTCAGTTCTTCCTCTGTTTTCACTGTCTCTCAGGAATCCGGTACTCAACCATTCATATCTTTTTCCTTGTCCATCATCGGAGGCTAAATCCTTGGAATATACCACTCAAGGTAGTCCTCTTGACTTCCCCAAATCTGCACTGCACCAAGACACTTCCACTGAGAGGTCCGGACCAATCTGTCGGACCTTGCCACATGCTCTGTTCTTCTTCACCGGACCACAACATTCTTTATTCTGACTTCCGGTAGAGACACATCATGACTTGCGGATATCTGGGATGACCTTTGTTGCCATCAATGACAACAACCATGAATCCATATAGTGTCTCTTGCCAACAGGGTGGAGATTGATTGGAGAGATCAATGGTGGAGGATGAAAGTGAGGTGGAGGGCCTAGATTTGATCTTGGAAGATGGAGGGCTAGGAATAAAAGTAAATCTTTTATTCATTTTTGGGAAAGGGGTGAATAAATGAGGTTGGGTGAGATGGATTATTTGTGAATTAAAAATTCACATGGGGAAGGGTAAAATGAATTAAAAATTCATTTGGGGAAGAGTGGATATGACATGTGTAAGAGGAGTAAATGTGATGTGTGATTTATTTGAATTTTAAATTTGGGAGGTGTGGAGAGAAGTGCTAATGAGGATTTGACTTTCTTAATTAGGATGATTAACCTAATTAATGTGGCTGGAATAAATTAGTAGAGGGATTAGAGGGGGGATAAGATTAATTAATTAGTGATTTAATTAATTAATCCTAAGGCTAGGATGGGGTAGGCTAGAGTAGGCAATTAAATAATAGCTATTTAATTGTCTAGAGTAGGGATAGGCTAATTAGTAGGCTAGATTAATTAGTTAACATAGTTTTAACTAATTAATTGGATTTAGGGAAAATGGGGAATTGGTTTAATAAATTTTGCATATTTATTAAATCACTTGGCTAAGGTTTGGACTATTGAATTAATAAAATTAATTCAATTTTGGGGATAAAATGGTGTGGATTTAGAAAATGAAAGGGGTGATTAATTAAATAAAAATTTAATCAATTAGTTGGAAAGGGAATTGGTAAGTTTAGGGATGTCGGGAGTCAGTTTGGTAGTCGAGACATTTTTAGGTGTCTACATGTTGCATTCACTTGATTTCATTACCCTTGTCTATTAGTTGATCTTAGAAGCACAATTGTATCACTTGCCTTGGATGTACTTGATCATTGTGAATACCTGCAACATGATATTTTCTTTACTGTTCTATGCTTATAATCAGATGAATCTTTTGATATATTCTGTAGCTCATGTGCATAAGTCTATTTCCTGTAAGCACTATCCTGTCACCCCTTTTTTATCACCAGATGGTAATGTGAACACTTATATGATAGTGAATAAAAGGCATGCATCAGTTTGATTATGTCATTTGTTCTTTCCTTTGAACATCATATGCATAACAATAAAGGCTCCTGTAGCCTGTTCCTTCCATCTAATATGCAATAGAAATATGCTTAACATATGTGATCATGTCTGCACTTGATGATTGTACTTGATCATTACTTATCTTATCTCTTTCCATTCTTCTGTCATTTCTTAAGTCTAATTTGGTGAAATGTGACAAGAAACAAGACAACAATAAAGTACTCTGATAGTAATATGAAAGATATAAATACCTTTTATGGCTGCATTTCTATTTTCTGCACTTTGCCAGCTTGATTCAGACATTCTAAATTGATTTGACTTGTTGAATGTCATGATGACATAGCTTCTTTGTAAGTTGATTAATGATGCATGATGTAACTTGAATGATGCATCCTATCCTTTCTGATACTCCTTTTCAAATGAAAAAGAAAACATGCTGGGCTCAAACCCTTGTGGGAGCCACATTTAATCCACATGTTTATTTGTCTTCAAATCAGAAACATTACTTGTCCTATACCTGCACAGTGAACAAACAGGTTAGCATAAAATATACCTGATGGTATTAATTGATCCTCCTCATGATTTTTTCTAATTTGTAGCACTTATCTGATCTTCTCTTTCATATGCAATGCATGATGTGATAAGTAGATATATCTACTTGATAAAAGCATATGATAACTTTAAACATCCAGAGTCTTAACAGGGCTGTCCCCAAATTTTTTGTAGGTTCAACTAATGATGGGAGCTAAAGATAAAGACTGAAGATTGAAGATCGGCATTAACCAAACAACCTTCTTGCTCAGGCAATGATGGATGTTTAATTTTATCATGTGTTTATTTCATTTATTTTATCATTCAGATGTATAGCTTGCATGTCTGCAATTGCCCTGTCTAGTTACTCCCACAACTTGTGGGGGACACATTTGAACACTTCTTTTTAAACATAATCAGTTAATTTATCATATGAACTTGATAAATGTGTATTTCTTTTTCAATCAATGCATAGGATAAAGTAACAGATATTGGATGTATGTTCAAAACATGACATGAAATAATAGTTCAATACAAATATCTTTCTTTCCTTATTTCAAATCTGGTTAACTGAATAATCAATTTAACTTATAACTCCTAAAAGATAACACACTATTAAAATAACTGTACTTCATGAACAATTGATACCTTGGCCATCCGATTCTGTTGTCATGATAACTCATCAGTCTTGATTAGACTAATGGGTCATCCTGTCACCTGAAGTCTATTTTTGCTCTATCAAGATATCAACTGTCCATTAAATGCATAACTTTAAAATTTTCTTTTATTCCTTTTGAACAACTGTACTTCAGTCAAACTAATTTTAGTGTGAACAAAAAATTAGTAACATCTTCATCAAAATGTCGCCACGACATTGGGGAGGCCAAAGGAGTAAGTTTTGTTTTTTTGTGTGTGAATTTGTTACCAAATAGGTAGATTTAAGTGGTTTTTTGATGTAAATTTCTTTAATTTATAGGAATTGATAATGCACCTCCTCCTCCTGAAAATCCTCAAAATCCTCAATCACCTGAACACCAAATACCTAATGAAGAACAACCCTAACAACAAACACCTCCAGTAATTCCTCAATATGCCCTTGGAACACAAGAAAATTTAATGGGGCAAATTGAAAAATAATAAAAAACAAATTGAGGACAAAATTGCAAGGTTGAAAGATCTTGCAACTTCAACCTCGCATAGAGTCGCACTTGCCCAATCTCTTGAATCTATGCTATCAAATGTAGATTCAATTAGCAAGCAAATCTCTAGTTGGTCGGATAAGAGGAGATAGTTTAGACAATTCTATGCAGATAAGTTATCTTACAAACAAGTCAAAAATGAAAAAAATACAAAATTTGACTTGTGTTCTCTTTTCACAAACCCACAAACAAATCAACCTCTACCCCTTACATGCAAGATGTTCCCTATCCATTGGTGTAACAACCAATAAAGGGCCATTTTGGGCAGAGGTGGTGGATGGTTTTTGACCATCCTCCATGCAACAATAATGAGGTCTCACAATATTTTTTGATGAAACTCTAATGCGTGTTTGTCCTCAATAAAGTGCCAAACTATTTTGATATATAAGACTTCCAGGGTAAAGGTGGGGGTCAGCATAGGATAGACCAGGGGCATGTCTTGACCCACAGCGGCCAGCGAGATGAGCACTTGCCAGACCAATCCATGAGCACGTGTCTATCCCTTCCATTATGAAGGAGAGTGCTAAGGTCAAGACACTATAGTCCATTAGTTCCTTGACCCAGAGCATCATAGAGCATGCCAGTCCTCCAACACAACGTGAGTCAGGGGAGACTTCGAGGAGTAGGGTTCCACCCCATACTTGTCAGGCTTGCAGTTTAGCCTATGGTTATGACCCCACGGATAGTCAAAACATAGGTGCACATGCTACATCCATAGTTGAGAAGATGGTGATGACAAATGCCTTCCTGAATGACACTTTCAAACTTGATACTCAGGTAAATGTTAGCAAGTTCATTGAATTTAATTTATTAAATTTTATTTTTGAAATGCAAGATTAACTAATTTAGTTTAATGATTGTAATGAAATTTCAGGGTCATAGTGTTCATTCAGTTTTCAGCGGTTCTCCACCTCCGTATTACACAACGACATGTATTTTTGAGGTATGTAACTAATAAACAATTATAAATATTACATGTGAATAGCATTGTTATATGAATGGTATTCTAATATCTAATTTTGGATGTTGAATAGGTTAATCTTGGAGTTTTCACAGCAACACCTCCCAGTGGAGGTGGAGTTCCAAGCTTCACTCAAGTAATAAAATAAAGAGTTTAACTAATGAATTGTACTTAGTAGATTTTTGTAGTTTATATTCATATCATTGATTACATTGCATTGCACATCTATCAAACTCAAAGCATTACTACACATTGCATAACTAATAAGTAGATGTTGATAGATGACAAAATTTCAATTACAATATAGTTTTTTAGAAAGTCAACATAAGCAGCTATGCAATTACTTCACATTGAATAACTAATAACTAGGAGCAACTGCCAATTGCATTTGCTTGTCATGGCATTCCATGAGACCACATTTTATTGAGGCATTTTTTCAAACAGTTCACTACCTTGTCTATGCTATTGATGCTTGGAAAAGATCTATCAAAGCATAATAGTAAGCTATAATGTAGACAAGGAAATGAGTTGTTTGAAAAAATGTTTCAAAAAAATGTGGTCTCATGGAATGCCATGACAAGCAAATACATAGACAAGGACATCACCATGAGAGCACATTTCTTTGAGGCATTTTTTCAAACAGCTCATTGCCTTGTCTATGCTACCACATTTTCCATACATGTCTACCAAATCTTGTTGATCCCCTCCACACTATTCTTTGACAAATTATCTCTAATAAACTCATCCAATTACCACCAATTAGACCCCTTAAAACAAATCTTCCCCTTTTAAAGACATATGATCCAAGAGGTTTTTTCTACTATCACCATGCCCCAGGACATGACACCAGAGAGGTGCACGATCTTATGACATATTATAGCATATGATTGACTCCAACATCATCTAGGTTTAAGGTATTAATTATGGGGGCAACAAGTCACCCCTAACCAAAATCTTCAAATCTACACTAACCCATTCCCCTACAAACTATGTCAATCCTATTGCCTCAATTTCTTCCATCCCTACTTTTGATCCTACATCTAACCTACCTAAGTCTAATGAGGCCCCTTCCTTTAATACTACTTGTAGATAGGGAAAAATCTAGGGCAGAAATAAAAAATGTAGAAATGAAACCCTAACTAGCACCATGAAGCACAACCTAGCTTGAAAATGCAAAACATAAACAAAATGCAAACCAAACTTCAAACTAGTGTTGATTCACCTCCATGGCTCTTCTCAATCATGCATAGGCATGCAGATTTCGAAGGGTTGATCATGGGAGGATGTTGGTTGTTCACAATTTTGGCAGCATAACAGTATGCAAGGACACAACATGATGAAAATGACTTGTGTAGGATTTCCTTTATAGAAAAGGCAAAATCAAATGAATGGATGAGATTGATTAGGGTTTGAATGCTATGGACGGTCAAGATTGGTTAGGGTTTTCCCACTCCAAGAGGTTGTAGCAATGTGACAACTATGCGATGGAGGATAAAGGGAATCTAATTCAAATATTTTATTTGAATTAGTTGACATGTGAAGGCATATTAAGTGGGAGATGAGACATGTGACATGTGTCACAATGTGATGAGAGGTGAGGGAATGATTCAAATTTTTAATTTGAATTATGTGAGACATGTGAAGGGATATTATTAACTAAACAAATGGGATTTATTTAGTTAATTGGAATGTGATTAAATTGGAATTATGAGTGGGATGACCTAGGACCTAGGGCAAAACATTACAAGGTCATGTCGACTAGGGGATGGTCAAGACATGGACAAATTTTAGTGTCTACATTTTGCCCCTCTTTGAGATGATGTTCGAGATGGTGTGATTTATGTCGAGCAACATCATTTCAAAGAAGCTAAGGAAATGGAATGATGATGAAAGATAGGGTGATGATGCCCCCTTGAGAGGATAGGCAGGTTGGACAAACACAAGTAGGCTTTCGAAATGAAAAGGATTGGTCAAAGGAAGAAAGATAAAGGAATGGATAGAAGAAGGGGAAGGATGTGTTATGTTGCAAATGAAGGTGATCAACCATGGTGTTTGATATAGCACTAGACATTATGCACCAAGGTATAAAGACCAAGGTGACGATGTGTCTCATGACCCAGCATAATACAACCTTGTTTAGATACAAGATATGAATATTAGCTAGGTTGATTCGGATGTGATTCAAATGCAAGTTGAAAATGAAAACACACACAAGAAAGCAAGAAAGAAAGCATGCATAGATGATACAAAAACAAACAAGGTATTGCCCCTGTCAAGGTGTAAACCAATGATTGATTGATTGATTGATTGATGATGTTTGGTTTTAGGAATGAAACATGTTGTCTAAGATGTCTGGTTTGGTTTCGACAATGCAACATCCTGTCTAAGATAATTGATTGATTGACTTGATACTAGTGTTGTTGGTCGTACGAGCAACACCAGGATTTGATTGATGATCAATTGATTTGGTTTACGTCAAGATGAGGATCAAGACCATTGAATGTGATTGGATAATTTGACTTGATTGATTGGCTTTCTTGGTATGGATTGAAGATGACTTGCACTTGAGTTTATTGCTTGGAATGATTGATTTAATTGGAAGAATAATTTGGATGAAGTGATTGGATTTGGATAAGTGGATTGAAATGATTGATTTGAATTGATGTGAAGGATTGGAAGAATTGATTTGATTGGAGTGAATTGATTGAATGATTGGAAGAAGAGATTTGAAGGATGGATGATGATGATTGATTGAAGATTAGAAGAAAGATGAAAGATGGAAGAGGTCTATCACGTGTGTCTAAATCTAGGTACTTTCTTCATATCCCAGATTGCCTACATACCCTGTATCCACGGGATCAAGGCACGCAACGATGGAGATGAGATGTAGTTCTGATTATGTTTTATTAATGGGATGAGATGGATTGGATTTGATGTTTTGGAATGAATGTTTAGAATGTTGTGTTTGCTATAGGGATGACTAGGAGGATCTACTCCCTATCTCTTCTATTTGCAATCATGTCTCTTTACCAAATGAGACTTGTGAACTATGGGAGGCTATGTGGATGTCAATGCAAGGGGATGAGGCCCAAACTATAATAGAGGCTAATGATATTAGTCTTTGAAAAGTCTAGCTCCAAGAGGGTACTTTCCTCTTCTAATGACCTTGTCAAAGCACAAATTAGTTTTGTCAAGACCTTGAGATGTGAGAGAAATGATTGATGAAAGTGAACCCATGAGTTTTAGAATTCACTTGGAAGGATGGACTTAAACTAGCCATGGAGTATTAAGAAAGTGGAAGAAATGATTGATGAAAGTGAACCCATGAGTTTCAGAATTCACTTGGAAGGATGGACTTAAACTAGTTGTGGTGTATTAAGCCCAAGTTGTGATTGATTTGAAAAAGATGTCAAGGTCTCTTGGTCCACAAATTTGTACTTGTGATACAGTCAAGCTTCAACACTTTCTCCCTATGTTTCAACCTTAGTAAGACTAATGTTTAGGGTCCTCTATAGATGTCAAAGGATGAATGAAATTGAATGTGTAGTGGAATCAAATTGATTATGTAGTGGGTGAAGTTGAATATGTAGTAGAATAAAGTTGAATATGTAGTGGAATGAAATTGGATATGCTTTGACACAGCTACAATCGGATTTGATAGGGAGAGTGGATACTCCAAGGTTTCCCTATAGTTATGGTGTATTGTGATTGAGATGATTAGGACTAAATGGATTGGATTGGAATGAAGATGATGATGTGTGATGAGATGAAGATGATTTGGTTGAATTAAGAAGAAGTTGATTGGATTATGAATGAAGATGATTATGTGTAGTGACTAGGATGATTAAGATGATGATGATTGGATGATCTGGTTAGGAGATGCAACTAGGGTAATGTGATTAGGATAATGTGGAATGGTAGGATGAAATTGATTGGATTTGAATGGGGTTGATGTGGAATGATTGAATTTGATTGGATGAATTGAATGATGTGACTTGATTTTATGGATGATTTGATTTGATGGTTTGCAATAATTGAGTGGAATGGATGAATTGGATAGATTTTATTGCTTGGATTTTGGTAGATATTTGATTTTTTTGTATTTTTGATGTTTTTAGGATTTTGAGATTATTTGGATGTTTTTGGATTTTTGACATGTTTTAATTTTTTTGGATTTTTTGAATGTTTTGATTTTTTTGTATTTTTGATATATTTGGATTTTTTTGTATTTTTGGGAATATTTGATTTTTTTGGATTTTGGGAATATTTGATTTTTTTGGATTTTGGGAATATTTGATTTTTTTGGATTTTGGGAATATTTGATTTTTTTGGATTTTGGGAATATTTGATTTTTTTTTGTGTTTTTGAATGCTTTAGGGCATTGGATGAAGATTTGAATAGCCTTTATGCTAGATACCAATGACAAGGGGGAAACCAAGTCAAGGTGCAAGGATGAAGGACGGGGTTGGGTGAATGGGTAAATGAATAAGCAATAGAAAATGGATGAATGTATGCATAAGAGGGCAAGGATATGATCTCCAAAGGTTATGTCGCATAAGAATAACATGCCCCATTCGAGGTGGAACACTTAGGATTTTTCATGACAAAGCTTAGGATGATGGGATGATGATAGGATTGTGAAGGATTTGCTTGGTTGGGAGGAATACTTAAGTTTTGACATGACAAAATTTATGACTTGGATGATGAGATGAATTGTTTGGAAGGGATAAGGTATGTCAAGAGACATCCAAAACATTTGTCAACATTGTGCCTCCAATCTTTATCAAGATCAAAAGAGGAAGGGAGGATGGAATGGATACAATATGATAGCCATGCGGGTGTATGAATAAGGATGGTAAGGTGGAAAATGATAGGAAGATGAGACAATATTCCCCCAAGTGTAAGTGGCCTAGAAGATCAACTTTGTTGATTTTTTGAATTATATAGGGGAATAGGGACGAGAAGGACTCAGGTGTCTAGTGCCATGAAGGTGATAGTCCTAAAGGTATGTCAAATGTCATGATGCTCATTGATGTTGGTAAGTGATGGCATGAAAGAGAGATGGATAAGGTAGATAGTTAATTATGGAGGGAACAATAGTGGATTATGTGGTCATCAAAAGTGGATTATGATATGGATTATGTGGGATTTATGTAAGGATGGATGAAATGTTTATGCCAAAGCATGGACCATAGGGAGATGATAAGGCAAGTATTTAGGGTAATGATTGAATGATGGGGTGATGGAGGTGTGAAACGGAATCATGACCAATGGTTGCACACACCGTGTTAAACATGGAAGCATTTGGTTGGATGGTGGTGTAGGAAGCAATGGTGATGTTTGCTTAGTGGATGGGTGACGTAGGATTTTAGGTACCCACATGGACTAAGTATTTTTATGATTTTTGCCTTTCATGTGGGATGAAGGAATTTGATATTTTGGAATGGAATGGATGGAAGAGGATGGTTGGGATTTTTGAGAGGTGGATGCCTCACTTGACTTGATTTTCTGTTTAGGGACCCATACCATTTTAGTTCTTGACTTTTGTTGTGAAGGTATGGGTTTGGATGGATTTTTAGATGGATTTTGTTTTGAATTTTTGGATTGATTTCCTACGGTATTATGACCCTTAGGATTTTTTGTCTTTATGAAAGGAGGCATCCCAATGTTTATTTTTGAATCCCATGTGGTGGGTGGAATGAGTGGAAGCTCTTTGTTTAGACAATGTGTGCATTTGTTGGTCATGACTAGGATATGTAGGGTATTTATGAATGATTGGGATGTTAGGTGTTGGAAGCAATGGTGGTAAAGTGGATGGTGGGAAATTAGGAGTTGGAAGAAGTGGAGGCAAATTGGATGGTGGCAAGTGTATGGTCACATGCTTTTGGCATTTGTAGGATGATGGAGGTGGAATGGTAACATATGTCTTGGGAATATGGTAGGGTTTGTGATGGGAACTGGTGTACTTAGGAGGAATGGAGGAAGTACCAACATCTTGAAATTGTTTACCTTGGGGTGTGTATCCAAGGCCATATGAGTGAAGGGAGACATTGACATGGATTGGCTCCAAAATACCTTGTTCGTGAAGGCCTAAGCTTTTACCTTGGTAATTCATGTTTTGGAGCATGCGATGGACAATCGGACTAGGTGCAGTTTGGGTACTAGACTTGAGCACTTTATTTGATGGAGAAGGAAAAGTGGACAAAGGTTGTTGTGTTCGTAGGGAGGAACATTCACATGTATGAAAGTGGATAGGCCAAGTGGATATGATGGTGGATTTAAAATGGGTTTGGTGGTGGATGTGGAAGAATTAGGATCTCGATTATGCCTATTAGGATCCAAGGTATTGGTTTGATCTTCTATGTTATGTGTTCTTGGGAGGCACATGTCTCATCATGGGAAGTGAAAGTGGTTGGATCATGAAGTGAAGGAGAAGTTTCTATGTTTTGAATGAAGGCCATGAAACAGGGTGAATGCTCAAGTAGGTCAACAAGACTTTCATGAGATGGAACATGTAGGTCTTGGGTGTCTTGTTCATGAATGGGATCAAGTTGCTCACGAATATGTTCTTTGTCATGCATAATATCTTGATCATGGAAAAGGTATATGTTATGGATGGGTTGAAGGAAAGTGATTTTATCTTGACTAGGATGGGGGTTTGATGTTTCTTCATGCTTAGATTTGTGTTCTTGACATACCTTTTGACTTGGAATGGAAGCGGATGTGGATGGCTCTTCAATAGGTTTGACATGTTTTAGATGGTCAACCACATAAGGGCATGATGGAGGTTGACTTGGACTTGTTGGAGAAGACTCGTGAATTGGCTCAGGTTGTGAATGACATGAATGAATTGAAGGACTTGGCATGATGTTTGGGGACTCATTGGTAAGTTCAAGAATATGTGTTGTATGACATGGCAATGTTTGATTCCTTTCTTGTAGCCCTTGGGTCACATCCTTTATAGGTGTAGGGGTGGAAGGTGTTAGCTTAGGGTTTTGATTTTGATTGGTTCGTGGTATGACAAACTTGTAGGGTACATGCACTAGATTGTTGTTCCCCTTGTCAAAGGTGTCATTAGGACATGAAGGCATTTGGTCCTGTTGCAAAGGGTGACTTAGACTCACATGTGCTTGTTGTGATGTGGATTGATTGGTTGGTGTAGCATTGACATGGGAAGAAGTTGGATTATATGATGTGGTATTTTCTTGGCATATGGATGAATTAGATTGGTATGAAGTGGAAGGGTTTGACACATAGGATTGAAGTGGAAATGGTTGAGGTTGTTGTGTTGGTTGAATTTGGCAAGTGGTGATGAATTGATTAGCTTGGACTAGGAGGCATTGGATTTGAGGTGATTGGATGTGTTGGAATGTTTGGAAGAGGCCTTGGAGCCTTTGTGTGGTTTGATGGTCGAAGGGCTTCGGTACTTGGTGAAGTGATTGGATGAGGTTTTGGAGTTGAGGTGCTAGGACCTTGTTTTTGTATGTTGGCATGGTGTCACACATGTGCCTAAGTCTTGGCATGTCATATTGTCCCTCAAGGTATGATACATTATTTACAAGGCTCTTATGATCATTAGAACTAGGAGGGACCCCTCAAAGTACAAGTTTAGGTCTTGGATTTGTCTCATGAGTAGGACTAGGGAGGGAGCCTCCTTGAATGATGATTTTGGGCTTTGGTTTTGTCTCATTGTTTAAATTAGAAGGGCAGCCCCCTTAGACCATGATTTTGGGCTTATGATTTTGATTGGGCTTGTTTATGATTAGGGCCATTTTGACTAGTGATGATTAGGACTAGGTTGATGATGATGTTGAGATGAAGTGATTGGAGATTAGGAATGATTAGGGATGATTAGGAGGGAATTGATTGAAAATGTGAAACGATGATTAGGATAATGATTAGAATGAAGGTCGAATGATGAAGTGATGATTAAGATAATGATTTGGATAGAATGATTAGGAATGGCAAGATTGGGTGACTTTGATTGATTACGATGATGACTAGGATGATTAGGGTTTGATTAGGAAGGTGATTTGGAATGATTAGAGTTTGAATTATGATGACTTGGGTATGATCATGGTATGAAGTGGCTAAAAAGGGTGATTAGGATGAAAATGATTGGATTTGAGTGTGTTGGAAGAATGTGTAGAACGACTTGTCTTTATGTGTTTGGTGTTTAGAGCTTGATTTGCAAATGTTCAAACAAATGATCACACATGTGCACACACACAAGACACATAGGCAATTTTGAATTTCAAATTGAAGAATATGATAATGATTAAACAAGCACACATGGAAGACACATCAACAAGCCCTAGAATTAGTCAAGTGGGGTATGTCCGATAAGTCTTAAGCTAGGCTACACAAGGGTTAACTAGGGGTGTCCCCAATATACATGAGGTACGAGGAGCCCAAATTTGTGAACACTAGCCTGTTGAAGGGATGTGGCATAAGCATAAGCAAATACCACTTCACCTTGTGTCTGGAATCACCCGGGGTGACAAGGCTATCCCAATGACTACATAGTTATATTGAGGTACATCTTTCAGTCTCCCCCCTTTGATATACCCCACCAGAACACGTGGTTGAGGTCATCCCTAGGGGTGATGAAATCCCCTAGCAGGCCTCCTAGAAAAGGGTAAACAAAAGAAAATCAAGTGAGGTGTTTTCAATCTCCAAGATCACCTTGCAGTGCGAGGAGAGAGCATACACACATGCACTTGATTTACACTCACACTTGTAAATTGCCCTTAAGAAATTGAAATGTGTGTTGTGAAAATGAAGGGATGAGAGGTGTTTTTAATTCTCAAGATCTCACGAAGCGCATGAGAAGAGCATACACACCCCTAATCGTAGTCAAGTTCACCAAACAGTCCAAGCATTGGTTCATTTTATGCCCAAATAAAAAATGTGAATGAAGACACTGGTTTGTTTTATGCCCAATTCTGATGTGTGATGAAGACAAATGTTCATTTTATGAGCCCAAATCAAAATGTGAGACAAGCAATGATCAGAGAAATGAGAGATGGAATAAGTGCATCTGATATCATCACTATCCAAGCTTCTATGTATGACTAATGCAATGTTGTTCCAGCCTTGTATGATCACCTACAGGCCACCAAAGCGAGGAAGAAGCAAGTAAACTAGCCAAGAGGACCATTATGCAAAAATAAGAAATCTGATAAAAATCTATTGTAGATGAGCAGTGACAGAAAAATAAATGGCATTAGCAGATTCTAGACAAGATTCCATGCAATTTTAAAAAAAACATTGTGAAAAAAGGATGAAATTTGCAAAAGTTATGTTCATTTGAAGTTTTCATGCGAGTTTGACTTTGACTATAAAAAAGTGGGAAAAATAGTACATTCACCTAAAAATTTCTTCACCATTACGTAGCCCTCTAAATTCTCTTTCCAATGAATATTTGTTTGCAAAATTTTGCCTCCGTATGCAAAAGTTATGATAAAAGGAAAAAAAATGCCCTCCTAGGGCTTCTAGGAAACACAAGGCAGGCTTAATCGTTTGCAATTAACCACTAGCGGTTTAGTGATAGCGGTCACATGCAGTTATTTGGGTGCCTGGGGGGGTTAATGTTTTATGCTAGTGGTCAAGGGTTTAGCTCATGGTCTCCCATATGACTAGGAGTTGACTCAAAGGAAAAATAAAAATAAAAATAAAAATAAAAATAAAAAAGAAATTAAAATGAAGGGGGCCGATTGCAAGCCTAGCTCCCTGGTCACCAATGTGACCCCGAATTAATGTTAATTCCCATGGATAAATATAAGCCAGTGGCTAAGTATAGACCACCAACAATTTTCAAGATGTAGTCAAAGGTTTTAAATGTGGTCAAAGTTTTCAAGGCGCTTGCCAAGGTAGCTCTGGTTTTAAGTGAGTGGCAAGGGTTTATTTCAATGGCTGTGACATGCCTGCAGCGGTGGCAGCCAAGAGTATTTGCATCGATTTTGATAGGGATTGCTGCCAGTGGTGGCACTAGGAGATTTAGAATTAGGTTTTACCAGGCGGAGGTGGTTGATGGGCGACGTTAGGGTTTAAGACATACTAGGTCTAGGGTTTTTGAGAGAACGGTGGCGATGGTATAGTCGATGAAGTTCAACACAGCGACGTAGAGTATACAGAGGGTGGCACAGTGAAGATTGAGTTTCTATGAGTGAAGGACAGGCTATCACAAGGTGGAGCCTGGATTCTGAGAGTAGTGAGCTAAGGATTAGTGGTAGAATGGTGACAAATATGGACACGGTGGCGACGGGTACTGGAAACACAAGCGAGTCAAAGATTTAAATAGGGAATGGGGACACTAGGGTTAGGAAATGGAGCAGAGCGACGGGAGAAGCTAGGGCATCTAGTAGCGATGTATTAGGGTTCAGCAGTGGCAAACTTTTTTTTTTAGCATTGGTTGCGACCTGAGTTTAGACGATGGCAGATTAGGGCTATGTTTTCTTACTAGTCGATCTGCAAGATAAATAAAACTTGTGACAAAAAAATTTAGACTTACAAACTCAAAATTTATTGACAAAATAAAAACGAAACCTACAACACATCATTAACCATGAAAACTAGAGATTTTGACAAGGACTCCCACGCAGAGGCCGTATGGTACGGCCCTGTAGAGGGGCCAAACTAAAAAACATTTCAAATTTTTTCTAGTATCCAAAATATATCAAATTTTATGTCGATTTTCATTTCTCAGACCTCCTGGACTCAATGGTGAGGTCCATTTGAGCTCCAGAGGCCACCTACAAAAACAAATTTTTAGAAATCACCAAAAATAGATTTTCACGTCGGGTTCACCAATGTAGATAGGGAAAAATCTAGGGCAGCAATCACAAATGCAGAAATGAAACCCTAACTAGCACCATGAAGCACAACCTAGCTTGAAAATGCAAAACATAAACAAAATGTAAACCAAACTTCAAACTAGTGTTGATTTAACTCCATGGCTCTTCTCAATCGTGCATAGGTATGCAGATTTTGAAGGGTTGATCATGGGAGGATGTTGGTTGTTCACAATTTTGATAGCATAACAGTAAGCAAGGACACAACATGATGAAAATGACTTGTGTAGGATTTTCTTTATAGAAAAGGCAAAATCAAATGAATGGATGACATTGATTAGGGTTTGAATGCTATGGACGGTCAAGATTGGTTAGGGTTTTCCCACTCCAAGAGGTTGTAGCAATGCGACAAATGTGCAATGGAGGATAAAGGGAATCTAATTCAAATATTTTATTTGAATTAGTTTGACATGTGAAGGCATATTAAGTGGGAGATGAGACATGTGACATGTGTCACAATGTGATGAGAGGTGAGGGAATAATTCAAATTTTTAATTTGAATTATGTGAGACATGTGAAGGGGTATTATTAACTAAACAAATGGGATTTATTTAGTTAATTGGAATGTGATTAAGTTGGAATTGTGAGTGGGATGACCTAGGACCTAGGGCAAAACATTACAAGGTCATGTCGACTAGGGGATGGTCAAGACATGGACAAATTTTATTGTCTACACTACTATATTCTTTGAGATGATAGGCACATTAGACATTCAACCTTATAATTTCATTGTTGAACCCACTCCTACACCTGCCATCACCTTCTTGCTTGACATTGTGCCTATTGATGATTATAACGATCCTCTGTAGATTGAGGCACAAGTACACTATATAATGATAGTTGAATCAAGGTGGATCTTTTGAGCCCTATTAATGCAGTTACGGAGGAACACTTATACATCACTAGGTTGCAAAGAGATTCTTACCCCCCTCAGATATCTCCTAGTGTACACATAATGACACTTCTATACCTACTTTTGGCTCCCTCACCTTGCTAATCTACGTAGGACCTAAATGCCTAGATGGCTCATGTCATATCATCCCCACCTCAGACCACTATCTATCCTCTTAGGTCATCCTTGGCTCATTGCAATGTGGGTTGTCCCTGAACTATCATCCACTAGTGCCTTAAATTCCCCATGATGGTCATGTCTTCACCATTTCTCATAGCCCATACCAACTAGTTGTTTCCTTAAGACACTTCTCCTTAGATTATTTTTTGTCAACCCCTTCTGGTCCACCTCAACCTCATACCAATACCCTCTTTCACCTTTACCTATCTTATACCTCTAAACGTATTGCTCCCCCACCCCACAACCTCTTTTTTTTATTTCACCTACTCCACTAGCTATGCCCCTATCTTCCCCACCATATATCCCACCTATTACTACTTCACCTTCCTCATTGACTTCTATCTCCCCTCTAACACCCCTCCAAGATAAAGTAAAAGAAAAAGTGTAGGACCTTTCCCCATCCACTTCTAAAAGTAGGCCTAAGAAACTTCCCCAACACTACACCTAACCTACTAACCAACCCATATCTACCCTACCTATTTCCTAATCTACCCCTACCAGACGTCCCAGACCCAGTTTGCTTCTAACCCACGCCCTAATAAACCTCAAGACAAATAAAATGATAAGAAATTTTTAAAATAAGGTTTTTCTTGTCCTATCTTTCCTCCCTCCTATTATCCCTCAAACTCTTGATATTCCTCCTTCCCATAAACCCATAAACTTACCTAATGTCTATGTGATTTATAGTGCCATTCTTGTATCCCTTGTTCTGCCCCTCATTCCCATCACCAATCTTTTCCTAACATCTTAAAACCCTCTAGCTTAGGCATTGTCCTACCTCCATCACTACCAAACAAACAAAAATTTGAGCACTACCCAACCCCACCCTACCACCAACCTAAACCTAAACTAACACCTTCACTCCCTCTCTGACTTCTTCTACATCTACTATCTCTCTAATTGAGGTGCCTCCTCTTCTAAATCCTCATTATCCTAGTATGCTCATGTCTACTGGAATCATAGAGGATCAGAGATTAGTGGAATATTCTCTACCTGATCCATCAACCCATGTAGTTGGTGGGTGTCTCTTTGACTTAATTGTTTATTTTCACATGTTATCAGTAATATTCACTCGTTTAGTGACCATCATTCCTTCTATAGAAATTCAGGAGGGCACTGATCTTGTTGCATCTAACAAATGTCCCCTTTCTACTTCTCTTGATGCTACTATGGTCCCTCCTTTGTTGACCCTTATACCACACAATAGTCATGAATCCTCATATGACCATGATTGGGATAAGGATGACTTATTGGATGAGGAGTTCAATGAGTAGGCATTGTATCTTCCTCTAAGTTTTATATATGCATGTGACTTGTGTGCTTTATTGTGTGTACTTCCATGTTTAGGTGAATGTGTGTGTATGTTAGGAGTGATGACCTGCATCACTATTCTAGTTATCATAATTGAATAATGTTGTTTTATTTTCAAATGATGCAGGCAGAGACACCTCCTAATGTTCATATGGCAATGGAGTATGGTGTGTCTTCCACAATTGATAGCTCCATGCCTTTGACGAGGGTATGAGGCAGATTAGTAAATTTCAAATTACATTCATTGTTATGGTTGTTTATTATTGAAAAATCAAATGATTATTGATTTGAAGTTTAATATCTATCTAGATGGTTTGTATAGGACATTACAATGCCACAAATTGATCCTACTACTATGGAAAATGACGAGAGAGATTATTTGGCAGTTGTAAGTGATTATTTTATTAAATATTTCATTTTTTATAATGTAATTTCTATATATTAATGTCTATACTTTTTATTGTAACAACTAATGCTCCATGATGAACTAAATAGGAGGAGAAACTGTTGGGTTTGAAGTAGACCACTCTCATAGCTACTCCAATATGCCACAGGTCTTTTCTCTGCATACTTTGATTTTAGGGTTAAGACTCCCTTGATATGATTTTGAATAATGTGGGTATTTTCAATGTGGCCTTTTGGTTTTAGGGTAAAGGTAATTGATTAGAGATTCATTAGGGCTCAGTTTTTAGGCCAATATGGGAATATTTAAATGGAAAAACATCATTGTAAGGGTCTCATGATGGTGGGAAATGGATTTTGGATGAAAAATTTTAAGGTTTGAAATTTTGTCCCAACAGTGGCTCTGGCTAGGGATGAATGGCCGTGAGGTCATTGCAAGGATCTAGAATCACTCTCTGGGATGTAGACTAATGGAGGTGGGGGGTGGGGAATGGAATCCTAACCTATTGTGCATAGAAAATTTTCTTTAAAGAGAAGATATTTCAAGAATTGTCCATGCACTGGCAATTCTTGTTCTTCACCACTCATGTTTTGTAAGTAATAAGAATCTTCACCACACTTTCTTGTGATAACAAATGGGCCTATCCATAATGCCTCAAACTTACCATGCTTCCCTTTATCTTGTCCTCTGGCATTCCACATGAGAACCATATCATCCACCTTGAATTTTCTTTCCTTGGTTCTTCTGTCAAAGAGATATTTCATTTGTAGCTGCAATTTGTCATTTTGTTTCTGAGCTTGTGTTCTAATTTCATCAAGTTCAACTAATTGTTCCAATCTCTCTTCTGTGGGCTCAGGGATATCCAAATATTCTTGAAGAATAAACTTATATATTGGTATAAGGTTATGCATGGGTAGTTTAGCTTGGGCACCATACACCAACTCAAATGGGGATTTTCCTATGGCCTTTTTTATAGTGATCCTATCTGCCCATAGAGACAATTTTAACTTTGAATCCAAGGCCTTCTTATTATTTTCCAACATTCTTTTTATTATCTTGATGATGCTTTTATTGTTGGACTCTGTCTATCCATTGGCCTGGGGATGGTATGGTGAAGCATATGAGATTGCTATACCATAAGACTCACAAAATGACTTAAACTCTGCTAACCTAAAGCACATGCCATTGTCTGTGATGATTTTCACAGGTACTCCAAATCTAGTGATAATATTTTCCAAAAGAAAGTTTACCACTGTCTTGCTGGTAGCTTGTCTTGTTGGGATAGCTTCTATCCATTTTGTAAAATAATCAATAGCTACCAAAATCCATTTATGTCCACCACTAGACCTTTCTGCAATTTCTCCTATAAAATCAAGTCCCTATTGCTAAAATGGAGCTTCTACTTGCATTGGTTTGAGTGGTAAGGCCCCTTGATAATTGAGTTTACCAGAAAACCTTTGGCAGGCTTCACATTTTCTTACATAATTGTGAGCATCTTTAAAAACTTCAGGCCAATAATACCCAGCTCTTAATATTTTATGGGCAGTAGTCCTTGCTGAGAAATGTCCTCCACATATACCTCTATGCATTTCCTATAGCATCTTCTTAGCCTGTGTCTTATCCAGGCATAGTAATAAGATACCATCTCTATTCTTCCAATACAAGTCCCCATCCATAAAAATATATTTCGAGGCATGGAGTTTCAATGTTCTCTTCTGATTGTCACTTAGGCCTGGAGGGCACCTCCTGTTTTTTAGAAAATACATTATGTTAGTATACCTTGCAATATCATTATTTTCTTCATTCATGTTACAAACCTATGCTGCCTCTAGATTAGATTCAGCCATTAATTTGGCTAGACCCTATCCTCGAACAAGTTTGGTAATTTGAATGTCAATGTTAAATTGTTGGATTCTATTAATCCATCTACATCTTCGCCCGGTGACTTCATTTTGGACAAATAGATCCTTTATTGCAGTATTTGACAGAGGCAATTATTTGAGCTCCTACCAGATAAGGTCTAAATGCCTTAACTGCTTTCACCAGGGCATAAGCTTGTTTTTCTGTTATGTCATATTTTAAATCCGCCCCTTGAAATGATTTGCTAAAACATGAGATAGGTTGTTCAAAACCTTCCCTATTCTTTTACAACATTACTGTAGCCACTGTGTAAAATGATGCAAAGGAAAATATTTGAAATGGTTTGTCAAATTCTAGAGATTTCAACATAGGAGCTTCTTTAATTTCTTTATTAATAGCTCCAAATGCATCAACGACATGTTCTATCTAGTCCACCTTTTCACCTTTCTTTAATATTTTGGAGATAGGCTTGACTATTTCTGCAAAGTTTGGTATGAATCTCCTAACAAAATTGATCTGACCAAAGAAATACCGTATGCCTTTTATATTTCTTGGAATTAGAATTTTGTTAATAGCTTCTACTCTCTCAAGATCAATTCTTACTCCATCCTTTGAAACTATATGACCAAGTAATTTACCCTCTGTCACAACAAAATGACATTTCATTGGATTTAATGAGATGCCATATTCTAAAGCTCTGATGAAAATATTCTCCAAATGTGCACAATGGTCCTCAGCTTTTTTGGAATATCTTGTCAAATCATCCTAATAAACCACCATGATAACATTAATCAAAGCAACAAAGGCTACATCCATAGCTCTTTGGAAAGTTTCTCCTACATTTGTGAGACCAAATGGCATTCTCACATATACATATGTCACCCATGGTGTGGTAAAAGCAGTCTTAAACTATTCTGACACTTTAAGCTTTACCTGGTTGTATCCTGAAAAACCATCCATCATAGATAATAATTCACATCCAATTACTCTCTGCAACATTGCTTCCATATTTGGGAGAGGATAGTTATCTTTGAGAGAGGACACATTCAAGTTTCTAAAATCCACACATAGTCTTATATCCCCATTTTTCTTTCCTACAGGCACTAGGTTTGAAACCCAAGAGGAATGTCTGATTGGTTTGATGATACCACCTTCCCTGAGTTTTGTAAGTTCCTCTTGCATTTTAGGGGCTAGTGTAGGGTTTATGGGTCTTTGTCTTTGCTTGAATGGCTTAGCATCCAGTTTCAGAGGCATCTCATGTTGAAAAAGGTCTTCTCAGTATGCTTTCAAGTCATCATAAGACTAGGGAAATACATGTTTGTATTTTCTAAGCAGGGCAATGAGCATGCTTCTAATTTTAGGATTGAGCCTTTTTCCAATATACACTTTCTTAGGAGCCATTTGTGTTCCAAGAGTGATCTCCTCAACATCATCTTGTTTGACTGGTACATTTTTCATATTGAACCTGTCATGTCCATCAAACACTCTCTCCAGAGATTCAAGACCTTTAGGAATTTTGTTTGTCTTGAGTTGGACCACTTCTTTCCAAAAAGAGTCTCCTTGCCATCTACCTCCTCAACAAATGCATTAAAATCAATTTCTTGTGATTCGTATTGGTCCACACAATGGAGGAACCTAATGAGGTCTTGGTCATCATTGAATACTTGCTAGTTATAAATGTTATCAGGGACTGTTGGTCTAGTCTTGAATTCTACCTCAATTATTCCTGATAATGCGATATCATCTCTTTTCAAATCCACATTGGCTAAGAAATCTATCATTATATTTTTGGACCTTTCTATCCAATCTACAGAGAATGCATCAAAGAGTTCAATTCTATCCCACACAACATTTCTATATTGCTTTAGTCTCTTATTCTTTGAAGAATATCTTGCCCTGATTTGTGAGACAACTAACTTAGAATCACCATATGCTGATATTAGTTTAATTCCATGTTTTAAAGCAATGTTTAAACCTATCAACAATGTTTCATATTCAACAATGTTATTTGTACATTCAAAGGATAACAAGAATGAATATTTGAATGTTCTACCCATGAGTGAGATAAATACAACTCCTGCCCCATTTCCTCCTTTACTGCATGCACCATCAAAGTACATTTTCCATACTCCATGCTCATCTATTTGAGCTTCTCTTTTTATTTGCTTTGTGTTTTGTAATTTAGTTTGTGATCTTTCATCCCTGAAACTTCCAAGATCTATATCACAAAAACAATTCATTTGGTTAGGATTTGAAATCTTTCTATTATGTTCTCATATCTTGGCTCTCTGTATAGTCTAACTTCTTTCCCATTCATTGGTATTGTTGTGTATGTTAGATCTAATTGGACATTTCCCCCTACTATAGTAGTCCACTGTCTGCATAATAACATTCCATAGTATGGTGGAGTGTCTACTACAGTAATGTCAGTTGTGTAGGTGGCTTCAGGACATGAGGCCAATTTTAATTTTGGACATTTTTCATAACTCCAACAATAGGGATATACATGTTATCTATTGCATAACACTTACCATATGTTGTGTCCACCCATAAACCTAATTCTTTCATGACAACAATTGGCATAATATTTATTGCTGCTCCAGAATCAATCATGTAGTTTCTCACTAACTTGTTATTTATTAATAGTGTTATGTAGAATGGGTCTACTTGGGCAAGGTTTTTTGTTATGGCATCACCAAGATAGAGTTCAGGAACCCTCATCATTTCTTGTCCAAGATTAAGCACCTTATCATTTGTTCCACCTTTGTTTCTATTTTGATTTGGTATGCTGGAAATCAATTGGAGGGCACTATCCCTGTATTAATCTATTTTCATCATTTCCATCAATGGTACTGATATCTTGATTTGGGACAATGCTTGTGTCATATCAAATGAAGGAATAGTAGCAACCTGTTCTAATTTTTCTTTATTAAGACCCTTTTCTTCGGCTTGTTGCTTATTTTTATCCTTTACCTTATTTTGTTCAATTTTGGATGTTTCCTTGTCTATAATTTTCTGATTTTCTTCTTTCTTATGGTTACCCAAGATTTCCTTCTTATGATCTGGTTCTTTAACAAACAAACCTCTAGGGGTTCTTTGGTCTACATTCATAGTCTTATTCCTCAAGTTATAATTATTTCTGGCCCGAGCCACAACAACAATTGTAAGGTCTCT
The DNA here is from genome assembly GCA_027924645.1 of Cunninghamia lanceolata. Classification (NCBI taxonomy): domain Eukaryota; kingdom Viridiplantae; phylum Streptophyta; class Pinopsida; order Cupressales; family Cupressaceae; genus Cunninghamia; species Cunninghamia lanceolata. Next base: position 5,886,842 of record BSBN01000635.1, on the reverse strand, counting down.
CTTTTCCTCCTCAGTGGGTTTTCTCAATTGGAAGTGTGGGAACATATTTGGTACATGAGTGGTTTCCTCATAATTATCTTCTTGATCAGAAAAAACTTGTTTCTTACCCATATTAACATTATACTTCTGATTACTCACATCATACTCAAATCCATCTTCCTTAGATGAATATTCTTCATCAATTGAATGGGTTCTCAACCCTAACATATTTATGGTATGATCATCCCTATCTTGATCATAAGTCATTTCATTTTCTTGTAAAGATTGGGCTACCACACAATATTCAGGTGAGTGAGGCAAGTTGCATGCAACACACCATGGATTTCTATTCACTACATCTGTCTCATGTTTCTTCAAGGGGTTAGGAGTGTCCTTATAATTATGCTTTTGTTTGTTATCTTCAAGCTTTCCATCCTTCCAATTTGTGTTATAGGGCATATCATGCAGTCTAGGCCTTTCATTTTTGTAGTAATTAGCTTCCCTATTTTAATGGTTATCAGGACCTTGATAAATTCTAATGTTCTCCCTTTTACCCAGCTTCCCAACAACTTTTCTATTATTTTCAATACTAGTGCAGGGGCACCCGTGAGTTCATACCTCCAAGAGGCAAAAATAATGATTTTGTTTTGGTTTTTGTGTTTCCCTCATGTAATAAGGTCATTTAAGACCATGTTATGTGTGTTGGAGTCCATATTAGGTCACTAGGTGTGTTGGAGTGTCAAGTTGCACAAGTTGTCAAAAGTTGCAAAAACATGGAATATGAAGAGTCATAAGTTGTAAATGAGGAAAGTTTGATAGTTGTAACTCAAAAAGGTAGTTGAAAACTATTGGTACATGTTTAAATAAGCCTTGGAGGGTCGAAGCCAAGGTGGGGAGATGATAGTTATTGAAAATATTGAAGTTGGAGTAATAAAACATTTTATGTTTTCTACATTTTGCAATGTTTTTCTTTGTTCTAATGAATGGTACAGATTTGTACGGTCATTTCATGGCATGAGACCAATTGGAAATGAAAGATAATTGAGTCTACTTCCTTATTATTTTTATTGTATTCAATTTCATTGTATTTCAAGAAAGTTATGACCATTTTACTGTAAACAGGTCTGAAACCCTAGTTAGGGTAATAGTGAGCAAACAAATCAATTTTTGAAGGTTTCCGTCCAAAATAACCTACCTTGATTATGAGATATGTTGTATAAGGTCCAAATGTGTATCTAGAACTATATTTACATTTTTTATATCATGTTTACAATGAAAGATATGGCTGAAAACCCCAATTTACTACTACCAAGTTTGTTTAGGCAATTAGACCTAGAGACTAGGACAACCAATTTTTAGAGGTTTCCTGTACAAAGTTACCTACCTTGGTCTTGAAGTATGTCAAGTAAAGTCCAAATGGGTATCTAAAACTATGTTCACTTTTCTGATATCATATCTTTACGAAAATCTATGGAGGAAAAACTAGTTTTGAAGGGCTACAAGGAGAATGAGGCCTAATGAAGGAAAACCCATCATATGATGTTTAAATGATTGAAAGATTGGTTGTTTGTGATTGTTTTGGAGTTGTCCACCCCTGATTTGCATCAAATTGGTATCAAAGCCCAAAGATCTGGGCAAGATAAGTTTTTTTTTTGGTGTTTGTGTATTGTCTTTTTGCAGGTTAGAGGAAGAGCCTAGATACCAAAAGACTAGGCCAAGGGAAAAGAAGGGGGCCTAAGGTGAGGTATCACAAAGACAAGAAGCATTGAGAAGAAGTAAGGTGAAAGAGACTTGATTGAGAAAGAAGAATGGAATTGTTGAGAAGATTTGTCTGTAGAGACTTGCAGAGTAAGGAGGTACCAAGCAAGAAACAAAAGAAATGAAGAGAGAAAAGTGAGATGAAGAAACAAAATGAGAAAGAAGAAATATTCAAAAAGAGATAACAAGGCTGAGCCAAGCCTTGGAACAAATGAAAAAAAAATGAATCTTCAGATGCATCAGTTGCTTGAAAAAGTAAAACAAGAAAGTGGTTAGCATTTACCAATAAGGAAGAAGGTAAAATAGCCCATCAAGGAGATCATTCAAAAGAGAAGGATGCAGGAGAGGATAACAGAACTAGACAATGAAGAATCTTTGTTGATGAAGGAAGAGAAAAATCCATTTGAGGAAGAGGAAAGTCATGAATCACAAATGGGTTCTAGTGTTATGCTTGTGGGTGAAAAGGAGTTTGTCCAAATCATAGAGAAGGAAGACAAAAATACATAAGTAGGGGCAAGTGTGATGTTAATGAGTCAAAAAGAGTTCTTACCAATGCAAAGGATCAATCATTTAAAGTTGTTTGAAGAGAGTGAATTTGATTCTAATGGGCAAGTTGAGCAAGGTGAGTTGCTGGTAAACATAGTGAGGGGGGAAGAGTGTGAGCAATCTTCTAGGAAGACTGATCCATTTGAATTGTCATTACACAAGGTATCTCTGGAAGGTGAGTTGCAACATAGTTTATATGTCTGTCATATGTTTTGTCAAGGGTTAGCAGCATTTATAAGTGGATTTTAGTCCCTTCAAGTTCAATAAATCAAGTAACTTGAGTTTTTTGCTTCATATATACAATATAGAGTTGTTGTTTCAGTTCTAAAAGCATTGTTGAAATAAGGATTTAGAGGTGCAAATGGAGGACAGGTTTATATTGACAAGTTCAAACATCTTTGTCAAATGTTCAAGAAACCTACAGTGAAGATGAAACCAGCATGGGACTATTTCAAAGACAATGCAAAGGGATTTAAAGACATTAGGCAGGAGCTTTCAAGCATAGTTCTCATGTTTCTACCTTCCATTCAAGTGGAGCTTGAACATTTTCTTCCCTAGGAGTATGGTGCAAGGGCACCCATGAGTTCATGCCTCCAAGAGGCAAAAATAATGATTTTTTTTAGTTTTGTGTTTCCCTCATGTAATAAGGTCATTTAAGACCATGTTATGTGTGTTGGAGTCCATATTAGGTCACTAGGTGTGTTAGAGTGTCAAGTTGCACAAGTTGTGAAAAGTTGCAAAAACATGGAATATGAAGAGTCATAAGTTGTAAATAAGGGAAGTTTGACAATTTTAACTTGAAAATGCAATTGAAAACTATTGGTACATGTTTAAATAAGCATTGGAGGGTCGAAGCCATGGTGGGGGAGATGATAGTTATTGAAAATCTTGAAGTTGAAGTAATAAAACATTTTTTGTTTTCTACATTTTGCAACATTTTTCTCTGTTCTGATGAATGGTATGGACTTGTACAGTCATTTAATGGTGTGAGACCAATTGAAAATAAAAGATAATTGAGTTTACTTCCTTATGTTTTTTATTGCACTCAATTTCATTATGTTTCAAGCAAGTTATGGTCATTTTAATGTAAACAGGTTTGAAACCCTAGTTAGGGTAATAGTGAGCAAACAAATCAATTTTTGAAGGTTTCCATACAAAATATATGTTGTGCCTTGCACACATGCCCCATTTTTCCAAATGGAGACCCCTTCTTTTGCTTTGGCTTGGAGTCTCAGTCTTTCTTGATTATGATGATGAGAAAGTGAATTTGTGCTTAGAGTGCAGGATTTGTTCCAGATTTGAGTATTTTGCATGTTTGGGAGTCATTTGATGTTGTGCATGGTTGATTTGGAGGTGTCTTGGGTGGTCTTGTGCTTAAAAGATAGTCATTTGTTGCCTTTTGCGCTAAAATTGGGTGTTACTACACTTTGCTTTAAAATCTTGTGTCACTAGATATTGCCCTTGAAAGTGCTTCTGCAGGATGTTTCATGTTGAAATTCCTAGTTTCTAGGTCTTAGAGTTGTAAAATCACATCAAATTCCACTAGATTTGACTAAGGGGTCCATATGCTTTCACCCTAACACATGGTCCTGAAACCCTAATTTGGCTAAGTCTGAAACCCTGAAAACCCTGAAAAATGGCTAAGTATGAAATCTGGTAGAACCTCAAAATTCTAGAATCTGCATATGAAATCCTATGGATCTGGAACCTATCTCAAACATCCTGAAAGTATATTTAAAATTATTTAAAAATATCTAAACTTATACTTAAATATATTTTAAAATATACTTTCACCCTGGCCAATTCAAAATCTGGCGCTAAAAATGACACCAACCGACCGTTGCGCTAAAAACAGCCTCTACTAACCTTTGCGCTAAAAGCCCACTTCGCAGACTTGCGCTGAAATGGCCTTCCACTGACTTAATTCATGCAGGTCAGTCGGTGCTAAAACCCGTGCTAGTCGGTTACATTGAAAATCCCTGCCGACTAAGCCTTTAATGTTTTGCGCTAAAAATCGACCTTACCGACTTGCGCTACAATCCACCCCGACCGACCTTATGAGATGTTGTTAGTCGGTCCGAGCCCTAACTCGCACAAGTCGGTGGCACCCAAAAGTAGCACAAAAGCATTTTGCGCTAAAAATGAACCTCTCCAACCTGTGCTAGAATTACATTGCATCAACTTTTAGTCGGTAGACCCCAAAATCCCCGCTAGGTCAATAAACCCCAAAATCAACGTTTTTTTGGTATTTTGGCCTGAAATTGAGTTTTTTAAGGTACAACTTGGATTTTATTGATGGATTTGAATTGCATATCTATTTTTCACATCATGATGAATATTTTATCAAGTTTGTGTGGATTTTTGGCACGTTTTGTGACAACTAATGCTACTGCACATGAAAAGTCCGTGACCCCCAAAAATCTCACTTTTTACAGAAAAGGCTAGAAAAACATGAAATTAAAGTCTGCAAATGGATCCTAATGACTGTAAAAACTTTGTAGATCAATATATTGGCCAAATGGGTACTTGAAAATGGTAAAAAAATGTAGAAAATTATGCAAAAATCACTAGATTTATGAAGTTGTCTATAAGGAAGCGACATTGACAATGAGTTGTTTTGTACTGATCCATGACTGCAAATGGACATGTTTTGATCCAAATTGATGAAAAATGACTTATTAAGATGAAATTGATGCTTTTCATTGTAAATTGTAGGTCTTAGAGAGCATAGGAGTTTGTTGGAGCCATCTTGGAAGGATGTACACACATATATGTAGTGCTGACCTAGAAATGTAGAAACTTCATTTTATCAACCAAATTGCCGCTGCACCTGCAAGAGGATGTTAGTATGATATCTAAGATGATGGAATAAGTCCCCAAAGCTTGAAGACACTGAAGATCATGCCTACATCACTGTTGTTCCTGTAGATCCAACCCAATGTCCTAGTGATCCAGTCCGAGGGTCATAACTCCTAGCTATTTTATCAGAATTTAAACTTCTTGGACTCGTTGGAAAGATAAATTGATTATCTAGTTTGAACTACTCAACTACTAAGGCTTGACTCCAAGCAATCGACAATGAGCCCCCTTTCCGCTCCGAAGGCCTCCAAAAATGCAATTTACTATGATGTAGAAAATACCAAAAATTATATTTTTGATATTTTCCCAAAAATACCACTCAAATGACCATGGACTGGATCACCAAGACATGCATATAGCTGTTCTAGTAGTCCAATCATCAAGAATCAGTCCAGCAAGCATCCAATTGGATACGTCTTCATTGAAGAATGTGCCACATACTCCTCTTGGTCCATTCAGCACTTGGAATACCGTGAATCCACATCAACTCAAGTTTCCAAGCATCATGTGACTCTATTTTGGCTTTATTAGACCTTGAAAATTGACTTTTCATCATGTACAACCAAATGGGTATCCATTTTGTCTAGATTCAATGTATTTGCAAGCTGTATTTTGTCTTTTTTCTTACAAGACAAAGGTAAATCCGAAAATGTAACAAACTGATGTATCTCATTAAATGTCATGTAATCTAGACCGTTGATGTCGAGTTAATCTCCACCGTCCATTGAAAAACTCGGTATGGTGCCTTGTCTATAAAAGGGCCATCCTTTTCTCCCATTTGTAAGTAAGATTAGATACTGAATTGCTGAGACTCTACCAAATTGTGATCAATACAAAGCAAGTTTTGTAGGTTGCTCAGAATTTGTGTTCTTGTGTTATCCTCTTTGGTTTTCATGGTTCATATCAATCTGAATTTAATTAGTTGTGCTTTTGCAATGATGGGTAAATGTTAAGATATCTGATGAATGCTTTGGTCTATACTATTAGTACTTGCTGATGGTAAGTTGCTGTGTATAGTTAGCCTAGGCCCTATCATTGAACATAGTTCGGTTGCATTCCACTAGTTAAGTTGCGCCATTGTCCGGGTGTTTAATGAGTGAATGCAATTTGAAAATCATAAGGATCCTTTGAAGATTGTATCATTTCTTGCAACATTGTGGGTTTCCTATCCTGGTGAAATAGCGAATGGTTTATTAAAAGTATTTATCTATCTACAACATTTTACCCTGTTGTGACTGTCACTTAGGATCTCTTATCCTCTCTCTCTCTCTCTCTCTCTCTCTCTCTCTCTCTCTCTCCTTTTCCTTTTGCATTTTCTTTACATCAAGTTTGTTAGGTTAGGTTCTAAGCAGCATTTCATTGCCCATCTGCTAGAAAAATTTAGACTTTATAGTCTGAACCACTAGGGTTTATGCATATACATTGTTGTCATCTTCCATAAACCTTGCATTTTGTGTAAGACCCATTGTTGGCATAGCTAGACATTCCACTGAAGTTATTCTAAGTATGCTAAGACCTAGTTGTATTATCCTTGGAGTAGTCTTACCTAGGGTAGGATACTTTTTAAGAGAGGTGTGAGACCAACAATCACACCTATGTTGTTGTGTGCTAAAACCACCATCAACAATATCTTGCCATGATTCTGAGATATGTTGTATAAGGTCCAAATGGGTATCTAGAACTATGTTTACATTTTTGATATCATGTTTACAACAGAAGTTTGGCTGAAAAACCCAATTTGTTGCTACCAAGTTTGTTTAGGCAATTAGACCTAGAGACTAGGATAGTCAATTTTTAGAGGTTTCTATACAAAGTAACCTACCCTGGTCTTGAAGTATGTTGAGTAAAGCCCAAATAGGTATCTGAAACTTTGTTCACTTTTCTGATATCATATTTGTACAGAAAGTTATGAAGTAAAAACCATTTTTGAAGGGCTACAAGGAGAATGAGGCCTAATGAAGGAAAACCCATCATAGGATGTTTAAATGATTGAAAGATTGGTTGTTTCACTACAACAAAACAGACAATTAGTGCCTAAAATAGCACCAAAATTTAGTGCATTTTAGTCCATGAATTGGACACTTCTGTCGGCGCCAAATTCAGCGCCCAATAGCATCTCACTTTTGCACCGGATTTAGCGTTGGGCTTAGCGCCGATTATAGCACTGGGTTGAGCGCCAATTATAGCACCGAGTTTTGCACCAAATTTTAGTGCTAGGTTTAATGCCAAATTTAGTACCAGATTTTGTTGCTTCCAGTTTGGTTTCCAATTTTGCTTCTAGTTTTGCTTCTTGTGTTGCTTCCAGTTTTACTTCCAATTTTGCTTCCGGTTTTGCTTCCAATTTTGCTTCCGATTTTGCTTCCACTGTTACTTCCAATTTTGCTTCCGGTTTTGCTTCTAGTTTTGCTTCCAGTTTTACTTTTGGTTTTGCTTTCAATTTTTCTTCCAATCTTGCTTCTGGTTTTGCTTCCGGTATTGCTTCCAGTTTTTCTTCTAGGTTTGCTTCCAGTTTTGCTTCCAAGTTTGCTTCCACTTTTACTTCCAATTTTGCTTCCAGTTTTGCTTCCAATTTTGCTTCTGGTTTTGCTTCCAGTTTTGTTTCCAATTTTGCTTCTAGGTTTGCTTTCAGTTTTGCTTCCAGTTTTGATTCCAATTTTGCTTCAAATTTTGCTTCTAGTTTCTCTTCCAATTTTGCTTCTAGTTTTGCTTCCGATTTTACTTCGAGTTTGGCTTCCAATTTTGCATCCAGTTTTGCTTCCAATTTTGCTTCTAGTTTTGCTTCCACTGTTGCTTCCAATTTTACTTCCGATATAACGTCGCTTGTTGCTTCCAATTTTGCTTCCATTTTTGTGTCTTTTGCTGCTTCTAATATGGCTACTATTATTGCATCTTTTGTTGATTCTAAAATTGCTTCCATTATTACTTCTTTGTTTGCTACTTGAATTGCTTCTATTTTTACTTCCTAGATAACGCCAAGTTTTGCTTCCAAGATTGCTTTTGGTTTGCTTCTAGTTTGGCTTCTATTGTTGCTTCCTTTTTTGCTTCTAAAAAGGATTCTTGTTTTGCTTACATTTATTAATTTAATATGTTTTATTTCAATTTAATTAGTTAAATATATCATGCCTCTTAAATGACTCATATGATTATAGAGTAAGTAATTTAATTATTTAACTCATATGATTAAATAACAAGATAATTATTATAACATGATCATCATCTATAATTAAAACAAGTGAGTCACATATCTATAATTTAATTAAATTCGACAACATCCATCCTGAGCAGTAAATTAAAATCATCATATGTAATAAATATCCATCAAAAAATTATTGACCAATTTCAATATATATAAATTGACAAGTCAATACAGATAAGATCATCATCATATATAACTAAAACAAGTGAAAGTCAAATATGCTAGTAGATCAATAACATGTCAAAATGATACATGTACAAATGATATAAGTAAAAATGATAAATTGCGTAACTCAGAATGATACAAGTCAAGATGATACATGTTCAAATGATATAAGTCAAAATGATACATAAATTTATGATACAACTCATTAATATGGTATTGCAGACTGTGAAAATGATACATATGATAGCTAGTGACCATGAAAAGAGGCATCATAATGATATATCAACAATGATCCATGATGCAGCCTATATGATCATGAATGTCACTGGCTACTACAAGCAACTACTTCATCATCATCATCACCATCGTGATCATCATCATGATCATCGTCATCGTCGTCATCATCGTCATCGGCCTCAGTGTCTTCTGTATTTGCGTCATCATCATCCTCTGCCATGTGATCTATACTAGAACCAACATAATCTGGATCTCTATCATGAGGATCATCTTGATCTTCTGGAAGACCCGTATTCTACAAAAAAAGACATTTAAAATGAAAAATTATTATTTATTTCATGCAATAATTTAATTTTCTTTTATATATCTAATATTACAACATATGAAATGAAACCATAATCATATTACATCATATCAAAGTGCACATACCATAATAAAATTTCAAAAAAGTTACAGCTAATATGTCATTCCAATGATGTAAAACATGCAACAATTCTAATAAACATTAGTAAAGATCACAAAAAAAATTATTATAAATCTAACTATCAACTGTAAATTCTATTACATAACATTAAGTGCTACAAATTGCTTGGTCGAAAGCTCCCATTTTGACATAGGCAGGGAGGATGGTGGCAAAGGTTGTAGAATTTGCCTTTACACCAACCAATTACATTTGCTTTAAAATTTCTGAATCCTTTTCAACAAATCCATTTTGTGCATATCCTACAGTTATTGCAGTCCATGAGACCACATTTCTTTGAGGGATTATGTCAAACAGTTCACGTGCCTTGTCAATGCTTCCACATTTTGCATACATGTCTAACAGGGTAGTTGCAACTACGACATCTAATAAAATTCCTCTATCCTTTATGTATTAATGGATGTCCATACCCTATTCTAAAGCTCCCATTTTGACATAGGCAGGGAGGATGGTGGCAAAGGTTGTGGAATTTGGCTTTACACCAGCCAATTGCATTTACTTTAAAATTTCTAAAGCCTTTTCAACAAATCCATTTTGTGCATAGCTTGTAGTCATTGCAGTCCATGAGACCACATTTCTTTGAGGCATTCTATCAAACAATTCACATGCCTTGTCTATTCTTCCACATTTTGCATACATGTCTAATAGGGAAGTTGCAACTACAACATCTGATAAAATTTCTCTATCCTTTATGTATTGATGGATGTCCATACCCTATTCCAAAGCTCCCATTTTGACACAGGTAGGGACGATGGTGGTAAAGGTTGTGGAATTTGGCTTTACACCAGCCAATTGCATTTGCTTTAAAATTTTTGAATCCTTTTCAACAAATCCATTTTGTGCATATCCTGCAGTTATTGTAGTCCATGAGACCACATTTCTTTGAGGCATTTTGTCAAACAGTTCACGTGCCTTGTCTATGCTTCCACATTTTGCTTACATGTCTAACAGGGTAGTTGCAACTACAACATCTGACAAAATTCCTCTATCCTTTATGTATTGATGGATGTCCATACCCTATTCCAAATCTCCCATTTTGACACAGGCATGGAGGATGGTGGCAAAGGTTGTGGAATTTGGCTTTACACCAGCCAATTACATTTGCTTTAAAATTTCTGAAGCCTTTTCAACAAATCCATTTTGTGCATATCCTGCAGTCATTGCAGTCCATGAGACCAAATTTCTTTGAGGCATTCTGTCAAACAGTTCACGTGCCTTGTCTGTGCTTCCACATTTTACATACATGTCTAACAGGGCAGTTGCAACTACAACATCTGACAAAATTCCTCTATCCTTTATGTATTGATGGATGTCCATACCCTATTCTAAAGCTCCCATTTTGACATAGGTAGGAAGGATGCTGGCAAAGGTTATGGAATTTGGACTTCAAACAAGTCATACTTGTAAAGTCATGGTTTTAGGTCACGTATGTTATGGTAACAACAAGGGATTCTAACTATGGTTACAATAGCTAAGACTGCCCTCATTTGTGACTGTAACAAGGTTCTTGGACAACACTATCTTGCTCTTCACACTGGGTACTATATAGGCCAAGATTGGTTTGAAGAAATCACTTGATGGTTACCTATATAGTGATACCACACCCTAATACCCCATGCATTCTAAATAGCTTGAGATTTATACAATACTCAACCAAGATGAAATTGTATCGCTGTACCACACTTAACTATGATAGTCTTTTCTTGACAACAATTTGTAATCTTTAGACTATTGAGATCCTTGCCACAAATAAATATTAGGTCAATGACACAAGGCTTTTAAATAGAAACCATAATCCCAACTCTATATCCATCTCCTTGGCAGTCTCAAGGGCCACCTTGAGATAAAAAATGCTAATGTACTATTATGACTGTTATGATTGTCCTCCATCATTTCATTGTGCATTTGAAACTTGAGTTGAGGATTGGGGAGGTGTCCATTTGTAAAAACATGGAAAATACACATGACAAGATCTTTAAAATAGGCATATTCAAGTTCAAGCATTTCTGTAGACCCTAGGAAGGTGGATGTAAACTTAGTGACTTTAATTACCACCAAAAAGACTATCCCCTTTGTGACTATGACAAGGTAACACTGTCATTCTCTTTATGACAATCCCTTATCCATTGGGTGATGGCCTAATAACATTTATCTCCTTTGTGATTTAAATTCCTCTCTAATGACTATCATAGGAGTCTTGATAGTCCTTATGTATCAGTGAAGAAGGCTTCCAACAAATCCAAAAGTAGGGCTTAAGATTACATACAAAGTCCTAGTCTTCATACCCTAGTCACATATCACCCCTCTAAGAAGACCTCAAGATAATTGCCCTTTAATATAGGAAGTCAATGCAGTTTTAAAAGATAAAGTACAAGAGGCCAAATGACAAGAAAAATTAAGGCCTTAAGGGGTTCAAAGGAATAAAAATATAGGCTTGCAGACTCGACTTAAAACCCTAACCCTAGATGGGTACCACCAGAACCCTTTAACTTGGCACTGCAAAACCTTGTCTAATCTAATTGTGGGAAGCTAAAATCAAGCATGTACACTCACATATGATAGATAAGTATGCCTACCAAGTGTTTTGACATAAAAATGAATAGGCTTCAAATTATAACCCTTCAAAGTAGGCCACTGGAGTATATTGTACAGGTGCATTTCTGAGTGCTACAGTCAGATTTTTCATCATGGGAACCTAAAATTTTTGCAAAAAATGGTAGGAAATTTTAGGTTTCAACAAGTCCATTAGTTGGAGGCAGGCAAGCAAGGGTTTTATGTTCATTATTAGCCTATTAAACTTAAGCATATGAGATAGCATGGCACACACAAAATGTTGTGGATAATGACCACAAGATTAGGTTAATTGCAACCACTTTTTGTAAGCAAGCACAAGACTAGTATACTCATTATGATCCTGATGGCACCAAGAAGGGTCCCCAAAGATATAAGAGTAATCATTTGTCATCTAAGAGAAATCTTACATTTAAGGGCTCTAGGGCCAATAGAGAAGCACTTTAGAACTCATCCTATGCATCAATAAACAACTCAACACAAGAAATTCAAATTGACATATTAACACAACAATATCCAACTAAGTTATTGAAAGTCAACTATTGATACCTCATTCTCCATCCAGAGTACAAAATCAGTCCACTTTTTTCTTTGTAACATTTCCTTTTCAAATTGGCTTGGATGCTAGCCATATTTCTCCTCCTGTCAAAACATGGCACATGGACTAGTTAAACTAATTAATATGCAATCATTTACTTTTTCTTAGAAAATAAAAATATATATATCATTTAACTTATTAAATATACTTACAAATGTATAGATCAAGGCCTGTAAACCTTTCTGGCCACTATGATGCATGGCATGAAGTTTGTCAAGCCTAACCTTGGAGGCCTTGTCCTAAAACATATACTAATTCAATTTAACTATGCACAAATAAAATTTAAAAAATCATTTAATAAATTTGATATAATCTTATGAGCAAATTTGAATACCTGCGTACTCTCCTCACCGGACTTCCTCCGTGCATCAGACTTCTCATATGCTTTTACAAGCTCTTTCCATACTTTCAAACTTACATCAATTGGCCTTTTTTGATCTTTTGCTCTGGAGGGAGTTTTTTTATCTTCTTTGTTTGGTTGCACCAAAATCTCTTGCAATTTTGAGACATTCGTAGCTTTATCTTCTTTACAGACCAACCTGTGCCAAATTCAGTCTCCATGTCTTGGATAACTATTTTTTGCAGGTGCATGGGTATCTTTGAGAATGGCAAATGTAGATGTTCTTTGAACCATTGAAGGCATGATTCCTTCAACCTATTCAAAAATGTTTTTCCAACATCTGTCATTCGGACGTCCCCTAAAACCACATCGTATTCTATCTTGGTATCGTAGGTACCAATGCAAGATGTAAAACATGGCATGGTGGTCGAAGAAGTCTGTCCCAGGAGTGGGTGGGACATTCAAAGCCTCTATTCCCTGTTCCACATTCTTAGAAGTTATTGTTATTGATTTCCTCCTAGTTCTTTTGCTCGATCCATGACTGGTTGGGGAATCAATTGATTCCCTTTGACACTATTGATTTGGTTGTAATGTTTTAGGGGCTTTACCAGATCATTTTTCTACGTATCTGGCAAGCATTGTCAAGTCCACACCATCCAATTTGTTCACTGCCTCTACCCCCAATATGGAAGCCAATGCCTCTTTATCTTTGTCAGTCTCATGTTCCTATAAAATAAATTTCTTCTTTTAAATTTAAATATAAAAAACTAAAAACTAAAAATCAAAGAAACAATGGAAACATTTACAAATCTATAAATTGACAATGAATTACCTCATTGTGGCCAGAGTTTGCTCCCTTTGCTCTCTTCCCTCTATTACTTGACATTTTGAGGTGACCTAGGGAAAATTATTTTTGTTCAGTCTGTGAGGCAAACAAAGTACACACTGCCAGGTATGAAAGTTTTCATCCAATTTTTATGTATTCCTCAAGGTTTTTGACCTTTACTTTGTAGAGCAAATCATGAAGTTGTTTTCCTATGAATCAATTGGTGCCTTGGGAGGGAATCTAGAGTTCCTGACCTAATTTTAGTTTGCTCACCCTCATCTCAAAATCCCTATCTCCATGTATTGTCTTGACCAACCTCTGTTTTAGTTTGCTCACCCTCATCTCAAAAGCCCTAATTTTAGTTTGCTCACAATCGACTTGTCTTAAAGCACTCAACTACGTTTTTAGGAAGGAAGCAAGAAAGTTATCTTCAGAGAAAGGTATTGTTGTGTGGCTACACAACACGCCCCATTTTGCCTTAGCAAAATAGGGACACATCTTTTTTCTTCTTTTGCTTGCTTGTTTTCTTGTTTTGGACGGTTTGGTAAAATCAGTCATGTGTGTCACCCTTGCTTATGTATGTGCATCGCAAGAAGGGGTCATGTGTCTAGGTTAGTATTTGCTATCACAAACCTCATGGTTGGAAAGAGTACAAAATTCTAAGCAAGTTTGGCTTTTGGATCATCCTGATATTGTTTAAGGGAAACTTATGTTGGGTCAAAGTTTAGTCAACCCTGATATTTCACATGGGGGGGTCATATTTCTAAACATCATTCATATTCTTTAACATGACCCTAACTTAGAAAATCACCCGATAACCATTAGATACCCGATACCCAAACGTCAAAATTAAATACAAACAGGTATCTACCCGTCAAGAGCCTCATGTATTCACGGGGGGGGGGGGGGGGGGTCATATTTCCTAATATCAGTGATCTTACAAAATATCACCCTGGCATGAATATCATCTTGTGCTAGTATGACTATGATGTCATCCAGTTTCAACAAATGAAAGAAATCACCTTGGTAATGACGTAATCATCTCACCCAACCCATAGAGGGTCATATATCCAAATATCTGTCATATTTCTCAATATGATGATGATGTCACCAAAACTTGATAACTAAAGAGTATTAATGGCATGATGATGTCATCATGATCTAGTCCTAAGGGGGTCACCTTTTGAAGTATCCCTAATCTTAATTTGATGACCTGATCTGGCTTCGTGGTCAAAGGTTGACCATATCACCTTGATCTTTAGTAAACAATTATCCCATGCAAGGGGGGGGTCATATTATCCGTTAGGGGTCATATTTTCAAATATCCCTAATCTTCAAAAGATCACCCTCTAGCATTAAATGCAATCAAAATGGTAGATGAAGCCCCGACGCTTTCAAATACAAATTCAACTGGCAGCATCTATGAGTTTCATTCAAATAATCAATGGATTCAATCAGAACAACACATATGCCCTAATTCTTCTTATTGATCTGTTTAAAAGTAAAATTCAAAGGTTATTTACATTTACCCTATAACTAATTGAGAATTACAAAGCATTGGAAGTCAAACCCTTCTCAGTCATCTGCTAACGATCATGACCCTCGGTGTAACAGAACGGAACGGCTGACCCTGCACATCTACATTTCCCATTATCAGTCATATAATCAGAAAATGAAAAATGATATCAGGTAAGTAATTTTAAAAACCCTCTCCGTTATCATTTTCTACAAAGATCCAGGTAAAATGATTCTTTACTACGTTAAATTTGCATGATGATGCATGAAAAGAATTAAAAGGATGAATAATAACTAGGAGATGCATGATATTGTTGAACATTCGTACAAGCACCATAGGGTAAGACACACATATGCCTATTGCAGGAATCAATGGCAGAGGTTAGAAGGAATAGATCTAAGGTTGAGTTCTTGAAGCCTATGTTCGTATGGCCCGAGGGAGTGGAGTTTAGATATGGTGTTATTAGTGACACGCATTAGGGACAAACAAACTTGGATGAATGGTCAAGGAAATTAGACAATGATACTGACAACCCTATATTGGATAAAATATTTACAATGGGTATGTGGCATGTAGCAGGATTCCTATATGTCATGGATGCCATTGAGCTGGTAGTAGAGTGTGCTAGAAATTATAAACCAAAAACTAGCAGAGTAGAAAAACATGGTAGAGTATATGCTAACTTTTCAGTCAAGGGCATCACTGCTACATTTAACTTGCTAGTGGGGAATAAGATAGTAAGTGTAGACCTCAATAAACTAGAAAAGGAGTATAACAACAATAAGAAAGAGGCCAGGAAGAGAATGTATCAGTGGAGGGTAAAGAACAGTACCTACATAGCTTCAAACAAGTTGCCAGTATACCTGTACAAGTTTGACTTTGATGATGAATATTAATATATAATTGCCCTGTTGAGTAGGATGACTGGCAGACCACATGCTGGTAACTTTGAGAACTGGATGTTTGGAATTATCCAGATGGTATTATACTCAGATGACAAACCTCTCTGGGCCAAAATCATCAGTGATTACCTAAATGAGGGGATGAGGAAGTTAGGAGGTAAGGCATGCATATTTTACATGACCTCCTATGTTGTATATTCTTGTGCCTTCCGAGGAACATTTGATTCCCTACAAATAGTATGTAAAGTAGGAAAAAATGTTGGAGATGTGAATATTTGAATTCACTATCCCCACTTACAGAGAAAGGCATACCTCCAGTATTACAAGATGGTAAATGATTCATTTTCAATGCATCTAGTTAGAACAATGGAGGAGTATCGAACCAAGAGATTGAGCATGCAAGCTCAAGAAGTTATTTACAAGTATGGAGCTTGGTTTATCAAATTCTCTACCTTTTCATACATAAGGATTGAAGGATTTGAAGGACAACCCCTCATGTTGCCAAGATACCCCACTGATAGGGTTATTTTAATGGAGTTTGTTAGACAAATATTTACTTCTATTGAAGCTCACATGGAGAAGAAGAAGATCCCTCATGTATTATTCCCAGTTTACATAAGTTGGTACTTATGCCCAGATAGATAGAGCATCAAGGATGCTATCGAGGGGTTGAAACTCATGTACTTGCAGCCATTCCCTATTTCCAGGTCATATGACCCTTATGGCAGGATACAAAAGCTGTTAGGAAAGCAAATACATCAAAGGCATCTAGAGGACTTTTGGACAGATTGTCATGATGAGGCAAAAGTTAGAAGAAGAAAATATCAAAGGCTCACCCTAAATCAAATCCAGACCTTTGATTGTATCTTAGTACCTGCACAGCTGCATCATGACGATGGAAAGATAATGTCAAATGAGTATGAGGACAAGAAGGTGTATAATGACACCATTTTAGCCCCTAATCTGACACAGTCAGAGGAGACCTCCTTGAACCAAATAATGCAAGGGGTCATTCAACTGACCCAAAGTTAGGTAGATGCAGATATTACCAAATTGAAGAAGAAGGGCATGGCCCTCATAGTCGATAACAAGAAGAAGAGACAAGAATTGTCAGATGAAGAGTGTGATGATTTTCTTATTGAGAAGAGAAAATCTAATGGAGAGAGATTACCTGCTGAAGAACAAAAGCTGCCATCCAATGGTAAGAAGGTGGAGGATGAATAGAAAAGGGGTGATTATAAAAAGGCTTATATCAAAAGGTGATGGGGCATCCACATCAGCCCATGCATCCACATCACAGCCACCCCCTGATAAATAGAAAACTAAGAAGATAATGAAGCCTGTTCCTGAAAACACAGAGAAGCAAGTGGAGAATGAGCCTCTATAGGAAAATCCCTTAGAGGAAGGGTAGTTGGATATGGAACCTAGGGATGATGCTTTATTATTTACAAGGAAGAAAAGAAAGGAGGTGCTACAGACACCACCACCCAAGAAGCAAAGGACAACCATGAGGGGGGATGTTAGCACTAACCCCATCATATTAAGAGGTATGGGTGGTTCAGCCTTCAAGAGAGAGCTGCAATACGAACTTCCCATCCCTGAGATAATTCAGTTTAAGACTGAGAGAATGGAGGAGCAGAAAGAAAAGAGGCGCATATGGCTAGTAAGGAGTCCCCTTTCCCTATGGATTATACTATAGAGTTAATAGATGATGAGATAGTTCAAGACGTGGCTGCTAAGTACATGGAGTCCTTGGTTTCCAATACCAAGATGACCCCTCATGGGACCCCAATGGCCCAAAAGGTAACTAACCAGGCAAGGGGTGAAAAAGATGAAATAGAATAGGATAACCCTGAGGAGGTAGCCCAGTAGATAGAGTTATCTAATTTGGTTGAGTAGGTTACTAGTCCTGCAGCAATAGACCTAACATACCGGGGTGATATCAGCCCAAATAAAGATAGTGATCCACCTTTGGAGCCTGAAAAGGTTGATAGTACAGTGCATATAGAAGTTGGTGGGATGACCCCCAGCATAGATAAAGATCAAGGTAATGTGCCCATGGAAAAAGAAAAGATAGAATCACACCCTCAAAATAGGGGTGATCAGGAGCTACCTGACAAGGATGTTGGTCAAGAGCAAAGTGTGTCACCACCACATACTGAGGTGGGTGATCAGGGAAGTAATCCTAAAATAGAAGAGAAATCAAGTGATAAAGAGACTAGTTTGGAGAATGTCAGTGCACCTAAAGGTGATGAACAAAATCTGACACATGACAAGGGTCTTGACAAAGAGAATGTGACCAAGGGTGATCTGGGTGAACTCCAAGGTTAGAATACACAATTCAATTAGGAAAACATGGTGCCACAAGATAAGCAAGGTCAAAATGTTCCTGATGCTCCCAAAGAAAGTGAACAGGAGGAAGTGTAAGATCAAGGTGTATACACTCCACAAGAGCCCCCTCCACAAAAAGAGATTTCTCAACAGGAGGTGCCAAAGTAAGATCCACCTCATGAGAAGGTAAATGAGGAAGAAATCAGGATAGAACATTCACCACTAAGGTCAGAATCCAACACAGGAGCACAGGACGCCCAAAATGAAGAGGGTGATCATTAAGAGCCTAAGGGCGATGTACCTTATTGGTTGTAACAAGAAGTACTTCTGCAATAGGTTGAGGAGGTACAAGATTTTGATTTGTTTACATTATTTGCTGGGAGCATGATAAAACCCTGAAGAAAGGCTAGGTTGACCTCAACAATCAAAAGGGACCCTACTACAGGTAGGAGAACTGCACAAGTGGCCCTGCCTACAGTTGAGAAAGAGAAAGGCCAGATAAGCCTTGAAGAGTTTTAGATCACAGATGTTGATCTGCATTTTGCAAATGAAGACCAAGAAGGTTAAGAAGGCAAAGATATCATTGACTCTCTAACACAAAGGGTGAAGAGAGAGAAAGAGAAGAATAAAAACATAAAGAGCACATTGCTTAGGTACATTCTTTTATTAAAGGATTAATTGATCCAAAACATATGCCAGTCAGGATTAAAGGATTAAGAGGAGATTACAAGATTAGACCTGATGAGGTATAAAGCATAGGTAATGGAGAAGTGGATGATGTCATCCATTTTTGAAGCTGAGGATGTAGTGAATACTTCTTTGGAGAGTTGGAATTCTTTGAGTACCTTAAAAAGAAAGGTAGATAAATTACAAAATGAAGTATGTAGGAGGTCATTTAAGCTAGAGAAGCACCTAGATGCTTTAGGTGAAATGAAGAGGATTGATACACATATATTGATAAGTAACAATATACTAGATAATAACACCTCCCAGCTGGTAAGTAACTGGTATGAAGATACCAAATTTGAATGTGATATACTGAATAGATGCAGTGGAAAGGTCAGGGATGTAAGTGTCAAACTACACAATCTAATGGCACATGAGGTAAAAACCCTAGAGGCATTGGAAGGGAAGGTAGAAGGGAAGATTGAAAATCAGGATGTAGATTTTTCTGTCCAAGCCTTCCATGATAATTTCAAGCAAGTTGCAAAGGACCCCTTGAACCACCTGACAGAAGAAGTGATGAACAAGGTCATGAGAATAAAGGTCAGGGTAAAGACTTATAATGAAACACTGAACAATAGGAAAAGCAAGATGGACGCCCTTCATGCTAAGTTTCATTCTCACCGGCATGTAGTAGTAAAGGCCAAAGTCCAAGATCGAGGTGAGATTGACAGAATAGTGCAATCATATGAATCCATTAGGGCACCAATAAAGATACATGTAAGAGATGATCTACACCCAGGTGACAGAGATAATGAAGATGAAGATGATGTAGAGAATGATGAAGAAGAGGAAAGTGAAGAGGAAGAAGGAGATAAAGAGTAAGCAGAGATGCATCACAATGTAAACATATGCATAGGCTACTTACAAGCAAATAAGTTTTACTAGATAGTTGCCAGTTGGCAACTTGTGCCACAGATGAAGATGTTGACTAAGTCAATGAAGAAATGTTGACCGTTGATCTGAATAGATAAATCTTGACCATTAGTCATTTGTAACCGCCTCCTCTCCTTATTCTATAAAAGGGGAAGGAGTGCACTCTTTTAGATATTAGAAACTTAATTGAAATTTGATTGCTGAAGAATTCAGGACTAATTTCAATGTTATTGTGAATGTACATGTTTTTTTGCATACTTAATGAAAAAGAAGCTATTTGATTACAAATCATTGTAAATCTTGAGTAATCAGTGAATGAGATCTAGATATATGCATTGATTAGTTGCGTCCCTTGGAGTGCTTATCAGTCTACATGTGTTGTTTTCATTCCTTGTTCCTTTGAAGTTAGCATCAACCATACCTAGCCGTGGAACATCCTAGTGAAATTATGGTTTGATTTCTTCTCTTCATGACTGTATCTAGAATGTATGTGACTCAATAGCTAAAGGTTCACCAAATTTAGAAGTATTTCTTTTAATTTTCTTAAATTTCATTACAAATCACCCTCACAATTGCAAATAACACACAATCTAAAGCAAATGAACATGAAATATGCCTAGATATTGTAAATAATTGAAAATACAGAGCATATTTTGAGTGAAAGCATGCCAAATTGATAAATATCATGCAAATACAGATGTATATCCATGATAAACATATGAATATCTAATTATATACAAGTTCATGATAGTAAATGCTTTGAAGAATTGATCAAACTTATAAATGTTACTGTAATATGTGGAACATAGTAGAAATAACCTTGTTTGTGAAGTGAATTTATAGGAAACATACATAAGATCGATTACTTATACAATGTAAGACCCCTTGAAATGGAAAACAACATGTCACATAAACCTCTGAGTAACATTAGATGATCATGACCTGATCAACGGAGCCTTGGAGTCATCAATTTCTTCCAAATTGATTGTACTTTTCAAGAGAATAAAGGTTTGTTGTGCAAATTTTTATGCATGTTGTTATGACTAACAATCATCACCAACATAAATTGGTGCTAGAAGGAGGGCCTTCTTTCTAATTTTGAAAGTAAATCAGTTGTATTTGTGTTTCCCGGTGTTAGAAATGAGGTGATCTTCTCAAGGTCATCACAATTGTTCATGTTTTGAGCGTTCATGCAAAGATTTGCTTGTTCTCTATGCTCTCATACTTGTTCATCATAAATACTTCAGAATTGAGCATAGATATCTTGAACTTTATAGTCAAGCATTGCAATCTTTGAAAATGGAGTTGTTCAGGTTTTCTTACTAAGTCTTTGTTGTATTTTGCTTGTGTTACCTAATATATTGATATCTGTGTCTAGAAGTCTTATACCTACTCATATTTGCAACATCTCTACAAATATTGCATAAATATCTGGTCAATCTTAGATTCTGGTCATAAATACATCCTTTGCGAGAGTAGTTCTATTGATCTTTACAGAAAACTAAGCCAAATTTCCATAAATTGTAGAAATCCTGGCTCTCAGGCCAAATACCAAGTCCAGATCCGGTGGACTCTTTGAAGAACTGCCTATCCATGGATTTAGACCTAGAACTATAGACATTCAGCACACTCCTGGTTCTAGTACATCAGAATCATCACCAGAACATATTCCAATAACCCTTGTTGGATTGCAAACACCTAAAGGACCACCTGTTACTCCTTAAGGTCAACCTCCACCAGTCACAATGTCATTCTTTGCTGCAAACTCACCTTTAACCTTCAATGCATATCATCCTTTGCCTAAAAATCCTGACAAGATTTGTCCTAAGTATCATCCATGTCAGGATGTTGATGATCACATTAGAACATTTAAGGAAGCTTGTTGTAGAGCAAGGATTGAACATCAAGATGTTGTATGCAGATTATTTCCTTTTTCTTTAGGGGAAGAAGCATATAATTGGTATATGAGTTTTGGTCAAGGTTCAGTTGGTTCATGGGCTGCCTTGGACAAAGCTTTCAAGGACATATTCAAGATACCTATAGATCCTTCAATGAATTATCATTTGTTTGCCACAATCAAAAGATTTGAAGGAGAGCTTATTACTAACTTCAATGCTAGATTCAAAAAGATGTTGTCAAAGTTGGTTGCTCCTTATAATGTAGTAGATGAAGCTTCTAGGAGTATATACTATTCAGCATTAGGTCCCTTGACCTCTATGTTCATAAGGAGGACACATCCTAATGTCACAACTTTAGCAGGAGCTTTCGAAGAAGCTATAAAAGTTAATTAGTAATTGATTCCTACTCCAACGCCTAATATCAATTTCCCTACACCAAACATAGCATTTCCTGCATACCCTGCATATCCTGCTCAACAACATACCAATGGAGCTATGATGCCTCCAGCTGTAGTACCAAGTCCATTACAAGTACCTCCACTCAACATTATGCCACCTCCAAATGGAAATGGCCAGATAGTGCAGTATCTAGGACATACACAAGTACCTCAGGATGTAGGATAGAGTAATAACAATGGTTCTTCCTTTTTCAAACCTCAAACAGAGAATGTAGTAGCCAAGGCTCAAGAAGAAAAGGAAGAAATTAAAGAGATATCAGCAAAGTTGAGAAAATTGACAACTGAAATCACTCATCTGAGAAGTCAAAATTTCTATTCTCAACCAAATCAAAATAGAGGATATAACAATGATAGATTAGGATATCTTGATAGGGGATATAATAATGATAGGAACTACAACAATAAGAATAAAAATAGTGGTAACAATAATGCCCCTAGACAGCCTAGAGTGTGGAACACTAGGCCAAAAAATGGTTCATTGCCATCACCCTTAGATAATCAGCCTCCTAGTGAACCTAAGCAGACCACTAGGGTGAACCTGGTAGAAGTAGCCCTTACAAACTGGTGTAGGATTCATAACACCAATGCTCACGCTAAATTTGATTGTCCTCAGTTTAGGATAGCAGCCAGCATTTTTCAGGTTGAAGTATCAAATACTGCAGATAATCCTCCCTTTGTTCAAGGAAATGAAATTGTCCCTTGTGGATATGACTCTGCCCTTGTATTAGAAAGTTTTACCAATCATTCTCACCATCAGGCAACCTTAGCTCATGAGAATTATACTCTAGCATGTGAGGAGTCAGCCATAGCTTTTGAAACAAATTATGTTTTTCCTTTTGAGGATGAGAATGAACCATCAGTTGAACATGAGGAAGTGCATGCTTATCAACAACACTATCAGGGTAGACATAATTATAACCTGAGGAATAGATCAAACAAACCTTCTAGCCCCTTGACCATATATTTGCCTCCAAACAATTTTAACACTCCTTCTAATCCAAAGGCAAGTAATGACCCTGGATTTCCTAAGGTTAATGCTCAATATTTAGCACCACAAAATACAGTGGCAAAAACTAATAACCAACCTCCTGAGTCTGACAAATTGGTCACATACTTAGTAGATGAAATGAAAAAGATCAAAATTAGCTTGTCATTGTTAGAATTACTTAAAACCCCTGATGCAGAGGCATCCACACTAAAACCTTAACATACAGCATGGATGTCCGCAACCCTTCATCATCATCATCATATTTCCCTTAACACTGTCAGCATCATCATATTCTCTCTGCCGACCGATATCCTCCTAATGACAAGCCTTCGACCCTTCGCCTGCCAGCAGCATCATCATATCCGACTATCGGCAGCATCATCATATTCGGCAAGCGCGAACATCCTCCTGACGTTCACTGTTCATCTTACCGCCAACCTCTTTCTTCAGCATCATGATGTTCAACATCATGTTCATCAACAGGATATAGAACATCCGGTTCCTCCCATATATCCTGATGACGACAACCTCATGCACCTTTCCTTCGATGCTTACGTCACCCCGATATCCTGATGACGATGACGTCACATGCAGCTCCCTCAATATCCTGCTGCCCGATATCCTGATGACGAATATCCTGATGACGATGACGTCATATGCAGTTCCTTCAATATCCTGCTGTCGGCCAAACTTAACATTATCGGCCCGCGAAGAAATTGTCAACCCGATCTTCTACCTTA
This sequence comes from Cunninghamia lanceolata, assembly GCA_027924645.1. NCBI lineage: Eukaryota > Viridiplantae > Streptophyta > Pinopsida > Cupressales > Cupressaceae > Cunninghamia > Cunninghamia lanceolata. The sequence continues at coordinate 5,862,854 of BSBN01000635.1, read as the reverse complement.
TGCCGATGCGCTCCTCCTCGGCAACACCTGATGATGATCAACCCAATGCACATTCACTTTATGCAACCGACTGCATCATGCTCATCTCCGCTTACTCGGATGACGCCCGAAGCAACTGCAGGATATCCGCAGAAATATCCTGATGATGCCGTTGCGACGAATTTTCCAACCTTAGCGAAATTCGATCCGCCGAATCTCCTGGGATGACCCGATCCACTTTCAGGGTGATCTTCCAAACTCTAACAACCAGCATGACCTAGCACATACCCATGCTAGGGTCCTCAACACCTCTTGACGACGATCCTGCACACCTGCATGCAAACAAACACGAAATGCAGACTAATTCCTACCCTACTGTACATGGCCATTCCACCGATTCGACGAATCAACCGGTGGAATGGATCAGTGAATCCATGAAACCACCAAAACAGCAAGTCGATCACACAGTGGAGATCAAACAGAAAATGAACACAAACAGGATCTCTTATTTGATTTCAAAAGATGCAATACAATGATCAGTCTCTCTCTCTCTGTCTCACTCTGTGCAACCTAGCTCGATGATCTAAAACCAACCGATCCTCATGCATAAATAGGATCTCTGGTGAGTACTACTGACCCGACTCCAAGCGACTGGGAAATCTCTCTAGGCGGCTGGGAGATCCAACCAGACCTACAGCATAACAGCTGTCTAACAAACTAGCTAAAAATAGCAAAGCATGGTCAACATGACCTTATTACATGCATTGGTCTTATCAGACCTTCTTGAAAACATTAACAAGACTTAAACTAACTAACTGCCTCATGGAGGCCAGCTGTCAGGTAGGTGCTCCTGCACCATACTCCCCAACAGAAAAGAACTCATGTCCCATGAGTTTGGGTTGTGGAAGTCCTCCACCTTTACACTTTGTCATGTCAGTGTTCTGACCTGTTCCAGCTTTTTCCTCTGCTGGCTCTTGGCTGCTCCAAGACTTCTGAACTGTAACTTGCCTTATTGCAAGTAAATCCTCATGCCTGTCAATGTAGGCCTGTCTCTCACATACCTTGTGTTTGTCAGGTTGTCTGACCAAAACCTTTGTCTGAACTGCCTCTTGAACTTTTGCAATGTTCAACTCTGTCTTTCTTTCAACCTTTATAGGACAAACAATAGTCCCAACTATGACAACATCCTTGTCATTCCTCTCAACTGGTTGCTGTTTGCAAACCTGTTTCTGAACCTGCTGCTGACCTCTGTCAGTCAAAACTGTAACTGTCTTCAACCTGTTGTCCTTAACAACTTCTTTCCCTGCAGTGTCTTCAACTGCCTTTATGCCTGCTCCTATAGGCATCTGCACAAACTCCTTCTTTCCCACTAAAATGATTTTGGCTGCCCCCTATGCTGCAGCATCTTCCTGCAATGGCATCAACCTAATAGTCTTCCCATCTTTCTTGATGGTGTAGGTATTAGCATACCCATCATATAGTACCCTCCTATCAAATTGCCATGGTCTACCCAACAGTAGGTGATAACATTCCATGGGCAAAATGTCACACAAAACTCTATCCTGATATGCTCCAATATGAAAATCCACATATGCCTGTTCATAGACAAAAAGTGATTGACTATCACTCACCCAAGATGCCTTGTAAGGGTGTTGGTGTGGAATCCTTTCCAAATTCAGTTTATCCACCATTTCCTGAGATACCATGTTGTCTGTTGAACCAGTATCAATGACAACCTTACATACCTTACCTTTGCTCTTGCATGTGGTCTTGAAAAGAGCTCTTATTTGCATCATATCCTTTGATGCCTGCAAACTAATTCTCCTTAGCATCAATGCTTCTCCCTCCTCAGGATATGCATAATTGTCAGGCTCCCTATCTCTTTGATAAGTGTTTGAACTTTGCACACTTTGCTCTACTTTCTCTTCTTGCACAAGTTGTACTCTCTTGTCATTTGTTTTATCATTTCTGGATGATGAACCTTTGCTTTCTGGACATTTGAAAAATGGATGTCCAAACTCACCACAGGTGTAACACTTGCCTGAAAATGTAGTAGAACCTCTACCACCTCCAAATCTACCTCTGTTACCTTTCCATCCACCTCTGAAATTAGATTGTCCCTGTCCTTTACCAGTGTCTTCTTGACCCTCATTGGTTTGCCTTGTTGTAGGGGCTGCTCCTCTTCCCCTCATATTGCTGCCCCTTCCTCTCATGGACTTATCTTGTCCCCTATTCATCTTTTCTTCAATCCTGATTGCCATTTGGTAACAATCCTCCACATTCTTAGGGTTAGCTAAAACTAACTCATCCTGTATGTTCAATCTCAAACCAGCCAAGTACCTAGCCACCTTTTCTACCTCATTCTCATGATGACCAGATCTCATACTCAACTTATAAAACTCCTCAGTATATGCCTTCACATCCATTTCCTTCTGCCTTAAAAATTGCAACTTCTTAAACATCTGAATTTCATAATCCTTTGGCAAGAATTTACCTTTGATCCTTGCTACCATCTTATCCCATGAAGTGATCTTTGACTTCCCTTGTTTCCTTCTCTCAGATTGTACATAATCCCACCAAACCAAAGCATGACCTCCTAACTTGGTCTTTGCAATCTTTACCTTCTGATCCTCAGCAACATCTTCACATTCAAAGTGATTATCAAGTGCAGCAATCCAATCCAGTAACTCATCTTCATTCAAACTTCCATTATACTTAGAAACATCAACCTTTACCTTAGGTTTATCACTCTGCACTGCCTTTAACAGTTTTGCAAATTTCTGGTCTTCAGCATCCAGATCTTCAGCTACCTCTTCATACTCTTCAACAGCATCTTCATCTTCTTCAGACTCACTGTCTTCCACTTCCCTCTTTTTGTTCTTTTCCAGGGCTACAAGCCTGGCTTGGAGTGCTTCAGCAAGCTCCTTCATCTTCCTCATCTCTCTGGCATGTTTTTCCTTCATCTCCTGCAATTCCCTTGCAGTACCACTACCTTTCGGAGGCATTATGTCAACCTCTCACTCCTCTACCTCTATCCTTTCGGTGACAGAATCAACTCTACCTCTGCCCTTTCAGTGACAGAATCAACACACAACAGCCCAGACCTTTTGCTGAGCTCTGATACCACTATGATGCAGAGGCATCCACACTAAAACCTTAACATACAGCATGGATGTCCGCAACCCTTCATCATCATCATCATATTTCCCTTAACACTGTCAGCATCATCATATTCTCTCTGCCGACCGATATCCTCCTGATGACAAGCCTTCGACCCTTCGCCTACCAGCAGCATCATCATATCCGACTATCGGCAGCATCATCATATTCGGCAAGCGTGAACATTCTCCTGACGTTCACTGTTCATCTTACCGCCAACCTCTTTCTTCAGCATCATGATGTTCAACATCATGTTCATCAACAGGATATAGAACATCTGGTTCCTCCCATATATCCTGATGACGACAACCTCATGCACCTTTCCTTCGATGCTTACGTCACCCCGATATCCTGATGACGATTATCCTGATGACGATGATGTCACATGCAGCTCCCTCAATATCCTGCTGCCCGATATCCTGATGACGATGACGTCATATGCAGTTCCTTCAATATCCTGCTGTCGGCCAAACTTAACATTATCGGCCCGCGAAGAAATTGTCAACCTGATCTTCTACCTTATGCCGATGCGCTCCTCCTCGGCAACACTTGATGATGATCACCCCAATGCACATTCACTTTATGCAACCGACTGCATCATGCTCATCTCCGCTTACTCAGATGACGCCCGAAGCAACTGCAGGATATCCGCAGAAATATCTTGATGATGCCGTTGCGACGAATTTTCCAACCTTAGCGAAATTCGATCCGCCGAACCTCCTGGGATGACCCGATCCACTTTCAGGGTGATCTTCCAAACTCTAACAACCAGCATGACCTAGCACATACCCATGCTAGGGTCCTCAACACCTCTCAACGACGATCCTGCACACCTGCATGCAAACAAACACGAAATGCAGACTAATTCCTACCCTACTGTACATGGCCATTCCACTGATTCGATGAATCAACTGGTGGAATGGATCAGTGAATCCATGAAACCACCAAAACAGCAAGTCGATCACACAGTGGAGATCAAACAGAAAATGAACACAAACAGGATCTCTTATTTGATTTCAAAAGATGCAATACAATGATCAGTCTCTCTCTCTCTGTCTCACTCTGTGCAACCTAGCTCGATGATCTAAAACCAACCGATCCTCATGCATAAATAGGATCTCTGGCGAGTACTACTGACCCGACTCCAAGCGGCTAGGAAATCTCTCTAGGCGGCTGGGAGATCCAACCGGACCTACAGCATAACAGTTGTCTAACAAACTAGCTAAAAATAGCAAAGCATGGTCAACATGACCTTATTACATGCATTGGTCTTATCAGACCTTCTTGAAAACATTAACAAGACTTAAACTAACTAACTGCCTCATGGAGGCCAGCTGTCAGGTAGGTGCTCCTGCACCAACCCCAACCATTAAGAAGGTGTTCATGAAAGATTTAGATGACCCTATGCCAAAAGAGGATAGCCATCCCCTTACCTCAAGCCAGACTCTGAATAAAGATCATGCAGCTAAGGATAATAATTTCAAACACAGAACTTCAGCCACTATCTAGGCTATTGAAACTTCACACATGACTCTTTATAGGGACAAGACTGCCTCCATTTCTCCTTAGCATAAGGATGTTTAGTAAGAATTTACATAATTACTTAGTGGATTCAGGTGCATCAACCAACGTAATGCCATTGTCCATATGTAATGCCTTATGGTTACATCCTGCCAAGTCACTAAAGAAGGTAACATAGTTGAACAAAATTGAGGTGAGTGTTGTAGGAGAGTTAACTCACAATCATATGCAATTAGCATCAGATCCAAGAATTCAATACTACAATGACATCCAGGTAGTGGATATCCCTGATACATATGGAATGTTGCTTAGAAAGGATTGGTCAAAAACACTTAATGGATACATGTCCACTAATTTCAGTCACATGTGGTTACCTTGGAAAGGGATCCCTAACTAGATTTGGATAGATGCTGAACCCCGGATGATACACATGATTACTGAGTATAACAAAACCAATGAAATCATGTATGTGGATGTTGAACCAGGAGTTTATACCATCAAACCCCAAACAGTCAAGATAGAGAAGATCCTCATGTATGATATTCATGTTGATAAGGACAACCTTCAGGATGGCAGAGTAATCATAGAATCTGACCACAGTTTAGAGGGTGATAATGAAATAGATCATTTTAAGAACTTTGAATTGTATTTGTCCCAAAAGATGCAGCGTTGTCGAATGTTAAATATGTCTAATGAAGATGTTTTGATCGAAGGATGGTGCAGGTTACATGATGAAGCACATTTTGAAAAAACTTGTGATGCCTACTTTGACATGATGGAGCTGGAACAAACATGTAGTGATAAAGGAATATCATCACCTAAGGTAAGTCATACATATATTTATAGTGATACTGACTCTTGTTCATCTACTACAAATATAGAAGAAAGCATATATTAGGATGAAAGTTACATTCATGATTCAGAGGAGATCTTGATGAATATTGAGAGTAGTTCTAAGGATAAAAGTAACATCACCCCAGGGACTAATTGTTTGATTGAATTAGATTATGAAGTATTTGATGAGGATAAAGGGAGTAATTTGACCAAGTTTGAAGAGTTTTTATCAAAAAAAATTTAGAGGATGATGTTATGGCATACTTCTCCACATGATGTTTTAATTGAGGGATGGTGTAGGTTACATGAAGCACCACATTCAGAGACTACTTGCTCGTTGTGCTTGCACATTTTGAAGAAGCAGATGATACTTCATTCAAAGGATTGTTTTCCTGGTAATAAGGAAGAAAAACAAGTATCAGGTTCACATTAGTCAAAGAAAGTGAAAGTAGATAGGAATAAGTCACCAAAGCTGAAATGGATATCAGGTGGTGTAGCCACCAGAGCCAAAAGGAAAAGAGAAGGTCCTGACAAACCTTTAACTGAAGATAAACCATGGATCCTAAGGTTTGATGGATCTAAGTCAAAACAAGGAGCTGGAGTAGGAATAGATCTCACTGATCCAGCTGGAAAGTCCTATTTAGCAACATATAGATTACAATTCCCATGCACAAATAATATGACAGAGTATGAAGTTTTAATTCATGGGATATTGTTTGCACTCAAGAAAAAAGTAAAGATTCTATATGTCTATGGAGACTCAGAATTGCTGGTAAGACAACTAAGAGGCATATATTCTTGCAATTATAAAAGGTTGTCTAATTACAGACACAGGGTATGGGATTTGATAGAAGACTTTGATGTATTTTACATCACCCATGTGCCTAGAGAAATGAATCACAGAGCAGATGCTTTAGCTCAAGCTGCAAGTACTTTGGAGCCATTATCCATATCTGGTTTGAAGAGGTTTTCAGTTGAATTAATTTCAGTACCCTCTGTACTAGATAATGTCACCAATCTCCAAGTGTTTGATGATGACCAGCACATTTTGGATTTCATATCAAATAGAGATGTGTTTGATGAACAGATCATAGATGAAATAAATGTAGAAGATCATACTTGGGAAGAAGAAGAGATCATGGATCTGCCTAGTAACAAAATTCCCAAGGGGATGTGTTTAGGGTAAAATTGGATTTGTTGATCTTTTGTGGTTTAGATGTTAAAATCCTCCTTTCATCCTAACATTGAATGATCTAGGGTTGAGTGGCGAGCATTATCATACCCTAGGTCACTTGCAAATGAGGGGAAGCTTGGATTAGGGAATTAATTATCAATTTTTCCTTGTACTATGCTCAATTAACCATTAAAACCCTAATTATGCAAATGCGACAGCAAATCGATGAATAACATAAAAAGCTCTTGTAGATGGGAGTAAAATACCAAATTACAGGATATCTATTTTTAGGGTTCCGCAGTGGAATAGTCGGGGACACTAGAGCGGGCACCCAAGTCCAAGGTACCTACTTTTTTAGGGAATATGGACCTCCTTCAGACATTGATCAGCCCTATAACTTCTGTTTTCTAGAATCTATCTACGGAGGACACTGGAGTGAGCACCCTAGTACTAGAAGTGCTCCTTTGTTTGTCTTTCCTTCAGATCCTGAATCCCTAATGTCTTCCTAGCCTTCCTGCAACTCTACTTTTCCTGAATAAGACACCTGTAACCTGCAATCACAAGACTTGGTTTGGGAGTTGTGGTGCTTATAGGTTTGCCTCAGTCAAACCCTGAAGGACACTTAAGTCTCCAAACACTGTTGTCAGATAAAGAGGGCATGCCCTTGTGAGGCAAAGACCAAAAACTAAAGGAATCAATGATAAAAACACAATGATATGTCGCCTTGTAGTGAAGCTTTCATGAAGGAAGATGCTCTTCATGCCATGAAGGAATTGATGCTCAAATATGCAAATATCAATGCACAAAACACAAAAGTATGCTCTTGAAACACAATAAAAAGCCTTGAATCACCTTGAGAACACAATAGCTTGCTCATTGGAATCTAGTTTACAAATGAATGCCTACACATGCTTATATATGCACCTACAAGCATCCCCACCAAGATATTAAAAATCAAACTTTACCGTGTTGGCAAAATAACCTCCTAACGGTCATAAATCGACACCTAGAAATTGGGTCTACCCTAAAATAGGGTAGGACTAGGGTGCGGGTGCCCAAGTCCTCCCCCCCTATTTTAGGCAGGGTTTAGCTCAAGGGGTCCACCTAGGTCCTATTTATCATGGGACTTAGGCCTCATTCCATCAGGATGCTAAAATATGAATTAAAATGTCCTAAATGCACTCTAAAGACCTGGGAGCTAGACCTTATGAGGGAAAAGCCCCCATGGGGACATTTTTTGACGTTACATTTAGCCCCCACTTTAATGTATGTATAAACACAAGGCCAATACATGCATTAAAGTAAGGTCACAAACACAGAAAACACACCAAGCATAGAGAAGACACACCAACCGTATAAAAGAAAATAACAGGCACACAAAACACAGAGAAGACAGTAACAGTCATGCAGAACACGGAGCAGATAGTCAATGCATAGAAGACACATTAATGCATGGAAGACATAAATGATATATTTTCTTTTCTTTTTTCTCATATATATGAAATGCAGATGCAAGTACTTGAAAGTAAACAAACCTCCCATAATACATGAAACACTACTTAGGGGCACTAGTCTTTGTATATGGGGCAACACACACGCAATACATGTAAAACCTCCCAAAATGCATGAAGTACTACTCAAAGGTGATGGTCTTTGCATATGGGGCAACAAACACATCATACAAAACAAGCATGCCAAAACACACACACTTGAAGACACAGAGAAAACACAGTAGACAAGCAATGGTGTGTTCCCTATTTCTAGGGTCATCACCATCTTAGGCACATTACAAAAACACATCGATGATTGGGCTTTGCCACAACAATCACTGAAGACATGCTTAAGGGTTGAGTTAGTCACAGAACCGCTCCCTGCCTTCGTAGAGGACTTTTGAAAATGACAGGATGATGCAATCTACTCTGAGAAATACACCATCCCCACCTCCATAGAGGGCTTAAGAAAAAGGATATGCTTGATATCCTGCCTCCGTAGAGGGCTTACATGATTGATTGATTGATTGCAAGCAAGCTCAAGATGCATGATGAACTACTCTAGGGTGCAATTCGTTGCATCTGAGGTCAAACACATTGCTAACATCTATAACATACAACTTACCTTATATGCCCCCACCTTAAGGTGGTTGATATCAGTTATTGATATCAAGCACATTAAGGTAGGAAGAAAACACACAAGGGAACACTGACTTTCACAAAGCCCATGCCCCCCAAAGGTGACATGTAATTTACGATCACCAAATGTTCCCACAAACACATCCTTGCAAGAAACATGTTATGTCTACAGCATCATGATAAACAACAACATCAATGCATATGATTAACCACACAAAGGGCCAAGGTTATACAATGAATTCAGAGTTTGAGGATAACCAGGGGCTATATCATGAAGCTCTCCAAATCAAGTACCGCAAAGGCTAGATTCAAAGGCAAACAAAGGTGCATGGAGTGGCAGTATTGTTAAGGTTTGTAAATGCGATAGAAACATTATGAAAATTCACTACGCGGAAAGCACGAGTGCTTCCACTAGCCAAGCATCGGATAAAATATACAATCCCATCGTCATATTAGGAACTATAGTCCATTTTTTTATTGCTCTCGAAAGGGACACTAGGTCCGCATCAGTATACATGTTTGTTGTCATTCGCCCACTAGATGGAAACACTAGAGGAAGGGAAACAATAAATAAGAGAGGAGAAAAGAAGTGTCTTAGGAACAGTCACGTAGGAGGGTGCCCCCAAGTCACCAACCATGACGCTATGTCCATAAGACACAACACAAAACAATGAAATCAAAGAGAGAGCAATATAGAAGAATGATGATACAAATAGAAGAAGGTCACAATAGAGGCGATCTCCTGGTATCCTGAACCTTACGAGAGAATCTGAGGTCATTCCAGGAGGCCTAAACAACACATAACACATCATGGGGGAAGCACATTATGATAGAAATAAAAGTTTATAGATACATACCTGTAGGGCCCCTTTTGGGCTAGAAGTTGTCTATAAGTAAATCATCATCGTCGTCATCATCACATTCCCTAATGATGGAGGATAGTGGGACATATGGTACCATAACCAAATTCATATCTTGTTCATCATGTTGTTCATCGTTAGGATTGTCTCTGTTTGGTTGAATGTTAGGATCGATGTTTTCTTGTTGAGAGGAAAGGTTTATAGCATATTCTTGTCTTCTTCTCCTTCTTTCTCTTGCTTTTCTATTTCATTTTGTTTTACCACTTATCTTTTGTAAGATAGGGCTATCCTCTTTCATAGGCTTGTGCAAATTAGAAGATGAAGCACCAGGATTAAACCTCATTTGTTGCGGTGGAACATTTTATTGTTGATAATAACCTCCCAATCTTTGTAAGGATTTCGGGGGAGGAACCTCAGCATAGGGACTTTGTCCTTTTGGTCTAAAGTTCTCTTCACATGCGGGTTGTTTCTCTTTTGTCATTTCTTGCGTAGGAGGACTAGGTGCTGGATACAATAGTTTTGCCTTGTAATTTCTATAGCTCAAGAATGTAAAGTTTGTTCGTAACTCTAATTTGTAACTAGTATGTTTGTTACAAAAGTAATCCAATGTGAATTGTTGTTGTGTGATTGAAGGTTTGTATGTATTTTGATGAATGGCATGCACTTGTCCATTCAAAGGAAATTTAACACATTTATAAATAGTTGAAGGAACCGCTTTCATAACCTTTAACCATGGGATTCCAAGTTTTATGTCAAAGGAATCAGAATTAGGAGTAATATCAAACCATTTCTTGACATGCTTCTTGAATACAGTTACTATCAATGATAGCTTACCCAGTGGTTTCTTTAAAGCTCCCGTATGTGTCTTAATCATCAAGTTCGAAGGGCTATAAGGGCCTTGTATTAATTGATTCAAAAAAAGGAATTTTTCAGTGGCAAAATTAGTCATGCAATTAGGATCAATCAGAGTTCCTTCTACATTATTTCCCATTATCTGCATGGTGATGTAAAGAGGTCCTTCGAAATCACCAAGTGTTCTATCATGAGGAGTGAAGACAATTTCAGGTTCATGAGCCTTTATTTTCATGTAAGGTCTAGGAGGGAACCTATTGTTGCAGTTATGATTAGAGGCCATGTTTACTACTCAAACCAATGCAAAATTAGATTTTTGAAAGCCATTCAAAATTGGTGCAAATGACAAGAGCAAAAACAGCCCAGAATGCTTGATTTCTCGATACTTTTTCAAAGCAAATGAATGACACAAAGGATGTTGTAAGGATTTTGATCAAGGAAAGAAAGTTATATCTTTGATATCAGTCCAAAAAATCAATCTAATCACTCTCAACACACTCTTGATGCAAATCCGAGATAATGCCAAGTCAAAATATGTCAAAATAGGCACTTTTTCACCATAATTCAATGCAAAAGAGCATAACAAAGGGTGTTGTGAGGAAAATGATGATGGAAAGAAAATAATATCAGTAATAACAGCAACTTTATGCAAAAATACCCAACACAACATGATTGTAGCGCCACTTAAGGTAAAACCCTAATGAAAATATAGCAAAATATGCAATTTTTCACGGTTTTTCAACTCCAAGACCTAGAAAAAGGGGTGTTGTAAGGTATTTTAGGAGGTAAAGTGAAGAATATAAATAATATTAGTCACCTCAATCCATAAAATTGATCACAACACACTTGGAGTGCAAACTAGGCCAAACCATAGGGCAGAAATAACCAAAATTTGTAGTTTTTCACCGAATTTTCACTACAAGAGCCCGTTAAAAGGGTCTTGTGAAGCTTTTTATAAGGGGAATAAAATTAATACCCTGATAACAGAAAATTAATTTGAAAATATCTTCCACAACACTCCTATAGTGCAAGTTTGGAGAGTCGATAAGGCTGATTTTTAGCGAAAATTATCATTTTCGAAGCCCTAGGTTTGAGATTTTGGAACATAAATTCTATGTGAATGATTTACTATCTGATTTATGATGGAAATTAAATAATCTCAGATCTGAAAATTATTTTCAAGCTTAAACATGCAAAATTCCCATGTAAATTTAATGAAATTGCACCGAAATTGCTAGTTTTTTGTTGAAAATTTCAATGCAAAAATGCAAATAATTTAAATTTAAATGCAAATTCACACTAAAATGCAAGACTATAGCCAAATGTAATTTTGAATGAGCCTCTAAAATTAGTAGAAAAATCTAATAAAAGATTTTTCCTACGAACCCTAGATTTTGGAATTACTAGGTTATTTAAAAATTGTCAAAATTTCCCCAAAACCCTAGCAATTTAAATGATGAAAATGCAAAGCAAGATTTTGAATTTTTGTATTTTCTGTAGTTTATATCAGATTTGATGCAAAAATCATGAATTAGAAAAATTTAGGAAGAACTGACACAATTTATTAAGCCCAACAATGCAATTTTTTTGTATTTTTCTAATTTTTTCATTTTTATTGAAATTTTCTTAATGTAATAAATTAAATGACCAAATGAATGAATGAAATCACACCAAATCTGCAGACAAACACTCAGCAAGTTGCAATTTAAGTTCAAAGACACGGGTTCACCAAAATGTTTAGGGTAAAATTGGATTTGTTGATCTTTTGTGGCTTAGATGTTAAAATCCTCCTTTCACCCTAACATTGAAGGATCTAGGGACGAGTGGCGAGCACTATCATACCCTAGGTCACTTGCGAATGAGGGGAAGCTTGGATTAGGGAATTAATTATCAAATTTTCCTTCTACTATGCTCAATTAACCATTAAAACCTAATTATGCAAATACGACAGCAAATTGACGAATAATAGAAAAAGCTCTTGTAGACGAGAGTAAAATACCAAATTACAGAATACCTATTTTCAAGGTTCTAAAGCGGAATAGTCAGGGACACTAGAGGGAGTGCCCAAGTCCAAGGTACCTACTTTTTTAGGGAATTTGGACCTCCTTCAGACACTGATCAACCCTGTAACTTCTATTTTTTAGAATCTATCTGCGGAGGACACTGGAGTGAGTGCCCTAGTCCTGAAAGTGCTCCTTTGTCCATCTTTCTTTCAGATCATGAATCCCTGATGTCTTCCCAGCCTTCCTACAACTCCACTTTTATCGGATTCGACACCTGTAACCTACAATCACAAGACTTAGTTTGGGGGTTGTGGTGTTTATAGGTTTGCCTCAGTCAAACCCTGGAGGACACTTAAGTCTCCAAACACCATTGTCAAATAAAGAGGGCGTGCCCTTGTGAGGCAGAGGCCAAAAACCAAAGGAATCAATGATAAAAACACAATGATATGTCACCTTGTAGTGAATCTTTCATGGAGGAAGATGCTCTTCATGCCATGAAGGAATTCATGCTCAAATCTACAAATATCAATGCACAAAACACACAAGTCTACTCTTGCAACACAATAGAAAGCCTTGAATAACCTTGAGAACACATTAGCTTGCTCATTGGAATCTAGTTTACAAATGAATGCCTACACATGCTTATATATGCACCTACAAGCATTCCCACCAAGATATTAAAAATCAAACTTTACCATGTCGGCAAAATAACCTCCTAACGGTCATAAACCGACACCCAAAAATTGGGGCTGCCTTAAAATAGGGCAAGACTAGGGCGCAGGTGCCCAAGTCCTCCCCACTATTTTAGGTAGGGTACAACTCAAGGGTCCACCTAGGTCCTATTTGTCATGGGACTTAGGCCTCATTCCATCGGGATGCTAAAATATGAATTAAAATGTCCTAAATGCACTCTAAAGACTCAGGAGCTAAACCTTATGAGGGAAAAGCCCCTAAGGGGACATTTTTTGATGTTACAGGATGATAGAATTAGAAAGGGCATTTGATTTAGATAATATGCTAAAACAGAAAGATCTTCCAAGAATTAATGGAGGAGAATATTCACCAGTCAACATAGGACAGAATGAAGAAAAAAGAATGTCCTGATTGGCAAAGTGTGTACAGAAGAAGAAATGGCAGGGATAACCCAAGCACTTAAGGATTATATCCATGTTATCACCTAGACTTATGATGAGTTGAAGACTTATGATACCTCAATCATCACCCATACTGTACCATTGAAACTAGATGTCAAGCTTTTTAGACAAAAATAGAGACCTATTAATGCCTTATTAGAACCTATCATCTTTGAAGAAGTAAAGAAATTGTTTGATGCCAGGATCATTTTTCCTATGAGACACTCCACCTGGGTAGCCAACTTGGTTCCTGTGATAAAGAAAAATGGTGATATCAAGTTATGTGTAGACTTCAGAAATCTGAATAGAGCTTCTGAAAAGGATAATTATCCTTTACCTTCAGTGGATGAGGTCTTGCAAATAGTAAATGGTACACAGATGATGTCATTTCTAGATGGTTTCTCAAGTTACAACCAAGTGATGGTAGATAAAATAGACTGATTGAAAACAACATTCACCACTAAGTGGGGTATATTTTCCTATAGGCGCATGCCTTTTGGATTAATAAATTTTGGAGCCACCTTTCAACGTGCAATGGATATAGCTTTCAGGGGGTTGATTGGTAAGTGCATAGTCATATACATGGATGACTTGACAGTTTTCTCCAAACAAAGGGGTGACCACATAGAAGACCTCAGGAAGGTGCTTAAAAAGTGTGAATAGTATGGTATATCCCTGAATCCCAAGAAATGCATATTCGGAGTAACCACAGGTAAGTTACTAGGTCATTTAATAATAGAAAATGGGATCATCATTGACCCTACAAGAGCAGATTCAATCATCAAACTACAGCTTCCTAGAAGCAAAAAAGAGCTGAAATCATACTTTGGTAAGATAAGTTTTGTTAGGAAATTCATTAGTAGTTTTGTAGAGATTGTCAGACCATTGAATGCAATGCTCAAGAAGGATGCTAAAATTGAGTGGACACCTAAAGCCAAAGCAGCTTTTGAGGACATCAAGAAAGCTATATATGATGCCCCTGTTCTGATCAGTCCTGACTATACAAGAGATTTTTACATATATTCATTTGCTTCAGAGCATACATCAGCAACATTATTAACACAAAGGAATGAGGCTAAAGAAGAAAATCCTATAGCTTTCATGAGCTGCCCATTCAAGGATGCAGAGCTTAGATACATGGATGTTGAGAGACAAGCTCTTGCTCTAGTTCGAGAAGTCAAGAAATTTAGACATTACATTTTGAGAAGTAAGATAATTGTTGTAGTACTAGATGCAACAGTGAAGATGCTCCTAATGCAAAGTGAACTTGGTGAGAAGAGAGCTAAATGGATAACAGTTCTCCAAGAATATGATATGGATATAACACCCATGAAGCTGGTTAGAGGACAAACCTTGAGCCAGATGATATCAGAAATTGATCCCAACATCATGAGCCAACAATATGTGGTGAATGCTAAAGAAACTAAAGAGTGGTATTCAGACATCAGGCATGTCTTGATTACTGGGAGATTCCCATCAAAATTGCAGGCTTCATAGAGGAGAGCCTTGAAAATAAAATCACAAAAGTATATGATAAAAGGAGTCCTTTTTAAAAGGAATTATGAAGGAATATATCTTAGATGCCTAGAAAGGCAGGAAGCCGATAAAGTGTTAACAGAACTACATGATAAGTTTGGAACTACACATGGATCACATCTAGCTACTGCTCATGCTATCTTGAGAGCAGGATATTACTAGCCCACTATATTCAAAGACACTACTGAACATATTAAATTTTGTCATACATGTTAGGTTGCAGCCAACAGAGAAAGATATGTTGCTCAACCCTTGCAACCAGTGATGGAGATGTGCCCATTTGCTCAATGGGGTATGGATTTCATAGGAACCATCAATCCTCCGTCATCTTCAGGCCATATGTATGTCTTGACTATCACTGATTATTGTACCAAGTGGACTAAAGCTGTCAGTAGTAAGATATGTAATGCTGATGATGTGATCAAGTTCTTGGAAAGCAACATAGTGACCAGGTATGGAGTTCCTTACGCTTTGGTATGTGATAATGGACCTACTTTTGCATCATTAAAGCTATCTAGTTGGGATTTTGATCATGGAGTTATCTTGAAATTCTCCTCAAATTACTATCCTCAAGGGAATGGACTAGCAGAGTCTACAAATAAGAATTTATTGAATATCATAAAGAAATTAATAGAAAAGAACCCTAGGGAGTGGAATACCCTATTGAAATATGCCTTATGGGTGGATAGAACCAGTATGAAGGCTACATTAGGAAATTCTCCTTATCAGTTAGTTTAGGGGGTGGATCATATTCTCCCTGTTAACCTAAAGATCCCTACATAGCAGTTTACAGAAGAATATCTAGGCATAAACAACAAACAAGAAGTCGGGTTACTTTAACTGATGCATTTAGAAGAAAAAAGAAATAGAGCAATCGATTAGTTTGCTAAACATTAGGCTATTGTCAAATGCTAGTTTGACAAAAGAGCCAAAGTTAAATCTTTTAGGATTTCAGATCTAGTCCTTATGTGGGATAAAGCACATGAAAAGAAAGGTGACCATGGTAAATTTGACAAACTTTGGATAGGTCCTTTTCAAATTTCAGAGATCCTAGGAGATAGTACTTACAGACTTAAGACTCTAACTGGTGAGGATGTCCCATTACCAGTTAATGGATAGTTCCTCAAACATTACTTCCAAGCCTGAAATAGGGTCATGTAATTCATTTGTACCATAATGTGCATATTGTATAGTTGTTTGTATAGTTTTGTTTTGTTTGTGTGTTTGTTTGTTGTTTTGTTGTTGGTTAGTCAAGATGATGCAATTTATCACCCTAAGAAGACAACCAATTTTTTAGGATTCAAGTGATGAGAACAAATTCTTATATAGGTTATGACTCATTTTGAGAAGTATCTTTGATCAAGTCTATGATATCCTTTTGATCATGTTGCCTTTTCTTAACTAGGAGATTTTCACAATGATTCACCTAACAACCTTGGTTTTGTGGAACACATAAGTATAGGTGTTAAGTGAAAATCTAAAGGGTCTCCCTTTCTACCATTACAATCTCCACCCGAAATCAGCAAGTGACCACACCTTGCATATTGATCTTACATGACGATATCATATGAATAAAAAGTAAATATTGAAAATTCAAAAGAATAAAATTAGGCCATCTAAGTAACTCTACCAAGGCTATAGACGCCTGCTGGCAGTGGGGCTCTACTTAGGGGGATTGTATAGATAACCTTGTCGAGGCTATGGATGCCTGCTGGCAACAAGGCTCTATCCTAGTTGGCTATGAGGGATGAATCCCAAAATATGTAGCTTAACACCAGTTACTCATGTTTTCAACTTACCTTCAAGATGAGGATAATTAATCATTTGCATGCCCTTAGTCCCTTGCTAGCATTGTTGCAATAATGAACATCATATCATTCAAAAAATTAATAATACTTATGCTTAGAAAGAGTTAAAACACTATGTTAGAATGTGATCCCATCACTTGAATCATTTGAATTTGATTGTTTTCTTTGGTGGCAAGTTGTGTGGCTACACAACACGCCCCATTTTGCCTTAGCAAAATAGGGACCCAGCTTTTTTCTGCTTTTGCTTGCTTGTTTCCTTGCTTTGGGCAGTTTGGTAAAATTAGTCATGTGCGTCACCCTTGCTTATGCATGTGCATCGCAAGAAGGGGTCATGTGTCTAGGTTAGTATTTGCTATCACAAACCTCATGGTTGGAAAGAGTACAAAATTCTAAGCAAGTTTGGCTTTTGGATCATCCTGATATTATTTAAGGGTAGAAAGTTATGTTGGGTCAAAGTTTAGTCAACCCTGATATTTCACATGGGGGGGTCATATTTCTAAACATCAGTCATATTTGCTAACATGACCCTGACTTAGAAAATCACCCAATAACCATTAGATACCTGATACCTGAACGTCAACATTAAATACGAACATGTATCTACCCATCAAGAGCCTCATGTATTCGTGGGGGGGTTCATATTTCCTAATATCAGTCATCTTACAAAATATCACCCCGACACGAATATCATCCTGTGCCAGTATGACTATGACATCATCCAGTTCCAATGAATGAAAGAAATCACCTTGGTGATGATGTAATCATCTCACCCGACCCACGGAGGGTCATATATCCAAATATCTGTCATATTTCTCAATATGACGATGACATCACCAAAACCTAATAACTAAAGAGCATTAATGGCATGATGATGTCATCACGATCTAGCCCCGAGGGGGTCACATTTCGAAGTATCCCTGATCTTAATTTGATGACCCAATCTGGCTTCGTGGTCAAAGTTTGACCATATCACCCCGATCTTTAGTAAACAATTATTTGGCACAAGGGGGGGTCATATTTTCAAGTATCCATGATCTTCCCTCTGGCATTAAATGCAATCAAAATGGTAGATGAAGCCCCGCCTCTTTCAAATATGAATTCAACACTTGGTAGCATATATGAGTTTCATGCAAATAATCAATGAATTCAATTAGAACAACCCATATGCCCTAATTCTTCCTATTGATCTATTTAAAAGTAAAATTCAAAGGTTATTTACATTTACCCTGTGACTAATTGAGAATTACAGAGCTCTGGAAGTCAAACCCTTCTCAGTCATCTGCTAATGATCCTGACCCTCGGCGTAACGGAATGGAATGGTTAACCCTGCACATCTACATTTCCCATTATCAATCATATAATCAGAAAAGGAAAAGCGATATCAGGTAAGTAATTTAAAAAAAACCCTCTCCGTTGTCATTTTTTGCAAATATCCAGGTAAAATGATTCTTTACTACATTAAATTCGCATGATGATTCATGAAAAGAATTAAAATGATGAATAATAGCTAGGAGATGCATGATATTGTTGAACGTTCATACAAGCACCATAGGGTAAGACATGCATATGTCTATTGCAGGAATCAATGGCAGAGGTTAGAAGGAATAGATCTGAGGCCAAGTTCTTGAAGCCTATGTTTGTACGGCCCGAGGGAGTGGAGTTCAGATATGGTGTTATTAGTGACACGCATCAGGGACAAATAGACTTGGACGAATGGTCAAGGAAATTAGACAATGATATTGACAACCCTATACTAGATAAAATATTTACAACGGGTATATGGCATGTAGCAGGATTCCCATATGCCATAGACGCCATTGAGCTAGTAGTAGAGTGTGCCAGAAATTATAAACCAGAAACTAGGAGAGTAGAAAAACATGGCAGAGTATGTGCTGACTTTTCAGTCAAGGGCATCATTGCTACATTTAAATTGCCAATAGGAAATAAGATAGTAAGTGTCGACCTCAATAAACTAGAAAAGAAGTATAACAACAATAAGAAAGAGACCAAGAAGAGAATGTATCAATAGAGGGCAAAGAACAGTACCTACACAACTTTAGCCAAGTTGCCCATTAGGGGAAATTTACATAAAAAAGGGGCCTCCTAAGGATGACATCATCAACTTTTTGAGTTATCAAAAATCAACTAAAAGATGACATCAACCGTTACGGTGACATCATCCAAAATAAAAATAAAATTATTTATTTTATAAAATAAAAATTTCTAAAATCTTATGAATTAACTCATGATGGTTAATTTAACTCTACATATCCTATTCTATCTCAATCATCTTTCTAAATAATAAAGATTCTTTTTGTTTTTTTTATTTATATTCTTAAGTTCTATTATAGAAATTATTATGTTTTCTAAAAAAATTTTCATTCTTTAAGAAAAAGAAAATCTAAAAAGCATTTCAAAAATATTTCAACAAATCTTTTCTTAAATTTTTTCTTTTATTCCTTAATAACATTAAAAATCATAAAACCTACTATAAACATATTTAATATATTAATTCTAAATCTATAAAATCATAAATTTATATATATAAAAAATTATAAATATATAAAATCATTAATCTATATATATAAAATGATAATATGAAACTTGATTGAATATATAAAAATTTTAAAAATAAAATATTAAATATAAAATAAAATATCTAAGCTACTTGTACTTTGCTAGTATTTATAATAATATAAACATGTTTATTTAAATACTCATACATAAAAAATAATAGATGAATATTTTAAAGCTAAATTCAAATTTTTTATTTAGTACTTTTTAAAGCTAATTTAAATTTTATATACTAAAAAAATTCTTTTGAAATAAAAATTCTTCTCTAACAAATTTTAAAAAAATTCTCTTTAAAATAACTCAATGCAAATGAAAAATAAAAAAATTAGTGGAAAAAGAAAAATAAAAAGATAACAAATATTCACAAATAAAAATATTATTGAAGAGAGAAAAATTTTAAAAAAAAGAAAATAAACTAGTATATTTATATTTTAAAAAACATATCTAAAGTATGTCGAGAAATATCTTCTTGACTCCGTATTCTTTTTGTTTTTTATAGCTTTTGTGATTTTCTCCTCTTTTTTTCCTTCAACCTTTTCCACTTTCTTTTTTTATTTTTATTTTTATTTTCCAATAGTTTTTGTTTTTTATTTTTTCAATTTCTTTTTTTGGTGATTTTCTCCATCTTTTTTTAAAGTTTCCAATTTCTTTTTTAGTTTGTATTTTTTTATTATCTTCTTGACTCTGTGTTTTTTTTGTTTTCTATAGTTTTTGTGATTTTCTCCACTTTTTTTCCTTCAAACTTTTCCACTTTCTTTTTTTATTTTTATTTTTATTTTCCAATAGTTTTTTTTTTTAAATTTTTTCAATTTCTTTTTTGGTGATTTTCTCCATCTTTTTTTAAAGTTTCCAATTTCTTTTTTGGTTTTTATTTTTTATTTTCTTCAATTTCTTTTTTTAGTTTTTATTTTTAATTTTTTTCTTTTTTGGTTTTTATTTTTATTTTATTTTTCTATAAAGTTAGGTAGAAAAAATGATTGCTCTCATCCCCACTCCAATGTGACGTAAATGCCTCTTGGCATAAAAACTAAAAAATATTCATGATACAAATTTATTGGATAAAAAAAAGCTAACAATTTTTATTTATATTTTAAATAAAGAAAACAAAAAAGCTGTTGTAAAATATTCTTTCATATAATACAGGTTCAAAAAAAAAAAAAAAAATTACTATAAGAGTTTGTTTTAAAATTAGGAAGTATGGCTTTTTAAATATAACTTTTAGATAAAAGACTTTTTAAATAAAAAAGAAATAATCTAAAATAAAATTGAACTTGATTTTTTAATAACTTATAATAGAAATATATGTTACCACTTTAAAAAAACAATGAACTTGAGTTTAAGGCTTTTTAAATAAAAAATAAATAATCAAGAAAAAAGAAATAATCTAAAATGAAAAGTGAACTTGAGTTTTTAATAAAAAATAATAGAAATATATGTTACCACTTTAAAAAACAATGAACTTGAGTTTTCTAAGGAATTATAATAGAAACATGTGTCCCCACTTAACTCATGTAGTTAAGTAATTTATATTTATTTATATTTAAATAATTTATATTTATAAGATAATTTTTTCTTTTTTAGAGTTTCTTAGGAGGCCTATTTTTTATGTAAATTTCCCCTAAAGTATACTTGTACAAGTTTGACTTTGATGATGAATATCAGTATATAATTGCCCTGTTGAGCAGGATGACCGGCAGACCACATGCTGGTAACTTTGAGAACTAGATGTTTGGAATTATCTAGATGGTATTATACTCAGATAACAAGCCTCTCTGGGCCAAAATCATCAGTGATTGCCTAGATGAGGCGATGAGGAAGCTAGGAGGTAAGGCATGCATATTTTACATGACCTCCTATGTTGTATATTCTTGTGCCTTCCAAGGAACATTTGATGCCCTACAAATAGTAGGTAAGGTAGGAAACAATGCTAGAGATGTGAATATTTGGGATCACTATCCCCAATTACAGAGAAAGGCATACCTCCAGGATTACAAGCTGGTAAATGATTCATTTCTAATGCATCTAGTCAGAACAATGGAGGAGGATAGAACCAAGAGATTGAGCATGGAAGCTCAAGAAGTTATCTACAAGTATGGAGCTTGGTTTATCCAATTCTCCACCTTTTCATACATAAGGATTGAAGGATTTGAAGGACAACCCCTCATGTTGCCGAGATACCCCATTGATAGGGTTATTTTAATGGAGTTTGTTAGACAAATATCTACTTCTGTTGAAGCTCACATGGAGAAGAAGAAGATCCCTCCTGTGTTTTTCCCAGTTTACATAGGCTGGTACTTATGCTTTACATAGGCTGGTACTTATGCCTAGACAGATAGAGCATTAAGGATGCTATCGGGGGGTTGAAACTCATGTACTTGTAGCCATTCCCTATTGCCAGGTCATATGACCCTTATGGCAGGATGCAAAAGTTGTTAGGAAAGCAAATACATCAAAGGCATCTGGAGGACGTCTAGAAGGATTATGATGATGAGTTAGAGGTTAGAAGAAGAAAATATCAAAGGCTCACCCTAAATCAAATCCAGACCTTTGATTACATCTTAGTGCCCACACAGCTACATTATGATGATTGAAAGATAATGTCAAATGAGTATGAGGACAAGAAGGTGTATAATGACACCATTTCAGCCCCTAATCTGACACAGCCGGAGGAGACCTCCTTGGACCAAATAATGCAAGGGGTCATTCAACTGACCCAAAGTTGGGTAGATGTAGAGATTACTAAATTGAAGAAGAAGGGCATGGCCCTCACAGTCGACAACAAGAAGAAGAGAGAAGAATTGTTAGATGAAGAGTGTGATGATTTTCTTATTAAGAAGAGAAAATCTAATGGAGAGAGATTACCTGCGGAAGAACAAAAGCTGCCATCTAAGGGTAAGAAGGTGGAGGATGAATAGAAAGGGGTGATTATCAAAATGATTATATCAAAAGGTGATGGGGCATCCACATCAGCCCATGCATCCACATCACAACCACCCCCTGATAAATAGAAAACCAAGAAGCTATTGAAGCCTGTTCCTGAAAACACAGAGAAGCAAGTGGAGAATGAGCCTCTATAGGAAAATCCCTTGGAGGAAGAGTAGGTGGATATGGAAGCTAGGGATGATGATTTATTAATTACAAGGAAGAAAAGAAAGGAGGTGCTACAGACACCACCACCCAAGAAGTGAAGGACAACCAGGAGGGGGGATGTTAGCACTAACCTCATCATATTAAGAGGTATGGGTGGTTCGGCCTTAAGGAGAGAGCTATAGCATGAACTCCCCATCCCCGAGATAATTCAATGTAAGATTGAGAGGATGGAGGAGCAGAAAGAAAAAGAGGTGCATATGGCTAGTAAGGAGTCCCCTTTCCCTCTAGATGATACTGTAGAGTTATCAAATGATGAGATAGTTCAAGATGTGGCTGCTCAGTACATGGAAACCTTGGTTGCCAATACCAAGATGACCCCTCATGGGACCCTAATGGCCCAAAAGGTAACTAACTAGGCAAGGGGTGAAAAACATGAAATAGAATAGGATAACCCCAAGGAGGTAGCCCAGCAGATAGGGTTATATAATTTGGTTGAGCAAGTTACTAGTCCTGCAACAA
The DNA here is from genome assembly GCA_027924645.1 of Cunninghamia lanceolata. Classification (NCBI taxonomy): domain Eukaryota; kingdom Viridiplantae; phylum Streptophyta; class Pinopsida; order Cupressales; family Cupressaceae; genus Cunninghamia; species Cunninghamia lanceolata. The sequence continues at coordinate 5,839,683 of BSBN01000635.1, read as the reverse complement.
TAGACCTAACATACCAGGGTGATATCAGCCCAAATAAAGATAGTGATCCACCTTTGGAGCCTAAAAAGGTTGATAGTATAGTGCATAAAGAAGTTAGTGGGACGATCCCCAACATAGGTAGAAGGTCAAGGCAATGTACCCATGGAACAAGAAAAGATAGAATCACGCCCTCAAAATAGGGGTGATCAGGAGATGCCTGACAAGGATGCTGGTCAGGAACAAAGTGTGTCACCGCCATATACTGAGGTGGGTGATCAGGGAAGTAATCTTGAAACAAAAGAGAAATCAAGTGATAAAGAGACTACTTTGAAGAATGGCAGCGCACCTAAAGGTGATGAACATAATCTAACACATGACAAGGGTCCTAACAAAGAGATAGAGAATGTGACCAAGGGTGATCTCCAAGGTCGAAATACACAATCTGCTCAGGAAAACATGGTGCCACAAGATAAGCAAGGTCAAAATGTTCCTGAGGCTCCCAAAGAAAGTGAATAGGAGGAAGTGCAAGATCAAGGTGTATACACTCTGCAAGAGCCCCCTCCATAAAAAGAGATCCCTCAAAAGGAGTTGCCCCAGCAAGATCCACCTCATGAGAAGGTAAATGAGAAAGAAATCAAGAAAGAACATTCACCACCAAGGGACGAATCCAACACAGGAGCATAGGACACCCAAAATGAAGAGGGTGATCATCAAGAGCCTAAGGCCGATGTACCTTATTGGTTGTAACGAGAAGTACATCTGCAACAGGTTGAGGAGGTACAAGATTTTGATGTGTCTACATTATTTGTTGGGAGCATGATAAAATTGAGAAGAAAGGCCAGGTTGACCTTGGCAATCAAAAGGGACCCTACTACAGGTAGGAGAACTACACAAGTGGCCCTACCTACAATTGAGAAAGAGAAAGGCCAGATAAGCCTCAAAGAGTTTTAGATCACTGATGTTGATCTGGGTTTTGCAAATGAAGACCAAGAAGGTCAAGAAGGCAAAGATATCATTGACTCTCTAACACAAAGGGTGAAGAGAGAGAAAAAGAAGAATAAAAAACATAAAGAGCACATTGCTCAGTTACATTCTTTTATTAAAGGATTAATTGACCCAAAGCACATGCCAGTCAGTGCAGCCACTCCATTAACCATCATATCGCAAGAGGATATTATAGGATTAGACCTAATGAGGCATAAAGTACAGGTAATGGAGAAGTGGATGATGTCATCCATTTTTGAGGTTGAGGATGTAGTGAAAATGTCTTCGGACAGTTGGAATTCTTTGAGTACCTTAAAAAGAAAGGTAAATAAATTATAAAATGAAGTAGGCAGGAGGTCATTTAAGCTGGAGAAGCACCTATATGCTTTAGGTGAAATGAAGAGGATTGATACACAAATATTGATAAGTAACAATATACTAGATAATAACACCTCCCAGCTGGTAAGTATCTGGTATGAAGATACTAGATTTGATTGTGATATACTAAAGAGATGCAGTGGAAAGCTCAGGGATATAAGTGTCAAACTACACAATCTAATGGTAGATGAGGAAGAAACCCTAGAGGCATTGGAAGGGAAGGTCGAAGGGAAGATTGAAAATTAGGATGTAGATTTTGCTGTCCAAGCCTTCCATGATAATTTCAAGCAAGTTGCAGAGGACCCCCTGAACCACCTGACATAAGAAGTGATGAACAAGGTCATGAGAATAAAGGTCAGGGTGGAGACTTATAATGAAACATTAAACAATAGGAAAATTAAGATGGATGCCCTTCATGCTAAGTTTCATTCTCACGGGCATGCAATAGTAAAGGCCAAAGTCCAAGATGGAGGTGAGATTGACAGAATAGTGCAATCATATGAATCCATCAAGGCAACAATAAAGATACATGTAAGAGATGATCTACACCTAGGTGATAGTGATAATGAAGATGAAGATGATGTAGAGAATGATGAAGAAGAGGAAAGTGAAGAGGAAGAAGGAGATAAAGAGTAAGTAGAGATGCATCACAATGTAAACATATGCATAGGCTACTTACAAGCAAATAAGTTTTGCTAGATAGTTGCTAGCTGGCAACTTGTGCCACAGATGAAGATGTTGACTAAGTCAATGAATAAATGTTGACCATTGATCTGAATAGATAAATCTTGAACATTAGTCATTTGTAATCGCCTCCTCTCCTTATTCTATAAGAGGGGAAGGAGTGCACTCTTTTAGATATTAGAAACTTAATTGAAAGTTGATTACTGAAGAATTTAGGACTAATTTCAAGGTTATTGTGAATGTACATGTTTTTTTACATACATAATGAAAGAGAAGCTTATTGATTACAAATCACTATAAATCTTGAGTAATCAGTGAATGAGATCTGGATATATGCATTGATTAGCTGGGTCCCTTGGAGTGCTTATCAGTCTGCATGTGTTGTTTTCATTCCTTGTTCCTTTGAAGTTAGCATCAACCATACCTAGCTGTGGAACATCCTGGTGAAATTATGGTTTGATTTCTTCTTTTCATGACTGTATCTAGAATGTATGTGACTCAATAGCTAAAGGTTCACCAAATTTAGAAGTATTTCTTTTGATTTTGTTAAATTTCATTATAAATCACCCTCACAATTACAAATAAAACACAATCTAAAGCAAATGAACATGAAATATGCCTATATCTTGTAATAATTGAAAATACAAAGCATATTTTGAGTGAAAGCATGCCAAATTGATAAATATCATGCAAATACAAATGTAAATCCATGATAAACATATGAATATCCACTTGTAAGTACACTATTTGAATCAATACACAGTGTAGAAGTATATACAAGTTCATGATAGTAAATGCTCAGAAGAATTGATCAAACTTATAAATATTACTGTAATCTGTGGAGCATAGTAGAAATAACCTTGTTTGTGAAGTGAGTTTACATGAAACATACATAAGATTGATTACTTATACAATGTAAGACCCCTTGAAATGGAAAACAACATGTCACATCAACCTCTAAGTAACGTCAGACGATCATGACCTAATCAACGGAGCCTTGGAGTCATCAATTTCTTCCAAATTGATGATACTTTTCAAGAGAATAAAGGTTTGTTGTGCAATTTTTTTTGCATGTTGTTATGACTAACAATCATCACCAATAGGTATTGATGGTAATGATAAGTGAACCTGGGAATTGGGGTTTGAAAAATGCGTTCACTGTTCTCATATGCAGAGGAAATAATGCAATGTCTACAATTTTACCCTCCTCCTTTGCAACCACATGAGACTTGAACGATTTGCCTACAAACAAAACAATATTCACAACCCTTTCTTCACAATCCTCTCCATTTAATCGAAACAAAAATATATTTGGGAACAAAATTTTTTTATTGTAATTGTAACCTTACCTATGGTGTCTCAAACTAAATCGAATTTCTCATCTACTTGCTTGTTTTTCCCTTTTTTCTCCTCTCTTCGCACGGCATTTTTCTCCTGTAATTATCAAATTTCTCATATAATTCAGGTGGGACTCCAACCCAAATGCTTGATCTCTAAACAAAAAATGAACACCAAAAATGAATAAAGTTTTGTTTTTTTTGTTTTTTGTTTTGGGGTATGTGTAGGCAGGATTTTTTTTTTTGATCCAGTAGTCGGTGCTATAGTCGAAGTAGTTACCATCGAATTTAGCGCTGACTTTTAGGCCAAAATGTAATTTGTTTGTGGCACCAAAGGCGGCACAAAGTGTGCCTAATTTAGCACCAATCAGTGAAAATGATGTATTTTTCTTGGAAGTTGATAAAAACCTAACCTCACCAAATTTGGATTGTCCTTATAATAAGTAACTATATCTTGTTTCCATGATAGCATTTTGACTTCATGCTTCTCTTATGATTAGCTCAATAATGACTCACTCTTTCACAACCTTACACAAATGGTTGGTGACAATCATTATGCAAGTGATATGGCTTTGGAAAAACCAAACAACTCTTCTCTTACTATCATGATGACATGATATTGGGACTATATTGGCAGCTTATGGAGTGTGCTTATGGTATTGTGATTTTCATTTCTATGTTCTCATTAACCTTTTTTAGGTTGAAGCATGGTAACTAACCCACTAGCTATTACGACAATCATACAATGACTAGACAATCCTCTCCACTTTGACTATGATAGTCCTATGCATGGTGTTTTCTTCATGATAGTCCCCAATAATGTGAATTATTGATAGTAGCTAGTTCAAATGGAGTTTTGGATGGTGTAGTAAGTTGTCCCTATGGCTTGTGATAGTGCATGTTATCAGGGTTATGTCCTTGTGACATTACTCTTTAGATATCGCCTCTTTATAGTGACAAGGTTTCAAGAACATGACAACTTAGGTAAGGTATCAACTTGTCTCTTTAACCTCTGGATTGTCATTTTTCAAGAATTGATCTCATTGAAATGCAAAGACAACATGTCATAGATAAGATGAAAAGATCAAGGAGATGCATGTTATAGAGTATAAAACTCAAAAATCAAAGGTCTTTTTGGGCTTTTTTCCAATAATATGAGCAAAATTCAAACTTTAAACATGTAGCACAGGTACCATATGACTCATTTGCATACATCACACATGTGGGACCACTAATAAGGGAGGTAGGTGCTTAATATGAGAAATGACAATTGCACATAATGTTTAAGTTCACTTCAATAGATATTTGGGGTTATGATAGCTAATGGAGGGTTTTCTTTTCAAAGGAAACCATTAATTTTGGAGTGAAAGGTAATGTTGAAATTGTTGGAAACAAGGCAGATAACTGAGAGGGGGGGTGAATCAGTTATCTTAAATATCTTAACTTTCTTTTCTTCTTTATTATTAGTGCAGCATCAAAACATAAGAGCATACATAATTATGAGAGTTGAAATAAAATCAACACACATAACACAAGGATTTTTATATGGAAAACCCTGTTAAGGGAAAAACCATGGGGTGACTAACCCAAGATTGAATTCTCTATTAAAAGAATAAGAAGTACAAAATGGCACTTGCCAATTAGGGCTCACTGCCCAAGCACACTGGTCACAAGAGGCACACTGCCTATAAGAGACTCACTGTCTACAAGGTTTTATAGAAAGTAACCAGGTGTTTGAACTGAAAAGAGGCATCCACACATGCTGAGGTTTAGTTTTGATTAGGCTCAATATACTAATCTAATACACTTTACTCTTCCTCTGCTTTAGTGCTGCTGTTCTATCACATACTGGACTTGTATTACTGCTTCCACTCTTCTCTCTACCTTTCCTTGCACCTTGTATCATCACCCACACCTCTTTATACTGAAATCAATTTGGTATATATATCTGCATCAAGGATTTCAACATCTATCTAGTCGGCAATCGGAATACTCAAGATATTTGCAAAATACTAATCTGTCGGCTAAATCCATGCTTAATATGTGATGCGTATCAAAAACATAGACATAGAAGTCATCAATCATGTTGGCCAACCATGTATGATCCCTCAAATAGCTTGATCACCATCAATTTCTCATCCAAATAAAAGTCTGATGCTCTATTGGTCAGTTCTTCCTCAGTCTACTCTGCCTGTTAGGAACTCAACACTTAGATGCTCATATCTTTTCACTCATTCATCACCGGAGGCTCAATCTCTAGAATATAGTAGACATGATACTCCTATTAACTTGTCCAAGTCCACACTTTGCTGAGTTACACCCTCTGAGAGATCCAGACCTGATTGTCGAACCTTGCTGCATGCTCTGTTCTTGCTCACCAGACCAAAACACTCTTCAATCTATCTTCTGGTAGAGACATACTATGTGCTGCAAATGTGTGGGAAAGACTTTGTTTCCATTAATGACAACATTTATGAAGCCACACAGTGTCTCTTGCCAACAATCTCCCCCTTTGGCATTGATGACAACACTTAGTGAAAAATGACTAAGTGTCGTAGCAAACCCCCCCTTGGCTGATGGTCTGTCTTATGTACACTTTTACCAGAGCTCCCCCTTAGATGGATTCCACATTTTTCACTACTCCTCACTCCCCCTTTGACATCAATGGCAAAGGGTGGGATCCACACACCAAAATTTGCAAAAATCAACCTATACATAGCCGCATAAGTATATATACATGTTGTACTTACATATACTTAAGTATATCCGTAAAAGTGGTCTTCAACTGGACAAATTCTGTTGCCCAACTTTGCTTCATCCTGCCCAAAATTGAGATGTGACCACTCAACAAAAATGCAAAAGCTTCTTCCCTTCTTAAGTCTGTCGGATCACTGGTCTGGGTTGTGGTCTGAGCATCAGTTAAGGCCTCATGCATTGTCTCTAACTTAGGGGTAATTATCCCTCTTAATTCACTCATCCTGCTTATTCTATTCTTCTTCTCCTTTTCAAGCCTATTTATTTCATTTATAGTGGCAATAGATTGACACTCTTGATTCATTATGGATGAGGTGAGAGGATCAAAATTCTGAGATAAACTTGACAGTTTACCCTCTTGTTCTTCCACCTTTGCAATGTCTTCTGTCACTGTGGACCAAGATGGACAAAATTTGTACATTTCTCCACCATCTTTAAGAGCATTTTCTAGGCTCTTTATCCCAATATCCAGGATTCTCCTATCATTAGCTATGAGTCCCTGTACTTTAGAGAATCTCTTTCCCAAAAATTCTTTCCAGACCTTTTCTTCTGTTGATTTCTCTAAGGAATCAAAATGAGTGTTGACAGAGTTTATTAGAGTTTTAAGGTTACCAGATGGAGAGGCGAAAGGATCCTTTTGGAAGGATGGCATGATCTTCTCCAGCATTCCTGAGGTAATTTCTCTCAGCTCACAATCTTCCATGTGAGACTTCAAAAGATTTTCTTTTGCTTGAGCTTGGGCAAAGGATGATATCTTCATTGTTTAGACCGGAGAGAGGGAATCAAAATTGAGTGGTCCTTAAAAGAGTTCTGGTTCATCTATCTCCATCATCTCTTTGTTCAGGAATTTCTTCACTACCTCTGCAGTGTCTCTTGTTGGGGACTCAGTCTTCTTTCCTTTTGCACCCTCAGAACTGCCATCAGAGGTCTTTTCTATTTGTTCTTCTTCTCTTCCCTTTTCTTCCTCTACTTGACTTGATTTCTCCTCTTTTCTTTCTTCTCGTTCAGTTCCAGAGTCTGCAGGGGGATCCGTAGGAGCAGTGTTGACTTCATGGACTTCCTCTTCTGAAACAAAGGAATCCAAGTCCTTAGACTTCTCCCCATCTACCTCTTTAGACTCTTCTACATTTTTCTCAGTAGACTCTTCTTTTGATGCACTTAATCCTTCGACATCCATGGTAGAAGGTTCTTCATCTATTTCCTCTATAATAGGAAGATTGAATCTTTTAAAGGCATTCTAGATGATGTATTCTATCTCTTTTGCTACTTGATCAGTCTCTCCGAGCATAAGTTTGTTCATTCTTGCATTGCTCTAGAACTCATCCTTGCAGTCTTTAAAGATCATGTTCATTTGTTTTGGATTAATGGAAGGATAGAGCTGAATAGCAATCTACTCTCAAATCTCTAGGTCCTTAGCCTTAGCATTCTCATTTCTCAGTTCAAGTTCCTTCTCTAGACTTTTGGGAATTAGAGAGATGATTTCAATGAATGCTTTATTATAAATGTTTAGGTACCTGACTATAGCATATTCCAAGATCTTCTTGTCTGTGTCACTATACTCATCATAAAATTCTATCATTGGTTGGAGATTCCCATCCATGGTGACTACCTTGATGACATCATCAATAGAGAGAGTAGGCCTTTCAACAAATTCTTCTATATTTTCATCTTTGTTTTTGCTGGCAGAGGATTCCACGGATGTTTTCTTTTTCTTCTTCATTTTCTTAACCTCCTCATCAGTCTCTGTCTCTTCATCATCCTTTTGGCTTATGTAGGACCTTATAGTTAGTTTTTGTTCTCTCTTCTCCCTTTTCGGATATCTTGGCTTCTGGTTTGGAGGATTTTGAGCTCTTAGAGGTGGTAGGTGTAGAACTCTTTTAGGATCTAGTCCGAGAGGGGGCTTGCACCGGAACACTTTCTTTTTCTACTTCTTGTCTCTCTTTCTCTGCTCTTTCTACTTTCTCTCTATTTGCATCAACTTCTTCTTTTGATATGCCATATCTTTTGGCAATTTCCTCTACCTCCCTTCTCACTTTTCTTTTTATCTCTGGTTGACTCAATTCAACATGTATTTTCACACTTAATTCTTGAAAGGTTCCAAATCTTTCTGCCTCAGGGTCCTTTTGCTAACTCAACAAGTGTTGGACATGCAACTCTAGGATTTTTTCATCTACCTCATAGCCCATTGGCATAATCTAGATTGTTCTGGGTTCCACTGCTTCCATTAGGCATTGATCTGTATCTACCATGAAGCATATTGTATCCTTATATTTTTCAACTATTATTTGAGGAATTCTCTCTCTGGCCTGCATCATGCCTTGGAAGTTCTTAAAATATCCCTAGAGTGCTGTGCTTTGAGCCTTGGCATCACCAAGCCCATACATGTTGTCTCTGATTTGTATGGCAACCTGTCTATCATTTTACCATACCCAACCACTTGATTCAAGTAACTCATTCATATAATAAAACAATAAACACAGTCCACCATACTTAAATGAGTTCTTCTTATCCTTCTTTATTTTTTGCAAGTTTTCTAATAGTTGGTTCAGAACAAGATCACATAGGTCATAGTCAGCATTTTCCCTCAGCATCTGATATGCAGTATATATTGTAGTTCCGGACACAGAATTCTCCCTGCTGGAGTGATAGATTTTATAACCAATTATCATAGAGGCAAATTTGATATCCGGATCTATGATATCTTCTATTGTCATTGCTCTCTTATCAAACTTTGATCCGATAGCCTCACTTACTATCTGGTTCTTGACAGATTTGAGAGCAGGCAACCCACTGGATGAGTACAATCCGGTTACTACCCTAATGGCATCTTTTGTTATCTTGAATGGCCTCATCAACCACATGAAGTTGTCATGTATTCTGCTAAGAACATACCAGACCCATTCATCTTCTACAAAACAAGGAAAGTGGATGCAATGTCCAAAATGCTTATCCTAGAGGGCCTTGTATTGAGATTTAAGTTCAAACGTTTCATCTATTAATTGTTTATGATAGATATCCATCAGCTTGGATTCCCCAAATTCCTCAATATTTGCATGTATGTATACCCTAACATCTTCTACGTGCAGAACCCCATGCAGAATGCTAGAGAAGGCACCTAAGGGATCAACTTCTAGGGATTTGTAGGGATGTTTCTTAAACTTTGGGCACAGTCTATCAGTGATCTTAACAACATTTGGAGTAGCCATCTTTGTAAAAGATTCAGAGAGATATTAAAAAATGGAATACCTTTTTATGCTTCTAGGGTTCACAATATGAGTCAGAGAAGATTGCTAGTTGAATCAAATTTTGTGGTTGATCTCTGAGAGGGTTGAAGCAATCTTGATGCAAAGCTCTTCCTTTCTTTTTCTTGAATGCAAATGTGCAAATGATGAATAAAAGAACCCTTTTATCTCTATGCAAACCCTAATTTCCTGTTGTAATAAATGCACAACTTAAGTTATTCCAGTTGCCTTGATCTTCCTTGATCTAAGAGAGATCTTTCTGAATCACTGAGATGCACTTAGAATTATTTTTAGTGAAAATTGACAATGTATCTCCTTTCCTCCAATCATGCCATTTATCCATAGATCAAGATATTTCAATTTTGAATCATACCGGATCTTAACTGTGAAAATCCTGCTTTTATCGGATGGCTATCATACCAGATCACTCTTGGATGATTAAAATCTTCAAAACTCCTTGCAGATCTTTCATATTTTTACCAAGGGTTATATAGATATTTCTCTAAGAACCCCTTAATCTGCAACATTCCATGTGCCAGAGCTCATCTATTTAGTTTCTGAAAGGAATATCAGCACCAGATTCTGGTGCGGATCCATCCCCAACATTTTTTATACTTCTCTTCACCCAAATCTTGTTCATCTCCCTTTGAACTTCATCCGTATTTACTTTGCCTTTTCCCTTGTCTTGATTTTGATTATGATGCACCGGACCCCTTTTATCCTGATTTTTACTTCTGCAGAATTTGGCAAGATGACCGGATCTATTGCAATTGTAACAAACAACATTTCTTTGTATTTTTTACTGATATCCTCTTGATCTACATTGATTAGCCATATGTCTCATTCTATTGCATGCAAAGCATCTACCATTGAATGAATTGTTGACTTGCATATTTCTGCATTCATGAGATTTGTGACCATACCTTTTGCAGCTGAAACACTATCTGGAGGAGGATGAATTAGTCTGATTCATTCTTCTTCTGCACTGATTTGCTTTATGACCAAAGTTGTTGCAATTGTAGCAGTATCCATTGAAGGTTTGATATCTTTGAGCATTTGGTTGTCTTACAGAGGTCTTCTAGGCTTGTTTCTTTGATTTCCTGAACTAGAGTTCTTTTGACTAGATCTAGAGCTTTGACCTTTCTCATAACCCAAACCATGCTTGTCATCTACCCTCTTTTGGCTTTCAAGAAGAACTTCAAGTTGATTTGAACTTATCTTGAATTTTTCTTTGTACTCATTTGTTGTTTGAAGATCTTGTTTAAGAGTGTCTATCTGATTCTCAAGTTGTTCTTCATTATCTCTAGCTTCTTCAAGATCAGATTCCAGATGCTTGATTATTATGTCCATTTTGTGGTAGTCCTCTGACTTCTCCTTGAGAGATTGTTTTAGATTATCTTCAATTTTTCTTTTTTCTTCAATTTCTTGGGTGAATTTCATAACTCCTGAGTCCATTTCATGCCTTACCATAATGATCTCTTTTGATAGCTTCTCACATAGCTTATTTTTCTCATTCAAATCTTCATTAGTATTAGTGGCTTCACTTTGACTTGCTAATTGTTGAAGAAGTTCCTTTCTCTTTTTCACAGAGATACTCAGTTTTTCTTTTAGCTCATTTATGAAATCATCAGCTTGTTTGAGTCTTTCTCTCAAGTTATTGACCTCAGAGTGAGATTTCTCAAGATCATCTAGGGCAGACTGAAGTTGTTCCTTCATACCATACATGTCCATTGAGATTCCTAGATCTTCCTCAAACTGTTAGGCTCTATTTAGAGGAACTTAGCTCTGATACCAATTGTTGGAAACAAGGCAGATAACTGAGAGGGGGGGTGAATCAGTTATCTTAAATATCTTAACTTTCTTTTCTTCTTTAATATTAGTGCAGGCATACATAATTATGAGAGTAGAAATAAAATCAACACATATAACACAATAATTTTTACATGGAAAACCCTGTTAAGGGAAAAACCATGGGATGACTAACCCAAGATTGAATTCTCTGTTAAAAGAATAAGAACTACAAAATGACACTTGCCAATTAGGGCTCACTGCTTGAGCACACTGCTCACAAGAGGCACACTACCTACAAGAGATTCACTATCTACAAGGTTTTGTAGAAAGTAACAAGGTGTTTGAACTGAAGAGATGCATCCACACATGCTGAGGTTCAGTTCTGGTTAGGCTCAATATACTGATCTAATGCACTTCATTCTTCCTCTGCTTTAGTGTTGTTGTTCTATCACGTACCGGACTTGTATTATTGCTTCCACTCTTCTCTCTACCTTTCCTTGCACCTTGTATCATCACCCACACCTCTTTATGTAGCAAAATCCATTTGGTATATATATCTGCATCAAGGATTTCAACATCTATCTAGTCGGCAACCATAATACTCAAGATATTTGCAAAATACTGATCTGATGGCTAAATTCATGCTTAATATGTGATGCGTATCAAAAAAATAGACATAGAAGTCATCAATCATGTTGGCCAACCATGTATGATCCCTCAAATAGCTTGATCACCATCAATTTCTCATCCGGATAAAAGTCTGATGATCTATCGGTCAGTTCTTCCTCAGTCTACTCTACCTGTCAGGAACCCAACACTTAGATGCTCATATCTTTTCACTCATTCATCATCGAAGGCTCAATCTCTGGAGTATAGTAGACATGATACTCCTATTAACTTGCCCAAGTTCACACTTTACTGAGTTACACCCTCTGAGAGATCCAGACCTGATTGTCGAACCTTGCTGCATGCTCTATTCTTGCTCACCAGACCAAAACACTCTTCAATCTGTCTTCCGGTAGAGACATACTATGTGCTGTGGATGTGTGGGAAAGACTTTGTTGCCATCAATGACAACATTCATGAAGCCACACAGTGTCTCTTGCCAACAGAAATATAACATAAAGTCCCTATAATTAAAGAATATCCAATTGCTAGGATTAACCTAACAAAGATCTAACAACGTGATTTCAAAATTAACATCCAAATTATCCTTTCCTCCATCAAGAATTTAAAATTTTGGTGTCAAAGACTCTTTGAGACTGTTTTGAGGGTTCTATGATAGTTTTGAGGGTTTTATGGCCACTTGGAGAGATATAGATTGCCTTAAAATGACCCATAAAAGAAAAAGGAGAGTCAAATATGAAATAAATGTCTTTTTGATGTGAATCTGTAGTCATCTTGTAACCATAAGATTTGAGCTCTAGTTGTCAAGATTCCACATGTAAACTTTTTCTAAAGAGCAAAATGTTGCAATGTCCTATTTTGTTTTTCATAGTGCGCCTTAATGAAAAGTGAGTGTATTAATAAGATAAATTCAAGATATTCTCTTGGTGCACAATTGTTATGTGACTATTGTCATTGTTGTGTATTACAGGATCCAGAGGAGGCCATGGAGAGAGGACGTGGACAGCATAGAACTACTAAATCATAGAGAGGAAAGTGGGTGGAAATAGATATGACAACAAAATCTACAAATACAATAGAGGTAAGACGAGAAAGCAACCTCAACCAAAGGAGGAAGGTGTTTATGAATTAACAAATGCTACAACATAGAGGAGATAAAGTCATTTTTTTGTCCACAAGACCTCTGAGGTCAAACTTATTGGTTGAAAATGCATAGGAATGGTGATTAAATGTGATTCTATGATCGAGGGAAAAGTTTGAAAATTAGGATGGCCAAAACATGATATCAATATGTCAAATATATGACTAAAGTGAGGTTTTGTGTTGGATAGCATATTCGTTGAAATGATATAATTGGTGTACTAAACATTATTTACTATGTTGTGTATTATAGGGGCCAGATGAGGTCATGGCAATAGATCGTATCATATCAAATGAGGACACAACGGATGAAGCGGGAAATCAGGTACTCAAATCCAGTTTCCTTTAGGAAAAAATGATCTGATGGCATTTTGTGATATGTCCATCTTTTTTCACAGTATTATTGAAATTTATAATGTATTATCCAATCTTGACATAAATTAATGCATGTTGTTGATTATTTTAGATGGAGATTGGAGCAAATGCAGAGCTTGAGCATTCAACTAGAAAATGAAAAATGTATGTATGTGGATGTGGACCTAAAACTATTAAATCACGTAGACGATAGTGTGTGGAAGAGGATATGATAATGGATCCTACAGACACAACAAATGATTGCACTGAATAAGAGGTTGGTCAGGACTATAGTACATGGGATGAATACTTTGAGAAAATTGTTGTTTGTGGATGTTTTGTATGTCATGGAAAGAAACAATTCAAACGAGTGATTGTACAAAGACATTACATATATGATGAGCTTCCAGTCGGTAGTATGCCTCCTACAATCAATTCAAATCCAATAGGAATTGTGGTAAGGAATTTTTCAAATTGATATAAATAACATGTATACTTCGTTTAAACATTGTTTTATATTATTTAAATAAATAACTTTTTTCTTAATGGATACTTGTAGGATAAAGTTATTGGTTTAAAGTTTCTTGGATCACCGACTTCCAACCTAGAGGGCAATAATCATTTATCAAATGATACATATAACAAAAATATGTGCCAATATACCAGCTCAAAAGATAAGGAATTGATGAAAACAGCAATAGAACAAGAACCGGTTTAAAGATGTATAACTTGCTTAAAGACAAGGGGAAGGTGGACTACATACCCTATGAGAATGAATGTGATGGAGATGATGACTTGCCCCTAAGTTTGAGATCAATTTACAAAGAGACATTTGATCGTTGACTATATTGCACTTGGCCTAATGATCAACAACTACCTAGAGTGTACGAGGTGTTTCAATTTTGGGGATACAGCTACATGATACGACCCTCCAATATTCATGGAGTGAATCTAGGCCTCTTTATTGTCCAAAATGTACATGTGGGATCTAAACATAGAAACAATTTAAAACAAACCACTAGGAGATTAATGCTATATTATGGTCCATTATATTACAGTGGTGAATGGAGAAGGCTAGCGAATATAAGCCTAGCATGTCAGCATATGGTCTAAATTTGAATATGTATACACATCGTCTCCAGTTGGAAAGTCGAAAAGAAATGAATATAGGCCATCTTATGTATATAGATGGATGTGCATACACACACAAAAATATTGCAGGATTTATAAATAGTAGTAAGGGAAGGGACCCTACTATAAGACCGAATTGTCAATTTGTTGAGGTTATAAATGATAAAGATGGAGATATGGAAAGCGAGGTTGATAGATTGATAATGGTTGAGGCTATTATGGACCTTACCATTAGGGATGAGTTATTGATTGATTACCCCTTCTTAAAATGCACTCCTGTGCAAATGAAGAGGGAAGAACAAGGTCTCCCTAAGGATGTTCTTAAGGGAAGAAAACCAAAGAATAATAAATGAGTGTGGACTGATGTTTTATAAACTATGTTGTCAAAATTGTGTTTTATTTAAATTATTGTATAAAAAAGGTAGTCTATAAAATAATGTTCCATTATTCAATTGATGTATATATGTTCATACAATTTTTATTTTTATTTTTTAAGCCATATTTGATTATATTTCTTTAAAATTGATACATTTATGATTTATCCAATTGTTGCCAAACATTAAATAATGCTTGCATTTGTTGATAGGTAGAAGATGTTGATGAAACACATACTAATACCCAAGATCCAACTGGGTTATTAAGATTTGGACAGGGTGATCCAAACCATCCTTTAAACAATACCAGGGTGAAAAGAGCATTATTGAAGACAATACTACCAGCTAAGAAATTTGAAGAGCTGATGAGATCTGCATACATTGATGACATGCCACCTA
Organism: Cunninghamia lanceolata; assembly: GCA_027924645.1. Classification (NCBI taxonomy): domain Eukaryota; kingdom Viridiplantae; phylum Streptophyta; class Pinopsida; order Cupressales; family Cupressaceae; genus Cunninghamia; species Cunninghamia lanceolata. Next base: position 5,824,509 of record BSBN01000635.1, on the reverse strand, counting down.
GCCTTAATGATGATGATCATGATAGTGAAAATGCAGTGTATGAAGAAGGATTGAATGAAATGCTTACAGATTTCTTTGGGGATGAAAGCAATGATGACAATAATGATCATATGGTTGACAGTAACGATGATAATAGGGGTAATTACCACCAATGTAATGTTGATGATAACAACCTGAAAGACTCCATCAAGCAAGCAATGAAGACACCCATGTTCAAATCAGGTGCAAGTAGAACCTCAAAACTGGCATGCACATTAATATTATTAGAAATCAAGTCACTATTTGTTTGGTCATACAATGGATTCACTACCCTACTGAAGTGAGTTGAAATCTATTTCTTACTTTGCAATTGTCAATTGGTGTACATAATTCATAAACATTCATCAACTTCATTTATATTTCTTTAAGGGGATTTTAAAACCATATATTGTATATAAACAGTCCTAGTATAGATTGACATATCAAATATGTTCATCATAAGTCAAACATTTAATTGATTTAATCTCTGGCAATCTTACAGGGCACTAAAAACTAAAATATTCCCTGAAGATAATGTGTTGCCATCAACTTGCAGAGAGACGCGTCTGTTGTTGGTTGAGTTGGGGATTGAATATAAGAAAATTCATTCATGTAAAAATGATTGCATTTTATATAGAGATGAATATCAAAACAAGGTAGAATGCCCTGTATGCAAAGAGGAGATATTGTACATATGTACAAGGTCCTACAGTTCCAAAGAAGGTTTTACGTCACATGCCAATTATACCTAGACTTCAACGAATGTTTGATTGCAAGTCACTTGCACAATTGATGGACTGGCATGCAAAGAATAGGAGTAAAGATAGATTCATGCGAATTCCAGCTGACTCCAAAGCAATGAAACACAAAGAGAAAAAATGGCCAAGAAAATTCAAAGATGAACCCTGTAGTATCAGGTTTGGTCTTGCAATTGATGGAGTGTGCCCATTCTCTTTCCTGAGCTCAAATTATAGTGTCTGGCTAGTTGAATTGATAGTATACAATATTCCCCCATGGATGAGTGTTAGAAAGGAGCACCTTATGCTGACTCTCATTGTTCCAGGAAAACATCAAGTTAAAAACATGGATGTTTATCTTGCGCCTTTAATTGATGAGATGCACCTGCTATGGAAAGGCATAAGAATGTATGACATATCATGTCCCCCATCAAATAGGTCCTTCATGTTGTACGGTGTGCTATGTTAGACTATTAATGATTTCCCAGGACTTGGTGTTTGTTCTGGTAAGAAAATATTTACGTATTTACACTCATAATTTATTTTCATCCCAACTTTCTTACTTAGTTTTATACTATTTTTTTGATGTTATTAATATTACTTATTGAATTGTAGGGATTCAAACAAAGGGGATATTTGCATGTCCAACATGTGAAGAACAATTTCAAGGGCGGTATTCTAAAGATCTATATAAATTTATTTATGCAAACAACGGGGTTTTTCTACCACTAGATCATAAGTTTAGAAATCGCATGAAGAATCAATTTGATGGAAAAGTTGAAAATAGAGGCCCTCCCATGATTATGGGTCCAGGTGATTGGCTTAAGAAGTATAAAGATGTTGAATTGAAAAGTTAGGAAGATTTTTTTGATTGGGGTGATTCAATTGAAGAACCAGGACAAGTTGTAGTTAATATGCCAGAAGGAATGAAAAGGAAATCCATATTTTATGAGCTCCCTTACTGGAAGGATCTATTAATATCTCACCTATTAGATCCTATGCATGTCTTCAAATATGTCCCAGATTCTATATTTCAACATATATCAGGCAAAGAGAAGAACACCTTTTCTTTGAGGAGAGATATTGCTCTTTCGCATACCAAAATTGATAGAAAACATTTGTGGCCAAACAGAGAAAATGAAACACATGCAGAAGCTACATGGATTTTGAAAAAAATAGAGCTAGACCAACTAAAAAATGTCATCCGTTCAATAAGGACACCTACTGGCTATGGGTCATCATTGGCTAAAGATTTTACAGTTGATGGACATATCACAGGATTTAAAACACATGATTTTCATAATTTTATGAAGGTATTATACATCATCATTTAACATTTACTAGTAACATTGATTAAGTACTAATTATATTTTGATATCATTATGTTGTGTGAGAAAAAATTACTAATGACCTTTTCATAAATGTGTTTTATAGCATATCATGCCATTGGCAATTAGGGGGGATTCCTATCTTACAGTTGACTTAAGGAATGCCATAAGTTGATTGTCAGCATTTACAAGGTATGTGGTTAATGTGTGAGAGACATAGATATATTATATTGCATTTTAATTTTTGACTAAAGGTTCATACTAATTTACTATTATTATATTAGGTGGGTGACCTCCAAGGAGATCCATGAATGTGGAGTGCCAAAATAGAAGAAGGAAATTGCAGAAATTGTATGTGTATTTGAGAAGGAGCTCCGTACAAGTTTCATGGACCTACAAGTCCATTTACTTATACACCTAGTCGATAACATTGAATTGGCAGGTGTCGTATCAACGAGGTGGATGTTTTTCTTTGAGAGGTATATGAAAACTCGAAAAAGATATGTCTGACAAAAGGCACATCCAGAGGATTGCATGGCTGAAGGGTATGTATTGAATGAAGCATTTTTCTTCCTGTGTGAATTCCTTGGTAAGGATTTTGAAGATGGGCCACGCTTCTGGGATGAAGAACGAGCATCAGATATTATTGATGGAGAAAAACCACAATCTAATGGTGTTCAAGTAGAAATTAGTAAGTAAATTCATGATCAGTGTGGTTTTTTTCTTGCAATCATTAATTTACTCTGTAATTTATTTGTCAAATTAACAACATGCAATTTGGAGTTTGAAATAAACATGTTGACATGTAATAGGTGTAGATGAAAGTACAATACTCGACAAGTTCATTCTATACCACATGGACTTTATGAACAAATGGATTGATCTATATGATAAAAAGAGAGAAGAAGTGTTAGAAGCAAGGAGACAATTTAAGAGATCGAACCCAAGGAATACTCCACTTCCCACTGATCTACTTGAGGAATGGGGCAAAGATTGCACACTAGAATGGGTTACTAAACAAATTCAAAATCAAATAGAAGATGCAGGTATAGATTCAAACATAACAGAAGATGAAATCAACATGTCTAGAGGATGTGAAAGAAAGGTACAGTTGGAATTTTACAAAATGTTGTTTCCTTATAGCTTTGACACTATTAACTATTTTAATATTCATCATTATATTTGTTTTCACTGAAATAAATGGTCTTTCACAGGTGAGGAAATATCCAACAATGTCGGCATATGGTTGACATTATCGTGTAGAAAGTGTAGATGTAAAGAGATGATCCTTCGATTGTGGCATCATGTTTGACTTCAAGCAATCCAGTTGATCAAGCTCAAAAGATAAGAATATAATTGAAGGGAATCTACAATATATTGGGAAAATACAAGAAATTATTGAGTTGGATTACCGCTCTTTTAAATGTTGTATTTTTAAGTGTAGATGGTATGAAGCATTTGAGAGGACATGAAGACATTATACCCATAGTGGATTGTTTTCTATAGATTCCTCATGTTTCTGTTGTGATGTTCACAACACGCCCCATTTTACTCCTTAGCAAAATGAGGACCCCTGCTGTGGATTTTGCTTTTTGCTTGTGTGTGTTGTTTTTCTTGGTGGTAAAGGGAAAAGGGAGTCAAATAGCACAAACCTTATTGAAAATAGAGAAAAATTGCATTAAGTGCCAGAACATAGTACAGGTGAATTCCTTGTCAAAAATGAATAGGTGTTGCTTTTTGAACCATCTTAAAATTCCCTGTATTTTGTAAGTTATTAGTGTTTTGGTATAATGTACAAAGAGGTTTGTATATCGGGTTGCATATACAATGGTCTTTGCATGTTAGGTCATTGTATATTGCACATACAAAATTGTTTGTATATCGGGTCATGCATATACAAAGTCTCTTGTATATCGCTCATATACAAGGTCGCAAAAATGGGTTATCAGGTTTACATGCAAAGTTATTTGTCTATTTCGTGCCTTATATGCATTTGCTAATGATCAATTTGTACATGCAGGTCGGACCTGACACAGTTATGAGTCAAAATGAATGATTGTTTAAATCTGCCGGTTGTATATTTGGCGCTTGTATGTTTTTACATACAAGCAAAACATACAAGTCAAAAGATACAAGGCCCGCAATATACAAGTGCCAGACCTGAAAAGTTTATTAAACAAGCTTAAGTCCTTGTATGTGTTCCAGCTTGTATATTGGTGAGATACAATGACTTTATACATTGGGCGGATGCGAAGGAGTTATTAAAGACAGTTAAGTCGTCGTATATTTTATGCCTTGTATATTGAAGATATACAAAGCACGATATGCAAGCCGCGGACGCGAAGGAAAGTTAAAGAGAGTAAATCCTTTGTATGTTCACGCTTTGTATGTTTCAAAACATACAAGCCAAGATGCATCCCGCAATATACAAGCACCGAAACCCAAATACTATGAAATGAAGTTAAATGCTTGTATATTTGATGCCTTGCATGTATATTTTGAAACATACATTACATTTTATACATACAAGCCGGAACTCGGAAGAAGTTTAAAATTCGGTTAATGCAATGTATTATGTCCGAATGTATATCGAAAGGTGCATTGTGTTGAATACAGTGCAGAATTGAAATAGTCTTAAACTATGCTTAAATCCTTGTATGTTTCGCGCAATGTATATTTCGAAACATACATTGCTCAATGCATACAAGCCGGAATCCAAATGGAATTAAAAGCAATATATGCAATGTATCAAAACCCAAATGTATATTGGAAGATACATTGCACTATATACACTACGAAGCTGAAGGGCAAATAGACTGCGGTCTATAAAAGGCGTTAAGTCCGGAGGTACCTATAATGGCATTTGCATATATTGGGCCTTGTATCTAAAGAGAGATATAAGCCGATATACATGCGATATATGCAAGCGATTGATACAAGTAAAAAGGTAAGGTGGACCCCACCAGTTGTATATTGGCTTGTATAAATTCAAATGCATGATTCCAACATTCAAGCGCTATATACAAGCGATAGATGCAAAAGGATAGATACAAGGAAAAGGGCGGGAAAGCAATGCGATGGGATTTTTGAAGCTATTTTTAGCGCCCGATGTATGTTTTTGGTCAACGATTGTTGACCCGACCGTATTTAAACATTGTATATGCATTTTGAGTGCGCGGATGTTTGCAGATGCTAAAATTTCATGGCCTGATATCTGTGTTTGCACATTCTGGGCTAGATTTAATATAAGTGTTTAAATTTCTTGTTGATTTATTAAATGATGATGCTTATTTCTTGACTGTTTATTGCAGGTTTGATGGAGCTGTTTGGATTACCTAGAAATTGCAAGTTGTAGTAGCTGAAACTTAAAGATAGATCAGATCACAGGAGGCGAAAAGAGATAAGGATGGTGGCAAGAAGTGACATGCAGGTGAAACTTGATGGCAATCAGATCACCAATGATGCGACAGAAGATATTTTGGTGGTTATTGGGGTTTCCAAAGCAGGATCTTTACGCTCAATAAAGATCATACTGCTCAGAGTTTTTGGGCTGGATTTATTGTCCACCACCAGTTGACTAGGGTTTTGGGCACCGTATTGGGGAAAAAATTAGAGATGTATATAAACACCCCCTTTACTATAAAGAGGAAGAGGTCAATTATTCTAAAAAATCTGACCTGAAACAATTTAGCATAGGAGATCAGATTACTGAGATTAATGGGGACTAAACTATTGAAATGTCAAGATTCTTTCCTCAGATCATTGTAAATATACTTGTTCTAAAGCATACTGAATGGAGATGAAGCTTCAGATTACTTCCTGATTGTAAATTTTATGTAATCTTTGAGTTAATTTCTGGATGTGTACTGGTGAATGTTGTGTTCAATAGAAGCGCTTTCATTTTATTGCATATTGTTGTCAACTTTTCCTTTGAAGATTTGCACTGGATCATGTGGATTTGTGGACTATCCTGGTGAAGTATGATTCTAGTTTTCTTCTCTTCATTGCTGTATCGGAATATGTATGTGAATTAGTGATCTTAGTCAAGTAATTTTAGGGTCTCACTCTTTAAACCCTATCTCTATTATTTTCCTTTTTTTAATTTCATTAAAATCACTTCCATAACTACAATACATAGATAAATAATAAGCAGAATAGAGAAATATGCTAACATCTTGTAGATAACTGAATATCATTAGCATATTTGAGCTAAGAATGCATGTAGTATTGAAAATATCATGCAAAGACTTGCAAATAATAGTAGAAATCATGCAAATATCAACCTATAGGCACATTATTTGAGTAAGTTCATAGTGTAAAGGCAGAAATTATTGATGAACGTAAGGCCCCTAAATGGAAAACAGTGATGCACATCAACCACTGAGTAATGTCAGTAGATTATGAACTAATCAACGGAGACTTGGGATCATGAGTTCTTTGAATTCATCATATCTTTCAAGATAAATAAAGGTTGTTGTGTAACTTTTGTTTAGTGTTTGTGTGTGACTAACATCACCATCAACAAAAACTAGCGCTAGAAGGAGGGCCTATCTCATACATTAGTAAGCTTTTGTCTAATTTAATAATGTAGACAGAAAGGTAACACTCAAGCATCTCTGTATTTCAAAGTTATATGCAGAGATTTGTTGTTTTAAGTTTGTGCACGCTAATCATTTGTGAAGTTTTCAAATTAAGCATAAATATACAGCCTTGGCTAGGGAGTTTCAACTGATCTTTACAGTAAACCAGCCAATCTTCTTTAAATTTAAGAAATCCTGGCTCCCAAGCCAAATACCAGGTCCAGATCTAGTGGACTCTTTGAAGAATCACCTATCAGGGGATTTAGACCTAGAACTGTAGACATTCATCACTCTCCTGATTCTAGTGGACTCTTTGAAGAATCACCAAAACGTGCTCCTACAACTCCTCTTGGGTTTTAAACACCTATAGGACCACATGTCACACCTCAGGTCCAACCTCAACCTGTCATACCTCAGGTTTAGCCTCCACCAATTCCAATGTCATTCTTTGCTGCAGAGTCACCTCTGACTTTTAATGCATATCATGCTCTACCTAAGAATCCTGATAAAGTTTGTCCCAAGTATCATCCATATCAGGATGCTGATGATCACATCAGAATTTTCAAAGAAGATTGTAGTAGGGCTAGATTTACACATCAAGATGTGGTATGCAGGTTATTTCCATTTTCTTTAGGGGAAGAGGCATATAACTGGTATATCAGTCTTAGTCAAGGTTCAATCGATTCATGGGATGCCTTAGAAAAGGCCTTTAAGGATAGGTTTAGAACACCTATAGATCCTTCAATGAATTATCACTTGTTTTCCATAATCAAGAGATTTGAAGGAGAACCTATTGCTAACTTCAATGCAAGATTCCAGAAAATGCTCTCAAGAGTAGTAGCACCTTATGCTGTAGCAAATGAAACTGCTAGGAGCATTTATTATTCAGCTTTGGATCCCTTGACTTCCATGTTTATCAGGAAAACACATCCTGATGTAACAACTTTGGCAGGAGCTTTTGAAGAAGCCATCAAAGTTAGTCAGCAATTGGCTCCTGCCCCCACACCAAATATTGTCTTCCTTACATTCCTTGGTTATCCTACATATCCTGTTCACCAATAGACCAATGGAGCCATGATACCTTCAACTGTGATGCCAGCCCCTTTGCAGATACCTCCACTCAGTATCATGCCATGACCAAATGGAAATAGCCAGATGTTACAATATCCAAGACAAATATAAGTACCTTAGGTTGTGGAACAATCCAACAATAAGAATAGATCTTCTTTTTTCAAGCCTCAACCAGAGAATGCAGTGGCCAAGGCTCAAGAAGAGAAAGAAGAAATAAAGGAGATATCAGCACTGTTAAGGAAACTTACCACTAAGGTCACTCATCTGAGGGGTCAAAACTTCTACTCTCAACCAAACCAGAATAGAGATTATGCCAATGGTAGACCTAATTATCCTAATAGGGGGTACAACAATAATTGCAATAACAATGGCAACAATAATCCCCCTAGACAACCTAGAGTGTGGAACACTAGACCAAATCATGGTTCTCTGCCATCACCTCTAGATAACTAGCCTCCTAGTGAACCTAAATAGACCACTAGAGTAAACCTTGCAGAGGCAACATTCACACACTGGTGCAGGATACATAACACCAATGCTCATACAAAGCTAGACTGTCGTCAGTTTAGGATTGCTGCCAGTATTTTCCAAATTGAAGTGTCCAATACTTCAGGAAATACACCTTATATAGAGGGAAATTAAATTGTCCCCTATGAATATGATTCTACATTAGTACTAGAAAGCTTCATGCATCATCCTTGTCAACAGACAATTTCATCTCATCAGGATTACACCTCAACAAGTGAGGAATCAACCATGGCCTTTGAATCCAACTATGTTTTTCCATTTGAGGATGAGAATGAGCCATCAATTGAGCATGAGGAAGTCAATGCTTATCAACAGCAACCTCAGGGTAGGCATAATTACAACTTGAGGAATAACTCAAATAGATCTGCTGAGCCTTTGACCACATCTTTGCCTCCAAACAATTTTAACACCCCACCTGACCCCAAGGCAAGTAATAACCCTAGATTTCCCAAGGTTAATGCCCAATATCTGGCACCACATAATACATCACCAAAGGCTGCTAATCTACCTCCTGAGTTTGATAAGTTGGTCACATATCTGACTGATGAAATGAAAAAGGTTAAGATCAGCCTGTCATTATTAGAGCTGCTTAAAACCCCTGCTATCAAGAAAGCTTTCATGAAATCATTAGATGATCCTACTCAAAAAGAGGATAGTCATGCCTCAGGTCAGTTTGGAAATAAAGATCATGCTGCTAGGGATGTTAATGTTAAACATAAAATGCTAGCCATTGTTCAAGCTGCAGAAACTTCCCACATGACCCTATACAAAGACAAAAGTGAGTCACCTCCTTTCCTCCTTACCATAAGGATGTTTGATAAAAATCTGTACAACTGCTTAGTAGACTTAGGGGCATCTACCAATGTAATGCCCCTATCCATATGCAATGCTTTAGGATTACACCCTGCCAAATCATTAAAGAAAGTAACATAATTAGACAAAACAGAGTTGAGTGTGGTAGGAGAACTAACTCACATTCACATGCAGTTGACTTCAGACCCCAGAAATCAGCACTATATTGATATTCAGGTAGTTGATATACCTGATACATATGGGATGTTACTCAACAGAGACTGGTCAAAAACCCTTAACAAATACATGTCAACTGATTTCAGTCATATGTGGTTGCCCTGGAGAGGGATACCAAATCAAATAAGGATAGATGTTGAACCTCCCATGAAGCACATGATAACTGAATATAACAAAACCAATGAAATCATGTATGTGGATGTAGAACCTAGAGTTTACTCCATCAAACCCCAGACCACCAGCATAGAGGAGATCCTAATGTTTGAATTTCATAATCAGGATGATGACCCTCAAGATGATAAAATAACCTCAGAATCTGATTGTAATCCTGAAAATGAAATAGAGGTGGATCATTTCAAGAATTTTGAGATGCATTTATTTAAAGAGGTGCAAAGATGTTAGTTGTTAAAAATGCCTATTCATGATATTCTAATCAATGGATGGTGCAGGTTGCATGATGAGGCACATTCTAAAAGGACTTGTGGTGCCTGTTTAGACATGTTGGAGTTGGAACAAGCATACAGTGAAGCATCTTCATTATCATCTATGGTGAGTTCTGCAGATAATGATAGTCAAACTAATTTTTGTTTGTCTTCTATAGAAATAGGGGAATGCACATATCAAGATGAAAGTTCTATTCAGATGACATGATAGATTCTGGTATGCAACAAGAGTAATGCTAAAAGCAAGGGCAAAATCACCCCAGGGAGTGATTGTTTAGTAGAATCAAATTATGAGTTATCTGATGAAGATAGGGGCAGTAATCTATCCAAATTTGAAGAGTATTTATCAAAAGAGATCCAAAAGATGACACAACAGCAGAGATCTCCATAGGATGTCTTGGTTGAAGGTTGGTGCAGGTTACATGAAGCACCTCATTCAGAAACTATTTGTTCATTGTGTCTGCATATTCTGAAAAGGCAGACGTTGCCTAGTCCAGAGGATCATTCTTTTAAGGATAAAAAGAAAGAGAAAATATCAGCTTCACATAAGGCAGAAAAGGTGAAGTTTGAGAAAGATGAGACACCAAAATTAAAGTGGATATCAAATGGTGCAGCTGCCAGAGCAAAAAAGAAGAAAGAAGGCCCAGACAAACCTTTAATTGAAGACAAGCCATGGATCCTTAGATTTGATGGATCCAAGTCAAAGCAAGGAGCTGGAGTAGGAGTAGATCTTATTGATCCATCTGGAAAGTCCTACTTAGCAGCATACAGATTCCAGTTCCCATGTACAAACAATGTGACAGAGTATGAAGCCCTAATTCATGGGATATTGTTTGCATTAAGAAAGAAAGTGAAAATTCTGCATGTCTATGGAGACTCAAAATTAGTTGTGAGATAGGTAAGAGCTATATACTCTTGAAATTACAAAACGATGTCTAATTATAGACACAGGGTGTGGGACTTGATAGAGGATTTTGATGCATTCAATATCACCCATGTACCTAGAGAGCAAAATCACAAGGCGGATGCCTTAGCCTAGGCTACGAGTACTCTGGAGCCTCTGTCCATATCCGGCTTAAAAAGATTCTCAGTCAAATTAGTAGCAGTGCCTTCTGTGCTAGATAATGTAACTAATCTTCAAGTATTTGATGATGATCAGCATATACTGGACTTTATTTCCAACAGGGATATTTTTGAGGCATAGATCATAGATGAAAGGAATGTAGAAGATCATGTCTAGGAAGAAGAAGAAATCCTAGAGCTACCTAGTAACAAGATTCCTAAGGGAATGATAGAGCTAGAAAGAGAATTTGATCTTGACAATATGCTAAAATAGAAGGATCTCCTAAAGGCTGATGGAGGACAGTACTTGCAAGTCAACATTGGAAAGGACGATGAGAAAAGAAGCATTCTGATTGGGAAAGTCTATACAAAGGAGTTGGAAGGAATAACCCAGGCTCTCAAAGATTATATCCATGTCATTGCTTGGATGTATGATGAACTAAAAACTTACAACACATCAGTCATCACCCATACAATACCTTTGAATCTAGATGCCAAGCCTTTTCGGTAGAACCAAAGACCTGTCAATGCTTTGCTAGAGTTGATCATTTTTTAAGAAGTCAAAAGACTGCTTGATGCCAGGATTATATTTCCTTTGAGGCATTCCACATGGGTGGCAAACCTGGTCCTAGTAAGGAAAAAGAATGGAGACATCAAGTTGTGCGTCGACTTCAGAAACTTAAATCGGGCTTCTAAAAAGGATAATTATCCTTTGCCTTCTCTGGATGAAGTCCTGCAAATTGTGAATGGTGCCCAGATGATGTCATTCCTAGATGGTTTCTCTAGTTATAACTAGGTGATGGTGGATAAAATTGACAGATTGAAAACCGCGTTCACCACAAAGTGGGGGATCTTTGCCTATAGGTGCACGCCGTTTGGGTTAATAAATGCTGGGGCAAAATTTCAACGAGCAATGGACATAGCCTTCAGAGGCTTGATTGGTAAATGCATAGTCATATACATGGATGACTTAACGGTTTTCTCTAAAGATAGAGGAAACCATGTAGAGGACCTGAGAAAAGTGCTGAAGAAGTGCGAGCAATACGGGATATCCCTGAACCCCAAGAAATGCATATTCGGGGTAACCACAAGAAAATTGTTGGGCCAGCTAATAACAGAAAATGGGGTCATCATCAACCCTGATAGGGTGGAATCAATCATGAGGATACATCTTCCTAGAAGCAAAAAGGAGCTCAAATCTTACTTTGGTAAGATTAATTTTGTTAGAAAATTTATTACTGGCTTCACAGAGATTGTCAGACCCTTGAATGCCATGCTCAAGAAGGACACTAAAATTGAGTGGACACCTGAAGCTAGAGTAGCTTTTGAGGATATTAAAAAGGCCATATCAAATGCTCCAATTCTTATTAGTCTAGATTACACCAAGGACTTTTACATTTACTCAGTTTCTTCAGAGCATACTTCTGCAATAGTGTTAACACAGAGAAATGAAGAAAAAGAGGAAAAGCCTATAGTTTTCATGAGCTACCCTTTCAGAGATGCAGAGCTCAGATACATGGACGTTGAAAGATAGGCACTTGCTCTAGTTCGAGCTGTCAAGAAATTCAAGCATTACATTCTGAGAAGTAAAGTGATTCATGTAGTACCTGATGCAGCAGTAAAGATGTTATTAATGCAAAGCGAACCAGGTGAGAAAAGAGCTAAATGGATCACTATCCTCCAAGAGTATGATATGGACATTACACCCATGAAGCTAGTGAGAGGACAGACATTGAGCCAGATGATATCAAAAATCAATCCTAATATCATGAGCCAGTAGTATGTTGTAAATGTAAAGGATGATGAAGAATGGTACTTAGACATCAGACACATCCTGATTACTGGAAGGTGTCCTTCAAGACTGCAAGCCTCACAAAGGAGAGCCTTAAAGATAAGGTCACAAAAATATACGATCAAAGGAGGGGTCCTTTTCAAGAAAAACTACGAAGGGATATACCTTAGATGCCTGGAAAGACAAGAAGCAGACAAGGTGTTAGCAGAGTTACATGATAGGTTTGGGACTGCGCATGGATCATCTTTGGCCACCACTCATGCTATCTTCAGGGTAGGGTATTACTGGCCCACTATTTTCAAAGACACTGTTGAACACAGCAAATGCTGTCATATGTGCTAGGTCACTGTAAACAGAGAAAGATATGGTGCTCAACCTTTGCAGCCAATGATGGAGATGCGCCCATTCGCTCAATGGGGAATGGACTTCATAGGACCTATCAATCCTCCATCATCTTCAGGCCACAGGTACATTTTAACTATTACTAATTAATGTACCAGGTGGACTGAAGCTGTCAGCAACAAGACATGTAATGCTGAAGATGTCATCAAGTTGTTGGAAAGCAACATAGTAACCAGGTATGGAGTTCCCTACGCTTTGCTATGTGATAATGGATCTGCTTTTGCTTCAATTAAATTATCAAGTTGGGCTTTCAACTATGGGATTATCTTGAAATTCTCCTCAAACTACTATCCCCAAGGGAATGGATTAGAAGAATCCACAAACAAGAACCTATTGAACATCATAAAGAAATTAACAGAAAAGAACCCAAGGGAATGGAATACTTTATTGAAATATGCCTTGTGAGTAGATATAACTAGGAATAAGGCTGCATTAGGATATTCTCCTTTTCATCTAGTGTATGGGGTGGATCCTATCCTCCTTGTTAACCTAAGGATCCCTACATTGCAGTTTGCACAAGAATACCTAGGCATAGATAATAAACAAGAGGTCAAATTGCTTTAATTGATGAACCTAGAAGAAAAAAGAAGCGAAGCAATTAAGCAATTTGCTAAACATTAGGCTGTTGTCAAATGCTGGTTTGACAAAAGAGCCAGAATTAAGGCTTTCAGAATCTCAGATTTGGTCCTGATGTGGGACAAAGCACATGAGAGGAAAGGAGACCATGGTAAGTTTGATAAACTCTGGATAGGTCCTTTTCAAATTTCTAAAATTTTAGGGGACAACACCTATAGGCTTTAGACCTTAACCGGTGAGGATATTCCATTACCAGTTAATGGATAGTTTTTCAAATATTATTTCCAAGCCTAAAGTAGCGCCATAACAGCCATGTGTATCATAGTGTATATTTTTGTATAGCTGTTCGTACAGTCTGCTTGTTTTGTTTGCTTTGTTTTTTCCTCAGCAGGGATCTTTATTTTGATTCAGAGTAAGAAGAAGCAGATTAACAACCATTAAAAACAATAAGAAATTTAGAACATTCAGGTTAATTGTTTGAAATTTATGCATAATTTGTTGTGACTGTCATAAATGTAGAAAGTTGTTTAACTTTGTGAAATTTTTTATTCAATAACTGTGGGTTGAGTATTCAAAGAAGTTTCTCACAATGACACCTAAAATCCTTGGGTTTGTTGAACTTACCAGTGTAGATATTAGGTGAAAAATCTAAGGTCACCCTTGCTACCATTACAATTCTCAGCTTAATTTCAGCAAGTGACCACTCCTTGCATCATGAAGTTACAAATGCAATATCTTATGAAATCTCTATCAAATACAAAAATAAATAAATAAAATGGATTATACTAAAAATCTAGATTAAGCCATCTAAGTAACTCTACCGGGGCTATAGACGCTTGCTGGCAGTGGGGCTCTACTTAGGAGAATTGTAACGATAACCTTACCGGGGCTATGAACGCCTGCTGGCAGCAAGGCTCTATCCGGTTGGCTATGAGGGAATGACATCAACTATGTAGGCTAATATCAGTCACTGGTTTGTTCAACTGATTTTCAAGATGAGGATAATTAATCACGTGCACCCACTTAAACTAAAAAGAAAATTCATAAACCTTATTGAATACATTGAGTCTCAAGTTGGATAATGATTTGTAGAAAAGATAGTTGGAAATTATGAATTTATTTCATTTAGTTTTCTTTAATGGTTTGAATTTAATTGTTTTGTTTGGTGGCTAGTTGTTGTGATGTTCACAACATGCCCCATTTTACTCCTTAGCAAAATGAGGAACCCTGCTGTGGCTTTTGCTTTTTGCTTGTGTGTGTTGTTTTGCTTGGTTGTAAAGGGAAAAAGGAGTCAAATAGCACAAACCTTATTGAAAATAGAGAAAAATTACATTAAGTGCCAGAGTATAGTACAGGTGAATTCCTTGTCAAAAATGAATAGGGGTTGCTTTTTGAACCATCTTAAAATTCCCTGTATTTTGCAAGTTATTAGTGTTTTGGTATAATGTACAAAGGGGTTTGTATATCGGGTTGCATATACAATGGTCTTTGCATGTTAGGTCGTTGTATGTTGCACATACAAAATTGGTTGTATATCAGGTCATGCATATACAAAGTCTCTTGTATATCGCTCATATACAAGGTCACAAAAATGGGTTATTAGGTTTACATGCAAAGTTATTTGTCTATTTCGTGCCTTATATGCATTTGCTAATGATCAATTTGTACATGCAGGTCAGACCTGACGCAGTTATGAGTCAAAATGAATGATTGTTTAAATCCGTCGGTTGTATATTTGGCGCTTGTATGTTTTTACATACAAGCGAAACATACAAGTCAAAAGATACAAGGCCCGCAATATACAAGTGCTAGACCTGAAAAGTTTATTAAACAAGCTTAAGTCCTTGTATGTGTTCCGGCTTGTATATTGGTGAGATACAATGACTTTATACATTGGGCGGATGCGAAGGAGTTATTAAATATAGTTAAGTCATATATTTTATGTGTTGTATATTGAAGATATACAAAGCACGATATGCAAGCCGTGGACGCGAAGGAAAGTTAAAGAGAGTAAATCCTTTGTATGTTCATGCTTTGTATGTTTCGAAACATACAAGCCAAGATGTATCCCGCAATATGCAAGCACCGGAACCCAAATACTATGAAATGAAGTTAAATTCTTGTATATTTGATCCCTTGAATGTATATTTTGAAACATACATTACATTTTATACATACAGGCCGGAACTCGGAAGAAGTTTAAAATTCGGTTAATGCAATGTATTGCGTCCGAATATATATCAAGAGGTGCATTGTGTTGAATACAACACGAAATCAAAATAGTCTTAAACTATGATTAAATCCTTGTATGTTTCGCGCAATGTATCTTTCAAAACATACATTACTCAATGTATACAAGCCAGAATCCAAATGGAATTAAAAGCGATATATGCAATGTATCAAAACCCGAATGTATATTGGAAGATACATTGCACTGTATACACTGCGGAGCCGAAGGGCAAATAGATTGCAGTCTATGAAAGGTGTTAAGTCTGGATGTACATACAATGGTGTTTGCATATATTGGGCCTTGTATCTAAAGAGAGATATAAGCCGATATACATGCGATATATGCAAGCGATTGATACAAGTAAAAAGGTAAGGTGGACCCCGCCAATTGTGAATTGGCTTGTATAATTTCAAATGCATGATTCTGACATACAAGCGCTATATACAAGCGATAGATGCAAAATGATAGATACAAGGAAAAAGGCAGGAAAGCAATGCGATGGGTCTTTTGAAGTCATTGTTAGCGCTCGATGCATGTTTTTGGTCAACGATGGTTGACCCAACCGTATTTAAACATTGTATATGCATTTTGAGCGCACGAGTGTTTGCAGATGTTGAAATTTCATGGCCCGATATCTGTGTTTGCACATTTTGGGCTAGATTTAATATAAGTGTTTAAATTTCCTGTTGATTTATTAAATGATGATGCTTATTTCTTGACTGTTTATTGCAGGTTTGATGGAGCTGTTTGTAGTAGCTAGAAATTACAGGTTGTAGCAGGGAAACTTAAAGACGGATCAGATCACAGGAGGCAAAAAGAGATAAGGATGGTGGCAAGAAGTGACATGCAGGTGAAACTTGATAGCAATCAGATCACCAAAGATGCGATAGAAGATATTTTAGTGGTTATTGGGGTTTCCAAAGTAGGATCTTTACGCTTAATAAAGATCATGTTGCTCAAAGTTTTTGGGCCGGATTTATTTGGCCACCGCCAGTTGACTAGGGTTTTGGGCACCGTATTGGGGAAAAAATCAAAGTTATATATAAACACCCCCTTTACTGTAAAGAGGAAGAGGTCAATTATTCTAAAAAAATCTGACCTGAAACAATTTAGCATAGGAGATCAGATTACTGAGATTAATGGGGATTGAACTGTTGAAATGTCAAGGTTCTTTCCTCAAATCACTGTAAATATACTTGTTCTAAAGCATACTGAATGGAGATGAAGCTTCAAATTACTTCCTGATTGTAAATTTTATGTAATCTTCGAGTTGATTTCTGGATGTGTACTGGTGAATGTTGTGTTCAATAGAAGCGCTTTCATTTTATTGCATATTGTTGTCAACTTTTCCTTTGAAGATTTGCACTAGATCATGCGGATTTGTGGACTGTCCTGGTGAAGTATGATTCTAGTTTTCTTCTCTTCATTGCTGTATCAGAATATTTATGTGAATCAATGATCTCAGTCAAGTAATTTTAGGGTCTCACTCTTTAAACCCTATCTTTGTTATTTTCCTTTTTTTAATTTCATTGAAATCACTTCCATAACTGCAATACATGGATAAATAATAAGCAGAACAGAGAAATATGCTGACATCTTGTAGATAACTAAATATCATTAGCATATTTGAGCTAAGAATGCATGTAGTATTGAAAATATCATGCAAAGACTTGCAAATAATGGTAGAAATCATGCAAATATCAACCTGTAGGCACATTATTTGAGTAAGTTCATAGTGTAAAGGCAGAAATTATTGATGAACGTAAGGCCCCTAAATGGAAAACAGCAACACACATCAACCACTGAGTAACGCCAGTAGATTATGAACTAATCAATGGAGACTTATGATCATGAATTCTTTGAATTCATTGTATCTTTCAAGATAAATAAAGGTTGTGTAACTTTTGTTTAGTGTTTGCGTGTGACTAACATCACCATCAACAGTTTCCTACCGGAGGATAAAGAGCCTTATGTTCTACCAATTCATTGTGAGCAGGTATTTCTTTAACTCAAACAAGAAGCGGTAGTGATCATTAATCTATTAATTCATAATTTATTGTGAATATATACATGTGTTTATTAATCAAGAAAATTCTTATACCATACGTCTAATATATGAATGTCGTTCATGTGCACGTATTTTTCTATGAAGATATTTTAGACCCGAAATGGATATTTGTCATACATTATGATCCAAGATTAAGGTATGTATTTGATGATGCATTAGTGGATACTCAGAAAAATAATGATGGCCAACAAAATGAGAGAGATGGATTAGAGAACATCAAAGAAATTGACATCCATAATGATGTTGAAGATGGTTATGTTCAAGCACAAGAAGACAACAATCCAGAGTTGGAAGATGTTATGTAAGACAACAATATGGATGGTATACAAAATGATGATCCAAATACAGCTGGTAACAATATAGATGGTCTACAGTCAGATTTCAATGATGATGAAGATGATTGAGGTCAAGATGAGGATGATGATAATATTAAATACTTGAAAGAACATATGAACATTAACAATGATACATTGGATGACATTGTAGCAGACAATTTGTTAATGACCCAGACTTCTAAATTTTCATAATTATTTGCAATCCATGTTTAAAAAAGGATGATTAAATTGTTGGCAATAATGTTAATTAAATGGATTGTTCAATTGTTGACAAATTACCTATTGCAATATCCTTAAATTGTTCAATCTTTGGTATGAATTGTTGGCAATAATGTTAATTAAATGGATTGATTGATGTTCTCCATAACTTGTTAATGGATAATCCTTATGTGATGGAAGTATTAAGTGATATAGGTCAAAGGATAAGCTCATCAAGTTCCTTAAATAGTGGGCATTACCTTGTTTTACCAATGAAAATTTGCTTTCAAGTTTGCTGTTGACTTCAGAACAGATTAAGGAGCTTATGTAATTTTGTCAATTAAATCATCCACTTCACTTAACCCAATCTGGCATATGATTTGGATTAATGTTTTCTATAAATATTTAAACCCTAATCCTAAAACAGAAAAACAAATTTGGATTTTGAAAATATATACAAGGGAATGATTTTCAAAAAAGAAAGACTGATGCCATGTTTGAAAACATATACAAGGGAATGTTTATCTTTAATTAATTTTCATATATATCCTTAATTGTATCTAGGCCATGTTATCTTGTGATAAGTACTTGAGTAAGACCATCAATGAAATATGAAGTGGACATATTATCATCTATATTAGCTAATTGATTACACAAATATTTCAATTTATCAATAATCTCATGTTTCTATTTGAATTTTCAGCACTTTTAATAAAGACATCATGATCATAATATTCTTCTTCATCATTAGAATGCAACATGTGATCTTCATAGGAAGTAGGAGAAAGAGGTAGTCATGTTTGCAAGGTGAGGGTTTGACCTAGTACTTTGTTGAAGGGGACATAAGGATCCTAGATGTTTCTTAAGAATGCAAAATTAAAGGCATTGGGTTGTTTCCAACAAATGCAAACCACAAAATCTCAAAATAAAAAATCAATCTTTTTTATCCTAAACATAGGCATGGAAATTGCGAGTTCAAAAAAATATAGGGAAATAAATCATACCCTATAATAGAAGATTTAAGTCCAATCCTAGATTTAATTAAACTTTAAAGTACAAGGAGTTGAGAGTAGAACAAAATATTGAGATATGAAGTAATTAAGATAGAGAAATGAAATAGTTGAGAAGAAATATAAAACTTATTTGATCTTTTTAGCATGATGTCAAATGTGAAGTGTGTGATTAACTAATGCATTATGAAAAAAGAATGAAAACTAGGATTTTATACTAGAATAATGATCATGAGATTGTGGCAGTGATTAACTGATTTTTTGCATTCCTTCTTCACTTGTCCTCTTTTTCCATATTTCCAAAACTTTACTCTTATCTTCCTACGGATTCTAGATTTTCCTCTTGACTTGGATTGATATTTATACCATTCCCCTTTAGATCCATTTTTGTCCTTGGGCCTTTGTGGAACATGCAAGGCATCCTTAGAACCTTCATCATGGAACTTTCTCCTCATATCTCCACTGAGCATTGTAACAATAAAGGATTCCATAGTCACCTTTGCAACACTACCATTTATAACAAGCATTATGTTCTCCTAATTTTTGGGTAAAGAAAAAAGTGAGAAGACACATTTGTCTTCCTCATCAAATTTTAACATTTATTGAACCTATTTGACTCAAAATCATATTAAAGGTGTCAAAATGTTCTACAGTAGAATATCCTTCCTTCATTTTTAAATAATATAAACATCTTTTGAGATATAACTTATTACTTTATAATTTTAGTTTGATAAATATCACCTATCCTCTTTTGTAATGTGAATGCAGGGGTCTCTTTTGATTTGAATAACAAAGAAAAAGTAAATTGGAGACAACCAGATAAATTATTAGGAATCCAATTCAACAAACAAATGATAACCAAAAGTTGACCACCAGAGAATAGAAACTTTTATATTGATTTTCTTCAAAGTATAGGCAGTGCAATGTCTCTTTCAAAAAATCAAAACCCCAGATAGATTCTGAGCCATAAGGTCTTGGTTTCTTTTATAAAGGAAGCAATAAGCTTCAAACCTTTCACATTGAAAATGGCTCTTTGTATTCCTAACCCTTGATATTGCAATATTTGTCTTTTATAAGTCTAATTTAGATTTTCAAATATATTTGAATACATTTTGAATACATGAAGAAAACATAAAGAGACAAAAAGAGAGCGTTCAAGATGTGGTGGTACTATTTAATGCCATCATATGGCTCATTGCTCTTCTGCACCTCAACCTGTGCTGCTGATGACTCATCTCTAAGATATTTATCCTCCAATTTATATATTATAAAATCACCAGGCCATTGGTAAGTTTGAATCTGAAGCAAGTTCTCCTGGTGATCTTTCCATCTTTTATCAAGCAAAGCTTTGACATCCGTCACAAATTTTGCATACCCAGCATTAAATGCAATTACTTGGTCCAATATCATGTTGAAACTGAGAATGCTGACATCTCCATCCTTCTTCAAAAAATCCATAACTTGGATTACTGTTTGGCTGAATTCCATCTTCCATGTGTCAAGACTTTTGATTTTCTCTTCTTTTGTCAGTATGAAAGGAATAAATTTATGCTTGAACGTAGTAAAAGATTCAACCTTTTCTTGCATCTTCTGGCTTTCCCCATTCACATATTGGTATTCATCAATGATCATTTTGACTATTTTCTCAGTGGGCTTCAAAGCTGTAGGGGCATCAATATTCCTTTTCACTACTAAGCACATCATAACCAAATTGTGATGATAGGGTTGCTATTTTTTAAACAACAAATCCAAAACAGAAAAGTTTATCTTCAATTGCTCAATGGCCTAAGATAAAGAAGAGTAGAAATCATGCACACTCCCAAGCTTATCCACAACCAATTTTACTCTATGCTCCAAAATTTTCTCAAAAATTTCAAAAACTTTCATCTTTGCCTCATTCTTTCATTTAATTTTGTTTATTCAAACTTTCAATTTCCTTTTCAAATTTCAATCTTGTTGCATTAAATTATTTAGTAGACATTGTGACATCACTAGCTATTTGTGGCAAAGGGGTTTGATAGGGTAAAATGGCTTGACCTTGAGAAGAATTCACAGCTTGCAATTGTTTCTTTAATTTCACATTTTCAAAATATAGTTTGTTTACTTCATCATTCATTACTTTCTGAGTTTGCTCATAATCTGTTAGCCTTTGTTCTAACCTCTTCACAACAACATGAATAAACATAGTAGTATGAACATTGAGAGTAGCTGCTTCTATTGTTGATGTATCTTGTAAAGTCTTTACCACAGCTGTACCCCTCATTTCTTGGACAATATCAAGCAATCTTGGTTTTCTTGTATTCTTCTGAGTAGTCCAGATTGCAAGGGTCTCTGTCTTTGGATTAAAACCACATCCACTTATGCCATCTTCATAATCAAATTCTGAAACAAGTTGTGGATCATCCTGACTTCTAACTTGGTCAAGCAAAAATACCTTTTTCAATTCAAGGCCAGGGATGATGAGCATATTAATTTTCAACACCATTTGTCTTGCCTCCTCTGGACTCACATCAATTTCATCTACTTTCAATTCTTTGAAAGTTTGTGTAATGATTTGATCATGTTGTGTTTCATCAACACCCATTTTATTTATTGCAACTTTTTCATTATATTCTTTCATTTTCATTTTCAACTAAAAATCCTTAATCTTTGGAGTTTTGATGAAGTCATCATCTTCTATGAACCTCATGGATGCTATAATCCTTTCATCCTCCTCCAACTCTGGTTCAGCTTGGGTTTTCTCACCCTTCCTAGCCTCAAGCTTATGTGCATCAGTGGGTTGCAACCAATGGCTGATCAACCTCTTGCTCATCTCCCATGTGCCTCAAGATGTTAGCCACCTCATCAATATCCCCCACCTCTTTAGTCATTTCATAGGGGAAGAGTGGAGATACCTCTTCTATCCTCTGCTTCTTTGCTGGTGGTGATTCTGGGACCTATGGATCTTACACTGACATAACATCAGGAGCAAATTCATGAATCTCAATCCCTGCAGACCTTTTCACTGGAAGTTTAGTAGCCTTAGGAGGCTGCTTCTTAGATTTACCATAAATAATTTCAAAATTATCAGTGATTGCATCAATTCCCTTTAGAGGGTCTTTTTCTTCAACAAAGAATCTAAGAAATAGGGGATTTTGCCTTTTCTTTTCATCTTCAATGTTTTTTAAGATATCCCATTTTCTCTTCCTACTGTATACCTCATCAAAAGTGACAAGATTTCTTATCACATCCTCATCAAATAGGACCGGATGGGATATGGCCATTTTAGTCAGAATTGATTGTCTCACAAGATTCATATGACCCTCAGGGTCACAATTCCTCTCAATACCCAATTTCAAAGAATATTTTGCCTTTAAAAAGGCTTACAAATTTTCAAGAGTGTCAGAGCCAATAGACCAATCACCAAAAATTGTAGCATCAAGTAGAAATGTACCTTTCTTTTTTCTCTTCATTACCTCCTTTTCCATCCACATCATTTGCCACATAAACTCCATGAATACAATTCTATCTGATACAAATTTTGGCAATATATGAGGTGGCTGGGGGCAACCATGCACTCTAATTATAGTAAGATCTGACATAAAAAACCAATCAGCAAAAATTATGGTTGTGGCCCTACTCTGGTTTGTGTGCAAGTGGCCTTGGCATTACCCTAACTTCCTTAGTCAACCTAGGAAACTAGATACCAAGAGAGTTCAATATCTTGACAACAAACAAATCATGAAATACAATGTAGTCACTATTCTGGCAATAGGAATCTCGCTTATAACACCAAAACTAAGTTGGCAATCTTGGTCCTTTCTCATCAACCATACTTAGATCCATTTTGCTTGACCATCTCCCTCTATTCTGGTATAGAATCAAGTGACACAATAAAGAATAGAATTTGAAATCTAAGGGTTGCTTGTTCTCCTTCACACAAAAGAATCCTTCATGCAGTTTTTTCTCAATATGAGATGCAAAGTCGTATTCAGCGTTCACCTCTGGATGTTGTATTTTCATAGCCATCACATTAGGCTAGTTGGCATTCTTCCTTGTACGTCAATTCCCAAGACCTGGCACAATGCAAAATAGGTTCTCTTGAAATATACAACAAATTCTTCCATAGGGAAAGGCTCAATAGCATTTGATGGAATCTCAATTTTTTTGTTGTTGGCCTCCCTTCTCATATATATTGGCAATTCATCTCTCCTAAGTGTTTTCCTCAGGCTTGTGTAATCTCGTTCAAATGTTTGCAAATCCACTTGAGTGAGAGCTTGCTTGTTCAACATAAAATAGTCAACAATTGCATTCTTGTCTACTATCACCAATGGCAATCCATTTGGCATTCTAAGTATTTTAGTGGCAGAATGGTAAAATTGTCCTAGTGCCCTAATCAATTCCACATCCACAAATATAGTGGGCACCACCAACTTTGCCAAATCCAATTTCCATGGATTTCCCACTGGTCCCTCGCCATCCCTTTTTACATAAAAATACCAAATAAATCCCACCCGGAGATAGGGATTGTAGTATCCCGACACCCTTCTACTGCATCTATGAGCATCTTCTTTGGACCCTTGTCTATGGACCGAGGCAATACTTCTAGCACAGATTGTTGAAGTGGTCTTTTCTTGGGAACTACAACCTCATCACCTTTACTGGCAGACTCAGACCTCTTGGGTGCCATGTTTAATGACTTGAATAGGCTAGGGTTTTTCAAAATTCAATTTACTATACCAACAACTAAAAAACAAAATGAAAGAGAAAATGAACTTGACATGTCCAATTAATGTAGGTAGACAGAGGAATAAAAGAACAATATTTAAAATTAAAAATAAACCCATTCAAGAATGGATAAGAATAGGATTTGTATCTTTGGTCAGTATCACAGTCAAATTGGGTAACTTTGCAAGTAGCAGAGATAGAACAGACTACAACCCCCCTACTATATAACACAAAATCTTAGCCCCAAGCTTTTTTTAAAAGAGAAATTTTATATTAAAAAAAGATGTAATTACAAGAACCCCCAGTACTAGTAACTAAAAAATAGAGTGAAATATATGCCAACTTCTAATTAGAGAGTGCAGGAATAAACTTACTCGATCAATTGTAGTTTGCAAAAAACACACTGAGCTGAATTGTGCCTTCTGCAAGTTGCGAATTCTCTGAAATGAGCAAATGCCAAGAAATATTTGAATCTTATTCAGCCAAGGAGTTCATCATATCACCATTACTCTAGTTCGTGCCACGAGATCATGAAATCTCAGCATTCAATTCCTTTCTCAAGATTTGACAGCAATTCTTGATAACTGTAACCTCGCATTGAATGTGCTTGCCATTTATTTCTTTTACCACGTCATCACAAGGCTCACCTAGATTAGATATAGGATAGCAGGGGCTTACAACCACTACACTTCTATTTCATCCTTTACTGCCAGACCGCATATGCTTAGATTGACCCCTGCGCGACCGCAAGAGATTATTACCTAATGTCCATCTATTTACCGCCCACCCACAAATGTTATGAATGACCATCGTGAGATAGCGGTGGCTTATAACCACTACACTTCTATTTCATCCTCTACCACTAGACCACAAATGCTTAGATTGACCCATGCAGGACCATGGGAAATTATTACCTAATGTCCTTTTGTTTACCGCCCAACTGCAAATGTTATGAATGACCATCGCAGGATGACAGGGAGAAAACCCATTACATTCTCCTCTTTCCACTCTACCGTGGGCCTCGGTTGAAACCCTTGTGGGGACACGGTAAGTGTTATTACCACAATGCCATCGGTTACTTTTCAAACCTCCGCAGGACTACAGGAAGAGACTAACACTGCCAAGCGTGAGATGAACACTGCCAAGCCACAAGCGTCAGATGAACCGTCAATGGGGTAGCAGTGGCTTCTTCAGATCAACTGCTTCCTATAACCAAGCCACAAACTATTCTTTTATGCTCTGTGAGAATGTGGTATGTGCCATATTTTATTCCTCTTGTTCCCACATAACTGCAAAAGATAATCAATTAACTTGCGGGATAGCGGTAATAAACAAAAACACTCATATAGTCAAAAATAGTCAAGATATATATGTATTTATTTAGTTGTGGGGGAATGTTGGGGGTGATTGATTTAATTAAATAAATGTGGATTTATTTAATGAAGGATGAGACTTTAGAGGAAGGGTTAATATTTAATTAATGTCAGAAGAATAGTTAGATTTATTAATTAAACAACATGACTTATTAAACTGATATTAGGATGAATGATCCAAGTGGTTGTAACGTCAGAAAATGTCCCCTTGGGGGCTTTTCCCTCATAAGGTTTAGCTCCTAGGTCTTTAGATTACATTTAGGACATTTTAGTTCATATTTTATCATCCCGATGGAATGAGACCTAAGTCCCATGACAAATAGGACCTAGGAGGATCCCTTGAGCTGTACCCTGCCTAAAATAGGGGGGAGGACTTGGGCGCCCACGCCCTAGTTCTACCCTATTTTAGGGCAACCTCAATTTCTGGGTGTCAGTTAGTGACCGTTATTAGGTCCCTTTGCCGACACGGTAAGTTTGAATTTCAAATATCTTGGCGGGAATGCTTGTAGATGCATATATAAACATATGTAGGCATTCATTTGTAAACTAGATTCCAATGAGCAAGCTATTGTCTTCTCAAGGTGATTCAAGACTTTCTATTGTGTTGCAAGAGCATACTTGTGTGTTTTGTGCATTGATATTTACAGATTTGAGCATCAATTCCTTCATGGCATGAAGAGCATCTTCCTTCATGAAAGCTTCACTACAAGGTGACATATTGTATTTTTATCATTGATTCCTTTGGTTTTTGGCCTTTACCTCACAAGGGCATGCCCTCTTCATCTGACAATGGTGTTTGGAGACTTAAGTGTCCTCCAGGGTTTGACTGAGGCAAACCTATAAACACCACAACCCCCAAACTAAGTCTTGTGATTGCAAGTTACAGGTGTCACATCTGGAAGAAGTGGAGTTGTAGGAAGGAGTGGCAGGCATCAAGGATTTAGGATCTGAAGAAAAATTAGACAAAGGAGCACTTCCAAGATTAGGGTGCCCATAAAAGTGTCCTCTGCAGACAGATCTCAGGAAACAGAAGTTATAGGGTTGATCAATGTCGGAAGGAGATCCAGATTCCCTAAAAAAGTAGGTACCTTGGACTTGGGCATCAACACCAGTGTCCCCAACTGTTCCACTTCGGAACCCCGAAACAAGTATTCTATAATTTGGTATTTTACTCCCGTCTGCAAGAGCTTTTTCTGTTATTCATCAATTTGCTGTCGTATTTGTATAATCAGGGTTTTAATGGTTAATTGAGCATAGTAAAAGGAAAAATTGATAATTAATTCCCTGATCCAAACTTCCCCTCATTTGCAAGTGACTCTAGGGTATGATAGTGCTTGCCATTCAACCCTAGATCCTTCAATGTTAGGGTGAAAGGAGGATTTTAACATCTAAACCACAAAAGATCAACAAATCCAATTTTACCCTAAATAGTAGTTAATTAAATAAATATGATTTATTTAATTAACATTGTAAGAGGAGATGTGGGATAGATCTGGTGTGATGTTAGGCCATGGTAAGATTTAGGTGTCTACATTTCTAACAGTGCATTAGTTTTTGGGTCGATGAATAATGATCACAATTATTCTTTGTTAATTTTTTCCTTCACCATATCATGAGACAATTTTGAGGAACAAAATTGATGACAAATTTCTCTATGGGTTGCCCATGTATTTATTTTCCTTCACTATTAAGATAGATTGAATTAGGAATAGGAGAGCATCAAACAAGGATCAAATTAATGAGTGCAATCATGATTATGTTATTGGATTTCAAACTTTGTCAACAAAGATACACTATCAAATTCCTAATGATGATTTTGATACACTATCAAAATCTTAAGTCTAATGCACTTAAATATCGATCTCATCCTTCAAAATTTCAATAGGAAAATTTAGTTTTCAAAAGGGTGAAAATAAGCAAGAAAATCAACAAAATGCTCACCATGTTCTTAATTTACAGTCAACTTCAAATGTTATTTCATCTAATTCCCAAGGTGAACTAGTGAGGGAAAATCCTATATTATCTATTAATGTAATTAATAAGATCATAGAATACATAAAGGAAAATAGATATGTAAGACCAAAACAGATTCAAATATAGAAGGGTTCTAACATATATGTCACTTCTATTCAAAATGAACAAAGGAAATATACACAAAGGTAAGATGAAAATTTGTTATATATAGCTCGCTTTTACTCTACAAAATGTACAAAGTAGGCATTTGTTCAAGAATACCATCAGTTATTCTACATGTAGATGTTGACAAATATCCAACATATTGTATGGTGCATTTCTTATATGGATGGGATGAGAACAAATGTACTCAAAATTGTATGGTGCCAACTAGTAGATCATTGTGGCATATTGTGGCATATGTGGACATCATGACCATGTGTCAGATGCATATAGTGCCAATTGTATGATCATGTTTTGCAGTACAAATGTCATTAGGTGGCACACGTGTATGGAAGCATAACATGTGGTTGTTGATGTTCCATGTGTCTAACTAGCCATCGACATGTGTAGCAATGTGTATAGCCACACTATCTAGATCCTTGAAGATCTGTAAACCCTGAATAATGCCCCTAATAACCCTAAACCCTAACCCCTAACCCCTAAACCATAAACACTAAATAATTCCCCTAAACCCTAACCTAACCCTAACCCACCATAAACCCTAAACCCCTAAATCCTAAACTGCAAACCCCTAAGCCCTAAACACTAAACCCAAGCAACCCTAAACCTCTATCTCCCTATCTCCCTATCTAGCCCTATCTCTATCATTCCTCTACCTCTCAATATCTCTCTCTCTATGTCTCTGGCCATGTCCATCACTCTCTATATCTCCCTATTGGTCCTCTCTCTCTAAACACTAAACCCTAAACCTCTAAACCTTAACTCCTACACCATAAACCCTGAACCCTAGTAAACTCTAAACCCTAAACTTGAGCAATGCTAAACTCATAAACGGTAAATAATGCCCCTAAACCCTGACCGCTAACCCCAAGCAACTCTCTGTCTCTGTCTCTCTCTCTCTCTTTGACTATATATTATCTACCAGCTCCTAGCTAGTTAAATCCTTTTCCTAGCTTTCCTAATTTTCCTTTTCCTTTCTAATTTCCCCTTAGATCCCACCAATTTTTCCCTATTTTACGATTTTCCACCTCTCCTCTCATCATTCTTCACATCCAATGAACTTTAGTTTTATCATCTTGTTTCCATTTCATCCAGCTGCCAATTTATATCCTTATCCCTCTTTTAATTAATCATGTCCTAGTTTTCTTGTTTCCATTTGCTTTGTTGATAAGGGAGATGGATAGAGACAAAGACAAAGTGAGAGAGAGAGAGAGAGAGTCCTATAAGTTTTCTTGTTCATTAATTCCTTCATCAATAAGGGAGAGGGAGAATTAATAGAAGGGAGAGATAGGAAGATATAGGAATGATAGGGGGAGAGATGCAAGAGATAGAGAGATAGGGAGAGATAGCTAGGTAGAGAGAGATAGAGAGGAGACAGATCATAGGGAGAGATAGAGGAGATAGAGGGGAGAGATAGGGAGATAGAGAGTGATCACTAGAGAGATGTCTAGAGAGATAGGGAGATAGAGAGAAAGGCAAGAGATAGGGAGAGATAGATAGGTATGTAGAGAGAGAGAGAGAGGGGATAGATTGGGAGAGATAGAGGAGATAGTTGAGTGAGAGATATGGAGATAGAGAGTGAGAGAGATGTCTAGAGAGATAGGGAGAGAGATTGAGAGGTAGAGGGATGATAGCTAGAGAGAGGGAGATAAGGGGGAGATAGGGATATAGAAGTTTAGGGTTGCTCAGCTTTAGAGTTTAGGGGTTATGGGTTAGGGGTTAGGGGTTAGGGGAATTATTTAGGGTTGAGGAATTTAAAGAGAGAGAGAGAGAGAGACTTCTTTTGACATGCAACCGTAAACCCTAAATAATGCCCCTAAACCCTAAACCTGAGCAACCCTAAACGTCTAAACCTTAAAGAATGCCCCTAAACCCTAACCCCTAACCCCTAAATAATGCCCCTAACCCCTAACCCATAAACCCTAAACCTAAGAAACCCTAAACCCCTAAATCCTAAACCACAAACCCCTAAACCCATAACACTAAACCCAAGCAACCCTAAACCTCTATCTCCCTATCTCTCTATCTTTATTGTTCCTCTACCTCTCAATCTCTCTCCTTGTGTCTTTGGCCATGTCCCTCACTCTTCATATATATATCCCTATAATCTCTTCTAGCTATGTCTTTGGCCATGTACCTCACTCTCTATATCTCCCAGCTATTGGTCCTCTCTCTAAACGCTAAACCCTAAACCTCTAAACCCTAAACCTTAAACCCTAAATAATGCTCCTAAACCTTAACCCCTAAACTGTTGGGAATTAAGGTGTCTCAACCTTTGCAAATTCCTAATGTTGTATTTATTTATCCCATGTTGAGTTGGCATAGTCGGCACATTGTGTACATGCAGCAGGATAAATTTTGGTGACTTTGGCAGCTGCGGTTTCCCACTTGAATAATTAACAGGGATTTGAGGACAACGCCCCCAAGACGGGGTCAAGGGGTGGAGCCCCTTACAAGGTCCAAGGGCAATGCCCCTGGCGGGTTCCCTATCGCAGTATAGGGCGAGGTCGAGGAGCAATGCCCCCGAAACCTCAATCGACTTTTATTTAATGACAAGTGTCGATGAGTATCTTTGCATGAGAGAAAGGCATCTTTGGGCGGTCAAGGGAGGTTATGACAAGTTGTAAGAGGAATAAGATATTTTTAGTCATTGTATGACATATTCTCTTACAGTTGTAAGTGTTGTCAGTTATGATGGATTCTATGACAGTTGTAAGGTGCATAAGAGCATCTGTCATAACGTATCTTGGGACAAGGCACCCACATTGGGATGGGATGTTGGACAAGTGTCCTTAGGCGTGGGTTTTGGGGCATGAGTCCAAGATGGACGCCCATCTTTAGAAGGTTCCATATTTGCCTTGTAAACTCTATAAAAATAGGTGCTTGGATGGGAGATAAGTAGTGTGTTTTACAAGTACTGTTATGCTACTAGAATATCTCCAAATTCGACACTAAACCCCTAAACCCATAACACTAAACCCAAGCAACCCTAAACCTCTATCTCCCTATCTCTTTATCTTTATTGTTCCTCTATCTCTCAATCTCTCTCCCTGTGTCTCTGTCCATGTTCCTCACTCTTCATATATATCCCTATAATCTCTTTTGGCTGTCTTTGGCCATGTACCTCACTCTCTATATCTCCGAGCTATTGGTCCTCTCTCTAAATGCTAAACCCTAAACCTCTAAACCCTAAACCTTAAACCCTAAATAATGCTCCTAAACCTTAACCCCTAAACTGTTGGGAATTAAGGTGTCTCAACCTTTACAAATTCCTAATGTTATATTTATTTATCCCATGTTGAGTTGGCATAGTCGGCACCTTGTGTTCATACAGTAGGATAAATTTTGGTGACTTTAGTAGCTGCAGTCTCCCCCTTGAATAATTAACAGGAGTTTGGGGATAGTACCCCTAAGACAAGGTCAAGGGGTTGAGCCCTTTGCGGGGTCCAGGGGCAGTGCCCCTGGCGGGCTCCTTGTCATGGTATAGGGCAGGGTCGAGGGGCAGCACCCCCATGGGAGCTTGGGGGCAACGCCCCCGAAACCTCAACTGACTTTTATTTAATGACAAGTGTCAGTGAGTATCTTTGCACAAGAGAAAGGCATCTTTGGGTAGTCAAGGGAGGTTATGACAAGTTGTAAGAGGAATAAGATATTTTTAGTCAGTGTATGACATATTCTCTTACAGTTGTAAGTGTTGTCAGTTATGACGGATTCTATGACAGTTGTAAGGTGCGTAAGAGCATCTGTCATAGCGTATCTTGGAACAAGGCACCCACATTGGGATGGGATGTTGGAAATGTGTCCTTAGGCATGGGTTTTGGGGCATGAGTCCAAGATGGATGCCCATCTCTAGAAGGTTCCATATTTGCCTTGTAAACTCTATAAAAACAGGTGCTTGGATGGGAGATAAGTAGTGTGTTTTACAGGTACTATTATGCTACTGGAATATCTCCAGATTCGACACTAAACCCCTAAACCCATAACACTAAACCCAAGCAACCCTAAACCTCTATCTCCCTATCTCTCTATCTTTATTGTTCCTCTATCTCTCAATCTCTCTCCCTGTGTCTCTGGCCATGTCCCTCACTCTTCATATATATCCCTATAATCTCTTTTGGCTATGTCTTTGGCCATGTACCTCACTCTCTATATCTCCCAGCTATTGGTCCTCTCTCTAAATGCTAAACCCTAAATAATGCTCCTAAACCTTAACCCCTAAACTGTTGGGAATTAAGGTGTCTCAACCTTTACAAATTCCTAATGTTGTATTTATTTATCCCATGTTGAGTTGGCATAGTCGGCACCTTGTGTACATACAGCAGGATAAATTTTGGTGACTTTAGCAGCCGCGGTTTCCCCCTTGAATAATTAACAGGAGTTTGGGGACAGTGCCCCTAAGACAAGCTCAAGGGGTTGAGCCCCTTGCGGGGTCTAGGGGCAGTGCCCCTGGCGGGCTCCTTGTCACGGTACAAGGCGGGGTCGAGGGGCAGCGCCCCCATGGGAGCTCGGGGGCAATGCCCCCGAAACCTCAACTGACTTTTATTTAATGACAAGTGTCAGTGAGTATCTTTGCACGAGAGAAAGGCATCTTTGGGCAGTCAAGGGAGGTTATGATAAGTTGTAAGAGGAATAAGATATTTTTAGTCAGTGTATGACATATTCTCTTACAGTTGTAAGTGTTGTCAGTTATGACAGATTCTATGACAGTTGTAAGGTGCGTAAGAGCATCTGTCAAAGAGTATCTTGGAACAAGGCGCCCACATTGGGATGGGATGTTGGAAATGTGTCCTTAGGCATGGGTTTTGGGGCATGAGTCCAAGATGGACACCCATCTCTAGAAGGTTCCATATTTGCCTTGTAAACTCTATAAAAACAGGTGCTTGGATGGGAGATAAGTAGTGTGTTTTACAGGTACTGTTATGCTACTAGAATATCTCCAGATTTGACATTCGAAGACTCCTGAAAGAGCATTGGCTCTGAAACTGTATTGTAATCTGTTATTGTTTACTGTAATACATTTGAGCTATGTTTTGGAGTGGGGTTTTTCACCCGTAAGGGTTTTCCCCATGTATATCTTGTCTCT
The DNA here is from genome assembly GCA_027924645.1 of Cunninghamia lanceolata. NCBI lineage: Eukaryota > Viridiplantae > Streptophyta > Pinopsida > Cupressales > Cupressaceae > Cunninghamia > Cunninghamia lanceolata. The sequence continues at coordinate 5,791,803 of BSBN01000635.1, read as the reverse complement.
CTCTCTTCTGTCTACTTTCTATGTATGTGTATTGTTGCAATATCTCTGTTAGATTTTCTATGTTCCTGTAGTTGTAAGAATTAAAATTGAATTTGCATACATCTTGTTGGTGCCTGCTCAAAATTTAGGTTTCAAGCATTTTACATTCATAGGCACTTTCTAAAAAATTTAGAAAATGATAAGTTTGTTGGCCTTGACAGTTAAAATGCATGTATCTCTATATATACAAAGGGGTTTGTATGTACAAGAGGAAATACCATTGGTGGGTTTGCAGAAATTTCCATTGACCTTTGAAAATGGTGAGAAAAATGAGTTATATGCATCTTTGAGTGCATATCAGGTTTGCATATACATTGGGGAATCTATCGCAGATCTCGGGAATATTCTGTAGTTGTATGTTGAGTTTGCTTGTATATCAGGTTTGTATGTTTAGACATATAATGGATACATACATTGGAAACATGCAAAGGAAAGTTACATAGGGCGCATGCAAGAAAAATATACAAGGAGGCACACATGCATTCGCTACAGTGCAAAATATGCATCAGCTGATGCATATACAATGAAAAGATACAAAGGGTTGATATACATTCAGTGGGGCTCGCAGATATACAAGGCAGAATGTATATCAGGCAGATGCATTGGTGGCAATGAACAAGGTGACACATGCAAGGTAAGAACCAAAGGCCGGGGCCTACCACTTGTATATGTGCAGTTGTATGTTCGCACATACAATGTGAACATGCATTCCAAAGATGCATTAGCTAGACCTAAAGAGGTATACAATGCAGTTGATGGGGGATCGGGTCCGTCAAATGTATGTCCCATATACAAGAGGAAATATAAAAATGAACAAGTGCAAGACCTAGACATGAGAGGAAAATGTGTTGTTGTAGTAGATGGATTTTGAAGTCCGCAGGTTGTATATCGCGTTTGTATATGCAATATACAAACGAAATATGCATTGGATAAGATACAAGTCGGATTCCAAAGGTCTTCCAATCTAGCTGATAAATGAGTTGGAATCTGTGACTTGTATATTTGCGCTTGTATGTGCCGATATACAAGAAAGGTGAGATACAAGGCTTGGATTTGAAAATTGTTTCAATCTGATTCATGAGTGGCTGGCATCCACGCCTTGTATGTATGAGGTGAATGTATATGCACATATACAAAGCAATAGATGCAAAAAGGGAGATACAAGGTGGAACCCAAAGGTGTTTTCATTTTGTTCTATAATAATTTGGGGTCCGCGCCTTTTATGCATTCAGTTGTATGTATATGCATTGGCATATACAAGGGTTTTTTAAAAGGCAAAAGGTGGACAATTGTAAATGCATTTGAATATGCATATACATGGCGAAAAGGGCAAAATGAAAGAAAAGAAAAGTCAGTGATAGAAGTATGAGATGCCTACATGGCACGTTTTCACTGGTTGGTGACTTTTCAAAGAAATTTAGGGGTTGTTAATCTCAGCGATGGAATGCAAATTGACAGTCCATATTTTAAGACTTTTGGCAATGGATTTTTCCCTGTATCTGCAGCGATTTTTTAGGTAGGAAAACTTCAGAGACACGCTGCTGCATTTTTTGAGTGCATCCCGCGGGTAGGCTATCATTGATGGCGAAATGCAAAGGTATGGGCCGATGATTGACTGGCCAACCACCTAATTTTAATGGAAAATCCTCAGGCGGTTGCACACATCCTGATTCCACCTACTCTTCATCTCCCGATCTCATCTGCTGCATTCAATATTTTGAGCACCATTTCTCATGATGTAGTGTATCTGGCAAATTTTTGAAAAGACCATTGTAATTGTTGCTGAGTACACAAACTTTCTATAAAAGGCAAACTGTGTTACTCGTTTGAGGTTGTTGAAGACTTGGGCATTTTTGGGGGAAAAATAACGAAAAATAGAGCATTTCCTATCTGTTTGATCTCTCTTAGAGTTTATGAGTTGCGTCTGAATGCATCTTGTACATATGTTCAGTTTCTTGTCATTTTATATGAAAAATGCATTATTGCATGTGTTTATCTGTCTATCTCCATTTGATGTATGCATTCTCTTCTTTTGAATCTAGTTGCTAAGGGTTTCTTAGATTCTAGGATATAGTTTTGATGTATCACATGCTTAATCTGTAACTTCCATTCAAGGAGTGGATTAAATTGTTTTAGGTTAAGTATGCAGAAGATTGTATTTCAGCTGGGATATTTGTAAGTAGAGGCAATTAAATACTTATCCTTGGCTGGTGTTTGTAAGGCAAATACCAGTCCTAACCCTTTGAAACTTGAATGTCAGTTGCAAGCCATTCTCTTGTATATGTCTAGTTGACTCCTTGCCCTGAGATAGGCACTAGTTTGCTTCTTGTGTAGTAGTTATGATCCAAAACCCCCTGTCTTGCATCCAAAACAAAATATATCCAATCATTCCATTTTTCCAACCTGTTAGTTGTAGGAGTAGGATTAGGACCCCTACATACTCTCATCCTCAACTAGTTAGATACATCTAAGAATAGTGTCAAACTTGTGATCTATCATTCAAATCTTGGTCCATACATGAGAGTATTCTGCCTGTTGTTGTAAAGCTAAATCTTTCTATCACTGGGCGAGTCAAATGTCAAATCTTTAGCTATAGGGATACCCCCCTTGGTGTGGCAGAACCAGAAGTGAAGGGGAGGCAGCTCACGCAACCTCCTGTATTAGTTGGCTGAATCTGCCTGTGCATTGGAACTAGCAAACCCTCTGCCGATTCAAAAGGAAAACCAACACATCTCTCCTCATTAGATTAGTGTAGGAAGCGATTTTTGCACACCTAGCTTCCTTTCATAAACCCTAAACCCCTATATATCTCCCTATCTCTAATATTGTCCATCTACTGGCTCTCAATCCTTCTCTCTCTCTCTCTCTAACCTTAGCAACCCTAAACCCGAAACCCCTAAACCCTAAATCCAAGCAACTCTAAACCTCTATCTCCCTATCTATCTCCTCTCTCCCTATCTCTATCATCCCTCTACCTCTCAATCTCTCTCCCTATGTCCCTGGCCATGTGCATGTGCCTCACTCTCTATCTCCCTATCTCTCCCCACAGTCTCCTCTATATCTCCCCATCATTCCTCTCTCTCTATAAACCCTAAACCCTAAACCTCTAAACCTAAACCCCTAACCCCTAAACATTAAACCCTAGCTAAACCATTAATAATTCCCCTAAACCCTAACCCCTAACCCCTAAACCTGAGAAACCCTAAACCCCTAAACCCTAAACCTCTATCTCCCTATCTCTCCCCTCTCTCCCTATCGGCTTTGTCTCTCTACCTCTCAATCTCTCTCCCTATGTCTCTGGCCATGTCCCTCACTCTCTATCTCCATATCTCTCCCCTCGGTCTTCTCTATATCTCCCTATTGGTCCTCTATCTCTCTAAACCCTAAACCTCTAAACCTTAACCCCTAATCCCAAAACCATAAACCCTAAACCCTAAATAATACTCCTAAACCCAAGTAACCATAAATTAGGTGCTCAATTAGGCACTAAAATAGGTGCTACATCAGGCACTAAATTTAGGTGCTAGATAAGGCACTAAATAAGGCGTTAATTCAGGCGCTAAAATAGGCACTAAATTAGGTGTTAAATTAGGCATTAAATGTGGCACTAAATTAGGTACTACAGTAGGAGCTAAAGTAGGTGCTAAATTAGGCACTAATTGGCACTTAATTTAGTATCGACTTGTTCTGGTCAGCGCAAAAAATACAAAAACAGTGCCATCCCGATAAATAGCGCTAACTTTTTTTAAAAAATGGAGAAAAATACATTAAAATAGTGGGTGGAAGCAAAAAATAGAGCAAAAAAGGGAGCTAATCATAGGGATTTGTTGTAGTGTTTGTGATTGTGTTGGATTTGTCCACCCCTGCTCTGCATCAAATACTCACAGCTGCCTTTTGAGCTTCTATAAGAGTCATAGGGGCTCTATTTCGTAACTCATATCCAATTTTAGGGTCAAAAGCTTTTAAGTACAGAGCCAAGGCCATGCCATTAGGAGGTTTCATCTCAGGTGAAATCTTGTGGTATAATTTTGAAAACCTTTGGTTGAAATCTACTACTGTCTCATTGTAATTCTTTTGAATACTTGTCAATTCATGTATGGCAAAATTTGGATCAGCATGACTACCATACTGTTCTTTAAATTGGACTTTGAAATCTTCAAAGGAACAAATTGATGCATAAGGCAAATTCTTCTACCAATCCCTAGTGTCTTCAATAAGAGATAGCATAAATAATTTCATCTGGATATCTTCATAATGCACTTCATAATTATCCATGACTGTCTCAAAGTTTCTAATATGTTCCTCTGCTGAGATGGCATTGTTTCCAATGAATTTTGGAATGGCATTTCTTAAATCATTATCAATAGGATTTGGACATATTTGATATCTAGACAGGTCTAGCTGTCTGTATCTATTTATGTTAAGAGGCCCTTGTAAATGTTGATTTTGTTGGTATTGATTATGAGGTTGTTGGTTTGGTTGGTATTGATTATGAGGCTGATGTTGTTGTATATTATGGTGTGGGTTCATGCTTACATTTTGATGGTGAGGTGGAATATACTACTGACCAAGTGGTGGATAAGGATTAGCTATATATTGGGATGTGGTACGGGCATTAGGTGGTCTTGGATTTCGTGGTGGAATATTTTGTTGGACATGGCTACCATGTGGTGTTTTTGAAGTATGTGAACTACTTGCATTCTGATATGACCCCTGTTGATTTCTTGTTAGAGAATGCCCACCTTGCTTATGGGGGGCTATATACTTTGAGCTAGTTGTTGTGGTTCTAGACCTTATTTGTTGTAGTTCTTGTTTGAACCGTTCTTCTTCTTCTCTTAGTTTGGATAGCTCAAGTTCTTCTTGTAATTTAAGTAGATCCTATTGCATCTCATCCTTATTCTGTATATCTTTTGGTGGACTACAATGGATTTGTGTTGATGTTGTCTTATTTATGAATTCATCTTGAGCTTCTCCACCTTGTTGCAATGACATTTTGTAATCATATTCTGCCTACTTTTGTAGTATTTCCCTTTCCTTTCAATATGAGCTTGATATTCAAGTTGTCTTTGAGGGTTAGGCCTGTATTTGGCTAGAATATCATCAGATTGGGCATGATAACTTTTGGACTGGAGTTCATCTGATTCATGCAAGGGAGTGAAGTTGTTATGAGTTATTATTGGTTGTTCTGAAGTATTCTCTTGGGTATTCTGGTCATTAATATGTTCAGACTAATTTGATATCTTAGTTTTCTTGGAAGGTACCCTTCCAGGTGGGGAAGATTACAGTTTCTTTCCATCAACTTTAGATCTCCTACCATCCATCATTATATTTCAACTATACATTATATAGAGTCACCACCTCTCCTTAAAGAGGAAAGATGTTCTTTTTTGAGTTCTTTCCACCAACAAAGTTATAATTTCTTATTTGTTTGACTCTTTTGTCCTAGTTTGTGAAACCAAATAGTCTGGAGTTGTCCCCAGTAGAGTCACCAATTTTGTTAGGTCACAAAAACGTAGGTTGTTAACCCTAATAGGTTGCCAAGCTCTCTTGACATTTTTGGCTAACGACACGGGGCAAATATGGCTAAAACCCCCTTCACTTCAGGCTCTTCCAGACCTAGGTGGGTATACCTTAACTATTAGTGCAGACTTGTATGACCTTCACAGTGGAAAATGGGTGTGAAGTAGGTGTAGGGTTTGATGACTACTCCTAATGTATGGATTTGGGTTTGAATATGTAAATAAGTGTTGAGGTGTAAAATTTTCTAATGATTAGGACTAGCACTTTATCTATTGGGAAAAGGGGGCAAGAGTTAATGGTATATGGATCTTTATGTTTGGTTAAACTCAAATTGCTAGGCACTTATATAAATCTATAATTTGTATAGATGTGCAAATATGTCGAGTTGCAGGGTTCTTCTTATCAAATCCTAATGATATTTCAATAAATTATTGTGACCAGTGTTGACCCATTTTCCCCTATCCAGAGCTAAACAGTTCACCTGGTACTTTTCATTGAAAATCCTTTGGAAAATGTTCCTATAAAGCTTAAGGTGCAAATTTCCCAAAAAAAAAAGCCTTGCCTGAAAAACCTTACCATTGGAAAGAACTTGAAAAAATAAGTAGGTTTGCTTTTTACATCACCCTGAAATTCGGCCAAATAAAGAAGTTATTTATGGTCAAAGTTTTGGTCAACATACAGTTCAAATGTTCATTGGCAAGCTTGTAAAATCTTTATCGGCCTTAGAAAATGATGAAAAAAGTGAGTTTTGTGCATTTTTGCATGTATATTTGGTTCATACAATGGAAACATACAAGGAAAATTATACAAAGCAGGAGATACATTACATGAATATTCCCTCAATGTATATCATGTTTCAAATGCATATTATGTTGTATGTTTGCACATGCAATGAAAAGATACAAAGTTTGACATACAAGTGCATCCGCTACAGTGGAATGTACATTTGGCCTTGTATGTTTCTTTGTATATTTCACTTGTATGTTTTGCACATACAAGCGAAACATACAAGGCCGAATGTACAAGAGGTGGGGCCCGCGCACATACAAGGCTGATTGTATGTCAGAGATACAAGGGACCTTCGCCTAAGATACAAGTCAGAGATACATTTGCTACAGTGGCTTGTATATTTTGCTTTCTATGTTTTCACATACAAAGCTGATATACAAAGGTTTACATACAAGCCGAACCCGATTGCTTTTTTAACTTGTTTTATAAAGTCTTGGGGTCTGCCTTGTATTTGGGCGATTGTATATTGCAAGATACAAATCAGAGATACAAGGATTGTATGCAAGGCAGACTTGAATCGAAGATCAAATTCAGCATATTCATGTCTCAGGTCTACCTTGTATATGTATAAGTGTTTTGTATATTTGAACATGCAGGGAAATATACAAAGAAAGTGATACAAGCCGAATCCGACCCTGCAGTCAAAGCAGTTGATAAATTTTGGGGTCCGTGGCTTGTATATTTGGCGCTTGTATATCATGTGATATACAAGAAAACATACAAAGGAGGTATACAAGCCGGATTTCAACGTCTTTTCAGGCTATTTCATAAAGTTTGAAGTCTGCAGCTTGCATGTACAATTGTGCTTGTATATTGCAATATGCAACGGGCAAATACAGTTTTCAGTGATGCTCCTTGAACCAGCTCAGCAACGAATAAGGTGGTGCCACGTGGCGGCAGACATACATGCAAGTTAACATACAAATGGTGGGGCCCGCGAATACAAGGGCAATTGTATGCATATACAAATTTGAAACATACAAAGTCATTTCGAGCCAAATGTACAAAGCGCCATGCATATGCAAAGGGAGTTGCAGAGGAGGTTTTGGATGCCGATTTGAGCAGCAAATGCAAGCGATATATACACAGATGCAAAGCAATATATACAAGTGGTTGACCAAAACTTTGACCGCCTGTATCTCCTCCGTCCTGGCGAATTTCAACATGCTGTAAGAGACAAAGATGCATATTTTTGTCCCCTCTTTCATTTGACAAGGTTTTCAAGAATTTTTATCACTTTTCAATTTCAGATCTGGAGTTGCATGTTTTGAATGGTGAACTTTCCAGCGACTACATTGAGCAGATGATGATATTTTTGGCATTTATTGCTACACCATGATGAGGCAGCTCGCATTGATGGTAAAAGATATTTCCCCACCATCCTATCTCAAATATTTTTCATATATGTGTTGCTGAGAAAGGATGAGTAAGTTGCTTGCCTTAAAGACTTGAAAATATCTTCTATCTGCCCAGTGCCAGATATTCGATGCCATAACTTCTGTAGCTGGACAATCATTCATGTGAGGATATTTTCTGAGATAGCTCTTAGAGCAATTTTTGTAACTGACTTAGGGTTAGTTTGGAATGCTATATATATGCATTCATATGATGTAAATGAGGTTGGAAAATTTTTAGCATTCAAGCTTTCTGTTTCCAAACAGAGCCTTCTATACTGTAACTATGCCTTCCCACTGAATATACTCAAGTTATTTTGCCTCTTTGGACTGATTTCTAGTCCTGTGTGAATCTGTATATGGTTGTTTGTGAATGTCTCTATTCCTCTCAATCATCTAGTTTCTCACCTTTGCTAGGATCAATTGAATCTGTGTATGTTTGCTTGTTATATTTGGTTATGCTGTGCATTTCCTCAGTATTGTGAGGGTTCTTTTATTAAACTTAGTGAATCACCCTTTGTTTTCAAGCTTTTGTTTCGTCCTTCACTTTAAAGCATTCCCTCTCTATTTTCCTCTTAAGATTCAGTAGTTTTAGGTGATAACCAGTTAAGGAAGCTGGCCTTCTCTGGAGGTCTGATCTCATTTAGCAAAGTCCCACACTTAGAGATCATTCCCATGTTACTCCAGATTGCTGAGGTTTCACAACTATACGCAAGGGTGCAAATCTGGGTGATAACAACTTTGGCATGCCTGGTGGGACCAGAGTCAGAACATAATCAAGATAACAATCACTATTCCTGGTTTTGATGTGCAGCCAGTGATTACAAACCTTTAGAGGTTAAAGTTTGCATATCTGGTGACTCAAACTGAGGAAGAACAAGCAGGCCAGTCTTGTTGATACATGTTTTATGAGAAAGATTCAAACCAGGAGTTCGAGCTCATTTGAATATTTGCAGCTATCTTCACCTAGAAGGCAGGGCAAAGCTGTAGTAAGAACCTCAGCTTCTAAAAAGATACAGTCAACTCCTCCAAGTTTCAGGCTGGTTGCACCTGTAGTCCTTACTACGGTCCAAACTATCCTACCTCTAGTTGTTTAGATGGCAAGAAATCAGCCATTCATGGCTTTTGATGGGGGCAGTCCTTTGAATTTAATAGTACATGATGTGATACCCATGGCAGCTTTGAAGAGTTTGCCCTATTTCATAGGGAAAAATCAAACTACCCTTATTGAGCACATCAGAGACGTGGCTTCTCTATGTGGGGTGCATCACATCACCCAAGAAAACGTGGCCATCAGGCTGCTAGCTACTTCTTTCAAGGGAAAAGCATTACAACGGTTTAGGAGCCTACCAGTGTAGACCATTACAACCTGGGATGATCTATGTGATAAGTTAAATAAGCAATTTCAGGATAAATCAGACAACTTGTCACTGGTTGAACAGATGACCACCATAAAGAGAGCTCCTCAAGAGAAAATGATGGACTTTAACTTCAGATTCTAGAAGACATGGGACAGAATTCCTGCTATGGTAAGGCCTCCAGCTGAATATGCATTCTTGTATTTTTTGAAAGCCCTGAACAGTGATATTTCAGTAATGATTCAATCATCAGGAGGTACTAGTTTGCCTGCTGCATATGAAATGGCTATTAGGGCAGAGAATAATCTGATTCAGGCTAGAAAAATAGCACCTAGGCCACCCATGCCCATCTTCCCCAAAATTCAAGCTTCCGTGCCTTTACCAATTCAATATTTTGCCCCTTTACCTGTTACTACAGCACTACCAAGTACTGCCAACTCTAAAGCTGGTACTTCTAGCTCATCACAAGAATTAAAGGATATTAAAAATAGCCAACAGAAAATAGAAAATATTTTGCAAACTTTTGGCAATGAGCTAGTGAGCATTAAAAAATAACAATCCCAGAGCAAGCAATCTTACTAGTCACAACCTCAAGGGCAAAATCAGCAGCCATATCAAGGCCAAAATCAGCCTTATCAAGCTAATAGGCCTTCATATCAAAGTAACTACCAAGGTGCCAGACAGAATGTAAATCAAAGGCCTTTTCAGCCTTATAATCTAGCACCTATTAACACAGTAAGGGATCTTGTCCCTACTCAGAACAATCTTGTAGCTGAGTATGAATGGTGCTATCCATGTAATCAGCCACACAGTCAAGTAGCCTGTTCAAATGGAGTCATAAATCAGGCTTTAATGGTGCAAAATGTTGCAGTCCCACAGTTAAATACACCTAATGATGGAGTCGTGCAACAGTAAGAACAACCTTAGGGAGATTCTACTTTCATGAACTGGCAAGAAGGTGAGTTCTATGGCATAAACAGTGATAACACCTCAGTTGCAGCAAATACAAGAGCTAAGAAGAGGGGTTATGAGATTGAACAAGCAGCAAATAAAGGAAAAGCACCTGGTGATGCTTCTATACCTCAATTTCCCCATATTCTACAAAGAAATACTTTAGCAACGGCAAGGGAAATGCCTCATTTGCAAGCAGAGGTTGTTGCTACAAAATCACAACAAAAGGTAAGTGTCACTCCACCTTTCAATATTATTGAAAATATGAAGAAGATGAATGTGACAATGTCTATGTGTGATTCTTTAGCCATCTCGGGCTAAAAAGACATGTTGCAATCTACCTTGTCTGATTTGAAAGTATCCAAAGATACGACTGTTGACTCAAATAGGGCTGTCCTCACCAATTCATCCCAGGATAACAGCAAACAGCCAAACCAAAGTGCTAAACCACTCCCATTCTATGTATCATTAATAATTGGAGACAAATTAGTACATAATTGCATGGTGGACAGTGGAGCAAGTAGTTCCGTGATGCCTAAACAAATTGCAGACCAATTAGGGCTCAAATACCAGCCTCTTGAGAAAGGTGTACTCCAATTAGATGGCACATCTGTTAATACTGTGGGTGTAATAAAAGACATAGGCCTCACTCTACACACTTGCCCAAATGTTTCCATTTCACAGGAGGTGTTCATCATAGATTTGCCTCCTTATTTTGCCATGTGCTTATCAAGAGAATTTACAGCCAAGATAGGAGGATATTTATCCTCAGACTAGTCCCACATATTTTTTAGGACCATATATGGCACCAAAGTAACTTTCAAATCTGAGTTACTTTCAAATCATCACATAGAGCCTTACACACCGAGTGTTGTTAATGCAAATTGCATTATTTCTGATGATCCTGAGCTTGTTGCTCCTCAAGAACTACAAGCTGAAAGCATACCAAAGGTACTCTTAAGGGAGTGGTCCTCAGAAAATGTTATAGATGATCCTGAGGCACATATTCAAGAAAATGGTATGGGGGTTTACATAATACATGAACCTGAAGCAGCAATACCAAATCTTGTAAAAGATGTAGAACAACAAACAAAGTAGCAAGGAGAAGTCTGGAAAATGTACTTTGATGGCTCAAGGAGTAGAAATTGATCTAGTGGTGGTGCAATGCTTGTATCTCCCCAGGGTGAGAGATGTTATGCTGCTTTCCATTTTGCCTTCTCGTGCACCAATAACACTACTGAATATGAAGGATTGATCTAGGGTTTAAAATGGGCAAGACAGAGAAAGATTGGTTGTTTACAAGTGTTTGGGGATAGTGAACTAATTGTAAATTAGGTAAGAGGACTACATCTTACAAAGAATGATACTTTGAAGTGCTATAAGCATAGGGTCTGGAACATGATTGAAGAGTCTGATGCTTTCAATCTGATCTCCATTCCAAGAAATCAGAACTCCCATGCTGATAGGTTAGCTATGGTTGGAGCTCAGTTTGATATCCCTAGTGATATTCAACGAGAAAAGGTGCAATCTCATGTAAAAATAGTGGACATGCCTTCTATCCTTGACAATAATATTCATTGACAAATTTTTGAAAGTGATGAGCAGTTCCTGTGTTTCTTGTTGGAGGAAGATGAATTTTCTGTGATAAATTAGGATAAGCTTAAACAACAATATGGCAATGATCAGATTGTTTAGTTGAGAACAAACAAGCTACCCAAGGGATTGGTAACCTTGGAATCTATTTTTAGTACAGACGATCAACTAAAGAAAAGCAAGACTAGCATGCAGGTTAAAGAAGAGCATTTTGAGGAGCTAGAAATTTTTAAAGGTAAGCTTCTTAAAATTAGTATAATCTGCTTAGCTGAGGATAGAAGAGCTTTTATTGCTCTTTGTCAAGAGTTTGAAGATGTGTTTGCTTGGGATTATTCAGACCTGAAGGGATTTGATCCTCATATTGCCCAGCATACCATAGAGTTAGAACCAGGTACTAAACCTGTGAGGCAGAAGCAGAGACCTTTAAACCCAAAGCTTGAGCCTCTAATGATTAAAGAACTGACTAAGCTAATTGAAGGGAAAATCATTTTTCCAATCAACTATACTTCTTGGGTCTCCAACCTTGTCCCTGTGAGAAAAAAGAATGGAGAGATTAGGCTATGTGTCAACTTCAGAGATCTCAATAGAGCCTCCCTAAAAGATCACTACCCATTGCCTTCAATGGAGCAAATTCTGCAGGTAGTGGCTGGCTCAGAAAGATTTTCTTTGCTTGATGGGTTTTCTCGTTACAATCAGGTGTTAGTCAAGGAGGAGGATTAGTTCAAGACCGCTTTCACCACCAAATGGGGTACCATGGCCTACAAAAGAATGCCTTTTGGTCTCTCGAATGCCAGCTCTACTTTCTAGAGAGCCATGGATATGGCCTTTAAGGGTTTGATGTATAAATTGGTGCTGGTATACCTGGATGACATCATGGTGTTTTCCAAGAATGCAGCTAAACATTTATCTCATCTAAGGCTAGTATTTGAAAGATGCAAAGAATTCGGGATATCTCTCAATCCCAGGAAGTGCATATTCACGGTACACGAAGGCAAGCTACTAGGGCATGTGGTGTCAAAGGAAGGCATTACTATTGATCCTAAAAGGGTAAGAGCTATTCTGGAGCTACCTTTACCCAGTCATAAGAAAGGGCTGCAAAGCTTTATTGGTAGAATTAATTTTCTGCAAAGATTTATCCCTAACATTACGAATCTTTTGAAGCCTCTGACATCTATGTTAAAGAAGAACACAATTTTTAGTTGGACGAAGGAGGCCAAGCTCAGCTTCGAGTCCATCAAGGAGGCATTAGCGGCTGCACCGACTTTGGTAAACCCTGATTTCTCCAAGGATTTTATCTTATATGCGTATGCTGGCCTGGATATCATCTCCGCGATTTTGGTACAACAACAGAGTGAAGGTTTTGAGCAACAATCGCTTTCTTTAGCCAAGGGCTGGAGGAGTACGAGAAAAGGTATAGCTTTGTTGAGAAACACGTACTGGCAGTGATAAGGATCCCTAAGAAGTTTTGGCACCTTGTTTCTAATAACAAGATACATTTGATGGTCGCTCATCCCAGTGTGAAGGAGTTCCTGTTGAGTAAAGATGTCAGTGAGAAAAGGGCTGGTTGGATCACCAAAGTCATGGAATATGACGTGGAGATCAAGATAACCAAGCTTGTCATAGGTAGAGGACTCAGTGAACAACTCGCTACCAGTTCAGAGAATGAAATAGAAAAAGAATTAGAGGTGCTTCTGACTATTCAAGAGGAGCATCAGAATGATACAACAGCAGTAGGCACCAGTTGGGTAAATGACATGACTCAATTTTTGTGAACTGGTAAATGTCCTACAGGTCTAAATAGAACTAGAAGAAGGCATTTTAGACTGCAATCCATTCCATATGTTTTAATAAATGGCATCCTTTTCAGAAAGGATTTTAATGGTGTATTGCTAAGATGCATTGATTATGATCAGACTGATAAAGTGCTTCATGAGTTTCATGATGGAATAGCAGGGGATCATTTTGCCCCAAGGACTACTGCTTGGAAAGTAATGAGAGATGGCTATTATTGGCCTAGCTTATTTAAGGATGCCCATGCATGGGCTAGAAAATGTATAAAATGTGTCATTTTTGCAGGAAAAGAAAGGTTGCCAGCCTTACCTCTATGGCCAATTCAAGTAGAGCAGCCCTTCATGAGATGGAGCATTGATTTTATAGGTCCTATTAATCCACCATCAAGTGCAGGCCACAGGTGGATACTTACAGCTACATATTATTTCACAAGATGGACTGAAGTAGTGGTCTTGAAGGAATCCAATGAAAATGTTGTCTTGAATTTTTATCATGATTTGATATCCAGATTTGGAGTGCCTGAGTCCATTATATTAGACAATGCTTTGGCCTTTGTAGGATTGAAGATAACTGACTGGGCTGTTAAGAATGGGATTTATTTGAATACTTCATCAAATTATTACTCACGGGGTAATGGTTTGGCTGAATCTACAAACAAAAATCTCATAAGGATTATTAAAAGATCAATGGAGGATAACCAACGGACCTGGCACACTAATTTGAAATATGCCTTATGGGCAGACAGGATAACTCCTAAAAGGTCCATTGAAAACTCTCCATATATGTTAGTCTATGGGAAGGAAGCAAGATTGCATGTCTCTGTTCAACTTCCAGCACTAGACATCATGAATCAGCTGGAGATGTTTGAAGAGGAAGACCCCATGGTTATCAGATATGCTCAGCTTATGGAGCTTGAAGAAATCAGAGACAAGGCTATGAAGACTATGGAATATCATCAGCTTCAGACCAAAAGAAATTTTGATCAGAAGGCCACTCCCAAGAACTTTAGAATGGGTGACATGGTGCTCAAATGGGATGAATTGAAAAGCAAACCAGGAAAGCATTCCAAGTTTGACAGCATGTGGAGTGGCCCATTTCTCATTATTGAATGCAAGGAGCACAATGCATTTCAGTTATCAAGCATGAATGGACAAAATTTGCCTATCCCAGTCAATGGGATACACTTAAAGAGATGTTTTGAGGTATGAGTACCTTGTAAATCAATAGATTAGGTCTCTATGTTTTCAATAGATGTTGTTGCACCTTAGTTTAGATTTTTGTTTTCCTAAAGTGCTTCTACACAGGCTGCATTGTCATTAGGAGAATGCAGGTCTCTTCCCTTTTTTGTGTTTTCGAGGCAGGTTTCAGTTTTCCAGCATGTTTTAGCCTTGACCCCATGCCCAATGGATGCAATAAGGCCACTGATCTTATGTTTAGCAAGCAAACATCCCATAGAAGTCGCCAAATTGTTGACCCATTTTCTCCTGTCTAGAGCTAAACAGTTCACTTGGTACTTTTCCTTGAAAATCCTTTGGAAAATGTTCCTATAAAGCTTAAGGTGCCAAATTTCCAAAAAAAAAAAAGCCTTGCCTGAAAAACCTTACCATTGGAAAGATTTTGAAAAAATAGGCAGGTTTGCTTTTTACATCACCCTGAAATTCGGCCAAATAAAGAAGTTATTTATGGTCAAAGTTTTGGTCAACATACAGTTCAAATGTTCATTGGCGGGATTGCAAAATCTCTATCGGCCTTAGAAAATGATGAACAAAGTGATTTTTGTGCATTTCTACATGTATATTTGGTTCATACATTGGAAACATACAAGGAAAATTATACAAAGCAGGAGATACATTACAGGAATATTCCCTCAATGTATATCGGGTTTCAAATGCATATTATGTTGTATGTTTGCACATGCAACGAAAAGATACAAAGTTTGACATACAAGTACATCCACTATTAGTGGAATGTACATTCGGCCTTGTATGTTTCTTTGTATATTTCGCTTGTATGTTTTGTACATACAAGCGAAACATACAAGCAAAACATACAAGCGAAACATACAAAGAAACATACAAGGTCGAATGTACAAGAGGTGGGGGCTGCACACATACAAGGCCAATTGTATGTCAGAGATACAAGGGACCTTCACCTAAGATACAAGTTAGAGATACATTTGCTACAGTGGCTTGTATATTTTGCTTTGTATGTTTTCACATACAAAGTTGATAAACAAAGGTTTACATACAAGCCGGACCCGATTGTTTTTTTAACTTGTTTTATAAAGTCTTGGGGTCCGCCTTGTATTTGGGCGATTGTATATTGCAAGATACAAGTCAGAGATACAAGGGTTGTATGTAAGGCGGACTTGAATCAAAGATCAAATTCAGCATATTCAGGTCTCGGGTCCACCTTGTATATGTATAAGTGTTTTGTATATTTGAACATGTAGGGAAATATACAAAGAAAGTGATACAAGCCAGATCCGACCCAGCAGTCAAAGCAGTTGATAAATTTTGGGGTCCGTGGCTTGTATATTTGGTGCTTGTATATCATGCGATATACAAGCAAACATACAAAGGAGGTATACAAGCTAGATTTCAACGTCTTTTCAGGCTATTTCATAAAGTTTGAAGTCCGCGGCTTGCCTGTACAATTGTGCTTGTATATTGCAATATGTAAAGGGCAGATATAGTTTTTAGCGATGCTCCTTGAACCAGCTTAGCAATGAATAAGGTGGTGCCATGTGGCAGCAGACATACATGCAAGTTAACATACAAATGGTGGGGCCCGCGAATACAAGGGCAATTGTATGCATATACAAATTTGAAACATACAAAGTCATTTCAAGCCAAATGTACAAAGCACCATGCATATGCAAAGGGAGTTACAGAGGAGGTTTTGGATGCCGATTTGAGTGGCAAATGCAAGTGATATATACACAGATGCAAAGCGATATATACAGGCGATTGACCAAAACTTTGACCGCCTGTATCTCCTCTGTCCTGGCAAATTTTGACATGCTGTAAGAGACAAAGATGCATATTTTTGTCCCCTCTTTCATTTGGCAAGGTTTTCAGGAGTTTTTATCACTTTTCAATTTTAGATCTGGAGTTGCATGTTTTGAGCGGTGAACTTTCCAGCGACTACATTGAGCAGATGAAGATATTCGGCATTCGTTGCTGCACCATGATGAGGCAGCTTGCATTGATTGTAAAAGATATTTCCCCACTGTCTTGTCTTAGATATTTTTCATATATGTGTTGCTGAGAAAGGATGAGTAAGCTACTTGCCTTAAAGACTTGAAAATATCTTCTATCTGCCTAGTGCCAGATATTTGAAGCCATAACTTCTATAGTTGGACAGTCATTCATGTGAGGATATTTTCTAAGACAGCTCTTAGAGCAATTTTTGTAACCGACTTAGGGTTAGTGTGGAATGTTGTATATATGCATTCATATGATGTAAATGAGGTTGGAAAATGTTTAGCATTCAGGCTTTCTATATCCAAACAGAACCTTCTATACTGTAACTGTGCCTTCCCACTGAATATACTCAAGTTATTTTGCCTCTTTGGACTGATTTCTAGTCCTGTGTGAATCTGCATATCGTTGTTTGTGAATGACTCTGTTCCTCTCAATCATCTGGTTTCTCACCTTTGCTAGGATCAATTGAATCTGTGTATGTTTGCTTGTTATATTTGGTTATGCTGTGCATTTCCTCAGTATTGTGAGGTTCTTTTATTAAACTTGGTGAATCACCCTTTGTTTTCAAGCTTTTGTTTCGTCCTTCACTTTAAAGCATTCCCTCTCTCTTTTCCTCTTAAGATTTAGTAGTTTTAGGTGATAACCAGTTAAGGAAGCCGACCTTCTCTGGAGGTCTGATCTCATTTAGCAAAGTCCCACACTTAGAGATCATTCCCATGTTACTTCAGATTGTTGAGGTTTCACAACTGTACGCAAGGGTGCAAATCTAGGTGATAACAAACAGAAGAAAGGATTTTAATTCTGATGTGAAGGAAACCAACCAAGATGACTTTTTCAAAGGATTTTAACCATGGGCAGAGACCAATAAACTTAGACCACTTGGCAGGACTTAAATCAACTTCTCATAGAAACCAATCAAACAGATCACATAGAAACAACAAATGTGCATTGATAAATTAAGTATACCCTTGATATATTAATCTAAACAAATTATGAAATCATTCTAGAGACAACCTTGCAACCCATATAAATGAAACTTCAACACAACAATTGAACACCAAATATTTTGATTCATTGAATAACTCTGCTCCTTTGTATTAATTCAGAAATTCGTGATATATTTGAATTTATATAGATTGACATAGATAGAAATTTTTTTAGTACTGTATTGTCTTGTATGTATATATATGAGATATTACAATTGATGATTTATTTATTTATTTATTTTTATCTGTTGCAGAGGCCTACCCTTGTTTTCATGCTTGCATAATGAATCAAATTTTATTAAGATTGGTTTTGATATACTCGGCTCTAAGCATTAATGGTAGTTCTCATATCATCGGGAGGACATTTAATTTTTGCAACATAGCATGTCTTGTCATCTTCTTGAAATAATCAATTTTGCTTAAGGGGTTTTTGATCCTGTATTGCCCTTAGGATTTTGTTATGACCTAAATGGTTGTCACATTGAAATCCCATTCTGTCAAGTCCCTTTGACATCTATTTCTCCTTTCGACATCTCTTTAGTTATCATTATGTTCATCTTTTCGAGGGGAACAGATATTGTCTCTCTTCGATATCCCATAATCTCTTTTTATGTTTTTCTTTAGTCAGCATTTCTAGTGGCTTTTTGGCAGGATTGGAATCTGAGTTATCCCAACATTCTAAATTTTTCTATGTTATATGTTACTACTCTATCGATGGGATGTCAAGCCGATATTCTTTAGTCCCCTCGATATGCTTCCTACATCTGGGATGTCGAAGAGACTTCCAAAGGTTCATCCTGATACTCTGAAATCTTTGTCCCTTTGACTCTTTAATATCATCCCAAAACATCACCTAAATTCTTGTCTTCAAATTTTCGAAGAGATTGTAGGATGAGTCTCCCGGATATGGCAATCTCTCCTCAATACGTTATGTATCATATTGTCTCTTTATCAGTGTGACACATTTAGGTGTCACACCGATCTCCCGATATATCCTTAATGTCTTTGGGAGCATTGAAGAGACCTCTGGGCTAGTTACTCTGATATGTCATGGGTCTTTTATCTGCATACTTTGATTTTAGGGTTAAGACTCCCTTGATATGATTTTGAATAATGTGGGTATTTTCAATGTGGCCTTTTGGTTTTAGGGTGAAGGTAATTGATCAAAGATTCATTAGGGCTCAGTTTTTAGGCCAATATGGGAATATTTAAATGGAAAAACATTGTTGTAAGGGTATCAAGATGGCGAGAAATGGATTTTGGATGAAAAATTTTAAGGTTTGAAATTTTGTCCCAATAGTAAATATATAAAGTTTGAACATTATTCTCCTCTAAGATTATTGAACATTAAATCAATCATATAAATATAATAATACATGATCCAATCTAACACCAAGGTCTCTCTACCACTACACATCTAAGCCCATACTCTATAGGATCATTGTAGCATGGTAAGGAGATTCATGTAATTATACAATGTACTTTGAAGTATGCAACTAAAAATGAGAGACATTATTACATGTGACCTCATACCTCTAGAAGTTTGTCATATAATTCTTGGAAGACATTTACCATTCCACGTTTATGCTTCATGCTACCATTCCATGTGTATGCTTCATGCCGCCCTTCACGTGTATGCCTCATGCTTCTTGTGTATATGTCACATGTTCACGGGTATGATTAATTCTTCATGTGTATACTTCATGTTTTCATGTGTATGCTTCATGCTTCCTATGTAGACTTCATGCATTACGTGTATTCACATGTATGCTTCATGCTTCCTGTGTAGACTTCATGCATTACGTGTATTCACATGTATGCTTCATGCTTCCTATGTATACTTCACGTATTACATGTATTCACATGTATGCCTCATACTTCAGGTATTAGGTACCCAAATGGACATGTTGGCGCTAATGGTTTGGCCCCATGAAGAACAAACCAAAAAGTAGCATACCTTGCAACTTTACACTACATGCATCTGATGATTTTTGGAGCATTAAAAAACTTTCACCATGGGTAAATGCCTTAGAGATATCAAAAATTGAGAGAGGTTATTGTAGAGGGGTCCTACATGATCCCATAGCCTTAGATGGATTGTTTCTAAGTAACACAGTTTCTAAGTAACAGCTCGTCAAAGATTGTTGCCTTTTTACACTTTGGACTCTTAAGGGATATCATCGGTACAATGTAGCTCAGACTATTTCAGCATGTTTGGGTACGAAACAGGACCATGCCTAGCCTAAATATACCCATTCAGACATGTTGGAACTATCAGTTTGGTTGCATGAGTAGAACAAAAGTTACACCCCTTTGCAACTTTACACTGCATGTATTTAACCCTTTTTCCATCAATTGAAAACTTGACACCACGGGCAAATGCCTCAGAGATATCAAAAACTGAGAGAGGTTATTATAGAAGGTCCCTACATGATCCCATAATGGAATGTTTCTAAGTGACATGGTTTCTGAGTAACAGCTTATCAAAGATTGCTGCTTTTTTGCACTTTAGACTTTGGACGAGTGATTTTGTATCTGTCAACTTTGCATTGTCTTTATACTTTAACTCTTCTTGTGCTATGGCTCTTTTGATACATGCTCCTGCACCATCATGCTCCCCCTTTCCATGCCTAGCCTCACAAAAGTTCCACATATGCTAAACACCTATAATATTATGTATCCTTCTCAACCAATAGAACATCTATGAGTTCTTGAATTGTGATGTACAATTATCCGATCATATGATATGCTGACTGAATGATATGCCCCTTCTAGCCAAATCATTGTAGAACACCTAAAAGCAACCTTGCACAAACTCCATAGAATGTGTGCGATCATCACTAATATAAAAATGATACTCCCTTATGATCTTTCTGTCATCCTATGTACTATCATTCGCATGAATGAATGTGATGTGTACAAATATAGAAACCTATGTGAAGTTGTAATATTGTGATTACACCTCACATTGTGGTTGTAGATTGTAGTTCTCAGCAAAGTTGACAACTAAAACAATGCTACCAGTGGAAATGCATCCTTGCATAACTTGAATTGCAAGTCCAACCATCGAGCTCTATGGGTATGCCTTACATACTCATACACTATACTATCATGAAATGTAGACATAAACTGATACACTAAAATCTTTTGATTAACCAAATCACATATCTTTGCTTCTTTACCATCGTTTGATATACTTACTGAACTCTACTAGTTCATTTCCAACTGCATGTGTGCTTTCCATATGTTCACATATTGGCATACGTTGCAAGCCACCACAATGCTAACATGTGCCATCCAATCATAATTTCCTATAGAATATTTGACCTTCCTCTCTTTCACATAAAATTGTTGATATGAAGTCTCTTAAAGATTTTGGTGGGGCATGTATGCCACAATCTTGCAAAACATTATTAGTATGCAAATCTAAACATATAGACTGATAAACATCAAAATGGTTAGTAAATTCAATATGTAATCTACAACAAAAAGTAGTGCGTGTGTGATTTATTTTGACATAGAAAGGTTTTAGCATTTCAAAATATCTTTGACAAATTTCAATTTGAGGATACATCTCTAGAAATTTACCAAAAAACTGTGTTTGAATCATATCCAAAAAATGCTTTGGATGTGGCTCATAGTTTCAACTATCGATTCTCCTTCATACCACATCCCTTTTATTCAGAGATACCCTTGTGTAATTCTTCCAAAAGTCTTCAATTAGTGATCTCAATGCTTCAACAATTGGTTTATCTTTTCATTGTAGTCTCCCCAAGAATGCCCATAATTCATTGGCATCGGTGTCCTCGATTCTTTGGTGCCTTCCAACTGCTCTTGATAAAGTTTTTCTATTAATTCTCAATGCTTGACTCGTCTTTATAATGAGACGAGCTTTTGTCATTTGATCACTTACTTTTGTCAATGTAATGACACGTCATGTGACATTACTATCTTTTGTGTGTGAGGTGTTACCCACACTCTCATATGCACTCATTAGATTCTTGACAATAGATTTTTCACTTGAAGCCTCCGATGTTCTCAACCCAAGAATCTTCATGATGGACCTATACTTTATACTTCATACCATTTCAATGACTAGTTGACATCTTACAGACTCATTTAACTTTTCAAAGCACACTCTCCAAATCTTATGCGCATATCTTCTACAAGTGCGTTTTGGAATCTTACCTTCCATTAGATGCAAAATATTCTAATCAATATCAATCAAATACTTTGGCTTTCTACACAAAATTCTAGGTGGTGCTGTGAAAGGTAAATTTATCTCAACATTAGGAATTTCATCAATATTTAAATGAGATGGCCTAGATGGCATACCTTTGATCAGAGATGGAAGATGACATACCTTGAGGTTGAGGTGGGAATGATGGCATACCTCCTTCCTCACATGTGAGTGATGATGTACTCTCAACTTGAGATGTGGTAGAGGGTGTCCCTCCATCTTGACTTGCGGTAGAGGACGTGTCTCCAACTATGGTATTCAAATCTCTCATAGCATGAAGTTTTTGCATTCATTCCCTTTGTGCCGCTAATACCATATCTCTTGTTTATGGTTAAGGTTTCTCTTCAATTGGCATGTCTTCGACAATTGTATCCAATTTCCTCTTCTCACAAAGTTCCCTCATTCCTACTACTTTCTTTACATTCTTAGCTTCTTTCTCTTCCTGTGTTGGTTTAACCCTTGATCATTTCCTCAGCATGACGGAGAATTTATCTGTAGCATGATAAAGAGACAAATATTAGTGTTGCAAATATGGGCCTAATCAGTGTTGTCATTGATGTCAACATATCCTTGTCATTAGTGTCAACTGTATCTTATTCTACTGCTTGTTTAGAAGACTTGTATGTTGAGGATATTGAGAAAATTAGCCTCTCCAGAAGAAACAAGTGAGTTACATATCTCTCTATCAGAGATAGTGAAGACAGTGCAATTCAGTAAAGTAGATTGCTCTGCATTTCCAATAAGATGAAGATTAGAGTTTGTGGATTAAAGGGTTTATAAAGGATTATTTGAAGTTGCTTCAGTCAAGATTTGAGAGGTCCGCATGGAGAATTGGCGAAGTTATGGCCATCTGAGTAGAACCAAGTTTTGCAGTTGTTCAGAGGTGACAGAGTGATAGAAATTTGGTCCAGATTGATGTCCATTGAAATATTATGATCTGCAGATCTAGAGGTGTGATTGGGATGTTAGTGTGTATCCTCAATTCAAGTGGTTCGTGGTTTGGAGGTCTGCAAGCAATCTTTCTAGTGTGACAGTCATGACAATTGGTGTTCTTGAGTTCTCATATGAAGGTACAAGTGCTTCTAGTGATCTGAGGTGGTGCGGTTGTTCTTGTTGATTTCATTGTGCTTGTGGTGGTCTCTAAATTGGGTGCCTATTGTGTTGGTGGTCTGCATTGAGGATTGAGCTCGTGGATGAAGATTTCTCTTTGGGTGTTGCTGTTCTTTCTAGTCTTGGCCAACTGGATGCATGGTGCATGTTGCGGATGATCTAAGAGAAGTTTTATGGAGCGTGGCATGATGTTTGAGGAAGATTTGAGTCTTAGTTATGTTTGGCCGATAGTGTAGTGATTCGCATGTAGCATTTTAAGTCTTATGATTGTAATTGCTTGTAATGCCTATCTTGGAGAATGTTCCAAATACATGATTGTTTGGCTGACTTTGATGTTCATTCCAAAGTCAATGACTTGTATAAATAAGTGTTGTGATGTCATGGAAATGTGTGGATGTGAGAAAAGATGCAGATGTAGTGAGGAAGTGAGTGGTGGTAGAGCAGAGGTATTGTGTGCTTCAATGGAACTAAACCTTGCATGAAAAGATGTTGTTTCTCAGTTCAACCTTTCTGTGTTAACATTGTAAATGTTCTTGTAGGTAGTGAGCCTCTTTTGAGTAGTGAACTCTGGGCAATACACCCGAAGGCAAGTGCCTTCTCATTTTCTATTCTTTTAACAGAGAATAAATCTTTTGGGTTAACCCCCACCGTGGTTTTTCTATTAACCGGGTTTCCACATAAAAATCTTGGTGTTATATGTGTTGATTATGTTTTTGCTCATGTGTTGTTATTCATGTTTTCATGGTTATATCATTAATCTGTTAATAAGTGGTAAAGAAGATTAATTGCAGCAAAAGATAAAAGTTTTGTGACAACTGATTCACCCCCCCTCTCAGTTGTCTATCCTAATTCCAACAATTGGTATCAGAGTCATTTCCTCTAAAAGAAGCTTGACCACTTGAGGAGATCTAGGATGTCGACTTACAAGAAGGATAGTCCGAGATTTGATGGAACAAATTACTCTCTTTGGAAGAGTCACATGGAGTGCCATTTGCAATTCATGGGTGATGCTTATTGGTTGATAACAAAGGATGAGTATAAGCCCCCAGAGAAAGGGCCTTCAACTCTAGATGAACTCAAAGATGCTGAAAACAACATTCAGGCTAAAGAAGCATTATTAAGTGCTTTGACTGATACAAAAATGACAAATGTCCTAGAATTGAAAACTGCTAATGAAATCTGGAAGTTGGAAACTCTATATGAAGGTGATGCATATGTCAAATGTGTTAAGTTGCAAAGCCTGAAGGGTAGATACAAAAGTTTGAGGATGAGTGAAGATGAAAACATCACTTCCTACATGTAGAAGGTGAATGAACTTGTATGCAGTATCAGGTGTGCTAGTGGAAAATTGGAAGAAACAGAGATTGTTGGCAAGGTACTCAGATCCTTACCTGCTTCATACAAGCATAGAGTTGCTGCTATTGAGGAGATCAGGACTATGACAACTGTTACAAGGGATCAGTTGGTTGGCAAGCTTTTAGCATTTGAAATGAGTGAGTTTGGTGATTCCCTTCCTAAATTAGAATCTGCTTTTAAGGTCAGTGTTTTTCGGGAAGCAAAGATTTGATCCAAGTGAAAGCTCTTCAAGAAGACTAACCAGATATGAGAAAACAAAGAAGGAACTTGAAGAAGATGAAATGGAGATTGAAGAACTTGAAGCCCTTATTGCCAAAAGATTACCAAGAGGATTCGGTAAGTATGAAGGAAAGTTGCCTTTCAAATATTTTGCTTGCAATAAGATTGGTCATTTTGCATCAAGATGTCCAGAGAGGGTTTCAAAGCCAAACCATAATAGACCTAAGTTTCAGAAGAAATGCTACTATGTCCAAGAGGCTATTGATGAATGAGTTACAGATGATAAATCTGATAAAGGAAGTACATCTGGAAATGAATGGGTGTTCATTGCTATCAAAGAAGAAAATCTAGTGCCTACTGAATCTGCTAGTTATGTGAATGTGGAAAGTACCTTGGCTGCTTAGGTTGAAGAAAAGGATGAATAGGTGATTGACAATGGATGTTCTCATCATATGACAGGTGATAAAAGTAAGTTTGTAAGTATGGAAAGATATGAAGGTGGAATTGTGAAGTTTGGAGACAATTTAGCTAGTAGAATTTGTGGCAGAGGATCTATCTCTTTTGATGGTAAGCACAACACTAATGATGTTTTGTATGTAGAAGGGTTGAAGCATAATCTTCTCAGTGTTGGACAGTTAGTTGACAAAGGATATGACCTCTGATTCAAGGATGGTAAATGCAAAATTTTGGAAAGCTTTGGAACTAAGATTGCATCTGGTACACAGACTACAAGTAATATCTTTCATTTAAGTAGTACTTGTAAGAGCTGTTTGATTGCTCAGATTGATTAGAGTTGGTTATGGCATAGGAGAATGTGTCATGTAAACTTTGATAACATTGTCAAGATAAGTACTACTTAGGCTGTGAGAGATCTTCCAAAGCTTGTAAAACCTACTAATAGCATGTGTAAGGAATGTCAGCTGGGCAAATAGAGCAAAACTACATTCAAAAGTAAAGAACAATTTTCACGTAGATTATTGGAACTTGTGCACACTGATCTGTGTGGTCTTGCCAGAGTTAACAGTTTGCAAGGAGACATATACTTTATGTTGATGATTGATGATTACTCCCAGATGATGTGGGTCACCTTCTTGAAAGAAAAATTAGAGGCTCTTGAAAAATTCAAGGTGTTCAAGGCTAGGGTGGAGAATGAGATTGGTGTGAAGATAAAGTGTCTGAGATCTGACAAAGGTGGAGAGTTTACCTCCGGTGAGTTTAATGCATTTTGTGAAAAGCATGGAATAAGAAGATAGTTATCTGATCCTAGGACTCCTTAGCAGAATGGAGTTGTGGAAAGGAAAAACTGGACTATTCAAGAGGCTACTAGAACCATGATGATGGAAGAAAATGTTTCACATGTCTATTGGAGAGAGGCTATGAGTACTGCTATCTACACTCTTAACCAGGTGCAAATCAAAGGTAATACTGGTAAAACTCCTTATGAATTGTGGTTTGGTAATGCTCCTACTATGAAATACTTTAGAGTTTTTGGTAGTAAATGCTATATCAAAAGAGAAGAAGATTTAGGCAAGTTTGATTGAAGGTGTGATGAAGGAATATTTCTGGGTTATTCTAACCAAAGCAAGGCATACCGGTGCTTTAACAAAAGATTGAAAAGGATTGTTGAAAGTGCTAATGTCAAGTTAGATGAAAGCATGGAGAGACCTTCCAAGTTCTGTGGATATGAATTAGATGATGAAAATGAAAAGCAAATTCAATCTCAAACTCAAATTCAGATTGCTCCAAAAAATCCAGTGACTCAAGAAGCTAATGCAAATGCCGAGTAACAAGTTCAAGAATCAGAAGTTCAAGAAAATCCCAAAACTCCCAGGTATGTAAGGTTGAATCATTCTAAAGATCAGATAATAGGAGATAGAAATAAAGGTGTTCAAACTAGAAGAAAAATTGCTAAAGAATAAGTGAGTATTGTTTAATTTCAAAGATTGAACCAAAATCAATGAATGAAGCATGTAATGATGAAAGTTGGGTAAAAGTAATGCATGAAGAATTAATGCAAATTGAAAAGAATCATACTTAAGATTTTGTTCCTAGACCTAAAGACAAAAATGTAATTGGAACTAAATGGGTCTTCCGAAATAAATTGAATGAAGATGGTGAAGTTGTGAGAAACAAAGAAAGATTGGTGTGCAAAGGATATTCTCAAGTAGAGGGAATTGATTTTGAAGAAGCTTTTTCTCCGGTGGCAAGAATCGAAGCAGTCAGATTATTTCTTACCTTTGCTGCTTACAAAGATTTCAAAGTTTACCAGATGGATGTCAATTCAGCATTCCTGAATTGAGAGTTGGAAGAAGAAGTCTGCATTGAGCAACCAAAAGGATTCCAGTTGTCTGATCAAGGAGATATGGTCTGTAGATTGAAGAAAGCATTGTATAGACTTAAACAAGCCCCAAGAGCCTGGTATGCAAGGTTAGATAAGTATCTTCTAAAGTTAGGCTTTAGCAAAGGCACTATTGACAGTAATCTCTATTTCAAAATGGATCATGAACACATCTTGATTGTTGAGGTATTTGTTGATGATATCATCTTTGGTGGAAATGAGAGCATGTGTAAAAAATTTGTTGATTAGATGCAAAGTGAATTTGAGATGTCCATGCTTGGTGAAATGAATTTCTTCTTAGGTCTACAAATCATTTAGTTAGAAAAAGGCATCTTCATATCTCAGTCTAAGTATGTGAAAGAGTTGTTTAAAAAGTTTGGAATGGAGGATTCAAAACCAGTGAGTACTCCTATGATAACCAGATGCAAGTTGAGTAAAGATGATGATTATCCTAAGGCAGATCAGAAAAGGTATAGATCAATGATTGGAGGATTGCTTTATCTGACTCATACCAAACTTGATATTATGAATGTAGTTGGCCTTGTTGCTAGATTTCAAGCTGATCCTAGGGAATCTCATGTTGTAGCAGTCAAAAGAATTTTCAGATATCTGAAGGGAATATTTGATTATGTCTTGTGGTATCCTAAGGGTGATGATTTCACTCTTCATGCATATACAGATGCTGATTGGGTAGGAGATGTGGATGATAGGAAAAGTACTAGTGGTGGTGCATTTTTCTTGGGTAAGAGATTGGTTTCTTGGTTGAGCAAAAAGTGAGAGGTAATTTCTTTGTCTACTGCAAAGGCAGAGTATATAGCAGCAGCAAGCAATTGTACTCAAGTTTTGTGGATGAAGCAAATGTTGAAGGATATCATAATTGTGTTTGAAGAGCCCGTTACAATTTTCTGTGATAATTCAAGTGCAATAAACATTTCAAATAATCTAGTGTTGCATTCAAAGACAAAGCATATATCCATCAAGTTTCACTTTTTGAGAGAGAAGGTAAATGAGAATGAAGTCCTATTGGAGTTTGTTTCTTCAAAGGATTAGATTGTGGATATCTTCACTAAGCCTCTACCTAAGGACACTTTTGACTATCTCAGAATGATGCTAGGGGTTATTACCCCTCCCGTTCAGAACTAAGGTACACTGATGTGCATCAGTCTGGTAGAACTCACAGTCATATCTTGTGATCTAGATTGGTGTTAAGGGGATGCTACTCAGGGGGAGTAGTCAGTATGTTAATTCTGGAATTCAGTTTGGTTTTATCTAAGAAGGAAAAGAGGGAGAGATGATTGCAATATGTGCCCTTTGCTATTGATGTCAAAGGGGGAGAGAAGTCATGTGAAAAACTTGGAAGTAAGTGGTTGCTGCTGAAAGGGGGAGTAGTGAAGAAAGTGGTCGCAGATGTGATAAGAGAAAGGGGAGAAGTTCCTATCTTGATGGTTGAAACGGTTTTTCACATCATATGTTGCCATCAATGACAAAGGGGGAGATAGTTGCAAATATGTGCCTAATCGGTGTTGTCATTGATGTTAACATATCCTTGTTGTCATTAGTGTCAACTGTATCTTATTCTACTGCTTGTTTAAAATACTTGTATGTTGAGGATAGTGAGAAAATTAGCCTCTCTGAAAGAAACAAGTGAGTTACATATCTCTCTGTCAGAGATAGTGAAGACAATGCAGTTCAATAAAGTAGATTGCTTCACATTCCCAATAAGATGAATATCAGAGTCTACAGATTAAAGGGTTTATAGAGGATTGTCTGAAGTTGCTCCAGTCAAGATTTGAGATGTCCGCATGAAGAATTGGTGAAGTTATGGCCATCTGAATAGAACTAGGTTTTACAATTGTTCAGAGGTGATAGAGTGACAGAAATTTGGTCTAGATTGATCTGCATTGAAATATTATGATCTGCAAATCTAGAGGTGTGATTGGGATGTTAATGTGTATCCTCAACTTAATTGGTTCATGGTTTGGAGGTCCGCAAGCAATCTTTCTAGTGTGACAGTCATGATAGTTGGTGTTCTTGAGTTCTCGGATGAAGGTATAAGTGCTTTTGGTGATCTGAGGTGCTACGGTTGTTCGTGTTGATTTCATTGTGCTTGTGGTGGTTTCTAAATCGGGTGCCTATTATGTTGGTGGTCCACATTGAGGATTGAGCTCATGGATGAAGATTTCTCCTTGGGTGTTTCTGTTCTTTCCAGTCTTGGCCAACCGGATGCATGGTGCATGTTGCAAATGATCTAAGAGAAGTTTTATCGAGTGTGGTGTGATGTTCGAGGAAGATTTGAGTCCCAGTTATGTTTGGCCGACAGTGTAGTGATTTGCATGTAGCATTTTAAGTCTTGTGATTGTAATTGCTTGTAATTCCTATCTTAGAGAATGTTCTAGATAGATGATTGTTTGGCCGACTTTGATGTTCATTCCAAAGTCAATGACTTGTATAAATAAGTGGTGTGAAGTCATGGAAATGTGTGGATGTGAGCAAAGATGTGAATGTAGTGAGGAAGTGAGTGGGGGTAGAGTAGAGGTATTGTGCGCTTCAATGGAATTGAACCTTTCATGAAAAAGATGTTGTTTCTCAGTTCAACCTTTTTGTGTTAACATTGTAAATGTTCTTGTAGGCAGTGACCCTCTTTTGAGTAGTGAGCTTTGGGCAGTGCGTCCAAAGGCAAGTGCCTTCTCATTTTCTATTCTTTTAATAGAGAATAAATCTTATGGGTTAACCCCCATTGTGGTTTTTCCCTTAACTGGGTTTCCACGTAAAAATCCTGGTGTTATGTGTGTTGATTATGTTTCTGCTCATGTGTTGTTGATTCATGCAAAATGTGGTAGCATAGACAAAGCACATGAATTTTTTGATGGAATGCCTTAAATAAATGTGGTCTCATGGAATGCCATGATTGCAAGATAAGCACAAAATGGATTTTTTAAATGACATTACAAACTTTCAAGAAAATACAATTGACTTGAGTATAAATCCAAATTCCATAACTTTTGTCAACATCCTACCTTTGGAACAAGGTATGGGCATCAATCAAATCACTGAAAGAAAGGGGTACTTTTGTCAAATGTTATAATTGTAACTCCCTTTGTAGCAATGTATGAGAAATGTGGAAGCATGGACAAGGCATGTGAATTGTTTGACAAAATGCATCAAAGAGATATGTCATGGATTGTAATGATTGTGGGATATGCACAAAATGGATTTGTTGAAAAGGTTTTGGAAACTTCCCAAAAAATGCAATTAGTGGGTGTGAAGCCAAATTCTACAACCTTTGTCAAGATCCTCCCTACCCATGCCAAGAAAGGTTCTTTGGAATAGGATATGGGCATCCATCAAAGCATTAAGGATAGAGGCATTTTTTAAATTTATAGTTATAGCTTACTCTAGTAGATGTGTAAAAAAATGTGGAAGCATAGACAAGATAGGTGGATTGTTTGGAAAAATACCTCAAAGAGATATGGTCTCATGGAGCATAATGATTGTAGAATATGCACAAAATGGATTTGTTAAAAAATTTTAGAATCTTTCAAGCTAATGCAATTGGAAAGTGTGAAGCCAAAATTGACAACCTTTGATAGCATCCCCCTACATTTTCTAAAAAGGACTATTTCAAACAAGGTATGGACATCCCTCAAAGCATAATGGAAGGGGGAGTTTTGTCAAATGTTATAGTTGCAAATTACTGTAAACTACAACAATACTATAAAAAGAACATTTTCACAACAAAGACAACAAATTACTACATACTACAACAATGCATAGATTGATTCTGAGCCATCCCTTGCAAAGCTCTTTCCACCACTAGATCCGGTGACATATACACATCAAATAAATGAAAAAAATATAAAACATACAACTGATATAAACACAAAATATATGCAAATCTACATCAAATAACAACAAAAAAAATTAAAATTAAAAAAATGCTAGAGCTTTAAAATCCATCGAGAAAAGGATGCTAGTGTGTAAAAGCCAACCAATCTAACATAAGGTGTCCAATTAGTGGATTCTCTTCTTTTCTCTAATTTTCATGTAAATTTAATAATTTAGACAACATTTCTTTGATAAGAGACATCAAATTTCTACAGTCCATAATGATTGTAGTTCAATACTTCAGGGGTTAACTGTGTTCAAGTTTTTACCTCAACATTTTGGATCACACTCCATGATCCATCATCAGGAGGAAGAGCAAGAGAAGAGAGAAGAGAATTTCTCTCTTCTCTTGCTCTTGATGATGGATCATGGAGTGTGACCCGAAACGTTGAGGTAAAAACTTGAACACAATTAACTCCTAAAGTATTGAACTATAGAAATTTCTTTGAGGCATTTTTTCAAATAGCTCATTGCCTTGTCTATGCTACCACATTTTACATACATGTCTACCAAAAGATTTTATCAAACAACATAGACAAGGCAATGAGCTGTTTGAAAAAATGCCTCAAAGAAATGTGGTCTCATGTCCATCACCATGAAAAATCTTTTGAAACTTCCAAGCAAATGTAGTTGGCAAGTGTAAAGAATTGTGTAGTTTAAAATGTGCCAAGAGGGGCAAAGGTTATAATGAGAAATAAACAATGATGAACATGGAATATGCATAATAAAAAAAATAAAAGAATTGTATTAAGCATGTATGATAAGGGATGATAAAGAAACATAATAGAATTAAGGAAAATGTAAAGAACATGTGTAAAGACTTGACATACCTAAAAAATAGAGATTCGAATGGAGAGACTACCCAATTATGTAGTCATTTTTTCTTCTTGCATCAAACTCCCCAACAATTTGAGTTTTTCACAAAATTGCTTCCTTTTCAACGTTCAATTGCATATCACTCAAATAGAATTACTAACAACAATGCAATTAACCAATGTATAATGTTAAATTCCTACAATTCAATCACAATTAACATTGCAACACTACAAAAATTGAAACTTGAATTGATATATATGAAATTTGATGTGAAAACTATCTTATTTCCTCCTTCCTAATTTGGCAAACCAAAAAAAAGGTGGTGGAAATTTCATGCAAAGGTGGTAGAATTTGAAAAATTTGCATGTACACTTCCCAACAACATCAAAAAGCTTTTTTTGTCAGAACACATGCATAACCAGGAGAATAACATAACATGTGGGCCTAGATCATGGGTGTCCTAGCTATTTTACCATTTGTATAGCAAGCCAAAACATGCTTGCATTATAACATGCTCACATTATACTCCTTACCTCTCTCCCTCCTCCTTACCCATCTTTCCCTCAAGTTGTCAACTTAACTCTCTCATTTTCTTCTATCTCTCCCCTCACCTCTCTACCTCTCCCCTCTCTAGGTCTCTCAGTCACTCCTCTTCTGCCTCTCCATTCCTCCTTAGCCATCTAGGTCTCACTTAACAATAAACCCTAAACCCTATCCCTAAAGCCTCAACCCTCAACCCTTAAACCTTAAATCCTAAACCCTATCCCTAAACCCTCAACCCTCGACATTATACCTTAAACCCTAATCCCTCAACCCTAAACCCTAATCCCTTAACCCTTAAACCCTTAATACCTCAACCCTTAAAACCTAAACCCTTGACCCTTAAACCCTCAACCCTTATCCACCCCTCTCCTCCCCTATCTGCCTCACCCCCATCTCTCCCCTGTCTCTCTCACCCCTCTCTCCCTAGGTTGTAGGTCTCTCATTTGTATATCTCTAAGGGCTCTCTAGATATTTCCCTTCCTCTCTACCTCTCTCCCTCCTCCTTACCCATATTTCCCTCAAGTTGTCAACTTCACTCTCTCATTTTATTATATCTCTCCCCTTACCTCTCTATCTCTCACCTGTCTCCCCCTCACCTCTCTACCTCTCCCCTCTATAGGTCTCTTAGTCACTCTTTGTCTACCTCTCCATCTGTCCTTAGCCATCTAGGTCTCTCACTTAACCCTAAACCCTATCCCTAAAGCCTCAACCCTCAACCCTTAAACCTTAAACCATAAACCCTATCCCTAAACCCTCAACCCTCAACACTATACCTTAAACCCTAATCCCTCAACCCTTAAACCCTTAATACCTCAACCCTTAAACCCTCAACCCTTAAACCCTCAATCCTTGACCCTTAAACCCTAAAGCCTTAAACCCTCAACCCTTATCCACCCCTCTCCTCCCCCATATGCCTCACCCCAATCTCTCCCCTATCTCTCTCACCCCTCTCTCCCTAGGTTGTAGGTCTCTCACTTGTATATCTCTCAGGGCTCTCTAGATATTTCACTTCCTCTCCACCTCTCTCCCTCCTCCTTACCCATATTTCCCTCAAGTTATCAACTTCACTCTCTCATTTTATTCTATCTCTCCCCTCACCTCTCCATCTCTCACCTCTGTCTCCCCCTCACCTCTCTACCTCTCCCCTCTCTAGGTCTCTTAGTCAGTCCTTGTCTACCTCTCCATCTGTCCTTAGCCATCCAAGTTTCTCAATTAACCCTAAACCCTATCTCTAAAGCCTCAACCCTCAACCCTTAAACCTTAAATTCTAAACCCTCAACCCTCAACACTATACCTTAAACCCTAATCCCTTAACCCTAAACCCTAAACCCTATCCCTAAAGCCTCAACCCTTAAACCCTAAATGCTATCCCTAAAACCTCTACCCTCAACACTATACCTTAAACCCTAATCCATTAACCCTCAGCCCTAAAGCCTCAACCATCAACCCTTAAACCTTCAACCCTAAACCCTATCCCTAAACCCTCTACTCTCAATTCTATGCCTTAAACCCTAATCCCTCAACCCTTAAACCCTTAATCCCTCAAACCTTAAACCCTTAAACCCTAAACTCTCAAACCCTAAATACCCTTAAACCCTTAAAGCTTAAACCCTTAAACCCTATACCCTATACACTTAACCTTGGACACTCAACCTTGAACATTATCCCTCAACCTTCAAACCTCTACCCTATACCCTCAACCCTATACTTATGCCCTAAACCCTCAACCCTCATCCATATGCCTTATACCCTCAACCTTAAACCCTAAACCCTATATTTTAGACACTCAACATTAAACATTATCTCTCAAATGTAAACTCTCAACCCTCTACCCTCTACCCTCAACCATATACTTAAGCCCTAATCCCTCAATCCTCAACCCTATACCTTAAACTCTAAAACCTACACCCACAAACACTCATCCCTATACCCTATAACCTCACCCTTATACCCTAAACCCTAAATTTTGTGCCTCAACCCTATACTCTCAACCTAAACTATACACTCTCAACCCAAGTCACCCTATGCCTTATATACCCTCAATCCATATCATAAACCCTAATCCCAGTATCCTAAACCCTAATCCCCATACCTTACACACTTAATCTTATACACTCAACAAGATGAATATTATCCCTCAACTGTAACCCTCAACCCTCTACCCTCTACCTTCTACCCTCAGCCTATTACTTAAGCCCTAATCCCTCAACCCTATACCTTAAACCCTAAACCCAAAAACCTCAATCCTCAACCCTAAAAACTATACGAGCTCAGGTCCTTATATACCCTAAACCAAAAACCCTTACATACATACATACATACATACAAGCATACATACATATATATATACATATATACATACAAACATGCATACATATATACATACATACAAGCATGCACACATACATACATACATACAACCATACACACATACATACAAGCATACATATATACATACATACAAGCATGCATGCATACATTCATACATACAGACATACATACGTACATACATACATACATACATACATACATACAAGCATACATACAATTTGGCATACATACATACATAAATACAAATATATATGCAAACATACATACATCAAACATACTTTAAAAACTTGAAAATAAAACATTCCAAGTGAGACATAACGCGAGCACATTATAACGTGCTCGCATTGTGTCAAACTTGACAAACATTAGGCAAACTTTTGCAAAAAAGAAAAAAATGCAAAGCAAAACATAACGCGAGCATGTTATAACGTGCTCGCATTATATGTTGCTTTGGGAATCCCAAACCTTAGGCTCAATATTTTCTTTAGATTTCCAACCCAAAGGCTTGGAGTTCCTTCCCAACGTCCAAAGATGTGTTTTTGCATATTCTACAGGATTTCACACAATCTTGTTCGTGCTAACCGTCAAGTTTGCACATGTTTCAAAGTTAAACAAATCGAACACCTAGGTAATGTTAGGATTTCTCTTAGCTATTTAACGATGTAATTTTTTTCACATTTTGACAATGTTAAGCCTTTCATCTTTAATTTCTTTTGTTTGTGTGTCCACTTTTTGGCAAAAACTAGTGTTTGGTATTTTTTATTTATAAATTAGCCGTTCATTGAAATTTCAAAAAAATTACATTTTTATAAACTAGACTCCATTCTACACATATAAAAAAATTGATTTTCAATTAGTTTTCAAAATTTATAGGGGTAGCACAGCCAAAATTCTATTTTTCAGGATGTGTCTACTTTGAAAATTAGTAAAAATCAATTCATTAAAAAATTATCAGAAAAATTAGGCATAAACTACATGCTATTAGCTAATTTCTCACCGAAGCAATTTTAAAAATACCAAAAAAAAGTTAACCTTTTGAGGGAGCCACAAAACACATTGTGTTATCTTTTTTTGACAGAAACAACACCAATTTCTGTGGCTCCCTTTTTTGAACCCCTTAATCTATACCATTTTTTAAAAAAATAAGTAATTTAGAAAGTAGACTCGGAGCACTACGAACATTGTTTTTGTTATATCTTAGAATTTTGAGTGTAACTATGCTCAATTTCTTATCCGAGGTCAATATTTCTTAATTTCAGAAAAAAAAAAGTGGCCACTTAAAACACCTTTTTGGCCCCCCATCTTCCTACACTTACCCTATATATCTCTTAGATGCATTAGGAAGTTAGTTAGCAATTATGATAGTTTAGATACAGAATTTCATTCTGGGAGGTGCTTCAAGGCCCTATCTTTCATATCTATTGTAACCCAGAAAGCAGGCCTGTGAGCCCTTTGATTGTAGCCCGCATGTTGCCGGCATATAAGCATTTTGATTATTTGATATATTGAGCATTTGAATCTTCCATTGCATTCTATATTTGTGTTGTTTCCATTGTGTTTACTCTAGTTGCATGGTTTGGACAGTTTATTCTTTGGACCCTCCATCCATGACTGCACCAAAAATGGAGAAATTTGAAGTGAGGTCGGTGAAATGGCCGGTTCGCGAATCGCCAGGTTTACCGACCAAAGAGTTCACCAATGGGCGAATGGGCTGATAAGAGGAAGCAACAGAGAGCCCAATGGCTAAGTTGAAAAGTAAAGAAAAGACAAGTCATCAAAAGAGAAGTGGTTCACCAAAGGACAAAATCGCTGACAAAAGGAAAGATAAAGCAAAGGAGAAAAGAAAAAAGAAGAAAGGGGGAATCGGTGGATCGAAAAAATCACAAACTTGCCAATCAGTTCACGATTCCTTGAGTTCACCAATAAGGTGATTTTTTGACAAAGAAGACCAAGGCAAAAGGAGTAGGTTTGTGCCAAGGCAAGTTCGTTGATGGCTAGAGTTGGTAATAGAAGGGGAAATTTAAAGGGTGTCTATGTAAAGTGAAAATCAAAATATTAAAAGGCGCCAAAGTAAAGTAAAAGACAAACACTTTTAAATTGTTGTAAAAGCTTCATAAAGGGTGTGATTTTCTCGGTGCCCTAAAATCATGCTTCCACAAGTGATGCCATTGTTTTAGGTTGATGTCATGCAGGTAGCTAGAATAGTGCAGGCCTTCAATGCACAGGTACCCAAATTCAATGAGGAGGATGAAGTGTTTCGTTGGTCCATACTTTTGCAAGTCCTTCCAAGGTCAAAATCAATGCATAGGGCATGGAGGACACTCAGAATCTATAGATTCTGACAGGGCCTCTGGAACGTGTTGACTGTGTTTCAGCACTTAGGGATGTACAGTGAATGGAAAAGGTTATATAAGCATGTAACAATGCATTCTTGGAGGTTGTTGGTTGGTCGTTGGGTCCTTAGGTTGAAGCACTGGATATTTGATCATGGCCTTATGATATTTCCTAGAACTGTATGAATCTGATGGACTGTGTCCTCTTCTGGGCCTCTCTTGTCTTCATTTCTAGTTTAACTATGAGGGGAAGGTTATCATTCTATGTCCTTTCTTATTTGTATTTAGCTTTTCTCTCTTTGTAATGGTTATTAGCCTCTATGACTAATATAAGCAACTGATTTTGCCTCTCTCATATTCATTTTCACTGTGTCTGCTTGAATGCTGCTCACTTATCTTGTGGATAAAATTGTCCCTTTATAGGTTTCAGTATTCTATTTTGACCTCTATTAAAGATCGAATGAGTCTGTGTTGGTTTATTCAGCCTTTGAAATCATTACTATGTTATGTCAGCTCCAGCTAAACACTCTAAATCTTGGTGCATCACCATTTAATTTCAGCTTCTCCTTCTTCCTTTTTTTCCTGGTGACCGTAGCATTAGATTTAGCTTTTTCTCTGAGCCTTAATCTCAAAAAGAGAAACCAGCCTTCTCTGGAGGTCTGATCTCATCTATAGGGTCCCACACCTTGAGATCGGTCCCATTGTGTCATTAGAATGATTGAATAGACTTCAAGCAAGGTGCAATTCGAGGTGATAACACTTACCATTGCCAGTAACAATGGCTTGGGGTAAACCATATCGGAAAATAATGTAATGAAGGATAAACTTGGAAATTTATTTACGAGTAATATATGTAAGAGGGATGGCTTCGACCCACTTCGTAAAATACTCAGTGGCAATGATAATGAATTTATGACCATTGGATGAGGGTGGATGAATTTTACCAATGAGATTGAGTCCCCATTGTGAAAAGAGCCATAGTGTAGTAATTTGTTGCAATTCTTGTGCAAATGCATGAATTGAATCACTATGTTGTTGACAAGGAAGACACTTCTTGACAAATTGATGTGCATCTCGTTCCATAGTCGGCCAATAATATCCTGTCCTCAACAACTTTTTGACCAAGGTTGAACCACTAGAGTGTGCACCGCAAATACCCTCATGTACCTCGCATAAGGTGGTTTGGGCATCTTCCATGTTAAGACATCTAAGGAGGATTCCATTGAGTGTCCTTCAATAAAGTGTATCTCCAAGAAGGGTATAACGAGATGAACGACGGATGAAGGTTCGACATTGGGCATGTGAAAGATTGGGTGGTAAAATGTTGTCATGGAGATAGGTATATATCTCATTGTACCAAGGTGTATTAGGACCAACAATATCACAAACGAGTTTAGATTCTAGGATGTCAAAAGCAGGATTAAAAAGTTGCTCAACCAAAAATTCAGATTGCAGACTATTTGAAGGAATATTGCCATGGCATCAACAAATTTATGGTTTATCCTTCAAATTTGTTGAAATCAGATCCATAAAAATGATTTCTTGAAAGTGTCAACCAATTTCTTAAATGGGAGAAGCTTGTCGTCTTTTGTTTGATATTCATCATTGACTTGGTGTATGACAAGTTGAGAATGCTGGCAAGAGACACTGCTCTGATGAATGATTGAATGTTGTCATTGATGGCAACAAGGCAAAGAGATTCCACCAACAAGGCAAAGAGACTTTACTCCAGTGGATCAATTTTGTTTGACAACAAAGCATAAAAGGATTCTAGTCTGGAAGCCTAAAATGACTAAGTATGGGCAGTATACAGAGTAAGTGATAGAGATTGGATCAGTATGCCTCCATAGATGAAGATCATTACATGTGGTTTAGATATGTTAATCATAGCTATTTGGTGATGATATTTTCTAGTGTTCAAGTCCTGACTTCCTCTGAAAGTCATACTATGAAATGTCTAAGTCCAGGTGAGCAGAGTTAAGTTAGGAACAGTGTGCAGTACCAGAGTAAAAGGGTCCACATTCCTTCACTGTTGCATATTTTGTCTTGCCATTATGAAGGTATGTTAAGAGGTCAATGATGAATGTTGGATATGAATTTTAGAGTCTCATATGGTCCGCAGTGGGAGTTATGATGTGACGGATGAATTGGTCAAGTGTGTACTTAAGGGATAAGCCAACATGCATGTTAGATCTATATACGGTGAAGATATATTGTTTGAACAATCAATCTAAGTGGTTGAATGATTGGTCCCGACCTATATGAAAACTATTGTATGTTTGTTTGGGTCTGCATTGCTGTTTGTGCACAAGATCAAGATGACAAGGTATAATATTTGTATACACGTTTCATACTTGGCTTGCCGACCTAATTGTGAGATGAATCTGTTGTGGATATATATAATCGATGGATTTCGATGTTGGAGGTATGAAAAAAAGGTGAATAAAGTGTGAATAAAATGTGTGTGCGATCTAAGGTAGTTTTGTCATCAGAAAAGGATAATAAAAATAGAAAGGTAGAGCATATGTGAAGCAGAGCAAAAAAGTAGGGCAGACATTATGAAGACATATGAGTCTGTATACTAATCTATTAATGGAACTGCACTTCAACATTTTATAGATGCATTTGGAGAAGTCATCTCTTGGTAGTGAGTCAATCCTTCTTCTATCTTCTCTTCTATTTTCTTGGCAGTGAGCCTATTGCAGTGAGCACTTCTTTGGACAGTGAGTCCTTGGGCAGTGAGCCCTAAGGTAGTGACCCTTCATGTAATTCGATATTGCTATCATAATATATTGTGAGCTACAACTCCCCGTGGTTTTTCCCATTTTGGGTTTTCCACGTAAAAATCCTGGTGTCTATGTGTTATGTCTTTATGGTTAGTGTTCTTATTTTTGTTTTGCTTTCACCTTATTGAATGTGGTAAATGGATTAATAATTTTGTGAGAGAAGTTTTACAGAATACTGATTCACCCCCCTCTCAGTATTCTTTGTGATCAATAGTTGGTATCAAAGCAAGGTTCCTTGGAAGAAGTTTAACAGCTTGAGGAAGATCTAGGAAAGAATACTCATGGAAGATAAAAGGTA
This sequence comes from Cunninghamia lanceolata, assembly GCA_027924645.1. NCBI lineage: Eukaryota > Viridiplantae > Streptophyta > Pinopsida > Cupressales > Cupressaceae > Cunninghamia > Cunninghamia lanceolata. Next base: position 5,751,921 of record BSBN01000635.1, on the reverse strand, counting down.
TCCTATTCTAGGCAGTGTCACAATTGATCAAGAATTAAAAGCAGCCCTTGAAGATCTTGATAAGTATGAAGCAAAAATCCATGATTTAAATGAAAATGTCAAAGAATCAGATGAATGCATCTTGAAGCTAAGAGAGCAAGTTAATAGATCAAAGGATAGGAATAGAGAGCTAAGTGAATAGTTGATTGAAGCAAATGAAACCCTAAATAATTTATCAATGATGATTGAAGAGAAAGAAAAAGCTGAGGAACAATTGAATAAAATGTTAAAAGATAAGTCTGAGGAATGTAAAAAATTGAGAAAAGATGTGTTACTTTTGAAATATGATCTGGAAGCAGCTAACAATTATAAAGAAAAATTCAAAATAAGCTCTGCAAAGCTCGAGGAGTTGATTGAAAGTCAGAAGAGTTCAGATGATAGGCAAGGCTTGGGATTTGAGAAAGGAGAAAGTTCTAAATCAGGTCAAGAAAACATTGAGATGAGGAAAGGAAATCAGTTCTGAAATCACAGAAGAAGGCCTAGAAGACCTTCGGTCAGGTAGCCAAATGTTCAAAGGTACCCATCTTTCAATGGCCATTGTTTTAATTGCAATAAGTTTGGCCATAAGGCTACTTAGTGTAGGAGTAGAATGAATTGGAATGTTCCATCATTCTCTAGTCAATATTTCAATTGCAAGAAAATTGGTCATAGATCAAATGAATGCAAATTTCTGGTAAGGAATGGTTTTAACAATGCAAGGAATACTCAATCCTTCAACGGAAAGTGTTTTTCATGCAATAGATTTGGGAATATGGCTAACCAATGCAGAACAAGAATGAATCCAATCAATAGAAGAAATCAGGGATAGAGAAATGTGGTATGCTACAATTGCAATAAGTTTGGACATATTGCAAGATTCTGCAGATCCAAGAATGAGAAAAGAGACTATCCTATAGAGAAGAGGAAAACAAAGTAGAAAGAAGATAAAGGTAAGAACAAGATTGATCCAGTAGAAATCAAGAAAGAAATGAGCATGGTCTGGATGAAGAAGGATGTTAATGATGTCAAGGATGGATCCGCACCAGTCTCTGGTGTAAATACTTCCTCCAGGAAGTAAATTGGGAGCTCTAGCTTAGGGGGAGCTGTATTGAAAATCCTAAATCGCCTAGCTAGATAATCAGTGCTAGGATCCGGCACGAAGATATGATGTGAAGATTCATATGACAGATCTTTTGAAAGTAATTCTGGAAGAAAAGGATCAAATGCAGAACATTGCAGAGCAATCTAGATCGACTATGCTCAACAAAGAAGGGTTTGACAACTTTTTGAAAGATAACATTTATGGCGATTAGGTCAAGGAAAATAAAGGGTTAAAAAGGATCTCATTTGATAGACAATTCACTTTACATTCAAGCTATCAAGTTGAACAAAAATCCTAAGCAACATCAAAGTTTTCTAGAGATTCAAAACAAATCAAAGTGATTTCAAGAGAAGGAAACCCTAATTTGGTAAAAGAGGTATTTATAGCTTGAAAACCCTACTACAAAGTTTGAATTACTCTGGGAAAATGTTTACTCCTCAAGTAATTGAAATTATTGAAAAGCCTCGCCCCAAGTTCAAGAAACATTTTTTTGAAATCACTAGAAAATGATCCTATTGGGGCATTCTCAATTACTCCACATGGAGTTATGTATATGGAAAATGTTAAGGCATATATTCATACCAATCTAGAGGAATATGATCACATGAATCTAGGAAAACTGTACTTGGATGAACTAACTACTGTTGATGTTGTGTTGAAAGATGAATATAAAGTTCTAGGAGAAAAGAAATTAGACACATGGTTGGATTTTTCTGTAATCCTGAATGATACATGGTTTAGGTATATTCTAAGCAGTATTCATGATGAGTTTTTGTGGCTTGATGAACTATAAATGATAACTAAAGAAGCTATCAAAGCTGTAACTAGTATGAGTTCCACTGGGAGGGTTCCAGGTTGAAAGAAAATAAAGAACAATGTGGTAATGCAGCTAACAGAAGCCAAATTTGACAAGAAAGCCCTCATCGTAAATGATATTAAGGGTCCATCTGTCAAATTTGCATCAATGATTATTGGATACAAAATATACTTTTCCAACTGGGAAAAATATGTGTCTACATCAGCCATATACACAACATATGACATGATAAAAAAATAATACAAATTATGACCTGTGTGAATTGCTTCAGAGTGAACTAATGGAAAACTTGAAAAGAACAAAAGAGACTAATCATCCTTTCAAATATGGAACATTGATCACTTGTCTACTCTTCTACTTTCTGAGAGAGTTACCTGGCTTGGGAAACATTGTCTGGCTTGATCACACACCTATGGCTACTCAAATAAGAAACCACTTGCATAGTTTGGGAAATGTAGACAAGCAGAATGAAATCTTATGGGGATACTTCAAGAACATTCAAAGGAAAATGTTATGTAGAGTGCAGAGACCTAAAAATGTAGTGATGAAGTATGAAAAGAACATTGTATTCATGGTAGACAAAGATAAATGATTCATGGAATCCATGGAACCAAGAACTGTATGGGTCCCTACATTAGGGTATGAAGTTACAGAAGAAATTTTGACTGAATTAGCTGATGTACTATTGAGCAAACCAAAAGATCTCAAAGAAGAATTATCCTCCAAAATGTCTATAGAACATGAGCAATTAGAGAAAACATCAGATGAAAAAATAAGTGAGGCAAGAACCAAAGAAGAAGGATCAAAAGCCACAAGTGCTCCGGTAGAATGGACATCAAATACTCTAGAAAGGAAAGATGAGAGATCTGAAAAGGAAAAGCCTATAGCTTGCCCCAGAAAAAGAACAAGGGCCTCATCCATTGCAACAGTCACCACTGAAGTAAAGAAAGAAAAGCCAGTAGAAGAGAAGAAAGAAAGAAAGTTATACTTAGTAAGGAAAAAGAAGTGTATGAAGAAATGACAAGAGACACTGCTACTGCCCCAAATGATTCTATCAGGAAATTTTTGGAGAGACAACCAGATTTGAATGGGTCTGAGCTCCTATAAGGACCAATAAATTTGGCCTCAATGTCTCCTTTGCAAAAATTCAAACTAGTGTCAATTGTTCAAGCAAAGGCACATGAAGAGATGCTAAAGTCACACATGCAGGACAATGAGCTCATTTATGCAACATCTGATGTGTTGGAGAAGTTGATGTCTATGTACCAGAAAGATACATCATTATCATCAATTGATCAACCTAAAGGTATGATAAAATCAATCAACACTCATTTTGAATCTTTTGAAAAGTCTACAGAAACAAAAATTAGAAAAGAGTTTGATGAGATGAGATTAGCTGAGTTGAAGATCATGTTAGTGAATGATAAAGTTTTGTTAGACAATGGAATAAAAGGAATATAGAGTTCCATTAAAGAAGCTTGTGATTTGTACAAATTTTGTTTATCATGGCCAAAAGCCACAAAGGAGTTAGAAGAAAAGATCAAGGATCTGAAACTACAGCTGACAAATATCTCTAAGTCATTTGACCTGACAATTGAGTCAGTAAGTAGCAAAGAGATACAAGTTATCAATATTCATAATGACTTAAGTAATCTAATGAATAAAAGGGATCAAATGAAAAATAGAATATGTCAGTTGAGAGGACTAATAAGTCCTAAGCTAGACTCAATGTCAAATCTTGCAGCATAAGCACTGCAGGTAAATGCACTAATTGACACACCCTCTGATATACAAAAGACAGAGAAATTAGTCTTCCTAATTAATCGCCATATTCAAAATTTGGAAAATACAAAGAAGAGTTGGGACGGAGAGCTGGCTCAAATCAAGAACATCTTTAATGACATCCTACAACCCACATCAAAATAATTTGAAGATTGTATTTGTACATATGCGGCAGAGTATGACAGTTTTTGCAATTTTGTTGTCTTGACAAAATTTTGACTTTTGTACATACACCTTGAGAAGAGAACCAGTGAAAAATGGGCAAACAACTAAGGGGGATAAGAAAAACAAAGTGTATATAGAAAGGGGGAGCAAATAAGCATTTTTCACTAAGTGTTGCCATCAATGCCAAAGGGGGAGATTGTTGGCAAGAGACACTGCTCTGATGAATGATTGAATGTTGTCATTGATGGAAACAAGGAAAAGAGATTGATGTAGAGGTAGGGATTCTACAATTACAATTACAAACTACAATCACTCACAAGGGATTTTGAACTACAATCTACTAGGTCTTCCTTCACAAACTGCCCTTAAGCCTTGTAGCCTTTCAAAAAGGCTTTTTTGACCATAATTTCTATTACAGATCTGATACCCAAATTACAAACACCATTTGGGATACCCTTTTAGGGAAGACAACACATATCCAAAATTGGGTTAGGGTTCCTTTGTAAATCTTGAGGCAACTTTTGACTGTCCTCTTTCTTAGTAGGCTTTTTAGGCCTCTTAGGCTTGACCAACACTTGAGCAGTTATGATAGCACAGGTTAAAGGATTCCTGATCTCCAATGAGGGTTTGATGGAATTCATGACACACAACAAAAATGCCTTTGTGGGGCTTCAACACTGGTTCAAGACAAGAGACTTCAATCAAGATTGTTCACAATATTGCTAAAACTATCATACTCTACCCTAACAGGACAGTCATGAAAACTGATCCAAATACTGGATGTTTGGAAAAACCCACACTTGAAATGAGTCTGTAGGGCCTATACACACTCTTATTAAACCCTTCCCAATCATTTGGAGGTCAAATTTAATAGTGGCATTCAATAACACGACCTATTGTCCACCTTCCAACCTGATACATGGAGATATCAAGCATGGCAGTCCTCTATATGAACGTGTAAAACAAATCCTCAAGACTTACAAACTTGGAACATGAAAATACATACAAAGACTTGCCATTTCACCAATTTGTGTGATTTTCTATTGTGGAAATGGAAAGATATGCATTATTTTAGCCCACTGGAAACCCTAACTAGGGTTCTGGATTGTTTTTAGGAAAATGCTTATGACTCCTACAAAAATGAATGAAAATTGATGAGACAAAAAGGTAAATCAAGTAGATTCAATGCTCAATCAATTCCAACTGATTCCAAGTCACTCCATGAACCCTATAGTCTGTATAGGAGGTCTAAAACGTTGGAAAACTTAGAAAAATGCAAAAATTTGAGGTTATGCTAATTAATTTCTCCAAAATCCTTCCAAGCCAACGTACAAAATGAGTTTTCAGAGCATATTTATGCCCAATACACCTATCCCAACTGACTCCAATGACTAACTAATGCATTTTTCAAGTTTGTGCAAGATTACAACTTTTGTCATTATCCACCTATGGAGACCAAACTTCACTAAACTTCACTAAACTTCACAAAATGATTTAAAATGGTCCAAATAGACCTTATTTGACCTAAACCAATCCTAGAAACCCAAAATTGATCACATATCCATGACAAGTCTTGATTGCTCCTAGTGCTCCTACACCAGAGATTCCACCAACAAGGCAAAGAGACTTTACTCTAGTGTATTAATTTTGTTTGACAACAAAGCATAAAAGGATTTTGGTCCGGAAGCCTAAAATGACTAAGTATGGGCAGTATATAGAGTAAGTGACAAAGATTGGTTTAGTATGCCTCTGCAGTTGAAGATCATTACATGCGCTTCAGATATGTTAATCATAGCTATTTGGTGATGATATGTTCCAATGTTCAAGCCCTGACTTCCTTCGGAAGTCATACTATGAAATGTCTAAGTCCAAGTGAGAAGAGTTACATCAGGAATAGTGTGCAGTACTAGAGTAAAAGGATCCGCATTCCTCTGCTGTTGTATATTTTGTCTTGCCATTCGAAAGGTATGTTAAGAGGTCAATGATGAATGTTGGATATGAATTTTAGAGTCTCATATGGTCTGCAGTGGGAGTTATGATGTGACAGATGAATTGGTCAAGTGTGTACTTAAGGGATAAGCCTACATGCATGTTAGATCTATATGCAGTGAAGATATATTGTTTGAACAATCAATCTAAGTGGTTGAATGATTGGTCCCAACCTATATGAAGACTATTGTATGTTTGTTTGGGTCTGCATTGTTGTTTGTGCAAAAGATCAAGCTGACAAGGTATAACATTTGTATACACGTTTCATGCTTGGCTTGCCAACCTGATTGTGAGATGAATCTTGTTGTGGATATATATACTCGATGGATTTTGGTGTTGGAGGTATGAAATAAGGTGAATAAATTGTGAATAAAATGTGTGTACGATCTAAGGCAATTTTGTGATCAGAAAAGGATAGTAAAAGAAGAAAGGCAGAGCATATGTGAAGCAGAGTAGAAAAGTACGATAGACATTATGAAGACATTTGAGTCTGTATACCTAGCTATTAATGGAACTGCACTTCAGCATTCTGTAGATGCATTTGGAGCAGTCATCTCTTGGCAGTGAGCCAATCCTTCTTCTATCTTTTCTTCTATTTTCTTAGTAGTGATCCTATTGCAGTGAGCACTTCTTTAGATAGTGATTCCTTGGGTAGTGAGCCTTCATGTAATTCGGTATTGTTATCATAATATATTGTGAGCTAACACTCATCGTCATTTTTCCCATTTTGGGTTTTCCACGTAAAAATCCTGGTGTCTATGTGTTATGTCTTTATGGTTGTTGTTCTTATGTTTGTTTTGCTTTCACCTTATTGAATGTGGTAAATGGATTAATAATTATGTGAAAGAGAAGTTTTACAGAATACTGATTCACCCCCCTTCTCAATATTCTTTGTGATCAACAGAGAATCACCATAAACTTTAAGTACTTTTATGTTCCATTGGGTAGCCATTCTTAAACCTTTGATGAGTGCTAATTCATATTCTGCAATGTTGTTTGTACAAGGGAATGTAATGTTATATGATTTTGGTATGAAGTCTCCTTGTGGTGTAACAAAAAGGATCCCTACTCCAGAACCATGATGTGTGAAAGATCCATCAAAGTATAACTATCAATTTCTAGGAGGATTGATGACAAAGATTGATTCATTTGGAATTTCTAAGATTAGTGGATGATCTACTTCAAGAGGAACTTCAGCCAATTGATCAACAATTACTTGTCCTTTTATAGCTTTTCTATGCACATATTTGATATCAAATTCACTCACCATGATCCATGTTACCATTCGTCCTGTTAGAGTAGCCTTGGATAAAAGATACTTTAGTGGATAGAGTTTTGAAATGAGCTTAGTTTGATGATTAAGCATATAATGTAGAAGCTTTTGCAAAGCAAAGATAATGGTAAGACATTCCTTCTCTATTCGAGTATAATTCAGCTCATATCCCACTAGAGTACGACTAATGTAGTAAATAGTTCTTTCTTTTCTAGTGTCATTATTTTGTGCTAACAATGCTCCTAATGCTACTAATGTTTCTGATACATATAAGAGGAGTGGTTTTCTTTGAATTGGTAGTACCAAAACTGGTGGAGATGCAAGATATTATTTCAATTTGTCAAATTCTTGTTGGCACTATTCATCCCAATGCAATTCTACATTTTTTCTCAATAGATGTGTAAAAGGTTGACAAGTTGTGCTATGAATCTTCTGATAGATTGTAATTTCCCTTGAAGATGAACTAGTTTCTTTAGATTTTGCGGTGGTGACATGTCAACTATAACTTTTACATTAGTAGGATCCACTTCAATGCCTCATTGAGAGGCAATGTAGCCTAAGAGTTTGCCAGATGTAACACCAAAAACACACTTCTTCGGATTAAGGCATACCTTGTATTCCTCTAAGCAATCAAAGATGTTTGCAAGGACATACAAATGACCCTTTCTTGTTCTTGATTTACCAAGGATATCATCAACATAATCTTCGATGGTTTTATGATGCATATCATGAAAAATTACAGTCATTACTCTTTGATAGGTTGCTCCTGCATTCTTAAGACCAAAAGGCATGATTTTCCAGCAATAAACTCCCCAAGCACATATAAATGTAGTCTTGTGTTGATCCTCTTTGACAATTTTTGATTTGATTATATCCAAAAAAATCCATCCATTAAGGATAACAGTTCATGTCTAGCTGTTAGGTTGACTATGATATCAATCTTTGGTAGTGGAAAATTGTCTTTAGGACATGCTTTATTCAAATCTCAGAAGTATGTGCAAACTCGGATGCCCCCAATAACTTTGTAAACTAGAACTATGTTTGACACCCATTTTGGATAATCTATAGGTTTGATGAAGCCAACTGCTAGTAGCTTTTCTAATTTTGTTTTGACTAGGATGACAATTTTAGGATGCATTTTTCTTAGCTTTTGTTTGATCAGCTTTACACCTGGATATACTATCAAATGATGTACCACCAATGAAGGGTCTAAACCAGGCATATCTGCATAGGACCAAGAAAAATTCTTTGATCTTTCCTTGAAGAAGGTGATAAAGTCTCATAGTTCAAACTTTGAAAGTGATGCTGCTACAAATGTAATCTTAGGTTCCTCAGGTGTTCCCAAATTCATTTCTTGTGTCTCCTCAACAGGAATAGGTGATCTCTCTTGATATACGTCAACTTTAGTGAGGTCAAATTAATCATCCTTAGGCACCTTAGGGAAGTTTTCACCTTTAGATACGTCCTTTATTTTTACTTTTTAATCATCTAAAAGTGCCACAAAGTGGTCTTCACTAGGGGACATGATTTTTATATTTTCACTTTTGCAACTAAGGAATTTGACCATCTCCAAAGTAGGCATTATTGTTGAGCTCTATAGTGTATCCAATCTTATGGTCTCCAATTGGTATTCTTGATCTAAGTCCCAAGAATTCAATGAGAAACTCATCATTTTGAAAGACATCTAAAATGGGAGGCCCTTGTTGGTCCTAGTCAATGAGTTCAAGATAGATGAGTGAAAGGTTATGGGATGATGATGATGATGGAAATTAGATGGTAATGGTAAGGATTGAAGATTCATATAACTCAAAAATACATTCGAGGGATTCATCGTAGGTATCCTCATTAGTACTCTCAACAATAGGAAATGCTTTAGCTACCTCATTCAAGATAAATTTGAGCTCCGAGGATGCTGGCTCTTGTGATCCAAACCCTAGTCCCAAGTGTTTAGGTTGGCATGTGGTTTTCAGGGGCTCAATAGTTCCTTGTTCTTATAAACCAAGACCACCTTGTCCTTTATAACCCATGTTTTGGGCCATATGAAAACCTTTAGGATATTTCTCAAGAGGTAAGTTGTCTTACTCATCCTTTTCTTTATAGATCCATTCTGAAATGTCCCCATCAATGGTCTCTTTATCTAGTACACCCCAATGGGAAAATTTAGTTGGATTATAATTGATGGTGATAGTTGAAATAGAGCCATCAGGACAAGGTCTTCCAAATCTTCTATGAGAGAGTGGGAGTTGACCCACACAAAAGGCTCCTTGTAAAGTATACTCTCTCAAGCCTCTGTCAGTAATCTTAGCCTTGATCTTAGGATGTGTGGTGGATGATTTGGATGAAGAAGCAAGTGTGGATGGATTAATGTAGGATGGAGATGGTTTAGCAATGTCATTTGTAGGGCAATAATTGGATTTGTGGTATGGACCTTCCAATAGGCAACAATATTCAAATGGGTGTGGATCAACATATACTATAATTTCTTTGTCATTATAGGGGATTTTTATGCATTGGTGATAAGTGGAAGGAACGACCTTCATGGCATGAATCCATGGGCGTCCTAGGAGGATATTATATGGGAGATCAATGTCTAAGACTTGAAAAGTAATTTCCATAAGTGCAGGACCTACTAGAATGGGCAACTTAATGGTCCCCTCTGATAGTCTCTCAACTTCATCATAGGCCTTGATTGTAATCTAATGTTTGTATCAATAACCCCAGGGTAGTATCCCAATTGTTTTACTAATCTCAAAGTGCATATGTTTAAGCTCAATCCACCATCTAGTAGGACCCTTTTGACTTTATGTTTATGGATGACAACTTCTAGATGGAGGGGATCATTATGGAATGAATTGATGTTAGGCATGCATTTCTCGATAAAAACTAGGTGATTGGTGGATGAAAGGTGTCCCACCATGGCTTGGAATTTTTCAACATCAATGTCATTAGGGAAACAAGATTATAGCAAGGCCTTGTCTAATATCTTCTTATGAATAGGGGATGTGCAAAGTAGCTCTAGGATGGAGATTTGTACGAGTGTTTTCCCTAAATGATCAAGGATATTATATTTGGACAATGAGGTGGACAAAGATGTAATAGATGAAGATGGTGCTCCTTGAATGGTAATGAGACAATAGTGAGTAGTAATGACACAATTAGGATTATTAGCTCTAATGGTTATCGTGGCTACTTGTGAAGGACAAGCTTCAATAAAACCCATAATGGAGTCATATGAAGGGGAGGCATTGACTTTGTTGGTGTTATTATTAGGATTATTTCTAGAGGGATTACCTTGGCCATGTTTAGGGAATGGATCTTGATACACTTCCAATTTCTCATTTGACGATTTTGAAGGAGGTTCATCTATAGTAATATCTCCTCGATCTATAAGATCTTGGATATAGTTCTTAAGTCTCATGCAATTATTTGTTTTGTGACCCTTGATCCTATGATATTCACAATATTCTTTGTCATTGTACCAATGGGGATTAACATCATTTTCATCATAAGGTTTGATCTCAAGAAGTTTGATGAGGCTTTCTTGTAAATTTTTTCAAAAAACAAATTCCATAGGTTCTCCCAAGTTTGTAAATTTGCATCTAGGTCTTAGTCCTTATATAGGATTGCTCTTGGGAACATGGTGGAATTTGTGTTTGATGATGATGAATTAAGTGCTAGTGGAGGATTTTGGACATTTTGTACATGCTTAGAATCCATTACACCATCATTGATGATGTTCTTATTTTTAGCCCAAAAGTGTGGTTTCTCATTGGATTGATTGTTAGAATCTTTGTTGTCCTTAAAGATCTTACAAGTCCTTTGGTTAGGAGGGCTTTTTCTATGGTTGTGCCTTTATCAATTATTTCCTCAAAAGTATCAGCACATTGGACTTGAAGGTGAAAGGCCATTTCCTAATTTAAGTTTTGGATGAAAATGTTGACAAGTTGCTTTTCAGGAATAGACCAAGGAAGTTTACCAGCAAGATTTCTTCAATGTTGCAAGAAGGAAGAAAATGATTCCCCATTATTTTGTTTAGTGTTGTAAAGATTGGTCATAGATATTTCATGTTCAATGTTATAGGAAAAGTGAGCTATAAACTTGTCGGAAAGCTCTTGGAAAGTTTTGATTCAATGTGGGAGATGGGATAGCCATTCAATGGCTTGACCTCCTAAGCTATGAGGGAAAAGTCTCATCAAGTAGGTATCATCATATGTGACATCCATGCATGCTATGCAAAATTCTTTAAGATGCTCTCTAGGATCACCCCTTCCCTTTGTATTTGTCAAATTTTGGAAATTCAAAGTTTGGAGGAAAAGGGTTCATGACTAAAGATTTGTCAAATGGATAGGGACAAATTTCCTTGAAGGTGTATCATTTATTTTGGTTTCCCTTTTGCATATCAGCTATCATTTGTTTAATAAGTTGTTGCATTTCTAACAACTCATTTGGTGAGGATGTGGCAGATGTGTTGGATGAAGATTGTGGTTGTGGTTGTGTTTGTGCTTGTTGGACGGCTAGGAGTTGTTGGAGAAGGGCTTGTTATTGTTGTTGGGCTTGTTGTTGTTGTAGGATGAGTTGTTGAAGGACATATGTAGTGGGGTTTTGAACGTGTGTGGATGAAGTTTGAGTTTGGACTTGTGAGGCTTAGGGCATGGATACATTAGCTTGAGTGTGAATACGGGGTATGGATGATGATATGTAGATGGGGTTGGATGCTTGAGGACTGGATGATGAAATGTTTAGACCACTAGAAGGTGGGAGAATGGTAGAAATTTGAAGGATTGACTTGGGCATACTAGATTGACTCATGGGTATGTTGATGTGAGGAATAGATGATGTCATAGGAATAGATGATGATGTAGGGATGTGTGATGATGGATTGGAAGACGGAATAGTTTGACCACTAGATGGGGGTATGATGGTTGTTGGAACTTGAGGGATCGACATGGCCATGCTAGGAATAGGTTGTGACACTCCTATAGAATAAATAGGTTGATTCATGGATGTGTTGATGTAAAGGTTTGACATAGGGTTTATGGTTTCATCAACATGTGGTGGTTTGGATCCTCTTAATGAATTATCATTTTGACAAGGAGAATCTTGAGATATCAAAGTGGATATGTCAAAACCTTTAGGAAACTTGACTCCTAGTTGTAGTAGCTTTTGGAAATAACTTTGGGCATTGTTGGCAACAATATGATCCACAAGTGTTTGGTTATTGGGTTCTTCTAAAAAATTTTGGATTTGAGATTCATAATCAAGGGACTCTTAGGTAGAGTTACTTGGACTTTGAGGTTCTTGTGGATATTGAGGATTTGATGATGGTTGATGAATGTATTTATAGGCCTCAAGTATGAACATGTTGGTGGGCATTCCAAACTTAGGACGAAATCTAGGCTCAATATTTCTTATACCTTCAGAAGTAGACTCTTGGTGGAATTGTTGTTGGAGCTCTAGGTGCAATTGTTGATGAGACTCTTGTTGGGATTATTGATGAGACTCCATGATTTTCTTAGCTTGAGACCTTGTGATTGGCATAAATTAGATGACCTTGGTATAAAAATGAAAAGATGCTAGGTGTAAATGGATCGTGATGGATTGATTTTGAACTTGAGAATTGGTTATATTTTGAGTAAGGCCTTTAATGACAAGATTTTGGACCAAAAGCTGACAAAGATGCGATGATATGGATAATGTATGACAAAGATATGAGGATGACAAGGATGTTGATGGTAAGGATATGTTGACAAACAAGATATAAAAATAACAAAGATATAATGATGATAATGATAAGACAAGGATATGCTATGATAAGGATATGATATGACAATGATATGAAGTTGATGATAAAACCAAAATAGGTCAAGATTCACCTAGATCTTTTGTTATGAATAAGGATGAGATTCCTTTCACTACTTAGGGTTGACAAATGCCTAAGCAAGAAGAGGAATTTGGATGACTTTTCTACTTGGGTTAGACAAGATCCCAAGAAAAAACAAGATATGATGAAGACCCAACAACTTAAGAGTAGTCAAGGCTCCTAAGTCAATAGATCTCAAAGATAAAATGATAAAAAGATCTAGGCTAATCTTTTGCAAATTTTAGATTTGGTTGATGGATAAAAGGATTGGTTGGTTGGTAGATGAATTAGTTGACAAATGGATGGATGAGCAAATGGATTTGGTTGTTAGATGGATTGAAGGATATATGGATGGATTGATAGAAATGGATGATTGTTTGGATGACAAAATTTAGGTCCAAAGAATAAATGGTTGACCAAAAGATTGATGGGAACTCACAAGTCCAAATTCAAGGTGATGGGGATGGAAATGAAAGGTGATTATGATTGAAAAAGGCAATATTGGATGGTAGGACGACAATATGGACTAGTTGGGCTGGAAAATAGTTCTATTCCAGGTCATTGTTTGAGCCTACAGTCAGATCTACAAGCTAGAAATTTAGATTTTGAAAGCTAGGATTGAGTTCTTGCAAGGGCGTTGAGTTGCAGTCATAGGCACACTGAAAAACAACACAAGCACGATGACTGACAGTACAGGTGCGACGACTAAGATCAAAGGAGTGGAACTATAGTCATAGACATAGTTCTATTCTATTTTGGTGTTTTGAGACAAGTTTTTGGAATTTGGTAAGAGATTTACAAACACAAAAACACAATGGCTAACTTGTGACTTATCAAGGTGATTGGTGTGAATTGCTTTGTGGCTGAAAATGACTTATACTGGATGTACACATAAAACACGCCAAACACATGAACAAGCCTACAACTATTCAAGCGGGTGTGTCAAATCTTGTGGACCCATCAGGTGCGACTTCTGTCTCCACTAATTAGATAATGGTGACATCCATCCCCTTGATACCATCTGTCATGCAATTGGATAGCTGAGGAATGTATGGTCATGGACCACCATACACCCCTTACCTTGGAGGATAAACCTTGACCAAAGTGAGCTCTATCTCAACACATGGAGGTACATGTGAACACTTCTCCTGCTATTGCAGCAATGCACCACAAGATAAGACAACTGAAAGGTCTTAACTAGGATATACAAGCTTCTAGGAGAGTCCTCGATATACACAAGGTACAATGAGGCCCAAGTCTATGAACAAGATTCCAAGAAACATGCCACAAATGTCACCAACACAAGTCTCAGCAGACTAAGGGTCTCGAGGATCAATTTGGACAAGTTGTGTTCACTTTTGAGGTATAACTTTCGCTCTACCCCTTTGATATACCCCACCAAGACATGTGGTTGAGGTCATCCCCTTTAGATTGGGTGTGTCTTTAAAAGCAGGCCTCCTAGGGGAAAGATTATAATTGATGTTTTTGATCTCCAAGATCGCATGAAGCACGATAAGAGAGCATACACACAAACAAGCAAATCTTGGGATAACAAAGAGAAGAAATGTGAGGTTTTTGATCTCCAAGGTCACACGAAGTGCAAGGAGAGAGCATACACCTACACACAACTTCAAGGACATGGAAAACAATTGTTCATTAATCCGCTAATCTACTTTAGTGCCTAATTTAGTGGAAAATCAAAGTCTTCTACCAAACGAAGATGTAAGAAATAGATTAGTAGTTTCGGATTTGATCTTTGACAAATGTGAACATGTTGCACACATATGTTAGTTCTAAGACAACCCCAAAATGTTAGCTGAAAAATGATAATCAGTCAAAAGCGTGGAAATACAACCAAAAGTGTGAAATCAGAGATAAATTAAATCAGAAAATTGGACCATTATACCTGATTTACCTATCTAACAAAAGCATGCCAACAAGGATCAAAGGCATAGTGAAAGATAGCATAGGCACGATTGAAACTAATAGGGGTGCGTGACTATAAAAAATGAGGTGCAGACCTGCTCAGCAAAGGTGCAGCGATCTGCAACGTGGGCTTGAGAATGTAGAGAGTAGGCGCTGAAGTATGACTGTGATATCAAACCTACCAAAAATAGAAAATTAGATTTGACAGAAAATAGAAACAGATGGCAGAGATAGATCCATAGATCCCCAGTTGTCAGATGATGATAAACCAAATTATGTCAAGGTCAAGCTCACAAAACCAACATAACGTAGGTATGAAAATGGCTATAATGAAAGTAAATGATAATAATATATTATGCATTGTAGACTGCTCACAAAACCAACATAACGTAGGTATGAAAATGGCTATAATGAAGGCAAATGATAATGATAATGATATGGAGTTAGATAGCATATACTTGCATATGAAAGATGTGTTGTGATAATGATGTGAGAGGCTCAATTTATAGACGTTGGGTATGATGAATGGATGGCTAGGACTAAAAAATTATTTATCAATGGATGAGAATAGATGAGAGGATTATAAGTCATGGACAAGGATCTTCTAGAGCATTCTTTTATGTAAATGGTGGAGATTAAAAGATGTGATATGATAATGGATGGTGGAGATGAAAAGTGAATTTAATTTTGGATCAATCATTTATTAATTGTGACCAATTATTTAATAATTGTGGTAAGTGGTTGAGGATGAGGATGTGTGAGGGTAAATTAATTAAATAATAAAATTATTTAATTAATTTATGGACAGAAAGTTGTTAGAAATGATAAATTAATTAAATAAATAGAATTTATTAATTAATTTAAAAGGAAATGGGAAATTAAATAAATAAATAAAATCAATTAATTTAATATGACAAAAATAGATTAATGAAAAGATAAATTAATTAAATAATAAAATTATTTAATTAATTTAGAAGACATGTTAGGATGAAAGGCGATGTCGAAAATGAGATGAATACATGGTCATTTTAGGTGTCTACAATATTCTAGTTATATTATAATAGGTACTAAAACCAGTACAAGCACAACAACCCAACGAAACTTGTCCAACAGGGATTTGAACCTTAGTGGCTGCCACAACATCCTTGTGACTTGACCACCAAACCATGCCCTTATCTCAAGAGATTCAAAATGGTTCAATGGTCAAGTCAACTAACATGTACAAACTATTTATTAATCTGCTATGTTGAAATCTATTGACAGTGTGTCAAGACATTATTACATAAATACATTGTTCGTAGGATTCTGCAATGAGTGGTAGAAGACACGTTTGCTAGACAAAGTGTCTCAAGGAAATGTTGTCTCTTAAAAAGGTAAAATGTGTGGATTGTTTCCTCATATAAATGTCACCACATGAAATGTAGTAATTGCAGGGTATATACAAAAGTGGATTTGTTAAAAAGGTTTTAGAATCTATCAAGTAAATACAATTTGTAGGGATAAAGCGGAAATTTCTCAACCTTTGCTTGAATCCTCCCTGCCTACGTCAAAATGGGAGTTTTGGAATGAGTATGGACATCCATCAAGGCATAATGGTGGGGAATTTTTGTCAGATATTATAGCTAGTAAGGCTCTGGCAGGCATGTAGATAGATCACCTCAATAGATATCATCTTATGGCACACAATATTTAATAAACAAAAGCTTTTAGAACTTGGTAAAATCAAATTCAACTACCTAAGCCAGCGTCCTCTCTGTCATGTCTATGGAAACTTTTGGAACAGGGTAAGGACATATAAGGGATAGATGAATTTTGTTAGGCTTTGTAGTTGCAAATTCTCTCTGTGAATAGGTACACAAGATGTGGAAGCATAAACAAGGCATGTGAACTATTTGATAGAATGAACCAAATATATGCTGCCTCACAGAATGTAAAGATTGCAGAATATCCATCAAATGGATCATTGAAAGGCATAATGCAACATAAATCAAGAGTTGTAAAAAAATAGATCTAACACCATTTTCTAGCCTACTTTCTGCCCACACCAAAATGGGGCTTTTGGAATAGCATAAATGTAAGAAAGAGATTTTTTTTTTGAAATGTTGGAAAGAGAAGTATCTATCATTATGGCACATAGAGTCCAAATTCAACCATAACTTGGAGAATGAAATGTACTCCTTAAACAATTGTGCTAATCACTGAGATAAGATCCAAGATCTATGGACACCAAGAAGCACCAATTAAAGAGACAAAAGTTTATAGGACAAGCCAGAGTTGAAGATGAAAAGGATGTGTACAGTAAATTATAATTATTTATTTAGTGTAGGAGTTTGAGATGGAGATGTCCTGTTACTTAATAACTATTTTTGTTGGATAAGGAAGAATAATAACTGCAGAAGAGTATGTTGTTGCATGTGTGAAAGAAAAGGTGGATGTATCCTCTGGGTGCCTGTAGATTATATGAATATAGGCTTGGTAGTTTTTATAGGGACATAGTTTTATTTTGTTTTAGATCCTAAGAATGTTGTGTGCCTTATGTTGTTCTCTAAAATGTCTATACAGAAGTGGCAGATGTGCAGAAGTTCAAATGGTAAGTAGGTTGATGAAAGATTTAAAAAGATTGAAGGCCACAAAATGGTACACGCTTTTTGTGTCGCATATAAATTACATCCATATTCACAGGAGATTTATGCAAAATTAAAGAATTTGACTTGGGAAAAGAAGACAACAGAGTATTTTTGAGATATACTTAATACTGTTGAGTTCGTAGAGCAACAAACTGAAAAACAATATTAAAGATTCACATTATAAATAAAAATAAATTAAAATTTTATTGTGTTCAATCTTAAAGCCTTATTTTTCCCGGCATAACTTCCCACCATTTATTATATGTAAACCTTATTTTCCTAACAACCCCCTTTTAAGGTTTACATTACAAAGAGTAAAAACAAAAGAAATAATATATCAACATCAATCTAAACTCCTCCTGTCTAAATAAATGTCTAATTAACCAACTCTGCATCAACCTAAACTCTTCTGTCTAGGCAAATGTCCAACTCTGCACCAGCCTAAACTCCTCTGTCTAGGCAAATGTCCAACTCTGCATCAACATCAACCCAAATTCCTCATGTCTGGGCAAATGTTCAGATTATCAAACGTTTACCTATGAATCCACTCCATTATGCACAAGAAAATCATCAACCAACACTCAACTATCCATAGCTAGTTTGTGGATTCAACTATCCACAAACCACCAACAACTCCCCTAATTTGTGGATTCAACTATCCACAAACCAACAAATCACTGCATGCCCCCTCTTGCTCCTGAAGGGACTAGCGATGAGATAGATGCTTCTCATGCAAGGCATTATCTCTGAGCGAGAAGTTAGCCCAAGATGATGAAGATCCTCCTACCTCTGACACCTCCATCCTCCGATGAGATATTGCTACACTTTATGTATTTAATGTCACATTAGAAACTCCGATAGCACAAACATGCAAGTCTCTAAAATCTTTGTCAAAAGTAGCACGGATGGCTTTGAGAAAATAAACAGTTTGTGACATAATGAACTCAAATATTATCAGGTTTGAAGGTGTTGTTTTCCACTGAAATTTTACAATATGATAAAAAATATCCTAACCTTATCACTCCAATAGTTTTGTAGAATGCATATAAGAATTTCTACAAGCTTCATACCATAGACATCTCTACAAAGCAACCAAACTTTCTGCCAAATCCCTTATTCTTCCAATTAAAATAGTTTTAAAAACTCATAATTTTTTGAACTCCATAATTAATACCATAAATTTTAATAACAATGGGAATTAACACTGCAACTCTCTAGAGAATAACTACAATTCCAACGCTCTCTTCTAAAAGATTATTTAATGTTGATTGAATGCCAAGGATGCAAATAGTAGATATCAGCAATTTCATTGTTCTACAAACTTACAATCTCCAACTCAGGCGGCCAAACATTGCACAATATGATCACTCAAGCCTTCACTTGTAAAGGGTGGTTATCATTCAGAGATTTCGGCCCACAAATATGTTTCCTATGCAATGGTTTGTGCAATTGAATTGTTCAGATTATTCAGATTTACACCTGCAGCCTTGAATACATTTGGCACACGTTGGGTGGCTCTATGATGTGCAAGCTAGATTGGAGGAAGGTGTGACCAAATCGATGTGACATACCATTTTAAATAGTGAGGCATTCCATGGATATGATGCCTGGAACCAAGAGGGCGTGGTATTTGGCTTTGCAAATCCTAGCAAATTAAGGAAGGTGTGGATTTGTGTATTCTGTTGATGCATAAAATTAAGCCAAAAAACATGCCAACACAAATGCAAACACTGGTGATGAGGTATGAAACTGAGTACAACCCTTCAAATTTCTATTCACAAACTCACAATTTTTTTATGCAATGCAAACCTTAACAACCTTCAAAACTGGATGCAACCATGCTTGAAATGACTCTCTCACACACCTCCTCATTAATAAACATAAGATGCAACATTCAACACAGAGGCACAGGGTCTCTATCTTGCTCTGTTGAGTTTGTAGAGCAACAAACTGAAAAATACTATTAAAGATTCACATTGTAAATAAAAATAAATTGAAATTTTATTGTGTTCAACCGTGGAATAACTTCCCACCCAACTAACTACTTAATAATTAGATTATTATATGTAAACCTTATTTCCTAACAAATACTATGAAAGATGTGATATCTAAAAGGTGTAACTAAGTTCAAACACACTCTACTTAAACATCATCCACTTCAATGATCAACCAGTCAATAGTAATTTTACACTTCATCCACAATAAAAACTGGTAAATATTTGTCCTCCTTTTATTGGTCAAAATTAACTTTTGACTTTTGAAGTGGATGATATTTAAGAATAGCCGTTCAAACAATATATTGGTGTAAGCACAATTCATAATCTTAATACCAAAAAAGAAAGCATTACCAATTAAAACTACATAACAATCTAACCCTTACCTTCTACCTCCTCCCTTATTTATAACTTATAATTTTTTCTATTTTCTAAAAAATCTTATTATTAAAATGCATTCAAAAAAGGAGTTATCTCTATCAATTAAGCTTAGTAATTGGTTGAGAATAATTAATTTTTAAATAAATTAAAATTATTTTCTCCACATTGACTTAGGATAATAATTCAAACAAGAAAGATAACTTAGTAATTTCCTTCTACCTTATTTATAACTTTTTTTCTAATTTTTTCTATTTTCTAAAAATCTTATTATTAAAATGCATTTAAAAATGAGTTATCTCCTCAATTAAGCTTAGTAATTGGTTAAAAATAATTAATTTTTAAATAAATAAAAATTGTTTTCTCCACATTGACTTAGGATAACAATTCAATCAAGAAAGATAACATAGTAATTAAGTATTACAAAGGAGGAGTTATCTTTCTCCTTAACTCATTAATTGGTTGAAGAAAATATTGTTTAAAATAAAAGAAATTATTCCCATGCAAACACCTTGATTGACTCTAGCTGACAAGTAAATTAAGTAGATTAAATATTGTCCAACTATTTGGTTGATAATAATTAATTTTTAAATAAATAAAATTTGTTTTTTCCACATTGACTTAGGATAACAATTCAATCAAGAAAGATAACATAGTAATTAAGTATTACAAAGGAGGAGTTATCTTTCTCCTTAACTCATTAATTGGTTGAAGAAAATATTGTTTAAAATAAAAGAAATTATTCCCATGCAAACACATTTATTCACTGTAGCTAACAAGTAAATTAAGTAGATTAAATATTGTCAAACTATTATTTTTTTCATGCAACTTCTCATCTTAACTTGAGAGTAAATTTTAGTTAACTATTATGTAACTATTAAAACACAAAAATAATTCCTTAACTATTCATCTAACTATTATCTTAATTTATTTAAATTAATTATACTTTATACGTTTTATTTTAATTTTTAGTACCTCCCTTTCGCCAGTACTATTGCAATGAGTTCACACTTATCTAATTATTAATCTATTGATTGTAAACCAATCAAAAGACATGATTATTTTTCTTGTCAGGCAAATTTGATTTAAATTTGTACTTTCCTATGTCAACATGATAATTTTTTAACAAAAAATTATTGAAAAATGATTTATCTGTATTGTCATTGGCTAAAAAAAAATGACCTCTTCTCTGCGGATTGTCGGAGAGTGCAACAAAAACTATAAATGCGAAGAGAATTTTGGTTTGAGGGGAGGATGTGGCAAGTAAACAAATTATGAACACAAATTTTGTCTCCCACTAGTTAAGTCATGCCTAAATGGATCCCAATAATTATGCGAGGGAAGAATCATCAGTTTTTATGAATTTAATTTTTTGCTTCATTATAATATTAATATTAATAATACTATTAAAAATATAGGGTTCTACACATTTTATTTTATGAAATTAGATTATTTTTGGGATTTCAATTTTATTTACTCAAGAGTTAAAAATTTAGGATTTCAATTTTATTTAGTCAAAAGTTAAAAATCTACACAAAAATATTTCGCCATGTTATTACATTTTTTGTTTTCTTATTCAAACTTACAATATTTTAATGCATTTTAAATTATAAAAGTATTAGTATTATTACATTTTAAGGAAATATTTGTGTTATTTAATAGGCTTTGTAAAGTTTAATTTTATAGTTAAGGAAATATTTTAGTCCTATTTTATTTTTACCAAATTAGATTATTTTTGAGATTTCAATTTTATTTACCCAAGACTATTCAACACTCTTCAAAAATTAATTTTTCAATTATTGGAATGCAAAATTACAACTAAACAAATACTATAATAACAACACTACACGGAGGTACTGGCCACTACGTGCACTTGTTTTAATTTATTTTGTATGAATAAACTTTATTTATTATTATTAATATCATTATCTAATATTAATTATTTGTTTATTTATTTTATTCTCATTTTTATCATTACCAATATTTAATAATTAAATTAAGTTAACAAATACTTTCCCTTAGTTAACTATTATCATTCAAATAATTATTTTTCCTAGTTTAATGAATAAAATTTAATTCATGACATTATGGTTTGAAATAGAATTTATGTTTGAATAAATCATTTAAATGTACATTTCAATATCTAGGTAAAAGGGATCAAGTTACTATAAGTATGAAAAGAAATACATGCCTACATGACAATCCGATGATGAGCTATAGTTCTAATCATGTACATGTAAGCATGAAATATATAGACCTTTCAACAGCTTCTCTCTTAATGACACATTTTTTATTATTTTTCTCTTTGTTTGTGCCTCTCTAACCTTCAAGCTAACCTTCTAAGGTCCTTCATGTCTTCTTGTTGACCACCTAGCCCATGTTTGATAAACCTTCCTTATCACTTGTTAGTATTGATGATGTGACTGATCCACCTCCCAAGAGGGAAAAATCATTTTCCCTAGGGGCTTCTTCATCATTCTTTCTTCCATGACCATTTAATTGATCTTCCAAAGTCCTTCGTACCCTCAATTTACTTGTCCAAACCTTTCTGTCTGGGTTGTCCCTGTTGACTTTATGGTCTCCTTGGATGACCCTACAACTGAAGTGTGGTCCCCAGGGGTGACTTGCCCTGCTAAAAGGAGTGATTCATTTTCCTTATGTGTTCTTCCTTGTTTTAGACCTCTAAAACCATTTTTAGCCTTCCAAGACTACTTTTTCACTTTCAAGCCACCATGCTTGGGTCCCCTATTGTCTTCAGGTCTCCCCTGCCCTACTAAAATTTCTTCCATTTTTAGCCCAATTTGGGTCCATCATGCACAACTAATTAGTCACTCCCCCTAACTATTTATAGAATCTCAATCAATCTATTCTTGACTTCCAAGCAATATATTCTTATCTTAGATTACAAATAAAAAATACACAAAAACACAAAAAATATAGTTTAGTTTGCATAAGAAAATTATATAGTTTACATTCATTTTCCTTTCCTAGATAATTAAATCATTTTGAAATTCAAGAAAAATAACTAAAAATTGTTTTGCATTCATCACAAAATAAAAAAACATTAAAAAACAAAAAAAAAAACCAAAATATTAAGTCAAACCCTTGATTCTATCACAACGTCAACATCTTCAACACATTCAACATAATCAACACAAAAAACATTCCCCCCTCTTGTCTAGCATTCAATGTGCCGAGACATTAGGGAAGATTAGCATTCAATGTGCCAAGACATTAGGGAAGATTGGATAAAATCTATCCTAGATGAGATTAGGGAAAACTTCCCTTAGGCAACTCAAATCCAACAAAACACATAATAGATAAGAGAAGTTGAAGAATACCAACATAGAATCATTGATCTTTAAGAACTCATACAAAAACACATTCAATACAAACATACAAGGTTAGATCGCCTCCACATCTTGAGCGAGACTCAGGACAAGTGATTTGATTATCACAACAACAACAACAACAATTAAATGCTTCCATCAAAACATTCATCAAACATACATAAACACACATCACAAGAATAACCCAACCACCATCCATGACATTTTGCTCTCTCGCAAATAGAACAACCCCCCTAGTTATACCTCTACTCAATTGGCTCTTTCCACAAGAGTGGGAGTGACTAGGAGATTGCCCATAACAAGGATATGGTTCATGTGTTGCGTTGGAGTCTAACTCACTTGGTGTAAAGACCCATCTAGATAAAATAATTAAAAAAATGATAAAATGAACCAACTTGTCCATTCAAAACTAATCAAATTTAATATTTAAATGCATATATGTTTTGCATTGATACAATAAGCTCATAAGCTTTCATATACAATAGGAAATAATTCCTTTACATCAAGACCATAAGGTCATTTTAAACTTTCAACAAAGAATATACAATATTTATTCCTGCCAAGAAAACTTCCTCACAAGAGTGAGAGCAACATCTAAGCATTTTTCCCCCAACCACGAAGCTTACACTTCCCCAATTTTCTTCAACTGAAGAAATCCCGACCTTACATGAAGGGCCTAGCAAAATGAAATCGACAAGTGTGATGAAATTTGGTGTAGCATGATATATCTAACATGATCTCAATGTACAAGTTATATCACATGATATGATAGAGTTAAAAAGAAATCAAATAGTAATAAATACTAATGATATACAAGCTTTGGCCAATGCATGTTTTTAAGCCATGTTTGGGAGATAGGTTACGAACATTGGGCACCAGTACAATTCTATCCCAAATTTTATTTAATGGTCACCACCTTGTAGGCACAGGGATGTTACTCCCCATCTTTCAATAGGAAGTCCCCTCCGACATCAATCCTCAGGGCCAACAAACCCTGGTGGTGATGAACTCCCATCCAAACAGGTTGTAGGAGAAATCACAACCCACATCTCCACTTCTGTTGGCTTCACCTGAGAGGATAACAGTCCTTCCTTTCTGCTAGAGGAAGAGAGAAACAAGTGCTACTTCTTTGCCTCTTTGCCCTGTCAAGCAACTCTTAGTAACATTGATCCACTAGAATTTTGCAAATTAACACTTTTGTCGATAAAAAAAAAGGTTTAGAAAATATGAAGGCATTTTGTTATCAAATCTCACTACATTTATTCTTTTACGTTACAAGGAAAATACAAAAATTATTTTCATATCTATGATATTAATGAAAAGCTAGGTTCTTATTTCCTTCTAACCATAAACATGTTCTTTCACATAAGATAACGCAAAACCATTATACAGACTCAATCAAATAAAAGTATTTATAGAAGACTAAAATGATTTAAATCCTTTTGATAATGAGTTGCAGACCTATGCTAAACTCCAATCTGATATATTGATTGCTAAGGAGAAGATTCCAATATCTCTATACTAACATGCAATACTCATACACATAAATAGTGGCAATAAAATTCTTTTCCAAAAAGACTCAGACCACTCTATGGCAACCCACAAGTATTTTAATGAAGCACCAAGTTTATAATTTAATTTCGATATATGCAAGAGCATTCAATCATAATCTGTTGAGTCGATGTCTTCCACAAGGGTACAAGGTAGAAAAGATCGATATATACTTTCATTAACAAAGATGAAGCGAAACAAGTGCTATATTGGTAGCTCATCCAACTACATTATACATTTTTTGCTATAACTAATTGGTATTGAGCCTAATGAGAAGGAACAAGCTAAACGTGACCACTCAAAAAGATCATAGGGTTTTGAATGATGAATCTTTCTATAATGGTGAGAGATGAGAACCATATCCTTCAGATAAGTTATACGCCTAAGTAAAAATATTATTGGTGATGATAAATGAAGTAATTTAAAAATATTGTCTACACTAAGAGTTATGAAAAAGAGTTTGCATTTCCACCATTTAAGATAGGGACGAATTTCTTGTGGAGATTATTGGAGATGCTAAATGGAGTAATCTGAAAATATAGGCTGCGTTGTGCAAGTGTGGTTATAACTCAATAGGTAAGTTGAAACATTTTTAGAGACTTTCTACAATTTGGAAAAGAAATACAAAAGTTGAAGTTGCATGTATAGAAAGTTACTATGGAGATCATTATGAAAACATAGAAAGAAGCACAAGCTGGTGTAACAACATCTGAACTAATAAATAGAAAATATCTTAGGTGATATTTATTCAATCAAGAATAGAAGCACAGGAAGGCACAATAGCGGCCTCTATAAATGAAAGATCACCTTAATAAAATGTTTACATGGATTTCAATGCAAATGTGACTTAGGGGAAAAGACTCAATAGGTGAGATAGTTCCAATCGTTGAGATAGTAGCTGTGACTTTAAGGCCCAATATTTTTTGAAGTTTAGTACTAGTAGTTGTGACTTTAAGGTTGTTAGTGTTACTATAAGTACTAATAATTGAATGAAATGTGCAATTTAGATTTAAAAAGCAACCAATCATGTGATGCCAAATCAGCGCACCATCAAAGGAGGTCTTAATGCACACCTATTGGTCCACCTTTTGGGGGGGGGAACTATTTGACACCTCAACAAAAAGCATGCTGATGTGGCATCATATTTGATGATGTGGCCTTGAAACCTTAGTTATAAGTAGGGGCATTGCCAAGTAAGCTACTGTAAAATTTTTGGAGTGATTCGAAATTGCCACGTATGATTTTGAGAGGCGTGAAGTTAGGGTGCACAACTACTAGGTCCTATCCCCTACTAATAAGGTTCTGAAGCTTTAAAGAAAAAAATAGAGATACGTAAAATGCCAATATCCATGGCCTTTGGCAACAAGGTGATATGATTTGAAGAATGATGAAGTCTCAAGAAGATCTTAAAAGATTTGATGATGATATGATTCTAGTAAAACAAGAAACACAATCAAATATTGAAGGGTTTTATTTCCTCAGAAGGATTTTTTCAAAGATTCTTTCTCTAACAAAGATCACCCATCAAATTAGAAGAAAAAGATACAGAAGTTGGTTGCATCAGAACACATGTGCTTTGAATAGGGAAGAAGAATCCAATTAACTTACAAGTTTTATATCAGAAATAAGCATCTATATAGGAAAGATATTAGAATATCTTGCAAATTTCACTCAAAGAGAAAGCACAAATAATCCATATTATAATCGAATGTGTTGATTTTTCCCCTAACTGGATACTTTCTCCCAGATTTCCCTACAAGGTAGCCATCACTGATCAACAGGATCTCTGGACCAGGGGCCAACAGTGTAGGAGATAGACTCTATTTTTATCTCCTCTTCTTCTTCAGGCTCTACAAAACCTATGGGGGTATTCCCTATTCAACACCCATGAGTATATGTTTGTGGGTTGGCTTGGGATGTTGACACAAAGCAGATAAATCCTCCTGTGTGAAGACCAAAACTGTGAGATAAGTGCAAAGGGGCTAGCTTTGGGCTTATGTTCAGTTGTAGACAGAGGATTTGGGTCCTAAAACTATTTCTAAGGTCCTAATGGTTGTTTTGGAAGTTTGAGTTTGATTTATATGTGTTTGGATGCAAAACTAGGACCTGGTGTGTAATATCAATGCAGAGCTAGATTGGTGCCTATCCAAGGCTTGGAGTCAGTAGACATACACCTGTGAATGATCAACATGAACACACTAAAACTGGATTTCAAGGGGATGTGTGTGATATCTGCCTTACAGATACCTCCCAATACAGAGTGTTAAGTTATCTCTACTTATGGCATCCCTATTGCAATATATCTTTCCCAACACTTAATCTAAAAACACTTTAATCTACCCCTTGAGCAGAAGTTGAAAGATCAAGCATTCAATACAGGAATTCTATATTCTAGAATACCAGACACCCCTTAGATATCTAGATTCAGAAGAAGGACACATGCAATACTGGAGACAGAATAACAGAACACATGCAAATACAACATTACTCATATAAAACCAATCATGAAATCAGTAAATTCATGCATGAGACATACAACAAGAGATACATAAACTCACAAGGTCACCTGCACAAGGCAATCAGAACCAGTTGTATCTTATTACAGAGCCAGATATGTCCAGTTTTCAACAACAACAAATGAGCAACACAACCTGCTATATATAGCAGGAAGGTCCTCAGCATTAATTACATGGCAAAGGTCAAAATTCACCAGATACAGCTCATTGAGAAAATGGCGCTCAAACATTCAATGCAGCAGATAGGGGAGAGGAGACAGGGAGTGATCTCGAGCCTTGCGTCGCTGCCTGGGGATTCACATCTTCAGTTGGGTACTAAATCCATCCACGCCATCACCCATACCCTGTAACATCTGCCATTAATGTCCACCTACTCACGGTCTTGGGAAAAATAATTAACTGTGCGCTCCTAAAACTTTCCTGCTAAGATATATCATCCTGATATTTCAAAATTATGTGGGAACTAATTATCCCATATGCACCCCGCGGCAACCCTTTAAATATTTTATATACTAGGTCGTGAGCATATATGATGTCGGTGATTTTGCTCCCGACGGCACCTAGCATAAACCTTCATCATCATCATCCTCCAGCATGATATCCTGTTGCTCGAAATATCACCCTGACATCAGCAGTCCACCTGCTGAGCTCGTCCTGATAATTCATATCACCCTGATATGAAAAATCACCCTGCAGAAAATATCACCCTGCGAGAAAGCATATCCGGACCTCATCACCTAATAAAAGATATCACCCTGATGTATGAATATCAGCCTAATGACCAACCCTGCCTTCATGTGAAAAATCACCTGCATGATAATCACCTTCATCGGCACAACCTAATGCGTCGGAGAAAGATCCTCCTGCCTTGTCGATACCAAATGTCTAGCCGATGAACATCCTGCATGTCCACAAAAATCCTGATGACGTCAGCATCATATCTACATACCGTGCACCTCCACATATCTGGATGACATCACCAGCATATTGGGAAAGGGTGATAGTCGGAAGATCACCGGATATTTAGAAATATCACCCCCCCACAAAATATCATGATGCACTGAACAATGCAAGAAGCCGACAGGCGGATATCTCCCTGATAACAAACCTCATTGTCACATCCGTAAATGTCCTGATGACATCATCATCACATTACAATGTTGGGTCAGATTGAAAACCTATAGTATGACCCCGTCGAATCTGGATGACGTCAGCAGCATATCATCTGAAGGATATCACCCTGATGTATGAATATCCTGATGACGTCATCGTCACATTTAGAGCAAGGGTGATATTCAGAAGATGACCCGATATTTGGAATATCACCCGATATTGAGAATATCATCCTGCAGAGAAAAAGATGAAGGCAAAGGTCGAACAGATATCACCCCCGCAAGAAGATGACATCAGCAACATCTTGATGTTGAACAAACATAAGGTGACAAAATAACATCGGGGTGATCTTAACAAAGATCACTCGATATTCAAATATGGTGACCCCGATGAAAAATGGGTCATACTTAGAAATTTCATAGCGCCAACATCAGGATGATCTTGATTAAGATCACCTGATGTTAAAATATCACCCTGCAGCAAAGGTCGGGTTGGCAAATGCATGATGACCCTCACAGGATATCCGGATATGATGAGAAATGACCCATGCAAGAAACATCAGGGGGATGTCCGGGAACATGATGATGATGATGACCCATTTGCTTCAGAATATCTTGATGATGCTGCAAAACACTGATAGGGTCCAAGACTTAGAAACTTCATGAAAACCTGGGAAGGTGCCTGCAAGCTAATAACTTGGAACCTAATAAATGATGCAGGCACCAACAGTGGCTCTGATTGGGGACATGTAGGCACAAGGCTGCAACGAGAACCAGACCTCCAGGCAGACCAGACAAAACACAAAAAAGCACCAACTGTACAAGATATTTACAATAGACATATACTTTTACAAATGTGCATAGAGGCAAATCACTTATGCAAAATAAAATTTGAGGAATTGACCGTGCACAAGCAATTCCAGCATCTCACCATCTAGGGCCTGGAGGATATAAGAATCCTCCCCATGAGTATTGCAAACCTGATATGGGCCCATCCATAAGGGTCCAAACTTACCATGTTTGCCCTTATCCTAACTTCTTGCATTCTAGATGAGCACCCAATCATTTATCTGGAACTTCCTTTCTGCAGCTCTCCTGTCAAACAGATACTTCACATTTTGTTGTTTCTTGAGATTGATTTGGTGGGCCTCCCTTCTGCTTTCATCCAGTGCAACCAGCTGGTTTATTCTTTCTATCATGGAGTCTTCAATCTCCTCATCATTCTCTTGGATAAATTTGTAAACTGGCAGGAGATTGTTTATAGGCAGCCTGGCTGATGCACCATACACCAGTTCAAAAGGTGACCTTCCAATAGCCTTTTTTACTGTCACCCTGTCACCCCATAATGCCAACTTTAACTTTGAATCCCAAGCTCTCTTGTTCTTATCCACTATCCTCTTGATGATTTTCATGAGGCTTTTATTGCTTGACTCTGCCTGACCATTTCCTTGCGGGTGGTATGGTGATGCATATGATAAATTTATCCCATACTTGTTGCAAAAATCAACAAATTCACCAGATCTGAAGCACATAGCATTATCTGTGACTATCTTGAATGGTACTCCAAACCTGATGATGATATTCTCTAGGATAAAATCCATCACCACCTTACTTGTAGCTCTTTTAGTTGGAATAGCCTCAATCCATTTGGTAAAGTAGTCAGTAGCCACCAAAATCCAACTATGTCCCCCACTTGACTTTTCTGCAATCTCCCCCTATAAAATCAATTCTGCATTGCTGAAATGGAGCATCCATAGTTACAGTTCTAAGGGGCAATGCACCTTCATATCTTAACTTTCCTGAGAACCTTTGGCAAGGATCACATTTCCTTACTAGCCTTTGTGCATCTGAAAAGAGAGTGGGCCACCAATATCCTGCCTTGAGGATCTTATGAGCTGTTGTTTGGGCACATAATGTCCACCACACAATCCTTTATGCATGTCATTCAAAATATTCTTAGCTTCATCTTCATCCACACATCTTAGCAGCACACCATCAGGGTTCTTCCAGTATAGCTCACCTTGAACAATAACATACCTGATTGCATGTAGTTTTAAGGTCCTCTTTTGACTGTCACTGAAATGGGAAGGACAATTCAAATTTTGCAAGTAATATATGATGTCCTTATACCATTCAGATTTTGATACATTGACATTCTCATTTTGGACTGCATTGACTTGGCATGCTTCCAAGTTTGACTGTGCCATCATCTTGGCTAACCCTTGTCCCCTTACCAACTTGGTAATTTGTATCTCTATGTTGAACTCTTGCAGTTTATTTATCCATCTGCACCTCCTTCCTGCTGCCTCCTGCTGAGTGAAAATATCCTTGACTGCTGCATGAGGCACATAGGCAACTATCTGGGATCCTACCAGATATGGCCTGAAACTCTTGACTGCTCTGACTAGTGCATATGCCTGTTTCTCCATGATATCATATTTTAATTCAGAAGCCTGCAAGGACATACTAAAAAAAGCAATGGGCTGCTCAAAACCATCATCATTTTTCTGTAGTAAACATGCAGCAACAGTATGGAAAGAAGCAAATGAAAACAATTGAAATGGCTTAGAAAAATCAAGAGATTTCAGCACAGGAGCCATCTTGATTGCTTCCTTGATGTCCTGGAAAGATCTGCTTGCTTCACCTTCCCAATTGACAGTCTCACCCTTCTTCAGCATTTTAGAAATGTTCCTTGTGGTTTCTACAAAGTTGGGAACAAATCTTCTAACAAAATTGATCTGTCCAAAGAAAGACTGAACTCCTTTCACTATTTTTGGCATCTGGATTCTGTCAATTGCAGCTACTCTTTCAGGATCAATCCTAACTCCATCTTTGGAAACAATGTGCCCCAGGAGCTTCCCTTCTACTACCCCAAAAGCACATTTCTTTGGATTTAGAGAAATGCCATACTCTAGTGCTCTAATGAAAATCTTCTCTAAGTGCATACAATGCTGCTCTTCCTTCTTTGAATAGGCAGTCAGATCATCTTGATAAACAGCCAGGGTTGAGTCAACCAACCCTGCAAAAGCAACGTCCATAGCTCTTTGAAAAGTAGCACCTGCATTTGTTAGTCCAAATGGCATTCTTACATATACATAAGTTCCCCATGGAGTGGTGAAGGCAGTCTTGTATTGTTCTGATTCCTTTACCTTCACCTGATTGTAACCTGAGAATCCATCCATCATGCATAGGAGTTCACAACCAGTCACTTTTTGCAACATAGCTTCCATATTAGGCAATGGGTAATTATCCTTTAAGGAGGATATATTTAAATTTCTAAAGTCAACACAAAGCCTATTATCACCATTCTTTTTTCTAATTGGGACAAGGTTAGACACCTAGGTTGAATGTCTAATTGGCACAATTATTCCAGCCTCCCTGAGCTTCTTGAGTTCTTCTTGCATTTTTGGAGCTAAGGTAGGATTAATAGGCCTTTGCTTCTGTCTAAATGGCTTAGCTCCAGGCTTCAAAGGGATCTCATGCTGGAATAGGTCTTCTCTGTAAGCTTTGAGGTCTTCATATGACCAGGCAAAAACATGCTTATATTTTTTTAGTAATGCAATCAGCATGCTCCTAATGTGTGGTTTGAGCTGTTTGCCAATGTAGACCCTTTTGGGGGCCTGAGATGTCCCCAAATTTATCTCCTCTAAGTCATCTTTATTTGTTGGAGATGTCTTTGTGACCAATTAGTCTCTATCGTCAAAAGCTCTTTCCAAAGCTACTAACCCTCTAGGGATTTTGTTAGTCTTCAACTGAATTACTTCTTTCCCCATAAGAGTTTCTTTTCCATCTATAGTTTCTACAAAATTTTGAAAATCAATTTCTTGGTTCTCATATTCATCTATGCGGTGCAAAAATCTTAATAAGTCCTTGTCATCATCAAACACTTGCCAATGGCATATGTTCTCTGGTACTACAGGTCTGATTTTAACTTCAACATTTGTAACACCTGATAGAGTGATATCATCTGGCCTTATTGCTACATTGGCCAAGAAATCAGCCATGACATTTTTTTATCTCTCTACCCAGCGTATTGAAAATGCATCGAATAATTCAATTGTATCTCAGACAACATGCTTGTATTGTTTTAATCTTTTGTTCTTTGAGGCATACCTATCTCTAACTTGGGACACAATTAACTCAGAATCCCCAAATACTCTCAGCATCTTAATTCCATGTTTGAGAGCCAGATTTAAACCTAAGAGTAAGGCTTCATACTCTGCAATGTTGTTTGTACAAGCAAATCTTAGCAAGAAGGAGAAATTTAAGAGCTTACCAGTTGGAGACAGGAATACAACTCCAGCTCCAGAGCCTTCCTTTGCACAAGCTCCATCAAAATACATGGTCCATAGACTCTGCTGGTCCAGCTCTTGAATGCAAATATTTTTTTTCTTTATCCTCTTTATCATCTGAGACAACCCTAAAATTCTCACAGTCAGTGTCTACAAAACATATATGTTCCTCTGATTCTTAATTTTCCACTGTCTCTAGTGACCTTTCCTCTCTAATCAACTTGACATCTCTTCCATTCATTGGAATCATAGCATATGACAGGTCCAACTGCATACTTCCCCCAATAAGTGTTGCCCATCTTCTTGACAACAGCATACCATACTGTGGCTTGATGTCAACCACTGTTATATTCATTTTGTAGGTCCTCTCTGGATATGTTGCCAATCTGAAATCTACATCCTTTATGATTCCAATGACAGGTACCTCTCTGGCATCCATAACATAACATTTTTCACATGCCTTGTCTATTTTCAATCCAGCTTGCTACATGATGGCTAAAGGCATGATATTTGTGGATGCTCCAGAATCAAGCATACAATTTCTAATTACTTTTCCATTTATAACCAGGGATACATAAAATGGCTCCACTTGTGAAGGGCACTTTGTCATGATCACCCCTAAATTCACCTCAGGGACTTCATCTTCTTCATTACATATAGCATGCTTCTTACCTTGAAACTCATCATTTTGCTTAGCTTGACAAGGTACTCCTAAAATTAGGGATATTGTCTTATTGTTGATTTCTTCAACCTTCATAAGTTCCATCAATGGGACAGAAACCTTTACCTGAGAGAGGACTTGAGTTATATCAAAGGGAGCATAATTTTGTACCACAATTGTAGCTTGTGTTGTGGCTTTGTTTTTATCTTGAGATGAGCCAGCTTTAATCTTCACAGCTCCCTGATCATCATTCTTGTTTTGGGAACTTTTGCTTTGATCCTCAACTTGGGGAATTCTATTTTCTGGTCCTTGAGATTCATGACCTATTTTTTGCTTAAAATTTTGCTTATTGTTGTTCCATTGTTTCTTATATGTTTCAGCCCCTCTATGATCACGCATTGGCTGACTTGCAGAAATGCCTTCTGGCTGATATGAGCTGCTTACCTGAGCTTTACCTCTGAGGTTATAGTTGCTCCTGACTTGGGCCACTGCTGTAGCTGTGAGAGCTCTAATCTCTTCATCAGAAGGTCTCCTTAGGTTACTCAAAAAATTATGTGAGCCCTGAGCATACACATAGTTATCTTCATTATCATCATCATAAAAAACTTGTTGACAGGCCTGAGTCCCATCATCTGTACTCTCATCAGTATCATGAGAAGGATGTTCCCTACTTATGGACAGCATATTAACATCATCATCCTGTACATAATGTGGCTCATTGCACTCATTACAGGACACAACATTATCATACAAAGATTGAGCAATCATGCATTGTGACTGTGAATGTGGCATTTGATAGATTATGCACCATGGAGTATCATCAGTAATATTTACAGCTTTCTTCAAAGGATCAAGAGTTTCCTTGGTGTGTGGAGTTCTCTGATTTGTGTTGTTATGTGGAAATACAGGTTTACCATTATGCCAATTGGTATTATATGGCATATCATGCAATGATGGCCTTTTTTCCTGCCTTTGGTAAACTTGCCTATCAGGACCTATCCCTTTTTCACTTCTAGCCAGTCTATAGCTTAGGTCCTTAACAACATTTGCCAGTTTATCAATTTTGTCTTCAGGGGTAGATGTATTACCTTAAATATTCTGAGGTTTGTTTGGATTCTGCAGAATTCTCACATCATCCCTCTTGTTTGTCTTGCTTGATGATTTCCTGTTATTCTCAATATTTATTGCTATCTTGAAAGCATCCCTGAGAGTAGCAGGACCTTTATCTCTTAACCCATATGCTGTTTTGGCATCAAAAGCATTAATATATAATATTATGCACATTGGTTCATTTGGCCTCATGTGATGTGGCAGTTTGTTCAACACTTTAGTAAATCTAGCATTAAAGTCTGCAACCTGCTCATTGGACCCTTTAGTGATACTAGTGAACTCATTTACAAAAAAGCTAGGGTCAGTTTTGTCACCATATTTCTCCTTAAACATCCTTTTGAAATCATCCCATGATGAAATACTCCGGTCAGGCAGATTCTTGTACCATTCTCGAGCTTCATCAACAAGGGATTGCATGAATGACTTCATAAAGACATCCTCATGCTCAACCTCAAAGTTGTCCATGACATTTTGAAAAGCTTTTAAATGATCCTCCCCAGACACAGTATTATTTCCTAAAAACTTTGGCACTTGAAGCCTCACATGCTTGTCAATGGGGTTAGGATAACCAGGAGTACCATCAAAAACTAGCTACCTAAATCTATCCAACTGCATGGATTGTCTATTAAATTGATTAGCATTAACATTTCTATTAGCGTTTGGATTTCTCACATTATTTAATGGTACTCTAACATTGTTTGCATCATGCCTAGTATTATTCTGTTGATACTGTACCTCATTTCTGCACTGATTTCTTTGCATATTTGCATTTTCAAGGGTAGGAACTACATCCTGTTGAGCAGTCCTCAAAACTTGTACTTTCTGTCTCATGTCATCTCTGATTTTCATTGCCTACAAATATTCTATTTCTGCTCTTAAACTCTTAATTTCATCAGCTAGTTGTTCTTCTCTGGGCATGGAGGTAGATGGTCTCATACCATTCTGATCATCATCTTCATCATCCCTTGGGGATTCTACTTCTTCAAATCTATCACTGGGATCCAAGAAAGGGCGTTCTTGGGACACTTCTGACCTTATTTTTAGACTAGCACCCTACTGTCTTTCATATGCACTTTGAATGTTAGCTTCTGCATTTGAAAAATAAGGCACATGCTACCCTGAAAGTCTAGGGTTATCCTGAATATCATCATTATTCCTGGGGGAACCCTCATGACTGGCTAAGACGGTTCCTTTTCTTCTATGCATCATCCTTATTTCTATTGGTAACTCTTCAAATAAAGGATTACATAGGGATCTTCTCCCCTACATACAAATTTTACTTTACCGGCTAGGAGATTGTTCGGAGTCGCCACCTATAACTAGGAATTATTTTACCAGGGATGAAAAGACAAATTCTTTACTACATGATCCCCAGTGGAGTCACCAATTTCTGTTGGTTTTTTCCCTGACTAGATACTTTCTCCCAGATTTCCCTACAAGGTAGCCATCAATGATCAATAGGATCTCTGGGCCAGAGGCCAACAGTGTAGGAGATAGACTCTATTTTTATCTCCTCTTCTTCTTCAGGCTCTGCAAAACCTAGGGGGTATTCCCTATTCAACACCCATGAGTATATGTTTGTGGGTTGGCTTGGGATGTTGACACAAAGCAGATAAATCCTCCTGTGTGAAGACCAAAACTGTGAGATAAGTGCAAAGGGGCTAGCTTTGGGCTTATGTTCAGTTGTAGACAGAGGATTTGGGTCCTAAAACTACTTCTAAGGTCCTAATGGTTGTTTTAGAAGTTTGAGTTTGATTTATATGTGTTTGGATGCAAAACTAGGACCTAGTGTGTAATCTCAATGCAGAGCTAGATTGGTGCCTATCCAGGGCTTGGAGTCAGTAGACATACACCTGTGAATGATTAGCATGAACACACTAAAACTGGATTTCAAGGGGATGTGTATGATATCTGCCTTACAAATACCTCCCAATACAGAGTGTTAAGTTATCTCTACTTATGGCATCCCTATTGCAGTATATCCTTCCCAACACTTAATCTGAAAACACTTTAATCTACCCCTTGAGCAGAAGTTGAAAGATCAAGCATTCAATACAGGAATTCTATATTTTAGAATACTAGACACCCCTTAGATATCTAGATTCAGAAGGACACATGCAATACTGGAGACAGAATAACAGAACACATGCAAATACAGCATTACTCATATAAAACCAATCATGAAATTAGTAAATTCATGCATGAGACATACAACAAGAGATACATAAACTCACAAGGTCACCTGCACAGAGCAATCAGAACCAGTTGTATCTTATTACAGAGCCAGCTATGTCCAGTTTTCAACAACAACAAATGAGCAACACAACCTGCTATATATAGCAGGAAGCTCCTCAACATTAATTACATGGCAAAGGTCAAAATTTGCCAGTATAGCTCATTGAGAAAATGGCGCTCAAACATTCAATGCAGCAGACAGGGGAGAGGAGACAGGGAGTGATCTCGAGCCTTGCGCCGCCGCCTGGGGATTCACATCTTCAGTCAGGTACTAAATCCATCCACGCCATCACACATACCCTGTAACATCCGCCATTAATGTCCACCTACTCGCGGCCTTGGGAAAAATAGTTAACTGTGCACTCCTAAAACTTTCCCGCCAAGATATATCATCCTGATATTTCAAAATTATGTGGGAACTAATTATCCCATATGCACCCCGCGGCAACCCTTTAAATATTTTATATACTAGGTTGTGAGCATATATGATGTCAGTGATTTTTCTCCAGACGGCACCTAGCATAAACCTTCATCATCATCATCCTCCAGCATGATATCCTGTTGCTCGAAATATCACCCTGACGTCAGTAGGCCACCTGCTGAGCTCATCTCGATAATTCATATCACCCTGATATGAAAAATCACCCCCACAGAAAATATCACCTGATAAAAGATATCACCCTAATGTATGAATATCAGCCTGATGACCAACCCATCCTTCATGTGAAAAATTGCCCACATGATAATTGCCTTCATCGGCACAACCTGATGCGTCGGAGAAAGATCCTCTTGCCTTGCCGATACCAAATGTCTGGCTGATGAACATCCTGCATGTCCACAAAAATCCTGATGACATCAGCATCATATCTGCATACCGCGCACCTCCACATATCCAAATGACGTCACCAACATATTGGGAAAAGGTGATAGTCGGAAGATCACCGGATATTTAGAAATATCACCCCCCCACAAAATATGATGCTGCATTGGACAATGCAAGAAGCCGACAGGCAGATATCTCCCTGATAACAAACCTCATCGTCACATCCACAAATGTCCTAATGACATCATCATCACATTACAATGTTAGGTCAGATTGAAAACTTGTAGTATGACCCTGTCGAATCTGGATGACTTAGCAGCATATCACCTGAAGGATATCACCCTGATGTATGAATATCCTGATGACGTCATCGTCACATTTAGAGCAAGGGTGATATTCAGAAGATGACCTGATATTTGGAATATCACCCGATATTGAGAATATCATCCTGCAGAGAAAAAGATGAAGGCAAAGGTCGAACGGATATCACCCCCACAGGAAGATGACATCAACAGCATCCTGATGTTGAACAAACATAAGGTGACAAAATAACATCAGGGTTATCTTAACAAAGATCACCCAATATTCAAATATGATGACCCCAATGAAAAGTGGGTCATACTTAGAAATTTCATAGCGCCAACATCAGGATGATCTTGATTAAGATCACCCGATGTTAAAATATCACCCTGCGGCAAAGATCGGGTTGGCAAATGCATGATGACCCCCACAGGATATCCGGATATGATGAGA
The DNA here is from genome assembly GCA_027924645.1 of Cunninghamia lanceolata. Lineage (NCBI taxonomy): Eukaryota > Viridiplantae > Streptophyta > Pinopsida > Cupressales > Cupressaceae > Cunninghamia > Cunninghamia lanceolata. Next base: position 5,713,587 of record BSBN01000635.1, on the reverse strand, counting down.
AATGACCCATGCAAGAAACATCAGGGGGATGTCTGGGAACATGATGATGATGATGATGACCCGTTTTCTTCAGAATATCCTGATGATGCTACAAAACACTGATAGGGTCCAAGACTTAGAAACTTCATGAAAACCTAGGAAGGTGCCTACAAGCTAATAACCTAGAACCTAATAAATGATGCAGGCACCAACAGAATGAATCATAGGTAGAATAATATTCAGGCAATACTAGCTTGAACAAAATAATCTTTTTCCCTTCTTGATGCACATACATCACAATGATTCAATCCAGAGAAATGAAAATACTAAAACATACCCGTTCATCCTTTCTCTCCTTTAAATTCTCTTTTCCCCTGTACTTTCTTTTTCCTTTCCCCCCTTCCTCTATTTTTCCTCCTCCTAGATATATACTTGCAACAACCCCCTTTATTCCCAACTTAGCAAAGATATATATATAATACAATATTTTGTCTTCTCTAACATTCATCATTTTCTAAATTTAACCCCTCCCACTTCTTGTAAAAATTGAAAGCAAAATAAATACAAGATTCCCTTCTTATCTTTTAAAAACTCCAATAAAAAAGATAATTATTCATTTCCAAGCTAAAATGAAAGTTAATATTTTAATTTGATTTTTTTTTGCAAACACTTAGGAAAACAACACATACATAAATAAACAAATATTAAAAGATATTAAACATTTCTAAGTGATTGTGTGTTCTTGAGGTTGTGTCCAGTTTGTCTGTGCACTCATGGAAACAACATTAAAACATTAGTCCATGTTAGTACCCATAAAATAAAATCAATATTATACTCATCATAATATCTTTCATTGTCCATAATAATGTTCAACTTAATAGTTTCAAACCAACACATCCAAAAATTTAAGTATTTAAAGTAAACTATTTAGTATAAATAAAAAGAGATGTGACACTGGCATTGTGTTTGAGTCAAATTCTAAGAAACACAATTACACAATATTTTAGATAGGTTTGTTTATCTAAATTAATCACCAACCATACATAAATCCAACTTAAAGTACTTAATGAAAAACAATTAAATCAATCATTAACATATACAACTCATGAACAAATTATATAATGTTTGTTTTAATTTCAAGACAATTTGAAACTCTCATTAACATATACAACTCATGAACAAATTATATAATGCTTGTTTCAATTTCAAGACAATTTGAAACTCTCATTAAACTCAACGCATTCCAATAAACATTAACTGCATAATAAGAATAAAACATTCAATCTCAAAACTAACTTTAAATAGGATTTTACTCCTTAGCAATACCCATACAATATCCAAACAATAAATCAACCTTATCCAAACAATAAATCAACCTTCTACATGAGGATCAATGATCACTCCCAACAGGGCTTAAATTTGATAGTTGTATAGCTGATTTTAGACATTTTAGTTGTAAAATACAATTGAAAATTTGAAAAGACCCTATCATATGAAAGGCAAGATTTTGGACAAATAGGATTATGATGATATATATATTTAGTTTTTATATAATTTACTTATACTAAAATATGTCATAGTATTTTAAAGGCACTATTGAATAGATAACTGCCATAAAAAAATTGCTTGACAGTGAAGGTTGACTGTCAAATTTAAGCCTTGACTCCCAAAGACTCAATTAAGCCTGACTCCCAAAGACTCAATAAACCAGTGGGAAGTCTACAAGCCATCACATGGTCCTTCCAAAACATTAGCATCAACATGCTCACAATTAGTAACAATCTTGACAAGATCACTTCCCCTTAACCCTTTAACACAAAAGTTCAAACTTTGACAACCCATACATAAGAGTTTAAGATGGAAATTGAAATTTTTGCACCCAATCTTCATTCTCGACCATCCATGCAAATAGAAACCAAACAGAACTTAATTTATCATAAGACCCCATCCTTAAGAGTCTTGCCTTTCCACCCAACCCCAAACATAAATTTAAAACAAAAGTCAAAAATACCATAACCTTTAATAAATAAACCTACAAAATTTACAACTCATACAGCACTACTCAATATAATAATAATAATAATAATAATACAACATTCAAATCCTTAAAACAATCCTAGAGAGATTGAGATCATGATACATCTCTTTTAAAATGACTGTGACCAAGCAAGCATGACCAAGAATATAAGATTGAACGTGCCCTTAAAGATTGTTGACACCACGAACATCCAAAGATAATAGAAAACAATGATTGCAGACCAAAATAGAAAATAGAGATTAGAAATATACACACAAATCTACACTTTTCTTTATTGATAGAAATGTTTATTTATGCAGATATAGTCGTAGAGTCATAGCAGAAGTCTCAAACCTCTACACTAATAGACTGCCCTATAATTACTCATAAACCTACACCTAACTGCTCATATACGTGAGTTGTCTATACACACTAACAGTTCACTGCACTGATAGTTCACTACATTAACAACTCACCATTACATTTATTCATGTTGGAGCATATATTTCAACACCCCCTCTTAACTCTACAACACTAAACTGAGAATAACATAAAAATAAAAGAAAATACATTCTTTAAAAAATAGTTCTCCGACCAGTAGAACTTCTTCAAGATGCTCCCAGGTATAGTCGTCTAGCTATAATCCAAGTTCCCAACATCATTGGACACCATTTGCACATGAAGTGTCTCATTACGATTGTAAAGGTATGATGTTGAACTTCTAGATTTTGGATCTCCCCTGAACTATTGGACATCAACCCTCACATGCATGTCTCATAACCCCAATGAGGTATAGTTTCTACAATCCACAAGCATCTCAGACTTTTGAACATCTATCTATCCTCTACTGCATTCCTCCCTCTTGCAGTAAATCTTTGCAACTCCAAGTGCGCACACACCTCACTCACAACCACACCTACCCTACCTTCTCTATTAACAATCTCAATTCTATCATACAATGATTAACCCTCAAGATGCTTTCATCTACTTGAGCGCTCCAATGACAGAGTCATGCCCAGTCTAGCTCTAATACCATAATAGAAAATAATGATTGTAGACCAAAATAGAAAACAAAGATTAGAAATATACACACAAATCCACACTTTTCTTTATTGATAGAAATGTTTATTTATGCAGATACAGTTGTAGAGTCATAGCAGAAGTCTCAAACCTCTACACTAACAAACTACCCTATAATTAGTCATAAACCTACACCTAACTACTCATATACGTGAGTTGTCTATACACACTAACAACTTTCGTTGCACTAACAGTTCACTACACTAACAGCTAACCATTACATTTATTAATGTTGGAGCATATATTTCAACAAAAGACTCGTAAAAACTCCAAGAAAACAACAATGCACAGCAAGAGCCAACTGTATGAAGGTTTGAGTTCTTAAGAAAATAGCCATATACCCACAAATTGAACTTTTTACCTAATACCAACAGTAATCTAAATATTGCTAAAGTAATGAATTGGAAAGAGAATAGTTGAACACAGGAACAAAAATTTGTCCCTAAATCCAATCGAACCACATTATATCATTACCTAAAATCTTATCCTTCTTTTTTTAAGTAAACGATAGGACAAAAAAATAATAGATAAAATATTGATACAAAGCTTTCCTAGATACTTACTAACAAATTCACCTAGGCTGTGGTTTCTAAAAGTCATGCAATAGCTCCAAAACCCAACATGTACAAGCTAACAACAACAGGTGCAAGCTCCAAAAAATACTTCTTCCACCAAGAGTTCCAGTTTGGCAACTTTTGCCAGCCCATGAAAAGAAAACTTGAGACAAATAAATAGAAGTCCTTGTTAAAGGAAAACTGAAACACGACTCCCAGATATCCCATTACTTGTAGAAATCTAGGGTGGAATTCAATCTCCATAACTTAAACGTGAGATGATTAATGGCAGAAAGGTGGGAGAATTTTTTTTGTAGAGAAAGACTGAAAACCCAATAAAAAATGATTGAATGGTAAACACTTTTCCTTCAAAATCTCCCAAATGAAGATTTATTAATTTGTCAAATGGCTCTTGGTTTGCTGGTGAAGTTGAAAGGTTCTGAATGAGCCCACTAGGGATCAAGTCTTGTTGAGTACAAGGCCCCTAACACCATAAGGGATGAAGCCATGATCGTGCCCCAAACGAATTTGGCAGAATGGATATCCTTCAATCCTTGGCTCTTAGCCTAAGAGGTTCAACCTAAGGCTCGTTTCCATATCGGGTAGCAAAAATGATCTTGTAGATGATCTCCATAAAAAAAAGATTCATTAATTTACAATTAATTCAAGATGTACTTTGCTGGTATAGACCATGTGGAGAGAGAGTTTATAAATGCAGGGATCAATTCATAATAGGGGTGTAAGAGTAGAACTGTGTAGGATTTAAGATTAAACACATAAAGAACAAGTGTCCTGGAGTATCTTCTTTTGTAGTATTGCAATTATATTATTTGTTGTTTAGTCGATAGATGAGTTATGACATAGTAAGCCAGAGGTAGGCATTCTTGTAACTTGAATGTATCACAATTTTACTAGTTAGTGAAAATTATAGTTGTTAGGGTTGACCTTGACTCCAAGTTTGATTTGTACTAGGCACAACTGTGACTAGAATAGTTGAAGTTGAATTTGTTTTTGATAAGTGTAGTTGGAAAAAAGGGTCTAGAACCCTATACAAAGCAGCCCCTAGGGCAGTATAGGGCTAAAAAGAGCCAGAGACAGCACATTAACAACACAACAAAAAGCCCAACAAAACTACAAAGGATAGCCACCAAACAGACAACACTAGACCAACACAACCACAAGAAAAAATAAATGATGGGTCAACAAACCCCAACAAACAACCAACCTAAAATCAAGGTGGTTTGAAACTGAACTGCTCCAAGGAACTTTGAGAACCTTCACACAACTTGATGGAATCCTTTTCCTCAGATCTCATCTTTTTGGAAGAACTAGTAAGACCTAGAGGTCCACCTGAAGTCTTAGTAGTACCATGCATCTTAGTTGAAGGGGTCCCCATCACATCTCTACAGTCACCAATCCCCACCTCCAACGAAGGAATCCTCGTCTCAGTCTCCCTATTATCCTCCGTAGGTGCTTCCACAGTAGAGGACCTACACTCCTTTCTGATCAAACAATGCCTCTTGCTGCTAGAACAGATAGCATCAAAGTGACCGGCTTTGTGATAGTAATGGCAAACAACAGGAGAATGCTCAAACTCAATATGTTGTTCCCAACTTCCAAACTTGGATAATAGGGTAATACTAGAAAGAAGCACCCTATCAACCTCCACAAACACACAAAATCTAGAAAACAACAACCATCTTTTGAATTTGGTGACTATATCTTCCCCAGCAAACCACCCAAATGTCTCAACAATAGCCAAAAATATCTCCTCATCCCAGTATTCCAGCGGAAGTCCTGGCAACCTAACCCAGACATGAACCTTATTCCTGCAAGGTTTTGAAGGAGTGAAGCTCGATGACCAAATTTGAAGGCATAGCCCATTATGCCCAAGAAACCAAGGTTTAGCAAGGATCCGTGAGCAATCTTCAGAGTTTGAAAGAGAGAACAAGAAGTAGTTCGGCAGTGCAACCACATCAACCTGTCCCTTCAGCTTCCAATTTTGAAGTACCCAGTTCCTAACAATATCAATGTTGGGATGATTTCCACAAAACCTCCCAACAAGAAAATTGCTAAGCCACCCAATAGACCTCTCAATGAGAGCATCTGAGATGACAATATGTTGATTATGTCCATCCATCGAAACTTGTCCAAGAGGAGCCACTACACCAGGCGAGTCCCGCGAAACAATTTCCACAGGGGTGTCATCTGATGAAGCCACAGAACAGAGCCCGTCATGGGAAGCCCCAATCGCTGGGCCAAACTTCTTAAGGGAAATAGAGCCCTTCTCCAAAGTAGAAACCATAGCTTCAGCTATAGCTGTAGCACCTGCAGCTCCACCAACCAGGTCAGAGCCAAAACAAGGAATGCCTTGCAATTGCCCACCTGACACATCTTCCGCAGGGGTGTTCGACACCTTGGAGAAGGCAGCGACCAGAGGAGAAGCCACCACCTCTAGATAAGGGAGCAAGAAACCCCTCATGGGCCCTAGATTGCCCACCCCTGAACTAGTAATCGTGGCAGGCTTCCACACAATGGAATGTTGCACCTACAACCAAATGTCCATGAGTCTTTCATCCTCCTCAGAATCGTAATCCACCCATTCATCCCAAATCTCCTCGCCCTCATCATCTGGGTCATCCTTGTCTACTCCATCTTCAATCTCCCCTTCAAATAGAGCTAACCCACTATAGCCAGTGTCATTTGAAAACCCTTTCCCGCCTAGCGCCCACCGCTCCATAGTTAACAAGGATTGTTTCATGTTAATATTAAAGCACAAAATTCTATAAATATTGGAAGCATCTATGATGTGAGGATGTGAAAGTTAAATAGAATTTGTTACTTAGAATAAATATTTGTTAAATATTGATGAGCATATGATTTGCTTGTAAAGACTTTTTGTAGATTGATTAGTTGATTTTGAGTTTGATAGCCAAAGCCTTGGTAACATAGTTGAAGTTGAGTTTGTTCCTTATAATAAATATTTGTTAAATATTGATGACCAAATGATTCCTTAGTGGAACAACTTCATAGATTGATTAACTAGTTTATGAATGGTTGAATAGTTATCTATATTATTTGAATCTAATCTTTTAATTTAATTGGAGGGGTGTGAAAAAGTAGATAATTTGGTTTCAAGCAGCATAGATTTGAGCAAAATTTATTTTCTTCTATTGTAATATAGGTTGAGTTAAAAATGATGTCGAGATCTTATGCAAATCTTATTGATCTAGCCATGGGTAATTTCCTCGAAGGTTAGGAAATGACTGCCTAGAGTCATGACAATTTCCTAGGATAATCTCAAAGATTGATGATGATAATTGTAACAATGTTACATTAAATATGCTATTGTCTATTTGCTAAGACCACATGATCATTATGGCTAATCATCTACCATTGAAGGTTGTTAAGAGGTTGGATAATAGGGGCTAGGCCTTCATTTGGGATGATGATTCTTTCCTTTTGTAGCTAAAGGATGGAGTGACAAGATTTGGAAGTTGTCTATGTTGGTAGCTTGAAGGTGGAAGAGGATCCAAATGAACAAGATGATGTTCCTTAGATTCTACTTGAGAAATTTAAGTTTGTAGATGCTTTTCTCCCTTCTAATCTTTTCAACAAGTTTTATCATGGTTTTTGTAAGTAGCACCTATGACCACTATTCGGGCATTACATGTTAGGGGGGTCACTTTGATAGATCTTTCTTGAGTTTTGGGGAAGAAGATTGTGTATTTATATTAGTATTTCATTAATTATAAGGGTAGAGTATAGAGTTTAGAGAGCTAGGTGTACATATATATGATTTGTTAGTGGGGGTAAAGTTAAATCAACTACTAGGTCTAACAACAATATCAAACAAGATTTATTTTGAAATTGTGATCTACAACTCTGAATACATTTGAAAGCCCATTCTGAAGTGAGATGACCACACAACTTGTAGATTTTTACCTTTACCATAGCACACAATATTAAAACCCTTTTCAAGTTTCAATATAATAGAATTTTTTGAGCAATAGTGATAGAGAGCAATGCATACACATTGTCTTTAAAGAATGAAGTGTGGGAACTATGTACAACATTAGAATTTGAGTATAGATATACACAATAATTATCAACATCAAAACACAAGTGGATGATATGAATACACAATCATTCACATGTGAAATGCATGCATCTATCTAGCATGTTGGATGTACTATGCCCATAACTCTATATATATAGTTTAAATGATATTCTTTCTCCTAGTAGCGCCATATACTATACTCTTCAAAACATGACTCAGAGCACAAGAGTGGATGAGTTGGCTTCAACACAAGCACATGGACCCTCTCCTTGCCTTGGGTAACCTCCAAGTCACTCTTGCTCTCATGGTAGAAGCTAGTCGAGTGGAGGCAAGACCTAGGGGTGGTTTTGTTCTCTTGGGACCAGAACGCCGTGAAAGCAGTCAACCGGTCCTAGTGCCTATCATGGTTTGTTGTTTTTTGTTCTATGACCATTGTGGTGGAGATAATAATATGACCCGAAGGGTCACTAGCTATCACTCTCCTATTTGGGTTTCTAGTGTTCCAATGTCTAGAAGGATGTCTAAAGTTTATATTAGTTGATAAGCCTAGTATGTTGTAACCTTTATTCTATGGTTTGAAAACGTTGTTGTATTTGCACTCTATGTTGAATCATGCTAAGAACATGTTCTTGTTCTTCTTGTGTTTGTTGCACTAGTTGTGGCCTAGGATGTAATTCTTCAATCTCCTCAAGGATAGCCCTCACCCACTCACCTCTAATTCCAGGGCACATTTGTATGCTTGGATAGAGAGAATAGACTTGAGTTGACCAAGAGTTGACTTGTGACTTAGTGATGTTATCTAAGGCATTGCGTTAGTTCTCATGACTTTTTTGACCTCGTGACAAAATCGAGGAGTTTGTGAATGCTTGTTTTGTTGAATCCTACCTCATGATCGAATCGAGGGTTTGACTTTTCTAAGTTCTAATGTTTTTGTATTTTCTTTGGTTTTCAATATGTATGCAAGAAATTTTTTTGTTCTTTTCTAGAATTGAAATTTAAAATGAACTAATTAACTAGGAAATGGAAGATGAATGCAAATTAATGTGAGATTACCTAATGCAATTATACTATGTTTTTTGGTATTTTCGAAGAGATTTTTGGACTAGTCTAAGAATTAAAAGTGTAAAATATGAAATTTAATCTAGGATTGCAATTTAAACTATTATAGCAAACTAATCTAATCAAATTTAAAATAAATCTATTGAGCAAATTGCAACACAAAATTACTATTCCCAAGGGTAAATTATGATTTAATTATCTAAGAAAGAATTTATAAAAACCTGGATTGTGGTCAACATATGATTCTTCGCACTACCCTCAAGAATCCTTGTTTAGGCAACCTCTTCATCCTCTTCCAACAGCAGGGTCTATAAGCACAAAAATCATGCAAAGCCTCCACAAGGACCCCTATGATGATTTTAATCCTTATCACATACATGTAAGCATGAAATAATGTCCTCTAAGTAGCAAAGCTCTTGATGACATGTCTTCTTTCTTGTCTTGTGTTGTTTCCCCTTTATCGTTTTCTCTCTCCACTTTTGACACTTTTCGACACTTGTTGATTCTTGTTTCCTGTGCTTGTGACTTAGTCCCTAAGCCTTGTATTCATATATGTGTTGTAACTAACCTTTTCCATCCATTCTTTCTTCCTCACCCATCCAACTCACCTTCCAATTGGTGACTGAACTTTTTAGGGCTTGAGAAACCGACAATATACCCTGATAAAAATGGTCTGTAAGTATAATTTTGTGACATTTTCAAGAAAAACTAATAGCACCATTGCGTAACCCTCAAAAAATCATTCACTTTAAAAAAAAATGACACCTAAAAAGGAGTCCGTATGTGCCCGAACGAGCTACCGGAAGTTCTATGACCAATTCAGAAAAACTGTTCCAGGGTCGCCCCCTGTTAGTTCAAGGTCCCCTTTGGGCGACCCAGGATTACCCTTGGGTGATTTAGACTGATAAAAGGGGTGACCATATCATTTGCATCATTCTCACTTGTTTTTGGAGCCTTATGGATTCCTTATCCCTCAAAATCAATCTCCAACTGTCAATTTTCACCTAGAGCCTTAAACAACACGATCTCCCCTCAAACATGCAGGATCTCCCCCAGGAGACCCTAAAAAAATGCAGGATCTCCTAGGGGTGACCCTACTGGAAAAAGGGGCAACCCTTCCATTTTTGCAGTTGCGGAAAAACTCGAGTTTATCACTCGTTTTTGCTCCATTTTTGCCCGTTTTTCTTCCAGTTTGCATGGTTTTTGATGCCTAATATAGAGTTAACTATTTCATGCACCCACACATGTATAATTAGATCTCTTTGATCTCAAATTAACTCCTCAATCAATCTCATGCATTCCCTCACCTCTATTTCCTCTTCAGTGATAAGCTATCATTGCTTCATCACTCTCTAATCAATTGAGTTCACTGGGTAATCAATCCAGTTCACTCCCCAATCAATCCTTGTTAACTCTTAAATCAATTGAGTTAACTTCTCAATCGATCCCATCTCTCATCCCTTCTTCTATCCTATAAATACCCCTCACCTCTTCATTATTTTCTAGGTTGAGCAAGTTGGAGAATACTCTTCTCATCTTCAAAAGATTTTTCAAGCTTCTTCACAGGCCTTTGAGCCTCTTTCTTCATTTCTTTCTTTATTTCTTCAAAGCTTCAAACCTTTCATTGTTGCATAGCTTCAAAGCTCTTCCACGGAGGCAAATTCATTGTGCACACAGCTCTTTCCAGTTTTTCTCTCCAACTTAGCATTCAAATGCTCTTATAGGACGAAAGTGCCTTTTGCTTTATTTGTTCAACCAAGTAGCATCACACTGCTTCATTCTATGCCATTGTTCTCAATCCAAGCTCTCATTGAGCTCATACAAGCTTCATCAAATCTTCTTTTTGCTTCTTTGTGTCATTTTGTTGTCAAGAGGATCACTCTCTACCACAAAAGGATTCGAGGTTGCCAATTACAAGGATTACCAAGGGTAGTGGAGTCAACAAATCTTCGTTTCTCTCAGGTTCCTTCATTGTTTTTGTTCAATTAATAGTAATTAGAAAACCAAATTTGCTCTTGGGAATAGTAAAACATTGCTTTTTCCTTGATAATTAGATCTTGCATGTTAGATTAGTTGCTTTCATATTTCTAGATCTAGATTCTTAGAAAAAGCATTTTCCCTTTTCTTTAGATTAGATTACATTAAAATCATCGAAAACACAAAAAAACATAGGTTAACTTTGCATTAGAAAAGTCATATTAGATTGCATACATATTTCTTTTTTCATAGATTAAAAGCACTTTCATTTCCAAAATACTAAAAAATACCAAAAAAATGTTTTGCATATCATTTAGTTTGCATGCCTATAGAAACCCCTAGAATAGATAAAATTGCAAACCCTTGATTCCATCATGAGGTAACCATGGTTAAATGATCCAATCAAACCCTCGATCCCATCATGAGGTAAAAACAAGTCAAAACAAAGTCAAACCCTAGGTCAACTAAACCCTAGGTCAAAACCCTAGATCTGGTTAAGGTTAGTAATCACACATTGACCTCTATCCTGATTCACAAATGTGCTTAGGAGTGAGAGGAGAGTGGGTGAGGGATATCCGTGACAAGATCCAAGAGATCCATCCAAGACCACAACAAGAGACATTTGTTCTACCACAAGGAGACCCATTCGTCCTCTTATTGCTAGAAGAAACTAGACAACGACATATACAACAAGAACTTGTTCAATGCATACAAAAACAAGAGGATATAAATGAACAGAATCGCCTACCCACACAAAGGTGAAATCTAAGGAATCCAAATAGGAGAGAAACTAGTGACCCTTTGGGTCAAAGGGTTATCTCAACTACGACAACAATTGAATGAAACATACAACTAAGCACACAACAACAAAGGCCATAGTACTTGTCGACCCCTCTCCATGAAGTCTAGCTCTCCAATGAGCCAGACCCCTGCCGTGTCTCACCTCCTCTTGACTAGCTAATTCCACGTGAGTGAGAGTGACGTGACAGATCACCCCGTGGCAAGGAGGGAAAGGGTCTGTGTGCATGCCGAAATCTGACTCGACAGCCCTGGGCAATCGAAGTCACAATTTTGAGCGTACATACTTTGGTGAACCTGACGTGAAGAGAAAAAACCTTTTGGTTAAGTTTTTTGTGTTTCCATTACGTGATCAAAATTCATTCATCATCACTTTCAAAACTTTTGATGGGATCTTTTGCATTTCCATGTGCTTCTTTCATTCCATGCCCATCTTTCATGTCCCTCTTCATTTCAATCATTTCGTGGTGTTTCCTACACCCCAAAACTAGGACAAAATCACACAAAGCTCAGGGGAGTCACCCCTCCAATGAAATTAGTACATGTTCAGATCCAATGGCCTCAATATCAAGTAAGTCAAATGTGAAAGACTCAAAGGGGATCCAAAAATATCCCCACAACATTGACCAAATCAAAACATGCCAAGTGAGTAAGGTCCATCAACAAGACCAACCCATAACAAGGGATGCAAAAATGGCCACCCAAATAGACAACGAAGCGAGCCATCGAAAGAAAAGCTTACAAGAAGCTTCGGGGGCACAAAAACCCCTCCATGTGGTAAATCATGATGAAAGACTTGTGACATGCCAAGTATCATCAAAAGGAACAAGTGGGGTGAAGCAAACCCCAACACAATGCAATCCATCTTAAGGTTGTAAAACTCAAAGAACAGAGGAAGCCTCACTCACAGACCTTATAGAAAGTTTGGTCCAATGAATTGAGACCCTTGAGGCTAGAAGTGTTGAACAATCTCACCAAAAAAACATTACAGAAAAACCTAGGGCACATGAAAATCATTTCATTGATGGAATCAAATCAAACTAGGGGGCAACACAAAATACCCCTCATCTAAGCTCCCATTCATATGACACACATAATAAAGCATTTAGGCCTCCCTTACCCTCACAATCCAACACGACAAGTCTCAATCAAATAGGTGGGATTCCTATGATGCAAGATCAACCACAAATGATCCCACCCAACCTTCTAAACATAAAAATGACACCATCTAGTCATCCAATTTTTTTAGGATATCAACAATCTTGCATAAATTTTAACAAACACAACAAGCTCCACTTGAAGGGTTAATGTTTGGAGGAACAAGACCCTCTACACATAACTCCCTTTTAGGAACATACCTCAAGTACTTAAAGGAGCCTCTTGACTACAACATTCGTCAAGTCATACTACCACGACCTCTTCCTGAGCTTCCAAAATTTAAAGGAGAGGGAGATCCCAACTCTCATATCAAGGCTCACATCATGGTAGTGCGAGAACTCCTTCCTTGGGATGGGGTGGTAGCAAAGATTTTTCCAAAAAAATTAGAGGGTATTGCTCTAGATTGGTACTATCAACATCCAGAAGCATCAATCCACTCTTTTAGGCAACTCAGTGATCAATTTTTGGCTACCTTTGACATAAATAAATTGGTCAAGATAGGAATATGAGACTTTTTAACAATCAAACAAGAAGCCAGTGAGTCGATTACATATTTTATCACACAATGGAGGAAAGTTCTTTATTCTTCAACTAGTGCACCAAACATGGATCATAGAGAACTTTGTGATCTCTTCTTACATGCTCTCAACAATGACATACAAGAACAAGTACAAAAACTCCCTTATAAATCATATGAAGAAGCACTCGAAAGTGCCCTTAGAATTGACCAAGCTGCTATTGATAGCGGAAGAAGGGAGTATGATTCCAATGGAAGGTTGATAAACCATGATACAAATAACAAATCCTCGACAAATGATCAAGATGTAGCTGGGTCAACAAACACTTCACCATTAGGGAACTACAATTGTGACTACAATAGTTATACAGATTTGGGAAATGAAAATACCAACAAATATCCGTTGAGAATCAACAAGAAGTCATACAACAATCATCATAAGCCTCAAAATCACAATCATGATAAATATTGCTTATTTCACAAGAGAAGGGGGCATGATATCAAGTCATGTTGGGGGTACCATCGCTTCATATCAAACCTCCCAAAACCTCAACAAAAAGCATTCATGGACACATTCTCACAAGATGAATAACTTAGTCCTAACACCTTTGATCAAAACACCTTAGGCCTTGTGGAATTGGATAAATATTAAGAAATTTGTGTCACCCAAGGACCAGAACAAATAGATGAGACCAACAATTAAATTTTTTCTCACATGCTAGAGCTTATCAAGAGTTCTCCTACACATAAGAATGCTCTCCTCAATGCCTTAGATCTAGGCCATCTAGTTCAAAACACTCCAAGTGAAAAGTGTTCTTCGACATTTGATTTTGAAAAGTTACCCTCGAACAATGACATAGCTAAACAAGGTAATCTCCCCCTCCATCTGATAGTCCATGTTCAAGACTGTTCCATTAAATGTGTAATGATCGATGATGGGTCTGTAATCAACATAGTCTCTTTTTTGATTCTTCAAAGAATGGGTTATGACGAAACAAAATCACAAAATAAACTTCCATCCTTAGAATTCATGATAATCCGAACATTCAAACCATGGGTAAGGTCAATCTTCAAATCACGTTGGGTCCCAAAACCCTCCCAACTGAATTTTATGTCATCAATGAAGAAACCACTTACAACATGATCCTAGGAAGGCCTTGGATCCATAGGATGAGGGCCATTCCCTCCACTTATTTCAAGAATTATACTTCTCGTACATGGGACAAACCCAAATCATCAAAGGAGATCCTGATCCTTTTAGCCTTTATAGAGTTGAACAAGTCAAAAAGAAGGGGAAGTCCATGGAAACCACTAGTGACCCAAAAATCAACAATTTTGAAAAAGGAGAGACATCAAAACAAATTGCAAACATAGACAAGACCTCAAAATGTATATGGAAAGGGGCAACAATGGATTTCCCCTTCGATCCCAACTCATCAAAGTCTTATGCTCCATTCAACTTAGTGGCCATTCCAATTGAACCAGACATAACCATCCCTATGGTTGAAATAATGACTAAAGAAGAAGAACCAAAATCCACACAAAAACTAGAAGAGTCAACACCAACTCCAATTGCCCCTCAAAAGTTCAAAAAAAGCAACGAAACTATACAAGAACATAAAATGGAAAAGCTAGGGGGAAAATCATCAAACAATGAAACATGTGAGTACACAAAATTCCTCACTGAATACAAAGACATTTTCACACCAAGTCTTCGAGTGTCCTTGCAAAGACTTCCAAGTAAAGTTTAGACCAAACTGGATAGGTCCACACATAGTTAAGGAAGACGTTAGAAACGATGCTACCTCTTGTGCATTATGGAAGGAGAAGATCTTAGCATCTCATAAAAATCATAAAACATAAAAATACAAAAAAAAATTAAAAAAATCAAAATGGAAAAAACAATTTGTTTCTTGCATTTCTGCATCATTCTATTCATCTTGCATTACTGTTAGTGACTTGCTCTTGTACTATTTTCTCTTTAATAAGGAGTCTAATGTTGTCTAGATATGCATCATCCTTTCAGGACCTAGAGAATCCCCACTTCCACGATCACCATTATCCCCCTTCATTCCCAGTGCTTCTAATCAAAGCCTAGCTCTTAGCTTTACACTGATCCAAGTCTTATGAGTCGAGACATTAGGTCTAAACAAAGTCAGTATTCAAACCTATAGTGTTCAAAGGAAACTTGCAACTAGACCTTCCCAATTCTTCTCTAGTATTAGAGAAGTCCAACCAGATTACAAAAACTTGAGGTGGCGCTCAACCCCTTATCTTTCTTGGCCAAAAACATTAGGAAGATCAAAACTCTGAAGGAAGCAATTTAAAATTCAAGTGAATTAAAAAAATGAGTGATCAAAATAAGAGTGTTGAAAAGTGAGAATTGAGAGATCAAGCCATTGCATATCAAAAGTTCCAAAAGCATTCATTTTCATAAAAAATCAAAATCCCAAAAAAAAAATGAGAAAGTCAAGTGAGGAAAAATCCAAAAAAAGTGAAAA
Source organism: Cunninghamia lanceolata (assembly GCA_027924645.1). NCBI lineage: Eukaryota > Viridiplantae > Streptophyta > Pinopsida > Cupressales > Cupressaceae > Cunninghamia > Cunninghamia lanceolata. The sequence goes on along the minus strand of BSBN01000635.1, from coordinate 5,697,887 downwards.
AGCAAAAAAAAGAGATACAAAAAAAGAGTGAAAGAGAGAAGATTGTTGAATGCCCGTACTCTTGGGTGGAGATCAGTCTAAGCTTGAAGCCTCAAGGGTGGCATTCTAACAAAGAAAGAAAGGTACAAAGCACACACACATACTAGCTGAGCAAAACCGAAGAGTCTAGTAGTCTCTAGGATCATCTTCTACCAAGGGACCCTTGTTCTTTCCTTTTTTTCCTTTACCTCAGGTCTACTTTGCTTGCCATCTATGATCTAAGTCTAGCGAACACCAATAAAATTTGTTGCTTGTCTAAGTTGAAAGCTTGTCAACTTGTCTTATCTAGATAAGGATCAGTGTTTAGCCTTTAGCAACGTTAGAAATTAGAAACACTCCATATTCATTCCCACTCCCCACTTAATTTTTCCTGAATCCTATCTTATAGCCTTGAATAGATATCTTATATCAGGACAACTCGCAATCCTGTAAATTGAAAATCGTATCTAAGAGCAGTCACATTGTTTGTTCCACATTGCATTCATGCCAAAAATTAGAAAAAGAGTCAAAGAAATAAAGTCAAATTCCATATCTCATGACATTCAGTAGAAGTAAAAGTTTCATTTGCAGCATTTCTTGTGTTCTTACATCTGTATATCGTCACCTACATTCATATATATATGCTCAAAAAGACAAAAACAAATTGCATCATCCATATGTGATCATCTTAAGTATGCATTCTCACAAGCAAAATAAAATCTCTAACCAACTATATGCACAAAAGGGAAGGTGAAGTACAAGATGTCGACTAAAGCTATGTATGGATCTCATCGAATCAAGTCTTGTAACAATAAAGTGTAAAACAATGTTTGAGCACAAGTCACTCCTCCAACAAGTCAAAGAAGCAAAACTATGTAATCAAGTACACGAGTCTCCCCATGCAAGGGGGCAAGGGTAGAAATCTCTTAAATGTAGGCCTTCCAAAGACCTCAAGGAGAAGCAAATCAAACCTTTGCAAAATCTTCACAAAAATCAAAAAAATCAAAAAAACCTAAAAAAATTGTAAAAACATAAAAAATACCTAAAAATCAAATATGTTCTTCAAACTCTACAATAAAAGGAGAATCTATTCTCCTACTCTCTATCTTAGCATGTGTTCTATTTCTTTTATGCATCTCTTTCATGCGTCGTTTTGCGTTTGCGTGCATTCATTCCTACAGGTCTAACTGGTAAAGGCAAACAACTAGTCGAACTCGAACGATCCATGGTAAGTTTGTCTTTTTGGTTTTCATTATTCATTTTGATACATTCAAATTCTAGACTAATACTAGTTATTGCAGGTACAATTGCAGGAAAATTGACAACAAGTAAGGCCTAGTTTGGGAACAGTACCTACCTTTCATGTAGACTACCGTCCCTAGGGGGCAAATATGTAAGCACAAAAACCATACACAACCTCAACGAGGACCCCTATGATGATTTTAATCCTTGTCACGTACATGTAAGTGTGAAATAATGTCCTCTAAGAAGCAAACCTCTTGATGACGTGTCTTCTTTCTTGTCTTGTGTTGTTTCCTCTTTATTGTTTTCTCTCTCTGCTTTTGACACTTTTTGACACTTGTCGATTCTTGTTTCCTGTGCTTGTGACTTAGTCCCTAATCCTTGTATTCATCTATTTGTTGTAATTGACCTTTCCCATCCATTCTTTCTTCCTCACCCATCCAACTCACCTTCCAATTGGTGATCAAACTTTTTAGGGCTTGAGAGACCAACAAGATACCTTGAGAAAAATGGTCTGAAAGTATATCTTCATGACATTTTCAAGAAAAACTAATAGTACCATTGCGTAGCCCTCAAAAAATAATGCACTTTCAAAAAAAGTGGTACCTAAAAAGGAGTCTGTATGTGCCCGAACGAGCTCTCGGAAGTTTTATGACCAATTCAAAAAAACTATTCCAAGGTCGCCCCCTATTAGTTCAAGGTTGCCTCTAGGCGACCCAGGGTTGCCCTTGGGAGATTTGGACTGATAAAAGGGGTGACCACATCATTTTCATTACTCTCACTTGTTTCTGGAGCCTTATGGCTTCCTTATCCCTCCAAAATCAATCTCCAACTGTCAATTTTCACCTAGAGCCTTAAACAATAGGATCTCCCCTCAAACATGCAGGATCTCCCCCAGGTGACCCTAAAAAAATGCAGGATCTCCCAGGGGTGACTCTACTGGCAAAAGGGACGACCTTACCATTTTTGCAACCGCGAAAAAACATAGAGTTTCTCACTCGTTTTTGCTCCGTTATCGCCTATTTTTCTTCTAGTTTGCATGGTTTTTGATGCCTAATATAGAGTTAACTATTTCATGCACCCACACATGCATAATTAGCTCTCTTTGATATCAAATTAACTCCTCAATCAATCTCATGCATTCCCTCACCTCTATTTCCTCTTCCATGATAAGCTATCATTGCTTCATCACTCTCTAATCAATTGAGTTCACTGGGTAATCAATCTAGTTCACTCCCTAATCAATCCTTGTTAACTCTTAAATCAATTGAGTTAACTTCTCAATCAATTCCATCTCTCATCCCTTCTTCTAACCTATAAATACCCCTCACCTCTTCATTATTTTCTAGGTTGAGCAAGTTGGAGAATACTCTTCTCATCTTCACAAGCTTTTTCAAGCTTCTTCACAGGCCTTTGAGCCTCTTTCTTCATTTCTTTCTTTATTTCTTCAAAGCGTCAAACCTTTCATTATTGCATAGCTTCAAAGCTCTTCCACGGAGGCAAATTCATTGTGCACATAGCTCTTGCCAGTTTTTCTCTCCAACTTAGCATTCAAATGCTCTTATAGGACGAAGGTGCCTTTTGCTTTATTTGGTCAACCAAGTAGCGTCACGCTGCTTCATTCTATGACATTGTGCTCAATCCAAGCTCTCATTGAGCTCATACAAGCTTCATAAAAGCTTATTTTTTCTTCTTTGTGTCATTTTGTTGTCAAGAGGATCACCCACTGCCACAAAAGGATTCAAGGTTGCCAATTACAAGGATTGCTGGGGGTAGTGGAGTCAACAAATCTTCATTTCTCTCAGGTTCCTTCCTTGTTTTTGTTCAATTAATAATAATTAGAAAACCAAATTTGCTCGTGGGAACAGTAAAACATTGTTTTTTCGTTGATAATTAGATCTTGCATGTTAGATTAGTTGCTTTCATATTTCTAGATCTAGATTCTTAGAAAAAGCATTTTCCCTTTTCTTTAGATTAGATTACATTAAAATCATCAAAAACACCAAAAAAACATAGGTTAACTTTGCATTAGAAAAGTCATATTAGATTGCATACATATTTCTTTTTTCATAGATTAAAAGCACTTTCATTTCCAAAATACTAAAAAATACCAAAAAATGTTTTGCATATCATTTAGTTTGCATGCCTATAGAAACCCCTAGAATAGACAAAATTGCAAACCCTCGATTCCATCAGGAGCTAACCACTATTAAACGATCCAATCAAACCCTCGATCCCATCATGAGGTAAAAGCAAGTCAAAACAAAGTCAAACCCTAGGTCAACTAAACCCTAGGTCAAAACCCTAGATCTGGTTAAGGTTAGTAATCACACATTGACCTTTATCCTGATTCACAAATGTGCTTAGGAGTGAGAGGAGAGTGGGTGAGGGCTATCCGTGACGAGATCCAAGAGATCCATCCAAGACCACAACAAGAGACATTTGTTCTACCACAAGGAGACCCATTCATCCTCTTATTGTTAGAAGAAACTAGACAACAACAGATACAACAAGAACTTGTTCAACGCATACAAAGAAAAGAGAATATAAACCAACAGAATCGCCTACCCACACAGAGGTGAAATCTAAGGAATCCAAATAGAAGGAGAGAAACTAGTGACCCTTTGGGTCATAGGGTTGTCTCAACTACAATAACAATTGAATGAAACATACAACTAAGCACACAACAAAAAAGGCCATAGTACTTGCTGACCCCTCTCTACGAAGTCCAGCTCTCCAATGAGCCAGACCCCCACCGTGTCTCGCCTCCTCTTGACTAGCTAATTCCATGTGAGCGAGAGTGACGTGGCAGATCGCCCCGTGGCAAGGAGGGAAAGGGTCCGTGTGTGTGCCGAAATCTGACTTGACAGCCCCAGGCAACCGGAGTCACGATTTTGAGTGTACAGGGTCCTCCTCTTCGCAGAAATTGGGAAGAGAGCAAATGAATGAACTTTTGAAAGCTATGAATTGGGAGATCTTATGAAATTTTTGAATCACTTGGGATTGACAATTTTGCTAGCGTAACAACATTGTATGAAGACTTTGAAGGCTTAGGCAACAAAATACTAAAGCAAAAGGCACCTACATCTTGCAAAGAGCATAAGAATGCTAATTGGAGAGCAAAAGCAAAGCTTGAAAATTGATTGCAACAATGGATTTTCCTCACATAAGGGGAAGCTTTGAAGCTTTGCAACAATAAAAACTAATGGAATGAAAGCTTTGAAAAAATAAAGAAAGAAATGAAGAAAGAGGCTCAAAGGCATGTGAAGTAGGTAGAAAAAACTTGTGAAGATGAGAAGAGCATTCTCCAACTTGAGAAATAATGAAGAGGGGAGGGGTATTTATAGCTTGGAAGGGCACACGAGAGGGGGAAATTGATTGAAGAGTTAACTCTCTTGATTGGATAGTTAATATGATTAATTGAGGAGTGAATTGAGTTTGATTGGGAGTGAACAGACTTTGATAGCCTGTCACAGAAGAAGAAATGGAGTTAGCATGAAATTGATTGAGAGAAGAGTAGAATTGATTTGTGAGTTAGAAAGGAGTGATTGGGAGTCTTGAATCAGTCAAAAAAGTTGATGATCAGTTAGGGAAGGTGACTCATGTAATCAGGGCTCGATTTGGAACACATTTGGGTCAAAATGAAGCTTTTTGGGGCCTGGATTGAAGGGAAACTCACATCCAAAAACACAACAAGGTCGCCACTGGGTTGCCAGTTTCACTAGGTTAGGTTGCCAAGTGGGGATCCAGGGTTGCCAGGTGACCCATGGGTGACCTACAGAGGAACAGGTCTAGGTAAAAATTAGGGGTTGAATATTGATCTTGGAGGGAAAAGGAAGCCATCTATCACTAGAGTTGAGTCAAATACACAAGTTAAACATGATCCCCACTTTCACCAATAGGGTTGCCTTGTGGGGATTTGGGAATAATAGGTGGGGATCTGGAATCAACAAAAGTTAAGTCAATTATGAAAGATGGGTTTGGTCTAGGAGGTCATTTTAAGCCTTCTAGGGGGTGGAGTGAGATGAAACAAACATGGGAAAGGTGAAACTAGCTCACTAAGATGAAAATTGGCTATGTAGGCAAGGTCAAGAATGCAAAAGAAGAATGGTCAACAAGCGCAAAAGTGAAGAAAAGTTAGGATTGAGAAGAATTGATGGAGAAAGATATTGATGTAGACGTGTCGCCAAGAGAAGCAATGCTAAGAGAGCATTATATTCATGCTTCTGTGTACGTGATTAGGATTATACATCATCATAGGGGCCTTGTGGAAGCTTGTGCGTGTTTTTAGTGCTTACAAATACCAGAAATAATTTTTTCCTGGTTAGCATATTTTATTAACAACTTCTTTAGCCTAATTAAATCATAAAGTGATGTTCTCTAAAGGAGTTGAGATAACTAAAGGCAATTTGCATTGGTTTTATAATTTTTTTTATTGAAGATACTTATAAAATAACTTAATCTTTAAGTATTATTAATGTTAATATATAATAATATTAAATAATTAAAAAATTAATATATTTTTATTAAATATTATTTTTTATTTTAATATAAGAATATACATAAATATTTTAATTTTAAATTTATGAATATATTGTGTGTATAAAAACCAAAACATAATCCGTTATTTAAAAATAACTATTAAGTAAATTAAAATTTGTCTCCGTATATTTACAGAGTAAATAAAATAAATCTTACAGTAAATAAAATATTTTTAATATCTCTGATACTTCACATATTATAAATAAATTTAAAATTAGAAATATTGTTAAATAGAAAATATATGTATTAGATAAAATGAGTTGATAATTTAATATTTTAGAATAATTTTTTATAAATTAAATAAATAGATTGATATGTTAAGATATATATAGATGTTTTTATAGATTAAAAATGATTTTTAGAACTATTTAATAATTATTTTATTTTTATTTATTTGTTTTATAGTTAATTTTTTTAAATATATGTCAGTGGTGTTTAAAACTCCTTGATGTCACTATAGAAGGTCTCTGGCCATAATTACAATATAATTATATTTATATGGATTATTATAATCAATAATTAATTATTATTATTTAATATTTACTATAATAAAATATATTTAGCCGATAGTTACGCAATAGGCTTAAACTGTCGGACGCCCGGAAAACCATTGCCATTCGTTTTGGGGGTTTACAGTCATTTTCGTGGTTTACCATCAATGTACAATTAAAAAGTACAATTTATTAATTAGCTTTTTACTCGCGGTTTAAAGTTACGATCAATGTACAATTAAAAAGTACAATTTATTAATTAGCTTTTTACTCGCGGTTTAAAGAGGTGTGATTAAAGTGATTATCGTTGAAAGTATTTTCTAAATTCATATTTTATGAATTCTTAATATCTTTTTAATTAGCCAATAGGCTTATGTGTGGCAGGCTTTCCTCCCGAAATTTGTCGGACGCTTCCAGAAAAATTATCGACACCGAAAAATTTCGTTTTTGCAGTTCATTTTTTCGTTTTTACCGCTCTTTCTCTTTCGCCATTAATTAGCCGATAGGCTTTTATTGTGCGCATTATAATGCTCGGAATTGTCTCACGCCATAAAAAAAATTCACGCAAGAGATTTTTCTAAAATCCTACAAATAATTAGATTTAAAATCTTTGTCAGAGTTAAAAAAAACTTCGAAATCCGGAGAAAAAAATGAGAAACCCCAAAAAAATTGATCCAGTACGCCTGCAAATTCGTCCGTACAAGTGCATAAAGTTTTTTTTTTTGGGGGAACAATTTTAAAAGTACATTAGATAATCGCTTTTCAATTTAGGGTTTTTTATTTTTCATTTCTGAATACGCAAAATGACTGCAAAACAAACATTGGGCGCATTGCGACTGCTATTGTGCCACTAAACCGCCACTTTTTTTTGCAGAGTAACCCCGACATGCTCAACACGACCTTTCTGATCTCCGATCTCGCCCTATTGTGTAGTCGTTCCATTGTTGTGCGTGGGTCAATGAGTGTGAGTCGTGACTTGTTTTTTAGAAGTTCGTGAGCCTCTGAGAGTGAGTCGGGAAAGCCATAAAGGCAGTCAAATTAACTCTGTATTTCAGCAACAAATCTTCATAACATCCCGTTATATTAGATATGTTAAATATGTTATAAAGTTTTAAATTTAATGGATTAAGATTTAAGTTATATTTAATATTTATTATTAGTCCCTGCCAAGGAAGAATTCTATTGCATTCATCTGATGCAATTAATTCAATGAGCATTGAGTATTAAATTCATTTGGAAAAATCCCTAAAGTTGAAACTTAATTTTTTTATTTAATGATTTAATAAATGTAATTTATATATTGTGCTATTGGTCAATTTGGTGAACAGTAATGGTGAAAATAATTTTTTTTATTTTTTAATTATATTAAAATTCAGTTGACCAATGAGCATTGAGTATTAAAATCATTTTACAAAATCACTATAGTTGAAACACTGTGCGAGTACCAAGTTGACACTGTGTGAGTACCATGCTATACGTATTGTTCTTTACAACCTGTGCTAAAATGAGAGTTTTGGAAGAAGGTTTGGACATCCATCAAAGCATGAAAGAGAGGAATTTTAACAGATTTTGTAGATGCAACAGCCCTGGTAGACATGTATGCAAAATGTGGAAGCATAGAGAAGACCCGTGAATTGTTTGACAAAATGCCTCAAAGAACTGTGGTTTCATGGAATGCAATGGCTGCAGGATATGCACAAAATGGATTTGTTGAAAAAGATTTAGAAATTTTCAAGCAAATGCAAATGGCAGGGGTAAAGCTAGACTCCACAAACCTTTGCCAGCATCCTCCCTGCCTATGCCAAAATGGGAACATTGGAACACAGTATGGACCTCTATCAAAGCATAATGAAACAGGGATTTTTATTCGATACTGTAGCTGGAAATACTCTGGTAGACATGTATGCAAAATGTGGAAGCATAGAAAAAGCTCGTGAACTGTTTGATAGAATGCCTCAAAGAGATGTAATCTCATGGATTCATTATTCGCTAATATCAATGATCTGAGCACATGAATCCAAGTCGATGCACCCTCAAATCTTATTGTGCGGGTATGCGGTGAAATAAATGATAGGGCGAGTGGGAGATGAGAGGTTTTCATTAATTTCAATAATTGAAATGTGCAGGATGAGTATTCTTGAAGGGTGAAAATATAAATTTTGTAAAAAAGGGATAGGTAATTGTTTTACGTGGGAGATATAATGAAAAATAAATAGGGTGAAATGTGAATTTGAAACCCAGTTCACCATTAAGACATCATAATTGCAAATTAGATAATTTTACTATTAAATTTATAGTATATAAATAAAAATATATACTAATATACATGGTTTATAATATAACAATATAATAATAATTAATTATATCACAAATAATAATATAAATTGTTTATAAGATTGATTTTAATTTGTTCTTTTGTAACTCATTATAAATTAATATTATAACTATATTATTATGTTTAATCATAGATTATTTTAATATTATTTAATATTTAGTTAACTATAGTATATACATATAATATTAACATGTAATATTAACCTAATATTTTGTTTAAATTCTTTTCTCATAATATACTAAAACAATCTATTGGCACCATTGTATAAATGTCATATGGATATGCATGTCAGTAGTTTTGAAGTTGGAGGACATCATTTTTTGCATTGGCTTGTTCAGATATTACAAGGATCAACAAATTAAAATCAATCTTTACATTAATCAATTATAATGTCATTCATTTTATTCAACATTACAATGGCAGAACCTGACCAATGCGTCTCTTGTTAATATTGAACATGTTAAAAATTTAAGTTTGATATAGTAAATCTTTATATCCTATATAATATAATTTATATTTAAGTTTTACTTTTAGGTTTCAAAATTTCATAAGATTTTAGTTAAATTTTAGTTTTAAATATGAATTTGCATATTTATTAAAAACTAAATTATAACTATAAAATAACTCAAGTAAATAATTGTTCACTAAATAAAATAACTCTTAGCTAAACAAAAAACACTCTTCAAATAAAAATATGTAAATAAAATAAAATAATTCATAAATAATTTTAAAGTAATATTAAAAAATAGCTCTTCAAATAAAAATATGTAAATAAAATAAAATAATTCTTAAATAATTTTAAAGTAAAATAAAATAACTCTTTAAATATATAATAAATAAAAATAGTTCTTCAAATAAAATGAAGTAAACAATGCAGATAAAATAAAATAATTCTTAAATAGGTCTAAAATTAAAAAAAGTAACTATGTTTTAAGTAAATAAAATAACTCAAGACACAGATGTATTTAAGATATCTCTACTAGTAAATATTAAAATTTTAGTTTTATTTTTATTTATTTTATTAGATAATATGATGCTAGACTAAAGATCACAGCTGGAGTGCAAGATTTAGTATTTGAATTTCTCTACTCCATGTTGAGCTCGGAGGAAAGTGGCAGTGAAAGCACTTGGTTTAGAAGTCCCTCGTCACTGGAATTTTGGAAATCAACTCTAAGAGTGAGTGTATTTGCTCAAATTCAAAGGATCAGAAGATGAAGGGTGGGCAAAGAAAATAGTGAAGATAAAATTTGATTTTGTTAGCAGGGGCTGCAATCAAGATGGCGACTTCCTCTCTTTGGGTGGGTTGCTAATGAAAAATGGGCTAAGGAGGGCAGTAGTAGCGAATCTGTTGAATCCTCTGTTGTGTAAAAGATAAGAAAAACCATAGAAAATGAGAGCAAGAGTAGTGAAGAGGAGAATTCAGTAAGGAGATGATCCTAGTTTGTGGTGGTGAGTTTCTATAACATCCCACCCCGCAAACCCCGAAGGATAAGGGCCAAGGGAGGGCAAGAATTTTTTTTTTTGACATAAATAGATACATACACATGATACGGTTGCCGACTCGGTATGTCGATAACATTCATGGCCAAGTATGGCCAAATGTACAACCCAAAGGAGAAGACTAATTCACCCTCTAGATGAAAACATTATAATACTACATTCATTTTAAGCACCAACCCAAATGTTCCTATAACCCATTCCAAATGTAAACATGAATCCATAAACATCATAGTACAAGTAGATTTGATACCCACACCTAAATCTGTAAGCTGAATATAAAACATCTCATTTCTTCTCATTAAATTACATGATTACATCTATTCTCTCAAAAGAGTACAACTTTACATAAAGGAATATACAAGTATAATGGCATAGCCATAAATATGATACAATAACTGATAAAATGAATACAATAGAGAACATCTCCAACTAGTGCTCCAAAACCTGTACACCTGTCCCCAATGGCGGTGGCAACGCCTTCCAACCATGTCGACTCAAAAGAGACCACCCCACCATGCTCAGAGGTAGTCACAAGGCCCAAACAAAAGTAACAAAGTAAGGGTATACATGATGGCCAACACTCACTTCAATCACGGAGCAGAAGTAGAAAACAATGCATAAAGCCAAAGTCATAACATAGAGATGCTCATCAAATATAATGTCGGGTGCTACTCACGACTACAAAGGTACAGACACTAGGGTGTAAATTAGATGGAGTGTCGTTATGCATGCTCGGAGGGTTGGCACCACATGAACTCAAGTGCACCTCTCATACAGATGAGAAGACTCAATAATGCCTGAATCAATGCCCCACAGATGGATAACTCGACGCCCCGCAGACGGTTTGGCCTTCTTGTATGCATCCTTAGCCTTTACAAGCACTCAAGGCCATGCATGAGGACTCAATATCCTAGACCTAAGCTCATCTTGTTTAGCCAAACGAGACATACAAAACCTAATTAAACAATCCAATAAAGAATAGGTGACACGGTGAGAGTCCCATCTGCATCCCCAAGGTATTTGGAATAGCCACAGAGGGCAGGGGACGTGTCCGAAGGACACCACATCTAACTCAGCAAAAACACCAAATGTTTTAAATATTAAATATAAAATTGAAAACTGTGATCTACAAAACAAAAGCTTTCGAGGACAGTGTAATTTATTGAAAATAGCCTTGCCAATTAGATCAGTTGTGTAATAACTCTAGTGACCCCTATTTGATCATTCTTCACAAAGGAATGCACGGGTAATATAAGAAGAGGCACAACAAATGGTATTCTCACAATCTAAATTTTGCATAATGTCTACCATATTTAACATAACCAAAAGGAAGTAAAAACAAAGACTTACAAAAAGGAGATCTTAACTTTTCTCCTACAGTAGTTCCTTTAGATTCTTGTATTCATGACAAATTTTCCTCATTAGAATTTATGTGACCAAATTTCAATGCACATACACATATCGATATATCTAAAGTATTTTAGTACCATATCATTCATTAACTCTAAGACAAAGGTTTCCACACAACTGGTGATTTAGTAGTAATATGGCCGTAAAGACCAAAACACAAAGACACTCAATTTTCTAAGTAGAGTTGTAATGCAAATCCCATCTAGAACTCATCGTATAACAAAAGGTTTCCATGGGACTTAGATCTCTTCAATCTCTATCATGGCATCCCAGATTTTAGTATGGCTGCCCTCATTATATTCTCTAAAAGATCAAACCTATGTTTTTTACTTTTAAAATTATAAATCAGAAACCTCATGATCTATCTTGAAAACCCTTTCATCTAACGAATTTAAGAAAATAGTTATGCATATTAAAAATAATTTCAAGGAAAGAGGCAATGTAAATATCTTGCATTGCAATAAATTTTTTGCCTATGTTTTACACGCAACACTGGGGTTTCAGTTTCTTCTATGGTTAAGGAATTGCAGTAAACATGTTTTAGTTTTTCTGATGGAAAAAAACAAAGAACTGATGTAAATACCTTTCAAAAAGAAACCAGATTTCCTACACGGTCATGGGTCAAATCCTCGGAGGGTGATTCCTTTGTTTTCCATTCGCACTTCCCTTCAGCTCCTCAAATCTTGTAATTTTATATGCTCGCCTGAGTAATTGTTTTCCTCCAGCACTACATATCTACAACTGCACTATTAATGGCCTGTTGTTCCAAAATAGTGTTCAATTTCACTGCATACTTTCTGAAGGCATCTGTACTGTAAAGTCACAGCATCTTGGAGGAAAATTCTAGTCTAGCAGATTTGCGCTGGAGTCTCCACATTTCCTCATCTAAGTTAAAAATACCATCACCCAGAAATTCATAGTGAATCTCATGAGTAACACTCCCCTTTACATAGTTATCAAAGTTAGTCTTGAGCATATACTCAACGTTTGCAGGACCCACAGTGAAGAGGAATCCAAAACCCATGAATCTTGCCTCAAATGTGGGTGTTTTTGTTGCATATTTTGTGATCTAGTCATACAGGTGGTGAAAATTTGCTAAGAGTTCGAGAGTAAAACCAAACAAGGGCCTTCTTAGGTCCCTGTAGGGTTCGATCCCTCAATCTCCAAGAAGACAAGAAGACATTATCTACTAAGAAGCAAAAAGCTCTGTCGACATATATGCAAAATGGTGGAGGCATAGACAAGGCATGTGAACTACTAGGTAGAATCCTTAAAGCAACGTCACTTCATGGAATGCGTTGACTATAGGATACACACAAAAAGGATTTGTAGAAGTGGTCTCTAAATCCACCTTTTTCTCTCATTTGAATGATATCCTTCTTCTATGCTGTGCGACCCTCCCAAAACCATGTCCTACGCCTTTTGCATTGTGAAAAGCCACCACTTTCTTCCCCAGGCAATTGGATTCCAATTCATACCAAAATGGAGCAGCTGAGTCAACGCCATGGGGTGGCCAGCTGCTACAAGACTGAGACTTCCAGAAGAATTCAATTCCTCACCCACTTGCAGATATTTTTATTCCATTAACTGCCTCACCAACTCCCCTTCAAATGCCATCGTATGGCATGGGGAAGAGACTCCAATAAAAATCATAAAAAATCTGACTTGGCTTTGACTCCTACTCCCTCTCCCATCTACCCTCTAGACATTTTGCAGCCTTTACTCTATACCAACCTCCCTCAAGCCATCATATGGCATGGGGAAGAAATGAAATAAAATAATATAACAATAAACTGACATCCACTCACGTTCAACTCTCACCGCCAACAGGGAGGGTTGTTACATCCTACCCCCCTAAGACTAGGCTTACTCCTGGAAGCCTCCAAATGCTAAGATGCAGCCAAAGCACACACTAGTCCATGAAACTCAATACAATTAAAAAAAATTAGGTTATCAAATGCACAATTACATGCAATCAATCCTAGTACATGGGTAAGGAATAGGCAAGGCACTCATTTCCTACAAAATATACATTAGCATAAAATAATTTTCTCCAATCAAAATAAAGAATGATGCCAAGGAAGACACATTGAACAATCAACGAAAACTAAGGAGAAAAGCCTCAACCACCGCACTGGCAAACTACACATGACCATAAGGGGCAATCCGGACATTACCGTTAGGTAACCGGATGATAATACAACAACATGGGAACACTGCACTAGTAGGGTACAGTGGCTAGGGTAGGGAACAAGGCTTGTGACTATCTCCAATAACCACCATTGGGGAATACGAGTATGCTCAGGCCTATGAATCCAGGCGAAGTTGATACTTAGTACCTGCAACACTCCAAACACACATCAAAGCACATGTGCATATATCATATAATAGCCAAAGCATCAATGGACATTAGGAAGAGGGTCATGACATCGTAAGCCTCTCGGATACGAGTGTTACGACATCATCCCTTTCCTGTCCATGATCATCCAAAAGCACTGATAACAATATATAAACATATAAGCATGTAATTCCAGCATAAACCACACAATTTTCTCATAATTTGTAGCAAAATGCGCTTTCAAGACATAAAATTTTCAATTCTCTAACTTTTGTATGCAACTATCTATAAAATGGAGCACACATACACACATATACATAATTTCAACCTTTGATTTCATAACATGCATGACATCTCTTTACATATAATGCAATAGTTTGTCACTTTTCAAGGCATAATGATGCAAATTTTGTTCTCTTCTATATTTAATATGCAACTACATACATGTGACAATTGTACAACCCACATATACATACATACTCATCCACATCACAAGGCTACATTAGGGGTTCATGTGGATGTCATAGTACCATCCATATCCAGTATCCATATCCATTTATATCCATGAGTCCATAACCAATAACCATGTCCAGTATCCAAATCCATGTGTCTTGATGGAGTTGACCCACCTAGTGAGCCCTTCCATACAAGACACAATGGCATATCCTTTGTTTGTGAGGGTTTTAGCCTCCAAGAGATAGTCAAACAATAGGAAGGTAGTGAATTAGAGCTTAGAATAGCTCACACACCGCCATCCTTAAGGGTTTCCCTATGTCTGCTTCCTCGTATACACTCAAATGGGTGGATCTCACCATACCCAATGAGGAATCACATCACAACACAAGACCGGCATTCCAAAACAGAAAAGTCAATTAGTTTAGCCACCAAGAATGTAAATAAAGGGAAATAAATCTCAATTCCAACAATAAGATAAGAAAGATGCGCATAGTCTTCAACAATAAATCAAATGTAACCACAAGAGTTACATGCCAAGAAAATCATCTGTGGATAAACCAATACAAGTAAGATAAACCAAAGTGCTAGTCCACACAAGCAAAGTAAAAGTCACCAATAACTGAAAGGAAGTTTCACAATCTTTGAAATATACACATCACAACACTACATGACTATCGCTAGTCACCACACGAGGAAGGAGGAAAACAAGCGTGACTGTCTCCACAGTCCTTCACGTGGGTGCGGCCAACTCACGCAACCTCCACATGGAAAGGTACTATGCCATAACTCCTAGGTCACATACCTCATATGGAACGACCGCGCATGGTATACACCAAGCGGAGAAAGCATGCAATAGCCGTATACTACATGGCAATGTCCTACTCATAGGAACATCCTACATAGTGCGTACCCACAGAGAAAGCATGTGCAGCTACATACCGAGGCAAAGGTGCACATGGCTATGTTCCACTCGCATGCCAACCGATCAGAATCGAGGCCCTCTTGAGAGAACCCTCTACTCTGTGCGAGCAACCACACCTCTTAGCACAAGTAGGAACACAACATATATACTATGTCATCACGTATCTAGGTACGTGGCATCGTGTCCTTGAGCTCGGCTCACTAGCATCAGTGACACGTCATCCTCACTAGCACTGTGTTGGAACACCGGTGGGGGGGTGGTATCATATCCAAAACAATCACATCAAGGTAAGATCATAGCTGTCACAGGTGCTCATACCACAACTAATATCAGCCTCAAGAACTGAGGGGATTAGGCTAACACTGTATGAACCAAGTATCTTGTCCATTAACCAGGAGGTTGAAACAATCGCCATTGTTTCGTGCCACCATTATACATAGGCCATGCAATTCCCTCCCAAGGAACTTTGTTGCTGCTACTACCCTCCACATATTGACCTATCCACAATCCTCGGTTTGGCAGTCAATAGGGTGACAACAAGAAAACACATAGATGGTATGGTTTTCCCCCATACACATAATGAGTCCATACATATCCTCCATGGATGGGTATGTAGTATCACCATCCCATGGGCACACATCTCAAGCACTGGTTAATCACAACACTCAATAGGAATACATCAATGGATGTTCACAACACAGGGAATACAATCACAATTTCTCTTACCCAGGCAATACCATTGCCCACATATGACTATGCAACATGATACAAAATATACAACTTTACCAAATAATAAGTACTCCCAAACATCCATACCAATTTTCTCTCTTCACAAGGGCAACTCATTTACCCATAACATCATAGATTCACTTGCAATGCTTTCAACATAATGCAATAGTGCAAGAACATGTATAGCATCATCACTACCATCTTTACATAAGTGCATAAACATAAGTAACACCTTCACAATCATTATTACAGTCACTTCTAAAATCACATAACAATATACATCTCATAATGACACATAAATCGACATAATGTCACAAGTCACAAGAATACCATTCATTCAAAAGAGAATCAGATGCTAATAACATAATGGAGTAAGTTTTGTTTGAGGAACTCTAATCATTTCTCTACATTCGCATCCATACATATTAGCTTAAGTAACCATGGCTATGTCAAGGCATGCAATTGCTCACCAAGCAAGATATGCAACATTCCTATTACCCTACATTCACTATTTTTAGTTTGCATTAAAGTACAAGTGTTCACCTATATGATCTCATTAAAATCACAATGCAATAGAAGAGATCAAATTTCATCAACAAGAAATATCCACTAAGCAATTACCATCCTCATTCAAGCTCATTAAGAAAGGAGTTACTCATAAACATGTAATCACTTTCAATTGCATAACCATAACAAACACAAGTTATTCTTCACTAATTCTTTTACTTATTGCATCTTTCACATGCTAATTAAATCCATAAGCCATCAATCTAACATCTTGACCAGGAAAAGCAAGTGTTACATAAAGTAAGCACTAACAACCTTAATTGCACAACCATTGACAACTATGAAAGGAGAGACAAATAGATTTCTCCTCAAATCAAGACATTACATGCCATCCAATATTCATTATACAAACATGCAAATTCTACTAAGGGAAAGTTTAAGGCACCATTAGTATTCCAATTATTTCAATATGTTATCAAGGGTGATAAAAGGTAGCAACTCAAGCACATTAAGAGGTTATAAGAAAAAATAGCAATCATCCAACACTTACAAGAGAGCATAGAGCAATCAAACTAATCTGTCCACATCTACAAACAACTATATCCTACCATCCTTTACATCAATAATACAAGAAGGAATTACAAGAGCAATTCATGACCAATTAGGGTCATCTCATTCACTGGCAACATAAAGGAAGACACAAGAAGGGCATATCCAAGCAAGGGTAATTAGGCAACCCAAGTTACCTTCAACCTGTAAACATACAAGGCAGAACATTCCTACCCTCATCTTATAACATGGAGAGTGATCACTCTTAACCATGGGAGACTCTCAACCAAGGTCAACACTCTAGTTCCATTGAGTAAGGTAAGGCCAAGGATGCTATTTCCTCCATGATTTCTAAGAATGGGGTTGTAACTTAACCCACTAATGCCATGCTAAGGCATGAAAGCAATCAAGACTATAAAAACAATATAACAAGCTCACGCCACATACGCCAAACACAGCGAAACATAGAAGACTCAAGTACGCCGGAGCTCCCAGTGTGTGAACTTAGGCTCTGATACCATATGTAACATCTCGCCCCACAAACCCCAAAGGGTAAGGCCAAGAGAGGGCAAGAATATATATTTTTTGACATAAATAGATACATACACATGATACAGTTGCCAACTCGGTATGTCGACAACATTGATGGCCAAGTATGGCCGAATGTACAACCCAAAGGAGAGGACTAATTCACCCTCTAGATGAAAACATTATAATACTACATTCATTTTAAGCACCAACCCAAATGTTCCTATAACCCATTCCAAATGTAAACATGAATCCATAAACATCATAGTACAAGCGGATCCGATACCCACACTAGAATCCATAAGCTGAATATAAAACATCTCATTTCTTCTCATTAAATTACATGATTACATCTATTCTCTCAAAAGAGTACAACTTTACATAAAGGAATATACAAGCATAATGGCATAACCATGAATATGATACAATAACTGATAAAATAAATACAATAGAGAACATCTCCAACTGGTGCTCCAAAACCTGTACACATGTCCCCAATGGCGGTGGTAACACCTCCCAACCATGTAGACTCAAAATAGACCACCCCACCATTCTCGGAGGTAGTCACAAGGCCCAAGAAGAAGTAACAAAGTAAGGGTATACATGATGGTCGACACTCACATCAATCACAGAACAGACACGGAAAACAATGCATAAAGCCAAAGTCATAACATAGAGATGCTCATCAAATATAATGTCGAGTGCTACTTTCGACTACAAAGGTACATACATTAGGGTGTAAATCAGATGGAGTGTCTCCATGCGTGCTCGAAGGGATGGCACCACATGGACTCAAGTGCACCTCTCATACAGAAGAGGAAATTCAATCATGCTTAAATCAATGCCCCGCAAATGGATAACTCAATGCCCCGTAGACGGTTCAACCTTCTCGTATGCATCCTTAGCCTTTACAAGCACTCAAGGCTATGTATGAGGACTCAATATCCTAGACCTAAGTTCATCTCGTTTAGCCAAACGAGGCATACACAACCTAATTAAACAATCCAATAAAGAATAGGTGACACGATGAGAGTCCCATCTGCATCCCCAAGGTATTTGGAATAGCCACAAAGGGCAGGGGACGTGTCCCAAGGACACCACATCTAACTCAGTAGAAACACCAAATGTTTTAAATATTAAATACAAAATTGAAAAATATGATCTACAAAACAAAAGCTTTCGAGGATAGTGTACTTTATTCAAAATAGCCCTTGCTAGTTAGATCAGTTGTATAACAACTCCAGTGACCCCTATTTGATCACTCTTCACAAAGGAATGCACGGGTAATATAAGAAGAGGCATGGCAAATGGTATTCTCACAATCTAAATTTTGCATAATGTCTACCAGATTTAACATAACCAAAAGGAAGTAAAAACAAAGACTTACAAAAAGGAGATCTTAATTTTTCTCCTACAGTAGTTCCCTTAGATCCTTGTATTCGTGATAGATTTTCCTCATTAGAATTTATGTGACCAAATTTCAATAAACATACATAGATCGATATATCTAAAGTATTTTAGTACCATATCATTCATTAACTCCAAGACGAAGGTTTCCACATGGCTAGTGATTTAGCAAAAATATGGCCGTAAAGACCAAAACACAAAGCCACTCAATTTTCTAAGTAGATTTGTAATGAAAATCCCATCAGAGAACTCATCGTATAACGAAAGGTTTCCATGGGACTTAGATCTCTTCAATCTCTATCATGGCATCCCAGATTTTAGTATGGCTTCCCTCATTATATTCTCTAAAAGATCAAACCTCTATTTTTTACTTTTAAAATTATAAATCAAAAACCTCATGATCTATCTTGAAAACCCTTTCATCTAATGAATTTAAGTTCTGCATATTAAAAATAATTTCAAGGAAAGAGGCAACGTAAATATCTTGCATTGCAATGAATTTTTTGCCTATGTTTTATGCGCATCACTGGGGTTCAGTTTCTTCTGTGGTTAAGGAATTGTAGTAAACAAATTTTAGTTTTTCTGATGGAAAAAAAAACAAAGAACTGATGTAAATACCTTTCAAGAAGAAACTAGATTTCCTACATGGTCATGGGTCAATTCCTCAGAGGGTGATTCCTTTGTTTTCCATTCGCACTCCCCTTTAGCTCCTCAAATCTTGCAATTTTATATGCTCACTTGAGTAATTGTTTTCCTCAAGCGCTGCATATCTACAACTGCACTATTAATGGCCTGTTGTTCCAAAACAATGTTCAATTTCACCGCATACTTCTTGAAGGCATCTGTATTGTAAAGCCACAACATCTTGGAGGAAAACTCCAGTTTGGCATATTTATGTTGGAGTCTCCACATTTCCCCGTCTAAGTTAAAAATACCATCACCCAGAAATTCATAGTGAATCTCATGAGTAACACTCCCCTTTACATAGTTATCAAAGTTAGTCTTGAGCATATACTCAACGTTTACAGGACCCACAGTGAAGAGGAATCCGAAACCTATGAAGCTTTCCTTGAATGTGGGTGTTTTTGTTGTATATTCTATGATCCAGTCATACAAGCAGTGGAAATTTGTTGAGAGTTTGAGAGTAAAACTGAGCAAGGGCCTTGCTTTTAGGTCCCTGTGGGGTTCGATCCCTCAATCTCCTAATCCAAATCCAAATGCCCAGTGATGCTATAGCTGCTGTTACACACAAAACCAGATAAGAAGATATTGTCTTGCAAGAAGAAAAAATCTTTGTTGACATATATGCAAAACAATGGAGGCATAGACAAGGCACGTGAACTACTAGGCATAATCCTCAAAGCAACGTCACCTCATGGAATGCGTTGACTACAGGATATGCACAAAAAGGATTTGTAGAAGCAGCCTCCAAATCTTCCTTTTTCTCTTAGCTGAATGATATCCTTCTTCTATACTGTGCGACCCTCCCAAAACCATGTCCTACACCTTTTCTATTGTGAAAAACTACCACTTTCTTCCCTAGGTGATTGGATTCTGATTTGTACCAAAATGGAGCGCCTGAGTCAATGCCATGGGGTGGCCAGCTGCTATGAGACTGAGACTTTTAGAAGAATCCAATTCCTCACCCACTTGCAGATATTTTTATTCCATTAATTGCCTCACCAACTCCCCTTCAAAAGCCATCATATGGCATGGGGAAGAGATTCCAATAAAAATCATAAAAAATCTAACTTGGCTTTGACTCCTATGCCCTCTCCCATCTGCCCTCTAGACATTTTGCAACCTTTACTCTATACCAACCTCCCTCAAGCCATCGTATGGCATGGGGAAGAAATGAAATAACATAATATAACAATAAATTGACATCCACTCACGTTCAACTCTCACCGCCAACAAGGAGGGTTGTTACAGTTTCATTCCAAAGAAGGCCAAACTACTAAGGAAAACCCTTCGATCTACTTCAATCTTTCATGAATTGATGTATCATTTTGCCATTGCTTCTCATTTGGCTTCTCCTGAATCCTCTTCAAAGGAGTGAAGCCCTTCTTAATCTGTTCATATGGCTAACTTGCTAAGTGTAGAAGATGGGATTTTTAAATTGGTTTTCTTGTACATCCTGTATTTGCCTGGCTGTAAATATATGGTAGGAAATCACAATGACTCTAACATGGGGTTCCTTTGGTTTGTAAGTTTAGGTATAAATATTGTGACTAATGCACTTGTCCAATTTATGACTACCGATTGATTATGCATTTTCTATGTTGAAGATCCACAATGGTGTACGGGGCACTAAGTTAATGTCATTTGGATGTTGATAATCTTACATTATTATCATTACTTGCACTTCAAAGTCTCTGATAAATAAATTCAAATTCAAGAAAAATGTGCGACTTTTATCAACATTGTGGACTATGAAACTTACTATCCTAACATTAAAGGTCAATCAAAGAGTTTTAAGTTTTTATCCTGTATATGGGTGATTGAAAAATTCTATATGCTATTTAGGGAATACTTCTTATAGTGTAATTTTATAAAAGGTTTGTGTATGTGAGTAATTTAAAATTTATTAGCCGATAGGCTTATATGTGGGAGCTTTTGCTCCCGCTAAATTGTCAGCCTCATCAAAAATTGCCACTATTTTTTTAATCACTGTAAACATCACAATTGTTATTTTTTTGTTTTTGCCATTTGTTGGTTGCTGGGTCTTTTTCCATTCGCAGTTTCCTTCCAGGCTCGACAATGAGCATTGTTGGTTTTTATTTTCTCCCTCGTTAAATACATTGACTTGCCACTTCAATTTTAAGCATTCTAGTTGAAAGCATAGCACATTCTATCACATGTTTCTAGATAGTACGACAAACAAAAATACCCTTCTAATAAAAGGTATATAGTTTAAGAAGTATAATATTTTAAATATTAGAGTGGATGGTAATATTTCTTAAGGATTAAATTTTTTATTAATATATAAATTTTATGATAATTTAACATTTAAATTTTTATTTATATATAAGATATTGAAATAAGATAAGTATATAACATTTAATTAAATGCGATGCATTGAAATATTTTAGAGTTCACGTGCTTGGTAAGAGATAAAGGATGTTGAGGCGCCCACATGTCAAACATCAAATTAACCCTATAACGTGATATGGCTATTTTTTATTTTATTTATTTCCTCATTTCAATAGTGTGATTCTTCAATCCAGTGCAGATATTCTATAGATCCCTTTATGAGAGCCTCATTAGGGTCTAAAATGTGACTTGTATAATGAGTTTGGCCATTCCATGATGTTTAAATATTTTAAAATTATTTAAATATTTTTAATTATTGAAAATAACTTTTAAATAAGTAATAAATGCAAAAAGGCTAGATATGTTAGAGTTGGCAATGATATGTCCAACTTGCTAATAATGACCACTTGGGATGACACATGTTAACAACAAGAATACATGTCAGTTCAAAATCGTACATCACTGGGAGAGATAGGCTAAAGAAAATGGTTTTCATCTTAGGGACTCTAGGGAAGAACACATGTTTAAAAAAATGAGGAACTCCAAAATCGATGACAAAACAAATTCAATGGGATAAAAACAAATGAATGGGAAAAGCATTAAAAATATTGAGATTCATTTCGGTTCCAAGAAAGCATAGAGGAGAGATTTAAAACTTGAAAGCCTCTAGAATCCACTCAATGAGATTATAAAAATTTGATTAAAACTAATTTCGTACATTGGATGCCATATCAAAAAATATTAACGATTAACTTTAGCGACTACGGTTTATCTGAGCGATTGGAGAAGATCTTAGGATTGACATTGATATGTACAATCAGAAACATTAATGCTTGGATTTTCTTCTATAAACGTGGATCATATTTAGAATATAAAAATGAGTGCATCAAAGCTTTTTTTTAAATATCTTATTAACTGCATCTCGCATGCCTGCATTTTAAATTTACAACTTAGTTTATATATGACTTGCATTGAGGGAATTATTTCCTAATACTACTTGAAGTTTCTTTAGAACATGGGGTTTATGATAATGGTAGAAATGATGGTAACTTGCACTACATAGGTGTACAAAAATAAAACACATTTCAAAATATATATAGATGAATTCCAATTTTTTATGTGAGATGATTAAAGCTCTAATTCAAATTACCCAACTAACTATTTAAGTAGTTTGAAACATAAATCTAATTTTTGTTTTACACAAAACTATATTTTGTATTTTAGATCCACTCACAAATGAGAATTAAAAAAAACAAATTCAATACTTTTTAATTAATATTATATGACATATAAAATATATTATATTCATATATTTATAAGTATAATATAATATAAAATGGTATATTTAGACTAAACATATTTAATTTTGTTATTTAATTATTATTATTTTATATATAATATATAATATATAGTCTCAAATATAATTGCATTTATTCTTGTTTAGTATATTTTATATAATGTAAATTATTTAATATATTTAAAAAATAATATTATATTATAAAATTGTTTATTTTAATTAAATATTTATTTATTAATCATATTTATTTTATATATAATATATTATTTTTAATATAGTTATATTTGTTATTATTTAGCATATTTTATATTATGTAAATTATTTAGAAATGAGATAGAAAGACACAAAGGAGGATAGATAAAGAGAGGGAGATAGGGAGACGAAGAGAGAAAGAGAGGTAGAGGAAGAGAGAAGGGGAGAGACGGATAGATAAAGGGATACACAAAGAGAGAGGAAAAGAGAAGTGGAGAGAGAGAGAGAGAGAGAGAGAGAGAGAGAGAGAGAGAGAGAGAGAGAGAGAGAGAGAGATACATAGAGAGACATAATATAGAGAGATAGATGAATAGAGAGAAAGATATTTAATATTTATAACTTAATTATATTTATTTTATATATAATATAGTCACTAATATAATTGTATTTATTACTGTATAGTATATTTTATATAATATAAATTATTTAATATATTTTAAAAATACTATTATATTAAATAAAATCATTTATTTGTATTAAATATTTATTTATAATTTAATCATATTTATTTTATATATAATATCTAATATAGTTATATTTGTTATTATATAGCATATTTTATATAATGTAAATTATGTAAAAGTGAGATAGAGAGACATAGATAGGCTAAGAAAGAGAGATATAGAAAGAGGGGGAGAGGAAATGAGATAAAGACATGGAGAAGGATAGAGGAAGAGAGATATAGAAAGCGAGACAGAGATAGAGAGAATGAAAGAGATAGGAAAACAGAAAGAGAGGTAAAGAAAGAGAAAAGGGGAGAGACAAAGAGATAACCTTGGGATACATAGAGAGAGGAATAGAGAAGTGGAGAGAGCTAGAGAGAATGAAAGAGAGAGGAAGAGGAAAAGAGAAGGGGATAGACAGAGAGATGGGTGAATACATACACACACACACATAGAGATTAGTCACATGCTAACTAATTGAATGCATTTCATCATTTAGAATAAAACTTAATCAATTATATTGTTTGCATAAATATTTTTCCTACACGCTAAAATTACTTAGAGGCTATCAATTACATTTTAAGACACTCTCAAAATAATGGAGGCAATTAGACAAAAACACTAGAAAACGAGGATGGTCAACTATGTAATGCAATGTGGTCTACACCTTCTTCAAAATGGCACTATTTAGAGAAGAATAATGATTTCACTATACAATTAAAGTTTCAATAATGCTTTCCACTCTTTGACAAACATGGGGCTAAGAATCTACTCCAAAACATATGAATCCAAAGGAAATTTACAAATGCCCTCCTCTTAAAGTTATAGGTACAAAAGAATAATAGTATAATAAATTAAACAAAAGAAACACATAAATACTAAGAAGCCATAATGAAAAACCAACAATTATGCTCAAATTTGGTTAATTTCTGTCATAATTGATATAATATTATATGATAAAATCATTTATTTATATTAAATATTTATTTATATTATAATCATATTTTTTTTATATATAATATATAATATTTAATACAGTTATATTTGTTATTATTTAGCATATTTTATATAATGTCAACTATTTAGAAATGAGATAGACATAGAGGAGGATAGAGAAAGAGAGGGATATAGAGAAAGAATGAAAGAGAGAGGAAGAGAGAAAGAGAGGTAGAGGAAGAGAGAATATGAGAGACGGAGAGATAAAGGGATACACAAAGAGAGAGGAAAAGAGAAGTGGAGAGAGATAGAAAGAATGAAAGAGATAGGAAGACAGAAAGAGAGGTAGAGGAAGAGAGAATGGGAGAGACAAAGAGATAGACGAATATATATATAGAGAGAGAGAGATTAGTCATGCTAACTAATTGGATGCATTTCATCATTTAGAATAAAAATGAGTCAATATTGTTTGCATAAATATTTTTCCTACACGCTAAAATTACTTAGAGGCTATCAATTACATTTTAAGACACTCTCAAAGCAATGGAGGCAACTAGACAAATACAATAGAAAACAAGCATGGTCAACGATATAATGCAATGTGGTCTCCACCTTCCTGACACTTTTCAAAATGGCACTATCTAGAGAAGAATAATGATTTCACTATACAATTAAAGTTTCAATAATGCTTTCCACTCTTTGACAAACATGGGGCTAAGAATCTACTCCAAAACATATGAATCCAAAGGAAATGTACAAATGTGCTTCTCTTAAAGTTATAGGTACAAAAGAATAATAGTAACAAAAAATTAAACAAAATAAACACATAAATACTAAGGGGTAAGTGTAAGAAGATGAGTTCACTTTTTGGCCAAAAAGTGGAAATGTTTTTCCTGTTTTTCAAATTTTGTCGTACTTGGAGTGACAGTTTGAAGCACTTGCACATAAAATATTAAAATGATGTAAAAATAAGAAATGCAGGATTTTATTTCTAGTTTTCAAATATATAATTTTTTATAATGCAAGTTGGTTTTTTATTGGATGTACAAAAAGTGGCTTTTTAAAAGTCCCATGTTTTTTGCAAAAGCATGCATGTGTATGGCCAACATAATTTGATATAAATTAGTGTATTTTTCTAATTCTTTTTGTGGAAATATTCTTAGGATGTTGAATTTTGGTCAAGATATTTTTTGTAATTTTTTGATAAATATTTTTTTATTAATTTTTTAATGGCTCTAATTAGTGTTTTTTAAAACTCCTCGTATATGGCCAACATAATTCAAGCTAAACTAATTAATTAAGTAAAAAAAAAAATTTATCATGTAGAGAATGATGTCTAGTTTGGTCAGACATAATTTTTTTTCAAGAAACTTTTAAAATCAAAAGTTATTAAAAAAATAGTAACCTATGTTATTTCAATTTTATGAGTTAGTTTGTTTAGAAAATAATTAATAAATAGAAAATTATGTTCAATAGTAAAAAAAATTACATAATTAAAAACTAGACTTTCAAATCTACAATGGGTTTTAATTTTGTTAAAATATTCTAAAAAAAAGTCGTCAGCCACAGTGGTGAAACTAGTTTTTTCTCCCATTGTTTTCATGGCTTCTTAGTTGCAGGTTGGTTGGAGGTCCAAGGCTTAGGTGCGGGTTTCCAAGCCTTTACCAAGCCTAAAACCAATGCAAATTGGTGGGTGTCATATTTGAAAAAATAAGAAACAAGTATCTATTTTTAAACAGGTACCTGCTCGTAACGGGTGCCCGTTACAAATGAGTACCCGTTTATTTTTCTTTTGTGTAGAACGGGTACTTGTTTTAAAACGGGTACCCATTTCTTGTTTTTTAGAATGGATACCCATTTTAAAATGGGCACCCATTTCTATTGTAGCCATTATTTTTTTATAAATTGGTAGTACGACTGAAACCCTGCAACATTCCCTTTTACTAATATAGTCGACAGTGACAGATTCTGTAATTTTTTTAATGTGCAAAGTGTCAATTCAAGCTCTCAACGGGGCATATCTTATGCAATTTTTATAAGGATTCAATCATAAGGAGAATTTTCAGATGGAATGAAGTAGAAAATCTATTTTTTACAGGCATTCAATTTCTTGGAGAGACATTCATTTTTACCAATACACCGACAACGATGAATTCTGTGACTTTTATATGCAAAGTGTTAATTCAAGTTCTCAAGAGGACATATTTTATGCAATTTTTATATGGATTCAATCATAAGGAGAATTTTCAGATGGAATGAAGTAGGAAATCCATTTTTTAAAAGGATTCAATTTCTTGGAGAGATCAAATAAATATCAAGCAACTATCATATTGAACTAAGGATCTATTTCTACTTGTATTTCATACATTTTTTAAGAAGAGATCCAACACATTTTGGTAATCATGGGATCAAATAAACATCAACAAAAAAGAAGAGGAAGTTTATGACAGTTGAAGAAATTGAAGCACATCGAGAGAAAGAGGCAAAACGACAAAGAGATAGGAGAGAGAGGATTAAAAAATGAAGAATGATGTAGCATCTAGTTTGATGACTATTGAAGAGGAGAACACTGAGGAGAAAAACATTGAAGAGGAGAATATTGGAGAGACCAATTTGGATGAAGTGAATGTAGAGTATGCAAATGTGGAAGAAGTCAAGAACATGGAAAATGTAAATATAAGAACGAATCTAGGTATATCTTTGAATCCCTTAAATGATAATGAGATTAAAGATTTAAAGCAAGCTAGATATAATATTGATGAGATAAATGCTTCTACTACAAACAAGACAATAAAAAATGAAAATGAAAACCATTGTATGCATGAAAATGATTTTTTTTTTTAAATTAAAAGTAATGTTTTGAAGGATCTTCATAGTAAGATATCTTGGAGACAAATTTGAACACATGCAAATAGATTGTACAAACAATTTTTTTATAGAAAAACTCTTGGATTTCAATGCCAACTTGTATTACAATTGATGAGAATGTCAAAAATGAGAAAAGTAATGAAAAAATTAGGCATTTCTATAAAACCCAAAAAGGTGGATGAATCAATGGAACAAGTTATGTCTAGTGTTGCTAATGCTATTGGTTCTATAGGAAAAATAGTTGATCTAAGGATAAGAATGCAGCATGTCGAGCAATAACAACTACTTTAGTTAATAAATCAATTGTGAGCAAAAGAATGATACGTAAAACAAGTGGATATTTAAATGTGCATGCTATAACTTTAAGAAGAATAACAAAGAGAAAAGTAAGTATTGAAGAGGATCCAATCAACCAATGTTGGACTTTTAGTGGTAGACTCCCAAGGTCTGACATGAAATTAAACAATGAAATTAGGTCTTTGATTGAAAAATATTGGCATGATAATACAAAGGTTTCATCAAATGCTAGAGATGTTTTGAAATTAAGGGTGGGGTCAAAAAATCATGATCCTCATCCAAAACATCTTTTAGACATGACTCAAACAGAATTATATAGAAAATTTCTAGATGATTCAGTTTTAGAAAATTTTAGTATAAGTCAAATATCATTTGAGAAATGCAAACCTTGGTATGTCAAGATTAATAAGCAATGAATCTCTTGTTGTTGTAAAACTTGTGTGTAATTTCATTATTTTTATGATATTTTTTTATATATACATTGTACTTTGCATACTAACCAAATTATGTAGGAGTGTTGTATTAATATGCCACCTACAATAGTTAAGGATTTTATAATGAGTATATTTTGTGAAACAACTGATGGGCAATTTTATTTTTCAAAACAATGTGTTTCTGGACAATGCAATAGATGTGGTAACCTTTCATTGTTAGGAGAATGCACGCATGAAAGTAGTTCACATGATTTTTGACAACAGTTAGTGGATGTGAAGAGGTTCACCAATTTGTTCAATATCCATTAAAGGATGGAAAAATTGGAAAACGTTGTGAGCTTGTCACAAAACAAAGTAGTGTACATGCATTCATCACAGAGTTCAAGAATACGATTGTGTATAAATATGTGAAACATTCTCAATATGCTCAGTGGCTTGATGAACAATTCCGCAGATGTAAGAACACATTTCCAATTAGAACTATACTTTCAGTGGTTGACTTTGTAGAAAACTATACACTTGCTCCAAAAGAGGAGATTCAATCACAATATTATAACTCAGTACAGGTGGCCATATTTGTTTATATTGTATACAAACATGCAGTTGACAGTACAGAAGATGACAAGAAAATTTTCAAAGAGTACCATTTCTATGTGAGTGATAACCAGTTACATTCATCAGAATTTGTGCAATATTGTTTCAAAGTATTTAATGACAACTTAAAAGAAAGACAAATCTAGATGACACAACATTTCATATGGTCAGACAATTATACAAGACAATTCAAAAATTCTTGAATGTTTTACTGGTTAAGTAGGGTCCATTAAGAAAATAATATCCAACATATTTGGAGTTTCTTTGAAGCTGGACATGGTAAAGGAGAACATGATGGAGTTGGAGCATGCGTGAAAAGGGCTCTTGCTAGGGAGAAACTAAAATTTCATGATGCAACAAAGTTTCAAGATGCACGTGCAATTGTGGATTGGTGTAATGCAAAATTGACTACAAGATCAAGTGAGAACTCTAAAGTTCAACAGTTTTTTTGGTTGGTTGAAGAAGACAACATTCCTCCCTGATTTGATTGTGATACAATTATTGGATTAGAAAAATGGCACTCATTTAAGAGTTCAAATGCAAGCACATGGACTCTATGGACTAGGGAGCTCGCATGTTTTTGTTAGTTTCGTATCACAGGTGAGTGGGAAGCATGTGAAAATACATATTGGGTTGAAGAATGGCAACAAAAGTCTTTAACACCTTTACAAACACATGATCAAAATGAGATAAGATTTGAGGAGGATAATCATTTGCAAGCATCGGATGACCATGAGCATATTTCAGACCTCATACAAGAAGGTACATTTATTCAATATTTCTTTTTGATACATTTTTTGGAAATATATATTTAATTGTACATATGTATGTATGTATATTTTTGTGACTGATTGAATTTGAATTTTTTTTGCAGGACATGTGTATGATGTTGTTGCACCCGAGGGTAATGAAGAGGAAACAGAAGATTGGTTGGCTTGGTGTGTTGAGACAAAACAGAAGTTGTTACAACCTAGAGTAGATGATGATAAATTTGAGTATCCAACAGGTTTTATGGTTTTTACTAGCACTTGGCTATGTAAATATTTGATAAGGAGGAATGGTATACCTACATTTGAAGATTATGAAAGATATAAGAAAATTTTGCACTACTCGCATCTTATTGTGGCAACAAATATACAATTAGTGAGATATAAAGGGAGACCTGTCACAAAAGAATTATGGACACTTTCTATGAAGAGAATGAGGAAATCATAGATGTATTACAAAAAAGAGAGGATGCAGATGGTACAATGGAGTAAATGTTTTAAATGATTAACAGGTATGTAAAAAAATTTTAACTTTTAATCTTTGTCTAGGATGTGAGTTTAGGATTAATATGATTGATAACTTAACTAATTGATTGCATCTCCTCTTAAGCATCCTCTGAAGTCCCCTTAAGCCATCCCTTAGCTATGTTCCATAAGTTAGGTAAGTCATCTCCCCTAATTGATTGCATCTCCCCTTAAGCCATCCTCTTAACTCCCCTTAAGCCATCCCTTAGCTATGTTCCATAATTTAGGTAAATTTAGGATTTAGTTTAATAACTTCAATATAGTTAATTGATATAGCTTAGCACACCCTTACCAAAATACTAGAGTTGATTCCATCTCCCCTTAAGACATTCTCTTAACTCCCCTTAACCCATCCCCTAGCTAAATGATATAAGTTAGTGCATGTACACTTACCAAAAATACTATAGTTGATTGGACCATCTCCCCTTAAGACATTCTCTTAACTCCCTTTAAGCCATCCCCTAGCTAAATGATATAAGTTAGTGCATGTACCCTTACCAAAAATACTATAGTTGATTAGACCATCTCCCCTTAAGACATCCTCTTAACTCCCCTTAAGTTGTCCCCTAGATAAATGATATAAGTTAGTGCATGTACCCTTACCATTTAAATACTACAATTGATTCCATCTCCCCTTAATCCATCCTCTTAACTCCCCTTTTAAGCCATCCTCTTAACTCCCCTTAAGCCATCCTCTAGCTATGTTCCATAAGTTAGGCGGCTTAGGTAGATACTAGATATGTCAACTAGGTCTACCATGTAATAGGTGTCTAGAGTCTGTTTCTTAGGTAGAACTATAATCTAGGTGTCTAGGTGTCTCTAACTGTGTCTTAGGTATACTATATGTCAACTAGGTAGAACTATATAATCTAGGTGTCTAGGTGACTTAGGTCTAGACTGCGATAAAATATAAAGACTATATATGTCTATATATAATTTATCTAGATACATACTATATAATATGTGTCTTAGGTGTCCTACATAGAACTAGAATACATGTGTCTTAGGTTTTAGGTGAGGCCACATGAGCTTCCACCTTCACGTGGTTGGCCTTGTTAGTATAAAATATTTATATTTCTTGAAGCTAAGGGAAGCTCTTTTTCTTGTACATAGAAGTTATGAAAAACCAACTAATGCATTGATTAAGTTATTATTTAGTGCTCTTGATGAAATTACATACAAAATGCTAATTTTATTATATTTTTTAGAAATTATAATTTTTAGTTTTTTACAAAATTCTAGAAGCAAATCTCAAAAGTTTTAGTAGATAGAACCAAGTATTGTTTATCAAATTTTTATATATATAAATTTAGAGTTACACCTACATTTGTTTATTTTTCTTTTGATATTTACATGTAAATTTCTCTATTTTTCTTTTGATATAATTTAGGGTAGACTTAAATTTCTCTAATTTTCTAAATTTCTTAAATTGTAAATTTAAAGGGTATAGGTATTTCTCTAATTTTCTTTAAATTTTTTTCGTAAATTTATAGGGAAGGTATTGATCTATGAAATGTTTAATCTAGATTTAAAAATAAATTGATTAAACATGGTTACTAATTGACAAATCTAATCAATAATTTTTTTCTAAATATATAACTTAATTAAAATTTAACACTTGCCCCAACATTTGACTCATGTAAATCCAAACATATTCATTCTAGTTCAACAAAGTTAATTTTCATTTTTTTTTTAAATTTATTTAGGGCAGGTACATTTAGTCTATATAAATATCCAACGTAGAGTCTGTATCTAATAAATGTTTAATAAATTAAATCAATTGAAATTTTTCTCTTATCTAATTAGAATTAGTATTTTACAATTTTATGTAATTAAACACATGATTTAATTTGAAGTGTTAAATATGAGATATATGAAATTAAAGTTTGAATATAGAAGCATATAGTGGAAATTCAATAAATAGCAAAATCTAGTCTAGATGAAACAGTCTATGAGATATAAATACTGACATAACAACAGTCCATGTAAAAATAGTGAAATAGTCACAAAACATATATGTCTAGTCAATACTAAAATAGTCATAAAATCCTCATGAAATAAACAATCTAATACATCATCATCATGGCCATCCATCATCCATCCATCAATCTAAAACATGTGTGAACACTAAGTTTGATCATCATCCATTTCAAGCCGCCTTTTGGTCCCATGTGATTGAGAGGGCAACTCATGTTGTGTACAAGAAAAAGAAGCTTCAAATCAATTTTAATGTCAAAATTGCACCCTAATTAAATTTAAATCAAATATTTAAAACCAAACCATCAAATGAAATTTTTAAATCTAAAATTCAAAATGTCTAAGCATACCACAATAGGCTCATCATCTCTCCTTCCATACTCCTGTGCAACAGATGGTGCCGATTTAGATGATAGATTAAATGTTTGTGTCACCAATTCTTGTATTTCAATAAAACACATGAATTCTAGGATCTAGAGTATAGATACAAAAATGCAAGGTTGAATGATACAAAAGACTTTGAAATCACATACGATTTAACTATAGGACCTGAAATATGAGAGATGACTCGTGCATCTGTGCAGGCTCATCAATTACAGGATTAATTGAGCCTACACCTAAACTAATCTCATCCTGCATATATATGTGTACATGTTATATATAAATTCAACTTTAAAGACATGAATTTAAAATCATGAAATTACACTGGAAATTCAAATTTAAACTAAAAATCTACAATTTTAAGATACAAACCATGGCATATGAAGTAGGATGATCTATAGATGATGTTGTCACTGGTCCTGGATGAATAGGTTGGTTTGACACAAAAGTTTCAAGACCTCCCATCTGCTTTAAATTAAAATGTCACATTTATGTATTAAATTATATATTATTAAATTAGATACATCCAATAAAATAATCTTTAGAGGTCCTAATTTTTATACCTCGACCGTATAAGGTCTACCCAACTCTACTAGCGTTGACACTAAATGGTCCAATCATGATGAAGTGGCAGCAGCTGATGGAGTCATCTGTACCAATCAACATGAACATATATTTATTAATATATATTTAAATTTTTTTTAAAAGATTGATAATTGATAATTGTCCAAATCTATATTAATTTGTATTAATTTTAATTTTATTAAATGTGGCATACATATCAAGACCATAGGAGTGAATAATGAAGCCAAAAAGGACTCCTCCTCTGAAGCAGATGTAGGACCAAAACATGGATGATGACAATTCTGACAATAATGCGGTGTGGACCACAATGGTGTGAATCTAGGTGATGCATCAAGACCAACATCAGATGCTCCTCTAGGCTGTACATGCTCTCCAGAATTGACTTCATCTACCAAGCAGGTAGCTTGGTTAGTTAAGTTTCCTGAGAGCAACAATAACACTCCTAGTGTTGAGACGACCGTCTGCTAGTGAAAGGGCATAGGAATAGAGGGTGGAGAAGGGACAATAGGTGCAAGGGGTAAACATCAATTTGGATTGACACATGCCCCTGGTCTATGTTGTGGCATTCCACCACCCATACCCTAAAATGATCTCATATCAAAATAATTGGGCTTTTTGCCCATCTCAAACTCTGCCCATAATTTTTTCAAAAAATAAAAGGGAACCTCAAAATTAGCATGAGGTGGATGGTCAAAGACCATCCACCATCTCTCCCAAAAATTATTAGCTATCTACTGATGTGTGCACCACTTGATTGAAATTCTCTTTTTAGTTGGTGGTATTTGTTCACCTATGGAGGGATCAATGAAATATGGGGCAATTGTATTTTTGGTAATATGTAAATCATTGATCTCTTTATATGAGAGACCATTTGCATAAAATTACTTCCTCTCTTGCTGCCATGAGAGGAATGTGTCTAGATCTATGTGGATAGCTCTCACTAAATCAACAATAGTTTGCATTGTAGATGCAAACTGTGAAATGTGTGGAGGGGTTTGGATTTGGCTTTGCAAGAAATTAATTTTTTCTTGCAATTTTTGTATATTTCAATCAATTGTTACTCGCAAATATGCCGCATCATGCAATGGTGGTGGTGGTGGTGGTGGTGGTGGTGGGGAGGGGGGGGGGGGGGTTGGGGTGCGAGGTCCTGGGGGGTCCTGTGGGGGTCATGGGCTAGATCGACCATGTGTACAAATAAGGTCTACAAGTAGAGTTGCAATTACAAAAAATAATTAAAATCAAATTAGGAATTGAAAATATATATTAAATTGCATGCACAACATATGTTTAAATATACATATACATATAAATTGAAAACTTGGAAATATATAAATTTACGTGGTTTAAACAATACATTAAAACATTTAATTTAACATATACATGCATTCAAAATTTAAACTTGTTAGAAAATATTTAAAACAAACCCTGAATATCAATAGAAGTCCTAATCCTAGAGCTTATGATTAATGAGTGGACAATTTCGTTAAAAATGTTTCCTTGAGGTTTTGAAAAGAAGACAATTAAAGAGAAAAATTCAATAACAACTAGGTTGTTTACAACCACACTCATGTATTACATTCAAACTCCTAAACATGTCACTAAGTTCTTGTCGACCTATTGGCTACAACTACACCTACACTAGCATATCTATATTAAATATAATATATCTAAAGTACATTGAGAGATATCCTTCTCGAGGTGCCTAATGTTAGGACTAGTGATTAAAAAATAGGCACCTCGAGAAGGATATCTCTCGGCATTCTTTAGATATATTATATTTAATATAGATATGCTAGTTCTAGACCCTAATTGTAATAATTTGTAACCCTTATTCTAACTTGAACCTTAATTCTAACCTAAACTCTATCGCTATCCATAATTCTAACCATATCCCTAAATATAGCTGTAACCCTAACCCTAATTGTATCCCTAATACTAACCATAATTCTAATTCTAATCGTAACCTTAATTCTAACCCCTAAAGTGTAAAATAATCGAATTGCAGAGTTAAACAAAAAGTAAGGATGACCTCTTTGCTTAAAGGTTGTTTTTGTTCACTATCCTTAGTATAGACCTCTCTACCAAATTGGCATGATTCTTATAAGGTGAATGGAGAGGATTCAGCTATTGTTAGCATGAATGCTTTGATCGCAAGGCCTCTGAATAGCCTCTTTGAAAATAGTATGAAGTATGCAACTTCAAGCCTCTATGAATATATGATCATCCTCAAATAATTACTTTATGTACCTTCTTTTAATTGTTACTGTTGTTTGATATATGTAACGCTTATATCTATTATTAGCATAGTATTAATATTTTCGTAGTTCATGATAATTATGCCAGCGTACAGATTGAAGATGATAGTAAATCTGTTTTTTATATTTCAATTCTTGCCAGTTATGATTTAGGATCTTTTAAATATATATATATACTTTTCAAATCTCCCATGTTCATATTGGAGAAATCATAATTATTTCTGTTATTGATAATGTTACCCCCACAGATGGAAATAAAAACATTATTATGAATATAATATTAAGCCTACGTTTAGAATATTTCATATTGTCTTATTTATTTTCACACAGTTGGCACCTTGATTGTGGCCTTGCATGTCTTTTGTGGCTGTTACCACTCAATATCTGGCAAAAATTTCCTTTTCGTTATGCCTTACATGAAGTCCAGAGGAGATTCAATATTTATATATATGATTAATATTAGTTTATCTTGTAGTTGGCCGCCTCAAATTGTGGAATGTAACTTATTTTTTTAGTGATTTATATTCTATAGATTTAGCCGTTTGAAATTTAGAATGTTTAGTTAGCTCATGGTTATTCAATTCCTCCATTAACTTTATTTTTAGATTCTAAGAGAGAATGAATACTCTTATAATTTTTTTAAAAGTAACTTCCTTAGATTCTTTTAAAAAAAAAAAAAATCATATCAATATGGAAAATTAGCCATTTTAGGCTATATCTCATTTTTTCCCTTATATAGTATCTTTACTTGGAATTACTCTTTTAATTTATTAAATAAAAATTTATTTATAAAATAAATAAATAAATAAAAATAAGATTTCTTTATAAAAGACATTATCTTGTTCTTATAAAATGAATATTATCTTATTTATGCATATATAAAATTATCTTTTTTTTTGGAAAATAAAGAAAATTATTTTTTTAAGATAGAATTTCTCTTATATAAATAGAAGATTCTAACTTCTTTTATTAAAAAGAATACAAATTTTATTTATAAAATTATCATGTGAATATAGTGAAGAAATTAGGTTGTTAAATAGAAATATTACTAAATGATGTATTTAAATATGTTCTGTTATATTATCATATTTAATTTGATTACGATTTTTACCTTGAATTGATAGATAAATGTATTTTATTTTTATTAGTTATTTTTCTTGTAAGGGACAATTGGTTTTATTATGCCTACAAATAATAATAATGTTAAAGCAAGTTATGAGTACAAATAATAATAATGCTAAAGCAAGTTATTTTAAAACAAATAATAAAACATTTCCTTGCTAAAGCAAGTTGGCTACAAATAAGGAACATATCATGAAGTGACTTAAGCAATAATTATTTTTTTCTATTTTTGAAACTTCTAATTATTTAAGTCATATAAAACATTTCATTCACAAGAAAACATTCTTTTGCTTCCTTCATTTAATTTTTGTGGTAAATCTAAGAGGGAAACTCTATGGAAGAAGTTGGAGGAACTCCATAGCCATGAATTATTATTATTTTTATTTGATTCTATTTGCTTTACAATCTTATTTTATTTTCGTTTGCATTCTTTTCAAACCCTAACTTTTTCTTTTTCCCTGTCTAAGCTCAGGTTTTGTGATTTGAAGAGTTGCATGTTGCAGGAAGTAAGCTCTAAAATTATTCTATGAGAAAATCAAAAACATGCAAATGCATCCAAAGAAATGAAGAGTGAAATCTCTTCAAATTTGTTATGATTGAACGTAGGTTTTCATGAGAGGATCTATTGATTACAAAATATTGTAATCTCTCAAAGGTAGATATGGATTAAAAATGAATGAAAGAAAATATTCTTTGTAGCCTGTATTGTGGATTAAAATCGATATATATAATACCTTTGAACTAATAAAAAAATAATAAATTATATATTTAACAAATATTTTAATTTATAATAATTTTATAAATATAAATTATATAGTTATTTGTATCCAATATCTCTAAATAACCTTAACTCCTTTCTAATTATCCTTAACTCCTTTTTAAATTAAATTCTTTTTTTAATTTTTTTAAAATTAAAATATACTTTTAAAAATGTATTTTATAATTTTTCCTGTAAATATTTTTTAATAGAACCATAGAGAAAATGGAAAGAAGAAAATGAAACAAGTAAAAATCACCACACTTCCATTTAAGATAAAAAAGTCAAAAGAAAATTCTGGAATATTGCATTTAAACCATGTTTTCGTTATAATAATAAAATTAAACAAAACTAATGAAATGGTGAACCTATCAAACCCTTACTTAAATAGTCGAAGATTGTCAAAATTGAATAGGAAGAAAAAAGTGAGGTGATCTATGTAGGGTTGCCTGTACAATCACAAAATGATATATATTTTATTTTAGACAAAGTAGAAGAACATAACAATCTGTAGAGGAAGAAAAAAGAAAGCACACCTTCCAAGCATCATCAAAAAATAAAATCAAAAATTTGGATTAAACAAATTATTTTGCATTTATAGATTCCTTCCATGAGACTGCAAACCTTTGAGGCTTTGCTCCCACATTTCCATGTGTTTCATCGGCCTGTATATCACCTGTACACCTTGCCAAATGCATTGTTCATATACATATAAAAACATAAAATAAAAACCTCAGGAGTGGCCATGAGAGGCTAGAAACCCTTGTAAAAACCAGGCAACTTAGTACATATGCCGCTAGCCGACGGTTCAACGGACTAATTCAATTCTTTGCGACTGCAATTGGGCACATCTGTACATTCAAAAGAGTGAAGATAGTCTCTAGTACAAGAAAAAACATGGAAATGTCTCTAATACCTGTGCAAATGGTTCTAGATTTCAAAAGTGTGGAAATCATACCTGTGCAACTGGTGCCGGAGTAACTAGTCCCTTCATAGCCCAGATGGTTCTAGATTTTGAAAGTGTGGAAATCATACCTGTGCAACCATAGCCCAGAACACATTTGCACAAAGGCATCGTCTGTTCCATTAACACCAAAAATAGGAAATGAAACTCGAGAATTAACACCAGCTATGAATAGAAAAGTAACCGCCCTTCCACTTCTCTTAAATTTTTGTTAAATTTTTATTTTATTTTTCTTTTTTAAAATTTAGTTTTTCATTTTTTTGTTTATAATTACAATCAAAAAATGAGTGTTCTCATCTCCACCCTCACTACTATCGAATTTAATATTTACATATATGCACCAAAAGATGAACACAATAAATTACATTCTTATGTATGGGATTCCATTTATACATTATATACAAAAGTACAAGATTTGAGCATACTAATAGGATTTTCTAAACAATATAAAAATTTCAAATTGATATCTAGAGATGTTTGGAAAGTTATATATAATTGAATCAAGAGAGCTTTTCAAACCTAAACTATTAATTTTTACACTATAAAGGATATCAATGAAATAAGTTCATATGTATGTATGTATGTATGTACGTATGTACAACATGTAAGTATACATTACATGTATGTAATTTCTTAAGTTAACTTGAATTTGATTGATTCACTCTTGGATTTGACTCCCTATTTGCTATGTACATGCTTAATTAAATTTTCATTAAACCCAAGGTTGGATCTGACTCAGAGGTGAAGAACATAATGGAAGCATGGCTTGAGGGATTGGTCTCAATTTGCTTGGCTTTACCAAACAAATTTTGAAGCAATTTAAAACTAGTTGGTATACTATAGACCTTGGTTATGACTATAATTTAGGATTAAGTGACTTAGAAGGACTTATAAAATATAGGAGTTAGAAAATCATTCATGCATAGAAGGTGGGGATCTAGTCTAGAGATAGGTCTTTATGAATACAATGGTCTTTATATATGCATGTTTAATATGGTAATGATTTCCTTTCTTCTATTCACTTGCAAAATAGATATATAAAATGTATGTTTCCATAAAATCTTGCATAAGGTATATGTCATTTATGTTAAGGTGAAGGTAGTAATGGTATATACATCGTTAATGTTCTATTTGTACAAAATAAGATCCCATGTGATAAAGTTTATTGTATATAGCCTAAATGTCATTCCATCTAGCCATGTTACTATAAATCCTATTTTGTTCTTAATCCATGTTTATCCTTCCTAAGTGTCTCATTTTATTCAACCTTTGAACCCATCCTATGTACACTCAACATTATTTTAATTTTTTTCCATTGTTGTTGTCCTCTTTAGCCCTTTGTTAAGCGTCACGTTGCCATAGATATATGGATATGTTTAAATTAAAGATTTAAACATAATAAAATGACTTCTAGGTTTTAGGTTTAGGTTTAATAAGTCATTTAGGTTAGGTCTACAAAAATATATTAGGGTCCTATCTTGTCTAATTTGTAGGTTTTTAGCTTCATGAAAAGAGTTTTACAAATGGTTAAATTAGGACTATGAGACTCATCAGGAACATTAAAAGCCATGAAGACTGGAGAATAATCCTATAGCACGTATAACTAGTTCAAGGTCTAGATATAGGGAAAAGACCTAATAGGTGAGATAATATATGTGCATTTAATGCCCAATATTTTAAAACGTTTAGTAGAGTAGTTCTGACTTTAAGCTTGTTAGTGTTGTACTATAACTAGTAAAAATTTAATGACTAAATAACTAATCATACATGATGTTGTATCAGCCGACCAATAAAACATGACTTAATGCACACCTATTGGTCCACCCTTTTTTGGGGGGAACTATTTGACACCTCAACAAAAAGCACTTAGTTTTATCTTTACCCACTATAATCTATAAAGTCTTAAAGGTCTTAATAGATGATTATTCAGAGTTCCTTTCGTTCCACAACATAAAAAAGACATGAAGTATTCTTCATATTGAAAGACTAGATAATGCTCTTGAGGAGAATAGTCTTGATATTTTAAGGAGGAGGCCTCTAAAGGGAAGAAATTTATTCCTAGTCAAAAGGCCAAGAAAACATATAAGAGGAAAAATATAGGAGCATAAGGAGATGTGGAGGAAGAAGAAATTCCTTTCAGGAAGAAGATGAGAGGGACAACCAAGCCACCTCCTTAGAAACCTTCCACTATTGAACTCCCATCCTCTCTTCCTATGCAAAAGGAAACAACCATGCAGCCCATTCTTCCTCCAATTATTCCTATCTCCACTAAGGTTAGGATGTCAGTCTAGAAAGACTCTATTCCCAAAGCTTCCACATCTACTATTCCTATCCAATCTCGTTCTTTTGGAACCATTCTTACACCTCCAATTGATTCAACCATGCCTATTCATTACAATTTCCATGCCTTCACCTAATAAGGAAGGAACTATAGAACTAGCTTCTCTAATCCCCTCTATTCCAAGGTCTATTCCCTCTTCCCATCCTAACTCTCCAGCCTCCCTCTCCAACATTGAAAAAGTTAAGGATTTAATAGAAGAATAGTTTGAGAAGAAAGATAAGGAGCAAAGTGAAGCAACTAGATTGCTTAAGGAGTAAGAGCAACATGAAGGAACAATTCATCCAAGGGATAACCGAGAAGAGGCCCGAGTTGAAAAGGAAAAAGTCAAAGGATCTCCCCATGAAAAGGATAAAGAGGAGAAAGCCAATGTTATCAATCCTCTCACCATAGAAGAAATAATTAAAGGGGAGAAGTTATTGGAGGAAATGGGGAAATTTCCTAATAGGTTGGATCTAGTAGAGCAACAAGAAGAACAAGCCTTCCCACCACCTCATGAAAAAAACTTATAGATCCATCTAATTCCTTGGTTCCAACCTAGCTTTATGTGAGCATTCAAAGAAGAAAGAGACCATAAAACAATTTTCAAAGGGTACATGTCTTCCATATTGGTGATGATTGAAGCTCCTTGGTCTGAGAAGAGTAGAACTCTAAATTGTCTATTAGATTTTATGCTTCTAGGTCTAGGATTACAGAGGTGGCAAGTCTAATGGTCAATAAAGATGACAAAGACATGCAATCCTCAGACTATCAAATCATTGCTTATAATTTGGGGAAGTAGACTAGGGAGGAAGAGATACATGGAATGTAAACAATAGTATCTACTATAGTCTCCTAAATGGATGAGGACTAAAGGATGAAAAGGGATTAAAGATCAAATTTCTTTAGCATAATAAAGGAGGTGACTGTATCTTCATAGAGTTTTAACAATTTTCTATTAATTATGGCATCACATTTCATCACACAATTCACTACATGCCATGGAAGAATGGGGTCATAAATTGTAAGAATTGTGCCATTACATGTGTTGATGTAGCATCATATTTGATGATGTGGCCTTGAAACCTTATAAGCAGGGGCATTGCCAAGCAAGCTACTATAAATTTTTTGG
Source organism: Cunninghamia lanceolata (assembly GCA_027924645.1). Classification (NCBI taxonomy): domain Eukaryota; kingdom Viridiplantae; phylum Streptophyta; class Pinopsida; order Cupressales; family Cupressaceae; genus Cunninghamia; species Cunninghamia lanceolata. The sequence goes on along the minus strand of BSBN01000635.1, from coordinate 5,655,977 downwards.
AGTGATTTGAAATTCCCACGTATGATTTTGAGAGGCGTGAAGTTAGGGTGCTCAACTACTGGGTCCTCTCCCCTAAATAATTTCAAATGATTTTGAAATATCATTCCTAACTTAGGTTTATTGTTAAGCCTATATGACATAAACCCTATCTAAGTTCTATCAAACTAGGTAGTTCATGGAGGGATCTTGTCATGTGGCCATAACTATTTGTACAAATATTATATATGTCCATATGTTTAAATTAAAGATTTAAACATAATATAAAGTGAAGTTTCTAGGTTTAGGTTTAGGTTTAATAAGTCATTTAGTTTTTAAAGAATAGGTCAATTTAGTTTATGAAACCCTAGTTTATGAATTAGGGTTTAGTGTTTATGAATTACTATTTTACATTTTACTGTTTATGAAATCCTAGTTTATGAATTAGGGTTTAGTGTTTATGAATTAGGGTTTTACGTTTTACTATTTATGAAACCCTAGTTTATGAATTAGGGTTTTACGTTTATGAACTAGGGTTTTACAGTTTAGTCTTTATGAAATAGGGTTTACCATTTCTGAATTAAAGGTTTACAGTTTATGCATTAGGATTTACTTGTTTTTTATTTGAGGTTGAATATATATACAGTTTAACATTGCAAAAACAAAAAAAAATAATAAAATACAATGCAAAAAATAATGAAAATTGGTAGAAATGGACGGGCAACCAACCTGGGGCACTGGTTAATCAATTTGAGGAGGCAGGGATGCTTTGGAGGTGGAAGATGGGGTCAGCCAACGTGGGTACCCATTCTTGGCATTGGTCTCCCTTGTCTTCCACGGCCTATAGCTGTTAAAATGAAGCTACAGGCCTATTTTCTAAAAAAATTATACTTTTCAAAAATAGGTACCCATTCTAGCTTCGGGTTCCCAATCGTAAATGGGAACCCATTTAGTAACAAGCACCCGTTTCGTAACAAGCACCCGTTTCGGCTCGGGCTCCCATTCCAAGCGACATTTTTCATCCGTGGAAGACTTTCGCGAAATGTATACTCAACTTCTTGCTTTAACCCTAAGAAGCCATAGTGAAAAACCAACAGTTATGCTTAAATTAGTTTAATTTGTGTTGTAAGTGATATAATATCATATTATAAAATCATTTATTTATACTAAATATTTATTTATAATATAATCATATTTATTTTATACATAATATATAATATAGTTATATTTGTTATTATTTAGCATATTTTATATAATGTAAATTATTTCTAGAAATGAGATAGACATAGAGGAGGATAGAGAAAGAGAGGGAGATAGAGAGAATGAAAGAGAGAGGAAGAGAGAGAGGTAGAGGAAGAGAGAAGGGGAGAGACTAAGAGATAAAGGGATACACAAAGAGAGAGGAAAAGAGAAGTGGAGAGAGATAGAGAGAATGAAAGAGATGGGAAGACAGAAAGAGAGGTAGAGGAAGAGAGAAGGGGAGAGACAAAGAGATAGATGAATACAGAGAGAGAGAGAGATTTAATATTTATAACTTAATTATATTTAGATAATATATAATATATAGTCTCCAATATAATTGTATTCATTATTGTATATTATATAAATTATATAATGTGAATTATTTAATATATTTTAATAATACTATTATATTAAAAAATCATTTATTTCTGTGGGTGGTTGGGAGGGAGCCTTGCCACCCCATGATGGGTGGCAAGGCCGAGACAGTAAAGGCGCCAATGATGGTTCGCAGCTGCAACGGGGAGGCGCGAGTGGAAGGGATGTTTCGTTCCGTTTCATTGATTAAGGCAAATGACAGTTTAGGCATGAGTTGGGAGCCCAGCTGGAATTTGAGAAGTTTCGGCAGGCTTCTTCTTAAGCAGACGATGGAGGTAACTTAGTTATTCTTCCCAGTTCAAGACAAATGCCTTCATACTTTGCTGTTATCATTTCAACGGATGTTATAAGGTGTGGCGGTATGGATACGCCAGTGCATCTTACCAGCCGGAAGCGACAAATGGCTTTCCTCAGAGCCATTACGGACCTTTGGCTACAGAGAATGCTGCGGTGGCCTAACGCTCTGATGCTGGGGGCGGTGAAAATGATCTTGGGTAGGTTGTTTCTAGTAAATAGAGAATGTTACAGGGTGGATACCGACATTACCTCCCAGACTCTGGCAATGTTGCTCGAACTAGGCTTAGACAAACAATTGGTGAAGTCTATCATGCAGGGTGTCTTCAATGCAGAGCACCTGGGGGATCTTGAGGTTTCACTACAAATGGCCAGTTTGGGGTCTGGTATTCCGTGGCCAAAGGATTGGAACCAGTTCGAAGACCCTGGTGCTGTTATTAAGCTCTATCCTTTTATCTTAGATGTCAGAGGCTTTGATTTGATTCTGCTCAAAGACTAAGCAGCACTGGCAGTCAGATTCATCCAGAAGGCTTTAGGTTTGGAGATGGTGGACAGGCTGGACTGGTTGGACAATTTCAGGAAACTCCTTCCTTCTACAAATATCTAGTGTTTATCTACTCCTTTTGCTCCATTTTGTATAGTCAGAGCTTTGCATTGCAAGTCTAGGTTTTAGTGCTCATCCTCTATAAATAAGTTTGGTGACACTGTGTGGTCTTTCTCCTAAGCTCTCCATTATTGTAGATAGACAGTTAATCTTTGGCCAGCCATGAAAGGCTAATGATATGTAGCTCCTTTTTGAATCTATAAATATAAAAATGCTATTACGGATAAAAAAAAAATCATATATTTCTATTAAATATTTGTTTATAATTTAATCATATTTATTTTGTATATAATATATAGTATATAATATCTAATATAGTTATATTTGTTATTATATAGCATATTTTATATAATGTAAATTATGTAAAAGTGAGATAGAGAGACATAGAGGAGGCTAGAGAAAGAGAGATATAGAAAGAGGGAGGGAGGAAGTGAGATAAATACATGGATGAGGATAGAGGAAGAGAGATATAGAAAGAGAGACAAAGATAGAGAGAAGGAAAGAGAGAGGAAAAGAGAAAGAGAGGTAAAGGAATAGAGAAGGGGAGAGACAGAGAGATAAAGGGATACATAGAGAGAGAGGGGGGGGGAATAGAGAAGTGAAGAGAGATTGAGAGAATGAAAGAGAGAGGTAGAGGAAGAGAGAAGGGGATAGATAGAGAGATAGATGAATATACACACACAAAGAGAGAGAGAGAGAGAGAGAGAGAGAGAGAGAGAGAGAGAGGTTAGGCATGCTAACTAATTAGATGCATTTCATCATTTAGAATAACAATGAGTCAATATTGTTTGCATACATATTTTTTCCTACATGCTAAAATTACTTAGAGGCTATCATTTACATTTTAAGACTCTCAAAACAATGTAGGCAACTAGAGAAATACACTAGAAAACAAGCATGGCCAACCATATAATGCAATGTGATCTCCACCTTCCTAACACTTTTCAAAATGGCACTATTTAGAGAAGAATAATGATTTCACTATACAATTAAAGTTTCAATAATGCTTTTCACTCTTTGACAAACACGGGACTAAGAATCTACTCCAAAACATATGAATCCAAAGGAAATGTACAAATGCCCTCCTCTTAAAGATATAGGTACAAAAGAATAATAGTAACAAAGAATTAAACAAAAGAAACACGTAAATACTAAGAAGCCATAGTGAAAAACCAACAATTATGTTGAAATTTGGTTAATTTGTGTCATAATTGATACTACTAATATTTAGTATTTATAACTTAATAATTATTTTATATATAATATATAGTCTCTAATATAATTGTATTTATTATTGTATAGTATATTTTATATAATGTAAATTATTTAATAAATTTTAAAAATACTATTATATTATAAAATTATTTATTTATATTAAACATTTATTTATAATTTAATCATATTTATTTCATATATAATATCTAATATAGTTATATTTGTTATTATATAACATTATTTATATAATGTAAATTATGTTAAAGTGAGATAGAGAGGCATAGAGGAGGCTAGAGAAAGAGATATAGAAAGAAGGAGGGAGAGAGGAAGTGAGATAAAGACATAGAAGAGGAAAGAGAAAGAGAGATATAGAAAGAGAGACAGAGATAGAGAGAATGAAAGAGAGATGAAGAGAGAAAGAGAGGTAAAGGAAGAGAGAAGGGGAGAGACGGAGAGATAAAGGGATACATAGAGAGAGAGAGAGGAATAGAGAAGTGGAGAGAGATAGGGAAAATGAAAGAGAGAGGAAGAGAGAAAGAGAGGTAGAGGAAGAGAGCATGGGGAGAGAGAGAGAGTGATTATCCATGCTAACTAATTGGATTCATTTCATCATTTAGAAGAAAAATGAGTCAATATTGTTTGCATAAATATTTTTCCTACACGCTAAAATTACTTAGAGGCTATCAATTACATTTTAAGACACTCTCAAAACAATGGAGGCAACTAGACAAATAAACTAGAAAACAAGCATGGTCAATCATATAACAAAATGTGGTCTCCACCTTCCTGACACTTTTCAAAATGACACTACTTAGAGAACAATAATGCTTTCCACTCTTTAACAAACATGGGGCTAAGAATCTACTCCAAAACATATGAATCCAAAGGAAATGTACAAATTCCCTCCTCTTAAATTTATAGGTACAAAAGAATAATAGTAACAAAAAAATAAATAAAAGAAACACATAAATACTAAGAAGCAATAGTGAAAAACCAACAATTATGCTCAAATTTGGTTAATTTGTTTTGTAATTGATACTACTACTCTATATCAATCTACTTTATGCTAAAAGGAAACTGCACCAAACAAAGAAATAATTGAGAAAAGTGATATTCATTGGACAATAGTGGCATTCTCAGTCCCCTCTTTTCAAGTGGTAATATAAACTTTGCTTTGATAGATGCAAAAGTACATCTCCACATTAAATATCCCTTTATTTTATGTTTTCATCACTCAAATGTCTTCTATCTTGAGAAGGATAAACTAAACATATTTAATATTTATTATTTAATTATCTTTGTTTTATATATAATATATAGTCTCTAATATAATTGTATTTATTCTTATTTAGTATATTTTATATAATGTAAATTATTTAATATATTTTAAAAATAATATTATATTATAAAATCATTTATTTATATTAAATATTTATTTATAATATAATCATATTTATTTTATATGTAATATATAATATTTAATATAGTTATATTTGTTACTATTTAGCATATTTTATATAATGTAAATTATTTAGAAATGAAACAGAGAGACATAGAGGAGGATAGAGAAGGAGAGGGAGATAGAGAGAGAATGAAAGAGAGGAAGATAGAAAGAGAGGTAGATGAAGAGAGAAGGGAAGAGACAAAGAGATAGATGAATACAAAGAGAGAGAGAGACATAATGCAGAGAGATGGACGAATAGAGAGACATATTTAATATTTATAACTTAATTATATTTATTTTATATATAATATATAGTCTCTAATATAATTGTATTTATTATTCTATAATATATTTTATATAATGTAAATATTATAAAATCGTTTATTTATATTAAATATTTATTTATATTTTAATCATATTTATTTTATATATAATATATATAATATCTAATATAGTTATATTTGTTTTTAGATAGCATATTTTATATAATGTAAATTATGTAAAAGTGAGATAGAGAGATATAAAGGAGGCTAGAGAAATAAAGATATAGAAAGAGGGAGGGAGAGAGGAAGTGAGATAAAGACATGGAGGAGGATAGAGGAAGAGAGATATAGAAAGAGATACATAGATAGAGAGTGAAAGAGAGAGGAAGAGAGAAAGAGAGGTAAAGGAAGAGATAACAGGAGAGACAGAGAGATAAAGGGATACATAGAGAGAGAGGAATAGAGAAGTGGAGATATATAGAAAGAATGAAAGAGAGAGGAAGAGAGAAAGAGAGGTAGAGGAAGAGAGAAGGGGATAGATAGAGAGATAGACAAATACACACACACAGAGATTAGTCATGCTAACTAATTGGATGCATTTCATCATTTAGAATAAAAATGAGTCAATATTGTTTGCATAACTATTTTTCCTACATGCTAAAATTACTTAGAGGCTATCAATTACATTTTAAGACACTCTCAAAACAATGGAGGCAACTAGACAAATACACTAGAAAACAAGCATGGTCAACCATATAATGCAATGTGGTCTCCACCTTCCTGACACTTTTTAAAATGACACTATTTAGAGAAGAAAAATGATTTCACTATACAATTAAAGTTTCAATAATGTTTTCCACTCTTTGACAAACATGGGGCTAAGAATCTACTCCAAAACATATGAATCCAAAGGAAATGTACAAATGCCCTCCTCTTAAAGTTATAGGTACAAAACAATAATAGTAACAAAAAATTAAACAAAAGAAACACATAAATTTACTAAGAAACCATAGTGAAAAACCAACAATGATGTTGAAATTTGGTTAATGTGTCGTAATTGATACTGCTAATATTTAGTATTTATATAACTTAATTATATTTATTTTATATATAATATATAGTCTCTAATATAATTGTATTTATTCTTTATAGTATATTTTTGATAGATTGTGTTGTCGATCTCTTATTTATTATTATTTATGTAATTATAATAACTTGGCTTAAGATGAGCTCTAGGATATTGTATTAGCTATAGCATTTAGTATTATAAGATGGTTAATATGTAATGTTAGCAATTAAGCAATTGGTAATATTAAAAATGTCTTTTTGAGGAAAAAACTAAATGATCCATATTCTTTGCATCCTTCTATGTTTGAAGTGGTTACTAACACCAAGCAATGCGTTTATTTTACTAATATAATATGCATACTTTGTCACACCACCATGGAGAACTCACTACAACTTCAAATGGCTTTTACTGCATTAAAAATATGAAAATATCTCTACCTTATGTAATCATCTACAACATCATACTAATGTTTTATCCTTCAATACACATGCATTTGATACTACCCTAAATGCTATAATACAAGAGAACGCCTATGTTAGTGATGAAAACTGAAATTCTATAAACATTGTATTACTCTTATTCATACAAGGAACATTTACTGTAAATACCATATATTTTAAATATAAATTAAAAATGCTTATTATACATTACAAAAAATAAAACACCATTGTCATTGTCTCATCTTACAATATAAGCATGAACTTTTATTTCTATATTTTATTCCAAAATTTATTACTTCCATTACTAATAGCCTATCGACAAATCTATTGCATGAAAACTCTATGCAACTGCTAGTTTATTCCTTTTTCCTATTATTATTGTCTAATTTTTAGGTCTCGTGAATCCCGGAGAGAGGAAAAAGTAGTCCATGCACTTTCAATTGTTGACCATCGGCGCTTGGCAGAAGAAGCCATTGTAAATCACCATCTGATGTTGATAGGAGCCTGACGAAATAGTTAACTTTTTTTAAGTCTCTATTGCATTCATTTGATAGACCACCATACTCGTTAGACTAAATTTTTAGCAAGGTATTATTATTACTTGCCTTGACTAATATTATTGCATTAGTAATTGTATATCTCAATTAATTATATATTATAATTTTTTTATTTAAAATATATTTTTGATAAAGTAAATATGTAATTTTCTAATTAAAAATAATAATAAAATCAATTAATAAACATTATTGGCATTCCTATTTATTTAAAATTTATAGTCTTCACATTATTTAAAATATACATTAATAAACTTTGTACAAATAATAGTATAATTCTATTCAATTCCTAAGTACTTAGAAAAACTCGTGTTGGATACACATCATTACTATACATTACATAAGATTAATATACATAATAATACATTAATACTATAATTTATTAAAATATATTATATTGATATTATTATACTTATGGACAATTTTATATATATATATATATATATATACTATTTAATATAAATATATGATTTTTATATTAAATTAGTTTTTGATGTATTATATTATTATTATAATTTATATATAATAGTTTATAACATTATTATAATTTACATAATATTAATATAGTGCATCACTAGGCCCCATTGAGTATTATACTAAATACATCAATCATTGAGAAAATAAAACATGGGGATACCTCACATTATATTTATAAGTAAATTACTATTATATTGCATAATAAATAGTTTTAATTCTTTATTTTATTTTAATTGTTTTTTATAAATTATTTTATATTAAGTTCTAAAATAATATTATTTTTTCCAAACTCAATTTTAATATTATATTTTACTTAAAAATAAAACACCAATAAATATACAAAATAATATAATAAATATTTATCACGTGTTAATTTATGTTGAAATATATTAATATCAATTTTTTCATTTGAACTATTTTATTTTAATTCTTTATTCTTTATTTATAGTAATTTAACCAAAAATGACTTCTAATTTAATTATTTTATTTTAATCCTTTATTCTTTATTTATAATAATTTAACTAAAAATGACTTCTAATTTAAATATAAAAAGAAAACTTATTTATTAAAAAGCCATGAGAGGAAATTATTTTATTGAACATAAAAAAAATATCCAAACTATCATCAAAACCCAACTATACAATAACAACCATTTCAACTATAGAACAACCACTATTTATTATTTATTTGTTATTGATTCTTCCCATATTGGGAGTAAACATATGAAGTGTATATGTTTATACGAATATCATGTCAAGGATATATAAGTATATATAAGCTATAATGTATATGTTTAGACACATATATATGTATGCAAATTTATGAAGGTATACTTCTATAAAAATTTGTCACTGATATAGGGGTTTCTTTTCTCTTTTAAATATAAAAATGTCTACCCTAAAAATAATCAAATTGGGAAAAAAACACATCATGTTTTTAAATATGTACTTATAATATCTCAATTTTTGTAATTTCTATTTACTTTTATTTACCTGTTAAGTTTATATTTATAAAAAAACAATGAATCACCTTGGACCCCTAGATTCTCTCAACATCATAGTTTAAGGAGAGAAATCCAATACCACAAAGTGGTCCAAAGCTATTAAAATAGAACATTTTATAATATATGTTTCAATAAAGATTTTTTGAGGGCTCGTTTCAAGCTTGTCGTAAATAATTTTGCATCAGTTGCAAGTATGAAGGTATATTGTACCCTCATAAAAAATTAAATTGGAAAAAAATACATCATTTTTTTTAAATATGGACTTATAATATCTCAATTGATACTAGCATAGTCAAGGGGCTCCCCTCCCAAGCATAGTCATAAGTTTCTAAAAAAACATAAGACTTTATTGAATGCAAAGTAACCATGCCATTATCACTTAGCTAACTACACTAAAAAAGAGAATTGCTCTAAAGTTGCTGAAATTTCATGTCAAAGATATTGTATGGGACAGTGTACATGCACTCCTAGCTCTATGGAATGCAGTGCAAGCTCTCTCAATTGAATCTTCACATCACACGTTTGGAAATTTGCACAACATTAGTGAACGCCCTAAAATGATCCATTTAGATTGCATTTGGGATCATATCTTCTACGTGCATTATCCCATTTAATATGTTCTACTTGAGTTCCACACAAAAGCATTTGTTCTACCAGCTAGTCTTATAACCTACCATTGAATTCTTTCTTTCATCTTCTCTTCAAAATTTTACTCTAGAGAAGTGTTGGGTTGAAGACTATAGTTTAAATGCAGACAAGCACAAATGAAGTAAGAAAGGAAGGCTTGGAACATTCATTTGGACAATAATAGTATGTGCCTATTTGAATTCATAAGTAAAAATGCCTCAGAAGCTAACAAAATTCATAAGAGACTGAAAATGTGGGTCTAATCATGTCTTGATGCACCAAAACATACCATTAATTAAGTTGTAGTAAACTAGGGTAGTGTGGAATTTTAAACAAACAAAACGATACTGAAAGAACTTGATGGTCTCCAAAACTGAAGTTAACAAACCAAAGCAATTCAAACATTGTGATTAACCATGGTAAAATATAGATTTACCTGGGCCAAAGAACAACTTTGTACATATAGGGAAAAACCACAGTAAAATACAGACTTACCTAGGGAGTGTGTATGCTAGGAGGTGATGAGCAGAGAAGGAAAGGATTTTCACACAATAATGAATCTGTTTATTTCTATTAAAGCGTACCCATTTCATTATAACTAGCCCAAAAGGAGGTAGATGTACAAAAGGTGGAAGATGTAGTTTTTTATTAGGGAAGTGAACTTGATGCCAAATGATTGCATAGATTTGTATTGAGCAAACCAAGAAAAGTGTCCATTGATGCTAGGTCTAGATTTGTGGATTTGGCTATAATTGATTCCAAATGGACTTTCAATGGGCCTAACATATGCAGAAATACTATGTAAGTTGAATTTGTTTTTTAGTTATGCTCATAGTTTTTTATTTATTTCCAATCATCAAGGGGATAGGTTCTTAGTAGGTAATGATATATATCAGATCTATAATGCCCTGCCATGAACACCTTAGAGAACAACACATCTATGCTATACAAAACAAGATTTTTTTTTTAACATTTTACATAAGCTTTTCTACTAAAAGTGAAAAACAACCCAAAGGGATATACTCCATACTCATTTCCTACCCTACTGTCCACCTATTTGAAAAGGTGATTTAATGTAAATTGACTAAATTTTAGATTTTAATGAGCATTAAGTATAGGAAATATAATTTCCTAAGATGTTACTGTGCTTTAACATATCCTGGAAAGAAACACATTACTGGAACGCAATCCTCATTACTTCCATGAGATGCATTGAGGATATAGATTATGATAGACGCCTGACAGTAATAATAAACAGTGAAGTAAATGAATAGACATGATGTTGTTCACTGAACAAGCAAATTATAAGAAAGATAGTTTGACAAGTTCTCAAATAAAGTTGTTAAATCAGTTTATAATACTAAGTATTTTTACTACAACCATAAACATTGAAGCCTAATAATGATGATAGCTATAAACAATTATAGGAAGAAAGCTACGAGGAAAGCAACCTTGACAACTTTCCAGTAAAACAATTGGCAGGTTAAAATGATGCGTGGCCCCAGGAGGTTAGAGGATGAGGTCTATATATACTTCAATCATATTAACAACCCAAAATGCATTGTAACTAGTGTGCATGATCAACTCTTTTACTCGCGCTGGTGACCTTGAAGACACCCTAAATTTTATCATTGAGAAACTTGTTAAATCTGTGCTGGTCGAACGATGTGTTCCCTTAGTGCCTGTCGATCACATATGAATATAGGCTTAGGAGTATTTTCAGCAACACCGCTTGATTGCACAAACAAACTGCTATGCAGAAAAGTGATGACTGAAAGGTAATCACAAAATGGATTTGTTGAGAAGGGTTTAGAATTTATAAACAAGGGCGATCCTTTTGTTTTCTAATCACGCTCCATTCAGTTCACTTCAAATCTTGTTAATATACTCACCTAAGTTATTTATTTTCAACCATTTTCCCATCGGTGTGACTGAACATTGCAATCTTAGCCTGGAGGCTTGGAAATTCTTGAATCACAGAGACCATCTGATGCTGTCATATCAGTCATTTCACATCCTCATCATAGGCAGGACTAAAAGGCCCCTCTAAGAGAGGACAATGTTCAGAAACTAAACCGATGAATGAGTGCTCTGCCCTGTCATGGCAGGCATCATGGCAGACTACATTGATTTGGAGAATGACACAATTTTCATTCACAAAGCCAAATTCATATATAAAAAGAAATAACCCCTTGGCAAAGAATGCCCTAATATTGACACAACGGTCTAGATTCATATGTGACCAATACCCAATAGCCCCAAAGATCGACACATCCACATACAAAATTATTAGAGTTTGAATTCAATAACCAGATGACTCAGTTGCTTGCTACTACTGGAAACCTAAGAGAGGCTTCATATGCTTGTAATAGGTGCCAAAATTAGAATCAAATCAAATTAAAGATGGTATTACGATCTAGTCAGTTAGAAAGAATGTTGAATTTTACAATCTTTGGTTGTACGCTCCCTGTGCATGCCAGAATGAAAGCTTTGGAATGGGTTCTGAACTTGTGCAGGTAAACGATTGAATATGAAGGACTGCCTCAATTAACAATGATGAGGAGAGTTAGTGGATTCGTACAGTCCAGTAGAAATTAGACTAATACTGACTTATGGGTGAGAGCTAATTATGTTAAGGATCACAAACTGTCTAACAAAATACTTCAAGGAGGTGATTCAATGAATGCATTTGATTTCAGAGACACAAACACAACAATCGATAGAAAGACAAATCAAGGCATGAACACAACATCCAGTTTCATATTCAGAGATTAAAAAAATCTGAAAGAAAATGGAACCTAGATTCTCTGCTTTTAGAATTCGATGTCGGGATCTCTCTTACAGCTGCCAAAACTAGCCCTCCAATCCCCTCCTCAATTCCTCTTCCTCCAATGAATAATCTTCAAATTTTTCTAGCTTCCCCAATTAATCCTTCTCAATCTTTCCAGACCCTTCCCACCTTTTTAGGTGGTGTGTATATGATCCAAAGTGACAACCATATTTTAATCATTAAAGTATTGTTTTTATTGTTTTAATGTTAACTATAAATTTATTTTATCAAGATTTTATAATTGTTCATATATATATTTATTTATATATTTTATTTTCATTTTAATTTTATCCATTACAACCAATTAAATTATTTATAAACAACTTGTAATTTATTATTTTATTTAATCATTTATCAAATTTATTTATTTTCATGTTAATTTTACCAATTATAAACAATTAAATTGTTTATAACACATAATTTCCCTTATAATTGTTTATTTAACTTTAACTTGAAATTAACCTTGTTTTAATGAAGTACTAACCAAGCTTAAATCAACACTTCAAATTGGATAAACCTAACTTACATAATGATACCTGACCTCCATGCAAGACCACAAGACATGATGACAAAAATAACAACAAACAGTCCAACTGACGGTGACAACTGGATATGATACTGGATACTCATCCTCTTCGAGGATGTTGACTAAGTAGGGAACCTTATGATAACTCTGATCAACAATTCCTTTGGTTACTACATGCTCAAACCTACTAATTCAGGTGGAGTCAATGCCTAGTACCTGCAGCATGCAGCAAACAATAGGGTTGAACATATATATAAACATGTAGTCATATACACAGTAAATGGAAGTCACAGTGTGGCAAGGTACTCGAACACGAGTAATGTGACACTGTTCTGTTCACATAAACACATCTACAAGTAAGTACATTACACATGCTTTCTGATTACTTATCAACATAATAGAATAATCAATTATATAGCGATCTAATATAACAAACACCGTTAAAGCATCATAACCATGATCAAATAACACATTAAACTCAAAATAACATTAACCCATAACATCTGATATGTCCATCAAACTATGTAAGCATAAAATATCACTAATCAAACATCATCATAGCAATAGGTCCATAATCAACTAGCATAATAACAGAAAATCCATCATCCAACAGAATGTCATAGTGTCTAATCCTACTAGGAAAGCTATCAATCCGACAGATGGCAAGGTGAGGGGCACTACATCCTCCTCCCTAGGATCAGGCTTACTCCTGGAAGCCTGCAACAAATATGGATGAAATGGATTGAGTTTGGACAGTTTTTCCACAACCCTATGCAAATATGGGAGCACAATCTATGCATGTGATCTATTAACAGGAAAATCTTGATATAATGATTTTACACCTTTAGAAGCATGGAAACACAAGTTATCATTTTATAAGTACTATATTCATGATTTAACACACATTCTTCATATGCACACGAATTCACAATACCAGGAATTCACATCTCAAGGCTACACAAGGGTCCATTTGGACACAAGTAAGCAACCTACTAGTCCATGACACAAGATCCATGAGCCAAGAGCCAACATCTATCTCACAACATCCATACCTCACACTTAGTGGCTTTATGGTGCTAGGCCACACACACATGGTGAGACCATCCAAACAAGACCACAATGACCTATCTCCTGTTGTATAAGGTGGTTAGCCTCCACAAGATAGTCCTCACATATAGGTGGGTAGTGTGTCCTAGCCTCACATATTCCCATCCTCAAGGTTCCCTGCATCTGCTTCCTCATGTACACTCACCAAGTCTGCCTCATACATCCTTGGAGAGGAATCACAATACGACACATGGCCGACATCAAAAATAATAAGGAGAAACTCTTTTAGCCACCAAAGTCAAACAAATATCAAATAAAGATTCAATTTCAGCAATAAAGCAAGAAATGCGTGCAATTCAACACTAAATCAAATGTAACCACGAGGGTTACGTACAAATAAAGATCACAAGGTGTGGCTAAACCATCACAATCAAATATAAACAAAGTTCTGGCCTTTTCAATTAATAGAAAATCATCAATAATTATAAAGAAAATACACAATCTTTGAAATTGCATTGTACAACACTGTGTGACTAGATACTAGCCATCAAACGAGGAAGGAGGGAACAATGTCAAGCTATCCTCAACATTTTCTTCCATACAATAAGGACTCTACATAAGCACCAAGAATTACTAAATGCATCCAAGAATTAATACTCAACAAGAGGATGCACAAGCATCTAGTCCTCTACCTATCAACTCTCACTACAACCGAAGCTCCTTAAGGATAGAATGATCGTCGAGAGACACCTCTAAACTCTCCCCTAACTCCAAATCGTTAACCGTCACGGCACACAACTGGTAACCTTGATGCATACATCTCTTCAACTGTATGATAGAAATCATATGCAAGGAAATGGATCTCTAAATGCCAACTACCTCTACCTTACCTCTAGGCATCTACCTACGTAGACACTGCCAAGGGACAACCTCAGGTTGTTAGGCAAGGATGACAAAGGGAAGAACAAAATCTTCAGAGTATAAGCAACTAGAGTACCCAGTGTTAGAACTAGGCTCTGACACTAGATGTAACGCCCCGCCATGAACACCTTAGAGAATAACACATCTATGCTATACAAAACAGGATAATTTTTTTTTTAACATTTTACATAAGCTTTTCTACTGAAAGTGAAAAATAACCGAAAGGGATATACTCCATACTCATTTCCTACCCTACTGTGCACCTATTTAAAAAGGCAATTTAATTTAAATTGACTAAATTTTAGATTTTAATGAGCATTAAGTACAGGAAATATAATTTCCTAAGACGTTACCGTGCTTTAACATATTTTGAAAACAAACGCATTACTGGAACTCAATCCTTATTACTTCCATGAGATGCATTGAGGATATAGATTATGATAGACACCTGGCAATAATAATAAACAATGAAGTGAATGAATGGGCATGTTGTTGTTCACCAAATGAGTAAATTATAAGAAAGATAGTTTGACAAGTTCTCAAATAAAGTTGTTAAATTAGCTTATAATACTGAGTATTTCTAATACAACCATAAACATCAAAGCCTGATAATGATGATAGCTATAAACAATTACAGGAAGAAAGCTATGGGGAAAGCAACCTTGACAACTTTCCAATAAAACAATTGGCAGGTTAAAATGGCGTACGGCCTCGGAAGGTTAGAGGATGAGGTCTGTATATACTTCAATCATATTAGCAACCCAGAATGCATTGCAACTAGTGTGCATGATCGACTCTTTTACCCACGCTGGCAACCTTAAAGACACCCTAAATTTTATCATTGAGAAACCTGTTAAATCTGTGCTGGCCAAACGATGTGTTCCCTTAGTGCTTGTTGATCACATATGACTATAGGCTTAGGAGTATTTTCAGCAACACCGCTTGATTGCACAAACAAACTGCTATGCAGAAAAGTGATGACTGAAAGGTAATCACAAAATGGATTTGTTGAGAAGGGTTTAGAATTTATAAACAAGGGCGACCTTTTTGTTTGTTGATCGCACTCCATTTAGTTCACTTCAAATCTTGTCGATATACTCACCCAAGTTATTTATTTTCAACCATTTTCCCATCATTGTGACTGAACATTGCAGTCTTAGCTTGGAGGCTTGGAAATTCCTGAATTATAGAGACCAGATGTTACCATATCAGTCCTTTCACATCCTCATCATAGGCAAGGCTGAAAGGCCACTCTGAGAGAGGACACTGTTTAGAAACTAAACCGATGAATGATTGCTCTGCTCTGTCATGGCGGGCATCATGGCGGCCTACATTGATTTGGAGAATGACACAATTTTCATTCACAGAGCCAAATTCATAAATAAAAAGAAATAACCCCTTGGCAGAGAATGCCCTAATATTGACACAGTAGTCTAGATTCATATGTGACCAATACCCAATATCCCTAAAGATCGACACATCCACCTACAAAATTATTATAGAGTTTGAATTCAATAACCAGATGACTGATTTGCTTGCTGCTACTAGAAACCTAAGAGAGGCTTCAAATGCTCGTAATAGGTGCCATAATTAGAATCAAATCAAATTAAAGATGGTATTACGATCCAGTCAGTTAGAAAGAATGTTGAATTTTACAACCTTTGGCTGCACGCTCCCTGTGCATGCCAGAATAAAAGATTTGGCATGGGTTCTGGACTTGTGCAGGTAAACAATTGAATATGAAGGACTGCCTCAATTAACAATGATGAGGAGAGTTAGTGGATCCGTACGGTCCAATACAAATTGGATGAATACTGACTTATGGGCAAGAGCTAATTATGTTAAGGATCACGAATTATCTAATAAAATACTTGAAGGAGGTGATTCAATGAATGCATTCCATTTCAGAGACACACAAACACAACAATCGACAGAAAGACAAATCAAGGCATGAACACAACATCCAGTTTCATATTCAGAGATAAAATAAAATCTAAAATAAAATGGAGCCTGGATTCTCTGCTCTTAGAATTTGATGTCAGGATCTCTCCTACAGCTGCCAAAACTAGCCCTCCAATCCCCTCCTCAATTCCTCTTCCTCCAAATGAATGATCCCCAAATTTTTCTAGCTTCCCCAATTAATCCTTCTCAATCTTTCCAGACCCTTCCCACCTTTGTAGGTGGTGTGCACATGATCCAAATCGACAACCATATTTTAATCATTAAAGTATTATTTTTATTGTTTTAATGTTAACTATAAATTTATTTTATCAAGATTTTATAATTGTTCATATATATTTATTTATATATTTTATTTTCATTTTAATTTTATCCATTACAACCAATTAAATTATTTATAAACAACTTGTAATTTATTATTTTATTTAATCATTTATCAAATTTATTTATTTTCATGTTAATTTTACCAATTATAAACAATTAAATTATTTATAACACATAATTTCCCTTGAAATTGTTTATTTAACTTTAACTTGAAATTAACCTTGTTTTAAAGAAGTACTAATCAGGCTTAAATCAACACTTCAAATCGGATAAACCCAACTTATAGAATGATGCCTGACCTCCATGCAAGACCACAAGACATGACGACAAAAATAATGACAAACAGTCCAATTGACGATGACAACTGGATACGATACTGGATACTTATCCTCTTCGAGGATGTTGACTAAGTAGGGAACCTTATACTAACTCCGATCAACAATTCCTTTGGTTACAACATGCTCAGACCTGCTAATTCAGGTGGAGTCGATGCCTGGTACCTGTAGCCTACATAAAACAACAGGGTTGAACATATAAATATATATATATATACATGCAGTCATATACATAGTGAACAGAAGTCGTAGTGTGGCAAGGTACTCGAACACGAGTAATGCAACACTGTTCTGTTTACATAAACACATCTACAAGTAACTACATTACACATGATTTCTGATTACTTATCAACAGAATAGAATAATCAATTATATAATGATCTAATATAACAAACATCATTAAAGCATCATAACCATGATCAAATAACACATTAAACTCGTAATAACATTAATCCATAACATCTGATATGTCCATCGAATTGTACAAGCATAAAATATCAATAATCAAACATCATCAGATGTCATCATAGCGATAGGTCCATAATCAACTGGCATAATAATATAAAATCCATCATCCAACAGAATGTCATAGTGTCTAATCCTACTAGGAAAGCTATCAGTCCGACAGAAGGCAAGGTGAGGGGCACTACAAGATCACAAAGGGATATGTTGTTATCTTGACATGCATCATTTTGGGGCAAGCACATTATTTCTTTTTGTTTTTCCCCATTCATTTTCACCTTTATGTTTTCTTTAATTATTTTACATTTTTTGTATTGGTTGTGTTTTAGGATGTAACTAAGCTAGGATGTATTACACATATCCATATTAAGGAAGCCTTGATGATAAATTTTTTAAATGTAAATGTTATTTTGATTATGTTTAAATTTATTGACTTGGTTAAGTTTACTATATAAAATAATTTATTAAATGGAAAGCTATTGGAAGTGTATAATTTATTTCAGTTGTATAGTCAATCAAAATGTTCTAATTTTTTTTGTTTTAGAGTTTTTAAATTTTATTTTACTTAGATTTTAAAATACAAACTCAAACACCTGCTTTGCTTAAAAATTATGTGGAGAATACTTGATTCTCTAGCCAAGTGAATATTATTTTCACAGATGAACATATTTTCTATAGAAGGCATTCTTCTTTAATTGACTATAAAGGCATGGTTTTATTATTGTTTTTTAAGAGCAACGACAGATGGGAACCAGTTGTCATTGCTTCCCATTTGTAATTGCATTTGGTTTTTTCTTAAGCTTTCTCATTGTTAAATTGGTCTCTTCAAAGTTGAATTAGCTTTATAGTATTAAGTCTCCAAATATTTCGTTGACAAGAAAACTCTATTGGAAGTGTATAATTTATTTCAGTTGTGTATAATTGGAAGTTTACTAAATGGAAATCTATTGAAAGTGTATAATATATTTCAATTGTTTAGTAAATCAAAATGTTCTATTTTTTTTGTTTTAGAGTTTCTTAAGTTTTATTTTTCTTAGATTTTAAAATATAAACTCAAACACCTGCTTTGCTTACAAATTATATGGAGAATACTTGATTCTCTGGCCAAGTGAATATTATTTTTGTTAGGATTAAGGTGCCATTAACCTTGTAAATCCTATGTAATTAATTACTCCTAATATTGTTTGTAAATCACCCATAAGGGATGAGAGGTTTCACCAGTAGTGGTCTTGTTTTAGCTACATGTTTATATCTGATCCTCGAAGCTCATTCATCCATGACGGGGATTGCATTGGGGTTTCCCCCTGTGAGGGGTCCAAGAGGATCATCCCCTCGGCGGGGGTTCAGGAACAGTGCCCCCAAACCACATTTTATTTATATTTTATCATTGTAAATCTAGACCGTTAATCATTATGTCACAGATCTGATAGTCGACATTATGTCAGTTTTCTTGCCCTCGAAGGCAACCCCCTTTTATAAGGATATTGTAGTACATTTTTATAAGAGTTGAGAGTAACAGGCGTCACTAGATTCAAAACTAGAGAAAAGAGAGGAAGTGCATGTATTGTAATCTCATATTTGAAGAAAATACAACTTGGTGGACTTTTTTACCCGAAAGGGTTTTCTCCACGTTATATGTTGTGTTATGTGTTCAGTTCTTAGTGAATGTTATTTATGTGTAGTGGGTTTTAATTTATGTTGCAATCTCCATTGATTCTACATTGTTTAAAGCACATAAATAAGGTTTGAATCAGATTTCCATTGTGTGGTTTGCACATTCATTTCTAACAATTTTTACATATGAACACACTTTCTACAGAAGACATTCTTCTTTAATTGACTATAAAGGCATGGTTTTCTTATTATTTTTCTAAGAGCAGAGACAGCTGGGAACCAGTGGTCGCTACTTCCTATTTGTACTTGCATTTGTTTTTTTCTTAAGCTTTCTCACTATTAAATTGGTCTCTTCAAAGTTGAATTAGCTCTATAGTATTAAATCTTCAAAGAATAGTGATTTCACTATACAATTAAAGTTTCAATAATGCTTTCCACTCTTTGACAAACATGGGGCTAAGAATCTACTCTAAGACATGAATCCAAAGGAAATGTACAAATGCCCTCCTCTTAAAGTTATAGGTACAAAAGAATAATAGTAACAAAAAATTAAACAAAAGGAAACACAAAAATACTAAGAAACCATAATGAAAACCAATTATGCTGAAATTTGGTTAATTTCTGTCATAATTGATACTGCTAATATTTAGTATTTATAACTTAATTATATTTATTTTATATATAATAAATAGTCTATAATATAATTACATATTTATTCTTGTATAGTATATCTTTGAGTGATTGTGTTGTTGGTCCGTCTCTTATTTATTATTATCTATGCAATTATAATTGCTTGGCTTAAGATGAGCTCTAGAAGATTGTATTGGCTATAGCATTTAGTATTGTAAGATGGTCAATATGTAATGTTAGCAGTTAAGCAATTGGTAATATTAAAAATGTCTTTTTGAGGAAAAAAATTAAATGATCCATATTCTTTGCATCCTTCTATGCTTGATGTGGTTACTAACACCAAGCATTGTGTTTCTTTTACTAATATAGTCTGCATACTTTGTCACACCACCATGGAGAACTCACTACAACTTCAAATGGCTTTTATTGCATTAAAAATATGAAAATATCTCTACCTTATGTAATCATCTACATCATACTAATGTTTTATCCTTCAAGACACATGCATTTGATACTACCCTAAATACTATAATACAAGAGAATGCTTATGTTAGTGATGAAAACCCAAATTCTATAAACCTTGTATTACTCCTATTCATACAAGGAACATTTACTATAAATACTATATATTTTAAATGTAAATTAAAAATGCTTCTTATACAATGCAAAAAGTAAAACACCATTATCATTGTCTCATCTTACAATATAAGTATTAATTTGTATTTCTATATTTCATTCCACAATTTATTGCTTCCATTACTAATAGCCTATCAGCAAATTTGTTGCACGAAAACTCCATGCAACTGCTAGTATATATGATATTAATTTCATGGGGACAAACATGTGTAGACTTTAATTAGTTTTAATAAGTCCCAAACTTCCAAGCCTCTAACCCCAAATTATTGAAAGCATGTCAGACCATTATTTGTGGAGCGTGGACTTCAAAAAGTTAGGCCACATTCAGAGTAAAAAGTACATTTTTCTGTAAGTTGCATCATTAGACAAATCAATCTTTAGTCACTTTTGACAGAGTAGACCGACCCTTCATAATATTGTAATACAAACTTTCTAATGAATACCACCCTAAAATTTAATATCTTTACATTTGATGCAATCTATATAATAATGATTGGTTATAATATCTAAAAGGTAATAAAAATATAATGTAAGTATAGAAGAGATACACATAAGTCTATTATCTTTCTTAATAGACTTCAGGTGGAACACATAGATGGATACTACAAATGTTTCCCTATCAACATTCGGATTTGCATGATGGTTTTATGTATCTAGGATTTCATTTGAAACTAAATGGATATGGTAAAAATGATTGGTTATGGATGATTGAAAAGGTGGAGAAACATATCAACTTGTGGTGCAATAGATGGCTATCCATCGGGGGTAGACTTACATTGATAAAATCTATTTTGGAAGCCATACTTTTTCTTTTGGCTTTCATTAGCTCACATTCCCAAGAGTGTATTCTTGGAGTTAATAAGGAAAAAATGCTTCATCTTTATATGGAAAGGGAAAAGGGACAAAAATGGCATTCCTCTAGATAATTGAATGTCTATATCTAAGTGTAATGCCCCGTCATGCAACTCTAGAGTGCTAGACTAAAAGTGCAAAAGTTACAGAAATAATTTTTTTTTGAAAGTAAGATAGAGCAAGTAGTAACCAAACATATCATATTACACCGTATACACAAAATTTACTCTTCTAACAACTCTAGGGCAACATAACTGCATTAATGACAAAAAATAAGACTACAGAAGCAATAGCCATTACACTGCTAAAATAGTAACAAATAACTTTTACTGTAACAGGATAGATTAATTACAGAGTCTCAATACAGGATTACATGACTACAAGATTATAAGACCGATCATGTTGGTTTACAAAAGAATACATAAGAAAGCATACAACTCTGAAGGAGGAAAGCGAACTGGTTCTGGAACACCTCTACGTAGAACTCGAACCATATCTCCAAAAAGGACCAATGGAAAGCTCTTACCACCCAACCATGTGGGACCCTGAGGCCCGCCCCTCCAAGCTAGGAGATAACATAAGGTTCCAAAACATCAAACAGTCAAGTAGACAAATGCCTAACATGAACAAGGACTATACATGGCATCATTACAACACATGACAACAACACAAGCAACTTAGTATCACTTCCAGAGGCAACACACGACAAATGGGGAGAGTACCACTAGGGAATGCTAGGCTGTAGTAGGGAGAGTGTCATCGCATGGTCCTACATGGGTTACCCTGACAGTCTCTAGCTAGACACCGGCCCCCATCCATGGGTTACCCTGACAGTCTCTCTTGCTAGGCGCCGGCCCCCATCTATGGTTACCCTAATAGTCTCTCACTAGACGCCGGCCCCATAGGGTGACACATGCGGAATCAACATTCCTTTCATGAGGACAAGGAAGTTGATTTGCCAACCACGACCTTCTCATCTCATCCTTAGCTTGAACGAGCACTATAGGCATGAGTGAGGCATCCACTTATCTTGATTAGTGTGAAAGCTACCTAACCTCTAAATTTATTATTAAGTTATCGCTGGATTAACAACTTCCAATGGGTTACCCTGATAGCCACTTTAGGCACCGGCCCCACATTGGAAGCCACTCCCCTACCTGCACCTAGAAACCCTAACCATCAAACATAACAACTATCATCATAGCAACAAATATACATAACAATGCAAGGCATCAACCATCTTGCAACCAATCACAACATAATAGATCACCAAAGCAAGGCATGGGTCCTCTTGCTCCAACATTTCAACCATAACAATGTGTAATCCAGAGGAAGGCATGGGTCCTCTTGCTCCCAAAATTTCAACCATAAACAAGTGTAATCCAGATCAAGGCATGGGTCCTCTTACTCCCAAAATTTCAACCATAAACAAGTGTAATCTAGAGCAAGGCATGGGTCCTCTTGCTTCCAAAATCAATCCTTTACACAGACCAACATAGAATTTTAAAACAAGCTCAACACAATATGGAACCACAACCTTCAAGAAGAACTCAACAACATGGATTCGAGACATAACAACAGGACTAGATATGCTGAGCAAGGCATTATCCCTCTTACACAGTCGTGAAAATCATATAAACCCTAAGCAGAGGGAAGTCAACATCACATAAAACCAAAACATGCTCATCCTTCAACCAGAATGCAACAATGCAAGGATCAAACCCACAACTACCCCTACTGGCCTCTGGAATAAACTTTCACTAGACACCATTGAAACACAGCAATCCCACATTTAACATTTACTCTTAAAAACACGACTCCTTCAAATAGACCAATCCAATTTACATACTCTAAGTGCAATATATAATATGGCATACTAACCATGGGTCTTCAAAACAGTACCGTACTCATAAGATGCCCATGAATCAATACAACATTCACTTCAATTATTCTACTATTCCTTGTAACAAGAAGATATAACCACAACATAATTTATTACACCAAATGGGATCCATGGATGTGGACTTCATTAAGTAAACAAAATTGTACTCATCAACAACAACCCATCTTATAAATAATTTATGTTTATTTTAAACACTAATTGAATATATAAGATTACAATTAATAAAGTCGTTTAAATAAATTAACGTTATCAAATTCCAACATATCTTGCACATTTAAATAACTAAATAGGATTAGTCGCTAAATCTAAATTTAGTTACATTCTAAGAGATATAAACACAATACAAATATACTTCTTCTTGTTATAAAAGAATAATTTAATTTCCAAGGCATAGACTTGGTTATCCAGTTGGAGGCCTCCTTACTATTGTCATAGAATTAAATAAAATACGAGGCTATAGATTTCATTATATATCGAAATGTATAAGTGTAAAACTATAATGCCTATAATGTAAATTAGGTAAATATCTACTAATATTCTTTATTGTGTTCCTTTCAAACTATAGATAAATCAAGTGGTCCAATCAGATAAATTTCAATAATTTAATTCAATAAAATCACTTAACTATAATATTTGGTTTACAATTGTCTTTAAACGATAATCTTAATACAAGATATATATGTATGTATAGCTCATTACCCTAATTAATTAACTTATTTGATGACTTAACCAATCCAACGAAGGATTTGCAATTATCATTAAAAATAAATAATAATATTATTATAAAATTTAGACATTTAACTAATCATCTTTCTCATCTTGAAATAATAATAATGTAAATACCATAGATTATTGAATAGCAAATATTTTTCATCCCATAATAAGCATAGGGACCAAAATCATAATTTATCACCAAGAGTAGACAAAGGCCACCACCTTTTCAATAGTTATCGTCCTCTTTCGTAGGGAGTAAAAACCCGAAATAAAATGTTAAGTGAAGACTTCATTTAAAGTTGTCTTTTCGTCTTCCACACTTGTATATTAGTGTATGACAACTATTCTTTGAATAGGCTTCTAGTTAGTCTAGTTTTGGTCTATACACATTTGACCTTTTTGGATCATTGTACAGAAACTGCAGGTTCTGACTAAATACAATCTTGCATTACAATTCTAGCATGGTGTCCTATTGATTTTCTCACTCTTGTCATGACATTCTGACTAATATTGTTCTCTTTCTTTATCTAAACCATTTTTGCCTATAACATGATAACACCTCGGCTAGGTCAATCCTCTTAGGTTTGAGTCTTCTAATATAAACATCATGTCCGACATAATTATAGTAAAGTCATAAACTTCAATTGCTTTATACCATAACAAATTTAAGTCAGCCTAAAATTTAAAAAGTCAGCTATAGATTTTAGAGCAGCAAGAACTGAAATTAGAGTACAACGAAGTCCAACTGTAGTTATAACAATGGATCATATATCTAATGTTGTTTGTGTAGTGTACCAGTGCAAGAATATGGTCTTATCAATCTTCTACACCCACTCTTAGGTCTCACAAACACCTTCATTAACGATCTTCTTGATGAAAATGCTCAAGGTTGTAAAATAATGCTAGAAATGCTCTTATGTGATTGTGCAGATACTTAGTTGGGTAAAAATTGCACAACAGATGTTTTCTGGCATACAACAGTATTAGCAGTTTGTAGGATGTATTGGGATGACATCTGGAATGATGTTTGAAGCTTTTGTTTAAATGATCCTCATTGGGAAGACGTCTAGATTTCTCATCTAGACATGTGAATTTCTTTGCAGTTTTGTTTTCAAATCATCGATGATGAAAAATGTGAAATAGTGGTGCTACATTGCACAAGCATAGCAAGTCAAAGTTTAGTGTGTGTTGTTTAAGCCTAGCGTAGCTCACCATGGATCCTACTAGTTGGTGCAAACATATCTGACTTATGCCAGCTTATAACCAGAAGAATAAAGCAAGTACAGCTAGGGAAATAAAGCAAGCTAGAGAATAAAGATAGTACAGCTGGGAGAACAAGGCGAGTACAGTTGTGAACATAGAGAAGAATAGAATAAGTATACTGGGGAGATCAATGAAGAATTGTAGATTGCATCAAATACAGATTTCCTACTATCACAACTAAAGATTTCCAACAGAGAAGACTTGAAAGTAGCACCGCTGTCTTTGATCACAACTAATGTTTTCATGTTAAATATAAAGGAAGAAGTACCTGATCAAGTAGCCTTTGGTTCTTTGTGAAACTAAACTCAATTGCATATCTTTCAATCCACTGTTGAAGGCTTCGCTATCAGGCAGATTCCACCTCCAGATATCTGCATCTTCTACATATTTAAAAGAAGACCAACTCTTTCCATAACTGTCTCTGGTAGCCACGAGTTTCTTTGACAATTTTCTTGTGTGGTGAGTCTAGTGACAGTTCCAGAGCCCGTATTTTCTGATAGAAATTTTTCAGTAAGAAATCATATGCAATCGTTGCTTCACTGCGGTTCATGTCTATGACCTTAATAATATTTTTATTGTCATCCTCATTTGTTTGGAGTCTCTCCATTGTAGTCTTAACAATTCCCATATAATGACTGGACTTCTATCCCATTCGACATGGTGACCACCCAAAATTTGCGAGGCTGGTGACAACATCTCTAGACCTTCAAACCTTTTGCCCTCCCACCGGATAGGTGCCTAGTTAATGTGTGTATCTGAACAAAAAAATAACTATGTGAAGCAGCAATCATGAGTTCAATGTGTGCTAAGAGGTGCTAGGTTTGGGAAGAAGTATGGACATGAGCTCATAGAAATATTACAATATGTGGACTGATTTGAGGAAAAAAGAAAGTTTGTGGTGAATTCTTATGAGAGCCATCACAAAAATGGTAGAACACCTAATCCTATATCCAACGACTTTGCGAGAGGCTGTGCTAAACACTATGTACTGAAGATCTGCTCTCAAAGCATACAAAAGTTACAAGACGAATGGGAACAAGACTATTGTTAAGAAGGAAGAACAAAAAGAATGCTTTTGGGAATAATGTGGCAAGATCTAAAGATATTGGTAGCACTGAATGAGGACAAAATATTGGAGCTTAGAGTAAAGACTAGTGCAAAAATGCTTTGCAAGATGTTTTAAGAATAGAGGATGCTATTATCGAAGGAATACCTACAAAAGAAACATGCCAAAAAAAAACCAAGACAATGGTAGGAACGTTGAAGCCACTAAAGAGAATCTATGCAACCTTAATTGCATGGCAAGACCAGAAGGTACTGGTGACAATGAATGATAATGAAAGATTAGAGCCTGAGTAAGGACTAGCCTCAATGCCAAGAGATTAAACTGTCGCCCTTAGATTTACCAATGTTGTTCAAACAAGCAGCGAAACCCACCAACATTTTTTTATGGCTAAGGCAACATTAGTAGCGCTTTTATCAGTGGTCTTGTTGTTTTCTGATCAGTGCCAGGTGGTTCGGAGTGAATTCGATCACAGAAGTGCTTTATCCAAGTCTATCCTCTTTTTAGACAAAACAAAGGTCTTAATAACCATGCTCCCCCATCACTCTGCTGCACCTTCACAGGTCTTTGCTCCCTTTTGAGGAAACTGTCTGCCATTTTGTCCTGTATTAGGAGGCCCATGCTGGCTCGCTTCCCAGGGCTCTATAGGCCCTTCTTTTGAGTTAAATGCAATAGCAAGAAATGCATGCAAACTACCTTTTGGAATCAGCACATTCAACCTAAATATGAAGGCATTATTGGAATCGTGAACCCCTAAACTTGGTAAATTCTTGATTACAAATATATTATCAAGATTCTATATGGAAATGAACTATGGAATATCATTTAGAGACACTAGATCTCTACAACTACAACCATTAGCAGCCCTGAAGGGAAGACATGCAGAAAGACATTGCACAACTTGCTAGACATTTATATGCTGGCCTTCAACTTTCTATTTAGTTTAGAGATGAACAGAATAGGTTGGGTATTTTCCTACAAACATATTGGTGAGTCTAGGAGGCACATCTCTCATAGACTAAAACTACACCAAACATCTCTAGAGAAGATATGTGAATCTTTGCTTGAGAGGCTCGACACTTGCCTTTCCATCAAAGATTTTTTTTTTTTTCAAATTTGGAAACCCAGCTAGGCAAAATAGAGGCAAGATTCATGAAAAAGCAAATTCAACTAATGGAAAGCAATTATACCATAAAAGATACTCTAGTATACCATTGAACCCTTATATTTTTAGCATATACATTGAAAGAAATATAGTTCAGTGTGATAATTACTTGATTCCATTGATCTCATAGCCTAATTTCCAAAATCACATATAAATGCCGTAAATTATTAAAATTTGGCATTTGGATTATCATAAAATAAAGTAATTTATAAGTTTTGAAATCTGAAGTCTTGACTCTTACCTACCTACTTAATTTGCCCGGCCTATCTGCTTAACTTGACCAGTCTGCATTATCTTAAATAATCTAAGGCTAACCACATTGGCCAGTATGGCATCAATCTCTTTTCTCAATTAAATATGCATAAGTAATTGGAGGCCAAGTTAACTCATCATTTGGGCAATTTCACTTCTTCAAGTCCCCAATACAATTCCCAAGGAAGATCAAGAGAAGCAAGCTACTGCTAATGTCAATCCTATGGTTGACCAGGTGCACTGCAACATTGAATTTTGTAGGAGTGGTAAATTTTAATTGTTTTGACTGCCATACTTTCTTCCTTTAAGTATCTTGAACTAGGTAATTATCAATTACCATTTTAAATCTTATTAATGTAACCCTGTTAAATATCATAGTGGATCAAATAATAGTATGACTATCTAACGAAATCTGGGCATACGACATAACCCACTGAGCAAGACAACCGTCAAAAGCCAAATCAAACATGTTCACAAGCCAGGCCAAAACATACTTAGCCAACAAGTTCCATCAAATATAAATCAATAGCAAGACCGACATACTAATAGAACTGACAGGTTGAACTAGACATGTCATGCATCCTGATCGAGGATAATGACTTGGGATGTGGGACCTTAAGTTATCTCTAAAACAACATATCCATTGGGTTCAAGGCACGCTCAGACCTGTTAATTTAGGTGGAGTCGATGCCTGGTACCTGCATCCTGCAACAAATGTCACGGTCAAGCATGTATAGATGCATATAAGCTAGCACTAGGTGGAAAAAAGAATCGCAAGATCGCAAGGCGCTCACAAGTGATTGATGCGACATTGTCCCTTCCACGTCATATCAAACTAGATTAGCTCATTCACAACCAAATCAAATCTATCTCTTAATCTGAACAGAACCCTTCACTTAACATACAAGTGCATGAAATCATAAGTGTCAGAAGTACCATCATAACAATTAAATCTAATAGAATCAGTCACATGAGATCCATTCTAATATATAACAATTGTAGTAAGATCGACATCTTAAACATTGGAATGCAAAACAATATCAAAGCCTGCATCATCAGTGCTGCAATAGAGGTTATCAATAAAACACATTATCTTTCATATGAAACCACACATGGATGAAGCATCTACCTATATAGTACAACATCAATTGTTTACCTTATCTTGAATATTTCGGTTATTTCACCTTCACCTTCATGCACCTTGACCAGTTCACCTATACATCCAAGGTGCGAATAGAGGGGCACTACACTAAGCCAAGGGATGAGGGGGGATGGGGACTAAAAAATATTCATTTTTGTCGTGCTACTCTCACTACTAGAGCATCTGGAGGCTTATTTTGACTCGAGGATTGTGGTATTAAACTCTCTATCAAAATTATATTGTTCCTAAATCCATTGTTGAATGGATTAGATGTCTGGTAATAACTTCACTTAATGCTTCTATTGTTTGGAAGGTTGTTGTTTAGTCTTTCCCTAATACTGGACATTGGTTGATTTGGAAGGTGGGAAATGATGTCAATGTTAGAGTAGGAGTTGATTCTTGGGTTGGTGGTGGAGGTTCTCATCTACTCCCCATGGAATTAACCAATTTGTTGATGAAGAAGGGAATTTTTTCTCTTGCACATGCTATTGATCCTACTACCACCAATCGTTGGCAACAAGGGTGGAAATCAGCTAAGAGGATTGGTTTGACAGACGTGGATTAAAAAATTGGGGTGAATATGTATATAGGATGAAATGGAGTCCTATTAGAATCGGCAACGAGGAAGATTCTTTGGTTTGGTTGAAGAATACAACCCAAGGAGAGTACACTGTTAGTTTAGGGTACAAGACATTTCCACCAGAGGACCGTGATGTTGATTGTTGGTGGTGGAAGAGTTTTTGGAAGATTTATGCACCTCTTAATACTAGAATTTTTATGTGGCTTGCACTTAAAAATAAAGTTTTGACTTGGGACATGCTGCAAAAAAAGAAGTTGGTAGGGATCGGGATGTTTCTCATTGTGCTTGATGGATTTAGAAACTATTGATAACCTATTAGTCATGTGTCCTTATACTGTCCAAGTTTGGTCTAAAATGGAAGGATCGACTGGTTAGCAAAATGTCTGGGGTGGAAATACAATCTTGGACAACTTTAAAAATTGGTATCAATAGGGGTCTCTACTTATCTATAGGGCAATCCCTCTTCTTGTTTCCTAGGGTATTTGGTTGGTTATAAATGCTACTATATTTCAAGACAAAATGATTCCTTCCTTCCAATGCTCATCTCAAATACAATCTAGTTTTGTCCACTTCAAAAATACTTTAAAGGTAAAAATTATGAGATCACTGGCTCCCCTGTTGATTGATATATCACGGCCTTGGGATTCTTTGATGAGGCATGCCAATGAAATCATGTTCTCTGTGGGGTAGGAGGCATATTGTTTTTAATCCTAATCATCATATCACTGTTAGTACTAGTTTGGGTGGTGGTACAAACAATTTTGTGAATATTGCATTGAAACTCTTGTTGATTTCGGCAAAGGACAAAAGAATGGAACACCTTCAAGTTTTTGGCAATTCTAAGGTTGTCGTCAAATGGATAAATGGGATCTATCAAGTTGAAAATCTGATTCTAACACATATAAAAGAATTGATTGATAGGCTTGACTTACTTTTGTCAATTTATCTTTCACCCATGTTTATAGGGAGTACAATATGGATGTTGATGCTCACTCAAAGGCAGGCTTTCACCTAGTTGTAGATAGATGGGAATTTACTAGACATTTGGTGGACTCTATCTAGCCAACTGTTATCCTCTCTATGACAAATCATACTTGATCTCCACTTTCCTCTTTAGTGCCCTTTCTACTATGGATTTTTGTCACTGTGTGGGGTTTTTTCCTTCCATGATTAGTTGCTCTTGGTCATGGTTTTTTATCTAGCCACTATTGTTTTTGTCCTTTTTTGCTAGTATGTTCCTTTTATATGTGTGTCTTGGCTTGTTGACACACTGTATTGCTATTGACCATGTGGGTTAGTCACATCTGTACACATTGTGCCAGTGATTATTGGTTATTGTAACCTTTTGTTCGCTGTACATACCTTTTATTTTTGGGGTTTTATCTTGCTTGGGTTTTATTCTTTTTTTTAAATTCTTTCTTTTCTCTCTTTTTTATTGTATTTTCCCTTACAAACCTTCTTTTAGCTTCTACTTCATATATGAAGTTATGAGTTTTTTTAAGGAAAAAAAAGAAGAGATAAATGTAAATTATTATTTATTTTTTTTTATCTATGAAGTTGTAAAAAATTTATCCAGTAGTTTTTAAGATTCCAAAATTCTTACCAATAATTTTTAAGATAAATAATATTTTGATCATTTTTCATTAAATAATATGTAACTTATATTTATTAAATAAAAATAAAAACTTTTAATTGGTTTGATAAGACAAATAATAATAATTAGTTAAACAATGCTCATTGCAATAGTGTGATGCCCCATCATGCAACCCTAGAGAGTTAGGCTAACAGGTGCAAAATTAACAAAAAAATTTTTTGAAGCAAGTAAATGCATTAATCAATAAAATTACACTATTTGCAACATTAACAACTAACACCTCTAGGTAACATAACTACATTAGATAAGTAATATATATTATGATACAATAGAAGAGAATTACATTAATCATCTATAGATATGAATAGTTACAAGGTTTAAATACAAGATTACATGATTACAAGATTCATGACCGATTACATCGATTTACAATATACTACAAAATTATACAATTCTAAAATTATAATATAGCTTTGAGGATGCAAGTACAAATATGGAACTGGAAACACATTTGTAGTGATCACAAACCAAGACAGCCAAGAATAACCAATGGATTAAGCTCTTCCACCCAACCATGTGGAACCCTAAGGTCCACCCCCTGAGCTAGGAGATAACAATGAGGTTTCACTAAGTCAAAGGATACAAGCAAGCAAATACAGACTTGACATAGACAACTCAGATCATCAAGAATAAATCATCAAGACTACTCAAATCATCAAAACAAGATAGAACTCCAAAGGTAACAACAAAGATAAAAAGGAAGTAACTAGACTACAGTAGGGAGAGTGTCATCACATGGTCCTAGCATGGGTTATCCAGGCTATCTCTCTCTAGAAAATGGCCCCCATCTATGGTTACCTTGGTAGTCTCTCTCTAGGCACCAACCCCATAGGGTGACACATGCAGAGCCGACACATCCTCTCATGGAAACAAGGAGGTCGACCTTGCCAACCAAGCCTTCTCATCCCATCCTTAGTCTGTGAGAGCACTCAAGGGATGGGTGAGGCATCATACTTATCTTGTTATGTAAATTACTACCCAACCCACCTAAATAAATTATTAAGTTATCACTTGATTACAACTTCCATGGGGTTACCCAGGCAACCACTTTGGGCACCGGCCCCTCTATGATAGCCACTCTCCTACATGCAACTAGCAACCCCTAACCATCATCTAGAAACCAATTAAATAACATGCATGGACAAGGAACCGTAAGGCATCTATCCTTTTTTAAACCAATGCATTACATAAACCATTTCAATCCAAAAGTTCAAACAACAAAACTTTCCCCTATCCACTTCAAAATCTCAAATCAATTAAAACATTTAAAACGACATTACTCAATGATGAACTGAAACCCAAGTAGCCTAACCTCTGGAGTCAAGTAACTCTTAACACACAAAACTACTATCCATATATCCATTTCCCGATATGGAAAATGACTTGACACTTAATTAGCACAATATGACTCAGAACCAAAGAATAATATAATAAACCAATTACATCATTACTAATTGATGCTATTAACTAACAATGAAATATCAAGCAAGACCATATTTAAAATTAACTCAACATAACACCATTGAACAATTTAAACCGGAAAGCACTATAAGGTTTTCACTCTCCTTTAAATAAAATCCAAATACTATTCCATTCTAGAATTATAATTTCATCTAATATTTGTTTAACCATTACCATAATAATTCAATTCACAATAAATCTCAAAATTATCATCCAATTTAATTCATTTTCCTTCTACCATTATCTAATTTTTAGATAAAAGATATAACTTGATAAACATTATGTTATTTCTAATGCATCTAAGAGAATATAATTCAATTCCAACATAAATATTTTCATAATGACTACCCCATGTATGATTTCCAAAATCTTTTAAGTTTTGATTCTATTAATTAATCCAGATTAGACTATATTGCTAATAAGAAAAGAACTTAAAAACAAGAATCGGTCTTCAAATAACAAAATATCATGTTCAAAAGCACTAAAGTAAACCACTAAGAAAGAAACATACTAATATGATCGATTAAGATATGCAAGAACATATACTATATCAAAAAGAATATAAATATAGAATGTTTTGATAATGATAAGAGACTTCGAAAAGGAAATGCTCTAGTAGACATGTATGCAAAAGTGAGAGCACAGACAAAGTGTATTAATTGTTCAGCAAATTGCCTCAAAGAGATGTCAAATTATGGAATGCAATGATTAAAGGATATGCACAGAAAGGATTTGCAGATTTAATAACAACAATCAAGATGGCATAGGAATGTCTGTCACTAATTGATACATATCTCTAAATTGACAAACTGGGTAATGGTAACTCTTTTGGATATAGTTTTCATAGGTAAGAGCTGAATCTTGTATAAAAATTTTAAAGAAACCCAATTCGAAAATATAGAGTTATTGGTGATGCAGCTAACTATTTTAATAGAGATGAAATGAGTGAAAGGTAGACAGTCATAAAATATTCATATCTCTAAAATGACAAACTGGGTATGGACAATTTTTAGATATGATTTAGGCAACTAGGTCATGCACCCTATATCAAAAATTTAGAGGAACCTAGTTTGTAAAACGAAAGTTATAGCTAACACAACAACCTGCTAAAACATAGACGAAATGGCTGAGAGGTAGACAGTCACAAAACATTCATATCTCTAAAATGATGAACTGGGTATGGATGATTTTTGGATATGATTTAGGTAACTAGGTCATGCACCATATATCAAAAATTTAGAGGAGCTCAGTTCATAAAACAAAAGTTATGGCTGCCACAATAGACTACTAAAAACAAAGATGAAATGGGCAAGAGATAGACAGTCATATCAATCGGTGATTCCCAGAAATGCAATGATACAGACATGCACAATTGGATCTGATAACAAGGTTTTTAACCTCTTAAGCAAATTACAATCAATAGGAAAAATTATAAATCAAATATTTTCTTCAACAAAAAAATGAGACAGAAATTAGAACCAAAGTAACCTGTTTTCGCTTGCTTGACTGGGCTGAAGATTCGACGCCAGGTTCAACTGCTACAGCCACAAACTAGTCTCTCCCCAAAAGTTCCATCTACTAAAGATTGTTATGAGAGAGAAATCCCCCCCTAAAAACAGTCCAAAAACTCCCTATTTAGAGAAAGAAATCCCCTAAAATCTTCAAGAAGATTCCCCCCACAAGAGGCAATAACTCCTGCATGAACAATATCTTACAGTTTACTATTTTTAACATTTTACAACCAGACCAAGATAAATATATTTTATGGCAACACATAAATATTATTTATTTATTTATCTCTAGTTGCATTTACATTTATTACTATTATTATTATTATTTATTAACTTAACTTCTAGAATAATATATTTTTCATAAACTAAATTTACATAAGGAGATTTATATATCTATTTATTTAGCAAAAATGCATCATAACTAATTATTTTATTTTAAGGCAACAATAACCAAAACAACACCAACAAAATAACCCAACTGTTAAACCATACTTGACTACTATGCAAGATCAGAAAGCAAGACCACCACAACAATGACTGACTATCATGACCAAACCGACAACACTGACAGGGTACACAACTGGATACTCATCCTCTTCAAGGATGATGGCTAGGCTAGGGGACCATATGTTATCTCCATTCAACAACTTCCATTGGTATGAAGGCACGCTTAGACCTGCCAATTCAGGTGGAGTCGATGCCTGGTACCTGCAACCTAAAGCAAACAAAAGTGTCAAATACATACATATAATCATCCAAGCAGGCACATAGTGACAAGGAATTGCAGCATAGTAGGGTACTCATTATGAGTAATACTACACTGTCCCTTCACAAAACACATCACAAGTATCCACATTAAACAAATTCATTAGTAACTAAACAACTAGATAACACATAGACAGATAATCGCATTAATCACGTAGTAAAACTAATTTACATAATCAATTAACCTATAACTGATCACAACATAAGCATAATGTATTAATCATAAAGTATCAACAATGTCATCATAATAAACATCAATGAGTGTCATCAACTATATCATAACAGTAAGCTTACCATCAGCATGTCTATCATACCCTACATATTCCAAGTATTTTACCTTCTTCTTCATGCTCCTTAGCCCGACCACCTGCTCACCCAGGGTGAGAATGGAGGGGCACTACAAATAGTAGTATTAATAATAACTACCATATATTGTAACAATAAAATTTATTTTGTAATAAAATTTGTTTTTCTTTGTAGTGTTGTAATAATATCAACTTTTCATTATGTTAATTAATCTAATATTGTAAATACATCTATTTAAAAAATCCTAAGAAATATATTATTTTATTTATTATAAATAGATGTATTTTATTTTAGTTTAGAGGAATTATTCTATTTTTATTTACATAAGAGTTATTTTATTTGCTTAAGAGCTATTTTATTTTACTTAATCATTATTTTATTTATATTGTTTATTGAAGAGCAATTTTTATTTTCTTAAAATAACTCTTAATAAAAAAATTTAATTCTTCATAAATTAAAATAACTCTTTAAATAATGTAAATAAAATAAAATAATTCTTAAATAGTTTCAAAGTAAAATAAAATAACTATAAATAACTCTTGAGTAAATAAGATATCCGCAGTAGTTTTTTATATTGATAAAATCGGGTTTCTGAAAGGGCCCAAACCCTTTTACAACAAAGCAGTGAAAAGGCAGACAATGCGAGTACCATGAGATATGGGACAAACAATACAACACAAAACAATATCTCTACTGCAACACAACAAAAACAAAACAATAAAATACACAACACCTAAGGATTAGAAAGCTACATAATGCTTGATCCCAATCTAGAAAACCTAACACCCTTGATCCAAGGGTGGGAAACATAAATGGATTTTGGGAGGCCTTTCTTTCTTCTCTAAAAAATTGTCCAAAATAACCTTGAATCCAAATCTTTAGACCAAGGAGAGAGGAGGGAATCCTCAACTGATGCCTCCACCATAGACAACATGCACAGAGAGGGGGACAAACCTATCCTAAAAGTTGGGTGAGCTAGAGATGAAACTGGAGTTGGGATCTCTACATCACCCACCATGGGGGGGCAACAACTAATGAGGGGGCAATCAGGGCCTTGTCTAAAGAAGAGAACTCAAGAGGAGTTAAGGGACTCGTCGAAGCCACACCTTCCACAAAGGGAACCCCCTTGAAACCATGACTTGTCGCAGGAGGAACAATAGGATAGGACTCAATATATTGAGAAGGCTTATCATCCTAGGAAGAATCATCCACCAGAGAGTCAAAAGCATTGATAGTTAAGTGATCATTAAGGGCATTCTTCCACCATATAACTGGACCCTTTTGATGAGAGTGGGGACAATCAAAGGCCATGTGACCAATAGAAAAACATTGTCTACATCTAAAGGGAAGGCCCTCATAGTCAAGTTGTTGCATACAAGGTCTTTCCCCCACCATAAATACTCAGGAATCCTGAATCTAAATCTTCAAACCAGGGAGAGAGGATGGAATCCTCAACTGATGCCTCCACCATAGAAAACATGCGCAGAGAGGGGGACAAACCTATCCTAAAAGTTGGGAGAGCTGGACATGAAACTGGAGTTGGGATCTCTACATCACCCACCATGGGGGGGCAACAACTAACAAAGGGGTAGTCAGGGCCTGAAGTCTAAAGAAGAGGACTCGGGAGGAGTTAAGGGACTCATCGAAGCCACACCTTCCACAAGGGGAACCCCCTTGAAACCATGAATTGTCGCAGGAGGAACAATAGGATAGGACTCAATATATTGAGAAGGCTTATCATCCTAGGAAGAATCATCAACCAGAGAGTCAAAAGCATTAATAGTCAAGTAATCATTAAGGACATTCTTCCACCATGTAACCAGACCCTTGTGATGAGAGTGGGGACAGTCAAAGGCCATGTGACCAATAGAAAAATATTGTCTGCATCTAAAGGGAAGGCCCTCATAGTCAAGTTGTTGCATACAAGGTCTTTCCCCCACCATCAATACTATATCTCCATGAAGAAGTTTGGAGATATAAATATCCACAAAAATTTGGGAAAACATAGAGTGTCTCGTGAATGAAGTAGTGGAGTCGACCTTCAAGAAGTGCCCAATTGCATTGCCAATAGCCTCATACCATGAATCTTCCTAGAACTGGAGAGAAAGATTTAGAAGCCTAACCCATATTGGTTTGATGTTGATAGGTTCAGTGAGTGAGTTGAAGGAGATAGACCATGGTTTGATCGAGAGGGAGTGCACTGCCCACAACCAAACCCTACCATCCAACACTAAATCCCTCTCCCCAAAGGTTGCAAAAGTCACAATGAAAAACCCGCTTGCACAGGTTTCTCCATTAGGAAAGGTTTACAAATTATGAGAAAAATAATGGTGGGAAGGTATACCTTGGCAACAACTCATATCTTAGTATTGTTATCTATGAGAGAATTAAGTTTTGATTCTCTAATGGGAGGATAAAATAGATTATTAGAGTCCTACATATCCCTAGTTTGACATGAAACCTATTATTTGTAAGTAAAATAAATGATGTAGGTTTGCAAATGGCCTTTGATAATGGAGGTTGTAAGATGGTGTGAGAAGTTATGGTTCTTACAAAGGGGACTCAATTTGGTACTCTCTTTTGGATTGATATATTTACTTACATACAGTATAATAGTTCCTCAATACATGTAGTTAAGAGATCTACATATTCTACACCTCAATCATTGAAACCTATAGTTAAAAGATATGTTCTATCTAATTCTAATGGCCATGCATTCTAGGTACCTAAGCATGCTCTTACCTCAAAGAGCAAGTTAACTGTCAAGAAGATAATGTTATGGCACCGACATATGGTCCATATTGGTGAAAAAGGTCTGTGGACCTTGAAAAATAAAAATATTGTAGAGGGGCTTATTGATTGTTCTCTTGAGTTTGATTTTTGTGAACATTACATTTATGGAAAGCATAACCATATTTAATTTTACTCTAGTTCTAGGTTGTTGGATCTTATTCATTCTGATACATGTATTTGGTCTTGTCAATGTTCCTTCCTTGTCAAAATATTTGTATTATGTATCATTTATTGATTATTGTTTTAGGGCGGAGTAAATATAAGGTCTTTAGTCAATTTAGGGAGTTTAAGACTCTCTTGAAAAACTAGATTTATAGAAAGATAATTAAGGTGTTGAGAACTAAGAATGGTGATGAGAACTATTTTGTATAGTTTGACAAATTATGTAAGGAGAATAAAATTGAAAGGCATAAGACAACTCCATACACCCCTCAACAAAATGGACTTGTAGAATGCATGA
This sequence comes from Cunninghamia lanceolata, assembly GCA_027924645.1. Lineage (NCBI taxonomy): Eukaryota > Viridiplantae > Streptophyta > Pinopsida > Cupressales > Cupressaceae > Cunninghamia > Cunninghamia lanceolata. The sequence continues at coordinate 5,617,227 of BSBN01000635.1, read as the reverse complement.
ACTAGACATTGATGGAGAGGGTTGGGAGTATGCTCAAGGGTCTAGATTGGAATAAAAATTATGGGTAGAGGCAATTGCTATTGTATGTTTCTTGATCAACAAGTCTCTTACATCAATGCTTGTTGAGAAAAACCCTATGGAGGTCTGGATGGGAAAAATTCCCTCACTTCAACATCTTCATGTTTATGGTTGTGCGGCATATGTGCATGTGCCTAAGGAGAAGTGATCAAAGTTGGATAAGAAGGATGTAAAATGTATCTTCATTGGCTATGGTGTCAATGTGGAAGGATACAAACTTTAGGATCATATGGCCAAAAAAGTTCTATATAGTCAAAATGTGATCTCCAAGGAGATCAAACCTTCTTCTACAGTTGAGTAGCTAAAGGGGGATGGGAAGTCAGTTGTGCAATTACAACCAAAGATCAAGAGGGTTGTACTAGAAATCGAGAGGGGTGTACTAGATAATGAACCAAAGGTTCATGATGGATTTGATGAGGAGGAGAGCTTAGATATTTTGGAAGAAGAATTAGAACTTCCATCTCACCTTGTGAGGACGTTCGCTCAATAGAGGAGGTAACCAAATAGGTATAGCCCTCCTAATTTTGGATGTATTTTTATTTATTGACTAATACTTATAAAACTAAAGTTGTTAAAGAGGTAATGAAAATGGATGATTGTGAACCCTAGAAATTAGCCATGGATGAGGCTATTGTTGCATTAAAGAAGAATGAGACATGGGACTTGTTAATGTGGGTTTTGACACACCATCATTCCTATGAGCCATGAAGCACCACAAGTTGGAATGACAAAGATTCCCCTACTTGGAAGCTGTCTAGCCTCAAGAGTCTTGATAAACTAATGTATGAGGTTGACCAAAATCCTTCAGTTGAAGAGCGCTTTAGTTAGTTCATTTAAGGGGCTACAATGAACATTAGGAATCATTCATGTGAAAAAAGGCTTACTTGGTGAATTAAACCACTATTAGCTAGCATAAACCTTCTACTTCACTTTTAAATGTGTTGATGATTTTAGTTTTAGCTTATTTAACTTCTCACAAGTGATTTCTACCTTTAATTTGTATTGAAAATGATTAAAAATACAAAATATGCCCATTAAAATCATAATTTTACAAGGTGGAACACGAAAGGTCATTCCTTAGAATTTGTTGCATTTTAAAATAATTCAATTTCAAATTTCATGACAGCAAGAAATGTATTAAAATTTATAATATTTCTCCACCTAGAAATCATAAAATCACCTCAAAATTTTGCCCTATGTGATTGAAATTTACAATTAAAACCTAGAACTAAACTAATTTAACATCCATGTAAAAAAAAATAAAAAGGAGAGAGGCGAAGGAAAGGGTAAAGAGAGAGAAAAACAAATCCAAGATTGTCTCTGATCTTCCTACACATAATTTTGCAAATGGATGAATTCAATGTGAAACTAGTCTCTGTCAAACCCGTTACTTGCAATCCCAATACGAGACCATGCGATCTTCGAAGGAAAAACCACATGCATGATTGTTGTCAAATTTTAGCATGCATGAATGTGTTCATGTGACCATATAAAATACCTCACCATCATCAAGGCATCAATGGTTTAAACACATGTTGAATCCATCAACATTTAGTGAATTACATGCATAGAAATGTGAAAGGAAAACAAATTTAGAATTTGGAAAATCCCATCAAAAGTAAAAACTCATAAAAGTGGAGCAAACTATAATATGTTGCATTCAAAATGAGTTTCCCAATTCTCAATGGGTTTTACAATGCTTACAAATGAATTTCACGAGTATAAATAGGCACATTTGGATAGGGATGACAAATAGTGTAGTGCCCCTCCAGTTTCACCTTGGATGTGCAGGTGGTCGAAATAAGGAGCATGAAGATGAATGTAAATAATCAAAATACTTAGCTTAGTATATTTTATCAATGAACCTTGTTGCAATACTGATACTTCTCATGCTCTGACATTGCCTTGCATTCAGGTGATTATGATGTAGTTGATGACACTCATTGATGTGTACTATGATGACACTGTTGATACTTTATGACTAGTACATTATGGTTATGTTGTGATCAGTTATGGGTTAATTGATTATGTAGATTAGTTTTACTACGTGATTTATGCGACTATCTGACTATGTGTTTAGTTACTAATGAACTTGTTTAATGTGGATATTTGTGATGTGTTTTGTGATGGGATAGTGCAGTAGTACTCATAATGAGTACCCTACTATGTTGCGATTCCCTATCACGATGTGTCCATTTGGATGATTATATATATGTTTGTATTCGACACTTTTGGTTGCTGCAGGTTGCAGGTACCAGGCATCAACTCCACGTAAATTGGTAGGTCTGAGCATGCCTTCATACCAATGGAAGTTGTGGAATGGAGATGACATGAGGTCCCTTAGTTGACATCATTCTCGATGAGGATGAGTTCTCAGTCCTGAGTTTTGTCAGTTTGGTCATTGGTGCATGTCTGTGAGTCTCTGTTATTCTTTGGTATGTTGTTTTTGGAAAATGATTGGTTGTAGTCTTTGAGTAGATTAGTATGGTCTATTGTTTCATTTAACAGAAATTATTAATCTATTTTGTTAAATAAATAATATTAATTTTTAGGTATATTAAGTATTTGTTAAAAATTAAATTAATAAAATAGATAATAGTAATAATAATAATGAATAAATTATAAATATTTAATATTTATTTATGTGAATAAATATTCTTGTGTAACTATTTAAGACATTATTTTATATTCTCGAATTAATAATGTATAGTGAGTTGTCAAAAGATATATATATATATATATAGAAAGAAATTATTTTTGCCTAGTTGTAAATAAATAGCATGATATAAGAGAATATTGAGGAGAAATCATTGTGGGGAGGAGAGGAATCTTCTGGAGGATTTTCTCTCTCTTATAATAGATAAGTTTTGGGCTATTTGGAGGGGGAATGTCTTCTTGGCTTTAGCTATGTTTGCGTGCATGGCTGCCTTCAAAAAAAAACCCATGCTGGGAGACTGAAATTGTGAAGAAAGTGGGGAACATTCTTGTAGAGATTTTGTGGGCAGAGACTAGTTGGTTGTAGAATTCCATTATCTTCTTGCTATTCAAATTTGGATGCTCATAGGTCACGGTGGGAAGAGATTTTCTTATTTGCATACTAGGGTGGATTTAAGGTATTTTCCCATTATATTTTTTGAAATTTCCAGTTGAATGCTTATGTTTGGGTAGAAATTCATTGTGGAATGTTAGCTGATTGCATTTTGGTTGGCAAAACTAGCTTTTCAATTCTTCTTTTTGGTCATTCTTTTGTATTTGAAAATTGGACAAAAACACACCATTTCTTACCCAGCACTTTATCTTCTTTCACAAATGAAATTCTAACCTTATTTTCCAACTAGGAACAGCCAAATCCGAACTGGGTTGAGCTCTAATTTTAATTCTGGGCACTTTTATTTTTGGTCAAATTTGTGTCAGCCTGCTGAAAAATATTTTTTGAAACTACTCTTTATCCTCATGCCATAAACGAAAACCAAAGGTGGATTCCAAGTAGAAATGCCTATATCTCAACTAGGTCATTGTCAGATTTAATTTTTGGGCACTTTCATTTTTCATGTTTTTGCCTAGCGTCACAATTAAACACGTTTTTCAAAATAGCACCTTAGATCCAGACATAAACTTAAAAAACAAAGGTGGAATACAACTAGAAATGCCAAAATATAAACTGGGTTATGGTTAGATTTTAGTTCTGGGCACTTTTTATTTTGAGCATAGTTGCTTACTAGTTGTTGTCATTTGTGTGCCTAGTGTTATCCGGAGTTGTATTGTATTTCAGTTTTCCATTGTTCCAATAATAGAATTTGGGTTCTTCATTACCATATGTCAAACAAAGTTTGGATTGGATTGTGATGCTCCTTGCCCACCTGATTAATTGAGCCATCACATTTAGAAAGTCTATAGAGCTAATATCTGCATTTGTTTGAAAGTTGCTAAAGTCGTTTCAAATCCATTTTGAGCATATACTGCAGTCATATCTTTTTAAAAATGATATCTCTCTAAGGCGTTGTCAATGGTTTGGGGCCTTGTATAGCATCTACTTTTTACATACATGTCTACTAGAGCATTTCCACTGGTAAGATAAACAGTTCAATGCAAACTTGCAACAATGCAACATCTAGTTCACTTGCTTTCACTATTTGCACGCATGACTTCCTTAGCGATCCAACTATGTCCGTTTTAAAACTACAACTTCTTTTGTTTGATGGATGTCCATACCTTGATCCAAGGCTCCCTTTAGCGCAAGTTGGAGGGATGCCAGAAAGATTGGGGAATTTGGTTATACACCTACCAATTGCATTGCTTGGAAGTTACTAAATCCATTTTTATACATATCCTGCGATTATTGCATTCCAAGAAATGACATCTCTTTGAGGCATTCTATCAAACAGTTCGTGCTTCCACATTTTGTGTATATGTTTACCAGAGAATACCCAACTATATTATCTGACAAAAATCTCCCAAATATATCATGTTTCGATGGATGTCCATGCCCTCATTCAACATTTCCCTTTAGGCACAGGCTATGAGGATGCCGGTAAGGGTAGTGGAACCTGGCTTTGCACTTGTCAGTTGCTTTTGCTTAGAACCTCTAAAGCCTTCGCAGCAAATCCATTTTCTAAGACTACTCTATGGTGATAATAATTGATGGAACCATAATGATGAGAGGGTTGATATTTATTTGTTACTTCATTTGTGTTAATCTGCAATGATTCCTAAACTTTTTAGAAAGGTATCACCATCGACTCTTTTCACTGGACCAATAATGGAAATAGATCTGGTTGTGGAACATGACTGTCCATATAGGTGATTTTCTGTGGATTAGAAAGTAAATAGAAATAGAAATATCTTTATAGATAATGCTATATATATGTTCTATTTTTTTAGAAGTAAATATTTAAAATATTGAGTTTGGTTTAGATTCTAAATTTAAGAGCATGGAACTAATGTAGAATAGAATGTTTTGAATAATGACTTAAATGCAAAAAAAAACATTTTGTTGTTATGGATTGCATTGCATCCGTTTAATGATATTCAATGTAAATTAGATATTTATTGTTGATAAATTTAATGTGATTTTGGCAATGATTAGATTATGTTGAAATTAGATAAAATGATTGGAAAATAGGTTTGTGATCATGGTAGTAATGTTCATTCTAAGTAGGTAGTATAGGAATTGGATTTAACGTACTTTAGTTTAACTAAATGTTAGATGAGATAATTTGTCAAGCATGTGTTGGGAAATAGTAATTATAAGATAAATATATCTTAGATCAAAATTATGATTAAGTGAGGTCTTGTTGTTACTAAATCAAGTATAGATTAATTATTATAGTTGTTTCATTTGACTTATCTAGATCAAGTTATTGAAATAAATATGTTTTAATAAGTTAAGGAAGATCGAGACATAGATTGAATAAATGGAAAATTCAATATGTTGAATATTAGTGTTGATGAATCTAATTAAATTTGGTATTGGATTTATTATATTTTCCTTATAATATTTTGCTGAAATTTGATTAAGGGGTTGGAACTAGGTTTACAAATAATGTGATTGGAATCTGACTTATAAGTTTTGCTATTAGAAGATTGGTCATTCGTGAAGGGTATTGTATTATGTAAAAGAATTTTGAGTTAGTTGGATCGTTGGTCATAATAGGGTCATGTTGTCGAGTTTAGTTTTCCATAGGCATAGGATGGTATGTCTGGGTTTTATGATGATATTTGTTGTAAATGTATCTTGATATGGAATGAAGCTGTTCATGGACATTGTGATTCATTATATGTATTGAGCATGTAGTAAAATATTATGTTGGATTTTGTTTTTTGGGAGATCTCAGTAATAGTAAGAAGGAGGTAATTTGTTTATGGTTGAGATTTGGGAGCAAGATGACCCATACCTTGCTTTGGATATGTGTTGTTTATGATTGTCGTGATTATGTCAACTGGAAGTTTGGAACAACGATTTAAGTCTTGATCCTTGTGATTATGATTTGTATGCAAGAAGGTAAATGCCTTGCATGAGATATGGTTACTTGTCATTATGTCTTTCTTGATGGATAGGGTTTTCTAGATGCAAGTAGGGGAGTGGCTTCCAATGTCGGGCCAGGGCCCAAAGTGGCTAGCCAGGATAACCCATTGGAAGTTGGTAATCAAGTGATAACCTAATTAATGAATTAAGGGGTTGTGTAGTTAATCATAGTAATCAAGATAAAGTATGCCTCACTCATGGCTCAAGTGCTCGTTTAGGCTTGGGATGAGATGAGAAGGCCTGGAATGGCAAATCAACTACCTTGTCCTCATGAAAGGTATGTTGGTTCCGCATGAGTTTCTATGGGGGCCGGTGGTTGGGAGAGGCTTCCAAGATAACCTAGGATGGGGGCCGGTGCCTAGGAAGACTTGTCAAGATAACCCATGACAAGCTATGTGATGACACTCCTCCCTATTGCAGTCTAGCACTCCCTAGTTGTATTTCCTCCTTTGGTTGTGTGAGTGCCTCTGGAAGTGCAGTTAAGTGTGTAAATGATGTTAGAGTTACTTGTGTTGTTCTTATTGATCTGTGTTGTATTGGAGTCATGTGTAGTCCTTGTACTCGTTAGCCTACTATCTGCTTGACTATTTGTTTAGTGGGACCTCATTGTTATCTCCTAGCATAGGGATGGACCTCAGGGTTCCACATGGTCAGGTGGGTGTGCATTATTCCATTGGTGTTTCTGGTGTCATGGTTCGTGGATGTATCTCTCGTAGCGGATTCCAGTTTGCACCTATGTTTGAAGACAGTTATTGCATCGAGATCTATGTATCAATGGAATTTTTTATGTAATTTGATGTATTCAAAAAAAGAGTTTTTGTAACAATGAAACCATGTAATTCCTCTTATAAAATAAACTATTTGTACTTGTAATCTTATTGCAAACTTCTTGATTATTTGGATGTCGTAATGAAAGATGCTAGTTGGTTTATTTGATTAAACTATGTATGTTGTTGGTTGTTATTATATTTGAATAATGCAGCTATGTAATCCCTAGAGATGTTAGTTTAACTTGTTGCTATTAGACCATGTTATGTTTTGTTATTACCACTTTTACATATATATATATATATATATATATATTGCCCTTTTTATTGCTTACCTAAACTTATCTTTAGGGTTGCATGGCGGGGCATTACAAATAGTCATTGATGCGGTCTAGATATGGGGGTCTTATCATACGACCAAAATCTAGTGGCCAACAACACCAATTTTTACACAACAATTAAATTCAATCTAAGTTTTATTTCATATCACAAGTTTACATTCATTTCAGTAGCCATTAGGAGTACAATCTCTACAACTTCAATTAGTCAATTCTTCTCCAAAGATAATACTTTCTTCTTCAGCACCAAAAAACTCCCCAATAGATTACAACAATTTCCTTATATACTTCAGGTTTGATGAAGTTAAACCATTTACAAGCATTGGCAATTACAAAACTAAATTGTCACAAGTTGAAATGTCCGGTAGCAGGGATGTTTTAGGGTTTTTAACAGTTTGCAAACCAAAATAATCATTGAAACTATGACTTTTGGCAGTTTTAAAAGTTTATGAACCAAAATAACTCATTTTAGCAATTCGATGGTTTTTTGAACTTTCAAACTTTCCCATAAAGTGCCTTTTCAGGAATTCGACGATTCGGCGAACCTTGCAACTCTCCAACTTTTCCTTTTGGGGGAATTCAGTGATTCAGCACTTTTACGAACCTTCAAACTTCTTCTTTGACGTCATTTCAAAAAATCAGCACTTTATGAACCTTTAAACTTCTTCATTGGCATTTCTTCTAGTTCGTGAACTTGAAATTTCACTAAAACACCTTATGCAAATTCTTTAAGTCCTCTCAAAAACACCTTTCAACACAAGTTTGATGAACATGTTTGTCATTGATGTCAAAAGAGGATTGTTGGTGATCCATGTGTTGATGCTTTAGGATCTCAGGATCATAGTGGTTTTCCAAATGTTCAGGTGTTTGTAATGTGAACAAGTTCTTCCTAATATGCATGATATGGTGCTTGTTAAGGAACAGGGCCTTAGGTGTTCATGCAATGAGTGTTTGATGATGTTTTAAGTTGATGTTGTAGAATTACCCGGTCATGGTATTCTTGTGTCATGTTTGATGGATTAGAAGATTAAAATGTCTTATGTCACGATGTCTTACTATGTTGAAGTTGTTTGACTAAGTGGAGGTCTGGATCTTAGTTGCTCTTGGTTGAAGTTGCCTCATTGGAATTGCTATGATGGTTTCATTGATATGTGGCTTCATTGGTAGTTAATAGAGGAGTTGACAGAGTTGCCTTTGAAGGGTTTATGTCTTGATAATCATGCATACTTCATTTTTCCATGTTTTATTTCAGGGTATTTGTGTTCATGTTGTTCTTACCCTTTTGGGTTAATGTTAGGGTTTGTTGTATGATTTTATCCATGATCTTCTAGTGTCTTGTATCCTCTTGAGTCAAGCTCTTCATGTCTATTATGTCTTCTCTAAGTATAAGGTGTTCTTGGATCAATGATTGTTTGAAATAAGTCTTCAAGGTTTTGAAGTTTACCCAGTTTCTCAGTATGATATGATCAATGTTTATAAAACCCTAAAATCCTAAGTCAAATTGGTTGTTGAAGTCTAAGGTTGCAAGGTCTTCTCATGTGTTTCTCGGTCTTTTTATCTCTGTTAAATCCTTGGTATGTCTCTGTTCATAATCTGTATTGTCTGCATCTTATCTAGGGTTGTTTATATGTATTAAAGTCCTAAAATCCTAAAAAACCATAAGTGCATTCTTTGTGCCCTAAAGCCTAACACATAATCTTTTAATCCTTCCCTACCCATCATGAAATCAAGTCACTTTTGTTTTATTTCAATGGTGACCGAGAATAGCGAGTAAGAGGTAACTTAAGTTACCACTTGATGGGGTCCTCACCGTAGGATGACTGGCCCCCTCTCCTAGGGAGCCCGGTCCACACCGGTGGGTCTTTTGACAATGGGTGACAATGTGTTATCAACGACGAGCATTTGATTTGTATAGCCCGCGAACACCGAGATCAACAATCTGAGTTTAATTGTGATGTAAACCTAAGGACTCTTCACCTTGTTTAATGTTTGACGTTCATTTGAACATTTTTTTTATGAACAATTTGTTAACTAACTTTTCTTAACTGTCTATTCAACCAAAGATACAGAGTGGTTAAAGGGATTCTCTCTCTGAGTTTTTAAGGTTTTTTGGTGAAAATTTGTGTAGGTTTTTGGGGGTATACTTACTTTGTTATATGAAGATGATAGTGAGTGTTAATATATGAAAGAAAAGAGAGTTTATCATTATGTTTTGTATTGATACAATACAGAGATGTTTTGGTAAAATACATTATGCATATTGTTGTCAAAGCACAATCAAAGAGTTTGCAAATGTGATAAATACAGAGGTTACAAATAGTAGTGTTTTTCAAGTTGAATAATTGGTTTCTTTTGTAATGATATGTTGGCAGAATAGGAGGGAATTGAAGTTATTGTATTGAAGATTATCTTTTGTAGAGAGGACAGAAGCAAGGGTTGAGGGTTTGTTTGTCAGTAAGAGTTATATGATGAAATTTATGTCTCTTGAAGTGTTTTTATTGCAGAGATTAACATGTATTTAATTGGTGCAAACTAGATTATGTAGAATCACCTTTTACACACTTTTTGTAATCTTTTTAAGGAGTTGGTGTTTATGTTTTGATGTGTTTAGGTGGGTGCCTCATTGGTGTTTCTATGTGTGGTTGTTGGGAATCAGGTGTGCATTGTACCTGTGTTGAAAAATAGTGCTATGGTGTTCTTTGTACCTTGGAGTGGGTGCTTCAGAAACAAATGTACAAGTTTTTCATTCTTTTTGAGGTTGGATTTGAGCAGTAGACTCAAGCAACTCTCATTGGTTTTTTCCCTCATTGGGTTTCCATGTAAATCTGGTGTCAAGTGTGCCTATTTGACTTGATGTTGTTCATATTCTTCATTTGATTTGGTGTATCTTTAAGATTATTGAATAAGGTTTTTGTATATCACTGATTCACCCCCCCTCTTAGTGATAGTGAGTATTCCAACAATTGGTATCAGAGTGAGGTTCCTTGCAGGAGTCTAATAGACTAGGGTAGATTTTAGAGGTGGAATACAATGGCAAAAAGTAGAAGGAACAAGGAAAGAAGAAATTCCAAGACACATACTAATCAAAAGGTACAATCTTTACCAAATGCAAATGGAGTTGTAAAATCAGTTGCTAGAAATGATTCTTAATTTGAATTAGGAACAAAATTAGAGGACAGCTTGGTGTATGAGGAAAGTGAAGTCCAATCTAATCTAGAAGAAGATGAAGTGGATCTTGACCAAAAACAATTATTTGTCTACAATGTGATTGAAAATTTGAAAGAAGAAAATTCTAATCTTAAGATGCAACTTCAAGATGAAAAAGAATCAAAGACTAAAGCAATTTCAGTCCTTGAAGAATCTGATAAACATATTATGGATCTAAAATTGCAGTTGGAAGAGTCCAAAAGGATCGAAGAAGTTACTAAGTTGAACTTGCAAATAAAAGTAGAGCATTGTCAGAAGTTAGAGGCAGAAGTTGTGTCCTTGAGAAAGAAGTTAGAGAAAAATCAGATGTTTGAGAACAACACCAACAAATTATATGAGATTTTGGGCAAACAAAAGTGTCATAATGATACTACAAGATTAGGGTATGAAGTGGGGCAAACTTCTAAAGTCAAAAATGCACCTAGAAAGAAAATTGATCTAAGTTATCATGTTGCAGCTCCAGAATATAATAAGAAGACAGAAGAGAAATTTGTTCATGAAGGGAGAAGGACAAATAGGTCCTCAAGATCTCCACCTACCAGACATTGTCAAGCAATAAGGTACAGTTATTCACACTTTCTTGGTTATTGTCATTTCTATCATAATTTTGGTCATAAAGCAATTGATTGTTGGATGCATGTAAGGAAAGATGGATGGAATAGGAATTCTCATAAATTGTCAAGTAAAGTCCTATTCTATAAATGCAATCATCTAGGTCACACTGCAATATTGTGTAGTATTCAAGCAAGAAATGGTGTTCCTAGGTTTTCAAGAAGACATGAGTTCTTTGCTCCTCTACTTGGTAATAATCTCACTTGTTTTAAGTGTCATAAATTTGGGCATAAGGTACAATTATGTAGGAGTAAGTTGAAGACATCTAGAAACAATAGAACAAATATCTTGAGCAAAGAAAAGAAAAAGCCTATAAAGGTCTAGAGAAGAAAACAAATCCTAGGAAAAGAAGATCCTAATCTTGTGCATGTTGCACAAAAGACATCATCATTAGCATAATGTGTATCTTGAAGACAGGGGGAGATGTTCAATGTTCTATTATTTACCCCCAAGGAGAAAACAAGGAGGTTGTCACAACAAAAGTTAGAATAATCCACAGTGGGCAAACTGCATAAGTAATTAAGGGTATGGCATCCATCATTGAATAGAGGAAGAAGATGATTGTTATCTATTGTTTACACATTTGATAGACAGTGATTTGTAGACACTAATACTACTTTACAAGTATTGGTGGTAGTCAGCAGGTCAATGCTAGAATTGTATAAATGGAGTAAGTGAAGTTGACAAGTGATACACTGCTACAAGGTTTTCAATCTATTATCCACTTTTGTGTGATAACATGATATAATTATCAGTATGAATATGGTAATGTCTTTCTTAGCCAAGGATATGGTTCAACACTTCAGACAGAGATTAGGAGTTCAGTCATTTTCTACTATCCATTAAAATAGGACTATTAGTATAGACTCAGGGGGAGTACTGTCATTTCAAAGTGGTATAGTTTCCTTGATTCCTTTGATCAACAAGCATTCATGATGGATATTTAAAGATGTTTCTTATATGTATCCCTATAGTTATATGTGGCATTTCAGTTTAGACATGTTGTCTCAATATATTATAGATTTATCTTTCATTATTTTAAAGTATGGTAGTGTTCTTTTGATGATAGTCCATTGGAAATAGTTATACTAGTTCATAGTTCATGATGACAATTGGTTATGATAGTACTTCTTGATAGTGCATGGATAGTTTGTACTATGATAGTATCTTTCTTGAGTATAGCAGCCTATTAAATGCTAAGAAATTTGTTATCTTCAAATGTGCCACCTATGTCATTCAAGTTCTCTTATTGATATTATTCTTCTAATATTTTTCAAAGGATGTAATTGGTAGGCTTAATACAGTTTCCAGCATGCTTGCTACAATTGGAAGTCTTGAAACAGGGTACAGGTGACAAAATGCTAGAACAAGGTAAGATTTTTATTATGGTATGAAAGGCTGTCAGGGTATCCTAATAGTAAATCAGACAATTCACATAAATATTTAACAAAATACCTCAAGGAAAGGTGGTCTAGTGGACTGTCATGGATATGTTCATTGGGTGTGTTAAACATGCCATAGAAACTTTTAAGCAAATACAACTGGCTAGTACAATATGCTTGTTAGATATCAATGATGCATGATACATACTAGCATAACACTTACAAAAAGATCAGTCTTTCATGTCATTAATTGGAGAGGCACTAGTGCCTTCAGTTCATATTGCTAAAAGTTTTTTTATGTTACCATTCATTGTTCTATGGTGTTAACAAGGATTTGAATAATTGTAGTCAGTGCTTCTTCAATCTTGGCAGCATCTTTATGCTTCAGTATTTTTTCATGCTTCTTATAGTGTTGCAATGTACTCAATTGTATGCAAAATGGCAAAAGAGAACCTTGATACAATACCAAGATCTATGCATAACTTCACACTGATTTTGACAGAGTTTTTAATAAGACAATGTTTAGTAGGCACAAGGATAGTCCTTTTTATGATGTTAGAAACTATGTTCAAAGGTTTCTATTGACAGGGGGAGTAACTTGTGCCTTTGCAGATGTTTTGATGTCTATTTGGAACTTGTAGATGTTTTGGTGTCTGTTTGGAACTTGCAGATGTTTTGATGACAATAGTATTGTTCTTGATAATAGTGTTATTGTTATGACGGGATGATAGTGGTATATACTATCAAACAGTGCTTTCATGCTGACATACATCTTGTTGCAGATGATTAGTATGAGAATATGGTGCAATGGTGTTCATGGTGCATGTTCATGAGAAGGTACTTTTCATGATGTTTTCAGGATAAGGACAGCAAGTAAAGTTGCTTTATATAGTAATTATTTGTTGTATCAGGATAGCATGGCATGTGTGAGGATTGGATTTATGACAGTAATTTTCAGTGACTTTTATCAGGTGATAGTCGTGTATGGTGATAGTGTATGTAGTTTGACATTTGAGATGGGTGACAGTGTATGGAAGAGCAGTTTCTAAGTGTTACTTTCAATGGTGACAATGTTTTTTGTTTGTGCTTTTATGGTGATAGGTTATCAAGTGCTTTCTCTGTAGTCTAACAGTGTCTTCTCTGTACTAGCAATCTAGACAGTGTTTGTAATAGCTTTCATGTTTTGTGATAGTATTTAGATGTTATTGATTCCTTTGCAGAGGTTTTTGTCACATACCCTTCTTTTTTAACAATGAAATGTTAGCTATGTTGTTAGTTGAATACAACTACTTTCATGTGAATGTGAAAATTATTCGTTGGATAATGTGTATTATGGTTTTCTTTTATATGTGAATATTTTCTTAATTATATGTGAAAATGGATTTATGGAAGTAGTATAAATTATTGTTCATATCAAGGAAATGATCTAACCTTCATTATTTGTCGAAGTGGTTGCAAGACAAATTAGGTGACAAGGAAAAAGGGATTTCAACAGGGAGAGGGTGATTACAGGAATCAAAAAACAATAATTATGTCTAAGCCTAAATCACCATAGCCTTGGCCAAGGCACATGTGTATAAGTATAAATATAATTATAGTTAGTGAGAATTATTTATCCCTTATGTTTATTAAATAATTATTAAATTGTATTTTTATTTACCTTTTGTGGAGCGCTTGGAGTGTGTGAGCTGGAGTCTTGATAGTAACTCCCCACTCCACCCGAATGCAAGAAGGAATGCTCCTTCTTGCACATGGTCGTAGTGGAGAAGTGGATATACATATTGGCGTTCATTCTTTCTTAGTATGCACTCACTACGTTATCCCTAATAGAAAGAAGCATTCGCATATATATTCCATTAAGCATTTTCATAGTAAGTATAAGGAAGGTGGTTTTGGATAGTGGCATTCATCTAAAGTAACTCTGTCTCTACATTACTGTAACTTGAATCACAAGAGTCTTGATCATTGTTTTGCATTCTTCTGAGATATTTCTTGACATTTTCATTGTGCTTACTCTATCAAGCGGCCGTAGGAAATAGTCGCACATTTCAGTTGGTCATACAGCTGCGTCTACCTCAACCTTGATCACAAAAAGATTTGTTCAGGCAAGATCATAGTTCCTTTTCCATAGTCTGATTTATCATGCTAAGGGAAAGACAGTATTTGATGATCTAAGCTATCAAATCATACTATCTTTCTTTGATCATAGTTCTATATTTCTTGATCAGTCCTTAGAAAACTGTATATGTATTTCTTTCAACAAGTCTTCGAATCTGCCGAAGCTTTGATTTCTTTTGATACTTAATGAGCATATATATAAACATAAACATATATATATATACAAATCTATTACATCTACTCTTATGTTATAGTTGCACTGAGATACAAGACTGCGGTCACTAGAAGAAAGAGTATTTTCTATCTATATACTTATGTTCTATAATTATCATGAATCTGTAAGTTTGTCAAGCGAGTCATGCATGATATTCTTTCAAAAACCTACAATCATAGAGAAAGAAAACATTTGAATTAATAACAATGCCGAGCAAGGGTGAGTGCTGACAACACAGTAGTGTCAATTATTTACTAGAAATCCTTGGCCAAGGTTACGATACAGAATAGGCATCTGTCAACTATAAAGTACCAGATATACCACTGGTTAGAGTGATCTTTCCAGTTAGGAGGTACCTATAGGGAAAAAATTGATCAGGAGCTATAGCTCTTAACACCAAGCTCAAAGGCATATTGTTATTAATTGATTCCTTGTTAATCACCCTCATGAAGGGTTGGGTTTCTTTAGTTGAAGAAGCACGGGAAACCAGTTGGTCTTGGTTGGGTGGTTAAAACCCTTGTTGATATCTCTTTTTCCCAAAAACAATCCAGACGAGGACCTACAAACAAATCAACAGGAAACTATTCAAGTTGTACTTTTCTTAATCTCTTTTCTTCTTTAATATTTGAATTTCATTGAAGAAAGTTAGTTAAATTATTGTGTTACAAGTATTCTATTAGAAAGATTATTTCAGAAGAAAACAAAGTCGTGATTCAAAACTTTATTGTATTCAATACTATTTCATATTGGTTAGTTATTCTTTCTGTTGAAATTATGTTATTAGACAAATTACTATTCTGTTAAATTAGAGTGAGTGTTACATATGGTATCAGAGAAACCAGGTTCTACACTGAACCTTGGGGCTCATCATGCTTAGAACATTGAAAATAGTTATTAATGTCTCTTTAGGATGGTATTGATAAGAAAAACACCCCAAAAAAAGATTCAAGACCCTATATCCATTCGACTATGGAAGATTAGACTTTCTTATGATTACTCAAGTTGCTCTCCTCCAGCAGATTTGGAGACGTTAGCCGAAGTTCTGAAGAGACTTCGAAAGGAAAGAAGAAAATGGATAGTCTCTGGAAAAGAGAAGGTGAACTCTGCCATAATTGTAGAAATAAATAAGACCAAAACCAAAGATCAAACGAAACCAGAAACATCTGAAGGAGATCAAGTTCTAACTCCTGGATATAGACTTATCCCATTTTCAGAGTTTAGTGATTAGGAGGAACCTATCACTGATAATGAAGATGATTCAAAGAATTGATCATAGAAAGTGATGATCATTTTGTATTGCAATAAATCTATCATAGGAAGTGATAGAAATTTTGTAATTATTAATAAATCTATCACAGGAAGTGATAGAAAGTTTGTAATTATTAATAAATCTATCACAGGGAGTGATAGTCCTTTTCTATAAATAAATTTAAAAACTTTGTGTACCATTTGTATTTGATATAAATTTCAAATGTTTTTATGCAAAGGAAGACTCCTTAAATTCATTGGAAAACTATTAAATGACAATAACCCATAACCCGAAAACTAAATAAAACTCTTAAATTTCTTTAGGAACTTCATTGGAATGGATTATTCTAGAAATTAGTTTAGAGAAGATTAGAATAATGGCTCCATGGATAAATTGGATCAAATTTTGAATATGATAAAAACCACTTAGGCCAGATTAGCCCACCTAGAGAGAAAGGTAGAAGGGCAATCTGAAACTAGAGAAGAAGGATCTGAAAACCAAAGTGACCGGAATGAAGATGATTCAAAAACATTAAGCTTAGGACACAAGAGGAGCAGATTAGCTGATGAGTTAGCCAAGGATATGAAAAAGATAAAACCTCCTAAATTTGAAGGCTCTACTTCAGGAGATGTCGCGGAGGCATGGCTAACAGAAATGGAGAAGTATTTTGAGCTTCGAGATTATTCTGATAACTCTAATCTAAGGCAGCATGGGCAGCCTACCAATTGGCAAGAGAAGCTACCACATGGTGGGAAAATAAAAGGGCTGAAATGGGATTGGCAGTGGCTGATGTGTCATGGGATCAATTTGTGAAGATATTCTACCAAACATAGCTTCCTCAATTTTTTTATGACCAAAAATTATTAGATTTTGAAAATCTCAGGTAGGGACCACTAACTGTCAATGAGTACTGGGAGAAATATACCTGATTACTCAAATATGTTCCTCAGTACTAGCATGATGAAAACTTTCGAGTACGAAAGTTCATAATGGGGCTAAACAATCGTGTTGGAGGACCAGTAGATATTTTGGCACCTCAAACTATGGATGAGGATTATCAAAAAGTTGTTCAGTAGGAACAGAGATTAAAGAAAGATGATTCCTTCAGGGATAGAAAGCACAACAAGGGTAAGTGGAACTAGTCTTAGTAGAATTTCAAAAAGAAAGGGTACAAGAATAATCAATTCAAAAAGAACAATAACAACCCATGGAAGGATGAAAACTTCTCTAATAAAAGCATTGAAAAGAAAGGACCACCCAGAGGATGTTTTAATTGTGGAGGAGAGCACTATGCAAATCAGTGTCTCTCTAAGAACTAGCAAGGACAGCAACAACAGAAGCCTCTACCACCTCAACAAACTGTATTTTAGCAAAGAATTCATGCAGCAGTGGACAATAGACAAGCAGAGTACCAGGTTGCTCCTATAGAAACTCCAGGTATGCTTTATGGAAACCCAATAACTATGTTAATATATACTGGAGCCACTGAATGTTTTATATCACCTAAGTTATTGGGAAGGTTCCCTAAAAGAACTGGATTTATGGCTAAATCATGGATGGTAGAATATGCTAATCAAACGAGAGCTCAGTTAGAGCAGTGTTTGTTTGAAGCAAAGATTGAATTTCTAGACTTCACTACAGAGGTCAACCTTTACATAGCACCTCTGGGTTCCTACGATGTGATCATTGGAATGAATTGGTTAAAAGAACATAGGGTGAAGGTCGACTGTTATGCTAAGATAGTAGAATGCATGGATGATTTAGGGAATCCTGTGAGGAATCAAGGAAAGCAACGAGAGGTTAAGGTGCGACAAATTTCAGCTATGCAGCTGAAAAGACATAAAAGAAAAGGATGTAAATTGTTTGTGGTCAAAATGGAAATAGTCAAAGAAGGGACAGAGCATTTCTAGTATGGAAAGAGGAAAATGAGAATTAAAGATAAGGAAGAGACCTTTACTAAAAAATACCCCTATATTTGGGAATATCAAGATGTATTTCCTGAGGAACTACCTGGGTTACCACCTAGAAGAATTTTTGATTTTGCTATTGATCTTGTACTAGGGGCCAAACCTATTTCAAAAGTACCTTATCATATGACCACCTTAGAGTTGGTAGAGTTAAAGGCACAATTACAGGAATTACTGGATAAAGGCTTGATACGACCAAGTGTTTCACCATAGGGTGCCCCAGTGATATTTGTTAAAAATAAGGATGGGACTCTTCATTTATGTATAGACTACCAAATGTTAAATAAGCTCACCATCAAGAACAAATATCCCTTACCTCAAATAGATGATCTATTTGATCAAATGAAAGGGGCTGCGGTGTTTACAAACATAGATTTGAGATCGAGATATCATCAACTCAGATTAAAAGAGGAAGACATTCATAAGACAGCTTTTAGAACTAGATATGGACACTATAAGTTCACAGTTCTACCCTTTGGGCCCACCAATGCCCCAGCCGCGGTCATGAATTTAATGAACAGTATTTTCAAAGATTACCTGGATAAGTTTGTTTTGATATTTTTAGATGACATTCTTATTTACTCCAGAAATGAGGAAGAACACCTTCAACACTTTCAAACAGTTCTTCAGCGGTTAAGGGAACATGAACTATATGGAAAATTGTCCAAATGTACCTTCTTTCAAAAAGAGATACAATATCTAGGGCATATTATATCAGCTAAATAAATTGTAGTGGACCCTGCTAAGATCAAAGCCATAGTAGATTGGCCAGTACTAAAAAATGTGCCTGAGGTTAGAAGCTTCATGGAATTAGCTGGGTACTACAAAAGGTTTGTTAGAGATTTTTCTAGGATTGATCATCCCATTACCTCTCTTCAAAGAAAAGGAAAAAGATTTGAATGGACTAAAAAATGTCAAGAGGCATTTGACCTATTCAAGGAAAAACTAACAACTGCTCCAATATTGACAGTACCAGACCCTAGTGGTCATTTTGTGGTTATAACATATGCATCAAGAGAAGGATTGGGTGGAGTGTTAATGCAAGAAGGAAAGGTAGTGGCTTATGAATCCCAAAAATTGAAACAATATGAGCAAAATTATGCACCCCATGATTTAGAGTTGGCAGCTATTGTTCATGCCCTGCAAATGTGGTGACATTATTTGTTAGGAAAAACTTTTGAACTTAAGTCAAATCATCAAGGTTTGAAGTATATATTTACACAGCCTAATCTAAATGCTTGCCAGAGAAAATGGATGGAGTTAATTGCCGATTATGATTTTGAGATCAGTTACATTAAGGGTAAGGAAAATAGAGTAGTTGATGCCTTGAGTCGACGGAAGCATATAATGGCGATGGTGTCAATCAATACTGATTTTAGAAACCAAGTGATTCAAAAATTGAATGAAGATGAATATTATTTGCAAGTTCGAGAAGCTCTTTAGTCAAATCCACAGGAGCCTAAATATGAAGGTTTTCACATTGAAGCAGATGGGCTTTTGAGATTTAGAGGTAGAATGTATATTCCAAAGTCTTATGAGTTAAGGAAAGCAATATGGAAAGAAGTACACACCACACCATATTCAAGACACCCTAGAGTAACCAAGATGTTGGCCGATGTCAAACCATTATATTTCTGGAAAGGAATGAAAAAGGACGCAGTGAGATTTGTGGTAGGATGTTTCAAATGTTAGAAGGTCAAGCTAGAGCATCAGCATCCAGTAGGATTGCTTCAACCTCATAGCGTACCTAATTAGAAATGGCATATTATCAACATGGATTTTGTAAAAGGTCTACCTTTGACTAAGAATAGGCATAATGCCATATTGGTGGTAGTGGACAAGCTCACAAAAGTGGCACATTTCATACCAAGGAATTTAACAGATGGGGCACAGGTGATCGCACGAAAATTTGTGCAAGAAATTTTTCATCTCCATGGGATACTAGAAAAGATCATATCAGATAGAGATGCCAGGATGACATCCAGATTTTGGCAGACATTATTTTCAGCCTTGGGGACTCAGTTGAATATTACTACAGCATATCATCCCGAGACAGATGGTTAGACGGAAAGGGTAAACCAAATTTTAGAAGATCTACTTAGAATGTATTGTATGGATCAGCAATACAAAAGGGAATTCATATCAATCAGCAATAAAAATGGCACCTTTTGAAGCACTATATGGCAGGAAATGTAGAACCCCTATAAGTTGGAATAGGTGGGAAAATAGGATCATTCTAGGACTTGAAATGCTCCAAGAAATGGAAGAGTGAGTAAGAGTATCAGGCAAAGACTGAAAGAGGCTAATGACAGGCAAAAGAGTTATGCTGATGCAAAACGTATTCCCAGACAGTTTGTAGTGGGAGAAAAAGTTCTTTTGCGGGTAAAACCACATAAAATCTCTATAAAATTTGGGAAAGCCTCTAAGTTAGCCCCAAGGTATGTGGGACCTTTTGAAGTTCTAGAAATCATCAATCCTATGGCATACAGAATTTCTCTACCCCTGATTCTCACCAGAATTCACAATGTATTTCATGTTTCTTATCTTAAGAAATATTATGCTGACTCTGAACATATGATTGATTGGAAATCTTTGCAGGTACAGGACCTTGGGGTGGTCACAATAGAGCCACTCCGAGTACTCAAGATACGTAAGCTGCACTTACGTAATCACGAGGTAGTACAATGTAAGGTCCAGTGGGACTAGTATTCAGAAGAGAATGCCACCTGGGAAGATTATGATGAGATTCATCAAAAATTTCCTTATTTATTTCCAAACAATTGAGACTAATGTGAAACTATGTTGTTAAGCTTATATATATAGATAAATAATCATCGAGGACGATGATTCTTGAGGGGAAGAATATGTCACATCCCCTTCTTTTTTAACAATGAAATGTTAGCTATGTTGTTAGTTGAATACAATTGCTTTCATGTGAATGTGAAAATTATTCATTCAATAATGTGTATTATTCTTTTCTTTTATATGCGAATATTTTCTTAATTATATGTGAAAATGGATTTATGGAAATAGTATAAATTATTGTTCATATCAAGGAAACGATTTAACCTTCATTATTTGTCGAAGTGGTTGTAGGACAAATCAGGTGACAAGGAAAAAGGGATATCAACAGGGAGAGGGTGATTACAAGAATTGAAAAATAATAATTATGTCTAAGCCTAAATCACCGTAGCCTTGGCCAAGGCACATGTGTATAAGTATAAATATAATTATAGTTAGTGAGAATTATTTATCCCTTATGTTTATTAAATAATTATTAAATTGTATTTTTATTTACCTTTTGTGGAGCGCTTGGAGTGTGTGAGTTGGAGTCTTGATAGTAAATCCCCACTCTGCCCGAATGCAAGAAGGAATGCTCCTTCTTGCACACGGTCATAGTGGAGGAGCGGATATACATATTGGTGTTCATTCTTTCTTGGCATGCATTCTCTACATTATCCCTGATAGAAAGAAGCATTCGCATATATATTCCATTAAGCATTTTTGTAGGAAGCATAAGGAAGGTGGTTTTGGATAGTGGCATTCAGCTGAAGTAACTCTGTCTCTGCATTACTATAACTTGAATTGCACAAGTCTTGATCATTGTTTTGCATTCTTCTGAGATATTTCTCAACTCTGCATTGTGCTTACTCTGTCAAGCGGCCGTAGGAAATAGTCATATATTTCAGTTGGTCATGCAGCTGCGTCTACCTCAACCTCGATCACAAAAAGATTTGTTTAGGCAAGATCATAGTTCCTTTTTCATAGTCTGATTTATCATGCTAAGGGAAAGACAGTATTTGATGATCTAATCTATCGAATCATACTATCTTTCTTTGATCGTAGTTTTTTATTTCTTGATCAGTCTTCAGAAAATTGTATATGTATTTCTTTCAACAAGTCTTTGAATCTGCCAAAGCTTTGATTTCTTGTGATACTTAATGAGCATATATATATAAACACACACACACACATATATATACAAAGCTATTACATCTGCTCTTATGTTATAGTTGCACTGAGATATAGGACTGCGGGCACTAGAAGAAAGAGTAATTTCTATCTATATACTTCTATTATGTAATTATCATGAATCTATAAGTTTGTCAAGTGAGTCATGCATGATATTATTTCAAAAACCTACAATCATAGAGAAAGAAAACATTTGAATTAATAACAATGCTGAGTAAGGGTGAGTGCTGACGACACAGTAGTGTCAATTATTTACTAGAAATCCTTGGCCAAGGTTACGATGCAAAAAATGCATCTGTCAGCTATCGAGTACTAGATATACCACTGGTCAGAGTGATCTTTCCAGTTAGGAGGTACTTATAGGGAAAAGATCGATTAGGAGGTATAGATCTTGACACCATGCTCAGAGGCATATTGTTGCTAATTGATTCCTTGTTAATCACCCTCGTAAAAGGTTGATTTTCTTCAGATGAAGAAGCATAGGAGACCAGTTGGTCTTGGTTGGGTGGTTAAAACCCTTGTTGATATCTCTTTTTCCCAAAAACAATCCAGAGGAGGATCTACAAACAAATCAGCAGGAAACTATTCAAGTTGTACTTTTCTTAATCTCTTTTCTTCTTTAATATTTGAATTTCATTGAAGAAAGTTTGTTAAATTATTGTGTTACAAGTATTCTATTAGAAAGATTATTTCAGAAGAAAGGAAAGTTAGTTGTGATTCATAACTTTATTGTATTTGATACTATTTCATATTGGTTAGTTATTCTTTCTGTTGAAATTCTATTATTAGATAAATTACTATTATGTTAAATTAGAGTGAGTGTTACAGTTTTCATGAGATTAAACAGTCTTCCCATCGTACAGTATGTTCAGTCTTTTGCTTTTGCAGAGGTTTTAATGATATTAATACAGTCTATGTCAGAGGTGTAGAGCATGGACTATTGTTTTGTTGTAGGAATTGTTGTCTAGTTGCAGAGCAAGTGCAATGTGGTTCAGGACAGTGAGTGTTACAGTGTTACAAAGCAAATAAAGAGCATTTTGACAATGTTTTTGTCCTTTGAATGTGTTTACTATGATTTGTTTAAAATTTGCAGTCATTTTGGAGTATGCAAATTGTTTGATTGTTACAAGACAATTTTTAATCACAATGGTTGCAGAGTGGTGTTTCACAAGGGGAGTTTGTTGGCAAATGGTCAACTTTGTTTTGTCATTGAGTACTAAGGATTGATTCAAAGTGAAGGTTTGGCAATGGTGTTGGAGATACTTTATACTCATCCTTCATTCACACTTCATGGTCATTAGTGGATGGAGTTGGTTGATGCTTGATGCACAAGTGTTCAATACGTTGCCTCATGGTATTAATCTCAGAGTAGATGCATATTTGTCAAGGGGAGTTAGTAGTCCTTTTTCATTTGATGTCAAAGGGGGAGAGAAAGAGAGTGGAGTTGATTTTTCCATCAATGACAAAGGGGGAGATTGATGAACATGTTTGTCATTGATGTCAAAAGAGGATTGTTGGTGATCCATGTGTTGATGCTTTAGGATCTCAGGATCACAGTGGTTTTGTAGATGTTTAGGTGTTTGTAATGTGAACAAGTTCTTCCTAATATGCATGATATGGTGCTTGTTAAGGATCAAGGCCTTACGTGTTCATGCAATGAGTGTTTGATGATGATTTAAGTTGATGTTGTAGAGTTACCCTCATGGTATTCTTGCCTCATGTTTGATGGATCAGGAAATTAGAATGTCTTATGTCAGGATGTCTTCGTATGTTGAAGTTGTTTGACTAAGTGGAGGTCTGGATCTTAGTTTATCTTAGTTGAAGTTGCCTCATTGGAATTACTCTGATGGTTTCATTGATATGTGGCTTCATTGGTAGTTAAAAGAGGAGTTGATAGAGTTGCCTTTGAAGGGTTTATGTCTTGAGAATCATGCATACTACGTTCTTCCATGTGGGTGGGTGCAAAAAGTTAGGGGGCCAAAAAGTGGCCAACTCTTTTTTAAAAAAATTTAAGCCATAACGCAAGCGCGTTATGCTCTGCTATTTTTTAAAAAAATTGTGTTTCATTTCATTATTTCACAACATTTCATAGAAAACCCGTAGCTTGGAGACAAAGGAGAGTGCACTCGCGTTATCAAAGGGTATATGGTCAACAATTTGTCACCATTTCATCATCAAAATGTCGTCGTGACGTCGGGGAGGCCGAAGGAGTAAGTTCTATTTGCTTTCTTGTGTGAATTTGTTGCTAAATAGCTAGGTTCAAATAGTTTTTTGATGTAAATTTCTTTAATTTATAGGAATTGACAATGCACCTTCTCCTCCTCCTAAAAATCCACAAAATCCTCCATCCGCTGTACAGCAAATACTTGCTAAAGAACAACCCCAACAACAAACAGCTCCATTCATTCCTCAATATGCCCCTGGAACAAAAGAAAATATAATGGGGCAAATTGAAAACAATAAAAAATAAATTGAGGACATAATTGGAAGGTTGAAAGAACCTGCAACTTCAACCTTGCATAGATACATGCTTGCTCAATATCTTGAATCTATGTTATCAAATGTAGATTCAATTAGCAAGCAAATCTCTAGTTGGTCAGAAAAGAGGAGAGAATTTAGAGAGTTTTATGTAGACAAGTTGTCCTATGAACAAGTTAAAAATGAACAAATTACAAAATTGGACTTGTGTTCTATTTTCACAGATCCACGAACAAATCAACCTCTACCCCTTACATGCAAGAGGTTCCCTATCCATTGGTGCAACAACCAAGCGATAAGGGACAATTTTGGACAGAGGTGGTGGATGGTTTTTGACCATCCTCTATGCAACAATAATGAGGTCCCGCAATATTTTTTGAGGAAACTCTACTGTGATTTTGTCAAAAATAAAGTGCCAAACTATTTTGATATACGAGAGTTCCAGGGTAGAGGTGGGGGGTCAGCACAAGATAGACCAGGGGCACATGTTGACCCATAGTGGCTAGCAAGACAAGCACTCAGCAGACCATCCCATGAGCACGTGTCTATCCCTTCCGTTGTGAAGGAGAGTGTTGAGGTCGAGACACTTCGGTCCATTAGTGCCTTGACCTAGAGCATCATAGAGCATGCCAGTCCTGCAGCATAGCGTGGGCCGGGGGAGAGTTTGAGTAGGGTTCCACCCCATACTTATCAGGCTTGCAAGTCAACTTGTGGTTATGACCCCACAGATAGTCAGGACGCAGGTGCATAGGCTACATCTACAGTTAAGTAGATGGTGATGACAAATGCCCTCCTGAGTGAGACTTTTGTCTTTGATACTCAGGCAAATCTTATCAAGTTCATTGAATTTAATTTACTAAATTTCATTTTTGAAATGCAAGATTAACTAATTTAGTTTGATGATTTTAATGAAATTTTAGGGTCATAGTGTTGATGCAGTTTTCAGCGATTCTCCACCTGCATATTACACTACGACATCTACTGCTGGGGTATGTAACTAGTAAACAATTATAAATATTACATGTGAATATAATTGTTATATGAATGGTATTCTAATATCTAATTTTGGATGTTGAATAGGTTCATCTTGGAGATTTATGGCAACACCTGCCAGTGGTGGTGGAGTTCAAAGCTTCACTCAAGTAATAAAATAAATAGTTTAACTAATTAATTGTACTTACTAGATTTTTGTATTTTATATTCATATCGTTGATTACATTGCATTAAACATCTTTCAAACTCAGAGCATTACTAGACATTGCATAACTAATAAATAGATGTTGATAGTTGACAAAATTTCAATTACAATATAGTTATTTGAGAAAATGCCTCAAAGAAATGTGGTCTCATGGAATGCCATGACAAGCAAATGGAAATGATGCCATTGATGCTTCTAAACTTATGATAGTCCTATTGTTGATTTATTTGTGATAGTCTTCTAGGGTAGTCTACATGGTATTTTGCATACTAATTCGGCTATCAAGACTATTCTTGTGATGAGAGGACCATGAGTTAGGTGTATGAACAATCCCTAAACAATAAATGATAATAATCTAGCAAAACATGAGGTCAAACAAATGTATAACCATTTTTATGATAGTCCTATCTATGACAGTCTTATGCAACATTTGCATGGAAGTGCCTTTAAAGTTTGCACAAGGATAGCTTCTTCAACTCAATGATAGGGCCTTGGACCATTTTCTATGCTATGGCTGCTATAACTAATTAGTAACATGATTGTCACAAGGTGGTTGGGTAATGCTTTTGTATAATAGTCCTTTTGTAAAATGAATGATGTGTGTTCTTGTTGAGTGGCAAATCCTCTTCCATTGTCATAGAAAGAAAGAATCTTGAATCATGAGCCTAATATATTCTAACAATGTTGTTTTATTTTCATATGATCCAGGCTGCGCAGACACCTCCCGAAGTTTATAAGGCAATGGAGCATGGTGTGTCATCTGCAATTCATAGCTCCATGCCTTTAATGGGGGTACGAGGTAGATTAGTAAATTTCAAATTACATTCGTTGTTATAGTCGTTTATTTTTGAAAAATAAAATGATTATTGATTTGAAGTTTAATTTCTATCTAGATGGTTTCTAT
This sequence comes from Cunninghamia lanceolata, assembly GCA_027924645.1. Taxonomy (NCBI): domain Eukaryota; kingdom Viridiplantae; phylum Streptophyta; class Pinopsida; order Cupressales; family Cupressaceae; genus Cunninghamia; species Cunninghamia lanceolata. Next base: position 5,590,718 of record BSBN01000635.1, on the reverse strand, counting down.
AGGACGTGACATCGTCACAACCTAATCTTGGTACTGAGGCAAATGAGGAGACAATTTTTTGGATAGCAGTAAGTGATTATTTTGTTAAATGTTTCATTTTTTATAATGTAATTTCTATATATTAATGTCTACTTTTTATTGTAACAGCTATAGATCCATGAACAACTAAATAGGAGGAGTAGCCCTCGGGTTCATAGTAGACTAGCCTCATACGCATCTCCATCCCCTTGAAGATCAAAGGCTGTCCGTGATCTATTCTCTTCACCAGATAGAGGGGAATGACTTTTTATTGTGTTCCTTTGTTGTATGCCTATATGGCATTTGTGGACATATATTTTGTATTACATATAGTTGATTTTGTATATATGTTATACTTATATCAACAGATATTGATGTATGCCTATATGGATATTTGGTTAATACAAATCATTTTTGTTGATCATTATGTAATATGGAATGGTGCAGTGTAGATCATTTTTGTATGCCTCTAGGTTTCAAAGTTTGATTGTCAAAGAATCCATTCCAATTGATGATAAGAGAATTTGAGTTTTGGGTTGAAATTTTTAGTCTCTCAAAATTATACATGCCCGAGAAAATAGAGAAAGGAAGATTGGTTAAATGGATAAATGGAAAGCAAGTTTTTTTGTTCACATCATGATTTACATGCTATTGCACAATCTTGCATGTTACCCTTAGTCACTCACATAGTGATGTACAACCTCGTGCATAAGTCCTTGCAGCATGTGCCACCTAAATAATGCCACTTGATCCAACACAAAGTTCATGGTTCCTTGCACCATGCATAATTCACATAGTGATAGGAATCATTTTGTGCAACTCAAAAGACACCCTATAATTCTTACACAACCCTTTGGATCATGTGTCATTTGCACAACACTAAGGATCATGTCTCATAGTTTCACAAACAACTCTATCTAATTTTGCAAGTGACCAAGGGGATATTGCAATTCCTTGTGTTCCAAAAGGATGTTCTTATGGTTTCTCCTTGGTATGCTGATCCATATTCTTTATGAGTTTCTCAATTGAAAATATTTCTTAATTCCTTGTTATTATACCATATTGGGATGTAAAGAGTATGTTGGTTGTCTTTAATAAGATAGTCAAAATCATATGCTTATGAGCACCTGATGACCATTGTGGTTGTTAAATGTAATTCCTCTTGCATATAAGGTGAGGTTATGAGAGTACATTGAGTCTTACCTAATTTGAGTATGCAACATAACATTGGGGTTATAGGCTTCCATAAGTCACCAGCAATCCCTTTGAGAATGTGGTTAATATTATAAATGTATACTTTGCATCTCACCATGTTAATATGTATCATGTCATCACATTTACCAATTTGAATCTAATTCCATAAAGCAATTCCCTACCCAAAAACTTGTTAAGCTTGAAAGCCTTGTTACGACATTATATTGATCTTGCAGAAGGTTGCATACCACTATCCCAACTCTTTGCAAGATTGCTATGAAATATAATAAGCAAGATAGGTGCAGTGTAGATCATAACATAATGATAGTGTAGATCATTACATAATGATAGAGCCATGAAGTGTAGAGGGTTTCAAATATCACAGAAGTCTAAGTTCAAGCCTAATAACAAAGTGACCTAAAGGTGGAAGAAGATGAGGGTTGAACAGCATGGATATGACAACATGAAGATGATATTAAGGTTTAGGAGAGTAGCCTAACAGAGGTCTATTTCAAGCCTAATAGGGGTCTAAGATTGCAGTGATGGAACAATGCATTAAAGGACTAAAATAAACCCTACAAAGATAGTACTAGAGAACAAAGTCAAGGTGAACCAAGATAAAAGAACAAGTAGTTCATATATGACTGTGTTGACTGCTAGAACAAGTATGTTAATAGCCATAAGATGCATGTTGACATGTGAAGACTATAATAGTTATAGCAAAGGTAATGTGTGAGGATGTCATCGGTATAATGTAGCTCGAACTGTTTTGGCATATTTAGGTACAAAACAGGAACATGCCTAGCCTAAATGTACCCATCTAGATGCATTGGAATTATCAGTTTACTCGCATCGAGAGTAGGACGAAAGTTATACCCCTTTGCAACTTTATACTGCATGCATCTGACCATTTTTGGGGCAGCAGAAAAATTTTCACCATGGGCAAATACCTTAGAGATATAAAAAACTGAGAGATGTTATTGTAGACGGACCCTATGTGATCCCATAGCCTTAGACGGAATGTTTCTAAGTGACATGGTTTTCGAGTAATAGCTCATCAAAGATCGCTGCATTTTTGCACTTTTGACTCTTCAGGGATATCGCCGGTACAATGTAGCTCAAACTATTTCAGCATGTTTGGGTGCAAAACATGACCATGCCTAGCCTAAACATACCCATCCGGATGCGTTGGAACTATCAATTTGGTTGCATCAAGAGCAGGATGAAAGTTACACCCCTTTGCAACTTTACACTACCTTCTTCTGACAATTTTTGGGGTAGCAGAAAACCTTTCACCATGGGCAAATGCCTCAAATATATAAAAAACCAAGAGAGGTTATTGTAGAGGGACCCTACATGATCTCATAGCCTCAGATGGAATGTTTCTAAGTGACAAAAGATTGCTCCCTTTTTGCACTTTAGACTCTTCAAGGATATCACCAATACAATATAGCTCAAACTATTTCGACATGTTTGGGTGCAAAACAGAACCATGCCTATCCTAAATGTACCCATCCAGATGCGTTGGAACTATCAGTTTGGTCACATCAGGAGAAAGATGAAAGTTACTCCCCTTTGCAACTTTACACTACCTCCTTCTAATGATTTTTGGGGCAGCAAAAAACCTTTCACCATGGGAAAATACCTTAGAGATATCAAAAACTGAGAGAGGTTATTGTAGAGGGGTTCTATGTGATCATGTTGCCTTAGACAGAATGTCTCTAAGTGTCATGGTTTTTGAGTACAACTCATCAAATATTGCAACCTTTTTGCACTTTGGACTCTTCAGGGATATTGTCGATACAATGTAGCTTGAACTATTTCGACATGTAATGCCCCTCGCCTTTTCGTTTGCGATAGATGTTGTTCTCATGATTCCTATGACAATCCTAGTACTAATGATAGTCCTTTAGTGCATGTTTTTAGTTTTGAGACACTTTGATTTCTATGCTATGGTTGATGTTTTCCTTGATATTGCTAGACACTTGATTATCATACGAACTAGATATGGATTATGTTAGATGATGTTTGATCCCTTGTACCTTGTGCATTCTTAGTTGATGGACATATTATGGTTTGATGTTAATTTCAGTTTAATATGATCATGATTTCATATTAGTGTTACTTTATGTTTAAGGTATTGTTTGATCATGATTATGATGTATGTCTAGGATTGGATGCAGTTATTTATTTGATGAGTTACTGAACAGAACAGTGTGGCATTACTTGTGTCCAAGTACCCTGCCACGCTGCGACTTCCGTTCATTATGTTTATGATAACATGTATATATGTACAACCCTGTTGTTTCGATGCAGTATGCAGGTACCGGGCATCGACTCCACCTGGACTAATAGGTCTGAGCGTGCCCTAGCCGATGGATTCGTGGAACGGAGTTAACATGGGGTTCCTGGTCTTTTGTGTCGGTTGTCTGTTTGCCTCCGTCATTGTGGTCTTGTCTTGTCTTCCAATCTTGCTTGTCAGTCAAGTTTAGTGCCACCACGAGGTTTAACAAGGTCAGAGTTGCCTGTGTTACGTCAGTGTTTTGATGCATTCGAATATAATTACTTGACTAGGAATATAATTATGTTAAATAAATATTAATGGTTTCAATAAGAATTAAATAATGTAGAAAATATAATTATTTAATACTATGTGAATTAATAAATAAATTATATTGCCTAATTTGTGAGTGTTGTAAATGTTTAAACGGTATATGGCAATGTTCATAAATTTCATTAATGCATAGATTGATATAATGTAAATTGTGTTTATTGAAATGCATGTTAATATTAGATTTATAAGATAATAATTTTGCCATGGTTTATTGGTCTATTCTAGGGTTTTAAATATATATATATATATATATATATATATATATATATATTTGGGAGAGGTTCGGGCATGAAAAGATTGAGGGTGCTATTTTCCCGGACGGCCTTTGTTTCTCCTTTCAAGCTAGGGTTCTTTCTTGCCACTGTGTTTGTTCGAGAGGAGGCATTTGTTGTATCTTCTATTTGGATGACTCACTAGACTGAGGATTTGGTGGTTCAAAGTCATGGATTTTGTAGTGCAGGTCACTTTTGGACATTGGTTGAAGAGGTTAAAAGCCTGCATTTTGTGTTTAGGGCTTCAACATTACAACGGTTGTAGTTTTCTTATTATCGGTAGTGGTCAACACTCTTCACAACATTTGCAAGTGTTTAACCCTTTTGAAACATGCAGTTCATGGCTTCAAACACCCCTGGTTTCAATTTTCTGTTGTTTCCTCTGGTTGTTGCCATTGAAGCTTTCTGGTTGCTATTCACCGGAGGATTGCCATCTCTTTTTTTTCTAAGTCCTAATTGCTAGGTTGGGCTCACAGGTGGCTAGGGTATCTGCTTGGAATTTACAGCAGTCTAGGAGCTAAGGATTGCCATCTCTTGTTCAAAATTTTTGGGAGATTGAGAGGAGGGTGTTCAAAAGAGGGAAAGTGGACAAGAAGGGTAGTGAGGAGCTATTGAGGGTGCTGAGAATTGGAGGGCAAAATATGCAGAAGCTGTTGAACTAAGGGCACTAAGGGGGCTGAGCTCATCGACTCTGTGCTCGATGTGGTCAGGAAGGAGGCAGAAAACTGTGACGGTCTCCAAGGGTTTCAAGACTCTGAAGCTCACTACGCCAAGCTTTGGAGATGGGAATCACTTAATCTCAGCCACGATGAGCGGAGTGACCTGCTGCCTTCGGTTCCCTGGACAGCTGAACTCAGATCTGAGGAAGCTGGCCGTGAATCTGATCCCCTTTCCCCGCCTGTACTTCTTCATGGTGGGTTTTGCTCCATTGACCTCTCGTGGGTCTCATACAATACCATGCGCCAACTGTACCAGAGCTCACTCAACAGATGCGGGATTCTGAAAACAAAACAATCGCCTTCTGAGGATTCGATCCAAGGCTTTGGAGGAAATCGTCCTTCAAATGGAAAAGGTATTTGCATCGCTTCTTTGTCTTTCTAGCACAAAAGCTAAAATTTATTTGCTTCAATTTCATTGCGTCCATAAAGGAAAAACTGAAACCCCATTACACTCGTCTGCTTCCCTCTGGCACCTTGGCTGATGCTTCCTGCTCTATGCTATCCCATGCTGAATTTGCATAACCATCTGGTTCTGCGTTAAATGACAAAGATAGGAGCTAGACTTTAGCCACGAAACAGCAAGCCTTGACCATAGAACATTTTTAATCTCACCTTAATTGAAACGGGATGCTTTCAAATCATGCATCATGAAAAGAAAGGCTTTTGCTTGCCAATGACCCAAGGAACGACCCTAGTGCAATATGGCAAGCAAGAAGAAACATTAAATTCAAACCACTGCTTCTACTGGGAGGAATCGCTGGTCATAGGAGAAAGACTCCACTCCTGCAGCGTTCCTTATGAAGGCCAAGCTCGCACCATTCGTGAAACACTTGCAACCCTTTGAACGAAGGGCCACGACCCACCTGCGCTAGCTCGTTGGGCTGTTATGCCACTTACCTCAGCAGCGGATCACGCCTAACCAACCCCTCAGATGTTTATTTTGACTTCCTGCACCATAAGACCTCACCTAGCTTCAACGATTTCACCAACTCCTTAGAAACGTCATTAGCCTTGTGCTTTATTGCAGAGGCAAACGTTGCCCTCATACCACGTTTTTTCCTTCCTAGCTGGGCGCTTTGAGTTTTGTCTGACGTGGTTTGGGTTTTGTAATGGCTTGGAAGTTGCCATTCTTGCCACTGTCTGTGGGCCGCTCTCCCTCAGGCTATTTTTAGAGTGTTGCCTTGTAGAATTAGAAGTGGTGGTCTGAGTTTCTGCACTAGGTGTCTGGCGGGAATAGTAAGTCTTTAGAAAACTAGAGTGAATTCCTTAAACTGTGGTAGGGTGGTGCAGTGATATCTAGTTGTTCGTTCCATATTTTCCTGCCAATGGTTCGCCTGGGAGAAACTACTCCTTCAACTGTTTAAACAATCATTTGGTGCTCAACCTATAAACTTGTCCTTGTCATGCCATAAAATCGTAGTTTCTGTAGAATCACGATGCTTTGATGTTCCACGTCATAGATGTATTACCAGATGCGGGGGTGTCTGTGACACTTTCCGGTGGAACATTGATAGCTGTGTCTTCAGTATTTACAGTTATTTTAATCTCGTAATAAGAAACCTTGTGGTTAGTTGAAATACTGGTAGTAGACAGCCAGCTGTGGGATCAAAGCGTATTGTATGCCTCTTTCTAACTACGATACTGCTAAATTTATCCAGCATGTTATCCGCCTTCTAAAACGGAAGGAAATCGGCATCGCACCCAATCTCAAACTCAAACCCCGCCTGCATCTCATCGTGGCAGCTTACCATTAGATTTGTCAATTCAAATAGACCCACACCAATGTTTCATGATCGTAACGTTTTAGTGTTATAAACCTTTTAATATGATGTTTTCATTAGGTGAAATCCTTTAAAGTTAATGGGATTATTGCATTCTAGAGGTTTATTATGGATTCTTTAAATAGAAAACTCCGCAAGAAATGATTTTAGAATCCCATTGCATATTTTGAGTTACTCAATCTTCGTCGCGGACAATTAAGAGTTGCCGTAGGATAACGGCGCTTGTGTCTCGCAAACCAACTATATAATGGTGTAATAAATAGTCCTTGTTGCTGTTTAACGTTCTGATAGAACCATTCATAACAAGATTTCAACCATGTTTTCATATTAAATGGTCTTCCTTGCTAGTAGGGTAGAATAATGTTTATATTAAACTTGGATGGGAATTAAACGGCAAGTAGTTATTTATTCAATCTACACTATTGATATTATAGTTTTGCAAATTGATAAGCGGTGATAATCCTACCCTCGTTTTCTAATTAATCTAAGTCAATAGTAAGGAATCGTAATGTAAATTTGGAATTGGTTCTTCCTTGTTTACAAGGATATAATCGAGAATGCACTATGTTAAATAAATATATTATTATTATGTTAAAGTCTTCCTTGTGAATAAATATAAAATTTTGTTATCATTATTACTATTTTATTATTATTATTAGTATTATTTATCTCTCATACGGAAAAAAAAATTGCATAACGGTATGTGTCTTTTAATTACCCGGGTGCAGTTATTTAAACTTGGCATGAGATTGTTAAATAGAAATTTATTATGTTAGTGAAGATTTCCATTTCAAGTTGGTTTTGGTCGAACGTTAATTATATTAATCCGTCAGTGAATTTGTTATGTTCTCCTTGTAAAATTTATTAATTAAGTTGATATTAAGAGTTGCTAAGATAATGGGTGTATGTGAACTCAGTTGCATCAAGAAAACAAGATTGGTCATATGTTTGATTGTTGGTCTTAATGAGACTCCTTGTGCAAGTTAATAGAGTGTTTTGGTTCTAGAGGCCTAGGTTGTAATATTGTGTTCTTACTCATGGTATCTTGATAATGCATCTTGGGGTAATGATTAAGTCCTTCATGAATGTTGCAATCATTATTTGTCTAAGTTTGTTGAACTATTGTGATGGTCAAGACAAGGGGCTCATGCCGTCATCGGTATAGAAGAGATCTCTCAAGTATTACTCCGTTTGGAAACCTCAAATTATGTATTGGGACTTTGCCTTATGTGTTGCCATAATTGCAAGAAGGTCAATGCCTTGCAATGTGTATACCTAGAACTGTTGTTTGGTCTTGAACCCATACTGTCGAGCTCTTCTTGTAAGTTGTGGTCCCCTATTGTGTTGAGCTTGTTTTAATTCCTTGTTGGTCTATGCAAAGGATTGAATTGTTGGGAGCAAGAGGACCCATGCCTTGCTCGAGTGATTCATTGTATTGTGATTGGTTACAAGATGGTTGATGCCTTGCACCGTTATGCATATTTTCTGTTATGATGACAGTTGTCATGTGTTGCCTCTAGAAGTAATGTTGTGTTGTTGTGAGATTGGCTAGTGGTGTTGGAGTCTTGTGATGTTCTTAATCCACTGTCTGCCTGACCGTTGTTCTTGTGGGGCCCTCATGTTAACTCCTAGCTCAGAGGGGTGGGCCTTAGGGCCCACATGGTTGGGTGGAAAGAGCTAGATCCATTGGTTGTCTCCCTTGCTGTTTGTTCATGAGCGAGGAGGATTCACCTTGTGTGCCAGACATCAGACCTTGTACCTATTTGGTGAAGACAGATTCTTGTGCTCATGCATAGCCTTGTGTATTTATTGTATCTCATTGTTTATATTCAGTTGTAATCAGGATGTCGATAATGTAAATCTCATGTTGATGTACTCAATTGTATAAACTTGGTAAAAGTGCATGTATCCTTATCCAAATTGATTACCTAGGTTATGGCATGGAATGTAGATGTATTTGACTAATCATTATAGAGTTGTATGATTTACCGATGTTAGTTAGCAATGCATGTAACGATATTGTTTATTGTTAAGTAGTGCATCCTTGTCACCTTGGGAGACAAGTTGTTAACTATTGATGTGTTTGATCTGCTAAACCTCACTTGTTGTTCTATTTATAAAAGAAAATATTTCCGCTTTGCTTGCTGATAAGTGTTGTCTATCAAGGTGTTCATGGACAGGGTACTGCTAATCTATTCTGCTTCATTGGAAGTTATTTGTATCTATTTTAGCAGTATAATGGTTATGGCTTCTGTAGTTTTATTTCCTGTTAGTAATGCAGTTATGTTGCCCTAGAGTGGTTAGAAGAGTAATTTCATGCAATGTGTTATGTCTGGTTTCTACTTTTCACTATCTTGCTTTCAAAAAAAAAATTAGTTCTGTAACTTTTGTGCTTTTAGTCTAGCACTCTGGGGTTACATGACGGGGCATTACACGACATGTTTGGGTACAAAATAGGACCATGCCTAGCCTAAACGTACCCATCTAGACACATTGGAACTATCAGTTTGGTCACATCAGGAGTAGGATGAAAGTTACACCCCTTTCCAACTTTACACTACCTTTTTCTGATGATTTTTGGTGCAGCAAAAAACCTTTCACCACGGGCAAACGTCTCAGAGATATCCAAAACTGAGAGAGGTTATTCTAGATGGGTTCTACATGATTGTGTTTCCTTAGACAGAATGTTTCTAAGTGTCATAGTTTCTGAGTAACAACTCATCAAAGATTGCTGCCTTTTTGCACTTTGGACTCTTCAAGGATATCACCGATACAATGTAGCTCAAACTGTTTCGGCATGTTTGGGTGCAAAATAGGACCATACCTAGCCTAAGCATACCCATCTAAATGCATTATAATTGTTAGTTTGGTCGCATCAGGATCAGGACGAAAGTTACAGCCCTTTGCAACTTTACACTACCTCCTTCTGACAATTTTTGGGGCAACAAAAAACCTTTCACCATGGGAAAACGCCTCAGAGATATCAAAAACTGAGAGAGGTTATTGTAGAGGGGTTCTACATGATCATGTTGCCTTAGACGGAATGTTTCTAAGTATCAAGGTTTCTGAGTAACAACTCGTCAAAGATTGCTACCTTTTTTACACTTTGGACTCTTCAGGAATATCACCGGTATGGGTGTAAGGTATTAACTTAGATTTTAGAGCAAAGTAAAGACTAGGGTTTTTAGGAGGTTGAGGACTAGATAATTGTAAACATAATACAACCTAAGTGTTGAAGACCACATGAAGAACACAGAAAGTTATCTAAGATAGATTAAATAGAGAGTATAACACAAACAAAACTTACCAAACTAGGTCTTTAAAGACAATACACTTAGGGTTTAAAACATAAATAATAACTTTAACTTAAAAACCCTAACTAGTTTTGAATGTTTAAACCTCTATGGCTGTGATATGAACACTACCACTATGACATCTTTTAGACTTCCAAAAATTCCAACAACCACAACTCATCAATCAACATCAACATGACCTTAACACCATATTTTGTGATCAACATCAACATCATGAGGACACTGAAGAAATCTATGGCACATGAAGACACTGAGAACACTGAAGACATGGAGCATAAAGAAGAATGAAGACATGAACAAACTCCTTTTATGAGGAAGAACCACAACCCAATCCAACTCCTGAAAGCTTGACATGTTATGATGAAGCACTACAACTCTATGCATCACATCACATACTCTATGAAGAAGCAAGTGTCTTTATATCACAAAACCCAACAACATATCCTAAAAGCATAATGGTATCATCAAACAATAGACAACCAATAGACCTGCACAATTATGCACTCCTTACTCAATTACTAACATCCAAGCACTTTGACATCAATGACAAACATATTCATCACAATATTCACTATAGTGTAAAAATGCAGCAGCAAATAAAAAAAGACAAACCTATGTAAACTTACAAATTAATGTGCATACTTACAAATCAATATAACATGACTATACAAAATCAATGTGAATACTTACAAATTAATCCAATGAACCATCCAGGTTTGCTCTACTCTTTATTGTGTCAAGTATTGCCTCATGGTCAGACTCGCACACCTTCCACAAGGTCTTGTTCAAAGGTCTACCCCGAAATTGTATCAAATGAACATTGGATGCCATGACAAGGTTCGAATAATGAAGAATCTTCTGATGCATGTCAAAGTCCTCAAACAGCCAAACATTAACACACTTATATGGGTACCTTCTAAGCCATGTTCCAGTAACAACCATTGAGCCTATAGGGTATTCGATGTTTTCTCCATCTGTAACTGGTGCCTCCAATTTCTTTTTGGCCTCAACACAATGACACAAGTAATAATTTTTTCCCTCTTCGTTATCTTCATTTGCAATAACTGCATAAACATGCCCTACAATGATATGTGCAACAAATTAGATAAAATTAGTCAACATTACAAAAACACTACAAAGTAAGATAACATTAGGAATTTCAAAAACTATGAAAGTACATATATTACCTGGTTGAACTAGATCTAATATGTGGTCAAAGTCAACTGATGATTCCATCTCTGTTAGTTCCAGTGCTGTCAGGGGTTGATACAAGTCAAGTGGGCTAAGATAACTTAACTACCATGCGTCAACCCACTCCTTTGACTCGCACTCATTCTAGGCTTGAATTGTACATGAACAAAAGCATGCCATCTTCCGTGTATGGATACTCCATGAACCTGCAATTGAGCTTCTAAAAGAGTGTAGCTCACTTGATCCTATCAATGTACAATAGTCTTCATATGGTGTAATGTTAGTATCATCTATCAACCAAAAAAATCTACGAACTAAAGACTTACCTTCCTTACCTAGACCATCGAAGCATTACACCACTCGACGATTGATTTTGCATCTATCAACTTTACATTGTCTTTATACTTTAACTCTTCTCATGCTATGGCTCTTTTGTGCATGCTCTTGCACCATCCTGCTCCCCCTTTCCATGCCCAGCCTCACAAAAGTTCCACATATGCTGAACACCTGTAATATTATGCCTCCTACTCAGCCAATAGAAATTCTATAAATTCTTGAATTGTGATGCACAGTTATCCGACCATATGATATGCTGACTGAATGATATGCCCCTTCTAGCCAAATCATTATAGAACACCTGAAATCAACCTTGCACAAACTCCGTAGAATGTGTGTGATTATCACTAATATAAAAATGATACTCCCTTATGATATTTCTATCATCCTATTTACTATCATTCACATAAATGAATTGTTGCAAGTATGTGCCTAATCGGTGTTGTCATTGACGTCAACATATTCTTTTTCTCATTGGTGTCAACTGTATCTTATTCTATTACTTGTTTAGAAGACTTGTATGTTGAGGATATTGAGAAAATTAGCCTCTCCGGAAGAAACTAGTGAGCTACAGAGAAGTGCAGTACAGACAGTGAGTTGTATGCTAAAGATTAGTCTGGTAAACTGCTCCGCATTTACTTCTACTTGAAGATCGTGGTCTGCGGATTGGAAGTAAGTTAGAGGTATGACTAAGGATGATGTATTCTGGGTTTGAAGCCTCTGCAAGAAGATCTGAGTGAGTTGTGTTCATGAGAGTGAAACCTACTTTTTCTGTAAGTTCAATTGGGACAAGAATAAAGTATTCTACTCCGCATTCCTCCAAAATAAAGTATTTGGCTCTACAATTCTAGAGGGAAGTCTGGGATGATGATAAGTGCCTATAGGTGCAATGGTTCATGGTTCATTGGTTTGCAAGCTACCTTTCTTTTATGATAGTTGAAGATAGTGAAGTTCATGTGTTTTGGTGAGAAGATTCCTATGGATAAAGTGGTGAAGGTTCGTGCGGTTGCTCCTAATGATTATAGCATGCTTGTGGATGTCTCCTAATCATCTTCCTATTTGGACTTTGGTCCGCGTTAAGAAATTGAGATGGTGTGTGAAGATTGTTCCCAAATAATGTAGTGTGTAACCAATATTGGCCAACCTGGTTGATCCCAGTGATTGTGGAGATCTCTAGAAGATTGTGGAAGTGTGTTGTGGCATGGAAGATCATGTTTGAGTCCCAGCTAAGGCATGACATGATCTATATTTCATTTCCCTTGCACATTATTGTAATAGGTCATGACCTATTTTGTAAATGTTTGTAATACTGACCTTAGAGATTGTTCCAATGGTTGATGATTGTGATGCCAACCTTGATGATCATTCCAAGGTTGATGTAGTTTATAAATACTTGTAGTTAAGTCATGGAAAAGGTGTCCTTGAGAAAAAAATGAAAAGATATTAAGAAAGGTTCCAAAGGTAGAGCAGAGAAGAGGCAGAGGAAAGAAGAGGAAGAGTAGAGCAGAGGAAGAGAAGAGCAGGGGAATTATTGTACTTCAGTTGCAAATATAGAAAGGTGTTGATTGTGGCAGTGAGTCTGGCAGTAAGCCACCAATAGGGTTTAATAGCACTCAGGGTTTAATAGCCCTTATTGTAATCTTGCTAGGTTTAGGGTTGAGGTAATGAGCCTACTAGACCTAGTTGTTCTTCATGGCAGTAAGCCAGTATGTTTAGGCTCGTGAAGTGACCAAGCTTGAACATCATTATTTCAAGATTACAATATATATTGAGAGTTAATCCTCTCTATGGTTTTCCCCCACCTTGGAGTTTTCCACATAAATCTAGTGTCTCTTGTGTTTGATGTTGTATATGTGGTTAAGTTTCTAATTTTATGCACTCATTGTTAAATCATAATAATTGTGGATAAATGATGAAGGTTTAAAGTGTAGAAAGTGTTTAAGTTTTTGTGACAACTGATTCACCCCACCTCTCAGTTGTCCGACACATATCAATAATTGGTATCAGAGCCAGGTTCCTCTAAAGAAAGTTTAACCACTTGAGGAATATCCAAAATGTCTTACAAGAAGGCAGTGTCGCATTTTGATGGAATGAATTATGTTCTCTAGAAGGCTCAGATGAAAAGCCATCTTCTTTCTCTTGGTTAAAAAGTTTGGAAAGCTACAGAAACAGAATACACCATACCCAAAATGGTCCAATGACTGAAGATGAAATCAAAGAATATGAGATAGATATCAAGACAAAGGATGCTCTGCTAGGCTCATTAACTGACTCAATATTGACAAAAGTGGTGGATCTTGAAACTACAAATAAGGTATGGGAAAAGTTGAAAACTCTGTATGAAGGAGATGATTCTGTGAAGGAAGCCAAGTTACAAAGTTTGAAAGTGAAATATGAAAGCTTGAAGATGAATAATGATGAAAACATATCAGCTTTTATGCAAAGAGTTGATGAACTTGTTATAGGGATAAAAGCCATAGGCAGAACTCTCGAAGAAAAGGAAATTGTTATGAAAATTCTTAGATCTCTGCCCAAGTCCTACTGTCACAAGGTAGCCACGATTGAAGAATTCATGCAAGTAAAAACTGTTAATAAGGAGCAATTGCTTGGTAAGCTTACTGCTTTTGAAATGAGGGAGTTAGATGATGCTCTACCGAAAGTTGAGATGGCCTTCAAAGCCAGTACTCCTGGAAGTACTTCCAGATCAAAAAAGTACAAGGTAGAATCTGATGATGAGTTAGATGAAGTTGAAGCCAACTTTGTGGACACACTGCAAAGAGGATCCAGTAACTATAAAGGCAAATTACTTTTCAATTGTTTTTCTTGTGGTAAAGTAGGTCATTTTACTTCCATATGTCCTGAAAGAATTGAAAGAAATAGAAGAAGATATGAGAATAGGCCTAGGACCCAAAAGAAGTGTTATTATGTTGAAAACTTTGATGATGATGAAGGAGTATCAAATAATGGTGAACCAGATAATGCTAGTTCCTTTGTAAATGAATTCTTGTTCATTGCTATTAAGGAAGATCTCGTGTCTACTAATTCTTCTAGCTGTGATAAGGAAGAAAAACCAGTGGAAAGTGCTTTGGCTGATCAGGTCATTAAGGACAAGGATGAATGGGTTATTGATAGTAGTTGCTCTCACCACATGACTAGTGACAAAAGTAAGTTTGTAAGTTTGGAAAGATATGATGGTGGACTGGTTAGGTTTGGAGATGATACAGCTGGTAAGATTTGTGGAAAAGGATCTATTTCTTTTGATGGCAAGCATAATACTAAAGATGTCTTGTATGTGAAAGGATTAAAGCACAATCTTTTGAGTGTGGGTCAGATGTGTGACAAGGGCTATGACTTAAGCTTCAAGGACAGTGGTTGCAAGATTAGGGAAAGCTCCAGAACAGTCATTGCAACTGGTAAGAAGACTAAAGGTAATATTATCCCTTGAAAGGAACCGAGAACTATTGCTTGTTGACTCAGACTGATGAGAGTGGTTTTGGCATAGAAGGTTGTGTCACATAAATTTTTATAATATTATGAAGATAAGTATTGCACAGATTGTTAGAGATTTTCCTAAGCTTGTGAAGCCTGCTAAACCTATTTGCAAGGAGTGTCAATTTGGGAAACAAACAAGAACAAGTTTCAAAAGCAAGGACCAATCAGTTGGGGGACTACTTGAGCTAGTACATATAGATTTGTGTGGACCTACAAGAGTAAGAAGTTTGTAAGGAGACAGGTATTTCATGTTGTTCATTGATGATTATTCTAGAATGACTTGGGTTAGCTTTTTGAAAGAGAAAGCTGAAGCTCTAGATAAATTTAAGGCATTTAAGGTAATGGTTGAAAATGAGATGGATTTGAAAATCAAATGCTTGAGGTCTGATAGAGGAGGAGAGTTCACATCAAATGAATTCAATTTCTTTTGTGAAGAACATGGAATAAAGAGATAGCTATCTATTCCCAGAACTCCACAATGAAATGGAGTTGTTGAAAGGAAAAATAGAATAGTTCAAGAAGCTGCTAGAACCATGATGAAGGAATCTCATCTTCCAGAAGCATATTGGAGAGAGGCAATTCGTACTGTAGTATATATCCTAAACAGAGTTCAAGTAAAAGGTAACAGTTCAAAAACTCCCTATGAATTGTGGCATGGTAGAGTTCCTACTGTGAAATATTTCAAAGTTTTTGGTAGCAGATGTTACATCAAAAGAGAAGAAGATTTAGGCAAGTTTTATGCTAGATGTGATGAAGGAATCTTCTTTGGTTACTCCACCAAGAGTAAGGCCTATTAGTGCTATTATAATAAGAGGCTAAATAAGATCATTGAAAGTGCAAATGTTAAAGTTGATGAATGTAAGGAAAGGTCTTTAGAATCAAGTGGATATGAGTGAGATGATCCAGATGTTTTAGGATTGGTGCAGCATGAAGATAGCACAGATGAAGAAGAACAAGCTCTGATAAGTGCTACCAAAACTCCAAGATATGTAAGAATCAGTCGTTCTGAAAATCAAATCATAAGAGATAAGAGCAAAGGGATCTTAACCAGAAGAAAAGTTGCAGAGGAACAAGTAAATTTTTGTCTAATTTCCAAGATTGAACCTAAAACTGTGGATGAGGCTTGCAAATATGAGAACTAGATAAAGGCTATGGAAGAGGAATTGATGCAGATAGAGAAGAATCAGACTTGGGATTTTGTTCCCAGACTAGCAGACAAGAATGTAATTGGTACAAAGTGGGTCTTCAGAAACAAAATGAATGAGAATGGTGAAGTGGTAAGAAACAAAGCGAGGTTGGTATGCAAAGGATACGCTCAAGTTGAAGGAATAGACTTTGAAGAAACTTTTGCTCCAGTAGCAAGGATTGAAGCAATAAGGATGTTTCTAGCTTTTGTAGCTTACAAAGATTTCAAGGTTTATCAAATGGATGTGAAGTCTGCCTTCTTAAATGGAGAGTTGGAAGAGGAAGTCTATATTGAACAACCAGAAGGATTTCAGTCATCAGAATAAGGGGACATGGTATGCAGATTGAAGAAAGCATTGTATGGATTAAAACAAGCTCCTAGGGTATGGTATGCATGGTTGGATAGGTACCTAATACAGATAGGGTTCAGTAAAGGTACTACAAATAGTAATCTCTACTTCAAGATCAATGATGAACAAACCCTAATTGTTGTAGTTTTTGTTGATGATATTATTTTTGGAGGCAATGAAGGTTTGTGCTTAGTTTTTGCTAGAGAAATGCAAAGTGAATTTAAAATTGGAGAGATGAACTTCTTTTTAGGTCTGCAAATAAGTCAATCAAATAAGGGTATCTTCATTTCTTAGTCTAAGTATGTGAAAGAGTTGTTAAAGAAATTTGGGATGGAAGACTCTGAACCAGTATGCACACCTATGATAATTGGTAGTAAGTTGAGAAAAGATGATAACTCACCCATGGCAGACCAGAAAAAGTATAGATCTATGATTAGAGAATTACTTAATCTGACTCAAAATAGACCTGACATAATGCATGCAGTGTGTCTTGTGGCAAGATTTCAGGTAGAACCCAAGGAATCACATGTGATGGCAGTCAAAAGAATTCTAAGATATTTAAAAGGCATAATAGATTACGGTTTGTGGTACCCTAAGGACTATGACTTTACTCTCAGTGCATATGCTGATGCAGATTGGGCCAGAGATGTTAATGACAGAAAAAGTACAAGTGGAGGTGCATTCTTCTTGGGGAAAATATTAGTATCTTGGTTGAGCAAGAAACAGCATTCAATATCCCTATCTACTACAAAGGCAAAATACATTGCAGTAGCATGTAATTTCTCTCAAGTGTTATGGATGAAGCAAACTTTGAAGGATATCAAAGTTGTGTATGAAGATCCCATTGCAATCTTTTGTGATAACGCAAGTGCCATTAACATATCAAAGAATCTAGTGATGCATTCAAGGATAAAGCACATATCCATCAGGTATCATTTTCTAAGAGAAAAGTTGACAGAGAATGAAGTCAAGTTGGAGTATGTTTCTACCAAGGATCAGATTGCAAATGTTTTTACCAAGCCTTTGCCTAAGGATACTTTTGAGTATCTCAGAGAAAAGTTAGGGCTCATCACCCCTCCTAATCTAAACTAAGATGCACAATAGTGCATTAGTCTAGAGGTGTTCAAAGGTATGGATTGATACTTTTTACGGCTACTTCTTAGGGAAAGTAGTCAGAGAGTTCAAAAGAGAGATTAGATCAGAGTAGATGAGTGCAAGTATGTGCCCTTTTCCATTAATGTCAAAGGGGGAGAGAAGTCATGTGAAAAACTTAGAGTACAGATGTGTAAGAGAAAGGGGGAGAATTTTGGAGAAAGAAAGAGTGCAGGTGTGTAAAGAGAAAGGGGGGAATCTTGTCTTGATGGTTGTTGCAGTTTTTCACATCATATGTTGCCATCAATGACAAAGGGATAGATTGTTTCAAATATGTGCCTAATCAGTGTTGTCATTGATGTCAAAATATCCTTGTTGTCATTGGTGTCAACTATATCTTATTCTATTACTTGTTTAGAAGACTTGTATGTTGAGGATATTGAGAAAATTAGCCTCTCCGAAAGAAACTAGTGAGCTACAAAGAAGTGCAGTACAGACAGTGAGTTGTATGCTGAAGAATAGTCTGGTAAACTACTCTGCATTTACTTCTACTTGAAGATCATGGTCTGTGGATTGGAAGTAAGTTAGAGGTATGACTCAGGATGATGCATTCTGGGTTTGAAGCCTCCGCATGAAGATCTGAGTGAGTTGTGTTCACTAGAGTGAAACTTGCTTTTTCTATAAGTTTAGTTGGGACAGGAATAAAGTATTCTTCTCCGCATTCCTCCGCAATAAAGTATTTGGCTCTGTAGTTCTAGAGGGAAGTTTGGGATGATGATAAGTGCCTACAGGTGCAATGGTTCATGGTTTGGTGGTCCGCAAGCTACCTTTCTTTTATGACAGTTGAAGACAGTGAAGTTCATGTGTTCCAGTGAGAAGATTCATATGGATAAAGTGGTTAAGGTTCATGTGGTTGCTCCTGATGATTATAGTGTGCTTGTGGATGTCTCCTAATCATGTTCCTATTTGGACTTTGGTCCACATTAAGAAATTGAGATGGTGTGTGAAGATTGTTCCTAGATAATGTAGCGTGTAACCAATCTTGGCTGACCTGGTTGATCCCAGTGATTGCAGAGATCTCTGGAAGATTGTGGAAGTGTGTCGTGGCATGGAAGATTCTGTTTGAGTCCCAGCTAAGGCATGGCATGATCCACATTTCATTTCCCTTGCATATTATTGTAATAGGTCTTGACCTATTTTGTAAATGTTTGTAATACCGACCTTGGAGATTGTTCCAATGGTTTATGATTGTGATGCCGACCTTGATGATCATTCCAAGGTTGATGTAGTTTATAAATACTTGTAGTTGAGACATGGAAAAGGTGTCCTTGAGCAAAAAATGAAAAGATATTAAGAAAGGTCCGAAAGGAAGAGCAGAGAAGAGGCAGAGGAAAGAAGAGAAAGAGTAGAGCAAAGGAAGAGAAGAGCAGAGGAATTATTGTACTTCAGTTGCAAATATAGAAAGGTGTTGATTGTGGTAGTGAGTCGGCAGTAACCCACCAGTAGGGTTTAACAGCCCTTATTGTAATCTTGCTAGGATTAGGGTTGAGGCAGTGAGCCTGCTAGACCTAGTTGTTCTTCATGGCAGTAAGCTAGTATGTTTAGGCCCGTGGAGTGACCAAGCCTAAACATCATTATTTCAAGATTGCAATATATATTGAGAGTTAATCCTCTCTGTGGTTTTTCCCCACCTTGGGGTTTTCCAAGTAAATCTGGTGTCTCTTGTGTTTGATGTTGTATCTATGGTTAAGTTTCTGACTTTATGCACTCATTGTTAAATCATAATAATTGTGGATAAATGATGAATGTTTAAATTGCAGAAAGTGTTTAAGTTTTTATGACAACTGATTCACCCCCCCTCTTAGTTGTCTGGTGCATATCAACATGAATGCGATGTGCACAAATATAGAAACCTATGTGGAGTTGTAATATTGTGATTACAGCTCACACTATGGCTGTAGACTGTAGTTCTCTACAAAGTCAATGACTGAAACAATGCTACCAACTAGAAATGTGTCCTTGCATGACTTGAATTGCAAGTCCAACAATCAAGCTCTATGGGCATGTCTTGCATATTCATACACTATACTGTCATGAATTATAGGCATAAAGTGATACACTAGAATCTTTTGAATAACCAATTCACACCTCTTTGCTTCTTTACCATCTTTTGTATTATATGCCACTGTTCTATACTTGCCAAACTCTACTAGTTTGTTTCCAACCGCATGTGTTCTTTCCATATGTTCACATATTGGCATATGTTGCAAGACACCATAATGTTGACATGTGCCATCCAAGCATAATTTTATGTAGAATATTTGACCTTCCTCTCTTTCACATAAAATTCTTGATATGAAGTCTCTTGAAGATGTTGGCAAGGTATGTATGCCATAATCTTGCAAAAAATTGTTAGTATGCAAATCTAAACATATAGACCAATAAACATCAAAATGGTTAGAAAATTCAATATGTAATCTACAACAACAAGTAGTACGTGTGTGATTTATCTTGACATAGAAAGGTTTTAGCATTTCAAAATATCTTTTGACAAATTTTAATTTGAGGATACGTCTCTAGAAATTTACCAAAAAATTATGTTTGAGTCATATCCAAAAAATGCTTTGGATGTGGCTCACGGTTCCGACTACTGATTCTCCTTATTACCACATCCCTTTGATTCAGAGATACCTTTGTGTAATTCTTCCAAAAGTCTTCAATTAGTGATCTCAGTGCTTCAACAATTGGTTTATCTTTTTCATGGTAGTCTCCCTGAGAATGCCCATAATTCATTGGGATTGGTGTCCTCAATTATTTGGCACCTTCCAACAGCTCTTGATAAAGTTTTCCTATTAATTCTCAATGCTTGACTCGTCTTTCTAATGAGACGAGATTTCCTTGTTTGACTACTTACTATAGTCAATGTAATGACATGCCATGTTGCATTACTATCTTTTGTGCATGAGGTGTTACCCACACTCTCATATGCACTCATTAGATTCTTGACAATAGATTTTTCACTTGAAGCCCCTGATGTTCTCAACCCAAGAATCTTCATGATGGACCTATACTTTATACTTCGCATCATTTCAATGAATAGTTGACATCTTGCAGTCTCATTTAACTTTTCAAAGAACAATCTCTAAATCTTATGAGCATATCTTCTACAAGTGTGTTTTGTAATCTTACCTTCCATTGGCTGCAAAATATTCTCATCAATATCAATCAAATACTTTGGCTTTCTATGCAAAATTTTAGGTGGTCTTAAGATAGGTAAATTCATCTCAACATTAGGAATTTCATCAATATTTAAATGAGATGGGCTAGATGGCATACTTTCGATCGAAGATGTAATAGATGACATACCTTGAGGTTGAGGTGGGAATGATGGCGTACCTCCTTCCTCACATGTGAGTGATGATGTACTCTCAACTTGAGATGTGGTAGATGGTGTCCCTACATGTTGACTTGTGGTAGAGGATGTGTCTCCAACTACGATATTCAAATCTCTTATAGCACAAAGTTTTTGCATTCGTTCCTTTTGTGTCGCCAATACCATATCTCTTTTTGATGGTTGTGGTTCCTCTTCAATTGGCATGTCTTCATTTATCATGTCCAATTTCCTCTTCTCACGAAGTTCCCTCATAGCCACTTCTTTCTTTGCATTCTTAGTTTCTATCTCTTCCTATGTTGGTTTAATTCTTGATCGTTTCCTTGGCATGACGGAGAATTTATCTATAGCATAATAAAGAGACAAATATTATTTCCTAAGAAATGAATCCATACAAATAACTGAAATATATGTCATTCAACCCTTCATACAAAATGTACATACAATCATCATGTAGAAGAGTAAATGTCACTCAACCAAAATAGGTACAAAGCATACAAAGCATTATTACAGCCATACAAAGGACTATTGCACAATGTTATTGCAGCCATACAAAGCATTATGGTACAAAGTTCACTTCAGTCCTATGAGGTTAAGGACAAAGGAGAGTCACCTATTGAGGCTACAAGCAAAGAGTACATGGGACTTCATGTTGACTACAAGGTTGAAGATGTGGGGGAGACCTTGGTGCTAGTGGCATCAAACTACCTACACTTATTCACGGATAGAGATCATCTCCTCACACATGAAGATTCAACTTGCATCCATGGGACAAAATTTAGGACACGTGATACACTTGATTTTCACTTGGAGACGTCTTGTGGGCCAGGACTTGTTGATAACCATCTAGCCATGAAAGGAGAGATGATTGAGATCGTGGGAGACATCACACTAGGGCATGAGGTAAGGACTAATTTTCTAATGTGTGACTATAGTCCCTTATCTTCACATTATCATGTTATGACAACCAAGAGGATCAGCCTTAAGGCTTATGATTTTCTTGGAGACACTCATGTTGAACTTTGCACTTTGTTGTCACTAAACTATCTTGAGACCCTATATCAATTCCATGGCAATGTGACTGATTTATAGTATTTAACTTGGCACATTATCATAGATATAGGAATGGAAACATTTGGTATACAAGGTTTGCATGAACTATCAACATGAAGAATAATGTAGCATATCATGGATCATGATTAGATTACGCCTATTGGGATTTACTTGTATGATCTTGGCACCTATTCATTTGTATTTTAACTTGTTATGACAAGATAATAGTACTTCATTATGCTTAAGGGATTGTATATTTATATGTTGTAAGGATTTATTCTTGTATAGTTTGACATCACGGTATGTTAAGGTCTATTTAATTCATTATTGCACATAATTATTAAAGAGCCCAAGTGTAGAAAATATACATGGAACCATGTGAGATTGTAGGCTTCTTTCTTGATCGTGATTGTTTCTATTTTAATTAATGTTGACCTTTGAGATATCTTTTATTATGCATACCATGAACTAATTTAAAACATAGTCTATTATAAGGACATTTGTGTGTGATGACTGATTTAAAACATGTATGATAAAGCATGATAAAGTAATTCAAATAGAATTAAGGAAAATCTAAAGAACATACATGTAAAGACTTGACATACCTAAAAAATAGAGATTCGAATGGAGAGAGTACCCAATTATGTAGTGTTTTTTTCTTCTTGCATCAAACTCCTCAACAATTTGAGTTTTTCACCACTTGCTTCCTTTTCAATGCACTCAAATAGAATTAGTAACAACAATACTATTAACCAATCTATAATGTTAAGTTCCTACAATTCAATCACAATTAACATTGAAACACTACAAAAATTGAAACTTGAATTGATATATATCAAATTCGATGTGAAAACTATGTTATTTCCTCCTTAAGTTAGCAAAAAAATAAAGGTGGTGGAAAGTTCATGCAAAGGTGGTAGAATGTGAAAATGTGCATGTGAAGTTCCCAATAGCATGAAAATGCTTTTTTTTTGTCAGAACACGCACATAAACATAAGAAAATAGAGTATGTGGGCCTGGATCATGGGGGTCTAGGCCTTTTTACCATTTCTATAGAAATCCAAAATGCACTCGCATTATAATATGAGTGTGTTTTGGCCTGCTATAGAAAAATCCATATTATTCATTTCTCCATGTATTTCTTCTATCTCTTACCTCTCTATCTCTCCCCATCACCTCTCTACCTCTCACCTATCTCTCCCCCTCACCTCTCTACCTCTCCCTCAACCTTAAACCTTAATCCCTCAATCCTAAACCTTAATCCCTCAATCCTCAACCCTAATTCCTTATCCCTAAACCCTAAACCCTAATCCCTCAAGGTCTTAAACCCTAATCCCTTATCCCTAAACTCTAAACCCTATCCCTAAACCCTCAACCTTCAAACCTCAATCTTAAACCTTAATCCCTCAACCCTAAACCCCCTCAACCCAAAACTCTAATCCCTCAACCCTAAACCCTAAACGCTATCCCTATTTCTAAACCTTCAACCCTCTACACTACACCTTAATCCCTAATCCCTTATCCCTAAACCCTCAACCCTAAACCCTAATCCCTCAACCCTAAACCCTATCCCTAATCCCTCTACCCTTAACACACTACCTTAACCCTAATCTCTCAACCTAATCCATCAACCCTAAACGCTATCCCTAAAGCCTCAACCATAAACCCTAATCCCTCAAGGTCCTAAACCCTAATCCCTTATCCCTAAACTCTAAACCCTATCCCTAAAGGTCATAAACCCTAATCCCTTATCCCTAAACCCTAATCCCTCAACCCTAAATGCTATCCCTAAAGCCTCAACCCTAAACCCTAATCCCTTGTCCCTAAACTCTAAACCCTATCCCTAAACCCTCAACCCTCAACCTTAATCCCTCAACCCTAAACCTTAATCCCTAAACCCTAAACCCTAAACTCTAATCCCTCAACCTTAAACCCTAAATGGTATCCCTATTCCTAAACCCTCAACCATCAAAACTATACCTTAAACCCTAATCCCTTATTCCTAATCCCTCAACCCTAAACCCTAATCCCTCAACCCTAAACCATATCCCTAATCCCTCTACCCTCAACACTCTACCTTAACCCTAATCCCTCAACCCTCAACCCTAATCCCTCAGCCCTAAACACTATCCTAAAAGCCTCAACCCTAAACCCTAATCCCTTAAGGTCCTAAACCCTAATCCCTTATCCCTAAACTCTAAACCCTATCCCTAAACCCTCAACCCTCGACCATCAATCTTAAACCTTAATCCCTCAACCCTAAACCTTAATCCCTCAACCCTCAACCCTAATCCCTTATCCCTAAACCCTAAACCCTAATCCATCAACCCTAAACCCTAAACATTATCCCTATTCCTAAACCCTCAACCCTCGACACTATAACTTAAACCCTAATCCCTTATCCCTAAACCCTAATCCCTCAACCCTAAACCCTATCCCTAATCCCTCTACCCTCAACACTCTACCTTAACCCTAATCCCTCGACCCTCAACCCTAATCCCTCAACCCTAAAGCCTAATCCCTCAAGGTCCTAAACCCTAATCCCTTATACCTAAACTCTAAACCCTATCCCTAAACCCTCAACCCTAATCCCTCAACCCTAAACACTATCCCTAAAGCCTCAACCTTAAGCCCTAATCCCTCAAGGTCCTAAACCCTTATCCCTAAACTCTAAACCCTATTCCTAAGCCCTCAACCCTAAATGCTAT
Organism: Cunninghamia lanceolata; assembly: GCA_027924645.1. Taxonomy (NCBI): domain Eukaryota; kingdom Viridiplantae; phylum Streptophyta; class Pinopsida; order Cupressales; family Cupressaceae; genus Cunninghamia; species Cunninghamia lanceolata. Next base: position 5,566,008 of record BSBN01000635.1, on the reverse strand, counting down.
GCCTAAAGGCTCAACCCTAAACCCTATTCCCTCAAGGTCTTAAACCCTAATCCCTTATCCCTAAACTCTAAACCCTATCCCTAAACCCTCAACCCTCAATCTTAAAACTTAATCCCTCAACCCTAAACCTCAATCCCTCAACCCTGAACTGCAATCCCTCAACCCTAAACCCTAATCCCTCAACCTAAACCCTAATCCCTAATCCCTCAACCCTAAACCCTAAACTATATCCCTATTCCTAAACCCTCAACCCTCGACACTATACCTTAAACCCTAATCCCTTATCCATAAGCCCTCAACCCTAAACCCTATCCCTAATCCCTCTACCCTCAACATTCTACCTTAACCCTAATCCCTTGACCCTCAACCCTAATCCCTCAACCCTAAATGCTATACCTAAAGCCTCAACCCTAAACCCTAATCCCTCAAGGTCCTAAACCCTAATCTCTTATCCCTAAACTCTAAACCTTATCCCTAAACCCTCAACCCTCAACCCTCAACCTTAAACCTTAATCCCTCAACTCTAAACCTTAATCCCTCAATCCTCAACCCTAATCCGTTATCCCTAAACCCTAATCCCTCAACCCTAAACCCTAAAAGCTATCACTATTCCTAAACCCTCAACCCTCGACACTATACCTTAAACCCTAATCCCTTATCCCTAAACCCTAAACCCTAATCACTCAACCCTAAACCTTCAACCCTAAACCCTATCCCTAATCCCTCTACCCTCAACACTCTACCTTAACCCTAATCCCTCGACCCTCAACCATTAATGCCATATGTGAAGCCTCAACCCTAAACCCTAATCCCTCAAGGTCCTAAACCATAATCCCTTATCCCTAAACTCTAAACCCTATCCCTAAACCCTCAACCCTCAACCTTAAACCTTAATCCCTCAGCCCTAAACCTTAATCCTTCAACCCTCAACTGTAATATCTTATCCCTAAACCCTAAACCCCAATCCCTCAACCCTAAACCCTAAACACTATCCCTATTCCTAAACCTTCAATCCTCGACACTATACCTTAAACCCTAATCCCTTGTCCCTAAACCCTCAACCCTAAAGCCTAATCCCTCAACCCTAAACCCTATCCACAATCCCTCTACCCTCAACACTCTACCTTAACCCTAATCCCTCAACCCTAAACACTATTTGTAAAGCCTCAACCCTAAACCCTAATCCCTCAAGGTCTTAAACCCTAATCCCTTATCTCTAAACTCTAAACCCTATCCCTAAACCCTCAACCTTAAACCTTAATCCTTCAACCCTAAACCTTAATCCCTCAACCCTCAACCCTAATCTCTTATCCCTAAACCCTAAACCCTAAGCCCTCAACCATAAACCCTAAATGCTATCCCTATTCCTAAACCCTCAACCCTTGACACTATACCTTAAACCCTAATCCCTTATCCCTAAACCCTCAACCCTAAACCCTAATCCCTCAACCCTAAACCCTATCCCTAATCCCTCTATCCTCAACACTCTACCTTAACCCTAATCCCTTGACCCTAAACCCTAATCCCTCAACCCTAAATGCTATCCCTAAAGCCTCAACCCTAAACCCTAATCCCTTATCCCTAAACTCTAAACCCTATCCCTAAACCCTCAACCCTAAATGCTATCCCTAAAACCTCAACCCTAAACCCTAATCCCTCAAGGTCCTAAACCCTAATCCCTTATCCCTAAACTCTAAACCCTATCCCTAAACCCGTAACCCTAATCCCTCAACCCCAAATGCTATCCCTAATGCCTCAACCCTAAACCCTATTCCCTCAAGGTCCTAAACCCTAATCCCTTATCCCTAAACTCTAAACCCTATCCCTAAACCCTCAACCCTCAACCCTCAACCTTAAACCTTAATCCCTCAACCCTAAACCTTAATCCCTCAACCCTCAACCCTAATCCATTATCCCTAAACCCTAATCCCTTAACCCTAAACCCTAAACACTATCCCTATTCCTAAACCCTCAACCCTTGACACTATACCTTAAACCCCAATCCCTTATCCCTAAACCCTCAACCCTAAACCCTATCCCTAATCCCTCTACCCTCAACACTCTACCTTAACCCTAATCCCTCAACCTTAATCCCTCAACCCTAAACGCTATCCCTAAAGCCTCAACCCTAAACCCTAATCCCTCAAGGTCCTAAACCCTAATCCCTTATCCCTAAACTCTAAACCCTATCCCTAAACCCTCAACCCTCAACACTCAACCTTAAACCTTAATCCCTCAACTCTAAACCTTAATACATCAACCCCCAACCCTAATCTCTTATCCCTAAACCCTAATCCCTCAACCCTAAACCCTAAACACTATCCCTATTCCTAAACCCTCAACCCTTGACACAATACCTTAAACCTAATCCCTTATCCCTAAACCCTCAACCCTAAACCCTATCCCTAATCCCTCTACCCTCAACACTCTACCTTAACCCTAATCCCTTGACCCTCAACCCTAAATGTTATCCCTAAAGCCTCAACCCTAAACCCTAATCCCTTATCCCTAAACTCTAAACCCTATTCCTAAAGCCTCAACCCTAATCCCTCAACCCTAAACACTATCCCTAAAGCCTCAACCCTAAACCCTAATCCCTCAAGGTCCTAAACCCTAATCCCTTATCCCTAAACTCTAAACCCTATCCCTAAACCCTCAACCCTAATCCCTCAACCCTAAATGCTATCCCTAAAGCCTCAACCCTAAACCCTATTCCCTCAAGGTCCTAAACCCTAATCCATTATCCCTAAACTCTAAACCCTATCCCTCAACCCTCAATCTTAAACCTTAATCCTTCAACCCTAAACATTAATCCCTAAACCCTCAACCCTAATCCCTTATCCCTAAACTGTAAACCCTAATCCCTCAACTCTAAACCCTAAACCCTAATTCGTCAACCCTAAACCCTAAATGTTATCCCTATTCCTAAACCCTCAACCCTCGACACTATATCTTAAACCCTAATCCCTTATCCCTAAGCCCTCAACCCTAAACCCTAAACCTTCAACATACATACATACATACAAACATGCATACATATATACATACATACAAGCATGCATACATACATACAACCATACATACATACATACATACATACAAGCATACATATATACATACATGCATGCATACATACATATAAGTATACATGCATACATATAGGCATACATACATACATACAAGTATACATACATACCTGCTTAATAACCTTGAACATAAAACATTCCAAGGGAGACATAACGAGAGCGTGTTATAATGCGCTTGTGTTATGTCAAATATGACAAACATTGGGCAAACATTGGCGAAAAGGGAAAAAATATAAAACATAACATAACGCGAGCACGTTATAACGCGCTCACATTATATTATGCTTTGGTAATGCTTTGGATTTCCAACCCAAAGGCTTGGAGTGCATTCCCAACATCCAAAGACATGTTTTGCATATTCTACAGGATTTCACATAATTTTATTCATGCTAACCCTCATATTTGTACGTGTTTCTAGGTCGAACAAATCAAACACCTGTTGATAACTGAGAGGGGGGGTGAATCAGTTATCCTAATTATTTCTTCTTTTGAACTTTCTTATTAATCAAAGCATCATTGAATCAAACAAACAAATATTACCATGAAATGAGAAACACATGACACAGTATTTTTGACGTGGAAACCCAGTTAAGGGAAAAAACCACGGGGTGATTAACCCAAAGATTATTCTCTGTTAGAAGAATAAGGAATTACAAAAATGGCACTTGCCAATTAGGGCTCACTGCCCGATCACATTGCTCACAAAGAGGCACACTGCCTACAAGGAGACACACTGTCTACAAAAGAATGTTTATACAATACTTGAACTGATTGGAAGCATCTACATATGCTGGAGTTCAGTTCCGGTTAGGCTTAGTATACTGATCTGCTGCACTTCATCTTTCCTCTGCTCTTATTCTGCTTTCCTTTCACATACTGGATCTTTCTTATTACTTCTACTCTGCTCTGCACTTATTCACATACCCCATAACACAACTACACTTCTCACAACAAAATCCATCCTCTATTTATATCTGAACTAGTGATTTCATTATCTTTCTAGTCGACACCCGGAATAGTCTATCTTCTCACAAACTCTGTTTTGTCGGCTGAATCCTTGCATATCAAGTAATGCGGATCAAGCATATACTTGTAGATGTCATTAATCATGTCGGCCAAACATGATTCATGCCTTCACAACCTTTACCATCAACAGTAACACATCTGGAAAATAGTCTGATACTCTGTCAGTCAGTTCTTCCTCTGTTCTCACTGTCTCTCAGGTATCTGGTACTCAACTATTCATATCTTCTTCCTTGTCCATCACCGAAGGCTAAATCCTTGGAATATACTACTCAAGGTAGTCCTCTTGACTTCCCCAAATCCACACTACACCAAGACACTTCCTCTGAGAGATCCGGACCAATCTGTCAGACCTTGCCACATGCTTTGTTCTTGTTCACCGGACCACAACAATCTTCATTCTGACTTCCGGTAGAGACACACCATGACTTGCGGATATGTGGGATGACCTTTGTTGCCATCAATGACAACAACCATGAATCCATATAGTGTCTCTTGCCAACAATCTCCCCCTTTGGCATTGATGGCAACACTTAGTGAAAAATGACTAAGTGTTTACACTATGCTCCCCCTTGGCTGCTGCTCTATCTTTATATACAATTTCCAGAACTCCCCCTTAGTTGGATTCCTCATTTTTCACTGCTCCTCACTCCCCCTTTGACATCAATGGCAAAGGGTAGGGTCCGCACACCAAAATTTTCAAAAATTTACTATACATAGCCGCATATTACATACTCACATAAACTGAAGAATGTCTGCAAAGGATGTCTTCAATTGGACCAGTTCTGTAGCCCAACTTTGCTTCATTCTATCTAAAATTGAAATGTGACCACTTAACAAAAATGCAAAAGCTTCTGCCCTTTTGAGATTTGTCGGATCATTTGTTTGGGCGGTAGTCTGAGCATCACTTATGGCCTCATGCATAGTTTCTAACTTATGGATTATAATCCTTCTAAGTTCTCCCATCTGGTTAGTTATATTCTTCCTTTCCTTCTCAAAGTTCTTTATTGCATTTGTGATTGCAATAGTTTGACATTCTTGATTGACTATGGAGGAAGAGAGAGGATCAAAACTTTGAGACAAACTTTGTAGTTTGTCTTGCTCCTCTTTTATTTTCTTATCAATTTCTACTGTTGCCTTTGACCAGGAGATACAAAATTTGTAGATGTCACCGCCATCCTTAAGAGCACTTTTTAAGCTCTTTATTCCAATACTCATATTTCTCCTATCATTAGAGATTAATCCTAGTACTTCTAAAAATCTCTTATCCAAAAACTCCTTCCGGACCTTTTCTTCAGCTGATTTTTCTAGAGAATCAAAATGTGTATCAACACTACTGACTAAGGTTTTGAGATTACCGGAAGAGGAGGCTGTCAGATCTATCTGGACTGATGGCATAATCTTTTCAAGCACTCCGGAAGCAGCCTCTATCAGCTCATAGTCTTCCATATGAGACTTTAGGAGTTTTTCATTTGCCTTAGCATTTGCAAATGAAGCTATCTTCATTGTCTGTACCGGAGAGAGGGAGTCAAAGTTGAATGGACCTTTTAGAAGCTCCGGTTCATCAATCTCTATTGTTTCTTGGCTCAGAAATTTTTGAACAGTTTGTGCAGTGTCTCTTGCCGAAGACAGATGTTTCTTTTCTTCTACAATTTTGTCCTTTAGAATCTTTTCTCCTTCCACATTCTTACCACTTTTAGTTGTGGTTTTCTCTATTGGAATCTTCTCTTTCTCTGCATCCTTCATGTTGTCAACCTCTTTTTCTTTTACTGCCACTTCTTTCTCCTGTAATTTCTCTTCTTCTTGGGATCCGGAGACTGTAGGGGAAGCCAGAGGAGAGATGTTAGTCTGTTCAAGGACTACTTCCGGAGCAGATGATTCCAAGTCCACAGCTGTTTCTACACCTAAGTCCTCTACAACAGGAAGATTAAACCTTTTGAAGGCCTTCCGGAGGATCTCTTCTGTCTCTATGGCCACCTTGTCAGTCTCACCAAGCATGAGTTGATTCATTCTTGCTTTACTCCTAAACTCATCTTTGCAGTCTTTGAATATTATGTTCATTGTCTTGGGATCAATTTGAGGATATAGCTGAATAGCTATCTGCTCCCGGATCTCAAGATCTTTTGCCTGAGCATTATTCTTTCTTATTTCTAATTCCTTTTCTAGGCTTTTAGGAATTAGAGATATGATCTCAATGAAAGCCTTATTGTATATGTTCAGATACTTGACTGTGGCTTCCTGTAGAATCTTTTGGTCAGCCTCATTGTAGTCATCATAGAATTTAGTCATTGGTTGAAGGTTTCCATCCATCGTGACTGACTTGATTACACTCTCTAGAGACAGGGTGGGCTTTTCAACAAATACCTCTGCCATTTCTTCCTTGTGTTGACTTGTGGAGGGTTTACCCGATCCTTTCTTCTTCTGCTTCTTTATTTCTTTTACTCCCTCATCTGACTCAGTTTCCTCTTCATCCTTTTAACTTTCATAAGCCCTTGTGGCTTTTGTCTTAGATCTTTTACCGGATGCCTGGACTTTCAGTTTTGAGCTTTTGGTTCTAACAGGTGTAGATCCTTTTGATGATCTGGTCCGGGTTGAGGTTTCCACCGGAGCACTTTTCTTGCTTTTCTTTTTTGCCTCTTTCTTTTCTTCCTCAGCCTTTCTTCTCTTTTCCTGATTGGCATCAAGTGCCTCCTTTGGGATGCCTAGGCCTTGAGCAATATGCTCTACATCTTTTCTCACCTTCCTCTTTATCTCAGGTTCCCTGAGTTCCACATGGATCTTCACACTCGGCTCCTCAAAGGTTCCAAACCTTTCTGCCTTTGGATCTTTGGGCTGACTAAGCATGTGTTGAACATGCAGTTCCACAATCTGTTCATCAACCTCATACCCCATGGGCATGATCCAGACAGTCCTTGGCTCCACTGCCTCCATTAGGCACTGATCAGTATCCACCATAAAGCAAACTGAGTCTTTGTATTCAACAAGAGACTGGGGAATTATTTCTCTTGCTTGCATCGTGCTCTGGAAGTTTTTGAAGTATCCCCATAGGGCTGTATTTCTTGCTTTGGCATCCCCAAGCCCATGTAAATAATCTCTTATCTGGACTGCAACAGGTTTGTCATTCTGCCATGCCCATCCACTTGATCCGGGCAGCTCATTCATGAAGTAGAAAAATAGACATAATATAAGAGTACCATACTTAAAAGAATTCTTTTTGTCTTTCTTGATCTTCTGTATATTTTCCATTAATTGGCTTAAGAGAAGTTCACAGAGATCATAATCTGCATTCTTCCTCAGCATTTCATAGGCAGTATATACTGCAGTTCCGGATACAGAATTCTCCCTACTGGATTGATAGATCTTGTATCCTATTATCATGGATGCATACTTGATATCTGGATCAGAAATATCTTCAATGGTCATTGCCCTCTTATCGAATTTTGATCCGGTGGCCTTAGTTACAATGTCATTTTTGACAGATTTGAGGATAGGTATCCCTCCGGAAGAGTATAGACCAGTTACTACCCTAATTGCCTCTTTTGTGATCTTGCAGGGTCTATCTAGCCATAGGAAGTTGTCATGCATCCTGCTCAGTACATACCGGACCCATTCAACTTCTTCAAAGCAGGGGAAATGAATGAATTGATCAAATTGTTTCTTCTGGATACCCTTATACTCTGGTTTAAGCTCAAAAGCATTGTCTATCAGTTGTTTGTGATAGAGATCTCTCAATTTGAATTCCCCGAATTCCTCAATGCTTGCATGTATGTAAACCCTAACGTCTTCTGTGTGTGAAACGCCATGAGGAACACTAGAGAATGCTCCTAAGGGATCTACCTCCAATGACTTGTATGGATGTTTCTTAAATTTAGGTCGGGGCCTGTCTGAGATCTTTACTATATTTGGAGTAGCCATTTCTCAAAAGATTTGTAGCAAGATATCGAAAACAGAAAATACCTTATGCGTCTTCGGTTACACGGAGTGGTTGGATTGATTTCTGTATGTAATGACTTCGGCAGGAGATCTTTGGTGAGCTTGATGAATCTTGTTGCAGAGCTCCACTTTTCGCTTCTTCTTGAGTGCAGAATGAGCAAGTGATTTTATGAGAAATCCCTTATATTGCTCCGCAAACCCTAATATCTGATGACAATAAATGCTCGACCTACATTATTCCGGTTTGCCTTATTCGGATAGCTTGGAGTACCAGATCAATCCTGATCTATGAACATCATGCGGATCTTCCAATCATGAACAAATCAAGATGACACATTACAAGAACATCCCAAACACTCTGTCTAATCCGCAGAATAAGACAATGTACTTTCGGATCTCTCCGGACCCTTTTGTAATCCTCTGTCATTCCGAAGCATCTCTCAGAACAGGTCTTACTTGATCGATCACAACTTCTTTACATCTTCATGCGGACCTCTGAAATCTTATCTGGATCATCTCAAGGCTTATATCTTCAAACCCTTTAGTCCGCATCTTGTGCCACATCCGGCACCACTTGATTGGCTGGGGGAACAGGATTTTCTTTGAGTCTCCCCCTGAGCCAGAGCTCACTTTTTAATTTCCAGAAGGAATATCAGCACCAGAGTCTGGTGCGGATCCAACTTCTATATTCTCTGAACTTTTCTTCACCCAAATCTTGTTCATCTGATTCCTAACTTCATCCGCATTCATCTTTTGTTTACCCTTGTCTTGATTCTGATTATACACCGGACCTCTTTTGTCTTGATTCTTGCTTCTGCAGACTTTTGCATTATGACCGGACCTATTATAGATTTGGCAAATAACATTTCTTTGCATATTTGACTGATAACCTCTTGATCTGCATTGATTAGCCATATGACCTACTCTATTGCATGCAAAGCATCTACCATTGAATGATTTGTTTATTTGCATATTTTTGCATTCATGAGACTTGTGTCCATACCTTTTGCAGTTAAAGCACTGTCTGGAGAAGGATGAATTAGTCTGATTCATTCTCTTTTTGCACTAATTAGCTTTGTGACCAAAGTGTTGCAGCTATGGCAATATCCATTGAAGGATGGATATCTTTGAGCATTGGGTTGTCTTACCGGAGGTCTTCTAGGCCTATTCCTTAGATTTTCTGATCCAAAATTCTTTTGACCAGATCCGGAGCTTTCTCCTTTCTCATATCCCAAACCATTCTTGTCATGTGTCCTCTTTTGACTTCCAAGAAGTACTTCAAGTTGGGCAGAACTTATCTTGAATTTTTCTTTATATTCATTTGTTGTTTGAAGATCTCTTTTGAGAGAGACAATTTGATCCTCAAGTTTTTCTTCATTATCTTTGGCATCTTCAAGATCAGATTCAAGATGTCTGATAATCCTGTCCATCTGGTGGCATTCTTCTGATTTCTCTTTAAGAGATTGTCTTCAGCTTTTCTTTTTTCTTCAATCTCTTGAGTAAACTTTATAGTTCCTGATTCCATTTCATGTCTTAACATAATGACTTCTTTTGATAACTTTTCACATAACTTGGTTTTCTCAGTCAATTCTTCATTTGTATTGCTTTCTTCACTTTGTCTTGCCAATTGTTGGAGCAGCTCCTTTCTCTTTTTCATAGAGAGACTTAATTTGTCCTTTAGTTCTCTCATGAATTCATCAGCCTGTTTGAGTCTTTCCTTTAATTCATTGACTTCAGAGTTTGACTGTTCAAGATCCTCAAGGGCGGTCTTGAGTTGCTCCCTTAAACCATATGCATCCATTTGAACTCCCAGATCTTCCTCAAGCTGTTAGGCTCTATTAGGAGGAACTTAGCTCTGATACCAATTGTTGATAACTGAGAGGGGGGGTTAATGAGTTATCCTAATTATTTCTTCTTTTGAACTTTCTTATTAATCAAAGCATCATTGAATCAAACAAACAAATATTACCATGAAATGAGAAACACATGACACAGTATTTTTGATGTGGAAACCCGGTTAAGGGAAAAAACCACGGGGTGATTAACCCAAAGATTATTCTCTGTTAGAAGAATAAGGAATTACAAAAATGGCACTTGCCAATTAGGGCTCACTGCCCGAGCACACTGCTCACAAAGAGGCACACTGCCTACAAGGAGACACACTATCTACAAAAGAATGTTTATACAATACTTGAACTGATTGGAAGCATCTACATATGCTGGAGTTCAGTTCCGGTTAGGCTCAGTATACTGATCTACTGCACTTCATCTTTCCTCTGCTCTTATTCTGCTTTCCTTTCACATACCGAATCTTTCTTATTACTTCTGCTCTGCTCTGCACTTATTCGCATACCCCATAACACAACTACACTTCTCACAACAAAATCCATCCTCTATTTATATCTGAACTAGTGATTTCATTATCTTTCTAGTCGGCACCCGGAATAGTCTATCTTCTCACAAACTCTATTTTGTCGGCTGAATCCTTGCATATCAAGTAATGCAGATCAAGCATATACTTGTAGATGTCATTAATCATGTTGGCCAAACATGATTCATGCCTTCACAACCTTTACCATCAACAGTAACACATCCAAAAAATAGTCTGATACTCTGTCAGTCAATTCTTCCTCTATTCTCACTGTCTCTCAGGAATCTGGTACTCAACTATTCATATCTTCTTCCTTGTCCATCACCGGAGGCTAAATCCTTGGAATATACTACTCAAGGTAGTCCTCTTGACTTCCCCAAATCCGCACTGCACCAAGACACTTCCTCTGAGAGATCCGGACCATTCTGTCAGACCTTGCCACATGCTCTGTTCTTGTTCACCGGACCACAACAATCTTCATTCTGACTTCCGGTAGAGACACACCATGACTTGCGGATATGTGGGATGACCTTTGTTGCCATCAATGACAACAACCATGAATCCATATAGTGTCTCTTTCCAACAACACCTGGGTAATGTTAGGCTTTCTCTTAGCTATTTAACAATGTAATTTTTTTCACATTTTGACAATGTTAAGCCTTTCATCTTTAATTTCTTTTGTTTGTGTGTCCATTTTTGGGCAAAAACTAGTGTTTGGTCTTTTTTTCATTATAAATTAACCGTTCATTGAAATTTCAAAAAAAATACATTTTTAGAAACTAGACTCCATTCTACACATATTAAAAAAAGTTGATTTTAAATTAGTTTTCAGAATTTATAGGGGTAGCATGGCCAAAATTTTGTTTTTCAGGATGTGTCCACTTTGAAAATTAGTAAAAAATTAAATATTCATTAAAACATTATCAGAAAAAATCAGGCATAAACTACATGATGTTAGCTAATTTCTCATAGAAGCGATTTTAAAAATACCAAAAAAAAGGTTAACCTTTTGAGGGAGCCACAAAACATGCTATGTTATTTTTTTTGACAGAAACAACACCAATTTATGTGGCTCCCTCTTTTGAACCCCTTAATCTATACCATTTTAATAAAAAAAATAGTAGTTTAGAAAGTAGACTCGGAGCACTACGAACATTGTTTTTGTTGCGTCTTAAAATTTTGAGTGTAACTATGCTCAATTTCTCATCCAAGGCTAGCATTTCCTGATTTCAGGAAAAAAAAAAAAGTGGCCACTTAAGACCCCTTTTTGGCCCCCCATCTTCTTGCACTTACCCATGTTTTATTTTAGGTTATTTGTGTTAATGTTGTTCTTACCCTTTTGGGTTCATGTTAAGGTTTGTTGTATGCTTTCATCCATGACCTTCTAGTGTCTTGTATCCTCTTGAGTCAAGCTCTTCATGTCTATTATGTATGCTCTAAGTATAAGGTGTTCTTGGGTCAGTGATTGTTTGAAAGAAGTCTTTAGGGTTTTGAAGTTTACCCAATTTCTCAGTATGATATGATCAATGTTTATAAAACCCTAAAATCCTAAGTCAAATTGGTTGTTGAAGTCTAAGGTTGCAAGGTCTTCTAATGTGTTACTCAGTCTTTTTATTTATGTTAAATCCTTGGTATGTCTCTGTTCATAATCTGTATTGCCTACATCTTATCTAGGGTTGTTTATATGTATTAAAGTCCTAAAAACCTAAAAACCCTAAGTGTATTCTTTATACCCTAAAGCCTAACACATAATCTTTTAATCCTTCCTTACCCGTCATGAAATCAAGTCACTTTTGTTTTATTTCGACGCTGATCGGGAATAGCAGGTAAGAGGTAACTTAAGTTACCACTTGATGGCGTCCTCACCGTAGAATGACCGGCCCCCTCTCCTAGGGAGCCCGGTCCACACTGGTGGGTCTTTTGACAATGGGCAGCAATGTGTTATCAACGACAAGCATTTGATTTGTATAACCCATGAACACTGAGATCAACGGTCCGAGTTTAATTGTGATGTAAACCCTAACGGCTCTTCACCTTGTTCAATGTTTGGCATTCATTTAAATGTTTTCTAGATTGAAAAGTTTGTTAACTGACTTTTCTTAACTGTCTATTCAACCGAAGATACAGAGTGGTTAAAGGGATTCTCTCTCTGAGTTTTTAAGGTTTTTTGGTGAAAATTTGTGTAGGGTTTTGGGGGTATACATACTTTGTTATATGAAGATGATAGTGGATGTTAATATATGAAAGAAAAGAGAGTTTATCATTTTGTTTTGTATTGATGCAATATAGAGATGTTTTGGTAAAATACATTATGCATATTGTTGTCAAAGCACAATCAAAGAGTTTGCAAATGTGATAAATACAGAGGTTGTAAACAGCAAAGTAGTGTTTTTCAAGTTGAATAATTAGTTTCTTTTGTAATGATATGTTGGCAGAATCGGAGGGAATTAAAGTTGTTGTATTGAAGATTATCTTTTGCAGAGAGGAGAGAAGCAAGGGTTGAGGGTTTGTTTGTCAATAAGAGTTATATGATGAAATTTATGTCTCTTGAACTGTTTTTATTGCAGAGATTAACATGTATTTAATTGGTGCAAACGAGATTATGTAGAATCGCCTTTTGCACACTTTTTGTAATCTTTTTAAGGAGTTGGTGTTTGTGTTTTGATGTGTTGAGGTGGGTGCCTCATTGGTGTTGCTATGTGTGGTTGTTGGGAATCAGGTGTGCATTGTACCTGTGTTGAAAAACAATACTATGGTGTTCTTTGTACCTTGGAGTGGGTGCTTTAGAAACAAATGTACTTTTCATTCTTTTTGAGGTTGGATTTGAGTAGTAGACTCAAGCAACTCTCAGTGGTTTTTTCCCTCATTGGATTTCCACGTAAATCTAGTGTCATGTGTGCCTATTTGACTTGATGTTGTTCATATTCTTCATTTGATTTGATGTATCTTTAAGATTATTGAATAAGGTTTTTGTATATCACTAATTCACCCCCCTCTCAGTGATAGTGAGTATTCCAACAAAGTCAAGGTTCTTGAACTTAGAAAATTGTCAATAAGGAAGAGAAGAAAATAATGCAAGTCTTGACAAGCTCTTTTGGTGAAAAGAGTTCGTGCGGCGAAAAGAGGAGTTTGTGAACTTTCAACTTTACTGAAAGTGCCTAGTAATGTGATTTTCGAAAAATCATTAAGTTCTTGAACTTGTGACCCGGCTGAAAATTTAACCAAATTTGCCCCCAAACTTCACCAAATTGAAACTACAAATACCCATTTAGCCCTTCTACAAGGTGATGCCCTTGACTAATTTGAATCATGAAATTCTCTTGAAGAAAGTACCAAAAACAAGACAACAAGAACCAAAACACAACAAAATTGAACTGAAACTTGAAATAATTTAGATGAAACAGGATTGCTCATAAACCTAGATGCTCCTGAATCAATCATTCCCTCCAAAATCATAAAATGACAAATTACTTTAGAATGTAAAGGGACATTTTGGTTTTCCCTTCGCATTCTACTCATTGTAGATATCATCATCCCTATTATTTGCCTATTTATTCAAAGCATATGCCACATTTCCATCCTCAAAACAATCTACATTTTCAAGTCACTCCTCCATCAACCACAACAACCAAGCCTATCCCTTGTAATTCCAACATCACACAGTCTCTCATCCCCTTTATCTCTCTTCTTGACTCCTACATTCACAATAATTAGACCACTCTTGGATTTTTTTTATTGTCGTTCTATAGAGCTGCTTCAATATCAACCCCTTTGCCTTCAATAGCATAATGCCGAAGATCCTCAGGATTCAACATATTTTGTAAACTCTTATTCATTTTTTTGTTACTTCCTTAGTAGCATGATTAAAGTCTTCCTCAACTGATGTGTTGGTGCCTGAATTGACTGTCAATTCTTGAGCAATTTTTATGCAGGCACCATCCCAAAAAATCCAAAAAAATTTCCAGTTTTGGCACCCCTTCAGTGTTTTGTAACATCCACATCATCTTTCTTGAAGGAGGTGGTCTTCTTGTTTTCTCCATCGGCATGAGTTTGCATGTGTCTTGGCGATCTTTTTGGTACCAATGGCGTGTTATCTTCTATCGCTGAGACTTTACCTATCGGCGAAGGTGTTTTGTGGCTTGCCGACGGACTGGGTCTCGCCAACGAGGGTTTTGGGGTGCTATCGCCAAGACTTTGGCTATCGAGTGAACGGGCAGATTGTTGGCCGATGGCGCAGGTCTGGCCGATGGAGTTTCCATCGGCGAGTGTGGAGAGTTGGGCCGACAGGGGTACTCTGGCCGATGGAGCTGTATCGGCGTAACATGTGATGTCGGCGAGGGAGTTTTTGATTGAGCCGATGGCATGGGTCTGGCCGATAGGCAGTAATTAGCCTATGGGCGTCGGCGTGACTTTTGGAGTCGGCGTAGGTTTGAGGCGTTGCTCCGACGGTGTAAGTCACATCGACGGAGGTGGGAGGCCTGGGTGTTATCGGTAAGACTCTTGAGGTCGGCAAAGAAGTGTTCAGTTGCTCCGATAGTGTTGATCTCGCCGATGGGAGCGAGGAGTCTGGCCGACAGGGGATTACGATAGGCATCGGCGAGACCGCTGTGATCGGCAGGAGATTTTTGAGGAAGGCCGATGGTATATGTCATGGCGATGGGCTGTGGGCGAAGGGTCGTGTGTCGAGCGCGGCAAAACGCTCGACACTTAGTATCCATGCGGCCATGTTTTTAAAATGATAAAATGGTCTCTGCAGGACGAATGTGGGATATTGATTTATGCAGATGTGAAGGTCTTCCCGATGGTCTTGGTCACGCCGATGGCATGATATGCAAGGCAAAACATGCATTTTCAGGGTGCCTACGTGGCACATTTTCGTAGGATAGTGACTTTTCAACGTGGATTTGGTGCCATCGATTTTCAAGCGATGGAAGGGTCGACGGCCATGTTTTAAAGATGGAGTATGAGTTTCCTTTGTGGCTTCAGGCACGTTTTGAGCGGGAAATTTCCATTTAAGTTGTGCGACTGTTTCCAGGAGAAGATATGGGTGGTTGAGCCATCAATGGTGATTTACAGAGGCATGGGCGAATGGTTGAATGGCCATGTATCTAATTTATGGCAAGAAAATTCTCTGACAGTGGCACAAGGCTCGAGCTCATCTGCCCCTTGTCCTTTTCC
The DNA here is from genome assembly GCA_027924645.1 of Cunninghamia lanceolata. NCBI lineage: Eukaryota > Viridiplantae > Streptophyta > Pinopsida > Cupressales > Cupressaceae > Cunninghamia > Cunninghamia lanceolata. The sequence goes on along the minus strand of BSBN01000635.1, from coordinate 5,550,417 downwards.
TGCTTCTCCATGTTTTGTCCCCTGCTGCGCTTATTCTTTGGAGGCCATTTTCCTCAAAGTGAATGTATCTGGCGAATTTTTGACTTCTGGCCATGTAATTAATTGTTGAATGTACACGATTCTGTATAAATGGTCTGGTTGTGTTACATTTTGGAGGGGGGATGTTTTTGGGCTTTCTGCTCTGACTCTGAACATAAGGTGTTCACATTTTGAAAGGCATTTTTTGCTACAGACTCGGTCCTTAGTCTGGTGTACTAATCTATCTTGGCTTGTAAATGATGATTTTCTCTGTGATGGCCTTCTATGCAGATTGATTTTAAATGAAAAACACCTGTGTGTGTATTGTTTCTGATTGTCTCCTGTATGTCATTTGTTTTCCTTTCAAACAAGGTTGTCAAGGGCTTCCAATTTTTTCAGTATGTGCATACTGTGTGTCTGGTTTATTGCGTCTGCTCAAGGAGTGGTTAAATAGGCTTTTGATCAGATATAAAGGGAAATAGATTGCATCATAGGATCTGTTAAGTATGATCATTAATGATACTCTTTCTTGGACATGTTGTTGTTAGGCAGTAGCATTATTCTTAGGTCCTCTGGATATGAATTTATGTTGTCATGGGGAGACATTTACAGTTTTAGATATGACTCTGCTGCCCAGATAAGGCACTAGTTTGGGAATCTGTCTGTTCAATGGGTCTAGGAAAGTCCCATAACTCCAAACACCATTTCAAACCATCTCATCCTTCCATCTGTTAGTTGTAGGATTAGGATTAGGAACCTCTGCATGCTCTCATACCTAACCAGACATTATGTCCAAGAATGTTGCCAGCCTTGTAATTTGTTACACCAATCTTGGTCCATACATGAGAGTATTCTGCCTGCTGCTGTGAAGTTATATCTCTCTGTCATTGAGCTAGTCAAGGTTATACTTCTATCAAGTAGGGAAACCCCCCTTGGTGCGGCAGAACCAGAAGTGAAGGGGAGGAGCTCACGCAACCTCCTGTATTCAGTTGGCTGAATCTGCATGTGCATTAGAACTGGCAAACTCTAATGCTGATTCAGAAGAAAAGCCAACATGATGTACTATGAGGTTACATAGAAATATGCTTTAAGCGTGGTAAAGTAGATTCAATATGTAATGTCCCCATTTTTGGGTTCCCTTATAGTACAGTTGCCACTGACCTTGTGGATGTGTGTCAACATTATCAGAGGAGTTATTTGATGTTACCAGTGAGCTCAGATGGTTTAGAGGACTCACATATCACTTTTCGAAGTTATTTCTAGCTTCTAATGTGTTCTCCAAGATTCTTGGAGGGAGCGTCTATTTATAGAAAGTCACCTAGTTGGCTTCATTTCTCATTATTCATCATTGGTATCACTTCTGAGCAGTCAACTTTTGATTTCGATGCTTTTTGACAGTTTCCACAACTTGGGGGTATTAATGGCTTTTATTCTAATCATATTACTAAGGTTGCTTAAAATTATTGAAAAAGCACCTCAGTATTATAGCTCGTTGGAATGAGAATGGAAAGTTTTAAATGTTGAGATGTTGATAAAGTGACTTTGGGTGCCGAGAATAATTAAATAATGAAATAAATCACTTTTCAGAGATATAAGGCTTATTTAATTAGTAAAGTGATTTTATATTGTGTTTTCCATAAAGTTCTCAGAAAAGGTTATAAAAGGAGGTTTGTGAGCTCATTTGGAACATTCAAAAGTTTGTTTATTTTCCTTTGGAGATTCAGAGATTGTGTTTGTGGCCAACTCTTACCAACGGGACAAAAATCCCAATGGTTTCTTGAAGCTAAGGACGAAAACCCTCTATCTTCAACAGTGTGGTTTCATCCAAGGATCGATAGTGAGCTAAAGATTTGGAATTTGGGGATGAAAACCCTCAGATTCTGTTGGAGCAATTCCATTCAAAGATTGCCAGTGTACTGAAGGATTGCCAGTTAGAGGATTTGATGATTATTAGTCGTGAAGGGTTTACTATGCAAATTCTATTGAGATTCTTTGAATAGTAAATTTATTTGATAAACTTGGGAGTTGTGATTTGTGGAGGATTTCGAAAAGTATTTGCTGAGTATATCAATGGTTGTGTGGGTCTTCATAATGGCTGTGTGACACCTTTTTTGTGAGTGCCAGAAGGTTGCGTGAGGAGTTTGGAGCCAAGGGTAGTTATGTGTGAGTGTTTTTTGGAGGGACATGGCACTTATGGAAGGGTTGGTGTTGCTTATTCCACCTTCTTAGCATCATTTATTTTGTTGGCCGTTGGGTATGAGGTTTTGGAGCTGCACGTGGAGGTTTGGGATTGTTGTCCAAGCTAAATGCACAACCATATTTACTTATGTATAACAGACTTCTCATTGTCATTGTATGTTGGACTAGCTATTGAGGTCAGAAATTGAATATAATCTCTTTTCTGGTGCATTAAATGGTCTTATGTTAATGGTGTAATTAACATTTTCAATTCTATGAACATCTTAATGTTAATGTGGTCTTATTTGTGAAGTTATAAACATTCAAATGCATCCTTTTCAAATATGTACTTGAGATGAACATCTTTACATCAAAATACATTCAAAAAAACACAAATAGTGAAGGGTTGCAAACTATTTGATGAAATGTTTGTTCACACAAGTGGGTAAAATTGCAAAAATTTTGTTAAGGAACCTAGAGTGGGACACTATAGTGGCATCAGAGAAAGAGATCTTGCCAGCCGGTGGGTTTTAAATGAACTTTTGTTTAGCAGAGATTTCTGAGCATATATAAGGCTTTGAGCTTCATTAGAGTTGTGTATCCTGCCAGCTTAAGGGGTTATCAGTGGAAAGATCATTCTTAGATTACTTCCGATAAGTGACCAACACTTATTTGTCAGTTGCAGCAGAGTGAGAAAGATGAAGTCCATGCAGGAGCTCATGATGGAATTGTTGCAAACATTTCAAAGATATGACAAGAATCTAACAAAATTGTTAGAGCATTCTGAGTTGTTGGAACCTCACTTATCAGTTGAAAGAAAGCATAGACCAACGAAAAGAATTCTTCCAGTGTAAGAAATAATGAAGGCAGTAGGAATGAACTTTGAAGACAAAATATTTGCTTCTCATGCAAAGGAACCTGGGAGCCTAATCACCAATGCATGGGTAAGAAGGTGAAGGTGCTAGAGGAAGAACAAAAAGTCACAGAAGTAGAGGTTGGAAAAGAAAAAAAGATTGTCCAATTACCTTTTCAGACATTTCAGTAGAAGAGCATGCTAATGTTGAGCCTATTGAAAATTTCAGTGTCCTTATGTCTTCTCTTCAAAAGGTTTGTGAGGAAATATAGGAAGAGGAAATTGTTCTTGATGGTCATGATGCCTCTTAAAATGAGGATGAAGCTAATTCTTCATGTGCTTCTACTAATGGAGAGGAATACATTGATCTTCACGATACTGTTGAGATCAAAGAATGTACAGATTTGGAATTCGCTAAATGATCAACTAAGTATGGACAAATAATAAAGAAGATGAAATCAACACAGGTTTATTCTAGCAGAGTGATAATTAAACAAAAAAGTTGAAACAGTGGTTTTTAAGAGAAAATAATCACTTGTTATATCTACAAGTGAGGTGTACACGAGTCTCTACATTGGTGATTTAGAGATTGTTATTGATGAGCCATATGAAGAGATGGATTCTCTTGATGATACTTTGCTTGATCATAATGTTGTCCCACCATTCTTACTTGAGGATTGCAAGGCTTCAATTAGTGTGTTAGCTGATTTTCATGGTGGTATTGACCCTACAAATGAAGACAAATAAGAAAATGTGGTGTTTGAAGAGCATAATTTCTTTGTTGATTTTGATCAAGGGCCTAAAGAGCTGCAAGTTTTGAAGGACAAATTATTGGTTTCAAAAGCGAAGGTTGTGAAATCCTTGACAAGGTTTGATAACACACACAAACAACTTCGTTGAAGACCTCTTTTGGAAGGCTCAAGTTGAGGAGAGACAGAACCTGGCATTAAGGATGGAACCACCCTTACAAATTTACAAACCATCAAAGAAGCTTTACAGGTAATGAAATCAAATTATTTGTATCTGCTCTCAGATAGAGATCGTGCCATCAAGTTTGCAGAAGAGACCTTGGATGCATTCCAAGACAAGGAGAATGAGATTGATAGGCTTTGCCTTGATCTTAGCCTAGCTCACCACTCTCTGTATCAAGCTAAAAATTAGTCAACTATGGCAGCCACATCCAAGAAACAAGAATATAATACAAGGATTATGGAGATCAAGCAAATGGTGGAAGAAATTGATGAACTCCATAGGGATGAAAGATTGCATGACAATTTCAGTATTCCACATACCAAGGAGTTTCAGAATATAGGTAGTAAAAAGGTCAAACAACAAGAGTGTAGACTCTTCGATCACGAAGAAGAATTTTCATATGATGACATGTTGGAGTAGAATGATAGAGCCATGGGAGTTGCTTTCTTAGGACCGCCATAGGGTGTTGAGCATTATCTTGATTCCAATAGATTATGGGATCTTGGTGAAGTATGTCCATGGGATGTTTTGATACATGAAAACTTCAACATCTTGAAGACTCCTCCTTTGATTGACTTACGGCATGAAAACATGGTATGCAAAGTTTTGAATCCAGTTAAGGCACATCTACATAATGGAGCTTATTCTACTTTGCATTGTCCTTGCATGGTGTTTAAATTTTCAAGCTTGAGCTTTCCAAGTAGTAGGGAACACTGTCACTACTGGGAGGTGAGAGATTATATTGAGGCTTTAAGCACCACTAGAAGTTCTCTTGTTGAAGGACAAATGGAAATCGGAGTAGCTCAGCATGAGCATGATGGGGTTATTTCTCTGTTGAGTAAGTATACAAGGGGTTACCTACAGGAGTTGTTGGAGGTTAATGATGTAGGAAATAATGTATCAGAGAGGACTATGGAACAAAATTTCAATCTTAATAATGTTGTCCTCAATTTAATCAACCATCATATGATTCCTTGTGCATACTTACAAGTAGTTTGGAGAGAAATTTTAGTCATGAATGGGAGTATGTTCCCATTGATAACATTGGTGGAGGAATTTACAGCCATGAAAAAGGTAGTCCTGCTATTAGAATGCCCAAATCTCTTGCTATTTCAAAAGGATTTCAGATTTGTAGTTGCTGTCCCACTTTCAGCTTATGGAAATCAGACTTTCAAATAATAATTTCAAGCTTTAGCAGCAACAAGTTTGTTTCTTTTGTACACTTGGGTCCCTTGGAGAATATGGATAGAAGGTTACAGCTGGAAAGAGCAAGTATTTCAGCTAACATTGCTTCATTTGAGTTTGAAAACCAAGTAAGTCATGGCCGCTCAGAGTTGTTTCCAGCTTGCATTCAGGTTGATTTGTGTTCTTTCATGGAGGAGCAATTTAGAATTTTGTTCCTAACATTAATTTTGAGCCGGATAATTTATGTTGATGACTTGTTGACGGATGCTCACTCCACCTTCAGGTTATATGATGATCACAGGATTTGGGACCTAGGTACAGTTTCCAGCGGTGAGGTGTTGAATCAGGATTGGATTTGTGGGCAAAAATTTAGAGTTGGTACCGCCATCCACTCTCCAATTAGTTTACATGGTGTTACGATTCTTTGCACACAGATGAGTTGGCATGTTTTTCTAGCCCAACAGTTGAGCATTCTTTGGTTGAGATCGGTTGGTAGAGGTGATCTAGCCTCGGGAGAAGACTATTTAGCTATCTTCATGAATGCTCACATCTCCTACGTTATCAAGGGTATTCTATATTCTTAGTTGTTGCCCTCACATTACAGCATTGATTATGGTGACATCATTTTATGAGCAGATAGATTTGGAGTTCTTGCAGGCTATAGGGTAGTTGGTTGTGGGAGTTTTTACGATATAGTTCAGCTATTTGTTGCTCCCACCTTGGTGAGTGATGGTCACTGTGGATATTTCATGGTGTTGGTATGTATATCTTTGGATGATGCTTCAATGTTTGCAGTGAGTTGGGTGTGTTGGTGTGCACAGATTCACCCCTTTGACACTTGGAGATTAAGTGTCAATGATGTGTTATCAGTTTGTGACCACAGAGGTGTTCCCTAGATAGCTGATTTCAGACTTGGTTTTACTGGCATCTTCTATATCAGCCACTTGTCAGGGATTGATCTGTCTCACTTTGGGGACATCATGAGTAGAGATGCTAAGGTTTATGTTTTTTGGTTGAGCAGGTTATCTTTCCTATTAGCTAGGATTGTGTCAAGTACAGGGATTATAGTTATGGACCTCACTGAGATGCCTTGGTAGGAGATGTTTCATGGTATGGGTTTAAGCCCTTATAGGTATTTCAATTTGGGTTTTGATGATGGTTACTTTTTGGGGTTCCAGGAGAGGAGAGTGCATTGATTATGGTGACATCATTTTATGAGCAGATAGATATGGAATTCTTACAGGCTTTAGGGCAGCTAGTTGTGGGAGTTTTTACGATATAGTTCAGTTATTTGTTGCTCCCACCTTGGTGAGTGATGGTCAATGTGGATATTTCATAGTGTTGGTATGTATATCTTTGGATGATGCTTCGATTTTTGCAGTGAGTTGGGTGTGTTGGTGTGCACAGATTAAGTGTCGATGATGTGTTATCAGTTTGTGACCGCAGAGGTGTTCCCTGGATCGCTGATTTCAGACTTAGTTTTGCTAGCATCTTCTATATCAGCCACTTGTCGGGGATTGATTTATCTCACTTTGGGGATATCGTGAGGAGAAATGTTGGGGTTTATGTTTTTTGGTCAAGAGTAGGTTATCTTTCCTATTACCCAGGATTGTGTCAGGGACATGGATTACAATTATAGACTTCACTAAGATGCCTTGGTAGGAGATGTTTCATGGTATAGGTTTAAGCCCTTACGGGTATTTCAGTTTGGGTTTTGATGATGGTTACTTTTTGGGGTTCCAGGAGAGGAGAGTGCAGTTTTGGCACGATGGTTTTATCGTTATGATCAGAGTGGTGCGGCGTCAGCATGGTGGATCACTTTATTATTAAATAAGCCTTATATCTCCAAAAAGTGATTTATTTCATTATTCAATTATTCCTGGCACCCAATGTCACTTTATCAATGTCTCAACATTTAAAACTTTCCATTCTCATTCCAACAAGCTATAATATGGGGTGCTTTTTAAATAATTTAAATAATATTAAACAACCTTAGTAATATGATTAAAATAAAACCATTAATACACCCAATTTGTGGAAACTATCCAAAAGCATTGGAATGAAAGTTGTGGGACAATCAGAAGTTTGTTTATTTTCCTTTGGAGATTCCGAGATTGTGCTTGTGGCCAACTCTTACCACCGGGATGAAAACCCCAATGGTTTCTTGAAGCTGAGGATGATGTGCGGTTCCATCCAGGGATCGATAGTGAGCTGAATATTTAGAGTTTGGGGATGAAAACCCTTGGATTTTGTTGGAGCAATTTCATTCAAAGATTGCCAATGTGCTGAAGGATTGTCAGTCAGAGGATTTGATGATTATTAGTCACAAAGGATTTACTATGAAAATTCTATTGAGATTCTCGAAATAGTAAATTTATTTGATAAACTTGGGAGTTGTGGTGATTTGTGGAGGATTCTGGAAAGTATTTGCTGAGTATATCAAAGGCTGTGTGGGTCTTCATAATGGCTTCATGACACCTTTTTTGTGAGTCCCAGAAGGTTGCGTGAGGAGTTTGGAGCCAAGGGGAGTTGGGTGTGAGTGTTTTTTGGAGGGATGTGGGACTTATGGCAGGGTTGGTGCTGCTTATTGCACCCTCTTAGCATTATCTCTTTTGCTGGCCGCTGGGTATGACGTTTTGGATCTGCACAGGGAGGTTTGGGATTGCTGTCCAAGCTTTGCACAGCCATATTTACTTATGTATAAGAGACTTCTCATTGTCATTGTATGTTGGACCAGCTATTGAGGTCAGAAATTGAATATAGTCTCTTTTTCGGTGCATTATATGGTCTTACGTTAATGGTGTAATTAACATTTTCAGTTCTAGAAGAAGGATGCAAACTGTTTGTTATAATATTTGGTCTTATTTGTGAAGTTATAAACATTCAAATGCATCCTTTTCAAATCTGTACTTGAGATAAACATCTTTACATCAAAATACATTCAGAAAAAACCAAAACAGTGAAGGGTTGCAAACTGTTTGAAGAAATGTCTGTTCACACAAGTGGGTAAAATTGCAAAAAAATTGTCAAGGAACCTAGAGTGGGACACTACACAATCTCTTTAGCTCAACAGCTTTATGCAATTGTCCATATAGCTTTCTCACAATTTTGCTGAACAATGCTAAGATTTGTTGTCTTCTCACTTACTTCAGCTCTACCTCCACAGAGTAAATGTCATGATTTTGCAATCCCATACACAGCAAAATGGTTGCTTGACTATAGGACAATGAAGTTGGTTTATCCTCAAAATATGGATGAGCAAGACAAGGTACAATATCTAGTATCAAATAGTAATCTGTAAGATTGTCTGTGTATGATTTCAGGCGTTTCATGTCATATGGACTTAGCAGATTTTTTTAGATATACCTTCTAGTGATGCTCCCTCCTGTCTATCTTGTTTTGAAAAGCTTATCTTTGGATCTAGACACTCACAGCAAAGGCAGGTGAAAATGACCGAAAAGTGGATCATAGTAGTCTAATGAACTTATGCCAAAAGTCATGATGAAATGGCTCCAATAATCCACCCAGACCTTTCCCTTTGTATTCAATTCCATCAGTTTCTCCAGAAATTGTACGAGTGTTGAGTGAGCCCAAAAGAAACTCCAATATAATGCAACTTTTCAAGGCATCGTTCATGAAGACCAATAAGTAAAGGTGGAAAATTAGCTCGTGGATTGATTTTTTTCTTCCATTAATGAAACCTTCTCTATAGCTTGCATTATCTTCTCATGCTCCTCTTCCACCTCTTCATCATCTACCTCAGTAAGTACTATCAATTGCCCTTCATAATACCTTGCAAGGAGCTTCACTGCAATTGATCCATACCCAGCCTAAATAACATTTGGGTGAACAGCTATTTGAACAATTTGGGTACCTGAAAGACTTGGGAAATCTAAATTTTGAATTATTCTAAAACCTTCCAGGGTATTTGATCTCTAGAGGGCTGGTATCCATCACTCAAACTATTTAGAATTGAATTTTTTGTTATATGTCCCTCCAAGCAAATCTAAGTAACCCACAGTATATCTGGCAAGCAATTTTCTGTCCTTTCCACAGGGCCAAGCAACACAAAAAGGGGATGTGCAAGAGCATCTAACGTTGGCTATAAATCATTTGGAGACTTCTTATAATGAGAAGCCACATACAGTTCCCATCATGTGTTGGGTGTGGAAGTCTCCCATCAATATTAGGAATATAGTTAACAGCATCTAAACACAGCAACTTGTGAAGCCAAGATTCAATGGGATCACCCACAAGAAGTTGTGCCATTCATGGTAGCTGATGAGACCACATTTATTTGAGCATTATGTGAAACATGTCATGTGATTTTCCCTATTTGTGATTCCACATATTTTGATAAACTAGTTATATTTCTTTGTGGGATTTTGTCAAACACGTCGTAGCTTTCTGCTGGAGAAATATTCCTCTAGGGAGTTTTGTCAAGCAATTCATGTGTGGCATATTGTTTTTGGCATTTCATCGAGAAGGTCACGACTTTCTTTGTTATGCATGCACAGCATTCCGAGCTAACAATCTTCCTTCCTTTATGCATTGATGGATGTCCAGGCTCTAGTCTATGGCCTCCATGCTAATTTTAATTCATGTCTTTGAGAAAAAGTTCATGGGCTCTATCGATGCTTCCAGTCTTTTTGTATATATGTTGACCAAAGCATTTCCAACTACCAATAGCTTGACAGCTCTTTCATATGGAATCCAAAAAGCACTTTATTATGGAGTGTGAGGCTTTCAAAAACATCAGGGACAAGTATACCATTAGCTTGACAGCTCTTTCTTCACATAGTTTATTTAGCGAAGAGAATGTTGCCAAGTTTGGGAAGCTCATCCTCACTTTGAACAAGAAAATGATTGAAGTGCAGAAGACTAAAACAGCAAGACTGGTGATCCCATAGACTATTTTTAACCTCGTGGACATTAAAAGTTATTCATTCATTCATTCACTATAATATTTGACAAAAATCTGCCTTTATGTATGTTAATGTGAAGTCCATACCCTGATTCGAAGCTATTATTCTAGCACAGGCATGGAGGATGCTGGGAAAGGTTGCAAAAATTGGGTTTGTATCTCTCATTTTTATCAAATCATATAGTCATGGTATCATTGAGACAACATTCCTTTGAAAGATCTACTCAAATAGCCCATACTCCTAAGGGTTGTGTACCGGGTTTATACTTTAGATTTCACATATATGTCTTCCCTGCAATTACAGTCTGACAAAAATCCCTCTTCCACTATGTGCTGATGGATGTGCATAGTCTCCCTCTCCACACATAGTTGTGGAGGATGTTGGCAGAGATCACGGCCTGCTAAAAAAATTTACAGTCTTTCCAAAAATCCATTTGTGCATATGCATCATCATATACCGAAATTTCAGATTCTTGTTGTGGTCACTTTGGAGGAAAAATGCCCTTTGCATGTCGATGAGGCTCAGGATTTGACCACACTTTACAAAAGCTTTTTAATTTGCAAGTCAAGATTGAAGTCCAGTTTGCACAACGTGCAATTCCAGAATTTGGGATTTGTTTGTATTTTGCATTTAAACCTGCATGTTGCATTCCAAATTTCCAGGATTAAAGTCTGGTTTGCACGAAATGTAATGAGGTTTGGTATCCTTTCTGCATTTTGCACTTTATTGAGATGTGTATTCTCACTAACTCCCTACAAAACCAAACAAATGAACATTAAAATTTTAAATCACCTTCAAATTTAAAATTTACATTTTAAATATCAAATTTAAGGGATTTCAATTTCTATTTCAAATCAGTTTAAAATTTTAATATTTAATCGCAAATGCTTTAAAATTGAAATAATTCAAATTTTAATTTTTTAAATAATAAATTTTAATGTTTTCAAATTTAAACTATAAAATGTTTAAAAGTTTAAATTTGAAATATTGAAATTAAAAATTTTAATATTTAAATATTTGAATCGCTTTGAGCTCCAAAATGTGACAAGTGAAATCTAATTTACAAAATGTTTTGATGAGTGCATGATCGGAAAATATCAGACTAACCAAGAACCTTGAATGATCAAACAAGTGACTAGAGATGGTATGCTAGAAACACAACTCAACTTGTTCTCTCTAAACCAAAATATGAAGGGCAAATGCATGCTAGGATAGATCCGAGCAAAAAGGAAGGGTCCCTAAATTTGGCAAAATTTAGGGGTGTGTTGTGGAGGTCACAACAGGACTTGGTTCAATTGCCTAAAGGATGGAAACCTATTGGCTACAAATGGGTGTTCAAAAAGAAGTTCAGCTCTGATGGCAATTTTGAGAAGTACAAGTTGAGGTTGGTTGCCAAAGGTTATTCCCATGTTGATGGAATAGATTTCGATGAGATTTTCTCTCTTGTTATAAAGTTGGCATTCATTAGAATGTTAGTAGTTTGTGTTATTTCTTTTAACCTTGAGATTGAGTAGATGGATGTTAAGAGATATTTCTTGCACAATAATTTGGAAGAGATCTACATGTCACAACCAAAGCACTACATTGTGAAGGGTAAGGAAAACATGGTTTGTCAATTGAAGAATTCCCTCTATGGTTTAAAATAGTCTCCTAGAATGTGGTACAGGGTTTATCAAGTCTAAGTTGAATCATTGTGTTTATTATAAATAGAGTGGTGATCATTTTATCATTATCACTTTACATGTCGATAATATGTTGTTATTTGGTAATCATAAGGAAATGATTAAGGACTTGAAATCATATCTTTTTTTACAGTTTGAAATGAAACACTTAGGGGTTGCTAAGTTCATCTTAGGAATGGAGATTAGATGGGATAGGACTAACAAAAAAATTGGATTTGTCAGAGGAAGTATGTTGAGTCTATTTTGCAGTATTTTAGTATGGCTAATAGAAAACTAGTGAGTGTTCCTATTTATATGGGAATAAAGATTTCAATTGAGTAGTGTCCATCAACACTCGTAGAAGAGATGAGTTTAGTTCCCTATGCAAGTGTAATTGGGAGCCTTATGTATGCTATGGTTTGCATTAGATTAGACATTGCCCAAATAATGGAAATTTTTAGTCATTACATGGCTAATCCTAGATGGGAGCATTGGGTTGAAATGAAGAGGGTCTTAAGGTATTTGTGAGGTACTTCCAAGTACTATGTATATGTTATCATGATGATATTATAAAGGACCAACACTCAATGGATATTCAAGGATATGTGGATTCTAATTGGGCAGGGGGTGTTAATAGTAGAAGGTCTGCTAATGGCTATGTGTTTAGCCTATTTAATGTAGTGAGTTGGATGAGAAAGTGATAGGCTATGGTCACTTTATTTATGATTAATGCAGTTAGGGCCGAAGGGTCCAATGAAGGATCATCCAACTATGCAACCAAGTGAACTAACACACAACAAGCTCAATTAAACAACAAAATAACCATATGTTCTTTATGCATTCATGGTCACAATAGCATTATAATATGCCACAATGGGCTTTCAACATGTTAGGCCTCAATCATTTGATTACAAATGAATAAAATCACAACATTCAAAAGATTTTACAATACAGCACCATACCAAGATATCTTCTTTCCTTATTTCTTTGTAATGATCTTCAAGGATATTTATATATCAACTACTAGCCTTAAGAGTGGTCTCATTTAGCCACAAGGTGGCACCAAGCTCAATGCCAAATGAAACATGTAGTAGGCCAACTGTGTAGATGAATCTCCCAAATAGAATGTTGTAAAGATGAATTGATGAATCTTGATGCAGTTCACTCCGTAGGCACTCTTGGGCCCAATGTACCTTGATATGTGTTCCTTAGTTTCTGCAAACCTCAAGAAGCTATGGCAAGCCACGAATAGTGAAACTAAGTGTAAGCCTATTAAGCCTACTGATAGTTTAGAGAACACATCATTCCTTTGTAGTGAATAGAATATTTTAGAAATTGAATATGATGTTGATGGATCAATGTAGATAATATATCTCAAACCATGAGGTGAGATCATCAAGTGTGGTGAAATGCGATAGGATTTGTGGTGACTGGATACTGATAGAATAGTAAAAGAAAACCTACAAACAAATAAAAGAAAATATTTTTTGGTTGATGCAATATTTCTCATACACCCTAGGATGCTCCTACATTAGATACTTGGGGTTGATTGAAAGTGAGCCCCTCACTTTCTAAAGGCTATAGGGAAACCAAGATGGCCTACCTTGGCCTTTGAAATTCAGGATGAGTCTTGTTTAGGCCTTACTTTCCACTTCACTAAATACTCCTCATATCATCTATTCCTTGTGCTTTTCCCAATCGTGTTGTACAAAATCTCCTCAATCTCTTCCTTTTTTTGGTTACAGTATCCAATTCTGTAATTGTACTTCTACATTGTTATCTCTTGACCCACCTTCATAGTACCGATACATAGATCTGCAATGTTGAACATTGGTGATATGCCTAAACTTTATGGTAACTCCACTTCATATGCATTTCTTGATGCAAATCTTTTCACAATTCTGTAAGGGACACATTTCTTTATTTTTTGTTTGTTGTGTGTTCCAACTAGAAATCTTTCCTTTCTAAGACATGTCATTACTTCTTCTCCAACCGCAAACTCATTGTGTCTTCTTTTCTCATCATCTTTCACCTTATATCTACCATTCATCTTCTCCAACTAACTTCTTACTTCTTCATGCACCTCCTTTATATGTTCTATAAATTTTTTCTACTTTTACACTTCTCTTCTCTTTATTGTTGATATCTTTCAACTCTAAAACATTTCTTGGACCGTTGTCATATGCAACTACCAATGTTGTCTTCCCTATACTCCGGTTTACTAAATTATTATATGCAAACTTTGTCTATGGTAGAACCATATCCCAATTTCTTTTCTTATATCTAACCAAACATCTTTAAAAAAATCTCAAACTCTTGTTCATAATTTGTGTCTACCCATCAATCTGTGGGTGATATGTTGAAGTAAATTTTAGGTCTACCTTCATCATCTTCCACAATGTTCACCAAAAGTACCCAACAAATTTTGTATCCCTATCTAAGACTATACTCCTTGGTAACCCATGCAACCTCATAACTTCACTAAAAAATAAACTAACTACATGTACCACATCATTTTTTTTCTTTCAAAGAATGAAATGTGTCATCTTAGAAAATTTGTCCACAACTACAAATATTGATGCATGTCCTCATTGAGTCCTAGGTAATCCAAGTATAAAATCCATACTTATATATCCTCCGAAGGTTTCTCTAGAACTGACAGTGGTTGATACAAACCAACATTTTGACTACTCCTCTTTGTAACTTGACAAGTCCTACAACCTTGATCAAATTTCTTAACATACTTATATATTTGCAGCCAAAAATAGTTCTCATTCACAAATTCTATTGTCTTATCTACACCAAAATGTCCTGCTAGACCATCACTATGATTTTCCTTAATCAAATTTTCTTTCCTGGAACTTCTTGGAATGCACAACTAATTGCCCTTAAATAACATCTCATTTTAAATTATGTAATCTAACCACTTACTTCTATCCATCATTATCAGTTCATTTCACGCTTTCCATATCTTCACAAAATTAGGATCAACTTCATACAAATGCTTCAATTCTTCAAATCCAACTACCTCTACTCTCGTATCTGTTATAAAACATTTTCTACTGCTCAACACATCTGCAACCCTATTTGATTCTCTACTCCCATGCTTAAACATGAAGGTATAACTTTGGGTGACTCAAAACATCTCATGTGTCTCTAGTTCAACTTTCCTTGACTCTTCAAATATTGCAGTGCCTAACGATCAGTATACAACACAAACTCCTTTGGCAACAAGTAATGCCTCCACTTCTTTAATGCTTGAATGATGGCATAAAATTCTTGATCATAAACTAGACATCTTCTTCTTATGTATTCAATTTCTCATTGAAATAAGCTACCAATCTACCTTCTTGACTCAACAAGCTACATCTATTACATTTTTGTTTGCATCACAATCCACCTAAAACACCTTATTAAAATCTAGTAATGCTAGTGCTAGCTATTTTATCACCTTATTTTTTAGCAACCCAATACTCCTATCTACTCCTAATGTCCACTTGAACTCCTTCTTGTCTCCCCTCATTGTCTCAGTTAACGATGCACAAATATCGCTATTTTTTTTACGAACTTCCTATAGAAACTTATCAAACCAAGGAAAGATCTTACCTCTCCAACATTAGTTGGATAGGCTGTGCTCCATAATTGATTTAAATTTCTCTAGATTCATCTTTAGTTTTTTAGCTAATATCACAAATCCCAAGTATACCAATTCCTTCTTCATGAAACTACACTTCTTTACATTGATCAACAACTTCTCTTCCCTCAACCTCTACAGTACTAGTATCATGTGTCCTTGGTGTTCTTTCGTAGTCTTACTAAAAATTAAAATATCATCCAAGTAAATTACCACAAACTTATCTAAAAATTATTTTAAAACCTCATTCATCAGCCTCATAAATGTACTTGACCATGCGTTGGTTAACCCAAAGGGCATGACCAACCATGTTCATACAATACTTCATTACTCATGAATGCAATTTTCCACTCATCCCTTTCTCTGATTCTAATTTGATGATAACCACTCTTCAAATCAATCTTAGTGAAATAATTTGCTCCACCCAAATAGTCCATTATGCCATCCATTCTTGGCAATGAGAACCTGTAATTTATAGTGATCTTATTTTTTCTCTGGAATCTATATACATCCTCCACTCACCATCCTTCTTAGGTGCTAGTACCATGGGTACAACACATGTGCTTAAACTCTCTCTAATCAACCCCTTTCTCAACAACTCCTACACTTGTCATTTTAACTCCTCATTTTCTACTGGTATCATCCTATGCACTACCTTATTTGGAAAACTTGCCCCTAGAATTAGGTCCATGTCGTGATTGATACTCCTTACCAGTGGTAGTCCATCTAGCATATTGTCTAACATGATGTCCTTGTATTATTTCGATAACTTTGAAACTTCTTCATGTGGTATCTCTTCTACATTTGTAGTGGTCCCTATTGTGCCTATGATGTTGCATACTTTAGGAATCAATGCAAAACACATGTTTTCATGTCTCAAGCCTTCTAATAAATTTCTTTGATCCACCAAACAAATTTTGGTGTTGCTACAAATTTTTCCTCTTTCTCTTAGCAGAATCAATCGGTGTCTCTTACCATTCATTATTAGACTATAGGTATTTGTCCTCTCATCATGCACAACACTTATGTCAAACTTCCATGGTACTCCCAATAGCAAATGACACACATCCATTTTCTTTATACGACACAAAACTTCATCATGGTATGTAACTATCTTGAATTTGACCCAACATTGTTCCTTTACTAACACTCTATGATCTTTTTATAACCAAGCAATTACATATGGTTTAGGATGTTCCACCCTTTCAAACTTAAGATTTTCAACCATCTCTCTAGATTGAAATTGTATGTACTACCACTATCTATAAAAACTTTATAGCACTCACCTCCTTATTTGCATATTATTTTGAATAAATTCTTCCTCTATATTGTAAGGAAGCTAAGGTAGTAGAACAACTTCCTACACTAACCTTGAGGGAAGGGATATGTGGAACTTTTCAGATCTTTACAATAATTAAATAAATAAACACAAATAGAAATCATACCACAACACAGTAATTACGTGGGGAAACCCTTTCGGGAGAAAAACCCCACACTCCAAAGCCGCCCAATATATTATTCAAGAATCAAGAAGATTACAATATACTTGCAGAGCAAGCTTTCACAGGAGTATAAACAACCAGAGATCTGGAGGCAACTCAACATCTATAAGACTCTTACTCTCAACCTCCATCTCAAACTCCTAATATATAGGAGATACAATATAGTAAACCGTCAACGGTAATTACAAAACCATGAGCCAAAACCACCCAAAAGTGGCGCCCAAAATTATCTCCAATAAAAGATGCCTTATGATGTGCTAAATCACACACCAACATGTGTAACTCTCCCCTTTATAGCTCTTTTAAGTGTCCAACACGTTTTCACATTTCCCAAAATGGGAGGCCATAACTTTTGATCTAGATGTCTGATTAATGAATCGTTTGATGCGTCAAAAAGCTTGTGAAGAGATCTATCACACTATAACCCACGTTTCTAGTTACGAAAACTTTTGAGGCATTTAGGGACCTCTAAGTGCCTCAAAACTAAGTTTGAAATGTTTTTGGGAGTTTCAAAAAATGGAAACTTTAATATCTTGTAATCCAGGTATGGTCTTGAGTTGAAACTCATCCAAGATGTTTACTTGGCAATTTCACACCTTTTGAGAAAATTTTGGGTTCATCCATGCTCAAATGTAGAGTTACTATAAATAGGAAGCCCTATAGGAGCAACAATCAAATGAATCCAATAGCCAAAACTTCCACAAGATGAATGTGCACAAAGCAAGAGGCTAAAACTATCATAAAATGTATGAGAATGTATAATGAACTCCTTGTATATGTAGGACAAGGAGGAAGTGAGAGTCAAACACTAACTAACCCTTCATGATGTGTGACACATGTAGAACACTTGGGACAAGTGTGAGAGCATGTGTTATATGTCTATGAGGTGAGACAACTAAACCACTAAGTGAACTTAAGCTAGTGTGAAACTAGATAGAAGTAAACTAGATGAATAAAGACTCATTTCACACTAACACCCCCCCTTAAGTGATACTTAGGGAGAAAATCACTGAAAAATAAGTCCTCAAAACATGGCCTGATGAGGTACTCATGTACAAAATGAAACTCTCTCACAAACAGAGTAAAGGAGAAAACCATGTGGGAAAAACCCATCTCCAAAAAAGAGATCTAAATACAAAGAAAAACTTCCTTCACCCCAAGCATACGTTACAACTCAAGATATTGAGGTGATGCTAAAGGTTTAGTAAAGATGTTAGCAACCTGGTCCTAAGTAGACAAATACTCTAAGGAAAGAACACCATCCTAGATAAGCTATCGAATGTGAATCTCGATATGCTTCATCCTCTGATGCTCAACTGGGTTGCATGAAATGTGAATGGCACTTTGTTTATCACACCAAAGAATAGTAGGAAGATCTAGTGGTAGACCAAACTCTATCAAAAGCTATCAAAGCCATAGTACCTCATGGCTAGCAAGAACTACACCTTGATACTTAGCCTCAGTGGATGCTAATGCAATAGTGGTTTGTTTCTTGCAAGACTAAGCAACTGGAGCTAAACCAAGGTAAAAAACAAATCCAGAGGTTGACTTCTATGAGTCAACATCACCTACCCAATTTGAGTCAATGAATCCTACTATTTGTGAAGATCCTGGTGTGTACTGAATGCCAAAATGTGTGGTGCCCCGAATATACCTCAAAATATGCTTGGATGCCTTCCAATGACTCTCATGAGGGTCATGTGAAAAATTGGAGACAATCCCAACAGCAAAGGTTATATCAAGGCGAGTATGTGTCAAATATAAAATACTACCAACTAACTGTCTGTACAAAGATGCATCAACACAAGGTGTTGTGCAAGTGGTAGTCAAAACAACACCAGACCAAAATGGTGTAGGAGTTGGCTTGCAATCATCCATGCTAAAATGATGAAGCATATCAATGGTATACTTTTGTTGGCATATGGAGATCCCTTCAGTAAACTGAAGAACTTGAAGACCAAGAAAAGAGTGCAGAAGCCAAATTTGTCATGTCAAAATGCTCCATCAAAGAGTGTTGAATATCCTGAAGCATGGATGAAGAACTACTAGTTAGAATCAAATCATCTACATACAAGACTAGAATCAAATCATCTACATATAAGACTAGAATCAAAAGCTCATCGCCATGTCTCCGAATATAGACAGTGTAATCAGAGTGGCAATGTGTCAAACCATATGCAAGCAAGAAGCTACCAATCTTCTCATACCAAGCCTAAGTGGCTTGTTTGAGACCATATAGAGAGTGTCGAAGCCTGCATATAAGTGAAGAGTCCTACACAAATCCTGGAGGCTGCTCCATGTAGATCTCCTCATGAAGATCGTCGTGCAAGAAGGCACTCTTCACATCCATCTAAAATACCTGCCAACTCTAAGATGCAACAATAGAAAGAACAAGACAAACAGAATCCATCTTGGCTACAAGGGCAAAGGTTTTGGAGTAATCAATACCCTCAACCTATGAAAAACCCTTAGCATCAAGATGTGCCTTGTATCTTTCAATAGAACCATCAGCTGCATACTTGGTGCAGTACACCCACTTGCACCGAACAATCTTTCTCTCCTTAGGAAGAGGTACTAAATCCCATGTATTATTCTTCATCAAAGAAGAATAGTCCTCTACCATAGATGAATCCCACTCCGGAACACCTAAAGCCTCTGAAAAACTCTACAAATCGAGAGATATGGCATGACTCAGAAGACTAGAGCCAAAAGTTTGTGAGCAAGTGCGGTGAGAAGTCATAGGATCACTAGCTAAAGATCCATCCTCCTGAATAGTATTGTGTGCCCATTTAGGCAAAACAAAAGTGAGTGGAGGTGGAAGTGGTCACAGAGGAGGTGGTGGAGGTGGTGGAGATGGTGGATTAGGACCAAAATATATAGGATCCTCAAGTGCTAAGGTATCCTCATGAGATGAAGAGGGTGGAGTAGGTAGTGAGGAAGAAGTGGATGGAGGATCCATATGTGGGAAAGACTCATCAAACTGGACATCTCTTCAAAAGAAGAGATATCAAGTAATAGGATCAAACAACCTATAGGCTTTCACATCCTCACGATAGCCAACAAAGATGAATGGTTGACTCTTCATCTCCATTGCCTTACACCGACGATCTGGTATGAATGCCCAAGCTTCACTACCAAATACCTTGAGAAAGAAAAATTAGGATTGATATTTGACCAAGCCTCCTCTGGAGTGAGATTTTGAACTTCCTTGTGGGGAGTGCGGTTCTGAATATAGTTGGCACAATTGATTGCTTCAGCCCAAAAAGTTGGGGCCATAGACCAAGACTGAAGCATACAATTTGCCATTTCCTTGAGTGTTCGGTTCTTTCATTCGGCAACACCATTTTGCTGAGGAGTGTAGGGAACTGAATACTGATGAGGAATACCATGCTCAGTGCAATAGTCTTGAAAGACTTGATTCACATACTCCCCCCATCATCTGTGCATATCTTCTAAATAGAAGAACCTAACTGCTTCTCCACAAACACCCTGAAAGTCCTAAAAGTGTTAAATACATCACTTTTGTACTTGAGAAAGTACACCCATGTGCAGCGAGAGAAGTCATCAATGAAAGTAAGTACATACTATGCTCTAGAAAATGAAGGAGTTGGAAATGACATGAGGTCACTATGAACCAACTCAAGTAAGGAAGTAGCACGATGGGCTTTACCCTTAGGAAAGGGTTCCTAATGATGTTTGTCAAGCACACAACCTTGACAAATGCCCTCTATGCATGAAACCTTAGGGAGACCAAGTACCATCTCCTATGTACTCAACTGCTGAAGATACATGTAATTGAGATGTCCAAACCTCTCATGCCAAAGTCAACTCAAAGAGTCTGCATGGGCAATGTGTGATGACGTTATTATTAAGCACGTGATTAAATGATGTAATAGACTAACTACCGTCATGCAACTAAGGTGAATGCAGGAACAGTGTTTTCCCCCTCTAAGATGAGGAGAGAGAGTATCACTATGGAGAGGATGTTAGATCACTTGAATACAACAATCCTTATGCCATCTGGAAACACACACACACATACTTATTAGAGGATAAACCAATTTTGGATTAAGTCTTAATCTCTATGTCTTTGTTTGTGTTAGCATCAAATCATTTGATAATTGTTAATTTTTGTTGTCGTCAAGTTAATGGCTAAATATTCTTCGTTGACAGATAGTAAGGTAGTGTATACCTTTGAATGTTGAGTCGACATAAGTAATCAACCAAACAAGTCCAATTTTGTCGATTAGGACTAAGTTGACTTTGTGAGTCTCCATCATCAATAATTGTGCTCGAAAATAAGCATAATTAGAGTATTCAAAGGAATGCATTAAGTGACATCTATATGGTAGGTTTACTTTTGTTTATTTTTAATTATTCTTTTAAGACTTAGTTTCGGTCTAAGTATAATGTCTAGTAAAAAAAGGTAAATTCTTTATCACCCAACATACTCTTCCTAGATGCTTAGGAAGTGGCGGAGGAGCAGTAGCTCCATACTCCCCTTATTTCTGCATGCAACGCCATGGATGACTGGGGAGAGTAGTGTTATGTATTAATTGTGTTGTGCATAACTAAGTGTGAGGAGGAGGATTTAGAAAGTATTCTTTCATGCTGGGAAGCATAGCATAGAAGGAAGGAGAGATTGAAACTCAGGTTTTGGGAGGAAGGAATGCAACTGTGGATAATTTTATGCCTATAAACCCTACAGGTAAGCATATTATATCCCATATAATATGTCAAAACAATGTTTATGTAGACTGTCGATATCTGCAAGTAAGAATAGAATGAAGTTGTATTGTTTAACCACTGAATGGCAAGGAAGATATCAAAGAACTTAGTGTTATTTTTACCTTGTTGTTAATCGACCTTGACAGAGGTATTTCTCTGTATATTCTTACTGTATAACGATCTAGACAAGGAAGATAGTTTTATGCATTCTTATTAGCTCTGTATGATATAAACTATCCCATGTCGAATAACAGTTGTTATTAAATATTGGAATTACATATTGATATCTCTTGGATAAGAGTATTGTATATATTATATATATGTTATTCATTACTGTTAATGATATACAAGAGTATCA
Source organism: Cunninghamia lanceolata (assembly GCA_027924645.1). Lineage (NCBI taxonomy): Eukaryota > Viridiplantae > Streptophyta > Pinopsida > Cupressales > Cupressaceae > Cunninghamia > Cunninghamia lanceolata. The sequence continues at coordinate 5,528,403 of BSBN01000635.1, read as the reverse complement.
ATTGAGCAACAGTCGAATGACTGTGTTAGAAAAGTGATGGCTATTATGATACTTAAACAAACCATACAAGGTTATATCCGTATAACAAACTTAGTAGAAACTTTATGGCCGACTATGTATATAGGCTGAATGCTATATATAAGTTATGCTTCAGTTTAATTGACTTGAAATAGGCCGAAGGTAGGTGTACTTAGAGACCTGAGAAAAGGTCATTTTTAATCATCCAAATTTATTTTGTTCAAAACTAAAAGTGTTGTAGCAGACCGAGAGTCTCATTGCTCTTTGCGAAAGACCGAAACAATATCATTATACTATCATAGTATTCTACTTATAAGCAATAGCTAATTGAAAAGTTAGAGAACGTGTTATTAAAGCTTAAAAGCCAGAAATTTAGTCGATATCTTTGTGTAGAAGAACTTTGTATTAGACTTCTATTTCTGTATATATGCAAAAGAAATATAAGTTGTCTATAAATGTTATTCTTTAGGTAACTAAGAGTTATCTTAAACTATCTTATCCTAGTTTTGGAAAGGGTTTATATTATTTAGTCTAGACTGAGAATAGCTACAAGAATGTTGAGTATTACAATCACTAGTGAATTGAAAGGTCACATTTTCTATAGATATTCTTTTAGAAAGAGACTATTTATTATTAGACTTCTCTTTTGAATTACAAGAGGAAATGTATCCAATATGAAAGCTTATAAAGTTATTACTTTTCTTCGATATAGTTGAAGACAAATACATTCCTAGATTAAGATAGATGGAGTCTTTAATCATAAAACAAATGACTTAAATGTCAAAATCTTGTATATTATTATAGAAGAATACTGATGAGCACGAAAATAGGTAGACAAGCCATTGAGTAGATGACAGGATGTCATAGACCCATGATTGCAAGGATGCAAAGAGGGACTCAATGTATGTTTCATAAGTCACCTAAGCTCTCACCCTATACTTGTCTAGTTGACTAGTAGATAAGGGAATATTGTATGTCTTTAAGACTACTATTGTATAAACAAGTCAAAGAGTGTTGTCATATATATGTTATATACTGAATTATAAGAATGTTGTCTCCGAGTCAAGAAAAGAGTGAGTGAAAATACAAATTTATTTATATGAAACTTTGGCCAAGTAATGTAAAAGTCACCGCTTGCATTGTCAGTTTACTATGTACCAAATAGCTGAACAATCAGAGTGGGTTATACATAGCTAGAGCTAGACGAGAGTTGTAAGCCCGATTGTTATTAGCTAGGACACTTCACTAGTTCTCAGATGGCATAAAGAATCAGTTGATTCTCATTATCTACACCCTAACGAAGGGAAGGGCTACTTCCAAATGGAAGGTGTGCAAGGACTGCGGGTCTATGGTTAGAGGAAAAGCACCAGGTTGATGCTCTCTCTCTCCTACAGTTGACTGTCGAAGACTTGTGAATAGGAAACATTACTTATTATGTAAATGAAATTGATAAATATTGTAAGTTGCAAGGAATGCAACCATTTGTTATATGTTCATGATAAAAATGTGAAATTTTCTAGTCGCATGTGAAGCGACCATCTTTTGAAATTATGTATTATACTTGGAAATTGCAAAAATAATTTTACTGGATTTTGTTATATAAAATAAAAGAGAAATGATATTTTTGCATTATTTGTGTTTAAGGTTATTTAATATTCTAGTTGGGATGTTACAATCTAACTTATTGCGATAGACAAAGTGTTCATACTCCCTATTGAATTGTAGTTGTTGATCATTTAGCATTTAACATAACCCTTTAGATTGAAGAAGTTGTTGTACTTTAGTTTTCCATGTGTGAAAATTATGTGGAGTTAATAGATCAATTTTAGGATCCATGCTTTAGAAACACAAAGAGACACGTCAATTGTGCCTTACAAACACCCCCAAGGTTGATTTAAAAACTATAAAAGAAGCCCCCGCCCCCCAGAATATGGCACTTTATTGCTGAGTGCAGTAAGCAAGTCTAATTGGAACGAAAATGGCACTTTATAACAGCAAGACGAAATTATTTCTAATAGATTAGTAGTGAAAAATTGTGCACTTTCTAAAAAATGCCACTCGATTTCGAGTTGCCAATCAAAAGATACAATAGTTTTAGATACCATATAGGAGCATAAATGAAATGAATCCAATAGCCAAAACTTCCACAAGATGAATGTGCACAAAGAAAGAGGCTAAAACTATCATAAAATCTATGAGAATGTACAATGAACTCCTTGTATATGTAGGAAAAGGAGGAAGTGAGAAGGTGAGAGTCAAACACTAACTAACCCTCCATGAAGTGTGACACATGTAGAACACTTGGGACAAGTGTGAGAGCATGTGTCATATGTCTATGAAGTGATACAACTAAACCACTAGGTGAACTTAAGCTAGTGTGAAATTGGATAGAAGTAAATTAGATGAATAAAGACTCCTTTCACACTAACAAGCCCTACCATTTTTAGCCCCTTTCAAAAAATTTGAAAGTTCTAAAACCATTCTTCAAGATAAAGGGTATTCGAAAAGACCAAAATTGGGAATAATAGAAACCTTATGTAGTTGCAAGGTTTAGACACCTTTCCTAATGTGTATTGGTTCTTCTTCATAATCATGTTTTAACAAAGCTCTTCTTGTAGCAAGTGACTCTTCCCTCTCTAGTTCATCCTTAAATCTTCCTAATCTCTCAGTCCCCTCATCTACATGTGCAACCCTCACTTTTCTTTATATCTTCTATTAGGGATTACTTAGCTTTAATGTCATTCAAATGCTTAGTGTCCTTTTTCTACATATAAAACATGTTCCCTTTAAGGGCATCCCATCACCTCCACCATATCTTCATGTACCTCTCTGATATCCATCAGTTCTATCATTAGAGTAATAATTTATGTCATCTCTATCCTTGTGGTATCAATTATATCCTTCCATGTTGTTGTGGTGGAAATTATTATCTCCTCCTTCCTTGCAATATGGGCTATTAACCTTAGGGTCTTTTGCATATGGCCTCTTGTTTCCATGGTGAGAACTATCTTCCTACAACCTTCTTTCTCTACCTCTTTATTAGTTCTATTGTTCTTCGAGTCTTTTTCTTAGTTTATTTTCTATAGTTAAGATCATATGATTGCTTCCTCTATTGTTCAGATATTCAACATACTCAAATCTTCTTGTATAGACTTTCTCAAAATATTCATGTATCTATCCACTTTCTTTGTTCCCTCATCATGGTGTCCTAAATGAATTGTTAGTCTATAGTATTCTTTATTATAATCCTTCACAATCATATCCATTTTCTTTATATTGTGTAGCTCCTTTACTAATTCTAATTGATAATTTACAAGAATGAACTTGGATTTGATTTTCTTCACCATCCTTTCCCACTTCCATACACTAGGTTTACCCTTTCTATTTCTTTTTAGCTAGACTTACACCAAATGGCAGAATGATCCTTTAAATTAGTATTAGAAAATTTCACCCTATCTGAGTCATCAATATCTTCATACTCAAAATGTTCTTCTAAATTAGTTATCCAATCTATCAATTCTTCAAGATTTAGGCTACCAAAATAATTGAGAACATCTACTCTAGTTTTCTTATCAATACTTAATATGGGTTTCAACCTTCTTTCTTCCTTATCTTCCTATTTTCTCTCACTCTGCTCAGCAAGGCTAGCTTCTTGTTCTTCATCACTTTAATCATCTCTAGGGTTACGGTTTCTTTTTTTATCTTCTTAAAAAGTATCCATCCAAATCATCATAGCTTTTACAATTTTGATCATCTTTTCTATCCTTCCAGTGACATTAACAATAGCATGTCCTCTATCTGGCTGCATCTTAGAATTAGTGTAAACTACCTCAGATCAGGGGTCTATCCACAATCACCCCTACAAACTACCTCATAGTTGTTGCTCTATTTACAAGATTCTTGTGGACTACCTTAGTTCGGTGGTCTATTTACAACTGGTAAGTTCATAGGGATCTTCTACCCAACACTGTATTGTTGAAAGATACCCTTATTTAATTCTTTCAAGGAACAAAAAAACACAAAACCTTTACTGGGATAAGATTTGAATTACAATTTCTAAGTGTTCATTCAATTCACATGGGGTTCTGTGACACACTTAGTATGCCTTGATTTACCTAACTCACATTGTGACTCATGGCTCTAGCACTAGGCCAACACACCACTTGCTAATCTTCTCCCTCTTTTATCAAGCTCATTTAAAAAAATTACATCGACCAAGATCTAATACCAACTAATGCAGTCAAGGTCAAAGGTTCCATTGAAGGATTATCCAACCATGCAATGAAGTGAGAAAACACACAACAATCTCAATGAAATAGTAGAATAACCATATGTTCTTTATTCATTCATGGTCACAACAACATTCCAATCTACCGTAATGGGCTTCCAACATGCTAGGCCTCAATTGTTTGATTACAAATGAACAAAATCACAACATTTGAAAGATTTTACAATACAACACCATGCCAAGTTAGCTTATTTTTTCTTTGTTTCTTTCTAATGATCTTCAAGGATGTTTATATATTATCTACTTTCCTTGAGAGGGATCTCAGTCAGCTACAAGGTGGCACCAAGCTCAATTCCAAATGAAATGTGTAGTCAGCCAACTATGTAGATGAATCTCCTAAATAGAATGTGGTGAAGATGAATTTATGAATCTTGATGTAGTTCATAGAATAAGAACTCTTGGGACCAATATACCTTGATATGTGTTCCTTAGTTTCCACAAACTTTGGGAAGTTACTGCAAGCCATGAATAGTGAAACTAAGTGTAAGATTGTTACTCCTGGTAATAGTTTAGAGATTAGATTACACCATTTGTGGTGAATAGAATCTTCTAGAAATTAATATGGCATTGGTGGATCAGTTTAGATAACATATCCTAAACTGCGAGGTGATAATCAAGTGTGGTGAAATGTAATGGGATCTACGATGACTGGTTGTTGACAGAAAAGTAAAAGAAAACCTACAAACAAGTAAAAGAAAATATTTCTTGTTTGATGCATGATTGCTCTTGCACCCTAGGGTGCTCCTACATCAACAATACAAGAAATCACATAGTATTTACACATGCCTAGAAGGAGGCCATTTGGCTTCTGAGACTATGTGCAGATGTGAGGTTGAGCTAGAGAGTAGTTAAAGTTCATTGTGATAGTCAAAGTGCCATATGTTTGGAAAAGAACCTGATCCTGCATGCATAGATGAAGCATATTTATGTCCAATTCTATTTTATTCAAACATGGTACAGAATGGAAGGATGATGCTAGATAAATTTGACACTTTGAAGAATTTTGTGCAGATATATTAACAAAGTTAATGAGAACAAAGAAGTTTAGGTGGTGTTGTGAGACTATGGGCCTTTCAACCCCTAGCAATTAGTGACAGTGTTGGCATTAACCTTCTACTCTTGCAAGGTATACAACAAGTGGGAGTTTTTTGGGAAAGGTTTCATAAACCTTGCATTGATGTTTGTATTTATTTATCATTTGTTAATTAACTATGAGCCCTCATGGAGAAGGATGTCCCATTACGAGTTGGCCATTATTTCCATGTTTAACTTTTTTATGGCATGTGTAGATGTGTGTAAGAGAATATATTGTCATGTAAGATGTGTAAGAGCATATATGACAATGTAAGTGGTGTAAGAGAATATATGATGTTCATAACAGCATGTATGAACATAGTTACAACTTGGCTTTTTGACCAACTTATGACACATGTTATGATGCATCATAAGGAATCTTTGAATGGAGACAATGAATCCAAAATGGAGTGCCCAACTTTAGGAGTTACAAATTGATGCAGGAGCATCCCAAGGTGTAAGAGCAATCCTGCATTCACCAAAAATAATATGCTTTTAGGCTTCCAATTATTAGTCAATCATAAGAGTTATCACCGCATACCACCGCATTTGTCTACCTGGCTTCATGGTTTGGATAATATGCCATACTAGGATACATCTACATCATATCCATGTTTTAATAGATTTGGAGCACCGCACATGCATAACTTGGTTTTTGAACCTATATCAGGATAGCAAGCTTACATAATTCATTGTTCATAACTTGTGCCAAATTTTTAGAAGTTTGCATCATCAAAGGAATATGTATAGAGATACATGGGACCCGGGAGAGTTTATGGTGAGCATTGCACAACAACCCTTTATTCCATCATCACCACACTTAATTGGAAAGGTCCATCTTCAGACCTAGTTGACTACATGTTTAATTGAGCTTTGTGCCACTATGTGGTTGATGCAGAATCATTCTAAGTCTTGGAATTTCTATATATACACTACTCACAACCATTTAGAGGCATAAATAAGGATTAAAGGAAGAGATTGATAAGAGAGTCATTTGAGAGTTGAGTGTTGAGTGTTAAGAGCTAAGAGCCGAGAGTTGGAAAAGGTAGAGTAAGGGCTAGAAGAAGAGAGTGAAGATTATGTTGGGAAGATAATTTATAGAAGTTTGACATATGGGAATATATCATAATATCTTTGAATGTAATAATTTCATATGCTATAATAAAATGGATGTGACCTAGAATGTAGGGAGCCCATTGTAGCAAATTGTAACCCATTTGTGAGTAAGTAATGAATAAATCTTGTGATGTGTTTTTATTGAGTTTCCATTGTGAATTGTGAGTTATTTTCCTTGGTTGCATGATTGAACAATCCTTCATTGGATCCTCCATCCATGATTGTATCAAGTGGTATCAAAAAGATTGTTTAGAGTCCTGAGTGTGAAAGAGAGTGGAGATCAAAACCCTAAGAGACAAGAAGTTTAGGCTTGTTGATATATTGTTGAATTGAGGAAACTTGTAAAGGTAGCATGTGGATAGACTGAAGAGAGTGAGGCAATGGTAAGGGTTTGTAAGAATATTTCCAAACCTAAGGCAATTTGTAACAAATTTGTAAAAGAGAAAAGTTAAGGAGCTAGATAAAATAGACCGCCGACTGTGAGGCTCAGGCAATTTGTGCAAAGCAATTGAGTAAAGGAGGTCACCCTTCAAATAGAGCACTGAAAGTCAGGCAGTCTGGTAGTGGCATACATAAATAAGCCATGGAGTCAGGTGGATAGATCTCCAACTAGAGAGGTAATTTGCCACAAAATTTAATGGATGTACAAGGTGGACGGATAGAGCACCAAGATTTGAGGTAATCTACAAGTATTTTATGATTTGATTTGAAGATGAAAGGAATAGATGTGAGCCCAAGATTTGAGGTTGCTAACATGAAGAAAAGACCCCTACAAAATAAATTCCAATTGTTAGATTTGAGGGTATGTGAAGTAGCAAGTAGAATTGAAGTGTTGTAGAGAGATGAGCAGATAAAACTAGTTTTGGATGTGAATAAGAATGAAGAAAAAAGGATAAAAGAGTGCAAATATGTGGCAAGAGATCATGAAATGTTGATCCAAGAGTTTGTGGAACTAGAAGAAGATAAAGATGATTTTTGGGAGGATGAAGTTGCAAAAAGGTTGGAAATAATATCTAGCACGGAAAAGAATCTCGGAAAGCTAATGGAAAGTTTTGACGTGAGGGAGATTATAAAAATAGAGAATTAGTTTAGATGGAGGAAAATATATAGAGAATGAATACATGGAAAATGATTTCCTAGAGGAAGGTGAGGAATTGGAGGATTGGGAGGATCAAGATATTTCTATGGAAGACACAATAAGCAATTAAGATGTGATCTAGGTATGAATTGTGAATAGGTTAATAATGCTTTTGAGGATAGATTTGAAGATCTAAAGATTGATGATAATGAAAGAGAGAAAGAACACTTATGGAAGGTACAAAGTTAGTGACAGATGACATAAATGGAGAATGTGATGACATTGGAAGTGGTGATAAGATTGGACAAGATAAAACAAGTGGAGATGCAAGACCAAAATAGAATATAGGGATGATGCTAAGTGAGATTGAAGAAATTTTTGGTGAGATAGAAGAGGAAATGTGTAATTATGGTGATGTGGAAGACAAGATCAAGGATGCACCAGTGATGGCAGTTGAAGACAAAAGAGAATGTGGTCACGCGGAGGAGAAATATAAAGTTGTGGTAGGGTATGAAGAGTCTAGAGATAAAATTAAAGACACTACAGAATAAAGAATGTGGATAGGGAGTATAGGGGGAAGTAATGAAGTTTTTAGTAAAAAAATGAGTCAGATACAAGTCAAAAGACATTGTAGAGTTGTTGAGGATGAAATATTAAGAGAAAGAAAGATACTAGAGTGTTAGATGTGGTGCGATGAAATTTGGTCAAATCTAAGAGTTTGTGATGTGTGGAAGGTGTAGAGCAGGTGAAGCGTGTTTTGAGATAATCACAAAGGATTATGGAAGGCTAGTGAAGAGAAATGAATGCTTGAAGGATGGGGAAGAAGGTGGAATAGAAAAATTATATGTAATGAGGATATTTGATGATTTCAAGTACTAGTGGGAAGATAAGATATTTTATTCTAAGTTGAGAAGAAATGATTGTAGACAATGTATATATGAAGAGGTAGACAAAAGCTTGTATAATATCTAGGAAAACAATGGTAGTATGGAGTTAACAAAGGCAAAATAAAATTTGAAACTAGATATGAGGTTGGTGTACTTCATATAAGAGCTTACAATAGTAGATATAGATACAAGAGGAAATTAGAGAGAGAAGAAAGTATGCAAGGATGTAAGAAAGATTGGAAATGTGAAAATTTATTTTATAGTGGAAGTGATAAGATTAGTCAAGGGTTGATAGGAGATAAACTAAGGGAGTGGCTAGCATAGTTTCTTGATGTGAATGAAGAATATGAATGGAAGGATGTAACATGAAGGAAATATGAAGGCAAAGAACAAAGTAATGGAGGATGTAGTAGCAAAGAAGGTAATTGGAAGATATGTGATAGTCAAAAAAATATTACATAAAGAGAGTTTCTCAAACATGGTAATCAAAGGAGTGTTAGAACTGATTGGGCAAGGAATACATATGTTGAGTTGTATTGCATTAGTAGAAAATATGGATATGAAGGATGTATGAAGGCAGAAGACACTATGGTTGTGATATTTTAGAAGGATGCTAGTGGACAGTTAGAAGCAATTGTGATTCGGATAGTAGTAGGCAGTGCAAGTTTAGAAAATAATAGAAGTTGGGAGATTATGGCGGGCAATTTTAGCACAGGTATGGAAGTAATAACCATATGTGAACCTTGGGCAGTATACAACAGGAGAGCGAAGAGGAATTTGAAGATTGGCTATTACAAATGAAGAAGACAATAGAAGAAGATAAAGACTGGAATAGAATAGAGGAATTAATGAGATGGTTTGATTTAGGAGAGATAGAGGTGGAAAGCTATAGAAGAAGGAGATTAAATTGGTGGGAGAGATTTGGTTCTAGAAAAGTGAAGTGGAAGATGAATAAATATTTGGGAAGAAATTCCATTGAGTTAATTTTAGAAATCTTCTTTGTGAGAACTATGCTCACAAATCATCTACCTTGGGCATTTGGTGCAAGAGCATCCCAAGGTGTAAGAGAAATCCTACATCCACCAAAAATATTATGCTTTCAAGCATCTAGTTATCAATTAGTCATAAGAGATGTCACCACATACCACTGCATTTACATAACATGCCTCATGATTTGAAGCATATGTCATAATAGGATACATCTACATCATATCCATGTTTTAGGAGATTTAGAGAACTGCATGTGTGTGACTTGGTTTCTAAGCCTATACTAAGCTAACAGGCTTACACAGTTCACTATTCATAACTTGTACCAAACTTCAAAAAGTTTGCATCATCAAAGGAATGTGTACAAAGATACATGGGACCCAGGAGACTTTATGGTGAACACTTCATGAAGACTCTTTATTCTGTCATCACCTCACTTAAGTGGAAACATCCATCTCCATAGTTGACTGACTACACATTTCATTGAGCTTTGTGCCACCTTGTGCCTAATGTAAAATCATTCTAAGGATTTGGATTGTTTTGTATACATTACTCACAATCATTTTGAGGCATCAAGGAGTGAAAAATGAGAGTGATAAGGGAGTCAATTGAGAGTTGAGTGTTAAGTGTTGAGAGATGAGAGTTGAGAGTTGAAGAGTGGGAGTAAGGACTGGAAGAAGAGTGAAGATTTCACAGGGAAGATAATTGCTAGAAGTTTGACATATGGTAATATTTTGTAATATCTTTGAATGTAAGAATTTCATATTATGTAATCAAATTGTTGCATCCTAGCATGTAGGGAGCCCATTGTGACATATTATAACCCATTTGTGATTGAGTAATGAATAAATTTTGTGTTGTGTTTTTATTTATTTTTCATTGTGAAGTGTGAGTTGTTTTCTTTGGTTGCATGGTTGGATAATCCTGCATTGGATCCTATGTCAATGACTACATCACATATGATGGGTTATGATAGTTTATTATTGAGGTAAGGAATATGTTATATTTAGCATGAAGCCTCTTCTTGGGATTTGGGCATTGAAATTAGACCATGATATTTGGGCACCACTTTTGGGTGGTATTTGCTCATGGATTTCAGCTTCCCATGTGGTGGTTTCTATTGGGAAGAGACATTGCTATGCATGACAGGTGTTGTCATTGATGGCAACTAAGTCTATCCTACACATCCGCATTACATAATTTGTTCACATCGGAAGTCAGAGTGAAGATTTGTCTAAGTCCGGGTAGTCAGAAACAGAGCAAGTGACAGGGTCCGGTAGCTAGGTCTGGATCTCTCTTGTGGTAAATCACTATGTGCTATGGATCTGAGGAGTAATAAGGACTGTCAAGACTATCCAAATCTAGGAATGTAGCCTCCGATGATAAAGGATTCAAAATTTATAAGCATCTAAGTATTAGGTTCTAGTTAGTCAGTACAGTCAGAAGAAGAACAGGCCAACCTAGTATTTGATCTTGGTCCGAACGAAGAAAAGTTGTTGATTAAGTAATATGTGATAACCACTGGTATTGGCTGACTGATTGATGATTTGAGAACACAAATTTTTGGTCCGCGTTGTTGTTTGTGCATGGATTCAGGCGACAGAGCAGAGTTCTTAATAAATGTTCTAAGTTTTCTTGAAGCTGACTACAGTTGATTGAATCTCTTGATGCGGATATATATAGCTGATGGATTCGAGTGTCTTGGTGTGTGAATGTGATGTGATGATGGATTAAGTGCAAAAATAGCAGAAAGAAGTCTGAAGGTGAAGATCTACGCCCAGATTATGGCCAAAGAGTGAAACAGGGCAGAGTAAGGATGAAATGTGTAAGATCAGTATTCTATGCTTAACAGGAACTAAATTTTTGCATTAGTAGATGCTATTCATCAGTTCAAACATTCTATAATCTTCTTGTAATTATCTTTGTAGGCAGTGAGCCTCTTGGAGCAGTGAGCTCTGAGCAATGCGCCTTGAAGGCATGTGCCTTATCCATTTGTAATACTTTTAATAGAGTATAATTTCTTGTGGGTTAACCCCCACCGTGGTTTTTCCCTTAACCGGGTTTCCACATAAAATCCTAGTGTTATGTGTGTTGATTATGTTTCTGCTCATGTGTTGTTGATTTATGCTTTCATGGTTATATCATTGATTTATTAATAAGTGAAAAGGAGGAAAATTGCTGCAAGTGTTAAAGTTTGTGACAACTGATTCACCCCCCCTCTCAATTGTCTGCCCTTATTTTCAACAATTGGTATCAAAGCAACGTTCCTTGGAAGAAGCCTAACAACTTGAGGAAGATCTAGGAAGGAATTTCAATGGGTTCACTCAAAGAACTAGTTCAATTGGCTTTAGAAGATCTTGATCAGTCCAAAGAAGAAGTAAATGAACTAAAAGCAAACCTCAAAGATGTTGATGATTGCATTGAGATGTTAAAATAAAAACTAAAAAAATGCATGGGAAAGAGGAAGTAGCTCCCTAATTCTACTAAAGAAAATGGCATGAATGAGGCTTTGGAAGAAAAGACAAAGGATGTCAGAAGGTGACAAAAGAAGTTTCTATTCTAAAACATGAGATGGAAACTGGGGTGATGAGGCTAACCAAATAAATTGAGGAAAGGAAGAAGACTAAAGAAAACCTAAATCAAACTCTAAAGGAAAGAATAGAAGAATGTTACAGAATGGATAGAACAATTGGTCACCTAAAATCTAATATACAAGAATGCAGATATAATGAGGAGGAACTTGAAAGGCAAATTGGCATCCTTAGACATGACCTAGAAGTTGCAAATGAATACAAGGAGAAGTTCAAAATAAGCTCAGCTAAACTTTAAGTGCTGCTTGAAAGTTAGAAGAAGGCTGATGATAAGCATGGTCTTCGGTATGAGAAAGGTGAAAGCTCCGAATTCGGACAAAGAAATTCTCAATCAAGGAATGGGAGAAACAGACCTAGAAGACCTCCAGTAAGACAGCCTAATGCTTAAAGGTATCCATCTTTTAATGGAAATTGTTTCAATTGCAATAAATTTGGTCATAGAGCTACTTAGTGCAGAAGTAGAGTAAATCAGAGTGGTCCATCCTTCTCCAGTCAATGCTTCAAGTGTAAGAGGTATGGTCATAGATCCAATGAATGCAGAAGGATGATAATGAATAAATCTAATAATAGAGGAAATGGCAATTCTTTCAATGGCAAATGCTTTTTATGCAATAGATTTGGACATATGGCTAATCAGTGCAGATCAAGAGGAAGTCAATCAAATAGGCAAAGAGATTTGTGCTTCAATTGTAACTGATCTGGTCATATTACAAAATTCTGCAGAAGCAAAAATAATGAAAGAAGAGGTCCGGTAAATAGAAAACTAGATGAGCAGAGACAAGACAAATGCAAGGGCAAAGTTGATGAGATCCAAAGTGAAATGAACAAGACATGGGTGAAGAAAAGTGTAAGAAATGATGGTGATGGATCCGCACCAGAATCCGGTGCTGAGAATTCCTCGGGGAACTAAAAATGGGATCTCTGGCTCAAGGGGAGCTACATTGAAAATCAAATTCCCCCAGCTAGTAAGTGGGTGTCTGAATCTAGCATGATGAATGAAGATAGAGAAGCCTATTGCAGATTCTGGAAGAAAAGAAGCAAATGTGATTGATTGCGGGACAATTGAAGTTCAACTGTATGCAGAAACAGTATAACCGGATGCATTAGGGTAGAGCATTTATTACAATAAAGAATTAGATGTTGTGGAGGATAAAAGGTCATTCATTCAAACACTTGAGTCACTTTGCATTCGAAGAGAACAAGGAGGAGTGCACCTGAGCTGAAATTTCAAAGAATTGAAGTGCGAAGAACGAACTCGGCATCCAACCATAATTCTGTGAAAAAGGTATTTTTCTGCGAAGCTTTGAACTTGTAATCTTTGGCAATGGCTACACCTCTGGTTGTTGATATCACTGAAAGGCCCCGACCAAAATTCAAGAAGCATCCACACAAATCAGTAGAAGTCGACCTATAAGGTGCATTTTCAAGTGTTTTGTATGGTGTATTGCATGTTGAAGATATTAGGGTCTATATTCATGCGAGCATAGATGAATTTGGGGACTCAAGATTTGTATATTTGTTCAAGAATCATATAAGGGATGAAATTCACGGCCTTAAACCTAAATATAAGGCACTGTACGACAAACATTTCATTCAGATTATGGGGTTTCCAACCTTCGATGAAGATGAATGGGTCTGGTATGTTTTAAGCAAAATGCATGATGAGTTTATATGGCTAATGAAACCCTTCAAGATCACCAAGGACACCGTTAAGGCCGTGACATGGTTAAACTCATCTGGTGGACTGCCAATGTTGAAGGCTGTAAAGAGTCAAAATGTGACCGATGCAAACGGTGCCAAATTTGACAAAAGGGCAATGACTATCAATGATATTAGTGATCTAGATGTTAAGCTTGCTTCAATGGTAATTGGTTACAAAATTTATCACTCCAGCAGGGAGAACTCTGTTTCCAAAACTGCCATATATGTTGCATATCAAATGTTAAAAGAAAATATAGATTATGACTTATGTGAGTTATTGCAGAACCAACTAATTGAGAACTTAAACAAAATTAAGAAAGACAAGAAAAAAACCTTTAAATATGGTACATTGGTTCTATGTCTATTTTTCTACTTCATGAATGAGGTACCTGGAGTAAAAGGTGTGCACTGGACTAATGATGACCCAGTTTCTATTCAGATAAGAGATCATCTACAAAGCATTGGTGACTATAAAGCACAGAAAACTACAATCTGGGGATACTTCAAGAATTTTTAGAATATGATGCATTCTAGGGAAAGAATCCCTAAATTGGTTGTTGAGAAGTACAAGAATGAAATATGTTTCATGGTGGACACTGATCAGTGCTTAATGGAAGTACGAGAACCTAGAACTGTTTGGATCATGCCCATGGGGTATGAGGTAGATGAGGAAATTTTGAATATGTATGCTCAACACCTTTTGAGAAAGCCAAAGGACACAACAGTTGAAAGATTTGGGACATATGAGGAGCTAAGTGTGAAACTACATGTTGAGCTCAGAAAACTTAAAACCAATAGGAAAGTAAGGAAATACATTGAGTAGTTGGCCTAGAATCTAGGCCTCACCAAGGAAGCTGTGAGGCAATTTAGGGAAAGAACTGAAAAGGCTGAGAGGGAGAAATAGGATAAGAAACAAGCAAGTGCTCCAGTAGAATCCTCCTCCACACCAAGGACCACTAGGAGCTCTGTTGTTGCTCCTGTTCCCCCAAAACCTGCCAATCCTAAGAAACTGGAAGACAAATCATCCAGTAAGGAAAAGAAAAGAACAAAAGTAATGGCAAAAAGGTCATATGGTAGTTTGGTAAAGGAGGATGAAGAAAAGACAGATTCAGATGATGAGCTTAAAGAGCTAAATGCCACAGGCACCAAAGCAATCAAAGTGTCTAAAGAGAAGCATTCTGGAAGCAAGATGACAAATAAGAAGCGGAAATCAGTGGATGATGTTGAAAAACCAACTCCTGTTGTGGAAGACATTGTCAAAACAATCACTGTTGATGGTAATCTCAAACCAATAACTGAGTTTTATGATCTTTACAATGATTATGACAAAAGACTTTTAGAAGAAGCCACTATCAAATACTTGAATGTATTCAATCAAGCACCGGTAGAAGTTTTGTTAGAAGTTCTAAAAGGTTTGAGAGATATTTTGGAAATTAGGAAAGAAGCTGCCAAGACAAAAGATATGGAGATGAGGGAACATGTGTTAACCACTCTATGTCCAGTGATTTCCAGCAGAGAAGCAGATAAAATCTTTAAAGAGGTCAAAAATGAATTCAAGAGTAAGAAAAGAATGAACAAATTGATGATTGGAGAGATAGAAGAAGTTGTCCAAGAAACTAAACAAATTCTAAGGAAAGCATTGGACAAGAACAAGTTCTTTGAAGTTTCAGATGAACCTGCTGATGACACACTAGTTCTGGATGATGAAAATCCATAGAAGAATGAGAAACAAATTGGATTAGATGACTCCCCTATTCCAGAAGAAGAAGCAACAAACAAGGAAGATGAAAAGATGACAGTTAAAATTGATGATACAAGATGTATTCAAACTCCTCCGGATCAATCTTGCAAAGAAGATACAGAGATGAATGTTGAAGCAGATGATCAAATTGAAGATGATTCATTGAAGAATAAGGAGCATGAATTAGAAGAAGGTGAGGACCAAGAAGTAAAAAAGGCCAAGGAGAAGAATGAAAATGAAGAAGAGATTGTAAAGATTGATGGAGAGCCCAAGTAGGACAATCGAGTTGATAGTACCGATAAGTATCAAATAGATACACCATCATTTTGGGCAAGAGACACTGCAGAAGCAATGAAGGAAATTCTGGAAAGAGACAAACAAATTGAAGAAGATCGGGACATAATTCAAGGTCCAATAAATTTTGATATCTTATCTCCGGTGCAGAAGATAAAGTTGGCTTCTATAGCTCAAGCCAAAGCAAGAGAAGATATATTGAAGTCTCACATAGAAGACAGCAAGCTACTTAGTCTGGTATCTGGGACTTGGAGAAGATCATACCCACTTTTCAGAAGGACTGTTCAGCATCCCCCTCTAGACATTTAAAGAACTTGATAAACTCTATAAGTACCCATTTTAAATCTCATGAAAAGTCTACAGAGGTCAAAGTTCAAAGGGAATTCAATGATAAAAGATTTGATGCTCTAAAAGGGTTGATTGGAGTAGATAGAATGGTGTTGGATGCCAGTGTAAAGAGTATTCAAAATGCTCTTACAGAAGGAGGAAATATTTATAAATTTTGTTTATCCTATCCTAAAGTTATAGAGGATATTGAAGATAAAATAAAAGTGTCTAAGCAAAAACTATCTAGTGTATCCAAATCTTTTGATCTTGTGACAGCATTAGTGGTGTTGGTTTTTTCTTCTGAATCAGCATTAGGGTTTGCCAGTTCTAATGCACGGGCAGATTCAGCCAACTAATACAGGAGGTTGCATGAGCTCCTCCCCTTCACTTCTGGTTCTACCAAACCAAGGGGGGTGTCCCTATAACTAAAAATGTGACCTTGACTAGCTCAATGATAGAAAGATCTAACTTGACAACAACAGGTAGAATACTCTCATGTCTGGACCAAGATCTGCATGATAGATCACAAGGTTGGCAACATTCTTGGACATATTGTCTAGTTGGGTATGAGAGTATGCAGGGGTTCCTAATCCTACTCCTACAACTAACAGGTGGAAGTGATGAAATGGGTGGACATAATGTTCTGGATGCAAGACAAGGGGTTTTGGCTCATAACTACTGACCCAGGAGCAGACTGGCACCTATCCATTGGGCAAGGAGTCAACTAGATGTATACAACAGATGGTTTGCAACTTTCACTCAAGTTTCAGGGGGTTGGACTGATGCTTACCTTACAAACATCACCTAAGAATGGGTATCTAACTGCCTCTACTTACAGATATCCCTGCTAACATGCAACCTTCTCCATACATTGACCTAAAATAGTTTAATCCACTCCTTGAGTGGAGGTTAGAGATCAGGCATGTGATACAGATATCTATACCCTAGAATCTATGAAACCCTTAGCAACCAGATTCAAAAGAAGGATGACATGCAACAAATGGAGAGAAGCAGATAAACACATGCAATAAGCATTTTTCATATAACATTAACACTGAAACTAAAAATATGTGCAAAATACATTCATGTTGCAACACATAAACTCTAAAATGGGATAAAACAGCCAAGATCATGCCCTGTTCTTCATTATTTACACAAAATGCCTTAGGCCTTCAACAACATTCAAATGAGCAACACAGCCCTACTTATACAGCCAGGAGGTGCTCAGCCTTAACCACCAAGCGAGTCAAAATTTGCCAGATACAGCTCATTGAGAAAATGGCACTCAAACATTCAATGCAACAAGTGGGAGAGGAGATAGGGAGTGATCTCGAGCCTTGTGCCGCCACCTGTGGATGTACAACTTTAATTGGGTACTAGATCCGTCCACGCCATCGCCCATACCCTGTAACATCTGCCATTAATGGCACACCAACCCGCAGCCTTGGGAAAAATAGTTAACTGTGCGCTCTTGAAACTTTCCCGCCAAAATGTATCATCCTGATATTTGAAAATATGCAAGATATCAATTATCCCACATGCACCCCGCGGCGACCTCCTCATATCTTTATATACTGAGTCGTAAGCATATATGATGTTGGTGCTTTTGCTCCCGACGACACTAGCATAAAACCCCGTCATCATCCTCCTGCATGATATCCGGATGCACAAAATATCACCCTGACATCGGCAAACCACCTACTGAGCTCATCCCGATAATTCATATCACCCCGATATCAAAAATCACCCCACAGAAAATATCACCCTGTGGGAAAGTATCATGCTGTCCTCATCACCTGATAAAAAAATGTCACCCTGACAACCAACCTAATCTTCATGTGAAACATCACCTGCATGATAATTGCCTTCATCGGCACAACTTGATGCATCGGAGGAAGATCCTCCTGCTTAGCCGATACCAAATGTCTCACCGATGAACATCCTGATGATGTCACCATCATATCCTGCTGACGTCATCAGCATATCTGCATACTGTGCACCTCCTCATATCCAGATGATGTCATCGTCATATTCGCAACATTGGGGGATCTCCATAAAATGACTGATGTTAAAATATGACCCCCCAGACCTTGATGATGTCACCATCATGTCGGCATCAGGATGATATTCGGAAGATAACCAGATATTTGGAAATATCATCCTGATGCACAAATATCATGTTGCATTGTAGTTTCACTGTAAGATCAGGGCGATATATGAATATGACAGATATTTGAAATGATCACCCCCCACTGGATAATACATGAAGCTGACAGGTGGATATCTCCCTAACATCAGCATCATCATGATGCTGGAACAAACATACATCCGAGTGATATTCGGATATGAAAATATCACCCCCTCCTTCAGAAATATCATGATGCAGATAGGTAGAAAAATAGATATCACCCTGACATAAGAATGACGTCAGCAAATCAGGGTGATAAAACAACGAACATGAAGTGATAAAACAACATCAGGATGATCTTAACCAAGATCACCCGATGCTCAAATATGATGACCCAGATGAAAATCGGGTCATACTTAGAACCTTGCAGCAACATCATTAGGATGATCTTAACTAAGATCACCCGATGTTAAAATATCACCCCGGCGAAAGATCATGTAGGAAGAAAATATGATGACCCTCGCAAGCAATATCAGGGTGATGTCTGGAAATATGATGATGATGACGACCTCCTCCAAAGAAAATATGATGCTGATGCAGAAACATGTTGAGGAAGTCCAACACTTAGAAAATTTTTGGATATTTAGGGAAAGAGCCATGCTAAAAACCTTGAACATAAATTATCACCAACAAGTGGAAAGCAAGAAGAGTCAAGCAATCAGCTTGATTGAAGATATAAAGAAATTGACAAAGAAAAGGAGAGCATAGAGGCAAGGATGAGTGAGCTCTGGGGACTAATTTCCCCCAAAATGGAAGCAATGTTTAATACTCTGACCGAAGCCCAAGCTGTAGCTCAATCAAGTGACCCCATTGATCTGTGGACGACAGAATCACAAGCATTTCTATTCAGTGGCCACATCTCAATTTTGAACACTATGAAGAAGAGCCGGGATAGTGAGCTAGCATGATTGAAGAACATTTTTGGTGATGTACTTAAGTTTATGTAAATAAGACTTAAGAATTGTTTGTACATATGCGGCCTGGTATATAGAATTTCTGTGTAAATTTTGGTTTGCAGACCCCACCCTTTGCCATTGATGTCAAAGGGGGAGTGAAGAACAATGAAAAATGAGGTATCCAGCAAAGGGGGAGCATTGGAGATCAATGAAAAGCATAAGTATACATAGAAAGGGGGAGTTGTTCCAACACTTAGTCATTTTTCACTAAGTGTTGTCATCAATGCCAAAGGGGGAGATTGTTGGCAAGAGACACTGCTACACATGACAGGTGTTTTCATTGATGGTAACTAAGTCTGTCCTACACATTCGTATTACATAATCTGTTCACACCGGAAGTTAGAGTGAAGATTTGTCTAAGTCCGAGTAGTCAGAAATAGAGCATGTGACAGGGTCCAGTATCTGGGTCTGAATCTCTCCAGTGGTAAATCACTGTGTGCTGCAAATCTGAGGGAGTAATAAGGACTGTCAGGACTATCCAAATCCAGGAATGTAGTCTCCAGTGATAAAGGATTCAAAAGTTATAAGCATCTGAGTATCAGGTTCCAGTTAGGCAGTACAGTCAGAAGAACAGGCCAACCTAGTATTTGATCTTGGTCTGAATGAAGAAAAGTTGTTGATTAAGTAATTTGTGATAACCACTAGTATTGGCTGACATGATTGATGATTTGAGAACACAAATTTTTGGTCTGCGTTGTTGTTTGTGCATGGATTTAGGTGATAGAGCAGAGTTCTTAATAAATGTTCTAAGTTTTCTCGAAGCCAACTACAATTGATTGAATCTCTTGATGCGGATATATATAGCTAATGGATTCGAGTGTCTTGGTGTGTGAATGTGATGTGATTATGGAGTAAGTGTGAAAAGAGCAAAAAGAAGTGTGAAGGTGAAGATCTAAGCCCATATTATGGCCAAAGAGTGAAACAAGGCAGAGTAAGGATGAAGTGTGTAAGATCAGTATTCTGTGCTTAACTGGAACTAAATTTCTACATTAGTAGATGCTATTCATCAGTTCAAACATTTTGTAATCTTCTTGTAATTATCTCTGTAGGTAGTGAGCCTCTTGGAGCAGTGAGCTCTAGGCAGTGTGCCCTGAAGGCATGTGCCTTCCCCATTTGTAATACTTTTAACAGAGTATAATTTCTTTTGGGTTAACCCCACCGTGGTTTTTCCCTTAACAGGATTTCCACGTAAAAATCCTAGTGTTATGTGTGTTGATTATGTTTCTACTCATGTGTTGTTGATTTATGCTTTCATGGTTATATCATTGATTTATTAATAAGTGAAAAGGAAGGCAAATTTTTGCAAGTGTTAAAGTTTGTGACAACTGATTCACCCCCCCCCCCTCTCAGTTGTCTACCCTTATTTCCAACAGTTTCATGTATTAGCTTCTTTTTTATTGGGTCCTTACGATGGAGTTTTTATTATGAATATGTAGGTACCATTATGCTACTAGAATTACTCTAGACATAGTTGGTGATGCATGAGGGTGTATGCTTTTAGATTGTATTGTAATGACATTGTTACTAATAGTACAAAATATATCGACACCTTTGCAATTGGGTTTTTTCCCGAAAGGGTTTTCCCAAGATAAACCTTTGTGTTGTGATGAATGATTCTTAGTGTTATTTCTTTCTTGTAATATTTTAGATGATATATTCTACACATTTCTATCCTCATAGGTTAGCATAGGAAGCATTTCCACATCTTACCTTCCTTTCAGATATTCTAGTTTAATTAGTTATTATTGTTTTTACAATAGAATAGAGAAAGATTGTTTTTTAAAGGTGTAGATTCATTTATTAGTATAGGAATGGTCAGTGTATCTTCTCATTGTTTGTATATTTATTTGTTTCAATTCTCTACATCATAAGAGGCAACAACTTCTCAAGAAGACATATACAATCAATTTCCAAAAACTTAAACCCCAAGAGGTATTTCCCCATAGCATCCTCCCAAGTGTTGGGAAATGAGATTCTCAACCTTGTAAATTTCCTAGATTGATTTATTAATTATTTGGCATTTTCCCACAACTTATTGCATATTGTTATATTTTATTTTATTTAATATTTATGCTCCAGCATAAATGGGGCATTGGATTTTTAGTTGGCATTATGTGCCACATGTCAGTGCTTTGTAAGGTATTGTAAAAGGTATTTATTTGTTTATCTTTAGAAAATCCAGGACTCCTAGTTTTGTGGGATCCTATGACATCTTATGATAGATTCTTATGAGCCATAAGAGACAAGAATATAGGGAGTTACTTTGGAGTCTTGACCAGCTAGGCAAACTTTATTATTTGGCACAAAGTGCCTATTTTGAGATGGAGAATAATGACAAGTTGGGCGCCCATGTTTAGTGGATTAAATTAGTCAATTATGAGAGTTGTAAGAGTGTAAGAGAATATGATATTTTTAGCCTATTAGTGGGAATGTCCAAAGGTGGCATTGGAAATTAGGTCAAAACTAGGCACCATCCTTCTAGGGATTTTGGCACATGGTATTGTAAACCACAAATGGTTTCCATCTTGTTCATTTGCTTACAAATTTGGTTTTTGAGTTGTATTGTATTGATAGTTTTTAGGTACTATCAAAATGTTGTTGAAATCACTCCAAGATTAATATGCTAGTGAAACTTCTGTGAAAGATTGCTCTGCAAGTGTGTTGTAATCTATTATTGATTTGATAATGCATTGAGCAAGTTTTGGAGAGTGGGGTTTTTCTCTTGAAAGGATTTTCCCTGCATAATTATAGTGTTATGTGTGATATTGTATATGTTTATATATGTGTTTCCATTTAATTTTTATAATAGCTTAAATCAAATTTGAAAAGTTTTTGTACAATACTCATCTCAAGGTTAGTATAGGAAGTGATTTTGCTACTATAACTTCCTTACAAGTGGTATCAAGCTTGGCCAGTTTTGGTTCTAGTTGTTAGGTTGTTGAGTTATTTGAGCTAATCCAATTTGAGTGGGAGCTTGTACAGAAGTATACTTTGTGATCTTATTGTAGGAATTATAGATGGCAAGCATATTAGGGAGGATTGAGGTTGAAAAAATTGGTACAAATTTTGAGCCATGGAAAATGAAAATGTAGTATCTATTGGTAGATCGTGATCTATGGGGTGACATTGATGAAAATGTTCAAAGACCTATGGATGCAACCGTAGGTACTTAGTATGACATTATAGAATAGAAAGCAAAGGGTCTCATAAGATTATGTCTTGTAAATTCTATTTTGATTAATGTCTATGAAGAACCTACTACAAGGAAATTATGGTAGAAATTGAGTGAAATCTACCAAGCTAAATATATGGTTAACAAGTTGTTTCTATGTAAGAAATTATATTCTTTAAGAATGGAGGAAGGTGGATAAATTATAGACCGCCTGAATACATTTAATACATTGGTGGCTCAGTTAAATTCAGTGGGTGTGAAGATTGATGAGGAAGAAAGATGTCAAACTTTTTTGTTTTCTTTCCCTGATTCATGGGATAGTCTTGTGATGGCCATTGGAAGTACTTCTATTACATTGAAGTTTGAAGATGTTGTTGGTTCTTTACTTTTTCAAGAGATGAGAAAGGAAGGTTTCCATCAATGCCAAATAGGCTTTCAATGTTCATGGTAGATTGAAAGAAAGAGGCAAGAAAATGAGAAGCAACGAGAAAAGTCTAGATCCAAATCCAAGGGGAGATTAAAGTCTCCTGGAAAGTCCAAAGTGATATGCTAGAATTGTGGCAAACCTAGTCACTTCTAGAAAGAATTCAAAGAGGAGAAGAAGAAAAAGAAAAAGAAAGTTGACTTTGATTCTAAATCCGAAAAGGAAGATGGCAAATCTTTCATTATAGATTTGGAAACATATGCAAGTGACAATGCATGGTTAATTGACTCAGATGAATCCTATCATATGACCTCTAATAGAGATTGGCTTACACCATATGAATAATTTGATGGAGGTAAGGTATACTTGGGTGATGATTCTCATTTAAAGATTATCAATCATGGTAGAGTATAATTTTTTGATGGTAGAGTTAAAGGAATTAGTGATGGGTTGTATATTGAAGAGGTTCATTGCAATCCTCATCATTTAATTATAAATGTCAATCCAGGGTGGTGTCCAAGGCTATATGCAAAGGGGAGAAGAAATACTTGGCATGACAATCTTTTCTACAAACATAATTGAAAGGAAATGCATGAAACAAATTACTGCAATCAAATCTAATCCAAGTGATTTTAAATGAAAATGTTGGAATCAAATCTATCCTAAGAAACTTGTGAGGGGAAATAATGGAAATGTAAAGAACAAGGAATGGAAATACTACTAAGAAATGAAACTAAAAACAACCAGTGCTGCTAGAATAATGAACTATATTATTTTATAAAACTCTCCCCATTTGATTCTTTGATTACAGCGCATTTATAGAATGCTTATTCTTAATCAATAATTCATGAATGTGGATCTGAGATCCTATTCTTGAGGAGAAAAACTATATCTTCTCCCTCTAATCTCATTGTCTTTTATCACGCCACTTTTATCTCTATCACTTTCTATCACAAACTGATCACTAATTTTGATGAATTGTCTTAAACTATTTTTGGGTTTTGTGCCCCCCGTCCCTATCTTTCTATATCATTTTAAAATTTTTAATTTTATTGATAAATGTGAGAGATATTAGTGTTTTACATAGACTACATTTTTAACTTCCTCTTTTTGTGCTTCTTTCTAGGAAGTTTTATGGCGTTCCAACTTGGTGCAATTTATTCTTCAATCTACTATTTTTTTATTACAAAGAAAAATATGCAATATCATTAAGACATGCAATTATATTAATTAAGCAAAAGATGTATACTTTTATTTAGCTAATAGATGAGATGATTTATTGTCTCATCATCTCCCCCACACCTAAAATGTTGCAGGTCCTCTTGATGAGTGTCAGGTAGCACTCATCTAAACATGCCTTTTTACTCCTTTTTTCTCATCTTTATACACTACCTATCCTGGTAATTGTACTAGAGGAACTGTGAAGTCTTGTTTTAATTATGTTAATAAGAGATGAAATGTTGAAGTTACTGTTATGATGAGAAGACCTATGTTTGTAGTGAAACTGACAGAATTATGCATAATTATCTCTTTTTGGTTTCACAAGTATCCATCGCTCAAGTGGAAGACAGTTTTGGGAACTTCAGAGATGATCATAATTATCTCCAGAGATGAGCAGGAAGGACACTACACAGTTCTCCAACATTTTCCAGCTTTGTTGGAGCATCTCTAGAGTTGATGCAATAGTACAGAGAAGATTGATGATCATGAAGAGCTCCAAAGTTGTGTCCTAACAGGCCTTGAAAGCATCTATGGAGTTATTAGCAACTGTATAGAGTCTCCAGAGCTGCACAGGATCTCCAGAGCTGAACAGAGTCTCTGGTACCACTAATTACCAAAATCTCTGGAGCTTCTAAGGAGCTACAGAGTTCTGCATATCTAGGCCTGGGTGTCCACGAAGATAACTCTAGTGGTTCAAAGGGACACAATGCACTTTTATTTTCTTTTGCATGAGATTAGAGGATTTCTCAAAGTTTGTTATTTTGGGAAGTTAAGTTCCTTTTTATCTGGGCCTCCACGGCCTGCTATTGTTAAAAGTCAAACTCTAGATTTAGTGACACCTTCAGTGTCACTTAAGTCCTTTTTAAGATTTGCACGATTATACTTTTGATAGATAGTTTCATGTTTTAGTTCTAAGAATAAGATGTCTTTTATATCTCAATTTGAACTAATAGAATAGATAATTAACTCCAGAAATATGATGTCGCCTAGATTGATATATATGAATGGAGATAGCAAAATAAATAATAGATTTTTAGCAGATGTTTATGTAATTTCATTCTTCAGTAGAAACATATATTTTTGAATGCAATATATTTTGGATAGACTGGATTAAGGAAAGTAGTATTATTCTACTTTTGCTCTAAGATCTTTGCTTAGCCTTCAATTCTAGAGGTATGGAGCAAGGGCCCACTCCCACCAATAGATAGGAGGCTAGTATCTTTGCTTTGTTATGTTTTTACAACTTTTTTAAATATAGTTTTCATGTTTTCATAGAATATATTAATTTTTGTTAATGCAATCTTGTTTTTGTTTAATGAATATTGAACTTTTTACAAATCAAATAGATCATTTCAGCAAATTATTGTTTTAGTTCTTAGATCAGGTTTTCTTTTAAGCAAAGTAATTAGAAGAATGATTTTATTAGTTAGGAAAGTTCAATTCAGTATAATAGTTAAGTACTTTTGATTATCAGGTTTCTATTGTAGACATCCATGGACACAACCCTACATTTGAGACATAAAACATGATTAAATGCCAAGGTACAATTACCCTTGTCATATTTTGTGTTGTTGCCAGGGATAGTGTGTTAATAGCAACCCTAATTAACAGTCCCATTTAGGATTAAATTAATTCTACATGGTTAGACCTAGAGATCCAAAAGGTAGATATATCAAGCAGACACCCCAACTACAGACTATAGGTGAAAGCAATAGGGTAGGACAAGACCTTATTGAAAAGGAAGAAGAACATTTAGGATCTACCTTGGAAATCACACAACAATTAAATATCCACACATGCCCTCAAAACCTTACACTCTCTTAGTACATACAAGAACTACAAGAGAAACACCAAGTAGATCTATTAAGGAGATCCACTTTACTAGAAACTCAAACTGAATCTTAGTAGGAAGAAGCATCACAAGAAGAACCATTAAATATGGGGGACAATCATGACCAAGCAAACCCTTTGTAGGAGAATATAAGAACTTTTTCATATCCCATTGTCCTCAACCCTGGAGAAAATACCCCTATGAAAATCATTTCACTTGCAAATCTTCCAACATTCAGGGGAATTCCTTTTGAGGATCCAGATCAGTTCCTCTTTGAGTTTAAACTCTTATGTCAAACATATGACTACAAATCTGACAACCAAAAACTCAAACTTTTCACATCTACACTGAAAGATTCTACCATGAGGTGGTTCATGGGCTTAGCCCCAGATTCTATCCACTCATGGGAACAAATGGAAATAGAGTTCTTGGACAAATACCAAGAATATTGTAGAATCAATGATAGAAAGGAAGAGTTTTTTAGAACTAAGTAGAAAGAGGAGGAGAGCTTAGAGGACTACCTATATAGATTCAACTTTGCCCTTAGAAGGTATGGCAACCCTATAGCACACAACTTGGCCAAAACCTTGTTCATAAGAGGGTTGGATAAGGAGTCAAAGCAAGCACTAGATCTAATGGGAAGAGAGAATATCAACAAAATGGACATGCCTCTAATTGAGGAAATTTGTAGAAACTACTCCAGAACAAAAGATGGAGTAAGAGACCAAGGTCTCTAAAAGGGATAGATGATATAAGGAAGTTAATGGAGGAGTTTGTAAACCTAAAAAAAGAGATCTTAGTTTAGCTGAATACTACCTTAGATGGGATTCAGGAAAAGAACAGAACAATTGAACCCTTGTCAATTTATTGTCCTAGATGCATAAATAAACACCTTTTGAGAGAATGTCCATTGGATAAATCTAAGACCTGCCAAATATGTGATAAAGAACACCCTACTAGCCACTGTGATCAACTCCCAGCCTTGAAAAGGCTGACTACAAAGAATTCCCAAATAGAAGAGGAGTTGAACTATGTAGGGTAAAAACAAGTTGGTCATTTCCCATACAACCAATACCCAACTCAAGCTTCTTATAGGGGCCCTTCAAATTGGGGAAATAACCAATGGAATCCAACCTGACATGGACCTCAAAACATTCCCCCATGGGTACCACAAGACTGGTCAAGCCAGCAATTGCAAAACCAACCTTGGAGTAATCAGTAGCGGCCATAATAGTTTCCATCACAATTTGGACCACAAAACATGCAACCTCAGTGGAGTTCTCAGCAGGGCTATAATCAACAATTCCAACCTAACAACCTAGACATTTCCCAAACCAACAACAAGCACTTCTAACTAGACCAACAAAAACATAGGGATAGTCTCAAAATAAGCTAGTTAGTCAACCCCCCCTACCAGCTCAACCTATAGAAAATCCATGAAATAAACAGGGAGCGGTTGTATACATGACTGAGCAGGAAAATATGGCTGGTGTAAATGCTATTTATTTAAATAACCTCCAGCTACATTCTAGGAAAGCTCTTCCAAGACCATCTCCTCCACTCATAGTTGAAGTAACAGATGGCATGGAACCTAAAAATCTATCCACTCAACCCCAGAAGGAGATTACTATAGAAAAAGTGCCACAAGAACAGCCCTTAGGTAACTACAAAGTTCCTCCTAAAGGAACAGCTCTAGGGATCACCTTTGGAGTTGCTTCTAAAACATACTTCAGAGCTACTCTAGAGACTGAAAAGCAGGGACCATACCCAAAATGACTCAAACAGCATGTTCCCCAATACATAGTCCTACAAAAACAAGTCCAACCCACCATTGAATTAGAATTGCTACAAGAAATCAGGCAGCTAAACATTGAAATTCCACTCCTTCAGGCAATCAAGGATGCTCTTGAACTGAATCAATTTATCAAATAGCATTATGTTAAGATTTAGGGCAAGAAGAAAAACTTTCCTACCAACATTCAAGTGGAAGGAAAAGTAGTGGGTCTTCTAGTGGGAGAAATGCTCCTCCCAAAGTATGGGGATCCTTGGAACGTTGTCATAACAATCCACATCTCAGGAGTTGAACTATCCAATGTTTTAGTTGAATAGGAGACCCTAGATAAATTGGCCCTTATAGGCATTCAAGACACTTCCACAATTTTACAATTGGTTGATCAATCAGTAGCCATTCCAAAAGGGGTGTTGACTAATATCCCAATTGTTGTGGAATAATGGAAATTTCCAATGTATTTTCTGATCTTAGATCCAAGAAATTAAAGGAATGCTTATCCTCTAATTTTAGGTAGGCCATGGTTGGCTACTACAATAGCATCCATTGATTGCAAAACTGGGGATATGGTCGTCTCAAATGGCTTGGATATGAAGAAAATCTCCTTGTACCCTCCAACTAAACCCTCCATACATTATTCAAGGAAAGTGTAGGTAGATGAGCCTAACAACATGGAAAACAGTGCCTCCTTAGCTATGGTTACCATCACAGAACATTTGGGAGAGTTGGAAAAAGAAATAAACTATGATACACCTGAAGATATAACTCACATTTGTTGGAATAGGTCCAGACAACTGAGAGGGGGGGTTAATCAGTTGTCGCTCTTCTATTACTTTTTCTATTGTTATTCCTTTTTACAACTTAAGATTAAATCAATGATATAGACAATCCAGCATTAGACAATAGCACATGAGCAGAAAACATGAATGACACATTTGACACCAAGATTTTCATGTGGAAACCCAGTTAAGGGAAAAACCATGGTGGGGGTTAACCCACAAAAATTAATACCCTGTTAAAAGTATTTTACAAATGAGAATGCACATGCATTCGGGATCACTGCCCCGAGCTCACTGCTCAAGTGGAGGCTCATTGCCTACAAAAAAGTTTACAAGAGATTTACAAAGATTAAGAACTGGTAAGATGCATCTGCCAATGCTAGAGATCAGTTCTGGTTAATTACAAATACTGACTTTGTACACTTCATATTTATTCTGCTCTTCTCCTTATTCTGCCCTCATTCGAATATTAGATTTCTAGTCCTTTATACTCTTTCTTCATCATCACCAAAAATATATCTCCACAATATCCACAATCATCAGCTATATATACTTATCTTGAAATTGCAATCATTTGCCAATCAGCAACAACAAACAACACTTAGAACTTTTTAAGAGCTCTGCTCTATCGGCTAGATCCATACAAAATTATTGATGCGTACCACAAATAACACATGTAGATCATCATACATGATGTCCACTAACATCCTATCTCATACACAGTTCATCAAAACACTTCTATTGGGTCCGCACAAGGATTTACATAAGTCTGCATGTTCTTCACTAAATTGTTCTGTCATAATAGGACCCAGTATTTAGATGCCCATAGCTTCTAATCCCATTATCACCGGAGGCTGAAAACTTCGATTTATATTTTCCTGGTGTCCCTCTACACTCCTTCAAATCCACAACACATAATGATTAACTGGAGAGATACGCTGACCAAAATACTGGACTCTGCTATATGCTCTGTTTCAGGCTCCCAGACTTGGATAGATTATCATTTTGACTTCTGGTAAGATCAGATAGTGTACTACAGATGTGTGGAACAATCTTAGTTGCCATCAATGACAACACCTATCAATGCTATGCATTGTCTCTTGCCAATAATCTCCCCCTTTGGCATTGATGGCAACACTTAGTGAAAAATGACTAAGTGTCTTTGTACAACTCCCCCTTTGTCTGTGCATTCGTGCACTTCACTTATTTTGGTGCTCCCCCTTTGTTGAATACTTGATTTTTTCACTGCCCTTTGTCCTTCACTCCCCCTTTGACATCAATGGCAAAGGATGGGATCCACAACTCAAAATTCTCCAAAATTTATGTATGCATTGCCGCATATGTACAAGTAACCATTAAGTTCCATTCACATGAACTTGAGGACGTCTGCAAAACTAGTTTTTAATTGAGTAAGTTTAGAGGCCCAAGCATTATTTATTCCATCCAAAATGGAAATGTGCCCACTCAAAAAGAATGCATATGCTTCTACCTTTGCCAAATTTGGAGGATCATTTGCATGAAGTACATTCTGAGCTTCAGATGAGGAATTGTGCACGGATTCCAATTTGGGAGAAATCAATCCCCTGAGTTCACATATCCTCTTGATAGTGTTGCTTTTCTCTTTTACAAGTGCCTTTATTTCGTCTATCAAGCTAATAACTTGACAATCCTGGCTTATAGGAGAGACAGTTAGAGGATCAAGATTTTGAGATAGAACTGATATTTTCTATTCTTTTTCTTTTATCTTCTTCTCAATGTCTTTATTTACTTTAGACCAAGATAGACAAAACTTATATATGTCTCCTCCATCTTTTAGAGCATTCTGGATGCTCTTTATGTTGATTCCTAAGATCAACCTATCATTCCCTATCAGTTTCTTGACTTGGTTGAACTGCTTGTTCAAGAACTCTTTTTGAACTTTTGTCTCAGTGGATTTTTCAAAAGATTCAAAATGTGAACTTACTGAACTTACAAGATTTCTTAGATGACCGGAGGGAGAATCACTTTGATTCTTCTGATAGGTTGGCATTAATTTCTGTAGAACTCTGGTTGCTAGCCCCAGCAGCTCATTGTCCTCTGAGTGGGATTTTATCATCTTTTTTCTGGCTTTCACTTGGGTGAAAGATGCTATTTTCATCAATTGAAATAGAGAGAGTGCATCCGGATTGGTTAGCCCTTGGAGTAGTTTAGACTCATCAAGCTCAATCACTTCCTTTTCAAGAGAGCCTTTTACTACATCTGCAGTGTCTCTTGCTACATTTTCTAAACCATTCTTTTGATCATCAGATTTTTCTACATTTGCTTTAGGTGCTTCAACATTTGCACCATCTTCTTCTACTTTGTCTTTCTTTCCTTTTTCCTCCTCTTTCTCTGTATTAATCTTTTCTATGTTTTCTTCTGAGAGATTCATTTATGCTTGTTCACCACTTGTTGCTTGATCCAGAGGGCTCTAAGTGGTAGCAGTATTATTTTCCTTCTCAGAGTGATCAGGTGAAGGAGTTATCACTTCATCAATTATTCTATTTATCATTTATATGTCTTCCTGATTGACTTGTTCCTCTTCCTGAACTTCTCCAATATTTAGATTTGATGAATCAAGTTTCGTAGGATCTAGAGTAATACTTTTGTCAGTTTCTTCTTCTGGAGCTTTTTGTTTTGGATCAAAAGGATTATCTTCTTCAACTTGCTTTTCTAAAATAATGTAGTATTTATTTTTTTCCAAAGCCTTTCTCAGAATTTCCTCTGTTTCCTTTACAATTTCTTCAGTCTCACCAAGCATTAGTTTGTTCATCCGGAGTTTGCTTCTGAATTTATCTCTGAATTCTCTAAGGATTTCATCTGCTTCTTTTCTGGTCATCATAGGGCACAAAGAGGAGAGAACATACTCTCTGAGTTCTATATCTTTTTCCTTGGCTGCTTCTTTCCTCATTTCCATTACTTTCCTCAAACTTTTAGGAAGTTCTTGTAAGATTTCCAACAAGGCTCTATTGAATTTATTCAGATATATGATAATGGCATCTTCTAAAATTTTCTTATTTGCCAGATCAAGGTTATCATAGTAAACTCTGATAGGTTTTAAGTTTCCATGAACAGTGATTATTTTCACAATTTCATTAATAGTCATGGCAACCTTACCAGATACTTACTTTTTACTGGCCCTCATGCTTCCAGATGATTGATTTTCAGAAGTCTTTGAGGTTTTGATCCTTTTGGATCTTATTTCTTTCACTTCTTCATCTGTTTCTGTCTCCTCATCATCTTGTGAGCTCTTGTAGGTTCTTGTTGCCTTGGTTTTCTTTCTTTTCCCTCCTTCACTGGATGGAGTGGCTTCCGGCTTCTTAGTGGAAGTGGTCTTGAGAGGCTCAGCAGGAGTTGCAGAGCTCCTTGTCTTCCTTGGGGCTTCTGTGGGAACTACAGGCTCACTTTTTGCCTGCTCCGTGTTCTTCTTTATCTTTTCAATCCTTTGTCTATTTTCTTTCACTGCTTCTTATGTAATCCCAATGCTTTTTGCATACATCTCTACTTGCTTATGTACCTTTCTTTTTGTTTCTGGTTGTCTAAGTTCCACATGCAGCTTTAAGCTTAGTTCCTTGTATGTACCGAATCTTTCAACAGAGGTGTCTTTAGGTTTTCTCAGGAGATGTTGAGCATACATGTCCAGAATTTCCTCATCCACTTCATAGCCCATGGGCATTATCCACACTATCCTTGGTTCTAAAGCTTCCATCAAACATTTATCTGTGTCTACCATAAAACATATTTCATTTTCATACTTTTCAACAACTGAACTAGGAATTCTTTCCCTTGCATGCATCAAGTTTTGGAAGTTTTTGAAGTAACCCCAAAAAGCAATCTTTTGAGTCTGGGAATCACCAAGACTGTGTAGATGATCCCTAATTTGCCATGCCACTGGCCTGTCTGATGTCCATTGTATACCCGAAACTCTCAAAAGTATAAGAATATACATATCACCAAGGAACCATACTTGAAGGAATTTTTATTGTCCTTTTTTATTTTGTTTAGATTTTCTATTAGTTGGTTTTGTAGTAGCTCACACAAATCATAATCCACATTCTCTTTTATCATCTGATATGCGGCATAAATAGTTGTTCCAGAAACTGAGTTCTCCCTGCTGGAGTGGTAAATCTTATACCCAACTACCATCGAGGCAAACTTGACATTCGGATCAATGATGTCATTGATAGTCATAGCTCTTCTGTCAAATTTTACTCCGATAGCATCAGTTACTATTTGATTTTTCACATCTTTGAGCATGGGTTTCCCACCGGTTGCATTTAGTCCAGTCACAATTTAGATTATATCTTTTGTGATCTTCAACGGCTTCAATAACCACATAAACTCATCATGTATCTGACTTAATACATATCTAACCCATTCGCTTTCATCAAAAGACAGAAATTCAATAACTTGTATGAAGTGTTTGCTCTCTAGGGTTTTATATTCCAGTTTTAAATGGTGATTGTCATTCTTCAAGTGGTTTTCAAACAAATCTAGTAGTTTCAGATTTCCAAATTCCTCTATATTGCAGTGAATGTAAGCCCTAATATCTTCGACATGTAAAACCCTGTACAGAACTCCAGAAAAAGTACCTAGTGGCTCAACCTCTACAGATTTGAATGGATTCTTTTTAAATTTGGGATGAGGTCTCTCAATAACATCTACCACTAGAGGTGTAGCCATTTGCAGAAATTGAGAATTCAAGAGATTTCACAGAAAATAGAAAATACCTTGCTACGCAGATTAGGGTTTTTGCTTGGAAATCCTTTTCTCGCTTCCAACTCTTGGGAATTTTTTAGCTCTAAGCTTGTCCACTTCTTTCCTCTTGATTTCACTTGATACAAAGTGTTTGAAATGAGGAGTGAATGACCCTTTTAAGGTTCGCATTACCTAATTTGCCTTTGTAATAAATGCCCTACCCTAGCACATCCGGTTGTTCTATTTTGAGTAGTTTTTCATGTATTGCTCTGTAATCTGCCATCTCTTTTCTTTTGGAAACCCTTCCACATGGTCTGAAACAATCCAAGATTTCTTTTCTTACTGTGCCAGATCTAGGCACTTACTTGCTGGCTGGGGGAATTTGATTTGTAATGTTGCTCCCCCTGAGCCAAGTCTTCCAGCTTAATTCTCGGAGGAATTGTCAGCACCGCATTGTGGTGCAAATCCATTGCTGTCATTCATAGTGACTTTCCTGACCCATATCTTGTTTGATTCATCCTGAGTCTCATTTGTATCAATTTTCTCCTTGCCTTTGTCTTGTCTTTGTTCATCTGGTTTTCTATTTACCAGACCTCTTCTTCCATTGTCTTTACTTCTGCAGAGTCCTGCAATATGATCAGATTTATTGTAGTTGAAGCATATAACATTTCTTTTCCTATAGGCCTGATTTTCTCTTGATTTACACTGATTAGCCATATGTCCAAACACATTGCAATCAAAGCAGTAACCATTGAAAGAATTACTAATTCTTTTGTTATTGGGATTATTCATTTGCATACTTCTGCATTCATTTGATCTATGACCATACCTGTTACACTTGAAGCATTAACCAGAGAAGGATGGACCTTTTTTATTTACTCTGCTTCTGCACTGAGTAGCTCTATGACCAAATTTGTTGTAGTTGAAACAATTTCCATTGAATGATGGATACCTTTGAGCATTTGGTTGTCTCAGTGGAGGTTTTCTAGATCTGTTTCTCCCATTCTTAGACTAAAAATTTTTCTATCCAGATCTGGAGCTTTCACCTTTCTCATATCCAAGACCATGCTTGTCATCATCCCTTTTCTGTCCTTCAAGTAGTGCTTCAAGTTTTGTTGAACTTATTTTGAACTTCTCCTTATATTCATTTACAATATCTAGGTCATGTCTGAGAATGACTAATTGCCTTTCAAGTTCTCTCTCATTGTCTCTGCTTTCTTGTAGATCAGACTCTAGATGGCTAGCTATTCCATCCAATTTGTAACATTCTTCAGATCTTTCTTTTAGTTTTTATTTCAGATTTTCTTCAATTTTCTTCCTATCTTCACTTTCTTTGGTTTGCCTCATCACCCCAAATTCCATTCCAATTTTTCAGGACAGCAACTTCTTGGAGAGCTTCTCACATTCCTTTATTTTTTCATCCAAAGCTTCATTCAAGCCATTTTCTTCAGGTAAACTGGATAGATGTAGAAGTAGCTCCTTTTTTCTTTGCAGAGATTTCTTTAGTTTATCTTTTAACACTTCAATGGTGTCATCTGCATCTTTAAGTTCACCTCTCAGATTTCTAATTTATGTTCTAGATTGAGCAAGCTCTTCTAGGGCTGACTGAAGATCTCTTAATGATCCCATTGGAAACTTCTTCCAAGATCTTTTCCTTAAGTTGTTAGGCTTTTCTAAGGAACCTAGCTCTGATACCAATTGTTGGAATAGGTCTAGACAACTAAGAGAGGGGGGTGAATTAGTTGTCGCTCTTCTATTACTTTTTCTACTGTTATTCCTTTTTACAACTTAAGATTAAATCAATGATATAAACAATCCAGTATTAGACAATAGCACATGAGCAAAAAACATGAATGACACACTTGACACCAAGATTTTGACGTGGAAACCTGGTTAAGGGAAAAACCACGATGGGGGTTAACCCACAAAAATCAATACCCTGTTAAAAGTATTTTACAAATGAGAATGCACATGCATTCGGGCTCACTACCCTGAGCTCACTGCTCAAGTGGAGGCTCACTACCTACAGAAAAGTTTACAAGATATTTACAGAGATTAAGAACTAGTAAGATGCATCTGCCAATGCTAGAAACTAGTTCCAGTTAATTGCAAATACTGACTTTGTACACTTCATCTTTATTTTGCTCTTCTCCTTATTCTACCCTCATTCAGATATTAGATTTCTGTTCCTTTTTACTCTTTCTTCATCATCGCCAAAAATATATCTCCACAATATGCACAATCATCGGCTATATATACTTATCTTGAAATTGCAATCACTTGCCAGTCGGCAACAATAAACAACACTTAGAACTTTTTAAGAGCTCTGCTCTGTCAGCTAGATCCATACAAAATTATTGATGCATACCACAAATAACACATGTAGATCATCATACATGTCGGCCACTAACATCCTATCTCATACATAGTTCATCAAAACACTTCTATTGGGTTCGTACAAGGATTTACATAAGTCTGTCTGTTCTTCACTAAACTGTTCTATCATAATAGGACCCGGTATTTAGATGCCCATAACTTCTGATCCCATCATCACCGGAGGCTAAAAACTTAGATTTAGATTTTCTTAGTGTCCCTCTACACTCCTTCAGATCCACAACACATAATGATTAACTGGAGAGATCCGCTAACCTAAATACTAGACTCTATTATATGCTCTATTTCAGGCTCTCAGACTTGGATAGATTATCATTCTGACTTCCGGTAAGATTAGATACTGTACTACGGATGTGTGGAACAATCTTAGTTGCCATCAATGACAACACCTATCAATGCTATGCAATGTCTCTTGCCAACAACATCCTCATTGAAAAAGACACAATGGACTTAGCTCAAGACTTAAGGAAAGAACTTTTGATTGTTGCCCATTGTACCCTTGTTAATGTCATTCCTTGTGGGGAAACCTTCTACAAAGACCTAGCTACTTTTCATTTTTTGCTCCCACATTCTTTCCCTCTTAACACTATGAGTCCATAAAATGGGTTAGGAACATCCATGGAATAGATTACAAAACAAGTCATGCTCTTACCTGGGAAAACATTGAACATCAACACTCAATTAACAACACGATAAGAAGGAGCACTTCTTGATCTTCTTATTTCCCATTCAAAAGATTTTGCTTGGGAATATAAATACATGAAAGGTATCCCTCCTAATATCTACACCCATCGCATGCATATAGAAGATGTCAAGCCTATTAGATATCCCTAAAGAAGGTCAAACCCTGCACTTAAAGACATTGTCAAAACTGAGATAGAAAAATAATTACAGGCTGGATTCATTTATCCTATCTCAGATAGCCAGTGGATTTCACCTTTGGTTATAGTTTCCAAGAAGAATGGGAAATGGAGAGTATGTATTGATTAAAGGGTGCTAAACAAAGTCACAAAAAAGGATTATTTTCCCTTGCCATTCATTAATAAAGTACTAGATAACCTAGCAATCATTCCTAGATGGATTTAGTGGCTACAACCAGATCCAAGTAGACTAGGATAAAACTACCTTCACATGCTCATGGGGAACCTTTGCATACAAAGTCCTTCCATTTGGCCTGTGTAATTCTCCAGCTACCTTTCAGAGGGTTGTTTTAGCCATTTTTGTTGAACTAGCCAATGAGTGTATGGAGGTCTACATGGATGCCTTTACTATGTATGGGAACACCTTTGAAGAAGTCCTCAAGAATCTGGGAAAAGTGTTCCAATGTTGTGAGAAGAATCAATTGTCCCTAAGCCATGAGAAATGTTTTATGATACTGGAAGAAGGAATTGTCCTTGGACATCACATATCAGTAGAAGGAATCAAAGTAGATCAAAACAAAGTAGAAGTGATTAAACAATTGCCCCCACCTAAACCAAACTGATGTTAGAAGTTTCTTAGGTCATATAGGATACTATAGGAGGTTCACAAAAAAATTCAGCAAGATAGCTTCCCCAATGTTTTCTTTGCTAACCAAGGACACTAAATTTCAGTGGACAAAAGATTGCCAAACAACATTTGAGACCATCAAAGAAAAACTTACAGTCACACCTATTTTGAGGGAACCTAATTGGAATCTCCCATTCCACATCCAAACAAATGCATCAAATGAATCAATAGGGGTAGTCTTAGGACAAAAAGAAGGGGAAGGCATGCATGCAATCTACTACATAAGTAAAAACCATACCCCTATTGAGAAGAACTACACAACAACTTAGAAGGAATTCTTGGCAGTCATCTATGCTATTAACAAATTCAGACACTACATCACAGGATATAAAATCTTTATGCACACTGATCATGCAACCATTCAATGTTTAATAAACAAAATATAGTAGGTGCAGGAATAATCAGATGGTTGTTACTATTGCAAGAATTTGATATTACTATCATAGATAACCTAGGGAAATTCAATTTGGTTGCCAACTTTTTGTCAAGGTTGCATATAAGTGGAGAAAATCAGCCAGTGGAAGATAGGTTCCCATATGAACATCTCTTTTTTGTTTTTTTCATTACACCTTGGTTTACTGATATAGAAAATTTCTTGGCTACGGGCTTGTTTCCTTCTCATTTCACTTCTAAACAAAAAAATAGATTAGTAAAGGAAAGTTTATCTTATAAATGGTTGAATGGTTTGTTGTTCAAATGTGGTTCTGACTTTGTGCTACAAAGGTATTTAAGAGCTGATGAAATTTTTTATGTGTTGAGAGCATGTCATGATGAACCCATAGGTGGACATTACTCCTCACAAAGGACAATGCAAAAGATCCTTGGAGCTGGTTATTATTGTCCATCTCTCCACAAGGATGCGAAGAGGTATGTGAAGCAATATGATCAATGCCAAAGGATGGGTCAACAAACTTTCACCCAGGAAATGACACTTCACTCCCAAGTGGTTTTAGAACCATTTGAGCAATGGGGCCTGGATTTTGTGAGGCATATCTCTCCAGCATCTTCAAGAAAGGAATACATCTTGGTATGTACAGATTATGTGACCAAATGCGCAAAAGTTTAAACATTACAATTTGCAAGAGAAGAAAAAGTTGTTGATTTCCTATATAACAAAATCTTCTTAAGGTTTGGAGCCCCAAGAGCAGTAGTTTCAAATAGAGATCCACAATTTACCTCTCAAGTTATATAATCTTTCATAGATTTGTACTAGATCACGCACAGAAAGGCTTCACCCTATCATCCCCAAGCAAATAGGCAGGTGGAGGTGTTGATGTATAAATTTTTAGGCTTAATCCATCACCAACATGGGAAACTTCAAGGATGTGGGATTGATTCTTGAAGTAACCTCCAAATTTTATAGAAGTTGGCTCTTCCTTTTAAATGGGTTTTTGGAAAGGGAAGGAAAAACAAGATTACATATACAATATAAATAACTCCTAAGGCGATGCACCATATTTATATTATGATTCTACAATAAGCACAATGATTAAATCTTTATGATTTCTGCTACATTAAAGAGTTGTATGCATGATTAATATAAACATATTATAAAACAAATTTATATTCAGAGGCTAAACTTAGAGAAATTTGCAAGAAAGACACAAAAAACATTACAAATGGCATAGAACAAAAGCTTCTTTCATTAATAGATTCAATAGCGTACATAAGGCACAAAACATGCACAGATCTACAATGCTTTTCTTTCTAAAAAATAACTGCAAAGGCAAATGACACAATTATGGTCTCACAACAAAACTCTTAGCATATATTACTTTTCTATCTCCATATATGATCCTCCTAAATGATTACAAAAACCCCTATTTGTAGCATGAAAATTGGGGCTCAGGACACTGGCAGCCGCTAAGATTCTCTAATTGCCTGCGTAACTGAACTGGAGTCATTCTGTTGGTGGCCCACGCGTAGGAGATCTTTCTGGATGCTAAACTCTACTTCGACCTTGTTTATTGTAACATTCACTATGAGTCTCTAATACTCTAGATTCTCCTGCATATTTCTCACATTCCTATTGGTCAGCAGGTGCAGCAAATCTGGGTCAATAACTGCCAATGTTGTTGGGACAGGTGGCATCCTCTGTGGGCTTCTAAAAGGTTTAAAAGTTGATATGCGGCACCTTAGCGTTCCTTGGGCTTGGTCTCTTCTAACACCTTCTCCAAATGTGTGTCGTCGTGACACATGGAAACGTCTTCTTCTCTTTAGATATAGCCTTTAATACCTTGGGTCCCACTAGGGACTACTTCGACACTTATAATAAAACACATAGAAGATGTGACATGCAGTAGGCTCTGCCTTCTCTGTAAAAGGGACATACATCGTATAGGTGCTCATTCTTAAATCTTTTGCCAAAATTTTCCTTTGAATCCCCGTCATCATGAAATGTGGCACATTCCGCAATGACGTTATAAAAAAGAAAAAAGAAGATACATGAGCACAAGCACATGGCTGCCTCTGGAACTCATGAGCACTGCAGATTCAAATAAAGGCACTTGGCGTCCCCCACCATAATGAAACTTTATGCTTATTACTTTTCTTATCTCTCCAAAGTTCTGCCACATGGTGCCTCTGAGCAGCATATAATTTTCATTCATTCTCTTGCCTCCTCAAAACCCCGTCATGCTGACATTTGGCACAATCCGCGTGGGTTATACTTGCAACATAAAATATATGAACATGTCGATAGTATGCCGATACTTTGCCACAGAAAATTGACACAACAAAATGTAGAGTTTTATCTCTACAGTTTTTGGCGACTCATTCGGGACTCTGTGCCTGCATAAAGAGAACTCAGGAAATATGCAAAAAGATACAAAATTTCAAAAATGCACTTCCACAGCTATGAAAAGATTCATAGTTTCTACAATGTGGCCTGATACCGAGACCACTTCGAATCCAACAGGCCCTTTCTCTTTTGCAAAGCCTGGAATGCGAGATCCAAATTAATGATATCCTTGTGAGAGAAAGACTGGAGGATCTGCACCACTGTGTAATTGAAATTCAAGCTGAGCCATGGGAATCAGAACTGATTCGAATTCCCTTACACTTGATGAATCACTCAGACTTTGGAAAATAGTCTGATCATTTTGCTTCAGGATAAGTAGGGTCTCGATTTGATTATTCATTAAGACTGTGCTATTGTTGGGGAAAGGAGATGGAAGTCCCATCTGTACCAGTTTCTCTATGTGCCCCTTCATGCCCTTGACACCTTCCTTCAGAATATTCAGAAGGGTCTTGCATCTTGTTGCAGCTTCATTACAACTCAGGACCTCATTAACCTTTTCTGCTGCTATCATATCACTCACCCCTACTACCAGTAAAGCTTCATCTATAGCATCATAAAATTTCTGCAATAGGAGCTGAGAATTTGAGACTCTTAAAGATATAGTAGACAAAGTGGCCTCAACTAAAGACTCCACCTTTTTCACACAATTTTTGAGATTTTAGAAGGAAACTGAGGGCATGCTTGAGTTGTATAACCTCCTCGGAGATCCTCTACCATGAAGACACATAGAGCTCCTTTACCATCTCGAGCACTCCAGTATTCTGGGGTCTCTAACTCAATTCAATGGTCAATTGCTTGGTCTTCTCTTTCTCGGCCATCAATTGAGCTTGATAGGTATTGCTCTGCTTCTGCTCTCCCTAAAGGCTTTTTTGCAGCTGAGACACCTCTTGGATCTTGTCTTGGCACTTTTTCTCTGCAAGGGCCTTTTCTTGCTGCAATGTGGTGGTAATGGCCTTAGCCTGTGTCAATTCAGCTTGTAAGTCTTTGACTTTGGTCTATGATACTTGACATATCTGAAGAGATACATTAGATTGCATATCCTTATTCAAGATATCAATCTCAATGTCTTTGGCCTTTATCTTAGCAGAAAGGCTATCAATTGTGGCCTTGGTTTTTGCCAAATCTGCTTCTTCCTTTTGCAACTTCTTTGTTACCTTCAAATAGTCAATTGTAACTATTGCAGAAGTCTCATTCATTAACTCAACTTTGTCCTAAGGCCTAAAATGAGTCATATCCATAGCCACTACATTCATAGTATAATCCTCTAACCTCATCTACTCAAGTGGCTTGACTATATTGGGAGTCATGTGAGTGATGGTCAGGAACTGTTGGATGGGATCAAAAAGAGATGTCATGTGAGGAGTAGCAGGGCTTCTACTTTCTTTCATTATTTTCTTCTCCCTCCTAGCTTTCCTTGCTTTTCTAGCAGTATCTACTTGAGTTTGAGATGTAGGTGAGGAAGCAATGAGTCCTCCAGCAAAAGGATGACCTTGTGGTAGGCCATAGGGAATGGTTGTGATCTGTTGGCTGGAGTCAATTTGAGGCATAGCCCTCCTGGGCATAGATGGGGAAAACAAAGAAAATGTAATGGCCTAAGATTTGGTTAAGGTAAGTGAACTAGAAGTAGGTGAAAAAGATTGTAAAGGCACAACGGGGTCGGCAGGAGGCGTGGAAGAGTAGGTTAATTGGGTTGCCACCCCCATTAAAGAAGAAGAAGATGAAGAAGGAGAAAAGGGAGGAGGAATACTTACCTAAATCACCATCATTGTGAGAACTTGTTGTGGGGCCTCTAAAATATCCTCCTCAGTTTCTTGTTGTAATACTATCTTGTGTTTCCTCTTCAAGGGCCTTCATGTTGTTTCTTTAGGGTGCTCTTCCTCCATTGCCTCTTGCATAGACATGAGTGTTAGTTGGGAAATAGCCACTCCAAGACCCCCAGATGTTAAAGCTATATGGGTCACATAAGACGGCGGTTGTGCAGCCTTTTGCTACTCAATAATATTGAGAGGTTGTGGCCAAGGAGTTATTGAGACCTATTCAGTTGCTTCCTCTATTTCTCCTGCTTCCTTTGTTCCCTTTGAGTGGGCCGAAAGATTGCTTCTGTTTGAGCTTGATACGAGAGTCATGTGATAGTCATCCCATAGCCTCTCCCATTCCTCATCAATTGCCACTTAACCAAAGGTTCTTGTAGTCTCTGAAATCTCCTATCTATATTTCCAATAGGCTGCTATCTTCTCAGCCGACCAATCTTTGTTCTGTAAAGTTAGCCTCAAACCATAGGTCATGAGTTTATTGGGATCATACTCCTGCTGGATAGTGTAGAAAGTTTTCCATGGCTTGGGACCCTCGCTAGGTAAATCTGTGAACTCTACATAGACCTCTAGAGTATCTTGCTTTGGTGACCTTTTCTGCTCCTAGAAAGGTTGACTTTCATGAATAAAGGATGTGTAAACTTTATTATTCACAATCCAGGATGCCAAGAAACTGTTCGAATCATAATTCCATTTATCCTGAACCATCACAAAACCATAATTTGCCAACTTTTTCAATAGAAGATATTCAGTCTCCCTTTTCCTTATTTTGATCTTTTCTTTGGTCCAAGGGACATCATAAAACTTCTTCTTGTTGCCAAAATTGTTGTCAATAATTGATAATTGGTGACCCACTTCCAAGGCTGTGACTCTAGGAATTCAAACTTTTCGGAGCAAAACTGGCTCACTAGCAAAACCATGAAGTCTAACGATTGTAAAATAGGCCCCAAAGAAATAGTCACAAGGAATCTTGGAGTTTACTAAGAAGCCCTTTAAACTATTTGTCATTATGTTCACAATAGCTTCAAACTCTAATTGCTCAAAAATAGGAGCCACAAAACATTCAGAAAACTCATAAGGGTCTAAAGTTTCCGAAAGGACATGGGTCCATGTAGACATAGGGATAGTTTTTATGCTATCTACTTCTAGGTCATACATATCTAAGTGTATATGTTGTTGA
The DNA here is from genome assembly GCA_027924645.1 of Cunninghamia lanceolata. Taxonomy (NCBI): domain Eukaryota; kingdom Viridiplantae; phylum Streptophyta; class Pinopsida; order Cupressales; family Cupressaceae; genus Cunninghamia; species Cunninghamia lanceolata. Next base: position 5,485,492 of record BSBN01000635.1, on the reverse strand, counting down.
AAAATCTAAAAATTTTGATATAAGATTAGATGAAAAAGATATGCCAAGTACCTGAAAGTCTGTATATCAGAAAAATCAGACAACTGCTCAATAATGGCCTATGAGATATGCTCTAAGAAGTCAAATTTGTATTCGGTAGCCTTATCTACCATTTTAAGTCTGAAGATGGCCGCCAATTGCCAATCATATACATTTGCATCTTCATCACAGCCGAAAATGAAGGCTAGCATAGATAGTGCATCCTGCACATCAGCGGTGAACCGTTGTCAGGTCGTAGGTAATGTGGGCAATTGAGTGTTGTCATCATCTAGACGTAACTCTGTATTTAGAAATCTAAGCTTCATGTGGACTCCGCTCCATACATTCTGCAATTTGGGTATATTGGCGAAACTAGCACTTCAGTCATGATGTAGACCCAACATGTCCCAAATCGCTTTAGGGCTAATCTGGAGCATGAAATTGTTTCTTTGAATTGTTGAGGTATGTGGGTCAAAGAGGTTCACACATAGCTAGACCAATTCTGGATAAGAGTGAATGGTAGGGACCATGAATTGGGCCAATTGAGAAGTCCAAATCCTCATGCCAAAAGTCTTAGATTCACCCTTCTTTGCTCACCGGAGACATCTTACATGCGCCCCTTCTCTTAGATTCTTTGGATTTTTGGATATTCAGGAGTCAAATATGCCATCTGTTTAATCCCCTACCTGTGAGGAGTTGGCTGCTCTACCTTTCTCCAAGGCTTTGGTTCTTGGGTAGTTGACTTTCGGCTATGCCTTAGCAGACGTGTAGGGCTTACTATTTTTCCATTTTTCTAGAAAATCGAACAGACCTTCCTATATCACGACCCTTTGACAGACTGCTCCTCTTCCATCTCTATAATTTTGCTTAGTTAACCTATGCACAAGACTTAAAAGGCTCTAGAAACTTGCAACTGGACTCACTGCTACAGCTAGAATTCACAATGAAGGTTGAGACTCGCAACGAAGGCAGAGGGAATTCAAAAATAGAAGGGGAACTTAAATCCTTGGCTCAACAAAGGCATTAATGATGTATTAAATGGACCATCACTTCTAATTAATGACTCTGGAAGATGTGCCAAAGCAACAGCGTATCATCCTAAATCTGCAAAAGATTGTGCGCCGACTTGGCATTAAAGGCAGCAATCTTTTCGAATGATTGGCTATTACCCTTGAAGTACGGGTACCCTTTTAGCAATTCTGAGGAAAGTATAACTACTAAATATAGAGGCTAATGTGTTGTGGACACATGTTCTTGGAACACTTATTCAAGAAAGCGGGAAAAACAAATAGGAAAGGAAGCAAAACTTAAAGGAAACTAAATAACTATGATATAGGGGAAGAATTTGAAATCATGTGAAGTGTTTCAAAAAGATCATGTTAATAGGAATCTCTTATGGTTCTCCTTCCATAGTCTCTAGCTCAAATGCATTATGTTGCCTATAGGCATGAATCTTAAAAGGGCCAGTCCACAATGAATCAAACTTGCTGTGTCTACCTGGCTTAGAAGCTCTTTCGTCCCATTTCAAAACTAGAGACCTGACCTCAAAGTTTGGTTTGGAAGCCTTTCAATCAAACCAACTCTTTATAGGTTGTTGACGGTTCATTAGGGAGTCATGTGCCAACTCTCTTTTCACGTGTACCTCCAATAATTCTACAAGCCTCACACGCATTGGGCCATTCTCTTCTATCTCCATTTGTTTAATCAACTGTAAAGCAGGAATCTCTATATTCAATGGCATAACTACATTCTTGCCATAAACCAGTTCATAAGGTGACATCTTAATCACTTGCTTAGGCGTGATCTTGTTAGCCCATAGTGTTGAATTGAGATACTTATGCCAATCCTTCTAATGATCAGCTCCCATTCTTTTAATGAGTCTAATTGGATTCTTATTCGTTGACTCTGCCAAACCATTACCTTGCAAGTAATAGTCGGATGAAGTCTTCAAATTTTTCAAAGCAAACTCTAATAATTTTCTCCCCAAAAATGCCTTAGCATTATCAGATATAATAGTGCGAGGTGGACCAAAGCGAGTAGGTATTCCTTCGAGAAAATCTAGAATCACCCTTTCAGTGGCTTCTCTAAGTGGGACTGCTTCACTCCACCTTGTAAAATAATTAGTTGCAGTAAGGATCCATTTGTATCCCATACTTGAGACTAGATTAATCATTCCTATGAAATCCAAACCCCACTGTGCAAAAGGTTCATCTACCACTATGGGGCTCAGAGGCAAAGCTGCATTTCTTCTCTTCCCGACATAGAATTGGCAAGCTTGACACTCCTTAACCATTTGATGACAATCTGCAAATAATGTAGGCCAATAGTACCCATCCTGTGTTATCTTGATGGAAGTAGTTTTTTGTTGAAAAGTGTCCTCCTGAGGCTCCGTGATGTAATTCATGTAGTATCTTTTGAGCTTCATCCTTTTCAACATACCTTAGTAAGATTCCGTCAAAATTTATTTTAAAAAGAATGTGATCAATCAAGATAAAACTAACCCCTTGTTGCCTATAATATCTTCTTTTATCAAGGGAGAGCATACCAGAGAAAATACTAGTTCTCACGAATTGTATCTTGTCATTAACCCAAGAGTTTTGATCAGGCTCTTATAGCCTTAATACAGTTTCATCTTTTGTCCCTTTCAATATCGGCGCCTTTGTCTTGGACAATATATTGGCAAAGTCCTCTTCCTCTGACCAATTTGGTAGGCCTCACTTCTACATCATACTCAAAAATCTCAGTTATCCAATTAGATTTTTTCTCTGTAATCTCACCTTCCATAATGTACTCTCTAACACTTGAATGAGCTACTAATACCAAGATTTTATTCCTTGTTACCAGGTGTCTGAATTTTTTTAGTCCTTTAACTATTGCATAAGCTTGCTTCTCAACAAAATTGTACCTCGATTTGTACTTCCTTAATGTCCTGGAGAAGAATGCAATTGGATGTTCTCCCTCTTCTTTGCCATCTTTTTGAGTTAGAACAGTTGCAATGTTGTACTCACCTCCATACATGTACATTATGAAGTATTTGCTAAAATCTGGATTCTGCAGTACTGGGGTAGTGGAGATGGCCTTCTTAATTTCTTCAAAAGCCTACCTTCACTCAACTATCCATTTAAAAGTTAAGTTTTTCTTCAACATCAGAGTAATAGGGCTGATTAACCTTGTAAAATCAGATATGAATCTGCTGACAAAATTGATCTTTCCCAGAAAAGATTGTACTACCTTTTTGTTGACAGGTAAGGATAAGTCCATTATAGCCTTGACTCTCTCTGGGTCAATAGAAATTCCATCCTTTGAAACAATATGTCCTAGAAGTTTCCCTTGAGGTACACTGAAAATTCATTTTTTAGGATTTAAAAAAATCCCACCCTTGACACCTCTAAAAGATAGCTTCTAAATGCTCAAAGTGATCTTTGGCATTTTTTGAAAATACAGTGAGATCATCTTAAATAAATTAGAATGGTCTTATTTATGAGCACCTCAAACGCTATATCCATAGCACGCTGAAAAGTGGCACCAGCATTTGAGAGACCAAAGGGCATCTTTGCGTATGCAAAAGTTCCTCATTTGGTGGTGAATGTTGTCTTGTGTTGGTCTTCATCTACCAGCCATATTTGATTGTATCCAAAAAAACCATCAAGTAGAGAAAATCTTTCTGAGCCAGCTACTGTCTGTAAGATCTGCTCCATGGATGGCAGGGGGTAATGATCCTTTAATCAAGCTTTGTTTAGGTCTCTGAAGTCTACACAGTGTCTAATGTCTCCATTTTTCTTTCTCACTGGCACTAGATTAGACACCCAGGTTGAATGCTTGATTGGGAAAATAATCTTAGATTCAAGAAGCTTTTGAAACTCATCCACCATTAAAGGTTCAATTCTAGGATTCACTGGTCTTTATTTCTGGCGAACAGGCTTTGATCCTTCAGCAAGCTCTATAGTATGTTGGATAATGTCTCTATTGTAACTGTAGAGATCATCATAGGTCCATGCAATCACCCTATCATACTTGTTACATAAGGAAATTAACTTGTCCTTTTCCTCCCCAGTGGTGGCATTGTCTACTTTCAACTTCCTTCCCTTGCTGACCTCAATTTCAGAATAATCTTCTTTGCTTGCCATGAACTTTCTCTTGTCTAGGCATGCATCATCAAGGTCGAATAGGTTTTCTAGAGTTATCAACCCTCTTGGAAGCTTATTGGACTTTAACTGGATGATCTGATCACCATATGCTTCCTCAATCTTAGGCTACAACTAGTCAACAAATTCTCCAGACTACTGTAAAAACAAAAGGACCTGGAGGTTGCTGTTGAAGACTTGCCAGTTTTGAACATTGTCAAGGATTGTTGGTCTGATAATAACCTTTATTGCCTCATTATTGATAAGCAGATCACTCGCTGGGTCAAACTAAGAGCCAATTTGTACCATCCTATCTGCTTTAGTATTCTGAGCTCTAGGTATAACCTCTATATTGAAAGCATCAAAGCCATCAATTAGGTCCCAAATCCTGTGGCGATATGATCTCATTCTCACATATTTGCCACAACTTTCTCTCTAATCTATTTTACAACTAGCTCTGAATCACCTTTGACTCTTAGATTCTTTATTCCTTTCTTTTTACCTAAAATCAGACCATGTACCAGAGATTCATATTCAACATCATTATTTGTACAAGCAAACTAGAAGCGTATGGCTCTGAGGATTTTTCCTCCCTTTGCGGAGGTAAGACAGATACCTGCTCCTACACCATTCTTACTCCTGGCTCCATCAAAGTTTAAAGTCTAGATTTTAGAGTCTTCATCAAAATCTTTCTTCTCAGCTATCTCTTGACCCATTATTTTGGTTATCTCTTGATCCTCCTCAAAGATTACATAAGTTCTTAAGATAGTAGCGTCATAGTTTCCATAGGGATCACTCTGCATCATAGACATCAGCTGATTGTTCTCCTCTTCATTTTGATCATGTTCAGTCCATTCCCCTATATCTTCAATAAAAGCTCTATCCTCCCTATTCATCATAGCATGGGATGTTTCAAATTTTGGTGTTGGTCCCTCAGTGATATGTTCATTAGATAGGGGCTCAGATAACACCTTCATCTTTGTTCCATACTTAGTTCTTAAGATCAAGTGTGACCAATCTAGTGACATATACCCTCCTATTTTAGCAGTAAAATCTCTAGATAGACATAATCCAAAGACAAGAGGAATGTCAATGATTACTACATCTTGCAAGACAGTTATATTTGGACAAGTATACAGCTGCAATGGGAGTTGCTTGATGATTCCTATGGTTTAGACAGAATTCCCATCTAATTGTATAACTCCTTTAGCTAGTGGTTTGTATTCTATTTTTAAGGCATCTGCTACTTGTTTAGGCATGACTGTAGTACTAGCACCTGAGTCTATCATGGAATTATGTAATAGTTTCTTTCCCACTATTAGGGTCAAATAAAGGGGTTTGGGTTAGACTTACTTGCTTCTTCTTTGGTGTTTAACAGAGTGATCATCCCCTGAGGTGGAGCATCTTTGTTTTGAGCTTTTCCTTTGTCTGTTCCTCCTTCTCTTGTGTTAATAGCTCTAGGATTTGTCTAGGACTACAAGGCTTCTTGCAATAGTGACTCCTACTCATGGATAGCCAGCATATCCCATAATGACACATTTGTAGGGGTTTTCTTTAACTACTCTACCACATTTATAGGCCCCAATGTTTGTGCCTTAGGATAGAAGGGATATCTTGCCCTTTCCACCATCAGGTTTGAGATTCCTTGATTCTAAGCTGCCATGGATACTTCTTGTCTTGAAGTGGGAGTATATTGAGCTTGGAATGGAGGACCTCTGGCCACCTCATTGGGGTTAGCTTTAGGTGGTTCAACCATTTTCCTCTTTGACCTAGTGAAGTAATCAGATTGTACCAGGGGCTTCTTGGAGGTGGATGCTTCATTAATAAGCATTGAATCTTCTTCTTCAATCCATGAAAATAGGGCATGCTCTGGGGTAATTTCTCCTTCTTGCTCTATTGACATTCCTTGCATTTGGGCCACCATCACTGCATTCTGAATGCCAGGTAACTGATATGGAAAAGATTTAGAAGACAAAGCAGTTTGACCCTCCATTCTCCTTTGCTCTACTACCTTCTGTTGTAAGTTGCCTCTAGGGAAATCTCTAGGCATATGTGCATTGTTGCAAGGAAAACACCAATCATTTGACTCTTCTACCATATTATTTTGCCCAGGGACCATTTCTCTACTTGGGTTAGCTGGGATAGCTTGTAATGGTGTAGGTACTAGAACTAGCTGGTTTGATCGCTGGGGATAATTTGGTCTTTGTGACCCATGGTATTGGTTTAGCTAATATGAGGGCATATTCCCTTGGAATCTCTAGTAAGGAGGCTTTGGATAAGTAGTCTATTGTCTCTTGAGGTTAATAATCTCATTTGAAAAGGTTCTGAGAATATTCTTGACATCATCCATTTCCGATGGAGGAGCAGAGGGTATTGATGTAGCAGGTTATTGAGGCACTGGAAAAGTGTACATAGACACAGGGACTAATGGAGTATTAGGGACTTCTTGTGGCGGAGGGATAGAAATCTCTAGAAACATAGGCATGGAAGGCCTTGGAGGCAATTTCCCAGCATCTATCAGGCTATTCTCATCTCTTACAGCCAATTCATATGCTTCAGGTAGGGTTTGTCCTCCTAAGGACTGAATCATGAGAGATATCAGAATTAAAAGCCTTAAGATAAAATACAATTACCACACCTCCTGATGGCCTAGTTGCTGCAGGGATTCTATCCCAAGTTTTCTGAAACATAGTGTTGAAATCTATTATGGCTTCTTGGGGCACTCTCTTTATGGTGATCAGCTACTGTAGCAGGGATGATCTGTCACCCTTTTCACTAAATCTTGCAAAGAAAGCATCTCCCAACTGATCCCAAGTCGAGATGGAATTTGAGACCAGGGACCTGTACCAATCTAGATCTTTCCCCTTGAAAGAAGTTGCCAATAACCTAATAGCAACATTTTTTTTCTGTGATGAAATGCACAGCACAAACATTTGCCACATCTTGGAGATGCTCCCCTGGAGTCTTGGACTCTTCTCCTGTAAACTTGGGTAATGCTTTCAAAGCATTAGCAGGGATTGGATCCTAGGTATCTAGTGGCATTGGGAGAACAAGGGGGCTGCTATTATTCCAATTTGCAAAGTTCTATGGTGGAATAGGAGGAACAGTAGTTGCCATGGCTATTCCTGGTACTCTGGTTGATTGATTTATCCTTCTTCTTGGAGTGGCTGCTAAAGGTGGAAACAAGACTCCTGGATTAGCAGTTGACTGGGCTCTAGTGGTTGGTCCACAACTCTGACTCCTTCCTAACCTCTAGCTCATACAATTCTAATCAAGAAACTAGAAAAGGTCCCACCGGGTGTGCCAAAAACTATTGATGTATAAATTTTCAGGCTTAATCCATCACCAACATGGGAAACTTCAAGGATGTGGGATTGATTCTTGAAGTAACCTCTAGATTTTACAGAAGCTGGCTCTTCCTTTTAAATGGGTTTTTAGAAAGGGAAGAAAAAAATAAGATTATAGATACAATGTAAATAACTCCTAAGGCGATGCGCTAGATTTATATTTTGATTCTACAATAAGCACAGTGATTAAATCTTTATGATTTCTACTATGTTAAAGAGTTGTATGCATGATTAACATAAATAGATTATAAAATAGATTTATATTCATAGGCTAAACTCATAGAAATTTGCAAGAAAGACCCAGAATACATCACAAATGGCACAGAACATAAGCTTCTTTCATTAATAGATTCAACAGAGTACATAAGGCACAAAACATGCAAAGATCCACAATGCTTTTCTTTCTGAAAAATGACTGCAAAGGCAAATGACACAATTCTAGTCTCACAACAAAACTCTTAGCATATATTACTTTTCTATCTACATATATGATCCTCCTAAAGGATTACAAAAACCACTATTTGTAGCATGAAAACTAGGGCCGCTCGGGACATTGGCAGCTGTTGAGATTCTCTAACTGCCTACGTAACTGAACTGGAGTCATTTTGTTGGTGGCCCATGTGCAGGAGATCTTTCTGGATGCTAAACTCTGCTTTGACCTTGTTTTTTGCAACAGTCACTGTAAGTCTCTAATACTCTAAATTCTCCCACCCATTTCTTGCGTTCCTATTGGTCAGCAGGTATAGCAAATCTAGCTCAATAACTACCAGTGATGTTGGGATAGGTGGCATCCTCTGGGGGCTTCTAAAAGGATTAAAACTTTATACGTGGGGCCTTAGCACTCCTTGGGCTTGGTCTCTTCTAACACCTTCTCCAAATGCGCATCATCGTGACACATGGCAACGTCTGCTTCTTTTTAGAAATAGCCTTTAATACCTTGGGTCCCAGCAAGGACTACTTTGACACTTATAATAAAACACATAGAAGATGTGACACGTGACAAGCTCCGCCTTCTCTGTAAAAGGGACATGCATAGCACAGGTGCTCATTCTTAAAGATTTTGCCAAAATTTTCCTTTGAATCCCCGCCATCATGAAACATGGCACATTCTGCAATGACTTTATAAAAAAGAAAAGAGAAGATACGTGAGCACAGGCACGTGGCTGCCTCCGGAACTCATGAGCACTGCAGATTCAAATAAAGACACTTGGCACCCCCCGCCATCACGAAACTTTATGCTTGTTCCTTTTATTATCTCTCCACAATTCCGCCACGTGGTACCTCTTCACAGCATATAAGTTTCTTTCATTCTCTTGCCTCCTCAAAACCCCATCGTGCTGACATTTGGCAAAATCCGCACGGGTTATACTTGCAACATAAAATATATGAACATGCCGATAGTATTCCGATACTTTGCCACAGAAAATTGACACAAAAAAATGTAGAGTTTTATCTCTACAGGACGTAATAAATAGAGAGCTAGAAGGATAGTTGCCATGAATAGGAAAGATTGGGCCAGCAAGTTACACGAAGTGGTTTGGGCTTACAACACCACATGGAAGTCAACAACCAAGTTCTCACCTTATGAACTTGTCTATGGGAAGAAACCAATATTGTCAATAGAGTTTAAATTACAAACACTTGGGACATCACTGGATATTGGACTGTCATTATCTATAGCACATCAAGGTAGGATTCTTCAACTCAATGAGTTGGATGAAAGAAGGATGGAGGCCATATAGTAGACAGAACTCATTCAACATCAAAGAAAGTAGCGGCATGACTAGCACATCAAGAAGAGGACATTTTAACCAGGAGACTGGGTTCTCTTATATGATTCTAAGTTCAAGGGAAAATTACAAACTCATTGGATGGGACCTTACCAAATCAGGGAAGTTATGAAAATGGGACAGTCCAGCTGGTACCCATTGATGGACAAGAAACACATTCTTTGTGAATGGTCATAGAATTTGCCTCTACCAGTGACCAGCTACAAAAGAGGAGTTTACCAAGGACTTATGCTTCGTGAAAAAGGTCACATCCTCTACTACAAATTGAAAAGATTTAATGGACAATAAAAAGGTAAAAAATAAAAAATAAAAGAGGGGTTGAAAACCAATAAATGGTGGCCCTTTTCAGAAAATACAAAATAAAAAAATAAGTAGAAAGATTGAAAACCAGTCAAATGGTGATCTTTTTCCCCTAGGGAACTGAAAACCAGCAAATTGTGGTTCTTTTTTTCATGCAGGAATCCATCAGGAGTATTGTTGAACACAATGAGGTGCTGAGAGGGGGGTCAATCAACATACACTAAAATTTAACTAGTTGTTTACCCATAAAACTGAATAACATAGAGAACAGAAAGGAAATCATGCAACACACATAACACCAATATTTTTACATGAAAAACCCTAAAACAGGGAAAAACCACTGTGAGGATTAGCTCACAATATATTATGCTTACTGCAAAAGTATTGCAACTTTGTTTTAGGGCTACAACCCAAGGAAGCTACAACTCCCTGTATTTGTGCTTACAACAATTACATCTTTGATTTAGGGCTATAGCCCAAGGAATCTACTACTCCCTAAGTATTCTGCTCACAGCAATAGGATTTACAAAGATAGTAACCATCTGGACTGTTGTCAAGACAACATCTAATTTATGTTGGTAATGTCGTCATCTATTTCCACTCAACACATGCCTTCAAACTGATTCTACACACTTTGTATCTTGTATTCTTCTCTGTATATCTTCACACTTTCATCTCCATTTCACAAATGAACTTGATCTTCTATAAATATCATCTGCAACACTTCAAAACATTGATTAGGTCGTCATCATAATCAACATTGGATGAAACGTGTAACTCTTCACAAGTCGGCATCAATACATACAATATGATAAGAAAAACTTGTTACGGACCTCAAAACTTCATGAAGGGGATCAGAACACATCTTTCCATACCTTCCATAGTTAAGGAAACTAATTTGGATCCTCTACATATATCAGGTACTTAACAAGTCGGCTCAGACTACTCAGGACTGTTAATTGTCTATCTTCATACTATCGGGGAGAAGCAAAAAATTCTATGCGGACCAATAATTCAATCATATATGATCTCAACATCATTCATACACCTTATAGAAGAAGTATCATCTTACTCTACACATCCGCAAAACATGAAACTTGTCTAACTATAGGAAATAGAGCATTCCAGACCATGTGTAATAATTCATAACTCAAAATATGGCATTGTGGTACAGTACAAGTCCTAAAACCTTTTAAGAATTATCTTAAACATCATTATATGTTCCTTATTAGATCCGCACATCTTTATCTAATGGTTCTGGAGGAATACAAAGGTTTGACAAAGGTAACTAGAAGTTTAGAGAACAATTATACTCAAATCTTCACTTCCAGACTTAACTACTTGATGTGGTACTAGAAAAAGTAATTTATCTGCATGTGGATCAACCTTGAGATACTTTGAACCATGCAAGACCTCTACACAAGCTTGTATGATTGAGCTGTAAATATGTCATCCTCTACAAAACTCAAACTTATGTATTCAGGCTCCAAAATAGACTATATTGCCTCTATCACTTGAGTGTTGTCTTTGTGGACCACCAAACCACTTAATACTTCTGTTGGTGCCTGAATTCACTATCAGTTAATTTAGCAATTTTCATGTAGGCACCATCCCGAAATATCCAAAAGGTTCTAAGTTTTGGCACCCCTTTAGTGTTTTTCAGCATCTGCATCTCATTTCTTGAGGAGGGATCTTCGTCTTTTCTCCATCGACATGCGTTTGTTTTTGTGTCTTTGACATTTTGGTTTGAACTTGAACCCTTTTTCTCTAAGTTCAATGGTTCAGCGGTTTGAGGTTCATTTTTCTTCTAACGGGTCGCATTATGCATTTGCCTTGCGCAAATATTGCATCGTCGAACCTCCCGCTTGAACCTTTTTGTTTTGGTTCAAGGTTCAATGGTTCGAAGCTTTGTTGCCTATGGAGTATTATTTTTGATGTTTGAACCATCGCATTGAACCCTCATGTTGAACCCTTTTGGTTCGAGGTTCAACGGTTCAAGGCTTTATGTTTTTGGTCTTATCGAAGTGATTGGCTTCATCGGCGAAAGATTTCTTGAGTGCTCCGATTGTTTTGGTCTGGTCGATGGATGTCCATCGGCGTGTGTTTGGCTATCGGCGAAGCAAATTTTTGGGCCGCCGATGTAAGGAGTTTGCCCGATGGGGAATGCCATCGGAGTAAGATTGCATATCGGGCTAGCAGTTGGAGGGTCCGCCGATGGGGTAGTGTCAAGCCGATGAGTATAATTCGTTGGTGCATCGGTGAGAGTGTGGTCTATTGGCAGAGGGATCTTTTGCTTAGCTGACGGTATTGGTCTGGCCGACAGGAGATTGCGGTGGCTTCATCGGTGTAACTGATGAGATCGGCGAAGGTTTGGATGGTTGGCCCGATGATGTATCTCTGGCTGATGGGGAAGCGAAGGTAGTGGTCAGCGAGACCGTTGAGATCGGAAGGAGAATTCTGGGGTGTGCCGATGGCTTGGGTGCCGATGGCTTGGGTTTTGGCGATGGGCTTTTGGAGAAGGCTTATGCGTCAAGCGCGGCAAAAGGCGCTCGACACTTGGTATGTATGCGGCCCCATTTTTAAACTAATGAAGTGGTCTCAGCAGCATGCATGTGGGACTATTCTTCCTACATTTATTTGAAACTTCAGTAAAGTGCATTTTGGCGGGAACTTCTGTTTGAATGCAGCGATGGTTTCCAAGTAGGCCGCGGGTTGTTCGGCCATCAATGGCGACTGTAGTAGGAGTATGGGTGATGGTACAAGCGATTAAACTACCCGATTGTGAATGAAGACTCCCAAATGGTGGCGCAAGGCTCGAGGCCTCCCTTGTCTGCTGCATTGATGGCTTCTGAGCACCATTCCCTCTGATGGATGTATCTGGCAGATTTTTGATTTTTGACCATGTAATTAATTGCTGCGGGTACACTTTCTGGCCAATATAGGCAGACTGTGTTACCATTTTTTATGTTGTTGAAAACTGGACATTTTGGCTCTGTAATAAGATACAACTAGTTTTGGTTGCTCTGTGCAGCAAAACTTGCGAGTTTATGTATCTCCTGTTGTACGTTTGTGCATGAATCCACTGATTTCATGGTCAATTTTATATGAATAATGCTATGTTTGCATGTGTTATGCTGATTTTGTCTCCAGTTTTGCATGTATCTTTCTTCTGAGTCCAGGCATTCAAGGAATGTCTGAGATTCTAGAACATAGAATTCCTGTGTTGAATGTTTAATCTTTTAACTTCTGCTCAAGGGGTAGATTAAACTGTTTTCAGATTGAATATTGGGAAGGGTATACTACAATAGGGATGCCATAAGTATAGACAGCTTAACACTCTGTATTGGGAGATATCTGTAATGCAGATATCATGTATATCCCCCTGAAATCCAGTTTTAGTTGTTCATACTGATCATTCACAGGTGTATGTCTACCGACTCCAAGCCCTGGATAGGCACCAATCTAGCTCTGTGTTGAGGTTATATAACATGTCCAGCTTTGCATCCAAAAATCAAATCAAACCATTTCATCCTTCCACCTGTTAGTTGTAGGAGTAGGATTAGGATCCCTGCATGCTCTCATACCCAACCAGACATCATGTCCAAGAATGTTGCCAACCTTGTGATTTGTTACACAAATCTTGGTCCATACATGAGAGTATTCTACCTATTGCTGTCAAGTTAAATCCTTCTGTCATTGAGCTAGTCAAGGTTATACTTTTATCAAATTGGGACACCCCCCTTGGTGCGGCAGAACCAGAAGTGAAGGGGAGGAGCTCACGCAACCTCCTGTATTCAGTTGGCTGAATTTGCCTGTGCATTAGAAGTGGCAAACCCTAATGCTGATTCAGAAGAAAAACCAACAACTTCATCATAGCATGCCTTATGCATTTATTAGCCTTTCCTCATAACCGTATGATCATATCTTTCTCTACAGAGAAATGAGGACCAAAACAAGGTGACCCTGCCTTAGGATATACACTGTGAATGCCTTAGTCAAATCTCTACTTCTTATCATTAAGTGTTGTACTTCCAACTGATAAGATATGAATGTGTGGATACAAAAAGCATGCCATGACATGAGTATCTACTTTCACATTATGCTCAAACACCAAATTGATCACCTTACCATACTTATACTATTTTCTCTTCTCCCTGACTGGTTTGCCTTGACCATACTAACTCTTCCTCTGTACAAGTTTATCTATACATTTCCATATACTATGTTGACATCAATGACAAAAAAAATTGCCAACAAGTATCTCTGGAGCCAACCAGGCACATCTTTGAAGCCAACCAGGTGCATCTCCAAATCCATCTAGGAGCAGCTCCGACGCTTCATCAAACAGAGAAGAATTCTAAGCTCTGGGGCCTATCTTTCCAAACATTAAAGAGGGGGCATCAAAAAGGTGATGAGGTCATCATGACTTCACACACCCCACTTTCAAAAAGGAAGCCATGTTGAACACTCATTGCACCTAACCGTTGACTGAGCCTTATCTTCGCATTTATTGATGATGCCATCTGCTGACGCAAAGCTGTCACATCCATCATCAAAAGGACCTGACATTCCACGCTCTATAGACATCATGACAAGTGACTAAGAAATCTACACACAGAAGTAGGATCACATCATATTTGATGGAGGCAGCAGCACAAAAACCCAAGCATATCATTTAATTATTACAAATGGTAATCTAGGTATTTAGCTTAAATTAGTTAATTATGACAGATCTTTTCATTTTCTATTTTTGCAACTTACCTAGATGCTCGTATGCTATCATTATTCCCAAGTTCCATCCAATACATGTCACCTTAACTAACCCTCATTTCCAAAATTGCAAGCAATAACTTCCTCCTGTGCAGTGCAGTAGCAATTAGCCACAACCAAATGAAAGAAGTTTTCCAACTCCAGAGTTTAGAAAACAAACAGAGCCCTGGAGGTAAATTCATTCTACAAAAATAGGGGAGCTCCAAAGATAGGGTTATTATGTGACAACACAATGAGATCTTCGGAGAGAAGATCATTCTGGTGAAAACTACTCAGAGGAAGGTAGTTAAAAGTAAGGGTTTGCAAACAAAGGAACAAAAGAAAAGGAGAGTAAATCATCTTCAAAGTGCAGATGGGGATTAAAAAGAAGTCAAAGTTGGAGACATCAGAAGGGTTACTTCAAGACCAGGCATCAGTTGATGCCTTGAGAGATGCGGGATGGTTAGAGTTCTTAGAGAAATTTGAGGATTATCAAGAGGACATCATCGAGGAATTCTCTCCAATCTGAACAATAACCAGACACAGGTGCGAGGGGTGACTATCTCTGTCTCAGCCACCATCATCAGTAGGATATCTAGCCTCCCAGAAGAAGGTGAGAGGTTCTACCATCTAAAAATCTTGTACTCTAAATTGATAAAAAATTTCTCAGTAGATAATGATCCTAAAATTCAGACACATAAATATTGGAGAAGTCAAGGAGATAGTTAGGACCACCCTTCCTCAGCCATGGAAATCCTTGGTCATGTGGTTGATGAAGTACTTCACCTGTGATAGGCAATTTTCACTAGTATTAGGGCCCATCATGAAAATGTTGATCTTCCTGAGACATGAACATACACATCCTGAGTACAATATAAACTTGCCAAACTTCCTATATTCTACAATCATAGCATCAACAGACAAATACCAGTAGGGAAAGGGTCCCATGAAGCATCATGATCTCATACAATTAATTGTAAAACACCACTTTATCTCCAAGAGAGGAGGGGAGGCCTTATGGTAGGCATTTCTTGATGATACCCATAGGCCTAATAAAAAGGGAAAGAAAACAACAAAAGAGTCACCTCCCACTACTCAAGAGATAGAAGAAGAGAAACCAGCTCCGTCTACCTCTTCCCCAGCTACTGAGAAAAGGAAAAAGGGGAAGGAGATTTTGGGGGAATCATCTACTGCACCTGAGCATGCAAAAGCCACAACTGGGGAACAACCTCACAAAACACCTCACACAGTAAAAAGAAAGTTAACCTTGCATGAGGAATCCACCCCAGCAAGAAAAATGAGAGGTGTTGTAACTAAACAGGAAATAGCAACAAAGGATCTTGTAAAGACTCCCAAACCTCAGAAACACAAGAAGAAGGTGAGTGATAAAGAAGCAATAGAGGAGTCTCCAGAAACTCCTAAGTCACACAAACTCAAAAAGAATAAGGAAGACTCTGCTACTACTGACACTCCTCCCTTTTTGAGAAGAAGTAAAAGGGGGAAGGTAATTGAGGAGAGCACTCTAGAGCACCCTTTTCCTCAAACTACCCCAGCTTTGGAGGTGACACACAGTGAACCCCAAACGATCTCTTTAGATTTAGAAGAAACTACACCAGTGCTGGAGTCACAAAGGAAATCAGTGCTCTAGAGAAGCAAGAGGAAGAGACAACCAACTCAGGAAAAAAGGGACACTACACTCCTGGCTGAGGTTCTTGTTGGTTTTAGAACCACCATGACCCCTCCTTAGGAGTAGGTTGGGCCATCACATGCTCTAGAGTCTGTAGCACACAAAGAAACAGAAGAAAAAGAGGAGGCACAAATGGAGGGGGCAGAAGAACAAGAAGGGTGGGATAATGTTGGAGGACAAGAGGATATTAGAGTACCAGATGTAGACATGGCAGAGGGGTTAAAGACAGGTAGCTACTCCCTTCCCTTTGACCAGGAAGACATTGAAATGGCAAGAGAACATCAATTGATGGAAGAAATTGAAATCTAAAAAGATTTCTATGGGGTAAGAAGCTGGTCATCTAAGACCTTAAAAAGGTCATGCATGAGAAGGAATCAATTAAAGACTAGCAAATCAGTGACCTGAAGAAGTAAGTGGAGGAAAAAGAAAAGGCCATTGTGGCAAAGGAGGTTGAGGTCAAAAGGAAAGATGCAAAGATAACATAGAAGGATATCCACACTTTTGATGTTATCAAGGCCAGAGATAACAGCATCATTTTGATCTCATCCCTGGTTGAAAAATTGTACAGTCAGGCCTTGGAATTGACGAAGGCCAACAATAAAATTGATGATAAGGTAGAGTTGATTCAGGAATTGGTTGTTCCAATTTCTACCAATGAACAGAGCACACAAACAGATGCCTCTTTGGGGAAATTCTGATTGGATATCCCAAGGGCCTTATTCAATTGGGAAAGAAGGTGCAGAGAGTTGGCAGGTTCAACTGTCATGTTGCAGTTACAAAGGGAAGTCACTGTCATGACTGAAAAAGTTAAGAATCTAGAAGAAAAAGTCATGACAATGGCCACCCTCTTGAAGAAATCCTTGCCTGTAGACCCCCCAGTGGTAACTATGCAATGTTCCTATAAGAATAGGTTCTCCAAAGGAAACTTTCAATGGTTCTCTCTAACTTGATTGAAAATATATAGGATGGGAATGACTTCCTCAAGATATATATGCAAAGTGCATATGAAGAAAAGAATTTCCTGTGTGAACTATATTTGCATAACTTCTTTATTGAAGACCGCACATTCTTCATCAACCTTTTTGTAGGAGAATTCCATCTGAGGGCATTTGTGTCATTGATGAGGAACCATCAGATATGGAATGAGAGAATGGAGGCCCACACAGAGAAGGTAGCAGGCGCAAGCCTATTCCTTAGAAGAGACTGCCCAAACCCAATGGCCTTTGAAATCCATTTCAGGGTAGCAGTCTATTCCCCAAAAGGATAAACAAAACTTCTACCCCTATACCAGCAGCATCTATAGGAGTGTGCCATTGAATTTGAGTTGTTCATGCATGCTTCATCTAATCAAATTATGGCAATTTGTAAGAAGAGGTGGAATACCCTCACCCAAGATCAGAAAATGAGAGATATAATAGCCCCAGCCAACCTTAAGTGGTTTATGATTAAGGCAAGGGCTATATCCAAATTGATGGACAAATATAAGAAAGAGTGGATAGGGGGACACTTCAGGCCACCCCTAATCATTCAGCCCTTGCCCATGTAGGATGAACAAATGGAAGATACTAGATTTCAAGAATGGGTGAAGCAGGTTGATCTATTCAGAGGAAATGGAAACACAAACACCACAACTTGGTCAATCTATGAAAAGGATTACAACCTCAAATATAGGTTGTACAAGCTCAACAAATCTAGGTTGTGAGCAGTGCGAGAGGACCTACAAAACCCTCAAGCTCGAGAGGAATGATGAGTGTCAGGTAGCACTCATCTAAACATGCATTTTTACTCATTTTTTCTCATCTTTATACACTACATGTCTTGCTAATTGCACTATAGGAACTCTGAAGTCTTGTTTTAATTATGATAATAAGAGATGAAATGTTGAAGTTACTGTTATGATGAGAAGACCTATGTTTGTGGTGAAACTGATAAAATTATGCAGAATTATCTCTTTTTGGTTTCACAGATATTCATCGCTTAGGCAGAAGATAGTTTTGGGAACTCCAAAGATGATCATAATTATCTCCAGAGCTGAGCAAGAAGGACACTACACATCGCCCCAATATTTTCTAGCTTTGTTGGAGAAACTCCAGAGTTGATGCCGTAGTACAGAGAAGATTGATGATTATGAAGACCTCTGGAGCTGTGTCCTAATAGGCCTTGAAAGCGTCTCTAGAGTTGTTGGCAACTGTACAGAGTCTCCGTAGCTACATAGGATCTCCATAGCTGAACAGAGTCTCCATTTCCGCTAATTACCAGAATCTCTAGAGCTTCTAAGGAGCTATGGAGTTTCGCATATCTAGGCCTAGGTGTCCACGAAGATAACTCCATTGGTCCAAGGGGACACAACACACTTATTTTCTTTTGCATGAGATTAGAGGATTTCTCATAGTTCATTGTTTTAGAAAGTTAAGTTCCTTTTTATCAAGGCCTCCACGGCCTGTTCTTGTTAAAAGTCAAACTCTGTATTTAGTGACACCTTCAGTGTCACTTAAGTCCTTTTTAAGATTTGAATGATTATACTTTTGATAGATAGTTGCATGTTTTAGTTCTAAGAATAAGAGGCCTTTTATATCTCAAGTTAAACTGATAGGATAGATAGTTAACTCAAGAAATATGATGTCACCTACATTGATTTATGGACGGAGATAACATAATAAATAATAGATTTTTAGTAGATTTTTATGTAATTTCATTCTTTAGCAAAAACATGTATTTTTCAATACAATATATTTCGGATAGACTGGATTAAGGAAAGCAGTATTGTTCTACTTTTGCTCTGAGATATTTGTTTAGCCTTCAGTTCTGAAGTTGTGGAGCAAGGGCCCACTCCTGCCAATAGATAGGAGGCTAGTATCTTTGCTTTGTTATGTTATTATAGCTTTCTTAAATATAGTTTTCTTATTTTAATAGAATAGATTAATTTATGTTAATGCAATCTTGTTTCTATTTAATGAATGTTCAGCTTTCTGCAAATCAGATAGATCATTTCAACAAATTATTTTTTCAGTTCTTAGATCAATTTTTCTTTTAAGCAAAGTAATTAGGAGAATGAGTTGATTAGTTGGGAAAGTTCAATTCAGTAGATTAGTTAAGGATTGTTGATTATCAAGTTTCTATTGTAGACAGACATGGACACAGCCCTAGATTTGACACATAAAACATGATTAAATGCCAAGGTACAATGACCCTTGTCACCTCTTGCAACTCATAGTGACCTTCTGAACCTAAAGTACATCAATAGAGGACACACTAGAGAACATCAATAGAACTAAAATTAGAAGACATCAATAGAACTGAAATTAGAGACATGATCATACACATATACAAATATAAATCAACTATGCATATAAACAACATGAGAAAGTTAGTGTACATAATCATAAACATAAACAACAGTGTTGTACATAATAATACACATAAACAAGAGTATTGCACATAAGTATCTCATAAGAGACATGATTGTATGAGAAGGAACAAAATTTTACTTATACAAATATACAAATCAGATGTATGTATTTACAAATGAGCATGAAATTATAAAGTTTTTTCATTTACAACCAATCCAATGAACCATCTGGGTCTTCTCGACTCTTTATTGTGTTGAGTATTACCTCATGGTTGGACTTGAAAGGAAGCAAGGTACACGAAACACACTTCCTACATCAACCTAATGAAGGGAATAGTATGCAAATTCTTTTTAATCCTTACAATTGCAGCAATGTTAAACACATAACATAAAGATTACAATAGCAACACAACACATAAAGAAAGTGACAAAAGATATATCATGGGGAAAACCTTTTCAGGTAAAAAAACCCACACTCCAAAACCTGCACAATGTAGTATCAAATCTGTGAAAGGATTACAATACACTTGCAATGCAAGTTCTTCTAGGATTCTGCAAATGTCATTTCTAGAGTAATTCTGGTAGCATAACAGTACATGTACAAAAACTATATGTCTACTACTCCAAAACAATGCATTATTAAGAGTTACAAGGCATAAACAGGAAGCTTCTAGAGATGGGTGTCCATCTTGGCCACATGGCCATTTTCCTGCATCAAAGGACACTTGTCCAAGCTGTAAATACATCTCTTACATCTGTCATACATGGCAAATTTGACTTCCCAAGAATGGAGCGCTCCATGCTAAAAATAGCTATGACAGATGCTCTCATGCATCTTACAACTGTCATAAAATTTGCCCAACATAACAACCTTAAATGTTGTAAGAGAATCTGTCATACAAGACTAACTATAGCATATTCCTCTTACAACATGTCGTAGCCCAACTTGGGCACCCAAAGATGCCTTCTCCACATGCAAAGATACTTTACGACACTTGTCTTCACTTGTCCCGAGAATCCCTATACTTGGCTCTTACGTGTCATAGATTCTGTCATACATAATAACACTTCTATCATACCACAAGATGCCGACACAT
This sequence comes from Cunninghamia lanceolata, assembly GCA_027924645.1. NCBI lineage: Eukaryota > Viridiplantae > Streptophyta > Pinopsida > Cupressales > Cupressaceae > Cunninghamia > Cunninghamia lanceolata. The sequence goes on along the minus strand of BSBN01000635.1, from coordinate 5,465,031 downwards.
GGCATATTAGTGCCACCTCAAATGGGACGCCTATATCCACATGGAATGAGTTGACCATCCTAGTCACCTTCCAAGTTAAGTGACAACTCACCATGCCACTACACACTAAATGACAAAACAGGATGTGCAACATAAATTACATCATAGGCAAATAAATAAATAAATAAATAATAATCAATGCTAGGAATTGCAAGGTTCAGACACCTTAATTCTCAACATTCTCCCACTTGTCGAACACCTTGCAAGAGCCAATAGAAAAACAAGATTTAACTGCTAGGGGCCAAAAGGCCCATAGACTTTGAACACCATCTGAACTTATATGTGGCCACAGGTTTAGTCAATGCATCTACAACATTCTTCAAAGTGTCAACCTTTTCCAACATCACCTTCCCATCTTCTACCATATCTCGAACAAAATGAAACTGAACATCAATGTGCTTTGTTCTAGCATGGAAAGTAGGATTCTTTGCTAAGCAAATCGTACTCTGACTGTCACAATGGATAGTAATCTGTCATGCATCAAAACCAACATCTGAACACAACCTCTTAAGCCAAATGGATTCCTTACAAGCATGAGTTACTACCATGTACTATTCTTCTGTCATGGACAAAGAAACCATAAGTTGTCACTTACTCATCCAACTAATAGCACCACCAAACATGGTAAACAAATAAGCACTGGTGGATCTCCTACTGTCAATGTCACCCACCCAATCAGAATCCACAAATCCATGAATACTCACAGAATGCTAAGGTCCAGTAGGATAACCATGATAACATAAGAAATACTCGGAAGTACTCCTCAAATATATGAACACTCTCTTCACTGCATCCTAATGTACCTGTCAAGGATTAGCCATAAACTGATGGACTCTCACTGCTTGGGCAATGTCTGGTCTTTTATAGACCATAGCATACATAAAGCTGCTAACTGCACTAGCATAAGGTACTCTGCTCATATCCTCTATCTTAGAAGGAGACTTTGGACAATCATCAATAGATAACTTTATCCCTATCGTAATAGGAACAGTCAACGGTCTGCAATCCACCATACTGAATCTCTCCAACACAGTGTTAACATACTTACTCTGGCCTAGCCAAAGATTTCAGTTTGCTCTGTCTCTTCTGATCTCCATCCCCAGAATGTAGCTGGTTGCCCCTATGTTTTTCATTTCAAACTGTGCTAACAACTAAGACTTCAAATCAGAAATCATATTCTTACCATTCCCAATCAACAACATATCATCAACATACAGTGCAATAATGAGAATACGATCATTGTCAAAATTGTAATACACACAATGATCTGATTTCAATCTCAAAAATCTAATAGATAACACAAAGGCATCAAACTTCAAGTACCACATCCTAGGAGATTGTTTCAATACATACAAAGACTTCTTTGACTCACAAACCAAATTTTCTTTACCTTTCACTATGTAGTGCTTTGGCTGTGACATGTAAATTTCTTCCTCCAAGTCACCAGAAAGAAAGTTGTCTTCACATCCATTTGTTCTACTTCTAAACCATAAGTTGCTGCAAGAGATAACAGGAACCGAATAGATGTCATCTTTGCAATGGGAGAGAAAATATCACCATAATCAATACCCTCCACTTGTGAATACCCCTTCGCAACCAATCTGGCCTTATACTTCTCAACACTGCCATCTGCACCAAATTTCTTCTTAAACACCCATTTGCATTCAACATGTTTTCGTCCATCAAGCAAAGGCACCAAGTCCCAATTTTTTTTCTTTTCCAAAGAAACCATCTCATCTTCCATGGTCTCCTTCCAAGAACCTGCGTCTTTCATACCCATAGCTTCTTTCACATTTCTAGGCTCATTAGTGTTAGAAATCAAGGCAAAAGCACAAATAGAATCAAGCAATGAATAACCAAACCTATTAGGTTGCTTCCTGATTCGTGTGGACCTCCTCAGAGGTTGAGGTGGAGGTTCTACTTCTTCTTCTGAACTTCTAAAGTTTCTAGATCTCTCCTCATTATCAGGTCCAACAGGGTCTTTCGGTTCAGTCTTCTCATGGGTAATAGGAAACTGAACCACATCCTCTTTCTTTTCTTTTTCTTCTGGTTGTAGAACAACAGGAGAAGGAGTTACCTCTCTAAAGATAACACTTCTGCAATACAAGACTTTTTCAGCCACATGATCCCAAAGCTTGTACCCTTTCACACCGGCACCATAGCCAATGAAGATACACTTAACTGTCTTGTTCTCCAATTTTGACCTCCTCTCCTTAGGCACATGTGCATATGGGTTAAAGCAAGAAGTTTAGTATACATTTCACGGAAGTCTTCCGTGGATGAAAAATGCCGCTTGGAACGGGTACTCGTTTAGGATCGGGCTCCCAAAGCAAAACGGGTACCCATTATGAAACAGGTACCCGTTTTCAAAAAAAAAAAAAAAAATTAGCCATAGGCATGTAAAAAAAATACTTTTTTGAAAAGTTATTTTTTTTACATATCTATGCCTAATTTTTTATTTTTTAGAAACGGGTACCCGTTATTTTAAAATGGGTACCCATTTCTAAAATTTTAAAATTTCAAACCCACCAATTTGCATTGGTTTTAGGCTTGGAAACCCAAGCCTTAGCTTTGGACCCGCAACTAGGAGACCATGAAAACAGCAAGAGAAAAAACTAGTTTCATCACTATGGCTGGGGACTTTTTTTCAGAATATTTTAACAAAATTAAACCCATTATAGATCTCAAAGTCTAGTTTTCAAAAATGTAATTTTGTTTACTATTGAACATCATTTTCTATTTATTATTTATTTTCCAAACAAACTAACTCATAAACTTGAAATAGCATAGGTTACTATTTTTTTAATAACTTTTGATTTTGAAAGTTTCTTAGAAAAAAAATTGTCTAACCAAACTATACATCATTCTCTACATGATGAAAAAAAATAGTGAATTGATTAGTTTATCTCAAATTATGTTGGTCGTACACAAGGGGTTTTAAAAAACACTAATTAGGGCTATTAAAAAATTAATAAAAAAAATATCTATCAAAAAATTACAAAAAAATATCTTGACCAAAATTCAACATCCTGAGAATCTTTCCACAAAAGGAATTAAAAAAATATATTAATTTAAGTCAAATTATGTTGGCCATACACATGCATGCTTTTGCAAAAAATAGGGGACTTTTAAAAAACCACTTTTTGTACATCCAATAAAAAACTAACTTGCATCATCTGGGTATTAGAAAAAATTATATATTTGTAAACTAGAGACAAAATTCTATATTTCTTATTTTTACATCATCTTAATATTTTATGTGCAAGTCCTTCAAATTGTCACTCCAAGTACGACAAAATTTGAAAAACAGGAAAAATACTTCCACTTTTTGGCCAAAAAGTGAACTCATCTTCTTACACTTACCCATATGCCTCACAACCAAAAACAAAAAGATGACCCAATGAAGGAATCTTACTAGACCACACCTCCATGGGTGTCTTATCCACAAGCGCTGAAGTAGGAGACATGTTAACCAAGTAGCAAGCAGTGGCTACAGCTTCAGCCCAAAACTTTTGTTCAAGGCTAGCACCACTAAGCATACTCCAAGCCCTCTCCATCAACGTTATGTTCATCCACTCTACAACTCCATTTTGTTGCGGGGTGTATGGATTTGTCTTATGTCTTTCAATCCCATGTTTTTTACAAAACTTGTCAAACTCTGCAGAACAAAACTCACCACCGTTATCAGTTCTCAAACACTTAATCTTTTTACCAGTCTGATTCTCTACAAAAGATTTAAACTCTTTGAACCAACTAAAGACTTCATATTTGCTTCTGAGAAAATAAATCCATGTCCTACTATAATCATCAATAAATGATACAAAATATAATGATTTGGAAATCAAAGGAATATTCACAGGACCAAACACATCAGAATGAATAAGATCCAACACACCAAAAGACTTATGAGAACTTGAGTAAAACTGAACACGGTTTTGTTTTCCATATACACAATGTTCGCAAAAGTCAAACTCAATATTACAATCATTTAACCCCTCGATGAGGTTTTTATTTTTCAGGGCTCTATGACCCTTCTCACTAATGTGATCAAGTCTCTAATGCCACAACATTGTCTTTTCAGCAAGAAGTTTCATTTCCAAAGCATGAGCACCCTTAGGTACCCAGAAAGCACTACCATCAGAAGTAGAAGCAACACAGTTTTTTGTTGCGGGTTCCAATGGTGAGGATGAAGAATCTGAAGGTCTTTTCTTTGAAACAGAAGAACTATTGCACTGAGTAGTGCATGCATCCAACTGAAACAGAGTACCTCTCCGAGTACCCTTAGCAAGCACCATAGCTCCTCTCGTCATCTTGCATCCTCCACCTGAGAAGACAACCTGCACACCTGCATCATTCAATTTACTTACAGAGAGCGGGTTTCATGCTAAATCGGGGATATGCATAACCCCATTGATCCCCTTCACTCGTCCATCAGGGAATCAGATCAAGACTCTTCCACAGCCAACTATCTTCAGGTGAGAATCATCGCCTAAGTACACGTTCCCACCATCGTATTCTTCATACTTTGTAAACCAACCTCAATGTAAGGTCATGTGGAAAGAAGCACTTGAGTCAATTAGCCACACATCTTCTAATGCATGGGTGGCCAAAGCTGCAAAAAAAACATCACCATCATCTTGTGACTTGTCAGAATCAGAATCAGAGATGTTCTTCTTTTTCTTCTTCTCCTCCTTGCACTCCTTTCGGAAGTGCCCAATTTTTCCACAGTTCTAACACACTGCCTTGGACTTTCCAGGAGATTTGGATCTCCCACAAGATTTGGATTTGCCCTTTTCAGCTTTCTTGTCTTTTTTTTTCCCTTTCTCTTTGGGTCTACCACGAACCGCAAGAGCCTCCTTTGTCGATTCGGAAGACTTTCTCCGCATCTCTTCAGATAACAGCGAAGAAACCACTTTATCCATCTTGAAGGTGGTTTAGTACTCCCAATGGCCATGACAAGGTGGTTCCACGAGTCTAGCAAAGAACAAAGCAAGGTCATGCAACAATCCTCCTCCTCCATCTTTACACCAACAGATGTCAACTATGCAACTAGCATGTTAAAAGCATTCAGGTGATCTACAACCAATCCTCCATCATCCATCCTTAGAGAATACAGCTTCTTCCTCATGAATAACTTGTTTACTAGGGATTTAGCCTGATAAACATCACCAAGTTTCTTCCATATCTCTTTCGAGGTCTTCTCTTCATGAACATTCAACATGACAGAATTAGCTAAACAAAGTCTCACAAGACCCTTAGCTTTACGATCTTTGAGATTCCATTCATCTTAGGGCATTGCTGTTGGTTTTGTGCTGAAAATTGATTCCCATAGATCTCTGTCAACAAGCATGTCTTCCATTTTGAGTTTCCACAACTTCAAATTGTTGCCATTAAACTTTTTCAACTCTATTCTTCCGAATGTGCCTGCCATCTTCTTGCTGCAATAAGATTATAGAATACTCTGCACAGACTCCCACTCAATCAAAGATTAGCTCAAAAAACGCCTACTCAACAATTAGGATCACAGGTGATCAAGCTCTGATACCAACTAAAAGGAAGCAAGGTACACAGAACACACTTCCCACACCAACCTAATGAAAGGAATAATATGCAAATTCTTTTTAATCCTTACAATTGCAGCAATGTTAAACACATAACATAAAGATTATAGAAGCAACACAACACAAATAAAGTGACACAAGATATATCGTGCGGAAAACCTTTTCAGGTAAAAGACCCCATACTCCAAAACCTGCACAATGTATTATCAAATCTGTGAAAGGATTACAATACACTTGCAATGCAAGTTCTTCCAGGACTTTGCAAATGTCATTTCTAGAGTAATTCCAGCAGCATAACAGTACCTATACAAACACTATATGTCTACTACTCCAAAACAATTCATTATATAGAGTTACAAAGCATAAACATGAAGCTTCTAGAGATGGGCGTCCATCTTGGTCACATGGCCATTTTCCCACATCAAAGGACACTTATCCAAGTTACAAATACCTCTCTTACATCTGTCATATATGTTGACTTCCCAAGAACGGAGCGCTCCAGGCTAAAATAAGCTATGACAGATGCTCTCACGCATCTTACAGTTGTCATAAAATCTACCCAACATAACAACCTTAAATGTTGTAAGAGAATCCGTCATACAAGACTAAATATAGCATATTCCTCTTACAACATGTCATAGCCCAATTTGGGTGCCCAAAGATGCCTTCTCCACATGCAAGGATACTTTACAACACTTGTCTTCACTTGTTCCGAGAATCTCTATACTTGGCTCTTACGCGTCAGATTTTGTCATACACAATAACACCTTTGTCATACCACAAGATGCCGACACATGGCATATTAGTGCCACCTCAAATGGGGCACCTATATCCACATGGAATGAGTTGACCATCCTAGTCACCTTCCAAGTTGAGTGACAACTCACCATGCCACTACACACTAAATGACAAAACAGGATGTGTAACATAAATTACATCATAGGCAAATAAATAAATAAATAATAATCAATGCTAGGAATTGCAAGGTTGAGACACCTTAATTCCCAACAAGACTCACGAACCTTCCACAAGGTCATGTCCAATGGTCTACCCTCATATTTGATCAAATGAACGTTTGATGCCACAACAAGGTTAGAATATTGAAGAATCTTCTTATGTGTGTTAAAGTCCTCGAACAACCACACATCGAACTTAGATTCATTTGGTACCTTTTAAGCCATGCTCCAGTAACAACCACTGATCATGTAGGGTACTCAATTTTTTCTCCATCTATAATAGGGGCATCTAATTTCTTTTTTTCCTCAACACAACGACACAAATAATAATATGTTCCTTCTTCATTGTCTTCAACAACAATAACTGCATAAACATGCCCTACATTGATATGTGCATTCAGTTCGATGAATATAGTCAACAATACAAAAAAACTACAAAATAAGATGGAATATTGAATTTTATTAAATTTGAATGTTAATAATACCTGGTTGAACTAGATTTGAAACATGGTCAAAGTCAACTGATGATTCAATCTTTGTGAGTTATAGTGTTGTCAGGAGTCGATACGTGTCAATCGGGCTTAGACTTCTTGTACACCATTTATCGACCCACTGCTTTAACTCACATTCATACCAAACTTGATTTATACATGAACAAATTCATACCATCTGTCGTGTATGAATACTCCATGAACCTGCATTAAATCTTCTAGAAGAGTGCATCTTACTCAATCTTGTCAATGTACAACAATCCTCATATTTTGCAATGTTAATATCAACCAACCAAAAAAATCTACGAACTGTAGACTTACCTTCATTACCTAGACCCATTGTAGCATTACACCATTTGACAATAGATCTCGCATCTATCAACTTTGTATTGTCTTTGTACTTCAACTCTTCTCGTGTTAATGCTCTTTTGATACATGCTCTTGCACCATCATGCTCCCCCTTTCCATGCTCAACCTCAGAGAAATTTCACATATGTCGAACACCATTCATCCTATGCATCCTACTCAGCCAATAGAACACCCGCGAGTTCTTGAATTGTGATGCACAAGTATCTGACCATATGATATGCTGACCAAATGATATGCTCATGCTAGCCAAATCATGGTAGAACATCTAAAATAAACCTTGCACAAACTCTATAGAATGTGTGCGATCATCACTAATATAAAAGTGATACTCCCTCAAGATCTTCCTGTCATCCTCAGTATTGTCATCTGCATGAATGAATGCTATATACACAAATATAGCAACCTGTGTAGAGTTGTAATATTGTGATTGCACCTCATTCTGTGGCTGTAGCGTGTAGTTCTATGCAAAGTCAATAACTGAAACGATGGTATCAAGTGCAAACACGTCCTTGCATAACTTGAATTGCAAATCCAACCATCGAACTCTATGGGTATGCCTTGCATACTTGTAAACTATATTCTCTTGAAAAATAGAGATAAACTAATACACTAGAATATTTTCAATGACCAATTCACACCTTTTTGTTTCTTTACCATCTGTTAAACTATATGCCATTGCCTTATATTTGTCAAAACTTACTAGTTCATTTCTAATTGCATGTGTGTTCTCCATATGTTCACAAATTAGCAAATGTTGCAACCCACCACAATGATCACACGTGCCATACAAGCGTAAGTTCTTGTGAAATAAGTGATCATCCACTCTTTGATTTAAGATGCTCGCTATGAAATCTCTTGAAGATCTAGGTGGACACTTTATATTACACTCCTGCAAAACATCGTTAGTATGCAAATCTACACATATATATCTATAAACATCATAATGATTAGAAAACTCAATATTTACTCTACAACAACAAGTTCTGCATATGTGATTTATTTTGACATAAAAAGGCTTTACCATTTCAAAATACCTTTTACTAATTTTGATTTGAGGATACATCTCTTGAAATTTCTTGAAAAACTATGTTTGAGTCACATCCAAAAAATGCTTTGGATGTGGCGCACGATTTTGACAACCAATTCTCATTCTTACATCTCTTGCATTAGGAGATACCCTTGTGTAATATTTCCAAGATTCTTCAATGAGGGATCTCAAGGCTTCAACAACAACTTTATCTTTTCGTGGGAGTCTCCCAGAGAATGCCCACAATTAATTGTCATTTGGGTCCTCAACTCTTTGACGCCTTCCGACGGCTTTCATTAGAGTTTTTGTACTTATTTTCAATGCTTCACTTGTCTTTCTAATGAGGCGAGATTTCTTTTTTTGATGGCTTACTATTGTCGACGTAATGACACGTCATGTGACATTACTATCCTTGGTGCATGAGGTGGAATCCACACTCTCATATGCACTCATTAGATTCTTTACAATTAATTTCTCACTTGAAGGGTCTGATGTTCTTAGGCCAAGAATCTTCATAATAGGCCTAAATTTTAGATTTCTTATCAATTAAACAAATAGTTGACATCTCCTGGTTTCGTTTAAGTTCTCAAAAAATAATTTATATAACTTATTGGCATATCTTCGGCAAGTACGCTTGGGAATCTTATCCTGCTTGGACTTCAAAACATTCTCATCAATATCAATAAGAAACTTAGGCTTTCTATGCAAAATTCTAGGAGGCATTTTCAATGGTAAAGTTGGCTCAGTATTAAGAATTTCTTCAATATTTATTTGAGATAAGATAGATGGCGTACCTTCAATTGCAGATGGAAAAGATGAAAAGCCTTGAAGTTGAGATGGAGAAGATGGTGTACCTTCAACTTGACATGTGAATGATGCCGTGCCTCCAACTTGAGTTCAAGAATGATGATGTACTTTCAACTTGACATGTGACTGACGGCATGCCTCCAACTTGAGAAGAGAATGATGATGTACCTTCAACTTGACCTGTGAAAGATGGAGTGCCTCCAACTTGAGAAGAGAATGATGATGTACCTTCAACTTAACATGTGAAAGATGGAGTGCCTCCAACTTTGAGATTCAATTTCCTTGTTGAATGGAGGTTTTGCATTTGTTGCATTTGTTCCGCCAATTCCATCTCTCTTATCTTGATTAGATGATGCATGGTCCTCTTGAATTGGCAATGGTGGTATGTCTTCTTCTATGGTTGATAATTTCCTACTTTCATGAAGTTGCCTCATTCCTTCTCTTTTCTTCACATTCTGAGCTTCACACTCTTCTGGTGTTAAAGGCTTTGCTCGTTTCCTCAACATGATGATGATTTCTATATGCATCATAAATAAGACAGATAAATTAGTCCATCTTGGTACAATAGAGTAAAGTAATCTCATACACAAATCTCAAAATAATCATATAATTAAAGTGAATAAATGATTATAAATCTAAAAATTTATAGTTTCCTAGGGTGGTCCAACCTGAAACATAGAGATCGCACACATGTCATAAACTAGCAATCTTTTACAAATCAAGATTAAGCTAGGATAATGTTCAAATTACAACTCAAGATGACATCATACCATTCTTTCTTCATGGTGTAACTAACATTCATCGTTCAGATGATATTTAAGAACATATCATAGCAATACAAAGGATCTTAGGTTGGAACACAAGTTTTTTCCCATCATTCTGCTTTACAAACCTCTATTCCCTACCTCATTGAATAGGTTACCTCTTCAAGACTTAAAACATCTTGACTAAATTCCTCGGTGATAATCCAAGAGTTGACCATTCAAGTGCAAATGCTTTTAAGAAAACACGATGCACGTACTTTAACTAACAACATCAAGCATCATGATCTGATCAATTTAATTCATTTTCTATGAATGAGGATAAACTTAGTTTCTTAAAATATATCTTCCTTACAATTGTTATGAATCAATTTGCAAGCTACATACAAATTACTTAACAAAATATATTTGCTTTACAAACCTAAATTCCCTACCTCATTGAATAGGTTACCTATTCAAGACTTAAAACATCTTGACTAAATTCCTCGGTGATAATCCAAGAGTTGATCATTCAAGTGCAAATGCTTTTAAGAAAACATGATCCACGTACTTTAACTAACAACATCAAGCGTCATGATCTGATCAATTTAATCCATTTTCTATGAATGAGGATAAACTTAGTTTCTTAAAATATCTTCCTTACAATTGTTATGAATCAATTTGCAAGCTGCATACAGATTACTTAACAAAATGCTTCAAAGCAAAGTAATCTTGAGAGGTAATAACTTAATCCTTTAATTAGCAGAAGACTACATGAGAGGATCATCTATACTCATGTCCTCTACAACACATTAACATGTTTTTCAAAAAAAAGGCTTCACAAGATACTAGAGAACTCTTATCCACTTCTTCATATGCACATCTCTTTGTACATGTCAAAATGAATATTTAACAAAAGAAATATTTACTAATACTCCCTTAGCAACATTTTACACCCTATGGTTTTCTCATAAACCTTGTAAAGGAATACATTATATGACCTGTTCCACTTTTCTATGCACTTTATGCCAGTAGATCATTACTTTCCTTTAATAAAACCTTCTAATATGCTTTAAAATAGGTTAAAGTAAGATCCGATCATGAAAAATGTTACCACATTGCTTTCTTAGTTAAAGATGGTACTTGAGAAAGATATTTTTCATTATGGCCTTAAAAAGAATGTGACTTTTCATACAAAAGTTCTCACAACGCTCTATGGAGTAAAATTACAACACTGTCATGACTTCATGAATCAGTAAATCATCAAGAATTAAGACCAAAGGAGGTAATATTTCATAGAACAACTTCCTATTCTAAAATATGATAAAACTCTTAATATGACCATCAAACTAGTTAACTAGCATAGTGGAATTTTAAAAGTTCCAACTCTCTCTATCGTCCAATAATGATCTTTTTATTCCACTTGGTTCATTCCAAACCATATAGGAATTAGGCAAGAACCATCTTGTCTATGTATCTTTGATACATTTCTAGGATCTTCAACACTCAATTGCTCCTGCACCTAGTTGAATATTATCTATGAATCTAGAAATCTTATGCTTAGAGGAAAATATATTATTCTTGATCATAGCCAAAACTAATGTCTCATTATCAAGTTAACATAACTCTTCTTCTTCTTCAAGAGGTGATTGGTTGGACTTCCTCAAACTTAGTTAACTCTTTTGAAAGAAGAGTTTTGCTTTTCCTAGATGATGAAATACATCCAATAAATGGATGATGAAATGTACATCCTGCAGAGTAAAATACTCTACATTTTGCACAACGTTCCAGTTTTGCCGCGTTTCAGTTTTGACACAAAGCGTGGGCGCGGGTTTCATTTTTTGCCTAAGTCCCAGATTAGCACGGAGGGTGCCAAGTGTCACCAGCTAAGACATATTATAAAGTTTCTCTAAGTAACGCAGATGGAGCCACGTGTCCTGTTATATATCTGCGGAGCACGACAAGTGTCAGCATCCGTGTTCAGTTTCTCATAAGCTTCAAAAGCCCTTTCAAAGTCTCAGTGAGCGTGGAAGGCGCCAAGTGGCAGCTGCGGAATGTTTCTATAAGTTTCTCTAAGTTACGCAGAAAGTGTCGTGTGTCTCCCGTAAAGTCAGCAGAGCATGACAAGTGTCGACATCCGCAGGTTCTTTTTGTTTCATTGTTAAGTAAAGACTGTTGGTGGGCCCCGGTGAAGTAGCTAAAGTTAAAGCAGAGCATGCCAAGTGTCATCGTCTGCATGAATCCAAATAAGTCCCAAATGTTTCTATAGTGTTTCTAAGGCAATGCGGAGTCCGACACGTGTCATTTTCCGCAAGACTTTCAAAAAGTATCTAAAGCTTCTATAGACAAGCGGAAGCTGCCACGTATATGTTTCAATTGCAGCAGAGGCTGCCACGTGTCGAGTTCCTATTTTTTCTGGAAAGACGAAGGAGTTTCAAGTAAAGTGTGCAAGCTATGCCGTTTGTTTCTGGGTTTATAGTCGCAAAGACAGCGGAAGCTGCCAGGTGTCCCCACCTGATTCAAAGGAAGGAGTGTTACATGTATCTGTTTTAGCCAATGGACTTGCAGGGAAGCTAACTGTTTCAGATCCAAATGATATCTTCTGTCAGACACTTCCAGTTATGTTCAGTTCGGTTAAGGCCGTTTGAGATCTGATTGTTACAGACAATCTAGGGGTGTTCTATGCTATAAATATGTAACATCTAAGATATATGGAGACCGGTTTTTTAGGAGATTTGAAGGGTAAGTGCAAGAAGATGGGGAGCCAAAAAGTGGCCAAATTAATTTCAAAAAAAAAAAGTCATAACGCGAGCGCGTTATAACGCGCTCGCGTTATAACTTCCTATAAATAAATAAAAAAAGGTTTCCAATTTCATTTTCCTATTTTCTCCTCTCAACCCGTGGCTTGCAAACCCTCGAAAGCGTGCTCGCGTTTTGCAAAACACTATTCAACACAAAAAGTTTATCGATTCATTGCCAAAATGCCGCCACGACGTCGAGCACGCCAAAGGGGTGAGTTATATTTATTTTTTTTGTTTGAATTTGTTTCTAAATAGGTAGGTTTTTGTTGATTTTTGATGTATATTTCGTTAATTGTCAGGAAATGTTAATGCACCTCCTCCTCCTCCTCAAAATCCACAAAATCCTGAGGAGGAAATACCTGCAGAATAACAACCTCCTCTATTCATTCCTTGACATGCCCCTGGAACACAAGAAAATATAATGGGGCAAATTGAAAACAACAAAAAGGAAATTGAAGATATAATTGCAAGGTTGAAAGATCCTTCCACTTCAACCTTGCAAAGGTCCACGCTTGTCGAATCTCTTGAGTCTATGTTATCAAATGTAAATTCAATTAGCAAGCAAATAACTAGTTGGACGGATAAAAAGAGAGAGTTTAGAGATTACTATGCAAACAAGTTGTCATATCAAGATGTGAAAAAATTACAAATTACAAAATTAGACTTGTGTTCAATTTTCACAAACCCACAAACAAATCAACCTCCACCCATTACATGCAAGAGGTTCCCTATCCATTGGTGCAACAACCAAGCGATAAGGGACAATTTTAGGCAGAGGTGGTGGATGGTTTTTAACTATCCTCCATGCAATAATAATGAAGTCCCGTAATACTTTTTGAGGAAACTCTACTGCGAGTTTGTCCTCAATAAAGTGCCAAACTATTTTGATATGTGGGACTTCCAGGGTAGACGTGGGGGCTCAGCACAAGGTAGACCAGGGCACGTCTTGACCCACAGCGGGTAGTGAGATGAGTCATCAGCAGACCAGCCCACGAGCATGTTTCTATCCCTTCCATTGTGAAGGAGAGTGTTGAGGTCGATACACTTCAGTCGATTAGTGCCTTGACCCAGAGCATCATAGAGCATGCCGGTCCTGCAACACAGAGTGGGTTGGGAGATAGTGTGAGTAGGGTCCCACCCCATACTTGTCAGGCTTGTGGGTCAGCCTGTGGTTATGACCCCATGGACAGTCAGGATGCATGTGCACAGGCTACATCTGCAGCTGAGCAGATGGTGATGACAGATACCCTCCTGAGTGAGACTTTCGGCCTTGATACTCAGGTAAATATTAGCAAGTTTATTGAATTTAATTTATTAAATTTTATTTTTGAAATACAAGATTAACTAATTTAAATTGATGATTTTAATGAAATTTTAGGGTCATAGCGTTGATGCAGTTTTCAGTGGTTCTCCACCTGCATTTTTTACTAGATCATCTACTGTCGAGGTATGTAACTAGTAAACAATTATAAATATTACGTGTGAATAGCATCGTTATATGAATGGTATTCTAATATCTAATTTTGGATGTTGAATAGGTTAATACTGTAGATTTCATGGCAACACTTGCCAGCGGTGGTGGTCTTCAAAGCTTTACGAAGGTAATAAAATAAATAGTTTAATGAATGAATTGTACATACTAAATTTTTGTATGTGATTTGTGTGCTTTATTGTGTGTACTTCCATGTTTAGATGAATGTGTGTGTATGTTGGGAGCCATGATTTACATCACTATTATAGTTTTCGTAATTGAATAATGTTGTTTTATTTCCAGATGATGCAGGCTACGGAGACACCTCCCCATGTTCATAGGGCAATGGAGCAGGGTGTGGCCTCTGCGATTCATAGCTCCATGGCATTGACAGGGGTATGAGGCAGATTAGTAAATTTCAATTTACATTCATTGTTATAGTTGTCTATTTTTAAAAAATCAAAAGATTATTGATTTGAAGTTTAATTTCTATCTGGATGGTTTCTATAGGATATGACATCACCAGGGCCTATTCCTGTTCCTGCTACTGAGGCAAGCGAGGAGATAGATTATATGTTAGCGGTAAGTGATTATTTTGTTAAATGTTTCATTTTTTATAACATGTAATTTCTATATATTAATGTCTATACTTTTTATTGTAATAGGTAAAGATGCAGGAAGACCTAAATAAGAGGAGTAGCCCTCGGGTTCGTAGTAGACCACCCACATGCGCGTCTCCATCCCCTAGAAGATCAAAGGCTACTCATGATTTATTCTCTTCACCAGCCAGAGGCGAATGACTTTTTATTGTGTTCCTTTGTTGTATGCCTATATGGCATTTGTGGACATATGTTTTGTATTGTACATAGTTGACATTGTATGCCTATATGGCATTCTTGTAAGCCTATATGGCTATTTTGTATACATGTTATACTTATATCGACAAATATTGATGTATGCTATATGGATATTTGGTTAATACAAAACTTTTTTATTGATGGCGTCCATACTTGCATTATAAATCCACGTTTGAATGGATATTTGTAGATGGCTACTTCAAATATTTAAAGTCTGATTGTATTACATCAGATGTTTGCATTTTCTTTGATAGGCTTGATTGGCCATGGATTACATGATGGTGTTTGATGGAAAAGTATGGTACTAGAAGACTCTAGTTCATTCTTAATAGGCTTGTGATTGATAATATCTTTGCATGATTGCAATTGATCTTGGATCATGGGCATGTTGTTAGGATTTTGATTGCATTGTGGTGTTTGATGGATAGGCATGGTACTATGTGACTTTTGGATAGGCTTGGGAGAGGTACACTAATTGAATTTGTGGTTTCTAGTTTGAGATTTTTCCTCCACTAGAAGTCCTTGGAGGAAATCTAAAAAGGATGATTTGGATGTAGTGGGTTTGGATTGATGGGATAAGTTGGAATGTAAGGATTATGAGATGGAGGATTTGAATAGGATACATAGGATAAACAGTTCTCACATGCGGTTGGGATTGGAGATATGAATTGAAAATGAGGACCTTGGTCTAAAGTGGTTCTTCCCTTACCAAAGGTACCATAAGGATGACCATTAGATGTGTATTTAGGATTGGCATGATAGCTAGTGCTAGTCATTTCTTGTTTGAAATATTCTTGCATGTTCATGAGTGGGAGATGAAGGTTTATGGAAAGTTTGCATGTAATGATCTCATAGTTAATGCTATTGTCATCTTGATCTACAAGACTATCATCATCATCATTGTCAAAGGGATTTTTTGATTGATTTGGATAAAAGATCTCATTTAAAGGATGCATGGTTTGAGGACCTATTTTGATTGTGATTTTGGGTTTTGCATGAGCCTCGCACAAGGTAATAGGCATAGGGTTTTTATCTTGCATAATGATTTTTTCAAACCAAGGGTCTATGATGGAAATGATTAAGGATGATAGAATGTTTGGATTTTGGACTTTGAGATGTTTATGGTTGTAAATGTTTATTGTTTGGACTCAAATTTTGTTAAATGGTTGTTTGAAAGAGGACACATCAAACACAACAATAAGATTGGTTTAAGTATGGATGCAAATGATGTTTACTAGTTTATTAAATGAAGACACTAATGTGATGATGATTTTGCATGTTTTCAATGGTTGGGATCTATAAGTTATGCATTTTTTGGGATGCACACCTCATTGATTGTAGTGGGATGACTTGAATGCATATTGCCTATATCCACAGGATTGATTCAATGTTGATGTAGACTTTGTTATTTTTCCTTGTCTATGCTCATTTGCGCATTGGTATGTTGCATTGGGATGAGAGGATGGATGATGAGAATGATTGGATAGTTGGTTATTGGGACTTATAGCATGTTTATCATGATGTCATGGATATCTTAGTTGCATAGTTTAGTGTGAGCTTTTGACAGTAATGATGGTTTATCTTCTTAGATTAGAGATCTTGGTTCTACTTTGGAGTTATTAGTATTATAGTTGAGTGTGTGTGGACCATGGTGATCTTCATTTAGGAGATGGTTATCACAATGCCATGTGTAGTTCATATCATGGTTCAGTGGGAGCTTTGATAGTGACGTGTATTCGTCACCTAGTGATGGATGATCTTATAGGCTAATCTTAAATGTCATCCACTTCAATATTTAATGGTAAATTCTAGCCAATGAAAATTTTCCCTATATTTAACACTTTTTGTTGTGAATGAAATATAAAAATGCTATTGACTGTTTGACCCATTCAACCCTGAAAGTGGATGACATTTACATAGAGCAGATCTTATATAGTGGTTGGGTGTAATGGACAAACTCTTGGATTATGATTATTATTTGTAGTGAGAGTGCTTTGACATCTTGGCTACTATTTTTAGGAGATGGTTATCTTCATGTGGTTGTAGATGTTGATCCTTGGTTTAGAGGTGTTTGGTAGTGTGTCTTGGTGGACTCTTGATTCTCAATTAGAGTATTAGCATGATACAAGTTCTCTTGATACTAGGATGTCTGTATTGGTGCATGTGATCTTCTAGGAGGAGATGTTAGATCATGATGTCATGTTTGGATACCTAATTTTGTAGTTGGAGTTTTGACAGTGATCTTGTTGGTTCTCTTGGTATTGAGTACATTGGTCATGTGCTTGGGAGCTTCATGATAATGTGGTGTTGCATTTGGAGCTTAACATGGATTGATTGGTTGTAGGTTCTCATACATACTTCGAGACTTGGGTGAGGCTAGAGTTCTCTTGGGATTAGAGACACTTGTTGAGATGGTTACCCTTTAGAGGTTTTAGCAGGAAGACCAAGGAGACTTTCACCTGGATATGGGCGTGAGTTAATTATGGACCTAGAGAAGATTCTTATTGGAGAGAGTCATTGTGGCTTGGTGTATCTTCGAGGAGCATTCTCATTCCCCACTCTTGGTCTACTCGGCAGACTATCATCTAAGAGGTAGTTCCCATCCTTTAGATGAATTTTTTTAATGCTTTATCTTCTCATGGTTATGGATCTGGAGCTATGGTTATTGGTTCTAGATGGTTCATTCGAGGGGTGTCTCTAAACATGCTTTTTCTCAGGCGCTAAACTGGAGTTGTCTAGATGCACAAGTGCGCCTCCCTCAATGAAGTTCATTTTGTTAACTTAGTTCATCCTAGTGACTCAAGGGGTTGTTATATTCTTTAGGCGCAATCTTTCATAGACTAAAACATTCACTCCATGTTAAGGTGCTCAAAGGAGGCTCTGGAGATGAAAAATGGTGCCTTAACTCACTTATGTAAATTTTGGACTTTTAGGCAATTGCAAGATGTCTTGGAGGGCTCAATTCTTCAAGGCGCCCATTTTGTTCACCACTTGTAGCATCACTTGTTCAAGGTGCATGTTTGGGATTCTCCAGCACGATGTGTGATTTGGTCACAACAGGCGCCTAGAGTGAATAGGCTTTCATCCTGACTTAATACACTGCCTCCTTCTGACGATTTTTGGGGCAGTAGAAAACCTTTCACCACGGGCAAATGTCTCAAAGATATAAAAAATTGAGAGAGGTTATTGTAGAGGCACTCTACGTGATCACATTGTCTCAGACGGAATGTTTGTAAGTGACACAGTTTTCGAGTAACATCTCGTCAAAGATTGCTGCCTTTTTGCACTTTGGACTCTTTAGGGATATCGTCGGTACAATGTAGCTCAGACTGTTTCAACATGTTTGGGTGAAAAACAGGACCATGCCTAGCGTAAATGTACCCATTCGGATGCATTGGAATAGTCAGTTTGGTCGCATCAGGAGCAGGACGAAAGTTACACCCCTTTGCAACTTTACACTGCCTCCTTCTGACGATTTTTGGGGCAACAGAAAACTTTTCACCACGAGCAAATGCCTCAGAGATATAAAAAACTGAGAGAGGTTATTGTAGAGGCACTCTACATGATCGCGTTGCCTCAGACAGAATGTTTGTAAGTGACACGGTTTTCGAATAACATCTCGTCAAAGATTGCTGCCTTTTTGCACTTTGGACTCTTCAGGGATATCGTCGGTACAATGTAGCTCAGACTGTTTTGAAATGTTTGGGTGAAAAACAGGATCATGCCTAGCGTAAATGTACCCATTCAGACGCGTTGGAATAGTCAATTTGGTCGCATCAGGAGCAGGACGAAAGTTACACCCCTTTGCAACTTTACACTGCAGCCTTCTAATAATTTTTGGGGCAGCAAAAAACCTTTCACCATGGGCAAATGCCTCAGAGATATAAAAAACTGAGAGAGGTTATTGTAGAGGCACTCTACGTGATCGCATTACCTTAGACAGAATGTTTCTAAGTGACATGGTTTTTGAGTAACATCTCGTCAAAGATTGCTACATTTTTACACTTTGGACTCTTCAGGGATATCGTGGGTACAATGTAGCTCAGACTGTTTCAACATGTTTGGGTCAAAAAAGGACAATGCCTAGCGTAAATGTACCCATCCGGACGCGTTGGAACAGTCAGTTTGGTTGCATCAAGAGTAGGACAAAAGTTACACTCCTTTGCAACTTTACACTGCCTCCTTCTGACGATTTTTGGGGCAGCAAAAAACCTTTCACCACGGGCAAATGCCTTAGAGATATAAAAATCGAGAGAGGTTATTGTAGAGGCACTTTACGTGATCGCGTTGCCTTAGATGAAATGTTTCTAAGTGACATGGTTTTCGAGTAACATCTCATCAAAGATTGTTGTCTTTTTGCACTTTGGACTCTTCAGGGATATCGTCAGTACAATGTAGCTCAGACTGTTTCGACATGTTTGGGTGAAAAACAGGACCATGCCTAGCGTAAATGTACCCATTCGGACGCATTGGAACAGTCAGTTTGGTTGCATCAGGAGCAGGACGAAAGTTACACCCCTTTGCAACTTTACACTGCCTCCTTCTGACAATTTTTGGGGCAGCAGAAAACCTTTCACCACGAGCAAATGCCTCAGAGATATAAAAAATTGAGAGAGGTTATTGTAGAGGCACTCTACATGATCACGTTGCCTCAGACAAAATATTTCTAAGTGACAGTTTTCGAGTAACATCTCATCAAAGATTGCTGTCTTTTTACACTTTGGACTCTTTAGGGATATCGTGGGTACAATGTAGCTCAGACTGTTTCGACATGTTTGGGTCAAAAAAAGGACAATGCCTAGTGTAAATGTACCCATCTGGATGCGTTGGAACATTCAGTTTGGTCGCATCAAGAGCAGGACAAAAGTTACACCCCTTTGCAACTTTACACTGTCTCCTTCTGACGATTTTTGGGGCAGCAGAAAACCTTTCACCACGGGCAAATGCCTCAGAGATATAAAAAACTGAGAGAGGTTATTGTAGAGGCACTTTACGTGATCGCGTTGCTTTAGATGAAATGTTTCTAAGTGACACGGTTTTTGATTAACATCTCATCAAAGATTGCTGCCTTTTTGCACTTTGGACTCTTCAGGGATATCGTCGGTACAATGTAGCTCAGACTGTTTCGACATGTTTGGGTGAAAAATAGGACCATGCCTAGCGTAAATGTACCCATCTGGACGCGTTGGAATAGTCAGTTTGGTCACATCACGAGCAGGACACCAAAAATGCAAAAGTTGCTTTGTGCAACTTGACAACATTGACACTTTTTTGCAACATGACTCAAAGACTCAAACTGACCCCAAATGACTCAAAGTGACTTAAAATCACCTTGATTTTGGTGCCCAATGTACATTATAGAGGTCAAGGCACTCCTTATCATTCAAACATCTTAGATGAGCGCATAGGAAAGGGAAAAGCTCTAAGTTTCATCATCATGAGCGCCTAATATCAAGAGACTTTAATAGCTCAAACCTTAGCATGGAGTCCTAAGGCGCATTTCATGTCTCCTTTCATCCAGTTTGGCGCCCTTATGTAAATTTTTCAACTTGATTTGGCGCCCTGTATGTGAAGGAAGATCTAAAGGCATGAAAGTGGATGTCATATTGCAAGAGTTTGGATCATCAAAATTTAAAGAAATAAGTCTATTAAGCTTGGGTGCCCTTGGTCTTCTTTTCATTCATTATGAGCGCCTTGGGAGAATGGTATATAGGTCATCATCATGATTGGGCGCCCTGGATCCAGAGTGTTGGAGAGATCATCAAATGGTGTCTAGAGGAAGTAGGGTGAGTTATGAGTTTGGTCACATCAGGAGCAGGACACCAAAAATGCATAACATGATGATGTAAAAATGTGTATATATGTGTAAAAATGTAGGAGGAAATAAAAAAAAGACAAACCTTACAAATTAATGTGCATACTTACAACTCAATGTAACATAACTTTACAAAATCGATGTGAATACTTACAAATTAATCCAATGAACCATCCGGGTCTGCTCTACTCTTTATTGTGTCAAGTATTGCTTCATGGTCAGACTCACGTACCTTCCACAATATTTTGTTCAAAGGTCTACCCCGATACTTTATCAAATGAATATTGGATGCCACGACAAGGTTCAAGTAATGAAGAATCTTCCGATGCGTGTCAAAGTCTTGAAATAGCCAAATATTAACACTCTTATGTGGGTACCTTCTAAGCCATGTTCCAGTAATAACCACTGAGCCTGTAGAGTATTCGATGTTTTCTCCATCTATAACAGGGGCCTCCAATTTCTTTTGGCCTCAACACAACGACATAAGTAATAATCTGTTCCCTCTTCATTATCTTCATCTGCAATAACTGCATATGCGTGCCCTACATTGATATGTGTAGCAAATTAGATGAAATTAATCAACATTACAAAAACACTACAAAGTAAGATGACATTACCTGGTTGAACTAGATGAAATTAGATGCATATGCGTGCCCTATATTACCTGGTTGAACTAAATCTGATATGTGGTCAAAGTCAACTGACGATTCCATCTGTGTTAGTTCCAGTGCCGTCGGGGGTCGATACGTGTCAAGTGGGCTAAGATAACTGTCATTTGTCAACCCACTCCTTTGACTCGCACTCATCCCAGACTTGAATTGTACAGGAAGAACAAAAGCATGACATCTTTCATGTATGGATACTCCATGAACCTGCAATTGAGCTTCTGAAAGAGTGCATCTCATTTGATCCTGTCAGTGTACAACAATCCTCATATGGTGCAATGTTAGTATCATCTATCAACCAAAAAAATCTACGAACTAAAGACTTACCTTCATTACCTGGACCCATGGAAGCATTACACCACTCGACAATCGATTTTGCATCTGTCAACTTTGCATTGTCTTTATACTTTAACTCTTCTCGTGCTATGGTTCTTTTGATACATGTTCCTGCACCATCATGCTCCCCCTTTCCATGCCCGGCCTCACAAAAGTTCCACATATGTTGAATACCTATAAAATTATGCCTCCTACTCAGCCAATAGAAATTCTACAAGTTCTTGAATTGTGACGCACAGTTATCTGACCATATGATATGCTGACTGAACGATATGCCCCTTCTAGCCAAATCATTATAGAACACCTGAAAGCAACCTTGCACGAACTCTATAGAATGCGTGCAATCATCA
The DNA here is from genome assembly GCA_027924645.1 of Cunninghamia lanceolata. Taxonomy (NCBI): domain Eukaryota; kingdom Viridiplantae; phylum Streptophyta; class Pinopsida; order Cupressales; family Cupressaceae; genus Cunninghamia; species Cunninghamia lanceolata. The sequence continues at coordinate 5,442,746 of BSBN01000635.1, read as the reverse complement.
CTAATATAGAAATTATACTCCCTTATGATCTTTCTGTCATCCTCTGTACTATCATTCGCATGAATGAATGCGATGTGCACAAATATAGAAACCTGTGTGGAGTTGTAATATTGTGATTGCACATCACGCTGTGGCTGTAGACTGTAGTTCTCTACAAAGTCAACGACTGAAACAATGCTACCAACCAGAAATGTGTCCTTGCATAACTTGAATTGCAAGTCCAACCATTGAGCTCTATGGGCATGTCTTGCATACTCATACACTATGCTGTCACGAAATATAGGCATAAACTGATACACTGGAATCTTTTCAATAACTAATTCACACCTCTTTGCTTCTTTACCATCTTTTGTATTGTATGCCACTATTTTATACTTGTCAAACTCTACTAGTTCATTTCCAATCGCATGTGTTATTTCCATATGTTCACATATTGGCAAATGTTGCAAGCCACCGCAACGATGACATGTGCCATCCAAGCATAATTTCTTGTAGAATATTTGACCTTCCTCTCTTTCACATAAAATTCTTGATATGAAGTCTCTTGAAGATGTTGGTGGGGCACATATGGCACAACCCTGCAAATCATTGTTAGTATGCATATCTAAACATATAGACCTATAAGCATCAAAATGGTTAGAAAATTCAATATGTAATCTACAACAAGTAGTGCATGTGTGATTTATCTTAACATAGAAAAGTTTTAGCAATTCAAAATATCTTTGACAAATTTTAATTTGAGGATACTTCTCTAGAAATTTACCATAAAATTGTGTTTGAGTCTCATCCAAAAAATGCTTTGGATGTGGCTCGCAGTTCTGACTACCGATTCTCCTTCTTACCACATCCCTTTGATTTGGAGATACCCTTGTGTAATTCTTCTAAAAATCTTCAATTAGTGATCTCAATGCTTCAACAATTGGTTTATCTTTTTGTGCTAGTCTCCCCGAGAACGCCCATAATTCATTGGCATTAGTGTCCTCAATTCTTTGGCGTCTTCCAATGGCTCTTGATAAAGTTTTCCTATTAATTCTCAATTCTTGACTTGTCTTTCTAATGAGACGAGCTTTCCTCATTTGACTACTTACTATAGTCGATGTAATCACACGCCGTGTTGCATTACTATCTTTTGTGTGTGAGGTGTTACCCACACTCTCATACGCACTCATTAGATTCTTGACAATAGATTTTTCACTTGAAGCCTCTGATGTTCTCAACCCAAGACTCTTCATGATAGACCTATACTTTATACTTCGCATCATTTCAACGAATAGTTGACATCTTGCAGTCTCATTTAACTTTTCAAAGAACAATCTCCAAATCTTATTAGCATATCTTCTATAAGTGCGTTTTGGAATCTTACCTTCCATTGGCTGCAAAATATTCTCATCAATATCAATCAAATACTTTGGCTTTCTATGCAAAATTCTAGGTGGTGTCAAGTTAGGTAAATTCATCTCAACATTAGGAATTTCATCAATATTTAAATGAGATGGGTTAGATGGCATACCTTCGATCGAAGATGGAATAAATGACATACCTTGAGGTTGAGGTGGGAACGATGGCGTACCTCCTTCATCACATGTGAGTGATGATGTACTCTCAACTTGAGATGTGGTAGATGGTGTCCCTACATGTTGACTTGCGGTAGAGGACGTGTCTCCAACTATGGTATTCAAATCTCTCATACCACGAAGTTTTTGCATTCGTTCTCTTTATGCCGCCAATACCATATCTCTTTGTGATGGTTGTGGTTCCTCTTCAATTGGTATGTCTTCATTTATCGTGTCCAATTTCCTCTTCTCACGAAGTTCCCTCATAGCCACTGCTTTCTTTGCATTCTTAGCTTCTATCTCTTCCTGTGTTGGTTTAATTCTTGATCGTTTCCTCGGCATGACGGAGAATTTGTCTGTAGCATGATAAAGAGACCAATATTAGTTCCTAAGAAATGAATACAAGATAATAGTGGGATTGTACTTTTTTGATGTTGTAAGGATTTATTCTTGTATAGTTTGACATCATGGTATGTTAAGGTTTGTTTATTACACATAATTATTAAAGAGCCCAAGTGTAGAAAATATACATGGCATCATGTGAGATTGTAGGCTGCTTTCTTGATTGGGAATGTGTCTATTTTAAACATGTATGATAAAGCATAATAAAGTAATTCAATCCGAAATAAGGAAAATGTAAAGAACATGCATGTAAATACTTGACATACCTAAAAAATGAATATTTGAATGGAGAGACTACCCAATTATGTAGTGTTTTTATCTTCTTGCATCAAACTCCTCAACAATTTGAGTTTTTCACCACTTGCTTCCTTTTCAATGTTAAATTTAATAACACTCAAATATCATTACTAACAACAATACTATTAACCAATCTATAATGTTAAATTCTTAAAATTGAATCACAATTAACATTGCAACACTACAAAAATTGAAACTTGAATAGATAAATATCAAACTTGGTGTGAAAACTATGTTATTTCCTCCTTCTCAAGTTGGCAAAGCAGAAAAGGTGGTGGAAAGATCATGCAAAGGTGGTACAATGTGTCAAATGTGCATGTGAACTTCCCAACAGCATGAAAGCACTTCTTTTTTGTCGGAGCACGCACAGAATCAGTAAGAAAACAGAGCATGTGGGTCTGGATCACGCGGGTAACCACTTTTTTACCGTTTCAATAGAAAGACAAAACACGAGCGTGTTATAACGCGCTCGCATTTTGTCTTGCTATAGATTCATCACATCCTTTGCATTGATAACATCTCTTTCCTTCAAAAGCTTGCCAGATGCTCCGCCATATGATAGGCATAACAATGAAGGGGCAAGCCCTCATAATCAAGTTCTTGATAGAAAATGCCCTCAACCCTCAACGTCAAACCCTAATCCCTCAACCCTTAACTCTAATCCCTCGACCCTCAACCCTCAACGTCAAATCCTAATCCCTCAACCCTTCATTCTAATCCCTCAACCCTCCAACCCTATCCCTAATCCTTATACCCTCCACACTCTACTTTAACCCTAATTCCTCAATCCTCAACCCTATCCCTAAACTTTTGACCCTCGAACCTCAACCCTCAACCCTCAACGTCAAACCCTAATCCCTCAACCCTTAACTCTGATCCCTCGACCCTCAACCCTATCCCTAAACCCTCAAACCTCAACGTCAAATTCTAATCCCTCAACCCTTCACTCTAATCCCTCAACCCTAAACCCTATCCCTAAACCCTCAACACTATACCTTAAACCCTAATCCCTCAACCCTAACCCTAAACCTTGTCCCTAAACCCTAATCCCTCAACCCTCAACCCTAATCCGTCATCCGTCATCCCTCAACTCTAATCCCTCATCCCTAAACCTTAAACGCTATCCCTATTCCTAGACCCTCAATAGGCTCGATACTATACCTTAAACCCTAATCCCTCTACCCTCGACACTCTTATTTAACCCTAATCCCTTGACCATTAACCCTATCCATCAACCTCAACCCTCAACCCTCAACCCTCAACCCTCAACTCTCAACATTAAACCCTAATTCATCAACCCTAAACCCTAATCCCTCAAACCTAAACCCTATCCCTAAACCATCAACCCTCAACACTATACCTTAAACCCTAATCCCTCAACCCTCAACCCTAATCCGTCATCCGTCATCCCTCAACTCTAATCCCTCATCCCTAAACCCTAAACGCTATCCCTATTCCTAGACCTTCAACAGGTTCGATACTATACCTTAAACCCTAATCCCTCTACCCTCGACACTCTTATTTAACCCTAATCCCTTGACCATTAACCCTATCCCTCAACCCTCAACCCTCAACTCTCAACATTAAACCCTAATTCATCAACCCTAAACCCTAATCCCTCAAACCTAAACCCTATCCCTAAACCATCAACCCTCAACACTATACCTTAAACCCTAATCCCTATCCCTCAACCCTTAACCTTTAAAACTTAAACCCTATCCTTACACCCTCAACACTTGACACTATATCTTAAGCCTTAAACCCTCATCCCTAAAGCCTCAACCCTCAATCCTTAAACCTTCAACCCTAAACCCTATCCCTAATCCCTCTACCCTCGACACTCTAACCCTAACCTCGACATTAAATGCTAATCCGTCAACCCTAAACCCTAATCCTAAACCCTCAACCCTCAACACTATACCTTAAACCCTAATCCCTCAACCCTCAACCCTCAACCCTAAACCTTATCCCTAAACGCTAATCCCTCAACCCTTAACCCTAATCCATCATCCCTCAACTCTAATCCCTCATCCCTAAACCCTAATGCTATCCCTATTCCTAAACCCTCAACAGACTCAATACTATACCTTAAACCCTAATCCCTTATCCCTAAACCCTCCAACCCTATCCCTAATCTTTACACCGTCCACACTCTACTTTAACCCTAATCCCTCGACCCTAAACCCTATCCCTAAACCCTTGACCCTTGAACCTCAACCCTAAACCCTCAATGTCAAACCCCAATCCCTCAACCCTTAACTCTGATCCCTTGACCCTCAACCCTATCCCTAAACCCTAAACCCTAAACCCTCAACCCTAATCTGTCATCCCTCAACTCTAATCCCTCATCCCTAAACCCTAAACGCTATCCCTATTCCTAGACCCTCAACGGGCTCGATACTATACCTTAAACGCTAATCCCTTATCCCTAAACCCTCCAACCCTATCCCTTATCCCTTAACCCTCATGATTAATAGCCTTGAACGTATAAAAATTTAAGGGGAACATAACGCGAGCGTGTTATAACGCGCTCGCGTTATGTCAAACATGACAAACAACAGACTTGCGGGAAAGGAAAAATGCAAAGCAAAACATAACGCGAGTGCGTTATAACGCACTCGCGTTATGTCTTGCTTTGGGAATCCCAAGCCTTGGGCTTGGGATTTGCTTTGGATTTCCAACCCAAAGGCTTGGAGTGCCTTATCAACAGTCACAAACGTGTTTTCTATATTCTTCAAAATTTCACATAATTTCGTTCGTGCTAACCCTCAGATTTACACGTGTTTCAAGGTCAAACAAATCGAACACTTGGGTAATGTTAGGCTTTCTCTTAGCTATTTGACGATGTGATTTTTTTCACATTTTAACAATGTTAAGTCTTTCATCTTTAATTTCTTTTGTTTGTGTGTCTGTTTTTAGGCAAAAACCACTGTTTGGTCTTTTTTTCATTGTAAATTAACTATTTATTCAAATTTTAAAAAAATTACATATTTAGAAACTAGACTCCATTCTACAAATATTAAAAAAATAAAAAAATAATTTTCAATTAGTTTTCAAAATTTATAGGGGTAGCACGGCCAAAATTCTATTTTTTAGAATGTGTCCACTTTGAAAATTAGTAAAAAATTAAATATTCATCAAAAAATTATCAGAAAAATCGAGCATAAACTACATGCTATTAGCTAATTTCTCACCGAAGCGATTTTAAAAATACCAAAAAAAAGTTGACCTTTTGAGGGAGCCACAAAACATGCTATGTTATGTTTTTTTGACAGAAACAACACCAATTTCTGTGGCTCCCTCTTTTGAACCCCTTAATCTATGTCATTTTCAAAACAAAATAGTAGTTTAGAAAGTAGACTCGGAGCACTACGAACATTGTTTTGGTTGCATCTCCAAATTTTTAAAACAAAATAGTAGTTTAGAAAGTAGACTCGGAGCACTACGAACATTGTTTTGGTTGCATCTACAAATTTTGAATGTAACTATGCTCAATTTCTCATCCAAAGCCAGTATTTCCTGATTTCAGAAAAAAAAAAGTGGCCACTTAAGACCCCTTTTTGGCCCCCCATCTTCCTGCACTTACCCTGAAGTTTTTTCCATCAAAGTGTTTAAAAAACTGTGTTGCGGCCAGTAATATCATTTGCCTTTGTTCTGTTTTCTTGATTCAAAAAGTTTGTGTAACTGTGCATGTATCAATGCCTTTTATGTGACTGGGAAATTAATAAGAAGACTGAGTTTTGTGCCTTTGCTGATATTTTCTGTGTCATTGCAAAAAATGGTCTAGTTGTGAGCCTTTGATTCTATTCGTTTTATCTTTTACATTGATCATGCATTATTTGCTCTTTAATGTAACTGAATCCTAAAGATAGCTTCACTGTGCTTAATATTAAGGAACAAATCATACTCAGGCGCATCGCCATAGTTAAATTTTCTTTCATTACATTTGTGTTTCTGTTTAATTTCTATCCCTTTTCCCAAAATATATTTGAGACAAAGAAGAGCTAGCTTCTTTAAAATCTGGAGGTCATTTCAGGTCGCAAGTCCCACATTCCTGAAACTTCCCATGTTGGTGTTGGAAACAGCGCAATTTTAAGCATCAACACATCCAATAAAACATTTTTTTCCTAAATAATGAAATACAACCAATAAATGGATAAACAAGATTTTATGTCATAGGGTTTTAATGCATCGTTAATGTGATAGGTTTTTAATGCCTAGGGCTTTAGTGATAAATTTCCAATAGGATCTTATTTTATGCTTTTGGGTGTGCCATACTAGGATCATTTTATTGAAGCTCAAAACCACAAAGATCATCATTTTGTGTTAAGAAAACTTGCATTATTATCTTCACAATATATAGATGAATTTGGAGACAAATTAGGTGTCCACATATCATTGACATATTTAATAGGAGCTCATGCTAACATAATCATAAAGTGAAGTAAATGAATACATAAAGAACATACCTTAGATTTCGATATTCAAGTTGCCCAATTGCACAATTATGTCTACTTCATTTTTTTGGCTTCAAAATCCTCAAAAAATTGAGCTTTTTTTGGCAAGTTCCTTTGTATTCAGTGTTGAATTCTATATAACTCTAATAGGATTAGTCAAATTTATGAAAAAAAACAAATCTATATCATCAAATTCAATCTAAATACATTAAAATTAGCATTCAAACAATATGAAACATAAAAATATTAGTTCAAATAATCAAATTTGTCTAAAAACATCCAATTTACTTCTTCTACGTTGAAGAACCAAAAAAAAGGTGGTGGATTAAGTAAACAATGATTGTGTAAATGTCAACACCATGAAAAGTGATTTTTTGTCCGATAATGCATAGAAAGCAAAGAATAACAGAGCATGTGGGTCTAATTCATGGATTGCACATGCCTTTTGTCCATTTTTTTTGGTTCCATAAAATGTGCTCGTGTTATAATGTGAGCTCATTTTGTCATGCATGGAAAGTTTTAAGTGTTGTCTAAATTCTAAAATGATTACTATGACAAGATTTTTGTTGTCTCTAAATTACTAAATACCCTATAACCAATACCCTCAACCCTATGCCTTAAAGCCTATACGCTAGACCCTCAACCCTATACACTCAACCAGAGAGAGATGGGGGTAGGAGGTAGGAGGTAGAGAGGGGATGGAGGTAGATAGGTGAGAGAGAGAGAGGAGGAGGGAAGTAGAGAGAGAGGGGGGGTAGGAGGTCAAGAGGTGAGAGAGAGAGAGAGAGGAGGGGAGGGAGAGACCTAGAGAGGGGAGGGGGAGAGAGGTACTGACCTAGAAAGGTCTGAGAGAGAGAGAGAGAGAGGGTGAGGAGGGAGGGAGAGGTAGAGAGGGAGAGACCTAGAGTGGGCACAGAAAGAAGTGAGTGAGAGAGAAGAGAGGGAAGGATAGATAGAGAGTGGGAGAGAGAGAGAGAAGCTAAGGGTGAGATGATTTTCCTTCACTATAACGCGCTCGCGTTATGTGAATGCATGCACATAACGTGAGCGTGTTATAACGCACTCACGTTATTGTTTGCTTTGGTAATTTCCAAGCCTTTTGTTTGAATTTTCCTTGGGCTTCCAAACCCAAAGGCTTGGACTGAGTTTTGAACATCCAAAGACGTGTTTTTGCATATTGTAAAAAAATTACATAATCTTGAGCATGCTCCCCATCAAGTTTGCACTTGTTTCAATGACAAGTCAAAAAAATACCACGATAATGTTAAGCTCTCTCTTAGCTTTCTAACCATATAATTTTTTTACGCTTTGAGTATGTTAAGGTTTTCATCTTTAATTTCTTTTGTTAGTGTATCATTTTTTGTCAAAAACCAGTGTGTGGTATTTTTGACTTTATTTTTTAATCATTCATCAAAATTTCAAATAAATTACATTTTTACAAACTAGACTCCATTCTACACGTATTCAAAAAAATTGGATTTTCGATTAGTTTTCAATAATTTTAAGGAGGAGCACGTTCAATTTTTTTGTTTTTCAAGATGTGTCAACTTTGAAAATTAGTAAAAAATCAATTATTCATGAAAAAATATTTAAAAAATCAAGGATAAACTATATGGTGTTAACTAATTTCTCACCGAAGCGATATTTGAAATACTAAAAAAAGTTAACATTTTAGGGGGGCCACACCAGACGCTATGTTATGTTTTTTTGAAAAAAAGCAAGACCAATTTGTGTGGCCCCCCTTTTTGAACCCCTTAATCTCAACCATTTTTTTAAAAAATAGTAGTTTAGAAACTAGATTCAGAGCACTGCGACTCTTGTTTTTGTTGCATCTTCAAATTTTGAGTGTAACTATCTTCAATTCCTCATCCAACATCAGTCGTCCCTGATTTCAAAAAAAAAGTGGTCACTTAAAACTCCCTTTTGGTCCCCCATCTTTGTGCACTTACCCATAAACTGCTTGAATGGCATGTGGCTATCATGACCTTGTGTGGTGCAATTGGGGGATGTACATGCGGCTTTCTTATGCTATGTTGTATAGATCGATTATAGTCAATACTTGTGTAGATGTGTGTGAAGCCATTATACCATAATTCTTTATGTGACACATCTTGGATTTTTTTTAACACTCAAGGGAATACCAGGACATGAGATGGGAGATGTTGAACTGATGCATAGATTTATGGGTGTACAAAATTATGCTCAAATCATTTACCCTTTCTTGTAGAGCAATGGTCTCCATTGTATTTTGGTGCATGACAAAGAAACTTGTCTGAGATAATGACTTGAAGAGTTGGTGGCGATGTTGAATCATTACATAATTACATGCCTAGATGCCTTTGCCCTTTCTTATAGAGTGAGGTCATTCTTATGTTGGAGAATACATAGAGGTGCCAACATAGAAAATGGGACAAGGTCATTTTGATGTGTTAACCTAATTTATGCATGATGTGAAACATGATGCATGTGTCTACTAATGACTTGTACATGTGAAGTACCATAGAGCTTTTAATATTACTTAGGAACTAGTGAACACCTAAAGTAGTTGCACTTTTACCCAAGAACTAATGAAGGTCTAGAGTATACTAGCAAGATTGTTGTTTGAATAACAGTCTTGACTATACATGCTTGTTGATGCTAAGGGAAGTTGGTCTCTATACTCCAACACTGAAAGGAGAGGATGTGTATGAACCCGTATTACTTTGTCAAGGGATGCAAGTCCATGTGCACAGAAGCTAGAATGCAAAATAGTGCATAGTGGTGGAGTGCAAATGATCTAAAAGAATGGTACTAGTGATGAAGTAGTTCAATGGCACAAAATGCTGAAGTGAACTCTATGTGTGTGTGTGTTAGAACTATTGAGAAGCATTGTGGTTGTTTTCTAGTGTAACATAAGTCTAGTGTTGTTTACTAAGAGCTTAGCTATATCGAAGTAAAGTTATGGAGGCTCCATGTGCTTATAGTCTCAATGAGAATTGTAAGTTATTGATGTGAACATATATGCAGCCTATTGTAAGTGTAGATCTTTAGAGGTGACATTACAATTCCAAAGCTTGACATGTAATTGTCTGAATTTGGTACATTAATGACAAGAGGATAAACCTAGGAACATTCAAATGGCCATGCACAAATTGGTGCAAATGTTGTGGTTTGTGTAGGTTGGCATGTTAAGATGTAGGTTTCTAATAAGGGATGCATGTATGTGTGATTTGGTGTTTGAACAAATTTAAAGGTAGTACACTTGAATCCAAAAGGTGGAGGATGAGTATTACCTCTGATTGGTTTGTGGTGTTACTTTGGTTGCACTCCACTCTTGTGTGTAGTGAGCATCTCTAGTAGTTCATCCTCTATGTTTCTAGCAAAAGGTAGGAATATGACCATGTGGAGGTCAAATTTATGGTGTAGGTGATCTAGGTAAAGATCTAGCTATGTTGTAGACCTTCCAATGTATTGTTGATTACGTAGTTGGAAAGCATGTATGTTTCACCATTATCATTGCCACCCTTGCGTAGGAGCATGTTTGAGTAGAGAAGATTTCAAAACCTTCTCAACTTATGATTTTTTTTGCATTGGAACTGTAGACAACTTGAAAATCACCTTACGTCGTAGCTTAATTATCCATCTTCTATATTAATTAAATAATTTTAATTATTTAATTAAATTCAACCATCTTTATCAAAATCGTTATTCTTTTACATTAATTAAATAATGATTAATTATTTAATTAGGTTAATTACCCCTATCTTCCTAGCATTAATTAAATAATGTACAATTATTTAATTAATCCCTTATTTTGTTTTAATATTAATTAAATAATTTATAATTATTTAATTAATTAAATCAAAAATTTAATATTAATTAAATATTTATTTTATTAATTCAAATCATATCTTCTTCTCGATTTCTTTCCAAAATTGAACTCATGTATATCTAATTAATTAGATAAATTCATCAATTATCCTCTTATCCTTTTTCAAGATTTATTTCCTTTTTAAAAGTAAAATCAAATCCTTTCTATCTTTTCGAATCCTATATTATCTTCTCGATTCATTTCCTCTTTTGATCAAAAATCAAATCTTTATCCCTCCATCATCAAAAAACTATAAATCTTGCCTCAACCAAGCCATTATCATGAGACAAAAGAAAGTAGGGTTATACTGCAAAAATCACAAGCAATCAACATCATATCATTCTATCATAGAGAACAAAGCTAGTAGAGTTTGGGTGCACTTACTCCGTCCTATCAAAGTGTGCGGACTTGGTTTGAAGGTATTACCAACGAAAGGGCAATCTGGGCTCATTCAAAAGAGGCTTGCCACAACATCGCCCGCTAGAACCCCCACGGGATCGTGCACCAAAAAGGGAACAGGTAGAGAACACCAAATCCCGAAATTCAGCACATTAATTTACAAAACAAAAACACATGAAAACAGAACCCTTCAGAAATATAAAATAAAATATATAGAAAATATTTGAAAAGTGCATTAACAAATAGCTAAATTCAATACCTTCATTCCAAAGACCGGTAGATGGATGAGATCGTCTAATAAAAAGTTAAAAGTGACGACATAGGCTTTACATTTGGCTTTATCTGAGTCCTTGTACCACTATTTTTCATCTTACCTAAAGCTGGAAAGAGATCTTAATACTTCGGAACAACAATTTGTCCCCTGATTTCCGAGCCATCTCAATCTTTTACTCTAATGTTATGCTGTCTGGTCATCTAAGCATGGTTAAATTTCTTATGCCGATCCTTCTCTTGTTAATCTGAAACATCACTCTCACAACACTACCTCTGCATCCAAATGGTGCAAAACCACATCCTCGTGGTTATGTTAATCAAGTCTCGGTGTACATTTTGGACTTCTTCAAGTACTCACATTTCAATTTATAAACGTTCACTTGTCTTCATAAACTGATTCGGATCTAAAGAAATCCACTTGTACATATAAAAAGAATTTCACCTTAGCGAACCATGTGTCAATGGTTAGGTTAATTCTATAAGGGCAACGAATATTTTGATTATTTAAAAACTATGAATTAGTTTTCATGTAGAGATTCCATACATGGATGAAACGGAATTTAAGTGTTATGACGTTGAGAACTTGTGACTATTCCTTGCGGTAAACGTCACTCGGTCAAAGAATTCTTTTAGAATAAGTTAAAGCATGATGTCCGAGTATAAACACTGCAGGTGATGTAGCCAATAATATCAATAGATGATGAAAGTTAAAATTCAGAACAAGCAATCAATTATGTTGTAGATAATACAGGTCAAGTTGTCCACTGAATTCTCTCAGGAAATGTGACTTGTCTTATTCCTTACAAGGTATCCATTAGTCGTGATGTTTGATTTACAACAAACAAGACTTCTGTAAGCTGTTTCAAACATGGCATATAATCTGAATGCAAGAGAAAGAAATCAATTACATTAATGTCCATGAGCAACCAAAATAGGTCAGTGTAACAGCCACAGCTAGCTATGATCAAAAGGTTCTTAAAGAAACTGATAATAATCATCATACAAAAAGTAAACAATAAAAATAACAATATCCCAATAAACAGGTTAACAACCAATACTACATAAGATTAAATGATGATTATGGTGAAAATAGGCTAGCCAACTTGACAGCTGTAACCATCGTTTTCCCAGCCAGCAACCATTAAATTTGTGCCGTGCCTGGACATTCAAAAGAGAATCTCCGTTATCCACAACAAATTGTTGACAGCATGTTGTCACCAAATTACAATCAGGTTAGAAACAATTGCCACAAACGACTTAAATATGTGATGAAATATTTATGAATGAGCCACCCCGCTTGGCATTGCTGCAACCTTCCTTGTCAAGCCAGCAACCATAGAATCTGTTTTCAATCTGACAGTATTCAACTCATGACTCAATTCCTCATTCTGCTCGTCCTCTTCAGATTTCGTTGTTGAGTTTCTTCTTTGACATGCATCAACTGCATTACTGCATTGTGAAGCGCTGATGCTAGCACTCTTTACTAGGCTACGTGTATTTGCAATGGCTTCATTTGCATCACTTCTTACTGAAACGCCAGAACCAATCACTTTGAATGATTCTGCAGGCATGCCAGAGTAACAGGACCAATTCAAGTAAACCTGAGTCCTTCAAATTATCACCGTCTACATGTTTTGCAATATCCCCACCATAAAAAGCATTCAAGAGAAGTCTCACAATACAAATTTAACTTTACCTTGAACTCTCGGTGGACTGTGAAGTGAAGCCTTTGTTACAGCTGCATTCCCTTTATCTTGCTTTTCAGACTCGTGCTTTGAAGTGTCCTCCCTGAATTCAATAACTCGCTCTCTACCAGCAAAACAAAAAGAAAAAAGAAAAAAAGGTGTAAGACTTTGCCTTAACTTGAGATACAATGTTCACATAAATTTTTGTGTCTGAGTTGTACCTTGGCAAAGAAGCATGTTGCCTCCCGAGGGGAGTACTGTTTTCACCTTTACCATAGTGTTCCTCAAGATGAGCAAATTGTCTCTTGAACATGTCTACGGCACTGTTGCAGGCAAGATAACAACAAAATAATCAATCCAAATTAAGAAAATTCTGAATAAGAATGGAAGAAACACAGTGACCACTACGAAAAAATTATTCTAACTAAACTACAGACGTTAACAAAAATTTATATCCATCCATAAATTTGAGTATTCATATATCAATAGTTAGGAACTTTTTAAAAGCTGCAAGTGTCAAGTCATTTGCAAGTACAAAGATCGATATTCTCTGCAAGAATATATACATATTTCAAACTTTTTTGCAAGACAAAAAAATATTGACATCAAACAACATGCAGGCTTTTCACTTTCATGTGCTAAACAGATATTCGTTGAAGATTTGATGTCTAAACAGATTATTCTGGTTATATGTTTGTATAAGCACTATTAGGTACAGTCTTTGCTCACTTTGCTCACTTTCATAGGCTGTAGCTTAACCAAATGAATCACTTGGAAAATCACAAGCCTTCATCCAGACAACAATGAGCAACTTTTCTTTGCCTTGTTCTCCTCTGAAGTAACTAATATTTTTGGATGTTCTAAAACTTAGGATAAAACAAAGTTTTGATCTAGAATTTCAGCTTTTTACTCGGTCAACATGGGCTATATTCAAAAGTCTGTTAAACATCTTTAGAAAGTCCTGCTAAAGTCTGTTAAACATCATTAGAATAAATCAGCTGAGCTTCAGAGAAAATGGCCAATCTTTTCCAATGAAAACTAGGAAGGCCAAGATCCCAGCCTCTAGAATCTACATTCTTCTGAAACAATTGACTCTGGCTCTAACATGCATAACCAGGTCCCTTCGATAAATATTCAACTATACTAAGCAGAGTGAAGAATTATCCTCGTGAAAATCAATAGCAGAGCAGATAGTATTATCTTACGCCATATCATCTTGCATCTGTTTCTGGTTATCCCAGCATCCCCTAAAAGAGGATCTCGCCAGGAAAGAGGAGGAAATACCAGCAGCCATGTCCATAAAGTCATGATGATAATTTCCTGAAAGCATTTATTATTGATTCCTTTATCCCACAAAAGATATGCCAAGCTTACCAAGTCTTCTTATGACAAGCATACCTTGGTAAAGCATGTTGCACCCCTACGAAATTTTTGATGTCAAAGTCTTCATCTGTCAATTTGATGCAATTAAAAGTCGAATGTCATGATTATCCCTTTGATGTTTGTCCTCATCTGTAGTATGGTTGTCTTCCCTATGAAATTTTTAATGTCAAAGTCTTTCTTGCATGTTTTGTCATGTTCATTTGTCAATTTGATGCAATTAAAAGTTTAGTTGAATGTCATGGTTATCCCTTTGATGTTTGTCTTCATCTGTAGTATGGTTGTCTTTCTAAAAGTCATGCTGATGCATTTGTCAAAGTCATGTATGAAAGCAAGTAAAGGGATGGCATGGTCCACATCGCGTTTGGTATAAGTTGTAAAGCTGTTCAGGCAGGTGAAATTTGACTAAATGATGAAGAATTGGCAGATCCCCTTGAGGAGCGTGCTTGGCTAGTTGCAACCAGTCATGGGTGGCAAAGTCAAGTGAGAAGCACTCTCAGCATGTGGAAGCCACGGTTTGAGTGGCTATAAATCTCCTGGAGTACACCTGGGATATTCTTGTCATGTTTTAATGGCAATGGCAGGGATGACGTGAGCCCAGGCAGATTCTATCAAGGTAGAAGTGGTCAAAACAAGGGAGAAGTGCACCTGATGAGTCTGCATCATGTTTAAGTGACAGAGTTCAAGCTGGAATGCACCTGGCAGTTAGAGGACAAGCGTTTAGTGGCAGAGTTAACTCCAGAAGCATGCCTAGGAAGGATTAACCAATCTTTTAGTGGCAATAAGGTTTCAGGAGTGCTCCATCAAGGTTCATGCCATGATGCAAGTGGCACTGATCAACAAAAAGCACGCCTGGGAAGGATTGAACAGTTTTTAAGCGGTTGTCATTTGAGGAGCACTTTTCCTTGGGTTTTGCCACTCTATATGAGTGCCTACGTGATTTGTCATTCAAACATAAAATGTAAGGCAGAATAAAAACACCTTTCATTGTTTCCATCACTCTTGACTATTATGCTGCCATCAGGGGTTTGTTCTGCAGCGGTAGGGTTTGCAGCAGGTTTTCATTAAATTCTTCCATCCAAACAAGGGCACCATAACAATTTTCAGCATTTACCATCATTTTTCAATCTTTTTCCTAGGTGCCGCCTTCAAGGGTTTATGTCATATCCCCTTCCTCTATGGCCGACTCCATCAATACATTCGATGAATTAGTTTAAGAAATATTATAAAAGACTAACAAAGGCAGTGATTTACAAAGGCAACGCTCGAGTCTATCATACAAGGCCAACTCTCATTTATGAAATGAAGGCATTAAGTGTGGAGTCGATATATTTAAGGAGGGATCAAATTATTAAAGGAAGAACTTAATTTTGATAAGAAATGAATAACGTTTAAAAGAAGAAGAAATGACTTATTAAGATATGAAATCGTGGATGTGTTATAAGAAGAAGGCCGGCTCATTATAAGGAAAATGCAGCACTCCTTTACAAGGCAAATCGTCTTATCCAAAGTATAATGGAGAGGTGCGATTAGTATAATAAGGGAACAACAATGGAAGCGCTTGAGTCTAAAAGATAATGTTAATAAAAGAAACACATCTCTTTGTAAAAGACACTTCCCTCTATGAAGTCGCCTCCTTTTGAAGAGGCATATAATGAGATATAAAGAGGGAATGAGCGAGATCTATCATAACGGCAAGAAAGATATAACAGAGATAAATCTACAGAAAGAATAAATAACGATAAGCAGGGATCTACAATCTCACTGTTAAGCAGTGAATAAACTGATCAACATTTGGTATGAAGTATAATGCATAGCATTTTAACTGACTAAATTGATATCTATTGAAATCTTGTGTGCATTTGCTTGTTGGTTTCTTCTTTCAGCTGTTAGATAGGTGTTGTTGTGTTAAAATTTAAAAGTTTTATTTGAAAGAGTTGGGAGAATTGCGAAGTACTCTAGAAGCAGCTGCAGATCAGAAAGGTTTCTCTATATAAAACCAGCTGCTAAGCTGCTACCAGTTTTGTTTCTAAAAGTTGCTAAGAACTAATGACAGGTTGCTTTATAAGCAATTCCATAAATGATGACAAAACCCAGCATGCACCAGGTGCACATTTGAAATGATGGAAGGCACATTTCTCGCATCTCCCACAAATCAGGTATGAGGGAACCCATAGAAAATGGGTCCCCATGTACCTCAAACACAGGGGATGGGAGGGAACATCCTAGGCTCATTCTGCATGCACTATAGAGAGGGTGGGGTGCTACTCTAAAAAAGCCTTGATGACAGAAGAAGAAGTGTGACTATGAATAACATGTATTGAACAGTTTTCAAATTTTATGTACTCAAAATAGTGTTAATTTTATAGTACTGAAATATTCTTTGAAGTCTATAAATTATCCATGGTAGAATTATGGTAATAACAGTAAAGAGAGCTGCAGGACAACATCGAAGAACTCATGTTGACTAATAATTAAATTTTTATGAACTTGAAGAATGGTGTTATAGAAAAATTCTATTAGAAATTTTTTATTTCCAGGTTTGGTTGCATCACTACTGCTATAATGGTTTAGGTTGCATAACATTTTGTACTAGGAAGTCATTGATTTCAAGGAGATCGATTGTGTTCTATGTTTTGTGAGTGTTGAGGAAATTTGTAGTATCTTCTATAGGAGCTATGAGGAGATCAATCATAATTTAACATAAAGTTTGCAAATGGGATAGCAAGCTAAGTGGGCTTGATCTTGGAGGAAACTAGCGTGCTTAAGTCAAAGTAGTACTAATATGAGTGACCTCCTAAGAAGTCTCGATGCTTCACCCCTATGAGCATCACCTAGATGCAATGAGTGCTAAGTGGACCATTCATGCTCATGAGAGATGGGTTCTTGTGAACCACTACTCATGAAATGTGGGTCAATGTGTTTGACTCAAAAACTACATAGCTGAATCTTGATAAAACATCACATAATTTGACACACTGTGAAAACAACACATACTTGATAATGAATGAGCTAAGGAGCTCTATAATGAATGGTTCATAAGGCACAACACTTGATGAAGGTTTTGCAAATGGGATAGCAAGCTAAGTGGGCTTAATTGTTTGATCTTGGAGAAAACTCCATGGTTAAGAGTGCTTGAGTCAGAGTAGTACGAGGATGGGTGACCTCCCGGGAAGTCCCGATGCTTCACCCCTGTGAGCATCACCTAAATGCAATGAGTGCTAAGTGGACCATTCATGCTCATGAGAGATGGGTTCTTGTGAACCACCACTCATAAAATATGGGTCAATGAGATTGACTCAAAAACTACACAGTTGAATTCTGATAAAACATCACATAATTTGACACACTACAAAAAACACCACCTACTTGATAATGAATGAACTAAGAAATTCTATAATGATTGGTTCATAAGGCACAACACTTGCTGAAGGTTTTGAAAATGGGGTAGCAAGCTAAGTGGGCTTGATCTTGGAGGAAACTCCATGATTAAGCATGCTCAAGTCAAAATGGTACTAAGCTAGGTGACCTCCCAAGAAGCCCTGGTGCTTCACCCCTATGACCATTACCTAGATGCAATGAGTGCTAAGTGGACCATTCATTCTCATGAGAGATGAGTTCTTGTGAGCTACTACTCATGAAATATGGGTCAATGTGTTTGACTCAAAAACTATACAGTTGAATCCTGATAAAACATCACATAATTTGACACACTGCAGAAAACACCACCTACTTGATAATATATTTTGCAAGTTAGGAGATTTATACACGTCACAGAGCTTCACGGCAATACCAATTAAGGCTTCACGGCAATACCAATTAAGGTAGGGAAAACATTTTGCCTGGTACAAAGATTTGAGAGCATTGGATCTTAACTGTTCAGCAAAGGGAGAGATGCTCTCCAAATAGGCCAAACCACACAACCAATTCTCTCTGCAATGCAAAATTTTCCCCAGATTGGCAGGATTACATGCTAGTGCAACCTTGCTTTAACTGTGGTGACAGACTGGGGAGTTTCCCCAATGGTCATTAACCTGGACAAATATAAGAAACATCATGCATGCATTTCCAACCTGAGCCTTAACAGCTCAATATCAAAGAAATCATAGACTGATGATCATTTGTCTTTTGATGAGAGAAAGTCTTGTTTTTAATATTTATCACTACAAAATTGCAGAACAGAATATTACAGGCTTGATAATTTTTTTATGAATGGTGCACACACAAATAAGTGTTATTTCTGGCCATAGGCCAAGAGAAGTTTTAGATTTGCTAGTAGTGTTATGTCAATTAAGATTTAGTTATGAAATTATGATCTAATTGTGTTCATTATTAAGATGTTCTCAAAAGAGGCCCATTGCTGTAATTTATACAGGCAAGTATGTCAAAAGTGAGAAGGGCGCCAATGCTTGAAATAAAGAGATGAGCTTCAACAAACATTTAAGTAGTTTTAGAAAATGAAGGTAAGACATCATAGGCTAAACAAGGGCTGTTTGCTGAGGCAAAACACAAGAGGCTATAGAAAGATTATGTAAGGACTGTATAATATATTGACCTAGAAAGGGATGAGTATGCTTGATACAGAAAAGTGGTTGCATTACATAAACTGCACAAGGAGAATGATTTTAAAAAATAAAATTAAAAGGACATAGAACTAAGGGATCAAACTCTGATATCAAAAAACACTTCTCGACTGTTCATTGTGGAAGGGTGTTGAGATGATGATAAACATCACTCTTTTATAAATTAACTTTAAATGTATGTAAGATGTCAAGTAGCAATCAGAAGCAAATCAATATTCAAGTAGGTCTTTAAGAGTCATGTAAGGTGTTACATTTCACTAGGACAACATGGAAAACCATGGGAAGTGCAGTTGTACTTGTTAGTAGAAGATAATACATTATACATATCATTCTTAATTGTACACTCATATCAGAGCAACCCTAGAATCTTGCAATGTCAGATGCCCTGAATTTGATGCCATCTAAAAAATAAAGCATTCTTACTATGTATTGAATTGTGATTTATGCCACAGAAAAATCTTCTGATTGTATACATGTTAAGATAGCATCAAATTCAGGCAGCTCAGACCTGCCTGCAATTTATGTCATTTTTATTAAAAAATAGCCCACTCCATGTTTTTGACAGATTTTTCCCATTTAATTGTGACTAAATCGTGATTTAGTCACCTGAATCGCAAGTTTGACCAATTTTTTTGCGATTTTTTTCCTCATAAAAATGTGGTTTTTTTCACTTCGCATTTACACGATATTTGTTCTGGAATCAAAGCACTTTTTAGCAGAATTTTGAGGTTTTTGGGGTTCTAAGACGCAAACCACAGGCTTTTAAGTTCACATTCAACAATTTTTGGAGCTTTTTTTCTGAGATTTCGTCTTTCAGCTTCATATTTTTCAAACAATATTCCTCCTTTTTATTTATAAAAAACAAATCATAAAATGTGCCCTTTTTTTGGCAAAAAAGGCTTTGACTCTAACCCTAAATGCTGAATATTGCAAAAGAAAAAGGGGCATATTTTATGAATTCAGCATTTAGGGTCAAGGTCAGGGCCTGGGCCTGGCCCTTTTTTGCAAAAAAAAGGGGCATATTTTATGATTTGTTTTTTATAAATAAAAAGGAATTTTGTTCAAAAAATCTGAACCTGAATATGAAATCTCTGAAAAAATGCTCGAAAAACCGTTGAATGTGAACTTGAAACCCTGCTGTTTGTCTCAGGCTTTTTTAAACCAAAAAAGCCCTAACCATAATCCTAAATGGTGAAATTTTTCAGCATTTTCAGTTAGGGTTAGGGCTTTTGTTAAACCAAAAAACCACTAATCCTAACTCTATAAGCTGAAATTTTTTCAGCATTTAGGGTTATGATTAGTTTTTTTGTTAGCAAAAAATTTTCTAAACCTAACCCTAGACACTGATTTTATTTTCAGTGTTTAGCATTAGGCATTAGAATTTTTTTGTTATTGAGAAAGGCCTAACCCTAACCCTAAACGCTAAATTAGGGTTAGGGTTTATTTTTAGCAATTGTCTAACATTTTACATGTTTAAGTTTATTTTGTTGTAAAGTGCTAACATTTGCAGAAAATTCAATATACGTAACAGAAAAACAATTGTCCTCAAGATATGCTCTTGCACCTTGGAAAGTGATGTCCCAAAGGTATATTTAAGGTCTATAGAAGTTGGAGTGATAAGGAGACTGAATACTTTTCCATGTGGTTATCTTCTCTTACTATTCTCCTGATCCTCTGTTATTCTGCTCTTTTTCTTCTTCTAGTGAAATGTTGTTCCGCTGTAAATCCAACACATGAAGGATCACAATGTCAGACCAACGACCGTGCCTATGTGCTCTAGACTGCCCCTTGTGAGCAAGTATGCCATTAAACAAACACAAGACCTTTCATGTGTCATCTTTCGGTGCCACTCTACTCTCTCGTACCATCTACTCACATACATCTCTCTTCCATGTACTCACTCTTCCACATACCTTTAAGTATATAGAGCAATGAGGTATATCGAGAGGTTTGGTATATTAAGAGGATTGCTCCGCCGTACTCACTCTTCCACGAACTTTAAAGTATATAGTAAAGTGTAGTATATTGGAAAGTTTGGCATTGGAGATATAGGTATATATCAAAAGGCAGGAGTGATAAGGCTAGAGCAATATAGGTTTCTTTTGGGAGTGATAGGAAAAAGTTAAAACTTTCAAACACATGAAAGCCTAAATCATTTTTTTGGTGCAAATCTGGTCATCATGTTGCATGAGAGAGACTTTGCGTGGGCATAGCATATTGGTCAAGGGTACAAACAAAATGAAGTGCAATTTTGCAAGCATGTACGCAATGGAGGTATATACCACTTCAAATGGCATTTGGCAAAGCAATCAAACCATGATGTACTACTACCTTGCAAAAAGTGCCCTCTAGATATTACATATCAGGCTCAAGAGGTTTTGAAAGCATATTCAAAGAGTAAAGCTAAAAAGGCGAGGGTAGGTACAAAATGGGATCAAATTCTCCAAAGGCTAGGGCTGTTCATGAAAAGGAGGCAAAACTACCACAACAAACAACCGAAGACTCTCAATCTACCCCTAGCTTCGTAGCTCATGGGCCAAACATAGGGGGGCAACATTAAAGCCTTCTTCGCACCCTATACTACATCAAGATGCAACCCAATTTAGAGAGTACATGGTGGAGGAAGAATTTTCACGATCAAGAAAAGAAGGCCATTGAGAGTTTATGGTACTTTTCTAGCATGTTGTCAATATTGCTAGGTCTCCATATTGGCAAGCTATGGTGGATGCCATCGCAATTGTAGGTTCTGGATTCAAAGGCCCATCATACAAGGCTTTGAGAGTCAATATTATGGACACAATACAAGATGTGAGCAATATTGTTGTCGATCATCAAGAGTGGGCAAAGATTGGATGCATTGTCATGTCAGATGGGTGGATGGATAAAAAGAACCGTACTCTTAACTTCTTTGTCTCGTCCAACCTTGGCACAATTTTCCTAAAATCCGTGGATCTATCGGATAGGGTCAAATCTACGGATGCTTTGTTCGAGCTATTTGATGAGGTGTTCATTGACACAGGTTCACATTATTTAGCCCAAATAATTACAAATAATGTTGTTGCTTGTGTAGCTACTAGGAGATTTGTAATGAACAAGTATCCCAATCTGTTTTGGAGCCCATGCATGGTACACTATCTTGCTATGACCTTGGAAGACATTAGGAAACTTGAATGGGTTAAGGAGGTTTTGCAAAGGCCCGCACTATTATGTTCATTTACAATCACACAAGGGTATTGAGTATGATGGGCACCTTCACACAGGGCAGGGAACTCCTTCGGCCAGCAATGACAAGGTTCACTACTCACTTTCATTGCAAACTCTTTGCTAGCAGAAAATGAATTTGAAATGAATGTTCCTTTCAAATGAGTGGATCGAATGTAGCTTTTTCAATCAGATGGATGGCAAAACTATGTCAAACTATGTTTTTTCTCATAGTTGCAAAACTCTCGAGTATTTGGCGAGTTTTAAAAAACTTGAGAGTTTTTTTGCCTTATGAGTTTTTCCTGCAAGAACTCTCCGGAATTACTTGTCAAGGGGGAAAAACTCGCCAAGTTTTGGCAATATAATCTTCAACTACACACAAGAAAGGTATAGGCAATATCAGGTGATCCAATTGATTTAGATGAGCAGCCTTCATTGTTTTCCGAGGATGATATCTATGATTTGGAGAGATAGGCAATGGAGGAGGGGGGTGGATTGGGATTCTCATTGGATGACATTGACGATGAAGAGGCTAAGGAGTCATTGCGACCAACATATACATCCTAGATGGAGGTTGAGCCACAGCGTGTCATGCAGAGGATGGAGGAGCCACAACAGAGTCCTAGGACTAGACCCTCTAGTTCTACCTCTCCCCTAGTTTTCACTAGACATGGTAAGAGGAAGATGTAAATTTGTAAAATATATTAATGTGGTATTTACTTCTAGTTTTACAAAAACAATTTGTTATTTTCATTTTGTTTCAGACTATCAGTATCAGCGCATTCCACATGAGGATGTCATTTTGTACCCAATTTGCTTTCAAATCAATCAAATACAACTAGACTCAGCCTGTTTCTTTTATGTACTTATTTATTGACTCATTGGATGCATCTTCTCATGGAATTTTGCAAAAAAATGTGTTTTTAATGAAATTTAAGCAATTTTTTAAGTTGCCGAGTTTTTTGTCGAGTTTTTGCCAAGTCGTGTTTTTTGGGCTTGGCAAGTTTTTGAACTATGTAATTTTTCTACAAGTTCTTGGGATCAGGCAAAGCGGGTCATCCAATTTTCTAAGCCTCCAAAAGTTGAGACTAGTCAACGTGGATAAATCCCCCATGGGCTATTTGTATGAGACCATGGATAGAGTGAAGGAAGCAAGCAAAACTAGGATGGAGAATCTCAAGGATGAGTACATGTCGTTGTGGGAGATAATTGATAACAACTGGGATCGGCAAATGCATTCCCCCCTCCATGTTGTTGGATGCTATTTGAATCCATCATTGTTCTATAGTGCCTTCTTCCAAAATGATGCAAAAATCACCAAGGGCCTATTCACATGCATGGAAAGATTGTTTCCCACTCCAAAGGAGCTATGTGCAGCTATGAGAGAGTTGCCTATATACAAGGAAGCAAGGAGTTTTTTCTCCAATAAGTCTATTGTAGAAGGCAGGACCACCTTCAAACTAGGTAGAGTCCACAAACTTTTGGCAATTTCTCTATATTGTTCATGAGATTGTTATGGGTATGAAGTTCTTACTAAATTGTAGATGAAAATCCTGATTGTTTTTTCAGCACAATGGTGGGATTTTTTTGGCAGAGAGACCAAAAACTTTTGATGAATGGCAATACGACTTTTGAGCAAACCATGTGGTCCATCTGCTTGTGAGCATACTTAGAATGTGTTTGAACACATTTGTTCCAAGAAATGCAACTGTTTGACACAACAGATGAATACTTTGGTGTTTATTCACCACAACCTCTACCTTAAGCTAAAGAAAGCTCGAAGTTAGATAAATTGCAATTGATAATTACTTATAAATTATAATTATTGTTTTCATTCATTTTCCAAAGTTAAAATTATATTTTTGTATAACTTATTTCGTGTACATCACTAATGTGTGAATTCAATTTGACATTATTCGGCGGCATAGAGGAAGATCAATCAATTGACCTTGACAAGATCAATCCAAATTTTGAATGGATCACAAATGATGAGAAGCTGGTTTTTGATGAGAAAGAATTTAATCTCTTGGGGTCATCCAATTATGACCCTAAGGATATTGATTGAATTAGGAGAGGATCTGCCCCGGGAGCTTCATCATTAGGACCTGCAGGACTCTAGTGTAGCATACTCCGCAGCAGCAAGAGTCATTGGCTCACTCCATTTTTTGTTATTTGTACTTTGTACTTAGTACTAGTAGGTTAGATTGTAATACATTTTCAGGTTCAAACTTCGAAGTCAAACTATGTACTTGCAGTATGTTATGGCAATGAACTATCATACTATGCATTGTGTAACGCAATCAGTGATCTGAAAATTCATAAAAATATATATATATATTCAAAAATTCATGGTGTAAACTCTCATTTCTCTTCACTCTCTCTATCTCTATGCAATTACATTGCCTTTAGATTTAAAAAACAGCAGAACCCCAATTTTTAAAAAAAATCTTTATCTTTTGGTTTGTGGATTTGTTGCAGAGAAAGATTTTTACTACTATGGTTAAATAAATTGCTTGAGTTAAGTCATAAAATCCATAAATTCTCGCTCGTGAAACAAAGTTGTTACCAGTCTTGTGCTCGTACCTGAGGCAAAAAGATAGGGCAGAAATTATTTCTTTTATTTCACTATTACAAAAACCCTCAAAAAGATATTGTGCACCGTCATTTTGTCTATAGCTTAGCTTAGTGTCCAAGGTTAGTTTAAATTATCAGGGAGCTTCCCCTTATATTAAAAAATCTTTATCTTTTGGTTTGTGGATTTGTTGCAGAGAAAGATTTTTACTACTATGGTTAAATAAATTGCTTGAGTTAAGTCATAAAATCCATAAAATCTCGCTCGTGAAACAAAGTTGTTACCAGTCTTTTGCTCGTACCTGAGGCACAAAGATAGGGCAGAAATTATTTCTTTTATTTCACTATTACAAAAACCCTCAAAAAGATATTGAGCACCGTCATTTTGTCTATAGCTTAGCTTAGTGTCCAAGGTTAGTTTAAATTATCAGGGAGCTTCCCCTCTTATAATTTGAAGAGATATTTTTACCGCATTCACTATTTCGTTTTGTGTTGTCTTACAAAAGACAAAGTAAAACACTGACAAAGCACTAACCACTTGAGAACTTTGCATTTGAAAGAAGTCTTGATTTCCTGATAGTCTTAACATCTACTTTATCATCTTCGTTCAAACTTCAAGATCACAATCTTTGGATCAAACATGGAGCTAGACAATTTGTGTCACTCGGTCAAATATAAATCATTTGCATTATACTTACAAAAAGACTTCCCATTTCTCCACATCCAGGCTCTTCAGTAAGATCCTGATCCTTGATTTAGCAGCTTGAAAAAACCACTTTCAGGGGTCACGTTACATAGCTCCTAGAAGACTAGTTTGTCTACATTTAGTTTTTCAGTACAGTTTAAATCTCCCCATGCACGCCATTGTTGTAGCTCTTGATTCTTAAGATCTACCTAGGAGAAAAGACCTTCCCTTGCCAATATATTCTCAGCATACAACAAGGTATGAAGTGAAGCTGACCAGGCAGGGAAGATAAGGTCCAAATAGGCCTAATGCACCCAACTATTCCATGGCCCATAATACTGCCAGTGAAGATGATCTGATACAAATTATCAATAAATCTAAACTCCCCCTAATCAGTGTTGACCTTAAGAGATTAAATGATTTTGTATAAAAAGTTACATTACATGAATGAACTCATTAATCCTTGAGTATGTTGGGTGGATAGAATTTGGTGTTGGGTGAGAATTTGAAATGGAACATCTCCAGGCATTTCCCTTTTTATCCAATTTCTTGCAAGAACTCAATCTTGAGTTTTAATATATATATGATACAGCTTGAGTGGACCTGATGATGAAAGCATGTGTACTACATAGATTTTTAGCTGACTCCCATTTGAGTGGGGAAAACCCTTTTATCAGGTATGCATGGGTAGCTATTGGGACTTTACCAGTCATGGGAGGCATACGGACTCGATTAACAGGCTGAGAGATCAGCCTGATTCTGCCTGTGATTTGAAATGTTCCCTGGGTCGCCAGGA
Organism: Cunninghamia lanceolata; assembly: GCA_027924645.1. Lineage (NCBI taxonomy): Eukaryota > Viridiplantae > Streptophyta > Pinopsida > Cupressales > Cupressaceae > Cunninghamia > Cunninghamia lanceolata. The sequence continues at coordinate 5,416,614 of BSBN01000635.1, read as the reverse complement.
ACACATTGCAAGTATAACTATTGCAGAAGCACACTCTAGGCATGGTAAACTGTTAGAATTGTGATGCATCACTGCATGCATTTGATCCTTGAACCTCACCATCCTATTCCATTTGTGCATATCTTTTTCGATGCATGTGTTAAGAAAGTTGCCACATCCTTTGAAAAAAGTCACCAAAGCTAAACTATTCCAACATGTTTAAAACTTAGTTTAATTGAATCCCACCATAAGCCTTTCATCATAAGTCTATTTTCAAGAAGAAAGCTTTTTGACCAAGTTATCAATCTCATATGGTGCCCTATTGAGGAAAATCATTATAGCTACTAGCATAGAAGCAGATATCCTGATATCCCGGAAAATATAGGAGGATCTTCATCTGCAATTCAATGTTTTTATTTTAATTTTTTAAATTGCAATATTTTTGAAAAAATCATATACTGCTATTTTGACCGAACTTTTCCCGGTATTATCTGATTCTTTTCCTTTAAAGGCTGTCAACTGTGATTGTTTTGCTTATTTCGACTTATTGTGCTCTGTTGTTTTATGTAACAAAAGAGACTAGTTTTTAGGGGTTTCCCAAGCGTCGACAGATTTTGATATCTTTAGGATGGCTGAAGTATTTGATGAAGAGCAGCTGAATCAAATTAGGCATGAGCAGAATGTTGGAGCTTCAACATCAGGAACTACATTTGAATTCTAGTATAAGATTGTTTCATGCCGACGTGCTCTTAGTAAACTTTTCATCTTGTGTTATAGTGATATTAAGAGAACCTCTGTGTATTCATTGCTTTGTTAGAATTCATGATTGGGAGTACGAAGATATCTCTGTTTGGGAGCACATATGGCCATCATTCTTTTGATTCCATTAAACTTTTGAGTGCAGATTCTGATGTACTCAGTGGAAGTTAGAATGTGTAAGCTATGTCAATACCCCCTGCACATCTTTTGGGAAAGGGGTTATGATGGTGGTAATATAGAATGTTCAGAACACTATAGAAACCAGATCTCTGTTGTAAGCAATGGTATGGGATACAGAGATGGTAGTGTGTTAGGTCTTCATAGAAACATGGTGCCTTGCTATTTCTCTTATCTACCAATTAACAACATTGAACCATAGCATAAGGATTGAGTAAACATTGACAGATCCCTTTGTACTGGCTTTACATCAGTTTGGGAGGATGAAGACCCTTGTATTGTACTATTTAGCAGTGTATAGTGGAATAACCAGTGAATGGCTGAACTAAGTGATTGTAAGCAATCCAGTTTATATTGCATATGATCACATCCAACTAGTATAAGACAATCTAATCTATTTACCTTGTTCGTATAAAAGAGCTTGATAATCTACCATCACTCCATTATGTAAAACCCATTGCAAATACATCAGGAATGCAGACCCATAGTTAATCATACTTCATAGCAGCTAGCCTCATTGACTCCACCTGCTTTATGTTATTTTGTAGCTTCACATTTGTAGATTGTAGTGTGTACTTGATTTTGAGGGACCAAGGATTTGAACTTTGAAGTCGAACTATGTAGTAATGCACTGCACAGTGTACACTGTAATCAGCGATCCAAAATTAATGAGGAAAATCAACATTTCAATATTCATGGTGTACATTCTTGTTTACTTTCAATCTCTCGCTCTTTATGTATGCAATTATAATGGTTTTAAATGTAAAAACATCAGTCATTTCTCTCTCTTTTTCGAATTTTTCTGCATTCTTTGGGTTCCTGATATTTTCCCAGTTTTCCTAGTTTTTTCCTTATAATATCCTGAGAAATTGAAAATATCTTTATCTTTTGGCTCACTGAGATATTCCAAAGAAATATATTTGCTTCTATGGTTACTAGCATAGTAGCATTACCCAAGAAAAAATCGCAGCCCTGGGCTGGGGCCATGCCGGTTTAAACAGCCAGACAGTTTTTTTAACCAACCCAGGTTTTTTAGAAAAGAACCCCTTTGCCTTGAAACCTTGGTTTTTCAATTACAACTCATTTTTTCATTTAATCCTTGGGTTTTTTAAATTTGAGAGCAAGTGACAATATTGAACAATTCTTTATTTATGTCTTATGTATGTTTCTCTTTTTATGCAGTATATTTGGCATCATATAACAATAACAGTTTTTTCTCCATATTTTTAAGACTATTTCAGCTTTTTTTAATTTGCTGGGTTTTCCCGGTGTTCTCTCATTTTAAACCTGAGTAATTGAATTCCATTTTCAGTTTGCTGTGTCAATGCCATGTAAATGGAATGCTACTATGACAGTTAGTATGTAAGTATAACTATTCTGATTCATCATAAATCAGTCAAATCCATAAGCAAGTGGGTTAGTGGAATTATTTACACTCTCAAAGGGTAAATAGAAAAAAAGTTAATGGGAGGTGGAAAGTTGGAAGTTAGTAAAATGGAAGTTGGAAACATTAAGATATATAGGCTTTTCTTATGTAAAGACATAAACATTAAGTGTCAGTTGGTATTAGAGCCTGATAACCATGCCTTTCTCCCACTAAAGCCTTTGGTACAGTATACTGTATACTGGCACATTCTGCAGCTGCTGCCCTATGCCCAGTGGAACTGCCTTCACTGCAAAATGATATTTATTTGCCAATAAAATGTAGGCTTTTTGTTACAAATCCTGGATTTGCTGCTGGCATCTGGCTTCATTTCCTAGAATCTCTATCATTTACCTCTGACGCTGAAATCCGGCACCACTGACATTTTCTCAGCACTCATTTACCAGAAGTTCTTATTAGTATTCTGCTGATATTTTCTGCTCTGCCTTGCAGACCTGCTAGAGATTTCTGCTATCAAATTTATGATTTCAAACTTATGATTTCTGATTCATCCATTTATCTAACACATAATGGGACTTTGATTGTCCTTACTCCTGGATTACTGAGGATCGATAAATGAGATCAGATGAGCTGGATCACTATGGGATTGATCACATTCCACACCCAGAATCCAACAGGCCCACTGACTCCTCAAGACAAAAATCATCTTCCATGTAGATCATCAGGAGCTGGGCTCTCCATATGAGGGATACATTTGGCATCAACAAAGCACTTCAGTCCCCATGATACTTCATTACTAAGTGTTCCAACACGCATTCAACGTCTAGATTATATCCACGTGGTGACTCCATTGTTACCATGTGAATGCATTGCATACTCCAACAAATTCCATTTACTCTTGGCTCATCTTGGCAGCTTCAAGGTGGTTATGCCTCATCCACAGAAATTGGTGACAATTTACTCTAAGCAGAGAAGAAATGATGAGGGTATCCACTACAGTTAATATGTTAGCTACAATTATCTTATAAATCAATGGAATTATTTAAGGGTAGATAGATATAAATTTAAAGAGAGGCGGAGTGTTGGAAGTTGGAAACATTAAATGTCTTTATAACATATGGAGCTTACAAATATAGGTTTTTCTTACAGAAATAAGCATTCAGAAATACAAATCATAGGACACCCTGCTAGACAATGATAAGATTATCAAGACACACTCATATATTATAAAAACAAATTGCTTAATTTTGTAGGCAATATTAAGGTGTAATAAGCTGGAAATCTCCAACCATTTCTCTTTGGATCCCTTTGAGATTGAGCCAATCTTGCATTGACAATTTTTTTCCATTTGCTTGCTTTTATGTGTTATATGAGACAGAGGGTTTCCTCAGTTGGCTAGCCCTGAGTCTAAAACTTGAAGGGTCACACTCCTCAAGTGCACACCCATGAGGCTCCAAGTGTACTAAGGTTTAAATTTGGGTCATTTGTGTGGAGATCTCTATCTCATTTTTAATTGATCCATGCCACATTTTTTAAAAATTCAGTCCAAGCACATGCCACATTTGACGTTGGGAACTCATATTTCTTTTATATCACACGTCTCCCTAGAAAATATACCATTATGGGGAATTGCTCGTTTGACAAGGTTACTTAAGTGTTATGTGAAGAAATGTGCCCACACTGGTAAATCTTCTGAAATTGATCTTGGCCAAATTGTGGTTTATCTTCCATAAGATTCCCTAAAGAATTTCAGAGGGATAAGACCCTTTTATATTTTTGTTTCCTACTTAAAATTTGAAAATTTGACCTTGAGAGCACGTCACCATATAACATCAAGTGCATGTGCCACCTTCATAATCTTCAAAGCTTTTGAGATGGTTATCCAGCTTGCTTGCTTTTGTCTTTCTTCAGTAAAAGATTAACTCTAGATCCTGTCTAGCTTGATGAAGTTGGAAATGAATTTGTTTGTCTTTCCCCTTCGTTCTACCATGTCCTTAAAGATGCCTTGACTACATTAAATAGTTTCCTTACACCAAATTCCAAACTCACAAAATAGCTTGCAAGGACTCATTCAAATCTAATAAAGAAAATTTCAATCTGAAGAAAGCGAGGAAATTTGCCTAATCTTCAGCTACTATAATCATGTCGGCTGAGATGTCAGAACCAGCTAGAGCAGTATTCCCACACGTCAATCTATCGTCTTTGGAGTAGCAAGTCATAGCTTGAATATATCAGTCAAATTGGTTTGGATTCAGTTCCTTCTCTCCTCCCTATATCACTAAGTGTACCACCCTACTAGTGCAAGATTATTTTGCCCCCAATACTGCAGACCTAAAATCCTTTTACAAATCCTTATATGCTTGTCTTTTGGACTATTGAAGGGTGGCTGCAAAACCTCCAATACATCCACCATTTCAATCTACATATTTAAATCCCTTCTAAGCACTCATTCCTCCATGGTAAGCATGTTGCCCATCTAATGCCAAAATTGGTTCCTACAGAACATGTTTGACAACACAACCAACGATCGCCTCCTTTGTTAATAATATATTAATATAAGGTGCCAGCCATGGTGTCAAAGCACATACTGCGACCAAATTTCCTTCATTGTCATTTATAGCAATATATTCACCATTGCAACCACCATGTAATAATGTGTGTAGCCAAACACTGACATTTTTCATTTCTTATAGGAAGAGCACAATGAAAGTAAATTCAGTAAACCACTATCCTGCTATCCCAATATGCTCCCCTAACATTTCAGGCCAAGAGTATTAATTTCACGGAAAGTTTCAACCAAAGCCGCTCCTTGAGAGCTGAGAAAGAGTTCATAAAATGGAGATCATTGGGGAAAACATAAGAGGATAAAGCTGAGGAATTTTTCTTAAATACTAGTATTTTACCCGAGGGTTTTTTCTATGGGCTATAGTAGCACTGCCTCCACTGCCCTTTTTGTGCTCCACATTGGACACCTATAATATGTCACCTCATTAAGTGAAGGGCATTAGTATGAGCTTATTCGACACTCCTAGTGGGTAACCATAATTTCTCTTCTGAATGAATCTGTACATTTAACATGTTCTTGCATTTGTTTGTTCCCTTTTCTGCTAGTCTTTACTTGTCACCTTTCAAATTCATCAGTAGAATTTTCACTCACCCCTATAACCTTGGCATTCTTAATAGAATTTTAAATCATCATCTAATAAAAAGATTGAAAATTTTCTTGCTTCTAATATGGACAACCTTTAATCATGTTCCTAGTTGAAAAGCAAAGAAAAAACAGTTAATGTGGTTAGATAAAGAGCCTTCCGTATATGTATGGAGCTTGTGATGGAGTCAAATCCTTGAAAGAAACCATCTTAAGCTATCTACCAAAACACAAACACTTGTATTTGGTAGCAATGAGTGCATTCTCCTCTTCATCACCAGCAAGTAACTGACCAAAAGGGCTGACCATCTTCTCAACACGGGCCCTAAAATGCTCTGACAACCAGGGAAACTCAATCTGGACCAGGTACTTGTGTTATGAGGCATATTCCAGACTAAAGTTTTTGTATCCATACAATATTACAGAAGATACCTTGCATTTCTTATTCCTTGCCAAAGACCATATGTAGCCTTTACTAAGGCCCCAAGAAGACTCCACCATCCAGCATTCTCAATTTTGTATAACACTTGTAGAGGTCTTTTCACATTGGCCGCTTTCTTGGAGAATTAAGGGATTGCTGCTTGCCTCCTAATCTACAATTATTCTAATTCTGTTTATAAATTACATGTTAGCTGCCCTAATTGACATTTACCATCTTTGTTCAGCAGTGAAGAATCCACGAATTAATCAGTGATTAATTCCAATTCAGATATGCATTTTAACAGGTATAAATGACCATCTATACCTCCGATTTGTTTACAGCAGTAAGTGAGACCATACTCCTTAGTTTCTTCAATGTTAAGGTAGTTTCACTGATTATTAATGATCTTCTTATTACACTCAATGTCAAGCTGTTTTAAATAGTACTGCCTTCTGTAGCTAGTTGATTCATGTCATCTCTGCAATATCGTGATAGAATTTATGAAAAATCAAAAATTTGGCAATGATCAATTCATAATGAAAGGTTGAGAAATCACTTCTAATCCGTACTATACACGAAAACAAAAAAGGTAATACCATAAAAACAAGAAGATAACAATCAAATGAACACATTTGAAAATACAAGAGGATGAAAACTGCCCACACATCCAAAACATGGAATACATATGCAATTCTAAGGTACCTATAGATCATATGGTGGGGATTTTCTACAGCATAATGCATAATTAACCCAAAGTACCTATAACCACTACTTAAATTACAAATATAATTATGAACAAAAAAGCTCATTATTTAAGCAATTAAATAAGTTATGTTCAGGCATACAACATGCCCTCCCCTTCTGGGAAGTTGTTCCAAAGACAAGAGGACATAACCATAGAAAAGAATCAAACTAGAACATAGTGTAGATTCTACTATTTATTCCTACAATACACAATATAATAGCTCCCAAAACAGAAAAAAAAGTGTATTTCAATCTATAAAACATGTCAGATCATTCAAACTCTTCCACATAGCCAACTATTGGACCTCTTGAGCATTTTGCAAAATCAGAATACCTGAAACTCAAGATGGGACCATGTTGGTAAAAATAAGGTGATAATAAAATCTAAGTTGCAGGGTGCACCCCCCAGGTCCCAGTCCCGTACCGAATACCGAATTGGGTACTGGTCCAGCAACGGGAGCATCCCAAGAGCGGCCAGGGCACTGCCCTGCCACCCTGAGCGCTCCCACAGCCACAGTGCCGGATTTTTTTTTTTAAATGTCAAAACAAAAATTTAAAAGCATTTTTTTAACATTAAAAAAAAAACTAAAAAGTGCCTAAAACCCTAAAATGCGCCCATACTAAGAGTTATTTCCCAAAAACAAACCTATTTCACAAAAACTCATTCATTGTTTTGCCATTTTTGCATTTTGGAAGATTGTTGGTATTTTTTCGAAGGAGAACGATTGCAAAGTGCCAAGAAGAAGAATCTAGCTTGCACAAAGGACATCTATCGATCTAAGGTAAGTAGCTGAACAGAATTGGAGTACATACTCTTTTATCCGCTCAGTGAAGCATCATCAGTTGGCAGCAAAAAAAGCAAAAGACTTGATCTATATCCATTCCAACTTGCATCTCCTATCACATAAGGAAGTTGACTCCAAGGAAGGGGCAGCAAAGAATTGGGATATGACCCCTAAGTGTGTCAACTTGGATGTATTTGTTGTAGAGCTTGCCAGAGTCAATGTAGATGATGGCGAGGCTCCTACACATGATGTACCTAGTAGTAGTGGCACTCCATTAGCTTGTGGTTTAAATAATGTTGAACCAAGCAATGACTTCGATCTAGATGCTTTCGATGAAGATTGAAGACCAAGATACAGATTTTTTATTGTATTATTTTCAAATTTAGTAATTGTAATGATTTTCAATTGAACCTTGACTCTGGAGTCCTAGACATATATGATATATGACATAATATTGAAATTTTGAACTATCAATTAACAATTAATATTAACTTTATCACTATCATTGATCAATGATGAAGTATCATACTATCAAAGATTCAAATGTCATTATTATTATATGATATATCAAATAATTCTGTATATTATAAATATTTATATAAAATACAGCCATACCAGACCCAAGGGGAAAAAAAATTGTCGTACCAGCATACCAGAACCCCATACCTGTACCAGAGCTGGCAACTTAGCTTAAAATGATGAAAATCTGGGAAAAAATACTATAAACACAAATATCTACCATTGTACAAAAGTGTACAACAATTGGAGCAAGAATTGAACACCCAATCTTTTGTGCTATGTTTCCTTTCAATGATTACAAAAACAAAATTCAACTCATTGTATTGGATGTGTGGAAAAAGGTTGTATCCTGCAGCATGCATAATAGATAAGTAGAAGTAGATTGATAGACGTCTATGTCCATGAGATACACAATGCACCTCCAAGGAAAATCATGTTATATTAGAAGCTTACGATAATAAAAGAACAAAGGTAATATCGTCCCTAAAATCACAATGACTATAGCCACCCCACAAAAGTTTAAGAGCTATTTTACCAGATACGCTCTCTCCCCTACCATAAATGCATATCTCCATATTCAATACAAACAAATATGTAATACTTCTATAGTATGCGTCGGATATGGCCCAAATGCATATCCAGATAGAGTGCCCTTAAAGGGATGATATAAAATTTGAGGATATCCTATGAAATTTCTATCCCCAAAAAAAAAAAAAAAAAAACCTCAAAAATCAAGTGGAATAGAAACCCATTAAAAAGGTAGGCAAAACACTCTTTTCTCACACATAACATTCATCTTTGTGCTCCTATTTGGATGGTTTTGGCAGATAATTTTCTGTTTTGTATTTTCTATGTTTTATGGCTTTTTCTTAAATACTCATTGTTCATGTGTTGTTAAATATCTTGTATCCTATCTGCAAATTATCCAAGATTTTCAAGAAATTTCAAGAAATCATCATATACCAAACCATACCATAGGTGTATCAATACCCATGAAGCTTAGTGTTAAATATCATAGTTATATAATTATATTATTCTTTCTCCTCCAAAACTCAATCTACTAAATCCAGTTAGTTCAAGTAATTCTGAAGAATAATTTCTCAGGAATTCTCAGGGACTTTCTTGGGGTCAATATGATTTTTTTTTACTGCTAATATGAGGGTTATCTTACAGGCACCTCACTCAAAAACAGGGCCGTAACTAGCCAAAGCTAAAAGTCAATGGAAACACGGACAATCTAAAAGTCATTAACAATAACATTTTACATAATATTATAGGGGTGCAATGAGGCACAATTCATGACATGAATTGACGATAGGGCTGGACACTTTGCAGCAGCAGCGGATTGTTTTGGTGCCACAGCAGAAGAATAGAAGTAATGATGCAGAAGAAGCAAAGGAGCACAATAGCATAGAGTTGGAATGAAGAAAACAGCCGGAAGATCATTCTTTTTCAATCTCAAATAGCTATGTTGAGGTGGCTATGGGGGGTAATGCCATTCCCTTGGGCAGAAGTAGAGTTCTCGATTTAGAGGCAATCTTTGTGAAACCCTCCCCTATGGTCACTGAACTTAGCATCGATTTGGCAGACATGGAAGTCAGCTCCAAAATCTGTACCCTCGAAGAAGTGACCCTTAATGGAAAATTTTCTGTTTATTGGCCCGCGCTTCTGGTATTGGAGCAATGGATTTTAGACAATTGGGGTTAGAACATTGCTTTTAGACTTTGCCAAAGGGTTATCTCAAGTGGAAGAATGGGATATTGGAGTGTATATTCTAGATTCGATACTAGATGCTATCCATCAGTCGGATTCTTCTTTGCCTTCACCTTTGGAATGTGAGGTGAAAGCAGAAGCCAAAGGATGGACAGAAGACTGAAGTTAATAAAATTAAGAGGTCTTCAAAAATAGTAAAACCTGGCATATGGTCTTACAATCTCGAAGCAAAAATGGATAGTATATCCTCTCTTGTTTGCATGCTATGTAAGAATTTTGGTGGTTCATGCATATTTAGTATGACTTTGTATTTTCTTCTTTTAGTTGGGAAAGAGCCCCTTTAATAGAACCCTTATAAGTTTATCTAAAAATAAATAAAAACCCTTGCCTAAAGGTATTTTCATGGTGTCTTGCCCAGATGTTCAAACAAAGAGCTCAATTTTGAAGAGAGGTCCTTGGATGATGGATGAAGTGGGACCTTTTTCTGCAGGGATGACAACCAAATTTTGATCCCAGCAATTTCATTTTGGGCAAAACTCCAATGTGGATAAAATTATACAATTTGCCTGTTAAACATTGGGATATATCTGTCCTTTCTAAAATTGGAAATAGTCTGGGAGATTTATTGAGCATTGATGAAAATTTGCAGAATGGCTGCCTGGGAGTCTATAATTGCATTTGTTTGAAAGTGGACGCTTCAAATCCTTTATTTATTTGTCTCAATTCAAAGTCTAAAATGTGGAACCAGAAAATTGATTTTGAAGGTCCAATGCCAAAATGTTTACTTTGTCAGAAATCTGAGCGTGTTAAAAAATTCTGTCCAGGGAGGTTTCTGAAAAGGGAGTGGCAATGGAGAAAGAAAATTCAAGAGGTGATAAATAAGGAAAGGGTTTCAAACCATGAGGAAGGTAGGTCGGAGACAGAGATAGTAGGGTCCCCACCATCTAGTTCTTGTGAGGTAGAGCCCGTGTGATTAAGATGCCTAGTGGTAATGCCTCTCAAAACTGGAGGTTAATTTAGACTGTTCACCTACATTGTGGCTACATGAAACAGAGATTCTTATGGCAGAATCTCAAAAATTGCATCCATTCTTAAAAACAAAATTTTGTCTACGGGGAATATTCATGGTTCAGTCGGTACAGCCTCGGTGGAGCAAGTTGGTAATTCCCCAACAAGGAGCACCGAAGATCATTTGGAAAGCTCAGAAGATGAGTCAAACCTCCTTTCCACAGAAGAGTTCACAAATTCTCAATCAGAATCCATGAAAAATAAGTTGAATTGTGGGGTGAAGACGAAGAGGGATCGGAAATCGGGTAAAGAGAAAGCCCTTGAAGAAGTTTTGCACAAAAGCAGAAAGATATTAGTGATTAAAATTTTCTTATTTTGGGATCTAGGCAGGTGAAACTCCCTCCACCAAAGTCATGAATTTTGTTTTTGTGCAATGTTAGGGGCAATGCCCCTAACAAAAGTCAATTAAGCGTCAAGGCAAAGATCGTATTGATTCAAGAAAGCAAGTTAAGTCAAGATGAGGCATTGCTCCTGTTAAGGAAGTGGCAAAGGTGGAAAGGAGTTTTTGTTGATGTAGATGGAGCTTCTGGTGGCCTTGGGTATTCTTTGGTCTCCCCTCTCAGTTGAAGTGGAAATGTTGGGTTCTCGATAGAGTTGGCAGTTCTGCACAATCACAAGTTTTTCCTCAAACTTGGCTTTCTTTCTCTTTATGGTCCTATTTGCCATTTTCTAAAGAAGAAAGTTTGGAATCAATTAGCTCCTATGCTCTCTTCATTGAAAGTGGAACTGTTTCTCTTGGAGGAAACTTCAATGCAATTATTTCTGCCAAAGACAAGAGTTAGGGGGCATCAAGAGACACTCAATCCCAATTCAATTTTTCTGACTTTGTTGCTCTTTGGGGATTTGTTGGATATTAAGCCAAAAATTGGAAGCTTCACACTAAAGCAAATAGAAGAGTGGGATTTAGTTACATAGGGGATGGATAGGACAGACTCTTATGTCCCCCCTTGGTTGATCACAGATTAGATTGTAGAAATCCAGATTCTTCCAGTCTCTAGCTTTGATCATTATCCCATTTCCCTTGAGATTACTGGAGACCATCCCCCTCAGAATCATCCTTTCAAGTTTGAATTAATGTGGTTTAGGGAGTCATGATTTGTAAATTTGGTTAAGCAATGGTGGGAAGGGGCCCTTAATCAAAAAGGCTCCAAGATGTTTGTCTTAGCTAAGAAATTAAGTCATATCAAAGAGTGCTTAAAGGAGTGGAATGTGAAACATTTCAGGCACATTTTTGCAGAAAAGTTTAGGTTTGAGGCTGAATTGGAGATGCTGAATCCAAGCAATTGGAAAGGAGCAGGAGTCTTATCACCAGGGAAAAAAATTGTTGGCTGAATCATCTGAAATTCATAAGCATGAAGAGATGATCTGGAAAGTGAAATCTCAGAAGGTGTGGTTAAAAGAAGGGGACCATAACACAGTTCTACTCGGGCACAAAGAAGTGCCAATCATATTTCTTCAATAATTCAATTCCCTCAAGGTCTGGCAGGTTGTTAGAAGACATTTCTGCTATCAAAGATGAAGCCATTGGTTTTTTTAAGGATCTCTTGTAGATTAGGAAAGTGTCTGCTTTGGGAGAACAAAACCATTTGCTGTTAAACATTCTTTACCTTATTTCAAAGGATTGTAACAAAGAGCTTATGGCTCCCTTTTAGGGGGAAGATATCAGGTTTGCTTTATATTTCAAATGCAAAAGGATAAGGCTCCTAGCCCAAAAGGGTCCCTGCAGATTTCTCTCAATTTTGTTGGGATTTTGTGGGAAGAATGGTTGGTTGGCAGATAAAGAGTTGAGAAGGTCATGGAAAATCCCGAAGGATCTAAATTGCACTTTTATAGCTTTGATTCCCAAAAATGCATCTCCCTCTTCCTTTGCTGAGTTTCAACCAATCTCCCTACGCAATATTATTTACAAAATTATCTCAAAAGCAATGACTAACAGATTGAGCTTGCTTCTCTGAATGTTATTTCTATGGAACAAGGTGGTTCTGTTCTTGATAGAGCTATCACTGAAGGCATTTTGATTTCTCATGAGGTGGTTTACTCTGCTGTGGCAAATAGATCTAAAAGTATGTTAATCAAATTGGATATCAATAAAGCTTATGATAGAGTGAATTGATGATTTCTGATCAATATTTTGGAAAAGTATGGCGTTTTCCTAGAGTGGAGGAAATGGATATTCAGCTATATTTCAGGCCCTAGATTCTCTATTCTCCTTAATGGAAGTTCCGTTGGTTCCTTTGAAGCCACTTGGGGTTTGCAGCAAGGAGATCCTTTGCCTCCCTTTCTCTTTATTCTGATGGCAGAAGCTTTGGGCAGGTCCCTTCAGGTAGCAAGACCAATTGGGCACTTGAAGGGAATAATCATCATTGAAGGAATGGAGACCTTTACTCATCAATAATTTTTTGGATGATACAATTTTATTTGTGGAAGCAAGCTTGGAGGAGGCGTCCTATTTAAAAGATGCCTTGGCCTTGTATACTGCAGCTTCTAAGCAAACAATCAATGACGCTAAATCTGAAATTTCCTAACTTTTCTCCTTTGTTGCCGGGTTAAATAGCAAATTTGCTTGGTTTTCAAATTGGGACATTTTTTGGGGCGCTCCTTTTTGTGGAACCAACTCATAGATTCTCTTCAAGCTAGATTGAGCTTGTGTAAAGGCAAGTGGTTGTCTTTTGCTGGAAAGATCCTCCTAATCAAATCTATTTTGGCCAGGGATACACGAGGAGGCGTCCCCAACCCTCACAGGCACGTCCCCATCCCCAGTGGTGTTTCCAAGACAGGGACGCAACAAGGTATGTCCCCTTGGTGTCCCCAAGAAACAAAAAAAAGGGAACATCCCCAACTACGTCCCCAAATTAGGGGACGACAAGAAACGTTTAGGGGACGACACCTGGCCATCCCCAAGACGGCCAGGGACGGCCGAGACATCCCTCAACTGTCCTGGGGATGACTAGGCATCCCCAACGGCAACCAAAATTTAAAACGTCATTTAAAACACTTGTAATATTAAAAAAGCATTTTAATAGGGGTGTGGGGGTCCCACAAAGCCTCCCACGCCCCTTTTTACACCCTAAAACCAAAAGAAATTCATTCCTTATTATTTCTTTTTTTGCTGCTGTTGTTATACTACTGCTGTTATAAAAAAAGTAGTAAATACTGTTTCATAGATATTGAAGCCAATATTTTCTTAGAACAATAAATTTTTCATAGAAACAACCAGAAAACTCTGACAACAGAGTAGAATAAATATAGTGATTTCATAGTGGAGACCCATGTTCAAATCCCCATAAGTCAAATTACATGCTTAAATGCACAGTTTCTTGAATGTTTAATCAAGCAAACTACCACATCAAATCTGGGTGTGGCATACCCCAATGGACCCGACCTGGGTTACAGAAGGCATGCCCCTCAATCGTGGCATCCATGTTGGATGACATACTACTGTTATACTACTTTATAATGCTGTTATACTACTTTATAATGTTGTTATACTACTGCTGTCATGATTTTTTCACATATTGATATTGTTGCGCTCTCTCTCTCTCTCTCTCTCTCTCTCTCTAAAAATTCATATATCATCATCCCAAAACAATGGCCCTCAAACTACCGTCCCCGAAACGTGTCCCCTGCCTTCCCCCCATCCCCATCCCTGAAACGTCGTGGAACACAGATTTTGGCTACTATGCCAATTTATTTAATGTCAACTTTAAAAACACTGGCTACCATAATTAAAACTTTGGAAAAAATTATCGAAAGCTTCCTTTGGTAGGGATCAGAAGATGAAAAGAAAATCCCCCTTGTAGCCTTGGATAAAGTTTTCTCTTCGAAGGAAGAGGGTGGGGCTGGAATTAGGTGTTTGGAACCAAATTGGTGTGGGGGTTGTTTGCTAACCCTTAAGCTATGCAAAGGGAGCTCCTTTAGAAAAAATACTTAAATTCCAAAGATCCAATGCTAAATTTCAAGACAACAAATCCTCCTCGAGGGTCTCACATCTGAAACTTTATGCTCCACTATAAACGACACCTCACTAATCATCTCTTGTGAGAGATTAGAAATGGGAGGAAAAGAAATTTTAAGGAGGATTCTTGGAACGGATCCTTTGATGAGGAGGGAGGATATGCAGGAAGCCAAAGACATATTGTCAATATCTTGGGGGAAGAAAGTGTGTGATTATATAGACATTCAAAGAAATAATGGTTTCATATCTGCTGTGTGGAGGGATTTATCTACCACGGCCATTCCAGATAATCATAAACACGTCTTGGGCGTGGAACTAGCAAGGCGATGTGAACATTGGGGAGGATGGTGATTTGATTAGGTGGACCAACGCAAAATCTGGTAAGTGCTTTGTTATAAAGCTGCTTTGAAGCCCCAAACTAGAAGTGATTGGCCGATTTCCAAATGTTAGAACAAAGCTTGCCTCCATAAAGCAGGTGCTTTCTCTTGGACAACAATGTATGGGAAAATCTCGACTTTTGAGAGGTTGAAGGTGGGAGTTGCAGGCCCTTCCAGGTGTGTCCTTAGTTACAAGGAGGAATTGGGGGCTCACTTGTTGATTCCTTGCCCCTTCACAGCTAAATGTTTGACCTGGTTGTGTGTTTGCCTATGTTGGTCAAGAGCCCTCCCTGAAACGGTGCTTCAATTGTTTATGGGTTGGCTGGCTCTATAACCGAGGGCAATCTTTTCTTGTATTTGGTTTATAAGTCCCTCTTTGCTTATTTGGCACATCTAGAAATAAGAAAACAAATGAATTTTTTTGGAGTTTTTTTGTTAAGGAGGTGATTGTAAGACTTGAAGTAGCCATTTTAAAGGTGGACATGGTGCACGTAGTTGAGTTGTCTCAAAAGATAAAGTTTTCTCTTCCTAGGATACAAAGGTCATGAAGACTTGGCCTTTGTTAAATCCCCTCCCATTCATGGGGCTATGCAAGTTAAATCAATGTCGAACAGCTTCCCAAAGTAAGGAAGCGAAATGGATTGTTCCTACTCCCAGCTTCTTCAAGCTGAATTTTGATGGAGCTTCTAGAGGCAATCCAGGTGCCTCTGGTGTTGATTGTGTGATTCAAGACTGTTTAGAATCCTTAATCAAAATTGCTTCCAAGAAGTTGGTGGAAGGGACAAATAACAAAGTAGATGCTCACTTTTTGGTTTTGGTCTCCTTGTGGTAACTCATTGTGGCAAATTGAAGCTTATATAGAAGGTGATTCTATGGATATTTTTAATGCAATCTGCAATTGAGGATCTCCTAACTGAAAGATTGAGAATATACTTAGAATTGCATGGTCTCTGCTAGACTCCTTTGAATACTTCTCTTTTGGACATTGTTTCCGCAAGGCTAATGGGATAGCAGATTTCTTGGCCAACTATGTTATTGATTTGATTAATGATCTTATTGTTGACAATTCTGTTGAAACGTGGTATGTGTTAGCAGTGAAACAGGAACTAGGATCCCTCCCAAATACCCAATCTTCCTAGGCAGCCATGATTTTTTCTCAAAGATAAATTATGTTTTGACAAGGGCTATTTTTTCCATAATTATTTCCAAGGGTGGGCATTGGTTCACAGACTTGGTTCATGTGAATGTTTTATATTGGCGGCACTGGCTAGGTGGGGATTTATTTTTTCCTTGGTTTCTTCTGGAGACCAATGTTTGTGAAGGTTATTGTTTTTTTATTGCTGCTTCGTCACCAAGGGAGCCCAAGTTCTATCTTAGTTCGAAGAAATGGGAGATAACTTTTAGGTGGCCTTTCTTTGAAACAAGAATGGTGATCATTTACGTGGTGCAATCAAGCTTGGTGTTGCAGGCAATAAAGAAAGTACTAGACTCCAATTATCTAGAAGGGGATGTTCATAGTAGGGCCAATTCTAAAATTGTGTCTATGTTTATTTCGAATGTTTTGGATTTTGTAAAAGACAAGAAATTGATCTTTGGCTCAAAGTTTTGTGCCGAAAGAATTCAGAGTACTTGGGAATGCATCGGAATTTGTAGAAGCTCATCCTATTCATCCTCTGCATGTTGCGGGAATTGAATTTTGGGGACTGGTTTCTATGGCATCCTTTCATGAGTTGGAGGCTAGATTCCTTGCCTTGGTTGGAGCTGTGGAAAGTTTGCAGAATTTGTGATGGTAGGTGGGGGGAGGACTTTCTTCCTAACTTTGACTTGCAAGTTTGTTGCGTCCTTTCCATTCCCCTTCTCCGCACCAGGACAATGCGCAGGCAGAAAGGGCTTGAAGGGCAATCAAGTTCTTGCTGAGAAGCTGGCAGATATGGAGTGGCGACCGTGATTGAGAGTTCCCCCTTGTTGATGGATAGGTTTGTCTTTCTGTGTTAGTGTTTCCTTTCTGTTTCATTCAGGATACCCTGTGAAATTATCAGTTTATGGTGAGTAGGTTTTTGTCAGGTTGAAGATAATATAAAGCATAGTTACAAAATTGGAAAAAAAATAGTGACAGATCCCCAATAAATTGACTCACCCCAAAAAAATATTTTTCCGAAGTGAAAAATTAGTTTTTTGATAAACTCGTGGTCACAATTTTTCCATAGAAAGCACAAGTTTGACCAATAAATTTGAAATTTTGTTGCCAAAAAATTGCCATTTGTGATTTAAACACAATTTTTGCGATTTTTTTCTGTTTTTTAGCTATATATGACAATTTTTTCTTGAATTTTCTGTTTTATGCAGTGATTTTTTTCTGATCTTTTCCTAACACTAACCCATTGTTTTCGCTATTAAATCCCAATTAATTGAAAATCATCTTTTGGTTTCCTGATTTATTCCCAAGAATGATTTTTGATACTATGGTATGGACTATGGAATTCCCTGGTTTTCAAGCAGGGCTCTGGTAGTTCAGTTGTTTTGGTCACATTTTTGGCTTCACTGTCATCATTGGATGGTGACTTCGTACTTATAATATAATATCATTTGTTAAAGTTAATTCAAAGGGTGAGGGTCCCACTCCCATCAATTTATGTATAGAGGAAATAATAACTTTTCACATGCACATATACCGTACAACCCCCAAAAAGCTTGCCTCTCTGGCAGACAGTATACATCTGTTACAAAAATGGTGACTATCTGTATCGTCACCCCATGCACATCAATTACCAAAAACTAGGAAAGATATCCCTATATTAGTATATTCAGCTGTAGATTTCCAAACCCACCCATGCCACAGTGTTTGACACAGAAACTAATAATTACCTACCCAGACATCCCCGAACAAACAATCAACAGCCAAGACTTACTCTACATAGACGAAGACCATCACCTTCAAACTAGCAGGAAATTCCGTGGAATTACCTATCCTTGCAGCAATTGAAGGACCCGATTCCATCCAAGGCCAATGTCTGCCCTTTGTTTTGCATCCTTTGGAAGAGACCTTGAATCAGACACCTGGTTTGACCAAAATTCTCTTCATCAAGGCCTTCAAAACAAACCAACTCCAGGTCAGGCAGAGTCACCAAGCTTGCCACTCCCAGGGTGCAATATTTGTGTATTACTCGCAAGCTTACAAACGTACCCAGCCAAATCCTTGTAGAAACCTTTGAGCATTTTCTGTTCCTCAAACACAAGCTGAATTTTGTGGCATAGTGTCAAAATTTCCTCAGCCACTCCCACTTCATGCTCTGGTTCTAGATCCACCTTCTCTTGCACAGGCATATTTGCATTTTCTGCATTCAATACCCGCTAGGAAATCACAAACTCTGTCACCAACACCCTCTCCAGAATCCAATTGTAGACCTCACAACAACCAACCAATACCCCCAGCTTGACTTAGAAATTGTCCTCTATGGAGGCTTTGGTGCATTTGACACCTGTATTGGTTGTGCCATGTTCAGAAAGAATATATTGGATCATGCCTAGAAGCAAAAATTACAAACTACATTGGTTGTGCCACTGACACCTAAATTTTAGCAAATATATAAAATTATGAAAAGAAGAAAAAATAAGACGTAAGAATAAGTGGGAAGATACTAATGTGGATGGAGATCCTCAACAAGGGATGTTGCACTGTATTGTGATATTGGATCCAGAAATTTAAGATTTACAAAAAAAATTCTGTAAAAATTGAAAGGTAACCAATAACAATTCCACCTCAAAACTAACTTTCAGCCAAAATACAAAACTACCAGAAGTAAAATTAAGACATGTAAAAATAAGTGAGAAGATATTAATGTGGAACAAAATCCTCAACAAGGGATGTGCTGCCGTATTGTGCTATTCGATCAATAAACCTTAAAAAAAGCTTCTGTACCAGTTTGATTCCAGATTTATGTGAGCCTTTCCATGTGTGTTGCCAAATAAGGTGTAGTGAGGCTACCACGTATTTTAGACAACAAAACTTCACAAAGTAGTGAGAGAAAGAAAGAAAGTATTATACTAATGTCTGGAGATGCAAAATGGGTCAATTAGACTCGATGGTACAACCAGGTATAAATAATGTGAAGCTCCAAAAAGACACTACAGACTTAAAGCTAAACTATATGCACAAGAACAAAATGAAGATTTTTATTGAAATATCACTGGACAAACCTTGGATACATAAAGTTTGCATTGTTGGCACCACATAGATACTCCTTCAGCATCTGAGGATGATACTCCAAAATCTGTCCAGTTTGTGAAAGTAAAATAACAACCAAAGCCAAAGAAACAATTTAAATTTCTGCCAAGTATATTAGGAATAAAAAATATTCCAGACATGCTGCCGTTTATGTAATCTATTTACCTCTCGATAGATAAGCTCTCTTACATCATCCTTTGTTAGTCTCCTCCTTTCAAACTCAAATTCCATCTTTGAGATGGGCAAAGTAGAAGGTTCACGCTCAACTTTTGCCAGACCTTTAAAATATGGATCAGCCAATGCCTGAAGACCAATGTTGACAAAAAAGAAGTAAGTTGCATCCTGTTTACCCACATTACCTTATAATTGAAGATTAAATAGACAATCATTAAGCAAGGCTGCACTCAATATTATCTTTTTTCAGAAATTTATAATTTTCTCACCTCCTCAGCTGTAGGTCGGTCTTTTGGATCAAAGGCAAGTAGCCGCTCAAGAAGGCGAAGAGCCAAGGGGTCTGCATTCGGAAACTTCTGTGTTAAGGGTACTGGTTGCTTTTTCCGCATGCTACTTAAGTACCTTCTAGCCTTCTCATTGCGAATCTGAAATTTTCGCAAACTTAATTATTTGAAGAATTGTTTCAGAAAAACAATGTGAATGCATCTGCAGTATGGTATATGCAGTGTCTTCAAAGCCAGACAGAAGCAGAACATATACCATATATTGTAAACTACATATGTTGTTAACAGCTACCCCACTGCAAGTTTATTTATGACTCCACTAATCACTAAAAATTTAGTGATGGCTCACACTAACAAGCCAAACCTCCATGAGGAACGCCTGAGAATCCTTTTAGATAAATCCACAAATATGCTTGCTGGCTGCAAAGGCAATGGGCAAGAAAAGAGAGCCAACCCTAGAAATTGATTCTGTTGAAGGAGTGCCAAGCAAATCGGTCATGAGATCCAGCTGATGCACCACATTCTTCCCAGGAAATAAAGGCTTTCCAGTGAGCATTTCAGCAAAGATGCATCCTATGCTCCAGATGTCAATGGCGGGCGTATACTGCAACATGAGTAAATCTCTCAAAAACTAATTTATGCAATATCGTATTATAATTTAAGTGATGAAATGGAAATCAGGCTAATTTCAAGAAATAATAATAGATACACATTACAATGAATTTTTTATGCTGAAATGTCCAGAAAAAAGATTAATCCCTCCATGAGTCATTCTACAAATACATTTCACATTCAGGATGCTAAGAAACTATTTGCACTATCTTTGTCAATGAAAGAGACTTATCTTATACAAGTTTCAACCCCAATTCATCATGATTCAGATTCACAAACAATAAAGTCTGCAAAAATTAAGATCCGAGACTTAATTATAGTATATACCATCCTTTTTAAACTTGACACTATTCACAATTGCTGCAGTATTATATCACCCTATTTAAGCTTGCTATCATTCACAATTAAAAACTAGAAGCTCCAGTACAATAAACAGGAAGCCATATATAAAGTTTTGTCATTCAGGCTACAGTGCCAAAGAATAGACTCCTAAAGGCACCAAACACAGAAAGAAATTGACATCCAAAATCAATAAGCTAAAAGATAAACACACTAAACTATGCAAATGCCATAGGTGATCTCGGGTGCATGTCATAATCAACAATTGTGATCAAACTTAAACACAAAAGTATACCCAAGAGAAAGGTTATATCTAACCAGGAAGAAGGGAATCTAGTCCTCTTTCTTGCCTTCATGAAGAATCATCACCTCTACTTCAAACCATAGATCTACAGTGTTAAAGCAACATACCTTCACCTACCACGAAGTTCTCCACAGCATCTTCAAATTGATTGCAGACAGTCTCAATGCTGTAATGTCCCCTTTCCCTCGGTAATTAACTTAATCATAGTTAGCCTTGTTTCCATGAATTTCCCGAAGGCTAACTAGGTCATTTTAAGGGAAATGACTTTTAAAATTTTTAAATTAAGTTGTCCCTGGTTTTAACTTTATATTTTAAAGTTAGTAGACATGATATTTCCACAGTTCATGATATTCTTTTAGAGCTTTTGGGAAAACTGTGTGTAGCTTGTTTAGGATCATGATCCTAAACAAGCTACACACAGTTTTCCCAAAAGCTCTAAAAGAATATCATGAACTGTGGAAATATCATGTCTACTAACTTTAAAATATAAAGTTAAAACCAGGGACAATCCTAAACAAGCTACACACAGTTTTCCCAAAAGCTCTAAAAGAATATTTTAAAGTTGACAACTTAAGTTATTTTAAAAGTGGCTTTTATAGCTTGGTGAAAAAGATTATTTTATTTCTTAAAGTGAGTGCCCCACTTTAGTGGGAAATAAATACACATGAAGCCCATAATGCAATAATATATTTTATTTATCTTTGGCATGCATGGGAAGATATAAAATAGAGTTTTGAACACTCATGGGAGTTTATGCATTTGCTGATTGAAATTTCTGTGGAGAGCTTCCAAGCTTGGTCCTGTGAGGTTGCATCCCTCATTCTTTTAATTTCGGTTGTGGAAACCAGCCCTAGATGGAATATCTGGTGGTTTTATTTCAAAAATCACAAGGAGCTTTAATGGAGTCCATTTGCAGTATATTTGGTTTGAATATTTTTTGTGTGTTTTAAGGTTGTTGGGATTTGAGATGCTTCAGAATATTTTTGGTGTGATTTTATGTTGGTTATGGTAGTGTTTTAAGGACTTTTCCCTCTGTTGGGCCGTACCATTTTTCCTGAGGCAGCCGTACAAATTTACTTGCTGTGGTGTTGATCATTGTCAGAAGGATTGGAAAGTGCAATGGTAATTCAGAGAAACCCTAGACGCCTAGATTCCTTGCTGTTTTGATGACTTTGAGGGAAGAAAACCCAAGAACCAGCAGGCCGTACACCTGGTACAGGCCGTACCTGTGAGGAATGGGGGACGTGAGGCTGGGAAGACTGAACGCCTCCCTTTTGTTGTAAAAAATGCCTCAAATGTGAGCGCCTTGGTATGAGGAAGGGTTCTGCAGTGTTTGGAGAGAGGAGAAGTTGGTGTTTGTGACTTGGTGAGTGAATTTAGGGGTGCTGGGTATGTATCTCAGACCTGCAGCAGTGACTTCAGTTTATAACAGCAGGAGTTTCAGTGAGTTATCTTCATTTCAGCAGTTTGGGCAGCTCCACTGCGGTGATTACAACATCTCCCATCAGCTGCAAGCACTGGTATATGATTTCCTTCATATAATTTGATGATTTCTGAGCATAATTAGTTCTGATTTTGTTATCACAGCAATCTGAAATTGTAAATCAGAATTAATGTTCAATTGGAATGAAGGGTTTAAAGTAATATTGTCTGTGTTTGTAAACCCCGGAAGGTAGTACCACCGGTGGTGCTCTTTGCTTGCACTTCATTTTGTAAACTGGATGGTTTTACCACCAGTATTTATAGCAATTTGCATTAACACCCATTTTGGCATTGAACGGGCTTATCGACCATTTTGGTTTCGAACAAGCTTAGACATTCTGCCAGGGTTTATACACATTGGTCCCACTGAATAAGTGGTAGATAGGACGGCTGCGCCGCCTTGCGTGTGTTCTGGTCGGCTTGCCGCCTTGCATGCGTTAGATAGATGTGTGATTCGGACATTCTATGCTCTCACCTTGCCCTCCACGGGATCTGGGTGATCAGAAAGTGTTCCAAAGACTACCTGTGCTTTAGATTTCAGCAAACATATTTTCGAAAAAACTAGGGTGGTTATTACAAATGCATAGATCAGGGAATATCTCAGAAGACAATGCCACCACCATAACATCATCCAATAATTTATAAGATCATATGATGATTTATAACATTATCACTGAACTTATTTTAAGCATTTTAATAGAATGACATCATCAGAATCAAAGTATTGTCAAATGGCTTAAAACTCCACTTCTCTCTCCTGGCCGACCTGCATTTAATTTTCTATGGCTGTGCTAACCAACATGACATCGTCCTTGATCTAATAACACTAATTACTACTAATAGGTCAAATAATGATGTATTTTAAACAATTCCTCTAAATTCCAAGACCTGTAGCAAAACTCGAGGCAAACAAGGACAGAAAGAACAGTTGACTAGTGCAGTGATAATAGTTGTGGCATTGACCATATCTTATTGTAGCTTGCACTTTCCATCAACATTGACCAGCATTGACTTTACACAAAATAATCTCTTCGATTACTTTTTTTAAATCAGACCTGCCTATCGAGATAAAAAGTTCAATTGTTTTTGACCAGCTGAAAAGAGTTTGAACAAACATAGCAACTTTGAATGGCAGACTTTCTGCAGCAACTGATTTTCAGTTTGACTAGTGTATCTAATAGTTTTTTAGATTATTTCAAGAGATAATGATAACCCTGAACATTGTTTGAATAGATAGTTACTTTTCATGTAAAATATTAAAATGCTGAGTACAGCACTCACGCAAGATGCCATTGAAGCACTTAGTTGTTATCAGGAGCTTCATCCAATCATCAATGACTGTGTGGAAGCAATACAAATGTAGCCTGCTCTGAGATTGAAAAGCAGGTTCCTGTATTGATTACTTACATTGGCACCCTGGCATTTGATGGTTGTCACATGGGGAATCAACAACCTAATAACCATACCATAGGACTACTTTATGCAGATAATAGTCTACAAAAAGACATTCCATACATGATAAATTTATCTGGACGTGTGCTGATTATATATTTCATCCTGTAAATTCCCAAAGTTTAAACATGAAGAAGGGCAATAATTGTAATGTGAAAAATGTGGTTGAATTTATTGTAACTTGGTCCCAGTAGATAAAGATACCATGCCTATTACCTTCCTGTTTGGACTCCTTCAATGTGCTTTTGCATGGCATGCAGATAATGAGTAAAACTTTAAAATCATAATTGCAGACTAGCTAGAGCAGTATAATGTGGCGAATAACTTGCTGCCTTTGAAGAATCATAAAGATGAATTTGAAAATTTGAGTATTGTGGAGATGGAACCCATACAGCATATCGTATGCAATTGCATTGATGGTGACAATATCTTTTGACTTCTATACAAAGATCTCTCGTTACTCTTAACTGGATGTTATTATCTAGGAGGATTTTAATGCCTGCACTGCGACCTGTCACACAGGATGAGATATCTTAAGGAGATATATTCCGAATGAATTTGGTTTATAGAGAACCCCACTCGATGGGAAGAATCCTGCCATGGCTTATGGGAGGCATCTTTCTTGTTGGGAGAATAGCATGTCCTTCAAATTATTAATGAGCTTGTGAACAGAACAGAGAGCAAAGATGCAATAGGACAAAGTGCAGTTTGATAAATGCATATAACTAGTGCATTTTGATAAATGCATATAACTAGTGGTGTATATAGGTTGAGACCCTACAACTCGTTTAACTTAGTAATTTAGAATAGATTTTAACTGTCACTATCTAAGATTCTAAATGTTAGCTCTACAGCTTGGTTAGCTTAGTAATGTAGAAATTAGAATAGATTTTAAATGTGACTATCGAAAATTTTAATTGTTAGCCCTGCAACTCGGTTGACTTTGTGATTTAGAAATGCATGCAATTAGCAGTTCCAAATCTTTAACTATCCTAGCTGTCAGTGCCCAGTCTTGTATATCAAGGACATTACTCTTATAGTCATTCATTATCCCATGGCCACAAACCACAGGTTGTTCACATAATTGCTCAACTGTAAGTTCCCTGACAACAACATTCATAAATTCCATTGCAATTATCTTATATTTGGAAATTTCTAAGATTCATTTCTACTTAAGATGTTTTGGATGGGTAAAACTAAAAATACTGCCTGTTGGTTAGTATGTATCATTGACAGTGTCTTCACCTATCTGTGATTATTCTTTTCTGCTATGCACTCCTGTTGTGTCTATTACTGCAGTCTAGAACATGCAAATTGTGGTCATTTGTCATTATTATTTATTTTAGGGCAGACATGGTAGAAATAATGGTTAGATACTTCATTGCATGCCACATTATATATTACATCTTTTATTTTGGAAAAATAGCATGTGTATGTAGGCTACAGTACTCAACGGTTCAATATTACTATAGACAGCATGACAAGAAGAAGCATGAAAAATATAGCTGACCAAATATTGAGAGGCTTACCTTGGAAAAGAAAGACCCACAAAGTTCAGGGGCTCGATACCACCTCGTTGCCACATAATCCTGCAACCAAAGTGCAAACATTATCAATATTTTAAAAAATCTCAGTTCTCTCACTGTCAACTTGATTACTTCAATATGCTATCTAATATCAATTTCAAAACGACTATGTTTCCTTGAGGTAAGGAAAAGCAGATGCATAATTTGGTCACAAAATTTCCTGAAAAGTTGTAAACTTGTAGGCACTTGCAGATGTCATTGGGAAATATACTATTGCAAAGAAAATAAGACACCTGAGAATTGGCTCCTCACAAAAAAAAGCCAATCTCACTGCAATTTCGAATTCTTCTTCCTCTCCTTTAGTGATGACATGATTGTAAGCATTCACACCAAAGAGAAAACAAGCATTACTCTCCTCAGGCAGATAATAGAATCCAGATTAGAGCCACAGCTCTATTAACGTGGCTAGATGCAAATATTTCTCTCCCTTATTCAACCTTAAGCAAGGAGACTAAAGTTACCGTCCAAAAAATTGCTGAAGGAGCATCATTGAACGAGACACGCGCAAGCCCGAAGTCGCATATTTTCAGTTTACAGTCGGCATTTGCCAGGATGTTTTTTGGCTTCAAATCACGATGAAATACATTTGCTGCCAGGAAAATCAAGAAATTTGATTAACGAGTAAAAACAAGAATATCAAGGCTGTGAAGCCCTAAAAACAAATCCAGTATGATTAGATGTGAAATCTAGCAGAAAATACTTCCACACCTGTGTGTATGTACTTCAAAGCTCTAAGAAGCTGATACAGGAAAAACTGATAGTGCTCAGGAGTGAGATCATCGTTTGCTTTGATAACTTGATGCAGGTCAGATTCCATCAACTCAAACACAACATATATATCTTTGAATTCTCTTCGTGATGGAGGAAGCATAATATGCTTAATCTCAACTATGTCTGGATGACGAAGCAGTCTAAGGAGCTTGATTTCTCTCAGAATGCGAGTCGCATCGGAGACATGTTCAAATACATCATTAATCTTCTTAATTGCCACTCTCTCACCTGTATGAGTATCAATTGCAGAACCTACTATGCCATAACTTCCTTTCCCGACAACCTCTTGTATCTGGTACCGATTGGCTTCGCCATATTCTGTGAAAAAATCTGTATCCAGCAGGTTCTGGAACAAGGTAAGCACATCATTAGCATCTAATATTTATTCTGATATTAGTATTGGTTATCTGTTCAAAGTTCAAACTAATTATCCAGAGAGAAAGGTCCATAGTATCTGATATTTGTTCTGATATTAGTATTGGTTATCTGTTTAAGCTACTTATCCAGAGAGAAAGGTTCAGTGCATATTGAAACATGATAAGAAGTTATCACTTTCATTCAGTCTTCAAGAAAGCGACTCTTCAGGAGCTAGCCTGACAAGAATGTCACAAAGAGTTATGGTTTTTAATTTCTAAACTCCGGCTATGTTTATATAATAATAAAGCATCGCCCTGCATGCTTGTGGGATCAGATTTAAAAGGAAGGCATTCCCCATTAAACCAATCAATTTAAGTCAAGCTGTTGTTATTTTTCTTGTTATCCCTGAAAGTACAAATTTCGGATTACTCATGGTGCTTATCCCTTATTATTCTCTTTATTCGGTAAGCAGAGTGCTTTTCGCTTTTGCTGCACATAATGTATCTCACTTTTTGTTGGCACAATCCTCCCCAACCTTTTCACTATTTATTGACTATTTCAGTTATGCATTTGAAGCATATCATGGTCCCATTCTTTTGTCTTTCTTAGTATGATGGCATATTCAAATCCTAGCAAAGAGAATAATACATAATAATAAATTATAAACGATAAGTTTATAAATCAGGGGTGGATAAGTTTACAAATTATAAACGACAAGTTTATAAATCAGGGGTGGTTTTTCAATTATAAAAAATAGAACAACCTAAATAGAGTATGAAGACTGTCAACAGAAAAAAAACAATAAACCTCAGTTATTGTGGGGCTCATATGATTAATCAGTTTTTTACTGGAATGTGGGGTAGGCCTAAAACAACAAATCTTGATTATTTGTTCTGCATAAACTAGAAATTTTGACACTGAAAATCGTAATGACCTAAGGATGTTAGATACCAACTTCCATGTGAACTACGTGACAAATGATAAGTAGCATAAAACAATGTACCATTGAAAACTTTAATAGGGAGTGCTTCCATCTTTGAAAACATAAGCTGAAAGATGACTCTCATTAAAGAAGAGAAACCAAATATTCTAATAAACATTGTTTAGAGTATGAAGGAGGATAAAAATAGTGGAGATTGTAGAAGCAAACTCAAAGGAGAAAAAGGATACTGTACAGGAGAACTTTGAAGCTAACAATGCAAGCTTTAGGTTGCATATTGCCAATAAGATCTTTGGCAAACAAGTTACAAGGAGTTAGAGCAACTATCTCAACCTTATTTTCTAATTTGTCATTTTCCTTTGACAATCTGATTATCACTTTGAGAAATCAAGGAAACCAACTCTGGATCAAGTGCTAAATAACCTTCTCAACAGCGAGGGAAAATAATCTGTGCTTCAGTCTACCACTTTTCAATAAGTAGCAGAATACCTAACCCAAAGACCAGTTCTATACTTCTAATTTAATACATCTGAAAACAGATAATGAAATTAAGTTGGAAGTATAAGCATGCCTAACACTTCCGGGGAGGATTATTAAAGCAAATCAGGAATCAGGAGGTACTTTAATAACATGCATTTTTTAGCCAAATTTACCAAAAATTACCCACTTCAAAAACATGCGTATTTTGGTCAATTTCACAAAAACTCATCCTTTAACAGAAAGCTCTAATATCTATCTCAACTAACCATCATGTGTGAAAATCCTGTAATGTAATTGTAATGGTGAAACTAGCATACACATGCCATTTCCCATTTAGTTTTGTGCCCACCTTGATGGGAATGTCTTAATGCAATAACATATCGACAAGTGGCATACTCTCATGTTAGATTTAGCTTATGACCCCATCCCTACCCGTCTTTATTTCACCCCCATCAGCACTAATTTCCATGCATTTGCTCTCTACCTTGAGATCACCACCTTATCCCTATAGATCATTTCCGTGTGATTCAAGATTGATCCAAGTCAACCCCATGGAACACAGGAATGATCACCAAATCCCAAAGCTTCAAATTCAAATTTAAACTTTCTCGTCCCTTTTAACTAGTTGTTATGAGCAGACCTAGCACACATTTGTGTGACATGTTGCTATGTTATGGTATTTAAAGACACTCATTGTGCACTAAAACACATGGAATTGGATACTTAATAGAGCATTTGCTTTCGAATTCAAGGGTGTTAAAAGGAATCAAATCTGCATCATCATATAGGCCATCTGTGTGTGTCAGTGAATGCTGTCTTCGATCTCTCTCATCACCATTAATACAATCAGCCAAGGAGTTTGACCTAGAAGAACCCACTCACTTATCAGATTGACAAGCTCCTCAACAATGACTCTAGACACCACCTTGACAGAGTCAGATATCTAGAAGGCAAAGGCAAATAGATCTCCTCAGGCACACTTTTTATAAAATCAGTCCTGTGCAGCTCATATCATTTTTGCACATCAGATCAAGTTCACGGTAGTCAAGATCAAACTCGCAGGGCTCGGAATTAATCTGCATCATTTCCTACAACAATTCAGACTATGAGGCATTCATCAAACCGAGGCAATTAATTTTCTGACAGTGGCAAATCATTTCAGAGCAGCATTTATCCATCATCGTTCCTAGAGCTGAGTACACCTAATCTGCTTATTTAATTTCTGTACATTCATTTCAATAATCCGTCCCAGCTCTGTTATCTAGGTTAATTTGTGCTGAATTGATTGTATTTATTTAATTATCCTAGATAATTTATGTAAAGCATTTTATTTCTTTACATTTTTGGTGAACTTGAAATTCTTACACCACCCTAGGATTTGGCTTTAGGGTTTATTCCTTCTACATTAAGGTTTCAGATCTGATTTTTCTGATTGTTTATCCTCCATCTCAGATCTGATTAGCGTTTGGATCCGCCCCTATTCATGCATCATTAATTTATCTACATTAGGTTTTTGGGTTTTTATTGTATAATCTCGCTTCAATCTGCACTGACCCACCCACAATTACTTTGGCCTTTAGGGTTTGCATTTCACATTTATTTCAGATCCAAATTATTAACTGATTTTTCAGATTTATATCAGCCCTTAGGTCATTTTTATCACTCCTTTTATCCTTTAGGGACTTTCCTGCTATATTGCCTTCCTCCTGCCCTTGGAAGTTTGTGCATCATTGATACATCTTTTACCATGGATTCTCATAGGCCATTGCCTTTCGCTCCTATGCATAATGCTCTTACTGATTTTGACATTATTATTCAATTTATCACATTTGATCCTTCCATCCTCAATGCTTTCATGGATTTCTATCAAATGGATCGCATTATCTTCTCTATGGAGATGTTGTTTCATCATGTGAGTTATCTTTCCTTCATCATAGATCTTGTTATTGCCTTTCCTTCTCTTTTAGACACATTCACCTCACATATCCGTGAATCTCATGTTACCTATATTTTTCTTATGGATAGTTCTGGGGATGTGCTTGAGCCTAGTGATGTTTTACCTTTGAGCACATTTCCCTCATCTCATGATGATATCCCTCATATATTGGATGATACTCATAGTGATGATGATTTACAAGATAATATTGTATCGTTTTTAGTCTCTCATGACATTGTTGTTCCCTGTGATATTATTCCCTCTAAATGTCATGACACATCTTTATATACTCCTACTATATGATCCACACACTATTGCACAAGCGTGTACATCGCTAGACATCAATTCCATAGTATGCAGTCCTACACGGACCTCCCTGCATCATGCAACATGTGCGTAGTGCCAAGAACCATGCCGCACAACTCAAAAGCCACTCCTCAGCTTGTGTGCAGCTCTTTACATCATGTGCCACCCACACAACATTAAGGGTCATGCTGCACAACATTGTCAACAACTTTGTTTGTGCCCTATGCCACACTTGCATTCCCACACACATTCATGGCGCACAATACAAAGCTCAACATAGAACATCATGCAACATCTCATAGCATCATGCAATAGTCCAATGCATTTTCTGGAGCCATTTCGTGACATGACACTTGTCAACACGGTGCACAACCAAAATCCTAACTGTTGGTAGATGAAGAGTCACACATGGGAGGCCAATCAATTCAACTTCCATAATGGCCTCCTTCTCCACAATCATTTAGAATATAAATGTACATCTATAACATAACAAGGAGAGATTTAGCATCCAGGCATTGTAAATACATAGCCACACATCTCCACAAGAGTGTGCCATGTACAAAACAAGCAAATTCATAAAACAATATGTTCTAGTTCTCCTATTTTTCTTTGTTTAACGCTTCATCTCCATACAGCTTCCATGCACTTACAACACATCTAGGCCCTCGCCTAAAGCATTGTCCCTCGAACCCCCTGGGGTTTAGATCATTGGTATCAAAGCGATTCATCTTGCACATCCTACCAAACAAGATTGGAGTATTTGAGCCTGCACATCAAACCACAAGATCCATCAAATTGCCTTCCGAGTCGTTTCAAACACATTTAGATGGCAAAGGAGCAAGATGCAATCCACACAATGATTAAAGATGAAATCACAAAGACTCTTCGAGGACAACAAATCTTCATGTTCTGCCAATTTGCAGAAGTCCTCGAACAGGTGATTCCATCAACACAATTGTTTAGTGAAGCTTTTGGTGTCCGAGTCCCCCCTAGATTCCAAGTGAATTTAGAGTTGTGTTTTAGGGTAAAATAGATGCAAATGTTGTAGATAACCGATTAGATCAATTAGAGTCATATTTCTCTATGAATGACTTTTCTAATGATGAAACGAGCACTTCTGAAAGTATATTTGCCCGTCAAGAAGTAGTGGCAAGCCCATGTGCATTGGGAGGAAGACCAGACATGAGGAAAATTTGAGCCTACCTAGGATATTCTCCTGGAAGCCTTCAAGAATGAATACTATCCTGAAGATGTCTACGATGACCGCTACATTCAATGGCAACAATTGTGCCAAGGACATGAACAATCAATCTATGCTTATGCCAATTCCTTCCACAACCTCTATGCAAAGTTGGGCACATTCGAGTTAGAGCAACATAGAGTCCTCAAGTATTGCAACAGCCTATGCCCATTCATTCAATCCAAATAGAAACTAGCCAAGATCAAGACGATGGGAGAAGTCTATCACTATGAGGAGGCGAAACTAAAGGGCAAACAAGAAAATCCCCCACACACACATAAAAAAAAAGTTGCCTTTGAACAAGACCAAATTGTCCAAGACAAGTAAATGGTGCGACAAACTCAATCACAACATTCACACTAGATGCAAAAGCAAAGCACTTATTCCATTCACAGATGTGGGTGCAAGGGTAGCCATTGGTTTTTCTAGTCGATGGCAATAGCATAAAGAATTTCATTTCTGAAGCTAGTGTTGCGCACCTAAATTTGCCAATTGTGCATCATCTGTAGCCTTATAGTTTGGGATGTATCAATTCCTGCAACACCAAAGATATACATGTCATGCGTCAATGCCACTTCTCATATGTTATTCATCCTTTATGTGAGGAGAAAGTATGTGACATTACACCAATCAATTCCAATAACATAATCCTTGGTGTAGCTCAGAAGCCACTCCTTGGCTCCCGCATAAGCCCTTTACATCATGTGTTATCCACACAACGTTAAGGATCATGTCACACAGCGTTGTCAACAACTTTGCATGCGCTTTGTGCTACACTTGCATTTCCACACACACTCATGAAGTGCAATATAGATTTTAACACGGAACATTGTGTAACATCTCACAGTAGTGCATAATAGTCCAATACATCTTTTGGAGCCATTTCATAACATGCCACTTGTTAGCACAACGTGCGACCAAAATCCTAATTGTTAGAAGATGAAGAGTCACAAATGGAAGACAAACTGGTTTAACTTCCATAATAGTCTCTTTCTTCACAATCATGTAGAATATGAATGTACATCTGTAACATAACAAGGAGAGAGATTTAGCAGCCAAACATTGTAAATACACAACCACACATCTCCACAGGAGTATGCCATGTACAATTCGCACAAATTATAAAAATAGTTTGTTCCAGCTCCCGTATTCTTCTTTGTCTAATGCTTTATCTCCATATTGCTTCCACACACTTACAACACATCTAGGCCCTTGCCTGGAGCATTGTCCCCCGAACCACCTGGAATTTGAATCACTATACATACAACTTATACATCTACAATACCTCCTTTTCATGTTGTGCCATCATCTTTGCATGCTCCCACTCCCACATTTGGGCCTCATATGGATGTCTCACATACTCAACTTAAGCATACCACACATGGTTGGACAAGCCTACTTCAAAGATACACTCTCTGTCTACTTGCACTATCATGTCTGATTCTTTAGAGCTTGTACATCCTAAGTTAATTATTTGAGGCTTGCTAGGTACTATTCCTCCTCTAGATACTTTTGCTAATGATGAAGCTCTTGATTAGTTCTTGGAAACATGAGGATTTGTCCAAGTTCCATCATGATAGAGGTTTCGTGTACGCTCGAGGCTTGTTCTTATTTTGGGGAAACCTCTCCTTCGCTAGGCAATCCTCCCAATTTATTTGATGTTCTGCCCACTAGACCCTTTATTGAGGATATAAATATGCTTGCCATTGGCAATACTTTTGATGTGGAAATGAACAAAACTAACAAAGAAAAAGTCTTAAAGATTGGTAAATGCTTAAATGATCATGAACGCTATAACATGTCACGTACATTCCATGATTACAATGATGCATTTGCTTGGTCTTATGAGGACATGCCTAGCATCTCTAATGATATTGTCATGCATAACATTGTCTTGGACCCTAATGCCAAATTGTCATTATACACAAGTTTGTATAATATTGATTCCACCTAGAGCAGATTTGATTCCCTTATCTTTTTGGCTTGATTTCAATGCGCCAATAATATTGCTGAATATGAAGCATTTATGGATGGCCTTCAGACAACATTATTCATGAAAGTTAAATCCATTGATATTCATGGTGATTCACAACTAGTGGCTCCACAAATTACAAGGGATTATAAAACTACAAATTAACAACTTATTCAATACCAAGAATTAGCTTTGCAATTACTGAAGTCCTTCAACTCATACACAATCGATGCTATTCCTAGAAAAGACAATCAACATGTTGATGCCATGGCTAGTGTTGCCTCTTTAATGAATATTAATAATGATGTTGCTCACTTCACATTGATTATTCATTGTTTACGCCAACCAACTATTCATGATACGTCATTACATGTTTGTGCTACATGACTGGTGAAGAATGGTTTCACAATGTATACACTACTTATCTTGATTCAAGCCCACTTTCTCCCAATTGTTCCAAGAACACTTGTATTGTCAACTATAAATCGATTACTAAGTATTTACTTATTGCGTGTGTTCTTTATTAACACTATTATAATGGTCTGTTGCTTTGATGTCATGCCATTAACAAATCCATTGCTCTTCAAGAGGCCCGTGGGGGCATTTGTGGGGAACATGTAAATGCCAAGTTATTAGTTCAAAAGCTTCTATGAATGGGTTACTATTAGCATACCATAGAAAAGGATTCTCGTTAATTGTTAAGAAATGTTCAAATTGCCAAACTCATAGTAATTTGAAACATGCCCCTACTCACGAATTGCATCCATTCACCTCTCCTTGGCCATTCTCTACTTGGAGATTAGATTTGGTGGGCAAGATTGCCCCAGCATCTTTTGGCGGACATACTTCTGTTATTACTAGTACAAATTATTTTACCAAATGGGTTGAAGTTATTCCACTCAAATCTACAACATCCAACATTTACACTTTTATCACGAATAATCTTATCTCTAGGTTCAAACTACCAACTACATTGATATTGATAATAGAACATCTTTAAGAATCAAGAAATTTTTAGACAAGTTCTATATTCAACAATGCTTCTCTACTCCATATTAGCCATAAGGCAATGGCCAAGTTGAGTCTACAAATAAAACCATTGCGCAAATATTGCACAATACAATTGATAAATATTCTACAATTGGCAAACATAGTTTACCCCTGCACTCTAGGCTTATCGTACTAGTGTGTGTACACCTACAAGTTACAAACCATATTATGCCTCTTGAGCTTGAGATCCACTCTTTCAAAGCTTCTCTACATGTTATTCTTGATAACACTACCTCTAGAGAACAAAAGTTACGAGAGCTCGAAACATTGGACGAATGAAGAGTCAATGCCTTAGACAACCTTCATGTATATCAATGCTAATTAGAGAAGACTTATAAGAAAGGCCTTGTTCACAGAGATTTTCACTTGTGTGATTTGGTCATTAACCCTAATGATAAAAAAAATTAAGAGACAAGTTTCATCCTACATGGTTGGGACCCTTTGTCATTATACACAAGTTTGTATTGGTGCCTTTGATTTATCTACAATGGATGGCAAATCAATAAAAGATCCAATTAACATCATGCATCTCTGAAGATACTAATGCTGTTATCCACTTGGTTGTTGTATTACATGAGACATTTTCTAAGTATCAAGACTTTTTTTTGGGCCATTTGTTCCTTTATCTACTTTCCTACTTCACTGAGCTCGCTTGCTATATCTTTTTGACTCATTGCTACTCTACATGCTTTCACAATCACATCCTACTTGATGTTGTCCTTGCACATGTGTCATCTATCCAATGCTTATCCTACATACCACATGTCATTTTTTGCCTACATGATTTATTAAAAGACATGACGGTTGCCTCACCATGGGGGGCATCTTCTCACCCACTAATTTTATAAGCTTATTTGATTATTATTCAATATTCACTAAGTATTTGTTACATGATGCTTATTCATAACAGTTATTACATGCTTTTTATGCGGTTAATCTTTTTCACCTCTCCTCCAAGTCCTTGCATTCGTTGGATCAACCATTTAAAGGGGGGGCATATATTGTTCAGATTTCATATGGTTCAAATTTTAAATGGCGTCTTGTGCTAGATAAAGACTTGTCATTGTATCCAAACGGAGTTATATCATTTCACATTGACATACCCATATTGCATGGAGTCTTATCACATCACATGCCCACATCATGTGGAGTTTTATCGAATGTCAGCATCACGCAAACTTTTATCACATTGCCCACATCACAGAGTTTTATCGAATCGCATGCCCAACTAGCATGGAGTTTTAACACATTGCCTACATTGTGTGAAGTCTTATCGTATTACATTACCACATCACTTGGAGTTTTATCACATGGTTGCATCACGTGGATCCTTATTGCATTTCCACATCATGCGAAGTTTTTCATACCACTTTCTAAATAGGCCAAATTTCCTATCCTTTCTTGGCTCTTTTCATTTTTCATAAACAATTAAT
The DNA here is from genome assembly GCA_027924645.1 of Cunninghamia lanceolata. Lineage (NCBI taxonomy): Eukaryota > Viridiplantae > Streptophyta > Pinopsida > Cupressales > Cupressaceae > Cunninghamia > Cunninghamia lanceolata. Next base: position 5,380,642 of record BSBN01000635.1, on the reverse strand, counting down.
GCAACTTGTAGTTTGTGCTTATTTTGATTATGACAGAAGCTACTCGTTGCACACTTCTTTTGCTATTTTGCATGTTTTGATGGAGCATTCATACCAAGGAGAGTACAAGAAGAATAATTGTATCTCCTTTTTCAAAAATAGTATCCTTTATGAGTGTTTGAATATTTACAATATACTTTGAAATGCATGCTCATGTTAGATTCACACACACATCAAAGTGGAGGCAAAGTGCAATGGTGAAATTAGCATACCCACACCATTTCCCATTTAGAGTTGTGCACACCTTGATGGGAATGTCTTAATGCAATAACATATCGACAAGTGGTATACTCTCATGTTAGATTTGGCTCATGACCCCATCCCTATCCATCTTCATTTCACCTGCATTGGCATTAATTTCCATACATTCACACTCTACCTCAAGATCACCACCTTATCCCCGTAGATCATTTCCGCATGACATGTTAGATTTGGCTCATGGCCCCATCCCTAACCATCTTAATTTCACCCCCATTGGCATTAATTTTCATACATTCACCCCCTACCTTGAGATCACCACCTTATCCCTATAGATCATTTCCGTGTGACTCGGGATTGATCCAGGCCAATCCTAAAGAGTGCAGAAATAATCCCCAAATTCCAAAGCATCAAATTCAACTTTAAACTTTCCTGTCCCTTTTTACTAGCCATTATGAGCCGACCTAGCACATGTTTGTGCTACATGTTCCTATGCCATGGTCTTTAAAGACATTCATTGTGCACTAAAACATATGGAGGAATAACACAAGGAATTGGATAATTAATAGAACATTTACTTTCAAAGTCAAGGGAATTAATGAAATCAAATCTGCAGAATCATATAGGCCATCTGATTGTCTACAAATGTTGTCTTCAATCTTTCTCATCAATGTTTATTCGGTCTGCCATGGAATTTGACCTAGGAGAACTCATACACCTATTGAATCAGCAAGCTACTCAATGATGTCTCTAGAGACTACCTTGACAGAGTCAAATATCTAGAAGGTGAAGGTAAATAGATCCTCACACACTTTCTGTCAGATCATCCCGCGCGACTCAGATCATTTCTGCACGTCAGATCAGGTTCACGGTGGTCGGGATCAAACTCACAGGGCTCAGGATCGATCTGCAACATTTTCTGCGACAGGTCAGACTCTTAAGACATTCATTAGACTGAGACAATTAATTTTCTGATAGTGGCAAATCATTTCAGAACAGCATCAGCAGCATTTATGTATCATCAATCCTCAAGCTGAGTACACCTAATCTGCTTTTTTAATTTCCATGGATTAATTTCAATAATCTGTCCCAGCTCGGTTATCTAGGTTAATTTCTGCTCAATTGATTGCATTTATTTAATTAGCCTAGATAATTTATGTAAAGTATTTTATTTTATTTACAGTAATAAATACATATAAACCAAATGGAATGAAAGCACCTTGCCAGACAGAGAAAGCTTATGGCCAACAAAAGAAGATGAGGAATAAGAATATTATTTATGTCCATGAAACCAAATAGTCCAAGGGACACAAAGCAGCAACAACATTATGATGCATGTCTGCAAGAGTGAGAGTACACAAAGAACCGTATAAGGTCAGCAGACGTAATTACAAGCCATTGCAGCTTCTTCCTGGGGATTGGATCTTCTCTTGTTAATTTTGATCAGAGTTTTACACAAATTCATCATTTATATTATATAAGAAAGATCCAATATCTATTTCACCAAACTGGCATGTGCAAAAATCCTATAGGGTAATGAATACATATAAAACAAATGGAGTGAGAGAACCATGCCAGAGAGATAAAGTTAATGGCCAATAAAGTTAAAGGCCAACAAAATGATGAGTAATTTAAATTCTATTATGTCCATGAAAACAAATAGTGTAGAGAACACAAGGCAGCAGCAACATTCTGATTGATACTTGCAACAGTGAGAGAGTAAACAGAGAATTTTTGATGGGCAGCAGGCCTACATATGAGCCATCGCAGCTTTTTCTGGAGGTTGGATCTTCTCTAGTTAAATTTGGTCAGAATTCTACAGAAATTCAACTTTATCAGAAAGCTAACTGGCATGTGAAAAGACGATAATGTAATGAATAATGTAAAACAAATGGATTGAGAACACCCTGCCAGAGATAAAGCTTGTGGCTAATAAAAGAAAACCAGAAATAAGAATTTTATTTATGTCCACGAAACCAAATAGTCTAAGGGATAAAAAGCAACAACAACATTCTAATACATGTTTACAAAAGTAAGACAGTACACATAGAATTATACAAAGGCAGCCAACCTAAATACAAACTACTGCGGATTCTTTCTGGGGTTTGGATCTTCTCTTGTTAATTTTGGTCAGGAATTCCTCTGTTTTTGCTGATCTCTCTTATTCAAAGAAGTCATAAGAAGACCTCAACCCCCAAAGTGTTGCTCAACCTAACTCGGATGTTACTATAGACTGTGAACTGTCCAATAAAGATCAAATATGTCTTTTCGCACATGAATCTAAAGATCAATTCTTTTCATAAAACCCAACAGCATACGGTTTCAAATTTAGGATGCAGTTTAACATGCAGGAAGCTAAATCGCAAGGGCAGATTTGAAAAGAAGAATAAGAATTATGTTATTTACAACCAGGAGACTGAAATAGCTCTATGAGACCACACGGCAGCAACAGCATTCCGATACATGTTTATCACACTGACAGTAAAGAGAAATTATAGAAGGCCAGAAAGCCTAGACAGGTGCCATTGAGGCTTCTTTATGTTAGGTTCATCTTCAGTATTAATTTTGGTCAGAAATTCCTGTCTTTGTTAACCTTACAAGACTCAATCTTGTCGGTGCCAAGATGCCGTGGTACCTAGCTCGATGTCAAGTAAAATTCAACAGCTTAGGGCTTCAGTGAACAAGAAGGCTTGAGAAATAGGATGAACTCAGCTGGTAAATCATCGGGGTTTCATAATGTAAACCTATGTTCAAATTCCTGACACATGTTACATGTTAAATGTTAAAATATTAAATATTGAACTAGGTAAACCACTACATCCAATTTTGAATGTGGTGTACCCAAACGACAAGGCCAATTTGACCAAAAGAGATACCCTCCAGTCGTGGCATCTGTGCTGAAGGTCGCCGGACAAGAGGATATTCCTAGGAAGAAAAGAGTGAAAGGCAGCTAAAAAAATTACACTCACCTAAAAGACAACGCAGATTTGAAAAAAAACGATCAATAGCTCTATTTGCATCCATAATTCTAAAAAAATTACTCACCTAAAAGACAGCGCAGATTTGAAAAAAAAAAATGATCAATGGCTCTATTTGCGTCCATAATTCTAAAACAGCAAGAGAATATTAATTAACCTAAGAAAAAAAAAGAGTGAAAGGCAGCTAAAAAAATTACACTCACCTAAAAGAGAAGGCAGATTTGAAAAAAAAATGATCAATGGCTCTATTTGCATCCATAATTCTCAAACAGTCTAAGGAAACACAAAGCAGCAGCAACATTCTAATACATATTTACAATGATGAAAAAAGAAAGCACACAGAAAAAAAATTAAATAAAATACAGCTGCATAAAAGCTAAATACGACTTGCTACGGCTTCCTTATAGAGGTATTTATCATCTGTTGTAAATTCTGATGACATTTTTTGTTTTTTGAAGTTAAATAGAGAAAAAAAAAGCTAAATACGAGTAATTACGGCTTCCTTATAGAGGTATTTATCATCTGTTGTAAATTCTGATGAGATTTTTTGTTTTTTGAGTTAAATAGAGAAAAAAAAAAAAAAGCTAAATATGAGTTATTACGGCTTCCTTATAGAGGTATTTATCATCTGTTGTAAATTCTGATGAGATTTTTTGTTTTTTGAAGTTAAATAGAGAAAAAAAAAAAAGCTAAATATGAGTTATTACGGCTTCCTTATAGAGGTATTTATCATCTGTTGTAAATTCTGATGAGAATTTTTGTTTTTTGAAGTTAAATAGAGCCAAAAAAAGCCTACTTTTCTGTGGCGGTCAGGTGCGGCCATTGCGCTCCTGAACTGCACCCGCACAGGCTTCAATCCACCTGAAATCGCCGCCTCAAACGCAGACGCAGCTGCCGATGAAGAATAAATGTTACTATCACTACTATTATCTGTTTGTTTATCTGGTTCAGCTGGCGCAGAGGTGGAGGGGTTCCAGCGACGATGGCACCACCGGCGGAAGCTATCCACGAGAGCTCCTCCCATATGTGCGCCGCTCCTCCTCCTCTGCTCGCATTTCACCGCTACTGTTTTTGTTTTTGTTTCTTTTCCAGCTGCGGAGATTCGAACCTGGATCTATAGGCAAACAGACTCGATCCTTCCACCTCACCCTATGCTGTATCACGCGTAATGCAGGTGAAGCTAAAGTTGTGAAAAGACTGGTGTATTTTAACTCCACCTAGGCCGGGGTTCGAACCCTGGGTTAGTTGTCCTAACCTGGCGCCTCGATCGTCGATGTGATTGATATAGATAGAAGAGTTTAAGGGTGGCGTCATTTTCTCTTCTAGTTTCCTTCATGTGATTTGTTTTAACGCTCATTCACGTTTTTTTTCTTTAGAGGGACGTATGCATTGATTTTTTTCAAAGGTTTCAGGGCTTTACGCCGGGCCTACATTTGACGGTTGACTTTGTCTGCCAACTAATTTTTTCTGTGAAACATATCTATTTAAAGTTCTTTATCAATGGGTCCTTGATTTATTAGTGAAGTTGAATGGTTTTGAATGAACCAAACAAAAATCAAGTTTCCCTGATTGTGAGGTTTCAAAATCATAAGGATGAGGCCGAGATTGAATGGATATCCCCGACCAAGACTTGAATCCCTGTCAAGCAATTTTTTAATGACAATTATCTATTCAAATGTCCCTGTAAATTACTATAATAGACCTCAGTATAAGTAAAATTATACATAAACCAAATATATATATTATCATAATTCTATATAAATTTTGAGAGTCTATCCAAAATCTCTCTTTTCATGTGATACAATCTTTTTAAAATTTTGATTATATTTTACAGCAAAAATGTCTAAATATGGTCATACGGCCATCAAATTTAGGCCATGTCTCCAATTTTGGTGGAATGGATATCCCCCATCTTTGGCTCTCAATTAAAGAGACGTATCAAGTAGCTAAACGATTTTGTCGGTTTGATAAAAACCCTCAAAAAAACCAAAAAAAAGTTCCCCTTCAAATATTAAGACATATCTCATTTTATAAAAATATAATCATAGAATAAATATATATTTAAGTATAATTTTATATAACTTTTAATGGTCTACAAAATATCCTTTTCATGTAATAGAATCTTCTCAAATTTTTAATTATATTTTGGGACAAAAATCTCTAAATACAACCATACACCCATCAAATTTAGGCCCTCGCTTTACACTCTGCATTGTTTGACATTTTTTTTTGTTACTCGTTGTGTTCTAAATGGTAATAGGCATGTGATAGGGACTTGTAAGGTAAGATGACTCCCATTAATTAAAAATTGAATCTCATTAATACATTATGAATTGACCCTTACCCTTTAAGTATTTAATGTGCCAAAAAGAAATTAAAAAAGAAAAACATAATGAAAAATATATAAATCTTTACACTCTACATTGTTTGACATATTTTTTTTTTATATTGCTCATTGAATTTTAAATTGTAATAGGCATGTGATAGGGACTTGTAAGGTAAGATGACTCCCAATTAAATAAAAATTGATTCTCATTAATACATTATGAATTGTCCCTTACCCTTTAAGTATTTAATGTGCCAAAAAGAAATTAAAAAAGAAAAACATAACTAAAAATATATAAATAAAACACTTGAGAGTATATTATGAACGTAGTTATACAAACCATAAAAATTGATTAGCTTGTTGAATAGTTTATATGCTCTTGAAGGAGGTTGAAGTGGAGTGAGAAGAAGCCCACATGAGGGAGGTTAGGGTAATTAATAATATGTTAAAGAATAAAATATATGAGAAAGCATCATGATGATAAATTAAATTCTAAAATAAAAATTAAGGGTAAAAATTTGTAAAGAGTGAGTTTAGAAATTGTGGGTGTAATATTAAATGTATTGTGAATGATAAGAAATAAAAAAGTATAACCTTAATCAAATAAAATTTATACTACATAGAGAATGTATGTAGCTAAGCAAGGCATGTGCTCACTATTATTGTACTACTAAAGATGGGAATCATAGGGAGGAGGATTTCCACCTCTTCCACATGCATCATTATGCACACTTGCCATGGACTCAACCTATTTCATGCTATGCTTTTCATTCCTCCCTCACTCATTATGGCTACTATGTTAAGAAATATGTTTTCCAACCCCAACACCTTAATCTATACATGTAAGTGTAGTAACACCTACATGAATTGTTGTGTATTTTGGAGGAGTTGTTTTTTTGCAACTACTTCCTTGTCATTCAATTAATACAATTCCACTACATCGCTTGGAATGGGCAAGTTTCTGTTGCGGATTGTGACCACAATTACATGAGGAAACAGAGACTGTCTTATCACCTGTAATACAACACCAACCAAATATAAGATAGCTAAAGATGGTGGCATTTCCATTACCTACACAATACTAGTGAGAGGGTGTGTTCTACATGGATTTGTACCTATTGTAATGGTAAACATGTCTTACAAGTAAAGGGAAAATAAAATGCAAAATACATGTCTTTGGCATACATATACAATAATCATGCTCCCTAAAGCCCTATCTTTTGTCATTTGCCTTTAGGCTCTACTTATTAGATTGTTGCAAGTTACAAGCACGTCATTGGTATCAAATGCTTTAGTTTTTTCATACCAAAAAAATGAGAAGAATGCAATGATGAACTCTTCATTGCTTACTACCTAGAAATGGCTCTTTGAATAGTAGGACTATGGTAGATGCATGGGTATTGACCTACTAAAGAAAGAAATTCAAGCTAATATTTGACTGCGGTAACTAGGTCACAACTAATGTCAATTGCCTACCCTTTCTCCCTCTCAACTTCCTAGTAGCTATCTTTCTTACACAAAAATTATTTAAAAATTAACTACACAAATTACACTTACAACACTACTATCACGCTCATTGCTAACTATGCAACCACCACCATTAGTAGAAAAATTCACAAATTTTACATTTAATTCTCAGGCCTTAGTCAATATCAAAGTAGGCTTTATGTCCACTAAGGGAACACCTATCGGCATATATACATGTAAAAAAATTCAAGAGGAGTTAGCCACATTCAATATAATAGAAGAATCAATTAAAACATTATGACAATTAAAATATGTATCAATATATAAAAAAGGAAATCAATTACATCGAGAAGGGAATTGACTTCTACTTACTGAAGATCATGGATTGGTATGAATTATGTTAGGAAAGATGTCTCAACTTGCATCATAATGTTCAAATGCAAGTTTTATGATATAAAGGTTATTTGGCCCTAAAAATTACTAAAACAAACTTTAACTAGCTAAAGTGGATTATAGGGACATGGAGCTCTCTGAGATCTTTAATTAAAAAAAGACTTAATCGAGTTCCCAGATCAAAAGTTATGGCCTCTAGAAGTTAGGCTCCCACTTCATAAATGTAAGAGCACCTATGACACATAAGATAATTATAAGAGGCACTTACAAATGTTGACCAAAAACATTCTCCAACCTATGACATGTCATTATGACTATTATAAAGCATCTTTGGAGGGTTTGAATAAGACAAATTGGAGTGCCCAAGTTGGGAGGATAATTATGACATGTCATGACAAATTCTTATTGGACTTTTCTTGGGATTTGGGTGTTGGAATTTGACTAAGGGATTTGGGTACCACGTTTGGGTGGTATTAGCTCATGGTTTTGTGATTCCCCTTTAGTGGTTTCATGTATTAGTTTCTTTATTTACTGGGTTCTTGGGATGGGATTTGCATAGTGTATTTTGTAGGTATTGTTATACTGTTGATATTACTGCATATCTGAGTGTTGGTGCTGTCTCTTGTGAAGGATCCTTGCACAGATTATACTGTAACCAATATTATTGTTGATTAATACATTAGTTTAGAGTTTGGAGGTTAGTTTTTTCCTAAAAAGGGTTTCCTAGGATACATTATTGTGTTATGGTGAATGGTTTTATTGTGTTGTTTTTTCTTACAAATTATTTTAGATCATATTTTTTATTCATCTCTCCTCTTAAATTAGTGTAGGAAGCATTTTTGCACCTTAGCTTCCTTTCAAAATGGAGTTGGGGATTAGTATGTTGCATGTCCTAGGAGCATAAGAAGTGATTGTCAAGGGGAATGCAATAAGATCCCCTGTGGATTAGGGGAACATTTATAGCTTGGAATTGCTACTTTGATGCAATTCTTGGAGACCACATACACCTAATCAATTTAGACAAGGTCATAAAAATCGCCAAATGTATTATTGAAACATGTTATATGTATTTTCCCCCCCACAATTAACAAAATTAATACCAAACATAGACTCAAACTCCTAGCCTTCAAGATTTTAAATTCATGAAGCACACCTTTGGACATTGTCCTACCCTAGATTGACTAATGTTTATCATAAAGCCTCAATGCACTAATTGGAATGAGCACATGAGTTAGAACTAGCATTACACTAGGGAAACCCAGTTTGAGATCCTACACAAAGGATGGCATAGAAGCAGAGAACACCTTGCCAACATAGGAGGTGGTCAAGGGGTGTCGAGAAGGGGCACAAGAAAAGGGAATCAGAGAGCCAAACAATGAAAGGCTTAACTCCTATATGATGTGAAGAGTAAGACTCCCATCATTAGCCTATTGGACAATGTCACATTAGGCTAGGAATACCATTATAACTAAATTTTGGACTTCAATTTAAGCAAGTTCACCCACATTAATTTATGCAAATGCATTAGCCACCATGTTTGATCTAATTTCTGCAACCAATTAGACTTGTCACACTCACATCAAACATGTTGATAGATATTTCAATGACCTCTAAAGGTTGCATAGTGTTGTCATAGCCTCGAGGAAGACATAGGGTAACGAACTACTTGCAAGATTGCACAAAAGTAAAGATAAAAAAAAGACATGAAAAGAATTGAGACTTGGTGAGCTTACAATTACTTATTAACAACACTATATACCATTCATAAGACCATGTGTTAGACAATTCATGCGTTTTATTTAATACAAATCTTGTGTCCATTTTAGAAAGTGAAGAAAAAGAGTGGGAGCTACAACAATAACTCATAAGTATGTATCCATAAGATTATTCATATGGGAAATAAAAGAATGTAGGATGCAATGGGAAAATGTGGTAGTTCAAAGTGAGAATTATGTAATCTTTCATCAATAACATTTATGCCACAACTCATAATGGCTACAAGCTAAAATCCACTAATATTTGACCTTACTTTAGTTTAATTTAAATAAATAAGTGAATAGGTCTAAGCATGCAAAAATAAACATTTATATTGTGTTTGATATTTGACAAGTGTATCACACTATATGATTGAATCTAAGCTTCCTTGTCTTGAAATGGTGTATTGTTTAATCCAAATCATCGTTATAATAATTGTCATTCATTATTTGTCAACATAATTATCATATGGTTAACATTGAAAACTACATAATTGAATGTAATTCACATTGAAATAGATTAATACTTTAGCATATAACATAGAAACTCAACTAACAATTGATTCCATTTCCACAAGACAAAATTCATCACTAAATGTTTTCATCTTATATTCAAATACCACAAATTATTGTATGTCATATCCTTCACAACTCTATGGTAATATCAATTTTAGAATAGTAGAGAACATGGCTATTGTAACAATATTATATAGCAATATGCATATTTCCTTCGTGATATAAGTACACCATGGTTAATATTTAAAATCTAACATGCAATCACAAGTTAGATCAAACATAGATGTACTAGAATTCACATAAAACTAATCAACAAACACTAAATAAACATCAACTATATACCTCTAAAGTGGAAGTACATCACATCATCATGTTGAAACTAAAATTATAAAATTAGGGAAAGATGACATCATAGGAGCACTTCCCCACCTACCATGAAGTTGTACAGGCTCTCCCATATGCCACCCTGAGAGTTGGGAAATTACCTTTCACGAATGGAGTCACAAAAGTGTACCACATAGGAAGAAATATATGAAAAAGTGCAGGAGACACACTATGACTCTCAAAGTATAACAACACAACAAAATGTAATTTCCCCTTAGCCAAGGTTTATAATAATAGATCAAAATACCATATCCATATCTTAATGAAAACAGTAATACCACATAACAATTATGGTCAAACAAGCAGTAGACCTTGACTCATCATACACTAATACCATAGAAGTGCAATAAGATAGAGTCCTACTAACCACTCTCTGAAGATATCAAAAGGCTAATAAAATTCTAGACCACATTGGTTTCTAGATAAATAATATTCCCCATTTGCATATATCATATCATGAGGTATCTTAGGTTTGGACCACAGTATAAACAAGTACAAAATATTAAACCCGTAAATGACAAGTTGGCATTTACATTTGAATATAAAATATCTAAGTTTAAGTCTCCTTTTCAAAAACCCACACACTATTCTTAATATTGCTTAAGGTTTCAACAAAACACTCAATGAATCATCAACCAAGATATGTATAGAGTTATCAATAGAAATTCCTCAGCATAGAATATGCAATCATAGCACACAGTGACCTCAGTGTGATAAAAAAATCATTAACAATTTCATTGTGTCCTCATACAATGCTCAATACCCTAAAATATTTAAGGGGTTTTTCCAACTCAAGACTATCTCCTTTTATAAGTGAGATAATTCCACACTAATGTGTGTATTTCTTTAAGGAGAGCATAGTTTTTCATCTTTTGCTTTGAGTATTTACTAGTCTCTATTTTCAACTGGGTTTTGTACTTGATGCAACTTCAAATTAAATAGGCAAACAACAAGTACCCTAGTTACAAAATAGTGAACATTGAATTGTACCCCCTGAAGATAATGAGATTTAGACATTCGACAACAAAAGTTCTAAATGGAACCACACTCTAAAGTCCTTAAAGCTTTCACAACATATGACTATTCCCTTTAACTAAAAGATTAGATTCAAATTTCATTCAAGCGCAACTTAAGGGTTCCATGGCTTCTAAAACAAGCCAACAACTATTCATGGAGCCTTTGATATGTTTGCTTGGAGTTATTCCATAGCTTGAAAGGGATCACAAGTCAAGAAAAGAAAGAACCATGTTTCCTAATACAAATTGCTCAATAAAATAAAGAGGTCATGATCTTAAGTATGTCTACAAATATAGGAAAATCATGTTGAACATTCATATACATAATTCCATGTTAAAGTCGGTCCCAATCATGATTACCATAGATAATAGGTGAGTAATAAAACCCCAAATATACCAATTAATCCACATGCCCAAGGATTATGGATAAAACCTAGTTCATATGAAACCACCCACTCGTCATGATTTATCACAAATCATTTTATTAGTAGCCACATCAACGTGTAAAGAGAAGGTGAGATCCATTGTTCACAGAAACAAGCATTGGCCTAACTATAACCACGTTCTTGTATATATAAGCTTAAAGTAAATGATATGAATGTTACATACCCAATTTTATATGGTCGAGCCTTGGTAAAATTAACACAAAGAAACCTTAAATAAGTAGCAACAAAAATTCCACAACCCCTAACTCAAACATAATTCTCATGATCAATTAAATGCCTCCAATAATTTCAAAACTCTTGCTTATCTATATCCTAGTGCCATAATAAAAACCCAAAATAAACTCTTACTTCACAACAATCCAAATGAATGCATCGTGACTTCCACCTCTTCGTGGGCTTAGATCCACAGGGACTTTCATTTAATATAACAATAAGCAAATCTCCTCCCATGATGGATGAATTGCCAACAAGGTTTCACCCTCAACTTCTAAAACAACCAAAATACCAAAAATCTAGGTTTTACAATAAATCAACTCCCTGAACATCCTTGAAGCTTGAGTGAAATAATTTTTCATTCAATGGCATTCAAGGTAATGTTTGATGTAGGAGTGTGAGCTACTCCTACAGTGGTTTTCCCACCAAGTTTAAAACATAATAATGTCCATACTATGTAATACCCCACACCATGCGAATGGTAAACAAACATTTCAAATTTTTCTAATGTTTCAATTACCAATAGATCATACATTGGTTATGCCAAGCTTACTTATAATGAGTTTATCCCCAATAAGAACTCGGGATTTACAACCCCTTACAACAACAATGTATCAATCAAAACAACCATGCATGACACAACCCAATAAGGTACCGACTAAGCAAATAATCAAAATGTGACAAATCAGGGCTTCAAGAAGAATTAATCCATGATAAGAAGTCTATCAAACATCAAAATGACTATCAAATCACCATAACAAATATCTAATTTTACCAAAGTTTTAACTACTTAGATAGACCTATTATGCACTTGACCAAATCGCTCTTCCATGTCACTACACAACTGTGACATTACCCTCTCGCTCCATCAAGAATGTGACCTTACAAAATAAGTTTGATAGATTGAAACATGTTAGTCCAATCAAGATATTCTTAAACATCAAAATATAATCAACAATTATATAATTAAATTGAAACATAATTATGAAATAGACTAATAGTAAATAGAAATATTTAGTTATAAAATTTGCAGAAATCATAATCAAACTTGTAATTCATTCACCCTAACAAAATCAAGCTATTCAACATTTCTTGACATGATGAATAGATAACCAATCATGTAATTCAAAATAAACTAATTCTAACTCACATGACAATTGTCCAAACATAATTAAATATTAAAAAGAAAAATTAGTAATCATCTAATAATCATTTTGAGGTACTACAATTTATCCATCCTTAAGAGATGAGATGAAAGAAATAATTGTTGGGAAAGGTTGCCATTAACTTTGCAATCCCAACCAATTCATGTGTCTCCAAAGTTTTTGGAATGTATTCCCCAACACATAAGGACTTTGAGAGATAAATTAATATTTATTATATTACTTGGCTTATTGTAATTAACCCCTAAATGGTAGGGTCAAACTTGGGCGTCCACTTTTGGAGTGGGGTCCATGAAGACTTGTTGACAACTCCTTGAAGTCTATTTTGGATGTTTGACAACTCTAGTGAGTGGGAGTTAACTTGGGTGCCTACTTTGGAGGTGTCTTATATTTAGACTAGGAGTTTGCTTTTTTATGTACATGAGCGGATATTGTTGATACACTTTGCATGGATATGATGTGGGAGTTATCAGAAGTGTTAGAGATGCATGATATTGGAACATTGCTTGCACGAGTTCATAAAACCTTGCATGGACTTGCATGTGGTTGCATGAGTTCATAAAAGCTTGCATGGACTTGCATGTTTTTGCATGTGGTTGCATGAGCTCATAAAAGCTTGCATGTGCTTGCATGTTGTTGCATGTCACTTGCATGTTGTTGCATGTTGCTTCTATGAACTTGCATGTGCTTGCATGTTCTTGCATGTCAGTTATTTTGACTTGCATGTTGTTGCATGTCAATTATATGGACTTGCATGTTGTTGCATGTCATTTTTTATGAGGTTGCTTGCAGAATACTCCAACTCAGAAAACTTGCAAAACACTTCATCTACCAGATTCAGTCAATGGATATCTCTTGCATTGTGCTACAGGTGTTTGCATGCCACTTGCATGTAGAACAGGTTAATTTAGAATAATATTGGGGACATTAATCATGTAGGTTGTTGCATGAGGATTAATGTGTAGTGATGCACTTCAATTGACTGAAATAGATTGGAACAACTTGGGTGTCCAATCTAGAGACTTTCGGTTGTTTCTTTTATTTGGAAATGTTATTTCTATTGACTAAGTTTAAGTGGGACAACTTGGGTGCCCATAATCACGACTGGCAGTTAACAAGGTGCTTGGTACAGTTTGACTTTAGTCTTCTCTATTTGAAGCACTTGGGTTTTGCATGAGGACTTGTCTTATGTTATCAATTACAATTTATTGTAATTTGAGTTTCAAGCTTTTGAATTAAGAAGCTTTGAAGTTGTAATTAAATAAAAAAAGTACAATGTATTTTCCAGAGAGCAAGTTTTGAAGCTTTCTATATATAAGCTTTGAAGTTGTAGGAAAAAGTATACAGGAATTACAACATAACAAGTTTTAGAAGATTGAAGAAGCTTTGAGGTGTGCACCAGGATTTAGAGAAGTTTCAGTTTTGAATGTAATATTTCTTGAAGATATTTAATACAATCATAAACATCCTTGGGTGTGGACTTTTTTTCCCATAAAGGGTTTCTCCACGTAAATACTGTGTCTTCTTCTATCGTGCTTTCTTCTTCTACTACACTGATTAATTTGGAGAAATACTATAACATCTAAATTGAAAGTAATTTTTAGATTTACACATGCTATTAATTTCAAATTTGAAAACATTTAAAGCCACATAGTTGCAACTTTACCTTGTTCTCTCTCCCTTTTTCCAACAATAATGAATATTACACTACTCAAAAACATAGCAACATAGTTCTACAATAATATACCATATAATTTTGACACTTTTTCTATTTTTTGTTTTGTACAATCGACTCACCAAAATAAAATACAATTTAAAAATATTTTGAGTTGTTCCTATAATTCTACAATGTATGAACTCAAATATTAGATGTTTCAATTTCCACCCTTTCTTTCTTTCTATACATGGAAACTCAAAACTATTGAGATTTTGCATGGTGAGAAGAAACAACCAACTACTAACAAAACCAATATTCATGATTATTTGCATGCTCTTGCACAAGTGAGCACACCACTAGACATCAATTCGACAATGTGTAATCTTGTGCACAACTCCTTGCTCCATGCATAATGCACTTAACACCAGAATCCATGTCATGTAGCTCAAAGGACATCACCTATCTCGTGCATGCACAATTTTTACATCATGCACCATCTGCCCAACATTGAGGATCATGTTGCACAATGTTGGTAACAACTCTGTCTGCACTTTGTGCCACACTTGTATTCCCACATGCACTCAAGACGTGAAATATAAATCTCAACATAAAACATTGTGCAACAACATGGAGCATCGTGCAACAATCTCACACATCTTTTGAAGTCATTGAACATGGCATGCCACTTGTCATCATAGTGCATTCAACTAGAACCCTAACCATCAAAAGATGAAGAGTCATACATAGAAGACCAATAAGATCAACTTCCATAATAGCCTCCATCTTCATGATCATGTAAATTATAAATGTACATTTGTAATATAACAGAGTTTTTTAGCAAAGAAACATTTTAAATTATACAACCACACATCTCCATGAGTGTGTCATGTATAGAAGACAAATTAATAAACCAATCTATTATAGTTCCTATATTCTTCCTTGTCTAACGCTTTGTCTTCATATTGCTTCTACATGCTTAAAACATGTCTAAGTCCTCATCTAAAGCATTGTCTCTTGGACCACCTAGGATAAAGATCATTGGTATCAGAGTCAAGCATCTTGCATGTCCTGCCAAATGAGATTGAAGTATCTAAGTGTTTAGATGGTAGAGGAGCAATATACAATCCACACAACAATCAAAGATGAACATTTTAATTTCTTTCTATTTTCTTTTTGTTTCAATTTAATTTTCTCCTTGTGTTCATTGCAACTATATGTACGACATAGTCACCTTTCATGGTGCATGTTGACACAAGTGACCATGAACATTTCTTTTTTTTTCATGACCCTTTTTGCTTCTTTTATACCCTTTTCTTCATTTTCTATTTATCTTTGTGTTTTTTTCCAATAGATTTAGGATGATGCAGAGTAATGCAAGTGTTCTCAACACACTTCTTTCATCTTGACCAAAAGCATAGTTGCCTTGTCTTTTTGGCTTCTGAATGACCTTTTTTATTATGATAAGATTTTTATTCTCCTCATTTCAATCTCATCAATCTTCACTTCTTTTTGCATATCTTGCTTGGACTCTTAATTACACTTTATTTGTTGTGTTAGTCCTTTTTCACATCTTCACTCCTTTTTACATGTATTTTCCATCAATAATTATTTCTTCACACACCTTCATCCTCCTTGCATATTTATTTGTCTCTTTTATAATTATGACACCTACCATTCTTGCACACCATATTTCCTAGCTTCCCGATTTGGGAACATTCGTTTGGACATTATCATATAAACCATGTACTCTCTCATCTCTCTTAGGAGACAAACAACTAATTTTTCTTGCATATTATATCATACCATTGCTCCTACATGATTTCATTTTACATGTTATTCCTTACCATTCAACTTATATGTTTCTATTTTACATAGCATTTATCTTATGGTACTTTCATGATCACATATTACACTAATATTATGATGTCATTTTTACACAAGCATGTCTTACAAGACATTTTTCAGATGACATTTACATGATCACCATATATTATGCACTACTGTATATCTTGGTCTCACATTATAACATGTGGCACATGGTAATCTTACCCATATAAATACTTGTCCTCATATTGGGAGAAAATTTAGGGGAACCATTTATCTCTCACTACATGATCTTTCATAATCACATCATTTGAAACACATTTAGGGCCAACATAATGCTATATGTGTCCATTGCATTCCTTATCTCCTTAAATTGAACCCATAATGATGTCATACACTCAATTTCAGCGGCTTTATTATCTCTATCTCATTGTTTAGTTTTACATGGTTTCATACTTGTACACATTGTGGGGATGAACTCAATCTCAACTCTATGATTGAATTAAATAGCATGACTCCACTGTCAACTTTACATGGCTTCATGCTTGTACGTGTCATAAGGCCAACTCGGTCAAAACTCCATTGTTGCCTCATACATCATGATTCCCTTTACCAATTTCAATTTTATAGGGCTCGTTTCTTGCATGTGTTGTGGGGCCACCTTAATCATAACTCCACAATTTTCTCATGCATCATGTTTATTTTTCACATGCTTATCCCATGTGTATATGTTGTGGGGGACCAAATCAATCACAACTCTATATTGTCCCATACATGTTGGTGTACACCACACATGCTATTTTACACATTATCTAATTTCACACTTATATTAAAAATGTAATATTTACCACCATATATTTTTGTGCCACTAACACAAATTTCTAGGTACTACTAATGACTTGTGTGTGAAAGCATAGAGGATGACACTCTACAAGTACACCAAGGATTGAGAGGCACCATCTATAATCTATATCCTAGAGATCTATTTGCTATTTCATTTTATTGCATCTCTTTGGCATGCACGATTCATGTAGTTTCACATGCACACTAAAGGGGAGGTGAAATGTAAGGGATAAAAGTGCACACTTGCCCTTTTACTCCGTCATTTTACACCTACTTTTGGTATTGTCATAAATATATTGTTGTAGTTCTCAAGTTGTCCTGTTTGGTACACAAATTGATCCCGACTCTAAAATTATCACCCATAGTAGCTTTATCCATGTCATAGACAAGACTAGTCCAAATACATTAGAATCTCTACTCTCTTCGAGTAGGCATGCCCCTTGGATTTAGAATCATTGTAATCTTGTCCTCCCACTTCAAATTTTAGATTTCCTAGTCCTGAGGCAAACTTCTCTAAAATTTGATTATTACCATACCACTTCACATGCCAAAACACCTTGAGTTCAACATCTAGAACCTTATATTTACATACAATCCTACGTCATTAGTACTCATCAGAAAGTATCATCGAATAATTGAAAAAAATATATAGAAAATATCATTATAAAGTATTAACACTAAAGTATTACATTAGCACAACATCAATACTTACATCACATGCATTGCATCGCTTGCTTGTTGTGTCTTCTATTTTATATCATTTGCAAAGAAGCTTGACTTGTCATTAAGGAAGTTGACAAATCTTTTGCTTATATGCAACATACCTCATTGTGATTTTCAACATAGCCCTTCGTTTTAGAAACATGAATTGAAGACGGGAGTGTAGGTCGTATAGTAGAGGATGAATACTTGGTAGGTGGACTAGATTGTGCAATAGAAAAACATGTCCTTGGACTTGACCGCAAACATGGCATTTTAATATTAGCACGATCGCTATCTAGATTACATCATAGGATCCATCATTAGATTCCCAATTTCGGTCATTGATCACAATCAAATAGTAGAATATTTGTCATTAAAAATAACATATATAGATAAAGAGCTAAGCACTTCCAATTCTTCTCTTATCATTTATATCCATCTATCTCAACTCTCATTAGTTTGGGTCTAATTTTTTATTTATTGTTTAATCATTTATTTTTATTGATTTATTGTTTTATTTATCCACAGTAGCACAACTCGTATAACAATTGTGAGAATATACTTTAAAATTTTGAACTTAAATTTCTAATATAAAAACCTAATAACTTAACCACTTGAGCTTAACTCCATTAACAAAAAATCTAACAACAATTAACAACTATATAATAAAAAGATTAATAATAGAAAATATTAAAGAAAATTAAACCATTTAAAAAAGAGTTAAGGAAACAATTAAAGTATTGTATGATTCGATTAGAAGGTTATTATTATTATTTGGTAATGTTTCCTATTCTAAGTATTGCACATTGTAATGTTTAGTTAGAAAATATAACTAGCAATTGCACCTTGGTGTGCAATGGGTACACCGAAGAGTTGTGGAAGTTCAATTGCTATGTCTTTAAGTGAATGATGATTGTCTTGTATCCCTATGGCCCATGTTATTTTTTTGTTTTCTCGGGTGTCATGAATTAATTGCATAATCTTAATGGATTTCAAGATCCATGTGTTTTTCTTAGTATCTACTTCAAATGTGTGCACTTTCATGTTTGGTGTCTAGTCTCTATTTGCATTCATCTCTTTTCTAGATTCTTGTTCATGCACCACACTTGGGTTCACTTGCATTTCATTAGTCACCACCTATGCATATTATTTGAAGCATGTATGTTTGTTTATCACAAGCATCATATTTCACGTCTTGACACCTACATTTAATAGGCATTCTCTTGCAAATATAAGCATGGACACCACCTACATCATGTTTATTTGTCATATAGCCTACCATCATGCATCCTCTCAGGGGATGCCACACGATATAAATATTGATAACTTAGTGACCTTCATTACTTTTATAATTCCACACCTTTGCATAATTTGGAGCTCAAATGAATTAAAATTAAATTTAGACATGCTATAATTTTAGATTGAGAATTCCTAATCATCTAAAAATATTAAAGTTCAATGGAAAAAATTTTGATTTGTTTGAAGTTGCAAATGATATGGGAATGATCTCGAGACCTCAAAAATGTGTGCATTCTATGTCATGGGAGCTCGTTGTGTTCAATCTCGCTCTAGCAAGATGTTGTAGGGTTAAGTGAAGATGTTGCATGCTCAAAAGAAGCTACTACATGTCATGAGGTGAGACTACAGGCTCTTCTTCCACAATTTTATCCTTCCCTACCTAAATATCCTCAGATTGTGAAACCTAGGTCTGTCTCATTTTAAGTTTTTTTCCATGTGGCCCCACATTTGAGTTGTTTCTAATATTATTCAACCCAAAAAGTCTTGCCAAGATACATCAAGGAATTGATCATTTAAACTCTTCTTAACCAGTAACTAAATGAGATTGTGATGGGATAATGAAGCAACCATACCCTTCTGCTATTCTTTTGCCATTTTACTCAATAAATTGAACAAAAAATTTGGGACATTGACTTGCCTACCATGACGAAGGTGGCTTAATAATTTGAAATGAATAGTATATAGGAAGGACTATCTACCTTCATAGGTTAGGTGCTTGATGATACAAGTCACTGCTTGAGCCCACTGAGGCGGTAATGATTGACATTTGGTTCCTTGTGACGAATATTCAAACTTTTCTCCTGCTTTAGCAAATTTATTCTAAGCTACAACTACATTTCCTCTTTCTAGGAAATTTTCTCCAGCTGCAGGAAGCCCTGTAACTTCCATTATGGCAATCTCTGAGGAATTCACCCTTAGTCCTTTTACAATTGCTTCACCATTGTTTAAGGTATGTGCAAATTGGAAAGCAACTTCATCATCATAGCCTTCTATCCTCTGAAAATAATCCATCCACCCCGCTTGCTGAAAGATAGGAAGGCATTCCCTATCATTCAAGAGCATCATATGGTCCGTGGGTTCCCTTTGGACAAGGTCACCATCCATTCTTATATTTAAGATGTTTGAACAATACACACAAATTCTACAAACTAATTTATACCACTTACTCTTGTACTCACTTTTGTTGCTTCAGATTACTCTCTGTTGATAGGCTAAGGTTTTTGTGCTCTGGTGGGCTAATATTTTGTCGTGTTTGAAACAATGCAAGTATACTCAAACACTTCCAGTTCAAATATGTTGCATTTGTACGGATTACGAGGGTAAAGTAAGGATGGAGTGAGGTAAGGGTAAGGATAGTGATTTGTGTTAGTGAGCTGACAAGCTAACTCAAAATAATTTCATTCACCCCCAGCTAGGCATGTCACGTGTCCTCATGTGACGGAAGAGATAGTAGAGTAAATGTGTTGATTGGGAGTGGTAATTAAATGTTAACTATATTAATAAATAGAATAAGCACTAAGTTAAATGTAAATTATAATAAATGTTGCAGTTAAAACAATCATTATTCAAAAATAAAGAGTATGTGATTTATTGTACGAAACCTTACGAGTGGGTGGTAGAGTTGGACTGGTGGTACAGAATGATGGTGATTGATGATGGCATAAATGCTGAAGTATCGACAACTAACACAAGTGTATCTTTTATTGATGGTGTTTCATGATTGTCGTATGAGCATTTAATGCTTTTATTGATGGAGTTATAGGATCGCCAATGTATTGATAGTGGCTACAAGAACAATGACGGAGAGTGGCTACAGGAACGATGGTAGAGAGTGGCTGCAAGAATGTCAGCGGAGAGTGACTACAGGAATAGTAGTAGAGAGTGGCTGTAGGAACTCCTTTTAAGAGTCTCTAGGCAGTATGATTTGGTAGGCTACAAGAAGATCTATGATAGATGATGCAGGAAGTCTTGATAGTGGTGTTGCAGGGGACTCCAATGTAGAGGCTATAGGTAGCTCTAGTGTACTATAGGCAACTCTAGTGTAGATGTTGCAGGAAGTTTTATGTAGATGTTGTAGAGACTTTTGATAGAGATGATGTAGGTAGCTCTTGTGTAGATGTTGCAGATAACTCTATTGTAAAGGCTACAATTAACACCACTTGAGAGGCTACAAAAATCCATGTACTTAGTAAAATTGAAAGTGGTGAAATGTTGTAGGATGGCCTGTAACATGAGTGTGGTAGTGAAATGTGATGAAGATAGAACAACCAATAGTGCCCAAAAGGGTTTTCACTATTGGGGATTTTTTTTAGGGCATAAATCATACCTAATAGTGGACAGTGTCTGAGCTGAAAGGCTCATCCTCTACCATTTCTGTTGTTGTGGGTGACCAACAAAATTTTGTAGTGAGATTAGGTTCCTTGTTACACATCAAATGCTAGAGAAATTGTGTCTTGGTCAGTGGTTTCTTGTAAAGATTAAGGCGATGACCATTGAATATCAAGGAAAACCTGATAGGGTCAATGGTTATTAATTTGACTACACCATTGGGAAATACTTCCTCTGTCTCATAGGTCCCTAGCCATCTTGTTTGCAACTTACCCTTGTGATCTTTGTATCTTAAGTCATACAACAATGCCCAATCACCTTTTTGGAATTCTTTTGTTTTGATAAACTAATCATGCCATTTGCTTCTCCATTTCTGTAAATCTCTGTGTGATGGATTGTTTCTTTCCTTAATTCATCTAGTTCATTCAAATGATTTACTTTCTTTTTATGCTCGAGACAAATCTATTCCTAGTTCAAGTGTTGTCCTTGAAGTCTTATGCTCAAACTCAATAGGAAGGACAACCTTCTTACCATATACCAACTCATAGGGTGTGAACCCTGTTTTTGTCTTCCATGTGGTTCTATAGACCCATACTGCTTTAGGAAGGCATGCTACCCAATCTCAGTGGTGAAGAGCTACAATTTTGGTAAGAATGGATTCAATCTCTCTGTTAGCGACATCCACTTAGCCATTGGACTGAGGGTGATAAGGAGTAGACTTTCTATGTTTGAACTCATGTTCCTTGACAAGTGTAGTAGTCAATTCTGATGTAAACTATGGTCCTTGGTCAGTAACAATCTCCTTAGGCACTCCATAATGGGTGAAGATCTCTTCCTACAAAATTTTTGCTACTTTTTCATCACGTGCATGTTGTAGAGCCTTGACTTCTACCCATTTGGTGAGGTAGTCTGTGCATACCAGTATGTACTCATTTCTATTTGATGGAGGATCAATTGGGCCTATGAAGCCTATACCCCACTTATCAAAGGGTTCTTGCACCAACTTGGCTACATGGGCATTTCATCAATCTTGATTGGGCGGCCCATGCTTTAACAATGTTCACAACTACATGTGTACAAAACTGCATCTTTGTGTAATGTTGGCCAATAATATCTAGTTGTGAGTATCTTGAATGTTCTTCTTTTGGTTGCCCAATGTCCACCACAAGGCTCATCATGGCAGACCTATAGAATATCAAAAACCTCATCTTCTCTAATACACCGACACATAATATTATTAGGGCCAATGTAGAAGAGATAGCCAGAGATCCAAGAATATGGAAGGTTCTTTTCCACTAGATTGCATTTTTCCCTTGGTGAAAAATGATGAGGTGTTCTTCATGCAACCAAGTAATTAGCAATATCTTCATACCATGGAGTATGCACTATTAGAGAAAACAAATACTCATCTAGAAATGAATCATCAACAATGGGTCCATCTATAGCAAGGGTTAGTCTTGAAAGAAAGTCTGCTACTACATTGGCCTTACCAAGTTTATCCACAATTGTGATATCAAATTCCTGTAGCAACAACAACCATCTGACTAACTGACCATTGACTATAGGCTTGTTTATTAAATGCCTTATGGCTGCATGATCAGTATGAACAAAAATAGGGTAGCCAGTTATGTAATGATGAACTTTATTGATGGCATAAACCACAACTAGAAGTTCTTTTTAAGTAATAGTATAGTTTAGTTCTACTGCTCGGAGATTTTTACTAAGGAAATATATAGCATATTCTACTAAACCATCCTTTTGGCCTAGGACAACCCCTACAACATAGTCAAATGAGTCTGTATGGATATGAAAAGGGGATTACCCAATTTGGTCCTCACAACATAGTTGTTGTAGTTAAGGAATATTTTAAAGATTGGAAGGCCTCTTGACATGCATGTGTGTAGATAAAATCAACATCTTTAGTAAGTAGAACAAACATGCATGCAATTGTCTTGCTAAAGTCTGATGACTCTGTGATAATAACCTGCATGACCAAGAAAACTCCCGAAATCTTTTTGTTTCTGAGGTATAGGCAAATTAGTTATAACTTCATTTTTAGTTGGGTCTACCTGAATGCCTACTTGTAGTGTCCTAAAACTATACCATCCTCCATCATCATGTAGCAATTTTCATTACTGAGGGATAGGTTATGGTCTTGACACCTTTGTAGTAATTTTTCCATATTGGATAGGGCTTCCTCATATGTGTTTCCATAAGCTATGAAGTCATCCATGTAGACTTCCAAATAATCATGAGTAAGATCAGAGAAAATGCTCAACACAACCCTTTGGAAAGTGGCAGGGGCATTACACATACCAAAATGAAGGACTGCGTAATCATATGTGCCCCAAGGACAAGTGAAAGTTGTTTTATCTTGGTCTTCAAGTGCAATCCTGATTTGGTTATAGCCACTAAATTTGTCCAAAAAGGAAAAGTACTTTTTACCTGCTAAGGAGTCCAGAACTTGGTCGATAAATGGAAGAGGAAAGTGATCCTTTCATGTTGTAGTATTAAGTTCTCTGTAGTCAATAAAAACATGCCATTTATCACCCTTTTTTAGGACAATGACCAAAGGGGAACCCCATTGGCTATCTGATACAAGGTAAATGAAGCCAGCGTCTAGAAGTTTCTTTAATTCTTCTTTGACAATGTTCTGGACCATAGGATTCATTTGCCTTTGGGGTTGTCTCACATGTTTACAATCATCCTTAATGTATATATGGTGTGTGTAGAGGTTTGGGTCAATGCCTTTCATGTTGTGATAGTCCCACGCAAAAGCTGTTTTATGAGCCTGCATCATAGCAATCAACTCATCTTGTTGTTGCATGGTCAACCAGTTATTGATGTTTAGTGACCTATCAGGAGAAATTCCAACTTGCTTTGTCAAGGATGTCGTTGAAGCCACGTTTAGACATGAGGTGTTAAGACAACAACTATGAGGAAGTAGGTGATGGAATATGTTGGTGTCAGATGCATAGTTTGATGAGTGTGTTGCAGGGAAGATATTGTGTAATGTGCATGACACATAGGTCAAACAATTATCCAACTAAGCATCCACTCCATAGTTGTTCTGTACAATGTTTGAGATTACAATATCCTCGTCCTTAGTTTCTATCAGAGGGCTTCTTCCTATAGTCATTAGTGTTTGAATAAAATATTGGTCATTATCTTCAAGATCCAACCATACTGGTTGTTCCAAGTCAATAAAAGATTGTGCTAGAGGATATAGAACCAACTTCTTAATCACATTTCTATTGGAGATTATCATATTTCCTGATTGACAGCCAATAAATGCATTGGTCATTGCTAACCATGACCTTGTTAGTATAAGAGGATATCCTCCTAAGTTGGCCTTTGGCTGCAGGACCATGAACTTAGCTAGATATTCCTAAGAATCTAATGTAATGACCAAATCCTCAATGACTCCTTCTGGTTTAATAGTTGAGTGATTTACTAATTGTAGCATTGTGGGAGTAGGGTGAAGATCAACAAGTTGTAAGAGTTGCATAGTCTCCTTAGTCATTACATTAATGGTAGATCCTAAATCAATGAGAGTGTTTTGTATGAGAATGCCATTAATGTGAACATTCACAACTGGACTACCAGGGTCTGCATATTTTGGCATGACTATATTTCCAAGCATGATGTTTGCAAGCTACCCAATAACTTGGACAATTTATGGGTCTTTATGTTTTCGCCCTGGTTTCTTTAGACATAATTACTTAATGGTTTTTGTGTAAATTGGCACATCCTTAATTGCTTGAAATAGAGGAATTTTGAAATAGACATTTGTCAGTTGTTCTAAAAAGTCAAATTCCTATTCAGGTTCATGTTTTGTTATGGCGAATCTATCTAGAAATGGTGTATTGTAGTTCATGATTTCTACCTTTGATTCATTTGACTCAAGATTTGGTGTTTTATTGTTTTCCTAGGGATTAGTGTCTATTGTTGGATTATCCATGGGGAGTTCCATGATGATTGGTGTAGCTGGTCCAGGAAGCAGCTTCCCTGAGTGAAGTTATACATTGCTTACCTCAACCGCATAGGTTAGGTATTGATAGACTTCATTAGTGTATGCCGACTGGGTCGACTTATTGTTGGGGTTTGGTGCAGGTTGGGCAGGTAACTGAGTAGCTCTTGGTAGTGTAGGAGCAACATTGTTTGGCATGATTTCTGGTTGTTGTGGCAAGGGTTGTGGCTACTATTAGAAGTCACCATTGGGATTAGATCAATTCTAGTTTCCCTACCATTGTTGTTGCCATGCATTGGGTGATGGTTGCCACTGTTTATTTTGGACTTGTGACTGGTATGGTTGTTGTTGTCATCCCCCTTGTTGAGGTATCCAATTAGGCGGTATTAAGTTTTTCCAGGTTAGAGGGGGCATGTTGTTCCATTGAGTGTTATACCAGTTGGGAGCATTTGAAAATAAACTAGGAAATGAAGTACTATATGACAAGGGATCCTGATACATACCTTGTCGTGGCTGCCATGGTTTACAGTATGCTACGTAGAAAACTTGTCCATCTTCATTTTCCAATAGCTTGAATTTTGGTTTTTCATGCCTTCCTTAAGCTATGTTGGCTATCCTCTTGCATTTACAACTAGTCTTCTTTTGTCTATAATTGGGGCAGTATTCAGCCAAAGTTGCTTCTGGTTCCTCCCACTTCTTCTTTACATGCAGCGTGTCCAATTGAGTTGCTAGATGATTGATAATTTATCTTGCTTCATGTCCTTAAGAAGGTTGTTGAGTTCTCCTTTGGAGACTCCTGCAGTAGTCTTTGTAGAAGACAAAGCTCTGAGGTTGCAGGTCTTTTTCATTGTGGACCTTGAGTAGTTTCTGTAGATTTTACAAACATCTTCAAATGGTACCTGGGAAATGTCACCTCCTCTAATCAGGTCTAGAGCATCCATACATTCCTCATTTACTCCTCTTATACATACAAGTTTAAGTGATTTTGGAGACAACCTATTCTGTCATGACTTCTACAGGCAAAACAAAAACCTCTCTACATAATCCTGAAGGGGTTCATCCTCTTTCTATGCCATTCTAAATATATCATCTCCCCTCATGTCCCTGGCTTGGTAATAATCTTGATATTTCTATAGGAACTTCTCCTTCACAGTTTGCTAATTTACCATTGCATCTTTGCCTAATCCCATAAACCACCTCAAAGCAGCATCCTTAAGGGTAGCTAGAAAAAGCTTCAATCTATGCTCATCTATGGTATAGTTGTAGCTTTGATAGAGGACATCAAATTCAAACAGAAAGGTGTTTGGGTCCTTTGTAATTAGGCCATGAAATTTCATTAATGTAGAGGGAGGAATGTCTTTCATGGTTTCTCCTTGTGCCTAGTCAGTGATAGGGAACTAAAAGGTGACAGGATCAATAGGATTTTATACTTCTTCATCTGCCATTGTGACTTGATCCAAAGTAGTTCTTATGTATGTTGCAAAACTGAGTATAATTATTCTTCTTCGATGGTAATGTTACTTGTCTATCCTATTACTTCGGTTGTATCTTCTTCCTCTACATCGTATTCTATTGTAGCAGGTACCTCTTCTTTAGCAACTATTGCTTGATTATTTGTAATGTTCGGAAGGAATCTTCCAAAATGGTCTCTTCTCCATTGCATGTACTACTTAGATCTCTCTAATGTCACCTGCTGCACAACATTAGCAAATATATTTTTGGAATTTTTTACTGACTATTAGTTATAAGTTGCAAAGAATGAACTTAAAATCTAAGGAAAGCAAAATAAACTATCTCAAAACCTGAAAGCTTCTAAAGCCTTGACAACATCTCTGGCAACGATGCCAAAAATGTCAAGTGTTGTGAATTCCCAATAAACCTAATGGAGCTAAGGCTTGCATATAACTCAATGAATGTTCTCAAGTAGCTCATTGAGTGATGACATACTACATTTACTTTATCAATCCAAGGACGTATTTTCTTGGTATGGTGTTGGTACTATGTGTACAACTAAAGATTTATGGGGATTAATATAGTTGTGTATAGTAGGAAAATGATGTTCTTTACAAAATAAGGAATGTAATGCTGAAACAGGGAATCTACCTTATAAACTCTAAAGCTAACTAAATTAACTTATTTAACTGAAACAAAATTATAAATAATAAATCTAGTTTTGATTGCAAAGAATCTAATACTAACAAGTTGTGGTCCACCTCAAGTGGGCCCTTACTTGGATTGACTGCAGCCTTCTCTTCTCTTTTATCAAATTCTAATCAAATTAGTATCTCAATTCATTCGCCACATTCAAGAGTAAAAAAACTATTAAGATGGAATACTCTATTTTCTTATTGACTGCAACAATCTAGTACATGCATGGAGAAAATTTAACTATCCTAGATATACTAGATCAAAATAATATATACATATCTAGGATGAGTTCATACATTTATGGAAAACTATGACTAATCAACCACTTCCCATCATATGAGGGAAGGGCTCTTATTTTTGGAAAGAGAAACCAAATTGGGAAACTAAACTTGAAACAATCAAAGAGGAACACTTCCAATAGGACTCCCTAATATGGACGTGGTACAATCAAGTTAATTAAGGAACATGAGAATGCATAACTAGACTCATTTAATCCTTCCAAATTCCTTGCTGAGGGATAGATAATTGCCATTTGTTAAATGCCTTTCTTTCTATTTATGAAATTCATCCTTATCTGTAGAGAACGAGTTAATTGTTGGTGGACAACTATAGGTAGCCATGAGATTTGTTGCAGGAGTTGGTCCGTTGGCTGCAAGAAGCAGATTCTTTGGTTGCAGGAAGTTGGTCCTTTAGTTGTAGGTACACTATAGTTTTGGCTACAAGTTGTCACCCTTAGTTGCTGCAGGAAGGAGTTAGTCCCATAGAAAAATACCTACTCTAAGATCATCATAAACAAAATAACATACCACATTATATTTGAAAATAACTACTTTAACACACAAGCATTCATTAAAACATACTATCTAGCTAACATAGTGCTTTTGTCCAAGTATCAATTAAAATTCTTAGTTTAAAAGATGGGAATGTCTGTAGAAATATGTCTTTAAAATAAGAAACACAAAGATTATAAAGGACAATTATGGCACTCATCAAAAGGAACATGACATAGAAAGCACACCATTTTTTCAAAATCTTTCCAAGGAACAACCCTCGTGGAAATCTAACAAATGCCTATAGAGAAGAAAAAAATGTATTTAAAAATATCAATGTCCCAACATTTGTATTTTGTCAAATAAAAAATGTATACAAGCATGCAATATTTAAAAAGGGCGGGGGAGTGATTTAATACTAAGCGCCTCTCTCTCTCTCTCTCTCAAATTGTTTGAGGTGGAAGATGTACAGAATTTGACAAAATAAATACTTGATGAAATGATTAATTAAATTGGAGGTTTTGATCCAATAATAGGTTGAAGCCTCTATAATGTTATGATAGGCAACAACAAGAACACAAGGGATGGGCTAGAGGGGAAGCATTCCTCTATTTTATATGAATTTCCACGGATTGTGAATTATGTAAGGCATGCAATGCATTCAAGTGTAACTTGACAAAATAATGAAACCTTCATTTTGTACTAATCTAGGCTTCATGACTATCTTCTTGCATTGCATGTCCCCAGTCAGAAGGAGTTTCATCATCAATGTCTATTAATGGATCTGGAGATGTACAGTGCAAATTCCATGGATGGTAGCTATTTGAAATTCTTTCCCAATGGGTTGTAATATCTTCCTCTAATGAACCAATATAATTATGAATGAACTTCTGAATGGTTGGTATAGCAGTGATTCACTCCAACAGAATTCTTGAGAACATTGATCAACTATTGTTGGGATGGAAATGAAACAAGGGGAGACTCAAACAATAGCCAATGTTAAGCGTTCCTTCCATTTGTTGGACTTTTGAGATGATGCAAATGTCAACTCTCTCTCTCTCTCTCTATATATATATATATATATATGCCTCTCCTCTATATATATCTTTCTCTCATTCTCTATTTTCCCTATCTCTCTTTGTCACCTCTCTCTCTATTTCTCTACCTCTCTCTATCTCTATCTCTCCCTCTTTACCTCTCTCTATCTTTGTCTCTAAATCTTTATCTCTCCCCTTCTCTAGATTTCTCTCCCTCTTTATCTATCTATCTCACTACTCTCTATATCTCTATCTTATTATGTTTTAAAAAGTTCTTGCAGAGTGTGTGCATACCTTCATATTCTTGTTAATGGCTTTGGATTTTTAATGATTTTTCTTTACTTGTTTTTGGTCTTGTTTTGGTTTTACAAAAGGAATATGGAATGCTAATTGAATGTCTTAGGTGAGGACTGTTTTTTTTAAATGTGGCTTTGTTGGGAGGAGTGGTTGAATTGGGCAAATTCAATTGTTGCAAAAGCTCTTGGAATTAATACTTTCCTATAACATCTTTAAGTCATTTGACCACCCAAGATTGAGAAAGACAAAGAAAAATTAAATACATGGGAAGATAATGTAGGAAACACAAAATAACAACATTTTAATATATCAAAAACTAAAAATTTTGATGTGTTTTTTCCACACAACTTTTAAGATAATCTTGTTTTCTTTACAATTTTTTGCAGATACAACATAATTGAGTGGTATACCCAAATGGTGCAAAGCAACTTTTGCACTACCATTTCTAGAGAACAAAGAAAGGATATTGATCCCCTTTGGATAAATAGGCTTCAAAATAGAAATATGATATCCTATAATGAACAAATCAAAGTGATACATTTTTCCTCTTCTTCCATTTTTACATCTATGGAAGTGA
The DNA here is from genome assembly GCA_027924645.1 of Cunninghamia lanceolata. Lineage (NCBI taxonomy): Eukaryota > Viridiplantae > Streptophyta > Pinopsida > Cupressales > Cupressaceae > Cunninghamia > Cunninghamia lanceolata. Next base: position 5,350,297 of record BSBN01000635.1, on the reverse strand, counting down.
CTCACTACTACATGAAAGCATTTAAATGTTTGGTTACAAAGTCTCCTTAATGTAACTTTAAAGAATACAAAAATATTTTCAAAAATAACTTATTTACAAGATGCTTAGTTTGATATAATGCAATAATTTTATCTCATAAACTCTTAGATAGGTATCTGTTGGAGCATACATTTATTATGGATGGTAGGTGGTAGAAATGCTCTCCTAGTGGTTCACAATATCTTGCTTTGATAAGCCAACATCTCTCTCTCTCTCTCTCTCTCTCTCTCTCTCTCTCTCTCTCTCTCTCTCTCTCTCTCTCTCTCTCTCTCTCTCTCTCTCTCTCTCTCATTTTATTTCATATATAGAAGTTCCTTTGCATCGTTTGGGTGTACCACTCAATTATGTTGTATATACAAAAATTTGTAAAGAAAACAATATTATTCTCAAAAGTTGGGTGGAAAATACATGTCAAAAGGGTAAATTGATTGAGTTGAAAGATGTGCAAAATTTGACAAAATAAAGACTTGATGAAATGATTAATTGAATTGGAGGTTTTGATCTGATAATAGGTGGAAGCCCTTGTAATAATTTGACATGCAGCAACAAGAACACAAGGGATGGACTAGAGGGGAAGCATTCCTCTATTTTTTATGAATTTCTATAGATTGTGAATTATGTAAGGCATGCAATGCATTCACATGTAACTTGATAGAATAATGAAACCTTCATTTTGTACTAATCTGGACTTTAATAGATTATAAATTCCTTATTTTCCATAGCTAAATCCCTGCCCAAATTGAAGAGGCTACCAAAAAGAAGTATTGAAAATTATGGACATTATTATTATTTTGATTCTATGTAGCAAATTTGTTTGTACAATCAGCATGGGACTAATTGCAAGCATGGATGTTGCCAATTATAGACCTGTATGGTATCAGGTAGTGAATTCTTTATTTTGTAGTTGTTTACACTTAAATAGATTAGTAATTTCTTGTTTTTTCAGTCATGTTCCCCCAAATTGAAGAGGTTAGCAAAAACAAGTATTGAAAATTATAGACACTATTTTGGTTGTATGGAGCAAATTTGTTTGAACCATTAGCATGGGACTAATTATAGGCTTAGATGTTGCCAATTACAATCCTAGGGTTATTAGTTTGATTGGTCATGCTAACCATGGTTTCCTTTTGCAAGGATTTAATGAAAGCCCAGAGGATGTGCAAACAATCAAATTTTCATAAAGAAAGCACTTAGATTTAGAAAATGAATACTATGAAACCCATCACAAGAAACCATTTGAGAAGATAAAGCTCAAAGAAAGTATGTCTTCCAAAGGTTTGTCTGTAGAAAATAAAGATATCAATTTTTGTTTACCACACCATGTTAAAGGATTGGTAGGAAACACAAATAACAACATTTTAATATCTCAAAAACTAAGATTTAGAAATATGAATAGTAGAAATCATATTTGAAATTCATAATACTACCATTTGTATTTGAGAGTTTAGACATTACCCAAAAAACAACAAAATAAATATTGAAAGATAACAATGCAGTGGCATACCTCGAATGTAGCACCTAGTGAGAAATATTGGTAATAGTTTGGAACTATCCTGAAGTGTAGAGGAATTATAGTTAGAATAATGAATAGAGAATAAAATTTTTATAATAGTACACCGGTAATGATTCTATTCATTGAGTTCATCATTTTTTAGCATACAACGGGGCAATGCCTAAGGTCAATTACGAGGTTGTTAAGAGAATGTTTTTATATGCATAACTTATGACTCCATTAATAGCTGGCAGCTTCTAATTGATTTTTTTTGTAAACATAAATGCCACAAATGAATGTAATACTAAATTATTGATTTTTTGAAAATTTGAACAAGAAACCTCTAATTTGGAATGGCTCATTACATGTCATCTTTTGATTGTTGGCACGTAATAACTGATCAAAAGGTACTCTTTCTCTCTCTCTCTCTCTCTCTCCTCTCTCTCTCTCTCTCTATATATATATATATATATATATATATATATTATATATATATATATATATATATATATATATATATATATATATATATATATATATATATATATCCCTCTTGAGCTATCTCTTTGTCTCCCCGTCCCTTTCTCTATTTCTCCCTTTCTATATCTCTATCTCTTCCTCTCTATCTTTCCCTCTCTATCTCTATCTCTATATCTCTCCTTCACTCTCTCCCCCTCTATCTCTCTATATCTATCTCTATCTCTCCTTCTCCCTCTCCCCCTATCTATCTATCTATCTATCTAACTCTTTATCCCTCCCTCTCTCTATCTCTATCTTTACAATTTTTGATGTGTTTTTTCCACCCAACTTTCGAAGATAAGCTTGTTTTCTTTACATTTTTTTGTAGATACAACATAATTGAGTGGTACACCCAAATGATGCAAAGCAACTTCTGCACCCCCAGTTCTAGAGAACAAAGAAAGGATATTGATCCCCTTTAGATAAATAGTCTTCAAAATAGAAATATGATATCCTATAATGAACAAATCAAAGTGATACATTTTTCCTCTTCTTCCATTTTTACATCTATGGAAGCTAGTTGACTCACTACGACATGAAAAGCATTTAATGTTTGGTTATAAAGTATCCTCCATGCATCTTTAAAGAATACAAATTTCTTTCCAAAAATAACTTATTTACAAGACACTTAGTTTGATATAATGCAATAATTTTATCCCATAAACTCTTAAATAGGTATCTGTTGGAGCATACGTTTATTATGGATAGCAGTGGTAGAAATTCTCTCCTAGTGGTTCACAATATCTTGCTTTGATGAGTCAATATCATTTTTTATGTTTCACCTCTTTCTCTCTCCCCCGCTTCTCTCTCTCTCTAGCTATCTCTAGCTCCCTTTTTGTCTCCCTCTCTCTCTATCTCCCTCTCTATCTCTCTACCTCTCTTCCTCTCCCTCCCTCTCTATCTTTCTACTCATCTCTCTCTCTCCTCTCTCTCTCTCTCTCTCTCTCTCTCTCTCTCTCTATATATATATATATATATATATATATATATATATATATATATATATATATATATATATCCCTCTCTCTATTTCTTTTCTATTTAGTTTTATTTTATATGCAGAGAGAGAGAGAGAGAGAGAGAGAGAGAGCATATGGGTCCACAAGTGATTTTGCATTGCCCAAAAACATTTCAGGTTTTCACTTTTAGTTTTAATTTAGTTTTGGTTGTGTTTCAATTGTTTTGTAGTTTTTTGCTTTAGGAGAAATTTTTAGATTAAATTTGGCCAAGTGAAGAACATCATTTTGTGGAAGAGTTAAATGGGTAATTGCAATCCAAATTTGGGTGAAGTTTGGAATAATTGGGTGAAAGATAGAGCATTTCAACAAAACTTGAGGTTCGCGAACCTCTCATTCTGCCGAAAGACGTAGTTCTCCTTCATTTTCGACAAACCTTTAGGTTTGCAAACTTCACCTTTCATTGAAAGAGTTTATTTTTGAACAATTATCTAAGTTTCTGAACTCTTCTATATGCTGAAAGAATTGGAGAAGTTTTCATTTTTTGACAATAATGCAAGTTAGCGATTCAGAAGATCTTTCGAAACTAAGTTCACGAGTTCAATCATTTACCGATTCGTTGAAAAGCTTGCCAAAGACTTCATATGGATTATTTTGGTGATGATTCCAATTCACAAGCTTAAAGTTTCACCGAAAAGAAGTTCGAAGGTTTCATGGTTCGACAAATTGTCGATTCACCGAAAAGACATTGTAAAGGAAGTTTCAAGAGTTCTAAAGTTCTTAAGGATGCTAATTCACCGAAAGGAGTTTCGAAGGAAGTATTTTGACATATACTAAAGTTCCTAAACTTTGAGTTTTTATTGATAGAGCTTGTTATGGAAGGATTTTAAGTTGTGTTAGTGAACTCTTAAGTTTGCGAAGTCCCATTATTTCTGAAAGCAATCTTCATAATGATGTGTCAGGGAACTTCTAAGTTCCCGAACTTATAAGAATGCCAACAAAGATTCTTTGGTTCTCATTCGAGCCAAATCACCGATGAAGGAGTCCGATAGTGTGAATGCTTGAGATAGAAATAAATGGTTCGTGAAAGGATAAATTCATTGAAGAAGTGGAGTTTTGAAGTTCGTGGAGATCCTAATTTACTGAAGAAGGACTCATGGTTTATAGAGGAGGTAATTTGTCGAAATACAATATAAGAGAAGTTTATAAGTTCTTGTGAATGTCGATACATCAAAATATATTAAAGGTGAACATTAAAACATTGAATATGCTAGTTTGAATATTAGTGTTATTTCATACACTCTTCAAATGATCATGAGTTTTGGCTTACAAGCCTACTCTATCCAAAGGCCACATAATTTGTTATTTGGGGTGACAATTCAATTCTAGTAACTGTTCAAATGCTGGCAGATGGTTCAACATGCTGATCAATATGTATATAAGAAATTCATGGAAATTGTGAGGGGGTTCATTGTTGGTCAAGGAGGGGATCTTGGTAGTTTTTAAGTGGAACAGAGGGAGATGACGGACCAGAGGAAATGACAAGAATTAGAAAAAGAATGTGAGGATGAAGACTGCCAGAGAAGTGGCAGGGATTAGAGGAATGAGCACCTATGGAAGAGTGATGCAAAGATTGGTTGGCCTGGAGTAGATTCTGAAGAAGAATTGTGAAGGAAGAAGACTGTATAGTTTTGAATTATAAAATCTTGTACTCCTAGTGAATGTTGCATATGAATAAAATGTTTTGAATTTGTTGTGTACATTTATGATTTGAATTGTGTTGGCTGTGTGATTGGGTGGTTTGATAAGACCCCCTGGTTATGACTATGTCAGAGAGGGGGAAGAACAAAGAGAGAGAGAGAGAGAGAGAGAGAGAGAGAGAGAGAGAGAGAGAGAGAGAGAGAGAGAGAGAGAGAGAGAGAGAGAGAGAGAGGAGAGAGAGAGAGAGAGAGAGAGAGAGAGAGAGAGAGAGAGGAGAGAGAGAGAGAGAGAGAGAGAGAGAGAGAGAGAGAGAGAGAGAGAGAGAGAGAGAGAGAGAGAGAGAGAGAGAGAGAGAGAGAGAGATGGCAAAGAGAGATAGGGAAAATAGAGAATGAGAGAAAGAGATACATACAAACACACACACACATATAGATATCTAATATAATTTATAAAATAAAATGATATATAATATAAATTATATTATAAAACTATATATTTAGATTAAATATATTATATATTTAATATTTACAGATATTTATTATTTATTTGTATATGTTTTATATATGTTGTTAAGGGCGTGGTTCGGTGGTCGAGTAACTTGGTTGTAGTGGCGACCACCAAGGTTCAAACCCCCGCAGGGCCAACGAGCTCGCAGGTCATGCGTGCCTTCACTAGGCTGCTGTGCTCCCAGGCTAAGTGTGCCTCCACTAGGCTGGCATGCTCGCAGGCTGTGTACCTTCATGATGTAGAGCAATCAGGTCAGCAGGACAGCAGAGGCATACTTCCAAAAAAAACTTCAATGCAATAACTCACAAAGATCACTGTCTCTATGATCAACCTTCATACAAATAGAAAGGGTTTCAACACCATAACAACTTATTCTTGATACCAAGAGAGGGAGGACTTTAGGGCACACCTTCCAAGATGCCCAACTCCAACCAAAACTCTATCCAACCACTATGCAGGACAACAATCTTCAACACTATTTATTAAAGACAGTCAGGGTACCCTCCTTGGGGTGATCTCCATTGACACAACTCAATGCCATATAGCCAACCAACTCAACAACATATCTAACACATAATGTCTTCAATGACAAAACAACAACATGATAAACAAAACTTACTACCTTCTTGGTATGACTGTTGTCCTTCTCAAATCTTTTAACACATGATTCTGTAGAGGTCCTTTCACATGCCCATACTCACCCTACACCATTCTCCAACCTCTGCAACCTTCACAAGGCTGTGGACTAACTACTTTACATCCCCTTCCATTGACTTGTGAGGTCTTATATCAATAAAATGATGGTAAAAGTGAGAAGTTCAACAAAACCTAAGCTAGGGTTTCATCAAACCAAATTCCAAAGAAATCTTTATTACTTCCTCCTATATGAGTTTCAAAGCCTCAAATCAACTTTAAAAGAAAGTTAACACCTCAATTTTACTGATCAACTCATGCAATGGAAGAATCAACCCTGTACCCCAACATAGTACGGACTGTTGCAAAGCAAATTCTAAAAATAGTTACTCTAAAAGTAGTCTGAGGAAAATGTGGATATCTCTCCTATTATCCACTGTCGATACTTCAAACTAATTGCATTTGAGAGTCATCTCATCCCTCTACACATGCAACATAAATGGAGACCATGACTGTTCCATACAGGAGTACAGTACGGCAGAAAATAGCGACTGAAAATAGGAAAAGCAAAAAAATAGTTTTCTTTTTATCATTTCTTCCAATTCCTCTAAATGGTCTGCTTACAATGAGTCATCTTTGGCTTCAAATAGCCTTCTACAAAGCATGGAGTCATTTGGGATTCCATATAACTCCTCGACCATCGAGTTTTACTTGCTTTCTAACTTGCAACACTAGATGACAGTTTTAGAAACTGTCCATTCTTGGACTGCACCGACTGTTTTTGTCTTTGACAATGTTTTTTTTATGTTTAACAATGCTTTCTAACCTTTGAACAAGGTTATAACCTACTTCTAAACCTTTGGTATGCTTCTAAAGGCTTACAAACATTAAAAACTTAAATGACTTTAATGACTGCCTTTTTGCCACAAGACTGTCCTCTTGAGGACTACAACTTCAACATGAAAATAGATACTAGCTTTTTGGACATAGTCCACTACAAGCATGACTACAATCCTTATTACAACATTTAATGGTCTCAAGGACCTCATTAAACTACTTGAAGATCAAATAAAACCCTAATGTCTTGGTGCTCCTGCACCATACAACCAACCAACAAAGATTTCCAAGTCCCTTGGAAATGTATCTGCAACAAAAGTCTTTCCTGCATCTCTGTCTTTATCTTCAGTCTTCTCAGCTACAATCTTCCAATCTATGGAAATGGTGACCAACCAACCAACAAAACAAACTATAGAGCATCCTCAGGCTCCTTCTACTCCATCAGTGGAGTACTCTTCAGGCTGCAACATCAAGTGCTTCTTCAGTCAGGTAATCCATCTCTACTGCTTCACAACATCAACTCACCAAACCATTCGTCTCACCCAACAGCAGATCCTGGTGATACACCTACCACTCTCTCCTCAGTGGTTTCTCTATGCACCCCTTATCTAGCCTAATCTTCATTGGAGAATGGTCATGACATACCTCAGCTTGTCTGCCCACACACAACCTCAGAAAACATCCTCTTACAGTTAGATAGACCAAGCACCTGCAACCAAACAACTTAGCAAACAAAAAACAATGGTCACCAACACAATCTTTCATTCAGTTCTTCACCTGCCTTCTCAGTGACAGGAATAAATACAACATCTCCTCCTAGAGCTTTTGCTAGCTCTGATACCAAAAATGATGCAAAGCAATCAGGTCAACAGGACAGCAAAGGCATACTTCCAAAAAAACTTCAATGCAATAACTCACAAAGATCACTGTCTCTATGATCAACCTTCATTACAAATAGAAAGGGTTTCAACACCATAACAACTTATTCTTGATACCAAGAGAGGGAGGACTTCAGGGCACACCTTCCAAGATGCCCAACTCCAACCAAAACTCTATCCAACCATTATGTAGGACAGCAATCTTCAACACTGTTTATTAAAGACAGTCAGGGTACCCTCCTTGGGGTGATCTCCATTGACACAACTCAATGCCATATAGCCAACCAACTCAACAACATAACTAAACATAATGTCTTCAATGACAAAACAACAACATGATAGACAAAACTACCTTCTTGGTATGACTGTTGTCCTTCTCAAATCTTTTAACACATGATTCTGCAGAGGTCTTTCACATGCCCATACTCACCCTACACCATTCTCCAGCCTCTGCAACCTTCACAAGGCTATGGACTAACTACTTTACATCCCTTCCATTGACTAGTGAGGTCTTATATCAATAAAATGATGGTAAAAGTGAGAAGTTCAACCAAAAACCTAAGCTAGGGTTTCATCAAACCAAATTCCAAAGAAATCTTTATTACTTCCTCCTATATGAGTTTCAAAGCCTCAAATCAAATTTTAAAGAAAGTTAACACCTCAACTCATGCAATGGAAGAATCAACCCCGTACCCCAACATAGTACGGACTGTTGCAAAGCAAATTCTGAAAACAGTTACTCTAAAAGTAGTCTGAGGAAAATGTGGATATCTCTCCTATTATCCACTGTCGATACTTCAAACTAATTGCATTTGAGGAGTCATCTCATCCCTCTACACATGCAACATAAATGGAGACCATGACTGTTCCGTATAGGAGTACAATACGGCAGAAAACAACAACTGAAAACAGGAAAAGCAAAAAAATAGAAAAAACAATTTTCTTTTTTATCATTTCTTCCAATTCCTCTGAATGGTCTGCTTACAATGAGTCATCTTTGGCTTCAAATAGCCTTCTACAAAGCATGGAGTCATTTGGGATTCCATATAACTCCTCAACCATCGAGTTTTACTTGCTTTCTAACTTGCAACACTAGATGACAGTTTTAGAAACTGTCCATTCTTGGACTACACCAGCTATTTTTATCTTTGACAATGTTTTTTTTTATGTTTAACAATGCTTTCTAACCTTTGAACAAGGTTATAACCTACTTCTAAACCTTTGGTATGCTTCTAAAGGCTTACAAACATTAAAAACTTAAATGACTTTAATGACTGCCTTTTTGCCACAAGACTGTCCTCTTGAGGACTACAACTTCAACATGAAAATAGATACTAGCCTTTTTGGACATAGTCCACTACAAGCATGACTACAAGCCTTATTACAACATTTAATGGTCTCAAGGACCTCGTTAAACTACTTGAAGATCAAATAAAACCCTGATGTCTTGGTGCTCCTGCACCACTTCACTGGGCCAACGAGCTCGCAGGTTTGGCCAAACCTAAAGGGTGATAATACCCATTGTGGACGGAGACCCCCAGTTGTGGTCTCAGGTGATAAAGCCGATGGGAAGAGATCCCCCATAAGGGTCTCTCTAGGCCCGGACCAGGCTAAAAACTCGGATACTCCCAATAAAAAAAAAATGTTTTATATATGAAATAATAATATAATAATTATATATTATTATATATATTTTATATAATGTAAATTATTAAATTATTTCTATAATAATATTATATTATAAAATTGTATATGCCAATAGATTAAGTTTGATTCATAGTTCAATAATTAGATAGAGGTTTTTAATTTGTTTATTATTTTTACTTCTTTCAAAAGTTATATTTCAAATCTTCTCTTCATTAATTATGTCAAAAGATTATTAGTCCTTACCTTATCGGGAGACTATAGTTTTCACTTCTCTTTTTTTTTCAATAGTCCACCTTGATTTTCATGTCAAGAGAAAAATTAAACCCATGTTGCAAAGTTTTTAAAGGCTTCTCCTTTTGCTTACAATTGCTTTGATTGGCAGGGCAATAAACCTTGTATATTTTATTCAGAGAGAGAATAGCATTTATCAGAGCCAATGGGAAATGGGCAGTTAAATTTTTTTGTTTCATCTCTAAGGTTTTGCATGGCCGCTAGCGTGTTGGGTTTTACATAGTGGAGGGATTTTTGAAAGACAACTTTTGATCGTTGAGGTTTTAATGCATGGCAGGTGTAGGTCAGAGCATGTGTCCCGAGACCTCTTGCATTGTGTGATCCCTGAGATGTGGTAAAATATATTTTAACATGGGTCAATGTGTATGTTTTGTGGTTGGCTCTATTATGTGGAGGACATTCTGGTGAGCATTTTTTTGTTTTAATATGTTTGGCATTTTTGTTATGTTACTATTTTTTTATTGCAGATCCAAGTTTTTTACATTTTTTTTTACTAACTACTGTATAATTCTCTCTATGTAATTTCATTTCTAAAGACGGGTATGTTTAGGCAAACTTGGGCTAGGATGTCGCTAGTGGCTTTGTCGAGCCTGTGGTAGAATACCCACAATTTGTTCTTGATTTGTTTTTTCTTCAATCTTCGAAGTACAGGCTGAATGCGTCAATCCTAAAACTATTGCACAATATTCATATTGTTGTCTAATGTTGTCTTGTCTTTAATACATTTTTTTGTAGCAGACAACACCATTGGCATTAGACTGTATCCTTTTTCGTAGCATAATGTTAGCTTAGGCTAGTTTTTTTAACCATATAAGTGTTTGGTAATTTAACCCCACAATCTTTATTCAGGAGGGCTTTGCTAAATAGTAGATACAATACTATGTTTTTTTATAATCAATGTTGATGCTAACAACCATTATTCCCTTCTTGAAACAGGTGTTAAATTTCAGTAATGCACATAGATTTAATTAATAATACCTTTCATTTTGATTGTTTTTTTATATGGCATGGTAGGGTAGATGCTGACAAAGATTAATGGAATGTGGCTTTATGCCTACCAGCACAATTACTTGAATTTTTTTTTTATGGTTTTTTCAATTAATCCATTTTGTACTTATATTGTTATCTTTGTTTCTCCTAAATTGACATCTCTTTTGAGCATTCCATCTAACAGTTCTTGTGCCATAGAACACATTATTCTGGAAGTATTTATCATCTTTTTAACAAATCTATTTTATGCATACTCTACAAACCATAATTCTTGAGGCATTTTGTCAAACAGTTCACATGCTTTCTTCATGCTTCCACTTTTTGCATACATGTATACCAGGGTCGTTGCAACTTCAACATTTGTGAAATATATCCCGCTCCTCCATGCTTTGATGGATGTCCAAACCCTCTTTCGAAACTTCCATTTTTTTGATCATATATTGGCTTTGCACCATGATCTAGAATGCAGTGCCTCACTGTATGATCTTTGGCTTCTTAAATAGCCTACACCTTACTTTATAGCAGGCTATGTCATGGCTTCTTTAATCATTTATTTTGTTCTTCATTGTTTTGTTCATTCTCCTATGCTGGCCTAGAGATCTCAGTCAGTTTTGTTTTAAATGGTGTCATATTTAGCCTTCACCAAATCCTCTTGGTTTTGACAACCAACTTTAACAGTTGTTGACACACGATGTGAATATGTAGTGTATTGTATGATCCTTAACCTCCATTAATTCACATCACAAGATAACAATCCAATTTCAAATTGTGCCTAATGTTTCCTTATAAAAGACTTACAATAAGTGTAAATAACAACAGTTGAAGAAAATATACCTAGGTGGTCTTTGAAACAATCCAAGTTGTTGTTGAGGAAAAAGAAGAAATTATGGTTGTACATACTATAAACCAAGCACTTGACTGCAATTGTGGCCAATTAATATTATATATAAAACACACTCATTTATTGAATATGTAGTTTCACTTGTTAGGAAACAATCATTGCAAATCAGTGATTTTAGTAGCATGAGAAGTAGTATCAATGGTTGCTTTGCAATGTGTATTCAACACCAATAAATTATGCCCATATCTTCGCCTTCCGAAAGAAATGCTCTAAACATTAGCAAAAGGGCAACCAATGTAGCGAATTATGTGTAACCATTAGTAGAGGGAAAACAAAACAGAGTACGTAGTGTGTGAATTTGAAAAACCCATTTGATAGAATTCGATGATATGTTTAATGAGTTTGCTTGGGGTGCATTTGAAGAGACATCTTCCCACATAAATTCTAGAAATGAAAGCTTAAATTACGTTTGATTCAATTTCTATGCTTTGGATTTAACTTTTTTTTCATCACATCTAAGATTTTTGGTTTGATGCTGGCTTTGATAATTTTTTCCTAGCCTTGTTGTCTACTCTCAGAGACAAAATTCTGTCTACTAGAGTATAGTTTGCTCCAACTGCTAGTCATATTATGGAGGTTTTCAACTGATGTGGTCTTAAAATTTTAATTTTTAAATCCAATCTATGCTAGCAACATTTGACAGGGACTCCTACTGCTGTGCAACTCTTATTAGAGGAAAATGCAAATTAGAAATATAAAAACATAGAGACAATTTCTTTTTCTTCATCCTAGGAGGATTTCTCCATAGAGCTCTCTAATCCTCCTAGAGCTCTCTTAGGAATCCTTTGTTCTTTTCAAAGTGAGTTAAAAAACTTACTGCATATGAAAGACCGCTCCACTTAATACTGAAAGAGAGAGACATACTATTTATATTGAAATTTGTTCAAAACTCCATTCATTATCCAACGTGAAAATATATTATATGTATATATTTTAATATAATATTATATTATAAAACTATATATCTAAATTAAATATACTATATATAATATTTATAGATATTTATTATTTAGTTATATATGTTTTATTTATGAAATAATAATATAATAATTATATATATTATTATATAATATATTTGATATAATGTAAATTATTAAATTATCTCTATTATAATATTATATTATAAAATTGTATATTTATTTTAATTATAATATAGTAAATATTTATATATTTGTTATTTGATTATATGTTTATTTTATATAAAATATATATTATAATTATATTTATTATTCTATATTCTATTCTATATAATATAAATTTTTAGATATAAATCTAATTTAATGTATATTATTTAATACAATTACATTAACTATAATATTGATTTTATATATAAAATAAATATATGATTAAATAACAAATATATATAAATATGACATATAAAATATTTAATTAACTATAATATATAATATATAATATTGTATATTAAAATGTATATAAATGTTAAAATAAAATATTATATAGAATATAATATATAATAATGAATATTATAGATTTTATATTTAAAAAACAATGGGATGCAAACAAAGCCATTAATTTGGCCAAACATTTGAGGGAAAAGAATATTAGCCTTAAAGTTATCCTATCAAACAATCAATAGTAATTTTACAACTCATTCACAATAAAAAGTGTTAAATATTTGTCCTAATAAACTATTTTTATTGTGTAAAATTGACATTTGACTGTTGAAGTGAATAATATTTAAGAACAACCTCCCGATACTAGCCTATTACTTGTATAGCTGAAATAGCGAATGATAAGGAGAGGAAATAAAATACCTCCCTCAAAGATGGATATGCTTTTCAAATCCATTTAAGTGTTTGACCATATGAAATGAACGCGTGGACAAGAAAATCAAATGACCACCAAAAACGGCGAAGGAAAAGGAAAATGAGGAATGAGAAAAAAAAAAAAAACCTGGCAAAATCAAACGGCTAAGGACATTTGAATTGTCTTGCACGCCTCTCAGTGAACGTCAACCATCGATCCTCCGAGCCAGCTCGTCCAACACATTGAAGGAACACCTTCAACATAATTACAATTTAATGCATGTTATAAAAATTGCCTCACCTTTTTTTTAATAAGAAATATTAAAGGGTGACAAGTGCATAAAAACTTCTAAACACCCTTTTTCCCCTTGGGAATCAAATCTTAATTTTATTTGGCACGTTAGTCTTTGAAAGTGGCCTATTTTAATGGCTAAGTTAAATCTCTTTCCGATATAGTTGACTATTGTTGTTCCAGATCTCTTTCCGTATCTATTTTATGATTAAATAAAGTAATATTTAGCCGATAGGCTTTTAGTTGTGAGCATCATAGTGCTCGGAATTGTCTCACGCTGTAAAATTTGGCCAGAAAAAATTCAAAGTCGGTTAATTTTTAGGGTTTTTTTGGGGTTTCTCTTAAGATGTACTCATATGTTTTCTCTCCATCGCGGTCAACCGTACTTAGATTGCTCAGAATTGTCTCACGCTGTAAAAAAAATTAAACGGGAATGAAAATGTTCTAAACTCGTCGGTTGTTCTCACGCTGGGAAAAGTCAGTGTCACCCAGGATGTTCTTGCCAGGAGTCATTCAATCTAATATAGATTTCAGAAGTAAATGCAGATATCTTTCGTAGATTTTGGAGTAAATGCAGAGTTAGATGGACAGATTTTATACATTAATTCGCCAGCCCCTTTTATCACCGCCTCAACAATCTGTAAATAAAAAGAATTTTTGTAGACATAGAACAAGCAGCTACAGACACAGAAGCAGCTATAGAGGTGACTATGGAGTTTATTAACTTTTTTTGTCCTATTGATGAATTTAATGTTTTTGCCAAGTTTGGCTATCATTTTTCTGATTTTTTGTTACAAATGTAGAGGAAGAGGAAGAAGAAGAGGGAATGGAGGAAGAAGAAGAAGAGGAGGAAGAGGAAGAGGAAGAGGAAGATTGGGTGTCAAGTGATGAGAATTCAGAGGTGCCAGTGAGATATGAGCCTCTTCCTGATCCTGAAAATACCCAATGGACTGAGAAGCCGGTGCGTGTCTATGCCGATGGTATTTATGATCTCTTTCATTTTGGGCATGCGCGATCTCTAGAACAGGCAAAGAAGCTGTGAGTATTTAATTTAGGTTGTAATCCTTGAGTTCATTTATGTGGACCCATTTTCTAGTTGTTTGGGGTCATTGCCCTTTTTATTAGGTCACTTTGTTCTGGAATATCTGCATGCATGGATGCAGTTTTTTCAAAAGATTTGATAAATTCCTTTTGTTTTTTCTTTCTGGGGTAGTCTTCGGCTGTCGGTTGTCACGACCTAGGTGTATTTTTTGCCCTGAAATTGATCCACCTTGGGTTTAGTAGCCATGTTTTGTTACTGCGGCTTCATTTTTACATATTTGTGAATGTGAGCCAAAATAGTGGATGCTTCCAAGGGATTCGGGTTTTGGGTTGATTTCATTTGAGTTTCAGAATTGCAGAACTTAAACTAAATAGAAGGGAAAAGAAAACTAGAGATCAAGTCTCAGGAGTAAAGTATATACCTAAAGATATACATTTCACTTTAGTTGGAAATGTCCAGAGATTTTTTTCCTTTATGCTTTTATCCTTTTGCTTACGATCTTAACTATTCTCAAATTCTGCCATGTGTGGCGATATACAATTCGGGGATTGTTGATAGCAATCTCATCAAATTGATAGTTGAATCTGCTCTGATTTACAGGTAAGATGTTTGTATATGTATCTTAAAAGTTCCTTGATAGAATCAATCTTATTTAATAGACCAAATATTGAAATTCCTTTTGGGTATTGTCACTGTATTTGAAGATGAGATTCGTGTGTGCTTGAATCTGGTTCTGAATCATAAGTGGAGTTTTTATATCTGTCATGGGCGGCTAAGTCTGTGATACATTCTCAGGAAAGTGAGTTTTCATGTTTTGTGGCCACTGGGAAAAAAATCATGGTGCACCGCCAGGCTAGAGCCATAAATTCTATTTCAATA
The DNA here is from genome assembly GCA_027924645.1 of Cunninghamia lanceolata. Taxonomy (NCBI): domain Eukaryota; kingdom Viridiplantae; phylum Streptophyta; class Pinopsida; order Cupressales; family Cupressaceae; genus Cunninghamia; species Cunninghamia lanceolata. The sequence goes on along the minus strand of BSBN01000635.1, from coordinate 5,334,927 downwards.
CACGTAGGGCTTTCTGAATAAAATTGTTTTTTCTTAATGATAAAGAATAAATAAAGAAAGGTGGAATAGTGCATGTTTTGGAGAGTTGTGCAGGGAATAGGGGAGATGGCGTATTACAATTATATCGATTACTGTGTTAATTAATGACACTCTGTCAATTACACTCTTTTCTAAACTATTCTTGTGTGGCTTCAATAGCACCTTGTGGTAGTTTTGACTTATATACATACACACGTCATTGACACCGATCTCTCTCTACAATTTATTGACCCCCATTTTGCAAACAGAAGACATTCAGGTAACTAATTCTTTTGTTCATACGGGTTTTCTCAGACATCTTTATTAAGATTTTACAAAATTTTCTGTGGGTAAAGAGTATTTTGTTTTCTGTAACATAACTTAAAAGAAAAAATAAAGCTTTACAGGATTTTCTTTGGCAATGTTTTTCTAGGTTCTGTGAAATATTTGGCTATGCAAGATAAGTAAGCTGCATTAGTTGCTAAAGTGGGCATAATGTGTGATAAATTTATTGTTCGAGCCTTTTTAGCTGAATGGATTTGCTTGAAGTTAAGTGCTAGTGGATTTAGGGTTTTTGTTTTTCTTCCTTATTTTCTTTGATTTCCTAGATTTATGTCTTATTATCTAGATTACTAGCTTTATGTAGTTGTGTTAAGAATTGTTTTAACACGGGCTTGTAAAATTGATGCTAGATGTTATTAGGTAGTTTGAAAGATTATTTTTGGATTGGTATACGCAGCTTTTGCATTTTTGGCCATATAAAAGATTTTGGATTTTAGGTGTTTTTGGAGAAATTGAAGGTAAATTGTGTCTTCGCTTTTGTAGTGTGTTTCTCCTTGCTTTGATAGTATTTTTCTACTGTTCATTTTGGAGTAACTGGAATTTTCCAAAAGCAAGTGCAGACTTTAGGTGAAGTTTTTATATGTTCTATTTTTACAACAGAGTTTAAATAAATTAAAAAATAAAAAATAAATATAAGGCTTCTCATGGCCTATGTTTTTGTTTTTCATGGCTTTCTACTGGTGATGCTATGATTTGAGTAAAAGCTGGAATTTTTCTCATTTTTTTGGATCAAAAGACTTGTTGGGCTTTGACTAAAAGCTGGAATTTTTCTCATTTTTTTAGATCGAAAGACTTGTTTTTGTGCACAGGAATCACAAGTGCAAAAGACAATCTTATTACAAAGATGAAAAGAAACTCTTGTGAAATTTTGCTTGATGCAATATCGATATTAATCTTTGATCATGCAATGACATGGGAATGTTTATGTTCAAACAACTATTGTACCTATTACAAATGAATCTGAAAACATGTTGAATAACATCTTTATTTCTACTTTAAACATGTACAAATTTATTGTTATACATCTATTTGACTATTATTAAATCCATTAACTCTTCCCATAAATATCCTATCGGCGGATCCCTTGAACCTCCAAGGGGTGCAAGTGCTAGTTTAAGTCCAATGACACTTGGGGGGTCATATAATGCCCAAGTGATCTTCACTTGTTTATTTTTGGGGAAATAAGCTTATATAAATATATAATAAAATATAAATGATTCATAATAATAAACAAGCTAGAGTACTAATCATAGGTTCACATATAGTAAACTATACTTGGCAATCACAGGTTATGTATTATACTACAAATATAACTAGCATTTATATTGGAAGGCGATGTAATGGTTATGTCGATAGCAAATTATATGTAAAGTAGTATGTTAGAGAGTACAATTTAAGGAATGTTTGAGAAGGTACACTATTTTTTTCACCATTTTTTATATATTAAATAATATCTAAAGGTTGGTGCATTAGAATTTCATTTTTATTCGATATCTTAATTTTTTAAATTTAATTTTATTTTGTAGCTTATATAAAATATGATCACAAATAGAAGTGATTTAATTTACAGTTTTGAAATACATATGATATATTTTACAAATACATGCATTAGATTCACAATATGCTCTTATTATATATTTGTTTATAATGTTTTGAAGGATTCTTTTGTAACAACTTCAATTTTGTTTAGAATTTGACCCCTATTTCTTTTCTTTTTGTTAGACAAGCCTAGAGTGAGCTTTGTTTTTTTTTGGTTCCTACACATTGGAATAGAATGTTATTCAACTTAAATCATAAACATGTACTTGCTTTTATTCTAAAGCTATATATTATAAACAACAGGAAGTTACTTTATCTTAAGCAATATAAATAAAGGAAAAAAAATATAATATTGATAACGAGGAGAAATCTCTTGACATATTAGTTTATAATTGTCAAGCATCCATCTATACATCAGAAATGTGTGAATGAATTAATTTAGAATTGATGTTTTCTAAGTCATATATTATGAAGATGATAATGAAAATAATAAATTGAAATGTTGTTCAAAAGAGGGTGGATTCAAATTTGCATACCCGTTAGTCCCTACCTTTGGTAGGAATACTTATGTTTTCATCTCCTCAATTTGTTTGCTTCAGGAATTGTGCAAGCAGAAAAATTAAACTATTTCTTTAATGTTATTATATTTTCATGGAATTTATTTTCTTGAAAAAAACTAAAAACTATTATTTTGATTGGTTGTCTATATTTTTGCTAGTTAACAAGCTAATTTTAGATTTGTTAAAATTCAAGGAAAAAACATCCAATAAGAAAGCATGGGTGGAAAAAGTTACAGTAGTTTCCTAATGTTGGCATTGATTATGGGGAAGAGTAAAAATTAAAGATGTTTTCGAATATTTGCTACCAATGCGTCTTGGATAGGTGTAAACCAGTAGGGTCTGAGGTGCATGAGAGTTGTTACAAGTTGCAGGGAAAACAATTATTTCATGTCTTGGGACATGGCATTCTGGAACTACATGTCTTGGAGTTATGAGCTATTTTTTCTTCCATTGGCTTCTCACCATACTTTCCCTTGAACCTAGTGGACTTCATGTTTGATATTGCCAATGGTGAGTTCTTCAATTTCTTCTGAGTCTCACTAGACAACCAACATTATTCTATAGTATTTTTAAGCTTCTAGGGTTCATATTAACATTGAAAATAACTCCTAGAAAACGTATATAAATAGATCACACTATCCATTTTCTCCCTAATGATTCAAATGTCCTAGTTTGATCGTAGAGGTTGGTGTGGTCTATTTCTATCACAAATTGTCTGGAAGCATTTTTTTTAACAAATATTATTCTGGAGTCTATTTAAGGTAGCTATAATTTTTTTGACATTGTAGGGACTGCACCGAAGACAATCATGTACACAACCATTCCTTAGAACCGGTAGATCCATATGTTCACATGGAGCCTGATCTCTAGAATTCTGTAAAGCAATCTGTGATCGTAGCATACAGTAAGAATCTTGCTATAAATCTTAAGGATGAGGTCAATATTGGCCAGAATATAGACAGTGTAAAGCACAAACGTAAGATTTGTTACTACCAAAGTTAGAAAAGGAGAAAAAAATTCCAATTTAATATTTGTGAGGGCTCCTAGCATTATTAGATTTGAATTTCTTAGAGACCAAATGAACGAAATAAGTGATATGTAGGGAAGCTTGGCCATTTTTTCATGTGATTTGAGTAGGGGGTGTGTTCTGTTGAACACACAGAAGTACTGAGAGGGGGGTGAATCCGTACTTGATCAAATTACCTTATTCTCTGCAACATTCAAACTAATGCGACCATTCAAAACATGAGAGAAGCAAGAACACAACAACACACAACCATAACACCAGCTTTATGTGGAAAACCCAAGAAGGGAAAAACCACGTGAGCAAGCTGCTTGGATCTACTGTCCAAATCCAGCCTCTCAAATAAAGATAAATACGATTACAATATTATTTATGGGCTACAACCCAAAGGAAGCTGCAACTCCTTGATCAGTTTATACATTTACAAAGCATATTACTATGTTCTTCATGAAACACAAAATGTTGCTTACTTTAGCCTCTGCACTACTATTTGTCCTCCTTACAACAACAACACAGATCTTCGCAACATCAAAACATATTCAGGAATTCTTCTTTATTATTGCATAGCTCACAATATCTTCCACAATTGCATCATATTACATGAACTGATCCTTAGCACTTTTCATCATCATATCTGCTTCTGCTGCAAGTATATTCACACAATATTAGTTCTTGATTCAAAACTCAATTCACACTTGCTTTTCAACAACTTTAAGTCTTTATATATATATATATATATATATATATCCTCTGCAAGCTTCAAGGTCTTTCTCTTTAGTCGGCCAAAAGGAAAAAACATGTAGCATGAAATGTGTAGTGGCCATATCAGTCGGCTCCCAAACATGTGTGGTAGATAAAATCCTAATGTGGTACAAGAATAATGCATAATCAAGTCCTATCTGGCTTTGATACACCCTTCCAGGCTGGCATACATCCATTACACTCAACAGATCTTTATTATCCACCAAGTCAACACCTCAGCAACTACCCATCCTTATATTTGACTCAAGACATAATGCGGTATTGGAGAAGACAAAATTACATTATGCGGACCACTTGCTGATCATTATGTGACTTGTAAAACATTCATGTATACTTCTCTTGTTATCTCAAGATGTTTCATTCTGGCGCAGACACTAGGTCTCTGATGCTAGTATCCTTAGCAACTTCTGCTTGCTCAGTCTTAAGGTAAGGCTACGAAGACGATACTTGCAGTGAACACAATTACTTGAAACTTGATTATCACATACCTCCCAATCATAAGAACTTGTTATTCAATCAGCAGGACCAACTATCATTGTGCGGTATACTAGAGTAACAATAGCTCTCATCATCTATTCGCACTACTCAACACCAAGCCATGTCTTCACAACTTTAACTTCGGAGAACCATCTGCGGCACATATCATTGCTTGAGACTTGAAATGTACATACTTGTTACTCATGTCTACCTGTCCTCCAAACCATGTCCTCGTATCTTTGTCTATGGAGAAATGCGGAGCATTCTCCAGTCACTTTGTGACTATACTTGCCCTATTTCTTTACTATCTACATTCTCCTGTCTCCCAAACGCTTTGTGGTAAGAATTGTTATCTCAAATTTGAATCACAGATACCTAAGAGTAATACCTATCCATCTGTCCTACCCGCAGGCTCATATCTTTAGATGCAGTAGAGTGTGGTACATTCTTTCATTCCTGTAACATCTTTCCTGACATACACTATACTTAACCAATTCTTCTTCAAGTTTTTGCAACTTTATCCATCAGGTGTCAATCATCATGTAGTAAAAACCCAACTATATCTAATCATGGTCTTCAACCATAAGAGTATTAGGAATGTCAACTTTACATATGTGGTTCAGAAGATAAGGTATAACAGTGTACAGATGGTGCTGATCCATTTTCTTTATTTTACATTTCTCTAATTATCATTCTTAGTTTGCTCCTTTGAGTTCTTCTGCACTTATTCATCTCTTTATATGTCTGACTCATACTGCTTATTCATCTATCTTCATTGATCATCATATTGCTCATCATACTGCTGCAATCTCCTTGTCATCTCATGTACCAATCTTTCATGCTGTAGCACTTCATACCACTGTTGACATCAATGACAACCTATATGCAACATGTTCTCAAAACAGGAAGAAATAGAGCCCAATAGAGACCCCCTCTACCAATAATAACAAAGAAAAGATCGATGAAGGCACTTTAGAGTGTGTTTCATCCTAAATTAGTTATTATATAAATTCTTATAAGATGTCTTACAACTTAAAGTAAAAATAGGATGGCCTCTTTGGTCCTAATCTTGGATGACATTAGTAACTAATACCCTTATTATTAGTATAACTAAGAGACAAATCCTTGTAATTATTATAAAATTATAATTCAAATGATTTTATTTAAGTTTATTGAACATAGACATAATTTTAACTATTATTTGGCAACTAGAAAGACAAACAATTCATAACCAATAGTTTCTTTCCTTCTCTTTTCTTTGGTAAAGGGATTGCTTTTTCTGTATCCTTGTTCATGTTCATAAAAATGTATATTAGAAGGAAAAGGTACAATCCTTTATAAAACTATTATTTATGATTTAGATTATATTTGTAATTCAAAAACTAATCAAGATGCCAAATAAAATTTATATAATATTGGCATTTCATATGAAGTTATAAGCCCTTGGAGACCTATTTATATGATTGGTGCCATGACTTGTAGGAATTCTTTTAGGTCCTTATCTTTTCATAGTAGATCTTTTAGAAGTCTTGAAGAAGAAACATGCTGCTAGCTCCTACAAAAAAAATGGTCTGTTGTTCTAGCTAATAGTTAATTTTTTACTATTTTCCCTCAAAAATAGAATTTATATTGGATGCATATGCTTGACCCCAACAATTATTATTTTATATTTTTTTGCTTCATTACAACCCTGTCACACAACTATCAAATGACTTCTTTTTCTATCCATCTACACTACTTCCTCTCAAATCTACATAATATTACTTATAAAAGAAGGCAAATTTCTTTCTAGAAAATGAATTTATTACCTTTTGGAAGTTTGATTTTAGATAACATTTTGAGCTATATATGATCTTTTTTCTTAAGGATTAATATAAGGTATTTCATCATTTAGGTAATTTATATCGAAGCATGTGAAAGTGGAAGCATTGTTAAGGGTTTACTCCTAGAGGGAATAAACATATATGTCACAACAACAACAAATTCAATAGAAAGTATTTGGGGAACATACTGTCCTAGAATGGACCCCTCTCCTCCCTCTAGATATTATACCTTCCTTGGAGATATGTACAATATAGCTTAGATGGAAGACATGTTTGCTATACTATTTTGTGAAAAATCCAATGAAATTATACACTTGTAACTTTTATACCGAATCTTTGCTTTTTGTGCTTGCAGCGGAGTACACAGTATGATATTAAATCGATAATATCTATTAGTGAGTATAGATTGCATCCTTATCTTGGTATTGTAAGTTTGTTTGTGTAGACCACTCTTTGATGTAGGACATCTTTGCACTTTCAATTTCAACCACATAAATAATCCAATATTTAATTTCATGGATGCACCAAATAGTTAAATTTACACATGTCATAACATAATACATTCACATAAATTATTTGATGACATACACATAATCAAATTTTTATAGTATATCATACTATTTCAAATAAGTGGCAATTTGAAGACATATGTTTACGAGAAAGATCAACTAATTTTATGGTACACTGGATTATTGGCATTTGCTTCACATGTTTTTATTATCATCTATTGATTTAGTTTTGATAGAGCAAACATTTTACAAGTGAAAGAAAGGACATCAAACTACCATACATTTGAAAAGGGCTCCTAGGTGATGCAATATGGTGACATACCTCTTAGCAAGGAACCATTGTCCCTATACATGGGCTTTGACCCCAACATTGTTGATGCTACCTTGGAGAATAATTTATCACCACATCTTAAAGATAGAGATATGATATAAATCAGAGCAATGTTGATCTTCTTTACATGTGGAAAAAAGGTTGGTAAACATTAAGAAATTTTATAGCAGTTGGGTTAATCTTAGTCTCTCTTTGCCCTCTTCAATTTATTTACACTACACAATGCCTTAGGAAGATATTATCATTGTCTTTGGTTTGAAGCATCATAAGAAATTGTTTGTGGTTAGTATGACAACTATGATAAAAAAAATATGGAAGATATTCTAGTTTTGTAGTGTCACTCTCTAAAGAATATCAATTGGTTTCTTTCCCCAATTATATTATAAAAGATCTAAGGATGATACCCCTAAGAATTTGGAGGCTACTTCCAAAATAATTGGTTGAAACCATGGCATATCACATGCATTTAGACAAAAGCATAAAATTTATTGGTAATCTCTTGTTTGGATCATAAATGGGTCCTTCCATATTGAATTATGTACAATTGCATGGGTATTTTTTGGTTGATGATTAGGACTACCTTACAACAATGATAATAATTTCAATATTTATATTTATTTTTCCTTACTCATATCTTGATCCCGACTACTACATTAAATAGAATAAAAAAGGAGTTTTTCACAACATATCCCTTGAGCATGTTATGTTTTTCACAAAATTAAACTACTGGTTACTGTGAAAGGGTGGGGAGTATCATCTACATTCTACACCATACAACATCTATTGATTGTTGTTAACACTACTTGTATGTGACAAGTATGCACTTTTGAATCCCATTGTGGGTTACTTTCCCAATATGGGATGAAACACATGCGTGCTCTAGCAAATATCTGTGTCAATACAAGTATAGATACCATGGATGAAGTTTCTACTGAGGCATGCACTCAAATATCATGTGGGAACTTGAGTTCACTCCAAGGTGGCTACAATGCTTGATTGCTTCATAGACATTGGTTAAAAAATCTACAAGCATGAATTTCCAAAGGGAAGATGAGAATTGTTGGATAAATTTCAACATACATAGGTCTAGAATATCATGATACAATATATTATATCACTGACTAGGCTAAAATTAAAGCACATTACTAGGAATTATTCATATATATTACTTAAAATCAACTTACTAGCCTTGAGAATATTCAACTATATTCATTTTTCTTGATTCACATTATCCTTGCAGCCTCTGGTAGGGACTCCAATTGCAATGCAAAAATTGTTATAACGAGAGTAATTGTAGTTGAGCTTTTTTTTCTTTTAATAATTATGTATGGATTTTTTTCATTTTTAGTACCAATCAAAGAAGAATGTTGGTGTTGAATGCATAAGACAACCGAGAGGGGGGTGAATCAGTTGTATCTTAAAACTTCAAAACCCTCACAAACATTTAGATCCATATTAATTCAATTAACCCTTAATCTGTTAGAATGATTAATCATGAAAGTAGATAACAGAAATAGAACCAAATCAACAACATACACAAGGAAACACCAGATTTACGTGGAAAACCCAAGAAGGGAAAAACCACAATGAGGATTAGCTCACAATATAAAGTATTATCAACACTGAATACAATAGGGCTCACTATTGAAGGACTCATTGCCCAAAAGAAAGAAAGGCTCACTACCACATGCTCACTACTAGAACAGGAAAGAAGATAGAGAAGAGTGTTACAATGAGAAAACCATCTCAATGCAACAAAGAAGTCCACCACAACATCACCAACACCTTCACAGTCTTACTGAAGAATTGTAGACACCTTTTGCTCACTGCATCCAGTAATCTAACACGTGAAAGTTTGCACTACACTTTACAAATTCGCACTCTACCACTTTGCAATTCACATCTCACTTATCACACGCCTCTATCTGCACATCCCACAACAACTCAACACCTATTTATACTATCTTCAACCTTGAAAACATTCTCCAAGGTCGGCAATGCACCTTAACCATGTAAATTCAAATTAGGTTGGCACCAAAACATTCTTGTGGTGGAAAGGAATGAAGGTAGACCACAACACACCTTAGCTTGGACCTAAATCCACTCATACATGCCATGCCACACTTTCACAATCATCGAAGCAGATCAGTAATTAGTGTAAACACCCAAGGTTAGCCAAACCTATACATTAACACCATAATCATTTAAGTACACGCTTCCTCAAAACCAAAGATGATTCACAGACAACACACCATGCTTGAACGCAATCTAGAATAATCCACAAACACCCTGAAATCCAATGAGTTCCTTCACAACAACTTTCACCTAAAGAAAGCACACACCCAGTATACTCAAACATCTCTACCATACACTGCAACTCAAGAAATCAACTTGCAAAGCACCAAACCACAAATAACTTCAAGTGAAGGTAGATATGAACTTTATCAACACACTTCAAGAACTGTAAGCCTGAAACCGCTCTACGAAGAAATGTGGAGCAAAAACATTTCTCCTAGACACCTATGCAATACATAGTTCACACATTGGTGAACATACCTTCCTCTACACAATGATCCAGCACACCAAATTCTGAATGCAACACTTTTGAACACTTCTAATCAACATATACAAACCGCACAAGTAGATCTTCAACATAGAAGAAATGCGAAGAAAAACCAGAACACCACTCTGTATGCCAGAACACATTTACAACACATTGTTTCCTCTTTTACTCAAATTTTCTCAAAAGCACTTGGAAACCAAGCACCAGAAACATATCATCAACATCTTCAACACTTTCTCATCATTAAAGACAACATCAACTCAATACCAACTGCTCACACTCTTGCAATAATTTCTTGTTCATACAGTTGACACCAATGACAACACAAGCTTGTTGACATCAATGACAACACCAACTGCACATACTTGCAACAATCTCCCCATTTGTCATTGATGGCAACACATGATGTGAAAAACCATAAACACAACAACATCCTCAATACTATGCTTCATACCAACTCCTTTTCTTTCTTTTTCTCTCCCCCTTAGCTTACTACTCTCATTTTCTCGACTGAATCTTTCCCTTTTCACATTATTCTCTCTCCCCCTTTGACATCAATGGCAAAGGGTGACACATCTCTCTCACTCTCCCCTTTAGACATTACTCATACTTGTGCCTGCTCATCACTACTTTGCAACATCTTTTCTTTTATTGCTCGGCATACTCCCCCTTAGGAGCACACAACAACTGTATCCTGCACACCAACACTTACTCCCCCTGATTGAAACAACCAATAAAGCCACTACCTACTCCCCCTGAGAGATAGCCTCCAACATCAGTCCATAATAAAGAATGAATCTTGAAATCTACTAGATTGATGCATCTCCTTATGCATCTAGTTCAAAGAAGGAGGGGCAATAACCCCCAACTTCTCTTGGAGATACTCAAAAGTGTCCTTAAGAAGAGCCTTAGTGAATATGTCAGCAACCTGATCCTTTGTAGGCACATACACAAGCTTCACTTCATTCTCTACAACCTTCTCTCTCAAAAAGTGATACCAAATTGAGATATGCTTTGTCCTTGAGTGCATCACCAGATTCTTTGAAATGTTAATAGCACTTGTATTATCACAGAAGATAGGAATTGGTTCATCATATACAACTCTGATATCCTTCAAGGTTTGCCTCATCCACAACACCTGTGTGCAGCAAGATGTTGCTGTAATGTATTCTGCCTCTATAGTAGATAAAGACATTGAATCTTGTTTCTTACTTAGCCATGACACCAATATGCATCCAATAAAGAATGTTCCACCACTTGTACTTTTCCTGTCATCTACACAACCAGCCCAATTTGCATCTATGTAAGCACTTAGAGTAAAGTCAGTATCCTTTGGATACCACAAGCCATGATCCGAAGTGCCCTTTAAATATCTGAATATCCTCTTCACTACTGCAACATGTGACTCTCTAAGATCTTCTGGAAATCTAGCCACAAGACAAACTGCATGCATAATATCCGGTCTAGTAGTAGTTAGATCTAGCAATCCTCCAATCATTGATCTATACCTGCTTTGATCAGCCTTAGGAGTTTCATCATTCTTTCTCATCTTGCAACCAGTAACCATAGGGGTACATACTGGTTTAGAATCTTCCATTCCAAACTTTTTTAACATTTCCTTGACATACTTTGATTGTGAAGTGAAAATACCTTTATCTGTCTGATTGATTTGTAGCCCAAGGAAGAAATTCATTTCCCCAAACATTGACATTTCAAATTCTTTCTGCATCTCCTCTGCACGTTTCTTACACATAGCTTCATTTCCTCCAAAAATAATGTCATCAACAAACACAACTACAATAAAGATTTGATCATTTTCAACTTTGAAGTAAAGATTAATGTCTGCGGTACCTTTATTGAATCCTAGTTGTAACAAGTACCTATCTAACCTTGCATACCAAGCTCTGGGGGCTTGCTTCAATCCATATAGTGCCTTCTTCAATCTGCAACCATATCTGGTTTGTCTGATAACTGAAATCCTTCCGGTTATTCTATGTATACTTCTTCTTCCAATTCACATTTCAAGAAAGCATACTTCACATCCATTTGATATATTTTGAAATCCTTATGTGCTGCAAAAGCCAAAAACATCCTAATGGCTTCCATTCTTACCACCAGAGCATATGTTTTGTCATAGTCTATTCCTTCTACTTGTGAGTAGCCTTTACACACAAGCCTTGCCTTGTTTCTTACCACTTCTTCATTCTCATTCAATTTGTTTCAGAATACCCACTTAGTTCCAATCACATTTTTGTTTGCTGGTCTTGGGACAAGTTCCCAAGTCTGATTCTTTTCAATTTGCATTAGTTCTTCTTCCGTAGCCTTGATCCAATACTCATCCTTGCATGCTTCAATCACTGTTTTAGGTTCAACTTCAGAATGTAAACATAGATTTACCTATTCTTCAGCAACTTTCCTTCTTTTTAGTACACCTTTGCTCTTGTCACTAATGATTTTTTCTTCAGAATGATGCTTCTGCATATACCTTGGAGTTTTAGGAATCTTTTCCAGAGCTTCATCCTCTTCAAACTGTACTTCTTTTTCCTTAGCTTTTTCTTCTTCTCTACAAGAAGACTCATCTGATTCATATCCATTCACCTCTGAATTCTTCTGTAGGTCTTCATCAACCTTGACATTTGCACTCTCAACAATCTTTCTTAGCCTCTTGTTGTAGCACCGATAAGCTTTGATTTTAGTAGAATATCCAAGAAAGATACCTTCATCAGACCTTGGATCAAACTTTCCTAAATTTTCTTCATCTCTTCTGATGTAGCATTTGCTTCCAAACACTCTGAAGTATTTGACAGTAGGAATCCTTCCATACCATAGCTCATAAGGAGTCTTTGTGTTGTTTTCTCTTGCTTGCACTATGTTCAGTATATAAACAATAGTATGAATTGCTTCTCTTTAGTAGACTTTTGGTAGATTTACTTCTTTCATCATTATCCTTGCAGCTTCTTGAATAGTCCTATTCTTTCTTTCAACCACTCCATTCCGCTGAGGAGTCATAGGGGCAGATAAATGCCTCTTTATTCCATGATTCTCACAAAACATGTTAAACTCATTGGAGGTGAAATCTCCACCTCTGTTGGACCTCAAACATTTGATTTTCATAACTATTTCATTCTCAACCATAACTTTGAATGCTTTAAACTTATCTAGGGCTTCTAATTTTTCTTTGAGAAAAGTAACTCATGTCATTCTAGAATAATAATACTTGTCACCTTGAAAACTCCTTACTCTGGTAGGGCCACAAAGACCTGTATGCACTAATTCTAACAGTTTGGTAGAAGATTGATCTTTGACTTTGAAGCTTCTTCTTGCTTGCTTTCCAACTTGACATTGCTTACAGACAACATTGATAGGCTTTGTAATCTTTGGCAGATCTCTCACAGCTTGAATTGAACTTATTCTCACTAGGCTATCAAAATTGATGTGACACATTCTTCTATGCCATAGCCAACTCTAACTATATGAGTCATGAAACAATAACCATCAAGACCTTTGAGTTGATAGACATTTCCATCTGTCCTCCTTCCAGCAACAATCACAGATTCAGACCCTTTTCTGATCTCACAACCATCATCCTGAAACATAAGATTGTATCCCTTGCTACACATTTGTCCAAAACTCAAGAGATTATGTCTTAAACCCTTGATATAAAGAACATCATCAGTGTTATGCTTGCCATCAAAATGGATTGAACCTTTTCCACATATCTTAGCAGATGTATCATCACCAAACCTAACTAGTCCTCCTTCATATTTTTCAAGTCTAACAAACTTACTCTTATCACTGTTTATATGATTAGAGCATCCACTGTCAATGATCCAGTAGTTCTTTTCCTGTCTAGCATGAAAAGAAGACATCAAGGTGCCTTCAACATTAGTGCTTACTTCCGGAGCCCTTTCCTTCACACATCCCTTAGAGTTAGCAGAAATAGTTTCATCTTTTAAAGCTATGAACAAGCATTCACCAACCTCATCATCTTCATAATCAGATTCATCATCAGATATATTGCATCTTCTCTAACTTTTCTTAATCATCTTACCTTTGTTCTCCCTATTTTTGTTATTTAGAGCTCTGTTTGGACATCTTGAAGCATAATGACCTATATTACCACAATTGAAACACTTGAAAGGCAACTTACCACTATACTTTCCAGTACCTTTTTTCATTCTTCTCACAAAGTTAGCTTCCACATCATCAGAATCCTCTCGATCTGATTCCATAGTCTTCTCTGATTTGCCAGCTTTAAAAGCAGTCTCAACTTTTGCACTACTTGTACCAAATTCTCTCATTTCAAAAGCAGTTAAAGAACCATACAACTAATCTCTGGTATATTGATCCAGATTTTGTAATTCTTCAATAGCATAAACTTTATGACTGTAAGCTTTGGGAAGAGTTTTGAGTACCTTCTTTACCACTTCTTTTTCTTCTAGTTCTCCACCAAGACCTCTGATGCCATTGACAACTTCATCCACCTTATGCAAGAAGCTTGTGATGTTTTCATCTTCAGACATTCGCAGGGTCTCAAACATGATTTTCAAATTCTGCATCTTAGCTTGCTTGACCTTATCATCTCCTTCATAAATGCTTTCTAACTTTACCCAATTTTCATTAGTAGTTTTCAAATTCATAACTTTCACCAATTCAGAATTAGTAAGACCACTTAAAAGAGCATACCTTGCTTTACCATTGTTTTCATAGCCCTTGATCTCATTAGTAGTACTTAGACCATTCTTAGGCATAGTGTATCCAGACTCAACAAACTTCCAGATTTCAAATCCAAGAGAAACTAGATAACCTTCCATCATTATTTTCCAGAATGCTTAGTCTGATCCATCAAACAGGGGAACATCTTTCTTGTGCACCATCCCAGATATACCTCAAGTGGTTAAGATTTCTTCCAAGGAAGCTTGCTCTGATACCAATTGTTGAATGCACGAGACAACTGAGAGGGGGGTGAATCAATTGTATCTTAAAACTTAAAAACCCTCACAAATATTCAGATCCATATTAATTCAATTAACCCTTAATCTATTAGAATAATTAATCATGAAACAGATAATAGAAATAGAACTAAATCAACAACATACACAAGGAAACACTAGATTTACGTGGAAAACCCAAGAAGGGAAAACCACGATGAGGATTAGCTCACAATATAAAGTATTATCAACACCAAATACAATAGGGCTCACTACCTAAAAGAAAGAAAGGCTCCTTGCCACAGGCTCACTACCATAATAGAAAAGAAGATAGAGAAGAGTGTTACAATGAGAAAACCATCTTAATGCAATAGAGAAGTCCACCACAACATCACCAACACCTTTGCAGTCTTACTGAAGAATTGTAGACACCTTCTGCTCACTGCATCGAGTAATCTAACACATGAAAGGTTGCACTGCACTTTACAAATTCGCACTCTATCACTCTGCAATTCACATCTTACTTATCACACACCTCTATTTACACATCCCATGACAACCCAACACCTATTTATACTATCTTCAAACTTGAAAACATTCTCCAAGGTCAGCAATGCACCTTAACCATGTAAATTCAAATTAGGTCAGCACCAAAATATGCCTGCGGTGGAAAGGAATGAAGGCGGACCACAACACACCTTAGCTTAGACCTAAATCCACTCATACACGCCACACCACGCTTCCACAACCATCGAAGCAGATCCAAAATTAGTGTAAACACCCAAGGTTGGCCGAACTTGTGTTAACACCATAATCATTTAAGTACACACTTCCTCAAAACCAAATACGACTTGCAAACAACACACCATGCTTGAACGCAATCTAGAATAGCCCACAATCACCCTAAAATCCAACAAATTCCTTCGCAACAACTTTCACCTAAAGAAAGTACACACCCAATATACTCAAACATCTCTGCCATACACTGCAACTCAAGAAATCAACTTGCAGAGCACCAAACCATGAACAACTTCAATTGAAGGTAGATATGAACCTTATCAATGCACTTCCAAAACTGCAAGACCTGAAACCACTTTGCAGAGAAATGCGGAGCAAAAACATTTCTCCCAGTCACCTCTGCAATACACAGTTCACACACTGGTGAACACACCTTCCTCTGTACAACGATCTAGCAAACCAAATTCTAAATGCAACACTTCTAAACACTTCTGATCAACATATCCAAACCGCATGAGTAGATCTTCAACATAGAAGAAATTTGGAGCAAAACTAGAACACCACTCTGTATGCCAGAACACCTTTACAACACACTATTTCCTCTTTTATTCAAATTTTCTCAAAAGCACTTGGAAACCAAGCACCAGAAACATATCATCAACATCTTCAGCACTTCCTCATCATTAGAGACAACATCAACTCAATACCAACTGCTCACACTCTTACAATAATCTCTTGCTCATACATTTGACACCAATGACAACACAAGCTTGTTGACATCAATGACAACACCAACTGCACATACTTGCAACAGTTGATTCTATACAAAGTTCCTTTATCGATCTAACTCTAGATATAACTGTAAATGTTAAGCTTTATCTTTTTGTTTTACCAATATTGATTATTGCTTTTTTCAGTGTTAATCCTTGGGATTTATGTATAGTACTTGTCCATGCCATAGATAGTGTTATTTCTATATAGTTACCTAGTGATATAGGTATTATTATGCCAAGAGGTGTAACCTACAATGGTAGCAAAGGGAGAAGCATTTGATGTCATGACTATGAAAAAAACTATTTAGAGTTGACATTTATTTTTTAAATATAAATACATCAAAATTTTAAAATACATATTAATTCCTACAAATGAAACTATTTAAAAGTAGCATATAAGTAAATTAAAAGTTACATATAAAAGTAAAACAAGTGTATTACCAAAAAAATAGCTCTTCAATTAAAAAAAATAAACGATGTAGATAAAATAAAATAATTATTAAATTAAAATTAAAATTTATGTGTCCATGTATGTATGTAGTAAATAAAATAGTTCTAAAGTCAAATAAAAGAACTCTTAAGTAGATAAATAGCTCAAGACAAATATCTCAAGTGTTTTTTAGATAAATATATTTAAGATATCTATGCTAGTACGTATAATTTTTAGGTCATTTTGGTTCTATGGTAGACCATTGTAGTTATCAATCCTTAATACAACATACATAGGCAAATGTGATGGTTTAGAGCCAAATGTGTAAACAATATCTATGACCTCTCTGAGAGATCCATTTACAAGGTCTGCTTGAATCCATAAGTTTGTTGTTAGCATGATTCAATGGCCTCTACACAATAGGAGTTCTCGGGAAGTTGGTCATCATCATTATCAATGTTTTATTTTCTTTGTGTTTTTATTGTAACACTGAGTGCAACTAGAAGATTTAGTAGTTTTAGCAATTTTTATTGTTATGTAGTCTCACTAGATCATTTGTAGCAAATAGGTGCATTGTGTGGTCAAAATCTTCTTATCTAGTTTCTGTTAGTAATTCATTTGTGCAGTTCAATAATAGTTCCCATTTGTGTTGTGTTGGTTCTACATTACATATGTTTTGTAATGTTTGACAAAAGTTGGTTTGAGTTGGAGTGTCACGTTGTTGATGAAATTGTTTGTAATGTAACAATTGTAGTAAATTGTTGCCATAGGATTTTGGCATTCAAGTGTAATGCATAAATATTGTTGATGGGTGTTTTGACACACGTACCAACACAAGTAAAGTCACAAGATCACTTCACCTCTCTTGAAAGGAAATTAACCTACCATAAGAAGATTAATTTACCCCAAGGTCTATGTTATCAGGTCATGGCAATGTAAGATGACTTAGTGATCTATGTAGCCATTCCCTTTTTAACGGGTCTATGGTATAGAAATCTTAGAATATAATTAAGCCATGGTAAATTTGTTAGCCAAATAAGTGATTAGTTTTATAAATGATTAACATTTCAGATTTAACTTGCATTAACAAATTGATCTAAAGATTTATTGAATTTAATTATTATTTTAGATTTGATCACCAATAATAAGTATACTTGCAATCCCTATATCTAACATTTTCATAGTGGATTTACAAGTTTTATTCCTAAACTAGCCCTAGCTAATCTTATATATATATAAAGTAATGAAAAATGAGTCAATTTTAGATTGAATTCAACTTCTAATTTGACAGACATTGAAACCACAATAAACCAACTTTTCTTGAATTTCATTACACATGACCATTTACACAAAGTAGTGCAAACATCTAAGGAACATGAACAATGAAAGGTAGCACATAAAATCATTGTATTTCTCATGCAAATTTCATAGATCACTTCCTATAATCCATTAACTTGAATCATTGATCATTAAATCCACATTAGCTCCATTAAATTCATTTGAATTACATAAATAGATTCACCACAACATGACTTAGTTTAGAGAACTAAGACTACAAAGAAAGATAATTTCAGAAATAACTCTACCAACTTAACGTCCTATTCTTCTCTCTAGTTTCCAACCCCTAACAAGGCTTATGAGCCTCCTATAAATAGACAATCTCTTGAGAAAGATATTGAATGCTCATTTTACATCAATGACTTGGATTTGTTGGCCTCATTTTCAACTTTCAAATTTTAAACTTTTGCTTCAAATTTCCTATGTTGAATTGCTCCTAATAATGAACTCTCCAATTACCCTTGAGTGTCAAGTCATTCACTAGTTTAAAGAAGGATCTCCATCATTTCAGTTGAAATCCTGGAAGTAGTTGCGTAAGGTGGGCAATTTATGAAAACAATTAAATCTTGAAATCCGTAACAGATGGTGCAAAATGATTTTTATGGCTATGTTCACAACTCCATTTCGCTTAATCCAAAAAATTTCCAGATTGATACGCCTCATGGTTTGGGAGATTTTAAACTTTCAATTTTTTGTCAACAATCTCTGGAAACAAGTAAAATAGGAATGTTATGGAGGTTGGAGTGAAATGGATTTACATGAGGTCATCACCGGCAACATGGCAAGAATTTGTAAGGAAACATCGATCTTGTCAAAATTTATGCCTATATCTTTGTTTGCCAGGTTAGGAGGATTTGTCGGGCATATTTTGTGAAGTTTTTGGAAATAAATTTTGGCCACTTAGCAATTTTAATTTCACTGCTTTAAGTTAGAAAATTAAATGATGAAGCCCAAACTCACTTTTTGCTCACATTTTAAATCATTCTTCAGAGTAACAAAGGCATGTGAAAATTTACATAACTTTGAGAAGGCACAGTTCATACCACTTACGAAATCATTTTAGAACTGATGAATGTTTGTAAAAAGCATAAGTGTTGGGTTAATAAGTTGTGAAATTATGAATTACATTTGAGTTGTCGATGAAAACTTTCAAAATGACCTTCAAATGCTGACAAAGGGAACTCACACTTTTATTGTCGAGGGAATTGGTTAGTTTTGAAAGTTCGCTTTTCTCCAAGTAAAGTTTTGAAAGCTCTCAAAAGTGCTAATGAAAGTTATTTGATGAGGATAAAATGTTATCACCAAATGTGTATGTTCAAAGTAAGTTGCAACTACATATGCCAAGAAAAATAAACTCTTCTATTTTCGGATGTGGAAGTCAGTTTTAAAAGTGTTACCAATCACCGATAAAGTTTTGAAAGGCCTTTAAACTACCAATGGAGGAAAGTCACTTCTTCATCAGAAAATATAATCATTTTCAAAAACGTGGTAAATATATGATGAACAACTTTCAAAAGTGCATACAACTCCTGAAATACACCACGATGGCACTTTTATAAGGTTTCGAAACTTATTCTGGGACCCGAAATGCACCGTGTCAGATATTTTGGTAAGCTTTGAAACTAATTTAAATCTCCGATAGAGGTTGTGAAGTCACCTCCAAGAACTGATGACTAAACATGTAGTTATTATAACTACCAAAGAAACTAAAATGCGTCAAAGAATAATAACTAGGCCAAAGCCTCAAATTCAACTAATTCCTATTTTAATTACAAGGTATCAACAACCATGGCTACAACTTCAAATCTTTCAGATTGAGAGATTATATAAACCAGTTAGAGTTAGAAGAGGCTCAGAGGGTTAGACTTGTACTAGCATAACTTATCAAAAAAAGAATAAGAGATCAGAAAAGTATTGAAAATGAAGGTAGAACTGCTATTATAAACTTTAAAATTTTGTGTATGCAAAGCTAAAATTAAGATTAATTTGTAACAATTAATGAACAAGTGCTTATGCACTTTCAATCCAATGTAGAAGAAAAAAGAATAGAAGAGAAGAAGCTTGCACAGTATTTACGTGGAGAAACCCTTTTGGGAAAAACTCCATAGTCAAAGATGTTTCCTGCTTGTATTAAATCTCTTTAGAAAAAATTACATTCAATACTGAAATTCCTCTAAGTCCTTGATGCACTTCACAAAAAAGCTTCTTTCTTTTTTCTCTAAGTCTTTACAAAAAACATTTTTTTTTTCTAAGTCTTTTTCCTCTTTCAACTCTCTAGAAAATGTATGGGGTTTACAATTAAATAAAAAACCCTCTTTTAATTCAACAACTTCTTAATTCAAAAGCTTGAAACTCAAATTACAATAAATTGTAATTGATAACATAGCTTCTAAAGCTCATGTAAAAACCAAGCACACTTAAATTGAGAAGACTGAACTCAAACAAAGTCCAAGCTTTGAGTTAATTGTCCCTTCATGATGTGGGCGCCCAAGATGGCTAAATATAGTTGTCCCAACATCAAACATATCACCAAATAAAAACAATATCAAAAACTCCTCCATTTGGGCATCCATATTTTTCCAATGAGTTTCTGATAACTGAAGTGACCAAGACACATCAATTTCATGCAAACAACATGCAATATTGATGTCCCCAAGGTTATTCTGAAATATCTTGTTCTGTACATGCAAGTGACATGCAAACACCGGATCCAACATGCAACTGATACCCATTACCTGAAACACTGAGATGTACCATCCTACAACTTTCAGGAGTTGGAGTGTCCTGCAAGTAATAGCTTAAAACTGACATGCAAGCATTTTCAACAACATGCAACTGATACCTATTTCCTGAATCACTGATATGTACCATCTTGCAAGTTTCTAGAGTTAGAGTGTTCTGCAAGTAATCTCACAAAACTGACATGCAACTACATGCAAGGTCATATAACTGACATGCAAGAACATGCAAGGTCATACAAGTCCATAGGAATGACATGCAAAAACATGCAAGCACATGCAAGTGACATGCAACAACATGCAAGTCCATATGAGCAACATGCAACAACATGCATCAACATGCAAGTACATGCAAGCTACATGCAAAAACATGCAAGTCCTTGCAAGCTATTCTGACCACATGCAAGCAATATCCAATTCATGCATCTCTAACACTGTAGTTAACTCCAACATTATATCCATGCAAGGTGTCTCAATATTATCCACTCATGTACATAAAAAAACACAACTCCAAGTCTAAATATAAGTCCCCAATAAAAGGGGACGCCCAAGTTTAACTCCCACTTACTAGAAGTTATCAAACTCTCAAAATAGACTTAGGAGAAGTCAACAAAGTCTTCATGGCCCCCACTCTAAAAATGGATGCCCAAGTTTGACCTTATCAATTTGGAATTGATTACAAAAGTCAAAGTGATATAATTAATAAATAATTAATCTCTCAAAGTCCTTATGTGTTGGGGAACACCTTCCAAGAACTTTGGAGACACATGAATTCGTTAGTATTGCAAGTTAATGGCAACTTATCCCAACAAAAAGGCGCATGAGCTTTTGGAAAAGATGTCTCAAACAAATGTAGTCTCATGGTATGCAAAGATTGCGGTATATACACAAAATGGATATGTTGAAATGGGTTCAGAAACTTTCAAGCAATTGCATTTAATAGGCGCCCAGCCAAACTCCACAACCTTTTTTCGTTCGCCTCGTATGGAAATTCACAAAAGGGTTATGTTTGAAGACCTTGGAAACTTTCAAGAGCATGTAACAGCCAAGGATTTTTTGCCAGATATTCTAGTTGAGGCACCATGGATTGTTCAAAAATGATTTTTGTTGAAGAAGGATTTATAAACTTTCTAGCAAATGTACTTGGCAGATGTAAAGCCACGTTCCTCAACCTCTGCCAGCATTTATACGTAGCAGAGACAGAAAGCATACAAACTGTTTGACAGAATGCCTCAAAGGTTTGACATCTCAAGAATGCAAAGATTGTAGGATGCGTGCAAGATGTCTTTGTTGAAAAAGACTTTAAAAGCTTTCAAACATATATAGTCGCAAGTGACCTGGTAGACATGTATGCAAAACATTGAAGCATAGAAAAGGTGCCTAAACTGTTTGGCTTGACGCCTCAAAATAAATGTCATTTCTTGGAATACAATGAATGCAGTATATTCACAAAATATATTTGTTAAAAAGATTTTAAGAACTTCTAAACAAATGCAACTGTTTCTAGCATCCTCCTGGTCTGTGCTAAAATGGGAACGTTGAAATCAAGGATAAAAGCAAAATGAACTTATTGAAAGAGCTCTCGAAACTTTTAAGCAAGCACAATTTGCAGACACAAAGTCACATTCCACAACTGCGCCAGCATCTTCATGCAACCATGTCAGACTGGGTGTACATATGTGTCTTGAGAGAAGTTCCCCCTGGGTAAGGGCAAAGGTCATTTTCTGGAAGCATCAATGAATGTAGCATATAGTCATGGATGTTTTAACTCTGATTGGGATCCAACTTTCTCGGTATACGACATATCCAAGTTAATAGTTGGAGAAAAAGGCAGTGTTCCTGAAGATTTTAAGCATCTCTCCAAAATTTTTGCATATTAATGTTGTATTCTATATTCCATTAGCCGAGAGAATCAAGGAGGAGTAAGAAGGCTTCTTAAGTTTGATATAAGGCTGTTTGAGGAGTTGGATCGTATAAATGCTACATTATATGTTCTTCTATCAAACATTTATCTAGAAATGGGCAGATGGGGTGATGTTTTAAATGGTAAAAAAATTAATGAAAAATAGAAGAATTAAAAAGAGCCCTAGATGTAGTTGAACTAAAAGTCATAAAATTGTACAATGCTTTTTGTGCAAGAGGCAGATCACATCCATAGACACAAGAGATCTATGCAAAGTTGGAGAAATTGACTTAAGAGTTTTGAAACAAGGGTTTGTACATCCATTAATGCAGAATGAAAGGAGGATCATCTTAACAGATATTGGATGGTAATGGCATTTTATGATTTTAATTGCAGTGGGAAAAATGTGCTTCAGTGGTGTTGTCAATGAAAAACATGCTATTTTCACAATCCATATTTTATATGCGCGAACACAAGAGTCTAAGATTCAGGTATATTGAGGAGTCATCAAACTTTGGCAAGGTTTGACCACCAAAATAGAGCAAACAGAGATGCAAATAACCTAGCGATGTTCACAACTCAAAAGTTACAAGTTTTTAGTTACCTTTTTGTAAAAGTGACTTACGTCACTTATTGTAATTCAAAAGTTAGAAAATGAGCTTTATTTCTAGAAAATTTAGGTAAAATCTAACTAGAATAAAGCTTATTTTTAAATTATTATATTTCAAAAAGGTAGTTGAGGTAGTTATTAGGTGGTTACTAGGTGGTTACCAAATGTAAGCCTATAAATAAAAGGCTATTTCATATGTAAAGGAAGGACTTTTTCAAGAGACTTTTACAGGGGAACTTATGGAGAATCTTTCCAAAGACCTTTGGTCTAACACTTTGTACATGAAGGCTTTTGAAATTGAATAATTTCACAAAGAATAATAAAGAGAGCTTTTGGTTCATGTGTTCCATTGTACCTCTGAGTTATTGTTACTGATTTCTCTTATGTTAAATGAGTAATACCTCTGTGTCATCATGTAAATCATTGGTCATCTTTTGAAGCATATATAAACCATGCAATTGATGTAATGAAACACAATCATATCTTGGTATCTTGATTTGAATGTGCTGGAGAAACTTGTCTCTTCGTATGTTGAGATTTGTCATCTTCTTTTCATCATCATTGCATATTAGAACTTATTATTGTGCAATTCATCATATAGGCTAAGGAACATAGTTTCTAACTTCTATGGTGAAATCCCCTTGTAATTTGTCTTACTTCTATGGTGAAATCCCCTCGTAATTTGTCTTGAGTTTGTGAAATCCAAACCAGTATTTGTATGTCTACTATTAGGGTTTCTATTAATCATCTTTATTGTTAGTTTTCTTTTTCCTCCTTTTTGTACTTTCAGGTTAAAAGTACACAAAAACCACAAATACCCCCATCATACGAGGGAGCTGCCCCTCTCAAATGTAGAGGAAAGATGTTAGCCCAATAACAACTTCTCCAACTATTGGGACATTTGTCATTGCCCATTGGGCAAGTCACATTGAAATCTACAGTGACAAATCTGTTTACCAACAGGATTAAAAGATCTAAGTGCCCAAAATTAAATATCACAAATCTCCACCATAGCTAAGCACATATCCCCAAACTTATTCACTTTTTGGCCTTGATTAAAGTAATATCCCAAAATAATCATGAGTGCTCACTTTTGGATAAAGAAAATATTTAAATATTACTTTGATCTAAAAATTCATGGGCATACACCAATCATTGTGTTGTTCCATCATCTTTGTTGGTTTTAGTAGTAATTAGCATATTCTCTCGCCCTTGGGAAAGTAACAATTCTTTCTTATTTGCTCTTGGTAGGTTTAGAATTTATTGCTTACTAGATTTAGATTTATTTTCTGTTGTGCTTAGAGTAATTAAATTTTACTTTCTTTAGAGTAATTATCATTTAAAACTGAACCACAAAATACCAAAACATTAGAAAAATTGCATCTAGGAAAAAGTCATCTTAGTTTTGCATCCATAAGAGATTTCATTTTCATGCACTTGTAGCAATTAGATCATACTTAAAAGTTGGGGAAAAATACAAAAAAGCTACATTCATTTAGAATAGTTGTATTTAAAGACTCAATTTAAACTTAAAAAACTTTCACAAAAAGAATCAAGCCCTCAATCCCATCACGAGGCACATAACTTTCAACATTCAGTCAAATGGGAAAGCCCTTGATTTCAACATGAGGCACATTAGTTTAAACAAAACAATCAACAACAACATTCAAGAAAAAATAAAAACCCTTAATCTCATCACAAGGCATAAAACACACAGAACTGAAAACAAAGATCAAGTCCTCCATCTCTCTCAACTTAGCTTTCACACTTGAAGTGCCTTGGAGTGAGAAGATTAGATCAAATCAATCTTGGAAGAGATAAGGGAAAACCTATTAGTATAGGAAAACCCTACAGAGGAAATCACTCAAGAACATATAGAAATATTGAGGTTAATAAAGAAATAAAACTAACAATGAAATCAAAGGAGGGAGCTTCACAACAGATAACTTAGACTCCTCGAAGAGCTCATCTTGAGTTAGAAGAGTGAAGAATGAACACGTTTCACCTCTTTGTGGAAAACAAATTAAATAGGATAAGGGTAAGTGACTCTCTAAGTCATAGACACATAACTACATCAATGGTAATTCAATGTCTTTGCCAACAATAATTGAATCAAGAGAATCACAACCATCAACCACACACACACACAAATAGCCCACATAAATAATTCAACTACCATCCATGATATTTTGCTTCCTCGTGAACAAAACAACCCCTTGGTCCCACCACTACTTGACTAGATCCTTCCATGAGAGTGGGAGTGACTGGGTGGGTGCCCTCAACAAGGGTGCAGTTCCATGTGATGTGTCAGGGTCTGACTCACTCACATTGCACTTGGGTCGATTTCAAACATCACAATACCATAGTGTATTGTAATTAGTACTTAGCATATAAAGCAAGTTAACTATAAAAAAGAAATACAAAGAAGTCAATTAAACAATGATGACTTAAACCATGTCATCAACAAGAAGGTCAAAAAACTATAAAAGGAGGTGAAGGGTAGTGCAAAACTCAAAAAGGAAAAAAGTGCATAAGTCATTTATGTAGAAGCTAAGCAGCAGGCTTGACGATGGAAGTTTGAAGAATAGAGGAATAGAGTCAAAGAAAACTAAGCCATGGAAAGAACATCAACACCACAACTCATTGACTCCAAGGATATCAAGAGACCAGTGTATAAACCATTTCCGTGGAAGGCCATGGAGAATGACCTAGAAGGGGCATTCTCAAATGTTCTCATTAGTGTCATGTACGTTGAAGGAGTCTACAAGTAATATATTCATATTAATCTAATAGAGGTTAACCATGGAGTTTGGGAAAGACAGTTAAGATCATAGAAATCTTGTGATAGGAGAATTTTTAGCACCAAGTAAGAATATTGGGAAGCTCAAACTAGATATCTAGGAAATTTTTCCAAATTTCAGCAATGGCTACAAATGGATCCAATTAGTGTTGAGCTACATACATGGAGAATTCATGCTAGATAGGCCATTTCCCATTACCAAAAAGATAATCAAAAGGGTAACGGGGCTATGTGATAAAGGAGAAAAGCCCAAGAAAGTAGACAATAAATTAGTCACAATGTTGATAGGAGCAACATTCAACAAGTGATTCCTTTCCATTAGCAAAATCTACGACCCTGGAGTAAGGTACACCACAAAATTTATTTCTTATAATATTTTTCAAATGGGAAGACAAGATTCATCTCCAACAATTTGTATTCATGCCACATATGAGATGGTCACCAATGACAAAGATTATGATCTTTGTGAAACCCTAAGGGAGTCTCTAATGGATAATTTAGAGAAAATAAAGAAAAGTCGCCATGAATTTAGGTATGGCTCATTGATAATTTGTCTAGCATTATATTTTCTAAGAGAATAACCTGGGACTATAAAATGTACATGGAGGTTAGATACCTCCATCTATAATCAAATCAAGGAGAATATAGATGGGTTCCCAGATGCAGCTATCTATAGATATGGTTATGAGTCATTCTTCTCCAAATACCAAGCAAGAATGTAGGAAAGGGAAAGACTGAGCCATAAAATTGAACAAAAAATAGAAAATGATGTGGTATTTCTTGTATACAAAGGCTACATTCATGTGGAATCCATGGAGCCTCGCACTTTCTTAGTGCCACGACTTCCTTATGAAACAAGAAATCAATTTTTGGAGAGTACAACACAACTTCTCCTCTCAATCCTTGAGATCCTATTGCAGTAAGGTTTAGTACATGGTGGGAGTATATTGACAAGAAGGATAAAAATGATACCCAGCAGAAATTTGACAAGAAAAAGGGGAAGCACATAAAGGAAGCTAAGACAAAATAAGATCCTCCTCCAATAATTATTGATACCACTAAACAACAAAGTATTTAATAAGGGAAAGAATAGGGAAAGAGGAGATCTAAATTTCTAGGGTCTACCAGTGGGAGTACCCATCACAAAAAGAGAAATTGGCAACAAAAACTACTAAGCAAGTAGTAGAAGAGCAACTATAAAAGAAACATCACAATATGAAAAGAAGGGAAAGAAAAGAAAACAAACAAAAGAAGAGCCAATCCAAATTGAAGCAACTCCTTCACTAGGAAAAACACCATTGGAAGAAATTGTAGAAATAACTATTTATTTAATAACTCTTTATTCCAAAACATTAGGGGCCTATTCATATGTTCAAGTATCACCCGTCCTTGCTAAGAGAGATTAAACATGGATCCACACACTTGAACATTTTCAAGAGAGGTTCATGGAAACATTAAAGAACATATAGGCAATATCAAAACTTTTAAACATGACACATTATCTATCCTATAACCATAATTGATCATCATATATATAACAACATCATTATATATCCATGTCTAAAATCCAATAGCATCATATAGAAATAATAAATATGAAAACATATGTAACCATAATTAATCATCATATATAATGTAAAATGTCATATACATAATGTCATGAAAATACCATATGGTGTATGTAAAATGTCACAAATACGATGAATGTATAAACAAATCCATATAGGCATACAATGATATACATCGGTAAGATAGAAATGTATGTGTATAAAGCCATATAGGCATATGATGATATACATCGGTAAAATATAAATGTATGTGTACAAAGCCATATAGGAATACAACAAAAAGTCACAACATCAAAAGTCCTATGGATTGTTATCAAACAATTGACAACCCCTGCTCTATCATGAAGGCAGAGAAGTAGTCGACAACTTGTGCTCTTTAATCCATCAACTAGACCTCCTCTCATAAGTTTTTTGGAGCTCCACCTATTAATACAATTAAACAATAAAAACATTAATATAGAAAACATGAAATATACAATGACATAAATAATCAATCACTTACCGCAAACTGATGATCCCTCTCAATCATTTGCTACCTCTCTTCATCTGTTGGTGCACGAGTTGGAACCTCCTATGAGAAGCATGAAAAAGTAAACTAGAGTAAAGATGGATATTGTTTATTTACATTAAATGATGTGAGATAAAACAAGAAATACATAATGACATTTACATTATTGGCTCATACCTCGGTCAAAGGTATTGAAGACAAAACAACTGCAGCAATGCCCACCTCCATTGTGTCACAAATATTAGGAGCTTGAATTGATGTCATCAATTACAAATAGAACAACATTCTTTGACCAAAATCTACATAACATTAGTTCAATGCATAATGATTAAAAATAATAAAATTTACCTAAGTGAAACTTGATATATGATTGACCCCACCAACTCCTTGTGATGTTGGAGGTCGAACATCCACCTATTCATCATCAAATTGTCATTTTAAGATTACCATTGATATATGACAATCAAAATTACATACTATATTTACTATATTGTTACAAATTACATACCCATGGACTCGACATCGCCTCATAATCTTGCATTAGATGGCCAATAAATGTAGGATGAGTACTTTGACCCTGGAATTTCACAATACATATAATTCTTTTTATTAATTTTGACTTATAATAGATTAATATAGTTAATTATAGATTTCAAAATGAAATATAATAAATTACAGAACCTTATTAAAAATTACCTGTGAGTCAATGTCAAAGGTCCTACCAACAACTCAGTTGTTATTACCATATTATCCAATGTGGATGTGTCTTGGTCCTACCCTTGTGTGACATACTCCTGAAACTATGGAGCATCCTCTCCAATGTCTGTATCACCAGCATCCTCAGACCTATAATCATATAGAGCTCCATCGGAAAGACATATATGTGGGGACCATCGACTCCTACTAGCCTCACCCTCACTAGCATGTAAAATATGGCTACCATGCTATAGTAAAGTCTATGTGAGGGAATTGACAAACTGCAACGTCTCCACCTCAACACTCTACTTCACAATGGAAGGGAGTGTGACATGTTGAAAAGATGTCCTGGATAGGGGTGTCACTGGATAGTTTTGGGCATGATGTGCCCCTCCCTATCCTGTGCAGAGCCTTTGCCTATGTCCTAGAAATCCTACATGCCAAAATAATTTAGAATCTCATTGAGGATGAACTCACAATAGAGTTTCCTCAAGAAATACTGTGGAACCTCACAATTGTTGCATGACAGATCATCAAACACTATCCACCACCTATTATAAAAATTTGAGCTATTCCTTGGTGTTGTCACCACTAAATGGGGAATCTTTTGCAACTCTCATTGAATGAATGATTAGTTCTTTGATCAATAAATAAGGCACATAGATTGGATTTTAATTTTTTTAATCTTTCACTTGTTTGTATGACAATTTTGTTGAATAGAATTGCCATGCATTCTCCCTATAATTTGACCATTTGTTGATTTGGCCAGTCACAAAATATATGTAAGAAATAGTTGATTCAAGGGGTGTTGCAAGGGATCTTCAGTGTGTATTGGTTGTATTGGTATTTTCAATGTTTCAATCAAGGTTTCAAGTTGTTTTTAATTTTCCTCGATTTGCCGGCCCTAAAATGTTCGTTTATGTCTCATGAGGACGTCAGGAAATCTATGGAGGAGTTTGGGGAGGGTTATTTTGTGCCCCTCTTCAACTGTAATTTCATCATGCCCTCTATTTGGTGAATTAGGGTTTGGGGGCATTTTAGGGGTTTCATTTGCTGAAAATTAAAAAAATCAAAACACTACAAAACAAATGATTCATTTTTAAAATAAGAAAAAGCATGGAGATCTTACCTTGTTGACCTCGTGGAGTTCACGAACGACCTTGTGAGTGTGAGAACATCACAGTGGCATTGTGTTTGAGTGAAATTTCCCTGAGCAACTTGAAAATGCGCTTGCAAAATACCCCTATAATGTTTTGAGTGTCTAAATGCAAATGAGGCTATGGGTTTGTGTTTTTGGATTTTATTTCCAAATAGAGGAAAATGCAAGCATGTTATAACACACTCACGTTTTGTCCTGTTTGGACCAGAAAGTGTTTTTCGACACTTTTTGGTCCCCCATATTTCTACACGCAACCTATGGTCCCTTGTAACATTCATTAGGACAACAAGTATCTATAGGCTCCAAATCAAATAATATTTAAATAATATTATTTTGAGGCATACCTTTATAAATTATAGAATCTTCAATATAGTCAGGTGCCTCTACTAGAACTAGAACTACCATATTTTTTGAACATTGTTGTTTGGCACACATAAATTGTCCATCTTTTCAAAGTTATCCTTCATTGGCTTCTTGTCATCACACAGTCCTTATATTCCTCTTCATTGATCTTTGTAACTTCAATAAAAGTATAGTTCAATGGAATATTTCATAGTCCTCCATTTGTTAGTGAAATAGGCCACAAAGAGAATTTGTTTCATCTTCCAAACACGACTATAATTCCAAAAGTCCTTCATTTTTCAACTCTATCAAACCTTGATCATGCTTTCATATCTTCTCTTCTTCAGAGTCTAATTCAGACGAATCTAAGTTCAAGCTTCTTTGTTACTTACTACTTGGTTCTTCAAATTAATTATATACTTCCTACGCTTGTTTTCAATGAAAAGAGTGTTCTTCTTCTAGTTGTGATCAACTTTGGCTTCTATCAACCATCGCAAACCCAACAATGCATCATACATGTTTTTATGCAAGGAAATGACTACAAAATTTAATAAAAAGACTTGTGTTATGATAAGTACCTTTTGGCCCATTAGAACTCCCAGTGCCTTAATTCCTTATTGATCAACACCCACCAACTGAAAGGTTAGAGGCCAAATGGTTGGTTTTCTTAGAATTTTCCAAGTGTCTTCAGGAAGCACATTCACTCCCGATCTTCCATTAATGATTGTATTAGTAAGAGTCTTCCCTAGTATCTCCATATGTACTACCACTAGTTTCTTTGCTAGATTGATAGTGAGTAACATAGGATCTATAACTTGATCCCCATGTATTGGAGGTTTGATTATCAAATCTTCTTTCTCCCTCTAAATCATTCTTTATTCTATCTGGTTGCTATCTATTGCCATGGTAGGAATTTCAATTCTAAGTTCTGGAATGCTCTATAACAAATCCACCATCTTGATTGGTATGGTAGTTTATTATACTTATCATGTGGTATTTTTATCTGACTCCAATCTACTCAAAGGAGTGCTCACATGTTTGTTGGAGCACTATCATTCCTTTGCCATCTCATACTCCACTTCAGCTCTTGCTTCACCAAGTCTTTCTCTTTCAACACATGGGTCAAGATATATGGCCTTCTTAGCTTGTGCCTATGTGAGTGCCAATACTTTGTTATGCATCTCTACATCAATCATGTTGATGTCGGCCTTTTACTTCAGTCATCCAACATCTCCATGGTCTCCAGGTCCAAACCATTTGCAAAATAATCCTAATTTATTTTGGTTGTTCTAGAAATCTCTCACAAAGTGTCTCCATTCATTACATTGTTGATATTGTATGATAGGGAATCCTTTGGGGTTGTATTGTATTTGAATTTGACCCCCCTCTTTGATTTTAATTATTTCCTAGAGATGTGCATTCATGTTATTCTATGGCTTTAGTGGAGTAGATTGCTCTCCTTGTTTGAGGAGTACTTGTGTGCTCCTGTTCTTCAAATTATATGGGCACACTTTTATTGAATGACCCAAAACCTAACAAATGTCACAAAACAATTTCTTGGGACAAATGTTTTTGATGCTACCTTCATTTTTATAGTCTGTGCACCAAATTTCTTTGGATTCTTTGCTATTTTCTTTCTTTGATTTTAGTTCCTTCATCATCTAAAGCATATCCCTCCAGAGTGCTTGTACTATTCCAAATTCATTGTTGCTACTTCTGTCCGAACTATCATCTTCATTAATTTTTCTTTTAGCTTGAGAGGACATTTTATCTTTGCTTTCTATATCCATTGTCCTATTATAGGCTTTTTCATAGGATGTGGGCGGTACCACTTTCAGTTTTTTCTTAGTGAAGGAATAAGTCCTTCAATAAACCATCTTTTCTTAAGACCATCAGTTGATTCCTTTTCTAGTTTTACTAGTAGTTCTTTAAGCTTATAATTGTAAGCTCTTACATTCTCATGTTTACCTTGTTTTGTATTATAAATTTCTTCTACTATTTCATTATTATCTTGAAGTAATTTATGAAAGGAAGCAAGGTACATGGAATAGCTTCCTACAGTAATCTAATGAGGGGAGTGATATGCAAATTTTTCAATCTTTACAACAACATATAAGAAGATACACAAATATGAAACATAAACAATACCACAACACATAATATACGTGGGGAAAACCTTTTCAGGTAAAAAATCCCACACTCCAAAGCACAACCCAATGTATTATTCAGTAAACAAAGTGTGATTACAATACAATGGAAGAGCCAAGCTCATCCAGGAGTTCACCACTATGTAGTATTCTGTAGCAATTCTGGCAGCATAACAATACCTGCAAATCAACTATGCAACTCCAACTCCAAGCACCTGTATATATAGATAAGTACTATGAATGGAGGTAGCTTCTAGAGCAAGTCAACAAAAGAATCTCATCCAAATCCATATGGCCCAATTTCCAAGGCCATAAAACATGCAAATGACACTTGTAAGAGATTCCCTTTCATCCCTTACAACCCCCAAACTTGGGCGCCCCAAATTTTCCCAAAATAGGTATGACAGATGCTCTTACCATGTCATAAAATCTGTCATATATGACAACACTTACAGCTGTAAGAGAATCTGTCATAACTGGCTATTAATAACTGATTCTCTTACAACTTGTCATAGGCAAACTTAGGTGCCTACCTTCTCCATGCAAAGATGCTTGTTGACACTTGTCACACCCATCATAGAATCTTCTATTTCTGGCTCTTACATGTCATAGATTCTATCATAGGAATCTGTCATAACTCTTACACGTCATAGACCTCTGACAACACCCAAACGATGCTGACACATGGCAAAAGACTTCTACCACAAAATGGGATGCCTAAATCTTCAAATTTTGACTTGACCATCCAAGTCACCTTCCAAGTTGGATGACATGTCAACATGCCACCTCATACTAAGTGACAAAACTAGATGACCAATATTAAATATAACTTAGGGAAATAAATAAATATACAATTAAATAATAAATGCTAGGAACTTGCAAAGGTTGAGACACCTTAATTCCCAACATTCTCCCACTTGTCAAACACCTTTCAAGAGCCAATAGAATGACAAGATTTAACTGCTAGGGGCCAAGAGGCCCATAGACTCTGAACACCATCTAAACTTATCTGTGCTCACAGGCTTCGTCAGTGCATCTGCAACATTTCTCAAAGTGTCTTGTGAGATTGAATGAGAAGGTGGCAAGTGTCACCTCCTCATTCATGGGGATGGTTTTTGAAACCCTATTTATCTCCCTCTTGTTGAGGTGAGAAGGGTTCTTTCTTTTGGCTTTTTGGCTTTTTGGATTTTGGGAGGAGTTTGGGCTTTGGAGAAGATTTTTGAAGTGTTGGAGAACTCTTGTGTAGATCTTCTTCAACTCCCTCATACTTGGAGAGCTTGAGAGGTAAGCTCTCAAGAGTCTTCAAGCTTTTAGTAGTTTGTTTATTTTCTTATGTAATGCATGGATTTGTATGTTCTTGTTTGATTGTGTTATTGTTTTGGGATGGGTTGTTTAAGCAAATGCTCACCACTTGTGTGGAAGAGCTTACCTTGTATTTGGGGTTTAGAGAGAGGTGAGAACCTCCTCGGGGAAAGCTCACTCTTTGAAAGGAGTTGTTTGGATTGAGGCCTTATTGGAGTTTGTGGTTATGTTGAGAGGCAAAAGTTCTCTCCTTGTTATGTTTGGAGTAATAATATGGTTAAGATTACAAAATGAGATGATTTTTATGAGAAGATAGTTACATTGAGATAGGAGCAAGTATTGTTATCTCAAGTTGGTTTTTTGTGTCTTTCCCCTTGAGGAGAGTAGTCCACTCTCTCCCCCTTGTTCAAATCCATGGTATATGGATGTTGTTTTGTGAATAACCTTGGTTGGGAATGTGCTTATTTGTTTGAGTGTGTGGTTGGCTCCCATGTGTATGTGTGTATTTTGGGGTTACTTGTAGGCCTCCTAGCCTGGGGGAGGCTTGTGAGCAAGCCTATGGTTGGGTGGAGAGCACCTCCATTGGCTTTATTAGGCTATCTTGGCTTATTGAAGGTTTTGGGATAGATGAAGAGGAAGAAGGAGAAGAGTCTCCTTGAGTTATTTTGTTTTGCCAATGGAAGAGGGGTTTCTTTTGAAAGGCTACGTGTAAAGCCTTGAGCAATATTTGCTCTTGTAAAAAGGGAAGGGATAAAAAAAGGGGTCACCTCTTTGTATTGTATCTTATATCTCATGCTTTGAAAGACAGAAATAAAGAATCTTATTTATTTATCAAATATTTATTTGCAAAGTATTTTTCTTAATAAACTTTAAAATCTCTCTCTATCTCTCTATTCATTATCCCTACCTCACATAGAAAATTGCTTTTCGTTACATTTATTATCTATCATAAGATCCTTTGAATAGTTTCCTTGAGATTTTAAAAGATGAAGTTGTCCCTTGAAAAGTCAAAAAGTTTTAAAGGAAAAATTGCCCCCTTCTTCCCTTTTGAAAATAATCTAAGTTAGTTAGAGGTAAAAGAAAAATAATTGTATTGCACTATATGTCTTTGTATCATCTTGAAAACAAATCAAACCCTCTATTTTCAAAGAAAATAAAATAAAATAAACAAATCTTTATGATTAGGCATTCAAAAATATATATAAATGCTAGACTTATACTACTTCAAATTTATTAGAGAAGAGGAAGAATGTTTTCTTATATAATTTTTATGCAAATTATATATATATATATATATATATATATATATATATATATATATATATATAAAGAATGTGATTACATTTTTATTCTGGTTTTAGTATTTATTTTTTTAAAAATATAGAGCAGAGAGGAGTTAATTATATTTATATGCATATATATAAATGAGAGAACAAACAATTAAATTTGAAGTTCCACCACAGGCGGCCGCACAGGTCGTCCGACCTGTGGCGTGGCCATAACCCCCGGCTTTGCACTCTATTTTTCTTTAAAACTACAATCACTTTTAAATATGTTTGGCTTTGCTTTAATTTAGTGATTCGGCCCTGTCAAAAAATTAAACCCTGTTTCTTTTTTAAAACACAATGGTTTTATTATTACTATATATTAGTACCTCTATACATACATACATACATACATATATACACATAGTTTGTCTATATATATGCAGTCTATATAGATATACCCCTTTTTGCTGTATATACAACATCATATAAGAGAAAACTAAATACTTATATTTTAATACTCCTTTCTTTTAAAGATTTGTTATTTCAAATAGAATGGGAGGGAAAAACAGATTTGAACTTTAGACTAAGACATTGAAAATTGTAACTTAGAAAATATAGAAAAAAAAATTATGTTAGAAAACAAACTATATAAATGCAAAACTTGGAAAAACTAAAGATGGGAAATAATTCTTCCCATAGGGAAGAGATTTCCATAAGCCTCCAATTCCAATGCAAAACAAATCCAACAAGTGTGAGAAGCACTAGTCTTGAAATCTATTTATAAACTCAAGATTAGGGTTGAGAGGGTTGCCCTAAGGATTAGGGCTATTAAACAGTTTTGAACCCTTTTACACTTTTAAACTCACTTAAGTGAAATTTAGATTTTGGTAAGGTTCTATAGTTCAGTTTTTTAAAATTATTGCACCTTTAAATCAATTATACCCTTTGAACGTTTTGGTGATGATATGCTGTCAAAATTGATTTGGGAAATTAGAACATGGGTAATCAGATTTTTCTAGAGAGCGGTTATTTGTTTTAAGACCTTAGTTGGGCAAATGATATGATTTTTTTATGGAAATTTATTCATTTCTTTAATTAATTTTAAATGTTTGTATAGTTTCATTTTAAGATCATACTAAAGGTGTTTCTTTCCATCACTAATGTTAGACTATTGTAAATGTATTTAATTTAAATTAATTCTTTGTTTTAGATTAGTCTTAGAGGATGTTGAGTTAAATTAGTTTAAATTATAGTTGACTTTTGCTTCTGCATTATAGTGGGAAATTCTTTGGTTTTAGTCTTGGACTAAGATTTCAACTTAGGTCGAAATTGGTTTCTTCATTCTCACCTAGGAAACCCTAGGGTCGGTTCTCGATGGAGACCTTCCCTCATAGAGATGCTTGTGGTGAAGCCTAAGCCTAGTAGGTTAACCCTTATTTTGAAAGTACACGAAAGGAGTCTCGCATTTCCTTGACTTCGTAGACTTCAGCCTTGCTTCTTTGAGGTGTGATTAATGTTAGTTACACTTACAACAATGCTAAGTGCACTTGTCGTTGAGTGCGCATGTTGCACGCGAGGAGGTTTTAGCATCAAGTTTAGAAAATTTTTGTTAGTTCATTTTTCATGTCCACGTTTAAAATGTGGGCATGACAGTGTCAACCTTCTCTAATATCATATTTCCATATTCTACCATATCACGAACAAAATGAAACTAAACATTAATGTGCTTTGTTTTGGCATGGAAGGTAGGATTCTTTGCCAAGCAAATGACACTCTGACTGTTGCAATAGATAGTAATCTATCTTGTATCAAAACCAATATCCAAACACAACCTCTTAAGCCAAATGGCTTCCTTACAAGCATGAGTAGCTATCATGTACTTTGCTTTTGTTATGGACAATACAACCACAAGTTGTTGCTTACTCATCAAACAAATAACACCGCCAAACATAGTGAACACATAAGCATTGGTAGATCTCCTACTGTCAATGTCACCTACCCAATTTGAATCCACATATCCATGAATACTTACAGAATGTTGAGAACCAATAGGATAACCATGATAGCATAAGGAATACTCAGAAGTACCCCATAGATATCTAAATACTCTCTTAACCGCATCCCAATGTACACATCCAAGATTAGCCATATATTGACTAAGGACTCCTGCTACTTGGGCAATGTCTGGTCTTGTACAAACCATCACATACATCAAACTGCCAACCACACTAGCATAAGGAACTCTGCTCATATCCTCCATCTCAGAAGGAGACTTTGGACAATCTGTAATAGATAACTTTGTCCCCATCGTAACAGGAACAACCAAAGGTCTACAATCTGCCATGCTGAATCTCTCCAACACGGTGTTAACATACTTACTCTGGCCTAACCAAAGTTTTATGTTTTCTCTCTCTTCTGATCTCCATCCCTAGAATGTACCTAGTTGCCCCTAGATCTTTCATCTCAAATTGTGCTAACAACTGAGACTTCAAATCAGAAAAAAACTTTTACCATTCCCAATGAACAACATATCATCGATATACAATGCAATAATGAGAATGTGATCATTGTCAAATGTAATAAAAACAATGATCTGATTTCGATCTCAGAAATCCAATACTCAACACAAATGCATCAAACTTTTGGTACACCATCCTAGGAGATTGCTTCAAACCATACAAAGAATTTTTTAACTTGCAAACCATATTTTCTTTACCTTTTACCACATAGTGCTCTGGCTGTGACATAAATTTCCTCCTCCAAGTTACCATGAAGGAATGCTATCTTCACATCCATCTGTTCCACTTCTAGATCATACGCTACTGTAAGAGATAATAGGAACTAAATAGATGTTAGCTTCACAATGGGAGAGAAAATCTCACCATAGTCAATTCCCTCCACCTAAGAGTACCTCTTCGTGACCAACCTTGCCTTAAACTTCTCAACACTGCCATCTGAACCGAACTTCTTCTTGAACACCCAT
The DNA here is from genome assembly GCA_027924645.1 of Cunninghamia lanceolata. Classification (NCBI taxonomy): domain Eukaryota; kingdom Viridiplantae; phylum Streptophyta; class Pinopsida; order Cupressales; family Cupressaceae; genus Cunninghamia; species Cunninghamia lanceolata. The sequence continues at coordinate 5,296,745 of BSBN01000635.1, read as the reverse complement.
TTATATCCAACAAGTTTATGTCCATCAGGCAAGGGCACCAGATCCCAAGTATTGTTTTTCTTCAAGGAAGCCATCTCTTCTTCCATGGCCTCTTTCCAGGAATCTGCATCACTCATACCCATAGCCTCCCTTATGGTCCTAGGCTCATCAGCATTACAAATCAAAGAAAAAATACAACTGGAATCATGCAATGAATAACCAAACCTTTCAGGTTGTTGCCTTATCCTCATGGACCTCCTCACAAGTTGATGTTGACATTCTTCCTCTTCCTCTAAACTCTCAGAGCTACTAGAGCTTTCCTCGTCATCAGGTCCAGTAGATGTCTTCGGTTCAACTTTCTTAGGGGTGGGAGGAAGCTGAACCACATCCTCTTTCTTTCCTTCTTTCTCTGGCTGTAGAACAACAAAAGGACTAAGCTCTCTAAAGATCACACTTCTGCTATACAAAACTCTCTCGGCCACTAGGTCCCAAGGCTTGTACCCTTTCACACCGACACCATTATTGTTGAAGATACATTTTACTGCCTTGTTTTCCAACTTAGACCTCTTCTCCTTAGGCACATGTGCATATGCCTCACAACCAAATACTTGAATGTGTCTCAATGAAGGCTTCTTACCAGACCACACCTCCATAGGTGTCTTATCAACGAGCACTGATGTAGGAGACCTGTTAATTAGGTAACAAGCGGTAGCAATAGATTCGGCCCAAAAATTTTGTTCAAGGCTAGCTCCACTTAGCATACTCCTAGCCCTCTCCATCAATGTTCTATTCATCCTCTCTGCAACTCCATTCGGCTGAGGGGTATGCAGAGTTGTCATGTGCCTCTCAATGCCATATTCTTTACAGAACTTGTCAAAATCTACTAAACAAAACTCACCACTGTTATCAGTCCTCAAACACTTAATCTTTCTATCCTTTTGATTCTATACAAGAGCTTTGAACTCTTTGAGTCTCTCAAAGACTTCAAATTTATTTCTAAGGAAATATACCCATGTCCTTCTATTGTAGTCATCAATGAATGAAATAATGTAAACATATTTCAAAATTGAAGGAACATTAACAAGACAAAATACATCAGAAAGAATCAAATCCAACACCTTAGAAGATTTGTGAGAATTGGAATAAAACTAAACACGATTTTGTTTTCCACATATGCATTGTTCACATAAATCAAACTCAAGGTTACAATCATTCATACCCTCAACGGGGTTTTTATTTTTCAGGGTCCTCAAACCCTTTTCACCAATGTGGCCAAGCCTTTGGTGCCATAACATTGTCTTCTCTGCTGGAAGTTTCATCTCCATGGAATGAGCACCCTTGGGTACCCAGAAAGCACAAACATTAAAAGTAGATGCAACAATCTTCTTGGCTACTGGTTCTAATGGTGAGGATGAAGACTCTGAAGATCTCTTCTTCGAAAAAGAGGCACTATTACACTAAACTGCGCATGCCTCAAGCTGAAACAAAGTGCCAATCCGAACACCCTTATCTAGCACCATATCTCCTCTAGTCATCTTACATCTTGCATTTGAGAAAACAACCTACACACCCACATCATTCAATTTACTTATAGAAAGAAGGTTTCGTGCCAAACCAGGGATATGCAGTACACCATTGATCTCCTTCACTCGACCATTAGGGAATCTAATTAGAACGCTTCCATGACCAATAATTTTAGGTGAGATTCATCACCCGGTTACACCTTCCCACCATCGAATTCTTCATACTTCAAAAACCAATCTCTATGTGAGGTCATGTGAAAAGATACACCGGAGTCGATTAGCCACACATCCTTAGATGCATGTGTTGCCAAGGATGCGATAAAAGCTTCTCCATCATCTTGAGAGGACTTGTCAACATCATCTTGTTCTTCTTTTTCTTTTTCTCCTCCTTGCACTCCTTACGAAAGTGACCAGATTTACCGCATTTCCAACATAGAGCCTTGGACTTTTCAGGAGACTTAGATCTCCCATGGGATTTGGATCTACCCTTTTCTACTTTCTTGTCCTTCTTTTTCCCTTTCTCCTTGGGTCTACCATGAACCGCAAGAGTCTTCTTAGCTGCTTTTGAAGTTTTTCTTCACATTTCTTCAAAAAGTAATGATGCAACCACCTCATCCATCTTGAACTTGGTGGTAGTACTCCCAATGGCCATCACAAGGTGGTCCCATGAGTTTGGCAAATAACAAATCAAGGTCATGCAATGATCCTCCTCCTCCATCTTTACACCAATGGAGTTTAACTAAGCAACTAACATGTTGAAAGCATTCAAATGGTCCGCAATAGATCCTCCATATTCTATCTTCAGAGAGTACAACTTCTTTCTCAGAAATAACTTATTTACTAGGGACTTGGCTTGATAAATTTCTCCAAGCTTCTTCCATAGACTTACAACCGTAGCCTCTTCATGTACATTGAACAAGACGGAGTCAGCCAAACAGAGTTTCACAAGACCCTTGGCTTTTCAATCTTTGAGCTCCCTATTTGTTTGAGACATTGCCGATGGTTTTGTGCCAGATATAGCTTCCCATATATCTTGATCTACAAGCATGTCCTCCATTTTGAGTTTCCACAACTTGAAATTGCTGCCATTAAAATTCTCTATCTCTAATCTTGTATATGTTCTTGCCATCTCCTTCCTGCAACAAGATCACAAAATACTCTGCACAAGCTCCCACTCAATCGAAGATCAGCTCAAAAAACCGTCTACCCAACAACTAGGATCAAAACTGGCTAGGCTCTGATACCAACTGAAAGGAAGCAAGGTACGTAGAATAACTTCCTACACTAATCTAATGAGGGGAGTGATATGCAAATTTTTCAATCTTTACAGCAACATAGAAGAAGATACACAAATATGAAACATAAACAATACCGCAACAAATAATATACATGGGGGAAACCTTTTCAGGTAAAAAACTTCACACTCCAAAGCATAGCCCAATGTATATTTCAGTAAACAAAGTGTGATTACAATACAATTGTAGAGCCAAGCTCTTCCAAGAGTTCACCACTATGTAGTATTCTGGAGCAATTCCGGCAGCATAACAGTACTTGTAAATCAACTATACAACTCCACCTCCAAGCACCTGTATATATAGAGAAGTACTACGAATGGAGGTAGCTTCTAGAGCAAGTCAACAAAAGAATCTCATCCAAATCCATATGGCCCAATTTCTAAGGCCATAAAACATGCAAATGACACTTGTAAGAGATTCCCTTTCATCCCTTACAACCCCCAAATTTGGGCACCCCAAATTTGCCCAAAATAGGTATGACAAATGCTCTTACAATGTCATAAAATCTTTCATATATCTTACAACTATAAGAGAATCTATCATAATTGACTATTAATAACTGATTCTCTTACAACTTGTCATAGTCAAACTTGGGCATCTACCTTCTACATGCAAAGATGCTTCTTGACACTTGTCACACCTGTCATAGAATCTTCTATTTCTAGCTCTTACATGTCATAGATTCTGTCATAGGAATCTGTCATAACTCTTACGCACCATAGACCTCTTACAACACCCAAAAGATGTCAACACATGGCAAAAGACTTCTACCACAAAATGGGATGCCTAAATCTTCAAATTTTGACTTGACCATCCAACTCACCTTCCAAGTTGGATGACATGTCAACATTCCACCTCACACTAATTGACAAAACCAGATGACCAATATTAAATACAATTTAGGTAAATAAATAAATATACAATTAAATAATAAATGATAGGAACTTGCAAAGGTTGAGACACCTTAATTTCCAACAATTTAAACTAATTTTGAAAGGCCTTTTTAATCTCTCCCATGTGTTTTAGGAGGTTGGTTCAATCTCTGTATACTGATCAATGGCTATGCCTCGTAGGGTAGTTAGAAAAGACCATAGCCAATATGCTATATCATCTTGCCAATTTATTGTCTAGATTGTTTCATAGGTCTTATAGTGCCTCACAAGATCCTCTGATCTGTTACCTATAAAATTGGACAACTCTTACCTTTCTACACTATGGATTACCATGGTTTTGTTCAAATGCAAACCTAACAACTAGAACCTTCTTGCTAGGGAGTTTTACTTCAGACGTTCCAATAATTCTCTCATGCTATTGACCATGTGAGAATCCTCCACTCTTCCTACAGCTTCAGCATTCCACACACTTGTTTCATCTCCAGGTTTTATTTTATACACCCTTGGATTGGCTTCTTCTCCTTTGATTGAAAACCCTTCGATTGCTTGAATGTTGCTTTTGTATGCTTCCATGAAGGAATATTTAGACTTGTAATGTCCCTTATAGGAACAATACTAATTTTATCCTAAATTATCAATTTCCAAGCAAACAAAGGTTTAGAGTGTACCTTGGCTTAATTTAATTCCTGCAAACAAGTTAGAAAATACTTATAATAATATTTCTCATAATCAAGTTAATATGATTAACAAACTCAAATGGCATTATTAATCCACATTAATGCATAATAAACTAATCAAACTCATAGTTGCAAATAATCATGTCAAATGTGTTGTGAATATAATCTATAAATCATAGCAAGTTTTGCAATACTTATGATACTAATGATAACCTTTCAATTATATGTATTTGTCATTATTTATCACATGGCATTTATCATAAGAGACATAGGGTTAGATACATCATACCAAGAGGGTGATTCTTGCCTTTGTATTCTTTAGAATCCTTAAGAAATTTATTCCTTCCTTCTATGCTATTTCGATATAAATTAGATGTTTTCCTCTCCTTATCTTGATGCCTCTTCTATATCTTATTGGCAGATCTAAATATGCATTCTCCTTCCTTGATATTCCTTATTCCTTCCTTCTTAGAAGTATATATATAAATAGTTCACAAATTAGAATATTTATATTATTGCCTACTGATATATATATATATATATATATATATATATATCAATTACTGATTATATCTATAGTTGTTGCTTTTTTGTATGCAGATTTATTTCTGAATAATTCCCTTCCTTTAAATCACAAATATTCTCACCATAAATATCATACCAAAGGAGGCAGCTATCATGAAAGGATATGTCTCAAAATAAAAGAATACAACTTTTCAAAGAAATCGTTACCTTCCTCTAAATGAATCGCAACCCTTTGCTAATTAAATCACTGCCTTGTTTTGTCTCATTCATTAACCAAGTCTTTTGTCTTTTTCTTGCTCACCGTACTAATTAGACAATTGCTATTCTTTATTTAATTGTCTTGTTTAATTAACTCTTTTTGTCTCTTTAGTGGAGTGCTGCCTTCTATATGATTATATTTCCTTTCATAATGTATGTTGTTTTATATTTACTTATTTTATATTAATATAATAAATGTTTCATATTTTACTACTATATTTATAAATTGAATTTATTGTAAATATATTTATTTTTATATTAGTTTTATATATTATATATTATATATATTATATTATAATTATAATAATAATAATAATAATATTTAAATTGATAATATTTATATTTATTATTTATAAATACAACAAATATATCATATTTTAATTATATAAAAATCTTTATAAAATAATATTATTTAATATTATTATATATCAATTATATATGTTTATTAAAAATATTATTATATACACGATTATTATCCAAATTGACGATGACAAACATCATATTTAACAGAAGTGACTTTTCCATCTTTATCATGATGTTTAAATCTTTAATTTAAACAATACCTTAATATTGGGACATCACAGACTTCATCTCCCAATTTACCTCATTTAGAGGAGGTTGTATTGACTTTTCAACTTGATATGAAAAATTGACCCATGCTTCATTTGGTAGTAGAACCTATGTGTTGCTATCTCATCCCACTCTTCCTTCATATGATTATTTGTAGTGGAAATGTTTTTCCTCTACCAACTATGACTCCTACTCATGCTCTAACTTTGAATTCTACTTCATGATGGACTTTGACTTCGGTGATCTCTCTTAGTCTTCTTCTACATTCTCTTTTCTCTACCAACCTTAGAGATCATCTAATCTCTTGATCCTGATCACATTGTGGTCTCTTCTTACCTTTATTGGGGTCTAAGGGCATGAATATCCTAAATCATACTTGATTTATTTTAAGGAAATGATACCAATGTTTACTCTTCTATCTGATAAAACTAATACTTGAATTAGTGACATAAATAGAAATGCATACCATATAGAGGAGTAAAAGTATAACTTTATTCACATGAATTTATTATAGAAGTAGACTAGATATGCCCAGCCAAGGATTAGACTGCTATCCATGATGATATAAAGTCTATTTAAAGAACTTGATGGTTACTAAGAAGAAGACAAATGTCTATCAACTAACTCCTATAAGTACTTATCAAATTGGATATGATGAAAGCTTATGATAAAGTATCTTGGGATTTTCTAATTCTAGTTATCAAGTGTTTTGTTTTTTCTTACAAATGGTGTAAGTGGGTGTCTTCATGCCTTTTAGGAGCAAGTTTTTCAATAATTGTTAATGGCTATCCGACAGAGTATTTCAGATCCTCTCAAGGAATCAGACAAGGAGATCCTCTTTCCCCTTTTCTCGTTATCATTCTGGTAGAGGCCCTTAGTAGAGCTATTCAGAATCAGAATATTGCTAATAAATGGAGGGGTATTTACATCCCTAGAGTTCCATTTGACATAACACATGCATTGTTTGTTGACGATACCTTGTTATTTGGTCATCCTTCAACTGCAGAGGCTAAGTCAATTAAAAGGGTGATCAATCTGTACTGTTATGTTTCAGGTCAGCAAGTTAATTCTAGTAAATCCAAATTGTTCTTCTTTAATAGTAGCTCCAATATTCAAGGAAGAATCTCTAAAATTTTGGGATATAAGGTGGATTCTCTCCCTTGTCAATATTTGGGTATCCCTCTCTTTTATGGACCCCAAAGAATCAGTTTTTGGAAGAAAATTGTATTAGTAGTTCAATCAAAATTCTCTTCTTAGAAGGGTAGGTGGCTCACTTTTGCAGGTAGGCTAATGATGATCAAGGCAATTTTATCAGTTGTTCCTATCTATATGTTGTCGGTGTTGAAAATTCCAAAAGGTATTATTCATGATTTAGATAGCATTTTTAGAAAAGTTTTATGGAGTGGTTCTAATGATTTGGTGAAAAAAGTTCCATTGATTGCTTGGGAAAAGATTTGTGTACCTAAAAATGAGGGTGTGGCAGGTATCCATAATATTGAAGCACAAAATAGATCTCTTGGTGCCAAGATTGCATGGCAGATGTATGCTAAACCAAATTCAAAGTGGTGTAAGATCATGCAACATAAATAGCTAGATACAGATTCTCCTGATAGAATTTTCACAATTATAAATCTTGTGGAGGGCTCCAGGATTTGAAATTTTATTTTGGAGTGCAGAAAGGTTATACTTCCTCATCTTTCTTGGATTATTCATAATGGAGAAACAACTTCTTTTTAGGAGGACTGTTGGAATAGTTACCATCCTTTATCACAGGTAGATGGTCTCCAGGAAGCAAGATTAGTTTTGATTCAAACTTGGGGTTCTAAAGTAAAGGATTACTTTAGCATTGTTTCATATTATTTTCTGGTAAAGGTGCAATGGAAAGACTTTTCAGAGTTACCATTTCCTCAAGAACAAAAGGATCTTCTTTTTAATTTGTTGGCTAATAGAAAGATGATTTTTTCTCACAAGTAAGATGAATTGATTTAGATCCCTTCTAAATCAGGGTAGTCTATAGTTAAGCAAGGGTATCAAAGCATTATGTTTAACGTCAATAGGAAGTTTCATATGTGGTCCTATCAATTGTGTTGGAGTAGATTGTGTCTTCCAAAAGTAGGTGCTTTTGCTTGGCTTGCACTGAAAAGAAATTTTTTGACAAGTGATAGACTTGTTAAACTGGGCATTTATCAACCTTTTAAATGCCCATTATGTTTAATAGAAGATGAAGATGCAAATCATTTACTTCTAAATTGTGCTTTTTCATACCAAGTGTGGATGTGGCTTTGTCACAGGTTAGGTTGGCAAGGTCCTCTACCTAATTCAGTGTTAGAACTCTTTCAAGGTTGGCCCTTGCTACATAAAGGCTCTACCTTCTCTGCTTTATGGATGATTTCTCCCTCCATTGTGGTCTAGAATATTTGGTTAGAGAGGAATAACATAATTTTTAGAAAAGAAAGTTGTTCCATTCTGCAGATTATAAGAAAAATAGAGAAGTCTATTTCAGAGGTTGTTATGTCTCATCTTTTAAGAGTGGATTCAACTTCTCTAACATTTACTTCTTGGGATGCTAAAGTTCTTTTGAATTTGAATTTGATTAAACTCCCCCATTCTGGATGTTTTCAATCTAAGAAAAAAATTGATAGGAGTTAGATTGCATGGATTCTTCCTCCTGGTTCTATCTTCAAGCTTAATTTTGATGGGGCATGCAGAGGGAATCTTGGTCTTTTAAGAGTAGAGTGTGTTATAAGAGATTGTAAAGGTTTTGTGAAAGCTACCCTCTCTTTGAAATTAGGGTTTTATTCAAACAATGAAGCAGAATCATTGGCTTTAATGGCAGGTCTCAACCTTGCCTTGAAATTGAAGATAGACAATATCAGTATTGAAGGGGACTCTTTAACTAGAAAATTATGTATATCATACAAGACATCTGGACCTTGTTAAGTCATTTTGAATCTTTTGAAATTCATCATGCATATAGGGAGGGTAACAGATTAGCAGACCACCTCTCTAATTTGGCTTGTGATCAAGTGGAGGATAGGGTGGAATGGGATGATGCTTTATTGCAAAATAATGCATAGGTGGTTGATATTTTATAGGCAGAAAGATTTGAAAATAGTGGCGGCAAATGAATGGAGATTACCCCTTATTAAACTGCTTCTCTTTTTTAGAGAAGCAATTATTTTTAACTAACTTTTGGCCTTATTTTTGGCAAGTTCTTTTTTAGGGGCTATTTTATCTGGACCTTATGGTTTATGTGCTATATTTTCTCCTGTCGTTAGAGTGTGGGAAATGGGAATAATAGTACCATTAGTACTTCAGCTATTTATTTTAATTGACACTACATGACATTCCTTTGATCTTTTGAAATGTGATTGATATTCAGTTTGAATCATTTTGCTCATGTCTTCTCCTTTAAATGATGAATTTGCATTGGAGTTTTGGCATTATTTTTGTCAAGTTGTTTACTACATCTCTCTTCTTTGTGGCTTCTGGTATTGTTAATGGGCTCTGTTCAGCGCAACAAAAGGCTATTTTTTCTGGTTCAAAAATGGGAGAGGCTGAGTCAGGGTGCTCTTCATTCAAATCTGCTGGCAGGTATCTTTAAAATTGATAATGAGGAGGTTGAAAATGCTATTGTTCATGTATGTGGTCGAGATGTCCTGCAATTTCCAAGGACGATTTATCTGTCTCAGGTTGTTACTCATTTTCTTTCCAACTCAATGGATCTTCTTTAGAATCCTAAGGTGGTTAAAGGAATTCTAGTTAAATTTGTGCATGATTTTCTCTTCTCTATTGAGAGGTTTGAGGAAGGGGTTGAAAACTATGATTTACATCTGGGTTCGGCTTCGATAGGGGGTTTGTTCTACCATAAAGACATTAATCAACAACCAACCCTTCACTGTGTTTATAGTGCTTTACTTCATGGTCTGCAAAATAATTGTGTAGCCTCGGTCCATGATTCTCTTCATTTCCATGCAGGTGAGCTAGGAGAAGAGTTGGAGGAGAATATTCAGGATGTGTCTCAAGATCTACATTTTCTTATTCATTACCAACCGCCACCTCCACTAGTTGATGTAGCTGTTGTTCCTCCTGATCCTACTCAACAGGGGTTTTTAATTGAAGATTTAAATGTTGATAACTAATAGCTCGATGTGATGTTTTCTTTTTTGCTGATCACATTACTATGGTGATGATTTTGGCTTCGATGTATGGGACTAGTCATGCCTTGTTTGGGGTTAATATGTTTATAGGGTTTTTGTTTTACTGGTTTGGCAGATGGATCAATATATTATGTAATCCCTATATGGTTTTTTGTAATGATTTACCTCTACTATTTACAGAAATATGATGTTATTTATTTTGCTATTTTGGGGTTGTTTCTCATGTTTATTCTGCCCCCTTGTTTTCCCTTGAAGGGTTTTTTTGTACTACCCTTTGGGGTCTTTTGTTATATTAATATAAGTTTAGGTGCTATGCACCTTTTGTTAAAAAAAAAAATCCTATAACTACTCAAAAGTTGACAAATAATTAATACATAGTCGAATAACCATATTACCAAAACATAATAATAGGCATTGTACACTAACTATAATTGAGACCACCATCTTGTTTTCTATTGGAGAGTAGGAAGGGAAACTCCAACATAAAATTCAAAATAGGTTTTTCAGATATATAGGCTTTCCAATTCCAAAATCAATGAGATAAAATGGAATTTTCCACCATGCAGATAAAATTATACCTCCTAGTAGTGCTGGAATTGATACGTCTCATTGAAATCCAAGGATGACTAGACATAATTGTTTGTTACTTTAGATATGACTTCATGAACATTCTCCACACAAAAGGATATTAGCTTCTCTTTCATTGTAAAAGATAGCTCAATCCAATATGCACAAAAATAATATTACCTAATGCAGAGCTAACAAAAAAATTAAATCAAATATGAAAAGTTAATTACGGTGACAACACTAACTTGATGTAAAGAACAATAGTTGGTAAGCAATGAATTCAATTAAATTGTTCTGTGATTAGAACAAATCTTATGAAGTATTATAATTTAGGTCAATGGATCAACTAGATGCTTCAAGAAATTAAAAATTGAATTGGGTGAGCATAAATCTGCTTGGTTGTTTTACATTGATGAAAAAATCTTGAATTTTTAAATCTAAATTCTAATTCATTTAAATATTTAATTGTAGTTTTATGCACTTGGAGAATTAAACTTGACACTAATAGTGATCAACTTGTTTTCTATTTTAGGTAAAGCAGGTTTTGAAGGGACCTCGAAACCCTTTACAAAACATTGTCTAAGAAAATAAGCATAGCCAAACAACAGAAGAACGTTTGCCTAGAATGAACCCACATCAAAAAAACACCAAACAAAATAGAAAACAACAACAAAAATAAAGGACCATAGATACAACTGCTTCAGAGTCTCAACACTTCGAACTCCTGCTGATAGAAATCCTCGTGTAGTTTGACAAAGCCCAGCTGTTCTTTTTTCTCCTCATCGAAGGATTTCTTCTTATTTCCATGGGTTCAAGAGCTCAGTCTAGCTTGATCAATCTTCACTCCTTTCCCATTTCCCTGCACCATCTTCTCTTCACAAAGATTTTTAAGTTTTTTAGTTAATATTTTTATCCCCGCCGCACTATTCTAAATAGTACATTAACTCACCTTCACTACTTGCTCTAGCTTATCTTTGATGGATTTTAGATCCTTTTCTAATACTGTAATTCTTTCATCACTTTCCTTTTTCCAATTCTTTAGGCTGGTCATTTCCTCTTTGAATTATCGAGAGTGGTCAATTCTTTCTCCATTTTCTCAAGTTTAGGGATGGCCGCCCATCCCTTCACGATAATGATATTGTCGTCTCTCTGTATCTGATTCTGGCTCCCTATCCTTTCATGCAAGATTGCCAACTTGATATTTATGCGGTTGATATCGAAATAGAACCATTTTGTCATCATATGTTGTGAGGCTCCCGCTTGCCTAACAGTCCCCAAAACATCCAACAACCCCTTCCTATTAGCAGCCTTAGGAACAAGTAAAGGAAAATCCATAGGGATAGTGGGGGTAGGGTTCAAGATAGGAGGGAAAGGCACTCCTATTTACCATTCAACCACTATAGATTTCCCTTTCTCCCTATTTTTGATTTCCTTAGTAGTATCATCATCACCACCCTTCAGCTTATCCTCATCACAGACTATCTCTTTATCAGACTCCGATCCTTCTAGCCATAAGATTTTTCCTTTTCCCTTCCTCATAGAATAGGGCTTCCCCTTCCCACGTACTTTGGTCACCAACACAGTTTCAACTTTACCACCCTTAGGATTATCCTCCCCACCACCTTTCTCATTACTGGTCTCAGAGCCTTCAGATCATGAAATTATAGTTTTACTCTTCCTCTTTTTCATAGACTGTCACATCCCGCTACATAACCCAGAAGGGTAAGAGCCAAAAGGGGACAAGATAAATTTTTTTGACATAAGTAAACAACATACACAGATTTAGCTGTAAATTCGATAGATTGATACTATTCATTTTAAACACCAAAACAAATGTTCCTAATCTCATCTGATAAAAACATGAATTCATAAGCATAAAATACAGGTGGATCCGATACCCACACCGGAATCCATAAAGTAATAAATGAACATCACATTTCTTCTCATTAATTACAACGATTACAACTTCTCTTCTAAGAGAGTTCAATTACATAATTGTATATACAATTACAATGATATATTCCAAAATATAAGACAAGTACAAAACATAGTCCTGAGTATGATACAAAGACTGAATAGGTACAATAACCAAAAGCAAGATTCTCCCCAGACCATCCATTCGCATTATACCAACTCCCATTGAGATATTTTGTTACATTAATTTTGACCACCTTCTCTAACAGCCATTGGGAGCGTTGTTACATAGACTGTTTGGGAGTAACAAATTTAATTTTCCATTTTTTCTTGGAGGGAGTAATATCCTCCTCAAATTCCATAAACTCTGGGTCCAAGGATGGGCTAGATATAGCCTGGATCGAATCCCCAGAATCCTCCTCATCACCCCACTCATTATGAGACTCTTCCTCCAAAGACTCTGATGAAGCAGTATTTGTGTAATCAACTACCCTAGGTTTAGTTCTCTCTCTAGGCTTGGTATTTTTACCTAGGGTCTCTCTGCTAAGAATAAGGGTTTTCATATTATTGGTAATTAGCATTATAATACCCTCGTGGATGATCATCATTTTAGGATTCTTTCTATTTTTATTGATAGAGTGTTCCATTGATGCCAACAAATAAAAAGGAAAGGAAACATACATTTTATGACGAAAATGGTTCAATAGGGTAAAGTGATACCCGTATATTTCTCTAAACCTCCCTTCAAGGGTTATGTACCTCATCACAATTTCTACCACTACTGCCCATACAGGTTACAAGGAAGTGTGTTCATAACCTGAGTGCAATTTAACCAGCCTACTTCTCTCATTATCCTTGAAGAAGATTTACAGAGCCTCATCCACTACCTTATGATACTTAAAATACTTTTTTCCTTTTGTGGAGAGACTCGTTGCCTGGGCTATGAATTCCTCATTCAAAGTGTTCTCCCACCCAAACACCATAACTTTCTATTCTTCCATCCATGAGCAAAAGATTTAGTGGCCACAGATCATGGCCATGAATCTTTTCTGAGTACATGACTAAACCACCCTCCTATAGGACTTTCCACATCTGAGGCTTTCAATGAACCCCAATGTAGTCTAAGGGCTCCACCCTATTTTGATCTCTCCCCGTTTGCTTCAAATTACCTTCCTCACTATTAGTACAAACACTTCAGCAATGAAAGGGCCAATACTGAAAGCTATGATGGAAGTTGCTAGAAACACCCAAAAAGTTGTTGATTTAGAATAATTAAAGAATTTACATATACAAATTGAAACATGTAAATCAACATTTAAACTAGTAAATGAATTAGCTCTAGAACATGATGATTGAACATAAATGAACATGATTATTTTTAGGATTTCAATTAATCATGAATAGATTAAATGTGCACTTAACTAGATTGATCCAAAGAGCTCGAGTATGAATGTTAATACATTACATTGAATCAAACACATATAACCATTTATATAGATAATTTTAGCTAAGGACTTCCAAGTGCAAAAAAATTCCCATGTGAGAAAGGAATCTTGAGTTTTATATCTAACCATTGAATTCAACTTCATTTTCTACTTTGAAAGAAACACTAAAGAGATTTTGATCATGGGGAACTTTATATTTACTATGTATTTGAAATATTGGTCCATCTAACCTTAAATATATCTAATTGGTAGGATCAATGCCATCAAATTTGGGAAATTCTAGTTTGGGGGGTATGGGAAATTACCTTAATTTTGGGACATGAATCCATCTATGTATTGATAGAGAACTAACTCTTGTTTGAAACTTATGTGCATGTTCCAAAAATCTCCCAACTGTACTCTAGCATTTCTTTGAATTAAATTAGAAAAATAATCTAAGGCTCTCTATTATGTCATTTTAGATTTATCATTTCTACTCTCAGGTAGAGATCATGGATTCACACTATGGTCGTAGTCCCATCTAACTTCCATTAGTCTATTAGGTTTTTTCCTAACAATAAAAAGTTTGATCTATGGAGGTCCTATTATATAATGTTATATTATCTTTCCCATCATTCATGGAGTTAAATATTGTAAACCCAATATAATCTTGAAGACGATAACTAGTTCATATTCTCATGTATTTCATGTGTAATTATAATCTTAGGGTCCTCAACCATCTTAAGACCTTCCATTTTATACAAGTAGTTTACAAAATTAAAATGTACATACTTATAAACAAATTGCTAGAGGACAAAATAGTACATCTAATCATATGATTTTGCCTTATAATAATCCTAATATTCATCCTACACCTACACTTACAACTAATGCATTTAAAGAGTATGATATTATTGATCAACTTAAGAATATCTAGCAAAAAATTCTTTTCAGGAATTAATGCATGCATTTGAGGTATATAGAGATATTAAGAGGAAGGAATTATAAAACTTAAATACTAGATTCAAAAATTGATCCCATAGACCTTTGCATACAATTGATAGATCATGTTTAAAAGGATGCTTCTAAGATTTCATTTGAGTCTCATGATTTATTTAGCACTATGGATATTAATGAGAATTTATCTCTACATAGTGCACATGCAGAGAGGACATCAAAATTGGGCACATTAGATGTTTCTAAATTAAAGGATTACATGACAATATTGGGCACGTAGTTTTCCTCAAATAGCTTGAATCCAGGCTTCTCATTACAGGTCCATTCAAGGTGAATGGTGTACCTACCAGATGAGTTAATTAGGTTTATAAATCAAAGTTGATCCACATCCTCTCTAATATTTTTAATAGATCTAGATCTTGCTATGAATTAGGATATTCTTTCTACATTTTCTACTAATTTTGTGGCTTCATACCCACTTCTTAAGCTAAATAATTTGCACTTTTCTTGTCACGTGGTCCACTAAGATCCAGTTTAATGTTGATGCCAAATTTCAAATTTTGTATGCCAATGGGTGTATGGGCAACCATATCCTGATTTTTGTATGATATTGAACCAGAATTTGTGGATTCAAAGTACTTTTCAGTTTCAAGTAGAAAATGTGGCTATGTGCATAACCTTCCTATTGATAACTATTTTCAAATTTTACCTTTACCAGGTCCATGACAATTGAAGAGGCATTTCCTGAAACACAAAAGTATTGGCCATCATGGGATAACCGAACCAAGCATAACTGCATAAACACAATTGTGGCAACAAGTGTTCCATTATGTGATAGACTTAGGGCTATGGTCAAGCGTTCTAATGGAAACCTCCCCATGGAAGATCAAGATATCTAGTAATTTTACAATGTAAAAAGTGGAACTTGGTATGGGTTGGTCTAGATCAGCTGGCTTCATTGGGGCCTCATGAAATGGAGCTTGTGTTAGGATTTGATGTGGGTCACATACGTGACGCTTCTACTAGGATAGAGCGCATACGATCCCTTGGAAATGCTTTTCAAGTAGAAATGACATGATACCATCTTTCTATTTTGAAGCCTATTTTTCCAAAGGGGATCAATGTCCTTTCTCTATTCTCTAGAATTGGGGGTGCAGAAGTTGCTTTGTATCGAACTAGGATATACCACTCAATTATGTTGTATCTACAATTTTTTTTGCAAATTTCTATAGATACAACATAATTGAGTGGTATACCCAAGTTTGATGCAAAGTAACTTCTACACCCCCAATTGGACATAGAATTTAGAGAAAAGATGTATTGATCCCCTTTGGATAAATAGGCTTCAAAATAGAAAGATGGCATCCTACCGTTTCTACTTGAAAATCATTTCCAAGGGATCGTATGCACTCTGTCCTGGTAGAAGCGCCACGTGTGTGGCACACATCAAATCCTAACACAAGCTTCATTTCATGAGGCTCCAGCGAAGCCAGCTAATTAGGACCAACCCATACTAAGTTCCACTTTTTACATTGTAAAATTACTAGATATCCTAATCTTCCTTGGGGAGGTTTCCATTAGAATGCTTGACCATAGCTCTAAGTCTATAAGATAATGGAACACTTGCTACCATAGTTGTGTTTATGCAGTTAAGCTTAGTTCTGTTATCCCATGATGGCCAATATTTTTATGTTTCAAGAAATGCCTCTTCAATTGTCATGGACCTGGTAAAGGTAAAAATTGAAAACAATTATCAATAGGAAGGTTATGTACCTAGCCACGTTTTCTACTTGAAACTAAAAAGTACTTTGATCCACAAATTCTGGTTCAATATCATACAAAAATCAGGATATGGTTGCCTATACACTCTTTGGTGTACAACATTCGAAATTTGACATCAACATCGAAATTTGCATATGAGTTTGACATAAAAATTAATGTAAGTTCCATTATTTTTAAATAACTATAGTGCTTCTATAAAGATGTATATATATATCATGATATATCATCATGTATATCATTGAATGTATGTATATCATTGATATGAGTTTGACATAAAAATTAATGTACCCATTAATTTTAAATAACTATAGTGCTTCTATATATATATATATCATGATATCTCATCATGTGTATCATTGAATGTATGGTATATCATGTTGAATGATATATATACATTCAATGATATATATAAATTTTGACAACTTATGTATATCATTGAATGTATATATATCATGTGATATATATATATACACACACATATATATACACACACACATATATATATGTATATATATACATATATATACATTATGTATGTACATATATACATTATGTACATACATATGTGTATATATATATATATCTATATATATATATGTACATATATATACATATGTATGTACATATATATATGTACACATATATATACATATGTATGTACATATATATATGTACATACATATGTATATATATGTGTACATATATATATGTACATACATATGTATATATATGTACATATATATATATAGATATATATATATATAGAGAGATATATATATATATGTACATACATATGTATATATATGTACATACATATATATATATACCTATATATACATATATATATATACATATATATGTATATATATATGTATATGTATATGTATATATATGTATATATATAATTCAATCCAATATATATATTCCTATGTACACAACAAATTAGAGTATATCAATGCGTGCCATTTATATTCCTATAGTGCAGGAAATTAGAGTATATTGAGATGCACGACACGAACTAGGGTTTCAAACCAAGTTTAAATAGGGTGTTCACAGAACTTGCAGTCTGTCACCATAAAAATGGTGGTGGACTGCAATGTGCTTACCTCAAAATGTAGAAATCTTCGTTCGAATATCGCTTTCCCAACGCCGTCCATGGGTGCCATTTGCAGGTGTAGGTTTCGCTCGTCTCCACAACAGTCTCACTTTCTTTTGCTTTCGCTAAAATGAGTCGACAACTTTGTTTTGTCAGCTCATATAGCTAAAAATATATTAAAATAATACCTTTGAATGAAGATTCTCTTCATTCGAAGGTATTATTTTAATTTTTTTTTAATAATCAAGAATTTTCGTTCGAAGATGACCTTCGTTTGAAGATATTTCTTCGAATGAAGATTATTGTGCAATGATCTTTGTTTGCAGATACCTTCGTTCGAAGAAAAACCTTTGAAAGAAGGTACTAGATAAATTTTGTCCCCCTCCCTCCCAATTTTTTTTTGTCCCAAGTTTGGGACCCATTATTGTGGGATTACCCTAGAAAATATGTAGCTTATATTGTATGGTAAAAGGAAGAGGATATATTGAAAATTAAAAAAAAAACAAAAGATCAATTCAAAATTAGAAGATACTTTAGGGCTATATATAACACAAGGATGGAAAATGTTAACTCAATTATAAATAGATATAATCCCCATCTTGAAAGGAAAAGAAGGAGAACAAACAAAAAAAAATTGTATTGGCAAGAAATAACTGTAGCATCAAAAATAGGTTCATTTTGACCATAAACAAAACATAAGAATATTGACAATGTTTAATAATAATGCATTGTAAAGTTTGTAAAAAAAATTACAACAAATAAAAGGTAGCAATTGTTTTTTATGTTAAATTTTAACAAAGAAAATGAACATAAAATGTTGATCCCAAGTTCATTTATTAAAATTAGTTGAGAGTGCAATAATCCATGTAACAAATTCAAAATAAAACAAACATTTTAACATACATTTATGTCATAACTCTTAGTAGCTATGAAGAGTGATATGAAATGTTTATTCACAATTTTCCTCTTCTCAATCTATTTTCATTGAAGAAATTATATGGAAGATGAAAATACAAATGAAACAAATCATTATCAAAGAATAGCAGATATGAATGGTAATTACTAAGAATCTATTATTAGTAAGTTTTTATTATGAAATTGATAGTTACAAAGAAATTTAAGTGTGTTATAAAATGGTTGAATAGAATATGTCAAGTGGTGCGCATATATTTGATTGGTATAAAAATAAATGTATAATTTTTTTGCACGACCAAAATTTTATTCTACCAATTTTTTTGTAGTTATCAAAAAATATATAATAATAACCTATCAGCCAAATTATCCCCCCAAAAGAAATTTCTCACATTTTGTAATATTTAATAACTAACTTTACCAAATGGTAAAGTATAACAAACTTTACATACTGCAATTCACTACATATATAACTATGTAGTGCCCAAATATATAATGCAATCCAAAAGACAAATTAAACACAAATAAAATTTAATTTTAAAATTTCTTTCCATGATATAAAGAATATATATTTTTGTTAAGTAGTGTGAGATATTTTTGATTGATATAAAATAAAATATATTATTTTTTTATCCCAAAATTTTGAAAATTAAAAAAAAAAATACTACTCACATTAAGTTAAAAGTTTATGTCTAATCTGTAATATTTAATAACAAACTTTACCAAATAATAAAGTATAACAAACTTTACATATTGTAACTATGTAATACCCAAATATATAATACAATGAGACATTTAAATTATATATAAATAAAATTTTAATTTGTAAAGTTTCTTTCCGTGATATAAAGAATACATATTTTTATTAAATAATATTTACATTTTTAATTAATATAAAATAAAATTTATTATTTTTATATCAGAATTTTTTTGGAAATTATTAAAAAAAATCATATGATAATAATAACCTATCTACCAAATAAAGTTACTTGTTATATCAATAAGTATACCATAATTGTAAGAGTCATGTCGTCAAGTATTTTGCTGGATTATCTATATGGCCAAACCATCCTAATCAAACCAATATAAAGGGAGTACCTGAATGAAAGCGGCTTGTGTAATCCTTGTAGATCGTTTTAGTTTTATTGTCCCTTACTGTGCTCGTCAGTAAGTAGAACAAGATTTTTAAATCGTAGCAGTGAGGAGGCAGTGGAAATATATGTCCATATGCACAGGAGGAAAGGCACTAAGATATAAATCCACTTCAACAGTTAGTCAAATGTCAATTTTGGTTAATAAAAATAGATAAATATTTACTTTTTCCATATGGATGAGGTGTAAACTCCTATTGATTATTTGACCGTTGAAGTGGATGATGTTTAAGTAGAGTGATTATTCTTAAACAACATCCATTTCAACAGTCAAATGTGGTTATTCTTAAACATCATCCACTAATGAGCAAAATGAACAGTGAAATCTTACATAGGGAACGTAGAGCTTGCATAGTTATATGTACAAACGTTCCTATTCTAACCAACCAAATTTAAGGAATGACTTAGAGCAGTGACTCAGTGATGTTAGTAATCTGTAGTACGTCAAAGCTTAGTGGCATCAAATTATCAACAGAGTCCCGCATGCTTAACAGTGATGTAGAATATATTCTTTATGATCTTCATGTAATCGTTCTGGTCATGCTGTTCTTAAATATCATCCACTTCAACAGCCAAAGGTTAATTTTGGATAATAAAAATAGGACAAATATTTACCACTTTTTTTTGTGAATGAGATGTAAAATCTCCGTTGACTGTTTGACTATTGAAGTGGATGATATTTAAGTAGAGTGCATCTAAACAGGGCATGGTTTGGTATGCATGTATGCTTTAAGGTTTGCATTCCCTGCATTAGTTTTGTTTTGTTTGCCAATTGAGCTATTTTTCAAATACTTGTTTTAACAATATGAAAAATAATTAATGAAAGCAATGACTCTGTTGCTTCTGGCCCACCATTGCCTTCTTAGATACCTGAGGCTATGAGGTGTCTCTCTATCCACTAAACTACTATAATGATCAACCATGCATGTGATTTCACTTCAAAATCTAAGACTTCAACATAATGGTTGATAGTCATAGTACAGTCTACTTAAATATCATCCATTTTAATGGTTAAACAGTCAATAGTAATTTTACACCTCCTTCATAACAAAAAGGTAAATATTTGTCCCAATTTATTGGCCAAAATTCACCTTTGACTGTTGAAGTGGATGATATTTAAGAAGAGCCGTCATAGTATCACATTCGCTGGGTGCTATGTGTTAAAGTGTAAGGTGAAATGATGAATGGAAACTTTATGCAACTCTTGTTTCAATATTCAAACATACAAGCTCTATGTCACATTAGAACCATCTTTAACTTGGACTTGATTCAACGATTCACACTTAATGAGGTCAAATCTATGGATAGGGGCTAAATAGTAAAAGCAAAGCCACACCATTTTGTTTCCCTGTTTAGCCCTGTGGATAGCAACTGTCTCCAAGGCAAAACCAAATGGCACACATCAAGCTCATGATTATAGTTGTATTCATGGTTTATATTCCATTGAGATGACTTTTAATTCCCTAGACATGTGGCAACTGACAGTTAAAAGAACTCTTCAAAATTCATAGCGAAGGGGAACACATAACATTTTTACAAATGTATTATTGCAAAGGTCCTTTATTTCATTCCATAATCCCACTAAGAATAAGTTATTTGGCAAAAGCTAACAACATTGGATGGTTAGGGGATCAATACATGCGGTATGTTGCACAAAGTTTATAATGGTCATTTAAGCCTCAGAGTGACACATGGCTTTGGATCATACCTCCATTAGATAACACCCAAAGTGTGTGCAAATACAATGAAACCCACCCTGATCAACCTTTAAAAGTTCATGTGGAATCATTTTATTGGCTCTTTAATATACCATTCCATGTCATACTCATGCTCAACCAAGGGGATCAAAGCATGTTACATTTCTTTATTTTCAAATTAAAACAAAATTGAGCACATAAATTAAATTAGAAGGGCCATACACACTCATCCCTTTACACAGTGACATGAATCAAGGGCTCGATAGAAGCTATCAAGACTAGACAATAGGGGTTTCAATAGCCAAATCAAAGGTGCGTGATGATTCATTCTATCATTTTAGCCTACACTTGATACATGTACACCCCACATATTAATAAAGCAAATATGGTGGATGTGATTCAAATTATATTATGAACTAGTTGTTTCTATCATTCTTTCATAATGCCATTATAATTGAAGAGCTTAGAGACTAACAAATAGTGGTCAATACACAAATATAATAAAAAGTGCATACATCAAAGACTGATAAGTTATGATCTGATTCAACGATGTGGCAAAAGCATATTGAGATCAATGGACGGGTTCAAACGTTCTAATCAAAGATGTAGTTAGGGGCCAGGAACCCACTTAAGGGTAGCTAATCCTTGTAGCGTACTACATACAACACACATATGTACAACATGGAAGATTAAATGCAAAATAATTGATTTTATCAACTTCTTGCAGCTCTATACAACATGCTTACAAAAATATTATTATCCTATTGAAGCTTTCTCTACTTTACGTAGCCTGCTTCTCTTTCTCTCTTTCCTCAAGGCTTTACATAGCCCTTTCCTCTCATTACAATCCCCTCTTCCAACTATAGGGCTTACACTTTTCTAGATGTCATTATCTCTCCCAACTTCCTCTTTGCATTCTCTACTAAAACAGAGAAAAATCACCCCTCTACTCTGCTCTCTAAAATCTACCATTGAAGAGCTCACCAACAATAGAAAATGAAATAATGTTTATAACAACTTCTACCCATAGCAAGCAAAGAGATTGTTACAACTCTTATTGCCAACTACAAGAAAGAAATTGTCATATTGACAAAGAATGAAGAACCATGGAAGGAATGTGTAAGAAAAGCCATATAGCCAATAAACTATTGGTATTCCATTTTCAAACTTTGACATGTGGCTAGCAAAAAAAAGACATTTCTTCCATCATGATTTCAATGAGCAAGAGACAATATAGAATACCCTCGCAGCCAAGGAAGAATAGCAGCAAAAATCTTGGAGGATTAACAAACAACAACATAAATAAAAGACATGTAGGCCACCCTAGCAAGAAGAACAACCAAGAAGATATCATCACATAGCCTAGAGAGACATTATAGCTTGCAATGAGAAAAGAGATAGATGATGCCAAGAGGAATTGCATGGCCAACAACAAAAGCATACCTTACAAGCAAAAGAAAAAATTTCATGTAATAGATCTTCTTAGTTTCCACAATAGGAGAATATAAAAATATTGCCTAAAAGGATGGAAATAAAAAGCATGACCCTGTTTATTAGTTGCCACATGTCATGAATCAATAATATTCTAGAAAAATACTTGCAAGACATCTACATTGATTTTAGCAATTTAATAGATCTATCTAGATGCCAAAAAGGACAAAATAAGTCAAAAGCCCCTTTAATAGCTAGTGGGAAAAAATTAAAATATATCCTTTTTAATATAAGATTATTTATTTCATAAGGCAATCATAATCATGTGGCTAATAACTCAACATTAATTTCAAAGAAGCCCTTTAAATATATTCCATGTTGCAACCAAAGACAAAGAGATAAAAACTTAAATGCAACCCTCCTATAGTAGAATAATACATAGTCCTCTTGTAGCAGTCTCTGAAGTAGTTTGAATAAAACCATCCTGAAGTAGTTTTTAAACACATGAATATTCCCTCCAATCTTCTTGTGAGAGTGTAGAAGCAACTAATAAATAATCTGAAGCATGACTACAAATCTAAAGTATAAAAATAAACCAACAACCTCCCTATAGCAACTTCAAGAAGCAAGTTGACAAAAGCTACAACTAACACGACACCCCAAAAAGAGCAAGAAATTGGAAATAAAACCAACAAATATTTTTGGTGATGCAGGATTGCTTGTGGATTCAGACGCTCCTGCATCATCACTCCCCTTTCACTTTTTAACCCTAGTGTTGAGACATGGATGCCGACTATAAATATAATTATGCACATAGTTAAGGGTTCGACTAATGTCAGATCATTTGAGGACACTTGGAAATGTTTTAGTAGTTCTTTAGAGTACACTCCACATTGTCATCTTCATACCTCAACTCCCTTGATCAATGTGTCGACACATTAACCCATGTTTGCATTCAAAAATAAAGCTTGAGACACAAAACATCATATTGGGGCCTAATTTTATGACTAAAGATGGAGCTTGTAATCATATAAAGTTAAATTTTCATATAAGAGAACAACCAATATTTATAGATGTCCCTAAATTAAGGAATGCTTCTAGGTCAAAATCTACTAACAAAGATAAAAAGGGACTCAGATCTCTCACTAATCTTTCATATGAGATAAGTAGAAGAGTGCAACATGATGATCCATTAATGTGAACAATTTCCCTAGGCGGACTTAAATTAATAGAAACATCTGTCAATGCTCCTTGGCAAGGACCAAAAGTCAATATTTTGAGGAGGAACTTCAAAATAATGAATGTTAAGTTTGACAAAGTCTACTTAGAGCAAGGTCAAGTTCAACAAGAAGTTTTGCTTGCAAAGTTTTAAATTGCAATCACCATTCTCTTACCTACATTATTTATTCTTATGATGAATAAATGTTTCTATCAATCATGGAAGTCTTTGAATGTATGTAAATTGATATTCAAACTCAAGCTTGATTTTATATCAATCACATGCATGAGCCTTTTTGTTCTCTATCCATCTTTGTCATTTGAAATATGTTTGTTGCTCAAAAGCTATTGCAACCTCATTCATAAGATGGTGTGCCCATACATGCTAGTTGTGTTTAAGGAGATTAATGTTGAAGATATACGAGACATGATATCTAGTTTAAACAGAACTCATATTTCTATTATGTTCAAAATAAAGTATTTAAGTTTGTTTAGTGATAAAAGACGTCCTATAAAGATCTAATTGTCAGTTTTTAGTACATGCCAAGGCAGGGAAACTATTATCTTTAGCTTCTAGTATTAATCTATCTTGGCATTTGTGAAAATGCAAAAATCAATCATATTTTGTAAAGTTAATGTTAAGTTGTCATTTTTTTGTTTTTTGTTTTTAAAAATAGTTGGTTTTTGGCATGATGATTGGTCCATGCTAATTTTGCTAACAATTTTTTCAAAATTTTTTATTAAAAAAAATAAGGGAGAAAAGGTAGATCTAATCAAACATGTAGCAAAAACTTAAACTATTTTCTAATGTTTATGGGTATATGTATTGGGTGCAACTTGGCTAGCAACGATGTAGCAAACAATTAAAGTGCTCGGGAATTTGTGCAAAGGCAAAAATTAATTGGATTTTGTAAAGTTGATGTTAAGTTGTTTTTTTTTTGTAATTTTTTTTGAAAAATAGTTGTTAGATTGGTTTAGAATTTGAGCTTTGTTTTAATAATTATTAATTGCCCACTCAAGAATCAATATTTTAATTACGCCGAGAGGCGTTCCTACATTCACAGCACGGATGGGAGCTGAAAGATTCTAGAATTTCTATGTAAACTTATAAGATTCCAATCTAGAATCTTTATTTTTATTTTTTATTTTTCCTAATTTCTTTTTTGGTTCCATTTTCTTTTCATTTTGTCCACCTTTCTATCCTTCATGGTTTTTATTTTTTATTTTCTCTAATTTCTTTTTTGGTTTTTATTTTTTATTTTTTCTAATTTCTTTTTTTGTTTATTATTTTTATATTTATATTTAAAAAAATATATCACCGAGGATATTTTTTTTCCATAGTCTCTTTGATTTTCTCACTTTTTTTCCTTTTTTGTTTTTATTTTTTAATATTTCTAATTTCTTTTTTGGTTTTTATTTTTTATTTTTTCTAATTTCTTTTTTTGTTCCCTTTTTTTGTGATTTTCTCCACCTTTCTATCCTTCATGGTTTTTATTTTTATTTTCTCCAATTTCTTTTTTGGTTTTTATTTTTTATTTTTTATTTTTTCTAATTTCTTTTTTGTTTTTTATTTTTTATTTTCTCCAATATCTTTTTTGGTTTTTAATATTTCCAATTTCTTTTTTTTGGTTTTTATTTTTTCCAAATTCTTTTTTTGTTCCATTTTTTTGTGATTTTCTTCACCTTTCTATCCTTCATGGTTTTTATTTTTTATTTTCTCCAATTTCTTTTTTGGTTTTTATTTTTTATTTTTTTTAATTTCTTTTTAATTTTTTTATTTTTTTTCTATATATTTATTATTTTTATATTTATATTAAAAAAATATATTTAAAGTACATTGAGAGATATCCTTCCGAGGCACCTATTTCCACCTATGTGTGATAAATTGATTAAATAAATAGGCGCCTCGAGAAGGATATCTCTCGACGTACTTTAGATATATTTTTTTAATATAGGTATACTAGTATTTTATTAATGGCAATGACAGGATGAATTTAATGAAGTTGCAGGTCATCATACAATTTCTTTTGTATTAAAAGTATAAAACTTTATTATTGTTTACATTGTGGTACATATACTTGGCACTTGTCTCAGAATTAGACATTGTGGAAAACAAGAAACTTAGGTGATAGTATTGGTTATAAATTTGCAATTCGACTACTAAGTGGTACTAGTTAGAAGTGAGACTGCACATGAAATTCAAATATCAATTGTGGACCATGGCAGCGTCATTCAGTCATTATATTCATCTTTATAGATAAGTGAAACACTGAAATCCTACATTCCTTCAAACTTTCTATTAGTATTAGCCATCTCGTTTTAATTTTTTAATTTTGGGGTTTGGGGTTGAGGGTTTACAAGCTCAATACATCTTTTTGGGCCATGATTATGACAATCAAACCAAATTAACTTAAAATGCATAATTTGCTTAATAATATTTCTTAAAATAAGATTTGTGTTTGTGAATTAGCTACAAAGCATCTATGCTAATTATGAAGTGTAATTTAATTTCAAATGGACAATTTGACATAGGGAAAAGATAATACAATTAATCCAAACAAAAGAGATATACAAAATGACAAGGGTAATTGTCCTCATCTTTTGTTTATTCTCCATTCTCCATTTTGTCCTTCAACTTTTGATTTCATTTATATGCAACTTTCATGAAAACAATTCAATGAAATATCTATATTATCATAACTCATGTCTTTGACAAACACCCATTGCAATCTATATAAGTAGTAATCTACATTGCATTCCATGCATCTAAATTTACAAAACCAATAGCACGATTCATTTACCAAATACTCAAAACCCATTAAGTTTAAGCCTTGTCAATAAAATGCATTTTGTTTGTTTGTTAATTTGCAATCAAATAAGGCATGATAAACAAATCAAACTCCAATTAGAATGACCTGTTGCACCATTGAACTTATAGATATAAGTTATGCCAAAGGCTTGGATTATGCGCTAGAGATTTTCCTCTAATGGAGACCACTTTGATTTGAAAGAAATAATTTATTCAGACTTGCAAATCTTACCTTACAGAATGAGGAATAGATTACTTTGAAATAGTTAGGGGAGCATATCTATCCAAAGCTAGATGGAAAGGTTGGGAGGAATGCCCAATTCCAGATAACCAAAAAGAATTGCTCAAGAATATTTTGGCACAAAGGAAAATCTTTTTCTCTCCCAAGGAAGATGAACTTTTTTTTGGATGACCTCTAGAATGGGACATTATTCAGTCAAGCAAGGTTATATGTCTCTAACTCATCTATTTTCTTCAAAAAATTAGCCTTCAAATTTATGTTGGGATAATGTATGTTTACCCAAGGCTAGGGCTTTTTCTTGGTTAGCCTTACATAATATGATTTTAAGCAACAAAAGATTGGAAAAATTGGGAATATCTCCCTCCTTTAAATGTGTGTTATGTGGAATAGAGTTAGAAGATACATATCATCTTTTGCTGAATTGTAATTCCAATCGTGCAAGTGCTAGAAATGTTATGCAATAAACTCAACTGGGAAGGCACTTTCTCTAATTCTCTTTTTCATCAATTTTTGAGTTGGCTTGGACTATATAATGATTCCATCTTTGCTTGTATTTGGCCGATTATCCCTTCCTTACTAATTTGGCATATGTGGATGGAACATAATCATATAATCTTTATAAATTTTGCTTCTAGATTTGAAGATTAAAACATAAAATAGAAAGAGTAATTTCTAAAATAGTCATGTCTCATGTAATCAAGAATGCTGCTACAAGAAATAAATTTTCTAGTGGGACAATCAAATCCTTAAGCAATGGGCACTCCTTAAACCACCTCCTCTAAATGGTTAAATTTGTGGAAGAAACAACAAAGCAAATAGGCGTTTAGAAAATTGGACAACTCCCCTAATTTTATTAATAAAATTAAACCTTGATGGTGCTTATGAGGCAATCCAGGACTCTTAGGAGTAGGTAGTGTCATAAGGAATAGTGGTGGAAAATGTTTAGTGGCTATTGCAAAAAAATTGCTATTAGGATTTAATAACGAGTCTAAAATGTAAGCCTTTCTTATGAATAACGAGTCTAAAATGTAAGCCTTTCTTATGGCCTATCAATGGCAAAATGAGGAAATTACAAAAGATTTCTTAGAGAAGGTGACTCTATGTTGATCATCAATGCAATTAAATAAAGGATCATCAATAATTAGAAACTACGTTATATTCTCCAATCGGTTTGGCATCTTCTTAACAATTTTGATTATTTTGAATGTGCACATTGTTATAGAGAAGCGAATATGACAACAGATTGCCTAGATAATTTTGCAATTGACCAATAGGAGGACACAAAAGAATTTGATTCTTTCTTAGTTTTAGAAATAGATGCTTCAGAAAAAGCAGTGGAAGAAGATTTGAGAGATATCAAAACCTTTCCCAACTACTCATGAAGGGGTATTTTTTCTCTAATATTGGTCTTGTGTTTGTAGGTTTTTAAGGGCGCTTTTTGAAGCTATTAGAAAGATTTCTTATAAATCAAGGTTGTATTATTGTCATCCCCTCATCACTAAATCTATTCGATGATATTCCTCTTCAAGCACAAGTACATTCATATTTAGTGCAACTAGGTTGGAGGAATTGCCTTATTTATTTCATCCTTATCTCATTAATTTCTAGCTACCAAAATTCTAATTCTTTAGATTATTGGGATTTTTATTGTTAGGTGTGAACCTTGTTGGATAGTATGCATTGAAAGGTTTAATGATTAATGCTTGTGTAGATTTATGTTTTTAAATGCACTTCAATTTCCATCCTAAATCAGTCTTCTCATTGCTTTTTGGGGTCTTCTTCAAGATGAAAGAGCTACAAAAGAATAAGTGTATTCATATTTAGTCTAAAAAATGGGAACCTTGAGAAATCGGCTAGTATGACTTTGTTAAAATAGTGCATGTATTTTCATTTCAATTCGCAAAGCTTGAATATGCCATCTGCACTATTGTCATCCACGAGCCTTTAATGGACTATTCTAATTTATAAATTAATGTAGTGAAGTTGCCTCAATTTTTCTTTCTAATGCCATGGACCTGTTGTATGATATATAGTTTCTTCAGGTGCTAGGTTTTGGCTATGTGTAGGAGTATTTTCTCTTAGAGGACAATTTGCAGAAGGCAGTTGTGGAGTATGATATGTTTGATGGTTTTGCTTTGATAGGTGGCTTGTTTTCATTGAAACAACTCAAAGATAACCACATGATAGCCTATGTTTTCAATGCCATGAAGTCAGGGCTTCATAATGCTTGTCTTTAAAAATGCAATCAAGTTTCATGAATTTCAACTGGGTAATGATTTCTTTTCTTGAGCAAAGGTCTTCAGGACTACGATTCATTTTGCAGCATGCTCCAAAGCATCCTCCTCATCCCCCTTTTGTGTTTTTGATAAGATAAGCGACAAAAAAGGGTGCCGATCCCATAACAAAATAGCCACCAAGGGCTCACCAAAACTCAAATAATTTAGAACAAACCATTAAAGTTAAACAACATAGCAAAAGACCAAAGAACTAGTAAATAAAACATAAGAGAAACTGGATGCCACAGTGAAAGCAGACCGACCACGAACTAACAACAGACAAACCCCAAGCCACCAAAGGCTACTTGAACATCTTGTCCCAGTCATCAACTAGGAACTAGAGCACATCCTCGTACTCCTTCATCTTCTTGTCCGTCTTCTCTTAACCTTTGGGAACCTTCTTCTAGAGAGCGAACAGAGTCGTGGTGGACCTGTGCATGACCCTGGCAGAGAAATTGGCTAGGGTATTAAACTTCTGCTCCAGATGGGCCATCCTATCCTCTAGAGTCTCTTTAGCCTTGCCCTTGTTGTTTTTAGTACATTTCTTCTTCTTACTGGTCTCTTTAATCTTTTCCTCAGTGCTGTCAGTATCCGAGCCTTGCACATTAAAATCTGGGAAGTTGCTAGGTTCTTCTTCACCAGCATCCAACCCCTCAATCATGTTGCCTTTGTTAATAGAAACATCACCACCCATTCACTCTGTCTCTTCCACCACAGTGTCCATATTGATATTTTCCCCAGACTCTGAACCCTGGAGCTCCGCATAACCCTTCTTGTTATCTTCTTCAGAGTTTCCCTCTCCCTGCACATCCTCCTCTACCTTAGAATTCTTCCCCTCTAGCTGGTCCTCTTCCTGCATAACCACAACCTCCTCCTTCTTAGACAAAACAACTTTCACCTTGGCCAAGGAAGTCGGCTTAGCGGCTAGCCTAGACAACCTCCTGGTAGTCGGCAAGCGTAATTTGCTTTTAGTGGGGGTATAAGCCTCCTCTTCAACACTGTTAGAGTCCCCATTATCTTCCTCGGTACTGACTTCTTCAACCACTAGGGTAGCTTTCAAAGTCCTAATCTCACTAGCAGTTTCATAGCCTTCTTCCAAGGTCCCCTGTTTCTTCTTACTGTGTAGGGAAGGGTTATCATAACTAATTTTTCTTTTTTCTGGGGTAGTAGCAGGAGAAGTGGGGGTGAGGTCCTCAATGGTGGGTTCAGGGCTAGTAGCCATCGTGGGTTTTTTCTTACCAGATTTTAAAGACTTGGCATAAGAATCTGTAGTAACTTTAGTTATGATGACTGGGCCTTCCCTTACCAAGGGAGGGTTATGGGGTTCAATCCTGATAGAAGTGGGAGATTTTGGCGGGCACAGAGCAAGGTGAAACTTATACAGTCTCATGATGCGACCTTGATGCAGTGGAAGTTCAGGTTTATTGGGGTCAAGGGCGTGCTGTTCTTTGGCAGCCACAATGGAGGACTCCAAGGAAGAAAGTAGATAGAAGGGGAAACTAATATGCTTACTCCTCATAAAGTGATTAAGCAGAGTGAAATGATAGTGAAAGAACCTCCTAAACCTCCCTTCAAGGGTAAAATACTTCATAATCATAAAACATACCTCGTCCCATGGCAGAGGTAAAAGATGGTGATCAAAACCCCCTTGTAGACTATTCAGAACCTCACCTTTATTAAGAAAAAGCTTCATGCCATCAGGATCAGAAACCTTACTCTTCCTAGGATGCTTCATCCTATCCGTAGGCAGGCCAGTAGCCATCCCAATCACCTCTTTAGAGACCTCGAACCCGACATTGCCAACTTTAACCCTTTTGCCATTATAAGACTGCAAAAACTGAGCCGAGAGACTCTCATCATAGCCTTGAAGGCATTCCAGGTAAGAGGTGACCCTGCCCTCTTGACAAATATGCCATATCGTCTCATTGTTTTTGAATTTGTCACACATCTCTAGTTCAGTCTGAGACCTATCTCCCCCCATAATACTATCGAACAAGTAAACAATACAATCGTTTATTAGAGCAAACACAGTGCAGAGGGCCGTCTTAGTGTAATTCTTGGAAAGCTTCTTGTTAATGA
This sequence comes from Cunninghamia lanceolata, assembly GCA_027924645.1. Classification (NCBI taxonomy): domain Eukaryota; kingdom Viridiplantae; phylum Streptophyta; class Pinopsida; order Cupressales; family Cupressaceae; genus Cunninghamia; species Cunninghamia lanceolata. The sequence continues at coordinate 5,265,311 of BSBN01000635.1, read as the reverse complement.
CAAATAACAACATAGAAATTAATCTGATAGTAATAATGATACTAGCTTTTACCATGCCTAAGGTGGCGTACTTGCTATTAATTTTCAGACGGGCACATTTACTCCCTTTCAAATCATCATTTTTAAGCCTTATAAGATCATCATTAAATCTTATGTTGAGCTTTCCCGAGCTGTGAAGATGGGTTTTCACATGGCTAGGCATGTGAAAGGCTTCCTCTAGATGCTAACTCACCTTGTTATCAACGTATCTACTGTTGAAATGACAAGACCCCACATTATCGAGCTGGCACTTAACCTTCATGGCATCCACCATTCTGTGCCCTCCGTCCAACTGTCTGAAGATCCTAGAACTCCAACGGTCCCACCCTCTCTCCCCAACATTAGATCTCATGAGGAACTGAGAGTAGGGCTTAACTCCTCCTTAATGAGGTTTTGAATCGAGCGCGGGAGATTTTTTTCATTTCTCCAACAATGCCACATGTCCATTTCTTGCCCCAAATTTGTCATCGTGTCTGCCACTTTGTTTCCCTCCCGATAAACTTGACCGATGGACATCTGATTGAAGCTAGACAGTAAGTAGATGATGTCTTCAACTAATCTCTTCAACTTCTAACCACTGTTAGACCTTCTCCTAGCCGCATCAATAATTAACTTAGAATCTCCTTCCACTTGAAGGTTGTCTATACCCAAAGTGTGGGCTATCTTTAGACCTTTTAGGAGTGCCAGACCTTCAGCCATATTATTAGACTGCTATCCGATGCCCCTAGCAGAAGAAGTAATGGGGCACCAAGAAAGTCCCTGAATATCCCACCACCACTGGCATATCCTGATATCTTTTTTCTACTCCATCAAAGTTAAGTTTGGTCCACCCTCTGGGGGGCGGTCTCCAGCGAGTGTTAAGCCTAGCCATCTTGTTAGAGGTGTCCACTTTGCTCATGTTCTCCTTTAGCTGCCAGTTCTTGGCAATTTGAATTTCAATAGTAGTAGGGGGATGCTCAGCCACATGTATAGAGTTGGAAGAAGTGTTTTTCGTAACCGCCCTGCAAAAAGACAAGAAAACCTCATCAGTATTACATGCACTTTCTCTGAAAATACGATTGTTTCTTTCTTTCCACACACTCCAACCCAAGTGCAGGGGAATCTGTCTCTAGAGCTCTTTTATCCTGGGGTGAGAGAAAGGAGAGGACCAACTCAGAGCAAAGTCCTCCAAGCTATTCTGAAAGACCCACTCCAAATTGAGCTTTTGCAGTGTTTTTCCCCATATTTGTTTGGTGAACTCACAGTGAAGGAACGGATGTTGTAAGGACTCTTGCTCTTGATAGCAAAGAACACATCTGTTAACCAATTGAAACCCCCTTTTATTAAGGTTATCAATAGAAAGGACTCTGTTGTGTGTCATTGCCCACCAGAAGAAGTTGACTTTGGGTAATAACTTGTTGTTCCAGACTTTTTTCCAGTGCATATTCGGTTGACCCCCGTTAGACAGCATATGGTAAGCTGACTTGACAGTGAACTTACCTTTTTGATCTTGGCCCACAGCATCTCATCCTCTCTTTGAAACACCAGAATTCTGTACTTTTCAAGGTCCTGCTAAAGAGATTGATAATCCTGCAACTCATTTTGGTTGATACAACATTCCCCTTTTGTGTTAGCTAGGACTACGACAAATGCTTTTTCTTCTACTTAGCATTCCCCATCTATTCCACCCCTACCTATAGAGAATGATGTAAATAGTTTTGCTAGCATATAACTCATTTTCGTATGCATTTTTTTGGATAGCTATTTTGATGTTCATTGCTTATAGCTTAATGCTATCTTCTATAATATCGATTGTATATGAACTTTTTAAATATAATTTATAGGTGTTTACAACTTTTATCAAAAATATAATAGCAATGTTGGTGCATGCTATTTGTAGATTGAATAACATTGCACATTTTCCATGCTTTAATTACAATGATAAAAAATGCCATTTCCATCCACTACTTATCTTGATCTCTCAAGATTATGTATAGAGGGCCAATTGAATAAGGCACACCACATTTTGTATATTGCACATGACCTCCTAAAGACTCTAGATATCTTCAATTATTGTACACCTAAATGCTAGTGGATCACAAAATGGAACTAGATTAATTATTAATGGTCCAACTAAGTTGTTTAGGAAATTCTACTTATACCAATGAAAACATTGTAAACATGCATGTAGTTTTGAGTCAAACCACACCAACCTATATTTCATATTCTATAACTACTACACTTTACAAAAAAATTGAGTAGAACTAGAGAAGAAGCTACTAAAAGTTGACAACCTTGAATATGCACTCATTAATTGCACTTGTTGAAAAGTCTTTTAGGCCTTTTGAGCATTGAAAATATCTTGCAATCATTCCAATTCATGACATACCATTTCTTCGAGGCATTTTGTCAAGTTTTAGGAAACAAAGCATGTTAAGCATGATAAACACAAACTTCAAACGATCAAGACAAATGCAAAACAATTATAAAAAAACTTGTTATTCTAAACATACATGGTATTATGGGATTTTTCCCCTAAGTGAAAAGAAAGTTATTTTTCCATGAAATAACCCTTAAAAATTAAAAAGGGAGATAGAAAAATAAAAGATATTATGATCCTTTGGTTAAAATGGAGATTAATAAAGAATATTTATAAAAACCCTTTTAAAAGGGAGGAATAAGTGTATTTATTAATAATTATTAACAACAACCTTTGTGAAAGGGTGTTATGGTTTGAAAACCACCCCTTAAAGGGTTTAATAAATCATTCATATGAGACTTGGAATGAGCATGGAGATCACTCAAGGAAGAATATGGTCTAGTGGGTTATGGGCATTGGAGAAGGGGCTCATAGAGTGTGTCCAACTCGGGGTATAGAGTACACTTAGGATTGTCCTAGCTAGGGCTTGTGTTAAACACTTGTGTTGAGCATTTTCTCTATTGAGCATGGCTTTGAAGCACTTGTGTTGAGCGTTTTCTCTGTTGAGCATGGCTTTGGAGAATTTGCGTTGAGCATGTCATGTTGTGTTCTGAATAAGAATTGTTTGTCCTAGAGTGTTCCATAGCTATGAGGGACAAGACCACTAAAATCTTGGATGGTGAGAGTGGCCTTTCAAAGTACTCCAATTTAGATAAGTATTAAAACTATTGATGTTTAAAATATTTTTGGAATAATATATATATATATAGTTTTGATATTTTAATTTGATTGAATTATGTGATTATGTTATCCAATTTACTATATTAATTACTTTAGAGTTTATACTAAATTGTCACATGTTGTAATTTACATTAGAATTGATAGCCTTGCATACTTTAAATTGTTTAGCTCTACTATTAACTATAATAAATATGCTACAAATAATTACATAGCTTTGGAATAAAAGTAACATTACACATGGCTAGTGAGATCAACATCATGCATAGGTCAACTAGCAAAATCAAATGATTTTTCTAAGCCATAGTGAAAATGCTAAAGTAGCAAATATTTCTAGCTTACTAGTTCTTGAAAAGCAACTTGTCTAACAAGAATGTTTTTGATTAAGTAGGTGAAAAAGATTTTGAAGGGGCCTTGAAACCATTTACATAAAGCAAAGAAACAACATGAACAGAACCCAAGCACAACAAAACATTCGCCTCGGTGAACCCCAATAGAGAAACCAAACAAAAAGACAACTAAGACCACCCAAAGCAAAAAGGAAAGCACATAGACTAGGCAACCACTTAAAAACCCATTACATTTGCTTGAGGATCTCTGTCGCTTCCATCCCTTGTTGGTAGATATTGTCATGCAGCTTCATAAACTCCAACAGGCCCTTCTTTTCTTCCTCAAAGGTTGTCTAACAAGAATGTTACTTTTGAGAAATACTTTGTGAAATTTGTGTGCAAATAAATAATTCTCCTCAAGCAAGACTCCAACATCCTATTCATCTTTCAATTAAGTCTTTCATTAGATCTGCATTAAAGCAATAAACCTTAAATTTTAGATAGGGAAATGTAGTTCTTACTAGAGTTTAAAGTTCCACCTCCATTACCATCACAAGAAAATGTTTTCTGCATAGAACACATGCTAAAGAATAGATAGATCTATGACTTTCAAGCCAGTTAAATATGAAAAGTGATGTAATGGTGGCATAGAGGTTAATTCAGGTTGATAGTCAGAACAAACCAATTAAAACTCGCCTCTAGGATTAATTTAGTCACCAGCACTTGAGTTCAAACATGCAATGACAAAGAGACCAATGGAACACACATAGAGAAGGGAGGTTCAATGGTAAATAAAGTGTAACAAGTAAAGTAAATTGGTAGGCAATTTGAATTTGACACTACGCTAACTTGCACATTTACAATTAGCATGAGGGTAACCTTAGTGCCCAACATGTGGCACTTAAACCAAAAAACATGCTAGTTGAAATTTCTTTTGCATAAATCTTTGATCTACTAAAGGTCGTGTTGATGAAACCTCCAAATGTCAAAGATGCCTATGCATGCTTCTATGCTTTGCATACATGTCTATTAGGGTAGCACAACAAGTACTAACAAATATTAACTAATCAAGTTGGATTCTTGCATATTCCATTTGTTGGAACATGTAGCTATGTACCTCCACACTTGACATAGATGTTAATAACTTTATGTTAAAAAATTGTACATGCGGGAAATGCAAATTGCTTATGTTAACTCCAAGTTATATTTTATTTAAATGCCATATTAAAACATAATTATAAATGCAGGGTTTGTTCTTTCTTGTCATTTTCCCCCACTGTTGCCCAAATCAGTATTTTGCAACAACGTACAAAAAATGGTTTCCAACCCTAGGCATTCACATATCATGTTGCAATCCCCATCTCTATCTACCTTTTGTAAATCCTTTTGCAATTCAATTTTCTATTTCCCTCCTCAAAATCCAACTCTGAACTTCCACTAAGGAACCATGCTAGATTATATACTATTATTTTGATTAAGCTTTTGTGTTACAAGGAGTGTATTAATTTTGTCAAATTTAGTCAAGTTCATAATTTTGTAATATTGTAACTTAGGCCTTTTTTTTGGTGGTGGTTGTCATTTGACTAAACAATCATGTTTAAAAGGGGGTGTATTCATGTTATAAAATTAACTTAAGACGTATCTGGCTTCATTCTTTATTTGTTTTATAATTTATACACAAGTTATTACTCTCTGTCTATGTAAGGAAACTATAGTTTTCATTGTAGCTCTTTTTTAATTAATTTGTCTCAAAATTAATTATGTTAGAGCAAAAAATAATCCATTTGTCCATAATACACCTATAGTTTGCAATTTTTATTTATTTTTCTTAGAAAGTTGGAATCTTTTTTTGATTGATCTATAAAAATTTTCCTAGAAGAAAATTAATTTTAGATTAGCTTGAATAAAAAAATAGAGGACCAATCACAAAGTAGGGTGAGGTAAAAATTAAGTGATTCTAAAGTTTTTCATTCCTTCTTGATATTTCAATAAACTATGGCATTAGCTACAAGTTATGATGTTAATCACAAATGGTGTACAGTGCAATAAGCTGGGACAAGCTTAGAGTATGCTGGAAAATGTGAACTTATTATTATGAAAAGTTATGCATGTAGCAAATGCAAATTGCCTGTGAGTGATGAAAGAGTGGGCTTTTTCCCTTATAAAAGTGCATTCTTGAGAGTACAAGTCTACAATAATTTGCCACATCTAGACATGATAGACCTGCATATAGTCCTATTGGTTGGTGGGTGAAAGCCTTTTGATAGCTAATTTCAAAGTCAACTACTCTAACTGTAGTAACCAATTTTCTATTAGTGATGAACCTTTTAAGTTGTGCATTTGGAATAGCCATCATGTGCTATGGTCTAAGTCACCCCCTAAACTAGCTATGACAGTCAAATTGCTTGAAATTTTCTAAAGCTTTTTGAACAAATGCATTTTGTGTGTATGTTTTAATCACCGCATTCCATGAGACAACTGTTGAGATTTTCCTTACCTAGTAAGCATTGCTACAAGTGATGAACCTAGTTATTAGCCTATTTTCTTATGGTTTTATGCAAGTTGAAAGACATTTTCAGACATTATCTTACACATACTTCTATATTATGCTATCTCTTATGATCATTATGCAAAACTGAACCTGGTTATTAAGTATATATGGAAATATGATTATAATATGATGAATATTGTATGTTGTGTATGGGAATGTATGGATTGTAGAGAATGTTTGTGTTGATTATGGTTGTTAGTATTATGTACATTTTTTTGGACTAACTCCTGCAACTAAAGAAGAGGGATTGTAGCCCGCAGCAACTGTAAGCTGCAGCCCGCAACCACAACATTTCCAGACAATAGAGCATTGGAGGTTCTAAACTCAACTAAGTGTAGCAACCATGGCATGAAGACACTTGATGAAGATAATCACGCATCGTGATGGTAATCAATAAAGATAATTGAAAGTTTGAAGGATTCTGTTGCAACTAGAAGACCAATGTGACTGATTCAACCTGTCCACGTTCCCTTGTTTCAACAAGGAGTTCCAATTTTATTAGGACTCTTCTTTCCTTCTTTTTCAGTTATTGTTGTTAGCATTTATCACACTCTGGTTTGTATGGAGTGCTGGTTTATGATTTCAATTAAGAGACCTATTTCAATAAACTCCCCAATGCCTATATGTATGGCTCGGTGGTCAAGGTAGTTAAGTAGTTAGCTAAGTTTCAAGTTTGAAGTAGATTGTTCTGTCGCAGATATAGCTATTTGAATCTTTTCTAGTTATATGCAGACAATGTTGTTATTTTGATTATGAGTTTATGAATAATACAGTTCAGCAATATTTTATGTGATTTGAGAAGACTGTGTAATGAATGAGTTAGAATCAATATGATTGTGTCAATCTAGAGAACTAGATTTGAGTTAAAAGCAGTGAGGCAGTCACCTGAGAATAGTTATTTCATGAATGCAAGATCAATTAGATTCTTAAGTTGTTTTAGTTCATTTGACTTGTGATACTCCAAAGGGTAGGATAAGTTATCAATACCAAGCTAATTCTTAAAGTTCATTTCCTTAACAGTCATTTGTCACAGTCTTACATTGCAAGTACCCGTAGAAATAGTAGAAACATTACTTTCTTTTGTCATTGAGTAGTTTGATTTATGAAACTATACTAGATGAGTTAGACAGTCTGATATTTGAAAGCACATACAATACCAGTGCCATCACAAGCTTACTAGCCCTGATCGATAATTCAATGAAGGTCTTTTCAAGGGTTATAGTGGACTGTTTAGTTAGGTTGTTCCTTTGAATTGTGTGATTGCCACCAAGTTTACTAGACATCGCAAAGACACTACAACAAGTATATTCAATAGCGTGTGCAATTGTTCAACCTTCTTTTATCTGATCGAGCATCAATTTAGATTGCATAATGAGGAGAAGAGTTGGAGTGGCTTGAAAGATCAATCTAGCAATGGGCACATAGGTCCCATTGGCCTATCATGACTTACCATGCATCCAATTAGTAGGGTTTGCCTAGGGGGATGTTCTTCATGTGGCACACAAAACTTGCTTAATTTTTTTGTCAAACATACTATGCTCTACACTGTCTATGCTTCCAAATTTTGCATACATGTATACTAAAGAATTTCCCACTATAATATCTGACAAAAATCCCCATTCCATTATGCTTTAATGGAAAGAAGCATGCTGACAAAGCTTGTGAAAGTTGACTCTACACCTACCAATTACATTTTCTTGAAAGTTTTTAAATCCTTTTCAACAAATCCATTTTGTGCATATCCTGCAATTATTACATTGCATGAGATGACATCTCTTCGAGGCATTATGTCATACAGTTCAGGCGCCTTGTCTATGGTTCTGCATTTCACATACATGTCTTCCATCACATTTGCAACTATAAAATCTAAAAAAATCCCCTTCCATTATGGTTTGATGGATGTTGATACCCTGTTGCAAAGATCCCATTTTGGCACAGGCAAGGAGGATGCTAGAAAATGTTGTCAAGTCTAGCTTTACACCTACCAATTTCATTTGGTTGAAAGTTTCTAAAGAATTCTCAACAAATCCATTCTATGCATGTGCTACAATAATTGCATTCCATTAGACCACATCTCTTTGAGGCATTCTTTCAAACAATTCACATTCCCTGTCTATGCTTCCACATTTTACATATATGTCTACTAGAGTATTTCTAACTACAACATCTAGAAAAATTCAACACTTGATAAAATTTATCTATCCTTTATGCTTTGATGGATGTCCATATGCTAGTGCAAAGATCCTATTTTGGCATAGAAAGGAGGCCATGATGGCACAGGTTATGGAATTTGGCTATACACCTGCCAATTAGATTTGGTTGAAAGTTTTCAAGACCTTCTCAACATATCCATTTTATGCATATCCTGCAATTATTTCAGTCCATGAGGACACAACTCTTTGATGTATTATTTCAAATGATTCACAAGAGCATTGCAGTTAGTCTGACCACCATACTAATCATAAAACACTAATCCCTTAGTGCATACAGGTTGTGAAAGACCTGATAAATTCCCCAATATGCATTGTGGTCTAGAAAATTTCCTTGCTAACTACTAGTAGGCAAAGTCACTCCTCACAACTGATTTACATGCCGCATAGCTAACTTTAGGCATTGACTATTCCTTCCATAGATCGTAAACCTACCTTCATGTTGGCCACTTGATAACCTTTGATTTTCTTGCTAGTTAATGCTCTTAGACATAAAACAATTTGATGGTTCATATGCCCTTTCTTTACTTGCAATAAGGCATGAGGCCAATTTTCTTCCATGTTCATTACATTTGCTTAAAATCTTCCAAAGCTTTTTCAATAAAGGTACATTGAACATATTCTAAAATACATGTGTATCAAGACACTTGTAACTACAACATATAACAAAATTCCATTGGCAAAGAAGCATTTACTATTTTCTACCCTTGTAGCCCTTGGCAGGAACTCCAGTTGCTTCATAGCTCTTGTTTTGATAAACTATTACTATCATGGCATATATTATACTAATTGATGATGAAATCTAGTTTAAGGATACATAATATACAAAAATTGGGCATAGCCCAAGACCAAAAAAATTTGTGGTTATAGGATTGTAAATGAAGTGGCAATGAAAAAGATTACATTATGTCAATTTATATGCTCAAATTGACACATGATATCATTATAGAAGCAAGTAGATGCATGGAGTCTAATAGACATTTTGATGCAAGAGCATCCTGTGTTGACAAATAATCAACATCAACTAAAAATAGCATTTGCATTTTTTTATTGTGTTTGTTTGTATTCCCTTTAGGTGTTTGGAGACTCATTAAAATTACATTTCAATGGTATTTAAATTTAAATATTTTTCCCTCTAAGTTTGGGTGCCCTACACATGGGGAAGATTACTTTTGCTTTCAAAGTCAAGGTTGATTAATTATGGCACCATAATTGAACAAATTATGGAATTGGTTGAGTTTATCTTGAGTGAACTCATCATTTGCATGATTCTTACCTTTGTTCATGCTTAGTTCCTCAATCCATGCATTCAGCTCAGTTTAGTTCATTTATATCTCCTCAATCCATGTACCTAGTTGAGTTTAATTTATTTCTTCATGTCTAGTTGACTCATTAGTTAGGGAAATTGACTCTTGAATGTGGATACGTATTTATTTCATGAATTTGGATATGGAATTGATCTTGGAAATAAATCTTGAGTTTAACTTTGCATCCTTGAGTGGAGGTCCTGATTGGCAGCTGCAATTGGAGTTCACCTCCTACTTTTTCTCCTATTTTCTCTCATGCTGAAAGAGGGCACCATATCTTGGGGTTTTATAAAGGGGAAGTGTGAGTAAGTAAAAAGGTTAGTTTTTTAATGATTTGTGGTAGGTTGAAGGTGCTATATAAAAACTCTTGAAGGATTTGAGTGGCAGGGTTATGTAAATGACTATTTTTAGTAGTCCTCCAACAGTTGGTGTGCTTTTTCCAATGTATTGAAGTTTTCAAAGGTTATAATCCATGTGGGATGATTAGGATATTTAATAAGTTATTATTTTGACTTTATTTCACATGGTTATGCTGCCCAAATGTTTCCATGGGTTTTTGTAAAAAATTTAGCTACAAATTCAATAAAATGGGTCATTTTCATAATCTTGTGAGTATAAAATGTCAGTGTAAAAGAAGTAAATGTTGTTTTTCAGTAATTATCTATTAAAAAACTAGTAGGTATTTCATATGTGGATGAATTTATTAATAAAATCCCAACTGGTTCTATTAAGTTTCAGTGAGCAAAGTTGTGGAATTTCACTAAAAATAGGGTCACCCAAATTTTGGTAGTTTTGATTCCTAGTTTTCCAAGTGTAGGGGTTGTCAATTGATCCAAATTAATTTTAGGACTATTGAGAACCTTTTTTTTAGTGTTTTTAGGCCTTTCTTCAAGGGGAGTGTTTTTAGGCCTTTCTTCCTATCCTTGTCTACATTAATTGGTATTTGAGCCAAGTTAGATTTTTGAAGATGGTGTGTGTATTGCATTTTGTTATTGTACTAGGTTGTGATAAGGGTTTTCATGTATTTTAATTGTTGTTAAAATAATGTCCCTGAGGAGATAGAGGCCAACATTAGCTAGAATAGAAGAAATGTTTGAAAATCTTCAAAACAAGCTTGCAACCTTGGAAGTTGATCTAGAGCAAGGAACCCTGAAGATAATGAGACAGATGGAAAAGGAGAAGTAGAGAGAATGGAAAGAGAGGAAAGGGATCAAGATCAAACTCTTAATGAAGTGGAAGATAGATTCCTAAAAACTCTACCAAAGCTAGGAAGAGGGATAAGAATGGATGTCCACTAACTTCTTTGGTGCTTTGAATGCAGATGAACTAATTGATTGGATTAGTGAGTTAGATGAATACTTTGATTATGAAGATGTGCATGATCCTCATAAAGTAAATATGGATTAGACTAAGCTAAAAGGACATGCATCCTTTTTGTGGAGCAGTTTATAGAAGGAGAAAGTACTCTCTAGTGGGGTGAGGATCACTTGATGGAACTAAATTGTTTTGAAGTTGAAGGAATAGTTTCTCCCAGGAGATTATGAATTGGAGATTTTCAAGAAGCTTCAAAACATAAAGCAAAGAGAGATGAGTGTGAGGAACTATATTGAAGAGTTCTACAAGGTGGTGATTGGATTTGGACACGATGAGATGGATAGAGAGAAAGTGGCTAGGTATGTGAATATATTAAGGCTCAATATTCAAGATGAAATGAGTATGATAAGAGTAAATACACTAGAGGAGACATACCAATTTTCCTTGAAAGTAGAAGAAAAGATAACAAGAAGACAAAAAAATAATAGGGGTTGAAGAGGCTTCTCAAGAGGAAGAGGTCAAGGGGGTGTTGGTAAGGGAAAGAGAAAACAAGAAGGAGAAGGTAGCAGTTCTCAAACCACCAGCAATGAGACCAAGGAAGCTTCATCATTTCAGGGACAAGGTGCATATAATCAGAGAAGAGGTAGAGGGTTTGTTGGATATTATTTCCAATGTATCCTAGGTGGTCATAGAGCCTTTGAATGCCCATAGGCTCAAGCAAAAGGTTATAGAGAACATAAGATGGGTGTACATTTTGCTGAGAGTGAGGAAAATCAGTTGCATCACCCATTGAAGAACCAAAACAAGGGGAAGTTTTCCTATTGAAGAGAGTGTTACTGAAGCCCCCAAAAGAAAGTATAGAACCCCCTCAAAGGAGAAGTCTCTTTAAGACAATTTACAAATCAAAGGGTAAGTGTTGTAAGGTAGTCATTAATAGTGGAACGATTGATAATTTGGTTTCACAAGAGATGGTGGATATATTGGGGTTCCCAAACATTATTAGGTTTCTTGGTTGCTAAAGCAACAACAAGTGATAGTGAAGGAAAGATGCCTTAAAAGTTTCCATATTGGTTCTTATAATGATGAAGTTTGGCATGATGTAATGCCATGGAGTATGCCATATATTACTTGGTAGACCATGACAATATGATAGGCAAGCTATAGATGATGGTAGGACCAATACCTACTCATTGATGAAGGAAGGTAATAAATATCACTTGAGTCCTTTGAAATAACAAGTGGAAGAGGTAGTACCTGAATCCAAGGTAGTGATGGTTAGTGGAAAATAATTTTTTGTTGGCAAGAGACACTGCAAGGCATGTCATGTGTTGTCATTGATGGAAACTAAGTCCATTCCACACATCCTCAGAATAGTATCAGATCATACCGGAAGTCAGTTCAAAGATTTGTCTAGTCCGGATAGACAGGAACAGGGTATATGGCAAAGTTTAGTATTTTGGTTAGCAGATCTCTCTAGTTAATCATTGTGTGTTGCGTATCTGAGGGAGTGTAGAGGAATGTCAAGACAATGTAAATCTAAGATTTCAACCTCCGGTGACAAAGGGATTAAAAGTTATGGGCATTTGAGTGGGTCCTAATATGACATAACAGTTCAGTGAAAAACTGGTCGACTTGTGTTAGATCCTTGTGCAGATCTAGTAGAAGTGTTTTGGTGAGTTGTGTATGGGATAAAATGTTAATGGCTGACATGTATGATGACCTGCAAGTGTTATTTCTGGTACACATCAATATTGGTGTATAGATTTAGCCGACAAAAAATAGTACTTGTATTGTTTGTTAAGTTCTTCATAGGGCCGACAGAAAGGTGATTGAATTTCTTGAGGTGGATATATATAGTCGATGGATTCGAGTGTATTGATGTGTGTTGTTGATGTGAATATGAAGTAAGTGAGAAAAGGGAAGATAGAAGTGCAAAAGAGAAGAGATCTAAGGTCCTAATTATGGCAGAGTAGTAAGCAGGGCAGAGTAAAGATGAAGTGTGTAAAATTAGTATTCTGTGCTTAACCGGAACTGAATTCTTGCATTGGCAGATGCTATTCATCAGTTCAAACAATCTGTAATCCTTTTGTAATAATTCTTGTAGGTAGTGAGCCTCTTTTGAGCAGTGAGCTCTGGGCAGTGAGCTTGAAGGCATGTGCCTTCCCCTTTTGTAATACTTTTAACAGAGTATAATCTTTGTGGGTTAACCCCCACTGTGGTTTTTCCCTTAACCAAGTTTCCACATTAAAAATCTTGGTGTCAAGTGTGTTATTTGTGTTTCTACTCATGTGTTATTGATTCTTACTTATATCGTTATTCTGTTAAGAAGTGGTAAAGAAGAATTAACTGCAGCAAGTATTAAATTTTAAGACAACCGATTCACCCCCCCTCTCAGTTGTTAGCCCTAATTTGAACAATTGGTATTAGAGCGAGGTTCCTTTGAAAAAGTTTGATAGCTTGAGGAAGATCTAGGAAGGAGTTTCAATGGGTTCACTCAGAGAACAACTTGAATTAGCTTTAGAAGATCTTGACCGATCCAAAGCAGAAGTAGATGACTTGAAAGCGAACCTTAAGGATGTTGATGATTGCATTGACTTGCTAAAAGATAAATTAAAGAAATCAATGGAAAAAAGGAAGGAACCACTTCATCAGCTAGCTAATCTTACTGAAGAAAATAACATGAATGAGGCTTTGGAAGAAAAGACAAAGGAATGTGAGAAGTTGACAAAAGAAGTTTCTGTTCTAAAACATGAGATGGAATCTAGGGTAATGAGGCTAACCAAAGAAATTGAGCAAAGGAAGAAGATTGAAGAAGACCTAAATCAAACTCTAAAAGAAAGAACTGAAGAATGCTACAGATTGGACAGAATAGCTGGCCATCTAGAGTTTGATCTACAAGAAAGCAGAGACAATGCAAGAGAACTTGAAAGGCAAATTGTCATTCTTAGACATGACCTAGAAGTTGCAAATGAATACAAGGAGAAGTTCAAGATAAGCTCAGCTAAACTTGAAGCAATGCTTGAGTGTCAGAAGAAGGCTGATGATAAGCATGGTCTTGGGTATGAGAAAGGTGAAAGCTCCGGATCCAGACAAAGAAATTCTTAATCAAGGAATGGGAGAAACAGATCTAGAAGACCTCTGTAAGATAGCCTAATGCTCAAAGGTATCCATATTTTAATGGAAATTGTTTCAATTGCAGTAAATTTGGTCATAGAGCTACTCAGTACAGAAACAGAGTAAATCAAAGTGGTCCATCCTTCTCCGGTCAATGCTTCAAGTGTAAGAGGCATGGTCATAGATCCAATGAATGCAGAAGTATGATAATGAATAACTCTAACAATAGAGGAAATGGCAATTCTTTCAATGGCTACTGTTTTGCTTGCAATGGATTTGGACACATGGCTAATCAGTGTAGATCAAGAGAAAATCAAGTAAACAAGCAAAGAAATGTTGTGTGCTTTAATTGCAATAGATCTGGCCATATTGCAAGATTCTACAGAACTAGGAATAATGAATGAAGAGGTCTGGTAAACAGAAAACTAGATGAGCAAAGACAAGACAAAGGCAAGGGCAAAGTTGATATGAATAAGATCCATAATGAAATAAACATGACATGGGTCAAAAAGGGTGAAATGAACAATGGTAATGAGTCCGCGCTGGAATCCGGTGCTGGTAATCCCTCCGAAAATTAAATTAGGAGCTCTGGCTTAGGGGGAGCTGCATAGAAAAACAAATTCCCCCAGCTAGTAAGTGGGTGCCTAAATTTGGCACAATGATTAAAGTTAGAAAAACCTATTGCAGACCATTCGACAGGATTTCTGGAAGAAAAGAAGTGGATTGGGCAATTTGTGGAGCGATTCATGAGAAACTGTATCAAGAAACAGAGTAACCAGATGAAGTTAGGGCAACACATTTATTACAATGACAAATTAGGTTTTGCAGAGGATAAAAAGTCACTCACTCAAGCATTTGAATCACTTTGCATTCAAAGAGAACAAGAAGAAGAGCATCTGAACTAAAAATCCAGAGATTGAAGCACGAGGAATGAATTCGACCGGCAATTGATCAACTCTAACTCCACGGAAGAAAAAGGTACTTTTATGTGAAGCTTTGAATCTGTGATCTGTTGAGATGGCTACTCCTCTTATTGTTGATATTACTGAAAGGCCCCTTCCAAAATTTAAGAAGCATCCTGACAAGTCAGTCGAAGTCGAACCGTTAGGTGCTTTTTATGGTGTCCCATACGGAGTACTGCATGTAGAAGATATTAGGGCATACATCCATTGTAACGTGGATGAATTTGGAAATCAAAGATTATTGGAATTGTTTGAGAACCATCTAAAGGATGATAACTATGATTTGAAACCAGAATTCAAAACCCTAGAGAGAAAACATTTTCTACAAGTCATTGAATTTCTGACATTTGATGAGAGTGAGTGGGTTCGTTACATCTTGAGTTGAATGCATGATGAGTTCATATGGATGTTGAAACCTTTCAAGATTACAAAGGATGTTATCAGAATTGTGACTGGGTTAAATTCAACTGGTGGATTACCCATGTTGAAATCTGTGAAAAACTAGACTGTTACTGATGCAACTGCTGCCAAGTTTAACAAAAGTGCAATGACCATCAATGACATTATTAAACCGGATGTTAAGTTTGCCTCTATGGTGATTGGTTACAAGATTTATCACTCTAGCATGGAGAACT
Organism: Cunninghamia lanceolata; assembly: GCA_027924645.1. Classification (NCBI taxonomy): domain Eukaryota; kingdom Viridiplantae; phylum Streptophyta; class Pinopsida; order Cupressales; family Cupressaceae; genus Cunninghamia; species Cunninghamia lanceolata. The sequence goes on along the minus strand of BSBN01000635.1, from coordinate 5,249,714 downwards.
CTGTCTCCAGAATTGCCATATATGCAGCATATCAAATGTTGAAAGAAAATGCAGATTATGACCTACGTGAGCTGTTACAAAACCAACTGATTGAGAACTTGAGCAAAATTAAGAAGGACAAGAAAAACACCTTCAAATATGGTTCTTTGATTATATGTTTATTCTTCTACTTCATGAATGAAGTGCCTAGAGTAAAAGGTGTGTAGTGGACTAGTGATAGACCAGTTGCAATACAAATAAGAGATCATCTACAAAGCATTGAAAATTCTAAGGCACAAAAAACTGCAATCTGGGGGTACCTTAAAATTTTTTAGAGTATGATGCACTCTAGGAAAAGAATCCCTGAATTAGTAGTTGAGAAATACAAAAATGAAATCTGTTTTATGGTGGACACTGATCAGTGCCTAATGGAAGCTGTAGAACCTAGAATTGTTTGGATTATGCCTATGGGTTATGAGATTGATGAGAAGATTTTGGAAATGTATGCTCAACATCTCTTGAGCAAACCCAAGGATGACTCTATTGAGAGGTTTGGGACTTGTAAAGAGCTTGCGAAAAAGCTACTTGTTGAACTCTGGAAGCCAGAGATTAAGAGAAAAGCTCAAAAGCAAGTAGAAATGTATGCTGAAAGCATTGGGATAACAAAGGAAGCTATGAGGTAGAATAGAGAAAGAATAGAAAAAGCTGAGAAGGAGAAGCAGAATAAGAAACAAGAAAGTACTCCAGTAGAATCCTCCTTCAATCTAAGGACTACTAGGAGCTCTGCTGCTACCCCTGTTCCCCCAAATTCTGCCAATCCTGAGAAACTGGAAAACATATCATCCAGTAAGGAAAAGAAGAGAACTAAAGTAAAGGCAAATAGATCACATGACAATTTGGAAAAGGAGGATGAAGAAAAGACAGACTCAGATGATGGGCTCAAGGAACTAAAGGCCACAGGTACTAAAGCTGTTAAAGTATCTGAAGAGAAGCCTTCCAGAAGCAAGAAGACAAATAAGAGGCAGAGATCAGAGGTTGATGATAAGAAGCAAATTCCTTCTGTGAAAAACATTGTCAAGGCAATCACTGTTGATGGGAATTTAAAACCATTGCCTAAATTCTATAATCTTTACAATGACACTGACCAAAGACTTTTGGAAGAAGCCACTATCAAGAACTTGAATGTATTCAATCGAACACTGGTAGAAATTCTGTCAGAAGTTCCAAAAGGCTTAAGAGACATCTTGGAGATAAGAAAAGAAGCAGCCAAGTCAAAAGATATGGAGCTGAGGGAACATGTGTTAACCACTCTATGTCCGGTGATCTCCAATAGAGAAGCAGATAAATTTTTTAAAGAGGTCAAAAATGAATTCAGGAGAAGACAAGAATGAACAAATTGATGATTGGAGAGATAGATGAAATAGTCTAAGAAATTGAACAAATGTTGAGAAAATCTTTGGACAAGAACAAGTTCTTTGTTGTGTCAGATGAGCCTGCTGATGACACACCAGTCCCGGATAAAGAAGAGCAGTAGAAGGATGAGCAACAATTTGGAATGGATGATTCCTCTGTCCTGGAAGAGGAAGCAATAAGCAGGGATGAAGTAAAAATGACAGATGAAACTGCTGATGCAGGATGTATTCTAACTCCTCCGGATCATTCTGACAAAGAAGATACAGAGATGAATATAGAAGTAGATGATCAAATTGAAGATGATTCATTGAAGATTGAAGAACATGAAATAGAAAAGGCCAAGAACCAAGAAGAAGAAGTCAAGGGTAAGGAAGATAAAGCAGAAGAAGATGGTGCAAATGTTGATGCACCCAAACAAAATAGTCATGATACTGACACTGAGAAAACTCAAGGAAAGGAAGGTGGTCCAGAAATTGTGGCAAGAGACACTGCAGATGCAGTGAAGAGTTTCTTGAGTAAAGAAATGCTAGAGTTTGATGAACCAAAACTGATTCAAGGACCAATCAACCTGGATACTCTCTCTCCGGCCCAAATGATGAAGATAACATCTTTCACACAAGCCAAGGCAAGAGAAAAGATATTGAAATCTCACATAGAGGACAGTGAGCTATTAGGCCTTGCATCTAGTATATTAGAGAAGATAATGCCAACTTTTCAGAAGAATCCATCTGATTCTCCCTCCAAAAATTTGAAGAGCCTTGTAAATTCTGTAAGTACACACTTTGAGTCATTTGAGAAGTCTGCAGAGATTAAAGTCCAAAATAAATTTTCGGATAAGAGATTTAGTGAGCTAAAGGGCCTAATAGGGAATGATAGAAAGGTACTTGATATTAGTATAAAGAGTATTCAAAATGCTCTTAATGATGGAGGTGATGTATACAAACTTTGTCTATCTTGGCCCAAAGTTATTGAGGATATTGAGAAGAAGATAAAGGAGCAGAAACAAAGATTGTTGAATCTATCTCAAAATTTTGATCCTCTAACAGTTTCTCTAGTAAGTCGGGAGTGTCAAACAATCAACTTGACTGATGAAATAAAGAAACTTGTTAAAGAAAAGAGCAATATTGTGGAGAGAATGTGTGAGCTCCGGGGATTGATTGCCTTCAAGTTAGAAACAATGTTTACTGCTTTATCAGAAGCTCAAGTTGCAGTCCGAACAGGTGATCCTTTAGATCTGAAGAAGGCAGAAACACAAGCATTCCTACTAAGTGGACACATCTCAATTTTGGATGGCATGAAAAGAAGTTGGGCCTCTGAACTTGTGCAGTTGAAAAATAGTTTTGTAGATATTCTCAAGTTCATGTAAATATAATACATGGATTATTTGTACATATGCGGCCTTGTATACAGATTTCTTGTGTAAATTTTGGTTTGTGGATCCCACCCTTTGCCATTGATGTCAAAGGGGGAGTGAGAGACAGTGAAAAATGAAAGAAAATGAAGAATCCATCAAAGGGGGAGTAGTGGAAGAATATATAAGTGTACACAGTAGGGGGAGTCAGTCATGACACTTAGTCATTTTTCACTAAGTGTTGCCATCAATGCCAAAGGGGGAGATTGTTGGCAAGAGACATTGCAAGGCATGTCATGTGTTGTCATTGATGGAAACTAAGTCCATTCCACACATCCGCAGTACAGTATCAAATCATACCGGAAGTTAGTTCCAAGATTTGTCCAGTCCGGATAGACAGGAACATGGTATATGGCAGAGTTCAGTATTTTGGTTAGTGGATCTCTCCAGTTAATCATTGTGTGTTGCATATCTGAGGGAGTGTAGAGGAATGTCAGGACAATCTAAATCCAAGATTTCAACCTCCGGTGACAAAGGGATTAAACGTTATGGGCATCTGAGTAGTGGGTCCTAATATGACAGAACAGTTCAGTGAAGAACATGTTGACTTGTGTTAGATCCTTGTGCGGATCTAGTAGAAGTGTTTTGGTGAGTTGCGTATGGGATAAGATGTTAATGGCTAACATGTATGATGACCTGCAAGTGTTATTTCTAGTACACATCAATATTGGTGTATAGATTCAATCGGCATAATAGAGTACTTGTATTGTTTGTTAAGTTCTTCATAAGGCCGACATAAAGGTGATTGAATTTCTTGAGGCAGATATATATAGCCGATGGATTCGAGTGTATTGATGTGTGATGTTGATGAGAATATGAAGTAAGTGCGAAAAGGGCAGATAGAAGTGCAAAAGAGAAGAGATCTAAGGTCCTAGTTATGGTAGAGCAGTAAGCAGGGCAGAGTAAAGATGAAGTGTGTAAAATCAATATTCTGTGCTTAACCGGAACTGAATTCTTGCATTGGCAAATGCTATTCATCAGTTCAAACAATTTGTAATCCTTTTGTAATCATTCTTGTAGGCAGTGAGCCTCTTTTGAGCAGTGAGCCCGAAGGCATGTGCCTTCCCCTTTTGTAATACTTTTAACAGAGTATAATATTTGTGGGTTAACCCCCACTGTGGTTTTTCCCTTAACCGGGTTTCCACGTTAAAAATCTTGGTGTCAAGTGTGTTATTTGTGTTTTTGCTCATGTGTTATTGATCCTTGCTTATATCATTAATATGTTAAGAAGTGGTAAAGAAGAATTAACTGCAGCAAGTATTAAAGTTTTAAGACAATTGATTCACCCCCCCTCTCAGTTATCAGCCCTAATTTCAACATTTTTGGCTTAGGTGGAGAAGAATGAGGGTGGGTTTGTCTTCATTTCCATGCCCTCGTTAGAAGATACCTAAAAGCACCTTGAGATCCATGTAGAAGTGAAAAGGTTTTTGGAGAAATATCAAGACATTATGATAAATGAGGTATCTTAGGACTCCCACCAAAGAGGAGTGTAGATCACCATATTAATATAATACTAGGGGCTAGTTTGCCTAATAAGGCTGCATATAGGATGACACCCAAAGAGAATGATGAGATAAACAAATAGATCTAAGAGTTGCTTAAGAAAGGTTTACTCAAGGAGAGTTTGAGCCCATGTGTAGCTCCTATAGTTCTAGCACCAAAGAAGAGAGGGGAGTGATTTGTGTGCATTTATTCAAGAGCCATCAATAAGATCACAATCAAGTACTGGTTTCCCTTGCCAAGGACGGATGATCTAATGGATTTCTTTAGTGGAGCCACATTCTTCACAAAGATAGATCTAAAATTGGCTATAATCAAATCAAGATAAGAGAGGGAGATGAATGGAACACAACCTTCAAGACTAAGGCAGGTTTATATGAATGTCTTGTTATGCCATTTGGTTTGACAAATGCACCATGCACCTTCATGCAGTTGATGAATGAGTTACTGAAGCCTTTTCTTACACAGTTTGTTATTGTTTATCTAGATAACATTCTTATCTATATTAGAACAAAAGAGGAGCATTTGGAGAATATTAGTATGGTTTTGCAAAGGTCACAAGAAGAAAAAATGTTAGTAAATGTAGTTTTATGAAGAAGGAACTAGTATTCTTTGGTTTTGTGGTTACTAACAATGCTTTAAAGATGGATCCTAAGAAAGTGAAGGCCATAGTTGAATGGCCTATGCCTAAGAGCATGTTTGAAGCTAGAAGCTTCCATGGTTTAGCCAACTTTTATAGGAAATTTATTCAAAATTTTAGTGGCTTCTATGCTCCTATTACTGAAACCATGAGAGGGGACATAAAATATTTCAAATGGACTATTGTAGTAGTAGGAAGTTTTAAGTTGATAAAGAAGAAAATCATTGAGCAATTAATTTTTTCTCTCCCAGATTTCAACAAGGTGTTCTAGGTTGATTATGATGCCAGTGGTATAGCTATTGGGGTTGTTTTGAGCCAAGAAGGTCGCCCTATAGCTTATTTTAGTGAAAAATTAAATGAATCCCAAAGGAAGTACTCAATGTATGATGAGGAATTATATGCTATCATTCAGAATTTTAAGAAGTGGAGGCACTATATGTTACATTTAGGTTGTCATTGATGTCAACAATGGTATGGAGTGTTGCAATTTGGAAGGTTGCAGGTGATGTCAAAGGAGATTGCAGCAGTATGATGATCAATGAAGATAGTAGAATAAGCATTGCGAGACAAACAAGTAAAGTGATGAATATGTGCTAAAATACTCAAAGCTGATTAGAGAGTTGTGAAGTCAAGAGATGGATCAGTATCATTTGTACACAGTCATACCTTATCTACTGAAGTTCATGTGTAAGTTCATATCTTAGTTATGAAGTAAAAATGACTGTGTTTGAAGTGTTTGATTGGTAGAGTTGGATTTCGGCTGCATGACGATGTTATGAACTCATAATGGTTGCCACCGGATAAAGAAAGTTGTGAAATCTTGAAGAAAATTTACCTAAGTAAAGTTCTAGTCAGTAAAGAGGTCACATGCTTAGACAAATGTATCGCATATCTCTGTTGTTGAAGATTTTGCCATGCAGATTGGAAGATAAGTAGAAACATGTGCAAATAATGTATATTCCAATTGTCAAAGCATGAAAGTCACCACAAAATACTTTTGAGTCAGAAGAGTGAAGGCTGCTATGAAACAGAGTAAGTTCAGTCATGGGGAGATAGGAAAATGCTTTGCATTTCTCCATAGATGAGGATATAATGATGCGGTTTGGAGGATAGGTAAATATGAGGATCAGGTATGCATGTCTCATGTTTCAAGTAATTATATGTAACACAGTTGCATCTCCAGAGTCAGCAGTATGAAGACATACCTTGGGTGCTAATTGAAGTAAGCAAGAAAGATTGTTGAAGTCACCGCAGTTCACCGCACATTGATAATTGACCTTGCTGATTGAATGACAAGCTCATATGGTTGGCTGGTATATACTGTTCAAGTTTCAAATGCCTATGTTCACCACAAGTATGCTTTTCATTGCTCTATCTTAAGACTAGGTAAGCAGAGTTATTAAGGGTATCATAATTAGAATTTATGTGTTTGCGCTAGCATGTGATGAATTGAAATGTTAGAGGAAGTGTACAGGGATGATTTATAGATCATATAATTCTCTTTGTGTGGTCCGCATAATGGAACATTGTTTCCTTCGGTATTGCTTTTGGTCTGGAGATAAATGTAAGGAAGGGTAAGTGTTTTGCTATGCCGACCTGATACATGTTAACTTGGTCATGTGTTTTGGAATGTGCACCAATGTGGAAGAGTGTCACAAGTTAAGATGTGACCTGATTATGCTCTGTCTTTGGACCACACTTAATTTCTACTTACCGCATGTGCTATGGAGCTGATTGTTATGGCCACTACACATTTCATGTTATTTGTTTCATCTTGGCCAACCAAGGAGAAAGATCTTGATGCTTGCGGAGGATATTTAAATGTAAGATCAAATGTGTCAAGTAAAGATAAGAAGTGATAATTTTTTATATTGTGCGAATAAACTTACCGGAGAAGCAGATCTTATGATGAAATGTGGAAAAGACCAGTATGACATTGAACATGCGGAAGTAATTGTTGGAGATGTGATGATCAAGAAGAATTTCTAAAGTTGTTTTGTGGTAGCGGAGGCTGATATTATAGTTATGCAGAGATAAGATAGCGGTGCAGAGGCTGAAGTGATCAACAAATAGTTTTGTGAGAAGAACAATTGAGTCAGATAAGTATTGTATTACAGAGATTGAAGAATTGTTGTAAGTTTTGTAAATGTTCAGGGAGTTGCAACATCCTTTGGGTTGTAGCCCATAAATAATATTATAATCTAGTTTTTATTTGTGAGGTTGGATTTGGATAGTAGATCCAAGCAACTTGCTCACCGTGGTTTTTCCCTTCTTGGGTTTTCCATGTAAATTTGGTGTTATAGTTGTGTGCTTCTGTGTTCTTGTAGCTCTCATGCATTAAGTGTTCACATTAGCTTGAATGCTGCTGAAAATAAGGTAATTTGATTAAGTACTGATTCACCCCCCCCCCCCCCCCCCCCCCCAGTACTTTTGAGTGTTCAACACTATATGTTTCCTAATGATTTTGTTTTGTACATAGATTATCAAGCTTTACAAAATATTAGTAGTCAAGGAAAACTGAATCAAAGGCATGTGAAGTGAGTGGAGCTCTTATAAGGATTTTATTTTACCATTAAACATAGGAGTGGGAAGACAAATAAAGTGGCAAATTCCTTGAGTAGGAGGATTTTACTTCTTCTTGAAATGAGAGTGTAGGTGATGGGGTTTGAGTCTATGAAATATCTATACCTAGAAGATGAAGATTTCAAAGAAGCATGGAAGACTTGCAAGTGTAGATAAGACTACGTGGTTGGATTTCCTAGTTCAAGATGGATTACTTTTCATAAAGAAATAGTTATGTATTCCTCATGGTTCCATGAGAGAGAACCTAATTCAATAAAAACATTGTGGGGATTAGCAAGGCATTTTAGAATGGATAAGACTTGATCTCTCCTTGAAGAACACTATAATTGGGCAAAGATTGGTGTAGAGGTTCAGAGGTTTATTTAGAGGTGTAGCATTTGTTAATATGCCAAAGGAGGGAGTCAAAATACATGACTATATCAACTGTTACCAATTCCATAGAGGCCTTGGGAAGACATCAATATGGATTTCATTTTGGGATTTCCTAGAACTTGGAGGGGTTTTGATTCTATCTTTTTCATAGTAGACATGATATCCAATATGACACACTTCATTTCTTGTCATAAAACAAGTGATGCCTCTCATAATGCCAATCTATTCTTCAGGGAAGTGGTATGACTACATGGATTACCAAAAAACATAGTTTTAGATAGGGATGTTAGGTTTGTAGGACACTTTTGGAGAACTTTGTGGAAGAAGTTGGGCACTAACTTGAAATATAGTTTATCTTAAACCATCCTCAAACAAATGGAAATACTGAGGTGGTAAATAGAAGTTTGGGAAATTTATTAAGGAGTTTGGTAGGTGAGAAGCCTAAATAGTGGGATCTAATACTAGCTCAAGCTGAATTTGCCTATAATAACTTAGTAAATAAGAGTATAGGAAATACACCATTCTAGGTGGTTTATGGATGCAATCCTTGGTAGAGTTGAATTTAGTGTTGGATATAACCATCAAAAGTGTTGAAGTTGAAAGTATGGCAAAACACATGCATGAGGTACATAACTAGGTGAGGGATCACCTTAAGAAGAGCAATAAAAAATATAAAGATTTTGTTGATCAAAGAAGGAGAGTCAAAGAATTCCAAGAGGGTAAGTTAGATTTGGTTCATATTAGAAAAGAGATATTTCCTAGAGGAACTTGTTAGCTTCCATTGCACCAAAAGATCGATCTGTTAATGCCTGATACAACCACTTGACTTAACAAGCACGGGAGGCGGTTAAGCCCTTGTCGCAAACCACCGCAACGCAACACTGAACAAGGAGACCAAGGGTCACACCTTGCAACAATCCCCCCAGCGCAAGCATAGGGTTTGAACCCGTGACCTTGGCTCTGATACCAATTGTTAGCTACCGTTGCACCAAAAGATCGACCTATTAATGCCCGATACAACCACTTGACTTAACAAGCACGGGAGGCGGTTAAGCCCTTGTCGCAAACCACCGCAGCGCAGTGCTAAACAAGGAGACCAAGGGTCACACCTTGCAATAGAACTAACAACAAGATTTGGTAGAAGAAGATTGGGCCTTGTAAAGTAGTGAAGAATATTTTAGCTAATGCTTGTGAAATTGAGCTACCTGAAGGTATGGGTATCTTTCCAATTTTTAATGTTGTTGGTTTATATACCTATCATGGAGTAGAAGATGAGGAAGGGAGAGGATATGAAGGTATTTATTGGGAAAAATATGTCTGAACAACCCAAAGAAGAAATTGAAAAGATTTTAAAATAGAGAGTGACTAAACAAACAAGGGGTAAAGAGTATATTGAGTATTTGGTAAAATCGAAGAACATATCAGATGAGGATGCTTCATGTTTAAGGCTTATAGATATGCTCTATTATGGCTTAAATATAGATAACATACAAATCACTCTATGAATTAGAGCTCACATTCTTTTCCTACCTTGGGTGTCTGATGCAGGAGCACCCTAGGTTGACAAATAATCAACATCAACCAAAAATAACTTTTGCATATTTTTATTCTGCTTGTTTGGTTTCCTTTAAGGTGTTTGGAGACTTGTTAAAATTTAATTTGAAAGATATTTAAATTTAAATTTAAACATCTTTCCCTCCAAGTTTGGGTGCACTACACGTGGAAGATCACTTTTGCTTCTAAAGTCTGATCGATTATGGTGCCATAATTGAATGAATTATGGGATTGCTTGAGTTTATCTTGAGTGAACTCATAATTTGCATGATTCTAATCTTCATTCATACTTAGTTTCTCAATCCATGGGTTTAGTTTAGTTCAACTCAATTTTATCTCTTCTATCCATGCACCTAGTTGAGTTGAGTTGAGTTTTGCATGTCCAGCTGACTCATTCTTTGATAAAATTGACTCTTGAATGTGGATATTTATTTATTTCATGCATTTAGGCATGAAATTGATCTTAGAAACAAATATTGAGTTTAACAAATGTGCATCCTTGAGTTGAGGTCTTGATTGGCAGTTGCAATTGGAGTTTACCTCCTACTTTTTCTCCTATTTTCTCTCATGTTGAAAGAGGGTGCCATATCTTGGGGTTTTATAAAAAGGGAAGTGGGAGGAAGTAAAAAGGTTAGTTTTTCAATTATATGTTGTAGGTTGAAGGTGCTATAAAAAAAATCTTGAAGGATTGAGTGGCAAGGTTATGGAAACAACTATTTTTAGCAATCCTCCAACACTTGGTGTGCTTTTTCCAATGTATTGAAGTCTTCAAAGGTTCTAATCCATGTGGGATGATTAGGATCTTCAATAAGTTAGTATTTTGTGTTTATTTCCCTTTGGTTATGTTGTCCAAATGTTTCCATGGGTGTTTGTATAATTACGTCAACTAAAAATGCAATAAAATGGGCATTTTCATAATCCTATGAGTATGAAATGTTACTGTAAAATAGGTAATTGTTGTTTTTCAATAATTATCTATTAAAAAACTGGTGAAAGAGGTATTTTACATGTGGATGAAGTCATTAATAAAATCTCAATTGGTTTCATTAAGTTTCAGTGGGCAAAGTCGTAAAATTTCACCCAAAATAGGGTCACCCAGAAAGGCTAGTTTTGGCAGTTTTGATTCCTAGTTTCAACCAAGTGTAGGGGTTATCAAAACTAATAAATCCAAAATGATTTTAGAACTATTGTGAACCTTATTTTTCAATGTTGTAAGGACTTTCTACAAGGGGAAGGTCGCCATTGAATTGGCTCCCTATCCTTGTCTACATGACATTTCACTAAGAATTGCCTACTTAGATGATCTAATTTCTTGGCAGTCATCATAATCCTATAATCCTTTAATGATGGCTTTGTTTTCTCTAGGGGTAATTAGGTCTAGTTAATGACATCTTCTATTTTGTAAACTTAAATTTGAAATATCCTTTAAAAGTAAAAGCCAAAACCTAGAATGCACAACAAACCCTATCATTGATGTATTTGGTGAGTTTATTGGTGATTTGGTTCGTGACCCTAACACTTTGGTTTTTAAGATATTATAGAAAGTTATGGGATCTTATTTTCCACTTTGAGATAATTCATCTCCCTAACATGCGCCAATGGTTTTTTCTTTTACAAATTGTATCTCTAGCACTGTTTTCATCAGTGCATATTTCATCTCTAGAACACCCAACATCAAATCCTACACCTCAAGTTTGTATTAAATCTTACACATGTACCTCATTGTAGGTTATCCTATATCTCTCTCAATGATCACCTTTCTGGAATTCATTGAAGTTCCTATGCGTGCAAAAATATATTCATTATCTGTAAGAGCATCTAGATTGTAAGCAACAATTGTTTGTGCTCAGTATATTGAGTGAACATAGAGCAAACATGTATTATGAATCTAAAAATAGAGTTATTGGTTGAAAAGATGGTACAACAGGTGCCTACTACAAAGTAATTCGTAACCATGCAAGTTCAACTTTGGAGGCTTTCCCTGCATTAAACTAATCATAAGACACTTCATGCTTAGGATGGGCTTTAGGGTGTAGTTTTCATTTGGGACAGGCCATCAATTTAAATCAAGCCAGACCCTTCATGTCATCCTCATGAGAAGACAGCACAACGCTTTGTGGGACAAGGTGACAGGCACACACATTATATGCTGAATGTTCACAGGGATTGACAGTGAAGGATCATTGGGTCTGAAATCAATGGCTGGGGCAAAACGGGGAAAGGAAAGTTGTGAGGCAAATGTTTAGCCATTTGACTGCTGAGCTGGTAAGTGTTATAAGCCTATGACTTAAGGTGGTCACATGTTACCCATGAGGCAAGATGACAAAATGACTTTATTAAACTGTGTGCAGCTTGACTCAACCGTTCAATCCCCCATCGTCGATCTTAACACAATTCTCCCTTACTTAAGTCTGAATATGTGCGGGCCCCTTTTAATTTACTACTATGGGCCTGCACTAGCCAACTGCCTGTCTGAATCCCATTGGCTGAGTATGAAGATGACGTGAAACCATATCATAAAAGAGCTAATGAAAAGTCTCCACATGTACATTGAGAGAGGACCAATGTGGGATTTATTTTGTTCACAAGCACCTTAGGTATTATTTGGGACCGGTCCCATCTTAGGGATGCATGTCAACTACAATCTCAAATGACCTTATCAAGTAGGGTGTAGCTCCACCCAATGTTTGGTCATGTGTCGTCCAATCTCATTAGTTTATGTCGAGCCGTTCGATTGTGTCTTGCTTTAAGAGTAGAGATATCAGGCAGGCGTACATGAGGGCTTTGACAAGTCCATTGGGATCAATGTGCCACTATTTTTTTTATTGGTTGAGCATATCTGTGTGGGTGCTCATGTGGCCTAGCATCATAAAGAACATATCAAATCTTGCCATGTGTTCCATTCAGATGACAAAACACACTCATCCCCTTTGGCTTTCCTTGTGAGCTTGTTTGAAAGCACCTAGGACATCAAGAGTGTGATGTGGAGCAAAATTATTGGCTCAATGGAAAAGTGACTAAAATTTGCCTCATATTTTCTCTTTCCCTATTTTGCCATCTCTATTAGTCTTGATGGTGATTAGCCTCCACCATTGATCCACATGGCCATTTAGCGATAGATAGAGGTGTGCACTTGCCACCTTGTCCCTACTTTGTGTTGTTGTGTCTTCTCATGGGGATGACACACAAACTTAGAGATTGATTGAACTTGACCACTCATCCTTGAACATAAAACTACTCTGTGAACCCATATGCCATGAATGTATAAACAATGAGCACCCCATGTGACCTTGACTTGAAATTATGAGCCCGACCATTAATTCTAAGGTTTAAAGATGCAACTAAGGCCCATATAATGAACATATGTGTGCATGATTGAAATAGGGAACCAAGGGAAAATATTAAATGTAGGGAATATTTGAAAAATGATATTATGAAATGGATCACTTATTAAATACAAGTAAATACTAATTTGGTAATGTTTGAAGAACTAGAAGTACACACAAACATTTTTTGTTAAATTTGGTAAAAAACAATCAAATAGCAAATGATTGTGAACCAAATTTTTAAGACATGGTTGTTTGCCTTGACATTAGATGAGTAGGATCTATATGCATTTGAAAATACACAAATGGTAGCCGCGTATACTCCAATTGTAAGGAACTAAGATTTCAACATCACTAGATCAAAACACTTCATAGACAAAGCTCTGATAACAAGTGAGGAAAATGCCCATAAAGTGGAAACTAGACATAGATAGTTCCTATAGTAACCTTATGAGAGAAGAAATGAAAACATGTTTATATTTACAACAATATTATAATAGAAAACATGTAACAAAAGATATACCTTGAGAACACCCTTTTTGGGAAAAACCCAGCCTCCAAAGCACACCCAATGTATTATTCAACAATAAAATAGTTAAAATATATTCATAGAGCATCAGTGCTTTGTCAGGAGAAAGAGGAGATCATCACTAGCTTTTGCAGTCAATCCATTAGCATATCCCCCATCTCTAACACATGCTCTCCAACTTGTGAACAATCTAGCAACATCTCAACCATACATCCATAGCCATACTCTAATGCTACAACCATGAGTAGCAAGAGATCAACTATGGAGGAATCCAACAAGATAACCCTTGCAAGTACAAGTGCATACAATACCACCAACCCATGCATCTAGTATATAGGCAAGTCTAAAACTAGAAACTCAGGATAGTTTCCAAAACCATGTGTTGAAACCATGAGAAGATTAGGTGACCAAATCAAGGCATAAAATCTTGAACTTATCCACCTTTTAGAGGCATTCTCCCATGCATCAACTAAAACTTTTCATCAATTTTCTAGTCCACACTGAATTCCCTCTCTTCATAGCACTCTTTCTCAAAGCAACTCTTTCACACCTTATAGATCTTATAATTGCATTTATCAACTTCCATGACACTAAGTGCTACTTATAGCTTGCCAAATACAAATTCTTACAAGTGACAAATAGTGCCATTTTAAGTAGAACGCCCTTTTCCATGTGGACACATAATTAATATAAATTTAATAATAAATATGAACCTTAGGGAATGCAAGGTGTATGACACCTAATCCTCTCATTCTCCCACTTGTCATATAGCTTGCAAGAGCAAAAGGGAAAATCAACATCAATTAACTAACTGCTAAGGGCTGAGAAGCCCATAGCCATGCTACATCAACTAAACTCCTCTTTGCTCATGGGCTCCATCAAATCATATACAATAGAAACCAAGGTAGCTACCATCTCAACCAAAACCCTCTCATCCTCCATCATGCCAATGCATGAAAGACAAGATCCCCAACCAAATTGATGAGACACTAACTCTCACACAAAAACATCATTGTATGCTACTTCAATCTTATATCCAAACACAATCACCAAAACAAAATCTTCTAAAAAATAAGCTCAAGTAACCACCATGTACTCTACCTCCATAGTTGAAACAATGACCACAACTAGTTGCTCACACAACCAACTAACTTTACCATAAAATATGGTAAACACATACCCATAGGTAGACCTTTTTCTATCCATATATACAACCCAATCCACAAACTCAAAGTCCCTATACATACACTACACTACACAAACTAGCCCTCCTTGGTAGAAAACACAGACATGTAAATATCTTGAAGACCCTTGTACCATATTCCAATGACACATATACCTCCCTAGAACATGATTGATTGGACAATGTTTGGTTTTGTGCCAACCATAGCATCAAAAGGTCCACCAACAACACTCACATAAACAATGTGGCTCATGTCCTCTATTTCATTTGGTGTCAAAGAACACTCAAACTAATTTGTAAATCTGCAAGCAAAAAATGACAAAATAGAGCACACTTCCTCCAAAGTTTTTTGCTCACTCTCTATCTCCCTTGACCTCCAAGCCAAGAAAACTTAGCTCTCCTAGGTTCTTCACATAGAAAACTTAGATTAAAGAGCACCAATCATCCATACTGTTACTAAAAAATAATGAAGTGCAATATTAGTAAATGATCACCAACATGTTAAAAAAACATAGTGATCTAATTAGCTCTACATAAATCCCAACTCTAGTAGCATATGAACCAAACCTTATGGATAAAACAATGAACCATAGAGAGAAATCTTACAAATCATATTATGTCCTTCCACCAACACCACAAGTTCTCTAGCTATGACAAGTAGATCCCCTTCGAAACCCCTATATAGAAAAGCCATATCAACATCTAATCATTCTACCCCAAAGTCAAATACAACATCAACAAATGAATGAAATTGAAGATGCAAGCTTCTCAACTAAGGAAGATCAAACTAACAACCATTCCCACAACTAAAGAATATTCTCAAAGCGACTAACCATCCCCTATACTCCTCAATTTGTTCTCAAATTTGAATTATACACATAAGGAGACAAAGGAAAACAAAAATATGTTGTGTGTATTTCTCAAATTACTCCTTAGAATTGACATCCATAGCTCAAAACTCATTCACATGAGAAAATAAAGAAAAAAATGCATTTGAAAAACTAGGTGGGCAATACCTATTAGATCATTCTCTATTGATTGAACCTTATCAAGAATGGGGTATGAGATTGTTCCCAAGCCACACTAACTCTTTATATACAAACAATCTCTTCATCATGTCCAGGTTGAACTCACATCTAGCTCTAGGTGAAAGCTCCTTTGTCATTTTGTTGAAACCTCATCAAGAGATTCATGGTTCCAACACTTGATCTCCAACATGCTAGAGATCTCTAGCCTCACCCAAGTGTATCTAGCATCAACTAATCATCTCATGTCAACCAAATTCCAATTACAACACTGCAACATCTAAATGCTTCCCAAGTCAAAATGATCATTGTACTCAACACTAGAAGACTATCTAAGAATCACCACCAAAGCTCCCTCTACATGATCGGTATAAAATCTAGGAAATCATTATGACATTGTGATTTACATATTCTCAACAAAAGATCATTTATCTCCCAAATAATAGATCTACTCCCAAGAGCCTCCATATCATGCCACTAACTAAAAATGTGATCCAAAGTCCATCATTGCACAATAACACTTCACTGCCAAAGCTCCCACTAAAAGTGATCTAGAGCTACCCATGGCATTGTGATGAACATCTCTATGACAAATTCATAAGCTCAACCATGTCAAGCCAAAACTCCAAAATGCATGCTAGAGATTCTATGGTATCATGGTCACCATCTTTTACCTCGAAGACAATTTGTCACAATAAAAAAATGTTCTTATTGTTGAATTTCTTGCTACTAAAGTTTAGCCCAATCGCTGACAAAGTGAGTTGCTGATGAAGACACAATTAATGAAGTCAAACTATTATATAATCACAAGTTCTAAAACATATGCTACTAAAGTTCATTGTTGTAGAAGCACCTAATGTGGTGTACATTTACTATTGAAATTCACCACTGCAAAACCATAAAGCCATCTAATACAAGAACCTCCTCAATTTAGAACTACCACCAATCCACTATAAGAACACAGCACAAATCATCATATAAGTGTTGAGTGATTGATCATGTACCAATACTCCTACATCAAGAAAGTTGCAGTTGAGCTCCTCTAACCATGCATAAAGCATGCATGCAAATATACATGTCTCACTTTCGGACAACCCTTAGGAATTACACTTCAAATAACATTCTTCCTTAGATCTACAAAACCATAGATTTTGATTAAACATAAAACCCACAAAACCATACATGCAAATCTACGACCATTAAAGCACATCTAAAATGCCCATAGATTTGTAACCACTAGATCCATATTCTAAATGTAGACCCACAAAACCATACATGCAAATTTGTGACCATTAAAGAACATCTAAAATAGCCACAAATTTGTAACCACTAGATCCATATTATAAATATGGACTATCATAAATCTGCAACATGCATTAACATGCAAACTAAAATCTCCATGAATATGTAACATGCATTGACATGTAAATTAAAATCTCCATGAATCTACAACATGCAACAACATGAAAGCAATATACCCATCCATGTAGCTGTAGTACAACATATATCTACAACATGTACCAACATGCAACCAACGAATCCACACATGCAGTGGCATGCAACACGCATATCCATCCATGTAGATGCAAAACACCATGGTACCATTACATGTAGCCACATGAAAATCCATAGAACATGCATGCTACCACATGTAACTGATATATCATATGCAAAGCTACATACAACTACAAACAACTAGATTCTCTAAGCCAGAATCTTGATCTCCATCTTATCATGTTTTCATTCTCTATCCCTTAAAATAAGATCACCTACTGAAAGCTTCCACTTGAAAAATGATTAATATCACATGCAATGCATCCCCTCCTACAACTAAAACTTGGCTCTGATACAAAATATAAGGAATTAAGCTCACAACACCACTAGATCAAAACACTTCATAAATAAATCTTTGATAACAATTGAAAGGAAAATATGCCCATAAAATATAAATTGGATATAAACAGTTCCAACATCAATCCTATGAGAGAAGAAATGCAACTAAGTTTAGATCTACAACAATATTAGAAGAGAAAACACATAGCACAAGATATATACATTTGGAAGACCCTTTTGCAGAAAACCCAACCTCTAAATCACACCCAATATATTATTCAATGACAAACCAATTACAATACATTCAAAGCTCGTATCAATGCTCTATCAGGAGAAAGAGGGGATCGTTACTGGCTTCTAGACTCAATCTACTAGAATATCCCCCATCTCTAACACATGTTCTCCAACCTATGAATAATCCAACAACATCTCCAACATACTTCCATAGCCATACTGTAATGTCACAACCATGAGCAATAAGAGATCAAATATGGAGGAAATTTGGTAGCAGAACTCTTGCAAGTACAAGTGCATCCAATACCACTAATCCATGCATCTAATATATAGGCAAGTCCAAAACTAAAAACCAAGGATAGTTTGCAAAACCATGAGCAAATCAAGCACCCAAATCAAGGCACAAAATCTTAGACTTATGCACCTTTTAGATAGATTCTCTCATGCATCAGCTAAAATCCTCATTGATTTTCTAGTCCACACTTAGTTCCCCCTCTCATGCTCTTTCTCGAAGTAACTCTTTCACACCTTACAAATGTCATAGTTGCATTTAGCAACAACCATGACAATAACTCCTACATACAACTTGCCAAATACAAATTAGTACAAGTGACACATAGTGCCACTTCAAGTGGGATGCCCTTTTCTAAGTGATCACCTAATTAATACAAATTAAATAATAAATATGAACATTAGAAATGCATGGTGTATAAAATCTAATCCCAACACCAATTCCCAATATTTTATCTTGCTCCATGGCAAATTTCCTTCCATAGTTTATTTCCACAGGCTCATCTCGCTCAATTACCATTTTTATTGCTCAGTCAAGGTGATTCATCTGCATGCACATGGCATGCATATTAGAAACAAAATAGATAAAAAGAAAGAACAAATCAGTTATTGTCATTAAAAGTTGTGTGTTATACTCCAAAACAAATAAATTATTAATAATTTCAAGCTTTAAATTCCATAATGTTTCAAGACAATGCTTTTGGAGATAATTGTTTATGAAGGAAAGGAATCAATGAGAAGTGTTGAATCCTTTTCTTTAAACACAATTATTTCAAAGTGCATTTTCTTGAAATAGACTATTGGAAAGAACAAGTTAGTATTTATAGTTCAAAAAATGCAAGTTTCTAGATTTCAAATCAACCAAAAAAGATACAAATCTATCATAATCCGATATGGTCCAATATAATCCAAGCAAAATCATCTATAATTTGAAACCTAAACACTCCATTTATTTGTAATACAAATCTAGAGTTTGTTGTCTAATTTTTTGCATTAGACCAATAGTGCCAAAAGTATATTTCTCTAGAGTTCATTGTCTAATTTTCTACATTAGACCAATAGTGCCAAAAGTATAATTCTCTTCTTACACCTTACATATTTTTCATATTCATTTTAAAGAATAAAAGTTCTTAACTTCAACAATTCTTGCACAAAAAAATTAAAAAACTCGACAAAATGTACTTGATCGATAAACATGCTTTTGAAAATCCTAGAATAACTTATCACCACATCAACACAACATTCTTAAGTTCCTCCAAAGATAGTGGCTAATAGTTAAAAAAACCTTAAAAATTTATGATAATATGGGCCTGTAAACATATTTTTATATCATGCCCAACCATCAAATTGATCATAACAAAGACCTTTTATTCCATTGGGTAGTCTATTGAGAATCAATAGATTAGTAAAATCTTGTGAGATCTAATAGTAGGGCGTTCAACGAACTTAACAAGGTACACATAATTTAACTTGGTCATTTGAGCTTGGTGGTGATATATGTCCATAAGATAGTAGCTCCCTCAGTTATACCTAAAATGCGTGAAAACACAACACAAACCCACCACAATCAACTTTCAATGTATGTGTGTAAATGTTTTGTTGGTTAATTACTATATAACTCCATGTCATGTTTATATTTGTAACCCCAACCCATGGGGTCACAACACGTGGTGATTTACTTTATTTTAATTAAGACATGTGCACACATTTGAGCATGTAAATATTTTGTTGGTAAATTACTATATAACTCCAGTCATATTTATATTTGTATCCCCAACCAATGGGGTCACAACATGTGATTTTCTTCATTTTAATTAAGACATGTGTGATTTTAGCACATTCAATGCTAATGAAAGGTTATTTCCTATCATAAATCTATGGCTTGATAAAAGTTTCCAAGATAAAATAGTTGAGGTGTGAATGGAAAAAGGGAAGTTGGCCATTGTTTTATTTTACCTTTCTACCACAAAAATGATAACAAGACATGTGGGTCTTTGTTGGGTCCCAAAAATGCAGGTCCAAAATCCTAGAGCATTTCTCCTCCTTCTAGGCCAGGGGTGTCGTCAGGAAGGTGAGAAAGAGGCTCACCAACAAATTGAGGATGGTTATAGGCCAACAAACAAGAGTGGGTTTTCTCTCCTACAATTTAGGCTCAGCTAGAGCCAGGAGGGATATCATAGAGGCATGAAATGGAACACAACTAAACACCCACACCCATACCCAATGTACACTTGACCCCCACAACTATCACTAGGTCTAGAAAAAATGGTTGCACAAGCTTGTATTCAAACTTATTACTACACTATACAAATGCACCCAAAGATGACAACGTCACATTCCTTAATATGAATCCACTTAAACTCTACATACACAATATGCATAGTGCAGGAATACATGTACATGATTCCAGATGGTTTAAACAACTTGATATCACTTCAGATTTATCCCTGGTTATTATACTGAATCATGGACAACATGTGGAACCTAATCGACTCCTACTCCTACTCCTATAGCTAACAAGACAAGGGTTTGATTGAACAGAGTGTTGGCCCTTCACCAAATTGGACCGGTGCCTACTCCAATGGGCAATAGAGTCATGAACAACAAAGAGGAAGGAGATACCCATCGACCATCAACAAAAACATGAAATGTATTCACATACAAATCCAATATATGAACATACAATAGACATACCAAGTAATCCCAAGCAGAACTGCAATAACTCAAATGCAACAAAGAGGAGACAAATACAAATCCTTTGTATTGTATTGAAATGTTGTCACACATTAATCTAAACTCTATTACAACATACCAAAAAATGTGGTACGAGAAAATACATAATTGGGTTCATATATTCCCCTATTCCTTATAATTTGCCATGGAGACATACCATTGCATAAATATATTCATTGAAGAGATTTCCTACGAATTGTTGGACGTATTCCTTCATTGCATACCTGACTAGCATGATTTAATGAACTAAATCCTCCTAAGGCATTTCTAGATCAAAGATGGCTCAGAGAACAACCGTTTGAATGCATTCTATTTATGTATATATAGCATTTTAAGTCATTTCCCAATCCTCATGGGATTCCAAGTGGGAAAACACATTAGGGAAAACATGTACACTAATAGTTTCCAACAATCAAGAGTTTCCATAGCCATTTCTTTGTTCTTTTCGCCTTTTGTGGAAATTCGTGAGTAAATAGGACATTGCAGAGATCTGAGGCAGATGTGAACAAGAGGGGGAGGAAGGTGCCTTTGGATATCGTGGGAGCACAAGGGGAATTAGGATCTACGGAGATCCGAAGGGGTCTAGGATATGCAGAGATGGAGGGTGGAAAGGGATACAGAGATCAGAAGGGGATGTGGATATGTCTGGGACATGCATAGAGTTCCATGGAGTGAGATGCTAAAGAAAATGCGGGCGTGAGAACATTATTTGGATTTTGTGGGAGCACAGGGAAGTTTAGGATGTTGCGGAGCTTGAGGGGACAACATGATATATCCGCCTCCAGAGAGAATCTCCATAATGTAGACCATTTCTTACTGCCTTATTGGTAATGCGGGGAAACATGGGAATCATGGATATCTGCGGGGTTTTCCTTGGTTCCGAGAACCAAGGAAAACCCACAATATTCGAACTAGTTCAAAAGTCCTGCAAAAGACCACCACACTTAGAATATTAGGATTTTATCCCTTTGTTGCAATCGAAAGGAAAAACATGTAACTAAATTAACTAAAATGAGAAAATACAGAGTTTGACAAAATATTTTACAAAATGGAAGGTAGAAACAGAAAGACAAAATAACGAGGAACTTGGCACCACTATCTTGGACGATAACCCGTTGCGAGGATGTCTGCGCACCGCATTGTAGTTTGCACAATGCATGTACAGTATGGGTTTCTATCCTTGATCTTTGTGCCAATCTTTTTTTATCGTTCCTTGGATTATTAGACTTCCTGATAAAACTTGCAAAGACACACACATAGGAGAAGGGTTGGCCTGTATAGGAGTTTGCCTTAGTCAAACCTTGTTTTGGTGTTTCCAACTCAACGACAGTTAGATTGATTGATTGATAAACAATATGTGCTCTTAATTCTAAGTGCGTCTAGAATTGTGACGAGCAATGACAAAATAATAATGCAATATTGATAAAATAAACCTTACTCGGTGACTTAGAGTAGATTCATACAATGATCTCTATATGCAAGAGATAAATAGGACATGTAAAAATCAACCCATGAAGATATGCAGTATACCCAAAATGGATTGTAATAATCAAGGTACGAAAATGAGAATTAATTAGAATTTTATCACCTCACAACGAGGAGGTGAAAGCCGCTCAGCAGGCAATGGTTCCAATTGGAATCCTTCATAATTCACCACACTTCAATGTAAAGAGCGAAGTAAAAGCTTGATAATGTGAATCATAGTAATGTTTGTTCTCAATCTTAGGCATAGCTTTTCTATGAAAGTAAATCAATCTCAATTTCACAGAGCTTCGTTACAAAAAAGAATCGATCCTTTGCAATGGAAAATCTACTTGCTTAAATAGACATGGAAAAGGAGAAAAATCAAGGAAAGGAGTTGTTTCAGTGTAGATAAGTATCAAGAAAATATTGGTGAATCGTGCAAGTAAAAAAACAACTTCTAAGAATGATCACAAGATTGAAAGAGGATTTCAGGACATCTACATGTGGTGCAGACATCCACGCTAAGCTCTAGAGTCTTGACAATTTTAGTTCTTGAAAGGTCTAATCAACTTGGGACAAAGCCCGAATTTTGAAAATTTTGTGGTTTTTGAACATGATAAGCATAAAGGGTCAAAGCAACACAAAGGCATGTATCTTGTGGGTCAAGGGTAAGGCTAAGACTAGAAATGATCCTAAAACATGCTAAAGGCATAAACACTAAAGTGAGTACCAAACATAGCATGAAATTGTGAATGCACACAATTTATGATATTACATAACAAAGAGAAAGAAACAAAGAGAAATAATGCAATACTAAGAGACAAAATTCAAAGCAATATCAAAGCAACTCAAAGGTAAAGAGAAAGAATGCAATACTTAAATATGCCACTAAAGAGAGGGTGAGGTATTGTTAATCTTGCTAGAACTTGATGGAAGAGATGACATGCGATAATGAAAGCTATGCAAAAGCGAATGGATGCCTTTGAGTAGGATTGTTGAAGAAACCCTAACCCTAGGGTTGAGGAGAGTGATGAAGAGAAAGAAGTAAATTTTGATGAGAATTAAAGTGAAGCAGTAGACAAGGAAAAAGGGATTTTGATAGCCATATCAGGTATTGGTAAGAGGACTAGAGTGGATATTCCTAATTATTCTGGTAATTTGAATCTTGAATATTTGATTGATAGGATAACTGATTTAGAGGGGCACTTTGTGTATGAGGATATTGCAAATCTACATACAATATTGAGGATATTGCAAATCTACATATGATATTGAGGATATTGCAGTTCAAAACACTAACCAACTAGAGAAGGTGGATGACAAACGAAACAAGTTGATAGAAAGGGAAAGAGGATTGCAAATGAAAGTAGGTCAAGAAGATGTAATGTAGAAGATGATTGGTGGAACAAAGTACCAAAACCACAAAAGAGGAAATTTGAAGAAATGCCAAGCAATGAAGAGGAAGGAAGCAAATAGGATAGATCACTTGAGGCATATCTAAAGAGGTGGAAGGAAAGTGTCGAAGATGTGTCAAGATGGAATGCAAAGGCAGGAGTAGATTGTCCTAGAAAATGAGGGACTCATTTTTTATTATCCTTGGGTGTCTGATGTAGGAGCATCCCTAAGTGTCGAGACAATCTTGCAACACCCAAAAATATTTTTCTTTCAATTCATTTTTTGGTTGGTTGGTTATGGTTGTTAGATAGTTTTAGAAGAAGTCACCGCATTTCACTGCAAGTTGATATTTGGTCTCATAGTTTTGAGAGTATGTTTTACAGTAATAGATGGATGTTGTATCGATGTTTGAACATGAATGGATCAATAGAGGGGTGTAATTTGGTTTGTGAATAGCTACTAGAGTAGTAGATTTGCAAAGTTGTGAATTTTCCACTTGCACTAGATTATTTGAAGTTTGCACCAACAAGGGAATATATGTGAGGATTAATTGGACCCAAGAGGGTATATGTTGAGAACCACATAGAAATTCCCCATTATGTTACCACCACATGTATTGAATTTATTAACATTGGTTGACTACACATTTCATGTGGCCTAGAGCTTTGCGCCAACTTGTAGTTGACATAGATTATCTTTGAGGCTTGGGATTGTTATATATACATGACTTGTGATTGATTTAAATTAGTTAAAAATGAAGAGAAAATGATGAATTAAGAATAAGAAGGTTGAAGAGAGAGTGGGAAAGTGCAATTTGAGAGTAGGAGAGCGAACATGAGGATGAGAGTTTGAGATGGAGTTCGAGATTGAGAATGAAGATGTTGGTAATGTAGCATGTAGGAATGTAGTAGATTTATTTTGAGTAGTTTCATTTTATGTTAGTAATCAAATGGCTATGGCCTGTCATGTATGAATTTGATTGTGGTGAATTATGAGGAGTTTATTTTCAAGTTGGTAATCAAACGACTATGTGACCTAGCATGTTGGAAGCCCATTGTGGAAAGTTGGAATCATTCAAATTTATGAAATCAATATAATTGTATTGCTATTCTATGAAATTTTGTTGTGTTATTGTATTAAGTGTTTTGGCTGCATGGTTGGATAATCCTTCATTGGACCCTCTATCCAAGACTGCATCATATCCTTGCCTCTACTCCCTACTTTACTACTTCTTCCTCTTCCTTACTTTAAGACTCTACAAGAATGTTTGCATCTAATGTAAAGTACATCCATGTCTCCGCTCCCCACTTTCCTACTTCATCTTCCTTGCATACTTTTAGACTCCATGAGCACATTTGTGTCTCATGCAAAGGGCATATGTGCCTCTACTCCCCACTTTCTTGCTTCTTCTTTTTCCTTACAAACTTTCAGACTTCACAAGAACATTTGCATCTCATGCAAAGTGCATCCATGCCTCTAGTCCCCACTTTCTCACTTCTTCGTCTTCCTTGTGGGCTTTTAGAAACTATGAGCACATTTGCATCTTATGAAAAGCCCAACCCATGTATCACCTTCTAATGGTTGACCATTTTCAAATTGTTCCCCCTTCCTACAAGTTGCTTCCTTGTGTCCCTATTCCATAGTTCCACATTTTCACCATCCCACCACAAGCATCCTTCATAGACTTTTGGCATATTCCTAAAACTACATAATGCATGCCAATCTATAATTCCTAGCTAGTTTGTGTTGTGGACTTTTCAACCTCCCATGCACATTCACAAACCTAAGTTGCACCTTTGCCTCAATACTTTGTCATTCAAATAGAAGTCAATACCTACTCCTAGGTGTATACAAAATGCCATTAATGCTCTAAAATGGAAGTGATTATGCTTGGAAAGATGTTCAAATGCTTGTTGGTACATGTGGACCCTAAAAACCATGGATTTAATTGTTGGGTCATACTCTTGCTAATGAAGGAAGCATGGGCACCATGAACACATGATATCAAACCCTTGCATCCACAAGTCTATAAATTGGTATTAGATGGTCTGTCATTGCATCGGAAAGTTCTTTTCCTTAGCCTAGCAAGCCATTTGACAAGTCCAAGAGGAATTTTTCTTGTGCAAATTGACATCTTGATTTTATGTCACACTTTGACTACAAGAAAATCCTATGACCTCATCAAATGAGTGGCTTCGTATCTTATGCCTTGAGGAAATGCCCCTTTATTCCTCTCTATAAATAGGTGGAACAATGATTTTATAATGGTTGGAAAACTTGGTTGTAAAAATCAACTATAAACTCTTTAATGTAATAAAATTTCATTCTTTACTATTTTGCTTTCTTGCTTTCTGTGTTCTCCAAACATTCAACCTATGTTGATTGATGAACCTCTACTCCCTACTGATTGTTAATGAATTCTAAGAAGTTTTTCATTGAAGTATCACAAGAATCTTAGGTTGTGCGGATGGTATGCTAGTGATTTGAGCATATATATGGTAGTCATTGAATCCTTCTACATTGTTGATCATCCTTATGCACCTACACCTTTCTTGTTTGGATGGTTGGGTATATTTTGGCCATAGAAGGATTAGTTCTACAAGGAGTTGGTCTCTTTAGCAGGGGCATACTTATCATCTAAACAAGATAGGCTCATTCTTCTCTCTCCAAACCCTAATATCATTTGTAATTTTTATTACATCTATAGTTAGAATAGAATTAGTTTTAGGACTAAAAACTTGCAATTTGTTTTTATAGAGTTTAAATTTCTTATTTACAAGTGTGATGATTGCTAGTTAATGAACTTCGAAGTAATATTTAAGAGTGGTTCATGTTTTTATAATTCTACATGATAAATGCTAAATTTGAAAATACTGATCATGTTATGCAAAAAAAATCATAAATATAAGCTTGGAACTTGACCAGCTAATAATCAATTTCTACTCGAATCTTTGCTAGGCCCCTTGATGAAACAACAAGCACATAACCACTGAACTATTGTGTACAATATGGAGGCTCGGTAACCCTGAGACCTTGGAGAAACTCTTAGCCTCATTTCAAGACAAGAGTTTGTGGTTTGACTCCTTAAGGCTGACAAGTGTAATCTAGCTAATCAACATCATGCTACATGATAGAAGAATAGGCAACAATTATTATTAAATAAAATTAACTATATAAGTTTAACCACTTTATCTTAAACTTAATTAAACACTTCTTTCAATTAACCATATGAGAAGCTTAAAAGGTAAGATATGACATTAAAAATGGTTTAATGGTGATCAATGTGGACAAGCTAGGATTACAAACTTGGAAGAATTGGATACAAATTTCCACATCATTAGGTCTATTGCAGCAAAGACAAATCAAATTCTAGAAACTATACCTAGAATTATTGTATGCATGCATATAGGGCTAGCTCCGACAACAAGCCAAATGGTTCACTAAGTTCTTAGAAAACATAATCAGGAAGTTATTGCTTCAAATGGAGGTGTGACTAATCCATGATGACTTATTAAATAAGGTGACTATAGTAACACCCAAACCATCATCATGGCTTGTGTTAATTTTGGGGCTACTTCTAGGGTCTACAATATACTAGAGCACCTACCTAATGCTCTAGGGAACACAAGATCCATATCTACTCTATAGAAAATGGCACACATGCTTTAGCTATAGTGCAATGAACTTTATAGAGAGACAAACACTTTTATGGAAAACATGCCTCAATAAATCAACCTGTGGTTTTTACCAAAGTTCCAACATGGTCCAATACACATTCTAGCAAGATTATAATCTCCAAATCACAAATCTTCTGATCCACATTATCATGAGTGTCATTCGATAGTCTTTAGACAAAATAGTCAACATGGCAACCAAGTTGGCACCCACAAGTCTCATGATACACCAAGTCACATGCTATCTCATCAGTGATTGCTTACACTCCAAAACCATTGCAAATGAGAAACCAATCAAGGAAATGGTTGCACTTTTAAAGGAGAATTTGACTTCCTAGCAGTATTGTGATCATTTAGGTTGCATATAAGTTATATTTTAAATAAGAATATGATCTTGTTCTAACAACAAATTCTATTATTTTGTTCAACTACTAGGGATTCCATGATAAAATTTTGGTTGAATCTTTAAAAATTCATTTGAAGGACACTTCTCACTAGACGTGTCAATGTGGTGAGTTGCATGATGAGTCACACCTCCAAACCTTTATTGTAAATAGATAAGAATCCATATCACATTTCTAAAAAAGAACGGAGGTCCTACGATATTTCATGTAATCGTTACATAGTCATAAAGTTGGCCCTAATGACTACTGGTTTCTCTCCCCTATTCTTATTTAATTCTAACTACTTATTGAAAAGAGACATTTTAAGATCGCTCCATACAAGAGAACTGTAACTCCAAAGCTAACAGGGCTTCTCAGCATGCTCAAACTCTGTAAAAGAAACGTCGAACAAATAATTTGATGAAGGGGTAAATCATAAAACACACAATAAAAGAAATTGCACGCAGAAAATAGAATGATATTTTATTAATATGGGCAAAATATTACATTACAGAAGCTCAAATACAATCAGAGGATGAATCCTCTTCAGGTTGCAACACATTACAGCTCCCTCTCTCAAGACTCTGGAATCTTTAGCCTTCTGTAATACCCAAATCAACTAGGGTTTCTAATTTCCCATCTTTCTTGACTCTACACCTTCCCCTTTAACTCTACTACCCTAAGGGTTCCCAAAAATGGTCATATATAGCCCTTTTTGATGACCACTAGCTTAATTTTGAAATTTGCATCTCCCTCCAAAAAAAAGTCAACTTTGTGGGGCCATAACTTTTGATCCGACCGTTGAATTTTCAATTATAATACCTTTTCGAAAATCTCTCGAAAAGATGATGGTGCACAAGAAGTACTAATAGGTAGATTGTTTGGGTTTCCCACCAAATTTTGGGCCCATCCGGAGCCTCTAAGTGCCTCAAATTTGACTTTGAATATTTCAATAGGATTTTTAGAATTTAGAATTTTAATATCTCACAAATGACAAATGATATTGAAGTGATCTCTTCACCATTAGCTTCAATTCACCATTTTGGAGGTTCGTGTAAGATTTTGTATCCAACCGTGCACAAATGCAAACTTATTAAAAATAGTAACCCTGCCAAATTTAGCCCTTATTGAAAAGAAACAACACATTTTTTTTTGGTTGATGCAAGATTGCCCTTACACCCTGGATGCTCCTGCATCAGACACCCAGGGTAATTTAAAAAGTGACCTTGTCACTTCTAATGAGTTAGAGGGAAACCAAAACGGTTAACCTCAGTCTTAGATAACCATGATGAATCTTCAACATGCCTTCCTTTCCATTTCACCAAGTATTTAGTATACAGCCTGTTTCTTGTACTCTTACCCACATGGCTATCCAGAATCCCCTCTATCTCCTCCTTCTCTGAAGTAGATGCTGGAATATCCCATTGTGTTCCTTTATCAAGTCCATCATCATGATAATCTATCAAATCTGAAATGTTGAACACTGGTGAAATATTGATGTCATCAGGCAACTCTACCTCAAATGCATTTCCTAAATCGTGCTTCTTCAGGATTCTACATGGTCCAAATTTCCTCATCTTCAGCTTATTATATGTACCAACTGGAAATCTTTCTTTTCTCAAGTGAACCATGACTTCATCACCCTCCTGAAACTCCTTATGTCTCCTCTTCTGATCTGCCTTAGCCTTATACTGAGAATTCATCTTATGGATATGCTTTCTTACCTCTTCGTGCAAATTCTTCATGTGCTCAGCAAAATTTTCAGCTTCGGCACTACTCTTCTCACCCTTATCCTTCCTCCTCAATTCGGAAGCAGTTCTTGGGCTATTCCCATACACAACCTGGAATGGAGATTTACTTGTGTTCCTATTGACAGAATTGTTGTAAGCAAATTATGCCTATGGTAAAATCAAATCCCATCCCTTGGGCTTATCTCCTACTAAGCATTGTAGCAGGTTACCCAAACTCCTATTCACCACTTCTGTCTGTCTATCAGTCTGTGGATGGTGTGCAGAACTGAACTTCAAATATGTCTTCAACTTCTTCCACAATGTCCTCCAGAAATAACCAACAAACTTGGTATCTCGATTTGAAACTATGCTCTTAGGTAGACCATGTAGTCTCACCACCTCCCTGAAAAATAACTCTGCAATATGAATAGCATCATTAGTCTTCTTGCAAGGAATAAAATGGGCCATCTTTGAGAATCTATCCATCACCATAAAAATGGAATCATGTTCTCTCTGTGTCCTTGGTAAACCAAGAACAAAATCCATACTAATATCATCCCATGGCTTCTCTGGTATAGGTAATGGCTGATATAGCCCTGTATTTTGACTTGTTCCTTTTGCCATCTGACACACTCTACAACTCTACACAAATTTCCTCACATCTTGTTGCAATTTTGGCCAGTAATAATGTTCACCAACAATAGCAATGGTCTTATCTTGACCAAAGTGTCCACCTAATCCTCCACTATGCTTCTCCTTAATCAGGTTCTCCCTCATGGAACTCCTTGGAATGCACAACTAGCTTCCTCTAAACAACATGCCATCTTGGATTATGAAATCCAACCATTTTGTCCTGTCCAAAGTAACAGGTTCCAAACAAGTTTTCCAGGCCTATGTAAAATCTGGATCTTTAGGATACAAACTTTTGAGTTCATCAAACCCAACAACCTCTATCTTCATTTATGTCAACAAATTTTGCCTTCTGCTCAAGGCATCTGCAACTCTGTTGGACTTCCCACTCCTGTGCTTCAAAACAAAAAAATAACTCTGCAAAAACTCAACCCATTTTAAGTGCCTTTGATTTAACTTCCCTTGACTATTAAGATACTACAAAGCCTGATGATCAGTATATAAAACAAACTCTTTTGGCAATAAATAATGTCTCCATTTCTTCAAAGCCTGAACTATTGCATAAAACTCCTGATCATAAACAATATATTTTTTCTTGGCATCATTAAGCTTCTCACTAAAATAGGCAATGGGCTTGCTTTCTTAACTCAGAACAGCTCCTATACCACTACCACTAGCATCACAATCTACTTGAAATACCTTATTGAAATCTGGAAGTGCCAAAACAGGTTGTTCTACAACTTTCTGCTTCAATGTATCAAAGCTCTTGTCTGCTCCTTTAGTCCATCTAAACTCTTTTCTATCCCCTCTCATTGTCTCAGTTAGGGGTGCACAAATGCTATTGAAATTTCTGATAAACTTTCTGTAAAAACTTGCCAAACCATGAAAAGATCTTACCTCAAAAGCACTCCTTGGCATAGGCCATTCAATGATAGCCCTCACCTTCTCTGGGTCCATCTTAAGACCTTCCTCTGAGACAACAAATCCCAGGTATACCAACTCCTTTGCAAAACTACATTTCTTCAGATTGATCAACTTCTCCTCCCTCAGCTTCTCTAAAACGCTTCTGATATGCATCAAATGCTCATCCCAAGTCTTGCTGAAAATCAAAATGTCATCTAAATAAACAATAACAAAACTTCCCAAAAATTCTTTCAGTACCTCGTTCATGAGCCGCATGAATGTGCTCGGTGCATTGGTTAGCCCAAATGGCATGACTAACCACTCATACAAACCCTCATTTGTCTTGAAGGTTGTCTTCCATTCATCTCCTTCTCTGATTCAGATCTGGTGATACCCACTCTTCAGATCAATCTTTGTGAAGTACTTGGCTCCACTCAAACAATCCATTATGTCATCCATTATTGGCAATGGAAACCTGTACTTGATCGTGATCATATTTATGGCTTGAGAATCTGTACACATTCTCCACTCTCCATCTTTCTTTGGTGCTAGTACTACAGGTACCGCACTTGGATTCAGGCTCTCCCTTATCAGTCCCTTAACAACTCATGAACTTGTCTGTTCAATTCTTCATTCTCTGCTAGAGTCATTTTGTGGGCTGCCTTATTTGGCAAACTAGCTCCTGGTATCAAATCTATTTGATGACTTATCTTCCTCACTGGTGGTAAACCTTCTGGTACATTATCAGAGATAATGTCCTGAAATTCTTCCAACATATGTGAAACTTCTGCTGGTACATCTTCACATTTCTCTTGACTAATCTTAGGAATCAATGCAAAGAATTGATGTTCATACTTCATACCCTCCAAAAATTTCCTACCATCTACCAAGCAAATTCTGGGAGTACTACATACCTTTTTTTCCACCTCCTTTAAGGGCTTCAACTTATGACAGACTCCATCCTTTGTTAGGGAGTATGTGTTTGCATGGCCATCATGGACATTGCTCCTATGATACCACGGCCTCCCCAATAACATATGACATGCATTCATCGGTATGATGTCACACAACACCTCATTATGGTAGTCACCAATTTTGAACTTCACTAAACACTGCTCATTGACCAAAGCTCTATGGTCCTTCTGCAACCATGCAATCCGGTATGGATGCGGATGCTTTCTTCTTGTCAACTTCAACTTGTCAACCATTTCCTTTGAAACAAGATTATCAGTGCTTCCACTATCAATAATAATATCACAACACTTACCTTCACATTTGCACCTTGTGCGGAATAAACTCTTCCTCTGATTGGGTTCTTTCTCCTCATTCAACAAAGTTCTTCTGGCAACTAGGGTTTCTCCCCTTTCTACATCTTCAGAGCGCTAAGACTGTGCATCTTCATCCACATGTGCAACTCGTGCATTACCTTTAGGTCTTCTGTTCATCCTTCTTTGATGTTGCGGACACTCGTATGCTCGATGCCCTTCTTCTCCACATTGGAAACATGTTCCTCTGAAACCTCCTCTTCCAGGTCCTTGCCTAGGTCTATCTCTACCTCTTCCTCTTTGCTCACCATTATTCTGGTCATGAGGACGGTAGGTATTATCTCCTCTCTGATTTCGACGGGTTCCAGCGTCTTCACTTTTCTTTGGATCTTCATTTCGGCCTCCATAGGGTCTTCCACCAGTCCTTCCACCTTGACCTCTTCCCCTTTGCTTGCTTTCAAATCTCTTATTCAGCTTCTCTTCCACCTTCAATGAAAACTGGTACGCATCTTCTATGGTGGTCATTCTGACTAGGCTTAGCTCTTCTTGAATACTTGGCCTCAACCCATTAATGTAACGAGCTACCTTCTCCTTGTTGGCACCTCCATGGCCTGTCCTGATAGTGATCTTATAAAAATCTTATGTATGCTCCTTAACAGACTTGTTACCTTGTTTCAATCCTTGCAGCTTCTTCAACAACTCCATCTCATAGTCCAGAAGAATGAACTGCTTCTTCAATTTCTCCACCATTCGATCCCATCTGGTAATCTTTGCTTTTCCTCTTCTATTTCTCTCTAACTGGACCTCCTTCCACCAAATACTGGCATGGCCCTTCAACTTTGTCTTTGCAAATTTGACCTGTTCTGGGTCTTCCACATCTTCATACTCGAAATACTCCTCCATATCATTGATCCAATCAATATGTTGTTCCGGATTCAAATCACTAGAATAGATAGAAACTTTGATCCTGGGCCTCTTTCCGATCTTTGAAATGGCCCTCAACAACCTAACTTCTGTAGGATCTCCCGCATCTTCTTGTTCTTCCTCAAATAGCTCTTCTTCAACTTCATCTTCGCTTTCCTCTCTCCTTCTTAGCTCGAACCCTCTTCGCAGCTCTTCTTGCAATGCATCGATTTGTCTTTGTAGGGCTCTAAAACCATCTTCCGTCAAAGCATTCCTCCCACCAAGGTTTCTTTGTGAAGGCATCTTGATCTTTGTAGCAAACCCACAACCTCAGGTCCTGGTGCAAACTGCCTCACAGTCGGTGATTTGTCTACACACTCAAGAACCCTTGCTCTGATACCACTTGATGAAGGGGGTAAATCATAAAACACACAATAACAAAAATTGCACACAGAAAATAGAATGATATTTTATTAATATGGGCAAAATATTACATTACAGAAGCTCAAATACAATCAGAAGATGAATCCCCTACAGGTTGCAACACATTACAGCTCCCTCTCTCAAGACTCTGGAATTTTCAGCCTTCTGTAATTCTCAAATCAACTAGGGTTTCTAATTTCCTGTCTTTCTTGACTCTACACCTTTCCCCTTAACTCTACTACCCTAAGGGTTCCCAAAAAGATCATATATAGCCCTTTTTGGTGACCACTAGCTTAATTTCGAAATTTGCATCTCCCTCCAAAAATAGGTCAACTTCGCGGGGCCATAACTTTCAATCCAACCGTTGGATTTTCAATTATAATACTTTTTCAGAAAGTTCTCGAAAAGACGATGGTGCACAAGTAGTACCAATAGATAGACTTTTTGGGTTTCCCACCAAATTTTGGGCCCATCCGAAGCCTCTAAGTGCCTCAAATTTAACTTTGAATATTTCAATAGGATTTTTAGAATTTGGAATTTTAATATCTCACAAATGACATGATATTAAAGTGATCTCTTCACCATTAGCTTCAATTCACCATTCTGGAGGTCCGTGTAAGATTTTGTATCCAACCGTGCACAAATGCAAACTTACTAAAAATAGTAACCCTGCCAAATTTAGCCCTTATTGAAAAGAAACAACACGTTTTTTTTTGGTTGAT
This sequence comes from Cunninghamia lanceolata, assembly GCA_027924645.1. Taxonomy (NCBI): domain Eukaryota; kingdom Viridiplantae; phylum Streptophyta; class Pinopsida; order Cupressales; family Cupressaceae; genus Cunninghamia; species Cunninghamia lanceolata. The sequence continues at coordinate 5,215,616 of BSBN01000635.1, read as the reverse complement.
GCAAGATTGCTCTTACACCCTGGGTGCCCCTGCATCATAAATGAATATACATTATGAGGAAGAATAGAAAAAAAGGAAACTAGCTACCAACTTACTGCTTTGTACCATCTTCCGCAGGTGGCTCCGTCCTCCCAGAATGCATCACTTGCTGCGACGAAAAGATTTCTTGCTGGAAATTGCTTGGGGTTGTTTCCATAGCATGCTGATGTTGCCAGTGTCAGTGCATTCAATAGCTATTATATCAATCAGAAGTAACAATACCCATGACTAACTTTGATAACAATTCACAATATACTTACAGACATATTGATTTTGGCACGGGGGGAGGATGCTGACTTTACAACTTCCAATTTCATTTGCTTGAAAGTTTCTAAAGCTTTGTCAACGGATCCATTCAGTTCATATCCTGCAATCATGGCATTCCATGAGACCACATTTCTTTGAGGCATTTTGTCAAACAGTTCACATGCCTTGTCTATGCTTCCACATTTTGCATACATTTGCGACTACGACATCTGACAAAGTTCCTCCATCTGTTAATGCTTTGATGGATGTCCATACCCTGTTCCAAAGCTCCCATTTTGGCACCGGCTGGAGTACGCTGGCAAATGTAAACTGAATGGGTTGGAGACCTGTTTATTGCATATGGTTAACTGGGTGGGAGAAACAGTTTTAATGGTGGATTTATCACTGATGAAGCTCGATGGGAAACGGAATGGGAGAAACAAAATTAAAAAGCCCCACATTGACACGTCAACAGCTAGCACTTAGAGTGTGATGTTTAAGCCCTCGTGGTATTGTAGTGATTGAAGAAGTAAATGGATGGATCACCCAATGGAAGAGAGGACATGTGCATATGTTATGCACCTACTGATTAGAGGTTGTCCCTTTCCTACTACTTATTGGGAAGGAGAAAGACGCATATTCCTCATAATACGATGAAGTAGTTGATTCTGTTGGTTAAGCAGATTTTGATTTAGAACAAGTCGAAGTAGTTAATCCAGTAGATGAAGTTGATGATCTTAAACCATCACTAGTAACATCAGTTCTAAAACCATAACCTATCCCAAGCTAGTGTGTTTCAGAACAAGTAAAACAACAGGGTACATCAATAGCATATCTAGTATTTTCCAATTGCCCATTCACAAATAGTTTAGTTGTTTCTTCCTTGGACCCCAGCTATCTTGAGAAAGGGGGTGTAGGGGGAAAACCACTACTCGTCACACGTATGGTAGTTTAGGTCAGCTTCTTTAGTCCCTACTTTGATGATAACAAACAACATTGGGACAGTGGTTACCTAAACATGAGCCTATTGTTTCTTTAGGCACTTCCCTACATAATATTTGGTGCTTATGGTGGTGAAGAAGCTTCTAAGGCAACTATAGTTGTGTGGAACCTCATGTTGTTGAGTCAATGATGTAAACTACTCGAGAAACTAGATATAGAACTCAATGAGCACCAATTTATCTATATAATAGAGTTGTCAAATGCTGTGACTTAGTCAATAGGGGTAAACTACCTATTTCTTGTCTAGGTGGCACTTATGAAATGGGTTCATCAACATCATCAATAATTGGGACATTCACTAGGTCTAGGCCCATTGGCTAAACTTTAATTACTTAAAAGTCATTGACAACGACTATCTTTAGGCACATGTGTATTTATATGTGGAACCATGCGAAGGCATGATGGTTTTAGATACTGGGTCACTGGCACAACCAGGTAAACTAAATCAATTGGCTTTGTACCCCCACTAGCTTTGGATCTCACCTTTGAACTGCATCCTAAAGATCTCAACCAACAAGGCCCACTGGCTCTATTTCTGGTGCTTTCAAAGGCCCACCCAACCCTACTTGAGATGGATGTAAAACCAACAAGCTGCTATTATATGAGAGTGAGCAACTTATAGGAAAATATTGCTACTGACCTCTTGGTTCCTTACTCTTCTTGGTATTGGACATGGAGGCAATTACCCTTTATGCGTTACCCAGCTAGGAATGGTTGACAAGTGAATGGGGAACTAACGAGGATTTCTTGAAACATGTTTCATGTTACACCATAGAAGATAGGTCCCTTGGGGGCCCAGATAGAAGTAGTTGTTTCCACTCAAGAGGAATGTATGAGCAAACAAGAGTAGTCCCCAGTAGCCAATAGCATACACGTAGAAGAGGAGATCTGCCTTATCGTGGTGAATGAAGCAACTTGTTTGACTCTTTCCTCTCTCCATTCTCCCACCCACTTGATCTAGGAGGGGGGGTGTTAGCTATGTCAGGGAAGGGGCTATGCCTCACGCCAACACCTTTAGTTGATAGTCATGGTATGCGGTGCTCTCGAGTCTGATGAAGATTATCTAAACATTAGGAGACGATCCTAACTTCTCCCCCTCCCAACCTAGCTTAGGCTCATTCATTGACTTAATGGTTACATGTTATCATTTATCCATCCAAATGTTGAAGGTAGAATGATTAAGTAGTGCACCAAGTTAGCATCGAGACCAACAACTCCCCATTCTACTATCGAAGATCTACTATAATTATTATTACTAGGGACCTTTGCATCCCCTAATCCATTAAAAGCAAATTTTTTAGGTCCTTCCACAAGCAGTATGATCGGGAAAGCAAAGCAATCCTAATTGAAGGTTTAATGTTAGCCCCCCTCACTAGCTGCCACTTTGCATCTTTTCTATAGTGGGGCTAGGGTTTTCTCTAGATTTAATGCCTTGGAGCTATTTTCTTCTATCTATAATAACGAGAATAAAGGTAGGTTGGGTGCACTACTAATCAATAGATTAAAATGGCACCTTGATGATCTAGTGTCATTAACCATAGCTATCACCCTAGGCATTAGCTCCACTAGCACCGCGACCATAGGTGTCACTAACACCTAAAACCAAAGGCCCACCTCCTTTATAGTTATAGTTCCCCCATTTTGGTATTATTGTAGCCATTAAAGAGAAGGAATAGCATTAGGGAACTAGTATCCTTAGTCATAAGGTCCATATCCTACTCCTATGGGTTATTAGCCTCGATAAAGGATTAACAATGATAGGATAATACTAAGTACCACCATTGGTCATAGACCTCAACGTCACCTTGCAACCTAGGACCAATTATGACACTAATCAATAGATTGAGCTAAACTCCTCTAGTGGAAACCAAAGCACCATCCAAGGGTTGAGAATGGAAGCACTACATCCTAGGGTTACACTTGGAACCAAGGAGCACTGCATATTATGAGAAAATTTCACTAGTACTAAGTAGTGGGAAATGCCTAACTATATCTGGCTTTCAGGAAGTAGTTCATCCAATAGCTATGCCTTGGTTAAGCTATTTGTCTAGTCTACCTATCTCCTCATTGTCAATACTTATCAAGGGAATGCTAGAGTGATGGGCTATAATGCACAAATGATAGACAACTAGAGAGATGAGCACTAATGATAGATGAACATAAAGATGCACGGGTCAGGCACACCCCTATAAATGCAATAACCAATCAAAGCACTTGATTAGGACCATGGTAAACAAAGCACAAAGGCAAACTGAACGTTGATAAGTTCTTATTAAGTTGAGGGAAAGCTATAATAGTAGAACCAACATCATGCTACAAAACATAGGTAGAGGGTAAACCAGACACAAAAGTACCTTGAATAATAGGTATCGAGAATTTGGTTTGTGCTAGGCAGGCACAAGTGAACTTGTACTAGTGAATGATACAAGTGACCTATGAACATCAAAGATCGTGAAGGCATATCTCACCAAGATTTGAGACTGCGAGTGAAGGTTTAGCAGTGAGAACCCCTACCCCTACCCCTACCCTATTTCTATTATTGATCCATCCCCTAAGCATAGTCATAGGCAAAGCTAGCAAGAGTTTCAGTTCCAGGCATAGATACAATTGATTAATAACCAGCATCCAAGTCCATTTGAAGTCAAATCTTATGGCATAGCCTGCTTTATATCCAGATTCATATCCTCCAGGGGTAGGTGTAGTTGAAGAAGAAGCAAAGGTCGAGGCCATAGAGACATAGGCTAGGTGGGCACTAGTAATATGATGGGTGTCAGAGGTTTAGGACACATAAGCAAAGGAGCAAGCAAAACTATTGACTGGGGAAGCGGGTAAATAATTAGTAGTTGCAAAGGTAGCATAGACAATAGTCTTGAATGATTATTAAATAGTAGCAGGGGTCGAGGTAGGTGCAGATGCATATGAAGATCTATAGTGAACAGTTCCAAATCTGGACGTGGATTCAGGTTGTGGGTGGGCAGTCTTAGGCGTTCCCTTTGTGAGCACACGGGCTTACTTTGTTAATCTACGGTTTTCATTGTTCGAGAGGCTGTGCAAGATGATTGTAGCATCTTCAGCCGTTCATTTTACTAGTTGTTGTCGTTTTCAAGTTCCATTTTCTATCGTACGTGCAGTTTTCTTGCCTGCCGGTTTCCTTCAGATCGAGTATGGTAAATAGGTTTACTGTAATTCAATTTCCTTGTGTTTTCCAACAGTCATATTCATTTATTATCTAAACAACTCTTTACACGTCAAACGTGAAAGCTCTTCAATATTGTTTTTTAGAACCAAATCAGTGAATATTATCATATAGGCCATATTAAATTATTTAATTATATGCCAAATAAATTCTCTTGCCAAACATATTAATGAGCTTTAGTTTAGGAAATTAAAAGCATATAATTGACTTTTACGAGGTAAAAATGGATACATACTGCTGAAAATGTATTTAATTTTTCAAAATAATTTAATATATTTTAAATTTATATAAAATGGTATATTTAATACATACTGCTAATAATGTATTTAATTTTTCAAAATAATTTAATAATTATTTAATATTTAAATGGGTGGGGACCTGGCTCGATTGGCTAAGTAATTCCGAGAAAAGTTTATTAGGCACAAAAAAAAATAAAAATTAATATTTAAATATATTATTTTTATATATAAAATTTTTACTATACTTATATTTATAATTCAATATTATATTCTATATATTTACAAATAATTTATTTATTTTTGAAGAATTTAAAATATATAATTATTACTACTACAAGATAAATATATTTATATATTGTATATTTAAAAATGAAATGTAACAACTTCAAATATAATATTATAAAATAATATTATATATCATATTAAATATATTGTATTTATATATTTTTAAGTATAATATAATATTATAAAATTGTATATTTAGATTAAACATATATATTTAATATTTGTATTAATTTATAATTTAATTATATTTATTTTATCTAAAATATTCAGTATAATTATATTATATACTCAATAGAAAATTTAATAATTGAAAATTTATAAATAATTTATTTAAATAAAATCCACCTTATTTTGTGAAGGATTATATGCGACAATGAGGACGAATCGACAAAAGAAATTTTTGAGGAGGAAGATCTCGAAAATGAAATTGACATCGTTGATCCAAGGAGAATTAGTCAATCCATAGCTAAACTACTTAAAGAGGACACGTATGTATCCAGAGAGAAACGGGGAAGGAAAATGAATAGACAAAAATGGGAAATGGTTCTGAACAGGGAACAATCAACTCTCAAAAACATGTTGAGATCCAAGGGAGGAGTACCCTCCCTTGGTAATCAATGAAGTTGTTTACTTGGAATGTTAGGGGCTTAAATGCCCCTATTAGGGAGGCGTGCACTTGAAAAATTTATTGGTTGATGCAGTAATGCTACAAGAAACCAAATTGAAGAAGGAGGAGGCAGAGATCTTCATCAAAAACTGCAAAGGATGGAAAGGACATTTTTTAGAGGTTGTCGGTGCCTCAGGGCACCTCGAGCTGCTCTAGAAGCCCGGAAGAATCCAAATACATCCATCTTTGAACCCTAATTGGCAATTGGCTAAGGTACATAGCTATTTCTCTGATTTATCCTTTCATTTATCCAATGTGTACGACCCAACAAAAATAGAAGACAAAAAGGCAGTTTGGAACAAGTTAAAGAGGGAGATCAATTCCTTAGGGAATGAGAAATTCATATTAGGGGGGGTTTCAATGCAATATTGGATTTGGCCAAGAAGAGAGGTGGATTAGGAAGAATATTGCACACACAAAAGGATTTCATGGACTAAATGTTAATAACACCAATACTATTGACATTGTCACCACCAACAAGAATTTTACTTGGAACAACAGATGATTTAGTTTCACATAGTTGAAAGATTGGATCGCTTCCTTACATGTCTTCAAATTGGTTAATCTCATCAGTATTCTTGGAATCGCAAATAAAGCCAATATCAGGCTTAGATCACTTCCATGTTTCTTTGTCCCTTTGCAAGATAATTCTCCCCCTAAGAGTCAAATTTGCTTTGAGAAAATGTGGTTAAGGAGTCCTAAGATGAAATAACTAATTAAATCTTGGTGGGAAGAACCAATCAACCTTAATGGATTCAGGATGTTTATTTTTTACAAAAAACTCTAGCATATAAAGTCAAAATTGAAAGCATGGAACAAGGAATCTTTCAAGGATATTTTCAAGAAGGAGTGAATACTTTGATAGAAATGGAGGCCCTCAATGAACAGATCATAGTTAATGGAATGACTTCTAAGGTAGAATACCAAAAGGAGAAAGATTTATTGGCCGCTCATAATAAAATCCTAGCCAGAGAGGAAATCTATTGGAAGATGAAGTCTAGAAAAACATGGTTGAATGAGGGTGATCTTAATACAAAGTTCTTCCACAATGTCACCAAAGTAAGGTAGGGGATGGATAGAACCTCTAATTTAATGACCATGGAAGGCAAAATCTTGACAGATCCCAATGAAATCTAATCGAAAGTGATCCACTTTTTTTGAGACTTATTAGGAGGCGAGGAAGTGGTGGATCCAATCCTTTATGACATTTTAGATAACATTCCAACCCTAGTGAATAGTGAGAATAATGTCAAGTTGATTGCCCCTATCAAAAAAAGAAGAAATCAAACTTGCAGTTTTTCAGCTTCATCCAAATAAGGCTCCCAGGTCTGACGACTTTCCTACCTCATTTTATCAAATTCTATTAGAGTTTTATGGAGAACAAAATTTAGGAAGTGGTGGAGGAATCAAGACGATCAAGCAAGATTTTGAGAGATATGAACAATACTAACATAGTACTCATTCAAAAAAATCATCCTGCACAACCCTATCAGACTACAGACCCATATCTCTATGCAACACAATCTATAAGATAATCTCGAAGATCATGTCTAACAAATTGAAGGTCATGCTGTCATCTGTGATATCTCTAGAACAAAATGGTTTTACACCAGGGCACAATATTACAAATGGCATTATTGTAGCACAAGAGACTCCATTATATTAAGCAGCATAATCAGAAGGGAATGATTCTAAAGCTTGATATCAACAAAGCATACGATAGGGTTAGTTGGAAATTTTTAATGAAAATCATGGAGAAGTTTAAAGTTTTGGAAAGAAATGGTTAGAGTGGATTTTTGAATGCATCTCCACCTCTAGATACTTTGTAATGATCAATGGAAGCCCCTACGACTCCTTCAAAGCAACTCGCAGACTAAGATAGGGAGACCCCTTGTCTCCATTTTTGTTCATCATAATGGCAGAGGCGTTAAGTCAAGGGATCAAAAGGAAGGCAGTCAATAGTCTGTGGAAAGACATCCAAGTTGCTAGAGACATCCTGTTTATCACCCACCAGCTTTTCACTAACGATACACTGCTTTACGGTAACCCAACAATGGAGGAAGCATCAGTAATAAAAGCTATTCTGGATGAATATGTTAGATGTTTAGGATAGTTAATCAATAGAGAAAAATCCAAAATTGTCTTTTTCAACACCAAAAAATTGATGCAAAGAAGAATTGCGGCTTTGTTGGGCTACTGTGTAGAAGTGACTCCTTGAATATGTTTGGGGATACCTCTATTTTAGGGTGCTATATGCACTAGCTTATGGAATGACACAATGGGGAAGTGTAAAAGGAAAGCGAGGGCACGCAAAGGGCATTGGCTTGTCTTAGCCAAAAGGATCACTATGATCAAGGTGGTTTTTGCCGCCATCCCAAATTACATGCTTTCTTTTCTAGAGCTAACCACCAAGGTGGAGGAGTTTAATGGTATCAAAAGGAAGTTTTTATGGGAAGGCTCAAATGAAGTAAAACACATCCCCTTCTTGTGTGGGATAAAGTCATGCAGAAAAAGGAGAATGGAGGGGCATGGATCAAGAATATTCAGATACAAAACTAGGCCTTAGGGCAAAAATATCCTAGAAAATGTATGAGCAGCTAGATACTCTATGGTGTTAGATATTCTAACATAAATACTTGGATGGTGACACACTTGACAGAATATTAACTATTGATAATCCACCGATAGGCTCGTATATATGGAATTTTATGATGAGTTGCAAGTCCATCCTAACAGAGCATCTGTCGTGGAAAATCAACAATGGCAAATTGGCACAATTTTGGTTAGATTCGTGGAATGGGAATTAGCCCACTTACTGAGATTCCAAGACTAGAGGGATGCAAAGAGATTATGTAAGGCATATATGGTGAGAAAGTCAGGGATAATATAATAATAGAAGAAGAGATAATGGGACAGAATGTAAGTGGAAAAATTTCACCGAGCTGCAAGACCAACCTAGGAGGCTTCTTCTAGAGGATCTTGCAAAGAGGAAAGTCATCTTCTTGAATCGGGGAGATGAATTAATATGGTACAGAGCCAAATTAGGGAAATATACAACAAAAATAGGATATGAACTACAATTACAAGATAACCAATGATCATCTTGGCCTAAGGATCTATGCTAGAGCTCTAACATCCTTCCCAAAGTAGGCACCTTTGCTTGGTCTTCTTTACACAATAGAATTCTTACGGGTGACAAATTGTCCAAAATTGGCTTCCATGGGCCCTTCAGATGTCCCCTATGCCAAAATGATGAAGAGACGATTGACCATTTACTCCTATAATGCCCAACGAAATTTGTTTTAAGATAGGATAGTTAGGATCACTTCCATCCAAATTAATAGATACATTTCAGTGTTGGCCGAGGTTGTACAAAGGATCACTATGGGCCAACCTATGGATTGAAGCATTGACAATGATAATATGGAAAATTTAGGAAGAACATAATTTAATCTAGAGAAGGGGAGAGATGGAGATATAGAGACAAAGATAGAGCTAGACATAGAGAGAGGTAAAGAGATGAAGAGGGAGAGAGATAGACATAGACGTAAAGAGATGAAGAAGGAGAGATAAATACATAGAGAGAGGTAAATAAATAGAGAAATAAAGAGGGGGATATAGAAAAATAGAGAACTAAGAGAAAGAAATTGTTATTCAGAGAGAAGAAGACAAAGATATATATATACAGAGAGAGAGTATTTTAATAATGCTTATCTATTTATTTATATTCCAAGGATGTTGTAACATAGGAGACTAAATTTTAAACATTAAGTAATTTATAAAGTTAATGTAAGTAGATGGACAATCAATCTGAAGCTGCTACCTATCCATAGAGGCCTTGGTTGTGCACATGCATCATTTTCTTAAGGACTTGTCATTGACCTCATGTATTGCACAACTATATGTAAAAAGGAAAAGCAAATTGCTAATTGCCCTTCTACAAATTTAGTGTGCAGTGGGTACCATGAAGAGATCTTAAAGACGAATTATCAGGTCCTTAAGAAAATGACATGTTTCCCTAAGCATAACATGTCAAGCTACATAGAATAATAATAATGTCCATAATTTTCAATAATAAGCATGCAAAGCTTTTATACTTTATGAACTATTCATTTGTCTTTTCCTAGTATGGAATTATTTTACTTAAATTGTCAACACTATATGTAAAAATGGAAGAAGAGGAAAAATGTATCACTTTGATTTGTTCATTATAGGATATTGCTAAAGATTCCACAGCTCCATTTAAGCTTACCACATGATCCCTTCATCCAAGTTGCACACATGATCTCCCTCCTTTGTGATAAACTTTATAAGCTTAGAAAAAGGTATACTTGATATAAAATATTGTATTTATATATTTAAGCATATTATTTATATTGTAAAATTGTATATTTTTGACTAATACAAAGGACATGATTTTGGCCAACTATTAATGAAAGGTGGAGTATGATTAATATTCATTTTTTTTATATGGATTAGAACTCTCAAAATATTATAATAAGTCAAGAAATATATTTGGTTATTAAGGAGGTTGAGAAGAATATTATCTCCTAGAAGAATACTAGGAGTAGAATATTGTCATTATATAGGTTGATTAGATGAAATTGTTCGAAGTGAAGGTGGTCAAAAGAATATTAAAGGATTTATTGTTACTGAGTGTTGGCATTTATTATTATTAATATACGTTATGAATAGAATTATATAATTAAAGATTTCATTTACTTGCTTGTGTTTACCATGATTGTTTTAGCTTTTGTGTTAATCCTCAAATTTTAACAGGTAATTGTCATGAAAGAATTGCTTGATAGGTGCGCTTGACTGTCAAATCTAGGCCTTGGGTGGGAGCCAACAAGCTTTGAAGTGACCATGTTGTATATAGTACTATTCATAGTGAGCACTCTTGATAGGGTATCATAATAATTGTTTCACTCAATTTTTTACCATCAGCAATGGATCAAAGAGAGAGAGAGATAAAATTAAATAAAAATTATATTATGTATTATAATATATATGTATTAGCTTTGATTGTGCATAATACAATATATATTAATTATGTCAACCCTAAGTATGATGCAAGAGTCATCCACCATTGGTACTCTGCACCCATTATGAGTTGCATACCAAACTAGACAAGCAAAGGCCCACCATACTTTTTAATATGTGTATATTATACCAAAGGGTGTATGGACAAACCATATCCTTATTTATGTATGATGTACTAAAATTTGTGGATTCAAAGTACCTTTCAATTTCAAGTACAAAACATGGCTACATGTATAACCTTCCCATGAATAATTATTTCTAAATTTTACTATTACTCCCATGACAATTGAAGATACATTCCTAAAACACAAAATCATTAGCCATCATGGGTTTACAAAATTAAGCTTAACTACATAAACATAGTGGCAAAAAGTGTTCTATTGTATATTCTAATGGAAAACCCTACATTAAAGATCAGGCTATGGTACTTCTATAATGTAAAAAATGGAGCTTGGTATGGACTAGTCTAGATCATCTAGGTCCACTGGAGACTCATGAAATGGTGCTTTTCATGCCAACAATCCAACAATAAAGAAAAGAGAGAGTGACTTTCGATCAGTCATTACATGCCAACGATCCAGAGATGGCATGAGCTATTTTGAGAGATAAATGGCTGATAATTTACTAGAGCGGTGCAAGATGCTTCAAATAATCATACCTATTCATTCTACCCTATACCTTCATCTATACTTTTTCATCAACATTTTCCAACTATTAGCACCTATAGATGAATAACACCTGCAGGTTTGAAAGAATACACCGCCTACATGTATCGAATTAAATGCCAGTATTGAGTAGTAGGAGCCCACGATTTCTATTAGATGAGGGAAACTAGTCACTTGTGTTGTATGCAAGTTGTGATACCCATGGCAAAGGTGACAAACAATCCCGCAAAGAAGTATATTCAAGTGGTGATTTTGGATGATCATAAGTTTTGGTTCGTCAGATCTATTAAATACCACAAAGATCTCAACATCTTGAGATACTCTCTCAATGCTAGATAATGACATGGACCGTACAAATACAAAATAATCATCATTCACTTAAAGACATGGAAATTGAACTTCCACAACTCCTCAGCGTACCCATTGCACACCAAGGTGTGATTGCTAGTTAAATAGTAGTGGTGATGGCGAAGCCTAAATGGGTATAGACAAGGGTAGAGGTATCGAAGCCAACAACAAAGTAGTCTTGAACAATTATGGAGAGGGCAAGACTAGCAACAAAGCTAGCAGCATCGTTATATAGGCAGGGCTAGTCCCAGGTGAAGCTGATCCATTGACATCTAAGCGAGCAACACCTTCATAGCTAGCCAACCTCCCATGTGATTTATGCTTTCCATTGCATTTCTACTTATGAATAATAATTCAAGACTATATGACTTGTGACTAGAAGGTTTCTAGCATCATCAATAGGTCTCTACTCATGAATTGTGACTAGAAATAGATTGAGATGGAGATTAACTCATTACAATTTGAAAAGAAAATCTAGGTGCTTTGCAAATTATTATTAATAGTGTAGAGGTAAAGCAAATAGAAATAGTTGTGAGGATAGAGGTAGAAACAATAGAAGTGAGATTTCACGAAATTCTAATTTTTCATTAGTTCAATCCCTAGAACATACAACAACACCTCTATGCAAAAAAACTAACTCAAAGACTTGTTGATGCATGTTTTAGCACACTAACATGTTGGAACAACATAAGTTCCCCTACTTGAAAGGCTTGATGCCCCAAGAGTCTTCTTTTAATTTTCTCTTAACAATGAGACCAAAATATCTTAGTAGGTGAGATTTTGACTATCCCTTTCAAGGGGATCCAGTGAAACTTTCTAAGATTCAAACCTTAAGGGAAACCCACAACCTTGCCATAAATTTTGCTATGATCTAAACTTTAGATTTAAAGGATAATTTTGAGTAATAATTTCAACCACACAAAATTCCACCCTTTAGCAATAACATATTTAACAAAATTCAATTTTTTGCAATACAAAGAATCACCAAAATACAAATAAACATAATTGGGAAATGAAGATTCATGAAGCAATAACCTTAGGAAACAAAGATTTCTTACCTCAAAATTTATACAACAAATGATATGGGAGTTTCATGAACAAATTTATACATAACCCATAAAATAATCTAAAAGTTCCCAAAATTTATCCACGATACATGAATTTTAAAGATTTCCAATTTTTAACATGCGTTTATCTTAAAAAATTCTAGTCTTTTTTAGACACAAACTAAAATCAAAATGAATGATAGAAAATGAAATATAAACTACTCCTACTCTAACCATGATTCCAAAAAGAAAAAAGAAAAAAGAGAGGGGAGAGAGAAAAAGGTTGGAAAAATCTAAGTGTGTAGCCCCTATACTTCATGTGTCATTTTGTAAAGAGACAAATTTGATTGAAACCGTTCCTCTTCTAGGGGATTTTACATGTGTAAGTTGAAATTTGAAAGCCCAAGCACATAGATGTGTTTTAGATTACCACATAGAATGCCTCACCATCAACCATGTTTTAGTAGCTCGAACACATATCAAACTCATCAATATTTGGTGAACTAAGCACATGAAGAGATAGGTACATGCTCAAAGTTTGAAAACTCACACAAGAAAAGAAAATAACTTAAAAAATGAAGCTGCAAAAGTTTCAATTGTATTAACAAAGAGTTTCCAACCCCTTCAATTATGGATTACATTGGTATTTATAGATTTTGAGAGGGAAGAATGTGAAAATCCATTCCCTCCAAATTCCAAAAAATGTCAAGAATTTGAAAAGACACAAATTTGTGTTGTAGTACCCTTTTGTCTTATTACATTATTATATCCAAGGTAAAATTTGACGTGCAAATAAATGCCATCATTAGCACACTCTAGCTAGTTACTCCTAACTACTTTACACTTGAGCTCTTGTAAGTAGGACTCAAAATTATTTGGTGCCACCTTGACCAACCACATATTAGGTTCATCTGAGTGAGTAAATTTGACATCTATCTTCATGAAAATCTCCTGGATTCTCTTTTGACAGCCCTTAAATTTTGCAATCTTTGACTTAAAATCTTTACAAGAAACCCTTACTTTTATCAAATGATTAACTAAATTTGTAGCAAAATTTGGGTCCTTAGAAGACTCTTTTCTCCCCAATTCCTAGAACTAATCTTTCAACACTTGCAACAACTAAATATTTTGGTCCTTATTAAACAAAGAATGTCCCAATTTATCCATGAATTCTTTTATGGCATCAAACACACTCTAGACTAGGGACTACACCTTTTTTTCTTATTTGGCACCCTTTCAAGATCTTCATCTAGAACTTGTAGGCCAACCTCCACTTTTGATGCATGTTTGGCTCTTGATCACTTAGAATGCCCTCATCCACCAAATATGGGAAATCCATATCAACCATCAGAGCTACATGGGGAAAGATGTTATCAATAGCGTCCAATTCAATTCTAACTCTTGCCATCAATGTCTCAATAGCTTCCATTCCTTTAGACAATGCTACAATAATTTCAACAACTTCTTACTTTATCTTATGGCCTAAGGTCACCAATTCTACATTCCATGTGTGGATGACTTGCATGGCATTCCCTAATTCTCCAATAGCTAGTATCTCCTATTCTGTACTTAGAATATGTTGGGGAACTGTATCCATAGAAGATGAACCAACAAGACCAATTAGGTATTCAATGTAGGTCGTAAGGTGAGAAACCTTATCTTTCAATTCCTCCTTAGTGGCCTTATCCTTGTCCATCTTTTGGATGAGCCAATCCATAGATGATCTGGCAAGCTATTTCCCTTCCACCCTTGATGCTTTCCTAAAGTAATTGTAGTGACTATATAATCTGATGGTTGCATATCTGGTTTAGGAATGTGTGACAACAATGTAATAGTTTGGGATTGCTTGTTTCCACAATTTTTAGTTGTAATAGAAGATCTTACCCTGGTTCTCTTTGGAAGACTAGGCTTTGGGAACATAACTGCTAGCTGAGTAAGATCATCCAATGTTAGTTTCACAACCCTCTTTCTCTTTTGAATGATTTAATCAAACCACTTGGGTGTATCCTTAGTCTATGCTTCTTCCACTAGGATATTGTCTCGAGGTTGTTGTGGTGTGTTTTAATCATTTAGAGAAAGTGGTGGGGTAGTAACTTTGGGAGGAGGAGATGGAGCTTTATCAAGGGATACAAAAGGTATCTTCTCTAGAGACTGAGTGGGAGTTTCCTTTGAAACATGCCTTGGAGGGATAACAAAAGAAAGGTTTGGGGGGTGAGTGATAAGAGGTGAGTTTGGGGGAGATTGGGATGGTGATAAAAAAAATTCTTCAAAAGAAGAAGGTACCAACTCATTAGTTTGTGTTAGTTCTTTTTGAACAAATTGAGGAGCTTTAGAAGGAGTATTGTGATGGCTAGGAGAAGCATCCATACCTTCAGTCTTCCCTAGTTCTGGCTAATTCAATCTTGAAAACATGAACTTCAACCTGTGAGACTTCTTTTTTTGCACTAGCCTTATTTCTTCCTCGTCTTTCTCTTCTTCTTCATTCAATTCCAATCTAATTTTCCACACCTCACCATGGAAACAACATGTGAGAAAAGTTGGTGGCCATCTATCAGTTGAGGCTCTTCAACCAATCTCTGCTTAGAAGCATCCCATTTGTTTTTGGAATATCCACCACTTGAATGTTAATAATCTATTTGATTATGGGATATGAAGCTAGTTGAATTAGAACATTCTTAATCTCTCCAATTATATTGACTTGCAACTAATCCAACTGCACTACTCTTTTGCTAGTCTTCACCAGGGTCATCCCAAGCTTTCAACATATTGAATATGCCATGGCATTCCCAGGTGCCCCTGAACCAACTAGATAATTGTGTACTTGTTCTTTCCACAAAATTGATGAAATCAAAAAAGGAATATTTTCAAATTTTTCTTTGTACATTTTAACGTTAGCATCAATAACTTTTCTTTCATCAAGTGAAGAGTTAGGGCAGCAAAAGACTTAACTAGAAAATCATGTTGACCACTAAGCTCTATTGCATAAAACATATACATATTGGTTTTTATTCTTTTAGATCTTCAATCAAACTATAACTTTATTTTCCTGGTTCAACAAGTTTTTCACCTCTTGAAGGATTCTAAGTGTTCTTAGATGAGGATGGTCCTTAAGGCCCCTTTGGTGGATATGGATTGTTAATTACATTGGGGTCAGGGGAAGTGTGTAATTTATTTGGAGGGGTTGATGTGGTGTATGGTCTTTTAGCATTACTTATCAAGAAATAGGAACTCCCCTTTGTCACTTGTTCAATCATGTTAATCTCTTTTGGAGTTTTGTCAATTTCATTATCTTCATGTTGGCGAATTTCATACACCTGAAAAGTTAAGGTAGTCCCTAAGATTTGGTTGTCATTTGTTGAATTTTTAGGAGCAATTATGACCTCCATGTTTTTAATCTCTTTTTGAACAACTTTAAGTGCAATTGAAAACTTAGGAAAATTTAATTTACCATGTTCAACAGTGTCATGGTTCCTACACCAATTAGGAAGTGATAAATCTACCAAATTAACAATATTCACTTGATTAGTGCTAGATTTGTTGTCCATTAGCATGGGTACATTACCATTATTTGGCCAAGTATTCCATATTTTGTTGGACCTTTGCAAGTTGAAACCTCTACCTTGACCACTCTTGTTTGTCGATTGGTTTTGAAGTATTTGTTGGTGAAGTGAAATCATCTCATCTGTTAATTTCTTTATCAAGCTCTAAAGTTCAACATTGTTGTTCATTGCATGAGGATTCCCTTGTCCCATAATTGTGTTTGAGTAGGGCACTTGTCTAGTTGAATTGTTGATAGAGGAAGGAACAACTTGTTAATTGTTTATATGGGCAATTGAGTTGTGGGTGTTGTTGGTTGTCATATTGTTAATGAATGATGGTCTTCCTTGTAAGTTACCCATTGAAAAGTTTTGATTACTTATGTTACTGCCCATGGTGGGGATGTTGAATTAGGTGGGGTTAAATTGTTGAGAATTAAATGTGGTGTTATATGGATTATTCAAAACCACATTTGCATAACATGTAGGTATTTGTTGCTAATTGATCGTTTGTTGGTATACCCGACCCATTGGTATTATTTTCATTTGTTGGTTGGAGTGGTAAGCATTAGGCACATGGTTGAACAAGGGTGTACATTGTATTAAAGCTTGGTTTATGAGCAAAATTTGATTATTCATTACTGGTTGCCAAAATGATGGTAATGGAGCAAGGTTGTATTTTTGTGGTGTCATGTTTTACTCCACCTTATAGCCCCATGTGTATACTTGAGAGAGTGTTATAGAGTTGTTTAAAAGCAAAGGATTTGGAAATTTTTGCATAACAAACATAGAAGTCAAAGGATCAATCCTCTTCAAGTATGTCTCCATGTCCATAGTTTCAAAAATATCAGGAAGGATTCAGTATTGTATATATAGCTTGTGGAATTTTATGTTGAATTCGCTAATAGGCTCATTTGGCTCCCTACAAGTAGTGGAAAATGAATGGTAAAGAACAATTGGGCCAATAGGAACACTAAAATGACTAAGGAAGTGTTAGGGTTAGCCGATAGAAGATATCAATTAAATGCAAGTAAAGATTAAATAGAGGAATGAAAATACACAGAAATAATAACAACGAGAGACACGTTTTAACGTGGTTCACCCAAACCTAGGCTACATCCACCAACAGAGAGTCCAATATTATTATCCAACAAATCAAACTGATCACAACCAGCAATCCTTGCAACTTAATATCGTTGCAAAATACTACAATACATCAACAGAAACCCTAACCCTTAGCCGCTTTTATCAATCCTTATGTCGGTCACAAAAATAGGGTTTTTTATGTCAGCCAATAGAAAAATAACTCCCGATACCTTAATAAAATAATAAAAAATTATTGGAGGTTTCGAGGGCGCTACCCCTCGACCTTGTCCTGTATCGTAACAGGGAGAGCACCAGGGGCGCTGCCCCGAAACCCCCGTAAGGGGCGCTGCCCCTTGACCCCGTTAAATAATTTGAGGGGAAACCGTGCTAGTAAAAGTAGGTTAAATTTAACCTCTGAGTCTGATAAGGCTCCATCTAACAAAAATCTCCCACTTGGAGACTGATCATAACATTGTTGACCCTGTAGCTCCCACTAGAAATAAGCACCTTGGACTTTGTTGTCTTGATTTTTTGTTTTTAGTCTTGAAGACCAACCGAAGTTGAAGAGGAGCTCAACTTCCCCCTTGTCACTGTCTTCGTAAACATATCCGTTGGATTTTCATCTATATGGATCTTTTCCAGTCATAATTGTCCATCATCCAACACTGACCGAATGAAGTGATACCTCAACTATATGTGTTTAGTCTTTGAATGCAAGGCAAAGTTCTTTGCAAGATGTATGGCACTCTGGCTATCCGTAATTGTTTGCCCAATTCTTCCATGAAAGATTGCAGCCATATCATCTCCTTGCTTGCCTCTATTGTAGGTACATACTCTGCGTCCGTGGTGGATAAAGCAACCACCTTTTACAACCGTGAGATCCAACTCACTGTTGTCCCACCTACAATAAAGACATAACCTATAGTACTCTGCCTAGTATCAATATCCCCTGTCAAATTTGAGTCTACATAACCTGCTAAATTAGTATTAGAGCCCCCAAAACATAAGTGTTTATTGGATGTACCTCTCAAATATCTAAGAATCCATTTTACCACATTCCAATGCTCCAATCCGCGATGACTTATATACATACTTATGACTCCTATAGCATGTGCAATATCTGGTCTCATGCATACCATGGCGTACATTAAACTTCCTACAACTGAAGCATATGGTACCTTGGACATTTTTTCTTCCTCTTCTTGTGTCTTAGGACACATCTCCTTAGTCAATTTCAAATGACTTGGCAAAGGTGTGCTGACAGCTTTTGCATTCTCCATATGGAATCTTCGCAACACCTTTTCAACATAATCAGCCTGAGATAGAGTCAATTTTTTGTTCTTCCTATCTTTGCAAATTTTCATACAAAGGATTTGTTTTGCTGCCCCCAAATCCTTCATAGAAAATGATTGTGCTAAATGTTGTTTTAACTCTCTTATGTGATCCATGTTAGACCCTGCTACAAGCATGTCATCAACATATAAACATAAAATAATGTAGCTGTCATTATCCAACCTCTTAAAATAAACACAATGGTCAGAATTACACCGGCTATAGCCTTGCTCAGCCATAAAACTATCAAATTTTAAATACCATTGTCAAGGTGCTTGTTTCAAGCCATACAAATTGTTCTTCAATCTGCACACCAGTTTCTCCTTACTGTTGACCTCAAATCCTTGGGGCTGTTCCATATATATCTCCTCCTCCAAATCACCATGGAGAAAGGCAGTTTTCACATCTAGTTGTTCCAAATGCAAATCTTCAGCAGCCACAATACTTAAAACAGTACGAATAGAAGTCATCTTAACAACTGGAGAAAATATCTCATCAAAATCAATACCTTTTTTCTATGCAAATCCTTTTACAACTAACCTGGATTTAAATCTTTTCTTACCTCCATTTTCCTCTTTTAGCCTATAACCCATTTGTTTGGTAAAGCCTTTTTACCTGCACGTAACTTACATAATTCCCAAGTCTAATTTTTCTGCAAGGAGTCCATTTCTTCTTTCATTGCAAGCTCCCACTAAACCTTTGTATCCACCTACATAGCTTCATCATACGCTTCTGGTTCACCAGCATCTGTTAACAAAATAGAAAACAAAGAGGGAGAAAATCTTTTTGGGGGTCTACTTAGCCTTGTTGACCATCTAACATTCACTGGAGTTTGTGGTATTTCTTGTTGTTGTTGTGGAGCATGAGGAACCACTGGAACATCATTTTCTGGAGTATCATCCAGCACCACATAATCCTTTTCTTTCTTCTCATGCTGCTGAAACCAATCTTTGTACAACACCTTCTCATTGAATACAACATCCCTACTTCTCACAATTTTCTGATTTTCAAAATCCCAAAGCCTCTAACCAAATTCATCAATGCCATATCCAACAAAAGTACACTTTTTTGATTTTGCATCCAGCTTGGTTCTATTTTCAGAATCTACATGTACAAATGCTTCACATCCGAAGGTTTTAAGAAAAGAATAACTCACCTTCTTACCTGTCCATGCTTCCTCTGGAATACCACAACCCAAAGGAACTGAAGGACATTTATTAATTAAATATATAGTGGTGTTGATAGCCTCTGCCCACATGTTTAAAGGCAGCCCAACATGCAATCTCATGGTCCTTGCACGCTCCATTATTGTCCTATTCATGCGTTCAACCACTCCATTCTCATGTGGAGTCCCTGGAACCATTTCCTGCCTACGAATTCTATTAAAAGAATAATAATCCTCAAATTCTTTGCTGTAATACTCACCACCATTATCAGATCTGATATATTTTAATCTTTTATCCGTCTCATTCTTAACCAAGCTTCTCCATTTCTTGAATGTTTCAAATACATCAGATTTCTATCTAAGGAAATAAATCTAAACCTTCCTAATTGCATCATCTATGAATGTAACATAATACCGAGAGCCACCGAGAGAAGATACATGAGCTAGTCCCCATACATCTGTATGCACAAGCTCCAACTTTTTTTTTTTTTTTTGCTTCCCATCCTTGAGAAAATTGACTCTCTTTTGTTTTCCATACTCACAACTTTCACAGAAATCCATATTAATATATTTCAGACCTGGTAAAACTTTCTTAGAATGAAGTACCTTCATACCTTTTTCACTCATATGCCCAAGTCTGTTATGCCACAATGTTGTCTCAGAACCTACAACAACTGTTTCAGTCTCTTCCTGCGAACCCGCAGCAACTATTCCTAAACCTGTTTGATTTTTCTCTACAACAACTAAAGTAGAAGGAATAGTATGACTTGTACAAAGATATAAGGTGCCTAGTTTCACACCTTTTTCTACTATTAAGGATCCTCTTGTAACCTTCCTATTGATGATGGTTTTGATGCAATCTTAACAATTAGTTAAAATTCACATAAAATGAACCAAAACTGACTTGAAAGATATGAAGGAATCGGTTAAGATTCACTTAATCCCAAGTTTAATATGGTCACGTCTGACCTGTTGGGCAAATTTAGTTGGTCAATGTGAAGCTGTAATGTTCAAGGGGCCTTACTTGATTTAGGGTTTCTTGTTGGTTTACTGGACTCAAACTATGCAAAAGATTAATAAATGTCAATATGTTGTTCATCCCTTTTGCATAAACTAATACTTGTGCTGCAAAACTTTAAATAGTCTTCTCAGATTTTTACAGCTTTCTCCTCTTAAATATTTATGAAAACTGTCTACTTTTAAACTCTGTTATGCGTGCTCTTTTCAAATATGAGACAAATTTCCTTTAAATTTCTACGTTTTCGGCTAAGTATTTTTAGATGGGTTGGGAAAAGTTAGAGAGATCTAATCTACACTTCATTCACTCTATTCAAAGGATCTAATTGTTTTGTTATGCACTTTATAAATCATACAATAACTTGATCAAATCCACAGACAAAACCTTAAATGTATATTCTGAGCATTTTCACAAACATACACCTAAGATTGCAAGCTCTAAGAGAAAATGTTTCAAACACAATGAAGAGCAAGAAAACACTCAGAAGATAGATGCATAATTCTGGATTCAATTGTATTAGAAACAGACAGTCATATAAGATTTACAATGTATGAATGACTCTTAGCTTCAATGATTAAACTACAGAAAACTTACAAGCTTTACAGATACAGTAAGGAAGCCAGATGTTCCACGCATTCCTTATTGTAGATACATGCGACCTCCTTCTACTCCTAAACTAAATGAAAATGCTATTTTTATAAATTCTTGCTGCTACAAATCTCTATGTAGCCCCTGTGTAAAGTTTTACAGTGCATAGAGGCACAATATATAGACTTTGATTGTCCTTAATACAGCTCAAAACCTTTAGTTTAAACCCTACTTCAAACCTCTGGTTACAACAATAAATGTTGGAGATCAAATCTCCCAAAATATCCCTGAGCATACATCTAATCTGGGTGAAATATGTCATTCTGGAAACCCTAGCAGCTCAATAATAACTTCTGTGGTCTACTGCAATAATGTCTTCAACTGCATTTTGTCTTCATCAGTGAAGACCCTTGATTTCTTCGCATTTCATCCTTATCTTCCTCTGCTCCTGAGATCTGATTTCCTCCTCTGTGATGTCACTGCCATTAAGTTTCAGCTCCCCTTCAACTGCAAACTTGCAAAAACGGATAATTAATAAGTATCATCATTTAATAAACCTGTAGGAAGAAAAATAGCTGCCAAATCTAGTCGTGACTGTGTGAACGCATCAATCGGGCCCTAAATCTGTGGAAATCGCGTCCAAAAATGCATATACGGCGTCCAAAATAGTCAGGTCAACCATCGTTGACTGAAAATATGCATTCGGGCCTCAAAAATAACCTCCAAATTCCTATCGCTCTAATTTCCCGCTTATTTTCCTTGTTTAAATCTTTGTATATCCAATATATAATCCAGACGTGATACAACGAACTAATCGAATTCCAATCCCTTTCAGTTCTACGGCTTGTATGATGTCTTTGTATATCCTGCAGTCAGCGATCATACAAACCCCAAATATACATGGATTTAACGTTATTCCATAGCTATTTTGATTCCGCCACTTGTATATTTTGATGCATATCAGTTTGTATATCATAACATACAAATGCGAAAATATACAAGCACTTAATTCAATTGCATAACTTTTCAAATCCACCCAATGTATATCACGATGTACATTGTGCTTGTATCCCTTGATATACATTTAGGACGTGATACAAGCACTTAACCAAATTTAATCCTGCGCTGAGATCCGCCTTGTATACTCCTTGCAATGTATCAATATACAAGGTGCGAAATATACAAGGGCTTTTCGTTATTTCATATTCATTTCAAATCTGCCCCTTGTATATTTCGTTTGTATGTATATGTTGTATGTCTTGATTTTGTATATTCCGAAACATACAACGATTTAAGTCCATTTAATAAACTTTTCGAGTCCACGTTGTATAAGGTCCTTATATATCCTCAATATACAAAGCACAAAATATGCAAGGATTTAACTATGCCCAATAAATTTTTGGGTCCGCCGCATGTACATAACCCTTGTATCCTCCGATATACATTTGGATTTGATACAAGCATTAAATCAATTTTGATTTTCTCTTTGATTCCGCTTCGTATAAGCGCAATGTATATCGGCTTGTATATAAGAATATACAAAGCCCGATATACATTGAATTAACTCTGCTTCATGAAATTTCAGTTCCGGGCAATGTATCTTCACTTTGTATGTTTCGGAATGTATGTACATCGAAACATACATACAAGTCGAAACATACAAAGACTTAATTCAAATTTATAAATACCTCGGGTCCGGTCCTTGTATTAAGTGTTTGTATCTTGGCAATGTATGTAAGATATATACATTGTGGATACATGCAATGAATTAACCTCTTTTAATAAACTTCAAGTCTGTGCGATGTATATTTGTAATGCATATCACCGAAACATACAAGTTGCGAAGATACAACGATTTAACATTATTTAATAACCTTTTCGGGTCCGCCATGTATGAAGTGCCTTGTATATTTTACCTGCCAAACATACAAATGTGAGATACAAAGCGGATTTAAAACATCAATTTATTTTAACCTCCATCTTGTACATTAACATTGTAGATCGCAAATGTATGTAAAAACATACAAGGTGCGAACATACAATGAATTAACTTCATTTCAATAACCTCCAGTGTCGTTGCATGTATAAGTTTAATGCATATCGCAATGTATTTAAGATACATCCAATTTGCTAACATACAACGAATTTACCAACTTTAACAATTTTTTCGCGTCCACTATTTGTATGCGATTATTGTATATTACAGATGTGTGTCCCGTGGTACTCAACATACAAACATCGAATATGCAAGCCGGACCTAAACCTTTATACGTTCCAACTATGAATCCTGTCGGGTCCACTTTGTATGTATGAAGAAAATAAAGTATTTGTAAATGCATACAAGTAAAACAAAGCACCCGATATACAAGCAGACTTGTGTATACAAACAACAAACCCTTCCCTTTACATTTTACCAAAATGATCATAACTTGCAAAATATGGTGAATTTTAAGATGGTTCAAAAAGCAACCCTAGCTCATTTTTCACAAGGAATCCAACCATATCATGCACTGATACTGAAAATGCATTTTTTCTTCATTTCTATCAAAGTTTGCAATTTTAACCCTCTTTTCCCTTTACCACCAAGCAAAACAAAACACACAAAAGCAGAAGCAACAGCCACAACAGGGGTCCTCATTTTGCTAAGGAGTAAAATGGGGCGTGTTATGAACATCACAACACTTCCAATTTTTATTAGTAAATGTAACAATGCAACCTTCATCACTTAGCTGCCCTCCTGAAATTAAATTCCTACTCAGCCTTGGAACATGCCTTACCTCTTGTAGTAGCCAATGATTCCCATTCTGCAACGTAATCTTGATTCTTCCCTTTCCAACAATCTGACAAGGTTCGTTATCTCCTAAATAAACGAACCCAAAATCCCCTTGGACATAATCAAGAAAATAACTTCTATGGGGCGTAGCATGAAATGAGGCCCCTAAATCTAAAACCCATGAATCATCATCATTATCTAGGGAAAGAATCAAAGAATCATCTTCAGATTTATTACTTACCACATTTGTCTCCTTATTGCCTTCTTGTTTGTCTCCTTTATTCTTCTGAGACCAGCAATCTTTCTTCAGACGACCTAGTTTCCCACAGTACCAGCAATCCTTCTATCCTCTAGATTGGGATCTCTTGTCCTTTGATTTTCCTCGTGACTTCCCATGACCTCCAGAACCTTTTCCTCTCTCCTTTGATCTGCCCCTGCTTTCTGCATTCAAAACACTACCTGATGTGGACCCTCCTAAGCTTTTCCGTCATATTTCTCTGCTAAGGATAACACCAACAACATCATCAAATTTTAAAGTGTTTGAACCAGAGACAGAGTTACTTATAGCCATTACCAAGCTATTCCAACTTTCTGGCAAAGAACATAAAACCAAGAGAGCCCTCACCTCTTCATCAAATTTCACTTTTACAAAAGTTAACTGACTGGTAATCATATTAAACTCATTTAAATGATCTGTCACATATCCACCTTTAAACATTTTTAGATTAAACAAACGTTTCATGAGAAATACCTTATTTGAGGCTGAGGGTTTTTCATACAATTTAGCCAAAGCTTTCATCAGTTCACTTGTTGTTGTCACTTCTGTTATATTGAACGCCACAGACGGTGTCAGGCACAACCAAATGGTTCCCAGTGCCTTTCTGTCCAGAAGATTCCAATCCTCATTAGTCATTACTACCGGTTTCTTGGCTATTCCTTCTAATGACCTTCATAAATCCTTCTGATAGAGACAATCCTCCATCTGCATCTTCCATAATTGATAGTTCTGCCCATTGAATTTATCTACCTTCAATTTACCCTTGTCTACCATTGCCCCCACTCAACCGTGAGACCTTCCTGTAGATGATAAACGAACACAACCCACTCTAATACCACTTGTTAGGAATTGCATGCAGAAGATATCAATTAAATACAAATAAAGATTAAACAGAGGAATTAAAATACACAAAAAATAATAATAGTGAGAGACAAGTTTTAACGTGGTTCACCCAAACTCGGGCTACATCCACCGACAGAGAGTCCAATATTATTATCCAACAAATCAAACTGATTACAACAAACAATCCTTGCAACTCAATACTACTGCAAAATGCTACAATACATCAACAGAAACCCTAACCCTTTGTTGTTTTTATCAATCCTTATGTAAGTTACAAAAAGAGGGTTTTTTATTTTAGCCAATAGAAAAATAACTCCTGACGCCTTAATAAAATAATAAAAAAATGTTGAAGGTTTCGGGGGCACTGCCCCTCAACCCCACAAGGGGCGCTACCCCTTGACCCCGTTAAATAATATGGGGGGAAACCGTGGTGATAAAATTAGGGTAAATTTAACCTCCGAGTCTGATTAGGCTCCATATAACAACAAGAAGGCATTTTCTAATTGATACTAGTTAGTGTTACATCCCTCTTTTTGGAATCGATTATGCTATTTACTTTCTTGCAAATTTCAGTAATATAATATGTTGTGGACGACATGGAAATTGATGATTTATTATACAAAGTTAGTTTTATGAAATTTTAGAATCTATTGATTATGATCAATGTGATATTATAGACTAAATGTCCTTTTTGTTAAGTGAAATGATGTTTTGGATATATTATGCTGTGATTTGGAACATAGGTGCTTTGACCACAAAATTGTATGTGAGACTATCCTCACAAAATTGTATGTGAGACTATCGTTGCAGGAACAGGTGGACCATGTTCGATAGGAAGAGAAAGTATCTTTGAGAGAGAGTATAGACTCTAGAAATTAACCATGGGTGTTTGTTACTGAGAACGCCAAACAGGTAGATAAACCTTGAAGCCATTAATTTAGTCTTGTTTTTCGTCTGGGATAGTTTAAGACTAGATGTCAACGTCTGAAGATAAGGTGTAACATCCTTTTCATAAGTCGTCATATAGAATCTTGGAATCGACTGGGTTGTCGCAAGTCCACCAAAACGCGTCGTCTTAGTTAGATGATTATTATTTCGTTTGTAGGTAAATAGATGAACCTAATTGTGGCAGATTGTGGATCACGTCTCGTAGTTGAAGGATGTGAGAAGTCGTTTTGTGCGTCAAACGATTTAGAAACCTTGTGAAGCATTACGACCAATCTATCGTGATTGTCGTCAAACCGCGTTAATCATGTGTTGTGAATTATTCCCTTTTGTTAATCGACGGAAGTCGAATGGGAAGTTGATTTATGCTTTAATTGTTCTTGTCATCATTTGGAAGGATATTCTGAAATCGTTTTAGTCATAACTTAGTTATATTTATCGTCAGATTGCTTGATGTCGGCTTCTCGTCGAGTCATGTTGTTTTACGCCCAAGCTCTGTCGGTTGAGACGTCATCCCTTGCGAATACATCTTTTTCTTTTCGAGTTTACGACTTGAGTTGTCTTGGATCAAATCCATACTCTATTATTTTAGTCAATTTTGATTCTTTACCTCTTGTCGACCTTGGAGTCATCTTTTGTATTTATTAGATATCACCTTGTGTGAGTTTCCCTCCGCTAGCATTGATAGGTTGCATTCGTCGAAGGTTAGATGTCTCCATGTGGATGAATGATGAAGTTGCTTTGCACGTCGTCCTTTAGAGTCTCCATCTTTTAGTGGTCGTGATAAGTGGGAAGTCAGGTAAAAAGACAGTTATGTCGACCCTAGTGTTTAGGCTTGTGACGACCGAGAATTCAATGCAGAGATTCCTTTTCACTGTGGCGCGAGAGGGAGGTAGCTATGCAGTTGTGGAAGGGTGTAACCGTTAATTTAATGTTGATGCTCCATCATCGTTGAGGGAGCAAAGACATTAGTGTTGCTGTTGTTTAGAGTCTAACAGACCGCAGATTTAGACCTATCTCCTTCTTCACTAAGCGCTGTAGGGAGTGATGTCGTTGAGAATTTAGTGGAACGGAGTTGAATGTTGTTTACTCCTTCGTGGGCGCGGGAAGAGAGTAGGGAGGTGGAGTTAGAAATTGAAAGCGAGAGTTAAATGTGAGATAATCTATCGACAGGCAGGGACGATGGTTAGTGGGAGACGGTCGCTGTGTAGAAATAAGAAAAGAGGACAGAGAGGAAGGTGGAGGGGAGTCTTTTGGCATTCGCTATGCTCAACTAGCAGACCAGTTAGTGTTTTGACAACCTGAGGAGGCACGCCTTGTCGGAGGAGAACGTGGATAGGTGTGCAAAAGGGTAGAGAGTCTGCAGAGATCACTGGGAGTTGAAACTACAGTCAATAAACCCCGTCGACAAGTTCTTCTATCCTCTTTCTTCGCGGTCTGAGTCAGTTTTTGTGTCTCTTCATTGCAAAGATAAAGTAATATGTTTACAACGAATATAATATGATGATAATGTCTTCTACTACGATTTCTGTGTGAGGTTAATCATTATAAATGTATCATTGTTGTCTTATGGTATTAGAAACCTCAGAAGTAATATTGCTGCTATCTGTTAGTATTCAAGAACTCAGAAAATAGATCATTGCCTATCATGGTTGACATCATATGATGATAGAACATAGTTCTCAATGTGCACACATCTAGAAATGATCACTACATGATACAAAATGTAAACTACAAACTTCAAACAGTTGGCAATGACATAAGTTTAAAGAGTTTCCTTTAAGATTGTGTTATCAATTTAAAACTGCCCTTGGTGTACTTGAAATGATAGCTCCATAGCAAGAAAACACATTGCTCCATGTACATGTTGTGTAGGAGTTAAAAACCTCAGATTTAAAGTATGTTTTGACGTAAACATTAGTGTGTTTGACAGCCAAAGATGTAGTTGTAACCAGCTAGTGTCTTATCCGTCTTGTATCTTTAGTTAGAGGTTGACCATGTGGTTGGTCATCTCTAATGTCGTAAGAAAGATTCCCAACCCCTTATTATCTTATATACGACTCTTATCTCTATGAACCATGTGAAACTATTTGACTTGGAAAGGGGAGTAGAAAGTTAAAGTATCAGTTTTGGTCGAAAGCCGTCATGGTTTTGTAATGAACAAGTGGGGTGGGAAAAACCCGCATTTGAGTCTAGATTACGTTGCATGCTATGGTTCTAGTATCATTTATTTTGTAAGACCTTATAAGTCTAAAACCCTTAAATTCTGGGATAACGAGAAGTTGTTTTAGATACTTGAGTATGTTGTACAAACATGGGAACCGAGTAAACAAGTATGAAACCACTTAGGAGTGGGCGTTATTAAACGATGTTTTTACATGAATATGGGATTATGAAACCATAAACTCGGGATTAGAGTAAACGTTGCGCCATGCGCTATTGCAGGAGAAAATCCTAAAAACCTTGAGGTCATCGAGGTCAACATTTGTTTAAACTTTACAAATAGGAAACTGTAGGATTTCGATCAGTTCAAGTCGAGTAGGGTGGGTGAACTAAGTTGATGCGTTCTTAGAATGCTATTTAAAAACAAATCCTTTGGCCAAGGTGGTGCATGATCCTCAAAGGCATCGAATTGGATGGCGTTTCTTGTGGAGAGTCGTGCATGACTAGAGGGTATCTAGGGATCTGCACGATAACAAGACACGTAAGTTACAACACCAGAGCTCAGATGACAAACACTGATGGTTATCCTAAGTCTATCCTCTTGAGTAGGGTAGGGGCACTTCTGGTTAGGAAGGAGTGCGGGAGATCGACGGTCTGTGGTTGGAGGTTAAGCTCCTTGAAGATACTTTCTCTTCCAAATACTGAGGATTGCCGAGTCTTGAATGTGATGGGTCGACAATTGAGATGCAAGTTAATGGTATGTTTCCAATATATTATTTGTTTCAAGAAAATTTCAAATTGTTAGAGAACAAAATGTTTATTGTATATTATTTCTTTCAGTTTTATAAAAATGAGATCATGTTTATGTTGAAGTGAAAAATGTTATAATTGGTAATAGATAAGTTTCTTTTATATTTCATTACCTTGTAAAAAAAAATTTACCTTTGTGAAAACCTAGTTTTTCTTGTCATTTCGGATTTGGATGTTACATATGGTATCAGAGCTAACCAAGTTCAGCACTAGGGCTAATGAGTCTACTAACCTGATTAGGAAATCAACATTATGCGGGTAGCTAATGATTTGATTTATTGTGCCAGGATGGTATACATCAAGAAAACCGCAAGAAAATCCTTCGTGGGTAAGAAGCGTTATCTGCAAGCTAAGCAGAAACGGCTTGTGATGATCAAGACCATTGAGAAAACTAATGAAAAAAATGACATTTGGCTTGATGATGTGGAAACCTTAGCCAATGCAATGTCACGACTTAAGCGAGTGAGGAGAGAACTCCTAGAGGGAGCAGCGATGGCAGCTCGAATCATGATCAACTGCTGCCCTAGGATTGTACCTAATAGTGTACCTGTTAGTGTACCTGAGAGTGTACCTAGTAGTATACCCATGATCACTAGGGATCCTCGTGTAGTACCTAGAGTTGAGATCATTGAGCTATCTTCTGATAGTGAGTCTGAGGGGTATACACCTCGTGATTATGTGTCGAACAATGAATCCGAAGGTTACACTCCACTAGATAATACTGAGTAAAAACTTGAGATATGTCTATCTCTAATGATGTTGAAACAATTTTGCAACACAGAGGGTGAAAACGAGAACTCACATTATACAAGCAAGAGTAAACATTGGGAAAATGGCACGTCAAGTGAAAATCCTGACGACAGTGAAGTCCAAAGAAAAACCAAGGATAAACTTGCATTAGAGTTATCTACGGATATGAAGAAGGTTAATCCTCCAAAGTTCGAGGGAACGAAAACTGGAGATGCAGCAGAAGCATGGTTAACTGAGATGGAGAAATATTTTGAGATCATAAATTACTCTGAGGTTACTAAAGCCGTGTTACTAAAGCCGTGTGGGGAGCATATCAGCTATCTGGGGAAGCATCCACTTGGTGGATGAATAAGAAAATGGAGCTGGAATTAAGTCCCTTGAAGGTGACATGGGATGAGTTCGTAGAACTATTCTGAAAACGGTGGTTACCTCAGTTATATTTTGATCAGAAGTTAACAGATTTCCAAAACCTCAGGCAAGGTGAACTATTTGTGGTCGAGTATGCAGAAACATTCACTACACTACTGAAGTAGGTTCCTCAATACCAAAAGGATGAAAGGTTCCGAATCAGAAAATTCATCATGGGACTCAATCCTCAGATCGGCGGTGAGGTGGAGGTGCATGGTTCAAGCACAATGGATCAAGTTTATGAAAAGCAATTAAACAGGAGCAGAAGATCAAATCTATCTCTGCTTACCGTGATAAGAAACGCAAAAAGTTTGATAAGAACTACAACGATCAGTCTTATAAAAGGAAAAATGAGAAGGGATATGGAAACAGGAGGTTTGATAAGGGAAATCGAAAGAATCAAGGGGGATTTGGTAATGAGTGAAGAGGTGAAGATTATAAGAGAAATGTAAATTTTAAGAAGAATGATGATTCTACAAGTAGGCCATCTGAGAAGCGAGGACCTATAGGAGGATGCTTTTCTTGTGGAGGAGATCATTATGCCAACCATTGCCCTAACAAGAAGCAGAATGGGAAGCCTAGGAATACGGAACTTCCTTCGCAACAGGAAGCATTTCAGCAAAGGATTCATGCCGCTCTTGACAATCGACAAGCGGAGTATCAAATCACCCCTATTGAGATGACAGGTACCTTATTTGGAGTTCCTATTTCTATTCTATTTGATACTGGTGCAACAGAAAATTTTGTGTCACCTAGAGTCTTAAGTAAATTTTCTAGAAAAGCTAGTTTTATGTCAAAACCATGGACAGTAGAGTATGCAAATAACTCAAAGGCTCAGGTAGAGCAATGTTTGTTCAAAGCTAAGATTGATGTTTCTAACTTCACCACTGAGGCAAATTTATACGTAACACCTTTAGGGTCCTACGATGTCATCCTAGGAATGAATTGGTTGTGGAAACATCGAGCCAAAGTGGATTATTTTCATAAAACCATTGAGTGTCTAGATGAGATGGGCAAAATAGTAAATCTCCAAGGAATTCAAAGAGAAATAAGGGTTAGATCCATTTCATCAAAACAACTAAAACGGGCTAAGTGAAAGGGATGTCAACTTTTTGCAGTCAAAATGGACCTAGTAGAGGAAACCTCGGAGAAACAAACATTTGAGGAAAGATATCCATATCTATGCAACTTCAGGGATGTATTTCTCGAGGAGTTACCAGGCTTGCCTCCGAAGAGAACATTTGACTTTGGCATAGATATTAAACCAGGATCGGAGACAATCTCTAAAGCTCCGTATCGTATGACTACCACTGAACTTATGGAATTAAAAGCTCAGTTGTAGGAGCTATTGTCTAAGAATCTAATTAGGCCAAGTGTATCACCATGGGGAGCCCCAGTTATATTTGTCAAAAAGAAAGATGGGACTCTAAGGCTGTGTATAGATTATAGGATGCTTAACAAAGTGACAATAAAGAACAAGTATCCCTTGCCACGTATTGATGATCTATTTGACCAAATGCGTGGTGCATCGGTCTTTTCTAAGATAGATATGAGATCGGGATACCATCAGTTAAGGCTGAAAGACGAAGATATTCCCAAGACAGCATTTAGAACGAGGTATGGTCATTATGAGTTCACGGTGTTGCCGTTTGGATTGACTAATGCACCTGCTGCTTTCATGAATCTCATGAATAGTGTTTTCAGAGATTATCTTGATAAGTTTGTGCTAGTTTTCATCGATGATATTCTAATTTATTCCAAAAATGAAGGGGAGCATGCACGACATCTTCAAATAGTCTTGCAACGATTAAGAGAACACAAATTGTATGCGAAACTCTCAAAGTGCACCTTCTTTCAAAAAGAAGTACAGTATTTGGGGCACATAATATCAGCCGATGGGATATCAGTTGATCCGGCCAAAATTAAAGCTATTATGGAATGGCCTGAACCTACCAATGTGTTAGAGGTACGAAGTTTCATGGGATTGGCAGGGTATTACAGGAAATTTGTGTTGAATTTCTCAAGCATTGCTAGCCCAATTACCTCCTTGTAGAGAAAAGGAAAAAGGTTTGTTTGGACGGATGAATGTCAAAAGGCTTTTGATTTGTTAAAAGAAAAATTAACAACTGCTCCAATTCTAAAAGTTCCTGATCCTGAGGGAGAGTTTGAGGTTATCACTGATGCCTCGGGGGAAGGATTGGGAGGTGTGCTTATGCAAGATGGCAGGGTAGTAGCCTATGAGTCAAGGAAGCTGAAAAACTATGAGCAGAACTACGCTCCTTATGACCTAGAGATGGCAGCAGTGGTTCACGCCCTTCAGATGTGGCGACATTATTTGTTGGGAAGGAATTTTATTCTAAAATTTGATCATCAAAGCCTTCGCTACATATTTACACAACCTAATCTCAATGCAAGGCAAAGGAGATGGTTGGAATTAATATCAGATTATGACTTTGAGATTTCTTATATCAAAGGCAAAGAAAACCGAGTAGCAAATGCCTTAAGTAGAAGAAGGCACATAGCTTCTATAATCTCCATACATGCTAACTTTAAAGACTTAGTAATGCAAAACTTATTTGGAGATGAGTATTATGAACAAGTGAAACAGGCTCTGCACTTAAACCCTAAGGACCCAAGATATAACAGATTCAATTTTGAATCCAATGGATTGATGAGATTCAAGGGAAGAATCTATGTTCCTGATTCAGTAGAACTTAGAAACCTTGTGTGGAAGGAAGTTCACTGTGCTCCTTACTCTGGACACCCTGGTGTAACAAAACTGTTAGCGGATGTCAAGCCGCTATATTTCTGGAAGGGAATGAAAAGCGATGATGCAAAGTTTGTAGCTAGCTGTTTGGAGTGTCAGAGAGTTAAAGCAGAACACCAACATCTTGCTGGATTGTTATACCCGCATGATATTCCGGAATGGAAATGGCAAGTTGTTAGTATGGATTTTGTCCAGGGGTTACCAATGTCTAAGAATAGGCATGATGCAATATTGGTTGTTGTGGATAAACTAACCAAGATCGCACATTTCATACCAGGAAATTTGACGGATGGAGCACATCTTTTGGCTCAAAAATTTGTGCAAGAAATTTTCAGATTGCATGGGGTACCTGAAAAGATTATATCTGATAGAGATGCTCGGATAACTTCTCAGTTTTGGCAAACCTTATTTGCTGCATTAGGGACTAAACTGAATGTAAGTACTGCTTATCATCCCGAAATTGATGGACAAACAGAAAGAGTGAATTAGGTCTTAGAAGACCTTTTGAGAATGTATTGCATGGATCAGCAATACAGATGGGAGGAATATCTACCTCTTGTCGAATTTGCCTATAACAACTCCTATCATTCTGCCACTAAGATGGCGCCATTTGAAGCATTATATGGAAGGAAATGCAGAACTCCTATAAGATGGGATAAGTTGGAAGATAGGATAAGCATTGGACCTGAAATGCTTGCTGATATGGAAGAAAAAGTAAAAATGATTAGGAAGAGGTTGACAGAAGCCAATGACAGGCAAAAGAGTTATGCAGATCGCAAATGAGTGCCTAGACACTTCTCTGTTGGCGAGAAAGTGCTTTTGCGAGTGAAACCCCAAAAGAGTTCAATAAGATTTGGTAAATCTTCGAAATTGGCTCCTCGTTATGTCGGACCTTTTGAAGTTCTTGAGATTATCAATCCAGTTGCCTACAAAGTTGCTCTACCTCCAGCCTTGTCTAAGATGCATAATGTTTTTCATGTTTCGTCTTTAAAGAAATATTTTGTAGGTAATAACCACATCCTTAACTAGAATTCCTTACAGATGCAAGAACCCGAGGTGGTTGTGATCGAGCCACTCAAGGTGCTCGAAATGTATAAACTTCGTTTACGTAATCGAGAAGTTTTGCAATGCAAAATTCAGTGGGACCAATATGGCGAGGATAGCGCCACTTGGGAAGACTATAAAGACATTTATCAAAGATTTCCTAAACTTTTCAAAGACATTAATGTTGCACTATAAAAAGTTTGTTTTAAGTTTAAATTTTGCTTGATAAACTTAATCATCGGGGACGATGATTTTTAAAGGGGAAGGATATGTTACATCCCTCTTTTTGGAATCGATTATGCTATTTACTTTCTTGTAAATTTCAGTAATATAATATGTTGTGGACGACATGGAAATCGATGATTTATTATACAAAGTTAGTTTTATGAAATTTTAGAATCTATTGATTATGATCAATGTGATATTATAGACTAAATGTCCTTTTTGTTAAGTGAAATGATGTTTTGGATATATTATGCTGTGATTTGGAACATAGGTGCTTTGACCACAAAATTGTATGTGAGACTGTCGTTGCAGGAACAGGTGGACCATGTTCGACAAGAAGAGAAAGTATCTTTGAGAGAGAGTATAGACTCTGGAAATTAACCATGGGTGTTTGTTACTGAGAACGCCAAACAGGTAGATAAACCTTGAAGCCATTAATTTAGTCTTGTTTTTCGACTGGGATAGTTTAAGACTAGATGTCAACGTCTGAAGATAAGGTGTAACATCCTTTTCATAAGTCGTCATATAGAATCTTGGAATCGACTGGGTTGTCGCAAGTCCACCAAAATGTGTCGTCTTAGTTAGATGATTATTATTTCGTTTGTAGGTAAATAGATGAACCTAATTATGGCGGATTGTGGATCACATCTCGTAGTCGAAGGATACGAGAAGTCGTTTTGTGCGTCAAACAATTTAGAAACCTTGTGAAGCGTTACGACCAATCTGTCGTGATTGTCGTCAAACTACGTTAATCATGTGTTGTGAATTATTCCCTTTTGTTAATCGACGGAAGTCGAATGGGAAGTTGATTCATGCTTTAATTGTTCTTGTCCTCATTGGAAGGATATTCTGAAATCATTTTAGTCATAACTTAGTTATATTCATCGTCAGATTGCTTGATGTCAGCTTCTCGTCAGGTCATGTTGTTTTACACCCAAGCTCTGTCGGTTGAGACGTCATCCCTTGCGAATACATCTTTTTCTTTTCGAGTTTACGACTTGAGTTGTCTTGGATCAAATCCATACTCTATTATTTTAGTCAATTTTGATTCTTTACCTCTTGTCGACCTTGGAGTCATCTTTTGTATTTATTAGATATCACCTTGTGTGAGTTTCCCTCCGCTAGCATTGATAGGTTGCATTCGTCGAAGGTTAGATGTCTCCATGTGGATGAATGATGAAGTTGCTTTGCACGTCGTCCTTTAGAGTCTCCATCTTTTAGTGGTCGTGATAAGTGGGAAGTCGGGTAAAAAGATAGTTATGTCGACCCTAGTGTTTAGGCTTGTGACGGTCGAGAATTCAATGCAGAGATTCCTTTTCACCGTGGCGCGAGAGGGAGGTAGCTATGCGGTTGTGGAAGGGTGTAACCATTAATTTAATGTCGATGCTCCATCATCGTTGAGGGAGCAAAGACATCGGTGTTGCTGTTGTTTAGAGTCTAACAGACCGCAGATTTAAACCTATCTCCTTCTTCACTGAGCACTGTAGGGAGTGATGTCGTTGAGAATTTAGTGGAACGGAGTTGAATGCTGTTTACTCCTTCGTGGGCACGGGAAGAGAGTAGGGAGGTGGAGTTAGAAATTGAAAGCGAGAGTTAAATGTGAGAGATAATCTATCGATGGGTAGCGAGGATAGTTATTGGGAGACGGTCGCTGTGTAGAAACAAGAAAAGACGGCAAAGAGGAAGGTGGAGGGGAGTCTTTTGGCATTCGTTGTGCTCAACTAGCAGACCAGTTAGTGTTTTGACAACCTGAGGAGGCATGCCTTGTCGGAGGAGGACGTGGATAGGTGTGCAAAAGGGTAGAGAGTCTGCAGAGATCGCCGGGAGTTGAAACTACAGTCAATAAACCCCGTCGACAGGTTCTTCTATCCTCTTTCTTCGCGATTTGAGTCAGTTTTTGTGTCTCTTCATTGCAAAGATAAAGTAATATGTTTACAACGAATATAATATGATGATAATGTCTTCTACTGTGATTTCTGTGTGGGGTTAATCATTATAAATGTATCATTGTTGTCTTATGGTATTAGAAACCTCAGAAATAATATTGCTGCTGTCTGTTAGTATTCAAGAACTCAGAAAAGAGATCATTGCCTATCATGGTTGACATCGTATGATGATAGAACATAGTTCTCAATGTGCACACATCTAGAAATGATCATTGCATGATACAAAATGTAAACTACAAACTTCAAACAGTTGGCAATGACGTAAGTTTAATGAGTTTCCTTTAAGACTGTGTTATCAATTTAAAACTGCCCTTGGTGCACTTGAAACGATAGCTCCATAGCGAGAAAACACATTGCTCCACGTGCATGTTGTGTAGGAGTTAAAAACCTCAGATTTAAAGCATGTTTTGACGTAAACATTAGTGTGTTTGACAGCCAAAGATGTAGTTGTAACTAGCGTCTTATCCGTCTTATATCTTTAGTTAGAGGTCGACCATGTGGTTGGTCATCTCTAATGTCGTAAGAAAGATTCCCAACCCCTTATTATCTTATATATGACTCTTATCTCTATGAAACATGTGAAACTATTTGACTTGGAAAGGGGAGTAGAAAGTTAAAGTATCAGTTTTGGTCGAAAGCCATCATGGTTTTGTAATGAACAAGTGGGGTGGGAAAAACCCACATTTGAGTCTAGATTCGTTGCATGCTATGGTTCTAGTATCATTTTATTTTGTAAGACCTTGAGTCTAAAACCCTTAAATTTCAGGATAACGGGAAGTTGTTTTAGATACTTGAGTATGTTGTACAAACATGGGAACCAAGTAAACAAGTATGAAACCACTTAGGAGTGGGCATTATTAAATGATGTTTTTACATGAATATGGGATTATGAAACCATAAACTCAGGATTAGAGTAAACGTTGCGCTATGTGCTATTGCAAGAGAAAATCCTAAAAACCTTGAGGTCATCGAGGTCGACATTTGTTTAAACTTTACAAATAGGAAACTGTAGGATTTCGATCAGTTCAAGTTGAGTAGGGTGGGTGAACTAAGTTCATGCATTCTTAGAATGCTATTTAAAAACAAATCCTTTGGCCAAGGTGGTGCATGCTCCTCAAGTGCATCGAATTGGATGGTGTTTCTTGTGGAGAGTCGTGCATGACTAGAGGGTATCTAGGGATCTGCACGATAACAAGACACGTAAGTTACAACACCAGAGCTCAGATGGCAAACACCGATGGTTATCCTAAGTCTATCCTCTTGAGTAGGGTAGGGCCACTTCTGGTTAGGAAGGAGTGTGGGAGACCGACGGTCTGTGGTTGGAGGTTAAGCTCCTTGAAGATACTTTCTCTTCCAAATACTGAGGATTGCCGAGTCTTGAATGTGATGGGTCGACAATTGAGATGCAAGTTAATGGTATGTTTCCAATATATTATTTGTTTCAAGAAAATTTCAAATTGTTAGAGAACAAAATGTTTATTGTATATTATTTCTTTCAGTTTTATGAAAATGAGATCATGTTTATGTTGAAGTGAAAAATGTTATAATTGGTAATAGATAAGTTTCTTTTGTATTTCATTACCTTGTAAAAAAAAATTTTACCTTTGTGAAAACCTAGTTTTTCTTGTCATTTCGGATTTGGATGTTACAATTAGCAACTGATTTGTGAGGAATTCCCAGGTATGATCCATAAGTTGCCTCATCTAGAGTGTAAGGGAAAAGGTGAAAAGCCACATCTTCATGTTGAATTTGGACACTTATAATTT
This sequence comes from Cunninghamia lanceolata, assembly GCA_027924645.1. Taxonomy (NCBI): domain Eukaryota; kingdom Viridiplantae; phylum Streptophyta; class Pinopsida; order Cupressales; family Cupressaceae; genus Cunninghamia; species Cunninghamia lanceolata. Next base: position 5,177,398 of record BSBN01000635.1, on the reverse strand, counting down.
CATCTTTCAAGGGTCCAATATGTTCTCTGCTATGCAAGAACCTCCATGGGTATACCTCGAACAAAACTTCTCAAGATTTTTGGGAAGGTCATGAAGAGCACTTGCATGTACTTTTAATTCATTTATTTTGTAATATGCTTTTGTAACGCACAATCCTTCATTACACTATGTAATGAGGGATGAACATTGTATATATATATATATAAGAGCACTTGCATGTACTTTTAATTCATTTATTATGTAATATGCTTTTGTAAGTCACAATCCTTCATTACACTATGTAATGAGGGATGGACATTATATATATATATATATATATATATATATATATATATATATATATATATATACATGAACTTACTTTTGTAGCTAGGGTTAAAATCAGGGTAAATGCACAAACAACAATAATGAAACCCTAACAAGCACAATGAAGTACAAAATGAACATAGAAATCAAAGCATGAAAACAATAAACTAATCTAGATTCCTAGTTCAAACTTGGTTCGCCTCCATTGCTCTTCTCAATCTTGCATAGAAATGCACGATTTCGAAGGATGAATATGGGAGGAATGTTGGTTGCTCATTCTAGCAGCATAACAGTACTCAAAATCTAGATTGCATAGAAAATTCGCCAGCATGAGGCTGCTTGAAAAAAATTGATTCCAAATGGATTAGGTGAGGGTTGATTTATAGGAAAGGGCTGATTTGAATTGAGGGTTGAGATTGAAAGTTGTTTTCAATGATGTGGATGGCTAGGATCGAACAGGGTTTCCCACTCCACAAGGAGTTGTAGTCATGTGACAAGTGTGTTCAAATAAAAGATTATTTAAATTAGTTGTGCATGTGACATGTGACATGTGTTGCAATGAGATGAAAGGTGAGGGAATAATTCAAATATTTTATTTGAATTATTTGGGACATGTGAAAGGGGGATTAACTAAATAAATAAAATTTATTTAATTAATTGATTAAGTGATTAGGATGGGATAAGGAGTGGGATTGTGCAAGGGACCTAGGACAAAACGTTGCAAGATGTCTCACAAGGTGAGTTGCAAGACATGGACAAATTTAGGTGTCTACAACTTTAACACTTATTTTTCAAGAATGATGGATTAGTTCTAGATGTCTTATTAAAATATGTATTTTAGGTTATTACTTTCCATAATTTCGTTCCTCGTAATATCCACATGATGTCCTCATTCTTTCCACATTTAGTTTCCATATTCCCCTCTTATTGATCCCTTAAAGTCTTCATATTGTCTTCATGATGACTAATTACCATTTTTAGACCACTTTGACCCTTTAATGACCCTATTTTCCAATGGGCTTTACCTAGCCAAGGTCATTGGGGTGCCACTATCCATAGTTGGTAATGCTCATTTTTCCTATCTCAGACTACCTCCAACTAACTTTGTCATCATGGTTGGTGATGTTACCTAAATGGAAACAATAGTTTCATGAATCAAGTCCATGTTTATAGGATTTCTAAATTTCACTTCTAGGAACACAAGATGAGATCTTCTCTATTTTAGATTTGTAATAGGAAAATACCCCTTGGTGGATTCTAAAGGTTCTATGGTAAAAGAGATCCACCAAAGGAAGACAAGTTGTAAGTAAAGGCCTTGGAGAATCAAGAATAAGAGATATTTCAAATTTCCAACAATGTACACTACTTTAGGAGCCCCCACTATGGCCTACTAGGGCTTCCTTTATCTATCATGGCTATGCCTACAACCATCTCTCTACGAGTGCTTAATCTATTACAAAAATTTGAACTTGATTAAGTATTTATCTTCCCTAACTCCTTTTTTTATACATGTTTGATTAAGTTTAGCTGGGAAAGAGAGTCCCAATCCCATACAGTCAAAGTTTTAGAACATGTTTGATTATGTTGAACTCATATTATATTATATTATCAATTGTCATATATTTTCATTATCATTCACATTATCCTCCTTATAGAATCTGACTTATCATTTCTCAATATTGTCGTACTTATAGCCCTCAACTTAATCACCCTCCTTATTATCCTATACATTGTCCTTTAAGTATGTCTATAGAGAGTATTTATTCCCTTATTTATTAATAGGTTGATCTAATAAAATACCATATATTAGTGTATACACATACCTATACTCTAAATAATGAGGGGGTTATTTAATAACATGTCTAAGAGAGGGTTTCATGTTACATCTAGAAGGATGCTCTCTATGATATCCGAGATCTTCAAGATGGAGATAATTTATTAGTGATAAGTATCTATATGATTCCTATGTTCATAATTTTAATCTTCTTCTTTATAGGTAGAAACAATCATTGAGTGTGAAAAAGGAGTACTAGTACTCCTATAATGATGATTGTGGGCCTTAAGGTATTCTCTATGTTTATGGGATTTAGATTGATATCTTTTTGGAGAAGGCCTTCTTAGGTTCCCATGAGGAGGTCTACATTTCCTATGCCTATATAGAGAAAAGGATAGCACTGCATCCTTCATCGAGGCTCTTTATCAATCTCTCTCAATTTGAATTTAAGAAAATTGATTGAGATGTCTACAATCATCAAGATGTGGAACCTCACCTAGTCAACCAAGAAATAAAGAAAAATAAACTTAAGAAACTATAGGAAAAAAATCTTGAGTGTGGAGATGAGTGACAAAATAGTGAAGCATTTAGATTGGGGTAGTAATGAGAACATTTAACATTTAGGCCAATAATTAGCAATATTTTATCAAACAAACATAGTATATTACAGTTGGATCTAACATAATGAGAATTATAAAAAGTTAAATAAGTTGATCAATTTTGAGAATTATAAATATTTATAATCATATTGTTGGGACCTCTATTTTCCAACAGTTGATGTTGCAAAATTGTGCCAATTTGCCAAATTTTCCTAAGGTCCCCCTATGTTTTTGTCTTGCTTAATGTGCTTTTGAAAATGTCAAAACTCTGTTAAATCCTACCTAAAATATTGAAAAAATCCTAAGTTTTCTAAACTTGTATTATGGTCCTTGTGGAATTTCTAGCCTTTCTCGGTTATGCGGGGTTTGCCTTAAGATGTGGATATATCCTAAGCCCCTTTATTCCCCCACATCCTCTTATCCCCGACAAAAATCTCCTAAGTCCCTTTTGTGCATCCCTGATCTGGATGTGGATGCATCCATCCCCCTGCCAAATCCCCACTTTCTTGTTTGGGCCTTTTGGCAGAGTTTTTGTGTACTCCCAGACATATCCTACTGACCCCTAAAGCTCCAGGATATCTTGATGTCCATGGGATTCCCACAAACCTGCAATATGCTTTCTATACCTATTTTGCGAAGGTTTGATAGGGGTGCGGATATGTCCCTATGGACCCCATGCTTCCCCATCCCTCTCCTTTTCTAGCATGTCCTATTCCCTCCCATATCCCCGCTAGTTCTTAACGTTCCCTTTGCGCTCCATCCTACGTAGCTTCAAATGAGATGTGGATGTGTCCACATTCCATTCAAACTTCCGCCTCCACTTCCACTTCATTTCTCCGCTTCCTAGACCCCTCTCTTCCTAGACCAACTTTTCTTATTCCGTGGGGATTCAATGAAGACTAAGACATGTTCTGAGACCCCCCAAAGCTCTGCAAATCCTATCCTACCTCAAACTTCTGCACATCTAGTACCCCCTCAGATTTCCACAATTTTCTAAAAGGCGTGAAAAAGTAAAAGTGACAACTTCCTACGACCTCTTGATGGACTCAAAACCCACGCAGGTCGACATTAATGCAAATTTGGTCATTGGGGTTGGTGAATTATTGTAGTTGGTGAACTTTTTAAGGTTTTCCCACCCATACCTTCATCTAATTTGAACTGTAATAAAATTCTATAAATACAGGAAGCTAATACATTCAAAGGATTGGTTATTCATTTCACTTCCAGACAGCTACAGGTGTAGAAAAGGAACATGCTTCCAGATTAAGGGGTCATGATTCTAGTTCTTTAGACGAGTAATAAAGAAGATGAAAGATTAAATATTGTAATGAATACTGGTATATTGTATGTCTCCATGACTGATGGTGCATTTTCAGGGAAATACCTAAGCCAGCGCTAGGGTTCCTCTTGCCCTATTTCAAGGTATGAATGTAATTTTGAATCCAATAATTGTGACAACATTCTAAAGCATTACCAGGTTGGTGATGGTATTTTTCAAATTACATATATGGATTTGTATGGTGAAATGATGGATTATTAAGTATGTATATATATACTTGGTGTTACATGACAAATGCATTTTATGCTATTAGGTTAGTTCTCCTTTGTTTTGCTCTATTATTTTCCTTTGATAAATTGGACTCTATTTCCCACTAGATAGGCACCGATCTAGGAGGTGGTAACCAAACACACACACATTTTAAATGAACAAATCTCCAAATAGTTTATTGCATACAAGCATCCTGTCTTCATGCAAGAGTGCTTTTCATCAATTTAAATAGAGGTCTTAGTGCAGCAAGCTTGTTTTAGTCTAGTGACTGTATTAGGGATTAAAACACTATGTATTGTTGCAGTGATATGAATATGAAAATATTTAGTTCTATTATTAATCCCTCCTTGGCTTAGCTAAGCCAGAAGTGAAGAGGAGATTACCCACTCCTACCCATTGGCCCTTTATCATCTTTATCCTATTGATGGACCCCTTTCCCACCTCCTTAATGACATCCCTAGCCTTGAAGATTGAATAATGTTCTAGGGATTGGAATAAGCTATTTTGGGACCCAACACATATCATCTTCTCACTTACTCTCCCTTGACTCAAATTCTCATGAAATCGAAAGTCAAGAATATGTCTTGTCAAGTCAAGTAAATGGTCAAGCGACCTATCACTTAAAAATAAAGTAAAAAAGTTATAACCAACATTCATTGTCAAAGGAAAAGAAAGAAGTTTTAAATCATAAACTAATGCATTATTTAAATTTAAAAAGTCAAACATGAAAATACATCAGTTTTTTTAGTGTGTTTATCCCTTTGTTAATGCAATTGAGGGTTTTCATTCGCCTAATCATAATGGTATAGTATATTTAGTGTTGTTTTTGTCTCCTACTCACAAGGCTACAAAAAGTGTTAGCATTGTTACACAAATCATAAGTCAACATCTAGAAAAAAATAAAATAAGGAAAGTTACATTAAATTGCAAACATAACTATGATTCACAATGTAATCATATGTAAACTTAAACTACATCTTAATGATTTACTGAAATAGCTATGGGATATTATTATTTATTTCTTGGTATCCTCCCAAGTAGCATTGTATTCATTGTTTTGTCCCACACCACCTTATGTTGGGCAATATCTCTATTGCAGAAGATAATATTACACCACTCAATCACTAGAATGGAATCTACTAGTACTAGCCTCAAATACTCCACTTTCAAGGTATGTTAGATGTCAACATTATGTTTTGATATAGATAATCGAGAAGGGCCCGTACCTGTACAAAGAAGCCAAGAAAGGTGAATGAAGTGAGTTTCACAAGCAGTGAAACTGGTAAACAAAATAGGATTTTGAAAGGGCCCGAAACCCTTACAACAAAAGGCAGCCCCACTACAAAAACAAGGACAAAACAATAGGGACTAGACAATGCTAGAACCCGACCTAGCAAAATGAACACCTTTGACCCGAGGGTACAAAGTAGAAATAGCCTTAGGAAGACCTTTCTTCCTTCTCTGAACAACAGTCTTACAAAGAGTCTAATTCCTCAGAACAAGGAGAGATCTAGGGGAATCTTCCTCAGATTCCACCAACAAAGACAACACTCGAGAAGAGGGGGAGGCCCTAGCACTAGAAGCTGGGGCACCCAATGACTAAACTGAAGCGGGAAGCTCCACAACACCCTCATGGGAGGAGGAAACCAACGGTAGATCAAAAGTCACTGGAGGAATCAGGGGACATGCGACAACCACCATGACACCCACAGGACCCGAAGTGGATGAAGAGGGCTCATCTGCCGACAAGGGGGCATCCACCAGAGAGTCAGAAGCACTGATGGTCAAGTGATCATCCGAATCATTCTTCCACCAGGTGGCCGCACCCTTGCAATAAGATTGGGGACAAACGAAGGCCAAGTGGCCCATGGAAAAGCATCATCGACATCTGAATGGGAGGCTCTCATAATCAAGCAATTGCGAGCATGACCTATCCACAACCTGTAGAACCACCTCCCCATGAAGGGGTTTGGAGATGTTAATGTCTACTAAAATGTGGGCAAACGTGGAGTGTCCTATGAAAGAGGTAGTAGAATCCACCATCAAGAAGCGGCCGATAGCATTTCCAATGTCCTCATAGTAGGAATCTTCCCAGCACTGAAGAGGGAGATTCGGGAGCCTAACCTAGGTTGGCCTAATGTTGAGAGGCTCGGTGAGAGGGTTGAAGGAGCAAGACCAAGGTTTAATGGATAGGGAATGCACTCCCCACATCCAAACCCGACCATTCATCACAGTATCCCGCTGCTCAGGGGAATCAAATGCCACCACAAAGATACCCATGGCACACGGAAATAGCTCAATCTTTCCAACCACCAAGGGCTTCCAAGTCTCCAAGACCCAACTGTGAAGGTCCGGTAGGGATAGCCATAGGTTGTTGAATTTGCATACAACCCCAATGCATTGATAATAATCCTCATTCTCAAGGACCTCTTGCCGACACACCACAACTGGGGGAGGTAGTGCAGGGGGTAAAACTATCCTTGGAGAGGGGTGAGCAGGCAGCTTCCTGGCAAAAATTGTCTCATCCACTTCAGGAAAGAGGGCCCTGAAGGAGCCACGCCCTCCTGAAGGGATATTAAATCCACATGGCGTCAGTGAGAAATTGAAACCCTTCATTGGTGCATCAAATGAGGCGCCCACAGTAAGAAACTTTGTCTGAATCTGAACCTCTACGTCCACTAGGCCAGTTGCCGCACCAACTAGAGGCTGAACATCTGGGGATAGAGCGCCAAGGGTAGACTCCTTTGCAGAAATCAAACCGTCGAGCAGGAGCACAAGGGACGCCTTTGCTAATTTCAAACCATCTAGTGGGAGCTCCATTGTCACAGGGGACATTCCCTTTATCTCTTGTTTCAAAAGGGGAATGATGTCAACATTATGTTTCTTTAAAAAAGACACATTGAATACATTATTGATCCAAGCCAAGGAATATGGTAAAGCTAGATGGTAGGATACAATATTGATCACTTCAAGAACCTTAAAGAGACTTAACATATTAAGGAGCAAGTGTTGTTTACTTCTTGTTAGCATTTTAATTCACACCTTTCAATGTGACACAAAATGGAATGTGTATAGTAAATCATTCTTCAAATTGTGAGGAAAAGATCCCTTTGTAATAGAATTTAAAGATTTTTTAGGTATGCAATACAAATAAACATAATTAAAAACCTATCTTTTGTTTTCTTAAGCTGGAGCACAAAGCATTTTCAGAACATTTTCACCATATAAAAAGTTCTTATATAAATCTACCTATTGTAGAAAATAATCTTAATATGACTTAAAAATGTTTACAATTTTCAATTAAATGCAAAGATTGAAAATCATAAATTGAACAAGGTATGATTTAGTGAACAAACACATATGCAAACATAGATTATGAATTAAGTATGAAGAATTGTGTAGAAAGTCATAATACTTCTTCCAATAGCTTTAACAATACAAATCTTGTTAATGTTTAAAAGCACTCAACTCACAACACAAACAACTACAAGGATAATAACTTTGTGAACAACAATTTCAGCAATAAGTAGGCTTTAAAATTACCATTAACCAAGTGCAAAAAGGCACTTATTTATACTATTTACAAAGAATTACATGAAAATAAATAAAAGAATTTGATGGCTACTTCTATCTAGGAATAGCTTTCCATGGATGCAAGCTTTATTATGAATAAATTCTAGCCACTAAAAATAAATCCAAAGCATGTAATGTATATGTTAAACTAATAGTTGAAATTATTAGAAACACTAATAAAATATTGCCCAAAGTTCATAATATTTGCATGATAAGAATCTAAGAATAGATTTGCCTCAAAAAAAAATCTATCCCAAAATGTATTTCTCTCAAAAATAGTTGACCAAGCTAAAAATAAGGATAGCTAAAAATAACTATATAACATCTCCATTGGAATTCCTTGGTCTTGAAATCTTTTGCAAACTTTGAAGGAATTGAACCACCTTGACTCCTCTTGGTACTGACACTGAATCTAGTTGCACAAATTGAGTTTGAAGAATAAACTCAACTTTAGAAATCAATCTTTTAATTTTTTTTGTTCATTTTCTACCTTTTGGAAGTGAATTGTAATACTTGCCAAAATATACATTTTGTCCACTTGCTGATCCTTGCCAAACTTTTCTCTGATTAGTTGTTGGAATTCCCCTTGCACCTCCTCTACATCATGGACGACTCCATCATCAACATATTTACATGGAATTTGAGTTATAAGTCTAGAAACAATTTTTTTCGCTTGAAATAACTTCCTCTTTTGCTCCATCAAAATGGATGAAACTTCATTTAGGATTCTCACGAGGAATGAATATTTCCCTTTCCATGTAAATACCCTATCCTTTTTCTCTTTATTCAATTTTAGAGCTTCCACCTGCTTGATTCTCTAGGCAATTTTCTCATAGGATGGAAGTGCCTCTATCATGTACTTTTCTATATCCTCAATTGCCTGAATAACCTTTCTTACATTCACTATCACTTGGTACAAACTTTCTAATACTTTAGTGCCTCGATGACAAAATTGTTTTCAAGCCATTTCTCCAAATTCTTCCCACACACAACTAGCTGATCTAGTTGCTTTTGATCTTTGGTAGAGTTCAAAATTTGGGGCATAAACACTGCAAGATCCAAAGTGGATTGCAAAAGATGAGAAGTATAATCTTTGAGTTGCTTTACTTCAGCCTTCGAGGCTAACTTGTCTTCTCCATCTTTTATTACCCTCTCTATAATGTTCCCTGTGACCACCTCCAACATGTTCACATCTCCATGATGAGTACTCGGCCCCAAATTTGTCTTGATAATCTAAAAATTAGAGGGTTCTGAAACCTAAATAGATTATCTTCTGGTGGAATGGCTATTTCAATAATCAAATTCCCTTATAACTGGGTCTTCAACCAAATTATCAAGAGTATCAAAGTCAATTTGATACAAAGGCATTCTGTTTTTCCTTACGACCACCTCTTTTACCCATGTGGGAACTTCTCACCTTCTTTCTTTTGCACTATCAATCTCTAGAGGTCCTTGAGGTGGAAGAATATTCTACACTAGAGATAGCACTTGATTCTCCACCTAAATAGGTGTGAATATGATATCATTTAGAGAAGGTTCCCTAATTAGTGATGGAAGAATAGATGTCAATATCGGTTGCTCATGTTGAATTGGCTTGGAAATACCAATCCTCTTCTTAGTGATCCCCCTCAAAATCCCTTATTTCGGATTACCTTTTCCCTTTTCTTCTTCTTTTCTTTTGTGTTCTCTTCATTTCTTTTCATTTTTATCAATGTTTGAAGAAGACGGTGGAAGTGTCTTCCCTGGTAGTGGCTTTGAGACTGGGGTTTTCTCCTTCAAAACTATTAATTTCCTTGTCATTTTTTAATTCAAGAAGAATTTTTCACACTTCAAAACTATATTAGCCCTTTCTTGATTTGAAGAAATCTCTTTATTTGACGAATTAACCAAGGGAAAAGGATGCTAATCCATCTTATTATTTATGAATTGTGGTGATAAGACATCGAGTTCATCATTTGAAATTCCCTCTACATCCTCCAATAGAAAATCAACAAACTGACAGACCATCAAATGACTGAAATCCCTCCTTCGTACCTCAAATTCATCCACACAATTAGCCCAATAATCTTTAATTTTTGGAACATGCATATATTTGATTCTCAACCTTGTTTACACGATCTCCCTATGTGTTGTAGGTGCGTTTTTGTAGAGATTTAAAATTGAATCTAGCCATTTCTTCATTGATAAATTTGGAATCTGCCACTATTTTGTACTTGTATATCCCTAGCTAAATTGGGAAACCCACTCTAGGCCTATATCTCCCCCTCAAGAGAATGTATCTCAGAAATCTGATGAAGATACTCCATGAATACCACCTCCTCACTTGGGTATCTTAGCAACATGTATGGGTAGTATGTGAATCCAAACATGTAAATGTAAGTGAAAGTTGGGAACTAAATGTACCAATCTGTCCAATCGGATATAATAGCCCTAGGTCTTTCTAAAATTCTTATATGTTTTTGGTTCTCCATTTCTCATATTGAATGCATAAGGAAAGAGTCATTCACCCTCTTCTAGTGCTTAAGAGATTTGGTATACTCCAACTAAGGGAAATATATGTATATACGAGTATGTTGATGTGGCCCTACATTATTCAATCTTATGAAAGTGCCATGATGATCCATCAAATACACAAGATAAGACGTCATCTGGAACTCCCAAGTTTTTTCAAATTTTGTCAATTGTTTGTGTAAACAATCAAAGTAGACCAATCAAAATGTTCACTACCATTACATATAGTGCTCATGAGGTAGAACATCATATTAAAAATAGTGCATGACATAATTAATAAATAAATAATAAATAATAAATTAACAAACTAATGTTAATTTATTATATAAGATGTTAGTTTGGGGAGTTATTTTCCTGTAAGTGGTTTTGTATGGGAAAGGACGAGTTTATAAAGCCAATACATTTAATCATCAATTTGTGCAATGGTGATTGGTCAAAACCATTTTTTGAGAGAAATCTTTTAATTTCAATACATCCGTGGCTTGAAACTATGTGTTTCTTCTTGACTCGTGATTTGGTTGAGAAGAGTGATCATAATTGTAAATTAATCTTTGAATTCTCCTCAACTCAAATTTTTGGGCAAAACAAATTTCTTCTCTTTCAACCAATGACCAATGCTTAGCAACTTGCTTCTAAAAATTCGCCAAATGGTTCAACCAAGCCTTTTCATACTCCTCCAAATCTACCTCAAGTGATTCCTCATATGGGTGTATGGAAAAAGTTAACTCAATATCATCTATTTTGAAGCTACACAAGACTAGTCCATCCATAGATCTTATCTCCCTCTTTTTAGGATCATAATGCTTTACACAAGCCATAATGAATTCTAAACTTTGTGTGGCGACTAGGAACGACCCCGCTTCAACAAGGCCACTATCCATCAATTTTTTTTTTGCCACTTTACTTCCTTCTTTTATTTTCTCTTCAAGATTGAATCCCTCTAGGAAAACATGACATAAGTCACTTTCCCACACCTTAGGGTATAGGACTGAGGGCACCTCCAAAGAAAGAGCTAAATATTGCATCTTGTGAGTGTAAAATTACCAATTCAACCTCCTTTTTGGATGTTTTATGCTGCTAATTATGACAATTCTACTTCGTCCCTTACCTGCATTTGAGCATGGACTTGAAATTTGGGTTGAAAAATATGTTTGCTATGTATAGGCACACGCTATGCTCAACATGCGCCTAAACAATGAAATTTTCTTTTCTTTTTTCATACAAAAACTATATCATTTTCTGTAAAAATAGCAACCTTTAGTGCTGGTGCATCCATCTTTTCTCTCATGCGTCTGATTGTTTTGAGACGAAGTCATCAAGAACAATCGTACCTTTTGAAATGTATCATTCAAATCTTGCTCGAGCAGGTTGATGGTATTAGGTGTGGGTTTTTAGATTAAAATTTTTGAAAATTTTTAAAAGTAGAGACTCTTTTATATTGCCATGTTTGACTTTTGCCGTGAGTGCCTAGGCATTCTACTTATTTAAAAAAAATTATAACCTTTACTAAGGTGTGTGCTTTCCTTGAGGTGCACACCTTTACCTACGAGTGCTCTTCATTCCAAGCACGTGCCTTTGTTCCTTGACTTAAAATTTTAAATTGAAAATGCCTACTTCCTTTGGTTAGTTGCGTGTTTGACTCTAGGCATCCACCACCAAATAGAAGTCCTTGTGTTTTTTGAAAAATGTCTTTTGAATAGATGCATGCCAATACCTAGGCTCCTTCTAGGAATTCATTTCTCCATTTTAGAGTGTTTGATTCCACAATCCTACACAGATGGGAAAATGACAAAAGATGACAAGACAAGAGGAGTCCTTAACGTTTGCATTTAAAACTACTTTAAATTCAACACACTACAATTTTTTTGTATGGGTACAATAATTGGCTTTATCTAGGGACCATGGTGTACATTGGTGACATAGGAGAACTACAGAATCTCAAGTTTTTATAATAGACTGGTGCTTTAACCATTGGGAAATAGAGTCATACTATTCCAAAATCACCTAAAGGTGGAACTCTAGGTTACCTAAAGAAACACAACTTTACTCAATAAACAAATGATAAATACAATACGATTTTACGAATGGGGAAACATAATATGAAACACAAATAAGGGGAAACTCGTCCATCCCTAAGGAATGAAGTGCTTCAAATATTTCGCATGATAGGACAACGGCAAATGCATACCTTCCAAGTATGAAAGAAAGTAAGTTTTGTCTCCACTGAGTCGATGAATCTTGAAAGGTCCTAGCCACAAGGAATCAAATTTGTCATGCATTCCATTTGGCTGATGTCTTTTATCCCGAAGTAGAATGAGATCACCAATTTTAAATCTCTTTAACAGGCCTTCCTATCAAAGTTTATCTTCACTCGCTCTAGATGATCAGTGATCCTGTCAACCACTTCTACTCTATCTTCTTCAAGTTTGGTCAGGTGTACTATCCTTTTCTCGATACTATTCTTAAATTCATTATCTACAATCATCATGGCTAGCTATAATGCTAATATCTCTAAAGTAATCGGTAACACTGCTTCTATCCCTACACAATAATAAATAGTGACGTGCCAATGACTCTCGTAGAAGTAATCTTGCATGCCCATAGAGCATCATATAACTTCTTATGCCAAGTGCATTCATCAGCATCAACCAATTTTTGAATAACTGTCACTATATTCTTATTAGAATATTCAACTTTCCCATTGTCTTGAGGGTAATAATCTTATGAGTGAGACAGTGTAATCCCATATTCAAAACAAAATTCTAGGATCTCCTCAGAAGAGAAACATGAAGCATTATCTATCACAATCTTGTGAGGCACCCCAGAGAATGAAATACTGTTCTCTTTCAAAATCACACACAACCTCTAAAGTATTTTACTTTGTAGTAATGGCCTCAACCTACTTTGTAAATAATTTGTAGTAGTAAGAACATATATATGTCATTTGCTAGAAGTTGGGATGAGAGGCCTAGTGAAATCCAATCCCCACTTCTAAAAAGGGGCTTCAATAATAACTATTTTGAGTGGAATAAGTGTCATCTTAATCTTTCCAACGAATTGTTGAAACACTTGACATTTTTGCACCCACTCGTATGTGTCATGAAATATGGTTGGCCAATAATATTATGCCCTCAATATTTTGAAAGTTGTAATCCTTGGTGAAAAATGGCCATCATAGGCTTTGTCATGAAATCCCTCCAACAAATTTCATTGTCACTCTTTACTCATGCACCTCAAGAACATATCATCAAGACTTCGTTTGTACAACACATATTTCCATAGTAAATGCTTGACAACTCTCAACTTCAAAGCCCTTCTTTGTTGCTTATCCATATGGCTCGAACAATCTTTGTACATCAAGTAATATGTTATACCAGCATACCATTCATCAATAGAATTGACAAACAATACTAAAGGGAGTTCATTATCTATGAAATGAATAGTCTATTCATTGTCCTTACCTCCATTCTCAACTATAAGTTGGCACAATCCTCTCCCATGTGTCAACATTATAGACTTGATCTCAAGATCATATTCTTGAACCTTTGTAATCTAGTTACTCTATTTGGAGCCCATCTCTTGTTGAGTGAGAATGGTTTTCATTGATGAATCTAGCACAAAAACTTTGGTGTGAGAATTCAAGATATAAAACCTAAAGTTATTGACTACTCCTACCACACTGTAAGCATGTTTTTCCATCTATGGATATTGCATCTCATGATCCTTGAACTACTCATGAAAGCAATAGGAAATTTCATGTCTTCTTGTAGGTTTTGTGTGAGAATGGTTGACATGTTATGCTTTGAAGAATAACAATAAAGTATACTAGCACTTGCACCCATAGGAGGTTCAAGGAATACACTGATAGGAACAATAAGAGAGTTTAGAATATTTTTCTGACGTGAATTTTTTACGGCATGAGACAATTCTAAGCACTATAATGCTCACATATAAAAGCCTTTCGGCTAATAATTCTTATCAAAATTTGGACATATGAACACTAGGGCTTTGTGAATAGCTTCTTTGATCTTTATAAAAGCCTCTTTCCCGTCTTTTGTCTATTTGAAAATTATGGTCTTCTTCATCATTGGAGATATGTACTTTGTGAGTTCTAAAAAATTAGCTACAAATCATTGCAAGAAATTGACTTTGTCGAAAAAGGAATACATATTAGTTTTGCTTGTTGGTAGAGATAGGTTACGGATAGCATCAACCCTATTAGAGTCAATCTTCATACCTTCCTTTGAAACTATATGGCCTAGTAACTTTCCTTCAATTACTAAAAAAATGGATTTCTTTGGGTTCAAGAAAATACCATGAAACCTACATCTTTCAAATACACTTGCCATATGTTGAAAATGATCTTGATACGTCTCTTTAAGAAGACTATGAGATCATCTACGTATACCACAATTATTTATTCTCTCAAGTCACCAAATGCAAAATCCATTGCTCATTAAAAAGCAGAACATATGTTGATAAGACTAAACAATATCTGTTCATAAGCAAAAGTAACCCATGGAGTAGTCAATGTTGTCTTATAATAATCTTCAACTACAACTACAATCTGGTTATATCCTAAATATCCATCAAGTAATGACAACATTTATGAACTTGTCACTATTTAAAGAGTATGATCCATAATGGAAAAGGGATAATTATCCTTTAGTGTAGCTTGATTTAGATTTTAGAAACCCACGCAAATATTAATCTCCTTGTTCTTTTTGTGAATAGGAATAACATTTGATACCTATATAGAATGGTATATCCAAAAATATGATCCTCATTGCCTTTTGAATTTCTGCATAGATAGTTCCTTGTATTTGCAGATTGTAGTGGTATTGCTTTTGTTTGAATGTTTTGACTTTGGTTTTAAAAGGAATCGTATGAGACAAGTCCTTGGGAGTGAAGAGTTTTAGCTCTTCATAGGACCATGTGAACACATCTTTGTATTGAAGAAAAAATGTTATGAACTTTCTGCTTTCTTTAGGAGAGCAACACTTGCCCAAATTAACCATCTTGGTTTCTTCAATGGTTCCAATATTAACTTGATCATATTCAACTCATGTTTTTGATTGAGAACTAATTTGATCTTGAATGTATAGATCATGCATGTCAAAAATATTCTCTAAAGACATTAAGCCCTTTGGAATTTTGTTACCTTTCAATTGAATAATTCTAGACTTAGCATTAACTTCTACTTCACCTTCTTCCTTGACTTGCATCACTGACTCTTGGTACTTGGTGAAGAACTTTCTTCAAAAAATAAATAGTTAAAGTGATCATTAACTTCTAGGAAATTAACAATATGAAGATCATCATTAAAAACTTGCTAATTCTCTGACTTGTCTGATACTATCAACCGATAGATCTATAATGATCCACCCCAAATTGAAGCCAATCTTTTCCAACACCCACAAAGAATTCTATCTTCTATCATGCATGCATTCCGTCAAACACTTTGCATAGTAATTGTTTCAATGTATTTTCAATGTGTTTGGGTATGGGATCATTCAAAGTGCAATTTGAGACAATATTTGCTTAGATAGTAAATCCACAATGCATAGAAATATTATGGGCATTTCAACAAACACTTAGCATGCATTAAAGAAATAAGTAATAATGACAATTTGACCTCAAACTCCAGCAATGTATTGATCTTCAATGTTATACAGGCTCGGATTACAATAGTTGTTATATAATGCCCAATAGATGATTTACAAGATAATAAGCTGATGTCATACAAAGCACTCTGTTGTAGCATAGCACAAATGAATCTTGTAGCTAATAGTACTCAGAAATCTTCCTGAAGACCACTCCAAACTGTTGTCAAAACTTGTGTATCAGAGCTGAGTAATGGTGAACTGTTGTAGCTATAGATAACTCCTTCATAAACAAACCAAATTTGATTGAAATCTTATTAAAATGCAAAGCTTATGGATCACACCCACCATATACCAAGACAAGGGTTTAGGAACCCATAAAATCCCATGGCTGATATAGAAGAACTCACCACAAATCGCCTATCAAATCCATCATACTATTCTCAAGGAAAATTAGCATTAGTCTCCACAAATTTATTATTTATCAAATCTCTAATAAACTTGTAAAACCTTCAGCATTGGGAAAATAAAGATATTCAGCACAAATACCATTACCGGCCAACATTTAGCACAAGCATAGATTCTGAATAAATCTACCAGCAAACCTTTCCTGCACAAATTATAACTTTGAATGAGTCACACAGTATTAACCAGGGAGGATTTTTCACCACTGTGGCTAATCTTCTCCAAGAGGGTTTTCATCCTCAAGAAGGCTCAGATGAACCAAGTTCAATCCCACAGAACCACAAGGGTTTCACAAGAGGAAATAAAATAATCTACATATCCAAATGAGCTCTCACAACCTCCTTTTATACTTTTCAGTCGAACTCTCCAGAAGCTTATATTTTAAAATTCACTTTTTAATTTAAACTCCCTTCTATCTCCGAAAAAGACCTTCTTATTAAAATAATGATAATTTGACATGCAAGGTCCCTGTTTTATGCATCCATGATTTAAAACATTTCATCCTAGTTCTGACGAGCTATAACACTAAGGTGCTTTTTAAATATTTTAAATAATATTTGGTGACCTTAGAAAAATAATTAAAACAAACCCATTAATACACGCATTTTGTGGAAACTATCAGAATGCATCGAAATTGAAAACTAACTACACTAGATTGATCCTAATGAAGAATAATGATAAACAGAGCCAACCGGGTGACTTACTATAAATAGACACCCTCTCCAAGATTCTTGGAGAGCACACCAGAAGCTAGAAATCACCCCGGAAAGTGGCATATGAGTCCTCCAGACCACCTGAGCTCATTAGAATAATCAAATAACTCCTCTAATAATGTTGACACACATCCACAAGGTCAGTGTCGACTGCACTGTAAGGGAACCCAAAAATGGGGACATTACAGACTGCCCTCCCCAAAGATTGGTTGTCCTCAAGCAATGCCTACAAAACACCAGAAACACCAGACTGAACTGAGCTCAACCACATTTGATATTAGGGTCCCATGTCAATCTCAGAAAGGAACCACCATGCTGACGCTGCGCCACTCTGATCATAACGATAAAACTATCGTGCCAAAACTGCACTCTCCTCTCTTGGAACCCCCAAAAGTAACCATCATCAAAGCCCAAACTGAAATACCTGTAAGGGATGAAACTTATACCATGAAACATCTCCTGCCAAGGCATCTCAGTGAGGTCCATAACTGCAATCCTTGTATTTGACATGATCTTGGGTAACAGGGAAGATAACCTGCTCAACCAAAAAATATAACCCTCACCATCTCTCCTCATGATGTCCCCAAAGTGAGACAGATCAATCCTCAACAAGTGGTTGGTATAGAAGATGCCAGCAAAACCAACTCTGGAATCAACTATCTTGGGAATGCCTCTGCGGTTACAAACTGATAACACGTCATTGACACTTAATCTCCAAGTGTTAAAGAGTTGAATATGTGCACACCAACACACCCAACCCACTGCAAACATTGAAGCATCATCTAAATATATACATACCAACACCATGAAATATCTACAGTAACCATCACTCACCAAGGTGGGAGCAACAAATAACTGAACTATATCTGTAAAAACTCCCACAACCAGCTACCCTAAAGCCTGCAAGAACTCCAAATATATCTGCTCATCAAATGATGTCACCATAACCAATGTTGTAATGTGAGGGCAGTAACTAGCAATATAGAATACCCTCGATAACGTAGGAGATGTGAGCATGAAGATAGCTAAATAGTCTTCTCCTGAGGCTAGATCACCTCTACCAACCGATATCAGCCACAAAATGCTCAACTGTTGGGTTGGAAAAATATGCCAACTCATCTATGTGCAAAGAATCATAACTCCATGTAAACTGATTGGAGAGTGGATAGCAATACCATCTCTGAATTTTTGTACACAACTCCTATCCTGATTCAACACTTCACCACTTGAAACTGCACCTAGGTCCCAAATCCTATGATCATCATAAAACCTAAAGGTGGAGTGAGCATCCCTCAACAAGTCATCAACATAAATTATCCGGCTCAATATTAATGTTGGGAACAAAATTATGAATTGCTCCTCCACAAAAGAACACAAAACAACCCAAATGCAAGCTGGAAATAACTCTGAGTGGCCATGAATTACTTGGTTTTCAAACTCAAATGAAGCAATGTTAGCTGAAATACTTGCTCTTTCCAGCTGTAACCTTATATCCATATTCACCAAGGGGCCCAAGTCTACAAAAGAAACAACCTTGTTGTTGCTAAAGCTTGAAATTATCATTTGAAAGTCTAATTTCCATAATCTGAAAGTGGGACAACAACTATAAATTTGAATTTTTTTAGAAATAGCAAGAGATTTGGCATTCTAATAGCAGGACATACCTTTGTCATGGCTGTATTTTCCTCCACCAAAGTTATCAATGGGAACATGCTCCCATTCATGACTAAAATTTCTCTCCAAACTACTTGTAAGTATGCACAAGGAATCATATGATGGCTGATTAAATTGAGGACAACATTATTAAGATTAAAATTTTGTTCCATAGTCCTCTCTGATACATTATTTCCAACATCATTAACCTCCAACAACCCCTGCAGGTAACCCCTTGTATACTTACTCAACAGAGAAATAACCCCATCATGCTCATGTTGAGCTACTTCGATTTCCATTTGTGCTTCAACACGGGAACTTCTAGTGGTGCTTAAAGCCTCAATACAATCTCTCACCTCCCAATTGTGATAGTGTTCCCTACTACTTGGAAAGCTCAAGCTTGAAAATTTAAACACCATGCAAGGACAATGTAAAGTAGAACAAGCTCCATTATGAATATGTGCCTTAACTAGATTCAAAACTTTGAATACCATGTTTTCATGTTGTAAGTCAATCAAAGGAGGAGTCTCCAAGATGTTAAAGTTTTCGTGTATTAAAACATCCCATGGGCATACTTCACCAAGATCCCATAATCTATTAGAATCAAGATAATGCTCAACACCCTGTGGCGGTCCTGAGAATGCAACTCCCACTACTCTATCATTCTGCTCCAACATGTCATCATATGAAAATTCTTCTTCATGATCCAAGAGTTCACACTCTTGTTGTTTATCCTTTTTACTACCCGTATTCTAAAACTCCTTGGTATGTAGAATGTTGAAATCGTCATGCAATCTTTCATCCCTATGGAGTTCATCAATTTCTTCCACCATTTGCTTGGTCTCCATAATCCTTGTATTATCTTCTTGTTTCTTGGATGTGGCTGCCATAGTTGACTGATTTTCTGCTTTGTATAATGAAAAGTGTGCCAAACTTAGCTCTAAGCAAAGTTCATCAACCTTTTTTCCCTTTTCTTCCACAAATTTGATAACACGATCCCTATCATTGAGCAATTGCAAGTAATCATATTTCACCATTTCTAATGTCTCTTTGATCGTATGCAATTGTGTAAATGACTCCTCTTTAAACTCCTTTTTGTCTCTCCTTAATTCAGGATTTCCAAATGAGGGCTTCAATGAATGCATGAGTACTATCAACCCTCGTTAACATTTGCACAATTTTCTCTTCCATAACCACAAGTTTATCCTTCAAATCTTGCAATGCTAAAGGTCTTTGATCAAATTCACCAAAGTGACTTGGGCTGCCACACAACAAATTTTCTAATTACAATGGTAGGAACAATATCACCATCCAAATCAGCAATCTCATTACTTGATGCCTTGCAATCTTCATGTGTGAATGGTGGGACAACATCATGATTAATCAAAATATTGTCAAAAGATTCCACCCCTTCAATATCCAACTCTAAATCAGCATACCTATTAATCTCATGTCTACTCTCTTCCTCTAAGTATGGCATCAGTTTTTGCTCATATTGTTTGAGAACATTGTCAACCAATTCATATGCAGCTAAAGTAACATCTTGTTTTTGCCTCAAAACAACCAATAGAGAAGGTAAGAGTGATAGTGAATTTTCATCACTCTCATTGATTATCAAAGTCATGATGGTCTGAATAGAGGATATAACATTTTTCATTTAATTCTCACAAACAACAACCAAGAAATGTTGAAACATTTCAAGAACAAGATCTTCACAACCCAAATCCAACATAATGACACAAGATCTGATTTTTGCAATAGTTTCTAGAATTAAGGTCCTTTTAGCCAAAGTTGGACTATTAAAATCATGCAAACCTTTGAAGCTTTCTACAATCAGTTGAAAAACCTTCTTCATAATATTGTTGTTATAAGGTTCTTGTGGAGCTGTTAATTTCATAATTTCATTAACACAAAAAGTAACTGCAAGTCTTAGCTCCTCATCTAGATGTCTCATGAGCTCTGGCTTAACCAAAGATTTCACTAATGGAGCCAAAGCATATTGTAGCCTCTTAGAATCTCACTGATCTATCATGAATAAGCACATCTCCACTTCTTCCAAAATACAAAGTAGATCATTCCTCAACTACGGCAAGTGTTCAAGTTTCTTACCTGCTCTATAAAGCTTCATTCCCACATCTTCTTCACTGAATGATGCCATAATTCATACCCTAGAAGAATCAACCTTTGACAATCCTCTGAATGATAAATCACTACTTGAACTGATATACCAACTACCCATCAGGATGGTAAGATACACTGCTTTGATACCACTGTAATGTTCCACCCCAAATTGAAACCAATTTTTTCCAACACCCTTAAAGAATTATGTCTTCTATCATGCAGGCATTCCATCAAACACTTTGCATAGTAATTGTTTCAATGTATTTTCAATGTGTTTGGGTATGGGATCATTCAAAATGCAATTTGAGACAATATTTGCTCAGATAGTAAATCCACAATGCATAGAAATATCATGGCCATTTCAACAAACACTTAGCATGCATTAAAGAAGTAACTAATAATGACAATCTGACCTCAAACTCCAGCAATGTATTGATCTTCAATGTTATACAAGCTCAGATTACAATAGTTGTTATATAATGCACAAAAGATGATGATTTACAAGATAATAAGCTGCTGTCGTACAAAGCATTATGTTGTAGCATAACACGAATGAATCTTTTTGCTGATAATACTCATAAATCTCCCTGAAGACCACTCCAAATTGCTATCAAAACTTGTGTATCAGAGATGAATAATGGTGAATTGTTGTAGCTGTAGATGACTCCTTTAGAAACACACCAAATCTGATTGAAATCTTATTAAAATGCAATGCTTATGGATCACACCCACCATATACCAAGACAAGGGTTTAGGAACCCATAAAATCCCAAGGCTGACATAGAAGAATTCACTGCAAATCGCATATCAAATACAAAATACTATTCTTAAGGAAAATTAGCATTAGTCTCCACAAATTTATTATTTATCAAATCTCCAATAAATTTGTAAAACATTAAGCACTGGAAAAATAAAGATATTCAGCACAAATACCATTACCAACCAACATTCAACACAAGTGTAGATTCTGGATAAATCTACCAGCAAACCTTTCCTGCACAAATTGTAACTCTGAATGAGTCACATTATTAACCAGGGAGGATCTTTCACCATCATGGCTAATCTTCTCCAAGAGGGTTTTCGTCCTCAAGAAGGCTGAGATGAACCAAGTTCAATCCCACCGAACCACAAGGATTTTACAAGAGGAAATAAAATAATTTGCATATCCAAATGAACTCTCACAACCTCCTTTTATAGTTTTCCGTCGAACTCTCCAGAAGCTTATATTTTAAAATTCACTTTTTAATTTAAACTCCCTTTGAGCTCAGAAAAAGACCTTTTTATTAAAATAATGATAACTTGACATGTGAAGTCCCTATTTTATGCATGCATGATTTAAAACATTTCATCCTGGTTCCAACGAGCTATAACACTAAGGTGCTTTTTAAATATTTTAAATAATATTTAGCGACCTTAATAAAATAATTAAAATAAAGCCATTAATACACCCATTTTGTAGAAACTGCCAGAATGCATCAGAATCGAAAACTGACAGAACTGGAGTGATCCTGATGAAGAATAATGATAAACAGAGCCAACTGGGCAACTTACTATAAATAGATGCCCTCTCCAAGATTCTTGGAGAACACACCAAAAGCCAGAAATCACCCCAAAAAGTGGCATATGAGTCCTCCAAACCACATGAGCTCCTTGGAATCATCAAACAACTCGTTTGATAATGTTGACACACATCCATAAGGTCAGTGCCAACTACACTGCAAGGGAACCCAAAAATTCAGACATTACAAGATCAACTCGATTGTGAATACACTTTGGCAAAATCTAAATGTGGCATGAACAAAGAGGCTAAGGCAACAAGAGCATTAGCTCTACTATTCCCACCTTTAGTGTTATTGTTATCACCCATCATTTGAAGTGGTTCTTCTCCCAACTTTGGGAAAAGCTCAACTAGTTTAGGAACTTTGGTCGAAGAAGACCCTTCATTTTCAACAAAAGGATGAAGCATCTAAAAAATAGGATCTATGAGAGCACCTCTCCTTTTTGATCTCATGTAGACTTTGAAAGCCATAATTCTCAATTCCAAGTTGGAGAAGGTAAGACTAGTCCTCTTGTTGTGAGATCTAATTTCCTTTCTTCGTTATCAAGGATGGTAGCTGTGACTCTCCAATGTGTAGGATTTTTCCTTTGGTGAAAAATGGAACACCTTACACTATCCAAAATGTCTTCTTGGTCCTATTGAATCCAATTCAAGTTAGGCTATAAAATAGGTGCAACAAGGCACCAAATTGTCATTCATCATGAAATAAAAGCTTTGCTAAAAAAATTGCCTCATGTCCCACGATGGGCACCTAAAACTATTAACATTTTAATTCACATCTTTCGATGTGACACAAAAATGAAACAATGTGTATAATAAATTGTTCTTCAAATTGTGAGGGGAAGCTCCCTTTGTTCTAGAATTTAAGGATTTTTTACGTATGCAATACAAACAAACTTAATTAAAAGTTCCCATCTTTTTGTTTTCTCGATCTAGAGCACAACATTTTCAACACATCTACACTTGATAAGAAGTGTTTATATAAATCTACCTATTGTAGAAAATAATCTTAACATAACAAAAAAATGTTTTTACAATTTCAATAAAATGTAGAGATTGAAAACCATAAATTGAACAAGGTGGGATTTAGTGAACAAACATAGATTATGAATTAAGTATGAAGGATTGTGTACAAAGCCACGATACTTCTAATAGCTCTAACAATACAAAGCTTGTTGAAGTTATTGAAAGCACTCAACTCACAACATGAACAACCACAAGGATAATAACTTTGTGAACAACAATTTCAACAATAAGTAGAATTGAAAATTACCATTAACCATTGCAAAAAGGAACTTATTTATATTGTTTACAAAGAATTGCATGAAAATAAATAACAAAATTTAAATATTGCTTCTATCCTAGGAATAACTTTGCATGGACCCAAGATTTATTATGAATTAATCCTAGCCACGAAAACTAAATCTAAAGCAAATTCAATGTTTTAGATAAATTAATAGTTGAGATTATTGCAAAACCTAATAAAATATCACCTAGAGTTCATATTATTTGCATGAGAAGAAATCTACGATGGATTTGCCTAAAAAATAGGAATCTATCCCAAAATGGATTTCTCTCAAAATAGCTAACTAGGCTAAAAATAGCTACCCAAGATCTACACTAGAATTCCCTAGTGTTGAAATCTTTTGTAAACTCTAAAGGAATTGATCCACCTTGACTTCTCAAAGTACTAACATTGAATCTAGTTGCACAATCTAAGTTTGAAGAATAAACTCAACTTCAAATATCAAACTTTTAAAGTTTTTTAATTCTATTTTTTCCTTCTAGAAGTGAACTATAATACTTGCCAAAATATACATTTTGTCCACTTGCTAATCCTTGCTAAACTTTTCTCTGATTAGTTGCTAGAATTCCACTTGCACCTCACCTAAGTTGCAAATGACTCCATCATCAACATATTTACATGGAATTTGAGTTACAAATCTAGAAACAAAATTTTCCACTTTAAATAACTTGCTCTTTTGCTACATAAAAACGGATGAAGCTTTATTTAGGATTCTCATGAGGAAGAAATATTGCCCTTTCCATGTAAAGACCCTATCCTTTTGTTCTTTATTCAATTTCAAAGCCTCCACTTGAGTTTTTTGACAATTTTCTCATAGGATGAAATCATCTCTATCATGCACTTTTCTATATCCTCAATCCCCTAAATATCCTTTCTTGCATTCACTATCACTTGATACAAACTTTCCAATACTTTAGTACCTTGATGACAAAAGTCATCAAGCCATTTCTCCAAATTCTTCTCATACATGACTACTTGATCTAGACACTTTTGATCTTTGGTGGAGTCCAAAATCTAAGGGCATAAACATTGTAGGATCCGAAGTGGATTGTAGAAGATAAGTGATATACTCTTTGAGTTGCTTCACTTTAGCCTTCAAGGCTACCTTGTCTTCTCCATCTTTGATAACCCTTTCCTTAACATTTCCCATGACCATCTCCAACACGTTCATATCTCCATTATGAGTACTTGGCCCCAAATTTTTTTTAATAATCTAAAAATTAGAGGGTTTTGAAACTTGAATAGATTTATCTTCTAGTGGAATGGTTGTTTCAATAATCAAATTCTTTTTTATAGTCTTGATCATTATGGATTAGCACTTTGGTTTCTTTATAACTGGATCTTCAACGAATTTATCAAGAGCATCAAAGTTGATTTGATACAAAGGCACTTTTCTTTTCCTTATGACCACCTCTTTTACCCATGTGGGAACTTCTTCCTTTCTTTCTTTTGCACCATCAATCTGTGGAAGTCCTTGAGGTGGAGAAATATTCTACACTAGAGATAGCACTTGGGGCTATGACTGAAGAGGTGTGAATACAACATCCTTTGGAGAGGGTTCCCTAACTAGTGATGGAGGAATAAGCATCAATATTGGTTGCTTATGTTGAATTGGTGTGGCAATATCAATCCTCTCCTTGGCAATCTCCCTCAAAATCCCTTCTTTTAGATTACTTTCTCCCTTTTTCTTCGAATTTACTTTTGTATTCTCTTCATTCCTTTTATTTATATGAATGTCTTTGAAGAAGACGGATGAAGTGTCTTCCTTGTTGGTGGCTCTAAAACTATGGTTTTCTCCTTCAAAACTATGAATTTCCTTGTCATTTTTGAATTCAAGAAAAATATGTTGTGCTTCAAAACTATATTATCCCTTCTTGATTTGAAGAAAACTCTTTGTTTAACCAATTAACCAAGGGCAAAGGTTGTTGATCCATCTTATTCTTTACGAACTATGGTGATAAGATATCAACCTCATCATCTAAAATTCCCTCTACATCTTCCAACAGAAAAATAGAAAACTAATAAGCTATCAAATGACTGAAATCCCTCCTTTGTACCTCAAACTCATCCAGACAATTAGCTTAGTAAACTTAAATTTTAGAAAATGCATATATTTGATTCCTAACCTTGCTTGTGTGATGCCCTTTATGTCATAGGTGTGTTTTTTGTAGAGGAATTTGAAATTGAATCTAGTCATTCCTTCATTGATAAATTTGGAATGCGATGTTGTCTTGCACTTGTATATACCTAGTTGAATTAGGAAACCCAACTCCAAGCCTATGCCTCTCGATCAAGAGAACTTATGCATCTCA
Organism: Cunninghamia lanceolata; assembly: GCA_027924645.1. NCBI lineage: Eukaryota > Viridiplantae > Streptophyta > Pinopsida > Cupressales > Cupressaceae > Cunninghamia > Cunninghamia lanceolata. The sequence goes on along the minus strand of BSBN01000635.1, from coordinate 5,151,355 downwards.
AAAATATGACGAAGATACTATGTGAATAGCACCTCATCACTTGGGTATCTTGGTAGCATATATGGGTAAGATGTGAATCCAAACACCCGAATGTAAGTGAAAGTCAAGAATCAAGTTTACCAATTTGCCCAATCAGCTATAACAACCCTATATTTTTCTAAAATTTGTCTATGTATCTTAGAAGTTTTGCACATCTTGGGTTTGTCATTAAACTTGTTATCTATTAGTAAGATGAATGATGCAGGTGTGCAAGTAGTCTTTGACATGGAAGGGTGTAAGATGGTCTATGGGCCTATGGTGCTTACAAAGAGGGTTCGGGTTGGAACTCTTTTCCACCTTGATGCTAGCACATACATTTAGTGTAATAGTTTGATTGTGCTTACACAACCTATATAGAGAGGTTATGCGTTGTAAAGATATTTGCAACATCTACATCCCTAGCTTTGGAACCTATAGAGACATTACAAGTTGAACTTGTAGAAAGGTCACGAGTTGTAAAGAGAACTTCAATATTTAGTCCTAGAGCACTCGAACATGCAATTTGGGTTCATAAGCATCCTCTTACGTCATAGATCAAGCTACGTGTTGAGAAGGCCACATTGATGAGAAATGCCTTCGAGCCTTGAAAAATAACAATCTTGTAGAGGAGTTGGTTGATTGTTCTTTAGATTTTGGACTTTTGTGAGCATTATTTATATGGAAAACAAAATCATTTTTAATTTTATTTGATCTCTGCTATATCTATAGGGATTTTGGATTTGATTCATAGTGATGTTTTTGGTCTAGTAAATGTACCTTCACTTGCAAAATCTTAATATTATGTATCATTTATTAATGATTTATTCAACAAGACATGGATCTACTTTCTCAAGCATAATTATAAGGTCTTCAGTTGATTCAAAGAGTTTAAGGCTCTTGTGAAGAACCAAATGGAAAAGAAGATCAAGGTTTTGAAAACATATAATAGTGGGGAATATTGTTTAATAGAGTTTGATAGATTCTATAAGGGTAATGACATTACACAACATAAGACAACTCCATACACCCCTTAGTTGAATGGAGTTATGGAGATGATGAACAAGATGTTGATGGGGAGGACTAGGAGTATCTTAGTGAATTAGAATTAAAAATTCTCATTAGAAGTGGTCAACACTACTAGTTATTTGATTAACAAATCTCTTACATCAACTCTTGTTGACAAAACTCTAGAGGGGATTTGTATAGGAAAAAGGCCTCACTTTAGCATATAGGAGTATTCGGTTGGGAGACATATGTTCATGTACCCAAAGAGAAAAGGTCTAAACAGGACTTAAATCAGTTAAGTTGTCATGTCCCAAATCGAATTATCTAATTCCAATTAAAGATTGAAATAATAAAATCAATCTCCTGTACATGTGCAACAATGATCAGTGGCTCTGATCTGTATGGAAAGCCTACTTGTGTTGAAGAACTTGTCTAAGACACAATAACTGTTGGGAATTAAGGTGTCTCAACCTTTGCAAATTCCTAATGTTGTATTTATTTATCCCATGTTGAGTTGGCACAGTCAGCACCTTGTGTATATGCAGCAGGGTAAATTTTGGTGACTTTGGTAGCTGCGGTTTCCCCCTTGAACAATTAACGGGGGTTTGGGGGCAGCGCCCCCAAGACACGGTCAAGGGGCGTAGCCCCTTGCAGGGTCTAGGGGCAGCGCCCCTGGCGCGTTCCCTGTCGCGGTATAGGGCGGGGTCGAGGGGCAGCGCCCTCGTGGGGGCTCGGGGACAACGCCCCTAAAACCTCAAACGATTTTTAATTAATGACAAGTGTCGGTGAGTATCTTTACACAAGAGAAAGGCATCTTTGGGCGGTCAAGGGAGGTTATGACATGTAAGAGGAATATGATATTTTTAGTCAGTGTATGACGGATTCTATGATAGCTGTAAGGTGCGTAAGAGCATCTGTCGTAACCTATCTTGGGACCAGGTGCCCACTTCGAGATGGGATGTTGGACAAGTGTCCTTAGGCATGGGTTTTGGGGCATGAGTCCAAGATGGACGCCCATCTCTAGAAGGTTCCATATTTGCCTTGTAAACTCTATATAAACAGGTGCTTGGATGGGAGATAGATAACTTTGGTATGAGTACTATTATGCTGTCGGAATATCTCCAGATTCGACATTCGAAGACTCCTAAAAGAGCATTGGCTCTGAAACTGTATTGTAATCTGTTATTGTTTACTGTAATACATTTGAGCTGTGTTTTGGAGTGTGGGGTTTTTCACCCGTAAGGGTTTTCCCCACGTATATCTTGTCTCTCTCTCTCTCTCTCTTCTGTCTACTTTCTGTGTGTATGTGTATTGTTGTGATATCTCTGTTAGATGTTCTATGTTGCTGTAGTTGTAAGAATTAAAGTTGAATTTGCATACATCTCTTCTCATTAGATTAGTTTAGGAAGCGATTTCCGCACACCTAGCTTCCTTTCAATAACCACTACATCCATAGCCAGAATTAGTATGCTGCATATAAGACAAATCCATAATGAAGAACATTGAGACAAAATCATTTAGAATACCGGCGTACAAAGATCGTCTCTGTTATCAAAGAGAATACACTTAACTAAGGATCGACTAGATCCATATCAACACGTACCATAAACTAGCTAAGCGTCGATCATCATATGAGCCAAAGAATCCAAAGATAAATGCAGATAAGACAAAGCCAAAGGAGATCGATCCAAGTTGATTAAATAAGACTAAGCTACGAATTAAGGATGGGACAAATAACACAAAGGACAAAATAAGCTAAAGACAAAGAATCTGCCTTCTACAGAATCGGTGATCCATGATAGGACAATTATTAAGAGTTAACTAATAGTTATCATGAACCGAAGAGGCAAAGGATATGCCCCTTGACCCATCGCAACCTATGGAAAGATATATATTATGTAAAGAAAAGGCAATGGGCAGCATCAAATCCTTCAGCAAGCGAATAGTCTCAGAAATCATCAAACAACAAGATTCTTACTTATAAAAAGAAACATCAAAATCTATCATTCTGCAAGCCATTCCTCAGTCAACAATATATCAATCGTCATTCCTATTCAGAGGCAACAAGCAGAGGTTAAACAATATCTTTAGCAGTCAACCATATAAGGTATGATCCTTTACTTCAATAATAATATCTTATCAAACTAAAATCTCTAATGTAGGAATAAGGATAGATGATGGCATCTTGAATAATAATAAAATAGAATGCATATGAATGCTATCAATGAATACATAGAGGATGAAATATAGAATGAATGTTATGAATATGTATGAAACATAGAATGATTGTTATCATAGAACAATTATAGAGTGAAATGCTATGTAGAATAAGATGTATCATAAGTATAGAATCGATTGGAAAGATTATCATAAAATGAATAAGTTATCATAGAATGAATAAGTATATGGAATAGATTGAGATATAGGATGAGAATGTTATAATCCTAATGACATGAAAATACTCATAACTATGATAGAGTAAGCATGAATAGCCTGAGAATGAATAATGCATAAGAATGTTTATATGATGAATAATATTCCTATAAGGAAGCATATTGGATATTGCCAAGTAATGGGATCAATGAGATAGTACAAATGAATTCCCAAGAGGAATAATATGGCCAATTGTACCATCTCATGATCCATGGGGATCACGAGATAGTAAAGATAATTCTTATAAGTGTGATTCATAATCATGGAATACTCGGGATGAGAATAAGAGCCTCATCATTAATCTATCTACACAGCCTATAAGTATGGGATGTGGAGGTTAGGGAAAGGCTGTTAGGATCTAGCACCTAAGTGACTCTCAAGTGGGTGACGTATCGCCGGATGTATAGCATGAAGCCCTTGGGCCTATGGTTGCATAGACCTAGATATTAGTAATGGCTTAACGGTAGGTGACTCTCAAGAGGGTGAAGTATTGCTGGATGCATAACGTAAAGCCCTTTGAGCCAAGTGGTGAAGAATTGCCGGGTGTAGCAATGAAACCCTTGGGCCTATGGCAGTGGGTCTTGTGTACCAGCGCCTTAACGCACCCTCTCATATTGGGTGAGTGGCATAGATTAGATTAACGTTCAGGCTCATGAAGGACTCTCCCGAGGTAAACCATGGAACCTCTATATGATAGAAACAAGGAAATGTGAAATGCACATATGTTAAAGAACTTTGATATTGATTATGATTATAAGGTTACTAACCCTAAAAGGAAATGTGAAAAGTATATGAACTTGGTATTGATATTTATATGTGGTTATTTGCAATTTGTTGATATTATAAAGATGAATTGGTTACTAATGTTCTCTTTTACAAGTCAAAATTGTGTGCAAGGTTAAGAAAATTTTGACTTACTAGAAGGGGACATTATATAAGTGTATCTTCATTGGCAACAATGATGGTATGAAGGGTTACAATCTTTGGGATCTACTAACAAAAAAGATAATGTACAATCAAAATGTCATCTTTAGAGAGATTAGGTCCATTCGTATTGTTGAGCAACCAAAGGATGATGCAAAGTCAACTACATAGCTACAACTAAAGACCAGGGAGGCTTCACCAGATGTTTAGAATGGACTAGATGAGGAGGGTAGTACTAAGAGTTCAAAGGAGGAAGAACCTCCACCTTAGCTTTTGAGGAGGTCCACTCAACAAATGAGGCAACCAAAGAGGTATAGCCTACCTTATTTTATATGTATTTTTGCTTTGTCTATTAACATTGATGAGCCAAGAACTATGAAGGAGGTGATGGAGATGAATGATAGTGAGTCCTAGAGATTGGCCATGGATGATGAGAATGCAATGCTAAAGAAGAACAATGCATGGGACTTGGTTAAGTTGCCTAAGCGGAGAAAACTTATTGGTTGTAAATCTTCAAAAAAAAGTTATGTTATAAGGGCAACGTTGAAAAGTATAAAGCAAGGTTGGTTACTAAGGGATATTCCTAGGTGAAGGGAATAGATTTTGGTGAGTTTTTTCTCCAGTTGCAAATATTTCATCTGTTAGATCTTTGTTATCTGTTGTTGTGGCTTTTGATCTTGAGATTGAGTAGATGGATGTGAAGATAACTTTCTTGCATGGTGATCTAGAGGAAGAGATCTACATGACACAACCAAAGCACTAAATGGCAAAAGGTAAGAGGTTATTGGTCTACAAGTGAAATAATTTTTTATTGTCTTAAATAGTCTCCAAGAATGTGATACCAAAAGTTTGATTCTCATGTTTTGAGGTTATGATTTGTTAGATCCAAAATAGACCATTATGTTCATTATAAGTAGGATGATGACAATTTTATTGTTATCACTTTGTATGTCGATGATATGTTGATATTTGGTAACAATAAGGATATGATTAGGGCTTTGAAATTTTATCTTTCATTATAGTTTGAGATGAATAATTTGGGGGCTGCTAAGTTTATCTTAGTGATGGAGATTAGATGAGATAGAGCTAACAAAAAATATTGGTTGAGTTAGAGAAAATATGTTGACCCTATTTTTACAGCATTTTAACATCGTAGATTGTAAACCAATGAGTGTTCCTATTTTTGTAAGAACAAAGTTTTTAATTGAGCAATGTCAATGTACACCTAGTGAAATGGAGGACATGATTCATGTCCCTTATGCTAGTGTGATTAGGAGCTTCATGTATGCTATGGTCTACACCAAAACAAACATTGCCCAAGAAGTAGGAGCCTTGAGCCGGTTTATAGCTAATCTTGGTAGGAATCACTAGAGCCTTCAAATATTCGTGGAGCACTACAAAATATTCTATTTACATTTAGGGTGGTACAACAGATCACCTGCAACCAACTTGAAGAGGTACCATGGATCATCTAGAGCATGCTTGTAGTAATGGTGGTGATATTTGTAGATGTTTTATAGGTTACCTACAACCAACCTGTAGAGGTCTTATAGATCACTTACAACACTTAGTGAAGATTCAGAATCTGTAGACTCAAATTTAGTAGGAAATGTGTTGAGCCTATTTGGTGGTGTAATTAGTTGGATAAGTAAGGGATAGGTTATGGTGGCTCTTTCCACTACAGAGGTAGAGTACATGGTAGCTACTCATACTTGTAAATAAGCAATCTAGCTTCAAAGATTGTGCTTAGATGTTGGTTGAGTCAAGGAGCAATTAGAGTTTACCTGTGATAGTCAGAGCATCATCAACTTGGTAAAGAAATTGACTTTTTGTGTGTGAACAAAGAACATTGATGTTTGATATTATTTTGTTTGTGACATGGTAGAGGATGGGAGGGTTATGTTGGAGAAGGTTGATACTTTGGTAATTGGTGCAGATGCTTTACAAAGCTAGTAAACACTATTGTTATATGGAGCCTAATCAGACTCAAAGGTGAAATTTACCCCACTTTTATCGGTGCAGTTTCTCCCCAAATTCCTATGGGGTTTGGGGGCAGCACCGTTGTTGCGATACAGGGCAGGTTCGAGGGGCAGCGCCCTCGAAACATCACACATTTTTTTATTATTTTATTAAGGCGTCGAGAGTTATTTTTTCATTGGCTGACATAAAAAAACCCTATTTTTGTAACTGACATAAAGCTTGATAAAAGTGGCTAAGGGTTAGGGTTTCTGTTGATATTGTATTGTAGCATTTTGCAGCGGTATTGAGTTGCAGGGATTGCTGGTTGTAATCGGTTTGATTTACTGGATAATAATATTGGACTCTTTGTTGGTGGATGTAGCCTAAGTTTGGGTGAACTACGTTAAAACTTGTCTCTCGCTGTTATTATTTATGTGTATTTTCATTCCTCTTTTTAATCTTTATTTGCATTTAATTGATATCTTCTGTCATCTAACCCTAACAAACACAAATAAGTTTAGATGGTGTAGTGATTCTATGGGCCTTTTGGCCCTTAGAAAATAGTGCATGGATTGTTGCCTTTTTCTCTTGCAAGGTATATGACAAGTGGGACAATGTTGGGATTAGGTAGCATAGATCTTGCGAATCCTAATGTTCAAATTTATTATTTATTTTGTATTATTTATTTGCCCTTGTGGAAAAGGGCATCCCACTTGAGGTGGCACTCCATGCCACATGTTTTTTGTACTATGATGTGTGTAAGAAAATATCAAATGACATATAAGATGTGTAAGAACATCTGTGACATTGTAAGATGCAAGAGAATCTATGGTGTGCATAAGAACATGTAAGGAAGTTATAAGGTGGACTATGACTTTTTGACTAACTTATGACATGTAAGTTATGTCGTGTCATAAAACATTTAAAAATAGATAACGAGTCAAAAGTGGAGCACCCAAGTTTGGTGGATGGTTATGACATGCTATGATGTGGGAGTTACATACTATTTTAGTTTTGTTGACCCCATCATGAGAGGGGGATTGAAATTTTGCATGTTGACTTGGGCACCACATTTAGCCCATGGTTTGTGGTTTAGGCTTGGTCACATATTAGATGCTTGGCATGGAGATTATAGACTTGTGATTTTGTAGAGGGTTATGCTGCCCAAATATCTCCAAATAGAGTTGGTGTGACAAATAAGTAAGATATACCCTAATTTTGTCTTGTAACTACTGATTGATTTTGGAATATACATTGAGGCTCCTTTGTTGGGTTTTTCCCAATAGGATTTTCTTAGGGTAAACACTGTTGTTATTTTTGTTTTATGGATTGTATATGTTTGCATGTTATTGCATGTGTGGTGTTACTTTATGAAATTATCAGATTCAACCTATTTAGCATTGCTCTCATAGATTAGGAAGTTTCATTTAGCTTCTTGTTGTGCCTTGCACACACGCCCCATTTTGTCAAATGGAGACCCCCTTTTTTTTGCTTTGGCTTGGAGTCTCAACCTTCCCTCTTTATAAAGATAAGGGGAAATTGTGATGATTTTGTCAAATGGAGACCCCCTTTTTTTGCTTCAGATTTAAGTATTTCACATGTTTGAAGTTATTTGATGTCTTTCATAATTGATTCGGAGGTGTCTTGAATGGGGTTTGTGCTTTAGAAGTAGTCATTTGTTGCCTTTTACGCTGAAATTGGGTGTTACTGCATTCTTCTCTAAAATCCTATGTCGTTGGATATTGCCCTTGAAATTGCTTCTGCAGGATGTGTCATGTTGAGATTCCTAGTTTTTAGGTCTTAGAGTTGCAAAATCATGTCAAATTCCACAAGATTTCACTAAGGGGTTCATATACTTTCATCCTGTCGCATGCTCCTGAAACCTTGATTTGGCTAAGTCTGAAACCTTGAAAACTCTGAAAAATGGCTAAGTCTGAAATCTGGTGGAACCTCAAAAATCTAGAATCTGCATATGAAATCCTATGGATCTAAAACCTATCTCAAACATCTTGAAAGTATATTGAAAAATATTTAAAGTATGACTTATACTTAAATATATTTTTAAATATACTTTCACCCTGGCCAATTCAAAATATGGCGCTAAAATGCATCTTACTGCTGTAGCGCTAAAAACTAGTCACTGACTTCGGCGCTAAAATCATGAACCCCTGACTTTACGCTAAAAACAGTCACTACCAATTTCAGTGCTAAAAACATCTCTCACTGAATTCGGTGCTGAATTCACCTTCGACCGACTTCCCTCCAAGCTACCGCTAAGTGAGTCAGACCCAAAGTCGCGTTAAGTCAATCGGACCTCAGATTAGCGCTAGCACTAAAACAGGCACCCTCTGACTTGCGCTAAATTTGATCCCAATCGATTTTTAGTCTATGGCATCCAAAATGCGCGCAAGTTGGTGACACCCAAAAGTAGCGCTAAAACATTTTGTGCCAAAAACAGACCTCTTTGACCTGCGCTGAAAATCACTTTTACTGACTTTAGTCAGTGACCGCCAAAATCAACGCTAAGGTCAGTGACCTCTAAAATCAGCACTTTTTGACATTTTAGCCTAAAAATTGGGTTTTTCAAGGTGCAAATTGGATTTTCTTGATGGATTTGGATTGCACAACTATTTGTCACATCATGATGAACATTTTTAGTATGTTTGTGTGGATTTTGAACACGTTTGACATCAATTAATGCCACTGCACTTGAAAAGTCAGTGACCCCCAAAAATCTCGCTTTTTGTTAAAAGGCTATAAAAACATAAAATAAATGTCTCTAAATGGATTCTAATGACCACAAAAACTTCCTAGATTAATATATTGGCCAAATGGGTACTTGAAAATGGTAAAAAATGTAGAAAATCATGTGAAAATCACTGGATTTAAGAGGTTGTTCATAGAGAAAGTGACATTGACAATGAGTTGTTTTTAACTGATCCATGACTGCAAATAGACGTGTTTTGATCCAAATTGATGGAAAATATTTGTTTAAGATGAAATCGATGCTTGGACTTGTTGATTGCAGGTCTAAGAGGACAAATGAGCCAACTGGAGCCGTCTTGGAAGGATGAACATACAAAGATACCTTGCTGACCTAGAAATGCAGAATCTTTATTTTATCAATCAAATTGTTGCTGCATCTACAAAAGAAAGTTAGTATGATGTCCAAGATGATGGAGATGAGCTACAGGAGTTTGAAGACACATGAAATCAGATCTACATCTTGTTGTTCCTATAGATCCAGTCCAATGTCCAAGACGTGCATACAGTTGTTCCAGCAGTCCACTCATGCAAAGTTGGATCCAGTAAGAATCTAGCTAGATGTGCCTTGATAAAAAACGTGCCACATACCCCTCTTGACTAATCAACTCATTGGAGAAGTCATTTGTCCTACTAGATAACTCAGAAGTGACAAGCAACGAAATGATTCAATCAGAACACTGAATCCCGTCAGTCCACATTAGCTCATATTTTTAAGTGTCATGTGACTATTTTAGCTTTATTAGGCCTTAAAAATTGACTTTTCATCATATACGACCAAATGGGTATCCATTTTGTCCAGATTCAATGTATTTGCAAGTTGTATTTTGTCTTTTTCCTAAAGGACAAATGCAAATCCAAAAATGTAACTAACTGATGTATCTCATTAAATTGCATGTAATCTGGACCCTTGGTGTTGAGTTAATCTCCATCGTCCATTGAAAAACTTGGTATGGTGCCTTGTCTATAGAAGGGCCATCATTCTCTCATTATAAGAAGTAAGAGTTGACAATGAATTGCTGAGACTGCCAAAATTCAGTCAATACAAAGCAAGTTTTGCAGGTTGCTGGGAATTTGCATCATTGTATTGTCTCATTTTAGATTTCATGGTTCATGTCGATCTGAAATTAGTTTACATTCAGTCGCATTTAAGATTAATAATTAAGATATTTGATGATTTCTTGTCCATACCATTAATGGCTTGTTGATTGTATGTCATTGTGCATGGTTAGTTTGGGCATATTTTATGAGATAAGTTTGACTATGTGAATTCATTGAGTTGCACCAAGAATTTGGTGTTTGATGAACCCTCCACAATTTGAAAATCATTACATTTCCTTAGAAGATTGTACAATCTATGTGGCATTGTGGGTTGCCTGGTTAAACAGGGATTTGTTTATTATTGGGAATCTATCTATCTATGTGTTGATCATTTCTACAATTGTCTATAGGATTTCTTATCCCTTTTCTCTCCCCCCTTTACCTTTTGCATTTTATTTACACAGAGTTTGTTAGATTTAGGTTTCTGAGCAGCATCCTCATTTCAAATCTATTGAAAGTACCATAGGGTTTGCACATTTTGCTGCCATCTTTTCACAAACCCTATGTTACATGTAAGTCCCCTTGTTGGTACATCTAATCACATTCCACTTAAGTTATTCCAAGCAAGCTAAGACCTAGTTGTATTATCCTTGGGTCAGTCCTATCTTGGATAGGATACCTTTTTCAAGAGAGGTGAGATACTTGTATTTCACCTGCGTTGCTGCGTGCTAAAACCACCATCAACACTTTCTTTATTATGATGTGTGTAATCATAGTAAACACTGTCAACCTAAAAGAGGGAGTTGTAATCTAGAGCACAGTATCTATACCAATACTTTGAGGCTAGCAAATCCATTAAAAAAAGTCATGTCCAATATGAAAATAGTAAGAGGGTGTGTATGGTTTGAAAATAATGGGCCATGACTCCTAACGACCTTATAATGGTTGTCATAATGAAAACAAATTATAAAAACACTTGCCAAGATTTTTCTCGCTAACAAGTTTAACCTCATGTTGTTTTGTGGTAAACTAAATCCAAGTTCAACATGCTTCATCAATAGATTTTGTGATTAAAATCATAGGGTATTAACAAAAAATGTCCTAGTTATGAACAAGTTTTATTATAATCACACATGTTATTAAAATATTTGATAGATGATCAAAAGGGCCAACCACCTTAAACTTATATATTTTATTTATGAAATTATGGGCCTTTTGGGTGACATTGGCTTTCACTAGAAACAATTGTTCTAATAACTACTTTCACATGTTGATTGACTAAAATAAAGTTAAAAAACTCACTTGAAGGACCACAACTTGAGAAAAAACCTACAATGAATGTAAATTGAATGTCTCTCACATTGACAATGTGAAGAGACCAAAAGTGGTAGGAAGACAACTTGGTTCCCACTGACTTGATGTGAAAGAGACCAAAAGTGGCACGAAGACACTTAGTTATCAAATAAAAAGGAAAACACACTACAAACCCAAGTACATATACATACTCTTTTTGTGAGGATTGTGTGTCCCACTGATGTTGTGAAAGAGACCAAAAGAGGGCAAGAAGACAATTAGATATTAAATGAAGATCAAGCAAAACACACTCGAATTCAAGTATATCTCTTAATGTGAAGATCAACATTATAGTTGGAATTCCTTATAACAAGGTAATCCAACAATATACAAATTTGATTTGATGGTTAATCGTAATTAATTGTTAAGAATTTTTTTTTGCTAAAAGGATAAATATCTCAATATTTTTTTATAATATTTAAACATAAAATACACGAACCATCAACCTCTACCAATTTAATATAAAAAATTAAAGAATATCTATTCCACCCATAAGAATCTTTTGTCACAACCTGATGTAAGCTAGTGTGCCTTTGAAAGTGTCAAGATAGATGATCTAATATGCAGATGAAAGGTACAACATAAAATTGAACCTTGGGTATACATATTAAACTAATACGTATTACATAATATTAAAAAAATCTTTGTTTTCATACCTGAAAAAAGATCCCACGGCAAAAGTTTATGATGGTAACTAAAACACATTAACGACAATAAGCAAGCATTTTTGACAAGCTTTGCGGAAAGAAGCTTTCAAAGCTGCGGAGCAAAGTTAGCTTATCGGGCATTCTCAGGTCGTTTAAATTCTAAATTCAGTCACCGCTTTCCGGCTATGATTATTTTGCTACGAGTCTTTAAATCGAACTCCCTCTGAATCGATTTCTGACGTTTTTTCAGCCAATTTGGGCTAAGATATAGAAGATTTTGAGTAGGACTAGGAAATTTGAATTCTATGTGTTTTAAACTTCAAAGCGATGTTGAAACTATCAATTTTTAAGATTTTTATGTTATTAGGAGCATTAAATTTTTACAGTCCATGATAGTGATATTAGTGATATTGAAAGTTATTTTTATTGTTAGATCCAAAATAGAACATTGTGTTTATTATAAGCAAGATGATGACTATTTTATTGTTATCACTTTGTATGTTGATATGTTGATATTTGGTAATAGTAAGGATATGATTAGGGGTTTAAAATCTTATCTTTCATTACAATTTGAGATGAATGATTTTGGGGGCTACTAAGTTTATCTTAGGGATGAAGATTAGATGTGATAGAACTAACAAAACATATTGGTTGAGTTAGAGGAAGTCTGTTGACCCTATTTTTACAACATTTTAACATGGTAGATTGTAAACTGATGAATGTTCCTATTTATGTGAGAACAAAGTTTTTAATTAAACAACATCGAAATACACCTAGTGAGATGGAGGACATGACTCAAGTCCCTTATGCTAGTGTGATTGGGAGCTTCATGTTTGCTATGGTCTACACCAAACCAAACATTGCCCAAGAAGTGGGAGTCTTGAGCCAATTTATAGCTAATCTTGGTAGGGATCACGAGGTAGCAATAAAGAGTCTTCAAATATTTGTGAAGCGCCGCTACTAAATATCCTATTTGAATTTAGGATGGTACAACAAATCACCTACAACCAACCTGTAGAGGTACCATGGATCATCTAGAGCATGCTTGTAGTAGTGGCAGTAATACTTGTAGAGCTTCTATAAGTTACCTACAACCAACCTGTAGAGGTCTTATAGATCACTTACAACACTTAGTGAAGATTTAGAATTTGTAGTCTCAAATTGGGTAGGAGATGTGTTGAGCATGTTTGGTGGTGCAAATAGTTGGATAAGTAAGCGCTAGGTTGTGGTGGCTCTTTCCACTATAGAGTTAAGAGTACATGGTAGCTACTCATACTTGTAAATAAGCATTGTCTAACTTCAAATATTGTGGTTAGATGTTGGTTGATTCAGGGAGCATTTAGAGTTTATTGTAATAGTTAGAGCATCATCATCTTGGTAAAGAACCTGACTTTTCATGTGCGAACAAAGAACATTGATGTTCTATATTATTTTGTTCGTGACATGGTGGAGGATGGGAGGGTAATGCTAGAGAAGGTTTATACTTTGGTAAATGGTGTAGATGCGTTACAAAGCTAGTAAACACAAATAAGTTTAGATGGTGTAGTGAGTCTATGGACCTTTTGGCCCTTAACATATAGTTCATGGATTGTTGGTGTTCCCTTTTGCTCTTGCGAGGTATATGACAAGTGGGAGAATGTTGGGATTAGGTAGCATAGATCTTGCAAATCCTAATCTTCAAATTTATTATTTATTTTGTATTATTTATTTGCCCTTGTGGAAAAAGGCATCCCACTTGAGGTGGCACTCCATGCTACGTGTTTGTTGTATTATGATGTGTGTAAGAAAACATCTAATGTCATATAAGATGTGTAAGAACATCTATAACATTGTAAGATGCAAGAGATTCTATGATGTGCATAAGAACACGTAAGAGGGAGTTATAAGGTGGATTAGGGCTTTTTGGCTAACTTAAGACATGTAAATTATCTCACATCATAAAACATATTAAAAATAGATAATGAGTCAAAAGTGGAGAACCCAAGTTTGGTGGATGGTTATGACATGTTATGATGTGGGAGTTACATACTATTTTAGTTTTGTTGACCCCAACATGAGAGGGGCATTGAAATTTTGCATGGGGACTTGGGCACCACATTTAGCCCATGGTTTGTAGTTTAGTCTTGGTCATATATTAGATGCTTTGGGATGGAGATTATAGATATGTGATTTTGTACAGGGTTATGCTACCCAAATATCTCCAAATAGAGTTGGTGTGATAGATGAGCAAGATATACTCTAATTTTGTATTGTAACCATTGGTTGATTTTGGAATATACATTGAGGTTCCTTTATTGGGTTTTTCCTGATAGGGTTTTCTTAGGGTAAACAATGTGTTATTATTTATGTTTTATGTATTGCATGTTATTGCATGTGTGATGTTCCTTTATGAAATTATCACATTCAACCTATTTAGCACCGCTCTCCTCATAGATTAGGAAGTTTCATCTAGCTTCCTTTATTATGATGTGTGTAATCATAGTAAACACTATCAACCTCATAGAGGGAGTTGTAATCTAGAGCACACTATCTATACCAATACTTTGAGGCTAGCAAATTCATTAATAAAAAAGTCATGTCCAATAAGAAAATACCAAGAGGGTATGTATAGTTTGAAAATGATGGGCCATGAGTCCTAACGACCTTATAATGGTTGTGATCATGAAAATTAATTATAAAAACACTTGCCAAGATTTTACCCGCTAACAAGCTTAACCTCATGTTGTTTCTTGGTATACTAAATCCAAGTTCAACATGCTTCATTAGCAAATTTTGTGTTTAAAATCATAGGGTATTAACGAAAAATGTCTTGGTTATGAACAAGTTTTATTATAATCACATGATATTAAAATATTTGATGGACTATCAAAAGGGCCAACCACCTTAAACTTGTACATGTTATTTATGAAATTATGAGCCTTTTGGGTGATATTGTCTTTCACTAGAAGCAATTGTTCTGATAACTACTACTTTCACATGTTGATTGACTAAAATAAAGGTAAAAAACTCACTTGAGTGACCACAATTTGAGAAAAAAACCTACAATGACTGTAAATTGAATGTTTGTCCCATTGACAATGTGAAAGATACCAAAAGTGGTAGGAAGACAATTTGTGTCCCGCTGACTTGATGTGAAAGAGACCAAAAGTGATAGGAAGACAATTGGATATCAAATAGAAAGGAAAACACACTACAAACCCAGGTACTTATATGTCTTCTTTTTTGTGAGGATTGTGTGTCCCACTGATATTATGAAAGAGACCAAAAGCGGGCAAGAAGACAATTAGATATTATATAGAAAGGAAATCACACTTGAACTCAAGTAAATATATCTCTTGATATGAAGATCAACATTACAGTTGGAATTCCTTGTAACAAGGTAATCCAACAATATAGAAATTCGATTTAATGGTTAATTGTAGTTAGTTGTTATTTATAATTTTATAGGGAAAACTTTCCATACTCAAGAATTTTTTTCACTAAAAAGATAAAATTCTCAATATTTTTTATAAGTGTTAAACATAAAATACACGAACCATCAACCTCTACCAATTTAATATAAAAAACTAAAGAATATCCATTCCACCTAATACGAATCTTTTGTCACAACCTAATGTAAGCTAGTGTGCCTTTGACACTCACAACCTAATGTAAGCCAGTGTCCCTTTGAAAGTGTCAAGATAGATGGCCTAATAATATGCAGAGGAAAGGTACAACATAAAATTGAACCTTGGCCATACATATTAAAATAATACGTATTACATAAATATTAAAATAAAGCTTTGTTTTTATACCAAAAAAAAGATCCCAATGGCAAAAGTTTATGATGGCTACTAAAACACATTAACGACAATAATCAAACATTTTTGACGAGCTTTGCGAAGGCTCGGGGCGGCAACGAAATGTTCACGAAGAAGCTTTCACAGCTCCGTAGCAAAGTTAACTTCTCGGCCCATTCTCAGGTCAGTTTAAATTCTAAATTCAATCAGGGCTTTCCGGCTATGATTATTGTGTTACGAGTTTTAAATCGATCTCCCTTTGAATCGATTTCTGACGTTTTTACAGCCAATTTGGGCTAAGATTTAGAAGATTTTGAGTAAGACTGGGAAATTTGAATTCTCTGTGTTTTAAACTTCAAAGCGATGTCTGAAACCATCAATTTTGAAGGTTTTTATGTTATTCGGAGCAATAAATTTTTACAGTCCATGAAAGTGATATTCAAAGTTATTTTTAGAAGACTGTGTAGCTATTGTTAACATCGACGTTTGGGATCACAGTCCGTGATCCACCACCAAGTTTTTATATTTGCTCTGGGGAAAGGCCTTTTAGTTGTTTAAAATTAGCGGCTCCTTGCGGTCGATTTTGAGCAAATGTTTGAAAACTTGGACTAGAAGAGTTTTAAGTTGTTAAGCTTCAAAATGATGTGTAATTTTGCTTTCAGCTCTTCCGAAGCCTCCTTTTTTAAGTTCTTGGACGTTTGTTTTGAGAAAGTTTATGTAATTGTCTGAAATCAGTGGATCTTTACGGTCACTTTTGAGCGAGTATTTGAAATTTTGGACTCTTTATGTTTCAAGCTTCAAAAGAACGTCCGACTCTGCCTGCAGCTCCCTGAAACCCTCAGTTTTGAAGGTTCTTTATGTCTGTTTTGAGAATTTTTATCTTTATGTTTGCCTGAAGTTAGGGGCCGAATTTGTAGAAAGGGAAATTGTGACCATATTTGACTTTTTGAAAGCTTGAATTTGATGTTATTTTGTCGTTGTGGCTTTAGAAATAGTCAACTTGAGGTGTGAAATTTGATTTCTCTGTAAAAAGATTATATATTTCACATTAATCCGGTCATATTTATGGTATTTCTAGATTATGAGGGTGATCTTTTGACTTAGGAATATTGTGTGAATTCTAACGTATTTTCACCGAGCGAGACTAGAAACTGCTCAGGTTAAACTAGGAGGATGATAATTACGATGAGATAGTTATATGCAAGCATTAGGGGCTGAAAGGACAAAGGCTGCTTTCTTAAATTTACACTCCTGTTACATTACCTAGCCGGCTGACTTCTGGAGTCAATTCCAACAATTTAGTCCTACTTTTCGCTGCTTGTTACATTGAAATAAAAGTGATCTTATCTAACGTTATTGTGCATTGGGTCTTACTTATTTCTTTTAAGATTGTGGGGTATCCTTCTGATGAGTCAAGTCAGGCTAAACTTGATGAAAATCTGTGCTTTTTGCCATTTGCTGGCTTTTCAAGGTTAATGACTTTATAGGATTGCTCCATTTTAAAATATTCTTTATAGTATATAAACTTAAAGCAGTTTATATGCATGTATAAGGTCCGTGCAAACGACCTAAGCTATGCACTCTATTTTATTTTTCATATGCTTTAATCACTTAAATTGACTACTAAAAAGAATACGGGTCAGGTAAGACAGTATTTCTAGTTACAAAAAATTATTTCAAGTAAAATGTATTTTGTAAGACTAAGAACAATGATAATTGAAATACGGCTTTTACAGCAGTACTTATACACATGCACCACACAGTTCAGAAATCTTGACAGAATGCAGTTTTTTCTGGATAAATTTAAAAAACTTTTATTCAAAGATCAACAGGACCAAAGGCCATATACAAAGAGACGAGGCAAAAAGCCGAAATAGAACTACATAAAGCAAAAAAAGCCTAAGAATCAAGATTATCGGGCTTCACATGAGGATTAGAATCAGAATTTTTCTGGCAGTGACCTTCATGGTAAAGCCGGAGGTGCACCTGGCAAACTAGGTTCTTCCTATCCTGCACAAGAGATCTCAAGTTATAATGGATGTCCTCCAGATCCCCCATGCTAGTGTTGATAGTATTCAACGTCTCTGCTTGATCATCAGTGATTCTTCTTCTACAATCACCTTCCATTCTCATCATAAAGAGCTGATTATCATAGTTTTCCAATAAGTCTTTGATAGCAGAAGTTAAATCTCGAAGGTTCATGCGCTCAATCCGGGTTTCTTGGACATAATCATTTCCCATAGCCAATAAATTTTGCAAAGTAGGACCAATATCGACCAGTGAGCCAAGTTGTGTGTTACTAGAAGAACCCAAGGCAAACCCAAAATTGATGTTAAGAGTATTGACACAAGAAGGATCATTTGGGCAATGGGCTTTATTACAAGGCATGAGGTCCTCTGAAACCGCCTTACGCTTTCCTTTGGATATAGACTGAGAGGTAATCTCCACAGCCTCCACATTCACCCTCCTTAACTGATTGTGAAAGTTCGTATGGAGAGTAGTATTTGACTTTAATCTCCTCATTTCTGGTGATATGAACAGTAGAACTAGAAGGAATATCAACATTACTTATAACCTCACTATGTGGAAGGATATTGAAAGGATCAACATTACCTGTAGCAGTCTGTTGAACTTCAATGCCTTCAGGCAGACTTCTTGAAGGGAATGTAATGACCCAACAAAAAGAAGAGCCCCATGAGCAAAAAGTTAAAACAGTACAGCCCAAATGAGGCGTGTAGAACATTATGAAATTTCATATATGTCTGCCCATCACTAGCAAAACTGCCCAGCAAAAGAACAAAATTGAACTCAACAACCAGATAGGCACCATAATAACTTTAAGAACACCACTCCACCTCACTGAGAAAGAGAAAACAATCCACAAAATGGTGAGAAAATGGCTGCCTGAAGGCATAGATAGAGGCGCGAAGGTGGAGAAAGAATGCCACCCACACTAAGGATAAGACAAGCATTGCCAAAATGGCAAGTGCAAGGTAAGAACCAGCAACAGAGAAGTAAGGAGGATTCAGATGGCTTCCAGCCAGAGAAAATGCAGGCAAAGAAAAGAGAAAGCCACCATAAAACAAGGTAGAGCATGAGAAGGGAGAGGACAGACCAATAGAAAGAAGTAAAGGAAACATCTTAACAAAGAGACCACCACACCAGAGAAGAGAGGGAAAGATATAAAGCTACGAACAGCCAAAAAGCGTTAGATTGACTAGGAGGGAAAGAGCAAGGTCAAGAAAAGGCAACCAGTAAAGCACTAACTGAGACACAAGACTCTGTAAAGAAGAGGCCATCACAATAAGAAAGAGCAAAAAAACAAGTTAACTTGTCCTCATCCCGCATTATCCAACAAACCAATAGCAGATTAGAAACATCCATGAAATAACAACCGCCGTCAAAGCTAAAAAAAGCCAACCGATACACTTTGAAGGATATTATTTGATTTTTTGTCATCATTAATAATAACCTGAAAAAGAAAAAAAAGTCATCTTCAGTCCAAAGGCATTGCCAACAAGCACAAAGTAGTGATAGCATTCCTAGAAACTTAGATTGGCCAACCAATCAGCAGCTTTATTGCCTTCATGCCTCACATGCTTTAATCTGACACCATCAAATTGATCCATGAATCTTTTTGCTTCCTTGAGAAAACTGTGTATCCACCAATGAATGATTTTTCCATCATGCAGACCATTAATAATAAGGTTAGAATCTCCTTCAATGATAAGATTCTGAGCTCTCAAGCAAATCCCCAACCTGAGACCCAAAGTAAGACCTTCGGCTCCAGCCATATTATTCAAATTAGTACCCATAAAGTGAGTGCCCAGTGCCACCACTGTACCTTAATGATTTTTGTTGAGAGCACCAGTCTAGACAATCCTAGATTATTCTTGGAAGCTTGGTCAAAGTTCAGCTTGACCCACCTAGTTGTTGGAGGATACCAATGCTCAACTGCATTCTTTTTCTGAACTTTGGGAAAAGAGCGGTCAAAAAAATTCTTAATCTCAGGCCAATTCCTCATAATAGAAATCTCAGAGGGATTAGCTTCTTTTGATTTAAAGATGTTAAGTGAAACAATGCTTTGAGAGCATGCCTCCACAATCTCCTCCAAGATTTTGTCTCAAGTCTTCTCCTTGGCATTGAAAATTCTTTGATTCCTCTCCAAACTTTCGAGACAAGCTTGTAGCCATGTCCCATAACTACTAAAGGATATTAAGAGCCATTAGACATCTCCAAGCTTCCAAACTATCTTTAAGGGGGTTTTGGAACACCCACTTCAGATTAAAATTGTCCATAAATCTATTCCAAATACCCTTCACAAAATCGTAGTGCAGAGTTATGTGAGAGCCAACTTCCTCATGAGTTAGGCAATGTAATGAAATAACTTCCACGAGAAGAATATAATAGAAATATGTTGCAATTACTTGATAATACTTGAGAATAATACGCCACTTCTAGGGGGCAAACTTCCAAAAGTCTCCAATAAGTACACAATTCGCGATATGATGATAATAAGCTAACCACTACCTCCTATATATACCATACTTATGCCTTGGATGCCACCTAGGCAGACTTAACTACCTATATAAAACTAAATTAATGATCATATAACTTAACTAAGAGTGAAGGTATCCACAAACCAACTACTCATAACCCTATGCACACTATAGGATTAAGGGTGTAGCAGGTAGAGAGAACATCGACTAGGACTGAAAAAGCCCCTTCTTTAGAGATGGTCCCAAGTGAAGATTTGAGAATGGTAGAACAACCAGAGAAAAAAGTTTGCCTTTGGCCAAGCCTTAGAATGTTGAATCTTATCCCAAACAAAAGATGAAAGATTCCTATGGGGAAGAAGCTTATAGTATCCATCTTTGGTAGAGTGGAACCCTATCCCATTCTAATTCCCACGGAAAAGATCATCGTCTCTGCTCCAAAAAGGCTTCAAGCTTCGAAGAAAAGCTATAAGATGTATCCTAGAATCTTCAAGACTATCAATCAAATAGATCTCCACTTTCTAGACAGATCCCTCTCCTCCATTTCCTCCTCCCAATAGTCATTGACCTTAGTGCCCCAAGAATTCTTAAGGATAGTCATTAGAGGGTGAAGATCTTAGAAAATTTTTGAGGGGTTTATCCGAGATCCACTTATCATCCCAAAAGGAAGTACTTTTGCCATTTTGAACAATCCTAAAGCCAAACCGGCTAATCAAATTCTTGACCTCCTTCATTCCTTCCCAAATAACCGATCCTTTAGGAAAATCATCCCTACAAAGGAAGCAAAAAGGGTTGTGTCATGTCCCCATTTTCGGAGTGATCACCTAGTAGAGTTGGCTAGCCTATCCTATTCCCGTGGGCTAAGCCAGAGGGCTCAAGGAATGATCTAATTGGCGAGTTTTCACACTTAGCCAATTTTGTAGGGCAAAATGATTATGGAAGATGACTTGGCATAATTTTGTGGTATTTTTGATGAAGTCAAAACTAATAAAATAATCTTCCCTAAGGTGGAGCGACCCAATTGGAGAATGGAAAATAGAAGAAAATATGGAAAATGCCTTTGGAAAATAAGAATAATTTTATAATGATT
This sequence comes from Cunninghamia lanceolata, assembly GCA_027924645.1. NCBI lineage: Eukaryota > Viridiplantae > Streptophyta > Pinopsida > Cupressales > Cupressaceae > Cunninghamia > Cunninghamia lanceolata. The sequence continues at coordinate 5,129,847 of BSBN01000635.1, read as the reverse complement.
TTCCTTGAGGACTTCATTTGAGGTCAAAAATATGTTATATCATGTGCCTAAGTGGTTCGCCCTTGGAGGATAGAAAGATGGAAAAATAATATAAAAATAAAATAAGGTTATTTCCTTGTGTTTGGTGCCCAAAAGGAGGTTAGCCCTAGGAGAGGGAAATAAAGTGAAATAAAATAAGAGAATACCAAGGCTAGTGTTGATGATGTTTTTGTGACAACAACAATAGAATAAAACACCAAGTGCTCTATCCTCTCTTGAACAAAGCATTCTCGAATGCTGAATTATGCGATCAAACAAGAATGCTCCAAGGTTCCTTTGATGTCAGGTCTTGACTTGCACGTGGATAGCCTCAGTGAATGGATGTGATCTTGCTGGTAACCACAAAGGGACTTACGCTAAATTCCTCCTTCTTGAACATGGATGAAATTCCCTACTCCTTGGATGTGGATGAATGGAACTTCTTCTAACCAGCTATGAAAAGAAAAGGCAAAAGGAAAGGGTTTATAGAGCTAATCTGAGGACAATGAAGTAAGGAATGATGTGTAGATAGACAAATTCCTCACAAAACCAAACTCTGCTTCACCATGAGAACCAACAATTACACGAAGCAGATGCAATCTCCTAAGGTAACCCAATGATTTTCATATTGTGAAACATCCATCCAAATACCCACAGCTGGCGCAATTTGAACAAGTATTCACAATCGAACTAAAACAAATGAAGGTTCAGGCTAACTTTGCGAAATGACTTATCTTCGACAAATCATGAAAAGTATGAACCAAAAAGGAATTCATCAAATGTCTTTGCATAAACATTACATCAATGAACTTCTAATCTACTATCTAAGCTACTTGGAAACATTTCTCAATCATCTGCAAGAATTTGAAACTATGCGAACATTCCATAATCACACAAAATCACCATGAAAAATCAACAATGAGCTTGTATTGATCCAGGAAGTATTTTTACAGCAATTTCACAATATCTCTTCAATGACTTCGAAGAGCTTCCTCTACTCTACTTGCTATCCTACTCTCCTACAACAACTCTAATTCTAATGTCTTACAAATGAGAGAAGTGAGCCTTTTATAGACGCCAAAAATTACATGAACAGCCAAGATTGATTTTGGAATCAATGGCCAAGATCTTGTCACATCAACAATTAGTTACAACAACTTGCTATTTTTAGCAAAAGTAAAAGTTGACACAACTTGTGTACATAAAAACTCACAGGCAATGAAGGCACGTTTCCCAAAGTGATAAGCTTGAAGTGGAATCTTTGGAGCATCTTCCACTTGGGCGTCCTCTTTGGCTTCTTATCTGTTGTAAATACATTGAACTTGGACAAATGACATGGCAAATTTTGATTGAATGATGATGTATGCATGCCACTTCAGCATTGAGCTAACCAGTTTGATCTTCTCTGTTTTCACATTGCTTGAAATATTTTCCCAAATTATGGATTTTTTGGAGTAGTCTTTGAACTTGGATTTTCACCTCTGGAACTTGAAAATTTGGGAATTTTGGATTTCTTCATGTTGTCTTTCATGCCTTAGTGTAATTTATGGATTTCTTGATGTACATGCTCATTCTCATTTTTGTGAAATTCTTGTTCTTGTGCAGGATTCTTGGACATGCAAGGTAGATTGATGTTCATCTCCAGTGATGAAACCTTGATGCCTGAGAATGTGAGTGAACTTGATATCCTCTTGATGTAGCGAAGTGCATTTCCTTCATCCCAGTGATGACCTTGATGCCGAATTCCTCTGCATTGTCCTTCTCCTTCGAGATAGTCTCCTTTCTTTCCGTTCTTGTATCCTCCTCATGAAGAATAGTCCGGGTCGTCAACACTGGCAAGAGAAGGAACATTTTGAATAGTAGAGATGAACAAGATTAGGATAAGACATAAGTAAAACCTTGCATAATTTTCCATAACATTCTAACAATTAATTACATGAAAATCCTTCACCTTGATTTGGAAAATGACACCTTTAAACTTGATAAAATGAAAGAAATAATGAAATAGGTCTTGAAATCTCTTCTTCCACAAATTAGCCCTCCCTCTTTGCTTGAATTCTGCTGCAAATCTGCTTATTTGTTATTGAAATGATGTGAAAAATTGAAGATTTAACCTCTTTATATAGCGTTCTCACTAACCTATCTTACTAGGTCGGCCTACTTTTGACAATGAAAAACTCAACTTTCCTCTTCCTAGGCCGACTTCCTCCAAGCTCAAGCAAATTTTGGTTTGTTTGCAAAAGGTATGAGGGCAGATTCTCCTTGTGTTGCTGGAATATGCGCCATCCTAGAGTGCATTCTCCTCATTGATGAGGATTTTCCACTTTCTCTTGCCTTTGGACTTTTGCAATCTATCTTCCAAACTTACTTCTCTATGTCAAACTTCAAAATTTTTTATGATTTTTCCTAGACCTCCATGGAAGTGAACTCATTCTCAAAGCTTTTGGATTGAACGGATTTTCTTCATGTTGAAAGAACTTTATTTTAGGCGCATTCTCCTCATTGATGAGGAATTTGCGCTCCCTACCTTGATCATTTTTGATCTTCAAATTTCATTCTTCCTTAGGCATTTTTGCTTGAATTTTCCAAACCTCTACTCCCTTTTGGCGAATGAAATTGAAATCTCTTTCAAATTTGTTGATGATTGAGCAGATTTTCTTTAGAAGGCACTTCACTCTAAGCGCATCCTCCTCATTGATGAGGATTTTCCATCCTTCTCCTTATGAATTTTTATTCTATCTCTTCACACTTTCACCTTTCTTTGGCGACGTCATTAAGTTTTTTTGCATGATTTTTATTGAACCTTGATGAAATTGACATATCCTTTCAAAAGTTGGCAAATTTTCTTCAAATTGGAGGGAGATTAAAGGATGGTGCATTCTCCTCATTGATGAGGATTTTGCGACCTTCCTCTCATAAACTCTTCATTCTACCTTGTCTAAATTATCAAGTTTCTTGCATTGGATCTTCATAAAATTGCATCTACTTGCGAGAATTGTGGATTTGAATGGGCTAAGAGGTGGCGGATTTTCTTCATGTTGAAGGATTTTCCTTTGTGTGGGTGCATAATCCTCATGGGTAAGGATTTTCCACCATTTATAACTTCTTACTTAGGCAATTTCTCAAGGTCTTCAAATGGATTTCCATGAATTTCAACTAAGGAGATACAATTTCATTGTTTTGACTCCAAAATCATCAACCCTGTGAGCGCATATTGCATGATTGAAAGTACTTTCACTAGGGCGCATTCTCCTTGAATGGGTGGAATTTTCCACTCTAGGCGCATTCTCCTCGCTAGCATGGAATTTGTGCTCTTGATGTAGATTTTTCAATTTTCTTTATTCCTTGGCGAGGATTTTCAAATGGATTTTCTTGGATTCAACTAAGGAGCATAATCAGAAGGACCTTCGTTAGGGCGCATTCTTCTCATGAATGAGGATTTTCCGCTCATCTTGGGCGCATTCTCCCTCTGTGAAGGGAATTTCCGCTCAAGGTCCAAGACTTCAATTTTTTCTGCTTGATTTTGAAGTGTCCTGGGTGGAAGTATATTTAAAAATATATTTAAATATTTCCTATACTTTAAATATTTTGAAATATACTTCCAGAATGTTTGAGATAGGTCCCAGATCCATGAGATTTAACATGCAGATTCTAGATTTTTGAGGATCCACCAGATTTCAGACTTAGTCAGTTTTCAGGATCTCAGAACATCAAACTTCAGGACATTAGACTTAGTCAATTTCAAGATTCTAGGGCTCATTATTTGTTTCATGGAAGAGACTAGGTCAGACAACACTTCCAGACATACAAACTCAAAGAAAACCTGAACCCCAAAGCAAACCTACGACAGAATGCAAGAAAAAGAGGGGGTCCCCATTTGCAATGGGGCGATGTGTGATTAGGTCACAACAGCTAGGTTGGCCTTGAGGAAGGAGGGAAAAAGCATGTATAAATATAAGATTGTTTTGAGGCATTTCCATCATCATTCATTCATATTCGTTTCATTTGAGATTTATCTCTCTTGGCTGCAATCTTTGATTCAGCCACTTCCTAGGATGAAAACCCTAAGGAAGATAAGTGGATTTGACGAAAACCCAATCACACTTTGGAGGTGGATTCATACGGAGTTCACAATTGCACTTCATTGGAGATTTGTGGAGGAGAAGAGCAGATCTGCATATTCAGATTTTAGATCAGCATTGGAGGAGATTTCATTGTGGCATTTGCATTCATTTGACACTAGGGTTTTAACCCTAGACTTGTGCGCCACATTTGGAGGATTTTGAGCATTCAAGCCACATCATTTTGGAGTAGATTTGAGCACCATCTTTTGGAGGAGTCTTGGACGAAGTTTGGCTAGGGTTTATGCCCTAAGTTGAGCGCCACTTCCCTAGGAGGGCGACTTCATTATTTTGATGTCATTTTTGCTATTCCATGGTATGTATAACTTAATTTAGGTTGAACATTATAGGAGCAGAAATCTGGGCTATATTTATCATGTTTGAGCCCATGGATTTGATGTAATTACAAATCAGCATATTCAGCTTTGGAGCAGCAGACCTATTTAATCAGAAATCAGATTTGTTTTGCACATGTTTGGCCTTTTTATGGTTGATTTTCATGGTTGATATCTTTGTTGATGATTATACATATTTGGCATACATTTTATGGATGTTTGGAGCATGTTTATTGGCTGCCTATGAATGTTTATACTTCTGAAAATAAAATCAGAAATTAGGGTTTTGAGCAGAAAACTAAAAAGCAGAAATTTAGGGCAGAATTCAGAAAAATAAAACTCAGAATTTTAGGGCAGATCCCATTGGGGATATTACAGGTTGTCACCTGATCGATATTGTCCTTGAGAATATTGATAGAGAAAGCTTCTTTGCTAGAAATGAATCTCCAAACTAAATTAGCTAGGAGAGCTTGATTGAAGAGATTAGTGTCCTTGGGGCCAAGACCACCTCTATTCAAATAACTCTACGAGACCAAAGGATATCTAATCCCCAATGCCCCTCCAAAGGAAGTTTTGCATGACAGAGTTGACTTTGGAAATGATGCTTCTAGGGGCAATCATAAGGGAGAATCTAAAGATAGGAATAGCTTGGGAGACCGTTTTTAGGAGCACAACCCTACTTGTAGAGGAGATCCATCTCCCCTTCCAACCATCCAAAATTTGATTCATTATTTCCAAGATAGGAGACCAAAATTGCTTCTTGTTTCTCCCTAAAATTTGTATCTAGGAGGCATCCTCTCTTGAAAGACGAGCATCTGTAAAGAAAATCTTACTCCCAATTGTTGATATTAAAGCAGAAAACTGTAGATTTATCTCTATTAAGCTTTTGACCTGAAGCATGTTTATAATCACTAAAAAAACCTCTATAACTCCACATTCCCTTATAAGAGTAGCAAAGAGCATAGTGTCATCCACAAATTGTTGATGAGTAAATTATTTACCCATGGAAGAAGCCTTAAAACCTGTTAGGGAACCTCTATCTTTGAAAGATCCAATATATCTACCTAATGATTCCACCATAATAACAAAAATATATCACCTTGCCTTAAGCTCCGAGAAGCTGAGAAGAAACCTTCCTCCGAGCCATTGACCATAACCAAGAAACTAGCCCAAGAGTAGTAGCTTTTGACCCAAGTTCTCCAATCAAAGCGAAACTCGAACTTCACCAACATTCAAATCCAAAATGTTCTAGTTAATTGTCACAGGCCTTAAAGATATCCAATTTCAGAAGCATTCCTTTCCTCTTGTTGGCTTGTAAGGAGTGAATCAACTCATGCACTGTGACAATACCACTAGTGATTTGTTTCCCTTGAACAAAACCCCCTTACTCCTCTAAGATAATAGTAGGAAGGAGAATTTTTTATTTGTTGGCTGTAACTTTGGAGATGATTTTGTAGATAGTATTTTTTCATAGGCCAGTTGGTCTAAAGTCTTCGATCTTGATTGCATCCTTTTCCTTGGGAATGCGGGTCAAAAAAGTGGAGTTGAGGGATTTCAAAATAGATCTAGAGCCCTAAAATTCTTGGACATCTTCCTAGAGCTCATCCCCTAGAGGATCCTGTTGATGTGTTTTTATGCACATGCAAACTTAGAATAAATTACTAAGGTAATCTATCCTCTCTTGAACAAAGATACCCAAAAGCTAAACAATGTGATCCAGTGGGCTATCTCCAAGGTTCCAGTATGTTGGTTCTCAACTTGCTCATAGGATAGCCTCAGTTAGTATGATGTGATTTTGTTGTTTCCTCAAAGGGACTTACGTAGACTTCTTCTTGCTTCATTCAGCTTATTTCTCCTTACAGTGTGGATGAAGTATGCACGATATATATAAAAAAAAGGGGAATAGATAATGGTTTAGAGAAACTAATCTAAGGTCAAAGAGGCAATGATGATGTATGAATAGACAAACTCCTTAATCAACCTAACTCCACTTTGCCAAGAATGCCTACAACTACATGGAGTTGGTGCAATCTCCTAAGATTAGCGAATGGTTTTCATGTTATGAACTTTCATTCAAACACCCACAGCTGGCGCAGTTTGAATGCGTATCCAGAACAGAACTTAAGCAAATTGTAATGAAGCTTAGACTAGCTTTACACGACATTCCACCAGCGATGGATGTCAAAAGCATGAGCTAGAAGTTGATCAAATATTCAACACATACATGCATTACATCAATGAGCTAGTACTATTCTACTTCTAATCTACTTAGAAACATCTCTCCATTTCATTAAGATACAAGAAACCATGTTATTCCACAAGACAACACTTAGCACCAAGCTCCAATGCTCCAATGTCTTTGCATTAATCTTGAAAAATATTTACGACAATTTTCAAGTACTCTCAGAGAATTTCGAGAGTCTCCTCCTACTCTACTCTACTACCAACTAACTACTCTATTCTCTCTACTGCCTACTGACTAACTATTACAAATGAGGCAACAAGGCCTTTATATAGTTTTCCAAAATACAATAAACGGCTGAGATGGATTTGTGAATGAACGGCCTAGATCTTTACAACAAGGCAATTATGTCTATTTTTAGCATTTTGTACATAGAAAAGAAAAGAGAAGCAAGGCACATTTCCCAAGGTGATGTGGATGATGAGTTGGAAGTCTTCTCCCTTGGAGCGCCCTTATCCTCTTGTTTGTGCATGCAGGTACAATGTACTTAAACAAGGATGACGTGGCAACATTTGACTGGTGATGATAATGTACATGCCACATAGGTGCCACCTCAGCAACTCTTATGGGTTCCAACAGTTTATTCAATTTGCTTTTGGCATATTCCCAAATTGTATCATCTGTGTGATGTCTTCGAACTTGATTGCTTTGAACTTGAACGTTTGGGAATGTATCCTTGTTAATTTCGCCTTGTGTCCTTTGTAAGTCGGATGTGTATGATACATGTTGCTCATTTGCCTAACTCTGTGATACTTCTTCTCTTGGCAGGATACATGCTGATCTTCTTGTGAATGCATCTTCATGGAGAGTAGTGTAGATGATGGTGCTTCCTTCATAACATGGAGTAGGAGACTTGAAAATTCAGGAAGAGCTTGAAGTTTGATGGATGGATGTCTTCTCTTGATGCAGATGATGAAGTGTCCCGGCATGATGAACTTGAAGTACTCCCTTGGAGTGGGAACATGATGTTTCTTCCGCAAGGATTGCCTCTTGACTTCATTCCTCGCTTGAAGGTGTTTTAGGCGCCTGGCTCCTTGTACGACTCCTCAATCCATTGATGTTCCTGCGACACAAAGAAAGCAACAATTAAACCATTCATAAATATTGAATTTCATAGCACATAAGAGTCATTTTGAACACTTTCTAATACATTGAACACCTTTCTAGCCTAGGCGCACATCTAGATTTGTGGAGATGCAAAAGTGCGCCTAGCACATTTAGCCTTATATTTGCCACTTTTATGATTCCAAACAATTGAAAACGTCTTAGAATGTCTCTCTTCCTTCAGGGCGCTCACTTAATGATGTAAATTCATGTGATTTTTCTTGAGGCGCTGATTTAGGTTCCTACAGAGGCTAAAGTGCGCCTAAGATAGTGCATTTTAATGATCTCAAACTCCTGTGGATGCTTAAAATGTTCATTTTTGACAAAGTGAGGTCCCCAACACTGACTCATGCCTTTAAATCATGAGGCGCTCATTTAGGGTTGTGGAGATAGGAAAATGCGCCTAGACTTTCTTGGGCTTGTTTTTTGGCATTCAGTGGTTTCAAACACTTGTTAAAGCCTTCAAGAGACTACTTCACCCCTAAGCACCTACTCTGTTGATGTCAAACTCTATGGTCTCTAGGCGCCAAAATTGGTCTGTTCAGGTGAGAATATGCGCCTAGCTTGGAGATAGGTGTTCACTTCAACTTAAATGCATTCAAATCATTGTGTATGCTCATGGAGGAGTCCCAATACTTAAATTCCTTCAAAGTTCATAAAGTCAGGCATGTTTAGTCTTAGGCGCACATTTTGACTTCTACATGTGCAGAAACGCGCCTAGCTTCTCTAGGTGATAAACATGTTTCAACCAGTAATAAGTGCCTTAAGGTGATCAAATTTGAAGGCTTCAAGTCTTTGTTTTGGCTAGGCGCACTTTAGTGATTCTCTGGGTGTGGAATTGCGCCTAGTTTTATGAGGCTTCATACTTCAAGTTTTATCATTGCAATCACTAAAGATAGCCAAGGAGACCTTATTTGACTAGGGCGCCACTTTCTTTCTACAACATCCATCCTTCTTTCTCAAGGCGCACTTTAGAGGTCCTACAGATGGAGATTTGCGCCGAGAGTCCTCAAGGTAAGTTTGACTAAGTCTGAACCTTCAATAGGTCTCCAAGCACCAATTTGTCAGTTGTCAATGATGATTTCATAAGCTCCTACCTTAGGCGCACATTTGAGGCTCTTCAAATGATAAAATGCGCCTTAACTCCTTAAAGCAATTAGACTCTAACTCTAGGCGCTCTTTTGGGTCTCTACAAGTGGAAATTGGCGCCTAGCTTCTCTTGATGATTTTCAAAATTTTCTAAAGTTTTAAACACTTCATGTTGATCTCAGGCGCAAGTTTGGGTCTTTGAATGATATCCCTCTTCTACCCAGCCTAGGCGCACTTTGGTGATTGTTTAGATGGAGATCTGCGCCTAGACTTCTTAGGCCATTTTCTTACAAAGTTTCAGTGTTTAAGACATTTGAAGGTCAAAACATCACTTCCTAGCAGGATTCTACCTTAGGCGCACATTTAGGTATCTACAGAAGCATATTTGCACCTAAGGCCATTGGGCCATATTCTTGCAAAATTACCTAAGTTTAAGTCACTTTGAGAGTTTAAAACATCCATTCCTATTAGGACGCCACAGTTTCATGTTGAATTGAGCCTGTCATGATAACAACCTCCTTAAGATCATTGCCAGACTCCATCATAAAAAAGTCCTAAGACATCATCCCAGACTTAAGGCAAAACATCGGAGCTCAAAAAGGGGTCCCCATTTGCAATGGGGCGATGTTGTGATAACGTCACAACAGATCCCAGAATATTTGGAAAAAGAGAGCCGGATACCCATCCAGTCCAAGAGCCCTATTCCTAGCCATACCGAAGAGAGCAACTCAAATTTCTTCTTTTGAGATAGCTTGCATGAGCATCTCATTCTCTGTTTGACTAATCGAGGAGGGAATCTAGCCAATGAAGAGATCCTACTTGTTTGTACTGTCCTCATTATCCACAAAAAGCATTTTCTCCTAGAAGGAAACCAAGGAATACTTGAGTATATGAGGGTTCTTGGTGAGTCTTTCATCTTCCAACTGGAGCTTGGAATGTGATTCCTTTATATCCAAATTTTACAGGTTAGATGAAAAAACTTAATATTCTTGTCTCCCTCCTAAAGCCATTTGATTCTAGATTTCTACTTCCAGTAGATCTCCTCTCATTTGTAAATATCAGTAAGACTAGAATAGACCTCCTTTTCTTCTTCAATGATAGATTCCAAATTGTTGTTATCCAAGAGCAAAGACTGGATCTCTATCATTCTATTCTCTAGAGTAGCCTTTTCTTTAAACAAGTTTTTGAAGTCCTAGTGGTTCCAGTCTTTGAGTCTAAACTTAAGAGCCTTTAGCTTTTTATTAAAGACGTACATTCTCATTCCATAGTAGTCATTTTTGATTTTTCCAACAAGAGACCACTTGCTTAAAATTGGGATGAGTTAACCACATTTTCTCCAATCTAAAAGGAGAGCATCTAGGGAAATTATCAAGGTCAATGGTCAAGGAAATTGTCCAATGATTATGAGCCTCCCTTCATTAGGACTTTGGAGTTACAAATAATGTTATTATCTAACCAAGAGGTAGTAGCCAAGAAACAATCAATCCTAGCCAAGATTTGATCTCTTCCCTTTCTCTTGTTAGTCTAGGTGAACTGACCTTTTTTAGGATGAATATCCCAAAGAGAAGACTCTCTAAGGAGAGAAGGTAGGCTTTCCTTGTCAAAAGATGAAGGGGATCCACCTTGGTTTTCCAAGGAATCAAGTCTTGCATTGAAATCTCCAACAATAATCCACTTAGCTTCTTCATCCATTCTCAGCATATCTTTGATTTGGCTCCAACAATGAATCTTGTCTCGAGTGGATTGTGGACCATAGACATTAATGAGGGAGAAACACAAATTAGAGGCCAGAACATGAACCAATCTAGTAAGCCACTAATATGTAGAAAGCATTTCTTGAATATCGACTTCATGCCTATTCTAGATAATGGCTAAGCCACTAGTCGAACCTCTAATAGTTTTATGCACAAATCCCTGTTTTCCATGAAAGAGGATCTCTGGAGAAGTCTCTTCTTGGAGGAGTTCAATCCCGAAATGTTTCAAGAGATCATTAGCATTTGGTAATCTTTGATCTCTTGGTGCTCATGAAGCCATTTTCTAGATGAGATTGGTTCCCACCAACAACATGCACTAGAGTTGCAACTTGTAAGGGTAGTATATATGTTGGGTCTTCCCACCTTCCATTGTCTAGTGTCTCCTTTTCTTTTTTCAGATCACTTGTGTATGGTAACCTTGCTTGAGCCCTCTAGTTTTGAACCTAATCCTTCTTCAAGATCTAAGGGGTGGTTGAGATTTTCTTGATCCTTACTTTTAAAGGTATGCTTAGGGCGGTTTAGCCTATTATCCATACCCTTCAGATCTAGAGTCTTTTCCAACTTCTTGCTCATCAACTAACGTTTCTAAATCGCCTTTGAATTTGTAGGCCTTTAATAGGTCCTCCTGGCCTTCAAACCCACTCTTGAAATTGTCTCCTTAACTATCTCCATCCCCTCTTGTGAAGACATTTTCTGTTCAGTAACCTTTTTTCTGTTATTATCAAGATTCTTATTCTTGACAGTATTCTTCTTTTTGGGTCTAATAAAACCTTTTGGGTCTTTTTCGGGATCTTCTTGATTCTAAAGAATCTACATTTTCCCTGGAAGACTTGGGCATTCTCTGATAAGATATCCATTCTCATGACAACCACGACATTTGAACAAGCTTTTGTAATCTAGAGCTTCAATCCACTCCACCTCAGTACCTCTCCATCTATTAGGTTAATACTTTTTGGAAGCAAAACGGCGAGATCTAGCTCCACACAAATTCTAGCATAAATTGAAAGACCCTTACCATGAAATGGCCTAGAGATGTCAATAGCTAATCCTAATGATTTGGCGATCATTTCATAAACATATGAGGACCAAAACTCTTAAGGTAGGGCATACGTGCAAATCAACATTGGTGCCATTTTGGGCATTTTCTCAGAGGGTTTGAAGCCCACATGCCAGTGCTTCATGAAGAGTCCAGCATTTAAAAAAAAGTAGGAACCTCTACCAAAGACCATATCCTTGTCCAATTCATTAACAAATATAGCAATAAAATATCCTTTGGCACAAGCACGAAGCTCATAATCTCCATTTGTTTTCCAATTCTTTCAAGCCCACAAGTACAAGTCTTCAAGAGATAGTTGCATGCCAAGGAATCTGCAAATTAGGCTTCCACCATGTAGGGTATAGACACATTACGATTGGAGAGTCCTCTAGAGTTGGCATGCATTGATTTGAATTGTTTCTACGTTGGTCAATCTTGCGCTTGCCACCAATAGCCAGCAACGCGTCGATTTCCTTATCATGAACGAAGGATCCAAATCTTGTAAGCACATGTCTAAAAGAACGAGGTAGGATAGATTCCTCCCCCCACCTGGACCCATTGAAGGTAACAGTTGATGAGGTTTTTGTGACTACAACAACATTAGAATAAAACACAAAGTATTCTATCCTCTCTTGAATAAAGCTTCTCAAACGCTGAACTGCGTGATCGAATGAGACTGCTCCAAGGTTCCTTTTGTGTCAGGTCTTGACGTGCACAAGGATAGACTCAGTGGAATGATGTGATTTGCTGGTAATCACGAGGGGGACTTACGTGGGATTACTCCTTCGTGGACATGGAATTCACTCCTGGGACTCAGATTGATGGGTGAATGAAATTCCTTCACAAGTGGACAACTTGGAACCTACCGCTTCCTCCAACAGAGAGACTGGGATTTCACTGTTTCTTCCACGGAAAGAACTGGATTTCACTATCTCTTCCAAGGAAAACAAGGCATAGGCTCTTAGTTCCACTTCCGGATAGGGAATGATTTCTCAGTGAGGCTCCTTACGGACTATTCCTAACGAAGATCTAAAAGAAAATGCAAAAGATGGGATAAGGATTTAGGAATCTAATCAATGGAAATGACTGCTGTTGAAGATGGAAACTGGAACCAGTCCTCTGCTTCGTCATGAGACAACAGCTAGGCAGGGATGGTGCTATCTTCTGAGGGGGGAGTAAGGATTTTCAGACTGCTCTTGCAAGGGACATGGAACTGAGACATGCAGAACAGTCAAAGTTAGACTTAGGATTAGTTCAGGCTAACCATGCACGGTGATTTGCAAGCCACAGATCACCAATGGTATGAACAAGCAGATTCAATCATTCAACAGTAAGAATCTCCATCATTCTAACTAATGAAAAGCTTTGAAAGAAAATAGAAATGAAACAACTTAGATCTTGGAGCTTATGATTTGCTTCAAAGAAGTCAGAAAACCATGCCAGCAGACGGAGAAATTGCACAAGAAAGGTATCCGCCCGACTTATGACATGATGGGGAACTTGGATTCTCAGTCTTCCGAAGAGGATGGGACCGAGGACACTCCTATGAAAGAACAAAGAACGGGAAGACAAGAGGTGAAGGATAGGACAGCAGAAGATCCACCAGCAAAGAGAGTGAAGGCTCGGAAGGAACCTATCAGCCGGCTCGACCAGGAGGAGCAGGATGCATCCAGGCCTCACTCGGCCAGCACTTCTTCTGTCCGGGAGGTGGATCTTTTTGAAGACCAGCAGACAGTTAAAGGTAAGGGACCCATGGAGGAGGAAACACTCCCAGATACAAAGCAGGATGATCAGAATGATAATGAGTCCATGGATTCCACTCGGGAACGGACTCCCAGCCTCATAGTAGGGAATCAGCCTAACCCTCCACCGCGGAATCCAGGGGAGGTCCATCTTGAGGACATGCTCCATCATCCTAATTTGGAATTCCTCAATGAGGAGTTTAATTACGAAGAAGTACCGACGTCCACACCACAAGTTGGTCGAGGCCCTCAGGGACCACGGGAGGAAGCCATGCCGTCCGCAAAACCCAATTGGTTACAGGACAGGTTGAAGAAGAAGAAAATCAGGAAGAATGATCCTTCCACCGTACTTGGTGATTTTCTGGCAGGATAGGGAAGTCCGCAGATCCAAAGAAGGCAAAGAAGTTTTCCAGGATTACAAGAGATGAATCCGGATCCTGCCGAGTAGAGGTGGCAATTCCCAGGGTAACCCAGGCGAAGGAGGACATCGGTCCGGATGATTTTGACATCTTAAAGGTTGACCTTGGACCAACTACAAAGGATCAAGAAATGGAAGAATTGCAAGATTCCGTTGCCGCCATCCGAGAAAGGTTAAGAAAGGAAGAAGAAAAGAACCAGTTGAAGCAAGAGCACAAGGAACTACGGCAACACATCCAGCAGCTCATGGGCCCATCGCAGTCCGCCCAAGGAGCAACGTCCCAACCTCTAAGCATAACCAAAGATTCCTTAACTGAGGTTGAAGTGTTGAGGACAGTCGGCCACACAACAAAAGGTTGGATAGAGAGGGTCTTGGATAGAGCACATAGATTCATAGAAGACCTTGTCCAAGTGAATGGCAGAGTTACGACACTTCTGGACAGGATTCATGCAATTCTAGATACATGTCAGCAATTCATAGTTGTCCGGGAGGAAACTATCCCTAGACTAAAGGCACTGATGAACACTCTGCAGCCAGACTTGATCAAGAACAAGGTAATACATGCAGGTTCAGTATATGACTTCCTCAGCTGGTATTTCGCCTTGCTCATGAAGAGGGATAACTTGGAGAAGATTGAAGGTGACACTTCCCGGGCCCACGCCATGTTGAAGGAGATCCAAGACAAAATCCTTATATCATTGGAGACCTGGTTTGATCTGGATGTGGCACCAGATGGAGTCATTGACATGGAAGAATTGAAAGGCAAGATGTGGAACATATACTTCAAAGCAACTTATCCTACTGAGGAATCCCATCTTGAGGATGCATCCTCGTTTTTGATCCTCATTAACAGTATCCAGGAGCTAAGGACGGATTGGGAAAATATCCTTGTCGCCTGCACCACCACCGCGTTCGTCATGGAGTTCTGGATTGAAACCCTGTCCAGTATTCCTATGGAGGAGTTGGAGGTTGTCCTGACCAGGTTCCTGGAGGCAGAAACAAAAGAACAGGAGGAAGTTCCAGACAGACAGGACAGTCCTATCCAGGAGTCCTAGACAGGTGGCGACCAAGACAGCTGGAGGATTTCCTTGCACCTTCTGACGCCTAGGACAGGTGGCGGTCTCCTGCATGAGTCATCTGACGACCCCACCCACTTTTTCTAGGATTTCTAACCTAGGGTACATGTTTCAAGGAAATCTGATTTCCTTTTGCCCTATGATATTTTTGAGAGCCTATATAAAGGCTGAGGGATTCCTCATTGTATCTCTCTCTCCCTTCCTGATTTCTATCATTTTGATGCTCCTAGAGCACCCTAGTAGCTAGCTTTTATTTATGCATGACTTTTATGAGCTGAAACTCCCAGAATCAATTGGATTGTTGTGATATAAACTTCTGAAGCAATAATATATGCATTGAAGAATGGTGTTCATATATTTCTTTGGATTTTTAGCATGGTCTTATTGATTTCTTGGAGCAAATCTGAAGGATATTGAAGTTATTTCTTGTATTTTCTTACCTTTGTTAGATAGATGCGATGGAAATGTTCTTGTTGAATGATTGAAGTTGATTAGTTCATACCATTTGTGATATGTGGCTTGCAAATCACTTTGTATGGTTAGTCTGAACGTAATCCATGCTTAACTTCGACTGTCTTTGTATGATCAGTTCCATGTTCCATGACAGGACAGTATGAAAATCTCTGTCTCTACCCCAGAAGATTGCACCATCCCTGCCTAGCTGTTGTTTCATGACGAAGCAGAGGATTGGTTCCAGTTTCCATCTTCAACAGCAGTCATTTCCATTGATTAGATTCCTAAACCCTTATCCCATCTTTTGCATTTTCTTTTAGATCTTCGTTAGGAATAGTCCGTAAGGAGCCTCACTGAGAAATCATTCCCTATCCGGAAGTGGAACTAAGAGCCTACGCCTTGTTTTCCTTGGAAGAGATAGTGAAATCCAGGCCTTTCCGTGGAAGAAACAGTGAAATCCCGGTCTCTCTGTTGGAGGAAGCGGTAGGTTCCAAGTTGTCCACTTGTGAAGGAATTTCATTCACCCATCAATCCGAGTCCCAGGAGTGAATTCCATGTCCACGAAGGAGTAATCCCACGTAAGTCCCCCTCGTGATTACCAGCAAATCACATCATTCCACTGAGTCTATCCTTGTGCACATCAAGACCTGACACAAAAGGAACCTTGGAGCAGTCTCATTCGATCATGCAGTTCAGCGTCTGAGAAGCTTTATTCAAGAGAGGATAGAATACTCTGTGTTTTATTCTAATGTTGTTGTAGTCACAAAAACCTCATCAACAGTAACCTAGAAGAAAGGGAAGAAGTAAGACCCGGGAGCACAAAAGAGAGAGGAACAAAAAACTCAAAAAACCATTCCTCATTTGGGGATGCATTTTCAACATCATCAATCAAAGTTATGGACATTTTTCAATATTTATTTGACAGAATGCAGTTTGAAGCCCTTTAAAAACCTATCTTTATTAATCATCTGGGAAGGCAACTTTAGCTCTAATGTTTGATCTAATTTTTTTGAAGGTGTATGTACTTAATCATAAATACAATGACCACCATCCTAAAGATATGATAGTTGCATTTGACCCAACATGTCTGTTACATGTCTTGTTTCTTATCAATGGGGTTGTATACATAGGCACCACATATAATTGTGACAATCTACTAAAAAATATTGAATCCTAGTTGGATGAAGCCACACATAACAGTCCACACAAAAAATGGATCCTTGTTGGAGGAAGCTACTAACAACAATCCTGATGTATGGTAGATGATTATGATCTTGAAGATAAGATTTTCATGGCAATTGCATCTAGCTCAAAATGTAGTTGTGATAAGGGAGATTGTACCCAATGAGGTTGGGTGCAAGTTCCAAGAAACTTTTGTCAGAATAAGAATCTATTGAATGCGGCTTCTAAGTGGAAAGATGCTATAAGTTTTACAAGACATGTTGTCTTGTGGCTTCTAAGTGATGTGTTACAAGTTTGATGGTGGATTGTCCAATGTTGGCATATGGCTTCTAAGTTGAAAGGTGTTATAAGTTTTATGATGCATTCCACCATGTCATAAGGTGTTATAAGTTTTGTTGGTATATCACTCCATTTTTAGTTGACAAGATTTTGTTACAATTTAACTAACGACGAATAAACAATAACTCTGCCAAGGATTCTCTTTTAGTGACTGCATTTTTTTCTTAAATTGTGTCAATAATCAACTTGAAAAACAATTTCAATCATCCAACCTACAAACACTAGTTTGTGCTGGTATACAACTAATAACATAGTTTGATACATCAACATGAACATGGAATTCTTTATCCCACTTAGGAAAAACTAATATTGGTGCAGTTGTCGATATTTCTTTTATAAAGAAAGAAAGAAATTATAGTAATGCCCACAAATGACCATAGTTGGTCAATGGAACTTGAAAGTACATCCCATTACAATAGGAAATTAATGGAACTTGATAGTTCATCCCATTACAATAGAAAATAACTTGGATAAAAGATCCCTGCGGTCTGAAAAAAGTAATATAGCACCAGATTCTTGTAAACATAACTAGAGGAGGCAATCCGAGTACAAGTAGCCATGTGAACGAAAGACCCCTCAAGAGAACAAGCTAATGGTGGCCAAAGTTGGACACCAAGGCTAGCAATCAATGCTATAACGTGTATGTAACAAAGATCAGAATAGAACAGCTATCATTATCATCCACCTCCCCAATAAGGCCAATACATGATCTTCAAACATGCATGGCAAAATATTCATGGTTTAGGATGCCAAGCTGGACAATCTTACGAGGGAGCAAGATACTCCCTCTAAAACCTTTACTAATACTCCATGCCCTTGAACCTACAGAGGAAAAAAACTGGTAAAAACTTATCCCCATAGCCTAGGCAACAAATAGAGAACTAGATATCCCTTAATACTAGAAGAATTAGATCCCCAATGCTTGATATTGGAATACAAGGATTGGGGAACCTTAATAGAAACACTTGTAGAAACAACAAAACACAAACTCTAAAACATAAAAATCATGTGAACATAATAAGAGGGGCTAAACCCAAGCCATATGATCCATAATTATAGTGTCAAAAGCCTTATGTTTCTCTATGAACTATTCAAATTTGATTTCTTTCCTTGTCAAACAATTTAGAGGGTACGATAATTTATCATTATTTATTATAAATCACGTATAGTAGATAGTGTATCACAAAAATGACTTCATCTTGATAATATCCTCAAGAACTTCCATCTTTAAAATATAACATTCTTATCTAGGTCTACCGTTACCCCAAATTTGCAAACTATGCAACCATGTAGCATGTTATAGAGATACAAAAGCCAAAACTTACCATGGTTCAATGATAATTGTATTGCTTGATAAATATTAATACTTTTTTTCTAATGACCTCTAATAATATTCCTTCTCAGTATTACCAACAAGTCATCTAAGAATGTTTTAGCTCTTTGGACAACATTTTAGCCAAATCAAAAACTATGGAGCAGTGCATAACTCTAATGACACTTGATTTTTTTTTTAGATTAACTAGTTGGGGTTTCCTATTGGCCCCCCCGCCCTTGTAGTATAATATTCAAATTACAACATACTCATATAAAGATAAGAAAGATATAGATATAGAAACTAAAACTCAAAAAGCATGGGGAAATCAACAAAAATGCCAACCCCATAACACCATGAACCAACACCATTGAAGTCAGCACTGCTACCATCCAAAACAAAGTAAAAAGCCATAAACTGCAATTGCCATCATCCATAGGCACGCCAGTTACCAACACCAGATTACATCACATCACCCCATCCCGCAATATCCTCAACCTCAACTGCACTTGGAAATTGCATAGACCTTGCCATAATAGGGTCCGGGGATGAGAAGCTCACCCCTCACAACACCTCTACCCTTTGTTTTTCCCTTAAATTGTATAACCACAAAAAATAGGTATGGTATGATCATTTGTGACCTCAAGGTGGCCTTTATTATGGATCACCATTAGGCCGACCAACACTTTGTGAATATCCACACAGAACTAGAACCTCTTTCTTAAAAGATGATGGAGTCCAGCAAGTCACAAAACTCAACACAACGAAATTCAACTTACAGTGACAGGAGCTTCACAAGCAAAATGGAAGAAAATGACAGGAAGAAAATTGATTCAGAGTTATATAAACAATGCAAACTCAGAGATATTATGAAAACAGACTTCACTAATCTATTCCATTACAAAACATTTACAAAAACATAACTATGGCCATGTACAATCGGCTTTTATCAGACGGCCTGAGAGTGCAACAAAAACCAAAACTTCCTAACTATTCTTTATTCCCGTTCTTCTGTCTCTCCTACAGCATCGTTGACCTATCTTTCTGCAATTTTATTCGAACTTTTTATGCTCAGCTGGGGAGGGTTGATTCCTGCGATCCAGAAACTTCTTTCTGTAACTGTCGCTCAGGCTCAAAACGATTCTTTTACTTTCTTCGAACTACACTTGTCCTATGGAAACTGTTGGCCTCCAACTTTGGCTGCAGTCGAAAACATCTTCCACAACCGACCATTGCATGCTAATATTCTTTTCGGTCATGCTCTATCTATCATAAAATTGTTGGCAGACATTATTAATTGTATTGAGGGCGGCCATATGCTTTGTAACCATTCACGCATGTGTGGATTCTTTACTGCCAGCGCTCATTCCTTGTGACCCTACGACTTCTCTAATTGACAATGAAACTGTCGATTATGCAGAACAAGAATGACAGATAGAATTCCTTTGATAATTAGTTACTGGCACTCGGGCAATAGGAGTTGCAGAACAAAACTTGATGCCCAACCCAGCGACAGGAACACTTCATCGATTTTGAGCTTTGCATACAGATAGGATTTAAGAGAAAAAAGACAGAAGGCAAAAGACACCTAACAAAACTAACCAAAAGAACAAAAACAACTAAAAAGAAAGCTAAAGCTATAGGGCAAGATGCCCCTGCATCAAACTTCCCAGGCAGAAAGGAATCATGAGCTCCTGCTCATGAGGTCTGCAACTGAATGACCCTATTTGATAATCTCCTCAGTAAGCCATGAAGCATCTTCAACGGGATGATTGTGCCACTTGACGAGATACTTGAAGTACTCATGCTTACGGGTCTTCTTTAGCAATTGTTTATCTAGAATGCATTCAATCTCGTGGGTAGTGACTGTCCCAGATTGCTCTTCCGGAGATGAAATTTCTACTTCAGTGTCCTCTGCTTCTATATCCCCTTTGTATGGATATAAACCTGCCACGTTGAAGATAGGAAATATATTCAAGTCTACAAGCAAAGAAATCTCATATGCATTGGCTGAGAACTTCCTTAGGATTTGGCAAGGACCAATCTTTTTTATTTGAAGTTTGTTATATGTTCTTGTAGGAAATCTCTCCTTTCGAAGATGTGCCAATACAAGGTCTCCAACCTGAAACTGCAACTCTCTTTTCTTCTGATCAGCATGCTTTTTATCCTACAGATTGTTGTCCTCAATGTTATGCTTCACCTTTTCCTGAATGTCATGAATGACTTGAGCAAACTCTTCCCCATCTACACTCTTCTCCATTCCAGCAAGATCACGAAGTTCAAATACACCTCTTGGATGCATACCATACACTACATAAAAAGGACTAAAACTTGTGCTTTTATTTGGGGAATCATTATATGCAAATTCAGCTTGTGCTAACATAAGATCCCAACTTCCAGGTGAACTACCAACAAGACATCTTAACAAATTGCCAAGGCTTCTATTAACAACCTCAGTCTGTCCATCCGTTTGTAGATGATAAGCAGAATTAAAATTCAGATTTGTACCCAATTTCCTCCATAGAGTCCTCCAAAAATGACCCACAAACTTAGTATCCTTGTCAGAAATTATGCTTCTAGGAATACCATGCAGCCTTACAACTTCTTTAAAGAACAAATTTGCAATGTTAGTTGCATCACTAGTCTTCTTACATGGTATAAAATGCACCATTTTTTAAAATTGATCTACCACAACAAAGATTGAATCATTACCTCTTTGTGTACAAGGCAAACCCAAAACAAAATCCATACTCACCAAATCCCAAGGTCTGGTTGGAACTAGTAATGGCTGATAGAGCCCTGCATTTTGACTTCTTCCCTTAGCATGTTGACAAATTATGCACCTTTCCACATACCTTTTCACATCTACCTTCATCCTTGGTCAATAATAATGAGTGCTCAGTTGTAGAAAAGTTTTATCCTGTCCAAAGTGACTAGCAAGACTACCACTATGTTTTTCCTTCAACAAATTATCTTTCATGGAGCCTCTAGGGATACACAACTTGTTTTCCTTAAACAACAAACCTTCTTGAATCATGTAATCAGTCCATAGCTCCCTATTTTTGCCAATAGGATCATTGCAAGCTGCAAATGCTTCTCCAAAATCTGCATCCTCTGCATACAACTCTTTCAAACTTTCAAACCCCACACTATTAGTTTGTATTTCACACAACAATAAATGCTTCCTACTTAAGGCATCAGCAACTTTATTCATTTGACCACTTTTATGCTTCAATACAAAGTTAAAACTCTGAATATACTCAACCCATTTAGCATGCCTTTGATTCAATTTATGTTGGTTGTTAATAAACTGCAAAGCATGGTTATCTGTGTACACAATGAATTCTTTGGGCAATAGATAATGTCTCCATTTCTTGAGGGACTGAACCAAAGCATAAAACTCCAAATCATAAGAAGAATACTTTCTTTTTGCCTCGTTTAACTTCTCACTTAAATATGCAACCGGTTTTCCTTCTTGACTTAGGGCTGCCCCAATAGCCAAACCATTAGCATCACACTCTACTTGAAACACTTTATCAAAATCAGGCAAAGCAAGTATGGGCTGTTCACTCACCTTCTTCTTGAGAAATCTGAAATTTTCTTCAGCCTCTTTAGTCCAAACAAATGGTCTTTCCTGTCCTTTAATAGTCTCCAACATAGGTGCTACAATGACTGAAATTTCTTATAAACTTTCTATAAAAACTGGAAAGACCATGAAACTTCTTACCTCCATGACACTTCTTGGTGATGGCCAATCAAGTATGGCCTGAACCTTCTCCTTATCCATTTTCAATCCTTCTTTTGACACCATGAAACCCAAGCAAACTAGCTCGGTCTGCATAAACACACACTTCTTCAAATTAACCTGCAACTTCTCTTCATGTAGCCTCTTCATAACCTACCTCAAATGCTCTATATGCTCCTCTTTGGACCTGCTAAACACCAAAATGTCATCCAAATATACAACCACAAATTTACCAATAAATGGTTTCAAAACCTCATTCATTAGCTGCATAAAAGTACTAGGAGCATTAGACAACCCAAAAGGCATAACCAGCGATTCATACAAGCCTTCACTAGTTTTAAAGGTTGTTTTCCATTCATCCCCCAGTCTAATTCTTATTTGATGATAACCACTTTTCAAATCTATCTTAGAAAAATACATGGAACCACTCAAACAATCCAATAAATCTTCAATTCTAGGTATGGGAAACCTATATCTTATGGTGATTTTATTTATTGCCCTTGAATCAGTACACATGCGCCATTCCCTTCCTTTCTTTGGAACCAACACTGCAGAAACAACACAAGGGCTTAAACTTTCTCTTATCAATCCCTTCTTCAAAAGGTCCTCTACTTGCTTTTTTATCTCCTCATTTTCCATAGGTGTTGACTTATATGCAGCCTTATGTGGAAGGCTAGCACCCGGAATCAAATCCATGCGATGGCTAATGCTTCTAATAGGAGGCAATTCATTAGGCAAATCATTTGAAACAATGCCCATATTCTCATTCAAAATGTCTTGTATTTCAATAGGCAAATCCTCCAACTTTGTAGAAGTCATTACACATCTAGGTTTAGGAACCAAAGCATAACCAATTTCTTCATTCTTCAAATCATTCAAAAACTCTTTACCACTTACCAACATTACCTTACTACAGCTGCTACTGTTGTCCTCTTCTTTCTCCTTTATGGGCATCAATGTATGTTTCTCTCCATCCTTCTCAATGGTGTAAGTATTCTCCTTTCCATCATGCATTGATTTTCTGTCAAATTGCACCGGTCTTCCAAGCAAAACATGGCACACATCCATAGGCATTATATCACACAAAACACAATCCTTATAACTGCCAATCTGAAAATCCACATAGGCCTGCTCACTAACCAGTATTTGATGGCCTTTTTGTAACCAAGTCACTTTATATGGAGTAGAATGTTTAATTCTTTTAAGATTCAACTTTTCTACCATCTCAGTTGCAACAATATTATCAGTGCTACCACTATCTATAATCAACTTACAACATTTACCTTGTGACTTACACTTGGTTTTGAACAATGCTCTCCTTTGAATTGGCTTTTTACTCTCTTTTTGTGGTTTCATCAACACCCTCTTAAGCATCAAAGACTCACCTGATTTTGCTTCATCCTTGTGATGCACTGGAGATCCCACACTCTCTTGATCAACATGAACAACTTGGTTGCTTCTTTCAAATTTTGAATGTCCTCCTTGTGATGATTCAGAGCATTCCCAACTCTTGTGCCCAAATTGATTGCACTTGAAACATTTTCCGGCAAATCCTCTTCCTCTACCTTGTGAGCCACCTCTTCCATAAGATCCTCCTCTATTTTGAAAACCACCTCTATCATTGTTGGCTGTCCCACTAAATTTCCAGCCTCTTCACCTTGATGGTGTTGCTGTCCTCTACTTGTCTGCTGTCCCCTTCCTCTAAAACCTCTTCCTCTCTTCTTCTCTTGTTGACTTTGCTTCCTGTGCAGCTTCTCTTCTGCCTTTAAGGCAAGTTGATAAGCCTCTTCTAGGCTCCTTGGGGACAAGAGACTCATTTCATCTTGCAGACTATACTTGAGACCATTCACATATCGGGCTATCTTTTCCACATCCTCTTCAGCATGCCCAGATCTGATTATTAACTTGTAAAATTCCTCCGTATAATCTTTCACAGACATATCCTTCTGCTTCAAATTTTGCAATCTCTTAAAGAGATTAGCTTGGTAATCACTTGGCAAAAATTTGGCCTTCAACTTGGCCACCATTCGATCCCAGGAGTTAATCTTCTCCTTATTTCTCTTTCTCCTCTCCATTTGGACAAAGTCCCACCACATGGCAGCATGGCCCTTCAATCTGGTGCAGGCAAACTTTACCCTTTTCTCCTCTGCTACACTCTCATATTCGAAATATTTATCCAAGTCATTGATCCAATCGATCAAATCTTCACCATTTAGGCTTCCGGCATAAGTTGGCACCTCTATCTTGGGTTTGGAGCCCAAACTCATGACTGACTTCAGCAGTCTTTCCCCAAATTCTTCACCTAGATCTGCTTGTCCTGCCTCATTCTCTTCTCTCTTTGCTCTTCTTCCTCATCACTCACGTCCACAACATCAAGGTTTCCTCTCCTTTGTGCCCTCTCAAGCGCTTCTATCCTTGCAACCAAATTCTGCAACAACTCAGGGTCACCATGGTCTCTTCGGCCTCTGCCTCGGCCTCCTCCTTTGCCCAATCTTCTTGGAGGCATGTTGACCACTTACCAATGCCCAATCTCAGCCTCGGGCTCTGACACCAATCTGATGGAGTCCAGCAAGTCACAGAACTCAACACAACGAAATTCAACTTACAGTGATAGGAGCTTCACAAGCAAAATGGAAGAAAATGACATGAAGAAAATCGATTTAGAGTTCTATCAACAATGCAAACTCAGAGATATTATGAAAACAGACTTCACTAATCTATTCCATTACAAAACATTTACAAAAACATAACTATGGCCATGTACAGTCGGCCTTTATCAGACATCCTAAGAGTGCAGCAAAAACCAAAACTTCCTAACTATTCTTTATTCCTGTCCTGCCTCTCCTACAGCACCGTCGACCTATCTTTCTGCAATTTTATTCGAACTTTTTATGCTCGGCTGGGGAGGGTCGATTCCTGCGATCCAAAAACTTCTTTCTGTAACTGTCGCTCAGGCTCAAAACGATTCTTTTACTTTCTTCGAACTGCACTTGTCTTATGGAAACTATTGGCCTCCAACTTTGGCTGCAGTCGAAAACATCTTCCACAACCGACCATTGCATGCTAATATTCTTTTCGGTCATGCTCTATCTGTCAAAATTGTTGGCAGACATTATCAACTGTATTGAGGGCGGCCATATGCTCTGTAACCGTTCATGCATGTGTGGATTCTTTACTGCCAGGCGCTCATTCCTTGTGACCCTACGACTTCTCTAACTGACAATGAAACCGTCAATTATGCAGAACAAGAATGACAGATAGAATTCCTTTGATAATTAGTTACTGGCACTCGGGCAATAGGAGCTGCAGAACAAAACTTGATGCCCAACCCAGCGACAGGAACACTTCATCGATTTTGAGTTTTGCATACAGATAGGATTTAAAAGAAAAAAGACAGAAGGCAAAAGACACCTAACAAAACTAACCAAAAAGAACAAAAACAACTAAAAAGAAAGCTAAAGCTATAGGGCAAGATGCCCCTGCATCAAAAGACCTCAACTACTCAAAACTCTCCTCATTGCCCACCAATGCTAGAATAGACATTGGCTGCCCACTAGACCCAACTCCTATAATATCCCAAATAGGATATTAACTGAAATTTCTGATTTTAGGGTTATGATTTCTGCCCTAATTTCTGATTTTCAAATTCTGACCCAAAACCCTAATTTCTGCAGTTCTGATTTTCTGAATCAAACTTATGTAAACACTTATAACAGTCAAATAAACATGCCAAATCATCATATAAACCATGCCAATATGATTGCCAACAACATAGTTGAATTACAAAATGAATCCACACCAAATTGCAACCAAAATGATTGTAAAACTGAATCACATGTCTGCTGTTATAAATCAGATTTATGAAGTCTGCATGCAATTACATCAAAATATCATGGGCAAACAAGCCAAACATGCCCAGCTATAAATCTGCTATAAACACTAGGGTTTATACATATCACTACCAAGCCAAAATGACCTCCGAATGATGGGAAATCGTCCTCCAAAGTGTGGTGCCAAGATTAGGGCTCGAAACTCTAGAACAATGAATCTTCAAACACACAAGGAAGCTGCTCCAAACGAAGCGCACAGGTTTGCTAGGGTTTGTTGCTCCGGACATGATGACAAATAATGTCAAAGGATGCTATGACAAACCTCCAAACTCCTCCAAGTGTAGGGAAAAAACCCTAACTCAATTAAGTCTTCAAGCACCAAATCCACTTCACAAATAAGGGCGAACCGGGTCTGATATGCTGCTGCTCCAATTCTGAATGTTCTTTCAAACCCTAACAGCAAACAAACTCCAAAAATCACCTCCAAAACCAATTCGCTCCAAGCCTAGATGGTGGCACTCAACTCCTAGGGTGAAACCCTAGCCAAGATGCAGCCTTCAAGTCTGATCTGCAAATATGATATTCAATTTCTGCGCTTCTTCACCAACAATCAACAATGAAGCACAAATAGATCCCCATAACGGAATCTCCAATTGATGAGCTAGGTTTTCGTCCAACTCACCTTGAAACACAAGGGTTTTCATCCTTGGTTCCGTAGCTCAACTCTTGTTGCAGCCAAAGAGAAAATCTCCAATATCAAATGACAAATACACAATAATGAAAAATGTCTTTCAAAATGTCCTTTTTATAACCCACAAGTTGGGTGCCCAAATTCACCATAATTTATTTTGCTTTCAAGTCACCTCCATAATAAAATAATATTTTATTTTAATTTTGCCTTTTCCACTTGGGACGTCTAAGTCTAAGAATAAAATATTATTTTATTTTTATTTTATTTTTCACTTTTCCAAGTGGGATGCCACCCTTTTATTTTTCCCACAAGTGGGTCGCTCCACTTCAAGGCAAATTATTTTATTAATTTTGACTTCACCATAATTATCACAAAATTACTCTTAACTCATTATCCAACTCTGTTTTGCCAAGGAAAAATAGTTAAATACATGATTTAACTATTCAAGGTATTCCCTTGCTTCTTCGACCTAGCCTACAGGAACAAAATAGGCTAGCCGACATATGATAGGTGATCATGCCAGAAACGGGGACATTACAACTCCCAACTCTAAATTTTTACTAGCCAAGATATTATCAAATGGCACCAAAGACATACCTTCAAAGTGGTCTGGAAACAAAAGCTTGAGAGGCCACATTCTTTGTTTGGCTAAAGGAATCAAAGTCGTCAACTTGTCCACAAAACCTCTTCTGGCAGATGCTCTAGATCTCGATGCTCTCTCCATCCCCATCCCTTCACCCAAGTTCACTTTCACAAACTCTAAAGTAGTTGGAGTAGAGCAATTAAAAATCAAAACTAATCTACTATCCGTTACTACTTTCCTATATGGGTCACAAGGCTTGCTTGCATTATTTTTGGGTGCATGACACGTGCCCGCCTAAAAAACAACCATAAGCACCTCCATAGCTAAAGCCAATCAGCCAACCTATCTCAAGCCACCACCAATGTTGCATAATTATATTACACTAGCTCTTCATCTTATATAAAAGATCAACCACTTCAATTAATGATTATCCCTACTTTGCACACCCCAACTTAAGGCTCGCACAAGAGAAATAATACTTGGCACAAGGGAGATAAGTACTCTCGTCGTCAACACCAAATGCCCCATTAAAAAGAGAATGATTACGGGGACTTGAACAAAATTGGGATCAAGATGAAGCCATGCATTAGGAAAATGACTATATCAGGCCGTTACGGGGCCTTGATCCACCCCATTAGCCATTAGCAACACCATTAGCCATTTTGCAACAATGTTGATATCTAACTTCAACAAATTGAGAACCCAAAGCTCACACTTCTTTTGCATAATGATTTAACTTCCAATTCGGACAAGAAATCTTAATCAAAGCATTAATAACCAACATCGAGTCACCTTCAACTATCAAATTTTGCACACTGCAAGAGGAAGCTATTGCCATACCTACCACTATACCTTCCCACTTAACTTCATTATTTGTTCTTATTCCCAAGAAAAAGGAGACACCATATAAAAAACTTCTATCTACCTTCCTTAATAAGAAAATTGCTCTTGCATCACCCAGGTTGCCTCGAGATGCACCATCAAAGTTAAATTTTACCAAAAAATAAGGGGGGCCATCCATACCTTGTCCTACTCCTCAAAATGAGAGGAATTGAGGCCCCATTAGTTCTATTAGTCTTAGAATCTCTAAACCCTTGAATGGGGTATAATGACATATGATGTTAAGCATACATACCCTTCCCTAATACAAATGTTGTTTTTAATTGGTCCTCTTCCACTATACTTACTTGGTTATATATCAAGAAACCATATAAAAATGAATAAATCTCACTCCTTGCTACTACCTCAAGAACTACATCACTACTAGGTATCAAAAAAGGATGTCTTAGCATTGTCACTACATTTAGAGCTTGGTAGTCATGAGATATCCTCAACCAATCGATGTCTTTCTCAGGTGTTATCACCACTAGCAATAACCAATCATTTTTGGCTACTAGCAGCATAATTTGAACTTCAAGCATTCTATTTATTATTGTATAAACTCATTCTACATATTGAAGACTCATATGATATGTCCTCACCTAATGGGACCTGCTCCTTCGATTCATTTTATGTTGTGCACTCCAATCTTAGAATGTATGCCCTTTAAATACCAATATGTTGAGTGCATCCTTATACTCTTATCGTTGTCACCATTAATTCTTGACTCAATTCAATCATTTGATAGTTTTTTTATCTTTCCCAAATCACCCACTTTGAAATATTTAGATAGGATATTCATTTTTTTTCCTTGATTAAATTTATCTCCCTTAATTTGTTCTATGGCCCAATCTCAAGATTAATTTGAAGCACTGCCATATAATATTTGTAAACTGCAAGTTGACATTCAAATTTTTAATTTGAATCAAACTACTATCTCTGCAAACTGTTTGTCATTATGCCCATCCATCATCTGTAACTTGGACAGTAACTGAATGTCCTCTGTTGACAAAACTTTCATACAAACATGTTCTGCAACATTTACATTCTGAAATTTCACATTTTATGCATTCTGGGAATTGTTTGACGAAATGTCTGCATAAGGAAATCAGAAAAATGGTGAGTTTAAACAAGAATCTGGACAAGGGTTCTTATACGCTTCTTCCAACACTTAGCTGGAACAAATCCCAACTCCTTCTGCCAAATTCCTTCACCATCTTTCTTGCCTCTTTTCGCGGGATTTAACCCACCATTGTACCTCCACCAAAAATCATCTTCACCTATACTCAAATATTCACAATAAGTTTTATCAAAAATAATTACTTTTCCATCTATTTCTGCAAACACTACTTTATCAGCATTAGCATCATTATGAAAATGAGAAATCTTAATCATCATCTCTTCTTCAACTTCTTTTCTCACCACTTCATCTATACATGAATTAGCACTAATACTTTTATGGAAATCAGAAATCTTCAGCACTTTTTCTTCATTCTCTTCCTTTTCTGCATTCAACCGCACTTCATCTATCAACATTCCCTTTTCCCCTAAAGAACTTTCAACTGTTGCATTCTTCTCAGTTGCTGTAATACCTACATATAAATCAGCATAATGAACATCAAAAAAAATCTTATCTTTCTCCTCTTCACCCACTCAGTCATCTATAAAGTTCTCCATCTTTTCTTTTTCAACAATATCTTCATGTGATGAATCACATGAACCAAAAAGCTCCTCAGTCTTCATCTCCTCTTCGAGTAAGGAATTCTCTTCTTCATCTCCATGATCAAATACAAGGCCTTCACAAGCCATCATTTCAACTTTCAAATCAGTTATTTCCTTAAAAGGAACCTCTACAACAACATTTTTATCTTCTGCAACTTGAACTTCTTGGACCACAATGTTATTTCCAGCATTATCCTCAAGCAACTTATGCACTTCAGATGGAACCTCTTCCTCTATGCTTGTCCTTATTTCTGCAGTTCCAAGAACAATTGTAGAACACATTCTATTTTCTTTTATTTCATTTGAAAAATGTTTTTCAAAAGCCAAACATACCTTTGGAGTTTGGACTACCGTTCATTTCTTCTTCTCTATCCTTCAATGGATTCAATATATACTCCTTTCCATCTTTGATGATGGTATAAATGCTCTTTTCGCCATCATGGACAACCTTCCTATCATATTGCCAAGGCCTTCCAAGCAAGATGTGACAAGCATCCATAGCCATGACATCACATAAAATTTCATCTTGATATGTTCCTATATGAAAATCAACTAGACATTGCTCATTTACTAAAAGTTGTTCTTTTTGCAGCCACGATACCTTGTAAGGTCTCAGATGTTTGATTCTTTTCAGCTTTAACTTATCACTAGATACTAGGTTATTCGTGCTCCCACTATCTACCACAACTTTACAACATATACCTTTGGACTTGCAAATAGTTTGAAACAAATTCTTTCTTTGTGTTGGCTCTCGTTCTTCCTTTTCTGTATTTAGCAATACTCTATTCATCATGAGGGCTTCTCCTTATTCAAACTTCAAGCTCTACTGTGTGTCGAGATAGTGCTTCATACTCTTCGTTGGCTTCAACAACATGATTTCTTCCATAATCATGTGGTTCTTGTGGAAACTCATAGGCCCTATGGCCTTCTTCACCACATCGATAACAAGTGAGACTTCTACCTCTTCCTCTGAAGGTGTTCCCTTTCCCTCTATTATCTTGATTATAATTTTCATTATGAGAAGCACTAGACTCTCCTTCACTAATTTGCAATCCCCTGTCTTCACCAAATCATCCTCCTCTAGAGGATCTTCCCCTTCCTCTTAAGTTGTCCTGTAGCTTCCTAGCCAATTTCTCTTCGGCTCTCAGGGCACACTGGTAGGCTTCTATGTAATGTCCCCATTTTCGGATTCTCTTGCAGATTAGTCAGAGCGGGCTTTTTGGGTTTGTGACAGCATAATTAGAGGAGTATTTCGATGTCACCAGGGTGTTCGGGTGATCCAGAGGAGCTGGTTGACACTTTCCGGAGGGTTTTCAGACAACTTGTCCATACTATTTATAGTAAGTGCTTGCATGTTGTTAATCTTTCTAGGTTTTTCTGGGTTTGTTCTCTTTGGTCCCCGGTGGCCACTGTTATTTTTAGTAAGTGGTAGTTTGGTGCTGTTTGGGCGACTTGGCAGTCAGTTGTTGGCTCTCCCAGTCATTGCATTGAGCTCAAAGATATGGGATGGTTGGTGGATCCAGTTGGCACCCTCTATGTGGCCCAGTTTGTTTATGGCCATTACTTACTATTTTTAGTAAGTTTGGGTTCAGTGTCGGATAGGGATTTTGAGAGTGGGGTTGGATTTGTCTTGTCAAGGCCTTTCCAACGAGCTATAGATCATTGGTTTCCGACATCATCTTGGCCTCTGTTTTAAAGTCCGTAAATTAAACATTATTATTTAATATTGGACCTTGGTGCCTAGACATGACAACTTAATGTTGTTTTAAAAGAGGGGACTTTGAGGGTGATGTTGAAAAAAGAATTAAAGAGAATTATAATATTTTAAATTGTATTTCCCTCTCATGTTTTATCCCATATGCAAGAGGATTTTAGAGGCTCCCAGTTGAAAAAGTATAAAAGAAGGAAAAGTGCTCTCATTTGGATATGCTTGGATTATTATTTTCTTCTCTCATTGAGATTTCCCTTGCTAGGGTTTTGGGGCTTGGCTCTAGGGTTTGAGGATTCAAACCAGAGGCTTTTGAAGACGAAAACCTCCCTGAGTAGTAGTATCCCACAGGTGTGAAAGATCACCCAACGGTGCCTTCTATGGAGGATACGTTCAGTGTTTACAAATGTGCTCGATGGAGTCCGATTGGTGAGACTTGTTAGTGTTTATTGTAATATCTTGCATAGTTATTTGATATTTGTTGATATTGAGTGACAAATTTCAGTAGTTTGTGAAGAGGAATTAGCTTGTCCTCTCTTTCTATTGCTGGTCGTACTACACCAACCAGCCGTACCTCTTTGGGGAGAGTTTTTGATAGGGTCTGGTGCATATTTCTTCTCTCTTCTTGGTCGCCTATTCTCAGATGTGAGTGCAGTTTAGAAACATAAGCATTTTGAGAAGTTTTGAAGTTGTTTGCTGCTGTAACAAATTTCAGCCATGGCCATATCAGCTCCAACATGGAGGCGGGTCCTCTAGAGGCTTTCCATTCTCATTGCAGCTCCTTGCAAGGTCTTGGTGAGGCATTTTGAGCCATATTATTTGCTGATAATATTTGTATGCACATTCTATATCATTCTATGGAGTTTTAATTGCATTTCCAGCCATACCCACTTGTTGGTCCATTTCCGGCGGTTGTACCAAGTTGCATATTTCCATATGGGTATGTGAGTAATTGTTTATTGGCTATTCTACTATCTGGGTTGTCATTAGTTTCTTCATATTCATTGTATATTTTCTGGGTTTCTATTATATGCAATATATTGTGTGCTCTGGCACTACATCTGCAGGGAAATTTAAAACCCCTTCTGCATTTTTCTGTCTATTTAAAAGATCACAAAAATCTAATAAAATCACATAAAAGATATTAAAAATATACCAACAGGTACGGCACTTTACAGTGGTCTCAGAGCTATGATCTTGCCACCTTGTGAGGTTGAACAGACATACAGCTTAGCTTTGCATGTGAGTGATCAACACTTGCATGAGTACACATACAGGTTTTCCAGATTGATTTTTTTGCAGGTACAGATACAGTAGTGATAGAAGAAATGGGTGACAGGGAAGGAGACGAACCCAATGCACGTGAGATCTTGAATGCATTCACCCGAGAGATGAGGGAGTCTCGACGAGAGTTGAGGGCATCTCGACAAAAGATAACACAGATCCTCCGACAGTTGCATGATGATGTAGATGAGGCTTTAGTTATTCATAGGAGAGCTTCACAGTTTACAACGGGTGACAGACCTAGTATCTCTACATTTGCTCCCAGGAACCAAGTTCCTGAATAGGACCCCACACAAGCTGAGTTTCAGGAGGAGATTTGGAGGGATTGGAGGGCGTCCAGTGAAGAGTTCAGAGCCGAGATGACATTTGCCGAGTACTCTTACATCAAGGTAAAGAATAGACCCCGCAGAGGAGGTAGACTTCAGAACCAAG
Source organism: Cunninghamia lanceolata (assembly GCA_027924645.1). Taxonomy (NCBI): domain Eukaryota; kingdom Viridiplantae; phylum Streptophyta; class Pinopsida; order Cupressales; family Cupressaceae; genus Cunninghamia; species Cunninghamia lanceolata. The sequence continues at coordinate 5,096,752 of BSBN01000635.1, read as the reverse complement.
AGTTGTAGAGGAAAGTGAACAAGAATCGCGTGAGAAGGCAAGGCCTATGCTTCTCTTGCAAAGAATTTTGGGAGCCTAACCACCAATGCACCGATAAAAGGGACTCACAAATTGATGTTGGTTTGGCAAATGAAGTTACTTTCAGCACTCAAGAGGTTGTTATCAGCCTTGATAACAGTTCTGATTTTTATGACAGCAGTCATTCTCTTAAGTGTAGTAGTGATTTAAATGTTATGGCACAAGAGGAAAGAGTTGTAAAAGATACTTCGAATGTTGGCATGCAAAATATGAGTGTCAAACACGAGAAAAACCATGAGGATACAAGCCATAACAGTTTTGATTTTTGTGACAGCAGTTTGATCGGTTTGCATCAGCATGAAGATATTGCTATTACACATGATGATGGTTGTGTGGAGTCATCCAATGCAGACACTCCAATTTTGGATGATAGTGATGCAATAAGTGTTGGGGATTCATGCCACAACGAATTTGATCAGACTTTAGACGATGTGAACAAATCAGAAAATTTACTTGTTAATGACTGGTCCTAGGATAGCTCTTTGGATGAACATGCATCTACATTGGAGGCAGCAGTGTGCAATGATCATGTCCAATCAGCCACTTCTATTATGTCATTGGAGCCATCCCGTGAGGTACATAACAACAGTACCTTTGTGGAGGAAGTGTGCAGAGCTGATAGCACACATGAGGATGCTTATCAATCGGTGAGTAATGATGATTCAGCCTCTTTCCATAGTGCAGATTGCAAATCGAAAGATTTGTGTGGAGATGATTCGTCACAGGGGCGTCATCATTTGATTGGGCAATTGAAGGTTAATGACCATATGACTGCTACAGCTTTGGAACATTTTGATGTTGCTAGACAAATGTTGGCAACCTATGGTTAGAGTACTCCTGAGATGGATGAACACGATGATAGAGGACTTTCCCTTGCTGAGTTTCAGGCACTTAGAGATGCAGTTGGGATAATGAAGAATAATTACCTACAACTGTTATCAGATAGAGATCATCTTCTCAGGCTTGACGGTATTTATCATGATGCTCTAAGGGGACAGGAAGAGGAGGTTAATGAGCTCACCTATGAGCTTGAGGTTACCACAAACTCTTTGAAGAGCACTCAAACAACCCTTCAAGAGTCAAAGCTACGGATAGATGAGCTTACCGTGGAGTTGAGCTTGGCGCAGTCTTCATCACCTACAGAAACAATTCAGATATCTATGGCAGCGAGTGGTGATGAGCATACATCCATGGATGGTGGTAATGAGTATGTCTAGGATGTGGCTACATCCCTTTCATTTATTGGTGCAGGTGACACAAATGGGACGTGTTGGTTGAGAGTTGCAGAGAACCACATGATGCACTAGGTTCTCCTGAGGTTAGTCCCATGACAGATGATGTAGAGCAGGTTGTTGATGGCTCTTGTGGTGTAGTAGTGAATTTTCTAGAGAATTGTGTGATAGATCACAACACTACTTCATCATTTTCACAGAAGATATGTAGGGCATCATCTAGTGGCATGATCGGTTCTCATGTTGATTTGTTTCCCTCTCTTGGAAGCAAATTGGAGATTGCATCCTATGTAGCTGATAGTGATCGACAGCTTCCTAGACCTCAGGGTTGGAGAGATCAGCTGAAGGTTTCCGAGATTAAGGTTGTTCAAACCTTAACTCGTATTGGCAGTACCCACAAGTTTGTGGAGGATCTCCTTTTGGACGACACAATTGGAGGAGAGGCAGATAGGGGTAGTAGTGGGCACATCTACATCTGATTTGTGAACTATCCAGCATGCCATGGAGTGGATTAAATCAAAGTACCTCCAATTGCTTATCAGATCGGGACTTTGCTATTGGGTATGCTGAGAGGACTTGCGGGTTATCTACCCAATTTAGCCATTCAGGATCAGAGACGAGCCATCTTCTGATTCGAGTGATGAGAGTGATGAGGAGGGTGTTCCCCATGACTTTGATGATCAGCCATTGACAGAGGTAGGAGCATTTTATCTTGACTGCATAGTGAGGAGTGCTCATCATTTCTCCTTCAATCCACACACAAATGACTTGATGATGCATAAGTGGGGATTGGCTCAGGATTTATACCATCCATTGTGGGATGAGGGGTTGCCATCTACAGGAGATGGAACTAGAGATTTCAGGTGGCTGACTCAGATACAGTCAGAGGATTATTTGCAGAGTCAGAGATCAGATTACCATCATCAGACAAAGTATGCAACTTCTTGGTCTTGGAAACTTCCATTTGAGACATGGCTTTTGAGGGGTTGCAGTATCAGTAGGCGTGATTGTATGTTTAGTTTTTACAGCGATGATGGAGGAGAGTTTTATCATTCCCTCAATCTGAGAGGGGTAGCTTCATATCTTCCAGCACCTATGTTGGAAAGTCAATACAACCATAGGAGTTTTGCAGAGGATGATAGGGGATGTTGTGGTTCAGACACTCCGAGATTTACTTACCCCTTCATGATTGTTGGATGTGAGGTTCTTATGTGTTGGGATCCAGGTGGTAATAGGATTAGCATGACAGTTCAGTTGGATTCCATCGTGTTGCTTCACCACTCTTTGCATGGTGAAGATTATATCAGAGTAGCACAGTGGATGTCAATAGGGGATGGGTATGACAGACTTCCATATTGGCTTTGGGACCCAGGGTTTCCTATGACTAGCAGATTGTTCTATATTGGGGTAGCTATTTACATTAATGTTGAGCATGGTTTTACCTCTATCCAGCAGATGCAGTGGAGATGTTGGATATTTTTCAGATTGATTTGGGACCCTAGTGTTCAGCTTTGGCATGCAGGTGCAGATTGCTTGAGGACAAGCAATTTTTGGGAAGGGCGGACTGTAATGTCCCCATTTTCGGATTCTCTTGCAGATCAGTCAGAGCGGGCTTTTTAGGTTGGTGATAGCATAATCAGAGGAGTATTTCAATGTCACCAGGGTGTTCAGGTGATCCAAAGGAGCTGGTTGACACTTTTCGGAGGGTTTTCGGACAACTTGTTCGTACTTACTATTTATAGTAAGTGCTTGCATGTCGTTAATCTTTCTAGGTTTTTCTGGGTTTGTTCTCTTTGGTCCCCGGTGGTCATTGTTATTTTTAGTAAGTGGCAGTTTGGCGTTATTTGGGCGACTTGGCAGTTAGCTGTTGGCTCTCCCAGTCGTTGCATTGAGCTCAGAGATATGGGATGGTTGGTGGATCCAATTGGCACCCTCTGTGTGGCCCAGTTTGCTTATGGCCATTACTTACTATTTTTAGTAAGTTCGGGTTCGGTGTCAGATAGGGATTTTGAGAGTGGGGTTGGATTTGTCTTGTCAAGGCCTTTTCAACGAGCTATAGATCATTGGTTTCCGACATCATCTTGGCCTCCGTTTTAAAGTCCGTAAATTAAACATTATTATTTAATATTGGACCTTGGTGCCTAGACATGACAACTTAATGTTGTTTTAAAAGAGGGGACTTTGAGGGTGATGTTGAGAAAAGAATTAAAGAGAATTATAATATTTTAAATTGTATTTCCCTCTCATGTTTTATCCCATATGCAAGAGGATTTTAGAGGCTCCCAGTTGAAAAAATATAAAAGAAGGAAAAGTGCTCTCATTTGGATATGCTTGGATTATTATTTTCTTCTTATTGAGATTTCTCTTGCTAGGGTTTTGGAGCTTGGCTCTAGGGTTTGAGGATTCAAACTAGAGGCTCTTGGAGATGAAAACCTCCCTGAGTAGTGGTATCCCACAGGTGTGAAAGATCACCCAACGGTGCCTTCTATGGTGGATACGTTCAATGTTCACAAATGTGCTTCGATGGAGTCCGATTGGTGAGACTTGTTGGTGCTTATTGTAATATCTTGCATAGTTATTTGATATTTGCTGATATTGAGTGACAGATTTCAGTAGTTTGTGAAGAGGAATTAGCTTGTCTTCTCTTTCTATTGCTGGTCGTACTACACCAGCCAGCCGTACCTCTTTGGGGAGTGTTTTTGATAGGGTTTGGTGCATATTTCTTCTCCCTTCTTGGTCGCCTATTCTCATATGTGAGTGCAGTTCAGAAACAGAAGCATTTTGAGAAGTTTTGAAGTTGTTTGCTGCTGTAACACATTCCAGCCATGGCCATATCAGCTCCAGCATGGAGGCGGGTCCTCTAGAGGCTTTCCATTCTCATTGCAACTCCTTGCAAGGTCTTGGTGAGGAGTTTTGAGCCATATTATTTGCTGATAATATTTGTATGCACATTCTATATCATTCTATGGAGTTTTAATTGCATTACCAGCCATACCCACTTGCTGGTCCATTTCCGGCGGTTGTACCAAGTTGCATATTTCCATATGGGTATGTGATAGTAATTGTTTATTGGCTATTCTACTATCTGGGTTGTCATTAGTTTCCTCAGATTCATTGTATATTTTTTAGGTTTCTATTATATGCAATATATTGTGTGCTCCGACACTACATCTACAGGGAAACTTAAAACCCCTTCTGCATTCTTCTGTCTATCTGAAAGATCACAAAAATCTAATAAAATCACACATTAAAGATATTAAAAATATACCAACAGGTACGGCACATTACATTCTGCCAATCTCACTCAAATCATACTAAACTCATCTTAGACAACAAAGCAAAGTTGTAATGTCCCCTTTTTCGGAGTGTTCACAAAATAAGACCTATGAGGTCAATTTTGACACCTTGGGATTTTTGGTAGAAGAATTGATCATGGAAAATAAATTTTCATATTTTTCTCATCATATTGGTGTATTTCTTGCATAACAATAAATTGCTCTCATAGGAAAACGTCCCATTGGAGGAAGAGAAATAAGGTTTTAAAGTAAAGATAAAAATGATTTCAAATCTTTAATTTGAAAATAATGTCGGCCAAAGAAGAAAATCAACTTAAGTAAGTCGGCCTAAATTGAAGGTGAGCGCCAAAATAAGGTCAAGGAGAAACTAAGTCGGTCAAGATAATATCTAGTTGAGGTCGGCCTAGAACAAAATTTTAAATGTTTTCTTGGGCACCAAGATTTGTTTAAGTCAGCCCTTTTGGAAGGAATTTCTAAGTCCGCCTAGGAAATAAATTAGGAAGAATTCAAATTATGTGAGCACCAATTTCCATGAGAAGGTCGGCCAAGGTGGAAATAAAATTAATAAAATAATAGCCTTTCTTGCTAAGTCGGCCAGCTTTTGGGAAAAGAGGATTTCAAGTATTTATACAAGATTTGTGGAAGCATTTTTGACATTATGAATCTAGTTTGTTCTGATTTTCCCTTTGTGGATCTGCAACCTTGTTGCATCTATTCCAAGGACGAAAAACCTTGTGAATACTAGGTGAGTTGGGCGAAAACCTAGCTCATCTCGTGGAGGCTTCATAGGGGAAGTCTATTTGCGTTTCATTGGAGAGTTGAAGGTTTTTGTTGAGCATTCATGATATATCTTTTTAGCAGATTTATTGAAGACTTTGATTGAATACATTGTTGAAGATATTGGTTGAAGACCTTAAAGATTCATAGCAGTTTTGTGACACCATTGTTGAGGATATTTACACCAAGTAGTGAGCCAATTTTGAGGAGATTACATTGCATATTGTGGCGCCACCATTGAGGAGCAACTTCAGATCTAAAAATCAGATTTAAGGCACCAATCTTGTGAGGGTTGATTGCAGGTTTCATAGCAGATTTGTTGTCATAACAGCTGTGATTTCATTTCAGATCCATAAGTCAGCTTGGAGTGCCTTTATAGAAGTCATCATGCAAATTGAGTATTATAATTGAGTACCATTGTGGAGCGCCGATTTTGTCGATTGGAAATTCTTCATTGGTGTGTGGCTCTTGGAGTTATTTGCTTCATACTTGCAGTTCTGATATAAACGCTAACAGCAGTCATCAACATTGCATCATATCATTTCTAAGGTGTGCTGGTCCTTGGAGGAATTTGCCCATGTTTGGGCTTACAATTTGATCCTTTGGCACTGCATTTATCAACATAAGGAGGCCGATCAGATAGCCGATATCAGGACAGCAACTTCAGCAACATACACCATCATATTGAAGACTTATTGGTTGTCATCCATCATTACAAGTAGCAGCGATTTGCATAGAAGAAGACCAGCCGCCTTGAAGACATTGATATCATCCAAGTGCATCATCACATCCATCATATTTTGAGGGCAGATCGGAGTTGTAGAGATTCGCCTCATTGTTTTGCCAAGTTGACACCATATTGGTATGTTGTAGAGTATCTTTCATCTCTGATTCTATAGCAGCACTTGTGTAGGCCTTTGGCTATGCTAGAGCCATCTAATTGATGTAATTGTGCATTTGAGCAAACTGAATTCATAACAGCAGAGGACTGATTTGATTTACCATCATTCTCTATCATCCTAGTGTGTAATTCATTGTGTAATTCAACTAGGATTTGTTGGTACATTTTGATATGTTATTTGTGATGCATTTTGGTTTGATAAATTGGAAGTTATAAGTGTATATTGAGATCTGAAAACAAAAATCAGAATTCAGTCCTAGGGTTTCAGGCAGAAAAGGTAATCACATCTAGGGTTTTGAGAAGGAAATTGAAGTGCAGAAAATTAGGGCAGAATTTGAAAGACAAATTCAGAAAATTTGGTAAAACCCTAGTACGGGACATTACAAAAGTCCATTAATATATTTTGCAACCTTTTCCTCATCATCATCAACATGACCAGCCCGTATGTTAAGCCGGTAAAATTCTTCAGTATATGCTTGGACACTTAGTTCCTTCTCCCTCAGATTCTACAACTACCTTAGCAAATTGAGATGATAATCAATAGGTAGAAATTTTGATTTCAACTTAGCTACCATCCAATCCCACATCCAAATCTTCTTCTTCCCTTTTCTTTGTCAATCCATGTAATGTCCCCTTTTTCTCAGTGATCAAAAAATTGGAATATGTTAGCCTTTTTGTTGTTTCCCGAAAGGCTAATGTTTGGGTGAGGGAAATATGACTTTTAAAAAGGTTATTCTAACCTCAACTTAATCAAATTTACTAAACATATACCTTTTAAAAGTTGCTTGTTGCATCCTTTAGTGGGTGCTGATCTTGGTGGGCCCCCTTTTGTTGTTGTCGCCTATTTTAGGCATTATTCTCTGTGGAGTGGGGGGCGCTTTTTGTCAGGAATTTACTATTTGTTTCCTTGCATGAGTGTTGGGAGTTAGTGGGGAGATGATATATTGAAGGAATCGCTCGGTTTGGGGATTCAATCAGGCATTTGTGATATTATTTTCATATGAGCACTCTTGTTGTTTAGCAAAGGACTCTGAGAGGTTGTTTAACCTCAGAACACCTCCAGTTTCGATTGTGCAATATCAATCCTAGCTGGGCAATTGATGATTTCACCCAGAAATCATACTAGTAACACAATGGAGTTTGGTGTGGTTTCTCGTACAGAGGACTACTAGGTGCTTACATGGGGTTTCAGGATTTTGATGTCTCCTAAGTTGATTGGAATATTAGATATTTAGAGTTAATAACAGCAATTTTGTTTGTGCAAGGTACAGTTGACTAGCGATAACATTCATCCATGGCCGTACATCTGAGTGCCATTTCTGTGAAGCCACTTTAGGGAAGTAGCATTGTTTCTTGATGATATTGTGTGCAGCGATAGCTGCTATGTGATAGGATAAATTGCATAAATGATATGAGAACATATGCAGATATGTGCGTGGCAGTATTACTTGGCTTTCATATTCAACAAACAATGCTTCAGTGTCCTATTGATAAATGCAGTTTAGTGTTCCGTTTGCAAGGTTTCCTGAGTATAGTGTATTGAGTTCTTCTAGCCACTCATGTGAACCTGCCATACATCAATAAGGTGGTACGTGAGCCTTTCCATGCATAACAATGCACACAAATATGATGAAAGTTGCTATGAATCAAGGCGCCTAGGGTTAGAAAGTAGGCGCTGAGAGTGTGAGGAGAGTTCACTTCGATGGGTAGAAGAAATGAGCATAAATGGACGTTTATGGGCATTCACAGCAGTGTTGGGCTATGATACAAACTATTCCCTTAGCTTCAAGAAGGAGACTGTATCGTTCAAAGTTCTCTTTTTTCATCTGCCATAACACTGCTTCAGGATTCTTGAGTTATGAAGGTATTTGCATGTCTTTCCTTTTTTCATGCTTAGAGTTATGGATTCCAGCAGTGATTGCTTGTTCAAACCAGACTTACTGAACTAGTACTGCTGCAGTCTTTTATGTTAAATTGGTGTTACTGAGTGTGCATGTGCTAACAATCTCAATTAGTTAATTTATAAAAAAAAAACCTAGGGTGGCCATTGCAGTGGTATCAGAGCGGTTTCCTGTTAGCCTATTGGATTTGCTAACTCTTGTGTAGAAGTTCATATTAGAATTTTCAATTGCATGTTAGTACCCAGTACTTGCATGTCAGTTTTGAGACTACCTAGATGTTTGCATGTCGTCTCTGAAGAACGAGCAGTAGTTGCATGTGAAGTGATCTGCACTTGCATGTCAGAGTTGAGACCGAAGTTATAGTTGCATGTCAATAATAAGCATTGGCATGAGTTACATCTCTTGGCTTGATTTGTCCTTAGAAATTTTTTAGAACTAAGAATATGGATGGACGACGGCTACCCAAATTTTTACCTCCAAGAGAAGTTGCAGCAATACGGAACCCAAGAAACGAGAAGATGTCTACAATGGAAAAGTCTTTAAGTGACATGTTTAAAGAATTGGTCAATGAGTTGAATGATTCTGAATTCAAGCAATATTTACGAAGGTATCTAAGGAAGAGATATGACAACAAGAATAAAGAAGAACAATTGGAGGACACAAAGGTAGAATCAGAAAAGAAGATGTTAGAACCAAAAACAAATGACGGGAAGGCTGACTTTCCAAAGGCAATTGTAGAGGAAAAGTACCTGAGTTTACCTATAGAAGTCAAAGAAGAATTGGAAACTGAGAGAATGCACTTTGCAAGTCCTAAATTTGATGAGGAATTTAATGAGTATGAAGATGACATGCTGCTAGAAATAGAAGTGAGAATGGTTGATAGGATGCTAGTAGATGATTTATCAGGTGAGCCTAAAGTTATTGCAGAAAAATGCCTTGTTGAAGACAAGGAGAAAAGCGTGGTTGAAGAAGTTGAAGAGTATGAAGCTGCTAAAACTTTGGGGACAGCACCTAATGAGGAGCATCTTTACCATTTTATTAATGGCAATTCAAGACAGCAGTTTGACTTTTCAAATAGTTCAAAAGAAGAGCACGTTGAAGTGGAGTCTGTTGAAAGATTTAAATCAGCCCATAGTGTTGACTCATTGCTTGAGTTTGGAGCTGCTATATCATTTGATCAAAGTGACTGTGAAGAGGAGACAGATTTCTAGGAACTTATTGCTCCTAGAGAAGACGAAATTTCATAATCTTTGCTAAGTGAAGAATCAAGACACTTGGGCGAGCAAAGTCCTATAGAGCTATGCGAGTTGAAGAATCAACTCTTGGTCTCTGTTGAGAGAGAAATTCATGTCCTCACTAGTTTGGACAGCACCCATAAGGTCCTTGAAGACCTCATGCAAAAAAGTTTTGTGGATGGAGCTACTTCTTGAAACTTGCAAATAATAAAAAACTCCATGGAGATGGTGAAGTTTGAGTACTTACACTTAATTAGGGATCGAGATCAGGTCATCAAATTTGCAAAGGAGAAGGAAAGGAAGGTTGATGAGCTTTCTCTTGAGCTCAATTCAATAAAGGTCATATTAGAAAGTACCCAAATGGAGCTAATGGAGGTAGAAGATCAGCTTGCTAGTACAAAACATTCCAGGGAGCTAGAGAATGAAGAAAGAGATAAAGAAATCAAGTAATTAATGAGCTTGATAGTCTTCGGGAGGAATTTGTTTGAGAGGCTTGTCCGAGGAAGACAGAAGTTGCACATGCTAATTGGGAGTAGCTAGATGGGTGTGAGCAAAAGGAAAGTAATGACACATTTTTTATATTCCTCTCTTTGAGATGGATGATGAAACATCTCCTCCATGTAGCAACACAGTTAGTGACAACATCAAGATATGGGATCCGGGAGAAGTTAAAAAACATGAGTTGGAGTGTGGTTTTCAGCCTGCTCAAGATGTGCAAACATATCATGAGTCTGTGCATAGCCTTGTGGTTGGCAATTCTTCAAGGAGACCACCAGATGAAGATGTAGGTAAAGTCGAAGATGAAGTTTCTACATGGGTCATGTTGAAGCATAGATACTTCTACATTTTAGACTTTGAAAAGTTTCCTAAACATGATTTTGAGTCTGCTGGAATGTTCAGAACGGCAGCAAAAAGTGGGAGTTTCAAACTTGTTTCTCATGGTGTATGGGAAACAGAAGGGTCTAAACATGTTTTCCACTTAATGGTTAACCCACTTTACGGATTGGGTGCAATTTTGATTGCTCCTAGGCTCTTAGATGTTGGTGCTATCATGGATGAGTTTCAAGGAAATGACAAAGAGATTACAAACCACCATTAAGTGCATCAAGATTTATTTAAAATGAACACAATATTTTTGTTTGATCCTAGTACTTGGGAGAAACAGTTTGAGGATGACACTTGGACTTGTTCCTTGAGAGGCATTCTTTTGGGGAGAGATGCCTATGGGTACTTTAGAAGGTCTTCTGATGAGGCAAATATGAGGAGCAGAGTTGTGCAACACAAGCATGGTGGAGCTGCTTCAGTACTTCAAATTCAGCGTAGAGGTCACCAACTAAGCATGTTGGAGAGATTTGGTGACCAAAGAAAGGTTCTTTGGCTGGGAATTGATCAGGTTATTAGCTATAACCCTGTTGTTTGGTTGCAGATCAGCCATCTCAGTTGTCGGGCTGCTCGCATTCACGAGAGTTGGCAGGACATTAGTGTCAAGGGAAGTGATTGTCTACAGTTGGAGGTTGCTTGGAAGTTTTCTCCAACCTTTTCTGAGGTGATGTTGAACAATACAATGCTCATTTTTCATGATCATTCTTGGAATTTCATTTGGTGCCACTGTTGTTCCTTGTGCAGGCTATTAAAATCAGAATGTCCATCGCTGATTTCAGTCATGAACAACAGCAAGTTTGTGTTTTTTTAGACTTTCCAAACCCTGAGAATTTATCTTATGAAGGTTTGTGATGTAAACTACGATAGTTTACCTCTGGAGCTTATTCAGGATAGCGAACTTCTGCATGCCTATTAGAATATTTATTTCATACTATTTCTAGTTTACTGGTCAATCGTATATTTTAGTTTTGTAAGATTCTCTGTAGTTTCTATTTCTGAAACTTGTCTTTCTTGTATATTTTGTAATCTATTTATTTGAGCGTTCTGCTCATTGTAATACAATCAAGTTTTTACCAATTACTTCTCATAATATGGTATCAGAGCAGAAGTTTTGAAAAATTCGCACCGTTTCTTTGAAAATCATGATTTTTGTTTCCTTTAGCCGACGGGTTTTTATTTTTTGCGATTTCCATGAAGCTCTGTTTTTTCGCGTGAGTTATTTTTTCTGTTCGTTGTCTCTGTGCGCGGGCTCTGAAGGGTTTCACGTTTTCTAATGGTCGTGTTCGTCTGAAGCAAAAGGAAAAAAAAAACCTCCACGTTTTCTGTATCTGTGAAAGACGCGATTTGTAGAATGTGATTTTTAACTCTTCTTTCTTAAACGCCGCACGAGTTTTCTGGAAGTCGCGATTTCTATGTATTTTGATCGCGATTTTCATCTTGGCCGCGGTTTTGAGATTTTCTAGGCATGTTTTGGGATTTTCTGCAAGAATAAAAACCCTACATTTCTGCTCTTTTTGACGGCTAGGGTTTCTGAGAAATCGGCTAGGGTTTTGACCCTTTGTTTCAAATTGGAATTTTATTCTAATTCCATATTCTTTGTGGGTTTTTCGAGATCATTTCTAGGTAGCTGTCAGATTTTTCTGGGTGTCTCGAAGTTCGTGCCTCGATATTTGTGCAAATGGGTTTGTCTTGAAATATGTACCTGCACTTGCCTCAGTGCATTAGAATTCGTGCCTCGGGTTTCGTGCATTCAACCTCTTCTTAGTTCATCATTTTTTGTGCATCAAAAAGCGTGAAGATGGCTTCTTTGACCAACATTATGTTTGAGGGCAGGCAGCGTTTCAACAACAAAAATTATAATACCTAGAAGCAAGGAATGATGACCATCTTTGAATATCGCTGCCTTGATCAGATCATTCTTGGCAACACTACTCGTCTAGCAACGGCGGGAAAAGACCAGGATAAGTTTGATGAGCAAAATCGTGAAGCGGTGATGGTCCTTAAGCTTTCAGTTACAGATGATCAACTACCTCAGATTCCAACTGGAAAATTAGCAAAGGAGATTTGGGACCATCTGAAGGGTATGCATGAGACCTCCGACAAGAGCCGTGCGTTCTTCTTGAAAATATGATGTTTTCTATCATGATGGATGAGAAGACAACTTTGCAGACGCACTTAAACAAGATCCAGGAGATCAGAGATCAGCTGGAGGCTATTGGTCGGAAAATGGAGGAGGAAGACATGGTTGTAATCACTTTGAAAAGTCTACCTAAGTCTTATGAACATTTCATCAAGACTCTCAACATTATGTCTGCTAATGTTGATTTGAAGTTTCTAGAGCTCTGTACTATCCTCTTGTAGCAGGATTGTTGGAAACAACAATTTGGTAGTAGTGCTTCTTCATCCTCTACAAAGCAAGCTTTTGCAGCCAAGTCTCATGCTCAGAATAAAGGGTAAGGTCAGCCTCCTCAGCAGAAAGGCTCAGGTCAACCTCAGGACAACACCAAGAAAAAGAACATTCAGTGTGTAAGTACTACCATAAATATGGTCACATGAAGAAGGATTGTTGTCAGCGTTTGGCTTCTGAACAGAAGAGGCAGGGAGGGTCTCAGCAGAAAGCAAATGTTGCCGAGCACACTAAGCAGAAGGAATCTGCCTTTTACGCTTTTATGGCTAAAAGACCTATAGATCATGTGAAGTCTTCTGCCTGGTACATTGACTCAGGTGCTTTGCGACACTTCACTCATCGGCGTGATTGGTTCACAGACTTTTCTCCCTTCAGTGACTCAGTTATTTTTGGAGGTGAAGAGTATACAGTTGTCGGCAAGGGCACTGTTCAGATTCAGTCTGGTGGGAGGAATCTCATTTTCCTCAATGTCTACTACGTTCCTGGCATGGAACTAAACCTTCTCTCTGTCAGTCAGATCATGTGGCACTCTCCTCAATTGGGTGTGGTTTTCAGTGCTCACAAATGTTCCATTGTTGATCGGGAGACTCAAGCCATTGTGGCTGTTGGTATTGAGGATCATGGTCTATACAGACTTGTGGATACAGGTGATTCTCCAGAGTTAGCCATGGCAGCCAGAAATTCTTCCATCACCAGTCTTTGGTATCAGCGTTATGGGCACTTAAATGTGCACTCTCTCTCTCAGCTATCTTGGGAGGGACTTGTAGCTGGTTTACTTGAGATCCAGACTCAGCATCATGGTGTTTGTGGAGCTTGTCAGGCTGGGAAGCAGCACAGGACATCGTTCCCAAATGGTGACTCATGGCGAGTCTCCAAGGTACTACAGTTGGTTCACGCTGATGTATGTGGGCCAATGAATACACCTTCTGTTACTGGTTGCAGGTATTTCTTGCTTTTTGTTGATGATTTCAGTCGTAAAATGTGGGTGTACTTTCTCAAACAGAAATCAGATGTGTTTACTGTATTTCAAAAGTTTAAGGCTTTAGTAGAGAAAGAGTAGTTGTTCCATAGTCACTCTTAGGTTAGATAATGGGGGGGGGAATTGTGTTCTACTGATTTCTCCAACTTCTGTGATATACACGGCATCAAACGCCAGTTAACCACACCCTATACTCCTCAGCAAAACAGTGTTGTAGAGCGGCGCAACCGCACAATCACTGAGATGGCCTGTTCCATGTTAGAACATAGGAGTGTTCCTAAGAAATATTGGGCAGAAGCAGTCTACACTGCAATCTATCTTCTTAATCGGTCTCCTACCTATGCTGTTAAGGAGAAGACTCCTGAGGAAGCTTGGACTAGTCGCACACCTCAGATCAGTCATCTGAAAATATTTGGCTTTTTAGCTTATGTATGGATTCCAGATGCCAAGCACTCCAAATTGGATTCCAAGAGTCAAAAGCTTATGTTCACAGGGTACAGTGACAACCATAAGGCTTACCAGTTGATTGATATAGATACTGATCGTCTTACCTTTAGCCAGGATGTTGTCTTTGATGAAGAACGAGGACCTTTTCTTCCTTCCTCGTCTGTGCAAAATTCTGAGGATCAGCCTTTGAAGGCTTTTGACTTGGGTGTTCTTCCGTTAGGTCCACTTGATGGGAGGGATGGTGATGCAGATTCTAATTTTGATGATGCTCAACCCGAATTTCCTCCGGATGATGTTGATCTTCCACCTGTTGCACCTGTTCCAGCTCCTCCTGTTGCATCTGATGTTGGCACTTCTACTCTCTGACCTAAATGGTGGGCTAAGACTATTGGAGATCTTCATGACAATGAGCTCATTGAGGGTAGATCATCCAGAAACAAAAGCAAACAGCAGCATACAGTTAATTTTGCTCTCATGGCCAACATTCACAGTGTCTATGAGCCTCAGACATATTCAGAGGCTAAAGGAATTCCTGAGTGGGAAAAGGCTATGGAATCTGAATACCAGAGTCTTCATAAAAATCACACTTGGGTCCTTTCTGATCTTCCTCTAGGGAAGAAGCCCATTAGCTGCAAATGGGTGTACAAGGTGAAATACAAAGCTGACGGAACCCTTGACAAGTCCAAAGCTCGTCTCATTGCTAGGGGTTCTCACAAAAGGAAGGCATTGACTACGAGGAGACTTGCTCCTACAACCAAGATGAGTACAATTCGGCTTGTCCTTGCCTTAGCAGCCCAGTTTGGTTGGAAAGTCCATTAGATGGACGTTAAGAGTGCCTTCCTCAATGGTGAGTTGAAGGAAGAAGTCTACATGACGCAGCCTCCAGAGTTCAAGGTTGTCGGTCAAGAGTGTGTAGATTGGTCAAAGCACTCTATGGCTTGAAACAGGGTCCTCGAGCTTGGTACATCAAGATTGATAGGTACCTCACAGATCATGGCTTTCAGAGGAATCCATCTGACTCTAATTTGTATGTCAAACGCATTGGTAGTGTTATTCTGATTCTTGTTGTCTATGTGGATGACTTGATCATTACTAGTAGCTCAGCACATTTGATCGTTGCGATCAAACAGGATTTGTGCAGCACATTTGACATGACAGATCTCGGACCCTTGCATTACTGTTTAGGTGTTGAGGTTTGGCAGACCGAGAGTAGTATCTTCATTTCCCAATCCAAGTATGCTCGAAGTCTTCTGGATAAGTTCTGTATGCAGGATTGCAAACCCGCCTCCACACCCATGGAAAAAGGGCTTAAGTTGTCAGTTAAGTCAGACTCACCTGTAGTAGATGAATCATTGTTCAGGCAACTAGTGGGCAGCCTAATCTATCTCACTGCCACTAGACCTGACCTCAGTTTTGCAGTGAGCTACATTTCACGCTTCATGATAGCCCCCAAGGCTGATCATTGGGTAGCAGCGAAGCGTGTGCTGCATTATGTAAAGGGCACTTCTAATTATGGACTTCTTTACTCAAGGAGTCACGATCCTAGACTCAGTGGTTTCACAAACTCAGATTGGGCAGGTTCAGTTGATGATAGGAAATCAACATCTGGGTATGTGTTCAGTTTGGGATCTGGTGCAGTCACATGGACTAGTAAGAAGCAGCAGGCAGTGGCTCTCTCCTTGACAGAAGCAGAGTATCGGGGAGCAGTTAAGGCAGCTTGTGAGGCAGTTTGGCTTCGTCGAATGCTTGCTGATATGCAAATATCTCAAGCAGGTCCGATTCCCTTGTTCTGTGATAATCAGGGAGTTCTCAAACTTGCCAAAAATCCAGTCTTCCATGAAAGAACCAAGCATGTAGAAACTCATTGTCATTTCATCAGAAAGCTTGTTGAAGACAGATCCGTTCTGTTGCTGTATGTTCCTACAGAGGATCAGACAGCCGATATCCTCACCAAGTCCCTTACTTCAGATAAGTTTGTAAAATTCAGGGAGTCTCTTGGTGTAGTTGATAGATTGACCATTAAGGGAGGGTATTAGAATATTTATTTCATACTATTTCTAGTTTACTGGTCAATCGTATATTTTAGTTTTGTAAGATTCTCTGCAGTTTCTATTTTTGAAACTTGCCTTTCTTGTATATTTTGGAATCTATTTATTTGAGCATTTTGCTCATTGTAATATAATCAAATTTTTACCAATTACTTCTCGTAATAATACCTTGGTTCATCATTCAGAGACTCTTGAAGTAAGATCAATGAGAGTTTTCAAGAGGCTTCATGATTATATTAGAATGGTTCAGAGGAGGCATGTTAAATCCAAGGGGTGTTATGATGTTGAATTTGCTGATTTGTTGCAAAGGATTATTTTCCTTTTTACAAGAAGTGTGGAGAAGGTGACAATTGTTGTTGTGACACAGTAGGGCACATGGTATTTGGGAGTTCACAAACCTCCTAGACTAATTTGGAATCCTGGAGTGATATTATTCAGAATGGTTCTGTTGGTTATGGATTGCCAGTTGCTTGAGGACAAGCAACTTCAGGAAGGGACGACTGTAATGTCCCCTTTTTCTCAGTGATCAAAAAATTGGAATATGTTAGCCTTTTTGTTGTTTCCCGAAAGGCTAATGTTTGGGTGAGGGAAATATGACTTTTAAAAAGGTTATTCTAAGTTATTTGTTGCCTCAACTTAATCAACTTTACTAAACATATACCTTTTAAAAGTTGCTTGTTGCATCCTTTAGTAGGCGTTGATCTTGGTGGGCCCCCTTTTGCTGCTGTCGCCTATTTTAGGCATTATTCTCTGTGGAGTGGGGGGCGCTTTTTGTTAGGAATTTAATATTTGTTTCCTTGCATGAGTGTCGAGAGTTAGTGGGGAGATGATATAGTGAAGGAATCGCTCAATTTGGGGATTCATTCAGGCATTTGTGATTTTATTTTCATATGAGCGCTCTTGCTGTTTAGCAAAGGACTCTAAGAGGTTGTTTAACCTCAGAACACCTCCAGTTTCGATTGTGCAATATCAATCCTAGCTGGGCAGTTTATGATTTCACCCAAAAATCATACTGGGAACACAATGGAGTTCGGTGTGGTTTCTCATATAGAGGACTACCAGGGGCTTACATGGGGTTTCAGGATTTTGATGTCTCCTAAGTTGATTGGAATATTAGATATTTAGAGTTGATGACAACAGTTCTATTTGTGCAAGGTACAGTTGACCGGCGATAACATTCATCCATGGCCGTACATCTGAGTGCCATTTCTGTGAAGCCGCTTTAGGGAAGTAGCATTGTTTCTTGATGATATTGTGTAGCGATAACTGTTATGTGATAGGATAAAAAGCATAAATGATATGAGAACAGATCAGCCATATTAGTTGGCTTTCATATTCAACAAACAATGCTCTAGTGTCCTATTGATAAATGCAGTTTAGTGTTCCGTTTGCAAGGCTTCCTAAGTATAGTGTATTGAGTTCTTCCAGCCACTCGTGTGAACCTGCCATACATCAATAAGGTGGGACATGAGCCTTTCCATGCATAATGATGCACACAAATATGATAAAAGTTGCTATGAATCAAGGCGCCTAGGGTTAAAAAGTAGTTGCTGAGAATTTGAGGAGAGTTCACTTCGATGGGTAGAAGAAATGAGCATAAATGGAGGTTTCTAGGCATTCACAGCAGTGTTGGGCTGTGATACAAACTATTCCCTTAGCTTCAAGAAGGAGACTGTATTGTTCAAAGTTTTCTTTTTTCATTTGCCATAACACTGCTTCAGGATTCTTGAGTTATGAAGGTATTTGCATGTCTTTCCTTTTTTCATGCTTAGAGTTATGGATTCCAGCAGTGATTGCTTGTCCAAACCAGACTTACTGAACTAGTACTGCTGCAGTCTTTTATGTTAAATTGGTGTTACTGAGTGTGCATGTGCTAACAATCTCAGTTAGTTAATTTATAAAAAAAAAAACCTAGGGTGGCCATTGCAATCCATTTGCACATGATCCCACCAAAGGGATGCATGACCCTTTAGCTTAGTACTTGCCAACTTCACCCTTTGCGAGTCTTCTACAGATTCAAACTCAAAGTATTTTTCCATCTCAGAGATCCAATCAATCAGTTCCTTTGCATTCAAACTTCCATTATAACACGGAGTCTCCATTCATGGTCAATTTCCAATGAGAGATGGCCCTTATAAAGGGTTCATTCATATATTCTCCTCCTTGTCCAGCTGGTTATTCTACTTCCTCTTTGTCTTCATTTACATTATCCACCGGTATACCTCTTCTTTGTGCTGTTTCTAAGGCCTCCAACCTTGCTACTAAGGTTCTCACTGCCTCTGCTAATCCAACATCATCGTGAGCCATCTTCTTCTTCTTATATTATCTACAATGAACTCTCAAGACAGAAACCCAAGTTCTTCCAAAACCAGCTCTAATACCAAATGATGCAATCTCAGATTGTGAGCCCAGTGAAGGACTACAATACTGAGCAACTCTTTACACATATTGCCCATCCATTTTCAACAATAAAGTTATAACAGACATAAAACCCAAAATTTTACCATTAACAAGGGCTTTTCAGCCTCAAAGACTCAAAAATCAAATGAAACAATCATTAGATATATATAGAATTCAAGATTCCAAAATGCAGATTCACAACCCAAAATCAGGTAACACTTACAGACATACAGCTATATGAAGTTTAATGACGTGTGGCCTCAAGATAAAGACAAACACAGTTTGAAGAGCAAGGGACAACTACAAAAATACAACCAACCCAGCAACTCAAGACCACAAAATATTTCATTCACTACATGCTCGACTCTATATACCCAGTGCAACAATTGAAGACTCACTACTCAAACTCATGACAGCAATTGAAACTCACAATTCCAAAAGAAATTTCATTCCTTACACTCTCCATTCACAACCTCCAAATACCCGCCTCCATAGAACTAACAACCTCCAAATACCCAACCTCATTAACTTGCCTTTCCATGACACCACTCGCAGTCAGAGACTTGAAAATATTCAAGCTCCTAGAGACCATTGAATCTCGTCTTCCAAATTACCCATCAATTCTCCCTCTATCAAATTCTACCAATCATCGCAACTTTCATAAGCATAAATAAGAAGTGAGGGTACTAAATTTAGAGAATCCTCGCTAGCAAAAGCCACCACGAGTCAGTGACAAAAATAGGATAGAGTTACCATGCACAGCAGCTAGGAAACCAACACAAAAATAGGTAACCGACGCCAGAAAAGATACACACAAACCGTTGCCACTTCCAAGTAGGAACACCAAAATTAATTCGCCACCAGAAACACCACTATTAAATCCAGCTACTAGCGCCAAGTATGAGTAAATCATGAGTTTATTTATCTAAATGCCCCTCATAATGGAAAGGAATAGCCTAAAGAAGGATGAAGACCTGCAAATCAAAACTCCAAGAAAAGGAAACAGAATTGTAATAAATAAAATTTTTGTGCAGGATTGCACGACACAAGTATGCTCTTGCATCAGTGAGATTGAATTCATATTTTTTATACTTGGATTATTATTCCTTTGATGCCAAAAATATTATTATATTTATTATCAACATCATTTCCAATGTGTATTTCAGAGTATTCCACTATCTTAGCTTTCTCTTCACTATCAATGGTCTCAAATATCCTTTGATTAATCATATCTGCTTTCTTCAATAACTTCAATTTTTCCAACTCTTGTTACCATAGAGATAGGTCTTAGTTTGGTTCCAACTCTTGTACTTTCTAACAAACATCTGTTGCCTCTTAACTCTTCTAGATTGTTTTCTACATTGTACCTCCTGTACTTAATTTAGCATTGGATTAGGAACTGCATAAGAAAAGCACTCATTGCTCTCAAACGGACTGCATGGTAAAACTAGAATATTGTCTTCCAGTCTAAAAAGTAATATTTATTATTGACCAAGTACAGAATTAAATGATATCCATGATTTAGCTAGGAGGGAAGTTCAGTTCCAATGAATATTGGTTAGGCACATAGATTGTGATAAGGTACTAAAAAATTAGTATACAAGATAAGAGTATATAGTCTTGCAATGGTGATTATTGCATAAATCCCTTGTCCTAAAAACACGTCTTACCATAACAAGTTTTATAAACATAACAAAACTACCTAAAATCCCAAATAATAGACATATATCCCAAATGCCTCCTACAATAGGAAACTAGAACAATCCAATTTATGAACCTCCTTCTTGGATCTCCAGACAACTTCTTGCATGTCTGTATCAACACCATTAGTATTTAAGTTAATAAAATGCCACTAAGAAGCTCAATGCCTCATGGACCCCATTCCGAGATCACACACAAAAGTATATTAATGTGACGAAATTCCCCCGTGTTGGATGTACATTACAACAGTGACAAAGTTATATTATGTGATTTCGTTTCATTTCAGTAACTAGGCTCAAGAGAAAATAAAACAGAATGACATATGCCTTGAATTGGCATCTTAGTCAGTTTTTTCCTATTTGAGACCATTTATTTCTCTCACCTTCACTTGAAACAGAATTATATGCTGAAATCTGCTAGATAAAAAGCTTACAAATTGCCCAAGTGGTTGTTAGAAATTGCATGTTCATCAAAAGGTGTCGTGGATTTAGTTTTTCACCATCCAAAGTCCCTCTTAACATGTTTTAACTGTTAAACTGTAAATTCTCACCAAATTTGTGAATTTGCAGTTGTAAGATCTTATATTTAAGATATTGCCTTAAGACGGAAATTTACTTTCACATTTATAGTTGCAGTTTAATCCATTTCTTGTTTGAAGTTTTGACAGTTGTTTGATTATCGATGATCAACATATGATAGATTGTTTCCATTGGAATGTTTCAAATTTCAATACCAGAACAGCAACCATTGTTTGCAGTATAATTAAATGATATTTTGTTTCTTGGTTTGCAGGCCAAGAACAATCGATTTTCAAGAACTGATACTTCACACTCTGTAAATAGTGAATTTGACACTGGTCTGGAGATTAGTAATTCTGATAATTCTGATCCTTTATCTCATTCTACGGAAGATGAACATGGGAAATCAGATTCTGGGGCTTCCCATGCTGAATATTGGTTTCCTACAGAACCGATTGCAAATATGACAGTGAAACCTATTGATTTTTCTTATACAGAAAGTCAGACATCAGACACAAAAGTGAGTTGGGGGCCATCTTCTGTATCTGAAGAAGATATTAATATAGGACCTCCAGTGTTACCTCCTTATGAGCATTCAGAGGAACAATTTTTGGAGGAATATGAGGATTATTTTGAGTATTTATCAGTGGATAATATTCGAAAAGACCAGTATCCAAGGCTCGATTTGCAGAGTCTTGTGTACTTAGATTATGCAAACTCTGCACTCTTTTCACGATTTCAGGTACTAAAAAGTGGTGGTATTCTAGCCTTTACAATGGGAGTAGTTTTAACTTTTAGGTTTGGATTTTAAAATTAAAACAGGTTTTATTTTGGCTTCAAAAATGGAAACAAGTGCTGGTTTTCTTCTTCTTCTTCTTTGACTGAAATCAAAAGTAAATTACATAAAGGAAATTAGTTTGGCATACACATGCTATTGATGATACTTGAACATTAGATTCTTCGTCTGAATCAATTTTGTGGTTTAACCATTATCCTTAGTTGTTAAGAGTGAGAGTCTTCGAATATATAAGGAAAAATATTTAACAAATGAATTATTTTGGAAGAAATCATTTTATTTCGTATCAATCAGTATAATTGTTTCCTTATGGTCATTGATGACCTTATATTGGGGTTATTTTGAAACATTGGACTTTCGTCTTCATATTTGTAGGCACTATTAAATATAAAATATATTGGTCATGGATTGTTGTCAAGGCTTTGACACCTAACCTGGAATTCCATTTGTTCCACATTGATGTCATAACTTATTAACATTACTTTTGTCTGGGTTGTTTGATCAGGCCAAAGTGCTCTAGAGAGTATCATATTTGAGGCTTTGTTTGAATTTGTTCAAACAGATATAAGACCTTCATTACTGCTTCAGGTTTTGTAGAACTAAAATGGTTAGGTGGATCATTGCTACTCAAATCTGAAATTGAATTTTTTATACTCTTAAACTCTTAAGTCTACCTAATGGTATCACATTTATGATTGCTTTAACGTGCAGGTGTAGATTGGACTTGAATCCCTTGTCCCTGGATCAAAGCATAATATAGTGTCTCACTTTCAGTCAAAAAAGTTTTAAAAATGATAAAAAATAATCCCCACAATACTTGGCAACCTAAATTTTTTTAAATATGCAAGCACAACGAATTCCAATATCTAAGCTCAAACGTGTAAGTTTTATTGATTTTCAGAGAGCTTGACAGTCCGGCAATCCCAAACAACCAAAAAGTAGGACAGTTTTATGCTTTCACCTGGCTTCATCAATTGATGACTGAAAATGGCAATATAGATTCTATATGCGGGTTGTGTTGTCTGATTTAGAATTCGAGTAGGAGAATATATTAATATTGTTGATATTAGTGTAATAATGCATATTGCCACTTATATTAAATTATCCATTATGGTGGATCAACAAAGTAGATCAGTTTCATGATAAATGGCCCAAATTTAGTGGTGGATTGATCACATGGCACTTGTGTCATATCCATTGTACCTTCTATCATTAATACTATAAGTATGTTTCTACACTCATTTTGCCTCATTGCATCTTTATTGCATGCAAGAATAGAGTGAATATTTTGGGGCGCTTCATACACCCACATCTTGTGTCAAGTTTGTGGGTGCATGCAGATATTTCCAACAAGAGAAATAATTACAAGAGAGGAAGATCACTACAAGAGTGATTTTTAGTTGCTCTCTTTTATCTGCTAAGTCTGTGACTCTTTACTTCCAATATTGATATGACCCAAAGTAGGCCTCCACTCCATAATGTAGCCATTAAATGCGTTTATAAAGTGTTGGAAACCAGCCTTGAAATAGAAACTACAGAGAGCGTTCAAAATAATATCGTTACAATATCATCTTAAGATGTTTGTGTCATCATACAATTATTTATGACATCTCCATTGTACCTATTTTAACGTTTAATTAGGATGACATCATCAAGTTAAACCTGGTCAAAACCCTAATTTTCTCTCTCCCAACCGGCTTAATATTATTTTCTTTAACTACTATGTTAATCTTTCTGATCTCAGTCAATCAACATGACACCAGCATGTTTGAATTGGAATTAATGAATGTATGTAGGTCAAAGGGAGAACCCACATTATCATCACTTAATTGACTGCAAGTCCTCAAGTCCTCAACTCAAATTTCAAGGTAGAAAGGAAGGGCAGGTTGTACCAGCAAGCTGACATCAGCAACAGCACTGACCATACCTCTTTCAACATTGAATTTCATTCTAGCATTGAGTTTTTGGCGTTTCTTTCTCCATAACTGCATTTTTAACCGTGTTGGCCATGCAGGAGGCCAGATATATTTACATTAGATTTTTTGTAGAGTTTGACCAGACTCTTGCAATGCTGACCAGGCCATGTCATCATTAACCTTTTGTAGCCTTAAGGTGACCAAAGGGTGATATCATATTTCATCCTTGACAGAGGCATTTTAACTAATCATTTGACTTTCTTTGAAGGTTTAATCATGTAAGGACCCTGTTGACGTTACTTTGATTAGATATTTACTTTTAAAATGAAATTTTTTGAACATGTATTTATAGGGTTGACTTGAATAAATAACTTTTGCCAGTTTTATCCAGCTAATCCCTGTTACATTGATTGATGATGTACACAGTTAGTGGATGACTTTGAGCCAAGAAATCCTGATAAGAGTGGTTGATGATGGCCATGGTCAATGGATGGTTGTTGTCCATATATTTCCAAACATCATGATTGAATAATTGATTGTCCTGTAGTGGATGGTAACTAAACTAAATATAAATGAATTGAAATAAACTGAAATGAATTTATTATTTATGTGAATTATTTTTTTGCTGTTTTGTTTGGCTGAATGATGGAGTGATGTTAGTTGTCCCAAATTAGTGATGTCATATGGAGATGAACATCAATTGACTTGTCCACTGGACATGGTTTGATGATGGTCTCCATCAATGCCAAATAATTGTGTTTTGGTTGTTAAATTGTGTGAGATGGGTATGTAGGTGTTATAAACCTTAACCTTGCATTTGCACAATGTATTTAGGCACTGGTAGGAGAGTCTGTTACATTTATATCAGAGCAGATCTAAAATTTGCACACCCATCCATATCATGGGCGATAACAATCAACTTATCAGGAAGAACTCATCCACAGAAATATTCCAAGCACAATCAGATAATATGCAAAGCTTATTGGACATGATGCCCGCAGCCCCATACAACAAAATCTGTCTTTACATATGAAACAAAGGTTGATAAAAATGGAAAGATAAGGAAGAGGATATAAGAGAAGGAAAAGATGATCACTCCAAAAAATAACTAGGTAATATACTAGACTTCAGCCCCAAGGTTAATATGACTTATCAAGCATGGCTCAGGTTTCTTTCAAAGACGTGACATTCTGAAAGAAGATATAGTTTGTACTAGTTTTGTATCTTAAAGAAACAATATGAGACTAGATCAATTATATCTTAAAGCAACAACGGACAATTGATTCCCTCCTCCAAAATAATGTATTTAAATCCTTAAGGAAAATGATTAGGACTTACATAAATAGGCGCTCATAAAGAATATAGTTAAACTACTAAAAATGTAATGACCAAACTATGTGATCTCCCTAAAATATACCAAATATTTAGGTACATAGAAAAGCCTCAACAAATATTTAGATACAAACGAAACAGTTGCTGGAGATTTTAATGCAATTCTAAATCAAAAAGAAAGAAAGGGGGAGACAGCCGTCTAGGAACAATGACAATGGATTTCAATTCTTTTTTGCAATGAATGGAGTCTTTGGGATGTGAAATCCAAATAAGGGAAATGTAATTGAAGCAAAAGAAGAGGGGGACCAATTTATAGTCAAAAGGTTGGATAGGTTCCTAATAATTTTGAAATGGTTGGTAATAGGCATGAAGATGGATTCAATTATTCTCATAAAATTAGGACAAGGTCATTGGCCAATATCTGTAGGCATCAAGACGATGAAAAACTAACAGGTATCCCTTATAAGTTCAAGATGATTTGGGTCATGGGGGGATCAAAATGGTGTAGATTCACACAAAAACTTAAGTATGTGAAGAAAGTTAAAAAATGGAATAAAGTAACTTTTGGCAACCTCTCTAAAATGAAGGAAGGGTTGAATAAAGAAAGAAAACATGAATGAGGAAGCGATGAATGAGGCATTACAACAAAAACAGAAAGAAAACATGAAGGAGCTCTAGGGAGTATTAAGAATAGAAGAAACTTTATGGAAACATGAGTTAGGAGTAAAATGATTGATGTTAGATAGATACATAATTCTTTCATCTATAAACGATAGACTATAGAAACAAATATAGAATAAGCAAGTTAAAAGCTTCCAAAAGAGCAGATCCTAGAAGATTGTAAGGAAATTAGAAAATAAGCTAAGAAATATTTTAGAACCCTACTAATTGAAGAAAGTGAGTGAGCTCTAGGGATTATTAAGAATAGAATAAAGTTCATGTAAACACCAGTCGAATAAAATGATTGGTCGTAGATAGAAACATAATGTTTTTGTCTATAAACAATAGTCTATTGAAACAAAAACAGAATAAGCAAGTTAAAGGCTCCAAAAGAGAAGAGCCTGGTAGATAGTAAGGAAATTAGAAAAGAAGATAAGAAAAATTTTAGAACCCTACTAATTGAAGAAAGTGAGTGATCCATAAACTCACAAATTAATGTAGAATTTAAGAATCACACATTTAAATCTACTGTTCTACTTGCTCCTACAAATGACAGTGTTAAAGAGAGAAATGTTGTTGCAAAATATGAAAATAACATACTGGAAAATGAAAGAATTCACACAAAAACTCAGGAATTTTTACTTTGGAAACACTCGATGAGGGAAAACCCAGCTTAAAAATGCATTTCTACCATAACAATATTAAAAGATTACCAAGTACAATAAGTTGCTATGGATGCAATCTGCCCCTTGCTCCATTTAATTGCATACACAATTGTCTCAGCCTCTAATTACCCAATGAACCAGATGAATTCTCCTTATTTGATCAAAACAACATTTTATTTTTCTCCCATGTGTAAAAAATATACTTCCCACCTCTATTTATTATTGTTGTTCATGCTTGAGCATCTTTTTCAGGCCCAAAAGAATCCCTTGGAAGTTGGAAGCAGAAAAACTGCCTTTTCATTTCAAATTCTGTTTTGTATAGTCAAGGGTCATTTTTTTGCAATTGTGGCTTTGACTTGAGTCATTTCCCCAGGTGTGGATCCATCCCACATGGTCAGATTTGGCCCTGCAAACTCCATACTATGTTTGTTGATGATCTTTTCAAGAATTCAATTTATTGTTCACATTTTCTTACATTTTTTTTACATTTTCATGATCCATACAGATCACACCTCCCTAATTAGCAAGGCTTTTGGTCCAACAAAAGACCTTGGGTGAGCGATCACTAGAAACGAAGATATCAAAGCCATCGCAAAGAGCGGGATTGTACAAGCAGCTTGCTTTCCACCTGCTTTGCCAAGTGCCGAGCTCGTGTTGGAGTGTGTTCAGCATTACAACAAGGAGAAAAGACAAATCATAGCCAAGGATGGAACTGTTCTTGCTTACCTGCAGAGAGAGGCTATCCAAGAGATCTTCAACATCCCGAAGGCTAAAGGAGTCTTCATATGCCCTACAACAGCTCAGAGGACGTTCGAAGGCAACTCAAAGGTCTACATGCAAGAGATCGGGAGGAAGTGGATGAACGATTCGTCTATGAAGATATACAATTCAAACGACCCCAAGTATCACAAAGCTGACTTCAAGCAGGAGATAAGTTACTTGATCATGTTCCTGAATCGAGTAACAGGTAGGCCACAATCATCTACTTTCGAAGGATGGATGTATACTTATTTTGATCACATGTTTACAAAGAACAAGATGATTGACTGGGCCGGCCTTATAAGCCATTGCCTAGATGAACAGTTGGAAAACTTTGATGAGACGAAGTCTTTCTTCATGACTTCATACCTTGTATATATCTTGGCAAGAAATGTAGTTTATAAAGGACTGACAGCTAAAGGACAGGTAGGTACAAAGCCAGGACAGATTCTCTCCTATCAGTGTTATCCTCAGCTCCACCTGAAAAACATCAATCACTACAAGAGATTCAATGATGCTTTCGCCATGTTCCTAGTGAGGAGGTTAAGAGGTGAGTTGCATCGGAGATTAACAGGTGCTGCCAGGAACTTCATCAAACAGTATAGAAGGTACTACATCCAGTATGATAAGTTCACCTACATCAGGATTCAAGGATTCACATCATTCCATATAGACTGACTAGATATCCTTCAAACAGGATGGTGTTGCTAGAGGTTTCCAGACAACTGATTGAGTTTCATAAGATGCAGAAAGCAAGGAAGAAGGCAGGAGTTCAGTTTCCTCTTCAGCTAGGAAGGTACTATTCTTGTCCATCATTACAGGTAGCTGAGCATTCAGAAGTTGAGCTTCAGGCTTATCATCTGCATCCGCATGATTCGAGGAGAGAAAACTTTGATCCACATGGAGCTATCAAACAGTCTTACTCTTCTTACAGGCATAAAGAACAACTAGAAGATCACTGGGCTGATGCTATAGATGATGACGACATCCGGATGCAGAAGTGTTCAAGATTGAAATGGGACTTGATAAGGGCTACAAAGGTACTAAGAATTCCTGATCAGTTAGAAGGTGATAGAGCTCTTCTTGGAGATGAGTATGATAAGATTCGCAATTTACCCTATGAAGTCAACTGGTCAGACAGAGAAAAGGTCGATGATGAAGGATTGATAAGGCCTGTTATTGCTATCACTGAAGAGCAAATAAACATACAAGTACAAGCCTTGCTTGATGAGGGTAAGAAACTCACTTATACTAAGATGGGAGAAGTGGATCAGCAAGAACAATGTAAAGCACTTAGTAAGGATTCACGAAGCAGAGGAAGTGAGAAAGATTCAGGACAGGGAAAGAAAAGGAAACAAATTGAGATTGTTCAAGGGGAATCCAGTAGAAAGAAGACAAGGATAAGTATTGAGACTGCTTCTTCTAGACAACCAGGTGATATCCTACCGGATCAAGACTTAGTGATTCCTGCTGAGAGTGTAGTTCCAGAAGCTCCAATAAAAGAAGTACCTTCCAGCCCACATGATACTGAAATCATTGATGAAGCTAACACTGAGGAGAAGGATGATGCTGAAGAGGAGTCATTACCTACACAAGGAAGACAATTACAACAGCAACAGGATCTTTCATCACTGCCAGAATGGTTACAAGAGAGAATTAGAGAGAATTGTGAACTTGAAAGCTGTCCTCCCCTTCCAGTTGATAAGTTACTCTTGGATATGTCGAAGGAGAAACCGAAGAAGAAGGCAAATATCCTTTCCAAGATCACTAAAGATGAAACAGGAGTAAGGAAAGTACATGTAGCCGTTCCTAGGCTTGAAAAGAACATAGAGGATGTAACTCCTAATGATTATGACATCAATACAATCAATCTAGGTCCTTTGACTGGAATGCAAGTTGAAGAAGAGCTTCAGGATTCGATTGATAACGCTCGAGCTATCATAAGACAAGAAACAGAAGGCAGAATCAAGGCCGAGCAAAGATGTCGTGCTTTGGAGCAGTATATTCAGCATTTAGTGCATCCTATTCATCAGCAGGAAAAGGTTGCTACACCTCCATCTCTCCTTCCTCCCGAAACAGTTGGACACCTAGAAGAATTGAAGTCTTCATCTCACAGAATGAAAGCTTGGATGAGAAGATCAAAGGAGACTACATTCAGACATCTAAGAGACATTATGCAGGTAAATGATAAGATTACTAGCCTTAAGGAGAGGGTACTTGCATTAATGACAGCCTGTGTTGAATTCAAAGACTTCAAGGATCAACATCTACCACACTTAAAGAGCTTGATGGAAACATCAGTTGGTGATTTGTTACATGCAGAAGTCATTGAAGAAGGTAG
Organism: Cunninghamia lanceolata; assembly: GCA_027924645.1. NCBI lineage: Eukaryota > Viridiplantae > Streptophyta > Pinopsida > Cupressales > Cupressaceae > Cunninghamia > Cunninghamia lanceolata. The sequence goes on along the minus strand of BSBN01000635.1, from coordinate 5,067,481 downwards.
AATATACAACTTTTCCTCCTGGTATTTTAGTCTTCGCATCAAAGGACAATTGCTGGATAAGATAGAATTAGATATGTCAAGAATTAGAAGTGTCCTTCAGAGGATTCAGGATGGAATACATGCTTCTTTGATGGAGATCTATAATCCTTTTGGGGAGATGACCTTTGAGAATCTGAAAGAGCAAGTTCAAGTTTTCTATTTTCAGGAAAATGATATTACAGATGAGAGACTTGATAGTATATTTTCACTTGCTGTCCACCTTGGCGACAACAAAGCAAGGATCACTGATTGGGAAAGGACACTTGGCCTTTATTCAATTGATGTGCTTGAAGCTGAAGGAACCATTCAGAATGCGCCAAGTGTACCTGTTGAGGAAGTCAAGCAGATAGTGTCCAAATTCATTGAATGCCAAGTTTCTAGTGATGGATATTCACATGGGGATTCTTCATAGGATAATAATATATCATTCTTATCTTCTTGCGAGGCGTGCCTTTGTTATTCCCTTCATGGCCTCCTTCATTTAATAAAGATAACTTCCTGTTAGTCTCCTTCATTTAATAAAGTTAACCTCTTTCATTTAATAAAGAGAAGTTTGTTACAACTAATTGTGATGTGGCTTGATTTGGTCCGCTGACTCGGCCGATCGATCTTGACCCTTCTTTTTTTGAGGTCTATAAAAGAGCTCTTGTTGCTCTCATTTGTACGGTTGAAATTTCTGAAATTGTTGCAAGAGCTCTCTGAGATAATAAAAGATTCATTGTCTTGGTGATTCTATTTGTGTTTCCGAGTGCTGCATGGTTTCAATTTTCAAGCGAACATTAAATTAGATTAAGTTTCTTTTTAAGTTTATGTTAGCGAATGAAAGGTTTCTTTATTGCTTTGTGGTGAAATCAGTAAGTTCATACCATTTGTAGTTTGCGGCTCGTAGATTGCAGTGCATGGTTAGTCTGAACAATTGGACATCAATTTGATCTTTATGCTTGTTGAATATTTCATGAGCATAACTGATTTAAACATCTTGTACACCTTTGAAGATTGTACCTATCTTGTGTAGTTGTTTTATCTTGGCGAAACAGGATCTGGTTTGATTTCACCTTGGGCGATAATCATCCTTGCATTTAGGATTAGATTAGTGTTCCTAAACTTTATATCTTTTGTTCCTTTTTTACCAATCAGTTAGAATTAGGATCAAGAACATTCATTGCTAAATCATACGCCATCAGTCGCAGTACTTAGATCCTCTAGTATCCACTTCCATAGTCCTTGAAACAACAAGTTACTTGAACAATTGTGTAAGTCCCTTTGTGTAAACAGCAAAATCATACTTAATCGCTGAGCTGTCTCTAACCAAAATCTTCAGAAGGAACCTTGGAGTCATCTCGTTTGATCACCCAGTTCAGCATTCGAGAGGCTTTGCTCAAGAGGGAGTCAAATACTCAGTATTTTACTCTAATTGTTGACTTGTTGAAACACAATCATCAACAGAACGGATTTCCCATTTTCTCCTCTGTGGAGGGTGGTAGTTGTTCTTTGCTTTCCACATAATATGCTTGGACACAAGCTTCATCCAAGTCTTGTGGGTTGGTGGTAATTACTCTTCATCTGGTGTGGATGTGAAGACCTTTGAGATACTTAATAAGCATATCCTCATTCTCTAAGTTGATGCCCACTAACATGACTTGTCTTTTGGAATTCGTAATAAAATCCTACACACTTTGCCCCACTTTCCTCTTTGAGACAACAACTTAATTTTTGGTTAGTTTTATGCCCAACAGGATAAAAGTTCTTCCACAGCAATTCTTTAAATTCTCCCCATTTAGACACAACCAGTTTCCTTTTCTTTTCAAAAGAAGATACATAAATTTCCCACCATACAAGAGCATGTTCAGTCATTTTGAAACCAGCATGAGATATCTTTTGTGCCTCACTAACTTTATGTACACTGAAATAAACTTCCATTTGTTTGATCCAAGTATCTAAAAACTCCACATTTACTTGTCCGTCAAAAGATTTTATTCAAATGGGGTAGATTTTACCTGAATCTCTTTTTCACCTTCCAAGAAGGTTTCTTGGTCTTTTCACTGTCATCTACTTACCAAATTTCTTGGTGAGTGCTCTCACTATTAATCCCATAGAAGACTATTCTTGGCTTATGCACTCTTGTTGTTGACTCATATGTTGTTGCCTCGTCCAATTCTAATTTTTCATAATAATCTCCATGTTGCTCTCAAGGGCTATCACTATATTGTTTAGATTTTCAAGGTTCTCCACTTTCACCCCTTTGTTCCACCTTTGGGTAGAGATCTTTGGATTGCCAACTAATAGCTCCTTTTTGTTTTGTGACCTTGTAACTGTCGTACAAAAATTTCTTCCACAAATCCCATAAAGATCAAAACCGCTTTGACACCAAATTGATCTATAGAATCTCATATTAACGTAGAATTTAAGAACCACAAATTTAAATCTATTGTTCTACTTGCTCCTACAAATGACAATGTTAAAGAGAGAAATGTTGTTGCAAAATAGGAAAATAACATACTAGAAAATGACAGAATTTACACAACAAACTTAGAAGTTTTTACTTTGGAAACCCTCAACAAGGGAAAACCAACTTTAAAAATGCACTTCTACCATAACAATATTAAAAGATTACCAAGTACAATGAGTTGCTAAGGATAGAATTTTCCCTTCGCTCCATTTAATTGCATACACACTTGTCTCAGTCTCTAATTACCCAAGGAACTAGCTGAATTGTCCTTATTTTGACAAATACAACATTTTATTTATTTTCTCATGTGTTGAAAATATTTTTCCCACCTCTATTTATTATTGTTGTTCATGCCAAAGCATCTCTTTTGGGCTCAAGAAGGACCCCTAGAAGTTGGAAGTGGAAAAAGTCGCCTTTTCATTTTGAATTCTATTTTGCACAATCAGGGGTCATTTTTGTAGGTGTAGGTTTGATTCCGTAGGTGTGGGTTTGTCCTGCATAGTCGAATTCGACCCTAGAAACTATAGATTGTGTTTGCTGATGATCTTTTCATGAACTCAATTTAGTATTCATATTTTCTTACATTATTTTACATTTCCATGATCCATACGAATTAGTGGAAAATAAGCAGCAAGATGGAATTACAAAAAACATTTCAATATTTCTCACAAAGAGGATAATAACCTTATAACTATTTACTACAAGGATGTAAAGGGCATTTCACCCCCTCTTTCTAAAGTCTCTTCAAACCATAGTTCGCACACTCGGACTCGGCAGACCCAAAATTTCTGACTCAGCAAAAACTTGGCAAAACTTGACAACTTAAAAATTACTTAAATTTCTTAAAAAACACAAATTTTATGCAAAAGCTTATATTTTTTTTACACAATCAATTTATTAAAAGCTTATATTGAAGAGGCAGCAAGTCGACTAGAAGCACACAGGGGGCGGAGCCGACCCAAATCTACACCTTTTTGGCGGACAAGTGTGCTGAATGAATGCATAGCTACTGGCAGATTACAAGGGAATCCAATTGAGCCAAAGCGGCTGAATACTAAATGGATCTGATCAATGCCAAAACAGGCTTGGAATGCAAAGGGGTCTAGCGGTGAACCGACCAAGACCTTCTCAGTTGGAATGCACACAATCGGCGGTATACCATCCGATTTTACAATTAAATGAACATGAAATGTATATCATCTGGCGGTACTACCATCCGGGATTACAAAATGTATGTAAATGTATACAAAAAACTAAATGACAAGATAACTAATATGCATCACACTGATATTAATATTCTGATTTAGAAGGCATACTGCTGCACACACAGGTGAGAACATAAAATTCAGGAAATTGAATGTAAATCAGCTCAATGTGATACTAAACAAGGAGTTCACAAATCATCACTCATTTGTTGTTGAAGACTGACCAAACCAACTGGAATGACTGAAATAGAAAAGTAAACTGTCCATAAACCCTTCCAGTCAATCTGCTCGGCTCTGCAGCGGCTAGTAAACACTGAAATCAAGTTATACAGCCTATAAATGGATCCTCAACACTGTTGTGAACACACTCAGACATGCTTAAACTACTGTGGCATTAATATGAAAGCCCTAAATCACCCCAAAAACATCATAAAGAGGCTGCAGATTGGTACCAGCCCTCACACATCCCTGTACCAGCAAGTACGGCCTAGCACATAGGTATGGCCTGCCTGGTAGTAAATGTACAGCCTCTCAAAGACCAAAACTGCTATGCAAAAGGAGGCGAACAGAAACAAGGGTGTTCAGTCCAGCAAGCAATATAAACAACCACTAATAAGTAAGGCCACTTTCTAACCCTTTATTGGTACAGCTGGAAGTACCTTTCAAAAGTACAGCCTCCTTGATGTCCAATCACTGCAACTTGAACATGCAACTCAGTCAAGATTCACACACTTTATTCAGCATTGAAAAACATATCAGAAAGCTCCAGGAAATAAATAATTGGAAATTCAAAACACATCAAAAATCTCCATTCTCAGCACCAAACTAAGTCAACTCAATATGCAGCTCAATGGTGATTTTTGGATGAAATCACTCTAACCAGTTAGGAGGGTTTTCGTTCCCGAAACTAGATTTACCAAAGGGTTTTCATCCTCAGGCAAATAGAAAGAACTCACGTTCTACACAAAGCAAATGAAATTGATAAAATGAATAGGTAGCCTTTTTCTATGCACAACTCCTTTTATAGCCATTTTTAGGGCAACCAAATATTATCTCTTTTATTTCACTTTTCCCCTCAATAATAAAACAAAGTGACTTTTTCGAAGTCTTTAAATTTGATAACATTTTTAATCCTTATTTTCAAGGTCATTTTTAAAATAACCTTTTAAGCTAAGTTACCGGTCCTGGTACTGGTTCGGGTTCGGGTTCGCAGGTTCGGTTTGCGGGTTCGGTCAAAAAAAATTTGGGTGTGGGTTCGTTTTGGGTTCGCCCATACAAAAACATATAAAAATTAGAAATATATTCATATTTGCAGCAGTAATTAAGTTCAGAATACCATAGCATCATGAATATGATCATATAATAAACAAAACCACACTAGTATTAGAAATTAAAAACACTACAATGTCAATTAGTCAAACACGAATGTCGAATGTCATGATATATGACCTTGATAATCAAAAAAGTCAAAATTATAATACCCAGTTTTATTTTTTTATAAATCTGGGCATTATAATATGTTCTTTCACTAGGAACAAACAATGTTCACTTCCAAGTCACAAGTGAAAAATATGACCTTGATAATGTAGCAGACTTTCAGAATGTAGATCAGTACTGAAAGGATCAGTGACTTGCATTCACATGGTTGTTTTTGTATGCCTAAAAAAGTAAAATGTTCCGCCCCCACGAGGTCACCATCAAAAATTTTGTGCATCTTTTCTCTTATTGTCTTCTTTAATGTTTTTTCTTTTTTAGATTTTGAATTAAGAATCCATAAAATATAAATAGAAAACATTAAGAAGAATGAGGGAAAAAAAGAGTGAGAGAAAGAATGAGTTAAGGATATGTTCCATTTGGCATTTACCTTAACTTGATGCCTTAAGGATATATATAATATGACCTTGATAATAAAAAAAAATCAAAATTATGTTGACATGAGTGAGTCAAATCACCAAAAACAATTAAAAAATTGCCCAGATTTATTAAAAAAAATCAAAAAAATTGCTTTTTTGGCTGTCTTGCCACGGGTTCTGTCCGGGTTCTGCCCGGACGGACCCACAGTGAAAAGGGCGAACCCTGGCCGTACCCCCGGCCGGACCGGACCGAACCAGGACCCAGGGGAAAATGCAGGAGGACCGGTAACATAGCTTTTAAGTCACTTGTACCCCATGCCTTGTGTTATCACTTTTGGCCCTCTTTTAAAAACACTTTATAATGTTGGCCACTCTTCTTTTAAAATAAATAAATAAATAAAAATAAGTTGATTTTAAGAAAATAATATAAAGTTACCTTAAGACAACTTACGTTACTTATTTAATTATTTTCCAGCACATCCCAAAGTCTTCGGAAAGTTGGCGCTCTCCAAGGATGTTGGGATTCTCCAAGAATCTTGGAACTTTCCAAGAATGTTGGAATGGAGTCAAAAGGGGACATTACAAAAGAATTTATTTAGCAGTGGCCAACCACTTTATTACCTATGTGAATGCATTTTATGGTCATCCATTATCTTGCCTTCGAAGTAGGCAAGCATAAACACAAGGCAATATTTATTCTTGCATTTTCACCCACTTTAACTGGTACCATTTGAGCAGAGAGATAGTGTACATCACCCTTTGTTTTTCCAAGGAAAAGATGCCCTTTTTAATTTTGATGTTTCAACTTTCATGGATACTAATTGTTTCGAACCTTACGAGCTATACTGGTGTGCTTCTGAATTTGGTGTTTTGCGGCATAGGGAAATATATCTCCTTATTTAGTAGAATATTTTTCTTGTGGTTGTTTCTGGCATAAGATATTATTGCTTAGTCTTGGTCTTGTAGAATAAAAACATTGAATAAGAGTTATCTTTATTGTAGCATCACTACAATTTCTGATTTACTATTCATTTTTTAGGATTACCAGGAGGGGATGCAGGCAATGCATGTGATAAGTTGATTGTATATTTTATTATTAAATGGTTGCTTTCAGGTGGAGGAGCATATGCATATGTTATTGGAAGAAGGGCCCTTCTTGGGGCCAGCCTCAATGTCAGATTTCTCTCACACTCAGCTTACATATTATATTGATAACACTCAAGAACATCTTTTTCAGCTCTTGAACACAAGCAAAGAGGATTACTCCATAATATTTACAAATGGGACAACAGCAGGATTTCGAGTTTTTGGTGACTTATACCCTTTTCAGAGGGGCAGTTTTATGTTAGTTTGCCAAGACAGTCATGATTCTGTGAAGCTTTCAGTACAAACAGCAACTCGGAAAGGTGCAAAAATAGCAATGTCCCCTGTTGGCGAGCTAGACCTGTGCATGCATGGTCCAGAATTGCGTAGGCTTCTGAAGAAGCAGGAATGGAATAGTGGAGCTACTGGACTTTTTATCTACCCTGCACAGTCATGCTTATCAGGGGTGCGGCATTCATTAAACTGGATCGTTGAGGCACAGCAGAATGGATGGGAGGTTCTATTGGATGTCTCTACCTACTTGCCTTTGGGAATCTTAGACCTGTCATTATACCAACCTGAATTTGTTGTTGGTTCTTTCCATCGTATGCTTGGATATCCTTCAGGCACTGGTTTTTTGCTTGTCAATAGGAAATTTTACTCCATAATAAAAGCAAAGTCTTCATATAGCTTGACGTTGAAAGCTTCTCCAGAACAGGGTAGAAGTTTCCATGTTGTATCAGAAGATGATAGCATCAGCCCCCTTACCTTTGCAGCCCTGGCATTTGGTCTAGAACATTTAGAAACAATGGGACAGACTGCATTGCAAAAAAGGTCAGATTGTTTGGCAGCTTGGCTTTTGAAAACTCTGAAATCATTGAAACATAAGTCGGAAGAGGGCCAACCTTTGTTAAAGGTGAGTTCGCAAAATGGTAGGAAGCAACATAAAAAATTATGAAGATAAAAAACAAAAAATACTGTATTTAATTTGCTTTTTGTAAATTATGTTAGTTGGCTCTTCAATGCCTAATGTGTTCTTACTTACGACGGGTGAATGCAGTGAACTGAATCAGGTAATAATGCATCCATGTGAATCTTTAGTTGTGCAGAATTATGCTTGAAAAGGAGATGCGGTTAATGTTTGGTCTTTTTAAGACTAAATTAATCCACTAACATTGTCAGAAATGTTAAGAGTACCAACCTTTTGGCTTCAAGTATAACCAAATCCAATGCTTTTATTACACAAGAGGTTAAAGGGGTCTAATATTAATCAAAGATTCCAGATGGTAATTTAGTTGAAAGTTTGTGGATGTGCAGCACTATGTTTAAAGGAGAGATGTAGTTTATGTTCAACCTTTGAGACAAAATAAATTCATAAAAATTGTCATAGAAGCGATTCCAAGAGCAGCAACCTGTTAGCTTCAAGTAGAACTAAGCCTAGATGTTCAAAGGGCCTAATATAAACCAAAAGCTATAGATAATGATTTATACAAATTTAGGCCACTTACAATAATAAAATGAATACTAACAGCTAGAGGTATGCAATTTGATTCATTTTTACCTTCCTAAAATATACTTCTTAGTATGCATACATCTTCTTTCTTCATGGCCATCTTCTAGTAAGGTAGTGATGCCTTGACTGTTAGAACACAATTCAATTCTGCTGAGTCCATTCAAATACCCTAATATTGACAACACATGGTTTGGCATTCTTGCTTTGTTGCACATTTGGTCCCTGTTTGCCAAAAGAAAAGAGTGTGTTTTGTATGCATCATAAAATTTGAGTGTCGGTCTCCAAAGTTATTTTTATGAACTAAATCAGCCTTGTCAAAGGGAACTTCACATGAGCATATTAGTTTGGATAAAAATAAATGTAGTATTCTTTTTAAAAGTTTCTATGGCCCAAATTACAAGTGTAATTTTTTTTTAAGTGCTTCACAACTCAATGATTTTATTGTAATCAATGTTCACAAGGATGTGTCCCTAGGGGTTTTAAGTCGTTTCCGAACCAAGGGACATTTTGGGGATAGGGGGACAGGGACAAATCGTCCGCACCCTGTTCTCTTTTTTTATGTTTTCTAGGGATGTCCTAGGGATGCCCCCTCAACATGGGGTACATCTCCTAGGAATGTCCCTCAAAGGAGGATGCCCTAGACATCTCGAAGACATCCTAACATCCCTATGACATCTCATGGATATCTAACTTAAATCACATTAAAAAAAACTCATTTTTTGAAAATTTCAAAAAACCTAAACATTTGTGGGGGGCAGGCTTGGGCCCCCAAAATAAAATATATGTTATTTACCTCTATTTGCCCTAGCCCACTATCATTTTATTGTTTCTATTTGCATTTTCAGTTTTTGGGTTTTCCAAACAAGAAAAGAGTTCATCAAACTGAAAGCTGAAGTGAGGTGAAAGGAAACAGAAGAAGAAGGAAGAAGGAGGAGGAGGAAAAAGGTAAGTAACATATCCTTGTGTTTTGTTTTGTTTTTTCATTTTTTTGTTTTGTTCTGAAAGTTCAAATACTTGCAAATGCTTTCAAGTTTCATTGTTTTTTTTCCAAACCTTCAATGCTGCTGCTACAAACTTATGTCATGTTGAAGTTTTTCAAACCTCCAAACCTTACAAACTTGCAAATTTTGACTTGTCCAAACCTTCAAACCTATTTTTTTAAACTTGCAAAGCTGCTGTTCTTTATTGTTTTTGGTGTGCAAAAACTGCTGTTTTTAATTTTTTTTGCAAGCAAAATCTGTTTTTTTTCTTAGCTGAGATCTATTAAAAAGTTTGTTTGTTTTTTATATCCATATTGTTATTTTTTGTCGTATCCATTTTCAAGGTCAAGATAGATGCATTCACTGCCAATGATGACCTTGATTTGGGTGATGAAATTGAGGAGGAATCAATTAAGGGCAGCCAAAACCCAACCACATGCACAAACAATTCAATTGGGAGTGCATTGCAATCAGATTGCCCTTCTAAGTTTTTGCCACCATATGCCAAAGGCCCGTTTAACAAGAAAACTCCTTTGTGCTAATTTCTAACATTGCTTGACATAAACCGAGAAGCTAATTCAGGTGGAAATCAGCATTGGAAATGCAATGTTGGACATGTTGTCATTGATGTCAAGAAGGTAGTCATGATTGATGAACAGACGAGAGTATAAGGACATGTTGTCATTGATGTCAAAGGCACGATGTCAAAGAGTAATGTTATGAGGAGCAGAGATATATAAGACAATGGTGTTCAAGTAAAGAGATATAAGGCAGATATTTGTCAAGTTTAAATTAATGGTTAATATGATGGCCGACTCTCACCTTAGCGCCATTCATAAAGATATAGTATGTTTATTAAAGATTTAAACATGAAGATATATTTTGGCCGACTTTCCCATGTTGAAGGCCGACTCCCACAATGCCGACTCATTGGAAGTTAAAACAATATTTTATCTACTCATATGATGGCCGACTTCCTCTAAGAAAAGTGCTAAGCATAAGACAAAGTATATATAAAATATTGAAGGAGGAGCGATCAATTTTTAGAGTAAGCAATGATAACTAATAAGGCAGCGATCATCATTAGACAGCGATCATCATTATTGAAACAGCAATTAAATTCAAAGGAGGCTGACCCCCCATGAAGCGCTCCATATAAGACAAAGATGTCTTATATAAATTATGAAAGGAAGTGTGATTTGTTAAGATATAATGTGGTGCGACTTGCATATGAGAGGATGCAATTTAAATGGTGCGATTTCTTTGTGGTTGAAGAGGTGTATATGTGAAAGGGCAGTGATTGTTTAATAAAGGCAATTATCATAAGGGAAAAGGTGCAATTCTTGTGAAGAGGTGTGTTGCTTTAAAGAGTTGCCTCATTTGGCAACAATTGCATCCACTCTCTAATATTTGAAGATATATAAGGAGAGCTAAGGAGGAAGTTTGAAAGTAAGCAATGTAATGATTTATTTCTGAGTTTAGAGAAAATATAAAGGAAGAGAAGGGGCAGAAAAATGAAGTGTGTTTCAAATTCATATTGATGAATTATGCAGCCTATGTATGAAGGATAAAATCAGATTTATATGGACATATGTGAGAATTAAGAGCAGAAACTTGAAGGAAAATATTGTCATATCCATGATCAGTTTTTGTAAAAAGATTATGTATGATTAGTGATCAGATTTAAGAAAGAAAGATATTGTGTGGGTTGCAATCAGATTTGAGGAAGAAGAATATTGTGTGGATTGTAATCAGATTTGTGAGATCTTGTGAAGAAGCATACCATATCATTCATTGAAGAATTCGTGGGTTGGTGCCTAGAGATTGGTGTCTGTTACTGAGTTGGTGCTCAATTATGAGGGTTGGTGCCTACAGATTCTACAAGCGGGGATTGGTGTCTCCAATGGGTTGGTGCTCACAAAAGAAGAATTGTAAGAGAAGTAGGTTGGTGCCTACAGAAGAAGATCAATATATATAAGCAATATTTGGCCGTTGTTTTCTCCCGCAAGGGTTTCCATGTAAATCGTGTGTTCTCTGTGTTCTTAATTGCTAGATCTTGCATATGTGTAGTTGTTGTGATTGATTAAGTTTGGAAAAATAAAAGTTTGTTTTATACTGATTCACCCCCCCCCCCCCCCCCCTCTCTCAGTATAACCTTGTGCTCATCAATGCAACATTTGCCCAAAGGATTGGAAGGGCAACATTACAAGGGTTAATGCACATTATTTACATAGACTTGTTAAAGGGGTTGGACCTTGTGTCAAACTCACACTTGAGGAGAGGTCTGAGATGATCAAATTATTTCAAGGGGGCACCACTACACCAACAATTTCTTGTACACCATGAGGTTTAGGTAGACCACCTTCATTTCTGTCATTTGAGTTAAGTGCAGTGGAACCAAGAAGGAAAAGGAAAGTCGTCGGTTTATCATCACCAAAGCCAATCAAATATATGTTCGATGTGCAAACAAGGGAGGTTGCGATTGCCAATTTCTATTTTGGTAATGGCAATCCTTTCAATGTTGTTTGATCTCCTTTTTACAAGGAACTTATCAACAAGGTAGGCAGAGCTCATCCTTGTTATGTGGGTCCTAGTGAGACTAGATTGAGAACCACTCTCTTGGGAAAAAAATTATTCCATGATTAACTTGTTGATGGAGGAGAAGGCCAAATGGATAATGGCTGCAGCATAATCATGGATGGGTGGACGGATGTTAGACATCATCCACTTATCAACATCATAGTTTCATGCATTGATGGACCTTATTTATTGAGGGCAATTGATTGCTCAAGAAAACACAAAGATGTTGGGTTTCGGTTTCAAATCCTGAGAGAAACCATTGAGAAGGTCAGTTCTCAAAATGTAGTGTAGATAATTACTAATGCAACATATATTTGCAAGGTAGTAGTTAGATTGATTCAATCTGCAATCATGTACATATATGGACTGCTTGTTGTGTGCATGTTATGAACAGTACACTCAAACACATTGAAAAGATGTGTGTAACAAGTGGTAGTGGATGCATGGGAGGTACAAATGTTCATTTTAACCACCACACCTCATTGGCATTGTTTTAGACCTTTGCGAGGAAGGAATTCCTCAAACCAATTGATACTCGATTTGCTTTCCATTTCATTTTACTTCAGAGGATGCTTGAGTTGCAAGAGCCATTGCAACTTATAATTATGACAAAAGAATGGAGAAAGTGGAAGGAATCAAAGACAGAGCAAGGGAAGAGGATGAAGGAGACTATGATTAGTGATACTTTTTGATCGAATGTGAAATACATCACATCTTTTATACAATCTATTTTCACCACCATCGGATTTGGGGATTATAATTGTCCTAGTCTTGGGGAGATCTACGAGTGCATTGATAGCATGCTTGGCCAAATGAAGGTTGTTATTTGTGAGATAGACCCTACCCTATAGTCATAAACTAAGCATATTCAATCCAGTTGAACACCCCTCTACACATGGTTGCATATGATTTGAATCCAAAATGCCATGTAAAAAGACCTGGAAGAGTTCTTTGCGTTGATGGCCATGAGATGAGGAATGGCCTCATGAAAGCCTTCAAAAAACATATACTCTAAAGGAAGCTTCACTAATCAAAGTTTACAGAACTAGACGGCTACAAGACTTTGGCAAGGATTGACAAGCACCCATTGGCATAGGCCAAGCTAATTAGTGGCGAATATATGGACCTCGAAGATTATTGCACACACTTTCCATTCATCTCTCTCAGGTTTCTAGTTCCTCTGTTGCTAAGAGGAACGAACTTACCTCTATGAGAGCAAAAAAGCTTGTTGTAGTGCATAGTGCCTTACATCTCATTGATTGCAAGACACCTAAGTATAGACAAAGCCCAACCGCACAGTAAGATGTAAATCTTGAGGAGCTGCAACAAGTTGATGAGGAGCAAGATCTGCAAACGGAATTGGATGGCATTGAAGCACAATGCAAAATGACGATATAGGTCCTTCCGACAGTTCCAATGACGAGGAGTTTCCTAGATATCTAGTTGATGATGATGACTTTGATTTTTTGAGCTTGTTGCCGAAACAAAAACAGCTATGGATATCGTTTTTGGCAATCTCATTGTCATTTTGATGCTTGTCACTTATTGAATCTAGTTGGTACTTTGAACTTTCAGCTCATTTGTAATGGATTCTGATTTTCAGCTACTAGGATCATTGATATTCATATTATTATATTTTGATGTATGATTCGACAATTGGCATTGTTTAAAAAAATAACTTATACTTATCATTGATCAATTGTTGTATTGTGCTCTCAATTCTGTATTTATAATTTAATCTAGTACATTTTGTATAAATTATGGTGTGTGTGTAGTTGTCCCCCCATTGTCCCCAAGATTTTGGAAATTTTTTGTTGTCCCTGGAAACCCACCCCCCCCCCCTTCCTAGAAACTTGGAGAAACACTAATTATAATATATTTTGTGGAAGATGCTATTTTTGTAGTTTATTCAACCTATAGTCAGTCAATGAAAATTCGTTCTGATAGTTTACATTCAACTTGGATTGTGAATGTCCTATTAATAATTGAAAGTAGCTTGGTTGTGCCTATCCACCTACAATATTGAGAGAAGCAGAGCCACCATTACTTTAAAGCAATGTGCCTTTGGGACGTGTCCTCAAGGTTTCTAGGGTATTCCCTAAAATAGGGATGTCCTTGATGCAGTGAGATAGGAATAAACATTCCCCACCATCCCCAATGCCTAAGTCTCAACAGGGGGTCATCCCTAGGACAGCCTAGAGACTTCAAAACATCTTTCAACCATCCTGGGGACATCAAGGTGTCCCACATGTCATTTAAAAAAAGTTGATTTAGTTTTTTTTAAATGAAATAAATAAATAAAAAGTGATTGTTTTCAATTTATGTTTGTGCAATAGTGATTGTTTTCAATTTATGTTCCTTAGGGACACATCCCCTCGGAATTTCCACCCATACTTGCATCGAGGATGTTTTTGCGATGTGGGGACAGATAGGAAAAATCCTTGGGGCTGTTCCCTAGTCTTAAAAAAGTTCAATATTATTTTTTAAAAAACACAAAATTGAAAAAAAGGGAGGGGTGGAGCGTGGCACAATGACCCCACACCCCTTTACAACAACCCTAAACCTAAAACAAAAACAATAACATCTAAAAACAAAAAACTCCCTCATTTTGCCATTTTGCATTTTGTGAGAAGGCAAAGAAAGAGTAAGTTTACTATTCATTGTTTATTTGCACAAATTCTTTTAAATTTTTTTGTTTCTTTCAAAATTTCAAGCACTTAGGGAGTTTTTTTCTGGTTTTTTGTTTTATGTTTGCACTTGCAACTGTGTTTAAAAAAAAACAATATGAGTAGCAATGAGGGTAGTGAAGGTGCCAAGGTTGAGATTTAACAAAGAAGCCATAGAGGTACTAGGGTTCTTTTAGGCGTGGGAGTGTTGTAGGTACCATGGGTTCAAATAACCCATTTGAATGTCCTTCCACTCTCGTAAAACCATATGTAGAGGGCCCATTCAATCCTAAAAAGCCCTTTTTGCAATTTGCAACAACCATAGACAGAGACAAGAAAAAATTCAAGGGAACTAGAGTTTAGTTATATCATTTTTTGCAACAAAGATTATAGGGGCAACTACACAAGCATTTACAATCATCTTTTGTGCATAGTGTCATGTCCCATGAAAAGTTCCATTACTTTTTACAATGTTGGCCGACTAAAGTTTAAAAATCTACATAAATATAATGATTTAAGAGGGCCGGCCTCCCAAGTAGCCGACCTCTCATTACCTTGGCACCCAAAACCTATGGCCGACTCCCTTAGGGCCGACCTACTTAGTAAAGGTGGCGACCTCGCAAAAATTATATACATATAAATGTGAGGCAGGCGATTTGTTAAGATTTTAAGAAGCAGCGATTTATTATTAAAAGGCAGCACTGCAATTAGTTTTTTAAAAGTGCAGCAATCATCTTTCAAAAGGCAGCGATTAGTTTTGAAAGGGCATGCCTCACGTGAAAGGAAGTTTCCCTTATGAAAAGGTATGTCTATCACATGCTTTGAGAGGATATAAAAAGTAAGAGAGAATCTGTTTTGTAGGGAGGCAATTCGAAGGAGCTTATTCTGATTAAGAGCAGAAATAAGAAGACGGATCAAAAAAAAAAAGAGCAGAAATAAGAAGAAGAAATAAATATATATGTTTGACAGAGATAAATCTGCAGATCAGCAGTGATATATAATTGATAACAACAGAGCAGATGTGGAGGAAAGCCAGACGAACAATAAGATTAGAATATAATACAGCAGCAAAGAGAAATATAAATTCTGAATTTAAAAGAACAGATCAGCCAGCAAGAAAAAGACATATCATATATACATCAGTAGACGAAGGCAGAGATCTGAAGTATAACAGCAGAGAAGCATTTATTGAAGTCATTCTATCATTGATATCATTCTATTCTTCTATCATTATATCATATATATTCTATCATTCTATTATCCTATTATTCCATCAGTCTATTATCATTTTATTCTATCCTCCTACTCTTCTATCATAATATCATTCTATCATTCGATTATTCTATCATACTATCAATCTATAATTCTATCATTCGATTATTCTATTATTCTATCATTCTATCGTACTATAATTCTCAAATCAGCAAATATCAGAGATATCAATTAGCAATCAAGGAAGCTATCTTCATTGGAAGGAAGTCATATATGAATCCTGAAATAATTATATATTTGCTTCGTGTATGATGTGTATGCTTCGTGTATGATGTGTATTCTTCGTGCTTGTTAATATAAGTATTGAACTCATATTAATTATGCATAATTACTTGCATATGAAAAATATGTATGATCTATCATGATTGTTGTGTATAATGATATATCTATTTTTGTATAATCTCTATGAATCTAGATGTATTTAGTGTTTATAATTCTCATCAAGCATGACGAGGAATAATGAGGAATACAAGGAAGGGTTGGATGGTCCTCATCTAAGTACACCACCTCATGGTTGAAGACTAATAGTCCCATGAGGCCAAGGGGGTGTAAGGTGTGTCCCGCCCTTGGGCTTAGAAGGGAAGGATACTCCGAAGACCCTATTGTAGTTTCCCCTTAAACCTCTACCATGGTTGGCTATTGGGTTAAGGAGTCCCAATCATAGGAAGGAGAATAAGGGTGGTAAGAAGAGGGGGAATGGCTATAGGACACCTCACTAGGTACACCACCTCATGATTTAAGACTGATAGTCCCATGAGGCCAAGAGGGATGGTATATCCGCTCTTGGGCCTAGGGTAGAGGATCGCTTCAGGCACCCTATCATACCCCCTTATCCTAACCCTTTTTTGGTTGGACTCCATTAATGAATTGGATATATCATATGATTAAGATAATGTTCCTAACCCTAGTAGGAAAGCTCTATTTCATGGATTATGCTTTCAATGATTATCTAACATGATTGCAAGTTCTCAACCAGGATCTATCTTGTTCAACAATTTAAATTGGTAAATAATATCGCTAACCTTATTTCATTTCTTGCTTTACTTGGAATTGTGATTTTAGGGCACAAACTAGGGCATTTACAAAAGGGGACATTACACATAGGTGGACAAGAGGTAAAAGGATGTGCAAAAATAAGTCTAGCTGAGAAGGTTGAGGGGTCTAGGTTGTTCATGGAGGATAAGGCAAGAAGTAAGGGAATGTTTACAAAGACTACACAATCTAGTATGCTATTACCTACAAAAATTGTGGATTTTGGGATTCAATAGGGGGAGGGTTCTACCGAGGGAAAGAGAAGGGCTACTAGTGTTGTAGGGATGTTCAATATGCAATCATGGGAAGTGGCAGATTCTTCGGTTGCCAAAATTTTCTTTGCCCATACCATCTCATTTCATGTGGCACATTCTCTCTACTTTAAAAAAATGTTAAAAGATACAAATGATGCGGGTCCCTCATATGCCCCCTGGAAAACATATACTACGCATCACCCTCATTATAGAGAGTATTCTAGAGTGAGTTTGGTGATAGACATGGCGCAAACTTGGATGAAGATGGGTTGCTCTATTATCATGGATAGGTGGACTGGTATTAGACATTAGCCACTCATCAATATCATAGTCGCATGTGCAGCTATCTCTTATTTTTTGAAAGCCATTGATTGTTCAACAACTAAGGATTGTTGCACAACAAAAGAAAACTTGTTATGTAGCAACTAAGGATTGTTGCGCAGCATTTGAAGACTTGTCACGCGACAATTGGAATCTGTTGTGCAACAACTACAAACTTGAAATTTATAATTATATTATTAAATTATTAATTTATTAATGTTTGTAACTTGTAAATTATTTTCACTTTTTGTAAGAGCATTCACTCTTTGTCATTTGAGTCCTATTCTTTTTTTAAAAAAATTGTTTGCAAATACGTTTGCTCCAACTCACTCGTTGTGCAAGTCATTAGATATGCTAATATAGACTCTCCTAGTCTTGAAGAGACTTACAAGACATTTCACTACATGCTTGGGTAGATGACAAAAGCAATTCATAGCAAGAACCCTAATTTGGGGTTATATGAGGAGCCTATCAGGCCCATTGTGATGCAGTGTTGGAACACCATGAACGCCTCACTTCATATGGCAGCCTATGTTGTAAATCCCAAATGGTATGCACTAAGGCATGGAGAGTGCCTCCTGATGATGAAGAGGTGAAAGAAGGGCTCATGAAGGCCCTTCAAAAGATGTATACAAATGAGGCAAGTTTACTTCAAACACAATGGCTACCCTTTGTCAATCTTCAGAATCCAACATTTAGCAAACTCGAGGCAAGGGGAGATTGGGTTACATTAGCTCAAACCGACTCTATTGGATGGTGTCATGTCCCCATTTCCGGCATGATCACCAAATGGAGGATGGAGTTAGCCGATTCTCATTCCCGTAGGTTAATTCGACAAAACAAGGGAATATTCTGGTTGAGCTAAGGATTGGAGAAGATAACTTTGATTCAGAGACTTGGAAAATAGAACGTTGTTCTATATGGCTCAGTCAGTGCTGGCACAATGGAAGAATGAATTAATGTGATTTTCGCATTAATTATCAAAGGGAAAATAAATGAGATATTATTCCTTGCTAAACGCCCAAGAGGGGAGACAATTAAATAATATTATTTTTAATATTATTTAATATTGACGCCACTGGAGAAAGAAAACAATAAAAGATATTTATCCTTGATTTTGGCGTCACCCTTGAAGGAATAAAATATTCGAAAATAATAATAAAATGGGTCTTGCCTAGTGGTGCTCATCTTGGAGATTGAAAACATAAAAATATTAGACCCTTGGAGAGTGGCCCTCACATTGGAGAATGTGCTAAATTAATAAAATATTGATAATTGAGGATTGGCACTCATCATGGGAGAATAAAATAAAATAAAATAATAAAATAGTGCATTGGATTATCTTTTGCATACTTTGGCATTTTTTGCTTGGCATTTCAATTGCTATGGTAGAATTGGACGAAAACCCAATTTGCATCATTGGAGGCGGATTCATACGGAGTTTGCATTGGGCTTCACTGGAGATTTGTTGAGTTTCATAGATTCATTCTTCGTATTTTTTGGTCGGAGACCATTGTTTGCGATTGGAGTTGCATATCATTGGAGATAATAGTTCGCATATTTTCCTAGAGTGCCGAATTAAGGCAGTCATCGCAGCATTTCATTGAAGATTTCCTTGCATTTTGTTGAAGACATTAAGTATAATTCCTTGAGCGCCAAATCTCAGAGGATCATCTAAGGAAATCGTGGCTGATTGGAAGCGTAGTTCAAAGTTGGATTGCAGATTGACCAGATCAGACACCACTACTCTAGCCGCCGTCTTGTAGAGGAGCGCCATCCATTTGTGAAGATCGAACTACACCTGCGAACCATCATAAGGCAACAAATTTCTATTCATATAGTGTCAGCGAACAGGACCAACAGAAAGCGCTTATCTTTGGAGGTGGCAAGTCCACTGAGAAACATCACTGGTTCAGCGATCTATTACAGACTTGATATCGTTTGTAAGCTGCCCTCACAGCGAACTGTTACAGCTGGTTAGGAATTCAATTGGCATAATATCTCAGCATTGAATTGGTATGTTAGCGTTGCCTTAGTCATTTGGTTTTATCTACACAATTTAGTATTGTATTGGCTATCATTAAGCCATCATAGCTGATGTAAGCTGAAAGAATTGTAAGGTCTGATTGCAATAGCAAATCTGAATAGTTACATAACTATTGCTAACATTGTAATTTGGCAATCTCATATTGTACTTGCAAAGTGGTCTCTATCTTTTGGTTTTCATTGTCAAATTGTACTTTGTTATCCATATTTTTCATGCTTGGCAAGATGTATTACAAAGGTGCAAATAAAGAAATCAGATTTCAGTCCTAGGGTTTAGTTTCAAATTTGCAAGATTCAGAAAATTGCTTCAAGAACCTAGAACGGGACATGACAGATGGTGGACATAGCATGGCAAGGATGCAATAGAGTTGAGGATACTTGCTATTCGCTTCCTTTCACAAGTTGCCAATTCTTTTACTGCAGAAAAAAATTGGTCCACATACAATTTCATTCAGTCGATCAAGAGGACTAGGTTTATCTCTCGACAAGTGAAAAAGTCGGTGGTCATGCATAGTGCCTTGTGACTTCAAGATCAACAAACTCTTGAGTATCGACAGACTCCAATTATATGGTGGGATGTTGATCCTGAAGATGCTAGATAGATTGATGATGAGGCACAAGAGGGATTGGTTAGGGTTCCATCGGATGAGGTAGTCCCTCATATTGGCAGTGACTCAAATTCACTTTGATTTTGATTTAAGCGAAGATGAGGCAAAGGCATAGCAACAACACATCTAGTTGTCTACATTTTGATTTTGTCATTTTGTTGTAAATTTGTATGTGCACATTGGTAATGAAAACTCAAACGATTAGACATTGAAATGTTGTCAATTTGCATGTTGACTAATGTGAAATCTCAATTCAGCTCTCAGTTTCATATGGTTATATAATGAACATGTTGAATGCCTTATCATGTGAATATTTGAAGTTTCTTATTTTTTTTAATTTTCCCTAATTTTTAATTGTCGTCCCCTACTATCGCTTAAAAAATGCCTCTCCTCCTATCCACCTAGAAACGCATCTCCCCATCCCATGTCATCCATGTCCCTGAAACTTGGTAGAAGATAGTTTTTAATTTTTTAGTTGCAATGGGCTAATCAGATAATGTCTTAGGAATTTTATATAACTCAAAGAGGATTGCAACTTTTGTCTATGCTCTACTTTTGCATCTCGTGCAACCTAAAAGAAAAACAAAAGGAGAAATCCTTGTATTTGTACAACTAGGGACGGTTTGTAATTTTCTATTGTAATAGGCTAAGCAAATAATGTTTTAGGAGTATTAAATAGCTCAAAGAAGGATTGCAGCTTCTATGTATCCTCTACTTGTGCGCCTCATGCAACTTACAATATGAAAAATATAAGGAAAATCCTTGTGTCTATACAACTAGTGATTGTTTTTAATATTTAGTTGCAATCGGCTAATTAAATAATGTCTTGGAGTCTTAGATAATTCAAAGAAGGTTTGCAACTTCTATATATCCTCTATTTCTGCATGTCATGAAACTTGAAGCAAGAAATATTGAAGGAATATCCTTGTGTCTTCGGTGCTTATTTTATTTAGTAGATAGAAGGTTTTACTTTGTTTTGCAATGCTTGTATGAGTTCCTTTAGCTTAAGTGACAATGACGAGAAATTTAATATGTTGGGGAATCCAAAATTGGTAGTGGAAGTGAGGGAGGGGAAAGGGTACCTAAAGGCAGCACTCAAAGTGGTAGTTCAGCTAGGAGTTTAGTAAATTTCAATTGCCCTTCCAAGATGTTGGAAAAGCTTGCCAAGGGTCCATTTGATAGGAAGATCCCTTTACAACAATTGGCATCAAGATTAGATGCCAACAAAGCTACTAATTCAGGGGGGACTCCCCTATGGAAATGTTATTTTTTGCACCCTTGAATACTATGGTAACATTGCAAGAGTGAATGCACACCTACCCATCATTGGTAAAGGGGTTGAGGTATGTGATCAACTCTCACTTTAATAGAGGGTTGAGATAATGAAATTGTTTAATGTGATATCTCTCACACCTATTATCTCGGCATTGGCATGAACATCGATGCCCTCTTCTAGACTACTACTACTCAACATGTGCAAAGTTCCTATTTTTGCATTGAGTGCAAGCCTAGGTGGAAACATAAGGCCATGGATTCAGCTCCAAACCCAGTGGTAGACATGTTCAACATATAAGCCAAAGATGAGGTAGATGATGTCATTGGTAAGTTTTTCTTTGCTAATGGAATTCTATTCCATCTTGTTCACTCTCCTTATTTTAAGGAGGCCATGTCCAAGGTTGCATGAGAAGGACCTTCATATGTGGCACCAAGGGAGACAAAACTAAGAAATACTATTTTGGATAAGAACTATTCCAACATAAATGTGCTAATGGAGGAAATGGAGGCCACATGGATCTTGCATGGGTGCAACATTATCATGGATGGGTGGATAAACATTGAACATTGTCCACTCATCAATATCATGGTCACATGTAAGGAAGGCCCTTACTTCCTTAGGGCAATTGATTATTTACAAAATCACAAGGATGCAGAGTTCCAGTTTTAGATCCTCAATGATGCCATTGAGGAGATTGGCCTTGACAATGCGGTGAAGTTGTGACAAATGTGGCTTATGTGTGCAAGGCGATTGGGAAGTTAGTTAAAATTGCCTACAAACATATTGATTGGACCCCTTGTGTGCATGCCATGAACAATGCACTCAAAGACATCAACAAAATTGGGTGGATCAAATGGGTTGTAGCCAATTCAAGAGATGTGCAGATGTTTGTAAGTATTCACCACACATCACATGCACTATTTCAGTCCTTCTCCAAGAAGAAATTTATCAAACAAGTCAAGACTAGATATGCATCCTATTTCATTCTATTGGAGACAATGATTGAGTTAAAATTGCCCTTGCAACTAATGATCATTACAGGGATTGAGGGTGAAGGAAGTGATGAGGAGCAACATTTTTTGTTTAGATGCCAAATACAAAAACTGTCATATCCTCAATTTTCATGATGATCAAATATGGGGACTCTTAACACTCCCATCCTTGGGGAGATATATGAATGCATTAATAGCATGTTCAATCAAATTAAGGTCATTGTTCGATTGAGAGACTACACCTTTCAGTACTATAATGAGCACATCCAACCTATCATCAATGGAGGTGGGAGATGCTCAACACTTCTTTGTACATGGCCGCTTATGCACCAAAGTGGTACATGCAGAGGCCTGGTAAACTTCTCCCCATAGATGATGTGGAGGTCAAGGGGCTTCATCAAGGCCATTAAGGAAATGTACAGTACAGAGGAAGCCGCGGTGATTCAACACAAATGGGCCAATTTTGCCGAACTCAAGGGCTATATGAGTTCAACAAAGGAGAACCCATTGAGTTGGTGGCAGTTGTATGGGTCTCCATCATTGATACGCACACTAGGCATTCGACTCTTATCATAGCTTTGTAGTTTCTCTATTGTTGAGAGGAACTAATCTACATACAACTTCATCCACTCTATCAAGAGTAATGGACTTAACTCTAGGAGAGCAAATAAGCATGTAGTTGTACACAATGCCTTGTGTCTCATGGATCATGAGACGATTGAGTACAAGGAGAGACTAAAAGCATGGTTGGATGTAAGGAACCAACACAGATTGATGAGAATTAGGTTGCATATACAAGGTTGGTCAGGGTCCATGTAATGTCCCCATTTTCCGAGTGATCACCTAATGGAGTTGGCTAGCCTATCCTATTCCCGTAGGCTAAGCTAGAGGGCTAAGGGAATAACCTATTTGACTAGATATCATATTTAGTCAATTTTATTAGGGCAAATTGATGATGAAAGATGGCTTTGTATATTTTTATGAGCTTATTGGTGAAGTCAAAATAAATAAGATAATTTGCCCTAAAGATGAGCGACCAAGAAGAGAGAAAAGAGGAATGAATGAATGAATGAAGATTTTTAATAACATCCACGAGGCCTAACAGCCTATGGGACCTGTTGATGATTGTTTTTCGACAAGTCAACAATAGAGTAAAAACACTAAGTTTCCCACTCTCTCTTGAATAAAGCTCTTCAATGGCTGAACTATATGATCCAGTGAAGTAACTCCAAGGTTCCTTATTTATGATTCATGATGGGTTAACTCAGTGATTACATGTGATCTTGCTGATAATCACAAAGGGACTTACATTGGACTCTTCGTCTTTCATTCAGCTTATCTCTCCTTTCAGTGTGGATGAAGTATGTACAATGCATCAATGATAAAAAGGAAAAAAAAAAGGTAAAGGTTTAGAAACTAATCTAAGGTCAATGAAGTAATGACGATGCTTGAATAGACAAACTCCTAAATAAACCCAACTCCACTTCGCCAAGGATGCCTACAACTACATGAAGTTGGTGCAATCTCCCAAGGTACGCGAATGGTTTTCAAATCATGAAGACTTATACAAGCACCCATTAAACGGCGCAGCTCAAACAAGCATCCATAATCGAACTTAAGCAAATGAGGCTCAGACTAGCTTTACACAACACTTCACCAACGATGAATGTTAAAAGCATGAGCTAGGAGTTGATCAAATATTCAATACAACATACATTATTTCAATGAGCTCTAATCTATTTGAAACATCTCTCCACTTCATTGAGATACAAGAAACCATGTCACTTCACAAGACAAGACTTAAACACCAAGCAAACTCCAATGTCCTTGCATTAATCTTGAGAAATATATACAACAATTTCAAGTCCTCTCAGAGAATTTTGAGAGTCTCTTCTATTCTACTCTACTACCCTCCAATCTAATCTCTATTATTTCTATATGTTACAAATGAGGCAACAAGGCCTTTATATAGTGTCCAGATTACAACGAATGGTTAGGATTAATTCATGTAGCCAAGGGCTTAGATCATGCCACCTCAGTAGGTAGTTACAACAACTTGCTATTTTTAGTACAAAAGAGAGGCAATGAAGGCACGTTTTCCAATGTGATAAGGATAAGATGAAATCATTTAAAGCATCTTCCACATAGGCGTCCCTTTGGCTTCTTTTATTAAATAATACATTGAATGTAGTTGAAATGATGTGGCGACTTGTAACTGGATGATGATGTGTGTATGCCACGTAGGTGCCACCTTGGCAACTCTGATGGATTCCCAACTTGCATCACTTTGTATGATGTCTTCAATGTGATTGCTCTTGAACTTGTATGTTTGGGAAGGCATCTTGTTGATCTTGCCTTGTTCATCTTCCTGTAAACTGGATGTATGATAGATGTTGCTTCACTTGCATGACTTTGTGATGTTTCTTCTTCTTGTAGGATACATGATGATCTTCTCTGGATGATCCTTCACGAAGGGTAATGTATATGATGATGCTGCCTCCTTCATGTAAGAGTAGATAATGATGATACTTGATTCATGATTAGAAGTAGGATCTCTCTTGGACTTGAAGATTCAAGAGGAACTTGAAGTTTGATGAATGAATGCCTTGGAACATTTGATGATGGAGCATATGAAACTGGATGTGAGCCTCTTGGAATGATGCTTCCTCTGCAACTTGAAGGTGATTCAAGCACTTGTCCTTCAGATGATTCCTTGGCTTCACCAACACTCCTTTCAATGATACAACTTGATGATGATCTTGAAGTGATTTCCAAAGGTGGCTAGCATGATGACTCCTCCTTGAAGGTGACTCCTTACTCCTCGCTTAAATTTGTTGATGCTCCTACAAGACAAGACAATATATCAATCACTTTGTAACACAAAAAACACTTTAAACATGTAATAATCCCACCTCAAACTTAGGCGCATATACAGGTGAAAAGAGGAGGAAAGAGCACCTAACACAAGTTAGTCCCACATTCATAACTTAAAATGATTTCAAACAATTGTAAGGGCTTAAAGAAGCCAACCTCCCTTAAGAGATTCATTTAAAAGGTACCTTTCAATGCAGTGTCTCCCTTAGGCGCCAAAATAGATGATTTTAGTGGAAAATAGCGCTTAAGGTCTATTGTGCTACTGAAGAGTTCAACTTTATACATCATCAAGGCACTCAAAATGAACTCAACCAACCCTACTTCCTAGGCGCCAAGACTGATAATAGAGGTGTAGATAAGCGCCAAGATCAACATAAGGACTTTCTAACAAGTGTAAGGCGCCCAAATAGGAATGCTTACTTGTCAATACTTTCAAACTCCTAGGCGCCAATTTAGATGAAAAAGAACAAGAAATTGCGCTTATCATGCTTGTACTCTTTCACTTGTTGTTTAGGTGCCACAATGATGATAGGGGTATAGATGGGCGCCTTAATCTTCCCTTTTCATGCTTTGAATCACTTTATGTCTTTCTACCTTAGGCGCTCAAGATCATAATTTCTAACTTCTAAAGTGCCCTAACTCTTCTTTGTGGAATTTTAGTCATTTAAAAAAAACTTCTTAACACTTGGTGCCAATGCAAGGTTGTATCAATAATGGGCGTATTTATCATCTTACTTCGTGCTTTAACTAACCCTTTGCCATCCTAAGGTGCATCTTGGAGAAGTTCAAACATCAATCTTCACATACATGCTTCAGTCCTTCAAGGCGCTTCAAGGTGATTGACTCATTCCTCAGCTCCTCATTCTAGTTTATTCTAAATCCCTTGGGCGCTATCATTCACCTATTCAAACCTCAAAATACTCTAGGGCGCTCAAAGGTAGCCATACCAACAAGAAATGCGCCCAAACATTTTTTGCTAGAAACTTGTCTATTTTGGAAACTTTGATATAGGGTGCTCTTAGTGGAGGTAACTTATCTTTGTCTAGGCGCTAATATGGATGTCCTATATGAAGGCGCCAAAAGGAGGTAATTCAAGCAAAGATTGGCGCCTAAGGTCTTTGTGTTCTTTCCTTGTTAAATTTTCATTTCTTGAGGCCTTTTAGCAACTTTTCAATCAAGGCGCCCAATTTAAGGCTAGTTGGACATGCATTCTTTCCAAGGCGCACATATGAATCTGAACGTAAGGTGCTGATTTGGGTAGGCAGAGGTAGAAAAATGCGCCCAAGATCCTAGAATGAATTCGCACCTAAAAATAGAAGTCCCAGAGGATAAGGTACATTGAAAAATATATTTAAGTATCTTATACTTTAAATATTTTTCAATATACCTTTCAGGATGTTTGAGATAGGTCTCAAATCCACCGGATTTAACATGCAGATTGTAGAATTTGGAGGATCCACCAGATTTCAGACTTGGTCAATTTTTCAGTGTTTCAGGATTTCAAGCTACCAAACTTAGTCATTTTCAGGATCTCAAACATACATTAGGGATTTCATACTCTTTCTTCCTAAGGCGCCACTTGGAGTTAGTTTAAACATTTCTTTCATGCTAAGGCGCCAAAATGAGGTAGTCTAATGCATGAAGGACGCCTAGACTTGAATTTGCTCATTCTTGACATCTTTAAGGCTCTTCAACACTTGATTATACCCCTGTAAGACCACCTCATCCTTAGGCGCCTTCAATAATGATTTAAACTCCATCCCACATCAAGGCGCCTAAAACTGGCAGGAGCAACAAGGAATGGGCGCCTAAGATCATTCACTTCAACCTAAGGCGCAATTTGATGATCATCTGAACATGCAAAGGCGCCTAAACTCATTCCTTCACTTCTTTGTCAAATTTTTTGATGTTTAAGGCCTTTTATACCATTTCCAATCAAGGCGCCATCTTTTGGAGTGGTTGAAAGTTGATTTTCTTCTAGGCGCACATATGAGTCTCCACCTAAGGCGCACTTTTGGGTCTCTGTAAGTGGGAAAATGCGCCCAAACATCTTCAAGCAAATTCGCGCCCAAAACCAAAAGTCCCCAAGGTCAGGTATATTGAAAAATATATTTAAGTATAAGAAATTCAATTTCTTATACTTTAAATATTTTTCAATATACCTTTCAGGATGTTTGAGATAGGTCTCAAATCCACTAGATTTAACATGCAGATTCTAGATTTTTGAGGATCCACCAGATTTCAGACTTAGCCAATTTTCAGGATCTTCAGGATCAGGACACCAGACTTAGTCATTTTCAGGATCTCAAACATCAGGATCAGGTCATCAAGGGGCTCTAAGACTCAAACACCACTGACTTCATCATGAAATAGCTCTAAGACATCATCAAAACTTCATGCAAAGCATCAAAACTCAAAAAAAGGGGGGGTCCCCATTTGCAATGGGGCGATGTGTGATTAGGTCACAACAGGACCCATGGATAAATAGCAACGCTGCCAATCACGAAAGCTCTATACGGGACTGCTGCCCAAACTGTGTCTTTTTGTTGCCCTCTTTTTCTTTTAGAATCCTCGATCTCCTACTGTGAATCTTAGTCAAATAAATTGCAGTATTTGTTATCCTTTCTTCTTTGAACAAGTTATTCAAGGAGACCACATTCAAAGTATCAGTATAAATGGCCCGAATATCCCTGTAGGTCGGGCAATCCATGATATAGTGCCATTCCATTTCCACGAGCCCCAAAGTACAAAAACAGCATATCCTTTCTGTCCACTCCTCTTTTGGCCTTGTCCACCTACCGGTTTCACACCTGAGCTAGTGTGAACTGGTCCTTAGCTGAGCTATTAACATTTTCGCTTTCCATTTTATTTCTTCCCCTATATATGTCTTTTGTGTGTGGTCATATGAAGGATTAAAATGCTTGATATAGTACTCTCTTTTCCTCCCAAGTTGCATCATCCACATGCTTGTTTTGACTTTTTCCCGGACGTACTGCTTAATTGCACCAATCATGTTTGGACACTCTTTCATGTTGATATCCCACTTATTCATCCACTTGTCATTTTGAGGAAAGAGGAGAGAAAAAAGATGGAAATGCCTTGGGATATTTTGAGGAAAAATAGAATAAATTAAAATAATTTCCCTTGAGGTGGACGACCTAAGTGAAGGTCAAAAACATGAAATATGGAATGCCCATATGGTTTGCTCCTCTTGGAGGATTGAAGGAAAAATAAGAAAAATAAGATACCTTGTCTAGGTCGGCCAAGGTGGAAGAAAGAAAACAAAATAAATATTATATTTGTGCATTTGGGTGCCTAGAGGGAGGTCGGCCCTATGGGAGAAAATACTAAAATAAAATAAAGGAAATTGCCAGGAGGAGGTCGGCCTTGAGGAGGTTTTTTTGGAGGGCTATAAATAAAGGATGTTTTGAGTCATTTCATCATCATTCATATCATTATTGCTTCTTGAGTTTATACTCTTTGGCTGCAACTTAGGTTGGGCTTCATTCCAAGGACGAAAACCCTTGTGAATGTGGTGAGTTGGATGAAACCCTAGCTCATCATTGTGGAGGACTAATCACGGAGTTCTACTTGTGCTTCATTGGAGATATTTGGAGGATTTGAGCATCATTGCATATTCAGATTTGAAGATCAGTTTTGGAGCAGCTTTATTGTGGCATTTTGTAAGCATATTGTATTAGGGTTTTACCCTAACTTGAGCGCCACTATTGGAGCAGACTCTAGCGCACATCTTGGAGGGCGATTTTGGCATGTTTTGGAGCAGCAAACCCTAGGCGCACTTCATGGAGGATTTACCCAGCTAGGGTTGGTCATTTGACATCCATTTTGCATGTATTTGGTATGTACAATGATACAATCATAGTTTCTAGGTTTGATTTATAGTGCAGAAATGCGCATTTGTTTGGCATGTTTGTACCCTAGAATTTATTGTAAAATCAGATCAGAATATCCAGATTTGTAACAGCAGAGGTTTCATGCAGAAAATCAGATTTCATTGTTGCATTTCGACGCCCTATGTTGTGTTTTTCATGGTGGACTTCATGTTTGTTATGAATATCAATTGGTAGCATCATTTGCCATGTTTATTTGTCATGTTTGGGCATATATATGTTCACTGTGATAAATTGTTTGAAATCAAAAAATAAAAATCAGAATTCAGAATTAGGGTTTCAGCAGAATTAAAAATCAGAATTTTAGGGCAGATCCCATTGGGGATATTACAGCCCAATTTTAGGAGCTAGATGAGGTCTAGCGGTTCCAATGATGAGACGTATGGCATAGCATTTGCATCAGACAATGAGTTAGATTAGCCATAATAATTTGTATCTTAAACTTGATGAATAATATAAATATTGGATCGTCAAGTTGTAGATTTTTGAATAAATTTCAACTTCTTTTATGCATACTGTTTACATAAATGATAAATTGCAATCTTTAATTTTTGTAATTTTAATTTTTATATATTATTTTAATAGGCATCCTCCTACCGTACCCAAAATCCAGAAAAAAAAATTGCAGTCCCTAAAACCTGTCCCTATGCCCCCCCATCCCCCAAACTTGTAGAAGCACTGCTATAAGTTTTCTTTAAGAAATGACACGACCATACAAGTTATCTGATTTTGAGCTTATAACTGAATCTGCACATTTCATTCCCGAAACCATTCAACTGCAAAAGCCTTTTGAACAGAATTGAACTGGATGGGCTGGTTGCTTGTCAATGGTTGTTATGCCCATCAAGTACTAATAAGAAGGATTTCTGATAAGTGCATTGGAGATGTTCCTTCTTTTCTTATATATAACTTGTATATAAAATTAGAAGGCACAACTTTTGGAGGATAATAATGTTTCAGTTTTACCTTGCGGGTGTGACTGAGAGGAAAAGATGGAACATTACTAGAATGATGACCTGAGTTCAATTCCCCCAGGAACTTCTGGGTAAGCTCTTATATGTTAGGGTAAAACTTCATTCACCAATCAAAAAACATAATAATGTCTCGGCTTTTTTATAAATGTGTGTGTGTGTGTGTGTGTACACAAAATTACAAAATTCCCAATTCAATCACATGTATTGGATTGGGATGTCTCAGTTGAATATGGCCTTAATTTGTTAATTTATCAATAATTGCCTGAAATGGCGTCAACAAATTGGCTCAGGCATGAGTGGATGTTCTAAACTCGGGCTTTTATTACTGGTAGACAGTGAAAAATAATTAAAAATATGGATCATACGAGCTTTGAAGATCATGCAGCCCAAATTTCCTGTGTGCTACATGAGACTACTAGTGCAAATCTCAGTAATATGTGGCAGAATATTACTAGCTCTTCTTGTCACTGTTTGTGTAAACAGTAAACGCCTACTTTATTTACCTAACAACTTCAATATTTGCTCAAAAAACTCGAAACTGAACACACAGAATTGAATTTAGTTTAGTAAATGATAAACGCCCTCAAAGCTGAACCTAGTCCAACCACATGTTATGCATATGCAATTCATGAACCAGACAGAATTCCTTGTTAATCATGTTAGAAATCCATAACAAAGGAATTTAGGTCCATGGAGTGGTCGCCCTAGGAACATGGTGAAATCCACAAGCACGTACCAAAGTATTTATTTGAATTCCAGTTTGTACAGTGTACAGTAGTATATATGGTACATACTGGGAAAATAATACAATAGGAGGTTGCAAGAATTAGAGGTGGTAAACTCGAATAGGGTTTTGAATTATTTTTATCTAGTAAACAATTAGATAAATAAACAACAGGTCAAAGGTTAATGAAAAGTTTACATAAACAACCGAACCAAAAACACTAAGTGGAGTAATATGTCAAAGGTGTTTTCCACTTTGTGCAGTTGCTGATATGAATAATTTAATGAAATTGCAGGTTTATGGGTCCTCAAATTGCATGTATAGAGGAAGTATTATTTCATTCAGTGTTATGGACTCAACTGGCAATATTTTACCTTCAAGTTTAATACAGCGGTTGGCAAAAAAGAATAACATTGTTGTGGGAGCTGGCAATTTTGGCAATCCTGGGCTGGGACATATTCTGATCAAGTCTCAAGAAAGAATCAACGGCAGTAACATGTTTGACAAAGAGTACAACTTTTCAGCTGTGCGAGTTTCTCTTGGGCCAGTTTCAACTTTCAAAGATGTATACACATTAACACAATTCCTATGTTGCTTCAGGGATGAAAACTACATAGAAGCTCAAGCCATTGGATTCATAGAGTCGTCCATGCCTTAATGCCCGTTTGATTATTCGCTAAAGCGCATCAGTCCAATAAACTTGTGTGATATTTGTTTGTCTGCCAGCTTGTAGTCGTTTCAGCTTGTCATTGGAAAAGCATGTAGGTATAGGATTTTCTCATGAAATGACTTATTGCAATGAAAATTAATGTGTTTCAGACCTATAGAGTAAACATGGATGTATATCAGATTTCAGGATTCAATCAGACTATCCTATTCAACATTAAAGAACATCTGGCGAATCAGGATTATTGTTACGGGATTTAATCCAAAACAAAACTTGTCAAAGGTACCATTCCCGGGAAAGAACTCATACTACATACATGTAAACAACATACCCTATTTGAAGTGGTTGTTGACCTCAGGCATGTCATCTGGAGCTCTTCTGCACCACCAGGTAACAAGACCCAGAATGAAGGGCCATTAGTTGAAGGCTTGAAGCTTTTGATTTTTTATTTTAGTTTAAAATGGTACAAGTTCACTTGTATTACCTGATCAGTCATTGTATGGGTGTTCAAACCAAAAAATCATTTTAACACTTTTTCTTCCCACTAATAAATCTTTTGCCAGGTTGGGCCTCCATTTCGAGGTATGCCTGGGATTTGAAGTTAGTTTTAAAATATAACCCGTTCATTACTAGTGGGTTAAAATATCAGTTAGGTGCTAAAATGATCTGCATCTATATAAAAAAATCTTAGTAAGGATTGTCTTCTAAATTTCCAATACCTTAAATTTTTTGGGTTAATTTTTATTTTTAGTTTTCATAGTAATAATTTTAACTTTTAGATAATTTGAAATTAAAAGTAGACTATAATTAATAAAATTTAAATTTTAAGAAAAATTTGATAAATTGTAGCATATACCAATGAAATATAAACAATTCCAAAATGTGATAGAATGTGGTGGTTTTGTTAGAATTTTTACATAGTTGTTTGTTATTATATAGATGTTTTTTTTCATCATTATAGGATAGATTTAGTGTATGTATTATAATCGTCATAAATTAATTGTGTTGAATAGATCTTGTCTTTGTCCTTTGCATGGCATGTCTATTTTTTCTTTTAATATGGCCACCTCCATGTAAATATCTATTAATGTCATTCTTGCTAAAGGAGTTATTAGGAACCATGGCTCCTAAGAGAGCATGTAACTCCATGCCCAAGGTATTCCACGAGGTAATGACCTTCCTTCTAAAGAATATTTACTTAATGGTGTATTACATTTATTAGAGTTGGATAATTCTTGCACTTGATTTGAGTGTGGTGATAAATTTGAGGTTGTACAAAATATGAGCAAGTTTTTTTTTCTATTCAAGAATTTCAAACTTTAAGCATTGTAATAACACTGTTAAGTGTGGTCCTTGGTATATTTACAACACCTCTATTGGCCATTCTCATTTCTCCAAGGATTTTATTATTTCCAACAAGGCCAAACACAAAATTCTAAAATGGATTGGTTTTTCTAGGTCACCCTTACCCTTCTCATTAAGCCTCTTGGTCATTTTATTTGTCATGAGCAAAATAAATTTTATTTCACTCATCCTAAAGGACGTGTTTAAAGGAAGCGAATAGCAAAAACACTTCCTACACTCATCAATAAGGAGAGAAATGCATAAAAAATATGATCAAACAATTTAGGAAAGAAATGTATACAAAAAATATTCACCACATAACATGGTGAACCAATGTATTCACAATAACAAGACTAGTTACAATATTACAGTAGGCTCAAGCCTTCATGGGAGAAAGACCAACACAAGTCGAGAAATTTTGGCAGCATGACCCCTTACAAAAATTACATCATTATACATCCCCCATCCCATGCATCCAACATACAAGAGAAGCAAACAAGAAACCATCAAATGGTAAACAAGAAAGCATGGGCAAAACCACCAAGAGGTATGGCACCCAAATCCCAAGTCAAAATTCTGACGCCCCATTCCAAGGTGAGTCATTAAGTTATTTTTAGTATGTGCTCTTATGCATCATAAAGGTGTCATAACCTTCTCGCCAACTTCGGCACTCCATTTTAGCTCCATTATCCCCATTCAAAGATACCTTAAATGATGTGCCATTCTATACATCATAAGTTAGTCAACAAGTTAAGTCCACTATGTAACCTCCCTCTTGCATGCTCTTATGCATCATTGAATTGTCATAAGATCTCTTATGCATCTTGCAATTTCATAAGATGCTCTTACACATCTCTATGACATTAGATGTTCTTACAACTTCTTACATGTGTCATATATTATGTTACACATGACAAAAAGTGCTGACTCAAATGGGATGCCCTTTTCCATGAGGGCTTACAAATAATTAATAAATCAACTATTAGGATTACAATGTGTATGACACAATTATCCCAACATTCTTCCACTTGTCATATACCTTACAAGAGCAAAAGCAAATCACTAACAATCTATGGACTAACTATTAGAGGCCAAGAGATCCTTAGACTCACTGCACCACTTGAACTTTTATGTGCTCATAAGCTTCATCAAAGCATCTACAACATTCACCAAAGTGTCAACCTTTTCAAGAATCACCATCCCATCCTCTACCGTGTCACAAACAAAATGGTATTGTATGCTTTTGTTCATGCATGAAATGTCAAGTTCTTTGCTAAGTTGATGGAACTCTGATTGCCACATTTGAAATCTAAACTATTCTAACTTAGTTCAATATCTGAACACAAT
Organism: Cunninghamia lanceolata; assembly: GCA_027924645.1. Taxonomy (NCBI): domain Eukaryota; kingdom Viridiplantae; phylum Streptophyta; class Pinopsida; order Cupressales; family Cupressaceae; genus Cunninghamia; species Cunninghamia lanceolata. The sequence goes on along the minus strand of BSBN01000635.1, from coordinate 5,033,471 downwards.
CTTTGAAACCAGATTACCTCCTTATAGGCATGAGTAGCTGCCATGTGTGTTATACGTGTCATGGATAAAGTGACCACAACTCATTGCTTGCTCATCGAGTTGATTACTATTAAGATTTAATGTGTTATTCACTTACAATTCTATGTATGATATATGTGTCTCCAACATTCTTGGAATGGGGTACTTTGATGTCCATGAGGTTTTGAGAGAAATTATTATTTTATTATTATTCTCCTAAAGACTTGGAATATTGTTGCAATAACATTGAATAAGGAGGTTATGGCAAAAGGTCAACAATGGAAATTATCGGTGTCATCATCATAAGAGTAATTGAGAATCTCCCCCATGGAGCACTTTGGGAGTTAGTTTTGTGAGAGTGGAGCATCTTGTCATAATGGTGGGGCACTCATTAGTTACCATCTTCATTATGGAGTGCTAGACTTGGGGAAGTGTGCCTACTGAGAGTTATGGGTCACAGATGTTGTATTGGTTGATATTTATCTTAAGTGCTTTAAGTAATTACATAATGGGGTGCGGTTTTTGCTTTTGGACCATGGGTTTCATGGCCACTAGTTTTTAAAACCACTTGTGATTTCCTATTTCCCTTTTCTCAATAAATTAGAGGCATGCAATAAAGGTTTCCTAATGTTATGCAGGTGAAGTAATGTAATGTTATTGGAATGTTGTCAAACTAAATAGTTGGAGTGGATTGTATTCATGTAACTAATTCTTTTAGATTAATACAAGCTTGGTTTGGTGGTGGAGTGTTTTTCTGGAAGGGTTTCTTCATATATATATAGTGTTATGTGTTATTGATGATTCTAATTTGTTGATATATGTTTTTCTCCATGTTATATTTCAAATTTGAATGGTTAATCACATGTTAATGTAATCGATTAATTGGTTATGAGCACTTTATGTTTATTATTTCATCATATTTGTTTACTTTGTTTTCAACAATTGCACCACCAAACAAGTTAAAAACATAACCATGGTAGATCTTTTGATGTCCACGTCTCTTGCCCAATTCAAGTAAACAAATCCCTAGATCTCCAATGAGTGATACAAGTACCACCAACACTACTATGCTACAAGTGAACTTTGCCCTTATGTTTCAAGTGACCTACAATACCACCTTGGTAGCAAATAGAATATTCTAAAGTACCACACGAATATCTAATGGCTCTCTTCATTGTTACCTTGTGCTCCCTACTAAGATTAGCCATAAACTAACTCAAGAGTTCCACTACGTGGGCAATGTCTAGTTTGGTGAAGATCATAGCATACATAAGACTACCAAGTGCACTAGTGTAAGGTACATGAGATATATCGTCCATCTTAGCAAGTGTAGACAAACACTATTCAACTAATAACATAGTCCCCTTTGAAATAAGAAACACTCACTAGTATGTAGCCTATCATGTTAAAACATTACATTGCAAAATAAACATACTTACTCTAGCACAACCAAAGTTTTATATTAATTGTATCTCTTCTGATCTTGACACCTAAGATGAACTTAGTAGGCCCTAAGTTCTTCATATCAAACTATAATGAGAGCTAAGACTTCAAATCACCAATCACCCCCTATTGTTACCAAATATCAGCATATCAACCACGTACAAAGTGATAACAAAGAAATGATCACCATCCTACTTAAAATACATAGTGATTTGATTTGGACCTCACAAATCCCAACCTCAAAACATAAGAATTGAACTTTTGGTACCACTTACAAGGTGATTGTTTGAGACCATACAAATATTTCTTCAATCTACAAACTAGTGATACCTTATCTTTTACCACATAGTGCTTGCATTGTCTCATGTAGATTTTTTCCTCCAAATCACCATGCAGAAAAGTTGTCTTCACATCCATATGCTCAATCTCAAGGTTAAAAGCTACTACAATAGATAACAAGAACCTAATGGATGTCAACTTAGCCACTATAAAAAATATCACCAAAGTCAATCCCCTCAACCTGAAAATATCCTTTTGCAAAGTTTTACCTTGTACTTGTCAATATTGTCATATGAACCAAACTTCTTGAAAGCTTGTTTACAACCAATAGGCTTCCTTCCCTTTGGCAACTAAACCAATTCCTAAATTACATTATTTGTCATTGCAACCATCTCATCATCCATGGCCAACTTCCAAGAATCACTATTATTCATCCCCGTTGCCTCTTTCACAGCTCAAGGCTCATTAATGTTAATAATCAAAATAAAAATATATATGAAATTGGGTGGGCTATACCTCTTTGGTTGCCTCCTCTACCAAGTGGACCTCCTCAAAAAGATAAGGTGGAAGCTCTTCCTCCTCTAAACTCTAAGTTTTCTTCCTCAGATCTAGTCCATCCTAAACCTCTAATTCAACCTTAGATGTAGTCATCTCAGTCTTTGGTTGTAACTGCACTATAGATTACACACTCCCATTTGGTTGCTCAATTATAGGAGAAGTTTTGGTCTCATTGAAGATTGCATTCTGACCATACAATGCATTTTCAATCACATGATCCCAAAACTTGTACCTTTCACATTGTCATTGTAGCTAATAAAGATACATTTCACATCCTTATAATCCAACTTTGATCACTTCTTCTTAGGCACATGAGCATATGCCTCACAACCAAAAACTTGGAGATTTTGAAGTGAGGGCTTCTTCCCTATCCAAACCTCCATAGGGGTTTTATCAACAAGCACTGATGTAAGAGACATGTTAATCAAGTAACACATAGTGCTAATTGCCTCTACCAAAAATTCCTATTACAAATTGGCCCCAGTGAGCATGCTCCTAGCCCTTTCCATCAATGTTCTATTCATCCTCTCCACAACTCCATTTTTCTAAGGGGTGTATGGAGTAGTCTTATGCTGCACAATACCATTCTCTTTACAAAAAATGTAAAACTCGGGTAAACAACATTCTCCACCATAATAAATTCTCAACACCTTGATATTTCTACTTGTCTGGTTCTCCACAAGAGCCTTAAACTCCTTAGACTAACTAAAGACCTTATGTTTATGCTTGAGAAAGTAGACCCAAGTCCTCTTGGGGAAATCATCAACAAAAGAAACATAATACAAGGATTTTTCAAGTGAAGAAACATTCACTAGACCAAAAACATCACTATGAATAAGATCCAAAATCTTATTAAACTTATGAGAGCTCAAGTAAAACTCAACATGATTATGTTTACCATAAATAAAATGTTCACAAAACTCAAAGTCAATAGAACAATCAACTCGCCACTCTACAAGAATTTTACTTTTCAAGGTCCTAAGACCCTTCTCACCCATGTGGCCCATACACTCATGCCACAACATAGTGTTCTTACCTAGTAACTTACTCTCTCATGTGGGAATATATTTAGAAACCTAAAATACATTTCTAAGTGTTGTAAGTCCCTTTATTACAAGTCTCAATGTTGCAAGCCCCTTTGCTACAAATACCAATCATGTAGGTGTAGATGTTGTAGGTACCAAAGCTGCAAGCTTAGATATTGCAAGTCTCTTTGCTATAGGTACTACTAAACTATTACATTAAAAATGTAGGTGCTAGCATCAAAGTGGAAAAGAGTCCCAACCTGAACTCCCTTTATAATCACCATAGCTCCATGAACTATCTTACACCCACCATTGTTAAAGGCTACCTTCACACCTACATCATTCATCTAACTAACATATAACAAGTTTTGTGCCAAAACTAAGCTGTGTGGAACTCTTGAAATACCCTTGATTCTCCCATCAAAGAACTTGATCTTGACTTTATCACACCTAACAAAAATTAAAAAAATAGTTGTCACCAAGGTATACCTTTCCACAATCAAACTTCTCATAGTCGATCATCCATGCATCCTCACATGCATGTGTAGCAAGGGCTACAACAAATGCATTTAACTCATCTTGAGAAACCTTATAATCTAAATCATCATTGGACTCATTATTTTCTTTCTTCTTCTCCTTGCAGTCCTTCTTGATGTACTCTTTCTTACCACAATTCCAACATTTCATCTTGGATTTACTAAGAGGCTTAGATCTCCCACAAGACTTAGATATGCTATTGTCCTTCTTCTTGCCTTTTTCCTTTGACTATCCACAAACAACCAATGCTTCTTTAAGGAATTCAAAATCCTTTTGCCTCATCTCATGTGAGAGAAGAACAATTACCAATTCATCAAGCACAAGCTTTAAAGTAGTATATCCAATGGCCATCACTAGATTGTCCCATGAGTCTCGCAAAGAACAGAACAAAGTCATGCATCAATCTGTATCTTTCATAGTCACATAAATAGATTGTAACCGACTCATAATGGTGTTAAATGCATTTATATGCTTAGAAACTTCAAGTCACCATTCCCCATCTTCAAAGTATATAGCTTCTTCTGAAGAAAAAACTTATTCACCAAGGACTTATCCTGGTACAAATTCACTAACTTTTTCTAGAGAGATTATGAGGTGGGTTCTCCTATAAAATTTATGAGCATTAAATCTACCAAACAACATTGAATAAGGATTTTGGATTCTTAAATTTAACATTACCAATCATCTACCATAGATCTCAATCTATCAAGTCCTCAATTTTAAGCTTTCATAACTCAATTTTTTTGCCATTAAACCTTTCCACAAACTATGGCATGCTTGTCATCTTCCTCAAGAAACAAATATCTCATTTGTGCATAGTTTCTACTCAAACCAAAATTAGTCTAAAAAATATTTTACTAACACCAAGTCCAAACAGAATTGATTAGGCTCTAATACCAAATGAAAGAAAGCAAATTGTGGAAATACTTCCTACACTGATCAATGAGGAGAGAAATGCATAAAAATGTGGTCAAATGGTTTAGAAAAGAAATATACACAAAAAACATTCACCACATAGCATACTTTTTATCCTAGGAAAACTCTTTCAAGAAAAAACCTAGCCTCCAAACCTCAAAACAATGTATACATAGTAACAATAATAGTTTAGTACAATAGCAAGCTCAAGCCTTCATAGGAGAAAAACCAACACAAGTCTGGAGAAAATTTGATAGCATAATCCCCTCCAAAAATTACATCATACATCATCTATCCCAAGCATCCAATATATATAGTAAAAGCAAAACAAGAAACTGACAAATCATAAATGAGAAATAATAGAAAAAACAACCAAGAGGATGGCATCCAAATCCCAAGTCAAATTTCCAACACCCCATTCCAAGGTTGGTCTCTTGGCTATTTTAGTATGTGCTCTTATGTGTAATAACCTCCTCAACAACTTGGGTACTCCATTTTGGCTCCATTATCTCCATTCTTAAATGCCTTATGATGTGTCATTCTTACAAGTCATAATTATTAATCAACTTGAGTCAAGTCCACTATGAAACCTCCCTCTCACATACTCTTACATGTCATGGAATCATCGTAAGATCTCTTACGCATCTTACAATATCATAAGATGCTCTTACACATCTCTATGATATTAGATGCTCTAACAACTTCTTACACACATCGTCATATACCACATTGCACATGGCAAATAGTGCCAACTCAAAGTGGGACACTCTTTTCCATGAGGGCTTAAAGAATTAATAAATAAATAATAAATCAACCATTAGAATCGCAAGGTGTATGATACACCTATCCCAACATGTGTGGAAGTTGACTTATATTTGAACTTAAAGAACCCATAGGTATTTAGTTATGGGATAATCACTTGTCTCAACATGTGCTTTATATCAATTATACCTACTTGCACTTCTATTGCCAATCCATTAAAAATAACATATGAGATTGCCCACTAATGGTAAATACCCAAGTAACTTAGATAAGACCTCTGCTTGCCCACTCATGGCAAAGGCCCAAGTAACTTAGCTAGGCCTCTACTAGAACTGGTTTAATAATCATGAATGATAATGATGGATGGACTACAATTGCCAATAAAAAGGCCAACTAGAAATTTATCACAATGCTACCAAAATGGTTGGACCAGTTTACAAGCCCTTAAGATGTGCAACGACTGAATTGTCATCAACTCCTAGTTTTGAAATCCCTCATCTACCATCTAGTGCACCCCATTTTACAATTGTTTATTTTGGTTAGCAAAAATCATTACAACTTTGCATCCTTCACAACCTCCATGAGGAAATTGAAGTGAGGACTTTGACACATCCACATGTTTCCACATAATTTGATTATATATCACACTCTTAATCCCTCGCAGCCTCCATAAAAGGGTGATTTTGTGCAAGACTCTAGGGTTACCCATCCAAATGGAATATTTTATGAGTGGGAAAATAAACTCTTATCCAATGATTATGTTTCCCTTGAAGGGATGGACAAAAACAACATGCACGTCAATATTTCTCCATAATAGTTTATTCTTTGAATATTCGTGGACCTATTGACTCACCTCATAATTACATGATTTAGGCTAGTTGAAAGTCCTCTAATCATATGAAAGTACTTTTCTTGGAAAGAGTTAAGATTATTAGCATTTTTATTTAGATAATAGTTAGTAGCATTTGTTTGGGTGCTTCATGCCACATGTCTAACCATGAAGTTGAGTGTGGTGGGGTAGCTATGTTGTTTTCACTAGATTTGGCCCTACATATCATTGATTGGGTTTGGAACCCCATGTGCCAAGTCATTTGGATATTTTTTGTAATGCCCCAAGATTTTTTTCAAGACATTAACAGAAAAACACCAGACGAACATTTTTTTTGCATTGCAAAAGTAGCATTAAATTGTTGATATGCCCGGGATAACTAAGGGGGGGTGAATCAGTTGTCTTAAAAACTTAAACACTTCTGCAATTTAAACATCAATCACTTATCCACAATTATTATGATTTAACAATGAATGCATGAAATCAGAAACTTAACCATAGATACAACATCAAACACAAGAGACACCAGATTTTACGTGGAACACCCCAAGGTAGGGAAAAATCACGGACAGGATTAGCTCTCAATATATATTGCAATCTTGAAATAATGATGTTGAGGCTTGGTCACTGCATGGGCCTAAACATATTGGCTCACTTCCATGAAGAACAACTAGGTCTAGCAGGCTCACTGCCTCAACCCTAAACCTAGCAAGATTACAATAAGGGCTGTTAAACCTTGAGGGTTGTTAAACCTTGTTGAAGGCTCACTGTTGGATCACTGCCTTGATGATGAAAGCTTGCTTCCAATCAGATTGCACAGGAAAATTGAGTATTGCTTAAGCATCTACCACTATGCCAGGTGCAGTCATTTAATAGCTGAATTCTGAATCCCAAGTCTTTATTCTCACTAATCTATGTCACTGCTCTGTTATTCACATATTCACATCACACCCACGCATTCTCTACACTGTTTTGCCTCTACTCTTCTCTGCTCTGCCTTTTTGGACCTTTCTTATTATCTTCCCATCTTCTCTCAAGGACAACTTTTTCACAGCTCAACTACAAGTATTTATACACTTCATCAACCTTGGAATGATCATCAAGGTCGGCATCAACCATTGGAACAATCTCCAAGGTCAGCATTACGAACATTTATAAAATAGGTCCTAACCTATTACAATATTATGCAAAGGAAATGAAGTAAAGATTTATGCAGATCATGCCACGAATTAGCTGGGACTCAAACACGATCTTCCACACCACAACATGCTTCCACAGTCTTTAAGGAATCTTCATAATAATTGGAGTTAACCAAGTCGGCTAAGACTGGTTACACATTACACTGTTTGGGAACAATCTTTAAACACGATCTCAATTCCTTAACGTAGACCAATGTCAAGATAGGAACAAGATTAGGAGACATCCACAAGCACGTTATAATCATCAGGAGAAACCGCATGAACCTTAACCACTTTAGCCATAGGAATCTTCTCACCAGTACACATGAACTTCACTGTCTTCAACTGACATAAAAGAAAGATAGCTTGCGGACCACCAAAACATGAACCACTGCATTTGTAGGCACTTATCATCATCCCAGACTTCCCTCTAGAACCACAAATCAAAATACTTTATCGTGGAGGAATGCGGAGTAAAACACTTTCTCCCTATCACTAGAGAATAATCAGAAGGATCAGGCTTTACTCTGGTGAATACAACTTTCTCACAACTTCACACTGGAGGCTCAAACTCAGGATTTAGCATCTTCAGACATCCCTTTGAACTACTTCCAATTCGCAGACCCAGATCTGTAAGCAGAAGGAAATGTGGAGCAATCTACCGGACTGTTCTTCAGCATACAACTCTCTGTCTATACTGTACTTCACTGTAACTTGCTTGATTCTTCTGGAGAGGCCAATTTTTTCAATATCCTCAACACACAAGGCTTCTAAACAAGTAATAGAATAGGACACAGTTGACACCAATGACAATAAAGATATGTTGACATCAATGACAACACCGATTAGGCACATACTTGCAACATAAACAAGCCACACAACACTCCTACATGCCCAAGGTGTCATAACAACCTATGATGACACACTTGGAATGCACACCAATGCACAATGCAAGGTGACACAAACAAAAGACTTAAAACACCATCGTTGGCACAAAAAATGAGATAAGGAGGAGAGTCAAGATTTCCAAGGTTACTGAAAAAACCCTTACAACATCCCTACAAGACCACCCCTCAACTATTAGAGTTATAGAAGGCAAAAAGGTCAAAACTACCAAAGTTCAAACTTTAGGGAAGACTTGCAAAAAGTTTGAGCTTTTCCCCAACCTTGTAACTCAACTTAGTAGTTCAAACTTGCATTTCAAGTTTTGCTTCTGAATTGCAACTAGGCCCAACACTTCCATAGACTTCAGCATCGGGTTAAATACATAACTTGCCACACCCGCTTGGGTTTTAGAAAAAGATTACAGCTTGCACACTGCACTATGAAAAGAGACTTTGATTACTGGGTTCAAGTCAACTTCAGACTTTGGGGATCAGTTGCAACATGCACTTCAGACTTTGGGTCTAGAAGGAAACTTACAATATGCAAAGGCCCAACAAAATTCTAGAACAAGGCACCATAGACAGTTCAGGCTTTGAGGTCTCACTTGTAATTGTAACTTGTAAATTTGCAGGTTGATTCTGAACCCTAAATCCCTAGACAACTCGAACTCTAGATCCAATCGCATCTTGCACACTACAATGTGTTGTGCAGTCATGGTCGGAGGGTTCACAGAATGAAAAGTCCAAAACATGCAGCTAGAGTAAACACAACGAAAACAACACAAATATAGAATGCAATGGAAGATTCAAATGCTCAATATATCATATATTCAAAATGCTTATATGCTGGCTACAATCAAGGGCTCACAGGCCTGATTTTCCAATTACAACAGATATTGCTTTGAAGCACTGTCTGGAACAAAACTTCTAAGGATCACGAACTAAGAACTATCTAACCATTTAACTCTTTTTTTAACTGCCTCTCTAATACATCCTAAAGATCTATATATATCATCTGCAAGCTTTGAAAATCCTTCGCGTCGGCCAAGAAAGGTTACAAACTCCCGTGAAGGAATGTAACATGTAGAAATAAATAAGTCAGCCTTAAACATCTAGTAATGCTCCACAAATTCATGATTCAGGGTGCAGACCTCAAGGAAGGTCTGTATGATCCATATGTGCCTTGTATGATGTGTCACTAGGCTCTGCAAGTCACAAAAGTACTCCGCAAACCTTCTCCTTCAACTAACTATCTGAATGCTCTGCTCTATGAGAACTGATGATCTTCTGTTAGCGATAACTTTTAGCAAACAAGTCCAAATGACTTGAAATTTGGATATGATGTAGATAATGAAATGTAGATGCTAAGTCCTACTCCGTGAGCTCTAATATGAAGATGCGGCAAAATGCGCTACAAAATGTTGAAACTTCAACTGACTGAATTAAACTGAAAATGCAAGAAAAGAAGGATTGCAAAATGTTTTTGGTTGATGCAAGATTGCTATGCAACTTGGGATGCTCCTGCATCAGACACCCGGGGTTGTTGAAAAAAAAGTGAGTCCCTAACTTTGCTAGGGCTAGAGGAAAACCAAGGCATTCTACCTCAGCCTAAAAAATCCAAGTTGAGTCTTCTTCTGGTCTACCTTTCCACTTTACCAAATATTCTTTGTATTGCTTGCCTCTAGTACTGCGTCCAACTTTGCTATCCAAAATGTCCTCTTTCTGCTCTAGTTGTTGCTGTGGTAACTAAACCTTCAAATCATCTTCAATGCTATCACTTGATTCTCCTTCATGATACTGATATAGGTCTGCAATGTTGAATATAGGTGATATACCGAATGGCTCTAGTAGCTCTACTTCATATGCATTTCTTGAATCAAATTTCCTAAGTATCCTACATGGTGCAAACTTCTTCATCTTCAACTTGTTATATGTTCCAACTAGAAATCTCTCCTTTCTCAAAAAAACCATTACCTCATCTCCAACTAAAAATTCTTTGTGTCTCCTCTTCTCATCTACTTGCTCCTTATACTTACTGTTCATCTTCTCCAAATGCTTCTTGACTTGATTATGTATTGTCTCCATATGTCCTACAAATTCTTTTACCTCTGCACTTCTCTTATTCTCCATACTGATATCTCTCAACTCTACAACTCCTCTAAGTTTTATTCCGGTCACAATCTCAAAAGGTATCTTTCCTATACTCCTATTTACTGAATTATTGTATGCAAACTCTGCTTGCAATAGAATTAGATCCCAATTTCATGTCTTCTCTCCTACCAAACATCTCAACAAGTTTCCCAAACTCCTATTTACCACTTCTGTCTATCCATCTGTCTATGGATGAAATGTTGAATTGAACTTTAGGTATGTCTTCATCTTCTTCCACAATGTCCTCCAAAAGTATCCGATGAATCTGGTGTCTCTGCCTAAAATTATGCTCTTAGGTAATCCATGCAATCTCACAATCTCCTTGAAAAATAGGTCAGCAACATGCACTGCATCATTTGTCTTCTTACAAGGTATAAAATGTATCATCTTTGAAAATCTGTCCACCACTACAAATATAGAATCATGTCCTCTCTATGTTCTTGGCAATCCTAATATGAAATCCATGCTTATGTCTTCCCAAGGTCTCTCTGGTACTGTCAAAGATTCATACAATCCAATATTCTGACTACTCCCTTTTGCAACTTGACATACTCTACAACTCTACACAAACTTCCTTACATACTTATACATCTTAGGCCAAAAGTAACGTTCACTCACCAAAGCCACTGTCTTGTCAATTCCAAAATGTCCTGCCAATCCACCACTATGTTTCTCCTTTATCAAATTGTCTCTCATTGAACTCCGAGGTATACACAATTGATTTCCCTTGAACAACATATCCTCCTGAATGAAATAATCTAAGCACTTACTTCTATTTGTCACAACAGGTTCCTTACATGCTTTCCATGGTTCTGCAAAATCCAGATCTACTTCATACATGTGCTTCAACTCTTCAAAACCTAATACTTCAACTCTCATCTCTGTCAACAATGTTTTCCTTCTACTCAAGGCATCTGCAACTTTGTTTGACTTCCCACTTATGTGTTTCAATACAAATGTGTAACTCTGCATGAACTCTACCCACCTCATATGTCTTTGATTTAACTTCCCTTGACTGTTCAGATATTGTAAAGCTTGATGATCCGTATACAACACAAATTCCTTAGGCAACAAATAATGTCTCCACTTCTTCAAAGCTTGAATTATGGCATAAAATTCCTAATCATAAACTAAATATCTTCTCCTTGCATCATCCAACTTCTCACTAAAATATGTTGCTGGTCTACCTTCTTGACTTATCACTACTCTTATTGTATTCCCACTTGCATCACAATCCACTTGAAATACCTTGTTGAAATCTGGTAATGCTAAAATTCATTGCTCTGTCACTTTCTACTTCAATAATTCAAAACTTTTATCTACTCCTGATGTCCACTTAAAATCCTTTATGTCACCTCTTATTGTCTCTGTCATAGGCATGCATACTGAACTAAAATTTCTAATTAACTTCTGATAGAAACTAGCTAACCAATGAAATGAGTTGACTTCTCCAATGCTCTCAGGTGTTGGCCACTCAACAATTGCTCTAACTTTATCAGGGTCCATCTTCAATCCTTCTACAGTAATCACAAATCCCAAATATACCAATTATTCCTTCATGAAACTACACTTCTTGATGTTTATCAACAATTTCTCTTCTCTCAACCTTTGCAATACTTGTCTAAGGTGCCACAAATGTTCTTTTGTCTTACTGAAAATCAGAATATCATCCAAGTATACAATAACAAACTTACCTAAGAATTTCTTCAAAACCTCATTCATCAATCTCATGAATGTACTTGGTGCATTAGTCAATCCAAAAGGCATCACTAACCATTCATACAATCCTTCATTTGTCTTAAAAGCAGTCTTCCATTCATCTCCTTCTCTGATCCTGATTTGATGGTATCCACTCTTCAAGTCTAGCTTTGTGAAATACTTTGCTCCACTCAAACAGTCCATAATGTCATCCATCCTTGGCAATGTAAATCTATACTTAATTGTGATCTTATTGATTGCTCTAGAGTCTGTACACATCCTCCATTCTCCATCTTTCTTTGGTGCTAGCACTGCAGGTACTACACAAGGGCTCAAACTTTCTCTAATCAATCCTTTCCTCAACAATTCCTGTATCTGTCTTATTCAGTTCTGCATTGTCTAATGGTGTCATCTAGTGTGCTGCTTTGTTAGGCAAACTAGGTCCAGGTATAAGGTCCATATGACAACTAATACTCCGGATTGGTATCAATCCTTTAGGTACATTATCTGATATGTCTTCATATTCTGTCAATAATTCAGTTATCTCCTCTGGCTATGATTCTTCAGCTTCTATACTTAGGTTTTCATGCTTCTTAGGAATCAAAGCAAAACACATATTCTCATGTCTCAATCCATCCAGAAATTTCCTTCCATCTACTAAACAGATTCTAGCATTCCCACATACTGCACTTTTAGGCTCATCTTCCAAAGGCATCAAGATATGTTCCTTCCCATTAGATACTATAGTGTAAGTATTCTTTCTCCCATCATGTATAACTTTTCTATCATACTGCCATGGTCTACCCAACAATATATGACATACATCCATCGGCATAATATCACACAATACTTCATCATGATAGGATCCTATACGAAATCTTACCAAACATTGTTCACTCACCAGTACCTTGTGTTCATCTTGAATCCATGCTAGGGCTTAGGGTGTTTCAATCTCTCCAGGTTTAGCTTAGTCACCATCTCCTCTGAAACCAAATTATCAGTACTACCACTATCAATGATAACCTTACAACATTTACCTCCTGAATTACATTTGGTCTAGAACAAACTTTTCCTTTGCAGTGGTTCCTCAGTTGTCTCTACTTGAAATAATGCTCTCCTCATGACTAACGATTCTCCTTTCTCTAGTTTGTCAACTGAATTAGGTGATCCAATAGGTTCTTCTTCTACATAAGTTGTTCTTGCACTATTCTCTGCTTTCTTGCTTGTACTGCCTTGATGACATTCAAATGCTCTGTGTCCTTTACCTCCACACTTAAAACAAGTTCCTCGGAATGTTCTCTTATCAAACCCTCTTTCATCTCTCCTATACCCTTCACTTTGGTAAGAATTATGATGTTCTCTACAGTAGAAAGTTCTATCATCTCTTCAATATGAATTGTTATCTCTACCCTCCTTGAATGGACTATCTTGTTTGTTCTACTCCACATATGGTCTTTCTCCTCTGGAATATGCTCTACCTCTTTATAATTTGCCTCCTCTACCTCTCTGTCTTTGTTTGTGCTTGTTATTCAATTTTTTTTAACTTTTAGGGCAAATTGATATGCTTCTATTGTTGTCATCCTTACCAGACTTAATTCTTCTTAAATGTTCAATCTCAGTACATTGATGTATCTTGCCACTTTCTCCTTGCTTGCTTCACTATGTCATGTCCTTATGATCATCTTATGAAATTCTTTAGTATACTCCTTCAAAAATTTCTCCTTTTGTCTTAGGTTTTGCAATCTCTTCAACAATTCTAACTCATAGTCAGTAGGTATAAACTAATTTTTCAACTTTGTCACCATTCTATCCCATTTTATGATCTTTTCTTTTCCTCTTCTATTTCTATCCAACTGAACTTCTTTCCATCAAATAGCGACATGTCCTTTCAACTTAGTCTTTGTGAATCTCACCTTCTCCGGATCTTCAATTTCTTCATATTCAAAGTATTCCTCCAAGTCATTTATCCAGTCAATTGATTCCTCCAGATTTAAATTTTCAGTGTAATTCGACACTTCCACTCTAGGTCTTTTTCCCATCTTCAAAATAGCTTTCAACATCTTCACTTGATCTGATTCGTCCTCTTCTTCTAGGGTTTCTTCATTTTGATCAGTGGATTGAAATTCAGCATCATCACTTTCAACATCATGTCTAGGGGTCAGTCCTCTTCTATCTTCTTCTACAACATCCAATCTAACTTTCATTGTTTTCATCATCTCCATCATTTCATCCATTCTTCCAGCCATAGTGCCTATAGCAGGCATCCTCCTTAGTGGCATCTCTTCCTAGGATCCGATGCAACTGCCTCAATTCGACGATCTAATTACAAGGTAGCAACTGCCTCACACTCGGAGATCTTTTGACAAACACAAGTAGACTCTCAGGTCGGTGATCGGTTCACCATAAGATCTTCTGGAATGCCTTCACTTCCCAAAGGATTCAAGCTTTGCTCTGATACCACTTGGTGCAGTCACGGTTGGAGGGTTCAGAGAATGAACTGTCCAAACCATGCAGGTAGAGTAAGCACAATGGAAACAACACAAATGTAGAATGTAATGGAAGATTCAAATGCTCAATATATCATATATTCAAAATGCTTATATGTCAGTAACATGTGGGCTACAATCAAGGGCTCACAGGCCTAATTTTCCAGTTACAACAGATATTGCTTTGAAGCACTCTCTGGAACAAAACATCTAAGGATCACGAATTAAGAACTATCTAACCGCTTAACTCTTTTTTTAACTGCCTCTCTAATACATCCTAGAGATCTATATATATATCATCTGGAAGCTTCGAAAATCCTCCACATCAGCCAAGAAAGGTTACAAACTCCCATGAAGGAATGTAATGTGTAGAAACAAATAGGTAGGCCTTAAACATATGGTAATGCTTTGCAAATGCATGATTCAAGGTGTGGACCTCAAGGAAGGTCTATCTGATCCATATGTGCCTTGTATGATGTGTCATTAGGCTCTGCAAGTGATGGAAGTTCTCCACAAACCTTCTCCTTCAACTGATTGTCTGAATGCTCTACTCTATAAGAACTGATGATCTTCTGTTAGCGATAACTTTTAGCAGACAAGTCCAAATGACTTGAAATTTGGATATGATGTAGATGATGATATGTAGATGCTAAGTCCTACTCCGTGAGCTCTGATATGAAGATGTAGCAAAATGCGGTACAAAATGTTGAAACTGCAACTGACTGAACTAAACTAAAAATGTAAGAAAAGAAGGAATGCAAAATGTTTTTGGTTGATGCAAGATTGCTCTACAACCTGGGATGCTTCTGCATCAAAGTGCAACAGAACTCTGGACCTCCTGCACTTTCGGGTTTTGGGGTTTGATTGCAACTTACAACTTCGGATTGATAAACTCATTTAACATGCAGTTCAGACTATTTTTCTAACTTGAAAATAGAGATCCTAGAAAACACTAAGGCAAGGGAAACAATGAGGTCTATTTCTCACACTCAATGAGACATAACTTCCTTGATTTATGATCTATTTAAAAATGATTTGGGTCAAATGTTTAGGGGATCATGGTAACCGATTCAACCACCCAAGAGCCTCCCAACAGACATGGTCCCTAAAGAACAAGGTGAAAGTGAATCTCACTTCCACAACATAAAGAAACTAACTACAAAACCAAACATAATGAAATCATTACAAACGTTGTGCATGTTTAACAACAAAGTCGACATAAGACAAAAGCAAAGATAAGACTATCATCCATTATGTGGGAATAATGCAACCCAACACATAAGCATAATAATAAATAACTTTTACATAAACAAAAGAGGACTCCAATGTCCCAAATTAGCCATTTCTAAATATAGAATAATTTCCACAATATGACAATTTCTTTTTAAAACAAGGAACAAATTCCAACCAAAAGAAAGCATTACATTATTACAAGTTAGAGGTTACTTCCCAAACATAGAAGATCTGCACTCTGATATATATATGATACAAAGCATATTATTATAATAATAATGAGCCACCTCCAAGGTGCTCCAATAATCATAAAGTATAACATAAAATGTTGAACCAAGAACTCTTCCACCTCCGGTGGGGAATGTTACCCACCTCCCAACCATATTACCATCGTCGAGTGCAATTGATGTCTATGCCACTCTAGGCAACCTTCGAGCTACAAAGAAGAAGATCATGGATAAACCACTATCAAGGCCAAGGCTCGCACACATACAAAGTATACATGGAAACACTCACAACAATCAATGCACACAACATCACGTGGCAACTCACACCAAATCAAGCATATAAAGAAATATATGACACACACACCAAGCAATGCATCTACAAATGATCACAATCATGTCAAATACAAAATCTGACTGAAGGTAAGGATGAGGATCCTAGAGCTAAGACAAGGAGTGTCATCACATTAGCACGATGGCCGTGTGAGGTTTAGGAGTAAAACTTCCTCATATGAAGCTACTCAGTGACATTCACCAACTTCCATAAGTTGTGACATGTCCTTCATGACCAAGATGAAACCATCCAAAGCATTCAATCAAGGCATGAGTATATTTATTAATTCTTTTTATTATCCCAATGTGTATTACATTATCACTTAATTAAAACTCTCCCCACTCAATCTTCACATATCACTCTGGATCGTAGCAAGTGGTGAGAGCCCACTCCTTTCCTACTCTATACCTCAATCCTAAAAGTCCAACGCTCCAATTTTATAAATTAGACATGACACGCAAACCAATGCAAAATTTTATGGCACATTGCCAAAAGATGTAGAATCCAAAAACAATAAAGAGATAATTCATTTCATAAATTAAATCATGCAAATGAGTCTTAAAATGCAATTTTTATAATTCTCTTACATGATATGCAAAACCATAAAATTCTCCCAACTCCATTAATGGAGTCACATGATACCTTCAAGAATCTATGCAAAATTCTAACTTTTGAAATAAACGAAATTTTGTCAATGGGCCCTTGGTCTGCTGATGAAGTTGAATGTCTCCAAATGAGCCCACCAGGGATCAAGTCTTGTTGAGTACAAGGCCCCGACATCATAAGGGATGAGGTCGAGATCGTACCCCGGGCGAATTTGGTGGAATGGATACCCCTCAGTCCTTGGGTCTTAGTTGAAGAGGTGTGCTCGTGGGCTTTGTGCCCCTGCTGGGCCCCTCCATCAAAAATAAATAAATAAATAAAATAAATTTTCAAAGTTTGAAAATACCCTTTTGATCTAAAAATGCACAACAACCTATTTCCATAATCAATTTTCCTAGATTTTCAACACACATAGTTTTAGAAATTTTTGCCATAACTTGACCTCAAAATGCAAGTTATCAAAAATTTAAAAAACATAAACTGGGTTGGGTCGCGGGGATACCTTAGGATACCAAAAACAAAACTATGAATTTCAATCCTAAATCATTCCTATAGAATGGTGTTATATGTCTCCACCTAATGTGGGCATGTCAAGAGAAAGAAACTTCGTTTACAAAGAAAAATAAATTAGGAAAATACATTCCTTCATAAGTGCAAAACAATGGAGGAGAGGCTATTTTCATGCGAAAAATCCAAGCAATCCTTCCCTACCATAATAAATCACTAAGCTCCACTAAAATCCATCCAAGCAATCCAAGATTTTCCTCCAAATCAAATTTTTCAAAGAGGAGGGAAGAGAGGGTTTTTCTTACAAAAATGTAAAGAATGAGTAAAAAGCCTTCTCATTCCTTTTTATACTTTCTCCCTTTTCTTTTCTTTTTCTATTTTCTTTTCTAAACATTCATTTTTGTCTAAATAACATTTTCAAAAAAAAAATCATTAAAAGGACTATACGCTAATTTAATTCTAATTGATACATTTCCAATAGCTAGGAAGTTAAACCAATTAAATTAAATTATGTTTTAACTAGTAATTATTTTACTAAGCCAAATATCTCATTTTGATGAATAATTAAATTCATATAATTTCTTCTACCAAAATATAATAATACAACAAACTTTTTTTCTACTAAGGCATAAATATTATTTTTTTGACACAAGCATTAAATATTTGGTAAACATGGTAAACACACATTTCAAAATAACTTTAAATGCAACGCAAAAGATAAATTAAGCACATGCAAAGGACTCAACCACACTTTACGGGTTTTCACAACATATGGATTCTAAAATTGCCACCAATTCGGATCTGGATTAACATGAGGATTCACAAGGACTAAGTAGGGTGAGACGGCTAAGCATAGTCCATGTCAACCTTTTCCACATCCAGCCATTGGTCTAACACGTAAATTTCTTGCACACTTAGGTCAAACATTAGGGGTACCTGTTCCACATAATAATAGCCAAAGCAACATAATCCACCAATGTGGCATAAAATATAACATGATATCAAATTATCACATCTAACTATAAATCATCTATGATTAGCATGATCTAGGAACAAGATGCATAATCAACCATAATTCATAATGTTGAACAATTATACTAATCATAGCTACATTGAATATAATAAAAATAGTGAAGTTGAAACACTGTAATGATCTAACATACATAGGCATAACATATGCATCTCATAATGCATAATTGGAATTTACCAATGCCAATACATAACCTCATCGGAAACACTTTGATGGTCATAAAAAATATCTCCTCAAAAGCATCCATAATACACCCTTAGAACACCTTGGTGGCACAACCAACTTCTTTGGCAAGTTCGGTGCAACGGTTCATAACACAAGAATCACATAACACACTGATGAAACACTCAATACAACATTTATCATATGAATCAGAAAACACACAAGGTATGCACAAGGGTATTTTTTAATATTGCCAATCACTCTCTTTGTATTGCCAACATGGATTCCTCCAATGATGTTGTGGGGTGGGCAATGTTTTGGCAACAATTGGTGGGCAATAGTTTAAAATGATTGAATCCACTAGATATAAACAAGTGTTGGGACTAGGGAACTAGGTGTTGTACACCTTGCAATTCTCGAGTCTAGATAAATTACTCATTTGTAATATTGTAAGTAATGTGTCCTGGACATGGAAAAGGACACCCCACTTGGATGGAATTTTGAAATTCCATTGTTGACACTCTCTATCATGTGTCAATGGTCTTATAACATTTGTAAGAAGTCATTAAATATGAGGTTACTAGGTGGACTATGACTAGCATCTTTGATCAACTATTTATAGTCATTTATAAGAGTTGTGTAATAGATATTATTGCTCCCACATGGAGCAGTTGGGGATCACATTGGACTTCCTCGGTCATAGAGGTCAACTAGTCAAATAGGGAGTTACTTTCTAAGTTGGGAGGAGTTGCTCTCAAAGAAGGGCTTATGCACTACAGGAGGCTTTATGGATTGGAGTCAGACCATTTAGTCCATATTGGCTCATAATTTTAAGCTCGTGGTTTTAGAAAACCATTCATGGTTTCTTGGATCTCCTTAACCTATATATTGAGTGTTAGAGAAATGTTACCCTTTTGAACCATGGCAATTTTAAACTTTCTCCTCTAATTGAAATGTGTTGATCAACTCATCTTCTTTCAAACAAAACATTAATCCATGATCTTAGTCATAAGTGATTTCAATTTAAACCTGGTCGTCTTGATTTGTCAAAGTGTTTATCGAATCATAAAATTAATTATCATCATGTGTTGTATTTGGATATTCACAAGGTGGAGGTGTAACTTAAAAATCGACAACTTAGTATGGAAGAGTGGAGTTGCAAGCTTGGTTTGCTACACCAGAACACTTGTAAATCGTCAGGTTGCTTCCCATCTCCATGTCCTTGCATCCCACGATACTAAGGTAAAATATTATTCAAAGGCATTAAATTTGCAAACAGGTAGACTTACGATGCAAACCTGCCATCCTACAAAAGCATGTGTGAATATAAATTCAAATGGGCTCTTTATATGTTTTTTAAGAGGCATCTACTCACCATTCACATATGTAAGACATAAAGTGTTAAAAACCTCTGTGTCGCTGCCCCCCTTAACTTAACACAGTTGTCAAGATATTAAAAAAGTGGGTGCCAAACAAAACAAAATATGGACGTTCACCAAAACTCAATAAAAGAATATTTTATTCAAACTGCTGTAGTTATAGGGCTATTCTTAAATATCATCCACTTCAATAGTGAAGATCAATTTTGACAAATAAAAGTAAGACGATTATTTACCACTTTTTATTGTGAATGAGGTGTAAAATTACTATTGATTATTTGACCATTGAAATGGATGATATTTAAGTAGAGTATAGTTATAGCTATCATGGTAGACATATATGCAAAATGTGGGACATATTCAAGAATAAACACAAAATAGTTTTGTTGGAACAACTTTAGAAAGTTTTGTACAGATGTGTTTGCCATGACTTTAGTATTCAAATTTTTGAACAGGTGTGTTTTCCAGGACTTTAGTACTCATTGCAATACAAAAGATATAGACGAATTCATTTAAGTGGTGTAGTTGCAGCTACCCATGCAAAGACGCACACAAAATGGATTTATCAAAAGAACCATAGAAACTCTCAAGTAAATGCAATTGGCACATTAAAACTTAGCCCAACCACCTTTGCCATTGTCCTCCCAACATGCGCCCATATTGTAGTCGTGAAACAGAGTATGGACTTTATTTAAGCATGGTTGAGAGTAGATTTTTAGCAGATGTTATTGTTGCAGTCACATGGACAATGCAATCAAACTATTTACCAAAGTTTCAAAGTAATGTAGTCATATTGAATGTAATCACTCTATTTAAACATCATCCATTTCAATGGTCAAACAATCAATAGTAATTTTACACAAAAAGTGGTAAATATTTGTCCTATTTTATTGGTCAAAATCGATTGAAATGGATGATGTTTAAGAATAGCCCCAATGCAATGGTTGCAAGTTAAGTTCAAATACATATGTTCAAAAGCACTCTACTCAAATATTATCCATTTCAATGGTTAATCAATCAATAACAATTGTACACCTCATTCACAATGAAAAGTGGTAAATATTTGTCCTATTTTTATTGGTCAAAATTGACCTTTGACTATTGAAGTGGATGATGTTTAAAAGTATGGATTGAAAAGACCTTTGTAACTTTCGAGCAATTGCAACTAGCATGTGTAAAGCCAAGTTCCACAACCTTTGCTAGCATCATCATGACCTGTGTTAGGGAGCTTTGGAGCAGGGAATGGACGTCCATCAAAGCATATTTGAAAATGAATTTTTGGCTGAGGTTGTAGTTGCAAATGTTGTACTAGACATAACTAGCAGTTGCACTGAATTTGTGCGCAACACAGTAGCCGATAGGAAAGTTTATGTAGGTTGGACATAATGTTGTTATATACCATAGCATTACACAGTGGTTTTAATGAGTCATCAAAAGGCCAAATGTAATTTTGAAATTGTCACATGGAATTTAAAAATAACTAAAAATCAAGAAGTTCCACTCACCCTTTCCTCTCATTCAGATCAAAACTAGATTCAACTCTGACGCATTTTGATACTCCAACAATCTTCCAAATTATGTAGACAAACTTTGATACATTCTAAAGACCATTTTGGTCTGAAGAACATTGAAATCAGGCTAAAGATGTGGAAATTATGCCTCATTTATTCAAAAATAATTTAATATAATGAAGAATGAAAGGATTACATTTCATATGACTATTCGTCTGAAGGCTTGTGGTTTTGTCCTTGTGTGTGATTGTTGTAGCCTTCCCACACTTGAGGGCATTTAAGGGAGCAGGGTACTCATCTCTTGGGTTATATCCACGAAAAACCCTCAGGTAAAATTGTTGTCCCAGGTATTGCCTTTCCCATAATGCAGAACTCACATTCCACATTTAGTGAGAAATTGATAAGCATTTAGGCGCAGAGAATAGTGTAACTAAATTTCTTCTGAAAATCTTAGGTCAACAAGAAATTCCATGTATATGTAGTACTATTCATATAAAGAAGACCCCAAACAATAAGGACACTTACCAACAACATTATAGAGGATGGATTTTGACGTATTTGATGGTTGGAAATGTTCAAACGCCTACAAAACATGAAGAGAGACTAATAACACATAAATGTTTCTTGCAACTTCAAAACCTTATCCAAAATAAATAGAAGCAAAGGTGTAAATAAAGTGATAGATTGTGGGTTCAAGCAAATTAAAAGCAAGGAAACAATAAAGTTGAATCCTATTGGAAATCAAATTTAAACTTCAAGATAGAGCATAAATAGAACTTAAACAATAAAATTTAACCAAATTAAGTTACCCATTGTTGCAAGTGGATGTGATCAATATATTTGGCAGGATGTCAATAGAATTTGAACAATAAAATTGCTTCAAAATGTCAATAGCATGTACCTATGCATTCATGTTCATTGTTTTTTGAAAGCTTTGAAGCAATTGCAATTGCTATATAGCATAGATGGCATCTGCTCTTATGGAGAGTAGAAAGGTAAAAAGGTAGAAATGGTGAACCCAAAAACAAAAGTAAATGAATGAAGTACAGCTATATTGAACATTGTAAGTGTAAAGCATGAGGCAACATCAATAGTAAATTTTATTATTTAGAAGATCCATATGCAATTTTTTCTCTCTATGTACAAGTTTAACTTAAGTGCAAGTGCAAAGCATGAGACAACAAGAATAGTAAATTTTATTATTTACAAGGTACATATGCACTTTTTTCTTTCTATATACAACTTTAAGTTAAGTTGAAGTATAGGTGGAGTCATTTCCCGTATTCTCTTTGACATTTTTTTCTTCTAGTAGGTAGGGAATATGTAGTTCGAATATCTTGAGTACGATCTCCTCTGGAATCAGGATTGTTTGTCTTCCATCATCTACATTATGGAGAAAATATGTAAAGTGGATATCAAGTTGTAGAGGCACTAATTAATGAATTTAGGCGAGGGGTGGATGCCCGGCCCTCCGCGGTTGGGGTGGAGCCTTACCCGGCAATGAAAGGTAAAACGGGTGGAGGGTTGGCACTGCTTCAGATTCGTTCCCACCAATTCCAGGTAGAAAGGCCCGATGATGAATAAAGCCATGTTACGTATATAGTCTCATCTAAAGATTTTGCTTTTGTCTCCCATGACATGAAATTAAATGTGCAATGAATGTCTTTAAAAACCCTAACAAGAGAACATGTCACACAAATGTGTGCTAAGTTAGCTCAAAAATATTAGTGGAAGGTGGGAGAAATTTGGAATTTAAATTTGAATGTTTGAAGGTAAGGGGTTAGATCCACACAGCTCAAGTTTGATCTAGGTTAATCCCACGACCCACAAACCTAATCTATAAGGATAAATGGATGAATATAGAATGGGTGAATTAATATCTAATAGTGAGTGCATATGGGGTTGGAGTAGGACATGCAATGGTAAATGTGTACAAGAACATGAGAAAAACTAAAACATGAGTGTGTGATTTGTTATGATATTACATTAAAGTCTTTCTTGTCAAGGTGGACACAAAACTATATGCAAAATGGCATGATTATGCTAATTTCACCATTATGATTTTTTTAAAAAAATATTTAAATCCTAATTTTTTCTAGAACTTATGAAATAATCCTTACAATCCACTTTTAAACCCTCTCCTTTCCTTAAGATACGAAAGGTTTTCATTTCTTTACCTTGTCTTTTCTAATTTTATTTCAAAGGGCATAGAGCATTACTTGTATGCAAAACATGTCATTATTTTATTTTTAACCACATCTTTTTTCCTTATATGAACAATTGGTATTTGTCTATTAGTAAAAAATATGTTAAATAAGTTCTATTAATTTAAGTTTAAGATTTGTTTTTAGATCAAACTAATTTGGGTGACTTTTTCTCAAAAATGTGTTTTTGTATAGTGACGAAGGAATGTTGAAGAAATTATGTACTAAATCACCATGAAAAGATTCCATTTGTGGTGGCCAAGCATCCCGTGGGTGTTGATGAAACCTTACAAGACTTTGAAAGAAGTGTGTTAGAATCTTTTGAAAATGTAAAAATTGTGGGGATCACTGGTATGGATGGATGTGGAAAAACCACATTGGGAAAAGAATACTACAACAAGAAAATAGGCTCCATCTATAGATGCAGTTTTGTTTACAATGTGCGGGATACATTAGCTAAAAACTTTCATGAAAAGCAGCAAAAAATGTTCCAAGACCTTAGTGGTTCAAAACAAATATTATTTGAGAATGTAGAACAAGGAAAAGCAATCCTGGCATACTATTTGAAAAATTATCAGGTGTTTATTGTCTTGAATGATGTAGATCATGTAGATCAATTAGAGTCTCTATTGCCAATGAAAGACAGTCTTAGACAAGGTAGTGTGATTGTGGTTACAAGTAGAGATTCTAGTGTTCTTACATCATGGGGAATCTCCTCTAATTCCATTTACAAGATGAAAGGATTAAATCTCAAGCATGCCATGGAACTCTTTTGCTTGCATGCTTTCTCACTACCCTATCCAATATATGAATTTCAATATCTTGCTGAAAAGTTTTTAGAAGTCTGCAAAGGGTTGCCCTTATCCCTTATGGTGTTAGGAAGACTTGTTCATGGCAAATCAAAAGAATATTGGGATGATGAATTAAATAAAGTCTCCAGATTATTGCCTAAAGATATTAAAAACATACTAAAAGCGAGCTTTGATGCACGAGACGAAGAAGACAGAGATATTTTTAGATATATCTTGATTCATTATAGGAGGAAAAAAAAAATTGGCCATCACAGTATGGGATGGGTTCGGATGGAGTGGGGAGTGTAGTTTGGTAACACTTGTGAAGAAGTGTTTGATTGTGCAATCATACATTAAATCTCTTATAGTTGTTGTAGAACAGTCTTGCCTAATTAAAAAGGAACGTTGCTGCAGCCTCCTGTGCAGTTGAGAAATCTGATAATCGTTAATGCCGTAAGTTTCCTGAGATTTCCGAGGTCAATAGGACTTCTAAAGCATTTGGAAGGGATATATGTTGAAGTCAATGGAGCTCCTACCGAAGGTCTACCAGAAGAGTTTTGCCCTTCTCCAGGCACTGAAGCACCTTGAGTTTATCGGATGTGATAAGCTAAAATCGCTGCCTAGCAAGTTCTGCGATGACCACTCTATTTAAATATCATCCACTTCAATGGTCAAACACTCAATAGCAATATTACACCTCATTCACAATAAAAACTGGTAAATATTTGTCTTATTTTAATTGGCTAAAATTAAACTTTGACTATTGAAGTAGATGATATTTAAGAATAACCCGATTTGACAAATCTCCAGTTTCTATATTTGACAGGCTGTGGGATCGAAGGTCTACCAGAAGAACTTTGCCGTCTCCAATCGCTGCAGCTCATCTGTTTAACTGGATTATGTCCGACATTTCCAGCGTCAGACATTCCCAGCGTCCGACATTTCTAGCGTCCGATGATTTCGGGAGCAAAAAGCTCCCACTATAAGCCTATCGGCTAATAACTAAATGTGAAAGCACAGACATGGACTGTGAACTGTTTGAAAAAATGCCTCAATATGTGAAAGGAATTTGCAAGGGAGGTTGCTCAATACAAAAGACTTAGATGCAATTTTGTGGGATGAGGTTATAAAGCTTTGAAATGCTCTTGAACAAACTACTCTAGATGTAGAATGGAAAACATGGAAAAATAATTCATGAAATTGTTTTCAACTTATAATCCATCAACATTTAATGCTTCAAGTGAAGTGTTTTATTCACAGTTTGTTTCTCACACTGGTGAGTGAACGAGAGTATTACTGGTGATTCAAAACCCACAACAAAGAAGGTTGACTTAGAAGAATCAATTCCAGGCAGAGATAAAGCTATCATATGCCGATCATGCGTATCTATAGTGCTCTACTTTTATTGAAAATAAAAATAGAAAATACAATTGGCAATTGATGGAGGCATCATTTACCAACATTTTAAGTTTTTAGTTTCTAGATAATATTCACAAGTGGCACATGATGACTCTCTATCTTTGATAGTGCAAGAAGAACTCAGTTTTCCAATATGTCAAGATATGACAAAACGTAGAAAGTGCATGTACTCACCGAACTTGAAATGAGACATCCTTTTGTATAAAGACATATGCCTCAAGATGGTCATGACTTAGATGATGGCTATGCAACTTGAAGTTCAAGCAATTTAGGTAATAGTCAAAAGAGAGATAAAATTAGAGAAGGGATTTTCAATAGATCTTTGCCACACAAGGAGTCAAAACAAACAAAGTTCTCTGCCCTTTTTATACTTGGAAACAACTCATGGAAACATATTTTAGAAATTGGACAATGATAGCAACTTTCCACTGCCAAAAAGATCTACTGCCAAAGAAGAGTGGAAATTGGTCCCATAATCCATTGTATGATGGCCAATGTTCTCACAGTCCATTGTTCATGGGAAAACCGATATTCTAGCAACCAGCAAGGAAGGATGCATTTTTCACTATAGGTCATGATAACCAGTCTGAGTTTTTAATTATAGTATGAAGATGAAGGGAAGAAAGTGGGGGAGAATATCTCTTGGTATTCCTAACGCCCCACAGGTGTTCCATTAATTAATATCTATATGAGTGTTGATGCATTAAATGTGTTGAAGTTTTTTTCGCTAGTGTAACGATGCCATAGCCGAAGATCCTTGTTATTCCTTATCTTGAAGTTAGAATGCCAAATATCAATTATGGCCATGGCTGGTGTATTGAAACACTTCTCAAAAAAAGTATGGTACATCTCTAGATGTTGGCACTACACAAGTATCCTAAGATAATTGAGTTTTTGATCGATGAACTACAAACATGACTAAATTTGAAAGACATGGTAGTGGACATCATCCACAAGAGTCACTAAGAAGTGCTCATGTCATTCATTTGAGCGTCAAATTTCAACTCCATTATAATATTTTATTATAATGTTACTTTCATTAATGTTTGTATTAAAATATTTTAATCAGTTAAATGATACACTCATTTGGAAGATGTACTTTATTTTAAAAGGGCTGAAAAGATAAATATGTTTGTCAAATCTACAAGAAAATAAAATGCAAACTAACTAAAGGTTAGTTATTCACCTATTTAAAGAAGTGCTATGTAATTTTGAATTACACGTGCAACACTATACATGGAATGAAATGGAGACCTTGTGCTCTCATCTATGAAGAATAAGAAAGATAATTTTAGAACTTTGTGTCTACTATTCCCTTCACGAGACCTGTATTATTCTTAAGATTAAATGCAAGATAGATTCTTTGTGTTTCCTTGTATGTTTGTGCAGATGCAAATTGATAAAATCTCTACTCACATTTTAATGGTATTGAGGATTGGACTCTACTTTAGATATTTAATGCTACATATGCTTGTTCTCTTTCCCTATTTTATCGAGTAATCCTAGATTAGCCCTAATGTTTAGTCTATCTAGGGTTTCTCTATTTTTATTATCTTTGTCATTTTTCTATTTTTGTGTCCTCAAAGTACTTGTAAAATGTACACAAAAATCCCTAAAAAACCCCATTATATGAGGGAGCTATCCCTCTTAAATGCAGAGAAAAATTGCCCATTCAATGTTGATTTCTCCCATTGTTGCAAGCACATGCCATTATCCATTGGACGAGTCACATTAACAAACACAAAAACTGCAACTATAAGTTTACTTGCCAATAAGATGGAGATTGCATATTTAGTTTTATGCAGGGTTATGTTGTCAAAATCTCTCTAGGTTTAGAGTGTAGATCTCCCGTGAAGCATGAAGACTATAATATTATATTGTAAAACTTGTTCCTGAATGATATATTGGGTGTGTTTTGGAGGTTGGTTTTTCTCTTTGCAAGTTTTTTTCTAGGGTATTGTTACTAAATTATGTTCACACCTAATTTAGCAAGGCCTAAACATCAGTTGTTTAGAGGGAGTACAATTTTTTTTGCTTATGCAGGATCATCCAGTCAATGTCTGATGTCTTGATAGAAGACAAGTGCAAAATCACTTATCAAAATCATGTAACAGCTCAAGGTGAGCTGTTACATCATCCTAGCAAGTGAAATTATCTATAGACAAGAAAAAAGACAATCCAAGAATGAAGAGAATTGATGGAGTTCATGTTCCAGTTGCTGATTATTCATTATGTTTCAGTGCAAGTAAAAGAGGTATTTATAGACTGTGAAATTATACATCATGTTTTATACATATGTTCCAAAGAAAGATCAGTTGTTTTATGCTATGTATTTGATTCAAACAAGGGAAATATACATAAGTCATTGCATAGAATGAGATAGCTGATTGTATTCAAAAGAATATATAAAAGTGTCCCACACAAGCTATGGTAGTAACTGAAATAGGCAACATAAAAGTAAATTTTACTTTTGAAAGAAAAAAAATCCATAGGAAAAGAAGAGGGACCCGTCATTGCCTGTGAATGACGAATCCTGTGGTTAAGCTGGTTGCTATCTTCCTCCATCCGTTTGAGCTCCAACGTACCTAAAAAATAGATTTTGTTAATGCTTTGGGTACTAAGTCTTTTCATACACAATCAAAACTTCAAAAGTACCATTCACTTTTATGTAGCATTAGTATATCAGTAATCAGATATCAGCATAAGAGAGGTCAGAATGAGCAGACATAAGTGCTATATCAGAAAGAGATAGATCCATACGAGTAATCCCACATCATGAATCAAACATATGTTTCATATGCTAACATGTTTGCTTCCTGTGCAGGTATATGAGAAATCGGTTTGTTGATTCATCTTTTATTAGATGGCATGTGGGGAAAATGGGCTCCCATAAGGGTTGAGCCCAACATGCTTAGAGTAATGACATCAATGTAAAGATATTCGATAGACCAAGCATCATGATGTTTACAGGGCATGCATGTTGCTACTAAATCAGATGTATTGAGTACAAGAGAGAAGGTACAGTCAAGTTGGAACAAATGCCATGTGGGATAGCCAAGTCAAATGCCATGTGTTACTGTCATTAAGAGCCCATGATGCCATCAAAGAAATAGACGTTTTAGTCATAGTAGAACAACATATACAAGTGCAGTCAACATGATCATACACAGTCATGAAGGAAAAGAGGACATCAGTGCACAATGAAGCAAGTATTTTCCTTTTGTTGTTATGAAGTATCACATTATTGATCATACTGTCAAAGTGAACATTCCTATATCATACAAGTTCAGCCATAAGATACACAGTCAGGAAGAATAGCCTTTTCTTGTCTTCTTTGATGAATCAAGTAGAGATGCACAGGTGAAACAACAAATGAGGTGATTCCAACTAAATAAAGAGATGTTGCAATACTTTTTATCAAAGAGATGCTACTCACAACATTGTCTAAGAAGAGACAATTCACATCAAGGGACAACAAAGATCATATCTATCTTAATACCTTCTATATATTGCAAACATTCATATTCCATGAATGCAATGACATATCAGGTATAATTTGCAAGTGTTTCATTCAAAGCTTTCTCATGGAACTACAATATCAGGCAAGGTGACAACTACAACAGTCAAAAGTGACATCTGTACTGTGGAGCAGCGAATGCTCATGTATGATTAACAGTCCAAGAGAGGATGAAGTGACAAACACACATCAGCAAACAGGCTGCTCAATTATCTGAGTGAGTGAATTTCAAATATAATGCAGATGTTTTCTCATTTTCATGCAATCAGGAAGTTCAAAGACAAAAGTTGGATCTTGTAATAGCCTTTCAGATGAAGAAATATATCAATTAAAGATCATTTTGAAATTCATCAATTGAAAGTGTTTATGAGTACATGACAGTACTTTTGTGCTGATGAAAAGTATATTATCCTGTGCCAACATGGCAATTTTGGTTTAACACATCATTCTAGGACAGATAGAGTACAGTGTCAACATGTAAAAGCTTGCAATTATGTATCAGAAGGTATACAAAATGCATTCAATTCATCATATTCAGGAGAAAACAAATGTGTATCAGAGATGTTCCGTCTAGTAAAGGACAATCATAAGATGCTACACCAGTCTCAAAAGTGAAAGGTACAACCATATCAATGTTATGCTACAGCTACAGGAGGTAGCTTATCCAACATTTGCCATGAGTCATCAAAGGTATCAGTGGACTATAGAAAGTCATGTCAGATTTATCTACAGGAAGTATAAAAGGAGATCACATGGATGTCATCACTATAGAGTGCAATTGGAACATCAAAATGAATCCTAATCTCTCCCTAATGATGCCATATCCCATATTATCTTGCAATTAGAAGGATAAATGAACTGTGGACAGCAAATGTGCTTTGTTTCTACAATGAAATCAAATGGACTATGAAAGGTGTTATTTTGGATCAGCAAGATAAGAGGATCCAACAGATGCAGCAAGGTGTATGTGTTTTTATTTATGCATGATGTGTGTTCATATCATTAACTGTTAAAGGATCAATATGGGGGCAGTCATGTCATAATCAGCTATAGGGGCTTCACATTCAAAGGATTGAAGCAATGTATCCTAGAGCATTACAAGTTTAAACATCAATTGTTACACAAATGTAAGTATGACATCATGTAAGCATGGCTTCATACACAAAGAGTATATATACAGGATATAAAAATGAGGATTGTGTCTTTTGCATTATACATTTGAGATAGTAAGGTCAGACAACTATACAGATTTTGTCAAAAACTCAACAATGCTTCAAGTCTTCAACATTAGCTTCTTTCATGAAAGGAATCTTAAAGTGTATATATCATGAAGCTACAGAAAGAGGAATCAAAAGGAAGAACATGTATACAATTAATTCATTTAATAGCTTTCATAAGCCAGAATATAGAGAATACATGAATGTCATTATCACAGTGTTTATGCTACAGCAGATAAAAGGAACAAAAAAAAAAAGATTGTAATCTTCCTTCAAAAGCCATATCTCATAGTATTTTCTGTGAAACAGAAAGACAAATGAAATTCTAAAGAACAGTAGCTTTCGTTTCTATAGTGGAGGGTAAAAAATGTAGGTTATTGATCGTCATATACTCTTAGTCATGTAACTTTAATCATGCTACTAAAAGAATAGAAATTGCATCCACACTAAAGGCCATTGCACAACAATGAAAGAAAAGCTTATCTTTTGCATTTTTGGGAAAATAGATCAATTTCTCTTTGCACAGGAGAAGATAGAATGCAAGTTAACTGTATTATGAGTTCTCATAGGAATAGTCAGAGTGTATTTTCTTCATACAAGGTCAAAAAGCCACATCGAATTACAGAGGGAAAAGCAAGCACAATAAAAATAAAGAGTTTGAGCTCATGAGAGTTATATTTTGCATTTCTAGTTTTGATGTTACTGTCTTGAGGATGCTATGATGGAGAAAACCAGTTCGTTTGTTGCCATAGAGTTTTATTATTTTACAAACCCATATCTTTTTTGCATGGTAAAGATCAATTGCATCAAGAGATACATGGGTCGAACCCTTTTGAGTTTTTTTTTAAGACAAAAACAAATGCTTAGAAATGTCATAAGGCCGCAACCTATGAAAGGGAAAGAGGCTCAGTTCTTATAATAACTTATACCCATTTGGGATTTTAAAGGCAAAACTACAGTTGCAGTGTAATGGAGGTTCCAACACTTAGTTACAGGGATCCCTGAAAATAATGAAATATAACTACAACCATGGCCTCTAGTGCCAGATCGAGCCTCATGCTACGAAAAATGAAGAAAAGTTGCAGATACAAAGAAAATGAAGATTTTTGAATTCATAATACTCAGCAAATTTGGCTCAAAGTCACGGCCTCTAGAGAGTGAAATACACAGTGGAAAAATCAAGAAACAAAAGGAGATCGACAGGTAAAAGACTCATCTTCTTTTCCTGCCGAATGCTTGTGTCAAAATCACAAGGTTCTCCTTCAATCAACCTCCATGGCGGCTAGAGAGAATGTGTCAACCAAGAGAAACAAGAAGAAATGCATCAGAACCCTACCAGGGGCTGCGGCTTAAAGCCAAGATTTATCTCCAAAGTGAAAGAAAATGGATTGAACAGGTAGCAATAGATTTTTTTTACCTTTCATTTTCAGAAATGAGCCATCAAATCCCTCAGGAAATCGCATAAAATCAGAGTGTTTTCATCCAAAAACCCTACCTCTATGGCGGTGGTCAAATGGAGCAACAAACAAGACAAAGGCAAATGAGATTTTAGGGTTGTTTTCCTCCTTTTGGGTCGAACAACCTAATTCAAGTTTTCTTTCATTTTTGACTTTTGTTTTATAAAATCATTATTATCCATTTTGCACCGCGGGGAAAGACTTCAAGCCTTTAGAACCTAGTCAAATCTTATGATGCCACAGGCCCATGAGAGCAAGACTTTTGCCTCTTTTTGATTTTTTCTAAAGTAAAAAAAAAAACATAATGAAAAGTTAAGGTCGAGTGCCTTATTTTTAAGGTATGAGTTGGTGTTTGAAGTCATAGGGTGGGTACAATGATGCATAAGGAGCATTGTAATACATAGGGAGTCATAAGGGTTCTTTGTTATGTATTACATTAGGCATGTAGGCATGATGATGTATGTGTAGAAATGTATGAATTGCTAGGAGTTATAAGGTGTTTTGATATAGCAATGTAATGCGTGAAATGATGCAAGTACATGAGGCATTGTGTTGTATGGAGAGTTTGGGTTTGTACATGGGAGATATAAGGGCTCCATTTGTCTTTTTACATAAAGTAGAAATAGATAAAACATTGTAAACGAGTGATAAAGTAATGAATTATAACTTACTTTATCACTTGTCATAAAAATGCAAAAAGCAATGATAGGCAAATCTATAACATGTAACAAAGTAAGTCTCGTCGATTACTTTATTATTTTTTCACAGTGTTTTATTTATCTCCAAGCCATGCAAAATCAGGAGATTGAATATTAATGTCCTAGTGCCATTATTTTCTACATAGGTTTGTAATAAATTTGAAATGTAAAACATTAAACTAAGTGGTGTAATCATAAACCACTTAGTCAATGTTAATTAAATGTAGAAATAGTATTTATGTCATTTATTGTGCAAGGGACAAGTTGAAGAGGCTTTCAGATGTGGTCAAAGAGATGTGGTTGAGCATTTATTATACAAATGCCAAACATTTATGATGTTGTAGGGGAGGTTGACAAACAGGTAGAGGAGTTATTTCATGGATTTGACTTATTTTTAGTAGCATTTGACGGCATTAAGAGGT